>OX465595.1:443070769-448070769 GCA_950022295.1 Bromus sterilis | reverse complement strand
CCTCAAGAACGCTTTAGCCTCTATAAGTTCAGTTGCTAGGCATATCCTTTTCTCAAAAGGATTGAGCCACTTGTTACTCCTCACTGCCTTTTACTTTGCTCGCTTTTACCTTTTGTTGCTTATATCGAAAACCCCTAAAAAGTTATCTTTCAGTTCCTGCAGCTATTTCTTTACCAAAGTCACTTGCCAATACCTTCTGCTCCTCGTTGGGTTCGACACTCTTATTTATCGAAAACGCTACAAACGATCCCCTACAGTTGAGGCTCATCAAGTACTGTTTTCTAGCGCCGTTGCCGTGGAGCGTAGCGCTATTAGTAAGTGAAGCTGGTAAGGTAGTTTTTATATTTCCGTTTTTATTTTGTTGTTGCTACTTTTTGTCCTTATGGACACCTCTACTCTTGGTTCGTTGTTTATGAGGAAACGCCCCACAACTGTGGTGGTCACTCCTACCCCTACTGAAATTGTTCCTTATAAAATACCTTCTGGTATTATCAATTATGTCTTGGCTAATCGTTATGAGGATGCATCCAGGTGTGTCAATGGAGTTCGTCATGAAGAAATTATTCTCTGTATCACTTATAAATAAAGCTTCAGATTGGTATAAGCTCCTTGATAAATCACATCTACTTAATTGGAAAGAGCTTATGTCTCTCTTTTATACAAAGTTTTATTCTCTTCATGAAATTCATCAAGACATGAATTAAATCTATAACTTTTGGTCTCGTGACGGAGAGAGCATCGCTCAAGCTTGGGGGAGACTGAAGTCCCTAATGTTCAAATATCCTATTCATGAACTCCCCAAAGATATTATACTTGCAAATTTTTATGCCAGGCTTTCTCGTCAGGATAAGGAGATGTTGGATGCATCCTCTAGTGGGGTATTCCAAAAAAAAGCATTGAAGAAAAATGAGATCTCATTGAGAGGATCCAGAAGAACACTGAAGACTAGGAAATCGACAAAGGTATTGAACCCGCTATAGATTATGAGCATGATTACATTGAGAGCTATGTGAAGACTGATTATTACCCTTTCATGACATAGGAACTAACTTGAGCATGTAACAATAAAGATTTGTATCTTTCTTAGAAATAAATCTAGCATATTATTCAAGTTTAGCAATGTGACTTATGGATTTTTCATCTTAACTACCATCAAATCTACTCCCTCTGTTTCGGTGTGTTAGGCTCCTTATGAATTGCAACACGACCAGGTGAATACTCATTGGCTACGTAATTTGTTCATTTCTATCAATAAGCGTTTGATTCATATTAAATATAGACAAATTTCTACTAATCTTTATCTTTACCTAATAATAAAGGAAGATGCGTTTCTCCTATTTTTTTAGTCCATCAAGCATACTATACAAAATGATCCCTGCAATTTTTGTGAATTAAGCCGCACTCCAATAATAAGTGAAGAAATGTTTTGCTGCTTCAATTCGCTTCTGGCACTTCGCTTTAAAGAAAATACGGCACATTTGAGGTAGACGCCACACTGAAGCAGGATAATAAAAAACGCTTTGTTGCCACATTTGGGCCTTGACTTTTCCCTAACTACTAGGAGTGTCGTTACCAAAACTTATTATTTAATAAGATTTTACACTATAAAAAGTTTATGACTGAAAATTTTAACACATTTAAATAGGCCAACATTTTAATGCATTTTTAAATTTTGAACTATTTGATAAATATGTTCATGATTTTTATACAGTTTTATATATGAACATTTTTAATATTATTTTTAGTGCAAAAATCTTATAAAAGTGATGCAAAATAACATAAAATAATTTTTCTTATATATGAACATTTTTTAATTATTATTTTTAGTGCAAACATCTTATAAAAGTAGTGCAAAATAAAAATAAAAATAAATGAAAATGTTCCGTGGAGAGCAAATATTTTTCAGTGCGAGCATTTTTATAAATTTTACAAAATTTGAGTGTGAATTGTTTTTAAATTTTTATACTATGAACTTTCTTAAAAAGTTAACATATGGGAGACGACGCTACCGTCCTACATTGTCGTGCTTCGGGAATTCTGGTTCTGAAGGGTCTACTTCCGCAACCTTCGCTGGATCGGAGAACGAAGGTCGTCATCGGGCATCTTTTGTGTGCAAGTACTACGAGGTGTTGCACGTGCGACACTAACCCGTCAGAGTGTCTACATGGCACGGAGGCCGTAAAGGATTGTACGACTACATCAATCACGTTTTCGGGAACGTTTCCCGCGCAACAAACTACATCAGAGGTATGTCACCGAAACCTTCTCCTTTGCAGTAATATAGCTAGATAGATCTTGGTTATGGGCAACGCTAGTTAGATTTTTTGTTTTCTTCTACGGTTCCCTAATAGTAGTATCATGAGCTAGGTCTATGCGTAGTATTACTGTATGGTTAGAACACATCATCGACGTGGGTGTTGATTCTATTTTTTTACCCTCCCATGTGTACTTATTCATATCGCGATATTGTTTGATGAAGCGGCCCCAAACCGACCTTACGCGTACGCGTGGCTGGTTCCACGCTTGACATACATCTTGTACCGTATGAAATGGCTCTGGGAGTGTATGTCTCTCTTACTCTAGCTGATGTGGCATTTGCAACGAAGGGCTCCGTAAGGGATGTAATAGAGACAATCGTCTAACAAGCGGTGATTGTCAGTTCGTAGATTAGAAACGGTTATGAAAGCCCTAGCAACCACGTAAAACATGCAATAAATAAAGTAGAAGCGTCTAGCTTTATGTTGCAGGTGGGGGCTCATGTTTTTCGTTTGATGTTGATGTGGTAGTAGCTTCACTCTCTGTTACTAAGTGGTAGTAGTAGATAATTATCATGATGAAACAAACTCAAATGAAGGCATTGTAGAATTAGTGCCACCATGTTAACACATCTTAAATTGGCTAGTATAGGATACATGACGGTAGCATAAACTAGATGATCCCTAATTAATACCAAGATCAGTGTTATCCCTTAGTATGCATCATCTGTAAAGATCTCCGCTATGAAACACCACGAGTCACTCGGGTGTTACACATCTTGGCGTTCATATTAGGTGGGTTTGGCAAGCCTAGCATGTGAAGACATGGCCTAGCTAAAACGGCAAATACACTAAGATTTAAATTGGCGAGCCTAGCATATGCAGATATAGCCTCGAAACACAAGAGATCAAAATATTAAGAATGATTCACATGAATTATGTGATCGAACACTTCAGTTGTCCACCTTTGCAACTATACCATCAGTCGTGACTATTATGGGTGGTATAACGAATAGAGATCATGTAATCACTAAAACTGCTTAGGGATGATAGTTTTGGTGTGAGCTCATTTATAATATGATTATAGCATGAACTACTATTATGAACTTAGTCTTAATATCTATGCAAATATCGTTGTAGACAATGAATGATAAACGTGACTTATATGCTTTTATGGGTGGTGAGGCACTTAAAGTAGATTGGTCAAATTTCGTTGAATGGTACATTCGTGTCTTATTAGGACTATGCTCAGAAGAAGGGACGCTATGTACGTGATACAAGGGCATGTGAGAAATCCTCCGGAACTCTCCACGGATGAGCAAGAAATGAATGAATTCCATGCTATACGGGAATTATACTCCTCGGTTAAAGTTCTCATGACACTCTCTATGTCACATGAGTTGCGAGTGCATTTTGATGACACTAGCGCTTATGACATAGTCGACAAGTTGAAATAAATGTTCGTTTCACAATTCAGGGTGGCCAAATTTGAGTTAGAAAATGAGTTTATTTCCACTAAGATGGAAGAACACACCTGCCTAGAAACCCACGTGGCAAAGATGCATGGGATACATCGAAGCCTCGTGGATGACTTTGATTACTGGGCCAATGATGATTTTACGATAACTATGGTGTTACATTCTCTTCCACGTAGTTACAAAGACCACGTCCATGGCTACGTCGGGAGAAGGGAAACGACCCACTTTCACGAGTTCATGGTCAAACTTCGATCTGTGAAGTCGAGCCAATAGAAGGAGAAATCATCGACGAAGAAGGTATATATGACATACATGTAGTAAATGTTTATTTCCTTATACGGCACTTGCAGTTTGATAAGTATCTGATACTTGTTCTGTTTTATGAAAACATGATTTGTTGTTGCTTGGACGGGACGAGGTGCGATCATGGATTGATGGCTAGCAAGACAGTTTATGGCCACCAAGATTCTACCTAGACATCTATCATAGGAATATACTTTAAGTATTGAATAAGCTTTTGCAATCAATCGAGTGTGAGCTTTTCTTAGTATGTCTTCCATCTCGTGCGATAAATTTATTCATATGAGTTTGAGATAAATCAGTTGTTCCAGTTTTATGAATAAAGTATGCACACATGTTGGTTGCAGTTGGATTGTTCTTATGATAGTAAAGCATTTTATAAAACACCAGGGTGTCAAGTGATATCCAACTTTGAATGATGACACTACAATAGAAAGTCATAAAAGATGTTAAAAGCGTGGGATGAATTCATAAATGATGAAACCAATAGATATTTGATCTATTAGCTCACGCATACCTTACAATATCTTGCCAAATGACTAAAACGATGTTCTGATAAAGCAGAACTTGCGCTGATTATTATACATAAATAATGTATTGATTCATCATGTAGTAAGCATCATTAAAGACTGCACATGTTTGATTGAATAAGAGTATTCAATAATGTCACGAACCTAAAAGTTTTGATAGATTAAAGGAATTTCAGTATGAAGAAGGATATAATAATACAAATCACTATGCTATGATCAAAGTGACATGTATTATAAATGGCATACAGACTTATGGAAGAAACACCCACAAATTACAATATTTATCTAAGTGCTCATGCACCTAAACATTGTAATCATACTTCATAGGATGTTGTGTGGTCTAAAGACATTTCCCTCTGCACTAAAATTATCATTGTACAAGGTCATTAAAATTCAATAAGATAATAATGCTCACTTCATGATAAGGAACCATCCAGAATCCGATGAAACAAAACACCATGTGTTTATGGTGTTAGAAGTTTCTAAGAAAGTTTTATATGATATAACTGTCTTTGTATAAAGATCGTGAGCAATTAAAGAACACATCTTCCAAACTGAAACCTGGATAGCAAAACTTGTTTTTCTTAACTTGATGTATGAGAAGAAATCTCTCAAACAAGTAAATTAATGGAAGAGAAAGTGGAGGCTTTACCAGGGTACTAACTCTGCCTCCAGATGATAACAGACTAACACAACAGAAAATCGTTTTGGAACAAAGACAGCAAGGAGATACTAATGATGATGATCGTAATGTATAGACTAAAGCTTTTTGTTAAAATAAAAAGTTTTCATGAATACGTTCTGTACAGAACAATAATCATGAGTCGTCTTAATAAAACAAAACAAAGAAATGCCATCCAAAAAAGAAAAAAGGATTTTGCAAATGCATAAGATTATGAAAAAAAATTGAATGACGCAGACAACACAACGGCTACAGAAAACCTATGACTGCACTTGTGGCTATGGCTCTAGCAGCACCTGTGACTCCGCCCGTAGTTGTCACATGTCGATCATGAAGAGATTAAAGAAAAATCCCAAATCGCACTAGATGTCGGCACTTCACACACTAGAGCGCACTCGATTGACCTTTGCAAGGATACCCTTAACCAATGATTAGGACAAAATGTACGTGTCGATCAATGCTAGTTGGACCTCACTACTTGATTTCTTAAAGGTTGTTCTGACATGCCTTACATGGGCTCTTTGGCCATAATATATATTGAACTGCAAGTTTCGTGCGCCCGCAGTGGTCACAAAATGAAATCGTTTTTCCTGTGACAAGGCCCAAGGAAACTGAAAGCATTGCAAATCCGGAATATATGCTTATACGAAAGCATCAGTATCGGATTCTTTGATGGAACTTAAGATGAAAGCAACACAGAAAATACCAGTTGCATATAAATAAAACATTCTGGCGGTTTTCAGATCCTTCTCCTAAATTCTCGTCAAGCAAGAGATTTCCAGGAAGGACATTCATAATAAGGAACGAAAACGCTCAGGACTGGTACAACTACAAGGCCGCTAGGCCAATTCTTTGCTTCCAAAATATGAGTCGGTAACTTGCAAGGTGGAGTGGAGATGAATTTATTATTCTACAGTAGAGTGGTGTCATCTCTACCTGCAGACCCTTTTTCCTTTCTGATAATTTTCATTGCTGGGAAATGAATCATTGCACTCAGCGGTCTGGGCGCTCCTGTTTTCCTATCAACAGCTCTCAGGCACACATATCCTGCACATGTTCAAAAAAGCATAATGTTATGTACATTCTCCCAATAAAACAGGCATGTACACACCAAGTATACTTCCCTCGGGCTACACCCACCTATGCCAAACAGCACTACTTATTCAAGAAAAATGGAAAAGTGAGACTGCACTATATTCACTCTGACATGATTGTTTACCTTCAATATGAAAAGCCTGATATCAACTACTAAATCGAATCTAAATGTGATATATTTGTGTCCCTTTTCTCGGGTATTCCTTCTAAGCCTCTAGCCACGATGATTTGTCCATGTTTGGCGCGACAGAGCACTTACCAGACCAATAATATATTTTAAAATATTTATATTTGTTGCATAGAAGTTGTATCGGTACATTTCTAGAAAAAAATACTTCTATTTACAAAGTTTTTTCAACGTGCGAACCAGCAGCTCAGCGAGGCATTTCTGTATCAGACCTCCAATATATCTTAAAATATACTACATATTTGTTGCATATAAGTTGTATCGGTACATCTATAAATAAAAAAAAGTCTGAACAGGCGGCTGTGCGAGGCGCTCCCTGATCTGCAAAGGTGCAGCTCCACTCCCATGTGGCTGGCTACCTCCTCTATCTCCTCTCCCTCCCTCTCTGTCTCCAACCTGGTCGTGCCGACAGGCGCCGCTGATAACTGGTCTCCCTCTCCGTCGCAATGCACACGGGGCTGATCTCTCTTTGCGTAGGAGGTGGTCAGTGAGTGCGCCGCTCCTGGACAGATCTCCGGCTGGGTGGTTTCCCAGAGGTGGGTGAATCCTCTGCTGTTGCAGGTTTGGTCTCGACGGTCTTCAACCTGCGCCTCCTTCAGCGTCCTTTCCCGATGCGGCTTTGGCCCAGCGCTCTGGAAGCTGCATCCCCTCCACCTCCTTTGCCCACCGGCATCGTGGGTTCTCCTGTGATGGAGGTGCCTTCTGTTCAACACGGTCTAGGTACCATGTGTCTTGTCTCCTCGCCTTCCTCGGCTGGAGTCAGAACGACTATGCTGTAAGCATCGTGTTTGTGATGTACCCTCCATGTACACTTGTACTCATTCTAACTTTTTTTTGCGAAATACTCATTCTAACTTCTTCTATCAGTGGGAAAGACATGCATCCAAGCTTTTCGTATTCGCACAAAAAAATTGGGTGTGATGTAAATTTGTATGATCTATAAATTTTGATGCAAGTGCTGCATATTTGCAACACCACTAGCAGCAGATGCACTATACCTATACAGTGCCCATACAAATTTATATCACATCCAAAATTTTGCAACAAGTGCTGCATATTTGCAACACCACTAGCGAATGCCCTATAACCGAAATTTTTTGTGGCGGAACGCCCTTAGTGAAACTTCCCTACCGCCGATTGTTGCCTCCCCACGCCTATTTAAGCCAATTCTCACCACAGCTACTGCAGCGGTAGTCCCCAGCCCCGCAGCTCATTCCTACCACTGGGGCCGTCCGCCATGACACCCCCGACAAATCTCAGGATGCTGCTTCTTGATTCTGCCGGTTCACCGCACCGCCACCGCCTGAGATGGTCGCCGCTGCACCTGCGCTGATTAGAGACCGCTGTGATCCCTACACGACCGCCTATCAGACATTGCTTTGTGTCGAGCTCTTACAGCTCAGTCAGCACAGTGCCGCCGAATTTGCCGCATCCCCGGGCTCCCCTTATGCCCCTGTCCCGCCCTAGCCACCTCTCCTCAGCCTCTGGCTAAAATCGAGCTCCTGTTAGAGATAGGTTGAAGTGGATAAGTAGATGGGAAGGGCTGAAATACATGATAGTTTTATTTCTTGACGATGTGCCTTGAGGCATATGTATAGTACATGGCAAGTCGGTTGCCATGTCTGAACCGGCCATGCAACTCTAGCAGCTGCTAGTACAAGCAAAGGAAAATTGGGTATTACCTGTCTAGGTGCATACACTATCTTAGGGCATATCTAGCCGATCTCATAAAAAATAGCGGAATAAACCGCCGAGTTAGCCTTAGTGGAGTAATTACTCCACTATATTTTGGCCGGACCTAGCCGAACTCCTAAATTTAGCTATGAATTCGGTGCAAACTTAGATAAATTCTATTTCAAACGAATACTTATTGAACATATTAATCAAAGTTCGATGTCGATCCATACTATCTTTACAATGACAATAACCAAAACTTATTCTTAAACTAATTTATCCGATAAACCTTACTAAATCCAATATAGATGGCGACAACTTTCCACTAGGCTTTGGTTAGACCGCTGATCATCAAGTTAGGCCAAGTGTCGTCGTCTGGGTCGTCGAAGATGTTGTGCTGTCGTTTCCATCGCTCTCCCTTTCGAAGCTCTCATCGTTGCCGTCCTCATAGTCATCGCTATCTTCTTACTACGAAAGGTCGATGACCTTGGTCCTTCATGCAGCGTACACCACGCAAAAAGCGATGCTCCTCCTTGATTGCTTCAGGTATTGCCGATGGAGCTCCGTCATGTACGCCTCGCCGACAGCCTCGGTCGCGAGTCGCTCACGGGCTTCATCATCCTCCCGGCGCTCGCGGGTATTTTCCACCCGTTTATCCACCGGTGTCTCCGAGGGCGGGAGATCGTAAAGGGGGAAGTTTCGGCAAGCAACGGTGTCGTACAGGTGCATCGACTGCATGCAGTATGCATGCACCGCCACCTCTGCTGAACGGAAACTTCCAAGCCTTTGTCTTGCTGGTGTCCCGGTCCTAGACCTCACCGACCCACGTCACCCATTTGTGCTGCCGCACGCCGAGATAAGTTGGCCCAGGCGACGGTGGCATGATGTCGAGGAACCTAGGCACAGAGGAGGAGGGATGGGAAGAGGTGTGGGAGGAGGGGTGGGAGGAGGAACCCGCGCGCGCGGGAATGATTCGCCCACCAGGCGCTCCGGAGGGGTGGAGGCAAGCGACATCGAGAGGATTTGGGTGGCGTCAGAGGGAGAGAGTGGAGGAGGAAGGTTTACTCGGCTCGATCGAGGTCGAGTAAATTTAGGCATCGATTGGGCCAAGGAATAACTTTTTTACTCCTTTATACAGTTTAGGGGATTGATTAGGTGTCGCTTTGAGGTTTTACTCTCGATTTGGAGATATGCTAGAGATGCCCTTGGTCACCTCACCACTACTTCCTAGCTAAGTTATTATATAACAAAAGGGTAATTGCTAACATTCTCCCCTTGATCCATGTGTGTGGGCATTGATCTTGGCCATTCCAATCCATGTGTTGACCTCATCGAAACGAGCTCTCCATAACGCCTTCTTTAGGATATCAGCGAAATGGTCCTTGGTGCCAATAGAAATCAATGGAGATGCTCCTTGAAGTCAGTATTGTGACCTAGGTTAGCTTGATGAGAATGATGCACCAGCCACATCAAGCAAGGAATCCTTCGCATTTGGGATAGGCGCGCGGAAGGGTCTTATTTCCACGGTTCCATGTGGGCGCAACCGGCCATATGTGGTGACATATGCGGTGTACTTTGACATCACTCTCATTGGAAGCTTGACCATTTGAACCAACTCTGTGATGTGCGCATCCCCAAAAAGATCAACTTTAGGGATGAATGATGTCTTGACCTCGTCCATGGTGACGTGTGCAGGCCTATCAAACCCACAACCCATGGTGGCCTTCGCTATTTCCTTTTGTCGGTTGATGACCGCACCATCTACATATGGTTGGTGGTCCTAGCAAGAAAACAAATATGTATTTACTTCAATTCAGCGAGTCCAAACAGCGGCTGAAGTAGTGTGAACGAACATTCGTGTTTTTGCACCAAGAACAAGGCGAATTCACCTCGCTAGAGATTGGACACCATTGCGAGGGGCAAAATCAAGTAATGATGTCATATTCCTCCACACCATAATGGATCAGTAGAATGTTTGAATCAAACTATCGTTGCCACTTCCCATGACATGCTAAAACAAAGGAAATTACAAGCAAATTTGGGGGCGGGGGTGTGAGGCAGTCATAACTATAGTTTTATTTGTGAGCCAAGCCCCCACCAAAAGAATGGGTACCATGACACCATTTAACATTTGAGGCATGGTATGGGAAAACCTTTTGTCTAGCAGGTGTGTGTCGTACGTCAATGGCATGCTCCCTTGGCTTCCCAAGCTCGATGATTGCAACTCCACCATGGTCTTCATTGGCTTCGACGAGTGCAGCAACGGTTATCGCGTATACGATCTAGTGAACAAGTGTGTCCACGTCACCCGTGATGCCATCTTTGATGAAGAATCTGGTTGGGATTGGGTGGTTGTAATCTCAAATCCACCATGCAATGACTTCATCTTCACGAAGACCTAGCAAGATGCTCCTTCCACACCAAGTGCAGCTGCAAGGGGTGCACCTTCCCCTGTTCCTGTACCATCTCTAGCATCGCTGCTAGCAACACCAAACCAATCTCAACAACCAACGTAGTCTGGGTTTGTATCACTACCAATTCAGTGACAACGAGTATTGGATGCAACTCATAACGATGCAGCACTACCATGTCATTAACAATGTAATCGAAAACACACCCCTGTTCCTGGATAGGCAGTACACGAGCTCTTTGGCGACACACTACCTTGTGTGTGAAGGAGAGCCAAGATGCTTTGCCGAGGCTGAGTGTGACACATCATGGGGTGTTGCCGTGAAGGAAGAAATGGACAACGAGCTTGTGGGCCTACCATGCGGCCGTCGCCTAATTGGCCTAC
The DNA here is from genome assembly GCA_950022295.1 of Bromus sterilis. Taxonomy (NCBI): domain Eukaryota; kingdom Viridiplantae; phylum Streptophyta; class Magnoliopsida; order Poales; family Poaceae; genus Bromus; species Bromus sterilis. Next base: position 448,059,774 of record OX465595.1, on the reverse strand, counting down.
ATTGGGTATTGAAATCAAACAAGGATGTTGATGATGTTGTTAAACACAAGACACAACTCGTTGCCAATGGGTGCGTGTAGCAATATAGGGTCGACATCGATGAAGTTTTCACCCTCGTCCCACGCCTTGAGTCTGCATTTCTGAGTGAAGTGTTGGAGGAGGTTTATGAGTTGCAGCCACATGGCGGCATTGGTTCATCGTCACATGGCAAGATATCATGGTGCGCTCCGTTATATGGACCGTGCCAAGATCCTTGTCTATTCCTTGGTGCCACACTGAAGGGCCTTGTATTTGAGAAGAGCACACATGAGCATCATGGCTATGGACGTAGACATGACAGGGTGTGCCTACTCATTGGTGTCTATTGCGACACTATGGTGATCAGCGAATCAAACCATGATGAGATCATCTTATTCAAGGAATAAATGAAGAAGGAATTCCTCATGAGTGATCTTGGGCTCCTCTCCTCCGAGGAGGATCGAGGTACACCAAGGTAGAGATGAAATCACCTTGAACCAAGGAAACTATGTTGCACACATCCTCGACATGGTCTACAATCCCTCCCCCACACCCATGGAGGAGCGACTTAAATTGAGTTCTGATAGCACATCACAGGAGATTGATGGTGCAATATATTGGGAGATCATTGGAAATCTGCGGTACCTCGTGCACACGAGGTATACTCTTGCCTTCTTGGTAGGTTATGTGAGTAGATTCATGGAGCACCCCACTACGGAATACAATGGCACCGTGAAGCAATTGATGCGCTACTTCGCTGACACAATCATCATCGGCACAATCAACTACGACATCCTTTAGCCACATGGTTCAAGGGAGGCATAATGGGTTGGTTATTCGAACAACGACCTAGCCTAAGACATCCATCAACACGAGGAAGAGCACATCTGGAGCTATGTTCTTCCCTGTCGTCAGCCTGATAAGCTGGCAATCAGCTGAGAAGCAAGTTGTGGTTGCATGTTCCTATGAAGCGCAGTATGCCACTGCAGTGAGGGAGGCAACCCAAGCCATTTGGCCAGCATGATTTCTTGACGATCTCAAGGGGGAGAAAGTTGACACCATCAATGGGAATACGGAAAACATGTCCACACTAACATTAAGCAAGAATCTAGTTTTCTACGAGTGGAGCAAGCATAAAGACGTTCAATCCATTTCATCCTGAATGCGTGGACAATGTTACAAAACCTTGGAATGTAGTAGCTGCCCGCCAGGACCTTTTATGCATGTAGCTTGTCGCTGAAAACGACCTAGCCGCAGCCCTAGATACTCACCACCGAGCCATCATCGAACTTGGCAGAGCCAACAATAGACCGATCAAGGTCAAGTAAGACTTCGACACCCTGTCATGTGGTTGGTGGCCCTTGTATCGAGATACCAACCCTCCAAATGATCAATGTTGTCATCCATGGTTTTAAGAAACACCTTTACACGTGGCTCTTCCAGCTGCACGCCCTCAAATATGGGCTCACATGTGACTATGAGAGCACAGACATGGGCCATGAAGACTATGGGCTCATAGTCATCCTCACCGGATTAGGTGAGGTGCTCCTGCGCCTTCCTAGGCTTGTGGCAGTCCTTGGCCCAATGTCCAAGGCGGCCAAAGTTGCATCATCTATCATGATCGTCATCCTAGGCTCCTTCCTTGGTAGAAGGTACGCCGCTCGACTACTTTCACGCACCATGAGGATGTTTCCACCCGCCGTTTGTTTTGGGAGGCCTGAAATTGCCCTATTTATCATGTGTTTGCTTATCAAAGCATAGGAACTTCTAGGGGAGGTAGAGCTTGCCGCCGAACAAGTGGTTTCTCCAACTCGGGTAGCTCACAGCAGTCATCAATGACCTTGAGCCGAGCCATAACCTCTTCAATTGGGCTTTGTTGTATCGAGAATATGCGAGTTTCAACTGAGTGCAATCTGCTAGTACTTCTCAAGAATGACACACAACTTTTCAACGGCTCTCTGTTCGTCCATGGGGTTGTTGTAGATGGTCAACAAACTCATGAGGCTGGAGAGGTAGAGCGCAAATTCGTCGATACTCCCCCCATCGTAGAAAATGAGCAGCTCCCACTCCCCTTCAGCTTCTGCGCCATGAACTTGCGGACACGATCATTGATGAAACGAATGACAACCCAACCTTCCTTCAGTGTGAATCATCTCCAGCGTCAACGACATCCAAGAGACCACAACCTCCATCTTCACTCTCATGAGGGGAATCCAATCCTCATTGTTTCTTTGAGTTAGATGTGGGAACGACGCACCACCGACTTCCTTCACTACGCATTGGACGAACACCTCTGGACCTTCATGGCGTCACCCATAGCTTGGTTGCGAAGCAAGGGGAACGGTGATAATAGATGTGCAGTTGTGGATTGTAACCCGTGCTGACATCCACTAGAGCCGACATGGTCTTGGAGAGACACCTCCGTCTGATGCCAAATGTTAGAAATAGGTTGAAGATAATTAGAGGGGAGCCGGGGCTTAAAAGAGGACGGTTTGATTTATTTAAGTTGACCCTTGTATTGCTTCCTTGAAGCATATATAGATTATACGACAAGACGGTTCCTAAGTCTGATTATGACCATGCAGTTCTAGTATATGCTAGTATAAGAAAAACACAAAGCGATGGTTAATGTGGAATAGAGGGAGTAGTTGTCTAGGTGCATACCCTATCTTAGTGACTAAGGAAACTCTATTCGACCTCACTACTATTCCCTAGCTAAGTAGCTATAACACAAGGATAAAAACTAACAACATCAGCCCTAAGAAACCTCTGATCCACCTCCCCACCGACGAACTTCATGTCTCAATTTCTTTCAAATTGTAAGGAATCTATAAAACCAAAAATATTTCTGATGCCCAAAAACATTCTCTCTTATCACCCAAAACCATTTTTAGGGCACTGAATTTTTTATCATCTGTTGGAGATGTTCTAACTATTAATTAAAATGGTAAAGCCCAAAAAGGTCTAATTATTTAGGAAGAATATACTATTGCAATAGATCATATAATGCCTATTTAGAATTTTATTGACACCATAAGTATCTACGCACACCATTTTCATTGTCCTGGATATCATACACAACAAGACAAACATCATGATTTACCTCTTGAAAAGCATTCTTGTATTACTTTAGTTTCTAAACCTGCAAAACAAACATGCAAAGTACATTCAAATGAAAATCCTCCATGTGGTAAAGAGTAGTGAAAACTGGTCTCGGGCGACCGGCCGATTGCACCCAATTTAGTTTATGTTATGACAACAATTTTACAGAATGATGTTAAACTCATGCTTCGATCTTTTCTGAATATCTATCTTGTAGATGGTAGTCAGTACAAGGTAGTTTTGATGCTTATTTTATGTGGGATTATGTCAGTTACTACAAAACTCCAGCATTCCATGATAAATAAATGGTGGAGTGCATTCTGGACATTAATTAACAGTAACACATGTGATCTTCCTAGAGAAAGGAAAAATAAAAGAGAGAATAACCAATACAATATCAAATACATGAATCATATTAGCAGGTAATGTTGAAACAATGATTTCTCTAGGTTCAAAAGTGTTAGGTCTTACTGAAACTAACTCTTGGTTTGTAACAACAAAACCTTCTCAGCTGACACATCATTGGAATAAATAGACAATTTCCAGGTAAAATATATCTTAAATATCCAGGACAATATAAGTGCCTACTTCAATAATAATTGGTCCATATGCCTTTACATTTGCACTGATCATGCATGCAAACATTTTGACATATCTTCATGGTTTGGTGGAAATGGGAAAGATTAAAATGAGGTTAGTTCCAGAATAATATTTGCAATTGGATTATCACAAGCGATGTACTTTATTCATCACCAGTGCACCCTACAGCACCAACAAATGGTGATTCGATGGCACGGGAGAAGCTCATGGCCAGTGTAAGCCTCTAATAAGCCCTTTACTTGATTCTGAGACATTCATCACCGAATAAATGGTTCTCAGAACTAGGCCCACACTCCACTGCCACTAGGGTTATATTCAAAAATTGAAACTAGGAATATTTAAAAAAAATGCTACTCCGACTTTGGATACCTCAAAATAGTTCCATTATGACCATTTGGAAGAAAATACCAGTCAATACCACTCTCGTATTTCTCCCCGTGTTTCCGAAAGGACTAAAGTGATCTCGTCTCATATGTTATGCAAAAAAAATTTGAAAGTATATGTTATGCAAAATTAGCATGCCATTTCGACTAAAGTGATCCAAAATAAGCACCCATTTCAAAGACAAAAGCTTTAGATCTTACTTTCTAGCACCATGACGTGGTGGCCTAGCCGGCCACGGTTCGAGCATCACTTATGTCTATTAAATTTGATCCCTTGTTCCTCCTTGGACCACCTTGGAAAAATCAACCTGGGTCCGAGATCATCACTTCTCACTACTTATTAAATTTGATCCCTTCTTCATGTAACAGACCAAGTTCAATAGTAATGATAGACTACTCATATCAATAAGGTGCACCTTTTTTTTCGAGAGCTCATCAGAAAGAAACTACTAGGTTAAGCATGCTTAGCTTGAAGTAGTCTTAGGATGCGTGACCAACTGGAAAGTTGATCCCAAATGCCCACGAGCAAGGACAAAGTGTGTAGAAAAGACTGTATGTGAAGACAGCCTGGATCCCAAGTGTATCGTGGAGGAATCGCTAGGGAACCGGTTAGGTTTGGCTAGGGCTTTACACTTCCTACTTGGACCACCTCAAAAAAAGCTTACTATTACCTAAATCTTCATTTAGAAATTCAGCTTATAAACATACAACTCCATCTGTTTCTTCTATAAGTTCAGTTTACAAGCATACACAATTATTTACTGAACTCCTAAAAATTTCGGTTACTCCAATCATCACGTGACTGGAGCAGGGGAGGCAACAACATGGTGGCAGCAACAACTTCTGTTCCTTGGAGGTGACTGGAGAAAAGGAGAGGGGGTGGCGGTAGCTGCTACTACTCCTTGGTGGTGGCTGAGAACGAGGGGTGGGGGTGCAGGTCCTAGGGGACACGACAACAGCATCATGTGCGACGACTGGAGCGGATGAGAGGGTGGTAGCAGCTGCAGCTCGACTGACGGCAGTTGGGTAAGGAAATAGTGCACCATGATGGCGATAGGACAGGAGGATATCAGAGACGATGGTTGGCTAGGGAGCTTGGAAAGGATCATGCAGGTGCGACCGACACTCAATAGAAGATGCCTGGCTAAACTCAACTTATAGCACTAATGACTTATAAGCATAAAAACCCCACTTTAGCAGTTTGGGCTTCTTTTCAGAAGTTAAGGAATCTTAAATTTAAGACCATAGGCAAGCTTGAGGTAACTTCATGCTTGGCTTAGTGTTAATTGATAATAAGATCAAGCTATAGCCACCCCAATTAGATTCTATAGTTCCAGAAAATAGGTTTTCGCCGCGCTTTATATATAAAGCAACAACCAAACATAGTACATGGTTGAACGATACAAGATGGTGAGGTATCCCTCAAACAATACTGATCCCAAGATATGCAGATCAAGTCTACCGAAAGAGAAAACAGGAAGGGCGGAGTACAATGCCACACTATGCCCTGAACACCTAATCTCCATGACAACGCCCCTAAAGGGAGAACAACACAAAGTGTCATCGCTGTTGAATCCACATGGGCAAAGTTTTTTACCCGAACCCTGCCATGGAGAGGAGCACCACGACGACGTCTAGAAGAAGAGTGTGGCGCCCACAAGCATCATCGTCATTAATGACAGGGAACTAAGCTTTCACTCGGTAGCTCCCCCATGACACCAAGAAGCCTCCAGGAAAAGTGTGACGAGCTCAAAATTCCAGATCCAAATCGAGGCATCACCACCATGATAAACAGGGTGCACCCAAGCCACCCGGTGCTCCACCTCTTCTCATCCACATGACCAAGAGGGAAGGCACCATCACTGCTATGGTGCCCGTTGAAGAACCAACCATGCGGACCGCCATCCGAGACTGCCTTCCCGACATCCATGTTAGCAACACCACCAATCACTCACATCACGATGCCCCTACCACACTACAAAAATCAGCTAGTTTGTTGTCAAGAAAGCACAGACGGCAAAGCAATAATACAAACGGCAAAGATTTTGCCGTCAGCTGACTGACGACAAAGATTCTCTATAAACCCTAAATCGACAAAGAGATACTGGCAAACTGCCTGATTCCTGTAGTGCCACGGTAGGAGTGAAAAGTGACACCTTTCACTCCTAGCCCAGCATCAACCATGGAATCTAGGTCACCACCTCCAAGGTAGGAGGCACCCACGCCTGCATCTCTAGCCAATCCCGAATGAGTACACTAGCATGAACAATGTTCGTGGTATACGATGCCGATGAGAACGATAGAGTAGCAAAGTCACGACCACCACCATCGACCATTGAACCCGCGAGGAGAGGGACCTTAGAGCCCACCAGAACCCCCCGGGACCGAGAGCACCATCGCATACCCAGAGAGGGAGCTCCGACTCTCCTTGGGTCCCATAAGATCCGCCCGAGCACAAGCTCTAGATCTTGGCCATCACCACCGCGCGAACTCACGACGCCGACCTAGAACCAGAAGAGGGGAGGAGCCACCACCACCCGCATCCTGACATCATACTGAAACCACCCCCCGCTAGAGCAACAACCGCACTAATGAACAATGCACCCACCGTCCCATCGCCGCCAGAGAGGCCCCGAACCGCACCACCATGCCAAGCACGTGCCACCCCACAAGATCCTCCATGAATCCACATCGACACCACATGCGCCCGACGCACTCCATGCAGCCGCCATGCCGACATCAATGCGTTTCAAGGGCCAACACCCAACTCGATGGCCGCGTCAGGCCATCACCACCCCCTGCAAAACCTAGTTGCTGGAACAGGGAACGGGCAGTCACACCAGATCCTGACCGCACCGCCACCCCGCCTCTGAACCACCCTGCAGCAGCCACAACCCCATCACCCGATCAATTGCGCGCGACCCCGCGACAGTGCCTCGCGGCAGCATCGCGTCCCCGTTGGGTCTCCACGTACCGCACAACGTGGCCTGACTAAGGAGGAAGAAGGCCCCGCCTACGGCCACCAGAAGGAACTTTGCCCTGGTGGCTCCGAACGACAGCGGGGGAGGATAAAAGGGGTGGCCGGGTGGAGCTAGGTAGAGGGCGGCGTCGCCACCCAATCTGTCCGCGAGAGGATGACGCTAGGGCTAGGGTTGGGAGATCACTTGAATTCCTTGCTTCTAGTGGCTCGTTGCACATGGTCTATTACTTTTTAAAAACAAAAACAAAAAACAAAACCCATCATAGAAGTGATAGCAAAATAATGGCCAGCATGCAACTTGAGTTGAATTTGTTACTGAGATACCTTTAAATATTGTAGAAATTGAAGTTCCGAAGTAAACTGTTCTCCTTGGTAGCTGATTTATCCATACACTTGGAACATCAATTGGGTGTAGGCTAGAGGCATAATCTGCAAATACCTGCAGCATAACATTTGAACCACTAATAAGTTTGGTAATAGGCCCTTCCATCTACATTAATGGGTTTAATCGTTTCAAATAAGATGGTACTTTCATCCATTACCTCATTTACTTGAAAGTATGTACCATTAAGTGGAAAGTTTCCTTTCGTAGCTGTTCGGCATGGTATCTGTTTGATCAACAAAAATGATGACTACACATTACCATTCTGTAGATAGTAATAAGCAACCTCATTGGATCATTGTTAATTCTTTGTACAGAGAAATAAACTAGTGCATACTAAAATTTGTGTGCACGGGATAATCTACTACAAGGATTAATTCGCGATCACACACACCTTCCTACTACTACATGCTCAACTAGTATTATACCTAAAAAGTAGTTTTTATTTATACACTATAGATGGTAAGTACAGCATGGGATAGGACATACAACCAAACACAATTTCTCGAGTTTCAAATGTTAGCTCAATGGAAGTCACAACGCCAATCAACCTCACCCCTGCCATGTACATACCCTGAAACCATAGCCCGTGACTAATGAATTAACCAACTCACAAAAAAAAGGCTAGCAAATTACAGGATTAGTCAAGACAGGAAGAAAGATTTCCACAAGTCAATTCTAGTCCATTAGAACACTCACCCTTTATCAGGTATTCAGGGTTTTAAAGATTACACAGAAATAATTTTCCAAACTCTAGCTGGTGCTGACCTTGGTTCACATAAGGCAACCGAACAAAGGAAGGCCAGGCAGGCATGGCTTGAAGGGTATTAGGGTTCAGAGGTCACCATTGCCTCCTTTTTATTCAACTGATACTTCTTATTCTTCTTGTCGCTGGACTACAATTCATCTCTAAATAACTCCTAATGATTTCCTAATTCTGCTAAACCCTGTATCTCCTACCAGTGGACTCTTCCTAACCAATGCTGCAACCTTCTTATTCTTCATCCTGGAACATGGACGCCAGTTTCCTACTCAAGTACTCAACATCTTCTCTCACAGCCATTAGCATTGGTTTCTTTCTACCCCTGCAAGCATGCGTGCTGCCTGGAACCATGCATTCTTAACATGCACCAACTAGAGAGTACACTTCTTAAGTTGAATGTGAAACCAGGAGTCGGCTGGTTCCAGTGGTTGGGAATATAAACATGAAACTTAATATCACATCTAACTGCAAACATTTTAAATCCTATATTATATTATATTATATTATATCAGGGCCACCTCTACATTTTTCTTTCAAAAATTGTGAAGCCTATACACAGAAAATGCAACCACTAGTAGAAAACAGGGCTTTGGTTCAGGCCCCTCCAGCCCATTAGTCCCGGTTGTGCCACGAACCGGGACCCATGGGGGCATACGTCCCGGTTCGTGCGCCCAGGGGGCCGGCGGGGCCTCGTGTGGCATTGGTCCCGGTTCCAGACAAGAACCGGGACCAATGCACCTCACTCCTGGCCCACAAGCATTAGTCTCGGTTTGTGGCTAGACCCGGGACTAAAGGCTCGCCCACAAGCATTAGTCCAATTTCAGGGTTGTTTAGCTCAAAATAAATCATTAAATGCATGAAAAAAAGCAAATGAAGTCAGAAAGGGTTGAAATTTTAGCATGTGGCTTTGAATGATGCATATTGAATGCACAAAAAGTCTTGAGTTCAAATAAGTTTAGAAAAATGAAATGCCTTTCTAACAGATGAGTTTTTGTCTGAAACCCTCGTACTTCGAAAGAGATGGTCCAGTTTGTACACGAAGTGCATCCAGCTTTTGTCGTAACCCTCTCAACTTTTGCACACATTTTACGTGGGTTAAATGATGATACCATGCCAAGTTTCAACCTTTTCTGAGTTTATTTGTAGTGCTTTCCAATTTCAGGGTCATTTAGCCCAAAATAAATCATTAAATGCATGAAAAATAGCAAATGAAGTCAGAAAGGGTTGAAATTTTAGCATGTGGCTTTGAATGATGCATATTGAATGCACAAAAAGTCTTGATTTCAAATAAGTTTAGAAGAATGAAATGCCTTTGTAACAGATGAGTTTTCGTCTGAAACCCTCGTACTTCGAAAGAGATGGTCCAGTTTGTACACGAAGTGCATCCAACTTCGAAAGAGCCACCGTCGGGCTGTATGCAGGAGAAACCTTGTGTTTTGTTTGATTGGAAAACAAAAACAAAAAAGTATAGCAATTTCATTATAGGACGTCAACGGAAGAATACTCCACATCCTGTACACCATCAAGGCAAATTGCAGACGGTCCCCGCCTGGTTGACAGATCCGGCAAGTCTACCGACCAGGCGTGAGCCACGCCTCGTTGGCACATCTGGCAAATCTGCCAACCAACCGAGGTCCGTCCACATTTCACGTTGACGGAGTACCGGATACAGATGAATTCCTCCGTGTACGGTCTTTAGTGAACTTGTTATGCTACGATAAGTCCACGCGGACCTGTGCTTATAAACCACTCCGGCTGTCCCTCGACTAGCGAGGTGGGACTAAACATCCCACCGCACCGCGGCAGCGCAAGTTTTGTCACGGTTGGTGGCAAGAACCGGAACAAAAGGCGACCTTTGGTTCCGGTTCGTGCCACCAACCGGCACCAAAGGTCTCTCTTTCCCGCCAATTGGGCTGCTGAAAAAGACCTTTGGTACCGGTTGGTTACACGAACCGGAACCAAAGGTCTCTCTTTCCCGCCAATTGGGCTACTGAAAAATACCTTTGGTACCGGTTGGTTACACGAACCGGAACCAAAGGTTGGAATTGGTACCGGTTTGTGCCACCAACCTGGGCCAATGTTCCTGGTATATAACTGGCACTTAGGATTTTTCAGTTCTCATCTCGCCATTTGCCCCTGACGACGCCGGAGTTGAAACCGACGCCGTCAGGCTGCCCAACTGTCGCGCCGCACCACCGCACCGCCCCTGACGACCTCGCCGGCGCCACCCCTACTGTGAGCGTCTCACCATCCCCCCTCTCCTCTCTTGCATTGTGCCCAAATTAACCTGCCGCCGCGCCACGCCATGGCCGAGAGGGGAGCTCCTCCTGTGCGCCGCCATGGCTAGGAGGGAACCGTCGACCGCCCCTCGCCGCTCCTCGCCGCTCCGGCCGTCTGCCCCTCGCCGCCCTGGCCGCTGGCTGACGTCGTCCATGGCCACGGCCATGGCGTGCGTGCCATGGATGGCTGCAGCAGTGGGGGGAGGTTGAGGAGAAGAAATAAAAAAACAGGGAAAAGAAAATGGAAAATAATTTTTTTGTTCATCTTATTTTTTTCTGTTTTATAATTAGTCTTAATTTTACTAAGTTAAAATGTTCTAGTGTTGGATAAGAAAAGAGGAAGAGAAGGAAAAAGAAAAAGGAGAGGGAAAAAGAAAAATAAGAAGAGGAAGGAGGAGAAGAAGATGAGGAAGAAGAAAAAATAGAATCCTCTTTTTTTGAAAATCGAGAACGAGAGGGTGTCGAGGATCACGGTGCGGGTCGAGGATCGGGAACTATACGGGTCGGTACATAGACGGTCGATCGAGGGTCACCGAGAGAGGTCGCTATAGCTCGAGGGTCGAGGATCGAGGGTCGGGAACTATACGCGTCGGTTCGAGAACGGAGTAGTAACCGTCTTAGACTCAAGACGAAAAGAACGCAATGAGTATGCGGAGATCATTGAAATTCTCACGAAGTAAGTTCAATCGATCATATATCGGCAACTTTGTTCATTTTCTGATATCAGGTAATAATTATTTTCTTTGTATATGGCAGGGTTTGGGAACAGTTCACCCAAAAAATTCCGAGAGTAGTGCCGAAGGAACTGAAAATTTCATACCCGAAAGTAAGTACTACTATAGATAGTTCCGCGCATCTCCCGTTGATTCTAGCTAGTCGTTTCATCAATACAATTTATAATGCTTGATTATCAGTTTGATTAATTGAACTCTATTTCGCGTAAAGTGGAAGTTGCAACCAGAAGGGACTAATCTTTGTGGATACTACATTTGTGAGTACATCTACAACGAGACGTTCTCTAAGAAAGGCGGCCACTCTAAAAAAGATTTTGATGTGCATAAGCAACACTATATTCACAATTTTAATTTGTGTTGATTCATATAATATGCATGTATTGACCCCCTTCTTCAAATTAGCTTTGGGAGCTTCAGGAACAACTCCTACCAGAAGATCGCATAAAAGCAATTCAAGAGGAATTGGCGGGATTCTTTCTTGAGCACGTCCTCGATAAGAAAGGACAATACTATACGGAACTTAATTTCAGTTGTGGAAATTGAGTTCAGATGTTAGCTAGGGATAGATATCCGAAAACTTGTTGTTCGACAATTCTCTCGGGAAAGGAGAGGTGTCATCACTTCTCTCTGTATATATATATATATGTTCATGACGATTATCAATCTTCTGTACTTATATTAATGGTTTCTTCATTTGCTTAATAGCTAGCGTGTCGAGTCCTCTCTATACGTATAGTACGTAGCGTCGACCAAGCACGAAGATAAGAGAGTACACACCTCTCTTTATTAGCTAGCTAAAACAATATATGAAACCCCTAAATTAACCCAACAAAACCCCCTAAACCCCCAGCCCCCTTTCAAAAAAAAAACCCAGCCACTGAAATGTTGCCGCGTGGCTGTCCTTTGGTCCCGGTTGGTGGCACCAACCGGGACAAAAGGGCCTCCCGCCTGGGCAAGCCACAACGGCCACGTGGAGGCCCGTCTGTCCCGGTTTGTGGGCAAACCGGGACTAAAGGTTTCGGGCATTAGTAACGACCCTTTAGTCCCGGTTCCGGAACCGGGACAAATGGGCCTCTGGAACCGGGATAAATGGGCCTTTTTCTACTAGTGAACGCAGCTACAAAGCATGATGCTTCAATTAATAATGTTCGATACAATTGTCTAGGCTGCCTAAGAAATATTACAGTATAATTTTTTTGCGGGGAAGAAATATTCAACCTAAAGGTGGATACAACCTGCTAAAATAAAGCTTAGCTTGTTTATCGAATCAATAGCCCACGCAATATAATGAACAAATACAAATGATATAAATAGCCTTTGCAATGAAGAGTCAACTAAAAACATAACAAATTAAAATTAAATAGTCCTGCTAGTGTTAAATCTTCCAGTTGGGCTTTGAATCAGTCAATTATGGTGCCAGCCAGGTTCCACAATTTTGCAACCCGCTCTACTATGCTCTATATTTAAAAGTTCAAATAGTCACAACAAACTAAATAAAACAGGGATTACATGGCTAGTTCAGTTAGTTTCCTGAATTCTAGATTCAAACAGGATAGGAAATACTGTTGGTATTTTAGATATTTTAAGCCCTGGTAATAAATAATTAAATATTTGAAGTAAGTAATGTACCAAAAGTGTTCCTTTGACTTTCTTGTCATGTGCTCGTATACTCTTGCAACCAAAGCATGAATTGCTTTCAGTGCTGTCTTGGGGATTGCAAACTGTCTTGGCTGTGTCACTTGATTGAGCTGTTTCACCTGTTTTATATTTAACAAACATCAGTATTCTCGGACATACAGAAGATTGAAACTTATAACATTTGAAATTTATTCTTATCATGCCTGGGGTAATAAGGAATAGATACAAGTGAGGATCATCAGGCTCCCTTTTGTCAAACTGCAAATAATAAGAAAATATGCACATTGCAATCTTACTCCAAGGCTAATAAATACAGTACAACTTCTCTACAGTGTGCCATGAGCTTACCCCTTCTAGAAGTGGAGACGTGTCTGGCAGTTCATAGCTGCAGTCATATAGAAAACATAAATGACACTTTAAGCAATTTGGTGCTACTAGCTAGCAATATTGTAGAACACATGATGGCGCATAGACAACAGTTACTATCAATGATACCGATTTTATGGGAGAGAAGAACATACACTTGGTGCTCTGTTCTTAGGCGACCAACATTCTTGATCTTAGGAGTTGGGATAGAAGCATCTTCAGGAGTTGTGTCAGCTATATTTCTTATTATATCGGCATCTTCAACATCAATGTTATTTGCTTGCATGTAGTTCTTCAAATTCTGTTTGACGGATCTTTCGGAACTAACCTTGATTACAGGAGGTTCTCCATGGGCATCATAAAAAAAATCCTCCATATCAGGCATAGTATCCTGTTGTGTTTCCGGGTTTGCTGGCTCCTCGACGATTAGCTGGTGGTTGTCCAAAACAGGGGCATGTGCACCCCACCCAAGTTGATTTACAGATCTAAGACTTACATCTGGCTGGTGGCAGCTCTCTGCAGCGATCGGAGTTCTCATTGTAACTGCACTCTTCTCTTCAGGTTCAGGAAGGGCAAGCTTTGCACTGTATATAAGCAAACTTATTACTAATGGGCATTCATCCATGAAGATCAGATTAATTCTGCATGCCCCTAAGTTTAAATAGCCACTCAAAACAAGATAGTATATGCTTCTTCAAAGAGTATGAATGGTGGGCATTAAAACAGCAACAAGCATTAACACTTAAGTATTATTAATTAAAAAAACTACTCCCTCCGATCCATATTAATTGACGCACACTTAGTACAAGTCTAGTACAAAGTTGTACTAAGTGTGTGTCAATTAATTTGGATCGGAGGGAGTAATAGTTTCACAACTTGTCTCAAATTTGGTGGACCTACAACAAAAATACTTCTTACCGAGTAAATATGTTACACATTGCCATCTGGAAATTAGATATTAAACTGTAGTCTAGAAGGGTAGTATATTGGCTAACTTTTTTTTTTCTCGAAGATAGTCTACAAGCCTACATAGTCCCCTTGAGGTTTTCTACCTCCAGAGCAAAAACAAGTATCCAGCCCCCAAGTGTTGAAATTGATAAATTATCTGTCCAGGTGACTTGGACAGTCCACATAGACAAATCATCCACATCTGTTAGCTACATCATCAAAGGCAATACCGCCTCCAAACCTACTGTAGAGGGTCATTAAAATGGTTTTCAACATTTCAGGGGCTTTGCTGCAGGGAATGGGGACTCGAGGGGATCAAGCTTTTATACATTGATATAGACTATTTCCAATTTAAATAGAAGAGTGCATGATGTCAAGTAGAATGTATCAATCTCAGTTGTATCACAAAAATACCTAGAAAATGCACTTGCAAAGTGCCTGCACCTAGCTCTCATTGGGCACGCATTGCAGTTCGGCTTAGTTTTCGTACAGAACACCTACAAACGGATATAAGGTAGAACAGTTTATGAACACACACAGTCAAATGCATCTTGCTGTATTAAATTTACTTTAATTATATCATATTTACCTTTCCAAAAGTTATCATTTGATAGTGAAGCGCATATCTGTCAATGAGAAATGTCAGAATATATCCCAAACAGAAACCTTCTCTAAGATAATGATGAACTGGATTTCCAAAACTCACAATGTCTCCTGATCAAGCTTGCATAATCGAGGCCATAGGTAATTGTATATACTCTCCAGCACCGGATACCTTCAAGAGTGGATGATCAAAGTCCAGTCCTTTGTGTAAATATTTATCAAGCCAACCATAAGTGACACAGATACTTACAGCTCCAGTAGGTGCAACTGAAGAGATTCAGGCAGGGGTTGAAGTGGCACCCACCCAAGCCTTACACATATCCTACCAACATTTGTGTCCACCTACATGGTCAAGAAATAAAGGTTAAAACTCCAGATCTGAATATAATATACTCCCTCCGTCCTTGAAAGAGTATACTTCCAACTTTCTTGGAGATTCAAACTATTTCAAACTTTGACCGAGTTTACACAAAAATATAACAATACTTACGAAACCAAATAATTATATAATAAAAATATACTTCATAATGAATCTAATGATACTAATTTGTCTGTATACATGTTGATGTATTTTTATATAATCATGGTCAAAGTGCTAAAAGTTTGACTCTCCAACAAAGTTGAAAGTACACTCTTTCATGGACGGAGGGAGTACTTAACAAAGTTAGGGAAAGAAGAACATACAGGGAATGCCATCTGATGGAGCGTCAAAAGCCTCACACACTCGACACTTTTGAGTCCAAGTCCCTTAATGCTTAAGAGGTAATCCCTGAGACAAAACACAAATGATAAATGTCATATTGAATGTCAGAACAATTTCAGCACTGCATGCAATTAGCACATGGGCTATAGTACAGAAGTGACGGGGATATATAACGATGGTGATCCATCAAGTGTTCGATCATGCAAACTTTTCCAATAAAATGTTGTATAAACAGAGATGGGTCAACTAGATTCATGTGAGCTTGTGGTCACATGGGTCTGTGATCGTTTGAATAACCAGCCCACATGTTGAAAATGATTATGAGGATCCACACCTTCTCAAAACCCTATGAGCTTTGTCAATCGATGATAATTTCTTAAAATAAACCCCTCACGTGTATGTTTCAGCTGGCCCATGAATGAGCTTTTGCATTTACGCGGAAAATGGGGGCGACAACACATGTATGTGCTCGGACTTGTTCTTCAGGGTGAAATCCTAGAATCTGGCCTTGGTGGTATATGGTAGAGGACAATTCATAGAACGAACAAACAATGCAATTATGAATGTTAGCTATGTATATGTGTGCCAGTCTTACTTCACTATCTCTGGATCAACATGATGCAACCATTCAATATCTGTGCTCCCATGGTCTCTCACCAACCTGTTCAGTAACTCCTACAATGGAATTGATGAGTACACATGAACCATGAAACTCAAATAAACATATATGTATGAAACTGTATTCATGTTCGTAAGTTGAGACTTATGGTTTGCTTCAGTTAGAAAACAGCTTAGTGCCAAACTTACTTTTATTCGCTTTGCCAACATGTTACTCATTCCTCGCTTTTTAATTGTTTCAGATATTTCCTTCACATCTGCTTGCCTTATTGCTTCCCAATCAAGTTTGTCCTCTGCACTATTACACTCTTTATTTCCAAGTTTGCATAGCACTTCTTTTCTCATAGCCTCGAAATCATAAGTTCTTTTTTTACTGGTTACACCTCTTTTCTTCTTTACTTTTGATCCAACACCAGGAGCTTCAGGCAAAGCTTTTTCAGTATCTTCAGATTTTTGTATCCAATCTGAAAAAATGGCATGCTGACTATCATAATGTGCTTTCTGATTTTGACGTGATATTGTCCTGTTAGTACATCCCACGTGCAGATTCAAAGATCCGTGTTGTTTCACAAATGTAGCTTCCGCTTTATTCCTTGGAAGATGTTTTTCGCAAGATGACCACTCCCTAGAAAGTGATAACGGCTCTGAACTTAATAATGGTTCAAGATGCTTGTTTGCTATTGATGAAACCGAGTGAGCTCCTAATGTGGGCACAGAAGGGAAACGGACATTGACCTGACTTAATGATGGATCTATACAACATAGAAGAGCGGTCAAAGAGTCGGTCATTTTGGTTTCATTTTTACTAGCATTTCCAGGAGAAAATGGAAGATTTCTTTCACAAAAAATTGAAGATGGAGGATAATCAAATATACGCTCAGCTTGTGTGACACTGGATTCAACAGTTCTATTGAGGCCAGTATATATAGATTCCTCCACATCACTCACATATGTTGTTGGTTCACCCTGATGATCTGAGGATCCAATTATTTCAATAGGATTTCTCTTAAGCTCTTGCATACGTAGAAGTTTTCCATATGTAATTGAAATGCTTGTACAATTGGGCATATTTATGCTGGCAGAAGCATGCGGAGCTTGATGCTTGCTTCTGAGATTCAGTACTTCATTTAACATCGACCCCTCCTGACATGGTGCTGGAATTTCATGATATTCCGATGATCCAACTTCATCATTAGACATGCAAATTAGTTCTTGCATTCGTAGAAGTTGCACACAACTAGCTGAAACAGTATCAATAGGAATATTTCTTCCAACAAAGTCCTCTAATGTAAAACTTGGTGGTCCAGAACAACCACCATTCGCTCGTAATGTTGTATGAAACATCATATTTGCAGGTTTTCCTGAGACTTCTGACTTTGTGGGAAATTTGGCACCAAGAGACATATATGCCGAGCTAAAATAATTTAAAGACAATAGTTAGACTAACTACATAACCTCAGAATTCTAGTAGGTTGTGTGAGCATTGTTACCTGGAAAAATGGTCAGAAACATTCTTAGTCAGAAACGCCCCAACTACTGAACTCAAAACTGATCCTTTCCAAAAAGTGGGCCTCCGATGTCCTGCAAAAAATTAGAAGTAATCCTAGAGTTAAGTGCTGAAGGTGCCATTCTACATATAATAAGACACAACCATGCACATGATAATGCACCTCCAATATATACCAATGCATGAAACATGGATCGATTGGTATACCAAAGATTACGGCCATTTTACAAAAATCTATCAAGAAATAGAGCATGGATATACAATACATTAATACAATTCGTGATCATACCATTCACATGCATTCAGGGTTATATCATGACACCGTGTCAGGTTTTTGGTTCCTATGCATCAACTCAATTACTTAGAATATAGAAAGATATGTTAGGAGTACAATGCTGAGATGGTAGCAATACCTTGAACTGGGCGAACATGCTCAATGAATTCATAAGCCAATTCTTGTAATGTTTTTGTGTCTTCATCTAGAAAGTTCTCTTTGCCCTTGTCCACTTTGGCCCGATGACGTTTTCTCTTCACTTTTCCCACATAAGGAACAATTTTACCAAACTCTGCTTTATAAGTCACGAGAGCACCATGTGATTCAACTCCCCCACTGTCATAAAAGCTAACTGGTCCTCTAGAATTAATGATATCCATAATAGCTCGATAATGTTTTCCCTCTGCTTCCCAGTCATCATCAGAATGGATGATACTATCTTCGATTGTGCGATAGCGGTTTCCTTTTGCTACTTGCTGGCCATCAGAATTCATGACGTCATCGATAGATCGATAACGACCTCTTTTTACTTCCGGAGAATCAAAATGCATGATATCTCTGATGGTGCGATAACAGTTTCTTTTTCCTTCATCGCCATCAGAATTCATGACCTCGTCAATAGATCGATAACGCCTTCTTTTCACTTCCGCGGCATCAGATTCCATGAGTTCCTCGATATCCCCAAAGCGTTTTTGGTTTCACCCTCGGCGCAGCATTTGATTTGTACAAGGCCGAAACCTTTGCCGTACGCCGGTGTTGCATCTCCACGACTGAAAAACCGCCAAATTGGTGGTGGCCGCTACAGCCAATCCAAAAGACCGGTGAACAAATCGGGGATGGTAAACTGGAATAAGAGGCAGAAATAGGGTACAGCATCAACAAAACGCCAGTAAAAGAATGAAATTTAAGATTTGAAATTGTTCGAGAGCTACCGATGCCCTTTTCTTCTCGCACCAGTATCACCTCCCCGCACGCCAATGACCCGGATCTGGCGCGGGGGAGCTCGAATGGTGGGCTTGGGCGTCAACCTCCTCGGCCAGAGCTTTGTTGCATCTGTGGCCGCGGCGATGGAGAGAATAGCAGCGGGCGGCCGGAGTGGCGGAGCAGAGGAAGTACAAGGGACGGACGGCACTAGACACTTTGTTTCTTTTATTTTATTTGATTTGATTGATGCAGCCGCTGATCTCCATCGCACGCTTGGGTCGGGTCGGGTGGACGACACGTGCCCCCCCACTTATTATGTTTGCCGGTGAGCCCACCGCTGTTATTAATCCCAAAAAATACTCTCTTCCTTTCTAAATCAAAATATTTTAACATAAACTTTATAGGCCAGTGATAGGCGCCGGTCAGACCGTAGCCGTCCGATCTCCGCGATTTAACGGTCCAGATTTGTGCGTACCACTTCGTTTTGACTGCAACATTTGCGGTACCTTTGCAACATTTTCAGTATATGGATGCAATATTTTTTATTTTTGGTGTTGTTTGCAGAAAAAAAAATATGGTAACAAATTTTAATCGCTGATGGTAGCATTTTTTACTATCGATTGCAACTTTTTTGGTACATGGATGCAACAAAAAATTATTGTGTGTATTTTTTTCACCGTTGCAACAAAAAATCTAATAAAAAATTACGTACAATATTTACCATCAATTCGTTGCAGCAAATTTAATCTACGCTTGTAGCTTTTTTTATAATGGTTGCAACAAAATTCGGGACCCATCATCACCGATCACACTTCATCTTTTTTGTTGTAGGAAAAAACATTAGTAACTTTTTCATATCATGCTACCAAATGAATGCGCTTAGCACTAAAATACTATTAAATATATCCGTTTAGCAAAAAGTAATATAGATCAATATAATAATATTAGTATAATAGTAGTACAGATAGTAGCATTTTATACTACGGTTGCAACATTTATCCATATGTCAAATGCAGCAAAAGCGGAAAAGTGGGCACAAGTGGACCTGACCGACCGGCACGTAGGCTTTGACCGGTCGGCCGGCCACCATCATTAGCCAACTTTATATGAACTGAAATGGATGGACAAACACGCTAAAACATGTAAGCATACATCTAATTCAAAACAAATGGTCAGAACATCTTATGATTATGAACAAGGGAGTAGATAGTAATATGCGTTCAGTTCGTATAAAAATGATATGGTAATTAAAAAAAGAAACAAATTCAATAACATAAAACTAACATCACGTAGCGCTTCCCTAATAAAAAATAAATGTACAAGGTAATAAATAAAGATCTTTATGTTATTATTCGTGTGACATTATCCAGTATAAGAGTAATAATACGGACTAGTAACATATGCAAGGTCATTCAATTTCGAATACGACTCATCTACCCACAATTAAAACTAAAATAATAATAATAATATACTAAAAAATCAAAAAATATATGATAAAATATACCTAAGTGCAAGATGTTCGTGCGAAATCCGAATTTTTTTAGACATATAAGGGGCTCTTAGAAGAAGAAAAGATAATTCGATCCAAATAGTGCATGAACAGTACACTTTTCACATACCTCAAATTTACCTTTTTTCTAAGAGCTTTCTAGATGTTCAAACATCTTCAAATTTTGCACAAACATCTCGCACTTAAGTATCTTTCAACACTAAAATAATATTTTTACTACTTTAAACAATGTTTTACTATGTTCAGGCTCATATGAGTATGGGAACCAAAACGCCCTGTCCATGCAGGGGATAATCTAAATTACTCACCACTATGATGAGTCTAATAGAATCTTCACCAAACTATATATAAAAGTCTGAAATTTTCAATCCTTGATACATGATACCTTACATGTAACATCCATTACTAGGATAATGGCTATAGAAGAATGAAGATTAGCAGCGCGGAAGAAAGAAGTCGCGCTTTAGGAATTTATTAGCAGCGCGGTCCTGGCCACCCTGCGCTGCCACTATGTGATTGATGGTATGAGAGATGATAACGGCTTCTCGCCCTTTGTTGGTTACCCCAAGTGGAAGGTTGAGATGTAGATAGCAGTAAATTTCCCTCGGTGAAGATACCAAGGTTGTCGAACCAGTAGGATTCCGAATGTTGCAAGTAGGTGTCAATGTCGCCAGATAAATAGTTGACGTGGACCAGCACACACAATAAGTAACTTTGCTCTCAACGAAGTACAGAGGGGTTGTCAATCCCTCCGGCCTTGTCGTTTACAAAGGATCAAACGCAAGAGATAGATAGCAGTGATAAATGCAACGGAAAGTAAATGTGATAAATAAAGTGGAGGTGCAAACAGTGGTGGAAATATGGACCAGGGTCCCATAATGTTCACTAATGATGTCTCTCTCCCAAAAGACGATAAAACAACTAAGCTGGGTGAAAAAATTACAGCTGGACAATTGACAAAATTATAAACGCACAACAATGCTAATTATGCTACTTGAAAGTAAAAGGCTCAAAAGTATGGGCAGTACGCCAAGACAAATAGACCAAAATCCATCTGCATCTACTCACTAATCATCCACCTTGAGATATCTATCCATAACATCTCGCTGTTATTAAGTTGCGAGCCTCACCCAAAGTGTAAATTCAAATCAACAGACAATTGCATTAACAATCTATGCGTAAGGTAAACACACTAGTAGAAAACAGGGCTTTGGTTCGGGCCTGGCCAGTCCATTAGTCCCGGTTAAGTCACGAACCGGGACCCATGAGGGCATACGCCCCGGTTCGTGCGCCCAGGGGGGCGGCCGGGCATTGGTCCCGGTTCGTCTGGACCCTTTTGTCCCGGTTTCACACACGAACCGGGACTAAAGGGTATCGCAACCTTTAGTCCCGGTTGGTGGCTTGAACCGGTACTAAAGGTAGGACCTTTAGTCCCGGTTGGAGACACCAACCGGTACTAAAGGTCTTTTTTTTCTTTTTTCTTTTTCTAAATAGAAGAGATCCTGTTTTTAGATTTTGAATAACTTTTAGAATATTTAGAGTTTTTGAATGAATATTTTTTCTTTAGGTCAAAAAAATTATAAACTTTCTGTTAATGCCAGTAGTTTTCAAATTTAAATAGTTTAAACTTGAATTATTTTGAAATTTGTGTGAATCACTAGTTTGTGAATAACTTTAGTTTAAAAATAGATTTTTGAGTGATTATTTTTCCTATTTTTTAATATTAGTATGTTTTATCAGTATGTTCAATATGGGAATTTTTAGGATATTGTAAATAGTTGTTTTAATCAAAACCAGATTTTGTTTAACTCTTTATGAGGGTTTCGAACAAAAACTCATCTGTTACAAGGCATTTCTTTTTTTTTAATTATTTCAACTCCTGACTTTTTGTGCATTAACTATGCACCATTCAAAGCCACATCCTCAAGTTTCAAACCTTTCTAACTTCATTTGCTATTTTTCATGCATTTAATGATTGTTTTTGCGCTACATAACCTTGAAATTGAAAAAGCAGTAGAAATGAACTCTAAAAATGTGGAAACTTGGCATGGTATCATCATTTCACCCACATAGCATGTGCTAAAAAGTTGAGAGGGTTACGGCAAAAACTGGATGCAGTTCGTGTACAAATTGGACCATCTCTTTCGAAGCATGAGGGTTTCAGACGAAAACTCATCTGTTACAAAGGCATTTCTTTTTTTTAACTTATTCAACTCCAGACTTTTTGTGAATTCAATATGCATCATTCAAAGCCACATCCTCAAATTTCAACCCTTTCTAACTTCATTTGCTATTTTTCATGCATTTTATGATATATTTTTTGCGCTAAATGACCATGAAATTGAAAAGCAGTACAAATGAACTCTGAAAAGGTTGAAACTTGGCATTGTGTCATCATTTCACCCACATAGCATGTGGTCAAAAGTTGAGAGGGTTACGACAAAAACTGGAAACACTTCGTGCACAAATTGTACCATCTCCTTCGAAGTATGAGGGTTTCAGACAAAAACGCACATGTTACAAAGGCATTTGTTTTTTAACTTATTCAACTCAAGACTTTTTGTGCATTCAATATGCACCATTCAAGGCCCACATCCTCAAATTTCAACCATTTCTTACTTCATTTGCTATTTTTCATGCATTTCACAATTTTGGAAAGGGCTAACTTGGGCTCTGTCTGCCTCTAAATGTTTTTATAAATGGAAAATTGGGAATGGGTACAATATTGACTTCTGGCATGACAGGCGGGTGGGAGACTGTTCTCTCAAAACACAATTCTGGGATTTATTCTATATTTGTAATCAACAAAATATTGGGGTTGCTAAAGTGTTTGATGGTTTCACTCTTAAACTCACCTTTCATAGGTGTGTTGATGAGAATCTGTTTGAGGCCTGGATTAACTTGATTAATCTAGTTAGAAGTGTACAACTAGATTCCTCTATGAATGTTCCCATTTGGGCTTTAGAGGCTTCTGGAATATACTATGTTCGATCCTTTTATGATGTGATTAGTTTTGGAAGTGTTATTCAACCCATTGGTGATAAAATCTGGAAAGTTTTAGTCCCTCCAAAGATCCATGTTTTCCTGTGGCTAGCCTACTTTAATAAGATTCTCACTAGGGATAATTTGGCCAAAAGGAGACCGGTTCCTAATGCTACTTGCCTCTTTTGTTCTGAATTAGAATCAGTGCAGCATTTGATGTTTGACTGTGTTGCCGCCCAAATTCTTTGGACTTGCATCTCTGATTTCTTTGATTTGCCCTTGGTTCGATCATTTGATCAGTTGGGTGGTGGTTTTGATAACAAACATTGCTCTATTTACATTATGGTGTGTGCGGCTTCGTTATCGAGTGTTTGCACATTACGGAATGAATTATGTTTTCAGGGAAGATGTTGGCGAGATGCAACATGTGTATTGGACAAGCTGGTGATCTACATGAACCGTTGGAAGGTGTTGTGCGACCCCCAACAGTCAAGACTTCTGCTGCGATGTCTGCTCTATCTAAATCGGCGGCGTGGAGAGTTGCTGAGGATCGCCTTGAGATGATGCTTCCACACGGGGCGACTGATGAAGACAAGAAACAGTTCCTGCTATCCAAAGGTTTCCTAGTTGAGTAACTAGGATATGTTTGCTATTCTGTCTTCTGTCTAATCTCATGAGATGTAATAAGTTGTAATAAGTTAGTGTTGAGACTTATGCCATGAACCTGTAAAACCTGGGCTGTAGAACTGACTTGGGTTGAGTGGTTTCATCAATAAAAAGGTGAAACTTGGGGGGGGGGGGCTTTTATTCCAAAAAAATTCCATGAAACGATGCCATGTAGCTCATAAACTTTGCAATAGATATTAATCTGTATCTCTTTCTTTTACGTTAACAAGATACTCCCTCCCGTCTGAATAAATGTCTTAACTCTAGTATAACTTTATACTAAAGTTAGTACTACAAAGTTAGTACAAAGTTGAGACATTTATTTCAAAACGGAGGGAGTACATGAGATGAGAATATAATTGCTTCATATGTCATATATGTGTATAGCATAGTGGTACTATACTACCTCCATTCCAAAATATTAGTCGCGGAAGGAAATTTCCGACAGCCCTAAAAAAGTGCAAAAGTACTATTCTACCCCTATCGTGTTTCTTCCTCGCCCTCCTCGCTTCCCGGCGTCCATCCCGTCAACGCCCAGGTGCCTCGCCGCCAGAGCCTAGTCGTCCTGCTCGCCAAGGTCCTACTCGTCCAGAGCCTCTCCCAGGTGCCTCGCAGTCCCGCTCGCCCATATCGCCTCGGTATCATCCGTGTCCTGCTTGCTTAGATCGACCAGAGCCTCCCCTAGGTCCTGCACAGCCATAGGAGAGCTTGAGTGTATCGCCTCACCGCCGCCCCCAACCCCCTTGGTCCCGGCCGCTGGCCTCGCTTATAGGAGGTCGTGCGGTCCCATGACATGGCGTGGAGCATCAAAAAAATTCATCTTCGTGGCCACAAGAAGTGATAGCTGCGATGCAAGCGAGTGAGAAGCCGCTGACCACGTGGGAAAAGTATAGGGCGCCGGCGACACCGTTGAGGTATGCGAACGAGGCGATGGGAGTGAGGGAATGCAGCCCACACCGGCTCCGCACAGGGGCAAAAATGGATATCACTGGATGTTTCAGGGGCAAAAATGGAAATCACGGATGTTTCGTAGCGTTGCCGAACGTGACCATAGATTGCTTCCGCGACTTATAATTCACAACAGAGGATTATGTTTCTTACTGAATTTTGGTGATCCAGACACTAGGAAGGCTGCTAGAGAAATTACATGTTGAAAGGCATGAGCAAAGGTCTGCCACAAGTTTACCAATGGCTGCTGCCGTGCGTGCGAGCAAGTAATCCAGATGTCAGGCTACTAAGAGCAGGAAAAATCAGGTTTGACCATGATCGGACCACCCAAACCGCATGAGCCGTGCTGGTGAAGAAGCTATGGAAATCCTACAGAAACTACTCTCTCTTTCCCCTGTGCTGTGCATCATCTCTGTTCTTTAGAACCATACCACTATCCAAGCCGGATCTGAAAGACGGACATCAAAACACCAAAACCATATGAGTCTTGCGGGTGAAGCTATCGAAATCCTACAGGAACTACTCTCTTTCCCCTGTGCATCATCTATGTCCTTCAAAACCATATCCACATCCATCTTCTGGCAAGAGCCGCATCAGTCCTCGTCGCGCCCAAACTCATCATCGGGGCCCAGAACCGAGGCGAAGGACTTGCGAAGCTTGCTGAAAGATTTGTCACCCTGCGTGACACAAATGCAGGGTTACTCATCGAAGAGAATTACATGGTACCGATGCACACCAAAATCTGTTAAAGCGAAGTGGTTAGAGGACCAGAGAGGCAGTTCAAGTAACAGTGAAGGGTGCCTGAACAGACCTGCTTCATCTTCTTCAGAGATCCTTCTGCATCTGCTAGCTTCTCCGAAACTGTTTTCTCAAGATCAGAAAGAGTGGTCTTCTCCTTCTTCCCTGTTTAAGAGGTAGTATTTGAGTAAGAACAAAGAATCTTCCACATACAAGAACATTTTACAAGACAAGTAACAGCAAAGATCTTTCCTACATTAGTGTAAGCATCTACTTACTTTGCAGTTCATACTGAACTATCAGTTTCTCCTTTTCAACTTCAAACTTTGAGAAAAGATCTGCAGAACACAACATGGGGTTAAGTACGTAGTCGACAACACAGATGATTCATTATGTGGCAGGAAACTAGAAATCCAGGTCTCATTATGCACAACTATGACCTGAAGATACTGGCTCGTCCTTTCAAACAAATAACTTATAATCAAGTGTATTTAATAGCCAATAGCACAATTGTTCATAAACTGCACACACAGTTCAATCAGCTTTAAAGGTTAACATAAGGGCATGGTTTTCTTTGGATACTGTTTGGCAATATAATTCTCCTACATGTGTCTGGGCAAGATAACAAACTCATTTATATGCAAATATGCTTATAATTCAACAGGATGCAGCTACTATTCTTTGACGGTCAAAAGTTGGGACAAGAGCAGACAATGTTCTACATATATGTACTTAACGTAACACGTAGAATGTATATATACTAATTTATGACAAAATTTGCATGCAGAATAATTATGAAACAAATGGGACATACCTTTCTATGTTATAAGGTGCCCAAGCACCTAGGTGCCCTACATAATTTACCTATTATATATATATATATATATATATATATATATATATGGTAACGGATGCCCATGTCGCATACCTTTGAAATTCTGTATGTGTGCAGCCTTGTCTTTGGAGAACTTGTCATGAGTGGCTTGAAACTTGGTGTGCTCGCTCTTCAATGAACCTTCACACTGCATTGCATAAAATAAAGCTGGTAACAAAACTGTGACAATGTATATAACCAAATGAACATCACTGTACCAATAGAAGTTAAAAACCTCTTTGGAAGCCTTCGTTAGAGCTTTAAGGACATTCTGCCTGCCAATGCATCAGTAACACTTGTCAGAATTCACAGTACATTTGAATGAACATTCACAGTTTTATTATCAAGAACTAGCATATGTATGTGTTCATGTTGAAGCAACGAGTAAAAAAGAACATATCAAATCTTCACTATAAAAAAGGATAGCAGAAATTTGTATTCCTACACACAGAAAGTTAAAAGCAAGTGAAACAGTTCGTTTGTCCACCTTTCTTTCTCCAACTTTGTCTTGGTGTCCTGTACCATAGATTGAATCTCTGTTGCAACGCTGAAAGTTACAAGAATCTGTTAGTAAGGTAAATTCTGACAGCTTCTGAAAAGTGTCCAATAGACACGGAGAACATAACTTGGGGTCTTTGTCGGACAGGAAAAGCAATATGCAAACTGAGATGTCATCAATTCATCGTATGAATCCATCCTTCATACCAGAATGATCATATATGCTATGCTTCCTTACAAGTTTATGATCAACTGCCACAGCATTACAAAGTGCCTAAGATGTCCCTTATAAATTTATGATGTACTGGCGCAACACTACATATACAAGACCTAACCATGGTATGCTGCCCTGCTAATTTGGTGATGCAAACACAGATTTCCAATGTCCTAAATGCAATAAAGCAGATAGAAAGTAACATGACTCCCGAATCTTTGCAGGCTATTGTGAGAGCCAGCCAGGACAAAAATGGGAAGGTGGATGCATATATTTGATAAACAAAACTTGTTATGATTCCACAAAGAAGGCGGATAAATCTTGTTAAAACCAACCGTTGCATGTAACGCTTCCAAGTCCTATCGTTGCATCAGTACACACTACTCCAGTCACCAGATGGACACCCGAACGTTCACAAACATGACACTCATAACTCCTAGTTCTCATCCAATGGCAGACTTCTGGAGCTTAAATTCAGATACAGGCATACAGCAGGCCAGAAACACTGATAAAACTGATAACCCCAAAACCCTACCATTGAAGGGAAAAAATCTCCCATAAGTTTATGATCAACTGCCACACCATTGCAAAGTGCCTAAAATGCCTCTTACACGTTTATGATCTATTGGCATGAAATTACTTACGAGACATAAGAAGACACAAAAAATCTGACAACAATGGTATGCTGTCCTGCTACAATGGTGATGCAAACATAGATTTCAAAAATCTAAATGCAATGCAGTAAACAGAAACACAAACATAAACCCCAAGTCTTTGCAGGCTATTGTGAGAGTGAGCCGAGGACAAAATTAGGAGGTGGGTGCATATATTTGACCAAAAAACTAGCTAAGGTTCACTCTGAACAAGGTGGATAAATCATGTTAAGCCAACTGGTGCACGCAACACTTAAGCCATGTCATCTCATTGGTACCTACTAGTACTCCAATCATCAAAAGGGCACCTGATCATTCTCAACAACATGACACTGGTAACTCCTAGTTCACATCCAGTTACAGACTCCTGAAGCCTACATTCAGATACAGGGCATACAGGAGGTTCATATACAGGGTATACAGCAGGTTCAGATACAGGGCATACATGATACAGCAGGTTCAGATACATGGCATACAGCAGGTTCATATACAGGGTATACAGCAGGTTCAGATACAGGGCATACATGATACAGCAGGTTCAGATACATGGCATGCAGCAGGTTAGAAACACAGATAACACACTCGTAGCTACTGAATCGTGCCAAATCGTACCAAACCGCGCACACTAGCATTGCGAAATCGACAGGGAAGAAACATGGAGAGGTGGATGGGAGCGGGAATCACCTGGAGATGGCCTGCTCGGTCTTCTTCTGGCCGTCCTTGTGAGCCTTGTCCTTGATCTGGCGCAGCATCGTCACGATCTGCTTGAAGTCACTGCCTCGGCCGATCCCATCGGAGCAAAAACCAACAAATCATATGAACAAATCAGTTAGAAACGCACGGAAATCCGACAGGAACCGCGGGTGAGAGGGAGAGAAAGAGGAGGGGGCGCGGCCAGGAAACCCTCGGTCTCTTCGATCCGGACCACCTCGCGAGAGGGACGCGCGGAGGTCAGAACAGCGGGGGAAGGGGAGGAGAGGGGAGGCACCTGTCGAGCTCGAGCTCGGGGTCGGAGTCGTCCATGTCGCGCCGCCTCTTGTCGGACCGGGGCGCCTCGTCGGGGTCCTTGGCTCCGCCCCGCTTGCCTCCGCTCGCCCTCGTCTTCCCCGACGCCGACATCGCTCGCCGGTGGTGGTGGTGGTGGTGGTGCTGGACGAGACCGCCGTTTCGCCGTGCGCCCGTGCCTCCTCTCTCTCTCTGCCTCGGTGCGCGTGTGTGAGTGAAGGGGAGAAAGGGGGGGGGGGGGGGGGGTTGAGATCGTCTGCTGTAACAGCACTGCTGTTATAGTGAATGACATGAGGGGCCAAGGTCCGTAACTAAGGTGCTGTTACAGTAGAGGATTTCAACCCGAAAGGGGGGATCTCAGCCCAAAAGGGGCCCTTAATCACCGTTCTATCCAAATGTCTTGTGAAATCACTTCACAATAATGTGCCTCCGATGCAATGGAGGTTCAAACAGATATTTTCAAGCACCTCTGAAATGAATTGCCAAAATGCACCATATTTGTCTCTTGTTTATACGGCATACTGCAATGGCTAATGTTACCCGTCGGTTGGCTGATACTTTGCAAAGATTGAACGGATCACGAGTCGTTGGATCCATGGCGTGGCAGCTGCTTGATCCATCTGACGAGGTTTGCGACATGATTTGTGTCGCGCTCGAATGTTTGCAAGCCAGACCTTTGCAACATGAGCCAAGCTGCCACCGCGCCTTGGGCTGGCTGTACTCTTTTATTTATCTTAATTATTAATTTACAGGACTGCGTGGCTCGAAAACAAATTCTTCTGTGGGTAGGTGACTCGATCGTGTCCGATGAAGTGTGGTAGTACTCCTACTAGTAGGCAGTAGCAGAAGACGAACGCGTGGACCCGCGGTTCATGTATGCATCCTGGGGCGAGAGGAAAGGAAACCCAATGCTTGAGCCAGAGGGCGCCGGTGACGGTGAGAAATGAGAAGCACACCGTTGAGCGGAGCCTCTCATCCGCCGCGTCGAGGAGGAGCGTGGCCGAGGCCGAACCCTCGAAGCTCCACACGGTTGTTGCCCTGATTTCCAGGAGCAGGAGTAGGAGCAGGAGCAAGAGCAGGAGCAGGAGCACCACGCCAAATTAAGCTGTACACGTCGATCGGACTCGGTGCACGGCCTGCCGCTGTTTACCAACTCCGGATCGATGTGCCCGATGGTATGGTACCGGCGACGACCTGCGTGGTGTGAGCGAGCATCGGCTCCGTGCCCGTGGTCGAGGAGCTAGCCTCGCCAGCCATGACGTTGCTAGGCTTGATGCCCCCTTCACGACGCATTGTGCCACCTCCGTGTGGAGATAGCCAGGGCCAGTCCTGAGATTTTGGGGGGCCGGGGCGAGATTAATACTCGGGGCCTTTGTTGTAGGCATCAAAAAAATAACAATGAATATATGCATGTATGAAATGTTATCAATAAAACTTAAATGCATTCAAAACCATTGTGCATATCATATAATTTATGCATTCAAATCTTTTCTTCCAACATTCCTTGATGCAAATTTATTAATGATGGGATCGATGTCAATCTCATCTAGCAATTCTTCTTGATGCATAATGTTGCCAACTTATTTAATCTCATCGCGCATTAACTATAGTTAAAATCGTTCGCACTTGCCATGCTCCAGGGTTAGTTGGTTGGTATTCCTCGATGACAACTATCGCTAACTTATTATCTAGGTTTACAAAAACAATATTTTTACTTTTGGAAGTTTTGTGAAGGTCTTCATTATGTGATTTTACAAGGCATCCACATCTTTTTTTCGTTTTTTTATTGCTATGTGATGTATACGTTTGTGGCAACATAACAACAGACAATGAAAAAAAAAATTGCATCACATGTTGAACGGTAATATGATAATTATATACCTGAGAGGCTGAGAGAGTCGAATCAGTCATGTGCTTGTACGATGTATATGTAGTCTAAAGTCTGTAGATGAAAGATCAAATCAAAGCCAAAGCGACATGACAATCGGATCCTGAGAATTAAGATCGACGACGGCGGTGGCAAACTGGATTAGGAAGAAAATTAGGGCCGACGCAGTCATGCGGCATGGGGGCAGTGGGATTGCTGGGTTACGCGTGCGCTGGCTTTTTTTGGGGGACATTGATGCGTGCAAATATATCTGCGTAATGCTCATTCATGCAAGCTGCAACGTGAGAGGCCCAGACTAGGCAATTTTCATTTCCTGATTGATGGAAGTACGGCCTATTGACACCATGTACATATCTACCACACACCTGGGGTGGGCCCCCTAGATTTTGGGGGCCCGGGGCGACCGCACCCCCTGCCCCTCCAAGGTGCATGGTGCAACCCATGCGTAGCAACTATAGAGCTTCAAGGCTATAGCTAGCTAGCTTTTGTGTGCGTCTTCTGTTCGTCTGTCGACAAGAGAGGGTGCCGTACGTACGTGTTGTCCGGGTGTTGATTTCTGAATTGCAATGCTTAAGTATATATATATATAGCTAATTAATTGCCACGCACTGCAATGGAAAATGTTGTGAAAGATCCCATACGCTGCAGTTGATGACGACGCCGGCTGCAAAGTTAGAATGATCAACAGCTTTTCGATGAATGTCAATGCAATCATGGTTTTTCGCACACCAATAAAGTATACCTTTGTATCCATAATCATTTCCCTAATGAATCTTTCTTTAGTATCACCCCAAAATCCCTGACATTCTTAAGAAGTTGCTCCCCACTACTTCCAATTCTCTCAACATGCACACACTCCACCTCATCATGCATGCCACATCATCCTCCACTAGCATATTTCTCTCAACATGCAAGCATGCCACCTCATCATCCAACATGCATGAGAAAGACCCACCTCAATATGTCACTATGCATAATAAAAATTCACATACAACATGCATGCATGGGAATTTTTATTTTATTATGATATTTATATTAAGTTCGTATATTAGTTTAAAAGTTATTGTTTCAAATATACATGCTTCATTTAACCAAACATTTTCATTGAAATATTTTGCAAAAAAGTTCCGCAACAAAGTGCGGAGCATCATCTAGTATTCCAAATAAAACCTCCCATCCTTCCTATCCCAAGATAAAATTCAAAGCAAGGAAGGTATAATTAATGTGTATCACGGCAAAATAACAATCACAAACCAGGGAAAACACAGTACCATGGAGCTGTGTTTTATTTTCTGTGTTATCAAAGATTTAGAAGTGTTTCCTAGCTTGTTTTTTTTTCCTTTTTTGATTTTCCTCTTGGCAGAATCAGCCAAGCTCTTTAATTTTACACAATGAGGGTCATTTACAACAACCTTCACTGCTTTAGAACCCTAGCGTCCCCCTCCTTGTGCCCCTCCCCCCTCGCTGCCGCCCCGACGTGCTTGGCCAGCGCAGGGAGGACTCTCCTCGCGCGTGGCTCTGGCGGGTGTGGGCCCTCGAACCCGGGCGGCGGCACGAAGGCGCTTCGTCCTCGACTGGCGGTGGCACGAAGTGGCCCGGTGGGCGGCGGGACGTGCGAAATCCGGCGTCGGCGGATCTGGCCGGCTAGGGTTGCCAGGATCTGCCGCGACCGCGGCCTGGGCGGCCATGGGCTCGCTGGCGGCCGAGCTTTTGCCTGCCTCTTGTGGGGGCTGGCTCCGGCAGCTCTCCTAGGTGGTGGTGGCTGATGCATGGCGTTGGCGATGTCAACGCGCGAGGGGGAGGATGGTCATCTTCGGTTCATTTTGCGGTGGCGGCTGCCCGGGTTCGTTCTGGTTGCTTTCGGCAACTATCTCGTGTACAGTTGTTGCCTCGTTGTTCACAAATTCAAGGTCGGTAGAAGAATCAAAAGGCAAGGAAGGATGTTTGCCTCGCCACAGTGTAAACCGGCTAAAAAGAAGAGCTCCGTTGCAGCAAGATAGATGAATCACCAATTATTATTGTTCCATTGAGTGAAGGGATAGCAACACAATAAAAAGCAAACATTCTAGTAGGCTAGAATCTTCACGGAGGAAAAAGATCCTCTACGATTCTAAGAGAATCTAGAACAGACATTCTAGGATCTTCTTCACGGAGAATAAAAAATCTCCACGATTCTAAAAAACAATCTAAAATGAGTACTGACTAACTGACTAGCTAGATCATCACTAACTAGGTTAGCGATATTATTTATTAGTGGATCTAAAAAAGCAAACTATTCAGCGCGTGATCAATGCAATGCAATGCAATGCAATGCTATCATCATCTCTGTCAACAGATCATGAAACACACTAGACTGATCGATCAATAGGTCGCCACGCCTGGCACCGGCACGCAGCCGAAAACCCTAGCGAACAAGCCCAGGCAAGGGCAGACGAACTTCTTCACGAAGTGATGCATGGCGCCGCCGCGGCGCGTCCCCAGCGGCCCCGGAGATCGGCGGCGATAGCGCCGGTGGGCGACGCGCGTGTACATCCGCGACGACGAGCTGATCGCGAGCGGGTGCTTGGACGAACTATCGTCGCGGCCCACCTCGACCAGGTCCTCGAAGCTCACGTACCGACGATCGGACGGATGGCGCGCGAGGTAGGCTTGAGCTTCCTCGTCGTTGGCGTCGTCGTCGTCGGCGTTGTCGTCGGCGGCGTGGCGTGAGTGGCTGACGACCATGTCTTCGCAGGAGTGCATCCGCAGGAGGTCATGGCTGGGCACGATGGAGCCGTCGCTGCTGCTCCCCGGGGCGGCGCAGTGGAGGAGATCGTAGATGAGGTGGTGGCGGTCGAGGAGAGGTTGGGAGTATGAGTGGAGGATCCCCATGGCGGCGGCGGCGGTTCTAAGCTGCAGAATGAGAATGAGAGAGAGGACCGATCTTCTATATTTAAGCACAAGCTGTTGAGATTTTGAGTGATTTTTTAGCGAGCGGTGGGGGAGTGACCCGTTTTTTTCTCACCGCATCTCGACCCGGCCACGGCAGAATCAGTCCACGGCGTGGGGCCCGCGTGTCAGTGGCTCGTGGGTGGAGGCGCCTCCTACCACCCACTCGAGTGGTGAGCTCTCTCTCGTCCGCTGCTTCCCGACCGCTCGACCTTCACTCCTCTCCTCGGAGAGTCCAAACCGCCGCCGCTCGGTCGCGGGAGCCATGCGGGCCATCGCCTCCCCGGCCCCCGCGGCCGCCGCCGCCGCATTCCTCCCGCGGAACCCGACCCTGGCGCTCTCGCGGCACCGCGGCGGCCGCGCCGTCGCCGCAGGGGCCGCCGCCACGGGCGACCACTGGGGCGCCGACGACCGCCACCACAACCAACAGCAGCAGCAGCACCGCGCCGGAGGAGGCAGACGCGCGGGGCCCAGCGTGCAGTGCGACGTGGACGTGGTGTCGTGGCGCGAGCGGCGGGTGTTCGCGTCCGTGGCCGTCGCCGCCGACGTTGACACCGTGTGGCGCATCATCACCGACTACGAGCGCCTCGCCGACTTCGTCCCCAACCTCGTGCACAGGTCCGCTTCTCGTCCCCAACTTCGTCTCAGGCCACCCCTTCACCATCTGACAACTGAATTTTGTGGGAAATATTTGGGTGCAGTGGGAGGATCCCGTGCCCGCACGAGGGCAGGATATGGCTGGAGCAGAGGGGGCTGCAGCAAGCGCTCTACTGGCACATCGAGGCCCGTGTCGTGCTGGATCTCCGGGAGGTTCCGGATGCAGTACGTGCTGTGTTCTGTTCTGTTCTGTTCACCATATTTTCCTATCAGTAATAGCTGAATTGCACTGAACTTGACCACAATCTAGGTGTTGCTAGTACATTTATCTCATTGATCACAATTGAACCGTGGGGTAAAATAAGATGTCACTGAAATGTCGGAGGTGCGCTCGAACTGACTGTATTGGGAACATTTGTACAGGATAAGTTGATTAGGTCCTAGATGTCGTACGTGCTGTGTTATGCACTTCTGTTCACCATAATCTCCTATACTTGTAATTGTTAAATTGCGTTAAACTTGATCACAGTTCAGATGTTACTACTAACTTTATCACAGAGTGAGTACTTTCTTACTAGTTGCGAATCATGGGCCAAAGTGGGATGCCACTGAAATGTTGGCCGTGTGCTCGAACTGAATGTATGGCAACATTTGTGCAGGATCGGTTGATTAGGTCTGACTAGTGAATGCATTTTACTGTCAGCGTCTCTGCACGTGTTGTTTCTTCTTGTTAAGTTGTGGATAGCAGATTTAAAGAGGATGAGTGGTCTCCCTCATTTTCTACTTATGTTGAGCTACATAGCCTTACTTACTAAATTTTTCAGTAACAATTGCAACGCAGGTTGATGGAAGAGAGCTTCACTTCTCCATGGTGGATGGCGACTTCAAGAAATTTGAAGGGAAATGGTCTGTCAGGGCTGGTCCAAGGTGCGCATTTTGCGGTCATTTTTATGCCATGTTTGCGAGTTGTGACATATGCCTTTAATTACCATCCAAATTTTTTGCTTGTTAGTGGCTTACTTTTCTACTGCTTGATGCCCTGATATAAGAGTGTTTTAATTTCAGTGATCCTTAGACTTTTCGTTGTTTTAGACTTTTGACCACAAGAAAAGAGAATTCCATTCATAAGTCTCATATGACCCCTGTTTGGCTTTGTAACAGGTCCGCTAGTGCGATTTTGCTGTATGAAGTTAATGTGATACCACGATTTAATTTCCCAGCGATATTTCTTGAGAGGATTATAAGTTCAGATCTTCCTGTGAATCTTAGAGCCTTGGCTTTCAGATCTGAAAAAATGTATTTGGAAAACCATAAATTTGGACCTACAAAATTTAATGCTGCAGAGTCCAAGCCACTTAACTTCCGTAGTGCAACAGTCGAGAATGATGAAATCTCTTCTAGTAAGTTCAAAGAAGCGCCTTCCTCTTCCGGTTTTGGTGGTGTGCTTGCTTCACCTCCTCCTGAGTTGAATGGCAAATGGGGTGTATATGGAAGTGTCTGCAGGCTTGATAGGCCTTGTGTGGTAGACGAGATCCATCTTCGACGATTTGATGGCCTCTTGGTAACTGACGAAGCTTATACCTATCAAATCCTTGGATCCTTAAATTTCACGGAAAGCACACTAAGAAAATTATCTTTTCTTGTGGATGCTTTGAGTGAAGGAGCGTGAAGGGGCTCACAGGTGTGTTGTTGCTAGTATCACCGTGAAAGCACCAGTTCGAGAAGTATGGAATGCATTAACAGCATATGAGAAGTTACCCGAGTAAGTATTTTATCTTTATGCTGTATTTGAAGTTCACATGGTCTGCTCCAGTACACAGCTATGATCTAATATAGCTATCTTGTAGGATTATACCAAACTTGGCTATCAGTCGAATTATTCTTCGTGATAATAACAAGGTTCGAATATTACAGGTAGGAGTTATTTTAATGTTTTACAGGATATTCTGGTTGTTTGTCTGTAAATAGCATTTAAGTTTGGGGTTAGAGCATTGCCTGGATTTTTCACAGAATTGTCAGTCCACAATTTCACTTTCTGCTTGTTAGCTAGCTTATCTTTTGTAGTCTCTTTCTTTGGCTTGTACGCAAGAGATTTCTGAAACTTTCTGATGCTTAAAAGGTCATGTTTTCTTTCACATATATTGTCCCCGAATACTTTACAAAAGAGATCACACTTGTGTCCTACCAGTGGAAAAAGAAAAGACCAATGCCTCCTGTGATCCTGTCCCCAGAGGTCCTTCTTGAAAGAATTTAGTTCAACTTGATTGTTTTGTGAGCTTTGCAAGTTTTTGTGACATCTCAGCTTTTTTTTTCAGGAGGGCTGCAAAGGCCTACTTTATATGGTCCTTCATGCCCGTGTCGTAATGGATCTTCGTGAGAAACTTGAACGTGAGATCAGCTTTGAACAAGTTGAGGGAGATTTCTACTCATTTAAAGGAAAATGGCGCCTCGAACAGCTTGGAGATCAGCACACACTGCTGAAGTATATGGTTGAGACTAAGATGCATAAAGATACCTTTCTCTCAGAGTCTATCCTTGAAGAGGTATTTGCGAATAGGCCTCGAACAATTTCGTTCTAGGAATAATATTGTTTTTTTTGCGAATAGGAATAATATTGTTGTCGAGTAGAAAATTTGAAATAAAAAAATGCTTGTGTGTGCCCCTGACCTACATTTTGGGAAAGAACTACACTAGCACTGACGTAACCCTGTGGTGTTACAATTTAGAAAGCAACCTTTGTGCGGATGTATCATCTTGTTGAATGTACCCTCAATGCTCATGTGACAGATTTTACGTTTTATCCTTTCTCTTTTGTTTTATTTCATATTTCGGTTACAGTCATATGCTTTTTTCTGACAAATGATGAACTGAATGTATCTATATATACTCTGAAACAATATAAACAGTACCTCATTCTTGATCACACTGATTCTGTATTAGGTCTGAATAGTCTCCTAGGGATAATTTTTCCTATTTCTATGCTATCCACAAACATCTATCTCAGGCATCCAAATAATTTGTTTTGAAGGCATTCTTGTTACAAGGTATCATCGCTATAAAAACACGATAGTGAACTTAATAAAGACAGCTCTGCTGTCAAATAGGTATGCATCATCTACTTGTATGGCATCATTGTGCAAATGGCAACAATTCATGGTTATCTCATTGTTCTCATCTTTGGAGGGAATAAACCAAAAGATTTTATTTTATCCTTTTCAGGTCATATACGAAGATCTTCCATCAAATTTATGTGCAATCCGTGATTATGTTGAAAAGGCAGAAGCTGAGAGAGGTAATTCCACAATTCACTCGGATAAAACCACCATTCCAGATACTGTTGCTATTGATTACATGGAAGGGCGACAATCGGAGCGGGCATCTGTACAATGCTCTTCAAGTTCCACGAGGCAGAGACCAAAAGTTCCTGGCCTGCAGAAGGACATCGAGGTCCTCAAATCGGAACTTGGTAGTTTCATTGCAAAACATGGTCAG
This sequence comes from Bromus sterilis, assembly GCA_950022295.1. Classification (NCBI taxonomy): domain Eukaryota; kingdom Viridiplantae; phylum Streptophyta; class Magnoliopsida; order Poales; family Poaceae; genus Bromus; species Bromus sterilis. The sequence continues at coordinate 448,021,959 of OX465595.1, read as the reverse complement.
AATGGTTTCATGCCTAAGAGAAAACATCTTAGGACACATGGAAGAGTTGATATTGAGAAGGCTATAACACGGATGGGTGGGTTCAGGAAGATCGCTACCATGATGAATCTTTCCCTTTCTTATAAAAATCGGAAACCAAGAGGTTATTGGGATAATCTGGAGAACTTGCAAGAAGAGGTGAGAAAATATATTTTTTCTTCCCCACCCCCCTCTGCTTTGTAGACGTGCAGGTGCAGTCTCATACTACAAGGCTGCTAACATTGAGGTTGCTAGCAAGGGAAATGATACGAGGCTGCTAGCATCATAGTTTACTTAGCTTCAATGCTGTATCATGTCTTGGAACTGAAGAATCTAATTTTTTTCTGTTAGATTTTTAAAAATACTCCCTCTGTAAATTAATATAAGATGTTTTAGAGAACTAAAGTAATGATCTAAAACATCTTATATTAGTTTACGGAGGGAGTAACTTTGAATTACTTGCAAGGGAAATGATAGCAAGTGCTCCGTTCTTCGTGTGCCATATTTGTTGTATTATGTTTGCATTTTATTTATTACATGTCCAGCTTATGGTCATACGTTAACACTGACAATGATCATTGTCTACAGATCAGGAGGTTCCAGAAGAACTGGGGGATGGACCCTTCTTACATGCCAAGTAGGAAGTCTTTTGAGAGGGCAGGTACTTGACAAATTCTACTTAGACCAAGTTTAATATTGGATTGACCATTCTTCTTCCTAATGTTGATTGCAGCTGGTACCCCATTTCGGCTATGTAAACTAGTCAAAGTCAATAATGTATCCTTTTTATGGCCAACCCATACGAACAAACATTTATGTGGTCAAATAGCCATGGGCCATGTCACTGCACTACCGTTTTAGGATTGCTTAAGATAGATATCTGGGTCCCTCCAACTCCTTAGCACCAATTTTCTTTTGTTTTCCACGACCGTTATTGTGGATGTTTTTTTGGGGTCCATGGTCAAGTCAGTTGTATATAAGTTAAAATTGAAAGATTCATGAGTTGACGACATACCAATCCTATTTATATTTTCAACTTTTCATCTACGCCAAATTGATGATGTAACCTCCTATGTGTCCAGTCCTGTCACAGTTTTTGCATCCATGGGTTTCTATCAGACTATCACGCCGGCAGCCCTATGTCTTTGTTTTTCCAGGATTGACAAAGACTTTCCCTCTAACCGGTCTGCATACTCTGCTGTGCTTGGCAGGGCGCTACGACATTGCTCGCGCGCTGGAGAAATGGGGCGGGATACAGGAGGTCTCCCGGCTCCTGTCGCTGGAACCAAGGCGTCCCCGGAAGCAAGCGGACTCTGACGGCGAGATGCCCGATGACGACGAGAGGCAGCCCGAATCTGCAAGCACCGCCGCCGCCGCGGCAACGAAGCAGCGCCACCAGAGCAGCAGCAGCAGCAAGGCGGACAAGGCGGCGAGCGTGCCCCCTCTGGACCCGCAGAAGTGGCTGCTGAAGCTCAAGGACCTGGACATCAACTGGGTGGAGTACTGAACGGTGTATGTATACGTAGGAAGGAAGGAACAGTCGCTCCCGCTCACATGATGATCCACTAATGTACCGCACCGCACCTAGAGAAGCTGTAAATCGTGTACAGAGAAAGGTAAATGCACTGTCAATATTTTTTCTGCCTGGAGGAACACCAAAAGGTCCTACACGTGAAAAAAGGACTAACTGAATTACTAGTATTTTTCAACTTCGTCGTGGCGAGAGTATGCCTGTCTGTCCATTTGTATGACGTGATGTGTCTCTAGAACTGTCGATTTCGTCGCTGGTCGCGTATAGAATTGTTAAAAAGGAAACCATTAGGCAAGTGCGCATGGTTGGAGAGGACGGACGTTGTTGGAGTCATTCATTCATTGGACTGGCCGGGTCAAGCAAGGGTGTTGATGGATTTGACATTTTCAAGCCCACGTGCGTTGAAAAACCATGGAATATCTATCTGTCGTCTACATCTTCTTCCACTTATTCTGACACTCTTGTTTCTGTCAATAAATAAAATGAAATAGTATGACGAGCGAGCGTGCCTGATTTCCTCAGGTGGTGTGGTCTGGAGTGCTAAAAAAAAAAGTGCGCTTATTGCGAAGAAAAAAGGAGGTCTCGCCGGGATTCGAACCCAGGTCGCCAGATTCAAAGTCTGGAGTGCTAACCACTACACTACGAAACCATTTGATGGCTTCTTTTCTACCTCATCTTATATCAAGTTAACCCAATCATCAATGGAGCATCGTGGATCTGAACTCCACCAGTGGTAGTGGTAGTACGAAGAGCAGCTGTTTCCATGAAGGAAGGAAGGAAGAATTTACTACTCCAACACGAGACTCATCTCAGCATGTCACATGCTTGTCCTCACAAACCAAACATTAATGGAGGCCGGGTGCATCTCATCCTCATCAACCAGTTACCAGTGTGACGATGACAAGAAAGTGACACATGATGCAGGATTCTATTGTGGTTGGTTGGTGCCACTTGATCCACAAACGGGTCCCAACCATTCATTCATTCATCCAACTTGCACACATGTTCAAGTTGATGGAGAAATCTGCTGAACCCCACTGCACCCGCATCATATATCACAAGTTGTGCCAAATCGCCAGTGCCATACCACCAAGGCACTAATGACAATCATCAGTCAGAGCCTCAAAGGTGACTATAATCATATGAGCACCAACGTAGAGCACCCATATTTCAACATCTCCAATTCAAATCTGACCAAAAAAAAAAAAACTGGTGGCGACTTGCTTTCTTTTGGATATGTTTCGACGGTGTGCGGGGTTGGACGAACACCGTCACATGCGCTTTGGGAATGGGGCAGATCTAGGGTTCGCGCTCGGGCAGGTTGGTCCCACCTCATGGGTACGGTGATCGCGTGTGGTGGTCGTGGTAGCGGTACATCGGGTCACGGATCCGCACCGATGACCTCGAACTTGATGTCGTGTGAGATTGCACGACCGTGTTGCTTGGGATGGATCTTAGACGGTCGTCTGCAGCACCGAAGTCGCGTCCCCCCTAGTTCACAGGGACTGGTTGGGGATGCAGGGTGGGTACTTTCGATGATGAAGGCGCCTACCCAGACTCGGGGACTGATGTCGGGCGGAGAGTTGATGGCGTGTCATCACTCTTCAAGCCGGGGTTGAGGACGTTGTGATGTTATCGGTGGGCTTTATCTGTTAACATGGATGCCGGTGCGGTGGCCCTGTATGGTGGTCCACATGATTGCTTCCCGGTAGGCACCATTGTGGTGGCGGCGGCTCTCCTCCGGGTTGTGTGGGCAACAGGTGGTGGAGCGGTGAGTAGCTCGGATGTGCCTCCTTGGGGCAGTGTCCTGATCCGGATCTATGGATTAGATCTCCGCGTAATCCTTCTGACGGCATCGGTGGCACGGATGAGTTGTCGAGGGAAAGCTACGTGCCTTGGCACCAGCGGCAGCGACATCCGTGGGTGTCACTCTCTTCTTGCAGACGTTGTCGTGGATCTGCTCTTCGTGCCAAGACTCCGGGTGAAGACCTTTCTTTGGTTGGATTCGATAGCGACGACACTCTGCATCGTTTTCCCTCTTGAGGGCGTTGTCGTGGAGCTTAGGTGTGCTAGAGGGTCGCGTAGGTGTCTACGTGCGCCGATTATATTAAGATCAGCTTTGTACGGGAGCTACCTCATCATCTTGTATCGATCGACCGTGTATCTTGTTTGATTCAATTATCTAAACATGTTTTCTGAATTACAAAAAAACTTGCCAACCATGCTGCAATACTTTGCCTCAAATTTGAATTATTTGTACAGATTACCACGAGTGGAGCGGCGTCGAATTTGGTCTAGTTCTATTTATACTTACAAATCGTGGCTAATTTGGCTCATCAGTCACATAGAGAGTACATGCTTCTTCAGTATGCCAAATCTCCCAAGTCATTGTGAAGAACAGCTCCCATGCTCCACCAAGAACAAAACCAAGCAGATCATGGAGCACCCTAATTACCAATTCCCTAACTTGCTCGATGATCCGCGCGGTTTCCCTTCGACCAGAGCACGGAAGCGAAGCATCTCCGGCCGTCCCGCCGCCCGCATTTCGCCGACGGGATAGATCAGCAGAAGGAACGGCATTGTCACATTGTCATGTAAGGCTCCGACGAGCGCAGCGGGAGGGTGGCGATCTCGCGGGTCCGAGCGGAGACGGACCGTCCCACGGACATCTCCTGCTCCAGGTTCGGCGACGGCACGGGCGCCGCGGGCGGCGCCACCGACGAGGCGAACGTGGACGCCATGCTGCTGCTGCCGCCGGTGGTGGCCGTGGTGACCGTCATGAAGCTGTCGGACGACTTTGGCGGCGGCGGGCGCTCCAGCTCCATGATCCCCTCCAGCATCTGCACCACCTTGCCCATGCTGGGCCGCTGCGACGGCTGCTCCTGGATGCACCAGAAGCTCACCTGCAGCGCGCGCTCCACCTGCGCCATGTCCACCTCCTCCCCGGCCAGCCGCCTGTCCACGATCCCCGCCGCGTTCCCCTTCTCGTACTCCTCGTACGCCCACACCGAGAACTTCTTCCGCTCCGTCGCGTCCGAGATGTCGAAGTTGCGCCGCCCGCTCACCGTCTCCAGCAGCACCATCCCGTAGCTGTACACGTCGGACTTGACGGTGATGGGCAGGTTGGCGAGCCACTCCGGCGCCAGGTACCCCCTGGTGCCGCGCACGCTCGTCAGCGTCCGGTGCCGGTGGTCCTTGGGGTTGATGAGCTTGGCCAGCCCGAAGTCGGACACCTTGGCGTTGTGCTGCTCGTCCAGGAGGATGTTCTCCGGCTTGATGTCGCAGTGCACGATGGTGTCCCGGCACTCCTCGTGCAGGTACGTGATGCCCCGCGCCGTGCCCACGGCCACCGCGAACCGCGTCGACCACGACATCGCCTTGCCGCTTTCGCCGGCGCCGGCGCCGAAGAGGAAGGAGTCCAGCGAGCCGTTCTTCATGAACTCGTAGACCAGCAGCCGGTGCCGGCCCTCGGAGCAGAAGCCGATGAGGCGGACCAGGTTGAGGTGGTGCGTGCTGCTGATGGTCGCCACCTCCATCCGGAACTGCTTCTCCCCCTGCTCGATCCCCTCCAGCTGCTTCACCGCCACCACCGTCCGGTTCGCCAGCACGCCGCGGTACACGGCGCCGAACCCGCCGGCGCCCAGCTTCTCCTTGAACCCCTTGGTTGACCTCTGCAGCTCGCGGTACGAGAACTGCACCGGCGCGCCGGACGCGTACTCCAGCAGCGCGTACTGCGCCGACGCCGGCCCGTACTTGGGGCTGTTCCGGCAGAACGCCCACCACAGCGCCCACTCCGCCAGCACCAGCCCGGACACCACGCCCAGGACGACCAGCGCCACGACCCACGACCGGAGTCCCGAGGACCCCGACGACGGCGAGCTGCCGGTGGTGGCGGGCGGGTTGGCCTGGCCTGGGAAGCAGACCTTGACGAAGGACGTGCTGGGGAGCGACGCCGACTGGTAGGCGCTCACGAAGTTGGACACCTTTAGGAAGCAGAGGCCGGAGCCGTCGGAGAGCGCGGTGGAGGCCACGCAGGAGCTACCGGAGAGGCAGTTGAGGCGGCACGCGGTGATGCCGACGAAGAACTGCTCAGTGGTGATCTCCGGCGTGTAGGTTAGGAACTGCGTGTTGTCGAGCTGGAGCATGGTGGAGTTGCCGGGGCAGTTCTGGAGCTCCACCTTGCGCCTGCACCCGCTCCTGGGGTCGGAGGCGTCGACGCGCTCGAAGTTGAGCGACGGGCAGCCGCACACCGGCGACGTGCCGTTGTAGCCGCACACGCCCATGTTGCCGCAGTAGCCGAACACCTCGCACTGGTCCGCCACTGCGGACCACTGCTCGGTGGCCGTGCCGCTGCCGCGGCCGGCGCTGTAGGCGCGGAAGTTGCCGTCCGAGTCGAGGCGCACGAAGCGCAGCATGTCGCCGCTCTCGCCGTAGTTGCTGCTGTAGGCGACGACGACGGGGGAGGAGAGCGAGCTGTCGGTGAGGGAGACGATGCCGTTGGTCTGCATGGTGAGCGTCGGGGAGGTGAGCGTCCTGTTGACGGTGAAGCTGGAGTTGTAGCCCTTGTTGAAGTAGGTGACGATGGTGGAGGCGGAGCTGGCCCACTTGAGCGTGAGGTTGCCGGAGGCCCTTTCGACGCCGAAGACGTAGTTGCCGGAGGTGAGGTTCATGGCGGAGGTGAAGCTCTGGGCCATGACCACGGTGTCCGTGGGGTTTTCGAAGGACTGCCAGAGGAAGCCGCCCGTGGAGTTCTTGAGAACGAGGTTGCCGCTCTCCAGGAGAGCGGCCGCGGAGACGCCCCGGCCGGCGGTGCCGGAGGACCAGAGCACGGCGCCGGAGCCGTTGACCAGCTGCAGGTCGCCGGTGGAAGAGAGGCGGAGCGAGCCGCCCGAGTCGACGGACGCGCTGGCGCCCGGGGACCAGACGGAGATGCCGCCGGCGTAGGTGACCGCGGCGACGAAGAGCGAGGGCGTGGTCGGGGACGGCGCGAAGGCGAGGGAGAAGGTGGAGTTGGGCGACGACCACGCGGCCGAGTTGCCGCCCGCCGAGAGGGTGGAGCCCAGGGGCATGTCCGCGCCATGGGATAGGAAGGGAAGGAGCAGGAAGCAGCAGAGGACGGCGAGATCCCCCCGTGAAGGCCGCATCTTTCTTGGCCGGACCGCGGATTCTTGCACCGGAAGATTCTAGCGGGGGCTGGGTTCCGCTCTCATGGCGTCGAATTTGCGGCTGTGAATCGGGGGCTGGAGAGAGGGGGGAGAAGCAGGGGAGGGGATGAGCACGAGGGAGCGAGGAAGGAAGGGAGGAGGAACTAGCCGAGCCGACGGAGCGACTGTGACGCACGCACGCTGACCGTATTTGGTCCTTGTAGTTTTTTTCTTTTTTGCGTTCGGTCAATTTCCCGTATGTTTGTGGATTAAAATCTCTACCGATTGAAATGTACCGTTGGTTCGTAAGCTTCCGAAAAAATTATACTCTATTAGGTAATTCAACGTTTTTGCTTTTACATTAAAACTCCACTAAAAGAAGATTAAAATCTAGATACCGTCTTCTTTCTTCTTTACCCGGCTTTCTTCCTCCTTTAATCTTTCGTTCTCTCACAAAACCGACTTATCAAGATTTCAATTCAATCAATTTACATATAGCTATTGTGAATCAAAAATTAATTTATTAATGAAAGATGATGATAACACGACGTTCGTGTATAGCGTAGGTGATTTTCATTCCCTTGGATTAATTTTAAGGGAGTGTGATTTCGACATGGTGATAGTTATTTGTCATTTTATACGATTGTCGATACACCCTACATTAATAATTTTCTCATTTGTGTGCGCTGCCATGAACCGCGAAGTATGATATGACATTTTTTAGGACCCACTTGGTATGGGTGTAAATTTTTACACCTTTATTTATTTTACAAGTGATTTATACTTAGAAAAAGTACAGACCGATTAACAAATGTGAATTTTACATGAGTATTGCGTTGGGAAACAACAATCCAATCAAAACCTTAGCGGTGAATTAAAAATACTAACTCTATAACAAAAATATAAGATGTTTTTTTATGTTTTCTTACAAAAGAAGTACTAGTAATTTGCGGTTTGGATGACATCCAAATCCAATCATGCCAGTTTCCAGAAGAATTATTGAGCAAACAGTTGTTATGCTACCGGTGGTTAGCTTGTGTTTTTAATAATTAATCGTGTATGCTAGTCCTTGTTTTTTTAGGGGACGCATATGCTAATCAACTACCAGTAGTAGAACGGTCAAGGTGTGTTGAGACCAGAAGAAAACAAGTGATGGTGGAGCATGGCCGGTGAGCTGAAGACCAAGCCCACTCACGGACCTCTTAAATCTCAGCCCTGCAAAGCGATCACAGCCGTCCAATATCTCACGGAGGGCCCTGATGAGCCGGTGGACCATGGGGACGCACGCTTGACTTGGTGGCACCCGCAGCGGTGGTCGTCGGTCGAAAGGTCAGTCAACAGGGGCGGCGGCTTCTGGACGGTCTATCGTAGCCCGCTTATGTTTGGTTGGTTAAACCAAATGATGAATGTAAGCATATTGAATATTGACAGAAAAGTTTTACTTCTTTTGTTTGACTATCATTGTGTTAATTTGCTACTCCTTTCGTTTTGAATTATTTGACATAACTTCACTTTAAATTTAAATTGAAGCCATGTCAAGTAATTTAGAACGGAAAGAATAGTACCTTTGTAAAATAATAGAAGACATTTTGAATCATTAAAATAATGATCCAAAATATTTTATATTTCTGAGCGAAGAGAGAGTACTAGATGATCATAAGCGTGTATGCTCGTACAAGAAGGAAGACACATACAAAACAACCTACCAACGTCAAAACTATTGGCCTTGACTTTTGAGGATTAAAATCTTCTTTGACAAATTTATACATGCATACAAAAAAATATGGACGCCTTGTCGGTAGCGAAATCTTCCTAGCGCACCAAGCAGTACCGTTATCCAGGTGACGAGGTTAGGGCACAGTTCTAGCACCGCCGTCAACCTACCTAGCTAAGATCCGTCCTTCTGCCGCTATCACCGATCCACGCCGCGGTGGCGGGGCCCTCACGACCTAACTATGGTGGGAGATCTGAAACATGATCGAAGGTAATCAACACCAATGACTCAATCACGGGTAGAAAATAGACACGCCGTCGTCTTTGATCATTTTTTTTGCTTTGGAAGGTCTCCAACCATATTCATATGTTTCATCCCTTATGCGATCTGACTCTCCCGTCGCCATTGAAGTGGATTCCGTTGTTGCCGTCAAGATGATCAACGCTTGGGACAAGGATATGTCCAATTTATTCTTCTTTGATCAGTGAGTTCATACACATGATGAGTCTTTGATGAACTAGTATTAGTCATCTTCATCAATCACAAAACAAAGTCAGTGACTTTTTGGCTAAATTTGCTAGTAGAGAGGTAGAACTATGACTTGGATAGGTTGTGTGCCCCCTGATGCCATCAGGCTCATTAACTCTGATTGTAATCCTTATATGGTTTGAGTAATACAAGTGATTTCCGCAAAAAAAAACATATCTAATATGTTTTCCATCCAATGTACATATACACTGTGTGAGCGGTAAACATCTTTAGTCCTTTGAACATAGTGCAATTAATACCAAAACTCTTATTAGGGGCAAGATGTTTCTGCGGATAAAGGATTTACCCTTTTTGTGTCCGAAAAGAAATTTGAAAAAACTTTAATACTTCTAAAGACATGTTTGTAGGTGGGAGAAAATATGACTTAAATATTATAGGACATGGAAATGGTTTTTCTAGAACAATATTATTTTAAATTTTTATTTATTTTATTCAAAGCATGGTTCATAATAGAATGATGTAAATAATTTGTTCTGATACAAACAGTAACAAGCAAAGTGGCCCTCGCAAATGCAAGGGCAGCATCTATACAATACCGAACATATCAAAGAAATGAAATTATGAGCCAATAGATATTTGTAATATAGAGTTCTAAATAATATAATTTTATAGTCACTGGATATATTATGTTAGAAAAATACCCCCTACGTGGAAAATAATTTGAGTTGATATGAAATGTGGATGAATTATTATTATGAAAAAATTAACACACCATGTCACAATAGTCTAGAACATCATATATTTCACATAGATAGTGGTTTTGATCTACTTTGACTCTCTTCATGCTATTCCATACTCTTGGATCAAGACGTTCTTTGTAACATGGGTGTGTCGTTTTGGATGTCACATAGTGTAAGAACTTTAATTATTCGATCACCAATATACTAATAATACAAAGCGGCTAAGGTACAAGCCTCCTCCTGCGTTCTAAATGCTCCGGTTCATTGCTCCTCGCAATTGACACGTGTCCTGGTTTAAACAGGTTTTTCCTTCGGTTTTCTGCCCTGGTTCGGTCCGCCCCACCATTTTTCACACGAAGGAAACCTGGAGAGCTCCGCACTCGCTCACTGTCTTCCTCCTTTCCTCAATTTCCACGTTTCCACCCCACCCAATCCAGTCGCCGCCCCAAGCCCCCAACCCCACCTCCGGCATCCCTTCCCCTCCTTCGAAGATGAACTCGACCTGCTCAGGCCGAGGCCAGATCTAGAAGGTCTCCTTCCTCGCATCAAAAAACGCTAGCCCGGGGACCATGGTGGCGACCGAGCTCCCTCTACTTCCCAAGAACGACAGATCTTCTTCTGGTATGAATCCCTCCTCTCCTTCTCTTCTCATGGTTTTTCCCCATCTGATTCATTCGTGGCGTAACCACCAAGGTCATTTCCTCGAGGTTGGCCATGGAGGCGGGTCTGACTCGGAAGTAGACATGGAGTTCTCCTCGCCTGAGTACCTCCATTTTCTACATGGCGACTGAGTTGGACAACACCACACTGGATCCCTCTCCTCCAAAGAAGAGCCTTGACAAGGATGGATATGAATCCCTCCCCCTCCCTTCGTTCTGGTCTTCTTTTTTTGTTTTTCTTCTTCACCAGATTTGTTTCGTCTTCTGCAGGTTGCTTCGATGTCATCTGCTCAAGGGGGAACAAGGAGTCAAGGAGAGCCACCTTCATATATGAACATGTGTACTTTATTTATGAATCAGCTACTTGACACCTAGATTGATTAAGGTAGTATTTTTTCCCAATTAGAAAACAATGTCTTCTTAGTTTCTTGCAGCATACAAAAGGGGCAATTCTGGCTAAATTTAGGTGTAATTTTTGTTTTTGGCTCTAAAATTATGCATGCCTATGCTTTCTTCGGGTACTTTCACATTTATTGCACAATGTAACTGACAGTAGAAGGAAACAAAAAAGAGAGGAACATGACTTCTACCATTGTGAGGATTGGGACCTAGCTGAATTAGTGGAATTCATACCTCCTAATATGGATACACATATACAATTAGGAATCAACATTTGGCTGGTTGCTCGAAAATGAGTAGTCCCAGCAAATTGCTGAAGATTTGATAAAAGCTACAGTTTTTGCAAACCTATCTGTACTATTGCTTCCAATAAATTGTATGATAGATTTACAAAATCAGCCTACACTATTGCTTTTAAGTTCTAACCACACACTTACAAGGAGAATCTTATATCACCTTGAGTAAATCATCAATATACAACATAATTATTATTGACTCCAGTTCTATTATTTGAAGAGAACATATATCTTCTTAAGAACAAAAATGTGCAAAGTAAGTAGAGACTAGAGCTTCTTAATCAATAATTGCACATCTATTAAGTTGGCAAAGTGGATTTCTCTTCATGAAGCCTCTGTGTCTTTAGATCCTACATACACAGGGTGTGAAAACTTTTCATGAGAGATGCATTAAATCCTATGGTCCTATCAATTTTTCTTCAAACTATGGGTGAGTTTAGTAATGACAGAAACCACTTGCCGAGATAAACCCTACATACACAGGGTGTGAAAACTTTTCATGAGAGATGCATTAAATCCTATGATCCTATCAATTTCTCTTCAAACTATGGGTGAGTTTAGCAATGACAAAAACCACTTGCCCAGATAAACCCGGTAATATTTATATCACTGGGTGTTCCGTCTTACCCTTAGATTGTCATCATTCTTCTTTGGTCGGCTAACTATTGTTATCTCATGCATTTTTTTATTATAGGGTCAACTTTGCTGTCATTTGCGTATGTTTGTTCAGAGAAAGCAACTGGTCGATAGAAATTTAGAAGAAGCAACCGATCACCTCCTAATTCTTTAGGTTCTTACTTTTCTTCAGGTTTCCTTCTATTATGACAACATCGTTAACTTTTAGCCCTTGCCTACTTACATGTCTACATGTACCCGAGTCGAATGTTGTTCTTTGGGATATTTGCCTATCTTCTGTAGGTTGGAATGTTTCCTGGTGTTGCTTGGTTGCCGTCGGATGTGCATGTTCTACTTTTCATATGTGCATCTGTTGGAGATGCTCAAGTCTAATAAAGATTTATGCTTTCTTTCCTAATTTTGTTCGCAATGTTTATGCATCTTTTTGTTACTGAGTTTCTGGTAACCACCAATTATCGGATCCAAAAATAATTAAATATGAACCTTCGTTGCTGCTACCAAATGATTTATCCTGAAAATGTTACTTTTACCATTTTGCGGGTTAAGTAGAAACTGAGATGATTACCAATACAAATCATAGCCATCGGTGGTAGATTGATCAACTAATATTCGGTTCAAAATAATTCTCATAGATGGTGATTACCAATTGTTTTATAGAAAAGAGTTTTCCGAGTCATCTTTATATTTAAGCCTTGCTGTCAAGACACTGTTTTAGTCTTTGGAACAACCACATGAATGGATTAAGCAGCTTGCATTTGATCTGCTTAATATTACATGGTTTTTTATTTTTTATGTCGTCTTACCAACCCATACTTACATTACGTTAGTTTTCTTATAAATGATTTAACCAGATCAATTATTTCCCCAATAAACCTGCATTATAACGACTATACTTTGTTTACGATATTTCTTCGTGGGTTCCTACATACATATTATTTTTTTGCTACAAAGCATCGTTCTTGATGATTGTTCAATTCTTTTCTTTTCACTGGGAATGGCGCGACGACACGCCGTTGGAAGGGACCAACGGTACCGAGCACTGATAACGCAGGAGAGTGTTCAGTTTTATATGTTACCACATAGTGTTTAGATTATCACATCCATCTTGGCTTTAGGTGCAGCTAAAACATTTACACTATTCCACCTTGGCACAGAGTACGCAGAGTGGACATTGGTTGGCAAGCGCATGCATCATTGGCACTATGATATGACAATGTAACTTTCATGGGTCTCATTTAATACCAAATCGGAGATCAATTCATGATCATGCCTTTCTTTTTCTACCATGACATACTCTCATCATCGTTCACAATTGTGATTAATAACACACCTGATGCTAACTTGCATCCTTTTGTGTGTGTGTGTGTTTGTGTCAGGCCAGTGGCATCTTAACCAAGGGGGCAAAATGATCAATGGGTAATGGCGAAAATTATTGGTTATATATTCACGTTACAATTTAGACTATATGCCCGTTAGTTTTTCTACTTTACAACTATTTCTTCTTAATGATTTTGGAAATCCAGTACCGACAACGTTAATGGCATCAAACGTCTTAGTTAAGAACACTCAATTCTCATTACATTTCTGTTAACATCTGCTTTTATCAAAAAAAAAACCCCACTTGCCAAACTTACTCATGACATGTTGCGTTCAATAAAAACCGTTCAGGTCTCTAGCTCCTTAATAATCACAGGAATCTTTCTTCCTTGCAGTAGAGAACTTTTTGCAATTAAAAAGGGAAAGGGCAATTCAGTGAGCCTACATTATTCAAATTCTTGTTTCTTATAATATAATTGTTCTGTTTACTTCATAGATTCGTATGGGGGTGTTTCAAAACTTTGTTTGAGCTGACTACTTTCTGATTGCTCTCTAGCTAAACTTCTACATGCTTGACCTCTTTTGTACTAATAGTTGATATTCATCTGTTGTCATTTTCTTTGTATACATGGGGATATCTATAATGGGTGTTTAATATCAGAATATGCTTGCAGATTATGCGTTTCAGTATCAGATGAAAGGATTGGATAGGTTGTGATCAAATGCTTATGTATTCTTGCAAGTCAAAGAATCCATTATTTGACCAATATTTTTGTGTTCAGCTGGAACATGATAATGTGATTGCAAACGCTCACTACACGGAAGAAAGATTCCTGACAGATTTCAATTATGAAAAGATGCATGTATCAAATAAAAACTCAAAAGGGAACTATACAAAATTGATATATGGAAAAAAGAATGTATCTAAACAACCCCTTTTGTCAAATCAACTATTCCTTCCCTTTCATAAAAATGAAACAATAAAAACCATAGGACTTTCTCACGGGTGCAGCGTGCCACTGCGCCTTTCTCTGCTAGTTTATTACATGTTGTCAACAAACTAATCATTTCTAGTGATGATACCAGGTCCACCATACACTCTACGGTAGCATCACTATATACCCTAATAGTTTAAGTCACTTAAATAGTACAAAATTAGAAAGCATAAATGACACAAAAGTGTATTAGATTATATCACATAAAAGACATATGAACACATAGCCAAAGAACTTACTCCAAGAGGTTAGACGGATTTGGAGCAAACACATACCAATCTCATACCATATTTTCCCTCACATTTCTTAGCATATAATATCGCCATTGTATCAGTGGCGAAGCCATGTTGTGACCATGTAGTCAACCGACTACAAAGCTAATTGAACCGGGGTGCATTTGCCCCCCCCCCTCCCTTCATATATGCTGTTTAATTTTTAAATATTTTTATTAAAAAAAGCTTGACATCACAAGGATCGGATTTTGTCATCGCCAGTGCATTGTATAGAACATCCACTTTAGAACCCGACTAAAATAGGATAGTGAAGTTAATTATGTTGTTCTAGATTTGAAAGTACACTTACCTGCATGTTTATAATAATAAAACCATATAATTGTTTCTTGTAAAGTTCTTAACGTATGTCAATTTTAGAGGGAGTTCCATAACAAAAGTACACATATCGATTTTAGGATGTTCTATAACAAAAATAAGTCCTAGTCAATTTATTAAGAGTGTATCTTTTTAATTCCAGAATGATCAGTACACATGGCAAACTGGATTTCATGTCTGTGGATACAGGTGGGACTTCTAGCAAGCTGCCCACAATTGTCTACACCAGCTTATGTTATGCGTGTGATTGTGGTAGCCTCACAATTAGCACGCGGCAACTTATCCAACAGTTGTGTTTATATGTGCGTTACACAAAGCTGCTCAAAGGGACAGACTATCCAAAATTGTTATTGTTCATATAAAGCAGTTGCAAGATGTAATTTTTCATATAACTGGAGTGTAGAATGTTGCTTATGGCTCTATAGTGCCAAGAAGACAAAACACAAGCAAACAGGTGGTAGTTAATTGATCTTTTTTTTTACTTAGCAATTAGAAACTGTGCTTGATGATTTGCAGTACACCTGAAGATACATCCTCAAAGGATTGTTAAATTGTGCATGCACTTGAAAACCAAAACCTGTACTGCGGAACCAAAACCATTTGATGTTTGTTCCAATAAAAAGTTGGCCATACACTAGAAAACCACAACATGTTCATGCATCTTGTAGAGGGACGCCGCTTCAGTGACTTGGTGTTGCCAAGTTACGCCGTGACTTGGTCCAAAAATTCAATCTTAAAAGTTTTTAAAAATTCTAATTTTTTTATGGATATTCACATCACATGAATGTACAATCCCTAAAAATTTCATGTCCAAATTCGAAATATACATTGAGAAATAAAAAAGACAAATTCAGCATAAATAGTATCAAAAAAGCATTGAAAAACGTCACTATTCACATGCAGATTTGTCTTTTTTGTTTCTCAATGTGTATTTTAAATTTGGACCTGAAATTTTTAGAGATTGTACATTCATGTGATGTGAATATCCACAATGTTTTGTAGATTAAAAAAAATTAAGATTGAATTTTTGGACCAAGTCACTGAAGGGGCGTCCCTTGTAGTGTGGTTGACCATACATCGCCATCAGGCTCCTCCTCGATCTTTACGTACCTAGCCAAGTAGTCATCCACAGAGCATGGCCTTTCATCCCTGGATCCCCACGAGTCCACAGAGCCAAATGCATTTTTTCCCAAAATATCATTTTGTACATATTAGTAACGATCATATTACAAAACAGAGACTGTGAGAAAATATTAGTGTTCATTGGGAAGAAAATCAGAATAACATGATCCAATTATTTTGCAATGTTTCTTCTTATCATTCTTTAACTGTTCTGAATAAGCATTCTGAATAACTTTACAGATTATTTTTGCTAAAAAGGTACTACTAGTAACATTTTATTTTTTCTGAACCCGCAAAACTTCTGCATGGGGTGCCAAGCTTTGCTAGTTGTGCATCGGGTTGGGCGCGCCGGGGTAGCAGACCTTGACGAAGGAGGTGCTGGGGAGCGACGCCGACTGGTAGGCGCTCACGAAGCTGGACACCTTGAGCCAGCAGAGGCCAGAGCCGTCGGAGAGCGCGGTGGCGCCGACGCAGGTCCTTCCGGCGAGGCAGTTGAGGCGGCATCCGGTGATGCTGACGTAGAACTGCTCGATGGCGATCTCCGGCGGGTAGGTGAGGAACTGCGTGTTGTCGATCTGGAGCATGGTGCTGTTGCCCGGGCAGTCCTGGAGCTCCACCTTGCGCTTGCATCCGCTCCGGGGGTTGGAGGCGTCGATGCGCTCGAAGTTCCGCGACGGGCACCCGCACACCGGCGACGTGCGGTTGTAGCTGCATACGCCCATATTGCCGCAGTAGCCGAACACCTGGCATTGGTCCGCCACCGCCGACCACTGCTCCGTCGCCGTGCCGCTTCCGCGAGCGGCGCTGTAGGCGCGGAAGTTGCCGTCCGAGTCGAGGCGCAAGAAGCGCAACATGTCGCCGCTCTCGGCGTAGTTGCTGCTGTAGGCAACAACAATGGGGGAGTCGAGCGAGCCGTCGGTGAGCAAGACGATGCCGTTGGCCTGCATCGTGAGAGTGAGCGTTCTCTTGGCGGTGAATGTGTAGTTGTAGCCCTTATTGAAGTAGGTGACGCTAGCGGCGCCGGCGCTGGCCCAGTTGAGCATGAGGTGGCCGGACCTGTCGACGGCGAAGACGTAGGGGCCGGAGGTGAGGTTCATGCCGGAGGTGAAGCTCTGCGACATGACCACGGTGTCCGTCGGGTGGTCGAATGACTGCCACACGACGCGCCCCCTGGAATTCTTGAGCACGAGGTTGCCGTCCTCCTGGAGGGATGCGCCGGCAACGCCCCTGCCGGCAGTGCCGGAGGACCAGAGCACAGCTTTAGAGCCGTTGACCAGCTGCAGCTCGCCGGAGGCCGAGAGACGGAGGGAGCCCCTCGAATCCACGGCCGCGCCGGCGCCGGCGGACCAGACGGGGACCCCGCCGGCGTAGGTGACCGCGGCGACGAAGAGCGACGGGGAGGTCGGGGACGGCACGAAGGCGAGGAAGAAGGTTGAGTTGGGCGACGACCACGAGGTCGAATTGGCCCCCGGCGAGAGGGAGGAGCCTAGGGGCATGTCCGCGCCATGAGACAGGAAAGGGAGGATCAAGAAGCAGCAGCAGAGGACGGCAAGATGCCCTGCTCTGGGATCTGCCCGTAGATGCTCCATCTTTCTTGGACGGGAGAAAGGAAGAAGACCGTGGTTCCTCCCTGGTAGCAGTGGGGGCTACGTAGCTCGGGTTCCCGTGTCATGGCGTCCTCCCTATGGGCTAAATAGGGGAGTCTCGTCAGCCAACGAGCCGCTGACAAGTCGCTGAAAATCTATCCACCGGTCAGCTTATTTGTGTGTTCCTTTATCCTTGACTTTTCCAGTTTCTATTTTTATAAGGAAAAAGTCTATTTTAAACCAGGAATTCATAGAGGTTCGGCGATTTGAATTCCGAAATCAAAATTCCTGTCATTCGTACCCTGAATTGTTCAATCTCGATCCAAATCAAACCTTGTACTACTTGATTGACGCACCGAAAAATGAAGGATCCTGATCTAGTTGGTTGGCTGAACATTAAGACAAATTGAGTTGGCCGACCCAATTCGTCTTTCTTTCCCTTCTCTTTAAATTATAGACGTCTTTCTTTCCCTCTCACAAGGCGACTAGGGCAAAGCCTTCCTTCCATCGATCTCTACGGACAAGCGCGTGGATTCGATCGCCCCCACCCCCCTCACCCATTGCTCCAACGCCGGTGGAGGGAAGGGCAATCCTGGTGACTTGGGTTCGGCTTCTTCTTTCAATAAGTCTTTAGAGCTTCGCTCCTCCTCAAGTTCGCCCATCAAGAATGATTAGACGGAGCTTCAACATATATTTCTACCAGCTCCTCATGGCAGCAAGATAGGGTTTCTTGAACAAGAAAAAAAAATCAAATCTCATCCTCACATGCACACAACAAGAAACCCTAATCTTGCTGCCATGAGGATGAGATTTGATATCGAGTACTTCATCTCAGTTCAAGGGTTTAACGACGACGGTTGCGGCCCAAGGTTGTTGGCCCTTACGGGCACATACTTGAAGACTTTTCGGCTGTCATTGTCAAGGTGTATGTAAAAACGATGCATCGGCGGTTCATTTCGGTGGCTGCAGTGGGCATTCAATGGTGCAGGGATCTTATGTGATTGTTATCGGTATGTTTGAATACTTTGTACCTCTCGAGAAGCTTCATAATTGATCCGCGTCGGAGAAAAAAAGTGAGAACATAAGAAATATATTTTAAATTTTTTTGAAGTAGAGAGTGAACTAATTTCTAACACAAATATGAAACATCGTCTGAGTTGTATTGCAACAGAACAAAAGATATTTCACTTATCTCAAAGCAACACGGGAGGTAGATACCAGCCCGTTCTGAGAGAGCCTGTCGACTCATAGCCACTTATCTCAAAGCTGCTGCTAGTGGCGTTTACTTGCCTAATTTTCCAACTAAAATATAGACCGGTTACATTACTAGTCAATTGGAGTAGTAGTAATGGTCAAGGTGTCTTTGGACCAGAAGCGAGAATAAACAAGTGATCAAGCAGGGCTGAAGACAAGTCTGCTGAGAGAAATATCAGCGTAGCGTCATCGATAGCAGCAGGTGCAAGTATGTTTACGAAGGGATCGCAGCCGTTCAATATCACACACGGAGGGCCCCGATGAGCTGAAGCTGCTCTCAAACCGTCAGCATAATTGACCTCCTGGTTACGCACTTGCACTGCCGGTCGTTGCTCGTCGGTTCAGGGTCAACAGGGGCGGCTTCTGGAAGATCGATATAGTCCACTTATTTTTCGATGGTTATTAAAGGAAATAAAACTCCTTTTGCTATTACTAATAAGGGTCCAATGGTGAGAATAAGCATAGTGGACATTGACCTTTTTTTTTTACTTTCTTGTTTGACTATCCTTGTGTTAATTTATAGTGTTTTATTGTCATATTAATATTTCCAATTTTTTTTGCTTCTAATCCAGAATTGTACTACCTCCAACCCTCTCAAGATACGTTTTTTGGTAACGTGTGCTAGAGCTCTTTGTGGAGATATATGAGGGTAGTAAAATACATAGATCTTTCTCAAGATATTTGATGATGCTTATATACCAAAGCATATATACACATTCATGAAAATAACTAAGGGTTTCTAGGCTAGCATTGCTGGACTAAACCAGGACAGCCTTTTCAGCCTAGGCTATCTAGGCATGGCAACACTGTTTTAATTTCACCCGCAAAAAAAAAAACTGTTTTAGCATGGTTTAGTTTGACTTGGGCAATCATTGTTGTGCCGATTTAACCATCCTCTTGTATCAAAATCAAAGTTTTATTGTGATTACATGCAATTGTTCCTAGAAAATGAACCTACATTTATCTTTATTGAAACAGTTCTTGTAAATATGGTTGCAACTGTTTTACCGATGAGATTCAAACGCGCTCTAATTAGTTTGGGAGGCAGACAAACTTGTCTTGAAGAGGATAAGTAAAAATAAAAGCAGAAAAACTAGTGTAACTTTTCTATTAAACATGCTTTAAACTACAAATCTAATTGTAAAGATTAGAAAACTAATATGTTATATCATAGTTGTTATGTGATTAATTTTGTTTAGTGTAAAATAGAATATCTCTCAATTGTTTATATGTTTTGGCTAGCGTTAAGGTCATCTAAAAGTTTGCACAAACTGACGCACAGACCTTTCTTCAGTTTCATTGGTGTGTCTAACATATGGACCAACGCATAATTGATTCCCTATTACTGAATCATCTGGCAAGACAGAACACCATCATGCCTCGCAGTGGGTGACTCACCGGAGCGCCGCCCGCTGCAAAGACAGTTAAATATTAAAGTTAATGTTAAATATAAAGTCACATTTCTTGAAAATATTGACACGACATATGAAAATTCTTTTCATAATTTTAAAAATGGCAATAACATTAAAAAAATGTTCTTTGTTACATTTAAATTTTTTTTTTAATTTTCTAGAAACTATCTATGAAAGAAAATTAGGTTTTATGTAATTAAAAAAATTATGATTTAATTCAATGTATGTTATATTTAAAACAATGTTCACACATTTTAAAAAGAATTTATATTTGTAAATAATGTTTATGCAATGTACAAAAATGTTAGTAACTTTTTTACAAACACATTCTACATGTATTTAAAATATATTTAACACATATTTCATTTTTATTTTGGAAAATTAATATTTAAAAAGATTCTAACAATGTATTTGGAAAATGTTAAGCAAGTATAAAAAATTTATATGTATACAAAAAATTTACAATGTTTATAAAAAATATAGACAACAAAAAATATATTTATAAATTTTTTAATCATGTATTTTGAAAATTTTAAACAAAATTGTTTCTTTATAATGTCTATGAAATATGTACAACATGTAAGAAAAATGTAGACATGTGTAGAAAACCCTGAAGAAAACGAAGAAGAGATAAAAAATGAAGAAATAAGGAAAAGATATGCATAAAACAATCAGAGAACATAGAAGAAACCAGTACAAATAGTGATAAGCCGACAAAACCCACAAAAAATAAATAACACCAAAATGTTAATTCTTAGTCTGCATCGAAATGTGGTTAACAAGGTCGGCTACCACCAACAGACTCAAAGTGGTGTTGCCAAATGTTATTTCTCAGGAGCAATATGGTTTTGTGCCAGGGAGAATCATCACTGATATCATCATTGTCGCATACGAGTGCCTGCATTTTATGAAGAGGAATAAAGCTCTAAAGCGTCGTCATTGTGCTTTGAAGCTGGACATGATGAAAGCGTATGATAGAGTTGAGTGGGAATATTTGGAGGCAATAATGTTGAAGCTAGGCTTCTCAGCCCTTTGGGTTAAGAGAATCATGACGATGGTTAAATCCGTTTCTTTCTCAGTCCTATTCAATGGCAAGAAGTCGGAGAGCTTTAAACCCTCGAGAGGAATTTGTCAGGGAGATCCTATCTCCCGCTATCTATTCTTGTTGGCAGTGAAGGGCGCTTTCAAATACCTCAAGGACAGGTTGTGGAGCAAGGTTAAGGGGTGGATAAAAAAATGCATCTCTGCTACAGGGAAAGATGATTTGATCAAGGCGGGTTCACAGGCAATACCGGTGTACTCCATGTCGTGCTTTAAGAAGCCAAGAGGCCTATGTGAGGCTCTCAACAAGTTGATTCGTCAATTCTTTTGGGGAAGGAAAGAAGGAAAACAGAAGCCTCATTGGGTCTCGTGGAAGGCCATGACACAGCCCAAGCGTGATGGGGGGCTCGACCTTAGGGATATGGAAGTTTTTAATGTCGCTTTGCTAGCTCGCCAAGCGAGAAGAATATTGGTGAATCCTGAATCGCTGTGCAGCAGAATGCTGGCTGCTGCCTACTTCCCCTCAGTGCGTTCCTTGAGGCAGCAATTGGCACTCACCCCTCTCAGATTTGGCGGGCATTACATGAAGGGAGGAGGCTTTGAAACTAGGTCTAATTCGCAGGATTGGAGATGGCAGATCAACTCTAGTCCGTGACCATAATTGGATCCCTAGGGAGTCCAACATGAGGCCTATAGTTTGTCTCCCGGCGGTGCCCATGCATGTAGGCGACTTGATCGATAGAAGCAGCATGTCTTGGGATACAAAAAAACTGAGGAGCTCGTTTATTCCGGAAGACCAACAATCTAATCCATCATCGCATGTGATATCACATGTGAATGTACAGAGGAGAAGTTGGGTCCTACCTCCCGAAGGCACAATCAAGATTAAAGTGGACACGACAGTCTCTTCCGATGGTGTAGGGGCGGTCGCCACTGTTTGTAGAGACCATTCAGGCCTATATCTGGGTTCTTCAGCCCTCGTTGTCCCTGGTATTACTGACCCAAAAATACTAGAAACAATGACCATCAAGGAAGGTCAGAGCTTAGCGATGGATCTCTATAGGCCAGAATGTCGTTCTCTCGAGCGACTGAAAGGTGGCAGTAGCTGAGGTCAAGGAAGCACAAGGTGAAACAAATTCAACAGTTATCACTATTAATTCTCTTTTCTTTGTGGGGTGGAATCACAATATTCACTCATTTTACTCTCTAATCTCTTCAAAGAGCAGTACAAATACCATTTGCTACTCTGTCGACACGTAGATTAGTTTTTGTTTTTCAATCTCAAGACGATGTACACGTGGAACTTCTGGTCATTCTTAGCCCGTACACGTAGCTATCGGCCGCATGCCGCAGGAGCACTAGAGAACAAACCTTCTTCGTCCACGCACATACCCTCGACCGGCTTCTCTGCTCTCCACCGGTCACCGGCGACCAGACGCGGCCTCAGCAACCGCCCAAGGTAACCGGTTAGCAGATGGCGGCGGCCACTAGGTGCGCCCCGGCGCCCGCGGCGGCAACTCGTCCCCGGTCCCGGCGCCGGCTGCGGTGCCGCTGCTGCGAGGACACGCTGGGCGTCCCACGGCGACGAGCGCCGGCGTCGTCCGGAGCGCGGGATCAGGAGCAGCCGAACCAGCACTATTTCCCGGAGCTCCGCCCTCTGCCGTACCCGGCGCCGCCGCCCCGGCCTCGGCGCATCGTGCTGGTGCGGCACGGGCAGAGCGAAGGCAACGTGGACGAGAGCGCCTACACGCGCGTCCCCGACCCGCTCATTGGCCTCACCCCCAAGGGCCACCGCCAGGCCGAGGACTGCGGCCGCCGCCTGCACCGCCTCCTCTCCTCCGACCACGGCGACGACGATGACGACGACGACGCATGGAAGGTCTACTTCTACGTGTCCCCGTACCGGCGCACCCTCGAGACGCTCCGCGGCATCGGCCGCGCCTTCGACGCCCGCCGCATCGCCGGCGTCCGCGAGGAGCCCCGCCTCCGCGAGCAGGACTTCGGTATGACTCGAGTTGCATGTGGATAGAAAAATGGATTTGCCTTATCTCGTACTGCTACGTGGCCTGATCGATGATCCACGTGTCTGTCTGTGGCCGTGAGAGCAGGGAACTTCCAGGACCGGGAGAAGATGCGGGTGGAGAAGGAGACGCGGCAGCGGTACGGGCGGTTCTTCTACCGGTTCCCGGACGGCGAGTCGGCGGCGGACGTGTACGACCGGATCACGGGGTTCCGGGAGACACTGCGCGCCGACATCGACATCGGCCGGTTCCAGCCCCCATCGCCGGTGGGCGCGGCGCCGGCGCCGGAGATGAACCTGGTGCTGGTGTCGCACGGGCTGACGCTGCGGGTTTTCCTGATGCGGTGGTACAAGTGGACGGTGCGGCAGTTCGAGGGCCTGGCGAACCTGGACAACGGCGGCGCGCTGGTGATGCAGACCGGCGAGGGCGGCCGGTACAGCCTGCTGGTGCACCACTCCGTTGACGAGCTCAGGGAGTTCGGGCTCACCGACGAGATGATCGACGACCAGGCGTGGCAGAGGACGGCCAGGCCCGGCGAGCTCAACTACCACTTCATCACCAACGGCCCTTCATTCTTCACGCATTTCACCTAGTAGGAAATTGGAGTTGATCTCTTCTATGTATAATTGTATATGAAACATCTGTAAATTCTTGCTTCGGATGATATTGATTTATGCTCCATGGATGGATCTCTGGACGCAAAGCTCCATGGATAAGTCCTCTGCTTCACTTTCAGGGCGGTGCTAAACAGAACGGAACAGAGCTACAGAGATACAGTACATCCTCTATTCTGTAGTACTCCCTCCATTCCTAAACTAAATATAAGGTATATAGTTTCTTAAAAAAAGTCAAACTTGGTTAACTTTGACTAGATTTGTAGATAAATATATCAATATAAATTATATCAAAATGGTATCATTAGATTCATCTTGATACATATTTTCATATTGTATTTATCAAATTTTATAGATGTTAATATTTTTTGCTATAAATTTGGTCAAAATTAATAAAGTTTTCCTTTTAAAAAAAAACTATACACCTTATATCAAGGAACGGAGGAAATATTTTTTTTTGTAGAATCACGGTACAGAGACCGGTCGAATGTGGAGTATTTTCCAGCCCGCCGGTCAGGGATTGACTGACTAGTCGTCACCCTGGGTGAGGAATAATTATTCTTCACCCCCTTTGTTTTGACATCAATGCATCGTAATTTTACATTTCGTAAATTTTGCCTTATTTCATACGTAAAAAGAGAATGTAAAAAAATATAATTACCGTAAAAAATATTTTATATTACATAAAGTTATAAAGGTAAAAATGATAATGTAAAATATACATAAAACGTAATTTTTTGATCTTATGACTAATATTTTTGTTTTTTTATGTTAAAATTTATGAAGTGAATCGATATTAATGTAAATATTTGTATTACAAATATTTGTTTTTATGAAACGTCCGTAAAATTACCTCGGGTGAAGAATAATATATATATATATATTATTTCACGGCCACATACTTAGTTTGCGTAAAAATGATGGTGTACAAATATAAAATTACCTAGGGTGAGACTATTCGTCACCCTGGGTGAGGTATAGTTATTTCTCATCCCCTCTGTTTTGACATCAATGCACCATAATTTTAAATTTCATAAATTTTGTCTTATTTCATACATAAAAAGAGAACGTAAAAAAATATAATCGCCGTAAAATATATTTTATATTACATAAATTTACAAAGGTAAAAATGATGGTGTAAAATATACATAAAATGTATTTTTTTGATCTTATAATCAATATTTTTTTTTCATGTCAAAATTTATGAAGTGAATCCATATTAATGTAACTATTTGTATTACAAATGTAAAAAAATTATGAAAGATTTGTAAAATTACCTCGGGTGAAGAATAAATTATTCTGTACCCTGGGTGATGAATAGCTTCACTATATATATATATATATATATATATATATATATATATATATATATATTCTAAATTGATCGGAGGCCCATTATAAAATTGTCCACCAGTTAGGAATTCTCTATTTGGCGGAAGCAACTAATTCTATGTGTCGAGGCGCTGCCACGTATTACGTGTTTTTTTTTACGCAAACTAAGTATGTGGCCGTGCGATAAGTAAATCTATGACTGCAGAAAGAAGGAAAAGAATGTGACTGCACGAGAAGTAAATCGATAGCCGCGCAAGAACAAAAAATGAAAAACTGCGACTACACGTGATGTAAAAGTGCGACTTCACGAGAAGCAAACCTATGGTTGCACTAGAAGAAATCGGTGGTGCTGAAAAAATAGAAAAAAACGTGTCTGCACAAAAAATAAACTATGCCTGCATGAGTAGCAAATCTGTGGCTGCACCAAAGAATGTGGTTGAGAGAGAGGCAAATATATGGCTACTAAAAAAATGTGACTGCATCGGAAGCAAATCTGTGACTATGTGAGAAGTAAATCTATGGATGCACGAAAATAAATCTATGGCTGCCAAAAATGTGGCTATATGATAAGCAAATCTGTCGATGGTTAAAAAAAGTAAAAAAAATTCATGGATGCGTGAGAAATAAATTTATTGTTGGAAAAAACTGTACTTGCACGAGAAGCAACCTATTGCTGTTAGAAAAACTATGGCTACACGAGAAGCAAATTTATTATTACACACAATTTTGAACCACAGATTCTGTCCAATTTGTTTTGTCAAAACCTATCAAGAAGAGATATAGTTTTAAAGCCCCCGACGTGAGAAATACAAAGGTGAAAACGGTTCATAATTTGAACGCATGATTTGAGATATAACCCATGCTGAAAAAATGAATTTATGAAAAAGCAAAAATATCCAACTTTTTATCCTTGTTATTATTTATTAACAGTAAAATAAAAAATAACATTTACAATGATACCTTCTATCTAGTGATCTCATGTCGGGAGAATTCTCCCTGCCCGCGCCGTTCGCGATCTCTCTCCTCAGATGATCTCCGCGCCGTATGAACCTTCCTTATATCCTCAAGTAGTGCTAGGTCTGCGCTTGTGCATGTGCGTAGCCAAGAAGCAGTGTACACGTTCCTCAGATTTGCCATGGAGTCCGAGAATTCTCCCTTCCCATCCAAAGGGCCATGTTGATTTTCCACAGGGTCTTCTTTATGCAAAGAATATTTCACCCCGGGTGTCTTTTCCCTCGAAATACCTGCCCTCGCATCCAAACAAGGCCTCATTCTTTATGGATTTTTTTGAATTCGCTAACATTTATTTATATTCATGGACACTTTTCAAATTCATGATTTTTTATTTTGACTTTTAAAGTTCTCATTATTTTCAATTTATGATTTTATTAAAACTGATAAAAAATCGCACACGTTTTTTGAGCGTTCGAGCGAGCAATGAAATTAGATTCACTAGGTCGCTTCATAAGCATCGCGTGAGCGTTGTTACAAAAGAAGTACCAGATCTTCATCCTGGGTAGTACAAAAATTATTGTAGAATATTATCATCGATGATAGAATAGACGGCAAGTTTCAAATATTACATTACTAAATATACGATTACATTCTTACAACATGTTTCAAAAAATGCTAGTACAATGTGAAACAATCATGCAATTTTTGTAAAACGTTCGTGAGATTCAGAATAATTTGATACATTAAAAAATATGCTCACATATTTTGAATCTTTTTCTTGGAATTTTTAAAAATTATTAATGAATATTTTTAGGAATAATATTTTGAAAAAAAGAATCATTCAAAAAATTGTTCATGACATTAAAAATTTGTTAAGCATTTAAAAATATCTTTCATAATACTTTAAAGAAATTTTCATGAATGTTAAAATATGTTTACAATATTTTTTTTTGCAAATTAATTCATAAATTATAAAAAGTGTGCTTGGAAATTTGATTATAAGCATTTTAAATAATTAGATTAATAACATGTGAATCAAAATTTAAAAATTCTTAAACTATGTTATATTTGAATATTTGATTATGTTTAGTTGTAATTATTTATTTAATATAAGTACTCCCTCCTTCCCAAAATGTAAGGCACTTGATTTTGCACGGTCTTTAATTCACAACTTTAACCGTAAATACATATAAAAATGGATGGATTTAATATGTATAACTGGTTACATTTTATTTGTCTTGCAAAATAGTTTTATTTCATGTATATTTATTAATTTAGTGGACATACAATAAGTGATAATCATAGTGAAAGTTATGCCATGAAGACCAGAAAAGGCAAAGCACATCTTATATTTTGGGAAGGAGGGAGTATAATAATAGAATGAAAAATATTTTCCATGCATGGTTGCATACGGTGGTGGGTCTTGTCTCGTGCATATATAGTTGCATGTTGAGGTGAGCCTTCGCACCCATACTTGTATGGTGTTGAATATTTGATTAGGTTTAGTTCTAAAATATTTAAGTATAATGATAGAATGAAAACTAATTTTCCATGCATGATTGCATGTGGTGGTGGGTCTTGTCTCATGCATATATAGTTGCATGTGGAGGTGGACCTTATCTCATCCATAAAAGTGTGGTGATGTGGCATGCTTGCATATTAAGATAAATAAGTTAGTGGGGACCACTCTTTTAGGTATACTAGATGATGCCCCGCACGTTGTTGCGGAACTTTTTTGTAAAATATTTTAGTAAAAATGTTTGGTTAAATGAAGCATGTATATTTGAAACAATAACTTTTAAACTAATATATGGATTTAATATAAATATTATAATAAAATAAAAATTCTCATGCATGCATGTTGCATGTGGGTTTTTATTATGTATAGTGGGATATTGAGGTGGGTCTTTCTCATGCATGTTGGATGATGGTGCATGTTGAGAGAAATATGCTAGTGGAGGATGATGTGGCATACATGATGAGGTGAAGTATGTGCATGTTGAGAGAATTGGTAGTAGTGGGGAGCAACTTCTTAAGAATATAAGATAGGATTATATGTT
Source organism: Bromus sterilis (assembly GCA_950022295.1). NCBI lineage: Eukaryota > Viridiplantae > Streptophyta > Magnoliopsida > Poales > Poaceae > Bromus > Bromus sterilis. Next base: position 447,994,017 of record OX465595.1, on the reverse strand, counting down.
CTATGTAGGCAAGGCTATCATACCTATCACAATAAGCGATAAATAGCTTTCTCATAGAAGGTAATCCGAAAGAGGAAAATTGGAGAGAAACTAGTTAGAGGTTACCCTTTTGAAGTCGTCCACCGAGGTAACTTTCGGTGTATCCAGAAACCATCACATGTCGCGTTCTGGGCGCATCTGCGCGAAGCCAAAAACCGTGGCTGCGCATGAAATGTGGTTTTAGCTGTGGCTGCGCCACGGGGTTGTTATTGTGGTTGTGGCTGCACACTATGATGGGACTGCACCTGTGGTTGCGCCCATGGCTGTGGCTGTGCATGTGGTTGCACGTTATGGCTGTGCATGTAGGTGCGGTTGTGGCTGTGCCCGTGGCTGGGAAACCGGAAATCGAAAACAAGGAAACTCCGTCTCCACGTGAAACATGTCGAATGCGGAGGGACTAGAAAAACCCCGAACTGCACCATAACACGACACTTATCGCGCTCGGAGCGCCCGCGAATGACCTCCGCGAAGGGTACCCTCTAACTAGTGATTTCGGGAAGAATGCGTGCAAACTTGTGGCGCAACTCCTACACGGGACATGGATGGGCCCAACAGGAAACAATTAGTAGGATTCCTAGAAAATTAGACATAAACCTAACAGAAAGCGTTACAACAGAAAAAAAAAACTTAGAATCAATTTTTCTATTTTATTACTTTTCTTTATAGTTAGAGAAAAGAAACATAAAACCAAACTATTATAGTATTAAAAAGTTAAAATATCCCGTTTACCACCAATAACACAAACAATCGACACAAACAGATAATTCAAGCTCAAAATTCTTGCTTTAAGTTTCCTTGTCCAGAGCCATAAGAAACGTACATACAAACTAGCTATCTCACTTGCATATTTTAATGCATATAGTTCATACTAGTTGTCACTTGTTTAGTAGAACATTGTACTAAAACAACAATAACTAATATGAAACTCAGGGAATACTTGTTTTCCAACAATAACAAAACAATTGGTGGGCCTTTTCAAACTTTCATCAGCTCTAGGGGGGGGGGGAGCGGGCGTAAATAGTACCCTCTAAGAAATTATAAACCCCTATGTGAGCAATATTTATTTATTTATGGTTTCATGATAGTTTTGACAGGGAATACTTTAGTCACTATAATATTTTTGTCTAGTGATATAAATTTTAGTCATGAGAATCCTTTTTCGTGGTAGTCTTAAGAATCTTGCTCCCCACACTTTCATCGATTTGTTTTCTAATGTCAACACTTACAGTTGTATCCATCATCAAAATTGGCCACGCATAATTCTGACTTTTTGTGCCGTGGCGTGTTTTAGACTAATTCCTGCTTCATGACGAACCGATCGTCGAAAACCTACTTGACTCTACTTGCGACTTGCACCGAATTGCGAATCTGATAGGTTATAGAAGCAAATGAATGGATTGTGTGATCTAATGAAGCAACTGTGTAGTCATAATACCCAGATTAGTTAGATCCCCGGTTAGTTAATTAAGCTTACATATTCTATACATCACATACACCAAGTTGCCCTAATCAAACATTATATAGATAGATTCTTCATGGATCACTCCTCGTTTTGTTAAATAATTGCGCATACAATGCTGCAGGAGTTCAGGGACTGTTGCCAACTTGCAATGTCAACGACTATCTGTGGAGAGCGTGTTGCATAATTTTAGGTTAGTGCCTATCAATACTATTATCCTGGAGCTCAATACTCTAATTATCATCTATACAAATATAAAGAGAGAGAGAGAGAGTTGCGGAGATCCAGAAAATCTCACCCGTCAACCGTGTTTATCCGACGATGTACGTTGCTTCGGTGTTTAGCACTAAACACGTTTAGCACCCTCTCATATTAAATATCATGCTTAATATCAACGTCAACATTGACCAAGTAATTATAACTATACCTAATATTAACATGCAATTTATATCTTACATAATATTAACGTGCAATATAATTAATATCTTTCCTAATATTAATTTGCATTGCACGTACATAATTACTATAGGTACGCAACATGTCAGCACACCATGTTTGTTTAGTTTGTGCTGATGATTTGTGTACTTTTGGAGTAAGTATCACGATGACCGCACACCGGTACCATGTATGATTTCTCGATGGTTTCTGGCTTACAAGGGAACTATCGGTAATTTCTTTCTGATTAGTACAATAATGCCACAAGATCCCGTGTCCTTCGTTTTACCGTGTAAATTTTGATTGGTTAATTATAGAACCTATCAAATTTAAAGCAATTGGACTTAGGACAAAGTTATATATAAATTCAAATAATTTTAAACCAACAAATTATTTTGTCATGAGAGCACATACAACGAACTCAAAGCTGTTGCGTTACGTTTGCATTTTCCAAACCCACCAGTATCCCGCAAAAGGGAAAACAACTATCTACCAGAACAATGTCTAGATCCCTCGGCCGGTTAAGCTTATGTATTCTACAAAACACCAACTTGATGCTGATCATCTTGCCAAAAAGACAGAAACTTGATGCTGATCTTGTACGTGCAGGTACATGGAAAGATTCGTCATGGAACACTCTTGGTTTTTATTATATAGCATTCAGATTCCCGTACGTACAATGCTCCAGGAGTTTAGGTTCAAGAACCATTGCAATGTCAACGACCTAGGGCCTATCAGTGGCCATTATCCTGGAGCTCACTACTCCGCTAATAAAACTTCTACATCTTGAGCTAGTGGCACTATGTTTATATGACAACACAACAATTTTTGGCATATAATGTCTCAATGATGATTGTTGTACTTGTAGAGTGGAAATATGACGATGACAACACATTGATTGTATACGATTTCTTGATAGTCTATAAAAAATGCTTTTAGATTGATACAATAATGCCAGAAGATTGTAGTTACGGCAAGTTGTTTCTCCACACACTTTTGATGATGGTTTATAAGTAGATTCTTTCTTACTCTAAGATTATACACATATGTTGTATACAATTTCTTGATTGTCAGTTGCAACAAAATAAAATGATTTTAGTTTGACACAATGTATGATGTCATAAATCTCTACATTACTTCAATTAATTTTGTACACATTATTGATATTAATGTTGGAATATTAGGAAAATTAATGAGTAATTTCAGTATATAATTCATGAGTAAATTAACAATTAGCATGCATATATCTAACATACTAGACATAATAGACAACATGAACATCATCATCCAACATGCAACATCAATCATAATAACTTGTCGGATCAAATCACAACACATGTACTGAATGTTTGTAGATGCCTTCATTGCTGATGCATATGGTTGTTTTTAATGACGACATTGGTAATGACAAGACGGAGTAGAAGATGTTGTTGACGACGACGCACAAAAACGCCCGATCTTCGAGGTAGAAGACCTTGGTGATGAACTTTGAGCAATTACACAGAGCGCTTTCCAAAAACCTTATTCGCCCTCTCCCAGTGCGGGATCACAAGAGCGAGAGGTTGGAGATACCTCCTCTCTCGCAAGTTGTTGCATGTCGACGATTGGGATGGAGTAGACTACGGTGATGGCGTAAGCGAACCGTAGCGATTTTGGTGCGACTTTAGCTGCGGTTGATGGGAAGTATATATAGAATAACTTAGTAGGTATCATATTGCAATCATGATATCAATTCGACCCTGTTTCCAATTTACGGGACAAGAAATAATTAATCTACTTGTCCGCCAATACATCAAAAAGTAAAACGACAAAAAAAGATCCGCGCTCCTGGACGGCCTCAGATTGGAAGTTGGTGGATCATTCACGCGCATGTCACACGCCGATCGATCGACCTCAGATGTGCTCGTGTGGTGTTCTTTTTCTTTCCTCAATCTATCACGAAGTGTAGAGGAGGAGACCCCCGATAATTCGAACCTGAGCTCAGGTTCATACGCTCCTATAGAAGAAACTCTCAAAAACGCATACAAAAAGCTAAAAAATTCTAATATTTATTATGGTGAAAGATGCTTAGGGGCTAGATGGTCATGTAAAATTTGAGCTTTGTTGGTCATCTAGAGAGCTCGCGGCAAAAAAGATACAGAATTTTCTTTTTTGCCGCGAGATCCCCAGATGTCCGTACTTCTTCAAAATGCACGAACATCTCGCACGTAAGCATATTCCATCAATTATTTTTGGAAAATTTGAAGTTTTTTTAGTTTTCCCAGGTGACGCTATCGGAAGACCCCACTATATACAGATGTTCAACTCTTTGTCAACATATGGGGAGGGATGGATCATAAACTTCTTCTTACTAGACTAGAAAATTAAAAGCACCTACACCATTCTATCTGTATTAGGGAATAAATGAGCTCATTGACGATTATTTTGAGAGAGTTTTGGAGTGACCTTCAGGTATCCATTGTCTAAACAAATATATTTAACCACAATGAACCAATACATGAGTCGAGAACCTTGTATACACCTTACCATTATATTGAATATTTCTTTTATTTCCAGTTAATATAGACATAATGTTAAACCCTCAGAAGATAATTTTTTTGACAACATGCCTTGGAGCTCCTTTTGAAGATATTTAAGGATGATATAATGCACATCTCTTTCTCGAGATATTCACTAAACTATAATAGATGAAAGTACATAAAAACATTTGTCTAAGTATCACTACATGCATTTGGTTTCTAGGCTAGCATTGCTTTGTGAGGATAACTTTGTCTATTTGGGTTGTCTAAGCATATCCAAACCACTTTTGCTTAGTTTGTGATGAGCAATTGGTGTCAAGACGATTAGACTACCCTTCTTGAGCAATGTGTTTGTTGCGATTACTGGCAATCTTGCGCAGCGGATTAAGCCTATTTCTACTGCCAAATATTTTTCTAAGCACGGTTGAGCTATTTTTTTTCTCTTTTCTTGAGACCTAAACACACTTTAATTAATCCCTAGAGGAAAGAATTTGGTTAGACAACTGTTTACCAGGGTTTGATTATAAAAAATGAAAATATAATGTAAGCTATGTTCAAATAGTTTTTGCAAATTCATTTGCAGTGATCAAAAATCAGTTTTATCTTATCATTGCTATGTGATTAGTTTTGCTAAGTGTAAGATCCACTCAGTAAGTAATACATGAAAAATATATTAATATAGATATAAAATAGAAAAATAAAAAAATGACTATCACAAAGTATGTAATTACAATATATATATTTAAAATATTATATCACTTCAATATTTTAAAACATTCACCACATTTTTCTAAAATGCTATTGCAATGTAAAAAAACCGTGTAATTTAAAAATATGGCCATATGATTCAAAATAATTCAAGACATTAAAAATTGTTCACACATTTAAATAAAATCCCAACATTTTTCAAAATATTAATGATTTTTTTGTATAATTTGTAAAAACGAAAGCCAATAAAAAATAATTCATGAAAATTAAAAATATTCAATTGTTTCAAAAACATGTTTCGTAACATTAAAAAAACCATGGAATGTAAAAACTTGTTTGCACATATTTTTTGAACAATGTTCATAAAGTATAAAAATTTACTTGGAATTTTTGGAAAAATGCTCTAACATTTAACTAACATTCACACATTTTTTTCAAGTTTGTGATATTTTGTACTAAATCAATGACAACTAATATAGAACAAAGAGAGTACTTGTTTGTCAACAATAAAAAAATGCAATGGCCTTTGCCCTATGGTACTGTTAAAATAATAATTTGTATTACTCTTTTGATTTTAGATATCTTTGTGATACTCGAGCGCATTATTTTTATTTTTTCCTTATCTGAACTAGGTTAGCAGAATGGCAACACATCAAGAGAGTAGATTATCCTCCTAAAAAGAAAGAGTAGATTATCTCAAAACCATATCTTTGTGTTGCAGGCCATCACAAAGCTGTTGTTGTTTGAGTTAGATTGACAACACCTTCCCATAATTAGAGCACAAAAATGTAAATATCATGTCCTTGTGTGAAGTGCTAAACATACATTAGGTTAGTTGAATTTTAAATTAGTAGTCCAGTGATATTTATTTTAGTCATGAGAATCCTTTCTTGTGGTAGTCGTAAAAATCTTCCTCCCCACGCTTTCGTTGATTTGTTTTCTAATGTTAACACTTATATAGGTGTATATCTTATCAGAATTGGCCACACACAATTCTTAGTTTTTATGATGTGGAGTTTTAGGGTGATTCGAGACTCATAACAAACCGGCTGGAAACCTGCTGACACAACTTGCGATTTCCATCGAATTATGAATGTGATATAGGTATTTTTCGATAAAGAAAATATATTAATATCAAGAAGATACAAATTACATCCATCCTCTGCACCAACATAATGATCAGAACTAGTCTAGACATTAAGAATGCACACAACCAAAAGGAAAAAAATAAGAAAGGGAAAAAGACCCCGCCACAGTGATCAATCACTTGCAGCAGCCGAACCCAAACTACCAACGCAACATTGAAGAGGTTCTCCAAAAACGATGCCTTCACAAAAGGAATAGTGGAAAAGCGCCATCGTCGCCGGGTAAAGCTTACATATTCTATACAGCACACACAAATCAAGTTGCATTAATCAAATATTAGAAGGATTCTTAGTAGAGCACTCCTCATTTTGTTATATAAATGCCTGTACGATGCTGCAGGAGTTCAGGTTCAGGAATCGTTGCCAATTTGCAGTGTCAACGGTTATCTTTGGAGAGCGTGCTGCTTAATTTTAGGTTAGCGCCTATCAGCATCGATTATTCATTTATTCTAGAGCTCACTGATCTAAATAACACACATATAGGTGCGCTGTGCGCAACAGGGCAACACACCATATTTTTTTAGTTTCTCCCAATGATTGTTGTACTTATTGAGTAATTTCAATGCCAGCGCATCATGTTTGGTTAGGGGTTCACGATACCCTTGGTACAGGACACCGTTATATGACGATGACCGCACATCGATACCGTGTATAATTTCTCGAAGGTTTCTGGCTTAAATAGGAACTCTCGGTAGTTTCTTTTATATTAGTACAATAATGCCACAATATTTAGTGTCCTTTGTTTTAGTGTATAGATTTTCATTGGTTTACTATAGACTTGATCAGATTTAAAATAGTTCCACTTAGGAGAAAGCTATAGCTTTGAATAATTTGAAACCTAGAAAATATTATGTAATGAAAGCACATACGATGAACTCAAACCTGTTGCGTTACGTTTGTATTGTTCATACCTATAATCTTTCCATCCGCATCCTGCAAAACAATATTTACAACCCTTGACCGGTTAAGCTTACGTATTGTACAGCACACCAACTTGATGTTGATCTTCTTGCCGAAAGACAGAAACTTCATGCTGATCTTGTAGGGGTAGGTGCGTAGGTAGGCAGCACTAATCAACCGTGGAAAGATTCACTCTGGAACGCTATTGGTTTTATTATATAGATAGATGCCCGTACATATGTACGATGCTCCAGGAGTTCAGGGTTCAGGAGCCGTTGCAATGTCAACGGCCTTGGGCCTATCAGTGGTCATTATCCTGGAGCTCACTACTCTGCTAATAAACTTCTATATCTTAAGTTGGTGGCATTTTATCTATATGACAACACACTAATTTTGTACATATAATTTCTCAATAATGATTGTTGTACATGTAGAGTGAAAATATCACGGTGAAAACATAACGATTGTATACTGTTTCTAGATACTCCGTGGCAACAAAATAAAAACACCTTTAGATTGATACATGTACAGCTGTATCCCTCTCATTAGTAGGAAAACTGCAGCGATCAAACAGAAAAAGCAAACGGTTTGATTCTGACTTTCGCGATGTGGAGTGTTTCTCCAGCTCCACGGCGAACCTCAAGAACAGAAATAGTAGATTATATCAAAATCATATCTTGAGTTATATTGACCATACCTTCGCATAATTAGAGCACATAAAATGTGTAAGATATCGTGTCCTCGTGTGAAGTGCTAAACAGGCGTTAGACCAGTTGCTTTCTAAAATTATTAGTCATTCGGTATTTATTTTAGTCATGGTAATCATTTTTCGTGCTAGTTGTAAGAATCTTCCTCCGCACGCTTTCATTGATTAGTTTTTTAACATCAACACTTATATATATAGGTGTATCCCTCATCAGAATTGGCTACACTTAATTCAGACTTTTTTTTGGTGTGGAGTGTTATAGACTAATTCCAGCTTCATGACACACCAGATGGAAACCTGCTTGACTCAACCTACAATGTGAACCGAATTACGAATGTGATGGGTATACGGACAAACGGATGGATTGTGTGACCAAGTGAAGCAACCGTGGAGCCATAATACTCAAATTAGTGAGATCCCCATCCGGTTAAGCTTACATATTCTATACTATATACAACACACACAAATCAAGTTGGCTAACCAAACATTAGATAGATTCTTCATGGAGCACTCTTCATTTTGTTAAATAAATGTTCGTACGATGCAATAGGAGCTCAGGTCCAAGGATCGTTTCGAACTTGCAATGTCAACGGTTATCTGTGGAGAGCGTGTTTATTAATTTTAGGTTAGCGCCTATCAGCTGTTATTATCCTGGAGCTCACTACTATAATTAACATACATATAGGTACGCAACAGGGCAGCACACCATATTTTTTTAGTTCCTCCCGATGATTGTTGAACTTGTAGAGTAAGTTCAACGGAAAAACATCATGTTTGTTCAGGGGTTCACGGTACTCTTGGTACAGGACACCGTTATATCACAATGACAGCACGTCGGTACCATGTATAATTTCTTGATGGTTTCTGGCTTAAATCGTGACTGTCAACAGTTTCTTTTAGCTAGATTAGTACAATAATGCCAAAAGATTTACTGTCCTTTGTTTTAGTGTCCCTGCAAAAATAAAACTTGGTTTTAGTGTGTAGATTTTGATCGGTTTACTATAGACTTGATTGAATTTAAAATAGTCCGACTTAGGACAAAGCTATAGCTCTGAATAGTTTGAAACCTATAAAGTATTATGTAATGAAAGCAAATACGATGAACTCAAACCTGCTGCGTTACGTTTGTGTTGTTCAGACCTACTCTAATCTATCCATCTACATCCCGCAAAACAATATTTACATATGGCTAGATCCCTCAACTGGTTAAGCTTACGTATTCTACAGCACACCAACTTGATGTTGATTTTCTTGCCGAAAGACAGAAACTTCATGCTGATCTTGTAGGCAGCACTAATCAAATGTGGAAAGATTCACCGTGGAACACTCTTCGTTTTATTATATAGATAGATGCCTGTACGTATGCACGATGCTCCAGGAGTTCAGGTTTAGGGACCGTTGCAATGTCAACGGCCTTTGGCCTATGAGTGGCCATTATCCTGGAGCTCACTACTGTGCTAATAAACTTCTATATCTTGAGTTGGTGGCATTATATCTATATGACAAGCACACTAATTTTGTACATATAATTTCTCAATAATGATTGTCGTTGTACATGTAGAGTGAAAATATCGCGGTGAAAACACAACGATTGTAATGCTATTTCTCGATAGTCCGTAGCAACCAAATAGAAAAGCTTTTAGATTGACACAGTAATGCCAGAAGAGTGTACTTACTGTTACTCCAAGCTGTTTTTGCACAGAGGTTAATGATAATTTCTAAGTCGGACATCTGGTATTTTTCTAGTTGGATACAGAGTGATACAACAGCAAGACCATTGCTCAAAACATAATGTGCGATACTTATGGGTCTAAGCTCAAACATGATTAATTTCTGAAATCGTAGCTATAATCTATTACTCCCTCCGATTCATAATAAGCGTCGCTCATCTAGTAAAAATTTTGTATTAGCTTAGTACAAAATGAGCGACACTTATTATGAATCGAAGAGAGTACATCTGTATCAAAATGTATGATATTTTTTGGTTTTGCATAAGACATAAAAAACTTACATTTTGTTACCGAGTGGGTAATTACCAGCTGACCCCTTCACTTTTTTTATTACCTTTTGATCGACCATCCAAGAATTTTTTAGTCGATCGATCAGAATCATATCCCTTGTAGGCGCGGTCGTAGGAATCTTCCCGCCGCTTTCGCTGATTTTTCAAACATATATACACGCACAGCTGTATCCCTCTCATTAATACGAAAACCTGCAGCGATCAAACAGAAAAAAACAAGCGGTTTGATTCTCCAGCTACACGGCGAACCTCCGGCCGGAGACCTGCTTGACTCAACCCTTGCCGTGTCAGAGCTGACACTGGATCACGATCGACTGTGATAGATAAATAAATAAGTAGTTAAGGTTGTGTGATCGAGTGAATTAGCGGTGCAATAAGACAAGGCGCATGCATGGCTGGACTCCGTTAGCATTTCTGGTGATGACTTCGACGTTTGCGCGTACATATATCACATCAATGGAGTAGCTTGATGCTTGCTTGCCTTTGTCATGCTTATGTCCGTAGTACTAGTACAAATGTATTTTACTATAGTAATTTTTCCTTCACATTGTTAAAGAAGGAGCAAAAACAAACAAGGCTTTTGCGCCAACTTTTTTTCGTTCACGTTGTTTTTTAATTTTTGTGACAAAAACTATACGTCCTATATCTACGAACGGAGAAAGTAATATATTTTAATATAAAAATGGCTCCGTGGAGCCCAGCCACCAAAGCACATCATCAACATAATATTTGTATTTGATGATTTTTAGAGTGTAGTGAGAGAGAGAAACTAATGTTTTAATTTACCATGGCATAAAGATGAGTTTTTTTCCAGATACATCATATCTACTATTCTTAAGAAGTTGATCCCCACTACTATCAATTCTCTCTACTTGCACACTATCCACCTCATCATGCATGCCACATCAATTTTTTCTACATACACACTATCTACCTCATCATGCATGCCACATCAGCGTTTAATTCCTTAAGCATCTAAAAAAACAATTACTAGCTATTATCTCTACATGCACACTATTCACCACATAATGCAAGCCACATCAGCTTTTAATCTCTTATATCTAAATAGCTAGCACCCATTAACTATTTTAGAAGACATGCAACTATGCCACCTCATCACTTCTTTAAGATTTATAAATTAATTGCATCTGTCTTTCATACAAGTTTATTATTCCACACTTCTACGAGGTTTTTTAATCTTCCTACCCATAACTTAGTGCACATTAGATGTGGAGAAACATATGCAACATACCATTACAAGACATGCAACTATGTCACCTCATCACTCCATTAAGCTTTAGAAATTAATTGCATGTGTCTTTCATACAAATTCATTATTCCACATTTTTGCGAGTTTTTTTATCCTCCTACCCATATCTTAGTGAACATACCATTAGAAGACATGAAACATATGCAACATACCATTAATTTCAATATTCATGTTCATACAAGCAAATTTCATCAAAATATAATGCAACCAATTCCCACGGCAACGTGCGGGGCGTCAACTAGTTCAATAAGTTAAGGTGTACTATTAAGTTGATGTAATAATTAATACGATTCACAACAGAGATTGGCTAGAGGAGAGGTTGATAATTTGCTAGCTAGGCTATTGTTCACTAGTTGGGTAGATTTTCTCTTTCATCCTAATTAATCCTAGTGATTATTTATTACTTAATTGTATTAAGACCCACTAGAGTGGGAGTATTATAGGTGGTGTCATGCAATCACATGTGTAAGGCCAACTAGGTATATGAGTGATATCACATAGTAATAAAAAACATATCATGATATTGAATCATAATAAATGAAGTACTAATTTGAGTCTACAGAGTAAATAAACGAGGTAATCTATGGAACCAACTTATGTTATTATGCATTGTAAAGTTGGTATCATATAGACTAATATGCTTACACGATACTAACTTAGGGCCTCTACAATCACAGTGAGCAAATTTAAAGCCTCAAACGTTCCCGATCGTGTCTGGTTAGTGTCTGGGTATGTTATTTTCTAGCCTTCATTTACGCATACATGCAACCATGTCCCCCACTTGATCCTCAAATTTTTTGGTTAATTGCATGTGATTGGTAGACATGGAGAGAGATGAAAAAGAAAGAGAAAAGGTGGTCCGAGTGGGCCTTGTCCTACGTGTAATACTGCCTGGACACGTCAGGTTGGGGGGATTGCAGATAACACGAGCATATGGGGACTAAGTGGAGGGTCAGGTTGGGTGCTTATTTTTCTTTCTCTTTCCTATCTGCCAAGTGACCAGGTTGTCTGCCTGAATGTTGAGGATAGTTCGAGGAGTACTATTCATTGTGAAAGGTCTAATATTAGGTACACGTAGGAGTATTGTCTCACTCCCTTGCTTCTTGTTTTTGTGTGCCATCGAGCTGCATCTTGGATTGGCTTAAGTACTCCCTCCATTCCTTTTTACTCTGCATAAGATTTTTCTGAAGTTAATTTTCGCTAAGTTTGACCAAATTTATAGAAAAATATATCACCATTCACACTACTAAATAAAATCATTAGACGTGTCATGATTTTAATTTTCATACTATGTAAATTCAGTATTGTAGATGTTGTTGTTTTTTATATAAATATGGTCGAATTTTATGAAGTTTGACTTCAATTAAATCTTATATGCAAAGTAAAAAAAGGACCAGAGGGAGTATTTATTTGACAATGGTTAATCTACTATGAGATGCGTTAGTATATAGGGCTAGAATCGTATAAAATTGTATCACCGTTATAGGTTTATCGTCAATGAATTCAGCCGGTTTATCCATGCAAGAATATATCTGATTTAGGGAACTACCCAAAATGCCTATGAACCCTGATTATACTATACCAAGTATGGTGTTGTATTATCATATCTCTGGACAATTGTTAATAAAAATGCGGCCAAAAATATTTTATGAAATATGAAGGCCTAAGTATATGCAAAAAGAGTAAAAGGATTCTAAAAGTAACATTATAGAACCACAACTTCTTGGGTGGTCCATTTAGATTGTGAAAATTATATGGTTCTAACATTAAATATGACTAGCTAAACCGCAAGTAAGAGGTCCCCTGGCTTAAGTGAGATCCTTCTAATGATTATGCATGGGTCTCATTTGTAAGGTTCTTGACATTGCTTTACGGTGTACATATGGTAAGTATGCCATATAGACAAAAAATTTGGCGTGTCAATGCAAGAGAGAGCATTTTAATGATCCTGTGAATGGACAATGTCAACTGCGTGGAACTATGCAAAATTTCTATCAACCTATTCTTGAATAAATCTATTTGCTAAGCAATTTAAAGCTTATCTACAAAAGCTAAGCACCTGTACATCTAGGAGTTTAGTTGCTAAGCATTTTTATGTACTTAGCACCTAATCTAATTAAGCACCTATGCATTGGAAGAACCCTAATGTTCTTTGCTATCTTATTGTTTAATATTATTTTATTTGGTTGCATCTAACACAAACAATTACATTCTTGAACCCTCTGAAGATATTTTTTTGGCAATATGATTACAAATCATTGTGAAGATATTTAAGGGGTGTAAAACTTATAACTCTTTCTTGAAATGTTTAACAACACGAAAATAGAATAAATCATATATGCATATGCATTAATGTATCACTAAGAGTGTCGGATTTCTATCTAGGCCAGCTAGGTGTGGCACATAAATTTATTTTGTTTTGCTTCTCTCGAACAATCAGTGTTGAGCCGATTAGACTATCTTTCTTAAGCAATGTTTTAGTTAAGGTAACAGGTAATTTCACTTACCAAATTAAGATAGATTTTATGTTCTAATATATATTTTCTAAGCATGTTTGTAACTAGTTTATTTTTAATAAGACCTAAGCACGCTCTAAATAACACATGAGGCAAGAAAGTATCTATTGAAGAATATGATTTAATTTTAGTGCAAACACATTTTAGATGATCAAATATAAATTCAGTTGTATTTTACTATTGTTATGTAACTTATGTGGTTAATTTTGCGAAGTGTAACATAAAATATATTAGTGAGGTGGAGTACGATATATGAGAAAAAACTACATTTTCAGTGTATCATATATGGACATAGCTAGCGAGAGCTCCCGGGTAGCCGCCGGTCTAATCGAGCAGGTTATTCTGAATAGGAAAGTAATCGCTAATGCTTCCATAGGCTACTAAAAAAGGAAAACCAAGCAACTGTCCTAGCAAAACCGGACAACTTTCCTAGCCGATCCTAGCACCTACATTACCAAAATCATAATGCAAAAATGGGCGTCAGCAAAATACGTTGTCATCATCAAAGTTGCCTATTGATGATGCTTAGTTATCTATATACAATGAAACATATTTGCCATGATTTCTAAGTGATCTATGACATACTCGCTTGATAAATTCATTAGTCTATGTGGTGTACGAAAGTTGCTTCTGTTTAACACTAAAGTTGCCTCAATTAGCATCAAAGTTTCTTATTTAAAAAAAATCATTAAAACATGTTCATATGCGATCTAGTTTTGATGATCTCGTCGTGAGAAAACAAACGGTAAAAAAGGATCTTACTTTCAACGCTTGGTTTAAAAGTTATAGCTTTTAGATAAATGAAATGGAGTGACGTCAGCACATGCATGTACATTTGGTACTCCTGTACACATGTGTGGGGCATGGTCCTCGTTGTTGTCATCATGAGTCTTGATCACGCAAAATAACGCAGCTGCACTTTTCAGTAATTAGGATCATATATTTGGTTTTCCATCTCGAGAGATTAGTGTTGAGCCGATTGGACTATCTTTATCCACAAAGTTTTAATTGACGCCGCATGAAATCAGAAAATTAAACTAGTTTTTAATCATATATTGATCTAGTTAGTGTAAGTTGTTCTCACAAGAAAAATATAGCCCACATACAATGATCGAACCAGGCGATCAAAATTTATTTGTTGATCATTCAAAAGTTCGATCAAACTTTGGTTATCTTACAATCGTAAGAAGTTGCTCCCCACTACTATCAATTCTCTCAACATGCACACACTCCACCTTATCATGCATGCCACATCACCCTTCATTACCATATTTCTCTCAACATGCAAGCATGCCATCTCATCATCCAACATGCATGAGAAAGACCCACCTCAATATTCCACTATGCATAATAAAAACCCACATGCAACATGCATGCATGAGAATTTTTATTTTATTATGATATTTATATTAAATCCATATATTAGTTCAAAAATTATTATTTCAAATATACATGCTTAATTTAACCAAACATTTTCACTGAAATATTTTGCAAAAAAGGTCCGCAACAACGTGCGGGGCATCATCTAGTTTTGATTATTATCGAAACCGAATCGAATGCACACCCTGAGTAGTATTCCCTAGCTCTGATCCACAATAAATATTGTGGTTTTAGTTAAGTAAACTAAAACCATGACACAAATTTGGAATCGGAGGAAGTAGTTGATATACAATTACACATCTATCATAAATTCATTACTAATTCAATATGTGTTTATGGACTGTTGAATGGTAGCGCCGGTCACGAATCATTTTCTAGTGCACGTAAGTAAACCAACAATGATAGTCGAAAACGTCATTTTTGGTTGATCCTATAACAACGCTAATTAATACTTTGGAAAAATATAATCTAGATAAACAAATAATAGATAATAATAAGTATGTGACCTTAACAAATAAGGGTGGTCTCCTCACTCCACACCTCCACCATCGCCGTTGTGTGTAACCGATGGCTCCCTCTTGTGTCCCGCTTTTCTTGTGCTTGTCGTCAAACTCTGCCTCCCTATTTACCTACTTGATGGTTAACATTTTCCGCATTTAAATAACAAGTGTGGATGCTTTGATGCAATGAGTTATATACATATGTTTTATTGTTCATTGTGCATCATATCATATTTCTTGTGGAAACATGGCGCAACCATGCCGTGACACCAAGCCATGTGATTCCATTTTCGCTTGAAAGGAATATGAAGTTATGAACACAAAATTTACCCCTCAATTTTGTTTGAAAATAATGTTATATTTTGTATCACATCACATAACGCTTACGTTTTAAGCGTAGCATACTCTTCTACTCCTTCAACGACTTATATTTCAGCGAATCAACCTGTGGTTGAGTTGACTAGGTGGATGGTTGTATCCCCAGCCCACCAGAGTTCAAATCCCAGATTTGACAATGGTGTTCGCATTTTCCTGGATTTATTTCAGGGCTTTCGGTGATGCGCTTTCAGTGGGAGGAGACGTTCCCGTCGAAGACGAGGTGGTGGCTTCGTTAATCTCAAGATGATGTGCCGGCTCAGTATTGCGAAGATGCTCATAGGGGTAGGGTATGCGTGTGTGCGTCATAGGGGTGATTGTATACTCGTGTATGTGAGCGTCAGAGTTGTAAAAACTACTTAGTATATTTCAGTACGAAGGAAGTATAAATTGTCTGCTCGCCTCCTTTGGTAGATGGTCTCCTGGCCATTACTCAGCCTGAGTACTTGAATTTTCTACCCGGGGATCATATTTCCACAGGGTTTTGGACTCTTGGTAGATCGTCATCGTCTGTTACTGCTAGCCGATAGGTGTTGCAGCAAGAAGCCAAACAACTCTACTGCACGGACGCACCTGCGACAAAAGAAGAATCTGCCGTCCAAATCAAAATTCCATACAAACCCTTCCTATTTGCTAGCTAGACTTGAAAGTCTACGGGTGTGAAGTGAGGCCACGATACAAGGTCGTTCGCACGTACTAGTACGAACAGATCATCAACTCAAGTGCACTGAACGGAATATTCAACCAATAGTGTGAAATGCATGCCCCAGATTCCTCCGCTACGTCACCAATGGCCAGTGCACCCGAGGCTGCTCGATCTATATATACACACAAGACCGACCTGGCTGTAGCACTTACACGTACACCCTAGCTCCAGCTTCCTTCCTAGGGCGCGAGCTCGCCGGACGGCGAGGACAAGCAACTCATAAGCAAGCAAGGCTAGGTACGTTAACCGGTCGGCGAAGATGTCGGTGCCGGTGGCGTACCAGGGCAACACGTCGGCGGCGATCGCCGACTGGCTGAACAAGGGGGACAACTCATGGCAGCTGACGGCGTCCACCCTTGTCGGGCTCATGAGCGTGCCGGGCATGGTGGTGCTGTACGGCGGCGTGGTGAAGAAGAAGTGGGCCGTCAACTCCGCCTTCATGGCGCTCTACGCCTTCGCCGCCGTCTGGATCTGCTGGGTCCTCTGGGCCTACAACATGTCCTTCGGCGAGGAGTTGCTCCCCTTCTGGGGCAAGGCCGGGACGGCGCTCGACCAGGCCTTCCTCGTCGGCCGCGCCTCCCTCCCCGCCACCGCGCACTACAAAGCCGACGGCACGCTCGAGACGGCCATGGTGGAGCCCTTCTTCCCCATGGCCACCGTCGTCTACTTCCAGTGCGTCTTCGCCGCCATCACGCTCATCCTCGTGGCCGGGTCGCTGCTGGGCCGCATGAGCTTCCTGGCGTGGATGCTCTTCGTGCCGCTCTGGCTCACCTTGTCCTACACCGTCGGCGCCTTCTCCGTCTGGGGCGGCGGCTTCCTCTTCCACTGGGGCGTCATCGACTACTGCGGCGGCTACGTCATCCACATCCCCGCCGGCGTCGCCGGCTTCACCGCCGCCTACTGGGTCGGGCCCAGGACCAAGAAGGACAGGGAGAGCTTCCCGCCCAACAACATCCTCTTCGCGCTCACCGGCGCCGGGCTGCTCTGGATGGGCTGGGCAGGGTTCAACGGCGGCGGGCCGTACGCCGCCAACGTCGACGCCTCCATGGCCATCCTCAACACCAACATCTGCACGGCGGCGAGCCTCATCGTGTGGACCTGCCTGGACGCCGTGTTCTTCAAGAAGCCCTCCGTCGTGGGCGCCGTCCAGGCCGTGATCACCGGACTCGTCTGCATCACGCCAGGCGCTGGTACGTGGCTACCTGTTCCTGGGTCATCGATCCATGGATCTCTATGATCGATTCATTCATTTAATTAACTTCTTCTTAATCTTATCTCTGTACGTACCATCTAGTACATCGATCATATACCAGTACTAATTAGGTTCCCCTGCTGGCACGTAATTAGGACGTCAATAGTTGCGGCACGTGATGGCATGCATGCATAGGGAGATTCTTCTACTAGTACAACCTAGTTGACTTTGAATTCAAAGTTGTACGATTTGAATTGGTGAAAAAGCAACATCAAGTAGGTGGAATCTTGATGCACAATTTGTCCGGAACCATAGGAACTAATCTTCGGTACCAATTTGTCGTGGCTGTCTATGTCGGTACTTATCAACATCTCAAGTCAAAGTCTCAACTTGCTGCGCATTCTTCCTTGGCTTTACGTAAAAATTCCACAGACAAATATGTATGCGTTGCCCGGAAAAGTCAATTACTGGAGAAGATCAGTAGCATAGCACGATCGTATCTTTGTTCGATTCAAATGACCAACAATCTTAGTTAGCTGCATGTAGTCCGCATGCTCATTTTATTAAACCCTATTGATAATATAGTAAATAAATTAGTGGTGAGCACTCGGCATCGATCAAGTAGATGGAATCTGGAATATTATAATTTTCTCAGAGGAATCTCCTTTGTACCAGTTCGTGTGTCTGCTCATGTCGATCGGTAGTAGTCACCATCTCAAGTCAAAGTCCCAACACGCTCACTTTTGTCTTTTTCAGCAAATTTTCCACGTAAACCAAACTCATTAAAGACGCCCATTTGTCTTTTTCAGTAATTTTTTCTCACAAACAAAAACCGAAAAAAAACTCGTACATAGTACAACCGTGAGTCGGTGATACAGTAGCTTCATATCTACACGACTACACGTACGATGCAGGTGTGGTGCAGGGATGGGCGGCGCTGGTGATGGGGGTGCTGGCCGGCAGCGTGCCCTGGTACACCATGATGGTGCTCCACAAGCGCTCCAAGCTCCTCCAACGTGTCGACGACACCCTCGGCGTCATCCACACCCACGGCGTCGCCGGCCTGCTCGGCGGCGTTCTCACCGGCCTCTTCGCCGAGCCCAACCTCTGCAACCTTTTCCTACCGGTCACCAACTCCCATGGCGCCTTCTACGGCGGCGCCGCCGGAGGAGCCCAGCTCGGGAAGCAGATCGCCGGCGCGCTCTTTGTCATCGGGTGGAACGTGGTCGTCACGTCCATTATCTGCGTCGCCATCCGCCTAGTTGTCCCGCTGCGCATGCCCGAGGAGAAGCTCGCCATTGGCGATGACGCCGTGCATGGCGAGGAGGCCTATGCGTTGTGGGGCGATGGTGAGGTGTACGATGACACCAAGCACGGCGCTGAGCACAGCGCCGTCGTTAACCCAGTGTGATTCTCTCTGCTTTGTTTATTTTGCTTATCCTTGTTGTTATGTGATGTTATGTCCCATCAAAATTGTGCCACGTTCTATTTTCACCTTTTCTGCCAAAAAGTTGTAAATTTGTAGCTCATGTATATTCAAGGAGGACAACCCCAGTCTCTACATCAATATATCTCTACATCCGTTGATATTGTTCTACAAAGTCATGTATTAGTAATTACGATGTGAGACAACGCTAGAATCAACGTCGAATCAACTGAATTGTGAATATGAAAATAAATAAATCCAAGACCATCCACATCGGGCCTAACTTGCGGTAAGAGCAACTCTAGCATATGCGCAATTCCGCCGTCGTCCCGCATATATACATGCTTTTTAGCGTACGGGTGCATTTTTCTGCCCGGATGCGTCAAATCCTGGCTGGTCCGTAAAACGTATGCGGGCAGCCCGCAAAATCCCCTCATGTGCGCTATATCTACGATGCGGTGGGGCATTTAGGGTTCCCGTTTCGTACTCCATCCCCTCCCTACCTTCGCATTCTATTTCACCTGCGCCGCTTCGTAGCCCAACTCCGGCGAGCAATTGACATGACGCTCTAAAGGGGCGCTGGCACGGCACCGCTTGGCTGGGGCCCCACCACACGAACCGGTTCTAAAGCCCGGAGCCATGAACCGGTTCTATTGGGCCAGTAGAACCAGTTCGTATTCGAACCATGACCTTTGCTCATATCCAAAGGCATGTTTGTACTAGTGGGTGTCCACCTCCACCTCCGCCCGCGCCCGCGGCCCACTGTCCCGCACTAGGCAGAGTGTGTGGGCACGGTTCCATGCGCTGAACCAGCTTCTCTGAACGTCGACGCATCGTCACCGCGTTGCTCAACGTGAGCTTGCAGCCGCCAACAAGGCAGTGGACGCAGGCGACGAGGGTGCGAGAGAGGGCCTTGCGGTAGCCAAGGAGGAGATGGAGCCGACGGAGGTCTTGATGGCCTCTGCCTACGAGTACTACCTCTACCGCCCGACCAAGAAGTGAGGCGGTGGCATACCAACGGCCCTCCTACTATGTGTATTGTTCCGTATTTATAGTTCTGGCGATGTCCCGGTGTACATTTTGTAGCGCCAAATCAAAATATTCAAATATGTATATTATGCCGTTTGAAATGGCACATGTGTTCTGACTCGCTTGTTTTCGTGCTCAATTTCTATTTTGCAGCGACCCGCATCTCCTTTATGCGGGTCGGGAAAATGGTGCATTAGCTAGAGTTGCTCTAATATCTCTACAATTCTACCATGAATCCTATAACAATGGACCACAATCCACTTACCGATGACCTCATCATCAATTCGTCTTCCTCTTATTCTGTAGCGTGGATCATAGGTGAGATGATCATAACTTCTATCTCCGTAGTGTTCATGGGCATGATCGCGATCGAGTATTTTTTTTATTGGGTAGCATGTTCCCCTACAGTGACCTTCGGCTAACCCATTGTCCAAACCTCAAGGATCTTGTATATGTCTTGTCATTATATAAACCTTTTCATTTATTTTAGTCTAATATAGACAACCAAACAATCTCAAACCCTTGGAAGGTACATTATGACAACAAGACTTGGAGCCCTTTGAGAAGATATTTAAGGGTGATTCTTTCTCAAGATATTTAACTAGCCTAAGGAATATATATAAGTACTTTCCTAGGTAGCATTTCTATGTGAGGATAATTTTATTTGGTTGGCTTATCCAAGTGTAGTAAAGCCATTTTCATTTAGTTTTTCCTGATTAATTGATTCCAAGTCGATTTTACTACCCTTCTTGAGAATTGTTTTTGTCGTTTACAATCAATCTTGCTTAGGAAATCAAGCATTATTTATTTCGAGTGCTAACATTTTTTTATAAACATGGTTGAACCTTTTTTTTCTTTACCGCGAGCTCAAAAACACATTCTAATTCATTGATGGAGAAATTTTTTTTACTCTTAGAGAAGATTCATTTGAAACGACTTTTCTGTAAGGTATCTTCTTTTATAAACGACAAACTAATGAAATTTACGTTTCAAACACGGCTCTCCAAATCTATTTGCAATGGTTGCATGTGATTAATTTTGCTAAGTGTAGTATATAATCTACTAGTAGGAAAAATGAGAAATTAAAAAAACATAATATAAATTATCTATATTAGAGAAGTCATACTCATTGATTCTGATGAAGAGATAAGAAGGACCAGAAGAAGGTGCATTCACTTTCTTGAGAGAGAACCATTAGACCTAGGGGATCCCCTATTTTTAACAACAAAATACTCTTAGTTGGGGCCATGGCTCCCCCATGCTATTGCTTTTGAAGTTACCCTATACAATTTATATTTTTAACAACAAAATGCTCTTAGTTATAGTCTTGTCTTTGCCCTCTAACGTTTTATGTATTCCATTGTCCCATGTATTTGGATTTCGGGCTCCGTCCCTGCAGTGATGTATGGGTTTCCGTGATATCCATCCTTTTAACGAAACTATATTAGCAAAACATTCATATGTTGCCGATAAATCCTGATATGTTGTATGTGCATCGGATTAGAGCGAAATATTTTCCTAATGATTTACTTTTTGATATCGTTTTCTCAGAAATAACTCTCTCACATAGCACAATATTATAAATGTGTTGTATCATTCGAAGCGAAAGGTTATTTGGTGCGATTTTAATCGTCAGAATGTCTGTATTTCGAGAGATTAGCATACCCCTCACACTAGAGACCTTAAAATCATATGTAAAACGAATAGATCGAAACTTAAATGAGTTTCTAAGCGTTCCAACCTTGTGATGAAAAGATGCAACACAAATGTGCGAACTGTCACATCGTTCCACGATCCTCATGGTATCTTCTTACTATTTCATTGATCGATGAGAGAACTCCTTATTTGACCTAAAAATGAGTGAGGCGTATTGAAGCTCAGGCTCCATGGAGGCCGCTTTTTTGAAAAATTCAAAATTCAAATTTCTCGATTGTAAAGAAATCTGAAAAATATATGCAAGTATGTAATGTACGTGTGTAAAACATCACGATGAAATACCTTGAATGGTTGCTTGTACAAAAAGAAAAATTCATGGCCTGTAAGGATGAATAGTATCATGTGTTAATAAGCTCCAGATTTGTTTTTTTATGCACAACCCTCATTTCAACGTATTTTGTCCTAAAAATTTACACACTTGTGCATTATACCTCCATGTATATCTGTATTTGTTTTTAGAAATTTTTTAAACGTAGAAATATGAATTTTGATGAATTTTCAAGTTTGAAATTGGAGGCTTCCATGGAGCTCGGGATCCAAAGTGCATTTTCCCTGAAAAATGTGCTTTTCTATTTGGTCCAAAACGTTGTCCCCTATTTGACCTTGAACATAAATTAGATGTTGTTTGTGACACTTTCAGCCATTTTTCTAGTTAACGTTGTTAGATGGTTGATGAAAATACATTTTTTCCACATGTATTATGTGACCATTTTTTTCATAGATAGTCTGTGTTTGTCGTGATTAAACCGTGTCCATGCGTTCTCAACTCCGCCCACTTACCCATTCGCCTCTCCTCTGCTTTGGCCGCCGGCGACATATGCTACTTGCTTCGGCCACCATAGGTCCTCGATCGACATGGTGGTAACCTTTTGGTGCAAGCCGCTCGTTCGACGATTGGGGGGGGGGGGGGGGGGGGGGGCTAGAGCGTGAATTCAACACTACTCTGCCATGGTCTTGTGAGTGGTCAGTATGACTAACATGTGGGCTCACATCGTTAACGAAAACTAGTGCACAAATGAGGGGCAACCATGTCTTTCTAACTGCCACTTAATACCATCACCTGGGAAAATGGGGCGGAGGTGTCAATAATGATAATAATTTGGGTTCAACGACAAATAAGAAAGAGATATATTTTTAGGCCCAAATAAGGAAGCATACTTCACGAAAAAACACATTTTTTAGGGAAGCAAAAAAATACATTTTGAAACATAACAAAATAAAAGTGGTGGGCTAATTAACTTCTTCATTTTTAAACCTTTTGAGTAATAAAGCCCTTTATCCGAAAAAACATGAATCCAATTGGTGGGCTAATTAACTTCTTCTTAATTGTTTACTCGTGGAACTTCTTTGTAATCCTATGTACGTACTTTCTTCATTCTAAATTAGATGACTTTCATTTGTATAAATGTGTGTATACATGTATACAAATGAAAGCCATCTAATTGTAGATTTGGAATGGAGGGAGTACTTATGAATAAAAAAGATGACAACCTCGCTCGTTATGCTGTTTCCCTGCCGACAGGAAGACACTAGGGCTCTTTGGCTATATCTTTGCCTAATGCCATTTGTATACCGGATAATCTAGTTGTATATCTTTTTTAAGATCTCAACAACAAAAAAGTGTCATCTAGATCATCTAGCATAGATGTTATAACCCCACAAAAAAACATAGAGGTTGTACTAATTCGTTTTACATTGGGAGCACGTAATTAAGATGGTGCGAAGGTATATTGGGATTCTTCTAAGTTTTGTAAGCAAACAAAAAAAGGGTTTCCACCTTTCTATTTCATTTATAGAAATCAAACCAGTTTGAGATTCTTCTAGTACAACCTAGATAGTTGACTTTGGATTAAACTGGAATGGGAAATGCCAACAGCTGCACTTAGTTAGCATGTTGAATGTTTTATAATCAGAACAATGTTGGGGATATCACTTAACCGGAATTTATCGGTCGACCCAAGATAAGGGATAAATCGAACGATTTATCGATATATCGGGCCATTAATCGACATATCGGGTCATTTATTAACTCATTTATTTTATCGGTGAGACACCGAAAAGGAATAAATCGGACGATTTATCGGCGAAAGATATCTGAAACAGTGGTCAGAATACATAAATATATTATCATTCTAAAGTTCGTAAAGTAATTAGCGAACAAACAACATCAAGTAGGTGGAATCTCGATGCTTATTTTGTCAGGACCCGTATGAATCTCTGGTGTCCCAGTTTGTGGTGTCTGCCCATGTCGGCAGCAATCACCATCTCAAGTCAAAGTCGCAACAAGTCTTGCATTTGATTTCTACAAATTTTCCTGGTAGACAAATTTCCATTAAAAATGGAAGAAAAGTTCGTCCATATACAGCCAAACGTACGCGCGTATACAGTGACAGTGACTTAGAAGTCTGGCAGAACTACATACGATGCAGGTCTGTGCACTGCAGTGCAGGGGTGGGCGCCTATAACATATAAGTACTCCGTAAATTTGTAGCTCGTGTATATTAATTGAAGCCGAAAATCGCCGGAAATTCGATTGCAATATCGAGATGAACGTACGTATACGCAGGTTTCTATTCTTGGAGCCTTTTGGGACAAGAGCTGTGTGGCAACCGAACAACCGGGCGCCGTTGAACACGGACGGACCTCGTCTCCTCATAAACACAAAACCAGCAAAGGCAAGAGGAAACCTTGCCTCCCCGATCGATCCAATCGATCTTGCATGCAATGGCGCCTCCGACCGCCACCTCCCTCCTCTTCCTCGTCCTCCTCCCGCTCGCCATGGCTGACGACGGGCCGGCCGCCACCTACCTGTTCTTCGTCGACCCAACGCCGCCCGGCGCCACCTGCATGCAGTACCACCTCGGCATCCTCACCGCCGCCCTCGGCAGGTACGTATGAGTTGATCTGTTAAATTCCTCGAGGCCATCATCGATTCATCGTGCGTCCATGCATTGTGATTTATCTATCAACGTCGATTCTACGTTCACAATTTGCGTGCATGTGAACTGAAAAGCGAGGAGAAGGCGAAGTCGGTCATCATATACAACTACAAGAACGTCGTCAGCGGGTTCTCGGCGAGGGTCACGCCGTCGGAGCTCGACGCCATCAAGAGTAAGATCTCGCCGATCGATTGATTGAAAATTTGTTAGCTAGAACGATGTTATTTTATGTTGATGTGGTGTACTGTGGGCATGCTTGCAGAGCAACCGCATGTCAACCGGGTGCTGCCGAGCGCGACGTTGCAACTCATGAGCAGCAACTTCGACGGCGTCAGCTAGTTGATCCAATCTATAGCTATCCCGGCCATCCATCCGGCTGCTGCCGGTTGATACATATCCTGCACACGCGTGTATTGATTCTCGATCTGCAGAAGCCAAGTTCCAACGATGATGTAATCCCAATAGCTAAGCTCTTACTAATTTGCTTATGTGGCTATCTATTTTCGGTTCTAGTTCTGCATGAATGTGCATGTCCATCCATCGCTACATGGATGTGGATTGGACAGTTAAATAGATAATGCACAATTGCCCCCAATTTTTCAATGTTTTGGATCTTGCGATAACCATATATTGGAAACTCAACCATTTCATTCTACAACTAACACATAGGGAAATGGAAGAACAAATATATGACCATTTTAATACTTGACGCTTACTTTACTGAATTATTTGTCCGACCTCCTATTTTTGCACGTAGCACAAGGTTGTCAGGTAAATGTCCAGGGCGCCTATATGGTACATCCACAGGCATGCACATACCAATTCATTTTTCATACCTTTCGGGAAATATTTTCAAGATAAGTTTAAAAAATTAAAAATGTTAGTTTACAAATATATTTTTCAAGCACCTCAACATAAATGTTCATATACTTGAAATTAAATGTTCCTATATTTGAAATTAAAGGTTCATTACATATTATAAGAATCTTCGAGTATAAAAAATATTTATAGTAAATCATTATTAAAAACATATTTTCAAAAAGAAATCATACTTGTTTAGATATGTTTTTAATATTCTTGAGAATATATTTCAGTTTCTTGCTAAAAAAGGTAAAAAAGAAAATAAAGTAGAAAATAAAACAAAAACATAAGACAAATGGAAATTAAAAAATAAATAAAAACAAAAGGTAACATCGAAAATATATTATGGAGTAAAAATTAAAATTAAGTATGTAAAAAAATGAAATTGTGAGAAAGAAGAGATAAAAGAAAATGACCGGGCCCAAAATCTCTACGGGCTAATGAAAGCCATAATCGCCGTTTCAATTCAGCCCATTTGGTGGTCTTGTTGCGACATCATGACAGGCCTATTATCCATATATTCTGGCCTGTAAAGCCCATCAAGTCCAAACAGGAAATGAACAGCCTCAAATAAACTTTAGCATATGTGGTTAGCTATCTTATAAAATAACAATCGACGACAAAAATATCAAGTATCTCAAAAATAAAAATAAATCAAATAGACCTCATGAATGTGATGAGTCGTTGATGATCATTACTCGATGTATTGTATAAGGTCACAAATGTTGCTTATGATAGGGATGTTTATAAATTATGATGTAATTAAACACATGATTGCCATCGCTGATGGTTTTTTTAAACAAAAATAAAAGTTTTTTCTCATCATTAATTAAATAAAGAATTACTTGAAGCAAAAATCATCATTATTCATTGAGTGGATGATACCTCACACACATCCCTACAAAAAGGATCTCGTCGAGATAGCACATATGCATAATCGTCATCACTTCTCTTAATGCAAACACGATCATCATTCCTAAATCTGAAGCAAGCGACTATTATTTCATTGTAGAAGATCATAGATCCAACCCACACCGTTGAAACCATGATATAGAGGCTAGAAGGTTCTCAGAAAGAAAAGTCCTTTGCATCGTATATATGTGAGTTAAATCGGTATATCCATATATGGGTGTAAAATGGAATAGTGTACACACAAGCTGGCTCATAAGAACATGGTACAAGGAGACTGCAGTATAATGCGGTTAGACAAATCCACTTAGAGACATTGAGATATGAGAGTAGTTCTAGTGAGTCCTCACATTGTTGCTGACTCTCTTGCTTATTTCTGGGCTTGTGGTACATTGTCACACTATAAACAAAAGAAATAAAAGGTACACTATCACATTATAAAATAAATAATTAGAGGAGTCTATACATATTCGATCTTTGAAATCGGTCACGAAAAGCAATGGGAAATCTCTATGATTATTCTATCAATCGTAGGGTAAAAAGGAAGATACCAGTGACTATCTGTGGCATACTTAGCTGGTTTTTTTAATAGGGATAACTCTAGTGCACACAACGAATTTATTTTAAAAAAAGTTTTCTTTAAAATATTTAGGTCAAAACACAATCACACTGATTAAAAACAAGATTACATAGCTCATTCATATAATTTAAAATTTGCACATCAACCAAATTAGTTGAATAACTTTTGTGCAACCATTTCTTAACGATTGTACCCAAAGACGACCATAAAACCTCATGTGTCCATACACTACAATGATAACCACTACCACTTAAGGATTGACACCAAACCTTTGACGATAACATGTATTTTTAATAGACAATCTATTAAACACACATCATTTTGGCAATTTCAAAATGACCAAATAATACACAAACTCCCACTCGGATTTTGTTCTTCAGGTTATGGTGAATATCACTCAACCAATTATGATATAAATTTAGTAAACTTGTTGGTGGTGATAGAGTAGAAAACATGAGTCATGCGGAAAATCAAAGTAGAAAACGGACATGTAAGGAATAAACAAAGACTTTTCCCCTCTTAACCATGAAAATAACATTTTGTGCTTTCCTACCAATTATACTTTACAAGATTATCTTCGGTAAGAATCGCCTCGCTCTGCAAGCAATACATAAACACTTTAATTTTTGAAGGGTAGCTCTGTTTTTCGCGAAAAAATAGGCTTAGAATTCATAAGATCCCCATACATAGACTTATAAGATTAAAACACCATTTAGTTTGCGTACAGTGGTGAAATGTCAATAGCTAATCAAAATAAATATGTATATCACTAAGGAAAAACACAACACAATCTTACATACCGCCGACAAATCAAACGGTGTGGGGGCACATTACGCCAAGAGATATGGTTGAGTTTACGCATGTTTCATTTTCACGATAACTACTATTGCCAACTATTCTAAATATATTGACTTAATAGATTTACTTTTAGGGCCTGTCTAAGACTGCTTAACTGTATAAAATTTAGCTCCGCTCTAGAAAAACAAAAACCAAATGGGATAGCTTCATGTTATCCCGCTCCGCAGAAAAACTAAAATCTAGGATACAACTTTCTGTTTTTGTAATCTCTTCAGAGGATGCTTTAAAAACTCAGTTTGAAGAGTCAATGTAGAGTTGGGCAAAAATAGCCATTACTATCAGCAGCAAGTGTATATCCTTCGTTTTCTCCATGTTATTCAGCTAAATAAATATTTCCTATCCAATTTTTTTAGTTTTGAATCTGAAGCTAGGAATCAAACATAATAAACTGCTTTTTGATGAAGCTGCAACTCTCGAATGGAACCTCTTCAAAGTCAAATGGTGGAGTAGAGCTCATTTTAATGAAGCAAAGCAATCCTAAACATATCTTTAAAAGATATCATACGTAATTATTATTTTATCATGTTCGCTACTGGGAACCACATGCTCCCCTGCCTCCCAGCCATGTTACCCAAGACATGCTATAAAAGGTGAGGGTAACATAGAGGAACTTGGTGTTAGTTATCATCTAGTAGTCACAACTCACAACAGAGGAAGGAAGGCAAGTTGAGCGTAGGCAAACAATTTGAGCAGCTCAGTGTTGATAGGCTTGAGAGACATCAGAAACACGGGGATCACAGCAATGTGACATTAGGCTAAATAACCATCCACTCGTGTCAGTATGAGCTACTAGGGTCGATCAGTGGATTTAGTCCTCATTGATAGCAATCCCTGAAGATGAGCGGTCGATTTATCTATAACTGATAAGTAGATAAGTTCATCATTCAACGGTAGTGATATCTCGAACGGATCTGCCATCCCTGCACCTAGGGCGCGTACCAAGGTTTCGAAACGGTGCACACAACAACTTCACGGACAATGTTGAACTTGTTCTAAATTCAGGTTGGGTTCTGCGTAACCTAAATTTGGGCCTGGTTAGCCGCTGTGTTACATGTTGTAGATTGGTCTGGAGTCTCTAGTTTGGATACTTTTTATTTTCTATTGGGCCTTCTAGCTTGAACTTGATAATTTCTGTATATGAAATCGGAAGGGGGGAAACTCCTTGTTTTCTAAAAAAATTCTACATGCCATAACCAGCTCGATTTGTGTTTTAATTTTCTTCCGCATCGCATGAGCCCGCACCGATGGATCGATTCAGTCCTCCTCCCAACAACAACTAAAATGATTTGCTCATCAATTATAGTTTTTTTGTCGATAAATAATGGATTCTATCGATTAAAATAAAGCTTCAAGAAGATACAAACACAACGAGTACATACCCGGTTTCCGCACCACTAGAATGCACACACCTAACATCAATACGCAAAAAAATACGTCGGTAAATAGAAAAGTCATATAGATGATTTGCTCCTCAATTATTGCTAACAAGAAATAACAATGATTCATGATATGAATTAGTGTTTGCAAGAGACAGAGCAACAACAGTGCCAATAAGTGGATATTCTTCGGGTTTTTTCATGGTATTCAAAAAAATAGATATCTCCCATCCAAATTTATAATTTTTGAATCTGAAGCTAGCTAGCCTAAGAATCGAACGCGATAAACTGCTTTTTGATGAAGCTGCAACTCCCGAATCGGAAAGATTCAAAGTAAATTGATGGAGTAGAACTCATTTTGATGAAGCGAAGCAGTTCTAAACAGATCTTTAAAGATATGATATGTAATTATTATTTTCTCAGGTTGGCTACTGGCAACCACGTGCTCCCTGCCTCCCAGGCATGTTACCCAAGACATGCTATAAAAGGTGTGGGTAATATAGAGCAAACGTGGCGTTGGCTATCATCTAGTAGTCACAACAGTAGAAGGAATGGACAAGGAAAGGCACGCTAGTTGAGTAGCATCTCAGTGTTGGAGTGTTGATAGGCTTGAGAGACATCAGAAACATGGAGATCACAGCACTAATATCTTGAGTAGGCTGGATAACCATCCGCTCGTACATGTCAGTATGAGCTAGTAGGGTCGATCAGTGGATTTTCTCCTCACTGATAGCAGTCACTGAAGATGAGCGGTCGATTGAGGACGTATCCTGTGCAACCGAAGGATTTGTGCACCTGATGCACCAACAACCCATCTGTTGTTGGATGGAAAATAGAAGGACATGATCCATCAATACCCCGAGCTGCTACTACATGTACAAAATGATCCTTCTACTATGGTAGTATCCATGTGTCTCTCTCACGTCAAACACCTAAAAATACGAATGTGCTACTTCAATAAAGCGATTTTTTTCTTCAAAAATAAACCATGATTCCTGTTAGAAACATTTCTTCGTACAAAAAGGTGATCAGTATGCTATTGTTAGAATATTTCTTGTCATGAACTATTTCTTTGATAACACCTTATGCGAAACTGTTTAAACAAAATTACAGGTTCCAAGAGAAAAGAGCTAAGCTAGACTAGTTCGTATAAATCTTCTCCAGCAAAAGGAAAAAAAACTACAACGGTAAGGATTGTTTCTCTTTTTTTGCGAGATAAGGATTGTTTCGTTCGCTCTGTGTTCAACATAACATAATACAAGGCATTTGTAGACGTTTTTTGGGGTGGGGTGGGCTTCTGCGAATGTGCTTGTGGACAAGCTGGACATTGTCCATTCCTAGCCGGCCTACATGCTCCTGGTGGCCCTGCAAGGCTCGTCCACCCGTGGAGGCAGGCTATCGTACAAGTCTTTGTTCTTATCTTTACTGCTTCGTTGCCTAATGCTAAATCCAGATCCCAATCATTGATTCGCTGCTAATCCTAAATTCAGATCCCAATCATATTTTCAAAATGCATATAAGTTCAGTAAAAAATGAACCAAACTCCAGTTCTTGATCTTGGGTTTTCATTTACATCAACAAATGTTCACATGGATGAGGGTGACCAATGCATCACAATCCACAACACACTAGTTTCTTCTACTTTATATCTAACACCGCTTTGTGATTTTTCTATCGTGGTATGTGTATATATAGGAGATACACTGATTGTATATAAATGTGAGTAAGGTCAACGTTTAAGTGGGATGTGCGCGATTGTACATCTTCGTAAAAAAAGCGATGCCAATCGTCCTTGAACACCTAATCAACCGCATACATTTGCGTGTGCTCAGGCATTACAAAATCCCTAACTCCAGCGCGTACATTGCCCTTGCGGGATTCGTTGCCGCGTTGATGGCATACCTGCAGGCATCCTACACGGGCAATGTGGTGGTGTACGTCACCAACAAGTCGATCACTTCCAATATCGTGAGCAAGGGCCTAGGATGGGCGGCATATATGGCTCCTGAACTGAGCGGTGGAGTGGATGGACAAAGGATCTAGAGGGTCTCTCGAGCGAGGCATATATACCTCAATGGATCGAGTCAGCTGCTCGCATAACTTGGAGAAGCGAACAACTTATGTTTGCGAACAATGTTGAAATATCAAATGCTAATCAAAATAACTATGTAGTACACAACAAAGGCAAAGCACAACATATTCATATGTTGAATTTACGCATGCTATGTTTTCACGATAACGCTTACATACCGCTGAAAAACCAAACGGTGTGGGGACACATTACGCCAAGTGATATGGTTGAATTTACGCATGTTGCGTTTTCACGATAACTACTATTGCCAATTGTTCTAAATGAGAGATTTTACAATGCATCATAATACATAAGGAGAGGTGTATCATTTCGATGATCCAATGGTTCTAATTACATGGACATTACTTAAGCCCAAGGATAGAATGATCCAAAAATCGACTATCCAAACAAAAAAATTGGTTCAAAAGGTAATACCATCCAAGAAAACATACAGAAGCTACCCGTTCTTCTTTTTGTGAGAGGGAAAAATTGAATTTTTTCAAAATAATTTTTATACCAAAAAATCTCCTCGGGCTTCCTCATGATATAGGTGATATAAGCGTATCTGGACTGTCCAATCTAATCCAACGAACGGTCAATATTCACTTGAGGCACCGTAAAGAGACTCTTATAAACATATTGACTTAATAGATTTACTTTTAGGGCCTATCAGAGACTGCTTAACTCTACAAAATTTAGCTCCGCTCTAGAAAAACAAAAACCAAATGGGATAGCTTCATGTTATCCCGCTCCGCACAAAAACTAATATCTAAATAAATATTTCCTGTACAAATTTTTAGTTTTTAATCTGAAGCTAGGAATCAAACATAATAAACTGCTTTTTGATGAGGCTGCAACTGTCGAATGGAACCACTTCAAAATTGATTGGTGGAGTAGAGCTCAATTTAATGAAACGAAGTAGTCCTAAACATATCAATATTAGATATCATATGTTATTAACTTCTCAGGTTCGCTACTAGGAACCACGTGCTCCCCTGCCTCCTAGCCATGTTACCCAAGACATGCTATAAAAGGTGAGGGTAGCATAGAGCAAACATGGTGTTAGCTATCATCTAGCAGTCACAACTCACAACAGAGGAGGGGATGGATAAGGAAGGCAGGCCAGTTGAGGGTAGGCAAACAATTTCAGTTGCTCAGTGTTGATAGGCTTGGGAGACATCGGAAACACCGGGATCACAGCAATGCCACTCGCGTCAGTATGATCTAGGAGGGTCGATCAGCGGATTTGGTCCTCATTGATAACAATAGCTGAAGATGAGCACTCAATTTATATTAACTGATAGATACAACCATGGTTCAACAATAGTGGTTGCTTGGACATATCTACCATCCCAGCACCTAGGACGCGTACCAAAGCTTCGAAATGGTGCGCACAACAACTTCACGAACTCCAGCAACGAATCAATCAATTGTTCATGACATAGGCCACAACAGGCGTAGCTAACACAGCTTTGTCTTTTATCTATCGTACTATGTGTAGGAGATACACTGACATATATAAATATGTGTATGGTCAGCGTGTAGGGATTTGGGTACCGAGCGAGAAATTCAGTAACCGGACGGTAACTACACTTCCCAGTACCCCACTAGAAATTGCCTTATCGAGAAAAATATCCCAAAGTTTTGAATTTTATTGAACTTTCACTAAAATTTTCTCAAATTTTATCCAAATTCAAAATCCATTCATCAAAAAATTCGTTCGGTAACCGTCCGATATTTTTCGGTTACCGCGGTAACCAAAAATCTTAGTGCCCCACGAGATTTTCCTTCCTTCCGAGATCCAAAACCAAAGTGGTATGTGCACGATTATACATCTTCGCATACATTCACGGTGTGCCTAGACATTACAAAAGCCCCAACTCACCACGTACATTAATTGCCCTCGTGGGATTCCACCTTTGCCGCGTTGACAGCATACCTGCCGCTATCCTACGTGGGCAATGCGGTGGAAAACATCACCACCAAGCCCATCGCTAGCAATATGTATCCGTCCGGAGCGGCACGGGAAACAAAGAGTTGGAAGGACGAGGAGGCGGAGAGAGCATGGAGCTGGACTGCTGGAGATATGCCTCGCTCCGGAGGCGCTCTCTAGGCTCGTCACCGATGAGGAGCTGGAACCTGAAAAAGGTATAGGTAGAAGAAGCAATCATGTCAATATATGCATTTGGAGTGAAAGTATGATATGAGGAACTGGTAATCTCTTTTCAGTACTATATCTAATACGAAGCCAAATTTGTAAAATGAAAGTATAAGCAGATTATGTAAGCATTAGTCAATGGTAGGGGTGCAAAACCGCGCCTGATCAACTAAGTTCCCTAGTCAAAACAAATCCTGTTAGTGATAATCCTCGACTCAGATTTATTTTAGTTGAAACTAATTTTCTAGTTATGCGAGATTATGTGGGACGACGCTTGCATCCCTAGTCAATGGGAATCAAAATAAAAGTATGTAATAAAGCCGAGTCTGATTGCTCAGTCATTGATTAGCTATTATACAGACAGCGAACAGAGCTACTAGCAAAGAAAGCACACACAGGTGAAAGAAGCAATTGTCAACTATGAGATACTAACCTCGTATCAAACTATATCCCCTTCTTAATTAATAGATGAGGCAAAGCTTTTGCCTCCGTTTCAAAAAAAAAAAAAAGATACTAACCTCGTCGCGTCTAGCGAGCGTGTCCAGCGAGGCGCACCTTCATCACTGTCCCTTAAAGCATCCCTTGTAGATCCTAGTCAATGGGAATCAAAATGAAAGTTATGTAGTAGTAAAGCAGAGTTTGATTGTGTAGTCATTGATTGGCTATTACAGACAACGAACAGAGCTAGTAGCAAAGAAATCACACACATAGGTGAATGAAGCAATTGTCAAATAGAACATACTAAACTCCTCGTGCCTAGCGAGCGTCTCCGGTACGAGGTGCACCTTCAGCACTGCCCCTTATACATCATTGCCCCGTCCCCGTACCCGCGTCGCTCCCAGGGGGGCGGCTCGGGCGACCCAAAACCTAGATCAGCCGCCACCCCTCCCCCCCTCCACCTCCACTCGCCGCCGCCGGAGGACGCGCGGCTGACGGCGGCGGCGGGTCTTCCTCCTCTCGCGCTGCTGGTTTGGGGCAGGGGCCTCTCCCCATCGAGCGACTAGAGCTCTGGCCGGAGCGGCGTGCCGGCCCTGGATGGTGCGGCGCCTCCAGCAGAGTTGGGCGCCGGGGCGGCGGCCCCGGGATCCTCGTCAGTGCAGCGGCCGCGGTGGCTGCGTAGGCGGCGCGGCGGCCGGTCCTGGGAGCTCATGTCTGCGACCGTCAGAGTTTCATCCTCGTGCCCCGCGTCGATGTTGGTCGGCGCCCCCTTTCTGTGGCGTTCTGGCGGCGCCCACGGTGCACTTCGGCGGTGCTTCGTCGGCAGCAGGATGGTGCAGCCCGGCCTCTCTTCTCCGCGAGGTGCGGTTGGTGGCGGCCGTGCTTGCGGAGCTTTTCTGTCTGATTTGATGGTGGTGGTGGCTGCTGCGCGGCGTTGACACTGTCGGCGCGTGAGGTGGAGGATGGTGGTGGCTGTTGTGAGCCTACTGCCATGAATAAAGGTGGTGGTCCTGGGGTTCTAAATCGCGTCAAGAAGAAGATTTGTCTAATGTAGGTCCTCTTTGATCTGGCCAAAGTGTCGGGTTCCCGAAGGCTCCGCTGGCGAACTCCCATGAGTGTATGCCTGGAGATTGCTGGATCGGGTGGGATTCGGTCGCAACGTAAAAAGTGGCGCGAAGCTCTGCTCTGTTGCCATCATGGGCAAATCCATGGTGAAGTCAGAGGTGAGAATGTCATGAAGGCTAAGATTGGAGGATTTGCAACGGTGATTGGAGTCTTTGCGTCGAGGAGGAGTTGGCTCGGAGTTTCAGAAATCGTTGCAGTAGTATGTTAGCGGGGGCGACAACACAGGTGAAGTTCAAAGTCCTACCTTTCTGGATGAAAATCCAAGGCCTGGCCTTAATTGGTTGTGCCTGGCAATGATCTTGCTGAAGACATTGTTTTGAGAGCGGGGACTATCTTCAGGGTGAAAACCCAAGGTCTAGCCTTAATTGGTTGGGCCTGACACTGATTCCTTTTTGAAGGCGGTGCTCTTGAAGAATTGGACATGAGGTGTTGGCTTGGTGGTGATTGTGCTACTGCTGCAAGGATTGTAACTCTATAGCGGGATTTTTTTTTTTTTGGTTGGCTGAGTGCATCCGTACTACCTCACAGTGCGTAGTTGCAGAGGCCGGGTGTAATTGGTATCTTCTTGATATTAATATATTCTTCTTTTTCAAAAAAATACATCATTGCCAGCAGGTGAACCTGGTACAGCCGAGTGAGACGTTGCAATTAATGAGCAGCTACTTCAATGGCAGTAGATAGTACAATCTAGCATAACTTGGAGAAGCGAAATTATTTTGCAAATGATGATACAATATCAACAGCTAACCAAAATAACACTCAGAATATCTATGTACACCGCTAAGACACAAGCGCAACACAACACACTTACACACAGATTGTCTATACAACGATGGTCGGTAAATCAAACAGTGTGGTGGCATATTACACCAAGAGATATGGTCGAATGTACACATGTTTGATTTTGAGGATAAATATTATTGCCATCTATTCTAAGCATATTCGCTGAAATGATTCACTCTTACGGCCTGTTTGGGACTTTATCACTCTATAAAATTCAGGTTTGCTCTAAAAATACAAATGAAATGGGGTAGCTTCATGCTGTCCTGCTTCACAAAAATGCTAGAATCAAGGGTTTATCTTCCTATTTTTCATGAAGCTCTTCATAGAGTGCTTCAGAAACTCTAGTTCGAAGAGTCTACGCAGAGTTAGGGGGCAATTACTCATCACTACAATTAGTAACTGGGTACCTTTCGTTTTTTCCACATTAGCCATCTAAATTTTTATTATTCAATATAAAGCTAGTAGGGAGATAAGTACGATACAATATTTTTTAATGGAGCTGCGACTCAATGGAATTGCTTCAAATCAATTTAGTGAAATAAATGTAATTTTGATGGAACAAAGCCCTAAACATGCATTTAAAAGATGTCATATGTAATTATTATTCTCAAAGATGTCATATGTAATTATTATTCTCTCAGACGCGTGCGATTCGCTACTGGAAACCATGTGCTCCTTGCCTCCCACTCATGTTACCCCAAACATTCTATAAAAGGTAGCATAGAGCAAACGTGATGTTGGCTATAATCTAGTAGTCACAACTCACAAGAAAGGAAGGAATGGAAAGGAAAGGCACAGAAGTTGAGCAAAGGCAAATAATTTTAGCAGCTCAACGTTGATAGGCTTGAGAGACATCAGAAAAACGAGGATCACAATCTTTCCTGAGTAGGCGGAACAATCACTCGGTCTGATCAGTGTGAGAAAGTATTATCTATTCATCATGTCAAGTGGTGTGTGTGCCATTCTACATCTTCATAAAAAAAGACGATGCCAACTATCCTCGAACACGTAATCAATTAATCACACACTCCTTTACTCCTCCTCTTCAAAGATCCTTTTGACTGGGGTGGCGCAACCGCCAATCAAGCATGGGAGGGGCCTTCGGCTAGGGGACCCACTCTCCCCCCTTCTGATCTTCATCAACGCAATTGACCCGCTTCACCAATTTGTTGACCTGGCAACAAGGAAATGCTTTTTACATAAGATACGTGGGAGGGAGGCGGGGAGAACATTTTTATATGCGCATGATGCGTCGGTTTTTTGTTTTCCACATTAAAAGGGATATCGTGTTAAGTATCAATTGTTATGTTAGAAAATACGAGATAGAATATGATTTTATTCTATCTTGCCTTGTGCTTCAAATAGATCATTGTATTTCTACATATATGCCCATGTGACTCAAGCAATAGAATCAACGTTTTCACCAAATCTCTCTATTCTTTTATGTGGTATCAGCCTAAATCCGATCCAACCCTAGTCGTCGCCATCGCTTCCGCACCGCGCCGCCCCCAAACTGATCTCCATGATCACTGCCCTCGGGGGCTGCGCCATCTGTAGGTAGGTTCATATGCAGCGAAAATCTGGATCAAAGCTTCGGCCGATCGGCCAACTGCAATCATTTACGTTACAAAATTCAGTCAAAATTTCTCTTAACGTACATGTCCAATGGCGGAGCTAGCACACAAGATCGATCACCAGGGGCAGCTGCCCAAGCTCCATTGGCACGTCACCTTAGAAGTCTAGTAGAAATCTTGGTCCAGCTAGCTAAGAGTTTCTTTGGGGCAAACGTCAAGGAAAATGGATGTGCTTATGCCTTGCCCAGCTTCATCTTCGATCAACTTTTTGATGAAGTTGCAACTCCCGGATGGAACCGCTTCAAAGTCAATTAGTGGAGTAGAGCTCATTTTGATTAAGAGAAGCACACCTATATACTGATCTTTAAAAGATATCATATGTAATTATTATCTCAGGTTTTTTTTTGCGAATCCATTATTTTCTCAGGTTCGCTAACCACGTGCTTCCTGCCTCCCAACCATGCTATAAAAGATGAGGGAAGCGTAGATCAAATATAGTAGTTACAACTCACAACAGAGGAAGGAATGGACAAGGAAGGCAGGCAAAGTAAACATTTTCAGCAACTCAATGTTGATAGGCTTGAGAGACATCAGAAACACGGGGATCACAGAAAAGCTAGAATAGTCTGAATAACCATCAACTCCGGCCAGTATGAGCTAGTAGGTTTGATCAGTGGACTTGGTCTTCATTGATAGCAATCGCTGAAGATGAGCGGTCGATTTATCTAAAACTGGGAAAGACGACCATCGTTCAACGGTTGAAGTTGTTCGGACGGATCTACCGTCCCTGCACATAGGGCACGTACCCAGGCTTTGGAACGGTGGGCAAAACAACTTCACGAACTTCAGACACGAATCGTTCATGGCATAGGCCACAAGAGGCCTAGCTAGCGTGAAGGCGCGCGGATAGCCGACTTGCATGCTCCTGGTGGCCCTGCAAGGCTCGTCCACCCGTGACGGCCTTCATTCTTATCTTTACTGCTTCGCTGCATAACCCTAACATTGCTTCGCTGCCTAATCCTAAATTGAGATCCCAATCATATTTTTAAATAAATATATATTCATTAAAATGAGCCAAACTCCAGCTCTTGGGTTTTCATTTACATCAACAAATGTTCACATGGTTACCAATGCATCACAACACACTAGTTTTTTCTACTTTACATGTAACACAGCTCTGTGATTTTTCTATGGTACCATGTGTATAGGAGATACACTGACGTATATAAATATGTGCATGGTCAGCTTGCAAGTGGCATGTGCGGGATTTCAGAAAAGCGATGACAATCGTCCTTGAACACCTAATCAATCGCATAGATGGGTGGGGCATGCCAGTGGCCGTCCGGAGCGGCATGGGAAACATGGAGTTTGAGGGACGAGGAGGCAGAGAGAGCTAGCATGGAGCTGGACTGCTGGAGATATGCCTCGCTCCGGAGACGCTCTCTAGGCTCATCACACATGGGGAGATGGAAAAAGTATAGGTATAAGAATCAATCATGTCAATATGCACGGGACTTAAAGTATGGTATGAGGAACTGGTAATCTTTTTTCACTACTATATCCTGTCTATATCTAATACGAAGCAAAATTTGTAAAATGAGGGTAGGGAGCAGAGCAGCGCCTGATCAACCATGTTCTATAGTTAAAACTTAAAGCAAATCCTGTTAGTTATAATCCTCAACTCAGATTTACTTTAGTTTGAACTAATTTCTAGTTATGCGAGATTATGCAACGCTGCTTGCATCCCTAGTCATTGGTTAGCCATTACAGACTGCGAACAGAGCTACTTCCTCCGTTTTAAAATAACTGAAACAGTTATTTTAAAACGGAGAAAGTAGCAGAGAAAACACACAAAGCCACGCAGGAGAATAAAACAATTGTTAAATACCAGCGAGCGTCTCTGGAACATGGCACACCTTCAGCACTGCCCCTTATATATCACTGCCAGTAGGTGAACCGGGTACAGCCGAGTGCGACGTTGCAACTCAGGAGCAGAAACTTCGACGGCGTTAGATGATACTCTACAATCTAGCATAACTTGGAGAAGGAAACTTCTTTTGCAAACGATGATACAATATCAATAGCTAATCAAAATAACACTCAAAATGATTATGTACACCGCTAAGGCACAACACAACACACTTACACACGGATTGTCCGTACATGGTCACCGGCAAATCAAACAGTGTGGTGGCACATTACACCAAGAGATATGGTCAAATGTGCACATGTTTCATTTTCAGGATAACTATTATTGCCATTCATTCTAAACATATTCGCTAAATTGATTCACTCTTATGGCCTGTTTAGGACTGCATCACTTTATAAAATTCAGCTTCACTCTTAAAAATACAAATCAAATGGGGTAGCTTCATGATGTCCTGCTTCACAAAAAAGCTAGAATCAGGGATACATCTTCCTATTTTTTATGAAGCTATTGGTAGAGTGTTTCAGAAACTCTAGTTAGAAGAGTCTACGAAGAGTTGTGGAAAATTACTCATCACTACTATTAATAACTGGATACCTTTCGGGTTTTTTCCACGTTACCAATCTAAATTTTTATTTTTGAACTGAAGATGGTAAACTATTTTTTAATGAAGCTGCAACTCCTGAATGGAATTGCTTCAAATCAATTTAATGAAGTAGATATAATTTTGATGGAAGAAAGCTGTCCTAAACATGCATTTAAAAGATGTCATATGTAATTATTATTCTCTCAGACTGGTGTGATTCGCTGCTGGAAGCCACATGCTCCGTGCCTCCCACTCATGTTACCCAAAACATTCTATAAAAGGTAGCATAGAGCAAACATGATGTTGGCTATAATCTAGTAGTCACAACTGACAAGAGAGGAAGGAATGGAAAGGAGAGGCATGGAAGTTGAGCAAAGGCAAATAATTTTAGCAGCTCAACGTTGATAGGCTTGAGGGACATCAGGAACACGAGGATCGCAACATTACTTGAGCAGGCGGAATAAGCACTCGCTCCGATCAGTTTGAGAAAATATTCTCGATCAATGGGTTTGGTCCTCGTTGCTGGCTAGGGCCTAAGATGAGCGGTCAATGTCACAATATTTTTACAACTGATAGATATTGTCATTATTTGATAGTAGTGGTTGCTCGGACAAATCTGAAGTCCCTGCATCTATGAAATGTATTCAGGCTTTGAAATGACGCGCAAAACAACTTGTCAGACTGTAGCGATGAATCATTCATGGCATAGGCACACCCTGAAGACGGTGCACTCAATTTATAACTGAGCTAGTTTTCCTGCACCTTCCTGCTTATTGGTAGTAGCAGCCTCAGCCCGCGTTGCTCTGATGGGCCACAGTAGGCGTAGCGTGAAGGCATGCGGCTAGACATGTCTCTGTTCTTATCTTTAGTGCTTTGCTGCTTAATGCTAAATCCAGATCCCAATCATCTTTAAAAAAATCAAATTCAGTAACAAAAAAACCAAACTCCAGTTCATCGGTTTTCATTTACATCAGAAAATGTTCACATGGGTGGTCAGTGTATCATAACACACTAGTTTTTCGTTGTTTATATCTAACACCAATATGTTACTCAGCCTACTTGGGGCCATGAACTCCTCGGAACCTAACGAGCGCCTCCGGAAAGGCGCACCTTCAACACTGTCCCTTTTACATCGTTACCAGCGGGTGAACCGGGTACAACCGAGCTCGACATTGCAACTAATAAGCAACAACTTCAACGGCCTATTATCCAATCAAGCATAACTTGGAGAAGCGAACAT
Organism: Bromus sterilis; assembly: GCA_950022295.1. NCBI lineage: Eukaryota > Viridiplantae > Streptophyta > Magnoliopsida > Poales > Poaceae > Bromus > Bromus sterilis. Next base: position 447,952,551 of record OX465595.1, on the reverse strand, counting down.
CTTCTTCTGTGAACGATGATGAAATATCAATAGCTCATCAACATAATTATATGCATTGCTAAGGCACAACACAACACACTTATTACATACACAATCGCCGACAAATCAAACGGTGTAGTGGCACATTAAACCAAGAGATATGGTCGATTATGCGCATGTTAAATTTTCAGGATAACTATTATTGCCCATGGTCGATTTGGCGCATGTTACATTTACAGGATAACTATTATTGCCCTATATTCTTAAACATATCCGTTGAAAAGAATCACTCTTAGGGTCTGTTTGGGACTGCTTCATTTCATAAAATTCAACTTCAGTCTTAAAAATACAAGTAAAATGGGGTAGCTTCATGATGTCCCGCTTCATAAAAAAACTAAAATCTGGGATACAACTTTATGTTTGTCGTGAAGCTCTTCATAGAGTGCTTCAAAAACTCTAATTTGAAGTGTCTACCATAGAGTTGGGGGGGGGGGGGGGGGGGGGAATACCCATCACTACAATCAGTAAGTGGATACCTTCCCTTCTTTCCATGTTACCCAACCAAATAAATCTTTTCAATCCAAAATTTGATTTTTGAATCTAAACCTAGCTGTGAGCCAAACATGAAAACTACTCTTTAATGCAGCCACGACTCCTGGATGCAACTACTTCAAAGCCAATTCAATAGAGTGGAGCTAATTTTGATGAAACGAAGTCTCAAACAAGCACTTAAGAGCAAGTACAATAGAGCTGACTGGGCGGATTATAAGGAATAAAATAGTATATTGTTGCTTAGTTGGAAGAGAGAGAAGAGGAGAGAGAAGAGAAGCGGGCTACTAATTAGTAGCCAGCTGCAACACGTGCTCCTAGGCACTTTGTGAGATAGACATGTGGGTCATATATTGCTAAAGTAGTATTGCTTATAACCTTCCTATTATACTTGTTGACTATAAGGTTAGCTATAAATAACATGGTATCTCCTTATAGCCAGCAGCTGGCTATATTATTAACCATGCTCTAAAAGATGTCATATATAATTATTATTTTCTCAGACGCGTGGTTCGCTATTGGGAACCACGTGCTCCTTGCCTCCCAGTCATGTTACCCAAAATATGCTATAAAAGGTAATCCATATAGAGCAAACATGATGTTGGTAGTATCATCTAGTAGTCACAACAGAGGAATGGAGGAGGAGAGGCACGCAAGTTGAGCGTAGGCAAACAATTTCAGCAGCTCGGCGTTGATAGGCTTGAGAGACATCAGAAACACGGGGATTACAGGAACCTTGATGAAGGTTGAATAATGATCCGCTCATGTCAGTACGAGCAATCGTTGAAGACGAGTGATGGATGACACAATTTTTCTAAAACTGATAGATATGATCATTATTCAGCAGTAGTGGTAGCGCGGACAGATCTACCGTCCTTTCACCTAGGGCAGGTACCCAGGCTTCAGAACGGCACACACAATAGCTGTGAGAACTCGAGCGAAGAATCTTCCATGCTATCATGCATGTCTTCGTTCTTATATTTACTGCTTTGCTGCTCAAGCATGGCCCCATCATCGTACCATGTGTATAGGGGATGCACTGATGTACATAAATGTGTGTATGGTCAGCATGTCAAGTGGTGTGTGTGTGATTCTACATCTTCATAAAAAAAGATGCCAACTGTCCCTGAACACGTAATCAATTAATTAAACGCTCCCTTGCTCCTCTTCAAGGATCCTTTTGAATGGGGTGGCGCAACCGCCAATCAAGCATGGGAGGGGCCTTCGGCAAGGGGACCCACTCTCCCCCTCCTCTTCATCAACGCAATTGATCCACTTCACCAATTTCTTGACCTAGCAACAAGGAAAGACTTTTTACACATATATAAGATACGTGGGAGGGGGGCCATGGGGAGAACATTTTTATACGTGGATGATGTGTCGATTTTTTGTGTTCCTCATTAAAAGGGGTATCGACCATGTTGAGTATCATTGTTATATTAGAAAATATGAGATAGAGTAGGATTATATTATACATTTCTTTGTACTTTAAATAGAGCATTGTATTTCTATACATATGCCCATGAGGCTCAAGCAATACAATCAATGCTTCCACCAAAACCTCTCTATCCTTCCAACCCTAGCCGTCGCCACCGCTTCCACTACGCGCCTCCCCGGGGACAGATCTCCATGATCGCCGTCCCCGGGGCCGCACCGTCCGTAGGTAGAGTTCGTCCGCTTGTCCTGTGGATCGGTTGCCCTAGAATTTTTTTTTGGATCCTTTGATCGGGATTTTTCTCACGCGTCGGTCGCCTTTGATCGCCGCTCTATTTTGGTTTTCCGATCCAAGATCGATTTGTGTTGCCCACCGTCGTCGTCAATCCTCCGTGCCTCTTCTCTGACCGGCACGACTACCAGCATCTCCCCGACACGACGGCTTTGCGCGCAACACGACGGGGGCGATGGAGGGGAGAGGAGGGGCGCGGTGGAGGGAAAGATCGAAGGCTGGGTGGCGGCGGTGGCGCTTGTCGCGAGAGGTTCCGATGTACATACGTCCCTATAGCTAGGCTCAACTGATAAATCAAACAGCGTTGAGATACATTGCACCCAAAGAGATATAGTTGCACATGCACAAACTACATCACTAAACTAACTATTACAACCAACTACTCTTATATGTAGGATGTTATTTCTCTTTTCTCTGGCGCGTCACATGCTCCGAGGCTCCCGTGCATGTTGAGAACAGAGAAATAATAGACTTTGTTGAACACCCGACTTGATGTCCAAACCATCCATGCTATAAAATGTAGCATAGAGCAAACACAATGCTGGATAGCTGCCACCTTAACACTCAAAACAGAGGGGGGAAATGGAAGAGAAGAAACAAACAAGTCCAGTGGGAGGCAAAAAGAATTAAGATTTCAATTTTGGTAGGCTTGAGAGACATCGGGAACTCTGAGATTACTGATCTGTTTGGTGTGGATGGTTCATCGTAGCAATGCTGAAGTATGCTGAGTAACCACTTGCTTCTGTATTCATATGTCTCGCGTAACTTTGGGGTCTCTTTCCCATCCAGAGGATGGCTCATCGTAGCAATGTCTCTTTTCCATCTGCTCTTGTATTCGAACACACACGCATGAAATCAGTTTATGAACGATCTCCCAGCATGGAACTGACCCCCAAGACAAGTGAAGCTTGTACTGTGGCTGCTCTCTGCACTGATCGTAGAGGGCCAAGTCGACCTATGTGGTCAAACTAGTAACTCAATTTATGCTTTAATTTGCTTCGCGCTCAACATGAACCAGTGTCTGTGGATCAATGAATTTGGTCCTCCTCGAAAAATAAGATTTTCTCCTTATTTATTTATAGCAATCACGCAAGATAAATGGTCGACGATACAAATTTTTGGTTGCAAGAGATAGTCATTATTCAGAATGCAGTACTGGTTGCGCCCATGAACTCTTGGTCGGCGATGAGCCTATCGAGCGCCTCCGGGCCGAGGCACACCTCCAACGCCATGCTCCCTCCTCCGCCTCGGCCCTCGTACACCGTCACCTTCCCATCCACCTTGTTTCCTGCGCCGCTCCGGACGGCCACCGGCGCGCCCCACCCAAAGTCGTTTCCGTACACGTCGAACCTCGGGGAGCTTCCTGTGAATATATTCCTGGCAGCGGCCGCCACGATGCCGGGAATGAACATGAAGCTAGGCTCCTTGGGCCACGACGCAAGCTTCTCCCTCTCTCCGGCTTCGTCGAAGGACGCCACGGCCCGGTTCAGGAGCCATGCCGCCCTGCCCAGGCCCTTGCCCACAATGTCGCCGGCGGTGGACTTGGCGGTGACTTGCCCCAGCGCGTTGCCCGCGTAGGATGCCGATATGCCGCCAATGCGGCCACGTAGTCCCACCATGAGAGTGTACGCGGTCTCCTGCTCCGGCGTGAGCCGCCGTGCTCGGCACACGGCGCGCCACAGGTGCGCGAGCAGGGCTTGCAGCGACGAGATGGTGCCAGTGATGCCGGAGCCGGCTATCTCGGCGTTGGCCTTCTCCTTGAGCTCCTTCACGCTCGCCGCGGAGAAATGGAGGAAGCATTCCTGCACCGGCGGCGGCGGGAACACATGTACTCGCTGGCCGAGCATCTCCTCCAGCTTGCCGAAGGGCAGAGGAACGGGGAGGGTGCAGCTGCCGGGGAAGGACTTGTCGAACACCGGCAACGGCGTGGAGACTTCTATGATATCTTCGCCAGCGCCGGCGGCCGAACGGCTTATCTCGGACCAGGTGTTGAGGAACTGCCAGAATGTCGTCCCGTCGGCGACGCCATGGCTCATCGACACGGCGATGAAGACGCCGTCGGCGAGCTCAGTGACCTGAGCTGCCAGGACCGGGTGCGAGCCCCCAACGGCGTCCACACCCAGCAGACCGTCGAGCAGAAAGAAGGACCACACCACACGCGGAACGACGAGGGAGGTGATGATGTCGGCGACGGTGACTCCCGGTGCCACGGCGTGGACGAACTCGGCGCCCTCGTCGCTGCAGGGAAGCGAAATGGTGAGGCTCTGAGGCGACGCTCCGTCGCCTCTAGCCGCGACGGCGAGGCGTCCGGCATAAGGGTAGAAGCGGCCAAGGGCGCGCGCGAAGGAGGACGCTAGACGCTCGACGTCGACGTGTCCTCCGCCTCCGGTGGTGGGAGGCTTGGGCAGGAGGATGCCTTTCTGGATGTAATCCACGGTAATAACCCGGAGATCCCATGGCGTTAGGTGGATGGTCTCCGGCTGCGGCGACCGTGGCTCCGGCCGTACCATGCGCCGAGACATGATCCGGACATCGCTCATCGAGATCTTGGTTCAATTCACTCTGCCAGACCTGGAGTGACTAGTGTGGTCAATAAGTTGATTGTTTGGGCAGCTCAGATCCAAGGACCTTATATCTCCCTATCATGGTCCACATTGTGCTGGCACCATTCGATGCCCCTAGTCCCACCAGCAGCCTGAACCGAGATTAATCCGCTTACGGTACTGCTTATCAAGGAAGCTCATTTTGATCACTGTACATCATAATTTTAAATAGCTGGTTGTAGCCTCGTTATAGCTTTTTGAGCAGGCTGCCGCTAAATTGACGTCACTATTCATGTATAATTATTCAAAAATGTTTTGAAATAGCCAGATATAGCCTCGCTATAGCCCATCTGAGCAATGCTACATTCACGGGGCTTTACACAGCTTTACGGGGTTGGTTTTAATTAGGTAGAATTGGATTGGCTAATGGAGTATGAGCGGGCCACATCCGGGAGAAAATCAGGGGGGCAAGTTTATTGATGGGAAGGAGCCTGTGGAAGGTCCATAAAAGTCCGTTAGTGTAGCATTTTTTAGCCCAGCTATAGCTGATTTGAAGGGCCGTAATTATTTAGCATAGCCCATTATTTAAAACACTAGTGTATACGCCAATTCGATCGATCACTATGATGTAATGTATGGAACAATTTTTTTTACGGTACCTTTCACTAGTGTCCTCCGGAGACTAGTATGAATCTATAATACATAAATAATTCATACCCACTAATTTATTTATCTAGTGTGGTCAATTAAGTTGATGGTTTGGGGCAGCTCAGATCCAATAAGTATGTCTATACACACAACTACACCAACCAAGAGTCTCGTCGGTGAGTGCCGTGATTAATGCACTTATGGTATTACTTCCTCCGTTCCAAATTAGTTGACATGGTTTTAGTATAGCTGGCTATAGACTCGCTAGCCTTTCCAATAGGGTTCCACTAAATTGACCTCGCCGCTATTCACGTATATTTGTTTAAAAATGTTTTGAAATAGTCGGCTATAACCTCGCTATAGCCTCGCTATGACTAATTTAAAAGGCCACCGTTGTTTGGCATAGTCCGCTATTTAAAACAATAGTGTAGATAGATTACACGCCAATACGATTGATCACTATAATGTAATGTATGGGACATTTCTTGAAGGTTGTTTCACGGTGTCTTTCACTAGTGTCCTCCGGAGACTAGTATAAATTGATATCAAAGACTTGTATTTATTGTAAAATATGGACATGGTCTTGTCTATTATTTGTACAACTGTATTAGTGGTTATTATGATTTACTAACTGACACGATATTTTGGGATTTTTGATCGATGAGATTGATAGCAATGGAAGGATCAAATAATTGTTTGGAGGAGAACTGGTATTTTTTTAGCTGATATGACATGTTTTTATTACCAGCCTCATCTTTCTAAAGAGAACCATATAGACATAGTTTACAATAATTGACCAAGTAAAATTCTGGTCGCACCCTCAAACGACCTTTACTGGGAAGAAGACATGGAAGGAGAAAAGATCAAGATTACTCACCAGCATTAACGAACAGATCATTAGGCCCTCTGCGAGGACCATCTACGCTCTTGGGCTCCGGTCCATGTGGAGTGCGCTGCAGCAATTTGGCACTAGTATGAATTAAACTAGTCATAATTTTATCCCTAGTATGAAAACTTCTCGGCCTTTAGATGGACAAAAATAAAGGGCTCTTATTCATTTGGGGTACCACAAAACACCTCTTTTGAAATATCTCCCGCGTCGTCTCTCGGAGGCGACTTGGGAGGGATCGCTACAGCCACCGCCGAGCCACCTCCCCCGCCCAAGCCTGACGTCGTCTGCTGGGGGTGACGGGATATGCTCCCTCCTCGTCTTCTCTCCCCTTCCTTGCTACTAAAAAACCGACCTGATGCAATCCAACTTTCCACGCCGCCACCCCATCGCTGCATCGGTCATCGCCGGTTCCTACAGTGAGACTACGACGGATCTGGCTGTGGCGGTACTACGGCGGCGTGCCCTTCTTGAATGGAGCGCCTTCGCCTTGGAGTCCATGCTTCGTCGTGTCCGACTTCACATGTTTGCGTCATTGATGTAGTGTGGCGGTGCTTGACACCTTTGTATTTAGCCTTGGTGTGTGTTTGTATCGGTGTGCTCGGATGTTTGTGATGTTGGTTGCTTTATAGTAATATATAAGACGGGATGGAAACCTTTTTCGAAAAATAAAGAGATATTTTTAATAAAAACTAACTTTATTATCTTAAAATGTAGAATCAAAGTTATACAAAGCATTACGTGGAAACCCCGGCCTCTAGTCATCATTCAGCGGTATGGTATGCACTTGTTGCGCCCATGAACTCGTGATCGACGATGAGCCTAGCTAGCACCTCCGGGACGAGGCACACCTCCAACGCCATGCTTCCTGCGGCGCCTCGGCCCTTGTACACTGTGGCCTTTCCATCCAGCTTGTTTCCGGCGCCGCTCCGGACGGCCACCGGCGAGCCCCATCCGAAGTCGTTTCCGTACACGTCGAATCGCGGGGAGCTTCCGGTGATTGTGTAGGTGGCAGAGCCCGCCAGGAGCTCCGGAAGGCACATGAAGCTAGGCTCCTTGGACCAGGACACAAGCTTGTCCCTCACGCTGGCTTCATCGAACGACGCCACCGCCTGGTTCAGGAGCCATGCCGCCCAGCCCAAGCCCTTGCCCACAATATCGCCGGCGGTGGACTTGGCGGTGACTTGCCCCAGCGCGTTGCCGGCGTAGGACGCCGGTATGCCGCCAATGCGGCCGCGTAATCCCACAACGATAGAGTACTGGGTCTCCTGCTCCGGTGCGAGCCGCCGTGCACGGCACACGGCGCGCCACAGGTGCGCGAGCAAGGCCTGCAGCGAGGAGATGGTGCCAGTGATGCCGGAGCCGGCTATCTCGGCGTTGGCCTTCTCCTTGAGCTCCTTCACGCTCGCCGCGGAGAAATGGAGGAAGCATTCCTGCACCGGCGGGAACACATGTAGTCGCTGGCCGACCACCTCCTCCAGCTTGCCGAATGGCAGAGGAATGGGGAGGGTGCAGCTGCCCAGGAAGCACCTGTCGAACACCGGCAACGGTGTGGAGATTATGAAATCGACAGCAGTGGAACGGCTTATCTCGGACCAGGTGTTGAAGAACTGCCAGAATGTCGTCCCGTCGGCGACGCCATGGTTCATCGACACGGCGATGAAGACGCCGTCGGCGAGCTCAGTGACCTGAGCTGCAAGGACCGGGCGCGAGCCCGCAACGGCGTCCGCACCAAGCAGACCGTCGAGCGGAAAGAAGGACCACACCACACGCGGAACGACCAGGGAGGTGGTGACGTCCGCGACGGTGACTCCCGGTGCCACGGCGTGGACGAACTCGGCGCCCTCGTCGCTGCAAAGAAGCGAAATGGTGAGGCTCTGAGTCTGAGGCGACGCTCCCTCGTTACTAGCCGCGACGGCGAGGCGTCCGGCATAAGGGTAGAAGCGGCCAAGGGCGCGCGCAAAGGAAGACGCTAGACGCTCGACGTGTCCTCCGGTGGTGGGAGTGGGAGGCTTGGGCAGGAGGATGCCTTTCTGGATGTGCTCCCCGGTGATAACCCGGAGATCCTACGGCGTTAGGTGGATGGTCTCCGGCTCCGGCGACCGTGGCTCCGCCTCCGGCCGAACCATGCGCCGAGAGATGATTCGGAGATTGCCCATCGAGATCTTGGTTCAGCTTCAGCTCACTCTGCCAGACCTCTGGAGTGACTACCAGTGTTGTCAATAAGTTACTGGTTTGCGCAGCTCAGATCTAATAGGCGTGTGCCTATCATTTGCACCTTATCTTCATACAGTACTATATATCGTGTGCACAGCACAGCACATTGTCTTGGCAGCTCCAAAACAGTTCCATGACAGCTACAGCACGAAACACGTGAGAGTGGGTACTGTCCATTTCCCCTTCGTCATGTGAAGCTCCTAAGGCTTGTCGGAAAATAACCAATTAGGTAGGGGAGCAGGCAAAAAACAGAAAAGGCTCAAAAAAATTTAAATTTTTTTTATGATGAAAGATGTTTTTGAGGAGATGTTCATGCAAATTTTGAAGAAGCTCGAACATGTGGCAAAAAAGAAAAATTCATAGTTTCTCGAAAAGACACTGTTCATGCACTATTTCGGGTTAAATTTGTCTTTTTTGCTACGAGCTCCTAGATGTCGGAAAAATCTCAAATTTTACACGAACATCTATTCGTTAAGCATCTTTCACCACAATAAAATTTAGATTTTTTTAAAACTTTTTTCGAATGTCTTTTTGAAGATCTCATGCGCGGGTTTAGATGAGCCTGGGCTCATCTTTGAATAACCGATTAGGTAGTTCTTATCTAGATGAAAATCAGTTAAATCACATCTAATCTTTGAACTATACAGTTTTTCTGCGTTGTTAATGTTCAGAACAGTACGACTCCCGTGGAGCGTCCGTTTTGATTCATATAGTCCGCAGCATGAACCATACTTTTGCATATAGCGTGAATAACAAACCAAAAACATTAGATTCATGGGGAGTGCTAAATCTCAATCAACTAAGATTCATGAAATCGTGCGTGAAGATTTGTGCAAAAAAATTACTGATTTTTCTTTTACATGTTCTATCACTTGACTGAGCTTCGTTATTTTTCGAATGTCTTTTTGAAGATCTCATGCGCGGGTCTAGATGAGCCTGGGCTCATCTTTGAATAACCGATTAGGTAGTTCTTATCTAGATGAAAATCAGTTAAATCACATCTAATCTTTGAACTGTACAGTTTTTCTGCGTTGTTAATGTTCAGAACAGTACGACTCCCGTGGAGCGTCCGTTTTGATTCATATAGTCCGCAGCATGAACCATACTTTTGCATATAGCGTGAATAACAAACCAAAAACATTAGATTCATGGGGAGTGCTAAATCTCAATCAACTAAGATTCATGAAATCGTGCGTGAAGATTTGTGCAAAAAAATTACTGATTTTTCTTTTACATGTTCTATCACTTGACTGAGCTTCGTTATTTTCGAATGTCTTTTTGAAGATCTCATGCGCGGGTTTAGATGAGCCTGGGCTCATCTTTGAATAACCGATTAGGTAGTTCTTATCTAGATGAAAATCAGTTAAATCACATCTAATCTTTGAACTGTACAGTTTTTCTGCGTTGTTAATGTTCAGAACAGTACGACTCCCGTGGAGCGTCCGTTTTGATTCATATAGTCCGCAGCATGAACCATACTTTTGCATATAGCGTGAATAACAAACCAAAAACATTAGATTCATGGGGAGTGCTAAATCTCAATCGACTAAGATTCATGAAATCGTGCGTGAAGATTTGTGCAAAAAAATTACTGATTTTTCTTTTACATGTTCTATCACTTGACTGAGCTTCGTTAAGTCTTAGTCAACTGAGATCTAGACACACCCTAATTCCATTTCATTGGGATCGATCCCACGACAAACCGCTTCGTGATTGAGAGTTCTACCAATATGATAGGTGCTGAGTCTGGTTACAAAATGCATACGCAATCTATTTGATTTCATCTGAATGTTTAAATTTGAAAAATAAATAAATTGTTGAGTGTACTACAAAATTTTGGGCTTCCTTGGTATTTTTGAAAACCGGACGATTTTTTAAAACATCAATAAAAAAATCAATGGTTGGATGTAAACAAACAAACACATCCATTCATAACGGGTTTTTTTTTTGCTAACCTAGTTGCGAATTGCCCATCGATTTGTAACTGGATATTTTTAGAAACCCCAATTACAATTCGCTCATCGATTCTTAACTAAACATTTGTTACCAACCCAGCTGCAAGTCATCCATCGATTCACAATTGGAAAAAAATTACCAACTCAGTTTTAAGTCACCCATTAAGTCGCAACTGGATTTTCTTTGCAAAACCCAAATGCAAGTCGCTCATCGATTCACAACTGAATTTTTTTACCATCCTAGTAGAAAGCCGCTCATCGATTCACAACTAGGGTTTTCTCACCAACCCAGTCGCAAGTCATCATCGACTCATTAACTGGATTCTTTTGTGAACCCAGTTGCAAGTCTTCCATCAACTCGCAATTTATTTATTTATCATCGACTCATTAACTGGATTCTTTTGTGAACCCAGTTGCAAGTCTTCCATCAACTCGCAATTTATTTATTTATTTGCAAAAATAAATCATCCATTGACTCGCAACTGAACTTCGTTTTTCAACCTAGTTGCATGTCGCCAATCTACTCGCAAGTGGATTTTTTTTAGAAAACCCTGTTGCAAGTCGCCCATCGACTTGCAACCGGGACTTTTTGGTCAACTCAATTGCCAGTCGTCCATCGAAAACATTTTTGTTGTTTCGGTCGCAAGTCCACCCTCGACTTGGTTATGAGCTCCTTAGAACTGACTATTCTTTTGATATTAAAAATCATATTTAAAAGTTTAATAAAAATAATTTTTGTCATGAAACCTCATGAACCTGTGAAAAGTTCGTTCCAAAAATAGCGATTTATAGGTTGTATAAAGAAATATGGCACCCGCGCATGTGCCTGCGGCCTGTATAGAGTCTTCCTCGGCACCCCCGGTCTCCATGGATCCCGAGGAGAGCTTGGCTTCCCCCGTGGCCACCGGCGCACTAATGGTGTTCGACGAATTGCCCACAAGGTAATTTGTTTTATATTTTCTCTATTGATTGTAAATGCATGTATAGGACAACTATATGTAATTGTATGATTGTAAATATGGTTGCACCTTGTTTTTTGGAGAAGAAATGTAGGCCGAAATTACACTTATGTTTGCAACTTACAAAATTTTGTGGTAAATGTTGCATGGACAATGAAACCTTCATAAACTTCACTTGTGGGGATGCACCCGGAGATACCATCACAAGAGTATACACAAGAAGAGGGTGAGGGTGAGGAGTTTGTTGAACCTAATCCAAAAAGGGGGAGAGGAACTATTTTTTCTCAAAAGGAAGATGAAGCCTTGTGCAATGCATGGAGAAGGATTGACATAGATGAAATTGTTGGGAATGATAAAAAAAACTTCACATATTGGGACCATATCCATGAGCTCTACAAACTTTTCCTCAAGGGTCACATGGCTAGGAGTGTCGGTTCTCTTCAAAATCGTTTCCACACCATTAATGTGGATTGTTTTTAAGTGGTCATGTTGATTTTCTCAAGTTGATTGTCTCGATCCAAGCGGGAATAATACTGTAGATAAGGTAATGATTTATCCAAGCATTTTATTGTACCTTTTCCTTGATGTTGCTTGATGAGACTTGATGCTTACTTTTATATTGCTTTTGTAGAAAAACATTGCTCAAAATTTATTCATGGGCAAGGCTAAGAAGAAAAGGGGCAAACCAGTGTCGGGGAAGCCCTACAGTCTGTTTCATTATTGAAAATCCTCGAGAATGATGAGAAATGGAAAACCTGGTCCAATGATGATGGATCAAGTAGCCCAACTCTTGTCTCATCGGTCAATAGAGGAAGCCCCCGGGGAAAGAAGGAAGAAAAAACAAGAGGGAAGATGGCGATGACGGAGACTACAAGCAACACTCTTCGTGTCGCTTGAGACATGCCTGTTGGAAATATGCCCAGAGGCAATAATAGATGTATTATTATATTTCTAGGTTTATTATAAATGTTTATATTTTTATGCTATAACTACATTGGTATTATGCGGATCGGTTTGCAAAGTGCATGTTAACTGCCTTTTAAGAAAAACTCATATGCATATGTTGAGATATAAATACAAAATATTCTTAGTCTTGACTTTAGGACTAACCCGTGTGTTTCATATGGTCATGTTTTCCTGACCATGGGTATTCAATATGTCGCTAACATATAGGAGTACATCAGAACAAGGATTCTAAACCGAGCCCATTGTATGATTTGATTTAAGATTTTATCAGCAATGTATTATGAGTAAAATTATGAAATGAGTTGACATTTGCATGTGTTCTTATAGACCTTGAGGGTGTACTTTAACTATGTTCTAACACCATCCGTTACAACAGGTGTGGCAATAACAACATTGCTTCTGTAAACTCAAAACTAAGTCTAGGGACTTGATGATTCAAGTTGGATTTGCTTCTCCGATTTTGGAGAGATATTCTTTTGGATCCTCATGGTATTACGTATCCATCGAACATCCGGCCGAATACTCTCGGGATTTACTCCTCCGATTTCACGGGGATTGGCTGGACTAGTTGACGCTAATGAGTCTTATCTAGGAACTCTCTAGAGTATGCTGTCTGGCGTATTATCATATAAAATGAAATCTCTAGTCACAAATTTTGTTTCTCATGGAGTCACAAAATTTTCATGGATCGTGCATTCTTTTTCCAAAAAGAAGATATGTCTTCTTGTCGAGGTACATATTTGCTTCTCGTTGTAGCACTTTTTTTTAACAAGGCGTAATTTTCAATTTTCAGAAATCATATATTTACTTTGTGCAAAAACATATATTTGCGTCATGAAAGCAAATATTTTCAACTCAAAACCTAGAAGAAACCATAAAGAAAACAAACATGCAAAACAGAAAACACGAAAACAAAACTGAAAAAAAAATGTAATCCCATGAGTGTGCTCAGAACACGGCGACTAATTGCACCAAAAAGTTGGATTCATTCTTTCAATTTATTTTATATTTTTTTAAATATTTCAAAAGGCTGGATTCATTCTTTCTGTTTTTAGCAGACACTTTGTTTTTGCGGAACTAGTAGTTTTTTTTAGAAAAAATTGCTGGCTAGCGAGGGGTGAAAGATCGTGAATTCATGAACTTGCGAACATTTTTGTAATCAAAAATATTTAAATCAATTCTTTTTCTCAAATTTCTAATTTTTTTTGCAAACATTACATATTCATGAACTTTTCCGACATTCACAATTATTTTTCAATTCTTGGTTGTTTAAATAAATATTATGGACGATTTTTATAATATTTAAGAAAGCCAGATTCAATTTTTTCATTTTTTTTCTGGGGATTCATTTTTTTCTTTTTTTAGGGTTATTCATTTTTTTTTTAAATCTGTAGTACTACTGTAATTTAGGAACTAATTGTTGGTCCGCGGCCCTTGCAGAGAATCGCCCGAGCTTGTGGGGCGCCGCCTGAAGGAAGAGCGCAGTCGAGAGGAGGAGGAGACCGCCATGGATTCGACCTCATAAGTGCAAACAAACTCGGTTTTGCTCCGGCGTGCGATTTGATTATTTCGGAATCGGCTTTGCTAATTCTCATGTACATGAGAATTAGTTAAGTAAAATGCAAGTTGTTTTTTTCTCTTAAGTTGCAAACCAAATATGCTTATCTTGTTTTTTTCTGAAACATGTACGTTTTTTTAGGGGTTCTAAAACATGTACGTTCTTGCAGCCTAAAAAGGTGGTCCGGCCCACTTAATATATTTTCAATGTTTTTCCTATTTTTTTCTGTTCGATTTTTTGGTTATTCTTTTGTTTCGTTTTTTCTTTTCTAGTTTCAGATTCTAATGCATTTTTATTTTTTTTGCGTTTTTTATATCTTTTCATGATATATGGTGAATATTTTATTAAATAGTAAAAAGTAAATTTATTATGCTGAACTGTTTTTTAAATATACATTGATTTGTTTATATAAGTTGAAAATATTTATGTAGAATGCACATTTTTAGTATTCACTAGTTTTTTATATTATTTGACAAATATTTTTTAATAGTCACTGAACATTTTTTAAACATAGAATAAAAAATTTTAATATGAAATTGTTAAAACACATGTACACACGAAATATCGAAGCTACATATGAATTCGCTGCCGCCTGATTTTCTGTTTTCAAAAATTGTACAAGAGTTGATTGAGGGTTGATTTAGATTATTTGTCGTACGGAAGTTGAGCGCAAACTGTTTCAACTTTTGTGGTTGTTTTTTTTTCTCATGTGATGTTTATAGGTTGTCCTTTTTTCGTCGACGGTTCCTTCTGCTTTTTTGTTGATTTTTTTTTCAGTTGTAATTCCATTAACGAGTCATATCTGGTTTTAAATTTTTTTCTCAGTTTCAATCCACCAACGAGTCGCTACTAGGTCCGACTTATTTTTCTTACTTGCAAATCCATCAACGAGTCGCAATTGGGTTCAAATTTTTTTCTCAGTTGCAAGACCACCAACGAGTCGCAATTGTGTCCGAATTTTTTCTAAGTTGCAAGTCCGCCAACGAGTCGCAACTGGGTCCAATTTTTTTCCTCAGTTGCAAGCCCACCAACGATTCGCAAGTGGATCTGAGTTTTTTTCTCAGTTGCAAGTCCACCAACGAGTCGCAATTAAGTCCAATTATTTTTTAAGTTGCAAGTCCGCCAACGAGTCGCAATTGTTTCCGATTTTTTTCTCAGTTGCAAGCCCACCAACAAGTCGCAAGTGGGTCCGAGTTTTTTTCTCAGTTGCAAGTGCACCAACGAGTCGCAACTGGGTTAGATTTTTTTCTCAGTTGCAAGTCCACCAACGAGTCGCAACTGAGTCTGATTTTTTTCTCAGTTGCAAGTTCACCAACGAGCCGCAACTATGTCCGATTTTTTTCTCAGTTGCAAGTCCACCAACAAGTCGCAACTGTGTTCGATTTTTTTCTAAGTTGCAAGTCCAACAACGAGTCGCAACTCGGTCCGAATTTTTTTCTTAGTTGCAAGCTCACCAATGATTCGCAAGTGGGTCTGAGTTTTTTCGCAGTTGCAAGTCCATCAACGAGTCGCAACTGGGTCCAATTTTTTTTCTAAGTTGCAAGTCCGCCAACGAGTTGCAACTGGGTCTGTTTTTTTTTTCAGTTGCAAGTCCACCAACGAGTCACAACTGGGTCCGATTTTTCTCTCAGTTGCAAGTCCACCAACGAGCCGCAACTGGGTCCGATTTTTTTCTCAGTTGCAAGTCCACCAACGAGTCGCAACCGAGACTGATTTTTTTTCTCAGTTGCAAGCCCACCAACGAGTCGCAACTGGGTCCGACTATTTTTCTCAGTTGCAAGTCAACCAACGAGTCGCAACTGCGTTTTTTTTCCAGTTGCAAGTCCACCAATGAGTCGCAACTTGGTTTGATTTTTTTTCTCAGTTGCAAGTTCATCAGCGAGTCGCAGCTGTTCCGACATTTACTTATAATTTTTAAAATTGACATTTTTATATTTATTGTAGTATTTTTTATATGATACTGTTTTTTTTCTTGTCCATTGGAACCCATTACATAACTACGAGCTTCAAACAAACAAACAAAAGGCTAGTTAAAAAAACATGCATCTGAGCTTCAGAGGCGCAGGAAATCCTCCTGGATCCTTCATCATGCAACTACGGAATAATGATAATGCGCACAGGCACAGCCCAGTATGTTATTTTTTCCTCCAGTTTCAAACTTACACAAAATTCTTGTCATCACTCCAGGCAGCCTCTGAATTTTTCTCATTGGGTATTGATTTTTATGTAGAAAAAGCAATCAGAGGGGCAAGATCGGCTCAGCGCGCTGCCTGATGGTATTTTACTGTCTATCTTGCGGAAAGTTGACCTAAGCACGGTTGCGAGGACAAGTTCGCTGTCAACACGATGGAGGCAGCTGCCTTGGCTGCTGCCTGAGCTCACCATTGATGCCCGGCCGTCGTTTCCTACCTGCTACAGACCCACCTAAGGAAGACGACATGCACAAAGCTATGGTGGTTTTAACCAAAGCATCCCGGAGTTTACTCGGAAAACCTCAAAGACAATCCACCATCACAAGGCTCCAGCTGACGCTCTACACAAGCGACGCCTACTCGAGCCACATTGGCCCACTGTTGTGCCATGTGATTGACACTGGTTTGCTGAAAGATTTGGAGCTTGACATTCTCTGTGGGATCAGATCTCACGAATGTTATGATCTTCATATGGTACAGCTTTCTCAAGACGTGGATGTGTTTTTTCGTTCCTACTCTAGTGTGTTCCGTTGCCTCACAAGACTCTCTTTGTCCAGTGTGAGTTTTGACCAACTAGACTTGAACCATATACAAAAACAAAAAATGCAATATAATGAGAAATGACTAAATAATACAGTGAGGACTGAGATAACTAAATTAAATGAATGAGTGTTTGAATAAGACTGAAGTTGGCTACAGTATTGAGTTAATGACAAAAAAATTCACAATCTGAACATTGACAGATGAGGGCTACAAAAATTTGAACTGATTACAAATAAGAAGACTGAGTTAAGAGAGAACACTGAAGAAAGAAAGAAAGAAATGACTCTGAATACTAAAATGATGATGTGGAATGACATGACTGAGCATGCAGAACTAAACTGATGAGTTGTGTGAGCTTATAGACTGAGGAGCAGACAACAAAGACTGAAATAATAACTTAAAGAATAAATGCATACCAAAAAGAATGGAAATACTGAGAAGAAGAAGACTGAGTAAAGAGCGAACACGGAAGAAATAAATAAATGACTCAGTTGCAAGTCCACCAACGAGTCGCAACCGAGACTGATTTTTTTTCTCAGTTGCAAGCCCACCAACGAGTCGCAACTGGGTCCGACTATTTTTCTCAGTTGCAAGTCAACCAACGAGTCGCAACTGCGTTTTTTTTCCAGTTGCAAGTCCACCAATGAGTCGCAACTTGATTTGATTTTTTTTCTCAGTTGCAAGTTCATCAGCGAGTCGCAGCTGTTCCGACATTTACTTATAATTTTTAAAATTGACATTTTTTATATTTATTGTAGTATTTTTTTATATGATACTGTTTTTTTTCTTGTCCATTGGAACCCATTAGATAACTACGAGCTTCAAACAAACAAACAAAAGGCTAGTTAAAAAAACATCATGCGCATGAGCACTAGTCACTCCTATCGGAATAGTTAGTAGGCCTGTCGATTCTAGATGGGATCGGACCAGAGAGAGACCCTCCGACTATCATATTAGGATTAGGAGGGGGGCCGTACGTGCCTGTTACCTGAGCGTCAGAGGCGCAGCAAATCCTCCTGGATCCTTCATCATGCAACAACGGAATAATGATAATGCGCACAGGCACAACCCAGTATGTTATTTTTTCCTCCAGTTTCAAACTTACACAAAATTCTTGTCATCACTCCAGGCAGCCTCTGAATTTTTCTCATTGGGTATTGATTTTTATGTAGAAAAAGCAATCAGAGGGGCAAGATCGGCTCAGCGCGCTCCCTGATGGTATTTTACTGTCTATCTTGCGGAAAGTTGACCTAAGCACGGTTGCGAGGACAAGTTCGCTGTCAACACGGTGGAGGCAGCTGCCTTGGCTGCTGCCTGAGCTCACCATTGATGCCCGGCCGTCGTTTCCTACCTGCTGCAGACCCACCTAAGAAAGACGACATGCACAAAGCTATGGTGGTTTTAACCAAAGCATCCCGGAGTTTACTCGGAAAACCTCAAAGACAATCCACCATCACAAGGCTCCAGCTGACGCTCTACGCAAGGGACGCCTACTCGAGCCACATTGGCCCACTGTTGTGCCATGTGATTGACACTGGTTTGCTGAAAGATTTGGAGCTTGACATTCTCTGTGGGATCAGATCTCACGAATGTTATGATCTTCATATGGTACAGCTTGCTCAAGACGTGGATGTGTTTTTTCGTTCCTACTCTAGTGTGTTCCGTTGCCTCACAAGACTCTCTCTGTCCAGTGTGAGTTTTGACCAACTAGACTTGAACCATATACAAAAACAAAAAATGCAATATAATGAGAAATGACTAAATAATACAGTGAGGACTGAGATAACTAAATTAAATGAATGAGTGTTTGAATAAGACTGAAGTTGGCTACAGTATTGAGTTAATGACAAAAAAATTCACAATCTGAACATTGACAGATGAGGGCTACAAAAATTTGAACTGATTACAAATAAGAAGACTGAGTTAAGAGCGAACACTGAAGAAAGAAAGAAAGAAATGACTCTGAATACTAAAATGATGATGTGGAATGACATGACTGAGCATGCACAACTAAACTGATGAGTTGTGTGAGCTTATAGACTGAGGAGCAGACAACAAAGACTGAAATAATAACTTAAAGAATAAATGAATACCAAAAAGAATGGAAATACTGAGAAGAAGAAGACTGAGTAAAGAGCGAACACGGAAGAAATAAATAAATGACTCAGTTGCAAGTCCACCAACGAGTCGCAACCGAGACTGATTTTTTTTCTCAGTTGCAAGCCCACCAACGAGTCGCAACTGGGTCCGACTATTTTTCTCAGTTGCAAGTCAACCAACGAGTCGCAACTGCGTTTTTTTTCCAGTTGCAAGTCCACCAATGAGTCGCAACTTGATTTGATTTCTTTTCTCAGTTGCAAGTTCATCAGCGAGTCGCAGCTGTTCCGACATTTACTTATAATTTTTAAAATTGACATTTTTTATATTTATTGTAGTATTTTTTATATGATGCTGTCTTTTTTCTTGTCCATTGGAACCCATTAGATAACTACGAGCTTCAAACAAACAAACAAAAGGCTAGTTAAAAAAACATCATGCGCATGAGCACTAGTCACTCCTATCGGAATAGTTAGTAGGCCTGTCGATTCTAGATGGGATCGGACCAGAGAGAGACCCTCCGACTATCATATTAGGATTAGGAGGGGGGCCGTACGTGCCTGTTACCTGAGCTTCAGAGGCGCAGCAAATCCTCCTGGATCCTTCATCATGCAACTACGGAATAATGATAATGCGCACAGGCACAGCCCAGTATGTTATTTTTCCCTCCAGTTTCAAACTTACACAAAATTCTTGTCATCACTCCAGGCAGCCTCTGAATTTTTCTCATTGGGTATTGATTTTTATGTAGAAAAAGCAATCAGAGGGACAAGATCGGCTCAGCGCGCTGCCTGATGGTATTTTACTGTCTATCTTGCGGAAAGTTGACCTAAGCACGGTTGCGAGGACAAGTTCGCTGTCAACACGGTGGAGGCAGCTGCCTTGGCTACTGCCTGAGCTCACCATTGATGCCCGGCCGTCGTTTCCTACCTGCTGCAGACCCACCTAAGGAAGACGACATGCACAAAGCTATGGTGGTTTTAACCAAAGCATCCCGGAGTTTACTCGGAAAACCTCAAAGACAATCCACCATCACAAGGCTCCAGCTGACGCTCTACGCAAGCGACGCCTACTCGAGCCACATTGGCCCACTGTTGTGCCATGTGATTGACACTGGTTTGCTGAAAGATTTGGAGCTTGACATTCTCTGTGGGATCAGATCTCACGAATGTTATGATCTTCATATGGTACAGCTTGCTCAAGACGTGGATGTGTTTTTTCGTTCCTACTCTAGTGTGTTCCGTTGCCTCACAAGACTCTCTCTGTCCAGTGTGAGTTTTGACCAACTAGACTTGAACCATATACAAAAACAAAAAATGCAATATAATGAGAAATGACTAAATAATACAGTGAGGACTGAGATAACTAAATTAAATGAATGAGTGTTTGAATAAGACTGAAGTTGGCTACAGTATTGAGTTAATGACAAAAAAATTCACAATCTGAACATTGACAGATGAGGGCTACAAAAATTTGAACTGATTACAAATAAGAAGACTGAGTTAAGAGCGAACACTGAAGAAAGAAAGAAAGAAATGACTCTGAATACTAAAATGATGATGTGGAATGACATGACTGAGCATGCACAACTAAACTGATGAGTTGTGTGAGCTTATAGACTGAGGAGCAGACAACAAAGACTGAAATAATAACTTAAAGAATAAATGAATACCAAAAAGAATGGAAATACTGAGAAGAAGAAGACTGAGTAAAGAGCGAACACGGAAGAAATAAATAAATGACTCAGTTGCAAGTCCACCAACGAGTCGCAACCGAGACTGATTTTTTTTCTCAGTTGCAAGCCCACCAACGAGTCGCAACTGGGTCCGACTATTTTTCTCAGTTGCAAGTCAACCAACGAGTCGCAACTGCGTTTTTTTTCCAGTTGCAAGTCCACCAATGAGTCGCAACTTGATTTGATTTTTTTTCTCAGTTGCAAGTTCATCAGCGAGTCGCAGCTGTTCCGACATTTACTTATAATTTTTAAAATTGACATTTTTTATATTTATTGTAGTATTTTTTATATGATACTGTCTTTTTTCTTGTCCATTGGAACCCATTAGATAACTACGAGCTTCAAACAAACAAACAAAAGGCTAGTTAAAAAAACATCATGCGCATGAGCACTAGTCACTCCTATCGGAATAGTTAGTAGGCCTGTCGATTCTAGATGGGATCGGACCAGAGAGAGACCCTCCGACTATCATATTAGGATTAGGAGGGGGGCCGTACGTGCCTGTTACCTGAGCTTCAGAGGCGCAGCAAATCCTCCTGGATCCTTCATCATGCAACTACGGAATAATGATAATGCGCACAGGCACAGCCCAGTATGTTATTTTTCCCTTCAGTTTCAAACTTACACAAAATTCTTGTCATCACTCCAGGCAGCCTCTGAATTTTTCTCATTGGGTATTGATTTTTATGTAGAAAAAGCAATCAGAGGGACAAGATCGGCTCAGCGCGCTGCCCGATGGTATTTTACTGTCTATCTTGCGGAAAGTTGACCTAAGCACGGTTGCGAGGACAAGTTCGCTGTCAACACGGTGGAGGCAGCTGCCTTGGCTGCTGCCTGAGCTCACCATTGATGCCCGGCCGTCGTTTCCTACCTGCTGCAGACCCACCTAAGGAAGACGACATGCACAAAGCTATGGTGGTTTTAACCAAAGCATCCCGGAGTTTACTCGGAAAACCTCAAAGACAATCCACCATCACAAGGCTCCAGCTGACGCTCTACGCAAGCGACGCCTACTCGAGCCACATTGGCCCACTGTTGTGCCATGTGATTGACACTGGTTTGCTGAAAGATTTGGAGCTTGACATTCTCTGTGGGATCAGATCTCACGAATGTTATGATCTTCATATGGTACAGCTTGCTCAAGACGTGGATGTGTTTTTTCGTTCCTACTCTAGTGTGTTCCGTTGCCTCACAAGACTCTCTCTGTCCAGTGTGAGTTTTGACCAACTAGACTTGAACCATATCCTGTTTGACTGCTGCACCAGGCTGAAGCATTTGACGCTATTGCGATGCTGGTCACCGCGTTCCGTGGAAGATAGATGCACCAAACTCAGAACTCAGTGTTCTGGAGCTCGATATGTGTTTGTCTGGGAGAATTGAGCTGCTCTGCCTTCCGAAACTGGAGAATCTCCATGTGTCTACCTGGATACCTAAAGATGCCCCCTTGTATTTTGGTTTTGTCCCCTCTCTCCGGGAAGTACACTTTGCATGTGGTTCCGTACATGATAAATTAAGTGAACTTCTACATGGCACTAGAGGCATACATACTCTACAATTGGATTTTCAAGGAGAAACTGTAAGTCTTAGTTCAGTTTTTCTATTCACCAGGTTTTCACAGTTATACTACCGATATTGTGGATATCTTTCTGTATGGTAGAGAACTGACATATCTAGGTAATATTTGATAAATTCAACCTATGAACTTGCAGAGTATCTATTCTTGTTGTGTACGATTAAAGTTCATACTTCATAAAACTGCACTTAGTCGGTAGAAAGTGCCATGAAACTTGACCTGTAGTAGAATCTTTCGGACAACTATACATTTATAGGTTGGTGACTGCCTGAGAAAGCTAAATTTTTACCAGACCAACCCAGTTCTATTCGTTAGTTCAGTAGCCTAGACATTTTTCTGTAAAGGACACACAAATCTAATCTGGAGACATATCACATAAGGCGTTATCCTAGGATAGAATGTGAGTAACAAGTGTTCATTTGGTACATTCGCAATTGAACAAGTGTGGTTTTCTTTACATAGAAATGCTTCATGTGCCATTCATTCATTTCCTAGAGTGGAGTGGTAATGTCACATGTCCTCTTAGCTATATATGTTGTTTGCAACAATTTGCACATTCTATGAAGTTTATTCTATATATTTTTTTTCTCTTGGTCAGCTTTGGATGCAACCTGAAATGAAGCAACTCAGCTCCACATTCAGCAAGCTAAGGATGTTGTCCATACTTGGTAATGGTATCCATGTTGAATTTGACCTTGTATGGATGTCGGCCCTTCTTGAGGCAGCCCTCTCCCTTGAAATGTTGCAAATTCAGGTGAGTCATGTCATTTCTGTTTCCCAATGTTTTGCCAGGTCGAGTATGTTTTCCTGTTTAGAAATACAGTGTGGCCTCCCCGGGCAACACTAGAGGCGCAAAAAAAACACCGCCAGCCCTCATACACCTCGCCATCTGCCGCCGCTTCCGCCGGCAAGGCCGCGGTGGCGGCGGACCTGGGTGGTCACGGAGGGATCCTCTCGGAGGTGGCAGGGACGCCTCTCTGTGGTGATTCCGAGCGCAACGGTTACGGCGGCGGCATCCAATGATCAATGGATGGCGGGTGGCTTCCTTGGAGATGGATGGCGGCGGTGGCCGGCACTCCATGACCGATGGAGGTTTGCTCGGGCTGCAGATGGATGAGACGAAAGTTGCGGATCTGGCTTCCCGTCCAGATCCGTCGTGGTGCGTCCTTCGCCGGCCAGCGACGTGTGAAGGGACCGGTGTATGTCTTCATGGCAAGGTTCCGTTTGGTTCCAGCCAACTACAAGATCGGGATGAGGCGACTTCCGGTGAAAATCGTGCCGACTACAGTCATGGCGGACGATGGCGGCGCGTCAACTCGCTTGGGGATGTTTCAGGGAAAACCCTAGATAGTATCATCTTTTTTACGGGAACTGTAAGAGCTTTATTCAACACAAACCGCCCTAGCAGAATCTGCCAGAAGGCTAGTTATAAGGAAACTAGGAGTGGAGTTCTTGCTTGCTTTGCACAAAGATGAGCATATAAGTTTGCCGATCTCAAAACATGTTGAATAACAAAGAGAGAAAACGATGAAGACAACTCTTCAAAACCCTAGATAGTATCATCTCTCTTTTGCAATTCATAATATCATTTTCACCCTGTACTGTATATATATTGTATCGAGTTAGTAAGAAGCTATGCTGTTTTTTTCGTTCTCTACGTTATAAAAGGGAAACTATGTACTGGTCGATTTCTATAAAACGAATGCTCATGGGATTGCAGGTATGGGATCATTCATGCTGCAGCGATGAACTGCTTCTGGACCTGGACTTCCTTGAAAGGAGGAGCCCTCAATGGGACATGGACTTGTGCGGCTCCAAGACCAAGAACCTTGTGCTGAGAGAGCTCCAGATCGTTTGCTTTAGGCCGGTAAAGCAGCAGCTGGCATTCATAAGGGCCGTGCTGGAGCGAGCACCCAACTTGCAGAAAATAGTTTTGAGAGATCAGACATGCGAGGAGTGCCACGCCCTCGGGCTGCCGCCTTGTTACTATTCGGAGCGTGTTTTTCCAAAGAGTAAGGATGAGCAGGAAGTGGTCGTGAGGCAAGTTACAGATGGCATGGTCTTTTCAGGCCAAGTGGTTTTTGATGATTGTAAGAAGCTCTAGTAGTAGTAGGGACCTAGCTGTTGCAGACAGCTTGTTCTATTCAGACGCAAACAACGGTTCTGCTTTTGTGTTGATTTTTTGAAATAAACAAAAATATGAAATAGTAATATATGCATAAAAAACTAATGTCGACGTTGCTGCCCGACCGCCTCCTCGTCACCCGCCCCGCCTATCGACCCAACGTCCCCCGCGTCTCCCCCGGCCGCCTCCTCGCCACCGTGTCATCTACCCCGATGCCTCCTCGCCGCCACCATCTCTCATGAGCAGAAGAAACTGGCATCCTTCCCATGTCTAGTAGCAACCGTACGAGAGCTCGTCGCCCTCCTCCAAGACCATTCATCGAGATGTCCTCCCCCACTGTGAGTCGCCTCTCTTCCCCCTTCTCCTCTCTCGCGCTCCCCCTCAAGTCCGGCGACCTCCCGTGCACGTGCGATGAGCGGGGCGCGCCCATGGCCTCCCAGCCGCGTCGAGAGCATGCCCAGGTCTCGCATTTGGCCGCTGGCGCAACTTCCCCACATACCCCCAACCCCCACCCCACCACCCCCCGCGCACACATACACGCATCTGAGTTCAAACTGTACATGCTAGGTGTCTGTGGAAATGTGTGCAAGTTAGTTAGTATTTCCTCCGTTCCAAAATAACGGTTTTAGCCTTAGTACAATTTGTACTAGAGCTAGTACAAAGTTGAGACAGTTATTTAGAAACGGAGGGAGTATTAATTTGTGCCTGGCTTTGGGTTTCTGCGATGTAGTTAGTAGCAAATTTAGTTAGTTAGTAGAAAACTTAGTTAGTTAGTACTTAGTACCAATGATGTAAGCCTAGCTAGGATCCTAGAAGCTGCAATGTCATTTCTTCAAGTACTTTCCACAAGATCATTGTGTGTTGCCTAGCTAGTTGGTAACTTAGTTGATGCTAATCATTGTGTGCTACTATAATACATTAATTGGCATACATTGTCATAGATAGATTGTTAGATGCATATCCATCCATAGATAGATAAACACATTGATAGATGCTATAATACGTCAATTGCCATACATTACCATAGATAGATTGATAGATAAACACATTGCCATGCATAATAAAGTCTTACGTGATTATTTTTATAGTTTAGCATCATGGATGTTCAAATGACATATATCGAGGCCGAAGGTAGTACCAACACCGTAAGAAAACCACACACGTTTTCTTATTCAATAAGTAGTGTCATGCATGAAGAGTACCTAATAGCAATTTTTTATGTGGTGTCGGAGCCATGCCGCCCAGCCCAGGCCCTTGCCCACAATATCACCGTCACTGGACTAGGCCGCATCGCGGCCTAGTTCTTTTGTGTCTTTTCAACTAAGGAGCAATCCAATCTCATTTTGTGTGCGGCCTAGTTCTTTTGTGGCTTTTCAACTAAGGAACAATCCAATCTCATTTTGTTCCGTTTTTAATAAAATAGTGAAGAGTTTCTAAAAAATAGTAAATATGGCTTACGGCAGAAAATAAACTTAAGCGTAAAAGAATTCGTAATTTTTGATTTGGCTTAATTTCCAAGGCAGTATGGATGGACCTTTCCAGGTGGATGGGCTACTCGGTACTGAGACCTCCTAGGCAGGAGTTCAGATCATCGATCGAGGCGGTGAATATTAAGGCTCATAAGGCTCGCAAAGAAGCCCGTAAAGGCATCCATTCTCTGATCATTCGGACCATATGTGGCATATCTGGAAAGAAGAAAGGAATGAGTGCGTCTTTAGAAACAAGTTTTCAAGCAACGAGGTCGTCGTCGGGGAGATCAGGAGAGATTTAGAGAACTGGCGTAATGCAGTCACCGTTAGCTTAAGGACCTCTTTTGGGGACATGGACGTGAGATAATCGGCTTCTGAGGCCCACCAGTCGCGAGTTTGATCGCTTTTTTTCCATCACCGTGGAAACTGCTTTTTGTACTCTCCCCTCTAAATCAGTATAAGCCAGGAGTATTGGTTCTTAAAAATATATATTCACTATTAACTATTATCATCAACTACTTGTAAATGATGTCATACATATTTATATTTTAAGACGCACCACATACTCCCTGCCTCCCTGATCATGGGCAGGACAGAGACATAATAGGCTCCGTTGCCCATGTGACATGGTACCCAAAACACGCTATAAAAGGTAGCATAGAGCAAACAGAGACATAATAGGCTTCGTTGCCCATGTGACATGGTACCCAAAACACGCTATAAAAGATAGCATAGAGAAAACAGAGACATAATAGGCTCCGTTGTCCATGTGACATGGTACCCAAAACACACTATAAAAGGTAGCATAGAGCAAAGAGAGACATAATAGGTTATGTTACCCATGTGACATGGTACCCAAAACACGCTATAAAAGGTAACATAGAGAAAAAGTAATGTTGGGTACCACCTAATAGTCACAACAGAGAGTGAGGAATCAAAGTGGAGAGATGAGCAAGTTGAGCAAAGGTGCACACTTATAGCACACAAACTATTGTAGGTTTGAAAGAAATCAGAAACTCCAAAAACTCCAGAATCACTGATCCATCAACTTGATGGTTCACCGTAGCAATCTTGATCTTCGTCTAGGCAGAGTAACCATCAGCTCCGATTTTGTGTATTATCAGCACCCAAATAGTTCCAAATAATCTATCCATATGCAGCTGACTTCTAAGAGCACAAAATTTTGCATTGTACTATGCACTACTGGAATTCGCCTGTTTGCCGTCTGCCAGGGCGGACGGCAAACACCTGAATGGCCGACGGCAAAACCCTTTGCCGTCTGCCCCCGGACGGTAAAGCACCCGTCAGCCATTTCATCGGCAAAGAGGTGCGTTGCCGTCTGTTGTATATCGACGGACGGCAAAGATGTTTGCCGTCCGCTGGAATAAGAAACAGACGGCAGAGAAGCTTGACGGCGAAGCTGTGCCGGCCGGCTCCGTCAGGCCCTTAACGGCGGGGTTGCCGTCTACGGACAGACGGCAAAGAGCGGTGACGTCATCGGATAAGGTAACCCCCCCCCCCCCGTCATATGTTTGCCGTCCAGCAGCAGACGGCAAAGTCCTACTCTTTGCCGTCTGCCTTGCCGGAGGCAGGCGACATAATAACCAAAATGGTCACCCAGCTGTTGCCAGATTGCACAGCTGGGCGCCACGTGTCACTTGTGCCGACCACCAGCAGACGGCAAAGAGCCTGCATAGCCCCTTTTTATTCTGTTTTCTTTTAAATCCCTGCACTTGACAAAAATATAGACATATACATAGACATATTCTCCAACAGTTGTATAAGCACATCTCAACAGAAATATATAAGCACCCATGCATGTTCTCCAACATATTGATCAACCAAAACTATGCAAATCTCATACTCTCATATATATACAAGTCCAATCACAAAGTATATATAGTACATAGTAAACCAGAAAGTATCAAAAACACAAGTGACCACAACTGTTTATAAAAGAAACTACAAGTCCAAATGCAGCACTCCATCGTCATAGCATGAATGCCTTGAAGCAAATCTGCAAAAAGAAGAAGAAGAAGTAGAATGAGAAGAAGAAGAAGGAGAAGGAGAAGAAGAAAAGATCCTCTCCTTCTGTTTTCTTCTTCTTCTTTTGAGAAAACAAAGCTAACATAAGCAATGGTGATCGAATTAAGCTAGATTTAGCATATTTTGAGGAAATTGAGCTAACTTCAGCATTTTTGAGCAACTAAGCAAACTTTAACAATTGTTGAGCCAATTTAAGCTAGCTTTAGCATTTTTTGACCCAATTAAGATAACTTTGAGATTTTGTGAGCAAACTAAGTTGACTATGTAAGTTTTTGAACTAACTAAGCTAGTTATGTCTTTTATGTGCAAAATATGCAAAGTATGACATTTTTTCATTAAATATAGGATTTTAGAAGCTAAATATGCATTTTCAAACTAACTAAGCATTTTAAAACTTACCGGAGTGTAGCCCTCAAGGCTGAGGTGGCTGAGAAGCATCCGTCGGGTTGCCCGATGCCGGTGGAGAAGGGTCATGGGACGCAGCCCGAGAGTTATGCTGCACAAAAAGATCAACTAGAGGTTAGCACGACGCCACTCAATATGGTATTGATGATCATCGAAAGATACTCACCGTCCCCACATGAGAAATGATCGACATCGGTGGAGCGGCCTGACCAGTCTTCTCGCACATAGTCTGCACATTTTTTATTCATGAGTCAATCATATTAGGCCACTCATGACGCATTCTTTGGGTGAATATGAACAAGTGACTTACCACGAAGAGCTCATACAAGGCCCGGTTCGATGCATCGTGTCGTGCCGCGGCCTCCTCGAGAGCCTTCGCCGTCCTCTCCTCCGCCAGCCGCTCTCTCTCCGCTGCCTTCTCCTCTGCCAACCGCTCCTTCTCCTCCAGTAGCCGCTGGGTGTTCTGTCGCTCTTTCTCAAGAGCTTCCTGCAACCCCACTCCTCTAGTTAGCATTGTAATATTCGATGAGAGAAAACAAGAATGCAAGAGTCCTTATGGATAACCTGGATAGCGAGGTCGACTGGCCGCGGACGAGTCCTTATAGCAGGAGAAGAGCTCGTTTGGCGCGCCTTGATCTCAGGAAGAGTCTTATCGCACCTGATCAACTTATCTCCAATGGCCATGGCGCCATGGCGCCTTCCGCCACCAGAGATCATCACCAGCTCCGGCTCAATAGGCTTCCCAAGCGGGTTATAATCCTCCCCGTGCTTCTCCTTCGCCACCTCAGTATAAGCCTTGAGCTTACTGTAGGCGGCAATGTTGGTGAAAGTCGAAGGACTGGCGAGATCAGACTCTGAGAGCGCCTTTGCCTTCTTGTACGACGCTGTATGGGCCATGCCATACATGTCGAACACCTGAGGCACCTCCCTTTTATTATGCTCCGCCTAAAAGACAAAGAAAAGCACGATATTAGTAAGTTGTGGGTGCCAAAAAGACAAAGAAAAGTAAAATTTGCATGAAAATTGAAGCAAAGCACATACCCATTTATTCCCGTAACCAGCTAAGTTGCGGCTTCCTTGATGGTGTGGCACACCAACCATTTGGGCGCGGCGCTCCTTGGCATTGTTGTGGATGGCCAACCAGGCATCTGAGCACCAGTGGTCCACAATGGCCTCCCAACAATCCATCTTGTCCGCACACCATCTCGGTGGCGCCTAAGTTAGTAAACAAGGAAACTAATAAGTAGCCTAGATAGGAATCAAATCAAGCAAACTATTCAAGACTTAAGAAGGGTTACCGTCATGTACTGGGCCCTGGTCAGAAACTTCTTGCGGCAGTCCTTCTTGCTACGCTTGCGCCCTTGCTTGGCGTAGTAGTCACGGACCGCCTGCACTCGCATCTCGTGCCTTGTGTTCTGCAAGAGGCGCGTGGCCTCTGCAACTAACACGTCCTCCGCCTCCTGCTCCTTGGACTCATCGACCTTGTAGTAGACCTGCAATAGCACGAGACAACACTGATGAACAGGGAAAGACCTGCACTTTAAAAAGACCTGCACTTTAAAATGAACCCAATCAACAAGGAGACTCGATATACCGGTAATTACATCTATATTTTTTTCTTTTGTTTTTCCTATTATTTACATTTATTTCATTTATATTTTTTCTCCTCCTCCTCCTTCTTCACGACCAACTTCTTATTCTTCTTCTCCTTCTTCTCCTTCTTCTTCTTCTTCACCTTCTTCTTCTTCTTCTTCTTCTTTTATTTCCTATATCTTTTTTCTCTTCTTCTTTTCTTATTCTAACTAAAATCCTAAACTAACTAACTAGCAATCCTAGTAATACTATCAATTAACAGAATTTTTTTAAAACAGATCAAATACTAACTAACTAAAATCCTAGTAATTAAAATTCTACTTTTCTTAACTAACTAAAATCCTAGTAATTAAAATTCTACTTTTCTTAACTAACTAAAATCCTAGTTTTGGCAGATCAAATACTAACTAATTACAATACTAACTAGCAAATTCTACTTGTCTTAACTAACTAAAATCCTAACACTAACTAACTAAAATCCTAACACTAACTAACTAAAATCCTAGCACTAAAAATAACAAAGAAAAAAATTAAACAGAGAGAGGGAGGAGGGCTCACCGGAGTTGGGGGAAGAGAGGAGGGCTGCGACGGGGCGGACGAGGGCAACGACGTCGGGGCAGAGGAGGGCGGTGGCGGGGCGGAGGAGGGCGGCGGCGTCGGGGCAGAGGAGTTGGCGGCGGCAGGGGCTGGGCGGGGTGGTGGAGGGCGGCGGCGTCGTCGGGTGGTGGAGGGGCGGGGTGGTGGAGGGGCGGAGGAGGGTTGGCGGCGGCGAGTGCACGACGACGGAGGGGGGGGCAGGGGTGGCGGCGGCGGCGGCGCACAAGAGAGAGAGATGAGTGAGTGGGAGAGAGAAGAGGGGCACGGCGGGGTTAACGGAGCCCTGGGCTTTGCCGTCTGCTAGCAGACGGTCCGCGACTTTGCCGTCCGCTAGCAGACGGCCCAGGGCCCGGTTCGTTACGCTGCCATTGAGGGGTGGGCTTGGCGGGCCCACCAACAGGCTTTGCCGTCTGCTCACGGACGGCAAAGGCTCTTTGCCGTCTGTATTCGCAGGAGCAGACGGCATACTCTTACTTTGCCGTATGCTAGTTTTTTGCTGTCTGTAATTAGGGTAGCAGACGGCATTCCATGTCTTTGCCGTCCGCCCCGACAGAAAGCAGACGGCAAAGCCCTTCCCACATGGCAAATTCCTGATTTCCAGTAGTGATGGTTACATATATACAACCATCCTAGTCTACATGGACAAACCAACTTTGGTGAATTAATTTGCTTCCGGTTCAACTTGGGGTAGTATCGATCAATCGATTTGGAACTTGTTGACAACATTTACAAACGATGAGTGGTCAATGGCGCCAATTTTCGGTGCAACTCATAGATGCAGTCATATATTATATTTCCAGTAAGAACATTGACGATTCCTTTATCTATAAAGAATGGAAAACACCTGTTTTCTAAAAAATTATGGATGTGGTTTAGGTTGGCCATAAGTACACAATGTTAGCAAGAAAAATGAACTAACACGGACTTTCATTGACATGGAAAATGTCCAAGCAAATAAAACACGGATTTGAACCTAGTCAATCTAAAACCACGGACGATCGACATTTGACATGGCAATGACCGAACTTATTTCATGCAAATCGAAGGATTTTCATAAAACACAGACTTTAACCTAATCTGAAACTACGTGGGCGACCCATCCATGGCGATCGTGAGCTCCATGATTTCTATCCGCCATGGACGGGGGCACCGAGGGGGGCGCCGACATAGTTTTCATGGAAGCACATCACATTCTATAGAAAAAAACAAATTTCTCCCGAAAGCACATCACATCTATATAGATATATTAACTTAGTATTCAATTTCTTAAAGTAAATAATTATATGCACCATTGGGGCATAATGCAATACACCGCTAATGCATTCAGCGCCGTTACAAGGCTGTCGGCAAATCAAACATGTGGAGCCACATTATGCCAAGAGATATCGCCAAACATTGGCATGCATGTTACATTTTCAAAATAATCTTACCACCAAACAATGGCATGTGTCTTTATATTTTCTCAGACGAATCACATGCTCCCTGGTTCTCGGTTTCATGGAAGCGAAAAATAAACAACACTTCATGGTAACCCGTGACATGTTAACCAAGCTATAAAAGGCAGCATAAACTATGAGAACAGAGCAAGGAATCGAAAAGAAAAACAAACAGGTTTAGTGAAAGGCAATATTTTCAACAGCTCAACTCTAATAGGCTTGAGAGACATCAGAAACCCGAGGATCACTCGTGGTCTAATTCATACATGAGTATACCATAGCAATTATCTAGTACATTGAGTGGTCATCCGCTCGGATTTGACGCATAGCTGCATCAGCGAACGCCTCCGCAGTGAGGGGCACCTTCAAAGCCACCCCTTATAAAATCATCGTCGTTGTTGTAGAAACTTTGGTCACAGTATTTCAATGTCGCCAGTGGGTGAACCAGGTGCTGTGAGCGCGACATTGCAACCCATGGGCAACAACTTCAAAGGTGTCAGGTGACCCAATATAGCACAACTTGGAGAAGCAACATCTCTTTTCTAACGGTGATGTAATATCAGTAGCTAATCAAAATAGTTACGCACACCGCTACACTGCAACACAACACTCTTACAGGAAGCGTCCGTACACGACCGCGATAAATCAAACGGTTTGACGGCATATTTCACCAAGTGATATGGCTTAACGGTATTTTTAATAATGATCCCTAAAATGGATACCGTATCTGTCTGCAGACCGGCTCAAACTGATCCTCAAATACTAATGCTGAAGTCGACCATCCTACCGTATCCCTTAAATGACTTCTCACTTCCAATCCCAACAAAAATATTTCAATTTGAAATTCATAGCAAATGATCAATTAAGCAAATGTTTCCAACGACTCGATCACAAATAAAAAGAGGTGCATGTTCATTGTTTTTACATGCCAGATCACAACAAAGTGATCACAAAGGTGTCAACCCGGCTAATCTGGGTAAAACAAAGACATGCCCTCTTTCCCCGGTTGTTCATGGCCCAACTGATATCAGTGCTCCGCAAATGTCGCTACCTTCTCCAGTATGGCCTCCTCCGCATCCTCTACCTCCAGAATGGTCGGCATGCGCTTCAACATCCACACGTGAGAGGCTTGCACGATCATGTCCACTTTAAGATCCAAGTCAGACATCATCAATGTGAGCAATTATGAAGATGCTAAACCTCCCGGCCTTCTTCTCCTCCTTGAGCTCGCTTCACTTGATGCATGCCTCCTTCTTTGCCAACATGATCTCAATTATGTTTGTCATCTTGGCAAGTCGCCCCTTTTTGCTTCTCCATGTCTTCCTTCCACTTCCTTGCACGAAACCCCCCCCCCCCTTCAAATCTTCTTGCGTGGTACATCTGTTGGGTCCATTGGATCACCCATATCATCGTTTTTGGTAGAGGTGTTGAAGGTATTGGCAATATTTTTAAGCCATTTGGGTTGGTTGTTTAGCTTCAACCAACAATGCATGAGGATGAAACACTTCCCCTCCGCCTTCAAATACAAATTGCAAACAAGATCGGGCTAGAAAAAAATGAAACATATTTAAGAAATCTTGTTCAAAGAAATAACAAACAACAAGAGCATCCACAAAAAATTGCATATCAGGCCAATTGACCAACAACAAGAACTACTTACTTGATTCGTTATGGATGCTCCGCTTGGCTATCAATTCACCAATTGTTAGTGTTGGCCGCAAAACTTGCTCACAGACTCTTGAATGATATACCACATATGATTGAGTGATTTTGTAGAACGGTCCCGGATGATAGCGCTGACATAGGGCTCATAGTTCTTGTTCTCATGGAACCAAATATGAATCTTGGTCCAAAATGTTGTGTGCCTTTGCTCCTCCACATGGACCGGATTGATGTCCTGCTCTGAGTGTATGTGCCCGTATGTTGGATGTACGTGTCCGCTGGCTGGATATATATGTGTACCTAACTCCGTAGCGTCAACATCCGCATGCAAGTCATCCACTGCCTCATCCTCGAAGCCGCCGCCCCCACATCCCTCATTGATCATCTCGAACAGCTCTTTATTCCTAGGTGACTCGGTGGTTGGAGACATTCCAGCAAACAGAGAGCGGGCGCCATGCATATTACCCAGTGGACAAGATCGGGCAGGCTGCGGTGACTGCGATAGGTCATGCCGAACGATGACTAAGTACTAGGGCGGCTCGCATCTGTCCAGGGCTTGGGTGCCACCCTTACATGACCTACTCGTGCTCGCTCCCGCCATGTCGATGTAGATTGTCCTCGCCCTCGCCTGATGATCAATGCAACTTGTTGCACAGCCTTCTATTAGAGAAGTCGAGCTTGGTGTGACGCAAAAATTACCTTGTAGGCGGCCGCCTTGGTTGCATCCTTCACTTCCTCCACCTGCAGCTCCTACATCTCCGAAAAATCTTCTTGAGTCTCCAACCGGCGGCCGAAACCGAAACAACGGGGATTGGGGTGAAGGAGGGCGGCAGAGATAATGAGAAAAGAGGGGTGGAGGATTTTTAGCGCGGAATCAGTGAGGGTGGAGGGGGTGTCGAGGCGGGACATGTTTCGTGTCCGGACTCCTGCAACGCCCCCCTTAGTTTGAGTTAAATTTAAGGGAAAAAACAGATAAGCGGGCCAGTCCATGGACAGATACATGACCGCATTGGATGACAAAACTGGTCTGAGCGGATTCGGTCGTCGGAGATTCCCTAATGTGATCATGTTTTATTTTCATTCTCAGGGTAATTATTAATATCGACTACTCTTAAATGATATTCACTAAAAAGATCCACTCTTAAAAGATGTCATATATAATTATCACTTTCACAGGTGTGTGGCACATTACTGAGAACCACGTGTTCATCCCTGACTCCCAGACATCTTACCCAAACCATGCTATAAAAGGTAGGATAGAGCAAACGTGTAGTCACAACAAAGGAATGGATGGAAGAGGAGAGGCACGCATGCTGTGTGAAGGCAAAACAAAAAAACAGCATCTCAACGTGGGTAGGCGTGAGATACATCAGAAACACGGAGATCACTAATCCGTTCAATTAATATTTAACCATAGCAATGCTGAAATATGCTGAGTAACCACTTGCTATGGTATTCATGGTTTCATACACATATGCTTCAAATTCGTGCTTGAACAATCTCTCCACACGCAGCTGATTGAAAAGATCATGGGCAACGTGTCTACAACTTTGTACAAAAAAAAATTCATACAGAAGGCCCACTAAACGCCAAATTTCATTTCATGATCAGACACAGTGTACATCATGGATTACAAAACTTTGAAGGTTTAGAGAAGAAATTGCATGAACATGGGGCAATCCCTACTAGCATGAGATGAGGCATAACAGGAGATTCAGGAACATAAGAGGGTCTAATATTTTGATGAGCAAGATTGTGAGCAACTGCATCGCTTCCTCTATGAAAGACTTTGGGATTGCTGTTGAGAGAGACAGAGAAGAAGTCAACCAGAGTATTGTTTATGTTCCAATAATTAGCCAAGCTATATGTTTGATATCGTTTGTAGCAGTCACCTTTGCAAGACTAAGACAATCAGTGAGAAAAGTGGGCTCCTGAAGATTAAGCACATCTGCAACTTTGGCAGTGTTAGATAAAACAAGAGACGACAGACACAGATTTAATGCGAAAACCCTTGCGAGGAAAAATCATGGACGCACGAAGGTGCAACTTCACTATAATGAAAGAGTATTACAAGAACGAGATGGCAGACCGTCTTTAAGTGCGACTACATGGAATGTGTATAGGAGACACCCCATAAGAATCCTTGTCAGACAAATAAACGAGTTGTATTCGTACGTGCCAGTACCAACGCAAAACTCCACACCACTTATGACACGATGTCGTATATAACACGATAGTAGAATTTGAATCATATTTAACAGACAGTAAACAGAAGAGCCATAGATTCAGCTTGAAGAGGAGAAGTAATGATCGCAGACGAGGCTTGAATTATAATAGTAATCTTTCTTTGATCCTGGATGAAATCTATAATACTTAAATATTTCATCACACTAACGCATTTTTTTTAACATGCAAGCTATTCACGTCATCAAGTAAGTCCACCATGTAAAAACTTATTTCCATTAACTCTTCATGCACATGCTCTTATTAAATTCGCATGCGCATGCAACCTATCACAAAAATATATTTACTTTTTTATGCACTCAGTCTCATGATTTAGAAGCAATTTTTAATATAGAAAATCAAATATGAGTGACCTTGAATTTTATTTTTCTATGTGACATTTTTTTATAAATACATGTATGTAGTTGTTATCATTATTTTAGGTTTAGCCAAGGGTGATGTCTCAATTGTCTCTACTCAACGTGTTTTCATCTCATATTATTTTGCTGATATATTGTCTAGGTAATAAATTAACAAAACAAAAATCACTCTCAATTTTTTATCAAATTTTCATAGATTCTCACTCTAAACAATATTTCTTTCAAAAAAGGATTTATTATCAAATTATATCATATTTCATTTTTTTTATATTTTAAAACATTAAATTTTGTTAGTCGTTTCCTCAGCAACGCGCGGGGTATCATCTAGTTAATGAAGAGACCAATCCCAGATGCCACCTTGCATTGCTTCTTTTGGCATCATTAAATAATAATACACGATGTGTGCATCAATTGATGCAGAAACTATATTTGCTAGCAATCTTATCGAAGCAGAAAAACAAAAACATGGAATAATTCATTAATTTTGTGCTTCAATTTTGATTCTGGTTCAACATGAGCTAGTAGTACCGATCAATGGATTTAGCCCTCACGGATGCAATCACATAAGATGAGTGATGAATGATACTCCCTCCGTTTCTAGATATAAGGTGTATAGTTTTTGGCACAAAAATTAAAGAACACACATTGAGTAAAATTACATCAGGTTTGGATGAGATGACATCTAGCTAATTGACGTGAGAAAATAGAGGGATTTCCAAAAAATAAGGAAACATGATCAAATCTTTTAAAAAAATGTCAAGATAAGTGCTCCAATGTAATACATCCTATATTTTGGATTTTTTTTCTCAAATATTTATACACCTTATATTTAGGAACGGAGGGAATACATTTTTTTCTACCACAGGTAGATACAATCATTATTCCAAAGAGCCTCGGGTTGGCACTCATCATCAGCAATGAGCCTAGAGAGCGCCTCCGGAGTGAGGCACGTTTCTAAAGCCTTGCTTCCCAGGATAAAAAATTTAAAATGATACATTTTATTTTCTAATTTACAGAAATAATATACAGTTCTAAAAATTATCAAATATATTGTATAGTCATTCTGGACGAAATTGACTGGGCTCAGTTGACCCGGCCAGAGCCTACAGAGTCCAGTCGGCCTAAGCGGAGCCGATTGGTTTTTTTTTTTGAGAAAACCCTAAACCTTTATTAAGCCGTCACCACGTTTACATGGATGAAATCAAGTCCATCAGGGCTGCCCCATCAAGTATGGCGGCCAGTTCCCAGATTTAGACTATATGTCTTGCAAGATTGTGTGCCTCGTAGTTCGAGCTTCTACTTTCAAAACTAATAGTATAAGAAGAGAAACTAGCTTTGCAATCTATAGTTTCATGTAAAATGGCATCGTAGGTTGGTGAAGCTTGTGTCTTGATGTCATCTACCACAACTTTGCAGTCAAAAGCTATGAAGATGTCCAACACCTGCAAGTCTTTTGCAAGAGATTGAGCTTCACGGATCGCCAAGACTTCGAGAGTCAGAGGATCATGAATGTGCGGGATGAACAGCACAGAGGCACCCAGGAAATAGCCTTGATTTTACATGGCTATGTTTGATATCTTTTGTAGCAGTCACCTTTGCAAGACTAAGACAATCAGTGAGAAAAGTGGGCTCCTAAAGATTAAACACATCTGCAACTTTGGCAGTGTTAGATAAAACAAGAGACGAGAGACACAGATTTAACGTGGAAACCCTTGCGACGAAAAATCACGGATGCACGAAGGCGCAACTTCACTATAATGAAGGAGTATTACAAGCACGAGACGGCAGACCGTCTTTAGGTGCGACTACATGGAGTGTGTATTTCATGAAACATGATTCGTTCATGTTGTTTTTGGAAACTACTATAAGGTTTTTAAAAAATTACATTTAATTTGGCATTTAAAAAAATAAACTTGTATCATTTTCTGATCAAGACACTACCATGTAACGATCATTTGCAATCTATCATGTTGGATCAATACCTGTAGTCTTCTGATCCAGACACTCTACCATGTAAAGGAAAATTCCTTTTAGCAAAACAACTGTTATGTTCCAGAAGAGATGTACTCATTTTCATTTGAAAGAAACACTATCAGAAACTGTAAGAGTAGGAAAAAACAGAGCAAGAAAAGTGAATTTGAACCGCCAATTCCTTTCTTGCAACAGATGCGCGAAAACTATCAGGTCACAGTTACAACCTTCAGCAGCATTTACTTGATGCACACTAGCAGCAGATTGAGATGTTAGTACAGATGATATGTACACAAGGCCAACTCCTCTAATGACATATAATGCTAGCTGATTAATTAAGGCAGAACCTAATGAATATGACTTCAAGAATTTCCATAATGGTTTCTCAAATATGACTAACATCACAATAAAGAGCCAACAATGGAAGGTTTGTTATCGGATGCAATAGGCAGACAAGGTGATGGGACTGTATCACTGCAAAAAAGCTAAAGCTAAACAATGGATGAGTATCTCACTGCAGAGAGCCACTGATGATCCACGAGTTATTGTGTGCTAATACTAAAAATACCTAGTAACCAGATCAAACACTAAATGACGAAAACTTTTATCTCCATATTTATATACAATTCAACACATAAGCATCCACCATCCAGGGCACATGAACAGGGGGCAGTAACATCCTCTTACAACGTTCCATGCAATGCATATCTTGCCAAATTCAGATCTTGTATCTAGCTGCTGTCACATTTCATTCAGGGATGGTGAATCATCTGCTGCAAGTCTCTTTGGAGAAGGATGGTCGAGGATCGGCTTGTCATTACCTCGTTTCATGTCTCTGCCAACAATCACGAGGTCAGTTACATTACTTCCAGCGGTTCCTGTTGGTGCTGCTGTAGATATAGTTGGGGAACGGGGGCTGTTGTTTGATCCAGCCATAGTATTCCTGACATTCTGCTCATGGCATGTCACTGAGACAACATTCTTCATAGTCTTATCTATGCAAGAGCACGGTGTTGACATTGCTTGCTCCAGTTCTCCAAGCTGAATCAAAACAATTAAGAGATGTCATTGTTACTTACTCCAAAGCAAGGAAAAATGCTAGTCTTCATCTATAGAGCACTATATTCACGGGCAAAACAAAATATGTAACAAGAATAAGATATAGTTTGCTCACCTTCTTCCGGAATAGAGCCAATAGAGATTTGCTAACATCTTTATCAGCCAACAAAGCTGCCTGGGCACTTTCCAGATTCTTCATACGTGAGTTACACACTGAAATAGCCTTTGCACAAAATGGGATCGCATCCCCAGCCTTGGATGCTAACTCTAAGGCCAAACATATCTGGAAGTTTCTAGAACTGAATTAAGGAATCATTAATCAACAAAGGAAGAATCAAACTCAAAGACCAAAGAATCACAATAGACCAGCATTATCTACCTGACATTGTTCTCTGTATACGTGTGGATATAAGAAGGTGAAATCACCCATTTAAGATTCTCATAATATTTGAAATCATAAATGGATATTAAAATGAACAGACACCCTTAGCCACCTACACTTTTAGCTAAACTGACTAAATGTATCCCAGAAACCCCAGAGATACAACCCAGAAGGACGAAACAACACTTGGTTTGCAAATATGCTGCTATGAACTACTTCCTCCGTTCTGAAATAAGTGTCTCAACTTTATACTAACTTTAGTACAAAGTTATACTAGAGTTGAGACACTTAATTTGAAATGGAGGGAGTACTATACAGCAGAATGATTGACACGACTATCACCATGAAGAGGATACAACTTTGCAATAAGAATATCATCAGGCCTAACCAAATGCTCCAAGATGGCTAAAGCTTTGATGTAGTAACTGATTGAGTTGTCCCTGTCCTCTGCAAAGGTGATATCAAATGTGAGGTCAGTGACCATTCACCAGGCTAACACACTAGTAACTAAGATAACTGAGATACCTCTTCTCATGGAGACTTCAGCTAGAGCATAAAATATTTGAAATTTCTCCTTTTTATGTTCTGTGACCTTGGCAACTATCACTCTTGCAGTATTCAACATTTTCCAGGCCAGATCCAAATCAGAATCATCTCCTTTCATGGTCTCATCCTCCCGATCTTTCCAAATAAAGTTTGCCCCTAAACAACGACTATATCATCATTTATCATTGAAAGAAGAAATACATTTTTTATGTAGAAAAAGGAAGAGTTTTATTATTCCCGACCTCTAAATCGAGGATGCACAGAGCCCAAGAAGAAACAAACAGCGATGAGATGCATACACATGCGTAAATAATTCAACTCAATCACTACAACGCGATCATATAATACATTAGCACATTCAAAAGCAAATGGTTGGAATTTTGATGGAAATGTAAGAAACCAATCATTCACATCTTTTCTTAGCTTTTGTAACACATGGTTGCTAAAATGAGACTCTTATGAAGTAACAAATACAATTGCTAAACAGAAAAATTGCAAAATAAGTCTAGAATGTAGCCGGTGATTCATAGACCAACACCTACTTAATCTGGCATTTCCAGTCGAACTGTACAAGCAAGAAAAAACAAAATAAATATATAAATGTACAAGGCAATTATTACTTTGGCACCAGGCCCACATTCAAGATATGGTCAACCCATAACAAGCTTGTGTATGATCAATAAAAGCACTTCTATGTTTTCTGCAACATCATCTGGTAATATGAAATGCACCTTAAGATCTATTAGAAAAATAACATGTATTAAATGGTCTCACGTGGAATGATGATTAGGACAGGGGCGGAGACAGGGGGGGGGGGGGGGGGGGGCTAGACCCCCCTAACGATCGGCCCCCCTCAAGATCTGACAGGCCATGCTAGTACTAATACCAATATACACCACATCATGCGCTAATGGCCCGTACATAATGGCTAATTAATGAGTAAGTCAGCCCAAAGTTTATATATTTAACCGTGCAGTACACACAACCCGAAGCTCAGAAAGTAGCCCATCTATCATCTTTGACTATCCAGTTGTGCAAGGCACGAAGCCTACATGTGTGTCTTTGCTTTTTCTGTGATTTGGGAGAACATCGGTTGTCATCTAGGGTTCTCGCCGCCGCTCATGGCTTGCTGCTCACGCAGCCCCGCTCGCCAACCGCCGAGCGCTGTTCCAGCTTGCCGGCCGCCGGGCAATAGCAAACTACTCAGACCACCACACGGGCATGCTGTTTTCATGATGTTATCCCCCATGTTGATTTAGGCTCCATCATTGAATCCGGCAAAGCATTTGTGCATGATCTAGGGCTCAGTTTCGAAGGTACATTCGCATACATTCCTTTGTTGCTAGTACTACTTTTTGTACGGTGCTAGAAGATAACATATTGGTTTACTAGTACTGTAAGACGTTTCTTTGAAAAGAATTGAAAACAATTGCTACTAATTGCTATCCTTCTATTCATAATTAAATTCCTTAGTTGTATGTTCAATATATCTTTAGGGCAATATTTTACAAGGTAAAGTACTAGATTCTATGCACATATAGATAATTGCTACAGAAGTCTATTTACCATGGTTAAGAAAAGAGGATTATTCACAACACATTGTGAGGTGCAAAAAAATTTGGTTTTCAACTCGCCCCCCTATGTTCAATTCCTGGCTCCGCCCCTGGATTAGGATTTGAGATACAGATCTGGATGGCAAACAGTTCAAATCCCAAACTATTACTTTGCATTAGCATGGGTAAATTACTGATTAGAAATTTAATTATCCGGTATACTCTTCATTACGCATGAACAGATGATGACAACTTATTGCAATCAGTAGTGTTATATCAACTAGAGTATATAGACTGAGAAAAAGGGATAAAAAAGTCTTCCAGTGTATATGACTGTCTAGGGCAGTAGCAGTTCCATGTTAAAGTTATGGCGTCTGCAGCTTTCTCGAAGAGACCATTCCATAAAAGAGATTCTATCTAAAACCTAGAGAAAGATGTAAAATACAGTGCTATATGTCACCCCATAGTGGTGAAAGAAATATAAATACACCTTCTTCAATATTACCTTTCCTTGAGGATGGAACATGCTCAACACTGCTACTAGAGGCCTCTGAGCTCCCAGCATCATCTTTGCTGGTTGAGGTTGTAGGTGTAATTTTGATCGATTCTTCGTTTGGTGCACGCTTTGAAACATTACCTGGAGGATTGGTCACCGCTCTGCGTAACAAGGCATATCCATATCTGAACAATGTGCTAGCACACTCCAGAGTAAGTCCTACATAACGTTGAACCCTACGTGACAACAACAAGGAGTAAAATTTTTGATGCATCATCATTAAGCTATAACATAAACAGGTAATCTGAGGTAGAACAACACAACATTTTCATGACAGAAGGTGGTAAGTATGTTCTGTCGACTGTCTTCATAGTTACTGGTGTTTGCATAGATTATGATATAGAATTCTGAGAAACCATATAAATAAACAGAACGCCGATCAGATAGGATAACACATATCCCTCAAGCACTTGGACTTTGACTTAATGCTCATCGCAGTACAGATATCGCAACAAAAGATGACAGGACCTACCCCCAGGTATTGTTATCAGGTCATATTGACTAACTGGATTCACTAATCCCTCAAACACCAACACCCACACCGTCAGGCTCACTGTCAAACACATGAAACCAAAACCCCACACTTGGTAACCAAATTATCACAGAACATCTTAAATCCTACTAAGCAGCTACAAATGTCAAGGGCTCAAAGCAACTATGAACACATGAAAATAACAACAAACTAATTGGAAGTTTCCTTTCCCATAAATTATCCATATGTTACGCTACAACATGTCTAGGAGAACAAGTGGAGTTTGGAAGTAGAACCCTAACCTGATTTCAAGAGCATATCTGAAGCAGTCGATCGCGTTATCAAAGTCCTTGGCATTGATGGCCTTGCACCCCTTATCGAATAGCTCCTGCGCCAACTCTAGCGATTCCTCCTCCCATACCCCCTGCTGACCTGGCTCTTCCAGCATCGGAGGTGGAGTATAGAAGCTGACTAGTGGAATCAATTTACAGCAGTCAGGATCAGCCCACACCCTTTTCACCTTCTGTGACTGCAGCTCGATCATATAGAGACTATCAAAAGTTCTCACGAAAATAGAATTTGCTCCCTCCACAAAGCCCAACACTCGCACTTCACATTCTGGACCGACAGCGGTAGGGAGCAAAAAGTGCAAGTCAATGGACTGGCTGTGTACCCATTGTCCATTATTGTTCCTTGACCACACTACGAGCTCCGGATCCAAGGCTTCGACAGCCCCCAGTCTACCGCCCTCCGCCAGCACGAGGGCAAATGTTTCATCATCATCATAATTTGCCAGTGGTCCACCTTGGGTGGGTGGTGTGTGGAACACAGCCATGGCATGACTGCCCAAATTGTACTCGAGGATCATCGCACCGTCGGACAGGAAGTAGAGCAGAGACCCCCCAACCAGCACGCTGGCATGATACTCAAAATCCATGGTGAACTCGTAGTGCCTCGAGGTCAGCTCGCCCCAGGTGCCAGTCTCCGACGAGTATACGCACGCTGACGTGACATCATCTATGCCAATCTCCTCGCCGTGGACATAGAAGACAAAGACCA
Organism: Bromus sterilis; assembly: GCA_950022295.1. Classification (NCBI taxonomy): domain Eukaryota; kingdom Viridiplantae; phylum Streptophyta; class Magnoliopsida; order Poales; family Poaceae; genus Bromus; species Bromus sterilis. The sequence continues at coordinate 447,908,888 of OX465595.1, read as the reverse complement.
CGCCGAAGTGGCCCCCGAGGCAGCTGCGGTGGTCGCACCCGTCCGCTGTGCAGAACACGGCCGCGGTCGGCCATTCGGACCTGAACTCCGCGGGCAGTGGTATGCGCTGATGGGCGCCCGTCATTGGCTCCCACACGAGGAGTTCCTCGGGGTCCTGGGATCTGGAGAGGAAGAGGGCGCGGCCGTGGCGGCAGTCGAGGGGCCGCCATAACCGGCGATCCGGAGCGGCGAGGGAGAAGGGCGAGCCGATGGTGGGGACGAAGTTTGGGATGTCCTCGTCCTCCCAGACATGGAAGAAGCCGAGCACGGGCGGTGCCCCGTGGGGCTCGTGCAGGCGGCGGCGGAAGCCGGGGCTGGAGGCGACGCGCCACCAGTCCTTGCAGACGAGGGAGGCGCGGAGGAGGCAAGCTGGTTCGTCGGGCGGGAGTTGAAGGAGGATATCTTCGACCACGTCGTCCGGTAGCACCCGCGGCGGCGGCGGGGCGGCCATGGTGAGAGCGTTGGTTAGATTTGGGTGCGTGTGGGGGGAATGGTTGGGCTCAACCAGATCGGACTCATCCACTGTAGTTTTACCCACTAATTGTATTCTTTTTCTTTTTTATTGATGAATCCATTTGGAAATTTGTTCCCTAGGGAAACAATGGGGGCCGGCCAACCAGCCGAAATCTGGGCCGATCGCCTTTCACCACGCGCGTTCGCCTCCTCCCCTCTCTTCCCCTTTCAATCCATGGCCGTGCTTCGTGTCGTTGCCTGCCGTCGTGTGAGTCATCGCACCGCTGCCCGCCGCCATGGCAGCGTACTCGCGCCGCTGCCTCGTCGCCTAGGTCGGCCTTCGCCGCTGACCTCCGTGCCGAATCTCGTCCCCGTGCCACTAACGACTTCACACCGTACAACGCCTCGTCGATGATGACGACCATCGGCGAGTTTTATTAACGACCACAGGCAAAAGAAGCAACCGTTAACATGAAATGTTGCAATCGGCGCCTAAAAATGTTACAACCGACGATTAAAAAAGCTTCAACCAAACGATGATATTTGCTGGATCGACCATCATCACAGAGAAAAACTACAACCAGCGTCGAAAAAAAACTTCACACGAAGTTAAAAAAAACTTCAACAAGTGGGGCGGTTTCGCTGCAAGAGAATATCTGGGATTTCTTTGTTATGCATAATGCTGCAACCATTTATATTTTTTGCTTTCATTGTTGTGTGTTTTTAGTTTTTACTATTATTAGTAATGGTAGTTTAGGCTTTGCGGTGATGAGGAACTTGCTTAGTGATTTGAGAATCTTAGCAGCGGCATGCAAATGGGGGCGACATCACATGACAAGTTCAAAGTCTTATCTTTCAGGGTAAAAATTCAAGGTTTGACCTTAATTAGTTGTGCTTGGTAATGACCTTATTCAAGGCATTGTTTTGAAAGTGGAGACTTTTTTCAGAGTGAAAATCTAATATCTATGGACGACAGCGGCGCTTGTGCGTTATTTTTTTTTGGAGACGTCGTACGAACAAAATATGTGACTGCACGAGTGCACAACTGCGGTTGCAGGAAATGTAAAACTATGGCTGCAAAGAAACAAAATTGGAAAAAATAATGGATCCACCAGTAACAGAACTGTAGTTGCACAGAAAGCAAATATATGGCTGTGCAAGAAGTAAATTATGGCTCCATGAGAAACAAAACTGTAACTCCAAAAGAAGCAAAAAAAGATTAAAGAAATGAAAGACAAACTATGACAGGTTTCGACCATAATTTTCAGTCAAAGTTTGGTACAATTTTCAGTGATGGTCTAGTATAATTTTCAACCATAGATTTTGCCCAGATAAAAGTGAAAAGGGGAAAATACGAGAACATATTTCAATAACAGTTTAGTATATCTTTCAACCAGAGATTTGTGCTAAAACAGCTAAAAAGGAAAAATATGCGTCATATTTCAACCATAGTTTAGTACAGTTCTCAGCTACAATTTGTACACTTCCAGCTACAGATTTTGCTCGAAAAATGTTCGTCGAAACCTATCAGCCTGAGATCTAGCTTTAAAGATCTCGACGCAAGAAACGCAACGATGAAAATAATTTGTTTTTTAGGAATGAATTCCTATTCCTATGGAGCATGGGAAAAAAATCCTTCACATTTCAAAGAAAAAATTATATTTAACCTAGACTCACTGGGAAAAAAAAAACCTAGCCTATGAATCAAATGGCATCTCTTTTCCTATAGAATATGAGATGCATGTCATCTCATTTTCTATCATTTTCCTGTTTCTATGGTATTCCTATCCTATGAACCAACAAAAGCTAATTAGACCTTTTACAATGTAAGGTGCTTAGAAGATATGCTTAGTAAAATAAACTAGATTTTCTGTAAGCATTGATGCTTAGATGTAAAGGATAAACACTTAATGAGACACCTCATTTATAGAAATAAGTACTGGTGCTCCATAAAAAATTAATTTATTTTACTAAACACCTTCCTAAGCAACTTGCATTATACAAGGCCTTAGTGATCTCGCATACATAGGGGCGCCGGAGCATGTTGCCGTACAGGAAGTTGAAGAATACATCCAGTTGGGCTGGGCCTGCTAGCTTATTTGGGCCTAGATGCCACATTTTCCCTTGTTATTATTAATTATATCAATTTAGTTGCTTAATTTAATTGATTTAATTGTTATTCTTCACCAGGGGTAATCTTTTGAAAATTACATTTGTAATACAACCCGTTACGTTAATAATGATTCACTATGTACACAAAGTTGCATTCATTTTTCTTTCCAACAAATAGGTGCCAATTATGCTGTTTTCCGCTTTGACACTGATGTCCTATGAATCGAGCCATCTGTCACATTTTTATTTTTCATACTTATTAGGTAGGCAACACCTGAATATCGACGCACGCATATCGACTACTTCAACAGGTACTTCATTACCCCAGGGATGTGTACCCTGTAGAAGTAGTCGTCCCAGTCGACAGTCTTGGGATCAAAGTTGAAGAGGTTGGTATGGTCGTCAGCCATGGCAAGCCTGAGCTTATTGAGGTTTAAATCATCAAAGCATCCCTTGAACAACGCAAACGGCCCGTACAGATCAGCCAGCTTCATCACAAACCTGCACATCATATGTTCTTAGTATTTTTGTACTATCAAATGTTTTTGTTGCATTATCAGGACGATACAAACAAGCACACATAAGAGTTTAAACTCCCACACTGACCTGTACCTGCGTGCCTTGTGGTGGTAGAGGGCAGCGAGGCCAAAGAAACCGCAACAGAGAATGGATAGCAGATGGAGGAGCTCGAGAGGGAGGCGGTACTTGAGCATCATATAGAGGTTGAAGGAGGCCATGTTGCTGAGGAAACGCACCTTACTGGCACGCACGGTGACGGTGTGGCCGTCAGGACCCGTCAGCGGAAGCTCCTCCAAGTACCGAATCACCGCCCGGTAGAGCACCGCGTACGTCGCTGGGTGGCGGAGCGACGAGCTCACGTGGTACACCGCCGGCGGGTGCTCTGCCGCCTTCTTCAGATCAGACAATGGGGCGTGCGCCACCGTGGCAGCCATAATCACGTTCACCACCATGTCGCCGGGCATCTACACCATTACCCAGCCAATTCATTACTCTCAAGCTAATTAATCACATGGTTAATTTTTGGGATATTTTACAGTACATCATACTACCAAAAGTAGTGGGTAGTATATGATTGATCCAATGGTCATTATTAATTTCTTAATTTTAAGCTTTTGGAGATTTTGGTAATTAACTGTTAGGGTAGATTAGTCCATTCTTAATGATAATTGTGCTAGTACTATTAATGTACGTACTAACATTATTGGAAAATATTGTCGAATCTGTTCTTGTTCTGCTTTTTGCACACACCCCCGGGCAGCCAAACAAGGACATGGAGGGATGGAAGAGGGAAGCTACACCTGACCGTAGAGATATTTCCTGGAGCTCGCCGCCGCTGGAGTGGCTGGTCACACCTCTCTACAAGGGAGCCCCAGGCAGCAGACTGCGCGGAGGGAGGGCCCGGAAGAGAGCATCAGCCTGGGCAGTGGGCACTACTGCCACGCTATATATGCGGACGCTACGGTGGTGCAGCATAGGCAGAGGCAACGACGACTGGGGGGGCATGCGGACCAAGCGACTGCTCGCCTTCGTTGTCCCAAGACAACACGACAGCCGGGCCATCTCGCCACGAACAATGGCCATTTAGATAGATCAGGATGGTGACGACGATGCTGGCCAGGCTGTACGTACTACGGCGAAGTAGGGCGGCACACACTAGCGCCGGTGGCCATGGTGACGGAGAGAGCGGGATGAGAAAACGATCAAACGCTGCGGGATGGGAATCGACAGCGGTGAAATTCAAGTTGTGTCCTCCAATCGTGTTTTAAGGAAGCTTGCCGGGATTAATAAACAGTGATCTGTCCAAAAATACCCCTGCTTGCTGAATATACTACTGGAAATCCCGTGTAGTATTGCCTCATCTAAACCATCGAACCAAAAAATTTAACGGCCTAAATCAAGCTGATATACCGTAAAAAGGTTTTTTAACTGTAATAAGAAGAAGGAACAAATAAGCATGTAATATAGTTCGAGCCACCAACATATAACTGAAATTTAGAGATATTTTACGACTATGCATGGCGCTAAGTACTTCTCGGGTTATGATGCAGGCTGGCAAAGACTCTGGCATGGCTACACACCCGTTGTCATGGAGACTTCAAATGTCTGCGCGCTCAAATGCATATTACCAGTACCCAGGGCAGGGGTAGAAAGCTCAGTAAGGCCATGTTTGATTAATTTTTTCGACAAAGGGATTGGAGAGTTTTAAGGGATTTTGAGTTATAAGGGGTTTGATCGCCCTTAATCTTCTTCAAATCATTTCAACTCTTGCCTAACCAAACAAGCCTTAAATATGCACGTATGGAGTAAGTGCATTTTACGAGGAAAAACATTACTCAAGCACATCAACCCACATCACATTACACTAGTAGTTTCACTTTGCATATTGCTCCTACCACATCCATGGTGAGGTCAAGGTCAGCCAAGAAACATGGCAGATTCTGCTTGGCATAGCCGATTAGGAGCGCATCAATCGTCCTGCAAAAATAATATTATTAATAGTATAATTATTGTTGTGCAGGAATGTTCTTCTTTTTCTTATTAGGATTACATTGAAAAGGTATCATATTGTCTTTTTGGATTCACTGCGAAAAATAAAAGGAATTAAAGAAACTAAAATCGACACCAACCTAGGGCCTTCAATCCATCCAGGTAAAGGGTCATTATGGACACTTGTGATGATGCTAGGCCGAACGATGACAACAGGGACATTGCCCTCGCCTCGGAGCAGCTGCTCCAATATCATCTCCCCCATCGACTTGGTGAACACGTAGGTGTTGGTCCACCCGAAGTGTCGTGCCCTGGCGAGGCCGAGGTCCTTCATGGCCTTTCTCTCGGTTGACGAGTCGATTTTATGAGCAAACTTCTTTTTCATGTCCTTGGCCAGCCTCAGCTCTATGTCGATGTCGAGATGGGTCCCCTCAAGCAGTGTCTCGCCATCCTTAAATGGCCTCTCTTGCACCAGCCTTGGCTTCTCACCCGCAACATAAGCTGCACCAACCGATGAATAGGTTTAGTAGCTTAACTAATATATTTGAAGTGTTGGGTTTAATTCCACATCGGTTATTGGCGGGGGGCGGGGGGGGGACCCCTTCTATCAGGTAGTTTTTGAGAAGAGATGGCCGGCCCAAGGCCTGTGCTAAGTTGGTATTGCTCTCTGGTTGGAAGTGGTGACGCATGAGGGTCGAAAACACTAGTTAACGTACCTCGAAATTGTGTAACAAGTGGTATCAGAGCCTAGATACCCGATATAAATCTTGGTGAACTCACGGTTGGTCGATCGTGGTTAATAAGCTGGAACTGCTAGTGTTGGTAGGCTCATGGTGCCCGATGTATGAGGAGGACATTGTTGGATTTAGTCTCACATCGGTTGTGTGAGGTGACATAATATGACTTATAAAACGGGGAGCACCCCCTCCTATCAGACTGGTCTTTTGGGAGAAGATGACCCAAGGCATGTGATAAGTTGGTGTTGCTCTCCCGTTGAGCATAGTGACTCATGTGGGCCTGAAACACTAGTTAGCGAACCCCTGAATTGCGTAACACGTAGTTTAATTTGCATCTATCAATTTGCATTTTAAATGGGATTATGTTCACGCATAGTCAATGTTAGGAGCAATTTTTAAACATATGTCGTACCAGTTGAGACATGGAGGAGCACCTCGAGATTGGGGCACCTCTTGGCGAAGTTGCACATATGCTTTACACCCATCACATTCACGTCCAAAGCCACATCATACCTGGATGCACACACCCGCATTGAAATTTTATGGAATTTTGATGAAATGTCCAAAATTTGGTAGTTTTGGTGGGCATAAAATATTTGAACCACAAATTTCAGTCTAGATTCAAATTAAATTAAAAAATTGTCAAATTGACACACACACACACACACACACATTTCAAAGTTCTTCGGAAATATAGATTGCTCTTCTAATGGTCACAATAAAAGTATGATAGGTAGTATCATGATACTCAATCTTCTCTTCGTCGTTTAATTATGTGTGTATCATGATATGATACCATATCATATTAAATGATGGATTAATATGTGTGTTGCATGGCATATCAACTAATGATACTATTAGTACCATACATACTCTCCATCGTAACCAGCCTTAAGGAAAACTAGATGATACCCCGCGCGTTGCTACGAAAACTTTTAAGAAAGAATTTGATGTTTTAAGACATGTTAGAGACAATTTGATGAAAAAACCAAATATGAGTTTGATTTTTGTTTTGTTAATTTAGTTACTTGACAATATATCTGCCAAATGATATGAGATTAAAACAACGTTGAGAATAGAGACAACAAAGACGTGTTCACCATTGGCTAAACCTAAAACGATGATAGCAATTACGGATGTGTATAAAAAGAATTCACATAGAAAAATAAAATGCATTGTAACTCATAATTTGATTTTCTATAAAAATTTTACTTATAAATTGTAAGGTTGAGTGCATAAAAAAGTTATTACTTATTTGTGATAGGATGCATGCACATGCAAAGTTAATGAAATCATGTGCATGAAGAGTTAATGAAAGAGTTTTTACATGGTGGACCTACTTGATGATGTGGATAGCTTGTATGTCAAGATAGATAAGTTAGTAGGGATGAACTATTTAGGTATTATAAATATGATCGATGCTGCGCCTACTCAAATTCACTTGCTGAGTTTTTCTGGGGCAAAAGAAAAATCAATTGAGGACACCACCCTACCGTACCTTTCGTAGAAGTTAGTAGTGGCAGCGCTATTGATGATGACCTGGACCTCCCGGGTCAGCTGGAGCTCGCTTAAAGTCTCGCTGTCGATGCCAAAGTCCTCGCTCATCACGTCCCCGGCCAACGGAACAATCTTCTTTTCAATGAAAGATTGAAACATGTCCCCATACTTCTCTCTCAGAAGCCCGAACAAGTCCTTGCCTACAACCTGTGCACGCACCATTTCCATCACATTAAATCACGAGGTTTACCATGATGCTAGTACTAGTAGGGAGTTACTCGATCAGTTGTCACCAAAAATGAAGAAAACGGATCAAAGAATTAATTAAGAGACGGCTAGATGATAGAGAGATGTGATGGACAACACTGCCTCGGTCTGCACCCGTTGCCTCGCTGCTGTGGCATCCACCGCTCGCACTGGGAGATAGATCTTCTTCACTTCAGGCTGAACTCTGAGTATCTTCTCCACCAGTACTGTACGTATATTTGCAACGAAACAAGAATTATTTAACAGATGAGCCACGATTGATCCGTATAGTCCAGTATGATTTGTTTTTGAACGAGTAGAGTAGTGCTTTCAAAAGCCATTGACTACACTCTACACTACGAGCCTACCAAGTTCAAGTACCATGGGCATTTATTTACTCTTCAAAGAATCAAACATTACATACATCTTGTGATGTGTGTGCATATATTTAGTCATCAAGCATGCACGCATGTATACCCTTCGCAAGAAAGCCTGTCGATCCAGTGATCAGGATGCTCTTGTTCTTGAAGTATCCAGTAATCATCTGTTCATTCAGTGTGCCAACCATCTTTGCTTTCTTTCTGATGTGCGTATGAGTTGTAGACGGAAAGGGGGAGGGTTATGCAGAGAAGACAGAGAAAAGACGGAAGGAAGAGATGCTTGGTGTAAGGTTTGTGTGACTCGGGAGGGTCCTGCATACAATATTTATACACGGGCCGTCAGGGATTCGGGGTGTGTTTGGGAATCTGAGGTGACATGCATTTAACCTTTCCAACACTTTTTTTTTGAAAAAGAGGATATACATGCAGCCATTTTATTAATTATTCACAAAGTCCTTACAAGGTAATACATTAGTAAACCTGAAGCCATCATCTTGGCAACACCTGTCGCTACTCCTATATCCGTGATGAAGGAGTGCCGAATGTCCGAGCCTAATACCAAACAGACATCACACCAGTACCTAACATCACCTAACATCTAATGCGGATGCCCCATCCAAGCCACATTACTTGGACTAGGTTACAAACCGGTCCGGCGCACTTTCAGTGGGCATCACATGCGCACGCTGCAAAGGACGTCACCTCCTTCATCCATCGATCCATCCTCAGATCAGATACTGACGCATCGATCTTGCCAGGCCTCTCTGCCATCTACGCCACCACTATGTCAGACAACGTTGTCCTCCTACGCGAGTCTATCGCCACCCATCAGACGCCGAGTTTCCACTGCTCCACGCCGCCATCGATGTGTAGGATGAAGCACCGCTCCACCACCTATCGACTCCCAACCACCAAGTCGTCCACATGTCCGTCCAGCCGATGAATGTCTCCAAAGATTATGCCCCCATGGGGGTGACGATGAAGACGTCGCCATCATCCGATCCAGGAGGCCCCTCAACGCCTCCAACGATGGCTACGACACCCACGGACGCCGGCGACAATGGTAACCTCCTACAGATATGAGGTTTCCCCCGAAAACAATGGAGAGAGGGCCGCCCCACCATCGCCTCCAACGAGGAAAAAAACACCCACGGGCGCCGCCGACAATGGTGGCATCCTCAACCACTTTAGCAGCTAGGCCACCATCTCCTCCTCCAGTTGATCCGCCGTCGGGAAGCCACCGCGAGGCAACGCCCACCGACTAGATCCCTTTGGACAAGGTAGAGGAGGCTACATCGTTGCGTGACCGGCGCCACGGCCACACACACGTCATCCCGAGGCGCCCTCTCAAGGTCCACCATCACAGCCACACCTCCAAGGCGCAACGGAGGGACGCCCCGCCGCCGCCATCATCCCCCGCACGGGCTTTTCCCAACCAGGATACGACGGCGGTGGGAGGGGAGGGGAGAGGAGGCGGAGGAGATCGGGATCTGGAGCGGAGGGGAGTGGACGGGCTGAGGGGATGGGAGGGGAGGCGGGCGGCGGCGGGAGGGGAGGGGAGGCGGACGGGAGGCGGAGCGAATGTCGTTTTGTTGATGAACTTTATTATTCTCCAACACATATCTGCAAATGTTTTGTCCTGTAGCGCTAGAACAGGATGCGTAGAGCTGGATCAGAAGTTTGAAGCTGGCGAGTTTAATAAATGATCGATAGTTCAGCTTGTTAAATTCGTAGGTGGCTTTTTAAACAACAGAGTTAATCATGGATGTAAACTTAACAACATTAATGGATGAGCAAAAAAGTTTACATGATTATGACTGCATTAAGATTCAAGTCATCCATCTTCAATGTGAGCAATTTGGTCTCAGGTTTTTGCTCTCGAACCTTTTCTTCTCCTTAAACTTGTTGCATGCCCCCTCCTTGCCCAAGATGATATCAAATTTATCCATCATCTTAGCAGCCGCCCCTTCTCGTTTTTCCTTCTTTTTCTCCCATGTTTTTTCATGGAATTCCCTTCTATGTGGTACATCTATTGGATCCATTGGATCACCCACATCGTCGTCTTTGGGATGATCTTGAAGGTACTCGGTATGCTTTCAAGCCATTTAGGTTGGTTATTTGGCTTCAACCAACAATGCATAAGGACGAAGCTTTTTTTCTCCACTTATGCATACAAATGCAAGCACGAACGGATTAGTAAAAAGAAAACATATTTAGCAATTCATCCAACAATTTGCATATCCGGCCAATTGCCCAACAACAAGAGCGTCCGCTCAATATTAATTCGCATATCCAATCAATTGACCAACCACAAAATCATCCACCCAACAATTTGCATATCCAACCAATTGACAAACAACAAGAGCATGTTTCTAATAATTTTCATATCCGATGAATTAAACAACACAATGCGGAACTACTTACCCGTCGGTTATTAGTGCGTCACTTGGCCATCGATGCAATAGTTTTTTGCCGTGCTCGCAAAACTTGCTCACGAACTATGGAATGGGTTGTCACCAATGGTTGAGCGATTTTGCACCACAACCTCGAATGATGACATCAGTGGCATAGGTTCCAAATATGAATTTTGGTCCAAAATGGTGTGTGCATTTGCTCCACTCCATGTACGTCCCATCGATTGTTATTAATGAATGATTGAGCTACTAATCAATTATTATTTTAAAGGGTTTCCTTCCTCTTTATATATAAAGCCATCACCGCATAACAACCATGATCTGGATACAAACATACGTCACCAACACACACAACACACACACCCTAGGCAAGATACAAAGTGTCAAACACCCCACAACGAAACTAGGCCTCTAAGACGGTGCCTCCCAGAAGGATACGACCACATAGCCGTCACCGCCCGATCCCGAAGATCGAGTTTCCACCCATAGAAAGACGGAAGGAGGAAGGCCGCCGCGACGAAGCCTTCAGGAAGGAAACGACAACCGCGGATGCCGCCCCCGTCGGCCAGACCAGTGCGATGGACAGTTGATATACCCCGATGCTCACCTTCCTCCGTCGAACCAACGCTTCATCAACCATCCACAACCACGCCACCCGTATGGCCATGGTTGCACGCTCGCACCTTAGATGCACGCTCCTACCATGAACGCCACGCTTCCCGCCGCCCGACATTCAAACATCCCCATGACCAGCCAAACAAACTGACTTTGGTCCAAGGGGACTCCCACGACCGATGGAACCGTAGCCCATATCCCGCCTTGAACATCACCAGAGCCACCGCCGCACATAAATAGACAGGGAGTGGGGAGGATGGGAAGCGGATGCATCCACGACCGGCACACCGCAAACCAGCAACGGACAACCTAATCACTGAAGCCGCCCATCCCTCCCACAGGCTCTCCACGACCCCACCGCGGCGATCGAAGTCGCCCCGCTCAAGGCCACCAATGTAGGACCGGCCATCGGCTAGGGAACCTTGAAGGCTGTCGCCCACCACCAAGGTTGCTTGTTAAATAGTCCAACCGCGCCGAACACCTCCATCCAGCTGCAAGGACCCGACCGGACGGAGGCCATCCACAACCACCCACTGTTGTGCCGTCTTTCCCACCACCGATCCCATGTGAGGAAGACCGCCCGCGGCCGTGGTAACCCGCAACCCATAGCGTCGGGTCGGATCTGGCGCGCCGTCGAGGAAAGCCGGCATCGTCACTACCATTGGTCTGCTTCCACCGCTGCGCCGCCCGCTACACGTCGCTCTGCCCTATCGCCGGCCAACGCTAGGAGGCTACCGCGCCTCTACGCCCATCGCTGCGCTGGGCTCCGGCCAAGCAGCGTCGACCCGTGCGGTTCGCCACCCAACGGGAGGACGAGATCTCCCCGCTGATGCTAGAAACGACCGGGCCTTTGCCCGGCCGTGCCTCGGACGGCGGCTGAAGGGGTTCCTGGAGGCGGAGACCCGGCAACATCCTCCCCATCGCCTCGTGGGGGCGACACAGGAGAAACCCTAGCGGGGGAGCGGGGAGCTGAGCGGCCTACCAAGTACCAAGACTATATTGCTGAAGCTCGTAATCAATTGTTGTTAGCGACATAGAACTTGAATCGACAGAGGGTTATTCATGCCACGGCACCGTGTAACAGACTTGACGTGCGACCTTGCGTCTTAATCCTTTCCTTTTTTTCTAGCTCCACGTAGGGGGGGTGTGATGTTCGTGGGCGGAGCATGCGTCTCAGATGCGAACGTGCATCCATGGCCATGCGGGTGGCTTGGTTGTGGGGCGGATGGCGAAGCTTGGGTTCGATGAAGGGACGCAAGCGTCGAGGTACATCACCTAGCCAGCTCTGTTCTAGCCGACGGCGGCGGCACCCGCGGATGTCATGACCTTCTTGAAGGTTTCGCCGCGGCGTTCACCCTCCCTCCGTCTTGGTCGAGGTGAAAACTTGATCTGCGGGATCAGGCGGTGGCGGCCATCTGAGGTCGTTACCTTCTTGGAGGCGACGTCTTTGAGACCTGGCTTCGCCGTGGGTGTCTGGCACTGTGTATCTTACCTTGGGTGTGTGTTATGTGTGGTGATGGTGTGTGTTTGTATTCGTTTTTAAGTTGTTATGCAATGATGGTTTTATCTATAAAGCAGACGAAACCGTTTTTGGGTAGGCAGTTTGCTACTGCCCAATGGACCTAATTTAACCCAGAACGCCCAAAAAAAGTAAACAGAACAGGGGGCAGGACGATCATCGATCGGTATTAGCGAATGAAGCTCAACATTAGCAATCGGACAGCTGAGAACGTTGATGGTCTTACAAAATACTGTGAGGATTCTTGATCTTCGTGATGAGGTACAATGGTATCCCATCTTATATCTTACATATTACATTTTTAAGAAATTGCTCCTCACTACTCTAATTCTTTCAACATGCACACACTCCACCTCATCATTCATGCACATCACCTTCCACTAGCATATTTCTTTCAACATGTAAGCATGCCACCTCATCATCCAACATGCATGAGAAAGACCCACCTCAATATGTCACTATGCATAATAAAAATCCACATGCAACATGCATACATGAGAATTTTGATTTTACTATGATATTTATATTAAATCCATATATTATTTTAAAAGCTATTGTTTCAAATATATATGCTTCATTTAACCAAACATTTTTCCTGAAATATTTTACAAAAAAGTTCCGCAACAACGTGCAGGACATTATCTAGTTTATTTATATGTATATACAACATATATAGTTGTCGCTTTGCATGTCTCTCTCTACACACACTTTACTGATAAATAGCCAACTACATTTCTCGCTTATTCAGCTTCACTATGAGCCCATTTTTCATCTGCAATATACAAGAAGGCTTCGGCTGGATGATTTGCCCTTTCATCATGTCCACGTCGAAGTTCCACACAACTGTGGCGACAATGGTCTTCATCTGCATAACTGCGATCTCCTTGCCAGGGCAAATCCTTGGGCCCGAGTTAAATGCCAAGAACTTGTGGGATGGTACGTACATTACCCTGTTGCCATCCTCCGTGAGCCACCTATCTGGCTTATAATCGAGGCAGTCTTTACCCCACACGCCTTCCATTCTCCCCATGGAGTGGAGAGAAATAAGGATGGTGTCACCGGCATGCACCTCATGGGCTCATGGCCACTCGGCAAGATATCATCAACTGCCACGGTCTTACGCTCGATAGGCGCTGGTGGATACAACCGGAGAGTTTCGTACAGGACAGCTCTCAAATAGACCAGAGATTTAGTCTCCTCTGGCTCAAAGATCACCATGGCATTCGCATCCATTGCTACTTTGTGTGATGCAATGGGTGAGAGTTCATTTCGTACGATCGACATGATCTTAGGATTCCGAGCGAGGTTGTAGAAGATCCAAGGCAAGGTTGTGCCAATAGTGTCCCTCCCAGCGAGCATGAAGCTAAGAAGCATCGCACGCAGTAAATCATCATCGGCGTAGGCTGGGTCGTTGATGTAGGAAGACAGAATATCGAGTGCTATACCTTGCTTCTCATCATTGCACACATGTCCTCCGTTGATCTTTTTCCTCTCGATCATGTCTTCCACGAACCCTCGAAGTACCACGTGCGCTGCATTGAGCTTTCTTTCGGGGCCGATGTTGAGCCACCTCATAGCTTTCCAGCAATAGGCTGGCATGGCGTGCCGGAAAAACCCTACCTCCATGACCGTGTCCATGGCGAGTACGGTGTCCTTGGGTGGCATGTCTGGTGACAGTAGGCCAGGATCTACACCGAAGAGAGTTGTGGCAGCCAGGTCAAAAATAAACCTTGAAATCAGTTCTTGCATGTCAAACGGAGTATCCGTGCTCGCCATGTGTGTAAACAATGGGAGGAGGCCATTCTTCACCTTGTCATGGCAGCAACCCACCATAGTGCCAATAATCCTTGGGCTATTGAGCACGCTCTGGAATTTTGCACGTGCCCGATGGCATGGCTCACCATCGATGGTGAAGATGCCACCATCCATGATGTCAAAGATGGCGGCAAACTCCTTGCCTTTGGGGAAGTTTTTGTAGTTCGTCGTGAAGATGTGTCGGATATTTGTAGGGTCACAGGTGATGAAGAACCGCATCCCAGACCCAGGTGGGCCGTGCGCCCTGAAGTTGTGGCCTAATCCGGTGAAGACCACGCAGAAATAGTCATGCAAGTTGTGGAGATTAGCAACGAAGGAAGGAAACATGTGCAGTATTGGCCAGTTTATGGGGAGCATTGCCGCTGGGTTCTTTGATCTAGTATTACTGGACCTCGAGTAGATGTAAAGTCCAGATACAAGTAGCACGAGTACCATGGAGATTAGCAGCTCACGCGAGAACGAAATTGGCATTGGCATTGTCACTAGTACACGGTGGTATAAGCTTCTGCTAGATGCATGGGTATGCTGCAACGGACATGAGCATGGCTTCGTTTATATAGACCAAGGACCTTCGTTCTCAGGCCATTGGTAGTTAGTAAGAGCATCTTCAACGGCTGCTCTATAATAGGGCAACAATCACTTTTTGCCATTTCTACAGGAAAAAATAGGTTCCAACAGCTCCCAAAAACTTCGTGTCCAAATTTTTTTAGGCAGCTGCCAATTTTTTTGGTGCCCAATATATGTAGCACAACAGTCGCGCCCAAAAACAAAATCCCCTTTCTCTGTCGCGCGTCTCGCAGATCCGAGCGGATCCGGTCCGATGCCGCCCAAATCCACCCCCTCCCCGACGCCGACGCACTCCGTCCGTCTTCTTCCTTGATGCCGACGCCCAACTTCGGCCCCTCCGCCCCCAAACCTCCCTCCGTCGAAGCGTCTGTCAATGTGTCGCCTCCCCCGAGCAGTCGCCATCCCCGAGCCGCCTCCGTCTCGATCGTTCCCAATGTTACCAAATAGCAAGTACAAAGCGGTGCTGCTGCGGGATTTCGGCCGCTTTGGTGTCGAGTTCCAGCACACCGGGCGACGGTACTGGCTTGACAGACGGAGAATTTATCCCTGCGGGCGTATGACATTGTTGTGTGGCGGCTCGATCTTCCCGTGAGCAAGCGTAATTTCAATGATGTCTCGTTTGTGCAAGAAGCGGAGCACGTTGGGCCACCTATGACCATTGTGTCCCGTTCGGCGAGATCTGACGAGTCGGTCATCTTTGAGGAGTTGGAGAATTCACTGGAGACCGACGAGCAGAGGATGGCGAGGTTTGCTCGAGAGAATCCTGAGTACATCGAATATCAACAGGAGTGGGACTAGAACCGTGCGCGCCGAACTCACGAAATGAGTCGGTGTCTTCTTCGGCGCCGATCAAGATCGAGGAAGAATCCGAGGAGTAGGATGACCCCGACTACGATGGTATTGATTGGAACACACTCTACAAAGACACCCCGTCGAGAAGAAGGACGATGGATGGTAGTTAGTAGGACCGAATGAATAAAATAGTAGTAACAATAGTAGTAGCAGTAGTAATAGTGTCACTAGTAGTAGAATTTTATAAAAATGTAGTAATATGAATGTTATATGCAAGTTTGAATGTTTTAAATTTGTTAATTTTTAGCTTCAATTTATAGTGTAGTACTCCCTTCGATCCACAATAATTATCGCTCATCTAGTATAAAGTTTGTACTAGCCTAATATAAAATGAGCGTCACTTATTGTGGATCAAAAGGAATAGTTATTTTTTGGGCTGCTATTGTAGACGGCCGTGCCTTTGGACAGCTGTTGGAGAAGGCGTTTTTGGTACTAAAAAAGCTAGCTTTTCATGCTCAATATTATTCGGCATGCCTAATATGATACTCTCGTACCTTATTATAAGGCAACTGTTGAAGATGCTAGTTAGCAGTGAGAACCTCTTGTATTAAACCCATGAGTCATGGAAACGGGCAATAACCATGTTCTCAACAGTGTGGTAAGAAATCAGCTAAAAGAAAAGTGTGCTTAAAAATACACGCGTATATGGCAAGAGAAATGCTCAGATCCATGTCGCTTCCCAGGGCGGCACCGAACCTAACCCGGCCCTAACCGCTGCCAGAAACCAACCAAAGGGCGGTCGCATCACCGCTGCCGCCGGCCCCTGTCGTGGTTCCGGCGCCCCGTCTGCTGAAGGTGGCTTGGGGCTGGCGGGCATCGAAGAACTGAGCCGGGCTAGGGTGATCGTGGTCATGTCTTCGGAGCATTGTGGTCAGGGCTCCGCCCTCGTGACATGCTGCAAGTAGGAGCATCGTCAGACACTAGCGGAGGTTCAGGACTTCAGGCTAGGGTCGGTCTCATCTACCGGCCTCCTCTTGGGTCGATCATGAACCTTGGTTTTTTAGCCTATGAAATGTCGGAGAAACGTGACAAAACGACTACCCGTTTGTCTCCTGCTGCCTGCTAGTATTAAAAACGTGTGGCGGTCGTGGAATCCACTCCGGTGCTTCGCATTTAAAACGGTTGTTCCATTTCCCAAGCGGCGCCCCGCTATTTATACAAACCCTCACATGGAACACACCACACCTCGAATGCCCCCCCTCCCTTTCTTCTTTCTCTACCTCTACCATGACGGTGAGCTCTAGGCTCTACTGGGATAGAGGCCGCTTCATCTACCAAGCATCAAAGATTGTGGGAAGAAGCTCTCCTCAACAAGTCGGGCGCAGTGGCGATGTAGACGGTCAGTACGGGCATCAACCCTTCTCACCAGAGGGAGTACCTCATGAAGGTCACCACTCCTCCCCTATCGTTGATGCAAGCTTGGTGGGCTCATCATCCCTCGATTAACTGATTGGTCAGGGGGTGGTGGTCTTGCCCTCCCACAGAAGCATCACTTCCCGGCCAGACATGGGAAATACACGGCGGAGAGTGACCCTAGAGAGGAGGGTTCTTGGTGCAGATGATCGGCCTGCCCCCTGCACCTTCTAGGCCAGCTACTCCAGATCTGCATGGATCCTTCTTCGTCAAAGGGTGCTTCGGAGCTCACGAAAAGCCGGACGACCCACGACGATCGTCGGCGTAGTTTTAGACTAGGTTAAACTCGTGTATTTCATCTGACTTTATGAAAATCGTCGGATTTACAGGAAATGCGTTTAGTTTATGTAAGTATATTCGAATTTAAATAAATTATATCCTAGTTTACGGGAATTTATCAAATTTGTGTATAACGACAGCGAAACTTTTACACCTAGGGTTGGATGGCTGGCTCCGGCACCAATGTTCGCAGACTGGTTCTTCCCGATTAGCGAACGAATACGGTGTCCATTTTACGGGTCAACGTTGTACATACCCTAACTCCAACATGGATTCATCAGATCAATGTTGTAGTTGGCGGACCAACTACCCGCTTTGTTTTTTATGCATTTCAGACTTGGCGTTGTACTATGGCTGCTTGCAAAAAGCCAACAACCATCCTAGTCTACTCGGCCTCAATCAACTTTTTGCATTAATTTGCCTCCGGTTCAGGCTAAGCATGATGGATGGATTTGGTCCACATTGATATATATAGCACTCGAGGACGATGAATGGTTGATCATATAATTTATTTATTTTATAAAGCAAAACTCCATTAAAATGTATTTAGTATATATTTTAACATGAATGCTATTCACATCATCCATTATTGTAATCAATTATTAGTTCATATTATTAATTAATAAAACTTCACTAAACTGCATTTATGATATCTATCTTAATATGCAAGTTATCCATGTTTCCTACTACTATAATCAATCATTTGTTTATATAATCCATTTTCATTTTCATGTATTTTATATCTTTTCAATTTATAGTGTACAGTTTCTATAGAGATTTTCGTTGCAACAAGCGGAATCTTCTATTCCCTCCGATCTATATTAATGGACTTAAGTTTGTCTAGATACGTTTGTTTAGATACACATGCATCTAGTCTAAATACTTAACTAGATACATACAAATCTAGACAAAGTTGAGTCTATTAAAATGGATCGAAGGTAATACTTTTTTTGCTACAAGAGAAACACGGCCAGTTTTTACTCAGTGGTATTGGTTGCGGCCTAGTGAGCGCTTTAATTTGGATTTTGGAGCGAGGCACACCTTCAGTACCACCCCTTGTACATCGTTGCCAGCAGGTGAACCGGGTAGAGCCGAGCATGACGTTGTAACTGATGAGCACCAACTTCGATAGTTAGCTGATCCAATCTAGCATAAAGAGAAGAGAACATATTAGGGAACGATGATGAGATATCAATAGCTAATCAAAATAATTACGTGCACAGCTAAGAGCATCTCTAGCAGATGCGTTGTTCGTTATATATATATATATATGAGTTTTTTTGGTGATCAGTGTTTTTTAAGTTCAAAACAGAACCATTATTATTCTTTCGGTTCGTAAAAAAATTATGGAAGACCTACATACGAGCGCATAACCGCCATGTATATTGTTCTTGTGGTGTTCCGTGGGGATGCGAATTGGTGTAGCTCGAGCTACTTGTAGCTCTTTATTTTGAAAAAATCGAAAACAATATTTAAAAGTTTCAAAAAAAATCAATTTTTTTTCTGTGGAAACTTATGTGTATTCTGCTCAAACGTGTAAAATTTCGTTTCAAAATATTATAATATGCAGTCTGCCTAAAAATAACAAAATTTCGGCCCAAGGACAAGAAAAAAAAGCCCATTTAAAATCAGGTATTTATCTTTTTTATTCCCGTGACGCATTAAGGCATAATGGTATGAAAATTGGTACAAATCTCCTATACATGTGTATGTATATTCATAAAAAAATTAAATTTATTTTAAACTATTTTACTATTTTTTATGATTTTTCTAAAAAAACGAGCTACAAGTAGCTCGAGCTACATTGGCATTTTTCGTGTTCCGTGGTCGCTTTGTTGGCATATAGGCATCCTACACAGGCAACATGACGGGGAGCGTCACCGCTAAGTCCGCCGCCGGCGATATCGCGAGCAAGGGCCTGGGACGGCATATGGCTCATGAAACGATCTTTCCGCATGCAACTGACCTCCAAGACCAGTTAAGTTGGCTTTGTATTGTGGTAGCTTGCTTCACTCATCATATAGGACCTACCTAATCTATATAATCTATATGGCCTAAGGGCAACTCCAACGCGTCGACGCAAAACGCATTTTACTGTTCGTTTTGGTTTCGATGCGTCGGCGCAGATCGAAATTGTGGCCAACGCGCCGGTGCAAATGGACATGCGTTCATTTTCTTGTCCGTTCTGACCCATTTTCGGTCCAAAATTGGGCCTGGTTTACGTCGGCGCGGACACGCTCCGGACGCGCGCGAGCGCCTACGTTTTCCTTCCTGGCCTACACGTCGGCCACACATAGCACGCCACACGCAACGTCAGCGCGAAATGTTTAGTCCCACCTCGCGCGCCAAGGGACGCCCGCAGCTGTTTATAAGGAAGAGCGTGGGTAGACTATTGTCTAATAAATAATGTAGTTTTGAATAGTTATAATTGATGTGATATATTATTTATATATCACATCGATTATAATTATTCGAACTATGTTATTTATATTATTTTTAAAACATAGCGTCGGCGCAAAATGTTTAGTCCCACCTCGCGCGTCGAGGGACTCCCGCGCGTTTTTATAAAGACAGATGAAACCTTTAAAAGCGAAGAGGAAAGAAAGATTCAGTTATCGGAAATCCGATAACTGGATCTTCGATTTCTCTTCTTTTTTATTTTTTTTAATATTTAAAATGGCGCGCCTAAAATGCATCCCCCGTTAGGTGATGCGTCCAGAAAAGCGCGGATAATAGTCCGCGCGCCGACGCAAATGGACAGAATGCAAACAAAACGCGCGTCCGTTTGCGTCAACACGTTGGATTGCCCTAACCAGCTCAATTTATGCTTTAATTTGCTTCTGCATAAGCCTACACCGATCAATTGATTTGGCCCTCCTCCCAACAACGATATAAAAGATTTGCTATATATCCGGTATTTTGATCTTTTTTTTTACCAACATCGCGGAAACTGCTTTTTGTACTCTTCCCTCGAAATCAATATAAGCCAGGAGTACTTGTTCTTAAAAAAATATTTTTACTATAACTATTACCATCAACTACTTGTAAATGATGTCATATTTTTTTTTTTATGATGCACCACATGCTACCCGACCATGGGCACAACAGAGACATAATAGGCTCCGTTGCCCATGTGACATGGTACCCAAAACACTCTATAAAAGGTAGCATAAGCAAACGTAATGTTGGCTACCACCTAATAGCCACAACAGAATGAGAAATCAAAGCGGAGAGATGAGCAAGTAGAGCGAAGGTGCACACTTTTAGCAGCCGAACTATTGTAGGCTTGAAAGACATTTGAAACCCCAGAATCACTGGTCCATCGGCTTGATGGTTCACCGTAGCAATGTTGATCTTGATCTAGGCAGAGTAACCATTAGCTCTGACTTTGTTGATTATCAGCACCAAATTAGTGTCCAAACAATCTACCCACGTGCAGCTGAATTCTAAGAAGACAAAATATATGACATTTCATGTAAGAACATTGACGGTTTCTTTATCTATAGAGAATGGTAAACACCTGTTCTCTAAAAAATTATGGATGTGGTTTTGGTTGGCCATAAGTAGACAATGTTAGAAAAAAAATGAACTAACATGGACTTCATTGACATGGAAAATGTCCAAGCAAAAAAATCACGGATTTTAACCTAGTCTAAAACCACGGACGATCGACATCTGACATGGCAAATGACCAAATGTATTTCATGAAAATCGAATGGTTTTCATAAAACACAGACTCTAACATAGTCTAAAACTACGTCGGCGCTCCCATCCATGGCGATCGTGAGCTCCATGATTTGTAGCCGCTTTTAGGTCATCGGCATAGAAGCCCCTGGAACGAGGAAAATGGGCAGCGAAGAAGCTCAAAGCAGCTCTAGGATTTCCAGCACATAAGGTGCGACAGCCCGGTCTTCTATATCAGGATGCCTCATCTCTGGGGCTGCTGAGGTTAAGATACGTGATGCCAACCTAAGGAAAAGGGCATCTTGTGATTGTCGTGATGTGGGCAGACTGCTTCCGCTGCGAGACAAAAGCATAAGGGACTGCCCACCTATTTGATCCACCTGAACCTTCTATTAAATCACAATGGTTTCACATCGTAGTCAGCCGGTGCACAACCCTTTCATGTGGAGATCTGCTGCTCGTAACCACCTCATGCCCCACAGCTACGCCCGGCCTGCTGAAGAGAGTTGTTATCCACAATCATTGTTGCTCGGTCGGTGAACCAGCCTCTATCCTACAAGATCCTAAAGGCCGCCATTATGGTGAAGGTGGAGGAAGAAGAAAAAGGAGCGGGTGGGTGTGTCTTTCATGGTGCTGCGAAGATCCGTATAAATAGCGGGTCTAGAGTGGATTTCTCAACCTCCACATATGTTTAATGATGGCAGACAATGGACGGGTAGTTGTCCCGTCTCATCTCTCTCGCATTGGATAGGCGGGGAGACTAGGGCTCTCGGCTGGCGTGCCATACGGCAGAACAGGCATGCAGATCGATATGTGTTCGATAGTAAAAGTGGTTTGACCAGCTCGATCCAAACGGATGTAGGAAGATTGGGGGCGGCGTTGGAGGCGCCCTTAGTGTTTTGGATGTGTGACATGGACATTTTCTTTTCCCATTCAAAATTATTTTTGACAGTCATCAGTATTTACATTCCATAGAAAAAATAAATTTCTCCCGAAAGCACATCACACCCATATAGATATATTAACTTAGTATTCGATTTCTTAAAGTAAATATTTATATGCACCATTGGGGTACAATGCAACGCACCGCTATGCATTGAGCGCCCGTACAAGGCTGTCGGCAAATCAAACAATGTGGAGCCACACTATGCCAAGAGATATCGCCAGACATTGGCACGTTACATTTTAAAAATAATCTTACCACCAAACAATGGCATGTGTCTTTATATTTTCGCAGACGAATCACATGCTCCCTAGTTCTTGGTTCCATGGCAGCCACATATAAATACTCCCTCCGTTCCTAGATATAAGGTGTATAGTTTTTGGCACGGAAATTAAAGAACATAAATTGAGGAAAAATTACGCCAAGTTTGAACAAGATTACATCTAGCTAATTGACGTGACTAAATAGAGGGTTTCCAAGAGATAAGGAAACATGATCAAATCTCTAAAAAAATTGTCTAGATGAGTGCTATAATTTAATACACCCTATATTTTAGATTTTTTTATCAAAAACTTATACACCTTATATCTAGAAGCGGAGGGAGTAAAAGGCAGCATAAAGTATGAGAACACAGCAAGGAATCGGAAAGAAAACAAACGGGTTTAGTGAAAGGCAATCTTTTTAACAACTCAACTCTAATAGGCTTGAGAGACATCAGAAACCCGAGGATCACTCGTGGTCTAATTCATACTCACATGAGTATACCATAGGAATTCTCTAGTACGTTGAGCGGTCATCCGCTTTGATTTGATGCATATCGAGCCGCCCCTTATACAATCACCACCATCGCTCTGAAAACTTTAGTCACCGTATTGTTGCAGTGTAGTCAGTGGGCGAACCAGGGGCACGTGCTGTGAATGCGACATTGCGACCCATCAACAACTTCGAAGGCGTCAGATGATCCAATATAGCACAACTTGGAGAAGCAACATCTCTTTTCTAATGCTGATGTAATATCAGTAGCTAATCAAAATAGTTACGCACACCGCTACGGTGCAACACAACACTCTTACACGAAAGCGTTCGTACATGACCACGATAAATCAAACGGTTTGGTGGCATATTTCGAGTAGCATGCCACTCCGAGTTATTTGTTACTCGGAAGCGTAATCATACTTTGATCATCGAGTAACACCTGACTCGGCTATATGTCAATCTTATTCTTATTATCTCGTTAAAGGTACCCCATGATATGTGATACTTAAGGGTATGCCTTAGGTATGACCACGACAGCCAGTCCGTGGACGGATACATGACCGCGTTGGATGGCAAAACTGGTCCGAGCGGATTCGGTCATTGGAGATTCCCTAATGTGATCATATTTCATTTTCATTCTCAGGGTAATTATTAATATCGACTACTCTTAAATGATATTCACTAAAAAGATCCACTCTTAATTTTCACAGGTGTGTGGCACATTACTGAGAACCACGTGTTCATCCCTGACTCCCACACATCTTACCCAAACCATGCTATAAAAGGTACGATAGAGCAAACGTGTTGTTGGATGCCACCTAATAGTCACAACAAAGGAATGGATGGAAGAGGAGAGGCACGCATGCTATGTGAAGGCAAAAAAAAAAACAGCATCTCAACGTGGGTAGGCTTGAGATACATCAGAAACACGGAGATCACTAATCCGTTCAATTAATATTTAACCATAGCAATGCTGAAATATGCTGAGTAACCACTTGCTATGGTATTCATAGTTTCATACACATATGCTTCAAATTCGTGCGTCAACAATCTCTCCACACGCAGCTGATTGGAAAGACCATGGGCAACGTGTCTACAACTTTGTACAGATTTTTTTTTTTCACACTGAAGGCCCACTAAGCGCCAAAATTCATTTCATGATCAGACACAGTGTACATCATGGATTACAAAACTTTGAAGGTTTAGAGAAGAAATTGCATGAACATGGGGCAATCCCTTCTAGCATGAGATGTGGCATAACAGGAGATTCAGGAACAGAAGAGGGTCTAATATTTTGGTGAGCAAGATTGTGAGCAATTGCATCCCTTCCTCTATGAAAGACTTTGGGATTGCTGTTGAGAGAGACAGAGAAGAAGTCAACGAGAGTATTGCTTATGTTCCAATTAGCCAAGCTATGTTTGATATCTTTTGTAGCAGCCACCTTTGCAAGACTAAGGGCCTGTTCGGAACTCCTCTGGCTTCTTTAACTCCTCCGATCTAGCTTCACACCTAGCAATCTGGCTTCTCTCACGGAGTTGAAAGCGTTCGGTGATGTGGTTGAGCTCTTCTCCTTGGCTGGATGGACTGGCGGCCCATTTAGGTGGTATTTGGCGATCCCACCTTAGCCCAGCTTCCTACATACGTGTTCATGCGCTCGTGTGCGTGACTGTTTTCTCGGGGAGAAGACCGAACCGTTCACTTTTCACTTGGCGGTGGCACTGCGTCGTAAATTGAGTCAGTTTCGCGTTTTTGAGGATCTGGTCAAACTGCGATTTTCCAGCTTCTTCAACTCCTCGAAATTACACTACAGCCCAATACAACTTCTTGGAGCTAGCTTTGCGGAGCTGAGGCGTTCGGTTCCGCTTCTGGCGTGGAGTTCACGGAGCTGGGAGCCGAAGGGGATACGAACACGCCCTAAGACAATCAGTGAGAAAAGTGGGATCCTGAAGATTAAGCACATCTGCAATTTTGGCAGTGCTAGATACAACGAGATCAAATGAGAGACGAGAGACACAGATTTAACGCGAAAACCCTTGAGGGGGAAAAACCATGGACGCACAAGGCGCAAGTTCATTATGATGAAGGAGTATTACAAACACGAGACGACATATCTTATTTAGGTGCGACTACATGGAATGTGTATAGGAGGCATCACATAAAAATCCTTGTAGGAGAAGTAAACGAGTCGTACTCATACGCGCCAGTACCAACACAAAACTACACACCGCTTATGACACGATATCGTGTATAACACAGTAGTAGAATTTGAATCATATTTAACAGACAGTAAACAGAAGAGCCATAGATTCAGCTTGAAGAGGAGAACTAATGATTGCAGATGAGGCCTGAATCATAATGGTAATATTTCTTTGATCCTGCATGAAATCTATAATACCTAAATAGTTCATCCCACTAATTTATTTATTTTGACATGCATGTTATCCACATCATCAAGTAGGTCCACCATGCAAAAATTCTTCCACTAACTCTTCAAGCACATGCTCTCATTAGCATTGCAACTGCATTCAACCTATCACAACTAAATAATAACTTTTTTATGCACTCAACCTCAGAGTTTATAAGCAACTTTTTTATAGAAAATCAAATTATGAGTCACATCGCATTTTATTTTTTATGTGACATTTTTTTATAAATACATATTCATAGTCATTATTTTAGATTTAGCCAAGGGTGGACATGTCTTCACTTTCTTTACTCAACGTTGTTTTCGTCTCATATCATCTCGCTGATATATTGTGAAGTATCTAAATTAACAAAACAAAAAATCAAACTTGTTTATGGATTTTTCATCAAAAAAAATTAGATTTTTTTACTTTAAATAATATTTCTTTCAGCAAATAATTTATAATAAAATTCTATTTTATTTCATATATTTTAAAACATTAAATTATTTTTTAATATTTTCCGCAGTAACGCGCGGGGTATCATCTAGTTAATGAAGAGACCGATCCAGTTGTCATCTTGCATTGCTTCTTTTGGCGTCGTTAAATAATAATACATGATATGTGCATCAATTGATGCAAAAACTATATTTGCTAGGAATCTTATCGAAGAAGCAAAACTAATGCATAGAATAATTCATTAATTTTATTCTTCAATTTTGATTCTCGTTCAATATGAGCTAGTAGTACCGATCAATGGATTTGGTCCTCCCGGATGCAATCACAAAAGATGAGTGGTGGATGACACGATTTTATCTACCACAGGTAGATACGATCATTATTTGAAAGAGCCTGGGGTTGGAACTCATCATCAGCAATTTTATTCAAAACAAATATATTTACAAACACATAATCTTTATTAAAAGATGATGAACAATTTTAATACTAGAAATACATTTCCTAAAGCATTTAAAAATTACCTACTACACGAACATATATGAACACATGAAGATTTAAAATATATATTAATATTATTAATAAAAATATATAAACATTTTACAAAATATTATTTTATTACATATATGTGAAAACTTTTCAAAATAATACAAATAAAATGCATAAGTATTAATAGCAATACATGAATATTTATTTTAATTACAATTATAAAATTTATTTTTTAACAAAAATGAAAAGAAAAATGAAAAAAAATAATATATAAAAATTAGCCAAGTGTCCCCCGAGATTATAGGTCATAAAAGGAGCACTTTCTAAATTATTTTAATTACTTGAGCTATTATTAAAATGTATTATTTTTATAATTATAATTTTAATTACAGTAGATGTTCAGGTAATTCTATTAATACTTATGCATTTTATGTTATTTGTATTATTTTGAAATGTGTTTATATATATATGTAAGAATAATAATATAAATATGTATACATTTTTATTATTAATATTAATATAATTTTTAAAAATCTTCATGTGGTAATTTATGTTCGTGTAGTATGTAATTTCTAAATATTTTTAGGAAAATTGTTTTTAGTCTTAAAATTGTTCATCATGTTTAATAAAGTTTATGTGTTTTGTAAAATATATTTTTACAAAAAAAATATGTTAGAAAAGTTGTATAGAAAAATAATTAATATACAAGCGTGCACCCAGTTGAACTGTCGACCACGATTGGACCAACTGGGTTGTCGGCCACAACCAAGCCGACTGCATGGGCCTCTGCCAGCAGTCGGGTGCACGAGCCATCAGTCGGCTCCGCCTAGGGCCTAGGCTGACTGGGTTCTGACGGCTCTAGTCAGACCGTCAG
The DNA here is from genome assembly GCA_950022295.1 of Bromus sterilis. Taxonomy (NCBI): domain Eukaryota; kingdom Viridiplantae; phylum Streptophyta; class Magnoliopsida; order Poales; family Poaceae; genus Bromus; species Bromus sterilis. The sequence continues at coordinate 447,881,838 of OX465595.1, read as the reverse complement.
TCAGTTTCGCCCAGGCCGACTATTCAATATATTTAAAAAAATCAAAACTATTTATTATTTCTGTAAATTAAAAAATAAAATGTATTGTTTTAAAAAAATTAGCTGCTCCCCAGTCGGCCCTGAAACATCATTGCTGACTTATGACTTACCATCCACCTTGTTCTCTGAGCCACATTGGACGACCACTTTCATTCACGTACACGTCAAACCTTGGCGAGCTCCCTGTGAACATTCCAGTTGGAGCGGTGGCCACAAGATCGGGTAGGCAATTGAAGTTAGATAGTTGGGGTAGATAGTTTGGGTTCATGTAAAGACCATCTATTTTGCCCTTTTTTAGAGAGGGTGACACCTGATGCCTCTTTGATATCGTTATCAAGCTTAATGAGTAGTCCCTTGGCACTGAAGACAGACAGACAGTTTCCTTTCCAACACCACGTATAAGGTTATTTCTCAGATGCCATGCTTGACATTACAGTACCATAATACGGCTCCTAGATTCTTCCGACTTCGACAGTAGGAGCACTTGTAACTTGTAACCAGTAAGTACTTGTCCTTTTTTGCTAGAACTCAGACCTCCCGCAACTCATTTCGCAAAGGTTTGTTTCAGGTGCATGCATCAATTGCATGGTATTCATCTTCAGTGGAGTGCCTACATATGTCACACATATCCACTTTGATATAGTTCTTCTGTAGGCGTTGTATTTGTTTCTCATGGGGCACATATCTTCTTTTCGTGGATGGATAAATTTTGCTTTTCGTGTAAGCACATATTATTAATGAACTATGACTTTTTTCTCCTTTCCAAAAAATCAAATATTTGTTTCTCGTGAAAACATAAATTTGTAGTGAATTATGTTTTTTCTATTCTTAGGAAGCATAGTTTTGCTACTGATGGAGTCACCATATTTTTTTGCCAAAACCCAGAAAAAAGCAATCAAAATTCAAAACATCAAAAAATAATAAAGAAAACCATAACTCATGCAAAAAAACAAAAAAATAAATTCCATGGGTGCACCTAATACCTAACTTGCCGGCACGTGATGATGGTTGGGCGCATCACTTGGCCGCTCCCAGGACCTAAAAATGACCTCAATGAAACAACCAAAGGATACTCTTTAACTGGTTGCTCCCCTACTCACGAAGACACTCTTTCTCAGATTGCAATTTTGTCCATGAAGGTCGAGCATCAAATGGCGATGCTCACACTATTGCTAAATTCGCTTTTAATTGCTCGACGGGTCGTCATGTGTGGCTTACTGCACCTCATGACCCTACGTGTATCGAACTTTCTATCAATTTTGAGCAATAAAGCGTTTCCTTTCCCCCTAAAAAAAACAACTGGTTGCTCCCCTCAAGGGCCGCCCTCAAGTCTCAACTATTTGGCCGGCCCAAGTAGCTTGTTCCATGTTTATTCATTTTCGTGTTTGCTTGTTCAATTGTTCATTTCCTTAATTTATTTTATACTTTAAAAATTATTCTAAATACATAGATTTCAAAAGTTATTTTACTTAAAGAAATGAAGTGTTCACCACCCAATAGAAAAATGTGAAGTTGGTGTAAAAAATTGTTCAGGCAAACCATTACAAAAGGTTCATAGCATCCCCAAAAAAGTGTTTGTGACATTTAAGAAATATAATGTTTATACAATGTAAAGAAATCGTCTAATTCAAGTAATTCATACCACTCAATAATTGTACATGACACTTAAACTGATATTCATGCATTTCAAAAATGTATTTGGGACATTTAAAATAATACATATATAATGCAAAATATGTTCTTATAGTTTAAATCATATCATTCATAATATAATTATTGTGTATTGGAAAAAAAACTAACACATTTTCAAACAACATATTCAGAACGTCTATTATCATGTATTTTTTTTAAACATCATCAATATAAAACGTTCCAAATATATACAAAAAAATTATAACCTATAAGAAGAAAAGGTAGACATGTGTTGAGAAAAGGAAAAAAACATAAATAAAATAAAATAGAAAGGAAAACCCAAATAAACAAATAAATCGATAAAGAAACAGAAAATAATGAAGAGCCAAAAATTATTTAATAATGTCATAAAATACACAAAAAAATAAAAAAATGCATGAAATCTTTTAAAACCGGGTGATCATAGAAGCTTCCTAAAACCCATTTCCTTGGAACCCATGTTTTGCCAGTCCATCTGGCGATCGCCTCTACTGTGATTACCATCTCATAGTAGATGACACATAGAGTGTGTCTGATAGCTTGTGTGCTCTTGGTTCGACTCACTTTTTGTTGTCTAGTAGCCTGGCACGGACCTTCACAGCTATGATGGTCTCAACCCACATGCCTCAATAGCCATGTTGAGTGGAGAACCCCTGAGTAGAGGCTCGCTAGTCAACATGCATAAATCTAACTCACCAATCCCGATCCACCAATACATGTTTCTATCCACCAGCTTTCTTTTCAACCCACCACCTTATGGAGAAGGTACCACATCTATACCAAACAAAGTCTGAACACAACATATCTCACTAGATACATGTGAACAAACAAAGTCTCAAATTCAACATTTCTTAGCATATGCAAGCTACTAAACAATTACAGTTATATGTATTAAATATGCTTACATTCAATATGGTTCAAAGAGGAACAACATAACGGAGTTGTGCAAGCTATCAAACACACCTTCTACATCCAGTGAGCTCCCAATAATAAGGTTTAGCCTGGCAAAATGCATGACACAAAAGGCAACTTGGGCCCTTAGAAAATGGGCGTGTGTGTGGCTCGTTTAATAATCTGGCAAAAATACATGCCGTAGCCCTATTCTATGCATCGAGCGTCAAATAGCATATTGGAATTTTGTAGCACAAGTAGCCCTTATTGGGCCATAACAAGCCTATGCCCAATATATTTGGGGCCATGATGCCCCTTGATAATAGTAACGAGTAGCTTTGCAACAAATTAATAATTCATGGGTGGCGGCTTGTACCAGTTGCCTCACCAAAAAAGGTATTCCCTCCATCCACAATTATAAGATTTTTTTTAACTTATATACAATTATATATAGTATGTTTGTTCATTCACTTTAGTTCATATGTATATACATCAGAACATCCAAAATATTTTATACTTCATTTGTGAACGGAGGGAGTAGCTTGTACCAGTATTAGATGCTCCAGTATTCATCTTGTATCATAAACATGTTGTGTTTGCTTTGTGATAACGAGCAAATAACGAACACCTTATGAGCGCGTCAAGTCCTTGATATTTACTACGGAGTAGTATCATGTGTACGTAGACAAGCTGCTGGGAACTTGTGCTCGTGATGATGATCGAGCTGAGTGCAACTAGGGCGCGCAATCGTCACTGATGAGGTCTGGGAGATTCTGAAAGAGAAAGGTCCACCGCGCACTCTCCAAAGACCATAGAAAATTGCATCTAGTTAGGTGAGTTGAATCGGTCTTCTACCAGATCAGTCAGTGTAGTTGTAATGCTAGTGACGAATCACTCACACACGTGCTACATACCGAAAGCCGGTGGTTTAAGAAGACACGTGGTGAATTAATCGCTGTGGCTCGAAAGGGCAAATTTGGCAGGTGGGGGCTTTTTCCTTCATGGCCTTCAAACCGAGCCACAGGGCAGTTTAAGCAAGCACCAACAGCACAAAACAGGGGCAGGAAGGACAAAGCGCGCTTGTGCTTCGCCCTTGACAGAGAAAAAAACACGAGAGCCATGCATGCACACACTGTTGTTCGTCTCGTTTTCCATTACTTTCTGATTTGATTATATATTCCTACCAGCTGTCAAGTTCTACACTCTGTGGAAAACACCTGGCTACCTTGTTTGTCCTTTTTTTCTTGAAAAAATGGCATGATTTCTGTATTGATTAAGAAAAGGAAAGGTTCTTGATTAATTAGGAAAAATCAAATGAAAACTAGGTTATTCAGTTGATAGTAAAAAAACTGAACGAAAATCATCAAAACCGCTCAGCGATACACATAAGATATCTCACTCACACCACATTAAAATGTGCCTCGCCGAGACAACACACTAACGTCATAAGGGACGAGGCCATGGGTGGGCAGCCCAGAGCCATGGCTCTCCCTCCATGCAATTTTTTTGAAAGGAATCTATGTTTTCTACTTGAAATGTTGTAAATCTATGTGCTTGGCACCCCTTAATGGTTTACTTTTTTTTCCATTGGCCTCCCTTATACAAGTTTTCTAGCTTCGTCACTGGACGTCATCGTCGTCATTCCTCCTTAGAGGCGTCACCGCTAACCCTAGACCCTCCTTAGAGGCGTCACTGGACGTCATCGTCGTCATTCCTCATGCACACACTGTTGTCCGTCTCCTTTTCCATCACTTTCTGATTATTCCTACCTTCTTCCAAGTTGTACACTCCGTGGAAGACACCTGGCTACCTTGTCTATTTTATATAGTATATTTTTATTTTCTAAAAATGGCATGACTTCTGTATTCATTAAGAAGAAGAAAGTTTCTCGAATCTATAATACCTAAATACTTCATCCCCACTAATCTTTCTATCTTGACATGCAAGCTATCCACATCATCAAATAGGTCCACCATGCAAAAACTAATTTCCACCAACTCTTCATGCACATGCTCCCATTTAATTCTTCATGCATCACAAAAATTTATTTTAAAAAAATATGCACTTAGCTCCACGATTTATAAATGATTTATTTATAGAAAATCAAATTATAAGTTACCTCACATGTTATTTTTCTATGCGACAAATCTTCTATGAATGCACATATGTAGTTGCTATCATTGTTTTAGATTTAGTCAAGGGTGAAGATGTTTCCACTGTCTCAACTCAACTTATTTTCGTCTCTTATCATCTCACCGATATATTGTCAAGGTAATAAATTAACAAAGCAAAAAATCACACACATTTTTAGATTTTCATCAAATTATCTTAGATTTCTACTCTAAACAATATTTTTTTGAAAAAAAATTATAATCAAATTATAATATGTTTCATAATTTTTCTCGTGTTTTAAAACATTAAAATATTTGTTAATAGTTCCTGCAGCAACGCGCGGAGTATCACCTAGTAATTAAGAAAAATCAAGCGCAAACTACGTTACTCGGTTGATACTGGAAAACTGAACAAAAACCGACACAACCCTTGAGCGGCACATATAAGATATCCCACGTACACCACATTAAAGTATGCCTTGCCGAGACAGCACGCGAACGTCATCAAGGACGGAGCCAGGATGGGTAGCCCGAGGCCAAGGCTCCCTCCATGCGGAATTATTCTTCTGAAAGAAATCAATGTTTTCTACTTAAAATGCCCCCCCCCCGCGTCATGGTTACCCTTTTTTCCATTGGCCATCGTCCGTGGATGTCATTGTCCTCATTTCTCCTTAGAGGCGTCATCGCCAACCCTAAACCCTAAGCAAGCGACTTTGACTCCACCAACTATAATCGTCGACTCAACCCACACAAATAGAGGGCGCATGAAGATGTCTGAAGATCCACGCCAAAACCCAAACGCCTAAGACCAGACAACGATGCTCCAACTCCACGAAAAAGACACGATGGGCAAAACCAGGCATAGTAAAGATCGCCGAATGGGTGACCTGCAGCCAGTCGTCGTACAACAAAGGGTCCCTCCATGGTAGCTTCGATTTCACAGCAGCAAAAATACCGAGGCAATCACGCAGACATGCCAGAGAAGAGATGCCTACCTCAACCATTGTCATATCACCGATATCGCTTCCACCTTCATCGTTTCTACAGAGGCCTGGACACCACAACCGCCGCGAACCATCATTCCCGCTTATTGATGCCAAGCTCCGAGAGAAAGCCCCAAGAGAGAGAAAACACCAATGTGTTGTCAACATCTGGCCACTCAAAAATATAAAGCAAGTTAATTTTGCTACTACTAGTCTTCGTCTCATTGATGATTTACAAGTGGCACAAACATCATCAAGAAATTAGCAAACCCACTATAATATATAAGGCACATTTGACAAAAAAAAAATCTAAAGTTGTGTGCTACTCCCTCCGTTCCTTTTTATAAGCCGTTTTAGACTATTCAGTTTGAACTGTTTTGTGTCTGTGTCTGAAAGTTGTAAAATGACCTATAATATGGTACAGAGGAAGTATTTATTAAATGAAAAAACTCATAGTAAATATCTTGTGTGATCTAGATTTTTCTATTGTGTGTGTCTAATCAATGACCCCTATCAAACAGTTTCATATATCATACACTAGAGATATATAATAAGACCACAAATTAGAAATATTTTTTATCTTTTCAATAATACACACAGAATTATATACGCTATATTCATGAAATAATCACAAATTAATCCAATAAAAATATTATTTTTATTTTATTATTTTCTAACATTTATGTGGATATGGTTTAATTGCATTTAATATGTAGTGTATTAAAAATGTAACTATTATTAAAAAATATAGTGTAATTTAACAGTATATTACTAGGATTGTGATTTCGCAAAAAATTATCAATGAATAAGTAATGCAATTTAGTGTAAATGGTTATATTTAGGGCCTAATTTTCGGTTTGACCGGCCCAGGAGCGGAGAGCCGTGAACTCGTCTTGGAGGCGCGAGCGGAGGCCGGCGAGGTCGTTGATGGAAGCCTGAGAAGAAAAAGGCTGGAGAGGCTGCGTTGTGCAGCCATGTGCATTGATGGAGTCCTCGCTACACCAAGATTCTCTGTGAGGAGAGACGCCCCCGCATTGAGCTCTGGAGTTTCTTGGAGACCAATCAGAGTTGGCGATATGGCGGTGCAGCCTTGTTCTCTGTGTTCTAGGAGGACGTCGGCTACGTTGTCACAGGCTGTCGCTGAGGGAGGTGCGCTCCGTAGGCTTTATTCATCGGCTTAATTCATCCCCACGAGCACGTGGACATTGTATATCTGTTCATGGGAGCCATGCTGTATGGCGCCCAACTTGGCCGCAACGGCAGCAGCAACCGCATTGTGAGAACTGCAACTTTCATCCTCCAAATGCCACACTACAAGAAAAAAACTTATAAACCAAGTACCAAATTTAAACGTGCCTCGGCGTAGAATACACCGAGAGTTATACCAGTGTTAGTGCTAAAACTTAAATTAGACCGTATTTGGTCAATAAAGCAGAATTTTTTATAAACACTCGGTTTATTAGTAAGCTGAAGCAGAAACAAGGGTACCCATGACGGCCCACCATACATCGAGGGAGCCTCGTAACATTCCCCCCCCCCCCCCCCCGCCCCCTCTTTATCCAACATTGACTAAAAACCAAGACATTTATAATCGCAATGCCACCGATACTTGTCAAGTTCAAATTGCTCAATGTTAGCATGTTGAAACCCTAGCCAATCAATGAATATCAGCCCAAGTGTGTCTTGCACATCTACAAAGATCGCGGTCTCTACTCCTCTCTTGCCTCCATTGAAGCCGGTCCCTAGTCCACAAACGATCTTGTTGGCACACACATATACGTCACTTGCCGTATGATGATCTTGTGTGGTTCAAAAGGGGTCAAGACGGGCGTCGCTTTCGCGGCGCAAGGCAGTGGCCCAAGGGCCAGGAGCCGGTCAGCCCGTGCGCATTCCCGGCCCCGCTCCGTCGTCTTCCCCACCCTTCGCTGTCGCCTCCCGCCTTCCTTCCACCTGCACCACGCCGCCGCCATGGAGCCCACCCACACCCACGCACCACCGCACGCAAGACGCAAGCAAGCATATAAGTATATATATGTCCAGCTCCACTAGCTAAGCTCAAGCCACGCACCCCCACACAGCTCCTTCGTATCACTTCACCGCCGACAAGCAGAGTCCACGATCCCATGATGTGCAGCTCCGACCATTTCGCCAGTAATAATCACATGTACCTTCAGCCCGGTCATCGGAGCTTACCCGGCACCGGGATCATGGAGGCCTGCGACCCCGAGAGGATCGGGCATGGCCAGGAGGCGGAGGAGCATCGATCGGCATCGGACCCGACCGCGGCGCTCACCACGTACCTCACCTTCCTGGAGCACAAGATCGGGCAGCTCCGCGGGATCCTCTGCTCCGCGCCGCACCACCCGCAGCAGCAGCGCGCCATCGTCTCCGCCGAGCTCCGCTGCATCATCGTGCAGCTCCTCTCCATCGCCAACGACCTCGCCTCCGGCTCCTCCACCGGCGCGGTCGACCCGTCCCCGTCCGAGCCCTGCGAGGAGAGGTCACCGTCGCTGTCCAACGCCGCCACCCACGACGACTCCGACGACCACGCCGGCGTCGACGACGGCGAGGAGGAGGAGGGGGAGGGGCCGTACGAGGTGGTGCAGATCGAGAAGGAGGAGATCCTGGCGCCGCACGCGCACAGCTGCAAGGTTTGCGGCAAGGGGTTCAAGCGCGACGCCAACCTGCGCATGCACATGCGCGGCCACGGCGACCAGTACAAGGCGCCCGGCGCGCTCGCCAGGCCCGGCTCGCCGGCGCCGTCGTCTGCCACCGGAAGGCGCTTCTTCTACTCGTGCCCCTACGCCGGGTGCAAGCGCAACAGGGAGCACAGGGACTTCCAGCCGCTCAAGACCCCCGTCTGCGTCAAGAACCACTACCGCCGGAGCCACTGCGACAAGAGCCACGTCTGCCGCCGCTGCGGCGTCAAGCGCTTCTCCGTGCTCGCCGACCTCCGCACCCACGAGAAGCACTGCGGCCGCGACCGCTGGGTCTGCTCCTGCGGCGTCTCCTTCTCCAGGAAAGACAAGCTCTTCGCCCACGTCGCCGTCTTCGACAGCGGCCACGCGCCCGCTCTGCCGCCCAGCGACGACGAACCCACCGCCACCGCCGTTGACAGCCTCCTCGTGCCCGGCGGCGGGGAAGCGGTGACCGCCATGCACCAGAGCTTCTCCGGTCAAATGCTGGATGATCTCAGCCGCTCCGGCGTCAAAGGGGGCATGGACGATGTCCGAGCAAAGCTCTCCTCCCCGATCGGCATTGACTTCTGTGACTTCGATGGCTTCGACCTCCTGGGACCGGTTGCAATGGACTTCAATTTCTGATACCAGAGGATAGATAATATATCTAGATTTTTTCTCAACCTGATGAGTAAGGGTAACTAGAAAATATAATGTTGAACCAAATTGGTTGCAGGCACTAAGCCTGCACAGCAATTAGGAAACAGTGGACTTATTAAAACTAATATTTCTACTCCTGCAATTCAATGGCCATCATTATTTATTTACTGACTTCTCTAAAGGGAATTGAGGTGCTGAAGTTACATATAATGACCCAACTGAACTTAAGAACAGCAAATTTTGCCAAGTTATTACTTCAGTGCAGGCATTATTCAGTAGTTCAGAGTTCAGAGCTCTGACTCCCGTGTTCATCATATCTGACAATAAGAAACAAATAAGTAGTATGTACCGTGACTAGATTGTGCAATTTCAGGATTATCTCGCGGGATACTGAATATCCTCCGTATATCGAAGTACAAGAATAGAATCACAGGAAAAAAACACAACTCAATTAATCTTCATGAGCTTAGCGACCAGAAACAGAAACAAAGATCGGAGAACTTGCGTGAAATTTACAGGCACTGAATATATCTATTGCAAACCTACAGTGTACGGGTTAGATGTTCATGTGGTTTAGATCTCAAAGAGATCAGGCAAGAAGATCAGAGGTTTCTCGATGATGATCATGACGTGTAGTCTTCCGATGAACCGAGCAACAATGGCACAAATTACTCATTTGTACTACGAGATAAGAGCATCTTCAACAAATGACTAAAATTTTGATGTACTAACATGATTTTAAATGAGGAGAGAAAAGGTTTTTTAGCATCCATTTTTGCTTTAATATGTCCTAAAACTAATGGCCTAAAAAAACGGCCTCCTTCATGTAGCAAACATATTTGAGCATGCTCAAACACAATTAATCTGAAACAAAACAATCTCAAACTCATGTCAAATTAATCCAAAATAAATAAAAAACAAATATGTAGTTCTTAATTATACATAGTTCATCAATCCACAATCACAAATTCAACACAATTGTTCATCAAACATAACACAAAGTTCACCACCACACATGAAATGAAATATAGAGGTAGAACTAGTGGTCTTGTTGCCTATTCCATGTCCACCACTCCTTGACGAGACCTTATTGAACATCTTCATGATTATATGCATCTAAAATTTTGTGGTGAACTTGTAGAAAGCGTCGGATGCGATCTTCCCTTTAAATTGGTTGTACTATCCTTCCCATGAAGTCCTAGTATGTGTAATCCAAATCTTGGTCATACTCATGCTCAATATCATGTTGTGCAAGATCACAGCGACGGTCATGATGTACCAACGGATTTCTTCATCCCAAAACTTATTCGATCTTCGCACTGAGTTTGCAAAATCCCAAATGCCCCCTCCACATCCCTTCTAGCAGTTGCTTGAGCATTATGAAACTGGAGTTCTTTCTTACCTTGGATGATTGGAATTGGCTTCACAAAGGTAGTCCACTTCGGATATATCCCATCCGTTGGATAGTAGCCTTGTTGTATGTGAGAACATTTCCTTGAAACATCACTGGTGATGTTTTCCATTGGCTAACTGTGTAAAGAGTGATGATCGATACATCACATTAATGTCATTGCAAGATCCATGCATATCAAAATAGGTATACCAAAATCATGTCACCTCATCTGCCACGGCTTCATGAATTACGGTGGCATCCTTCACATGGACTTTGAACTTCCCTCGACATGCCTCAGGGAAGTTCACCCACCCATGCATGCAACCAAATGACGAAGCATTGCCGAATTTTTTATAGGTAACATGTGGATACTGCAGAGGGATTGTATGTTCGATCCTTGATCGGGAATCTACAAGTCTTCATCAACAACTTCATCTCTGATGCGACGTGTTGGTGAGTCTGATGTACCTATGCATCTTCATAGTGATCCTGAACTGTTCGTTGCTACGGTATATATTTTTGTACTACATTCCTCAACGTACTTCGACGGAAAGGCAGATCAGTAGAGGCGACGGCAGGAATGGGGGCGGATGGGGTGGGCTAGGTTTTGGGGGCGGCGCTTCAGGCCAGGTTTTATAGCCAAAGCCAGAACAATCGGTCAGTGTGTCTGTTGCCAGGCCACGGATGAGGGAGGGGGGAGGACGCCCCATTTTTATCGAGAAAATGCTATCCTCGGGCCAAAAATGTACCAGTGGGGAAACTTTTGGGGAATGAAAAATTATTTTATGATAGACTAACTAAATGAAATGGGGAATGGGCTAGTTAGGCGTTAATTCCCCAAAATATAAATTTTTACCCTATATTTGACTTATGGAGGATGGACTAGAAATGCCCTAACGAAGAAGACCCTCGACTAATCGTCACATGGTCGATGCAATGTGGGAAGCACAAAGTTGTTGTCTTCTCTATAATCTCAAATTATCATAGTTTTGAACAAAACTAATTAATCCGAGAAATGCATATCAGAGCATCACCAGTGTATAGAGGCAACCTTGCCTCTAAGGTAGGCCCCACATAGTTTACCTCTATCTGAGATGAAAATATCACAATGTATAGAGACTCTAACCCGCCTCTAAGGTGGGACCTAGAAGATATTAAAAATATATAATCAGCACCATATTACCCAACCAACCATCCATCTTTTATACTTTAATATGGCTTTCTAAGGCTGACAAGTGAGACCATATTGATTATCTAAATGTTGGAGGCAGCCTCTAAGGTTAGAGGCGATGCTAGTTTTTTTTGTGTAAGAGGCAGCTCATGCAATGTATAGAGGCTGCCTCTAAGGGGAGAGAGAGGGGTTAGAGGCAGCAAAAAGCATACATTGTGGGTGCTCTCATAGAGTAGAGAGGCAACGGAGCTTTGTCGGGGAACTGGTATGCATGCATGCACATGCTTCAATGAATCTGATACCAGAGCATGGAGGATCAGATCCTGTTTTTTTTTTCGCGAAAGTGAGAGGATCAGATCCTGTGGTAGCGCGCGCCGACGATTGCAAAAAAGAGGGTTCTTTTGTGTGACAGCTGTGAAGGCCCAAGTCGCCGTCGTCCGTCCCCTGGCACGGCAGCTACCCCCTCCGTGTCGCGCCGCCGGCCTCCCATCCCCGGCGTCGCGCTCGTCCTCGCGAGCCCAACTGCCAACTCCCACCCCACACTCGCTGTCCTGCCCGTCCGAACCATCCCAGTCCGCTCTACAAGATCTCCCGCCGTCTCTTCCTGCACACCCGAGCGGAGCCACTCGCTTCTCGAGCCGAGGTCCCTCCTCCGGAGCCCTCTCCCGGACCGTCATCCCGCCGTTGAGGTAAGCCGAAGCTATTCCTCTCCTTTCCGTTGCCGCTCTCGCTTGCCCACCATGTGTTCGACGGAATAGCCGTGAGGTGCTCGGCTCTTGCTTGGGCCGATTCAGTGGTAGGGCTGTTTGGTTTACTGGACGATGATGATTCTTTTATGCTGCTGGTCCTTTCCTGGCTATCCCATCTTGATTATCGATGGTGCTGCTTGTTAGAGGCCCGTTGGTTAACCGAGCAGGGAATTTTCGAGCTTCTGGTTTACTAGTTGGTAGAGGCAATTTGAGCATGTCCGTCAAAAAGAAGAAATAAATACGGTTGTCATGTGTGGGAATAAAGGAAAGCTGCTGTTCATGAGGTTGTTTACATTGTTGTTGTCTGGATAGGTAGCCCAAAAGTTGCTGCTTGGGTATCAGCCCCAGCAGACCTCATCGTTGGACTGTCTGTCCCAGTTTGATTTGTTCTGTAGGAGGATATACCATTTGGTAGTCAAAGAAGGTTCATATTTCTCCCTCAAAACCTTGTGTTGGGTGATTGATTGTATGGTGTGTTCATACAAATACCAAATGCAGTCCTGGGAGAAGCACAACTGTTGGCTTGACATCTGCCCTTTTTATTTCTCAGTATATTTCTTCGCTTAATTCTCTACTACTGTTAATATTCACATCACACACTCACTTGCTATTCGATCATTTACCTTTTCCACACAAGGAAGTCTGAAACAGTATTGTTTTTGTGTGTGTTTGCAGGTTTGAGACTGTTGCGTTGCTTGGTCGACCCCTACCTGTGGAAATGCTTGATTCACTTATTAGCCATGTAATAAGATCCTCCCTGTCTCTGTTTTTCACTGCTCTGCCATGACACCTTGACTTCTTCTGACACTTAGTAAAAGCACTGATGTGGCGTATTTTATCTTGTTGGTCCAGGACCCGAAGATGTTGAATGAGAAGAAGCCAGATGAGATAATTGCGACTGGTGTTGTTGAAAGTCTGAAGAATTTTATACGCAAGTGTGTCATAGCTGTCCTCTCATATGGCCCAATGCCTAAACACATCGCGTTTATTATGGACGGGAACCGCAGATACGCCAAGTCCAGAAGTATCAAGCAAGGCACCGGTCACAGCATGGGCTTCTCTGCTCTAATGGCAAGTCTTATCTACTGTTACGAAATGGGTGTCAAGTACATCACGGTGTACGCGTTCAGCATCGACAACTTCAAACGCGACCCTAGCGAGGTGCAAACCCTGATGGAGTTGATGGAGGAAAAGATCAACGAGCTGTTGGAAAACAAGAACTTCATCAACAAGGTCAACTGCAAGATCAACTTCTGGGGGAACCTGGATATGCTTCCCGAACCGGTGCGGCTGGCAGCTCAGAAGCTGATGGCGAACACCGCCGAGAACACGGGACTGGTCTTCTCTGTCTGCATGCCGTACAACTCGACCTCCGAGATCGCCAACGCCGTCACCGAGCTGTGCAAAGGACGACAGAGGGATACGATGCAGGGGCAGCACCCCGGCGGTTGCAATGGCGGTGCTGCGAAGGGCGGCGCACGTTCGGGTATCTCGGTGGCCGACCTGGATCGTCACATGTACACCGCCGGCTGCCCGGATCCCGACATTGTGATCCGGACCTCGGGCGAGACCCGGCTGAGCAACTTCCTCCTGTGGCAGACGACGTTTAGTCATCTCCAGAACCCGGACCCCCTCTGGCCTGAGTTCACCTGGAGGCACCTCGTCTGGGCAATACTACAGTACCAGAGAGTCTACCCGTACATCCAGCAAAACAAAGCTCTGGCGAAGAAGCAGCTGTGAGTGAGGGGACACTATCTCCTTCCTAAGGAGATATATGCAGATGATCATCTAGTCTAGCAGATATATAAATACCAAGACAGACGGCTGGTGGAGAAGCGTCGGTGTGTGAATAAAGGGGTCTGATCTCCTTTGGGAGGAGAGAAGCAGATACCAAGAAAAGATGGTACAGCAACCTGTCGAAAGTTGGCCCTTACTACTTTTGGTTTATTTGGGCAGTGTATGTAATTATGGGAACCATGTGTATTAGTTCCTCCGTCCCAAATTACTTGTCGTGGATTTGTCTAGATAAGGATCTAGTATTAGATTTAAAACAAGTCTAGATACATCCTTATCTAGATAAATTTGTGACAAATAATTTGGGACGGAAGGAGATGGACAATCTTCGGCTTGCGTTGTGTTTAGTGAAGCCAAAACGAGAAAATTGTAAAGCATCAGAATGTATAATCAGTGCTCACTTGCAACACCAGGGCATAAATAATTTACATTTGCCTTGTTTTCGTATCCTCGTTTTTACATTTAAATTGCATTCTTCCAACTCTATCGAATGTGATTGATTGTTCTCACCAATTGGTTGGTATATAGTTCATATTCAGAGAAGTTCACTGATGCCTCTACTATATATGGCTTTGCATAAGAGCTGCGCGCCTCCGTTCCCATGTCAATTCGAAAAGGAGAGTGGATTATAAACTTTCGGGTGTCCCAGTACCCCTATGAACAGTAAAATAAAAAAAATAGAAATAAAAAAAATTCTGAAACTTTGAGACATCAAACATTGTCAAACATTTAATGTTCTTGTAAAGTTTCATCCACAAAAACCATTCGAGATGCCCTCACAAGAAAAAACAAAATCAGTACTCAAAAGTGCTTGTGAGGGCATTTCGAATGCTTGAGTTCAATCGACACTACTACATGCTTGAGTTCAATCACTACATGCTCACACATCAAACCCTACACCACGTCCATTATGTTCAACACTACCACTATCACTACTACTACTACCACCACATGCTCACAGATCCATTCTTGAGTTCAATCAAACCCTAGCGCATCAGATCTACCTACAACGGTGCAGAGAAGAGAGTGATGAATGAATTCATAGATGCCATGGCTGCAACTCGTAGGATAGGTGGAAGAAGGGGATCCTTGTCGCTGGCGTCATGGACCACCGCCCGGAGAAAGGAGATCGCCACTTACCTTCTCGTCGGTGTCGATGCGCCTCAGCGGGAAAGCTCGAAAGGGAGGATAGGGGTGGCGGTAAATTCGACGATGAGGTGAAGGGGGATATATAGGGGGCGATCGAATCGGTGGGAGGTGACCCGAATTCCTCCCGTTGATTTTTCAGCGACGCGGGAGCTCACACCATCTCTACACACACGATCTCAGATGCGGCATTCACCTCCGCTGCCTCGCCCGAAGCTGGTTCGCGAAAAACGGTGGATTCCTACGTCCCTAGCGGGCCTGGCCCTAGGATGCTTTAAGGTTCGTGCGGACGCAGATGTGGATACAACCCAGGCAACCAAACAGGACGATTTCTTCCTGCGCAGGCCGAGTTGGACCTAATGCAAGCAACCAAAAGCGTCCTTATACGTCAGGGCGAGCAACCCGAGCATAGGTCACACAAAAAAGATACGCTCAAGAGAGCACCATATACCCTGGCCATTTGGCTAGCCTGTCTGATCCCATCTACAGTGCGGGTTTGGGGCCGCCCAAATGGGTCCACACACGCGTCTGGCACGTTTGAGTGCATGATTAAGGACATCTCCAATAGTTGTAAGATATATGTTGGTAGGTTTGCCACCTAGGACGTGACTAGATTGTGCAATTTCAGGATTATCTCCCAGGATACTGAATATCCTCCGTATATCGAAGTACAAGAATATAATCACAGGAAAAAAGACAACTTAATTAATCTTCATGAGCTCAGCGACCAGAAACAGAAACAAAGATCGGAGAACTTGCGTGACATTCTCAGGCACTGAATATATCTATTGCAAACCTACTGTGTACGGATTAGATGTTCATGTGGATTAGATCTCAAAGAGACCAGGCAAGAAGATCAGAGGTTTCTCGATGCCGATCATGACGTGTAGTCTTCCGATGAACCGAGCAACAATGGCACAAATTACTCATTTTTATGACGAGATAAGAGCATCTCCAACAAATGACTAAAATTTTGATGTACTAACATGATTTTAGATGAGGAGAGAAAAGGTTTTTTAGCATCAATTTTTTCTTTAATATGTCCTAATACTAATGGCCTAAAAAACTGGCCTCATCTAGCAAACATATTTGAGCATGCTCAAACACAATTAATCCAAAACAAAACAATCTCAAACTCATGTCAAATTAATCCAAAATAAATAAAACACAAATAGTTCTTAATTATACATAGTTCATCAATCCACAATCACAAATTCAACACAATTGTTCATCAAACATAACACAAAGTTTACCACCACACATGACATGAAATATAGAGGTAGAACTAATGGTCTTGTTGCCTATTCCATGTTCACCACTCCTTGATCGACGAGACCTTATTGAACATCTTCATGAGTATATGCATCTCAAATTTCGTGGTGAACATGTAGAAAGCATCGGATGTGATCTTCCCTTTAAATTGGATGTACCATCCTTCCCATATCCAATCTTGGCCATACTCATGCTCAATATCATGTTGTGCAAGATCACAACGGCAGTCATGATGTACCAACGGATTTATTCATCCCGAAACTTATTCGATCCTCGCACAATCGCAAACTGAGTTTGCGAAATCCCAAATTCCCCCTTCACATCCCTTTTAGCAGTTGCTTGAGCATCATGAAACTGGAGTTTTTTCTTACCTTGGATGATTGGAATTGACTTCACAAAGGTAGTCCACTTCGTATATACCCCCTCTGTTGGATAGTATCCTTGTTGTATGTGCGAACATTTGCTTGAAACATCACCGGAGATGTTTTCCCATTGGCTAACTGTGTAAAGAGTGATGATCGATACATCACATTAATGTCATTGCAAGATCCATGCGTATCAAAATAGGTATACCAAAATCATGTCGTCTCATCTTCCACGGCTTCATGAATTACGGTGGCATCCTTCATATGGCCTTTGAACTTCCCTTGACATGCCGCAGGGAAGTTCAGCCACCTATGCATGCAACCAATTGACGAAGCATTGCCGAATTTTTGATAGGTAACATGTGGATACTGCAGAGGGATTGTATGTTCGATCATTGATCAGGAATCTACAAGTCTTCATCAACACCTTCATCTCTGATGCGTCGTGTTGGTGAGTCTGATCTACTTACGCATCTTCATAGTGATCCTGAACGTGTTCGTTGCTACAATATTTTGTTTTGTTTTGTACTACATTCTTCAACATACTTCGACGGTAGGGCGGATCAGTAGAGGCGACGGCAGGAATGGGGGTGGATGGGGTGCGCTAGGTTTTTGGGGTGGCCCTTCAGGCCGGGTTTTATAGCCGAAGCCAAAACAATCGATCAGTGCGTCTCTTGCCAGGCCACGGATGAGGGAGGGGGGAGGACGCCCCATTTTTATCGAGAAAGTGCTCTTCTCAGGCCAAAAATGTACTAGTGGGGAAACTTTGGGGGCAATGAAAAAATATTTTATGAGAGACTAACTAAATGAAATGGGGGATGGGCTAGTTAGGCGTTAATTCCCCAAAATAGAACCAAAATAGAAATTTTTTACCCTATATTTGACTTCTGGAGGATGGACTAGAAATGCCCTAACGAAGAAGACCCTCACTAATCGTCACATGGTCGATGCAATGTGTGAAGCACAAAGTTGTTGTATTCTCTATAATCTCAAATTATCATAGTTTTGAACAAAACTAATTAATCTGAGAAATGCATATCATAGAGTAGAGAGGCAACGGAGCATTGTTGTATGCTTCAATGAATCTGATTCTGAGTTGCACCACTAGCAAGCAATGAGAAAGCCAACGATTGCTCCAAAACAAGGCAAGGGGTTGGAAGCCAAAAATTGTAATTAAAAAAAGAATGGCAAAGACGAACGTCATCATGCTCAACACGTGAATATGTGCGCACCTTTACCTTTCAGATATCCTATGATAGACAGAAAGAGGAACCATTTGAGGTTATGTGTGCACCCTTACCCCGAGATCACCGCGAACAACAGGCAACAATTGTTGTCATAAAAGGCTCAAGGGTAAGATTCCTAAGGTAAAGAAGCAGAATATTGATGCATTATTTCGATCGAGAACACGGCAGGCAGGAATGTTTACCACCAGAACTCCAGGTACAACGCCTCCTTTTTGAAAGCAATCAAGTTTAAAAACCAACAGCACACTCTACTCAAAATAGGAAAAGAAAAGAAAAGAAAAACAGCACAACAGGAGGAGGAAAACAAACCAGCTAATTCGAACAAGAAACCAAAACATAATTTCAAACGGGAGCATCAATGATTCCTTCTTCTTCAAGAGGCCGACTTGGTATGTGGATCTTGTCGCCCAAGATTTCCATTCCCATCAACGACCATAAGAACCAGACATTTGTAAGGAACTCCCCAGCTTCACCCAGGCTCTTGGCATGCAGGTAGCCCCTGCATCTACTCGCAGAATAGCAGAGCATCTCCACCCACACACCTTGGATCACCGCCCACCTCTCTTCCTCTTCGAGGTGATCCACGAGTTCCATGGCGAGTTTCTGCGCCTTTCGAACAACATCTCCTTTAAGTTCATCATGTTCCTCATCTTCTTCCATGAGAAGAATCCCATGTGCGATGCTTGCTGCATCACTCTGGTCCTTGAGAATGTGCTTGATATCATCGCAAGCAACCGTGAACAAATCTTGTCTCGTCCCGGGCATTAGCATCTCAGGGCGTATGAAGAGCAGGTAGATCATGTAGTTGGACATCTCCCTGCCGCGTTGGGTGGTGTCTCCACTTTGACCTTTGGAGGAGGTGTCAGGGTGGTAGACGACGAGATCCGTGGCGATGTGCCACACAAGGACAATCTCGTCGAACGGTAAGTCGAGGCTCCAACCAAGTTGCCGTCCCAGCTGAGGGTGCCTCGACAAAGCCCGTTGTCCCCTGAGATTGTTGAATCTTCTGTATGTAACAAGATCATGATCACTTATGTACTCTTTCCACCTATCTTTCACATACCGTCGAATCAGCCCTTCGATCTGGAGGGCCGCGGGCACCTGCCAAATGCACCCATGCTTGTTAATGTACTCCCTGAGACACTTGAAGACAGCAAGTTTCATCAAAGTGGTGGGCTGCTTCTCGCGAGCACAAAATGACAAGAGATTGTGCTGCGAAACCATGTCTTGCCAAGAAGCAAGTTTGCTTGCTCCCCAAATGTTGCAAGGATAGAGCAAGAAGGGGGAGAACTGAATCAAGATCGACTGTGCAACCCAACAGGAGGTATGACACTATAATGTCCTTCTCATTGTAACCATCCTTGTCGCTTGTGGCGAAGAGCACCAGGGAAGCCAAAGCCAGGAAAGGAAGCAATGAGAATGAGCAGCATCCAAGAAAAGTTCCGGATGATCTCCGTTTGGTGTACAGGGCGCCAAATGTACTCATAACCCACACCTTCAAAATCTTGTGTCCATTCTCGTCGTCCAACCACAGGAAATGCTGCAGATGGTTAAGACGAGCGGAGTATTGAGTAGACAGGTCCACAAGCATCATGGAGATGTAGTCCATCATATGGGTAAAATCCTTGATAATCTCTGTTTCTTGGTCACTTCCACTTGCTAACTCCGTCACTTGTACTACATGCACCTTTGCTTCTTTTACATAATCTCCAAGTGAAATGGTGGGTCTTCTCGGCATTTTTGCTGAAAAAAGATCCAGCCAATCTGAAGTGCACCATGTCCAACATGATGGAATGTGCCCTTCTTCTCTTCGTGTAGACAAGCTCTTGGAAGCAATGCTGTTGAAGCTGGCCCTCCTGAGCGCCCATGGCTTCTCGCTGAACTTAAGGATGCCGACGACAAAGAGCAAGACCGCCGCCTGCAGGAGCTTCTTCTGGCCGGACCACCACTTGCAGAAGACGTACAAGGCGACCGCGACCTGGGACACCAGAGTCGTGGCGTGCCGCCTCCATAGCTCGTTGTCCTCGAGGCTGTAGGCACTCATGGACTGTCCGCCAAGGTGGATGAGGAGGATAGGCACCCATATGAGCTCGAGAGCGTCGCTCCCCTCATCCGCGGTCATCTGCTTCTGGCGGTTGAAGAGGGTGGCCAGAGCGTAGACCGCCAGGGCATCCCCGCCGATGTTCGACATCCACAGCTCCACCCTCAACCTGCGTAGCTTATGGTATAGACGCACCGAACCGGCGAAGTAGAGGAAGAAGTGGACGGAGAGGCTGCCCAAGACGAGGACCCTAAGCTTCCACTCATCCCACCACTGCATTGCATTTGAGAGACCCATCTCCTTCTCCCTTGTTCACTTGGGGATGTTTAATTTTAACTAGCTAGGCATAATTTCTCCTAGGGCGACCCAGTGTGATGGAAGGCCCTATACATACATGAAAGAATGGTGCTGCCTTGTGATGTAAACTAGGTAGGCACTAGTCCAGATCTCCTTTAATCTTTTCATTAATTAAATGGGAACATGATACTAAATTAAAGCTAAAACGCTGATGTAACCAACCCCCGACGGGCTCCGCTTTCGATTGCGATGTGCGAAAAAAATATCAACAACTAAGGTGTGAAATCAATATCACTAGATCTGTCATGAAATATATTTTGGTATAGCATTTATAAGAAGTTGTGGATGTTAATATTTCTCTCGATAAATACGGTCGATGAGCTTTATAAACCTGCACAGAGGGAGTATATTCATCTATACAAATCTGCTTCACTGTTTGGTCTGAATGACCTATGCAAAAACAGACAGACAGTTGATACGTATCATCTGAATTTCTTTTCTTTTTTAGAACTTCTCTGCAATAATGATGTAGAACAGCACACTAAAACCTAACCCAGCAGCGGGTGCACTGTGCCGCGCAGTCCCCTCGGCAATCCACGTTGTAGCCCAAAACCTTCGGATTCCGTAAAAGAACGCTCCGGAGAGTCTTCCCGTTTATCCCCCAGTCGTTGTCCAACTTGCCGACATTAAGCTTCACCTCGCTCTCAAGATCGCATCCGAGAACCTCAGGGAACTTCTTGAGCAGCTTGTAAAGGTCATCGTCGGAGAGCCCGAGGCCCCTGACGTAATCCAGCACTCCATTTACCACCTCGGCGCTCGGAACCTCCTTCTTTCTCTCCTCGGTCCAGTATGGCGAATGGACCCATCCGAACGCCTTCTTCAGCATCTTTTCTGCGTCTTCGGCGGAGAAATTCAGTGAAGTGAGTATCTGCTTGCACTCTTCCCATGTTTTGGTGTCACCGGCGTCCACCACAGCGGCGGCCTGAGCTGGGTCAGATGAGAGTGCCCGCCATTTTCTGTGAATCCTATTTGTGTGCTGAATGTTTGGCTGGACCTGGACAATTAATCTCGTTCCATGTTTCTTCTTGGAAAAGATCACACTTGACGATGTCGAGAGATCACACTGGAGGTATAGAACAGGAACCCCACTCAGAAACTAAGTAAGAAATCTCTCTTGGAGAAGTGGAGAGAGTCATTGATATGTATTAAGCCAACTGACAGAGAAACTAAGAAACTGAAAACTGCAAGCGTCAAAACCACAAAAGCATAGCAGAGAAACCAACCAACCAATTGGAATTTGGGAGATTAAGCTAAGGTTTGTACTAAATAAAAGGATCAATTTCTCATATATATTATACACCATCCATCCAATCAACCCAATGAATGTGAATGTTGTGCATATCATGTGAATCAAAGGTACCAAAGGCGTAGTATGGCTTTGCTACTACAGTAGTATGATTGATTGATGGTGGTACACTGAAAATGCACTACTACTCCGTGAAGTTGAAATTCAGGAACTCATGTAACAACAACTCGTAGTATTATGGGAGGGACATCCCAAAAACTTATGAACTGGTTGAACTCGAAGTGTTAAAACGAAAGCAAGGGACATGGCATCTTACAGTTACAGGTTGAAAGAAGGCCCGCGCAGGCGCAGCAGAAGCTTCGGTGGCAGTCATGAAGGGCAGCGCCGGCGACATCCTGCATAGCGTACAGTAGAGACAGATGGTGAGTGTCAAGAAAAATAAAATAAAAATCAAGGTATGAAGGAAGTCGTCGGACGCAATCACAGATTGGCTGCGTGGATGGGATCGGAAGCAGATGAATCTGCGTTCGAAATCCCGGTGGGGAAGGGGAAGGGGAAGAGCAGAGAGAGAGAGAGAGAAGCACCGAGGAGGAGAGGGAGGGGGTACGCACGCATAGGCCGGCGTCGAGTCCCCGGCCGCTCGACCTCCACGCCTCCGCTTCTCTTGTCTGCGGTGGGTGTGGCTCTGCCCCTCGGCGAAGAGGAGAGGGGAGTCGGCGTCTCCAACCAGCGCGTCCCTTCCCACTTCCCAGCCAGCCACTTGCTCGTAGGGGCCTCGCAAGAGCCACACAAACTCAAAACTCAAAAGTTATGGAAATGTCTAATCAAGTATAAATTGAAAGTTTAACACTTCATCCGTACAGAAATATAATCGTGTTTAAACGCTCATACAGAGCAAATTGGTCCATTAGAGTCATCGTAACATATACTTTCATATTTTATTTACTTTCATGTCCTAAATGTTGGTACTAGAAGAAAAAAAATATGAATTTGATCAAACATAATACTCAGTAACAGACTTTTCTTATAAGAAAATAACACACCCTGTGTGTGGGTAAAACAGAGGGAGTATGATATAGATTGAGATTAAAGGTTTTTCGTTCAAAATTTGGATGTTTGTTACTATATCTTTTGGCTTCGACAGAAATCGAGACACATCAAACACATATCGTTTGCGGGCGGTTTGCTGATTCCGATTTCACGCTCAGAACAAACCGGGCAGGATTTGGGCTGAGGTACGACACGACTGGCATCCGACGGCGCTGGAACAAGAATAAACAAACTTCCTGCTGCATTTTATTTCCCTGGAACTAGCACTGACAATGAGCTAGGGTACATATACAACGTCTTTGTCCATCACCCATGATCCACCCAGCAAACCAACATAAAGCCTCTCCACTCTCATCAACACAGCCAAGCATTTCCCGTACAAATCGGACCTCAAATCACCACTAAACCCCCCAATCAGTGGCCTCCGTGGCGGTAGAGGAGCAGCGACCGGTACACGGCGGCGAGGTGGAGGAACACGATCACCAGGATGAGGAAGTCGTCGAAGAACCCAAACAGCCCCAGCACGCCTGCACATCCAGCAACACCCATCAGAGTGCCGATTGACTGACGCATCAAACGCCACCTACAGAGTGCCGGTACAGGATTTACAAAGGGAAATTGACTCGCTTACTTTCGGGGAGGATGTCGACCGGGCTCAGGACGTAGACTCCGCTCAGGATCACCTACAGAGTTCGAATCAGCAAGCACGTCAGGTTCGTATTTACGTGCTGCTCGGTCTCATGCCTCGCATCCATAGCACCGGTCACCAACGGATGGTACGAAGATGAATGAAGTAACAAACAGCGTGACCTGTTTTGTTTACTTCCACCATCTCAGTAAATTTTCCAGCATAATATGTTAAGGTGGCAAACATAGTTTTATCAATGGCCTGCAACATACGTACCATCAGAATCATCCTCGCCCTGAAGACAAGTGGCAGGGTCCTCTGGGGATCCATTAGTTCTCTGAACAGCCTCCGTAAGAAAAACGGTAGGTCTTGCAGCCTCTGAAAAAGGTAACAATGAACTAGTGGTTACCCATAACCTACGGTTAATAAATGCTAGAGTTTGTCTTTCGATCAGAAAATACAGTCAATTCATTTGCAATATTAACAGCTATTCTAACAAGTATAACTCTTGAATACTTATAATTAAGGAATTTGGAATTTTCAAATCTGGCGACACCATAGGCAATGGTGTAGAATTTTCTACTTTCCCTGCAGTCACTAATGTGGGAAGTTTTAGCATATAAGAATATGGGAGACTGACACACTTCCCCCCCTTGGCATTGCTGAAGTGCTATCAGGAATTTTGGCCAATCATATGTCCATTGTAATATTTATACCAGGAAAATAATTGTTGATATTTTTGTGGTGGGTGAAAATTTGATATCATTTCGCTATATCTCTTGTGTACACTATGTATTTGCAATAAATGAAGTCAGCTATCATGACAAGACAGAGTAATAAACCTGAGTTAGGCTGCGTGGTGCTCCACCAAATATGTGATTGTAGTGCTGAATCTCTCCCAACACACGCTGAAGTTGAGGATCATCATTCTGATCATCTGATACATTGGCAGGTACCAGCAGATTTATGAGCCTGCGGCAAATGGGACACTTGCAAGGCTGTACAGCAGCTCCATGATTCCAAACACGGATGATGCACTCTCCTGGAAAAACTTGGAACTTAGAAGAACGAACTAAATCTTAAGCAATAGAGCTATAGAAGATAGTAGCCAGTGCAGGAACAAGTTGGATAAAGTACAAACAATGTGTGAATCAGGAACGAGATATTGCTACATATCGTATCGAGGTGAAACTGCAAGTGTAGTAATAATCTATGCGGCGGGAATCTCTGCTATAAAACACCATATCGTAATATCTATAACACTGGTACTACATACAAGGTAAACAAACTGTTTATTGCTAGTAAACAAAGTTAGCACCACATTTCCTTAAAATAAAAGCTAGTACCATCCTACGGCCAATGGAACTCAACATGACCGCGCCCAGGTCAGTTTCCTGCCCAAGCCCTACTAGCGGACATTGAATGAGCTGAGATGATGCTTATAATATCGGCAATGAGGGTGATTTTCTACAATGGATGCACGAGGATGGCGTTCGTAGCCTTCAGTACTTGCAGGAAACAATCTTAAATCCTAATTTTCCAGACAATGAGAAACCATCCTGAAATATGACAGAAAATTCTGCTGTGTCCACATTCTAGTACGCATTAGATACTACCCTGCCATCCCATTCGACGTGTATGAGTTCATCATTTCGCCCAAGCAAACCACAGTGACCTAAACCCTCATTTCGGATCGATTGGAGCAAGCACGTCGTCCGAGACAAACTCCGAGAGCAGAATGCGAATGGGCAGCTTTCGATCTGGGATTCCGGCTCCGCAGCTCGCCATTGATCCGAACGAATCTGGCACTCGTCGGAGCAATCCAGAGCCCGCCCTTCCCCGCATCCGAAGGGAAGGAGCAGCAGCTTCGCGTGATGATGGGCCGAACGCTCCCAGAAGACAAACAATCAATATGACCCGGATTTTACTAGTACCAAAAATTTCCGCGGAGGGCGGGGGAACAGTGGGGATGGATCGGGGGGAGAGGGGGAGGGAGGGGGGAACGAACCGCAGAACCAGTGGGAGCAGTTGGCCTGGCAGGGGATCCGGAAGCGGTCGTGGCAGACGGAGCAGACGTCGTCCTCCGGCGGCACCGGCGACGCCGACGAGGAGGAGGCGGAGGAGGCGGTGGCGGAGCTCATCCCCTTCCTTCCTTCCCTGCCGCGCACGCAGACAGACTCAGGGGAACACGTCACACGCGTTTTCGTGTGTTTCCTTTGGCTTTGACGGTCAAGTCGCCGGACGGAAACCGTTTTTGCTCTGCTTTTTCTTTTCCCCGTCGTCGACGCGCACGCTACGCCCACGCGGTACCTCGAAACGAAGCTAAGAATGCTTTGCTTGCTTATCTGACGTAAATAATTGTTATAACTATAACACTTTTTATATCATCTAATGATTTAAATATACATCATGAGCCGCTGTCCGGGTAAAATGAAATCATGCCAACCGCACCATCGCCACCCTCACCTCGCACGATTAACCCGCATCCCGCCGCGCCGCTCGCTTACCACATCCCGCCACCGCTACATTCGGTCTTCCCGTTGTCGCACGCCTTGAAATCAAGTGAATCCATCGATTCACCGTTGCTCGATTTAGAAGTTGCACCGTTCTGCCCTGCCACACGCACCCTCTCAGTTGTCTCCTTGCGACCCCATCGTCCTTTGCGGTACCATACGCCAAATATTCTACGTTGCAAAAACCTAACTCGCAGACAAGGAAGGGTGGGAGCCCCATCCACCTTCAGACCCCCGTGGAGAATCTAGATAAGGTCGGGATGTCCCTTGATCAATCGGAGCGAGTTCTCCAGCAGGAGAGAGTGGGTGGGGGAGAGATCTCGACGTTGCAAAGGCGGCACAAGTGTTGTACTCCATTTCTTGTTAAGGTGTATAAATTTTGTAAAAAGGTAAAAAAATTAACTTTGATCAAATTTACAGCAAAAAATATCGACATCTATGATATTTAATAAATACAATATGAAAATACATTTGAAGGTGAATTTAATGATACCACTTTGGAAGTATTGAAAATCCACCTTTCTTATCCTGTAAGTATTGAAAATCCGCCTTTCTGAGCTGCCACATCGACAGCGAAAGCCCCAAGTAAGTTAGGAGAAAATATGCCCTAGTAGCCGTCACCCCATATAAAATGTGGTCCAAATCAATGTGGCTTTACACGTATTGAAACCACTTGGAAGAACTATATATGAATTCAAACATATCAAGTAGGCAAATGCTTCAGTTACCAACAAACCTAAGCACACTAGACATTTCCAGCAACTCATGTTTGTTGGTAGACTACCTACCTTATTTCCTTTTTTAGAAAGAAGAAACCATGAAAAAAAATCATTTCTTTAAAATTCAAAAAAGACAAACAAACAATGTTTTTAGTCAAAACTCAGAAAATAAACTACCATTACCTACTTTATTTATCTTAGCCTTTATCATGCAAATCCTGGAAAGCATAGTCCACAAAATTAGAGTTGAAATAACGTACTGTTCTCAAATTGTAATACAATAATAAATAACTGTGTGGGTTATTTTAGCATTAGTTTTGAATTTCCAGTTGCAGAATAGCATTGTTATAACAGTTTCTCTTACCATTGAAAAGAATAGTTATTTTTTCAGACGCAAACGATTGTTCACCAAGTCGTTGATGCTTTGTGGTGTACTGCCTCCAGCAAGTCCTGGGAAATATCTCCCTCACTATTGGCTTAAGATCCCACCATTCAGAGAGAGTGTCAAATTTTTGTCCTAGGTTGTGGATCACATAGCATATGCTCAGGCTCACTTTATGCCTATATTTGATTTATGTCAGTGTATTTGCTTTCAGATATGTATTTTGACATCTAAAGATAGGTCACATCAAATATTTTCTATTGAATTCGAACAATTCTTGAGCATGAGTGTTTGTCATATTTTCATCTTCTAATCAGTAAGAGGGGTGTAGCTGAAATTTTATTCATGAGGATCTAATTCTCATTAAATTTCATGAATTCTTAACCAGGATTACATTGAATTAGTATGATTGCTAGTACTATATTCAGGTTGCCCTCTTCAACTATTAATTAGTATTAAACTATGGGGTCGGAGCAACTTGCTCATTTTACCGGTGAAATAATCGGTTCAAGACCGATAAGATAATGTGCAAAGCTCATTAATCATAAGTGCTAGATGAAGAAGCTGGTTCGAGCAAACAAGAAAAACCCGAAAGAACCAGCAACCCCAACTGAAAAAAGAACAATGAAGGGCTGATCAAGGCTAAAAAATGAGAAAATATAGAAATACTAAAGCAAAAATCTGACTTATGGCCGATTGCTAAATCAATTAGATAATGGTTAAAAAATCCCTTAATTATAGCAACAATTAGAATTTCAATGATCGTAAATAATTTTGACTAAATAAATAATATTATTTCTAGAAAAAATAAATATTATTTGATTCGTGCATTGCACGTGCACGCTTACTAGTTGAGGTAAATTGCGAACTTTTTTCTTCTACAAGGTAAAAAAAAAATTAGGAACCTAGCAGGGCGTACGTGGACGCCACCATGGCCGCCAATTTAAGCCCACCATGCTTGACGTGTGCAGCCCGCAAAAGCCCATATACACAAAATCCTCATTTCCTTCTTTCCCAGTTTCGACGCCGCCGTGCCCAGGTCACCGTGTTTCTCGAAGAGGCCGAAGGGCACCGTCGCCGCCGCCGTCCCCGTCTCCACCCGCACACAATCCAGACTCGCGGCACGCTCGCAGCCCTGACCGCCGACCTCGCACGCCTCCCGCGGCCGGTGCCCTGCCGCCAAGGGTCTCCCAGGCTAGTTCGACTCTGCTCACGGCGGCAGAGCAGAGTGTTCCGGCGGCCGGCGGAACCCAGCGGCCGTTAATATCGTGGAGGCGTGGTTGGGAGCACCACTTGACCAGGCAGGCGTCTCTTCGGTTCGGCCCTCGGACCCAAGCCCCGCCGTTCGTCACCGATGACGCCGACAGCGGCGCGCGCCTCCGCGGCCGCGGCTCACGCCCTGCTACGCAGAACGAGGTGCGTGAGCGTGTTCTCTCTGCCCAACCCCCCCCCCCCCCCCCCCCCCCCCCTCCATCCGCGATTTGTTCTGCTCCAGCTCATCCATTCGTCACCTTCTCCCCCAAAACCGCAGATGCTTTTCCGCGGCGAACCGGATCAGGCCGATCACGAGGGTGTTCTCCAGCGCCCCGTCGGGAGCGGCCGAGCCGCAGGTACCTTTCCTCTCCGCGAATCGCTTGTGTCGTTGTCTCCATAGGGTTCAGAGAAATGGATCGTTCAGGGTGCCACGGATTGCGAAATTGATTTAAGGTTTCGTGCCCGATTCGGTCCGTGAACATGTAGGGTGGCTCGGAGAAGATTGTCGGTGTGAGAGCCGGAGACGACGACGAGCTCGACGTTGCTATCGTCGGTGGAGGCATGGTGGGCCTGGCCGTTGCTTGTGCACTGTGTAGGTATTGCTGCCTTCAGTGTAATTCTGTTTCTTTCTTCCAATTGTTCGTGAGCTCAGCTTCGTGTTGCTCTTAGGCTGAGAATCGATCCTTATAATCGGTAGGCTACATAATTAGTTATAAGAGGAATTTTGACACCATTGGAATAAAGTTCTCCCTGCCATTTTACTACTAGTTCAATGCCAAGTATTGCAAATGCTATTGGCAGTGCAGGGGAGTTTGGGGCCTTTATGAAAACACCTTTTGTATGAATTTGGCAATCACATGCAATGATTTATTCAGATTGGAAGTACCAACTTCTCATATGCTTATGTATCCCGCATGCAGCCAATATGCCATTGACCAAGCACCTGCGAGTTGCCATCATCGATAGCAATCCTGCATTGAAGTCAAGCAAATATCTGAAGAAAGATGGTATACCTGATTCAAGGGTCAGCACTGTTACTCCTGCAACCATTTCCTTCTTCAGAGGTAATTTGGATGTAAAACGGAATGCTTCACAACGTGTAGTTTCAGAAGTACACCATCTTAAACAATTCCTTATTATGTGTCTGTAGCTACTTCACTTTTTTTAGTAGCTATAGTATTGTATGGTTTGACATATATTTTGTACTTGTACTATGTCATGTGGCAGATATTGGTGCATGGGAGCATATTCTACACCAGAGACACGCTTTCTTTGGTAAAATGCAGGTGATGACATGCAATTTCATCATACGTATGGTGATTACCTTTATCTATTCATCTGCTTGTGTTTGATGAGACTTGGAACAAGTCATTGATGCTTCTTGTAGTAAGTTTCTCCATTGAATCCATTGATTCATTTATCTCAGTGAACCAAGTTGAATAATCTATTGAGTTGATAGCAATAAAAATGGTGAAATGGAACATGCAACAAATGCTTCACACTTCCAAATTTTTCCCAGTCAATTTCTAAATGGAATATAAATACATTGACATAGTGGCATACCTTATTCTGCCCCTGTTTTACCAAGCCCATTTCATTCATATTTTGGATATTATAGATCACTTGAAGCGTAACTATGCTTGGACGGTACATATTGTACGCTTTATTTCGTGCATATTAGGCCATTCTTATGTGATCCATTTTATGACAATTGTTCAGACATATGTTAGCATGGCTCCTTTGCCTTTGGTCTTGTCCTTTATTTTTTTGTTGCACTTGCAAACAATGAGAGCAACAATTTCTTCATTCTTATTTGTTGCACTTGCACACAACAAGAGCAGCAGTTTCTTCCAACTTATTTGCTGCGCCTGCACACAACAAGACCAACAGTTTCTTGCTTTAGATAATTGGTGTTCAACATAAGCATTGATTACAATTTGGATGCATTTTCGCTGCAGGTGTGGGATTACACTGGACTAGGATACACGAGGTACAATGCAAGAGATGTATGCAAAGAATATCTTGGGTATGTTTGAATGGGAGCTGCTGTAATTGTCTGAAACCCTTTTTTATCCACTGGTTCATCGATGACTTTTTTGCTTTGTTTTTTCCATTATTTAGATGTGTGGTGGAGAACAAGGTGCTTTGCAACTCACTTCTGCTACGCTTACAGGTATGTATTTTTTCAATAAACTTTGGATGATTTTGATCAACATCTGGATGTTTAGACTGATGTTTGAACTCGTCTAATACTACCTTACTCTATACACATGGTTTTTTTCCTAGTTTATAAACTTGCTGAGTACAGTACAGCCTTACAGCCCACACATTCAAGACAGCAAAGTAAATCTTATACAAGAGGTCTTTGTCATAAAAAGCCAAACATAATTGCTTTTATGGAACCTAATTCCCATACATTAAATTTTTATTAGCTGTACACAATGCCTAGCTACCGACAGTATGTTTTGTTAGAACTATTGGTCATGAAGCACAGTTCACTTTTGTGTGCGACGTTAATTGTCCTTCTCATAAGGGACACAGTAAGTTAATCTCAAATATCCTAAAAAACTCAAAGAAAAAACACATGGAAATAGATGGTTGGGTGGTTTTCAGCTAGATGTTGCACTTATATTGCTATCTGTCCTTTTTTCCCATCGAAATAGTCACCTTAAATTGCTACTTAAGATGTTTGCCTTACCAGGAGCAAAAGGAAGACATTGAAAAGATGATCTACCCTACCCGATTGTTGTCTCT
Source organism: Bromus sterilis (assembly GCA_950022295.1). Taxonomy (NCBI): domain Eukaryota; kingdom Viridiplantae; phylum Streptophyta; class Magnoliopsida; order Poales; family Poaceae; genus Bromus; species Bromus sterilis. The sequence goes on along the minus strand of OX465595.1, from coordinate 447,850,724 downwards.
TGCTTTTCCATCAAAGAGCAGAAACGTAGGAGTAGCAGGACTGAAGCCACCATCAACTGAGGGAGATTCCATTGGTCATACTTCAGAGGAACTACGCCGTAGTAATTTGGTTAAACTTGACCTAAGTGATGGACAGACTTTATATTCAAAATTGGTGGTTAGTTCCTATATATGATTCTCCATTCATTCAAACTTTTGTATCTCTTCATTGCCCTCCGTCACTTATTTTAACCTATGGTCGCAGGTAGGAGCTGATGGTTCCAAATCCAATGTAAGACAGATTGCAGGCATAAAAACCACTGGTTGGAGTTATCCTCAGAGTGCGATTATATGTACAGTAGAACATACCGCAGAGAATGACTGTGCATGGCAGAGGTTCCTCCCTTCTGGTCCGATTGCCCTGCTTCCAATAGGTAACAACTTCAGCAATATAGTGTGGACAATGAGCCCACAGGAGGCATCACGCCATAAGTCAATGAGCCCTGAAGATTTTGTGATGTCAGTGAACCGTGCATTGGATTTTGGTTATGGACCGCATCCCAGCTCGAGTAGTCTTGACCATTACATGGAAAGGTTATTTTCTGGCGTTGGAGATACTGCAGCATCTACAAAAGAATGCTTTGAAGTACCGCCAAGAGCAATTGGGTTAATCTCTGATAGAATGGCATTTCCATTGTCACTGATGCATTCCCATAATTATGTTTCAAAAAGGCTAGCATTAGTTGGTGATGCTGCTCATACAGTCCACCCCTTGGCCGGTCAAGGTGTCAATTTGGGTTTTGGAGATGCAGCTGCCTTAGCAAAAGTTATTTCTGAGGGAGTTTCTGTTGGTTCTGATATCGGAGATGTAAGTACCTAATGTTGTTTCTTGAATCAACTAAGTACCTAATATTGATTTGTTTTGGTTCGATTTCTGAACATTGCTGTATCTATCTTCTATGAGCGACTCTTAGATTAGTATTTATGAACTGATGAGTGCAAGCAAAAGATGTAAAGCTTGTCATCCAGCAGCTTAATCATGCTTTTTGCAACTCCTGCTTTCTTTACTTTTATGCATTGTTTATCATCTTGCACAGTATAATATAAACAGGATCATGTTTATCAACCACAGCAAACTAACCAAACCTTTTTTATTTGTTTGTCAGCTATCTTTGCTAAGTCGGTATGAGAATGACCGGAAGAATGCCAATGTTGCGATGGCGGCAGTTCTAGATGGTTTCCAGAAGATGTACTCCGTTGATTTCGGACCCCTCAATGTCCTAAGAGCTGCCGCTTTCCATGGGGCCCAGTATATATCACCACTGAAAAAGAATATAATCTCTTATGCAATGGGCGACAAAAAATCTCCTCTGTTTTCATAGGCAGCAGGTTTTAGAAACATGTTGGTTTTGCTGTTACTGCAGCGGTGTCCTGAAATGTGTAGTTCTGAAGTAGTACGGTGTAATCTGGGCTTGTACCGAGGAGTATTTTAAGCTAGTGATGTTTGCGGAGAAACGTGGATTAAATAAAATGTAACTAGAAAGTAAGCTATTAAACGTTAGGTGTTGTTAGAATGTTCATTGGATCCATTTTCACTATCTTTATGCTGAGTAGTATTTTTATGTTGTTAGTGACCCTTTTATTATCCTGGGAAGTTGTATACGCAAGAAAATGCAGGCTATATGTTCTTTTTGAGGGAGTGCAGGATAGACCCCCCCCCCCCCCCCCCCCCCCCATGTTTTAGTAGTTTGTCTTTTTTAGAACATCTGACAAGATTTACAAAAAGTTGACTGTAGCCCAAATTCTGGGTTCCATCTCCAAGATGCAGAGTTCCCTCCGCAGCATGACAGGCAGGCAACAGAGGCTGCTTTGCTGACCTTGCCGGCAAAAAATGGAGGGAAACCGACTGGGCCCGTGCTATGCTATGTTTTCGAGCTCTCGAAGGTGCAGAGGGTGGTGCGAGGAAGAAGCCCAAGGTTCCTGCTTTGCTATCAGCATTCCCGGTCCATGTGACTACGGTATCGCCAAATCTATCGATGGCATGAGACCAGACAAGCTGGGTGCACGCCATCGCCGAGCTGCCATGCCGTCTCTGCTCGATCTGCAGCTCTTGATGGATCTTTGAGCTATTCCGGAGACGCAGGACTTTGTTTGCAATCAAAGGGTTCCTCCAGAAGGACATGTTGTGTTGCCTAGGCAGGAATGCTGGACAGAAAACAAAGCTGGGTATGGCATCATAGACATTAGCATACCTGATCTATTCAAGGGTACACATAGTGGAGGTCGCATTCTGGCGCATGGCCAAGTACATGGAAAACGCTAGTGCTCCAGCAAATGAAGCAATCCGCAACCCATCAGTGAACTTCCCCAAGTGCGTCCAGGATTACATGATTTCCAAATTACAAAATGCCCAGCAGATGCATAGGGTGATCTGCATGTAAACCGGTGATAGCAAATATTTTCCAAGGAGAAAAAGGTTGAAGTTCTCATGGTTCAGTCGAGACACACACAAGAACGTGATAGTTCTTCTCGCTTCAGAATTACTACCTCTAGCACAAACAAGTGTCAAGAATGTACGTAGAATTAGATATGCTGCCAGATGTTCACGCAACAAGTTGCGGCTACTTCACAAACCTTGCCCTCATGTCGTCGTTGTTGTTGTTGTCTGCTGTCAGATTGGAGTTCGCCTTGCTTACATACATGTCCCCGTACTACAGCTTGCCCCCAATCTGGTAAAATCTAGAGTGGAAAATCCGTCGTACCTATCATGGCCTATCAGAATAACAAAATTACAAAAAATGGAGTGCGCTCTTCCTTCCTCTCTAACAGCAGACTTCGTGCAAACTGTCATGGAATAGAAGGTGAAGCGCAGCAATCAAACTAGATCAATGGCAGACTGCTAAGGAACTCACACTTAATCCAGTCATGATACAGAAGAAAATAGTAACTTTACGGGTAGAATTTGAGTAGGTCTGGAATTATAGAGGAACTGGAGACTGTCCACTGTAGTGGGGGCTAGGGTTTATACCTGAATTACAATGTGCTTCAATATGTAACCTATATATCCTAAAAAAATGTAATAAAAGGAAAAACATATATCCTGCACTCCACTAGAAATACATATAGCCTGCATTTTATTTCTTATCTATAGAAGATCCCAGGATATAACAAAACAAGAAGGGCACTTCCACTGCAAAATATAGCCATATCCTCTACAAAAATGGAAAAAGCATTACCCTACAAAAAATAACATATACCCTGCACTCCACTAAAAAGACACACCCTGCATTTTCCTGCCTATCAAGCTTCCCAGGATAACAAACAACTGCAAGCAAACTACTAAACACAAATATAGTGAAAACAAATCCAGTGAACATTACATTCTAACAAGACCATGAGATCTGGAGTAATTTTATTTATCTACAGTATTATATACTTTTTTGTTACATTGTATCCACTCTATTTCTCCACGACACATCACTAGCTTAAAATACCCAGCACAAACCAGAGCACACCATACTACTTTAGAACTACACAAATTCAGGATAGCACTGGAATAATAAGCCCAGAAGTTTCTGAGGCATGCTGCCTATGAAAACAGAGGCGGTTTTCTGTCGCCCATTGCATAAGAGATTATGTTCTTCTTCAGTGGTGATATGTACTGCGCACCATGGAATGCAGCGGCTCTTAGGACATTGAGGGGCCCGAAATCAACAGAGTACATCTTCTGGAAGCCATCTAGAACTGCCGACATCGCAATGTTGGCAGCCTTGCGGTCATTCTCATACCGACTTAGCAAAGATAGCTAGCAAACGAAAAAATATTTGGTTAGTTTACTGTCGAAGATTAACATGGAGGTATATATACTAAGACTAACCACACCATGCAAGATGATAAACAATGTATTCACACAAATAAAGCAGGATTCGCAAAAAAAAAAAACTGATTAAGCTGCAGAATGACTGGCTCTACATCTTTTGCTTGCACTTATTCAGTTCCTAAATAATATTATGGGTCTCTCATAGAGAGCTGGGATATAGCGGTCTCGGGAAAAAAATCTATCTAAAATGGGCAATGCTATTGATTCAGAAAACAACACTAGGTACTTACATCCCCAATATCTGCACCAACAGAAACTCCTTCAGAAATAACTTTTGATAAGGCAGCTGCATCTCCAAAACCCAAATTAACACCTTGACCAGCTAAGGGGTGAACTGTATGAGCAGCATCACCAACTAGTGCCAGCCTTTTTGAAACATAATCATGGGAGTGCATCAGCGACAATGGAAATGCCATTCTGTCAGAGATCAACCCAATTGCTCTTGGTGGTACTTCAAAGCATTCTTTTGTAGACGCTGCAGTATCTCCAATGCCAGAAAATAACTTTTCCATGTAATGGTCAAGACTACTAGAGCTGGGATGTGGCCCGTAACCAAAATCCAATGCACGGTTCACTGACATCACAAAATCTTCAGAGCTCATTGACTTATGGCGTGATGCCTCCTCTGGGCTCATTGTCCATACAATATTGCTGAAGTTGTCACCTATTGGAAGCAGGGCAATCGGACCGGAAGGAAGAAACCTTTGCCATGCACAGTCATTCTCTGCAGTATGCTCTACTGTACATATAATCGCACTCTGAGGATAACTCCAACCAGTTGTTTTTATGCCCGCAATCTGTCTTACATTGGATTTGGAACCATCAGCTCCTACCTGCGACCATAGGTTAAAGTAAGTGACGGAAGGCAATCAAGAGATACAAAAGTTTGAATGAATGGAGAATCATATATAGGAACTTACCACCAACTTTGAATATAAAGTCTGTCCATCACTTAGGTCAAGTTTAACCAAATTACTACGACGTAGTTCCTCTGAAGTATGACCAATGGAATCTGCCTCGGTTGATGGTGGCTTCGGTCCTGCTACTCTTACGTTTCTGCTCTTTGATGGGAAAGCAAGAGACGACAATCGGGTAGGGTAGATCATCTTTCCAATGTCTTCCTTTTGCTCCTGGTAAGGCAAACATCTTAAGTAGCAATTTAAGGTGACTATTTCAATTTAAAAAAAAGACAGATAGCAATATAAGTGCAACATCTAACTAGAATCCACCCAACCATCAATATTCTGTGATGTTCTGTTCTTTGAGCTTTTTAGGATATTTCAGATCATCTTATTTACTCCCTCTGTCTATGAATAAGTGTTTTTCTAGATTTTGTCTCCAGTCAAATTTATTAAACTTTGACCAACTTTATAGAGAAAAGTAATAGCATTATGACACTAAATTAGTATCACGAGATTCGTCTTGCCATGAAGTTTCAAAATATACCAATTTGATGCCATATATGTTGGTGGTATTTTCAATAAAGTTAGTCAATTTTTTTTGACTAAGTACAAAAGGTAGAAGTACACTTATTCGTGGACAGAGGGAATAAGTGCCTTGTGATTATGACTTACATACCACAAAAAGGGTAAACTGCGCTTCATGGCCAACAGTTCTAACAAGTGTCTTGTCAGTAAATACATTGTCTACAGCTAATAAAATCTAATGTATGGGAATCAGCTACCATAAAACCAAGTAGATCCCTTTCTTATGACAAAGGCCTCTTGTATAAGATTTACTTTGCTCTCTTGAATATGTAGGTCGTAAGACTGTACTGTCTTCAGCAAGTTTATAAACTAGGAAGCAAACCATTGGTGTGGAGTGAGGTAGTATTAGGCAGGTTAAAACATCAGGCTAAATATTTAGATGCCAATCAAAATCAAGTTCGTTGAAAAATACAGACCTGTAGACGTAACAAAAGTGAGTTGCAAAGCACCTTGTTTTCCACCACACATCTACACAATGAAAAAAACAAAGCAAAAGGTTATCATATATCAATGAACCAGTAAAGTGGTATCAGACAATCCCAAGACAATCCCAGCAGCCCCCATTAAAACATACCCAAGATATTCTTTGCCCACATCTCTTGCGTTGTACCTCGTGTATCCTAGTCCGGTATAATCCCACACCTGCCAGAAAAAATGTGTTGCAATAAATGCTTACTGTGAACACCTACTCTTTCTCTTGCTAAGTGCAAGCACATCAATTAAGATGGAAGAAACTGCTGCACTTGTTGTATGTAAATGCGACAAAGAAGAGGAAAATGTTGATCTCATTGTTTGCAATTGTAACAAAGAAAAAAGAACAAGACCGAGGGTAAAGGAGCCATGAAAATACATGCACATATAGCTGGACAGTTACCATAAAATGGACTACACAATAATGGCCTAATAATCATACAATATGTACCATTCAAGCATAGTTAAACCTCAAGTGATCTATTCCATCAAAAATTCAAATGAAACGGGCTAGGTAAAACAGATGCATAATAAGGTAGTATAACACATATCTTTTATGTTGCATTCGGAAGCTGAGTGAATACTTTGAAAGTGTGGAGTGCGTGTTGCATGTTTCATTGGTATTTCAATAGATTCAAATAGTTTATATTCAACTTTACTCACTAAGATATGTGCATGAATGAAGAAATCTACTAAAAGAAGCATCGCCAACTTTTTCAGTCATGAAGCACAAGCAAAAAAGGTATTCACCATACATATTAAACAAATTGCAAGTCATCACCTGCATTTTACCAAAGAATGCATGTCTTTGCTGTAGAATATGCTCCCATGCACCAATATCTGCCGCAAGATGAAAAATATGTCATGTATACAATATTATCACTAGTAGCTAACTGTGTGTTATAAAGGTAATTTTTAACTTGAAACTGTAGGGGAGGCCCGACTGTAAGCTTTATTAAAAGAGGATAATTTACAGGAGGGGGGTGGGCTGTACAAGGGAAGGAACACACACACAAAAGGAGTAACTAGCTAGGTTGTTCTAGCCAACTAGCCAATACCAACATCCTAGGGGATCAGCCTGCTCATCCTTCGTTCTTTACTTTTCACTCCCCAGTATGCAAAGTAGTGTATAATTTTAATCAAACTTGTGAAAGACACAACTGGTGGCAACAGAAGAAGAAAAATGATTGGCATATGTAGACCAACGCAGTTCCAGATTATCGCTACACTATACTTCACAAGAAATGCAGCTCAGAAGAATATTGTGTGATGACAAGTGCTAGGCAGTAGGCACATATCAGTTAGCTAGCATTGCAGAGCAGAAGGTTATGACTAAAGCACACTTTAAGGTTATAGGGACAATCTACTGTAAGCATGTGCGTTTAATAAAGCGCCCTTTATCGAAAACTGTAAGCATGTGCATTTAAACAACTACGAAAACCAAAAAAACGCAGTCAACCTTTCTGAATTATCAGGAAAACATACTAAGCATCTATAATTCCAGATATGATACGCTGCAAACACATCCAAAGTTCTGAACTGAAACAGGCAATGTCATATCCATTTTATATTTACAACCTTACCCTTGAAGAATGAAATGGTTGCAGGAGTAACAGTGCTGACCCTTGAATCAGGTACACCATCTTTTTTCAGATAATTCGTTGATTTCAATGCAGGATTGCTATCAATGACTGCAACTCGCAGATGTTTGGTCAATGGCATATTGGCTGCATGCAGGACAAATAAGCATATGAGAAACTCAAGAGTGTATATAGAAGTCAGTACTTCTAATCTGAAACAATCGTAGCATAGGAATTGTCAAATTCATACACAATGAATGAACTAATAAAATGGCAGAGAGAATCCTTGCGAACTTTATTCCAATGGTGCCAAGTTTCCTTTTATAACTAATGCTGGGGTCGATTCTCAGCTTTTGAGTAACAAGAAGCTGAGCTCATGAACAATTGATCGAAGGAGCAGAAATACACAAGGCAGCAATACCTACACAATGCACAAGCAACAGCCAAGCCCACCATGCCTCCACCAACGATAGCAACGTCGAGCTCGTCATCTGCACCTTTCACACCACCAAACTTCTCAGGGCGACCCTACATGTTCAGTTCAGTTACAGACATTAGGAACGAAACCTCAATCAATCTCGCAACTCGCGGCGCCCTGAACTGAACGAGCCATTTCTATGAACCGTACGGCGCCACGGCACACGCGATTCTCGGAGAGAAGAAGGTACCTGCGGATCCTCTGTCCCCGCCGGCGCGCCGGAGAAGGCCCTCGCGGTCTGCTGGATCCGACTCGCCGCAGCGAAGCATCTGTTCGTTTGGTGAGAAGAGAAGAGGCGACGAATGGATGAGCAGGGTGAGAAAGAATAGATCGCGGAGCAAGAGGAGGTGGGGGAGCGGGGAGGGTTGCGCGGAGAGAGGACCTGGTTCGGCGTAGCAGGGCGTGGGCGGCGGCCGCGGAGGCGCGCGCCGGCGTCGGCGTCATCGGCGACGAGGGAGAAGGAAGGCTGGTCCTGCGGGCGGCGGGGTTCGGCGGGTCCAACAAGGTCCGACCCGAGGCTCTGTGGCTGGATCGGTGGACGTGGTGCGGCCCACGGCCGTGTGTCATGAAGAAAAAACCCTGCAAATAGAACAATCCATGGAAAAATGAATTGCAACGATTTCAATCCTTCAAAATTTTCAAACAAGTTTTCTTAAAATCAAAGAGGATCCTACTCACTGGCGCTTTTTATTTTTTCTCAAATCAACATTCTACTTATTCCCAAGTTCTCTCATCCTTTTCCGCTGTAATTGCTAAATAATTTGGCAACACGATCCATTTCCTCTTTCTTATTTTATTAATTTCTCTATTCGTGCAGTCAATAAAATTTAATTGATCTGACATGAAGTTGTGCAATGTAATTATCTAGTTCTAAGCACAATAGTGGGACATCACTGGCCTACCCCTCGGGCCGTCGCTGGCCTGCCCCGCCGTGCTGCCTACCCCTTGCGGCGCCCCCTCGAGCCGCGCCCCCTCCTTCCTCGAGCGGCGTCGACCAACCCGCCCCGACGGTTCCTCAGTGCACGTCGCCTCCATGGTCGCCGCTGTGGCTCCGGCGTAGACCAATGCTTGTCCCCGTCGCCCTCTGGTGCCGCCGCGCCTCCCATGGCCGCCGGCCCCTTCTCCAGCGGGAACAAGCGACCTAGCCGTCATGGCTCGCCGGTGTTTGGCTCCGCCGTGGCCCGGCCGTATTTCTGCTCTGCGTGGCCACGCCCTCGCCTCACGCCCAGCGCCGCTCCGGTGCTCGCCGGCTTCGGCCGCCCTAGTGCCCACTGACACAGCGTCGACTCGTCGTCGATCTGCTGACACCGCCGCCTCCCCGCCTTTGTCGAGCTCGCCCTCAACATCAATGTGAGCTTCGTCGCCCCTCCGCTTATTCCCGAGCTCGGGTTGGAGCTCGAGCACGCTCGTCATCGTGCGTGCAGCCCCATCGTTGCTGCTGTTAAGCTACTAAAACTGAACCTGAAGAACAACTGAAAAATGCTGCTGCTAGATGCTAACTTTGGACAACAACAAGTGACGAGGGGGTGACTCCACGACTCCTACGGATGAGCCTACCTGGTGTCCATGAAGGCAGAAGGCCCATGAAGATACGGCCTCGGCCCACTAGTTGGCACCGACGTAGGAGTCCTCGACTCACAAGGAAGGTGTGAAGATCTGCCGTGCGGAGCAAGCTAGGGTTAGGAAAGTTTACCTGTACACGTAGATGAACTCCCCGAGACCTAGCCCGGTATATAAGGGCTAGGAGGGGCGACACCAAAGATATCCAATCTCACCTGTAACCCTAGCCTTGAGCGCTCCAGCCTTGGCTTCCTCTGTAATCGCATCTCCCCAATCAATAATATCGAGCAGGAGCGAGCCTTCCTGTTTGCCGACGAGCTATCGTCCAACCTGTGCCTCTCATGACTAACCCAGGGTCCCTGACCATGGGATTTGCCGGGGTTGATGTAACAGCCCATTTTTTGCAAAAATAAAAAATTTTGTTTTCGGTGTGAATTGTTTGATTGCCTGATTTGTTTGCCGTGTTTGCATCCCCGATTTATCAATCGGCGATTATTTCTCCCCCGTATTCTCGTATCGGATGCGTGACCGACCCCTTTCCACCACAGCACACGACTTTGCGACACCGGGATTTCACTCGATCACCGTCGTGAAAACCGCACGAGACCAGCCGCAGCCAACGGAACGAAAAACCCCATTTAATAATTAAACGGGTTATTTTTATAGCGCGCCGAAAAATGTTGTCGGAATGTCACCGCAGTGAGGTACGATCGACGGGCTCGACGCGCTGAGCGCGTGGTTCGAGATTTCGTCGGAATCGGAGTCCGTATGCACCTTCGGCGGTCACGAACGCGACCACCGGACACGCGAGAGGGGTACCGAGGGCGTTTGCGTCAACTGGCCAGCCAACCTGCCTATATAAAGACCACCAGCCTCCCACATCCAATTAGGGTTTCCCCCTCTGGAAATTGCAGCCACCCCCCTGAGAAATCCCAGATCTGCCTCCCAAACCCCCCCTCCAAACCGAAACCCTAGCCCCTAGGAGCTCCCAGCCGTCAGATCTTCAGATCTGGGGCTGAGAAGCCTCCACGTCACCCCCAACCGGAGCTGGCCAGCTCCACCGCGCCCCGGGCCCCGCAGGGCCGCCGCCAGGCCCGCCCGGGCCCATCTGGCCGAGCTCCACGCCATGGAGCGCCGCCGCCTCCGGCAGCCGCGCCGAGCGCCTCCGGCGAGCCGCCGACCGCCTACTCCATGCCGTGCCTCCCCGCGACCTTCTCCTCCCTCTCTTCCCCCTCGCTCACCCCCTCACCTCCTCTCTCCCGCAGGTCAGCGCCGCCGCCATGACCCGAGCTCGGGTCGAGCTCGAGGCCGCCGCCCACGGGACTCGTCGCCGGTGCCGCCCTCCGGCGGGATCCCGGCCGCACGGCGCGCCGAGGCAGCTGCCTCCTGGACCCAGCCGCCCCCCCTGCGCATCTCCCTCGCCGTCCGGCGCGCCACCGGGAGCCGCCGCCGCCCGCTCGTCCTGGAGACGGGGACGAGCTGCCTGAGCAGCCAGCCGTGGCTGTTGGGCCGGCCCAGGCCACCGCGGCCCAGCCGGCCAGATCCATCCCAGCAGCCACTTGGGCCGAGCCCATGTGGGGTGAGGCCCCCTTTTCTTTTTTTTATGTATATGCTCAGTTGCTGTTTTTTTTTGCTAAGTCTGGGATCAATTGCTGCTGATTCAATTTTGCAACGACGATAGCAAGCGATCCGTAGCTCGGATCGCGTTGCGCCCAAAAGACGAATTGTTTAGAATTGCGTGTACTTTAATTCATCTTTTGTGAGCATTTGCATTTGAGGTCATCTTGATTGTGTAATTGTGTGCTGAACAGGGCATCAGGCTGTTAAACTGCTACTTTTTGTTATTATTGTGCTGTTGTTATTATTTTGTTGCAACTTTGCATGATGATTGTGAGTAATCCATGAGGCCTATTGCATTGATTCCTTTTGTGTTGCTTTAAGCAATGTTTCTACTTCAGTTTCATGCATTCACATGCCATATTTGCTTGCTGCATCATGTTTATATTTTGCTCCAAAGTAGCTATCTTGATGTTGTTGTGCTGCTATTGCTGAAACTGTTATTTTGTTGCAACTTCGGATGACGATTGCTTCGCAACCGTTCATCGGAATTGAGTGATTCCAATTGCATATTGTTAAGCATGATGTCTACTTTCATCCCATGTATTGCTATGTCATGTTGCTGCACTTTTGCATATAGATTTACCCCTGTTTATACAGCATGTGTGCATAAATTGTTTTGCTTATATCTTTTTAACCGTAACTCCGTTTGGGGTGTTCTTTATATGTAACTTGATTAGTTTTTCGTGTACTTTGTGTTTTTGCTATTGCTTGCTGTTGTTAACCAACCTAAAATATGGTTTAGGGCAGAACAGTACCAAATCCTTTAATTGTCGTGCGACACTTAGTGTTATGCCATGTATAGGATTGTGCCTCACTTAAATTGTCTAGCATAGATAGTTTATTTTGTGCTTCACCTCTTGCCATGTTTGTGTGTTATGCCATGCTTGCTTGAGTTGCCATGTTAATAACCGTTGTTTGGTCACCTGTAGCTAAGCAACTTGAACCACCGTAAATGTGCGGTATCGTCGTGTGTGACGAGTACTCCACTTAAATCGTTAGTAACCGCTCTCGACGGTAGGTGCGATGTCTCGTGTTACTTCTTGTTGATGCTTGCTCTTGTATTGCTCCGTAGTAATAGTGGTGCACCGTTGATTGCTTTCCAGTGTTTACCGTCTTGTGTGCTCTCGCGGGTACCTCTCGGAGACGATGCGAGCGTGCGATCGACTACACCTTCGGAACCCGACTTATCAACAGGCAAGGACTATACATTACTTATGATCCATTCTATTTAAACCAGCGGTTTGCATGCTAGTATAGGTTAGGTTCGATGTTTGATCCTACCACATGTTTATAGCCTCTTTCAAACCGATACAGCCATGTCCCTTCCCAGCAAACCTTGTACTGCTATGTTACTTTTGCTCGTTGCTCAGCCCCTGCTTAGTATGCATGCTTAGGATGCTACGAAGTTACCCTGTTACTCTTTGGGTTGGGATATCACCTGATCATTATTATATTATTGTTGATGATATGATTATTATTATAATGTTGACTATATTCGACGAAGGATGGAAGGTCTAGGCTATCCCGCCCCGACGCTTTGTTCCATTCGAGTCACCTAGGATCCGAGTTTCGAGTATTGGTTTTAAGACTGAGCGTGCCTAACCGCGTGTGGGATTTTATGGGGTCCCCTTTTCTTACCTACCTAGCTTCAAACATTTCTAGTGGTGGCCCAAGCTGATTTACCATTTGAAACCGTGTGTGTGCTGGTCAGCTGCCAGTTGTTTTCAAACCAAACCAGGGCCAGGAGGACATAGTTTCTTGGCTGGCCCAACTAGACTGGCTGAGGACCCGGTTATCCCAATGTGCGATGAACCGGCAATCCAAACCTGGAGTCATACGGTAGAGACCAGATCGAGAGCGCGACCGGCTCCTGAGCTGGGTGTCGTCTCACCGGGGGCCACCCGGATTTGTTCGTTGTTAGCTAGAGGGATCTATCATTTCGGATCTCTTGGAACTAAATCATAAAATGGTTGCCTGTGATGGGTAGCAACTGAGAGTGATGGACGTGCGTGCGGAGCCTCGTAATGGGCAGTTGGTACACCCCTGCAGGGTTAAATCTTTTCGAGAAGCCGTGTCCACGGTTATGGACGACTTGAGACCTACTCCTTGTTCATAGACAACAACACCTGAGATAATCTTATTATAACTTGATCAACGTGTGTGTGTGCCTTGACTGCTTCTTCTTCGTCGGGATGCGAAGAGGAGGACAAGGATAGGATAGGTGTTATGTTTGCGTAAGTAGTTGATAGCGAGACTTGTTGGAGGCGATTCCTCATCGAATGCTTGGCTTCTTATCTTACTCTCTAGATCGTTAGCCACTTCATAAATGCTAGTGCGGCAGCAACCTCACCACTTACCCCTTCCTTACCGTAAACTACTAGTTGTCCTAGAATGACGAGTGATGAAGTCCTTGCTGGGTCAGATGACCACTACAGTTGGATGCTGAGTACCTCTGTACTCATGATACTACCCCCAAACTCTTTTCAGGGTTCTTGATCGACAACAGGTATGGTGATCGACGTTTCACGTGGAGACTCGACGACGACTAGTTAGGTGGATCCCGGCGGACGGCCTGGACCCGTGTGGTTATGGGATCGATGTTTTTCTCTTTGCCAGTAGGCATTTGCTTGTAGTCTGTACTCAGACTTGTATCTTCCGCTGTTGTATTATATTTGAGGCAGTTGTATGCCGATTGTATGAGATGTTGTATCCTTGTATCTGTAATGTTGTGATATCATGTTGGAAATCCGGGGCATGTGGCTTTGTCATATGTCGCGGTGGGACCGATATGTGCTTCGTCCCCGGATCTGGGTGGAAACACCTAGATCTGGAACAGTACCGCATATCGGGCCTTACAGTTGATCCCCGTCAACAAGTAATAGAAAATGAAATGTAATATATCTAAGAATTATATGGGCATGTAGTGGACATAACCGACTTCGTTTTGTTCCATTGGGCCGTCTCCAGATAAGGCACGGATTAAATCCAATTTTTTTTTAAAACGCGGATTTCTACTAACAACAAATAGGAGTTGCCCCGATGGCTACCTTAGCGCAGTAGTTGAACATGATACAGACATCCGTCATGCCATCTAAGGGTATGTCATGATTGTATACATATTATAGCGCAAAACTCGTGTTGGATGCATCTCCATCTGAGCTACGGATCACGACAATCATCGGATGAACTTTGCATCTTTTAACTATTTTGAGAATTAACGTCGGACAACACTTTTCCGACCACGTTTTTAATTGAGTAGATGAACCCTAACCAAAATGCCATCCGTACCGGATTCGAGATCACTGACAACTGAGGAAGATTGTTATAGGACACAAATTCATCGGAGGAGTGGGACCCTAAACCGTAGCCTTTCGAATGTGCTAATGGATGCTTAAAACCGGAAATTCCCAGACTTAGAGAAATTTCATAAAAACCCTAGTGGATGACATGTGGGCCCCGCAATGTTTTAACTAGATAAAAGATTCTATTTGAGACAAGGCAATGACAACTGGGTCCCACCAGTCAGTTGACTGGTCAACAACACTATTTTGGATAATGTGATATTAAATGAATAAAATAAATCCAGTAAATGCTTTTAAATGATTTAATCTTTAGAAAATCATATTAAATAAACCGCAGCTCAGATCCAAATACTTTCTACCTGAAAGTTGCTTAGAAAAATATAACGAATAAGAATACGCCACCCGTATACCCACCACACCCCTCTAACACAACGAACACGAGACTTTCCCCCCTCCGGATCGTCTGTCCGGTAATCACCCGGAGCCGGTAAAATAGCCGGTTAATTTCTCGTTTCGTCTGCAACGTGTAACACTGCGTTAGAACACCGCCAACAATGCGTTTGCCATGCCTTGAATTTGTATTGCTATTATTATTGTGTATTCATTGTTTCTCCCCCCTCTTAATCTCCGATAGACCCCGCTGTTGTCGACTACACCGCTGCTGGGTATGACTACTTCGTCGACGACCCTGCCTCTACTGCCGAGCTTCCAGGCAAGCAGAGCCATTTTCCTTCCCCAGATATCACCTACCTTTCCGTACTTTTCTTGCACTAGGCATGGTTACCGCTGCTGCTACGTTACAATCCTATTCAATTGCATAGCATGTTTTTGTCGCCCCTTGATGTACTTTTCCTTGCCCTATGCTGCCTTATAAATATATAAAATGTTCATCAGTAAACCCTGCGCATTGTTAGCTAGGTTTAGAATAGCGGGTCGTGATCACTCTGGTGAGTGAACGCGGATTTCCTAATATTATAACTGCAACAAGTACGGATCAATGCAGACGCCCTAGGGAACCTACAACGGTGAGACTCTGGCGAGTCGCTTCGAGTTTGACTTACTAGTGGACGAACTCGTATTTCACTCTCGTCGGCTTAGTAGCGTAGCATCACTGGGATGATATGAGGGTATTCCTCTTTAGTTCATTCCGCTGGTGTCTCGGCACCACCGGGATGATACGAGAACATTCCTCTTTAGTTCATTCCGCTGATGTCTCTGTCGAACCTCTTCAAGTGTATCATCGAGGGTGATTCCTCCTAGTTTCACTTGATGGTAGGCACTCAAATCAACTGGTGTCCTTACAGGTAAGGAGTCGGGTGACCCAATGGTGCCCGCGCAAGGTATCTTAGCGGAATGACATGTGAGGTGTATTCCACCGGTATGCGGCAGGTCTGGTACTATTCGTGGCCGACAGATATCCTGTTGTACGAAAGTCGAGCTCTTCGGAGCAAACGCGAGACAAGGTAAGGAGACGGTTCACCTTGTTGGTAACTGCACGAGTTGGTGGGACGTCAGGGCAGGCACCGACGTTACTGGTGGTCCTGGTTGCTGTCGTTGTCCGCGACTCACTGATACGTCCAAAACGTATCTATAATTTCTGCTTGCTCCATGCATGTTTTGTGTGATATTGCTATGATCTAGATACACTTTCATACACTTTTGATCATATTTGGACTAACCTATTAACTCAGTGCACCCCAGTGCCAGTTCCTGTTTTCTGCTGTTTTTCTATTTCAGTTTTCCCCCATACAAAAAGTGCTAGAAAAATTCGGGAAAATTCAGATAAAAAATCAGTGTGAAGGAAGCTTCGCGAAGAGCCCGAGATGGGGCCAGAGGGGAGCCAGGGGGGCCCAGGCGGCCACCCGGCGCGGCCCCACCCCTGGCCGCGCCAGGGGGGCGCCTGGGGCCCCTGGTCCACCTCTGGCTGCCCCCCTTCGCCTATTTATTCTCCGTCACGGGGAAACTCCAGAACAAGAACCCTATTTCGCAAACTCTCCTCTGTTCCGCCGCCGCCGCGTTTCCGAGATCGGGAGCACCAGAAGACCTCTTCCCGGCACCCTGCCTGAGGGAGGATTGACCTTCGGGAGTCTCCTCTCCACCATGGATGCTCCCCGGATGTCTCGTGAGTAGTTTTAATTGGACCATGGGTCCCTGATCAGTAGCTATGTGATGTTCTCCTCCCCTCTTTGTTCTTCATGGTTTAGACCTCGTGAGCTGCCCTACATGATCGAGGCACTTTTGTAATATTTCTTCTATTGCTATGTTGAGTTTGATGGGATCTGATGGATTATGAGATTATGTTCAGATTGTGATAGAGTAATATATTTGGTTTTTATCTCTTATATTTTTGTTCCTAAGTAATTCTTGCATGTTCTCCGTTGCTGTTTATTGCTTTGGCCAAGTAGTAGGTAGTGACTTCAAGAGGGAACGTTGTGCTCGATTGTGGGTTCATGCCCCCCGATGACACGCTTGAGTGACAGAAACATGAGTCTAGGGGATGTGCTGTTGCCACAAGTGGGAAAACAACGGTGCTTGTAACCGCGGTTACAAGGATTGTTTACTTTACGCAAAGTTCTTTTTAATGCAGTTGTCTGTTGCTTTGGGTTTACACTTTGGGTGGGGCTCGCAACTTAATACCAGCGAGATGCTCTGGATAGATATCTCAAGGTGGATGATTAGTAGTAGATGCAGTTGGATTACGGTCTACTTATTTTGGCGTACTGCCTGTGCTTTTGAACCTCTTCCTTTCTTTTGTAGCATAGTTAGCATTGCGGTGCGTTCATAATCCTGTCAATTGCCCTTCTGTAATTTGTTTACCTCGCATAGCGGTTTTATCGTCTTTTGGGAGAGAGACATCACTAGTGAACATCACGTATCCCGGTCCATATCCTTATTATTGTTTCCACGCTATATTTATTTTCCTGCTTTTTACTTTCAGTTGCTATCATTATCCCTTGTGTTTTTACCCTTTGTAAACAACAAGACCGGAGAGATTGACAACCTCTCTGAACTTCGTTGGGAACAAAGTTATTTGTGTGCAGGTCCACGTCAGTTGCGCCGCTGACACCTACTTATCATCTCTGGAGTCCTACTGGTGACAAACCTTGGTATCTTCACCGAGGGAAACTTGCTGCTGCGCTATATCTTAACCTTCCACTTGGGGTAACCAACGAAGGGCGAGAAGCCATCAAGCGAATTTTTGGCGCCGTTGCCGGGGACTCCGAGTGCTAAGATAGGGGAGTTGCACACTACCCTTTACCTTTGTTTTTTAGTCTTGTTAGTTTACCTTTCAGTTTTTATCTTTGTGGCTTTTATCAAAAATTACAAAAAAAAATCTGCCACACTTGCTGCTACTATGGGTTCCACTGAAAACACCAAGTTGTGTGACTTCAGTAGTCACAACAACCAAGACTTTATCTGCACCCCCATTGCCACACGTGCCACTTCAGCTACCTCTTATGAAATTAAAACTGCTTTGCTAAACCTTGTTATGAGAGATCAATTCTCTGGTGCTGGAGATGCTGCTGCTTTACACTTGAATAATTTTGTTGAATTATGTGATATGCAAAAGTATAAAGAAGTAGAAGGTGATGTTGTTAAGCTCAAGCTCTTTCCTTTCTCTTTAAGGGGAGATGCTAAAATCTGGTTTCAATCTTTGCCTAGGAATAGCATAGATTCTTGGGATAAGTGCAAAGATGCTTTTATAGGGAAGTACTACCCTCCTACTAAAATTATCCAATTGAGGAGTAACATTATGAATTTTAAGCAATTGGATAATGAACACGTTGCCCAAGCTTGGGAACGAATGAAATCTCTTGTTAAGAAATGCCCTACACATGGTTTGACTACTTGGATGGTTATCCAGACTTTTTATGCAGGCTTGAACTTTACCTCGCGGAAGCTGTTAGATTCGGCCGCGGGAGGAACCTTTATGTCAACTACACTTGGTGCTGCCACGAAGCTTCTCGATGAGATGATGACCAATTATTCCCAATGGCACACCGAACGCGCTCCAACAGGTAGGAAGGTAAACTCTGTCGAGGAAATTACCTCCCTCAATGAAAAAGTTGACTTAATTATGTCTCTACTTACCAAGAAACCCTCTATTGATCCTCATGATGTCCCTTTAAATTCTTTGGTTGCTCAAGAACAAGTAGATGTGAACTTATTGCTAGAAACAACTTCAACAACGATGCTTATAGGGGAAATTTTGCTAGCAATCCTAGACCGTTTCCATCCAACTATGGGAACACCAATACCTACCCTAGCAACAAGAACCCCTCTTCTGAATTAGAAAGCATGCTTAGAGACTTTATCACTACCCAAAAGGCCTTCAACAAAAATGTAGAAGAGAAATTAGCTAAAATAGATAATCTCTCTTTGAAGGTAGAAAGCTTAGCCCTTGATATTGAGATGCTCAAAATTAGAACCTCCCCCTTGAGGAGAATAAGGCCACTCCTATTAATGCTATCCAATTACAAATTAATGAAAATATTAGGATGATGGATAAACTTAAAGAAAGATGGGCTAGAGAAAAAGAGGAAGATGATAGAATTAAGAGCCTTCCTACACACCACACAGTTTCCACTATCCAAATTGTTGAGGACACCCAAACTATTAGCACCCAATGCACTCCTAGTCCCGTTGGACCTATTAATGGTGATGCTAATACCTCAACCATAGATAAAGAAACTCCTATGAACATAGAGGGTTTCAAACAAGTGAGCCTAGATGACACTACTACCACCTTTGATAGTAGTGATATTGATTTTGATAGTTGCACCCTCTCAGAAGTTATTAGCTTGCTACACAAAATGTCTAGAGACCCCCACACTAGCACACTTAATCTTGCCTTCACAGAGCATATCACAAATGCTCTTATCAAAGCTAGGGAGGAGAAGCTTAGAGTAGAAGCCCCCATACCTAGGAAGCTAGATGATGGTTGGGACCCTATGATCAAAATTAAATTAAATAACTTCTCTTGCTATGCTTTATGTGATGTTGGAGCTAGTACCTCCGTTATGCCCAAAAGAATATTTGATATGTTTGAATTGAAGCCTTTTGAGCCTTGTTCTTTTGGTGTTCGTCTTGTTCATTCTTCCGTAAAGAAACGTTTGGGTAAGATCGACGATGTTCTTATCATTGTCAACGACAACTATGTTCCCGTTGATTTTATTGTTATGGATATAGAGTGTGAACCTTTGTGTCCAATTATTTTGGGACGTCCTTTTCTTCGCACCGTTGGTGCGGTTATTGACATGAAAGAGGGGAATATAAGATTCCAATTCCTATTCAAAAAGGGGATGGAACACTTCCCTAGAAAGAAAATCAAGTTACCTTTTGAGTCCGTTACACGGGCTAGTTATTCTCTTTCTCTGGCTAAAACTTGATTCTTCTTTTGCATCATGCCTAGCTTAAAGGCATAAAAGAAAGCGCTTTCGGGAGGCAGCCCGCAACGAAGTTAGGTTTTTCTTTCTGATTTTGTTGTGTCTTGATGATTGTTACTTCTGTAGAAACATCATTGTATCTTTATTTTTCAACTTTGTGCCAAGTTATAGCCTCTTACGGCAAGGGAAGTAAAAGTTGTGACATGCTGTCCAGAAAACAGGTTCTGTCCTCGTGACCAGAAAAATTCCAGAAAAAACCCAGTTCATCTTTTTGAGCTGAAATTTTTACACAGTATGCTCTATACAATTACGAAACTTCCGTATGTTTTGAGTTTTTTGATTTGAGTTGCAGAAGTACCCCTAAAAAATTCTTTACTATCTGCTGTTATGTTTTTCAAAGATTCTGCCACGTTTTGTCTCTCCTTACTTTTGCAAACCTTAAGCTTGCTTTTTCTTTGCAAAAACTTTTTGCACTCTTTAGAAACAGTAGATCTTCAAGAAATATCTTTATATCCAGTGGAGAAAATTTATTTATTAAGGGTACTAACCTCTCTAATCAGCTTATGATGAGTTATGTATGAAGGGAGTTTTCAAGTGTGCGATGGAAAATGATGAAAGAAGATCCAGGAGTGTCAAGCTCTCAAGCTTGGGGATGCCCCCATGCATCCCCAATAAATATTCAAGGAGACTCAAGCGTCTAAGCTTGGGGATGCCCCTGTGCATCCCCTTCTCCATCAACAATCATCAGTTCGTCCTTCGTCTCACTATATTTTTATCACTTCATGCGTTATGTGCTATGCTTGGAGCGTCTCGCTCTTAGGTTTTATTTTTAGTTTTCTTTAGCTTTGCTTGCTGTTCATAACAAGTTAGATCCCATCTTACTCTGTGTGGGAGAGAAACACGCTCCACTTTCAAAATTTAGAACACATCATAGGATTTTTCCTGCTTATCTTTTTGCTGTTGTGTGTTCTTTATCTTTTCATAGCTACTGCCATGTTTAGTTTTAGTCTTAGTTTGTCTTTAGCAAGAGCCTTGGATTTTGTTTAGTTTGTTGCTGGAACTCTTTTTAGTTTTCATGTTTATCTTGTTAAAGAGAGTTGGTTGTTGCACTGAGTTGTGTCTTGTCTTGAAAGTAGGTAATTGAGGTTGCTATTTAATTTTAGTAGTAACTTGCAATGGTTTTGAGGTATTGTTGTGAGTAATGTTTGAACTTTTGGTGTCAAGAGCTCGAGCCTATTAGTGATAGGTGTCGTATTTTGGGCAATCCGTGTGTATTTTCAAAACCTACAAAACTAGTTGAGAACTCTAGCTACTAGATGGATCACTACTCTTTGGAGGGATCGAATATTAGAGTACACTCACGTACCATGAGTCGAGGATGCGCAAGGATAAGAAAACCTCCATACACTCCTCCTCGGGGTACTTGTCTCTTTGTGAACTTCCTTATTAGATTGAGAGTTACCGATAATAAGTGCATGAGTTCTTCGGACTAATGTAAGTATTGAAAGTTGACACTTCCACCTTCCCATATTTTGCTAGCCTCTCCCGTGCCGTGCATTGCCTTCTTCTCACTCCGAGAGTTGGTGTCCACCTTCGCCGGTACATCCAAACCCTTGGCATGATACGCTCTGTCATCATAAGCCTTCTTATATCTTTCCTCAAAACAGCCACCATACCTACCTATCAAGGCATTTCCATAGCCTTTCCGAGTTATATTGCCATGCAACATCCACCTCTTCATGACTTGATCTTCATGTCATACATGTTCCTGCTACACTGGCACCGACATACCTTGCATACATCATGATAGTTACATCTTCTTTATGATTTTGAGTACCTTGTAAAGTGTGAAAGATCTCCTTTACCTTCTTGTAAAATAGAGTGTTTCCCTTAAGAGAGGAAAAGATCCCAAAGTGGACACATTAAAAGATCCCAAAGAGGACAAATGAGAGTTAAATAGAAAGAGCCATTGAGGCACAAAAAAATACAAAAAAATAGAAAAAAGAGAAAAAGAAATAAAAAGCGAGAAAGGGGAAACACTACTATCCTTTTGAGAGATCCACACTAGTACTCCCTTTATATCCTTGTACTCCATAGAGATGATCATTCTGCATATAGCTATGTGGGGACCTTCATAATATAGAACTTGGCTTGCATATTCCAAGGATGAGCCTCCTCAAACGAGCTCTAGGTCTTCATGAGCGAGCAAGTTAGATGCACCCCCACTAGTTCCATTGGAGAGCTTCTTAGCTCGTATGTGCATCTGTTGCATGGCAATCCCTACTCCTCACATCATATCTATCATTTGGCATCTCTTGCCTATGATTGTCCCCTTTGATGTGAGCCTTTCTCTTCCTTTTTGTCTTCCTCCTCCACCATATTTCTCTCTTTGTCATCCTAAGTGTCAAATCTCGTGCTTACGCTCATCCATTGCATGAGTGCTCAAAATATCGAAAAGGAGTGGATCAAATTGACTTGTACTTGGCTAGTGGTCTGGGGACGAGTCAAGATAAGATTCCAAAGAAGACCAAGTGTGAAACTTTAGTAGGTTGAGTTCTCAACACAAAAATACTTTTTCTCGTATTCCCTATCCACTTTCTTGCACGCAAACACCATTTGGAGACATTCGAGTCACGGACAGCGAGAGCTCTTGCACCTAATGTTCTTTTGTTACTTGTTTCAATACTAATATAGACTCTTGCATGTTATGACTTGAATTGAATCTCTAACCTTGATTGCTTTACTTTTCAAAGTTCTTTTATGGTTGCTAGCATGTCACCATAGAAATTATGCTGTTATCATTTATCTACTCGAGGACGAGCAGGAATTAAGCTTGGGGATGTTGATACGTCCAAAACGTATCAATAATTTCTGCTTGCTCCATGCATGTTTTGTGTGATATTGCTATGATCTAGATACACTTTCATAAACTTTTGATCATATTTGGACTAACCTATTAACTCAGTGCACCCCAGTGCCAGAAAAATTCGGGAAAATTCAGATAAAAAATCAGCGTGAAGGAAGCTTCGCGAAGAGCCCGAGAGGGGCCAGAGGGGAGCCAGGGGGCCCAGGCGGCCACCCGGCGCGGCCCCACCCCTGGCCGCGCCAGGGGGCCCCCTGGTCCACCTCTGGCTGCCCCCCTTCGCCTATTTATTCTCCGTCACGGGGAAACTCCAGAATAAGAACCCTATTTCGCAAACTCTCCTCTGTTCCGCCGCCGCCGCGCTTCCGAGATCGGGAGCACCAGAAGACCTCTTCCCGGCACCCTGCCGGAGGGAGGATTGACCTCCGGGAGTCTCCTCTCCACCATGGATGCTCCCCGGATGTCTAGTGAGTAGTTTTCCTTGGACCATGGGTCCGTGATCAGTAGCTATGTGATGTTCTCCTCCCCTCTTTGTTCTTCATGGTTTAGACCTCGTGAGCTTCCCTACATGATCGAGGCACTTTTGAAATATTTCTGCTATTGCTATGTTGAGTTTGATGGGATCTGATGGATTATGAGATTATGTTCAGATTGTGATAGAGTAATATATTTGGTTTTTATCTCTTATATTTTTGTTCCTAAGTAATTCTTGCATGTTCTCCGTTGCTGTTTATTGCTTTGGCCAAGTAGTAGGTAGTGACTTCAAGAGGGAACGTTGTGCTTGATTGTGGGTTCATGCCCCCCGATGACACGCTTGAGTGACAGAAACATGAGTCTAGGGGATGTGCTGTTGCCCCAAGGGGGAAAACAACGGTGCTTGTAACCGCGGTTACATGGATTTTTTAGTTTACACAAAGTTCTTTTTAATGCAGTTGTCTGTTGCTTTAGGTTTACACTTTGGGTGGGACTCACAACTTAATACCAGCGAGATGTTCTGGATAGATATCTCAAGGTGGATGATTAGTAGTAGATGCAGTTGGATTACGGTCTACTTATTTTGGCGTACTGCCTGTGCTTTTGAACCTCTTCCTTTCTTTTGTAGCATAGTTAGCATTGCGGTGCGTTCATAATCCTGTCAATTGCCCTTCTGTAATTTGTTTACCTCGCATAGCAGTTTTATCGTCTTTTGGGAGAGATACATCACTAGTGAACATCACGTATCCCGGTCCATATCCTTATTATTGTTTCCACGCTATATTTATTTTCCTGCTTTTTACTTTCAGTTGCTATCATTATCCCTTGTGTTTTTACCCTTTGTAAACAACAAGACCGGAGAGATTGACAACCTCTCTGAACTTCGTTGAGAACAAAGTTATCTGTGTCTGTGTGCAGGTCCACGTCAGTTGCGTCGCTGACACCTACTTATCATCTCTGGAGTCCTACTGGAGACAAAACTTGGTATCTTCACCGAGGGAAACTTGCTGCTGCGCTATATCTTAACCTTCCACTTGGGGTAACCAACGAAGGGCGAGAAGCCATCACTCACCCAGAAAGGGGCAACGATAACGGTTGTCCCGACAGAAAATAATAAAATGACTAACGGTTCAGGTGGATGACTTGAGTGGGTCGACGTGCCCTATACGCACTACCTCCACGTGGGATTACGGTGTGGGCCCTCCGCGTTGTGGTCTCGTTCGAAAGCTCTGAAAGACGTCCAGTTTCAGCATTGTGGTTGGGTCGGATCGTGCTGCGGCACTGGATCCACTTGGCGCACAACGACCCGGAGTGCGAGGGGTGATGGCCCATGAAGCTCTTGCGCTTAGGACTGTAGACCGGCGGGGACCTCTCTGATGAGCCGTAGGATGGGCCTCGTCGTGTCGGATAGCCTCGGTGGGGCGTTCCCTAACAAGGTGTACGCCACCCTGGAGATCCGAGCGTGCAGGGTAACAGTAGTGCAGCCCCTGCAGGGATGATAATCTATTCGGATAGCCGTGTCCACGGTAACAGGACGCTTTATGCTGAAGCCAGAGCCTACTACTACAAACTACTACTATTAAATTGTTGGTTCTGGTTTCTCTTCCTCGCAGGGAAGCCGAGGAGGGGATCTCGGAGGCATATATAATTATTATCTAATATAACTTACTATTATACAATGCTGCAGCAACTTCTGCTGCATTGTTATTACATTCATGCTATTGAACTGTTGGCTGATTCTTACCTCATGCTGCAAGACTCGTCGGAAAATGCTAGTCTTCGATAGGCCTAGCTTCTTATCCTTATTCTGAATTTCTACCTTGCAGTCCACTATATACAGCCTCCCCTTTCCATTTGATACAAATGCATAAATGCTTAGTAGCGGACGTAAGACTCGCAGGTATGCTAGATACTCACCTGCTTTCCCCCCTTTTTGTTTTGCCTGATCGGCCGCTGCAATCGACGTTGGAGCCTTGGAGCCCAGGAGCAGGAGATCCCCGATGCTGACCACCGCAACGTGAAGATCCCCGATGCCTTCTACGACGTCGAGTTCCCCTTTGACCAGGAGTAGTTTGGAGGTTCCCAGGCAGGAGGTCTTGCCTTTTTGATCGAGTGTTGATTTTGTGCTAGCCTTCTTAAGGCAACCTTGTATCCTTGTGTCTATACTCAGATACTATTGCTTCCGCTAACTTTGTGCTCTCGAGCTGTTGTATTCGAGCCCTCGTGGCCCCTGGCTTGTATTAAACAGCTTGTATTATTTTATTTGTAGAGTTGTGTTGTGATATCTCTCCGTGAGTCCCTGATCTCGATCGTGTACCTTGCGTGTATGATTACTTTACACGACTTGATTTTGGGGGCGTCACAGAACCAAGGGGAACAAGACGAGATTCCGTGTTCACTTATCGATTCCAAGATGAACCGAGTTCGTGAACTTTATAACGATGTTACTCATCTTCCTTACGGGCTCCCCTGTGCCTAGTGATTTCTCATGCTCGATTCATCCCATTCTAGTATATCTACTCGGATATCCTTAAAAAAGTGGTTTGTACATGTTTGGATGGTGATCAGGTGATGCTTGAACTCGTCAGTATTTTTTGTTGAAAATACTCGGAGTTTGCATTATGATCTTTGAGGATGTATGTATCCATGGAGACCAAAAAAAAAATAGATTAGATACCGGACGATAGGTGAAAGATATATATCTATATCTATATCTATATCTATATCGATCTATACCTAATAATTAAGGGAGGTGCGTTTCTCCCTTTTTTTCGTCCCACATTTTATTTGCCCTTAAAGTTAATAAAAATCACCATCAATGCCACCTATAAGTAAGAAAAACTCTTCGTTAAATTTTCATACGTTTTTTGGTACGTCAAAATTCTGTCCGGCCAAAATTCCATATATTTGTTTACCCCTTTTCCAGCCAAAAATTACAATAGTTGCCACCGATGGAAGTTAAATAACGGTTCGCTGGCTTCACTTCGTACGTTAATAGGCCAACACAGATTGCTGCCTCTCGTACGCCACTGATGGCCTCACCTGGGCTTCCAAGGATATATATGTACGTGACCTACACTACGATATGTCTTTGCTAGAAGAGGCTTCATGTACGATCTAAATAGTACCACATCGTGTCTTTCCTTCGAATTCAACCAGTTTATATACGCGTGTGTTTTATTCACAGCGTGCAATAAACAAAGAAAAAGATGCTTCTAATTAGACGTGAGTTGTGGGCCGGATAAAAAAAAAGGAAAAGGTGGCGTTATTTAAAACAGATTTGTGTGCTGGATCCAGAAAAGGAAGGAGGTGGCTGTTCTAATTAGACGTGATTTGTCGGCTGAATGAAAAAAGAAATGAAAAGGTGGCGTGAGAGATGCATGCAATACAAAAGAAGGAAAAAAAGGTGTTTTTCAATTAAAACTGATTTGCGGGGATGCATGCACCAAAAAGCAAAAGAAGAAGAAAAAAGACATACACTAATTCCCCGTTGAGAATTAAATGTGTCGTGTGACGGATGATGGTTAAATCTCTAATTAAATGTATTGTGGGATTGCGACATCTTTTTGTTTCTCTCTTCAACTAGATGAAGTGTTTAATTTCACAAAGAACGGGTAATCTCTAGATTAATCTTTAATTTTTAATAATTTTCTCACACACATGGGCAATCAATAGCTCAATATCCACTTTTAAATAGTTTTCATAAAACAAACACATGGGCAATCTCTAGGTCAATGGTCAATTTCTATAATTATTATAAAACATCGCATTAAGTAAGATTGCAGATCATAAATTATATCGGTGTCACAAAAAAATGCATGCAACCCTAAACCCTACACTCTCAGCTTAATTATCATATGTTTTGTACTCCATGGATACGAAATATAAAGGAGTGCGTAATAAGCCATGGACGATGAACTAAAGAGGTAGAATCCGAAATTTAGTGGTTGGATAATTGAAATATTTATACCTTTATAATTTATGTGTTTGTAATGTAAACAGGGGCGGACCCAGACAAAATTCTGACTGGGGGCGCAACATTTGACTGGTGGCATACCTTCTATAAATTTACTGAACTTGAAGCTTTTTCTTTCAAAATACGCATAAATACAAAGAGAATTAGAAATTTTGAGTGGGGTCTTAAGCCCCCACTTAGTTCTATTTGGGTTCGCCCCTGTAAATATTATATTCTAAATGATATGGAGTACCATTTTATCATCCCGGTGCAACGCACGGGTCTTTTTGCTAGTAGAACATAAAAGATGATGACTTTTATTTCCGTCATTTTCATTTGATGAGATGAGATGGTGTACCAATGCAATTGCAAATGCACGGCACGGAGGTGTAGATTGATTTTGGTTGTGGAGAGATTGCTTTGCTTGCATTGGTGTAGATTGATTTTGGTTGTGCTCCTCCATGGGAAAAGCACGGCTGATCGAGGTGGGATTTCCTTTTGAGTTAATGGGATTGGTTATTTTGTTTTTTTGTAGGGTAAGAGTAAAACAACCACCATTCAAAGCAGCCGAGTTCTTCCTTCTCTGTCTGTGACCGGCCAACTCTGACGCTCGATCGGCAGGAAATACGTACGTCACCGTAATGTACTGTGTGTCTGAATCCGAAACATCATTTCAACATTATATCAAAATATATAATTACAATATAGAAGAAGAAGAAGGACCCATATATGCATGCACAAAACAAAGTAATAAAAGATAAAATCACACTTAAACCAAGCAAAATCTTTCTTTTTCTCTAGACCTGCTGAAAACAACCGTTTTGAGACAGTGGTCAAATTGGCAACGTGCAAACTAAAATGAAGGTTCTTTACGAAATCGTTTTGAGACACTAGTAAACAGAGCGATGGCAGAGCAAGAGCGAAAGTTTTGTTGAAGAGCGATGGCACTATGTATGTGTTATCTCCAGTCGCAACACATCAAGAGATACTACTTACTAGATAGTTCAAAATATAGCAAACCAACAGAATGTCAGTCATACAAATTTCCATCAAGAGGAGGAGGTGGCGGCGGGGATCAGCGCAAAATCCATGGAATCATATACCTGGATGAGTGGTAAATGAGAGGATGCATGAGGTACTCGAATCCCGTGAACTTGGGACCCACACAGTCGATGCCGAACACGACATTGTGCAGAAGGAAAAACGCAGTATCGGCGGCGGGGTGCAGGAAACCAACGGCCGGAACCTCCGGGGGAAGCTTGGAAGCCACGTACCCGACGTCCTTCCACACCTTCTTGAACGAGAATGTGAAGTCCACGCGCCAATCCTCCTCCACCATGCTCCACAACGTGAACTTGACACCGTCGTCAATCTCAATGAAGTGAATGCCACTGCAAGAAATGGCGGCGCAGTGACTCTTGTCGAGGTCCGCTGTCCCTGCGGGCCTCTCACATCCCGGCGGGAGGGGGAGGAACTGGAGAGACGCAACATCATCCGGATCGTTGAGGTCGCACAACAAAAAACCCACAGAAAGATCAACCCACCTCAGCAATTTTCCGCCGGCGATTGCTCGGGATCCAAGCCATTGCCGGTCGCCCAGTGAGTTGACGACCAGCCGCTGAGACCAAGTGTTCGTCCCCGTCGCCGCCGAGTAAATGTGGAGCGTCGCCGTACCGTTGGCCATGTTCCCAATATCAGCAACGATGGGGCTCAAATCTGTGCTGGAGGTCGACATGCCCAGGTTGTTGGCCTGCAGAGGGTGTGCCCGATGAGGCAGCCTGGTGACGGCGCCGCTGCGCGCATCGCAGATGTAGTGCGCCCCCGCCGCGAGATCCTCGGCGCCGATAGCCTGGTGCGTGGACGGGAAGTAGAGGACGAAGAGGCCGCCGCGACGTAAGGGGACTTGCGCGCCGGGGCGACGCCAGGCCCCGGTCCAATAAATTTTTGGGTCCGGGGCGAACATAAATAAATATTTGTTACTAAATTATTATACTTATGCAGATCTTATTTTTAGTTACAAGTATAATTTTTTTGTTGGCATAATTTAATCACATGATAATGTTAATAAATATTAGTTGATATATTTTGTGTTTGTACTGAATATCATAGAAAAATAGTAAAATATATTTTGTAACAAATTTGTGCTAAAATCATTTTCTAAAATACATAATTTATACTGTCTCTGTAACTTAATATAAGATGTTTTTTAACACTATTATAAAGTTTAAAATGTCTTATATAAAGATAAGGAGGGAATAGTATTTATGGTAAAGATCTATAAAGAGTACGATCCAATAAATATCACAATAGTGATTTCTGGTATATCACAATAGTGGTTTCTAATATATGATTAAGTAAACATATGTACAGAAACTTTTTAACTATAAACTTCGCCAATGACACCAATTTATGATCATGTTCTTGTGATCAAAAATTTCTAGCAAGAGAATTTTTTTAACAAAAGTGTGCATACTTTGTACTTTACATTAAAATAACAATGCTGAGTAAACCACCAATAAATATAAAATTATGTGCATTTTAATATGTTTTTATATGTAAATTTAATTATTTGATATGACCTTACCAAAACGCGTTTGTAATAATCATTGTTTATAGAAGTCCATGTCAATTTATAAAATAAAAATGTATTACACATAATTAAATATGTAAATATTTGTCAAGTGTATGGATTAAGTTGTATAAATTGAACCTCAGCATTTTGTCTTGTGAAATACTTTTATTAATATGTATTGATATTAATGTAGATATATTATAAATAAAAAAATCATGATCAAAGTTGCACGTTGTTGAACAGAAAAATCACTCACTAATTTTAAAAACGAGTATTTATATTTATTGTGTGTAATAGATAATAGCACAATGATTAGTATATTCTTTACTATTTTGGGCCCTGCTTTTTTAGGGGCCCTGGGCGGTCGCCCTTTTCGCCCGGTCTATGGACCG
This sequence comes from Bromus sterilis, assembly GCA_950022295.1. Taxonomy (NCBI): domain Eukaryota; kingdom Viridiplantae; phylum Streptophyta; class Magnoliopsida; order Poales; family Poaceae; genus Bromus; species Bromus sterilis. The sequence continues at coordinate 447,820,724 of OX465595.1, read as the reverse complement.
GCCCTGAGCGACGCTCCTCGGGGCCCACACCTCGGACGCGTTGAGCGGATCGGAGGCGTTGAGGAAGATGCGGCGTGCTCCTTGGATGAAGTATGCGTCGGGAACCACTCTCGGGATGCGGACGAGCAGAATCCACCTCCCCCGTCTCCGCCGCCGCCGCCGCTGACGCCAACCCCGAATGGTAGACGAGGCGCACTCCCTCCTGCCTATCGCCGCCGCCGCGGCCGAACAGGGGAAGGAGGGAGGTGGGGTGAGGAGTAGGTACCCATGTCGCCGGCGATGGCGGGGGGGGGGGGGGGTTGATCCGGAGTGGGGTGGAGCACGGTGTAGCGCTTGATGAGGCGCCAATCGAGCATGACGTCCTTGGTCATCCGCGTTGCTTTGGTGGTGGCGACCCGGCTCGCGGTGGAGATGACCGTGTTAAACAACATGTGTTGTACTCTAGATTCTTCTAGAATTGTATAGGGTGACGTGTGTGCGTGGAGTTGTGTTGTAATCTGTTGAGGTTTGTTTAGATTGGTCTCTATCTTGTATAGCCGCACAGGATAACAAAAAACCTCAACAAACTTTGTAATCTTTGCTCTATTTAACACGCAACACGTCCCTGCTCGAAGGCATACACTTCCATCCCGTTTTTCACATGGTATAGAGCCTTTTTCCCATCTATGTCGAGCTCCTCCTCCTCCTCTGCCATGGCTCTCCCTTCCCTCGCTGCTGTAGGTCATACAATTACCGAGAAGCTCTCCCATGAATTTTTTTTGGTGTGGAAGGCGCAGGTCCTTCCCCATGTCAGGGTTGTTGGGCTCATGGGGTATCTTGATGGTTCCATGGCGGCGCCCCCTCCTGTGCTGACCTCGAAGACGGAGGAATCGGAGACGAAGGTGATCAAGGAATCCCCTAACCCTGCTTATTCTCTGTGGTATACGCAGGATCAACAGATCCTGTCGTTTTTGTTTGCCTCTCTCTCTCGGGAGGTCCTTCTCCAGGTTCACGACCTCACAAGTGCTCATGCGGTCTGGGAGAGGCTACTACAACTCTACTCCTCCCAGTCGCGGGCGCGTGTCTTCCAATTGCGTGGCTCCCTCGGCAACACCCTCAAGGGTGATCTATCTGCATCAGCCTACTTCTCCAAGATGAAGGGAATTGCGATGAACTGGCGGCAGCAGGGAAGCCCGTGGATGAAGATGAAGTGGTCTCTGCGATCTTGCATGGACTGGATTCCGACTACAACGCGTTTGTCTCCACCATCAGCATCCGCGCCGCCGCAGACCACCAGATCGGGCTCGAGGAACTCCTTGATCTCCTCCTCTCAGCAGAGGCGCGCATCGAGTCCCAGAACGGCGGCAACGGCGGCAGCACCGGCGCGCTCTCCATCAACCTCGCCTCCAAGGGCGGATTCCACCGCGGCAGCAGTCCCATGCCTCGCCCATCTGGTGGCGGGTCTGCTTTAGGAGGCGGCGGCAATCTGTCGGGTGGGGGGGCGCCCTACCCGGGAGATGAACCTCTCATCTGCCAAATCTGCAAGAGAGAGGGGCACGGAACATGGTCCTGTTGCCAACTGTGCAAACGTGAAGGCCATGCTGCCTGGTCATGCAAGAAACGCTTCGACAAGTCCTTCAACAACAACACCAAGCGCAAGACCGACAAATCTGCCAACGCCGTCACTTCTTCCTATGGAGTTGATACCAACTGGTATCTTGACACCGGTGCCTCAGATCACGTAACCGGTGAATTGGAGAAGCTTGCTATTCGCGATCGCTACACCGGCCCGGAACAAATCCACACTGCTAGTGGTCAAGGTATGGAGATTACACATGTTGGTCATGCAATCCTTCCCACTCCTCATGAATCTCTCAAATTGAACAATGTCCTTCATGTTCCTCGTGCCAAAAACCTTATTTCTGCTCATCATCTTGTTAAAGATAATCATGCATATCTTGTTGTTTACCCCGAATTCTTATCTCTTAAGGATCAGGAAACGGGGCGAACACTTCTTCAAGGTCTGAGTAAGAAGGGACTCTATCCTATTTCCGGCATGCGAGAGGAACATGGACGTCAAATTCTTGGAGTCATCAAACCATCCACATCTCGGTGGCATAGGCGTCTAGGTCATCCATCCTTTCCAGTGGTTCAACAAATTTTACATAGCAGTAATCTTCCAGTGTCCAATAAAACAGATCATCATCTTGTTTGTGATGCATGTAAAATGGCTAAAAGCCATCAGTTACCTTATCCTCGTTCGACTAGTGTGTCTAAAGCTCCTTTAGAGCTCATTTTTTCGGATGTATGGGGCCCTGGGCCTGTTTCTGTTGGTCGTCAAAAATTCTATGTCAGTTTCATTGATGATTTTAGCAAGTTTAGTTGGATTTTTCTTCTCAAGCATAAATCTGATGTGTTCCAAAAATTTCATGAATTTCAAGCTCATGTTGAACGTCTCTTTGATCGCAAAATTCTTGCTATGCAAACTGATTGGGGTGGAGAGTACCAAAAGTTGAATCAATTTTTTGCCCACATTGGCATTTCTCATCATGTGTCATGTCCCCATGCTCACCAAAAAAACGGTTCCGCTGAACGCAAACATAGGCACATCGTAGAAGTTGGTCTTTCCCTTCTTGCTTATTCATCAATGCCATTAAAATTTTGGGATGAAACCTTCTTGACTGCTGTCTACCTTATCATTCGTGTTTCTAGTGGAGTTATAAACAACCAAACTCCCCTAGAACGTCTCTTCCATACCAAACCAGATTATTCCTTCCTTCGGATTTTTGGTTGTGCAGTTTGGCCTAATCTTCGCCCCTTTAACAAACATAAATTTGTGTTCCGCTCGAAACAATGTGTTTTTCTTGGGTACAGTACCATGCATAAAGGATACAAGTGCCTTGATGTCTCCACTGGTCGGATCTGTGTTTCTCGTGATGTCGTCTTTGATGAACACATTTTTCCTTTCTCCACCTTACACCCTAACGCCGGTGCCCAACTTCGTGCAGAACTTGTACTCCTACCACCTACCCTTCTCAATCCTTCCATAGCTGTTCCTTCGGATGATCATAATGGGCATGTGTCAATTTCCAATTTACCTAACACTGATGTGGCTGAATCTTTTGAACATTGTGCAGAAAATTCGTATGATTTTATGCAGGGATCTCCAATGCAGCCGGTGGCCACAGAAAATCCGGGCGCAACCCCCTGTGTGGATTCCCTGGACCAGCCTGCCGCCTCGGGATCAGCTGCACCAGGCCTGGCGCGGTCTACTCCGGGATTGGGGCGCTCAGGCTCCCCTGGTCGGGCGGCTGGCCGAGGGCCCAACCCTCCACTCACGCCTCCCGCGTGCGTGCTGTCCCCGGATGGGATGAGCCTTGACAGCGACCGCACCATCTCGTGCCATGCAGGCGACAGCGACGGGCGCCCCACCCTGGCTCTGCACGTGTCAACGATGGATGGCCCAGTCCTGCTCCCAATGGCGACAATCCCCTCCAGATTCCTCGTACTGACAATTCTGCTGCTACATGCTCTGCTTCTGATGGTGACACGGTTGAATCAGAGGTGTCTGTCTCGCCTGATATACCTCGTACACTTCATCGGCAACCCCAAGCTAATCCACCATCTCGTGCTCTTACGCGATCACAACACGGTATTATTCAGCCTAAAGAATATAAAGATGGTTGTATTCGTTGGGGTTCTTTTTGTGCTACAGGTGAACCAGAGAACCTTAAAGAAGCACTAGGCGAGCCTCACTGGAAGCAAGCAATGAATGAGGAATATGCTGCATTGATGGCTAACAAAACCTGGCATCTGGTACCGCCTCGTAAAGGGATCAACATTATTGATTGCAAGTGGGTGTATAAAGTGAAGAAGAAGTCTGACGGCAACATTGACAGGTATAAAGCTCGTTTAGTAGCTAAAGGGTTTAAGCAGCGTTATGGTATTGATTATGAGGACACCTTTAGCCCCGTTGTTAAAGCCGCCACTATTCGGATCATTCTTTCCATTGCCGTGTCTCGCAATTGGTGCATGCGCCAGTTAGATGTGAAGAATGCATTTTTGCATGGCATTCTTGAAGAGGATGTTTTTATGAAACAACCTCTGGGGTATGAAGACTCACAGTCTCCACATTTTGTTTGCAAACTTGACAAAGCACTGTATGGACTAAAACAGGCACCTTGGGCATGGTACTCTCGTCCGTCATCCAAACTGCAATCTCTGGTTTTTCATTCCTCTAAGGCAGATACATCTCTCTTTTTCTATTGCCAAAATGGAATCACCATTTTTATGTTTATCTATGTTGATGATATTATTTTCACCAGTACCTCAGCCCCAGCAGTTGAAGCTCTCATCATTGATCTTCGCATGGACTTTGCCCTCACGGATCTCGGAGATTTGCATTATTTTTTGGGGATTGAAGTAACTTCAGTTAAGGATGGGATTGTTCTGTCTCAGCATTCTTATTTTCGTGATGTACTTGCCCGTGTTGGTATGAAGGGTTGCAAACCTGTTTCTACTCCTTTGTCTACCTTTGAAAAGTTATCTCTCCATGATGGTGATTCTCTTGGTGCGGATGATGATGTCTACGCACGCTTCTATTCTTGTAGACTATGTTGGGCCTCCAAGCGCAGAGGTTTGTAGGACAACAGCAATTTCCCTCAAGTGGATGACCTAAGGTTTATCGAACTCAGGCAAGTAGAGGTTGAAGATGGTCTCTCTCAAGCAACCCTGCAATTAAGATACAAGAAGTCTCTTGTGTCCCCAACACACCTAATACAACTAGGAGTTGTATAGGTGCACTAGTTCGGCGAAGAGATGGTAAAATATGGGTGATAGGTGTGGTAAAACAAAGTAATATAAATCTGTAATAAAAAGTGCAGCAAAGAAACAAGTGGTAAACGTGAGCAAAAACGGTATTGCAATGGTGGAAACAAGGCCTAGGCTTCATACTTTCACTAGTGGCAACTCCCAACAACATTAACATAGTCTAATCACATGATATTTCCCATAAAACATGCAATGGAGACGTACTCGGAGGTCATTCCTTTGTGGTCAAGAGAGGACGAGAATTGTGTAGGGCTACAAAAGCACACCTCAGAGTTCGTAGTTCTCAATCTATGGATTTCCCAATGTCACCGCGGCCATCCAAAGAGAGTACCACAATCACCACAACATATCTAAAGGATAGTCAAAGACAAGCACCAAAAGACTCTCAATCTTCAATCCACACACAAAAGAGGAAATCACTCATGATAATATTCTTCTAACCCATGTCCAATAGACCGCTGTCACCATGGTCTCGGGGATTATACTAGATAGGATCAAGTGAGTACATCAAATCCAATACATAGAAGAAGGGGAAACATCATGGGATCACCCTAGATTAACATAGCCAATGATCACAACAAAGATCACATCATGAGAGAGAGAGAAGAACACATAGCTACTGGTAGAAACCTCAGCCCCGAGGAGGAACTACTCCCGCTTCATGGAGGAGGGAAGCAACGGCGATGGAGATGAATCCGGGGGCACTTCCCCGTCCCGGCAGGGTGCCGGCACATGAATTCTGGTCCCCCGAAGCTTGTCGGTGATGGCGGCGGAGATCGGAATTTCTTCTGGAGAAAAGGGGTCTGGAATCAGGGTTTTCGCGACGCGAGTAAAAATAAGGGACAAGGGGGGCCACCAGAGGAGGTCCCAGTCGCCCAGGCGGCCTGGTGGCGCGACCTACCCCTAGGCCGCGCGGGGTGGCCGCCTCGGTGACTGGTGGCCCCCCTCCGGCTCTCCTTCGGTGATTCTGGAAGGTTCCTTCACGTTGATTTTTTATATATTTTTCCCGGAATTTATTGGGCACTTTAAGTAATGGGAAAACCTAAAATACAAAAAAAAACAAAAAACAGAAACTGGCACTGGGGTGCACTGAGTTAATAGGTTAGTCCAAATATGATCAAAAGTGTATGAAAGTGTATCTAAAACATAGCAATATCACACAAAACATGCATGGAGCAAGCATAAATTATAGATACGTTTTGGACGTATCAACATCCCCAAGCTTAATTCCTGCTCGTCCTCGAGTAGGTAAATGATAACAAGCATAATTTCTGTGGTGACATGTTACCAACCATATAAGAACTTTTAAGTAAAGCAATCAAGGCATGTAATTCAATTCAAGTCATAACAGGCAAGAGTCTATATTAGCATTGAAACAAGCAACATAAGAACATAATGGTGCAAGAGCTCTCGCTGTCCGTGACTCGAATGTCTCCAAATGGTGTTTGCTGCAAGAAAGGGGATAGGGAATACGAGATGAAAAAGTATTTTTGTTGAGAACTCAATCTACTAAAGTTTCACACTTGGTCTTCTTTGGAATCTTATCTTGACTCATCCCCCGACCACTAGCCAGGTACAAGTCAAAATGATCCACTCCCTTTCGATATTTTGAGCACTCATGAAATGGATGAGCGTGAGCAAGAAAGTTGACACTTAGGATGACAAAGAGAGAATATGGTGGAGGAGGAAGACAAAAAGGTGTGAAAGGCTCACATCAATGAGGACAATCAAAGGCGAGAGAAGGCCATATGATATATATGATGTTAGGAGTAGGGATTGCCATGCAACGGATGCACATATGAGCTAGGAAGCTCTCCAATGGAACTAGTAGGGGTGCATCTAACTTGCTCGCTCATGAAGACCTAGAGCTCATTTGAGGAGGCTCATCATTGGAATATACAAGCCAAGTTCTATAGTGTGAAGGTCCCCACATAGCTATATGCATGAATGATAATCTCTATGGAGTACAAGATATAAGAGGAAGTACGAGTGTGGATCTCTCACAAAGGAATAGTAGTGTGCCCCTTCTCTCTTTTTATTCTTTTTTTCTTTTTTTCTATTTTTTTGTATTTTTTTGGTGGCCTCAATGGCTCTTTCTATTTAACTCTCATTTGTCCTCTTTGGGATCTTTTGATTTTTTCCTCTTTGGGATCTTTTCCTCGCTTTAGGGGCAACACTCTATATTTTACAAGAATATAGGAGATCTTTCACACTTTACAAGGTACTCAAATCATAAAGAAGATGTAGCTATCATGATGTATGCAATGTATGCCACTGCGAGTGTAGCAGGAACATGTATGACATGAAGATCAAGTCATGAAGAGGTGGATGTTGCATGGCAATATATCTCGGAAAGGCTATGGAAATGCCTTGATAGGTAGGTATGGTGGCTGTTTTGAGGAAAGATATAAGGAGGTTTATGATGACAGAGCGTATCATGCCAAGGGTTTGGATGTACCGGCGAAGGTGGACGCCAACTCTCGGAGTGAGAAGAAAGCAATGCACGGCACAGGAGAGGCTAGAAAAATATGGGAAGGTGGAAGTGTCAACTTTCGAATACTCACATTAGTCCGAAGAACTCATGCACTTATTATCGGTAACTCTCAATCTAATAAGGAGGTTCACAAAGAGACAAGTACCCCGAGGAGGAGTGTATGGGGGTTTGGTTATCCTTGCGCATCCTCGACTCATGGTACGTGAGTGTACTCTAATATCCGACCCCTCAGAAGAGTAGTGATCCATCTAGTAGCTAGAGTTCTCAACTAGTTTTGTAGGTTTTTGAAAATAAACACGGATTGCCCAAAATACGACACCTATCACTAATAGGCTAGAGCTCCTGACACCAAAAGTTCATACATTACTCACATCAATATCTCAAAACTATTGCAGGTTACTACTAAAATTAAATAGCAACCTCAATTACCTACTTTCAAGACAAGACACAACTCAGTGCAACAACCAACTCTCTTAACAAGATAAACATGAAAACTAAAGAGAGTTCCAGCAACAAACTAAACAAAATCCAAGACTCTTGATAAAGACAAACTAAAGCTAAAGCTAAAACTAAACATGGCAGTAGCTACGAAAAGGTAAAGAACACACAACAGAGAAAGATAGGCATGAAAAATTCTATGATGTGTTCTAGATTTTGAAAGTGGAGCGTGTTTCTCTCCCACGCAAAGTAAGACGGGATCTAACTTGTTATGAACAGCAAGCAAAGCTAAATAAAACTAAAAATTAAACCTAAGAGCGAGACGCTCCAAGCATAGCACATAACGCATGAAGTGATAAAAATATAGTGAGACGAAGGACGAACTGATGATTGTTGATGGAGAAGGGGATGCACGGGGGCATCCCCAAGCTTAGACGCTTTAGTCTCCTTGAATATTTGTTGGGGATGCATGGGGGCATCCCCAAGCTTGAGCGCTTGACACTCCCGAATCTTCTTTCATCATCTTCCATCGCACACTGGAAAACTCCCTTCATACATAACTCATCATAAGCTGATTAGAGAGGGTAGTACCCTTAATAAATAATTTTTTTCCACTGGATATAAAGATATTATTGAAGATCTACTGTTTCTCAAGATTTCCAAAAAGTTTTTGCAAGGAAAAAGGAAGATTAAGGTTAGCAAAAGTTAGGAGAGACAAAACGTGGCAGAATCTGTGAAAAACAGAACAACAGGTAGTAAAGAATTTTTTAGGGGTACTTCTGCAACTCAAATAAAAAAACTCAGAACAGACGCTCGAAATTCAATTGTATGGAGCACGTTGTCAAAAGAATTCAGATCAAAAATATGATCTGGTGATTTGAGGCTAATTTTTTCGTCCAAGGACAGAATCTGTTTTCTGGACAGCATGTCACAACTTTTGAACTTTCTTGCAATCGGAGGCTAGACTTGGCACAAAGATTGAAAATAAAGATACAATGATGTTGCTACAGTAGTAAAAATCATCAAGACCACTAAAAACTGAAAGTAAAAAACTCAAACCAAAGATAACAAGGGTTGTCTCCCTAGAGCTCTTTCTTTATAGCCATAAAGATAGGCTTAAGATTTTAATGATGCTCTCATAGGAATAAGAGTTGAAGCACAAAAGAGAGCATAAAGAAGCAAATACCAAACACATTTAAGTCTAACATGCTTCCTATGAAAAGGGATCTTGTAGAGAAATAACTCATTGAAGCATAAAGATATTAGCATAGGAAGGCAACAAATGTGCAACTTCAAAACCTTCAACATAAAGAGAGGGAATTTGACATTATTGAAATATCTATAAGAATGTGTTCCCTTCTCATAATAATTTTTAGTGGGATCATGAATAAACTCAACAATATAAGTATCACATAAAAAATTGTTACCATGATCCACATGCAAAAGGGTACTCTTACTCTCCACATAAGCATAATCTTTCTCATTGGTAATAGTGGGAGTAGGACTATCATAAACAACTTGAACACTATAGATTAATTGTGTATTAGGAAGATAGTGTTCAACAAGGGAGTAATTCCCTCCATGATCATGACAAGTTTCATAAGGATAATTTCTCCTTATGTCATAGGTACCTTTATAATCACTAAAAATAGGAGTTATAACATCATCATAGTAGATAAGAGCATTATCATTGCTAGAAACTATATTTGTAAACATGTTATCTTTATTCTTACTAGCAAAAGAATTATAAATTACCACATCACTAATGGGTAAAGGACTCGCAATCCTATCATCCCCAAGCTTGGAGCTTTCCATATCATCACTCTCAGAGTTGGTACCAAAGAGATTTTCAAGGTCATAAGTAGCATTATCATCATTTTCCCAATCACAAAAAGTAACATGCATATCATAATCAAAATCATCTTCAATAGTACCTACAGACTTATCTTCAAGATAATAATGAATGCAATCAAGCTCACCATCCTCCATAAATTTCTGTCCGTTAGGATAAAAATCGATGCGAGGAATATGCTCAGGCCAGGTTGTTACCCATTCTTCTTCCTTCTTGCTCCTCTTCCTCCTCCTCTTATTTTTCTTCTTCTTCACCTTAGGAAGGAGTGGTTGGAGGGGAAGTTTCTCCACATATCCTGGTTTATCATTAGAAACAATAGGGGAAACTTGGGAGAAACTCTCCTTTTTATTAGTAGAAATATAAGAGACATTTTTATACTTTGGTACAGTTCCCTCCTTTCTAATCTTACTTATGTAATCATTCTCATGGCAATTAACAACACAATAGAGATGGCATTTCTGCAAAGTGTTATTTATTCCCAAAGCATGACCATCTAGCCAAGAAGTCTTTTCTGATAACTCTTCACACATAAAAAATAACATAAGCTCATCATAAAGATCAGGGGTGATCATGTCATCACACAACTGGCTAACAGTTATGTTTTGAAAGTACATGCACTGAAAATTGAAGTGACCCTTTATGCAGCAAAGTTCACAAGTAAAAGGATAAAGGTCACACAATTCTCTAGCAATTTCATTTAAATATCTAACCCAAGTGATTGTTCTTTCATGCTTATGTTGCTTACAATACTTCTCTTCTTCAATCATAGGCCTTTCACAAGGTCTATCCACTCCACAAAAATTAACATGCTTATATAAAACTTCATTTTCATGAATTGGATCATGCATGTTGCAATCATCATTAACAATTTCATTTTCTTTGCAAATCTCTTTAAAAGGTTCATGATGCTTGATCCAATTCTCCTTAGGCATATTAAGATGTGAAGCAAAAGATTTGAGGAAATCAACAAGGAGTTGAGAATCAAGCCCAAACTTAGCACTAAATTTATTAAAACTTGCAGTTTCAACAAAGGACTTAATGCAATCATACTCATAAATTATACCTGACTCTTTACCTTTGTCGATCTCCCAATCTTCAGTGTTGTGTTGGATTCTTTCAAGGAGTTCCCATTTAGCATCAATCTTTTCGTTTGTGAAAGAACCCATCGAGGAAGCATCGAGCAAGTCTTTATCCTGTCGAGATAGCCTTGCATAGAAATTAGTAATAATCATATCTTTGGGGAGCCCATGGTTAGGACATTTTAGCATCAAAGTTTTCAGTCTCCCCCAAGCTTGAGCTATGCTCTCTCCGTCATGAGGATAGAAATTATAAATATAATTCCTATTCTCATGGACTTCATGAAGAGGATAAAACTTGGAGTAAAAGAGAGACTGGATCTCTTCCCAATCCCGTAGGTGAGAATCATCTAGTAGCCTATACCATTCCAATGCTTTTCCTTTCAGTGACAAGGAAAATAATTTCTTCATGACTTCACCTCTTGTCAAACCTGAAATCTTAAATAACTCACACAGTTCTGTAAGTTTCAACAAATGAATACTAGGATTGAATGTCCCATCATAACAATCGTTAATAATTATTTCAACTATCCCAAGTGGTATTTGGAACGGGATACATTCAGTAGGTGGTGGAGACTTCTCTACCACAGGTGTGGCAAAGCGGTCTCCCCGAAGCAGCGAACTAAGATTGCAGTTTTCCATAAACCTAACTAGTGAAAATAAAAACAAGAAACGAAAAGATTTAATTGCAGAATCTAAAGACGCCAGAAATAGCTTGATGTCTACGCACGCTTCTATTCTTGTAGACTATGTTGGGCCTCCAAGCGCAGAGGTTTGTAGGACAACAGCAATTTCCCTCAAGTGGATGACCTAAGGTTTATCGAACTCAGGGAAGTAGAGGTTGAAGATGGTCTCTCTCAAGAAACCCTGCAATTAAGATACAAGAAGTCTCTTGTGTCCCAAACACACCTAATACAACTAGGAGTTGTATAGGTGCACTAGTTCGGCGAAGAGATGGTAAAATATGGGTGATAGGTGTGGTAAAACGAAGTAATATAAATCTGTAATAAAAAGTGCAGCAAAGAAACAAGTGGTAAACGTGAGAAAAAACGGTATTGCAATGGTGGAAACAAGGCCTAGGCTTCATACTTTCACTAGTGGCAACTCCCAACAACATTAACATAGTCTAATCACATGATATTTCCCATAAAACATGCAATGGAGACGTACTCGGAGGTCATTCCTTTGTGGTCAAGAGAGGACGAGAATTGTGTAGGGCTACAAAAGCACACCTCAGAGTTCGTAGTTCTCAATCTATGGATTTCCTAATGTCACCGCGGCCATCCAAAGAGAGTACCACAATCACCACAACATATCTAAAGGATAGTCAAAGACAAGCACCAAAAGACTCTCAATCTTCAATCCACACACAAAAGAGGAAATCACTCATGATAATATTCTTCTAACCCATGTCCAATAGACCGCTGTCACCATGGTCTCGGGGATTATACTAGATAGGATCAAGTGAGTACATCAAATCCAATACATAGAAGAAGGGGAAACATCATGGGATCACCCTAGATTAACATAGCCAATGATCACAACAAAGATCACATCATGAGAGAGAGAGAAGAACACATAGCTACTGGTAGAAACCTCAGCCCCGAGGAGGAACTACTCCCGCTTCATGGAGGAGGGAAGCAACGACGATGGAGATGAATCCGGGGCACTTCCCCGTCCCGGCAGGGTGCCGGCACAGGAATTCTGGTCCCCCGAAGCTTGTCGGCGATGGCGGCGGAGATCGGAATTGCTTCTGGAGAAAAGGGGTCTGGAATCAGGGTTTTCGCGATGCGAGTAAAAATAAGGGCCAAGGGGGCCCACCAGGGGAGGTCCCAGTCGCCCAGGCGGCCTGGTGGCGATGCCTAGCCCTAGGTCGCGCGGGGTGGCCGCCTCGGTGACTGGTGGCCCCCCTCCGGCTCTCCTTCGGTGATTCTGGAAGGTTCCTTCACGCTGATTTTTTATATATTTTTCCCGGAATTTATTGGGCACTTTAAGTAATGGGAAAACCTAAAATACAAAAACAGCAGAAAACAGAAACTGGCACTGGGGTGCACTGAGTTAATAGGTTAGTCCAAATATGATCAAAAGTGTATCAAAATGTATCTAAAACATTGCAATATCACACAAAACATGCATGGAGAAAGCAGAAATTATAGATACGTTTTGGATGTATCAGATGACTCTACTAAGTATAGAAGTATAGTTGGTGCTTTGCAATAGTTGACTCTGACTCGCCCTGATATAGCTTTTTCAGTCAACAAAGTTTGTCAATTTTTGCATGCTCCTACCATAGTACATTGGGCGGCAGTCAAACGTATACTTCGTTACTTACAAGGCACTTCTACTCATGGACTTCATCTTGGCAAAACTGATTCTATGTTAGTCAGTGCCTTTTCTGATGCAGATTGGGCTGGCTGTTCTGATGACAGGCGCTCTACAGGCGGATTTGCAGTTTTCCTTGGTGGTAACTTGGTTTCTTGGAATGCTCGGAAACAAGCTACTGTCTCTCGTTCAAGCACATAAGCTGAATATAAAGCGCTTGCTAATGCCACTGCATAAATTATTTGGGTTCAACAACTTTTGACAGAGTTGAAGATTGATCATCCTAAGTCAGCTTCTCTTTGGTGTGACAACCTTGGTGCCACTTATCGATCTGGAAATCCTATTTTTCATGCTAGAACGAAGCACATCGAGATTGACTATCATTTTGTTCGAGAAAGGGTAGCTGATAAATTACTTAATATCAGATTTATACCTACTGGTGATCAGGTGGCGGATGGATTTACAAAACCTCTCACGGTGCGACAGCTTGAGGTGTTTCGTCGCAATCTCAACTTGGATAGTTGTGATTGAGGGGGAGTGTTAAACAACATGTGTTGTACTCTAGATTCTTCTAGAATTGTATAGGGTGACGTGTGTGCGTGGAGTTGTGTTGTAATCTGTTGAGGTTTGTTTAGATTGGTCTCTATCTTGTATAGCCACATAGGATAACAACAAACCTCAACAAACTCTACAATCTTTGCTCTATTTAACACGCAACGCGTCCCTGCTCGAAGGCATACGCTTCCATCCTGTTTTTCACAGACCGCCTCGCGGGCCTGGGCCAGTATGCGAGCGTAGGCCATCTCGCCGACGGTTTTCTGCGGGAGAAGGTTGGGAGGCGGAGGAGGGGCGGCGGAGGGGGGGAGGAGGAGGGTTCCGGGTTGGAATGGAGAGAGAAAGGCCGGAGGGGCACGGCGGGCGTGAAAGAATGGCACTAGAATCCAAGGGGGGGGGGGGGCGCATTTACTGAACGCCCCAGCAACTTTTAACAGTATTACGTAAATACTCACATCAGAACGTAAATAAGTTGTTTTTTCTTAATTTGGAAATTCCAAAAAACAACTAGCTCAAATCTCTTCATGGTTTAAGCGTGGCTGCCTAGCTCAACGCCTAGACCATCAGAAGGTTCACGGTCACTGAAATGTGGGCCTGCGTACTATACTACATGCATTCTTTACATCATTACATGCGGGCCTGCATACTGTACTGTATGCCACTGCATGCTGCCTTATTTCGTAGCCTATATGGGTCCGGTTGGGCCGCTGTGGTAATCCACCTTGGTTAAACAATGTTGTACTTAACAACCTATGGGTCCGGTTGTGTGTGTGTGAAGATTATGATGTTTGCGTCTATCCAAGTAAATGGTATACAGTAACGTTTGGTGCCAATCGAACGGCCGAAGCGTGTTGATTTATTTTTTATTATTTAAATAGATGTATCTAGATTTATTGTAGTGTTAAATATATTTATTTAAAAGTATTGATAAAAATGCTACTCTCTCTAATTCAAATTATTTTTCGCACAAACGGAATATTTAGAAGTATTTTAGTGCTAAATACATTTATTGAGAAAGTGTGATCAACGATGATAATACCATATTTTTTTTGTTGCAACGGGCAACAGAAAAGGTTATTACTGACCCTAGATTTTTTTTACGAGATTTTTTTTCTAATTTGCTACAAGGCGATAAAGTATGGCCGACGATGACAAACTGCTAATTTGTTGCAATGATAGCGATAACGCTACCATCAACCATCAAATTTGCTGCCACTAAGCGACGAAGTGTGGTCTATGACAATTGTATCACATTTTTTGTTGGAACGATGCCAAAAGTTAAAACATACATATAAATACAGAAGATAATATTTTGTTGCAACCGAACGAATGGATTCGCTACAAAAGTAATCGAGTTGTGTTGCACGGGATTGACCAGCGAAAATTTTAGCCCGCCGACCGGCGCTCAACACTAACCAATGGTATATTCGTTGTTTGTGATGTTCCGTTTATTTGTTTGTTGCTGCTCCGTCAGTTTGTGGCATGTATCTGACCTTGGTGCCGACCACAAGAGCATCGATAGACGACATATGGACGTGCACATAGCGTCAGCTAACGCCACAACCGGTTCAATCGCAATGTTATAATCGTTAATCTGAATAGTATATGGTCCCTCAGCTGGCGAATCTGCCTGGCTGCCTCATCTTCCATCGTCTGGCACCGAAAAGCAAGTACTACACAATACCTACAATGCGTGTACGCACGCAAAAAATAAAACCCGCATACCCCAGAGTTATTAAAAACATATTTATATAAGTACAATAACTAGCGTCATATCGCTACCATTCAGTAGAGGATAAAACTACATATAACTTAGACCATCAGACGGATGGATACACTCAGAACAGTGCATGTATCATCGCGGTACTATGCTCCAAATAAGATAGAACACGAACAACCTATCTCAAATCAACCTAAAATCAAAAGCATGCACGACATGATTATTACTAGGCGCGGCGGAGCGTGCCATTCTATCTAGTTAAATGAACATCGCAAAGAGGTCACTTACTAAGGGAACTCGCGTTTTGTACTTAGATCCCCATGCTTATTGGAAATCAAACACAACCCATGTGCATCTCGTATCACCACAGAAAAGTTACACCGCCGGTACATCATCTTGAGATTAACGAAGCCACCACCTCGTCTTCGATGGGAACGTCTCCTTCCACTGAAAGCGCATCACCGGAAGTTCTGAAATAAATCCAGGAAAATGCGAGCACCATTGTCAAATCTGAGATTTGAACTCTGGTGGGCCAGGGATACAACCATCCACCTAACCAACTCAACCACAGGTTGATTCGCTGAAAACTTGACTGTTGTGAACCAGGATGACGACACAAGCTTATCAACTTATGCAGCAAGATTAGCTTTTTTTAGACAAGCTGCAGCCCGGACAATGGCGAGATTGGCCTTCCAGCCCGGTGGATGGCGCGGAAGAAGAAGGTGGGTGGGTACACGAAAACATGAGCACCTCCGGCCTTCATGGTTTTTATTCATAATAATGGTAACTTCAAAGTGTTTCTATTTGGTTCGATTCGATTTGCACGGCACGGTCCAACGAAACGACATAAACGAACTGCGGTTCGAATTGGTTAGATTTTTGATCCGCAGCGAACCATTTGCACATCAAATTTAAGATGCATTTGGATTCCCACGGACAAGAGGTGCACCACTCACACGTTCCCGTCTCGTCCGCTCGGGCCCGCCTTGCAACTACGCGGGCGTTGGCTGGCCTCTCTCACGCGACTTTAGTCGGGCTTTTTTAATGGGACTGCCGCCCCCACCAGTCGCTACCTCGCTCCCCATCACCCAGCAGCGGCCGCCATGTCGAACAAAAACGACGGTGGGCCGTCGTCGGGCCGCCGCTGATAGGTCCAAAACGTATCTATAATTTCTGCTTTCTCCATGCATGTTTTGTGTGATATTGCTATGATCTAGATACACTTTCATACACTTTTGATCATATTTGGACTAACCTATTAACTCAGTGCACCCCAGTGCCAGTTCCTGTTTTCTGCTGTTTTTCTATTTCAGTTTTCCCCCATACAAAAAGTGCCAGAAAAATTCGGGAAAATTCAGATAAAAAATCAGCGTGAAGGAAGCTTCGCGAAGAGCCCGAGAGGGGCCAGAGGGGAGCCAGGGGGGCCCAGGCGGCCAGCCGGCGCGGCCCCACCCCTGGCCGCGCCAGGGGGGCCCTTGGGGCCCCTGGTCCACCTCTGGCTGCCCCCTTCGCCTATTTATTCTCCGTCACGGGGAAACTCAAGATTAAGAACCATATTTCGCAAACTCTCCTCTGTTCCGCCGCCGCCGCGCTTCCGAGATTGGGAGCACCAGAAGACCTCTTCCTGACACCCTGCCGGAGGGAGGATTGACCTCCGGGAGTCTCCTCTCCACCATGGATGCTCCCCGGATGTCTAGTGAGTAGTTTTCCTTGGACCATGGGTCCGTGATCAGTAGCTATATGATGTTCTCCTCCCCTCTTTGTTCTTCATGGTTTAGACCTCGTGAGCTTCCCTACATGATCGAGGCACTTTTGAAATATTTCTGCTGTTGCTATGCTGAGTTTGATGGGATCTGATGGATTATGAGATTATGTTCAGATTGTGATAGAGTAATATATTTGATTCTTATCTCTTATATTTTTGTTCCTAAGTAATTCTTGCATGTTCTCCGTTGCTGTTTATGGCTTTGGCCAAGTAGTAGGTAGTGACTCCAAGAGGGAACGTTATGCTCAATTGTGGGTTCATGCCCCCCGATGACACACTTGAGTGACAGAAACATGAGTCTAGGGGATGTGCTTTTGCCACAAGGGGGAAAACAACGGTGCTTGTAACTGCGGTTGCAAGGATTGTTTACTTTACGCAAAGTTCTTTTTAATGCAGTTGTCTGTTGCTTTGGGTTTACACTTTGGGTGGGGCTCGCAACTTAATACAGCGAGATGTTCTGGATAGATATCTCAAGGTGGATGATTAGTAGTAGATGCAGTTGGATTACGGTCTACTTATTTTGGCGTACTGCCCGTGCTTTTGAGCCTCTATCTTTCTTTTGTAGCATAGTTAGCATTGCGGTGCGTTCATAATCCTGTCAATTGCCCTTCTGTAATTTGTTTACCTCGCATAGCAGTTTTATCGTATTTTGGGAGAGAGACATCACTAGTAAACATCACGTATCCCGGTCCATATCCTCATTACTGTTTCCACGCTTATTTACTTTTCTGTTTTTACTTTCAGTTGCTATCACTATCCCTTGTGTTTTACCCTTTGTGAACAACAAGACCGGAGAGATTGACAACCTCTCTGAACTTCGTTGGGAACAAAGTTATCTGTGTCTGTGTGCAGGTCCGCGTCAGTTGCGCCGCTGACACCTACTTATCATCTCTGGAGTCCTACTGGAGACAAACCTGGGTATCTTCACCGAGGGAAAACTGCTGATGCACTACATCTCAAACCTTCCACTTGGGGGTAACCAACGAAGGGCGAGAAGCCATCAAGCAAAGTTCTCTGGTGCCGTTGCCGGGGACTCTGAGTGCTAAGATAGGGGAGTTGCACACTACCCTTTACCTTTGTTTTTTTAGTCTTGTTAGTCTACCTTTCAATTTTTATCTTTGTGTCTTATATCAAAAATTACAAAACAATTTATTTATCTTGCTGTTAGTAGTCCCCCTTGTTTAGATGAACATGTTAGGGCTAGGTGCTTTGCGGGAATCGGAAGTTCTCGATTTCCGTCAAAGAGACGGAGAAAATATGAAGAAGGCATGGGACAGAATCTCTGAAGCACATAAAAGGATTATGCCTTGGATACCTATAAAAATTGTGCTTAGAAATTTTTACCATGGGATTTTTAAGTGGTGTAAACACTCTCTTGACATTATAGCTGAAGGAGATTTTCTAGAGTGTGATGAAGATAGGGCTCTTGATATTTTTTATAGTCTATCTAGTTATTTTGTTTATGATCGTAGTATTGATACTGTCATAGATAGACTTGCCACTATTGAAAAAAGATTGGATGGTCTAGACTTGAGTAAAATAGAGGAACTTAAGTCCAACAAGAAAGAAATGTTGGAGGTAGATGATGATTGGGAGCCCTTTGTTAGGATTAGCATCTCTAACCAAGGCTTCCTTGCTCTTTGTGATATTGGATCCATAGTTTCTACTATGCCAAAAATAGTTTATGATTAGTTGAAACTAGATATGGATAAATTATCATCTTATCATGAACACTCTAACGGAGATATTTTAGAGATTAAAGGAAAGGTAAAAGAAGTCCAAGTTGCATTCCTTCATAGGACTGCAACAATGGATTTCTTCATCATGGAGCCAAACCAAAGTAACATTGTGCTCGGAAGAGACTTCCTCTGTGCTATGAAAGGCTTCATTGATATTGGTAACAGGCACATACGCTTACGCGGTATGGCGAAAGTTAAGCACCTCTTTCCTAGTAAGAAGAAGAATGAGCTTATTGAAAATCAAGTTGAAGGTTTTTATGATTCTGATCTTGGATACCCTTGATTCTTCTTTTTGCATCATGCTTAGCTTAAAGGCATAAACGAAAGCGCTTTCGGGAGGCAGCCCGCAACGAATTTAGGTTTCTTTTTGCTTTTTGTTGTGTCTTGATGTTTGTTACTACTGTAGCAACATCATTGTATCTTTATTTTTCAACTGTGTGCCAAGTTATAGCCTCTTACGGCAAGGGAAGTAAAAGTTGTGACATGCTGTCCAGAAAACAGATTTTGTCCTCGTGACCAGAAAAATTCCAGAAAAATCCCAGTTCATCTTTTTGAGCTGAATTGTTTACACTGCATGCTCTATACAATTACGAAACTTCCGTATGTTCTGAGTTTTTTGATTTGAGCTGAATTTTTTACACTGCCCCCTCAGAAGTATCCCGAAATAATTCTTTACTACCTGCTGTTCTGTTTTTCACAGATTCTGCCACGTTTTGTCTCTCCTTACTTTTGCAAACCTTAAGCTTGCTTTTTCTTTGCAAAAACATTTTGGCACTCTTGAGAAACAGTAGCTCTTCAAGAATATCTTTATATCCAGTGGGGAAAAATTATTTATTAAGGGTACTAACCTCTCTAATCAGCTTATGATGAGTTATGTATGAAGGGAGTTTTCAAGTGTGCGATGAAAGATGATGAAAGAAGATCCAGGAGTGTCAAGCGCTCAAGCTTGGGGATGCCCCCATGCATCCCCAATAAATATTCAAGGAGACTCAAGCGTCTAACCTTGGTTCGTCCTTCGTCTCATTATATTTTTATCACTTCATGCGTTATGTGCTATGCTTGGAGCGTCTCGCTCTTAGGTTTTATTTTTAGTTTTCTTTAGCTTTTCTTGCTGTTCATAGCAAGTTAGATCCCGTCTTACTTTGTGTGGGAGAGAAACACGCTCCACCTTCAAAATTTAGAACACATCATAGGATTTTTCCTGCTTATCTTTTTGCTGTTGTGTGTTCTTTATCTTTCCATAGCTACTTCCATGTTTAGTTTTAGTCTTAGTTTGTCTTTAGCAAGGGCCTTGGATTTTGTTTAGTTTGTTGCTGGAACTCTTTTTAGTTTTCATGTTTATCTTGTCAAAGAGAGTTGGTTGTTGCACTGAGTTGTGTCTTGTTTTGAGAAGTAGGTAATTGAGGTTGATATTTAATTCTAGTAGTAACTTGCAATAGTTTTCAGGTATTGATGTGAGTAATGTTTGAACTTTTGGTGTCAAGAGATCTAGCCTATTAGTGATAGGTGTCGTATTTTGGGCAATCCGTCTGTATTTTCAAAAACTACAAAACTAGTTGAGAACTCTAGCTACTAGATGGATTACTACTCTTTGGAGGGATCGAATATTAGAGTACACTCACGTACCATGAGTCGAGGATGCACAAGGATAACCAAACCCCCATACACTCCTCCTCGGGGTACTTGTCTCTTTGTGAACCTCCTTAATAGATTGAGAGTTACCGATAATAAGTGCATGAGTTCTTCGGACTAATGTAAGTATTGAAAGTTGACACTTCCACCTTCCCATATTTTGCTAGCCTCTCCCGTGCAGTGCATTGCCTTCTTCTCACTCCGAGAGTTGGTGTCCACCTTCGCCGGTACATCCAAACCCTTGGCATGATACGCTCTGTCATCATAAACCTCCTTATATCTTTCCTCAAAACAGCCACCATACCTACCTATCAAGGCATTTCCATAGCCTTTCCGAGATATATTGCCATGCAACATCCACCTCTTCATGACCTGATCTTCATGTCATACATGTTCCTGCTACAGTGGTAGCGACATACACTGCATACATCATGATAGTTACATCTTCTTTATGATTTTGAGTACCTTGTAAAGTGTGAAAGATCTCCTTTACCTTCTTGTAAAATAGAGTGTTGCCCTTAAGTGAGGAAAAGATCCCAAAGTGGACACAATAAAATATCCCAAAGAGGACAAATGAGAGTTAAATAGAAAGAGCCATTGAGGCCACAAAAAAATACAAAAAAATAGAAAAAAGAGAAAAAGAAATAACAAGAGAGAAAGGGGCAACACTACTATCCTTTTGAGAGATCCACACTAGTACTCCCTTTATATCCTTGTACTCCATAGAGATGATCATTTTGCATATAGCTATGTGGGGACCCTCACACTATAGAACTTGGCTTGCATATTCAAAGGATGAGCCTCCTCAAAAGAGCTCTAGGTCTTCATGAGCGAGCAAGTTAGATGCACCCCCACTAGTTCCATTGGAGAGCTTCTTAGCTCGTATGTGCATCCGTTGCATGGCAATCCCTACTCCTCACATCATATCTATCATTTGGCATCTCTTGCCTATGATTGTCCTTATTGATGTGAGCCTTTCTCATCCTTTTTGTCTTCCTCCTCCACCATATTCTCTCTTTGCCATCCTAAGTGTCAACTCTCGTGCTTACGCTCATCCATTGCATGAGTGCTCAAAATATCGAAAAGGAGTGGATCAAATTGACTTGTACCTGGCTAGTGGTCTGGGACGAGTCAAGATAAGATTCCAAAGAAGACCAAGTGTGAAACTTTAGTAGATTGAGTTCTCAACACAATTTTTTTTCTCGTATTCCCTATCCCCCTTCTTGCACGCAAACACCATTTGGAGATATTCGAGTCACGGACAGCGAGAGATCTTGCACCTAATGTTCTTTTGTTATTTGTTTCAATGCTAATATAGACTCTTGCATGTTATGACTTGAATTGAATTCCTAACCTTGATTGCTTTACTTTTCAAAGTTCTTTTATGGTTGCTAGCATGTCACCACAGAAATTATGCCGTTATCATTTACCTACTCGAGGACGAGCAGGAATTAAGCTTGGGGATGTTGATCCGTCCAAAACGTATCTATTATTTCTGCTTGCTCCATGCATGTTTTGTGTGATATTGCTATGATCCAGATACACTTTCATACACTTTTGATCATATTTGGACTAACCTATTACCTCAGTGCACCCCAGTGCCAGTTCCTGTTTTCTGCTGTTTTTCTATTTCAGTTTTCCCCCATATAAAAAGTGCTAGAAAAAATCAGGAAAATTCAGATAAAAAATCAGGGTGTCGGAAGCTTCGAGAAGAGCCCGGGAGGGACCAGAGGGGAGCCAGGGGGGCCAGGCGGCCACCCGGCGCGGCCCCACCCCTGGCCGCGCCAGGGGGGCGCCTGGGGCCCTTGGTCCACCTCTGGCTGCCCGCCTTCACCTATTTTTTCTCCATCACGGGGAAACTCCGAAGACAGAACCCTATTTCGCAATCTCGCCTCTGTTCCGCCGCCGCCGCGCTTCCGAGATCGGGAGCACCAGAAGACCTCTTCCCGGCACCCTGCCGGAGGGAGGATTGACCTCCGGGAGTCTCCTCTCCAGCATGGATGCTCCCCGGATGTCTCGTGAGTAGTTTTCCTTGGACCATGGGTCCTTGATCAGTAGATATGTGATTTTCTCCTCCCCTCTTTGTTCTTCATGGTTTAAACCTCGTGAGCTGCCCTACATGATCGATGCACTTTTGTAATCTTTCTGTTGTTGCTATGCTGAGTTTGATGGGATCTGATGGATTATGAGATTATGTTCAGATTGTGGTAGAGTAATATATTTGATTCTTATCTCTTATATTTTTGTTCCTAAGTAATTCTTGCATGTTCTTCGTTGCTGTTTATTGCTTTGGCCAAGTAGTAGGTAGTGACTCCAAGAGGGAACGTTATGCTCGATTGTGGGTTCATGCCCCCCGATGACACGCTTGAGTGAAAGAAACATGAGTCTAGGGGATGTGTTGTTGCCACAAGGGGGAAAACAACGGTGCTTGTAACCGCGGTTGCAAGGATTGTTTACTTTACGCAAAGTTCTTTTTAATGCAGTTGTCTGTTGCTTTGGGTTTACACTTTGGGTGGGGCTCGCAACTTAATACCAGCGAGATGTTCTGGATAGACATCTCAAGGTGGATGATTAGTAGTAGATGCAGTTGGATTACGGTCTACTTATTTTGGCGTACTGCCCGTGCTTTTGAGCCTCTATCTTTCTATTGTAGCATAGTTAGCATTGCGGTGCGTTCATAATCCTGTCAATTGCCCTTCTGTAATTTGTTTACCTCGCATAGCAGTTTTATCGTCTTTTGGGAGAGAGACATCACTAGTGAACATCATGTATCCCGGTCCATATCCTCATTACTGTTTCCTTGCTTATTTACTTTTCTGTTTTTACTTTCAGTTGCTATCACTATCCCTTGTGTTTTACCCTTTGTGAACAACAAGACCAGAGAGATTGACAACCTCTCTAAACTTCGTTGGGAACAAAGTTATCTGTGTCTGTGTGCAGGTCCGCGTCAGTTGCGCCGCTGACACCTACTTATCATCTCTGGAGTCCTACTGGAGACAAACCTTGGTATCTTCACCGAGGTAAAACTTCTGCTGCACTACATCTCAAACCTTCCACTTGGGGTAACCAACGAAGGGCGAGAAGCCATCAGCCTCTACCGCTACAACATCAAGCTCCCGGAGGTGGTGTGGTACTGGCAGAAGGGCACGTTGGTGCCCTGGTTCGACGTACACTTCCCCGACAACTGGCACTTGAGCCCACTGAGGGTGTCGGTGCCGTCACAGGCCATCATTGGACGTGTACGGCCCCCTCGGTCGTTGTAGCCGGCTGATGAGGCTACCACAACCACCTTTGTAGACTATGTTGGGCCTCCAAGCGCAGAGGTTTGTAGGACAGCAATAATTTCCCTCAAGTGGATTATCAAAGGTTTATCGAACTCAGAAAAGTAAAGGTTGAAGATGGTCTCTCTCAAGCAATCCTGCAATTAAGATACAAGAAGTCTTTTGTGTCTTCAACACACCTAATATAATGGTAAGTTGTAATGGTGTACTACTTTAGCGAAGAAATGGTAAAATATAGGTGATAGGTGTGGCAAAGTTAAATCTATAGTAAAAATTACAGCAAGGTAGCAAGTGACAAAACTAACTAAAAACGACATTACAATACTTGGAAACAAGGCCTAGGCTTCATAATTTCACTAGGCAACTCCCAACAACATTAACATAATTGAAACACATGATATTTCCTCCTAAAACATGCAAGAAAGACGTTACTCAAAGATCATTCTTTTGTGATTAAAAGAGGACGGGAATTGTGTATGGCTACAAAAGCACACCTTAGATTTTGTGTTTCATTTCTCAATGTCACGTGGCCATCCAAAGATAGTACTTACGAACACCACAAGATATCTCAAGAATAGTCTCTTTCTAATATGACGGTGCCCATCCTGTCACCGAAGCACTATGAAAATTATACTCAACACAAGCATCAAGAGCACTCAAATCCATAATTCGATCCACAATAAAGAAGAATGAACTCATGACAATATTCTTATAATTAATCCATGTCCAGTAGATCCAATGTCACCACGGTCTCGGAGATTATACTAGATATCATCAAGTGAGCACATAAAATCCAATACATAAAAGAAGGGTCATCATGGGGTACATATAAGAAGAGTCATAAAATCCAATACATAGCCTATGATCACAATGAAGATCACATCATGGGAGAGAGAATTAACCACATAGCTAATGGTAGAAAACCTCACCCCAAAGAGTAACTACTCCCGCATCATGGAGGGAGGAAACATCGTCGATGGAGATTGATCCGGGGGCACTTCCCCGTCCTGACAGGGTATCGGAGCAGTAACTTCTGGTTCCCCGAAGCTTGCTGGAGATGGCGGTGAAGATTTGGAAACCCTTCTAGAAAAAGTGTCTTCTTATTCAGGGTTTTCGCGATCCTCGGGATTTTATAGGACAGAGGGGAGTCACGAAAGGTGGGGCCAATCACCCAGGCGGCCAGGGGGTGTGACCAAGGCCTGGTCGCGTCACCTAGTCACCTGTCCAGGTGGTGGCCCCCTGATACGTCTCAAACGTATCGATAATTTCTGCTCGCTCCATGCTTGTTTTGTGTGATATTGCTATGATCTATATACAATTTCATATTCTTTTGATCATATTTGGACTAACCTACTAACTCAGTGCAACCCAGTGCCAATTCCCGTTTTCTGTTATTTTTCTATTCCAGGTTTCCCCCATATTAAAAGTGCTCCAAAAATTCGGGAAAATCGAATAAAAAATCAGCGTAACGGAGTCTTCCAGAAGCACCCAAGTGGGGCCAGAGGGCCATCACAAGGGACCCAGACGGCCACCTGGCGCGGCCAGGGGCCTGGCGGCGCCAGGGGGGCGCCTGGACCCCTGGTGGCCCCCTTGTCTGCCCCCTTCGCCTATTTATTCTCCGTGACGGGAAAACTCCAAAAACATAACCCTATTTCGCAATCTCGCCTTTGTTCCGTCGCCGTCGCGCTTCCAAGATCGGGAGCACCGTCAGGACCCTTCCCGGCACCCTGCCGGAGGGAGGATCGACCTCCAGGAGCTTCTCCTCCACCATGGACGCTTCCCGAATGTGCCGTGAGTAGTCTACCTTGGACCATGGGTCCGTGATCAGTAGCTATGTGATGTTCTCCTCCCCTCTTTGTTCTTCATGGTTTAGACCTCGTGAGCTGCCCTACATGATCGAGGCACATATGTAATTCTTTTGTTGTTGCTATGTTGAGTTTGATGGGATCCGATGGATTATGAGATTATGTTCAGATCGTGATAGAGTAATATATTTGGTTTTGATCTCTTATATTTTTGTTCCTAAGTAATTCTTGCATGTTATCCGCTGTTGTTTATTGCTTTGGCCAAGTGGTGGATAGTAACTCCAAGAGGGAACGTTATGCTCGATTGTGGGTACACGCCCCCTGATGACACACTTGAGTGACAGAAACATGAGTCTAGGGGATGTGCTGTGGACACAAGGGGGAAAACAACGGTGCTTGTAACCGCGGTTGCAAGGATTGTTTACTTTACGCAAAGTTCTTTTAATGCAGTTGTCTGTTGCTTTGGGTTTACACTTTGGGTGGGACTCTCAACTTAATACCAGCGAGATGTTCTGGATAGATATCTCAAGGTGGATGATTAGTAGTAGATGTAGATGGATTTAAGTCTACTTATTTTGTTGTACTTCCCATTCTTATGAGCCTCTTCATTTCTTTTGTAACATAGTTAGCATTATGGTGCGTTTATAATCCTGTCAATTGCCCATCTGTATTTTTTTTACCTCGCATAGCAGTTTTATCGTCTTTTGGAAGAGAGACATCACTAGTGAACATCACGGGACCCCGGTCCATATTCTCATCACTGTTTACAAGCCTATTTTATTTTCAATATTTACTTTCAGTTGCTACCATTATCATTATCATTATCCCTTGTGTGTTTGACCCTTTGTAAACAACAAGACCGGAGAGATTGACAACCTCTCTGAATTTCGTTGGGAGCAAAGTTAATTGTATCGTATGCAGATCCAGGTGAAGTAAGCAACCCTGATGACGAGGGGGTGACCCCACGACTCCTACGGATAAGACTACCTTGTGTCCATGAAGGCGGAAGGCCCATGAAGACACAGCCCCGACCCGAGAGTTGGCACCGACGTAGGAGTCCGCGACTCACAAGGAAGGTGTGGAGACCTGCCGTACGAAGCAAGCTAGGGTTAGGAAAGTTTACCTGTACACGTAGATGAACTCCCCGAGACCTAACCCGGTATATAAGGGCTAGGAGGGGCGACGCCAAAGATATCTAAGACCACCTGTAACCCTAGCCTTGAGCGCTCCATCCTTGGCTTCCACTGTAATCGCATCTTCCCAATCAATAATATCGAGCAGGAGCGAGCCTTCCTGTTTAGCGACGAGCTATCGTTCAACCTGTGCCTCTCATGACTAATCCAGGGTCCCTGACCATGGGATTTGCCGGGGTTGATCCCCGTCACCTGAGGTTGTGAACGGAGCCATTGTTCACTTCACCGCCTACTTATCATTGCCGGAGTCCTACTGGTCGATCTCAACCTCGGTATCTTCACCGAGGGAAATTTGCCGCTACACTATATCTCACCTTCCACTTGGGGTAACCAACGAAGGGCGAGAAGCCATTATCACTTCTACGCCATCAAGCAAATTTCTGGCGCCGTTGCCGGGGACTCCGAGTGATAAGATAGGGGAGTTGCTGATGACCCACGACGTAATGGGATCTATTGCAGTGTTTTCGATAAGTAAGAGTGTCGAACCCAACGAGGAGCAGAAGGTAGTAGCAAGTGACTTTGGTAAGGAGATAACTGCAAGTACTGAAAGATAACTTTTTAGGGGTTTTCTTGGTATAAGCGACAGGAAAGTAAAAACGAGCAAAGTAAAAGATACTGGAGAGTAATAAGTGGCCCAATCCTTTCTTAGCAAAGGAGAGGCCTAGCAACTGAACTTCTAAAACCTAAAGTGTTCTTGAGGACACACGGGAGAGGTAGTCATGTGCTTTCGCCATATTCCGTATCGGTACTATGTGCCGTGTTGATAAGTGTTGAGTGGGTGGATCTATGCTAGTACACCCTCTAGACTAAGATAAGTGTACTCTTATGATTAAACATCTTGCAAGCATCCGCAAATACAAGATAGTAATTAAGGCAATAGCCTAACCATAGCAATACGATCGGTGATCCATTGTTCCCTTGTGCAAAAGCGTGCAAACTGGGGTTTAGGTTTCTGTCACTCCGGCAACCCACCGTGAGCATTCTTTATACACAATGCATCCCCCTAGGTCCTTGATAAGGCGAAGTGTTGAGTGTTCGACTCACACAACACCACTAGGAAAATAACAACACAACTTAAATATCAACCAACACATTACTTCAACATCATATGACTACTAACAACAAGACTTCTCCCATGTCCTCAAGAACTAAAGTAACTACTCACAAGACATAAAAGAGATCATGATCAGTGGGGATAAATAGATGATAAACAATCTGAACACAATAATATTTCTCCAACAAAACTCAATAGCATTCACCACAAAGTAGTAATCAACACCGATAGAGTAGAGGGGATAGATAGTACAGATAACAACACGAGTTGCAATTGTGAGACAAGATTGGATGGAGATGGAGATGGTGCTGATGATGGGGATGATGTTGACGATGATCTCGATGATGCCCGTGACGATGGTGATGACGATGGCGACGATCTCCCCTTCCGGGAGGTGATCTCCCTGGTGGAATCTGCCCGCCAGAGATGGCTTTTCTTCTCTGTAGGTTTCCTCCACGGAGCGGCGCCGGAACTGCGGAAACTCTCCCTTTTTTTAGGGATTTTGGACGACGAGGGGTATATAGGCCAGAGGGGGGATCCGGGAGTGGCCCCGGGGGTCCAGGCGCCCTCCCGGCGCGGCCAGGCGTGGGGCCGCGCCAGGTGGCCGCCTGGGCACCCTGTGGCCCCCTCTGGATGCTCTTTTGCGTGTCTTCGTGATCCTTCTGGAAAACAGCCTCCGTCGATTTTCAGGTAATTTTGAGGTGTTCTTCTTCAGCAACTCAGCGTCCACTTTTTACCGCTGAATCCTGCGTCTGCTGCTTAGGCACCGGAAAGTTGCAAACTGTGTAAAATAAGCCAAAACAACATAAGAATAGCATCATATCATGAAATATATCAATGAATAAGAAAGAATTACTATATAAAATAGTGATGCATTTTGGACGTATCAACTCCCCCAAGCTTAGACCTCGCTTGTCCCCAAGCAAATACTGAGCTCGGTAAACCTGTCCACAAGTTTAGAGAGTGAAATGTCGATAAATAAAATACGGACAAGAAGCATCAAGGTTCCTTTATCAAACTCAAGCATCCTCAATAGCAAACTCAACTCATAAGGCCCTTATGAGAAATTAATAAGAATTATAATCAAAAGTAGGGCTGAGGAAACTCATCAAATTATGGCAAACATAACCTTGGTCAAAGGACAACTAGAAACAATTTGAAGCTTTTGAAAGGTCATGTTAATAGTCATGAAGTGCAAATGCTAACACAAATTAAGATGCTTGCTAGGCAAAAGCTTTCGCAAACAACTTACTTATCAAAAGATAATGTCAACAAGGATATGGCATGGCAAAACTTAATGCAGCTTTGTATGGATGAATCGTCATCAACATCAAATGTCTGTTCTCTTAGGGAAAAGAGAGGAAGTGTGACAACTGACTCAACATAAAGGTGGAAGAAAGGCCTTGTTAAGGGCAAGCAGGGAAAACTCATGTGCTATCCTTAAATCAAACAAAATAAAAATATATTTTGGGGTGGTGCATAGTTTGTCAACGAATGCTAATAGATAGCTCAATTACTTCTCAAGATGGACAAGTTTCGAGGAACGGCTCCCAAGTGGGGACGATCACATCCCCTTAATCTCCTTTGTTTATCACTTCCAAAGTTTCTGATTTCTCATAGACCGAGCGTGAAGGAGGGTTTTTTTGTTATATTATCTTTCGAGTTGGGCGCATGATACGTCCAAAGTGCATCACTATTTAATATAGTAATTATTTCTTATTCATTGATATATTTCATGATATGATGCTATTCTTATGTTGTTTTGGCTTATTTTAAACAGTTTGCAACTTTCCGATGCCGAAGCAGCAGACGTAGGATTCAGCGGTAAAAAGTGGACGCTGAGTTGCTGAAGAAGAACACCTCCAAATTACCTAAAAATCGACGGAGGCTGTTTTTCAGAAGGATAATGAAGGCACGCAAAAGAGCAACCAGAGGGGGGCCACAGGGTGTCCAGGCGGCCACCTGGCGCGGCCCCAACTCTGGCCACGCCGGGAGGGCGCCTGGGCCACCTGGAGCTCTCCCGGCTCCCCCTCTGGCCTATATACCCCTCGTCGTCCAAAAACCCTAAAAAGAGAAGAGTTTACGGAGTTCCGCCGCCGCTCTGTGGCGGAAACCTACAGAGAAGAAAAGCCATCTCTGGCGGGCAGATTCCGCCGGGGAGATCACCTCCCGGAAGGGGAGATCGTCGCCATCGTCATCACCATCGTCATGGGCATCATCGAGATCATCATCAACATCATCCCCATCATCAGCACCATCTCCATCTCCATCCAATCTTGTCTCACAATTGCAACTCATGTTGTAATCCGTACTATCTATCCCCTCTACTCTATCGGTGTTGATTACTACTTTGTGGTGAATGCTATTGAGTTTTGTTGGAGAAATATTATTGTGTTCAGATTGTTTATCATCTATTTATCCCCACTGATCATGATCTCTTTTATGTCTTGTGAGTAGTTACTTTAGTTCTTGAGGACATGTGAGAAGTCTAGTTGTTAGTAGTCATATGATGTTGAAGTAATATGTGTTGGTTGATATTTAAGTTGTGTTGTTATTTTCCTAGTGGTGTTGTGTGAGTCGAACACTCAACACTTCGCCTTATCAAGGACCTAGGGGTATGCATTGTGTATAAAGAATGCTTACGGTGGGTTGTCGGAGTGACAGAAACCTAAACCCTAGTTTGCACGCTTTTGCACAAGGGAACAATGGATCACCGATCGTATTGCTATGGTTAGGCTTTTGCCTTAATTAGTATCTTGTATTTGCGGATGCTTGCAAGGTGTTTAATCATAAGAGTGCACTCATCTTAGTCTAGAGGGTGCACTAGCATAGATCCACCCACCAAACACTTATCAACCCAGCACATAGTACCGATGCGGAATATGGCAAAAGCACATGACTACCTCTCCCGTGTGTCCTCAAGAACACTTTAGCTTTTATAAGTTCAGTTGCTAGGCCTCTCTTTTGCTAAGAAAGGATTGGGCCACTTATTACTATCCATTATCTTTTACTTTGCTCGTTTTTACTTTCCTGTCGCTTATACCGAGAAAACCCCTAAACAGTTATCTTTCAGTGCTTGCAGTTATCTCCTTACCAAAGTCACTTGCTATTACCTTCTGCTCCTCGTTGGGTTCGACACTCTTACTTATCGAAAACACTGCAATAGATCCCTCTACGTTGAGGGTCATCAAGCTAAGTTTTCTGGCACCGTTGCCAGGGAGTGTAGAGCTATTAGTAAGTGAAGCTGGTAAGAAAGTTTTTATATATTTTTGTTTTAGTTCTGCTGTTGCTGTTCTGTCCTTATGAACACCCCTACTATTGGATCGTTGTTCTCGGGGAACCGCCCCACTACTAAGGTAGTCACGCCTACCCCTACTGAAATTGTGCCTTATAAGATACCTTCTGGTATTATCGATTATGTCTTAACTAATCCCTATGCAGGAGACAGACATCCAGGTGAACACGTGCTATATTTATCACAACTATGTTCATTATTCAAGCTTGCATGTGTGTCACTGGAGTTCGTTATGAAGAAATTATTCTTCGTATCGCTCACAGACAAAGCTTCAGATTGGTATAAGCTCCTCGATAACCCACACTCTCTTAATTGGGAAGAGCTTAAGTCTCTCTTTTATACTAAGTTTTACCCTCTTCATGAAGTTTATCGAGACAGGAATTACATCTATAACTTTAGGTCTCGCGAAGGAGAAAGCATCGCTCAAGCTTGGGGGAGGCTTAAGTTCCTAATGTTCAAATGTCCTATTCATAAGCTCCCCAAAGATGTTATACTTACAAATTTTTATGCCATGCTTTCTAATCAGGACAAGGAAAGGCTGGATGCCTCTTCTAGCGGGGTATTTCAGACAAAGAGCGTTGAGGAAAGATGGGATCTCATCGAAAGGATCCAGAAGAATACTGAAGATTGGGAAATCGATAAAGGTATTGAACCTGCTATAAATTATGAGCATGATTATATTGAGAGCTATGTGAAAACTGATTATTTCAATACCTTTTGCTCTAAGATTGGTCTGGATTCCCATCTAATGGTTGATTTTTGTAAGAACTTTGCTTCTTATGTTGATTCTTCTAAGATGAAGAAGGATCAGTACCATAAGCCTTTCAAAGAAGTACCTATTGATATTCACGTTGCTGATCCTATTTTGCCTGCAGTTATCTATGAACAGCCCCCTTTTCCTTCAAGAATAAGGGAGCACTCTTTTGTGACAGGCATCATAAATAAAAGTGAGAGAAGAACAGGCAAACCTGAGGACCAGATTAGAGTCGATCCTCAAGTTGCCATGGTTAAAGATTTAGTTACTAATGATGTTTCATATTCTATTATAAATTTTTGTGCTATTTCAACTAACATTGTCACAGCCAAGAATAAAATCCCAATTTCAGGTACACCAGTTGTATCTGTTAAAATAGGAGATCACAATTATTACGGGCTATGCGATCTGCTAGCGCGATTCCTTATTCCCTTTATCAAGAGATCATGACTGAGATTTCACCTTGTGAACTCGGAGAGATTGATGTTACTATTCATCTTGCAAACAAAGATACTATCTCTCCTATTGGGATTGTGAGAGATGTTGAAGTCCTATGCGAAAAGGTAAAGTATCCTACCGACTTTCTTGTACTTGGTTCAGTGCAAGACAGTTTTTGTCCCATTATTTTTGGTAGACCTTTTCTCAGAACTTGCGGAGCTATTATAGATTGCAAGAAAGGTAAAGTTTCTGTTGAATTAAATGGTGAGCCATATGAATTTAACTTTTCTAAGATTTCCAAGCAACCTCGTGGTACTGAATTACCTAGTGATGATAAAATTATTGAAAGTATTGCTTCTATTGCTATTCCCCCTAATGATCCTTTGCAGAAATACATGGAGGACCACGAGAATGATACTCATATGCAGGAAAGAAATGAAATTGAAGAAATCTTCTTGAGGCAACCTGCTATCCTGAAGCACAACCTTCCGGTTGAACCTTTAGGAATTCTATCCAAACCAAAAGAAGACCCGGTGTTTGATCTCAAACCTCTCCCCGATACGCTCAAGTATGCTTATTTAGATGAAAAGAAAGTATATCCTGTTATTATCAACTCTAACCTTTCAGGATATGAAGAAGAGTGATTATTGGAGGTACTTCGTAAACACCGCGGTGCAATTGGCTATACCCTTGATGACCTTAAGGGAATTAGTCCATCTATCTGTCAACATACTATCAACCTTGAGCCCGATGCTAAACCTGTTGTTGACCATCAACGACGGTTGAACCCGAAGATGATGGATGTTGTGAGGACCGAAATCCTCAAGCTTCTAGCTGTAGGTATTATCTACCCTATAGCCGATAGTAAGTGGGTAAGTCCAGTTCATTGTGTTCCTAAGAAAGGAGGGACAACTGTAGTCCCTAATGATAAGAATGAACTAATACCTCAGAGAATTATTATTGGATATAGAATGTGTATTGATTACAGGAAGTTGAACAAGGCAACCAGGAAGGACCACTACCCACTACCCTTTATCGATCAGATGCTTGAGAGGCTGTCCAAAAACACCCACTTCTGCTATCTTGACGGGTACTCTGGCTTCTCTCAAATTCATGTTAACACCGCCGATCAAGAGAAGACCACTTGCACTTGTCCTTACGGTACTTATGCTTATAGGCGTATGCCTTTTGGTTTATGCAATGCCCCTGCTACTTTTCAGAGATGTATGTCTGCAATATTTCATGATTTCTGTGAGGAGATTGTGGAAGTCTTCATGGACGATTTCTCCGTCTATGGAACTTCCTTTGACCACTGTCTTCACAATCTTAATAAAGTTTTGCAGAGATGCGAGGATACAAACTTGGTTCTAAACTGGGAAAAATGCCACTTCATGGTTAACGAAGGGATCGTGCTTGGCCACAAGATTTCTGAGAGGGGAATTGAAGTGGACAAAGCGAAGATTGAAGCTATCGAAAGGATGCCCTGTCCAAGGGACATTAAAGGTATTCGTAGTTTTCTCGGTCATGCTGGTTTCTATAGAAGATTTATTAAAGACTTTTCTAAGACCTCGAGACCCCTCACTAATCTTCTCCATAAGGATGTTCCTTTTGTATTTGATGAAGATTGTAACGAGCCTTTCGAAGTTCTTAAGAAAGCTTTAATAACCGCTCCTATAGTACAACCGCCTGACTGGAATTTGCCCTTTGAAATTATGTGTGATGCTAGTGATTTTGCTGTTGGAGCTGTTTTAGGACAAAGGGTTGATAAAAAGTTAAATGTTATTTATTATGCTAGTAAGACCCTTCATAGTGCTCAAAAGAACTATGCTACTACTGAGAAGGAATTCTTAACAGTAGTGTTTGTTTGTGATAAGTTTAGGCAGTATATTGTTGATTCTAAAGTTATTATTCATACTGACCATGCTGCCATTAAGTATCTTATGAAGAAGAAGGATGCCAAACCAAGACTCATCAGATGGGTACTTCTTCTTCAAGAATTTGATTTCCAGATTGTTGATAGGAAAGGAGCAGACAACCCTGTAGCGGACAATCTTTCAAGGATGGAAGATATACCGCATGATCCCATCCCAGTCAACGACAGTTTTCCAGACGAACAACTTGCCGTTGTTAAAGTACAAACTCTTTCCGATCCTTGGTTTGCATATTATGCTAATTTTATCGTTGCAAAGTATTTGCCTCCAGGTTTAACATTTCAGCAAAGAAAGAAGTTCTTTCATGATTTGAGGCATTACTTTTGGGATGACCCACATCTTTGAAAAGAAGGTCCAGACGGGATCGTGAGAAGATGCGTACCGGAACACAAGCAGAAGGACATTCTCAAGGAATGTCACGATAGTCCCTACGGAGGACATCACGCCGGTGAGAGGGCCGGGATAAGGTTCTCCAATCAGGTTTTTATTGGCCTACTCTCTTTAAAGATGCTAGAAGTTATGTTTTAGCCTGTGATAAGTGTCAGAGAGTTGGTAATATTAGTAGGAGTGTCGGGGGATTGGTACCCGGGTAGGCTAACCCAAGCGGAAGCAAGCCTTCAAGACAAGGATGGGACGATTGGGCTGCAGCTGGGCCGAGCTGGGCGGAGGTACGGCCGATTGCTCCAAGGCAATCGACCATACCAAATGCCAGCAGTCGGCCCAGGCGCAATCGGCCCACCCTTCCCGTATCAAAGACATCCGTCCGATTGGTCTGCAGCTGGACCGAGGTTGATTCCCAGAAGGCCGACTGCCCGGAGCAATCGACCTTACCAGGAACCACCAGCCGGTCCAGGCGCAATCGGAGAAACCTACCACCCAATCGGGGGTATGATTACGAGGTCATAAATACCACATCCTGAGATATCTGGGTGGCAGGAAGGCCAGGTCACGTCGAGGATTTGCTGGAGATACGGTGTCGACCTCCCCGCCGATTCCGCGGACAGGCCGACAAGACCGCACCCCCTAGCTCCACTGTTCATCACTAGGCTCTACGAGGTAGCAGCATGGGCCGCCGCTCGTAGGCCCCGGATCACCCGGATAGGAGCAGTCGGTGGGCCTAGGCCGATTAGAGGATGGCAGCTGGGCCCATTCGGCACTGAAGTTACCGAAGTACCCTAGACTCACACTATAAGAGCCAGGGTACCCCTCCTGCGCGAGGAACGACACACCTCAGAACCTCATTTACTCATTCTCGTTCCAGATCATTCATTGCTCGTAGTTCTTCCTCAGGGAAGCAGGAGAAGACCTTGCCAACGGCGGCGGTGTACACCTTCCCCTAAGAAGATAGAAGAGCAGTTATTGTAATCACTTCATTGATATATAAGAGACAAGTAGGAGTAGGGGTGTTATCTCTCCGGAGAGCCCCGAACCTGGGTACATCGTGGTGTCTTCACCGTGCTGGTGCCCAACCCGATTCCGGCACCATCGACATTCTCTCCCTCGCGTCTTCCCCTCACTTTAGCCATCCCCATGGCATCTGCCGTCACATATCGACGACAGTTGGCGCCCACCGTGGGGCAGGCCGAGGCGTCGACTGGAGTCAAGATCCGGACGGGATCATCCTCTGCGTCGGGCGGTAGCCACGCCTCCGGCCTGATTCTAAGGCGTGGGGCAATCGACTATGTAGTGGACTACTCGGCGCGGTACAAGGCTGGAGCACCCTTGCCGCCCGGGGTGTCTCTGCAGGTGGGGAGTCATCGTCTATTCATTGGTAGCTTCCCTGAGGCGTATCCAAGAGACATCCGTATCTTCTCGTGTGCTACAGACCCTCTCTTGACCAGGGGATGCGCCGCAGCACCTGGCCAAGGGGAGGGCCGACTGTACGCCGCGGTCATGATGGCTGGAGCGTCTTCATCGACCAATCGGGACCCGGCAAGCGCAGCAAGGAAGGCTAAGGAAGTAGCTGATGCAACAGAGCGAATCGGCACCAGCGCATTGCGGGATGTGTTGTACACACCCGTGAACAGGAATGGTGATCCGGAGCAGGTGCACACCGAGCTGGAAACGGCACGGCTTGCTTTGGCTTGCAGGGATGAGCAAGTGCTGGCAGAGGAGCGACGGCTGGGAGCCATCACTCGGGAGTACAACGCAGCACATGCAGGACCGCGCCGGCCGATTGAGCCCGCAGTCCTGGAAGATCTGAGAAGCCGAGGCAGAGCAGTCAACCAGCAGTTGTCGGGAGCTGAGCAACCGGAGCGTCCGAGAAGGCCAGCACAACCGGAGCAGCCGGCGCAGTCGGCATTCATCCAAAGGCCAGCATATAGCACACCGGACAAGAATTTGAGAGCAGCCGAACAGATAGCGCTTGAGCTGGAAGAGTTGGAGGGAGATGAGCGGCGTGAACAGTCGCGCCGAATGCGTGAACTGATAGCGGCCGCGAAGGAGCAGAGGATCGTAGCAATGGGAAACCAACACGCTGAGCCAGAGGCATCAAGAGGGACAATGAGGCCGAATGCGGGAGCTAGTCAGCGACCAAATGCATCGCGCCAGAATAGACATCAACCCGCGCCGTCTCGGCATGACAGCAAGGTCAGAAGCAATCGTCCAGCAGCAAGCAGAAGAGTGGAAGAGCCAGCTGTTAACAGCAGGCGCCATGACATGCCGCAGCAATCGGCACCGAGACCAGCAATCAGCACCCAACTCGGCCTTCGCCAAATCGGTCAGAATGATGCAAGGCACCGCATTGAGCTCCTGGAGAAGGAGGCTCAGGAAGATGAAGAAGGAGAAGCAGGCCCAGCATGTTTCGGTCATCGCATTCGGACGGAGAAATTCCCCAAAGGCTTTACACTGCCGAGAGATACTCCCAAGTACAATGGCTCGGTGAAGCCTGAAGACTGGCTGTCCGATTACCTGACGGCAGTTCGCATTGCGGGAGGCAATCGGCGTGTAGCAGTCCGCTATGCACCTCTCATGCTGCAGGGTTCAGCTCGGACTTGGTTGAACAGTTTTCCCAAGGACAGTGTGAATTGTTGGGAGGACTTCACAACAGCATTCATCCACAACTTCACAAGCACATATGAAAGGCCCAACCTCCCTCGGCAGTTAGCTTTGTGTGTGCAAGGAAAGGACGAGCCCCTCCGAGATTACCTATCTCGGTGGATCAA
The DNA here is from genome assembly GCA_950022295.1 of Bromus sterilis. Lineage (NCBI taxonomy): Eukaryota > Viridiplantae > Streptophyta > Magnoliopsida > Poales > Poaceae > Bromus > Bromus sterilis. Next base: position 447,783,407 of record OX465595.1, on the reverse strand, counting down.
GCTGAAGAATTCATGCGAAGGAGTCCATGAGATCCAGGCCATTCAATACTTCACCGATGGATGCCTGGCCGATTCAATGCTGAAGCATAAGCTGCTCCGCAAAGACTTCACATCGCTCGCCGAGCTCATGAAGGTGGCAAATGCGTTCGCTATGTCCGATTCTGCGATGCGCCCTATCCAACTCGGAGTTGGAGGTGTGATCCAGTCACCAGGGGCTCCGCAGTCGGACACAGGGAACCAAGGCCTCAGTCGGAAGGAGAGAAGAGAGAACAACCGCAACAACACCAACAACAACCAGCAGAACAACGGCAAGCGTAAGGACGAGCAACCGGATACTCAGTATGGCAGTCGGCAGGTGGCCGCTGTACAGAATGAGGAAGACCCAGCGGCTGCAGGAGGCAGTCGGAAGATGAGACCAAACGTGAGACCTCCAGGGCAGATGAAACCCAAGTACACATTCGAGGACATGTTGGACGCACCGTGCAAGTTGCACAGTACGCCTGGGAGGCCGTCTGCGCACACCACTCGGCAATGTGATTTTGTGAGAAGGATAGCAAAGGGAGAAGCTTTACCCCCACCACCACCACCCCCACCCCAGAACAGAGGACCACCTCAGCAGCAGAACCAGTACCCGCAGCAGGATGCGGCTTACATGATTTTCAGCAGTGAATCCACAGACAAGGGCAGTCGGAGAGCCCGAGCCCAAGAAGTCAATGCAATTATGCCACCGATTCCCCAATTCATGCACTGGTCCGAGTGTCCAATATCCTGGGACAGAGCAGATCACCCCATCATTTTGCCGAATCCGGGAAACTATCCGCTGGTGGTGGATGCTCTAGTCGCAGGGCCAAAGTTTTCATGCAAGTTTTCGAGAGTGCTAGTCGATGGAGGAAGTACGATCAACATCCTGTACCGAGATACGATGCTCAAGCTGGGGCTTACAGAGAGGGATTTGGAGCGCAGTCGGACGACATTCCACGGGAATGTCCCTGGGTTGTCTTGCACCCCCATGGGTCGCATTCGGCTGGATGTCATTTTCGGCACGGAGGAAAATTTCAGGAGAGAGCCGATTTGGTTTGAGGTGGCCGACCTCAGTAGTCCATACCATGCTTTGTTGGGATTACCAGCATTCGCCAAGTTCATGATCAATGCACATCAGACATACTTGAAGATGAAGATCCCGGGGCCAAACGGCGTCATCACAGTCACTGGGGACTTCAGGAAGTCCCTCGAGTGCACGTCTGCTGGCAGCAGTTTGGCTGAATCCCTAGTGGTGGAGACAGAGAAGCGCCAGCTCGGCAAGGTGATTGCAATGGCGCAAGCACAGAGCAAGAATCCACTGCCGGTTGGCCCAGCAAAGAGAGCAGACGAGGAATCGGCTTTTCAGTCGGCCAAGGACAGCAAGAAAATCGCTCTAGATCCCTCTGACTCAACCAAGTTTGTTGTGGTCGGAGCTGGACTTAGCGACAAATAGGAAAGCGAGCTCGTCGAGTTTCTCCGTGAGAATCGGGACATCTTTGCATGGTCTCCACAGGACATGCCTGGTGTTCCGAGAGAACTCGCCGAGCACAAGCTGCACATTCGGCCAGGCTCGAAGCCAGTCAAGCAACCCCTGAGGAGTTTTTCTGAGGACAAGAGAAGAGCAATCGGCGAAGAGATTGCAAAGTTACAAGCTGCAGGTTTCATCATGGAAGTGTTTTACCCCGAGTGGCTGGCCAATCCAGTCCTCGTCATGAAAAAGAACAAGACTTGGCGTATGTGTATAGATTATACCTGCTTGAACAAGGCATGCCCGAAAGATCCGTTTGCTCTGCCCCGTATCGATCAAGTGATTGATTCTACGGCTGGTTGTGAGCTGCTATCTTTTCTGGATGCTACTGCTGGGTATCACTAGATCAAGTTGGCCGTGGAAGATCAGATAAAGACTGCATTCATAACCCCTTTCGGGGCCTATTGTTATATCACCATGCCTTTTGGTCTGAAGAATGGAGGTGCCACTTATCAGCGCACGATTCAAAGGTGCACACATTCTCAGCTCGATAGAAATCTCCATGTCTACGTGGATGATCTGGTGGTGAAGTCGGCAAAGGGAGTCACATTGTTGGACGACCTCAGAGAGACCTTTGCAAATTTGAGAACTTATCAGATCAAGCTCAACCCGGAGAAGTGTGTGTTTGGAGTCCAAGCCGGCAAGCTCTTGGGGTTTCTCGTTTCCGAGAGAGGAATCGAATGCAACCCCGAGAAGATAGCCGCAATAGAGCGCATGGAGCAGCCCAAGACCTTGAAGCAGGTGCAAAAGTTCACCGGTTGCCTCGCGTCTCTCAGCCGATTCCTCAGTCGGCTGGGCGAGAAGGCAATTCCCTTGTACCAGTTGATGAAGAAGACAGAGAAGTTTACTTGGACCCCCCAAGAAAATGAAGCATTCCGAGAGCTCAAGCGCATGCTATCCACGGCACCGATTCTGGCTGCTCCGATTGAGAAGGAGCCTATGATGTTATACATTGCGGCAACCAATCGGGTGATCAGTGCAGTTATGGTGGTGGAGCAGCCCGAGAAGGACAAGGCACAGCAGGTCCAGCGACCAGTATACTATATCAGCGAAGTGCTCTTGGCATCCAAGCAGAATTACCCTCACTACCAGAAGATGTGCTATGGAGTGTACATGGCAGCCAAGAGATTGAAGCCATATTTCCAAGCCCACTTGATCACTGTTGTAAGCTCGGCCCCATTGGCCGACATCATGGGAAGCAGAGATGCAACCGGAAGAGTGGAGAAATGGGCAATCGAAGTTGCGAGCCATGGCATCCAGTATGAGCCACGGAATGCAATCAAGTCACAAGCACTAGCCGATTTCCTGGTGGACTGGGCTGAAACTCAGTACATGCCGCAGCTTCCCATGACGGATTTCTGGCGAATGCACTTTGATGGTTCCAAGATGAAGAATGGCCTAGGGGCAGGGGTGGTACTCACTTCCCCAAGAGGAGATCAATTGCAATACGTGCTCCAGATTCACTTCGCAGCATCAAACAATGTAGCCGAGTACGAAGCCCTTGTGCATGGTGTCAAGCTGGCCAAGGAAATCGGTATTCGGAATATTGAGTGCTATGGTGACTCCGATCTGGTGGTACAGCAGTGCTCTGGCACGTGGGATGCAAAGGATGCTAACATGGCGAGCTACCGATTCTTGGTGCAGCAAATCAGCGGATACTTTGACGGTTGTGAGTTCCATCATGTTCCAAGAGCAAATAATGAAGCAGCGGACGCTCTGTCCAAGCTTGGCTCCACAAGGCAAGCAATTCCACCAGGCATATCTCTCGAGCACATCAAGAAGCCATCTATCATGCCATCCTCAGACTCCGAGTCCATTTTTATCTCGGAGACCGATCTTGAAGCTCTAAGAAAGGAAAAAGAAGTTCAACCGGCCAAGCCTGCAACCACGAAGAAGCAATCCAGCGCCCAGGGTGTCTCGGCAACAGCAGCAGGGGCTGCCGATTGCGAACCAGGGGCTACAGAAGAGAAGAAGAAGAGCAACACCAAAGAAAAGCAAGCAGAGGCTGCATCAGATGGCACAACCTTGGGAGAGCAAATGACATCAGAAATTGCCGATTGCAATGATGAAGCTCCAACTCCAGATGAGAAGTCGGAACCAGGGGCTGCCGAATGCGTGCCAAGTGCCGCAGTCGGCAGTTCGCAAGCAGAAGAAGAAATGACATTCGTCCAAGAAGCCGAGATCGAACAGGCCAATGTTCAAGAGACCGAGATCCAAGAAGAAGTCTTACCCCAGCAGGCAGCAGTAATGGTAGTAGTCAGTGCGCCATCATGGGCACAGCCGATTCGAGATTTCTTAGCAGATGGGACCCTTACACCAGATTTAGCATTGTCCAGGCAGATCAGCCGCCGATCTTGGGCATACACAATCATCAACAATGAGCTGATGCGCAAAAGTCCGACTGGTGTTCTCCAAAGGTGTGTCGAAGAGGATAGAGGTTTGGAGCTGCTCAGAGACATCCATCAGGGTGAATGTGGTCACCACGCGTCGGCAAAGGCCATCGCCAACAAGGCTTTCCGACATGGTTTTTACTGGCCAACTGCACTTGCAGTGGCTTAGAATTTGGTGAAGCACTGCGTTGGTTGTCAGAAGTTTAAGGCAAGAAGCCATTAGCCGGCATCGGCACTGAAGACCATCCCAATAGCATGGCCGTTTGCGGTTTGGGGTTTGGACATGGTTGGACCATTCAAGAGGGCTCGCAGCGGCATGACACATCTCCTCGTGGCAGTCGACAAGTTTACCAAGTGGATCGAGGCAAGACCAATCAAGAAGTTGGATGGGCCGACAGCAGTCAGGTTTGTGGCCGACATCGTATGCAGATATGGTGTTCCTAACAGCATCATCACCGACAACGGCACAAACTTTGCCAAGGGGGCACTGGCTCGATATGCATCTCAGCAAGGCATTCGGCTTGATCTGGCATCCGTGGCACACCCACAGTCCAATGGTCAATTCGAAAGGGCAAATGGGCTGATCTTATCGGGTATCAGGCCCAGATTGGTAGAGCCACTTGAGAGGGCACCCGGAGCATGGATTGATGAGCTCCCTGCAGTACTTTTTAGTTTGAGGACCACTCCAAACAGGTCGACTGGATTCACTCCTTTCTTCCTGGTATATGGTTCAGAAGCAGTCATCCCCTCCGACATTGAGTTTGATTCACCTCGGCACGCCTTGTACACTGAAGAAGAAGCTAGATTGGCAAGAGAAGACGGCGTCGACCTCAAAGAAGAAGCTTGTTTGTTGGCCTTGTCTAGGTCAGCAATTTATCAGCAGAAGTTGCGGCACTACCACAGCAAGAAGATTCGACCTCTCTCTTTCCGAGAGGGAGACATGGTGCTACGCCGAATCCAGAAGTCAGATGGGCAGCACAAGCTATCCTCACCTTGGGAAGGGCCATTTATTGTCAGCAGAGCGCTCAAGAACAACTCCTACTACCTGATCGACTGCACCAAGGGAACTCAGCACAAGGACACGTCGGGAGCAGAGACGGAGCGGCCGTGGAATGCCGAGTTGTTATGTCCGTTCTATAGTTGAACGACATAAGTTTATGTAAGCCATTCGGCAAACAATCAGTTAAAATTATCATGTCTCTGAAAATGAGCATTCGAGTACTTTCGTACAACTCCATTCGAAGAGCTAGCCCTAATCAGCAACGCTCCGTCATACCCGAGATGTGCATAGCATACCCGGGGACTGGCCGACCACGAGGTCAAGAAAATAAGCCATCGCAGCACGGGGACTACAGGCTAGCTCTCAATCGTATACCTAGCTCAAGCACAAATCACTAAAGGGTTTGTGGCATTGAAAAAGGGCGACGATTGAAGCAGTCGGTGGTATAAATCCCGGGAAACATCTCGAAACATGCCACCATGAGCAAAGCCGACGAAATAAAGTCGCCGATTGCGCCGCAAAGCAGGACATTAAATCCAGAAGCGAGCAATCGGCGCCTGCTGTTGCAGAATCCTTTGCGTTCAAAACCTTGTCGTGTAAAAAATAAAAACTCATCGAACCTTGGCTGGAGGTCTACTGTTGATCCGATTGCGGACCGCACGACGGCAGCAAGATCGACACAGTAGACATTCCCAAGTGCAGCCGATGAAGGAAACCGGCAAAGACGCAAAGTTGATCGCACATGCAAAAGTTAAAACAAGCAATCGAGTTGCATCAAAAGCAACAGGCCCAAGGCCGAATAAGTTCATTACATCCAAGTCACACCCAGTGGATGTCAACAGAATTAAAATTGTCTTACAAGACAAGATAAAACCGATCTAATATCAGCAAACGGACAATTGGAATACGGATTAAAATAGCACGGCTTAAGCAGTCGGAGGCACCGAGCTGGAGGATGGAGCAGACGGATCCGATTGAGCTTCAGAACCGGCAGCATCAGCTTGCTTAGTCTTCGGAGAGGTCTGAGATGAATCGCTGTCGGAAGGCTCCTCGGCCAGCCCAGAGATTGTTGAAGCGGGGAGTGGATTCCCTCCGTCGTCGAGATACGGAGTGTAGTCATATGGAGAGAACCAGTTCACCATAGTGCTGTCCAGCCGATTGATTTCGGCATAGGTTTTCTCAAGAAGGTCACCGGCATTGTCTCGGAGGCTGTATAGTCGGGAAAGCTTCACCTGAGGATACCAAGTCAACACTGTCTGAAGGGCGGTCTCCGCGCCAGTCCGACCTGCGGAGTTCAGCAGAACGTCGATCCGACGCGGGATAGCCTTGAGGAGAATCCGAGTCTGCTCAGTGGTGGCATTCGGAGTTTCCCCTTGGTCAGAATCTTCTTCTTGTGTGTCGTCCTTGCGGATCTCGGCGGAGGAGTCGGCAGCATGTTTCATCTTCCGGAGTCCGGCCTTGAGCTCAGTCGGCGACCACAGCGCTTCGGCAATCCTCAGTATTCCGAGCTTGAAAGACAGGGCCACTCCTTGGATAACAGGAATGCGGGCTTGGGTGCCGATCAGATATTCATGTCGGGTCCAGATGCTGTCCGCGCGGTCACAGGTCCCTCCAGCGGCGATGTGATCTTCTCGGGACTTGGCGACAGCCGCGTAGGCAGCCGCTTCAGATTAGGGCCAGGCTTCTGTGTCAGGAAGGAGAAGTATGAGCAATCAGATACAAGAAGAAGGCAATCGGAAAAGGCATTCGGCATAGAGGAAGACTCACCGCTAAGGACGAGGTCCATTTCAGTTAGCGAATCGCAGAAACCCTTGGCTCGGCGGCGCATTCGGGCATTCTCTTCAATATGGTGTTTCTCCATCTCCTCATATTTTGCGATGTGCTCGTCGCGATCTTTGCGAATGGAGTCCCGCGTGGCAACGGCTTCATCCCTCTCGGCCTGCAAAGCGTTTCGGGCGGAGACTGCAGCATCCCGCTCGGCAAGAAGGCCAGCGCTGGTAGCCGTCACAGCAGCAATGTCTGCAAGATGTTTCTTCTCGAGAGCCGCCATCTCAGTTCGGAGGGTATGGATGGTCCGATTCAGATCAGTCTCTACCCCTTGCAATCGGGTCATTTATGCAGTAGCTTTGGCAAGAGCTGGACTTTGCTGGTTAAGTTCGGCAGTTAATTCAGCAATTCGGCCCTGAAGGTCACCTACCAGAGGAACAGAAGCTAGAAGAAAGCACAGAGATATGAGCACCAGAGCAATCGGCTAGTGAAGAAAAGACAGATGGTATAGAAGATACCTTTCAGTTTGGAGGTCTCGGCTGACAGGTTGTTGACCTGCAGCTGGGCCTGGGCAAGGGTTCGGAGACTGGCGGTGTAAGCTTCAAGGAGTTTCTCGAAGATATCTCGCTTTTCCTCCATAACAGCCTGAGAAGAACAGTACGACAAAGTCAGAGATAAAGCAAAAGTGCTAAAAGATCCGAACCGATTGTAACCAATCGGCCCGAATCTCGGGGACTACACCCAGTGGGTGCGCTTGCGCGCACCCACCGGAAGAAAAGTCCACCGATTGAGGAAGGCAAAGGAGATAAAGCAAAAGTGCTAAAAGATCCGAACCGATTGTAACCAATCGGCCCGAATCTCGGGGACTACACCCAGTGGGTGCGCTTGCGCGCACCCACCGGAAGAAAAGTCCACCAATTGAGGAAGGAAAACGAGAAAAGCAAAAGCGTTAAAAGATCCGAACCGATTGTAACCAATCGGCCCGAATCTCGGGGACTACACCCAGTGGGTGCGCTTGCGCGCACCCACCGGAAGAAAAATCCTTAAAGTAAAAGAGGGACAAGGAGGGAAAGCAAGAGGTTACCGTATGGTGAAAGGTGAGCTGTTGCAGATCCCGAGCAAGGGCATTGGCGAAGTCGTTTACTCGGCTCAGCGCAGCCGTCATGGGCTCTTGAGGACGGGGCGCAGCATCAGACTCGGCACCGACATGACGGGCGCGAGAGTACTCGGCCCGGAAGTGGTCCACCGAGCGCATAAGATCTTCTGAGGCAGAAGAGGTCGACATCGTTGTTGAAATCGGAACCATAATGGAGGTTGTGGTCGTGAGAGCTGGTGGGATTGTTGTCACTTGGAGACCAGAAGCACCCGATGGCGGCGGCGGCGCAACCGGGCGAGGTGGAGCAGATGTAGTAACAATGACTGGCGGAAGGGTCGTGGTCGTCGGCGGCGCTGACAGAACAGCTGGTGGCGCAGTCACAATCGGCGACGAGCTCATCACCATTGGCGTGTCGGACACGGAGGTTACAGCAGGGGCAGTCGCAGCAGCGGCGGCCGGACTGGAGCGGGGTGGCGGAGACGGGGCAATCGGATCGACCGATGGCATTCCTCCAACACCAGGAGACACCGGGTCGGCCGCGCGCTTGGAGGCTTTGGGAGCAAGGTTGGAAGAGGAGGTCTTCTGAGCCGCAGCAAGGCGAGCCTTCTTGGCAGCACGCTCGGCGTCCTTGGAAGAGCGATTAGTGGCAGTCGGCCGCTTGCGAACAGCCGCAGCAGAAGCAGCGGGCGAGATGATGGCGCCGATACGAGCCGGAATGTCGGTGTCAATGTCATCAAGCCCAATCGGCTCACTGAAATAAAAAAGGGAGAAGAGTCAGTAGAAGAAAAGATAGCAAAGTACTGCGTGGAAAGACAGAAACATACCCGACTGTCCGGGGTGCGCCGGTAGGAATTCGGCAGCGGAGCGGGGCAACGTCCAGCGGCGCCTGAGTGGTCGGCCTCCGAGTGGTCGTCTCCTGGGTTTGCTTGCCCTTGTTGACAGTCGTTTTGGTTTTGGTGATTTTGGGGAGAGCCGTACCAGAGGAGGAGCCAGCGGCCGGGGTGCGTTTAGCTGGCACCTTCGGAGGTTTATCCCTAGGAGCTGCATCAGAAGCAGCACCCTTTGAGACACTATCATCGTCACTCCATTCAGCCAAAAATTGCTCAAGCGAAGAGTCGGGCGTACCCCCTTGGGCTGGCAGCCGAGTGGTGGTCCTCGGAGGGTCGGCGCGCTCGGCGTCATCGTCATCAGCATCCATGGGGTCGGAGGATTCCCCGGAGGACTCGTCTTCGTCCTCATCATCCCCACTGGTCTCGGCGGAAGGAATCTCGCCGTCATACTCAAGGTCGGTAGGATCCTCTTCCGTGCGGTCAGGGGCGTACACGCCAGCGTCCTGACCGTCTTCCATGAGGTTGGACTGAATGAAATGCTGAAAAGAAGACATAAGTGATCAGAGCAATCGGAAGAGAAAGCAATCGGAAGAGAAAGCAATCGGAAGAACGTGCAATCGGATAAAAAAAAGTCGGGGCGTACCACAGGCGGCTTTCGCTGGCGCGTGAGGTAGTCAAGCCCGAATCGGAAAGGATCAGGCAGCGCACTAGCAGTGATGGCCTTCAATCGGGCGCAAAGGACTTCGGTCGTCACCTCCCACGTGCAGAGACGAGTGGGGTCCCGAGGTCCCGACACGTCGCAGAGGCGGTGCACTCGGCGCTGCAGGGGAAGAATCCGAGCGTGAAGCCATGCAGCTACCAAGTCGGTGGGGAGGAGTCCCTCTCGCTCCAGCTGGGTGACCCTGGTGGCCTGAGCGTCGACGTCGCAATCTCCAGTGCCGTACTTCAGAGACCATTGATGCTTCTCAACCGGCCTAGCGAGTGAGAACTCGGGCAGGTTGAGGAGATCGGGGCCTTGGTCAGGAGACTTGACGTAGAAGAACGAAGTCTGCCAATTCTTGCAGGATTGGACGATTTTGGGGCTCGGATATTTTGACTTGCCGGCTGCAGCAAGGCAACTGCCGTAGTCGGTCATGTCAGTCGGATAGGTTGGTTTGCCGCCTTCAATGGTGGAGGCCACTACTTCTCCCGTTCGAGCGTTGTGGGCTCGGAGGTTGAAGAAGCGTTTGAAAAGCGCGATGCTGGGTCGGCAGCCGAGATACCCCTCGCAGAGTGTCACGAACCCGGAGAGGTTCATAATGAAGTTAGCTGCAAGGTGGTGAGGCTGAAGTCGGTGGAAGTCGAGGAATTCGCGGAAGAAGGCGCTAGCGGGAAGGCCGAATCCACGCTCAAAGTGAGCGAGGAACACGACCCTCTCGCCCGCGCGCGCGCTGGGCACGACATCGGCCCTGCCCGGGAGCCGCCATTCGATCTCCGCAGGCATTTTTCGGGCGCGGATCAGGGCTTCGACGGCGACAGTGGTGACCTGGGATCCCTTCCAGCACCCGCGGCTCGCCTGCGATACGTCTCGTCGCGGCGCCATGGATTTCACAGAAGAGGAAGAAGAGGAAAACGATTGAGGCGGAGCACGAGAACGACGCCGATGAACTGCTGCGGCGGCGGCGGAGGCGGCGAGGAGCACAGGTCAGTGGCTAGAGCAAGTTGGAGAGCAGAGGTTCGCGGGAGAGAAGATCTGCGCGAAGAGCAGCAATGGCGCGGAGAGAGAAAGCTAGAGGTGAAGGAGGCTTTGGGGAGAAGGAAGAGGCGAGGCTCCCCCCCGGTGGCTTATATGGGCCGCGGGGGAGGGGAGTGGGATGACCCTGCGGTCGTGTGGCCCGGTGTGTCCTAGGGCACAGGGAAGCCAACCGACGAATCAGCACAAAGGATCCCGGCGCAAAAGGCGAGGCGCGCGACGTGGGGGTCAGCTCTTACAGTTATGTCACGTCGCGCGTGGGTCGTGAGTCCCAACTCATTGATCACATCGTGGGCGAGTCGGAGGTAACCGTTGGAGCGCAATCGGCAGAAGATATTTTTGCCATAAAATGAAGACATGAGGTGAGACCGAACCAAGGCCAATCGGTTGGAAGTGGGGTCAGCCGAGTGTGATCTCCGAGTCGGCCGACGAACTCGGAGTGACGTACTCGAGGAGGCCATAGCAGTCGGAAAACGTCAAGACAGATTGAAAAACTGCAAAGGCCCCGCGGTCAAGTGACCGTGGGACCTTTACAGCTTTAGGGGCTACTGTCGTGGGATTGGTACCCGGGTAGGCTAACCCAAGCGGAAGCAAGCCTTCAAGACAAGGATTGGCCGATTGGGCTGCAGCTGGGCCGAGCTGGGCGGAGGTACGGCCGATTGCTCCAAGGCAATCGACCATACCAAATGCCAGCAGTCGGCCCAGGCGCAATCGACCCACCCTTCCCGTATCAAAGACATCCGTCCGATTGGTCTGCAGCTGGACCGAGGTTGATTCCCAGAAGGCCGACTGCCCGGAGCAATCGACCTTACCAGGAACCACCAGTCGGTCCAGGCGCAATCGGAGCAACCTACCACCCAATCGGGGGTATGATTACGAGGTCATAAATACCACATCCCGAGATATCTGGGTGGCAGGAAGGCCAGGTCACGTCGAGGATTTGCTGGAGATACGGTGTCGACCTCCCCGCCGATTCCGCGGACAGGCCGACAAGACCGCACCCCCTAGCTCCACTGTTCATCACTAGGCTCTACGAGGTAGCATCATGGGCCGCCGCTCGTAGGCCCCGGATCACCCGGATAGGAGCAGTCGGTGGGCCTAGGCCGATTAGAGGATGGCAGCTGGGCCCATTCGGCACTGAAGTTACCGAAGTACCCTGGACTCACACTATAAGAGCCAGGGTACCCCTCCTGCGCGAGGAACGACACACCTCAGAACCTCATTTACTCATTCTCGTTCCAGATCATTCATTGCTCGTAGTTCTTCCTCAGGGAAGCAGGAGAAGACCTTGCCCACGGCGGCGGTGTACTCCTTCCCCTGAGAAGATAGAAGAGCAGTTATTGTAATCACTTCATTGATATATAAGAGACAAGCAGGAGTAGGGGTGTTATCTCTCCGTAGAGCCCCAAACCTGGGTACATCGTGGTGTCTTCACCGTGCTTGTGCCCAACCCGATTCCGGCACCATCGACATTCTCTCCCTCGCGTCTTCCCCTCACTTTAGCCATCCCCATGGCATCCGCCGTCACATATCGACGACAAGGAGGAATGAGATGCCTATGAATTACTCACTAGTGATTGAGCCTTTTGATTGCTGGGGTTTTGATTTTATGGGTCCTTTTCCTTCTTCGCACAAGTACACTCACATATTAGTTGCTGTTGATTATGTAACCAAGTGGGTTGAAGCAATCCCCACTGAGAGTGCTGATCACAAAACATCTTTGAAAATGCTCAAAGATGTAATTTTCCCTAGGTTTGGTGTACCTAGGTATCTCATGACTGATGGAGGATCACACTTCACGCATGGAGCTTTTAGAAAAGCTCTAGCCAAGTACGATGTCAATCATAGAATTGTGTCACCGTACCATCCTCAAACTAGTGGGAAAGTTGAGCTCACCAATAGAGAGATCAAGTTGATCTTGCAAAAGACAGTTAACAGAAACAGGAAGGACTGGTCAAATAAGTTAGGAGATGCTTTGTGGGCGTATAGAACTTCTTACAAAAACCCCATGGGCATGTCCCCCTATAAAATGGTCTATGGCAAGGCTTGCCATTTGCCATTAGAGTTAGAACACAAAGCTTTCTGGGCTGTTAGAGAGCTTAATGCTGACCCAAAGTTAGCTGGTGAAAAGCGTCTCATGAACTTGACTTCTCTAGATGAGTGGAGAAGTGAAGCTTACGAGAGCGCTAAAATGTTCAAGGAAAAGGTAAAGAAGTGGCATGACAGGAGGATTCTGAAACGTGAATTTAATGTTGGTTATAAAGTTTTATTGTTTAGATCCCGTTTCAGGTTTTCTCCAGGTAAACTACTTTCCAGGTGGGAAGGGCCATTTCATATCGAAGAAGTCTACCGGTCTGGTGCAATTAAGATTAACAATTTTGAAGGAACCAAACCTCAAGTTGTGAATGGGCAATGACTCAAGCATTACATAGCGGGAGACCCCGTCAATGTTGATGTACATATAATACGCACAACAACTCATGAAGAACATGTTGAAGCCATGTTTCAGACACTGACAGAAGCAGAATAAGAAAAGGTATGTATTACGGTAAGGAAACATCGCGAACCGCCATAAAAGTTCCATATTATGAGTTTTTGCAAAATTAGGAAAATTCGAGGCCTAAGCAGAGCCGGAGACGAGCTCCAGGGGGCCCAGGCGCCCCCCTGGCGCGGCGTACCTCTTGGCCGCGCCGGGAAGCCGCCTGGGCACCCAGGACTCCGTCTCCGACCCCACTTTGGCTCGTTACCTTCCTTTTGTTGCAGAAAATTTTGCTATATATTTGCCCGGATCGTTCCGGCAACGTATCTCGCGATTTCGTGTGTTTTCTCTTCGATCTGTTTCTGCCAGGAAATCTTTTAGCTAGACCTAGGTGCCATGGCTTCCCCAAGTTCCCCCAAGGACAAGTTCATCGTCAACGTCATCAACCCTTACCTCGCTGAGGTGAACAAGCACCCCAGGTCCTTCGTGTGGAGGACGGTGTTCTCCACAAGGAAGATCTGAAGGGACCAGTCATGGAGGGGAGTACCGAGGAGCGGCTGAAGGAGATGGAACATGAGGTCTTCAAGTTCAAGAAGATGGTGGAGCGTCGTGTTGAAGCCAACTTCGACATCAGGAACAAGATCGAAGCTTCCCATAGAAAAGAGATGAAGGAGATGTGGTCAAGTTTGTCCGCATTAGAAGAAAAAGTTTACCAGCTTCAAGCACAAATCTATGATCTGCACAACCAGAACTATGAGTATGAACTAAAGTTTCTGCGCATGGGTTTAGGTGCTGAGTGCAGGATCCTGGAGACTGGACTGTCCTTCGAGACTGGAGAGGAGCTGCCCTGGAAGCGCTTCGCCAAGGAGTATTTGATTGAGAAGAACAAGAATGAGGAGTAAATCTCCTCGGGTAATGGCATCCCCTCAGCTTGTTCCAAGCTTGGGGGAGTGCCCGGTATCTTTATCTTTATCTTAGTCTTTTAGAGTCAAGTAGAGTCGTATCATGTCTAGGGAGTTTATTATATGAAATATGTGTTTGCTTTGAGGTCCATCACTCCGTCTGTGGAGAGATTGTATCCGTGAGTGTGGAGTCGTCTATAATGGAATATTAATGAGAAGTCTATTGGTTCCTTCGCTGCACTCGATATTCTCTTCACGCAATCGGCATCATATGACGATTCTTATGGGGAGTATTGACCTTATATCAGGTATGGCTTTGAAAACTTTATTTAAATTTTGGCAAACATAGCCTTGGTCTTGACAACATGCATGTTTTCTCAAGTAGCGACATAGCCAAAACCTTTATGTTATTATGCTTGAACTGTTATGTTGACAAGGAAGACAACTTGATGTGTTATGCTTACCTTAATGTTTATGCCTTATATGTTTTGCATCTAAGTTAGCATCAATTGTCTGTTCTCTCAAAGCCTTTGCTAGCCAAACTCTTTGCCAAGTAGATTTCTGCTTGTGCATCCATACCCTGAAACCATTACCTTCCTATTCGTGGTATTCCCCTACCACTCCTATAAGTATATATAAGTATAGAATTTATGTGTTATCCTTAAATGTTCAAAATCTTCTGTTTTGTGCCTCTTGTTTAGCTCATGAGGAAGTAGTAGGTAATTCATGATCTTCTTAAGTTGGAAAAGTTTTACTCCGGGATTGCATGTCTAATCTGCAAACCCATAATACGAGGAGGAACTGGCATGGGTGCGCCCAGCTCGAAAGATAATATAACAAACAAACCCTCCTTCACGCTGGTCTATGAGAAATCAGAAACTTTGGCAGTGATAAGCAAAGGAGATTAAGGGGATGTGATCGTCCACACTTGGGAGCCGTTCCTCGAAACTTGTCCATCTTGAGAAGTAATTGAGCTATCTATTAGCATTCTTTGACAAACTATGCACCACCCCAAATTCTATTTTTACTCTCTTTGATTTAAGGATAGCACATGAGTTTTCCCTGCTTGCCCTTAACAAGGCATTTCTTCCATTTTCATGTTGAGTCAGTTTTCCTACTTCCTTCTTTCCCCTAAGAGAACAGACATTTGATGTTGATGAGGATTCATCTGTATAAAGCTGCATTAAGTTTTGTCATGCCATATCCTTGTTGACATTATCCTTTGATAAGTAAGTTGTTTGCGAAAGCTTTTGCCTAGCGAGCATCTTCCTTTGTGTTAGCATTTGCACTTCATGACTATTAACATGTCCTTTCAAAAGCATCAAATTGTTTGTAGTTGTCCTATGACCAAGGTTATGTTTGCCATAATTTGATGAGTTTCCTCATCCCTACTTTTGATTATGATTGTTATTAATTTCTCATAAGGGCCTTATGAGTTGAGATTGCTGTTGAGGATGCTTGAGTTTGATGAAGGAACCTTGATTTCTTGTCCGTATTTTATTTATCGACACTTCACTCTCTAAACTTGTGGACAGGTTTACCGAGCTCAGCTTTCGCTTGGGGACAAGCGAGGTCTAAGCTTGGGGGAGTTGATACGTCCAAAATGCATCACTATTTTATATAGTAATTCTTTCTTATTCATTGATATATTTCATGATATTATGCTATTCTTATGTTGTTTTGGCTTATTTTACACAGTTTTAAACTTTCCGATGCCGAAGCAGCAGACGCAAGATTCAACGGTAAAAAGTGGACGCTGAGTTGCTGAAGAAGAACACCTCCAAATTACCTGAAAATCGACGGAGGTTGTTTTTCAGAAGGATAACGAAGGCACGCAAAAGAGTAACCAGAGGGGGGCCACAGGGTGTCCAGGCGGCCACCTGGCGCGGCCCCACCTCTGGCCGCGCCGGGAGGGCGCCTGTGCCCCCTGGAGCTCTCCCGGCTCCCCCCTCTGGCCTATATACCCCTCGTCGTCCAAAAACCCTAAAAAGAGAAGAGTTTCCAGAGTTCCGCCGCCGCTCCGTGGCGGAAACCTACAGAGAAGAAAAGCCATCTCTGGCGGGCAGATTCCGCAGGGGCGATCACCTCCCGGAAGGGGAGATCGTCGCCATCGTCATCACCATCGTCACGGGCATCATCGAGATCATCATCAACATCATCCCCATCATCAGCACCATCTCCATATCCATCCAATCTTGTCTCACAATTGCAACTCATGTTGTAATCCGTACTATCTATCCCCTCTACTCTATCGGTGTTGATTACTACTTTGTGGTGAATGCTATTGAGTTTTGTTGGAGAAATATTATTGTGTTCAGATTTTTTATCATCTATTTATCCCCACTGATCATGATCTCTTTTATGTCTTGTGAGTAGTTACTTAAGTTCTTGAGGACATGGGAGAAGTCTAGTTGTTAGTAGTCATATGATGTTGAAGTAATATGTGTTGGTTGATATTTAAGTTGTGTTGTTATTTTCCTAGTGGTGTTGTGTGAGTCGAACACTCAACACTTCGCCTTATCAAGGACCTAGGGGAATGCATTGTGTATAAAGAATGCTTATGGTGGGTTGCCGGAGTGACAGAAACCTAAACCCCAGTTTGCACGCTTTTGCACAAGGGAATAATGGATCACCGATCGTATTGCTATGGTTAGGCTTTTGCCTTAATTACTATCTTGTATTTGCGGATGCTTGCAAGGTGTTTAATCATAGGAGTGCACTCATCTTAGTCTAGAGGGTGCACTAGCATAGATCCACCCACCAAACACTTATCAACCCAGCACATAGTACCGATACGGAATATGGCGAAAGCACATGACTACCTCTCCCGTGTGTCCTCAATAACACTTTAGCTTTTATAAGTTCAGTTGCTAGGCCTCTCCTTTGCTAAGAAAGGATTGGGCCACTTATTACTATCCAGTATCTTTTACTTTGCTCGTTTTTACTTTCCTGTCGCTTATACCGAGAAAACCCCTAAACAGTTATCTTTTAGTGCTTGCAGTTATCTCCTTACCAAAGTCACTTGCTATTACCTTCTGCTCCTCGTTGGGTTCGACACTCTTACTTATCGAAAACACTGCAATAGATCCCTCTATGTTGAGGGTCATCAGCGCACCCATGCCAGTTCCTCCTCGTATTATGGGTTTGCAGATTAGACATGCAATCCCGGGGTAAAACTTGTCCAACTTAAGAAGATCATGAATTACCTACTACTTCCTCATGAGCTAAACAAGAGGCACAAAACAGAAGATTTTGAACATTTAAGGATAACACATAAATTCTATACTTATAGGAGTGGTAGGGGAATACCACGAATAGGAAGGTATGGTGGACTCATATGGAAGGTAATGGTTTCAGGGTGTGGATGCACAAGCAGAAATCTACTTGGCGAAGAGTTTGGCTAGCAAAGGCTTTGAGAGAACAAACAATTGATGCTAATTTAGATGCAAAACATATAAGGCATAAACATTAAGGTAAGCATAACACATCAAGTTGTCTTCCTTGTCAACATAACACTTCAAGCATAATAACAAAAAGGTTTTGGCTATGTCGCTACTTGAGAAAACATGTATGTTGTCAAGACCAAAGCTATGTTTACCAAAATTAAATAAAGTTTTCAAAGCCATACCTGATATAAGGTCAATACTCCCCATAAGAATCGTCATATGATGCCGATTGCGTGAAGAGAATACCAAGTGCAGCGAAGGAACCAATAGACTTCTCATAAATATTCCATAATAGACGACTCCACACTCACGGATACAATCTCTCCACAGGCGGAGTGATAGACCTCAATGCAAACACCTATTTCATATAATAAACTCCCTAGACATGATACGACTCTACTTGACTCTAAAAGACTAAGATAAAAATAAATATACCGGGCACTCCCCCAAGCTTGGAACAAGCTGAGGGGATGCCATTACCCGAGGAGATTTACTCCTCATTCTTGTTCTTCTCAATAAGGTACTCCTTGGCGAAGTTCTTCCATAGTAGCTCCTCTCCAGTCTCGAAGGACATTCCCGTCTCCAGGATCCTGCACTCAGCACCTAAACCCATGCGCAGAAACTTTAGTTCATACTCATAGTTCTGGTTGTGCAGATCATAGATTTGTGCTTGGAGCTGGTAAACTTTTTCTTCTAGTGCGGACAAACTTGACCACATCTCCTTCATCTCTTTCCTATGGGAAGCCTCGATTTCGTTCCTGATGTCGAAGTTGGCTTCAACACCACGCTCCACCATCTTCTTGAACTTGAAGACCTCATGTTCCATCTCCTTCAGCCGCTCCTCGGTGCTCCCCTCCATGACTGGTCCCTTCAGATCTTCCTTGTGAAGAACACCGTCCTCCACAGGAAGGACCTGGGGGTGCTTGTTCACCTCAGCGAGGTAAGGGTTGATGACGTTGATGACGAACTTGTCCTTGGGGCAACTTGGGGAAGCCATGGCACCTAGGTTTAGCTAAAAGATTTCCTGGCAGAAACAGATTGAAGAGAAAACACACGAAATCGCGAGATACGTTGCCGGAACAATCCGGGTGAATATATAGCAAAAATTTCTGCGACAAAAGGAAGGTAACGAGCCAAAGTGGGGTCGGAGACGGACTCCTGGGTGCCCAGGCGGCCTCCCGGCGCGGCCAGGAGGTAGGCCGAGCCAGGGGGGCGCCTGGGCCCCCTGGAGCTCGTCTCCGGCTCCACTTAGGCCTCGAATTTTCCTAATTTCTCAAAAACTCATAATATGGAATTTTTATGGCGGTTCGCGATGTTTCCTTACCGTAATACATACCTTTTCTTATTCTGCTTCCGACGGTATCTGAAACAGGGCTCCAACATGTTCTTCATGATTTGTTGTGCGTATTATATTTACATCAACATTGACGGGATCTCCCGCTATGTAATGCTTGAGTCTTTGCCCATTCACAACCTGAGGTTTGGTGCCTTCAAAATTGTTAATCTTAATTGCACCAGACCGGTAGACTTCTTCGATATGAAATGGCCCTTCCCACCTGTAAAGTAGTTTACCTGGAGAAAACCTGAAACAGGATCTAAACAATAAAACTTTATCACCAACATTAAATTCACGTTTCAGAATCCTCCTGTCATGCCACTTCTTTACCTTTTCCTTGAACATTTTAGCGCTCTCGTAAGCTTCACTTCTCCACTCATCTAGAGAAGTCAAGTTCATGAGACGCTTTTCACTAGCTAACTTTGGGTCAGCATTAAGCTCTCTAACATCCCACAAAGCTTTGTGCTCTAACTCGAATGGCAAATGGTAAGCCTTGCCATAGACCATTTTATAGGGAGACATGCCCATGGGGTTTTTGTAAGCAGTTCTATATGCCCACAAAGCATCTCCTAACTTATTTGACCAGTCCTTCCTATTTCTGTTAACTGTCTTTTGTAAGATCAACTTGATCTCTCTATTGGTGAGCTCAACTTGCCCACTAGTTTGAGGATGGTACGGTGACGCAATCCTATGATTGACATCGTACTTGGCTAAAGCTTTTCTAAAAGCTCCATGCGTGAAGTGTGATCCTCCATCAGTCATGAGATACCTAGGTACACCAAGCCTAGGGAAATTACATCTTTGAGCATTTTCAAAGATGTTTTATGATCAGCACTCTCAGTGGAGATTGCTTCAACCCACTTGGTTACATAATCAACAACAACTAATATGTGAGTGTACTTGTGCGAAGAAGGAAAAGGACCCATAAAATCAAAACCCCAGCAATCAAAAGGCTCAATCACTAGTGAGTAATTCATAGGCATCTCATTCCTCCTACTAATATTGCCAACTCTCTGACACTTATCACAGGATAAAACATAACTTCTAGTATCTTTAAAGAGAGTAGGCCAATAAAAACCTGATTGGAGAACCTTATGTGCGGTCCTCTCACCGGCGTGATGTCCTCCGTAGGGACTATCGTGACATTGCTTAAGAATGTCCTTCTGCTCGTGTTCCGGTACACATCTTCTCACGATCCCATCTGGACCTTCTTTTAAAAGATGTGGGTCATCCCAAAAGTAATGCCTCAAATCATGGAAGAACTTCTTCCTTTGCTGAAATGTTAAACCTGGAGGCAAATACTTTGCAACGATAAAATTAGCATAATCTGCAAACCAAGGATCGGAAAGAGATTGTACTTTAACAACGGCAAGTTGTTCGTCTGGAAAACTGTCGTTGACTGGGATGGGATCATGCGGTATATCTTCCATCCTTGAAAGATTGTCCGCTACAGGGTTGTCTGCTCCTTTTCTATCAACAATCTGCAAATCAAATTCTTGAAGGAGGAGTACCCATCTGATGAGTCTTGGTTTGGCATCCTTCTTCGTCATAAGATACTAAATGGCAGCATGGTCAGTATGAATAATAACTTTAGAATCAACAATATACTGCCTAAACTTATCACAAACAAACACTACTGCTAAGAATTCCTTCTCAGTAGTAGCATAATTCTTCTGAGCACTATCAAGGGTCTTACTAGCATAATAAATAACATTCAACTTTTTATCAACCCTTTGTCCTAAAACAGCTCCAACAGCAAAATCACTAGCATCACACATAATTTCAAAGGGCAAATTCCAGTCAGGCGGTTGTACTATAGGAGCGGTTATTAAAGCTTTCTTAAGAACTTCGAAAGCCTCCTTACAATCTTCATCAAATACAAAAGGAACATCCTTCTGGAGAAGATTAGTGAGGGGTCTCGAGGTCTTAGAAAAGTCTTTAATAAATCTTCTATAGAAACCAACATGACCGAGGAAACTACGAATACCTTTAATGTCCCTTGGGTAGGGCATCCTTTCGATAGCTTCAATTTTCGCCTTATCCACTTCAATTCCCCTCTCGGAAATCTTGTGGCCAAGCACGATCCCTTCGTTAACCATGAAGTGACACTTTTCCCAATTTAGAACTAAGTTTGTATCCTCGCATCTCTGCAAAACTTTATTAAGATTGTGGAGACAGTGGTTGATACCTCCAAAACGTATCTATAATTTCTGCTTGCTCCATGCATGTTTTGTGTGATATTGCTATGATCTAGATACACTTTCATACACTTTTGATCATATTTGGACTAACCTATTAACTCAGTGCACCCTAGTGCCAATTCGTGTTTTCTGCTGTTTTCTATTTCAGTTTTCCCCCATATAAAAAGTGCCAGAAAAATTCGGGAAAATTCAGATAAAAAATCAGCGTGACGGAAGCTTCGAGAAGAGTCCGGGAGGGGCCAGAGGGGGGCCAAGGGGGGGCCAGGCGGCCACCTGGCGCGGCCCCACCCCTGGCCGCGCCAGGGGGCGCCTGGGGCCCCTGGCCCACCTCTGGCTGCCCCCTTTCGCCTATTTATCCCCCGTCACGAGAAAACTCCAGGAGAGGAACCCTATTCCGCGAAATTGCCTCTGTTCCGCCGCCGCGCGCTTCCAAGATCGGGAGCACCAGAAGACCTCTTCCCGGCACCCTGCCGGAGGGAGGATTGACCTCCGGGAGTCTCCTCTCCACCATGGATGCTCCCCGGATGTCTTGAGAGTAGTTTTACTTGGACCATGGGTCCGTGATCAGTATCTATGTGATGTTCTTCTCCCCTCTTTGATCTTCATTGTTTAGACCTCGTGAGCTGCCCTACATGATCGAGGCACCTTCGTAATATTTCTGCAATTGCTATGTTGAGTTTGATCGGATCTGATGGATTATGAGATGATGTTCAGATTGTGATAGAGTAATATATTTGGTTTCTATCTTTTATATTTTTATTCCTAAGTAATTTTTGCATCTTCTCCGTTGCTGTTTATTGCTTTGGCCAAGTAGTAGGTAGTGACTCCAAGAGGGAGCGTTGTGCTAGATTGTGGGTTCATGCATCCCTGATGACACGCTTGAGTGATAGAAACATGAGTCTAGGGGATGTGCTGTTGCCACAAGGGGGAAAACAAGGCTTGTGACCGCGGTCACAAGGATTGTTTACTTTACGCAAAGTTCTTTTATTGCAGTTGTCTGTTGCTTTGGGTTTACACTTTGGGTGGGGCTCGCAACTTACCAGCGAGAGGTTCTGGATAGATATCTCAAGGTGAATGATTAGTAGTAGATGCAGATGGATTTCGGTCTACTTATTTTGGCGTACTGCTCGTGCTTTTGAACCTCTTCCTTTCTTTTGTAGCATAGTTAGCATTGCAGTGCGTTCATAATCCTGTCAATTGCCTTTCTGTAATTTGTTTACCTCGCATAGCAGTTTTATCGTCTTTTGGGAGAGAGACATCACTAGCGAACATCACATATCCCGTTCCATATTCTTATTACTGTTTCCAAGCTATCTTTACTTTTCTGCTTTTACTTGCTATCATTATCACTTGTGTTTTAACCTTTGTGAACAACAAGACCGGAGAGATTGACAACCTCTCTGAACTTCGTTGGGAACGAAGTTATCTTTGTCTGTGTGCAGGTCCACGTCAGTGTCGCTGACACCTACTTATCATATCCGGAGTCCTACGGGAGGCAAACCTTGGTATCCTCACCGAGGGAAACTCACTGCTGCACTGCATCAGACCTTTCACTTGGGGCTCACCAACGAAGGGAGTGAAGCCGCTAAGCAAGAGAATTTCTGGCGCCGTTGCCGGGGACTCCGAGTGCTAAGATAGGGGAGTTGCACACTACCCTTTACCTTTGTTTTTTTCTTGTTAGTTATCTTTCAATTTTTATCTTTGTGTCTTTTATCAAAACTACCAAAAAAAACTGCCACACTTGCTGCCACTATGGGTTCCACTGAAAACACCAAGTTGTGTGACTTCACTAGTCATAACAACCAGGACTTTATCTGCACTCCCATTTGCCACACCTGCCACTTCAGCTACCTCTTATGAAATTAAACCTGCTTTGCTAAACCTTGTTATGAGAGATCAATTCTCTGGTGCTGGAGATGATGCTGCTTTACACTTGAATAATTTTGTTGAATGATGTGATATGCAAAAGTATAAAGAAGTAGAAGTTGATGTTGTTAAGCTCAATCTCTTTCCTTTCTCTTTAAGGGGAGATGCTAAAATCTGGTTTCAATCTTTGCCTAGAAATAGCATAGATTCTTGGGATAAGTGCAAAGATGCTTTTATAGGGAAGTACTACCCTTCTGCTAAGATTATCCAATTGAGGAGAAATATTATGAATTTTAAGCAATTGGATAATGAACACGTTGCCCAAGCTTGGGAACGAATGAAATCTCTTGTTAAGAAATGCCCTACACATGGTTTGACTACTTGGATGGTTATCCACACTTTTTATGCAGGCTTGAACTTTACCTCGCGGAACCTATTAGATTCGGCCGCGGGAGGAACCTTTATGTCAACTACACTTGGTGCTGCCACAAAGCTTCTCGATGAGATGATGACCAATTATTCCCAATGGCACACCGAACGCGCTCCAACAGGTAGGAAGGTAAATTCTGTCGAGGAAATTACCTCCCTCAATGAAAAAGTTGACTTAATTATGTCTCTACTTACCAAGCAACCCTCTATTGATCCTCATGCTGTTCCTTTAAATTATTTGGTTGCTCAAGAACAAGTAGATGTGAACTTTATTGCTAGAAACAACTTCAACAACAATGCTTATAGGGGAAATTTTGCTAGCAATCCTAGACCGTTTCCATCCAACTATGGGAACAACAACACCTACCCTAGCAACAAGAACCCCTCTTCTGAAATAGAAAGCATGCTTAGAGACTTTATCACTACCAAAAAAGCCTTCAACAAAAATGTTGAGGAGAAATTAGCTAAAATAGATAATCCCTCTTTGAAGGTAGAAAGCTTAGCCCTTGATATTGAGATGCTTAAAATTAGAACCTCCCCCCTTGAGGAGAATAAGGCCACTCCTATTAATGCTATCCAGTTACAAATCAATGAAAACATTAGGATGATGGCTAAACTCAAAGAAAGATGGGCTAGAGAAAAAGAGGAAGAGGATAGAATTAAGAGCCTTCCTACACACCACACAGTTGCCACTATCCAAATTGTTGAGGACACTCAAACTATTAGCACCCAATGCACTCCTAGTCCCGTTGTACCTATTAATGGTGATGCTAATACCTCAACCGTAGAGAAAGAAACTCCTATGAACATAGAGGGTTTAAAATAAGTGAGCCTAGATGACACTACTACCACCTTTGATAGTAGTGATATTGATTTTGATAGTTGCACCCTCTCAGAAGTTATCAGTTTTCTACACAAAATGTCTAGAGACCCACACACTAGCACACTTAATCTTGCCTTCACGGAGCATATCACAAATGATCTTATCAATCCCTAGGGAGGAGAAGCTTAGAGTAGAAGCCTCCATACCTAGGAAGCTAGATGATGGTTGGGACCCTATGATCAAAATTAAATTAAATAACTTCTCTTGCTATGCTTTATGTGATGTTGGAGCAAGTACCTCTGTTATGCCCAAAAGAATATTTGATATGTTTGAATTGAAACATTTTGAGCCTTGTTCTTTTGGTGTTCGTCTTGTTGATTCTTCCGTAAAGAAACGTTTGGGTAAGATCGACGATGTTCTTATCATTGTCAATGACAACTATGTTCCCGTTGATTTTATTGTTATGGATATAGAGTGTGAACCTTTATGTCCAATTATTTTGGGACGTCCTTTTCTTCGCACCGTTGGTGCGGTTATTGACATGAAAGAGGGGAATATAAAATTTCAATTTCCATTCAAAAATGGGATGGAACACTTCCCTAGAAAGAAAATCAAGTTACCTTTTGAGTCCGTTACTCGGTCTAGTTATTCTCTTTCTCTTGATAAAACTTGATTCTTCTTTTTGCATCATGCCTAGCTAATGGCTTTAAAGAAGCGCTTTCGGGAGGCAGCCCGCAACGAATTTCGGTGTTTCTTTTTGCTTTTGTTGTGTCTTGATGATTGTTACTACTGTAGCAACATCATTGTATCTTTATTTTTCAGCTTTGTGCCAAGTTATAGACTCTTACGGGAAGGGAAGTAAAAGTTGTGAGATGCTGTCCAGAAAACAGATTATGTCCTCGTGACGAGAAAAATTCCAGAAAAATCCCAGTTCAACTTTTTGATCTGAATTGTTTACACAGTATGCTCTATAAATTACGAAACTTCCGTATGTTCTGAGTTTTTTGATTTGAGTTGCAGAAGTGCCCCTAAAAAAATCTTTACTTTCTGCTGTTCTGTTTTTCACAGATTCTGCCACGTTTTGTCTCTCCTAACTTTTGCAAACCTTAAGCTTGCTTTTTCTTTGCAAAAACTTTTTGGCACTCTTGAGAAACAGTATCTCCTCAAGAATATATTTATATCCAGTGGAGAAAAAATATTTATTAAGGGTACTAACCTCTCTAATCAGCTTATGATGAGTTATGTATGAAGGGAGTTTTCAAGTGTGCGATGGAAGATGATGGAAGAAGATCCAGTAATGTCAAGCGCTCAAGCTTGGGGATGCCCCCATGCATCCCCAACAAATATTCAAGAAGACTCAAGCGTCTAAGCTTGGGGATTCCCCCGTGCATCCCCTTCTCCATCAACAAATCATCAGTTCGTCCTTCGTCTCACTATATTTTTATCACTTCATGTGTTATGTGCTATGCTTGGAGTGTCTCGCTCTTAGGTTTTGTTTTTGGTTTTGTTTAGCTTTGCTTTCTGTTCATAACAATTTAGATCCCTTCTTACTTTCTGTGGGAGAGAGACACGCTCCACTTTCAAAATCTAGAACACATCATAGGATTCTTCATGCCTATCTTTTTGCTGTTGTGTGTTCTTTATCTTTTCATAGCTACTGCCATGTTTAGCTTTAGTCTTAGTTTGTCTTTAGCAAGAGCTTTGGATTTTGTTTAGTTTGTTGCTAAAACTCTTTTTAGTTTTCATGTTTATCTTGCTAAAGAGAGTTGGTTGCTGCACTGAGTTGTGTCTTGTTTTGAGAAGTAGGACTTGAGGTTGCTATTTAATTTTAGTAGTAGCTTGCAATAGTTTTGAGGTATTGCTATGAGTAATGTTTGGACTTTTGGTGTCAAGAGCTCTTGCCTATTAGTGATAGGTGTCGTATTTTGGGCAATCCGTGTTTATTTTCAAAACCTACAAAACTAGTAGAGAACTCTAGCTACTAGATGGATCACTGCTCTTCTGAGGGGTCGAATATCAGAGAACACTCACGTACCATGAGTCGAGGATGCGCAAGGATAACCAAACCCCCATACACTCCTCCTCGGGGTACTTGTCTCTTTGTGAACCTCCTCATTAGATTGAGAGTTACCGATAATAAGTGCATGAGTTCTTCGGACTAATGTAAGTATTGAGAGTTGACACTTCCACCTTCCCATATTTTGCTAGCCTTTCACGTGTCGTGCATTGCCTTCTTCTCACTCCGAGAGTTGGTGTCCACCTTCGCCGGTACATCCAAACCCTTGGCATGATACGCTCTGTCATCATAATCCTCCTTATATCTTTCCTCAAAACAGCCACCATACCTACCTATCAAGGCATTTCCATAGCCTTTCCGAGTTACATTGCCATGCAACTTCCACCTCTTCATGACTTGATCTTCATGTCTTACATGTTCCTGCTACACTGGCAGCGACATACCTTGCATACTTCATGATAGTTACATCTTCTTTATGATTTTGAGTACCTTGTAAAGTGTGAAAGATCTCCTTTACCTTCTTGTAAAATAGAGTGTTGCCCTTAAGTGAGGAAAAGATCCCAAAGTGGACACATTAAAAGATCCCAAAGAGGACAAATGAGAGTTAAATAGAAAGAGCCATTGAGGCCACAAAAAAATACAAACAAAGAGAAAAAGAGAAAAAGAAATAAAAAGAGAGAAAGGGGCAACACTACTATCCTTTTGAGAGATCCACACTAGTACTCCCTTTATATCCTTGTACTCCATAGAGATGATCTTTATACATATAGTTTGGAGAGCTTCCTAGCTCGTATGTGCACCCGTTGCATGGCAATCCGTACTCCTCACATCATATCTATCATTTGGCATCTCTTGCCTATGATTGTCTTCATTGATGTGAGCCTTTCTCATCCTTTTTGTCTTCCTCCTCCACCATATTTCTCTCTTTGCCATCCTAAGTGTCAACTTTCGTGCTTACGCTCATCCATTGCATGAGTGCTCGAAATATCGAAAAGGAGTGGATCAAATTGACTTGTACCTGGCTAGTGGTCTGGGGACGAGTCTGCTTAGCGGCTTCCCGCCCTTCGTTGGTGAGCCCCAAGTAGAAGGCGTGATGCAGTTTAGTAGTGAGTTTCCCTCTGTGAAGATACCAAGGTTTGTCTCCCATAGGACTCCGGATATGATAAGTAGGTGTCAGCGGCGCGACTAACGTGGAACTGCACACAGACACAGATAACTTTGTTCCCAACGAAGTTCAGAGAGGTTGTCAATCTCTCCGGTCTTGTTGTTCACAAAGGGTAAAACACAAGTGATAATGATAGCAAGTAAAAGCAGAAAAGTAAAGATAGCTTGGAAACAGTAATAAGGATATGGACCGGGATACGTGATGTTCGCTAGTGATGTCTCTCTCCCAAAAGACGATAAAACTGCTATGCGAGGTAAACAAATTACAGAAGGGCAATTGACAGGATTATGAACGCACCCCAATGCTAACTATGCCACAAAAGAAAGGAAGAGGTTCAAAAGCACGGGCAGTACGCCAAAATAAGTAGACCGAAATCCATCTGCATCTACTACTCATCATCCACCTTGAGATATCTATCCAGAACATCTCGCTGGTATTAAGTTGCGAGCCCCACCCAAAGTGTAAACCCAAAGCAACAGACAACTGCAATAAAAGAACTTTGCGTAAAGTAAACAATCCTTGTGACCGCGGTCACAAGCACCGTTGTTTTCCCCCTTGTGGAAACATCACATCCCCTAGACTCATGTTTCTGTCACTAAAGCGTGTCATCAGGGAGGCATGAACCCACAATATAGCACAACGCTCCCTCTTGGAGTCACTACCTACTACTTGGCCAAAGCAATAAACAACAACGGAGAACATGCAAGAATTACTTAGGAACAAAAATATAAAAGATCAAAACCAAATATATTACTCTATCATAATCTGAACATAATCTCATAATCCATCAGATCCGATCAAACTCAACATAGCAATTGCAGAAATATTACAAAGGTGCCTAGATCATGTAGGGCAGCTCACGAGGTCTAAACAATGAAGATCAAAGAGGGGAGGAGAACATCACATAGCTACTGATCACGGACCCATGGTCCAAGAAGAACTACTCACGGGACATCCGGGGAGCATCCATGGTGGAGAGGAGACTCCCGGAGGTCAATCCTCCCTCCAGCAGGGTGCCGGGAAGAGGTCTTCTGGTGCTCCCGATCTTGGAAGCGCGGCGGCGGCGGAACAAAGGCGAGTTCGTGGCATATGGTTCTTGTTCTGGAGATTTCCCGTGACGGGGATAAATACGCGAAAGGGGGCAGCCAGAGGTGGGCCAGGGCCCCCAGGCGCCCCCCTGGCGCGGCCAGGGGTGGGGCCGCGCCGGGTGGCCGCCTGGCCCCCCCTTGGCCCCCCTCTGCCCCCTCCCGGGCTTTGCTCGAAGCTTCCGTCACGCTAACTTTTTTATCTGATTTTTCCCGAATTTTTCTAGCACTTTTTATATGGGGGAAAACTAAAATAGAAAAACAGCAGAAAACAGGAAATGGCACTGGGGTGCACTGAGTTAATAGGTTAGTCCAAATATGATCAAAAGTGTATGAAAGTGTATCTAGATCATAGCAATATCACACAAAACATGCATGGAGCAAGCAGAAATTATAGATACGTTTTGGACGTATCAACATCCCCAAGCTTAATTCCTGCTCTTCCTCGAGTAGGTAAATGATAACAAGCATAATTTTTGTGGTGACATGCTAGCAACCATAAAAGAACTTTGAAAAGTAAAGCAATTAAGGTTAGAGATTAAATTCAAGTCATAACATGCAAGAGTCTATATTAGCATTGAAACAAGTAACAAAAGAACATTAAGTGCAAGAGCTCTCGCTGTCCGTGACTCGAATGTCTCCAAATGGTGTTTGCGTGCAAGAAGGGGGATAGGGAATACGAGAAAAAGTATTTTTGTGTTGAGAACTCAATCTACTAAAGTTTCACACTTGGTCTTCTTTGGAATCTTATCTTGACTCGTCCCCAGACCACTAGCCAGGTACAAGTCAATTTGATCCACTCCTTTTCGATATTTTGAGCACTCATGCAATGGATGAGCGTAAGCACGAAAGTTGACACTTAGGATGACAAAGAGATAAATATGGTGGAGGAGGAAGATAAAAAGGATGAGAAAGGCTCACATCAATGAGGACAATCATTGGCAAGAGATGCCAAGTGATAGATATGATGTGAGGAGTAGGGATTGCCATGCAACGGATGTACATACGAGCTAGGAAACTCTCCAATGGAACTATATGCAAAAAGATCATCTCTATGGAGTACAAGGATATAAAGGGAGTACTAGTGTGGATCTCTCAAAAGGATAGTAGTCTTGACCCTTTCTCTCTTTTTATTTCTTTTTCTCCTTTTTCTATTTTTTTGTATTTTTTTGTGGCCTCAATGGCTCTTTCTATTTAACTCTCATTTGTCCTCTTTGGGATCTTTTAATGTGTCCACTTCGGGATCTTTTCCTCACTTAAGGGCAACACTCTATTTTACAAGAAGGTAAAGGAGATCTTTCACACTTTACAAGGTACTCAAAATCATAAAGAAGATGTAACTATCATGATGTATGCAATGTATGCCTCTGCCAGTGTAGCAGGAACATGTAAGACATGAAGATCAAGTCATGAAGAGGTGGAAGTTGCATGGCAATGTAACTCGGAAAAGCTATGGAAATGCCTTGATAGGTAGGTATGGTGGCTGTTTTGAGGAAAGATATAAGGAGGCTTATGATGACAGAGCGTATCATGCCAAGGGTTTGGATGTACCGGCGAAGGTGGACACCAACTCTCGGAGTGAGAAGAAGGCAATGCACGACACGTGAAAGGCTAGCAAAATATGGGAAGGTGGAAATGTCAACTCTCAATACTTACATTAGTCTGAAGAACTCATGCACTTATTATCGGTAACTCTCAATCTAATGAGGAGGTTCACAAAGATACAAGTGCCCCGAGGAGGAGTGTATGGGGGTTTGGTTATCCTTGCGCATCCTCGACTCATGGTACGTGAGTGTTCTCTGATATTCGACTCCTCAGAAGAGTAGTGATCCATCTAGTAGCTAGAGTTCTCAACTAGTTTTGTAGGTTTTGAAAATAAACACGGATTGCCCAAAATACGACACCTATCACTAATAGGCAAGAGCTCTTGACACCAAAAGTCCAAACATTACTCATAACAATACCTCAAAACTATTGCAAGCTACTACTAAAATTAAATAGCAACCTTAAATACCTACTTCTCAAAACTAGACACAACTCAGTGCAACAACCAACTCTCTTTAACAAGATAAACATGAAAACTAAAAAGAGTTCCAGCAACAAACTAAACAAAAGCCAAGGCTCTTTCTAAAGACAAACTAAGACTAAAACTAAACATGGCAGTAGCTACGAAAAGATAAAGAACACACAACAACAAAAAGATAGGCATGAAGAATCCTATGATGTGTTCTAAATTTTGAAAGTGGAGCGTGTTTCTCTTCCACACAAAGTAAAAAAGGATCTAACTTGTTATGAACAGCAAGCAAAGCTAAAGAAACTAAAAACAAAACCTAAGAGCGAGACGCTCCAAGCATAGCACATAACACATGAAGTGATAAAAATATAGTGAGACGAAGGACGAACCGATGATTGTTGATGGAGAAGGGGATGCACGGGGGCATCACCAAGCTTAGACGCTTGAGTCTTCTTGAATATTTGTTGGGATGCATGGGGGCATCCCCAAGCTTGAGCGCTTGACACTCCTGGATCTTCTTCCATCATCTTCCATCGCACACTTGAAAACTCCCTTCATACATAACTCATCATAAGCTGATTAGAGAGGTCAGTACCCTTAATAAATAAAAACTTTCCACTGGATATAAAGATATTCTTGAAGAGCTACTATTTCTCAAGAGTGCAAAAAAGTTTTTGCAAATAAAAAGCAAGCTTAAGGTTTGCAAAAGTTAGGAGAGACAAAACGTGGCAGAATCTGTGAAAAACAGAACATCAAATAGTAAAGGATTTTTTAGGGGCACTTCTGCAACTCAAATAAAAAAACTCAGAACATACGGAAGTTTCGTAATTGTATAGAGCATACTGTGTAAAAATTTCATCTCAAAAATATGAACTGGGATTTTTCTGGAATTTTTCTGGTCACGAGGACAGAATCTGTTTTCTGGACAGCATGTCACAACTTTTACTTCCCTTGCCGTAAGAGGCTATAACTTGGCACACAGTTGAAAAATAAAGATACAATGATGTTGCTACAGTAGTAACAAACATCAAGACACAACAAAAAGCAAAAAGAAACCTAAATTCGTTGCGGGCTGCCTCCCGAAAGCGCTTCTTTAGAGC
Organism: Bromus sterilis; assembly: GCA_950022295.1. Classification (NCBI taxonomy): domain Eukaryota; kingdom Viridiplantae; phylum Streptophyta; class Magnoliopsida; order Poales; family Poaceae; genus Bromus; species Bromus sterilis. The sequence goes on along the minus strand of OX465595.1, from coordinate 447,752,180 downwards.
CATTAGCTAGGCATGAAGATCATAAAAGTTGCTCTCACAAAAATAAGGATTTGAAGCAAAAGAGAGCATCAAGAATCAAATATGAAACACATTTAAGCCTAAACCACTTCCTATGCATAGGCATCTTGTAATAAAATAAATCAAATAAGCACAAAGTGACATGCATAGGAAGGTGGAACAAGAACAACTTCAAAACTTTCAACATAAAGAGAGGAGTTTTAGTAATATGGAAGTTTCTACAACCAAACTTCCCTCTCTCAAAATAATTTTCAGTAGTATCATGAACAACATCAAGAATATAATCACATAAATCATATTGTTCATGACCTACAAGCACACGTGTATTTTTTTCAACACGGTTTTTAGGATCATAAGATAAATGCAACCCAACACAGTGAGCTTTGATAAGAGGAAAATTCTCCGGAGTTGGGGATTTCAAAAGGATAATAGGAAAATCAAGTGTGGGTGCAACATCAATAATTTCATGCTTAACATGAGGAACTATAGAAAGTTCATCTCCGTAAGCATCATCCATAGTGGCATCATGGCCATAAGCATAGAAGGCATCAACTTCATCAAAAAGGGATATTTCAAAAGAATCCCTAGGATCATAACACTCATAAAAGGTAAGAGTCAAAGAGTTACTCTCATTAGAAGGTAGACATGGATGGCTCCATTCTTCCTCCTCTTGTTCGTCACTCTCCTCCTCTTTTTCATCCAAGGAGCTTTCAGGTTCAGTAATTTCTTCTTCCATAGAGTCCTGCAAAACATTAGTCTCTTCCTTTGGAGGAGAGATTCTCTCAAGATGATCAGTAATATAATAATTTGCATCATAATTTTCCAAACAATAGTTAAGTATAGCAAGACTCTCAGATTTGTAAGGGGCGTCATCAATATTTTCAAGAAAAGAAGTAATTTCATAGGCACCCTTAAAAGCAACAAATTCTTCTATTTGTTCTGCATCATAAAAATCATAATTTCCCTTAGCATAAGAAGCTAAGGTTTCATCCTCATTGTACTCACATTGGAAAGCAAGGTGTTTGTGCCTCATAAAGCAACAAGATTCATCTCTGCAGAAAGATATATTATATATTGAGCACAAGTTTTTAGCATACTTATACGATTGATGTATGAGTCTCCATAAGTGTATCCCTTTTTGAGACAAGCGGTATTCCTTGTAATATTCTTGTTGATCCTCGTTGAATCCTCCATGCCAATAAGATCTAGTTTCAAAGAAGTTAGACATTGATTGGTAAGTAAGGAACTAGACATACTATATAAATATTTTTTTGATTTTTGATAAAGCACACAAAGATAAAAACTGAAATGTAAACTAACAAGACTAAAAAACAAAGGTAAAGGGTAGTGTGCAACTCCCCTATCTTAGCACTCGGAGTCCCCGGCAACGACGCCAGAAATTCTCTTGCTTAGCGGCTTCCCGCCCTTCGTTGGTGAGCCCCAAGTGGAAGGCGTGATGCAGTTTAGCAGTGAGTTTCCCTCGGTGAAGATACCAAGGTTTGTCTCCCATAGGACTCCGGATATGATAAGTAGGTGTCAGCGGCGCGACTGACGTGGACCTGCACACAGACACAGATAACTTTGTTCCCAACGAAGTTCAGAGAGGTTGTCCATCTCTCCGGTCTTGTTGTTCACGAAGGGTAAAACACAAGTGATAATGATAGCAAGTAAAAGCATAAAAGTAAAGATAGCTTGGAAACAGTAATAAGGATATGGACCGGGATGCGTGATGTTCGCTAGTGATGTCTCTCTCCCAAAAGACGATAAAACTGCTATGCGAGGTAAACAAATTACAGAAGGGCAATTGACAGGATTATGAACGCACCGCAATGCTAACTATGCCACAAAAGAAAGGAAGAGGTTCAAAAGCATGGGCAATACGCCAAAATTAGTAGACCAAAATCCATCTGCATCTACTACTAATCATCCAGCTTGAGATAACTATCCAGAACATCTCGCTGGTATTAAGTTGCGAGCCCCACCCAAAGTGTAAACCCAAAGCAACAGACAACTGCAATAAAAGAACTTTGCGTAAAGTAAACAATCCTTGTGACCGCGGTCACAAGCACCGTTGTTTTCCCCCTTGTGGCAACAACACATCCCCTAGACTCATGTTTCTGTCACTCAACCGTGTCATCAGGGAGGCATGAACCCACAATCTAGCACAACGCTTCCTCTTGGAGTCACTACCTACTACTTGGCCAAATCAATAAACAGCAACGAAGAACATGCAAGAATTACTTAGGAACAAAAATATAAAAGAACAAAACCAAATATATTACTCTATCACAATCTGAACATAATCTCATAATCCATCAGATCCGATCAAACTCAACATAGCAATTGCATAAATATTACAAAGGTGCCTCGATCATGTAGGGCAGCTCACGAGGTCTAAACAATGAAGATCAAAGAGGAGAGGAGAACATCACATAGCTACTGATCACGGACCCATGGTCCAAGAAGAACTACTCACGGGACATCCGGGGAGCATCCATGGTGGAGAGGAGACTCCCGGAGGTCAATCCTCCCTCCGGCAGGGTGCCGGGAAGAGGTCTTCTGGTGCTCCCGATCTTGGAAGCGCGGCGGCAGCGGAACAGAGGCGAGTTCGCGGAATAGGGTTCTTGTTCTGGAGTTTTCCCGTGACGGGGGATAAATAGGCGAAAGGGGGCAGCCAGAGGTGGGCCAGGGGCCCCAGGCGCCCCCCTGGCGCGGCCAGGGGTGGGGCCGCGCCGGGTGGCCTCCTGGCCCCCCTTGGCCCCCCTCTGGCCCCTCCCGGGCTTTTCTCGAAGCTTCCGTCACGCTGATTTTTTATCTGAATTTTCCCGAATTTTTCTGGCACTTTTTATATGGGGGAAAACTGAAATAGAAAAACAGCAGAAAACAGGAACTGGCACTGGGGTGCTATGAGTTAATAGGTTAGTCCAAATATGATCAAAAGTGTATGAAAGTGTATCTAGATCATAGCAATATCACACAAAACATGCATGGAGCAAGCAGAAATTATAGATACGTTCTGGACGTATCAGAGTCAAGATAAGATTCCAAAGAAGACCAAGTGTGACACTTTAGTAGATTGAGTTCTCAACACAAAAATACTTTTCCTCGTATTCCCTATCTCCTTTCTTGCACGCAAACACCATTTGGAGACATTCGAGTCACGGACAGCGAGATCTCTTGCACCTAATGTTCCTTTGTTACTCGTTTCAATGCTAATATAGACTCTTGCATGTTATGACTTGAATTGAATCTCTAACCTTGATTGCTTTACTTTTCAAAGTTCTTTTATGGTTGCTAGCATGTCACCACAGAAATTACGCTTCTTATGATTTACCTACTCGAGGACGAGCAGGAATTAAGCTGGGGGATGTTGATACGTCCAAAACGTATCTATAATTTCTTCTTGCTCCATGCATGTTTTGTGTGATATTGCTATGATCTAGATACACTTTCATACACTTTTGATCATATTTGGACTAACCTATTAACTCAGTGCACCCCAGTGCCAGTTCCTGTTTTCTGCTGTTTTTCTATTTCAGTTTTCCCCCATATAAAAAGTGCCAGAAAAAATCAGGAAAATTCAGATAAAAAATCAGTGTGTCGGAAGCTTCGAGAAGAGCCTGGGAGGGACCAGAGGGGGGCTAAGGGGGGGGCAGGCGGCCACCTGGAGCGGCCCCACCCCTGGCCGCGCCAGGGGGGCGCCTGGGGCCCCTGGCCCACATCTGGCTGCCCCCTTTCGCCTATTTATCCCCCGTCACGGGAAAACTCCAGGAGAGGAACCCTATTCCGCGAACTCGCCTCTGTTCCGCCGCCGCCGCGCTTCCAAGATCAGGAGCACCAGAAGACCTCTTCCCGGCACCCTGCCGGAGGGAGGATTGACCTCCGGGAGTCTCCTCTCCACCATGGATGCTCCCCGGATGTCTTGTGAGTAGTTTTCCTTGGACCATGGGTCCGTGATCAGTAGCTATGTGATGTTCTTCTCCCCTCTTTGATCTTCATTGTTTAGACCTCGTGAGCTGCCCTACATGATCGAGGCACCTTTTTAATATTTCTGCAATTGCTATGTTGAGTTTGATCGGATCTGATGGATTATGAGATTATGTTCATATTGTGATAGAGTCATATATTTGGTTTCTATCTTTTATATTTTTGTTCCTAAGTAATTCTTGCATGTTCTCCGTTGTTGTTTATTGCTTTGGCCAAGTAGTAGGTAGTGACTCCAAGAGGGAGCGTTGTGCTAGATTGTGGGTTCATGCCTCCCTGATGACACGCTTGAGTGACAGAAACATGAGTCTAGGGGATGTGCTGTTGCCACAAGGGGGAAAACAACAGTGCTTGTGACCGCGGTCACAAGGATTGTTTACTTTACGCAAAGTTCTTTTATTGCAGTTGTCTGTTGCTTTGGGTTTACACTTTGGGTGGGGCTCGCAACTTAATACCAGCGAGATGTTCTGGATAGATATCTCAAGGTGGATGATTAGTAGTAGATGCAGATGGATTTCGCTCTACTTATTTTGGCGTACTGCCCGTGCTTTTGAACCTCTTCCTTTCTTTTGTAGCATAGTTAGCATTGCGGTGCGTTCATAATACTGTCAATTGCCCTTCTGTAATTTGTTTACCTCGCATAGCAGTTTTATCGTCTTTTGGGAGAGAGACATAACTAGCGAACATCACGTATCCCGGTCCATATCCTTATTACTGTTTCCAAGCTATCTTTACTTTTCTGCTTTTACTTGCTATCATTATCACTTGTGTTTTCCCCTTTGTGAACAACAAGACTGGAGAGATTGACAACCTCTCTGAACTTCGTTGGGAACAAAGTTATCTGTGTCTGTGTGCAGGTCCACGTCAGCGCCGCTGACACCTACTTATCATATCCGGAGTCCTACGGGAGACAAACCTTGGTATCCTCACCGAGGGAAACTCACTGCTGCACTGCATCACGCCTTCCACTTGGGGCTCACCAACGAAGGGCGGGAAGCCGCTAAGCAGTGGTCAAAGGAAGTTCCATAGACGGAGAAATCGTCCATGAAGACTTCTGCAATCTCCTCACAGAAACTATGAAATATTGCAGACATACATCTCTAAAAGTAGCAGGGGCATTGCATAAACCAAAAGGCATACGCCTATAAGCATAAGTACCATAAGGACAAGTGAAAGTGGTCTTCTCTTGATCGGCAGTGTTAACATGAATTTGAGAGAAGCCTGAATACCCGTCAAGATAGCAGAAGTGGGTGTTTTTGGACAGCCTCTCAAGCATCTGATCAATAAAGGGCAGAGGGTAGTGGTCCTTCCTGGTTGCCTTGTTCAACTTCCTGTAATCAATACACATTCTATATCCAATAATAATTCTCTGAGGTATTAGTTCATTCTTATCATTAGGAACCACAGTTGTCCCCCCTTTCTTAGGAACACAATGAACTGGACTTACCCACTTACTATCGGCTATAGGGTAGATAATACCTGCAGCTAGAAGCTTGAGGATTTCGGTCCTCACAACATCCATCATCTTTGGGTTCAACCGTCGTTGATGGTCAACAACAGGTTTAGCATCGGGCTCGAGGTTGATAGTATGTTGACAGATAGATGGACTAATCCCCTTAAGGTCATCAAGGGTATAGCAAATTGCACCACGGTGTTTACGAAGTACTTCAAATAATCGCTCTTCTTCATATCCTGAAAGGTTAGAGTTGATAATAACAGGATATACTTTCTTTTCATCTAAATAAGCATACTTGAGTGAGTTGGGAAGAGGTTTGAGAACAAACACCGGGTCTTCTTTTGGTTTGGATAGAATTCCTAAAGGTTCAACCGGAAGGTTGTGCTTCAGGATAGCAGGTTGTCTCAAGAAGATTTCGTCAATTTCATTTCTTTCCTGCATATGAGTATCATTCTCGTGGTCATCCATGTATTGCTGCAAAGGATCATTAGGGGGAATAGCAATAGAAGCAATACTTTCAATAATTTTATCATTACTAGGTAATTCAGTACCACGAGGCTGCTTGGAAATCTTAGAAAAATTAAATTCATATGGCTCACCATTGAATTCAACAGAAACTTTACCTTTCTTGCAATCTATAATAGCTCCACAAGTTCTGAGAAAAGGTCTACCAAAAATAATAGGACAAAAACTATCTTGCACTGAACCAAGTACGAGAAAGTCGGTAGGATACTTTACCTTTCCGCATAGGACTTCAACAACTCTCACAATCCCGATAGGAGAGATAGTAGCTTTGTTTGCAAGATGAATAGTAACATCAATCTCTTCGAGTTCACAAGGTGAAATCTCACTCATGATCTCTTGATAAAGCGAATAAGGAATCGCGCTAGCGCTCGATCCTAGATCGCATAGCCCGTAATAATTGTGATCTCCTATTTTAACAGATACAACTGGTGTACCTGAAATTGGGCTTCTATTCTTGGCTGTGACAATGTTAGTTGAAACAGCACAAAAATTTGTAATAGAATTTGAAACATCATCAGTAACTAAATCTTTAACCATAGCAACTTGAGGATCGACTCTGATCTGGTCCTCAGGTTCGCCTGTTCTTCTCTCACTTTTATTTATGATGCCTGTCACAAAAGAGTGCTCCTTATTCTTGAAGGAAAAGGGGGATGTTCATATATAACTGTAGGCAAAAAAGAATCAGCAACGTGAATATCAATAGGCACTTCTTTGAAAGGCTTATGGTACTAATCCTTCTTCATCTTAGAAGAATCAACATGAGAGGCAAAGTTCTTACAAAAATCAATCATTAGATGGGAATCCAGACCAATCTTAGAGCAAAAGGTATTGAAATAATCCGTTCACATAGCTCTCAATATAATCATGCTCATAATTTATAGCAGGTTCAATACCTTTATCGATTTCCCAATCTTCAGTGTTCTTCTGGATCCTTTCGATGAGATCCCATCTTTCTTCAACGCTCTTTGTCTGAAATACCCCGCTAGAGGAGGCATCCAGCCTTTCCTTGTCCTGATTAGAAAGCATGGCATAAAAATTTGTAAGTATAACATCTTTGGGGAGCTTATGAATAGGAAATTTGGACATTAGGGACTTAAGCCTCCCCCAAGCTTGAGCAATGCTCTCTCCTTCGCGAGACCTAAAGTTATAGATGTAATTCCTGTCTCGATAAACTTCATGAAGAGGGTAAAACTTTGTATAAAAGAGAGACATAAGCTCTTCCCAATTAAGAGAATGTGGGTTATCGAGGAGCTTATACCAATCTGAAGCTTTGTCTGTGAGCGATACGGAAAATAATTTCTTCATAACGAACTCCAGTGACACACCTGCAAGCTTGAATAATGAACATAGTTGTGATAAATATAGAAAGTGTTCACCTGGATGTCTGTCTCCTGCATAGCGATTAGTTAAGACATAATCGATAATACCAGATGGTATCTTATAAGGCACAATTTCAGTAGGGGTAGGAGTAACTACCTTAGTTGTGGGGAGGCTCCCCAGGAACAACGATCCAATAGTAGGGGTGTCCATAAGGACAAAAACAGCAAAACTAAAACAGAAATATAAAAACCTTCTTACCAGCTTCACTTACTAATAGCGCTACACTCCCCGACAACGGCGCCAGAAAACGTAGCTTGATGACCCACGACGTAATGGGATCTATTGCAGTGTTTTCGATCAGTAAGAGTGTCGAACCCAGCGAGGAGCAGAAGGTAGTAGCAAGTGACTTTGGTAAGGAGATAACTGCAAGCACTGAAAGATAAATTTTTAGGGGTTTTCTTGGTATAAGCGACAGGAAAGTAAAAACGAGCAAAGTAAAAGATACTGGAGAGTAATAAGTGGCCCAATACTTTCTTAGCAAAGGAGAGGCCTAGCAACTGAAGTTATAAAATCTAAAGTGTTCTTGAGGACACACGGGAGAGGTAGTCATGTGCTTTCGCCATATTCCGTATCGGTACTATGTGATGTGTTGATAAGTGTTGAGTGGGTGGATCTATGCTAGTACACCCTCTAGACTAAGATAAGTGTACTCTTATGATTAAACATCTTGCAAGCATCCGCAAATACAAGATAGTAATTAAGGCAGAAGCCTAACCATAGCAATACGATCGGTGATCCATTGTTCCCTTGTGCAAAAGCGTGCAAACTGGGGTTTAGGTTTCTGTCACTCCGGCAACCCACCGTGAGCATTCTTTATACACAATGCATCCCCCTAGGCCCTTGATAAGGCGAAGTGTTGAGTGTTCGACTCACACAACACCACTAGGAAAATAACAACACAACTTAAATATCAACCAACACATATTACTTCAACATCATATGACTACTAACAACTAGACTTCTCCCATGTCCTCAAGAACTAAAGTAACTACTCACAAGACATAAAAGAGATCATGATTAGTGGGGATAAATAGATGATAAACAATCTGAACACAATAATATTTCTCCAACAAAACTCAATAGCATTCACCACAAAGTAGTAATCAACACCGATAGAGTAGAGAGGATAGATAGTACGGATTACAACACGAGTTGCAATTGTGAGACAAGATTGGATGGAGATGGAGATGGTGCTGATGATGGGGATGATGTTGATGATGATCTCGATGATGCCCGTGACAATGGTGATGACGATGGCGACGATCTCCCCTTCCGGGAGGTGATCTCGCCGGCGGAATCTGCCCGCCAGAGATGACTTTTCTTCTCTGTAGGTTTCCGCCACGGAGCGGCGGCGGAACTCCGAAAACTCTCCCTTTTTTAGGGTTTTTGGATGACGAGGGATATATAGGCCAGAGGGGGGAGCCGGGAGTGGCCCCGGCGGTCCAAGCGCCCTCCCGGCGCGGCCAAGGGTGGGGCCGCGCCAGGTGGCCGCCTGGGCACCCTGTGGCCCCCCTCTGGTTGCTCTTTTGCGTGTCTTCGTGATCCTTCTGGAAAACATCCTCCGTCTATTTTCAGGTAATTTGGAGGTGTTCTTCTTCAGCAACTCAGCGTCCACTTTTTACCGTTGAATCCTGCGTCTGCTGCTTCGGCACCGGAAAGTTGCAAACTGTGTAAAATAAGCCAAAACAACATTAAAATAGCATCATATCATGAAATATATCAACGAATAAGAAATAATTACTATATAAAATAGTGATGCATTTTGGACGTATCAGTTGCCCACTATCCTTTACCTTTACTTTTTAGTCTTGTTTGTTTACCTTTCTGTTTTTATCTTCGTGTCTTATATCAAAAATCCAAAAAAAAGTATGTCTAGTTCCTTACTTGCCAATCAATGTCTGACTTCTTTGAAACCAGATCTTATTGGCATGGAGGATACACCGAGGATCAACAAAAGTGGTACAAGGAACACCACTTGTCTCAAAAGGGGATACACTTACGGAAACAAATACATCAGTTGTATGAGTATGCTAGAAACTTGTGTTCAATATATAATATATCTTTCTGCAGGGATGAATCTTGTTGCTTTATGAGGCACAAACACCTTGTTTTCCAATGTGAGTACAATGATGATGAAACCTTAGCTTCTTATGCTAAGAGAAACTATGATTTTTATGATGCAGAGGAAATAGAAGAATTTGTTGCTTATAAGGGTGCCTATGAAATTACTTCTCTTCTTAAAAATATTGATGATGCCCCTTACAAATCTGATCAGAGTCTTGCTATACTTAACTATTGTTTGGAAAATTACGATGCAAATTATTATATTACTGATCATCTTGTGAGAATCTCTCTCCCAAAGGAAGAGACTAATTATTTGCAGGACTCTATGGAAGAAGAAATTGCTGAACCTGAAAGCTCCTTGGATGAAAAAGAGGAGGAGAGTGACGAACAAAAGGAGGAATAATGGGGCCATCCACGTCTACCTTCTAATGAGAGTAACGCTTTGACTCTTACCTTATATGAGTATTATGATCCCATGGATTCTTTTGAAATATCCCTTTTTGATGAAGTTGATGCCTTCTATGCTTATGGCCGTGATGCCACTATGGATGATGCTTACGGAGATGAACTTGCTATAGTTCCTCATGTTAAGCATGAATTTTTTTTCTATTTCACCCACACTTGATTGTCCTATTATCCTTTTGAAATCTCCAACTCATATTCCGAAGAATTGTGCTCTTATCAAGGCTCAATGTGATGGGTTGCATTTACCTTGTAATCCTAAAGACTGTGTTGAAAACTATAAACGTGTGCTTGTAGGTCATGAACAACATGATTTATGTGATAGTTATATTCTTGATGTCGTTCATGATACTACTGAAAATTATTTTGAGAGAGGGAAGTTTGTTTGTAGAAACTTCCATATTACTAAAACTCCTCTCTTTATGTTGAAAGTTTTGAAGATGTTCTTGTTCCACCTTCCTATGTTGGTTTCCTTTTGCTTCTTTGATTTATTTTCTTATAAGATGCCTATGCATAGGAAGTGGGTTAGGCATAAATGTGTCTCATATTTGCTTCTTGATGCTCTCTTTTGCTCCAAATTCTTATTCTTATGAGAACATCTTCTATAATCTTTATGCCTAGCTTAAAGGCGTAAAAGAAAGCGCTTGTTGGGAGGCAACCCAAGATGTTTTTACTTCTTTTTTTAGTGGTCTTGATGATTGTTACTACTGTAGAAACATCATTGTATCTTTATTTTTCAAGCTTTGTGCCAAGTATAGCCTCATATGACAAGGGAAGTGAAAGTTGTGACATGCTGTCCAGAAAACAGATTTTGTCCTCGTGACGGGAAAAAACAGAATAAATCACCAGTTCATCTTTTTGAGCTGAATTTTCTACTCAGCGTGCTCTATACAATCACGGAACTTTCGTATGTTCTGATTTTTTTATTCGAGTTGCAGAAGTACCCCTAAAAAATTCTTTACTACCTGATGTTCTGTTTTTCACAGATTCTGCCACGTTTTGTCTCTCCTAACTTTTGCAAACCTTAAGCTTTCTCTTTCTTTGCAAAAACCTTTTGCCAATCTTGATAAACATTAGATCTTAAAGAATATCTTTATATCCAGTGGGGAATAGTTATTTATTAAGGGTACTAACCTCTCTAATCAGCTTATGATGAGTTGTGTATGAAGGGAGGTTTCAAGTGTGCGATGGAAGATGATGAAAGAAGATTCGGGAGTGTCAAGCGCTCAAGATTGGGGATGCCCCCATGCATCCCCAACAAATATTCAAGGAGACTCAAGTGTCTAAGCTTGGGGATGCCCCCGAGCATCCCCTTCTCCATCAACAATCATCAGTTCGTCCTTCGTCTCACTATATTTTTATCACTTCATGCGTTATGTGCTATGCTTGGAGCGTCTCGCTCTTAGGTTTTATTTTTAGTTTTCTTTAGCTTTTCTTGATGTTCATAAAAAGTTAGATTCCGTCTTACTTTGTGCGGGAAAGAAACACGCTCCACTTTCAAAATCTAGAAGACATGATAGGATTCTTCATGCTTATCTTTTTGCTGTTGTTTGTTCTTTATCTTTTTGTAGCTACTGCCCTGTCTAGTTTTAGTCTTAGTTTGTCTTAGCAAGAGCCTTGACTTTTGTTTAGTTTATCGCTGGAACTCTCGTTAGTTTTCTTGTTTATCTTGTTAAGAGAGTTGGTTGTTGCACTGAGTTATGTCTTGTTTTTGAGAAGTAGGTAATTGAGGTTGCTATTTAATTTCAGTAGTAACTTTCAATAGTTTTGAAGTATTGATGTGAGTAATGTTTGAACTTTTGGTGTCAAGAGCTCTAGCCTATTAGTGATAGGTGTCGTATTTTGGGCAATCCGTGTGTTATTTTCAAAAACCTACAAAACTAGTTGAGAACTCTAGCTTATATTTGGTTTCCTTTATATTTAAGTTCTTGAGTATTCCTGCATGTTCTCCGTTGCCGTTTATTGTTTTGGCCAAATTGTAGATTGCAACTCCAAGAAGGAGTGTTATGCTAGATGATGGGTTCATGCCTCCTGATGTCTAGCTTGAGTGACAGAAACATGGGACTAGGAAATGTGTTGTTTCCATTAGGGATGAAACAACGGTGCTTATGACTGCGTGTCATAAAGATTGCTTACGTTACGCATAGAGTCTTAAGGCAGCTGTCCATTGCCTTGAGTTCACAACATTAGTTGTGGATCACAACTTAATACCAGCGTGATCTTCTGGATAGATATCTTAACATGGATGATTAGTGAGTAGATGTTGATGAATAAACGATCTACTTGTGTTGGTCTAATGCCCATACGATTGAGCCTTTTACCTTCTTGCAACATAATTAGCACTGCAGTGTGTTTACAATTCTGTCAATTGGCAAGCTGTAATTTGTTTATCCATCTTAAATGTTTATTGTCTTTTGGGAGACAGACACAACTAGTGAGTGTCATGGTACCCTGGTCCATATTCACATCATAGTTTATACCGCTTTCATTTATCGTTTTACTTTTGCTTCAGTTGCATTATTATTATTTCCCATTTGTGTTTGACCCTTCGTAAACGGCAAGGCCGGAGAGATTGACAACCTCTCTGTACTCGTCGGGTGAAAAGTTCTTTGTGTTCTTGTGTGCAGGTCCAGCTTAAACGAGTAATATATTTTCAGACAGCGCATTGCTTGTGTGGCACCTTCTTGATGTATTAGGAATCCTACGGGAGACAAACCATATCTTGTCATGTTTAAGGGAAATTGCTACTATCTACATCACAACCTTCCACTTGGGATAACCCACGAGGGGTGTGACCATGACCACCATCAAACCCTTATCTCCACTACCACGAGCAGGTCTGCACCCGCACCCCGTTCCTATTCTTTCTTCCTCCCTCAAAATTGGTTTGATTTTTTTGTATGAGGTTGGTCTGCACTTGTTCTATGGAATGCCAAACACAGGTAATAGCTTGTTTGTGGTTTTTCTCTGAACTTCATTTGTTGCGGTGAGGAGTCCATTGGCGACGATGCCATCAGACGATGACGCCGCACCGCCATGGATAAGACGCCCGCTAAGAAGGGTAAGAAGGGCAGCAAGTCTGCCACACACAAGGATGACTACGAGCCCACGTGGTTCTCTGGTGCATTTTGCAGTACCACAACCACTTTCATTCCGTTTTAGTTGTGCCAATGACCACTTATGCTATAGGTACTTGAGATATATTCAAAAATATTGCAACAAATGGTCACAATGGATGTTCTGTAAGTTGATCTCAGTTTCATCATGTTCATGTCCAATAAAATGCATTTTTAGGCACCAATATGTCAGGTTTGTAAAGCTAAATGAGATCTATATAGCAGGAAAATATGCCTATAACTCAGATATGATGATGTGGAGATGAAAGGAAGAGCATATCAACATGGTAGTATTTACTCTTGATTTTTGTGACCATACACATAACCAGTATATGGTGGATACATGGAGTTTTGAGGGCAACTTGATCTGGATTACTGCTACTACCATCTTCATTCTATACTATGTTGAAATAGTAAATTCAGTTCAGTTTAGCTTATCTTGAGGTTTACATTTTGATTACTCATCTCATGTTTTGCCTATAGCAACCTTCATGCCTCCCCATTTGACTGTAGTGCAGGATCTAATAGCTTTAAATTTGTGGAACTAACATGTTTGTGAAACATACATATCTTGCAGTTGTGCACAGCTAAATCCCGCCCCTGCAATGCAAAGCTTCTTGAGGAATCCATGGACGTAAGGGTGTGAATGTATATGGTATAGTTCTTTTTGGAAAGAGGGGAAAAAAGCTTTGCCTCGTATATTAATAAAGGGAGGATTGCAAGAGAGCAAGTTTGTGACCGAAAGTACAACCCAACTACTCTCGCGGTATCAAGTTTCCCAAACATTTGGTACCCGCGAGGATCCACAAGCGAGCCTCTTTTTAACTTTGTCTAATATGACTAACGAGGAGCGCTTTTATTTTGGAACACCCTAGCGTTGCGCTCATTCCACGCCTCCCACGTGACTAGTAAAATGAGAGAAGCGATGGCCTTGCGGAAGTGAACAATGTTGGTCATCCAGAGCCACCAATCCAGGAAGTTGAGGTCTAACCAATCTCCGGTGTTGATGTTGTGGAGACCTAGCCAACCTTTAGTAAGGTCCCAAATCCTTCTCGTGAAGCGCCAATGCACGAGGAGGTGAACAAGAGACTCCGGCGTTTGCTTGCAGAAAGGGCAGAGACCGCAATTTGGCCACCCTCTCTTGGTGAGGCGATCGGTCGTCCAAACTCTGTTTTGGTTTGCAAGCCAGGCAAAGAACTTCATCTTAGGCGGAGCCCAAGTCCTCCAAACCGACTTGTACATGTAGGAGGTGATGGTTCCCATGAATTGCATCTTGTATGTAGATTTCGTCAAATACTATCCGTTTTCAGTGAGTTTCCAACAGATCTCATCGCCAACATCCTGATTTAGAAGGATGTTTGTGGTGAGGCTCCAAAGATCCACAAATTGCAAGAAATGGACCGTGGTAAAGCTTTCGTCAAGGCGCACCTTGCCCCACCCAACCAGCCCCGAGCAAGTGAGTCGACAAAGGATTGAGCTGAAGCTGAGACCACAATTGAGCAAGAGCAACTGTATGGTTGATTCTTATAGCTTGGCCATATAATTAAGGTGACTTTTATGACAACACATGTAGTGGTCTTCTTGCTAATATATAGGTTGTACAATTTTACCTATGTACCATCGGTGATTGAAGCTTTACATGTTCATTGCCTACATGTCTTATCATTGAGAATGGTTATTACCCAAAAACGTAAGTTTTTCTTCATAGGATGGGTTTGGTACTTACGCCTTTTGTCTTGTTGTTTTTCTTGAAGTATCATGTCCGAGTTAGTATTCACCTTTTGTATGAAGGGCACATAATTAAGGGTTGGAATGGTTGGTTACTACGTCTATCTAACATTAGTGTTGACTTTTTACTTGAACAGAAGATATGTTATCTATATAGACATAATGATATCTATCTTGAAATGTGTGCATTATATTCATCATCATCATCATCATTATAGTAAAAATAAATTCAATGTCTAGATTACCAAACCATCATCGTTAGATTTGTCATGAAATATATTTTCATATTTAATTTACTTAGTATTGTAGTTTTTTATATTTTTTCTATAAACTTTGTCAAACATAGGTAATGTTTGATTTTTGAAAACTAATCTTTTCCTAATAATAAAGGGAGGTAGGTTTCTCCTTCCATCATGATATTTTGCATAAAAGCCCCTCACATTTTACTGAATCAACCGGCAGTCCATACTTTCTGGCAAAAAAAAACAAAAAAAAAACGTTGCGCTGCCTGGGCCTCAGCCCATCTTCTGCATGTCGCGCCTGGGCAACGAACGAAGCTGGCCCATCTATGGGGCCGAGCTAGGTTCTCATTTTTTTTCGTTTTCCCCGTGTGTATTTTCTTTTTTAGCAAAATAAGATGTTTGAGGATGTAAACGCAGTCTGCACGTGCTTTCTCCCTCACGTGCTTTCTCTGCACTAACATTTTTCATAAATTTAAAAAGTTTTTGATTTTTTAAAATATTCACACATTTTAAAGATTGTTTGCACTTAAAAATAATTATTATTTTATATAAATTGAAACTAAAAAGTTTATTTGTAAATAATTAAACACATTTAAATGCACTAATATTTTAACGCATTTTAAAGTATGAAATATATAAATGCATTTACGCCTTTTTTAATATATAGAATTAATTTTACGTAATTCATTCGTAGGTCTTTTATCATAAGATTAAAATGTTCTGCCGTTGTTTTAAGCAATCTTTAATTTATTAAAAAATATTGCTTCAAATATTTCATAAAAAATGTTCACATGATTTTAATTTTTTACATCATTCACTCCAAAATTCGACATGTATCTATTCACGAAAAAATGTACCCGCAAAGAAAACACACGAAAAGTGTTCTCGAGTTTTAATATTTTGTATTATTTTAAATGCGCTTGCGTCTTTTTTAAATATATAAAATTAATTTTGCGTAATTCATAGGTATTTTATCATAAGATCAAAATTTTCTCCCATTGTTTAAGTAATATTTATTTTTATTAAATAATATTGCTCCAAATATCCAAAAAAAGCGTTCATAGGATTTTAATTTGGTGTGTCATTTATTTTAAAATCCTACATGTAGCTAACTCGTGAAAAAGTGTACCCACAAAAAATCTCATGAAAAGTGTTCACATGTTTTAAATTTTTATATGCGTTTGCACCTTGTTAAAACATATAAAGTTAATTTTATGTACACCATAGGTATTTTATTAAGATTAAAATTTTATCCTGTTGCAACGCGCGGGCATTGTCCTAGTACTATACATATAGGAATAAATGAAGTAATTATCTTTGTTGGATGACAACGTAAACTACCGTTGAGGAGGTGTCACGTGCCATCGAGGAGTACAAGCGCACACATGTCCATGGCCGATTTTTTTAGGAAGATACTACAGACGTAGATGCTCACAAAGACGTACATATACTCATCCATATAAACACGCGTACACACACCCTATTTCTATGATCACCTCTGAAAGATTGATCTTAATTAGCAAGTCTTAAGATTTGACAAAATCACTACAAGCTAGTTGACAAAATCAGTACTGCTGACGCGAACACCACGGCCTACTCCTCCTCCATCGAGGGGGTACCACTACCTGCTAGTCCACATGATTGCGGTCTTAGCAGATGAAAACGCGAGTTAGCTTACATCTTGTAGTTCATCGTATACGGAAAAGTATTAGCATGATTAGGAGATCTCAGCAGGTGAAGACGAGGGTGATGGCTTCGAGGCACCCATGGGACATAGCCACCCCGTCGTGGGCGATGCCTGCCCTTGCCCTGGTCACGCGCGCCCTCGGTCGAAGCACCTCCTCTCTCGGGCCTCGGTGGGATGCGCGCGTACGGCTCCGGTAAGGGCGGCGGGCGGGGTGGGGCTCCGGCAAGTAAGGTGGGCGGAGCGGTGGGGATCCGCTGAGGGCGGAAGGCGGAGCGGAGCTTCGGCGATGATGGCTGCTGCTGGACCCTGTGGCGCGGGGTGTTTGGGTTGTACTGTATTTTGCTTTTTAGTCGGGTGGGGAAAGAGACAGTGAGGAGAGTGAGAGAAAATAAGTTTTCTTTAAAATAAGTATATTTTTTTGAAAGAAGTAATATTTTTTATATTTTTTGCATATGGGTCCCATATGTCATAACGGTAAGTGTTATGGTCAAACATAATGGGGTTGACTATATTGCCATGTGATCCTGACGAGTGGGACCGAGCAGTCAGTTTTGCTGTCAAAACGCGTTGAAGCGATAAATTGGTGTTTTCACACAACTGGTACAAAAAATAAATGCATATTGCTAATTGTTATCGATTCGATGGTTTTCGGCACTTCAAATCTGAATTGCGATGGTTTTTGGTAATTAACTACTCAAATTATTATTTTATCGCAGGAAATTGGAACGGTGGTACTTCTGGACATGTAAGTGATGGTAGTGGTACTCTCTCTGAATTGTGTTCGAGTACCAGATGAATTTAACAGATGGATCTGAATGAATGAATGACTAATATTAACTTTGGGGTACTGTTAAAGAACTCAAATTGGGAAACAATCTATATTTGAAGGTAAGGTGAAGCTCCGAGCCAATTATCAGTGCATTTAATCTAATATAAAAACATTTAGTTGGTGTTTTTTACACAATATCTAATACCACTAGTAGAAAACAGGGCTTTGGTTCAGGCCTGACTAGCCCATTAGTCCCGGTTCAGTTACGAACCGTGACCCATGGGGGCATACGTCCCGGTTCCGGTTCGTCTGGACCCTTTTGTCCCGGTTCCAGACACGAACCGGGACTAAAGGGTGTCGCAACCTTTAGTCCCGGTTGGTGTCTTGAACAGGTACTAAAGGTAGGACCTTTAGTCCCGGTTGGAGACACCAACTGGTACTAAGGTCTATTTTTTTTTCTTTTTTTCTTTTTCTAAACAGAAGAGTTTCTGTTTTTAGATTTTGAATAACTGTTAGAATATTTAGAGTTTTTGAATGATTTTTTTTCTTTAGGTCAAAAAAATTATAAACTTTCTGTTAGTGCCAGTAGTTTTCAAACTTAAATAGTTTAAACTTGAATTATTTTGAAATTTGTGTCAATCACTAGTTTGTGAATAACTTTAGTTCAAAAATAGATTTTTGAGTGATTATTTTTCCTATTGTGTAATATTAGTATGTTTTATCAGTATGTTCAATATGGGAATTATTAGGATATTTTAAATACGTGTTTTAATCAAAACCAGACTCTGTTTAACTCTTTATGAGGGTTTCGAACGAAAACTCATATGTTACAAGTCATTTCTTTTTTTTAACTTATTTCAACTACAGGCTTTTTGTGCATTAACTATGCACCATACAAAGCCACATCCTCAAGTTTCAAACCTTTCTAACTTCATTTGATATTTTTCATGCATTTAATGATTGTTTTTGCGGTAAATGACCTCGAAATTGAAAATGCAGTAGAAATGAACTCTAAAAAGGTGGAAACTTGGCATGGTATCATCATTTCACCCACATAGCATGTGCTCAAAAGTTGGGAGTGTTACGGCAAAAACTGGATGCACTTTGTGTACAAATTGGACCATCTCTTTCGAAGTAAGAGGGTTTCGGACGAAAACCCATTTGTTGCAAAGACATTTCTTTTTTTAACTTATTCAACTCCAGACTTTTTGTGCATTCAATATGCATCATTCAAAGCCACATCCTCAAATTTCAACCCTTTCTAACTTCATTTGCAATTTTTCATGCATATTATAAAATTTTTGCGCTAAATGACCATGAAATTGAAAAGCAGTACAAATGAACCCTGAAAAGGTTGAAACTTGGCATTGTGTCATCATTTCACCCACATAGCATGTGCTAAAAAGTTGAGAGAATTACGGCAAAAACTAGATGTATTTCGTGTACAAACTAAACCATCTCCTTCGAAGTATAAGAGTTTTGGAAGAAAACTCATCTGTTACAAAGGCATTTCTTTCTTTTTTAACTTATTTCAACTTCAGAATTTTTGTGCATTCAATATGCACCATTCAAAGCCACATCCTCAAATTTCAACCCTTTCTAACTTCATTTGTTATTTTCATGCATTTAATGATTTCTTTGCGCTAAATGACCCTAAAATTGAAAAGCCAATACAAATGAACTCTAAAAAGGTTGAAACTTGGCATGGTATCATCATTTCACCAACATATCACATGCCAAAAAGTTGAAAGCATTACGGAAAAAATTGGATGTACTTCGTGTACAAATTGGACCATCTCCTTCGAATTATGAGGATTTTGGAAGAAAACTCATATGTTAAAAAGAAATTTATTTTTTTAACTTATTTCATCTCCAAACTTTTTGTGCATTTAATATGCACCATTAAAAGCCACATCCTCAAATTTCAACACATTCTAACTTCATTTGTTATTTTTCATGCATTTAATCATTTTTTTTGCGCTAAATGACCCTAAAATTGAAAAGGCAATACAAATGAACTCTAAAAAGGTTGAAACTTGGCATGGTATCATCATTTCACCCACATAGCATGTGCTAACAAGTTGAGAGGGTTACGGAAAAAAACTGGATGCACTTCGTGTACAAATTGGACCGTCTCTTTCGAAGTATGAGGGTTTCGGACGAAAACCCATTTGTTACAAAGGCATTTCTTTTTTTAACTTATTCAACTCCAGAATTTTTGTGCATTCAATATGCATCATTCAAAGCCACATCCTCAAATTT
Source organism: Bromus sterilis (assembly GCA_950022295.1). Classification (NCBI taxonomy): domain Eukaryota; kingdom Viridiplantae; phylum Streptophyta; class Magnoliopsida; order Poales; family Poaceae; genus Bromus; species Bromus sterilis. The sequence continues at coordinate 447,732,487 of OX465595.1, read as the reverse complement.
CAACATATTATAACTTCATTTGTTATTTTTCATGCATTTAATGAATTTTTTTGCGCTAAATGACCCTAAAATTGAAAAGGCAGTACAAATGAACTCTAAAAAGGTTGAAACTTGGCATGGTATCATCATTTCACCCACATAGCATGTGCTAAAAAGTTGAAAGGGTTACGACAAAAACTGGATGCACTTCGTGTAAAAATTGGACCATCTCCTTCGAAGTGTGAGGGTTTCGGACGAAAACTCATATGTTACAAAGTCATTTCTTTTTTTAACTTATTGAACTCAGAATTTTTGTGCATTCAATATGCACCATTCAAAGCCACATCTTCAAATTTCAACCCTTTCTAACTTTATTTGCTATTTTCATCCATTTAATGATTTTTTGCGCTAAATGACCATGAAATTAAAAAGTAGTACAAATAAACTCTGAAAAGGTTGAAAATTGGCATTGTGTCATCATTTCACCCACATAGCATGTGCCAAAAATTTGAGAGGATTACGACAAAAATGGATGCACTTCCTGTACAAACTGGAACATCTTTTTCGAAGTATGAGGGTTTTGGAAGAAAATTCATTTGTTATAAAGTCATTTCTTTTTTTAATTATTTCAACTCCATACTTTTTGTGTATTCAATATGCATCATTCAAAGCCACATCCTTAAATTTCAATCCTTTCTAACTTCATTTGTTAATTTTTCATGCATTTAATGATTATTTTGCAAAATTAACAAGCATGTGTTTTGACATTTTTTACAAAATCTATCTAGAATTTGTAAAATGGTCATAACTTTTGCATACGACCGCCGATGAAAAAGGTTTTTTGTATGAAACAGGAAAAAAGTTATGATGCTTTTAAGATTTGGAGGAAAAATAATTCAAAAAAAGTTGGCATAGAAATTTAAAAGGGCACCCATCCACTTACCCATTCATTATTCTCCTCAATAAAATAATTCAACAAAAGTTGGGATAGAAATTTAAAATTGGGAAATATGAAATAATGTTTTTTTACTACTATTGAGGGAAATATGAAAATTTTCAAATTTTAGGTTTTGCAAAGAAAATATTTTTTTAATTTTTATTGAAGATTATTATTATTTCATTACTTTTGTTTATTAAAAAAATTATTTGTAATTAAAACAATACAGAAGTGTGACATTGTAATCAAGAGGTTTACATGATTGATATGATAGTAATAGCAACAACATGTGCGAGGTGTAGTTGGATTGGAAGTGGAGACGGAAGGAACTCAGAAGTTAAGCGTGCTATTGCTGGAGTAGTGTAAGGATGGGCGACCGATCGGGAAGTTTGACTATGACTAAGTAATTTGACTAGACATTAATGGTAGTTAGAGACTAAACTAGTTAAATAACTCAAAGGTAGTTAGAGACTAAACTAGTTAAATAACTCAAATAATAGAAATTGTGAAAATATATATAAAAAGGGAGTGAAAAAAAATTGGTCAAATAATGGAAACAATATAATTTTTGAAAAAATAGAAAAAAGAAAGAGGAAAATATTTGAATGATTTTTTTTCCCCGTGGAGGCCTTTAGTACCGGTTCGTGTTACCAACCGGGACTAAAGGTTCTGTGACCATATAAGGTATTTATGTATTGTATTGTATCACATGCACAATGTAAATCGATGGGCATGAACAATGTGTAATGAGAAGCAGATGTATCGTACCTTCGTCGGAAGTAATAATAGATGGGTTTCGTCACCCACTTAGTTGAGGTGATTTCAGAGTCGTGCCTTGCGATGATGTGCGCAACCTAATAAAAAAGGATACCCGATATTGATTATTCAAATGAAGTTCAGAAAACATGGGATGAGTTGATGATTAGTTCAACAATACAATAAAATCTTCTACCTACCTCATGGGCGATAGCAGATGCAATCTCAGCATCGGTCTGGTGGAGCAATCCCGCGAACAGTACAATTTTACCGCCGCACGTGCAGAAGGCATTGTTCTTGTTGTGGTCCACGACGATCACCTCCCAATCGAGCCCACGGAGATGTCTCGTCTGAGGCTGAGGTAGCCATGCCTTTCCCTTGTGCTGGCTCTTGGTGACGCGGAGAATGGTAGAGTCGTCATCGATGGCGGCGTGGATGATCTTGTCGGCGATGAGACGAGCACGGACACTGTGAGGGTGGAGCGGACCGAGGATTTGGGAGGCCACCTCCTTCTTGTATTCGGCGAATTCAGACTCGCCGTGCTCGCGCTCGGACTGAGGGGACAGGAAGATGAAGTGGGCACGGTTGGTGTAAGGAATCACCTCGAGGGATTGGTAGCACAAGACGCCGGAGATGACAGACGCCGCCGCGGCAACCTTCCGCGGGTCGTGGTACCAAGGGGAGCCGGAGCGGGTCACTGGGCTGGGGATAGACGGCGAAGTGCAGTAGTGTCGTCGTCGACGGATGGCGGGTCTAATGACCCGGTACCTGAACGGCACGGGCACGGGATCGCGCCTGAGGAGGCGGCGCAAGCAGTTCATGATCTGCTGGGTAGGCACGCACGCGCAGGATTTTGTTTGGGTTAATTGTTCCATGGTCGTCGGTATAAAACCCTCCATCAGTAGCTGTCCGGTTCGGTCAAGGTCTCCAATCGGAACTGGTGGACCCGCAGAGAAGCGCGCGAGGTTCCCTTTACCCTAAACATCATCTTTCACGTTTGCCGGCCGTGTATTGCAATATAAATCAAAAGCATTTTCACGGCTATTCGGTATATATACAGGACGCGCGGTAGACAGAAAAATTACAAAAAATATCAGATTAGATGAATAGCCCGATGAGATCAAGTACAAAACATCCTCAGCGTATATAAATGTCTTGGTTTATAGATCAAAAGGATATGTATTCACTGCAAAATCTGCAAACTATAAACACCCAGAGGTTTGATATGCTCGAGTCTCACAACTATAAACACACTCTTCCTCCTGGTGTACCCAGAGGAGTGAGTTGTACAACTATTCCACGACTCTTTAGATATTTATCAAACTCTTGACTTAGATACTCACCTTCACGATTTGACTGCTGAAGTTAGATCAGCTTGTCGAGTGGATTCTCTACTTTACTTAGAAGCTCCTTGAATTTTTCAAAGGTTTGATATGCTTGAGTCTTACAATGACATCAACGTGTTGCAATGGTATGCTTTGTTTACAAGTTGTGCATGGAAGAAGCTCCATCGTGCAACTATATCCTTAATGGCCAGGACTACAAAACAGAAAATCATCTTTGTGATGACATCGTCTATCATCTGTGGGTGATTTTTATCAAGACCATCTTTAGTTCAAGGAATTAAAAAAGAATTTTTTTTGCCAAAAAAACAAGAATATATTTGATAGGATGTCGAGAGGGCATTTGTAGTGCTCCATGCATATGTTTTGCAGTTGATTGTGAGACTTTCTAAACTATGAGATTCAGAGACATTATGTGAGGTGATGGAAACCTATGTGATCATGAACACAACCTGATTGTGGAGGATGAGGATTATGGAGTTCACCATGGTCTGGATTTTCAGAAGTGTGTGCTCCTATCCAACTGATCAAGAGAAGAATCCAATGATATTTGACGATATTTTTCAAATGTATCACCAGATTTGCAATCGAGGAACTCATGAGCAACCAGATTTTCAAAATGTGAAGGGTGAATTACGTAGGTATGTTGCAACCGCACAACGCATATATTGTCAACACAAGATGTATTTCAAAAAATAATATGTTGGTAACATGCATAAATTAATGATGTGGTAGTGCAATATACATAGAGTAATGCAAAAAATCATGTAGTTTATGGCTTGCATGCATGCTTTGCTCATGGTTGCATGGTTAGAAAAAATAGACAATGGGTTTTAGCTATTTAGGAAACTAGATGATGTCTCGCGAGTTACTGCAAGAACTTTGCTAAGAAATACATAAAGTTGGTAGAAACATCTATGAAAAATTGAAGAAAACGTAACATTAAAAAAAGAGTATAAAAGGAAATAATTGATAAAAAATATCATTTATAACAAAAAAAAATTGAATGGTGAATTACATAGATTTGTTGCACCCAACATATATTATCAACACGAAACATATTGTAAAAAAAATGTATGATTTACATGCATAAATTAATGATGTGGTAATGCAACATGCGTATAATAATAAAAAACCATCTAATTTATGACTTGCATGCATGTCTTATTTATGTGGAATGATTGCATGTCTATGTTCGTGATGATAATAGAAGCAGATTCACTGACAATGTGTATGTGGGCCCGAGCTCACATCAACTCGGAGAAACAGTAAACTTTTTTATTTTTTATAGTTATAATTTATTCTTTGACATATGATTTTAATCAATATAGTTTTCTATTGTACCTAGTAACTATGCAATGATATATCAATAGTAAGATATAATATTTTTAATATATAATGTTAACATCGGTCTTGAAGAATACAATTTCAGTAAATTTGAAGCATATATTTATTAAAATTGTAGCTATTTCCTTCTTGAGACACCATTGCTTTGGAAAAAAAGAAATTACTCTAGATCACAGAAAATGTAGAAAAATCAAATCTCAAATTTTCACTGATTAATTTGTGCCACTTAGATGAATTTTAAAACTATGTTGGTGTTTGTGATTTCAATTTTCTTAAATATCATGGTTGACAACTATAAAGTTGACCCAGGGCTCTAGAATGTGTGCTTCCCTATTTGGGAGGGGGTTTTATAGTGAAGAGGTTGGGAGGGGGTGTGATGTTGTGGAAGCCACGGGGGTGGTTGGATAGCGACAGAGTGACAAGTTGAGTGACAAAGTGAGCTCGCAAGTGGTAGCGACGGTCATGATTGTCGACCCTAAAAAGCGAAGAGCGGCTGGCTCGACAGGCACGGGAGTGGAGGCGCATGGTGAGGAAATTTCATGGATAGTTTGCTTACATCCACGTTTTGTAGCTACTGGGTTAAAAGAGTACTCCCGATAAGCAACGAGGAAATTTCGTGCATGGATATCATTTTTCTCTCCCGTTGCAACGCACGGCCATATTTGCTAGTAAAGACCTAAATTTCGTTCAAACGTTTAAAAAACTCCGTATAGCCATGAGACTCATTGTATAGGAAGTTTTTTTTTTAATTGTGCGCGCTTACTTCCCGGCGGCGGTTGTTGGAGAACCCGGAAGAATCGCGGTGGGTTGTTGTCCCGGCCGGCTGCGTAGTACACCGGCCGTGCCATGCATCCAAGCAAATCAGATCGAATCTATAATTCAGTAAACCTCGTCATTACAAGGATAAGGAAGTCCATCTTCTGTTTGTTTGGTCCGGCGCGGCCGGGATTTAATGTCGACGACGAATGTTGGCCATGAAGAGGCCGACGCCGACGACGCCGGTGCCCGGGTGCCGCTGCTGCATCTGCCCTTCACCTTCGCCGACCGGAAAGACGTCGCGCTCATGGCAATAGGCTCCGTAGCTGCGATCGCTAAAGGTGCGTCGGCTCCGCTCATGGCGTTGCTGTTCGGAGACCTGGTGGACGCTTTCGCTTCCTCCTCTCCGTCGTCCCTCCTGCACGCAGCATCCAAGGTACTACTACTACTACTAGCTTATATATTCTCCTTTCCCAAAATACTACATAAACAGTAAAACCGATCAACAACCTTGTGGTCTTTTTTTTTTTCAGATAGCTCTGAATTTCTTATACCTTGCCATTGTCATGGGCGGATCCTCCTTTCTTCGTAAGATTCCACAACGCATTTGGCTATTAATTAATTTCCTTACCAAAAATAGATACTATGTCATTATTTATCACCCGATTTCGTTGTCATCGGAAAGGAATAGGACTGACTTTTTCAAGAAAAAAGGAAGGGCTATTCAGATTTACCCAACGAAAAAATAGCACGCTACAAAATATAGTGAGGCCCTTCTCCAAAATATTTTTTGGGAAAGAGAAGAAGTCACGCCATAATCCGGCGTGATGTTTGGCCTCACCCTTTTGCAGGCAATGAGACCATAGAATTAGGGTTCAGCTCCTCTACAGTTGACCATCTTAATTACATCATTTTGACTCATGTTTAAGTCCCTAAATGTTTTTGCGTTCCTCGCATCCCAAAATTTTCAAAGGAGTAGTAGAATGAAAGGCCAAATAGAGGCCGGCAGTCCAAGTGAAGGAGGCAGCACCCATATGGCTGTTAAGGGGGCGTGTAGCGGGGCGACACCAAGAGCTTCCAAAATCGCCTGCGAGGCCGGGCAGGTGAAGAAGCTAGGTTCCCCAAAATATGGTGAAAACCTTGGCTCTTTGGTGCCACAAGGAGGATTTACGTTCCCCTCTTGAGGACGTTATCGTGGAAGCTAGGTTAGGTTGTGTCTTCGTGGTGCTTCTGATTGTCCTATGCGTAGTTCTTCGGCCTCATAGCCATGGTTATGTTGGTCTGTTATCTCAGGATCTGTTGTGTTAGAGGACTGCCTCACCATATTGTATCGTTTCCCTTTGTAACTTGGGTGTTGTTGCTTTATATAAAGCGCGACAGAAGTCTATTTTTGGATGAAGCCAATAATTACAGTTAGATATAAGAGTTTAAAAGTTTTGAACATCTTACATTGATATCCAATTACATAAAAAATATATTCTTCAATTATTTTATTTTAGCATGGCCATCAAAAATAAACTTCGACTAGTGTCACAATATTTGATCCACAGCTATAAACCATTATCTTATGAAAGTACTTTGCAGTATGAATCATGTTGTATTATTTATAATTTATGACTAAAGATATTGACTATGGTCTGGTTACATGCATGTCACTGATCACAGCACACAAAGCTTGAGATTTTAGATCATCAAAAGCTTAACTTTTCCAATGTACTTCCTCCGTTCAGAAATAGTTAATGTGGTCTTAATTAAAATTCGAACCAAAATCATGTCAACTATTTACGAACGGAGGGAGTATGTACTAAGTAAGTAGTAGTGTAGTACTAGTAATAATTCATGCTGAGTCGATCTTCTATCTAATTTCCCCTTTTTGTATGTGGATCAGAGGTGTCTTGTTGGACCTCCACTAGTGAGAGGCAGGTAGCACGCATCCGTACACTGTACCTCAAGGCTATTCTTAAGCAGGAAATGGCATTCTTTGATACACAACCGTCAGCATCCACTGGGCAACTCGTAGCGAGTATGTCCACTGACACAGTTTTCATCCAAGAGGCCATTGGGCAAAAGGTGCGTATGAATGCAAAGAGATTTATATACTCCCTCCGATCCATATTAATGGACTTAAATTTGTCTAGATAGATATGCATCTAGTCTAAATACTTAACTAGATACATATGAATTTAGACAAAATCGAGTCCATTAATATGGATCGAAGGTAATAGTATTAATTAAGTTAGGAGATTTCTTTTCTGCTCATTTCAAATAAGATGCCCAGCTTGAATGTTGTATCTCTTCTTTTTCTTCACCATTAATCTGTCTTGTATGACTTAGGTCGGGAGGTTCCTTCAGCTCATGTCAACATTTCTCATTGGGTTCATCCTTGCCCTCTCACGTGGCTGGATTTTAACCCTGGTGGTAATGACAAGTGTTCCTCCTATGTTAATCATCTTATTACTCCTTTCACGTGCCATGTCAGTGCTATCTGCTCATGTCCAAGCAGCCAACGGTGAGGTAGGAAGCGTGATCGAGCAGACAGTCGGAGATATCAAAACAGTATGTCTTTATTTCATTAACTCCCATTTTTTTGATTTGCCAGATGTGCAAATAGAATACAATCGCCCATAGTGGCCAGTTTATGAGCCATTGTACCCCCAAACCTAGCACCTCCAGGTTGACCCTTGAATGAAAAGAGGACGAAGATAGATGACACCCCCAGGTCCTCCCGTGCATTGCAACGATTTCATAAATAATAACACGTCTAATCCAGACTAATTAAAGGATAATATAAAAAGTGGATTTTAGGCAGCTACCAGTAAAATAGAGAAAATATCATACATCTAGATTCTAATATCCTTTTCCAAATAAATAAATAAATAGATTCTAGTATACATACACTGGAAAATTAAGGGATCGAATAGACTGATCAATCTCTTATATTCCGTGACAGCATGCATCCATCACGCCCAAATTAGTGGCCAATCAGAAGATAGGGATTTCCTCATCTCTATTATCCACCTTTTTGTGTCAAACCTTGCGTCTACCCTTTCACATAAATTGTTTGGCCAAAAACATGACATGGAACCATACTGCTAAAGCTTGTTTGTAAGATTTTTACGTAAATAGAAACATGTTACAATTTGATTTTATATTTGATGAATGAGGGAATCCACACATGTCACCTTATTCATCAGTAATATACTTGCTGTTATAACATGCCATGAACATAGGTGGCATCTTTCGGTGGGGAGAGCAGAGCTACTGAAAAATACAGCAAGACTATAGTGGCATTTTATAAGTCTGAGGTGTACATGGATGCTGTCCTAGGTTGCGTGAGTGGTTTCATTCAATTGGTCCTCTTCTCAAGCTGTGGATTAGCGGTATGGTATGGCTCAACACTGATAATAAAGAAAGGATTCTCTGCTGGAACTGTTGTGAGTGTTATGACGATCATCATGAATGCTACACCGTGAGTATATATCATCTATGGGCCCATAATAAGTCATTTTCATCCTCGCATTAAATTAAATAGAACTCTATTTGTCTGTAAAAATTGACTTGCGTTCCTTAAAAAGGCTTGCGTTCGTTTCCCAGAGCTCTGGTACACACCCTACCCTGCGTGCGGTCCATGGCATCAGGACAAGCAATGGCCTATCGGATATTCAAGACCATTCATAGAGTGCCCAAGATCCATGCCGATGATGAGAGGGGTCTGATGTTGTGCAAAATAAAGGGTGACGTTGAGCTACGGGATGTCAGCTTTAGTTACCCAGCGAGGCCTGAGCACCCGGTGTTCGATTGCCTTTCGCTCAGGCTCCAAATTGGCACTGTGACAGCGCTTGTTGGCAGGAGTGGCAGCGGCAAATCAACAGTCATCAGCCTGTTGCAAAGTTTCTATGATCCAGATTCAGGTCAGGTTATGTTAGATGGTGTTGATCTGAGGCTGCTGAAGCTGAACTGGCTGAGAGCACATATTGGGCTGGTCAGTCAGGAGCCTGCCCTCTTCACTGGCACCATCAGGGAGAATTTGTTGTATGGCAAGAAAGATGCTACGGAGGAGGAGATGAGGAAAGCGCTCCAGCTCGCCAATGCCAGTGGCTTCATTGATCAACTACCAGAGGTTACTTAAATTTTTGTTTGCAAATTCGCTCAACGTTTTTTATGCACTTAAATTAGTTATGTCACGCAATGATTTTTTTTCTCTAGCATTGGACTGTTTCATTTTTGTGGGATCTCAATGGTTATTTTTTCTTGACAGGGACTGGATACAAGCGTTGGCGAACACGCAAAGCATATGTCTGGTGGACAGAAACAGAGGATCGCTATTGCAAGAGCAATTCTGAAGGACCCCAAAATCCTTATTCTTGATGAAGCCACAAGCGCCATAGACGTGGAGTCTGAGAAGACAGTACTGGAAGCTCTTGAGACGATTATGGTCGAAAGAACAACGATAATTGTGTCGCATCGACTGAGCACCGTGAGGAAAGCTGATACCATCGCGGTGCTACACCATGGGAAGCTTGCGGAGTATGGTACGCTTCTGTTTATTTTATTTTCAGATTACCAAACACCTGGTCAGTTGAAGTCTATATATTGAACGTACTTTGTTGTTCAATAGGGTCTCATGCTGAGCTCACCAGTGATCCCAACGGAGAGTACTCCAAGCTGATTCGTCTCCAGGATAATGTGCAGATGGTTGACATAACACCGCAATTTCAGACTAGAGAGTTGGACGATAGATCATCAACCTGCCATCCAAGTTCTCAAGCTGAGAGTTCAGATGAGAATTCTTGGATTGATTTGTCTTCACCATTACTATATCAACAAGAGAGAGAAGCAGAAACAAGCCTGAAGGAATTGTTGGGACACTTGATCGGCAAGACTGACGTACTGCTCATTACCGTTGGATGTGTAGCTTCGGCTGCTCGTGGGGTTGTGCTCCCTGCATTTGGTCTGGCCATCGCCTGCTCCATCTCCTCGTTCCAGGAGCCACCAAGCGTGATAGCGGAGCATGCCGCCTTCTACGGAGCAATGTTTGTGGCCCTGGGCGCTGCCTCGCTTGTTATCTCTCCGGTGAAACAGTGCATTTTTGGCGTTGCAGGCACGAGGCTAGTCCAGCGACTGCGCTGCTACACGTTTCATAAGGTGGTTCACCAAGAGATAGCCTGGTTTGATGATCCGTCCAGTACAAGGTCGGTTCCTTGGTATATCAGACAACTTATTCATAGCCTGAATTTTGCTAGTACTCCTCATTTAGTCAATGTAAATATGGTCGTGTGCATCATTATGATATGCAGATAGAGGATTTTGTTTAATCGTTTGTTTCTCACCTCTCCAGTGGCACAATCAGTGCGAGGCTAACAGAGGATGCATCATCCATCAAGCATGTTATCGGGGACGCCCTGGCATTGGTGGCAGAAGACACGTCCACCCTGTTGGCTGGCTTTGCCATTTCCATGGCGACCAATTGGAAACTGGCATTAATAGTCTCAAGCTTTCTCCCTTGCGTGCTCTTAGAAGGTTATGCTGAGATGAATTTTATTAGTGCCACATTTAAAGCTGCCAAGGTAAGTACAGTACATCTCCCTTTAGATGTCTTTGGAATTCGATCAGTTAAATGAAATCTTGCAGTACTCTTGTCTTGAATTACAACTAATTAACAAGTCGTTGGTTGCATTGCATTGGCACGCAGGAGAGGTACGAGGAGGCTGCCAGCATTGCTAATGATGCCATCAGCAACATCCGAACCGTAGCTTCTCTGTGCGCAGAGAACAAGATGGTGGAGACCTATGAATGCAAGTGCGAGGCCCTCAAAGCACATGGTATCCGTCAAGGGATCACAAGCGCCATGGGGTACGGCTTGTCCACCATGCTTGTCAACTGTTTCCACGGCGCGTGCTTCTTCTTTGGAGCTAAGTTGGTATACCATGGCAACGCAACCATTGATCAGGTCTTCACGGTCAGTATGTGCTCTAAGCTTTTTTCTATAAAATTGGCAAAGTTTTAAATTGCGGGAAAAACGATTTCGCGGCGGCTGTTTTGGGACGCTAAAGACGCAATTGCGTGAAATTGCGGCTGCAAAAGCATTTCGCGGCAAATCAATAAAACATGTAAAAAATAGCCATGAGCACTGATATGTCAACAGACATAGTTAATTTTGCAGCATAAAATGGTCTGACACACATTACAAACACCAAACTAAAGGTCTTAGTCTTACACTCTTAGGCTAAACTTAAGTTCTCGGACTCACAAATGACATAACATTAACATGAAACATGATAAATAAGTTAATAAGTGCATAACAGCACGCAAGTTCAGTCCTCAATGACTCAGTCAGAACCGGAACCTGTAGAAGATGCAGAATCGAGTTCCTTGCCATCTTCTGCGCGCAATTTCGTGGCATTTCGCGGCGTTTTGCGGTGTTTCGCGGCATTTCGCGGCATTTTGCGGCAAAACGCAAATAGGTGTTTCAAATTGCGTGACCTGCTCCCAGACGCAATTGCGCCGCAATTGCGTGAGTTTCGCGAGCAATTTAAAACTTTGAAAATTGGTCAAACTTTATGGAGTTTGATTTCAGAAAAATCTTAATTATATGCAGAGTAAAAAGAAACGGAGAGAGTATCATTTCTACTAGTAGATGAATGACAAAAGTGCGTGCATGCATGTGTGCAGGTGTACCTTGCTTTGTCGATGGCAGGCTCTTCAGTGTCGCAGTCATGTTTCCAGATTACTTCTCTGCTGAGCAAAGCCAAGGAGGCAGCTCGTTCCATGCGTAGGATACTGGACAGGGAGTCCAAAATTGATGCAGCATCTACGGCGGGGATGATTTTTCCGCATGCTATTGTCAAGGGAGAGATGGAACTGAAGAATGTGAGCTTCAGATATCCCATGCGACCTCAAGTTGAGGTCTTGAGAGGCCTGTGCTTAACCATCCCGTCCTGCCAGACCGTAGCTCTCGTCGGCAAGAGCGGCAGCGGTAAGTCCACTATAATTGCGCTACTAGAGAGGTTCTATGACCCTGACCACGGCACTATAACGCTTGACGGCATGGACCTTCGGAGCTTGAAGGTCAGCTGGCTGAGGCAGCAGATGGGGCTGGTGGTGCAGGAGCCCGCACTATTCGATGACACCATCTGGGAAAACATAGCATACGGCGCACCGGCCGGTGCTGGTGTGTCAAGGGAGGAGGTGATAGCAGCAGCAGAGGTGGCTGGCGCACACGGCTTCATCTCCTCCCTCCCTTGTGGGTACGACACGCGTGTCGGGGCGCAGGGTGTGCGTCTGTCCGGGGGACAGAAGCAGCGAGTTGCGATTGCAAGGGTGGTGCTGAGGGATCCAAGGGTGGTTCTTCTGGATGAGGCAACGAGTGCACTGGACAGCGAATCAGAGTGCGCTGTGGTGCAGGGCGTCTTAGGAAGGTTGGTGATGGACGGGAGACGAACATGTGTTGTCGTAGCACACCGGCTCACAACTGTCATCGGGTCGGACAAGATTGCTGTGCTCAAGGATGGTGTCATCGCCGAGCAAGGGCGACACGATGATCTGCTGCGACACAGCGGTGGGATTTATGCCTCAATTATGGCCGCCCGCAACCTAGCCAACAATTGTTAAGATTATTTGCACCTGACCACGATTTGTGTGAGATCATGTTTGTTCAGTTTTGATGCATAAATTAATTTTCTTTGTGAGACTATGTTGTGTCTTGGGTGTAGTGATCTTGTTAGTTCCTTATGTGTCTTCATTAGTAAAATATATTTCAGCAAAATTATTAAATTATATTTTACTGTTATTGGAAAACTGTACAGTGGGGTTACAAGTGTTTTGCCCAGGAGCAAGAGGAAAATAGGAAAAAGAAGAAGAGAGGGAGGAGGAGGGGGGGGGGGGGGGGGGCGATCACTCACAGGCCTCAACAAAGAGGCAAAGATCATCTCTAATCATCGTGTGTATTTGCTGCGCCGAGGCACACTTATTTTGGAAGACTCGTCTTTGCGCTCAAGCCAGGTGTGCCAGGCAATATACACCGCCATGGTGGTACAGACGATGTTCCGGCGTTTGATCTTGCAGGCGGAGGAAGCCGTCCACCAGGAGTGGATGTTGCCAGAGTTCAAAGCAGCAGCAGAGACCTCGGGGTGCGAAGAAACGGAGAACCAAATTTCCTTGGCGAAGGGGCAGCAGAGGAAGAGATGGACGGCACTCCAGTTGCTGATCACAGAAGGAGCACATAGGATTATGCGGCCATCCTCTAGAAGCCAGTCTGTCAGCAGTCCATAACCGATTTTGAAGGAGGGTCCAAAGGAAGAAACGGATCTTCGGCTCAGCCTTGATCTTCCAAGCTTGTTCCAGGAGAGGGGTAACAATTCTGGTTAGGAACTGGGTGTCGTAGGCTGACTTGGCGCTGTAGGAGCCAGAGGGGGAGCGAGTCCAGATGATCTCGTCCTCAGCCTCAGAGAGTGTGATCTGCTGGAGGGCAGTCCAGAGAGTGATCAAGGAATCAAGCCGCTCCGTGTCATCAATCCTGTTTAAACCCACCATCCATTAATTGTTCATGAGGGCTTCTTGCACACTGAGATTCTTTTTCCGGCACAGTTGGTAGAGGGAGGGAACAAGATGCAAAGGGGCTTGGCCATGTAGCCAGGCGTCAGACCGGAAGCGGGCTCGCCAACCATTGCCAATGGTGATGGAGGTGTAGGACGCAAAGAGCTGGTGATCCGAGCGGTCACAGGGGATGGGAGTGCCTTTCCAGGGTCTATCAAGGGCGTCCCATTCAAACCACGCCCATCGGAGCCTCAGAGCACGACTGTACGAGGTCAGATCCTCGATGCCATCCAAGCATTTGCCACCATAGGCATAGTCATCCACATTCCAGCCCACCAAGCATTTGCCACCATAGGCATAGTCATCCACATTCCATAAGAATTTGGATCGAAGCTTGTCGATCTATTTCTCAGCCCACTTGTCCAGTGCAAAGGAAGTGAGGTAGTAGGTGAGAGTGGCAGTGAGAACCGAGCTGATGAGCAGCAGTCTGCCAGGTCTGGTAAAGAATTTTCCTTTCCAAGGCCGCAGGCATGCAGCCACTTTGTCCAGGAGGGGCTGGATCTCAATCCTTTGCGGCTTACAGAACGAGAGCGGGAGGCCCAAGTAGCGGCAGGAGAGAGCTCCTAGGGAGCCTCCGAAGGCGTCCAAGAGAGGTGTCAAAGGGACCTCCTCACATCGCACTGAGTAAAGCACACACTTGGCGGGGTTGATCTTCGGGCCGGAAGCATGGCCAAAAACCTCAAGGATGACTTGAATCGCTCGGATGTTCTGGATGGATGGCTGGATGAAGACGACAGCATCATCGGCATAGAAGCTAGCGTTGAGCCTGGCAGATCGACATGGCAGGGGAGAAAGTATTCCCGAGGATGTGTCCTTTAGAATCAGTCTTTGCAACGGTTCCAAAGCAAGGATGAAGAGCATCGGGGAGAGGGGATCTCCTTGGCGAAGCCCACGCTTGTGAGGGAGGGGAGGTCCAGCAGTTCCATTGAGCAGGATCCATGAGGAGGAAGCCAGGAGGGTGCAGATGATGTTGTGTCATCTGATTCCCAAAGCCAAGCCTCTCCATGACCTGAATCATATATCCCCATCCCACAGAACCAAAGGCTTGCGCAAAATCGAGCTTGAGGAACAACAGAGGGTGTTTGTTCTGGTGGGCGTCCTTGATGATGTTTCTCACATAGAGGAAGTTGTCTTGGATGGATCTCTTTTGAATAAAGGCACTCTGGTTGGAGGAGACGAGCTTGTGTAACTCAGGTGCAAGGCGGTTTGCAAGTATCTTGCAGAAGATCTTGGCAGCACTGTGCATCAAGCTGATAGGACGGAAATCAGATGGGGTTGTCGCTCTATCTCTCTTTGGGATTACCACTAGATTAGCTGAGTTGAGCAGTTTCCATTGATCCCCTCTAGAGTGGAATGAGTGGTCGAGGACATGCATCAGATCGCCCTTGATGAGGTGCCAGAATCTCTTGAAGAAGGCCCCAGTGAATCCGTCGGGGCCGGCGCCTTCTCTCCATGAATGTCAAAAACTGCTCGCTTGGCCTCGTCTTCAGAGAATGGTGCATTCTAAGGGGGTACCATATTTTCAATTTTAAGTATATGTTTTATAATCTGTAGCCTCTAAATTTTCATAACCATGTATATATAACCATAATCTAGTCTAGACTATTCCCCTAAAAAAATCCACTCAAGACGATTTGTATTTTTACTGAACAAAAAGCTAGACCATATATTGCACATCATCATGTAGTTTATTCTAAAATTTAATATTAAATCTGAATCCCAACTCAAATTATTTCCATTAAAATAATCTAAATAAATTATATTTCATGGATTAGGGAAGGTCTAGTTCTGTGACATACATTTAAATTCTCACAATGTCTGTCACTGATATCAAAATCTTGACTCCATGGATAACTTGCTGCAAGATAAACAGATTAGTGTGACTTCCTTGTTAACAAACACATATTCCAGCGCACCCTAACATTATATTCCTGCCGAGTATCTAATCGTTGGGTCAAATTTGTAAAACCCCATTTTGTACACCAGAGATGCATGCTCCAACATTCCCATAGGCAACATCATAATAGTGCCATGTCTTTCCTGTAGTGAAACAAAATAATATCAGAGAATACTATAAATTTCAGGTATGTAAATATGAGTATGTAGATATAAAAATATTTTCAAAAAGGTCAGTTTATATCCTACCTATATATATTTTGGTTTTAAATTTGTTCAATTAAGTTTAGTTGATGGCGTGGAATCTAGGAATTTCTGCAATGTGATGTATATGTGTTGATGGTTTCAATTTTAAAAAATAACTTGATATATTACTTTTTCAATATTGATATTATTATACTAGTTATATACGTATTTGCGCCCAAAAACTATTTCTCTTCGTATCATTTTCATGTCTTATTTCCGCGATGAACATGATCTACCAATTAGGCTTCCAACGATAAGTTCAGAAATTTACCAGCCATTGGTGTTGGCACATGAATCATATACATAATGTGCTTCAGAAAACAGAAAAGAAATAGACACGACCAATCAATCATAGGTGCATAGGTATAAGTTTATACATATATGAATCTATGATGTGTGTGCTGCATGAAGTCTTGCATCTTGCATATGATCGAGGTTCATTCGAAGCTCTGGGTTGTGTACGTGAACAAGTTCTCCATCTTGCCTCTTCTAGTTGATCTCCATGTAGGATTGGATCCCATGGACCAATAGACATAATATTGAGCAGGATTTGGGCAACGGTTGCTATTGGAGGATCAAGTCGCATATAAGAGAGTTGTATTTGCGCATGAGGCAATAAATAAGTTTCAGTACCAGCAAGTAGTACATGTCCTGTGGGGGTCATCAGTAGCGGAGCCAGGAATGATCCACACCCCAGGCCAACAAACTAGCTACAGTATATGAACAGTGCTAGTGGTTCTCAAAGCATTCCCTACATCAGCAAATCAGACCGCATAAGCATAAGGGAGTCATCGCGAAACAATATGCTAGTGGTTCTTGGTCCATTACGACAAACTTGAACTCCTAGTAATCCCCTAGTTATTCCTCATGTTGTATTAGTGATGATGAGCCTGGAGTACATAAGCGAAAGGGATAAGGAGATGATGGATCACTTTGTTTTAGTCCCCTTGTTGGCAAGAAATACCCGGCTTCATTAGAGTTTACCCACACCTTATATTCAAGAGACGTAACACATGCAATGATAAGATCAACCTAGAGATGGCATCGGCTAATATTTTGAAGCTGTGTACTTGTAAATATTTATTATTAAATAAAACACCGTAGAACGATTGCTCTATGGTAACTTCGCTTCAAAAAAATGATAAGATCAACTCACTGTGAGGCAAACCCTAACTCTCTCCATAATCGACCTCAAGAAAGTTCACTCGAGATGGTCATAAGCCTTATGCGTGTCAAGTTTCACTGCACATAGCCCATATTTTCCTCTTTTTTTTCTTTTTCATCGTATGTCAACAGAAAGCAACAATTACACTATCAATGATAATGCAACCTGGCACAAAAATACTTTGTGTTTCAACAATTATCTCCACAAGAAGCATGTTTTGCCTTATTTTATTTGTAAAGCATCTATAATGACTAAACATTCCTCATATAGAGAAAGAGTTTGGTCTTTACCTATGATTAATGATACGTTGGTGGGAGCCAACGGTCTAAGTTTTAAATTTGCTCATATAAGGAGAGAGTTTGATCTCTACCTATAATCACTACGGGACAGGCGGTTGACGCCGACGGCCTCCCTCTACGCCGACGGCCAAATGTCGGGGCCGTCGGCGTAGAGGCACGACTCGTCAGCCCTCGTAACGGGCCGTCGGCGTCCCAAAGCCGTCGGCGTAGGCCTCTTTAGGCCGAGGGCCGCCGTCGGCGTAGAAAGGCCGTCGGCGTAGACCAAATTTAGGCCGAGGGCCGCCGTCGGCGTATCGCAAGCCGTCGGCGTAGGCCTGTCGGGTGGGCCCTGGTGGCGGCGGGCGGTAACACCGTTAGCCCATCGTAGACTACGCCGACGGCCCCGACCTTTGGCCGTCGGCGTAAACCCTGTTTTCATTTTTTTTCTTTCTTTTTTTTCTTTTCTTTCATTTAACCGTTTAATCTTATATTAGTAATACATTAAATAACATTGGCATGGGATTATAATATATATCATCTCATTTCAAATTGACATTAACTATTTGGTAGATCCTTCAAAAAAAACCCTACTTATGTCACTCGGAAAATGAAATATGGATTTTCCGTGCAAAGAAAATAAAAAATTCCTATGGCAAAATTGTTGGCTAGTATAATATACACACATGTGCAAAATATGAGATCATTTGGAAAAACTATCCTTTCAAAGTAGCTATAACATCGGTCATTTGGCTTGAAAGTCTTGAATCTTCATACTCGATAGCTCATTTTAAAAAGACTTTTATAAGATATTTGCCTTATTACAAGTTTGTTGTTTTGTATGGTTACTCAGACATAAATTAGGATGCAACGTGAAGGTTTTACAATTTTTTTATTTTTTTTTTAATTATTTTTATCGATTTCAAAAAGTGGTCAAAACGGAGGGCATGACCGGTAATAGATAGGCGTGGAATCTTACAAAAGTCTTGGTGGATACCTGATGAAATGACTACTTGTGTATCTAGAAATGATTTTCTCAAAAAATAAAGAGCAAACCATCAAGCACATGTAGTTCAAATTTGACCTCGTTCCAGCTGTTCTGCGGAAATTTGTCTTTTTAAGAAGAGGTATATGAAAAAGATATTACATGGAAACTTTGGTCAATTGTAAATAAAATATGGTCTAGTATTTTACAAAAATAAAGTTGTTCAAGTTGACATCAAATATTTGGTAGAATCTTCACAAAAAACCCCTTTTTTGCCACTCGGAAAATGAAAAATGGATTTTTCGTGCAAAGAAAATAAAAACTTCCTTTGGCAAACTTGTTGGCTAATATAATATATACACATGTGCAAAATATGAGATCATTTGGGAAAACTATCCTTTCAAACTAGCTATAACATTGATCATTTAGCTTGAAAGTCATGAATCTTCATACTCGATAGCTCATTTTGAAAATACTTTTATAAGATATTTGCCTTATGCCAAGTTTGTTATTTTTTGTGGTTACTAAGACATAAATTAGGATGCAACGCGAAGGTTTTTAAAATTTTGTATTTTTTTTGAATTATTTTTGTCGATTTCAAAAAGTGGTCAAAACGGAGGGCATGACCGGTGATAGATAGGCGTGGAATCTTATAAAAGTCTTGGTGGATACCTGATGAAATGACTACTTGTGTATCTAGAAATGATTTTTTCAAAAAATAAAGAGCAAACTATCAAGCACATGTAGTTCAAATTTGACCCCGTTCGAGCTGAATCTGCGAAAATTTGTCTTTTTCAGAAGAGGTATATAAAAAACATATTACATGGAAACTTTGGTCAATTGTAAATAAAATATGGTCTAGTACTTTACAAAAATAAAGTGGTTCAAGTTTATATCAAATATTTGGTAGAATCTTCACAAAAAACCCCATTTTTGTCACTCAGAAAATGAAAAATGTGTTTTCAAAAGTAAAAAGAAATATATTTTTTCAAAAAAATAATTTAAAAACATTTAAAATATAATAGGTAACCGATCGGGAAGTTTCAATTTTTTTTCAAAATGTCAACACACCATAGTTATCACCAAGATCCTAGACATCAACAAGGTTTAATAGGATTGATATGATACATATATCAACAAGTGTTTGTTAAGCGAGTTGGGGTGGTGTTGAATGGAACTGAGAAGTTAAGCGTGCTGGGGCTAGAGTAGTGTAAGGATGGGTGACCCTTGGGAAAGTTTGACCACGAAGGTCAATTTGACCTGAGATTAACCATAATGATCTTAGATTAAGAAAAATAAAAAATAAAAAAATAAAAAAGTAAAATAAAAATAAAAAAATAAAAAATAAAAATAAAAGTAAAAAATAAAAATAAAAGTAAAAATAAAATAAAAAAATATATACGCCGACGGCCGAAACGGCCGTTAATCTCTGTGTGGACCCCACCTAGCATACGCCGACGGCCTGGCCGTCGGCATATATTTCTACGCCGACGGCAATGATACGCCGACGGCATCGGAGGCTAACCCGAGGAGTACCTAAGCCGACGGTGATACGCCGACGGCGGCCCTCGGCGTAGACCTACACCGACGGCATTTGGCTCTACGCCGACGGTTTCCGGCCGTCGGCGTATGCGTGTTGTGCCGTAGTGAATTAGTGATACGTTGGTGGGAGCCAACCATCTGATCAGAGTTTTCACAACGCGCCTCGCTGCTGATCACCACGCCATGTCTCGCCGCCGCTGCCGCCATCGCGTGTTATCGCCACGCCTCGCCGTTGCCACATAGGTCGCCGTGTCACGCCGCGCCTCGACGGGAACCTCATTGTCTTCGTTGATGAGCCGCGCCGGCCACCTCACCACCGACGTCGAACCGTGTTGGCTGCCTCAGCTCGTAGCGCTTGCTGCCTCCCCTCGCTGTCGCAACTCGCAACACCTAGTCACTATCGTCGTCACCACGTCGCACCTCACTAGCCGACTCGTTGCCATCATGCCTCTCCATCTTGGTCACCTCCAGCCGCCGCCACACCGACGACGATGTGCCTCGCCGGAGTTCAATTAAAAACATAAATAAAAATGATAAAAATGGCTCACTGACAGACATGGCCCGTTTATCATAGTACACTGCCACTGTCACCATGTCGCACCTTACTGGTCGACTCGCTGCCACCACGCCTAGTCACTATTGTTATCACCATGTCGTACCTAACTGGCTGACCCGCCGCCGCCACACCTAGTCACTGCCGCCGTCACCTTGTCAGCACCTCCCTGGCCGACTCGCCGTCGCCACACCTCGCCGTCTTGGTCATCTAGGCCACTGCCACACCGACATCGCCGTGCCTCGCCGGAGTTCAATTAAAAACAAAAAAATAAAAATAAAATTGACTCACTAATGAAAAAATGGCCCATTTATCAGGTTGGAGTGTATGGAAAGTTCTGTTGGTAAAATGCAAAAGCACCGCAACTCCGACTATCTATAAAATTATTAGTAGAGCACCTATACGTAAGTAATAGGTGAAGTATATATGTAGTCTGTTGGAGATGCTCTAATTAAGGCTCTATTTGCGTGTTCTAAACAGATACGCAGATCGAGCACTCACAAACTCTGTGTGATTAAGTATTTGCTTGTACATCGAGGCTTCTAGTGAACTGAACAGACACCCTAAACTCCTTCACACTTATTTTGTGATCAGCAGTAGCAGACGAGCATGCTTGCCTACACTACATCCTCAACAGTACGTCAACACTCAGCTGAATGAGAAGGTAAAGAAGAGCACTCTACATAAACCGGCCGGGAGAAATGCAGTTTCTCCGTCACAACTCTAAAACTCCTATCTCTTAGACATGAAGCTTCTCATCTTTGTGTTGCTCACTGCGTTTGGGGCTGTCCGTGGCGACCCCATCGCCACCGCCACGACGGCTCCAGCGGCTCGTTTCTGGAAGGAGGCGCTTCCAGAATCGCCTCTCCCAGAGGCAATCCTGGAGGCCATCGGTAGAGGAGTGGAGATAACACCCTTTGTGTCAAGCCAAGCAGCCTGGACGCAAAGCTGCTTTGGCACCTACTGGGGAGCCGGGTGCTTTTCCTCGCACAGTGACGTCGACATAGCCGCATGCTTCGGCTCCTACAAGGATGGTGACAGAAGCTGTAGCGACCTTGTCGCCACAATCAGCCTCTTTTTCCATGAAACCGATGTACAAGTCGGCAACGTGATGACCTTGTCGTCCGTGCACGGCCCCGAGATGGCTATCCTGCCGCGCAAGGTCGCTGACAAGATACCCTTCGAGAACATCTACAGCAGCAGCAGCAGCAGCAAGATCCTGCAAATGTTCCATATCGTGCCGGGGTCTCCTGCGGCTGCTGATGTCCAAAATACACTCCAAAAGTGTGTGAAGCCAACGGTGGAGAAGAAGCATGACAAGCAGCAGGCATGTGCGACGTCGCTGGAGGGCGTCGTTGAGGTGGCCATGCGCATGCTTGGCACACCCAACTTGCAGGCAGTGGCTTCGGCCCTCCCCAGCAGTGGTCTGCCGAGGCAGGCATACGTCGTCCATGCCGTGCGGCCGCTCAACGGCTCAGTTTTCATAGTTTGCCACAGGCAACCATATCCTTATGCCATCTACTACTGCCACTCCACTGGGTTGTCCAAGGCCTACAAGATGTCTATCGCCTCCCAAGCGGGTGGTGCTGGTGCAACGACGATCCACATGGTCGCGGTCTGCCACGAGGAAACCTCCCAGTGGAACCCCAACTACCCGGCTTTCAAGGCGCTCCAAACCCAGCCCGGGGGCTCACCGATTTGCCACTATCTTCCATATGGCGATCTGCTTTTCGGTGAAATCTGAGATGCTTATTAGGCCGATCCATATATGGAGTAGGAGCTACATGCTTCCTCAAATACAGTATATATAGGCCGATAGATACACCACCTTACTAAATAAGAAGAAACCGATTGCGTGGTGTACGTACTGCAGGTTGATCCGATCCTCCCGTTTATGTAATGTGTGTTACTTGATATATGAATGAATACTTATTATATACTAGTATATGTCCCCTTGCACAATTACATATACAAGTTATTAATCATATGCTGAACTAAATATCTCGGAACTGTTTTTTTTTTTGGATTTGTTTCTCTCATTCCTAAATAAAAATCCACTTATGATGAACGCATATATTTACGGGACTTATGATGGATGCATTTGGGTACACATGGCTCTATGTGTCTATAAAATTCTAGTTATCAAAAATATAAGACGGTTTTAGGCTAAACTAGTCTACAAAAACATCTTATATTTTGATACAGAAGTAGTACTAAATTATCAGTTTACACATAAATTCACGAAAACAATTTGTGCCCAGTTTGCATCTCGAGGAGTTGAGCAGTATCTGGAAGGTCAAAACAGAAGGAGACATTCAATTTCTATCTTTGGCTCATGCTGCAGAACAGAAAGTGGACCGCTGACCGACCTCTGGGGCATGGTTGGCCTCACGATCCTAAATGTAAGCTCTATGGCTCTGTGGTAGTTAGATGGAATCGGCAGAGCATCTTGTGCTCTCCTACATCTTTATGAAGCAGGTGTGTTAATCGTTGTGTGGTACTCATCCGGAGCTGGCTGCTGGCTCCCACTCGACCATTAACATGCAATCTTGGTGGTGGTTTTTTTGCTTTCGTTCAAGCCAAACGAGAAGGAAAAAGGAAATGATTTCAATGGCCTCCTATATGTGTTGTGGAATATTTGAAAGGAGAGGAACAGTATAATTCTCAAGGGATTAGCACTTCGCCGATTCATGTTGGCATGTCTGCGAGTGTTGAGCTTGGCCTTTTCGCTGAGGCTTGCGGCGGTTAATCTGTGATGAGGAGTTTTTCAGTGTTGCTCTTTTCAGACCTGTGTTTGTTTTTTCCTTTTCTCTGTAAGCTGCTTTACTCGGCTGATGTACAGTTTTTTCCCTTAATGAAATGACAAAAACTACTGCTAGTTACGACTTACGATTAGAAAAAAATACTGTGCGTTGGATTTATTTCCTGTATCTTTATCATGTACAGTATTTTGATTGCAGTGCAATAGAGCTTGTTTTATTATCCTGGGAAATTTTATAGGCGACAAAATGCATGTTTTCTTAGTGGAGTGCTATAGGCTTGTATATATGCATGTTATATCATTTTCCAAAAAACAATAGGCATGTTGTATGCTTTTTTAGTGGAGTACATATTGTACTATGTTATATGCCTTTCTAGGTACAATTTTTTTTCATGGACTATAACCGTTTATTGTCTATTGTAGTTTAAGATTACTCCATGATGCTATTCATGTAGGTCAAAATATTTACAAGATATATTAATTATGATTAAGAACAATGTACAACTTCTTTGGAGGGCATAACTAACCCATACCATGTCAGTTCCGATGAATAAAATGCACTACTAATAGAACACAAGTTATGTGACCTAAATATTAATATACAATTGAAAACTGTTTTCAATACGAATTCAACATCCCGCAAAAAAAAAACTAGTTGACCGTATAACTTTTATCATAAATAACCCATATTTAATATATTTTTACGGCGGTAACCCATATTTGATTAATTTGATGATCAAAGTTAAATTTGAAATACGTGCGCGCCTTATTCATTGGAATGGAGAAGTATACTACTTATACAAGCTGGCTAAGCTTTCTTTCAAGGTATGCGTTCGTAGTGTTAGGCGTGAGTCTTCTCCTAGCTGACACGTGCCACCTTTTTTCTGATTTTTTAACCATCTAACTCAGTGCGAGTGACCATTCTGTTTAATAAAGTTTTGAACCGGCTCTTTCCTACACCAACACATGTGATTAATATAGCTAATTATGTAGTCAATCATAGTTTTTTAATCTCTGTATCACTAATCTGATTCCTCTAACCTATCAACCGATATACAAGGTACAACCTATTGCTACTGGCCAAAAACCTAAATTTTAGTGAATAAAAGAAGAAAGGATATGCTAAGAGAAAATTGATTACTATTGTAGCAAATCAAACTATCCGCTGCAAAAAAAATGTTTTTTTACAAATTTTAGTGTACACCGTCATCGAGGGCACACTCGAAAATTCGTCATCGATGGTAACTTTCTCATCGCAGTTTGCAGAAAATTTGCAGCCCACCATCGCCGACCACGCTTCAACATCTTTGTTTGCAGCAAAAATATGGGCGTCGTGGTCGGCGGCCATGTCGTCACAAATGTATATATTTAGCTCTAAATTACATCTAGATACATTCTGTTTGAGCGCTATAAGGTAGTAGCATATTTACATCCACGCTCTAATATGGATGTATTTAGCATTAAAATACATCTAGATACATCCATATAAGCGACATGTAATATGGATTGGAGGTAGTAGTATTTTAATATCACAATTGTATAAATAATACTATAACATCTTAGTGTCATGATTGCAGCTCCCGTCATTGCCCAATTTCAGCCAAAATGATCGCTAGCGCGTGCGACACAACCGACCAATGCTTCGGCCGGTCGGTTGATGTCAATCGTTTCTGAAGTAAAAAAGCCCAAAAGAATGGGTCAAGAGGCCAAGCACCAACATCTTTTATATGGCAGAACTACTTTTTATTTGTTTTTCTTTTCTCCGAATACTAAATTTGCATAGATATTTTTTATCACTCATTTTGTAAATTAAAAGATCAAAATAATTATTAACTTTTTTTGTTTTATAGATGCATTCTTTCATTACACGTCCACTTAACTAAAAAATAGAAGTATGCTTCTCTTATAAATTATGGAATCGACATAAAGGTCTTCAACAAGCACTACTTGACGGTTTGAATTTTCTGATAAACAAAAAATATACTTCTTTGTGGTTTTTTCCCAGATAGAATACTGTCCACTTCTGATTTTCTAAACCTTGGGTGATATTATTTAAAAAAGCAAACAAAAAAAGCTCTTGGTAGTAAACTGATAATAAATATCGGTGACTAAACATGAGAGCCGATTAGTGATTTTTAGGATAATCTTATTATGTTTTCTTAATAATCAAAGATGCAAGTTTCAATAGCCGTGCCACCTCCAAGCCTTCTTTTACATTCGGAGGAAAAAATAATTGGCAGACTCTTAGTTATTATTTTTCTTAGTATTCAAACAAATCACAATTAATTTTTAGACTATCTAGGTTCTCATACATTCTATTACTTTCCTTAAACTTGTGGTATATAATTTGATTTATACATTTTCTATTCTCATACAACCAAATATTCGATGTTAAAATAAATCACAAATGGTTTTAATTCTATTTAGAATCTCTTATTTTCCATCATCTTGAGGTACATATTGGATTTATATAACGTTTACTGTCACACAACCAAATGGTGATTTCCTCTTATTAGGAACATGGAGGAAGCACGCATGTAAACTGTTTTAGTTCAAGATCTTGAGTTGTTGCTAGCTTGACTAAACATACATTGAGGTTTTGTTCCAAAAGATAGTGGATTTTTATGCTTTGTTATAAGTTATTCATAATTTTTTATCTCTTCCATAAATGGTTAACTCTACTCGCACACACTCCTTCTACAAAACATCAACCATTACAGTTATATTTATTGGATTTGTTGCTACAATATCAGTATTAAGATTGAAACTCCCAGTGGATGGCCAGTGAGCTAAAAAAAAGGAAAGAATGGATAACTTTTTTCATATGCTCTCCTCTTATTGATAGGACAAACAAACAACAAAGTTTTTCAACCGCTTAGCTATTGTCATGAAGTTTGATGGTTTCACCTTACCTAACCTCTTCCATTTCTACTCAACTGCTGGACTTATTGCATGCCGCATATGGTCTGTTTCAAATAGCATATATTGGTACTATGTACATGATCATCTTATAAAAGGTCCGATGTAGCTAGAACTGATGCACGCTCACTTATTTTCCTCTTTTGTTAATGGAGAACTATTATGTTGAATGATATTTTTAGCAAGGAAAGCATAATTACCTACTCCAAAAATGTTCTATTGGTGATATGAGTGTTCCATGGCCTATTTTGATTAACGTAAGGCAAGAAGGTCTATTGGTATCATTAAAAACATAAATACTAAAAAGAGTTCAAGAAAGAAAGGCCATGCATGCTAACAACAAAATCTAAAAATGATTGCCACTACATTAAGAAAAGGCTTTGTAATGACATATCAATTGTTCACATGAGTTGCCATCACAACACTTGCGTCCTTCCATTGCCATCAAAACACTTAATGCATACATTTCAAATTAGATAACAACACATATTATTGATATGATAAGATGTCAAATTATAAGAAAGCATATTTATCACACAATATGTGAATTGATATCTCTGGCCTTGGCACATCATAAGTGATAGTCTTGAGTAACACAAGTGCTCACACGGTCTTTCACACGGGCGCAGCGTGTCGCTGCGCCTTCTTCGTGCTAGTTAGCTATATTCATGATAACAACATTGAAGGTAATTGATAATGTATTACCAGTCGCACAACAAACATTATATGGGTATTTATTCGATGTGATTAGTATAAGAACTTTGTCGATGTATAAATGAAAAATTTATTATAAGTGATCTGTATTCCTATTTTATCTAAACAAAAAAAATTGTTACTATAATATACTTTTACACAAGTGCCTTATTATTATGGTATGTTCCCACTCCCGAACCCAAAATCCGGAGGCATGCCAGCCATCACATTCTTGACCGATGGCCTCACCAGCAACATGGCCCACCATACCTTGACGTGCGGGTAGGCATCGAGCATGTCTGCATACTCCATCTCCATGAAGTAGCGCATGAAGGAGAAATGGCTAAGGTCGGCGAGGTTGATGAAATTTTCAGTTTCCACAATAGTTGCGAAGAAAAGGCATATGATCATTCATATGGTATTCGTGCATAGATTTTATCGAAAATATTCCTGGGCTCATTAGGTTCCATATAAATCTATTTGGTTAATCGTTTAAACGCACCATCATTACTCGTTGGCGTAAGTGTAGCCATGTTGTCCACTTGTTACTCGTTAGTACCCTTCTGAATTCAATATGCAGAGGTACATTAGCTAACACATTTGCAATAGTTACATTTTTCTGTTGCACAATGTTATATAATGACGGGTATTGTTGCGCCAGTGATGCATCACTCATCCAAATATCCTCCCAAAACCTCGTAGTGAAGCCATCTCCAACTATAAAATGACCTCTACTAA
The DNA here is from genome assembly GCA_950022295.1 of Bromus sterilis. NCBI lineage: Eukaryota > Viridiplantae > Streptophyta > Magnoliopsida > Poales > Poaceae > Bromus > Bromus sterilis. Next base: position 447,705,001 of record OX465595.1, on the reverse strand, counting down.
ATAAATCATCTTTCACCCACATAAGACCCTTCCAAAAGGGGGAGTCGGTTGGTTTTGCCTACACTTTGGATGGTGTTTTCTGGTTGAGATACTTGTTGTGTAACAACTCCTGCCACACCCCTCCTCATTAAGTTATTTATAAACCCATTTACTTAGCAAACACTTATTTTTGAGTTCAAGTGACTCAATCCCAAGGCCTACTTCATCTTTTGGTCTACAAATTATGTTCTATTTAGTTAACCTATATTTACGTTTATTCTCATCGCTTTGCTAGGAAAAGCGAGACCTATAGAAATTCAGTCGTTTCCTTACTCCCTTCGGAATTTCAAGAAAAGACAACATAAACATAGGCAAACTAGTCAAAACAGAATTGATAAGGACTAAGCGATCTCCATAAGATAGAAGCTTTCCCGTCTAGCAACTCAGTTTTCCTTTACATCGAGTTTCCACTAGATACTAATCTGAATTTTTTTATCTTTTTGTAGTGTATATGTATTCCTAAGTTCCTAAAGGGAAAAGAACCAGCCTCACATCCAAAGATTTGTTTGTACTGATCTTCCACTTCTTTTGCCTTACCAAAATAAAAAATCTCGCTTTTGTGGAAATTAATTTTGAGACCTGAAAGTTGTTCGAAGATACACAATATAAGCTTCATATTTACAGCTTTCGGAAGGTCATATGTTCCATGAATAGAATAGTATCATCCGTATACTGCAGAATGAAGACTCCTCCCTCAACAAGATGAGGAATGAGACCATCGACTTGGACGTCCTGTTTTGCATGTGCAAAGAGGATCGCCAACATATCTGCAACTATGTAGAATAACATAGGGGACAAACGGGTCTCCCTGTCTTAGACTTTTCTATTTTGAAAGTAGTGGCCAATGTCCTCGTTGACTTTTATTCCAACACTACATCCTTGCAAAAATTAGTGTATTAATCTACACCATTCAGGTGAAAATCCTTTCATACGCAAGGTTTGCTGAAGGAAAGGCCATTTGACCTTATCATATGCCTTTCCAAAACCAATCTTTAACATAACACCATCCATCTTTTTCTTATGAAGCTCATGTATCATCTCATGTAGAACAACCACGCCTTCCAGAATGTGGCGAACAGGCATGAGCGATAATTGAATTGGTCTAATAACCTTAGGGGCAATCCCCGTGATGCGATTAGTACCAACCTTGGTGAAAATTATGTAGCTCACATTTAACAAACATATTGGTCTATATTGTTGTATCTGTACCGCATTTTCTGTTTTGGAGACTAATGTTATAACGCCAAAGTTCAATTTAAATAAGGGCAATTCCCCCATATGCAATTGAGAAAATAGAGCCATCAAGTCTTCCTTGATCACACACCAAAAAGTTTGGTATAACTCCGTCGGGAACCCATCCGGGCCTGGAGCTTTATTATGCTCCATCTAGGAGATAGCGTCATGTACTTCTTTCTTCGAGATAGGTGCAATTAAAATATCATTCTCCTTCGAAGAGAGCTGCGTTTCGTGAGTAACATCTTCCATAAGCATAATATTTGTAAGGGTTGGTGATGCATCCCAAAAGTATCTATAATTTCTTATTGTTCCATGCTTATTTGGGTGACATTGTTATGTGTTTTAGTACACTTTCATACATTTTTACACATAGTTGTACTAACCTATTAACTCAGTGCACCCAGTGCCAGTTTCTGTCTGCTGATGTCTATGAATTGAAGGTTTATACCCATATTTACAGTGCCCAAAAATTTACAAGAAAAATATATAAACATCAGCATGATGGAAGAATCTAGAAGAAAGGCCGCCTGGGAGGAAGACACCTCCCCCGGTGCCCCCCTTCGGCCTATATTTAGTCCCCGATGCAGAAACCCTGAAAAAGAACCCCACATCGTGATTTTCACCTCTGTTCCGCCGCCGCCGCGATCCCGAGATCGGGACCGCCAGAAGACCTCATCCCGGCACCCTGTCGGGGGGAGGATTGATCTCCGGGAGCTTCTCCACCATCATGAGCGCTTCCCGGATGTGCCGTGAGTAGTCCCCCTTGGACCACGGGTCCATGACTAGTAGCTATGTGATGTCTTCTTTCCAATCTTGTGCTTCAATTCTTAGACCTTGTGTGCTGCCTTACATGATCAAGGCACTTATGTAATCTTTTTGATGTTGCTATGCTGTGTTTGCTGGGATCCGATGGATTATGAGATTATGTTCAGATTGTGATGAATTGTATATTTGGTTCTCCTTTTATATTTTCTTCTTGAGTAATTCTTGCATGTTCTCCGTTGCTTTTTATTGCTTTGACCAAGTAGTAGATAGTAACTCCAAGAGGGGGGCGTTATGCTTGATTGTGGGTTCATGCCCCCCCCCCCCCCGCTGTCTAGCTTGAGTGATAGAAACATGAGACTAGGGGATGTGCTGTTTCCACCAGGGAGAAAACAACGGTGCTTGTAACCGCGGTTGCAAGGATTGTTTACCTTACGCAAAGTTTGTTAATGTAGTTGTCTGTTGCTTTGGGTTTACACTTTGGGTGGGGCTCGCAACTTAATATCAGTGAGATGTTCTGGATAGATATCTCAAGGTGGATGATTAGTGAGTAGATGATGATGAATAAACGGTCTACTTGTCTTGGCATACTATCCATACTTTTGAGCCTCTAACTTTCTTGTGGCATAGTTAGCATTGCAGTGCGTTTATAATTTTGTCAATTGCCCAGCTATAATTTGTTCACACAACTTAGCTGTTTTATCGTCTTTTGGGAGAGAGACATCACTATAGTGAACATCATGGGACCCCAGTCCATATTTCCACCATTGTTTACACCTCAACTATTTACTGTTTTATTTCCTTTTAATTGCAATCACAATCACTATTTCCATTGTGCGTTTGATCCTTTGTAAACGACAAGGTCGGAGAGATTGACAACCTCTCTGAACTCGTTGGAAGCAAAGTTATTTGTCTTTGTGTGCAGATACATGTCAACCTCGAATCAATTCGGCAACTTAATCTATGGCGTCGTTGAGACCTACTTGAAAAATTCAGAGTCCGCCGGAAGACAAACCTTGGTATCTTCACCGAGGGAAATTTGTTGCTAGCTACATCTTAACCTTCCACTTGGGGTAACCACGAGGGGGCGAGAAGACAACTTCCTCGCTAGCATCGAGCTAATTTATGGCGCCGTTGCCGGGGACTCCAATCTTCAAGATAGGGGAGTTGCACACTATCTTTTACCTTTGCTTTTTAGTCTTGTTATTTTACTTTCTAGTTTTTTCTTTAGAGTCTTATACCAAAAACCACAAAAAACATAGTTACTTTGCTTTTGTTTGATGTTGTTACTATGGGTACCTACAAAAGTAATAGACCTTGTGACTACACTAGTTATGACGGGGAATTATGCCCATGGCATGGTCTCCCGAGGAAAGAACCGGATATTTGGTTTGAAGTTGCTCATAAACGTCCTCATACATGGGAGGATGTCAAAACTGTTATAATAGAAAGCAAATCAAATGTAGAGGATGACACCACATCTTTGATTAATAGCAAGGAAATTGATTTTGATAATTGCACTCTCCCCGATGTTATCACATTTTTGCAAAGAATGGCTAAAGAACCCCACACTGGTTCACTTAACATTGCCTTCACCGAGCATTATTACCAATGCTCTTATCAAAGCTAGGGAGGAGAATCTCAAGTAGAGGTTTCTATTCCTAGAAAACTAGAAGATGGTTGGGATCCTATGGTCAAAATCAAATTGAATAATTTCTCTTGCTTTGTTTTATGTGATGTTGGAGCTAGTGCCTCTGTTTTGGCCGCCATACCCAGGTTGTTGGCCTGCAGATGGTGTGCCTGATCAGATAGCCTGGTGACGGCACCGGTGTTGGCATCACAGATGTAGTACGCCGCTGCGATACCACGGGCGCGGCTACCTTCTAAGTATGCGAGCCAACACAATTATCCAGAAAACAATTGAAAAGCAATAGGGTCAACCGGCATTCTCCACAAAGACAAAGCCTGGCAAATCTCATGAGTACATCCTAAAAATTATTCATAGTTTGGGTTGATCTTTGTGTTACAAAAATCTATTATTTATTTAAACTAAACTTTTTTATTTTTTATAGTTATAATTTATTCTTTGACATATGATTTTAATCAATATAGTTTTCTATTGTACCTAGTAACTATGCAATGATATATCAATAGTAAGATATAATATTTTTAATATATAATGTTAACATCGGTCTTGAAGAATACAATTTCACTAAATTTGAAGCATATATTTATTAAAATTGTAGCTATTTCCTTCTTGAGACACCATTGCTTTGGAAAAAAGAAATTACTCTAGATCACAGAAAATGTAGAAAAATCAAATCTCAAATTTTCACTGATTAATTTGTGCCACTTAGATGAATTGTAAAACTATGTTGGTGTTTGTGATTTCAATTTTCTTAAATATCATGGTTGACAACTATAAAGTTGACCCAGGGCTCTAGAGTGTGTGCTTCCCTATTTGGGTGCAAGTGAAAAAAATCTTGATTTTAAATAAAAAAATCAAGAACATAAAATTATATCTACGAGTGATTTCCTGTGTAATTGTTGCATTGCTTGTTTAATCATTCTTACATAGACAAGTATGGTTTCTCATGTTAGAGCAACTCTAGCGGGGTCATCATAATCGTGACGTGTAGATCAAAACTGCGTGGAAGAGGCAAGGTGACGCCTGTGTGGCTACCACACAAGCTTGGGACAACGCGTGTCTACCTTCTATCCATGAGAATCCAAATACGCCTAAAATTTGATCCACAAATAGATCACAATAGATTAAAAAAGGACCAAAACGAATCATGATCCATAGATCACGTTTCTTTACTGCGAACCGTATGGTGAATTCATAGTAAAAACCGGCACAAGGGAAAGGCATGGTGATACGTCCCAAACGTATCTATAATTTCCGCTTGCTCCATGCATGTTTTGTGTGATATTGCTATGCTTTTGATACACTTTCATATCTTTATATAACATATTTTGGAACTAACCTATTAATGGTTGCAAGAGTGCACAAGTTTTTGTTTTTGTACTTTATGTGTAGGAATTACTTGGATAAAAGAAAAATCACAAAAAGAAGCCTTGTAGGAGTTGGACTCTAACTCTCCCGAAATCTGTCCCCACCAGACAGGTTTTAAAGATTGCCTCGGAAACGCTAGAAGACTGCCTCAAACGGAAAAACTTAAAACTATAAAGTTGTAGGGAATGTTTTTCCGGTGGATTTAGCCATAAAATTCGGCCCAATCAGAGTTCGGACGCTTCCAGAAACCCCGAAATACAAAAGACGTAATCTGGATGACGGGAATCCGAGAGTCTATATAAAGAGAGGAAACCTAGGTCAAAGGGCACCACGAAATTTCCTCCCCCTTGGCAGCCGTCTTGAGGGGGAGATCAATATCTACAGCAGGACCATCTCCAAGGAACAAAAAGGGGCCAAGGGCCGCTGCCCCCAAGGGCCCTGGCCGTGGGCGCCGTTGCCGTCTCCTTCGTCTCCTCCGGGCTGCACCTCTCCATCAACAACTCTCCCTCTCACCATGTTCATGTGTGAGTAGTTCCCCTCGGGGCTAAGGCTTCTATCTTGATCTACGTGGTTTCTCTCTCTCCCATGATGTGATCTTTGTTGTGATCATTGGCTATGTTAATCTAGGGTGATCCCATGATGTTTCCCCTTCTTCTATGTATTGGATTTGATGTACTCACTTGATCCTATCTAGTATAATCTCCGAGACCATGGTGACAGCGGTCTATTGGACATGGGTTAGAAGAATATTATAATGAGTGATTTCCTCTTTTGTGTGTGGATTGAAGATTGAGAGTCTTTTGGTGCTTGTCTTTGACTATCCTTTAGATATGTTGTGGTGATTGTGGTACTCTCTTTGGATGGCTGCAGTGACATTGGGAAATCCATAGATGAGAACTACGAACTCTGAGGTGTGCTTTTGTAGCCCTACACAATTCTCTTCCTCTCTTGACCACAAAGGAATGACCTCCGAGTACGTCTCCATTGCATGTTTTATGGGAAATATCATGTGATTAGACTATGTTAATGTTGTTGGGAGTTGCCACTAGTGAAATTATGAAGCCTAGGGCCTTGTTTCCATCATTGTTACACCGTTGGCACTCACTTTTGTTACTTGTTTCTTTGCTGCACTTTTTATTACAGATTTATATTACTTTGTTTTATCACACCTATCACCCATATTTTACCATCTCTTCGCCGAACTAGTGCACCTATACAACTCCTAGTTGTATTAGGTGTGTTGGGGACACAAGAGACTTCTTGTATCTTAATTGCAGGGTTGCTTGAGAGAGACCATCTTCAACCTCTACTTCCCTGAGTTCGATAAACCTTAGGTCATCCACTTGAGGGAAATTGCTGTTGTCCTACAAACATCTGCGCTTGGAGGCCCAACATAGTCTACAAGAATAGAAGCGTGCGTAGACATCAAGCTATTTCTGGCGCCGTTGCCGGGGAAGTAATGTTTGAAGGTATATCTTTAGATTCTGCAATTAATTCTTTTTGTTTCTTGTTTTTATTTTCAGTAGTTATGCTTTATGGAAAACAACAACAAAATTATGAGAGAGCTTTTTGAGCTCTATCTTGAGTTAGGACATGAAGTGTTTGAGAGGAGATCAAAAAGCCTATGGAGCTTTATTATTTGCACAACACCCATGATAGTAGTAATGTTATTTGCATGTCTTCTTTGAATACTTTTGATACTAATGATATGCAAAACCATAAGCTTGGGGATGGTACGTTTTATGAAGATGGTCTTTTTAGCCCCCCAAGTTTTGATGAGGAAATTTATGTTGATGATACTTTGCCTCCTATCTATGATGATTATTGTGATGACACTTATGCTATAAAGAATAAATTTTTACAAGTGCATCATGATAAGAATGATTCATGTGATAGCTATTTTGTTGAGTTTGCTCCCACTATTACTAATGAGAAGGATTTTGCTTATGTGTGGAGTAACAAAATTTCTATGCTTGTGGATCATGATAATAAAGTTTTATGTGATACTTATGCTGTTGAGTTTATTCATGATCCCGCTGGAAATTATTATGAGAGGGGAACATATGCTTATAGATATTTCAATAATATCAAGTTCCCTCTCGTTATGTTGAAGGTTTTGAAGTTGCACTTGTTTTGCCTTCATATGCTCATATATTTATGCTTCAATGAGTTATTCCTCTATAAGATCACTTTGAATAGGAAGCATGTTAGACTTAAATGTGTTTTTTATTTGCTTCTTTATGCTCTCTTTTGTGCTTCAACTCTTATTCCTATGAGAGCATCACTAAAATCTTAAGCCTATCTTTATGGCTATAAAGAAAGAGCTCTAGGGAGACATGATGTGCGAGATGATGATAGTGATTTCTCGCCCTTCGTTGGTAAACCCCAAGTGGAAGGCGTGATGTAGCACAGCAGCAAATTTCCCTCGGTGAAGATACCAAGGTTTGTCTCCAGTAGGACTTCGGAGATGATAAGTAGGTGTCAGCGGCGCAACTGACGCGGACCTGCACACAGACACGATAAATTTGTTCCCAACGAAGTTCAGAGAGGTTGTCAATCTCTCCGGTCTTGTTGTTCACAAAGGGTAAACACAAGGGATAATGATAGCAATTGAAAGTAAAAGCAGAAAAGTAAATGAGCGTGTAAACAGTGATGAGGATATGGACCGGGATACGTGATGTTCACTAGTGATGTCTCTCTCCCAAAAGACGATAAAATTGCTATGCGAGGTAAACAAATTACAAAAAGGCAATTGACAGGATTATGAACGCACCGCAATGCTAACTATGCTACAAAAGAAAGGACGAGGCTCAAAAGCATGGGCAGTACGCCAAAATAAGTAGATCGAAATCCAACTGCATCTACTACTAATCATCCACCTTGAGAGATCTATCCAGAACATCTCGCTGGTATTAAGTTGCGAGCCCCATCCAAAGTGTAAACCCAAAGCAACAGACAACTGCATTAAAAAGAACTTTGCGTAAAGTAAACAATCCTTGTAACCGCGGTTACAAGCACCGTTGTTTTCCCCCTTGTGGCAACAGCACATCCCCTAGACTCATGTTTCTGTCACTCAAGCATGTCATCGGGGGGCATGAACCCACAATCGAGCAAAACGTTCCCTCTTGGAGTCACTACCTACTACTTGGCCAAAGCAATAAACAGCAACGGAGAACATGCAAGAATTACTTAGGAACAAAAATATAAGAGATAAGAACCAAATATATTACTCAATCACAATCTGAACATAATCTCATAATCCAACAGATCCTATCAAACTCAACATAGCAATAGCAGAAATATTACAAAAGTGCCTCGATCATGTAGGGCAACTCACGAGGTCTAAACCATGAACATCAAAGAGGGGAGGAGAACATCACATAGCTACTGATCACGGACCCATGGTCCAAGGAAAACTACTCACGAGACATCCGGGGAGCATCCATGGTGGAGAGGAGACTCCCGGAGGTCAATCCTCCCTCCGGCAGGGTGCCGGGAAGAGGTCTTCTGGTGCTCCCGATCTCGGAAGCGCAGCGGCGGCGGAACAGAGGAGAGTTTGTGAAATAGGGTTCTGTCTTCGGAGTTTCCCCGTGACGGAGAATAAATAGGAGAAGGGGGGCAGCCAGAGGTGGGCCAGGGGCCCCAGGCGCCCCCTGGCGCGACCAGGGGTGGGGCCTCGCCGTGTGGCCGCCTGGGCCCCCTGGCTCCCCTCTGGCCCCTCCCGGCCTCTTCTCGAAGCTTCCTGTACGCTGATTTTTCCTGTATTTTTCCCGGAATTTTTCTGGCACTTTTTATATGGGGGAAAACTGAAATAGAAAAACAGCAGAAAACAGGAACTGGCACTGGGGTGCACTGAGTTAATAGGTTAGTCCAAATATGATCAAAAGTGTATGAAAGTGTATCTAGATCATAGCAATATCACACAAAACATGCATGGAGCAAGCAGAAATTATAGATACGTTTTGGACGTATCAACATCCCCAAGCTTAATTCCTGCTCGTCCTCGAGTAGGTAAATGATAACAGCATAATTTCTGTGGTGACATGCTAGCAACCATAAAAGAACTTTGAAAAGTAAAGCAATCAAGGTTAGAGATTCAATTCAAGTCATAACATGCAAGAGTCTATATTAGCATTGAAACAAGTAACAAAAGAACATTAGGTGCAAGAGCTCTCGCTGTCCGTGACTCGAATGTCTCCAAATGGTGTTTGTGTGCAATAAGGGGGATAGGGAATACGAGAAAAAAGTATTTTTGTGTTGAGAACTCAATCTACTAAAGTTTCACACTTGGTCTTCTTTGGAATCTTATCTTGACTCGTCCCCAGACCACTAGCCAGGTACAAGTCAATTTGATCCACTCCTTTTTCAATATTTTGAGCACTCATGCAATGGATGAGCGTAACCACGAGAGTTGACACTTAGGATGGCAAAGAGAGAAGTACGGAGGAGGAGGAGGAAGACAAAAAAGAATGAGAAAGGCTCACATCAATGAGGACTATCATAGGCAAGAGATGCCAAATGATAGATATGATGTGAGGAGTAGGGATTGCCATGCAACAGATGCACATACGATCTAAGAAGCTCTCCAATGGAACTAGTGGGGGTGCATCCAACTTGCTCGCTCATGAAAACCTAGAGCTCGTTTGAGGAGGCTCATCCTTGGAATATGCAAGCCAAGTTCTATAGTGTGAAGGTCCCCACATAGCTATATGCATAATGATCATCTCTATGGAGTACAAGGATATAAAGGGAGTACTAGTGTGGATCTCTCAAAAGGATAGTAGTGTTGCCCCTTTCTCTCTTTTTAGTTCTTTTTCTCTTTTTTATTTTTTTTATTTTTTTGTGGCCTCAATGGCTCTTTCTACTTATCTCTCATTTGTCCTCTTTGGGATCTTTTAATTTTGTCCACTTTGGGATCTTTTCCTCACTTAAGGGCAACACTCTATTTTACAAGAAGGTAAAGGAGATCTTTCACACTTTACAAGGTACTCAAAATCATAAAGAAGATGTAGCTTATCATGATGTATGCAATGTATGTCGCTGCCAGTGTAGCAGGAACATGTGTGACATGAAGATCAAGTCACGAAGAGGTGGATGTTGCATGGCAATATAACTCGAAAAGGCTATGGAAATGCCTTGATAGGTAGGTATGGTGGCTGTTTTGAGGAAAGATATAAGGAGGTTTATGATGACAGAGCGTATCATGCCAAGGGTTTGGATGTACCAGCGAAGGTGGACACCAACTCTCGGAATGAGAAGAAGGCAATGCACGGCATGTGAGAGGCTAGCAAAATATGGGAAGGTGGAAGTGTCAACTTTCAATACTTACATTAGTCCGAAGAACTAATGCACTTATTATCGGTAACTCTCAATCTAATAAGGAGGTTCACAAAGAGACAAGTACCCCGAGGAGGAGTGTACGGGGTTTGGTTATCCTTGCGCATCCTCGACTCATGGTACGTGAGTGTTCTCTAATATTCGATCCCTCCAAAGAGTAGTGATCCATCTAGTAGCTAGAGTTCTCAACTAGTTTTGTAGGTTTTGAAAATAAACACGGATTGCCCAAAATACGACATCTATCACTAATAGGCCAGAGCTCTTGACACCAAAAGTTCAAACATTACTCACATCAATACCTCAAAACTATTGCAAGCTACTACTAAAATTAAATAGCAACTTCAATTACCTACTTCCCAAAACAAGACACAACTCAGTGCAACAACCAACTCTCTTTAACAAGATAAACATGAAAACTAAAAAAGAGTTCCAACAACAAACTAAACAAAAGCCAAGGCTCTTTCTAAAGACAAACTAAGACTAAAACTAAATATGGCAGTAGCTATGAAAAGATAAAGAACACACAACAGCAAAAAGATAAGCAGGAAAAATCCTATGATGTGTTCTAGATTTTGAAAGTGGAGCGTGTTTCTCTCCCACACAAAGTAAGACGGGATTTAACTTGTTATGAACAGCAAGCAAAGCTAAAGAAAACTAAAAAAATAAAACCTAAGAGCGAGACGCTCCAAGCATAGCACATAATGCATGAAGTGATAAAAATATAGTGAGACGAAGGACGAACTGATGATTGTTGATGGATAAGGGGATGCACGGGGCATCCCCAAGCTTAGACGCTTGAGTCTCCTTGAATATTTATTGGGGATGCATGGGGGCATCCGCAAGCTTGAACGCTTGACACTGCTGGATCTTCTTTCATCATCTTCCATCGCACACTTGAAAACTCCATTCATACATAACTCATCATAAGCTGATTAGAGAGGTTAGTACCCTTAATAAATAAAAAAATTCCACTGGATATAAAGATATTCTTGAAGAGCTACTGTTTCTCAAGAGTGCCAAAAAAAATTTGCAAAGAAAAAGCAAGCTTAAGGTTTGCAAAAGTTAGGAGAGACAAAACGTGGAAGAATCTGTGAAAAACAGAACAGCAGATAGTAAAGAATATTTTAGGGGCACTTCTGCAACTCAAATAAAAAAACTCAAAACATACGGAAGTTTAGTAATTGTATAGAGCATACTGTGTAAAAATTTCAGCTCAAAAAGATGAACTCGGATTTTTCTGGAATTTTTCTGGTCACGAGGACAGAATCTGTTTGCTGGACAGCATGTCACAACTTTTACTTCCCTTGCTGTAAGAGGCTATAACTTGGCACAAAGCTGAAAAATAAAGATACAATGATGTTGCTACAGTAGTAACAAACATCAAGACACAACAAAATCAAAAAGAAAAACTTAAATTCGTTGCGGGCTGCCTCCCGAAAGCGCTTTCTTTTATGCCTTTTAGCTAGGCATGATGCAAAAAGAAGAATCAAGGGTATCCAAGATCAGAATCATAAAAACCTTCAAATTGATTTTCAATAAGCTCATTCTTCTTCTTACTAGGAAATATATACTTACCTTTCTCCATACCGCGTAAGTGTATGTGCCTATTACCAATATCAATGCAGCCTTTCATAGCACGGAGGAAGTCTCTTCCGAGCACAATGTTACTTTGGTTTGGCTCCATGATGAAGAAATCCATTGGTGCAGTCCTATGAAGGAATGCAACTTGGACTTCTTTTACCTTTCCTTTAATCTCTGAAATATCTCCATTAGAATGTTCATGATAAGATGATAATTTATCCATATCTAGTTCCAAAGAATCATAAACTATTTTTGGCATAGTAGAAACTGTGGATCCAATATCACAAAGAGCAAGGAAGCCTTGGTTAGAGATGCTAATCCTAACAAAGGGTTCCCAATCATCATCTATCTCCAACATTTCTTTCTTGTTGGACTTAAGTTCCTCTACTTTACTCAAGTCTAGAGCATCCAGTCTTTTTTCAATAGTGGCAAGTCTATCTATGACAGTATCAACACTACGATCATAAACAAAATAACTAGATAGACTATGCAAAATATCAAGAGCCCTATCTTCATCACACTCTAGAAAATCTCCTTCAGCTATAATGTCAAGAGAGTGTTTACACCACTTAAAAAGACCATGGTAAAAATTTCTAAGCACAATTTTTGTAGATATCCAAGGCATAATTCTTTTATGTGCTTCAGAGATTCTGTCCCAAGCCTTCTTCATATTTTCTCCATCTCTTTGACGGAAATCGAGAACTTCCAATTCCCGCAAAGCACCTAGCCCTAACATGTTCATCGAAACAAGGAGGACTACTAACAGCAAGATAAATAATTTTTTTGTAAATTTTGATAAAAGACACAAAGATAAAAACTGAAAGGTAAACTAACAAGACTAAAAAAAACAAAGGTAAAGGGTAGTGTGCAACTCCCCTATCTTAGCACTCGGAGTCCCCGGCAACGACGCCAGAAATTCGGCTTGATGTGCGAGATGATGATAGTTATTTCTCGCCCTTCGTTGGTAAACACCAAGTGGAAGGCGTGATGTAGCACAACAACAAATTTCCCTCGGTGAAGCTACCAAGGTTTGTCTTCAGTAGGACTCTAGAGATGATAAGTAGGTGTCAGTGGCGCAACTGACGCGGACCTGCACACAGACACGATAACTTTGTTCCCAAAAAAGTTCAGAGAGGTTGTCAATCTCTCCGGTCTTGTTGTTCACAAAGGGTAAAACACAAGGGATAATGATAGCAATTGAAAGTAAAAGCAGAAAAGTAAATGAGCGTGTAAACAGTGATGAGGATATGGACCGGGATACGTGATGTTCACTAGTGATGTCTCTCTCCCAAAAGACGATAAAATTGCTATGCGAGGTAAACAAATTACAGAAAGGCAATTGACATGATTATGAACGCACCGCAATGCTAACTATGCTACAAAAGAAAGGACGAGGCTCAAAAGCATGGGCAGTACGCCAAAATAAGTAGACCGAAATCCAACTGCATCTACTACTAATCATCCACCTTATGATATCTATCCAGAACATCTCGCTGGTATTAAGTTGCGAGCCCCACCCAAAGTGTAAACCCAAAGCAACAGACAACTGCATTAAAAAGAACTTTGCGTAAAGTAAACAATCCTTGTAACCGCGGTTACAAGCACCGTTGTTTTCCCCCTTGTGGCAACAGCACATCCCCTAGACTCATGTTTCTGTCACTCAAGCGTGTCATCGGGGGGCATGAACCCACAATCGAGCAAAATGTTCCCTCTTGGAGTCACTACCTACTACTTGGCCAAAGAAAAAAACAGCAATGGAGAACATGCAAGAATTACTTAGGAACAAAAATATAAGAGATGAGAACGGAATATATTACTCAATCACAATCTGAACATAATCTCATAATCCATCAGATCCTATCAAACTCAACATAGCAATAGCAGAAATATTACAAAAGTGCCTCGATCATGTAGGGCAGCTCACGAGGTCTAAACCATGAAGATCAAAGAGGGGAGGGGAACATCACATAGCTACTGATCACGGACCCATGGTCCAAGGAAAACTACTCATGAGACATCCTGGGAGCATCCATGGTGGAGAGGAGACTCCCGGAGGTCAATCCTCCCTCCCGCAGGGTGCCGGGAAGAGGTCTTCTGGTGCTCCCGATCTCGGAAGCGCGGCGGCGGCGGAACAGAGGAGAGTTTGCGAAATAGGGTTCTGTCTTCGGAGTTTTCCCTTGACGGAGAATAAATAGGAGAAGGGGGGCAGCCAGAGGTGGGCCAGGGGCCCCAGGCGCCCCCCTGGCGCGGCCAGGGGTGGGGCCGCGTCGGGTGGCCGCCTGGGCCCCCTGGCTCCCCTCTGGCCCCTCCCGGGCTCTTCTTGAAGCTTCCTGTACGTTGATTTTTCCTGTATTTTTCCCGGAATTTTTCTGGCACTTTTTATATGGGGGAAAACTGAAATAGAAAAACAGCAGAAAACAGGAACTGGCACTGGGGTGCACTGAGTTAATAGGTTAGTCCAAATATGATCAAAAGTGTATGAAAGTGTATCTAGATCATAGCAATATCACTGACGAGGGGATGACCCCACGACTCCTACGGATGAGCCTACCTGGTGTCCATGAAGGCAGAAGGCCCATGAAGATACGGCCTCGGACCACTAGATGGCACCGACGTAGGAGTCCTCGACTCACAAGGAAGGTGCAAAGACCTGCCGTACGAAGCAAGCTAGGGTTAGGAAAGTTTACCTGTACACGTAGATGAACTGCCCGAGACCTAGCCCGGTATATAAGGGCTAGGAGAGGCGACACCAAAGACATCCAATCTCACCTGTAACCCTAGCCTTGAGCGCTCCAGCCTTGGCCTCCACTGTAATCGCATCTCCCCAATCAATAATATCGACCAGGAGCGAGCCTCCCTGTTTGCCGACGAGCTATCGTCCAACCTGCGCCTCTCATGACTAACCCAGGGTCCCTGACCATGGGATTTGCCGGGGTTGATCCCCGTCAATTGGCGCCGTCTGTGGGAACCGCGCAGGTTGGGAACGTGATCTCGGCGGCCTCATCATCACCAGCACTCATCGACTCGGCGGCTCCGGCAAGATCCAACCTGTTCGAGTCCCTCGGATTCACGGCCCACCTCCCGGCCCTCAAACCAGTCTTCAGCGGCCTACACTCCGGCGTCAATCTGATCTTCGGAGTGTACCAGATCTACATCAACCATTGGGGCACCCTTCGCCTCATCGACGGCACCCGTGCGCCCACGGCAACACCTGCAACAACGACCATAGAAGACGCCACCCGCACGGACGATCTACCTGGCGGTTGTAGGTACGCACCCAACTCGCGGCTCCACGCTACTCACGACCGCTCGAGTGAAGCCCCAGCATGGAGAAGCACGATCGCACGCATCAGCAAGGAAACGGCAAGGGCACCATCACAGGTGTTCATGGCAGAAGTCGGCACATCAAAGTCAGGTAACAACAGACGAGCCGACGACCCGGGCACTCGACAAGACACCCCAACAACCAACAGGGCGGCTGGCCCTGGCAACACCAGTCAGATGGTCGTACAGCTAGGAGAACCGGGTACCATACCAAAGAAAGTCCCGGTGGAGCAAGGACCAAGCAATCAAAAAAGCAGTCAGCCGCCAAGCAACAAACAGCAAGCACCTGGCCAAGGCAGCCAGCCATCACGCAGCAGGCAGCAAACCCCGGTTGCAGCGGCGGGCGAACCACCCAAAGAAAAAATATACCTGTCCAAGGAATCGATGGCAATGGTAAAAGAAGCAGTCGCCCGCGGCGGGTTACTACCATCAGATGCCTCAAGAGACGAGCTAAGGGCATACAAATAGCCAGCGGGAGAGCTAACAAAGCAGACGAGACAGTGGCGCCTAGCCATGGAGAAGCAAGCCAAAGCGGAACCCGAAAGGAAAAGCAGCCGCGGACAATCTCCCAGAAGTGACTCGCCAGGTCACGACTCCCCCATCGCAATAGATCGAAACTCAATAACCTGCGGAAGACAGAAAGGGCGAGAGTACTGCGGAAACTGGAAGACGACTTCAGGTCAGAGGAAGACGACGACGAAGAGGAGCCTCTCACTCCGGCGGAAGCACTCATAAGCGCCCAAGACTACTTGTCCCGTGCCCTGAAAAGCAGAAAGGGCAAAACGGATCGCTACACTTCCATAGCTCTGCAGATAATGAAGGACGCTATCGACGCCTCGGTACCTAAAAAATCCAGCGCAAAATGGCAGACTCGCGAGCGGACACCGGACAGGGACCCCAGTTCGCCAGACGACGACGACGATGACAGTAACGACGACAGACGCAGGCGCTCCGACAAGCACAAGAAACGCGACAACGACGACAACGACAGACGCCGCAGCACTCGGCGAGACGCGCGAGACGACATCACGTAGAATAGAGTCAACCGCAGCAGGCGAAGACGCGCAGCACGCGAGGAGTACTCGGAGGAAGAGACTTCCGACGAGGAAATTGAGCCATGTGGAGAACTCTGCTTCACACGTGCCATACGCGAGACGCGCATGCCCAACGGGTTCAAACTGAACTCCACGACTCTAAAGTACAACGGACTCAAGGAGCCGGAGGCATGGCTCGATGACTACCTAACAGCAGTCAAGTTTCAAAGAGGGACCAATGTCACAGCGATGCAGTACGTACAGCTCATGCTCGAGAGCTCCGCTCGACATTGGCTGAAAAATCTTCGGCGCGGATCCATCAGCTCCTGGAGCCAGTTCCGAGGAGCCTTCATAGAAAACTTCAAATCAACATACAAGTGACCAGCCTCACTCGAGGAGCTGCGGGCATGCAAACAAGGAACGAGGGAGGCCTTGCGAGCATACATCCAGCGATGGATGATACTCAAGAATTCAGCGGAAGACATCTCGGACGAAAGTGCGATCGACGCATTCAGGCGAGGTCTTCAACGCGTTGAATTCAAAGAGCAGCTCGATGGACCGTGCTCTTTACACGGATTAAGAAACGAGCGAGGAGAGCTCAAATCATCCCACACCCTCAGGAACTGTCGAAGCTTCAACGAGTTGGCCGAAGAGAAAAGCCGCTCCTCGGTCGCAGCAGCACGACCACTCGCAAGCATAGCAGTTGGGCCAGTCGCCCACGGCGCGCCACCATCCCCCCCTCTGCCAACAAGATAGGTGGCCGCCATCCAGGAACGGCATAGGACGCCGGAAGAAGAAAACCAATACCCAGAAGCCCACGGGAGGATTTACATGATACAAGAAGGCAGACCTTCCAACAGGCAGCAGAAACAAGTCACCAGATAAGTCTTCCTGGCAATCTCCGCACACCCGGCCGTCCTAGAATACCTGCGCGGGTCGGAGATAGAAATCTCCTTCTCCCGGGATGACCACCCGCCAGTCGTCCCCCAACCAAGGCACGCCGCGCTGGTACTCGAGGCCAGAATCGGAAATTACGACATGTCGCGAGTATTCATGGATGGCGGCAGCGGGATCAACATCATCTTCACCCGGACACTCGACGACATGCTCATCCAAAACAACGCACTCAAATCCTCAGGCACAACTTTCGATGGGATCGTACCAGGAAAACTAGTCTATCCCCTCGGAAGGATAAGCCTGGAGGTAGTCTTTGGGGACGCGACGAACTTCCGCAAGGAAACACTTGACTTTGAAGTGGTCGATTGGAAGTCGCAATACCACGCAATTCTCGGGCGGCCAGCTTTCGCTCGCTTCATGGCCGTACCCCACTACGCCTACCTCAAGCTGAAGATGCCAGGCCCAAACGGGGTCATCACAATCAGCGGCAGTTTCGTCAGATCCGACCACTACGACAAAGAATTCCACAAGATAGCAGAAGCATTCGTAGCCCACCAAGACAGCAGGACCACGGGACTCGCAGAAGAAGCGCTCCCGTAGAAGGAAAGGAACATCGCCCGAAGAAACCCAGCACTGGGAGATAAAACTACCAGGCCCTTAAAGCCAACACATCATCGCTCAACAGAGCCCGCCAACTCTTTGTAAGGAACAGCAGGAAAGATATTACATAAAATATTTTTCCACAAAATTACTTGGCACTCGGGGGCTCGCCAAAGCAGCCACCCCCCGAGGCGTCCTCCGCAACCGCGGCAAAACTAACTTGGCACTCGGGGGCTCGCCAAAGCAGCCAACCCCCGAGGCGTCCTCCGCAACCGCGGCAAAACTAACCTGGCACTCGGGGGCTCGCCAAAGCAGCCACCCCCCGAGGCGTCCTCCGCAACCGCGGCAAACCAACTTGGCACTCGGGGGCTCGCCAAAGCAACCACCCCCCGAGACGTCCTCCGCAACCGCGGCAAACTAACTGGCACTCGGGGGCTCGCCAAAGCAACCACCCCCCCGAGGCGTCCTCCGCAATCGCGGCAAATTAACTTAGCACTCGGGGGCTCGCCGAAGCAGCCACTCCCCGAGACGCCACACACAACTACAAATACAGACGATATATACAACCAAGAAGAAGCATATACAACAAAGGGAGGCACCTAATCCTTAGGCTCCAACTTTGCCTTAATAAGTGCACCCAGATGGTGGTCATTCTCTTTGCAAACTCGCCTCACAACCTGGAGCGCATGCCTATCTACAGCCACGTAGTGCTCATTCATCAGGTGATCCCTACCACCTGGAGGACCCGCCACCACCTGAGCAAAATCCACCCCTGGCCAATGACTATGGACCAAGCCCAAAGCAGCTCGGGCTCCAGCACGAATCTGGTGACCCATCACTCGACGCAACTCGGCTGGCTGAGAAAATACGCGACAAAGCCTCTCAAGGGACGAAGGAACTACCACCAACGAATAGAACTCAGCATGGATACCACCCAATACTCACTGGCAGTAGCTGAGAGCCTCCGGAACCCGCTCAACTCAGCGACGAAGCAACGCAAATGCTCGAGAACGAGCCCCATCTGCCCAAAAGGGATTGCTCGCCTGCAACTAGGATCATCAAGCCGCGACATCTCCGACTGAACGGCCCTCTCTTCATCCCGATTTCACCCTGCCAGCACTTCGAAAGTCAAGAACTACGATCAAGACAGAGACGGCGAAAACCCACCAAACGGAACTAAGTAAACAAGCAGAGGCAAGACTCACCCCAAAGAAGGTCGGACAATTTCACCACCCACGAAGCAAGGCCCTCAACCACGGACTCGGCACGCTCACGCCGAGTACGCTGAATGGCCACGGACCCCTTCAGTCGGACAACATCCCGCTCAGCGTCCTTCAGCCGCAAGCAAACGGACTCGTACGCACCCTCGCGAGCGTCATCCTTCAGTGAACTCCACGGACGAAGAAAGCCCGTAGCGGCCTACCGCAGGATGAACAAAAACAAATCAAAAACAAACAGGAGGAACAACCAAGCAGACATTCAGATAGAAGTTGCAAAAGATCAACCGTCCCAACAGAGTCACGAATTACAGACAAAAGTTTCCAAAACTGCGCAACACTACTGCGCCTCCCCTTCACCTACAGCAGGGGGACCCTGAGCATCTACAACCTGTTGCAGGCGACGAGCCAGCCTATCTGCTCGGTCGTCCTGCTCACCAGAATATCGCGGGATGGTCTCAACCAAGGAATCATCAAAGGAAACCCCATGCCCTATAAGGACAACCAGGGCCGTGGAAGAACCACTCACCACGCTCTCCGCCACCAGTTCCACCATATCTTTGCCATCAGGGCCGAACGCAGCAACCCGAGCACCCAGGCCATCAGGCACCTTCGTACCCTCCGGCATAAGGTGCTCGTATGCAAGACCCACAACATTGGAAGCCCGGGCGCAGACGTCCTCGACCACTGCAACAGCATCCGCAACAGCATCAACATCACCTTGGAGAATCCCAGATCCCGACGCAGCAGCTTCCATCGACTTCGCACCTACAGTAGCTGCGCCAAACAAAGAAATGTCACCAAAGGCAAACAGTGGAAACAGCAATAGTCGAACACCGAACTTACACACGAGCGAGCCCGCCAAGGCGCGAAGACGTTTGCCCTCGAGTGCCTCCACCCGCGCACGCGTGTCCTCAGCCTGGCGAAGGCGAAGCAGCTCCTCATGTTGACCATGCAGCTCCGCCTCCTTGGAAGCCAAGGCAGCCTCGAGAATGGAAATAGTCCTTTCCGCCTTTTCGGCTTGTTTCTCAGCAGCCTGGCGACGACCTGCGAGGCAAAGATAGTACTCAGAACATAAGACGAAGCACCCAAAAGTTCAGCAGCACAAGAATAAAACTTACCATCCATAGCAGATAAGGCGTCTTGGGCAGACTCATGGGCCCGTTGCCAACGCTCAGCATCAAGAACCAAACGCTCACAGTGCTGGAAAACAGGCTGCAAGAACCAGGCAATCAGGTGTTAATTAAAGACAAGACTACAAGCAACTGCAAACAGTTACTTCTAGCCTCGGGGGCTAATCCCATCGGGAGCACTGCCGTGCCCCGATGAAAAAGCAACACAGACACGAATCATCTTACCAGCCTGGAGACATGATCGAAAGCACGGGCCTTGTCTTCAATCGCCAGATCAACGCGACCAAAGTACGGAGGACAAAGCCCAGTCGGCCTGGGCTCTGGAGCAGTAGCACCAGGCACTCTAGAAGGAGACGCCTCGGTAACGACACCCGCAGTCGAAACGGCAGGTTGACCAGCGGCAACCGAGTGGTCCTCAAGACGCTTGGCCACCGCCCCAGAGCTCGTCGATTTCAGATCAGTAGCAGCTGCGCTGGTACACGAAGCAGCCGAAGCAGGCGCAGTACTACCAAATAAAGCATTATCAGTCGCAAGAACAAGGGAAAAGAAACGGGTAGTAATTCAGCAGAATCTTACCCGACACGCGCACCACGAGGACGCCCCAACCTCCCAAGCCTGGCCCTCTTGGGAGGAGGGGCCGGAGCGACAGCCGAAGGGGAAGGCCCAGCAGAAGGAGCAGCAGAAGGGACAACATCACCTAATGCGGCATGATCTTCAGCATCCAAGGGGCGTGACCGCTTCACACGGAAGGGGCTGTAGTCCTCACTATCTCCGGTCTCCACCAGCACAATCTCAGCATTAGTAGCCGACGCAGCATTATCAGCTGCGAAAGCATCAGGCTCTTCACGAATATCGGCGTCTTCCAGCTGCGGAGGATTACACGGAACTGGAGCATGGCCCTGCAAGGCAAGCAATGTCAACATCAAAACAAAACTAGGTACTCGTCCAAACAAATGAAGGAACATGGGCACCAACCGGCGGCGGAAGATGATCAGAAGCATATGGAAGGACAAGGCGCATCTCGGAAATACTAGAGCACTTGGTCACATGCTGGATACGAGCCAGCAAGGCATCAGGTTCTAGCTCTTCAGGCGAGCATCTCGTCGAGTCATCGAGTCCCTCGTACTGCCACATAGGACGATCTCGATGCTGCAACGGTTGAACTCGCCTCCCCACAAAAACATAGATAAGTTGACCACCATTCAAGTTATCCTTCAGCACAGAAATCCTCTCCAAAAATGGAGTCAGTTCAGACGACTCCACCTCGGTCAAAGAATGAGACCACGAAGGCTGTCTGACCACTCGTGTGCCCGGATTGAAAGAAGCAAGACCAAATTGCTGACCAACAATGAAGCGATCCTTCAGATAAAATCAGCCTCTCCGCCAGCCACTAACAGAATCGATCTTCTCCAAGTCAAAGTATGAATGTTTATCCCCAATGGAGATACCCACTCGACCCACGGCGTACTCACAGTTCGTCCTTTTTACATTAAAAAGACGTCTCCAAAGTCCCCAATGGGGATAAATCCCCAGGAAGGCCTCACAAAGAGTGATGAAACACGCAATGTGCAAAATCCCATTGGGAGTAAGTTCATGCAACTGGAGCCGATAGGAATACAGCAAGCCCCGAACGAAAGGATGCAGCGGAAGAGAAAAACCACGGTGGAAGAAAGCCTGGAAGCATACCCGCTCGTCCGCCGCCGGTGCCGGAATCGACTCATCGCCAGGAAGACGGGCATCGCCCGCCACCAACATACCATCAGCAACCAGCGCATCCAGATCTTCAGCCCCGAACGTGGACCGCTCCCACTTGCCGGACATCTTGGCCGACTCGATAGCAGCACGAGAGCGCTTGGACATAGATCTCACAGCGGCACGCATAGGAGAAACGATGAAGGCGCAGGAACACGAAGGAAAACAGAGGAAGTGGAGGAAGGCAATGGCTGGGTGAAACCTACAATTCACCCGGCCGCATGGTATTTAACTCAAGAGCCTGGCAAGCAGGGCCACCGGCCAACCTTTCCGCCCAGTAAAACGTGCCACGATCCCCTACAGAGGCGAAAAGCATGGAACATCCAACCGGCGCAGTAACAACACCGCCCACTACGCGCGCAAAAAGAGGACCATGATCGCGCGACGCGAAAATTTCGGCGGGACAGCGCCAAGTCACTTCACATGATAGACCGCAGCGGTCAGCAAATTGCAGAAGACCACGCCAACGTCATATCACAGCAAGGCGTACTCAGTACGCCATCAAGGCCCAGAGATTCCATCTTTCAGATCTTTTCCCCAAGGAAGAAAAACATCTTACTCCCATCGGGAGCATACATCATAAGAGTCCCGGGTGCTCCGTCACCTAAAGGTTAGCCACGTGCTCGAGTGACCACTCGCACTTATGAGAGTCCCGGGTGCTCCCTCACCTAAAGGTTAGCCACGTGCTCGAGTGACCACTCGCACTTATGAGAGTCTCGGGTGCTCCCTCAACCCGACGTAAGACAAACAAACATTCGCCAAAAACCATACGGCGCTAAGAGTCTCGGGTGCTCCCTCACCTGAAGAGCCTAAAACGGCATTTCAGTGACTACTCGCGAAAAAAAACCCCGACTGAGCACTCGAAACTAAGCTCCTCGGGTGAATGAGTGAACAGCTCGCTTGATGTTTTGTTCCAAGCGGGTGCAATGCTATAAGGCTCCGCGCCTCAAAAACACACTTTCCTGGGATGCGATACACCGTGCCCAGATGCCACGCAAGATTAGCGTGTAGGTAAGACCCCGCTGCGAAGTACGGTCGGGCTGGGACTTGTCGAAGAGCGATTTCACTCCCAACCTTTCCCATGCGCAGAGCATGATAGATAAGCCGGGCGGACGCGCCTTAGGCTACACACATTACTGGCGGCAAATGAACACCATAAGACCTGAAGCGGCCGGACTTTTGCTCGACACCAGTGTTCCAAGCTCACGTCGAGGGACGTGGGTTTGATTGGGCTACTGTGGTATTTGCCCTAGTGCAATTCACCAAGGCTCGACCCGTCGACTCCTTGGGCCCTTTCAGCTTAGCATCCCTCGAAACAGGTTTTGTCATGGCCACCAGACTGCCAGCGACCCACGGATGAACCGTGCATATCAATAAACGACAAATGAATGTACTTGAGTCCCTGCGCGACTCTTCGAGTCCCCCAGGCACTCGGGGGCTACTGACGAGGGGATGACCCCACGACTCCTACGGATGAGCCTACCTGGTGTCCATGAAGGCAGAAGGCCCATGAAGATACGGCCTCGGCCCACTAGATGGCACCGACGTAGGAGTCCTCGACTCACAAGGAAGGTGCGAAGACCTGCCGTATGGAGCAAGCTAGGGTTAGGAAAGTTTACCTGTACACGTAGATGAACTCCCCGAGACCTAGCTCGGTATATAAGGGCTAGGAGGGGCGACACCAAAGACATCCAATCTCACCTGTAACCCTAGCCTTGAGCGGTCCAGCCTTGGCCTCCACTGTAATCGCATCTCCCCAATCAATAATATCGAGCAGGAGCGAGCCTCCCTGTTTGCCGACGAGCTAGCGTCCAACCTGCGCCTCTCATGACTAACCCAGGGTCCCTGACCATGGGATTTTCCTGGGTTGATCCCCGTCAATCACACAAAACATGCATGGAGCAAGCAGAAATTATAGATACGTTTTGGACGTATGAAGATAACCCTTGTTATCTTTACTTTGAGTTTTTATTTTCTGCTTTTAGTGGTCTTGATGATTGTTACTACTGTAGCAACATCATTGTATCTTTATTTTCAAGCTTTGTACCAAGTTATAGCCTCATATGACAAGGGAAGTGAAAGTTGTGACATGTTGTCTAGAAAACAGATTTTGTCCTCGTGACGGGAAAAAACAGAATAAATCACCAGTTCATCTTTTTGAGCTGAATTTTTTACACAGCATGGTCTATACAATCACGGAACTTTCGTATGTTCTGAGTTTTTGGATTTGAGTTGCAGAAGTGCCCCTAAAAAATTCTTTACTACCTGTTGTTCTGTTTTTCACAGATTTTGTCACGTTTTGTCTCTCCTAACATTTGCAAACCTTAAGCTTGCTTTTTCTTTGCAAAAACCTTTTGGCAATCTTGAGAAACAGTAGCTATTCAAGAATATATTTATATCCAGTAGGGAAAAATTATTTATTAAGGGTACTAACCTCTCTAATCAGTTTATGATGAGTTATGTATGAAGGGAGTTTTCAAGTGTGCGATAGAAGATGATGAAAGAAGATTCGGGAGTGTCAAGCGCTCAAGCTTGGGGATACCCCCATGCATCCCCAATAAATATTAAAGGAGACTCAAGCGTCTAAGCTTGGGTATGCCCCCGTGCATCCCCTTCTTCATTAACAATTATCAGTTCGTCTCTCGTTGCACTATATTTTTATCACTTCATGCGTTATGTGCTATGCTTGGAGCGTCTCGCTCTTAGATTTTATTTTTAGTTTTCTTTCGCTTTGCTTTCTGTTCATAACAAGTTAGATCCCGTCTTACTTTGTGTGGGAGAGAAACACGCTCCACTTTCAAAATCTAGAACACATCATAGGATTCTTCATGCCTATCTATTTGCTGTTGTGTGTTCTTTATCTTTTCTTAGCTACTACCATTTCTAGTTTTAGTCTTAGTTTGTATTTAGCAAGAGCCTTGGCTTTTGTTTAGTTTGTTGCTGGAACTCTCTTTAGTTTTCATGTTTATCTTGTTAAGAGAGTTAGTTATTGCACTGAGTTGTGTCTTGTCTTGAAAGTAAGTAATTGAGGTTGCTATTTAATTTTAGTAGTAACTTGCAATGGTTTTGAGGTATTGATGTGAGTAATGTTTGAACTTTTGGTGTCAAGAGCTCTAGCCTATTAGTGATAGGTGTCGTATTTTGGGCAATCCGTGTTTATTTTCAAAACCTACGAAACTAGTTGAGAACTCTAGCTACTAGATGGATCACTACTCTTTGGAGGGATCGAATATTAGAGTACACTCACGTACCATGAGTCGAGGATGCGCAAGGATAACCAAACCCCCATACACTCCTCCTCGGGGTACTTGTGTCTTTGTGAACCTCCTTACTAGATTGAGAGTTATCGATAATAAGTGCATGAGTTCTTCGGACTAATGTAAGTATTGAAAGTTGACACTTCCACCTCCTCATATTTGCTAGCCTCTCATGTGCCGTGCATTGCTTTCTTCTCACTCCGAGAGTTGGCGTCCACCTTCGCCGGTACATCCAAACCCTTGGCATGATACGCTCTGTCATCATAAACCTCCTTATATCTTTCCTCAAAACAGTCACCATACCTACCTATCAAGGCATTTCCATAGCCTTTCCGAGATATATTGCCATGCAACATCCACCTCTTCATGACTTGATCTTCATGTCATACATGTTCCTGCTATACTGGCAGCGACATACATTGCATACATCATGATAGCTACATCTTCTTTATGTTTTGAGTACCTTGTAAAGTGTGAAAGATCTTCTATACCCTCTTGTAAATTAGAGTGTTGCCCTTAAGTGAGGAAAAGATCCCAAAGTGGACAAATCAAAAGATCCCAAAGAGGACAAATGAGAGTTAAATAGAAAGATCCATTGAGGCCAGCAAAAAAATACAAAAAAAAATATAAAAAGAGAAAAAAAGGAAAAAAAAAGGAGAGAAGGGGGGCACACTACTATTCCTTTTGAGAGATCCACACTAGTACATCATCCTCTATCCCTTGTACTCCATAGAGATCATCATCATGCATATAGCTATGTGGGGACCTTCACACTATAGAACTTGGCTTGTATATTCCAATGATGAGCCTCCTCAAACGAGCTCTAGGTCTTCTTGAGCAAGCAAGTTAGATGCACCCCCACTAGTTCCCTTGGAGAGATTTTAGCTCACATGTGCATCCGTTGCATGGCAATCCCTACTCCTCACATCATATCTATCATATGGCCTTCTCTCGCCTATGATTGTCCTCATTGATGTGAGCCTTTCATACCTTTTTGTCTTCCTCCTCCACCATATTCTCTCTTTGCCATCCTAAGTGTCAACTTTCTTGCTCACGCTCATCCATTGCATGAGTGCTCAAAATATCGAAAGGGAGTGGATCATTTTGACTTGTACCTGGCTAGTGGTCTGGGGATGAGTCAAGATAAGATTCCAAAGAATACCAAGTGTGAAACTTTAGTAGATTAAGTTCTCAACAATAAAAACTATGTTTTACTCCCTCGTATATCCCTATCCCCTTTCTTGCACGCAAACACCATTTGGAGGCATTCGAGTCACGGACAGCGAGAACTCTTGCACCTTTATGTTCTTATGTTGCTTGTTTCAATGCTAATATAGACTCTTGCCTGTTATGACTTGAATTGAATTACATGCCTTGATTGCTTTGCTTAAGAGTTCTTATATGGTTGGTAGCATTTCACCACAGAAATTATGCTTGTTATCATTTACCTACTCGAGGTGCAGGAATTAAGCTTGGGGATGTTGATACGTCCCAAACGTATCTATAATTTCTGCTTGCTCCATGCATGTTTTGTGTGATATTGCTATGCTTTTGATACACTTTTATATCTTTTTATAACATATTTTGGAACTAACCTATTAATGGTTGCAAGAGTGCACAAGTTCTTGTTTTTGTACTTTATGTGTAGGAATTACTTGGATAAAGGAAAAATCACAAAAAGGAGCCTTGTAGGAGTTGGACTCTAACTCTCCCAAAATCTGTCCCCACCAGACAGGTTTTAAAGATCGCCTCGAAAACGCTAGAAGACGGCCTCAAACGGAAAAACTTAAAACTACAAAGTTGTAGGGATTTTTTCCGATGGATTTAGACATAAAATTTGGCCCAATCGGAGTTCGGACGCTTTCAGAAACCCCGAAATACAGGAGATGTAATCTGGATGACTGGAATCCGAGAGTCTATATAAAGAGAGGAAACCTAGGTCAAAGGGCACCACGAAATTTCCTCCCCCTTGGCAGCCGTCTTG
The DNA here is from genome assembly GCA_950022295.1 of Bromus sterilis. NCBI lineage: Eukaryota > Viridiplantae > Streptophyta > Magnoliopsida > Poales > Poaceae > Bromus > Bromus sterilis. Next base: position 447,677,832 of record OX465595.1, on the reverse strand, counting down.
AGGGGGAGATCAATCTCCACGGCAGCACCATCTCCAAGGAAGAAGAAGGGGCCAAGGGCCGCTGCCCCCAAGGGCCGTGGCCGCGGCCGTGGGCGCCGCCGTGATGGCTTCTCGCCCCTCGTTGGTTACCCCAAGTGGAAGGTTTGAGATGCAGTGCAGCAGCAAGTTTCCCTCGGTGAAGATACCAAGGTTTGTCTCCAGTAGGACTCCAGAGATGATAAGTAGGTGTCAACGGTGCAACTGACGCGGACCTGCACACAGACACAAATAACTTTGTTCCCAACGAAGTTCAGAGAGGTTGTCAATCTCTCCGGTCTTGTTGTTCACAAAGGATCAAACACAAAGGATAATGATAGCAACTGAAAGTAAAAGCAGAAAAGTAAATGAGCGTGGAAACAGTAATGAGGATATGGACCAGGATACGTGATGTTCACTAGTGATGTCTCTCTCCCAAAAGACGATAAAACTGCTATGCAAGGTAAACAAATTACAGAAGGGCAATTGACAGGATTATGAACGCACCGCAATGCTAACTATGCTACAAAAGAAAGGAAGAGGCTCAAAAGCACGGGCAGTACGCCAAAATAAGTAGACCGAAATCCGACTGCATCTACTACTAATCATCCACCTTGAGATATCTATCCAGAACATCTCGCTGGTATTAAGTTGCGAGCCCCACCCAAAGTGTAAACCCAAAGCAATAGACAACTGCATTAAAAAGCACTTTGCGTAAAGTAAACAATCCTTGCAACCGCGGTTACAAGCACCGTTGTTTCCCCCTTGTGGCAATAGCACATCTCCTAGACTCATGTTTCTGTCACTCAAGCGTGTCATCGGGGGGCATGAACCCACAATCGAGCATAACGTTCCCTCTTGGGGTTACTACCTACTACTTGGCCAAAGCAATAAACAGCAATGAAGAACATGCAAGAATTACTTAGGAACAAAAATATAAGAGATAAAAACCAAATATATTACTCAATCACAATCTGAACATAATCTCATAATCCATCAGATCCCAACAAACTCAGCATAGCAACAGCAGAAAGATTACAAAAGTGTCTCGATCATGTAGGGCAGCTCACGAGGTCTAAACCATGAAAAACAAAGAGGGGAGGAGAACATCACATAGCTACTGATCACGGACCCATGGTCCAAGGAAAACTACTCACGAGATATCCGGGGAGCATCCATGGTGGAGAGGAGACTCCCGGAGGTCGGCCCTCCCTTCGGCAGGGTGCCGGGAAGAGGTCTTCTGGTGCTCCCGATCTCGGAAGCGCGGCGACGGCGGAACAGAGGAGGGATCGCGAAAAAGGGTTCTGTCCCCGAGGGTTTCACGTCACGGGGAATATATAGGCGAAGGGGGGCAGCCAGAGGTGGACCAGGGGCCCCAGGCGCCCTCCTGGCGCGGCCAGGGGTGGGGCCGCGCCGGGTGGCCGCCTGGGCCACCCCTGTCTCCCCTCTGGCCCCACTCGGGCTCTTCCCGAAGCTTCCTTCACGCTGATTTTTATCTGAATTTTCCCGAATTTTTGGAGCACTTTTTATATGGGGGAAAACTGAAATAGAAAAACAGCAGAAAACAGGAACTGGCACTGGGGTGCACTGAGTTAATAGGTTAGTCCAAATATGATCAAAAGTGTATGAAAGTGTATCTAGATCATAGCAATATCACACAAAACATGCATGGAGCAAGCAGAAATTATAGATACGTTTTGGACGTATCACGCCGCCGCCGTGGCCGCCGCCGTCTCCTTCGTCTCCTCCGGGCTGCACCTCTCCATCAACAACTCTCCCTCTCACCATGTCCATGTGTGAGTAGTTCCCCTCGGGGCTAAGGCTTCTATCTTGATCTATGCGGTTTCTCTCTCTCCCATGATGTGATCTTTGTTGTGATCATTGGCTATGTTAATCTAGGGTGATCCCATGATATTTCCCCTTCTTCTATGTATTGGATTTGATGTACTCACTTGATCCTATCTAGTATAATCCCCGAGACCATGGTGACAGCGGTCTATTGGGCATGGGTTAGAAGAATATTATCATGAGTGATTTCCTCTTTTGTGTGTGGATTAAAGATTGAGAGTCGTTTGATGCTTGTCTTTGACTATCCTTTAGATATGTTGTGTTGTGGTGATTGTGGTACTCTCTTTGGATGGCCGCGGTGACATTGGGAAATCCATAGATGAGAACTACGAACTCTGAGGTGTGCTTTTATAGCCCTACACAATTCTCGTCCTCTCTTGACCACAAAGGAATGACCTCCGAGTGCGTCTCCATTGCATGTTTTATGGGAAATATCATGTGATTAGACTATGTTAATGTTGTTGGGAGTTGCCACTAGTGAAAGTATGAAGCATAGGCCTTGTTGCCATCATTGTTACACCGTTGGCACTCACTTTTGTTACTTGTTTCTTTGCTGCACTTTTTATTACAGATTTATATTACTTCGTTTTATCACACATATCCCCCATATTTTACCATCTCTTCGCCGAACTAGTGCACCTATACAACTCCTAGTTGTGTTAGGTGTGTTGGGGGCACAAGAGACTTCTTATATCTTAATTGCAGGGTTGCTTGAGAGAGACCATCTTTAACCATCTTCAACCTCTACTTCCCTGAGTTCGATAAACCTTAGGTCATCCACTTGAGGGAAATTGCTGCTGTCCTACAAACCTCTGCGCTTGGAGGCCCAACATAGTCTACAAGAATAGAAGCGTGCGTAGACATCACATGGCTACCTCAGCCTTAGACGGGGCATCTCCGTGGGCTCGACTGGGAGGTGATCGTCGTGGGACAAGGATCAGTTGACTTGCCCACGCTGTAACTTGTGACAGATATCAGCCATTTAAAGTGCATCCAACGGACAGCAAGCATTCAAGGCAAAAACACTTCCAACATTGACAACCAATTCAAATGAAACAAAGTTCAGCTTTCCAATTTGTTTCCAGCCATTAAAAAATACAAAAAATATATTTTTTTAATCAGTTTAAAATACAAACATAAAAAATACAAGTAGCAGAGTGTGTACATACTGGATACAATTGATACAAGTAGCAGCAGTGTATACGTACTGGATACAATGATACAGTTGATTTGGATGGCAATTTAGAGCAAACATTTGCTGCGAGTTGCCATGTAAATCGTTCGTTCTTATCATGTTCTCAACCGAATCGTTCGCTCCCTATAATTTCCCATTGATTTACTACTGAGATAAGCAAAAAAATTGCAATATACAAACAACTGTCGGTTAAAAAAGTCCGGCAGCTTTCATGTAGATTTCCAGCTGTTGTGCTCTTGTCTGGTCCTCACGGTTGCGCGGCGCGGGTCTCCTCTGCGGCGGCGGCGATACTTGTCTGGTCCTCCGAAGCACGCAAGACGCCCACGCTAGTCTCTTTTTTTTCCCGCCACTTTCTCGTTCTGCTCCAGCCCCCTGAGGTGAGTATGTGTGGGCTGGCAAGTCCACACTTTCGCAGTCAGATTCAGCATTTTTCGGTTCCCAATTTGAGTTCTTTAACAGTACCCTAAAGCTAATACGAGCCATTCATTCATTCCGATCCAACTGTTAAATTCATCTGGTACTCCAACACAATTCTGAGAGGAATAAGCAGAAAAACTACCAAAATTAAGGATGTTGTTCCGGAGATCTATCCTTTCTTAATTTTTCACTGATAACTAGTTAACTACCAATGTTGTGGTTGGCTGTTTCAAAAAACTACCAAATACCACGGATGACTACCTTAGCTATTTCTTTATCGCGATTATGAAAGATAAGGCCACTCATCGGGTTCAATATTTACAAAAAAAAGTGCCTTGCATTTTTTAAAGAAGTTCATGTACATATTTAAAAGTGTTCATGTATTTGTTTTAGAAAATGTAAATGTATTTTTAAAATGTGCCCACACATGTTTAAAAAATATACATGTAAATTTCAAATTTAAAACAGAAATAGAAAATAAGAAGATGAGAAACATTTAAAAACTAGTAAATTTGTACGTAAAATATATAATGTGCATGAAAAATGGTTGATCATTTATTTAAAAAGTATTTAAATTTATATAAAAACAATTCCTAGTGCATAGAAAAATCGTACACCATATATTGAATAAAAGTAGATACTAAAAATCATATATTAAAAATGAATTAATTATTCTAAAAATATTTAGAAAAAAAAACCTGATGTATACAAAAATATGTATGTTGTGTGTGAAAAAAGTTTATTTCCATTATGAAATCATCATGTATTTTCAAAATGTGACCATGTATTTCAAAAAATGTTAAAAGTTTCAATGTAAGAAAAAACAAGGAAAATAGATTAAACAAAGATAGGAACCAAAGAAAACAAATTAAAATAGGGACAAAGAAACCAATACAACAGAATGGATACAGAGTTAGTCAAGAAACAAAAAAAGAACAAAGAAAACCAAGAAAAAAACAAAGAAAAATACAAAATGGAAAAAAAATGTAAAAAACCATAGAAAAAATGAAGTCAAAACCGAAGCAGTGTGACCAGAAGAAACCAACAAACAACATAATAAACGAGAAGTCGACGAAAGAAACAAAACAACCAAAAGTTTTGGACTAGAATGGGCAGGAGTAAAAATCTTCAGCCGACACGGTCCCATCCTGCGTTGAGCGAGATATAGCTTTCGCGATTCTCGGGTTGCTCATTTATGTCATTCGTCACGGAAAACAGTCAACCACCCACATAGGGGAGCGCTGCTAGTCCACCCTATGACAACCAACCAACTATTGATCCGACTTGGCTACTGTAGTGGATCGAATATTGTAGCCGTTGGTTTTCTTTTTTATATTCGATGTTTTTGGAAAATGTTTTAACATTGATTTTAAAAAGTGTTCAAATTTTGGAAAAATGAACCTTTTTTAAAGCATGCTCATTTTTCAAGTTCATGAATATTATTTTTGGAAAACTGAACCTTTTTTGGATGAGATTGAAGAGCAATTAATTGTAGAATGTGAATTTTTTGAATTTTTTAGCATTTTTAAAATTCATATAGAAATTTTTGAAATCATAAGTATTTTTTATAAGCAATGATGAAAATTAAAAAAAATCAAACATTTCATGAAGAACATTTTTTTAATTTCAAACATTTTTATGAAAATAGTGAACTTTCTTACAAGAAAAAAAATCATAAAAGACATTAAAGAAAGAATACAAGAAAAAATGTTTCAAAAACCATCTACAAGGTTAGAAAAAAAGGCCAGGAACCTTCCATAAGTATCTCAATACCGAAATTTGTTAACAAATAATTAGCCTACCTGGGCTGGCCCATCTAATGTTCGTTTGTGGCTCGCCTATGCATCGACAACTTAACCCACTAATCATCAAAGTGGCATCCCTCTCAAACCCACTACCCTTCCCTGGCTCGAATTTCTACCCTTGTGTATCCGAGCTCGCATGTGTTGGCGGCGTAGGTGACTTTTCTAAAGCCAATGGTGCTTGAACATCCTTGAATCTTGTTTGCTTGCTCAGTTCTTCGATTCGTTTGAACTTGTCTCACTATGTGCTCGATGCATGTTCATGTGTACTACAGGTTTGTAAAAGGTATCCACGTCGTGGCTGGATCTTCAAGCAGTTCATCTCGCAGTCAGGGGACTCAACAAGCAATTCTATCGTGAAGATAGATCCAGACTTTAACTCGGACTACAGGTGGATCGAATATTGTAGCGGTTGGTTTTCTTTTTTATATTCGATGTTTTTGGAAAATGTTTTAACATTGATTTTAAAAAGTGTTCAAATTTTGGAAAAATGAACCTTTTTTTAAAGCATGATCAGTTTTCAAGTTCATGAATATTATTTTTGGAAAACTAAACCTTTTTTGGATGAGATTGAAGAGCAATTAATTGTAGAATGTGAATTTTTTGAATTTTTTAGCATTTTTAAAATTCATATAGAAATTTTTGAAATCATGAGTATTTTTTATAAGCAATGATGAAAATTAAAAAAAATCATACATTTCATGAAGGACTTTTTTTTAATTTCAAACATTTTTATGAAAATAGTGAACTTTCTTATAAGAAAAGAAAAAATCATAAAAGACATTAAAGAAACAATACAAGAAAAAATGTTTCAAAAACCATCTACAAGGTTAGAAAAAAGGCCAGGAACCTTCCATAAGTATCTCAATACCGAAATTTGTTAACAAATAATTAGCCTACCTGGGCTGGCCCATCTAATGTTCGTTTGTGGCTCGCCTATGCATCCACAACTTAACCCACTAATCATCAAAGTGGCATCCCTCTCAAACCCACTACCCTTCCCTGGCTCGAATTTCCACCCTTGTGTATCCGAGCTCGCATGTGTTGGCGGCGTAGGTGACTTTTCTAAAGCCAATGGTGCTTGAACATCCTTGAATCTTGTTTGCTTGCTCAGTTCTTCGATTCGTTTGAACTTGTCTCACTATGTGCTCGATGCATGTTCATGTGTACTACAGGTTTGTAAAAGGTATCCACGTCGTGGCTGGATCTTCAAGCAGTTCATCTCGCAGTCAGGGGACTCAACAAGCAATTCTATCGTGAAGATAGATCCAGACTTTAACTCGGACTACAGGTGGATCGAATATTGTAGCGGTTGGTTTTCTTTTTTATATTCGATGTTTTTGGAAAATGTTTTAACATTGATTTTAAAAAGTGTTCAAATTTTGGAAAAATGAACCTTTTTTTAAAGCATGATCAGTTTTCAAGTTCATGAATATTATTTTTGGAAAACTAAACCTTTTTTGGATGAGATTGAAGAGCAATTAATTGTAGAATGTGAATTTTTTGAATTTTTTAGCATTTTTAAAATTCATATAGAAATTTTTGAAATCATGAGTATTTTTTATAAGCAATGATGAAAATTTAAAAAAATCATACATTTCATGAAGGACTTTTTTTTAATTTCAAACATTTTTATGAAAATAGTGAACTTTCTTATAAGAAAAGAAAAAATCATAAAAGACATTAAAGAAACAATACAAGAAAAAATGTTTCAAAAACCATCTACAAGGTTAGAAAAAAGGCCAGGAACCTTCCATAAGTATGTCAATACCGAAATTTGTTAACAAATAATTAGCCTACCTGGGCTGGCCCATCTAATGTTCGTTTGTGGCTCGCCTATGCATCCACAACTTAACCCACTAATCATCAAAGTGGCATCCCTCTCAAACCCACTACCCTTCCCTGGCTCGAATTTCCACCCTTGTGTATCCGAGCTCGCATGTGTTGGCGGCGTAGGTGACTTTTCTAAAGCCAATGGTGCTTGAACATCCTTGAATCTTGTTTGCTTGCTCAGTTCTTCGATTCGTTTGAACTTGTCTCACTATGTGCTCGATGCATGTTCATGTGTACTACAGGTTTGTAAAAGGTATCCACGTCGTGGCTGGATCTTCAAGCAGTTCATCTCGCAGTCAGGGGACTCAACAAGCAATTCTATCGTGAAGATAGATCCAGACTTTAACTCGGACTACAGGTGGATCGAATATTGTAGCGGTTGGTTTTCTTTTTTATATTCGATGTTTTTGGAAAATGTTTTAACATTGATTTTAAAAAGTGTTCAAATTTTGGAAAAATGAACCTTTTTTTAAAGCATGATCAGTTTTCAAGTTCATGAATATTATTTTTGGAAAACTAAACCTTTTTTGGATGAGATTGAAGAGCAATTAATTGTAGAATGTGAATTTTTTGAATTTTTTAGCATTTTTAAAATTCATATAGAAATTTTTGAAATCATGAGTATTTTTTATAAGCAATGATGAAAATTAAAAAAAATCATACATTTCATGAAGGACTTTTTTTTAATTTCAAACATTTTTATGAAAATAGTGAACTTTCTTATAAGAAAAGAAAAAATCATAAAAGACATTAAAGAAACAATACAAGAAAAAATGTTTCAAAAACCATCTACAAGGTTAGAAAAAAAGGCCAGGAACCTTCCATAAGTATCTCAATACCAAAATTTGTTAACAAATAATTAGCCTACCTGGGCTGGCCCATCTAATGTTCGTTTGTGGCTCGCCTATGCATCCACAACTTAACCCACTAATCATCAAAGTGGCATCCCTCTCAAACCCACCACCCTTCCCTGGCTCGAATTTCCACCCTTGTGTATCCGAGCTCGCATGTGTTGGCGGCGTAGGTGACTTTTCTAAAGCCAACGGTGCTTGAACATCCTTGAATCTTGTTTGCTTGCTCAGTTCTTCGATTCGTTTGAACTTGTCTCACTATGTGCTCGATGCATTTTCATGTGTACTACGGGTTTGTAAAAGGTATCCACGTCGTGAGTGGATCTTCAAGCAGTTCATCTCGCAGTCAGGGGATTCAACAAGCAATTCTATCGTGAAGATAGATCCAGACTTTAACTCGTACTACAGGTGGAGAGAGAGAGAGATGTGGACTTTTACTATATAACAACGTCCCACAAAAAAGAATACTACTAATTGACCGTATAATTTTTACCATAGATAATCCATATTTGATTTTTTTTGTGGGGTAACCCATATTTGATTGACTTGATGATCAAAGTTAAATTTGAAACATTGCGCGCCTTATTCTTTGAAATAGAGAAATTAATTGCATTCATGAAAACAACATTGGATGTAAGTCGTACAACGAACATTATATAGGCATTTATTGTATGTGATTAGTATAAGCACCTTGTTGATATGTAAATGATAGTTTTATTATAAGTGATCTGTATTTTCTTTAAGTTATGTATGTATTCTTATTTAAATAAATAATTATTGCTATAATATACTACTCCTTCCGTTTTTATTTAGTCCGTGTATTAGCTTTAGTCAAAGTCAAGCTTTGTAAACTTTGACAAAATTTATAAACAAAAATATTCACATATACGATAACAAATAAATACCATTATATTTATTATTGAATGTACTTTCACATCATATAGATTTTTTATAATATTTTATACTTTTTTCTATAAACTTGATCAAATTTTACAAAGTTTGACTTCAGTCAACTCTAATATGCAGAGTAAATAAAAACGAAGGGTGTACTACAAAATTGGGTCTTATTATGGTATATTCCCACTCCCAAATCCGAAATCCGGAGGCATGCCAACCATCACGCTCTGGACAGACGGCCTTGCCAGCAATAAGGCCCACCATGCCTTGACGTGTGGATAAGCGTTTAGTAGATCTGCATACTCCGTCACCATGAAGTAGCGCATGAAGGAGAAATGGCTAAGGTCGGCAAGGCTGATGAAATCCCCGGCCAAATACTTGCTACTCGATAACCTTGACTCGTAGACCTCAAGCAACTTCTTCAGTTTCTCGACCTTCTCATCAACGACTTTTTGATCGCGGCCACGCCCTTCTAACGGGTAGAGGATGCAATTCGCCACGATTGGACGCACTATAGGCTCGTGCTGGAGGGCTTCCACCTCGAGCCATACATCCACCATCGCTGACTCGGTGAGGTTGCCTGCTCTTAGAAGCTCAGGTTTGTACTTACGAAGAATATACCTTGCGATGGCACGAGATTCTAGAAAGAAATATTGCATCAGCAACAGACATATATATACTACAAATATACCTCGCGCGTTGCAGTGGGAATTCCTTTAAAAACTATATTACATAAATAAAATAGTATGATACATTAAGTTGTCTAAGTGAACATGTAAAATTCAATTTGTCATAACTGAGATACTAAATTTATTTGATACGAGACACGTGTGTATAAAAATTATTAGCATGAAAAATAAAACGATTAAAAGATTGTTGATGTGGAGTTTGCATGTAAAGATCAATAAATATATTAGTAGAGTGACATGGAGAATTGATTGGCTAAGAGAATGGATGATATAAATAGCTTGCATGTGAAGATAGACAACTTAAATTACCTTATAATGGGGTTAGTGAACTGACATGAACAATTGATTGACTAAGAAAATGAATAACCTGGATAGCTCACATTTGAAGATAGACGACTTAAATAACCCTATAGTGGAGTTTTGCTTTATAAGAGGTATAAATATTCGTAATTGAACTCAATAATATAAATGAATTCACGTTTACAAAAAAATAGTTAGCTGTTTTTAACAATATCAATCCACATAATTTTGTCATGTGTAGAACAACTACTTGGAAAAAGATACTCTCTCCAATTCATAATAAATACCGTTCATTTAATAGAAAATTTATACTAGTAGCTTAATATGAAATAAGCGATATTTATTATTCATTGGAGGGAGTAATTCAAAAATCAAAAGTTATGATGGCTTACGGTAAAGCGTAAGTTCGCCGTCCTCCAACACCGGAATCTCACCAAAGGGCTGCAAATATACAGTGTTAGCCGAACTGACCACGCAAAGTAACCTAGATATTTCTTCCTCCCAAGAGACTTGAGTAACTCAATTACGATATAAGGGAACTAGCTCAACCGGATCGGGATAAAGTACGCACGTTTCTGGCGAGGTGGTCCGGCCGCCGGTGGTCGCCGCCGCTCCTGCTCATGGGCACGATCTCGTACTCGACGCCGGCCTCCTCTAGGCAGATGAGGACCCGCGCCATCCATGGCGACACCGCCCAACCGTACACCTTCATAGGCGCCATTCCTTCTACCTCCCTTCTGTACTTGAGTTCTGGAGATTTGTGTTTATGTACCACCAGTTCGGCAGTCCAACGCAATTTTTTAGGTAGTGGCCCAGTGGGAATCATTTTACATTATCCAATGGGTTACAGTCCAACTTCAATTTGGTAAGCAACGTACTAGTCGATCGATCGTCACTGCTTGCGTGAGCTATAATGCGTTCGATATCATGCAGCTATACAAGATACGTACATATAAGAGGATGACTAAATCTCAAATCGATTAAGACTCAACGAAGTCTCAGTTAATTTTATATTTGTAAGATCGTGTGTAAAAATTTGTAAAAAAAAGTTTATATATATATTTTATCGTGTAACTGAGACTTTATTAAGTCTTAGTCAACTGAAATCTAGACGCACTCTCTATATAGTTATATGATCAAAAAAATTGCGAGTAATAATGTGATTCATCGTCTAAACTTCTTTCAAGGACCTAACCAACAACATGAGATTACGTCACGGCTGGGTCTCGTCCACAACCCCACGTGTCGCCCCTCCCACGGGTGATACGGGCGCCGCCGTCATCTCCTCTCGCTAGCCCTCTCCCTCCTCCCCTTCCCGGCCAGAGCCGCCGGGGCAAAGTCCCCGGCGGTGGCTGGCGGCCAGGGCCTTCTCCCTTCCTCACATATGTGGCCTGTGGGGGCGGCCAGGCCAGGTGGAGGCGTCGGGTTCGCACGGAGCTGCTAGTGCGACGGCAATGACCTTGACGGTGATGGCCTGGTGGTGTGGCTGCAGATGCATCGCTGGCTTGCAGCAGCCTTCGCCAGCGGCCGGGCGGTATGTGCGCGGCGTCCGGCAAGTGGTGGGGGCACTCCCCGTGGGGCATGGATCTGATCCAATCAGCGGTGAAGCCGTGTGCCCTCGAGGAAGATGGAGGATATCCTCGCCCAGATCCATCAACGGCAGTGGTGACGTCCGTTGACATTTGAGTGTCGGAGGCGGGACTACACATTCTCCCATCAGAACTCTCAAAGTAAAGCTATATTTTGAACGTTGTGAGAGTTTGGGTTCATGCACATATCACTAAATCTTGCCCAGTTTCACTACAACTCACCATGGCGGGGCAGAGAGTTTTTACTACTTTGCAAACAAGAATTAACTCGGTGGATACAAACTTAGAATGCTGGGACGCTGCTTCCTTACGAGGTAGAACGAAGGCACGAAGCTAATAAATCAAGTTACAAGAGACTCAGTGGATAAGAACAATCTTTCGCAATGAGGTGTAGACACATGGCAGAAATTTCAGCCGAGCCTCGCTTCCCGGTGTATAACCTGAAAATGATCAATTTATTCAAACAAGGTTAGCTCAATGCCAAAATTTGGTCCCAAACACTTACTGCCTTTCATCTTTTTTTTTTTACCTCTCCAGCAAATTTAATCAAGATCGTTGTCCTGGGCCTCTGCTGCCCTTCAATTGGCACAAAATGTGCCGTCACCACTGCAGGAAAGCCAGCATTGTCCAATACACCCTACAAGAAAGTCAAAGAAGTGTTCAGGCATTCATTGTTCATCTAACAAGATATGTTTGACTTGGATATATGAGCTGGAGCTCTCACCCTTACAATCCCTGCAACAAAAGCTCCACAGTTGAATGCCCCCATGTCTTTCGGCACAGAGATGAACCTGATCAAACACAAAGGAACCCACGTTTTAGACTTGTAGCAGAAGGGTGATATCATGAAGTAGGGGGGAAAAGGAGTTCGTCGAACCGGTTAACAAGAAGCTCCTTCTCACTAATCATGTATTCATCCTCATGTTCTGTTCCTTTCTCAAGCGAGTCAGCCACCTGGAAACAATAAGAAAGCATCTTCCAGGATAAGCAATCAAATAAGCACACTCAATCCAGTGATGAGAATATAACCACAGGATCCCATTTAATATCAACACATATTATAAATGAATGCGGCAATTTCTTCTGTAACCCAACAACAGGACATAGTTTAAAATATGAGTATCACAAATCTTCTTCTGTAGGAGTTTTAAGACCAGCCTCTGTCTGCAGGCAGTATGTATGACTCTGAAGAGCAAGGGCAAGCCGGTCATGTCGCCTGGGTTGCGGGGCATAGAAGGAACTGGGGATTACATCTTTCTAGTTTATTCTTCTCATAGGTTAGGCTAGATACCTACCCCAACTTGTTTGGGACTGACAGGCTTTGTTGTTGTTGTTGTTGGTTAGGCTAGCTAACTCTATCCAAATGGGTGCATCATTTAAAACCACAGAATATTAGGCCATACTACTACAGGCAGTGGAAATTAGGAGAACACTACTCGAAAGATTCTTCTTTGCTGAATAATAGCATCCCAAACAGCACAAAAATGTGGAAATGTCATTCATGTTAAGTTTTCCATCTAAGCTCTTCTTTAGTGCTCATGCTTGTGACAGAAATCATTGAGAATGACAATACTGTCTTTTTGACTTCCATGTTATTTCAACGTCCTGACTTATTTCCTTTTTCAAATCACAAGTCAGTATTCAGAAAGACATAAGCAAATAACGTTTTTCAGGTGTTCTTGGTTAGGTAGTCTGGTAGAAATATCAAACAACCTGGCAGCTAGGTATAAACCTTTTTATCAGGCATGATACTCAGACGGGTCAGACCACTTAACAAGCTCAGCCAGCAACTTTTTAACAGGACATGAGGACACCAAAGAATGTGCACAGTGCACAGGAAAAAAAGAGTAAGCATGCTTTACAAAAACGCCTACAGTTATGGTAATCACTCAAGTACTCAACTATTGAGGGACAGATGGTGATAAAAGAAGACTGATATGCAGAATAGATTACCTTTCCAAACAGTACTTTCCATACGGTGCTGTGAATGAATGATAAAATGCCCAGCAGTCGAGTCTCTCGCCTATTCCCCTGGATTGATTATTATCATTATTAGCATGACTATATCAACAGGATAAAAAATTATAGAAAGCACTAAGTATGTATACAATAAGTCAATAAAGGAGGTTAATGATGTAAATTTGGAGAACACATGGAACCCTTAGAGAAATGATAGCCTATGGATATTCATATTTACGGAGTCCACAAAATATGATGAGGTCACTCTTAGTTGTTATTATTCAATCAATTCAAAAAATCATTAACATTACGGTTGGATTTTTTTATCCAAACTACAATTTCTTCTGACAACTCTATCCAGATATTTTTGATTCATTATCCACATTTTAGATGTCCTACAGATATTGTGCTATGATTTCCTCTTTAAAGAAAGACAGGTGATACAAGCAGCAGGTTTGTTATCCAAAAGAAGTTATGCACGTAAAAGGCCATGACTATGGCATGCCATTCACAAGTCACAAGAAAGAAGCGAGGAAGTATATGAAGCAATAGACAAGTACTCTACTACAGAGCCATTTTCCGGAACAAGAAAATCATGGAATAAGAAAATAACTATGCATCAAACCTTCTCCCTGTGACACAGCAGTTCAAGAACTCTTGCACCAACAGCATAACCAGCGTCCTCCAGCCTGTGTATAAATCATAAAAGAAGATAAACAGATGTTGCACTAAACACTAAAGAATATTAACCATAATAATGGAGCAGTGTATTTCTAGTGAGAAACATTGCTGAACGTCCTTGCATGATTTAGCACAATAACATCGCCGTCTCCATTCTCCAATGAGAAGTAAAGAGATAGTGTCTTATTTGGTAAAATAATAAAGATATAATTCAAGAAAGAAATTGGACGAACCAAATGTCATAATCGCATCAGATGGCATATCAGAGAAACATCTCAACATAAAAAAAGTAATTGTGAACCTTTACATCATCTGAAATTCCAGATGATTTAAGATACTAGCATACAATAAGTGGCAAGCACATAACACCTGAAACTTTATGTGATCTGGATATCAAAGAGTAGCATGTAGTGACTAAAAAGATTGTACCACCAGCTACTAGGTACCAACCAAGTATTTTCTACCATGAACTAGATCACGAGTTCATCAGCCTCACAAAACTGAAACCGAGTCAAGACAAAATGAATTGCCATAGGATAGAAAAACTAGTTAGTATGGATACAATTAACTACATCACAGGTTTTTCCTTTTACCATTAACTAGAACACAGGCTCGTCAACAATATGAACAGACATGTGAATAAGAAATAGAGACTACCTCCGTTCCAACTCAGCAATGTTGTCAACTTGTGTCTGATTGTATTGAACTAACTCCGAGAACAAGAATGCAAACGCACTCAAACTGACCTATGAAATACACAGAGCATTTAGTAAGCATGTACAACAACAAAACAAGGAAACTGATAGAATATTTGTCACAAGTTACAAACTAAAAATGGAAAGAATGAATGTGTCACTACATCTTACATTCAAATCCTTTCACATTTAGGAACTAACACATTCTTATACTGCAACTAAGGCAGAGGAGAAGCAATATATTTAGCTCTACAAATATATCCAAGTATCACTAAGGTGCATAGTAACTTTCACTTCAATAAATTTATGCTATTTATTTAACCCCTCAGCTAATGCAAGAGTCATTGTTTGTTATTGTATTTGGCCCTTTTCAAGAAACGGGTCATCCTTAGTGCTTACAGGGAAGCAACTACAGTTTAGGTTCAAGTTCACTTGAATGTACTTCAGATAAAATTGAGAAATCATTTGGAGTGTTTTTCATGTTTTACTAATATAATGGCTCAGTATAAGAAACTTGTGTGCATGATACAGAAATATATTGGCACAAATACAAGTAGCGGCTGTAAAAAGCTTCAATTGAACTTCAGAAAAGAAATAACAATGAAAAGAATGAATGCCACTGCATTTAACATTCAAATCCTTTTACATTCAAAATCTTTCACATTTAGGAAGCAAGTAAGTACACGTTTGCATATTGCAATCAAGCTAGAATAAAAGCAACACTTTAGCAAGAGATTATCCAATTGAAGCATCACTGAGGTGCACAGTAACTTTCGCTTCAATACAGTTTGTTGATATGCACAATATTAACATATTTCCTTACATTTCTGAAGAAACACATGAACAAGTAGTGGGCTTGGGAAATACTTTCTGAATGTCTCCAATGGAGGCTACTGCTAGAGATACATATTAGTTTCTTTTATAGGACGTGTTATTCCCAATCTTCCTAAGAGATTTTGTGTATATTTCCACATGTACTTAGTACTACTGCATAACAAAAAATAAACAATGCCCTGACAGTAACAGACCGTAGTGAAAAACAGTCATGCTGCTCGAACTAACTGACCAGGATCTGAAACAACTTCCTGCCCAACTACTCCCCTAACCTGTGAACCTGCTCAGTTACCTATACATGGCAAAGAGTATCTGAAGGAATTTTGATGTGTGGGGGAAGACACATACCTCCTGTCTGCCACGACCGAGAGGCTTGTCGAGCACGTTTGCGTACTGTTTCGCCTTCCCCACGCCGATCATCTTGCCCGGCCTCCTCTGGGATCCCCCTTCCTCCGAGTTTCTTGGGGTTTCTCAAAATACTTAAGACCAAGTTGAGGGGCTCCTGTCCTGGTCTCCCTTTTTCTATGCTGCAAGGTTAGAAGTGAGGCGGTTTCTGAGACGTGTAGACTGCAGCATAGAAAAATGATGCTAATTACTAGAGTTCAATCCATGCATCAATTATGTGTTCAACTACGTGAATATACTGATGACAAGAAACTACTTGCATTTGTGCCAATATATTTGTGCCAATGCATGGATTGAAGTGGCATGTAGAGAATTACTTTGTGGGCATCGCATCACAGATCACACAGCAGCAGCAATGGCTTACAGAGCATGATGACAAGTAAAATAGCATACTGCGGCGTCATTTCTGTTCGCGCAGCAGAAGAACCACAGAGGGCAGCGGTCGTACCAGTGGGCGTGGAGGAGCGCGGGCCGGACGGATCGGACACCGGGAAGGCCGACGACTGTGGATCTGCAAGCAGGGAGGCGGCGGAGATTGATGTTGAGGGGCGCGGGCGGGGACGGAGCGGCTTGGATCTGGGTACGTACTGGGCGGCGGCGGCGGGTACGGGGACAGGCACGGCGCGGGGAGTGGCGGCGGCGGTGACCGACGGGAGGCGAAGTCGGGTGTGAGAGGAGAGCGCGAAGAAAGAGAGAGAGGGGGACGGGGGTGGGACGAGGAACTACGGTGGCAGTTCCGTGGTAATTTTCCTGAAGTGGGAAGGGTATTTCGGGCCTGGGAACGGAGCCAGAGACCGGCGATGAACCTGTCACCATGTATGGTCGGAACGTGGAGGATATGCAGCTGCCCTAAAGTCACCTTCTCGCGCACGAAATGTATGTCAAGCTCGATGCACTTCGTGCGTCGGTGATTTATCAGTTTCGTCGTCACAGAAAGGGAAAATGGAGCATCTATTTGCGTTCGCACAAGCACGATCCAACCAAACTCTAGTGAAACTTCTGCCTGCGACCTGTTTCTCAAACCTCCACAACGTACCTCTATACCCTAGATCACTCAAACCACAGGCATCGACGATAATTCCGGAAGTCATCAATCTGAGCCTGGCTCATGTTGCCAATACCATCATGTTCAGATAGATCAAGGACTTCATTGAAATCATCGATGATAACCCATGTGACTTCAGATGTGATCGCCGGATCTTTCAAGGTATCCCATGTCTTGTGTCTCAAGGGAACTTGGTTCTCTCCATAAATGCATGATAGTCGCCACTAGGATGGACCGAGCTCCGAATAACCGCATCAATGTGATACGTAGATGAACCCTCAGTATTTAACTTTATTTCATCATTCCAAAAGATAACAATACCACCAATATGCGAGTACCGCTAGCAACAAAGGATTTGTCAAATAAAAAAAACTAGCAACCCCGCTTGTGTTTTTTTCATCTGTGTGTCATACGTGCACATGGCTTGGCTTTAAAGTTACGGTGCTTGTATGTATATATTTTACTAGCGTGCATAATTGTATCATTAACAACGTTTCATTTAACTCACATGACGTCAGTAAATGGTTTAAAATTTTCTTTTTTGAGCAACTGATTCAGTTATCAATGGCGTTGAAACAAAATCGAATGCCATCACTATTTTAAATATTAATGGCGTGGTAAAAAAACAAATGACATCAATAACTTGCACCGGGACACACTATTGGCCCCCACATACTAGTGACATTGATTTTAAACGGCCGCCAGCAGTAACCTATTATAGCTGACGTAGGAAAAAATGAAATGGCGGCACTATTTTAAAAAATACCAGTGGCGTGGATTGAATTTTGTGCGTCAACAATTAAAATTGGAAATAATCTTTTTTCTATTAGTGAACACTGAATTTCTTTAAGTTAGTTGACATGGGCATACCGCACGGGGGCCCACCATGACCATATGCCCGGTCAGGAGAACCAATACAACGGAACAAGACATGAAGCTCAACTCGAAGACTTGGAGTGCAAGACAAGGACTCATTGTAAACCCTACTTGGCTATCTATATAAATCCAGACAAGTGCACCCCAAGGGGTACGTAGACACAATTGTAACACCTCCCTCATTATAATACAGATCAACCAAGCACCATGCAGAGTTGTCCCTTCGGAGGCTTGAAGCTGGGTAAATCGTGTCCCCCCATGTTGCTTGTTAGCCGTCTGAATCTACCAGCACGCCATCATCTTCTCCCTCTACGAAACCCTAGGTACATCACCATGGGATTTATCGCGTTCCACGCTCATCATCATTAGTAAAAAGTAAAACTAAAACTACGCAAATCTACCGCTATGTAACATTAGAATCTATAACTAAAATTAAAACTACAATATACAAGACTACATCTACAAGACTACGACACTAAGACTAGCACTACACAATTTAGGACAGTATAACGGGACTAGTTCCCTGCCCTCTCACGCCTCCATACTTTCTGGCCGTCAGATCTTGTCTTCAGACTGTTACTGATCGTTAGATCTATACTCAGCAGGAGAATGGGCTAGCTATCCTAGAGGGCCTCTACTCCGGTGGCAATTTCTGAGCCATGTGGTTAGTCGGGCCTGATCTCCCACAGAAAGCCCATACTCGCTGGGGGCCAAGATCCTTCCCAGCCTTGATTTCATCTTTCTTGCGACATAGGGTGACGTGCGCCGAACTGCCGACGGCGGCGCCGCCCTAGACCATACGACCCTCTCACCTCCACGCTGGCGACTGCTGGACTTCCTGGCCGACGGTGAGGTGCGTTATTCCCATCAGCTCACCTGAATTACCTTTGCTTCAAGAGCTCACAGAGGTGCTTCCTCATTCGTGGATTCAGGTAGTTGGAATGACTAGAGGACAGAAACCTCAATGGCGAACACACAAGGTGGCGATCATTCTGGGAAACAGTGCTCACAACCTGGCACAAGTAGACAAGGTACATACCAATTACTTTGTTGATTTTAGACAACCAAAGAACAAAAATATTCATGAATAGGCGTGCATTGTGATCTATCTTTTCCCTTACTGGATTTCCTCCTTGTGTTTCTTCTGCGGCGCTCGACGACTTAGACTGGGCCACGCCCAACAATGGTTTGTTCAGTCTGTTGTCCTCCCACAAGTGCACGCCATGCCCGCCACGATCAATTTCAGGAGCGTTTTTCATATGTTCGTAGGAGTAACTACAAACTTTTTGGCTTGCTTACAATCTCTTTTCATATTCTTTTCCTTTGTAGATTAATTAATGCATCCAACTAACTCGCAATTGTCTGATAGATTGGTTCATGCCTATGACAGATTGTGAATGAAGGGACAGTACTACATTTAATCGGTTGGCAGTGATGCCCGATAGGGACGATCGGTTGACATATTGTGAACGAAGGGGCAGTAAATTGTATGTTTGTCATCTGGTATAAGCAAGGGATGAATGTAACTACGGCAATCCAATTATTTTCTTATGAATTGCACAAATTTTTGAAGAAGATTTTCGTTTGATTCACCCCTATCACAGTGATTAACTCTGCGCTTTAGCAAAGCCTTGGTCTGACCTCTAATTGATCTAATATTGCTCATTGTTAGCTTTGTAAGATGTATATGATCTCTCGTTGGCTCTGGTTATTCAAGACTTACCCTATAGTTTTTCTTTGATTTAGTTTTCCTCGATTAATAATTGTATGAGTGGAAGCTTAGATTCAGGTTATGCATGTTATTGGTTTCTCCATGCTTCACTAGGTCATTGTATTGAAACTGCTTGCCCTACATAGAGATACCTCAAATATTTTTCTTGTGATATGACCATCTATACTTAGATTCAGATTCAACATTCATCCACATTAGTTGCAGTAAGTCATGTGTGTACAACAAGTCAGGAAAGTTTGAACTTTAAAAAATAAATAAATACCATTTAACAATAAACTAATACACAGGAAGAGGCGTCGAATATGGTCATAACACAACATCATAATGAGAAAATCATGTTTTTGACTTTTTTCTGAATCATTTCAATTTCGTTACCTCTGAACATGTTGTGTGATATTTTGGGTCTGTACCACTGTTCCAAATATCTTCCAATATTTCGATAAATCGTTCGATTTAACCCTTCTCGGTGTCTCACCAATAAGATAAATTGGCCGATAAATGGTTCGATATACTAATTAATGTCCCAATATACCGATAAATCGTCCGATTTACCCCTTATTTTGGGTCGACTGATAAGTTCTCGAAAAGCGATATCCCCAACATTGGTCTGTACTGCAAATAGTGAAGAGTTCAACATGAATTCGCAGATTAAAGAAGTCCAGTCGAGGTGTTTATTTCATTTTATGTTTTTTGCGTAAACATGAATCTATCTTATGATTTTCACTAACGAGAAGTATTGTTAGATTTTATCTATCAATGTTCTACAGAACTAACAAAGTAAAGAGATGATATTTTTAAACATGAATGCTAACATATTGCATTCTTATAGGAAGCAGCGATTCGGTGCCTGGGTGCATCTGCACCCGGAGAGACTAAAAAAATTAAATAAATATGAAAAAATAATAAAAAATTATTTTTTGTGGTGGAAGATGCTTATGTGCGAGATGTTTCTACAAATTTTGGAGAGGTTCGAACTTCTGAAGATCGCGCTGCAAAAAAGATAAATTTGCAGTTTCTTGAGAAGACACTGTTCATGCACTATTTCGGGCTGAATTTGTCTTTTTTGCCGCGCGCTCTCCATAAGTCCGAACTTCTCCAAAATTTGCAGAAACATCTCGCATATAAGCATCTTTCACCATAAAAATTTTGGAATTTTTTGAACTTTTTTCAAATGCCTTTTCGAGGATCTTTTGTGCAGGAGTAGATGAGACTGGGCTCATCTTTGAATTTCCCATTCTTATAGCATCATATACAGTAGTTGTGGCTCCCCAAGCTTTGAGAGCTTGCAACATCAAGGTGCTACAGTTTTTTCTTCAGATCTTTCAACAGCAAGGTCACTGTTCATAACTATTTTTAATTTGCACATCCATTTGGAAGAAAAATCAGAGATTGCAACCCCTGCTAATATTGTACAACCCCTGATATGGTGTGCTTGCATAATTTATAGATCTTGGTCTGTTTTTGCATGCTTTCTTGTTTCGATTTTTTTGACATACTTAATACTATGTTTAGTGGTATCAAACTTTCTCCTAGACTACAGGGGAGATTATATACCGATTGCATGCACTATATGAACATAACCCTTGAGGTAATTTCTCTTTATTATGTGATATAGTAACCATTTTCAAGTCAAAAGTACATACTTTGTCATCTAAAAAAAACAAATCTTGTCAATGCAAGTAATCAGTTCAAGTTTAGCTGGAACAGTGAAGGGTTTCCTTGGCCAAAAAAACTTAACATCACATTGGTAGTACACATTTGTAAAATAAATTAAATAGCATACACAAAACTTGTATGGCGCCCATAAATAGATATATGCACAGTAGATTAAATAGCATATTCCTTTGTGTCTTGTATAGAAGCATCGTTCAATTTCCTGCGTAAATTCATGTTTACTTTATTTTATATAATGATTTAGGTTTTCAACATTGTTCAGTTTTATGAATTTCATGCTTAAGATCAAACTGAGTTGAGTATGTCTATCCAATTTCACATGTTAGTTGTTCATGATCATCAAATGTGCCCTGTTGTAATCATGGCACTGCATCCAACTATTAAGATCATGATATTTTATACAACCTTCATCGTTTTGTTTTCACGAGTACAAAAACTTTGTATCCAAGATGACCTTTTTCAGCTTTGCAGTATGTCATACATTTGAGAAGCATGGTATTTCTTCATTATAATCTGAAATACTTTTGATTTCTAATCTATTTTTATTTTAGATTTTATTGAATGTACAATCCTGATGACACCAACAAAGAGAAATAACCAATAATTGAAATAAATAGCATATTTTTTAGGATGGATAAGTTAAGCTACATATTTCATGTGTATGTAAGTATGTACATATATATATATGAAAATTCCTCAATTTCATCGAAAAAATGGACGGACGCAGCAACGCGCGTCATTATCGATCTTGTCTACACTCAAATTAACACTACAATCTTCAAGACTAACACTATAATATACAAGACTATAACTAATTAAGACTAATAGTACACGATCTATTACTAAAAGTAACATTACTATCTACAACTAAAACTAATTAACACTACAAAATCTACAACTAAAAGTAACATTAACAAAAATTAGCAATGATCAAAAAATTACCTTGTATATTGCCGCCGATGGCTTGAGGAGAGGGAGGAGGGGCTGCTAGCCGTCAGTGAGGGGGACTGCCCGGATCTGCAAAAAGGGGAGGGAAAGCATGAGAATAGAGCCAGAGAGGGATCTGCAGGAGGCGGGGGCGGGGAGGCCTTCCCGGGAACTGGCGACGATGGATCGGGCGGGAAGGGGCGACGATGTCTCGGGGTGGGTGTAGGCGTGGTGGCGGCAGGGCTGAGCGTGGCGTTGACATGATCCAATTAAAGGGGGAGGAGAAATAAACTTCCTTAGTAAAACGACCAAGGTGGGCAGAGCGGTTTTGTTAAGTAACAAAATTGGTGGTGTTGGAAAAGAATATCCAACGACACCACTCTAATATTTTTTTTGACTTGTTTTATGGATACTTTATGTTGTACGTATTTATATTTGATTCTAATTAATGATTTATATATATATATATTACATTTTTTACATATAATATAAAAAGTTGAAGACTTAATAATTAAGAGAAAAATAATCGGTTAATTAATCTGGAAACATAGTTGAAGGAGCTAGAGCTAGCCAAATCATAAACATAGTTAAATTAGTGCCTAAACAAAAAGTGCCTACACCAAGAACATCATCACTGTAATAACAAGAAATAATCCCGCCACTGATCTAGCCGAAAGAATAAGCCCGATCATAACACTAGCTAGAAGTGCACATCGAAGAAGTACATACAATACATGCTATATAACTCAACTTATTAACAATAGTTAACCGAACAACATACAATACAAATATAAAACATCGCTAGTAAGCAGAATTAAGGATAGTTATGGTTGCATCAGACAAATTGGGCATTCCAATCTGTTGCTCCCCCCCTAAGAACTTGTCTCAGTCTTGACGATATGACTTTGCATACATCTCCCAGGGTTTGTGGAAAGGAAAAACCTTCACTGGTGCCTTCATCGGGGGTAGCTTCTCTATATAAATTCATCGCCTCCTCCATGATTTTGGGTTGCAACAAACACTCTATCCTTGTCTTATATGACGGAAAAGGAAGGTGTTCAAACACTGTGGGCGGTTCATCAATCATTGCTCTCTTCTGGAAGAATAAGACGCCCGCGTTTGGATGGAAACCAGCAGCTCCAAGTAGAAGGGTTCCAATGTGATCTGCCTCCAACTCCCTCCTGCATATACAGGCAACATCGATCGATCATCAGTCAGGTTTTCCCTTGAAGGGAAAGCATTAAAGGAGTCCCATCACTAAGCTGGAAACGGTGTAGTGTGGTTTAATTTGCCAATCTGTTTCTACTTTCTAGCGCACTCAGAGAACAACCCAGGTGTTACAGTGTTGGTTTAGGAAACCGATAATTCTCACTGAACATTACCCTACTGTACAAGTTTAGCTTAGCTGAAGGGGAGTTCCAATCATTCGATCGTGCCAAATCCTTCAACTGTAAAATTTCACCCGTACACACTATTTATGGATGATGCCCATTTCTTGCTGATAAAAATCAAGCTGTCTTTCACTTATAGGGATGTCATGTTTTGCCATCACGTCATCCATATTTAGAGACAATGATTTTCAAGGTTATATATAGATTATCCACAATGCTTGAGTACGTTGTCTCTGCTGGTGATCTAGGGTGAAACTTCAATTTGTGGACAAGAGCTGAAGCGTAGCACACTAATTAATTAACTAAGGGGTGTAGCATGCATAAGACTAAACGATTTATGTGGCATAAGACTAAACCTTCGGATGAAAGGAATCCACAAGGGTCCTGGAAGCAAGTCTGAAACCTCCGCCATGTGCCTGGCAACGAGGTGCCCAACCTGAAAAAGGGGAGAGAAAATTATGCACCGGGAATCCAGATGGAAGCGTAAAGCTCATTACTCATTAGTACTACTACTATATTATATAAACGTTAAGCGTTCATATATATATACCTCATGCGCAATAGCAAAAGCAATCTCAGCATCGTTCTTGGAATCGTGCAGCAATCCAGTGTATACCACAATCTTGCCAGGGAGGACAGAAAATGCATTCCTGTGGACTTGGTGTTCGACAAGTATCACCTCCCACTTTATCCCCTCAAGATGACTTATCTGTGCCTTCCGGCGGCTACCATCCTTGGATCCGAGGGTGCGATGGGCGGCGCCAATAATTTTCTCGGCGATACGGCGTACACGAACGCTATCTGGGTGGAGCGGATCCACGATCATTGAGTGGGAAGCCCATATCTTCTTTTCCGCCGTGAAACGGGACTCGAAGCGTCTGTGGTCGGACTCGGGAGAGATGAATACCAAGTGGGTACGGTTTGTGTAAGGCACCACCTCGCAGAAGTGGTCCAAGACGGCCATCGTCGCGGCACCTAAGGCGAGGGCCGCCGCCGCAGCGACCTTACGCGGTTCATGGTACCACCTGTCGTAGCGGGCAACCGCGCTTCCATGGGAGGTGCTGCAGTAGGGCCTAGAGACGGAGAGCGGCAGCGGCGCCGCTGATCGGCGGACGGCGCCGCCGTGTTTGCAGAGGTGGAGGAGTCGGCGCGAGGTCCCTAATAGGCAGTTCATGTCGACGTCGGTTTTCTTTGGCTTCCGGTTGGTACTTTGGTGGCTCCTGCCCGCCGCACGTACGTGGTGTGCATGTTTATATTCATAGAAAGAGACATCCCCGATGACTGGTACGACTCGGACTCTTCACCCAAGGTCCTTGGGGCAGCACACGGTATATATGCTCCTCTCGGACGCCGCCAGCGTCCTCTTTCTCCTCGTCGCCGGCCACCGCACTGCACTCCGATGTGCCGTTACAGCATGTGATGTCCATCTGATCCAGCACCGCCAGCAGGGACATGGACACCGTCCCCGCCGCTTCTGCCCCGGTTATGGTTAGTCGTAGCGCAGAGTACTACATAAGAGTAATTTTAGCGCAACCCGTATTCGCGGCGGACTCTTAAAATTACCGCTAGTTTAAGGGTCTGCGGCGAAAAAACGGCTAGAACAGGCCCCTTAAACGTTGTTGATCCGTAAAAAAAATTAAGGGTCGCAGCAAATCGCTCCACTCGACCCGTAGAAACAAGGGTCGTTGCGCCGACACGAGCTCGCCCCGTATCCGCCGAAAACGGTTGACTCGACGGACATTTCAGTCGCGCGCTCTCTCCTCCCCCTTTACCCTCCCGGCCGCCAGCTGTGTCGCCGCCGCGCCACCGTCGATTCCGGCACGGTTTCGCCACCCCAAGCCGGAAACGAGTCTCCAGACGCCGGATCCCCAGCCCGCCGAGCCCGTAGCCGGATTTGCCACC
The DNA here is from genome assembly GCA_950022295.1 of Bromus sterilis. Lineage (NCBI taxonomy): Eukaryota > Viridiplantae > Streptophyta > Magnoliopsida > Poales > Poaceae > Bromus > Bromus sterilis. The sequence goes on along the minus strand of OX465595.1, from coordinate 447,652,275 downwards.
GCCAAGTCCTAGCCGGAAGGGAAGCGCCGCCCGCAAGATCCGCCGCCGTCGCCTTTGCCAAGCTCCCTCCCGCCGCCGCCTTTGGTAGTTAATTTGTTGCGGCTTTGTAGATGGATTTGACCCGTGTGAGAAATTTTTGCTAGAGGATTCTTCATCGTCCGACGAGTCAGATGTGGAGACGCTCCTTGAGAGGCACCGGCAACAAATGGTGGTGGTAATTCTCGCCGTGCACGAACTAAAAGAGAGGAAGAAGAAGAAACGTCATGGTTCCACTGTCGGCCGCCTTTGCATCCCTCGCAACCGCATCCTCAGAAACGAGATGTTGATGAGAGATTACTTCTCCGAGTCACTAACATACCCGTTTCATGGTAGACAACAAGGCTCGTTTCATTACTGTAGAGCATATAGGGCAAGTAGTGGTTGTTGTTCAATTTTGTTTTCCAGGTGACTTTTTCCATATTAATGACACATATACCTAGTTGTACATCCTAGCAAAAGAGAAAAAATAAAAATGGGAAAATAAAACATATTTCTAAAAGAACTTGAATTTAAAAAAATCATAAATTCAAATAAATAAGTGGGAAGGAACAAGGAAAAAAAGAGAATAACAACTTGACTCGCGACAACAAACATGTATCGACGTTATGTATCAATAATAAAAAATCCAAATTTTATAAAAATATTTACAAAAATTATATTCATGAATTACGAAAAGAAAGGGTAAAATGAAATACAAAATGGAAAAAAGAAAGAAAGAAAATAAAAAAAGACAAGTTCATATAGTGTTTTGAAGGAGAGACAAGTTTATATAGTTGTGTTTGATGACTTACATATGACATATTTAAAATATATGTACATGTAATTTAGCAAACCCGTTGTTAAAAAAAGATGTTTGCACATAGGATTGTTTTTAAAAAGATGTTAGCCCCTATATGGGTTCTAAGTGTTGGTGATGTGTTCGAATCAAAGCTGTAAAAAATATTCCTTTCGTTCTAAAATAAGTGTCGCGGATTTATTTAAATATAGGTGTATCAAAAAAAAAATATCGGATATATCTAGATGTAAAACTAAATCTAGATACATCCATATTTAAATAAATCCGGGATACTATTTTGGAATGGATAAATTATATTTTATCCTCAACTGTAGGAAAATAAACCTCAGGAATGAAAAATCTAATGAGGCTTGCATTTTTAAAGTATAAATAAAATATAGTTATTCGTATCTCAATAGTAGTCAGGGTTAGATTTAAAAAAAGTAACCGTAGCCCGACCTTAAATATAGGCACTATTGAAGGGATGTTACGAATTGAGAGTTATCTAGAAACGTCAAATGTGACATGCAAAGAGGATTTAGGGGGAAAAGGACGACCGGCACCACTAATAAAAGGAGAACATACGTGTGTGGAAATTAGTCTGATGTGTGTCGAGGACAAATTAAATGGGAGCAAGAAAAAAATATTGATGCGTCGAAAATAAAGATCTATTGTAGACTTTCAATTCAGAATAAATATGAGCTTTCACGCTGGGGCGCAACATCTCCGAGCTTTGAAGGGGTATATAATATTTGAAAATCGTATAAAAGAGGTACAAACTATATTGCTATTACATGTGATTCTATAATAGTTACATGCCATCCGAGTACATTGGGTTGATTGAGCAGGTCGTTGTGCGAGATCGTGACAACGCGACAACAATTATTCCTTTTGCATCCAAAAATTGTGTAAGGGTTTATAGTGATCTAGAGAGAGAAAGAAAGACATGTTATTGGAGAGTGTTTGAAGTTGATTTTATCTTTTTTACTACGAGCTCCTCGAATGTCCAAACACTATGAAATATTGCACCCACCTTGCACATATAAGCATCATAGATACCTTAAAATGCCATACTATTTAAATTTTATTTACTATTTTTAATTTACTATTCACCAGAAGCATATAAGCCCGGGCTCATATTTGTTTTTTTCATGTTATTTTGGATACTAATTTATTTTTTACAAATTCCACTTGGTTATGGTGTGGATATTTAATATATTTTGTGAGTATTATTATGTTAATAAAAAACTTAGTGTGTATGATAAGATAGAAGGTGTGATTTTCCAACCGGACGACATTAACTTTAATTCATGCTCTCATCTACCATCATGGAGCTTTGATTTGAAGTGGCATGAAATTCAGCTGGTTGAAAGATCTTGCCGGTGTGTTGTATTTTTGGAGAAAAATAAGGTGATGGAGAGTCGGGGATTTTGGAGAACGGTTGAGGACAGTTTACTTAGTTTTAATTAAGAAACTTAATATTTGAGGTTAAAAAAAACTATATGTGGTAGGATTTTTTGTTTATTTTAAATTTATTAATAAATGTCATCAAACTAGAATCCTAAGGAATCATGGATGGAGCGTACGATGCACTAGGATGTCCGCTAAACTCATGTTGCGGGGCAAAAGTTATGCAATTTTTTTCGTTGCAATGCACGGGCATGTTTTCTAGTTGCACCCTATATCCCGTACATCGAGTGAAACTACACGTCGGTGCCATTGTGCAGATAAACCTGATCATGAGATGATAGAAAAAAAAACATACATATCAAATTAATGCAATTAAGTGTTGCCATATTTGAACAAATCATGTTTGGCATATCTTATCTAGTAGTCCAGTTGCGGCGGTTTCAATAGTAATGTGCATTGGCGTCACATCCTGTTTAAAAAGCCGATGATCGATGCCTTCACAACAAGCAAGATAACCCAATCTGCAACATATATTTCTCATCAACCAACGCCAACACACCTACCTATCTAGCTTAGCTAAGATGAGGATGTCTAACGTGATGCTGCTTTTGCATTTGACCCTTGCCTTGATCATGGTGATATACGGTACGTGCACCTATTTAATTAAGTAATTTGCTTCATACATCAGTTGATCCATTGATGCATCATAATTGGGATGAAGGTGAGGCTTGACTGTTCGTGTACCCTTTTCATGGTGATGTATGCATATTTTTTGCAGATGCGGAAGCGAATTGTACACCAAAAATTATCCAAACACACAGCTGCCAACCCAACGACTGTTTTAGGTTATGCACGGAGGAGACAGTGCGTATTGGGTACCCAAGGTGTGATTATAACTCCTCCTGCGTTGGGAATGGAAATATCGACCCGGAAGACCGAGCTTGTTCGTGCGAGATATGCACCCTTCCGCCAAGGAAACTAATTTCAACAGTTAGTTTGATGTAGATCATCGGACATGAGTGCTTTACCAATTAATAAAACTAAACTTGTGCGCGAAATGTAAAATTGTGCGCGACGACCATCATTTTTTTTTGGTGTAGCCAGGTCTCAGTCGATTGAGATTTAATCAAGTTTTAATCATGTCACATAACATGCAGGGACGACCATCATAGTGCTATGCATCAAGAGATCGAGTGGGTTATTACTTATTAGACAACGGCTTTACCGTTGCCTTGTAAGGAATAGCTAGTTAGTTAATAGCTACTCGCTGAAACTCAAGCAATTTTCCGGTCGAGTCCCCATATAGATTCAAACGCCACTAAATCCCTAACAATATCAAAGTTTAAAATAGCGGGCTATATTTCTTAGCGACGGCATTTTCCAAACGCTAAGAAAGCTATAGCGAAGCTATAGCGGCGTTAAGCCATTTAGCGTTTTCCCAAAAGTAAGAAAACTTCCAGGGAAAATAGGCATCATATATCCATATCATTTAAAAAAATTCAATGATACAAACTTTTACTGAACAACCATGACGATTGTAGCAATAAATGGAGTGCAGAAGTGCATATTACATAACCAACTCCAACTTTCAAATTCATATGTGCAATGCAGAAGTTTAGAGGGAGAAATAGCGCTTTTTTTTGCTTAATTTAGCGTTTTAGCGTGATTTAGCGAGCTATTAGCGGCAGTTTCTATTTAGCGTTAAAAGTGCATAGCTTTAACGGGAGCCCTCTGAATTCGCTATAGCTTGCTATTTAAAACTTTGAACAATATACTACAATGCTGACAACAAAGAGAATAAGTTTGAATCTGAGACAGAACTAGTCCTAGTCTTGCTAAGCGTCCAAAAGGAAAACTAACAACCGTAGGCTCTCACGTGGATCGCGTGGTCTGACCAAACTGGCAGACTTTCTGCTATTGGATGCGCCCACATGAGCTGAGTCGTCAGACTGCAGTAATTTCGAGGATGATCACAGAGATCTTTGCGACGTGAGAGCCTGCAGATTAATTTTAATTTCGATGAGGTCTGGACTGCTCAACTCTGATCGAGTACATTAATTATTCCCGCAAAAAAGAGAGTATTACGTACAATAATTACAAGGCAAGTCTAGCATACTTACAACAACTTCTAACGATGCTTTGTGTTACCCTCAAGAAAAGAAAAACGATGCTTTGTGCTGCTGATGGCCAGTACCGACACGACGACAGATCTCTGATCGAGTACAGCAAATAATTAATAGAGCACTTGAGTAAAAGATCAACGTCAACAAGATCTTCAATTGTTGGATGCATCTCCCAAAGAGATCACAGTTGCATCCACTGACCACTGATGATGAAGGCTCTCGTTTAGATCGAGCGTGTAGCATAAAGAACAGGAGCTCTGAACTTAGTAACCACACCGGCCCTGGCATAGTACACTGAACCAAGATCGATGGGCGACGTCCGAATCGTGTCACGGCGCATGGTACGGCCGGAACCAACGGCCTCGCGGTCGCCGGAGCCGGAGACCATCCACCTGACGCCGTGGGATCTCAAGTCCATCACCGTGGAGCATGTCCAGAAGGGCATCCTCCTGCCCAAGCCTCCTACCACCGGAGGGCACGTCGACGTCGAGGGTCTCGCTTCTTCCTTTGCGCGCGCCCTTGGCCGCTTCTACCCTTATGCCGGCCGCCTCGCCGTGGCCGTCGCGCCGGCTAGCAACGGCGGAGCGTCGTCGCCTCGGACCCAGAGCCTCACCATTTCGCTCCGCTGCAGCGGCGAGGGCGCCGAGTTCGTCCACGCCGTGGCGTCCGGCGTCACTGTCGCGGACGTCACCGCCTCGCTCATCGTTCCTCGGGTGGTATGGTCATTCTTCCCGCTCGACGACCTTCTCGGTTCCGACGCCGTTGAGGGCTCGCGCCCGCTCCTGACCGCGCAGGTCACCGAGCTCGCCGACGGCGTCTTCATCGCCATGTCGATGAACCACGGCGTCGCCGACGGGACGACATTCTGGCAATTCTTCAACACCTGGTCCGAGCTAAGCCGTGCCGCGGCCGCCGGCAACGATGTCATGATCTCGACACCGTTGCCGGTGTTCGACAAGTCCTTCCTCGGCAGCTGCACCCTCCCCATTCCTCTGCCCTTCGGCAAGCTGGAGGATGTCGTCGGCGAGCGTGTACACGTGTTCCCGCCGGTGCAGGAATGCTTCCTCCATTTCTCGGCGGCGAGCGTAAAGAATCTCAAGGCGAAGGCGAACGCCGAGATGTCTGGCTCCGGCGCCACCGGCACCATCTCCTCGCTGCAGGCCCTGCTCGCGCACTTATGGCGTGCCGTGTGCCGAGCCCGGCGACTCGCGGCGGACCAGGAGACGGCGTACACTATCCTCGTGGGATGCCGTGGCCGCGTTGGCGGCATACCGGCGTCTTACGCAGGTAATACGGTGGAGCACGCCATTGCCAAGTCTACCGCCGGCGAAATCCTGGACAAGGGCCTTGGCTGGGCGGCGTGGCTCCTCAACGGGGCCGTGGCGTCGTTTGACACGGCCTATGCGACCAGCAAGCTCACGTCGTGGCCCCAGGAGCCTAGGTTCACGTGCCTGCCTGCTATCGTGGCCGCCGCTCCCACGGAGTTGTTCACCGGGAGCTCGCCGCGGTTCGACGTGTATGGGAACAACTTCGGGTGGGGCGCGCCGGTGACCGTTCGGAGCGGCGCGGGGAACAAGGTAGATGGCAAGGCGACGGTGTACGAGGGCCGAGGTGGCGGAGGGAGCATGGCGCTGGAGGTGTGCCTCGCTCCGGAGGCGCTCGCGAGGCTCGTCACCGACGAGGAGTTCATGCGTGCAACCACCACTGATAAATCATGATTGTATCTCTTGCAGCAATTTTCTTTATCATCAACCACTCATCTTTCGTGACTGCTACTACTTATGAGTGAATAGCAAAGAATAAGGGTGCGACTAGGGCTTATGCGCGATGATGCCAGCTCACATGTTTTTTTTAACTGGGCTTTTGTTTGTTTGTTTGAGGTTGATATTTTGTCTAGTGTGCTTCAATGGAAAGGAAAAAAAAAAGATGCATGTAATTACAATATTTTTTAATTCGGTTTTAATTTTATTGTGCGTGTAGTCGCATATTAGTTTGTATATATTTTGAAAATACTTTTAACTTAATTTTATTTGATTTTTTTAGAAAATAAATAATGAAAATTGAAGTGTTTCTATATTTTTACTGAATAATTAAAATTTCGGGCAGAAAAAAATGAAAGCCCACCACAAAAGGATAAAAGAAAAATGATCTGTTACAATTGTGTTAAAAATGTTGAAGAAAATAATCTCAAATATATAGAAAATGTGTATCTCATAATCTGTATTTAAAAAAAAAATTGCATACAATTGTTACAAAAAAATTGTATCCTACACTGCAAAAAATTGAAGATTATATTATGTATGTGAGGGAGGATGCAAAATTTAAGAAAAAAAGCACACCCGTACCAATTTTTTTACTACAATAAATGTAAAAAAGTTTGACATAGTTGCGACTCGTTGGTGGACTTGCAATTGAGAAAAAAATTCGGATCCGGCTGCGACTCGTTGGTGAACTTACAACTGAGAAGAAAAAAAAGTCTGACTCAATTGCGACTCGTTGGTAGACTTGCAACTAAGAAAAAAATTTGAACCAAGTTGGGACTTGATGATGGACTTGCAACTGAGAAAAAATTCTGAACCAGTTGCGACTCGTTGGTGAACTTGCAACTGAGAAAAAAATTCGAAACCAGTTGTGACTCGTTGGTGTACTTACAACAGAGAAAAAAAACGACCCAGTTGCGAGTTGTTGGTGGGATTGAACTGAGAAAGAAATCGTAACCAGTTGCGACTCGTTGGTGGAATTTCAACTGAGAAAAAAAAGTCGGACCCAGTTGTGACTCGTTAGTGAACTTGCAACTGAGAAAAAAAATCGGACACATTTGCGACTCGTTGGTGGACTTGCAACTGAGAAAAAAATGACGGACCCAGTTGCGACTCATTGGTGGACTTGCAACTGAGAAAAAAATCGAACCAAGTTGCGACTCGATGATGGATTTGCAACTGGGAAAAAAGGCAGAATCAGTTGTGACTCATTGGTGGGCTTGCAACTGGAAAAAAAAATCGGAACCAGTTGCGACTCGATGGTGGACTTGCAACTGAGAAAACAAGTCAGAATCAGTTGCGACTCGTTGGTGGGCTGGCAATTGGAAAAAGAAACCAGAACCAGTTGCGACTCGATGGTGGACTTGCAATTGAGAAAAAAAGTCAGACCTAGTTGCGACTCGTTGGTGGACTTGCAACTGAGAAAAAAATAGGACCAAATTGCGACTCATTGGTGGACTTGCAACTAAAAAAATCAGACTCAGTTGCGACTCGTTGGTAGACTTGCAACTGAGGGGAAAAAATCAGACCCACTTGCGAATTGTTAGTGGACTTGGAACTGAAGGAAAAAATTGGACCCACTTATGACTTGTTGGTGTACTTGTAACCGAGAAAACAATTGGACCCAGTTGCGACTAGTTAGTGAACTTGCAATTGAGAAGAAAAAAGCCGGACTCAGTTGCGAATTATTGGTGTACTTGCAACTGAGAAAAACATCGGAGCCAGTTGCGACTCGTTGATGGACTTGCAACTGAGAAAAAAAAGGTTACACCCAGTTGCGACTCGTTAATGGACTTGCAACTGAGACAAAAAATCAGATCCAGTTCCGATTCGTTGGTGGACTTGTAACTGAAACAAACAAATCAAACACAGTTGCGAATCGTTGGTGGAGTTGCAACTAAGAAAAAAATGGACACATCAACGACTCGATGATGGACTTGCAACTGAGAAAAAAATGTATTCAGTTGTGACTCGTTCGTGGACTTGCAACTGAAAAAAATATAATAAAAACTGAGATGGTAAAAATTTTGAGTCGATGGATGGCTTCCATCTGGGTGAACCCAATTACAATTAGACAAAGGAGAGCATCGATAAAAAAAGGACAACCTATAAACATCGCATGATAAAAAATAAAAATAAAAATAAAAAAAAGGTTAAAACGGCATTCCCTCAACTCCTGCACAACAAACAAGCTAAATCAACCCTCGATTAAATCTCGTGCAGTTTTTAAAAAGAAAAATTCACACGGCAGCAGATTCGTAAGGTAACATCAATATTTCGCATGTACATGCGTTTTAGAATTTTTTTATAAAGAAAAGTTTATTCTATGTTTAAACAATGGTTGGTGTTTATTAAAAATATTTATCATATTATATAAAAATAATTTTATATTAAATTTCATTCTATATAAAAATATTTTTAACTTATATAAAAAATCTATGTATATCTAAAAGTAGTTCATCATGATAAGTTTCTTTGTAAGTATTTAATAAATGTTCACTGTATATGAAGAAAAATTACAGAAAAATAAAAATGTATTACAATCTAAAACTGGGGAAGAAATAACGAAACAAAGAAACAAAACAAAACAAAAAACAAAAAAATCGAAACACGAAATATAAAAAACATAAGGAAAAAAAGTGGGCCGGTCCATCTTGCCATATGCTGCGAGCGTACATGTTCCTAAGAAAAGCCAGTGTACGTACATGTGACTTGCTATATGCTGCGAGCTTATACGACGTCATGCTACGTTTGGTTTTAACTTAAGAAAAAAAAAGATTTACATGTGACTTAGCTAATTCTAAAACCGAAAGAATAAAAATAATTGCCAAAAGTTCGGCAGCGTAAAAGTTCGCCCGAACGCATCATCCGCTGTTGGTGCAGGTGCGCGGACCCCAAAGCAACACATCAAATTTTTTTTATCATGTGGAACTGTGGGCGATGTGGGTTTCGTCCAAACATTTTTTAAACAGATCTTATGCACTAAGCGATGTTTCGCTACCCTTCGCCCATATTGTTTGTGTGATGTGCAGCTATGTTGCGCTCATAGTTTAGGCCCAATCACTACAGTTTGGTCCACTGCATGATTAGATATAAAAAAATTGCGATGCTTAGAATTTCTAAATGGCACTTGTTTAGATTTTTGTCTAGTTTCATAAAAAATGTTTGTTTTTACCATGTTTGAATTTTTTAAACATTATATTTTTTAATTACAAATTATACAAATGATATATAATTAATTGTAACTAAAGGCAATTTTTTATTTTGTGAGATATAACAATTATTTATAGGATATGACAATTAGTATTTGTAGGATATGTTAAATTTGATTCATACGACATGACAATTATTATTCATCGGACATGACAATTTTTATTCATAGAAGATGACAATTCTGGTTGATAGGACATGTCAATTCTTGTTGGTAGGGCATGGCAATTCTAACACATGACAATTCTTATTCATAGCACATGGAAATTCTTATTCATAGGACATGATAATTTTTGTTTGCAGGACAAGACAATTCTTATTAGCATGACATGACAATTCTTAATTATGGGTCATGATATTTTGCGAAACATGACATTTTTTGTTGAAATTTTTAAACATGGTTATTTTTTAATAGAACATGGCAAATTTGCCATGGTTATAATAGTGCTATAGGATTTTCATCCCAAGAAAATTCTGTCATTTTCTAATTTTTAGATTGCTTTATTTATCTTGTGATGGATCTTTTGCACATGGCAAATTCTTATTTTCGCACATGGGAAACTCATAGTATTTTATTTTTTAGATAGGGTAAAATCTTTTTCGTGTGAGAGTACAATCTTATTTCGTATATAGCTCATTGGACATGGCTAATTCTTTTTTTTGCAAGAATTCAATTTTTGTTTGTCGGCTATGGATTTTTTTTTATTTTTCACGTGACATGACATTAGTTATATATGGAACATGGAAATTCTTATTTAACATCATGTCAATTTCTTACATGCGAGACATGATGTTATGTGAAACATGACATTCGTTATATATAAGACATGGCAACTCTTATTTGTACGATATGACAATTTTTATATGCGGGACATGATATGTGAAATTGTTGGAAATGGGTATTTTGAGTAGAACATGGAAAATTTGCTATGATTACAATAGTACAATAGGCTTTTCACCCCATTGCAATTTTTCCTTGTTTTAATTTTTAGATTCGTTTTATATAGGTTTCCATAAAAAAAATATAAATTTACCATGCAATTTTATATTTTCTCCTATGATAATTTTATAGTTTTATTTTTATTTATATCATGGCGATTTTTACGTGAAAAGATAATTGCATTGTAGCAATGGAAAAAAATATTTTTATCACATCACGAAAAAATCAAAACATCTCTTTTTTCACTAACGGGCTTGTAAGGCCCAATATAAAGAAAGAAGGAGTTCGGGCCGTACACCGAACAAAAATGTTCGGGTGGGGAGCAGCCAGCCATCGTACGAAATCGTTCGGGCGACCTCCCCACCACCGAACGTCTGGCACTTATTGACGTCATCCATTGCAGGCTGGAGGGGGTGTTTACTGGTTAGTCGTTACTGATTTTTAGTTCAATCCCCGGGGTTGCCTGTATTTCTCAATCCTACCAGAGTTGATGAGCTGCTAAAATAATTTGCCTTCACCCAACTCATTTGCCTCACCAATGATATGGATGAATCATACACACTCAACCTCGATGACTTAGGAGTTGTTCATGGTTGATGATGGTGAGAGATATGAAGATCTAGAATGCGAGGAGGATCGTCGCAATCATCAAAAAGACAAGGTCAAGGCACTGCATGTTAGGATTCGTAGTAGAAAACAAAAAAAAATCAATCATACGAATAATATTTCCAGAGGTCACTATGAAGCTGCAATAGGTTTGCAATCCATTTACCTTCATGAACTATCCCAGCAGCGAAACATAGAGAAGGGATAGTTGATGAAGCATCAAAGATAAGGAGTCCCTTGAATCGAAGATCGAATGGACGATCTCTAGGTAAGTCAACAAGTACGATGAAGTCGTTCCAATAGAGCTTCATCGTTCAGAGATCGGAACCACGTGAGCACGCGCAAAGGGAGGAGAAGCCCCATGGGTGTGTCTATGTTAGGAGAAAGATAGACGGAAGAGATGCAGCTCTTCGAGCACTGAGGTGTGTTTGCATGGGCTGCCCCTTCCCTCAATTTATAGATGGGAAAGGGGGGACCAACTTAAGGAAAGGGGAAAACATATTCCTCCTTATCAAATTTTATTTCATTATTACAAAAATAGCTACTCTACCACTTCTCCCAGAACTATGAACCCCACAAGCATTATCATATCCTAAGAAAACTGATAGATTTTCAACGAAAGCCTACTAATCTGGGTTCTCAACATTGGAAAGAACCTTAGCGGCAAACTTTACTGTATTTCACGAATTGTCGCGGTGTTGCCTATACTGCGGCAATTCCAATACAGGGGATTCTTTGTACAAGGCGGTACTGCTTCAACGGAGCCCATCGATTTTGCACTCATGTTTTTTTAAGATGTCATAGCCTTTTTAGGAACACTCTTGTCCCCATCTTTCCCAGTCTTGGATCTCTTGAGATCCTTCTTGGGTGGAGGGATCGAAGGGATACTATAAACTTGGAGAGCTTGGAGAGCTTGGAGCCATTATTAGCATCAATCATATTCATATGGACTATGGTGGTGTGGTGGATCCTGATTCTGGTCGACGGGAGGGCTTCGTTTTTAGTTGTTTTTCTGAGATTTGTTAGGGTTTGTGTCTTGATCGAGAATACGAGATGGTGGCGACTTCTTGAAGATGGAATAAAGTTCTCCCCGGTGATGCGTCTAGTATCATCTGTGGGCGTGTGGAGGTGTGTCTCCGGCGGATCTATCCTTGGTGGATTTGCTCGGATCTGGTTGTAGTTCGTCTACTCTTGTGTGTTTTCAAGTTGAGTACTTTCGATCTACGCTAGTCTTCAGTTGCGGCGGTTGTTATTCAGGTGTGCTGGTCGTATGAGGTCTTAGCATGGCGACTTCCTGACTGTTTATTACAACAAGTTTTGCCTGGCTCCGGCGAGGGAGGGGCGATGACGGCGGCGCATGCTCGGTTCACTTCGGTGCTTGTAATCATCGCTAGGTGGTTGCGAGCCGGTGGTCCACTTGCAAATGGGTGTGGAAAAAACAAAAAGTCAACCCCTAGTTGCGAGTCGATGGTCGACTTGCAACTGGGTGTGGGGAAAGGAAAAAAAATTCAAACCGAGTTGCGAGTCGGTGGTCCACATGGAACTAGGTATGGGAAAAACAAAAAATCAACCCCTAGTTGCGAGTCGGTGGTCGACTTGCAAGTGTGTGTGGGGAAATGAAAAATTCAAATACAGTTGTGAGTCGGTGGTTGACTTGCCACTGGGTGTGGGAAAGAAACAAAAAAAGTCAACACTCAATTGCGAGTCGGTGATTGGCTTGCAACTGGATGTGAAAAAATGATAAGCTGAACCCCGGGTTGCGAGTCGGTGGTCGACTTGCAACTGGTTGTGGAAAAAAATAATAAGCTCAACCCCCCCCCCCCCCCCGGGCTTGCGAGACAGTGGTCGACTTGCAACTGGGTGTGAGAAAAAACGAAAAATCCAACCCCTTGTTGCGAGTCGGTGGTCGACTTGCAAGTAAGTATGGAAAAAACGAAAAGCTCACCAGCTCCCGTTGACTTGCAACTCGGTGTGGGAAAAGAAGAAAAAAGCAACCCCCAGTTGCGAGTCGGTGGTTGACTTGCAACTGGGTCTAGAAAAAACAAAAATTTGAACCCCCACTTACAAGTCGGTGGTCGGCTTGCAACTGAATGTGGAAAAAACGATAATATCACCCCCCCTTGCCGGGTTGCGAGACGGTGGTGAACTAGCAACTGGGTGTGGGGGAAAAATGATAAGCTCAACCGAGTTGCAATTGAGTTGTATATTAAAAAATGGTCAGTTGCGTGTGAGAGAGCTGCAACTGAGTTGTATAGTACAAAAAAGGTCAATTGCGTGTGGTTATGAGAGTTGTAACTGAGTTGTATAATTTTTTTTAGAAAATGGTCGGTTGCATTGCATGTGGGTGAGTGAGTTGTATAATAATAATAAAAATGGTCAGTTGCATGTGGGTCAAAGAGTTGCAATTGAGTTGTATAAAATTTTTTAGAAAATGGTCGGTTGCATGTGGTTATTAGGTTACTTGCAGCTTGGTTATATAATAAAAAAATGATCACTTGCATGTGGGTGGGAGAGTTGCAACTGAGTTGTATAATAAAAAATTAAAAAATGGAAAACATGATCAGTTGCATGTGGATGGATGACTTGCAGCTGGGATGTAAAAAATAAATAAAATGTGCAGGGTGGGTAAGTTGCAACTGAGTTGTATAATAAAAAAAATAAAAAATGTCAGTTGTGTGTGGGTGAGAGAGTTGCAACTGAGTTGTATAATAAAAATATATAAAAAAGGAAAATGGTCAGTCGCATGTGGGTTGGTTACTTGCAACTGGGATGTAAAAAATGACCAGTTGCGTGTGGGTGGATGAGTTGTAATTAAGTTGTATAATAAAAAAACATAAAATAGGTCAGTTTGGTGTGGATGGGTGAGTTGCAACTAATTGATGAGAGGTACTGTGCAAAAAAATATACATGGAACATACACACAAAAAAACAATTCATTCCTGCGAGTAGTAGTTCATTATATAAAACACTGGGAGTCTTCTCACTGCAATAACAAAAGTTGTTTGTGGGAGGCCCACAAACAGCAAAAAAAGATAAGGGTAGCGAACGAACAAGCCCGCTCGGGTGGGAAAATCAACAGCTCTGCGCCGGCCCAACAAACAAATAATAAATGATTCACGGTGGATCCGGGTCTCCATCACCCTTGCGTTACAAATAAAGCAAACCGAGATCGTGCGGCTTGGCATGTACTTCCTTCGTCCCGGTTTATTGGGCCCAGAGACCAAAACTCTGGAACCAAGGCAGAAGAATGAATTTCCATAAAAATCTCGTTGTTTGCATCAAATTAAAGCCAAAAAACGGATTTACTTCCCTAATTAAATGCTGCTAGGCATGCATGCTACGCATGCATTGGCTGCATGCTAAGAAGATTTATGTGCTACTTATCTCTTTCATCTTAATTACTCATTGAGTGCATGAATAGGAAAGAGATTCAAGAGAAAAACTACATTTCCAATGCGGCTTAAATGCAGATTTAATTATGGGGCCTAATAAGATGAGACGTGCTTAGAGTGCTTAAGGGCCCAATAAACCGGGACGGAGGGAGTACATGTAAGATACTTAAATCTTATGTACATGTGTTCTAGCAATTTAAGTTTTTTTATTTTTATTATTTCTAGCGATACTTATTATGGATCGAAGGGAGTACATGTTTTATCATTTGACCGAGACTTAAATCTTATGTACATGTGTCCTAACAATTTTATTTTTATTATTTTTATTATTCCCTTCTATCCATAATAAATATCGCTCATTTTGTAGCAATACTTATTATGTATCAAAGGAAATACATGTTTTATCATTTGACCAAGACTTGTTAAATTTTTAGTTGACAGAGATCTAGAGTTCTAGACACACCCTTTCCCTTTTCTATATGTACACCTAATAATGGTACTAGACCAACAAACGGTAGCAGAAGAAGCAAACATGGCGGCGTGGAGCTTCATGGTACGCAGGCAGCCGGCAGAGTTGGTGGCGCCGGCGGGGCGGACGCCGCGAGAGCTCAAGTGGCTGTCAGACATGGATGATCAGGAAGGGTTTCGGTTCCACATCCCGACCTTCATTGTCTACAAGGGCGACGCCTGCATCTCCATGGGCGGCCGGGACCCTGCGCCGGTCCTACGGGCCGCCATCGCCCGGGCCCTCGTACCGTACTACCCGCTCGCCGGGCGGCTTCGGGAGGTCGAGGGAGGGAAGCTTGCTGTCGACTGCACCGGCGAGGGCGTGCTGTTCGTGGAGGCCGACGCCGACGTCCGGCTGGAGGACTTGGGGGAGGCGGTTCGGCAGCTGCCCTTCCCCTGCGCCAAGGAGCTCCTGTTCGACGTGCCCGGCTCGTCCGCCCTCCTCGACGCGCCCCTCCTCCTCTTCCAGGTGCTTGACTGAGCATATGCGTAGATTTTAATGGTGGTTAATCTAATCCTTGCTGCTGGTGCTGCAGGTGACGAGGCTCGCGTGTGGGGGCTTCGTCCTGGCGGTGCGGCTGATGCATGTCATGGCGGACGCGCAGGGACTGGTGCAGTTCCTTGGTGCCGTGGCGGAGTTGGCTCGGGGCTCGCCGGTGCTGTCGGTTCGACCTGTGTGGCAGCGCGACATTCTTCTGGCGCCGAGCCCACCGCCGCCCGTCTCGCTGAGCCGCGCGCGTGACGACGAACGCCGTGCATCGGCATCGGGCCCCATGGTGCATCGGGCCTTCTTCTTTGGGGCACGGGAGGTGAACGCCGTGCGATCCCTCCTCCCGGCTGGCCTCCGGGAGAGCGCCACCAAGTTCGACATCGCCGCGGCGTGTCTGTGGAAGTGCCGCACGGCGGCCCTGGCGCGCGACCCCGGAGAGCAGAGGCCAATATTCTTCACCGCCAACGCGCGGGGCCTCAAGACGGCCATCCCCGCCGGCTACTACGGCAACGCGTTAGCCTACCAGTCGGCGGTGGCCACTGGCGGCGAGCTGTGCGCGAACCCCGTGGGCTACGCCGTGGAGCTGGTGAGGAAATCCAAGGCGCAACTGGGGCTGGTGGCGTACAAGCAGAAAGAGATGCAGGCGTTGGCCGACTACATGGTGCAGCGCGGGCGGCTGAGCTTCACGGCGGCGGACGTGTGCCTCTTGTCGGACGTTACCAAGGTTGGGTTCAGCGATCTGGATTTCGGGTGGGGCAAGCCGGTGCACTTCCTCGCCGGAAGGACCTCTGTCGACGCCGACGCACCCGTGGTGCCCAACCTTATCATCCCTTCAAAGGGCGCCGACGGTGAGAACGGCAGCGCCATAACGGTGTGGCTGCCTAGTCCGGCCATGGACAAGTTTGCCGAGGAGATGGCCAACCTACTGCGGCTGCGGGTTCCAGCCGCTCTGTAGCAGCCGGCCAGATGGCCACATGACTAGTGGTCATCCATGGATTTCAGATATCCGGTGTCCCAAGCAAAGTAGCCGGATATCACCCTGCAAATACAATATTGATTACTTGTGTACAACCTATATATTTATATATTTTATACTTTTTTCAATTAAACAAGATATTTTATTGAAACCTAGCTATGTTCTATATGAAGGGTATTGCTATTCCTATTTTTATTTTCATAGTCAATGAATAATGTACATGGTTATTTTCGAATAACGAATTAAAAAATGGACATCGATCCGTGGCTCCAATTCAAACGAAGCAAAGCAAACTATTTAGGTCACCATGTTGAAGTTGCCCTCAAGAGATTTGGACACATGCAAATCTGACCCTATACCATGTCACATCGATCATTGACTATTAATGATCGCATGTAGCACTCACGTAACAGGAACAAATAGTGGTGGTAGATAAAAGGATGTCATCAACAGTGTACATATGACTATTGATGTCATCTTCATATATGACAGGTAGTTAACCGTACCATCGGTTTAATTGGATACGTCTATTCAGCCTCTAAAAATAATGCTACAGTATAGAAGGTGTACAGATCGAGACCATTAGATTATTAGTTAGAGGATATTTTGTGCAAATAATATTTTCACTTTGGTAATAACAAAGGTGTAAAGGAATTTTTTAATGTATATTTCATACTACTAAAATTTGAAAATTATATAGCGATTTCAAAAAATATTAATTATATGGATAACTTTTTAGATGGAAAAATCCAAGTTCTCTTAGCGTTACTCAAAAAAAAAACTAATGTTAGTAATAAAAACTAAAGGTCTGCCGGTAGCCTAACTACCGACAGCGGGCTTTCGTGGGCCAAAAGCCGCTACCGGTAGATAGTCTAACGGCAAATCTTTCCCCACCTCAAAAAAGTTAACGTTTCTTTTAATACGTGTTTAGTTTTTACAATGCACATGTCACATACAATTTCGGATTGAAATTATTTAAACATCAATTTTTTTGTTTCGACAAGGAGAACAACTTCGATGTTGAACATTTTTTTCATTAAAGGGTATCTACATGGATGATTATTTTTCGTCAAAACGGTGTACCAGAAGCAGTGGATACTGGGTAGCAAACATGTTGGAGCGCGCGGAAGGATCGTATGTGACCAGTTCGTCCAAAAAACCAAATACATTTTATCAAAAAACTATGAGAAATTAAATGTCGTTAGACAGTATATCGATATACCCTTTTGGTGCAGGAAAAGCCCGATATGTATAACGATAGCGGGTTGACGGAAGATAGGCTACCAATAGTGTGCTGTAGGTAGATAGTCTACCAACAGGTTAATAGAATTGATATTTTTTTAAAATTTATATTTTCACATTTGTTACATTGTTTTGATGACTTTTTTTCTGAACAAAATATGCGGCTCAAAAACTATAGTAAACCGTGTTTGAATGCCGTAATAAATTGTGCTTCAAGAACATACAAAAATATGCTTATTATGGGGATAAAGACTTGCTTTTTTGTGGAGAAAAAATTTATTCTTGTTCAGAAACACATATTTTACTTCTCGAAGATCCACATATTTGATTTTCATGTTGTCATAGAAAAACCTTCGAGAACCATATATTTATTCTTGTTCAGAAATACATATTTTACTTCTCGATTGAAAGTCTATATTTTACCTCTGCTGGAAACATAACCTTTTCCCGTGGAGCCATATATTTCTTCCTTGGGAGCGACTAGGTTGCATGCGCATGTGACTTAGTTAAACCTTTTCCTGTGGAGGCATACATTTCATCCTTGGGAGCGACTAGGTCGCATGCGCGTGTGTCTTACTTAAGTCACATACACTGACGCTAACCTGCATATTGTTTTTAATTGGGCCTTTGTTTGGTTTGTCTGGTGGGCTTTAATGGACAGGAAAAAAGGTCAGTGTAGTCGCAATATTTTTTTAATTCGAGTTGGATTTTGTTGTGCGTGTAGTCACATATTAGTTTCTATATATTTTGGCAATATTTATTTTAATTTGGTTTTAATTAAAAAAATTGACAAGATAAATAATGAAAATTTATGTGTTTCTATATTTCTATTGAAAATTTAATATTTCGGGTATAAAAATCAGAACCAGTTGCGACTCATTGTTGGACTTGCAACTAAGAAAAAATTCGGACCCAGTTGCGACTCGTTGGTGGACTTGCAACTGAGAAAAAAAATCAAACTCTGTTTCGACTCGTTGGTGGAATTGCAACTGAGAAAAAACCCAGACCCAGTTGCGACTCGTTAGTGGGCTTGCAACGGAGAAAAAAAACAGACCCAATTACGACTCGTTGGTGGACTTGCAACTGAGAAAAATAAGTCAGACCTATTTGCGACTCGTTGGAGGTCTTGAACTGGAAAAAAATTATGAACCAGTTGCGACTCGTTGGTGGACTTGCAACTGAGAAAAAAAAAGCAGGATCCTGTTGCGACTTGTTGGTGGACTTACAACTAATAGAAAAAAAGTAGGACCCAGTTGCGACTCGTTGTGGACTTGCAACTAAGAAAAAAATGTAGGACCTAGTTGCGACTCGTTGGTGAATTTGCAACTAAGAAAAAAAAGTAGGACCCAGTTGCGACTCGTTGGTGGACATGTAACTGAGAAAAAAATGTCAATGGTTAGTAACTGGGTTTTGCGACATAAACCTAGTTGCGATTCGATAAACGACTTGCATCTGGGTTGACGAATATTTTTGTAGTTGCAACCCTTGATTCACTATCACAGTTTTTTAAAACAGAAAATTGACACGGCAGCAGATTCATATTTAACTTCAATATTTTGCAAGTACATGTGTTTTAATAATTTTGTATTAAAAAACTACATTCTATGTTAAAAAAAAATTGGTGTCTATTAAATTTTTTGTCATATAATATAATAAATTAGTGAATATGAACAATTTTCGTTCTAAATTAAATATTTTCAACTTATATAGAAAAATCAATGTATATTTAAAAGTAGTTTAACATAATAAATAAATTTTAAGTATTTAATGAATATTCACCATATATCATGAATAGTAATAAAAAATGCAAACAAAATAAAAATACATTAAAATCTGAAACTAGAAAAGAAAATAAAACAAAAGAAAAATAAAAAAAATCAAAACAGAAAAAATAGGAAAAAAACATAAGAATTATTTTATATGGGCCAACCCATCTCTCTATGCTGCAAAATCACTTACATTTTCTAAAAAAAACCAGTGTAAGTACATTTGATTTCCAACTTAAAGAAAAAAAAACAACTTACATGTGACTTAACTAATTCTCATGTACATAAAAATTAGCAAAACCGTTCTACCTTTTATTCAAATACACAGATTCAGTTCTCGTAAAGACACACTTTTTTTTAATCCAACCATAGATTTAGTTTACACGAAAGCATAGTTTTGCTCATGAAAAAAAAATCGCACAAATACATCCAAAACACGACAGATAAGGGCAGTGGGACACCGAAAAAATAACCTCTACGAATGTCCCCTAACGGGTACCCCATTCATTTATCACCCCCTGTGTGATTGCGGTTTCGTAAATCATGGGCCGCTAGTTACATGAGATTATAAAATGCGAGTGCACTTCACCTGGGCCATTTCTTCACAATTCTTATTTGAGACATCCTTAGGCGGAGAGCAACTAATTAGCGAGTACTGTCCCTCAAAATTTTTTTAGCGAGTACTCCTTCGAAGGTGGACTAACGATCATCCTGATAACGCGTCATGTGTCGCATCCTGGTGCTACTTCTGATTTTCAGTTTATTTTATTTTTGTGTACGCATTTTTTATGTTTAAAAATGGTTTTTCGGCTTTCCCGGTTTTTGCGTGTTTTTTCCTTATGTTTTGGTGTTCAAAAAGAATTATTTTATCAATTGTTTTTTTTAGTTTTAGAAAAAGAGTCACAATCGTACATTTCACGGAGACATGAATTTGCTTCCACGAGAGGCACACAATGTGCCTCTAAAAAAAGAGGCACGATCATGCTTCCACGGGAGGGATGAATCTGCTTCCGTGAAAGGCACACCGCATGCCTAAAAAAGGCACAACCATGCATGCACGGAAGGCAGGAATTTGCTTAGGCGAGAGGCACATCGCGTGCCTCTAAAAAAAGACACGACCCTTGGCTCTAAAAAGAGATATGAACGTGCCTTCGCAAGAGGCACAAATTTGCTTCACGAGAGGCACACAGTGTGCTTCTAAATAAAGGGGAAAAGGGAACACCAGAGCGCAACAAATGACGCGTGTACAATGCGCCACCTGTCAAGCGCGAAAGAATGTGCGATGTTCATTGTAAAGAGTACTCCTCAATTGGTGATTTCTTCTTTGGCGTCAGAAAATATCGAACCTTCTTGAAGGGCAAGACAGTTAACGCCTCTGTTGGATAGGCCCATTTTTGTTTATTTTTCCTATTTGGCTTCTTTTCTTTCCCTTTTCATTTTTCTAGAACATATTAATTTTTTAAAGTATATTTAACTTTTTGTTACATTTATTGAACAATTTTTAAATGTACAACGAATTCTAAAACATGTTGAATTTTATAAAACTGCATACTGATTTTTATTGTAAAATATATTTAATATTAGGTACTATATAATGAATTATTTTTGGCTATCACAAGGGTGCAACCTCAACTAAAACCGCATCCAAGACGTGCAACCACATGTCCAGCCACAGTTCATACACAGCCATGAGCGCAGTCACAGATCGCAAGCAGTCACAGTTTTTCCTTCACACGGGTGCAACCAGAACGCGATACGTGGCGACTTCTGGACGCACCCAAAGTGAAATTTGCGGCATCTTTCGAGAGGGTAACCTCTAACTAGTTGCTCTCTTCTATAACTGGTTTAGAGCGGTATTAGAAGTTTCTACGTGTTATTTTTTCATTTTCCGTTCTCTGTATTTCTTCTTTGGATTTCCTTTTCACTACTAGGGAATGCCCTTTTAGTGGCGTCTTTTTTTTGTGTTTGGTGCGCATTATGGATGCGCCACTAACTGCAAGCCACTAATAAGGGCTTATAGGTGGCACCTAAGACCCTTAGGCGTGGCGCATCTCAGAATGCGCCACCTATAAGCTCTTAGGGGTGGCACATTTTGAAAATGCGCCACTATTATTTTTTTAAAATTTTGAATTTTGAATCTGGATCTGGAAAACAATTTTTTTTTCTTAATCTCAGGTTAGTATGCTTAATGCCCGGTCACTATGCTTAATCTCAGGTCAAACTTCCCCGTGGGTCACCCATCCTAGCACTACTCCAGCCCCAGCACGCTTAACTTCTCGGTTCTATTCAACTCTCACTCCAGCTCACCTAGCAGGCACATGATGATATATCTAACATATAAATCCTATTAAACCATGTTGATGTCTAGGACCTTGTTAATGTTCATGGGTGTGCTAAAATTTTCAATATTTTTTTGAAACTTTCTCGATGGGACCATTAGCATATTTTGAACTTTTTTAAAAAAATAAATTTTTATTTTTTAATTTTTTTTAATGTTACTATCTAAAATTTTCAACTTTTTTTAACTTCCCGATTTGTCCTCTAGCCTATTTTGAATTAAAAAAATCAAAATTTTTTTGTTAGTAGTGGCGCCACTACTAAGTTCAATTTTTTTTATTTTTTTCTCTTTTTTTGGGCCTCCAGATCTTCAAACGCGCGTAACTTTTTTTCTGTTAGGTTTTTGAGGATTCTAAAAATGTTCAACGGGTTATACCCGGTTGAATTTGGATATAACTTTTCGAGTAGATGATGTTTCATATAAAAAACTTTTTAATCGGAGGGCGTATGCAAATGTTAAGCCCATTTTACGTAATTCTCGAGAGATTTTGCAAAAAAAAGTCGAAATTCATATTTGTAAATTTTCCTAACAACTAGACCACATATAAGTTGAAAAACTTATTTTCTTTTAGTTTTTTGACATTTCTATCATTTTCTTTTATTTTATTTTCAAATTGGAAAGGCGTTCCACGGGGGAGGGGGGTGCATTTGGGATTTTTCCCGCCCAGTTTTTTCTTATTAGTGGCGCATATGAGAAATGCGCCACCCCTATGAGCTTATGGGTGGCGCATTCTGGATGCGCCACTAATAATTCCTTAGGGGTGGCGCATTTCCTGAATGCGCCTTAGGGATGGCGCATTTTCAACATGCGTCACCCATAAGGTTCTTAGGGGTGGCGCATTTCTCCAAATGCGCCACGTATAAAGGGATCCAGGGCTGGCCCACTCTTAGGGGTGGCGCATTTTTAAAAATGCGCCACCTATAAGGGCTTATAGGTGACGCATTTTTTACCAGTGTGTCACCCCTTACAACATAGTTGCGCATTACATATAAAATGCGTCACTAATAAGCTTTCCATGTATAGCTATTTTCCTAGTAGTGTTTCTTCACAAACGTGTACATATTTTCCATAAGCAATGTATATTTTTGTATACATTTTCAAATATATGATGTACACTTGTAAAATGAACATGTTTGTTAATACTACCTGATATTTTTTTGAAATACACACTAAATATTATTTTCAATGATATGGAACAATAAGAAAGATAGCTGGAGTACAATTTTTCACATTTTATAAATAATATTTCAAAATGTGACGAACATATATTTTATACCCCTAAGTTTATTTTACAAAAACGTATATATTTTTTAATGGTACGGAAATGTTTTCCTGAATTACACGTTTGTTTGTTTACATTGCGTAAATGTTTTTATTAAAGGTCACCAACGTTATTGAAATGCATGAACATTTTATATTTTTATTAATAACATTAAAAAATATGTAAATATTTTTTATTATTTCTAAAATATATGTGAATAATTTTAAGAATTATTATATACATATATATAGTTTTCCAAATATATAAAGAAACAAAAAAAAGGAAAAACACCTACTTAAGGCTAGCGTCTGACTTGCTCGAGGTGATATATAGACACAGGGCACGGCAATACCTCGCTTATAACATTGCAGATTTCTTCATTTCATATATCAATGGTACCTTATTTCCTATAATTTTTCTTTCATTAGTCGCACTTTTAATTCCGAAGCTCATAATTTAGCTAGTTTTAGTGGCGGCTTGTATACATGTTTGGCTGGGGATTCCTCATGATCCAGTGTGTATTCTTGAATTTTCTATCATTGATCAATAAAGCATGGTGTTACCCCTCAAAAAAATAAATCTATCAATACTACCTCAAAAAGAAAGTACGTACCTCAAGTGAGTAGACCAGGACCTGATGTGAAGGCACAGTAGCTTCCACGTACCCCGAACAGCAGCTCTAAAATTAATGTTGATGGACAGAGATGGAACAAATTGGAGCAGCGGGAGCTTTACGCGGAGATGCTAATCAGCTGATGTTTATTTTGGTTTCTCGGCTATTGCTGTGAGCAATATTTGTGACCGTAGCTGCATAGAAGCTTGGGCATGCCATGAAAGATTGTCCCTAGCAGAGGATCTTCGTAACATTGCTATTGCCCCGGTATTGCTGTAAGGTGGTGGTTAACTACATCGAACAAGCTAGGATCTAATGAGGGCTATGGCGCCATCACCAGAGTGATACATGGTCATAAAACTATCCTAGAGCTCCTTTCTTTTGTGGTCATCATCATGTTTGGCTGTATCGTACATGCACACATCGTTCCTCCTCTCAAAAAAAGTAAGCGTGTGTTTGCCTTCAAAAAAATGAACGGTCGATGGCACACTAGGATGCGAGGCAGTAAAACATCCAGAGTGCAAATGAAAGCACGCAGCAATGGACGTATACTAGTACATCTTTGACGGTCTGAGATGCATGGAGGCTGTTCGTGCCAAAAAAGCCTAGCACTAGCTAGCTATAGTTGCGTACGGGCGTCGAGAAACGGCAGAGTGCTACGTACGGACATCCACTGTAGTAGCACCTGCGAGCGACTGCTCATAGTGTCAGTCAAATTTCAGTGGCATCGCAGTCTACGAGTACTCTCTTGCATTGCATGCATCGGAAGCAGCGTATAGCTCGATGTGGTTACGAGTAGCATGCATAAAATGGCCACGTGAAGTGACCGCACGGCACAGCACAGCACTGGTTGCTCCTGCATGTCCAACGCGCTCCCGATGCATGCAGTCTTGTTCAAATCAACGACGACAACGTTGCTGCACTCTACCTGTGAAGTGATACACCGGCCGAAGATCCCTTGCCTTATCTGTTGCAAATTAAACATCACTGTTTATGACACTAGGGGCGCTTTTGGTTCCTATTGGTTGTGATCGAGCTTTGGGAATATTTTTCTCAATTGCTCATCTGCTATTCATTTTAGAATTCATTTTGAATTGAGATCTTTTTGTTTGGACGAAGCTGGACAGACATGTAGGGATATAATTGAATAGTCAGCTTCCGCATCAATTTTTGTGGACTGATTCGAACCGGTCTACGTACGGATGCGATGTCCATTTTAAGGATCAGACTTGACTAGGCTCTTAATGATCTAGTTAAGGAATCCTAGCCTAGCCCAAATGAGCAATAATTGAGAGCCGTCACTTTTTTTAGAGTGTAAAACATTTAATGGCAGCTTACTTTACTATACAAAACTATCAAACATTCTTCTTAATCCATTGTTTAGAATGAATATAACTGAGCATGGGCTAATTGCTAGAGGCTATTCAACAATTTCCCCATGGGCTAAAATGCATGGAGCGGTCCCATTATGGTCCTCGAGAAGCTCTATCACTGTTTGAGTAACATATATGTTTGCCTCGGAAAAAAAAAGAGTAACATATATGTATGCCCTCAGTGAGGTGGATAGTCAAACAGCTGCTTGGAACATTTGGGCACTCAGGAGTTGGAAATGTTTTTAGAAATGAAAGACCTGCCTTTATATGTTGGAGGCACAATTTCATTCATGACATAACTCTTTTTCCCATAGAATCAAGATAAAGTTTTTCTCTCCGTGACCATATGTTTTTCCTATGTGTCATGTGTCATCGTGGTCAGAAAGTCGCAGTCTTGACGATCACTTTGAAAACAACGGGAGTATATAATAGGTCCATCAATCCATTCTACGCGGTCATCGAGCAATTCATATTGCCCCGTCACAGCATTGCCATATGTAGCATGGCCGTGAGCTACGTACGTGCATGCTTTTCTAGCGCTAGCTAGTTGTTGCAGGCGAGTCGAGTCTGTTACACACGCATGCATATGCGTCTCTATGCTTCGGCAGGCCGGTAACCAAAGACGTAGGCATGGATATTTGTCGATCGATTCGCTTAGCTCTATCAAGTGTTTTTGCCAGCATCTCCCAAAAAGATATATTTCTGCTAGAGGTTAGACACGAACCCCGCATAGTCTTACATACTGTATTGTGAAAATGCTTTTTGTGCTAGATATCTATACGTAGGAATATAGGATTTCCAGGCAAGGCAAAGCTTTGAGAACCTGTGATAACACAAGAATCCATATGGTCAAATTGTCAATAATTTAACGTACAAAATTAATAAATAACCCTTAACGAGCCGGTCAAAAGGAAAAAAAAGAGGGGATCCGAGCAAGCAGCACAAATATCACTAATATAACCAAAAAATAGAAAATGAAATCAAAAGATGAAGATGTCACCCCTAACAAGAGATAACCTAGACTACTGAACATGATTGGAGCCGTGCTACCTAGAGAAATCGGCGGATGAGATCCTTATAAAATTTCATGATCTCGTCTCGTGAACGCAGCTTGTATCATAGGAATATCAAAACTGGTTCCCGTATCATGTGATACTCTCCCGAAGTATCAACACAATGGCAGGGTCGGACGTCGCCAAGTTTGACGACACTTTCCGTCTCCCGATCCATCTTATAGATGAATGGATGGCATTCGTGCCAAATACCATATCAATGATGATTTTGTGTGTGCAGGGGGCATGGAAAGAAGTGGGGGTATCAATGGAGCCTTTTTTTTAATCCAGTCATATTGAAAAGATTAAAAAAATACAAAATTACAAATACATACTGATATTCTTGCGAGCTACCCAAAAAAGAAAAACATCTGGTTCAAATACAATAAAGAAAAATCCTGTTTTAATCCATGTATTTGTCTTTTTTGTGTACATCACATATGAACATATATTTCATCAAATTTCAAACATATATATTCTACACATATATGTTCATGTCTAAAATTTTCAGACTTATTTTTACGTGTGAAAAACTATTTTTCATGAAAAAAAAACAAATGCCATCCTGGAGCTCGGCCACCAAATGCATTTTTCGGCAGAGAAGGGGGAAGGGGTAGAAGGATTCTCAATAAAGTTAACGTGGAGGCGCCAGTAGAGAAGAGAGTTAGAGTGGGCGCCCGTGGGTTTGAAAAGTGGGTGACGTTACAACAACTTACAATGCTGGGGTTTTAATGGGCTACGCCCATTTAGCACCAACCGTTCGTTTTCGCTGATCCATTTAGGACCATGCGTTTCTTCTAAACTGGCCCATCAGAGGAGCTCCAACCAGAATTGCAACTGAAACATTATCATTAAAAAAAAAACTGAAACCTTATCATTGCTCAACTTTGTTCTCAAGCTTAATTTCGTGCAAACCATTTCTCTTAAAAGATAGCGAGATAGGCGGGCGCAAGCTAAGCACAACTACAAAAGGGTACTACATAAAATGATCGACATTAAATATATGTGGACATGTTTTAACACGGTTTATGAAATGAGTAATATCAAATACCCGCGAAGATATCCGAACAATGTTAAAAGTGAGCGAAGGTCATTGATCATCAAATCAGAACAGCAGGAGAGACCTAGTAAAAAATCATATGGGCTGTAAAGACATGAGCACAAGAAACTCTCTTAAAGACATATGAAAAAATCTCAAAAAATAAAAAAGGAACAATTGTGGTAGAAGATGCTTAGGGGCTAGACATTCGTGTAAAATTTGATATATTTTGACATCGGGAGCTTACGGAAAAAAAGAAAAATTCAGTACAGAATAGTGAATGAATAATAGCGTTTAAAGAGACGGCAAAAAAAAATCTTTTGCTGCGAGCTTTCGAGATGTTCGAACTTTTTCAAGATTTACATACACATCTCAAATGTAAGCATCTGCCACCACAAAGAAAATTGAATTTAATTTATTTTTTGTTTTTCGGTATACAGAAGCATCCGGACATCGAATGGACCCTTTCCTAATAATCATGCTCTAAAGATTCAACCAACCCGCTGTGTACCTAGAGGAGTGAGAGAAAGAAAGGAGATCGAAAGCGAGACGCAGCGATACGTCGGTCCTCCGCAAAGGGAAGAGGGGAATATGACGAGAAAAGCTTCATTCCCCAACTTTCCAATAAAGCCATTATATATGCTGATACACTTACACTACAAAAAAAGAGAGAATAAAACAGGATGAGATGGAGACACAGCATCACTTAATGCAGATTAGCATCCAATTCTATATTAGCCATGGCAGCAAGTGCAAAGCCTCGTCGCTGCCTCCTTTTTCAAGCCATGCATGCATGTCATGCATCGCCATCAATCCCAAGTGAACTTCCACCCAGCATCACAAGATGATCCAAGTGCATGCGTGCGTGTAATTAACTCCTACTAGTAATGAACCTGTTTAGCCCGATCGAGGAGGTTCGTTAACTTGTAATGAACTTGCTTAGCCCCATCAAGATCACTGGATTTGATTAGATGCCTAGCTAGGCCATTTTTCCAAGCACCAGCCACTTGAATTCATGCAACACGCCATGGACGACACGGCCGCGAGCTGTGAGCTCACCACGATAACTGAAGCTAGCTACAGCTAGCTGGTGGGTGGTACGATGTGACATGCCATGGTTGCTTGCTCTACGGGAGGAATGGAATGACTAGTTTGGCTGGCTTCATTTTAGCACGTAGAGCTAAGTAAGCTAGAGCTAGCCAGGGAGGGAAATCGAGTGATGAAATGGACTGGTCGCTACACGTCAGCGTCGGCCTCCAGGGCGCTGCCGGCCACGAGGCGCCTCATCTCCTCCTCGGTGGCGGTCGCGGTCGCCGTCGTCGTGTCCGCCGCGCCGGTGGCCGTCAGCCTCCGCGCGCGCATGGCCTCGACGCGCCAGTCGGTGCGCCACACGACGGCGACCAGCACCAGGGCCACGCACGCCGCCTGCGCGGACAGCAGCCCGTACCACAGCCCGCCGAAACCGGCCCTCGGCCCGGGCCCGAACGCCAGCAGCACCGCCACCGGCGTGCCGACGAGGTAGAAGGAGAGGAGGTTGATGCGGGCGCCGACCGCCGGCCTGGCCGTGCCGCGCAGCACGCCGCACCCCGTGGTCTGCGGGCAGTTGCCCAGCTCGCACAGCCCCAGCACCGGCATCGCCGCCGACGCCAGCGCCACCACCGACGGCTCCGTCGTGAAGAGCGTCACCCACTGCGCGCTGAACGCCGCCGTCCACGCCACGTGCGCCAGCCCCACCCCCGCCGCGCACCACAGCGCCACCGTCGCCGCCATCCGCGCCCGCCGCGGCTTCCCGGCGCCAAGCTCGTTGCCCACCTGCATGCATCCATGCACCAACACCAACAAGATCGATTACCAAACAGAGAAATGGCGTAAAAACACTGCAGAAACGAACAGTGGCCACAGTGGAGTGAGGAGCTGGTCTTGTCTTTTCCATGAACTGAGCAGTGAGAGCACTGTGGGCGCATGTGGCTACCGGCGGCAAGCCACTGCAGCCTTTGATTGATTGGTCAGCTCAGCTGGTTTATGTGCACAGTGCAATTACGTGCGTCCTGCCACGAGTAGTAGACCGGTGGAAGAAGATGAAAGCATGGAAAGTTTTGTCGTTTCTGTGTCTCGTCGCTGTAACTTGTAAAAGTAACAAACTATTCACGTACGTCCACCTATTTACATGGGGTGAAAACCAAACCAAACCAAACCAGCAGCTGTCTAGTCTATCTACCTGGGAATCTACCAAAGAAAGCAACGTGGGAGTGTGTCTTTTGGGACCGAGAATATATGGCTCGGCAGTTTCTTCCTTTTCCTAAGGGGAATATATGGCAGTTAATTGAGATTGAGAGCAAAGATTTTGTTTACCCCCAGAAAGATTGATAATGGTAATAAAAGCTCTAAATACTTTAGTATGCATTTATCTCAAAGCCAACAATCAAAGAAACAACTCTAGTAACAAAATTTGTCAAAAGAGAAGTATATATAGCAAAATTAAACATCTTCTTCAACTGAAAAGAGAAGAAAATATGTTGGTAGCATGCACGCCCAAGTAACTACCAGTAGCTCCTACTAGCTAGCAAGTATGTATATGTAGCAGCTAGCAAGATATTGTGGTGCAATGGAAGTATGGCAACATTAATTTTGCCATGTTGGAGGTAGGTCTAAGGCAAAAATTGCCATGCAGCTAACCTAGGCAAGCAAGTGTGCGGTGCATCCAACTTTGGTCAGACTGGTATTGAATGAAACTATCATCTGACCAGAGTAGCTTCATACAGCTAGACAGAGTTGCGTGTCTCTTGAACTGCAAAAGAATCCAATACATAGCAACTTGGGACAAAGTTTAGAACTCAATCAGTAATAGTTTGAACAGCCAAATGAACAAGAAAAAACATGCAGAGGCTAGGATATCGCAGGAGAGCATTTAAAAGAGATCTTCATTTTTGAAAAGCAAATAAAAGCTTACCGAAAATTCTGGCGTAAAATAAGGGTGAAATGTTTTAGCTTGGGCTCACAGATATAATAACTGAACAATAAAACGGAACGGAATATGAATGAGTCGGCTTCATCATGCAAAAAAGAAGGTGCAAAAGAAAAGAAAAGAAGGGGAAAACCGTAAAAGAGGAGCACAAATTGTGTGGCCAAGACGGCACAAGTTACGTGAAACGCGGCGGATGATGATCGATGCTCGCAACAAACTCATCAATCATCATCATCACCGGCAATACATCACCAACGGATCCATCCATCCACACGATGCGATGTGATTGAAACTCACTCCAAAAAGGAATTTGGCAGTTGGATGATCGACACGAATCGAAAAATAACATTTCTTTGTGGCGGGCAAGTGTTCTTTCGTTTCACGAATCGAAGATCTTCCTTTTCCAACCAAAGGTGACAACAATGGCCTGATCTTACTTACCCTGGTGGAGACGCAGGCGGCGAGCGCCATGGGCACGGTGTACATGAGGCTGGTGGTCTGGATGAGCACCCCGGCCGCGCCGACGGCGGCGGTGGGGTTGGGGAGGTAGCCGGCGAGCACGGTGACGACCTCGTACCACCACCACTCGAGGCAGACGCCGATGCAGCTGGGCACGGCGAGGCGGACGAGGCCGCCGAGCCCGCTGGCGACGGCGGCCGGGCGCGCGAAGCCCTTCCAGGTGTCGTCGCAGGCGCCCGCCCAGCGCACGTAGGCCAGCAGGAAGAGCACCATGTTGGTGTTGGTGAGCGCCTGCGCGGCGGCCACGCCGCGCACGCCGAAGCCCATGACGAAGACGAGGAGGACGTTGAGCGGGACGTGGAGGAGCACGGCGGCGGCGGAGCATGCGGCCATGGGCTTGGTGATGCCCTGGGAGCGGAGGTAGACGCGGAGCGGCTGGAGGACCGCGAGCGCGGCGAGGTCCGGGAGCGCCCACGCGGCGTAGGCGGCGGCGGAGGCGGAGATGGCCGGGTCCTGGCCCAGGGCGACGAGGATGGGGCCGACGTTGAGCCAGAGCAGCGCGATGGGCACGGCGGCGATGGCGAGGAGGAGCACGGCGCGGTGGAGGGAGAGCGTGAGGAGGTCGTAGTTGCGGGAGCCGTAGGCCTGCGCGCAGAGCGGCTCGAGGCCGGAGGCGAGGCCGAAGAGCACGCTGTGGCCCGTGATGTTGGTGAGCCCGATGGCGAGCGCGCCCCCGGCGAGGTCGAGCGGGCCGAGGCGGCCCAGGCAGAGCACGGACACCATGGCGCGCAGGTACACCACGCAGTTGAGGGCGGTGATCGGCGCCGCCATGCGCCACAGCTCCCGCAGCTCCTCGGCGGCCGACGGGTTGTCGTCGCCGCCGTCGGACGGGGTGTCCACGTCGTCGCCGCCGCCCTTGGTCCCGTTCTCGTGCTGCTTCTTCGCGTGGAGCGGGATGGCCATGTCGGGCGGCGCGTTCTTGGCTCACTTGGGTTTGCTCGGCGGCGGCGGCGGCGAGAAGGAGAGGAGGCGTATCCTATGGCGAGTGCGGGGAATGCAGAGTGGGGAGACGAATGGAATGGTGGTTATGGTTATACACCTTGGGTTTTGCTGCTCTGTTCCGTTCCGTCTGTTAACGTGACGGTGCACTCGTAGACTAGAGGCGTTACGAGCTTGAAAAACGGCGCCGTTTCATTCCATTTTTTTCCTTGCTTCACGAACGACGCCTCATTATTGCGTACGTATAAATACGAACTAGTATGTAGGAACCAATGGGTGGAAGTGATAACCATATTTGGTCATGAGTGGCGTCACAGACTAGACTATGCCTGAGCGCGCGTATGGTATCTGGTTTAAATCTCTTATAGAGCTGATGATGTCGGTTCTTAGAGAATTTGTTTTTTTTTTGAAAGTAGAGAATTCGGAGTTTGAAGCAAGGAGAAAAAAAACGGACTTCACTAGATAGAGAGAGCTTTTCTTTCCACATTACTACTTATCACATTTGGTGTTATTTATTTACCAGATCATTAGCTATTTAATTGTTAGATTTTTTTTGAAACTATTTAATTGTTAGATTGTACCAGCTTTGATGTTACTAGACATTAATATACGCCAATAAAAAGCTTGTTAGGTTATATATTTGATAATATTTTTATGGGGAAAATCTATCACGATCAACCTCTAATATCTAGTATTAAAGCATATACAATCTTTAGTATATTTGTTAACACCTTTATAGGAAAGAATCAATCACGTTCTATATATGTCTTCCAGCCTCTCCTCATTTTTCTATCCCACCAATATATTTAACAGGGTTTTACCCAACCGATTTATTTAAGGGTTTGTCTAGGGCACATCTAGATGTGCTCTAATCGAATTAAGAAGGAAAATAAAAATATAAAAATATATCTAAATGAAACTTTATGTAAAATCAATAGTATAGAAATTAGATGTGCTCTATCTTAGGGCACATCTTTATTTAAACCAGTTATCTGCAAAATGAGATACATCTTCGATATATTTGGTAACTTTTTACGGGGGAAAATCAATCATGATCAATCTCTAATCTCTACCATTAAAGAACACACTCATCTTCGTTATATTTGATAACGTAAAAGAATCAATCACGATCAAATCTCTAATCTCTACTATATTAAACAACATTTTGTACGTTGTTTAGTCCTCCCACGAACTCCATCGATCGAGTGAATGCATCTCCCCCGTCGTTTTTTCTTACACCTTTGTTGATCAAAACCTAATTTATTTCCCAAGCAGGGAACAAAACACACGCAAACACGACTGCCTTAGAATGTGAACCCTGGTCGCACTGATCGATGGATCAGAGTGGCCGTTGACATGGAGGCATTTGATTGAAAGGGACACCATTGGAGCTGATGCGGGACATGCTACATGCGGGAGAAGATGCGGAGGTTCCAGACCTGTCTCCTCTACCCATCCGAAGATCCATCGCCGATCGGGCCAGCATGATCTCATTCAGTTGTTGTGGGAGATGCTGTAGGTGGGAGCAGATGTGGAGGCGCCAGAACCGACTCCTCTACTTAGTTGAAGATCCATGGCCGACCGGGCCAACGTGACCATCCAATAAAATGCCTCTCTCCACAATCCTCCCTCCCCTTCTTCCATGGCAGTTCCTCTCTATTATTTGGACCAACTTTTGCTTTGTCAGCAATGCTACAAATGCTTGCAGATTTAGAAATTTTTGAAGTTTAATTTTTTTTATTTAAATATTCACAGCCGAATTTGCTACAAATGCTTACTTGGAGCATTGTAGTTTAATCCTCGATTATACGAGCGTTGGTGCCAAATTTGTGGATGTTGACTCTGCAACTTGCTTACATAGAATCTTTGAAGCTATACCAAGTTGACTTTCTATTAATTGATACCATACTTTTCTTCCATTTTTGAAATTTAGGTGTTGTGCCAAGTTGCATGGTTGTATATAGGAGACACCTCTTTAGGTCCTACTCCTTATACCATCAGACAAGATGACAACAGCCGTTGAGGAAATATCAACGTCTGTTTAAGCATCATTCGAAAACAGCTAATGTGCTTACCAAGTCTAATGTTTCTATATCTCCATTTCGTTTGTCATGAATCATCTCATTGGTGCATCTATGCCCCAACATCTGGGTGAGCCCATTCCTTATTTAGTTTTTGTGGTACTGGATTTATTTTGTAAAGTTGTACTAAGTCATCGATACTTATTTTGGGACGAATGGAGTACTCTACAAGGAAACTGTAATACTTGAAAAAAATTCATCTGAGGTAAGGTAGTCACTTCTAACCATATTATCCTGGTTGCATCAATAAAATATGAAGTTGGTGATGTCATGTAATTTTTAACCATATGATCAACATATGATGCATAAGAGGTAAATTGTGATTATTTGTATGCATCACAATTTACCTCCGTTCTTGCCCATGCATTGCAACGGATCTACAAATAAAACTAATACATGTTCACAAACTTTCTTTATCAGAGTGGGCTCGGGGACTGAAAGTGAAAAGGGTGGTCAACAACGACGGTGATTTTTTGAACTCCTTATTCCCGTATGATTCCATCAAACAATGTGTATGATGGATCTCTTCAACCTTGCTACATATCCAATTAGGTGCATATTTCGTGAGATAATCTCTGATTTTGGAAAAAATCGGAGGAAAACTTTGGAAGGGGATCTGGTCTCAACAAGCAAGGTGATGTTGTTGTGTATTTTATGTAGTTTATTTCAGAGAAGTTGCACTGATTTCTCTCGATATTTATCTATTTGTAGAGAAATTGTCAAAGGAAGGCCCCAGTTAAGACTGATGTAGAAATGGTTGAGCGACGCCAACATTGCATAGTTGTGTGCCATTTAGGGCTATCAAAATGTTATATCACCCAGAGTTGTCTCATGTCTCCAAATATGTTGATCTCATGAGGTAATAAATTTTAAAGCATTACACTTAGCATACTTAGAATGGAATGTGAAGTCATGGATTTGGTGAGGAACTAAGTGCAAAATCATGTAGTCGGTTTCTTTAATTTCTAAGCTACGTGCACTTTTTAGGCAATTATTCGGAAAATATTTGGTTATGCTTGATCCTCATCTTTCTTACGCCTTTGCTCATCACGGTAATATATATTCAGGGCCGACCCTAAGCATGTGCAGTGCGGTTGCACAGGGCCCCCACAGCTCAGGGGCCCAGCCCACGCCATACTTATACACTAGTACTGTATACTACTTTTCCTATACGCTAATACGAATCGAGGAGAAGCCTGGTACATAATAGTCAGCCTACACTCGGCGTACAACAACGTTTTAAGTCCAAAGTAAATAAATAGACAACGGGCCCTCTGAAGATAATTCGAGAGAAACGGAGCCCAGAAGGAGAGGAACAAGTAGAGGATTTGATAGAATTTTGTATCAACCGTTCCAATGTTTTATGCTTTTTCGCAAAAATAAAAGTTTTGTGATTCTGTGTATTGATCAACACATTTTTTTGAGAAATACTTCCTCTGTATCAAAATATAAGACGTTTATTTATACAGAAAGAGTATAAAAACATCTTACATTTTTTATATGAAAAGGTATTGATTAACAATTGAAATAAAAACAAAACAAAATGGAAAAGGCCTCTCTTTGTTATCTTGCACCGGGCCCCTCACATGCCAGGGCCGGCCCTGTATATATTTTATCCTACACTCCTAGGTGGGTGGTTGCGCCGTTAGCAAGGATTTGCGATGTGCTTATGAGCTGGTGAGAGAGCATGCAGGAGGTGAACAAGATGAAGGCTCTCAAGTGGATCCGAAGTGGTGGCAGCTTTGCGAAAATCGAATGAAGAGAAAACTGACTATTGCAAGAGAGGTCATCGGGTAGAAGGCTATGATGCAGAGCATTCCTGGATTCTGATTCGGAGTAGATCGACATTGGTTTGTAGGTCGGCGTTGCGCAAGGTGAAATCTTCGATACGGGTTCATTGATTCTAATTTGATCATTAATTTTATCAATACCACGTGAGTTATATGTCATACAAAATATGTTATTGGATGCACATTTCAAAGAATTTTTGTATGACATATAACTCATATCTTTTTGATCAAAATTATAAATCAAAGTTTGGCAACAAAAATAAGTGGCCTTGTATAAAATCGAAGGGAGTCTCTCTATAGTTTAAACGTGGCTTTCTTAGCCATCGCCGAGGCCATCCGGAGATCTAGGACACTGGCATGTTGGCCTTTTGTATTTTTTTATTGCTATGGGCAAGTTCAACCATTCGTTTTGTTAGGTCATGTTAACCTGGATGTAAAGTCCTGTTCGATTGGTTTGCGCTTTCCATCATACAGCTATTTTCATGTGACATATGTGGATTCACGAATTTTAAGCAGAAGGGGCAATCTCATATTCCCCGTAACTACTCCTTTTTTTACCGCTCATGTTAATTCAGGGCAAGCAACGATGCCCGTGTTCACATCTGGCCCCACACATTTACATCGAATCAAGAGATGGCCATGTGCAACTTTTCATATCACACGATCCATCTTCTGCTTAATTTCGTTCATCAAAAAGAAGTACAATAGAAGAAAAAGAAGTCACAGAAAATGGCATGACATATACTTCAATTCTTATAAGAAAAAAAACACATCATTTGGTTCTTAGGATATAAATTTTGTATTAGATTTGAGCCGGTGTTATTTTACTTTAAAATGTGAAGGATATGAACTAATCTTATATAGGAATATGAATCTGTTTCTACGAACCTAAGTGCCCTAAAGAAAATATTTCTATAGAATGCCTACAATTTTTTTGTAAACGAAATAAGCCTAAACCTAAAATAAGAATTCCTATAGGAATCTTTTTTTAGGAGACAGTAATTCCTATAAGAATCTTATCCTATATAATTTTTACAAAAAAATTATAAACCAAATGAAGCCTAAATCTAAAATAAATAAATAAACATATACGACGCCACAAAAATAACCATCACCGATCCAATGTCACATGAACTCATATACCCTCTAGTATCATGAATGTCACGCCAAATAGCTAGCACCCACGCCCCCAACCTACATGAGCATGAAATGCACAAGCCGTCTTCTTCTTATCGTCTTGGGCATGTCTGCCTGATGATTAGGCTTTTTGAACCCGGTATGCACCGCCACTCTCCTGCCCTGGACCCATTTCTCCAAAGCCCGATCTCAGAGTCACTACGGTTCGATCAGATACGATGTAGTCGATCGACTCACAGTATGCATCACGCCGTGCAGTTGGTGCAGTTTGAGTGCAATGCAGTGCGCGTGTAAAGCAGAAACCATCCACTAAACATAGGCAATAGACTAGCGTACCTGAAAAACATAAGGCGATCAAATAAGAAAAGAGAGCCCACGAGTGCTCCATGCTCCCTTTCCACGAGTGCCAAACAATTAAGAACAACACGCACGATCATCATCGACTACACTCATCTGCGTGCGGCGATCTCTCTTTGGCCACCAGATCTTGATTTTCCTTTTGACCTCATCATAATTAGTCATATGTTGCTTTCTGATTATGAGCATCTCAACAAAGATAGTGAAATCAAGGCGCACCCCAACACTTATATTGGTAGACGTACGACAGAGAAGAAAGGGACCAACTTATTAGTCTGCATCAGCAACGACTCAACTAACTAAAGTGCTCATCGTATGCTTTGGATTTTAAGTTTTGGGGATAACAATGTGGGGATCATTATGCTAATTTATAGCACTGTCTAGCTATATATGTGATGCAAACTACTAATCAAGATGGTGATCTACGATACACCCCACTATGGCTATCCAGATAGATAAGAGAATGAAGCAAGCAAGATGCGTATGAGTAACTTCACTAATTAAATGGTTTTCAGATTAAAAGCATATCCCAATTATAGTGCCTCGTTGTGCTTGCAAAGAACATCTAGCCAATAATAATCGTCGACTGATCATGCTATGCGAACATTTCTAGCACTGAAGACAGTGTAGGTACGAAGAGAATGCGGGTCGTGGCGCTAAAACCTACTAGTAGCATCTACACACTAATCTGGCCACTGCTGAATATGTATGCACGGTTGTTGGGGGGGGTGTGTGTACATGTCATCTCGGAAGTGATCTCTGGTGCTGAAGCAAATGGGTAATCGTACTGGTACTGTGATGTTGACGATGATTTGGCAGGGTGTGTACCTATGCATGTACTATGACTTGACACCAATGTGTGTGCTGCCAATTAGAGTGAGCAACATGAACAGTCCTTGCTGCACTCGAGTTCAGGTTCTCTACTCTTCTACATAGTTTATCGAGCGTGAATGAGTGGCAGTGAGAGAGCAACTCACACCTACGAATCAAGGATAAATGATATATATGTAGAGACGTGTAGTGAAAGACTAATATACATTAACTAATTGTCCATACTCCATACATTGCAACCGGGACATACATATTTTAGTGGTTCTACATAAATCGTGTCCGAAATAAATTGTACACACACATCATATTCTATACTTTGATAAAATTTGATTTGATTTGAGTACGGATATGGGAAGATAAGAATTTTTGTAATTTGGTTGAGGTTTTGATAAAAATTGATTTTATTTGGATATGAATAGGAAAAGGCAAGAAAATTTCGATTTAGTTGATTTTTTTATTAGATTTATTTTAATTTGAGCAGTACAGAACGTGGGGGAAAGGGGAGGGGGGAGCCGGGGAGGCTCAGTTGGAGGGGGATTGGACGTATGAACTACAACCCCTACCTTTACTTTAATAGTACAGATTATATGGAAAGTGTACTTCTACTCTCGAGCTCAAATTCTCCCCACTGAATAGTAAATTTTAATTTTTTTGAAAAGCAACAAAAAATCTAAAAAAACATTCTGGCACACTTTGACAAATGTTTTGAGTTTTACAAAATTTATTCACCAAATAACATTTGTGGACGTCACACCAAAAGAACATAATTATCAGTCTACAATGCTTTTGAAAATAGCGTTTTTGGAACATCTTTTTTTCTGTGACTTTTACAAATGTTATTTCACGATGAAATTTTGCAATCACTCGAAACAGTTGTTAAAGTTTACCACAAAGAAATTACAATTGGTTGATTGTATTGTCATTTATCCCCAAATTTACTGCTCATCAAGGAGTATTTGAGCTCAAGCTCATATAATCCGTGTTCTTATATGGAAAGTGTCTTTCTATTCATACATAATCCACATCCAGATTATATCATATTCACACATACTTAGGATGGACGTATTTTACAAGACACTAGGGCCTTGAAGGCGTTCGTATTTTGCCGTGCACTCCAAGAAATATGCTAACTTGTGACCTTTTCTTAATGATCTTGGAAAAATTAGTCATAAATCTATGACCATTCTGAACTAAATGGTTGCAGGGTGATTTAAAGGGTCTAAACCCTATATGATAACGACCATTTTAGGCAAAAAGGTCGTCATTTCCTTATTAAAAATGGTCATAATGCATACAACAATGATCGATGGACTTGTTTTTAGTTGATTATGAGTAATTTAAATAGGTCATAACTATATAATGGTGATGCATTGTTATGATTGGATGCCACGTCATCAATTTTGTTTATGCATCTAGCTTAATTATTAGTCTCATTTATCAATTTTGCATACGTGTCGTCTTGATCATTGGGACCTGATATATGAGACCCACCCAATTGGCCAGTGGGACCCACCACATGACACCCAACCAGTAGGACCTACTATATGGGGCCTACCCTACTATAGCTAGTGGTTGAATCTTGGAATTTTTTTGGTGTTTCTATGATTAAATAGATACATTTGTACCTAAAAATGTTTTTTGGAAAAAATCACGAGCAAAGTATGAGGCAGTTGTAGTTCAAACTTGACCCACTTCCAACTAGATCGGCGCAAATTTGTCTTTTTCATGACAGGTGGATAAAATCTCTTGACACCCAACCATTTGGTCAATTGTACATTATATATGGTATAATATTATTTAAAAATATAGTGGTTCAAATTTGCACCTAATATTTGTTATGTCTTCACAAAATAACCCTACTTTCGGCATTCAGACAATGGAAAATGAATTTTTCGTGCACAAAAAAATGACAACTCCCTTTAGCGACATTATTTGTCATTCCAATATGCACACTTGTGCACAATATAAGGTCTTTTTAACAAACTATGCCATGAATGTGCCCATAAGATTTATCATTTGGCTTGAAAGCCATGAATCTTCACACATGATAGCTCATCTTTGAAAAAACTTTTTTAAAATATTTACCGTATTACAAGTTTATTATTGTTCCTGGTAACTTGGTCACATATTGTTGGTATAGGGGGCAGAAAACACAAATTTTTCATACCTACGGTACCCGAACCCAAGATCTATGCTATGGCGATGTAAAGTTACGGAGGGAATCGGTGTTCATACCTTTGAAGACCGAAAGAGGGAAACGTTCTTGCGAACGTGGTTGGCGTAGACTCAGAACTACGACCTCCCTGTCGTGTAGAAGACCACCACCGGCGAGGATGACTCCCGGTAAACCTCCAGCGACGAAGTAGCACCACAGGTGTAGTGCCTCGAAGAGATAATACACGTACGGTACAATCGATGTTCCTCCCGGGCCCCGAACCAGGCGAGCAGCGGAAGAAAGACGGCTACGGATCCCGACTCCAGCAGAGCAACGGCCTGCCTTATGGTGGAGAACTCCAATCCTGGTGCAGACTCCAAACAAGGGGAGTCCACTTCCGGGAAGGAGAAGGAGAAAGAAGGAGATATTGGTGTGTTGGAAAAAGGGGGGTCTACCCTTCCTTATATAGGCCAAGGGGGGGTGTGATCCTCCTCCCCTCCCCCATGTGGGACTAAACCCCCAAGGGGGGGAGGTGCGCCGGCCATAGGGGGGTTGGGCCCCACCCTTGGCGCCAAGCCCAAGGGGGGAAACCCCCTCCTCCCCTAATGGGCCCCATGGGCCCATATAGCCTTTTTCCCATTTTTTTTAATTTATTTAATATGTTTTAAATATTTAATTCAGATAATTAAATAATAAAACATTATTAAAACAATTAAACTTTATTTTGAACTATTCAAAATGTCCGGAAACCATTCCGTCCTCCTCCGGAACTATTCTGGTGATTTCTCCTATTTCACCGATTGATCTCGTAACTGTCCTATGCATCGATTGCCCTTAAGTGTAACACCCTAACGGTCCGTGAAACAGCAGACATGGTCGAGACTCTTCTCATTGACCAATGACTAGTCAGTTGGACCTGGTTACAATCCTTGACAGCCCCTGCGCTTCCATCGAATGAACTTCGATCGCTTTTGGAAACCGTTAACGATACGACGTAATCCCTTTGTGATGCGGTACTTTGTTTGTTCGAGGTTTGATCGTCGGTATCCTAAATACCATGTTCACATCTTGTTCACAACAAACAACTTCTATCGTCCATGATCATTTGCATCTCTTGTGACCTAGTCACGTCCTTGCAAGGTATTGATGCAATATCACCGAGTGGGCCCAGAGTACCTGTCCTGTCACAAGGACTGACAAATCCCGCTCTGATCTATTAACATACTCATCAACCATTTATTTCGGAATACCCAAAGTGCACCGTTATAGCCAGCATATTTCTGTCAGGCGGTGGGATACAAATCAAAGTCTTCTCATAGATGGTAATTACGTATGATCATTACGGTCTAAGAACTAAGCCATACGTTACAAAGTCATAGCAACGCTGAACTATGTGACTCGATCACATTGCAATACTTTAGGTGGGTGTACGTCCATCACATCATTCCCCTTAATGATATGACCTCATTGTCAATGGACTTAAGTGTCGCCATGATCAGGAAAGCTTGATCAATCAATTGCCCAATGAGATAGTTTACCCGAGTTAAACTACGGACCATGTTTTATACTACACCTGTATTAGTATTATTAGTATTTCCAAGTAATACAGTTATAGCACAATATAAAACATATTATGAACAAAACGGATATGTGACAAATATCTTTATTAATTTGTCTCTAGGGCACATATCCAACACATATAATGACACAATGCGAAGATTTTCCATTTTTTTGAAATTTTCATGCCCATTTCAAAATGCGGTCAAAACGCCAAGCATGACCGTTCGCAACTAGGTGTTGTATCTTGCAAATTTTTCGAAGCATCTCTAATTAAATAGATACTTGTGTACCTAGAAATGATTTTTGGAAAAAATCATAAGCAAACTATGAGGCTCCTCTAGTTCAAATTTGACCCTGTCCCTACTGAATCGTCAAGATTTTTTCAATTTAACGAGAGGTGGATCGAAAGCTTTTGAGTGGCAACCATTTGGTAAATTGTACATAAAATGTGGTCTAATAATTTAAAAAAATAGTGAGGTACAATTTTGCAACAAAGATTTGGTAGGTTCTTCACAAAAAACCGAATTTTGGCACTCCAAAAATAGAAAATGATTTTTTGTGCAAAGCAAATGTGAATTCCCTTTGGCAACATTGTTTGTCATCCTAAGATAGACACATGTGCACAATATTGGGTCATTTTAACAAACTATAAAAGGGTAATATGTTGAATGTTTACCCGAAATAAAAGGGCAAAAAATATAAGAGAAACAAAAGAATAAAAAAACAAAATTACATAAGCTTAATTCTGATTGATGGAATCAATTGGACATGGATCGATGACTTGGAAAACATCTGTCCATCCATAATCCATCCTCCCGTCCATCCGTCCATCCGTCCGTCCGTCTATCCATCCATTCAACCCACCGCAGCAAACCCCACCCAAGTCCTCGTGCCCTCATCTCTCTCGCGTGCGAACCCTAGCGCTCTACTCCTCCTTTGCCGCCGCCACCTCCGGCGCCCGATCCTGGCTCTTTCCGGCGGCAGCTGGAAGCTCCCAGCACACCCACATGATCTCCTTGATGCATTCCTCCATCTCCTCCGACCAGATCTGATGGGTGTGTCCTCCTGCGGCTTCGTCCGACCCTCCCCATCCGCTAGGGTTTCGGCCGCCGCACCGTCAGCGTTGCTCCGGTGACTCGGGTGAGTTCCTCCACTCCTCCTCGTCACATCCCTCCATCTCTTCCTCACACGTCGCCTCTCCCTCTCAGATCCAGCGAGCTCGAGCATCGGTGCTGGAGTTTGCTGCGCTCAGCCGCCATCGCCGGAGCCCGTTGCGTGCAGCCTCCATCGCCGGAGTCCGCCACGCGCAGCCGCCGTCTTGAGGAGCCTCCTGTGGTCGACTTTGACTCACCATCGACAGGATCCCGCAACTGCTAGAAGAGGTACTGGATACGTTGTGCCGCCGTCTTGTTTTAGCGTTGGTTTATTGAAGTAGAGCAGTGGAGTTGGACGGTTAATTTGTGCTGATGGATTCTGTAGTGTAATACTAGTACCAGGTCATGGCGTGGCCTGATGGATGGTTTCTCCACTAGTACCAAGTCATGGTGCGGCTAGTTTTTGTTCATGGATTGGTCTAGTGTAGTAGCACTGTACCAGGTCATGGCGTGGTGATGAACTGTTTTGGCCACCCCTAGCTGCTGGGCTGCGATTTGTGCTAGGTTGGTTAGTGTAGTTATCCTAGTTTGGTGAATTAACTAGATTCTAGTTCTGAAGTTAATTAAAAAAGATGTGAGATTTATACTGCAGCTGCACCCGTAAACTAATTTGGAATTTTGATGTTCTATGCTAGATGCCTAGTATTCCTATGAGTATCCAATGTCGTTGCTGTACTACTAGTGGATTTGATTCAAAAGAAAATAAATAGCATTTCAGATTGTACTTGGACACGCTTTCCTTGCTGCCAGGTCTTGTACGTACAAGTGATTTCACCCAAGTAGTATAAGCTATATATTATTCTATAGTAACTTGTGAATTTAGAAGAAATACTACTGCAGATTCTTACGGATTAGGTAAAGACCTGGTTTAGTCTCAAATTGCGAGGAATCCATTAGATGTGATGTTCTTGTAGTGTTCTGTTTTGTTTACTTCATGTCCGATCAACAAATCCAGTGAAGCTACAATCGCAATTGACCCAACTAAAAGAAGGGAATATTTATCCAGGTTTAGGTGTTGCTCAGTCCTGGGTTGAACTGACGCTCTGCTTCATTGAATTAGAGGTACTTGGAGTAGCGGCATGCATGTGTGGGAGTATAGTGCACCTTCAAATGTTTACGTCACATTATTCACCTACCATTTAGATATTATAAATGTTGGATATGTTCCCTAAAGACAAATTAATAAAGATATTTGTCACATATCCGTTTTGTTCATAATACGTTTTATACTGTGCTATAACTGTATTACTTGGAAATACTAATACAGGTGTAGTATAAAACATGGTCCGTAGTTTAACTCGGGTAAACTATCTCATTGGACAATTGATTGATCAAGCTTTCCTGATCATGGAGACACTTTAAGTCCATTGACAATGAGGTCATATCATTAAGGGGAATGATGTGATGGACGTACACCCACCTAAAGTATTGCAATGTGATCGAGTCACATAGTTCAACGTTGCTATGACTTTGTAAAGTATGGCTTAGTCCTTAGACCGTAATGATCATACGTAATTACCATCTATGAGGAGACTTTGATTTGTATTCCACCGCCTGACTGAAATATGCTGGATATAACGGTGCACTTTGGGTATTCCAAAATAGATGGTTGATGAGTATGTTAATAGATCAGAGCGGGATTTGTCAGTCCTTGTGACAGGACAGGTACTCTGGGCCCACTCGGTGATATTGCATCAACACCTTGCAAGGACGTAACTAGGTCACAAGAGATGCAATGATCATGGACGAGAGAAGTTGTTTGTTGTGAACGAGATGTGAACACGGTATGTAGGATACCGACGATCAAACCTCGGACAAACAA
Source organism: Bromus sterilis (assembly GCA_950022295.1). NCBI lineage: Eukaryota > Viridiplantae > Streptophyta > Magnoliopsida > Poales > Poaceae > Bromus > Bromus sterilis. The sequence continues at coordinate 447,608,053 of OX465595.1, read as the reverse complement.
AGTACCGCAGCACAAAGGGGTTACGTCGTATCGTTAACGGTTTCCAAAAGCGATCGAAGTTCATTCGATGGAAGCGCAGGGGCTGTCAAGGATTGTAACCAGGTCCAACTGACTAGTCATTGGTCAATGAGAAGAGTCTCGACCATGTCTACTGTTTCCCGGACCGTTAGGGTGTTACACTTAAGGGCAATCTATGCATAGGACAATTACGGGATCAATTGGTGAAATAGGAGAAATCACCGGAATAGTTCCGGAGGAGGACGGAATAGTTTCCGGACATTTTGAATAGTTCAAAATAAAGTTTAATTGTTTTATTATTTAATTATCTGAATTAAATATTTAAAACATATTAAATAAATTAAATAAATGGAAAAAGGCTATATGGGCCCATGGGGCCCATTAGGGGAGGAGGGGGTTTCCCCCCTTGGGATTGGCGCCAAGGGTGGGGCCCAACCCCCCCTATGGCCGGCGCACCTCCCCCCCCTTGGGAGTTTAGTCCCACATGGGGGAGGGGAGGAGGATCACACCCCCCCCTTGGCCTATATAAGGAGGGGTAGTCCCCCCTTTTTCCAACACACCAATATCTCCTTCTTCCTCCTTCTCCTTCCCGGAAGTGGACTCCCCTTGTTTGGAGTCTGCACCAGGATTGGAGTTCTCCACCATAAGGCAGTCCGTCGCTCTGCTGGAGTCGGGATCCGTAGCCGTCTTTCTTCCGCTGCTCGCCTGGTTCGGGGCCCGGGAGGAACATCGATTGTACCGTACGTGTATAATCTCTTCGAGGCACTACACTTGTGGTGCTACTTCGTTGCTGGAGGTTTACTGGGAGTCATCCTCGCCGGTTTTGGTCTTCTACACGACAAGGAGGTCGTAGTTCCGAGTCTACGCCCACCACGTTCTCAAGAACGTTTCCCTCTTTCGGTCTTCAAAGGTATGAACACCGATTCCCTCCGTTACTTTACATCGCCATAGCATAGATCTTGGGTTCGGGTACCGTAGGTGTGAAAAATTTGTGTTTTCTGCCCCGTATCCCAACAGTGGTATCATGAGCTAGCTATGCGTAGATGTATTGTACGGGTAGAACACATCTAGGATGTGGGCATCGAATCTTCATTCGTTACCCTCCCACGTGTACTCATTTAGCGTTGCGGCAATGTTTGATGAAGCGGCCCCCGACCGACCTTACGCGTTTACGCGAGACTGGTTCCACGTTGACATATGGCTTGTACCATATAAAGTGGCTGGGGGGTGTCTGTCTCTCTGCATTAGCGATGCGAAGATGTTTGCAACGGAGGGCCCCGACAGGGTGTAATAGAGACGGATAGGAGACGGTGTTGTGGCATGTTTTTCGCAGGATAGAAATGGTTCTCTCTCTCGAAACCCCTAGCAGCCACGTAAAACTTGCACAAGCTAAAGTAGAAAGGCGTTTAACTTTGCTTTGCATGAAGGGGGATCATAGGTTGTATGATTTACAGTTTTACTTCTTGTTTTATGCTAGTATGCTAGATATATCGACGGTAGCACAAAACAGGACCATCTCTCACAATACCAACATTGTGTTCTCCCTTGGTGGGCACCGCCTGGAAGGTTCTCCCATATGGCTTGATGCTCCGTACATATCGGAATTGTCCTACATATTAAACGGAGTTCGCATGAGGTTGGGTTCGGCAAGCCTGGCATATGCAGATATGGCCTTGCTGAACAGCTAACATCAAGGTTCGATTGGCAGGCTTGACGTATGTAGATGCGGGCCTGGAACACAGGAGACCGAAAGGTCGAGCACGAGTCACATGCCTGATGAGATTGGCTTAGAGGCCTACCTGGTTCGCATACTGATGGCCGTGACGATCGGGGGAGGTATGGGGGCTGGGATTGTGTAATCACTTAGTTAAATTGAGAGGTGTTTATCTAAGTGGGAGCTTTCTAGAATTTTGAGATTAAAATTGAAACTCCACATTATGAACAAAAGTCTAAATATGTATCCTAGTGAATCAACCTTGTAGATGGGAGCACCTCGCCCCTCGTTCAACTTAGGATCATTCCTAGAGAAAGATAAGCTAAAAACAGATGGGACAAACTTCACCAACTGGTTCCGCACCCTGAGGATTCTCCTCGTTCCCCTCAAGATGGCATACGTACTAGAGGACGCGTTAGGTGACGCACCAGCAGATGATGCCAGTCAAGACGAGAAGAATGTCTATCTCTCTAGGACTGATGATTACAACCTTGTCCAGAGTGGCATGCTCTACTCCATGGAGGCTGAGCTGCAGAAACGCTTTGAGAGGATGGGTGCATATGAGATTATCACCGACCTCAAGGCGGTCTTCGCACCTCAAGCCAGGGCTGAACGGTACGAGGCTTCTGAAGCCTTCTTCTCAGCAAAGATGGACGAGCACGGCAGCGTGAGTGAGCACGTAGTCAAAATGTCTGGCTACGTTCAGCGCTTGAATGCTCTGGAATGCCAGATTCCAGATGAACTTACTGTTGATAGGGTGTTGCAGTCGCTTCCCCCTAGCTACAAAGGCTTTGTGCTGAACTACAACATGCAGGGGATGACCAAAACCCCTTCTGAGTTGTTCGCCATGCTGAAGAGCGCCGAGGTTAAGATCAAGAAGGAGCACGCCGTCTTCATGGTCAATAAGACCATTGACTTCAAGAAGTCAAGCAGGCGGGAGAAGGCCAAGAGAGGTGGCCCCAAGAGGGATGGCAAGTCAGTTGCCGCTCCTCCCATGGCACCCAAGCCTAAAACCGGAGTGGAGTGCTTCTACTGCAAGCGTGAAGGTCACTGGAAACGCAACTGTCCCAAGTACCTAAAGGACAAGAAGGCTGGCAAGGTCGCCAAGAGAGACGAAGGTATATTTGATATACATATTGTTGATCTTCTCTTGACAAGCGCCGGGAACACATCCTGGATATTTGATACAGGATTTGTCGCTCATATTTCTAATTCCATTCAGGGACTAAGGAATAGGAGACGCTTGCTCAAAGATGAAGTGACGATGCGCGTGGGGAATGGCTGTCAGATTGAGGTCTTGGCGGTCGACACGAAGCATCTTAGTCTCCCTTCGGGATTGGTTTTAGTTCTGAATAATTGCTACTATGTACCCGCGTTGAGTGTGAACATCGTTAGTGGCTCTTTCTTGAAGCGAGACCACTATTCTTTTAAGTCTGATACAATTGGTTGTTCGATTTATAAGGATGAAATGTTTTATGTTCACGCACCGGAGTTGCATGGTTTATTCGTACTTGATCTTGATGGTGATGTGTGTCACATTAACAATATTGAGGCCAAAAGATTGAAGAATGATGAAGATCACATGATGATATGGCATTGCCGACTTGGTCATATTGGTATAAAATGCATGGAGAAGCTCCATAAGGATGGACTTCTTGAGTCATTGGATTTTGGATCCCTTGATACATGTGAACAATGCCTCATGGGAAAAATGACAAGGACTCCATTCAATGGCGTAATGGAGCGTGTGGATGTCTTATTGGGGATCATACACTCGGATGTATGTGGACCCATGAACGTCCCCACTCGCAATGGTCTTCGTTACTTCGTGACCTTTACTTATGACTTGAGTAGATATGGGTATATTTACTTGATGAAGCACAAGTCTGAAACCTTTGAAAAGTTCAAGGAATTTCAGAATGAGGTCGAAAATCAACTCGGAAGAAAAATCAAGCACCTTCGATCGGATCGAGGTGGCGAGTATTTGAGTCACGAGTTTGGCAATCATCTGAAGTCTTGTGGCATAGTACCACAGCTTACGCCGGCAGGCACACTCAGAGAAACGGTGTGGCTGAGCGACGTAATCGAACCCTATTGGATAGTGTACGATCGATGATGTCTCATACTGATTTGCCTGTGTCATTCTGGGGGTATGCATTAGAAACTGCCGTTCATATTCTTAATAGGGCACCATCCAAATCCGTAAAGACAACACCATTTGAAGAATGGTATGGCACGAAACCTAAGTGGTCTCACCTGAAGATTTGGGGTTGTGAGGCTTATGTTAGGAAACTACAGCCTGACAAACTTGAATCCAGGGCGGATAAGTGCATCTTTGTCGGCTATCCCAAGGAAACTTGTGGATACACCTTCTACAACAAGTCTGACAGCAAAACGTTTGTTGCCAAGACGGGACACTTTCTTGAGAAGGAGTTTCTCGCGAAAGAGTTGAGTGGGAGGAAAATAGACCTCGATGAAGTGACTGACCAATCACTCCAATTGGAAGAACGGCTACGGAAATTGTTCTGGAACCATCTTCCACAGTGGGAGCTGAAGAGAATGGCCAGAACGACATTCATAACGATCATGGCATTAATGATGATCATGATGAGAATGAAGAGGAACCTTTTATGCCCCGTAGGTCATCAAGGGTCCGTCAACCTACTGAGTTTTACGGACAGCTTGTGAATGCAATCTCGGCTGATGAGTCGGATGAACCTACAAGTTACAAAGAAGCAATAGAGGGACCCGAGTCCGAGAAATGGCTTGAAGCCATGAAATCCGAAATAGACTCCATGTACACCAACAAAGTATGGACTTTGGTGGATATTCCCGAGGACCGCAAGGCCGTCGAGAATAAATGGATTTTCAAGAAAAAGACTGACGCAGACGGAAACGTATCTGTCTACAAAGCTCGACTTGTCGCGAAGGGTTTCCGACAAATTCAAGGAGTTGACTACGAGGAGACGTTCTCTCCTGTAGCAATGATAAAGTCTATTCGGATCCTACTAGCAATAGTTGCATATCTTGATTACGACATATGGCAGATGGATGTGAAAACTGCATTCCTAAATGGCAACATTGAGGAAGAGTTGTATATGATGCAACCAGAGGGGTTTGTCGATCCAAGGAACGCTGGTAAGGTTTGCAAGCTTCAACGGTCCATCAATGGGTTGAAGCAAGCATCTCGGAGCTGGAATCTTTGATTGGATGAGGTCATTAAAGCTTTTGGATTTGTCCAAAACGTCGAAGAGTTCTGCGTCTATAAGAAACTGAGTGGGAGCTCTGTAGCATTCCTTGTGTTATATGTAGATGACATATTACTAATAGGGAACGATAAGAAATTCTTAGAGGAAGTGAAGGATTATCTGAATGGACAATTTTCCATGAAGGACCTGGGTGAAGCTGCGTACATATTGGGGATTAAGATCTATAGAGATAGACCTAATCGACGGTTGGCCTTGAGTGAGAACACTTATATTGACAAGATATTGAAAAGGTTCAAAATGGATGACTCCAAGAGAGGTCTCTTGCCAGTTATAAAAGGTGTCAAATTAAGCGTGACTCAATGCCCAACCACAGCAAAAGAGAAGGAGGAGATGTCCTCAAAGCCCTATGCCTCAGCCATAGGTTCTCTCATGTATGCTATGTTATGTACCAGACCGGATTTAGCGCTGGCCATTAGTATGACTAATCGCTACCAGAGTAACCCGGGAATGGCTCACTGGACAGCAGTAAAGAACATCCTTAAGTACTTAAGAAGAACCAAGGATCTCTTTCTCGTTTATGGAGGAGTTGATGAGGAGCTCACCGTAAAGGGTTACGTTGACGCAAGCCTCGGCTCAGATCTAGATGACTCGAAATCCCAGACGGGATATGTTTTCATGTTGAACGGTGGCGCAATTAGCGGAGGAGCGGCAAACAGTCAGTCGTCGCTCAATCTACAATGGAGTCGGAGTATATTGCCGCTTGCGAAGCGTCAAACGAGGCGCTGTGGCTGAAAAAGTTCGTGATCGAGCTTGGTGTCTTTCCCAGTTGCACTGACCCCGTGGGAATCTTCTGCGACAACACGGGTGCCATTGCTAACGCGAAGGAGCCAAGAACTCACTCTACAACCAAGCACATCCTCCGAAAGTTCCATGTGATGCGAGACTACGTCAGGGATGGACACACTAGGATTCACAAGATACATACGGATCTGAACGCAGCAGACCCGATGACTAAACCTCTTCCACAGGGCAAGTTTGAAGAACACCGAGAGACCATTGGTGTTAGATACATACCTGATGTAAACTAGTGTAATTTGTACTCTAGTGCAAGTGGGAGACTGTTGGATATGTGCCCTAGAGACAAATTAATAAAGATATTTGTCACATATCCGTTTTGTTCATAATACGTTTTATACTGTGCTATAACTGTATTACTTGGAAATACTAATACAGGTGTAGTATAAAACATGGTCCGTAGTTTAACTCAGGTAAACTATCTCATTGGGCAATTGATTGATCAAGCTTTCCTGATCATAGCGACACTTAAGTCCATTGAAAATGAGGTCATATCATTAAGGAGAATGATGCGATGGACGTACACCCACCTAAAGTATTGCAATGTGATCGAGTCACATAGTTCAGCGTTGCTATGACTTTGTAACGTATGGCTTAGTCCTTAGACCGTAATGATCATACGTAATTACCATCTATGAGGAGACTTTGATTTGTATCCCACCGCCTGACTGAAATATGCTGGCTATAACGGTGCACTTTGGGTATTCCGAAATAGATGGTTGATGAGTATGTTAATAGATCAGAGAGGGATTTTTCAGTCCTTGTGACAGGACAGGTACTCTGGGCCCACTCGGTGATATTGCATCAACACCTTGCAAGGACGTGACTAGGTCACAAGAGATGCAATGATCATGGACGAGAGAAGTTGTTTGTTGTGAACGAGATGTGAACACGGTATGTAGGATACCGACGATCAAACCTCGGACAAACAAAGTACCGCAGCACAAAGGGGTTACGTCGTATCGTTAACGGTTTCCAAAAGCGATCGAAGTTCATTCGATGGAAGCGCAGGGGCTGTCAAGGATTGTAACCAGGTCCAACTGACTAGTCATTGGTCAATGAGAAGAGTCTCGACCATGTCTGATGTTTCCCGGACCGTTAGGGTGTTACACTTAAGGGCAATCGATGCATAGGACAGTTACGGGATCAATTGGTGAAATAGGAGAAATCACCGGAATAGTTCCAGAGGAGGACGGAATAGTTTCCGGACATTTTGAATAGTTCAAAATAAAGTTTAATTGTTTTATTATTTAATTATCTGAATTAAATATTTAAAACATATTAAATAAATTAAATAAATGGAAAAAGGCTATATGGGCCCATGGGGCCCATTAGGGGAGGAGGGGGTTTCCCCCCTTGGGCTTGGCGCCAAGGGTGGGGCCCAACCCCCCCCTATGGCCGGCGCACCTCCCCCCCTTGGGAGTTTAGTCCAACATGGGGGAGGGGAGGAGGATCACACCCCCCTTGGCCTATATAAGGAGGGGTAGTCCCCCCTTTTTCCAACACACCAATATCTCCTTCTTCCTCCTTATCCTTCCCGGAAGTGGACTCCCCTTGTTTGGAGTCTGCACCAGGATTGGACTTCTCCACCATAAGGCAGGCCGTCGCTCTGCTGGAGTCGGGATCCGTAGCCGTCTTTCTTCCGCTGCTCGCCTGGTTCGGGGCCCGGGAGGAACATCGATTATACCGTACGTGTATAATCTCTTCGAGGCACTACATCTGTGGTGCTACTTCGTTGCTGGAGGTTTACCGGGAGTCATCCTCGCCGGTGGTGGTCTTCTACATGACAGGGAGGTCGTAGTTCCGAGTCTACGCCAACCACGTTCGCAAGAACGTTTCCCTCTTTCGGTCTTCAAAGGTATGAACACCGATTCCCTTCGTTACTTTACATCGCCATAGCATAGATCTTGGGTTCGGGTACTGTAGGTGTGAAAAATTTGTGTTTTCTGCCCGTATCCAACAATAAATTCAATAATACTAGCTAGACTCCTGTGTTCACATCTATATAAATTAACATCGTACCCCCCTTTCTATTGTGGACCTTTGTCGTTCTAGTATTACTAACTTAAGTCTCAGGGTGGTTTATTATATGAAACGCCTCTATGAGTATTTGTGCTTATTGTTGATATATATGAAACACTTTGTTATCCTTGTGGTCAATGCCCTTAACAAATAATGGATATGCTGCCAATTTAGAGTATTGCCAAGCACTTGTGTTAATTAGTATGGTGTGATAGCACCGCCAGGTTTGGTAGGAAATCTGGGGTGTTACAGTCCTATCACAGTAAACTATTTGTTTTTTCATTAGCTAAAGAAGTTTGTAAATCTACTACTATATCTTGGTATTCTGTAATTTTTGTAGCTTCATGGACTTTTATTGTAACATGTTGTAATTCCAACAAAGCACCTGATGCTCTATTGTGTGTACTCATTTCTTAACTTTGAAATGTTTCCAACTCCCAGGTCACACTGAACCCGCTGCCGCCACATGAATTTGATCGGCGACCGCTGTTGTTTCCCCATCCTCGCAGTCGCAGGCTCGCAGGTAACCTATCAGACTCTCATCTTTCCTCAACCTCTTCCTCTTTTATTCTTCAGATTAAGCTGCTGGTCTACTGGATGTTGCTTGCTGGCTTGCTGCTCTTTGAATGCTTTTGCTGCTCCTTCATGTTTTGCTTCTCTAGTTGTTTGAATTTTTGTGCTACTAGATTGCTAGGTTGCTACTACTTCTTTGAATAAGTGTGCACTTGTGCTCCTGCTGCTTATACTTGTGCTACTGCTGTTCATGCTTATGCTGCTGCTGATTCAATGCTTATGCTACTGATTCAATGCTTTGGTACTAGTAGCATGGCATCTGAGTAGGCAAAGAAAACTGCTTTATTGTTTCATGTATTTGTATTGTCTTCCAATTATGTCTTGTCTTCTGATCTTATTTACTGTTTGTGTTTTATGTGTTTTGCAAGATGAATGCAGCTTGCACTGACAACATGACATTATGTAAGATAATGTTGAGAAGTTGGAACAGGAAGATGATGAAGCCTGGTGGTTACCTATCAATCTGCCTTGTGTTCTGGTTGTACTTTATAGCTAGTTAAATTGTACTCATGTGGCAGTTAGCATATCTGGTTGTATGAACACCATGTAAAGAATGTAATAGGCTAATTTTTTCTATCGTTTGAAGAATTTAGTTTTGTTTCATTTGAAATATTTGTCATTTATGTACTTTGAAAATGTGAGAAATAGAAATCTTATGATTGGCCCAACTTATTAAAAAATTCCAAGGCCCAAAATGGAGTGTAAAAAGGTGGAGGCCCAAAAATAAATGGACTGTAAAAAGGCTTGAGGCCCAAAAATTAAATGGATCATAAAAGACCATGTTCCAATAATAAAAGACTGCATTGTTGGGTTTAGCCCATGTAACTTATCAAAATTGAAAGGAAAAAATATGTAAATGGGTGAAATTGTTGGGCTAAGCCCATATAGAGCTAAACTGGATCGGGCTCATTTTAATCTACAACTATTCCATTTGGTCACAAAATTTGTCACGTCAGCTTGCCACGTTGCACCCGACGTGGACGGGCCAAACAACGAATTACCAAACCAATTGGTCACAAAATCTACGACCTTTATTTTGGTCATAATAATCGACGACCATTTAACAAAAAAAGGTCACCGTGTCCGCTTTGCGACCCTCGGCTTTTGACCAATTGATTTTGGTCACAAAAATGTCACAAATGTAAAATAGTGACCTTTCAGTGACCAATATGAAAGGTCGTAAGATAACATATTTCTTGTAGTGGTGTTAGGGGCCTTGGGACAGATAGTTACCCTAAAGACACCTAAAGTTAAACATGGCTACGAGCAGCTCTCAGGTTCCATATTGGGCACGGGCAACCCGAGTTCTAGATTGGGATCGGCCTCGGCTTTCACCCCACAACCTAGCTCGGAAGCTTGAGAAAGCTAAGGAGGGGTTGTTTTTTAGGGGGTTCCAAAAGGTCGGTATAATAATTAACTTCTTAACTAAAAATATTTTTATTATTTTTCAGTTAAAACAACTATCTCTGTAATATCCAGGCAGGACGGGCCCGTGCTTGGTATTTTTAGGTTGTGCTTTTGAAAGCCTGAGCCGAAGAATGCGCGGGTCTATCCGTAGTATAAGCCAACTAAGCATATTTTCCCCTAGGCCACTACCTTCTACAAGCCCTACCAAAAGATGGGGTTCCAAAACTTAAGACAATGCGACTATCCTTGCCAAAAAAAAAGACAATGCGACTATGTAGAGGGCCTTTAAGAGTGAATGAACTTAATTCTGACAATTAAGAAGGAGCCACAAGACACACAAACCATAGATCTTCTGAGCCATGCCACGGAGATTGTAAAACCATATATCCAATTTAGTGTACCTACCATCTCCATTGTTTTCTTCTATAGGAGACAGAGCATTACATGCCCAGGGCAGTAACCCAGAGGAGGTTGAACCTATATACATCATCGTCTTTGAAGATCGCGTGTGGAATACTCACCTCTCCCCAACTCACCCATACTTCGTACACACATCAACACAATCATGAGATGGAAGGTTCAATGGGAAGAACTTGAAAAGATTACTGATGTCTGGATCCGATCATCCATTGGTGTCCTAAATGGTCGAGACAACACAGTAACGCACTGGCGTTACCTCAAACTCGACGACCCCGACAACAAACTAGGCATGCATGGTGGCTTGCTTCAAGATAATGATTCAAAATAAAATAGGCGATCAATAAGTTATCGGTAAATTGTAGATCATTGATTATTTTGATTAACAACAAAGTGGGTGGAAGAAGAGAACATCTTGCCACAATCATTGAAACAAGGTGCAACCAAGACACGATGCCACTGCTGCTCCAAGTAAGCCGCGATAGACTAGTGATGACAATGAGGGAGTGAAGTCCAGATAGGGAGAGAGACTAGAGGCGAACACATAGATAAAACCCATTTTTCTCATATCCATGCATACTCATAAATCAACTATTTTTTGTTTGAAATTGTTATTCTTGGTTTAAATAAGGATAGGATTGGGTAACTCACAAAGATTCTAGTATGTACTAAAGGTGCATTGCCCACTAAATACTTAGGTGTACCTTTTCATTATGAAAAAAGTGAGTGAAGATATCAAACCATAATAGACAATATTTTAAAATCCATGGCTAGGTGGGGAAACAAGTTGCTCTCTTACTGTAGCAGACCCACTCGCTATAATACTTATTTTTATAGTATCCTTATTTTCCTTCTCTCATTTTTCAATTTTCCCAAATGGGATCTAGAGTGGCTAACCCAGCTGGGCCACTACCTCTGGAGTGACCATGATGATAATAGGAAACTTCACCTGGCCAACTGGAATTGAGTTTGTATGAGAAAGAACGTGGCACCTCCAACAACAGCATAAAGGAACTAGCAATGCTACATGTACGAATATTTACAGGGGATTACTGACTCACCCAGTTTTAACGTGGTTTGATTGGTTTAATGGAGAGGACTGGGCCCCACCCAGGCTAATTCAGGGGGGTTAAGATAATTGACTATAGATCCGTAAGACCCTGTAGACAGTCCGTACGTTTAGCATTTTTGTAAAGGAACACCCCCGCCGGTTGGCAGTATGAAGATTCGGGTGAATGGTTTACATGCACAAGATAAAGGTGCGGTGGCAGCAGTGTGTCGCGACGGGTCTAGCTTATATCACGGATATCTTTCCCTAGTGTTACCTGGAATAAGAGACCCTGTAATTCAGGAGGCATTAGCTTGTCGGGAAGGTTTAGCCTTGGCGGAGGACCTCAATGTTCAACATGTGGTCATTTCAAGCGAAAGCAAGACCTTGATCAAGGAAATCATGGAAGGAGGGAGAGGTTTGGACAGTGCAATAGTTAAGGAGATAGTTGCTCGTAGTTTGATAGTTAGTAGTTGCTCTTTTATTGTTGAGAGTCGAGTATCGTCTGTTGATGCTCAAATTTTATCTAAGTTTTCTCTTTCATTGCTTGGGGGTTGCCATTTGTGGCTTATATCTCCTCATAACCCGGCTTGTATTCCTATAAATCTGGTTTAAGCAATGAATCTGTATCCCCTAAAAAAACCTGGCCACAACTGGAATTTAGTTTGTATGAGAAAAAGTGCATACCACTCAATACCTCTATAGTATCATTAACTTCAGGGGGTACACCCCCCCTCTATAGTATCATTAACTTCAGGGGGTACCCCCCCCCCCCCCGGAAAAAAAATCAGGGGGGTACACCATGATTACATCCCTTTTGTTTGGAGAATTGCATTTCCTCCTTGGATTTAGGCCTTTCTTTGGCCGCTCTTCAACACCAAATTAATTACTAGAGAAAACCTTGAAAAGAGGAAGATAGGCAAACTCCTAGATTATTGTTTCTGCTCTGAAAAAAAACATTACTCATCTCTTCTTTGATTGTGTTGTAGCAAAAAAAGTCTATGAATTAATTTCCCTTTTGTTTGGTAAGAATCTAGGTGTAGATTATTTGTTTGCTGCTGGATATTGTCATGTCAATCAAAACCATATTTTTCAATGTTCCATTTGTCTTGTTCCATGGTACATTTGGAACACATTCTGGACCGATCTTAAAAGGTTATGGTGGATGATTCTAGTGACCATAGTTCAAAAAAGAGCTAGGCGTTAATTGTGTGTTTTGCCACCGTCTTGCGCTTCTCTAACCAAAGTGCACGCTTATGCGTAGTTATATGTAGATTAAGGGCAATTAAACGCTAGGTGTTTTGCTATCGCCTAGAGCTTAGGCGCGCTTAAGCACCCGTCTAAGCGTGCCTTTAATAACTATGCTAGTGACATTAAAGAAATGGAAAATAATACACAAGAAGATAAATCTGGAGTGACCGGACACTCTCCTGGTTGATTTTGTGTATTATATGTGAAAATCTTACACTGTGTCAATCATATTCTATGTTTTGTGTGTGGGGAAAAGCAAATCAAATCTGTCCACCGTCACAACGAAGAGACTGAAAACATGCAAGGGTCAAAAAGTGAGCAAGCTGGAGAGCAGGATTGCATGACATCCCTACCCTATAGATATACTTACGACTTTACCAGTAGTGTTGTCAAATTAAGTGGCACAACGGGCTATGTGGATTCTGATTAGGACATGCTCTGCCTCTGCCTACCAGCTAGCACTATGCATGTCACTAGCAATGTGGCTGAGCTAAGCTATTTGCCGGAAGCGACACCAAAGATACTGAAATGAAATAGCAACCTCCAACCCCATCCACGACCGTTTGTGCTCGCAATTTTCCATGGAGCACATCATATATGATATAAATCTTGTCGTACATGGCCGGTTCCGTAGGACGGGAGCACGGAGACAGGAGACTGATACGGAGACGAAGGAATTCAGGGATTCTTCCAGCATTCGGATCTGGGCGTACATACTGGCTGGATAGGGGAAAGAACAACAGGAGTGGAATGGTAGTGTACTAGCTAGTATATTTCTGTCGGTATGCTGGAAATAAAGTGAATTATGGAACCGGCCGAAAGTCTGTATGGATCTGGCCGGCAAGATTAGGAGCTTGGGTTCCCTCTCTGAAGATGCTTCATGTACTTTACTTTTACTTATCCGTAGCCTTACCCCACTCCATAGTCAATTAAGTCAAAACACAGACAAATTCCAGAAGACACGCCCCGTGATGCGCACGCTCGTCTGCTTAATTGGTCTCAATTAGTACAGTAATACAACACACCCAGAATCACAAGTTTGGCTTCGATGAGAGAAACACGAAAAGTTTGACTGAAGTTTGGATCTGACCCTCGTTCCGGATATGAGAGGAGCATGCATCATGGTATTGAAACTGAGGTAATCTTTATTACCTCATGTTGCGATAGGAAACTCAAATCGGCCGTTCCGCGGGAACATGCTCGCAAATGCTTCAAACATCATGCCATGCAGGTCAATAATGATCTATTGTTTGTTTTTCGCATCGTATGAAAAGATTCTATAACACATACAAACGTACCAACTACCGTGCGTGTAAAGATTCAAGAGAAACTTCATTGATACCATGTTAAGCGACATACAAAGAAGTTGGCTGAATGTAGTTGTTTTACTTGTAACATATTGTAAATAATTGTTTTTATTATTAATAAATGCTGTATAATGATTGTTCTACAGTTTTTACATAAAAATAATACTTTGGGCTTTTTCCTTATTTTCAGCATTCCACGCTTTACAACCGTCAAAAGCTAGCTGCTGGAGGAATAGTGGTGCAGCAGGAGGTGAGAGCAGGGCTGGATCCACCGTGTAAAAGAAGGCACACACCAATGGGTGTATGTGTTCGTCCATCTATCTTTGCCCTGTTCATCGGCCTTGACGTGCAGGCCAGAAAGACCAGGGAAGTCCGTACAGATAATGTCGTGTCAGCAGCAGCCTAGGCTGTACGAACGCCCAGAAGCGGCAGAGGAGACGATTCGGCAATTTGCTACAGCTTTTGTCTCTGCAGCTCTTTGCTGCATCGGGAACAGCGCCCTGTTCTGCATGCAGACGACGTGCGTGCATGCATGGCCCCATGACGTGAAACAAAGAAAGACCATCGTGGGACCGGGTTATGGGCAGCCAGCACGCACGCAGAAGCAACCCCACACTGTACAATGAAATTCTTTTAGTCGTATTGATTTGATGCTTAAGTTGTAGATAGTACATCTAGGTTGCAATGCTTGTTCTTTCCAAAATAAAAAATTTTGGTTGTAACGTATAAGATGTACGAACAACCGGACGTGGATACATGCAAAACACGCACCCCGGCCGTGTCTTGTCATTGCCAATATATATATATATATATGAAGGTATGTGTCTGAGACAAACGAGCAGTAACCAGTCGGTATGCCGAGCCGTGTGTGTGCAGCAGTGTGCCGGCCCGGCAGCATCGATCGGCGGCGTGTGGTTCGGTCGACACGGTTGCTTCGCTTCTCGCCCTGCCTCTGCGCGCCCGTGCACAATGCACACGCACGCACGAAAGAAAGCCATACGATACGTCTCTCTCGGTTGGCCGTTGAGACATGAGACACGCAGACACACGGGTGCTGCTCGTTCGTTGTGTAGCTCAGTGATGAAGACATGGGAACCTATACGTACGGGAACACTATACTCAATTAGCAAGCGGCTGAATTATCAACATCAAAACATCAATTCCGGTGATGCGCTTTTAGTGGGAGGAGACGTTCCCGTCGAAGACGAGGTGATTGCTTCGTTAATCTTAAGATGATGTACCGGCTCAGTATTGCGAAGATGCTCATAGGAGTAGGGTGTGCGTGTGTGCGTCATAGGGGTGATTGTATACTCGTGTATGTGAGCGTCAGAGTTGTACTGTGTTCCTAAAAAAACATGTAGTACAAGTAATCGAAGGACAGTGTAATCCCGTAGCCCGTAACAGTATAGTGTGAAGACAGCATGCTAATTAACTTGTCTGCTTAATTTAGTGTGTGTTGCGAATTCGCAGCAGCCAGGCAGGGCTGCGACGAGACCAGGGCACCGTGTGTGTGTGTGTGTGTGTGTGGCGTGTGAGACAGCAGGGTGTGACTTCTCATGCATGCATGCCGCCCGTACGTGCACACGCACGCAGACGCCCGCAGGAGACACGGAGAAAGAAGCCGTGTACGTCTCTCCATTGGCTCGCCTCGGTCACTCTTGTTGTTGGCTCGTGGCCATGCATGCTTTCCCATGCAACCAGAACTCTAGCTATATTTTTGAGACCAAAGCAACCACGCAAAGTTAGAGCATCCACGGTTAATACATTAAATTCAACTCCTTGCATGCTAAACAAGTGTATTCGCGGACATTCTTAAATTTCATTTCTACAGCTTAAATTTTCAATTACGATAACTCAAATCCATATAATTACATGCTACGTAAAAATTTAATTTTAATTTTCAGCAGCGCTGCTTCTCGATTCATCCTGATTCAATGAAAACGATTGATTCAAGCATTCCTAGCAATCTTGGCTCTAAACAGCATTAAGGTTCATGCTGATGTGAGCCATGCCTTCACGTACGGTAACAAACACGTTTTCCTCCAGCCAACGGGCCTGTTTGACGATGATGCATGCCAACCAACGAGAGAAGAGACAGTATCACCGCTCCTTTTCCATTGCATCTTGCTCCTGTAAATATTTTGGACTTGTTTTGGTTGAAATAAAGGACCGTGGGCTTTTTCTCCACAGCAGTTAGTAATAGAAAAAAATAGGGTGCAATTTACATTCTTCTAGTAGAAAAGTTTAACGGAGTGAAGAATGTAGGTTACATTTTGCACTACACAAATTTCATTTTTCCACTAAAAGACGATGCAGGTTATGCTTGTCGTAACCAAAGCTATCATTATTTTCGATGAAAAAAAGCAGAAACGAAAACTGTAGCAAATGACCGAATCGTATCCTCTGCCATTTCAGGGCGGTGGACGACATTGAGCTACAGCCCGGGCCATTCTGACATGCAGGTCGAGTTCGATGAACAGGCCCGATACTTCGTGGCATGCAGGTCGAAATCGATGAACAGAGCCTGTCAATTGGTGGGTCCCTTCTTTTTTATCCCACTTTGGTACAGACTTCACTGTGCTCCCATCAGGATTTACTCAATATAGTTGTCGTTTTTTTGGTTGCGTGAGCGCTGAATTTTGGGTTTCAACAACTCTAGAAATCAAGAAGAATTTATCCCATTTTGTTAAATATCTCTAATAGGTAGGACCTTATGAGTTCTCAATCTTTTCACTATTAGAGGCTACCGAATTTTATTTTTAGCAAAAATCGGTTGAAGTCTTTTATTTTTTGGTATAAGCTTTTTAAGTTTATAACCTTATTTCTAAAAATATACTCTATTAATATTTTCACAACCAGATATTGTTTTCGACAATTCTACACTACCAAATCAATTTTGCTACATCTGTCAAATAAATTCTGAAAAATGAGGTATTTCTTTTTTAGGGAAAAAAAGACAAATAATATTATCAAAAAACACTTGTACCAAGAATATTGTAGTCGCGTAGGCACTGACTTGTGAAGCTCTGTGATCTACTATGTCCCTATAAAGCAAAGCTGGTCTTTCTTTGCTCTCCATATGTTTCTTTCCACAACTCTTATTTGCTGCCCGCGGGCGGTAAATACCTTAAGAAACGCCCGCTGGCGCAGTTACATGGGCCTGCCAAGTGTTTTTCCTACGCGGCTTTTTTTTCTCCTGCTTCAGTTTATCTTTCTATTTCTTTTTCTGTTTCTATTTTTTATCCTTTTCCTTTTAATTTGGTTTTATATTTGTATTTTCTATTTTATGTTGCAATATTATTTTAAAAAATTCGTAATATATGATGTACATTCTTTAATATACGGTAAATAATTTATAAAGTATATTGAAACTTTTTTTGTTATATACATTGAACATCTTATTATTATTATTTTATAGGATGACCTATTTTTAATTATAAGGATAAACAGTTTTTTGCATACATTGAACATTTTTAATATACGTTTTTGTTTCAATTGTATAATGAATATTTTTTATTACACATTGAACATTTTTAAAAACATGGTTTTATTTTAGTATGAACTGAGTTTCTTTAGAAGCCCGAACTGAATTTTTTTTTGGTTTTGATAGGATTTTAAATATTGACAACTAGTCCTTCTGTTCTGAAATAAGTTTCTCAACTTGTATTAACGTTACTACAAAGTTGTACTAAATTTAAGATACTTATTTCAAGGAGTAGTTTTTTGTTGGAAAAATGATAAAACAAACAAGATAAAATTACAAAAAACAGTTAGGGGGCAGAATTGGGCGACCCAATGGCGATGTCCTTCAGCGAAGGCTCTCACATTTGACGCCCGCACGCGCATCATACATCAGCTCTCGTTTCTTTCTTTGTTCAATAGAGAAGAAGCAATCGACTAGGTGCTCGCTCTTGCGCATGGTCCTTATCGCGGTTGTGGGCTTTGACGGGGCGATGAGTGAGTCGTTCTCTGTTTTGTTTGGCAGGCAGTCCATGAAGAATGGAAGAACATGCATCGCCACCTTGTACCAATTTTTATAGGTCAACTTATTACAAGAAAATAAGAACAAGTAGTTTTTTCATGATAATAGACTTACCATATCAAATATTTATCTTCATACAACCAGATCTTATAAAGATATATTGCAATCAATTTCCATGGCAACGCACAAGGTGTCATCTACTATCAATTAAAGCACGACCCACACAAGTTTGTAATTCGCTAGGTGTATTGCCAGAGTAGGATCTTGTCTGGTTAATTAATTCAGTCAAGTAATGACGCTCAGACAAATCGTAGGGCATCTCGAAGAAGGACCGTGCATGAGTTCTCCCACCTACCCCGCACCACCCACCGACGACCCCGCACCACCCACCGCCGCCTGCCTCTCCATCGGAGCGCATAGCTCCCCCTCGCCGCAGCCTCTCCACCATGCCTCCCCCCCGCCAGCAATGGGGCTCCGGGTCGCCTTCAAGGGCAGCCCAAGGGGACCGCCCCGGCGAGCTGATGACGGCGAGCGAACCGATTTCGCAGGAGGAGTTGGAGGAGATCTTACGCGACCTGTGGAGGTCGAGATGCGATCAGATCCGAGCGGAGGCACTCTGCTGGATGAGAGCTTTCCAGAGGCACAGCGCGGCGCGACAGGCGCGAGCTCGGATTTCAGATCTGAGATCGAGGAGGAACAAGCTGGATTGGGAGAAGCAGAGCAGGGCGATCCAGGATCTGCAGGAGGACCTCAACCAAAGGCTGATGGACTTTGCAGAGATGATCGTGTACGAGGCCACCCTCAAGGAGAAGAGGAGAATCCCCCAACCATGGCGCTGACGCCCGGAGCTGGTGGTCAAATGGGCGGTCGAAGAGGCGAAATCCTCAAACCCATTGCAGAGGCAGAGGTGAAGTTGTGTCCTCGGAGGAGGGCCACAAGGCCCAAGCAGACCAGAGACCCCGAGGAGCAGTGCTGCACAGTGAAGGCCGTGAAGATGGGCTTGATTGGGGAGCATACGGAGGAATTCTTCTTTAATTGGGGGGTTCGCTGGTATCTGGAGACAACAGCTCCTTCCCCTATCTATTCTGCCACCCATGTACTCAAGTGGAAGAGAGCAGCAGCGAGCGCTCGAGAGCAGATGCAGGGAGCTTCAACGGGCCAGGTTGAGATCTTTAATGAGATTCCCGAGAGCAGGAGGAGAATCAATTCAGAAGCTGGCGACCAGGATTTGCACTGCTGCGATGGAGGAAGAGATCGGGAGGATGGTGCCTCGCCAATCCATGGATCTGGAAGAAATTATAGCGTGGGCGTTGGCGACCAGAGACTCCCCAATACTGCAGCGGCGTGCAACTTGGCTGGCCTTCTGGGACCTGCAATCGGAGGAAACAATGGCCATGGTAGCAAGTTTGGGCCTATGAGATTCATTAGTCCGCATGTGGTCTGTGGGAATGGCATCGAGCGGGCTGGTGGTTTGAATCAACCGGGTGACATGGCGTGTGATGGCTTTGGCAGCTTCCCATTTGAGCTGGAAAGTAGCCATGCTGGAAAGAAGCTTGGCTTGGACCCGATGGAGACCTTCTACTGCCAGCTGTGGGAAGAGGGAGGTATAAAAGAAAGCCTTGGGGCTAGGGTTCCTGAGATCCAACCCATCCTTTCCCCCCCCCCTCCCCACCACCACCACAAGCCGCCGCCAGAGACACCACTGATCGGATCATGGGGGATTCCGGTCAAGGAAGAAGCAGAGGCCGAGGAAGGTTCAATAGGGAGAGGCAGAATAACAACTGGCGCCCAGAGCACAACAATCAGACGCAGCAGCAGCAGATAGGAGCACCTCCCCCGCAGCAGTTCTTGGGGTATGGATTCCAAGGTCAAGCTCCACCCCCATGGGCTTACCCTGGACAGTTCAATCCTCAATTCCCGCAACAGATGCAGCAGCCTTGGGCAGGCGTGCCACAGCAATGGTTTGGAGGGCCACCTGTTGTGAATCAGAGCACATCTGGGGAGCAAATCCAGGCTGGTGAAGGTGGTGCTAATCTAGGAAAGAATTCTAGCAAGACAGCTGTGAGAAAGAAACTGGAACCAGCACACAAATCAGTAGGAGGAGGCCGAGGGCTCATGTCATACGCAAAGGTCACCTGTTTCAACTGTGGGGAGCCTGGACATCACATGGAGGGCTGTGACAAGCAGAAGGCTTGTTTCATCTGCAAAACTGTCAATCACAAGGTGGAGGATTGCCCAGTGAAAAAGAAGCCACATACATGTGCAAAATTTGTAGGTAGTGCAGCTCAAGGCTTGGGTTTTTATTGTGTGGATGTCCCTGACATCAATTCCCAGCATGCTGGAGGTATGAAGAATGTTGGTATGGTTTTTGTGGAATCAGGAGAAATCTCAAAGCAAGAGCTGGCCAAGGAGTTCTCTGAAATCTACAAAACTAATTGGCCATGGCCAATCAATAGCCTGGATGACTGGACCTTCCTGGTTAAATTCCCTCCAGCCATTCCAGTGGAACAAGTAGCTGGGTACCCCTGCTTTGGACTCAAAAAGGAAAATGTTACTGTCAATGTAGAGGTCTGGAAAGGAAAGATAGATACAGAAGGGGCTCTGCAAGAGGTTTGGGTTAAAATTAGGAAGTTAAACCCAAAGTGGTGTGAATGGCAAGTCTACGACCAAGTCACTTCAGCTTTTGGCCTGCTGCTGGATGTGGACTGGCAATTCAACTTCCAGTCTTTCTATGAGGTAGTCAGACTCAAGGTGGCCTGCAAAGACCGCACAAAAATCCCATCTGAGAGGGTCTTTGGTATCCAAGGGGAGCTCTACAGAATCTTCATTGAGGTTGAGCCCCACACAGAGACTGATGGTGGGGAGGGCAATGACCCTCCTCCACCTGGAGAAGACAACATTACTCTAGGATCAGGGATGGCTAGTGCCCAGATCACTGATGAGATCAGGTCACAAAGGAACTCCAAGTCTGGCTTTGATCAAAGCTCTGTAGCTTTGTCTAACACATATGCAAGACATCAAACCATGAACTATCTGCAGAGGATCAATGAAGAAATTGAGGGCACCCACTCACCTGTGTCTTTGCTCAAGTCCAAGATGCCAATGGTGGAGGGGAAAGAAGCTGACAAGTTTGGCAATACAGAAGAAAACCAATGCTTCAGTATGTTGAGGGAGATGGAGCTGATGGATGATGAGGAAGATGAAGAGGAAGTAGCTGAGATACCTGATGGATTGAGATATGGCACTGAGGGTGGCTTTGAAGACTCCTTTCCACCATTGGAAGAAACTGTAGCTCTGGCCAAGCAGAAATGGGGTCCTACTCAAGCAATGAGGACAAGCTCAAGAGTTACTAACAACCAAGTGCCTGTGATGCTCAGAGCACAGCAGCTCAAAAAGATCCACAACTTGGAAATCCCAAAAGACAAAGGTATAACTGATACGTCCAAAACGTATCTATAATTTCTGCTTGCTCCATGCATGTTTTGTGTGATATTGCTATGATCTAGATACACTTTCATACACTTTTGATCATATTTGGACTAACCTATTAACTCAGTGCACCCCAGTGCCAGTTCCTGTTTTCTGCTGTTTTTCTATTTCAGTTTTCCCCCATATAAAAAGTGCCAGAAAAATTCGGGAAAATTCAGATAAAAAATCAGCGTGACGGAAGCTTCGAGAAGAGCCCGGGAGGGGCCAGAGGGGAGCCCCTGGACCACCTCTGGCTGCCCCCTTTCGCCTATTTATCCCCCGTCACGGGAAAACCCCAAAGAGAGAACCCTATTCCGCGAACTCGCCTCTGTTCCGCCGCCGTCGCGCTTCCGAAGATCGGGAGCACCATAAGACCTCTTCCCGGCACCCTGCCGGAGGGAGGATTGACCTCCGGGAGTCTCCTCTCCACCATGGATGCTCCCCGGATGTCTCGTGAGTAGTTTTCCTTGGACCATGGGTCCGTGATCAGTAGCTATGTGATGTTCTCCTTCCCTCTTTGATCTTCATTGTTTAGACCTCGTGAGCTGCCCAACATGATCGAGGCACCTTTGTAATATTTCTGCTATTGCTATGTTGAGTTTGATAGGATCTGATGGATTATGAGATTATGTTCAGATTGTGATAGAGTAATATATTTGGTTTTTATCTCTTATATTTTTGTTCCTAAGTAATTCTTGCATGTTCCCCGTTGCTGTTTATTGCTTTGGCCAAGTAGTAGGTAGTGACTCCAAGAGGGAGCGTTGTGCTAGATTGTGGGTTCATGCCCCCCGATGACACGCTTGAGTGACAAAAACATGAGTCTAGGGGATGTGCTGTTGCCACAAGGGGGAAAACAACGGTGCTTGTAACCGCGGTTACAAGGATTGTTTACTTTACGCAGAGTTCTTTTTAATGCAGTTGTCTGTTGCTTTGGGTTTACACTTTGGGTGGGGCTCGCAACTTAATACCAGCGAGATGTTCTGGATAGATATCTCAAGGTGGATGATTAGTAGTAGATGCAGTTGGATTTCGGTCTACTTACCTTGGCGTACTGCCTGTGCTTTTGAACATCTTCCTTTCTTTTGTAGCATAGTTAGCATTGCGGTGCGTTCATAATCCTGTCAATTGCCTTTCTGTAATTTGTTTACCTCGCATAGCAAATTTATCGTCTTTTGGGAGAGAGACATCACTAGCGAACATCACGTATCCCGGTCCATATCCTTATCATTGTTTCCACGCTATATTTACTTTTCTGCATTTACTTTCAAGTTGCTATTATCATCCGTTGCGTTTTATCCTTTGTAAACAACAAGACCGGAGAGATTGACAACCTCTCTGAACTTCGTTGGGAACAAAGTTATCTGTGTCTGTGTGCAGGTCCGCGTCAGTTGCGCCGCTGACACCTACTTATCATCTCTGGAGTACTAGTGGAGACAAACCTTGGTAGCTTTACCGAGGGAAATTTGCTGTTGTGCTGCATCACGCCTTCCACTTGGGGCTCACCAACGAAGGGCGAGAAGACTACACCCATCAACTCTCGCGCCATCAATAACTAATCCACACTTTTCCTTGTTCAATAATCCTTCATTCATTTCTGTTGCTAGTAGGATAGGAGTTCATATAGATCCCCCACAGGGGCTAGTGATAGATGACATTGTAGACAAGAACAGTGATACAATTCTGGCCAACACTGCTGGTGTTGTGCCACAATCTGATATCAATAAGAACAATGATGAGGTTTTAGCCAGTACTGTTGGTACTGTCTCAAGCCCTAGAACACCTGACTTCATAGCTAGAAATCATTTTGTTACTGATAATGATCAGGGCTTGGTAGATAATGATAGTAGCAAAGGTATCTGGACTGAGGTCTGCAAAAATAGGCGGGGCAAGCACCCCATGAAAATTAGAATACCATGAATTGTCTATTCTGGAATGTGAGGGGAATTAATGCCCGTAGTAGGAAAACTCTTATCCTAGATACTATCAGTAGAATCCAACCAGCTGTGATTGGTTTTCAGGAAACCAAGAAGGAAAACTTCTCTGAATCATATCGAAAATCTTTATGTGGGTCCAAGAACTTTACTTGGCATCACCTCCCTTCAGTTGGCTCTGCTGGTGGCATCCTAATGGGGATTGATTTAAATGTCTTTGAGCTAATTAGTTGGAGCAATCTAGAATTTTCTGTTAGTTGCTCTCTTAGATTGAAAGGGAAAGAAGAAGAGCTTAGATTCATTGCTGTCTATGGGACTTCCTATGAAGAGAAAAAAGAAGCATTCTTGTCTGAGCTTCATGCACTCTTTATAGACAATAGTATCCCTACCATTATAGGAGGTGACTTCAACCTAGTGAGGTTCTCTTCTGACAAGAACAATGGTAATATAAATAGAAAATGGAGTGACAATTTTAATGCCTCGGTGGAGATTTGGAGTCTTCTAGAAATTAAGCTGGCCAGTAGGAAGTATACATGGGCCAATAACCAAGTAGACCTAGTCATGTCTACCATTGACAGAGTCTTTTGTACTACAGAGCTAGACATCTTATTTCCACTAGCTTCTATCTCTGCCTTACCCAGATGTGGGAGTGACCACACACCCATAGTCTCGGACTCAGGCTTGCTCAAAAAACCAAGATCTGGCAGCTATAAAATGGAAAAATGGTGGCTATTGAGAGATGATTTTAGAAATCTTATCTCAAAAATCTGGAATGAGGAAACCATAGCTAGAGATCCAATAGGCAAGTGGCAAGAGAAAATTAGAAAAGTTAGGAAGATTACCAAAGGATGGAGCTCTAATCACTACTGCAGAATAGCTTATAACCACCAACATATTAATGACGGGCAAAAATATGCACGTCACTGGTAACAGTTATCAGTGACGGGCACTGATAAATCTCGGCAGGTGGCTATAGAACATACTAGTGACGGCTGAATACCAGTGACGGGCTGGTTTATATAACCGTCGCTGGTTATAATTACATATCTGATATATTTTCTTTTTGTTTGGAAAAATATGAAAACAATCTCTTTCGATGCTTTCATCTTGACGCACATCTGCACGAGAAAAAAAAGGAAGGAAAAATACCTTCTCATATGAGCCTGCCCTTAGGTCCAGATGTACCCTTAAAAGGTCAATAATTGAGTAAATCCCACGCCCAATATAGGCCCGGCGTTATTTTGGTTACTGTTAATTAAAAAATTGTTATGTTTATTAAAGTGTAATTAGCATCCTTATCTGTGTATACCTAGGATAACCTAGATAAGGATCCCTCCCTCCCCGCCTCCTCTTTGTCTTCCTACCGAGTGGTGGCGGCTGCCGCATCCTAACGAGTCCCTCCCTGCCAACTCTTTCCCTTCCTATCGCCATCGTCGACCGCCGCCGGCTCGTCGCGGCCGTCCTGCCCTTGCAGTCGTCGCCTTCTCCTACTCTGCCCCCACTCTCATCCCCTTCCGTTACCGACCTCGAGCATAGCGACGGATGCCGGCGGGGCTGGAGATGTAGCCGGCCGGCTAGATCCTAGTTTGCATCGGCATCCTCTTCGGGCCCTGTGGAGGCATGACGCGCGCTGGTCATCTCTGGCGGCATCAACCGCGGCCGTCCCCAACCATGACATCGTTGTGACCGTTCCCTACCAGACGCGACGTCTTTCTGTCGGATCGTGGCGCTGATGCAGCCGACTCATCGACGGTTAGGAGACTCGCCGATTGTTATTTTCTGGATGCATATTGTTCCAATCCTGATGACACATCCATATATGATAGATCGTGCATGTCTCTAATCTTGCAAGTTTAATGTGAACGTATACGTATTTTTGGTATATTCCGGTTCAGAGATCAGCACACTCGTTAGATTAATTTTTGATATTTTATCTTTGAGCAACTTCCTGGGAATTACGTACATGCAACAGATGCTCTATAGCCTCTATGCTGCAGTTTTTAGGTTGTCTAGAATAGTGCTGTGAAATGGCAGATTGATTGAATTGAATCAGCTGTAAGCTTTTGTAAATTCGCACATAGAAAACTGCAGTTCTATCTTCCTTTTATTCAGAAATAAATATATATATTGTAAAACTCATAGATTCTTATTACTATTTTGTTCGCAGGTTCAGTATATTCAGCTGAGTTACTTAACAAGTAACGGAGGCTTCGGTGTATTCTCTATTCAGGAAAAGGGTGTGAGGTCTACATGTCAAAGCCTCATACGAAATATTGATCTATCTACTGTGCGTCTAGAATTACCAATTTCTTATAGTAGATGGAGAGATATGCAATACAAATTTCCGATAGTATTGACATATTCTATTTTAGCACTCTTTGGGAAGATAGCGATCTTGGTCCTTCATCCTTAGATATTCTATTGTAAACTTTATTCATGTACGTATATGTACTCATAAACTATTTATATTTTTGTAGACTCGATGGTCCAGCGTAAAAGAAGCATCATGGAGCCTTGTAGTGATTGGTGAAGAAGGACATATGCTCAAATTCAAGGACTTGTGATTGTGTCATGTGACTGAAGATTATGAAAAAGAGTCTCTTTTGTATTAGTTTCTTTATTTCTGGTTAGAGATGAGCTACAATGTTTGTCTAGACAGTTTGGTTCATAATTTCAGAGTGATATTATACATCCAGAACCATATGTGATTATCATGTTCAGTATATATGGTTTTGTTTAATAGAAGATGATACTTTGATTGTTCAATTTTTTTCTTAACTAGTGTGGTCTCTGATCTTCAAAAGTCGCAAACAACATAAATGGCAGTTGTAAAAGTTACTTAGTAGTCAAAAGTTGTAGCACTATCGTGAATACTAACTAGTGACGGGCACGAATAAATGACCGTCACTAGTAAACAAATACCTGTGACGGGCGCCCGCCCGTCACTGGTAACCTATTACCAGTGACGAGTTACCAGTGATGAGCTACCAGTGACGGGCGCCTTGCCCGTCACTAGTAGGTCTTTTGGGCCCGTCACTGGTAGGCTATTCTGCAGTAGTGAATGAGGAAGCTGCCATTAAGAGATACAAAAAATCCTTCTAGAGGAATTTAATACCCTAGATATTAAGGCTGAATCTGAAACACTAACTAATGTAGAGATAGCTAGGGCCAAATTCATACACTGAGAACTGCAGAAAATTTGGCTTCAAGAGGAAGTCAAAGCCAAACAGAGATCTAGAGATAAAGATATTAAAGAAGGGGATAGAAACACCTCTTATTTCCATGTTGTTGCCAATCAAAGAAATAGGATAACAACTATCCACTCTCTGGATGGTCCTGATGGTCCTGTGACTGACACAAAAGAAATGCTAGGGATTGCTAGAGAGTTCTATAAGGACTTATTTAAGCATGAGCCTAGAAGTGGATTTAGACTAGATGATAACTTCTTCAGTAGAGATGAGATGGTTAGTGACCAGGAAAATGCAACCCTGGAAGCTGATTTCACTGAAGCTGAGGTCAAAAAGGCAATTTTTGATTCATATGCTGATGGGGCCCCTGGCCCAGATGGCATTCCTTCCTTCTTTTATCAGCACTTCTGGGAGCTTGTTAAAATAGATCTTATGGATATGTTCCATAGCTTCTATAAAGGTGAACTGGACATTGGTAGGCTGAACTTTGCCATGCTCACTCTCATCCCTAAAGAACCTGATGCAACATCCATCAAAAAATTTAGGCCTATCAGTCTACTCAATTGCAGTTTTAAAATCTTCACTAAAGTGTTGACCAATAGGATCAACATGGTCTTGCAGAGGCTCATTGCTAGCAACCAGTCTGCCTTCTTAAAAGGGAGATTTATACTAGAAAGTGTAGTCACTGCACATGAGGTGCTGCACTCAGTACACTCTGCAAACCAGAAAGGGCTAGTGCTTAAACTATATTATGAAAAAGCCTTTGATAAAGTCAACTTGGATTTTTTAGCTGAACTCTTGCAAGCCAGAGGCTTTGGTAACAAATGGCTATCCTGGATTAGGAATATCACTCAGGGAGGATCTGTGGGAGTCAAAATTAACAATGCTGAAAGCAATTTCTTCACCAATGGGAAAGGACTGAGGCAAGGAGACCCCCTGTCTCCCCTCCTTTTTAACATTGTGGTTGATGCTTTGACAAGGATTCTGATCAAAGCAGCTGACCATCAGCTTATTAGTGGGCTCTGCCCTGAGGTCTGCCCTGGAGGGGTCATCTGCCTCCAGTATGCAGATGACACTATCCTCTTTTTAGATAACAGTCTAGGCCAGGCTGAAAACCTTAAAACAGTGCTTTGCTGTTTTGAACAAGTCTCTGGTATGAGAATTAATTACAACAAGAGTGAACTCATCCCAATTAATCTAGATGAGGAAGAACTCACACCTTTTGTCACTAGCCTAGGATGCTCACAAGGGAAATTCCCTATAAAATACTTAGGAATTCCTCTACATTTTGAAAAATTAAGTAGAGAGGATATCCAACCTCTGATAGACAAACTTCTTAAAAGAATAGCAGGCTGGAGAGGAAAACTGCTATCTTATAGAGGCAGATTGATCCTTATCCAAGCCTGTTTAGCTAGTATCCCAATTTACCCGCTCTCCTTCTTTAAATTCCACAAATGGGCTGTAGAAATGATAAACTCTCAAATGGCTCATTGCTTATGGAATGACTTTGAGGGTAATAGTAAAATTCACCTAGCCAATTGGAAATTAGTTTGCATGAAGAAAGAATTTGGTGGTCTGGGTATACCAAATCTTCAGGAGATCAATATGTGCCTGCTTGGCTCCTGGGTGAAGAGATACAATGAAGGGGAAGGTAAATCTGGAAGACTATAATAGACAAGAAATACTCTTCAAATAGGAGAGCCAACTTATTTGTCCCCAACTCTAATCCCAGAATCTCTAGATTCTGGAAAGGGGTCTCATCCACTATCCAAGCTTTGAAGTTTGGGTATAGATGGAAGGTGGGAGATGGGAGAAAGGTCAGATTATGGGAGGACTCATGGTTTGGCAACTCACCTCTTTCAGTTCAATTTTGGCCTATCTACACCATCTGCAATGAACAAAACATTGTTCTTGCAGAAGCATGGGATGGTACTACTCTTAAGATTTCTTTTAGGAGAACCTTCTCTGAGAAGCTTATGGAACAATGGTTCCAATTAGAAGAGATTGTCAGATCCATATCTTTTACTACTGAAACAGACTCATTAGTGTGGCAGTTGGAAAATAAGGGGGTTTACTCCACTAGTTCTTTATATCATGTAATTAACTTTAGAGGGATACAACCCATCTACCCCCCTGCAGTTTGGAAAATCAGAGTGCCTCCTAAAATCCATATTTTTCCGTGGCTTATCTCTAACAACAAGATTATGACTAGAGATAATCTCAGGAAAAGACATATAATCAAACCTTTAGATTGTGTGTACTGCAGTTATAAGGAATCTGTTTCTCATTTGTTCTTTGATTGCATTGTGGCCAAGAACATTTGGTCTGTGGTAGGTGACTTCTTTAACATTAATATAGGCAATAACTTTGAGTCTATAGCTAAGTTCTGGTTATCTGAGAACAAGAATGCAGCTATCAACCTAGTAACATCTGTTGTCATGTGGTGCCTGTGGAAACACATAAATTCTATGATCTTTAGTAATGTGGTCTGGATCTCAATGACTCAGGTGTGGAGGGCTATTCTGAGAACTACTAGGTACTGGGTGGTTCTCTCCACAGAAACTTGCAGGGAATGTGTGGAGAAATTCATCAGCATGGTGGAGGGCCTCATCAGGCAGCCTTTGTTGATCCTGGGTGGCTAAAGGATAGCCTAAAAGCAACCTTGGATTCAAGAGACAACTTCTCCTCACTAGTGAAAACTGGGACTGCTCAAGTTGGGGTGGACAACCCTGTCTCCCCCCTGGACCTGGGATGGTCACACATGGCGAAGCTGGCAGGACCTCCTCTGAAGACCATGAGGGCTGAGGCACCAGGGGATGGCCTTGAAGTCTGAAGCTGTAGCAAAGTAATAGTGCGGGTTGTTGTTGCTTTCGAGCACTTGATCGCTTTGTAGTTCTTATGATTTTGTAATAATTTTGGTACTCTGCTGATGCCTGAGACCACAACAAAACTGAGTGTGTTGGTTTGATTTCTATGAAATGAAACCGGGGGCGTGGCTCCTGTTTATCTAAAAAAATCAGTCAAGTAATTCTACGATCTGGCCACAATAACGTATGGATTTGATTTCGGTGGATGGAGCACCTGAGACCTACAAATCATCATCCCTGCCGAAAATATCTTCTATGAAGTAGGAAACATAATTTCCACCGGATTGTATTAATATATTACAGCTAAAGCTTGTACAATATATTTAATTAATTATACTATATATTTTCTTCACTAATTTTATTATATATTATCTTCATTAATTGAAAAGATAATTAGTACAATTAGTGAAGAAATTATATAGTACAATTAATGAGGAAATCACTATCCAATTAATTAGATAATTAAACCTTCGCTATAAAAGGACCCATTGGCATATAATTTGCTCTCAGATACAGAGATACAAACCCCCAACATTGCAATACAATATCACCTAAAAGAATTGCAATACAAGATGAGGGCTACACAAGTTGTACTCCTAGTTCTTGTCCTCTTCGTGCTATCCCTAGGTAACTACTAATTTAGTTTCCTGAAGAAAGGATAGTTTCTTCTTACTGTTACTACCTCCATCACAGTTCAGAGGACTAGTACTCCTATTTGAGAGGACTAGTCTAGACAATGGATATATGTCTAACAAAACTGAACCTAAGATCCGTAGAACATATAAACAACATATAAACAGGTTCTTAATTCTCACTCGGCTAATTTCATGTTACTACCTCCATCACAGTTCAGAGGACTAGTACTCCTATTTGAAAGGACTAGTCTAGACAATGGATATATGTCTAACAAAACTGAACCTAAGATCCGTAGAACATATAAACAACATATAAACAGGTTCTTAATTCTCACTCGGCTAATTTCACCTTGATATGCTCTAGGATTCTTGCAGTGTGTGTTTAAAGTTTGTATAAATCCAGAATTGTTCCTTAATTAATTTGTGTTCTTCTCTTTTTGCCCTTCAAAAACGTGACCGAGAATTGTATGTACCTGCAGACCCGGCAAAGGCTAAACTGGAATGCACAGATTTCATGTTCGTCAACATGTGCGACGTCGATGAGATCACATGCCAACATTACTGCTACACACACCTCAACGGAACCGGCAAGTGCATTCCCAAAAAGGGATGCCAGTGTCATTTCTGCATTGCGACTCCACCCAAGCCCTCATCTACTAGCGTCTAGCTTCTACTAGTACGTACTAGCTTGGGCACACCCATGTCGTAGTTTTGTCTTTAATTTTCGGTTTCATGAAGAATAATTATGTCAACAATAGTTTTGTTCTAACCTACCGGAAGGTCAATGTCACAGCAACAAGGAACTGATAAATTCTCGAGAAACAATTATGACATGATTTTATTCCGTGCAACAATTATGTCATATTTAATTACATGTATTGCGGCCTACTATGAATTAATGTACTGTACTCAGGTTAATGCAATACTTTCTCCTAAAAATATTTTCCAACCAAGACAGATGATGAGTGGTGGAATAAATTTTATAGTATCTGCAGAAATATTTAATTAGTATACTCATTTCGCCGATTCTGGGCAACAATGACTGATTGTGGGGGGCCATGGCCTCCTCGATGTGGTGCGGGAGGCGTAGGTGCTAGCGGTGGGGGAGAGGGGTGGATTCCAACAGTAACGGTGATGGATGCGGCGACCCAGAGGAGTAGAGGGACGCTAAGGTGAAGCACCGCGGTGAGCAGGTCTGCAATCCATCTTACGCTGCAACTACATATATGTATTTTTGCCATGGGATGTTTGTGCAGCTCCT
The DNA here is from genome assembly GCA_950022295.1 of Bromus sterilis. Classification (NCBI taxonomy): domain Eukaryota; kingdom Viridiplantae; phylum Streptophyta; class Magnoliopsida; order Poales; family Poaceae; genus Bromus; species Bromus sterilis. The sequence continues at coordinate 447,576,900 of OX465595.1, read as the reverse complement.
TTTTACTTACTGCTGCAGATGGCATCATCTTCACAGTACGTAGGCCTTTAAATTTGTTGTTGGTGCTCCAAACTTGCCATGGTTGGGCTAGCTGCTGCCGCATTTCTTTTTTTCTTTTGCGCTACCGCCATGAGTTGATGAGCAGGGGGGAGATGAAGAGGTTACGACCCATTTTATTCATTTTCTCTACACATGGAAAATCACATGGTCAATTTGCCATGTCTTAACACATTCCTTGCCATGGTAAATCTACCATTTGAGATTTGCAAATTAACATTAAGTGTTTTTCCACAAAAAATTGAAAAGTTATTATTTTACTGACCACAAACAAATATCCATGGCAAAACATACCATTCTTGTTTGCCATGGCAAGTTTGACAAAGAAAATGCCATGCTAAATTGATATGGAGCATGTCGTTTTTTTTGGAAAATTGCGATGTCTTAACACATTCCTTGCCATGGCAAACCCGCAATTTTGTGACTGAAAATTCACATTGAGTGTTTTGCCATGTCAAGTTTGCCAAATTTTATTCAAAAATTCATGTTTGTACTCAACACGAAAAATAGACATGGACGAAATACCTTTCTTGTTTGCGATGGCAAGTTTGCTAAATATAATGCCATGGCATTTTTTTGCCATGCTCCACGACTTGATTTGACATGTAAAATCAAGTAGACCCGATTAGTTCTTGCAATCCAAAACTACTTTAAAAGATAAAGCAACTTTGATTTACCATCACAATATTGAAGGTTGTAAAGCATGGCAAATGTAGATCATTTAGCATGGCATTTTCTATTCTTTTTTGCAATTTTCCATGGCATTTGTATATAAAATTTTGTTTAACAAAGCATGGAAAATTTAGTTAATATATGATGGCAAAACTACTCTTGTGTTTGCCATGGAAAGATAGAGATACAGTTCGCCATGGAAAATTTAGTTCATGTATGATGGCAAAACTACTATTGTTTTTGCCACATGTCATTTCCTTTTCTTTTTGTAACGTGGCCAAAATTTATAATTAAGGTACCATGGCAATTGAAGTTCTTAAGCGTACTATTTTGGCGTGGCCAAAAATTCTATTGTCATTATGGCGTACTATTTTGTTCATATATTACAATAGCCACACTATTTGGTTCAGATATTGCAATTGTAAAAAATTTGGGTGAATACCCAGCCAACAATTCCTGGAGCCGCTACTGAGCATGGAAAATGTAGGTAATGAAGCATGTCATTTCTTTTTCTTTTTTGTAACATATCATTTCTTTAGGATATTTTTTCTTTTATGTTTCATGGAAATTGTAGCTTTTGTATCCTGGCAATTGACTTTATATATACATGTGGGCAAATTGATGCTTTATATCATGGCAAATCTACATTTTTATGGAAAATGTCTTTTATTTATTTTTTACTTTTGTTTACCGTGTTTTTAGTTTTTTGGACCGCTGCTCTTTATATCATGGCGAATTAAAAAATCATGATTTTAATTCATGACTACAGACTACTCCTTCCGATCCATAATAAGTATCTTTCATTTTGTACTAAGCTAGTATAAACTTTGTACTCAATAAACGACACTTATTATGGATCGGAGGGAGTACATGAATTAGTTCTTGCGTATCTCCACCATGAATATCTGTAAGAGATATACAATTATAAAAAATATATTTCTCTGCTTCGTAGTATATGCAGCCAAAGCCTCCTCGAATATATATATACACACAACTATTCTAATTTGCACCATTAATTCATGACTACATGAATTAATTCATGTATATCTCCACCATAGATATATATGTAAGGATATGCAAAAATATTAAACAGATGTTTTCTTCTGAGTAAATGCAGCCAAAGCCTCCTCCAATGTGGAGTATACACACATCACTCTTCCTATTTGCACATTATTTCATGACTACTTGAATTAATTCGTGTGTATCTCCACCATGTATATCTGCAAGGGATATGCAAATATATTAAAAACGGATTTTTGCTTCTTAGGATATGCAAACATAAAAACAATTTTTTTTGCTTTATACTAGTAAATGCAGCCAAAGCCTCCTCGAATATTTATACACATCACTTCCAATTTGCACCATTGATTCATGACTACGTGAAATAATTCATGTATATCTCCACCATAGATATATGTAAGGATTGGGAAATATAAAAATCATATATTTGCTTGTTTGTAGTAAATGCAGCCAAAGCCTCCTCAGTATACACACATCAGTCTTCCTACTTACACCATTAATTCATGAGTACATGAATTAAATAGTGTATATCTCCACCATGAATATCTGCAATGGATATGCAAATATATTAAACAGATGTTTGCTTCTTAGTAAATGCATCCTAAACCTCCTGCAATATATATACACGACAAATGTGGGTCTACCAAAAACCGAACAACTCAAGCATCAACAAGTTAGCCATTAATTATTGCTGCAACAGAAATGTCGGCCATGAAGCTCGCCGTGGGTGCTCTTCTCCTCCCTCTCGTGCTTGCGGCGTTCCTCCAGCCCGCCGCCGTCGTTGCTGTAGGCGATGGCGCACAAGGCCGCCGTGGCAGCGGCGGCTTCAGCCTGCAGCTGGTGCCCAGCCCCGGCTGGAACCGCAGCTTCCATGTCGACGGCAACGGCTTCCTGCACCTGAATGAGGAGGCTACCACGGCGCTCCGGCCGCCCATGCATCAACAGATTGGGCCCAACATGTACAGCGTCGTCACCAGCGTCGGGACAGGCCACGGCCGGCGCACGTACGCCCTCGCGCTTGACATGACCAGCCATGTCTCGTGGATGCAGTGCAAGCCCATCCAAAATCCATTCGCGCAGCAGCCGCCGCCCTTCGACCCTGCCAACTCGCCGTCGTACCGCCCCGTGCCGGGAAACAGCGATTTCTGCTTGCCACCTCGTGTTGGGCATGGGCCCAAAGCTCAAGACCCTTGCAAGTTCCGTGCCACCGGAGTTGACGGTGCCGCTGCCGATGCGACCGGCGTCCTCGGCTACGAGACATTGGCCTTTGGGGCTTCCGACCATGAGGCGGAGCTTCCTGGCGTCATCATCGGCTGCGCGCAAAGCAGCCATAGGTTCGACAGCCACGGAGTGCTCGCCGGGGCACTCGGCCTAGGAAGGCAGGCGCCGTCGCTCATCTGGATGCTCGGCCAACAAAGGCATGGCGCCGTGCATCGCTTCTCCTATTGCCTCCCCGGTCACGGCTCCCCGGCCCGCCGCAGCTTCCTCCGGTTCGGCGGCGACGTCCCCGACACCCAACACATGGCGAGCACCAAGATCATGTACATGAGCCGCACGGTGAGCACAGACTTCAGCGCCTACTTCGTCAACCTCGTGGGAGTCAGCGTCGCCGGGCAGCCGCTGCACGACATCGGGAAGCATTTCAAGCGTCACCAGCGACTCTTCAGGTGGACCAGCGGATGCGCGATGGACGCTGGGGCGGCCACCATGACCATGATAAAACCCGCCTATGAAATGCTCAAGAGCGCAGTGGTGGAGCGCGTCAGGGCGCTCGGGGTGCCGCCGGTGGCCCGCGTCGAGTACAACCTCTGCTTCCGTGCGACGTCGCAGCTCTGGGGGCACCTGCCGACGGTGACCCTGCAGTTCGCGGAGGCGAACGCACGGCTCGTGCTCACGCCACAACAGATGTTCGTTGCAGTGGGGCAAGACATCTGCCTTGCGGTGCTGAAAAGCGACGACATCACGGTCATCGGCGCAATGCAACAAGCGGGCACGCGTTTCGTCTACGACGTGAACGTCGGCAATATCTACTTCGCTCCTGAGCAAGGGTGCCATGCCGACGGCAGCGTGTAGATCTAATTGATCATTTGTATGTTGTTTGAATTTAGGAGTTGTAACATGTTTTCATGAAAATAAAACAGTTTTTCCAAATCTTGGTTAAAGTTTTAGTTACATTTTCACACATGCAAATAAGTTTTCTTCTGAATCTCATATTCATAATCATTATTATTATAGCATATAAATATAATAGTATTTACAAACATGAATATATATAATAATACTTTAATATTACCACTAGGTCATATTTACAATAGAGACAACTGGTAGCCAGGAACCCATTTTCCTAACGGTTAGAATGAGAAGGCATTTATGACCTTTTGCATGCCCCCCCTCTCCCACCCGCCAGCGCGCACGCCATAAATATCCGCCCACAACCCCCATTTGATGTCGACTGGTTTGAGCAAACAATACAAGTTTCATTGAGAGCAAACCTCCTTCGAATAATTTGAGAATCTTATCTGAGGAAAAACCGAGAGCCTTAGTGATTGAGCATCTCTGAAGAAATTTGTTTGAGTGAACCGAATACTTATTACTCTTGAAGACTGTGATCCTTCAAACGGTGAGCAGTCATGTTCTAAGGAATCTAAGATTCAATTGTGGATTTCCAGTGCACAAGTCTGTGAAGGTTTGGATAGTCTATCTTTGAAGAATTATCGGTGTGATTGGACGAGGTGTAAGTGACCTTAGTTCAACGATAAGAATGGGAAGTTTCTGTCTTCTGAGTGAAATCTCAGCCTCTCAATCCAAATGTAGTGTTGTCACAACAACTTGAATTAATTTACCAACGTCATTGTCTTCAGCTTGTCTTGGTTCCATTTTCTTCAAATTATTTGCATTCAATATTTATGCTTTGAAGAAATCGATTCAATTCCTTTATTTGAAGTCTTTGCGTGAAGTCTTTCATATTCTGGTGTATGCTATGTTTTTGTTATCTTCAGCCTTTGTTGTTTCGAAGATCTTTGTTTGTATGTTCGTTTAGTTTATCTGTAATGCTTGTTAGTATGCCTATTGTCTTCAACTTTGGTGAATTTGTCATCCCAGTGATTGCATGCTTAGCTTAGAATTACTTCAAACTAGTATTTCGTGCCATTGTTTATACTATGTTTCTTTGAAGAAACTACTTTCTTCAAAGAATTTGGCAAGAATCTCCCATTATAATGCACTTTCAAATTTAAAAGCAATGGAATAAATCTTGAATTTGCAACTAGTTGTGATGTCCTTTTGGCTACAAAATCCAGCTATTCATCAAGTCGCACATCTAAGTCAAGATAATCATGTTCAGGTACATACACCATATCAACATTAACACAATCTAGGGGATTATACATACTCTGGTAAATAAAAAATAAATCAGTGGAGGATTGTTGCAAACCTTGTCCCATGCACACTCATCGTGATATGTGGCCACGTGCAATTCACCATACAACATTCTTCATTGCTCCTCTTGTCTACTCCCGCGCGATGGTTCGTTGAGAAATATATTATTTCTGAAGCCATGTGAATACATGTTTCCATAACAGGATAGTCTCATAGATATCATATTAGAATTATAGTGGTTAAAAATTCTTGAAGTTATCATTATATGACATTAGTGGATCTGATAGAGCCATACTCCATGATGAACAACAATAACCGCACAGGAACACAAATGACTAATAACCGTTGTGATATTGGTTTCTTCGACAAATTTAAGCACTGGTAACTTGAAGCGATCAACAATGTGTGTTGTGGGGCCAAGTTCCTTTCTTGTCTTAATAAAATTGAGTTCTAAGAAGAAAATCTAAAATTAAGAGAAAACATTGGGATGTAATTAAAAAACCAACACCAATATGTAATTAATTCAGTGCACATATGATGTGATCAAAGGTATGCAATATATTTTTAATTCAAATATTTATAAATATAAATATAACTATTAATTACGAATATGGGAATCCAATTTTCCAACGGTTAGAATGAGGGGGCATTTATGACCTTTTGCAACCCCCTCCCCCCGGGTGCACGCTATAAATAGCCGCACGCGGCCCCCATTTGATGTGGGTTGCTTCGAGCAAACTTTACAAGTGTTATTGAGAGCAATCCTCCTTCGAATAATTTGAGAATCTTATCCGAGGAATTGAAAACTAGAGCCTAAGTGATTGAGCATCTCTAAAGAAATCGGTTTGAGTGAATCGAATGCTTATTACTCTTGAAGATTGTGATCTTTCAGATGATGTGCAGTCATGTTCTAAGGAATCTAAGAGTCAATTGTGGATTTCCAGTGAACAAGTCTGTAAAGGTTTGGATAGTCTATCTTGAAGAATTATCGGTGTGACTGGACGAGGTGTAAGTGACCTTAGTTCAACGATAAGAATGGTAACTTTTTGTCTTCTGAGTCAATTCTCAGCCTCTCCATCCAAATGTAGTGTTGTCACAACAACTTGAATTAATCTACCAAATTCATTGTCTTCAGCTTGTCTTGCTTCCATTTTCTTAAAATTATTTGCATTCAGTATTTATGCTTTGAAGAAATTGCTTCAATTTCTTTATCTGAAGTCTTTGCGTGAAGTCTTTCATATTCTTGTGTATGCTATGTTTTTGTTATCTTCAGCCTTTGCTGTTTCGAAGATCTTTGTTTGTGTGTTTGTTTAGTTTATCTGTAATTCTTCTTAGTATGCCTATTGTGTTCAGCTTTGATGAATTTGTTATCCCAGTGATTGCATGCTTAGCTTAGAATTACTACAAACTAGTATTTCTTCCCATTGTTTATACTATGTTTCTTTGAAGAAACTGCTTTCTTCGAAGAATTTGGCAAGAATCTCCCATTATAATGCACTTTAATATTTAAAAGCAATGGAATAAATCTTGAATTTATAACTAGTTGTGATGTCCTTTTGGCTACAAAATCCAGCTATTCATCAAGTCCCACATCTAAGTCAAGATAATCATGTTCAGGTACATACACCATATCAACATTAACACAATCTAGGGGATTATACATACTCTGGTAAATAAAAAATAAATCAGTGGAGGATGGTTCCAAACCTTGTCCCATGCATACTCATCGTGATATGTGGCCACGTGCAATTCACCATACAACATTCTTCATTGCTCCTCTTGTCTACTCCCGCGCGATGGTTCGTTGAGAAATATATTATTTCTGAATTATAGTGGCTAAAAAATCTCATAGATATCATATTAGAATTATAGTGGCTAAAAAATCTTGAACTAATCAATATATGACATTAGTGGATCTGATAGAGCCATACTCGATGATGAATAACAATAACCGCACAGGAACACAAATGACTAATAACCGTTGTGATAATGGTTTCTTCGACAAATTTAAGCACTGGTAACTTGAAGCGATCAACAATGTGTGTTGTAGGGCCAAGTTACTTTATTGTCTTAATAAAATTGAGGTCTAAGAAGCAAATCTAAAATTAAGAGAAAACATTGGGATGTAATTAAAAAAACCAACACCAATATGTAATTAATTCAGTGCACATATGATGTGATCAAAGGTATGCAATATATTTTCAATTCAAATATTTATCTTCATACAATCAAATTTTAGAGATATATTGCAATCAATTTTCGCGAAAACGTAGAAGGTGTCATCTACTGTCAATAAGAAACGGAGGGAGTATAATTCACTAGCTGTATTGCCAGAGTATCTTGTCTGGTTAAGTAATACGGTCAATTAATTGTACGATCTGGCCACAATAACGTATGGATTTGATTTCGGTGGATGGAGCACCTGGGAGCTACAAATCCTCGTCCCTGCCCAGAATATTTTCTTTGAAGTAGAAAATTTAATTTCCACTGGATTGTATTAATATATTATAGCTAAAGCTTGTACAATATATTTAATAATTGTACTATATATTTTCTTCACTAATAGTACTATATACTATCTTCATTAATTGAGAAGATAATTAGTACAATTAGAGAAGAAAATATATAGTACAATTAATGAGGAAATCACTATCCAATTAATTAGATAATTAAACCTTCACTATAAAAAAACCCATTGGCATATCATTTGCTCTCTAATACCGAGATACAAGCCCCTAACTTTGCAATACAATATCACCTAAAAGAATTGCAATACAAGATGAGGGCTACACAAGTTGTACTCCTAGTTCTTGTCCTCTTCGTGCTATCCCCAGGTAACTACTAGTGTACTTTAGTTTTCTGAAAAAGATAGTTTGTTGTTATTATTACTACTATTTGAGAGGACTAGTGTAGACAATGGAACCTAAGATCCGTAGAACTTATAAACGGGTTGTTAATTCTCACTCGGTTGAACTCACCTTTATATGCTCTAGGATTCTTGCAGTGTGTTTAAAGTTTGTATAAATCCAGAACCGATCCTTAATTAATTTGTGTTCTTCTCTTTTCGTCCCTCAAAAACGTGACCGAGATTTGTATGTACCTGCAGACCCGACAAAGGGTAAGCTGGAATGCACGGATTTTCTCATAGTCAACATGTGCGACGTTCGTGCCAACATTACTGCTACACGCAGTTCAACGGAACCGGCAAGTGCATTCCCAACAAGGGATGCCAGTGTCATTTCTGCATTGCGACTCCGCCCAAGCCCTCGTCTACTAGCGTCTAGCAGCTACTAGTACTAGCTTGGCTACACACATGTCATAGTTTTGTCTTCAATTTTCTGTTTCATGAAGAACACCGTAAATGCGAAATGAAAACCAAATCTCGCGGAAAAAATAGATGTGACATTTCGAACGGCATAATTTACGTATTTAATGGGTAGTTGAGGAAGGCACAGGGTTGAATCTGAAAGAGTAAATCTTTTCGATATCAGGACAACAGACAAAGAGCCTAGGTACCTGCAGAACAAGCAATCTCAGCTGAGCTAATTTTGGCAACTCATGAGGAGGGGAAGACATTGCAAACAATATTGGCAGGATCTAACAAAAATAGGGAAATTGATATCCTGTCTCTATATCTGCGACATCTCAGTAGTAAGAACATATGTAACGACCAAAGCTTCTCTCTCAAAACAATGTAGTTGAGAAATAATAGGAAAAAAGGCCAAATGAGCACGTTGTTCGCGGTTCAAATTGCATTCTGCATAGCATTAATTGCAACATTTGGCACTTGTACTTAAAAGATAATGTTACATCACCTCTTCAACAAAAAACGCGTGATAGCAGATACGACAACACAATCATCTCATCAGGTGTTGTTTAACAGTCCAGCCTGCGCATCTTCACCATCAGTGTTAATTCCTACAAGTAAAATGAGTCAATAAGCAAATCAGCAGCAGGAGGATGGAATCAATAATGTAGAGTGCGGAGTATATATGAATGGCTGATCATTTAATAAGCAGTTCTTTCAAAGGAAATGCGGTGAAAAATTCTCATGTGTAATGAACTATGACTCATATACGGAGTATTTCAGAAGATCGATGTGAACTCTTTGATATCAGAAATAGTGACAGCACCTGGAGGCTGGAGCATAGAAACTTGTGTAGGGAAAAACAGGCCACCACACGATCTCTTTCTCCGTCACCTTCTTGAACTCCATGGAATTGAGATGGATCATGTAGACCCTAGCTATAGGATACACACGAATGAAGATCACATTGGCATCATACAGTAGAGTGTGTTTCCAACCAGAGCCGTCGGGAATCCCTTAAGATATGATTCTAGCATAGGAGTTGAAGTCATCTCACCCCAGACGCCGGTCTCGGACGAGTAAACGCATGCGGAGGTGGTCAAATCTTTCAAGTTGCTGAATAGGAACGCCACGAGGAACGGGCGACAATGACAGTCGTCGTGGTCGGCGTCGGCGTTGCCGGCCGCGCAGAGAATGGCGGAGTTGCTTATAACGGAGCGGTGAGAGGGCAGCGTGGGGAACGGCAGGTAGTGCTCTTCGGCTGTCATGGGGTTCCAGAGGAGGAGCGAACTGGATCGGATTGGGGGCTGCAGATGAGAACGCGGCCATGACGGCAATCATAGGCCCGCCAGCCGACGCCGATGACGCGGGACTTGGTGGCGGTGGGGAGCGCAAAGCCGTCGTAGGTGTGGATGAATAGGGGAGCATGTGTGTCTCTCTCGTTGTTGAAGAAGCCGAGCACGGGAGGCGCTCCGCCGTGGAACTCGCGGAAGCGGCGGAGGAATCGGGCGTCGTGGACGAGGCCGCGCCAGTGCTTGCAGACGAAGGAGGCGCGGAATAGGTGGATGGGCTCCGGCGGGAGGTTGAGGAGTATCTCCACGAGGAGGTCGTCCGGAAGGATCTGCAAGGCGGCCGCCGCCGGCGGGATCCTCCGTGCCTCCATGGGGTTTTGGTGGCCGGGGAATAAATAACTCGCCCGTGGTTTGTTTACACGAGACAACGGTCGGGTGTATTCTTAGACTCCTGCCCAAGCACTACACGTGGTGTTTACCAATCTCAAAGCATGCTCCCACTAACCATCTCAATTTATCAATTTACCGTACACAGAATACAAACTTGACAAACAACTCGCATCGTACTCGATGATGATACATCATCGTGATTGATTCTAACAACCACGGTACACATACATAATTTGCGGCAGATTACTACAGAAGCTATCTATCCAGCAATGAATGGAAACCACAAGAAGGAAATTGACGATCACAAATAGTAACTAGTACTATAGGTATTACACATGATGAGTCATTGGATCTGTCGCTGGCTGTGGCGAACTTTCACCTGACATGTATAGCATTAGAAGGACAACGGCGCACCGCCATTGCTCATGTGTTTGGCATGATAGTTCTCGTTGCACCCGTAGGATGTGTAACATAGAATCTCCACCCAGACTTTGGATATCATCTTGCTGGTGCCATCAGGAGACGGATCCTCCATTCCGATGAGCTGTTGGGCTAACTTCCATCCTTTTCTTCAGTGTATCATTGTTGGTTTCGATGTCAGCTGGAAATAATGAGTTAACTGGCTGGAATCCAGTGTCACTTACTTTCTTACCAAGTTTAACGAGTACGTCCTCGCGCGCATTGATCAAATCATAGCACAACTGGACATACCTCTGGCGACTAACAGGGCCGGTAAGGGAGCATGTAGGGCCGTGCCACGAGCAGGTAAAACATGTAGTTGGAGAGCTCGGTGGTTACCTTGTCACCAAACCGGCTTGATTTCTCACACTTAGTGCACCAGCTGTTGTATAGGTCAGTGGCGATGTGCCACACGATGATGATCTCATCCAGTTCCAATTCCTCCACGCTCCATTTCAGGCCATCATTCATTTTACCTGTCGACGTGTTTTTCTTCATGCTTCTTGCTGCCTCCGAATCCGATAGCACTTTCCGACCCCGTGAGTTTCTGATGTGATCATGACTGTTTTCAGCTAAGCCCTTACTTGCAGACACTCGTTCCACCACTATGGTAATGATCTCTTCTGAGACGGAGGTAGACATGGAGTACCTTAAGGAGTCCCACCAGTCCCCCATTCCCATCCGTCTCGCGATTGCGCTGCTTAGATTGTGCCTACTCCCACTGATCGTGTCATGCAAGCTGCGCTGCCCATGGATCCCGACCAGAACCTTGCATGTACCACCAACCTGATGCGCCGGGGAAGAAATCGGAGCGCACGGGAAAGCACACGCCATCCCCGTCCTAACAGGAACACACATGTCCAAGTGGAGAAAATGGTCCTCAGAAGGGACGTGATCTCCAGAATAAGGGCACCAGCTAGCAAGACATAGGTGGCAGCAACATCTACTCTGTTGTAGTAACCACCATGCAATCTCTCACTGGATGCATGGAATAGCAGGAGTGCAGCAATGGTGGCCAGCAGCATGATGACACGGATGCACCAGCCGTACCAAGTGTGCACTACCGCAGCCTTGGTGTACAAAAGGTCAGACATCATGCAGAGCTGCATTCCGACCACCTGTGAGAGCTCATCTTCCCAGCGGTAAACATTGTTAATTTTTTCCACATAGCGTGTTGGCCCCTCAAACATTTGTTTGGGAACGTCCAACATCATGTATGCTTCAAATAATAGGTCTTCCTCCTTTCTTGGGCTTGGTTTGGATGAAATGTCAGGCTGCTGCTCCTGATCTCTTGGACTTGTGGCTGCTGCTTTGGACAAAGAGTCATGATGCTTAGACGACACATGGCTAAAATCCTTGTAGTTTGTGGCGGCTAGGCTACTACGTACACTAGCACTGTGACTGGCGCACACCAGCGCCCATATTCTCTCCCCGTACTTGAGGACGCCGACCACAAACATGAGGATTGTGGCTGGACGGAGCAAGGTGTTGCGGCCAAGTATGGACGACTCATACATTACATAGGCAGCTGCCAGAACCTGCACCCCAAAAGTCTGCAGATGGCGCATCCACAACCGGTTATCCTCGATGGCGTAGGCCGTGATGCTGTCCTGTCCGCCAAGGTGCACCAGCAGCAGCGGTGCCCAGAGTGCCATAAGCTCGTACTCCGGTGATGTGACCACCACCGACATGTGGCCAAGTGCATACACTGCCGTTGTGTCGGCTAACACATATGCTAACCAAATGATGGCCTTTATAATGAGAGACCCCTTGTGCCGACGGATATCGGCCATGACAAGGAGGGTGACCTGCAAAGCGAAGCTCAGCAGCACCACTCCTTGGATTCCCCATGCTTTCCAAAAAAAAACAAGCTGCTCTAGTCTCCCCTTCATGATTTCTCTACTTAATTCACTGCAGTTGATATAATGACGACTGTTAGTACATTTCCAATAAAAAAAGTGTAAATAAAGCTTTTCTTTACAGAGGGTAAGGGGGCGACAAGCTACTATATTCATTAGCGGACAGAGCAATTCGGGAGAGTCCTCTCCCATAATTCTGGGCCAACGCGGAAGACATGAGTTTGGGTTGGGAGAAACAACAAGGGGACGAAGAGTTTCACTAGAGACGGGAGAGGCGAAGCAAGGTGTCCATGTTTTATCATTGAACACTGCTATGCGTACGACGAAATTCATACGATTGTTGTACGACACCTAAAATCCAGCCACACATGCAAAAAATTGAAAGGGCAGCGGTCACTGGATTGCTTGGTCGTACAAGGATCGGACAAAAACTATCGTGTGTGAAGCAGTTTCGTTTATCATTTGAAGATGGATCAGTGTGTAAAATCCTAAACCTCAAAATCGAGGCTAATCCTAAGTTTATCTTCATTAATTCATAAGCACATACAGTTCTTTTGACCACCTGTGTGCATATATTGCGCCATTAAAGGCTAATCCTAGTCTCATAATACTAGCTAGTTGCCTAACCACGGCTTGGTGGTTAGACCACAAGAGAATCGTAGTTTCAAATAGAAGGCTATCTCAGCGCTATAGCCTATAGGGTTTGAAGGGCCATCACGCTAATCTATATTTGGTACTCCTTTCATAAAGTAATACAAGAGTGTTTAGATCGCTATTTTAGTAATTTAAATGTTCTTATATTTTTTTACGGAGGGAGTACCATTCAGCCCCGTTTAGGGTGCTAACACCTTCACTGCTATTTGCCTGGCCCGCTATTTAAAAGTTGATCAGCAGAACTAAGTATCAAAACTACTTTCTCTGTTTTAAAATACTTGTCACAGATTTCTTTAAATATGGATATATCTAGATTTAGTTTTAAGTCTAGATACATCCATATTTATAAAAATCTGAGACAAGAATTTTGAGACGAAGGGAGTAAATAACATCAGCCTTCCCATGCTAAACTAAATGATGCATTGAAGAGTGTGCACAGTAAGTCAGATAGCAGCAACTTACATTGAAAGCGTACTCGGCGGCCCGAAGAAGTGATAGCCGATGGGATGACCCACCCTTTGTAGCAAGCAGAACAAGCAGACCAGAGAATTTAGGGTGGGGCAAGAGAACAGATGGATGAAGCCTCTATGCTCTATGACTTGATGATATATATACACACCCACTGCTCACGTAGTCACATGTGGAACATGAAAAAGGAAAGACGGTAGCTGCTAGTCTTCGGTTCCCACGTCAAAAAATAATTGTCTTGGCTTTGTACTCCAAGGGATCTACAATGTGAGCTAATAAAATGTCATACAATGTTCAAAATTGTTACAGGTGGGTTGAGCGTCGAAAAATTGGTGAGTGTTGAAACCCAGGGAGCTAGTAGTACCGGCCATGTTTGTTTGTGCTTAGAGCAACTTTAGCAGATACGGCAAAAGTCTAGTAGCCAAAAGCAATATGCGGATCGTCGAAATGCAACAAGGCCATGGCGAAGGTGGCGGCGCATCACGGCAATGGGAGGAAGCGGTCGCACGCCGCCTTGTACCCATCATAGGTGATGTCGTACAGGGTCCTGGCCACGACCCAGCTTACGGATTCCCGGTATTCACTGGCCATTACCATCGTGTTGGAATGGCACAACTTAGCAGTAGCCGGCCCGAGGTGCTCAACGAGCTGGAGGCAGCGCATCCACACGAGGTCGATGTCTTCGACACCGATGCTGCGGAAGGAGAAGAAATCGGGCCCCGTGAAGCCGGTTCCGGCGTGGCCACGTCCTCGATGTCCGCGACCGTTTCCGCCACGGCCACGGCCTGCGCCGAAGATGCTTAGCATGGAATTGCTCACCACAGTTGGAGGAGCGCTGCCGCGGAGAAAAGAGTATGCGGTGACGGGCGGGGCGGTGAGGGGGGGGGGGGGGATTGTGAGACGGTAACCCTAAAGCGTCGGCCGAGCCATAGATCAACGACCAAAGCGGTCCTTTACGGAGCCCCCCCCCCCCACACACACACTCACACACACGAAGAGACAAAATTTACGGGGCGCACAGGATATGGCGGTTCTGTTATGGACCGGAAGAACACACGTGTACCAAAAATCCCTATATATACGAGTCACGACGGGGTGGCGGATCTACTAGAATTACTCTTATGCTTCAGTTTTTGCAGCTTTTATGTTTTATGCTTTAGCTTAAAAGCTAAAAAAAATTATTTCAGTGTTTTCGGTTTTGAGGCTTATATCATCATATATAACAACATTTATTTATAAGCCAAAACCTCATATTTAATTTTTGTTAGCTTTTAATCTGGAATGAGAAAGCTAAAAAACTGAAGCATAAACCCAAACAATCAGGCCTAAATACGAATGTTACAATTTTCTACTCTAGAATTGATGCATGACTTCCCGGCAGAAAAGAAAAGAATAGATGATAATCTAAACGTGATGTATACACGAACCACTGACAATCTCATCCAATAGATACTACAGAGTGGACGGCTAACATCCATTAAAGTTTACTGTAAAAGAGCTCCATGCATGATTGCAATTTGCACCACCTAACAATCACCGGAGACCATATCGTCCCAAATGATGTATACACAAATGCACAATATTGTTCGCACATCAAAATCTTGTTTGAGCATGGCTTCAATTCTTTTGGTCACGAGTTGAGAATTGGCCCACAAGAACACGACGATCCTGATAGAACATGGGTCTATAGGGTCACTATCCCAATAGGAATTTTGGTCATTTCTTCGTATAACAATTGTCAAAGCCCAGTCTCCTGCAACCATGGGAATAAACAAACGAGAAGTCTCAGGCGCGAACGTTCATCGCGCCATCCTCCAGCCGGCGCTCTATGTTATTTTATGCGCTATGTTGTCGTGAGCTAACGATCGCTTGATGACGATCTTGAAAACGATGAGCCTAAAAGAATATGGTCTATTAGAGACACCAACCAAATGGAAAGTTTGGTCATATCTTCATATAACAACCGTCAAAAGTTCAGTCTCCTGCAACCAAGAGAATAAACAAACCAGAATTCTTGCGTGCGAACGTTCAACGCAGCCGGCACTTGTATGTCATTTAGTGTGCTATGCTGTTGTGAGCTAATGATCTCTTGATGACGATCTTGGAAGGGATAAGCCTGATAGAACGTGGGTCTGTATAGTCACCAACCCAACGGAATTTTTCCATATCATCGTATAACAAGTTTCTAAGTCTAGTCACCTACAACCATGAGAATAAAGAAACATCTGGCAAGGAAGGAAAAAAGAGAGGGGATAAAGAAACGGGAAATATCGGGGGTGAACTTTCAGCGTAGCCGTCCTCAGGCCGGCCTCTGCGTCGTGTCGTGCACAACGCATCCGTGAGCTAACGATCCTGATGTCATCACAGATGATGCATGCAAGTGATGTACATACATCCCTAGAAGGAGGGACCAATCCATCCCCTAAGGGCCTGTTCGGCAGCTCTCCAGCAGCCAGCTTCTCCAACTCCATCGCTGGAGCCGAGCCGGGGCAACTCCAAGAAGCTGAGAAGGAGAAGCTGGCGATTTTTGTAGTGCAAACTGTGTGGAGTTGAGGAGTTGGCAAAACCGAGCTCCACAGAAATCAAGAAGCTGGAGTTGTCAAAAATTGCATCGACATGCCACCGCCAAGTGACTTTGCGTACCGATTCGCTATTTTGGGGTTGGTCGTTCTAGCACCGCTCGCTGAGCTGGGCCCCTCGTATGTGTTTTTTAGGGTGTATGGCTGGGCCAGATTGTTGCTTATTGGGCTTGCAACCTTGGTGCATCGATTGAAACAGGGGATTCGGGAAGCTGGCCGGCCGAACGTTTGCTAGCTCTCCTTTTTTCCATCAGGAGTTGGGAGCTGGAGTTGGGGAGTTTGTCGTAGTGGAGGGTTACCGAACACGCCCTAATTCCCCCCCCCCCCCCCCCCCCCCGCTCCTCCCGACCCCGCCTCGCGCCGCCTACGCGGGCGGCTCACCCAATTAATGAGGAAATATAAGTCTATAACTACTACTAATTTATATTTCTGAAGAAGATAGTTTGTTGTTACTGTTACTACTATTTGAGAGGACTAGTATAGACAATGTATATCTGTCTACAAAACACTAAACCTAAGATCCGTGGAACATATAAATGGGCTGTTAATTCTCATACGACTGAATTTACCTTGATCTGCTCTTGGATTCTTGCATTGTGTGTTTAAAGTTTGTATAAATCCAGAACTGCTCCTTCATTTGTGTTCTTCTCTCTTTGTCCCTCAAAAACATGACTGAGGTCTGTATGTACCTGCAGACCAGGCAAAGGCTAAGCTGGAATGCACGGATTTCATCATAGTAAACATGTGTGACATCGACGAGATCACATGCCAACATTACTGCTACACCCAGTTCAACGGAACCGGCAAATGCATTCCCAACAAGGGATGCCAGTGTCATTTCTGCTATGCGACTCCACCCAAGCCCTCGTCTACTAGCGTCTAGCAGCTAATAGTACTAGCTTGCGTACACCCATGTCATAGTTTTGTCTTTAATTTTCTGTTTCATGAAGAACGATTATGTCAACATTAATTTTGGTCTAGCCTACCGGAAGGTCAATGTCACAGAAACAAAGAATCGGTAAATTCACGAGCAACATTTATGAAATGATTCGTTTTAGTGCAACAATTATGTCATATTAATTACATGTATTATGGCCTACTATGAACATACTCTGGTTAAAGCAATACTTTCCTAAAAATATTTTCCAACCAAGATAGATGATGAGTGGTGGAATAAATTTGATAGTGTCTTCAAACATATTTAATTAGTACACTCGATCTTTTCAAACAGTTGTATTTACTGATGCATTAATTACAACAAATGTAGGCATGACTATTAAATTACAAGAACTTCTACAATAGTCCAAAAGAAAATTCATGTATCAAGAGAAAATTCACCAGGAGTACTAAATCACTGCATACAAGGATCAAGAAAAATTCACCAAAGCATGAAAAAATAACAACGTCTACAATACTAAAAGCAAGCTCGCTGGAAGCTATAATTTTACTTTGCTATTTTTTTGCATAATCACTTCCCTTGTAAAAGAACCTGGTGAATTCAGCACAAATGAGCTACGTGGCATTATTACTCCTATGAACCACTACAGGCAATGGGACTTGAACAGGCGCTTCTCAACAACAACAAATCAAGCACTACTTAAATTTGACCAACGGTGATGTAAATTTGACCAAGCACTATTGCAGTTCATGAACATGTACACAAATCAAGATAGCTTGCAATGATTATTTCGGCTAGTTTTGCAAGGTAACATCGAGTTTAGCAGATAGTTGAGGCACGCGTAGGACTGAATCAGCATCAGAAAGTTATTTCTGCATCACTGCAACTGACAAAGAGGCTAGGTATCTGCGCAGCAAGCAATCTCACCAGCTGTACTCATGAGAGGCGAAATACATTTCGAACAAAGTTCAAACAGAAAAAGGAAAGCCGTCATTCTGTCTCTATATTGCAGCATCTCAGTAGCAAGAACACATGTCACGGACTCACGATCAAACGAACAATAAACTGAACCAGTCATGTGAGGTGGCATATTTGTATCATATAATATAAATTACCATGGTGACGACAAGTAGAAGAAACATCTGGTTTATGGTTATACTTTTGGCTCAAGATGAGATTAGTAGCAAGGTTAGATTTATCGAAGCCACACAATAGGAGCCTAACATCACATATGAAGGACTGTGAATGTGAAACCTTTTAGTCACTCTGCTTTCTCAAATGCAGACTTCGGCTCATGATTAATGTACCATATAGAAAAAGTAGATTGGAGAAACGATATAAAACGGATTTACATGACAAGTTACATCGCGGGTAGGTAGCACATCATCGCAGTGAAGTGTGCAGATCCAGAAAGAAGTGGTTCACAGTCACAAACTTTCAAGAGGGGCATAGAACATAGTCATCTAAGCTAGAGAAACAGAACTAAAAAGGCTTCTCTCCCAAACATCGTTCGAGGTTCAAATAAACCAACACAAAGAATATTGATCCATTCAATTACAAACATATGCACCAGAAAAATTATCAAGTCATACGAGCAAAAGAATAGGCATGTGGTAAAAGACAATAGTACATCACCTCTTCAACCAACAATGTGTGATAGCAGATATGGCAGGACAATCATCTCAAGTGCCATTCAACAGTTTAGCTTGACCATCTACACCACCACTGGTGATTCCTACGAATGGAATGAGTCCGTAAACAAATTAGCAGCAGCAGGATGTGGGAATCAGTAATCTATAGAGTGCAGATCGACTATAAATTGCTCATCAATTCAATTCTTTCAAAATAGCTTCCGTGAAAACTTGCCGTTTGCAAATGAACTATGGCTCATATATTTTAAAGCATCAACAAAGAAAGATACAGTTTGGAAGATTAAAGTGAACTCTGCGACACTGGAAATATCGGTGGTACCTGGAGCGTAGAAACTTGTGTAAGGAAAAATGTATCTGGTATCCCCCTTTTCTGACACCTTCTTGATCTTCATGGACTTGAGATGGATCATGTAGATGCTAGGACTATGTCCGGTCCAATACCTTGAACCATACACGCGGCCACTACTTCCGGCGCAAGAAGTTTTTCAAGATCAATGACCCTTTGATGTGTCCATGTTACCACCCCGTCAGTGCTCGCCACCTTTGACCACAGATGGAGATTGAATCCTTCGACTCCGGCCAAACCAAGCCATCCGTCCTCTGTCGGCATGATGACAACCTGTCCTTCGTAGATTTCTGGCGCTTCGTATAACTCCTCGGTCAGACCCAGCCTATGCGTATCCAAATTAAACTCAATGATGCTTGCGTTCTCCAACAGCCAGTAGAGTGTGTTTCCAACCAGAGCCGCCGGCCTTGCCTGAACTAATGCTTGTGGTATAAGAATCGAAGTGGTCTCACCCCAAACGCCGGTCTCGGACGAGAAGACGCATGCGGAGGTGATGAAATCTGTCTTGTCACTGAACACGAACGCCACCAGAAACGGGCACGAATGGTGGTCGGCGTGGCCAGCTGCGCACAGAACGGCGCCATTGAGCTCAAAGCTTCCAGAATAGGTCTGTGCGGGGACTGGCAGGTAGCGCTCGTCGCCGGTCACGAGGTCCCACACGAGCAGCGTCCCGGTGCGGAAGCTGTGCAGGAGTGCGCGGCCGTGGCGTCAGTCGTAGGCCCACCAGTCATCGGGATTCATCGTGTCGGTGGAGAGCGCGAAGCCGACGGAGGTGGGGACGAAGATGGGAGGCCCTCCATGGTTGAAGAAGCCGAGCACGGGAGGAATCCCACCGTGGAAATCGCGGAAGCGGCGGAGGAAGCGGGCGTCGTGGACGAGGCCGCGCCAGTGCTTGCAGACGAAGGAGGCGCGGAAGAGGTGGATCGGCTCCGTCGGGAGGCGCAGGAGGATCTCCAGGAGGATATCGTCCGGGGGAAGCGGCGCGGCGGCGGTGGCGCCGACGAGCTCGTCCGTGCCTCCATGGGGGGTTAGGGCGGTTGGGAGAAGTGGGTGTGAGTCCAGGGCTTTGGGCCCGGTTCAAGAGAAAAGGGCTTTGGGCCCGGTTCAAGCAAGAGAAAAGGGCTTTTGCTGTGAGAAAAGATAATAACTATTTGTTCCAAATGCCCTGCTGACTGTTTGTTCAAAACGACTGCGTTTTTTCAGAGTTAGATCAGGAGATGAAGGGCGTCATCAATCGCATCAAAGAGTTGGCCAAGCCTCTCCTGCCTCAACTTGTGTCGTCCTCTGCTGCGGATCCTTAAGTAGTGCCCTTTTGCAGTTGCCAGGTGGTGGTTCTTTGTTAGCTGGTGGTTAACTGTTAACTCGGTTGGCTCTTTGGTGGTGGCCTGCGGGTCGGTTTATTGTAAGCTGGTGTGTTGTATACCTCTGAACTTTTCGTACGTTGCCTTATGGCTTTATTTATAAAGTCGGGCCTAGCCTTTTATCTAGAAAAGATAATAACTCGGCCGTGTTTTTCTGTTTTTACTGAAAGCCCCCGTGTTTTATATTTTTCATGGTTTACATGAACCATGAGACAAATTAGATAGAACCGCTATCCTCCTTGGGTGCACCAAAGAGAATATTCTTCTTCCAACCACTACACATAGCCAGAACCAAAATAAAGGAAAAGTTCTCGGGACAAATAGTAATTTCAAAATAAATAATATAAATACTTAAATTAACAAAATACGTGTGTAGTTGTTTCATTCATTTCAATGGATATTGCATATCCATTGAAAATAATCTCCTACAAAGAAAACATTTGGTACTTCCCTAAAATTTAAGCATTAAAACTTGAATTTAAGAAAGACGTAATTATGAATGTATCTTTTTTTATGAGAAGTTGCAAACCCATCATTTAGAACATGTATATTTTCTAGGGATTTTTTACATCTAAAAAAATGGGCTCATCTCTAGTGAAAGCTCTACACTTATGGTGAATATGGACGTTTCTCTGTTGATTCAGCTATGGCCATAGTCCATGAAAATGCTTTTTTTGAAAAGAAACTGTCGAGCCGTTTGTAAGTTTGACTCATCCACTGAACTCATGCGCCAGAGATTTCAGGTGCTCAAAGGCATCTCCGGATGTCGAAATCTGCTCATGCACCCTATAGCCATTGTGCAACATCAGTACACACACATGATCAAAAAGACCTCTCTCTCTCCCTCCCTCCTCCCCTCTGGTGTAAGAAGGGAAAATGCAGTTTCTTTACCATTGCAAAAGAATGTTGATACGTTGAACCACAAAAAATATCAAATTGCGTGAGCAAAACAATATTCACATTGTAAAAAATACTACTCGTATTACATCACCTCTTAGACCAAGAAAGCATTATATAGCATATGTGAAAGCACAATCACCTCAACTACAGTTCAACAGTTTAGCTTGATCATCTCCACCACCAGTCGTGATTCCTGTGAGAAGAATGATTCAATAAACCAACGACAATTGTGGGCAATAATTTACTACAAGATTAGGAGCAATTAAGGAACCACATTTATATGTAACACCATATCCACCCACAGGCAATCCTTACTCATGTCTACTCTCTAGGCTCTAGACTGGCCATATGTGTACCAACATAAGTCTTACCGGCACACTTTATCCTCAACTTGACATCTATAATATGTGTGGCATGCCCATGTCGAAGTTGAAAACCTTGAGGAAAATACCGGCACCGCGGAATCCTTGTTGAGAAGGCATCAGTTGCCCATGGGGTGTCTGATGTTGTACGTTGTGGCTACGCTGGCTGGTTAAGTCATACATATCGGCTCTCATTTAAGTAATTATGTGTATGGTATGCAATATGCACCTTTTAAACAATGACACATTGGCTAAATTAAAAGCTTCCTGGCTGCTTAGATCTAAATATGTATGGCCTAACAGGACATCGAGAAATCATCATCTTTGTGGTACAATAAAGTATAGCTCCATCATTAATTATGACACGAGCAAATGGTAGGATTCGGGTCCGGATTCAAAATCAAATGTAAAACACTTGCAAGTACAAATGCCAGGACTTCATATACATTTTGTTGAAGGATTTTGTTGGTATATTGGAGAACAATGACTAGTTGGATAAGAAAATCACATTAATTAGTAGAAGCATTGAAAACCAGCTACTAGGAGGATGTGGACAGATTATGAATGGTTTGTCAAATAAAAATCGGTTATTTCCAAAAGAAATTTCATGAAAACTTGTCATCTATAGCAAACAATGGCATATACTTGAAAACATTTAAAGAGATAGTAGATACTTTAGGAGATTGATAATAAAGTAATACTTTAGGATTATGTAGTAACATAAAAAGAAGAATGCAAATTAATTAATACCTGGAGTGTAGAAACTTGCGTAAGGAAAAACGAACATGTAGCCGACCCCTTCATGTGACACCTTCTCAATGTGCATGGACTTGAGATGGATCATGTAGACGACGCTAGGACGCACGGCAATGAAGATGACACCAGCATCTTGCGCGTAGCCAACCGGCGCCACCGGAACTCTACGCGACTCGAGTACTTGCGGCGGAAGAAGCTTCTGAAGATCAATGACGGTGCGACATGTCCATGATGATGATGCAACCCCATCATCAATGGTGTTGCTAGGTAGTACCATCGACCACAAATGGAGACTGAATCCACCAACTTCGGCTGAACCAAGAAGTCCATCCTCTGTCCGCATGATGATACTCCGGCGGTGGATATACGGCACGCCCTCGACCAAACCCAAGCTGTGGTTATCCAAATCAAACTCGATGATGTCGTCGCTACCCAACAGCCAGTAGAGTTTGTTTCGAACCAGAGCCGGCGGTATTCCTTGGGCGACGACTGAATTCGGTACATGGATCGAAGTGATGCCGCCCCAGGTGCCCGTCTCCGACGAGTAGACGCAGGCGGAGGTGGTGTAATCTACCTCGCTGCTGAACACGAGCGCCACGAGGAACGGACACGAACACGAGTGGCTGCAGTCGGCGTGGCCGGAACTACCAGACGCGCAGAGGAGTGCGCCGTTGCAGTGCATGCTCCGCCCAAGGGCCTGCTTGGGGTACGGCACGTAGCGTTCTTCGCCGGTCAGGAGGTGCTTGACGAGCAGCGTCCAGGAGCTGGCGCCGTAGACGCGTAGCAGGACGCGGCCGTGGCGGCAGTCGTAGGTCCACCGATCGGCGGGGGACATATTGGCAACGGTGGAGAGCGCGCAGTCGCCGGAGGCGGGGACGAAGAAGGGGATGTCTCGCCGGTTGGTGAAGAATCCGAGCACGGGAGGCGTCCCTCCGTGCACCTCGCGGAAGCGCCGAAGGAAGCCGGCGTCGTGGACGAGGCGACGCCAGTGCTTGGAGACGGAGGACGCGCGGAAGAGATGGATGGGCTCCGGCGGGAGGAGGAGGAGGATCTCCACGAGCAGGTCGTCCGGGAGATGCGGCAGCGGCGAATCGGCGCTGCAGCAGCCGCCCGCGAGCTCGTCCATGGGGAAAAAGTTGCTTTTTCTCCACCGTATATTGGGAGAAAAATCGGCAAAGTTTCGGTTTTATATCAAACCAGAAGAGAAGGGCTCGGTTCCGGTTCCGGCTCCGGTTCCACTTCTGACCGCACATGACAAATATGCTGAGACGCACGTGAATCTGTTCAATAATGAGACATTGGAAACAATAATAATGAACCTAATGACTGCAATTGTTAGTCCCTGGGAAAAAAAAATCGTACTATCGTGTCAACTAAAGAAAAAAAATTAGTATATATTGACAATTTTGTAGGCAAATTCATGTTTTATCTCATGATAAACCTATCATTTTCTGTTTGATTGCAAGATTCTTCTTCCTTTTAATGATCTTTTTAATGTTTTTGATTGTTTTTTTCTTAGAAACAATGATGCATTTTGGGGAAGGCCAATAAAAAAAACGGTGATGGGCCATTGGGTTGGTTGGATTCTATTTCCAAGCGAACAGACACACACACTCGCTCCAGCGATTCTCCTAGATTATTCGCCCCCTAAAACAAAAAGACAAACCATTCGCTCCAGATTCCCTCCCGGAGCAATCCTTCACTCCTAATAAGGATCCATTTAGGGTATCATAAAGTGTACTCATTTTCATGCTATGTACGTATAGTTGATGTTGTGGGTGTTGTTAACTATAATAAAATTGGTTAAACTCAAGTTTCAATTAGGACAAACCTTAAGCTTCCAACATTTTGGAATGGAGAAAATATGTAAAAAGAAATTTAAATGTCAAGCTCAAGCCCGAGCTCCAAATGGCCTCACCCATAGATCAAAGTTACAGGGCAAAACAAAGATTAATCAAGAGATATGGCTCCCAATATAAACAGTAAATTCAAAAACAAATATACTGAAAAGCGCCGACAGTACACGTAAAGTTCTACTAAGTGCTAGGATCATTTATATTTATTGGCACAAAATAAAATCATTTACATGCTTAATATGCATATTTTGGAACAAACTCAGCACCCAAAAAGTATCTTCACATCGGCACCAATAATAATATTTTTCCCGGGAAATTCCATGCAGAATGAGATTTACATATCTATTTTTTTCACATTTGTTCTCCAACATTTGAAAATACTGTGATAGAATAGTTTTGGCAGTAGTTTCAAAAAAATAAATAGTTTTTGCAGGTAACTAAAGAGCAATCTACATAAACTAGAGGTAGTATTATAGAGGCAATCTAAATATTAATGAATAATTACAGTCTGCCGAGACACGCACACGCATCTTCACAAGACTACACGATGTTCTCGCCGTAGAGGGCGGCGAAGGCGACGTCGGCCTCCTCCCTGGACCGGCCACGCCGCCGGGGCCGCGTGAACGGCAGCGTCAGAGACGTCGCGAACCGCGCCGACATGGACCGCCGGTGCCGCGGGGCCGTTGTGGTCGCCGTCGACGGCGGCGAGAGCGGCGCTGCCCACGACGCGCCCGCGAAAGTCCACCGCGTCGACGTCGAAGCGGGGCAGGTCCACCGCGCGCTACCGCCGGACGCAGCGCGTGCGGAGGCGCCGGGGGGTAGCGCGAGCCTTGGAGGGAGCTGCAGCGGCGCCAACGATGACGACGACGCCTTAGCGGCGGCCCCGTGGCCTGCCGGCTGCTTCGGGATGCCCGGCTGGAGCTCCCACTTGAACGGCACGGCGCCCGGCGTCCTGAACGACGGCAGCTCCTCCGTCCACGCCATTAGCTAGCTCCAACGGAAGGCGCGAGCTCTGAACTCTGAAGTGTGGTGGTCGATTGGTGGAGAGCGCAATAATGCAGAGTGCCATGGCATGCCATGCCCGGTGGTTTTATATCGTTGTCGTTAGAGGAAGATCACTTTTGCAGATTGAACCTTGGGGTTTATCATTGTTGGAGTTGGTTACAATTTGGACCATCCCTTTTTTGTCACGGTCTAAAAATCGTGTCACTACATTTTGGATTTTACCATATATTCCGATTCGTGACATCGCCATATTTCATATTTTGTTCCCACTACATTTTGATTTTACGATATGTTATAGTTCGCAACATCATATAGTTTTGTCCACTTCACACTACATTTTGATTTTTACAATATGTTCCAGTTCACAGCATCATATAATTTCCTCCGCTTCGCACTACATTTTGGATTTTACATTATATTCTGATTCACAACATATTTTTCTTCCATCCAATCCGGTTTGAAGGGAGCGGTAAAGAAGCAACAAAGCAGGCCCTCGTGCTACCCCTAACTGAAGCACCCATGGGGGAGCAGCTAGATCCGACGAGTTCCTGACCAGGTCCGGGCTTGCCGGGTCCAGGTGTGAGCTTAAGTGTGCGGTGAAATCAGACGGGAAAATCTATACCTACCGCGACTCAAAAACAGTAAATCGAGAGGGAGTATCAGGGCTTACCGCCTTGGCCGCCGCGCTTGTCACTCCGATGGTGTTCGCCGTCGACGGTGAGTGGGAAAGAGAGGATAGGGAGCGGAGGCAGTGAGGGGAAGTTATGACGAGGCTTCGGAAAACAACGCTGGTTTTCGGGCGTGGCTCAGTGCGTGCAAGAGGACCCACCCAATTGCGCTAAGTTTAAGTTTCGTGCGATTGAGAGGTGCTTTAAGTTTCGTGCGATGCAGGCCCAACAGTGTGTGCTGGCAACCAAACAGGTAACCAAACACGCCCTAACTCACGCAAATGTGGGGTGAAATCGGATCGGATTCGGACCGAAAATGCTTATATAGTATCCTAGTTCATCTTATTTTTAGGATCCATGCGATGGTGATGTAAATAAAAATACTATATTATGTTTGTTTCGGGCAGGGTATGGTAATAAAACATATTTAGAACGAAAACAGGCATATACGAGGAATATATAGGAACTAAATTTATACAGAAAAAATGAACAAGTAAATGTGTACCAGCTCAGAAACGACAAGTGAAAATGTGAATCACCCATGAACGTTCTTCCAGCCATGAAAAATAAAATGCGGTGCAAATTTGGATTATATATATCCAAATTATGGTGCAAAGTGTCACTTCAAAGTTGTCCAAATCAAAATTAACTACTGTTATTACTACAAATAGAGCCGACATGTACAGTTGAGGACAGTGATACATAAATTCTCAACACGATACGGATAATCCATGGATGTATACAGCACAAAATTAGTAATCAAGGCCAGGACATTTCACACGTATATCCATGCCAATTGGTGCCACGCAGCTAGTCGACATTGCCGTCTTGTTCAAAGCTGTCAAATTCAGACGCCAATGTCATCTTCAGAAATTAAGCACCAGGGGCCAACCCAACGTGTTGACAAGGGTACAGACCAATTCTGGACCTGTGATGAACTGATGATGGCCAAATGATGGCTTCGAGCTGGAGGAGTCTTCGATGAAGCGAAGAGAAATGCGAGGACTGACCTGCAAATACGATGATGGTGTTGATTAAGCAGAGGAGACAAAGTCCCAAACTGTATCGTATTGATTATTTAGCAATAAAACAGAACAGTAATCCAGCTAGGACACGAGCTGTGATTGATGTGTACGGCCAAATTAAGAGACACACAGACTAATGACTGTTGTTGTTTTGCTCCAAGTGTCGTCTTCCTGATCACTCAAAACAATTCCACTGGCATCATCGCCGGCCGGACTCTGAATGATACCATTATTTTAGATGGAAAAATCCAAGCTCTCTTAGCTAGCCAAACTGATTCCACGGCCTTTTGTGCTTGCAACGCCGTTTCCGCACCAACATGGCATCAGTGATTCTTTTATAGGGAAGCATCACATCAGTGATTCGTTTTTCCCTTTTGTAGATTTTTTAGCAACTTTTTTTTGTAGATGTCTTGTTTTTATTTTTGAGAAGACATCAAAGTTTTTATTTTCTCTGATCAAGACCGAAATTTTGAGGCCCATGTAAAGTTGGGCCCGACCGAGTCGGGCTGGATGGCTTGTCAGGCCCAGTGATTTTTTTTTAGATTTGTCAGGCCCAGTGATAGATAGGCCCAACTGGACCTCTCGGCCCATCCAGCTAGAAGCTCATCATTTTCTCAAAATAAAATAAAACTAGAAGCTCATCAATCAATACCTGAATGCATTTTGTAAACAAAACATAACAATGCCGGGATTTGCCTACCGAGATCAATGCATGAATTTTAAATTTTTAATACGTTCAAAATTAACAATGTTCCAAAACCAAACACGGGAGGCGTAAGCGTATGCGTATCACGCAGGCTTCCAAATTCCTCCTTTTCTAATAAGAAGTTGGAACAGGAGTGTGTTCTCACCTTGCTGACTTGGAAGGAAATCTTGAGGCTCCAGGCAGCCAATCTGTGATGGTTCCTTGCCCTCCAACCAAGCCAAGCAAATCTCCTTGCTGTTTCCTGGAACAAGAGAGAACAAAATGAGCCTAAAACTACTACATCTTCAAACGAAATCTTCCACAATGACAAGAGGTACTAGTTTATTCATCGAGTGGATGACTTCTGCTGATCATGCTCGAATTCTTTTCTCCGATAGTAAGCATCAATGGCGATGTTCAGTTTAAAGAAAAAGAGGCGTCACATCTCAAACCAAAAAACAAAAGAAAGAATGAGGCAACACGCCCAAGAATTAGGGTCAAGGTCTCCCCTGCTGGTATGATTAGTCATATCATTTGTGGTGCTTAAACTAATAGTGAGCAGAGCACATACCAACTTGTGTTTACTTATTTGCAGGCACAAACCTACTCCAAATCAGTTTAACATGGTCTGGTACGCTGTATGCAGGCAAGTAACATGAGTAATCGGCATCCAGCTATGCTGGTTTTCATGGCTAGCATTTTACTCCCAGAAGCGGCAACGCTGGCCGGAGCCTCTTCCGGGCGCTCCGTGTCGCTGCCAGGCTGCCCCGACAAGTGTGGCGATGTGCTCATCCCATACCCCTTCGGCATCGGCCTGCACTGCGCCGCAGCCAGCCTGAGCAGCTACTTCAACCTCACCTGCAACGGCATGACCGATCCACCACGGCCAATGGTCGGGGATCACGACGGACTGGTTGAGCTCACCAGCATCTCACTGGAGCACGGCGAGATGCGCGTGCTCAGCCCGGTCAACCACATCTGCTTCACTTCGGACACCACTTTCACCAAGTTCTTTGGAGGGTACGAGCTGCAACTCACACCCTTCCTCCCCTCCCCGTCGCGCAACCGCTTCACGGTCATCGGCTGTAACACGCTGGGGCTCATCACCGGCTATAAAGGCGCCGCAAGCCAGTACGTGGCTGGCTGCTACTCGTACTGTGAGGGCATCAACAACACGACTGAAGCCGCGCCGTGTGCTGGGATGGGCTGCTGCGAGGCAGCCATCCCCTCCAACCTCACCTCCTTCGGGGTCAAGTTTGAGATGAATCAAAGCAAGGTATGGGGCTTTAACCCGTGCTTCTACGCCATGGTGGCGGAGGTTGGGTGGTACAACTTCAGGCAGCAAGATCTCGTCGGCAGGCTTGGGTTCATTGATGATAGAGCCCAGAGGGGTGCCCCTGTCATCGCTGACTGGGCCATTAGGAACGCCTCATGCCCGGAGGAGGGGAAGGACATGCCTGATGACTACGCCTGCATCAGTGTCAACAGCTATTGTGTGGCGGCAAACAATGGTCCAGGGTACTTATGCCAGTGCTCCAAAGGATATGAAGGCAATCCTTATCTTTTGAACGGCTGTCAAGGTTAAGTATCTACTCCAATTTAACTTCTGTAGTTTTCCAGGGATAGTCTCTCAAAACTGATGCAATTCAAAACCATATTTCAGTGTTAGTTCCACAAGATACATATTCATGGAAATATTTATATGACCTCACCAATAGGTGGGTTTCAAATTTATTGTGCATCCACACCCACTATTCAAAAAAATAGCTAGTAGCAAAAGCAACACTCATATAGTCATATTTGATTTGCACCACACCTCAAGAAAGAACTGGAAAATAATGGTCATCTTTTCTGTTGTGAATTGTTTATTTTAACACATGACGTAATATCACTTTAGAAGAAGAATTGTATAGGTAAGTTTACAGCATTAGAACGTGAATTGTCTGGTTGACTTCAGTACTGGTTGAAATTAACTTTCTTCGGCAAGCATATAATAATAATGAAAATAATACATGCTTAGTTTGACTATTGAGTGCATGTTCTCGTTATTGTCTTCAGACACAGATGAGTGTGCATTGCGTGAGCAGGACACCAAGTATGAAGATTTATATCCGTGCAAAAAAGGGGTCTGCCACAACACACCAGGAAGCTACTCATGCAAATGCAAGGCGGGAACAAAATCTGACGGCACAAATTTTGGATGCGAATCTCTGCATTCTCCAGCTGACAAAATGGTTATTGGTAAGAATCATCTACTCCCTCTGACCCATATTAATGGGCACACACTTAGTACAACTCTAGTACAAAGTTATACTAAGTGTGTGCCCATTAATATGGATCGGAGGTAGTATGTTAAAGAGGTTACCTCTGTTTCATATTTTCATCTACATTAATATAATATTAATTCTATACACAGCTAAGCGAAAAGGGGGAAAATACTGGACTCAAAATTGAAACTGAAATTTTACTAGAAATACATTTTTGCAGGCCTCAGTGTTTCTGCAACGGTGGTGATGGCCTTAGCATGCTTGTTGCTCATGCAATTACAAAGGAAAAGGCACAAGAAGGAGAAAGATGAGTATTTCAAACAAAATGGAGGTCTCAAGTTATATGATGAGATGAGGACAAGGCAGGTTGACACAATTCGTATACTTACTGAAAAAGAGATAAAGAAAGCCACTGATAGCTATAGTGAAGATCGAATCATTGGATGTGGCGGCCATGGGATGGTCTACAGAGGAACTTTGGATGATCAAAAAGAGGTTGCCATAAAAAAGTCCAAAGTAATCAACGATGACTGGAGGGAAGAATTTGTCAATGAGATAATAGTCTTGTCACAAATCAATCACCGAAACATTGTGAGGTTACTAGGTTGTTGTCTGGATGTAGGTGTCCCAATGTTGGTCTACGAGTTTGTGCCCGGTGGTACTTTATCTGAGTTTCTTCATGGTGCTGGTCGTAGATCACCAATCCCTTTGGATCTTCGCCTGAAGATTGCTACACAGTCAGCAGAAGCTCTAGCCTACTTACATTCGTCGACATCTCGCACAATCTTACATGGGGATGTCAAGTCTGCCAACATTCTCTTGGATGACCAGCTCAACGCAAAAGTTGGCGATTTTGGAGCATCAGCACTTAAGTCCATGGACGAAAGTGAATTCATCATGTTTGTTCATGGAACACTGGGCTACCTTGACCCAGAGAGCTTTATCAGCCGTCATCTCACTGACAAAAGTGATGTATACAGCTTCGGGGTGGTTCTTCTGGAGCTGATGACAAGAAAGAGGGCTATATTTACTGACAACTTCAACGAAAAGGAATCGTTGTCTTACAGTTTTCCGTTGATGTTTCATAAGAGGAGACACCATGTTATGTTGGACACTGAAATTATAGACGATGCAGTTACGGCGGTGCTTGAGAACATGGCCGAACTCGCAGTGCAGTGCCTTAGCCCAAGGGGAGATGACAGGCCAACGATGAAGGAAGTTGCTGAGAACTTACAGATGATGAGGAGACTCCGACTGCATGCAGCTGGTGCACTACTTGAAAATAATCACTACACATATAGCTATGGAGGATCGTCTTCAGTTGTGGTCCCATTGGAAGAGACAACACGCGGAACCATCGATATGTCTGAACTGGTTGAAGACCTTTCAAGATGATATTTGTAATTCTGTATGCAGAGCCAATTCGGATATGTTACACTAAATAGTTAACCCACCCACTGTTGCAATAAGTTAAGCCTGTTTAAGGGGCAAAGATTCTAACATTCGAATTGACATGCCAGAGAATAACACACACGCCATTGCAGGTATGGGACATGTAAACAGTATATATATATATAGTTTTGTCATGAGTATCCAGGCCTTGTTTTGGCCGTTTAATTTGTTTGTTGTGGCCATAGAAATGTTCACATTCTGTACAAAGAAGAAATTCAGTTATGCAAGTTTTGCCAATTTTGATTCGTTTTGTTTTGAGTGCCTCACTTTACTTTTTAGAAAACCAACAGGAGCCACATGTTTGTCAACCTTTGGTAGCCAAATGATAAATAGGAGCGGTAGCATCGATTTGGAGAAGCTTCCGACGAAGCGAAGAAATACAAATTCTTGGCTGACAACCAAGTCCATATCTCTTCTTTCTCTCCAACTATGTTCTGATAGTAATATATATGGTCACAGATTTTCAGTGTATAAGTTGGGCCCGATAGGAAGCTGGATGGCGTGCATTTTGCTGGGAAATAGGCTCAACCGTACCACACGGCCCATGCAGCTCGAACCTCGTCACAATGCTCCTCAATACATCAATGTATTCTTATCCCTAAAAAGACACAAATGTGTATATTCTTCTAAGTGAACACATGAATGTTGGCATGCTTTAGCTGACCAAATTTAAAAATCCCCAGCCTCTGAGAATGCAAGCTAACGCTACAAATTTATTCTTCTCTAATGAGAAGTTGGAACCGGGGTGTTCTCACCTTGTTGATTTGAAAATAAATTTCTAGGCTTCAACCAGCCAATCAACGATGGTTCATTCTCTCATTTCCTGGAAACAATAGAAAATAAGATGAGGGGGGCGAAACCGTTGACAAAAGCAACAACTCCAAATAAAGAATTAAGAGTAAGGCAAACACACAATCATGGTCAAAGTCTCTGTGCGTGTTAACGTACACTTTGATATAGATAGTAATACCACTTGTAGTAGTTAAGTGACGAAACTCTTGGATATTCTCTCAGATGAACTATATACAATCAGGATCGTATGGCAACTTGCAAAAAAAATTTTGCAGAGACAAGCATAACACCACATACTGATTTAGTTGGGCTAGCTAATGTGTTGTCTCAATTCCAACCATGCCAGGAGCATCAGCAGCCCTGCTAGTTTTCATAGTATGCATCTCCTTTCCAGCAATGGCAGCAGCGGCCGGAACCTCATCCAACCGCTCCATGGCGTTGCCAGGCTGCCCCGACAAGTGCGGCGACGTGCCCATCCCATACCCCTTCGGCATTGGGGAAGAATGTGCCGCGACCAGCCGGAACGACAACTTCAACCTCATCTGCAACGACACGATCGATCCCCCACGGCCAATGGTTGGTCCTCCCGAAGCAGTAGCTGAGGTCACCGACATATCGCTGGAGCACGGCGAGATGCGTGTGCTCAGCCCTGTCAGCCACATCTGCTTCAAGTCAAACACCACATTCACCAAGTTCAATGGAGGGTACCGCCTGCAGGACACGCCCTTCCTACCCTCCCCGTCGCGCAACCACTTCACAGTCATTGGCTGTAACGCCCTGGGGCTCATCGGCGGTCAAAAGGGCACCGCGAACCACTACGTGGCTGGCTGCTCCTCCTACTGTGCTGGTGTCAACAACACGTCGGACGGCGCGCCTTGTGCTGGGATGGGCTGCTGTGAGTCTGCCATCCCATCCAACCTCACCACCTTCGAAATCATCTTTGCGACGAACCAGAGCAAGGTATGGGATTTCAACCCGTGCTTCTACGCCATGGTGGTCGAGATTGGATGGTACAACTTCAGGCGGCGGGACCTCGTCGGCAGCCTTGGGTTTATCAAAGATCGAGCCCAGAGGGGTGCTCCCGTCATAGCTGACTGGGCCATTAGGAATGGTTCATGCCCGGAGAAGGGGAAGGACATGCCTAATGACTACGCCTGCATCAGTGCAAACAGCTACTGCATGGCCACGAAGAATGGTCCAGGGTACCTATGCCAGTGCTCCAAAGGATACGAGGGCAATCCTTATCTTCTGAATGGCTGTCAAGGTTAGATATTTACTCTAATATAACTTGTGTAGATTTCCAAGGATATTACTCTAAAACTGATGGAACTTTAGACAATATTCAGTGTTAGTTAGACTAAATACACTTCCACGAAACATCTGTACGGAAACTAACCAGCAGGTGGGTTCCGAATTTCACCTTGTGTGTGTATACAGTTGAGCCAGCGCCTGGCAGCACGTACTCATATAACCGTATTTAGTTTCTAGCACACCTTGGAGTAATACTAGCAGAAAAATGACATATTTTCTGGTGTAAATTACTAACGTGTGCCGGAATATTAAGTTGAGAAAAATTACAGAAAGCCAAGCTACAGCATTACAAAGTGAATTCCCTTGTTGACTGTATTACTTTTTGATCCATTCATAATTAAAGTACTATAGTAGTTCGTGTTTGATTTGATGCTTCTAAGTGCTTTCGTTAATATATTCAGACACGGATGAGTGTGCATTGCGTAAGCAGGACACCAAGTATGAAGATTTGTATCCGTGCAGAAATGGGGAGTGCCACAACACACTGGGAGGCTACTTATGCAAATGCAAGACAGGAAAAAGATCTGACGGTACAAATTTTGGATGCCAATCTCTGCATTCTCCAGCTGAAAAATTGGTTATTGGTAAGCATCGTTTATATAAAGAGATTATCTTCATCTACATTAAGAGGTCTATTGCCAAAACAAACATCATGTAATACAAACAAAAAGATAAACTCTGGACACCACTGACAAGTTGCAACCACATGGAAAATAGCAAAGTCCAAATTCTAACGGAAATTTACTAGCATCTGCTCTCCAAAATATATTTTTGCAGGCCTCAGTGTTTGTGTTTCTGCAACTATGGTGATGGCCTTAACATGCATGTTGCTCATGCAATTTCAAAGAAAAAGGCACAAGAGGGATAAAGATGAGTATTTCAAACAAAATGGAGGACTCAAGTTATACGATGAGATGAGGTCAAGGCAAGTCGACACAATCCGCATACTAACAGAGAAAGAGATAAAGATAGCAACTGACAACTACAATGAAGACCGAGTTATTGGATGTGGTGGTCATGGTATGGTCTACAGAGGAACTTTGGATGATCAAAAAGAGGTTGCCATAAAGAAGTCCAAAGCAGTCAATGGTGATTGCAGAGAAGAATTTGTCAACGAGATTATAATCCTGTCACAAATCAATCACCGAAACATTGTGAGGCTACTCGGTTGCTGTCTAGATGTAAATGTCCCAATGTTGGTCTACGAGTTTGTCTCCCATGGTACTCTATACGAGTTCCTTCACGGGGATTATCCTAGATCACCAATCCCATTTGGTCTTCGCCTGAAGATTGCTACACAGTCAGCAGAAGCTCTAGCTTACTTACATTCATCGACATCTCGCACAATCCTGCATGGGGATGTCAAGTCTGCCAACATTCTCTTGGATGATCAGCTCAACGCAAAGGTTGCTGATTTTGGAGCATCAGCACTTAAGTCCATGGATGAAAGTGAATTCATCATGTTTGTCCATGGAACCCTTGGCTACCTTGACCCTGAGAGCTTTATCAGCCGTCGCCTCACGGACAAAAGTGATGTATACAGTTTTGGGGTGGTTCTTCTGGAGCTGATGACACGAAAGAGGGCAATATATACTGACAACTTCAATGGAAAGGAATCATTGTCATATGGTTTTCCCTTGATGTTTCATCAGAAGATGCACCACACTATGCTGGACTCTGAAATTACAGATGATGCAGACATGGTGGTCCTAGAGAACATGACTGAACTCGCAGTTCACTGCCTTAGCCAGAGGGGAAATGACAGGCCAACGATGAAAGAAGTTGCAGAGAGATTAGAGATGATGAGGAGACTCCATTTGCATGCAACCAATGGTCATGACTACAACTGCTTTGCACATAACTACAGAGGATCCTCTTCAGTTGTTGTCCCTCTCAACGAGACAACACATGGGACCGTCGATATGTCTGAATTGGTGGAAGATCTTGCAAGATGATGTTTGTACTTTTGTATGCACAGTTAATTCTTTTGTTTGTGGTTTGAAACACTAAATATTTAATCCATCCATTGGTGTAATAAGTTAGCCAGTTTATGGAGCAATAATCCTAACATCCGATTTGACATGTTGCAGAAATCACCACATTCGCCATTGTTTTTTTTATAGAACACTTATGCCATTATAGTTATCCATCGAGAAACAAGCTTTTGGATGTGTATGGTCCAACTGGCTGTCGATGTTTTGCCCGAAGTGTCATCTTCTGATGGCTCGAGCTAACTTCAGCTGGCATTTCAGTCAAAAAATCTCCAGCTGGCATCGTCTACCGGAATTTATGCTTATACTTTTCTCTACTATCTAAAAAGAACCTAATGGTTCCTCACAGCCGCGTTTTGCCAACATTTCGTCAACCGGTTCACTCTTTCCCACCACGTCCTTCCATCGATTTTTTTCATCCAACTGGTTTTTTGTCCCGCCACACCTTATTTGATCGCATCTTGTCATATGCAACTCAATAACATTAATCCCTTTCCATGCATCATTCAATCATATTAATTAAATATTCCCATATGTAGCTCAATGACATTAATTAAACCTTGCCATATATCATTCAATCACATTAATTAGACATCACCATATGCTATTTATTACGTTAATACCATTTCATTTGTCGTTGATTGATTGTTTGACGATTGGTTATGTTTCCGTTGCAACGCACGGGCAAATACCTAGTAGATAGAAAAAAATGCATGCTCGGTTAGCTAGCTGGCTGATTCCATATGCTTGTCTTATTTCGCAAATCTATTTCCATGACAATTCAAATTGATAGTTTTTAGAGTAAGCATAATTGCTTTTTTTATTGTCCCATAAATAATGGCTGATTTGTATCTCATGGCGTGCATTTTGTTGAGCCCAGTGGCAGGCAGGTCCAACTGGACTTCAGCCCATCCGACAAGAATTCATCACACACTCCACCTACATGATGCATTTTTTTAGATCAACACGTAATTGTTAATATGCTTCAGCTGACCCGAATTAATAATTCTCACCCTATGAGATGGCAATCTAATACATTGACGATGGAGAGTGTATGAGTAGGCTCCAGGTTTCTAATGAGAAGATGGAACCGGCGCATTCTCACCTTATGGATTTTTAAGAAATGTGTGAGCTCCAACCAGCCAATCTGTGATGGTTCCTTCTCCAGCTTGCTACCATCACACTAGATTACTTTGTTTCCTGGAGATAAGAGAAATTCAAATGAGGCAAAAAATGGAAACAGTTACATCGTGAACAAACCGTTGACAAGTAAGAGATATTATTGTTGTATGAGAGGACTTGCTGTTTCATGGTCAAATCCTTCCTCCAACAGCAGCACCAATAGTGATGTTCAATTAAAGATTAAGGAGACAACTCCAAAAAATAGTTAGACCAAGGCAAGAAACCAATCAAGGTCCAGACCTCTGTGCATGTTAAAATACTCTGATATAGTGATGTCACTAGTGGTACTTAACTAACACCCATGGAAAATCTCTCCATATAGATCAGTATTGTATCACAACTTGCAATTAGTTATTTCTGGTGACAAACCTACTTCATATCGATTTAACCCTGTCCAGCTAATGTGATGTTTGCATACATGTAACATGGCTAATTGGCATCCAACCATGCCAGGAGCATCGACAAAATGCACACATCTTCTTCATAGCAAGCATGGCCAGTACAGGGCTGGCTTCTACTCCTACTGTGAGGGCGCCAACAACACGTCTGAAGGCGTGCCATGTGCTGGGATGGGCTGTTGTGAGGCTGCCATCCCCAACAACCTCACCTCCTTGGATATCATGTTTGAGATGGACCAGAGCAAGGTATGGCACTTCAACCCATGCTTCTACACCATGGTGGCCGAGGTTGGGCGGTACAACTTCAGTCAGCAGGGTCTCATCAGCAGACTTGGGTTCATTAATGATCGAGCCAAGAAGGGTGCCCGCGTCGTCGCTTACTGGGCCATTAGGGAAAGAACACACCTAACGACTATGCTTGCATCAGTGCAAACAGCTATTGTATGGCCGCGAACAATGGTCCAGGATACTTATGCCGGTGCTCAGGAGGATATGAGGGCAATGCTTATCTTCTGAATGGCTGCCAAGGTGAAGTACTTGATCTAATTTAACTTGTGTAGATTTCCATGGATATTACACTGAAAACTGATGGAAATCTAGAAAATATCCATTGTTAGTTTTCACCTCGTGTAGCTTTGATTTCCATCCCACCTTCGCAAAGTGGGCCACTGGGCATATGGCACCAAACTCATATTCATCTCCAGTTCTCGATAAAGAGCTAGAAAAAAAAATCTTCTTTACTAGTGTGAAATGTCAAAGCATGTTGTACTGTTAATTTAAAAGAAGTTATGTACAGTGAAGTTGCAGCATTACATAGCAAATTGACTAGTTGGTTTCAGTACTTGTTGAATCTTTATTTAGCTGGTATGCAATAACCAAAACTTCACCACGTTTTGAGTGGATGTTTCTGTTATTATCTTCAGACATAGACGAGTGCGCATTGCATGAAGATTTGTACCCATGCGGAATAGAGGACTGCCAAAACACACCTGGAAGCTACTTATGCAAGTGCAAGAGAGGAGGAACGTGGTATAATGGTACAAACTCTGGATGCCAATCTCCGTCTTCTACAGCTAACAATTTGGTTATCGGTAAGCATAATTATTCAAACAGTTAACCTCTCTTCCATACTTTCATCACCTAGAACCAAAAGAGAAATAGTGAACTCCAAATCTGTAATGGAAATTACAAGCTTTAGTTTCTACAAAAACAATTGCAGGCCTCAGTGTTTCTGCAGCTGCTGTGTTGGTGGCCTTAGCATGTTTGCTGCTCATGCAAATTCAAAGAAAAAGGCACAAGAGGGAGAAAGATGAGTATTTCAAACAAAATGGAGGTTTGAAGTTATATGATGAGATGAGGTCAAGGCAGGTCGACACAATCCGCATACTTACAGGGAAAGAGATAAAGAGAGCCACTGACAACTATAATGAGGATCAAGTTATCGGATCTGGTGGTCATGGTATGGTTTACAAAGGAATTTTGGATGATAGAAAAGAGGTTGCCGTAAAGAAGTCCAAAGCAATCAACGATGAAGGAGGTTGCACAGAGATTAGAGATGATGAGAAGACTGCAATCGCACACAACCAATGCTCATGAAGACAAGAGCTATTCACATAACTACGGAGGGTCATCTTTGGTTGGGGTTGTCCCGTTCGACGAGATAACACGCGGGACCATCGATATGTCCGAACTGGTTGAAGATCTTGCAAGGTGATGCCTGTAATTCTATATGTGCAGTTCAGTCTTTTTTTTGTGGTATGCAATACTAAACTCACCCCACTGTTGTAATTATAATAAGTTGAGCGGTTTAAGGAGGAGGAATGATCCTAGCATTTGATTTGGCATGCCGAAGAAATCGCTGCATACGGAATTTCTAGGTATGCAACAATGTATATAATGTGCGTGTATTTTCATCATGGGTGTCCAGCTCTTGCTTGGGCATTTAGTTTGTTCATCGTTGCCGTGAGAATGGTTTGCCAGCCTGAACTCTGAAGATTTTTTTAGAGCAAAGTCTGAAGTCTGAAGAAATATTCAGCTATGCAACAGAGAACAGAACACTGATTTTTAGCGGTTCCACTACTGAATCGAAGTTTACCTGTGCTGAGAGTGGAATGGATCCCCTTGTATTAGCGCCGCGGATCCAAACGCGAGCCGCCGACCGACCACCGCCCAGGTGACTCGCCGCCGTCCCGACGAACAGATCCAAGTTCACCGGCACCGGCGTTCACCACAGGCCGCTGCGCCGCAGGTACCCCTCCCTCTGGTCAGGTTATCCGCGTCTCGAACGACGGAGCCTCGGCGCCGGGAGCACTGCCGCAGCGGCTTGCCGGAGGAGCCGCTTCCCCCGCACCGCACTGCTCCTGACGCGGTAATGCGGCCGCTCGCTGAAGCATGTCTTCGCTGCGTGGCTTCATGCTTACCCACCGGTATCCGCCGTTCGACTGACACCTCGGCAGCCGGCACGGCGGCCGGCGACTTGTGGGCGGCACTGCCGTTCAGGGGGATGGAGGAAGCGGCGAGGAACAGTGAGGGGTGGATCCGGCGGCGAGTGACATTCGTATTCTTGCCTCCAAAGCGTATTACTTGCTCACCGTTTTCGTTGTTCTTTAAAGCATCTTCAGCCGCGCCGCCCCAAGATGCCCCCAAGACGATTTTTTCTGCGCCGGGCGGACGAAATTCGCCCAGCCGTGTCCCCAAAAATCCGTTTAGCGTCGTATTGGGCCAAAAGTGGATCCGGCGATCCCAAACCAAACCCAGCACCCTGGGGTCTCTTGGGGGCGCCGGATGAAACGGAGCGACGCGTGGGACCGCTCTGTCGGCGTGATAGGCCCTCCCCTCCCGCCATTTTCCCCCCTTCCCCCCGCCATTTGCCCCCGTCTCCCGCCATTTCCCCCAGATCTTCCCCCATGGAGCCGAAGAAGAAATACGAGCCCCCTCGCCGCGCTGACAGCGCACAAGTTCCGCCGGCCAAGAAGCCCAGAAAGCCGAGAGCGCCGCCACCAAGGCCGGAGGGCTTTACGGACGCCGAGTGGCTCGCCGACGAAAAGCGCCGCTCGTTTTCCACGACCGACCGACGCAACCGCCTCTTGAGCCAGAAGTCCCGGGAGATCATGAAGGCCACGCAGGAGGCGGCGGCGAAGAAGTTGGAGGCGACGGAAGCCGCGGCGGTCGCGGCGAGGCGTGAGCTCCAGGACACACTCGCGCAGACTGCGGCGGCCAAGGAGGCAATTGCGGCGGCGGTGGCTCTCCGCTCCGGCGGGGTGTTGTTCCCTCTCCCAACTCAGCAGAGCGTCACCTCCCCCGCCGGCAACTTCTCGCCTTCTACGCCGGCGGCATGGGCGGCGTCGCCTGACCACAGCGGCTTCAACCCCAACCTCGCTTTCCCCCACATGCCTCTGCCGCGGACAGCCTCGGCGTCCTGCTCGCCGATCTACTCGCCGGCCTACGCGACTACAGCCCCGTCCTTGCTGCGTCGAGAATCCATCCCGTTCTTCACGGAGATGGAGGACATCATCGCCGCGGGGTCCGAGGCACACGTCGTCGTCGGTTCAGAGGCCTTCTTCGCCGACGACACCGACTTCGCCCAGCGCGACGACGAGGAGACGCAAGACTTTGAGGTGGACGACGACGAAGAAGAGACCCAAGAAGCGCCGGAGGAGTTGGCCGGCAAAGGGAAGAAGAAGAGGAAGAGCGGCGAGCCGTCCTTGAACCGCTACAAGTGGACGGCCAAGGAGGACGAGTGCCTCGCCGAGTCATGGAAGATGGTGAGCTTAGACCCAATCACCGGCTCCAACCAAAACGGCGACACATATTGGAAGAGGATCAAGGCGGATTTCGACGAGCGCAAGATGGTCGACCCCAAATTCAAGGAGGTTTACATGGAGCGCGGCGCGAAAGCCATGTCAAACCACTGGGCGGCGGTGCAGACGGCGTGCAACAAGTGGCACGGCATCCAAGAGGAGGTGAACGCTCGGCCGGAAAGCGGCGCCAGCGCCGACCAAAAGGTATGATCTCGACGCGAACTCGCCGCAATCTCGCCCGCCTGTACTGACATTCGTTTGGTAGTATGCGCGCATGTTCAACATGTACCGAGATGACACCAGCACCGAATTCAAGTTCATCCACGTCTTCCCGCTGATCGAGATGTGCGACAAATGGGTGGAATGCCGCGTGATGCTCGCCAAGACCAAGAACGGCGTCTACGACCCAGACGCGCCGGCGCCGCCGGCGTCCGAGGGTAACAAGAAGGCCAAGGCGTCGAAGGCCGCCGCGCCGGCTGCCGAGCGGCTGCAGTCGGCCATCGAGAAATGCAGCATCGACGCCTCGATCAGGGAGGAGTCGTCCAGGGCGAGGTGGACCGAGCTTTTGGGCAAGTTCGACGCCAAGCTAGACCTCCTGAGGAACACCGCCACCGCCAAGAAGAGGAACACTGATCTCGCATTCCTGTCGACAATGGCGACGATGGATTTGGGATCTGTGGACGCGCAGATGAGAGTCTGGCTTGTCTCCGAGCGCGACAAAATCATGCCCCAGATGGCGCCGCCAGTTGTCACGCCCCCCACAGCCCCGCCTGCGCTGGGCATGCCTGCCTCGCCCACGGCGGACACGCCGACGACACCGGACACGCCGTCCACGCCGGTTGAGACATTCGGCGAGCAACCGGCTTCTGCGGTCGACCTGGACGGCCCGCTTTGAGCTGTCGGCCGACCTACTTTTTGTTCTCCGCGTAGATCACGCCGTCTGTGGCATGCTTTATCGCCGAACCATGACATGTTTCGGCGAACTTTGCTGGTTTTTGAAGCGGGAAGAAAACTATTCGAATTTGTGCGCACGTCTCCGTTTTCTTGGGTTCGACCTTGGGGGCGCGGCTGGGGGGGGGGGGGGTACTCGCCCCAAGACCTATCGCCGCACCGAGCGCCCCCAAGCGGCGGTCCAAGGACGTGGAGCGAGAGCGTAGTCGAAGTAGTCGTACACGCGGCACAATCACAGATGTGAAAAGTAAAAGGACAAAGAGAAATAATCTGGACTTAATTTTTATTATCAATTGGTGTCTCTCTCCATACAATACATGGGTATATATAGGGGGAGAGGGGGTAGGTGGAGAGGACCAAACCCTAGAGGGAAAACCCCCCACCCAAGAAAGGGTGGGCCCCGTACATACCATGTACGTCGGTTTCCCAACACTCCCCCTTGGTCCGACATCCCGTATTATCTATGCCTCAAAAACTCCGAAAACCCAGTGAGAAAAATATGGAGAAAGATCTCATAGAATACGTCTCCTTATGTTGCACGAATTGCCTCATCAAAAACCTCAATGTGAGAAACATCTGGAAAACTCACATAAGGGAAAAAGAGTACAATCCACTCAACATCAGGTTGAGTACTCTATCACCCGGACGGAGATTTACAGATAAGGGTGTGAAGAATCGCGAACGGGCATGTAGCCTAATGGTTGCAGCAAACTTAGTAGCACGTCAGGTCCTGGGTTCGACTCCTAGTGGGAGCGAATTTAAACAGGCATGTGTATAAATTTCTGGAAATAAATGACTGTGGGGCCGTTGTCCTACAGTAAACAATAAAAAAAAGGTGTGAAGAATCTCC
Source organism: Bromus sterilis (assembly GCA_950022295.1). NCBI lineage: Eukaryota > Viridiplantae > Streptophyta > Magnoliopsida > Poales > Poaceae > Bromus > Bromus sterilis. The sequence goes on along the minus strand of OX465595.1, from coordinate 447,534,257 downwards.
CCCTGAATCTGGCATTTCTCTAAGTCTCATCATATCGATTCCACAAACACATTTTTCAAAAGATGATGTTGGTAATGATTTAGTGAACAAATCAGCGAGATTGTCACAAGACTTAGTATGCAAGATCCTCACCTGGTTCATCTTCTGCAGCTCATGTGCATAGAAGAACTTGGGGTTGATATGTTTTGTGAGATTACTCTTCACATACCCTGACTGAACTTGTGCAACACAAGCTGCATTATCTTCATAGATAATGGTGGGGGTTTGTACGGTGTTCATCCCACACGTCTGTTGAATGTGGCGAATCATCCGTCGAAGCCACACACACTCTCGTGATGCTTCATACAGTGCTATGATTTCTGAGTGGTTCGTCGAAGTTGATACAAGATTTTTCTCAGACGATTTCCGGGAAATTGCAGTTCCACCACAAAGAAAAGCATATCCAGTCTGTGACTTGGAAGTGTGCGGGTCCGACAGGTACCCAGCATCAGCATAGCCTACCAATGATAGGTCTTGATTCCTTCTATAAGACAGCCCAAGATCTTTGGTCCCTTGCAGGTATCGGAAGACGTCCTTGATGCCTTTCCAATGTCTATTGGTAGGCTCAGAACTGTACCTAGCAAGCAAATTGACAGCGAACGCGATGTCCGGCCGTGTATAATTCACAAGGTACATGAGTGCTCCAACGGCGCTCAAGTAAGGGAATTTCGGTCCCAGAATTTCCTCCCCCTCTTCCTTAGGCCTGAACGGGTCCTTATCTTGCTGCAAAGACCTTCCAATCATTGGGGTCTTTGAAGGATATGCCTTATCAAATCCAAATCTCTCCAACACCTTTTGGGTGTAGGAAGACTGGTGCACTAGAATCCCAGCAGGGGAATGTTCAAGTTGCAGACCCAGACAGAACTTGGTTTTATCCAAATCCGTCATCTCGAATTCCTACATCAGGTAAGAACTCGCTTCCTCAATATCTCTAGGTGTACCGATTATATTCAAATCGTCCACGTGCACCGAGATTATACGAGATCCATCTTGGATCACTGCTCGTGTAGCCCTTCTGATGAAGGAAATCGCTCAAACGATTATACCACATCCTACCAAATTTTTGAAGTATGTACAATGACTTTAAGAAGAACATTGTATAGACCCTGATTTGCTCTATCTTGGTTACCATATAGGTAAGCAGTGACAACATCCATCAATTTCATTGTTAAGTCCAGATTTACTGCCATTGAGATCAAATATCTAAAGGTTATACCATCCATGACTGGGGAGTAAGTTTCCTCATAATCGACATCTGGTCATTGAGTGAACCCTTGAGTGACGAGCCTTGCTTTTGTACCAAACCACCTCACTTATGAGGTAATTGCCTTCTTCCAATCTTTCCAATCCAACCTTCTTTTACAATCAGCAAGATTGTTAGGCCTAGATCAGGATCTATGATTGAGGCAACTTTCTTAGCAAAGTTAATGTCGACAGTTGTCGTTGCTCGGTTCCTTGACTCTCCTTTATTTATATGATTTATGGCCATTTCGTCATGGGGCGCATCTGGCGCTACCTCTTGCTCTACCATTTTTCCCATTACAGGAGCGAGGTCCTTTAGCTTTTCCGCGCCGATGTGTGTACTCACATCTCCGCTGGATGTTCCCTCAATAGGGACGTTCAAGTCTGGAATCCCGTGCACATGACTTTCCGTACTTGCGCCAGGTCTCAATTGGCTCCCCTTTTGCTTACTAGGGGCTTTGGTGACTATCTGTGATAAATCTCTCTTATCCTTCTTCCCCAGGCGCCCCCGAGTAATTAGGATTTGAAAAACCGGATTTCGCGTCCTTTTAGGCCTTTGGACGGGAGCAGGTGTACCATTAGTTAACTTCGGTATCTCAACCCTTTCCGGAGCATTGCGCGCGGGCACATGCGATTTTGTCACAGTTTTCAAGTCACTAAAGTGATCAGGAAGTTGATTCGCTAATGCATGCAAATCTATTGTCTTTTGGACTTCTTTATTTGTCTCAAAAGTGTGCGGGTCATGAACGTGGATCCCCGTGGTTTGCCACGTTATTTCTCGACTTTTATCATCAATGGGTTGATTTCATCCCCCTAAAGTCGGAAATAGATCCTCGTCATATATGCAATCGCAAACGGGTCGTATGATAATTACATGTCATGGGGTCCAAATACCTGATTATGGACACAGTCTCATAACCAATGCATATCCCCGACTTACGGAGCAGGCCCATTGCAGATCGCTGGGGTGTTGGTGTTGGTACGTACACCTGGCAACCGAACCTGTGAAGGTGGGAAATTTTTGGTGCCGACCCAAACGCAAGCTGCATATGAGAATGGATGTTGTAGGCTAACAATATAAAGTTGATGATTTTAGCAGCGTGTAACACAGCTAGCTCCCAACATCTGGTTGGAAAAATACAACCCTGAAGGAGCGGTCTAGCAATGAATTTAATCAATGCCCTTACAGGTCCGTTTTACATATGGACATGTGGTATTGAATGCTCGACCGCAGTTCCCATTGTCATGGTTGCTTGTTGCATCAGGCAATCATTGGACCACTTAGAGAAGTGTCAATGCGTACCATAAAGTACCAAAAAGACCCTGGGATGGGTTGAATTGGACCGCATATTTCCCCTTGGAAGCGCTCCAAGAACGCGGGGATTTCATCCTTCACCTTTAAGGGAACGGTCTAATGATTAACTTCCTCGTAGCGCATGCAGAGCACACAAAATCATCAGGATTAGAGAAGTTTTCACATTAACATTATGACCATCCGAGTTGCCAATTGTATTCATCATCATACTAAGATAGAGTAGCCTAATCTATCATGCCAGAGGCAAAATAGTTCTGATCTTCGGAAGGTAATGTACACAGGCAGTGCGACAATTATCGTGTAGCGTAGCCCGGTGTCCAATGGAGGAAAAACTTTCAGTAACATGTTTACCACTTTCATCATGCTCGGTCAATTTGGGATAATCTGGCCAATCACAACACCGGTCTCAACAGGAGACTATTAGCGTGAATGTTTATGGAACTTAAGAGGTTGCGAGTGACTCGGGGTACAACGATGCATCACTTGATGATCAAAGTTGTTCCCTTGGGTTAGTATGATAGTGGCTCATCCGGAGCTAGATCGCAGCCGGCGATTTTCATAACATTCGCTCGAGATTAAACTCAAAGCACATAATCTCTCTCAAAATGGTATTTGTGTATCGTTTTCCACAAGACATGTTTACTCCAATGGGGTGCCACACGTGTTCTAAGATATTGCATCGACGAATATAATGAAGCGAGGAAGAAGCAACATTACATAAAACAAAATGCATAATATCTCAGAACATAAGATTCCATCATATTTAAATAGATAAATTAATGAATGATAAAATGTCATTCAAGCATCAAAATAATGAATATGTCTTGATCTTATAGAGCTTACAGACCAAAAAAATGTATCAAGAATGCCGAAGAGATCATAATATTTAGGAGACTAGGCAGAGTCAATGATTACATCATCGACTTGGGCCTAGATTTCAAGCTGATTAAGCTTCTCCACATCTTAGGTTATTACCAAGGTAACAACATACTAAGCCAGTGTGGAGGGGGGCGAGCAACAAGTGCTCTACCATGTCCACTTTCATGGGCATCGAGGCGGGGGCGCCAAGTGCTCTACCATGAGCACCTGCAGAGTTTCTTCCATGGGAGTCGATGGCGCCTCCCCCTGATATACCATCGTAGCCAATGATGCCTCCCCTCGAACAATGTAGATACCCCAAACTTGTAGCACCATACAAATTCCACTCTATACTCTCATGCGAGCGAACATTGTATTTCGTTCTGGCCAACAGCTATATGAAAGCGTGCCAAAAGGGAGAAAACACTTTGTTCCTGCCGTGTACTCATTTTGCAAAGTACCGCAGAGATGGAATTTAAAGAAGGGCAACGCCCATACATACTCGTCAGGAGTAGTAGTGGTCGGACCAGCTGGGTCCTCAAGTTCAGGTCTGTTCGAGTAACTTCCGCTCGAGGACGGTTCCACGTGTTGTCCATGTAGAATAGTGGTGGTGTGGACCAGCTGGGTTCACAAGCCTATCATTCACGAGAGTCGCTTGGACTCGATCGAGGACGATTTCTACATGCGATGTTCAGGTGGAGTAGTAGCTCGTTATAGACAAGCTTGGTGATCTTCCGGGTGATAATTTCGACCATCAACAATCTATGCAAATATTTCAAGATTACGACAGGTAATCCTGTTACATCGGGTAATTTGATTACATCAAGTAATCCATTGCATATTGCGATGATGATACAAATTTATTCATTAACATGATGTTCCAATATTTAAAAGCATGCTTAAAAGTAATTAAACAATTAATTCTAGCCATGAAAAATACAGTACAAGCATGATAAAGACGAAAACATGTTAATCATATCACAAACAATTTGCACGGCGGAAACTGCTGCGCGGCCTGCAAGCACGCGGGCTCGCGGGCGGCTAGCAGTCATGGCACGAAGCTCGGTGAAGCGTGTTTGCGGCCGACATAACGTGATGGGTAGCTCATACGCATGCTGCACACGGCCAAGTGTGGGGTCCACACACTTGCATACTGCAGACAACCGCATATGTACGCCCGTGTCTACTTAAGGCAACACAAATACAACGGCTGAGCTAGCACGACGGCCATGGCGGGCGCTGGTGTGCAGCAGGCACACGGAGGCGCAATTGAGTCAGGCTAGACTTCCGTTGTGAGTAGGCGGGTGCGGCGACCAAGTGCAACAGCGCGCGGTGACCAGCAGGGTCACGGCAGCGTCTGGATGGAAAGCACAGAGGCGGGCTCGTCGAGCGTGCAACATCTAGTCGCGACAACGAGCGTGAAAGTTGGCTGCAATGCGCGTGGCGACCAATAGTGCCATGTGCGGCGACATCTCACTCCATGGCCAGTGGCCGGTGTGAGCGTCATCGGAGCATGCACGAGACTCGCATACGACCATGCATGTATGCAAAAATTAGATCGCGGGCTAGCGCAAGACAACAGGTCGAGGCGGCCAGTACACGCAGCGAGCGCATTACAGCGGGACACAACAATCAACTCGCGGGTTAGCGCGGGACAACAGGTCGAGGCGGCCAACGCAAGCAGCGAGTGCGACGGTCAGTGCACATCAGCGAGACGCAGCAGTGAACGCACGTCAGCGGGACGCGACGATCAACTCGCGGGTTTGTGCATGACAACATGTCAAGGCGACCTACGTACGCAACGATCAACTCACAGTACAGATACGAAAAGATAAGCAACGTGCAAGCGTACATCAGGCACGCGTATGGAACCAATGATAAATGTCATCTGGACAATGTGTGCAGACTTGAGAAAGGAGAAGAAAAAAAATTGTGCATCATCGGGACATCATGATGTGTGTACATCGGGTACATCACAACTGTCCCGTAAATATCCGATGCATCACGGCGCTACGTAATGCTGAGCTCATTGTGTGGCTTGGCGGCTCGGCCGACCGGGCAACACACGATGAACGGCTCTATGGTAGCCAACGACGATGCCATGCTCATCAGGAGCACGTGTACATCAGGTACATGGATGAAAAAAAAATGTGTGTACAGCGGGTACATCACGATGGTGTCGTGCTCATCTGGAGCATGTGTATTCACCTTATGTTTATGATGTAGTTAGTAAAAAATTCTTCATGCAAGATCGATCGGTATTATACCCGCAACATCTAGTCTGCTCCGATCAAGCGAGAAAAATCCACATCATAGATCGAATAAATCCGAAAAAGGCAAGAACGGAAACATAGACATATGAAAACCGTTGTTGCGATCGGATCTAGATTGTACCTCCGCGATGAACGACGAAAACCTGCTTGATGAAAGCTCGAGGCAGATCAGTCGGCGGAGCTCGTGCTGATAACGTGTTCCACAACCTTTGCCGGCGAGTCCGGTCCAAGGACGTGGAGCGAGAGCGTAGTCGAAATAGTCGTACACGCGGCACAATCACAGATGCGAAAAGTAAAAGGACAGAGAAATAATCTGGACTTAATCTTTATTATTAATTGGTGTCTCTCTCCATACAATACATGGGTATATATAGGGGGAGAGTGGGTAGGTGAAGAGGACCAAACCCTACAGGAAAAAAAACCCACCCAAAAAAGGGTGAGCCCCGTACATATCATGTACGTCGGTTTCCCAACAATTGTAACATTAGCAGTGACGTGGCCTTTTTAGGACCATTGTGATGGTTAACCGTCTCAGACTACCAATCTCTGACGGGGTTGAAGCCTCGCCAATTTTGAGGGACGAGGTCCTTGCGTTCTAACCAATCTTTCATCATATTCCAGATCGCACAGAGTAACTCTATTTTGGATTATTAGCTAAGCGAAAAAACTGCACTTGGATGGCGCTCAAGCCATTCAGACATTTGGCTTGCAAGAAATGGTACACACACGGGCAAGTGACGGGGTTTTACAGGAATATTCATTTAATTATGTTAACGCTGGGTGGAGCTCATCTTCATTAGTCCAATAAAATCAAGCCAATTATCGTTATGCCCGTAATCCTCGTACATGTAGCAAAGCTTGAGCATGGACAATGTTAAGCCTAGAAACTAAGCGTGGTAAGAGCATCTCCAGCCGCGCCTCCAAGAGGCCCTCAAGACGACGAAAATAGCGCCGAACGGACGTATTTCGCCCAGTCGCGCCCCCAAGACCCTAATTAGCGCCGGATCGGGCCGATTTTAAGTCCGGCGAACCCAACCCGAACCCAACGCACTGGGGGGCGCTTGGGGGCGCCGGACGAAACGAAAACGCGTGTGTGTCCCACTGTCAGGCCAAACCGACCCAAAAAGAACACCTCTCCACCACCACCCTTGCCGCCGCCGGCTGCCGCGCCGCCGCTAGATAGCTATTTCCGCCGCCCAAAATCTTCTTTCTGTCGGCCCCTCTTCCAACGCCGACTACCCCCGCCTAGTTCACCGACGCTTGGCCGCCGTGGTCCGCCAAGCCGAGCCCACCGGTGCAAAGCCGCGCCCACCTCGCGCCGCACCTGTTCGGCGAATTGCCTCCCCCGAGATGGACTCCGACGATGAGGAACTCTTCGCCGCATTGCTAGAGGAAGAGGCGATCGCCGGCGCCCAGGACGACGAGCATCTCATGATGCTCGCCGGCTTGGCCGACCTCTTCGGCGCCAACAAGGCGCCGCAGCGAGGAGGTTCCAAGATGGGTCGCCGGAAGGGAAAGGAGAGGGGCCGTTCGGAGGGCTACTGTTTGCTCTACTCCGACTACTTTGCCGATGTTCCCCTGCACGGCGACAAGGTGTTCCGGCACCGGTATCGCATGAACCGAAAGCTCTCTTTCTTCGCATTGTCAATTCACTCCGAGAGTACGACAACTACTTCCTTTGCAAGAAAGATTGCACCGACACAGTTGGATTTTCCTCGCTTCAGAAGTGCACAACGGCCATGAGGATGCTTGCATACGGAACTCCTGATGATGAACAGGACGACTATGCACGCATGGCCGAGTCCACCACCCTTGATTGTTTATACAGATTTTGCAGGGCAATAGTTGGCTGCTTTGGAAAGCAATGCCTAGTTTGATCAGTTTTTTGTATTTGTGTCGAACTATGTGTTTGTAGTATCATGTTGTATGACGAAATTGCGCCGAACCGACACGAAATTGCGCCGAATTAAGACGAAATTCGCGTGCTTTGTGCTGAAACTGTGCAAAAAAAATCAAATCGGCGCCGTTTTTGGGTCGAATTTGGGCCGCTCCTTGGTCGGCCCGTCAGTCTTGGGGGGCGCGGCTGGGTAGCCGGCCCCCCCAGGACCTATCGCCGCGTCCAGCGCCCCCAAGCGGCGCTAAAAATAGCGCCGCAAAACGTCCTGGGGGGCGAACGGCTGGAGATGCTCTAAGTGAATGTCCTGAAGTTTTGTCCAAAGTGTAATGAACTGTTGAATGTTTTCAGCAGACAGTCCATTAACTAGACTAATATGATTCTAAACAGTGAGTTTTTTTTACATATCTCATAAACCAAAGGCGCAATGTTCCATTTACTATTATGCAAAGAAGCGACATACATAATCAACAAAAGTGTTAAGACACACACATACATACACACGACGAGCAACAGCATCAGTCGTGTGGGCAGGACCAGAAAGCGCCGTGCTCATCAACCCCGGACGTATCAGGGTCCAGGGGCCATGCATGTCAATGGCGTCAGTGTCCATATCACACTGGGTAATGTCACTGGCTGGGCCGTGTGATCCTTGTACTGTAGCGTCGTCGCTGCCATCAGATCTCATCCCCACACCTGCGAGCACTGAAGCGGCAACAGTTTCTGTTGTTGCTGTACAGTACAGTACTTGGAGTAGCTGCACATACATACATACAGCTCCATCCACTTGTGTTCTGGATCACATACACATCCCAGATCCACATCCACATCCATCCACCTCGGTCATGATCAACTCAGATCAGGCACTGTTGTTTCCTGTAGTCCGTAGACAGTATCTGAATGATGAATCATAGATCGTTCCTTCACCATGGCACCCAAGGAAACACAAAAGCTAAAAAAGGTTCAGAGGAATCGATTCCATTCCAATCTTTTGATGCACCACGAAAACCATACATTCATTCATTCATAATGATCGTAGAATGTTTTGCCACCCAAGGTTAGATCTACAACTGCTACTGTACTACAAAAGCAACTCCTAATCAAATTCAGCTAACAACAGCCACAATTTCAGCTGCCTCCCTAAATACACACATGAGCAACCCAAGCCAACCCAAGCATCCTAAAGAATTTACCCCCAAGTGCCTCGGCAGCGCAAATAGCAACCAATCAGCAATAATCATAAATCATCAGGAACTATACAGTACGTGTAACTCGGATCGCCGCCTAGTCGAAGCTCGACGACCGGCTCCAGTAGCCACCGTCGGCAGAGGTGTCGGCAGTCCGCTCCGTGCTGCACCGCGACAGTGTGTCCTCCTCCTCATCCACACCCAGCAGCGCCAGGTTCAGGTGGGACTGCATGTTCGAGCGCGGGGTCAGCACCGCCTCCTCGTCCGACACATCGGTACTCACGCACATCTGCGACCTCGCCCAGTGCACCGTCTCGTCGTCCCCCTCCAGCAGCTTCAGCACCTGGGTTCGCGTGGAGGAAGTTTAGCCAAGTCAGATTTCTGTGGCATCAGCAAATGGATGTTTACATGAGGATTGGCGGTGTTTTCGTCCGTTCTTACAAGCGGTGTTTCCGGTCTGGAATCGGAAGACGTCCTCGTGCACAGGGAGGCGGCGAGCGTCATCCTCTCCATCTCATCACAGTCGTAGTCGTTCCCCAGAGCAGAATCCACCAGCTGCTTGATCTCCCCACTTGAAAGTAGCGGCCTTGCCTGAAATGAAAGAAAAAACGAAAAATTTAGGAAAGAGAAAGTAGATCTTTACTTGTGAACTACAAAAGTCAGTATGAAGTCAACAAAGAGAGCAAGTGCAGCAACAGTGAGTGCCATTTTAATATCATCACAAGTGAATGCGCAACTACTATCTTGCTCTCAGGCCATGTTACTGCCCAGATGAACCAGCTAGGCGAATAAATCGAGTGAATGCGCAACTACTATCTTGTTCTCAGGCCATGTTACTGCTCAGATGAACCAGCTAGGCAGGAGTACTCACCCATCCAACCAGGCTTTCCTGGCCCTTCGCACATCCTGTTATAATGGGTTTCCTCCCTGAAATTATCTCTAGCAGTACAACCCCGAATGCATACACATCAATTTTCTTGTTCACCTTCCCATGCGAAAAATATTCAGGTGCCATGTACCTGTCGCAACGGTGATTTGCTTAGACACTTCATATTTCATAAAAATATAAAAGCGCCAACAACCATAGCTCAGAGATGATACTAACCCGAAAGTTCCTGTGATGTCAGTGCATGTTAGGTGAGGGGTTGAAGCTGAAACCTTCTTTGCCAACCCAAAATCACACAGCTGAAATTTTAAAAAACAGACACAATGTCACAAGCAGAGCAGGATTTGACAAGATACATGCTAACCGCAATTCATCACTGCTTACGCATTAAGCCACTTGCATGCCTAGTATTTTTACAAAAGTTTTAAAAGTAGTTGCTGCAGAAAGGTAGAGAGGAAAATAAGTCCTATTTTGCTCTTGGTACTTGCAAACAGATCTCTGAATATTTATACCTGGGCCTCAAAATCCTCTGAGAGGAGGATGTTTGCAGATTTAACATCCCCATGAATCACAGAATGGGTGACACCACCATGATGCAGAAATTCAAGTGCCTTCGCAACGTGAATTGCTATCTTATTTCTCTTTTCCCAGCTAAGACTATCCTCAGGCTTGCCTGAAGAACAGTTACAAAATATTATATTAGGCTAATTACCAAGAGGTTGGGGATGGAATGTCACATATTTCATAATGATGCTTACCATGAAGAGCTTTGTCTAAGCTTCCCTGGTGCATGTAATCGTACACCAACACAAGGCAGTAGTTGTCAAAGCTGAATCCTCTTAGTGAGACAATATTGTCATTTTGCAAGCTGGTTACAGTCTCAATCTCCGTGATAAACTCCTGAAGTGCATCAACTGAAGGCTTCAGAATCTTTGCAGCATACAAGGTGCCATCACTTAACTGTGCCTTGTAAACGTGGCTAGTTCCTCCCTTCCCAATCAACATATCTGCAAAAGAATATTAACTTTCAGTTTTGCAGAAACATATCTGTATTAGTGCAAGAAAATTGGCTTCCAGTTTTGCTGAAACAAAAATATATAACAAAGCAATGTAGATGCCAAATAAAATTACCTGGTGAGAAGTTTGATGTAGCAAGTTTTAGCTCCTCGTAACTAAACAGCCTACAGACTGAAGAATAATCTTCTTGAAGAGATTCCAGTTCACTGGGAGGCCACGCCACATCATACAAAGAGAAAGAAAACATAGATTCTGTCTCAACAGCAGAAGTGGAATCACATTCTGAACCACCATTCAACCTTGGACTTGTATCAGATTTCAAGGATTTGTTGTCCGGGTGGACAGAACTGTAACGGCTTGGGAGCCTCATCGCCCATTGAACCATAGACACTTTGGCCCATTCAAAAGATGAACTTCTTTGATGGCTGAAGATTCTCCTTCGCAGGCGACAGCGGTCAGACCTTCCTTCTATCAACCTTCTCAGAGACATTGGAGAACTAGTGGGTGTTTCCACATTATGTGCAGAGTTCTTGTGCAAATCCTCAGGTCCCGTAGACACGGTGGAAGAAGAACGTTCGGTGGCACCCGCGGAAACCGAGCCATCCCTCTTCTCAGCAGATGTTTCAAAGTTCAATGGAATATCGCTGGAGAAACTACTGCTACGCCTGATGGCCCTGATCATACTTCTTACACCAGAACGCTTGGATCCCCCAGAACTCCCACCTGAACGCCGGCAGAACAGATCTCCATCATCTTTGTAGCTCAACGTCGAACGCTTAGAATCACTGCTGCTCCTGCCTGAATTTCCATTTCTTGGGGGCAATAAGCAGTACAGATCCGGATCCCCTTCGGCTGGCAGATCGGTCGAATCACTTTCCCGCCGACTCGAAGTACTTGCAACTGAATGGTCAGTCCTCTCAGGCAACACACAGTACAGCACGCTGGCACCCTCGCCTGGCAGATCGGCGACCGCATCTTTCTGGTCAATTGTCGACTTTTTTTCCCTAGAAGAAGGATCTGCTTCAGTCTGAACCTGAACCGTCGACAACTCAGCAGGTTCCACACTCAAGGTCTGCAGTTCTCCAGCGATGACATCCTCTGGCTGACCGTCCTTAGCGGCAACATCATGCTGTTCTTCTTCTTCGCCGACACCGCCTTCTTTGGGCACATCACAAGGCGACATGCTCTCTTCTTTACCCTGGCGGGCACCGAACGGCAAAACGCAGTACATGTCATCATCACCACCACAACCAGCAACCTCCGCCGACACCTTGCCGGAGTGGGCATTAGACTCTCTCCGGTAGACGATCTTGCCGCCATTGACGGCGAGCACCGCACACTTTGCAGGCAGCTTCTTTGCGCAATACTTGGCAACTGACAGCGAGGACCTGACAAATGGATCCGAAGCAAAAGTTACAACTTTAAACAAGAGTTGGTGGTAATCATTTGGTGGAAAAAGGTTGAGGAACTTGATGGTGGCAAGCAGCGAGGATCCAATGCTTCCGTGATGGTGGGGGATGCTTGCTTACCCGATGGTGCGCTTCCTCTTGGTTATGCCCAGGACGATCTTGGATGCTCCGAACAGGGTGGCCTCGCGAACCAGCGCCTTGCGGACCGACGCGCCCTTGCAAATCTTCACCTTGAGATTGATCTGTTCATCACATCGCATAAAAAGCAGTTGGCAGGCTGAAGTTGAGAAACTACTACGAGCAGTGGATGGCAGATTCGGCAGCGCTGTGGCAACCGCATCAGAATGGGGACAAAATTCATGAAAACCAGATTGGCATGGGAACAAATCAGCAGGATTGCAGAAGAAAATTCACCAAAATGAGGTGCTATAAAAAAATCCATGAGAATGAGGAGTAAAAAAAAACAGAATCTTTGGAGCATGGGTCAAACGATCTGACTAGAATACGCGTAATGGATAATAAGTTGATAGTAGAAATAGATCCAAGAGAGGTGGAGGAAGAAGAGCCCCAGAAATCCAACTTCGGGTGTAGAATCTAAAATCCGAAGCAGAAAAATCGGCCGGGAAGATAGCATTTCGGCCGGCCGGCCGGAAGAATCGCAGTAAGGAGAAGTTGTTAAAATCCAAACTGCCCAGACCAAAATTAGGCTGGAAATTATAGCAGGAGTAGTACAAGAGATGTACTAGTAGCAATTAATGGCGAAGAAACAATAAAGAGTAGGGGAAGGAAGGAAGTGGGATCACATGCTTGGCCGCTGGCCAATGGCGACCAACTCCCATCCAACTCAGAACTCACAGCGGGGCAAGCAAAGCAACAGTAGGAAAAAGAAAAGCGTGGGGGAGGGGCTGACCTGCTTGAGATTGCAGAATCCCTCGTAGACGGCGAGCATGCCGTCGAAGTCGACGGCGGCGGCGGCCTCCGCGGCGGATGCGAGCACGACGTGGACGGCCACGACGCGGTCCCCTGCGGCGACGGCATTGACGAAGGCCCACGTGAGCAGCGCCCGGCTCTCGGCGTCCGCCCGCACGCCCACCACCACCGTGCCCCCGGATTCGGCTGCCGCCGCAGCCTTCCCCGCTCCGCCGGCGCCGGTGGATTCCATGACCTCTTCCCCCTCCTCCGCCGGCGAACTCTGCTTCTCCCGCCGCTGCTCCTCCTTGGTGGACACCTTCATCTTGTGCTTATCCTGACTCAGGCGCAGGCCACCATGGATGGCTGAGCCGGAGCCGGAGCAGTCGGCGCTGCCTCGGTCGCCGGGGAGGGCTCTGTGCGTGCCGTTGGCGGCTTCCTCCCTGTCTCTGCTTCTCGGCAACCGTCTCCTCCTCCTCGCCGTCTGGCCTCGCTCCCCGTGCCGCTTTGTTGCGTTGCTCGGTGGCACTGCGCCCCTCCTCTATCTCTCTCTCTCTGGTCTGCTCTGCTCCGGGGGCGGGCACGTCTCAAGATGGGTCGTGTTGGTTCCTGCTTCTCTCTCGTGTATAGGCCAGGCCAGGCGTGTGGTGTGGTGTGGTGTGGTTGGGTTTGGATTTCTCTCTGCCAACCCCACCGTTTGTTTAGTAGGAGGAGGAGGAGGATGGCAACTGCCGCCCTTTTGATTTTTCCTATTTTGCAGACCGAATATATCATCTCTTTCTGTTACTGCTGCTGCGAGTAGTAAAATAAATATACTTACTAAAAAGATATGCGGATACTGCTTCTTTTGCTAACTGCTTTTTTGCCCCAAAAAAGAAGTGGGTTTTTTATTTATTCACATCAGGCGGGTAAAAAGATAGATAGATGCTGCCGGTGTACGTACGTACGCCGGAATAACTTTGTTGGCTGTCATAGAAGTACTACTTTTGAGCTTTGCGCGTGTGTTTTTTTAGGCTGCCCACTTGTGCTGCAGATTGTACAACTAGACTGTACGCATCGGTGGCAGGTGATTAGGAGGGATTACATACTCCATTATTATCATCGAAAGCAAAGGAAAAAAAAAGCCCGTGCTTTTGATTTGGTCATCTACGTGTTGGCTGTGTTGTGACCTCCATTATTACTGCCCCCTCTCACTTTCACCCCCCCTTTTCCCCCTTTCTTTGAAGATGCTACCGGCTTCCTGCTGAGTAGTAATTACTGCACCCCGTAGAGTCGACTGAACAAGACTTGGCCAGCCCATTGATTAATTACTACATTGCCGTCTAAACAAGAGTATTGTGCATAAACACTGCTACCGATTTGATTGGTTTACTTCTAGTTTTCATTACACTTCCATTCATAACAGAATGGTTAATACTGCTGGCTATAAGCTATTGTAATATCAATCATTTATAACTCATCTTATAACCAATAAGTACAATAATGAACTACAAAAATATATTAATTTGTCTACGAGCACGTGCTAGAGCTGGTTCTTCACCAAGAGCCCGCTTACCTTCTCTCACATCTTCTTTTTCATCTAACTAAGCAAATGTATACTATTTTATCTCTTATAGCCAGCTGACTCAGTATTATTGTACTTGCTCTAATAACTCTACTGCTGTTGTACTACCTGATTATTACCGAAAAATGGTTTCTCCCTCTTTTTAGATAAAGCCATCACCACATAACAACCACGATCCGGATACAAACACACGACACCAACACACAAAACACACAAACCCAAGGCTAGATACAAGATGCCGGACACCCCACAACGAAGCTAAGTCTCCTAGACGGTGCCTCCAAGAAGAAAACGACCACGTAGCCACCACCGCCCGATCCGTAGATCAAGTTTTCACCCGGAGCAAGACAGAAGGAGGAAGGTCGCCGCGACGAAGCCTTCAGGAAGGATACGACAACCGCGGATGCCGCCCTCGACGGCCAGACCAAAGCTAGGCAGGTGATATACCCCAGCGCCCGGCTACCTCTGTCGAACCCAAACATCGCCATCCGTCCGCAACCACTCCATCCGCATGGCCATGGTTGCATGCCCGCTCTTGAGACGCACGCTCCGCCCACGAACATCACGCCTCCCGCCGCTTGGGTCGCCACCCAACATACAGACATCCCTAGGACCAGCCAAAGAGATCGACTTTGCTCCGAGGGGACGCCCATGACCGACGAAACGATAGCCTACATCCCGCCTTAAACATCGCCGGAACTGTCGCCGCACACAAACGAACAGGGAGTGGGGAGGAAGGGGAGCAGATGCATCCAGACCGGCACACCCGGTGCCGGTGACGGGCAGCCCGCGCATCAGAGCCGCCCATCCCTCCCACCGAACTCTCCACGATCCCACCGCGACGGTCGAAGCATCTCCGCGCAAGGCCACCGATGTAGGTCCGACCATCGACCAGAGGACCCCAGGGACCGCCGCACACCACCAAGGTTGCTCGCCGAAGGCTCCAATCATGTCGAATGTCGCCGTCCAGTCCCAAGGCCCCGACCGGACGGAGGTCATCCCCAGCCACCCGCTGTCGCGCCGCTTCCCCTGCCATCGAGCCCCTGTGAGGGACGCCGCCCGCGACCTTTGTCGTGCACGACCCGCATCGCCGTTGTGGATCAGACGCGCCGCCGAAAGGAGTCGTCGCCGCCACCACCACCGAGCCCCTGCGAGGGACGCCGTCCGCAACCTTGGTCGTGGACGACCCGCGGCGCCGTTGTGAATCAGACGCGCTGTCGAAAGGAGTCATAGCCGCCGCCACCACCGACCTGCAGCCCCCACCACGCGCCGCCATCTTCCGTTGCCGGTCAACGCCGGGAGGCCGCCGCGCAAAGCTCCGGCTAGGCAGCACCGGCCGGCGCCGGCCGCCACCCAGCGGGAGGCTCCCCGCCGCGCCCTTGGGCGGCGGCGAGGGAGAGAGAGAAGGAGGAAGGGGGGCTAGAGGCGGAGTTAGGCGGCGCCCTCCCCGTCGCCTCGGCGACGCGGGAGGGAAACCTTCGCGGGGTCGGTGGGCGAGAAGAGGTACTGCACCAAACTTGTCTGCCAGTTGTCATTACTCCATCGGGTGTTTAGGTCAGATGCAGCAGATTCAGCAAAACTAAACCAAGAGTTGGTTAACAACGAAAATTAGGCCAGAGCCACAGAGGGAAGGAATTGAGAAGGGAATGGAGTGAGGAAGAAAAGGTGCTAGCTGGTCTTCCCTGGAGGCAGGAAGGAAGGTCACGCCCCGTCACACTCCCTGCCCCCCTATCTAGCTGCACGGTCAGCTCCTGCACGCAAATGCAACGCACCGCATCCATTTTCAAGGTTAAAAACTCTTTGCTGTTTAGTAGTAACATTTTAAAATTTGAAGTGGTAATATTGTCTTTTTGTAATGACAATTTAATACGATCCTTTTTATATATCTTCTCTTTTCACATACTCCTAGTAGAAGATGAAAATCACTCAAGTCCACTACAGTGCCTTTCATGTTAAAAAGAAAATAAATAAAAAAGGATCATGTTCAAATTATTATTTGTTTTATTTATTCGTTTCTTGTTCCGAACTTTCCAACTAAACATCTAGATGCTCGAAATAGTCTTGCGATAAAAAATTATAATTAGAAGAAGAAGAATGAGTGAGAAGCCTTGCCTGTCTTTCAAGCCATGGTTTCCAGAAAATATTGACCAACGCTTGCAAAAGACCAAAACTAGTCAAAGAGATTCTTCAACACAAGAACCCACGGGGATTATCTATTCATTAAACTTGTACGCTCACATTTTAATTGCTAGTACTACTATATGAATTTTGGAACTTTCTACGACTTTGCCTTGGCGGCAAAGGTAAAATACACATGGTATTTCATTGTTGATAAATCAATGTGACAACTTGATAATACCTTCGAGATGGCAGCCTAGTTAATTGTATCACTTGGCCTGAGCTTACCCTACTATTAAATGTTGGAATCAAACCACATCGTGTGTACACACACAATCCCACACAATATCATATGGATATTAAGACTAGCCATAGTGGGGAATAACGTCAACTAGTAACATCCATATGTTACTAGTCTATGTTACTACCTCTATAGTGGGGAGTAACATGAGTGCGAATTTCTGGAGGCCGAGCTACACGTAGCCCTTTATTTTAAAAAAATCTTAAAACATGTTTAAAAGTTCTGAAAAAATCCGAAAAAAATATATGAAAACTTATTTATTCCGTATGAACATGTCAAATTTGGCTTGAAAATATTGTAATATGAAGTCTGCACAAAAAAAACAAAATTTCAGCCCAAAACCAACAACAAAAAGGCCCATTTAAAATCAAATATTTGTCTTTTTTTCATACGCCACATGTGAAAGTATAATGGTATGAAAATTTGCACATATGTCGTATAAATGTGTATATATATTCATAAAAAAATTCAATGCTTTTTGAATAATATAAAATATATTTTATGACTTGTTCAAACTAAAGAGCTACATGTAGCTCGGTCTACGTTAGCATTATCCGGGAGTAACATCAACTAATAACTTCATTTATTATGTTATAGACTCATATTGTATTGTTATGTGTGATGTTACTCCAAGAGCAAGTAACTACCTAAGTTACCACATGCCTCTCTTTCATCATTAATTACTTGTCACATCATCTTTTTAGCTTATGTGGCATCGATGTTACTACCTATGTTACTTTCACTATGGGTAGTCTAATATCATGAAGATACCAATTACACTTAGTCTCTGCAACAACGCGGTACCGTAACGGCGCTACGGATGCACACTGCCAAAAAAAATTGTGAAAAAGAAAAGTCCATCTTCAAAAGAGACGCCTCCAAACAGTGATCTTTTCCTTATAGCAGTGGCCCAAACATCACAAAAACAACACCCGAAGTCCATCTTCTCCAAAAGAGACGCCTCCAAGCACCGTTATCGTCCTGATCATAGATCATGAGTTTTCACCTTGAAGAAACTCGACGCTCTCAAAACAATAGAGCATTTCACATTGGTGAGAAAAAGTCCATTTATTTATAATTTACCATCTTGGTAGATCAATCTACCATCCTGGCGATTGCTACTTCTCTATTCGTATGTATACAATATTTATTATTATTATTATATGTATATAGATGTGTTATAATGTGTTTGTTCATTTGTTTTAGTTTGTATGTAATTCATATTAAAATATCCAAAACATATTTACACCATGTTCGGAGCAGAGGGAGCGGAGCGGGTGTCTCGCCGTTCAAATTTCCGGAGCAGCAGAAGTAGTGCTCCATGTTTTTCTGAAGATGGAGCTGAACGGAGGGGTTCCGAACACGACCTTAATTTAAAGATGAATAAAGTATTATATATCACACATTCTGTTAAAAAAAAAAAGAAGCTATTAACAAAAAAAACAGTCGCATGTTGACACCATGTGTGGATAAACAATGCAAGGAGTAGTAGGACAATACTAATTTTCTTCACGTTCTTTGTTGCTATCATTTACATATTTTCCTTCTTGTAAGAAGATTGTGCATCAAGTTATGATTCATGATGTGCACTGCTTGATTTGAATACCTCTGGCTGCATAGGAAGAACCAAACATATTTTCTAGTTGCCAATAATCATTCCCCAAAACGACATTGCCATTAGAGTGTTTAGGTCAGATGCAGCTTTAGGAAAGAAAAGAAAAAGGAGGAGTTTAGGTCAGATCTGAAGATACCTATGAATAAGTCCATGGTGATCTTCTCTGAGGAGTCGTTAAGTTCTGTTTAATTAACTCTTTATTCAATAGAAGGTGTTTGTCCTGTTGCAAACTGGACAGGAAGGTCGCTTGTTGTCTTTCCCGCGAGTGTACCTGCACCTGCATGCTCAGTTGCTCACATGAAAAAAAATGCTATTTTCTTTTAATTTACTTTTGGTTTTGTCCAACATAATGCCACAACGAAAGATATGCCTTATGTTTAAAAAGAAAAGAAATGTGTGAGATGCTTGCCTAGCTTCCAAGTCATGGGCACCAAATTCATTGACCAACACCGCAAAACTCTAAACCAGTCAAAAGCAAAGAGAAACTCACCAAACATCAAGTATTTTATTGTTGAGAAGCATGTGAAGAAAACAAATACCTGACAGAGACCGTGACTGGTTTAAATGTTTGTGGACTTACTTGAGCATTCAAATCAAACAACAAACAAGGTATTCATAGAATGCGAATAAAATGTTGGAGACCGTATAGGACAAGCTTCACTTACTAATAAGTGGTAGTAGTTGCTTGCGTATGACCCAAAAAGCTTGATAGTGAGGTTGTAATAGATTGTTGGTTAATTGATCATAGTTTCATCCATCGGGCCCCTTGATTACGATGGTCATTTCATTTCTTGCTATGTTGGCCAACCTGTTGCTTCGACCGGTTTGTTCAATTGTTCCATCATGCATCAATGTCCATGGAACAAGTTAACTAAATATTTTTTCATAAAAACTCAACTAATTAATGTCCTAAACTATCGAGATTTGGGAAAAGGTTTCTCCCCCTTCCTCGGTTCACCAACGGATTCCATGGACTTTCCCTTTCCTTCCCCCTCCCCCATGCCACCCTCAGCAGCTGATGCTGCTCCTCCTCCTTTGTGGACATCTTCATCTCTAGCGTCGCTTGACCTATCTGGTCAGGTGCATGCCGCCATGGATGCTTGACTAGACATGTCGTCGCTATCTCAATTGTCGGGAAGGCTATGTACATGTCTTCGGAGGGTTGCTCTGTCCTTCTCGGCAACCATTTCCTTCAGTCCTCCTCGGCTGGCCTTGCTTCCCGTGCCTCTTTTGCTCCGTTGCCCAGGTCGGGGATGGCCGACGGGCTGTGTTGGTCCGTGCACTCTCTTCTCTTCTCTCTTCCATGTCGTGTGGCGGTGTGGTGTGGTGTGGTTGGGTTCGGTTTTTCCATTCTCATCGACCACCACCATTTATTTAGTAGGCGGCTGGCAATTGATGCCCTTTTAATTTCCCATTTCTGAGAGCGAATATATCTATTTCTGCTACTGCTACAAGTAAATAAAATGGGAAGATAAATGTGCGGATAATACGTACTTTTCGCAACTGCTTTTGGTAGAAAAAAAGAAGAAGTGATTTTTATTCACATCAGGCGGGTAAAAAGATAGATAGATGCTGCCGGTGTAGCATACGTACGCCGGAATAACTTTGTTGGCTGTCATACTACTTTTGAGCTTTGCGCGTGTTTTTTTAGGCTGCCACTTGTGCTCTCATTATATCCTGTTTGGATACTCTAACTCGGTTAGAGGTTAGAGTTAGATTCTAACTCTAGTCTAACCCAAAACTAACTCTAACCAAAGAGGTGTTTAGATGGTGGGTTAGATTGACAATAAATGTACTATTCCAATCATTTGACTACTTTATTCAGAATTTTGTATGGTGGAGATGGTGGAAAAAATAACTTTTTCTGGGCCCCATCCAACTCTAACCCAAATAAGCACCTCTTAGGTGGGTTAGATTTTTTTGATGGGTTAGATGCATCTAACCAACTCTAACCCTCCTGTTTGGATGTTTTGGGGTTAGTTTGGTACTAACCCATGGATCCAAACAGGGCATTCTAGACTGTACGCATCGGTGGCAGGTGTAGTGGCACGTGATTAGGAGGATTACTCCATTATTATCATCGAAAGAAAAGAAAAAGCCCGTGCTTTTGATTTGGTCATCTGTGCTGCGACCTCCATTATTACTGCCCCCTCTCACTTTCACCCCCTCTGTTGTAGTCCTAGTAATTACTGCAACCCCTACTCCCCTAGAGTGAAGATTTTTGGGTAGCTCATTAATTACTAGATTGCCGTTGAAAAAACAGACAAGTCGTCGGCACAATAACGCCATGCGTGCGTGCATGTGTGGATAAACATTTATGTTATATACGAGTGAATTTTCTTTTCATTTCTGTTGTTGATAATGCCATATTTCCAAGGGAGATTGTGGATCAAGTTGCCCATGATGCAATGCGTTGCTTCATTTGGCAGACGCACCTATCAATAATAACTATGCTATATACCCCGATTGTTAGGCGAAAAAAGAAGTGCACCAAACTTGTCTGCAGCCAGTTGCCATTACTCCATCCATCGGGTGTTTAGGTCAGATGTAGATTCACTATAAAGATTTAAAAGAGTTTGTTAAGAACGAACATTAGGACAGATCCGGTGAGGCCCTCTCAATAATGCCCAGAGTTATGGAATGGAATCGAGACGGGAATGGAGTGGGTCGTTAAGCATGAATTTATTATACTGATTGGCCCACATGTCAGTGACCCACGTTCGGGCTGATGTACGCCAGGTGATCCACGTCTTAAGCACGAAGGTCACACTCCTGCTGCCCGCTCAGCTGGTGGACGACCTTGCACTGCACCGCATCCTGTTTTCTACGGTTGGAAACGCAACAGTCTTGCCCATATTCTAATTTGAATTCATAATTTTTTTTTATCAATTGCTAGCCTACGTTTGCTTGGTCTAAAGGCCAAACTGGCCGGGGCAATTCAACCTATCTTAGATTCTAGGAGCTGCAAGTTTGAACACAAAATAGTCTTGCCACAAAAGTTATAACTAGAAGAAAAGAAAAGGAATGAGTGCCTAGCTTTCAAGTCATGGGTGGCAAAATTATTGACCAACGCCTGAAAAAGACCAAAACTAGTAGTCAAGAGGATGCTTCGACACATGAACCGATGGGATTATCTATTAATCAAACGAATACAATTCAACTGCAGCTAGTGTGTTATATATTTTGGAATTTTCTACGCTCACGATCTTGTTGCCTTGGCGGCAAAGGCGGATTCGCATGGTATTTTATTGTTGAGAAATCAACCTGAAAAGAAAAATACGTATCACGTACGTAGTAGTAATCTAATTGGAGTGGTTGCTGCTGCCGTACGTACCATGTGGTTCCAAAACTGCGATGGCGAGCTCTCTTGGCCATATATACACTCTCTCATTGAGTCGATTAGATTTGTGGACCTTCATTACGATGATTGTTTCATTTCGTGTTGATTAACCAGCTAGCGAGTATGTATGTATGTACATACAGTACGAATTACGAATGTTTGTATGCTTGAAAAGATGAATGTACGTGCAACAACTTGATTAGTTGGTGCGAGCAGCATATTGATGGCAACCACACAGAATGTCATAACTTTGATTATTGCGTACAAGCTTGCCCTTAATCTTTTTCCAAAAAAGCTTGCCCACACACATGCCACACGTATAGTACCGGTACCGGACTAGCAGTGTCATGCAAGGTACTGTTCTTATTCAACGTATCACTTGTACGGTGTATAACAGTGCGATTTCAGCAGTGAAATAGAGTGCTTATGCAAGCTCTTGATGCGTAACGAGTGACATAAATATATCTAGTCCCATCTCGTCTACCACGGACCAAAAGTGCCAATACGTGCGTAGGTGTGCCAACCTCAAATTTTAAAAAACTAAACTTGCACAAATTAACTACTCCTAGATCCACTGGACATACCAAGAATCCACGCCAACAACCATGGAGGAACCATCTATTTTTACCATATACCTTGACCCCTTCCCTTCGTCTTACTACATTGCTTATCTCCCTATCCATAGACTAATCTTGTTAATCCAACGACGCCAGGCCAGCAGACGGGCAATGCAATGTAGACACCTTTGGTTTAGTCGTGTGTGATTGTGTTGCGAGCTTTATTAGAGCTGTTGTGGACTGAGCGGTTTGAATGTATTTTGCCATTCAACATTGATCAATATATATGTTTGTAGATCGATTTTCGAGTCCATTTTGCTGCACAATCATATGAAATCGGTGGACTTTGCAAGCATTTGAGCCGCTGCCACGTCCATGTCGGAGAACACATTCGAATCGCTATACCTTTCACGTTAAAACCCATTTTTGCACGTGAAACGGTTACCACACATTCATGCTGACCAGCCCGCTCTAGAATGGACACGACTCGCGGGTATTGATGCCGATCAAAGCCACGCTACCGTCAATGAAGTGTTCGCTCAGTTCTCCGCGGTGCGCCTGTTCAATGTCAAAGAAGTGCACTCCGGCCGCATTGAAGCCCGCTGATTGCCCATTCATCTGCCCATTGGTATTTAAGTATGATTTGAACTTAAACTTTTGCTTTGTGGTCATCTACCTTTCCGCTCCTCTCCATCTCTGATCTTCAATATCCCTCCCATCTCCATCATGCCAAAGTCCTGCTCTTCGCATCGACCTGTGGAGCTTGAGGTGGGTCTCCTCCGGATCGTGGCACCACCGCCATTAATCTCTAGGGCCTTCCTCCTTCACGGAGCCCGACTCCTCCAGCACGAGATCTTGATCTCGTTCGACGACGAGGAGGACCGAAAGCTATAGCAGTTGTGCAGCCACCGTAGCCACGACGCCAAGACAAATGAGGTGTTCGTGGCACAGATGAGCTCATCATCGAGCACTCGCTCCGCTAAGACAATGGTCTAGCACCACCCTCGCTTCTTCGCCGCATCGACAAAGATGACCACGTCTCCCTGGCACGTCAAGAAAGAGCGTGCATCGCCGCCACCTCTTCACCAAAATCGTGGTGTCCAAATCTAGCATTGCGTGAAGGATGAGCCGGCCTCGCCGCAGGACAACGCCTAGGGGGTACTCAATCGTGGAGCATCGCCGATGCCGCAATAGATTTGTTGTGGCAAGGCCATCAATGAGGAGCTCCTGTCGGTGATCACGAAGATGTGAGGCCATCGTTGCCGACTGCGGCAACAAGGGCAAGGGCTTGGTCAAGGGTCGGTCTGCTACTCCTCTCAAGACACGGTCGTCGTTTGGCCGAGGTGCCCTTCGTGCAACAGAGGAATACGAGTGGCATGCAGCGACCGTGCAAGTCTATTGCGACCTAGTGCGCTTTCACCGTTGGAAGGACCACTCCGACGATGATGATGAAGATCCCGCGAGGCAACCCGGTCAGGCACACAAGGTCACGGTGTGCGGTTATTTTTTGCTTTTATTAGTTGAAATGATCAAATATCATTCGATTTATGTAAATTATAAATTATGTTTACATTTGTACAAAAAATATCCAATTTTAATTTTAAGTGTGGGTAGACATTTATGGTACAAATTGAATGACTATTCCTGTATCAATGTTCGTGAACCGGTGTTTGTTTTAAAATTCGGCGTGGGAAATGCCCTTATAACCGATCTCGCCTTCACCTTTTAGCTTTGAGATGCCGTCAGCTCATGGACTAATTACTACATTCATGTTTCTGCTAGTACTATAAAACTTTGCTCATCATTATTCGTACGACATAATATTATGTACGGCACGCTCTATTAAAAAGAGAGGGAAGCCATCGGCACCTTAACGCCATGTGTGAATAAACAAGTACACGTAGTGGCACAGTACCACATTTGTTCTTATTCTTTGTTGCTCTCATTGATCTGTTTTTATTCTTCACTGATTTAGTCACCAATTAATACCTTTGCGGCTCTGCCTTTTTAGAAAGAACCAAACTTAATTTCCCGTTTCCATTGGTTGTTTCCCAAAACAGCATTGCCATTAAAAGTGTTTATTAGGTCAGATTAAGATTCAGGAAAAAAAGGAGTTTAGGTCAGATCCAATGATACCTCTAAATAAGCCCCAAAGTGATCTTTGGTGAGGAGGCGTTAAACTCTGTTTAATTATCTATTTACTCAATGAAAGGTGTTTGTCCTGTTGCAGGAAGGTCACTTTGGGATCAAATTGCCTGCTTTACGTGTAAACATGTTGGCTAACGATTAGACGAAATTCAAAGGGATCAGATGTAGAAATAAGTATTTCGAAGGATCAGTGATGTACTTAAACTGAAAAAAAAAACGACCATTTAGGGCAAAACATACACAAGCTTGCCTACCTTCCAAGTCATGGGCGGCAAGTTCATTGACCAAACTCAGCAAAACCCTAAACCAGTCAAAGGCAAAGAGAAACTCACCAAACATCTAGTACTTTATTGTTGAGAAACATGTGAAGAACACAAAGGCCTTGTAGAGACTGTCTCACTTAATTGTCTGCAGTGATCTTACTTGAGAATCGGAATCAAATAATAAGCAAGGTATTTGCAGAGTCGGAAGGAAACCATATAGGACAAGTATCACGTAGTAATAAGTGGCAGTGGTTGCTTGCGTATGACCCAAAAGCTTGCTTGATAGTGAGGCCCTCATAGATAGATTGTTGGTTAATTGCCTATAATTTCATCGACCGGGGCCCAAAAGCTTCTATTTCCGTTACTGCTATCCTTACAAAAATAGAAAGATATGCGCAAACTTAACTAGCTAACTGTTTTTTTTTTCGAAAAAAAAGTACTCTTCCTGTCCAGGTGCAAGGCATCTAATTAAGAAAAGGCTCTGCGATTTAGGCGAAAGGAGATTGGACAAGCGCGTGCAATGGTTTTATTCAAAGTATGCTGTGTTGTGACCTCCATTATTACTGTACTGCCTCCTCTCACTTTCACCCCTTTCCCCTAAAAAAAAAGATGCCACCGGCCTCCTTGTAGTGGAGGCTAGTAATTACTGCAACCCCGTAGAGTGAAGACGACTTGGCCAGCTCATTGATTACTTACACTGCCGTTGAAGTATTAACGCCATGAATTGCATGTGTGGACGTCGAGAGGAGTACGTATTTCCTTTTTGTTAAATCTTGCGGCTGAAGGAGATTGTGAATCAAGTTTCCCATGATGCATTGCACTGCTTGATTCGGCACGCACCCATCAATAATAACTCTACTGCTATATATTACTTACCAGATTGTTATGAGAAGAAGTGCACCAAGCTTGTCTCCCTCCCAGTTGCCATTAATTACTCCATCCGATGTTTAGGTCAGATGCAGATTCATTTAAAAGAGTTTGTTAACAACATTAGGTGAGGCCCTCTCAATTATGCCCAGAGTTTCATGGAGGGAAGGAACTGTGGATCGGAGAAGAGTTCGTATTTATTAATACTGGTTAATTAAGTCATGGATCGTGATGGTGTCTGTCCTGTTGGGAACTACATCGGGCAGGAAGGTCACGCGCGCTGTCACACTCCCTTCTCCCCCCCTACTTGCCCGCCTATCTGACTCAAATGCGCCATTCATAATTTTTTCATTTGCAATTTATACGTTGCTTGCTTCCAAGTTTTCAACGAGTACAAACTGAACCTGATCTAGATGCTCAAAATAGTCTTGCGGCAAAAGTTATAATTCGAAGACGAAGAAGGAAGAAGAAGAAGTAGAAGAACGAGTGAGAAGCCTTGCCTGGCTTCCAAGTCATGGCTAGCAAAAATTATTGACCAACGGCTGCAAAAGACCAAAACTAGTCAAATGGATTCTTCGACACACACGAGCCGGCGGGGATTATCTATTCATCAAACATTTAGTACATTTTAAACTACTCCCTTCGATCCAAATTAATTGACGCATACTTAATTTAACTTTAGTACAAAGTTGTATTAAGTGTACGTTAATTAATATGGATCGGAGGGAGTACTATATTATGAAATTTTATATGTTCATGACCTTGCCTGGCGGCAAAGGCGAATGTATTTAATCGTTGAGAAATCAACGTGAGAAGAAAAGCAAATAATACCTTCCAGATGGTGTACTATTTAATACTTGTGACACTTGGCCTGACCTTCCCTATTATAAAAACTTGGAATCAAACAAACATAGTGTATACATACACACTAACATAGTCATAGGGTATGAACAGGATGTGAGAGAGCGGATATAGGACAAAAACGTCACGTACTACTCTAAGCACAGTGGTTGCTGCTGCCGTACGTACACGAGGTTCCAAAATTAGGATGGTGAGGTCTTTTCTCTCTTGCTCGATCGCCTGATTCTCGTTGAGTCGATTAGATTTAGGACCCTCGATTACGATGATCATTTCATCTTGTGTTGGTTAATCAACAAGTATATTGCTATCACTGTTTTCTTGAAATAAAAGTTTAAGCCCTCAGCTTCTGCTTCCAAGGTGCTTGTAATAATATTTATTAAAATATTCAATAGGGTTATAATACATGAATCAATTCGAAGTCGTTTTTTCGGCGACCTCTGTTGCAATACCCACAAGCTTAATGATGTGTTTCGATCTTGTGCCAACACACATCATCTAACTCAAGGACCTGGCCAAGCCGCTCCACGATAAGTCGAGAACACCAATTGATGCAGCAGACTCCGTAGCTAACCGAATTCGGCGCAAAGTTGCGTCGTGAAGACACACGCGGCCATTGAAGTACCGGTAGAGGGCCTCCAACCACCCCTCACCGATGCCTTCACGTCTCGTCAACTGACCAAGAGAGGCACAATGCGATGGATCTGAATAGGGATCAGTTCCACCGCCACCGCCACCGCCACCAACCATCGCACGAGTGCACATCGGAGACCGATCCCTGCTGACCCTCCGCCCATGGAGGTGACCGCTGCTGCCACCCGACCATGGGACTCTTCCCTGGCTGTCGCTCTCGATGGTCTAGAGACCATCACCCACCTTCTCTGAGAGGATTCCCCGTCGATGGTCCATGAGACCACCGAGGGATCAAATCCCCACCACCCCCATCACGAACATCACACGGCCTTATCCGCCAGCGACCTACAAGAACGGCGAGGAGAGAAAGATCAGCAGGTGGTGGCAATGGCTAGGTGATGAGAGGAGAGAGAGAGAAGGAGAAGGGTGGCAGGGCTAGCATTCAACTATTATATTCCTTCCGTTCTATAATTTTTGTCGTGGTTTTAGTTAAAATCGTACGAATGTTTGAAAAGGTGGATTATCATTTCGTGTTGATTAACCGGTTACCATAGTACACGTACGTGCGAATGTTTGTACGCTTGAAAAGATGAATGTACGCGCAACAACTTGATTAGTTGGTGCGAGCAGCATTTTGATGGCAACCACACATGAATGTTTACTTACTTGGATTATTGCGTACAAGCTTGCCCTTAATTGCCCACACACGTAGGAGCACCCAGCAGTGTGAGAGGTACTGTGTTGATTCAGCTCAGCATGTGTGTGTGTGTGTGTACAGTGCATAACAGTGCGATTTCATCAGCGTAGCATAGTAGTAGTACTTACTTGTGCAAGCTCTTGATTCGATGGTTGTGACTTGTGAGCTTATTATCCCCTAATCCTATCCACCAACTAAATAATCTTTCTTCTTAATCCAACGACGTGAGGCCATTTCTGTTCCGTAGGCGGGCAATGCAATGCAAGGCTGGGAGGGGAGGCCGGCCAGGGCCAGAGACGTAGTACTGTACGTACGCAAGCCTGGATCATTTTATTTATTTTCACTCTAGTACTTTAGAGCTGGCGTAGTAGTAGTAAAATACACGTGAATAGCTAGCTTTTTCGCCGGCTTTTAAAACGTGTGAATTGTAGGGTGCCATTTGTATTTATTTTCACTCTAGTACTTTAGAGCTGCACGTGCCGGAAAAGGTTGCTTCAGGACTAAAGTAGCTAGTAGGAAAAAACCCGGCGTTTTTGGAACTTTATTCTTTGATGAAGTCACATGTGATTGTTGTGAGCTTCACTATCACCGCCTCTCGCCTTCACCTTTGCGCTTCGGGATGCACCCAGCTCATCGGGCTAATTACTCCACTTACTACTCTAATGTGAGTAAAACTTTGCTCACCATTAACACTACTAGCACGATTACTACTGCCCGCAGCTAGTGTTAAGCCACGTTGTATTAGAAATAATAGAGCATTTCATATTGCGTAGTACTACTGTATTGGCTAATTACCATCTTGGCAGATATTGCTAGTATTATATCACACGTTCTGTTAAGAAATATGAGGAGCCACGGCACGCTAACGCAATGCGTGGATAAACAATGCAAGTAGTAGCAGCACAGTTCTGCTTTTATTTTCCTCCTTTTTTTTTTGCAAGGGTCTTATTATTTGTTACTGTTATTTTTTTTTTCTCCTTGCAAGAACATTATGCACCAAGTTGTGTGCGATCCGTGATGTGGACTGCTTGATTTGGATACCAATTTATACCTCTGGCTGCTTAGGAAGAACCAAACTTATTTTCTAGTTCACCTAGATTACTCTATTTTGCAAAACAACATTGCCACTAAGTGTTCCCCACAAAAAAAAAAACATTGCCATTAAGTGTTCAGGTCAGATGCAGCATCAAGAGAAGAAAAAAGAGTTTTGGACATCTTCAATGCTGACCATAAAACGGAGTCGCATCCATTCGTGGGCTCTGATGTGGGAGCCGATCATCTAACCTTAGCTGCATCCGTCCGCAGCAGTTTCAACTAAAATACGATACAATCACATGAATTTGGATATAATTTACATAAACCAGTCGCATCTCATGTAAACTGGAAGGTTTCATAAAAATTAAAATTTAACCATCTAAAACTACACAAACGATGTGCACATCGGTCGTGAGTTCGAGGAATTGAAGCTGCTTCAGTGTTGCTCCCGGAATTGACACTGGAACACGGTGACAGGGCAGAAAGCATGCCTACATTGTCTGTTTCCCATGCTTTACTCTTCCTCCGAGCCTGTGTCCGCCGTCTACAAGTCATCGATGGAAGTGAGGTCCACGATTAATGTGGACATACCAACATTGGAGATACCCAGCACGGGCGTCATCCACAAGGCCGAGCTGCCCACATTGTCGTTTGTGATATCTTGTGATGCCTCCGCCTCCGCCCTCGTCTCCGCAAGGAAAACGTTGTAGCTAGTGTGATCCCAACGAGCGGACTCGTAGAGCGCTTGTTGCTGCTCAATGAAGTACATGGTCTCCTCCGCCATGGTCGCCACGCTCACCATGTGCCATAGATTTGGATCTCCGCCTGTCGGTGCTGCTAGAGGAGGTCCATGTTGTACCTCTGGTCCTCCATCGCCTACCGAAAAGGTGAAACCGGAGCGACGCCGGCTGCTCCTCCGCCATGACGACATCGAAGTGGGATCGCGCTTGGTCTATGATGATGCCGTCACGGACCATCATGGGCAAGGGCTCGGTCTCGACATCTGACACTTCCTCCATCATTGTCGTCTCGTCGTCGCTCAACTTTGGTGAGCTCCCCGACAAGTCGGCCTCTATGCGGCGCACATGGTGGGCCTGCCAGTTGTTCACCAGACGGTGAGATGGGCCAAATCGCACTTCTGCTTCGTCGATAGGTTCTCCCACGGGGCTGTAGAGTGCCGTCATGGCGGAAGAGTAATATGGAAAGAGTGCAGATAGTGCAGTGCGCGGTCACATTTAAATAATGGGACAGATGCAAAGATCGGAACTATGGCTCCAGTGAGCAGTTGCGTCGTTCTGGGGGATTTTTAGTGTGGAGGGATTTTGGGTGGGACCTGATTTTTGATGGTTCGAACTTCGGCAAAGTCCCTCCCCGAGTTTGGATCAGATTTAAAGAAAAATAAGGATGCGTGCCAATACGCGGACGGACGGAGGACCGACTTGAATGATAAAAATGATCCGAACAATCCAATTCAAACGAGTGTGAAAGATTCGAGGATCAAAATGCCCTTATGTCATATCTAACGAGACCTCTGAATGCGTCCCAATGTGGGTATTCGTACACAAGTCTTTAGAATTCAGTTTAATTAACTCTATTAAATGGAAGGTGCGTGTCATGTTGCGAACTGAACAGGAAGGTCACTCGCTCCCTTTCAAGACAGCTCATCTCTAGCATGTTGACAGGAATAGACATGTGACTTGTTTTTAATTTTCTTATGGTTTTGTCCAACATAGGATTCTCTCCATGTTAAAAAGAAAAGGAATGTGTGAGATGCTTACCTAGCTTCAAAGTCACGGGCGGCAAATTCATTGACCAACACTGCAGAACTATAGTTAGTATTTTTTGTTGAGACACATGGCATGTAAAGAAAACAAAGACCTTACAGAGACCGTGATTGACTTAAATACTTGCGACCTCACTAGAGCATTGGAATCAAACAACAAACTAGGCATTCGTAGAGTCCGAACAAAATGTCAAAGACCATACAAGACAAGCTTCATGTACTAATAAGTGGTGGTGGTTTCTTGCGTATGACCCAAAAAGCTTGATAGTGAGGCCCTGATAGATTGTTGGTTAATTGCTTATAATTAGTTCGATCGGGCCCCTTGATTACGTTGATCATTTTATTTCATGCTATGTTGATTAACCAGCTAGCTGCTCTAATCGTTTGTTCAATTGTTCCATTATGCATCAATGTCCATCCAACAACTCGACTAATTAATCTTTTGTTAAAGGAACTCGGTGTTAAGAAATGATATTTGGACAAAAGGTTGGTTAATTAATTATTAAGTGCAAGGCTTAATTGCCCGCACACTTGGCACATGTAGTTAGAGCTAGTAAGTACTCATGTTATAGATCAATACAGTATATGTATGTCAGGTAACAGTAGAATTTCATCAGTAGGCGTCTGAGTTGGTAATGGGGTAATGTAATGTACAACTAAATGGTTTAATTAGCTGGCCCGATTGTGCATTTTGCATGCCAAGTTTGTGCAGGCAACAGAGTTTCGTGTGGCCTTCAATTGTTCAGACCCAAGTGCAATGAAAATGCAACACTGAGGTTGGTGGATCGAGCATGTTTGTAGTACTAGTAGAGTACATTAGTGCGTAACTGTGGATACATGAATGTCGTCCAGTACCCTGGTAGTCCTGTGATGTCGTTTGTACTAGGCTGCTAGTACCCCAGTTCATTCATTGCATTAATTTGATGATTTATTATGTTAATTACTTAATAAGCAATATCTACTTAATAATAATAATAACAATAATAATAAAAAGATAACCCAAAATGCTCCTTTTGTAGAGAGCATAGACGGTGAACCATCTATTTTTCCCTTGCCCAGTGGCTAGAGCTACATGGAGAACTATGGCGTCTGTTCTTGGGACAAATATGTGTCCTAATACTGCTTGGCAGTTTTACTCTTGGTGTTTCGCGTTTTTTCCAGAAGGGAAAGTTTTTTATCCTGTTGGGTTATTTGGAATTTGCGCAACAGAGCGACATTTGAGTTCAAGATGATCAAAACTCCTTCGAAGTAATCTTTTCAGCCTATGCCTATCTTGTTTATTAGGCAGGTCGGCAGAAGAGCGAGAACGCGAACGATCTTAGGCGGGGGGTATGAGATGATAAAGACGAGTGTGCAATAGATGATGCACATTTGTGGGGCTCTTGGTGATGCTGAAGCGAGCTCCAGTCAGGTTGCGTGCTTCTCCTCAGGGGTGATCTAGGCTCCCCGGGAGTATTGTTCTGAAGATGGCTTTTGCTGTGCGCGTCGGGTTTGGAGACTCAGTTGGTCCAAAACTATTATTTTGGTGGTCTGTCGCCTATAGTTGGATGTTGCTCCTGCGTGAGCGTACTTTCCATTATTTCGGTGTCGGAGGGTTTTCGTCTCATGACTTGATGTTTCGATATCGGGCAGAAGGCTGTGGGTTTCCCTTCGGTGCATAGAACTCGATGTATCTCCTTTCCCCCTTTTCTTGTGACTGGTGTATTTCCGTTTAGAATTTAATGGGAAGGGGTATAGCCTAGTTCTAAAAATCTACTTAATAAGAAATATAATTGTGGAGTAATGTGCATCGTCCAGATGCAAAGACCGGGGATCATCCTTTAAAAAAAACTTCTTAAGCATGCGTAAGGGATAAGCCTTTCAATGTGTGGTGACTGACTACTGCATGCCGAGTCAAAAATGTCGAGGTATTAATTGCTCCATCGACCCACTAGACAAAAATCGGCGTCAACAATGAAGCAACGATTGAGAAATCTTGTATTATCCATTGACTCCGTCATATAGTAGCTGGGTGGAATTCATATTTTTTGTGTCATTGCTTGACTTATGTTTGCATAATCCAATACGGTTGCGAGGCCAGCAGACTTGCAAGCAATGCTGGCAAAAGCACTCTCACTTCTCCTCGTGTTGCCTGTGCTGTTGATGTTGTGATTAGCCTAGGGCCAAAGACATCGTTTTCGTCCATTTGGCTCAACTAGTCGATCAGCAGGGTCGGTGCCGGGAGGCCTGTTGTGCATGCATATGTCCCTTGCACCGTCGGTCTTTTTCTCTCTCTCTACTTGCGGCTGTCCTTGTCAAAATTAATCGTCGAGTGATCTTAACATAAAGATACTAAAAGTTAGTGTAAGTGAAGGTGTGATCAACGAGTAATAAAAGTCTTGGCGATTATCCGATGACACCCAACGCAAGGCAAGGCACGCTCTCTCCTCTGTCTCATCGCAAAAAACAAAAGTTAGTGAACGGTTAATTTTCTGCCGCCGCATCGGAGGCAAAAACAAAAGTCTTGGCGATTATCCGATTATACGAAGGAGGGCAACAAAGAGCTATACGAAATGCAGGAATCAGATCAGGCCTTGAGAATGCCACTATATATATTTATTTTACTGCAGGAAATGCTATTTTCTCCAAGGAAAATGGAGTTTTGATCGATGCGTCCGGTCCGTTTGAGAGGGCTGGAAAAGGTCCGGTGCAAACGCATGCCCAACACGCGCGCACACGCATGCATGCAGCCGCGACTCTTCCACGTTGCATATGCAAACTTTTCTACGCAGGCATATGTATGTTGGCATCGTGAGATCTTCACCTCCTGATTGCTTGCTGATGGTAAAAACGAAAAGAAAACAGAATGGTGATGTCAGTATGCATGCAAATTTGGTCAGCTAGATTATGATTCCTTCAAGCACTAATTTTGTACAGTAGTTGATCGATCACGGATGGATATATATGGAATGAGATTCATACAAATGGCAATGGCGCGTGTGCGCAAAACGTCTACAAGTACGACGACATGCATTTGTCTTTTCTTCTTCTAAGAACTGCACAACTGTACAAGTACTATATATAGATCATGAGACATGAATGATTAACTCTCCTTCCATAAACTACTCCACCACCTAAACTGGTTTTCATATAGTATAATCACATCGCGACATTATTGAGCCAAGTTTGGTGAAAATGAACCATTCTCAATAATCAGATTGTACGTAGCCGCCCAAGAGGAATCTTTGCCTAGTACGTACTGTGCTTCTCTATCTAGAATAGTTGTGAGACCTGGAGTTTAGCTGGTAGTACGTACTCCCTCCGATCCATATTAATGGACTTAAGTTTATGTACTACCTCCGATTCATATTAATGGGCACACACTTAGTATAACTTTGTATTAGAGTTGTACTAAGTGTGTGCCCATTAATATGGGTCGGAGGGAGTAGATACAAATGTATCTAGTCTAAATACTTAACTAGATACATACAAATCTAGACAAAGTTGAGTCTATTAATATGGATCGGAGGTAATATATAAATTGATCATTTTGATCCCGGTTTACAAGCAGACACGTACACCTACTAGAAGATATACCTATAAATAACTCATTTGAGACCAATTTGGTGCAAACATCCTAATTACTCTCTTTTTACATGCAGAAAGGAAATCCTTAGTTAATATATTTTTCTGATTTACATTTTTTCTAAAAAAGATTGTGCAAACGTCGTGCCGCGGATTCCTCCCTACCCTAAAAAAAAGGATTCCTCCCTACCATTTTTACACTTCATTTTCACCTTTTGCCCGAGTTTCCACACGGCATGACAGCAAGCAAAGCAGAGGACATGAAAATAAGCTTTTTTGTTAAAGAAACAAAAAATATGTCCACGTCGTGCTCAAGGCGGATGCGTACAGAATAATCCAAACGACACTGATCTTGTTTTTCTTTCCGGCAACTAGAAAAAAATTAAGCCGACTAGACAAGTCATAATCTTGAGTCTTCTTGAGAAAACTAAGCTTCTAAGCCATGCGGGGATAAGATTGATTTCCACAGTTTTTTTAGGGTATATATATATATATAAAGCGAGCTGGGTTGCAGAGGAAGAGCAGATTTACGAATACGTTTCCAATTGGCAGGTTCACTAATTAAGCTAGCTAGCTTGCATTATATTGTACGTACTCTTTCCGATCCATATTAATGAACTTAAGTTTGTCTAGATACGCATGCATCTAGTATAAATATTTAACTAGATACATACGAATTTAGACAAAATTGAGTCCATTAATATGAATCGGAGGTAATAGTACTATTGTTTTTAAGATTTTGTGTCATATGCAGCTCTTTTAGTTACAAGTGGTGTGCATGGCTGTCATTGTATTGCATATTGTACAATATCGTACGATCGCCTGCCCCTCGTGTACAGCAGTACAGAGCATAAAATAAGAGGAGGGGTGAGAGGTGGGCGTGCATCTCGACTGGCTGGATTGCACGTGCGCATACGTTTTCCGTCTACTAGCACAATACATCGTGGCTGGCTTACTTAATTAAGCATCGGTATCAAACAACAAACATGGGTATTAATTCGTATAGTACCAACAAGATGCCAGAGACCATCCATATAGGACGAACGACACATACAGCAAGTGGTGGTAGCTGATTGTGTACATATACATATGAGTATGATCCAAAAAGCTTGATAGCGAAGCCGTGTCACATATTTCTGTATGATTGATTGATTGATTTCATCGATCGGGCACTTGATCACACATATGATGTTTGTTCCTTTTCGTCTTGGTTAACGTCACCTTGGTCGATTTGTCCAGTTGTTCCATCATGCATCAACGTCTATATGCATGAAGTTAATAAACCAGTTTTTTTTTAAATGGAAGTTAGTAAACCGGTTAATGCTAGAGAATTTGGAGATTGGGGCAAAAAATTTGCACGTTCCTAAATATAATTGTCAACAGATAATACCAGCATGCATTCATAATTATTGTGTCGTTTTGCTGAGGTAACGTACTACGATGGGTGACGGTGCAATTACATAAGTCTTCCTCCAATGCAAAGGTGCTAAGGGCTCTCCCAATGCATTGTTTTTTAGCACAATATCTTAAGAGCAATAAATACTTAATATATAATTAAATGAATTTAGCTTCATTTAATTATATGATTTAAATAACCCTTACAATGCATTGTTTTTTAGAGGTTGTATCTAATTAAATGATTTTAGCTTCATGCATACATGTTATTGGTCTAGCCATGGTTTCTGCACATCGCAAAGTGCAAGGGTTGTATCTTAGCTAAGATACAATATTTCTTTTTTTTCTTCATTAAATACCATGTCACATAAGCAAAATGCATATGATTACGTGTTAAGAAACTAGCATTGCAAGTGTCCTAAGACTATCCATAGTGGGAGTAACATCAGTGGTAACATCCTTTTTTTTTCATTACTTTCAAATTTCTTAATCTATGCAAAATAGAAGATGTGACAAGTAATTAATGAGGAAAAAGAGCCATGTTGTAACTTAGGTAGTTACTTGCTTTTTGGGTAACATTACATATACCAAGATAATATGAGTCTACGGCACAATAAATGAAGTTACTAGTTGATGTTACTCCTCACTATAGAACTAGTAACATATCGATGTTACTAGTTGATGTTACTCCCATTATGGCTAGTCTAAGGGTTGGTTTAGCGTTCTTGCACTAAGTACAAGAAAAATAGACATTAATGGCGCACCGGTTTTGGGTACTAATGCCGCACATCCGGTGCGCCATTATTACC
The DNA here is from genome assembly GCA_950022295.1 of Bromus sterilis. NCBI lineage: Eukaryota > Viridiplantae > Streptophyta > Magnoliopsida > Poales > Poaceae > Bromus > Bromus sterilis. The sequence continues at coordinate 447,497,681 of OX465595.1, read as the reverse complement.
ACGCCATTAGTAGGCGAACATTTGGTGCGCCATTACTATTCCGGAAAGTAATGGCACATCGGGAGTGCGCCATTACTACCTCTTCTGGTGCGCCACTGGTAACTTTTTTTCTTTCCTTTGAATTTTGAAGTCGGAAACATAGTAGTGGCGCACATTCTAACCTAAGATACGCCACTACTAACATTTTTTTTCAATTTACTTTCAAATTTCTTAATCTCGGGTCACTATGACTTAATCTCTGGTTACTATGCTTAATCATAGGTCAAATTGCACTCCGAGATCAAACTTTCCGAACGGTCACCCATCCTCACACAACTTCAACCCCAACTCACTTAACAGGTTCATGGGTGTGATGTAATTTTGAACATTTTTTGTAACTTCTCGATCGGTCACCTATCATATTTCGAACACTTTTAAAATATTTTTTTGAAAAATGAATTTTGTTTTTCTTTTTTGTATTACTAGTGGCGCACCTAGAAAAATAGTGTGCCATTACTATGTTTGATTTTCTCGATTTTTTTGCCTCCAGATCTTGGAAGGCCCGTAACTTTGTTTCTGTTAGGTTCTTGAGGATTCTAAAAATCTTCAACGGTGTTACTCTCTTGCACTGCCTACCAAGGACGCTTGGGGGTGTGAGGGGGCGATTGCCCCCCTTCCCGGTACGGATCGGTATTAACCTAGGTCTCTCCTATCGCCTATATAAAACCTTGTAAGCCGTCACACGGGACAAGTTCATCAAGTTGTAAATCCCTCGGCGTTTGTAACACCTCGACAATAAGGAATAGTTCGCTGGCTGGCGTCCGTGGTTTTTCCCCTCTTCGCGAAAGGGTTTTCCAAGTTAAATCTGCGTGTCCACTGTGTTGCTTTTCGTTCTTCTCGTTGTTCTTTACGTGTCGATTTCCTAACAGGAGGCAGCGGCTCCACGCACCGACGTCCACCTCAGAAGGCGGCGCCATCCACTTGGCAACCGTCGCGTGAACGACGCCAAAGAGAAGACCGCTGAACACCGCCTCCATGAGCGTCCCTTGAGCGGCCTCCGTCGTCTTGTAGCGGGTGACGACCGCCAGGGAAATGCTTCCCACCGCGATCACGCCATGAACACGGCGGCTGCAATGTTATGGATGCAACCGCCATGTTTTCCACGTTGTCCGTCATCAAACCATATGCTGGCATCGTGTTCTTCACCTCCTGATTGGTGATTTCTGACGGTAAAAACGAAAATAAAAACCCCGCAAAAAAAAACAGAATGGCGCATATGTGCGGACAACGTGTACAAGTACAAAATGTATTTGTTTATTTATTTTCTCGAGAAAATATACAAGTACTCGTATATATAGATCATGAGACATGAATGATTAAATTCTCCTTCCATGAAGTGGTTGCCTGATCTGGTTTTAATATATAAATATTCCATTGCAACATTATTGAACCAAGTTTGGTGAAAAGAAACCATTCTCCATCAATAATTAATCAGCACGTACGTAGCCCGGCCGAGAGGTATCTTTGTGCACTGTGTTTCCCCATCTAGAATAGTTGTGTGTCCTGGAGTTTAGCTCGTAGTACAAGCTCACACAGTACACTCGCTAAATAATCCCATTCTTGCACACACACAAAATGTTATTTAGTGGGAAATCCTATGATGATTTAGGACATGATCCTGGTCTCCAGCAGCCACGTACGCCTAGAAGATATACCTATCTATATAACTCATTGGTGACCATTTTGGTGCAAACATCCTAATTACTCTTGGATAATTATAGAGAGCGAACATTCGCTTCAGGATATGGCAAGAACGAACAAGTTATCAGGCAACTACAGTACAAACGCATGACAATCTAACACGCGATTGCCATAAAAAATAAAAAACGCAGCGAGTTGCCATGCGTTTGTACTACAGTTGCCATCATGCATGAACTACAGTTGCCATAAAAATATTTGCGCTTGCCATGCTCCAAAGCGAATATTCGCTCTGAATTGCCATCCCTCTTGGGTACCTGCAAAAAAGGAAATTCTTTGTTAATATATTTTTCTCACTTACATTTCTGCTGAAAAGATTGTGCAAACACATCGTGTCGCAGATTCCTCCCTACCATAATCACACTTCATTTTCACCTTTTGTTGGAGTTTCCACACAGCAAGCAAAGCAGAGGACAAGATAATAAATTTATTTCGTTTTAAGAAATCTATCCAAGGCGGTTCTGTACAATATAATCCAAACGCTAGTGGACAGACCCCCATATTGTCCCGGTTCATAAGGACCTTTGGTCCCGGTTTCACACCCGGAACCAATAACTCGGGACTAATGATGGTCCCGGTTGGCCCACGAACCGGGACCGAAGAGGGGTCATCGGTCCCGGTTGATAGGAAGAACCGGGACCGAAGAGGCTCCATTTTCTGATTTTTTTTCCATTTCTTTTATTTTTTTTCTTATTTATTACTTATTACTTATTATTTATTATTTATTATTCATTATTTATTATTCATTATTTATTATTCTTAATCTAAGATCATTATGGTTAATCTCAAATCAAATTGACCTTCGTGGTCAAACTTCCCGAAGGGTCACCCATCCTCACACTACTCCAGTCCCAGCACGCTTAACTTCTCAGTTTCATTCAACACCTACCCCAACTCGCTTAACAGACACTTGTTGATATATGTATCATATCAATTCTATTAAACCTTGTTGATGTCTAGGACCTTGTTGATGTCTATGTTGTGATGAAATTTAAAAAAAAATTGAAACTTCCCGATCGGTTACCTATTATATTTTAATTGTTTTTAAATTATTTTTTTGAAAAAATATAATTCTTTTTAATTTTGAACACACATTTTTCATTTTCGGAGTGACAAAAATGTGGTTTTTTGTGAAGATTCTACCAAATATTTGATGTAAACTTGAACCACTTTATTTTTTTAAAATACTGGACCATATTTTATTTATAATTGACCAAAGTTTCCATGTAATATGGTTTTTATATACCTATTCTGAAAAAGACAAATTTCCGCAGATTCAGCTGGAACGGGGTCAAATTTGAACTACATGTGCTTGATAGTTTGCTCTTTATTTTTTGAAAAAATCATTTCTAGATACAAAACTAGTCATTTCATCAGGGATCCACCAAGACTTTTGTAAGATTCCACCCCTATCTATTACTGGTCATGCCCTCCGTTTTGACTACTTTTTGAAATCGACAAAAATAATTCAAAAAAAATAAAAAAATTGTAAAACCTTCGCGTTGCATCCTAATTTATGTCTTAGTAACCATATAAAATAACAAACTTGGAATAAAGCAAATATCTTATAAAAGTCTTTTCAAAATGAGCTATCGAGTATGAAGATTCATGACTTTCAAGCCAAATGACCGATGTTACGGCTAGTTTGAAAGGATAGTTTTCCCAAATGATCTCATATTTTGCACATGTGTGTATATTATACTGCCAACAAGTTTGCCAAAGGAAGTTTTTATTTTCTTTGCACGAAAAATCCATTTTCCATTTTCCAAGTGACAAAAGTAGGGGTTTTTTGTGAAGGATCTACCAAATATTTGATGTCAACTTGAACCACTTTATTTTTGTAAAATATTAGACCATGTGTTATTTACAATTGACCAAAGTTTCCATGTAATATGGTTTTTATATACCTATTCTGAAAAAGACAAATTTCCGCAGATTTAGCTTGAACGGGGTCAAATTTGAACTACATGTGCTTGATAGTTTGCTCTTTATTTTTTGAAAAAATCATTTCTAGATACAAAACTAGTCATTTCATCAGGGATCCACCAAGACTTTTGTAAGATTCCACCCCTATCTATTACCGGTCATGCCCTCCGTTTTGACCACTTTTTGAAATCGACAAAAATAATTCAGAAAAAATAAAAAAATTGTAAAACCAACGGTCCCGGTTTTTGCGACAAACCGGGACCAATGCCTCGCCAGAGCATTGGTCCCGGTTGTTGGCAAAAACCGGGACCGTTGTAAAACCAATGGTCCCGGTTTTTGCCACAAACCGGGACCAATGCCTCGCCAGAGCATTGGTCCCGGTTGGTGGCAAAAACCGGGACCGTTGCCCCAGTTGAACCGGGACCATTGCCCCAGTTGAACCGGGACCAATGCCATATCGAGACGAACCGGGACCGTTGCCCGGCATCGGTCCCGGTTCTGTAATGAACCGGGAACGATGCCTCTTTTGGGCTGGACGAAAGGGGGTCTGTCTACTAGTGGATCAACACTGGTCTCCTTAGCTAGAAAACAGATTAAGCCAACTAGACTAGTTATTTAGCGTTGAACCTTGAGTAAATTAAGCCATGCGGTCCATATTTGAGTTGCACATAGTAGTATTATTTTGGGGGATATTTATATATAAAGGAGCTGGATTGCAGAGGAAGAGGAGATTTACATACTACGTTGCCAAATGGCAGGTTCACTAATTAACGCGGTTGAGCCTCAGCTAGGGACGGACGACTGGTGTTACTTGAGCGATTTGGGACTAGCTAATTAAGGGCACTCTTAATGCTTGTATCTTAGCACATACACATATGCATTTTGCTTATGTGGCATAGTATTTAATGAAAAAAGAGAAGAATGTTGTATTTTAGCTAAGATATAATCATTGCACGTGGTTATATGGAAAAGCATGATTAGACCAATTATATTTATGCATAAAGTTAAAATTATTAAATAAGATACAACCTTTAAAAAATAATGCATTGTAAGGGCTGTATCTTAAGTTTTTATTGCTCATATAATATTATGCTAAGAAACAATGCATTGTGGGAGCACTAAGCTAGCTAGCTTGATTGCATTGCATTGCATTTGTTTGTTTTTAAGATTTTGTGTTTTTGTTCCAACTGGCATGCTTGCTTGTCTATGTAGCCATGTAGGTAGTTCGCGCATGGTTGTCATCGTATTGTATATTGTACTGTACGATCGGCTGCCCCTCGTGTACAGCAGTACAGAGCATAAAATACGTAGGTGGGCGTGCATCTCGACTGACTGGACTGCACGTGCGCGTGCGTCTCCCGTCCGGTCGTGTTGGTTGCGAGATGTGCCGGAGAGGAGTTACATAAGAGCATCTCCAGCCGCGCCCAAAAGAGGCCTCCAAGACGGCGTTATTTGCGTCGGATGAAGGAAAATCGCTCAACCGCGTCCTAAGAGCCCAAATAGCGCTGGAATTGGCAGAAATTGAGTCCGGCGATCCCAAACCAAACCCGTTGCGCTGGGGTCGCTTGTGGTCACCGGATAAAAAGAAAGAGCGCGAACGGAAGGGAAGCGCGCGCGAAATCGCCGCGACCCACCTGTCGGCGTGTGAACACGCGTCGTCGTCATCCTCTCGCCTCGGCTTCCCCGCACCTGCTGCCGCCGCAGCGAATCAATGCGGCGCCGGTGACGAGTCCAATCGGCGCAGAGAGCATCAATGCGGCGCGTTGAGATACCCAACGGTCCGTCGACCGCGCCGCCGCGTGTCCCGCCGTCTGTTCGCGTTCTTCCCCCGCTATAAAAAGGGGCTCGCCGGGGCGCTCTAGCCGCGCATCCTCTTCTCGAGCTCTCCTCTCTTTCTCGCCTTCTCTTCTCGAGCTCTCCTCTCGATCGCCATGGCCGACGACAACCTCGCCCGCAACGGCTTCAGGAGCCGCAACCTGTCGCAGATGAAGGCGCTTCTCCTCGCGCAGGCCGGCTACCCATGCCCGCCGGACACCAGGCCACCCCACGGGTGGGTGCTGTCCGCCGGCGGGGTGTCGGTGCCTCTAGTGCCTCTGGTGGGCTCCAGCGCGTTTCGCCGGGAGGTGGACGCCGTCCGCGCTACGATGACGGCGGCAGAGCGCGCCGACCCCGACAACGCGCCCAACAACACGCCGGCCTGGGAGGCATACTTCATCGACCGGCGAGCCCAGGCCGTCGCCTCCACCAACGGCCTGACGCCGGTGGTTGGTCGCAACAACCGCGACGGGAGACTCCGGTGGTGGAGCTCGCCGGGCCGCACGCTGGAGTACGTGATGCGGTACATTGAGAACGGCAACACGCCTCGTCTCGATTACCCACCGCTGGGCCACGGGGCCGCCCGCCGCTCCTACAGCCGCGCCACGCCGATGTGGGCGACGCTGCCGCGTGACGACGGCGTTTCTTCTTCCTCCTCCGGCGGGCGACCTTCGCGCTCCACCGGCTCCCATTTATCGGGGCCGGCATTCTCGCCGTCGCAGTTCTTCACCCCGGTGAAGCTGGAGGTGAAGAAGGAGCCCACCCCGGCACCTTCTGGTCGCCTCAGCCGCGGCGTCACCATCGGCACCCCGTCGGCGCAGCCAAAGCGCCGTGGCTTCTTGGGCTCCATTCTCGGAAAGAAGACGGGAAAGGAAGTTGCCCCGCCTCCGCCTCCACCGACGGTCGACGACGACGACGAAGAGCTCGACGCCCAGCTGGCGTGGGCGAGGAATGATTACCTCGCCGAGCAGGTGCGCCTCCAGAAGGAGGCGTTGGACCTCGCCGAGGCGGCGAAGAAGAAGGCGTCGCGCGGCGCGGGCAGCAGTAGCCGCAGCAAGTGGGCGCCTCCACCACCTCCATTCATTGTGCTTGACGCCACAGACGAGGAGGAGGAGGAGGAGGCGCCGCTGCGGGTGCGCAGGAGGCCGCTCGGCGGCGGGACCTGCGGCGCGCAGGCCGGCATCAAGCCGGAGCCAAAGGATGGCGACGACGACGACGATGGCGCCGCCGGTGGCACTGCTGGAGGAGGCGCCCAGGAGACGTCCATGGACGCCCTCTAAGCCTTCTTGTTCCAGCACTAGACTAGTTTTTATTTTATTTTTCGTCGTTTATGTAAAATATGCCCAAACTTTAGTGAAAATCGGTCGAAGTTGGTCTAATTTACTTGATTTGGCCCAAATTTACTTAAAATTGGCCGAAATTTGGCCGAAGTTGGGAGGATATCTTGGGGCCGCGGCTGGGTAGCCGGCCCCCCCAAGCCACTATCGCCGCCGAGTGACCCCCAAGCGGCGCTAAAATAGCGCCAAAAATCGCGCCAAAAATCGCCTTGGGGGGGAGGGGGCGAACGGCTGGAGATGCTCTAATAAGGGCACTCTTAATGCTAGTATCTTAGCACGAAATCATAGTTATTTTGTTTGAGTGGTAGTATTTAATGAAGAAAGAGAAAGATGTTGTATCTTAGTTAATACCACTAAAGTAGGATAGCACTTGAGTTAATTATTCGCCACCTTACTTAATTAAGCATCGGAATCAAACAACAAATATGGGTATTCGTAGAGTACCAACAAGATGCCAGACACCATATAGGACGGAAGACACATATACTAAAGTGGTGGTAGTTGATTGTGTACTTAGGCTGGCCCAAATGGGGAGTAACTTAGCAGTAACATAGAGTCCAACTCAGCATTTTTGCTTATGTGACAATGAGTTAATGAGGAGAGAGATGGTTGTAGTAACTTAGCTAGTTACTAGCTCATTGAGTAACATCACACATACCAAGACAATATGAGTCTATAATCTAATAAATGAAGTCTTATATGACACTACATATATGTTACTACCCATTGTAGAAGTAGTAACATAGACTCGAAATCCGTGTATGTTACTAGTCTAAGTTACTCCCCATTGTGACCAGTCTTAGGACGGAAGACACAAACAATACTTACTATCTTCTTCACATGTATAGGGGGGGGCTTTGTGTGCTTTACATACTACCCAATAATTTATCATTTACATTTTCTTTGCCTAGACACACACTCTTTTCTCAAGCGTGTCCAGCGATAACTAATATTTGTCAATAATTTCACATGCGCGCCAAGAAGACAAAGTTAATAACCAAACTACTCTGAAATAAGACATGAAATGCCCTTGCTACAAAACATTGTGATATGGAACATTGAAGATGTACAAATAATAATTATTATGTACAATCAAATGGTTGGCTTTTAGCTTGCATTTATATAGATTTGAATGACGAATCATCCTTGGTTCTATTAGGAAATTTTATTGTTCCATTAACAGAAAATTATCAACGAATTCCAAGATACATACCGAGATAATGAATCTCTCCTTGCCCCTCTGCATCTAGGTCGAAGTAGATTGACAAGTCCTCGTTGGCAGGCACTCGATAACCATCATTGTTTGCGAATGCTCGACGAAGAATTGATGGATCCGATATTTCGAACGATTATAGGTGTCTATACACTAGCACGGCGATGAATCACAAATCACACAATCAAAATAAATAAAATCTGATGTAGAAGTTCAACATGATACAAGATGATAATTGGGAGAGATTAGTAGATGGTTTGATGGGTTAACCTTGGTTAATTAGTTCGTTGACTGCAACCTGAAGAATTCATGAGTGAAGGAGCTTGTGTTGCCGTATGATTGTATGGATCAGATCTTAAGCAGGGAGAGCAGAAGCAAGCAGGCGGCAAAGGCGGCGCATTGCTAATCCATACATGCCCTAATTACTGGAGAAAATTATGGCTAGCGCAAGGAGACTCAACAAAGGCCAATAGCCTGGGCATGGACTTAGAAAATGACTAAGGGCCAATTCTTTTGCTGCTTCTAGCAGCTTATTGCCAGAATAAGCTATAAGTGAAAAAGAACTGGATTTTATCAAATGGGCTCAGCTTATCTGCACCGCTGTATCCTTTGCAATGGAAAAAAGCTGGGGTTCACCAGCTTCTTGCGCTGCCACCGGCTTCCCGCAAGTGAAGCGAATCGGTATTGCGCAATGCCCCTGTCGTCACTAGAAATTACAGACAAACTGCCCCCACGCCCCCTCGCACGTCCCGCACAACCCTGTGCGCGTCTCTTTCCCGTCTCTCCTCCTCTTCCCACCTCCCCCCGCCGCCGCCAGCCCCGGTTCGGCGCCGCCGCCAGCCCTAGGGCGCCGCCACCAGCCATGCCTTCGGGAAGCCGCCTCCCTCCGCCGACCTCGGCCAGCCCTGGGACCTCGACCTCGACCGACCTCCCCCGCCTCCCTTTCCAGCCGCTGGACCTCCGACGCGCACGAGCGGCTCGAGGTCGGCCAGGAAGTGGTGGCCGACGTCCCTCCGGCTAAGACCGCGTCGCCGCCCCGTGCCCTGGCCTCCTTCGACCTGCGCCCTCGCGTCCCATGCCCCTTTCCAGCAGGTCGCCCCCTGAGCTCCGCCCTGCTCGCCCTCCTCCAGCTGCGGCCCAGGGCCGACTGCCCTGGCCGGCGCGCCCGAACCTCCGCCTCTGGCTGCAGCCCGGGCCGGCTGCCCGGGCCGGCGCACCCCCGTCTCCCCTGCCGACTGCATGTGAAGAGGACAGAGAGAGAAAAATTCAGAGTTTAGAGAGGAAGAGGTTCAGAGAAATAGCTCGGCCAAAAATATGCTACAAATTTGCTTGTGAGGGTATTGCAGTCTTTTCATAAGAGGTCTCAGAAAATAAGCTACACAAAAGAACTGGATAGCTTATTTCTGTTCCACTGCAGCTTATCTGAAACTTATTCCCACCGCAGCTTATGCATAAGCCGTGACTCAAAAGAACTGGCCCTAACTATTGGGCTTGAGCTTTTTTCCCTTTCTCCTCATCACGCTCGATCATTTGGGTGGGCCAGACCCCTGCTTCCCCCCCCCTCGTCTTCCCCCCTGTGTATGCCTACCCCTAGGTCGTTAATTTGATCAATATAAAATAAAATATATATTATAAAAAACATATCATCATAAATTTTAGATGTTCTTATTTCAAATGACATAATTTTTATATATAATATATATATATATCTTTTGTTATGTTGATCAAATTAATGACCTAAAAATACGCGCACGCCCTGAAAACCATGACAGAGTAAGAACATCTTCAGCAGAATCCTTAAAAGCCCCAAGCCCTTAAAATAACCGTCAGTTTATGGTTTCGCGGTGAAAAAAGACCCTGAATCCTTAAAACTCTTCAATTCTTGATTTTCTAAGGGGCACACCAAAAATCAGCGTCCGACCTGTAAATTTGCAGTTTTCACGTTCGACCCGAGGGTGCCCCGTATCCAGCAAAAGCAGCTGGCGGGAGGGATATTTCAGCCCAACTGCTGCCAATCCCTCTCGGTCTTTTCTGTTTATTGGGCTGCATACACCCTTTATGCATGTAGCAGATCGCTGATGTAGGCCGAGTTGGTTGGTGATGTGAATAGTTTGTATGTTAAGATAAATAGATTGTGATGAATTTTTTAAGTATATAGAATACGTGTACGTTTCTTTGTGCGTTAATGATGACGGTATCCATTCATTTCATTCACTAGTTTTCATTTAGAATTCATTTCACATATCGCATATCCATTCATTTCATTCACTAGTTTTCTTTAGAACTCATATACTAGTTGCTTCTTTTTCATTTAGAATTCGTTTCACATATCGCATATCCATTCATTTTATTCACTAGTTTTCTTTAGAATTTATTTACTACGTAGTTGCTTATTTATCTTATAGATAACCCTCTTAGTAATTAGTCCATTAATTATTCACCAAATAGTCTCACACCGACGCTTTCTATATATATGCCTCGTCGCATACAACTTTGATGACACAACTAAACTTGCTTGCATTTTGCAAGCTATACCACATAGCCATGGCTACAGTGCATGAGAGTTTTGTGGCCCTCCTTGTGCTCTTTTTGTCGTTAATGCTCTTCTCCACGACGTCTTTCGCACGCCATATGCCTAACGACCCACCATCAGTCATCCCTTCCCATCCGTCTATCATGCCCAATGACCTAGTGCCAGGTGCCCCTCTCCTGCTGCCAAACCTTCCCTTACCCCCGATACCGAACCTTCCTCTACCCCCGCTTCCAAACCTTTCCTTACCCCCGGTACCAAACTTTCCTCTACCTCCGCTTCCAAACCTTCCTTCGCCCCCTCTTCCAAACCTTCCTAAGCCCCCGCTACCGAACCTTCCTCTGCCTCCGCTACCGAGCCTTCCTCTACCCCCGCTTCCAGAACTTCCTCTACCACCGCTACCGAGCCTTCCTCTTCCCCCGCTACCGAACCTTCCTCTGCCCCCGCTACCAAACCTTCCTCTACCCCCGCTACCGAACCTTCCTCTACCCCCGCTTCCAGAACTTCCTCTCCCACCGCTACCAGACCTTCCACTACCCCCGCTAGCAAACCTTCCTTTGCCCCCGCTACCAAACCTTCCTCTACCCCCGCTTCCAGAACTTCCTCTACCACCGCTACCAAACCTTCCTCTACCCCCGCTTCCGATCATCCCTTCCCCGCCTCCCCATGTGTCGTCTTCATTAATGCAGGGGGCGAGGGAAGGCCTCATGGCGGTGTCGAGGCCGGTTCATTCTGGACCAGACCCAATACACCATGACTTCCCTCCGGCACCGGAACCCTACCAACATCATCGTCGTCATACCTCGTCGCCTTCTTCGATGGATGAAGCGATGGAAGACCTCACAGTGGCACCTAGTCTAGTTCCTTCCTCAAACTAAGGCATGATGGTTGCCCCTTGGCGACACATACACCTTTTTCAATTAGTAGCATCAGACTCATTAGTGAAATAAGGAATGGGTTATTTATTACACCTGATTAAATAGGTGGCATGTAACATGGTTTGCTAGTTATCTGCGTTGCGTTGCGTTTGACTCCATTATAGTCCACCGAGGCTGGAGAATAAAAGTGGTAACTTAACATGCATGATGTTTTTATTATACCCCATCATACACACCACTCTTGACGCCAATACGATCTCAGAGGTGTGGGATGGAAGGAAGATTGTTCTGATAAAAATATGCTACCAAAAGGTAAAAAGAAAGTACTATTAAACACACGAAAAAATTAGATACTGAAAGGTAGTTGATTGTGTACATGTGATCCAAAAAGCTTGATAGTGAAGCCGTCACACATTTCTGTATGATCGATTGATTTCATCGAGCCTTTGATCTGGATGTTTCTTTTCGTCTTGGTTAACCAGATACCTTGGTCGATTTGTCTATACACATCAAATTAAACCGTCTTTTACTTTTTTGAAATGAAATCTAATAAGCCGGTCAATGCTAGAGAATTTGGAGAATGGGGTAAATTTTGGCGTGATTATTGCATATTCGTAAATGTAAATCTAATTGTCCACACACAATATTTTCACAAAGAAATGCACTATTGTATTGTTTCACTGATCATATATATGTATACTACCATTGATACCGGTGCAATTCCATCAGTTGGCGTCTGAGCAGTAATGTGGTTTGAGATATGGCAGGCTTAGTTTGTGCACGCAGAAGGGTTTCGTGCAGGCTTGAAATGTTCAAACCCAAGTGATAAAATAAGTACAAGACTTAACTGCAGTTGGTGAGCTGAGTAGGTTAGCAGTACCAGTAGAGTGTAATTGGGAATCATCAGCTAAAAATTAGGAGTACGTATACGTCGATGCGGTAGTACTGTGCTGTCCCTCGTAGGCTGCTAGCAGGGTCGACGCATGAAAAAAAAAGAGATGAGATAAGCTGCTATCAAGGTTCGTGTACCACACTAACACTAGTGTCTAGTAGTAGGCGTATACAATACAGTACAATCTTCCTATATGCACGCGTGGCTGCAGCATGCAGGCGTCTCATTTGGTGGATGAGCTATCCTAGACCTTTCAACGACGCATGGCAACGCTGCCAAGTGAAAGAAAATCATCTAGAACTGCTCCATTTGATCCGTCCACCAAGGCACGTCCACATCAACAACGATCGGTAACTCATCTTCTTGGTAGTATCTTGTATTCGTTGACCTCTTCATAGTTCCTTTAGTCTTTGCTTATTATCCCGTTTTGCTTTTGGCATACGTGAACGTGAACCATGCATGAACGAATCAATCCTAGCATGCATCCAACGTGAGGCCAACAGACGAGCAATGCAATGCAAGGCACTCGACCGACTCTGGTGTGTGTGGCTGGCCCTTGACGTCTCGTGCCCGTGCCGCGGGATAGGCGGCACACTTCTTGTCCTTCTTGCCGGCAGGCATTATTATGAAAAAAGTAAGTACTCCGTTCACTACTTGGGCATCTTCAATATGTTGTACTATGTAAATTGTGTTGGTAAAAACATACAACTACTTTACTAGATTGTATGTAAGTTATCCAATAAAAAAAATGTGATACACTAGTAGAAAAAGGCCTATTTGTTCCGGTTCTAGAGGCTCATTTGTCCCGGTTTTGAAACCGGGACTAAAGGGTCGTTACTAATGCCCAAAAACTTTAGTCCCGGTTTGCCCACGAACCGGTACTAAAAGTCCTCCACGTGGGCTGTTGTGGTGCACTGGGGCGGAGAACCTTTAGTCCCGGTTGGTAACACTAACCGGTACTAAAGGCCTCCACGGGAAAAAAATCATTCAAATATTTTCCTCTTTTTCTTTTTTTTATTTTTTTCAAAAATTATATTATTTTAATTATTTGACCAATTTTTTCACTCCCTTTTTTTATATATTTTCACACTTTCTATTATTTGAGTTATTTAACTAGTTTAGTCTCTAACTACCCTTAATGTCTAGTCAAATTACTTAATCGTAGTCAAACTTTCCGACCGATCACCCATCCTTACACTACTCCAGCAATAGCACGCTTAACTTCTGAGTTCCTTCCGTCTCCACTTCCAACTACACCTCGCACATGTTGTTGCTAGTACTATCATATCAATCCTGTTAACCTCTTAATTACAATGTCACACTTCTATATTGTTTTAATTCCAAATAATTATTTTAATAAACAAAAGCAATGAATAATAATAATGTTTAATAAAAATAAATTTTTTTTTTGCAAAACCTAAAATTTGAAATTTTTCATATTTCCATCAATAGTAGTAAAAAAACCCTTATTTCATATTTTCCAATTTTAAATTTTTATCCCAACTTTTGTTTAATTATTTTATTGAGGAGAATAATGAATGGGTTCCCTTTTAAATTTCTATGCCAACTTTTTTGAATTACTTTTCCTCCAAATCTTAAAAGCATCATAACTTTTTTTCTGTTTGGTTTTTCTGTTTCATACAAAAAAACTTTTTCATCGGCGGTCGTATGCAAAAGTTATGACCATTTTACAAATTCTAGATAGATTTTGTAAAAAATGTCAAAATACATGCTTGTTAATTTTGCAAAAATATCATTAAATGCATGAAAAATTAACAAATGAAGTTAGAAATGATTGAAATTTGAGGATGTGGCTTTGAATGGTGCATATTGAATGCACAAAAAGTGTGGAGTTGAAATAAGTTAAAAAAAGAAATGACTTTATAACAAATGAATTTTCTTTCAAAACCCTCATACTTCGAAGGAGATGGTCCAGTTTGTACAGGAAGTGCATCCATTTTTGTCGTAATCCTCTCAAATTGTTAGCACATGCTATGTGGGTGAAATGATGACACAATGCCAATTTTCAACCTTTTCAGAGTTTATTTGGACTACTTTTTAACAATGTTCAAGATATCGCTTATCGTATACTTATCGGTCGACCCAAGAGAAGAGATAAATCGGCTTATTGGCCGATTTATCGGTTATATCGGTCGACCATTTATCGGTAAGGTTTTTCTTAAAACTCAGATTTTCCTAAAGAAAATAATTTAAAATATTCTATATTAATATTACACACACGTGAGAAATAAGTGTTTAAAGCATTCAAAATATGTTATATTAGTGTACAAGTAATAATATTACACTTACATACACACAAGCACACATGTTAATCGCTGGAGCGGTTGTTGGAGCACCCAAAACTTATCGCTATCGTGGGGGATTTGTCCAGTGTCGTTTTGTGGCTCGCGGGGACGAAGCGGGGTTTTTTTTTGCGATTTCAGATAGCCGGATCCCGCAATTTATCGGTTAAAATCGGCCTGGCAACCGATAAATCGGCCGAACCGATAAATTAGAGCGATACGCGTTTATCGTATCGGTGGAACCCCGATAAGCGATATATCGGCCGATATATCGGAATATCGGCCGATATTTGTAACAGTGCTTTTTAATTTCATGGTCATTTAGCGCAAAAAATCATTAAATGCATGAAAATAGAAAATAAAGTTAGAAAGGGTTGAAATTTGAGGATGTGGCTTTGAATGGTGCATATTGAATGCACAAAAATTCTGAGTTGAATAAGTTAAAAAAATTTAGGTTTTATTTGTAGAGTTCATTTATACTGGCTTTTCAATTTTAGGGTCATTTAGCGCAAAGAAATCATTAAATGCATCAAAATAACAAATGAAGTTAGAAAGGGTTGAAATTTGAGGATGTGGCTTTGAATGGTGCATATTGAATGCACAAAAATTCTGAATTTGAAATAAGTTAAAAAAAAGAAATGCCTTTGTAACAGATGAGTTTTCTTCAAAACCCTCATACTTCGAAGGAGATGGTTTAGTTTGTACACGAAGTACATCTAGTTTTTGCCGTAATCCTCTCAACTTTTTAGCACATGCTATGTGGGTGAAATGATGACACAATGCCAAGTTTCAACCCTTTCAGGGTTCATTTGTACTGCTTTTCAATTTCATGGTCATTTAGCGCAAAAAATTCATAAAATGCATCAAAAATAGCAAATGAAGTTAGAAAGGGTTGAAATTTGAGGATGTGGCTTTGAATGATGCATATTGAATGCACAAAAAGTCTGGAGTTGAATAAGTTAGAAAAAATGTCTTTGCAACAAATGAGTTTTCGTCCGAAACACTCTTACTTCGAAAGAGATGGTCCAATTTGTACACGAAGTGCATCTAGTTTTTGCCGTAACCCTCTCAACTTTTTAGCACATACTATGTGGGTGAAATGATGATACCCTGCCAAGTTTCCACCTTTTTAGAGTTCATTTCTACTGCCTTTTCAATTTCGAGGCCATTTACCGCAAAACAATCATTAAATGCATGAAAAATATCAAATGAAGTTAGAAAGGTTTGAAACTTGAAGATGTGGCTTTGTATGGTGGATAGTTAATGCACAAAAAGTCTGGAGTTGAAATAAGTTAAAAAAAAGAAATGGCTTGTAACATATGAGTTTTCGTTCGAAACCCTCATAAAGAGTTAAACAGAGTCTGGTTTTGATTAAAACACCTATTTAAAATATCCTAAAAATCCCCATATTGAACATACTGATAAAACATAGTAATATTAAACAACAGGAAAAATAATCACTCAAAAATCTATTTTAAACTAAAGTTATTCACAAACTAGTGATTGACACAAATTTCAAAATAATTCAAGTTTAAAGTATTTAAGTTTGAAAACTACTGGCACTAACAGAAACTTTATAATTTTTTTGATCTAAAGAAAAAAAATCATTCAGAAACTCTAAATATTCTAACAGTTATTCAAAATCTAAAAACAAAAACTCTTCTGTTTAGAAAAAGAAAAAAGAAAAAAAATAGACCTTTAGTACCGGTTGGTGTCTCCAACCGGGACTAAAGGTCCTACCTTTAGTACCGGTTCAAGACAACAACCGGGACTAAAGGTTGCGACACCCTTTAGTCCCGGTTCGTGTCTGGAACCGGGACAAAAGGGTCCAGACGAACCGGAACCAATGCCCCACGAGGCTCAGTCGCCCCCCTGGGCGCACGAACCGGGACGTATGCCCCCATGGGTCCTGGTTCGTAACTGAACTGGGACTAATGGGCTAGCCAGGCCTGAACAAAAGCCCTGTTTTCTACTAGTGATAGCTCTTTATTCTATCTTGAAGCTTTTCCAAGAGGTGTTGGTTAATTTAGATACTTTGCTCTTTCACTTTATTTATCACATGCAACATCATTTATATATTTTAGGTGGCAAATTTATCAACACCTATCTTAGAGCAAGTACAATAAGGTATAGTTAGCAGACTGTAATGATTAAAATACTATATCTTAGTTAATGTCGGGGGATTGGTACCCGGGTAGGCTAACCCAAGCGGAAGCAACCTTTCAAGACAAGGATGGACCGATTGGTCTGCAGCTGGGCCGAGATTGGCAGTCGGCCCAGGCGCAATCGGTCCACCCTATTGTCATCAAGACCATCATCTGATTGGCCCGCAGCTGGGCCGAGGTAGGCGTTAGCACGGCCGATTGCCTAGAGCAATCGACCCTGCCAAGGGCCACCAGTCGGCCCAGGCGCAATCGACATAACTTATCACAGTTGAAGAAGTTGACCCCGGGACCAGTCGGAGGTCCAAGTACGGGGTCATAAATGCGCAATCCAGGGAGATCGGGGTAGCAGAGGAGCCAAGTCACATCGAAGATCTGGCAGAGATACGGTGTCGGCCTCTCCGCCGATTCCGCGGACAGGCCGACAAGACCGCACCTCCTAGCCTCACTGTTCATCATCATGACCTACGAGTCTACAGTATGGGCCGCCGCTCGTAGGGTCCGGATCACCCGGAGAGCAGCTGTCGGTGGGAACCAGCCGATTAGAGGATGACGGCTGGGCCCACTCGGCAGTGAAGTTACCGATTTACCCCTGGCTCATACAATAAGAGCCCGGGGTACCCCTCCTGCGTGGGGGACGATCCGTTCAGTAGCACCATTACTCATATTCTCCTCAGTTCATTCACTGCTAGTAGTTACTCCTCAGGGAAGCGGGAGAGAGCCTTGCCCACGGCGGCGCTTACCTTCCCCTGAGACGATAGAGAAGCAGTTATTGTAGTCAGTTCATTGATATAGAAGAGACCAGCAGGAGTAGGGGTGTTATCTCTCCGGAGAGCCCCGAACTTGGGTACATCGTGGTGTCCTCCACCGTGTTTGTACCCAACCCGATTCCGGCACCATCGACATCCTATTCCTCGCGTCTTCCCCTCACTTTAGCCATCCCCATGGCATCTGACGTCACATATCGACGAGAGTTGGCGCCCACCGTGGGGCAGACCGAGGCGTCGACTGGAGTAAAGATCCGGACGGGATTTTCCTCTGCATCAGGCGGTAGCCACGCCTCTGGCCTGATTCTAAGGCGTGGGGCAATCGATTACGTGGTGGACTACTCGGCGCGGTACAGGGCTGGAGCACCCCTTCCGCCCGGTGTGTCGCTGCAGGTCGGCAGCCACCGCCTCTTCATCGGCAGCTTCCCCGAGGCATATCCCAGGGAGATTCGTGTCTTCTCGTGCATCACAGATCCGCTCTCGACCAGGGGCTGCGGCGCAGCGCCTGGCAGAGAGGATGGCCGAGTGCACGCTGCTGTCATGATGGCGGGGGCGTCGTCATCGAGCAATCGCGGTGCAGCGAGCGCGGCAAGAAGAGCCAAGGAGGCAGCGGAGGCTGCGGAGAGAATTGGCACCAGTGCGTTGCGGGATGTGTTATACACACCCGTGAACAGGAATGGTGATCCCGAACAAGTGCACACGGAGCTGGAGACAGCACGGCTCGCTCTGGCTCGCAGGGCTGAGCAGGTGCTGGCAGAAGAGCGCAGGCTGGGAGCCATCACAAGGGAGTACAATGCAGCGCATGCAGGACCGCGCCGACCAATTGAGCCCGCAGTCCTGGAAGATCTGAGAAGCCGAGGCAGGGCAGTCAACCAGCAGCTGTCGGGGGCCGAGCAGCCGGAGCGACCAAGGAGGCCGGTGCAACCGGAACAACCGGCGCAGTCGGCATTCATCCAGAGGCCGATATACAGCACGCCGGACAAAAACCTGAGAGCAGCCGAGCAGATAGCACTCGAGATAGAAGACCTGGAGGGAGATGAGCGTGAGAGCAGTCGCGCCGAATGTGTGAGCTGTTGGCAACCGCAAAGGAGCAGAGGCTCGTAGCAATGGAGAAACAAAATGCAGAACCCGGGGCGTCGAGAGGAACTGTGAGGCCGAATCCGGGAGCTAGCCATCGACCGAATGCATCACGCGAGAACAGGCAGCAACCCGCTCCATCTCGGCATGAGAGTAGGGTCAGAAGCAATCGGCCACCCCCAGCAGCAAGCAGAAGAATTGAGGAGCCAGCTGTTAACAGCAGGCGCAACGACATGCCTCAGCAATCGGCACCAAGACCAGCAATCAGCGCCCGACTTGGCCCTCGCCAAATCGGCCTGAATGATGCAAGGCACCGCATTGAGCTCCTAGAGAAGGAGGCTCAAGAGGATGAAGAAGGGGAGGCTGGCCCGTCATGTTTTGGTCATCGTATTCGGACCGAGAAGTTTCCCAAAGGCTTCACGCTGCCGAGAGACACACCCAAGTACAATGGTTCTGTGAAGCCAGAAGATTGGTTGTCCGATTACCTGACTGCGGTTCGCATCGCAGGAGGCAATCGGCGCGTAGCAGTCGGCTATGCACCTTTGATGCTGCAGGGGTCGGCTCGTACATTGTTGAACAACTTTCCCAAGGATAGTGTAAACTGCTGGGAAGATTTCACGAGTGCATTTATCCACAACTTCACGAGCACGTATGAGCGGCCCAACCTCCCGCGGCAGTTAGCTCTTTGTGTGCAAGGCAAAGATGAACCCCTCCGAGATTACCTATCTCGGTGGATCAAGTTGAAGAACTCTTGTGAAGGAGTCCATGAGATCCAGGCCATTCAGTACTTCACAGATGGATGCCTGGCCGACTCAATGTTGAAGCACAAGCTGCTCCGCAAAGACTTCACGTCGCTCGCCGAGCTCATGAAGGTGGCAAATGCATTCGCTATGTCCGATTCTGCGATGCGCCCTATCCAGCTCGGAGTTGGAGGTGTAATCCAGTCACCAGGGGCTCCGCAGTCGGACACAGGGAATCAAGGCCTCAGTCGGAAGGAAAGAAGAGAGAACAACCGCAACAACAACAAGAACAACAACAACCAGCAGAACAATGGCAAGCGCAAGGATGAGCAACCTGATACCCAGTATGGCAGTCGGCAGGTGGCCGCTGTCCAGAACGAAGAAGATCCAGCGGCTGCAGGAGGCAGTCGGAAGATGAGACCAAATGTGAGGCCCCCGTGGCAGATGAAACTCAAGTACACGTTCGAGGATATGCTGGACGCACCGTGCAAGTTGCACAACACGCCCGGCAGGCCGTCTGCGCACACCACTCGGCAGTGCGATTTCGTGAGAAGGATCGCGAAGGGAGAAGCTTTACCACCTCCACCCCCACCTCCACCCCAGAACAGAGGACCGCCTCAGCAGCAGAACCAGTTCCCACAGCAAGACGCTGCCTACATGATTTTCACCAGTGAGTCCACAGACAAGGGCAGTCGGAGAGCTCGAGCTCAAGAAGTCAATGCCACCATGCCGCCGATTCCTCAGTTCATGCATTGGTCTGAGTGTCCTATATCCTGGGACAGAGTAGATCATCCCACCATCTTGCCGAATCCGGGCAATTATCCGCTTGTGGTTGAAGCTCTGTTCGCAGGACCGAGGTTCTCATGCAAGTTCTCCCGGGTGCTCGTCGATGGAGGAAGCACAATCAACATTCTATACAGGGACACATTGATCAAGCTAGGGCTCACAGAGAAGGATTTGGAGCGCAGTCGGACGAATTTCCACGGGATTGTCACTGGGTTGTCTTGCACCCCCATGGGTCGCATTCGGTTGGATGTTATATTTGGCACAGAAGAAAACTTCAGGAGGGAGCCGATTTGGTTTGAAGTCGCCGACCTCAGCAGTCCTTATCACGCCCTATTGGGATTTCCCGCATTTGCCAAGTTCATGATCAACGCACAGCAGACGTACCTCAAGATGAAGATCCCAGGGCCAAACGGCGTCATCACCGTCACCGGGGACTTCAGGAAGTCCCTCGAGTGCACGTCCGCTGGCAGCAGTTTGGCTGATTCTCAAGTGGTTGAGACGGAGAAGCGTCAGCTCAGCAAGGTGATTGCAATGGCGCAAGCACAGAGCAAGAATCCACTCCCAGTCGGCCCAGCAAAGAGAGAGTAGATGAGGAATCGGCTTTTCAGTCGGCCAAGGACAGCAAGAAGATCGCTTTAGATCCCTCCGACTCAACCAAGTTTGTTGTAGTCGGAGCTGTACTCAGCGATAAATAGGAAAGCGAGCTCGTCGAGTTTCTCCGTGAGAATCGGGACATCTTCGCATGGTCTCCACAAGACATGCCTGGTGTGCCGAGAGAACTCGCCGAGCACAAGCTGCACATTCGGCCAGGCTCGAAGCCGGTCAAACAACCCCTGAGACGTTTTTCTGAAGATAAGAGAAGGGCAATCGGTGAAGAGATTGCGAAGCTGCAAGCTGCAGGTTTCATCATGGAATTGTTTTACCCCGAGTGGCTGGCAAATCCAGTCCTCGTCATGAAGAAGAACAAGACCTGGCGCATGTGTATCGATTACACTTGCCTGAACAAGGCGTGCCCGAAAGATCCATTTGCTCTGCCCCGTATTGATCAAGTGATTGATTCTACGGCCGGCTGCGAGCTCCTGTCTTTTCTGGATGCCACAACTGGCTATCACCAGATCAAACTTGCTGTGGAAGATCAAATAAAAACTGCATTTATAAGCCCTTTCGGGGCTTATTGTTATATCACCATGCCGTTTGGTTTGAAGAATGGAGGTGCCACTTATCAGCGCACAATTCAGAGATGTACACACTCTCAACTCGGCAGAAATATCCACGTTTACGTGGACGATTTAGTGATGAAGTCGGCAAGGGGAATCACACTTTTAGACGACCTCAGAGAAACATTTGCAAATTTGAGAACTTATCAGATCAAGCTCAATCCGGAGAAGTGCGTTTTTGGAGTCCAATCCGGCAAGCTCTTGGGATTTCTCGTTTCTGAAAGAGGAATCGAATGCAATCCCGAGAAAATGGCCGCAATAGAGCGCATTGAACAACCCAAGAACCTGAAGCAAGTACAGAAGTTCACTGGTTGCCTCGCATCACTCAGCCGATTCCTCAGTCGGCTAGGTGAAAAAGCAATCTCGTTGTACCAACTGATGAAGAAGACGGAGAAGTTCACCTGGACCCCCCAAGCAAGCGAAGCATTCCGAGAGCTCAAGCGCATGCTCTCCACAGCACCGATTCTGGCTGCCCCGATTGAGAAGGAGCCAATGATGTTGTACATCGCGGCAACCAATCGGGTGATCAGTGCAGTTATGGTGGTGGAGCGGCCTGAGAAGGACAAGGCACAACAGATTCAGCGACCTGTGTATTACATCAGTGAAGTACTCTCAGCATCCAAGCAAAACTACCCTCACTACCAGAAGATGTGCTATGGAGTGTACATGACAGCCAAGAGATTGAAGCCATACTTTCAAGCCCACTTGATCACCGTCGTCAGCTCGGCTCCATTAGCCGACATCATGGGAAGCAGAGATGCAACCGGAAGAGTGGCAAAGTGGGAAATTGAGGTCGCCATCCATGGCATCCAGTATGAGCCGAGAACTGCAATCAAGTCACAAGCATTGGCCGATTTCCTGGTGGACTGGGCTGAAACTCAATATACGCCGTAGCTCCGAGGATCGGATTTCTGGCGAATGCACTTTGATGGCTCCAAGATGAAAAGCGGCCTAGGGGCTGGCGTGGTACTTACTTCACCAAGAGGAGATCAATTGCAATATGTGCTCCAGATTCACTTTGCAGCATCAAACCACGTCGCCGAGTACGAAGCCCTTGTGCATGGTATCAAGCTCGCCAAGGAAATCGGCATTCGGAATATTGAGTGCTTTGGCGACTCCGACCTGGTAGTACAGCAGTGCACAGGCACCTGGGATGCAAAGGACGCAAACATGGCAAGCTATCGTTTCCTGGTGCAACAGATCAGTGAATACTTTGAAGGATGCGAGTTCGATCATGTGCCAAGAGCAAATAATGAGGCAGCAGATGCGCTATCGAAGCTCGGCTCAACAAGGCAAGCTATCCCACCAGGCGTATCGCTGGAGCACATCAAGAAGCCATCCATCATGCCATCCCCAGAATCCGAGTCCATTTTTATCTCGGAGACCGATCTTGAAGCATTGAAGAAGGCAAAGGAGGCTCAACCGGCAAAAATCATAACCTTGAAGAAGCAGTCTAGCGCCCGAGGTAGCTCAGCAACAGCACCAGGGGCCGCTGATTGCAAACCAGGGGCTGCCGATTGCAAGCCAGGGGCTGCCGAATGCCCTAAGAAGAGCAAGGCCAAAGGGAAGCAAGCAGAGGCAATGTCAGGTGGCACAGCCTCAGAAGAACTAGTGATATCAGAAATTGATGATTGCAATAAAGAAGCTCCAGCTTCAGACGAGCAGTCGCCATCAGGAGCTGTCGAATGCGTGCCAAGCACCGCAATCGGTAGTTCAGAGGCAGAAGTAGAAATGACAGAAGTTCAAGAGGCCGAGATCCAGGAAGGCAGTGGCCAAGAAACCGAGATCCAAGAGGAAGTCCCACCGCAGCACGCAGCAGTAATGGTAGTTGTCAGCGCGCCGTCATGGGCACAGCCGATCAGAGATTTCCTAGCAGATGGAGTCCTACCAGAAGACGAAGCAGAATCACGACAAATCAGCCGTCGGTCTTGGGCATACACAATAATCAACAATGAGCTAGTGCGCAAGAGTGCAACTGGTGTCTTTCAGAGATGTGTAGAAGAGGACAGAGGCTTGGAGTTGCTCAGAGACATTCATCAAGGTGAATGCGATCATCATGCATCTGCAAAAGCCATTGCCAGCAAAGCTTTCCGACATGGTTTCTACTGGCCGACTGCGCTCGCAGCGGCTGAGAACTTGGTGAAGTACTGCAAGGGTTGCCAGCGGTTCAAGGCAAGAAGTCATCAGCCAGCATCGGCATTGAAGCCAATCCCAATAGCGTGGCCGTTTGCGGTATGGGGTTTGGATATGGTTGGTCCATTCAAGAGAGATCGAAGTGGCATGACACATCTTCTGGTCGCAGTGGACAAGTTTACCAAGTGGATTGAGGCCCGCCCGATCAAGAAGCTGGATGGTCCGACTGCAGTCCGATTTGTGGCCGACATTGTGTGCAGATACGGTGTGCCTAACAACATCATCACCGACAATGGCACAAATTTTGCAAAAGGTGCACTGGCTCGATATGCATCTCAGCAGGGCATTCGGCTCGATCTGGCATCTGTGGCGCATCCGCAACCAAATGGTCAAGTAGAAAGAGCAAATGGACTCATCCTCTCGGGTATCAGACCCCGATTGGTGGAGCCACTTGAGAGGGCACCCGGAGCATGGATTGAAGAACTCCCTGCAGTATTGTTCAGTTTGAGGACCACACCAAACATGTCGACTGGATTCACTCCTTTCTTCCTGGTGTATGGGTCAGAAGCAGTCATCCCATCCGACATCGAGTTTGATTCACCTCGGCATGCCCTATACACCGAAGAAGAAGCCAGGCTGGCACGAGAGGACGACATCGACCTCAAAGAAGAAGCTTGTCTGTTGGCCTTGTCCAGGTCGGCAGTCTATCAACAGAAGTTGCGGCACTACCACAACAAGAATATTCGTCCTCTCGCTTTCCGAGAGGGAGACATGGTGTTACGCCGAATTCAGAAGTCAGACGGGCAGCACAAGCTATCCTCAACTTGGGAAGGTCCATTCGTCATCAGCCGAGCGCTCAAGAACAACTCATATTATTTGATTGACTGCACCAAGGGTACTCGGCACAAGGACACGTCAGGAGCAGAAACGGAGCGACCGTGGAACACCGAGCTGTTATGTCCGTTCTATAGTTGAGTGGCAGAAATTTATTTACGCCATTCGGCAAACAATCAGTAAAGCTATCATGCCTCTGAAAATGAGCATTCGATTACCTTTGCATAATTTCATTCAAAAAGCTAGCCTCAGTACCCGAGATATGCGTAACGCACTCGGGGACTGACCGACCACGAGGTCAGACGAATAGGCCATCGAGGCACGGGGACTGTGGGATGGCACTCAACTTACCACCTAACTCAAGTGCAAATCACTAAAAGGTTTGTGGCATTGAGAAAGGCAGCGGTTGGGGCGGTCGGCAGTACAAGTTCCCGGGAAACAACTCGAAACGCTCAACAAAGGGCATAATCGATGAATCAAGTCACCGATTGGGCCGCGAACCAAGGCACCAAGCCCTGTAGCGGGCAATAGGCTCACACTGTCGCAGAATCCTTTGCGTTAAACCTTGTCGTGTAAATATAAAAAGCTTATCGAACCTTGGCTGGCAATCTACCTTTGATCCGATTGCAGGCCGCATGTCGATAGCAATGCAGACAAGGTAGACATCCCTAAGTGCAGACCGATAAAAGAAACCGACAAAGACGCAAAGTTGATCGCACAAGTAAAAACTAGAAATAAGCAATCGGATTGCATAAGAGATAGCAGGCCCAAGGCCGAATAAGTTGATTACATCGAAGTCGCACCCAGTGGGTGTCGACAGAATTAAAATTATATCTTACAGGCAAATAGTTCGAAAAGAAAAAATGAGATAAGGCCGATCCAGTATCGGCAAACTGCGATAAGTAACGTCATCGGTGGTCTGGCTCAGGAAGTCGGGGCAGTCGAGGGCGCAGAGCTGGCAGTCGGAGCAGTCGGGTCGGCGTGCACAACAGCAGCGTCTGGCTCCGATTGTGCATCAGAAGACAGAGCCCCAGTTCGCTTGGATCTTGGAGAGGTGTGGGACGAGCCGCTGTCG
Source organism: Bromus sterilis (assembly GCA_950022295.1). NCBI lineage: Eukaryota > Viridiplantae > Streptophyta > Magnoliopsida > Poales > Poaceae > Bromus > Bromus sterilis. Next base: position 447,472,259 of record OX465595.1, on the reverse strand, counting down.
GAAAGCTCTTCGGCCAAGCCGGAGATAGAAGTTACAGGCAGCGGGTTCCCTCCCTCGTCGAGATATGGAGTATACTCATAAGGAGAAAACCAGTTCACCATAGAGCCGGCGAGCCGATTCACTTCAGCCTAGGTCTTCTCGAGGACATCGGCGGCGTTCTCTCTGAGGCTGTGGAGTTTGGAAAGCTTCACTTGCGGGTACCAGCTCAACACAGTTTGAAGAGCAGTCTCAGCGCCAGTCCGAACAACCGAGTTGAGCAAAACATCGATTCGACGGGGAATGGCCTTCAGGAGAATCCGAGTCTGCTCAGTGGTAGCATTCGGGGCATCTCCCTTGTCGGAATGCTCTTCATCCAGAGGAGCCGACGCGGGGATCTCGGCAGAAGAGCTGGCAGCATTTTTCATCCTCTAAAGTCCAATCTTGAGCTCGGCCGGCGACCACAACAACTCAGCAATCTTCAGAATGCCGAGTTTGAAGGACAAGGCAATCCCCTTGATGACGGGAATGCGAGCCGCTGTCCCAATCAAATACTCATGCCGAGTCCAGACGTCGTCATCATGTTTGCAAGACCCTCCGGCCGCGATGGTCTCCTCCCGAGATTTGGCTACGGCCGCATAGGCAGCTGCCTCGGATTCGGGCCAGGCCTCTGCATCATGAAGAAAAGTCTGAGTAATAGCGCAAAAGAAGAATGCAGTCGGAAAGGCAATCGGAGGCAAGAAGCACTCACCACTGAGAAGGGCGTCCATCTCTCTCATCGTGTCGCAGAGGCCCTTGGCCTGGCGGCGTATCTTGGTGGTTTCTTCATGGGTGCGTTTCTCCAGCTCCTCATATTTGGCGATATGGTCATCACGATCCTTCCGGATGGAGTCCCGTGCAGCAATCGCTTCGTCTCTCTCCGCTTGCAAGGCTTCTCGGGCAGCAACAACGGCATCTCGTTCAGCAAGGAGCCCGTCGCCAGCAGCGGTCACGGCAGCTATGTCGGCTAGATGTTTCTTTTCAAGGGCAGCCATCTCGGAACGGAGGCCTTGGATAGTTTGAGTCAGATCAGTTTCCACCCCCTGCAGTCGGGTCGCCTCTTCCTTGGCTTTGGCGAGTGCTGGGCCTTGCTGGTTGAGGTCTGCAGTCAATTCAGCAATACGGCTCTGAAGGTCATCTACCATGGGAACAGAAGCTAGAAGAGAGCATGAGGATATCAGTACAAGAGCAATTGTCAATCGGAGAAAAGATAGAAATGATGCGGAAGTTACCTTTCAGCCTATTGATCTCGGCCGATTGGTTGTTGACCTCCAGCTGGGCTTGGGCAAGAGTTCGGAGGCTGGCAGTATAAGCATCTAGGAGCTTTTCGAAGACCTCACGTTTTTCTTCCATAACAGCCTGAGAAGAACAGCAAGATGAGATCTAGAGACACGGCAGCTAAAAGAAGATCCGATTCGATTGCAAGCAATCGGCCCGAATCTCGGGGACTACACCTAGTGGGTGCGCTTGCGCGCACCCACCGGAAGAAAAGTCTCCCGATTGGAGGAAGGCAGGAAATAAATCAAACAACATGAAAGATCCGAACCGATTGCAAACAATCGGCCCGAATCTCGAGGACTACACCCAGTGGGTGCGCGCAAGCGCACCCACCGGAAGAAAAGCCTCCCGAGTGAAGGAAAATCATAAAGGGAAATTCAAGAGTTTACCACATGATGACGGTCAAGCTGTTGGAGGTCCCGACCAAGGGCGGCGGCAAAGTCGTTTACCCGACTAAAGGCTGTCGTCAGAGGGTCGTGGGGGCGAGCTGAAGCGTCAGGCTCGGTGCCGATATGACGGGTGCGAGAATACTCGGCCCGGAATTGATCCACCGAGCGCATCAGAGTCTCCGACGCAGAAGAAGTCGGCTGTGATGATGAAGCTGGCATCATGGCAGCAGAGGTGATAATGGTAGAGAGCGATGGCGCCGACGTCGCCAGAGGGATGGAGGCACTCGGTCGTGGCCGTGGCGCAATCGGGCGAGACGAGGTCGAAGTGGTTGCCACAATTGGCGGAGTGGTTGTCAGGATAGGTGGAGTGGTCATCACCATCAATGAGGTGGTCGCCCCAATCGGCGGATTTGTCGTTATGATTGGAGCGGTCATCAGGATGGGCAAGGCGGCAGAGATTGGGTCGGAGCGTCTTGGCGGAGATGGAGCAATTGGATTGGTCGATTGTGCTCCTTCGCCACCGGTAACTCCCCGATCAGCTCTTTCCTCAGAGGTCTTGGAGGCAGTGATGGAAGTAGCGGTGGTCTGGGCTGCCGCGAGGCGGGCTTTCTTGGCGGCGCGCTCGGCATCTTTGGAGGATCGATGTGGAGCGGGAGGCCGTTTGTGAGTGGTAGCCACAGACGCAGCAGGGGAGATGACTGCGCCGACATGGGCAGGAATGTCGGTGTCAATGTCATCAAGGCCAATCGGCTCCCTGAAAGAAGAAAAAGAGGTGAATCAGTACAAAGGAGAGCAATGAAGTTCAAGACAGGAGATCAAGGGCATACCCAACGGTTCTCGGCGCTCCCGTGGGCATCCGACATATCAGGGGGGCGACATTCAGAGGCGCCTGGCCAATCGACACCCGGGTGGCCGTAGCTTGAGGTTGTTTGCCCTTGGAGGTAGTCGGCATCGCCTTCGTGGTCTTGCTAGAGGCAGCACCAGAGGAGGAGCTGGTCGCCGAGGCGCATCTAGTCGGCACCTTCGGCGGCTTGGCACGAGGAGCTGCATCAGAATTATTAGCCTTTGAGACACTATTGTCATCACTCCAGTCAGCGAGAAATTCTTCAAGGGAAGGGTCAGGCATACCCCCTTGAGCCGCAGTTCGAGTGTCGGCGGCCTTGGGGTCGGCGACCTCGACGTCGGCATCGCCAGCGAGGTCTTCAAAATCGGAGGACTCCCAGGAGGACTCGTCGTCATCAGCATCATCGTCATCAAAGTCGGAAGGAGCTTCGTCGTTGTACTCCAAGTCTACGGGGTCATCATCCTCGCGGTCGGGGGCGTACATGCCGGCAACTTGGCCATCTTCCATCACATCCGATTGAAGGAAATGCTAGGCAAAAATAAGAAGATTGTCAGAAGAAATCGGACAGAGGGCAAGAGCAATCGGAGAAAGGGATAAATCGGGACATACCACGGATGGCTTCTGTTGGCGGTGTAGGCACTCAAGGCCGAAGCGGAAGGGGTCGGGCAAGGCGCTGGAGGTGATAGCCTTTACCCTAGAACAGAGGTCTTCGAGCCTCACCCGCCACGTGCAAAGCCGGGTGGGATCTCGGGGCCCTGACATGTCGCACATCCGGTGCACTCGGCGTTGCAGCGGGAGCACTCGGGCTTGAAGCCAGCCGGCAACAAGATCAGTTGATAAGAGCCCCTCTTGCTCCAGCTGGGCAACTCGGGCAACTTGAGCGTCGACATCAAGGTCTCCGACTCCATGCTTCAACGACCACTGATGTTTTTCGGTCGGCCGGGCGAGGGAGAACTCGGGCAGATTCAGGAGGTCGGGGCCTTGGTCGGGGGACTTGACGTAGAAAAAGGTGGTCTGCCAGTTCTTGCAGGACTGGACGATCTCGGGACTCTTATACCGTGGTTTGCTGGCTGCGACAAGGCAGCTTCCGCAATCGGTCATGTCAGTCGGGTAGGTTGGTTTTTCACCTACTGTAGCAGCCGACACCACTTCTCCCGTCCGAGCATTATGAGCTCGAAGGTTGAAGAACCTTTTCCAGAGAGCAACACTCGGGCGGCAGCCGAGGTATCCTTCACATAGTGTGACGAAGCCAGAGAGGATCATGATGAAGTTCGCCGCGAGGTGATGCGGCTGCAATCGGTGGAAGTCAAGGAAATTGCGGAAGAAGGTGCTGGCGGGGAGTCCGAATCCACGCTCGAAGTGAGCGAGGAAGACGACCCTCTCGCCAGCGCGCGCGATGGGCACGATCTCAGAGCCGAGGATGCGCCACTGGACCTCTGCCGGTATCTTGCGGGCGCGAACCAGAGCCTGGATGTCGCCCGCGGTGACCTTGGCCCCCTTCCAGCACCCGTGGCTCGCCTGAGAGGTATCCCGCCGGGGAGCCATGGAGTTCGCGGCGGAGCAAGAAGAGGGACGAGAAGCTAGCGGCGAGAGAAGACCATGGCAGCGGAGCAGAACGCGGATGCACGACCGGAGCAGATCTCGTGCGCAGAGGCGAAGAGGCGGGCGCGATGGAGAGCTTCAGTGGAGCGGCAATGGCGTGTGTGAGCAGCGAGAGATGGAGGAAGAAGACGATGTGCGGGAGAAGGAAGAGGCAAGGGCCCTTCCCTGTGGCTTATAAGGGTGGCGGGGGAGGGGAGTGGGATTCGATTGCGGCCGTGTGGCCTGGTGTGGCCTAGCACACAGGAAGACCAACCGGCAAGCCGGCGCAAGAGATCCCAGCGTGGGAAGCGAGGTGCGCGACGTGGGGGTCGAGGCCTACAGTTATGTCATGTCGCACGTGGGTCGTGGGCCACGATCCATTGATTCCATCCCGGGGAAACCGGAAGTAACCGTTGGAAGGAAATCGGCGAGAGATGCTATTCTCAAAAAGGTGAAGGCAGAAATCGGAGATGATTTAAAGCAGATCGGATGAAATCCTTGGTCAGCCGAGCGTGAGCTCCGAGTAGAACTCGGAATGACGCACTCGATGAGGCCATAACATTCGAAAGATATCGAAGAAAGATTGAAAACTGCAAAGGCCCCGCGGTCAAGTGACCGAGGGACCTTTACAGCTTTAGGGGCTACTGTCGGGGGATTGATACCCGGGTAGGCTAACCCAAGCGGAAGCAACCTTTCAAGACAAGGATGGACCGATTAGGCTGCAGCCGGGCCGAGATTGGCAGTCAGCCCAGGCGCAATCGGTCCACCCTATTGTCATCAATACCATCATCCGATTGGCCCGCAGCTGGTCCGAGGTAGGCGTTAGCACGGGCGATTGCCTAGAGCAATCGACCCTGCAAAGGGCCACCAGTCGGCCCAGGCGCAATCGGCATAACTTATCACAGTTGAAGAAGTTGACCCCGGGACCAGTCGGAGGTCCAAGTACGGGGTCATAAATGCGCAATCCCCGGAGATCGGGGTAGCAGAGGAGCCAAGTCACATCGAAGATCTGGCAGAGATACGGTGTCGGCCTCTCCGCCGATTCCGCGGACAGGCCGACAAGACCGCACCTCCTAGCCTCATTGTTCATCATCATGACCTACGAGTCTACAGTATGGGCCGCCGCTCGTAGGGTCCGGATCACCCGGAGAGCAGCAGTCGGTGGGACCCAGCCGATTAGAGGATGACGGCTGGGCCCAATCGGCAGTGAAGTTACCGATTTACCCCTGGCTCATACTATAAGAGCCCGGGGTACCCTCCTGCGTGGGGGACGATCCGCTCAGTAGCACCATTACTCATATTCTCCTCAGTTCATTCACTGCTAGTAGTTACTCCTCAGGGAAGCGGGAGAGAGCCTTGCCCACGGCGGCGCTCACCTTCCCCTGAGACGATAGAGAAGCAGTTATTGTAGTCAGTTCATTGATATAGAAGAGACAAGGCGGAGTAGGGGTGTTATCTCTCCGGAGAGCCCCGATCCTGGGTACATCGTGGTGTCCTCCACCGTGTTTGTACCCAACCCGATTCCGGCACCATCGACATCCTATTCCTCGCGTCTTCCCCTCACTTTAGCCATCCCCATGGCATCTGACGTCACATATCGACGACAGTTAAGTTGGATGAGAAAGAACAGGAGAAAGAAGGAAAGCGGACTCTTGGTAAAGAGTTAACTCTACCCCGTGCTCCTAGGTGCTTTGTGAGAATGAAAGGTGTGTCATATATGATAAAAATAGTACTCTTTTGTAGCTAACTATTGTACAAGCTAGCTATAAGGTCGGCTATAAAATGGCTTATAGCCAGCACTTTGCTGGACGCGAACTTACGTAGGACGAGCTACACGAGGACTTAATCTGCAGCGTCGCTGAGCGTCTCGGGATGGGATGGTGTCAGCTGCTTGTCCCCTCTAGCCGCCAGCTATAGTTAGCACGTAGGTGTCGTAGCCGTAGAAGATTAGAACAAGTGTTTCCTACCGTGGTGCATGTTTGAGGACTCGCTATGTGCTGGTGCTGGTGCATGAGGGAGCGCCTGGAGGTGGGGTTAGGCCATGTGCTGCTACATGAACATTTCGCAGGCACGTGGGTTGTTGATTAGATATATGAGAGTTATCACAAGGTCGATTGATTAACAAGTAAATCCAGTTGCTGATATCTGCATCCAATTAACATGGAAACACTGAAGCGATACCTTTTTCCAAACACAGTCTGATCAAAATGATGTTTGCGTCAAACTTGCTGCATTGTAATCAAACTTGCTGAATTGTAATCAAAATTGTGTGCTTGCCAGTAGTTACTAATATACAATTTGCTTGATAATGTTTTGCTAACTGCCTTTCACCATCGTTGTTTGTTGAGCCACTTGCCAGCACCGGCTGCGTTTCATTATGCTGGGTGGGGTGTTCTGTAATTATCTTAGAAGGTGACTTAACCGCACGCTTTGATGCCGTCTGACATGTTACATATTGCAGTAAGCTTTTGGCATGTTATTGATGAGACATAAAATAAACATATTTTTAAACGAGCCGCTCCGTTGTGCACTTGCCGGGTACGTGCAGAACTGTAAACCGAGTTGATACTGAATTAACACTTGGTGATGACTGTGTTTTGCTACATTGCACGTATATTGCTTTTTTTAATTAGGTAGGTTAGCCCACCTGGAGCGAGTTAGATTATCAAATTTGTTTTTCCTAGTCTCTGTTAAGGTATATAATTCTTCTGTGCGTATCTTTTTATTTTTTGAAATATTCACATAGTCATCAATGTGTTCTAATCGGTTGATAAGCACTAATTGACAAAAATATTTGGATCATCGTGAATGGCCCATCTGATAATAACTGTTAAGAAAAAGTTAAATCTTTTGTAAAAATCTTAAACTAACCGGTTAATTGATTGTTCAATGCACGAGTCGAGCAGTTGCTCATTCATTTTTTAGGGTCTTTCAATTGGTAAAATTTATTTCTCTAACAACAGGTTCCACAGCAACGTGTGACGTAATCAAAACCATTGATTTTATGAACGAAATTCGGTATTAATTTTGTTTTTGTTTGTTTGGCTTGTCTCGTGCACCGCCTGACCCTCTCTGGCCAATGATTTGAGAAGCTACCAAGGGTTGCTTAGTCGATGGATATGTGTCGTGGGTAGGTCAAGTTGATTAGTCTAGCGTCAGTGTGATAACTGGTTTTTGTGTTCGTATGAAATGGTTTTAGAATATATAATCCTCATAATTATTTAATTTACTCATGGATCGTGAATATTACATTGCCTAGTTTTGGTTTTCCCGGCGCTTTTGTTTATGTGTGTAATTATTAGGTGGGTGTTTTGATCAGATTATGTTATCTAAATTTGAAAATATCCGGTGCTTCAGAATGTTCTAATTCATGCATGGTCCAGTCGAATATGTGTTAATTATTTCGTGTGCGTCTAATTTACCTGGTCAATGCCTGCGCATGCTGTTTAGAGAGGAGCATGCTACGCTAATTAAATAGTAATTTGTTTTACGCAACATTTTTTACACGATGGGTTATCCTGTGTCCTCTCACTCAAGGCTACAACGTTAGCTGTGGTCATTTGAACAGATCATATGTGCCCTCCACTAACATGGTGCAAACGAGGAACAGTGTGGAACACTGTCCTTTTAGCCTAGCTGTTGCTAGTACTTTCTGCCCAGATACACGGCTCGATCAGGATCTACAGGGGACAGGCATGCGTGAATACAGGAGGCACTCTGATCCCCATGCGTAGTGAACGGACTGGATACCATGGCGATAGTAACTCGGCCTACATCAGGCATTGCTATACTATTAACCATGCTCTTACAATCATTGAAGATGCTATCATACAAGTACTTCAATGGATTGTATGTAAGTCATCCAATAAAAGATGAGAAAATATATCATCGTTGACAACACGCATGCATGTCATCGGCCGGCGAAATGTGACGATACTTTCGCGAAGGACGCGGTGTATTTTAGCTCGAGCTCATATGCTTTCTGATGAACAATAAAATTTTAAAAAATAGTTAAAAAAATCTGACTTTTTTGTGATAAGCATTGATGAAAGTTTTCACATCCTGCATATTTCTGTAACAATGTGACATTCGTGTAGGTCTAGGCAAAAAAAAGCAAAATCGATGCTTTGAAAAGACTAATGTTAGAAGCATTGATTTTGTTTTTTAAGACCTGCACGAATGTTATTTCATCACGACAATTTGTTCGATGTTAAAACTTTCATCAATATTTATCACAGACAAAAAATAAGATTTTTATGAATTATTTTACTACTTTTTTGTATTTTACTGTTCACGAGGGAGCATATGAGCTCGGGCTCAAAAGAACACTTGCGCGACGCGATGCCCTCTTTCGACGTTAATTTCACGCTTCTTTTGTTGGCCTTTCGTTGATGCGTGTGCGTCTTTTAGGCCTGCCCTAGTTGCGTTCTCCCTCCATTCCAATGAACATGGTGTACATATTTTGAAATTCAAATCTAACTCTAAATTAGACTAATAATCAAGATTGTATTATTTAAAAGATATAGCATTGAGAACTTCTTTCGACTACGAATACAACAATATACTTCTTCTCGCATATAATGCATATTTGTAAGGTCTTAATTATGATCGAATTTTGATTTGCATAGTTGCGTGCCATTTGCCGAAGAATAAATGCACGTGGACATCAAAGAAAACTGTTTTTGCAAGCTGCCAATTGGTGTTGCCTGGACTTTACACTACTCCATGTCTTCCTTCTAAAACCGAAGTCGTGTGCTAGAAACTCAAACGCTTGCGACTGATTTTGTTAACTGAAATAGTCCTCTAGTCTGAGTTTATTTCACCATCTCATATACATGGTATGAATATATCAACAAATTTGATCAAAGTTCATGATAAATAACTTTTGATAGAAAAAAGTGATTGCTAATTATGGGACAGAGGGAGTACAAAGTATAGGCCTTATAATAGAACCCACAGTACCTTGCAATGCATGTTCACCATAAAAAAACAGAAGGAAATCATGTCCAGCAACTCAACAAATACACTGAAAATTTCTACATATATGCTTATCTAACTAAGCACTAGAAAACACTGTTGAGATATTCATTTTGTTCATACGATCTAAAGATATCTACCATGACGTTTAATAAATTCTGTATTGGACACAAAACTTACACAAATATAAAACAAACTCAAATAGGATTTTTGTACTAATACAATTCAAATACAAAACGATGCAAGTGTATTTTTATGATGGTATTTAATAAAATTCTATAACAAAAAACTATAATTAATGTTTTGAGACAATGTTAAGATTTATGCTAACTAAATAAGTTATATTTTTCAAAGGTTGTAACATGTTAAAAAAATCTTACAAAAGTAATAATGTTTTGTATAAATTATACTCATCCTGATTAAGTAAACTTCATCAGACACATCTCAATCATTGTGGGGAATTGACACATACTAAGAAAGGCACTCATATATCCAATTTGTCGGGTGGTTGATGAAGAGCCGATGCACAAGGGCAGTGAGAGAGCACCGAATTAAAAATAGCTAGCTTTTAATTTCATGGAAAGGAAACATTACCAATATTTCTGCTAGTCCCTGATCGATATCTTTTTGCTGGCCAAAAACTCACATGATATACTGGTAGGGGATGCCATCCAGTTGAGATAAAGAGCTCAAAGTGATTAACTGCAAGAAAAAATGAAAACTTTATTATTCTTGTTGAAACCATTTTGTACATGTAGTAGGCAGAATCATAAGATGTTTTTTCTCTGTTCTGACAAATGTTGGTGGCCATTTAAACAGAAATAATACTCCTTCATTGCAAAAAAATACTCTATGTATAAACATAAAAGGTACCAACCACATTCGAGCAAGAAACAAGCTGAGGAAACCGGCCACCCTTCTGGATGAAACTTTACATCAAGAACTTTGCGTACACCTTGCTGAGCCAACACAAAGTAGAGAATTTAAGAACAGAATGTGTAAATTCGTAAAATAAAGAGTAAAGTTTATCATAGGTCCCTTAGCTTGTGCAGACATGTGTATAAACTTATATAAGTGAATCAACATAAGTTCAATCATATAACATTTCCATCAAATTTTAATCAGCATGGATATGATTGACTGGTAATTATAATCTAATAAAATACTATATCATTGTTTTCCAAAGTGACTTATTGCTACATGTAGGACATCTTTTTTCTTAATAGATAAAACTATGTAGTATATTGCTACATTACTACTTGTTTACTGGATAGTAAAAACTATCTCATGCCGCAGCAAAACAACAATTCACTTCCTCTTCCCGTCATTTAACACGCTATAAACCTGTCTAGCCCTCATCTTCCTCCACACCGCATATGGCTATGCTACTCAAATATGTCCGACACGGTTCGAAAAGGGTCATGGCACCTGCTACCGTCAGCAGGCAACAAAATTACATTATCTACTATTTTTTGCATCAATATATTCGGTAGCTAATATTCTTATATCTTTAGACATGCGAGCTTCAACTCAATTGAAAACCGACACATCCATGGCTTCGGTTGGGATGTCACGACAAAGGTTTTATATGCTCAGATCAAACATACTGCTGATGGAAGTGCTATCTTCCATGCCATCCTCGTCGACCATACTGTAAGTATTCATTTTCCCACCTTTTCATCAATGAAATATTATAAGTGTTCAATTTCTAATGCTTACATTTATATGGGGTTAAAATCAACACGATAGCATACGATCCAGTTGAACCGATTGCATATCGGTTGATGGAAAACCTACGTACCGGCTCAATTTAATCATTCAATAAGTTGGGATTCTATAGAGCCCAAGAGTCAACGCAGTCCCCTGTTTTGGTACCGAATGAATTCTACATCATCTTCCACTGGCACACCAAAATCCCCTATCCTAGAGCTAACATTCACATCCCTCCGCTGCCATCGCAATTCATAGATTTTGAGGACGTGTATATATCAGAAACAACATGTTTGTTGATGTGATTGGTATTGTGGTTCATGTCAGCCTTGCCATGTTTCATACGACAAACGACCGTAACCACCCATACCGAGATGTAGTCCTAATGAACATAGAGTAAGAACTTCTTACGATTGGCAAACGTGCAATATCTTGATTCACTAGTTTTCTTTAGAATTCATATACTATTTGCTTGTTTCTTATTTAGAATTCATTTCACATATCGCATATCCATTCATTTTATTCACTAGTTTTCTCTAGAATTCGTTTACTAGTTGCTTATCTATATCTCTTATAAAGCAAAACCCCACTAAGATGTATTTGTGATGTCTATCTTAACATGAAAGCTATCCACATCATTTACTACTATAGCAAATCATTTGTCCATGTCATCCACTAACAAAATCCTACTAGCTAAGATGCATTTATGATATCTATTTTACCATGCCAGTTATCCACATCATCCACTATTGTAGTCAATCATTTGTCCATGCCATCCACTTTCATTTACATGCATCTTATACTCTTTCAATTTACATTGTAGAGTTCTTATAGAGATTTTCGCTGCAACGCGCGGGGTATTCTTCTAGTTTATCTTATATATAACCCTCTTGGTAATTAGTCCATTAATTATTGACCAAATAGTCTCACACCGACGCTTTATATATATGTGCCTCGTCGCGTACAACTATGATGACACAACTAAACTTGCTTACATTTTGCAAGCTATACCACATAGCCATGGCTACCGTGCATGATAGTTTTGTGTCCCTCCTTGTGCTCTTTTTGTCGTTAATGCTCTTCTTCACGACGTCTTTTGCACGCCATATGCCTAACGACCCACCATCAGTCATCCCTTCCCATCCGTCTGTCATGCCCAATGACCTAGTACCAGGCATCCCTCTCCCGCTGCCAAACCTTCCTTTAACCTCGATACCGAACCTTCCTCTACCCCCGCTTCCAAACCTTCCCCTAACCCCGCTACCAAACCTTCCTCTACCCCTGCTCACAAACCTTTCCCTACCCCAGCTACCAAACCTTCCTTTGCCTCCTCTTCCAAACCTTCCTAAGCCCCCCGCTACCGGACCTTCTTCTGCCCCCGCTACCGAACCTTCCTCCACCCCCGATTCCAGAACTTCCTCTACCACCGCTACCAAACCTTCCTCTACCCCCGCTACCGAACCTTCCTCTGCCGCCGCTACCAAACCTTCCTCTACCCCCGTTTCCAGAACTTCCTCTACCACCGCTACCAAACCTTCCTCTACCCCGCTACCGAACCTTTCTCTGCACCCGCTACTAAACCTTCCTCTACCCCCGCTTCCGATCATCCCTTCCCCGCCTCCCCATGTGTCGTCTTCATTAATGCAGGGGGCGAGTGAAGGCCTCATGGCGGTGCCGAGGCTGGTTCCTTCTGGACCAGACCCAATACACCATGACTTTCCTCCGGCACCGGAACCCTACCAACATCACCATCGTCATCCTCCGTTGCCTTCTTCGATGGATGAAGTGACGGAAGACCTCACAATGACACCTAGCCTAGTTCCTTCCTCAAACTAAGGCGTGATGGTTGCCCCTTGGCGACACATACACCTTTTACAATTAGTAGCACCAGAATCATTAGTGAAATAAGGAATGGGTTATTTCACCTGGTTAAATAGGGGGCATGTAACATGGTTTGCTAGTTATTTGTGTTGCGTTGTGTTTGAATCCATTATATTCCACCGAGGCTGGAGAATAAAAGTGATAACTTAACATGCATGATGTTTTTATTATACCCCATCGTACACACCACTCTTGACGCCAATATGATCTCAGAGGTGTGGGAGGGAAGGAAGATTGTTGCGATAAAAATATGCTACCGAAAGGTAAAAAGAAAGTACTACTAAACACACGAAAAAATTAGATACTATTGTTCGGCGATGTAATCATGTAGACGCAGGTAAACTTTCATGATAGGGGGAAACATGTTGCACAAAATGTTCAGTTTCGCATAGTAGGCTAGTGGTATAAATGTGTATCTTGTTCTTCCGTTATTGCATAAAGGAGAACGAGCTGGTACCAATACCAGGGTGACGCGGGCTAGTGGTAGTTGATTGTGTACATGTGATCCAAAAAGCTTGATAGCGAAGCCGTCACACATTTTTGTATGATCGATTGATTTCATCTGGACTTTGACCTGGATGTTTCTTTTCTTCTTGGTTAATCAGATACCTTGGTCGATTTTTCTATGCACATCAAGTTATACCAGTTTTAATTTTTTTGAAATGAAAGCTAATAAGCCGGTCAATGCTAGAGAATTTGGAGAATGGGGTAAATTTTGGCGTGCTTATTGCATATTTGTAAATGTAAATCTAATTGTCCACACACAATATTCTCACAAAGGCATGCACTATTGTATCGTTTCGCTGATCATATATATGTATACTACCATTAATAGCGTTACAATTCCATCAGTTGGCGTGTGAGCAGTAATGTGGTTGAGAGGTACGTATAATCAATTAGCTGGCAGTGTGACATGTCATGCTTAGTTTTGTGCACGCAGAAGGTTTCCTGCAGCCTTGAAATGTTGAAACCCAAGTGAAAAGAACAAGTACAAGACTTAACTGCAGTGGGTGACCTGACTAGGTTAGCAGTACCAGTAGAGTATAATTGGGAATCAGCTAAAAATTAGGAGTACGTATACGTCGATGTGGTAGTACTGCGCTGTCCCTCCTGGGCTGCTAGCAGAGTCCACACATGAAAAAAAAAATATACTCCCTTTGTTCCATAATTTTTGTAATAATTTTGATTTAAATAAAAACTAAAATCATGACAAAAATTATGGGACAAAAGAAGTACTATGTGATAAGCTGTTACCAAGGTCCATGTACCACATTAGTAGGAGAACACCATCTTCCAATGTGCACGGACGGGTGCAGCATGCATGCAGGCGTGTCATTGGGTCGGTGATCCTAGACCTCTTTCAACGGCGTATGGCAACAACTGCCAAGTTAATCAAGCAAAAACGTCCACCAAGGCACACGTACGTCCACGCCAACAACGATATATAGATAACCCATGCATCTTCCTTCCTAGTTCCCTGCAAGTCTTTGCTTATCCCGTTTCTCTTTTGACGTACGTGAGCTATGAACGAATGAATTGATCCTACTTCCTCCGTAAACAAATATAAGAGTGTTTAGATTACTAAAGTAGGTATCTAAACACTCTTATATATTTTTACATAGGGTATATATCCAACGTGAGGCCAGCAGACCAGCAATGCAACGCAAGGCACTCGATCGACTCTGGTGTGTGTCTGTCAACACGCATGTAACCGGCCGGCCGGCATACTCATCAGGACCGTGAAATCCTCTTTTTTCTTCAATTAATGACCACGAGACAAAAGCACTCTTCATCGCTAGCTAGGTCGACCATTGCATGGGTTGCATGGCATCGCACGCGGCTGTGCGATGACTGACGCGACGCCCTCTTTCGATGTTAATTTCAAGCTTCTTTTGTTGGCCTTTCGTTGATGTCCATGCGTGTTTTACACCTAGCCTAGTTGCATGCCCCCTCCATTCCAATGAACATGCATGGTGTGCATATTTTAAAATTCAACTTCAACTCAAAATTAGATTAATTAATAATCAACATTTTTTATGATTTAAAATTATGTCATCAAGAACTTTTTTCGAATACGAATACAACAATATACTTATTTTCACATATAATCCATATTTTTCAGGTCTAACTTATGGTCAAATTTGATTTGCATAATTGCATGCCATTTGCTCAAAAATATATGCAGGTGGACATCGAAGGAAAGTGTTTTTTGCAAGCTGCCCATTGGTGTTGCCTGGACTTCACACGGCTCCCTCTCTTCCGTATAAAAAAGAAGTCGCGTGCTAGAAACTCAAACACATGCGATTGTTTTTCTTAACTGAAATACTCCTCTGTCTGAGTTTATTTCACCCTCTCATATACTCCTACGTGGTAAAGGTATGCAGATTTAGATAATTTTGTCAACAAGTTTGGTCAAATTTCATCATAAATGAGTTTTGATAGAAAAAAACAATGGTCACTAATTATGGGACAGTGAGCACAAAGTATAGACCATGAACACCTTTGAAAACTTATAATAGAACCCACAATACCTTGCAATGCATGTTCACCATAAAAAACAGTTTAAAATCATGTCGAACGGCTCAACTAGTACACTAAATGTTTCTACACATATGATTATCTAACGAAGCACTAGAAAGCGTTGTTCAGATATTCATTTTATCATATGATCTAAAGATCTCTACCATGATATTTAATAAATTCTGTATTGGACACACAACTTACGCAAATGTAAAACTAGCTCAAATAGGATTTATGTAATACAATTCAAATGCAAAATGACTTTAGTGTATTTTTATAATGGTATTTAATACAATTATATAACAAAAACACTATTATTATTATTTTGAAAACAATGTTAAGATCTATGCTAACTAAATAAGTTATACTTATCAAAGGCTATAACATGTTAAAATAATACGGTAATGATACTCACCGAACGTGTGGTGGGAGGGTGACAATTCCAAACGATTTTGATGGAAATTTTAGTTAGGCATAGATGGCAATTATGAAGGCAAAGTTGCCATGTTGAACCAAAAATTGCCATGTATTATCAAAAATTGCCATCTACCACCTGAAAATTGCCATCTATCACTAACTAAAATTTCCATCAAAATCGTTCGGATTGCCACCCTCTCCGCCACACGTTCGGTGGATATCAGGGTCCAAATAATAAATCTTACAAAATTATTAAAGTTTTTTATAAATTATACTCATTTTGATTAAGGAAACTTCAACAGACGCATCTCACATATTAGGGTTAATTTTTCACATACTAAAAAATACACACATATGTCCAATTTCTCGGGTGAAAAAGATAGATGTCGGTGAGAGAGCGTGGGAAAAAAAGCGGGTGTAAGTCGAACCCCTACGTAATCAAAATTATACAAGAAAGAAGAATGACCATTGATGCTTAACGGAGAGCCAATGCTCGAGGGTGGTGAGAGGGTACCGAAGAGTACCGGAGAAAAAGCGGGTTTTGACAACACCCTTCCTCAACAATCTCTTCCCCGATCATCACCTCGATTCTAGATAGAAATAGAGTGGAGGTTGGCCGTTATATATAAAACAATTACACGATTCGGCAACTGATTAAACAATCTTTGAATCGTTTTGGGTATTAAAATTTATATAAAATCTATTATATATTAGACATAACTTACGGGCTAACCAGAAAAATATATAAATACCAACTTATGAGAGTCATCAATAAATTAGGATCTTTAGATCTTCCGTTTATGATATTCATCATTAAATTAGGATCTTTATATCTTTTTTAATAAACCTTGAATTACCCATCTATGCCATCATCAAAAACCTTTTACTCTCCCTATGTAATCTATATGGTCACCCGTGCAAATTTATACCGGATGGGGAGAAAAAAATTCTATAGGTCAGATTGTACTTCTCCACCCCATGACGGTGCGACCTCATATCCTCATTGTTGATGGGCCGGTAAGGGAGATCGCAGATTGTAACTGACACAAGGAATCTCTCAAAGCGTCCGCTCTCTGATTTGCTAAACCTGCAGATTGAGTGGTGAAAAGAAGAGGCATGACACCTAGACAAACATGCACCTCGATTGTTCTTATATTATTAAAGATAGAAGGGCTTCTCTCGTGCTTGGCTAATAATTTTAATGCTTGTGAATACTTCCGCTAGAATTATTTTTATCCGTTGATCAAGTACAACTAATTACCACTTTTTATTTTTTATTTGTACATCATTATTTCCAGTACTTTCCAATACTTTTCAGTACATTTTTAGTACTCCTTAGTCCTTTTTTATTTCCACCGTTAGATTGACTTGACTCAAGAACTTTTACAATCCCGTAAAAATTATACAAGGATAGATGAAGATTAGTTGTGAACACTCCTAGCTACTTCAGCCAGAGTGAGAAGCACCATCCCACAGTCCACGCCGCCTACTGGACGCCATGGTTGACGACTACGACGATTTTGTGGTGCTCCAGTTCTATTTGCACGTATCTCTCGCTCATTGAGTCTCGGTTTTGGTAATTTTCTGGACAACTTAATTACACGCGTTACTTTTTGGATGATATGAACAGAAAGAATAATTCCTTGCACGAATTAATGGATACATAATCAGGATATTTTGATTCTGAATTGTTGTTAGATTGGTGCTCCGGTATGCCTATGTTAATAGAAATTAGAGTTGGATAGGGTTAATAGAATTTAGATTGGGATAGAACGCGAAACGAGTTGATCCATGCATGTTTTGCTAATGAAGAAGTCGGTCGATGCACTTGTGGGCAGGGCGTAAGCAAAGTCTCACCCTCACAGTAAAATTAGTGGACATGAAGGAACACGTGTACCGTGCGGGTCCGAGTGCACTCGTCTTGACTGTCCAAGATGATTGACGGTATTGGATGATCAGTTCCCTTGGGGGACATCCGATAAAATTGGAACGATACAAAGATGATTAGCAAGGATGACACGCACAAATCGAGAATAAAGTTTGAAATCAAGACTTAGTATATTTTTTCTATGGAGAAAAATAAAATTAGTATTGAATGAGTTTACTCATCATCATGTATTTGTACATTGTCTTATATTACCAATATAATGCCGTAAAATGATTGTTCTATGGTCTTGATTTAAAAAAGGGGATGATTGACGGAGAGAGCAAGGATGGTCGATCCAGTGAGCAACAATCGATGATCCATCAGACCAGTAAGTATTTGTTATCCCGTTTGGTTTTTGGCGTACGTGAACCATGAACGACTGTATCTAACAATGTTGTTAGGCCAGCAGAGAGCAGACGAGCAACGCAATGCAAGGCACTCTGACTCTCTTGTGCGTGGCCCTGGCCCGTGCCCGTTGAGAGGTGAAAAATCTAAGTACGTCAACGACTTAATTTCACGTCTCTGCTAGAGTACACGTCCTTTACCGGTCGGTCGGTCCGTCTGTCAGTGTCAACACTCATGTCACCATGAAATCGTCTCCTGATCCAATGACCCACGGCATTCCGCTGCTCGTGCGTGCTTGCATAGTTGCAGAGCACCATGCACGGTTCGATGCCATTTGCTCAAAGAACAAATGCACGTACGTACGTGGCCATCAAACCAAAGTGTTTTTGCAAAATAAGCTGCATGCCAAGTAGAAGTAGTGCTCCCTCCCTCCCTCCCGTGTGTGAAACCTAACCACGAGGCAACATGCATGCTAGAAACTCAAACTCCGGCGGCTGATTGCTTTTTCATACACGAACAGCTACGGTGTAAAGACGAGATGGACGTTTCCTTCTTTACGATGCAAAGTGTGGCGCTTTTTCACTATCTATCTCTACACATGCCTCAAGGGTTGCACTTGGAACTACAGCCGCAGCTACAACCATGGGCGGTTTTACTAGTAGAAAACATTGCTTTGGTCCTGGCTAGATCAGAGCATTAGTTTCGGTCGTGTTATGACACAGGACTAATATAGGAGCATCAATCTCGGTTCAAGAGGCTAGGACGCCGGCCGGGCCTCGACAGGCATCAGTCCTGGTTCGGTTGGGACCTTTAGTCGTCCTGGTTCCAGCCACCAACCGAGAAAAAAATATATTTTTTTCAAAATTTTGACTAGAAAGATAGACCTTTAGTATCAACCGGGACTAAAGGTTTTTTTTGAAATGGCAATAACTTTTGCGTCTGAACTCAAAGAAAACGTGTAATATATCAAACTGTTCAGCGCGAAAATCTGAATCTGCTTGAGATTTTTTTTAGATTTTCAAAATTCCAAAGGGAAATATGAAAGCAGGAAGATTTAAGTTTTTACCCGAAATTCGTTAATTATTTTTGAAGTTTATAATTGTATTCCATGTAAAGATTATTATTACTTAATCATTGTTATTTATGTTAATATAGGTTTGGAATTCAAAAAACAATATCATTTCACATCAAAGTTTAGAGGTTAACAAGATTGATAACATAATATTATCAAGATGTTTGCAACGCAATCTTGAAATCTAATTGGACTGGAACTCAAAATTTAAGTGTGCTAGGGATGGAGTAGTGGGAGGATGAGTGACCGTTCGGAAAGTTTGACCACGGATAAGCATTTTGACTTAGAGATTAGAGACCACGGGTGTGAGGATGGGTGATTAGAGAATAAACTGACAAATAATTGAAAGATTTTAAATATAAAAAAATCAAAAATGTTTTTTTGGAAAAATGACATTTAGTCCTGGTCGGTGTTACCAACCAGGACTAAAGGTCCTCCTGCTTGGGCGCCCCACAGCGGCCACGTGGAGCTCCTTTAGTCCCAGTTCGTAACACAACCGGAACAAAAAGTGTGTGTGTGTGGGGGGGGGGGCTTTTGTCCCGGTTGGAGAACCGGGACTAAAGGCCCTTAGGAACCAGGACTAATGCCCTTCGAAATTTCACAGGATTCGGGAGCCTCCTCCGCTCACATACATTCCAAGTTAAGCTGCAAGAACATATTAATGCCTACTTCTCCTAGCAAATTCGCTCCTCTAATGTAGGAGTATTTTAGTTTCCATTCAACTAATTAGTTAGTAGTATTTACTAAATCAATTGTTTTATTTATACAACTCAACAAAACATGCCAAATTTTTTTTGGAAGGGTAGTTTACTGATTATGAAAAAATGGTTTGGAACTTGTGGCGAATTGGATTAAACCGAGAACCTAGTAGAGTCTTCTTCGTAAATATGGTGGCAGCATAGATTTGTGGGGTTGAAGGGCTTTGTTGGATGTCTTGCCGATTTTGCCTGCATGTAATTTATTAAACTAGATGATGCCCCGCATGTTGTTGCAGAATTTGTTTGCAAGATATTTCAGTGAATGCTTGATTAAATGAAACAAGAATATTTTAAATAATATATTTTTTAACTAATATATGAATTTAATATCAATATCATAATAGAATGAAAATTCTCATGCATGCTTGTTGCATCTGGGTTTTTATTATGCATAGTGGCATATTGAGGTGAGTCTTTTCTCATGCATGTTGAATGATGAGGTGGCATGCTTGCATATTGAGAGAAATATGCTAGTGGGGGCTAGCTATTTAGATATAGAAGATTGATTATATTGCTAAAGAACAATTCATGTTGACCTCATGATTTTTAGAGACTGACTCAGTAAATTTTGTTGTTACTATGAGTCTACGGAAAACATAATATTTATACATGGTGGCTAGTTTTTTTAATCCCAGTTATGTGCAAATCTTTTATATCTAAATAGCTAGTCTCCACTAACTATGTTCTTAACATGCAAGCATGCGACATCATCGCAGGACATGCATGTGAAAAGGCCCACCCCACTACTATATGCCTCTCAACATGCAATTATGTCACTTTATCACGAAACTTGCATGAAAAAAGACACGTCTCAATATAAAAACACATATGATAATTTTTGTTTTATTATGCTATTTGTACTTAATATTTTTACAACTATATAGTAATCAAACGTAATAAATTATATGTATTTTCAGGTTTAGTTTTCTATATTATTGTTGTCTATATTTCATGTTTCATACAATAAATCACATTGAAAATGTTTCAAAATATTTCCGCAACAACGTGCAAAGTATCATCTAGTTACTTTAATAGCTTGCAACACGAGAATTCTCAGAATAGAAAACTTGAACTCTAATTCTGCTTGCTAGTCGTGGTATCTTGTTGCTTTGACCTTGAAGTTTGTAGCCTTTTTTCTTGTTTAACTGAAGCAAATCAGTTGTATCTGTCTTTGATTTGTGACTGTAAATAAAAACCGTTCTTATTTTTATGAAGTAGTTTCAAAAGCATGTCATAGAGATATCATCATCAATTTGTGAATATATTGTTAGTGAAGTGCATAAGTATTACAAATCAAATATTATCATCTATATTTATTGAGACTAATTTTTTTACTTATTTATAACTACATCTTATATTTTTGACACACGATCTCAATAAAAAAATTTGTGTTACATTTATGAATTACACAATGATATGACTCAATATTATTATTGATTTTTACATCGGTTGTGGGAAGTGCAATTTCATTAAATTTTAAATATATATCTTACAATAAGTGTGATGTAGTTTTTTTATTCGTTTCAATACATTGCTTATTTCTTTATTGGTTTATAAAAAAATTCATATCAGATAAAGATAAAAGAGAAAAAGTGTAGGTCTTCACTGATTAATTTTGTACCACATGAAGGCATGTTCATTAGGCTATCTAAAACTCAATATATCAAAAATGAACCTTATATCATTTATAAGAGATGAAAATATATGTTTGTGATCGTGTCTATTATTACTTCTTAAATATTGTGGCAAAGAGATATAAAGTTGATTGAGGTTTCTAGAATGCATGCTTACCTATTTAGTGTCTAAGTAAATGAAAAGGACAATTATCTACCCACTAAATAGAAAAATCAAGAATATGACAAATACCCATGAGTGTTTTGTCATGAAATGTTGCATTGGTTGTCTACAAGTTCTTTTATAGTCTAATATATGTCTCCATGTTCGAAAACACAATTATCTACAGACTAAATAGAGAAATAAGGAATGTGAAAAATATCTATGAGTAGCACTATATGTCTCCATGTTCGAAAACACAATTGTCTACAGAATAAATAGAGAAATAAGGAATGTGAAAAATGTCGAGTAGTTTATCCTAAAACTATTGCATTGGCGTTGGTGTTTACTTTCCATTGTCAAATATTACACTCAGCTGGCATATCCCATGCAAACTTTGCACTTCATTTTGAATTACCTTCATTTTACTTAGCTCAACATCAAATGTGTCTAGTTTTTTCTCCATTTGATACATATTCTATGCGTATATCATTATATATATACTATCCAACAACATAACAAACATGTGTCCGGTTTAATCAAAATGTTAGTGCGTGGAAAAGTAATATTTTACATGTGTAAAGTTCTACGAGAGAAGTGGGGGTTTCTAACTCCCGAGATCAATAGAGATCTTTAATTTGAAAATTCAAAACAAAACCATGTACAGATTAAAAAAAAAGAGTCTACTACCAAAAAAATAGTGGTCTAAAATAGCATAGCAAACAACATTCCTAGCACTAGTCACAATCCAGGGAATGCTTGGCGACGAGGGGAAAACCGCTCGGTGGGAGGCCACCTGATCAGGGAGATGCACACCTGTCTCCCATACTTCTAGGTATTTGTATTGAGCTAGATAGGAAGAGATCCTAATGAAGTTGCTCACAACTGTGCTAAAGAAGCTCTAGGTTTAGAGTTTAATTCTTATCTCTCGATATAACCCCTGTGTATCTGGTCCATGCTTTGCGATCAAATTTCTCCCACCTTAATGAATAAAAAGCCTTTGAGGGGTTCTAAAAAAATACTGCTTGGGCATCCTCGTTGGTGGACCTCGTACATCTTGTCTGCTCTAAAATCACTTCGGGTGGCCGGTTCAGATTAAACATGGGTGCAAAACGCAAGAGAACACCGACAAAAGATGATTTTGTGCAGCGTACAAACTTGCTGCTTTTCTCCTCATTTTCTTTCTCTATTAATTTATTTGCAAAAGGAAAGACGACATGTTCAAGCAGACGCATGACAAAGTAACCACACAGGACGTGGACTCATGCATTGCTAAGTAGAAAAACGAAAGACAAGAAATCAACGGCTAGCTTGTTAATTTAACACTCAGCTTTCCAAGAGGACAATGGAGGGGTCTCAGAACCCTTCCAAGTAGTAGTCATCATTTGAGGGTATCGGTCACCATGGACATCACCTTCAGCGGCGTAGGACTCAAGTTCGGCCATCTCCTCTGATGTGAGTTTCACAGACAACGCTCCCACATTCTGGTTGAAATTCTCCATTTTTGTTGTGCCTGGTATGGGGCAAACATCGTTCCCCTGATGATGAACCCATGCCAATGCAAGTTGTGATGGTGTGCACCCTTTCCTCGTTGCCATTGCATTAACATTCTCAAATATCAGGGCATTCTTTTCAAGATTCTCTGGTTGAAATCTAGGCAAAATCTGCAATGGTAGAACTAATTTGTCAGTCAAGGAGCCAATGGATCATAGAAGTTTCCCTTATCTTTACTTGGAAGATATTTACGATGCATTTATATACAGTTTTAGGATGTTCCTATAAAATCAAAAGACTATTATTTACACAAAATAGACGAATCATAATTTAGATGATGGTAAATTATTAAAAAGCCAAAGGACACACTAAACAATCAACATTCTACCCGAATAACAAGAATGGCAAGAAAATTCACCTTGCGGTAGTCGTCGTCTGATAGTGAGTCAACCACTTTTGGTCCTTGAGAGAAGAACCCTCTACCGAGTGGGCTGTAACATACGATTCCAATTCCAAGTTCTCTGGATATTGTCAAGAAAATATTTTACATTTTGTTAGATATAAAGCGTCCAGATTCGCAATAAACAAAACATAATTTGGCATTTGTACAACACCTGCATGTTGGAATTATGTCTTCTTCCACGTCTCTAGTCCACAATGACCATTCCATCTGAACCAAAGTGATAGGATGAACGGCATGAGCCCTTCTGATTGTTGATGCAGATGCTTCGGATAATCCGATGTACTTAATCTTTCCTTCTTCGACCAGTTTCTTGAGCTCACCAATCTATACACAAAGTACAAAGTAAATTAAGTTGATCCATGATAGAGACGTTCTTCGATTCACCCCCTACTAAACGAATAAAGGGTAATATGAACTTTCTGCTTTTTTCGTATATGTATATTTTTTAAAGGATTGTATACTTATATGATGTACGGGGCATCCGGTGCCTATTTAGCGTTGAGCTGGCACATTCCACTTTTTTTATTTGAATGCAAAAAATATTGCGTGAGTAAGCCCTCAAACTCGCAACCTCCGCTTTGTTTTAAAGGCGCACTAGCCAACCGGTAAGCTCACACATTGTGTTAACTAGAGGATACCCCTCGCGCGTTGCCGCGGGAATCGATTAAAATATATTTTGAATGATTTCATTGTATGAAACATGAATAATTAAATTAATAGTATATAAACTAAAAGTAAAAAATACATGTTATATTTTATTATTGTGAAGTTGAAAATATTTATTAAATATAAGTGAAGTAATATAATGGAAAAAAATTCATGCATGTTGAGTGAGGTGACATGTGTCATTAAATGGATGTATGCATAAGACGAACTAATAATAAATAGCTTGTTCTCATGCATATTGTGGTGCATCTTTGATGAGGTGGCATGTGTGCATGTTAAGATAATAGAGTTAGTGGGGAGCAACTTCTTAAAAATAGTAGATGTATTGTCTTCTTTTCTTTTATACATTATCCAATCCGGGTTTTTTTTGTACATTTTTTCTCTCTTTTTTTTGTTTATTTTCTTTTTAAGTTTTTTAAAATTCAATGAATGCTTTCCAAATTGATCAAAAAATTACATATTTGGTGCATTTTTTCAAAGACGATGAAATGTTTTTCTAATTTTCTTACTTTTTTTCAAATCCAATAATATTTTTAAAATTCGATGATTGTTTTTCAAAATTGATGTTTTTTAAATTTTGTTGATCTTTTTATGGAATCGTTGAACTATTTTAAAAAACGATGATTTTTTTTCAATTTCATGATATTTTTTCAAAATCAATGAACTTTTCTAAAAATTGATGATATATAAGAAAATTTGTGGTTTTTTTTATAAAAATGAACTCTTGTAATACATAAACTTTTTCCAATTTTGTGAACTTTTTTTAATGCAGATTTTTTGCATGTTTTAATGGACTTCGTTTGAAATTTGTGAACAATAAAATTTGGTTCACATATTTTAAAATCTTGTTTCCTATTTATTCAAATAATTCAAAAATCTAATTGGTACATTTTAATGTGCAATAACTAATGCGTCTCTTTTTTTCTTAAATGGTCTGCTTGTAACTTTTTTTGACATTTTATGAATTATCTGATGAACCTGACGCAACATTTATATGATGTATGTATTTGTTCAAATTTTACATGGAGGGTAACCTTGGTCATTCCCACCTGCTTGTAAAATTCTGTATCATTCTATGCATGGCTAAAATATACACCATGTTCAAATGTGGTGGTTCAGATAGGCTGGATTGGCAAGTCTCAAAGAACTTTTTGTTCACCTCCATCGAATGGACCCATTCCACTTTTTTTCTAGATACTCGCATCACCTAGGCGAGCACCCATGCAAAATTTCATTGCTTATTGATATTTTATAAAGTTTTAAGAGTTTTTTGGGTAAGAAACCGTATAATATTGGCTGAACATGACATAACGTGTGTACGGTGTTAGGATTCGTTCAAATTTTGTATGGAGGGTTACCATAAGCATCAGGACTACCAGTACAATTTGGTGTCATTCCATGCATGGAAGAAAATACATCGTGTTTAAATATGGTGGTTCATGTATGCCGAAATAGCTAGTCTTCAAATATGGCGGTTCAGGTAGGCCAGAATGGTTCAAATATGCTGTTTCAAAGATTTGTTTTCTTCACATCCATCCGATGAACCCTAATTTTATTTACACACTAACATCACCATGGAAAGCATCCATATAAATTTTCATTGCTTTTTGACATTTACTAAATGTTGTAGGGTTTTTGGAAAAAACCTAAAATACTAGCCGAACTTGACCCAATGTGCTTATGATGTTTGACGTGCGTTTTAAAAAAATTATACATAAATTCAAACATCTTTCCAAAAAAATTTACAAATTCATAACAAATGTTGTTGTTCACAATTTTCAAACCATGTACGGAGTACTTTTTTTAACTTATCAACATTTTCGGAAATTTCACACATTTCTTAAATATGCGAAGACAAAATTCGAGGACAAAACATTTTTTTAAAATTCCAAAACTTTTTATAAAATTATAAAAAATATTTGAAAACATGAATAATTTTTTGTATTGCAAATTTTAAATCAGCTTGCCAAATGAATAATACATCTTTAAACGGAGAAAAATAAATTAACGGAAAAAACGAAAAAGAAAAAATATGCTCAGTCTTTGGTCCAACTAGGCGACAGTATCGTTTCCGACCGGTTCCTGTTGGGCTGGTCCAAATATGCTAAAAAAACGCTTTCACATGAGTTCGTATATTTCACGCGGTAGAAAAATTATAAATAGAGGTGAGGTGAAGTGGTTAGTTATAAGAATAACTAATTAAGGAGTACTCATTCGTGGCCTACGCAGCGAATATTTTGCTAATCTTACAGTGCACCGCGTATCACGTCCATAGCGTTTCCTAGAGTTTTTCTTTTTTTGGTTTTTATGTACATATTTTCGGTGTAGTGCTCCCTCCGTTTCGGTGTATAAGGCTTATCTTAGAAACATATTTGTTCCACTTTATCTTTAGATTAAGGTCTATAAATATTAAATAATGTTTAATTAGCATAAAACATGATATGACTTTCCTTTTTTTTCCACTAGTTTTTGCATGCAGCTAGTAGTATGAGTGAAAATTAATTCATATTTAATATAAACCAAACGCTTATTGGTTAAAAGAAACAAATTATGTAACCAATGATTATTCTTTTTGGTTTCGCTGCAATTCATAAGGAGCCTAATACACCGAAACGGAAGGAGTAAATCAAGTTTATCCGTGATATTAAAGAAAAACATGGCTTTCATAGAATCATATAGGTGTCAAAAGTAGCACTCACCGTGACCTCGATGGGCACCCTGGTATCCACGCGGTGCTGGCAGTAGAGGTCGATGCATTCGACGCCGAGCCGCTTGAGGCTGCCCTCGCACGCCTCACGCACGTACGCCGGGTCACCGCGGACGTTCCACCCAGACTCTGTGAAGAAAGCTCCGAACTTGGTGGCCAGATCCACCTTCTCCCTCACGCCGCCGGTCTGCAGAGCCTGTCACCACACGAGCATCTTGATGAATCCCTGAAGTCCGCAGATCAAACACCAAACAGACTAGTTCGAGGACCAAACAGATATATACCTTGCCGAGGAGGATCTCGTTGGTGTGCGGGCCGTAGACGTCGGAGGTGTCGAGGAAGGTGACCCCGCGGCGACGGCGTGGTGGATGAGCGCGACCATGTCGGCGTCGGGCTTGGCAGGACCGTAGGCGACGGACATGCCCATGCACCCGAGGCCCTGCGCCGAGACCTCCATTCCCTGCGAGCCCAGCTTCATGCGGGGAACGACCGCCGGAGCAGCAGCAGGAGCGGACGCCATGCTCGATCGTATGTTTGGATTGTGTAGCAGCAAGGTACGTAGCTGGTGACCGTGTGTGTGAGGTACGTATTTACTGACTAGCCTCGCGGCATATATGTAGGGAGGGTGCTTCCCGGTAACCCGCCCGCTGGCTGCAATTGACTGACCAACGGGGGAGCTTTCCTTTTCTTCGCCGGCGACTTTTCACGGCGACCAATCCGGCAGCGGCAGAGCGGCGTGTTGCTACTTGCTAGACTCCCACGTAGTACGTGGAGTGGAGCCTCCCTCATCGGACAAGTCATTGGTCTTCTCTTCTAGTAGATGTCGGCACACACAACGAGTAATAATTCGTTGGATAAGACGATATAGTGAAACGGCGGTGACCAGGTACCCCCACGACTTCCTCGTCGGCGGCTATCAGCCCCTCCTTCGGTGACATTGATCGACGCCTCACGACTAGTCTATCCATAATAACTTCATTAGTGCATCTTCAACAGTTTTTTCTAGAAAAATTTACTTATACATGCGGCTATGTGCTCTATCAGTAATTTTATTGATAGTCGAAGATACCCAACTGCAATTGTAAGGGCAATTCAACGCACGACGATTTTGTCCGGTTTGGATTACATGTCTCAAAAAACAGCAATGCTACACGTACAGAGCTTTACAGAAGATTACAGGCTGATGTTATTGAGGGTCAGTCCACAAAAAGTCTGTAGGTCGTCTCTACGTTTAGCATTTTTGCTTTAAAAATTGGGCTAACTATAGACACATTTGGACATTTTCGTCCGCCCGTATCCGTTTCTTGTCCATCAAAATGATTAACAAGTTTCGAATTCATACTTCAAACACATTTCATATACACTAAGATAATCAATTGGATTGCACACAAATGTACACTAATCATATCATCCTCAATATCTACACTAAGCATATCAATCAAATTCTACACTAAATGATTTTTATACTAAGTATATCAATGAGATGGTACACCGAACAAATTAATTAATTAAGATAACATGTCTATTTTTCTTTTATACAAAATGTATATTCTTTGTATGCAATAAGATATTATTTTATATATTTTTAACAGTTTGAAATACATTATTGGCATTTCATTAAATATATGTGTTTGTTGACTTTTTTGTTTCATACGCATTGTACAACTTTTAATAGATCGGGAATATTTTGTTATACATGTTTATCATTTTTTTAATATATGTTTAACATTTTATAAAACAAATATTATTAATGAATATTTTTACATACACATTTTAATTGTTTATCAAACGAAACATTATTCTATACAAGTCAAAATTTTAATATATATTATTAACTTTTACCATGATCAACGTAGTTTTTTAAAATTTTGTGTTTACATGTTACTTTTTTAATACATGTTCTATATTTTTCATATACCATAAGAACATCTTTTAAATAGATGATTAGTGTTTTTTTTGTGTGTTTGATGACTACATTTTTTTCATGCACATAGTAAAAAAATATCAGAAACATTTATTAATACATATTTAACATTTTTATGCATGGTAAATATTTTTTAATATAACTAGAAAAATAACAAAAAAGATTAAGACATATTTAGTCTTTTTAGAGACAGTTTGTTGAAGAAAATAATTATTGTCTTATAAATAAATGCACTGTTCAATAAATACATTGTTCATTTTGTTGTTGGGTCTAAGTGAAGTACTTGTGCACTGGATAAACTAATCATCACCGTATAAAGTTGCTTTTTCCGGCAATTGAGCGTCCTTAGATTTTGACTCTGGTACAGTGTTTCATTTACGTTAATTTAGACTAAACTTTTTTACTTACTCATAACTATTTCTTATATTTTTTACACGCCATCTCAACAAATACAATTTATGTTACATTTATGAATTATGCAAAGATATGACTAAATATTACGATACAATAATATTATTATTAAATTTAAAGATTGGTTGTGTGAAGTGCAATTTCACTAACTTTTCAATATATATCTTACAATGAGTGTGATGTAGTTGTTTTATTCCTTTCAATACATTGCTTGTTATTTATTTATTATTTTACAAAAAAGATTCATATCTGATAAAGACAAAAGTGCAAAGGTGTAGGTCTTCACCGATTAATTGTGTATCACAAGAAGGCATGTTCGGTAGGCTATCTAAAACTCAATCATCATCAAATGATACAAGTCTTGGATAAGAATCTACAACGCACTAGAACGCCCTTGTTGACGATTCTTTACTGCGACAGCATCTAGGGTTCCTCGAATAATGCGATATCTCACACCGGGTAAATCCTTAACCCTTCCTCCTCTTACTAATACTACAGAATGTTCTTGTAAATTATGGCCAATACCAGGTATATAAGCAGTGATTTCAAATCCAGAGGTTAATCGTACTCTGGCAACTTTACGTAAGGTCCAAAATTAACTTTTTATCATTTATAAGAAATGAAAATATATGTTAGTGATCGTGTCTATTATGACTTCTTAAATATTCTGGCAAAGAGCTATAAAGTTGATTGAGGTTTCTAGAATTCATGCTTGCCTATTTAGTGTGTAAGTAAGTGAAAATGACAGTTATTTACCCACTAAATAGAAGAATCAAGAATATGAAAAATACCCATGAGTGTTTTGTCCTAAAATATTGCATTGGTTGTTTACTAGTTCTTTTCTAGTGTAATATGTCTCCATGTTGAAAAACACAATTTTCTACGCACTAAATAGAGAAATAAGAAATGTGAAAAATACCTGGAAGTAGTTTATCCTAAAAGTATTGCATTGGCGGTTCGCTAGTTCTTCCATATTCAAATATGTCTCCATGTTAACAAAATGCTTCCATGTTCTTCGCCTCACACTCAGCTGTCATCCCATGCAAACTTTGCACTTCATTTCGAATTAGCTTCATTTTGCTTAGCTCAACATCAAATCTGTCTAGTTTTTCTCTATTTGATACACATTATATGCATATATCATTGTATATTTTATCCAACAGTATTACAAGCATGTGACCGATTAAATCGAAATATTAATGGATGGAAAATTAATATTTTACATCTGTAGAATTCTACAAGAGGAGTGGGTGGTTTCTAACTCCCGAGATCAATAGAGCTCATTAATTTGAAAATTCAAAACAAATTAGTTTTTTAAAGGATATACTACAGTAAAAATGATAGTGGTCTAAAATAGCATAGCGAACATTCCTGGAATTATTCGCAATTGTAGATTATTGAATTTGCTCTACGCAATTCACAAAATAACATTTTTTATCACCAATAGTGCATTAAGACATATGTAAAGTGTTCTTTTATGTTTTGTTTTGTATCCAACTCAGTGCAGCTTACGTGTTGTGTTGAGAACGACTTTCAGCAGTAGTCAGAAAGTCGTCTGGATCCAATTGGACTTGTATCTCCAAGAAGCTGAAACATATCTCAACAAGCATGATAGATACCAAGTACTATCGAGGTGATTCATGAACATTAATAGGATGGAAACCTTGTAGCACAAGTCCATGAATCTCCACAAATCCATGAGCGATCTGCTCATGGTCTAGTGCAAGAGCATTTTATTTAACCAATTATTCTTTATGTTTTTAGCTCTTATGCTTAGAACGCCCTTTAGCTGTTAAGTATGGGCTGCGGTAATAACACATATCACCGCCAATTCGTGAGTTAACACTCCATCCAAGCAGCAAAGTTTCTCAAAGTCTTCAAGCAAGTAAAATGTCCATGTAAATCCTTATGCAAGTGCTTTTGTCAACTCCCTTAAACTTGCATAGATGGGTGCATTTTCCTTGTTCATATTCTATAGATGACCCTTCTCATGCATCCAGCAAGGAGAGGGTACTTTTTTCTCCAAAAGTTAAGATATACTACAACACTAAGAATAGATACACCATGATAATTGAGCAACAAAGCTAAATATCAATCATCCTACTAACACCAGATTATGCAGGCGCAATACCAATAACCAGATAATTCTTACTACATTAGATTCCTGCTACAAATTAATACAGTGCAAGCAGTGTTGAGCCGAGTCTAGCATCACACTGCATTGACAAACAAATGCAGGACGAATCTCTTTAAGGTATGGACTACGGATAAATTCTAAAATATAAACAGGGCTTTTCTGCAAACACATAGAGCATCGAACTGGTTTTTCTCTGTAATACACCGAACTGATTCACCTAAAAATAAAAGGCAACTGCGTTTATTATTACATAAAGATTAGCTTTATCTTATTTTGTAGCATCTTTTATACATTTTTGTGACAACGTCCACGCAACAACGCATGGGCTATTATGTCATTAAAGAAATAGTCGGATCACTAAAAACCAAACATTTATTTAGACTAAACTATTTTAATTTCTATTACGAATGTATATTCTCGACACATGATCTCAATAATATAATTTTATATTAAATTTAGGAACTATGCAGTGATAAACTACATATCATGATAAAAATTAGTTTATTTTAACATCGGTTTTATTAAGTGCAATTCACTAAATTTGAAATTTATATTACAATCAATGTGAGGGAGTTGTTTGAGTACATTGGTTGTTATTTACTCATTGGTTTAACAAAAAAAACTAGATCAAATAAACATAAAAGAACAAATGCAGCATAGGTCTTCACAGTCATCGTGTCTATTATAAATTCATAAATGTCGTGACAAAGAGCTTATAAAGTTAATAGAGATTTCTCTAGAATGCATGCTTGCCTATTTATGTTTCAATAAACAAAAGGGATAATCATCTATGAACTAAATGATATATTAAGAATATAAAAATATCTATAAGTTGTTCATCATAAAAAAATATAAAAAATGTTTTTCACCGCTTGCGTTGGCCCCTACCGCAATACGACCGAGCGATGTTTGCAGGGCCGGCTCGCCCAATGCTTTACCGACTGATTCCGTTCATCCCCGCTGACACAATGAGCTCCTCCGCTTTAGGCAGCTCGCGGTGGCCTCTACCTTGTCCGATTAAATTTTGATCGTTCAACAATAGGTTTAGTTTGAATGTTTGATTATCCTATTTTAAAGGAGTTGTTGAAAGTATTTATTTTTAATGCCATAAAATCATTTTTTGTGCCCCAAGTTTTACTCCACACACTTTTGATATCCTAAAATAGATTTTTTTTTGGAGATGCTCTAATACGACCAACACGTGCGAGCAAGCGTCGCTAATATTCTCCATCGACCCATGTTCATTTCCTTCCTTTTTTTATTCTTTCCATTG
Organism: Bromus sterilis; assembly: GCA_950022295.1. NCBI lineage: Eukaryota > Viridiplantae > Streptophyta > Magnoliopsida > Poales > Poaceae > Bromus > Bromus sterilis. The sequence goes on along the minus strand of OX465595.1, from coordinate 447,439,697 downwards.
CATAGTTGAATATTTTCACATAAATATATTATTAAACAAACCAAAAATTTAATAACATAAGGACATTTTTCAATACAAGTGCATATATTTTCAAAATGTATAAATGTATTTTTAACACACAATGGATAGTTTTTTAACAAGAGGTGGAGATATTTTTCCAGAAGGGGAACATATATAGGTGGCGCTAAAGTGCGCGAGCGCGTAATTTGCTAATCCTGCGCGCCGGTCCGCATGACTCGGTGTCCCGCAGAACTTTCTTGGGGCTTTGCATTGGATAGTAATACACAATACTTATAAAAGTAATTGGATTTATTTCTCTTACCATACCTTGTACTTCATCTCCATTGCGCGTAAAAAAGTGAAGTTACACACGTTCGTTCTGTGCAATCTATACAAATCATGGTAAACAACCTTTAAAAATATAGTAACTGATTTAATTTTATTACCAACTATATGCAACGACACACCACCTCACCAATTTTTTTTATTATCCTTAAACTACACATGGTAATCAATAAAAAAATAGTAATCGGTTTAATTTGGTTACTAGATATACTCATAGGTGCATCACTAGGTTGTGGGACGGAGAGTTGTGTCTAGTAGGTAGTAATCAATTTAATTCTATTAATTTTTTAGGCATCCATTTTACCATGATTTGTAGGCCGAGTAGCGCACGCATAGCAAAGAGGACTGGAGTGCAGGATTAAAGCTTTTACGCTCACCTCACTTTAGCGACCCTATATATATACAATATAGGGATATATAATTTTTTTTCTATATTTTAATCGATTAGTATGCGTTGAGGTATATATGTGATTAACTTAGTTAATGTGCAATTAGGCTAATATGTGATTAGACTTATATGCGATTAGCTAATATTTTATTTGAATACTATTCACTAATTAAGTTAATATGTGATTAATTTAATTAATATGTGATTAGGCTAATATGTAATTACACTAATATGTGATTAGGTTTTGTTCTATTTTATTCACTATTCACTACAATATTTAACTCTTCGCTATTGTTTGAACGGTCTATTCTTTATTAACCTGGTTAATTTTTTAATGCATGATCTATTTAGGGTTGGCGAGGCCAACAGTACAATCCGGGTGGTTACAGTGGTGTGATATCCTACTCAGTACTCACCATATTTTTCACTATGTTGTATCAGATGTAGCTAATTCCTCTCACTTGATGGTTTTAAATTCAAATTTATGGTGTAAATTCTTATTGTTTTCCCAGGCAGTTCCACCCGAAAGGAACACTTCTCTACGGCCACAAGGTTCTCATTCAAACGCCACACAAGGTCAAACAGAGAATTACCGGTAGAGGTTTCTCCTATAGGATCCCTAGCATAAGAACTCGTCCCATAAATTCAGAAATAGAAACACCAAGTGAAATAAGAAACTACATAATTTCAATAACATAATTTACATATGGTTTTCCCTTTCGGGAGACCCTGATGGGATTACACAGACTAGAAGGGATACCTTCTTATTCTTGCCGATTACAGCACCTTCGATATGGTGGCTATTCTACAAGTGATGGTAGTACTACTAAGGAAGTGCTCTGGAGCCTCCTCTTCTTGCTTGAGGCTCTGGGCTCCGTCTTGCGTGTTTGTTCCGTGTCTCTTCCGCGGTGCTCAGTCCGTCGCCTTTTATAATGCGCGCGCGCGAGGGATGCTCCCTTATCTATTCTTCCGTGTCACCGCTGGAATGGAGCGCACCGCTGAAACGCCTCAGAGTTAGTGCACCGTTGAAGCGCCTCAAAGTTTGTACAATCAGGTCTCGCATGACTCGCATGCTAGACTGATGCTTTAGTCCAGACTGAGGATATTGTCGTGGCTGAGATATTTGCTTCTCGCATGGTAAGATGACATGGCTGGATGTACTAACCAGTGTTTTTTTTTCTATTCGCTTCTTTTTAACTATGAGTGATACCTTTTTTATGGGTCTACCCCGCCCATACCCAAATCAAAGTATGTATTATACAACATCATAAAATGAAAATAATAATCATGGATATATATACCTAATAAAGATTAAAAATTATTTATAGGTATATACATGCTCATCATATTTATTCATAACGAAATACCTCATGAAATATAGGCCTACATGTTGTAAGGTGCACAGGCACCTAGGTGTCCAAAATAATTTACCTATATATATTTGAATACTTAAACTTTCTATTTTCATAATATATGTACTCGAAAACATTCAAAATATTTTAAGATGACTTTTTTAAATACAACTTGTTTTTCACGAGCGATAGCTGGGGCGATCTGCTTCCAATGTCGCCCAGAGGGCACATGTTATTGTATGTTCTACTCGAAGAACAAGAGCTCGGATAAGTAGTTTATGTTTAATTAAGTTTAATTATGCACTATTTCAATGAACATAAGAGGTTATGCAACAAGTATGGCGTGTGCTATATTGCTGCAGTTGGAGTTTGTGTGATGTGTAACCAAGTTAAAAATGATGCTTGAAATGTAGCATCGTAATATTTATGCAAAAAAAATCTGGGAATTAAATTTTGAGTAAAAGTTAGGTGCAAGCCTCGTAAAATCATACAAAAAGTAGAGAATAATTGTTATAAACATTCTTGAATGTTTCACATTTATGCAAATTTTCATGATGAAGTGAACTCATGAAAGTTTGAGCAGTAAAAACAAAATCCGAGCCTTAAAATGCTAATAAAAATAATATTTTCGAAGCACTGATTTTAGTATTATTTTATCCAAAGCACTAGGCATATTTTTTTCATTACGAAATTATGTATGAAGCTGAAACATTCAAAAATTCGTGTCATTAAAATCTTCAATATATCAATTATTTTTCCTTTTATATATATTTTAGACACCACCTCACCTGCCAATACACACACTCACACGAAGCTTCACTTAAGAGTGCCAGGGCCACGGACTCACAGAGTATGGCACCACCAAATGTGCGAGAGGTATATCTCGCATAGAGCGAGTACAACCCTCAGCTCGCTCGCTTGATATAGCTCACAACTCTCAGGTCACTTGGTCGTCGATCAACGTAGTGGCTTTTGGTCCATTTTCTCTTTTTCCCTCAATTTATTATAATTTCTTTACTTCGCGAATTTTCTGTTTTTCATGGGTATTTTTTTGCTTTTATTTTTTTCTTTGTTTTTCATCGGTCTTTTTTTCATGGGTACTTACGTTTTTTCCATGTTTCATTCCTGATTTCATTGTCCGTTAGCTTTTTATATATGTTTTCTTTATTTCTTTTCTCGGTTTTCTTCTTTTTTTTCTTGGGTTTCACTATTTTTATTCTCTTACATTTGTTTCCTTGTATTTTCATTATCATCTTAGTTTTTTACTTTATTGATAAATATAGTAGTAACTTTAATAAAATATATGTTCTGATGACTATTTTTCTTTCATACAAAATGTATATTTTTCTTTTGAACAAGACAATATTTTATATATGTTTAACATTTTAAAATACATGATTGACATTTCTTTAGATATATGTGTTTGATGACTTTTTTGTTTAATACACATTGTACAATTTTTAATAGATCGGGAACATTTTGTTATACTTGTTTATCATTTTTGAAAATATATGTTTAACATTTTCTAAAATAAATATGATTGATGACTATTTATTGCATACACATTGTAATTATTAATAAAACAAAAAAAAATTTATAAAAGTTCAAATTTTAATATATATTATTTAAATTTTTCAGATGATCAATGTAGTTTTCAAAAATTGTGCTTTCATGTAATTTTTTTAAAAATGGTTTTATATTTTTCATATACAGAAGAACATCTTTGAAATAGATTATTAATTTTAAAAAAAAATTATGTGTTTGATGACTACATTTTTTTCATGCAGATTGTATATATATTTAATACATGTTTAACATTACTAAAAAATATATTCTAACTTTTTAATACATGCTCAATATTAAAAAAAATAGCAAAACAATAAAAAAATTAAGACAACTTCAGTCACTACGGCACATGTTCGCTTGTTGAAGAAATCAAGCAGAGCGACTTTTACACACTTGTTATATTCCGCCATGGACAAGGCGCTGCGTGGGCAAGCGTTCATTCCATTTATCTTGTGTTAAACGATATATAGTCAACATCGACTGAACAATACCAGCACATGCACGCACATTGTTGATAACCTAGAGCTGAGAGCAACTAGTTAGAGAGCAATTCTTCATAGCTCACGCAACGGACACTTTAAAAACACGCCATGAGTCGCGTCCTCGCACTTTTTTCATGTTTTCCTTTTTATTATTTCTGTGTTTGCATTTTTGTTGTTTAAAATTGGTATTTTTAGCTCTTTCAGTTTTCACGCGGTTTTTTCTTATATTTTGATGGAAAAAATAAAAAAATCAATTTTTTTTAAAGTAAAAAAGGCACACCCTGTACCTCTAAAAAAGTGGTACGGCCGCATGCCTCTACAAAAAGTGGTATGACCTGTGCCTTTGAAAAATGCACGATCATGTCCATCGTAAATGCACGAATTTACTTACGCGAGAGGCACGCCGCGTGCTTCTAACAAAGAAAAATAGAAAACACCAGAGCGCGACAAATAGCGCACGTACAGAACGCTACATGGTAAGCATTTGATCTAAAAAAAGCATGGTTAACATTTTTTTATAATGTCACGTACATTTTTTAGACACATAAACATCTTTTTGTTACAAACAATTATTTTAATGTTATCAATATTTTTTAAAACTGCAGTAACAAATTTGTACTATGGGCTAACATTTGTCAAAATCATTTTTTGAGAATTTAATCGAATGCTTACAAATACTAAGCCAAATTTGAATAAATTTTGAGTAATTTTAACCATCATTTTGCCCTTGAGCGAAGGCGTCATGCTTACAACCATGGCGCCTTGGGTCGGGGCGCCGTGCTTACTACCATGGCTCCTTGGCTTGAGGCTTCGTACTATAAACAACCGGCGATTCTTCGTACAAAATCTGATTTTGATGTTTTTGGATTCGTTGAACTCGAATTGATGAGGGCCTCATGTCGATATCATTGGATCTTTATTTAGAGTATTTAAAAAATACCATTTTGAAACTTCCTAAATGGCTAAGTCTGACATCGTAGGTGAATAGGTTTATTGGCATGTGCATGGTCTTGGCACGTTAAAAGGGATTAAATTAGAGTCAAACCGGAGCCAAGATAAGGAATTTTTATAATTTTAGTTTCATTGTGTGATTTAAATTCAAATTTGGGTCTGTCAAATGACACATGTCACATGCTTTATACCCGATGATGACAAGTGAAATGTGTCAGCCTTGCCATCAAGCTGGTGATGGCATGTACCATACCATATGCCACTTACCGGGCTTGCCATTACAATAGTTTTACCATTCATGTCAAGAAAAATAATCTATCGCAGCAAGCGAGACATCGCCGTGCGCCCTCTTGCTGCCACAGCTCTATAGATAGCTCTCTGAGCGAATAATGGTTATGTAGCTCAGGCACCAGGGACCCCTTTTAAAAATTAGATTTTTTTTATTTGGCTAGAAGATTGAAAGTTTTTGTGAACAAACATACACACAAATAGTACTACATAGTAGTACAAATTTCAAATCATCATATTTTTTCTCGCGATGCATAGAGAAAAGATAAATATGATTTTCAAAATGGACCCCTTTTTTGCACAGCCTTCAAACCATAGTATAAATATATTCAAACGAAAATTTACACGCTAGTGCAAAACACATATAATAAGTTTCCATGGATTTGCTTTTGGAACAAAAGCGTTTAAATATGAATTTCAAACTTTTCAAAATAAAGTCATCCATGTAGGACGAGCTACAAAAGTGTGTGTCTGTCCTATACAATAGGGAATTCTTCTGCGGGGTTTGTGGTAACTGAAATTTGCTCCGAATATCCATCTTGGGTCGTCTTCTTCTCCCAGTGAAAAATGATCCTCGATCTCAGCCGGGACAAAAAGAAAATGTGGTGAGCTAGGTTACGCACGCGCCGCCGCCAGCTCCCCTCGCACGCCGCCGCCTCCTTCCGCCGACGCTACTGCTGATCCGCCTCGTCTCTGTGGCCTTAGGGCCGTGGTGACGCGGTAGATCTCGATTGTTGTTGATGAAGGGCATCGTTTTTAGACGTTTCTTTTAAATTTTGTTAGGATTTGTGTCTTGCTCAGAAAAATGAGATGGTGCCGGATTTTTGAAGATGAAATAAAGTTTTTCCCGCCTATCCCCATTCCGGTGGTGTGTCTAGCATCATCGGTGGGTGTGTGGAGGTGTGTCTTCGGCAGATTTATCCTTGGTGGATTTGCTCGGAGCTCGTCGTAGTTCATCTGCGTTTGTGTGTCCTCAGGTCTGATCCTTCCGATCTACTCTACTCTTCAACGGCGGACGTTGCTGTTCTGATGCGTTGGTCCTACTGGGCCTTAGCACGACGACTTCTCGATTGTCTACTACAACAAGTTTTGCTCAACTTCGGCGAGGGAGGGGCGATGACGGCAGCGCGCCTTCGGCTTGCTTCAGTGCTTGTAGTCGTCGCTAGGTGGTACTACCATGATTAAAGATGAATAAATTAAAGAAAAAAATGCAAAATAAAAAAATAAAAAAATGTGGTAGCACTCCATTATTATCGGCATCAGATCTGAGCAGGCAAGCACGTCCTCTTCACGGCGGCAGACACTTCTGGAAAATGGGGATGTGGATGTGATGCTCCTCCGCAGTCCGCACAGTCACACGCACGATCCACGACTGTCGAGCAAACCCAGTTTTCTTTCATTATTTCCCACTGTAAAAACTCGCCGGGTTTATCCACTTCAACCAACCACACACCAGCCCCAGCGAGTAATCCGTTCGCCATGGCTCGCCGCGCCGAGCTCCTCCTCTTCTTCCTGCTAGCTGCCACGCCAGCGCTCTCCTCCGCCGCCGCGCCCGGCACCATCGTATTCACCACGCTCGGCCGCAGCCGCTACGCCTTCGACATCTACGCCCTCCCGTTCACCCCCCTCCCTCTCCCCCGTCCCCGCCTCAGAGCTCCTCCTCACCGACGGCGCCTCCGTCAACTACAACGGCAACTTCGCGCCCTCCTCCGACGCCCTCCTCTTCGTCTCCGAGCGCAACGGATCCCTCAACATCCACCTCTCCCCCGTCCCCCCAACCGACTCCTCCTCTTCCTCCCGCCGCGAGGCGCTCCAGGTCGACTCGTCCCCGACGCCGCTGCTGCCCTGGGACCCCGTCGCGCTCCGGGACCGCCCGGCCCTCACCCGCGACGGCACCCGCCTCGTCTACGTCTCCACGGCGGCCCCCGCGCCCGCCCCGCGCCGGAGCTGGGCGGCCGTCTACTCCACCCACCTCCCCTCAGGCCGGACAACCCGGCTCACCCCGCCCGGCCTCGCCGACTTCAGCCCCGCCGTCTCGCCCTCGGGGGACTGGACCGCGGCCGCCTCCCCTGGCCCAGCCGGCTGGGCCGGCGAGGTGCAGGACCTCCGCACCGACATCTACGCCTTCCGGACCTCCGACGGATCCCGCCGCACGCTGCTCGTCAAAGACGGCGGCTGGCCCTGCTGGGCCGACGACGCCACACTCTTCTTCCACCGCCGGGACAGCGACGGCTGGTACGGCGTCTACCGCGCCAAGATCGAGGTCTCCGACGAGCTCCTCTCCGCGGCCTTCGTGGAGCGGGTCACCCCGCCGGGGTTCCACGCATTCACGCCCGCCGCGTCCCCGGGCGCGCCGGGGCTCGTCGCCGTGGCCACCAGGCGGCCCGGCTCGGACTACCGCCACATCGAGGTGATCGACCTGACCTCCGGCGCCGAGAACGCCGCCTACTTCGAGGTGACCAGGCCCGTGGCGCCGCGCGCGCATCACTTCAACCCGTTCGTCTCGCCGGACGGCGCGCGGGTCGGGTACCACCGGTGCCGGGGCAGCGGGAACGGGGACTCGCCGCTGCTGCTGGAGAGCCTCAAGAGCCCGGCACGGGACTCGCTCTTCAGGATCGACGGCTCGTACCCTTCCTTCTCGCCCGACGGCAAGAGGATCGCCTTCGTCGGCCTGCCGGGGCTGTACGTGGTCAACTCCGACGGCTCCGGTGGCCGCAGGAAGATCTTCTCCGGCAACGCCTTCCCTACATCGTGGGATTGGAAGAGGAAAGGGGTCATCTACACCAGCATCGGGCCGGACTTCGCGAGCGAGAGCACGGAGGTGGACGTGGTGGCAGTGTCCATCGGCGACGAGGGCGACGACGGCAGCGTCTCTCAGATTTCCATCAAGAAGCTCACGATCGGAGGCGATAACAATGCGTTCGCTTCACCATCGCCGGACGGCAAGTGGCTGGTGTTCCGGTCGGGGAGGTCCGGGCACAAGAACCTGTACATCATGGACGCGGAAGACGGCGAGGCCGGCGGCATTCGGCGCCTGACCGACGGCCCATGGACAGACACCATGTGCAACTGGTCGCCGGACGGCGAGTGGATCGCCTTCGCCTCCGACCGGCACAACCCAGGAGGCGGCAGCTTCGCCATCTTCATGGTTCATCCAAACGGCACTGGGCTGCGGAGGCTGGTGCACAGCGCCGACGGTGGCAGGACAAACCACCCCTGGTTCAGCCCGGACTCCAAGAGCCTGGTGTTCACCTCGGACCTCGCCGCCGTCTCCGCCGAGCCCATTTCGAACCCGCACCACTACCAACCCTACGGCGAGATCTTCACCATCAACATCGACGGCTCGGGCCTCCGTCGGCTCACGCACAACTCGTTTGAGGATGGCACGCCATCGTGGACGCCGCACTTCCTCGACCCCCAGGACGTCAGCGAGACGCTGCGAGCCTCCGGGAGCTGCTCATTTCAGGACTGCCACTGGCTCAGCATAGAGGATGATGCCCAACCTGCAAGTGTTGCCCTTCGCTATGCCCATGGTAACAACAAGATCAGCTGCTAGAAGCTGTGCCCTGATGATATCAAGGAGAGCATACCTGTGCTGTATATAAATGTTTGCCCTGTGGTGCAGGACCATGCCTGCATCTTGCTTAATTAGTACTGTATCTGTATTTATCCCAGGAATAAGGCCATGTAAAGTGATGCCATGTTCAGGCAAATATGAACCAAACTGCCAATGAGATATGTATGTGCACTCGCTATTTTGTGGCAACAGAACTGTAGTTTGAAGCAATTCTACAACAATTCTATTGCTGACTGTTAAGTAGTGCATACAGTGGGAAGAACTGAGCCAAGATTATAAAGGAAAATCCAACTCTACATGCTAACAAGAATGACTCTTACATTGCATTACATTCATACACACGCTACAATATTGACACAACTCGTGTGAACCAAGCAATATCTCACTGGCTCCTGATGTAGGCAGGGCTCTACTTGACAATCTATCTAGCGAATGACCTTCGCCACCATACCTGGAAGGCTCGGCTAAGGTTCGGGCATTCGGCGCCTCTGGATGCGAAGCACTCGAACCATTCCTCGAATAGGCTCTGCTGCTCCCGGAGTGGAAGGGTGAGAAGGGCTTGCCCCAGGCTCTCCTCCAGGGCTCTCGCGTCCAGCCCTTTGGAGCACCTCTGAAGCCAGCCAAAATCCATCATCATCGGCGTGAACCATCCCTGGAACAACTGGCTCCTCAGATCGCTCGGGCACTGAACTTTCCCTTGCCCGAGCGCGATGAACACGCTCGCTGATATCCGGCTTAGCTCATACCTGAACATCGGTGATGCATGTTCATGCATCCTGATGAGCTCGTCTTGCCCAGCCCACAGCTCGACGAAATTCTCTGCCATATCACCGTTGACCAGAATCTCAAATAGCCAGCTGAGGTTCCCACTTTGCTTGCTCACTCTTTCAATCATGGGTTTACTGTGCGTAATTTTCAGTGTCTGGTCTGTGTGGCATTTTGGCTCCGAGTCTTCCTTGAAAAGTTCCACCAATAAGTTCAGACACGAACAGCAAATCTGGTAGAGGCTTCTTTTGTTTAATCCGGACAAATCCTTTTGATACACTGAGCTTTTGCTTAGAAGACCATTGATCAAAGACTGCATATCTTTTCTAGCACTGTTGTTTGTGCTGCTGGTGACAGATTGGATGAGCTGACCTGTCAGGTCTTCCGAGCTGCTAGACGGCTGTGTCTGCAATCTTGCCAATACATCTTTCGATAACGCTTCATCGAAAGTGCATCTAGCAAAGAGGTGCTTTAGCTTCTCTTCCTCATTCTCGTTCCATGGAACGGCTTCAATGTACTCCAAACATGATCTGATTCCTTTGTCAAACATAATCGAGGAAGACACCTGTAATTCAGAATTAAAACAACATCTATCAGACCCGTTGTGAGATGCTACCTACCAAAACTATCTCTTTCTTTTGCGAGAATCATATCAGAAAGAAGAACCATTCAAAAAAAATTGAAGAAGTATAGTAAGGTAATATAGGTAGCATGGGTAAACAATGTCCTATTATTACTGATGTTGCGGTACAAATGCAGACCTAATCTGTAGTTGGCATCACTCTGTAAAAATGGAGACCACCAGGCCATACTGTGTTACAAGAGGTTCAATATAAACAGTGTGCAGAGTAACTCACGGCAGTTAAAGGACCAACCACCGTGTCACCGAACAAATGTAATTTGTCTTTGTCCGATGTTAAAATATTGTCATAATAATCTAGGTTGCAAACATTCTGTACCACCTCCAGAGCAAAAATGTACCAATATCTGCACCACTAAAATTAGTACTCTGCTCATGTATCCATCTAGATCAGAGCTTTTATGTTGTCGTGCTGTCATACTCTGCTCATGTACTCCATCTTGATCGCAGCTTTTATGTTGTCGCGCTGTCATACTACTATCAATGGGCTGACTTCAGATCGAAGGACACACTATCGGCACACACATAATTGATTTGTCCTCCCATAATTACACTCAACAAATAGGACCACGATAATGGATTAATGGCTGATTAAGTATAGAAGAATCAATTCAATTATTTCATTTAATTGACTAACCAAGAAGTGAAAGCACTAGCTAACTACTCCCTTCGTTCCGTATTACTTGTCGCTGATTTAGTACAACTTTGTACTAAATCAGTGACAACCAATATGGAAGGAGGGAGTATCAATTACTTATTGGTTGGTTTCACACTTCCATCTATCCAAACCTAGCTTATCTGGATGCATAATTTGGCACTCTACTCTCCACTAATACGCCTGCAGAGCTAACTAGTGCCCATGACATTAGCAGAATAACTAGTTCAAATGATCAATTTATGAATCCTCGCTTCTATTTCTCAATAAGACTTACTGGTCTGATAGGATACATCTTTATGAGCACTACTAATCCAAATGTATCGTATACTTTGCAGCAGCAAAATTGTCTGTGTAACTCCTACCATGGCAGATGTGGCTCCTAACAAACTACATATGGTGTACATTATCATTACAACTCGGGTGATTTTGACACGGAAAACATAGTTCATAACGAAATTACAACCTCTAATATGTGTACTCGAATTTTGTATTGTTATACAACAGACTAAAATCCAAAAACATGACCATCACCCTCTCAAATGTAAAAAAACATTCAGCGCAATCAAACGGGACCAATCAATCTGAACCGCATCAAACCTCCAATATGCCTCGCACGAACTGAAGAAGTAGCAAAGGAAGGGGGGGAGAGGAATGCAGCAAACGCATCTCACCTCGAGGATGGCAATGGCCCGGGATACGCCGGCCCTGGCGAGCCACCGCGGGGCGTCGGCCTGGAACATGAGCTCGACGGCGTCCCGGAACGCGGCCACGTTGTCGACCCCGTCCACCTCGATCCTCCTGGCTCCGCCTCCGCTGGCGTTGGCGTCGGGCGCCATGGCGGCGAAGAAGGCGCTGCTCCCGCAGAGCACGGCGGAGTCGAGCTCCATGACGACGACGCATCCGCCGTCCCTGCCCCGCAGGCAGAGCTTCAGATCCAGGCCCTCCCCCTGCTCCTCCTCCTCGTCCTCGCGCACGGCGACGAAGGGGGCCAGCGCGGCGGGCTCCGGGTGCTGGGGGAGCAGGGGCTGGGGGTTCGGGGGTGGGTCGTCGGGGTCGATGGGGGAGACGCGGCCCGGGGAGAGGATCCGGCGCGGGTAGTCGATGAGGCCGGCGAGCTTGGAGGAGGGGGAGCCGTGGATGGAGGAGGCGGGGGATTTGGGCGGGAGCTGGTGGTGGTGGTGCTTGCGAGCGGCGTCGAGGGCGAGGGATCCTGGTGGTGGTCCGCCTGGGGCGGGGGCGGGGGCGGGGAGGGAGCGGTTGTGGGGGCGGATGTCGGGGCTGGGCGGGACGCCGGTGAAGGAGCAGCACCAGCCGGCGACGGGGCCGCGGCGGCGCAGGTGGCGGGCCGCGTGCTCCGCCATGCAGGTGTGGGGTGGGAGGGGATCTAGTCTACTCTAGGGCGCCACCATTGGGGGAGGAGGAGGAGAATGAGATGGGGGTGTGGATGGAGGTGGAGCTGGCTGGGGGAGCAAGCAAGTGTGGTGTGGTGTGGTAGCGGAGGGGAGGAGAATAATTGCTGCGGCGGGGTGGGGGCGATGGGGTGGGCCGGGCTGGGCTAGGGCCCTCGGATGGGGGAATGAAACCGCACCTACTACTCCGGCGGTGGTGGACGGACTGGGGTGGGGTGCGTGGCTGGCCATGTGTGGTGTGTGGCGTGCCCGGAAAACGGCGGGACCGGCGGACGGCTGTGCACTGGAGTGGCGGTTTCTGGCGCGTCCGTACCACCTGTCTCTGCTTTCCCGTGACATTCGGTTAGCTCAGACTCAGAGGTTTCTTTTGTTTTTAGCACAACCTAACAAAAGCTTTTTTTTTTTTAAAGAACAACCTAACAAAAGCCATGAAAGGAGAAATGAAAATGCTAAGGAAACTATCTCTTTGTTCCAAACCTGACTTTGATTCTCTCAATAGATAATAAAATGCTAAGGAAACTATCTTCATTGGAAACTATCTCAAAGATGGATAATCAATGTGACAAGACATAAGATATAAAGAAAGTTAAGTCTCAAAACACATGGCCCATTGTGACAAGATAGCGGGATGGTGAGGGAGAGAGATAACCAGTGTAAGAGAGGGAAAGACCGGCATAAGCACAATTAAAGGAGCTAATTAAAAAGTTCATCGTAATAGTGTGAGAGAGGGAGAGAGAGAACCAATAAAGTCGAACATATATAAATGGGGGATTATATGACATGCATATGCGGATGATGCAGCGCTTTTTTAACATGTCAATTTTCCATCATTCACCTTTTCACATTTTTTTAAAATCATGCATTACAAAATATATATTCATTCCATCCGTATGTTTATAAAACATGTCCATGCGATGATGGAAATATTAATTATACTAAAATAATTTTCATGCACATTCAAGAAAATGTCTTTACTTTTTAAAATATAAATTAAAAACATATTCTAATAAGTTTTTGCAAAAAATATAAATTACCATTCTATATATATATGGAGATGATGCAACCAACTTTTTTTACACTTTAATTTTCTTACCGTATGTCGTTCATTTTTTCCACAATATGGCGCGGTCCAACACCTGAACCGCAGGCTGCAGCGAGGAGTGCCGAAGCCGCACTAATGTGTCGCCATTGTGGACACTGATGTGGAGGGGCGAACACGATGGGTCTCAAGCGTGATGGTTCATGTCTGATGGGGTGCTACAACAAAGAAGGTCGCCATCTTGGAAGGTTGTTGGAACAAGCGATGTCACGTAGAAAGGATATTGATTGTGCATGCACGATGCGGTCTCGGAGCACTTCTCGTCAAGTTTCACCATCATCCAGCTAAACGTTCTAGTCAAATTTCACCATCATCCAGCTAAACGTTCTAGCATACATACTCTCTCTCATGTCTTCACCCCACCAGGTCCCAATTCATTTTGGCTTGAATGACTATATTATGAAAGATTGACCATCATGCATCTCATGGAACATTTTTCAACATGTATAATACTATTAATCCTCAATACATTCATATTTCCTTCATTTGCAATGCACGCGCACATTTGCTAGTAAAACCGAAAGAAAATCAGGCGGTATGCCCTCCCAGAGAAGGGGGGTCAACACGACCTTGCTGAGCTAGCGCATGAGGAACCATATTAATCTCTCTATTACAATGCTCTAAATAAACCTTCCCAAATCCCAGTAGAGATAAACAACAACCTTCAAGTATTGGATATTTGGAGCTGCCACCATTGAATATCAAGAGTTGGTTTGGATGGGCTTCCACTACTATCAAGTTATCCATCTGGGTTTCAACTCTCTGGCACCCCAACCTGTGAGCTAATTCCATGCCCTCCAACACCTGCTTCCGTAGAGACGATATCCGCAACGTGTTCAAACTTCCTGGTACTCACCGCTAAGAATTGCCCTCTGCAGTCTCTGACGACATTACGGAAAGAGCCAGTGTGCGTGTCTTCGTCATAGGATGCATCTACATTCAGCGCCGAACATCCAGAGAGGCGGGCTTTTTCCCAAACCTTTGACCTTTGCGGCAATTCCATTGTAGATGATGTTCATATAAAATTCTGAGCTACAGCTCGCATCGCAGGGGCTAATCGGCTGGGATCTTGGACATCTTCCCCTCAGACGATCGACCTTCTTTGCCACCAAATAAACCAGCAGGCCATCACTATCATTTATGAGTGGGTAACTATGTCAAAAGTTTTGTTTTGGAAATTGTTGTCGCATATAATTTGTTCCAGAACCTCCGCCCCGAGGCCCCTGGCACGAGAATTTGCTCTATCATTTCTTGCATTCCGAGCAGCCTCCATATTTCATATGCCCGGTCACATTTAAACAACATATGCACAATCTCCTCTTCTTGAGTATGGCACAGTGGGTACTGTCCCAAGCTTGAGATGAGTCTAATTGCTAAATTGCAGCAGCAGGGAATCACATTATGCAAGCATCTCCATATTTTTTTTACTTTACTCGGCACATTGAAAGACCACAACTTCTTCCAAACAGGGTGTGGACGAGACAGGAACTGGAGTTCAAGTATTTCTCCCCCCCATTGCCTTATACTTAAAGGTTGCATCAACTATCGGTCTTACTGTACACATGCTGGGCTCTAGCAAACAAGCGAGCTACAAAAATATCATCCTAAGACGCTATAAGGAAAACAAATCATATTCAGCAATGTAGCGCCACACAAAGCCAACCTTGCCACAGACTCCTTTGTTGTTCTACACAAACCATTGGCACCAAAATTTGCCAGGTCGGAACAAGGAAACGGGCTACCTTAAAAGCGTTAAAACAAACAACCTTAGAAAAATACTATCCAAGCAAAATCCCACATAGGCAATACACATAATAATAAATAAAATTACCATGTTATATAACAAATCATTGTTTTATTCCAACAAGATGGCTACTATACAGGCGACTGCGATTCAGGGAGAACACGATCCAACTCGCAAAGTTTTGCTACAAACTTGGCATCCTCTCCAAGGGAAGGATAGATAGTACTTTGATCCATGGTAGGCCTCTTGCGAACCAAGATGTTTAGCTTCAGATCCGGCCGATGGGCGTGGATAATGCCAGCGCCTCTCGAGGTCCTTCAAAAGCAGCAAAAAATTGGAAGTCTCGTAGACGATTCGAGAGAGTCGCAACATGTGCCAAGATCTCATTTACAGTTGTGTTGGCCCTTCGCTCCTTCGGAAAAAGCTCAGTCACGACAAAAGCCAATTAATCAATGGTACCTTGGACAAGGGGACCAAGTCCTCATAGACGTTTTTCAGCATCGTCCTCAACATACTCCGGCAATATGCCTGTGATGAAGTTGCAAAGGGAAGATTCAATACAACGAACAAAACAAAATACTAAACATAACAAGCCAAAGTAGACTCACTTTTTGCAGTGTCCTGCAATATCCTGGAACGAATTTGAGTCTCCTCCAACAACTTTTGTAGATCTTTGCTCCTTGCAGCCAAAGTCTCCACCTCCATTTCCTTCTCAACAAAGTCTCGAGACTTGGAATCAAGCGAGCCCTGTAGAAGTTCATTCTGCTTTCGAAGCTTGTCATTCTCCGACAATTTAGTCTTCAAGGAATCCTGGAGGGACTGCATGGTAGCTTGGTCAGCCTCGGATGCCTTTTTCAAAGCCTCATTAGCATCATGCAAAGCTCGGGCAAAAGAATCAGCGTCTTCCAGCTTCTTCCGATCTACATCGCGAGCAAGCTTCGCATCTTTGACTAGAGCCCGAAGATGCTTGACCTCCTCGGCTTTAAAAACATAAAATGCATCACATCAACAAAGAGGCTTGATTACAACATAAAAGTCAGAAATGAAGCACTTACGAAGAGTAGAAGCAAGGGCCTCTTTATTAACCTTTCGTTGCTCCTCCAAATGTCGTTGTAACTCTGCGACCTCGGACCGCAGAGCCAGATTCTCCTCTTTCATGGCTTGCAAAAAATACAAAACCGGGTAAGTACCTCATAATCTAGTCCTATAAACAACCGTAGAAAGCCAAACTCAGGGGCTACTATGCCTTGCCACTATACCTACATACAAAAGGTACTAACCTGAAAACGAGGCTCGACCGACCTCCTGACAGCAGACAAGGACTCAGCCGCCTCGACAAGACATGATGAAGCCTTGTCCATCAAGGACCGAAGATCCTTCGGAACCCCGTGGCTCTTCTTTCGACCTCTGGATCTGACAGCCTTGTGCCTCTTGGCACCAAGATCATCAATGTCGCCCTCCCCGATAGGCGAACGAACATCGCCCATGGCGACATCTACTTGTGAAGATCTCGGAGGCATGGATGGCCTCTGTTGTGGACTCCCCAAGGGGGGAGTGGGCACTCCTGCACAAGAACGAAATCAAACACATTGCATCAACATCTAGAACATAGCCAACATACGACAAAGTTACAATAGTAACTGTCACCTGTAGCGGCAGGAACAGAGGCCTGCACCTGGGTGACGAACAATCTGCAAATATAAACATTTCAAGGATTAAGCCCGTAAAATGACTATGCAAAACACGCAAAGGAAATAGCAACCTCACGGGTCATCTTCAAGATCGACCTATGGCCTCTTACGGGGCCCGTCAGGCCCGACATCATCCTCATGATAGGAGGAGGGACCGCTTTCTTAGGCTGCAGAACCCTCAAAGGATCCTATCAAATTTTCATATGATGATCTGCCAAATGTGGGGCAGAGCTGCTGGCACCACCATCGTCAAAAGTTCCCGTCTCTTTGTCGACCTCATCGTCAAGTCCGATGTTGCTGCCATCGGCACATGTCCTTTGCTCCAAGTCACTATACACTTAGCGATGAGCGGAGTTTTCTTCCTCCGCACCAAGCTTAGTTTCTTGTTCACTGGCCTCCTCGTCGTCCTCTTTAGGAGGTTTGGCCTCTTCTGGCGTCCTCTATCGTGATGACAACCTTTTTTTTCGGGTCCGCTTGGGGCTCGAGGAAGGATAGAATCAACCATGGCCAGGATCAGAATATTGCTCAGCAGCGGTGGCTTTGAATAAGGGTTGGTTGGTCCGATAACATGCTTTTGATAGATGGACTCCAGATATGCTGGACTCTATGGCCTCTATTACCATTTGCAATGGGCCTGAATTGATCTAGGATTGACAGAGGGTAGTGAGGAGGAGAAAGGGCATGCATCTGGTGTTGAGGCAAGCAAGAACAACTTTTCTCTCTCTCTCTCTCCACTTGCTAGTTCATCATAATAATCGATACACATTATGGGTCAACGCCCTCTTATGCATCTGCGGCTCGCAGACAACAAACACCTAGGGCGTGTTTGGATGACTGCCTCACACCTGGCTCGCATCCACCATGCAAAATTTTCTTGTTTGGTATACTGTATGGGCTTTCCAGCCTGACCCAACGGATGCAAAACTAGGCGTCTCAACCAGGCCGAGGGGAACGCGGGTTTGTACCGTAGCTCCCATGCAGGCTCGCTTCTCCCTCTCCCCTTTCCCTGTACAACGTCTAGAGCCGTCGCAGACCACACGCCCCCCCCTGCGTCGCCCGTATCCCCGCGCTCTCTCTCTTCCTCCCCTATTGTCTGAGCACCCGCGCCGAGTTCGTCGCGCCGCGCTACCTATCCTCCTCCTCCCTGCCGAGCTCGCCGCGTCGTGCCGCCCGTCCTCCTCCTTGACGCCGAGCTCGCCGCGCCGTGCCACCCGTCCTCCTTCTCCGCGCCGAGCTTGCCGCGTCGCCCGTCCCCCTCCTCCGCGCCGATCTTGCCTCCCTTCCCTGTATAGGAGGCGGCAGCCGCCGCCATGACCTTGGACGCCGAGGAGCTGCAGCTCACCCCGCCATACACTCATCTCTGAATATTTTTGCATCAGCTCAGCCTGGTTATGCTCACACTGGTTGCCCCATGCGAACAGCCAGAAGCTGCCCAGGGAACCAAACACGCCCCTAACCGCTGGCCCACATGCCAGTCACGCCACACACACACTACTACCCACTTAGTCTTCTCCTCATTGGCAGGTGGGGTCACATAGCTAGTCATCCGTGACAAAAATATAATGCTTATTTTTTTACATCATACCGTGACGATGGAATAGTAGGAGCATCACTCGTTGTTGGAGTAGCAGGAGCAGCACTGGCTGTTGGAGTAGAAGGAGCAGATAGACGCCTGGCAGCACAACACATACTTACATTCCTGACCCAACAATACAAATGAAACATGAGGCACAAATACTGTATAGATCGTACTCTGCACACTTCTTTCCCAAAGCGGCACGAACAAGTTGAATCGGAACATGGTCAATATGAGTATTACGAGGAAATCGGTGTCGAATAATGGTCAAAAGACGCCGCAAAGCGTCCCGGTTTTCTTCAGCATCGTACAACATCTGGACAAGCTCTGAGTCCATGTCTAGATCCAGAAGCCCGCATGCAGTAGAAGCCTCCATTTTCATGCCCTTTCAAAACATCATTTTTAGAATTGGTGATAAGAAGCTAATGTTCTTTAAAGCATGAACATTGGAAATTAGGTAAACCACACTTTTTGATGGAGGCATGATGAACGTACAATCAAGGCAGCAGAGACTTGCTTAGAATAAGGCCCAGCAGCGCTTGACATATTCCTCCACCTCTTGAGCGGTTTGAGTGGGCAAGATGAAGAAGCGGCAGATTTTTCCAAGCACTGCAAAATCCATGGTTGTCGTCGGATCCATCTCTTATTATCTCATCCGGATCTACTACGTCGTAATCCATCAGGCCAGAATCAGCCGTCGTCTTGGGATCTAGCTAGGGTTCCCATCCCATGGATATATGATTGAACTTTTAGAGTAGGAGGCGGCGACGAGGTTTGTGTGGGAGATGCGGCGGAGTCTAGGGCTTTTACTTCCTTTTTCTACTAGCGAGCGGATCCGTCCAACCACATGTGAAGGAGATGGTGCATGAAGCGGAAGAGCGTGGTGTACACCGAGAGGCATTTCAGCAAAAAAAAAAGGAACGAAGAAAAATGTGGCTTCGCCCGGGTTCGAACCGGAGACCTTCAGTGTGTTAGACTGACGTGATAACCAACTACACCACGAAACCATTGATGACGAAATCTGAAGGCATCTACTTTTGTACTCGGAATAGGTTGACGTGCCCAAAACAAGGAATGTAAAACATACAGTATATATTTGCTTGGTTGATAAGACAGACAAGCCAACGTAATTTTCAGCCGAAAACCTTCTAAATTCAGAACCAAGGCTTCCTACGCACGTACGTACTGTTAAGGTCGAAATTTACCATGCACGTACGCATGCAGTAGCTAGCTCGAGCCTATACCTTGTCGTCCAAGCTTCAGCACCACCAAATGGACCATCAACTTGCTCGGTCGGAAAAAGCTCTCCCTGCATGTCATACCATGTATATATACACACATATGTATTTAATCAATGGCCATCGTCTCTATTACTTATATATTATATATATACACACGAGGAAGGCTAGAGGGAAAATCAAGTTGCTTTGGATTAAACTCTACCGTTCCAACAAAAAAAGAGTGGTCGATCCAACGACGCGTCCTCCATGGCATGGCGACACGCCTTCTCCGCTGCTTGCAAGGTGTGTGTTTTCTCCTCTCTCTCTCTCTCTCTCTCTCTCTCTCTCTTTATGCTCTCTTTGTGTTCTCAGCTATTTACATTTTTGTTCACCCTTTTTACGTACCCCTCGACAACGAACGCCTATCTTTTCTTGTATACTCAGTTTCAAAAGAAGGCATGCAAATGTTGTAAAGTTCATGTCAAACAAAGTTAGAGCAATTTATAGGAAAAACTATCAAGCAGCTGCAGTGATGATCATTGTCAAATCTTCTCCACCCAATTATAAACACAAAAGGAATTGATTTATTTGATCGTTGCGGGCTACTGTGCTTGATTTTTGCCTTTTTTTTCTTTGGGAGGGAGGAAAAACTCAATGTTTACTGCGATACAAACAAGATCGCGAGGTTAATGCAACTACAGATGTCTGCCGGGGTTCAAAAACATAGAAAACTTGATTAGTTTATGACTATGCTCGATTTTTCTTCCTTTGTCTCCCGAAACCACTATAGTTTTTTTTTTTGAGAAATCCGAAATCACTTTTTTTTTGAGAAATCTAAAATCACTATAGTTGAATTCTTGTGTCTTGGTTAAGGGCCCGTTTGGAAGGCCCAAACTCTATGCAAGGGGGGGGGGGGGGGGGGGAAAGCTAGCTAATGGGCTCTGGGCCTTAAAATACTCGTTATTTTATTTGTCATAATCTGGGAAAAAAATTTGGTGACACCCACGGCTGCGCGCCGCCGGCGGGCGCAGCACCGCCGCTCGTCGGCGCGACGTCCATTCCCACCCACGAACCAGTTCCGTCCCACCGCGGCGCGTGCTTCTTTGGCGCCCCGGCCTTGGGTTTGGAGTCGCAGTTCTCGTCCCGCTTCCCGTCGTCGTCAGCCGCCTGGCGCTTCCACGATGGCCGGATGCTCTTGCGGCCCCAGCCTCTGACCGAGGCAGCCTCAGGCGAGGAGGCGGGCCAGCGCACGAGAGGGTAGGTTCCTGTGTGCTCGCAGGAAAAATTCCTGGGTTCAGTTTAATCGCTGGCTGTGCTCCTGTCGTATTTTGGTCCGGCGGATCTAGTTTGGTAGATGGAGTCTGGCTGCTGAACCACTCACTGGAGAGTAGAGTGACCGAATTGTGCCACTGTAGAGAGGATGATCTTGGTTGTAGCTCAGCTCCAGCCATCTGAATTTCGTTACTAGTATCACTTATTCGCAGGGGAGTTTGGTTCTCATATGTTCGGTTCGTGGTGCGTAGAGAGTCTGGCATGTATCTTGCTCAAGGATCGTTCCAGTCCTTAAAAGAACGCGAGGCCTTGTATCTCGATCGATGGCTAGGGCGGAGCCAGGATTTGGATATGAGGGGGGCGAGAAACCAAAGCTTATAGAATAGATGAAATATCATAACATATTAAGTCCTAAAATAACATTGAAGCCAAAGTATAAAATATAGATTACAATTACAAAATAGATTTACATATCTATTATTGTTGAAACGGATGTATCTAGATGAAAATACATTTATTTCTATGACAACTAATATTGAACTAATGGAGTAGCTTCAATTGAGCTTTATAACTATGTGTGTCGAACAAGTTAATAATCCTCAGCCCCCAGTTCATATTTCAGTCGTATAACAAAAACAATTGCCAGGTTGTATAACAAAAAAAATTGATTAATAAATTAATTACTTTTTTATGCGCAACATTAATCTATCAGCCAAAGATTGCAATTCATGATTAATAATACTATAGCACGTAGTGGTACATTTCTTCATCTAATCTTCCGGCAAAACTTCGATCTAGCATCCCTAATTTTTTTTGAACTAGCGATCTGTAATCTGTATATGGCTTGTGTTTGGAAACCGCCAACCAGCAAACAACGAATACCTGATCGGTGCAGCTGAGGACGACGTCGTCGTGATGAGCAGCAGCCAAAGGCAAACAAAAACGCCCTAGCAGGACAACTGCACAGGTGACAGCAGCGGCCGACGGCAGCAGCACAAAACTGGAAACGCGCCTTAGGGCAGAATAATCGATCGATCGATCAGATAGATACATGCACGTTGGGCTATTGGGCTTTCTAATTCGGTGGAAGCAGTTGTTCTTTAGATATGGGCTATTAGCCTATTAGCACTTTATAAATATATCTAATGACGTAATTAGTTCCGGCCAATTAGCAAATAAGTATACAATACATATCTTAACTCTTACCTGCTACGAATCGTTAGGGGGGGCGAGCGATTGGCAGGGGTCTAGCCCCTGCTAGCCCCCCCTTGTCTCCGCCCCTTATTGCTGATTCTGCAACTGCAAGGCAGTGTCTGCCCTTCAGAAAACTCACAAAAAAGATCAATACTTTGAGCTAATTTTCTTTATCCCTTTTTACTACCGTTGTTAAGTACAACCATATTTTTTTCTCAACTTGACCTTCATGTGGGCTTGTCTGTCACAGGTTGCAAGGCATCTTGCCAGGCATCGACCGGCGAATGCGATTTACAATGAGATTGTGTCAGCGGCCTCTGTTCCTTCTTTGAGGGCACCTGCTGCAAATACAACTACCAGCGCAGGTAATATATGGCTGTTTCCACCGCATAAATTGCTGCTTTAATCAGTTTGCTTATGTGGCAACTGGCAACTAATAGTAGCCCAACTTGATTGTGCCAAGTGTACTATTTTACTCTGAATCTTATTACAGATGTTTTGTTTTTCTTCTTCTTCTGTGTAAACTCTGAATCTTATTACGTTATACGCCAACTTGGTTGCCTGTTGCCATGAAGAAAGTGAATTCCTGACTGGTGCTTAATTAATGCAGTTAGTGTGCTTAGAAACCTTCTACAGAGGTACCGATCAAGCTCTGTTGGTCAGAGGATACGGGGCGTGCACTCTGACGCCGCTTCTCTTCGTAACAACATTTATAGGAGTTATCCTCAAAGAGCTATGCAAAACTTCAGAAGGCAGCCCTCGTTACATTCCAACACAGCTTCTGCAAATACAACTACTGGCGCAGGTATATATGGTTGCTTCTCCTTCTCTCACCCCACCTTATAATGTACAGCTTTAAATCGATATACTTATGTGGAAACTGCCAAACTAGTAGTAGCCCCTGACTGAATTGCGGCCGATGTCCTGTTTTCTGTTAGAGAGATGCTTCCTTTTTCTTCTTCTCTGTAGAATCTAGATCTTACTAATATTCTACACCTTACCGGGTGCGTATTTCTTCTCTGACTGAGTAAGTTTCTTCTTGGTGTTTAATTTATGCAGACAGTGTGCTTAGAAATCTACAACAGAGGTACCGATCAAGTTCTGTTGGTCAGAGGATACGGGGCATGCACTCCGACACTGCTTCTCTTCCTAAAGAGTTTTATAGGAGTGATACAGAAGGAGTTATACAGAACTTCAAAAGCCTAAGTCGAGGTACCCGCCTTTTGTTTTGTCGCATTTACTAATTATTTAGTAGTATGTGGCTTTTAGCCATGAATAACAGGCAATTTGGCTTGACAACTTATGTGTGCACGGATGGATTCTATTCTCTATGCAGGAGTTTCAAATGCGGCAAGGGAGGAAGCACATGTTCTTGGTACAGCTAGTGCACCCTATTACATGGTAGAGAAAGGCCTACTTAAGAAGCAGCTTCTGCGTACCTGCGGGGGCCTTATAGTTACCGGCTTTGCGATATATGGCATTCATAAATTGGAGGAAGTGAAAGTCAGCAATTTCGAAGGTTTGAAAGAAGTCCCTAGGCATTTGAGTACGAAGTTAAGTGATGTAAAGGGGGTCGACGAAGCCAAAGCTGAGCTAGAGGATATAGTTCACTACCATAATATTCATCGATGAAATTGATGCCATTGGTGGGCGCAGAGACGCGGAAGATTCAGCGTCGCAGAGACAGACCCTGAACCAGCTGCTTGTTGAGATGGATGGATTCAGGCAAAATGACGGGATTATAGTGATTGCGGCGACCAACTTCCCCCAGTCACTAGATAACGCCCTTGTCAGGCCTGGTCGTTTTGACCGTCAAGTCCATGTTCCAATTCCAGATGTTGAGGGCCGACGGCAGATCCTCGAGACTTATATGTCAAAGGTACTTAGTAGTATTAGGCATACCTACTTTTCGTGGTCTCTGATGCAAGGCTTTGACCTTTTCTCCATCATTTCTTCCATGCAGGTGTTTAAAGCCAGGGGTGTGGATGTGATGACTATCGCCAAGGGGACGCCTGGGTTCTCAGGTGCAGACCTCGCAAACCTAGTGAACGACGCCGCTCTCAAGGCTTCCAGGGAGGGGGCAAATGCTGTTGGGATGGATCACCTCGAGTACGCCAAGGACAAGATCATCATGGGCAGCGAGCGCAAGTCAGCGGTGATATCTGATCATTCCAAGAAGATGACCGCGTATCACGAGGGAGGGCACGCCCTTGTTGCTTTCCTCACGGATGGCGCCGATCCTGTCCACAAGGCCACCATTGTTCCCAGAGGGAACTCTCTTGGCATGGTGACACAGCTTCCCGGGGAAGACGGCGAGCTCGAAGTCTCGAGGAAGCCAACGCTGGATGTACTCATGGGTGGGCGGGTGGCCGAGGAGCTCATATTTGGGGAGACGGGGGTCACCGCCGGCCCCTTGTCTGATCTCAGTCAGGCGACTCAGCTGGCGAAGGACATGGTCACCAAGTATGGCATGAGCAAGCGGGTGGGCCTTGTTTCCTATGGCGGCGCGACGACCATGAGCGGGTCAATGGCGGCCCTGGTCGATGAGGAAGTGAAGGCATTATTGGACAAGGCTTACAGTAACGCGAAAACGATTCTCACGACACACAGCAGAGAGCTCCACGCGCTCGCCAACGCCCTCCTGAAGCACGGAACTCTCTCCGGTGACCAGATCAAGAAAATAGTATCGGCAGGTAGATGGTTTTAACAGGACTTGTTAAAACCTTCTTTTTTAGGGACTTGTTGAAACCTTCTTCACCTGGTTTAACAGTGGAGAGGAAGAAGTTTTGTTTTCTGATACTTTTGTTTGCACAGTAAGTGTAAAGAGCGGTCTGAATTTTCTGAATTCTTTTTCCCAAGTCTGAAGAGAGTGTTGCCCAAACCAATCAAACCATTTTCTTTTTTAATGCAGAATCTCACGAGTCCTGAACTTAGTACTCCCTTCGTTTCTTTTTACTCCGCGTATAAGATTTGTCCGAAGTCAAACTTTATAGAGTCTGGCTAACTTTATATTAAAAAACATCAACATCTGTAATATGAAGCTTATACAATATGAAAATTTATCTCTTGATGCTTCTAATGATATTGGTTTTGTATTGCGAAATCAAACTATACGCGCAGTAAAAACAAACGGAGGGAGTATCCATCTCTTGATGATTCGGTCGAAGAACAGGCAACAACAAAGTTATCACCATGTATTTGTGGCATTGCTTTCTGATCAAAGGTAGGCCAGTCGATCCGGTATCATCTGAGGGCAAAAGATACAATTGCCATGGTTTCTGATCAAACCACCCATTCTAATCTGAGAGACAAATGTCGGGTTGAATAGCCTGAAAAACCCCACCCAGATCTGTATGGAGTTCCCCTACATTTTTTTCCCCTGGAACTGGTTTCTGATCTTGCTGAACCAATGCGCCGCATCTCATGTAGTAAAGGAATATTTTGCTAATTATTGATTGCCACAACACTATCATTCAATATAATCCCTCCGTTTTTATTTACTCTACATATTAAAGTTGACTAAAGTCAAACTTCGTAAAGTTCGACCAAATTTATAGAAAAATATATGAACATTTACTATAACAAATCTATATGATGTAAAAGTACATTCAACAATAAATCTAATGGCATTGATTTGTTATTTCATATGTTAATATTTTTGTTTATATTTTTGGTCAAAGTTTACAAAGCTTGACTTTGACTAAAGCTAATACTTGCGCAGCGGCTTGAAAACTTCTTTCAGCTTGTTCCTTCGATTCTCATCTTCACTCTCATGCAGTAGCCAACCATGAATTGCTTCTCATCCTGCTCCCACTGTCGGTCCATAGACTTGTGAGTTGTGAATTTCAGTCCAGCCACTAGACTTCACCTGGTCACCCTCGATCAGTTGAGCAAAGCTCTTGAGTACAATTACGAGAGGCCAAGCAACCAGCCATGCCAAGTGGCAGCTGCTGGTAGGCTGTGGTGGATTTTTATTTTCTTTTTCTCTTATATGCTGATTGGAACGCATGGCGTGTAGAGGGTCATGCCAAGTGGCAGCCTGTGGTTGGCTACAGTGAAAATGATTTTTTAGAATATTTGTTTAGAAAAATGAAATTGAGACTTTTTTATAAAAAAATTAAGATGGAAGTGCGACTTTAAAAAAAATCTTTTCAACAAGCACTACAAAGTGGCATTTGCTGGTTTCCTGCAGTGGAGATGGTTTAAAAAAAGTAAAAGTGATGTTTTAATTATTAAAAAATATATAAGTAAGAATTTTATTTATTTTTGTTGGGATACAGGGCAGAAAACAATAAATTTTCTAACCTACGATACCCGAACCCAAGATCTATGCTATGGCGATGTAATGTAACAGAGGGAATCGGTGTTCATATCTTTGAAGATTGAAAAAGGGAAACGCTCTTGCGAACGTGGTTGGCGTAGACTCTGAACTACGACCTCCCTGTCGTATAGAAGACCCCCGGCGTTGGAGACTCTCGGCGACCTCCAGACGATGAAGTGGCACCACATGTGTAGTGCCTCGAGGAGATTACACACGTACGGCGCAAACGATGTTCCCTTTGGGCTCCGAACCAGGCGAGCAGCGGAAAGAAGATGAATTCGGATCCCGACTCCGGCAGAGCGACGACATGCTTTGGTGAAGAACTCCCAACCAAGTGCAAACTCCAAACAAGGGGAGTCCGCTCGAGGTAGGAGAAAGAGAGAGAGATAACTCAATGAGATGATGGAAAAAGGGGGGTCTACCCCTCCTTATATAGGCCAAGGAGGGGGGGTGGGATCCTCCCCCCTCCCCCATGTGGGACTAAACCCTTGGGAGGGGGGGGGGGTGCGCCATCCTAAGGGGGGTGGGGCCCTCCCTTGGCGCATGGCCCAAGGGGGGAACCCCCTCCTTCCCTAATGGGCCCCATATGGCCCATTTAACCTTTTTCCATTATTTAATTTATTTAAATATATTTTAATATTTAATTCTTTTAAATAAATAATAAAATAATATTAAATATAATTAAACATTATTTTGAACCTTTCAAAATATCTGGAACATCTTCCGTTCTATCCCGGAACTATTCCGGTGCTCTCTCCTATTTCACTGATGATCCCGAATCTATCCCAGTGCATCGATTGCCCCTTAAGTGTGACACACTACAGTCTGGGAAACAACAGACATGATCAAGACACTCTCTTGATCAATGACTAATCAATTGGACCTGGTTACAATCCTTGATAGCCTCTGCGCTTTCATCGAATGAACTTCAATCGCTTTTGGAAACGTTAACGGTAAGACTTGATCCCTTTGTCCTGTGATACTTTGTTTGTTCGAGGTTTGATTGTCGGTATCCTTATACCTAGTTCACACCTCGTTCTCAACAAAACAAGTTTACTCGTATGTGCCTATTACATCTCTTGTGACCTAGTCACTTCCTTGCCAGGTGTTGATGCAATATCACTGAGTGGGCCCAGAGTACCTGTCCGTCACGAGGACTGACAAATCTCATTCTGATCTATTTGCATACTCATTAATGTGTCTACTTCGGAGTACCTAAGATACACCTTTATGGCCAGCATATTTCAGTCAGGCGGTGGATGCAAGTTAATGTCTCTTGGTAAATAGTAATTACGTATGATCATCCCAAGATCTATGCTATGACGATGTAATGTAACGGAGGGAATTGGTGTCATTTATACCTCAGCTTGAAGATAGAGGTCTTTTCAGAAATAAAGTATGCGTCGAAATATTTCCAGCATCAACCATATCAACATTAACATGTCAAGACAGTCCATCTATCACGTAAAACATCAGTATTAGCCACAGAAATTATGTATGCCATGAAGCTTCAGCACACTACCAACCGAGGAGCCACGGGACCACACGCCTTGGTGGTGCGACGTGGGGGCATGCCATCTATTTGTGTGGGGGCTCCTAGCATCCCTTTAGGTCAATTCCTTCACCAACAATTCTTACATATTTCAATACTTCCCGAAACTAGAAGACATCATTGTTTCTGTCGCCGCATGCTTTTGGACCTTGGCGAATCAATCTGGAGGTTGTTTCTAGAGCGCTGGCAAGGGGGGGGGTCTGTTGCTGAAGGTTTCTACATCATCTTTGCTGCCTCCATATGGTGATGTGTGAGTAGTTCCCTCAGGACCTTAGGGTCCATAGATGAAACTAAATCTCTTTCTCTCTCTCTCTCCATCAATACCATGTTCCCTCCTTCTTGTAAGATCAGAATCAATCCGATGTAATTTGTGGTGTGTTTGTTGGGATATGAGGAATTGTAGATTTATGGATTAGATTATTCATGATATCTATTTGAGTCTCTTGAGGTTTCTATTTATGTAATTTTATAGCGTTGCATGCTCTCCGATCTATCTTTCTACCTTGGCCCTTCCAATTATGGGAATCCCCAACT
Source organism: Bromus sterilis (assembly GCA_950022295.1). NCBI lineage: Eukaryota > Viridiplantae > Streptophyta > Magnoliopsida > Poales > Poaceae > Bromus > Bromus sterilis. The sequence goes on along the minus strand of OX465595.1, from coordinate 447,411,073 downwards.
ACTACGTGCGGTAGTATCAACTCTTCTTTCTCTTTGGCATCATATCAAGGGTGCTCCGGGGACCCGCTCTCCCACTACTATTTGTGCTTTCCATTGACCCTCTACACCACCTCTTCAACAAAGATACTTCCCAAGGCCTCCTACATCCCATATATGGTCGTGCAATGACTATTCATGCTTTGATCTATGCCGATGATGCAACTATCTCCATGTATCCGTTCAAATAAGACACTCAATTCTTGAGTGCCACATTAAAATGTTTTGGTGAGGTCACGGGTTTTGTTATAAATTGTTCAAAGAGTCTTGTGGTGCCTATCCGATGTCATAATATTGACCTCGACATCGTCCTTCATTCCTTCCTTTCAATGCATACCACATTTTCGATGACATATTGAGGCTGCCACTTCCGATCACTAGGCTTAATAAGTCAATCAGTTTGCAGTACCTCGAAGATAGGATTGCGAACAAGATTGCGCCTTGGTGTGGAAAGCATGTGGCCACTCCGGATCGCATAATTCTGATGAAGTATGTTATCAAGATGATTGCCATCATCATCTCACTCCGCTTGATGTGTCAGCTAAAGTGAAGAAGAAAATTAATAGTATCTGTCGTGTGTATCTTTGTGCTGGTTGTAACAAGGTCTCGGGAGGCAAGTGCAAGGTTAGCTGGGACATGATGTTCAAGACCAAACGCCACGGTGGTCTGGGTATTCTTGACCTTGAGAAGTTTGCTTCAGTGCTTCGCCTCTATTGGCTTTGATATGAATGGGTCGACCCCTCGAGGACATAGTTGCGACTAAACCTCCATGCACTCCCAAGGACGGTGATTTGTTTGCTCTACAATAAGAGTGGCCGTTGGGGATGAAACCATGGCCAAATGTCCACAATCTCCTTGGTTGGAGGGGCTTAGACCAAATGATATTGCACCTAAGATTTTTTAGCTCTCACGCAAACTGTCTCATTCGATTAGAAAGGTGTTGATGGGCGACAATTGGATTACCCAAATCAACATCCAGCAAGGCATCTTTCTCGCCCACATCCAGAAAATGGTTATATGCTTTGGAAAGACTCATTGGCATCACCCATTGACAGGGTTCGTGATTCAATTACTTGGAAGATCTATGTTGATGGCGTGTACTTCACATCCTCAGCTTATAATCAGGCACAATCTGTGGGTCTTACTATCTCCGCCATGCCGACAACCGTTTGGAAGGCCCCCCACCCACCCACCCACCCAAAGTGCAAGTTTTTTGCTTGGTTGGTCTTACAAAATAAGAATTTGGACAACAAACTAAATCGCCAGTGTCGAACAAACTGCGCTCTTTGCCCTCTTTGCAAACAAGTTTGCGAGTCCGCGATGCACCTCCTCGCTCAATGCCGATCCACGACCCGTATTTAAATGGAGATCGCCAACTGACCCCGCCTCCTTGATTTCTCTACTTTGGCTTGGGCTAGCGCCACCTCGTGAGAGATTGTGAGCGATATCTGTTCTCTTGATACAACTACACGTAGCCTGATACATATGGGAATCAGTTTCCTGATACAACTACACCTAGCCTGGACGTTACGTGTATATATGTTCTCCAACCTAGTGGAGTAGTAAATTAATTAACATATACACACATTGAGACGGCCGGGTTTCTGCTTTCGGCCTGAAATCGTCATCCTCCCTCCACGCACGGCCGACAGACAGACATGGCCACCTTTCGCCTCGCCTTCTCCAAGGTCTGCCTACCAACTCCTCCTTCTCCAATTGATCTTTGATTATCTTTCATGCTTCGCAAGGTTCCCATCACAGTATCCACGGTCTCTTAGATCTCATGTAATTTGCTCAATCAACTGATAAAATTGCAATCTTCTGAAAGAACTGATAAAATTGTACGTACTTATTTTTTTTCATGTACTATTTGCTCTATCTCTCGGTCTCTTCAATCTCTACCATCTGTTTTTACGGGGATTTTTTGTTGCTAGTCGGCTGGTAAAATTGATTAGTGGGGTGGTGTGTTACACAGTGCAACGAAATTTCTTTATACTTCTTTCATGTCAAAATATAGGTAACTAAAGAAATTGCACAAAAAAACTACAACAACTTATATTTCGATACGCAGAGGGCAGGCATATGATAAACTTTTGCTGAAAGCTTGCACGAGCGATGAGACACTGGATACATATATGCTACCCCCTCCGATCCATAATAAGTGTCGCTCATTTTGTAAGCGACACTTATTATGGATCGGAGGGAGTACATACTATGACCCATAAACTGGATTATCTGTAATCCTACAAGAGTCGAATGAATTTTTGTCATGTGGCATTATTAGAATACAATTTATTTACCTCAATATATTCGATCATTGGATTTGTGTTCGAGGGATTTTCTCTAACAATGCATTTTTATCCTAAAAAATGTATTTTTATAAAATAATAACTCGTGTATTTGAGTATCTGCATCTGTATTGTTTTTAAATAACTTATAATTTTTACGGGTTGAATCAATGATCACTGTTGTTATTTAAAAATAAATAGTGTCATGTTCTAAGTATATCTAACTTCGATCTCTAAAACAGACGTCGCATCCGTCTGCGAACAAGAGAAAACCAATCTACGAACACTAATGTGGGAACCGGTCATTCAACCATAACTGCATTTGTCCATCAGTAGTTTAACAAAAATCTAGCAAATTCACACAATTTTTGAACGGATTTCATTCATCACAATCATTTCAAATAAAAATTGGAAAATTCAAATAAAATAGAAAGCAAATTTATTAAAATTTAGGCATAATTTGTATAGCCGGACGATATTTCGTTCATTGAAATTTTTTAATACTTCAATAAAAATAAATAAACTAATTGGACTTCACGTTCACCGTCACACAATCATCCTCCACCTCCATCTCCTCCTTGTCGTCCTTCAGGCCGTCAAAGATAGCGTTGATACTCGTCTGTTTCTCGCGGAGGAGGCGGCAGTTTGCTTGCACCTTGCACTCTGATTGAATGAAGTCAAGGATCACTTTTTGTTCCACCGTGATGGGATTCACCAAGACGGTGTCCCTGTCCTGCATCTCTTGATATAGCTGCCGACAGTGCCGGAGTAAGTTCCTTCTCTTGCTTCACCTCCGCCTGCTCCTCCGTGCGACGGACATCAGAATCCACCTCCTCTGCTAGGAGCTCCACTCGCCTTGACGAAGTGAGCATTGTGTACGTGGCGATCTTAGAGCGAACCATGTGATCGAATGGCGCGGATGAGATTAAACGCGTAAAAGTTTGGGTGTCGCTTATACGGGAGGGCAACCGACTTCAATGCCGCCGGGTATGCTTTTCCATCCGCATTGAAGCGACACCATCACGTACGAATTCGTCTCATCTTTGGCATTTAACACGCACGAAGAACTGAGCACTGACGACATCATAGTCGCTTCGAAACCGTCCCCTCGCGTCTCTTCGTCATTAACGCGTGCGTGAAGGATGAAGCTTTGACCCGTGCCCTCCAACATCGTATCTTCGGCATTGAACGTCAGTGCCAACCACTGCACGCGGAGAGATTTCTTTAGCACAAAGGAATTTCGGGTGAAACCTGGTTATCGAGGTGAGGATGTTTCAGTGGCATGAATTTTCATAAAATTGTTGGGTTTGAATTAGATTTACGAAAAAATAAACCCGCGAACGGATACAAAGATCGAAAGGAATGCGAAAGATTTAAAGATCAGTGTTGAAGATGACCTACTCTAGAAATAAAATGGGAATAAATAAATAAACCGGATATTTGAACACCGATGGGCAACATTTTTCTACTACACTGTTTTTTTCTCGCTTCGCCGTCGCCGATGGCGCGGACGACGGACGACCCACTCGCCGGCGGCGGAGACGACGGTGCGCGCGCGATTCTCCGGAGAAGGCGCGCAGATCCTCCTCGCCTGGATGTCCCCCCCCGACTCCTCTCGCCTTCACCACAGGGCGAGCGCCGTCGCATCCGGTGAGAAGGGGCCAAGGGGGTGAGGTCAGGGATATTTTCTATTTTCCCGGCGCCCTCCTCGATATGGGCCGGTGGATCTAGCTTAGCCGTTCGGCGGCCGTTGCTAGGATCGGCGGCGCTCTGCCCCGCCCGAGTGAACAGAGGCTTCTCGTGTTCGTCATCTTCTCCACAAATAAACACTTTATTTTACAGGAAAGTTTGTTTTTTAATAGGGTCTTTGATTTCACTGGTAATTTCTATGTAGTGCACACCCAAAATCGTGTAGAATCCTGTCTTGGGGGGGGGGGGGGGGGGGGGGGACACAAGGCCCTGTCCTTTGATACCCAAGACTGTTCTCATTGTTGCTGAAACTGCTGTCTTTCTCATTGTTGCCAGTAGAACCATATATATCATTGCAAGACTGAATTGTGTATTGCAGGCTGCAAGGCATCTTGCGAGGTATCAACCGGCAAATGTAGTCCACAATCAGGTGCCCGCTGCGGCGGCGTCTTCAGTTCCTTGTTTCAGGGCATCTGCTGCAAATGCACCGTCTGGAGCAGGTGAAATTATCTGGCTGTTTCTCTCCGCACCACACGCATACTTATGTGGCAACTGCAAACTAGTGCTAGCCTGACTTCATTGTGCTCATGCATTTTTTTTGTTGACGGTTACCATTGAGGAAGTAAATTTATGCTTGGTGCTTAATCAATTCAGGTGGTGTGCTTAGAAATATCCAGCAAAGGTACACATCAAGCTTTGCTGTTCAGAGGGTAAGAGGAGTGCACTCTGGCGCCGCTTCTCTTTTTAAACAGATTCATAGGAGCGATACAGAAAGAGTTTTGCAGAACCTCCGAATGCTAAATCGAGGTAGCCACCTTTTCTTTCTGTCACATTTACTAAGTAGCATTGTTATGTACTTTTTTTTATCCATATAAACGACATACAATTTGGCTTGACAACTTTTGTGTGCACGGATGGATTCTACTCTCTATGCAGGAATTTCAAGTGGAGCAAGTGAGGAAGGGCGTGTTCTTGGTACAGCTAGTGCACCCTATTACGTGAGAGAGAAAGGCCTAATTAAAAAACTTCTTGTGTACACTGCCGTAGGCCTTGTAGTTAGCGTCGCAACCTGTGGCGTTGAGAAAGTGTTGGAGGATCTGGGCACTCACAAGTTTGAAGGTTTGAAAGAAGTGCGGGATTTGACCACGGTATTCAACGATGTAAAGGGGGTTGATGAAGCCAAAGCTGAGCTTGAAGACATTGTTCACTACCTACGAGATCCCAAGGTGAGTCGGTGCCACATTGCCAATCAATCTTCACGCACTTCTTGCGATTCAGCGATTCTTTTCTTTGTTATTAACCCGGTTTCACATGCTTTGCAGCATTTCACACGCCTTGGTGCCAAACTTCCAAAGGGTGTTTTGCTTATGGGCCCACCCGGCACAGGCAAGACCATGTTGGCAAGGGCTGTGGCCGGGGAAGCCGGTGTCCCTTTCTTTGCATGCAGTGGCAGTGATTTCGAGGATAAGTACATAGGTGTTGGTTCTAAGAGAGTGAGGGAGCTCTTTTGTGCAGCAAAGAAGCGATCTCCTTGCATAATATTCATAGATGAAATTGATGCAATTGGCAGGCGCAGAAACACACTAGATTCAGTGTGGCAGATGGCGACCCTGAACCAGCTGCTTGTTGAGATGGATGGCTTCAAGCAGAATGAGGGGATCATCGTGATCGCAGCAACCAACTTCGCTCAGTCGTTAGATGACGCCCTTGTCAGGCCTGGGCGTTTTGACCGTCAAGTTCATGTTCCCATTCCAGATGTTGTGGGACGAATGCAGATCCTCGAGGCTCACATGTCAAAGGTATGTAATATAAGGTGTGCTTACTTTTTGCTGTCTCTGAAGTCTGAATGATGCAAGGCTTTGACCTTTTTCTCCATGAATTCTTCGATGCAGGTGCGTAGAGCCCTGGGTGTGAGTACCCTGACCATTGCGAAGGGGACGCCTAATTTCTCAGGTGCAGACCTTGCAAACCTAGTGAATGAAGCCGCTCTCAAGGCTTCCAAGGATGGGGCAAATTCTGTTAGGATGGAGCACCTTGAGTATGCCAAGGACAAGATCATCATGGGCATGGAGCGCAAGTCGCTGGTGAGATCTGATCATTCCAGGAAGATGACTGCGTACCACGAGGGTGGGCACGCCCTGGTTGCTATCCTCACGGATGGTGCTGACCCTGTCCACAAGGCCACCATTATACCCAGGGGAAATTCTCTCGGCATGGTGGTGCAACTGCCGGGGGAAGACAGGGGGCTCGAAGTCTCGAGGAAGCAGATGCTAGCGAATCTAGATGTCTTCATGGGAGGGCGGGTGGCCGAGGAGCTTGCTTTTGGAGAAGCAGAGGTCAGCACAGGTGTCTCATCTGATCTAAGCGAGGCTACTAAGCTGGCGAGAGAGATGGTCACCAGGTATGGTATGAGCAAGCGGGCCGGCCCTGTTTGCTACGACAATGACGATGGTGGCAAGACGACCAACATGAGCGGGCGATCGTCGGAACTGGTCGATGAGGAGGTAAAAGCATTGTTGGACAAGGCTTACAAGAACGCGAAAACGATTCTCACGAAGCACAAGGAAGAGCTTCATGCGCTAGCAAACGCCCTCCTGGAGCATAAAACTCTCAGTGGCGACCAGATCAAGAAACTAGTATTGAAGCAAGACCAGGATCAGGCAACATCGCCGCGCTAACAGCGGAGACACATAATTTTTTCTTTTCTTATTATTCTTTGTTGCATGCACACGAAATGGAGAGAGGTCTGGATTTCTCTGAATCTTGTTTATCAAGTGTGAAGTGAATGCTTTTGATCTGAAAGAGATCTTCTTTTTTGAAATGTACCCTGAGATTGCTACTAGAACTGAATATGGACCTTTTCTGATCTCTCTGCTGCGTTCTGCTTCAGGCAAGCCTGTTCTCTCTAATTTGTTTTTTTTTTGCTTTGTAATAAAGCTCACGTCATTTTGACCTGTTTTTTTCATCTGGTACAAAATTGACATGCAGTCACGTGCATGTTGGAGAATTTCCTTTCCTGTTAGGTTTATGTAAAAGAGCAACAAAGATATATAAATGCAATTTCAGAGTCTCCTGGCTACATACATTTTTCGTAGATGCAAAAAAAGAGGTGACTGGTGCCGGCGCCAGAGAAGTTCTGGGGGTCAAATTGGGTGGTTCATGCCGCGCTACATCAGTCTGTCTGAATCAAGTAGTACAGTGTTTTATTTGTTGGTAAATAGGAGTACATTATTTTTTTTTCTCGGACGTAAATACGTACATTAATTTGAGAAGAAAATAGCTCAAATTATTTTCTAAAGAGATTTATCTGGTTTTTTTTCCCACGAAAAATCACGGTGGTATTGAAAAATATACTATCAAAAAGTACTTCTATCAAAACGAAGCAGATGCTTTGTGAGGTCGCTCCCACCAATGTGAGGAGCGAGCTCCCCCAACGGCGGCCGCCGCCACCCCCTGTCCCTCGCCCGGTCATCTGCACGGGACCGAGCCCCCTCGATGCATCGATCCGGCACGCAGGCCTCTGCTCGCATCCCCGGTGGAGAGAGCGCGCGGAGTACTGCTCCTGACGGCCGGCCTCACAGGTGAGCTCCTCCCCCAGATCCGATTCTGGCTTCTCCATATACGGCGCGTGTCTTCGAATCAAGGCCTCAGTTGCCTGTTAAACCAGTTTGGGTTCAGAGTGTGATTGGAATGTGCGGATTCTTGCGTGATTCCAACCCTCTCCTCGAGCTGTAATCGATTCGAATCGTAGAACAGAGTTCGTCGCCGTTGCCGTGCAGTGCAGGCGTGTGCATAGTAGATTCGAACTAGAGACAAATGATGTTCCAATAAATCGCCAAGCAACGCAAACACATTTCAAGCGATTCTTTTTCCTGGGCTCCAGCAGAATGCCTGTCCAGTCCATCATGGCCGGCCGGCTCGCGCTCTGCAGGGTATTTCTTTCTGTCTTTTTTTGCCTTCATTATGATTTCGCTCTGTTCATTGGGTTCAGGAGTTTGTTGTTCCTGTCCAACGGAACATAAGTCTTCTTCTTTTGTACCATATACATAATACTACATGTTAATGGATGCTGAAACTGCAGCTGCAAAGCACTATCTTTCTGTCCTGCGTTTCAGATTGATGCCACTCATGTTAATTTATGGGCTGCAATTGCGGTTGTGGTTGTTCTTGTGGTGTTAAATTTCTCGTGTATTTGTCTCACAGGCTGCAAAGCATGGGGCGGCGTGTTCAGTTCCTTCTTTCAGGGCACCCGCTGCAAATGCACCTTCTGGAGCAGGTATATGTTCTCCTCTCCCCCACCACGCACATGAACTGTAGCCTTGATCTTGTGGAAACTGCAAACTCATGCTAACCTGACTTAGACGAGGCCAGTAACCTGTTTTCTGATACAATTCTTATTACTCTACATTCTACCGTGCCTTTTTTTCGGTTGTTGCCATCGAGGTTGTAAGTTTCTGCTTGGTTTGGTGCTTAACCAATGCAGGCAGTGTGCTTAGGAAGAATATACAGCAGAGGAACCTATCAAGCTTTGTTTCTCAGAGGGTACGGTGCGTGCACTCTGGCGCCGCTTCTCTTCCTAAAGGGGTTCATAGGAGTGATCCAGAAAGAGTTATGCAGAACTCTAAAATGCTAAATCAAGGTGGCCGCCTTTTCTTTCTTCATGTTCAGTAATTTGGAGTATGATGTATTTTTTACCCATAAAGGACATACAAATTGCCTTGACAACTTTTGTGTGCACGGATGCATTCTATTCAAAATGCAGGAATATCAAGTGCAGCAAGGGAGGCAGGACATGTTCGTAGTACAGCCAGTGCACCCTTGTATGTAGTAGAAAAAGGCCTACTTAAAAAGCAGCTTCTGCGTACCTGTGGAGGCCTTGTAGTTACCAGCTTTGTAATCTTTGGCGTTAAGACTTTGATTGATAGTTACATTCAGGCCGTGGTTGACAGTCTCAACGACACAGAAGCTGGTCAATCCGGTGGTTTGAAAGAAGGGGTCATGGTTGTAAGCACAAAATTCAGTGATGTAAAGGGCGTTGATGAAGCCAAAGCTGAGCTTGAGGATATAGTTCACTACCTACGAGATCCCAAGGTTAGTGTAGCATTGCCATTAACATGCGTGCAGGTGTTTTAATTCAATAATTCTTTCTCGATGCAGAGCTTTTGACCTTGATTTACATGCTTTGCAGCATTTCACTCGCCTTGGTGGCAAGCTTCCTAAGGGTGTTTTGCTTATGGGCCCATCTGGCACAGGGAAGACCATGTTGGCAAGGGCTGTGGCCGGGGAAGCTGGTGTCCCGTTCCTTGCGTGCAGCGGCAGTGATTTTGAGGAGATGTTTGTGGGTCTTGGGGCTAAGAGAGTGAGGGAGCTCTTTCATGCAGCAAAGCAGCTGTCTCCTTGCATAATATTCATCGATGAAATTGATGCAATTGGTGGGCGCAGACACGCAGGAGGTTCAACATCGCAGAGGCAGACCCTGAACCAGCTGCTTTCTGAGATGGATGGTTTCAAGCAGAATGGCGGGATAATTGTGGTTGCCGCGACCAACTTCCCCGAGTCATTAGATAGCGCCCTTGTCAGGCCTGGGCGTTTTGACCGTCATGTCCATGTCCCTATTCCAGATGTTGAGGGCCGACGGCAGATCCTTGAGGCTTACATGTCAAAGGTATGTATATAAGGCTTATGTTTCACTCTCTGATGCGAGGCTTTGGCCTTTACTCCATGAATTCTTCCATGTAGGTGTCTACAGCCACCAAGGGTGTGGATGTGATGACCATTGCGAGGGGGACCCCTGGGTTCTCAGGTGCGCATCTTGCAAACCTAGTGAATGATGCTGCCCTCAAGGCTTCCAGGGATGGGGCAAATGCTGTTGGGATGGATCACTTTGAGTACGCCAGGGACAGGATCATCATGGGCAGTGAACGCAAGTCGATGGTGATATCTGATCGATTCAGGAAGATGATCGCATACCACGAGGGTGGGCACGCCCTTGTTGCTATCCTCACGGACGGTGCTGACCCTGTCCACAAGGCCACCATCATGCCCAGGGGAAATGCTCTCGGCATGGTGGCGCAGCTCCCGGGGGAAGACAGCGAGCTTGAAGTCTCGAGGAAGCAGATGCTGGCCAATCTGGATGTGTGCATGGCAGGGCGGGTGGCCCAGGAGCTTATATTTGGAGAAGCAGGGGTCAGCACAGGTGCCTTGTCCGATCTAAGTCAGGCTACACAGCTGGCAACAGAGATGGTCACCAGGTATGGCATGAGCAAGCGGGTCGGCCTTGTTACCTACAGCAATGATGACGATGTCGGCGGTGGCAAGTCAACGAGCATGAGTGGGCGAACATCAGAATTGGTTGATGAGGAGGTGAAAGCATTGTTGGACAATGCTTACAAGAACGCCAAAACGCTTCTCATGAAGCACAACAAGGAGTTACATGCGCTAGCAAATGCCCTCCTGGAGCATGAAACTCTCAGTGGTGACGCGATCAAGAAACTAGTTTCGGCAGAACAAGTAGATGGTCATAACAATAGGCAGCAGGATCAGGAAACATCTTCTCTCACTGGTGACAAGAGCACCAAACCAATATCGACAGAACAACGAAAAGATGATCCTAGCAGTAGCAAGTAGAATCAGGGGGCAACAAGCAGATAGTAATAACAGTAGCCAGCAGGGTCAGGGGACACCTTCTCCCACTCGTGGCAAGAGCGCCAAACTAGCATCAACAGAACAACAAGCAGCCAGTCATAAGAATAGCCAGCAGGGATCAGGTAACACCTTCTCTCACTGGTGATAAGATCAATAAACAGGTGTCTGACACAACAGCAAGTAGATGATGCTAGCAATGGGCACAAAGATGTGTAATTGTGATTTCATACATTTGCCCCCAGCTGCAAAACATAACAAAAATACCATTAGGTGCTTCCATAAATGTATCATGTGTTCCACTGTTTAACTGTAAGTCTGTAACCTATTGTCTGCCTGTACAATGAAACAATGCAAGACATGAGCTCTGTCTCAGATTCTCTGTTTCTTTTTTCATTGGTTTCCTTTGATCCTGGACGTCAACCGAAGTCTATATTACTCTCCTGAATATTTGTTGGGGTTTAACCCTGGATCAAAACTGTTCTTTTAGGACATGATTGTTTGGTCGAGGGTTTAACCCACTGTACATGGTTTCTACCCGGCAGCGACGATTGCTGGAGCCACGCCGGACAACGATTGCTGGAGCCACGCCGGACAACGACCAAATACTTACTGAAGCCAAGCTATGGATGATTGCTGGAGCAAAGGTGCCGAGGTGCGTAACCGCAATTTCAGTAACGAGGATATATAAATGTAATTTTAGTCTTTCCTATCTGCAAAACCTATGCAAAAAGAGACAGGAGACTGGTGGTTTAGATAGAACAGGGGAAATATGAGCGGGGATAAATGTTAATTTGGCACAATATTATATAGCATAAATCTGATGGTTCATACCACCTTTTATACTAGGTAGTACTAGATTACCCGTGCGCCAAATGGCTTTGGCGCAGGGGCCAAGGTCACCCCAGTTGTTATTTGAGTTAAAATATTTTAAATTCGAAACAAATATGAAGGTGATTTATCATTAATGCATTACCGAAAACGTCTTTACGTTCCGCTTTATAGATAAAAACACAAACCAACCACAGAGTCATACAACCGGTAGCCAAAGTACGGTAGATCAAATAATGCTGGGGCAATAGCACAAACAAGACCCAAAGTCAACAAAGGCAACTAATCAGGAAAGTTGTTGTGGTACCCATAGCCACCTACAACCTCCTGAAAACAGCTCCAAAGATATTAGGCCACCGCGAACGAGAAGAAAATATGATTGGAGTCCTCCTCAACCTCACACAAGGGCACAACCCATCCCCATGCCCATTACGATTGAGTACCTCCACCCCTGAAGGTACCCGGCCACGCACTAGTTGCCAAAGAAAAATACGTATCTTAATGGGGGAGCCTAATCTCCCTAATACGCGAGAGCTCGTCAGGGCCCGGCGTCACAGCTATCGCCTTGTAGAGCGACCCGGTGGAGAATCTACCATTTGCCTCCAGGCGCCAGGTGGTCGAGTCTGGTTCTAAGGAGGGCTGGTGAAGAGATAGAAGCATCGCCTCCCACTGGTCAGACTCCATGCGGTTGAAGGTCCGACAAAAGGAAAAACTGCCCAACCGATCAAGCACGGTCGCCATCGAGATGTGCGGATGTTGAAAGATCCGCAAACCTGAGGGCGAATGGCTGGGACCCGACCATCGATCAAGCCAGAACATGGTCTCCCTTTCGGTCGCCACCGAGATCGAGGAACCCAAACGGAGCACGGGTAACAACTGGACAATAGATTGCCAGAATTGGGATCCGGTAGATCGACTGCAGAAAGCCAGAGGCTAGCCCTGAAGGTATTTGGCGCGAATGATGTCATACCACAGACCCCCGTCTCCGCTCGATATGCGCCAACGCCACTTGGTTAGTAGGACGACGTTCATCCGCTTGGTAGAGATTATCCCAAGATCACCCTGGTCCTTAGGTTTGCAAATCTCAGACCATTTCACCATGTGGTACTTACTTCTGCTTGTCACCTTTCCCCGCCCAAATAAAAGGGGACTGGTATTTCACCATGTCGTGATGAAGAGTTTCGTGGAGGGAGTAGAATCCCATGATGTACATGACCAGACTAGAGAGGGACGAGTTGATGAGGATCACACGAGCTGCTTTTGATAGGAACCGACCTTGCCAAGGTTCCACCTGATGTTGGACCTTATCAATAGCGAGGCGAATATCCTTCACCTGTAACTGGGAATCACTCATCAGGATTCCCAGATAACGAGTGGGAAAGCACCTGAGCTTGCAGTTGAGCTGATCAGCAATCCGCTGCTGATACGACTCGAGGTAACTCATCTCCATAACCTCAGATTTGCTGCAGTTGATAGTCAGACCAGACATTTTTTGGAAGCACGGGAGAAGGAACTTGGTATTGGCGATATCCAGAGCAAACCCCTCCAACATGATGATGATGATGATGATGATGTCATCGACATATTGGAGATGGGTAGCCCCACCACCGGAGACAAGGTGTTGCGATGGATATACCCAACCTCCTTCGCCGCATCAAGGATGGCGGATAGCGCATCTACGACCAGGTTGAAAAGAAAGGGGGACAGCAGGTCGCCCTGTCGCACCCCGCGAGACGGCCGAATGTAGAGACCCACCGTCCCATTGATATTCACCGTCGTCTAGCCGCTAGACACCAACTGCATCACTCTGGTAATCCAGCGATGGTCAAAGCCTTTCCTCACCAAGACTTCCCTAAGGAACGACCATACAATACCGTACGCCTTGAAGAAATCAATCTTGGGGAACACCGCCGGTAGGTTTTTCACCTTACATTCATGAATCACCTCGTTTAGAACGAGCACACTATCAAAGGATGAAACAACCCTTGATAAAGGCCAACTGGCTAGGGCTAGATATCCTATTGGCCAATAGAGTAGTACTACTGGTGTACCCTTTGGCGAAAATCCAGAAAATCACATTGAGCACCGTGATCGGACGAAAACAACGGATATCAACCAGAAACATCCAACAATAGCAACTAAACTTGTTGATTCAATAGCTATATTTGAATCTTGTTCAAATTCTCCAACAGTAGCAACTAAACCTGCTGATTTAATAGCCGTGTTTGAATCTTGTTCAAATTCTCCATGACACTTTAGTCTGTATTTCTTTCCAACCTTGATGACATGGCAAATCAATTGAAAATCTTAGCAACTTACCCATGTTAGCCCATGTCAAGAATTGTAGTCTCTTTAATGGTCAGTCTAAGCGTTGCAATGGCTTGAGCAAGTACGAACCTTTTGCTTATTGTTACATGGACATTGCCTGAGCAGAAGAAAGAAAATACTAGTCGTTGCACCGATGGAGCAAGAGAGAAATCCATCCGAAAAGAAGAGTAGAAGAAATGTAGTAATAGGTACTACAAAGGTGATCTAGAGAGGCAGTCCAACCAACTGCATTAGCATTTCCAAATGAGTTCAAAAGGCTGATCCATTTCATTGATACAACCAAATAGTCGAGTTGAAACCATAAGGGTGTGTTTGGTAGGGTGAATGAGGGCAAAAGTTCCCTACTCAACCCACTTTTAGGTGTTTGGTAGCCTGCACGGGGCCTCCTCAGCATGCATGAGCTCAACTCAAATACCTCTGTAGCATGCACGAAGAGAGAACACCCCAACAGCTGTTCGCTGGTCAGCATGCACGAAGAGAGAACACCGCATTTCAAAAAATGTTAAGAAATCCATAATTTGTTTAAATTTTCAAACAATGTTTGAAATTTGTTTAAATTTTGAAAAAAATGTTAAGAATTTCAAAACAACTGCACATGCATGTACCTAGCATATATAGACTTAGCATGTCTCAAATGGGAACAGCTATGCCAGGGTGGGAACAACTACCAAACACACGCAACACACCCACACCCTAAGTAATGCAAAGCATATCACACGAGTTACAAAAGTGTCACACGACGGAGTCTCGAACTTAAGCTATATAATCAGATGGTTAGCAGGAGTTGCCTACAACCGTATCAGAGGGTGTGCACTATGAGATGGAGTTTTTGTCCCAGCTCCTCAAAGGCGAAGGCATATGGTGCTCCTTTCATATTTGCCATGCGGAAGAATTGGGCCAGTTTCTTCTGATGGTGGCTCTTTTGTCAACTCCCATGATAAGTCGAGTAACCATTGACATGTCCGTCTCATATTTGATTTACAACAGTGATCATATGAAACTGAGTTTAGAATCATACCACCAGATTAAAGTTACAAATAGGAGGGCTTTATTTGAGGTGTATAACTAAAATTTGAGGGCTTGTAAGTGCCTCATCGCTTTATTTGCTTTTTGTAGTAAACCGAGTAAGGTTATCACAGTAATAGTTTCCACTAGAAAGTACACCATAAAAAAAAAGAAATGTTAGTGCACAACATGGAGATCATTGCTATGGGGGATGTTGTTCTGCCGCTGCTTTGACTTGCCTGACTGGAGGGTATGATGTGTTCATGTCGCTCGTATTTGTTATTGTGTTAGCCGTGCTAGCCGTTTATACAAAGATGTATCTACTCTATGTGTAGTACGGGATCACGTATTAAGCTATCAGTATGAGATTAATATTGTTAGCTCTATCATCATGATTTATTTATAGATTAAATCAATTAGAAAATTGCTAATTTGTCCAACAAATGGTACCAAATTAAGTTTTGATTGGGTTGGTGACTGTACACACCCATATTTTATCAGTCTCGTCGTGTTTATGTGGAGTCTCAATTTATAATTAAATGACTTCAAAGTTACTTGGAGAAATGCTCAATCAATATGAACAGATGTGGCCAGCCTTCAGACTATCTTTTCTATTCGGAGATGCGTGTGCAGATGTGTATAGTACATGCAGATGTGTATAGTACATCATGTTACTGAGAGATGCCCAAACATTTGTTTTAGACGCATGTGCGCTCAGTAGTGCGGTTGTGTTACTTGTGTATAATACTCCAGCGTATGGTTGGTGCAAATGGCAATCATGCAAGGGAGAAGGAAGACTCGATCAGGCAAAGTTTCTTTTTTTAGAGGCCTATTCATGTCTATTTTTTTCTTTTACGGTTCAGCAGTCGCTGTTGTTATAAAAGCTCCCAACTTGCTTGCTCTTATATATTTTTCTCTTGCGATCTAGTATTTTAAAGGACTTTGGGACTAATTGATCACAACTGGGTCTTGCAATATTGTACTCACACTAGCATCCATCAGGATATATAGTGCCAAGACTAGATTATATTGGGGGTAAGTGAAGACTAGCTCGCATCTTTCCCCTTTCCCCTTTCCCCTTCCATTCCACATTTCAACTACTATGTGAGAAGTGGTGTATATATCATAAGTCGCACTGCATTGTTCGTAAGGCTTCATTCGTTGTCTTGCCTCAACCCCAAAGTTTCATGGTCTTGTACTGCTTGCTGCAAAGGGTGGGTCATCACATCGATCTATCGCTTCTCGGAGCCACCGGCCGGCTAATTCATGTGAGTTGATTTCGATGCATCAGTTTGTCTTTGCGGAGTAGCTCTGATTTTTGTGCCAAATATAGACTTGTGTGTTTATGAATTAACGAAGATAAGCTTAGGATTCGCCTGAAGGTTGGGCTAAATGCACCATCGGTATGTATGTTAACGGTTTGCACATGAGAGATTAGAAGTACACGCCCATTTTACAGTGGTAAAACATGGATATCTTCCTCGTCTCTCCCATTCCCACCAATGTTACTCGTTGCCTCGCACCACCAAAACCCATCTCTCCTCTCCCGCAGCCATCCAGAATTATTCTCTGTCCACCGACGAAGATGATGGTTTGTCACAGATAGCCGGGACTTAGGTCCTTGCCATGCTTTATTTGGGTGTCTTGTTAGGCGGGCGTATCCTCAAATTTTCTCTATTCAAAGAATATGTTGAAGAATTTTACCCTTGAAAACGTTGTAAAAACGTAACAGAGAATAGAATATTTTAAAGAATGTGATAGCAAATAGAACTTGACATATATTTAAAAACATATAGCGCCGTATTAACTTTCTTCGCATTTTGTTGAAGATGTACTAATGTCATCATTTATATCAACTCCAGTGAATTTAGTGGAGAAATCATGGCGGGAAGACTGGATCAAATTATTGTGTTTTGGAAAGCATGGGGGGTCCAAGCGGTGGTGCTGCTGAGCTTCGCATTGCAGGTCACGCTCCTCCTCACAGCCAATATACGTCGGCACAAGGGTTCCGTCATGCTGAAGGCCATCATTTGGTTAGCATATGTGCTAGCCGACACGACAGCGGTGTACGCCCTTGGCCACATGTCTGTGATGGTCACATCACCAGAGCACCAGCTTATGGGTCTCTGGGCGCCATTGCTGCTGGTGCATCTTGGCGGACAAGACAATATCACGGCCTATGCCATCGAGGACAACAGGCTATGGATGCGCCACCTACAGATCTTTGGTGTGCAGGTAGTAGCAGCCACCTATGTTATTTACGAGTCTTCCATACTAGGCCGCAACACCCTGTTTCGTCCAGCCACAATCCTCATGTTTGTGGTTGGCATCCTCAAGTATGGGGAAAGAGTATGGGCACTGGTATGCGCCAACAACTGCGTCAGTAGTAGCCTATCTGCAACAAACTACAAGGATTTTCGCCACATATCTGAGCAGCCTGACACTTTGTCGAAAGAAGCTACAAGCCAGAGAGACGAGGAAGATGATCTAAAATCGGATGAGGAGGATGATGTAAAATTGGAACCACAACGTCCTATTCAAGAACTACAATTCGAAGCATACAAGATGATGGACATTCCCAAACAAATGTTCGAGGGGCCAACACGTTATGTGAAAGAAATTAAAAATACTTACGGTTGGAATGCAAGGGAGACGTCCAAGGTGGTCGAAATGCAGCTCTCCATGATGTACGACCTTTTGTACACCAAGGCTGCGGTAGTGCACACTTGGTATGGCTGGTGCATTCGTGTCATCTCTCTGCTGGCTACCATTGCCTCACTCGTGCTGTTCCATGCATCTAGTGACAAATTACATGGTGGTTACAACAGAGTAGATGTTCTTGTCACCTATGTCTTGCTATCTGGTGCTGTCGTCCTAGAGATCACTTCTATGTTGAGGACCATTTTCTCCACTTGGACATGTGTGCTCCTCCTAGCGCGGGGATGGCGCCGGCTTTCCAGTGTGCTCCAATTTCTTCCCCAGCTCATCAGGTCTGCGCTCCATGTGAGGTACTGGTCGGGGTCCATGGGGCAGCTCGACTTGGTTGAAATGAGCTATCAAAGTAGGCACAGTCTAAGTAGTAAAATCGCCAGATAGATGGGAAGGGGGGACTGGTGGGACTCCATATGGCACTCCACATCTGCCTCCGTTTCAGAAGACATCATTCAGATAGTGGTGGAAGGAGTGTCTGCAAGTGTGGGCGTCACTAAACAGAGCCCATATCACGTCATAAACTCGCGTGGTCGGCAGGCTCTACAGAGATGTGCAATGGAGGAGGAGCTGAAATGGACCATACAGTTGGACCTGGATGAGAGTATTCTCGTATGGCATATCGCCACTGAAATCTACCATACAGTTTCGTCTTTTGTGCGCTCATCAGAAAGCAACTTACTGGAATGGACTGTTACTGTTAGGCGCTCACCAAAAATAAGCAGTGTGTCCAGGTACATGGCTTTCCTGCTTGCTGCACACCCCTACATGCTTCCATATCCTGTTAGTCGCCAGGGGTACGTCCAGCTGTGCTATGATTTGCTCAGTGCGCCAAAGGATCTACATCCTGCAATTTTTAGAGATGCGGTTGAAATCATAGATAACCCACGTGCACTCCCTGCTGAACTAGTTGAAACCCACAATGATACACTAAACAATGGATGGCGCCTAGCTCAACAGCTGATCGACATGGGCATGTCTCATCTCCGAAATTATGGTACCACCAGGATGATCGACGAAGTGTGGGTGGAGATGTTATGTTACACGGCCTACCGGTGCAACGAGAACTATCATGCCAAACACCTGAGCAACGGTGGTGACATATTGACCTCCATTTCCCTTTTAATGGTATACATGTTAGAGAGAAGCTCGCCCCAACCAGAGGATCATGTGTGATACTACTAATAATTGTGATTGTGAATATCATTCTTGTCTTCATTGACGATAGATAGCTTCAGCAATAATCTGCCAGAAATTAACTATGTGTATCGTGATTGTTTGAATTAAGGATCCCTCCTACTCTCCCATAGATGATTTTTCTTTTATGAATGGAAGATGAGAATTGATTATTTTTTCTGTCAAAATGATGTTGTCCGTGTGGTGTGACCAGATTTGCCCCTCTCAGGCCCCATTTTTTCTGTTTGTCTCATGTTGTGCATGTGTTGTGGAGAGCTCGACCCTCCCCTCCGCCTTAAGCGCCGGCATGCTGCGGTGCATTTGTTTCTACTGAGCTGGGTCTGGGTGATTGTCAGGTAGTGTCCAACCTGATGAAACAGACAAAGTACCAAAAGTTCATAAGCAAGTGTCTATTTCTTCAGATAGCAATTCAGTCATCCGACGGCCAGCACCGCACCTTACGAAGTTAATAGCGCTCGACGACTGTGATCGTCCCACTACCGATAAAATCTCATCACCATTAAACCTGTTTTTTTCACTAGCTCTGTAAAGCGACGACTTGCCTATAAATAGTCAGGATGAGATTTTATCATTACCGTTAAACCTGCTTTTCCCGCCAGCTTGCCTATAAACTTGACAAGAGGGCCATGACTTGCCGCGTGTTGGCCGTCATACGGTGGTGGACGAGAAGAAATTACTATCGGATGAAAAGCTGCCGATCTTTACACTGAAAATTGCTACTCCTTCTGTTCCATGAAAAAACAGCCGGTAGCGGGATCGACGGCGGTGGTGTAGGGCGACTCGCTTGAAACAGAGTGGAAGGAAGTGGATGTTCTATCAAT
This sequence comes from Bromus sterilis, assembly GCA_950022295.1. NCBI lineage: Eukaryota > Viridiplantae > Streptophyta > Magnoliopsida > Poales > Poaceae > Bromus > Bromus sterilis. The sequence goes on along the minus strand of OX465595.1, from coordinate 447,391,527 downwards.
GACGAGTGGGCCATGGGAGGAGAAAGGGAACACACCATGGACGTCCGAGCGTGTCTGCACCGACGCAAACCAGGCCCAAATTTGTGTCGGAATGTGTCCAGCCGAACGCGAAAATTAACGTGGGTACGTTTGCGTCGACGCGTTGGACCATGTTTTTTGTTCGCGCCGACCCAAACGGACGTAAACAAACAAAAAAAAATTACAAATGCATCGGCGCGTTGGAGTTGCCTAAGCCATGTTTCATTTCTGAGTAAGGATGGAAGAAGAATTCACTACAGCAAAAATCATCTAAGCCGAGTGGCCATATCACTCGGCTTAGACAGTTTTCATCTCGGTTTACCTATAAACCGAGTGTAGCACACGGCTTAATTAACACCGGCCTATAGCTTATAAACCGTGCGCCGGGGAAATAACACTCGGCTTATCCGTAAGCTGAGTACCAAATGCCGGCTCTCGGCTTAATAAAGGTACATGACGGTCCAGAAGCAACAAACGGACGTTACTATAAACCGGGTATTATTAGGCAGGCTCACGGCTTACACGGTTTTTGTGCTTCCGACACGTGTCCCGCAGCAAAGAAGTAAACCGAGTATCATTTCAGTACACAGTTTATATATAAACCGAGAACATGTATATAAACCGTGTGCTTAGGCTTACTAGGACTATAAACCGTGCACTGGATAACCCGAGTGTTGCGTCTTGGGACACTCGCCTGATATGCCATTTGGTTTATTTTTGCGGCATATAAACCGAGTGCTTGTGTGCTGGGACACTCGGCTTACATGATATTTGGTCTATAAGCCGAGTGATTTTTTCTGGTACACTCGGCTTATAGGCTTGTATGTTTTCTTTTTTGTTTGCTTTTGGTACAGGCCCTGCATTTCAAACACAATATATCTAAATATATATGCTCCATTTCAGCAAACATCATACACATAACCATAAGAAACATCACATTCACAACCAGTAAGCCGAAAGCATGTGCGTACAATGAGTTCAACGAGAATACATCAAACATACAACTAATTCATCAAGTATATGTGACAAGATCGTTAGCTCCAACATGCAATGAGGTATGAAAAACAGAAGTGACCATGAGCTCGACCGCAACATGCACTACTGGAATTCGCCTGTTTGCCGTCTGCCCTGGCGGACGACAAACACCTGTATGGCCGACGGCAAAGACCTTTGCCGTCTGCCCCCGCACGGCAAAGCACCCGTCAGCCATTTCTCCGGCAAAGAGGTGCTTTGCCGTCTGCTGGAATTCGACGGACGGCAAAGGTCTTTGCCGTCTGCTGGAAGTGGAAACAGACGGCAGAGCATCTTGACGGCGAAGCTTTGCCAGCCGGCTCCGTCAGGCCGTTAACGGCGGGGTTGCCGTCTACTGACAGACGGCAAAGAAGGGTGACGTCATCGGGTAAGTTCATGACGTCACTCCCTCCCCCCCCCCCCCCCCCCCCCGTCATATGTTTGTCGTCCAGCAGCAGACGACATAGTGTTCTACTTTGCCGTCTGTCTTGCCTGGGGCAGACGGCATAATGACCATATGGTCACCCAGCTGTTGCCAGATTGCACAGCTGGGCGCCACGTGGCCTCTTTGCCGTCTGCAAGCTGTCGGCGAAGCGCTTTGCCGTCTGCAAGCAGACGGCAAAAGGGCTACAGACCCACTGTTTTTTTATTTTGTTCTAATTCCCTGCATTTGACAAAACAATATATACATATACATATGTAATAGCACATATCACATATCATCAAGTGATCCAAACACATAATGAAGATCAAGTACATCACAAACACATATCATCAAGTGATCCAAACACATAATAGTGATCCAAACACATAATAGTCTCCAAACACAAGTGTCAAACAACTACATCAAACAACTAAACTACAAGTGAAGAAGCACCACTCCATGAATGCATGACTCCCATGAAGCAAATCTGCAAAATGAAAGAAAAGAAAGTTAGAAGAAGAAAATAAGAAGGAGAGCAAGAAGAAGAAAAAATAAGAGAAGAAAGGAGAGAAAGAAGAAGAGAAGAATAAGACAAGAGTTCTTCTCTTATTCTTCTTCTTTATCTCTTTCTTCTTCTTCTTCTTCTTATTGAAGAAATAAAGAAGCATAAGCAATTGTAATCAAATTGAGATAACTTTAGCATATTTTGAGGAAATTAAGCTAACTTAGCATTTTTTGAGCCAATTAAGCTAACTTAGCATTTTTTGAGGTAATTAAGCTAACTTTACAATGTTTGAGAAATTTAAGCCAACTTTAGCAATTTTGATCAAATGAAGCCAACTTTTTCATATTTTCAGTAAATTATGCTCACTTTAGCATTTTTTGAGGTAATTAAGCTAACTTTACCATTTTTGAGCCAATTAAGCTAACTTAGCATTTTTTTAGGGAATCGAACTAACTTTACCATTTTGTGAGCAAATCAAGCTAACTAAGCATTAATAAAGCAAAATAGAAGACAACTTACCAGAGTGGAGATCTCAAGGCTGAGGTGGCTGAGAAGCACTGGGCGGGTTGGCCGAGGTTGACGTGGGAGAAGGGTCGTGGGAAGCAGCACGAGAGTTATGCTGCACAAAAAGATCAATTGCAATGATGCTTGTTAGCACGACGACACGTAATGGTATTGATGATCATTGAAAGAAAACTCACCGTCCCCACAGGAGAAACGATCGGCATCGGTGGAGCGGGTTGACCAATCTTCTCGCACATACTCTACACATTTAATTTCCACGAGTCAATGATATTAGTTACTAATATAAACAAACATTATTACATGCATTTTTTGGGTAAATATGAAAAGGTGACTTACCACGAAGAGCTCGTACAAGGCCCTGTTTGACGCAGCGTGGCGTGCCTCGGCCTCCTCAATAGCCTTCGCCGTCCTCTCCTCGGCCAGCCGCTCTCTCTCTCTGTTGCCTTCTCCTCCGCCAATCGCTCCTTCTCCTCGAGTAGCCGCTGGGTATTTTGTCGCTCTCTCTCAAGAGCTTCCTGCAACCCCACTCCTGTAGTTAGCACTTTAATATTCGATGAGAGAACAAAAGAATGGAAGAGTCCTTATGGCTAACCTCGATAGCGAGATCGACTGGCCGCGGACGAGGCCTTATAGCAGGAGAAGAGCTCGTTTGGCGCGCCTTGATCTCAGGAAGAGTCTTATCGCACCTGATCAACTTATCTCCAATGGCCATGGCGCCATGGCGCCTTCCGCCACCAGAGATCATCACCAGCTCCGGCTCAATAGGCTTCCCAAGCGGGTTATAAGCCTCCCCGTGCTTCTCCTTCGCCACCTTCGTATAAGCCTTGAGCTTACTGTAGGCGGCAATGTTGGTGAAAGTCGAAGGAGTGGCGAGATCAGACTCTGAGAGCGCCTTTGCCTTCTTGTACGACGCTGTATGGGCCATGCCATACATGTCGAACAACTGAGGCACCTCCGTTTTATTATGCTCCGCCTAGAAGACAAAGCAAAGCACGATATTAGTAAGTTGTGGGTGCCAAAAAGACAAAGAAAAGTAGAATTTGCATGAAAATTGAAGCAAAGCACATACCCATTTATTCCCGTAACCAGCTAAGTTGCGGCTTCCTTGATGGTGTGGCACACCAACCATTTGGGCGCGCCGCTCCTTGGCATTGTTGTGGACGGCCAACCAGGCATCTGAGCACCAGTGGTCCACAATGGCCTCCCAACAATCCATCTTGTCCGCACACCATCTCGGTGGCGCCTAAGTTAGTAAACAAGGAAACTAATAAGTAGCCTAGATAGGAATCAAATCAAGCAAACTATTCAAGACTTAAGAAGGGTTACCGTCATGTACTGGGCCCTAGTCAGAAACTTCTTGCGGCAGTCCTTCTTGCTACGCTTGCGCCCTTGCTTGGCGTAGTAGTCACGGACCGCCTGCACTCGCATCTCGTGCCTTGTGTTCTGCAAGAGGCGCGTGGCCTCTGCAACTAACACGTCCTCCGCGTCCTGCTCCTTGGACTCATCGACCTTGTAGTAGACTTGCAATAGCACGAGACAACACTGATGAGTGCACCAACTAGCTATTGTCAAGATTTTATTGTGTGAAACAGAAATTACCCAAAAGCCGTTGATCACCATGTCGGCTCTGGTGTGGCATTCGACCCCGTTGATGGTCGTATCCGGCGGGGCCGGGGCAGCACAATAGTGCTCCCATTTGAGTCCAGGCTGCGGAACCTCATCAGGTCCGGGCAATTGAACCAGCCCCGGGAAGTTCTCCCTGACGAGCACACCAAGGATGGAGTTGGGATTGCGGACACCATTGCCGTATATCCAACCCCTGCAGTATAAAAAGACAAAGCCATCAGATAGACATAAGTATAGAAGGTACCGGAAGAGAGTATAAGTGCACTTACGTCTCTCCATCAGGCGTAATCAACCACTTATGGGCGGGAGTCACCGGCACGGACGGGAGCCGTGTACCCCCACGCTGGTACACGGTGGTACCCTCAGCTACCTCCTCCTCATCCGTAGTGTCCAGCTCGGCACCAGCCTCCCCCTCAGGCGTGTGCTGCTCCGGCTGGTCCGGCCAGGGACTCCAGGTCGTGCGGGTGGACGTAGCATCCTCCTCCACCCCAGGCTGGTGGACCGGAGTGTCCGAGGAGGGATCCACCCTGCAGTGCTCTGGTGAATCAGCCGGAGGTGGCGGCGAGGAAGCAGCAGCAGGTGTTCGTCTCCCTTTCCCGCGACCACCACCTGCTTTGCCTCTCCCGGTCTTCTTCCGACCTCCTCTCCCCCTGGGCGGCTCATCAGTAGAAGGAGGAGGCGAGGAAATACTCTCGAGCAAAGACCTCCGTAGAGCCAGAGGTGGGAGCGCATGACCCCGACCCCTCCCTCGCGAGCCTGAGGTCTCGCCCTCCATATCTGTCACGAACCTGCCAAGAATTAAAATAAAATAATTAGTACAATGAGAAAAAGAATTAATAATACAACAGTAATTACTGCAATAATGAGAATATATATATGTAATTAAAGTTGAGATGCATACAACTAACAATAGTCGGGATCATCGGTCTCTTCTCCGCGATCAATTGAAGGATCGTCATCGCTATCACGCGTGTCGTCGATAATGATGGCCTCATCAGGTTCAACAACACCAACATTTGGAAGGCCTTTATGTAAACGGTCAAGCATTGACAGGTCATCTGGAGCAGTAACCTCTTCTTCTTCAGGCTCTTCAACATCGTCGTTAGCGGGTTCACTCTCATCATCGTTATCGGGTTCACTCTCATTGTCTTCTTCCATGTTCTGGGGTTGCGTAGAGCGGTTTCGGAAACGTTTTTTTATCACGCGTGTTTCTTGGAAGAATTATCCTTCATATGTCTCTGGGTCAATGTGGGGTACATAATCCTCTTCATTGGGGGGAGGTGGTCTAATATGTGGTGGCACATCATAAACGACATCCCAACCTTTCAGGTTTTCAACCGTTTGGCAGGGGTAGGATAGATAGAAAACCTGGGTGGCCTGTTGAGCCGTAATATAGACATCGGGGACATTTAAATGGGTGTCTTGTCGAATTTCGACTAGACCTACATGTTCATGAGTCCGTCTAGTCCTCGACGGGAGAAACCAATGACATTTGAAGACAACGACGTTGGGAGGATTCTCACCATAGAATAGAAGTTCGTATATTGCTTCAACTCTTCCATAGTACTCAATACCTCCGTCTCCGACAGCAGAGACACCCGAATTTGTACTTTTTCGATCGGCCATTTTTCGCTCTTTATCAACGGTACGAAAGCGATACCCGTTGATGTCGTATTTCTCAAATACACGAACCTTATTGTCAAAACCATTAGAGACTTGTCTCAATTCGGCGTCCATAGGCTCCTCATTTGCCTATAAGTTTAATAGGAAAGGATTGGTATATTAGTGAAAAATAGGCCGAACCAACAAATGAAACCCTATATATGAATGATAGTTACCGTTCGTTTGAACCAAGAGATGAAACCAGGATTGCCGTCTCCTTGATTGGCAAGAAGTTCATACTCTGCGATGGAATCACTTTCAATAAGCACTCCATTCGAGAATTTGGCGACGTATCGACTGTATGAATTCATGGGAATTAATAAGAAACAAGAATTATTAGAAGTTGCGAAACAATGTACGTACGAGCACTTACTCGATATACGGTCGCACTTCTGTTAGGTTGGTGAAGATATACAGTGTAAGAGTCCGCCATTCGTCGATATCCAAAATATTATTTCTCGAAGCACCAACAGGTCCGAGCTTCCCTTTGAATAGGCTGAGGTTGGATTGACGCCGTTGGGGGTCGCCAGTATTGTACCGAGGCTTTGGATTATGCAAATGGCGATTTTTGGCTTCATAATGTGCTGTCACGAAGTTTGCCGCCTCCTCGGTAATGAAAGCCTTGGCCATCGATGCTTCAATTCTACGTTTATTTTTACATTTTGCTCGAAGCGTCTTCTGCATTCTCTCCGTTGAATAGCACCAACGATTTTGCACAGGGCCCCCTAATCTTGCCTCGGTCGGGAGATGCAATATCAAATGCTGCATCGGATTAAAAAAACCCGGTGGAAAGATCTTCTCTAACTTGCAGAGCAACTCCGGCGCCATATCTTCCATGTCTTCTAGCACGCCATCGGATAGTTCTTTAGCACAAAGAACACGAAAGAAATAGCTCAGTTCTGCCAGTACTAGCCACTCTTCCTCGGGGATATAGCCGCGCAACATCACCGGCATTACCCGCTCAAGCCATATGTGCCAATCATGACTCTTCAGCCCAAATATTTTATGTTTTTCAGGACTCGCTCCCCTCCTCAGATTCGCTGCATACCCATCGGGGAACATCAAACTGTTTTGCACCCACAAGAGAATTTCCCTGATATGCCCCTTTCAAGATTGAACCAGGCCCTTGGCTTGGACCAATTCTTCTTTCCTTTCGGCTGTCGCATGTTCTGTGAGGGTCTATCACATAGAGTCTCCTGGTCGACTCTAGCTTTAGGATTATCCTTTGACTTCCCATCTATGCCGAAAAATGTACCAAACAGGGCCTCGCCGATATTTTTTTCAGTGTGCATCACGTCAATATTGTGTGGAAGTTCGAGGTCTTGGAAGTAGGGGAGATCCCAGAAGCATGTCTTGTGAGTCCAGGCGTGTTCCGAATTATATCCCTTAAAATACCCGGGACGTTCTGGATGAGGCTCGAGAGAGTTCAACTGTGCCAAGACATGTTCGCCCGTCATCGTAGGTGCTGCCAGGTTTTTGACAACTTTGCCTTTGATGAAGTTCTTCTTGTCTTTTCTAAAAGGATGCTTACGAGGCAGAAACTATCTATGCAAGTCGAAGCAGGAATACTTGCCACCCGCCTTCAGCCAATGAAACTGAAGAGCAGCCTTGCATGTTGGGCACCCGAACTTTCCATGAACACAGAAGCCAGCGAAAAGCGCATACGCCGGCAAGTCATGCATCGAGTACTGGTACCAAACATGCATTTTGAAGGTATTTTTGCTAGCTGCATCGTATGTCTTGAACCCTTCGTCCCAAGCTTGTTGCAATTCCTCCTTAAGCGGTTGCATGTACACATCCATATTCTTCCCCGGATATTTGGGCCCTGGTATTATCAACGGTAGGAAAATGTTCTTCCTTTTCATAATCTCTGAGGGGGGGAGATTGAGTGGCATGACAAATACAGGCCAACAACTATATGGGGCTGCCATCAGACCGAAAGGATTGAACCCATCTGTGCCGACGGCGATTCGGCAATGCCTTGGCTCCTTAGCTTTTTCCAAATGTTTTTCATCAAAGTGCTTCCATGCTGAACCATCCGATGGGTGAGTCAACATCGGCTTCCCATCTGCATCAAATTCTGTTCTCTTCCCATGTTTGTGCCATGTCATCTGTCTGGTTGTCTCTTCCATCATGTAAAGGCGTTGAATTCTTGGTATCACTGGAAGATACCTAAGAACATTTACGGGTATTTTGGTCTGCGTCTTCTCACCTTCACCATTGTCTACCACAACATACCTGGATGACTTGCATTTGGGACAATAGTCTTCGTCCGCATACTCTTTCCTAAATAAAGCACATCCATTTTCACAAGCATGTATCTGCTCATAGGGCATCTTAAGTACCTTGAGGATTTTATCCGATTGGTACAGGTTTGCAGGCATAACATGATCTTTTGGTAGAAACCGCCCAATTAGGGTCGTGATCGCATTGTAGAAATCTGTGCCCAAGTTGAATTGTGCCTTCAAAGCCATCAACTGTGCGATGGCATCGAGCTGACAAAGCTCAGTGTGAGCGTGCAGCGGACGTTTCGAAGACTCCAACATCTCATAGAAGGCCTTCGCAGATTCCTCCATCTCATCGTCCTCATCCCGCGCATCGTCAAAGTCCTGCACCATGTCTTCGATCCCGGTTCCGTACTCATCCGTGCGCTGACGGACCACCTCCTCTCTCCGTCGTCCGCCAGACTCGCCATGGAAGGTCCACACCGTATAACCAGGCTTATAACCCCACTTCTGCAAGTGTTTACCCATATCCACCTCTGTCGCCTGTTTATAATTGTCGCACCTAACGCAGGGGCACCAGGTTTTTCTCTGCCCATTTGCAAACGCCGCTCTCAGAAACTCCTTGGTTTTCATTGCCCATTCATTGGTGATCTCTTTCTGATTAGGGCGACCAGTGCACATCCACGCACGATCATTGCTCATCTTGTTGCTACAGCTAGCTACTAAACAACAAATATACCATTTTATTACGTCCACTTTTTATTGCTTTTATCATACATAGCTACGGCATATGCAATTAACCTACATACTAATAGGTAAAGATAGGTCCTAATCCCACCCGAGTATGTGTAGATTGGGTCGGTTTCCCATGCTTTGGTCCCGATTCGACGCGGTATTTCGGCAGCACCTCCCCACTGTTCTCCTAATACACGTCTCGACAACAAGCCGAGAGGTTGTGTATCTGGAGAACAACAGGGAGGCGCTGACGAAATACCACGTCGGATCGGGACCAAAGCATGGAAAACCGACCCAATCTACACATACTCGGGCTGTCCATGGATAACGTTGGACAATTCGAAAGAATCACTATTATAAATATGCAAATTAATGCATATTTATAACTGTAACCCTTTCGAACGGGAGACGCATACTGGTTACGCGACTGTATTTACCTAGCTACTAGTGTCATCGACACGAAGGCCGGAATAAAGCAAATGAAGGGGGAAGAGGATATCTAGCTACCTGCAGCCTTCGGTGACGAGAGAGAGGGCCGAGGAGAGGCTAGGGTCACTGGTGAGGATCTGCGAGGAGGGGTCCGGTAAGGGATACGTTAGTGATAGGCGAGGGGAGGGATCATTGATGACTCCCAAGTGCAGGAGATCAATATTAGTACCTTTCGATAAGTATTTGAGTGTCGAACCCACGAGGAGCTGAAGGTAAGCTATCTATTCTCTAAAGCCCTATAACCCTCTTATATGGCTGTTTATGCAAAGCAATAAGTTTGACTAAAAGGATCTAACTAATTAAAAGCAAGTGACGTGGAGTGTGGTTTGTCTAGTAACTAGTGAAGCAAGTTTAAAATGCAAGTAATCCTAGAGCAAGTTTCTAAAGCAAGTTTCTAAGCAAGTTTCACAAGTAGCAAGCAGCAAATATCTCAAGTATCTCAAGGGAGCAAGTGTTCTAGCAATAGATGTTTCGTTCGTGTGGTTGTCACAATTAGTGAAGCACATGTTTTAGTCTTAGTTGTTTCTTCTAGGAAGGAGCCATGAATAGGTATAGTCAAGTAAATGATCTACAACCCCTTATGATGGATCATGTGGCCAAGTAAATGACTGCACAAGATTGATTAAGACATAAAGTCCCACCATAGCCTTACGTTCTAAGGTCCCCTATATATATCCCCCAATAACTTAACTTTGTGGCTCGATCTCAGGTTACTGTCACTCCCAAGTCACCACCACTCCATTATGCTACCGGTGATCACCTTACATGCATTCCCCAACATATGCGTGCACTCATATATTGTACATAAAGACAATCATAGAAGATAACAAACTTGTATGCAACCAATCAACGAACTATTTCACCATTGCCAAAAACAATTCACTACTCAAACATAGACGGGGAGACACAATACATCAAGGGAATATAGTATTGCATCATACATCGTGTTTGCCAAGAGATTACAGTGGAGAGATGGAGCTGATCTTGCTGTAGATGTTGATGATGAACACGCCGGAGGGGGGTGGAGCCCTCCGGGGGTGATCCCGGCGGCGTTTCCCCCCTCCGATCTTCTCCGGCGGCAGCCTTCTGTCTCTCTGTTTTGTGGTTTTGTCTCTCGGCGCCGCCTCCTCCTCGAAAAGGCCAGGGGACCCTTTATATAGTCGTTTTTAGGTCACGAGACACCCGGGAGAAGAAAGATCGACGGCACCGGAGCCACGGGGGCAAAAAGGGGGCCTCTCACGCGGCCAAGGAATCTGGCCGCGTGGAGGGTCCTCTTTGCCACCTGGTTGGCCTTTTGGCCCTCTACTTTGGCCCATGGTCTTCGTCTCGAAAATTCTGAACCGTGTTCTTTTCCCTTGCCCTTTTTGGAGTCCCGAAGCTCCCGGAAAGTCTGAAACACTAAAAAGTACGTTTTCTGGAAAAACAGGGTTAGAACCAAAAGAAGGGGGATTGTTTAGAAATCCCCCAAATCATTATAAAACATGAATATAAGTTGCTAATATGTAGGAAAACAAGTAATAACATGCAAAGTTCATGTATGCATTTTACATGCATCAACATCCCCAAGCTTAACCCATGCTCGTCCTCGAGTATGAAGGTGATAAAACTAACATGGACTTTGCATGTTGAAACAATCATGGGATATCAAGGAGGATTATTCATGCTACATATAATCAAATGATTAATACTAGAAATGAGTAGCAATACACAATTCATGTTGTAAGAAATATCAAATATGCAAGCAAAGATGCTTCATGAAAGTTCACAAAGTGTATAATGAAATAAAAGCACTATGGACCAAATGCATACACAAAATGAAAAATAAAATCCTATATTGGTCAAAGAATAGCATAATGGAGAATAGAAAATATGGTGGACACTTTGGAGAAAATTGAGTAGAGGTAAAACATGATCAAGTCTTATTTAGCCTCTAAATTATTCAACTAAAATTACTAATTGAAATGTGGTATCCATTGATCTAGGACTCTCATTGCCCCTTTATCACTAGCATCTTAAAATTGTGAGTATTGAAGTAATGAGAATGACAAGGTGGTTGAAAGCCTCATGCCCCGTGAGTGTGAAAAACTACTCCATGATTACTCAACTTAAGATTCCTAATAAGCTTTGTACAATCATAATAAGTATTAATGACATCATAGAAAACCGCAAAGAGGTACCTCTTGCCCCATGACATGGAAACAAGTCCATGTTACAATGACAAGATGAACAAACGGAGTAGACTCATCATCCTTTTTATTTTCATTCACTATTATGCATAGCTTCTTATTTTATTGTAGGATGTGTTGTAGAGTCACTCAAGCTTTAAGTAAATTTCCACCATGATAAAGCATGGCTTGGGTTAGCGGCCCAATGCGTTTCTCTAGTCATATAGATACTTACTCATGAAAACTTACTATTCCTCTATTTCATTTCGGCATGGAAGGAGTCCAAAAACAAAAGTACATGATATCAACCAAATGTAAAAAATTTTGTGCAATGTTGAAAGCTTTCCGGTGATACACGTTTATAGCTAGCCCCCAACCACACACTTGTCAAACGCAAAACTTGTGGCTCCCATTATTGGGTCATGTTTATTAGATGCATAAAAAGTAAAGTGTGCCTTCAAAAGTTCGTGAGAGTCCTATCCCAAGTTCAACCCATGACAATTAATAAAGTGAATATCTTAATTTAGAACATAAATAACACAATAACATGGTGAACATACTCGGAATAGCAATGAAGCTAATGGGAAGATATGGTGGACTCACTGGAAATACTTGGCTAAGGAGTGTTGGAAACAAGTTTTTACTTGTTGGAATTTTTAAATTTTTGGCTAGCAAGAGGGAGATAGTTGACCAGATACTATGCATGCATATGTCCATAGAACTACTCATTTCATGACAAACTAAATAAACCAGCAATTAACATCAAGGACATGAATAAGAGATAGTTCAAGACAACATTATTGCAAATTTCTACACATGAAAAGTCTATAAATCATGCAAACATATGTAGCTCTTCGAATCAACCATGGCATCCCTATTCCAAATCATAATACTAGCATCCAATACATTCCAACGCCAAACTCCAGTAGCTCAATCTCATATAAAATGATGGTGGTGGTCTTATCAAAACAAAAATAAAAACAAAAACTAGACGCTTCAAGTCTCTACGATAAATGCTTTGCTTAGAAAAACAGAAAGTAGACGTGTGCTAACCAAAAGAGTGTAGCTCCAGTGGGGTGTTCATCACATCCCCAAGCTTATGGCTTTCACCATTCTTGGATGTCTTGAGGCGCAGCTCCTCTATTCCCTGTGAAAAAACTTCACAAAACATGTTTCTCCCATTCTTTTTCTGTGGGGTGAGATTAGCAAGGACAAACAAATCACATGCTTGCTGTGCAAAATTCCAAATCAAATGCTCCAGTAGATAGACAATAAGGTTCATTATGTTGTATGTTCACTCTCTTGCTTGAAAGAATCATGAAAATTCGATTCCCAAGCCAAAGAGTGCATAAAACAAAAGAAGGCAGAATCTGTCCAGAAAAGCAACAGCAGAAAAACGAACGTTTTTCCCTAAGCTAGACTCGTCAAACAATTAAGCCAATTTTTGTGCTTACAGAGGACGAAAAGTTGCAGAACATACTAAAAAATTAGCTCAATACGACATACCAATAAAAAACGTAAAATCATACGGTGAGCAGACTCGTGCTGAAACAGAAATTTCATGCACTAGGATAGCAACTTATAAGTCCAAATGGGTTTGACTTGACTCTTTATTGAAAACTCCAGAATTAAAACAAAAAACCTAATCTCTTGAGACAGCAAGAGGACACTAGGAAAAACCAACTAAGAACAACCGGGTTGCCTCCCGTAAAGCGCTTTATTGATAGCCGTATAGCTAGGCTTTTCTTACTTAACGTCATGATGGTTGGAGTGAGGTGGCTCGGCATCCCCAAGCTTGGATTCTTGTACTTATTTGATACATGTAGGGTGAGCCCAGGGGTACATCCCCAAGCTTGATTGGTTGTCCCTCTTGATCTTTGTTCATCTCACTCAACTCTTCCTCCTGAAAAATTCTTCTTACACAAATCTCAACATAAAACTTGATTAGAGGGGTTAGTGCCTCCATAAATAAAATCCACATAGTTACAACAAAGACACATCATGAGTTGATTCTAAATATTAACTACTGTTACTACAGTTGTGCATTGCTCCTTGATGAAAAGAACCACACAAAACACAAGTAATGAGAGCAATGCAAAATAAAGACATAATCTGCCAAAAACTGAACAGCCCGTAAAGAGTGAATTTTTAGAGGCACTTAAGTTGCTCAAATCAGAAAACTTAAAACTAATGAAATATGTAGTGATAACTAAATATTTCTGTCGTAAATTACCAGGTCAAAATTCCACTTCTGTGATTTTAAACATTTTTCGCAGTGAAGTTCAGGAATCTGTTTTCTGGACAGCTAATTATTATTGTTTAATCCTATCTCACATATAAGATTATTCTTGCCATTTAAGATGAGAAATAAGACAGAAATGTGATGTTACAGTAGTGAACTAATATTTTTATTGTTTTTAGCTTTGGAAATTTTTTAATGATAGAGACTTTGCAATGGTTTCATTGGCATGAACAACACATGTTCAAGGTCGACCCCAACTTCTCCATTACTCATCCTTCTCATTTACTTTCCCAAATTTTTATAAAATGGAAATCTTAAACTAAATGATACATAACAGTAGGTAAAGGTATTTTACATGTTGTAAAGACATAAATGTGTGCTCAAACCGAGTAGGAAATTAAAGCATAAGGAACACACCAAAAAAATATTAAACAATTTATTTTTAAGTCTAACCCATTTCCTATGCATTGGCATTTTGTAATGAAACAAATAAAAGAAGCACATAATAGCAAGCATAGAAAGGTAGATCAAGTGCAACTTCAATACTTTCAGCATAAAGAGGGGAAACTTAATATTGTTGAAATATGTGTAACCATGTTTCCCTCTCTTATAATAATTTTCAGTAGCATCATGAATAGATTCAACAATATGAATATCACATAAAACATTCTTATCATGAGCCACATGCATAAAAGAATCACTACTCTCCACATAAGTAAAATCCTCATTAGTGATAGTGGGAGTTAAACATTCATAATTTTCATTGCAATCATCATATATAGGAAGCATAGTATCATCAAAGTGAATTTTCTCCTCCAAGCTTGGGGAACTAGAAATATCATGCTCATCAAAACCAACTTCCCCAAGCTTAAAACTTTCCATAGAATCAGCAAGTATATCATTTTTATCCTCAATAGTAGGGGGACTAAAAATATCATATTCATCAAGACAAACTTCCCCAAGCTCAAGGTTTTCCTTAGCAATAAAGGTGTTCAAAGAATTAGTACTACCACAAATATGATTGTTGTGCAAATAATTTTTTAATTTCTCCTCAAACACTTCATGTCCTAATTCAAGGTAGATATTATACAGTTCTAATATTGTGTTTTAGGTTTATATGTTAGTATGCAATGCAAACAAGAATAAAATCTTAGCACAACGCTCCCCGGCAACGGCGCCAGAAAAGTGCTTGATGACTCCCAAGTGCAGGAGATCAATTGTAGTACCTTTCGATAAGTATTTGAGTGTCGAACCCACGAGGAGCTGAAGGTAAGCTATCTATTCTCTAAAGCCCTATAACCCTCTTATATGGCTGTTTATGCAAAGCAATAAGTTTGACTAAAAGGATCTAACTAATTAAAAGCAAGTGACGTGGAGTGTGGTTTGTCTAGTAACTAGTGAAGCAAGTTTAAAATGCAAGTAATCCTAGAGCAAGTTTCTAAAGCAAGTTTCTAAGCAAGTTTCACAAGTAGCAAGCAACAAATATCTCAAGTATCTCAAGGGAGCAAGTGTTCTAGCAATAGGTGTTTCGTTCGTGTGGTTGTCACAATTAGTGAAGCACATGTTTTAGTCTTAGTTGTTTCTTCTAGGAAGGAGCCATGAATAGGTATAGTCAAGTAAATGATCTACAACCCCTTATGATGGATCATGTGGCCAAGTAAATGACTGCACAAGATTGATTAAGACATAAAGTCCCACCATAGCCTTACGTTCTAAGGTCCCCTATATATATCCCCCAATAACTTAACTTTGTGGCTCAGTCTCAGGTTACTGTCACTCCCAAGTCACCACCACTCCATTATGCTACCGGTGATCACCTTACATGCATTCCCCAACATATGGGTGCACTCATATATTGTACATAAAGACAATCATAGAAGATAACAAACTTGTATGCAACCAATCAACGAACTATTTCACCATTGCCAAGAACAATTCACTACTCAAACATAGACGGGGAGACACAATACATCAAGGGAATATAGTATTGCATCATACATCGTGTTTGCCAAGAGATTACAGTGGAGAGATGGAGCTGATCTTGCTGTAGATGTTGATGATGAACACGCCGGAGGGGGGTGGAGCCCTCCGGGGGTGATCCCGGCGGCGTTTCCCCCCTCCGATCTTCTCCGGTGGAAGCCTTCTGTCTCTTTGTTTCGTGGTTTTGTCTCTCGGCGCCGCCTCCTCCTCGAAAAGGCCAAGGGACCCTTTATATAGTCGTTTTTAGGTCACGAGACACCCGGGAGAAGAAAGATCGACGACATCGAAGCCACGGGGGCAAAAAGGGGGCCTCTCACGCGGCCAAGGAATCTGGCCGCGTGGAGGGTCCTGTTTTCTACCTGGTTGGACTTTTGGCCCTCTACTTTGGCCCATGGTCTTCGTCTCGAAAATTCTGAACCGTGTTCTTTGGCCTTGCCCTTTTTGGAGTCCCGAAGCTCCCGGAAAGTCCGAAACACTAAAAAGTACGTTTTCTGGAAAAAACAGGGTTAGAACCAAAAGAAGGGGGATTGTTTAGAAAATCCCCCAAATCATTATAAAACATGAATATAAGTTGCTAATATGTAGGAAAAACAAGTAATAACATGCAAAGTTCATGTATGCATTTTACATGCATCAATCATTAACATTTTATTTTTCCTAACAAATACTAAATTTAACTAACCATAATACTACAATATATACACTAACTAACTACAATACTATAAACTCTTCTTCTTTCTCCTCTTCTTCTCTTCCTCTTCTTCTTCTTCTTTTTATTCTATTTCTTTTCTTTTTCTTTTTCTTCATCTAATATAAAAAACATCTAATTCTTCTTTTTCTTATTCTTCTTCTTCTTATTCTCCTCCTTCTCCTTCTTCTTCTTCCTCTTCTTATTTTATTTCCTTTATTTTTTCTCTTCATCTTTTCCTATTCTACTTCTTCTAACTGAACTAATATAAAAAAACAAAATCTAATTAAACCTAAATAGAATATATTTTTCATAATATTTTCTAACTAAAACAGAGAACAAACCCTAAGTAAATCTAATAACTAAACCTACATCTAAATTATCTAAGAAATCCTAACTAAATCTAATAACTAAACCTACATCTAAATTATCTAAGAAATCCTAACTAAATCTAATTAACAGAGGCTTAATACTAATATTCTAACAATACATAGAAAAAATGAGTAAGAATGAAAACAAAGGGGGGGATCACGGTGGAGGAGGGCGGCGGCCGGTGGGGGGGGAGGAGGTGGCGCCGGCGACGACGACAACTGCGGGTGGCACCGACGACGATGGCGGCGGCGACGCACTACAGTGAGGGGCGGCGGCTGCTGTTAGAGGGGTAGAGGAGGAGAGAGGAGGAGAGGAGAGAGAGGAGGGAGGAGGAGAGGGGCGGGCGGCGGGCCTCACCGGCAGAAGGCGACGAGGGCGGCGGCGGGCAGGTCAGGCACGGCGACGGTGAGGGGCGCGGCGGCGGTGAGGACGCGAGGTGGGTGGAGGGATGTGGGGGAGAGTGGGGGAGAGAGAGAGGCCCCACGGGCAGTTAACGGCCCACGGCTTTGCCGTCTGCAGACAGACGAAGAAGTTTGTTATGCCGTCTGTCTACAGACGGCAAAGCCGTGGGCCGTTAGCCAGGCCGCGGTTCTCGCTTGAGTGGCCCCCCTAGGTCATTTGCCGTCTGCCTCTAGACGGCATAGTAGCCTTTGCCGTCTGTGTTGGCCAACGCAGACGGCAAAGCAGTTGTTTGCCATATGTCCTTGGTTTGCCGTCTGTATCTCGGGAAGCAGACGGCATAAACCTACTTTGCCGTCTGCCCCGACGAAAAACAGACGGCAAAGGCCCTGGCACATGGCAAACTTGTGAATTCCAGTAGTGATGCCCATCCTCGATGGCATCCGAGATGCAAACCTACAAGTTCATTACCATACGCATGAGTTTTCATGTTAAATCGCGAACAATCGATAAAGTACACCTTAACATTATATCAAACAACTTCATGAACACATAAAACATTATGATGTACACCTAAGTTTCGTAAGAATGTTGAGAACAATCATAAATGTTCTTGTTTTTTTCTAAACGAAAGTACTGGCCAGATTGTGATATCAACGTCCTATTAAAAAATTGTAGTGTCTTCGTCCAAATACACTTTAATTAAGTATCTTGATCTATATTGAAGCAAATAATAATTTTTATTATTGTAAACTGTTTGTAAGAAAAAGAACTTCCTTGAGCAAGACCCTTATTTTTGCTTCTTTTTATAAAAATCTGGCCTAATCTGGCCTAAATGATTACTGTTGAACCAAACCTGAAACACATTGTGGGTCTCGCCGCTGCGGAGATTATCAAATTTGTGAGAAACTTCCACAATATCAAGTAGATTTGTCAAACTGAAATAGCTCTATCTAAAGATGTTCTTCTCGTACACATCATAAAACTTATTTCTGGAAGGGTATGGTCCAATATTTAACTTCCTGGACATTCTTGGGATGGCCTTATTAAAGGGGAGCACGTTTGGAGGATGTATCTGTCCCTAAATTGCAGAATGACCCATGGTGTACTTTGCAAATTTTCCAATGGGAAGTGAGGTTTTGCAGGTAGTACATGTTATCATTCCAGCAAGCTCTTTTTTTACAAGAGTGGCATGCATGACTAATTAAACAGTCTATCCTACCATAATAGTGGGGCTCTAGCATCAACAAGTATGAAAACAGAAGCATCAATAAGGCTAACCTACAAGTTCATTACCACAAGCATGATTTTCCTAGTTGAAAGTGAGGCTAGATCATGATCATTTTACAAATTCATTACCTGGAGTGATCATTGTTGCGTGGAGGTAGAATGACCACAAGCCGTAGTGGGCGTCTTTGGGCTTCCTTGACCAGGTGTTGATCCACCTACCACGACGTTGTTGGAGCCTTGTCCCGGCTGAGGGATCTTTAAGCATGAGACAATAAGATGGTAAGATGCCTGATCTCCCAACATGATGGTAAGATGCATGATTGCAAAGTTGGAAGACTTACGATCCCAAAAGTAGGAAGAGGCGGAAGAATGGGAAGTTCAGGCAAACCAGTGCTATCCATTTGACTTCTGAATCGAGCGAACGTCTCCTGTAAGGCTTGCTGCTGTTTAGCCATGAACTCTTGCTGTTGCATCAGGGCTTGTTGCTGATCAAGCATGGCTTGCTGCATTTGAGCTGACCTGGCCTCCGCCTCTTGCCGCAGTCTCTTAGCCTCTTGTAGCTGCCTGACTTATTCATCCAAGCGAGCCTACAAAGTGCCATTGCAACAAGTTCATCATCGCAACAGGTTCATCATCGTTGCAATGCAAAGAAGAAATGAATGAAGCAAAACATACTTGGAATTGTTGTAAAAGGTCCATCGAGGGTTGTGGGCGACGCTCTATGGCAGGACCAGAGCTCCTCAAGGTGGCACGGAGGTGGGAGAGTGTTGGAATATCCTTCCTAGGGATGGCACCATCACCAACCAATAACCGGCCACCCTTACGGCCTTGTCCACACATGGCAGAAACCGTACAGTCAATATCCCGTGAGGCCGGATCAGACTCAGGCCCAAACACCTCCTTGTACTTCTTCATGTAAGCCTTAATTTTCAAGCCGACGCCTGGGTTGATCCACTGCTCATCCTCCACATTTGGATCTGGATTCTTTTTTTGCGAGACTCGCATAATCCCGTGAAGGTATTGACGGCACTTCGCCCTCGCCTCTCTGCTTATTCTGCAATACAAAGCAATAACATCCACAAAGAAACAATGTAACATCAACAAAGGAACAATGCTAGTTCATAAGACAAATTCAGACATTCCGAAACTGAATGATATTATTACCTTCCTGGCGACGAAAGTGGGAAGGTTGAGGTTGCCTTGAAGGTGTACCGGACCACCCATCATGGCACGCCTCGCTGAACAAGCTCTGTGGTAGACCCTCCACTCTGGGTTTACCCACTTGGATATGACCTTCTGGTAGCAAGGAAGCTTGTCGAACCACGGCAGAACCACCTGAATTATGCCAAATACATCCAAGTTATGAATAAAACTAAGATGTTTTGATCCAAGCAATCTGAAGTAATGGAAACTACCTTCATGTACATGGATCGGGTGAGATGCACTCTCTTCACTAGCGCTTTTTTGATAAGCCTGTTCTCTTCTTGTGCGTAGTACTTGACCACGGCGTCGGCACACGCCTCGTAGTACATGTCATGGACTCTCTTCTTGACAATATCCTCCATGACCTCATTACCCTCGTCCTCCATACCCTCAGCGCAAGTAAAGAAATCCTACAAATTTGCATAAAGGTGTTAATACAATGATCAATGCAGTGATTTTGAATATTTGCAAAGAAATAGGTATAAAAATAGACAAAGAATCTTACCCAGAAATTGGCGACCACCCACTTGGTGGCATTCTCGTACTCCCTGTCCTGATTTTTTTTCTGTAAGGGTGGGCATATGTGAGAATTCAGACCAAATTTTAGGCTATTGTTATACAAGATTCACTATCGTAGCGTCGTAGGGGGTAGAGACTCTATGACGAGCACCTTCGTGGGAGATAGTATTATTTCTGAAACAAGTGCAAGATTTAAGTTGTGGATAGACATGGAAGCATCACATCACACTTTCTTAAATGTAGTAGTACCACATGCAGGTGGAGGTGGTAATCCGGGCATCCCTCGCACATTTTTCGATGAAAAGCAGGTCTGTGGGCCTTCTTGGTCTACGATGCGCACCGGTATAGAAAGGGGGCTAGACCATGAGTAATTACTCCTGATTTGTGTTAGGGTGGGAATATGTGACAATTAAAATGAACTTATAGGCTAATGCTATAGAAGATTCACTATCGTCGGTTCGTAGGGGGATCCACACTCTATGTCTAGAACCTTCGTGGGAGATAGTCATGTTTGTGAAGCAAGTGCAAGATTAAAGTTGCGGATAGACATGCAAGCATCACGCCACACTTTCATACATGTAGTATGACCACATGCAGGTGGAGGTGGTCATCTGAATATCCCTCGTGCAGTTTTTGATGAAAAGCTGATTTGTGGGCCCGCTTGGTCTACGACGCTCGCCGGCATAGAAAGGGGGTAGCCCATGGGTAATTACTCTTGGTTTCTGGTAGGGTGGGCGTATTTGAAAATTTAAACAAAATTTTAGGCAAATGCTATACAAGATTCACTATTGTATCCTCGTAGGGGGACACACACTCTATGTCGAGAACCTTTGTGAGAGATAGTAAGGGTCCGCTTGGTCTCTGACGCGCACCGACATAGAAAGGGGGGGGTAGCCCGTGGGTAATTACTCTTGGTTCGTGTTAGGGTGGGAATATGCGTCAATTCAAATCTAGTTTTATGCTATTGATACAAGATTCACAATCATCGCCTCGTAGGGGGATCCACACTCTATGTGGATATGACCAACCCTGGTAGAGTCTTAGATCAACACACCATGGTCTACCCCCTTTGTAATCTGATCAATGAAGTTAACAAAGTGGCTCCACGGGCTAGGGCTTATGCCGAAACGAGTAAACGTGAGGGATTCTTTGGTAGCATTGGAATGTTGGTTTGATATGTGGCTTTGGACTACCAATGCACAATCATAGGCCAAGACACGTTGGCCTACCCCTTTTGGAATCCGATCAATGTTGTTGACCAATCAGCTAGGCCCCACCGAGGACGCCACATCTACCCACTCAGAACTACTACTCAGGAGCTGCAACCCCTTCAAATCCGTTGATCATGTAAAGAGATAGATGACATGCATGGGGAGTCAAACAAGTCGCGTTAGAAGGCCACCCGATGGCACTACACCTGACTCGTGTCGCGGACTGCTTACAATGTACATGATTTATCTTAACTAAATCAAATGATCACCGAAATAGATAGCTATGATGACTATTTTAATAGATATGCAGTATAAAAATGTACTCTAGCTATAAACCAAATTTCAAAACAATTATTGTATAATAAACACTAGAATTTGGACACGTATAATGGCATAATTTATACATACACACATATGTATAGCGAATTTTAAAGTCAATATGTAAATCTTGCACAAAGTTAGAAACTATACACATGTTTACACACAAAATAAGAACTACTACAAAATTCGTGTTTGAAGAAAACATCAGTAAAAGCAACATGATAAAAATGGTAAAAAATATAAAATAATAAATGAATATTGGGAAAAGCTAAGCACCTCCGCCGCATTACTATTGCCCTTGTGCGGCGGTTGCCCATGCAAAAGATGATCATGCAAGACTAGTACCACATGCTGATATCATCGTATTAAATGCGTTTTGTGAATTTTTAAAATGATTTATCTTACAAACCATAAATCCGATTTGCGTTCCGTTTTCACCGTTGGATTTGTTTTCACGAGAGCTTCGAAACAAGATCCCATATTGATATGTTTTGATGATATTTTTTCGTCACCGACAGTTGCCAGATTATGTCACCGTAGTTGCCATTTTTAACGTGAACTGTTGTCACAAATGTTTGTACATAGTTGCCGGAAGAATAGTTCTGTATACTTAAGCTTAGGATACAATCTGATAAAATAAAATGACAACTCAAACTGATAAAAATGGCAAAACAATAAACATGATGTGAATTAGATGTAAAGAATACGACAACTGAACATAAGTAACCGATAATCAATTGTTCAAGCACAACAACTCATTGTGACATTTTTTGGTATAAATAACATGATAAGTATTAATGCTTTTTTAGGTGATTCTAACGAGAAACACATACAAATACCATAAAATAAGTTTTTTATTTGTATATGTTAGTGTATAGTGTTTTAACAATCAAGTTGGTATAATCTGACAACTAAATGAATAATTATCAGGTAAGTAGAATAGCAATGTGGCAAGTACTGATGAAAACAAAGTTTTAACAACCAAGTTGGTATAATCTGCTAACTATATGAATATTTATCATGTAAGTAGAACAGTAATGTGGCAACTACTGATGAAAAAAAAAGTTTTTCAAAACATATTGACATGGGATCTAGTTTCGAAGATCTCGTCGCGAGAAAGTTAATGGTGAAAACGGATCATCAATCGGATTAATGGTTTGAGAGATAAAACATTTCAAAGATACAAAAATATAAAAGATAGCACATTTTACTAGTCAGCCGTCGCACATCAAAGGGCTAGATGCAGCGCCGCTACGGAGTCGGGTCCATGAATATTATTTATATATATATATATATATATATATATATATATATATATATATATATATAGAAAGTCTATTAATAATCCTGGGTGATGAATAAGTTATTCTTCATCCGGTCGGTCGGTCGGCTTGGGGCTCAATTGAACTAAAATTACGTTTTCTTGCTGTAATTTTACGTCGATGGAATTGGTAGTGTGCTCGCGGAGCTAGCCCACTCCTCCATACCTGACCATTTTCCAACCAGACGCAAGCGGTTTTGCTAGGAGGCAGCATCCAAAAAAACAAAAATCTACGGCGGTGGCGGCAGTGGCAGCGGCAGCGACGGAGGGACGACCCTGTGCGATGGCTACTCCTATGTCTTGCTCGTCAAAATTTCCCCTTTCACTTTCTCGTGCGGTAGTGACCAGGAGGCGCTGTGAGCTGCACAACGATCTGGCGCGACCTCGGCGGCAATAACGTCCTTCTCCGGCATCGCTCTCCACCGTCGAACATTTTACTGCCGGTATTACCTCCCTCCTCCTCTTCCTTATGCTCAGATCCTCCATGAATATCTGAATTTTTAGGGTTTGGTTTCTTGGTTTTCTGTAGCAAGGGGCAGAAGAAGATGATGAAGACCAAGAAAGGAAAGGACAAGAGGAGAAGAAGAAGAGGAGTTCAAGGCTGCGAATGAGGAACGACACTAGAATATATTCCAGATCAGCCAAAGGCAAGAGCCATGTTTCTTCTCTGTTATGGATAAACTTCTTTTTTCCTTGGAGATCCATTGTTTTGACTGAACTGGACCGTCCCCTGCTACTGAAAAGTGTCATGTTCGGCAACTTTAACTTAGAATCGAGTTGTAATGCTGCTACTGTATTAGTATGGTCATCCCATAATTGTGAATCTTCGTTGTTGCAGAAGAAGGCAAGGAAGGAAACCAGAAATGGTAAAGAACAAGAAAATGTGAAAATAACAAGCGGCGTGTGCGAGCTCGGAAGAGTGGTGCCCCAATTAGAAGCATACATGAATCAAGCCCAAGTGACCGTAATCTTAATGCAGGATGTCATTGACATGCTGATAGGGAGTATAATGTTTTATTAATATTTTAGTTAGTTGAAATACTGCCATCGGAGCAGATCATACTTCTGCTTAGATCGAAATTAAACCTTTTGATTACCTGATATTGCTAAAAGTCTCAATTGACTTTTCCTAAACATGATTTGTCCTGGTGAAAGTATGTATTTTCACTTTGACCTGCAGTTGTTGAGGGTCTCTGTGTGGAAGGTGTCATATCTTTCTCTAGGTGCAGGCCTGAACACCTAGAGATATGGTAGCAACTAGCGTAAATTTCAAGATGCAGAATAGGTTTTCCTTTTTCAACTCATGGTACATTTGTAGATTTTTGTCACCTCAGTGAAAGCACTGCATATACACCTTGCAGTACAGTAAATTTTCCCAGGTTTGGTTCTCATATTTTTACACGGTGCTTTAGGCGTGTGATGAATGTGTACCTGTTTATTTCTCCTTTGGATCTGTTGATACAAACTGAATAGTGCGTGCTCGTATTTTACATTGATGCAAAGAAGCGATTCAATCTACGGCACATGCATGTGTGGATAATGTATTAGTTGGACATGCTTCAATATTATGTTGGTCCCATATCTCTTCTATTATACATCGGCTGACGAATGTGGGCTGACTCGTACGATATGCTAGATTTTCTTACACGGCTGATTGTAAAACTTACTCCCTCCGTTCCTTGATATAAGGTGTATAGTATTCTTTAAAAAGTCAAATCTTTTTAACTTTGACTAAATTTATAGCAAGAAATATTAACATCTATGATATGTAATAAACATAACATGAAAATATGTTTGAAGATGAATCTAATGATATGGTTTTGATATAATTTATATCGATATACTTATCTAGAAATCGGGTCAAAGTTAACTAAGTTTGACTTTTTTAAAGAAACTATACACCTTATATTTAGGAATGGAGGGAGTACATTACTGGACACTGGTCCTCTTCCATCCTGGCAATATTCATGGTTTCAATTACCATGAGGTGGACACTGACCTTCATCCAACCTGAATCTTTGCTAATTATTTGGTTTAACCCACCTTCAATCCAGGAGTAATTTTAAATAACAGGAAGATGTGGATTTTCATTCAGTTAATTGTTTTTTTCTTGTCTGTAGATAAACTAAATGAGAATGTGCTATTTTTGGTGATTAATTATGCGACTCTAGCTACGCTCCATCAATTTAATTTATCCCATAGCACTACATATTGTAAAAAAATTCACGCCATCATTTTTGCTTCAGATTCTTACTGTAAGACGTTGATTTTGTTCACCTTTAACCTATTTCTCTATCTTGTAGAGCATCCACTCAAATATGGTTAATTTCTTATTCAGAGTTGTTGTCAGACCACCTTTTCATCCAACCTAGCAAGATCTAACTAGTTGGTCTGCCGGTTTTTTAGTGATATTGGGTTATTCTAACTACTCGTTCTGTTTCATTTATCATAAGGTGTTTGTTTGCTTGTATAATCGAGTTTCTAAACGATGGAATCTAGTTAGTCTAACATCCAGCTGGTAGGAACTGATGAGATGGCAGAAAATCGCTGAACCTATTAATTACATATTGGATATCCAACAGATTAACTTAATTACAAAAAAGGGATGTAGGCTAATCTCTTCACAGTAGCAATGAAAAGAAATGGTAGTTCTGCATGTTGTCTAATTTGATCTTTCTGGAAGGGTCACATCTGGTAGGATGTCCGATTTTGTAGCTTGTTAAATAGGAAGCGGAACTGAAGCAACAGTAAGAGAAAGTTTTTTTTAAAGTGGAGGCCAAAGGAGAGTTGCCCAGTTAATTAGAGGAAAACTGGGCGAAAACTAAACACTAAGAGAAAGTCAAAGCTGATTAACTTTGATGTAAATTTAGCGACCATAAATGTGTTTTATGGTAAGAATTAATAAGTAGCTTTCTCCTTTTTTACCCAGAACACCTATAACTTTTACCGTTCTAGGTGATGTCTAATTATATATTTTAGTTCTTATCAAAATGCTAATGACTTTCTCCAGTTTGTCCTTAATTTTTCTTTTATCCAAAGGGTTTGGAGCTTGGGGGCCTGCTGCCGGCTCGATGGGTGGCATCAGCAAGCGGCGGCCGGGCTCAGCCCTGTTGTGGGTGGTTATATGTTGTGCGGATCACATCAGTGGGCTTCAACCTCAGGGTATGGTGGCAAGCTAAATCCTGAGTCCAGCTAAGCCTTTTTTTGTTCAGTTTTTGTTGCTTTTTTCCATTTGGGATTTCGTGGTGAGCAAACCTAGCACTTGTAGTTCTTTGTTTCAGACATTCATGTTTTGACATCAAAGTATGATCGTATGGCCTTACTAGTTCTCTTAAGATTACTACGCTGATTTTTTTATGCAATTTAGATGAATCGTGTCTATTTTATCTAGGGATACATTCAACCTGCTTGTGAGGTATGCATTTGTTTTAGGTCCAGTTATAAGCGTTTGCCTGATTTGTCGCTGAAATTTCATATTATAGTGACACTCCTTCACTTCAATACATCTTTGGCATGTACGATAATATCTACCTAAATTATCATGCACAAATGAAAAACATATGGCTCCTCTTCTACATCTTTCCAAGGAATAATTATCATATTTATGTTTTTTTCGTACAGTTCTTTTTCTGCCATTTCAGACATCAAACACCAACTAGTCACAGTGGAGACAAACGTGTAGTTTCTGATCACAACCTAGTGAGTCTGCCAATGGTGGCAAATTGAAGGATAATTCATGATGCGATACACAGGTCATTGCTTATAGCAGTCTAAACATCATTGTTTTCATGGGTTCCCAAACTTTTGTCAAATGTAATTCGTCACACAGATTAGTTTCAATATTTATATTTTTGGTTTAATGAGGCCTTGCTGGCAATCTTCTTACATATATGTTTGTGCATGACCATCTTAGTCCATGACTTGGAGTTATTTTGTCGTGTCATTAGGAGAAGTTCCTTTATGCTAGGATTCCCATTTTATGATGACACCGGGAACTCTTAAATCTATTTGAATTCCCACGGAACATAAATGTGCATTCAAATAGTGGACCATGAGGTGCTGCTGTTCTTATTTACACCGCCGTACTTAAGTTAGCTCTTGACTTTTTTTACTGAAGTACTGGAACGTGTTACTATAGTTTGTTGGCTCCCAAATTTTCTACCTTCACATTTTCATAGTGGGTTACCAAAAAAGCATGGCGGGCTGACTAAATCATTGTATTCAATCCGACTGTACTCAATCACTTATGATTATTAATAGATTTAACAAAAATACCTTAAATATAGACACACACAAAAATTCTGTAAATAAGACAAGAACGCCTCCTTCCTTACTCATCGCTATAAAATTACAACAACATCATCTACTTTTTACAATGTGATTTGGTTGAGCCGTATTGCAAGAGGTAACAAAATGCCATGCACCCGTAAGATTACCTCACTCTTTTTTGTCTACGGTAGGAGACCGGTTCATAACTTTCCATTGTAATTTTACCTTCACTGATTTATTTCTTACGTTTTGTAGTTTCGGTTGTAGAGTGTGATATATATATATACCAAGCATACCTTTTCACAAAAGTATGCATTCATTTTTTTTTAAATGGCCACTTTCAAATCATTTCTATAAGCCGGGTTCTGTCAGAAAGCACTCAGCTTACAGACATATAAGCCGAGTGTCGCGTACACGGTTTACTGTTTTATGAACAAAATAAATTATGAAATTAAAATATAAGCCTAGAGCTATTTGTGATACTCGGTTTATAAAGGGTTTTTTCACGGCGCCATCCACGCCTCCCGTTATGGCCACGTGGCATGAACAGTTGCTGTGATTTGCACTTAAACCGAGTGTCCGTCCTAACGGTTCGGCTTACCTTGTTTCACTCGGCCTAGAGTGATTTTCCTGTAGTGAGATTCATCAGACTGCCTTGTTGTACATGATTTTAAAATATAAAAATTACAGAAATAGACTGATATTCTTACCTGATGCCCCTTACGTGTTCTGTATATGGTGGCATGCCACTTGGATGGTGACTCTCAATTTCAGTCAAAGTAGGCTTGAAACTTGATGCAGTCCTTTTGAATGCTATTCAAATGGTGGTCAACAGAGTTTGCAATCCTCTCAAACTCAACAGACGAGAAACAATTGACACGAGATCAATGTGTGTTAAATTAAATTTACTATGGTAAAATCTAATTGCCATGGCAATCAATCATACATTTGCTCCTGTGACCACAAACAAATTGTAGCTAAAAAATGACATGCTGTGTTAATTTGAACATTTGAATAAAATGATGTGGCAGAAAAAAATGTGCACAATCTATGTGTATTTCCAATTTATATCCTACACAGAAATTGCCATCATGTGCATTAGAAAACAAAAATGAAAATAAATTCCTGTTAATTATTTTCCTAAAAAGACAAGGAATCAGGGGATTAGCCGGGGGCAGATGAGAATGGCCGGATGAGGCGTCGACAGCGGCATTCACGGTTGCATGGAGAGGAGTTCGCCGCGACCTCCTCTCACAGACGACACGACGAGCCGCGCAGCGGCCGCAACCTCCTCCGCCGGCAGTAGCAGCCCCGAGCCCGCCCCCATCCCCCGCCGAGCAGCATCCCCGAGCTCACCCAACTCCCGTCCCCGCCCCTGTCCCCGCCGGGAGCAGCCCCAGCATCCCCGAGCTCGCCCCTGTCCCCGCCGACAGCAACGGCAACAACCTCCTTTGCCGGGAGCAGCAACCCCCCCCCCTCGAGTAGCATCCCGAGATCTCCCCACCCCCGCCGGTAGCAGCGCTCCCCTTCCTCCTCCTCGATGTGTATCACCACTGAGAAGCGTGAGGGATGGGGGATAAAGTGGGAGTTCAAAAGAAAACGTTCGAGTGGAGCACCCTGTCGGACCGAACAACCGACCGCACTGTCAAAATTGTTTTGAGATGCATGCTCGAAAATCAATAGTGAAAAGAACGTTCGTGCCAACAGGTTTATGCCGAACATTCGACACCTATCATTTTCCTAGATCTAAATGAGGTGGCTCTATGGTGAGGCTCTAATTGCTTTGGACTATTGTGTGTATGTTGGATGAATTGTGCTTAGAAAAGATGATGTTTTCTTTTGGATGACAATTTTGAGCGAAACGTTTATTCTGGAGCATGGCAAGCGCGAACGTTTTTATGACAACTGTAGTTCATGCGCGATGACAACTGCAGTACAAACGCATGGCAACTCGCTGTGTTTCTGATATTTTATGGCAATAGCGTCCCAGATTTGCCATGCGTTTGTACTGCAGTTGCCAGGTAACTCGTTCCCTCTTGCCATGTCTTGGAGCGAACGTTCGCTCCTTATGAATACCCTTTCTTTTTATATATTACCCACTCCCATCCATAATAAGCATCGTTTATTTTATATTAAACTAGAAAAAAAATTGTACTAGATAAATGACATTTATTATGAATCAGAAGGAGTACAATATTTCGTAGCTGAAAAAAAGTTGCACGAAGAAACTAGAACAATCTATATTTTTATATTTCGACAGAAAGGGAGCAAAGAAATAATGAAAGTAGGTAGCAGAAAAACGGAGCAAATACTTAAAAAAAAAATAGGTCGGCCGGCGGCCGCTCCCACCGATGTCAGGAGCGAGCTTCCCCAACCGCGGCCACGGCCACGGCCACGACCCTGCGCCGCCGCCACCCTGTCTCTCGCCCGGCCATCTGCACGCGGCTGAGGCCGCGATGCATCAGCCGGTGGAGAGAGCGCGACGGCCGGCTTCACAGTCACAGGTGACCTCCGCCCTAGATCCGGCCGGTTCCGGCTCATGCGCTTCTTCTTCAGATAAGGTTTGTGCTCTAGACTCAGTTGCCCCTGATTCGAATTTGCGGATGATTCTTGCGTGATTCCAACCCTCTCCTGGAGCTGTAATCGATTCGAGTCGTACAATATTAGTTCCTCGCCGTTGTCGTTGCCGTGCAGGCGTGGGCGTAGCAGATTCCAACTAGAGATGGAAGAAATACAAACTGGACTAGATTCGATTCGTGATTCCAACTAGCTCGCATCTTTCCCCTTTCCCCTTCCATTCAACTACTACTATATGTCAGAAGTGGGTGCATATATATCATCAAGTCGCACTGCATCATTAGCAGGCTTCATTCGTTTGTTGTTGTTAGGACTAAATCTCTTGTCTTGCCTCCACCCCAAAGCTTCCTGGTCTTGTACTACTTGCTGCAAAGGGTGGCTCATCACATCGATCTAGGAGCCGCCAGCCGGCTGATTCATTCATGTAAGTTGACTTCGATGCATCATTTCGTCTTCGCGGAGTAGTTCTGTAAATTGTGGCAACTATAGATTTGTGTACGTGTTTATGAATTGATAAGCTTCGGATTCGCCTCAAGGTACCATCGGTATGTTAAGACGCCCCTTTTGCAAACAATGCACCAATCCATTTTCCAGTGATAAAATATGAAATGTTTTTGTGACAAACATTGAGAAAAGTCTTGAATGCGTGCAAAATTTCGTTATGAGATCACATTTGTGAAGGTGTGGGCAAAAAAAAAATCAATGCTCCAAATTGATTTCAAAAACAGTTTTTTTAGCATCCATTTTGTTTTTTTTCTACACCTCCACAAATGTGATCTCATCATGAAATTTTGCACACATGTAAAGCTTTTCTTAATGTTTACCACACAAAAAGGTCAGATTTTTTTATTTTGTTTTCAATTTTACTGTTCACCCAAGCTCATTTGAACTCGGCTCACATACACTGCATCCTATCTTCCTCGTCTCTTCCCTTTCTAGCGATGCTACTCGTTGCCTCGCACCACCCAAACTCATCTCTCCTTTGACGCATCCGTCTAGGACTCTCCTCGATTGCTCTGTCTGCCGATGAACATGGCAGCAGTCAACTCTAGTTTGCTATGTCCACCGACGAAGATAATGGCTTGTCGCCTCATGATTCCGGTGCTGCATGTTGGGTTCCACCCAGTCCCCGGCAAGGAACACCTATCGAAAGAATACCCGGGAAGCGAACTTCCGTGAAGGAAAAGGCGATACGGAAGTCAGTGATCCATGTCAGGCCTCATCTGCATCTGTACGTGAGGTGTTTCCGATGGGGTCTTATGTATTGATTACACATTAGGGGATCCGTACCGCACACCTGTGTTAGAATCATGATGACGATAACCAATTGGGAACAGTGGACAGCGGACTAGTGCTCCATCCACTCCATAATGCGCCATGAAGTGGTCTTGTCCATAATATTGTCTAAAGTAGATAGGTAGTATTCCATTCTTTTGTAGCCTTGTATAAAGGGCAATAGAAGCTCCACGAGTTATCGCAAAAAAAAAGAAGCTCCACGAGAGAGTAAGGCAAGCATTGAGAGTGTTTCCCAAAAAATACTCGGTTTCATGTTTTCCCCCTCCTCGTTTCATACTTCGATCGACAAGGTTTCACCAAGGTCCTTCTCTGCTCGTGGGTAGCAGAAAGATTGGGTTGGGCTAACAATTGGTATAAGAGTTCCAGGTTTCTATGCCAAAGTAGATGACGAAGGGAGGCCACGTCGCCGACGGCTCCAAGACCACCGAGCAGATCTCGGCTGAGGAGGCATGCACGGCGGATGCGCTCGCGCTGCAAGGCAGGGCTGGAGGTGAGTTGGTTGCGCCACACTTGGTGCGAGACATGGGGGCATGTCCAACACCTCCTTCCCAATCCTCACGCCGACCAACTACCAAAGTTGGTTGCTCCTGATGAAGGTTATCATGGAGGCGTGTCACATGTGGAAGGTTGTGGACACCAGCGATGTCGAGTACGAAGAGAACCGACTGGTGATGGAGGCAATCCTGCGCTTCGTCCCACCGGAGATGGTGCCCAACCTTGGCTCCACTCCAAAAAGACGGCAAGGAAGCGTGGGACACCATCAAGGGTCTGCTCGTCGGCGTGAAGGCCTAGACCTTGCGCCTTCAGTACGAGGGGGTCCGATAGAAGGCCAGAGAGAGCAAATTAATGATTTCGACATGCGGCTGCAGGGTGTGCCTCGTCAACGAGCTAGCGACGCTTGGGGACTCAATCGATGATAAGAGGGTGCTGCTTAAGCTCCTACGCGTCGTTCCCAAGTAGTACAGGCAGCTGGCCTGGTCCTCCATCGAGAGTCTGGTGTATCTCTCCACCATGATAATCGAGGAACTGGTTTGCCGGATCAAGGTCATTGAGGAGCGTGGTGTCGATGCCGACGAGAGCTCCGGTGGCCAGTTGCTGCTCACTCAGGAGCAGTGGAATGTGCGCTATCAGTAGCACGGCCGCGATGGTACTTATGGCGGTGGAGGAGACACCTCCACGGGAAGGGGTCGTGGAAGGAGCGGCGGTCGCGCCCAGGGGCCAGGGCAGCGGTAACCACGGGCGCAAATCCACTCAAGTACAATAGGGCGGATCGGGAAGAAGTGCAGGAGGTAGTGGCTCCGACAAGTACCACTACTGCGGCAAACCGGGATACTAGACCCGGGAATGCCACACACTTCACTCATGGCTGAGGTGGATGGTGGGCCGGCAATGATGATGGCAAGGATCGGACCCTTGCAGAAGAGCGTTGCATCTCCCGCGAGTACAACCTCGACAACCACCCCGTTCGTGCAGGAGGAACGGAAACCGTCGACGAGATCCAATCCTCCACTGACAAGCCAATTCCCGACAACGTCGTTCGCGGGGCTTGTGGATTAGGAGGAGATGAAGGCTCGGGTGTGGGAAAGCCACACACCAGCAACGGCGTCTACAACAAGGTCGGGACCCATGAAGCCCGCACAAGATGGCGCGACAACTGCACATATGGCAGGTTGCTCCAACCATTATGTTGGTGACCATCGAGCATGTGCCGGCATGCACAACGGCTCTGGGCACCATCACCCCGACAACAACCTTGTTGGGAGACACTACGTTGACGGAAATAGATTACCCGACAATGACATGTGCATCCTGTGTGCCTTGCCGTGGGCTATGTCTCTGATGTGTGGTGTTGGCATGCCCGACTAGGACACCAACACTTTGACGGGATGCGGAAGATGGCGCGAAGCGACCTCGTTCATGGGCTCCCTCACTTCGAGCACCCTGACGAAATGTGTGATCTGTGCCTTGCCAGGAAGCAGCGATGTCTGTCATTCCCGAGAAGGCACGTTATCAAGCAGCAGGCGGGCTAATCACCCCGACGACGCTAGGAGGGCGCCGTTACATTCTTCTTCTTGTCAAATACTTCAGTAGATTCATGTCGGTACAACTGGTCACCTCCAAGAGCGAGGCGGAGCACGCGTTCGTCAAGCAGCAGGCGGCAACTGAGGTGAGTGCAGCCACAAGCTGCGCGCACTGCGTACTGATCGTGGCGGCGAATTCACGCCGGCCACATTCTATAAGCACTGCAATGACAAGGGGGTTCAACAACACCTCTCTACCCCCTACATGCTATAGCAGACCGTCGTCTTCAAGCAGAGGAACCAAACGGTGCTCGGGGTTGCATGTTGCATGCTCAAGACAAAGAAGGTACCGAGCATATATTGGGGGGAGGTCGTGCTCACGACCGTCTTCGTCCTCAATCGCTCCTTCACGAGGAGCAAGATGCCTTATAAGGCCTGGTATGGAAGGAAGCCCGTCGTGCACTTCTTCCAATTTTTTCGTTGTGTCGAGTACGCAGAGACGACGCGCCCACAGCTGAAGAAGCTCGACGACAGGAGCACCCCAGTGGTGTTCATGGGCTATGAGACAGGCGCAAAGGCGTACAATATGTATGCCCCTGTCACAAAGCATGCACACGTCTCGCGCGATGTCATCTTCGACGAAGACGCGCGATGGAGTTGGGAGGAACCGGGAGAGGCTCCGGCAAGCAGCTCCTTCTCCGTGGTGCACCCGTTGTACCCCACTTCCCCGGGAATCCGCAACCATTAAAGTGATATACCCCGGCAAGAATAGAAGGTGCAACCTCGGGATGCAAGACCCGGGAAGCACATGGGGTGTAGACCCAGGAAGCGTGATCCTGAGAACCTTGTTTCCAGACACGTCTCCTCCAGACCTTTCACCGCCAAGCAAAGTGGACACTAGGAGGCAATTTGTGACCCCGCCAACGGCGCAGTCGGACCTGTTCAAGGATGATGATAAACTTGGCACTCCACACAGGTTGCGATGCATGGGAAAGCTTCTCGGGGAGACCGCGATAGCACTGCAGCTGCCCGAGAGTGAGGATGATGATGATGATATTATCCTACATCTGATGGCCGATGAGCAATCAACCACGTTCGCGGGGCGGAGCAATCAGACTGCTGGCGTCGCGCGATGCTGGATGAGCTCGCCTCCATCAACGGCAACGCCACCTAGACACCCACCACACTATCTGCAGGACACCGAGCCATAGGGCTCAAGTGAGTGTTCAACGTGAAGAAGGACGAGCACATCGCCACCATCAAGCACAAGGTGTGCCTCATCGCAAAGGGCTATGTGCAATGCGAGGGGTGGACTTCAAGGAATTATTTGCTCCAGTTGCAAGGTTGGAGTCTGTGCGACTCATCCTTGCCGTGACAGCTCATCGTGGATGGGAGGTCCATCACATGGGCGTCAAATCGGTGTTTCTCAACTACGACCTCAACAAGGAGATATATGCCTCCCAGCCACCCGGGTTCATTGATAGGAACCAGGAGAAGGGTGTGCACGGGCTACACAAAGCCCTGTATGGTCTCCGACAAGCCCCAAGGTGTGGAACGCCAAGCTTGATGCAAGTCTTGCATCACTTGGGTTCGCACGCAACGCTTCGAAGCACGATGTGTACTCTCATGACACCGTGAACATGATGCTCATCGTTACCATCTACATCGATGACCTAGTCATTGCCGGGGCAGATCCCGACAAGGTCCGACACTCCAAGGCAGAGATGCATCATCTCTTTAGTATGAGCGACCTCGGGATGCTCCGGTACTACCTCAGACTGGAGGTGAACCAGGAGGGTGATCGAACCACTATAACTCAGACGACCTATGTCGTCAAGATCCTGGAGCGAGCAGTCATGGAGGACTGCTACGTCGTACATGCCCCGATGGAGGCACGACTGAATCTCAACAAGGGGAGCCCCGAGAAGGCGGTGGACGCTATGTTCTACCACAGCGTCATCGGGAGCCTTAGGTACCTCGTGCACACCCGACCGGACATTTCGTTCGGTGTCGGGTACCTGAGCAGGATCATGGAAGCCCTGACAAGTGATCATCTCGCTGACATAAAGCATCTGCTCCGGTACATCGGGGGTACGCTCACGCATGGATGTGTATATCGTAGCGGCGATGACGAGAAGTTGATCGGCTAGAACGACTCCGAGCATGCTGGTGATGTGGACTCCCGGAAGAGCACCTCGGGTGTGTTGTTCCTTTTGATGGCGTTTACATTTATATGACGCCACGACAATATGATATATATATATAGGGCGTGTTATACTTTACCACACCAGCAATATTTTTTGTTTTTCCACTACAGTTGGGTGACTGTAGTGATGACGTTTGTTTAAATTTCCACGTCAGCAATAACAGTATTAAACTGGCGTACAAAAAATGTCAACTCCAGCAATATTAGAAAAAACGTATGCTGGCATGAAATTTATTTGGCGCGCCAAAAATAAAAGTTGGGGATAAACTTTTTCTACTAGTGAACCCCGACAACAGGGTTGAGGGGGAAATGTTGGGTTCAACCCAGTCCCCGACAAGGAGCCAATCCCCGGCAAGGGACACCCGACAAGAGAAGACCAGGGAAGGCATTCCCCGGGAAGTGAGCTCCCGCGAAGGGAAGGGCGACACGGAACTTAGCTATCCATACCAGGCCTCATGTGCACTTGTACGTGAGGTGTCCCCGATGCAGTGGCGGATCTAGGACCCAGGCCGGGGGGCCTGCAAAGCAAACAGACAGTTCGTTCACTGTAGCAATACTATAGCATTTAAGTGTACGGTTCGTTCACTGTAGCAGCCTGGGCCTGGGGCTTGGCCCAATCCTACCTCCGCCCCTGCCAATGGGGCCTCATGTGTTGACTACACATGAGGCGGCCCGTACCGCACGCCTGCGTCAGAATCATGACGTCGGAGCGTGAAGAGTGAACTGTGAACCACTGTTCAACCACTCCATGATGCCATGGAGTGGTTTTGTCCATAGTCGATAGGTAGTATTCCATTCTTTTGTAGTCTTGTGTAAAAGACAACGGAAGCTCCAGGAGAAAGTAAGGCAAGCATTGGGAGTGTTTCCCGAAAAAATACTCTATCTCCCTGTTCTTCCCCGCCAAGGTCCTTCTCTGCTTGTGGGTAGCAGAAAGGTTGGTTTGGGCTAATAGGAGATAGCCGGGACTCAAGCCTTGCCATGCTTTATTTGGATGTCTTGTCAGGCGGGCGTATCCTCAAATTTTCTCTGTTTAAAGCATTCCATGTCGAAGAATTTACCCTTGAAAACGTCGTAAAAACGTGACAGCGGATAGAATATTTTTGAGAGTGCGATAGCAAATAGAATTTGACATATATTTAAAAAAATATAGGTTCGTATTAACTTTCTTTGCATCTTTTTAAAGATGTACTAATGTCATCATTTATATTAACTCCAGCGAACTTGGTGGAGAAATCATGGAGGGAAGACTAGAGCTGCTTATTATGTTTTGGAAAGCATGGGGGGTCCAAGCGGTGGTGCTGCTGAGCTTCGCGTTGCAGGTCACGCTCCTCGTCACAGCCAATATCCGTCGGCACAAGGGTTCCCTCACGATAAAAGCCATCATTTGGTTAGCATATGTGCTAGCCGACACGACGGCGGTGTACGCCCTTGGCCACATGTCTGTGATGGTGACATCGCCAGAGCACCAGCTTATGGCACTCTGGGCGCCATTGCTGCTGGTGCACCTTGGCGGACAAGACAACATCACGGCCTACGCCATCGAGGACAACCGGCTATGGATGCGCCACCTACAGATCTTCGGTGTGCAGGTAGTAGCAGCTGCCTATGTTATCTACGACTCTTCCATACTTGGCCGCAACACCCTGTTCCGTCCAGCCACAATCCTCATATTTGTGGTCGGCGTCCTCAAGTACGGGGAGAGAATATGTGCGCTGCTGTGCGCCAGTAACAGCGCTAGTAGTAGCCTAGCGGCCACAAACTACAAGGATTTTCGCCATGTGTCTGACACTTTGTCGAAAGAAGCTACAAGCCAGAGATATGAGGTAGATCTAGAATCGCAACGGCGACGTGGCATTCATCACAAAAATGATCGAGAGCTACAATTTGAAGCATACATGATGTTGGACATTCCCAAACAAATGTTCGAGGGGCCAACACGTTATGTGAAAGAAGTTAACAATACTTACGGTTGGGATGCAAGGGAGACGTCCAAGGTGGTCGAAATGCAGCTCTCCATGACGTACGACCTTTTATATACCAAGGCCGCGGTAGTGCACACTTGGTACGGCTGGTGCATCCGCATCTTCTCACTGCTAGCCACCATTGCTGCTCTCCTGCTGTTCCATGCATCCAGTGAGAGATTGCATGGTGGTTACTACAACAGAGTAGATGTTCTTGTCACCTATGTCTTGCTAGCTGGTGCTGTCGTCCTAGAGATCACTTCTGTGCTGAGGACCATTTTCTCCACTTGGACATGTGTGCTCCTCCAAGCACAGGGATGGCGCAGGCTTTCCTGTGTGCTCCAGTTGTTCCCCCAGCTCATCAGGTCGGCGCTGCATATAAGGTACTGGTCGGGGTCCATGGGGCAGCTCAGAATTGTTGAAATGAGCTATCATAGTAGGCACAGTCTAAGCAGCAAAATCGCGAGACGGATGGGAAAGGGGGACTGGTGGGACTCCATATGGCACTCCACATCTGCCTCCGTCTCAGAAGTCATCAATCGAATGGTGGCGAAGCTAGTGTCTTTAAGTGTGGGCGTCGGCGAAGATAGCCCATATCACATCAGAAACTCGCGTGGTCGGCACGCACTACGCAGATTTGAAAGGGAAGACGATCTGGAATGGACCGTACAGTTGGACCTGGATGAGAGCATTCTCGTTTGGCATATCGCCACTGAAATCTATTGTGTTTGGTGGCAGACGCAGAACACTTCAATTTACTCTCGTGAGGTGCTCACAATGTCCAGGTACATGGTTTTTCTGCTTGCTGCGCATCCCTACATGCTCCCGTATCCTGTTAGTCGCCAGGGGTACGTCCAGATGTGCTATGATTTGCTCAATGCGCCAAAGGATCTACTTCTTAGTGAAGTGGTTGGAAACACATTGGACCCGGATAACCCATGTGCACTCCCGGCTCAACTATTTGAAACCCACAATGATACTCTAAACTATGGATGGCGCCTAGCTCAACAGCTGATCGACATGAGCGAAGATGGTACCACCAGGTTGATCTCCCAAGTGTGGTTGGAGATGTTATGTTACACAGCCTACCGCTGCAACGAGAACTATCATGCCAAATACCTGAGCAACGGTGGCGAGATATTGACCTCCATTTCCCTTTCAATGCTATACATGTCAAGCGAAAGGTCTCCGGAACCAGAGACTGGTCACGTGTAATACTACTAGTTATTGTGATCGTCAATTTCATTCTTTTGTAGTTGTTCATTGATAGATTGCTTCAGCAATAATCTGACAAAAATTAACTACGTGTATTGTGAGTGTATTGTGAGTGTATTGTGATTGTTGGGATTAAGGATCCCTCTTACTCTCCTATAGATGATTTTTCTTTTATGAGTTCAACATGAGAATAAGTTTATTTTCTTGTCAAAATGATGTTATCTGTGTGGTGTGTGACCCGATTTGCACCTCTCAGGCCCCAAATTTTTTATTTCTTATGTTGTGCATGTCTTGTGGAGGGCTCCTCCCCTGCGCCTTAAGCGCCGGTGTGCTGCGCTGGATTATTTTTCTCCTCATCTGGGTCTAGGTCATTGTCAGGTAGCGTCCAATCTGATGAAACTGACAAAGTACCAAAAGTTTAGAAGCAAGTGTCTATTTCTTCAGGTAGCAATTCACAGTCATCCGACGGCAGCACCGCTCCTTACGAAGTTAATAGCGCTCGACGACTGTCACCGATTAAACCTGCTTTTCCCGCCAGCTTGCCTATAAACTAGACAAGGGGGCCGAGAATTGCCGCGTGTTGGCCGTCATACGGAGGGCGAGAAGAAATTACTATCGAATGAAAAACAGCCGATCTTCACACTGAAAATTACTACTCCTTCCGTTCCATATGAAAAAAAACTGTTGGCCAGAGAAGTGGCGGCAGTGGGATCGGCGGTGGTGGTGTAGGGTGCCTCGCTTGGAATAGAGTGAAAGGAAGTTGATGTTTTGCCAATGACGAGCGGGTCAGGGGAGGAGGATGGGGACACTCCACGGTCGTTTGAACGTGTCTGCGCCGACGTAAACCTAACCCAAATTTGGACCGGAAATGGGTCCAGACGGACGCAAAAACGGATGCCCGTCAGTTTGCGTTGACGCACTGGGCCTCGATTTTTGTTCGCGTCAACAGAAACAGACGTAAATGGATATAAAAGGTACAAATGCGTCGGCGCGTTGGAGTTACCCTAACCCATGTTTCATTTCTGAGTGAGGATCGAAGAAGAATGACCTAAACTCGGGCGCCCTTAGGCATGTATCCCCATCCCCCTGTCGTGGTCATACCTAAAGCATACCCTTAAGTATCACATATCATGGGGTACCCTTAATGAGATAATAATAGTAAGATTGACATATAATCGAGTCAGGTGTTACTCGATGATCAAAGCATGATTACGCTTTCGAGTAACAAATAACACGGGGTGGCATGCTACTCGGACATGAAGCTACCGAGTAACGAGCAACTCGGACAACGGGATGGTCAACAGTCACCGAAGCTATACAGTCAAGCATCCCACTACATCCATTATAATACGAATTAATGAAGGAGTTTTTATGTTTTAATTAAAAGCGTTACTCTAGCATTAATAGCCATTAGTCCCTCTTAATACCCTGCTCATGTAATGGGGGTGGCACACTCTATATAAGCCACCCCCACCACCACTACGGGGGGACACTCTCTTCTTCTTCCTCTACCATGGAAAGGACCTCATGTACATTTTGTTCATACAAAGATAAGGAAATGCTCCTCCGGGAGCACGAGACGTAGGGATTTTATCTCCTCCGCGAGAGTCCCGAACTCGATAAAATCGTCTGCGTCACCCGTTTGCATTCGATAGATCATGCTCCGTTCATACCCCTCTCTCTACTGTCAAGATCATATCCACGACAACTGGTGCTCATCGTGGAGCTTGGCGTCTATTGATCCATGATGTGAACGGTTTGTATTCACTCTTACACCTATTTTTTGTTGCTCTTGATGAACGTCGTTTTTGCCAAGAACAGAAAATTCTCGGATGATCTTTTTCAATCCCGAAGATGAACAACCAAACACATACACAAAAATGTTGTGTGTCCGGCAAGCGAAGATCTACGACTTGCAGGTCTGCGTGTTGGCTGCGTCTCACCTTCGCCACCACGCTCGCCTCCACCGCCGCGTTGGCCGTGTCCGCCTCCGCTCCTCTCCAACTCGGACGACTCCTTCCCCTGCATCGGCTGCGAGGACACGGGGGCTGTCTTAGCCGATGAAACGTCTCTTCTCATTATTTTCCCTCGAGCCTCTCTGCTGGAAGTGCGCTGAGAAAGTTAAACTCTCGCGTAATTTAATTGAGGTTAAATCACATCGGTCAGTGCAGAACGAGAGGATCATTAATTACATGCAAAACTGTAGCATGCAGCCCATTAAAACCATAATTGCATGTTAATGCAATCCCATTTGTTGTTACTACTACCACATTACTAAAATGCAATTAATGTGTTGCTTTCGTACCCTAGTTTTGTAGTAACTTGCAGGTCTGCTAAAACGCCCACTCGTACGGGAGGAGAACACGACTCGGACGTTTTCCTTGCAGCAACTCGGACGGCTACATGCATGGACAAGCTCAGGACACTTTTCCGACTTGGCCGCGACTCGGATGTCAGTTACTTTCCGGCTCTGTCCTCCATCGACTCGGTCTCCACGAACAACTCGGGTCGCCTTTATGAACTCATTAAACGGCAATTGATTATTTCTCGTGCCGGTTACCATTCTAATTGATTGCATGCCATTCATTTTCCATACCCGTTAATTTGTGCATACACACATTAATAGCCATTTAACATCAAATTTTACCTACTTGGATGGGGACATCTGCCGGCTTTGCCTCGGATGCACAACTCGTACAAGGTGTCTCAATTGGGCTGTGCCTTCAGCTTCAGCAACTCGGCTGGCTACATCCCCTGCAACAACTCAACAGCTTCTTCCTCGGCCATTAATAACTCAGACGAGGCGACTCAGCTTCTAGCGCCACAACTCAGACAAGAGCACAAGTAACACAAGCTACATGCATGAACAACTCGAAGCTCTTCCCCGACCTCGCTCACGTACGCCTGCAACGTGAGGCGTCCCGGTTGATGACCAGCTCGACGGCCTTTTCCGACTTGCGCTAGCTCGGCGGCCCTCTCTGATCTGCTCCAACTCGATGGCCTCTCCCGAGTTGCACCGACTCAGCATCTACTCGGACGACACATGCATCCATGACTCAGCCTACATCAGGCCTCGGCCACGACACGAACGAGCTACGCGCTCCAAC
This sequence comes from Bromus sterilis, assembly GCA_950022295.1. NCBI lineage: Eukaryota > Viridiplantae > Streptophyta > Magnoliopsida > Poales > Poaceae > Bromus > Bromus sterilis. The sequence goes on along the minus strand of OX465595.1, from coordinate 447,350,004 downwards.
TGCAACACGATGGCTTGGATGAGTTACGCGCACCTTCATCTACTTGTTCGAGCGCATGGTCGTTCGGCTGGAGATATGTTCATCAGTTATTGCGATAAGCTAAGTAAATTTGCATACTTCATTCTCATACATTTTATGTATGGACAACAATTGGCCCTAGTTATGCGGATGAATTTCGCACTCGAACAACTAACGTGCAGGCTCATTCGGATAAATTTGGCATTTTTCTGTTTTGCAATGGCTCGGTCTCCATCGACTCTTCTGCAATGACTCAGCTTTCATCGACTCTTCTGCAACGAGTCGACCTCAAGCATAATCAACGAACTTTTTCGAGGACTACATTTTCCATAAAACATAAAAGGCAAAAAAATTATCCTAAAAATGACATTTTGCAAAAAAAGAAAGAACGAATGCCATGCTTCAAGGCCTCTAATTGTCATGTTTAACAACTTCAATTGCCATGGTCCCTTAAACAACTTTGTATGATGTTGCAGAAAATAAAATAAAATGACATGCTTCATGATCTACAATTGACATGCTTAACAACTACAAGTGCCATGGTCCGTTATTAAAGAGATGTTTGCCACATTGCAAAAAAGAAATATAAAATACCATGGCAAACACAAGAGTAGTTTGTCCATCATACATAAACTAAAGTTTCCCATGGTATGTTAAAACAAAAATTATATAAAATAAAGCCATGGAAAATTGTAAAAAGAATAGAAAAATTCCATGCTCGATGATCTACAATTGTTGTGCTTTGCAACCTTCAAATTCACGTGGTAAAACAAATTTGATTTCTCTTTTTAATTAGTTTTTTTTACCATGGGAATTAAATTTATTTTATGGATGGTGAGTAAAAAATATATTTTTCAATTTGTTTTGGCGGAACTAGCCATGGCAAAAAAACTAAATGTGAATTTGTAATCACAAAGGGCAAATTTACATGGCAAGTAATGTGCAAAAGACATGGCAAGTTTAATACATCATGCTCCATATCAATTGAGCATGTCATTTTCTTTGGCAAACTTGCAATGGCAAACACGAAAGTTTTTTTTCCATGGCTATTTTTTGTGTTGAGTATAAATTTAAATTTTCAATTTTTTGGAAAAAATGCCATGGCAAACAATCAGTGTGAAATCGCAAAATCACAATGGCATATTTTCCATGGCAAGTTGCAAAAGGAATACAAAATGACATGCTCGATGATTTATAATTGCCATGCTTTGCAAACTCCAAATTTCCATGGTAAATCAAATTTTATTTTTCTTTTGAACTAGCTTTTGGACCATGGCAACTGAATTTAGGTTATGGATGGTGATTACAAAAATTATTTTTCAATTTTTTTGGCAAACTTGCCGTGGCAAAACAACTCCATGTGAATTAGCAATCACAAATGGCAGATTTTGCCATGTCAAGGGAATGTATTAAGACATGGCAAGTTTTACATGCCATGATCCATATCAAATTGAGGATGACATTTTATTTGGAAAATTTAGCATGGCAAACACTTAATGTGAATTTGCAAATCACAATGACAGATTTGCCATGGCAAGGGATGTGTTAAGAGATGGAAAATTATATACTGTGAATTTCCGTGGGAAAACAATTCAATGCGAATTAGCAATCATAGATGGAAGATTTTGCCATCTAAAGGGGATGTGTTAAGACATGACAAGTTTGACATGCCATGATTCATATCAAATTGAGCATGGCATTTTCTTTGGCAAACTTGCCATGGCAATCACTCGATGTGAATTTGCAAATCATGGTAAATTATATACTATGAAGTAATGCAAAAAAAAAAGCGCTACACAAAAACACATGGCAAATCTGCATTCTATCGAAATGGCACCACACAAAACCTATAATTCAATTTCACAGATCTAAAATGGCACTGCACATACACATGAAAACTTAATTTTGGTTTAATTTAAACCATAAAAAGGAAGTTTTATACCTCAAAAATGACAAGAAGCGGTACACGCAGGCAAAAAAGACCACCGTATCACACAGCCACACTGGTTGCTTGAGACTGCGGCAGTACATCCCGCGACGACCCGATGTGATCATGCCAAGGAGAGGGCGGCAAGTCGTTTTGGCACGCGGCCGAAATGACTCTTGTCTTGTCTAGCCCGGTGGCGTGTGCACCGGCGACGACCAGTTCACCTCACCTGCCGTTGATCGGATCGCCACTGAATGAGGGAAGCCGGAACTAAGATATCATAGATGTGTATCTACTATTCTTAAGAATTTGATCCCCACTACTATCAATTCTTTCTACATGCACATTGTCTACCTCATCATACATGTTACATCAAATTTTTTTATATGCACATTATCCAGCTCATTATGCATGCTACATTAATTTTTTCTACATGCACACTATTCACCTCATCATGCATACCACATTAGCGTTTAATTTTTTAAGCATCTAAAAAACAATTATTAGCTATTATCTCTACGTGCACACTATCCACCTCACCATGCATGCCAATATCAGCTTTCAATCTTTTATATCTAAATAGTCAGCACCCACTAACTATTTTAGAAAATATGCAACTATACCACCTCATTACTCCATTAAGCTTTAAAAATTAATTGCATGTGTGCATGTGTCTTCTATACACAAGTTTATTATTCCACCCTTTTGTGAGTTTTTTTATCTTTCTACCCATAACTTAGTGCACATATGATGTAACATACCATTAATTCTAATATTCATGTTCATACAAGTAAATTTCATCAAAATATAATGCAACCAATTCTCGCGGCAACACGCGGGGTGTCAACTAGTATGATCTGATGGAAACCGATCATAGCTAATTGCATATTTGCATGCAATTTTCCAGCAAAGCCAAGGCTTCCAAGCCATACGGCATGCAGTTAATTATCGAGCGGAGCGAATGCTTTTGAGCCAAAACACGCAACAGACAGAACGGAAAAAATAGTGTTCGCCGGATGTTCGCCAGACAGAATTAGGCCCATATACAATGTGATGCAAATAGTGTTCGCCGGATGATGCAAATAAAACCCGGTTTTCCTCTCCAAGCATCAGTGCTTTTAGATCTTCTAAAAAACTGGAGAGGAGCCTAACCTGTTCTTGTGCTAGTGAGGGAGTAAGTTGTCGACGAAAGAGGCGGTTGCCGGCGCTAGGGAGAGCAGCAGGGACACCGCGCTCAACACCTTGAGGGAGAATCACTGCTTGCTTCCCCGTGGTACCTGGCGATGCATGAGGTACATCTCCCCTGGTAAGTACACCGTGAGTGGCCAGAAAAAGATTGGGCCCATGAATTCCACCAAGTCCTTGAAGATGGGGGTAGCGCCAAGGCGATGCTGGTGGCAGGCCCGGCCCTGTGGGTGGTGATTGGGGAGGAGCTCCCCCCCCCCCCTTGCCATGGGGCCCTTGGTATGGAGGAACCTGTTCTTGTGCTAATGATGAGGGAGTAAGTTGTCGACGAAAGAGGCGGTTGCCGCCGCCAGGGAGAGCAGCAGGGACACCGCGCTCAACACCTTGAGGGAGAACCACTGCTTGCTTCCCCGTGGTACCTGGCGATGCATGAGGTACATCTCCACCGGTAAGTACAACGTGAGTGGCCAGAAAAAGATTGGGCCCATGAATTCCACCAAGTCCTTGAAGATGGGGGTAGCGCCAAGGCGATGCTGGTGGCAGGCCCGACCCTGTGGGTGGTGATTTGGGGGGGGGGGGGCAGCCCCCCCTGCCGGGGGGCCAAATTGTATTACTACGTATTGCCCCAGATTAGTCGGTATGGAGGAATTGACTAATGTTAATCACTAAGATGAGGGCTTTGCATTATCCAATGTTAACACCTATATGGATACCCTACTAAAGATATACCAACATGGATATTAACATATATTTAGTGAATAATCAAAGGGCATTTAAATTATATACAATGTGATGCAAATAGTGTTGGCCGGATGATGCAAATAAAACTCGGTTTTCCTCTCCAAGCATCAGTGCTTTTAGATCTTCTAAAAAACTGGAGAGGAGCCTAACCTGCTCATGTGCTAGTGAGGGAGTAAGTTGTTGACGAAAGAGGCGATTGCCGCCGCCAGGGAGAGCAGCAGGGACACCACGCTCAACACCTTGAGGGAGAACCACTGCTTGCTTCCCCGTGGTACCTGGCGATGCATGAGGTACATCTCCACCGATAAGTACACCGTGAGTGGCCAGAAAAAGATTGGGCCCATGAATTCCACCAAGTCCTTGAAGATGGGGGTAGCGCCAAGGCGATGCTGGTCGCAGGCCCGGCCCTGTGGGTGGTGATTGGGGGGGCAGCCCCCCCCCCTGCCAGGGGGCCCAAATTGTATTACTACGTATTGCCCCAGATTAGTCGGTATGGAGGAATTGACTAATGTTAATCACTAAGATGAGGGCTTTGCATTATCCAATGTTAACACCTATATGGATACCCTACTAAAGATATACCAACATGGATATTAACATATATTTAGTGACTAATCAAAGGGCATTTAAATCATTTGCTAATCTTTATACTGTAGACACTTTTATTACGGATGATTATGATTCAAGAAATTAGGATAATCCCAATGGGTCATATTAGTAAAGAAGAGACAAATCGGGGAAATAGTATATTTACTTTTCATTATTATTTAACATTTTCTATTATTTTGCTTATGTTTATATTAAGGGCTCTCGGATCTAATTTTGCGCCGGAAGGCCGGGTCGAGGATGGCGCGGCGGAGGATTTTGTAGGTCGCGGCGCAGCGGACCGACGGTTGTAGGGTCGGTGAGAGCGACGATTTCGAGCAGGAGATCCACCGGGTGCGAGTGCGATGGTTCAGGCTCGGTCGACGTTGTCTTCTTCTTTTTGCGAGTCTGGGTCGACATTGTCGAGTTGTACAGGACGTGCTGCGATCCTTCCTAGGACTCGATCGATCTCTTCTTGTAGCTTTATATGGAGTACGTGAAGCCAGCAGTGAATTCTAATGCAAAGTGAGCACTTATTAGAATCGGAAAGGTTTACCGGATTCGGATTGCATTTTGCTGGTATCAATTCGTTTCTTGCTTCTACCTTTTTTAATGAATCAAAAATTCGTTTCTTGGGATTAGTTAGAATCCTACCCGGCCGGCTACTTGGGCACTTGGCGGCGATTAGCACGTCAACAAGGACGTGTGGGCAGAACCTGTTGTTAACTTTTTTTAAAATGGTAATGCATGTTTTATTTATATCATAAAGATCATAGCATAAATCATGTAAACACGGATGATCTAATAAAATTGAAAAAAACAGCAGAACGCTAGTTTTTACACAAAAGATGACCAACCAAAGAAAAAAAAAATCAAGGTTGAAGAATCCCTTGAGTTTGACACCAACGGTGTCACCTTCCTTCTGTACCACAACAGCAGCCACCAAAGGAAAATAAAATAACAGATCGCCACTTTACCCGAGCGATGCGGCTCCATCACTGATATGCAGCTTTGCGGACCTTCAAAATGACTCACCAAAGGTGAAACCATTGTCGTTGAACGAAGCAGACCCGGGCAACATCCCAAACACGCCATCAAACTCCTGATCTAGCATCTCGCTCGACTAATACGTGGAGAAGGAAACAATACTTGCCAACCACCAACCGTCTGCATCTGCTCCTGAACTACCTTCCAAGCTCCACGCCGACGTTGGAACAAAGACCGTCACAACGACGAAGCCCGAGGACACATGTCCATCACAGGGATGCCGCCCCCGCTACATTATCCCTGTTTAAATAGATAATCACCAAGATCTCTCAGCAACCACAGAGCAAAGCAAAACGTTGTGTCGTGAGAAGATCTGAAACACTTTTATTCATTGTGGTCATCGCTTTCACCGAAACTAAAACGTTCAACAACTGAAACCCTAAACTATCGAGGTTTTAATCCTCAAAACTACACAATGTCGCACACACGTGATCCAGCGACCCTCCTCACCATCAACAACCCCTCAGCCATCGAGGAAGCCGTCAGAAAACGGCGGCAGAAAGTTATGCTCCTAGCGACTAGGTTTTGATTGTGTTGGCCGCTAGAGGAAAACGCCTCGCTACTCCCGTGTATAATCGAGCATGTTTTTTTAGAACTAATCGAGCATGCTGTTAACTAGCCGAGATCCAGCACTCGTCAGAACAAACAAATACAATAAGTACAGTAAAGTTTATTAGCCCAAGAAAAATAATGATATTTGTATGCCTAGTGTAATTTTTGTTACTGCTAATTTTCCTTTTTTGTATTTCGACGGTAACCTTTGCACTGGCAGGGAAGTTGCAACGACAAGATCACAGGACCTCACCTCCTCGATCGCAACTTTGATGGCCTGTTGGAATTATGTGTTCCACAACTATATTCAAATTAATTCAAATTATCAATATTCAGAATATCTTATTATGGAATTATATATGTATTTATGCATGGAGTTATTTTACATGTTTATCATGCAATTATTATTTGCTGAAACATACTTAAATATTATATGCTTGAGGAAGCTGGTCGATTATCAGTCAAATATAATATACTCCCTCCTTTCCGGTTTATAGGGCTTATCTCAAAAAATTTGTTTTTCCGTTTTATAAGTCTCAGTTCTACTATTTACTCCCTTCGGTCCTTTTTACTCCGCGTATTAGATTTGTATCAAGTCAAACTTTACAAAGTTTGACCAAATTTATATTAAAAAATATCAACATTTATAATACTTAGTATATATACTATGAAACTACATCTCATGATGAATCTAACCATATAGATTTAGCATTGTGAATGTTGATACTTTTTTCTACAAGTTTGGTCAAAGTAGAGATACTTTGACTTCGAACAAAACTTATATGCAGACTAAAAAGGACCGGAGGGAGTACTACTTCATATTCATATTTTAAGGTACATTAAATCATTGTATGCAAAGTTCAAGAGAATGGTTATGCATGTGTAGTACTTCATATTCATATTGTAGTTGTCTTTGTTCATGTAATGGTTATGCATGTGTTGTAGTTAATGTACTGGTAATGACAATCTTTTTATAAAAACTAGTGTACTAATTAAGTATTTTTGCAAACTACTTGTTCCATCACTCAACATCTATAACTTTGTTGAAGATATTTGCTAATTGAGCCCTATAAACCAGAAAGAAGGGAGTACTATTTATATTGGAAAGATTACCCGGGTACACCAAGAATTGAAAAGAGCTAGATTGTATAGTTAGATTACAGCCCTAATGTTGATCTACATAATTAGAGGAATTTACATTCCATTATAACACGTTGCTCACAAGCGCGTGCTTCAGAGACACTACGAGTAAAAATCCGTTAACAAATAAATTAGATCATGGTTGGTAATTTGATCTGGAGTCAATCTCGAAAACTAGTTAGAGAAGAAATAAGAAAGAGCGAACAAAGCACGAGACATGCCTCTAGGAATCACGAATAAATTAAGACTTTTATCGCTTTGGGGTTTTCAAGATTAAGGACGGGTCGAAGATAAGATTTTGGGAGGATATATGGCTAGGAAATTCCACACTCTGGGATCAATATCCGGCCCTATATAACATTGCACGACATAAGGGAGATACGCTGACTACGGTCATGCAAGAGTCACCCCCTAATGTTGCATTCAGGAGAGACTTAATCGGTCCTAGACTAGTGTCTTGGAATGCCTTGCTAGAACGGTTAGCGGTAGTGCAGTTGTCACAAGGTCACGATGAGTTTCGATGGAATCTCAATAGGAACGGAAAATTCTATGTGGATTCTATGTATAGGGCGTTTGTCCAACCTGAAATAGCAGTCGATAATAATTATAAAATATGGCAAATGAAGATACCTCTAAAGATTAAAATCTTTGCATGGTATCTTCGAAAATGTGTCATTCTAACAAAAAATAATCTTGTCAAGCGCAACTGGCAAGGGAGTAATCAATGTGTTTCATGTGCTCATGATGAGACAATAAAACATCTATTCTTCACTTGTAAGGTTGCACGATCAATTTGGTTAGCTATCCAAATGACTTCAAACTTATATCAACCCACATCCGTTGTTAATATCTTTGGCAATTGGCTTAACGGGATAGATAATAAGTTTAAAACCATCCTTAGGGTAGGAGCGCTCGCCGTAATATGGTCGCTCTGGCTATGTAGAAATGACAAGATCTTTTCGGATAAAAATTTCACTTGTTTGCAGGTTCTTTATCGGTGCATGGGTATTCTTCGTTCGTGGTCCATCTTACAACGGGTGGAATATCGAGACCTTTTTATGGAGGCGTGTGCACGACTGGAAACGGTGGCGAGGGATATTTTTATCCAACACGGGTGGCCGCGTGATCTACGCATAGAGCTACCTTGAGTGGCGATAGTTCTTTCAATTGTAACTTGTCGTACGCTCTTTTGTTTTTTGCTTTTCGGTGACTTGTGGCTGTGTGCATCTTCACTATGCAGAGGCCGGGTGTATTTACTTAAACCTTTTGAGTAATAAAGCCCATTATCAAAAAAAAGAATCACCAAATCCGTTTTCTGATCTGTTTTTCGTGGCCAAGTCCACATGTGAGTTTTCACGGAGAGAATCGATCGGCAACTTGCTAGCCAAACACTTGTAATCCAGCTTTGCACGGCACACGCATCGCGTGCACTGCTGCCGGTGGTATCGATTTGACACTTTAAAAAATTACCTACACGTACATTATTAACCATTAGTTTGAAAGCTTTGTGAATGACTTGATTCTAGCTTGCAGTCTTGCACTGGCACAGACGGAGAGCCATTTGGAAGCTGGAACGCTGTATCGAGGAGGGAATTAAAAGTTGCAGCAATCTCAACGACGGCTCCTCGAGTTCTTCTGTTCATCCAAATTTCATATAGTAGTAGCTACAGCACGTACGTTTGCTATTCCCAGAGCCGGTCATTAATAAACCTTTAGTAATCCTATGGGTCGAGTACGTCTTCAAGAGAGTGCTTGCCATGCATGCCACGCACAAGCTCTATATAAAAAGCCGAAGACACGTTGAACAGATGGTGCATTTCTGTCAATGATGCTGTGCACAAACCGCACTCTGAGCCTGATGGGGCGCAAGCGCAAGCGCATATCGGCCTGCCTCGACGCCGTTGCAAGCTCCAAGGCGACAGAGAGAGGGCGGCGGAACCTGACCAGCCGCTCGCCGTCGAGCGTATGGACGGCGCCGAAGGAGGGGCGGCTGAAGCTCAACTTCGACGGGTCGTCCACGGCAGACGGCTCGAGCATCGGGGGAGTTTACCGCGATCACAGGGGCAACTTCATTCTAGGCTACGCGCAGCGGATCCATAAGAAGGTGACGTGCTCCGTGGCCGAGCTCATGGCGCTCAAGCGCGGCCTCGAGCTCGCAGTGGAGAACGGCTGGCGTGGCGGCATCTGCTGCATTATCTGATGTTTAGTGAGCATCTTATTAACCTTTGTCCATGTTTACCTGAATATCACTAAGTTTTAAATCAGTACTGTAAATTAGCTTTTTTGTATGTTTTATATCTATTTAACCATGATGCTTTTATACATGAAACCTTTGTGTCATGTCTTGTTTGTCATGTCTACTGTAAATGCATATCATTTTTGTGCATGTTTGCAATTTGTAGCATGTTATTTCATTACTCTCAAGTACACTAAATAGCAGGTAAAGCAATATCAAACCAACATCAAATTTTGACAATGCAATATAGCTACAGCTAGCTTAGATGATGAACATGCGTCCATACATTATGCTTACGCTCAAAAGAACCATGAATCAACATATAACAAGGATGCAAAAGAGCTACTTCAGGTTACAGACTTAGTGAAACCAGGAATCAGGGCAAACTATTATTATCATGCTTCCTAATCAGTAGCAAAAGTGATATTTAAACTACAACAACATGACAATACAATACATGAACATGGAATATACATGATGCTCAACAATTCATATATAACACTTGTGGTCAAAAGACCCATATATAATTATATAACAAGCATGCAAGACAGGTAAAATATATTACAGACTTAGCAGATTTTCAGTGATGTTGGCAGAAACAACAAGTAGTCACTTTGAGACCTCAATATATTCATGTACAGGAAAGATAATATGACATAGCAGTGCATAGCATGATAGTAGACATGTCAATGAGCAATGTATTCCATTGGGATAAAAACATAGAAGGCATGGATCAAAAGATACAAAACTAACAAGATGCAACTATATACAACTAAGGTGCACAGATTAAAAGGTACACTACTTTCGAAAAACACATGAGCAAGCTACACCAAGATATGATGACAAACACGTACATGATATTAAAGTACACATGTTGCTGAGCAATCCATGTGAAGAAAACATATGCAAAAGATGCACGGATGTAATGGCATCATCAAGCAAACATTGCACAAAATAACAGTTTCAGCAGTAAACATAATGTAGCATTGTTCAACAAGCATTTTCATCATCCAAACGAGCTCAAACAAATAAACTTCCTAAATAAATATTGTAGAGCACATCACATAGAGAAATTTTCGTTTTGGGGTCGACCTAATCCGAGCAACGCATCTAACGCAATCGCCATCGCAAAACGAATAAAAGTTACAACAACATATGAATTTAAATTTTACAGAGTTATGTAGCTCCTAACGAAAAGGAGCTAAGCCTATATGTGTAGCTCCTTTTCATTAAGCGCTAGACGACCAGGGTGGGGCTCGGTGGGGGTCCAGCGTTGCCACGGTGGCAGGACCTTAGCGCCTTGCTCATGGGAGCTAGATGCCTATGCTTAGCGTCTTTATATTGGGCGCTACAAAAAAGAGTTAGTTTTATGAAATATATTGCAACTAAGTTTAGATTGTGAAATAGTTTCGCAAAAGAGTAAAAAATGTGGATTTTGCTCCATGGTCACACTTCGATTGCAGAAGTTGACCCGACCCTTTGCGAATGAAGGGGGCTTTGGCGTGGGAACCGATGCGACATCGACATGATGTTGCATGTGCCCCGGAGGGGACTGCTAGCTGGAGCCCAACCCGGTGTGGGGTAGCTACTCCGGGCAATGCTAAATTGCAGCTGCTGCTCATGGTTTAGTTAACGCCAGATGTGCACAAATTTAATTTCGACAATAGTTTTGGCGCGGTTGTCGTGCAACAACTCAATTTTACATCACTATTATATATTATCTGTTGGAGATAAAATTTTACATCATCTTTATACATCATCTGTTGGAATTGGATGTTTTATTAGAGGTGTGAAAAGTATTTTTTTGGTGATTCAGATTTTGCATCACCTACTTGTACATCTCCAAAATATACATCATCTATTAGAGATGATCTTAGGAATATGCATGGATTAAAAAGTTTAGGGTGCTAACTTCTAGGGTTCAAAGTTTGAGATTCGATTAAACTAACCTCCTAGAAAATGTATGCAACTAATTATCTAAAAAAGTCATTGCACATTTACACGTATGCACCATAAAAAGCCAATGCTTACAACAAGTGCACCTGATAGCATGAATGAGCGCAACACTACACCACACATCCAGAGTTATCGCACCATGTCGCGTAAGTGTTTGTATTTCATCCTTCCATCTTTTGTTTATGACTAGTTGTGCCCACTACTGAATCTTTCGCAATAGCTTGTAGGATCGCATTGCCAATGTATTGTTCAAGAAAGGCGGGTTTCAAGGGTTGGTCATTCACACTTGATCATCATTGGCTCTTTCTCAAGGATAGTGAGAAGTTGAGTTTGAGCGACAAGGAAGCTCCTCCAAAGAAAGGCTCCCTTGTAAACTCGGAGGACGATGAAGAAAGCAATGATGCACCAAAGGGAGGAAGAAATAAGGGCATGTGTGAATAGGAAGGAGAAAGAGAGGGTGAAGAGATCGGCCGAAGCTATTTCTTCGAGTGAACAAATTGGTGAGATGGTGAAGCTCAAAGAAACTACATTTAACAACCAAGATTGAATTGGTCGAGAACAAAGAGAAATATAACGAGGAGCGCAAGATCACTCAAGAGGAACAAAAGATGGAGTGCAATTAGGAGTGGTGCGTGCGCTTTTACGTGTAAATGGCATGCAATTTGGCTTGACAACTTCTGTGTGCACGGATGGATTGTATTCTCTATGCAGGAATTTCATATGCGGCAAGGGAGGATGGACATGTTCTTGGTACTGCTAGTGCACCCTATTACAAGGCGCCACAGAGCGAATTGAATTGGTTGATTGGGATATGAGTGAATTGATGGACATGATCGGGATTCTATTCCCAATCATTTAGCAACCAAGATTGAATTGGTTGAGAATAAAGAGAAATATAAAGAGGAAAATTGGGCGAGGAGATGTGCCCACGAGGAGCGCAAGATCACTCAAGAGGAACAAAAGATGAAGGATGAGAAGACCACCGAGGAGGACTGATTCTTGATGATGAATCTGAAGGGTATGGATTTTTTTCAAAATATATTTGGGAGAGAAAAAGGATGGAGATCATGTGTCGAAGAAAGATGGAGGTTCAAAATCTTATGGCCGATGGCGGTTTTGCTATGGACAATGTTGATGATGGTGGGTTTGAAGGTGATGTATTTGGAGATGATGGTGGTGGTGGATTTGGAGGTGGTGCATTCGACAATGGTGGTGGTGGGAGCTTTGGAGGTGGTGTTGGTTTTGGCAGTGGTGGCGGGTTTTTTTATGATGGTGTTAAAGCTTCGACCAACAATGGTGATGGTATTGATGCTTCAGTCAACAATGGCGATGGTGTCGATGCTACAGTCATTCCAAATAATGATGAAGATGGTACTCGTGCTATGGTTGGTGGTGGTGGCGATGATCATGATTAAGTTTTATTATTTGATCATGGTTGGATGTGATTTGATCATATTTTATTTGGTTTGATTGCACGTACGTAGGGATAAATTTGCTACATTTTGTTATTGCATATGGTTTTGAATGTGTACGTTTGCGGTATGCCAACTTTATATGAACTATGTGCATTAATTTAAATAAAAATCATGTGCATTAAGCGGTGCGAGTTACTGTATCTTTTTTTTTTTGAGGGGTGCGAGTTACTGTATCTGGTTCGCTAAAACCTTCGTCGTACTGTAATTTTTTTTATTATAGATCATTTTTATGATATTTTTTTTGTGAAACGAAGTTATAGCGGTTCTGCTACAGTTATGAAGTTATACTCTTTCTGTTCATCTATCGCTCACCCCTTTACCAACTCCTCAAGTTTTACCTCAACAAAAAAAAAACTCTCCCAGTTCATGCCCTTTTTCTCTCAATTTCCTGTGAGACCCTGTCCTGGCTCCTCAGAGTCCCAATGTCAGGAGCGAGCTCCCCCAAGGGCGGCCGCGCCCACCACCCCTCTGCCCCTCGCCCGGCCATCTGCACGGGGCCGAGGCCCCCCTGGTGCAGTGCATCGATTCCTGCTCGTGACGGCCGGCCTCACAGCCACAGGTGACCTCCGCCTCCGCCCTCCTACTCATCTCTGCTGTGTTTGTTTTCGAATCAAAACTCGACTTTCCGCCTAAACCAAATTGGATGTGGGGCTTTAATCTGTTCGATTGCTGCTCGATTCGAGTCCGGATCCGGAATTCGTCCTAGAGTCGGATCAATCGATGCAGTTCAGTTCATTATATATTCTGCGCGTCCGTTACTCTAGTCCAGTCCAATCTAGCGATTATATAGAAACAATACTATACTAGCAGTAGCAGGAAGCATAGAAAAAACCACACCGGCCGGAAACCGCCGAGCAAATTTCGAGCGCTTCTTTTCTCATCTCCAGCACCGGCAGTTCGTCCTGCTGCCCTGTCCATCATCATCATCATGGCCTGCAGGCTCGCCCTCTCCAGGGTATTTTTCTTTTTCATTATGATTTTGCTTTCTTCTTTGGGTTCAGCAGCTTGTCCCTGTCCCTGTCCAACACAACACCCAGTCCACTTTTTCATTGAAGTATATGTCATCCGGTTTGTTTATGTGCCGATTTCGAGCCACTTAATTTACGGGTTGTCGCCGTTGTCCAATGCAGCTATACTTTTTATCAAATTTGGATTGCTTACCATGAGTACCACATGGTCAATGCAGCTATACTATCCGACGGTCTTAATTTTTATGCGTGTTTGTGTCACAGGCTGCAATGAATCTTGTAACCGCAGCGGCTGCGGCATCTTCTGTCCCTGCTTTCAGGGCACCCGCTGCAAATGTACCTTCTGGAGCAGGTATGTAACATTACATGGCTGCAATGCTTCTCTCTCCACCGCACACATGAACCAGTGCTAGCTGTAACCTGTTTCCATATACCGTTCTTATTACTCTACATTCTATCGCCCCTTTTTGGTTGATTTGCTATTGAGGTAGTAGTAAGTTTCTGCTTGCCAACGCAGGCAGTTTGCTTGGAAATCTACAGCAGAGGTACTGGTCAAGCTTTCTCCGTCAGAGGGTACGGGGCGTTCACTCTGTCGCCCCTTCTCTTTCTAAAGAGGTTCATAGGAATGGTCCAGGAAGAGTTATGCAGAACTCCAAAATGCTAAATCGAGGTACGTAGCTGCCTTCTTCTTTCGCCACATTGGCAATTAGGAGTGGTGCGTGCGATTTTACGAGTAAACAGCATCCAATTTGGCTTGACAACCTCTGTGTGCACGAATGGATTCTATTCTCTATGCAGGAATTTCATATGCGGCAAGGGAGGATGGACATGTTCTTGGTACTGCTAGTGCACCCTATTACATAATAGAGAAAGGCCTGCTTAAAAAGCAGCTTCTGCGTACCATCTCTGCCCTTACAGTTACTGGCTTTGCCATCTACGGCGTTGGGGTTATGCTTAAGAGCGTCAGGGGCACAAATACTAGCCAATTCGATGGTTTGAAAGAAGGGCCCACGGATGTAAGCATAAAATTGAGTGATGTAAAGGGGGTTGATGAAGCCAAAGCGGAGCTTGAGGACATAGTTCACTACCTAAGAGATCGCAAGGTTAGTGTGGCATATTGCCATCGACATGCGTGCAGCTGTTTTAAATTCAATAATTCTTTCTCGATGCTGAGTTGTTGACCTAACTTTACATGCTTTGCAGAGTTTCGAACGCCTTGGTGGCAAGCTTCCAAAGGGTGTTTTGCTTATGGGCCCACCCGGCTCAGGGAAGACCATGTTGGCAAGGGCTGTGGCTGGGGAAGCCGGCGTCCGTTTTTTATCATGCAGTGGCAGTGATTTTGAAGAGATGTATGTGGGTGTTGGTGCTAGGAGAGTGAGGGAGCTCTTCAGTGCAGCAAAGAAGCAATCTCCTTGCATAGTATTTATCGATGAAATCGATGCAATTGGTGGGCGCAGAGAGGCTGAAGCTGTAACGTCGCAGAAGCAGGCCCTGAACCAGCTGCTTGTTGAGATGGATGGATTCAAGCAGAATGACGGGATTATAGTTATCGCAGCAACCAACTTCCCCCAGTCACTAGATAGCGCCCTTGTCAGGCCTGGGCGTTTTGACTGTCAAGTCCATGTCTCTATTCCAGATGTTGAGGGCCGACGGCAGATCCTCGAAGCTCATATGTCAAAGGTATGTATACAAGGCCTACTTTATTTTTGTGGCGCGTCTGATGCAAGGCTGTGATCTTTTCTCCATTAATTATTTCATTCAGGTGAATAAATCCAAGGATGTGGATGCAATGACAATCGCGAGGGGAACGCCTGGGTTCTCAGGTGCAGCCCTTGCAAACCTAGTGAACACCGCCACTCTCAAAGCTTCCAGGGATGGGGCAAAGGCTGTTGGGATGGATCACCTTGAGTACGCCATGGACAGGATCATCATGGGCAGGGAGCGCAAGTCGATGGTGATATCCGATCTATCAAAGAAGAGGACTGCGTACCACGAGGGTGGGCACGCCCTTGTTGCTATCCTCACGGACGGTGCTAACCCTATCCGCAAGGCCACCATCGTGCCTGTGGGGAATGCTCTTGGCTTGGTGGCGCAGCTGCCAGGGGAAGACAGCCAGCTCACACTCACAAGGAAGCAGATGCTGGCGAGTCTGGATGTCCTCATGGGAGGACGGGTGGCCGAGGAGCTTATATTTGGAGAAGCAGGGATCAGCACTGGTGCCTTTTCTGACCTAAGCAAGGCAACTCGATTGGCGAAAGACATGGTCGCCCAACATGGTATGAGCAAGCGGGTCGGCCTTGTTTCCTACGACAATGACAAGACTATGACCATGAGTGGGCAAACGACGGCTGTGGTTGATGAGGAGGTGAAAGCATTATTGGACAATGCATACAGGAACGCAAAAACAATTCTCACAGAGCACAACAAGGAGTTTCATGCGCTAGCAAATGCCCTCCTGGAGAAAGGAACTCTCAGTGGCGACGCGATCAAGAAACTAGTATCGACAGAACAACAAGCAGATGGTCATGACAATAACCAGCAGGATCATCCGGGAACACCTTCTCTCATTGGTGACAATAGCACCACACCAATATCGACAGAACAACAAGGAGATGGTCCTAACAGTAACAAGCAGAATCAGGGAGTTTTTTTTTTGGATAAAGAGCAGAATCAGGGAGTACCGTCTCTCACTGGTGAGGAAACCAGAAAAGTAGTTTTGACAGAACAAGAAGCAGAGCGCCAAGCTAGCATCGACAGAACGCAAAGCAGACGGTCCTAACAATAGCCATCAGGAACAGGTAACATCTCTCACCGGTGACAAGATCAAGAATCGGGTCTCAACAAAACAGCAAGTAGATGATGCTAAGAATGGTGAGCATGATCAGGGAACACCTTCTCCCTAGGGTGGAGACGCTTACAGGAATAAGTATTTTCTTTTCCTGATGCTTTTGTTGCATGCACACGAAATGTACAGAGCGATGTTGTATACCGTCTTGATTTTCCTCTGACTTTTGTTTCTCAAGTCTGAAGAGTATGCGACGTGTTTTGTACTTGTGCATTGGGTCTCAGAACCAGTAAAACCTCCTGTTTTGGGTGGTCTGAAACATGATACCCCAAGATTTCTATTATTGGAACTGAATAGGGCGCCCCAAGATGTGTAAATGTCATTTCATACATTGTTTCCCTAGCCGCAAAACATAATAAAAATGACCCTTACTTGCTTCCATAAATGTGTCATGTGTGCCTCTGTGTGTGACAGTAAGTCTGTAACCGTACAAAAGAACAATGCAAGACATGATGATTCTTTGTTTTCTTTTTTCATTGGTTATCTTTGATTCTAAATATCAATCGATAAAATCCATATTACTCTAGTGAGGATTTTTGGATCCCGAGCTCCAGTGAGCCCGCTTTTTGAAAAATTCGAAAAACATATTTTTGAGAGTCAAAAAATTCTAAAAAAAATTACGCATGAACATTGAGGTGTATACCATATTTCTGGAAAGTCTCATGATGAAATACACATTGGTACGAGCTACACAAAAAAGGTAAATTCATGTACTTTAATAGTGAATAGTATGTGTGCTAGAAATACAAGTTTTTTGCATTTTTATGTACCTCGCATACAAACTACTCGGGGTTTATAAATTTATATAACATGTTTTTGGTCGAGGGTTTAACAGGCCCTTGACCAATTCGTTTGAGAATGACTTTGCGCAATAACCATCTTGACCTGATCATTCTCACCATGTGGGGAACCAAAACTTTGCGCAACTTGTTATCAGTGGCCGGCGCCACACCTCCAATTTCCGATTTATATAAATGCAATTTCAGTTTCCTTCCTAGCTAGTAGCTACACATTTTTCACAGCTGCAAAACCTATGCAAAAAGAGAGAGACCGGTGGTTTTAGATAGGAACTTTAAAGTTGTACTAAAATTGAAATATTTATTTTAAAATGGTGGATGTATTTTTGTGTGTGTATGGCGTGTACTTATGTTATACCCCTACTACTATCACTTCGGGGAAAGAAGATGCCATATAGTTGCTACTACTACCAACCTACTTAGAGATGGACTACTCACGTATACATCATCATGATAACAGTAAGGCTTGTTGTTAGAGATGAAGGCGATGATTTCCCTTTCCGATAGAGTACAGAAACATGGCTTCGGTTTGGTTTTTCCTCAGCTTCGGTTTGGTTTTTCCTCGAAATATGATGATGGAAAAAATGCGGTAAATCCAACATAGTTTTTAGATATTTATGAACCAGGGCAAGAACAAAGGGGCGGCGGTGCACGTGGGCCTCACAAGCCCCCCGAATGCGCCTAGCCCAACATGGTGGAGTCGAGCATGAGAAGTTTGGGTGGGTGGGAAGGCTTGTCCCGATTGACGTAAAGGACAGTTGAGAAGGCCCCAAATATCCTCATAATGGTTATGATTAGGCAATTCGAACAATCTAAACTAATGGGCTTGATTTGGAGAGTCCATTGCAGTTTTTATTTAGGGTGGCAATTTAGAGCGAACGTTCGCTCCAGGACATGGCAAGCGCGAACGTTTTTATGGCAACTCGCAGTACAAATGCATGGCAACTGCAGTACAAACGCATGGCAACTCGCTGCATTTTTGAGTTTTTATGGCAATCGTGTTATCTGAATTGCCATGTGTTTGTATTGCAGTTGCCATATAAATCGTTCGCTCTTGCCATGTCTTGGAGCGAACGTTCGCTCCCTATGATTTCCCTTTATTTATCATGTTTGGCTTGTTCGGATAGATAATTTGAAAGAAGAACGGTCATCCAGTTGGAGTTTCCCTTTAGGCCTTATTTGGTTGCAAGGGGATGATAACCAAGGGTAACAAACCCATATACGGGATTTTCGCGAGCACGAGGATCCCCTTTTCCCATGTGGATGATCTCCCATTTTTCCCTTTGGTTGTTTGGCAACGGAGGGTAGGGGATCGTTAGGGGGAAGGCATTGACAAATATCAAAATGAGGTGGAAGGATGAGTAGGGTACTCACCTTCATCGAAGGATGAGGTAGAAAGCCGTCGGGGACAACCATTGCCGGAGGGGACATAAGCTTTGAAGTGGGTGGAGCTTAGGGAAGGAGGAGGAAGACCATTGGGTCATCGCCAAAGCGCAATGAAACCTGGAGGCTAGCACTAGGGAGGTTTCCCGAGGAAGATAGAGGTGTTTCCCTTAGTTGCTACGTGGAGGAGATCGAGGCACGCGTCGTCGCCTCTCTTTCTCTCTCTCTCCCAAATGTGTTGGTGTGTTTTCTCGGATGGATTTGACTTGTCCTGGATTGTGAGGGGAGCCCGACTTACCAAACGAGTCCTTAGAGCATCTCTAGCAGAACCCTTAAAACACAGAACTGTAAACGCGAGATACAATTCGAGTTTCGCGACTTTTACATGTTGAAACAACACCGCGCAGAACAGAAACATCAAAATGAACCTTAAATTTAAAAATTACATACTCAGGAGAACAAACTAGTTCTTCATCACTACGATGACTAGTTCGATCTTCATCACTACATCGACATCTATTTTACAGAAGAGATCACTGGAGGCCGTCGTAGTGGAGGCTCTACCCCTCATCGGAGTCATCGGAGACAAGATCGACAAAGACCTTGTCCTGCTTCGCGGCACCACTCCTCCTCCTTCTCCCGCATGGTGCACCTGACCTCGCGGCGGAGGAGTGATGGCGGCACCAGCGGCCCCATCCCGGTGTACTGGAGCGCGCTACGCTTTCGGGCGCATCAAAGTCGACGCACTAGCGTCGCTCTTCCGCGCCGCTGGAGCTGAGCTTATGCGAGGAAGAGGAGGCACCGCGCGAGGAGGAGAAGCCGCACGACCACATTGCGGTGTGGTGGTGCCGAATCCGTGCTCCGTGCGCAGTGGCGAGGAATTTCTCACCAGAGTCACAAATGAGGGGTGGATTATGCGCCCCACGGTGAATGTGAGGATTCGGGTTGCGAACTGGATATGCGTCTTCGCGCGGTAGAAATATGGGTTAGGGGGATTTGTAGGGCACAATAAACCGTTTACATGCCGGGCCGGCTATACCGGGTCTGTTGCGGATGAAAAAATGGACCGAACCCGTATAATCATCAGAATTTTATAGTTTCGGACTTTCAGTCTTTTTAAGGGCCATGCTAAAAACCCTCTTAGGTTGTGTAACTTTTTAGTCTTGCACTTGAGATTCAAGTTTTCTAAAATGCATTCCAAATTTTTTTGAAAATGGGAAACGATGTGCTTCAACCGGCTGATAACGACCCGAGCGTCCGCCACCTCGTACGCTTGACGCATGTACCTGTGGGGCCCGCACTACTTCATCTCCTTCCTCTCTTGAATTTTATCCTGCCGCTGTCTAGTATTCCCCATTCTTCTCTCGTCTTCGCTTCAGCACACACCATCTTCTGTAGACTCCATGGCGGACGTCGGCCATGCCGCACCATGATCTGCTCCGTTGCAGCCACCGGCGGGGCACCGCGGCTCCTGGGATTTGCCGGAGATGGATCCTCTGGACATGGCGGACGCCGGCCACCCCAGCGCCATGAGTTTCTCCGCTTGCAGCATTGGGAAGTCGCCGGCGAGGCACCGCAGCTCCGAAGAGTTACGCTGTCGTGAGCTTCACCACGCCATGGTTTTGCTCATTTGCAACAAACGCTCTGTTGCAAAAATTCTTTTGCAACAAAGGATCTGTTGCGAAGAGACAAGCTGCTTCGCTTGCAGCACCAGAAAAAGCCACCGGCAGGATGGCGCAGCTTCGGGGACTTGCTGTGAGCTTCACCGCTTCATGACTTTTCTCTTTTGCAACAAGGGCTCTCTAGGGTTGCCCTTTGAAAATAGGCTATTGTTTCAAAGTCTATATTGTTTCAATGTCTATATGGTAAGGTTGCTTTGGTTTGGTAGTCACTCTGCTCCCCCGCTCCATGGCAGGCAGGAGCCAGATCCCCCAGCGGCGGCCACCCATCTGCGCGGGGCTCCGGCGCGCAGCCGGTGGAGAGATCGCGCGGGCGAATGGGGGTATTTCTTCCGGCTCACATCACAGGTGACCTCCGGCTCATCTCCTTCCTTGTTTGTTTTCGAATCAAAGCCCTAGTCGTCGTCCATGGAAACCAATTTGGGGTGGGTTCAGAGTCGGATTCCGGGATTCTCGCGTTCCCCTCCATTAATTTTGTTGGATTCGAGTCCGGATACAGAGTTTGTTGCCGTCGCCGTGCAGGTCTGCGGCGCAGTAGTAGAGCCGGACACATCGATGCAGTTAAATAGCAAGTCGTATTTTTTGGGTATCTCCAGCAGTAGTTCTATATATGGGCGAGAAAAGCAGACCTGAAATCGCAAACAAATCTCGAGCGGTTCGTATCTCCAGCAGGCAGCAGCACTGTCCGGGGTACTGCACTTCTTTCCGTCTAGTTTCTTGCTTGCGTTACTTTTTCATGAATCAGGAGGCTGTTCTGTTCCTGTCTCCAACGGACAACACAAGAGGCTCATCTACGCTGAAACTGCAGCACTGTCTTGCTGCGTTTCAGATCGATGCCACTTTGATTTCATTTATGCCGATTATATTTCTTTCGAGCCAGTTAAATTAGGTGTTGCCATTGCTGTTGCCGTTGTTGAATCAATACGATTTATACTATCCGACCGGCTTAATTTACTTTTATGTGTCACAGGCCGCAAAGAATCTCGATCGGAGCTGCGGGGACACCTTCAGCTCCTTCTTTCAGGGCACCTGCTGGAAATACACCTTCTGGAGCAGGTATCTTATATGACCGCTATGATTCGATCTCTCTCCACCACACACATGAACTACGGCCAAGGTAATAGCAAGCTTCTGCTTGGTGCTTGATCAATGCAGGTACTGTGCTTAAAAACCTACAGCAGAGGTGCCGGTCAAGCTCTGTTTCTGGGTGCGCACTTCGTCGCCGCTTCTAGAAAGAGTTATGCAGAACTTCATCAAATGGATAAATCGAGGTAGCCGCCTCTTTCTTTCGTCATGTTTACTACTAGTTGGGAGCAGTGTGTGCTTTTTACCCATACACATAAACGACATGTAAACTGCGCTCGGCAGCTTTTGTGTTCACGGATGGATTCTATTCCCTCTCTATGCAGGAATTTCAAGTGCACCAATGGAGGAAGGACATGTTCCTGGTACAGCTAGTGCACCCAACTACGTGATAGACAAAGTCCTGGTTCAAAAGCACCTTCTGCGTACCTGTGGAGGCATAATAGTTACTGGTTGTGCAATCTATGCCATCAAGGTTTTGGTTAATAGATTCGCTAGTAGTTCCCGCGCCATAAAATTTGATAACACAAAATTCAGTGACGTAAAGGGGGTCGACGAAGCCAAAGCTGAGCTTGAGGACATAGTTCTCTACCTACGAGATCCCAAGGTGAGTGTGGCATTGCCACCAACCTACGTCAGGTGTTTTAATTTAACAGTTCTTTCTCGATGCCGAGTTGTTGAACTTGATTTACATATTTGCAGCATTTCACTCGCCTTGGTGGCAAGCTTCCAAAGGGTGTTTTGCTTACGGGCCCACCCGGCACAGGAAAGACCATGTTGGCAAGGGCTGTGGCCTCGGAAGCTGGTGTCCCTTTCTTTGTGTGCAGTGGCAGTGATTTCGAGGAGTTGTATATAGGTCTTGGGGCCAAGAGAGTGAGGGATCTCTTCAATGCAGCAAGGAGGCGATCTCCTTGCATAATATTCATCGATGAGATCGACGCCGTTGCTGGGCGCAGACACGCATTAGACCCATCCACGGCAAGGCAGACCATGAACCAGCTGCTTTCTGAGATGGATGGTTTCAAGCAGAATGGCGGGATCATTGTGATCGCCGCGACAAACTTCCCAGAGTTGCTAGATAAAGCCCTTGTCAGGCCTGGGCGTCTTGACCGTCAAATCCACATTCCTATGCCAGATGTTGAGGGCCGGCGGCAGATCCTTGAGGCTTACATGTCAAAGGTTCATAAGGCTTACTTATTTTTCACAGCATCTGATGTCAAGCTTTGACCTTTTCTCAATGAATTCTTCTATGCAGGTTTGTAAAGCCGAGGATGTGGTTGCGATGACCATTGCGAGGGGGACACCTGGGTTCTCAGGTGCAGACCTTGCAAACCTAGTGAACGAAGCCGCTCTCAAGGCTTCCAGGGATGGGGCAGATGCTGTTGGGATGGATCACCTCGAGTACGCCAAGGACAGAATCATCATGGGCAGTGAGCGCAAGTCGGCGGTGATGTCTGATCATTCTAGGAAGATGACCGCGTACCACGAGGGTGGGCACGCCCTTGTTGCTATCCTCACGGATGGTGCTGACCCTGTCCACAAGGCCACCATTATGCCCAGGGGAAACGCTCTCGGCATGGTGACGCAGCTGCCAGGGGAAGACAGTGAGCTGGAGCTCTCGAGGAAGCAGATGCTGGCGAAGCTGGATGTCCTCATGGGAGGGAGGGTGGCTGAGGAGCTTATATTCGGAGAAACCGGGATCACCACTGGTGCCTCATCGGACCTAAGCAAGGCGACTCAATTGGCGAAAGACATGGTCACCATGTATGGTATGAGCAAGCGGGTTGGCCTTGTTTCCTATGGCAATGATGGCGATGAAAAGACGACAGCCCTGGTTGCTGAAGAGGTGAAAGCATTATTGGACGATGCTTACAAGAATGCTAAAACGATTCTCACGGAGCACAACAAGGAGTTTCATGCGCTAGCAAACTCCCTACTGGAGCATGGAACTCTCACTGGTGACGAGATCATGAAACTAGTATCGACAGGACAAGAACCAAATGATCGTAACAATAGCCAGCAGAATCAGGAAACACCTTCACTTACTGTTGGCGAGAGCACCAAGCCAGTACCAACAGAAGAACAAGTAGATGGTCTTAACAGTTTTCAGCAGGATCAGGGAACATCTTCTCTCACTGCCGACAAGAGCACCAAGGAGATGGTCCTAATAGAAGAACAAGAAGATGGTTCTACTTCTAACAGTAACCAGCGAGATCATCAGGGAACACCCTCTCTCATGGGCGATGAGACCACGAAACCGGTATCGGCAGACCAACAAGCAGATGGTTGTAACAATGATCAGCAGGTACAGGGAAACACCTTTTTCACTGTAACGTTGGAGCGCTTCCGAAACTACTTTTCTTCCTGATGCTTTTGTTCTAAGCACACGAAATGCAAAGTGCGATTGATGTGTACGGTCTGGGTATCTCCGACTTTTGTTTCTCAAGCGCTAAGAGATTGCAAAGTGTTCTGTACTTTTGCGTACTGTAAGCTGGACCAGTAAAACCTCCTGTTTTGGTCTCAAGCATTAATGTGCCCCAAGATATCTGTTGGAATGTGTAGATGCAGGTTCATACAGTTTTGATGATTTTTTTTCATCCAGTACAAAAAACACACTCAGGTGCACGCTGGATAAAAATATATTTATTTTTCCTATTATAACGGAATATATACAGTCTATGTGAAGAGTAAATGAGGGTTATATAAATGCAATTTCAGTCTCTTAGAATGGGTTTTTTATACCCCAAAATGCAAAAAGGAATCTTTTTATTACATACCTTCTTAAGGGTGTGTTCGGTTGCATATGATTTGGAGGGGTTTAAAGGGGATTGAGAGGGTTTAGATCCCGTGTAAGTCAAAATCTTCATTAATCCCATCTTTTCCTCTCCATTCCCCTCCAGAAGAGGATTAAACGAACAAACCCTAAGGTAGCAGCACTACGCGTCATCCGGTAGATGTTTGCCCAGTTTTACACCGCCTTTGGAGCTGTGCGATAAGGCTCAGCTAACCGTTGATCTTTCGTCTAGATAAAGTGTGTGAACGCGTGACCAATCACGTGGAGTGTTTTGCCCACACAGATTCTTTTCACACGTATCATGTTTAATACATTTACGTCCAGGAGATGCGTAAGGATATTCTTTGCAACAGGATGTTTGTTGCGAAGCTCCTTTGCAACAAGATGTTTGTTGCGAAGATTATTTGTACACAGAGATTTTTCATATGTGCCGCTGGATTTAGCGTATTACGTAGAACATTCTTTGCAACACGATGCTTGTTGTGAAGCTTCTTTGCAACATGATACTTGTTGAGAAACTTTATTTTTTTACAACTCAGTGCTTGTACGACGAACCATGTTGTGAAGCTTTTTTGCAACACACATAATGTTGTGAAGCTACTTTGCAACAACATCCTTGATGCGTTTAATGAGTTTGCAACAGACACTTCGTTGCAAAAAAAATTGAACCACTCAAAAACATTTGCAGCATCTATCTTGTTACACTCAAAAGTTTTGCAACAAACACCTTGTTGAAAACATTTATCTAATATGTACTCAACGTAAAAGAAGAAATCAAATGGCATGCAGCTAGACAAAGAAAAAACACATGAAAAAAGTTTACGCCATGCAGCCATAAACACGCACGGGCGTAGGAACAGTCCCCCACCTGAACACGTGGTTGGTGGGAAAGGCGGTCGACGCCAGCAAATTATCAACCGGCGGAAGGAAATCGTTTCCCGGTAGCTACATGGATTTTCTTAGTTGCAAAACCTGTATACAAAGAGAGAAAACCGGTGCAGGTGACTAGACCGAGAGAAATACCAGAGTGGATAAATGTTAATTTGAAACATATGTAAGAGTATGGAGCCCCCTATGCTCTCCATATGCAGCTCGAACAGGACTCATGGGCCAACAGTAGCCCCTTCGGGGGCTTTTGCAGAGGTTATTTTTTGACTTTGATACTATTCCAACTGGTGCACCTAGTCACCGCCTTGTGTTGCACATTGGACACACCTATGGATTTTTGTTTTTTTCACACGTTTTTTGTCTTTTTTTTTGGATTTTGCTTGCTTTTTTGGGGGTTTGGATTGGGGTAAATGTGCTTTCAAGAAGCAAATTTGTGCCTCAATTGGAACTATATATGTGCTTTTCCAAAAAATCGAAGGACACAATTTGTCAAAAAAATTGCCTTCGTGAAAGTAACCATGTGCTTTTCAAAAAAGTGAAAAAACACAGTTGTTGAAAAATCTATGACTCCACTAGAAGAAAAATCGGTGTCTCCATGAAAATCAAATATGCGCCTCACCGAGAAGTAAATATGTGATTTTCGAAAGCAAAAACATAACTATCACACGTGTGGCAAGAAGCAACCCCGCCCTAACGTTTTGTAAAGCTAAAATTACCATCTAAAAAGAAACAAGACAAAAAGTTACAAAATGAAAATTATCATCTGGAACAAAAGTTGCCAACGTCTACAATTGAAGTTGCCACGCTCGCATAACTAAACTTGCCATAAAAAACAGTAGGGCTTGCCATGTGTTCATGTCAGACGTGTGACAGTTATCAGTGTCCTTTCGAAAAGGGAAATATATAATTCATCAAAATTCTTTGCTTCCACGAGAAGCAAATTTGTGGCTCAATATAAAGCAAATTTGTGCATCCCAAAAAAACATAATTCATGGAAAACACCTTCCCTAACAGAAGAAAATCTATGCATCCTGTGACAATTGATATTTAGGGTACTTAATGTCCCATTCTATTGTAACAAGGATTCTATCAACCTTGGTTAGAGTGGTGTTTTCCCTTTCATTTGACCAAGTAAAACACCTTCCCCTGCAAAGGAAAATCCAGCTTTCCAGGTCATCAACCACTCCTCTACACCAGTCCATCAGTTGAAGGTTGATATTGTTCTTGCTCTTTTCTTCAACCTTCATGATCTAGTTAAAGTCCCCTACAATCATCCACGCTATAGTTTAATTTTTGATCTCATCAATTTTTTGTATTTACCATGTCTCAGGGTCCATAAATCGTGTTCAGTGAAAGAGTTTTCTCCATCCGTGGTAGATTCATAAGTAATGGCATAATTAGCAGAACATTCAATCATGATTTCATCCTTCATGCCGGATGCATATGCTAATAAATGAAACTGCCACGGAACCATGGATCCAATGTTTCATCAATGACACTTCTAGTAATGTTGGCAATCTGGACTTCCTAAGAACACATATCATTCTTGTGATATTTCGGTTTAATAGAATGATAAACTACTTATATTAATAGGATGCACCTTTTTGTACGAAAATCCATGTTTAAGAAATTCAAAAGTTAAGCGTGCTTATCTTGAAAGATGGGTAATCAACTGAAAAATTGTTCCCATGTGCGCATAATGATGACAAAGTGTACGGTTATACGGTTGCGTACGGATCAATAATGCATACAGGAAACACACGTGAATGTTGCTATTGGCACACACAAACGTGTGCCAAAAGAGGATGTTCCTGTTGGGCCGATGGAAGCATCGATTCCTTTAAGGTGGTTTATGTGTCATCCCGTTTTAATAAAAATGATAAACTACCATATCAATAAGGCACATCTCTTTTCCGAAAGCCCATTCTCAAGAACCTAAAGTTAACTCTGCTTGGTTTCGAGAAATTTAAAGTTAGATGACCAACTAAAAAGTTGATCTTAGATGCACCTCGTCGTGATCCACCTCACCAGGAAAAGCCTCTTGCGCCGTTCTCTTGACGCTGCTCTCCACACGAGAAAGGTCTGTCGACCACGCCCGCCGTCTTCAACGCCTAGGCGCCGCCCCCATCACCGTCATTGGTGGCAGCGACGGCCAAGAAAGCTCGGGGAGGAGGAGGTTTCGGGGCTAGGGTTTGCGCCTCTGAAGCCATCCGCGCGAGCGGGCTAGAGGGAAAAGTTTAGACCCGCTAATAAATCAATTTAAAAAATAATTAAATTATCTTTTTTTTGGTTTGTAATAAAGTACGACAAAAAAGTACTTCCCTTTTTTTAAGTCCGCGTATAAGATTTGTGTTAATTCAAACTTAGCAAAGTTTGACCAAAATTATATTACTCCCTACGATCCAAATTAATTGACGCACATTTAGTATAATTTTACACTAAGATTATACTAAGTGTGCGTCAATTAATATGAATCGGAGGGAGTAAAAAGTATTAATAACTACAATACTAAATATATATATATATATATATCAATAACTATAATCTAAATACTACTATACATTTTATAATAAATCTAATGATATTGATTTGGTATTGTACTAAGTGTGTTCCATTAACACGGGTCGGAGATAATATTATTTTTTATATAAATTTTGTTAAATTTAACTTTGAATAAAATTTATATACGGACTAAAAAGAAACCGAGGGAGTATAACAAAGAAAACCACGCGTTGCTATAGGGTGGCGGTGTGCGCCGGCACTCCGCACTCCCGCCGGCGGTGAGCGCGGGCCAGCGTGGGCGATGCGCTCGGCAAGGAGGAGCGGCGGAGCACCGCTGCCGTACCGCCCCAGGCCACGGCATCCCTCCGTATCCGGGAGCTGGCCATCAACCTCGACTCGGGGGAGGCGGCGGCGGCAGCGGCAATGCCTGAATCTGAACGTCTTCGCCGGAGGTGAGAACTCCCCGCCCTTTCTCATCTCAGTACACCGCAGTACGTGTCTCGAGCCAGACCTCTAATCTGCATGTAGACCCGGTGGTTGCCCACTGAAAATTCCCCGATTCTTGGTCGGATTCCTCCCCGTGTCACCCACCGCCGGCAGGCTCTCCTCCGTGTTCTAGTCAGATCCGAGTACTGCTCTTCGTCTCCGAGACGAGATTCGCGAGCCCTTTTGCCTGCCGTGAAGCTGTACGTGTGCGTGGCAGAGTCGGACTGGAGATTATATTGGGGCGAGCTAGAGATTTGAGGACCAACCAAAAGGTTTCGAGCGATTCTTTTCTCGGGCTGAACTGAAACAATGCGAGACTTGTCAACCATGGCCTGCTGCCGCCGTCGTTTTGCCCTCCCCAAGGTCCTTGTTTTCTACCTGTCCTTGTGTTAATTCTTCCCAGTTCCGATCCCAGCGTTTTTCTGAACTTTTTATTGCTTTGTCGGTCAAATCTTGGGGTTCAGGAGCCTGTCTGGGTCTAAAGGAACAGCATTTTATATTGTTCTTCTTTCTGTATCTGATGCATCATCGATCCTGAAACCTCAGCTGTTGCCAAAGTTTCATATTGATTCCAGGTTTTGTTAGATGTGGATGTTCGCGTTTTCAATTGTGTGCCAATGCCTTATGGATCGGCAAATTCCTTCTTAGCCGTGCTTCCCACCTGTTATCAGAATTAATCAAATAACACCCTGTTCTGCTCAACTGAATCTGTGTGCGTGTCTATGCCACAGGCTGCTGCGAGGCGTCGACGGGTGCCGAAGGTGGTTAACAAGGAGGAAGCTGCGGCTCCTCCTCCTTTCAGAGCACCTGCTGCTGCAGATGCAACCACTACAGGTGCAGGTATGTATAGTTGTTCCTTTGTCCACCGTCCCTTAAATCACAACTTACTGTATATTATTAGCAGGGTAAATCGATATGAGATATGTATGTGGTCACTGGCAGCTAATGAGGCCTGACGTCTGAATTAGACTGGTGCGCGCTTAATGCAGGTGGCATGCTTAGGAATCGACTAGGATTTGTTGCCAAACTTAGGAAGCAGCTTTCGCGTACCTTCTTGGATTGCGACCTTGATGGCTCGATAAAAGAGGTGAAGGATTCAACTGGTACGAAATTCAGCGATGTCAAGGGGATCGACGATGCGAAAGCCGAGCTGGAGGACATAGTCCAGTACCTGGGAGACCCCAAGCGTTTCACACGCCTCGGCGCCAAGCTTCCAAGAGGCGTCCTGCTCGTCGGTGCACCTGGCACCGGGAAGACAATGCTGGCAAGGGCAATGGCCGGGGAAGCTGGTGTACCCTTCTTCTCATGCTGCGGCAGCGAATTCGAGGACAATTATGTGGGTGATGGAGCTAAAAGAGTGAGGGCGCTCTTCAGCGCAGCCAAGAAGCGATCTCCTTGCATAGTATTCATCGATGAGATTGATGCCATCGGTGGGAGCAGGGACTCATATGGTTCACAGTCGCAGAGGCACACCCTGGCCCAGCTGCTTGTCGAGCTAGATGGCTTTGACCAGAATGACGGGGTCGTCGTGGTCGCGGCGACCAATTTCTCCGAGTCTCTGGATAAAGCCCTTGTTAGGCCTGGGCGTTTCGACCGTCACGTTCAGCTTCCTTATCCAAATGTTGAGGGCCGACGGCAGATCCTCGAGGCTCATATGTCAAAGGTTTGTTACTACTCCATTCTTAAAATTATTACTAGGTGTCTTGGCAGTCTCTGATGGAATTTCTTCAACCTTTTTGCCATGACACTTTCGATGCAGGTCCTGAAAGCCAAGGATGTGGATCTTTGGATCACTGCCAAGGCGACGTACGGATTCACAGGTGCAAGCCTCGCAAACCTGGTGAACGCTGCCGCTCTCAAGGCTGCTAAGGACGGGGCAGAAGCCGTCGCCACGCATCACCTCGAGTATGCCATGGACAGGGTCACCATGCGCAGCAAGAAAAAATCGGCGGTGATGCCTGATAGCTGCAGGAAGATAGTCGCGTACCACGAGGGAGGGCATGCCATCCTTGCTATCCACACTGACGGAGCTGCTCCTGTCAAGAAGGCTACCATTGTTCCCAACGGGGATGCTCTTGGCATGCTGACACATCTGCGAGTGGAGGAAAATGAGTATATACTCTCAAGGAAGAAGATGCTGGCAGAGCTGGATGTCCTTATGGGGGGCAGGGCGGCCGAGGAGGTGATATTCGGGGAGAGCGAGGTGAGCACCCTCGCCTTGTCTGACCTGAGCAAGGCGACCGAGCTGGCGACGAACATGGTCGCCAGGTATGGCATGAGCAAGCAGGTGGGCCCTGTTTCCTATGACAATGACGATGACGACGATGGCTGGAACGACAAGACCATGAGCTGGCAAGTGACACCCCTGATTGAGGCGGAGGTGAAAGTGTTACTGAAAACGGCTTACCAGAACGCGAAAACGGTCCTCACGAATCATACGAAGGAGCTTCATGCGCTAGCCAACGCCCTCCTGAAGCATCAAACTCTCACCGGAGACCAGATCACGGCCCTCCTGAAGCACGAAACTCTCACCGGAGATGAGACCACGAAACCGGCATCGCCTGCCGGTAAAAACACCGTAAATGATGAATAAGCTCTCGGTAGAGACCAGACCACAAAACCGGTACCGCCTGGCCGCAGAAACTAAATGGTTCAGTCAGCAGAGTCAGGAAGAAACATCTTAGTCCTAACAGAATCAGGAACTATTTTTTGTACTCTCTTGTTGGATGATTTTCAGGGCAGCATGCCATTTTGGCTTTGCAAACAGCAAATACTGATGTAAAAAAACAACACATCCCTTGCTGTGTATGCTGCTGTATCACATATGTAAATGAAAGTTTCTTTAGGTTATGCAGATGAGAGTTTCTTCGAGTTACATCAATGAGCCTCGACATATGTAATTGAATCTTTTCTTTTTTGCCATAATAATTAACAACGGTAGAACTATACTGCATCACATCTTTCTTTCCAATGGGATGGGAGCTCTCGCATCTCATCTGCAATGGCCTGGCATCCAGTCGTCCACCGAGGTTCGTTCGTTCGGGGCCGGCATGTGATTGTGAATGATTTACAACTCTTGTTGCGCGTACTAGATAGAGTTGGATTAGATTAGACAGAGGTACAAACAAACACATGTTTGATCCATCGATGCACATATATAGATTAGATCCACAACAACAGCAATCCGAGATGAGACCATAAATCTCCTGGCGACGATCGAGCGATTACTTCTTCTTCTTTTGTCTCCTGGAGTAGATTATATAATTAGAATCTCCAGGAGCACGTTCGATCGTCATGGCATGCCGGCTCGCCCTCTGCAGGGTATCCTATATATCCTCTTCTTCCTGTCTTTCTAATGTCCTCTTTCATTCATCATGATTTAGCCCTCTTGGTCGACTCTGTTCCATCCCAAAGGAACGCCAGGTTTTCGTCAGTGTTCCCTACTTGATAGCTGCTGACTCAGGCCTGCGTTTCACTTGGATTTAGGGGATTGAATTGGTTGATGAATACCATCATATTTTCAGGACAGTCTTAATTTTCCTGCGTGTTTTCTGTCTCTCACAGCACGCAACACATCTTGCAAAGCGTGGACTGGCAAGCGTGATCCACGGCGAGGCGGCGGCGGCCACGAAATCAACCACTGGCGCAGGTATGCATTGCTTTGCTTGATTCCCCCCTCCCTCCACCACACTCAGGAACCATGCATTCATCTACTTGTGTCAACTGGGAACAACTAGCTTAGCTAGCACTAGTTGCTGGTAGTAAAATTGGAACAACACCAAGAGGATTAGCATCGCCCCCACCCAAGTATGAGAAATAAAAACTCGATTTTTCCCAATGTCCTGCTTTCGATTGTGTGGATAGCACATTGAGTTCTGCAAATTTGTTGGTTGAGTAGTCTTTGCAGTGGAAGAACTAGTTAATTAAGTTTGTTTTTCAACTGTGATGCTTAATAACGCAGGCAGCGTGCTTAGGCATCTACAGAGGAGGAGATATGGAGCAGACTATTATGGCCAGAGGGAGAAGGTACAATCTCTCTTGTACGCAGCAGGTATAGGTGGCCGCCGTTTCTTTTCGCCAACTATTATCCTTTCCCCCCACGCAGAAACGACGCACAGCAATTTTTATTCTACAATTTGTTTTCTGCAGGGGGGACTGCCAAGTCAGAACCGGTCGACCTGGGGATAGAATCGGACAATTTTTATTGGATTTTTGGTGGGGCTGTAGCAGTTACTGGCCTTTTCGTCTATGCTCATGAAACTATGTATAGCAGAAGATCGAATAAGCTAGGCACTGTAAGCTTTTTCAAGAGCTCCGATTGGGATGCGGACGAAGAATATCGTAAGTTTTATGGTGTCAAGAGAGCATCAATTTATTCAAGCACCAGGGACAGTGATTCCAAGAGCGTCACCGGAATAGGCGACGAAGTGAAGAAAGCAATGGATGATTGGAAGAAAGCGGCCGCAAATTCAAGCACGAAGACCAGTGATGACACTTGGAAAGGCGGTAACTTGGATGATGACACAAAAGAAGGTTCGTTTGGTGGGGTGAAGGACGTGTCCATGAAATCAACAACGAGATTCCGTGATGTCAAAGGAGTTGACGAAGCCAAAGCTGAGCTCGAGGACATAGTTCACTACCTAAGAAATCCCAAGGTGAGAGACATCGCCATCGCCATCACCAATTAATAAACTTGTATGCAGCCTTGTGTTTCAATTCAACTCAGCTCTCCTTTTTGTTTCTAGACTAGATGTTCATCCAGTTGTTAACCTAGCTAGCATGATTATTAATTGCAGCATTTCAAGAGCCTTGGTTGCAAGCTTCCAAAGGGTGTTTTGCTTGCTGGGCCACCAGGCACAGGGAAGACCATGTTGGCTAGAGCTGTGGCTGGGGAAGCCGGCGTCCCATTCTTAGCGTGCAGTGGCAGCGAATTCGAGGAGAGGTATGTGGGTGTTGGGGCTAAAAGAGTGAGGGATCTCTTCAGTACAGCAAAGAAGAAATCCCCTTGCATAATATTCATCGATGAGATTGATGCCATTGCTGGGCAAAGGCAAGTAGATGACACAAAGTCGCATAGGCAGACCTTGAACCAGCTCCTTGTTGAGATGGATGGATACAAGGGGAATGATGGGATCATCATTCTCGCGGCGACCAACTTAATGGAATCGTTAGATAAAGCCATTACTAGACCTGGGCGTTTTGACCGTCATGTTCAGGTTCCTAATCCAGATGTTGAGGGCCGGCGGCAGATCCTAGAGGCTTGTATGTCAAAGGTACACACTCTGTCCGAAATGATAAGTAGTCTTTAAACCACGACTTTGACTTCTTTTAATGATTGTATATATATTTTTCAGGTCAAAACCAAGGGTATGGATCTGATGACAATTGCGAGGGGTACACCGGGATTCTCAGGTGCAGACCTTACAAACTTGGTGAATGAAGCTGCTCTGAAGGCTGCCAAGGATAGGGCAGAATCTGTTACGATGGATCACATTGAATATGCCAAGGACAAGATCATGATGGGCAGCGAGCGCACATCGGCGGTGATACCTGATGACTGCAGGAATATGAGTGCGTACTACGCGGGAGGGGGCGCCCTTGTTGCTATCCACACGGATGGCGCTCGCCCTATCTATAAGGCTACGATTGTCCCGAGGGGAAACACTCTTGGTACGGTGATCCAGCTGCCAGAGGAAGAAGATGCGTATAAATTCTCAAGGAAGAAGATGCTGGCGAAATTGGACATCCTCATGGGAGGCAAGGTGGCCGAGGAGCTTATATTTGGAGAGAGCTAGGTGAGCTCTGGCGCCCTGTCTGATCTAAGAGAGGCGACTCAGCTGGCGACAGACATGGTCACCAAGTATGGCATGAGCCAACATGCTGGCCTTGTTTGCTACGGCGACAACAATGGTGGGAAGCAGAAGGCAACCTTGAGCTGGGAAGAGACTGCCCTGGCTCAGCAGGAGGTGAAAGAATTACTGGTAAAGGCTCACAAGAACGCGAAAAAGATCATCACGGCGCACCGCAAGGAGCTTAATGTTCTAGCCGATGCCCTTCTGGAGCACGGAACTCTCACCGGAGACCAGATCAAGCAGTTGGTAAATGGTCTTAAAATTGGTAGTGAGCAGAATCAGGAAACACCTTCTTCATCCTAACCATAGCAGTGGAGATGTATAATGGTTTGGTCGGCCTAACAAGTTATTTTGTTTCTTTTTTTTTATTTCTTTAGTTGCATGCGCACAAATGTAAAGAACATGCTTGATGGTTCTGGATTTCTCTGTTATGAAGGGAACGTGGTGTTTTGTTTTGTTTTTTGGAATACTGTGTTGTGAATCTGTAAAAACTCGTGCTTTTGAATCTCGAATTACATGAACGTGATGTGGTTAGAATCATTATTTATTTAATGGTAAAAGAGTTAATGTACAAGGGGATTATACAGCCCGGCCAGATTATAAACTAGGCGAAGGGATGGGGCTACAGAGTGGTTAACCAACTACAAGCCGTCATTTGG
This sequence comes from Bromus sterilis, assembly GCA_950022295.1. Classification (NCBI taxonomy): domain Eukaryota; kingdom Viridiplantae; phylum Streptophyta; class Magnoliopsida; order Poales; family Poaceae; genus Bromus; species Bromus sterilis. Next base: position 447,315,206 of record OX465595.1, on the reverse strand, counting down.
AGTTCATGATTGCATATATATATACTTGCTGTTACTTCTGAAAAGAAATCTACATCATCTCCTCTGAAATCTTGTTGTTTTCTTACGATTGAGATGCCCCAGGAGGCCAGGATAATAACTTCTACTATGAAGATAGCACATTTTGTATGTTTCTGATGTCTTCAAAATCCTCCTGAACAGACATATTGGCTTTTGCCTGTTTAGGCAAATAAGGTGTTGATATTCTGGAAACTCCAAAACATATGCTAATTAAAGAGGGGCACAATTATAAGTCATAACTTTTGCATGAACTCTCCGTCTGTCATGTACAAGCTGCTGCAGGCAGAAGAAGAAGATTCTGTGTGTTTTGTTGACATGAACTCTCCCATGCATGTCCATTTGAAATGTGTGCTGGGTGCTGCTCCATACATCTTTCATGCCAATGCCATGGATCAGCCGATCAGTATTACTCCCTCCTTTCCTAATTATATGTTTTTTTAAATTGTATGCATGTGTATCTACACAAATTTAAGTCCATTAATATGGATCGGAGGAAGTACTACAAAGTACAAACTACATACAGATGTATATAGATGTATTTTAGAGTGTAGATTCACTCATTTTGCTTTGTATGTACATAGTGGAATGTCTAAAAGGATTTATATTTAGAACAGAAAAAAAACCGGGTTATAATCCCGGCACGACATGGAAGCATTCAGGGAAAAGAATATGTCTGATTGAGCTATCAAGTGTCTGTTTATTTTTCAAGACACTCTCACTGTGCTGCTCTGGGCTAAAAGAGCCCAAACTTTTCAGCCCATGACCAACTCCAAGCCGGCCCGCGCCTTCTTCTGTCTGTCTTCTTCTGGGTGCTAATCGGGCCTCTAAAAAAAGAAGAGAGATTTTTTCGGCCCAATCCTCTGTGCCGAACTCTCCTCCTCCCCCTTGATCCACCATTCCCTCACTCGTCTCTCCTTTCCTTTGCCAAGCCGCCGCCACCCGGCGACCACACCCCGCCGCCGCCCAGACCGAACCCCGCCGCCTCCGCCTCCAGATCGGCTCCGCCGCCCCCCCGTCCGCGCCGTCGTCGCGCAGCGGGTCTCGCCGACGGCCCGGTCTTCCTCCGCCTCAGCGTGTCGCGCCACCCCTGCTCGTCCGCCCCCCGGCACCTCCCGCCACCGGACCGGAGCCGTCCCTCCAGGTAGCTTCCTCGCCCCACCACTTCTAGCGCCCTCATTATGGATTTTCCAGTACGTGCATCTTCAGTACTGCTGCTGCTCGGGTTAATCTGACAAATCGATGCCTCCATGTTACAAATCTGGGCTGCTCTTGAAATTGGCTTCATCTTAGATTGATGCTTATATGTGTGTGTGAGTGTCTCACACATTTAGGATGATCAACGAATGCCTGTTCAAAGTATTATGGTTGCAATTTTGTTGGTTGCTGTTGGTTAAGGAATCGCTTGCTTATAATTCTAGTAGCTCACACGATGCCTAGATGTGTCGTAGACTCGTAGTGCTGATTGTTCTCAGTTTTTTCTGGACATTGCTACTTCATGTGATGCTTCCATGTTAGGTTACATATTGTTTGTATGTTGTGCACAGCATGAAGTTTCCCGTCCGAAACGAATTTCATTTGATCAGCGAGGTAGATGATGTGTATTCCATAGTGATGAATTTCTGGTTTGTGCAGCCAAGGCGGTCCAATGGCTTCAGGCATCATGTTCCGGCGCCTTTCCAGGACACTCACTGTGAGCCCAGCGGTGGCAGCATCTGGTATGACCAGCCAGCATCATCAGCTTCAGCAGCGTGCACCGGTGAGCGGCACATCCAAGGGCAAGGCCAAGCTCAAAGCTGGGATGCCTCTGAGGCGCAGCGTTATAGCCAAGAAGGGGGGCGCGCCTGCCACTGCTGGGAGCGGCGGCGCTGGCCGTGGTCGCCGTGAAGCCATCGAGCGCATTACTCAGATTGCAGAGTCTTGTCTGAAGTCCTCTACTCCACTGCGGCACCTGACCCCCAAGGAGCGTCTCCGCGAGGCCAAACGTGAGGAGCTTGGGCTCATCTCCAAGGAACGGCAACGTGAGCTTGACATGGCCAAGGCTAAGGCCAAGTCCAAGGGTACCAGTGGAGGTGATGGTGACCGTGTTCTGATGGGTCCGCCAGGCCTTGACTATATCAGTCTTGGTCTGGTGGATGAGGAGGCTATCCCTGATTATGACCTCACAGTCGAAGATGGAAGGCGCCTTGCCAAAGAATACAGCCGTGTGCTAATGCGGCGGCATCGTGCACGTCAAACTGCAGAGTCAACGCTTCTGAGGCTCAAGAAGGAAGCCATTGCTGCGCTCCCTGAGAAGCTGCGAGCTGCTGCTATGGTTCCTGACATGACGCCATTCCCTGCAAACCGGTACATGGCAACACTCACGCCACCGATTGAAGGGTATATTGAAAAGGTGCGAGACGCTGCCAAGAAGTATTCTGTGAAGGAGAAGCTCCGCTGAGTTCAACAAAGGAGGAAAATCATCATATAACGCGCTGAGAGTTTAGATGCCTTCTTATGCTGCATTCTTGGGCTGCCTAGTTTTGTGCTATTTTTGGCCTGTTATAATCAGATTCTGGTAATAAGCGGTCACAGTTTTGCTGTGCGAGACCCTGCTATGTTATTCTGACTGAACTTTTCTACTTTAGTTTGGCTGTGTACTAGCACATCTTGATATTTTCTTGAGCCGTAAACAGGAAAATATTTGGCTTGAAAGTACCCTGCCAAGGTTACTAGTAGAAATTTTCTTCAAGTCATAACAGTCATCATTGCTTTCTCCCTATTTATGTAAATAGTAGATTGTTGCATCAGTCTGTGGAGTAAACATCTTGGTCAGTAAACTGCACTGGACATGCCAAATAGTGGCATTTTGAGACATGGTAAATGAAACTAAAAGAACTATGTTAACTCATCCCCACCTCTGAACCCTTTCTACCTCTGCTTTGACACAACCTCTTGTTTTTGCTGTTCCTGCCTTTCATGTTTTCATATGCCCTCAATGACGATTTTCTGTGAGATCTGCTTGTCATAAAAGTACCTAGCTTTGCTGTGTCATGTGCTTATGAGAAAATTTGGGTTGTCACCACTCACCAGAGAAAGATCTAATGCCATGCCATGTTTTACACTGTTGAACTTCTGAGGGTCGGGAATGTACTTTTGTTATGTGCAAATGGAAGCCATAGAAAGATATATTCTCTCTCTTTTGTAAGCTAAAAGGGCCACATAGATTTTGGCATCATCTGCTATGTTCAGGCTATCTCTTCCCTAAACCATGGAGAGCTGCATGGAGAATCTTAATTCTGCATTCATTTTTTTCTAATATTTGGCTCTGCTTTGAAGTTGTCCTGATGGAGTATTTGTCTTGTTAGCTTCTCTGTACTTGATGCATTTATTTTGAATTGAATCAAATTTGTCATTTGTGTTTACTTGCGCCCTGTACCATGATTTCTCTGCTGCCTTAAACACCTCTTGCAACCGCGTCATCATTCAGATGTACATAGGTGTTCTCTTTTCTTGAATATCATTTTTGGTTGGTACCATTAGATGTAGAAGCGTTTTTTTTTTTCGTGTGAGATAGATTGTTTACATTCATGCGAAGTATCCGGTGAAAATGAGCTTCCAGTGAAAATCTGAAAATTTTTATTGTGTGCTGTTGGATGGACAACCGACGTCATGGATTAAAAGTGGGACTGCTAACAATCCACTTAAGCACAAATTAGCAGATAACCCCCTCTTTCTATTCATCATCAGGTGAATAGGCATTGATAGTTGACACTACGTGCGTTCGTGAGATTAGATCGTCTTCGATTATCCTGAGCGCCGCCACGCAATGCATCTTCCATCAGCGCCCAGCCCCTGCCCTCAGCCGCCCACGGCTAGCCCTCCACCGACCGCGACTCTGCCTCCGCTGGCTGCATCTCTGTCCACGTCTTCCCTTCCATCGACTGTTATGGGGATTTCGTCGGCTGTGGTTCGGCCTTCATTGGACGTGGATCACCCTTTGGCATCCGCGGCTCACCCTTCGGAGCACTTGTCACCGCTGCATCCAACAATTCTATCTGGTGCTTTAATTTTGGTGTCCTATATGATGAAGTTTAAACCTGTAGCGTCATCTTCTTCAGAGCTTCAGCGCTTCCTTTCTAGCTATTGACAACTTGTGTGTCATCTTATTTGTAAGAGCTGTGGAGTTATCTCAGTCTGTACTATCCTGCGATTTTAGTTCATCTCCACTGATGTTGATGTGGAACAAGAACTGCGTGTGGTGCATAAATTTTAAGAATGAATATTACAGTTCTTCCAAAAGTTGTTCTACTGTTATTTAAATAGGTGAGTATCATTGATCCTGTGAGAGATGCCTTGTTATTTGTAAGATGTAGCTCGTTCCACATCTAGTAGAAGTGTAGAACAGAGAGATAGCTTCTGGTACATCCTTTGTGGAATGCAATCCCCTGGTATTGTAGCCAAGCTAGATGGGTATAGCTTTTTAATTGCCAATCCCAGAACTGCATATTCAACGGAACACAACTCTGCCCAGATTTTTCTTTGCCTACGATCAGCTGAAGAAAAAGATAAAGATGTACAATTACTGAGTGAAAAAGGGCTCACCAAACTTAATGTTGGAAGATAACTTTGTCTTCAAGTTTTGTCAATCATTGATGTAAAATAGCTCAACTCATAAAATTTATTCAACTGAATTCATACATTCATAGATAATGTTGCGAGAGAACTCTGTCTCTCTGTTTTTTCAACCATTGATGTAAAAAAACTCAGCTCGGCAAGTTTATTGAACTGCATTCATACAACCAGAAATTACAAATTTCATGCCTTTCATCTGAATTCGGACTACATAAGCAGGCTCATAGCCTTCACCAATAATAAACATTTAACATTCAAATCCAAGTTCTGAATTCATACTAGAGAAGCAAGAATTGGGCTGCAATGCTGCAGAATCAGAGTACATAAGCAAACAACAACTTAATCAAGTTTGGGCTGCCTAATACAGTGAGTCTCTGTCGCTGCGTGTGAGCGCATCACCACAACCGAGCCATTGTGGGGAAGCCTCGCAGCCACCGAGGGCGGAGCTGCAGACGCCGAGTCGCTGACGTGTGTGGGCGGAGCTGCTGCCGGCGAGTCACCAGTTCACGGGGCAGCGGGCCGGCCGCCAGCCGCCCCAGACGTCCAGCCACCATCGCCGATGTCGTTTGAGGGGCAGCCACCCAGCGGAGGGCTAGCCGTGGGCGGCTGAGGGCAGGGGCTGGGCGCCGATGGAAGATGCATCGCGCGGCGGCGCTCAGGATGACCGAAGACGATCTAATCTCAGGAACACACGTAGTGTCAACTGTCAATGCCTATTCACCTGATGATGAATAAAAAGAGGGGGTTATATGCTAATTTGTGCTTAAGTGGATTGTTAGCAGTCCCACTTTTAATCCATGACGTCGGTTGTCCATCCAACAACACACAATAGAAATTTTCAGATTTTCACTGAAAGCTCATTTTCACCGGATACTTCGCCTAAATATATTGCATAACCCTCTTCATCAGTTCGGACTTTTGGAGTAACTAGTTAGTGCATCAATTCAATATGGTATCTGAGCCAAGAGGTCTTCAGTTCAAGACCCTGCCAACGCAGTATTAAATAAATGATTATGTGGCCTACATCAAACCCACGCTAAAGACTAAAATAGCAAAGACGTAAGGGGAAGTGTTAGAATATAAATATATTGCATAAATCTCTCCATCAATTCGGTCTTTTGGAGTAACTGGTTAGGGCATCGATTCAATAGACTCAACACTCTGATATCCTTTGGGAACATTTTGTACTACTTGGTGTAATTTTCTCTTGACTAATTTTGAGTGTGATCCACAACACGAACAATCATAAAGAAAGAAAAATACCCATCAGCAACTTATAAGACCATAATATGTCTATAAAATGGAACAAAAAATTGTTATGTGTCTCTTTCTTTCTTTTGATCCACTAATAAAGTTCTTTGTCTTAGATTCTTCTTTTCTTCCACTCGATCACATGGATAATTATATAGTATAGAAAGTCATCTAATTTGGAAGGGAGGGAGTATATCTCTCTCTTATATCTCTTATATATAGACAGTTTAATGTGGAGGCATAATCCACATGCCACCATTCCACCAAGTGCACTACCCTTCATGAAGTATCCTACCGACCTGATCCCCTTTAAATCATTCTTGGTGTCGTCTTCCTTGTAGTACGTCTTGTTAGTGGTGCCATTTGAGATTGTCGAGAATGCCTTGTCACTAGGAATGACATCGTTTGAACCTAAACGACGACAAGGACGCGAGTAGTAGATGCAATTTTTCTCCACGCCTCCTCGCGTGTTTGCTGGAACGTGAACCGCCTTAGAGAATTTGTTCCCCAAGAACAGAGCGTGCTCACCCAAGCTTTTCACCTCCAGCCACTCGTGCTTGCAACATGCCTTCGATCCACCAGCGTAGGTGTCGACGACGGCGAGCTTGAACACCTTGAAGAAAGGCTTGGAGTTTGGCGACAACCAATGGGTCGACGCAATCGCAAGCTCGCCCTGCAGATCGAAGATGTAACTAGCATTGATCTCCGTCGATTGCATGTCTAGCCGACGTTCAGCGGTGATCACCGGCGCACCGTCGTCGTCCACGCCCATGTCGAACTTGGAGAGCCCCCCTTCATGGTGTAGGCCATAGAGCTCGCCGTTACAGAAGGTAATGTCGGCAAGCTCTTCCCTAGGGCATCCTTGCACCGTCCACACACTGCCTTCACAACCGAGTCTGCAGAGCGCGACGCCGCAGTTACCTGTCACGGCGGCGAGGATGCAGCTGTTTGAGGTCGGCGGCGAGGAGAATACGATTTTCCAGGCGTAGACGAGCTTGCGGCGGCCATAGGCATGGTGACGGCCCTGACAGACAACACTCTCCTGTTTCCCGGCAAGAACCACCTGGGCGCCGGAGAAGAGGTTGAAAATCCTGAGCGGGGTCATCAGAGACGAGACGACCCAGCCGCCGTCGTGCCCGCCGGCGAGCCGCTTGCCCAACCCAACGGCCACGGGCTTGCCTGTGAGCCGTAAGTCCACCACGGCGCTGTCCTCGGGGCAGTAGAGGCCATTTGTCATGCCATCGTCGTCTGGCGACAGGAGCAGCCACGGGATCGCCGGGACGGGTGGTGCCCCGCGCGCCGCGGTCTGCCATGACCGGCAAACGGCGGCGAAGCGCGCACGGCCGCGTGGGGAGGCGACCGTGCTGTAGATGGCGATGAGGAGATCGTCCGGGATCGTGGAAGACCAGCACCGCTGCGGTGTCATTGCTGCAGTGTCTGTGCGTGCAAGATTCGTTTCCTGTTCGTCGGCGGCGGCCGTGCGCATCGACATCGTTGATGCACGCTACTACCTCTAGGATTTCAATCAAGTATACGTAACAAAAGAGTTGGGAGCAACAAACTTTGGGCACGAAATCGTATCGATCGCCACCAAAGTTAATTAACAAACTTTCTGTTTCCTTACGAAAAGAACCACGAGTAGTCTGTGCTGCACGGGATTCGATCTTGGGTACAGATTATCCTAGCAATATATTGTTGTACTCCGTATAATTTCTCTGTTAAAGAAATTAACCGTCACATATATAGTATATAAACAGGAAAAAAACATAACCCTAAAAGGCAACTCTAAGGGTGCCATTCAAATGAACCAAACTTTGGTCTGTTGTGGTCGTCAAATAGACCGGTGTTCGGTTTTACCAGGTCGCTCCATCCAACCGGCCGGGCGAAGGGGAAGGGTTGGCGCATTTGGTTCTCGAGGTCAATTTTTAGTCCCACCTCGTCAACGGAGCGCCTCCCCGGTCTGTTTATAAGGGAGCGGCATAGACTCGTTGTCCCTATTGGTATTTATCTTCTATATCTAAATAGATAATCCCCACAAACATAATTGTTTTAACATACAAGCATGTCACCTATTACCATTTAACATGCATAAAAAAAGGTTCATCTCAACATACATTATGCATAATAAAAAACCATCCTAACATGCAACATGCATGCATGGAATGTCCATTCTATATGTTATTTATATTAAATTTATATATTAGTCGAAAATGATTATTTTAAATATTCATGTTTTATTTAATTAAAAGTCTCATTGGAATATATTACAAACAACGTACGGGGCATCATCTAGTATAACTAAATAGTTGATCCCCACTTTCTCTATATCTTAACATGTATCTCATCACAATATGCATGAGAACAAGCTCTTTATTATTAGTTGATCTGATGAACACATACATTTCACCACATATGCCACCTCATCAAAGGTTTACTAATATGTATATTTTTTTTCATTATATTATGTCATTTATATTTAATCCCTCACCATGGACCTGCCCAAACCTCACCAGAATCTAGCAGAAAGGAGCCCAACCTCTCTCAGGTGGATTCCACTTTCCTGTTGGAGGTGCTTGTGGTGTATGGCTGCAGCTCTTCAGCTTTGAGACCGTACCTTTGTTTCCCTCACCAATCTGCAAAAACAAAGGTCTCTGATTTCTTTCTCATATCTTCTTAAGAACACCCCTGCGCCAGTTACTGTTTCTTTCCCCTCTTCATGGACAACATTTTTTTCTCAAATGCCAACTTGCCAAGCCTGCCACATTGGTAAAAGGAGCTTATTTCAAAGTGTATTTGCAATCAATTCTCTCCTGTATTTTTGAAAACATTTTCCTTTGGCAGTTTCCAGTACGTGCGGTCGCATGAAGTCTCTCAAGGCCATGCTTCAAATACATGATTTTAAGTTTAATAACAATACGTTCTAGATGTCAGATCGATGTATTTTTTGGATCAGGTCAAACGTCTTTAAGCTATAGCCTTGCGTCAAGATTGTACATCCATGTTTGCTCGCACATGAACCGCCTTAGAGAATGTCTCTCCCAAAATAAAGGCGAGCTCACCCAAGCTTGTCACCGCCATCCTCTTGTGCTTGTAATGTGCCTCTGATCCACACCGTCGATGAGCTTGAACACCTCGAAGAAAGGCTCAAGGTTTGGAACCACCTGTGAATGGATATCATCGCAAGCTGGGCATGCAGATCGAAGATATAACCGGCACAATTCAGGTGGTAGTCCCATGACTATTGTAGTCGAGATCCTTTGCAAGGCTTAGACGATGTTCCGTGATAACCACAGGAGCACCTCCCTCATTCAAGACAATGTTGAACTTAATGAGCGCGACTCCACGACGTAGGCCATAGAGCTCACCATTATTGAACTTCAAGGCGATGTTGGCAAGCTCTACCCTAGAGCATCCTTGTATCGTTGCAAGCTTGGTTGCGGCATGATAACAACCCAGTTGACACCGTCCCACCCAGGAACCGCCTCGCCACAACCACAAGCCGCTCATCAGCGGCAGGTCCACGCCGGTGTCGTCCTCGGGGCAGAAGCAGCCATGAGCGCACCACGACATCTAGATAACGGTGGAGCATGCTCGTCTGTGTCGTAGATGACGATGAGCGGATCGTCCAACAACATGTAGGACGAGCACTTACTACGCACTGTCATGGCCATGGCTTAGCCCTAGATTTGGCTTGTTGGGGGAGGTGTTGTCCGCTTGAAACATACTCCCTCCATTTTTAAATATAAGGTTTTTAGAGATTTCAATATAAACTTACACTTTCAACTATGTTTATATACATTTATATGTAGCATCTATTGAAATCTCTAAAAAGAATTATATTTAAAACCGGAGGGAGTACATGTATGTAGGGCGTAGGGCAAGGCAAACATATAAACCTGTGTCTCCTTTGAGTGCACGCCCTGCAGGCTTGCGTAGTAGAGTCGGACTACAAGTACTATAGAGATTCACGAAAGTCTAAACCCTGCTTGCCACTGGCTATGGCTTTATTTTCGTCATGCATGCAAATTAAAGGATGAGGAAGGAGAAGGACACAACAATTTACTCTTTTTGGCTTTCCTCATGTACTGTATGCATGGGTAGAAATGGAAGAGAGTAACACAAAATAACAATTAACTGTTTATTTTATTTCTCTTTCAAGGATGCCATCTTCTCAACGACATCCTTATTCTGTAAAGCAAATAGTACATTGGCAAGAGTGGCCACCATCACAATGAGCATCCTTGTAGTACGTGCCACCTCGCTCTTTCGTTAGGTCATTGCAGATCAACTTGCAATAAAATTTGGTGCAGAAGATCAGCCCACCAGAACTGTCTTGGATGCAGCGCTCTGCGTCAAACATAAGGACAACATTACGTGCCTGTAAAACGCTTTACAAATCATACTAAAATTTGAAAGAATAGTCAAATAAAATTTCACCTGCTGAAGTTGGATTTCCTAGCAACAGAAGCAGCATAACGAAACAGACACCTGCAGCCCGGGTCTCCATCAACTGCTGCGCTACCAGAACTGTGCCTCTTCCTCTTTGGTGGAGTCTGGATATATACGAAACTATAGTATGTTGTATTCTGTTGTGCGTGGATGCAATGCCATATTATAACATTCTTGAGAAAGATAGAAATGGAATCATGTAATGCTCTCTTTATGGGAATAACACAAAACTGGAATAAAATCATTTTGTTCCATTTTATTTAACATTTTCCATGTATGTGATCTTTTATTCTTAATTGTTGGATGGTTGGATACAGAAAGTTCTTTGGCATCTTTATCACCATTATTGGAATATAATTAGTAGACTTGCAATATGTCCCGATTCAGCACAGAGCAACATGCAATGCATATATTGTTTCCGATAATTTAGGAGAAATACACAATTCCATTTATTTTTTCTAACATTTAGTCATTGAGAACGTTCAAGCTACAACCTAATCTTAGAAACTCTCTTGGTCTGTCTACATAAACATGTGTCTATATATGATATAAATCTGGTCCAGTGATTCACGACAAGACGAGCCAGGGAAGAAGACAAGGCCAAAAATCACGAGCATTATGGCCAGGTTCCAAACGGCTTTGATGCTTACGAATAATGCCTGGAACCGCAATGCACGGTCTTCCTGTGTTTCTTTAGTGATTTTGGGAACTGACTGGCTGCCCCGCCAGTTTAGGGGGTTGCTGGATAATACCATCATATTCTTCGGTCATCTTGAGTTCTTCTTTGTATGCTTCTGTCGCAGGATGTGAAGTGGGCTTATGGTTCCTTCAGGTTCAGGGCATTTTGTGACATGGTACATGAAACTGAAAGGCGTAACTTTTTTTTTCTTTTTTCTTTCGCTGTTCCTTTACCTCCTTTCATGTTTTCATATGATGATTTTCTGCGAGATCTGATTGTCAAAATAAGTAAATAGCTTTGATGTGTAATGTACCTATGAGAAAATTCAAATTGTCACTGGAGAAAGATCTAATTGCATGCCATCTTTTAGTTTGTTGAACTTGTGAGGATCGGGAGTGTGCTTTTGTTATGTGCAAATGGATGTCATAGATAGATATATGTTCTCTCTTTCGTAAGCCAAAAAGGCCCCCATAGATTTCGGCATCATCTGCTAATGTTCAGGTCATCTCTTCCCTAAACCATGGAGAGCTGCATGGAGAATCTGAATTCTGCACTCAGTTTTTTTCTTCACATTTGGCTCCTGCTTAGAAGTTGTCTTGATGAAGTATTTGTCTTGGTAGCTTCTCACCAATTGATGCATTTGTTTTGAATTGAATAAAATTTGTCATATTTGTTTACCTGCGCCCTGTATAGTAGGATTTCTCTGCTGCCTTAAACATCTTTTGAAACCGTGTCATCATTCAGATGTACATAAAAGGGCTAGGTGTTCTCTTTTCTGGAATATCAATTTTGGTTGGCACCATTATTGAGTTAATTGCAAAAAACCACGACAATTCAGGCGAGTATTGCAGAAAACACACATTTTCAGATTTTTTGCGAAAAGCACTAATTTTTTTACTAATTTTTTGCAAATACCACAGATCATGTGTTTAGTCCGTTTTGATCACGTTTCTGGCAGGTGGGGTCTACACGTAAGAATGATATTTCGCAGAAACACCCCTAGAACAAATTAAAAAAAGCAATCAGGTCCAGCAGCTGAACCCACGGTGCGCCGCTCCTCCCCAGCCGTGCCAGCCCGCCGCCCCGCCCCGCCAACCCCCGCGTCCACGCCGGCCGGCTGGTGGCCGCCGCCCGCGCCCCTCTGTCGCCGGAGCAGCAGCAGCAGCCCCTGCTCGCCGCCAACACGAACCCCGGCTCGCCGAGCGGCGCGAGCAGCGACCGCGTCTGGTTCTGGAACTTGGCCTTGAGCGCTGCATAGGCGTCGGCCAGGAGGAAGGTGAACTGCGTGCCGGCGGCTGAGGCAGCACCAGCACCGTGCTCTCCTCCACGGCCTTCCTCACCGCCCCTCGCCGCCGCGGCTGCGTCCGCGAGCGCGCTCTCCTGGCCGCGCCCTTCCCCGACGAGCAGAAGCAAGGGGGATCAAGGAGAGAGGAGGAGTAGATATGGCCCGGCATCCAGGCCAACGCCGGCAACGAGGTCCTGGAGGGGGGCGGCTTCTTTCTCCTGTCGCTCTCCCACCGCTCCTTCCCGGCGCCCACCCACGCCTGGTCCGGCCGCATCTGGGCGCGCACCGGCTGCACGTCCGCTGGCGCTGACCAGCTCCGCTGCGCCACGGGCGACTGCGGCGGTCGGCTCCAGTGCGGGGGCCTCGGCGGCGCGGCGCCGGCCACGCTGGCGCAGGTCTCGCTCCACCACGGCAACGATCAGTCGTGGTACGGGGTGAGCGTGGTGGACGGCTTCAACGTGGGAGCTCGCCGGCGAGAAGAGAGGAGGAGCAGGAGCTCTCCGGCGAGAAGAGAGGAGAAGAGAGGAGGAGGAGCTCGCTGGCGTGGGCTTCAAAGGGACTATGGGGTTGAAAGGATCCGATTTATTTTTTATTTTTTCTGGAGGGGTCTTTCTATAAAACGCCATCCTGACAGGCGGGCCCGATATGTCATAATCGTACTTAAACGAAGCAAATTGGATGATCTGTGGTATTTGCAAAAAATTAGTAAAAAAATTAGTGTTTTTTCGCAAGAAATCTGAAAATATGTGTTTTCTGCAATACTCGTCTGAATTGTCGTGGTTTTTTGCAATTAACTCCACCATTATTAGGTGTAGAAAGTCATTTTTTTCCCGTGTGAGATAGATTCAATATATTCATTTAAGAAATCTAAAGCTCTATTTTCTACATTAATGTAAGAAACCTGGATTTTTCTTCGCATGTGTTCCTGCTAAGATTTAAAATAGCGGGATACAGGATATATCGGCGGGCTTTTTTGGCAGCTATTTGGGGATATTTGATACAAAAAATGCAGCTATATTGGCGAGATATCGGGCTATTTGTCAATATTCAATGAAGGAAAAAAAATATCGGCGAGTTTTCCTAAAAAATATATCGGCCAAATATCGGGCTATTTGAAATCATGGTTCCTGCAAGAAACCTCTGAACTCCTCCCAGAAGCCACGTCGATCAGCTACCAGCATATCGTATTTAGCCCCGCTGATCTGGACAAAATCTATAGGTTTGTGGAGCAGACTCAACATTCTGATATCCTTGGGAACATTTTGTACTACTTGGTGTAATTTTCTCTTGACTAATTTTGAGTGTCAGCCACAACACTCGAACAATCATAAAGAAGACAAATATCCATCAGCAAGCTATAACGACATAATATGTCTATAAAATGGCACACAACCTTGTTATTTGCCTCTTTCTTCTGATCTACTAATAAAGTTATTTGTCTTAGATTCTTATTTTCTTTCACTCACATGGATAATTATATATTGAGTGTATATCTCTTATAGACTATTTAATGTGCTTACATCAAAGTTCTAGACCATCTATATGTGTGGAGGCATAATCCACATACCACCAAGCGCACTGCCCTTTTTCTTTTTGAAGTATCCTACCGACCTGATCTTGTTTAAGTCACCCGCATCGACGTCGTTCTTCGTGTTGTCTTCGTCGGTAAGAACATACGTCGCATCAACAATGTCATTCATGATTGTCGAGCTAGATTACCATGTCACCAGGGATGGCGTTGGTTTGATCGAACCCACAACCGTGCGAGTAGTAGATGCAGTTTCTCTCAACACCTCCGCGCATGTTTGCTGGCACGTGAACCGCCTTAGAGAATTTCTTCCCCAAGAACAAAGCGTAGTCACCCAAGCTTGTCACCTCCGTCCACTTGTGCTTTTTTTTTTTGGAAAATGAGGTTTTACCCCCGTTCTCTGCATCAAAATGATGCATGCAGCCATTTTATTAAAATGAAATAAATAAGTTTGATACACCATAAGTCATACAAAAATCATGGCCACAACCGGCAAAAATAGGACTAGAAGCCTATGCGCCTATCCTATTATTGGACCGCCATCCAAACCGGTTGTAAGTAGCCTGTGCTACCGTCTTCAGCGGCTGCACCCAATATCCAAAAGCTCCTTGGCTCCCGCAGTGCTGAGTAATGACCACATACGGATCAACCCCGATGCTCTGAAGATAACCTGCAATTTTTTTTGATATTCAACCTGTTAAATATAACATCATTACGACATAACCATAGAGCCCAAATTAACGCACACACTCCAACTCGAATATGCGCCGCTATATCGGACTCTACCCCACTCAACCAATCTTCAAATAGATGATCTACGCTGTGGGGGGGGGACTAACGTTGAAAGTCACATGCAAAGAACGCCAAAGTAACCGAGCTAACGGGCACTTAAGAAAAAGGTGTTGTATTGTCTCCTCTTGATCGCAAAAACAACACCTTTTGCTACCCGCCCATCGACGTTTTGCCAAGTTATCTTTGGTCAAGATTACCCCTTTGTGGACAAACCACATGAACACCTTGATTTTTAAGGGTACTTTAACTTTCCAAATATTTAAAGACTTGGGTATCGTTCCGATATTGATCAAATCCATATACATAGATTTAACAGAAAAAACCCCAGAAGAGGTGAGTTTCCAGATCACTCTGTCAGGCTGATCTGTAAGATTGACCTCCATCAACCTACGCACTAGATGAAGCCAACTAGTCCATCGTGCTCCCACAAGAGAACGTCTGAACTGAATATTTAGGGGAACCGTACCCAAAACCGAGCTAACGGAATTTTGTTTTCTTTGCACAATATTATAAAGATTTGGATATTGCATGGCAAGAGACATCTCTCCTAACCATGTGTCTTCCCAAAATCTGGTGGATTCACCACCACCAACAACGAATTTGGATCTATTGAAAAAGGCTACCTTAACTTTCATTAATCCCTTCCAGAATGGAGAATCATTCGATTTTGACGTCACTTGTGCCAGAGTCTTAGTGTGCAAATACTTATTTCGCAATATCTGAATCCACATACCCTCTTCTTTCACTAAAAGTCTATAGAGCCATTTACTGAGCAAACATCTATTTTTAACCTCCAGATTTTCGATGCCTAGGCCACCTTGATCCTTCGGCCGACAAATGATGTCCCATTTAGCTAGTCTGTATTTCTTTTTATTCTTATCACCTTGCCAAAAGAAACGAGAACGATAAAAGTCCAATCTTTTCCGTACGCCCACTGGCACTTCAAAGAAAGACAATAAGAACATTGGCATGCTTGTCAATACGGAGTTAATCAAAATTAACCGACCACCATATGACATCAGCTTACCCTTCCAGCAACTAAGTTTCTTCTCGAATCTATCTTCGATACTCTTCCATTCTTTATTGGCAAGCTTTCTGTGGTGTATTGGGATCCCCAAGTAACTAAATGGGAGACTCCCTAATCCACAGCCGAACAACTGTTTATAGTTCTCCTGTTCTTCCATAGCTTGTCCAAAGCAGAACAATTCACTCTTGTGGAAGTTTATCTTTAAACCAGACAGTTGTTTGAAAAGACACAACACTAGCTTCATATTTCTGGCCTTGGCTAAGTCATGTTCCATGGAAATGATAGTGTCATCCGCATACTGCAGAATGGATACACCTCCATCCACAAGATGAGGAATAAGCCCACCCACTTGACCGTCCTCTTTGGCTCTACCAATGAGAATAGCAAGCATATCCGCGACAATATTAAACAGGATCGGGGACATTGGATCTCCTTGTCTCAGTCCTTTGTGCGTCTGGAAATAATGACCTATGTCATCGTTAACTTTTATTCCAACGCTCCCCTTTTGCGTGAAAGATTGAACCTGTCGCCTCCAGGCTTCATCGAATCCCTTCATACGCAAAGCCTGTTGTAAGAAAGTCCACTTGACTTTGTCATAAGCCTTCTCAAAATCCACTTTGAAGATGAACCCATCCAACTTCTTTGTATGGATCTCATGAAGCGTTTCATGTAGAACGACCACACCCTCTAGGATGTGTCTTCCTGACATAAACGCCGTTTGAGAGGGTTGTACGACCGTGTGCGCGATTTGGGTGAGCCGATTTGTGCCAAATTTAGAGAAAATCTTGAAGCAACATGCCTTTGATGATCCACCGGCGCAGATGTCGACGAGCTTGAACACCTTGAAGAAAGGTTCGGAGTTTGGCAAAAACCTGTGAAACCATCGCAAGCTCACCTTGAAGATCGAAGAGGTAGCTAGCATAGCTCTCATGACCGGTTTGGTCGATCCATTGCATGTCTAGCCGATGTTCGGCGGTGACGACCGGCGCACCGTCGTCGTCGTCGTTCACGCCAATGTCGAACTTGGAGAGCCCCCCTTCATGGTGTAGGCCATAGAGGTCACCATTGCAGAAGGTGATATCGGCAAGCTCTTCCCTAGGGCATCCTTGTACCGTCCACCCACTGCCTTCACAACCGAGCCTGCAGAGCGCGACGCCGCAGTTATCTGTTGTGGCGGCGAGGATGCAGCTGTTTGAGGTTGGCGGCGAGGAGAACACAGTTTTCCAGGCGGGGACGGCCTTGCCGTCGCCATGGTGACTGCCCTCGCAGGAAACACTCTCCTGTTTCTCGGTAAGCATCACCTGGGCGCCGGAGAAGAGGTTGAAAATCCTGAGCGAGGACAGCAGAGACGAGACGACCCAGCCGCCGTCGTGCCCGCCGGCGAGCCGCCTGTCCACCCGGTCCACGGGATTGCCCATGAGCGGTAAGTCCACGACGGCGCCCTGCTCGGGGCAGTAGAGGCGCTTTATCGTGCCATCGTCGTGCGGCGACGGGAGGGTCGCGACGGATGGTGCCCAGCGCGCCGCCGTCCGCCACGACCGGCAAACGGCGGCGAATCGTGTACGGCCGCGTGGGGAGGCGATCAGGATGTAGATGGCGATGAGGAGATCGTACGGGAACGTGGACGACCAGCTCCGCTGCCGCGCCATGGCTCTGGCCTCTGTGCGTGCAAGCTTCGTTTCCTGTTCGTCGACGGTGGCGGCGGCCGTTGCGCGTCGACATCGTTGACGTAAGCTACCTCTGCCGATCGATTTCAGCAAAGTAAGCAAACTTTGGGCATGAATCGTAACGCCACCAAAGTTAATTAATAATACCATAACAAACTTTATGTTTCCTTATGAAAACGTCTTGTATAGATGGAATGACGCGTATTACGGTAGAGTACACGTGCATGGGATTCGACCTTCGGTCCAAAATTGCCATCTTTGTCGGCATCGGGGACTATAGCATTTGCCTCCGTGATGATGGTGAATGCCACGCCTAGCTCCACATAGGGTCTGCACCTGGAGGATGAACAAACACCAGCAACATCATCCGACAAACAAGTCCAACATATGGCCACCAGATTCGGCAATCTAACAATGAGCGTCGATGATGAGCACCAGAGATTGGTATCACTACTCCCAAGCATGTCAACGCCGAAGGAAGAAACAGTTTGTCGTTGTCCCCTGCACTGCAGCCACTGCGAGCATAGGAGACACGCCGAACCGCATCCACTGCCAACGCCAAGATGCGAACACATGCCTTATTCTTGGAATCTCCGACCATCATGCTCATCGTGACCTTCAGCTCTGACCACTCAAGTGCCTCCACTAGAGCATGAACATCCAGGCAGCACCAGATCCAGCCCGAGGGAACTGGACCTTCCTCCCAGCACAATGACATCTACCGGCATAAAGACAATGCCTACAAATAATCCTACCACTACTACAAACAGGAGCACATGCACCTCTCATTTGCCATCTCCGAACGACAACACCGCTAGGGGACGCTCAAGGTCGTCCCACCGGCAACACTCAAGGGGGAGGGAGAAGAGAACAAGGAATGGGGAGGAGAAAAGGGCCTTCACCGCACGGTGCTTGTATAGTTACAGCGAATAAAGGATGTCACGGCCACGCCCGAGACCATGACCCTTGTAGCCTGAGCTTGGCTATGCCCTTATGCACACCCCATCCCGATGAGCACTTCTGAGATACTGAGCCATCAAATTTTGAAATGATAAATCGCCATATACACCTAGTACACGAAGGGAACATTGTCACCAAGATTAGGATTTCTCTGGTACCAAGTTAGATTAAAGCTTAAGGATCGAACATCCTTAGACCCTAGTCTCATGGTAAGAACATTTGGCTCCCGTCGAAGGTGAGATCATAGGCCCATGCTTGCTTGGTGTCGGCATTGTGTATGTGATCTAGTCGTAGACGAACAATGCATCATGAGAGCCGTTTGCATTGCCTTGTGTCGGCATGCGGTGGTGGTTGGTCTTCTGATCCCCTTGAGTACCTTTTTAGGAATTACTCTCTCCGTAACAAAATGTAGGACGTTTTTTATACCCTATACGAAATCAAAAAACATCCTATATTTTGATACAGATGTAGTAATTGCTAGGTGTATTAGAAACTAATTCATATGTATGTGTCTATCCAAGTGGCACAATCTTATATTGTAGATGTGGTCCTAAGGGGACATGGACCAAAACAAAACAAAAATACATTTTTGTGCCTCTGATCATCCCTTTTTTATGTTGGTCAACAAACAACCTTAGCTAAGGAGCTTTGTGTGCTAGCCGGCACCCTCCTTGAGCACGAAAGATCATTTATTTTAGATTTGGTTCTAAGTAGACGATTTTCACTAGAAGATGATTTGACGTGTGTGTGTGTGTGACAATTAACCGTAAAAAACATCTATGTCATTTATTTAAAGACTATACGTCTATTTTTTTTTTAATAATCACCAGAGGGAGAGAGTCACCACACACTATAACACGTCTATAAAAGACCCTGTTATCTGTCTTATTCTTCTTTTCTTTCATTCCCATGGGTAATTAAATATTCTTAGACACAATTTAATATGTTCATATCACAATGTTTAGCCTAGCTATATATGTTCATAAAATGACACACAACCATGTTATATGTCTTATATTCGTCTTTCCTTCCACTATCATGGATAATTATATATTCTTACAGTCAATTTAATGTGCTAATAAAATCATAAAGTCTAGACTAGCTATATATGTGGAGGAACAATCCACATACCACCACGTGCACTACCCTTTATGTAGTATCCTACCGATCTGATCCTCTTTAAGTCATCCCCGGCGACATCGTTCTTCATGTCGTCTTCCTTGTAGTATGTCTTGTCAGTGATGCCATTAGAGATCGTCAAGAATATCTTGTCACTAAGGACCACAACATTTGGATTTAAATGACGATGTTGCAAATAGTAGATGCAATTTGTCTTCACCCCTCCGCGCATGTTTGCTGGTACGTGAACCGCCTTAGAGAATTTCTCCCCCCAAAACAAGGCGTGCTCACCCAAGCTTGTCATCTCCATCCACATGTGCTTGCAATGTGCCTCCGGTCCATGGGTGCAGATGTCGACAAACTTGAACACCTTGAAGAAAGGCTGAAGGTTTGGCAACCACCTGTGAATGGACGCCATTGCGAGCTTCCCCTGCAGATCGAAGATGTAATTGGCATAATCCATGTAGTAGTCCCAACTATTAGGGCGGTCGATATTCTGCGTGGCTAGCCGATGTTCCGCAGTGATCACTGGCGCACCATCGTCGTTCACACCAATGTCGAACTTGGAGGGTGCCCTTCCATAGTGTAGGCCATAGAGCTCGCCATTACAGAAGGTGATGTCAGTAAGATTTGCTCTAGGGCAACCTTGTACCGTCCATCCACCATCTGCGCAACCAACTCTACAAAGCGCGACGCCACAGTTCATTGTTATGGCGGCGAGGATGCAGCTGCTTGAGGTTGGCGGCTCGGAGAATACAATTTTGAAGGGGAAGACCTCGTGGGTGCCAAGGTAACGGCTCCCGCAGACGAGCCTCACCTGTTTTTTGGCAAGCATCACCTCGACACCAGAGAAGAGGTTGAGAATCCGGAGTGAGGACCTAACATACAGTATGACCCAGCCGCCGTCGTGCCCGCCCATGAGCCTCCCTTCCGTCCCCGCCGGCATGCTTCGTGAGTCGACAAAGGTACCGTCCTCGGGGCAATGGAGGCGGTTTATCATGTCTCCATCGTGCGGCGACAGGAGCAGCCATGGGAGAGGCGCAACAGGCGGCGCCACGCGCGCTGCGGCACGCCACGACCTGCAGACAGCTGCGAAGCATGCTCGGCCGCGCGGGGAGGCGATCATGCTGTAGATGACGACGAGGAGATCGTCCGGAATTGTGGCCATGGCTTAGCCCCAGATTTGGCTCGTTGTCCACTTGAACCCTACATGTGATCTGGGGGCAAGGCAACATAAATAAACCTAACCTATAGTATGTATGTTGCGTCAACATAGAATACAACCCGTACGTACGAGTCTCCTTTGCCTGTCGTTGTAGAGTCGGACTATATAAATCCTTGTCTAGAGAGATTCACGAGACAACTCTAGGCAGGGAAGGGAAGAAGACCAGGCCTAAAATCGCCAGCAGCATGGCCTGCCGCCTCGCCCTCTCCAGGGTATGGGTGCCCTTCTTTCTCTTCTCTTCTCTTCTCTTCTCTTCTCTTCTTGTCTTCTTTATATTTATCTCCAGCACAAGCATGAATTCCTTCAAGAAGAGTGTGGTTGCGGTTTCTGCCGTGCCTTTCAAAACACACACAGCCTCCGGTCGTCTTGATTTCTGCGTGTGTTTCTGTCGCAGGCTGCGAGGCATCTCTATGGCGAGGAGGCTGCGGCGGCTTCTGCTCCTTCCTTCAGGTTCAGGCCACCTGCTGGAAAAACCACCAGCGCAGGTATAGCTACAGCCTTCCTGTCCCCTCCACTTAGCAACAGCCAGGAGATTGGCATGGCCCCTGCGCAAGCCAAAACAAGAGAAAACAGATAGTAAAACACTAGTAATAAGGAGTACTTGCTACCACTTGGCACAACTGGTAAGCTACCTCAAAAACAATGAACAAAAAATAAGTACTTGCTAATCTGACAGACATAATGTTGCTCAGTATCCTGTTTCAGTTACGCAGACCTCGTATCGTGTTCCACGGCCTGTTGCTCGGCTGCTGCCATTACCATGGAGGAACCGATTAGGTTTCCTTCTGTAAAACTTATGATGACGCACTTGCTGCATGCTTGATGCAGGAGGGAACCTGCTGAGGAGATACGGATCGAGCCCTGTCGTTCAGAGGGCGCAGAGGGTCGTGCAGAACTTCGAAGCCCAGAATCCGCCGCAGTCTCCAGCTCTCTCCGAGTATGTGAAAGCCCTCGTCACTCTCGAGCTCTATGCTCCAGGTTAGCCGCCGTTCTTCTCTTTTTGAGCCCACGCATCACTCTTGAGTTGCATACTAAAAGCCCTCCTCACTCTTCGAGCGGCATAGTGCAGGTTAGCCACGCGTTTCGCTGCTGCTGCCATCAATTGTTCTTGTTGATTGATCCCACGCGAAACCAACACGCAATTTGTTTCACAACTTGCTTTTCCTGCATGCAGGAGGGGCTGCTGAGCCAGCATCATTCGACACGGCATTCAAAGACCGATTGAACAAGGAGCTTTGGCCTACCCTACGAACCCTTGCGGCTGCTGGCCTTGTGATCTATGCCGGCAATGCTCTGGCTGACAGAATCGTTAAGAAAGGCACTGTCGGACGATTGGAGGAGGCGAATGATGTGTCCAGGAAATCAACCACGAGATTCCGTCATGTCAAGGGAGTCGACGAAGCCAAGGCTGAGCTCGAGGACATTGTTCAGTACCTGAGAAATCCCAAGGTCAGAGACACATCGCCATCATCAGTGAACAAGCCCCTGCATGCAGGCTGGTGTTGTCCACTCAACTCCCCTTCTTTTCTTTCTTGATGCCAATCCTAGCATTTCTTGATTTCACAGCATTTCACGCGCCTTGGTGGCAAGCTTCCAAAGGGAATTCTGCTTTCTGGCCCACCGGGCACAGGGAAGACCATGCTGGCAAGGGCTGTGGCCGGGGAAGCCGGCGTCCCGTTCTTTGCGTGCAGCGGCAGCGAATTCGAGGAGATTTATGTTGGTGTTGGGGCTCAAAGAGTGAGGGAGCTCTTCAGTGCAGCAAAGAGGCGATCCCCTTGCATAATATTCATTGATGAGATCGATGCCATTGCTGGTGGCTGGAACTCAGATAATTCAGAGTGCCGGAGCCAGACCTTGAACCAGCTGCTTGTTGAGATGGATGGCTTCAAGCAGAATGACGGGATCATCGTTCTCGCAGCGACCAACTTCCCCGGATCACTGGATAAGGCTGCTACTAGACCTGGGCGTTTTGACCGTCATGTTCAGGTTCCTAATCCAGATGTTGAGGGCCGACGACAGATCCTGAAGGCTTGTATGGCAAAAGTACATTACTCTGTCCAAAAAGATAAGGTGTCTTCATAGTCTTCGATCCAGGACTTTGACTTTTCTCTATGATTCTTCTTTTCAGGTCAAAGCCAACGGTGTGAATCCGATGACTATTGCAAGGGGGACACCAGGATTCTCAGGTGCAGACCTTACAAACTTGGTGAACGACGCTGCTATGAAGGCTGCTAAGGATAAGGCAGAAGCTGTTACGATGGATCACATTGAATACGCCAAGGACAAGATCATGATGGGCAGCGAGCGAAAATCGGCGGTCTTACCTGATAACTGCAGGAAGATGACTGCATACCACGAGGGAGGGAGGGCCCTTGTTGCTATCCACACGGACGGTGCTCGCCCCATCCACAAGGCTACCATTGTCCCAAGGGGAAACACTCTCGGCATGGTGACGCAGCTGCCGGATGAAGAAGATGTGTACAAAGTCTCAAGGAAAAATATGCTGGCCCAATTGGACATCCTCATGGGAGGCAGGGTGGCCGAGGAGCTTATATTTGGAGAGAGCGAGGTGAGCTCTGGCGCCTTGTCTGATCTAAGCGAGGCGACTAAGCTGGCGACAGATATGGTCACCAAGTATGGTATGAGCGAGCGGGTCGGCCTTGTTTCCTACGGCAACGACAGTGATGGTGGTGGCAGGAAGAAGGCGGCCACTGCGAGCGGGTATATAACGGCCCTGGCCGATGAGGAGGTAAAAGAATTGTTGGGCGAGGCTTACAAGAACGCGAAGAAGATTGTCACAGCACACAGCAAGGAGCTTCATGTGCTAGCCAATGCCCTCCTCAAGCACGGAACTCTCACCGGAGACCAGATCAATGAGCTTGTATCGCCAACTAAATAAATGAGAAAACAATGGAGAGGTAAAAAGTTTTGTCCTAACATGATTTTCTTCTTCCTTTGGTCCTTTAGCTGCAGGCACACACATGCAAAGGAGATGTATGGTCCCAACCAAGATGTGTGCTTGAATCAGTAAAAACTGCGGCTATGGATCTCAAACATGAATTTGACACCAACCCCCTCTCCCCCCTGAGATTTGTATTTTCGATCTGGATAAGATTTCTGTGACAGCATATAAGAAAAAATAATTGCAATTTCACAGTCCTAGCTACATACATTTTCTCAGTTACAAAAACTTGTATAAAGATACCATTGGGTGCTTTGCATAAACGTATCATGTGTTTGTAACTATACCTGCTAAACTATGTCAGCTTGTGCAAAATAATTCTTACTGAGTTATTCAGATCGAAAATACATATCTCAGGTAAGGAGCTTCATGTGCTAGCCAGCACCTCCTTGAGCATGCTGGAGACCAGATCAACAAACTAGCATATGGGCAAGTAAACGGTTTTAACAATAGTCAGCAGAATCAAGAAACATACCTCCTTCACCCTAAAAGGTGAGAGGCAAAACAGTTCTGACCTAAGGAGAAGATTTTCTTTTGACTATGTATGGCTTTTCTTTCTCAAGTCTGACAAAAATGCTACTATGTAATTTGCATCTTTGTGTTTAATCAGTAAAGACTCCTGCTGTTGGATCTCAAACATGAATGTACACCAAGGATTTCTATTAATAGGATTTCTGTGACTGAGGACAAGGATACATAAATGCAATTTCAGCTGTAACACGTATGTAAAAATACCATAAGGCACTTTCAAAAATGTTTCATATGTTTGTAACTATACCTGTAATGGCTTGTGCAAAAAGAAAAATCCCACCGAGTTCTTTCATCTTGTGGAGGGTGCAGCGCATCATTAATTTTGCAATGAGCTTATCTCCCAAGTCAGGAACCTTTCAACATTAACACTTCTGACCACAACTTCTACAGCAATGTGACAACAGTCTATGTGCTGCAGATGGACCTCGCCGACCACGGTGCAACAGCAGCAGCAGCAGCTGCTGGCTGTTCAAGTCACAAATTTAGCTCACCAAAATGCCCCAAGTGTATGTGATTAAGCCACAGTTCTAGCTGAGATAGGGAAGCAGCTATGCCTTCACATCTCCAACACTCCCATGGTTTCATCAGAGATGAACAGCTCGAGACGTGTGGCACTTAATTGCAAAGTGATGCACGGCTGGAGTTGCACATGATTGAGCACCATCATATGCTGCATGTACAGCAGCAGTTGCTAGCAACGCATTTGACTCGCCAAAATGCGGCAAGTATAGGTGATTAAGCCACACTTCTAGCTGAGATGCAGGGAAGGAGCTCTGCCTTCGTATCTTCAGCGCCATGATTTCATTTGAGATGAAAAGCTTGAGGCGTGTAGCGCTTGCTTGCAACCATGATTTCATCGGAGATGAAAAGCTTGAGGCGTGTAGCACTTGCTTGCAAAGTGATGGATGGCCGGATGTACACAACTTCTGTTCTGTGGATTGTCACCATATGTCGTCTTTACAGAGATCCTCTCATTGCCCACATCTCAGTTGACACTCTGGCTTGGTTTACTGGCATGTAGAGTTGCATTATCTGCCAAGCACGAGCTTAAACCTCATCTACAAGAACGGCTAAACTGTTCCGCTGACCCTTCTAAGGTCCGTACTCCCAAGGTTATAAATCACTTTTGTCTACCAGTAGTCTCTGCAAGAGCATGAACCTTGATCAAAATGATGAAAATGAGTTGGATCTCTGACAATTATTCCCCTGTTTTCCATTGCTGATAGCAACTTAAGCGTTTCATGGCTTTCCCAGGATATCCTCTGGTTCTTCATAACTGTTACAGCAGCAGCAGATGGCAAAGTGGACAGCCCAAGAGCAATGGCCAACAGTTCACCATGTCTGGCGAGTGAGGTCTCGCCATCCTTTCTGCTCTGGAATCCTAAGTCCCAAATATCTGTTCCACTACGCTCGGTCTTCTGTTTTACACTGACCAACAGCTCTTCTAGTCTGGTGTGAACTGCATTATTGTGTGGGCAGGAGTTATTTTCATCAGAAAAATGATGGATGGATCCCCCAAACTCGGCCCAACTAATCCCGGCTTCCTTACTCATGCCCCGTTCTCTCATTAGGCCTCTCGTCTTCATAGCTAATGAGATTTTGCCTGCATCCATGTAGAGGTTGTACAGCACCACATATGAAGTAACAGCAGATGGCTCGAGTTCCATTAATTTCTCTCCCGATTTTATTCCTCTCTCTTTGTCCCCATGGATTCTGCAGGCACGCAACAGTGCATGCCAAAGTATTGGGTCATTTTCTGACCCAGACCCCATTATGAAATCTTCAGCCTCAGCCATCTTGCCAACACGGCCAAGGATGTCAACTATGCAAGCTTTGTGCTTCGTATTTGGGGAACACCCATAATCTAATAGCATGCTATCATAATGCCTGCATTACAAAAAGACGGATACTTGATGAATTGTGAACATTACTGAGAAGTTGGATAGAAGTGCCAGAAATAGAGACTACCCTATTTCTAATGTTCCTTTATAGCACATTCTTCAATTAGCAGCAAACACTTTAGTTCTGAGCATACATGATTTTTTCAGAAAAGGTATGTCAAACTTGAACCCTCCACCTTTTGCATCCGGGCTTGGGACCGGCATTGGCGGTGTTACTTCAAGTCTGATGATCTTACCAGTCCCTGGAAATTGGTAATTCGGAAAGGTATAAATATAGTTCACATGAGAAACTGAATGCAAGCTACATTTCCTATCTGGAGGGTAAGTATGATATCACAATACAGTAGCCCCAGGTTTGGCGCAAGTAATTTAATATGTCTTTTAAGCTTATTAAGCAACAGCAAGAATGTCTAGGGGGCATTTGGCCAGTTGATTTTTATGTAGCTTGCACGCTACAATTCCAGACTGTAATATCTCCCTAGCTATTGAATATACTTGAATATTTAATGTAAATTAGAATGGTCCTTCATAAGTTACTACTAGCATATATAATACACATAACATAAGGATCCTAAAATTTCCTAGGAGGAAGACAATCAACTTTTTGAGAAACAGCAAAACAGGCAGGTCAGTCGTTACTTTGAAAGAGTATGTACCTGAAACCTTCGTCTGCCAGACCCTGTTGTCTGCAAGCAATGAGAACGGCAAGAAAAGCAGTATCATTTATCGTGATACCACAATCCTTCATCTTCTCCAGGAGAACTAGGGCCTCGTCTTCATGGCGATGGACTGCATAGCTCAAAACCATAGCAGACCATGAGAATACATCCAGACATGTAATCTGCTCGAATGTCTTCTTTGAAGCCTTAACATCGCCTATATTCCTATACATAACAATCTGAGAATTACCGCACACGGTGAACTGACCGAGTCCAGATTTGACCGTATAACAGTGTATCTGCTTACAGGTTGCTGGTAGACTCAGAGCAGCACAGGCATCCATCACACTCGATAAAATGAACTGGTCTGGCTCTTTTCCGATAGAAAGAAACTCTAGGAACAAATCTAGTGCCTTCTCAAAATTCTCATCATGCGTGAATGCTGTAATCATGGATGTCCATGAGACCACATCTTGCTTGGGAGTCATGTCGAAACATCTCAGACTGTCATTCACTGACCGTGCCTTTGAATACAAGTTGATGAGCGCATTTGCTATGAACTCATCGT
This sequence comes from Bromus sterilis, assembly GCA_950022295.1. Taxonomy (NCBI): domain Eukaryota; kingdom Viridiplantae; phylum Streptophyta; class Magnoliopsida; order Poales; family Poaceae; genus Bromus; species Bromus sterilis. The sequence goes on along the minus strand of OX465595.1, from coordinate 447,287,953 downwards.
CCTGAAACCCATTGAATATAACATGAGCGTGTATCAGCCTCCCACAGTGCAGTGCATTGGTCAAATTGCAGACTTCGAGCACACTCTTGAAAGTAAACCTGGACGGTTTTACCCTCATCCGGAGCAAGTCTGAGAAAAGCCTGATAGCTTCAATTCGAATCTCAGGGCAAGGGTCATTACCTAACCGAGCAAACCCCGCGATCATGGCACCGTAAACCACCGCATTCTGATTAGGGATGCAGTCAAACACCTTGATGGCCTCCTCCAGTCCACCATTTTTGGCATACATGTCCACCATGGCACTCCCGACGAACATATCCAAGTCCAAGCCAACCTTAACGACACAGCCGTGGAGCATCCTCCTGACATCCTCGGAACCTTCAAGTTGAGAGCAAGCCTTCAGGATCCCACCCAAAGCAAAGCTATCCAGCTTGACTCCCGACCTGTGCATCCAGACGAGTACGTGCACGGCCACCTCCGGCCACCCCATGCGCACGTACGCGGAGAGCAGCAGGTTCCACGACGCCTCGTCCCGCTCCTCGGCCCGGTCGAACACCAGCCTCACATCGTCGATCATCCCGCACTTGGCGTACATGTCGATGACGGAGTTGGTCAGGAACGCGTCCCGCGCGAGGCCACTGGCCACGGCCAGCCCATGCGCAGCCCGCCCGTGTCTCCCGTCCCCGGCCCCGCCGCACGCCGCCAACACCGCAGCATAGGTGAACCTGTCCGCCCGGACCGCGCCACTGCCCCGCGCGTCCCGGAAGGTGGAGAGGGCCAGGCGCGCTGAGGACCCGCTGGAGTAGCCGGCGATGAGGGTGTTCCAGGACACGGCGTCCCGGCGCGGCATTCCGTCGAACAGGAGGCGGGCGTGGCGCATGTCGCCGCCGCGGCAGTAGGCTGCGAGGAGGTTGTTGCGGAGGAACAGGCCCGGTTGGAACCCGGCGCGGAGCATGTGGGAGTGGGTCAGCCTGGCCAGCGGCAGGGACCGGGCCCTCGACGCGGCTCGGAGGAGGCCCGCGTAGGCCGACGGGTCGAGGGGAGGGGCGCAGCGGCGGTGGCGGTGTGGTGGTGGTGGCGGAGCCTCCGCCGGCGGGCTGCGCCGGCGGGGAGGCGGCGGCGTTTGGAATGGAGACGGGGATGGTTGCTGCCGGAGAAGACGGTGGCTGGGTCTCCGGTGCGGGAGCAGCATCGGTCGTTCCAACGAACGAACGAGGTTTAAGCCAGGTTTATTTATTTTAAGAGAGAAAAAACTCTTTACTTGGAGATCACACCAGTGCTTCCAACTACGAAGGATGGAAACAAAATTCGAAACTCGGTAGCATTGGATGGATGTATACTACTTTTCATTTTAACATAAAAAGGCGTCGAGGCGTCAATTTTATTGGATTTAGAAGAGTGGACAGTTTGAATTACAAAACTCGAATGTTTAAGAAAGACTTGGATATATTGAGGCACTTAGCATGATCATGCGATGCGACATACTCCCTATGTTCCTTGATATAAGGTGTATAATATATAGCCGCCCTAGGTCACGCGCAGCCCGCCGCCGTCAGTTTCCTTCGCACGCCGCCTCCTCCCGCCTCGCGCCGGCGCTACTGCTGATCCACTTCGTCTTCATGGCCTTAGGGCCATGGTGATGCGGTAGATCTCGGTTGTTGTCGGTGGAAGGGCATCGTTTTTTAGATGTTTCTTCTAAATTTTATTAGGGTTTGTGTCTTGCTCAGAAAGATGAGATGGTGGCGGATTTCTGAAGATGAAATAAAGTTCTCCCGCCTATCCCCCATCTCGGTGGTGTGTCTAGCATCATCGATGGGCGTGTGGAGGTGTGTCTTCGGCAGATTTATCCTTGGTGGATTTGCTCGGAGCTCGTCGTAGTTCGTCTGCGTTTGTGTGTCTTCAGGTTTGATCCTTCCGATCTACGCTACTCTTCAACGGCGACGGTTGCTGTTCTGGTGCGTTGGTCCTACGAGGCCTTAGCGCGACGACTTCCCGACTGTCTGCTACAACAAGTTTTGCCCAACTCTGACGAGGGAGGGGCGATGATGGCGGCGCGCCTTCGGCTCGCTTCAGTGCTTGTAGTCGTTGCTAGGTGGTTTACGAGTCTAAATGTAATTTTTATTATTTTTGGTATTCGTTGTACTACCATATTTGAAGATGAATAGATCGGAAGTTTTTTCGCAAAAAAAAGGTGTATAATATATATTTTAAAGTCAAAGCAAATTTAGAGCAAAAAATATCAACATCTATGATATTTAATAAATACAATATTAAAATATATTTTAAGATAAATCTAATGATATTATTTTGGTATAATTTATATTGATAGATTTATCTACAAATTTGGTCAAAGTTAACTAAGTTTGACTTTAAAAAAAATTATACACCTTATATTTAGAAATGAAGGGAGTAGCACGTAAACTCAGGGCGCATATTTTGCTGGGCAAAATTGTGCGGCATGCCATTGAGGTTCCTCTTAACATGGAATACAGAGGCCGGAGAGTAGGTAGAGGCAGCCAGAAAGCCAGCCAAAGTGGGCCTGGTCTTCCAAATAGCTTAAGAGTGGTGTTTTTCTTAGCATCCATTCTTGGTGAGAGAAGGTAGTCAGAGAGGAAAGTAGGGTGTTGCAGGTTTAGTTGCTTGGCAACCAGAGCCGCCGGGAGGAGAGCCAGAACTTCGACTTCAAGAGGGGATGAGGGTAGAAGGCGCATGAACTTAAACAAAGATGGAGATCTCCTTTTGGTACTGCACAAAACAAAGATAGACACCAGTTCCAGTACTCAAATGGCCAGGGGAACAACCAAGGATTTTGATACAATGGTAGACAGCGTCAGAGAAAACTTTAGGTCCAAATATCAGTTAGTCATTGTTTTATTTGGCTGCCCTGCTCTGGAAACCTGGAACTACATAAGCATTAAGGTATTGAGGCTTTAAACACTTCCTATTAAACAAAGCATCATTCCTAGCTTTCTAGTGACACCACAACAAGTTTAAAATGTTGGGAATATAGACTTGACGGTGACTAGAGGAAGCCAAAGAGGACAGAACATTTTGCATGGGTGCATTTTTTGAATTAACAGGTTAAATTTGATATTCCAGGGAAAGGGAAACAAATAGCCTTAGCAAAATAACATAGAAAGAAGAGATGTAACTCATATTTAGATTGTTTTTTGAAAGTCGGTAGTAGGAAGGATGGATGTACTTAGTTGTGAGGACGCGGCTACAGAGTGTTCGGGCACTTGCTTTTGAGTGCTCCTTCCTAAAATAGTAAAAATAAATCCCTCCTTTCCCACTTTCCTGAAACGAAAAGAAAAGGCTAGGTCCACGTTTCTGCTTGTCCGCGCGGCGCCAATCCTCTCCCAAACACCTACAAAACTGGAAAAAAGGACCCTACCTCCCCTCTTACATCATTCGCATCCCCTCCCCCCACTCGATCTACAGAAGACGCCATGGGAATCCAAACACCTCTAATCCTTCCCATCTTCCCCAAGAAAAAAAGTTAAGTTCCAACAAAAATATATTTGATAAAACAAAGTGAAAAAAATATGATGTATTAGGAACAACATGGGCATTGTGTGAAAGGAGATGTAACAAAAAATCTAAAATTCCTTGTGTTCCTGCTACTATGTATTACTAGGTTTTTTTAGGTATATGTTGTTTCTTTTACTTACATTGTGTGTGGTTACATCCTGTATAAATAAGCAGAAATTTCATTTTGGTTGCGATCCTGAACTTGCATTGTTGTTGAATAAGCATATATTACTGATGCGATAGACAAAAGTATTGCATAGCGTAAAACACTTGTTACATATGCCTAGTTGGAAAAAAAAACTGAAAGGTGATGTTGTTCTTAGTATCAAAACTCTGTAAGGGTGCAAAGACGATAAAAAGAAAAGAAAAAAGATCGCGGATCAAGGTGATGGATCCTGATGATATGAAAGCCACTTTTGACCTTAATTGTCCTGCTATGGAAGATGGGTTTGTGGACAATGTAAGAATTGTAACTAAAGGTGCTGATAACAGGGTCGGTAGTCTCAACATGTCACAGGGTGCCTTTGTTGGTGATGACACTGATCCATTCGCCTGGCATCAACACGATGTATGTTGGCACAACTCCTGATACTGGTAACACATTGCGTACCGACGATTCTGTAAGTGACGACGAGGTTCAGTCGACACCAACCAGCTAGGATGTGCCTCCGAAATCGTGTCAAAAGTTGGGGATTTACAAAATATAGCAATAATCGTGTCATTAGTAGAAAAAGGTTTTAAAAGACAAATAAAAAAAGAAAATAAAAAAGGAAACAAGAAACAGATCAAACTACAAATTGGAAGAAGAAAAAATAACGCAACAAGGAACATAGACAGTAAGAAACCCTTAATCTAAAAAAGCCCTATTTAAAGTACCCAATAAAACAATATGAATAATAAAACAAAGTAAAAGAAATGTAAGTAGGAAAATACACACACACAAAATACGTCTTTGAAGTAAACATGACCATTGCATATTTCATCGCAATTTTTTTTTCAAAAAATCACAAAAAAATGGGCCAGTTTAAAACTTGTACTGTACCGATAAAATGAAACAAAAAAATCGTAACAGAAAAGGGCCGCTGCCCATTCTCGCGCCAGGCATACTACCCGCAAAAAAAAGATAAAACACGGGTCAAGTCAAGGAGCATTTTGGTCTCTAGTCTTCTCCACCCCCACCCAGCAGCAGCAATTCCCCACTCCACTCCACGCACCCCCTGCTTCCGTCGCTCCTGCCGGCTGCCGCCATGGATGGACGATGACCAAATCCTCTCCTCTCCTCACCCGTCCCACACCACAGGGTTCCCCTGCTCCACGAGCTTCCCATCGTCCCCACCCTCGTCGACCAGCATTGCATCGGGCTCCTCCGCTCTCCGCTCCAGAGCCCATGAGCGGGGGCGCCGGCTCTTCGGGGGCCGCCGAGCATCGGCGTATCCACGACCAGATCGAGGCGCTCGCCGCCGGCCTCTCACGCCTGGAGGAAATCAACAGGGCCCAGCTCGAGCTGTCGGAAGCCCGCGAGAAGACCCTCCGTGCCCGCCTCCTCCAGGTGACCGCCGAGTCCCCTCTAGGGTTTCTACTTACTGAGCTTCATGGCGCCTGACCTGATGGTGTGCGTTGCCGACTCAAGGCGGAGGCCAGCAGGGAGAGGTGGAAGACGGCCTACATTGACCTGCCTCTCTTGGCTAACCCCAAGATCGCCGGTAATCTCGCTCCTCCTCTTCCTCTCTGTGTCTTTGACCATGTTTCAGCTGAAAAAAAAAATCTGATCCCGAAAATCGGTCGTTAGGATTCTGTTTTCCTCCCAAAAACTGAGGCTCTAAATGACGAAATTATTGTCGCATTTCAGTATTTTGTTGTTGAGCCAAGTACCTAATTAATCAATATCCATCAGTTTATGTTGTTGCTGATATATATATCCTTGTCTTGTGTGTTCAATGTAGAACTCCAAGAGATTGATTTGGAGGATTCAAGATCGTGTGAAGCTCCTTTTCACGCCGATGAACAGGAGGTACTCACTGAAACATCAGTTTTGTGCTACCAAACTATACAGTCCAGCTTGTGTGTGCGATTCATTGTCGTTCTCTTATAAATGCTAGATACAACACAAGAGATCCAGAAATTGTTTAGCGATTAGTCAAAGCAACGCTGATCATACGGACATCGCTAGAGACTTAACTGCTCAACTTAGAAAATTAAAGCAAGCATGTGAGACCCTGTGCTCAAGCAAGGACAAGGAAGCTAGTGAAGCAGCACGCAAGTTTCAGCAGAACATTGAGGAACTGCAAGTGGCAGCCCGAAAGAAGGATGATGAGATTGCCAGATTGAGAGCACAAGCAGTCGATACAGAAAACAAGGTACTGATCCAGTCTTAAGTGTAAGCTACGTAGTAGATATGCAATCGGCAACTAATTAAAAAAACCATGGAATCTAGAAATACAAAAATGGGAAATCTGAGTTCTGAGATTCTGAAAGCATAGTTATCTCCCTTCCAAGAATATGGCTGGCTTGTCCTGGACCTTGTTTCCCTTCCATGTTATTCGTTTAGCGACTCGCTTATATTGTGGCGCATCCAATACATACATCTGCTTCTGGTGAATGCTAATGGGCTAGAGTTTGTTTTGTAACAGGAGAGTGGTCAAAAGCGCAGGAGGGATACCCAACTTGAACAGCACACAGTAAGTCTACCTTCCACTCTTTTTTTTCTCACTCCCTACTCCATCTTTGCAAGATGCATCCCAGATTCAGACATACATGTTACTAATCTCCTCCAGATCTAATCTTGTTTGTTGATTAGTTTGCTGCTAAACAGTTTCATAGTGAAAAAAATTCTGTGATATAAGATATTTTTGAGTTTCTTTCTTTGTTTTTCATCCAAGTGGACCCAAATTGTTGACAGACACTGATGACTTAACCTTGTACACAAAAATTGTGGCTGTGATCAGTTTTCTATTAATTATAACACCTGAAAATCTTCTTACTCCGTCCAGCACTTAACATTGCCCCATACTTGTTTATGGGGGATTTGATAATTTGCCACACTTTTCTTTGCACTTTGAGGATTTGCCCCTGATACAACTGGCCCACAGCAATATGACCAAAGTGCCCTTGTGTTTATCTACGTGAGAGAAACTCAAGCCAACCCCGCCCCCGTGCCGCCCGAGCTCCCCGCCGCCGGCGCCTCCTCCGGCCGCTCTCCGGCGAGCCGCCACGCACCGCTCCCGCAGGTCCGCCTCCTCCTCTCCCCTGCTCCCTCTCCTCTCCCTCACCTCCTCCCTTTCTCTCCCTAGCAGGACGACGCCGCCATGGCCGAGCTCCCCGGTGGGCGCGGCCAGCCCGGCGAGGGCGAAGGGCGCCAAGGGCGAGAGCGCGGCCAGCGGAGGCCACGGGCGAGGGGCGCGGCCACCGGCGCGAGAGCGCGAACGCCGGGGGCGAGAGCGCTGCCACCGGAGCGAGCCGCGCGGCGAGCGCAGGGGCGCCGGGTGCGAGAGCGCGGCCGAAGGGAGCAGGGGAGAGGAGGAGGCGGACCTGCGGGCGCGGTGCGCGGCAGCTCGCCGGAGAGCGGCCGGAGGAGGCGGTGGCGGCGGGGAGCTTGGGCGGCGCGGGTGGCCTGAGTTTCTCACGTAGGTAAACACAAGGGCATTTTGGCCATATTGCTGTGGGCTAGTTGTGTTAGGGGCAAATCCTCAAAGTGCAAAGAAAAGTGTGGCAAATTATCAAATCTCCCCTTGTTTATGCCCCGTGACTCGTCTAATTTACACTTCGCTGACCAAAGATGAATTTAAGGGTCGATATTCTAAATCATAATATGTCTGTCTGTCTGTCCCAATTTCCAGTAGAGTCCACCATATGTATCACGCGTGGTCTGGATTGTGTTTGGTAGCGACACTTATTATGGATCGGAGGGAGTAGTATTTTAGTTTATGTATTAATTGTCCGTGGATTAATTTGTAGAGGTCTTAGGACTGGTTAGATGGAGAATACCAAACTTGTTCACGTTTGATTTGAACCGAAAAGAACGTCAGATTCTCAACTCTCTAGTAGTATGTCTTTATCACAATATAGCGCAAAGAAAAAAACGCTTGGCCCCGCGGCGCTCCCGCGAGCGTCACGGGCGCAACCCTAGCGCCGCCGAACTCCAGCCCTCCTCACCCTCGACCTCCTCCTCGCCGCCGCCGGCGAGCACCGCCGGGCGAAACCTGCGCGGTTCTGGCGGCGGCAAGGCTTCTCCTCCTCTCGGCTGGATACAAGGTGGCGCGGGAAACCTTCCAGTACGGGGGCGCGTAAGCTATGGCGGTGGCGAGCCGCAAGGAGGTGGAGGTGTGGCGCCGATTTGCCGGGTGCCCCGACGGGCGGCGGCGGCGGGTATCCTCTACGCGGCGGCTGCCCAGATCTGGCGCTGCGAGTGGTGGGAGCGCGGGCGCGGAGGCTCCGAGTGACGCAGCGGCGTACGATGGAGTGGCTGCGCCGGCCGCCCTCGGGGAGGACGGATTTGCTTGTCGCCGTCGCGAACGGCAACTGTGGATCTGAATCCTCGCCCAGAGCCGTTGGCGGCTAGGACGGCGCTAGTTGACACCGAGGTGGTGCCGGCAGTCGGCTTAACGGCGGCGGATTGGATCGGGGCGGCGTGGGGGCTGCTACCGCGAATGAAGGTGTCGGTCCTAAGGTTCCAAATTGTGTCAAGATGAAGATCTGCCTGGCGTATGTCCTCTTTGACCTGGCCGGAGTGACGGGTTCCGGAAGGCTCCGTCGGTGATCACCCTTGGGCATATGCCTGGAGATTACTGGATCGGGTGGGATTCGGTCGCAACGCAAAAAGTGACGTGAAGCTCTGCTCTGTTGCCATCATGGGCAAATCCATGGTGAAGTCAGAGGTGAGAATGTCATGAAGGCTGAGATTGGAGAACTTGCAATGGTGATTGGAGTCTTTGCGTCAATGAGGAACTGACTCGGAGTTTCAGGAATCGTGGCAGCAATATGTTAGCGGGGGCGACAACACAGGTGAAGCTCAAAGTCCTACCTTTCTGGATGAAAATCCAAGGTCTCGCCTTAATTGGTTGTGCCTGGCAATGATCTTGCTAAAGACATTGTTTTGAGAGCGGGGACTATCTTCAGGGTGAAAACCCAAGGTCTGGCCTTAATTGGTTGTGCCTGACACCGAGTCTTTTCTTGAAGGCGGTGTTTTTGAAGAATTGAACATCAGGTGTTGGCTTGGTGGTGATTGTGTTGCTGCTGCAAAGATTGTAACTCTGTAGCGGGACTTTTCTTTTTATTTCTTCTCTTTTTGTTTTGGTTGGCTGAGTGCATCCGTAATGCCTTTTGGGCAGTGCGTAGTTGCAGAGGCTGGGTGTAATTGGTACCTTTTCGATATTAATATATTCTCCTTTTCCAAAAAATCTATCAACTCTGTATTAGATGCTCGATTTTCTGAAAGAAAAGTGATATCTTACATCTAGAAAAGTACTCACAGCATAGCACCCAAGATAATCTTAATGTTTAGTGTAAACATTCCTGGCCATTCTCACATTCTGATTCTAACAGATGTCGTACCCGTGCAACACCAGCTGTTATTACTTATTACCGTGTGGAACCAGTTCATTGGTTGCAGTTAACTTGTTGATTTATAATCTTGGATCCGCTATCTGTTGGACTTGTTACTGTTCTATTCAGTTACTGTTTGGTGGATTTGATGAGAACCATTTGTCTAAGATGCTAATGTTTTCTGCCTTCATTCAACAGATACAGATCTTTGTCAAGATCCTCAATGGCAAGACCATCAGTCTCGAAGTCACAGGATCAGATACGATCTACGATGTGAAGGATAAGATTCAAGATAAGGAGGGCATCTCTGCAGGACAGCAGAGACTCATACTTGACAATGAGCTGCTGGTGGGCAGCTGCACCCTGGAGGGCTACCACATCCAGAAGGGGTCCACCCTCACCCTTCGCCTTGTCCTCTCAGGGATGCATATCTTTGTGAAGACACTGATGAGCAACATCATCACTCTTGAGGTCGAGAGAGCTGACACCATAAACAGTGTGAAGGCAAAGATTTTCGATGAAACTGGCATTCCCCCAGGCAGACAGCGCCTCGTCGTTGCTGGGATACGGCTGGAGGATGGCCGCACATTGGCTGACTACAACATGCAAAGCGGTTCTACCGTTAATCTTGTATTGCACTTCTCGCATCAGAGATCTGGGATGCACATCTCGGTGGTAACACTGACTGGGAAGTACGTCACTGAACATGTGTTTAAGCGCAGAGAGACTATTGGCAATATCAAAGCATGGATTTACTCCGAGCTGGGTATTCTCCAGGACCAGCAGCGCCTCTCCTCGTCCTCTGGGGAGGTGCTGGAGAGCGGCCAAGAGATCTCTCGCTCGTGCACCCTCGTTCTGCAGATCGGTGATTCGACTTGAAGCACTGATACTGCTAGTGAGAGCCCAACCCGAACTTGGTTGAGGTTGGCGTCTAAGAGCTGGTTTAGCGCACGTCGGGTCGTTGTGGTACTGGTACGTGAAGTGAAGGAATTGTCTCAGTTTTTTGGGCTGGTAACGACAATGGCTCGCAGATCTGTGTACATACGTGGGTTTTCTCTGATCGACTAGTATATGCTTGTAGAAATGTAAGTAGTTGCTAGTTTCATTGTACATTTATGGTGTCGTTAGCCTAACATGTTATGTTGAGTTTGATACTTTGATATTAGGGAGAGAAGGAAGGATATACTCCATTCCCTTGATGTCATTACTTTGCTCTGTAACTCGTACTAGTAGGGAAGAAATTAACTAACTGCTGGTGAGCATTGGTCCTGCATTGTTTCTTTCGATATCTCGCCACATAATTAAGTTCGGTAAAAGGTGGACCAAGCCAACATTTTTCTTATTGGACCAGAGGGTATGTCAGACATAGGGAGTTATAATTTGCACCTGCTATCTTGATCTGCTTGACAAATTATAATTTACACAAACATTCCCTTGCAAATAAAATGTGTCCTTGTTCTGAAAGAACCAATCCTAATGTTATATTTAAAATCAGGTTGTTTTTTTTTATTTGAGGACTAGAGTAAACAGGCTTACTCTAGTGAAGGATTACATTCAGAGATCATAAGAGTCCTGACTTTACTTGACACATCAGCAAGGAGGACTTGATCACCTATGGTTCTTGCTTCAGCAGCGAGCTCATGAGCCAAAGAGTTGCAAAGTATGGAGACGTGGTTAATCTGGTGATCTGCAAAGACTGCTAGGGCGACTTTTAGGTCGTTGATCAGACCGTAGCAAGGCGATATGTTTTGGCTGTCCTCCCGAAGTTCATCAATCAGGGATTTACAATCTGATTCCAGCAGCACCGGGCCTGTATAAATTGAAGCTAAAGCAAGCAGCCCAGCCAAGGCGGCCTTGCCTTCTGCCTCCAAAACTGTCACCGACGGTGGTAGCTCCCTGCACACAGAAATGAAGACCCGTCCTTGGTGATCACGCGCCACAGCTCCTCCCCAGCAATCTCCACTGTTCGGAAAGTACGACGCATCGGTATTCAATTTTGCTACACCCACGGGAGGTGCTTTCCATTTGCCCTGAATCTGCATAGCAGGTGCCAACTTGGGAGCGGTCTGAACAGACTTTGAGTTCCCCTGCATATTGTGCTTGTAAAGGGCTGCCTGTTTCCAGTCAATTTCGAACCTTGTCAGGTAGCATACTGAACCCAAGATAGTTTCCTTGCCATTGCCGTGAACAATGTTGTCACGCAGGAACCAACATCTCCACATTAGGAGTAATAGTTTTGCTCTCATGTCCTCTGATTCCGTACTCAGGAAAACTTGGAGCCAATCGCCACCCGTGAACCAAAATTTTTCCTCCGGTGGCAGGTTCCACTCCTTCCTCATGGCGTGTCTGAGCGCCCTACTTTTGGTGCAGCCAATCACCGCATGGTATTCATCCTCCACACCATTTACACAGATGTTGCAGGTGTCATCAACTTCAAGAGTACGTCTGAACTTGTTATGTTTGGTGGCCAGCGAGTTTGTTGCCACCCTCCAGCCAAGAATTCTGACCTTTGGAGGGACGTCTGCTTTTCATATGAGGTCCCAAATGCTGCGAGTATTTGCATCCCCCGTCGAGCTAGATGGCGCCAGATGGGTTTGATTTTTAATCGCCGCCTCTAGTTTGTAGGCACTCCTGACTGAAAAAATTCCATTTTCCTCATAATGCCAGGCAACACAATCACTCGCTTCAGCTCTTGGGATGGGGATCTTGCATATGTCATCAGCGTCGAAGGGATGGAAAATCTGGTGTATCAACTGAACATTCCATTCCTTGCTGTCCGGAAGCATCAGTGGGTTTACCCACCGCAATCTTGTTCTTTTGATGAACGAAGCGGTTGAGAGCCCCTCTTTCCTGGGGATCCATTGATCCCGCTGAATTTGGATGCTCTTCCCATCCCCAATACGCCAGATAATTCCCTTCTTCAACAGCTCTAGACCAGCCTCAATTCCTCTCCATACTGGTGAAGCGTCGGATGTGAAAACAGTGTCCAACAAATTCCCATGCGGATAGTACTTGGATTTTAGAACTCTCGCACATAGGCTATGAGGATTTTGGATAAGTATTCATCCCTGTTTAGCAAGTAGGGCGAGGTTGAACAGGTGCATATCTCTGAAGCCGATGCCCCCTGCCCTCTTTGGCCTTGTCATGTTATCCCAAGACATCCAATGAACCTTCCGCTTTCCATTATCATCTCCTCACCAGAAATCCCGAATGAGCTTTTCATATTTCTCACAGAATCCTTTAGAGAGCAGAGAAATACCCATGGTGTAGCAAGGGAGGGCTTGCACCACCGACTTCACATGGACTTCTTTTGCTGCATAAGACATGAGCCTCTCGGACCAGTCGCTGCACCTCTTCCCGAGTCTCTCCATAATAGGCTGAAAATCAGGTTGTTATGTGGATTGTATGAACAATATGTACAGTCACATGCTGCCATTATCCGTTTTCCATCAAGTTAGTTTTTCACTACGTTTTTTTTGTTCCATATGAGAATCGTCAAACCATATATATGGATTTTAGAAGAAAGATAGACGATGGACGTCTTGGCTTCACCTAGGCTGATCGCTACCTTTTCTTGTTTCCTGCAGTTGATGATTTCAAATTATTCAAGGAGAGGACAGCATACAAGGATGTAAGGCTTGCATCCATATAAAATTATGAGTCGATAAGCTCCGTTTTGAATGGATTTGTTTTTTTTATGAAGAATGGAAACAACAATAAAATATATGGGCAAAAGTAGTTAATTGCTCTGAAAATTGGTTCAGTTGAGTAAATTACTAGATCATTCATACCCTGTGGTTACTTTCCTGGGACTCTGAAAACAGTTACTCTGAAGCTTGATCATTCAGCCGTGCCTTCAGCTGCGTAAATAGTTGCTCTGTAAACTGGGTTCTCTCATATTGGTAACTTTTCCCTACTGCATTGCAAACCAGAAGCTCAAGCTAGGCTCACAGAACGGTGATGATGATGATGATTAGTTACCTAACAAGAATCAGGAGACACTGAGCTCAACAACCCTGAAACGGAAGGAAACTCTACACATTGTTGTAGCTGACAGCAACAATAATGTACATCAATCACCTGTTGGTCTCGTGTGTCTTCGCGCGCACGATATGGAGTGCGATCTGTGCGGCCCTGGGAAAGCCGACATGGACCCCTAGCCGGCAGGAGGCATTGCTCGGGCAATGGCTGGACCGTATTGAGGAGCCGAGATGGAAGATGCGGAGCGGGCTACACACGGCGACGCACCTCGTGCTCTGGGAGCTGTGGAAACATAGGAACGCCATTGTGTTCGATGGAGCTACACCCTCAATCAGGAGAGTGATAGGTATGATTTGCGAAGAGGGCAAAGCTTGGCTGCTGGCGGGACTCCTAAAAGTGGAGGGTGAAGTGTTTCTTGGTAGGCTAGCTAGGTGGGTGCTACGTGAGGGGTAGGCTTCGACTACCGATGGATTTGGGTGGAGTTGTAAACTTGTGGAGGCCCTTGTGCTTTTCTCCTTCTTTAATATATGATATGCACCCTCGTGCATATTCGAGAATTTTTTTTTAATGTACATCAAGCACTATGCTTGATTTTGTTGCGAATGTTTGTGTAATCAGGTTCCATCTCAATGTATATAATTTGTTTGTGTTTGCCTTGTGAGATGCAGATGTGGGTGTCGGAACTCGGAAGCGGCTTCATCCGGTCGCGGAGACGGAGAGATACCTCGAGCTGCATTCCGAAGGGATCCGCATTCGTGACCCGCCGCCACCACCAGCGCAGGCGCCGCCATCACCTTCGTCGGACCAGAAGCCACCACCACCTGCCGCGTCATGGGATTGGTGGGCGCCGAATTTCCGGCCGCCCTACCCGCCAACGCCGCCGCCACCCTACGGTCCCGGGGTGGACTCGTCGACGCGCCACCACCTGTCGGAGGCGGAGCCGTGAGCGGGCATATGATGGTCGCGGTGGCAACATGTCGGCCTTGAGCGGGCATATGATAGCCGTGGTCGATGAGGAGGTGCAAGAAGTACTGCACAAGGCTTACGAGAACGCGAAAAAGATTGTCACTGCACACAGTAAGGAGCTTCATTTGCTAGCTGATGCCCTCCTTGAGCACGGGACTCTCACTGGCAACCAGATCCAAGCCCTCCTTGAGCACGGAACTCTCCAGATCAAGGATGAGATGGTATCACCAAGAAAAAATAAATGGTTTTAACATTGTAGTCCAGTTAGCTTATCCAGGAAACAGCTTCTTTGTACTAACCGGGAGAAAATTCTTCTTATTTTGATTCCCTAGTTGCATGGACACAAAATTGTAAAACAAGATGTACGGTCTGGATTTCTGTGATTTGAATTTTTCAAGTCTGGCCAAGGGAATGTAATGAGTTTTGCATATTGTGTTTGAAATTTGAATAGGTAAAGTCCCGCTCTCTGGATCTCAGACATGACATGATACCCCAAGATTTTTATGTCACAGATATATACAATGTTCTGGATCTAAGATTTGTAGAATTGTATGATTTGGATTTCATCCATCGATCTTCTTTCCCAGGGGTATAATGAAAGCTCTTCTTTATTTTCTTGGGGTTAGGATAAGCTGGTTTAAAGAGAAAATATTTCCTTTTGATGCACAAACGCAGGAGGATGTATGGCCTGGATTTGTTTGCCTTTTGTTTGTCACAAGTGTTTATAAGTTTGAACAAAATGCAAGGTCTTTTGTATCTTTGTGTTGTGAAACAGTAAAAATTCCTGCTCTCATATCTCGAGAAAAAGGTCCTAGCTAAGGATTTCTGTTAGTAGGAGATTTATCGACTGAGCAGTGAGCACAATGATTTAAAAATGCAATTTTACACCTAGCTACATACATTTTCCCAAGCTGCTAAACCTATTTAAAAATATACCACCGGGCAGCCTGGCCCAGCTCGACCGTCGGTCTGCAGAAATCGGGCCTCAGCCTGACAAAGGCCATCACGGCCCAACTGGCCCAGCCCGAATCTTTGTTACTTTGCATTTTTTATAAGCCTGACCCGAGTATTTAGCCCAATAGTAAGAGCATTTCCAGCCGTTCGCCCCCCCCCCCCCCCCAAGAAGGTCTGCACATACGTCTTGGGGCGGCCGGCCGCCCAACCGCGCCCCCAAGGCAACCCCCAAGACTGGCGGGGCCGACCCAGATTCAGCCCAGATCCGCCCCAAAAACGGCGCAAATTCAATTTTTTTGACACAGTTTCAGCACAAACATTAAATATAGACGCAGTTCGGCGTAAATTCGGCACACAACATGATATTACAAACACATAGTTCGGCACAAATACAAAAAACAGATCAAACTAGACATTGCCTTTGCGCATCCATAGATGATCCACTAGATCTTTCTGCAGTTGACGATGCACGTGCGGGTCTCGGATCTCCTGGCGCATGTTGAGATAGGCTGTCCAATCTGATGGTATCTGGTGATCAACAACTGCAAGAGGCCCCTGGTTGAGATATGGTTCAGAGTCATACACTGGAGCCTCTTTCTCGCTCTCAATGATCATGTTGTGGAAGATGACACAACAATTCATCACCTCCCACATTTGATCTTTCGACCAAGTCTGAGCGGGGTACCGGACAACGGCAAATCGAGACTATAGCACCCCAAATGCCCGCTCGACATCCTTTCTGCAAGTCTCCTGGCACTTGGCAAAGTGGGCGTGCTTCCCCCCTGGCACAGGGTTTGAGATAGTCTTCACAAATACCGGTCATCTTGAATAGATGCCATCTGCCAGGTAGTATCCCTTGTTGTACTGGTGCCCATTGACCTCGAAGTTCACCGGAGGAGCATGACCTTTGACAAGCCTGGCAAAGACATTTGAGCACTGCAGGACGTTGATGTCATTGTGTGTTCCTGGGGAGCGAGGTGGGCGCGGCTGAGCGCCGGCGGTCTCGGCTTGGCGGATCGTGCCGGCCAAACGCCGGTGAACTAGGCAGGGAGGGGCGGCCTTGGAAGAGGGGCGGCGGGGAGGAGTAGCGGTGTGTTTGGGGCGACAGAAACGATTATCTAGCGGCGGCGCGGCGGCCAGCGGCGACAAGGGCGGTGGGGGAGAGGTGTCCCTTTTGGGTCGGTTTGGCCTGCCAGTGGGCCAGCCAGCTGCTTTCGTTTCGTCCGGCGACCCCCAGCGCGCCGTGTTTGGCTTGGGATCGCCGGACTCAAAATCGGCCCGATCCGACGCTATTTGGGCTCTTGGGGGCGCGACTGGGCGAATTACGTCCGTCCGGCGCTATTTGCGCCGTCTTGGGGGCCTCTTGGGGGCGCGGCTAGAGATGCTCTAAGGCCCGAGCCTGGCCCGACCCGAGTCAGGTCCCGTCGGACCATCCAGGCTGGGCTGCCCATGGCCAGGTCTACCGGGTATCATATCATGTGCTTATAACTATACCTGCTAAGGGCATCTCCAAGGGGATGCACCAAAACCCGTCCCTTGTGTGTCCACCAAAAAGAGTTCCCGATGGCTTCCCCAATTTGCATATCCTATATTTTTGCTTATTTTTTTCAACCTAACATGAATATTCAAAAGACATAGTTCAAACATACAAACATAGTTCAAAATTTACAAGTGCATAATTCAAATATAAATATTATTCAAATGACATAATTAAAAGGTTTTCAAAGGATGACATCAACAATCTATTGGTTTTCATAATTAAAAGGTTTTGAAAGGACATCAACAATGACATATATATTGAGAAGTTGTTGACACACTTCTCTATCTCAAATTTCTCAAAAAAAAAAACTTCTCTATCTCGAGAGTTGTCGATGCATCTCGAGAAAAAAAAAATGCAACATTCTTTGCCTCTTGTTTTGGGAGGTGGACATGTTCTTCACGGAATTGAACATCAACATTACGTACATCCCCCTATGATTTCGGAGGTGGTGTTTGCCTCGACCTTCACTCTCCTATGTTGCTCGAACATCTGGAAGCACCACAATGGTGTTGTGCTCCGGGGCGACACGTCATGGCTAGAACGTCTGCTCGGTGCCTGCAAAGATGATGTCATTTTCTAGCATGCATGTGTCCCCACCAAGTTGCTACATGAGACCTCCGTGTGGCTTCCCCTCTATCGGGACCGAAGTCGTCATCGCACTGTAAACCCTCCTCTCTCTACCTGAAGCTTCAGCTCTGGCTGTAAAACTGTCTATGTCAGCCTATTGTTTGCGACCGATAAGAACCAAAATCGAATACAAGTATTTAGGTGGGGACCCCCAACTACCATTCAGAAACAATTATGTACATCATCATTCTCATCCTTCACAATCACGTTCTGCATGACCATACAACAAATTATCACCTCCCATTTTCAGTAAAAAAAGTCACCACCTCACACTATGTCTCAGGATTCCACATATTTGTAGGTCCACGAACAATAGCCCATGAGCCCGGACCACTCCAAATGCCCTGTCAACATCCTTCATATAACCTTCTTGGATTTGGGCAAATTGAGTTATTTTATCTTGTGACTAGGAGATAGTCTTCATAATTGTCTCGCATTGCTGGATGGGCTAGGCATACTTTGGATAAATTTCTTGGTGGATGAGCTAGGCATACTGTGGGTATTCTAAAAAAAAGCTTCATCTCCCGTCTATCATTGACGAGTTAGAAGCTTTACCCGAGGCAACTATCTGCGTAAGAAATCAAGATTAAGAGTCAACCAAATGCATAGATAGCTCGACTTCTGGGAGAAGAGAAGCTCAAATGGTACCAACATTCTAACTCTAAATTTATTCTATAAGGAATACAAGATACTTTCAGAATGTAAGAAATGTCAGACACCAGAAGAAGCTTATTCGTTCCTTTGTAAAAGAGGAGGGTAAGATTGAGGGGCATGAACAACTCAAACTTACATTACTAATTATTATAAGATCTGTTTGGAGCCCTGGAGGAAGGAAACTTCTCGATGGATGAGTCCCGAACGTATGATGTTCCCCAAGTTTTTTCTGAGGAAAATAATCTTCTCACATCCCCATATGATGTTTGGGCGGCGGCGTGTGGTGGGCGTGCACGTCGGGGCATCGACGTTTCTTGGCGGCGGTCGTCTTCTAGCGACGGTGGCTTTGACGGTCTAGCCTGTGGGGGCGACACGGGCCAAGGGCAGCTCTGGTGGTGGTCTGTGCCTACACGTACTGCGTCGGCCAGATCCCGGTAGGGGATGTGGGTTACGATGGCGCGGATCGAAGGCTAGATTTCGGGGTGCGAGTTGTGGCGGCGTGGCGGCTGCGGTTCAGCTAGCAGCGCGAGGTGATGGTGCAAAAGCCTCTATTCTCCCGGGATTGGGTTGGTGACGCCGGGCTGGAGGGCTGCATCAGCGTCCCGGTCCTAGGGTTTGTCCCCGGACAGGCCGGATTTGAACACGAGGCAGATCGGGGTTCGTTCCCCGGGTAGGCAAGGTTGGTCTTGGCTTGGGATGTGTCTGTGGATAGTTTCATCACAGGTGAAGTAAGCCGCCGGTGGTTTCCCTGGCACTACCTCTCGTCCTATAGATTGATGTCGTTTGTCACGGATTTGGCATCGTGCGAGCTCCTTAGGACAGGCCCGAGGGCTTGACGGCGATCAAAATGTATGTTGGCGTAGCGCAACTCTTCTCTGAAGACTAGCGCGCTATTTAGACGAGTGATTGTCTTTGAACCATGCATTTCGTTTGGTAGAAAACCAGGTCATCATCAAGACATGATCGCAGTCTGGTGTATTCAGGACAGTAATAATTAATTAAGTTTTAGCATCCATAAGGATGTTTACATTTACAACAAAATAACTATAACCTCGCGCATGACGCCTTAGTACCTTTGAGCCCAGGTCCTCTTTAGCCTCAGCTGTAAATGGTAGGTTGAGCAAAATGCATACGTCAGGATCAGATTTACCCTTTCTTATTTTATTGTCAATTAGTATGTAGGTGCAAGAAATGATAAGGCCAGCGAAGAACATGACATGATAGAAAGAATTAAGTTTCACCTGGGTGGTGTGGCCACACTTCTTCTTGCGGCAGTTTGTAGCCCTAGGAGGTAGCCGAGCATAGCACCTGCAACAATGGATCAATGCAGGGTGACCAGAAATTACTTCCTCCCTTCAATGCAGTATAATTTACATACGGATTAAAACGAGTGAACAAACATGCTAAAATGCGTCTAGATATATTCGATTCAATTTTTTAAACATCCTGTAATTGTGAAGGAAGAGAATATATAGTTTATTTGTGTAGTAACAAATTCACTAATCTATATCTAGATGAAAAACAACAAAGTCCCATCTAACATGTATTCCTTCGTTTCATAATTCTTGTCATGGTTTTAGTTTAAATTAGTAAAACCATGACAAGAATTATGAAACGGAAAAGTAGTACTCCCTCCGTTCCAAATTAGATGACTCCCATTTGTATACATGGGAGTCATCTAATTTGGAACGGAGGGAGTATGTCATTCGGTATGCAGCAGATTCATCATCTGAAATAAATAAAAAGAAACCGTACGTACTTGCGGCAGATCTTCTTGTTGACGTTGTGCTTCTCTGCGAGGGCTTTGAGGCTGGGCTCGTACCATATAGACACGCAGCCGCGGAACCCTCCGCGCAGGTGAGGCAGCAGGTGGAGGGTGGAGTCCTTGCCGACGTCGTACTCGGCTAGGCTGCGGCCGTCGCCCAGCGGCTTCCCGGCGAAGATGAGCCGCTGCTCCTCCGGCGACACGCCTGCGCATGCAGAACACTCAAACCTCAATAACAAAAGAGACGAGACGAAGGCCATGCATTTGGCTTGTAAGTTAGTTAGTACAGTACCTTCCTCGCCATGGATCATGGCCTTGACATGGTCGATGGTGTGGGTGCTCTCCACCTCCAGGGTCACCGTCTTCCCCGCCGGCGTCTTCACGAAGATCTGCATCCCGATTTAGTTTATTTTCTCGTGTGAGTTTGGTTCGGCCTGATTAATATAGCCCGCCGGCGGCCACTCTCGTGACCTTCCCCGTCCGTCAAATACTCAAATTTGTTTTCTAGAAGAAAGAAGAGGGGGAAGCGCGCCCGTCAAGTTACTACTTACCCAGGAGCAAAACTCCTTCCTCCTATTTAGCGATCTTACCCGTCAAAATAATTAATAATGCTCCCAAAAAATACGCCTTGGGCCTCGGCCCATGGAGCTACGCACGTCAAAATATTTATTTACTGACGAACAAACTCCTATTTTTCTTTTGCGGTTTAAAAATATCTTGTGAAATTAAAAAGAAATGATAGGTCCATTTTTTTGAATTTAATTTATTTTCATGAAATTTAAACATATTCATGAAATATAAAATGTTAAATTCAAAACCAAAATTGTAAATTTTAAACAAGGAGTTGGTTTCCTCATGACGACTCTAAGAAATGGGTTGAAGATGTTGAAACAGACGAGAAATCTAGGAAGGTTAAAGTGAATTATGATCATCGTTTAGTGGAAAAAAAATACACCCGTTCATGATTATCTGAATTATTTACAATGGCTGAACCAGCACAACAAATAAGCAATGGCTTCATGGACAAAACTTATTCTAGGAGTAAGAATACACCCGTTCTAGGACAATATCAACTCGAAGGTGTGTGAAGCGAGGTGTCAATGATAAGCCAAGTTATCTATGGCCTAACCTCATCACCACTCTAATACTCCCCTTCCTCTAAAAAAAGCTCAAAGACAGCACATCGACTTAAGAAGAAGTGCCATCGCCTACATGCTCACACTTTGACATGGAGTTTTTCATAACAGGAGCTATATAATGGGGACCAGGGGCATTGTAGAAAGAGATCCACTCCTTTCGCATAGTTTAACCTAAATCATGTAGCTCGGCTCGGCTCCGATGCTAGCTTAGGAAGCAAAATAGGCTATCCGTTTTTGTCATTTTTAAAATTGTTCATGAAGTAAAAAAATCAAAGATTTCAAAAAATATTCATGATTTTAAATAAATATTCACATAGTTAAAAATGTTAATGATTTATTTACAAATGTATGAGAAATGAAAATATGTTTGTGAATTTTAAATATTGTTCCCATTTATTTAATGTTCGTGAATTTAGATAACACCAAAATTGAAATTTTTAATGAATTATAAATTTCACTAATTTTAGAAGAACGTGGATATGAAACATTATTCAAAATTTCAAAGTATTAAATATATTATTAAAACATGTTTTAGTTTTTTCATGAATTTTAAAAATTGTACATGGTTTAAAAAATTGTAGATTTGAAAAATAATCAATAGTTTTAAAAATATTCACGTTTTTTATTTTTTTCAAAAATTTGATATTACATTCATAAATTTATAAATCATTCATGAATTTTAAAATCTACCTGAATTTAAAAAATTAGTGAATTAGAAATATATTCATTAATTAAAAGTGTTAACAAAATTTATCAAAAGAATCAAAATCTTCATCGTGAATAAGCAATCAAAATGAAACTGGAACCCTCAACCACAACTACACTTGTTATCAATTGGACGATGGATTGCCTCCTAGCTTGGCTAGGTGGTCCTTGGAAGTTGTCGACGTTGTGAAAGAGTCATCAAGTTAGTAAGGGGTAGGAGATCGCCTACTTAATGAAGATCTACTCCGGGTGAGGCTCGTCCTTCGTGGGTGTACGCTAGTGAAATAGGCAAGATTGTTTTTCGTAGACCCTAAGTGGGTGGAGTCCTGTGTGGACTCTCACGAGCGTAATCTTAAGTGATTGAAGTCTTCACCAACGAGGAGTATGATATCACCAACCATCGGAACCTCTGGATAACAATCTTTTGCATCAACTTCATTTGCATCTCCTAAACATGACTCCTCTACCTTGTGTTTATGTTTTCTCTGTTATTCCACTTCTCACTTCATTAGATTTGCATGCATAGGTGTGAAGACTAGACTACTTAATGCTAAAACTTGCCTACATCTAAAATTGGGAAAAGGCTAAGTTTCTATTTGGTCAAGTAGTCTAACCCCCCTCCCTCTAGACATACTTTCAATCCTATGGCGGGCATGCTAGGTTGATCTTGCAGGTTAAGCAGTCTTCGAGTACCTCCTATGTTTGCCGGAGAGTGATGTTAAGGTGCTTTGGCTTCCCAAATTGAGAGAGGCCATTTCCACTATCGCATGGTATCTTTCAAACGAAGAAACGTCACGTATGGGGAAGCGACGCAAAGCACAGCGCAAATTAATCTTGTTGTCAAGGGTCTTGCGGTCTTGCATACAACTTTGGTATCGCATGTACACCAAAAAAAGGTAAGGCACGGAGGACGTTCTGGACGAGATCAAGGACAAGATACATGAAGTTGAATATTGATGTGCTCCGATCATGACTTATTGGGGGATTTGATGATTTGCCTGACCTTACTTTGCCATTTGATGATTTACCACGGGTTGTCTCAATGACGGGTGGACACGGGCCCCACTTGTCATTCTCAGGGGGAGGGAAAATCATCAAATGGCAAAGTAAGGTGGGGCAAAAGATCAAATTTTCCTTTATTAAAAGGGCGGTGATGCTCTTCGCAACCATAAGGGAAATTTATTATGGCCGCTAACAAAAATGATTTTTTGCTTTGATCCATTCACTTCAGAAGCTATAGCGGTTAGATTTGGCATGAATCTCGCAAGAACGGGTTGCTACGGCAAGATACAGATTGTTTCAAACAATTCAGAAGTTATATCAGTCCTTGAAGAAGGAAGTTCATCTTCAATTGCAATTCTATATTTGATGATTTTTACTTTATGTCCTTAGACTTTAATCACATTATTTGCGATCATTGTAATAGGAAGAGTAACCAGGTAGAACATTCAAATATAATTTACATAGATTGGACGATGTCTCATCATTTCAACTACTAAAACTAAAGGATTGTTAATAACCCCGGGCGACGACCTCGTAGACGTGGTCGGACTGCCCAGCAGCACCTATGTCGTCGTCCGTGCTATTGTCATGCTTCCAACGACGTCAGGACGCGGCCTCACGACGGCCATGCCCGGTTATCCCCTACCGCTCACAATGGAGCAGCTCGTCTTAAATTTTCTGTCTCCGCGGCCGATAGAATTCTGATCCGGCCCGTGTGCCTTCTCGATTGCGTAAAACCAACCGATGTTTGCAGAAGAAAATAATCGAAAGATAAAGACAGAAAAATGCTAGAACTCCTCAGTTGCACAAAGGGCGACCTCGGCTACGGACGACCGTGGCTTCAGAGGAGCAATGACCCGACCCTTGCATGATCCCTTTCCCTTGGCACTGCCGAAGGCGGCGGCGACACTGAGGGATCACTCCTCGCCCATCTTTATGAGTTGATCGTCCAGTCGAGTGGAGATGCTACTTTGTCGTATCTACTATGGTGACTAAACGATCGTGAACCCAGGCCTCCACGAGGTTCTCATCTCGGCGAGGACCCATGCGAGGGCCTCGTCAAACTTGGTGTTTGAGCGGTGCACCTTGTTGAGCCACTACTTATGCGTCTCCTTCCTTGTCGCCCTCTCCTCTGTAGAGGCGAAGGCCCGGGATAAGGAGCCACTGCTGCCACGGTCGAGGTAGTGTAGGAGGCGATCGCAGGCCTTCGCAATCGTCGGCAGTAAATCCCTCTTGATGGCCTTGCCGCGATAATGTTGCCGCATTATCGCAACGGTTGAACATTGTGTAGGTGATGTTGGATTGTCCTTGATACGACTTGCGGATCGATCCATGAATGGATACAGACCACCGTGTTGAATAAGAAAACGTATCCAAACGGTTGCGAAAGTTTTAAGGGTCGACGCTGAATATGCCTTAAAAAATGTTTCGGCTAAGCATGTATTCTTTTTATTTTATTTCTTTCAGTTTTTGAAAATGTCATTCACACCTATATTATATTACATTTAATGATACATGCAACCTCCCTCAACATGCATGGATTTTTTCCCCATTATATTACATAATTTTTAACATGCATATATGTCACATCATCAAATACTCACCACAATATGCATGAAAACAAGTTCTTCGTTATTAGTTGATCTCATGCATACATCAATATAATGATACATGCGACCTCACTCAATATGCATGAATTTTTTTTATTATATTACATTATTTATATTTAATAAATATTTTTAACTGCACAATAATAAAATACAAACGTAAAATATATTTTTATACTTTAGTTTATATACTATTAATTCAACTATTCATGTTTCATGCAATCAATCATTCAAAATATATTGCAACTGATTCCCGCAACAACGCGCGGGGTATCATCTAGTTATGAAAACGATTGAACATCATCCATAAACGTTAGAGTTTAATTGACATCCACAATGTTTTCATGGCTAATAAACATTTGTTTTCATTTCTGAACAAAGTCACCTGCAACAAATGATAAATGAAACCGAAACCATCGCCGCTCATCACCAAAAAGGTAGAAAAAAAAGAAAGAGAAAACGAAACCCTCGACACCTCCCAATCCCCATGGACGACCTCGCCGGCCGCCGCGCCGATTCTTCCCCGCTGCTGGCTCTCTCGGATGACCTGCTAGGGGAGATCCTCCTATGCCTCCCGCCGGAGCCGATCCACCTCTTCCGCGCCTCCTTCGTATCCAAGCACTGGCGCCGCCTCGTCCACGATGGCCACTTCCTCCGCCGCTTCCGCGAGTTCCACGGGGGAACGCCTCCCGTGCTCGGCTTCTTCAACAACCTGCGGGCCCGGGGGTGCCCCTTCTTCGTCCCCACCGCCGGCGCCTTCGGGCTCTCCACCGCTGCCAAGATGCCCACCGACGACTGGTGGGCCCTCGACTGCCGCCACGGCCGCGCGCTCCTCCTACCCGCCCACCGATCTGCAACGCTCCTCGTCTGGGACATCGTGACCGGCGACGAGCGCTACCTGCCTTTCCCCCCGGCCTACGATAAGGGCCGGCACTGGACCTACAATGCCGCTGTTCTCTGTGCACCCGGCCACGGTGACTGCCATGCGAGCCCGTTCCTGGTGGCATTCATTTGCACCGACCATCGTAATTTCATCACCTCCGTCTGCGTCTACCCGTCCGAGACCGGCGTCTGGGGTGAGACCACTTCGATCGCTGTTCCAGATTCATCTGTTCTGAGTGTGTCGACGCCTCTGATCGGAAACACACTCTACTGGATGTTGGATAACAATACCATCCTTGAGTTTGATTTGGATACACATAGTTTGGATTTAACTGGGGAGATTCCACATGACGTGTACAATAGGCAAATTATCATCATGCCGGCAGATGATGGACGGCTTGGTTTTGCCGGAGTTGATGGATCCAATCTTCATTTGTGGTCAAGCATGGCTTCGGTCGACGGGAGGATGACATGGGCACATTGCAGGGTCATTGATCTGAAGAGCTGCTGTCTTGCACCGGAAGCAATGGTGGCCTGTATGCATACACCGGAGATAGTTGGCTATTCTGAGGAAGCTAATGTCATCTTCATTTCTGTGCATACAAGCATCTATATGATCCATCTCAACTCCATGCAGATCAAGGAGGTGCTAGAGAAATCAAACCATTGGTTTGGTTTTCCTTACACAAGTTTCTACACTCCAGGTACTATATATTGCCATTGTTTTTCATGTTGACAAGTTCACTTTATTCTTCCAAATTGTATCTACCTTGTGTAGGTGTTTAATTTGAAGTACATCAGCCATTGTTCACTATTTATAGATGACAAGTTTTCATGAACTTCTTTTCAAAAGAACTGCTTAATTATTAAATGATGAACCATTCATACTATGCAAATGTTGATTCCTTCACCCTCCTTGCTGCTACTGGTTCTCACGTTGTCCTCATTAGTCATTAAAGTGTTTTTTTTATCGAACTAATCATAGTTGTTCCAATTTACCCCTAACTGTTCATGTGCTCGAAAACGGCCCTTCTAGTTTTCCCCAACGCAAACACTGTATACAAAGTCCTATCGTTTTTACTTGCGAGCGTTTCACATTTATTTTGCATCCGAACCCAAATCTGGTAGTTCGCTTGTATCATATAATTAATAATAATTAACTAGTTTAATTGTAGCACATAGATAGCAATTTCTTGATGTTCTGTTGGGCCATACATATTTAGATCTAAATAGTGGAGAGGCTTGTAAATTTTGTCAAACGTGCTTTGGTTATCATGCACCTGAAGGAACAATATAATATAATCTTTTTCCAGTAGAAATTTATAGTTGTTCTATTATGGTAGACCTGCTGTGGTACACCATAATATATACACTGACAGATGAGAATTTATCAGCTGAACGAACAATGGCCGATAATCTGTCTTTTCTCTTCCAGTTTAAGCTAGTGGATTTAATGTCAACTTGGTGCCTTGTTAATTGCTTAAGCTTCATATTATGTTGGAATTTATGTAGGTATTATTTGCTCAGATGAATAGAAGAAGGGCATAGTTCCCGACATTCCTTGATTTCCTTTACTATATTGTTAACACTAAACTTAAATGTGTGTATGCTCTCTTCTTTTGCTATACTTATTGCAAAGGACATGTTCATACCAAGACAGTTGTAAAAAAACGCTCCTTTGTCAAGTAAATTACTGAATACTGTATCCTTCATTTTGAGGTTGACGGTGTAAGTGCCTTGATGAATTATTCCTTGACTGTTCCTAATCTTTTAGCAAAAACTATTCTCAGTTTTTTTTTTGCGCACAATTGCCATTTGTTTATTGACTCATTCTTCTCACAGGAAATATCACTGGTGGTGGAAATGGTCAAGCTGAACCGTTGAACGGCATTTGAGATACACATCTGCTGCCACACTTTGCTGGTCTAAAAGGTGATGTAATAATATATATTACTACCTGTCCATTGGTTTGCTTTCATGATTTGATAATTTTGTGGTTCAACGGATTAATATTCTTCACAAAAGGTAAAGAAACTGCAGTGCCAGTGTTACACAGAACGCAATCTGAACCTTTTCCCTTCAATCATTTTGTTGTTTTCTATTCTTTTTCAACGACATGGTCTTGGGTGTAGCCACAACTTTTTGATAGAGGTGACTGAGAAACCCCCCCCCCCCCCCCCCGCGTCGCCCCTCCTCTAGCGACACGGGGCGCTCCCACCCTCGCCGCCCCGCCTCCCATCTCTGCCCCCCGTCCCGCCGCCACCAGAGGAAGCCGCCGGCGAACGCCGCGCGCGCACCGGGGAAGGTGGCGGCGGGGCCATCTGCTTCTCGCGACCGTGCGCCTGAGGAGGGGCTTCGCCGTCGCGGGTGCCGGCGGCTGTATCCCGGTTCGGTGGTGGTGGCTCGGAGGATTCGGCCGGATCTGGGGCGACCAAGCCCGGATCCGGGGCGTGGTGCGCTCGCAGGTGGCGGCAGCTCGCTGGGCTGTCACGGTCGTCGAGCCCTTCCATCGGGGGGCTCGGAGCTGGATCTGCGGTGGCTGGTGGTGGCTTGCAAGGCCGCGGCCTGGCCACGCTCGGCCTGCGGGCGGGTGGCACGGCGGGGGCTCGCGCGTGCTCTGCCTGTGAGGCTGCTTCTGGTGGTCTGGCGGGGGCTGCTTCAGCTGGGGGCGGTGGTTGGTGGAGGGGGTGCCGGTGGTGCTGCTTCTGCTTTTGGCAATGCCCGCTTGATGTATGGCTGCGGCTCGGACCATGGTGGTTCTGGCCTCGGACAGTGCTCCTCTTCTCCTTCCGGCATGGTGCTCGGCAGGAATAGGCGGCCACCTCTGCGTCCGGCGGTCCTATGTTCGGTCTGTGCGAGAGGCGGCTCCGGCTGCTTGGTCTTGTTCTGTGGCAACGGCAGCGGCAGCAGCTGGTGAGCTTTCTGTCAATTAACCGGTTCGTTGAGAGTGTGTTTATCAATTGGGGTGAAAGCCTTGCTCCATTGGAGCTAGCAACGGTGGCGCTTGCGGGTGTCACTAACCTTCTTGAAGGTGTTGCTGTCATATTGTGAACGCCTCTCGTTGTCGTTTTTCTGTGGGTATATGCTTAAACTCCAGGTGAAAACCTTGCATCGGCTTTGTCAATGCCGACGATAGCGGCGTCTATGGATGTCGCTTTCCTCGCAGGAGGTACCGTCGTGGAGCTCCAGCATCCATAGTTTTTCGTTTTGTGGTCTCCGGGTGAAAACCAAAGATCTGGATTGTCGGATCGGATGCCGGTGTTGTGTCCTTCACATCACTACCTCCTTGGAGGCGTCATCTTGGGGACCCTAACAACGAATCTCGTTCCTTCTGTTGATTTGACTGTTGCGCGAGCTGGTTGTGGTGATGGTTGGTGTAGTTTGGTGGTGTTCTCTGGGAGTCGGCAGCGGTGCCTCAGTTGCCGCAGGACGGCCAATTTCCTCCCTTGTGAAGGTGTCTCGCCCTTTGCTCCGGAAGCTCAAGATCTCCCGTGGTTTTCGTTATGTTGCGGTGAGCTTGCTGCTCTTGGGGTTGTCTCGGTTCATCTTTGCTCTGTGATGGCGCAAGAAGCCTCCTCAACTGGTTAATCGATCTGTTTTTCGTGGCGGAGCCCTCAGTCAAGGTTCGTGTTGTGACACTCATTGATTGTGGATACTCCTGAGTAGTGCCGTGGAGCTCAGCTGCGCACGCCAGTGTGCGTTAGGTCTATTGTAACGGAATGGTATTGTGATCTCTGGACGGCACCCCGCATCTACTTGTGCCTTTCATGTGGCGGTTCCTCGGTTTGCTAGCTAGGCGGGCACCGTCTTGGGTGTCCCTTCTTGTTTGGTTTTCGGCCCGGTTTTCCTTATAAACGGGGTCAATTTGTTAAGGTTTTCGATCCGGCTTTCCTTATAAACTGGATCACTCTTCTGGCATTTGGCCACTTTGAGCAATATATTCAGGTGGAGGGACTCCTCCCTCGGTGAGTTACTCAAAAAAAAAATACTTTTTCTTTTCTATCGGAGCTTTGAACAACTTTGTCCTGGATCTGCACAGCACACTTCATTCTGCCGACGTGCTAGCTTGATGCAATTCATCATATCAGTCGGTTATAAATCATTTCTTGAATATAAGTTTGCTATTTAGTAGTTAACCATGGGCTCGAGGTCACAGCACACTCCATTCTGCCGACGTGCTAGCTTGATGCAATTCATCTTATCAGCCGGTTATAAATCATTTCTTGAATACTATAAGTTTGCTATTTAGTACGTCAACCATGGACCTGAGGTCTGCATTTGAGAAGAAACAGTGACGGGAAGGTTTTGTCCTCCAAATGTGACAAGTTTAGCTCCTTCCGCCTATTGTTTGGTTAATGTTGATATTGGTTGCTCTGACTTTTGTCTCGCACAAGAAGCCAAGGTCGACTCCCCTGATGAGGTTGCTTCTTGTGCAGGTACCTAGGTTCTCTGTTGCCGTGACTGCAGAAACAATTGACTCGCGCAGGTTCCTCAGTATTTGCCTGGTGATGTCATAAATATCGACAGCTCAATGTGGCAACAAACTTGTACAAGTCACCGAATTTTATGTTTTTGCCAGATGTACCGAATTGATCACAGGATGTTGTTATCTTTCACAATTTCTATGGGGGCGTTAACCAACTGTAGCAGCATACATTTTGTGTCATACTTTGGAATATTACTGTTGAGGAGATGACATTTGTTTGCCCTCTAGTATTCCATGTGTGCCTTCAGTAATGTAGCATGGTGCATTTGCGCCGAACCGACCTGTTAGGTTTTCGTAAGCCTGTGCGTGTGGTACCTGGCCTGTGTTCCTGCCATTTGGATATGTCATGGCACGGTTATTTAGCAGGTTGAAATTTTAGCTTCAGACGAGGATGCTTTCACTGATATACAATTTCTTCAGGTATTCTCGAGGGCTGGTCAGACTGGTGAACCACTGATATGTTTCAGACTTTCAGTCATATTTTGGGTTCATCTTCAGGTTGTGTACTTGCACTGTTGTTACAGTTAGGAACGAGAAGGAAACAATGCTTAATTCGTTAAATAATGAACACAATATCAATAAGCTTGCCACACTAGAATACACAGTTACACACTACTACTGACCTTGCATATATGGAAGTATGGAACTCAAATTCTCCACTGTCATATTGCTTGCAGATACTTGAGAGCCCAATGGGTTTGATTCATGCGACTTTGCACCAGCAAGATACATGAGCAGATTCCTGCACCAGCTTCCTCTGAGCACAACCTAGCAGTCATTGATAGTTTCGTTTCAGAAAAGGGCATTTCAATGTACTGCAATAGCTAAATCAGCAAAAAGAATTCTATGCCAATCAGCATATATCACAATGCTTTGATCACAGATGAGCTGCAAAAAATAATAATCAAAGTGTAAAAAATATTCAGAACTTATATTTTTAAATCAAAATGTGAAACAATATTTTTTTCTTGAAAACGACAATATGTCTAAAAACCAAGTTTAAAGGTTAAATTTGCTTTTTGATGCACTGAGTTGGTTGTTTCTGGATAGGAGAAAAATATTGTATCAAAACACAATGCCCATAGAAGGTTTAGGCACTTTTAAGTATTTATTCAAAAACAAATAATGCAGACCCATAATGAGTGTATTCTTTTTCGGGCTCCTTTTAATCTTAGTACGTGTTGCTTACCGGTTGTTTGTCTCGAGGTTTTGACCTTTTCTTTAGAATCGAGCTCTAAGGCCTCTAACTTAGTTGGCTTGGACGGCTTACGGGTGTAGGCTCGCTCACCCGCTTGCGATCTACAGGGAAGACTCATGTTCTATCTAACTAGCTAACAGTTAAGAAGGAGATTCAGCCACCTTTAGCATCATGTTCTATCTAACTAACAAACAGTTAAGGAGGGGATCCACAAATGAGGACTTACACAAAAAAAGTGGCAAGACAATTATACCAGAGACTAAGATGGCAAAGTTTGGTTTGCTCGTGGTTCAAACATGTGTATTTTTACAAGCTATAGCTATATAATTATATGTAAATGGAAACGATCGAAACTCGAATGGACATCGCATACCACCTTTGCTAGCACACAATCAACCGATGATTTCAGCATGCATGGTCTTCATTATAAAATGTTAATCCCTCACAAGGCAACACCACAACTGAATACAAAAAATAAGATACATGTCATAAAAAACTATTAGCGGAGAGAACAACTCTAATTTGCCTAACGTGTATTTCTTCTTCATCTTTCTTGATGAACTTTGAAGGTACATCAAGAGCTCTCAAGCCACATTGCTCGTCTTCTTTCAAAATTATCTTCTATAAGTTGGCAGATTGCCCCAGCATGGATCTCATATATGTAAACTGGAGTTTTAGTGACCTATAGCTAACGAATACTAGCTCTTTCAAAATCGATTGTTGTAGCCATAAATTTCCATCTTAACAAGAGTTCTTTCACATAAGGACCAAACTAAATTGTGCAAAGTCTTTTGGGGAAATGGAGCGCAGTTGGGTAGGCATTGAAAAATCATCTTTTCCAGGGTTATTGTAGCGTATCCTACTCACTACAACTGATATCATCCATCTCATCAAGAATTATGAGATTTGAATCTTTCAACAAACCATTATTAATTGTTTCACTAACTGGTGTGCCATCTTGGCATGAGAAAGTGTTGATCAAGTAGAGCTTAAGGTGCATATTTTAGATGGTGTATTCTCTGTTGATTATCCAAGAAACCCATTCTCTGAAAAGGCCAAGAAATGAAACAAAAAGCATAAATTTAATCGTAAAGACTTTACACTATTCAAGTGAGACCCCTTGCCTTATTTTAGTAGACCCCTTGCTTTTGTTTTCTCTACCTATTCCTTGTGAGGAAATCGGTAGACAAGTATTAAGGGTTCTTGAGTGACTTCATGAAGATCTTGGGCAAGGTTTATTCAATTGATTTATCCAAGGCTTGTTAATCTTTGAGGCTTGTGCGCCTCCTAGATGATCATAGTCGACTAGGAGCATTCAACTTGTGGAAAATCTAACAAAAATGTGATGGCTAAGAGATACCAAATCTATGTGAAGATCTACATCGAGTAATTGTTTTATGAATTTGGTGTCCTTGGGAAAGGAGGGATAGATGGGCCTTAGTGCCTACTCCTCCAATAAAGATGTAGGATTGTGCCAACAAAACAAACCTCGGGATACATATTTCGTTTGTCATCTCCCTACTCATTTACTTCTTGCAAGATAAGTTTCACAACATTATTTTCTTACACCTACATGCCAGGTTCTTCTTAGGAAAAAGGACGTGCTAAAATGATGTGTTCAACCCCCCTAGATGCGTTAATTGACCTTGCAATATTGTATTCAAATATTCATGAAATTTGTTTGAAACAATTTGAAATTTTAACCATAAAGCAAACTTGGTTAGAACATTACTGAGTCCATGTCCATGTTCAATCATAGTTGGAACTCTTGTAGAACTCATGTACAACCATATCTTCCTTAGCTAAATAACATGAACACATGGATTTAATTGCTTGATTACATTTTTTTTGAGGCAAAATTGCATGATTACATATTTGTTTTTCATAAAATACCTCAAATAAGGACTCCAAAGGCCCATTCCGCAAAATCACAACCCATGTGGACGAAAAATCAAAATCCCAAACCCTAGACGCCATTCCCCCAATCCCCCAACCCCATGGACGAGCTCGACGGCGACGGCGACGGCGACGGCGGCCGTGCCGATTCGCCGCCTCCGCTTATGCTTCTCCCGGACGACATGCTCGTGCACATCCTCCTCCGCCTCCCGCCGGAGCCCATCCACCTCTTCCGCGCCTCCTTCGTCTCCAAGCGCTGGCGCCGCCTCGTCCACGACGCCCGCTTCCTCCGCCGCTTCCGCGAGTTCCACGGTGGGGCGCCTCCGGTCCTCGGCTTATTCAACGACAAGCCGGAGCTCCCCCTCTTCGTCCCCATCGCCGGCGGCTTCGCGCTCTCCACCGACACGATGTCCCACCACGACTGGCGGGCCATGGACTGCCGCCACGGCCGCGCCCTGCTGGAAAGCCTCCGATCCGGAACGCTCCTCGTCTGGGACCTCGTCACCGGCGACCAGCGCCACCTGCCCTTTCCCCCGGCCTGTGAGGGGGCTTCGAACGGCGCGGTTCTCTGCGCGGCCGGCCACGACCACGGCGACTGCCATTCGTGCCCGTTCCTCGTAGTGTACGTGTTCCGTCCAAGTGATTCTGCTATCTGTGCGTGCGTCTGGTCGTCCGAGACCGGCGTCTGGAGTGAGATCACCTCCATCAGTTTCCCATCTTCATCAGTTGGTCAGAAATCATCTGCTCTAGTTGGGAACAAACTCTACTGGCTGCTGGAAAATGGTGTTATCTTTGAGTATGATTTGGATAACCATAGGTTGGGTCTAACTAAGGTGTTCCAAGCTCACTCTTTCTACGATCGGCATATTGTCATCATGCCGACTGAGGATGGATGTCTTGGTTTGGCCGGAGTCGAAGGACTCCATCTCGATCTGTGGTCACTGATGACGAACATCGATGGGCTCCTAACATGGAAAACTCAAAGGGTCATAGATCTCGAGGAGCTTCTTCCGCCGAGAGTGGTGGCGGCAGGTAGCTATGGAGTGGATGTAATTGGTTTTGCTGAAGATGCTGGGATTATCTTCATTTATGTGTACCCTAGCGTCTATATGATCCATCTCAAGTCCATGCAGATCGATGAGGTGCCAAAGAGAGGGACCTATGGCACCGTAATTCCTTACACAAGCTTCTATGCTCCAGGTACTGCCATTGTGCCCAATGTTATACACTTCGCTTTAATCTTGTCTGCATCGTTATTGCTATCAACTTTCAAGCATACGGGCCATAGTTCATTGCAGATGAAAAATTAGATGATGAAGATTTATGTTCTGTACCTACAAATTATTGATCCCGTATCCTTCTGGCTTTTGCTGGTTCTTGTCGAGTTTGCGTATCCATGTACTATTATTTTCGTCTGCAGGGAGTAGTTGTTGGGTCTTGGATACACTAGCCGTTTTTTTTGGTTTCAGCTAGGTGTGTGCCCTATGTTTTTATTTTGCCTCCAAGCTGTGCCTTCAACTGCTTTATACAGTTGCAGCGGCAAATCGCTTGCCTTTATCCATCAAAATTATCGTCTGCACCACCAATTTACCAACAAGTCATTCATGTGTGAGTGGAAGATAACCCTTTGGCAGCTAACAAATGTAGATGCGATTACGAAGTCCTAGCATTCTTACTTGCATATGTTTCTTTTCATTCAGACCCAACATCTACCATTTATGTGCATCATAATGTGTAATGAATTAGCCCGTATTAGGTAGAAC
The DNA here is from genome assembly GCA_950022295.1 of Bromus sterilis. Classification (NCBI taxonomy): domain Eukaryota; kingdom Viridiplantae; phylum Streptophyta; class Magnoliopsida; order Poales; family Poaceae; genus Bromus; species Bromus sterilis. Next base: position 447,253,716 of record OX465595.1, on the reverse strand, counting down.
CGTAGAAATCTACTTATTGATGTTCTATTAGTGATTCTTTTAGATCTCTTGCAGATTTAGTCAATGCTGCCCCGGTTAAAGGTGATTTACTACTATACGATTAAAATGAAGAGCATAGCTGTTTCCGAACGCTGGTTTATAGTTGTTCTGTCCTTGTTGCCCTGCTGTTGTGTTGGATAATATGATCTCACTGACATATGAGAATTGTGTTGCATAATATAATGATAACTAATTAGCGAGTCATTGCAAGATTGATTTCACTTTCGGTTTAAGGTACTGGATTCAGTAAAGGTAGATGGTCTACAGTGTTTTGAGTTATGATTTTAATTTACATGTCAATGTCATTCCTAAATGTTCCTTATCTTGTTGCAAAATCAAGTGCTTTGTGCAATGTGAGATATATAACAGTGGCTCATTGAAGTGTCACGATCTCTTATCAGTTGTTTTCTTGCCCAATTGCCGTTGGTTTATTGACTCATTTTTCTCATAGGAATTACCACTGGTGGTGGAGATGATCAAGCTGAAATGTTGAGCAACAATTGAGATGATTATGCTGTCACATCTTCAGAAATGCTTTGTTGGTTAAAGAGGTCAGTGGTGTTTCTCTCACTGTATTTCTGTTGTTTGGCTTGACAATATTGCCATGCATATGCAACGGGTCAATATTCTCTCCATTGGTAAAGAAGCTGCCGTGCTATACAGAATACAGCTACAACTTACAACCCTGAACAATTTGTTTTAAATTTGTTTCTCTAGCCCTTAGACGGCAACAACTCTCAGATCGACCTTATTGGGTTTTTCTCTTGGAGCTGTGAAACACTCCCTCCAGTGGTGGACCTTGGGGTGTTGGGGACAAAGGGAGATTTGGGCTTGGATTACTGAATATATGGGTCAGTTACTAGTAACTCTTTAGAAAAAAGTTAATGGGCTGGGGGGTCGGCGGCCTAGGCTGGCCCAGCTGATGCTCCGCCACTGCTTCCCTCTGGGTCTGCACAGTTCATTGTGCTAATGTGCTACTGTAATGCAGTTTATCATGCCAGACATTTTATATCCTTTTGATGTTCAACCTCAACTTTCGTAATAATCTTGAAACTGTTTTTCTGGTGCGTTTGGACTTGAAGATACTGCTTTCTCTGAATTTTGCTCCTCACGAGTAGCCAGAATTGGCTCTGCTTATGAAGTTGCTCGCTGATGCAGGTACCTAGGCCATATTCTTTGTCACCGTGGCACACAACTTACTCATGCAAGGAGCTAAATCTTTTGCCTGGTGATGCCGTAAATGCTAGACACTCAGCATGGCTGAAACAAACTTGTCCTGCCAACTGTCGCATCAACTTGCGAAAAGTGACGAATTAATCATGTGATATTGTCTTTAGTGATTCCTATAGACGTTATCAAACTAGAATGGTGCTCGGTAAAATGTGTGCCATTCTGTGAAATGTCGCTGCTGAGAAGAGCCCGCTCAGTTTTGTTTGTGCATTGTGCTTTGTATGTCTGTGTTGTTCTGTACTCTGCTAGTGTAATGGCAAGGTATCAGTGATGCCAAAATGATCTTCTGATCAAAATCCTATGAGGATATTACACTATGTTCTGTGGTTCAAGTGTTTTAAAATGGTGATGGTATTTCCCAAAGATTTTAAACTATGTTTCAGGCTTTCAGTTTGATTTATAGTTTTGGAGTAGTTGCATTTGAGCTTCAGGAACAAGTCCACACCTGCATCACTAATCAACAGTTAGCACACTGCACACCTGTGTCTGATCCATCCAACCGGCAGTGTTAGTTTACACAAATATTTTAGGGAACAAATTTCCATATTTTCTTTATTGCGCAAAACATATCCAGACGCTTGTGGACTAAACTTTCTGATCACATTTTACACAAATAGATGTTGAGAGTAAGAGGGTGTTTGGTTGGGATTTTTCAGCCGCAGTTGTGACTTTCGGCTTCCGACTTCGAAGCTAAAAGCTCCTATTTAGGGGCTTGTGGATGCAGTTGTGGCTTTTGGCCTTGTCACAGCCGTAGTCGGAAGCCACAGTTGCAGCCGAAAGCTCCTAAATAGGAAGCCACAGCTACAGCCATAGTAGTTTTTGGCTTCGAAGCCGGAAATTGAAAGCCATAGTAGTTTTTGGCTTCGAAGCCGGAAATTGAAAGCCGCAACTGCAGCTGGAAAAGCCCAACCAAACATCCCTGAAGTCAAATGACACATGTGGTTATCATGGTAGGAACCCCCGCTATTTCTTGCTGAAAATTATTAGCAACAATGACGTCCAAACATAACATTAAAATAATTTTTCTACGCAAACTGTTTCCTACACCTTACATATCAAACAATATTTGGCATGAGATATATGCCACTACAGTTTATATTCATCAAAAAATATTTGAAATTGTAAGCTGCTTTCAAGGCGGCCTACAAGGCTCATAACGACGCCTATTTGCTGGAGTTTGCGGAGTGGAGGCAGAAAGCATAAGTACACGAGGCGTGGCTATAGGCAAAAGAAGATGTAAATTTCAATCTTTATTTTTGTAAAAGATGATAAGTCTCACTTTTCTTACTTTGAACCTTTATTTCTGCAATGCCTGACATGTAAACAATCTTGCAGGCTGAAGAGAGGGCTCGGGCCACGGGAGTGCCGGCACATATACCGCCACGACCTCCTTAATCCGGGCTTAAGCCAGAATTTGTATCGAAGGAAGAGTTCGGCCTGAACTTCTACTATACCGGCTTAACCCTGGTAAGTTACTTGACCAATCACTTGTTACCGCTTTCATGGTGGTTGCTAAGTATTGCTCAAACGTGTAGGAACGGGAGGCTCCGGGACTGGACCCTTTGGTGGTGCTGCAGCCTCGTCGTCGTCGTCGCGCGCGGTCACACCGGTGCACCCCGGGCCCGGTGGTGGTGGTGCCTCGCGCGAGAGCACACCGGCTCATGGTGGCGCGGGATCACCTTCTTCCGGTGTTGGTTCGACGGTGCCTCCGTCCGGTCAGTCGTCTATCTTCACGCACCGAGACATGGGTTTCTCCACCTCGACTCCCTCTCCGTATGCTATGATGTGGAGGTCTCGTTTGTATCGATACGATGTTTGGATATTGTTGTACTATGTATCGATACTATGTGTCTTATTTTGGATGAATATGACATTATGCTCTATGTATCGCTATGATGAATACGATATTATGCTTTATGTATCGCTATGATGAATACGATATTATGCTCTATGTATTGCTATGATGAATACGATGTTTGGATGATGCTCCTCCGAAAACTATTAATGCATGTAATGCCTGTAATGCTATCTGGAATTTTGAATATGCAGAAAATGGAACAAAACAGAAAAAAAAACAGAGCGGGCCAGGCCGTCGGCGTAGGAATTATTATGTGCCAAATGGCACAGCCTAGGCCGCGGCTAGGCCATCCGCGTATCCCAATCCCAGGCCCGCTCTGTTCCGGACACGTGGCCTCCCTGGCGCCTGGCTAGGCCGTCGGCGTATATCATCAATCCCAGGGCGCTCCGTTCCGAACAGGTGGCCTCCCTGGCGCCTGGCTAGGCCACCAGACCTAGGGTTTTTCCATTGATCCAAAAACCAACCGCCCCCGCGAACCCTAGGGCAAAGCAGCAGCGTCGAGGCCAACTGGGTGAAGAAGACAACTCTTGGGTCAACCCAAACGCACGGCAAAATCAAATGATCATCGTGTGGATCAATCGTAGAGTTGAGTCGCTTCTTTTGCTGTAATAGCCGAGGTTTTGTCAGGGCAACAGACTTGAATGACCAAGATGGTTGCAACCAACAAGTAACAACAGTAGAAGAAGCGGGGATTGGCGGAAAATATGCTACACCCGTTGGATGTGCATTTTCCTGATGACCATTTCTTCCTCATTCTTCTTGGAAAATTTCGAAGGCAGTGCATCAGATTCAATGTAATAATGTGTACACCAGATTTGATTTTTACCAAAATTTGGATAAAGCCTTTTATCCAAATAAAGCAAATTCAATCCCTATAACTAGTGACTATTGAGTAGTGGTGGGATAGTGGAAGAATGTGTGCATCAGATTCAGTGTAAGAATGTGTACACCAGGTTTGTTTTTTACCCCTCAATTTTGGTAGCCAAAAATGTGTGTACAGGAAAAAGTTTCATGTTAGTTTGCTCTTTTCTTTAGCTGATGAAATGGAGCGTTTGGATTATGCAGCTTGGCCTCACCATGGTGTGTATGAAAGCAATCTAATACAAATGTTTAATTTCTGTTGTTTGCACGAAAGTCGATATGTCCGAGTGGTTAAGGAGACAGACTCGAAATCTGTTGGGCTTTGCCTGCGCAGGTTCGAATCCTGCTGTCGACGATTTTTTTATTTCTCTTGGTTGAGCATTTTTTCATGAACTTTCTATTTTTTATAATTCGTAATAGATCTTCTAGCTCCAAATGGAATAATCATATACTCCGTAGTTCTGAAATTGGGAGTATGAATTAATTTCTCTTGGTTGAGCATCTTTTTCTTAACTCTACTTTACTTCCAAATTTGCAGCTTCTAGCATTTTTTATTTCTTCATGAATTTTCTATTTTTTTTTATAATTCGTAATAGATCTTCTAGTTCCAAATGGAATAATCATATACTCCGTAGTTCTGAAATTAGGAGTATGACTTATTTGTATAGCTTGGTTATTGTGTTTTCATGGTCTACAAAATTAGCAAAGCCAAGCTTACGTGCTCACTATCGAGCAAATGATACTGCACGGGTCACATCACAACATAACAAATTTATATTTTTGCATGAAAACCGTAGCATGCTTATGTAATCCGATTGGGATCACCACGACATCGATGCAAATATGGTCTAACATTTTTTTGTTCCTTATTCCTCGTCTTGTGTACACTAATCAAGTCACTTGTCAGGATTCATATTTCTAATACATATACACATACCATAGAATACCGAAAGAAGTCTTCAAATTACCACTCACATTGATGGAGCGTGTGAATTTTTCACACACCCTCTATTCAAAGAGTTCTTTGGGCCATTCTCTCCTTTGGCCTTGAGTTTTCACCTCGAAAGCAAGCCCATTGTGTAATGGAGAGCAAGCCATCACAAAAGAAAAATAATGCAAGTGAAAGAAAACTTTGAGCCTCTCCGTACGATGATGATAGTGAAAGAGAACTGTTGGGTACAACACATAGTACAAACACAAGAAAACATGATGCCTAAAGCAAAAAGACAAGGACCACTTGGTTTAAACAAAGGATAAAAACGGATATACATGCCTACAGTGACGGAGGTAGAGGTTGGACGTGACCCACCCTGGAATTGAGAAATGGCTATTTTGTTATAGTAAAAAGGCCAAAAAATAAAAAAAATTACATGAAGAATTCTGTTGCTTGCCCACCCTGGCTTATTGTGCTAGGTCCGCCACTGCCTGCCTAGCTCGGGCTCTAGCCAAGGAAGGCGAGGAGATGGGACTCATGATACCCAAACTGCGTCACGACTATCATGAAGCACCCCCATCACGTAGCCACAACTTTAAAATCGATTGCACGCAATCTGTTGGATTTTTTTTGTTTCAAGTAACACCTAAATTTGATTGTTTCAAGGCCCTGCCTGACAATTTCAACGTAGTTAGTTCAATGACTGATTAAGTGAATCAATTTGCCCACAAAAGCAACAACCTAGAAGATGTTGCCTTTATTCATAAGGTGTTTCTAGACATTCATCCTTGGGGACAAGGATATTCTCAAGGAGGGGCAATGCCAGGAACCTCTACTTTGCTTCATACTTATCCTTTGGTTAGACACTATAACATTCAGTTACTAATGTTCAAGTTCAGTAGCATCCACAACATCTCATCAACAATTTACTATCCAACTGATGTATTGGAATCTAGATTGCCCAAATAAGATCCAACGGTAGAGATTCAATCACTTCAACGAGGTTATCTTTATCGCGTCACCCCTCGGTTATTTTCCATTTCCTTTAGCTTTTACTTTACTGCTTTTTACCTCAACCACTCCGAGCTATATCAATGCATTGTAAGGGATCGAGCTCGATGGTTCTTCATCCTGGTGTAATCGTAGCCACTTTCGAAGTCATGTTAAGTATAAACACTAAATCATATATACCGTTTTTAGTTGATCCTCGGTAATTTGTTTTTCTCAACATGCACACTTAAAACCTCAACATGCAAACATGCATGGAAAATACCTACCATGATATGCGGTATACATGGAGCACCTCAATAGTTATTAGTTCTCATATTATTCATCCAAATGTTTATGTTCTAAGAGCATCTCCGATAGCAGTTGTGGTTCCCCACTTTTCCACTCCAAATTCCGCCTCCAACAACTGCCTAAAAATGTTCGAAGAGAAATTTGATTTTGGGTAGTCCAAAAAGAAAAGCACCGACTGCTATATATTTGCGGCAGTTGGGTTGCTGCACAAAACTTGTACGGCGGCGGGTACCATGGGAAAATGGATGATGCTTCCCTAAAATGTGTGTCCAACAGTTGCCCAAAAACTTGTTCGGTGGCGAGGGATCATGCAGAATCACGACAGAGCATCAACTTTAGGGCTTCTATTGAAAACAACCGTTTTCATGCCTAAAAATATAACACATCTTTATGCCCTAAAATTTACTTCAACATATTTTTACTTCCCTAAAATAGACCAGCATTTGGAGATGCTCTAAAGAATCACAACTCGTCAAACATATTGCAACAAATTACATAGCAACATGCTGGATATCATCTACTCCCTCCAGATGGAAATTTAAGTTGGGCCTGGATTTTTAGGTTATCAATTTGACCAACAAAATATAGGTTATATGCCGCAAAAAAATATGGCGATTGTTAAATCTCAGTCGAATGAGATTTAACTAAGTCTCAATCGATGCTTATATCCGTGAGATCGTGTGTGGAGATCCGTATAAAAAATAAATTTAAACTTTTATTTTCTTTCTTTTTGCATGTACTATCACTTGATTGAGACTTGGTTAAGCCTCGGTCGATTGAGACCTAAACACACCCAAAAAATATCTTTAAAATCGTCGCATGAAGTTTGTAAACATATATTTTTGTGATATATTACACATGTTTTGTTAATCAAATTGAAGAAATAAAAAATCCATGTTTAATTTTTATTTCTATCCAGCGGGAGTAGTAAAAAAATAGAAAAGCACAATGCTATCCCCTAAAAAAAGGAAAACGACATGTTGGCTCTCAGCGGTGTGCGTGCGTCATCCACTCATTGGCACGCACGCCTTGGTCATCCCGCCACTCCCATAGTTCGTCATGTTCTTCATCGTCATGATCTTCCAGTTGTGTCCAATAAAAGTGTTGCAACAGTTTGTGATGCGTGTCAACAAGGCAAGAGTCATCAGCTTCCGTTTTCGGAGTCGAGTCGTGTAGTCAAAACTCCGCTTGAGCTTGTGTTTTCTGATGTATGGGGTCATGCTCAAACATCTTTCAGTGGTCATAATTACTATGTCAGTTTTATTGATGCTTACAGTCGTTTCACTTGGCTTTATCTTCTTAAGCGTAAATCTGATGTTTTTGATGTCTCTCTGCAATTTCAAGCGCATGTTGAGCGTCTCCTTAAGCATAAAATTATTCATGTTCAATCTGATTGGGGGGGGGGTGAATATCACAACCTCAACACGTTTTTCAACAAGCTTGGGATTTCACATCGTGTGTCTTGTCCACATACGCATCAACAAAACGGAACCGCTGAACGTAAACATCGACACATTGTCGAAACTGGCCTCACTTTGCTTGCTCACGCATCAGTTCCGTTTTTGGAGTGATGCTTTTTCCACTGCCTGCTTCCTCATCAATAGACTCCCCACACGACTCCTTGGAATGAAAACACCACTTGATCTCTTGCTTCATGAAACTCCGGATTATACGTTCCTCAAAGTTTTTGGGTGTGCGTGTTGGCCCCATCTTCGTCCCTATAATAAGCGTAAACTCGAGTTTAGGTCCAAACAATGTGTTTTTCTCGGGTATAGCTCTCGTCACAAAGGGTACAAGTGTCTTCATGTTCCGTCTAACCGCGTCTACATATCGTGGGATGTTGTGTTCGACGAGAATGTCTTCCCTTTTTCATCTCCTCCACTTTCATCCACTACACCCACTTCACCTACCTGTTCCACCTCACCGTCGCCTGCTCAATTTGTTGATATTGCATACTCTCCTGTGTTGCTTCCTAATCATGATGCAGGTATTGGTCGTGGAGCTCGTCTTGAGTTGCTGGAGGATCAGGATGAGGCTGTCTCTGTTGTCAATGAGCACGTACATGCCCCATGCACGCCTGCACCGCCCACACCCTCCCCTAATCACGTGTTCGGAGAGGTCTCCCCTGATCCGCAGTCTACGCCGGCCTCGCCTACATTGTTGTCGCCTGGGTCGGCCTCGCCAGCGCCGGCCATGGTCTCGCCCACACCGGCTTCGCCCTCCCCGGGCCTCTTCGCGACTGCTCCCGGGTCGACCGTACCGTTTGGTTCGTTGACACCACCGGCCCCGCCAACTGCATCGGCCTCGCCAACTGCATCCTCTACATCGCCTTCCGAGTTGCCGTCTCCACCCCCGGCACCCCCTGTTGCTGCTGCTCAGCGGCCACACACGCGCAGCCGGTCTGGCATCATTTGTCCCAAGCAACGCACAGACGGGACGGTTGCATGGCTTGCAGCTTGTATTGCACACTTGAAGGATGATCCGTCAGCTGAACCACGCCACTTTCAGGCTGCTCTTGGCATTCCTCACTGGCGTCGTGCCATGGAGCAGGAGTATCAAGCCCTCCTGAAGAGTGATACTTGGCGGTTGGTTCCTCCGGTCTCTGGTGTTAATATCATTGACTCCAAATGGGTCTTCAAGGTCAAGAAACATGCAGATGGCTCTATTGAGCGTTATAAAGCACGGTTAGTGGCAAAGGGGTTCAAACAACGGTATGGTATTGATTATGAGGACACTTTTAGCCCGGTTGTTAAGCCAACTACCATTCGACTACTGCTTTCTTTAGCTGTCACTCGCGGATGGTCTCTGCGTCAACTGGATGTTCAGAATGCCTTTCTACACGGTGTTCTCGAGGAGGAGGTTTATATGCGTCAGCCCCCGGGATTTGTTGACCCTGCTCGTCCCCATCATCTCTGCCGCCTGGACATGGCGCTTTATGGGCTGAAGCAGGCACCTCGTGCATGGCATGCCAGACTTGGTTCAGTCCTTCGGACACTTGGTTTTGTTCCATCCACGGCTGACACTTCATTGTTTCTCCTCCGACGGCCTGAGGCGACGATGTATCTACTGGTCTACGTTGATGACATTATTCTCATCAGTTCCTCCGAGGCTGCTGCTGACCGTCTATTGACTGCTTTGAGTGTTGATTTTGCTGTCAAGGATTTGGGTGTATTGCATTATTTTATTGGATTGGAAGTCTCTCGATCCTCAGCTGGATTGACTCTCACTCAGCACAAGTACTCCCTTGACCTATTGCGAAGAGCAGGCATGCTTCAGTGTAAACATGTCGTGACCCCTATGTCTGCTACTGATCGTTTGTCAGCTTTTGATGGGGATCCACTCACTCCTGACGACGCCACTGAGTATCGCAGTATTGTTGGAGGGTTACAGTACTTGACTATCACTCGCCCTGATATCTCCTATGCGGTCAATCGGGTGTGTCAGTATCTTCATGCCCCTCGCACTACCCATTGGTCATCCGTGAAGCGTATTCTACGCTACATCTGTCTCACCGCTTCCTATGGTTTGCTTCTACAGCCTGCGCCGTCTGGTGAGCTCTCGGCTTTCTCTGACGCAGATTGGGCTGGTAGTCGAGATGACAGACGATCAACGGGGGGATATGCAGTATTCTTTGGTCCCAATTTGATCGCATGGAATGCTCGCAAACAAGCTACAGTGTCTCGAAGCAGTACTGAAGCTGAGTACAAGGCGGTTGCTAATGCCACGTGCGAGATCATATGGGTACAGTCTTTGCTAAAAGAGTTAGGAGTGTCTCAGGCTCAACCGCCAGTTCTCTGGTGTGACAATATTGGTGCTACATATCTGTCATCCAATCCAGTTTTTCATGCCCGAACGAAGCACATCGAAGTCGACTATCATTTTGTGACGGAACGTGTTACACAGAAGCTACTCATATCAAGTTCATCTCCTCAAAAGATCAACTTGCTGACATCTTCACGAAGCCTCTACCTCAGCCACAATTTGTAGGTTGTAGGCGCAATCTTAACTTGCTTTGTACTTCAGGACATAGTTAAGATTGAGGGAGGGTGTTAGATTGTGTATTAGGTAGCCTCCGTATATGAGTTGTACTCTGTATTGTATACCCCTTGGGTACCCATATATATATGAGAGAACCCCACCCTGTTTAGGGTATCGGGCAGTTCCCACAACATCGTTTAACAATGGTTACTGTCTTGTTTTTTAGGGAGTGATTACTACTGTCTTGTTAGTGTTCTTCAGATCCTAACACCGCTTAATTAGGTGGTGAGAGCATCAGGCAGCGATGACTGTGCGCCGAGGACCTTGCCGCCGACGTCCGGGAAGCACTCGTACCCCGGCAGTGGCCCGATGCCGCCGTCCCTGTCCACCTTCACTGGGTACCGCATCAGGTGTCCCCTCGTCGTCGTCTCGTCCGGCGACACGTACGCCCGCCAGTTCTCCTCCGCCGCCGCGTTCACCCGCCGCACGCACTCTTCCGACTCCGGCCGGCGGAACCACTCCTCCGCCCCGCCGCCCAGGTGCTCCGCCCATAGCGACATCCTGTACCCGTAAACCTGCAGCACAAACAACAAGTTCTTGTCATGGCATCCACGAGCTTTTTGGATGAAACTTGTTGGTGGCTTATATTACCTGTCCGCGAGGAGGACGGCCATGGTTGCCGGCCCAGGTGTGGTGCGACTGGTAGGCGCCCATGGCGATCTCCGTGTCCCTGGACCCTTCCATGGACCTCTGGTTTATGTTGGCCGATCCGATCACCACGTACTCGTCGTCCACCACCATCCCTTTCGAGTGCATGTAGATCATGAACCTCCGGTGCTTCTGCGCCATGCCCTGGCAATTGACAACAACAACAGACAAACACATGGTCTTCATTGTCAGCCAATTCCAATAGAGGAGCACAATGCATGGAATTAAGAGAGGGGGGTGGGTGATGTGCACTACCAGGGCAGAGTTGTCTTCGGAAAAGCTCGCCGGAGAGGCAGCCAGCTCGCGCCTCCCGAGGCAGTAGAAGTTCAGATAGTCTTGCGGATGGGAGTCAAGGAGACCCTCGCTCTGGAGAGCATCGGCTATGATCTTGTACATCATAGACATGGTTTGCCCCTTCAGAAAAAAGCCGTCATCATCATCATCATATATAAGGAATAGTGACATGGTTTGCCTCTTTATTATTTTTTATATACTTCATCAGCAATTACTAGATGCTCAATGTATCGGCACAAAAGAAAATTAATTTTTGCCATACCAGAATCCGTTGGTCTGTCAGTGTCTAATTTTAGTGAACTGACTTCTATATGGTTTGCCTCTGAACTTAGTACTATCTTAGTTTGGTTTCCGCGTAAACCTGTTGTTGGACCTGCTCAGCCGTCGTGCTGTAGATTTGTAAGATCTGGGATGTTAAGTTGGTCTGGTTTGGAATTTGGATACTTTTAGATTTCTAGTTGGTCTTTGTAGCTTGAACTTGGTGATTTCTTTATATGAAATCGGAAGGGGGAAACCCCTCTTTTGCTCAAAAAAAATATGAATGCTTTAATTAGATCATTCTTATTTTTCGATTGTTGAAATTTCTCTATCAAAAAAATATGATGAACCTTCAATTATAATTTATAAACCTTGGTGTTTTCGAAAGATTTCTATTTGATTTGCAATGTGGAGATGTTCTCTTTTTTCTTCTGAGGAATCGCTGAGATATGTTCCCTAGCTTCTGGTCCATGATTTCATCGGTTTTGTGAATTTAATCGTTGCAAAAATACGTACGGAGTATGGTTGGGAGCAAACCTGCCAAAAGAGGATTTGCTGCACTGCTGTTGTGGTTGGGATGCCTTCAGGCCACATTGGTATAACAATGTAGACTGCAAATCGCTGCTTCGCCTTGATCTTGCTCGCAATCTTCAAGGCCAGCTCGACGGGTATTAAATTATCCGCACCTAAGCATTACAAATCCTAAGAAGATTAATAACACAGATAGCGAAGCATTAAGTTCAAAACTGAATAGGTAAATGGGCAATTTATCTTCTGTTGCCATTAAATGAAGAACGGTTTGTGAGCAAATCATTTCAATTCGATTTGTACCTGTATTTTTGTGTGAATTCCAGCAGAATGAGGACCCAATGAAATACTGGTTCTCGATGTATATGAAGCGTTGTGCAGACCTGATGGCTTTCACGTATGCACTGTGTATGCTCCTGTCAATTTTCAGGTTCTTGGCACAAACTAGATTCTGAATAAGAAATGTGAAAACATCCGATGTTTATCAAAAGGGGTGTCTGAACTAGATTGTGCATAGAAAGGATTCATCATTTCTTAAACTAACCTGTGACTGTGCCTCCTGGACAAGTTTAGGAAATCCCTTGACAGATCCTGAGTCAATTGACCTGAAAACCTAGAACACCAAAGTAAGCAAGAAAGGATACCATCTTTGACGTTTAAGGATTTTATTTACTCCTCCGATCGGAAATGCTTTTCTTTAAATGGATGCATCGGATACTATTTTAATGATACATTCATTTGAATGACAAATATTTTTTTATCGAGGGAGTATTAAATAGATAAAAGTTCAAGTCATATAATACCTGTACATGCCAGTTTTCCGTGTCCTGTTCGTCACAAACATGCGCGTTCGCCTCGTCCTTGGAAGGTGAAACGATCCAGGGCATCCGTTTTATCTTAATCAACGTGTCGTAGTGCCAAATAACTACCTTTTTAAGGTTGACCCTCCATTTCGTAGCTTTTCGCCATCGTTGTTCGAAGTTTGTGAGTATATCATAGGCGGCGGGACCCTCGACTTTGCAGTGCAAATCATGCCACGGCTGTCTCGGTCCGTAAGAATTAACCTGCAAATCAGAATAAGAATGGAAAAAAAAAGATGGCCTAATGTTCAAATTCATTTTAAGACAGAGTATCGGTTCACATTGTCGAATGTCGTTGCTGATAAATTTTACCGAAACAAATTCACCATGTTTTGCGGATACGGGCGAGAACTAAGAAGTAGGAACCTGACAAGTTATGGAAGACTTACAGGGAAGGTAGGATTATGAAAATCCTGATGAAAAACAGTGTCAAGGTCTTTGAAGAGCCTATGTTCAGGCGTATCATATCTGCCATCACACAAGTCCAGACCACCAAGGAAAGCGGTGATCTTGCGATTGTTTCCCGCAGCCTGCGAATCGACGATCACGCATTTCTGATGATGCGTAAACAGAGTCCCCACGACCTGAAGAGAAAAATCGCAGGCAAGTCGATATGAATCATTTGTGAAGTGAAAATCAATTTGATTCTAGCAGCACATTGGGTGCGCAAGGAAATCCTGACGTACGTGCTGCTTGAAGATGCTGAGCTTGTTGCTGCCGTACCGAGGCACCAGCACGCAGTGAACGCCCGAGTTCCTGAAGAAGCTCCTGGCCTCCTCGTCGTGGGTGTGCATCACGCCGTCCTGCATCCAGTCCAACCTAGTACATTCTTATTTCCGTCAGACCATTAATTCTTCCCTACATGGATTTTCTCCAAGAAATGGAGAAAGTAATGGCTTGGTGAAGTGAATGTTGAAGAGCAGAGCATACCGTTTTGAGGAGGAAGCTGTGGCGGGAGGTCTTGTCGTCCCAGATGAGCATGACGACGCGGACACCCTGGTGGACCTTGCCCTTGAGGAGCTCCCCCAGGGTCTTGGTGGCGTCGCCGGCGGGCTCCCTGACGAGCCTGATGGGGTGGTGGATGGACCAGCCGACGACGTAGACGAGGTGGTGCGCGTCGGCGACGGCGCGGCAGATGTCCTCCCAGCAACGGCCGTGCCGGTACGTGGTGCCGCCGTCGAGGTCGACCGCGGGGAGCTGGCCGTCGGCGACGTGGGCGTCCTGGTAGAGCGTGACGCGGCCGCCTCGCCGGAGCGGGAAGTAGGCGTTGGGCACGGCGGCGCACAGCGGCGTGCTATGCAACTGGACCGGGGTGTAGCGCAGGGAGAAGCGCAGCTCGGCGGCCGTGGTGCCGCTGCCGTGGGGGAGGACGGGGAACCAGCCGTGAACCAGGGCTCCGGCGGCAACGCGGCGGGCTGGCACGGAGGCGACGCCGATGAGGCGCGCGCCGAAGACGTGGTTGTCCTTGACGTGGAGGTCGAGGGTGGCGGCGGCGTGAGCGACCTCGACGCGGAAGCGCTCGTCCCAGCGGGGAGCGCCTGAGTTGGGGATCACGCGGGTCTGCGCCACCGTGGCGCCGCCCAGGCACACGGAGACGTAGGCGTAGCTGACGCTGGTGATGACCCTCTTCTTCTTCTTCTTAACCGCGTCCTGGCGGGTGAAGGTGAAGCAGCTTCGCATCCGCTGGGACGTGAGGTCCATGTTGGGGAGGCGCCTGGCCTCGGCGATCCATACTTCCAGGTCGCCGTGCAGGTGCAGCGGAGCTTCGGCAGAGTCCATCAAGCTAGCTAGGAGAAAGAAGAAGAAGAGCACGCCTACCTAGAGCTCCTCCATTGTTGGTGTTGGGTGCAGGGTGGGGTTGGTGGATCAAGTTGGTGGTTTGTTCGAGGAAGAAGGTGGCTGGTGCTGGGTCCAATGCAATGTCCGTCCATGGGTTGCTTCGTCCGTCGGGGCGGCGTTTGTTCAGTCGACATCGCCTGACATGTTGATGGTGGTGCGCCCGGCCGGCCGGCCCAGATCCATCCATCCTCACACTGCCGCACGCACTTTGCTTTCACCACACTGTACGTGCTAAACCACATGGGAGCACGACGCCTCCTCAAAACACCCATCATTGGTTTTCCTCAACAACACAAAAAAGAGGCGACCTAGGCAAGAAATTCGATTAGAATTATGTCATGTATGGTCATTTCCTAGGCATTACGCTTTCGACCTTTTCTTAGAAAAAAAAGAGGCGCTCATGCAGACCATCGCAGCCTTCAGTCAATTCCAACCAAAAAAACCGTGGGTCAATACAACACCAGTGGAATTGAATTACCCATTTTGACAAGGCAACAATAACCAATGTGATCGCCACCTCACACTAAAGCAGATAATGCACAATCAAACCACCAAGATTCCAAGTGTAAAGTATAGTAGTAACACACAGCATCAGCGTTGGACAAAAGTTCACATGATGGAAAAATTTATTGCCAGACATAAAAACTCAGGACCAAGCTTACGCAACCACACGGTCATCATCAGACCGCATTCAGGAATGGTTTCCACGTAATGTGTGAAGAAAATTCACGAGGGGCGCACCCTAACTTTCACGACATACTATGACAAGTGGTGATATCATCAGACATCAAACGGCTAGGTTCGTTCAATCAACAACACTCCAAAACTCCACCAAGGTTGGACTACTCATCCCGCCGACAGTGTTTAATTGTCTCCCCCCTGATGAAAGAAAAGGAGAGTGCAACGTCAGTATTGGAAAAATGCACTATTTCTATTTTGCTACTTGCATGAATCCTACAAGAGCACAATAACATCACACCATCTACAGAAATAAAACATCATCAGTTCAATTGACAAAATAACAACTACTCCGTATGTTCCAAATTATAAGATGTTCTAACTTTTTTCTGAATCGGATGTTATATATATGCATTTTAGTGTGTTTGTTCACTCATTTCAATCCGTATGTAGTCCATATTGAAATATCCAAAACATCTTATAAATCGAACGGTGGTAGCATCAAACTAACCCATACACAAGAAAACATTGGAGCATATCAGCAAGTTTTTGATAAATTTACCGATATACTCCTAGAAGAGAATATATCAACTTCCAAACATTCTCTTCTCTATCGGTAAATTTATGGACTACATTTCACTTACTCCGATCGTTATGTTTCAAATACAATTGTTAATGGACTACAATCAATATGTTTCGAATAGAATTGTTAATGTGAACTGAAAACATACACAATTTATATTAAGTAAATTTACCGATAGTTCAATGATGAATACAATTGTTGATAATCATTGAAAACATCACAAGAAAACGAACCCATACTGAAATGCAAGCACCGAGTCAGCTACACCTAATAGACCAAAAAAACATGGAAGTTGATAAGCTACTCTCGAGTCTCAACTAAACCACATTCGGAGCTTATGTTTGAATCAGTGTTTGCATGCAAATATGTTATAACTGCCAGCAGTAGGAGGGTAAGGAAACTGTCCATAAATAAATGACTTGATATACACTAACTAATTGATTTATACTACTCCCTCCGATCCAAATTAGTTGACACACACTTAGTACAACTTTGTACTAGAGTTGTACTAAGTGTGCGTCAATTAATATGGATCGGAGGGAGTAGAAAGTATACATTCTCTGTGCCTTAAGTTTAGTCGCAAAGTGTTCAAGCCACAAATGAGAATGTATATACTTGGGGCAGACTATCCAAACTAAAAATTGTGTTTCAAAAAACATAATAATCTGGTAACCCTAGCTAAATTACCATAATCATGATCTATTGACATCAAGGAGAAATAATAATGAACACCATATTTGGCAATTGGTATCAAACATATGAATGTACGAATGATAAATGTTAACCAACAAGCAACAAACTAACAGTACGATTGAGGGAAAAGTGAGAAAGCAATTACTTCAGAATGACAAGGGACAGTTGAAACTTTGGGCGACCACTTTGCAGGAGATCCATTGAATATGTATGAGCATTCAGTGAACGCTGCCCCTATCCCCACACCAGCTCCAAGTGCAACTGATGCCCAGCGGGTAGTTGGGCTACCTGCATAAAACAACACAAGTCAAACATGCATTCGACCATCGATATGGTGAAAGTTACTTCAGGGAGTATAAATTTGACTTCTTTTCAAAGTGTTTTTTCAACATATGTGAACTCTAAATTACAAGTAAATAAGATTTTTCAAATTTGAGAACATTCAAGAAAAATGGATAAATACTTGCTAGGCAAACTTATAATTATATATGATCAGGAGGATAATATACAATTCAGATAGCTAAACAGCTGTCCTGATTGTTAACTACACAACTTCAGATAATCAAGTGGAAAATAGGCAGCAAACAGTAACAAGTTGCACTGTTTACACTTAAAAGAACTTCTGATCTGGAAATAAAACTCATCCTGGATACAAGTAAAGCAATCCATAGTTATTAACAGGGCACAGGAAAACAGTTAATTAGCTGATAACAAGCGTCGTATAGATATTAACGACCAAGCCCCTAAACACTTAAAACACTTAGGGCCCCGCATACTGCACCTTATATTATATAAGCAGTTTACGTCGCTGCAACAACAGAACTGAGGTAGCGACTTTGATGATGACCAAATTAAGCAGAACTGACATTTCATAATCCACATTAGCAAAGATCAAACAAAATCATAAGACAGCCCTAAAAATTCCTACTTAACACTTCGAACGATCATCATCAAGAACAAACTCGGGAATCAATAGGTCCACCAGTTCACCATTGTTCATATTCGAAACATATCATACCCATATTACATGTTACACTAAAATTGTACATTATGGAGATATATGGCCTAAGTGGTATAACAATCTAGGAAAGAATATGCTTGGGCACTAACAGGAAACACGCTGGAATTCTGAAGAACCGATCAGTATTCAATCCCCCCACAGACCAAAATCCCAGTCAGGCATATCATGGTTGTTTCTCCAAATTACCAGGCACGGGAAATGACTACAAGACTGAATTGTTTTAAGAACCAGAATTCACCATAACCGTTCCCAGAGCATGACTGCCACCAGGAAAGCATCACTCACACCAACTAAAATGGCACCTAAAAGTTTCCCTGCCTAGCGATCAAAGCCATCGCATAGCCTAGCCAGCAATTCAAGCACATCTTGCTCTTCCTGCACTGGTTGACGAATCGGTTGAAATGAGATTCTGGCCTCTACAGAATTCACACATGCAGCAAATGAAACATTAGCGAATGTTCGCTAATGCTCGTCCGCATCCCACAGGCCTCCACGCAAATCGACTAGAGGAACTCGAATCCCAACAAATTTAAGGCACCAATCGCACAGGAAACAATCAATCTACACTGCAGCGCCCTAAAGCAGATGCGCGCGTGCGTCGTCAGGCCCCGGTGGACCTACCTACCCAGCATCAGATTAGGCCGACCGAGATGGTGGAGCACGAGGATGGTTTTCGCGCAACCCTAGATCAACAACAGATACGCATGCACAAGCGGGGAACAGATCTCGCGTTGCGGCAAGGGGAAGGGGGAGGTGGGGATTGGGGAGCTTACGGAAGAGGATGAGGCCCCCGAAGGCGCCGGCGAGGGAGGCGTAGGCGACGCGGCGGATGGAGAGGTCGAGGCAGGCGTCCCACTTGGCGTCCAGGTCGTACCGCGGCGGGATCCCGGACTTGGGGGCCGGCGTCGGCTTCGGCGCCGGGGCCGGAGCGGCGGCTGGCGCGGGCGCCGCGGCGGCGGCGTTCTCGGGGGACTCCGCCATGGGAGGATAGAGGAGGAGAGGAGAGGAAGGGACGAGGGTTTCTCGCGACAAGCGGGGAGGAGGAGAAAGTGGGGTTGGAGAGGCGACGCGAATGGGGGAGAGAAATGCGGAGGGGAGGAGGGGAGGTTGCGTTTGTTTGCTGCCCTTGCTTGCTTGGGTTTGGGTCCGATCCGATGCGGTGCGGCGGATGGAAGGGTCTGGTTTGTTTGTTCCGGCCGGCTGTTTTTGTGTGCTTGGAGAGCACGACATTCTGCACCGATAGTTCCTCTTAAACTTTTTCAAGAGCACAAATTCAAATCCAAATCCAAATCCAAATCCAAATGCGCACGGTTGGCACCGTGTTTGTGCGTGATTTCTTCGGGCCGTGTTTGGAGCGCATGTTTATTTCCCCCGCGAGACATGAAACGTGGTCTTGTCTCTTGCAAAAGTCGTACAAGAAAAGTATTTTAAGCGCCATCATTTAAATCTAGCAACATAGTATTAAACGCGGTTCTCTTTTACTTGCATTTTTTTTATGTGAAGGCTTTTAAGCAACAAGCCTGCTTTTTTGAGGTATCGCCACAGGATGGGGGTATGAGAGTTTTTTTAGCCAAAGAAAGGGGTATTCCCCTTTTCGTTTTCATTTAAAAAAATCAACAATTGTTCAGCTAAAAGAACCAAAGAAAAAAAACATAGTTCAGAGAACATGAAAACTGCATACAATCTGCATCTCAAAGTAGAAGCAAATTCCCCTGGTCACGCAGGACCAACACCAATCTCCAAAAACACTTAGCTATATCAACTGGATAACTAGAAGGAAGCACGACAAAGACTTCATATATAGCAGTTACAGAAGCAATCAGGAAACACATCCATCTGTAGGAGAGCAACCACACGACACTAGGCGATTTTCGTCTTCCGGCTTCGATGCGTAGCATTCCAGAAATCCATCCTTGTTTCACCAGGTAGACTTTACTTGCCACCTAGTTTATGAGACTTGCCCCCACCATCAGCATGCTTTGTCTTGCTTCTTTTATCTGTAGAGGAACTCAGTCACAGATCCACCCCAGTCATTAACTTGACACAAGTTAGAGGTATACCGTTATTCTTTCTATTAAAATGATGTCATTTCTGGTTTTTCAGATTGATCACATAAGAGTTGAGATGCCCACAAGCACCAGTTTCTTATCAGATTTAGAAATTTTGTTAAGCCATGTTCCTATGGGACAATGAAGGAGTCACCAACTAGTTTCCTATATAAGGATTTGACAGTAAACATTCCATTGGCAGTCAACAAGCACTGACTTCTATCTTTTGATGTGGTGAGCTCAATCTCTCCACGTCTATCTTTGCAACTATAGTGGAAGCGGCGGCCTAAAAAAAATAAGTGGGTTAATTGCTATATTTTAATATATTTTTCTTCAAAGTGAGCAGTAAATAAATACTCCCTCCGTTTCTTTTTACTTCGCATATAAGATTTGGTCAAAGTCAAACTTGATAAATTTTAATCAAATTTATATTAAAAAGT
This sequence comes from Bromus sterilis, assembly GCA_950022295.1. NCBI lineage: Eukaryota > Viridiplantae > Streptophyta > Magnoliopsida > Poales > Poaceae > Bromus > Bromus sterilis. The sequence continues at coordinate 447,233,567 of OX465595.1, read as the reverse complement.
ATCAACATCTACAACATCAAAGTTATATCATATGAAAACTAATGTCATGATGCTTATAATGATATTGGTTTCATAATGTGAATTTTAATAGATTTTTCTATAAAAGTGATCAAACTTTCTCAAGTTTGACTTTGACCAAATCTTATATGCGAAGTAAAAAGAAACGGAGGAAGTAGTATTTTTCGGCTATTTTTAAAAAAAGTTGTGGAGTCATCTATAGAAACACCATTGATAGTTGGGATGTGGGAGTGGTAACCATAAAACTCGTTTCGTGGTTTATGTGCGAAGATTTATATGATCAAATATAATTGAAGCATGTCTATGGTTTTATTAGTTTTGTGCACGAGGAATAATTAAGGGGCAACATGAAACAAGAGAATATCGTGATATATTTATTGTTATTAGAATCTCAATCAAATTTTGTACGTCGACCTGGCATGGTTTCTATGCAGAACATAAAGTTGTTATGTCATGGTACCACCCCTACTAAGTTTTTAAACTATGACAAAAGATTCATTGAGCCTTACAAATAAGCCATAACTCTTCAAACACATACGATGCCGCAACTATAAGTTCTTTACTTCGTTTAAATAAAAGAAGCTAGAAGACGTTTAACCAAGATTATGAACTAAAGAATACTGCCACTATAAGCACTTTATGGATGGAGAGAATAAACAAGTGATTATTTTGAAAATGTGAATACGAACTAAAGAAAACATGCTAAATAGCAAATCTACAAAGAATTAAAAAGCACTCCTTAACCACATCAGTGAACTTAAAAAAAAGACCACATCAGTGGATGGAGTAGAATAGGAGCTGGAAATTAGGTAGTGTGTACAGAAAAAAAAATATCTTACGAAAAATGAAAAACGTCGACAGCAGGATTCGAACCTGCGCAGGCAAAGCCCAACAGATTTCGAGTCTGTCTCCTTAACCACTCGGACATATCGACCTTCACGCCCACAACAGAAAATAAATCTATTTATTCTTTCTTTACACCCACACATGGCAGAAACCGACCTGCACCGTTTAGACCTCCAGTTCAGCAGCTAAATAATACAGCAAGGTAACAGGGGATTTTTTTTCTGTACACACATTCCAGGATACCAAAACTTGAGGGTACACAAAAGAAAGAAATTAAGACTCTTACACTGAATCTCGTGCGCACATTCCTACACTGAATTTGTGCACACATTATTTCACTATCCACCACTACTCACTAGTTACAGCTTACAAGGATTGAATGTGTTCTGCCCCCAAAATTAAAATCAATATACTGCAAACATCTAGATAAATGAAACAGGACGAACGGCGCTGTCCTATTCGTAACGAAATCTATCATCTAACGAGGAAACTCTGCTGAAGATACCATCTCTTGCTCCATGGAATAGCACCTAGTGAGAGCCTCCGACACCAGATTATCAGCGATGACGCCAAGCTCAGCGTTCTTGACCATGGCCACAGAAGTAGGTCTGAACTTTTTTGGAGGCAACAACGGCTTGGTGTCGCCGTCCCTTTGCAACTCCTGTTTGTGCGTTCTAGGAGGCATTCTCCTAGCACAGAGAAGCTGCAGCCTTAGCTCCACCTCTTTCATCTTAGGTCTCTGTCCGCCTCTAGTCCTCAAGCAAATCGCTGCGACCGACGCAATCTCGTCGATCTCGCTCTGGCTGGCCTCCTCGACAACTTGGGCATCAATTATATCCATGACAGTTTCATCTTTTAACCGTCCAAGGAAGTAATGACACAAGTTGTGTTGCTCACCAAGACTGTCCAGGAAAATCGGCTTCTTCCTTGTGAGCAGCTCGACAAGTATCACGCCGAAGCTGTACACGTCGCTCTTCTCGGTGAGCTGTCCGGTGTAGTAGTACTCTGGATCCAAGTACCCGAACGTGCCCTGAATGATGGTGACCACGTGAGTCTGGTCGATGGAGATGGACCTGGAGGCGCCAAAGTCAGAGACCTTGGTGGTGAAAGTGTCATCCAGGAGTATGTTGGCTGATTTGACATCTCTGTGGAAGATCGGCATCGCAGCAGAGGAGTGGAGGTATGCAAGTGCCCCTGCAGCCTCCAGAGCAACCCTGATACGATCATCCCACGTCAGCAAGCATTTCACGGTCCGGTCGCCGTGGAGGAGATCATGCAGCGTGCCGTTTGAGATGAACTCGTAGACGAGAAGCGGCACCTCCGACTCGAGGCAGCACCCGAAGAGCTTCACCACATTGCGGTGGATGATCTGGGACAGGATGGAAACCTCGTTGACAAATTGGTCGATCTCGCTCTGCTCCACCATCTTCGACTTCTTGATGGCCACCACTCTCTGGTCAGATAAAATCCCCTTGTAGACGGTGCCATGGCCTCCATGCCCGAGGACACGTGTCGGGTCGAAGTTGTTGGTCGCTTTCTCTAGCTCTTCCAAGGAAAATATCCTTGTGTTGTGAGTAACACTTTCACTAGTAGATGAGATCAGCTGCTCTAAGAGAAGACCTTTGTTTTTTCTGAAGAATGCCCTTCGGATTTTCTTTTGAACACCTCTCTTCCATCTTCTCACTAGAACAACCGCACCCAGTGCAAGAGCTAGAACTCCAAAACCACTGCCAATCCCAGCAGAAACTCCTACAAGAGTAATAGCAACAAATGAGGATTTGTTTTTTTTTTCTGACAATGGGAATGCACAAGACAACAAACTGGTAAGGAAGACTTGGCATATACCCAAAATGAGATTATGTCGCTTATTGAGAGTGCACTGTTTTCCTACTGCATCAAAGAACATATCGTGGGGGCAACAGCGGAAGCTTCCTTTCAGGTTATAGCATGTCCCATCACAGTTATTGGGTATCAGGCACTCGTCAATATCTGCAAGCAGAAGGCTAAAATGTAAACTAGAGTGGACGATATCTCATTTTGTAGTCCTATTTTCTTTCTATCTACTAAACACTTTTTAATATCAGCAGACAACATACCATAAATTCTACAGATAACATGTCACTCATGAAAATTACATGTTAAAGCTCCATATTTCTGCATATGATAAAACAGAATGCACTAAAACACAAGAATACATACCTGTGCATCCATTTTGGACATAAGGATTTCCTTCAAAGCCAGGAGAGCACTTGCATCGATAACCAATGTAGAGTTTTCCATGTGTGACACCAATGCACTCACTATTCGCACTACGGCATGCATATGCACTGTCGGTTTTTGCATTTTCGCATGTAAGGTTGGCCGCAGACCACCTCCAGACACCAAATTCCTCAGATAAATCAGACTTATCCAATCCATATACTACTTGCTGACCAAAATATCCAGAGCCACCGTAGTATATTGATAGATAATTCATGTTGGCATCATCAAACTCTGAAAGCTTATTAACATATAGGAGTCCATCATCTAATGAAATATTTGTCACTTCATATTTCACAGGTGGTCTGGCGATAAGAATGCGATTGGATGCGCAATTCAACTGAAATCTCCTTGTAGCATAACACCCTGGTTCAAACCCAAAAGGGAAAGGAATGTTTGTGCTGCCGCATGATGTAGAACAGTTCGTTTTTGGGGTAGGATTATACTCTGTTTCAGTGAAGAAATATCAGTAACCAAACATATGTAATGAGATAACAATCAATGAACAAATGAAGCACTTTATACATTTCCAGTACGCTCTTCCTTGTGGAGAGAGATTTTCTATTATTTTCTTAAAACATCATAGAATTCATAGAATTGGACAAGCAAACAAATAGAAAAAAACAATGTGTGGAAGGAAGGGTGTAGTTAAGAAATAAGAAGTAGATTCTTTTGTAAGTACCTTGTTTGCAATCATCAAGAATGTAGGGATTGCCATCATCAGAACTGCCAGAGCAGGTACAGGAGTAGCCTCCATTTTTCACATCCAGACAATTGCTACTGCCACAGGCATACCGCGCCTTATCATCCGACCGAGCTTTTGTGCAATTGGGTTTATCCGTGATCACAGTCGAGAGGTACGCAGCGGAAGCACCAACAGTGCTTGCGTTTATCTTATCAGACAACAGGTCTGCGATACGAAACTTATATGGGCGGAATGACAAGAAAGCCTTGACGGTGATATTAGCAAAAGGCTGTGGTACCGTCTCGTTGTTCTTCACGATGGTCACCCTAAAGCCTCGGAACGGCACGGGGAACGTGACGGTGCAGCAGCCCATGCCGTTGCAGAAATCTGTCACGAGGAGCATGGTCTCCATGGAGGCGCACTTGATGGTGCAGTGGCCGATGAGGTCGCCGTTGTCGGGGTGGAACAGGTAGACCCCGATGCCGCAGCCGAGGAACCCCAGGTAGTTGTAGGATGCGATGTTGAGGTTCCTCCCTGGAGAGTCCCAGGACAGGTTGTAGGTGCTGACACCCGGCACCATGGGGATGGTGTACACGACAGAGGCAAGGACAGTTCCCGAAGGAAAGAGGCCGGTCACCTGGGTGGTGGTGTTGCCCAGGAAGAGCTTGGGAGGCTTGGTGGTGGTGTCGCAGACGAGCTCGAAGCCTCGCCGGAAGCAGCCTTGCCCGATGCCGAAGGGGTACCAGATGCTCATATCTCCACAGGTTTTCGGGCAGTGAGCGAGGCTAGGGGCAGATGGAGGACCAAGGGCTGCAGGTGCCACCTTGCTGTTCATGGCAGTGGGTGCTAAGCTCCCCACCCACACCAACAACAGCACCAGCCTCATGCTGGGTAACAGAATTCTGTATGTAGAACCCATAAGGTGGGAGAAAACAGAGCACCCGCCATGTATTTTAGTATATCATAATACACAACCTATCAGAAACCAGGTGTGTGATAGGCAGAGCAACCTGAAGACTTTACCGCTCTCTCCCGTGGGAACTCGGAAATTTTTTGTGCACATAATAAGTCTTAGACCGTGCAGTGCAGTCGCCAACAAGCGAAGCACGCCACGATAGATTGTTTTGTCAAAAAGGAGAACAAACATCAACATCTTGGAAATGAATTGGTGGTCTATGTGTGTGCCATACATCAACATCTTGAATACAGGTTTTGCTGACTTGTGTGGTCTCATACATCTTGGGCAAGACTCGCTGACCTTGATCTGTCTAGGCGACGCGTGTAGGTGCACAAGCTTGGTCAAGACTCATGTGAATTGTGCTAGCGGTTATCAGCCACAGGTCGTGCTCAAGAAGGGCAAGATCGATACGATTGCGAGCGCGGCTAAATGCAGTCGATTCAGAAGCATCAAAGAAGGGTTCATACCATACCGTGTGTGATTTTGCGAGCTTGAAAATTAAGGTGGAGCGCCGATGGATGGTTGGAAAGATCCAAGAAACTGCAAGGGTTGTCACGGAGTCAGTCCCACAGCCACAGGAGGGATGTCCCTTGCATACACCTACGGTTTCAGATTGGGGAAAAATGAGGAAGAATACTCGGTGGAGCACTGGTCCTGATGGGTTGGGAGAAATTACCTGTGGCTGAGATTACAAGATGCTGATGGGTGGTTGGTCCCGCCGGAGCGCAGGCGAGCGCCGCCCGCCATCGCCGAGAGCGAGCGAGGCAACGCGCGCCCGCCCCGTCGCTGCTCCCGTCCTTCCGGCCTGGGCGGTCGCGTTGTTCGGGAGGCTAACCATTAACCGGACCGATGGTCCACCACCGGAGGAGGAAATGGACCCGCGCCTCGCCGCCGGTGGACGCCGACCGGCACGCCCGCGAGCTGCTCGACCAAAAGTGATGAGGCAGAACACATTCATCATAGTAGAACGGTATATGTTCATAAATTTTAAAACGTATATAGTTTCATGAGTAGACCATCGAAACTTTACCAAAGTTAGAAACAAAGAAAAAAAAACACTTAGGCTTAGTTTAGCAGCAAAGTCTTTTAAAAATTGAAGTATTCTAAAAACCAAAGTATTCCACCGTACGACTAAAAGTCTTTTAAAAATTGGAGTACCATATAGCAGGGAGGGAGGATTTTGTGGGCATCCCACAAAATATTTACGGGCCGAGACAAGGATGGCGGATATATAAGAGTTGATGGTGGAATGGTGAATCTGCTAGACTTGCTCCAACATCACTCATTTTAAAACAAATTTTCTTATGTGGCATATAGTTAATGATAAAAGACGAATTTGTGGCAATTTAACTAGCTACTATAACATTATACATACCAAAATAAAATGAATGTATAACCTAATAAATAAGATCTTAAATAATATGACACTTAAGTTACTCCCCATTATGACCAGACTTAAGGGTATTTTATCTTTGAATCGTGCTTTCAAATTTCGAACCGTTTTCATAATTGAATTCATCGGGTCGGGATCTTTGAAACTAATTCTCGTTTTACGTTAATAGGTTCAAAAAAATTTCACGAGAGGCATGGTCTTGCCTCCCGTGGAAGCAATTTTGTTCCTTCACAAAAAGTAAATATGCCTCTCACGAAAAATAAATGCATTTTTTTTCTAGAAAGGTATGGTCGTGTCTCTCGCGAAAGCAAATATATGCCTTCATAAAGACATGATTGTGCCTCCCGCGGAAGCAGACATGTGCCTTCACGGGAGGTCGTACTTCTTAAAAACTCTTTTTTTTTCTTTTCAAAAGACATGATTGGGTCTTTTGCGGAAGCAAATTTGTGCCTCCGTAAAAAAACATGATCACGTCTTTCGTAAAAAAAAGGGTTTTTCTCATGCATTTTCTAGGATTCACTTTATCGAGGATATTTTTTCTGTTCTGATTAAGTAGGCCTAAACTTCAACTCAAGCAAAAAAAACAATTTATTTGAAAATCAGACAATCTTCCTTCATTGTTTCAACTGGAACATATTCATTACGGAGGATCCTGTCATGATTTGGATTTCAAATGCTACTGATTGATACTGTTATAAATATTAAAATATTTTTTCCGGTTACAACTGTTGGTGCAAAAGATGTGCGTACATTTGAACTGTAATTGACGAAAAATGAATCAAACTAAAAGGTATTTGCTGTTACGTACATGAGTGTGAATTCCTGTAGCCCGAGCTACATGTGCCCTGTTATTTTTTGAAAAATCGAAAAACATATTTAAAAGCGTCAAAAAATTTCAATTTTTTTTTTCTGTGGATACTTATGTGTATTCCTCACATGCGTGTAAAATTTCGTTTGAGAATATTATAATATACAGTCTGCCCAAAAATAACAAAATTTCGGCCTAAAAACAAGAAAAAAAAGCCCATTTAAAATCAGGTATTTGTCTTTTTATTTCCGTGACGCATTAAGGCATAATGGTATGAAAATTGGTACAAATCTCCTATACATGTGTATGTATATGCATAAAAAATTAAATTTATTATGAACTGTTTAACTATTTTTTATGATTTTTTTTTTAAAACGAGCTACAAGGAGCAGGGCCTACATTGGCATTTTTGGTTACGTACATGCACTATATGGATATACAGTACTAGGCAAGCCAGCGGCATGCCCGCATACACAGCAAGCTCTTGAGTACGGGAGGTGGAGTGCTGTGTTGGATGGGGAAACAACCTTGCCGGCGTTGGTGGAGGCGAATCCAGACAGCGGCGGCGCGCTCGCACAACCCTTGAGAAACGATAAGAGGAGACGATCCGTACGACGGTGATTACTTTCTTCGTCAAAAAATAAATGTCATAATTTTACATAGATATGAATGCAAAGTGGGTCTCCGTAGGAGGAGGTTTGGGACCGGTCTCCACCAAATTTTGAGGAGATTTGGATTCGGTCTCCACCGAATTTGTTTCCCTCATACCATGAAGAGGTTTTGGTCCGTGATCATCACTCCTATCAGTTACCCACAAACAGGATGGAGGCGGACGGGGTCGGGGTCGGGGTCAAGGTGGGCTTGCAAGATTGAAATTGGTTTTACGGGATGTCTGTAAATTTATTGTGAAGTTTTTTAAAAGCTACTCCACCAACGCCTGGTGGTAATTTTGTCAAGTGTTAATTCTGATCTAGGATCCGTAAGTCAGTGACACATTTACAGGAGTAATTTTGTCAAGTGTTAATTTTCATCTAGGATCAGCAAGTTAGTGACACATGGTGATGCAGTGGCCGATGAGGGGCAGCCCGGCATGATGGCAGTGCGTTGGCGGCAACGACACGGCAGCGCGATGCGGTGACGGCAGCATGACAACGACGGTCAAGCTCCAGCAACACTATTGAGGGGGCGGCGGAGCGGAAGTTTCATAGTAGCTATTGCAGTGCTAAATATATTTGGAACGGATATCATCCTGCAAAATTACGTGATGTGAGTGTTAAGTTTACGTGATCTCGTTTTGTTTAAAGAATTTTTGTTTGCCGAACTTTCTATAAATGATGTTTTTATACAATATCTGTTGGAGGTGATCCTAGACCATCAAATGATTATTTTTTAGCTGTATCAAATAATTTTTACACCGCATCATCATATACACAGAAATAATTTAATTAACCCTAATATTGGAGAAGAAAGTAAAGGAACAAGAAGGGCGCACACCTTAGGTGTCGACCCATCACTGTCATTAGAAACACAATCTTTGATGGCACAATGGAGCAGACAATAAAAACGCAAGATTTCAAATCCAGTCGTAACCATTCACTCCATTCCCGCTACGATTAACGGGGGATGTTGGAAGTATATTTTGATAAGAATAGAGATTCTTTTTCTGAAAAGAAGGACGACCCTCGGCCTCTGCATCAGGATGATGCATGCGGCCATAATTAGAATAGAGGTAAGAAGATAGAGGTATAATTATTTTAAACAGACAATATCTTATTGTACTTCAAGTTTGTCTCCTCCATTTTACTCTTACATATACTTCATATGAAATCTGATCAATACAACGAAAACACAATACAATAAATATTTGGGGTTCAATATTTTTTACACGCCTAATAACTCCGACGTTGTGGGGGCATATGGATTGGGAGCCGTTGTACAAAGGGCCGACCAACATCTCCTAGTTCTTTGTGGGCCATGAGCAACCAGGCAAATGTGAGAAGCTCCCCTCCTCTGCTCAGCTGTGCTGTGTGCATCTCTGCACGGGATTTGCCAGCGCAATACATGAGTAGTCTTATCCACAAGTCTCTCATCTCCTTCAATGTTTCTGTGCCGCGTAAATCGACTTCAAATAACCCCAGCACCACTAACACATCATTTATTTATTTTTTGCGGGGAAAAAGAGACTCAAATTAAATCAGGGCGGTCTTTCCGCCATACAGAGTTTTACAACCTCCTCCGTGCCCGTACCAAACCATATGGCAGTACGCGGCACGCTACGACCGTAAGCGGCTAGAGTATGACTAACTATATTCTGCTTACGGCTAGCATACTTGATCACAACCTCTCTAGGGTCCTCAAGCATCAGTTTCTGGATGTCCCGGACAAGAACTCGGTAGCGGGACCGGTTCTCTCCAGCGCCATTCAGCATAGCGACTGCCTCCATGCAGTCCAACTCGATCAAGGTAGGGAGCTCTGTCCGGTGTAGCGCCACATCCAGGCCTTCTCTACACGCCAGAAGCTCCGCCTCAAGCCCCTCATCACATGTAAGGATCTGTCTACATGCAGTGAATATAATGGCGCCCTTCTCATCTCTCAAGACCATACCCCCTCCAGCTGCTCTTGTCTCCTTGATAAAACTTCCATCAGTATTGAGTTTGGCCCAGCCATTGGCCGGGGGTGACCAAGGGGTTTCAAACCTTGTGGCCGGTGCCTTGTTACTACTCCTCAGCTTGCAGCCATGAGTGTCCAGTACCATTTTCCCTTTATCAAAATTGCCCGGATGCTGATGGATACACAAGAGAGAGCTAATGTATCCATGTAGGAACCGTCTTGAAGCTTCAGTCGGCGGTGCAACCTTCCCATGCGTGAATTCATTCCGGACGTGCCACACACGCCAGAAGATCATGAGGGCCACCATGCGGGTAGTTTCTGGCAACGGCTCCAGCAGGGAGAAGAGCCATTCCGAGCCCGTATCTTGGACAGCGCCGATGTCCGGTAATGGCCACTCCAAGGCCATTGCGTTCCAGAGATCCTTCGCAAGGGGGCACCTACACATAGCATGGAAACCATCCTCCCGTTCCACACCACAAATGGGGCATATGTCAGTATGTTCAAGGTTGCGGGAGAGTTTGTTTTCCCAGGTGGCCAAAGAATTCGTGACAAGGCGCCACGCAAAGACGCGTACCTTCGGGGGAGCAGGGCACCCCCATATGATCTTCCAGATGGCGCGACGACCATCCGGTGCCCTGCTCGTGGCGGCTGCCAAAGGACGCTCGCGCTCATCCATGGCAAGGCGATACGCCGAACGGACTGTGAAGATGCCGCTCTTCTCAGGCGCCCAGGCGACGACGTCGTCCGTGATACGCGGAGAGACGCGGATGTTGGTGATGGCGTCGATGTCCACGGGGAGGAAGTAGCGCCGGAGGAGATCCCTGCGCCAGGCGCCGGTCTCATCCAGGAGCTCCGCCACTCTCCTGAGCCGGCAAGTTCCTTGCTGGGAAATGGGCCTATGTGATGGCCCCATGGGCAGCCATCTGTCGCGCCATATGCGGATGTTTCGTCCATCGCCCACCCGCCACACAATGCCGGTCTTCAGGAGATCGAGTCCATGCTGAATAGCTTGCCAAGTCGGGGAAGCGTTCCCCGAGAAGACGGTATCCTCAAGCCGTCCCTCTGGATAGTAGCGGGCCTTAAGCACCTGTGCACACAAACTGGAAGGATTAGTAAGTAGGCGCCAAGCCTGCCGCGCTAGCAGAGCTTGGTTAAAAACTCGGAAATCTTTAAAGCCCATGCCGCCCTTCATTTTATGTGACTGAAGTTTCGGCCAAGCTGTCCAGTGCGTTTTCCTCTTCCCCTCCTTGGATCCCCACCAGAAATTTCGAATCATCCTGTTCAGATCATCACATACGGACATTGGGAGTTTAAATATACCCATTATGTAAGTTGGGATTGCTTGTGCCACTGCCTTGATCATAGTTTCCTTTCCAGCAAGTGAGAGTGTGTCACCCCAAGCAATGATTCTTTTAAAAAGCCTCGACTGCAGATTCTGAAATTTACCACGTGACATCCGGCCCTCGGGGGTAGGTAGCCCCAAATATTTCTCCTCAAAGGTCACAAGGTGAACCTTCAAGACTGCCCGAACTTTCTCTTGATTCTCCACGGGACAGGATGTACCAAACAGAGCGCTACACTTATCAGGATTAATACATTGTCCAGTAGCCTTCTCATACGTATTGAGGACTTCATGCACCTTAGCAGCTTGTTCCTCCTCTGCTTTAAAGAACAAGAGTGTATCATCCGCGAACAAAAGATGGGAAACACCTGGAGCTCGCCGGCAAATTTTCAGGGGTGTATAATCACCAGTTTCCTCACCCTTTTCCAGCAAAGCAGATAGCCCATCAGCCACGAATAAGAACAGAAATGGTGATAGTGGATCACCTTGCCGTAGCCCTCGCGACGGTGCAAACGAATCCAAGAGGGTTCCATTAAATTTCACATTGTATCTCACCGAGGTGACACATGTCATGATCCATTCCACCCACCGGCGAGCGAAACCCATCTTTTGCATCATTCGCTTCAAGAAGATCCAATCCACCCTGTCATAAGCTTTAGACAAATCAAGTTTGTACGCACAGAAACTATCATCCGGGTTCTTTTCATGCTGGATATAATGAAAGCACTCAAAAGCCACGAACGCATTATCTGTGATCAACCGTCCAGGCACAAAGGCACTCTGCTCCGGAGAGATAATTTCATCCAGAATAGGTCGCAGACGATTAACCAGGCACTTAGCAACAATCTTGTAGATGACGTTGCATAAACTGATAGGCCGGAACTGTGTGAGTCGCTCAGGTTTGTCAACTTTAGGAATGAGCACAATTGAGGTATTGTTCACTCCCTCCGGCATAACTCCAGTACGAAAAAACTCCTTCACACCTGCAATGACCTGCTGGCGCAAAATTGCCCAGTTCCTTTGGAAGAAACGCGCGGGGAACCCATCTGGTCCCGGCGCCTTCAGCGGCCCAATCTGGAACAAGGCATCAGCAATCTCCTTATCTGTAAATTCTGCACACAAGTCGCTGTTCATTTGATCAGTAACACGAGTATTAATTAAATTGATCACTGGGTCTGCACACAGGGAAGGGTCAGCCGAGAACAGATTAGCAAAATAGGACGTGGTCAGCTTAGCCATGGTCTCATGATCTTTCTGTTCTACCCCATCCTCATCCACGAGGGAGTGAATGCGATTTTTCCTAGCTCGCCAGACAGCTTTCCGATGGAAGAATTTGGTATTTCGGTCACCTTCCTGCAGCCAGTCCACTCTAGATCGTTGCATCCAAAGCATCTCCTCCCGGTACAGGAGCTCGTTCATTTTGTTCGTCGCCTTACGTATTTCTTTCCTATCTGCATTCATAGACATTAGCTCTTCTAGGCGGGTTCTAGATTTTTGTATATCCTTCATGACATTACCAAATTTTTTACGGCTCCACACTTGTAGAATTTTCATCAGGTTACTCAAACCAGTAGCCATTTCGCCCAGATTAAGCATAGCTCCCAACTCTGACCAAGCATTCATAATTACCTCAGGTAACGAAGGATCCCTCTCCCACATTACCTCATACTGGCGGCATCTTTTCCCAGCAGCGGGAGGCGGCTCCTCCAGTACGCAACGGAGACAGATAGCAAGGTGGTCCGAGCTAGGCGCCACCAGGTGCTGCACCTTTGCGCTCACAAATAAATCGCGCCACGCATTATTTGCTACAACTCGATCCAGCCGGACTTTAACATTTGCCCGACCTCCTCTGCGGTTATCATATGTATAAGGTAGACCTGCAAAACCAAGATCGGCCAAACCGCAAACTTCAAGGACATCTCAAAAATCAATCATCTGACCTGCAGAACGGGGCGTTTCGGAGAAGTGTTCGAAGCTCCACATAGCCTCATTGAAGTCTCCAACCACGACCCACGGCATATCGGCTTGTTAGTGCAGAGCCCGAAGGAGAGACCACATACGGTGTCGGTCTTCCGTCCGGGGCTCGCCGTAAACGCAGGTAAGCCTCCAGGGCGGCTCATTAGCCGCCGAAGTCACATACGCATCAATATATCTTTCATTCTTAGATTTTACATCAATACTCAACGACTCATGCCAATACAAGGCAAGGCCTCCACTAAGACCAGCACTATCAATAGCCTCAAAACCACTAAGACCTAGCCTAGTACGATACCTCTTCATTTTGTTCTCAGATTGCCTTGTTTCACACAGGAAGACAATACTAGGGGACTGAGCCTGCACTAGGCTCACAAGATCACGAACTGTCCGAGGGTTCCCCCCCCCTCGGCAGTTCCAGCTTAGAATATTCATTGCTCCTGACGGAGCTCCGCGGGCTCCGTCAGGTTGCCGGCGGCCCCTGGGCCGGCTGCCTCCATAGTGTCGGTCCTCTCGTGCGCGTCTCCGTTCATAGCCGCCCCTTCCTCCTGTGGATTACCTTCAGTTCTGCGTTTTTTTGGAGTTCCTGAGAGCAAAGGAGGAGCCGACGAAGCAGTATTGGAATATACCACGACGGCTTTGCTGCCCTCCAATTCTTCTGCGCCTTTGACTAGATCTTTGCCTGCACTTCTTTTTCCCAAAGCTGATGGATCATCCGAGAGCTCCGCATTTGCCATGATAGCATCTTGTGACAGATTCTGCATGGCCGGGATGCGGTCAGAACTTCTAGGTTGGGATTGACTTGTCTGCACCCCAGTTGTTCCACCCACTCTCTGCCCGGTTCCTTTGGCCGCCCTCTCCCTGTGGTCTTCTTCCTTCGTATCTCCAGCCTGCATCTGATCCATCTGTGCAGCTAGGAGTTCATCCACAGCCGGATTTCCCTTACTGTGCTCTGCCGGCTGTTTCTGGCGGCGATTTGAAGAGGTGCCGCCGTGGCGAGTACCTCGGCCTCCATGACCCCGCGTCGAGCTAGCGCTGCTTTCAGCAAAGAAGTCCAGCCCACGGTATGCCAAAGGATTTACTTTAGCACGAATAGTTCCTGACTGCTGTGTAAACCTTCTAGGCGGTGAGCACTTGAGTTTAGCACTATATTTGCCACTGGGTACTTCTCCCCTTGCCCTTCTTTCACAATACTTATCTTTATGCCCAAGAAAACCACAAGTGTAGCAGAGATCTGGTAGTTTTTCATATTGGATTTGAAATTCTACAACCGACCTCTTTTCCTTTAGCCTTGTAGTCATAGCAACCTTAGTCTCAAGGGCTCTGTTCACCGGGATGGCCACTCTAACTCTCAAATAGTTACCCATGTTGGCACCAGTACAAAGATCCGTTTGTAGAACCGTCCCAAGATTGAGGCAAAGTGCCTTCACCACTGCTTCTGTCCTCCAGTTCATGGGAACATCAAGTATTCGAACCCATATCCTAATTTTATCAAGTTTGTACTCTGAGATTTTCCTCATACCATCATACGGCTCAATGATGAGCGGATCGAAATTGTATTGCCATGGACCTCCCCTCAATATACGCTGCATGTCAACCTCACATCCAAAGTGGACGAGATACTTATTGCCAAAGAGATACTTGTAGTCCAGATTTTCCTTCAACCTCCAACCTTCTTATAAGTTGTCAAAAAGTGCGGTTGGTGTAGGCCTCTCCAGCGAATAGACAAGCATAATAACTGTCCAGGGATGCTCCTGGACTTGAAGAACTCCTGGCGCCTCCAAATCAAGCTCAGCAAGCACTACCTCTTCCTCTTTATCCTCCCCGTCCATGAAATCCTCCGGGCCATGAACCTCTTCACTTCCATCTTCGCTGGCGACTGGTCCCAACGCCGCTGTATCTGGCTTTTTCATCTGCTTCCACACCGTGAGGGATTGCAGCCGCGGGTTCACCGGCGCAAGAGCCAAGGCATCCCCATCAGAAGGCTTCGGGCGGGCGGCGTCCACAAAGGGTGCCCCATAATCGCCCCCACCAACTTCCGGGTTCACCATGGCCTTGCTCGGCGTTAATCCCGCCGATGCAGACGCAGACATTGCAGCAATAAACCCAGCCGACAGCTTCACCGCCTCCTCTACAGATCGATCTGGTGGGTCGCAAGGTTTTTGATGTGGTTCTCCTCCTGCCCTAGGCTGCTTTATGTAGTCCAGGGTCATCTGTTCCTTGCGTGCGGGGGCAGGAAACCCTAGTTCGGCCGGACAGCGTGTCCTTCCCGGACTCCACCCCGTTCCCAACTCGGCCTTGGAAAGCACAGGATCGCACGAACCTTGGGGGCCAGGCGATCTACGAGCGGAAGAGTCCGCTACAGTTCCGGGGCTCTGCCGAGGCAGAGACGCGGAGGACATGCCACCCGCGGCCGAGTTTTCCCCCGGCGGCGGTGGCGGCGTGGCGATCGCCTCCCGATCGCAGGACATGGCGTCCGTCTGATGGACTTTAATTGTTCATCTCCCACTAACACATCATTGATCATACTATTGATTTCATCATTGGAATCATGATCGGAAACATGTTGAATAGTTTTCCTAAGAAAGAATAGCAAGGTGGGTTCTGGAGTACCCCTGACCGGCAACATATCAGGGTATGTGACCAGAAGGTAGAGCATGTAATTGGATAACTTTCTGCAAGCACTCACCAAAGTTTTGTCTTGATCCAGGAAAGAACTTCTTAGGTGTGCCTCTGTGAATATATGGAAGCACACAATAGCATAACCAAAACTTTCATCGTAATCCGGTAGTAACCTGTACAGCAAAGGACCAAGCTCTGGCAAATCCTTGACATCGATGAGTGATTCGTTTGGTCTGTATTGGCAGACGATGCGTATAAGAGAGTCCATGATCTCCTTATCCACCTCAACATATTTTGTGTCCAATAACTTGCTCATCCACATTAATGGCTTTACCCCTTTGCAGTGGCGGATCCAGGATTTGAAGTTAGCCGGGGCGGGGTTTTAAAGGAAAAAAAAACAAAGCCACAATATAATATGATATGATAAGATGATAAAAAATGACAATAGATCACAAGTATACGTTTAAGAAATACGATCAACACAATGAATTGTTCAAAGTAGTTTAATTTTGTAGTACTAGGCAAAAAAAATATAAATCAAAACAATATATAAAGTCTAACTTGAATTCTCGTTGGCACAATCTTGAATGCTTTTTCCTAAAATGTTTAATCTTCAAGTCCATTAGTACCTGAAACATGTAAAAACAATCAGATCAATCTAAATCATAGAATAATAGGACACTTGGTTGAAGAAAAGATAAGACAACACCAGAAGAGAGCGAAAGAACCTGCTGCTCCTTGTCCTTGATTCCATCGTTGGCGAGTAAAGTCTAAAATAAACCTTGAAGTCATAGGCGCGGTCGGAATCAAACCTTCATCTCTCAATCCCTGAAATCCATACCTCAAACTCTTTGATCCCAGTCATTAGCGCCCTTAAGTACATATCCAAACAGAGATTGCTGATGTGGCATTGATGAGGACAGGATCACTGACTCACGCATCCACCTGTGGTGGATCCGGTAGGAAACCACATAGTAATTGAGTTGGGAACTAGAGAATTTTTACGTAACATCTACGAATTCACATGATGCGCAAACTACGTAACTTGTACTGCTGCAATAATATTAGCCGAGCTAACATAAGATCATGAGTGATCTGCTCGGCTTGAAGCTTGCATCCAGAGTAGCACGCGGACGCAGAGTCCTCATGAAAGACGCAGAGACAGATCGTGAGCACCACTGCTCATTTGCCCTGGGCATAGATCAAGCTCTTCCACCTGACGAGCTCCAGCATACTAGAAGCCCATCACGTTCTGCCGGAACAGCGCTCCTGCTGTAGGCAACGTAGTCGAGCGTCTTTCGATCGACAGGCACGTGGGAGAAGAGGAGCACACAGTGTGGAAGACGTCGAGCGCCAAGACCTGCGCCATGCCGTCGAGCGCCCGGCCACGAAGCACTATGCCTTCTGGAGATCACAGAGCAAGCACCAGCTCTCCAGTGGCATGCCGTTGACGAGCGCGCTGCACCATGGATATCATAGACCACCTCACCACCACTAATGTACAGAGCATGGGGCTTCAGATCCATAAGGTCTCCAGGACAAAAAAAATTAGGCCTTCCATCGTTTTGCATGCATCCATGCATTAAAACAGCGATGATCCCGGCCTGGCTTTGCCACGTCATTAAATCCACCCCTAAACGGACTTAAGGGCGCTAATGACCGGGATCAAAGAGTTTGGGGTATGAATTTCATCTCTCAATCCCTGAAATTCATACCCCAAACTCTTTGATCCCGGTCATTAGCGCCCTTAAGTCCGTTTAGGGGTGGATTTAATGACGTGGCAAAGCCAGGCCGGGATCATCGCTGTTTTAATGCATGGATGCATGCAAAACGATGGAAGGCCTAATTTTTTTTGTCCTGGAGACCTTATGGATCTGAAGCCCCATGCTCTGTACATTAGTGGTGGTGAGGTGGTCTATGATATCCATGGTGCAGCGCGCTCGTCAACGGCATGCCACTGGAGAGCTGGTGCTTGCTCTGTGATCTCCAGAAGGCATAGTGCTTCGTGGCCGGGCGCTCGACGGCATGGCGCAGGTCTTGGCGCTCGACGTCTTCCACACTGTGTGCTCCTCTTCTCCCACGTGCCTGTCGATCGAAAGACGCTCGACTACGTTGCCTACAGCAGGAGCGCTGTTCCGGCAGAACGTGATGGGCTTCTAGTATGCTGGAGCTCGTCAGGTGGAAGAGCTTGATCTATGCCCAGGGCAAATGAGCAGTGGTGCTCACGATCTGTCTCTGCGTCTTTCATGAGGACTCTGCGTCCGCGTGCTACTCTGGATGCAAGCTTCAAGCCGAGCAGATCACTCATGATCTTATGTTAGCTCGGCTAATATTATTGCAGCAGTACAAGTTACGTAGTTTGCGCATCATGTGAATTCGTAGATGTTACGTAAAAATTCTCTAGTTCCCAACTCAATTACTATGTGGTTTCCTACCGGATCCACCACAGGTGGATGCGTGAGTCAGTGATCCTGTCCTCATCAATGCCACATCAGCAATCTCTGTTTGGATATGTACTTAAGGGCGCTAATGACTGGGATCAAAGAGTTTGAGGTATGGATTTTAGGGATTGAGAGATGAAGGTTTGATTCCGACCGCGCCTATGACTTCAAGGTTTATTTTAGACTTTACTCAATTGGGAACGTCGGTTTCGCGTACTGGCTGGGTACAGCAACTAAGGCATCCATCCACCTGAACGCATCTAATTTTGGGCCTTCTCTCACGTGTACACAACAACTCAAAATGGGCTTGACATGCTGCATATTTAACTGGCCCATCTCCAGATTGACGAATCGTTATCTGATGATGAATCGTTTTTCTTCTCTCTTCGACCAGCCATGTTCGCTGCTGTGCTCGGCTGCTCCTCCTGCTCGCCCCTCCCATGGTGGCTGCCGGCCAATAGCACTAAGGGGTACCCTAGATGGCCAAATTTTACCCGGGGCGGCCGCCCCTACATGACCCTACGCTGGAGCCGCCCCTGCCCCTTTGTTGCCACTGACCACTTGGCTTGCTACCCTTGTCACTTTCTTCACTAACTTGCATAGCCAGCTTGATTTTTTACCGCAATCTAAATAACACAGAAAGTTGTATTGCCCCATGGAATTTGACCACAATGGCATTATTTTGGGCCGCCCAATGTTGCTGCATAGAAGAAAAGAGGAGATACGAGCAAGCCGATGACATTTTCGAGCCTTCAACCATGCCCATGTCCATGGGGACATAAAAAATATAAATATTGCACAAATTTCCAGACATAAACCTCCTGCGAATAGCACATATGTGATTGCGAGGTCTTCTTTATTGTACCTATGCTTATTGATGACAATAAAGAGCACAAAAGCAACACCCATAAACACTTGAGATGCACACCGGAGTATAATGCCACTCTTTGTTCGAAGCACCATGGCCTTAGTGTAGATATCATCATACATCAAGTCAAGCTCAACCTCTAGCAACTTGGGTAGACGTTCCATGTGAATATGGGATGTTAGTACCTCTCTATGATGAACTTCCATCTGGTGCAAGGTGCGTCCAGCAAAGAGCGCTCGGATTCCTGGTACCGAGTTCAAAGCAAAAGAAAAAATGCCAAGATATCTGTCATGATCTGCAAGCTTATTACAGTCTTCTCTCTTTTCATATTCAATGGCAATCTGGCTAGTGTTCTTTAGGTCCCCATACATGAGAGCCAATGTCCTCTCGGCATACTTGATAAGTCCAGCGATAAACACAAATATACCTGGAAGAAGCAAACCATGGTGGTGGTGACCTTTCCTAGACTCGCAGAACACATACAAGGCCACACCAACTTGAACCACTAGATTCAACAGATGCCTTAACCACAATTTGTTATCCTCAATGGCAAATGCAGTGACAGTGTCCTGCCCTCCAAGATGCATGAGGAGGAAAGATGCCCAAAGGAAAGCAAGTGGATGTGCTTCCATTAATGTATCCTTTCCATTGGTATCATCCTTGTGTCGTGAGAGGAAACCTAAGGCATAAATTGCTACCAAATCTGCCCCTAGATATGATACCCACATAGAAAACCTAAGAAGGGCATTGGTGCTACGTCGACGAAGTCCACCGGTAAAGAAGAGGAACACTTGTAGTGTAAAACTGAGGAGCACTAGCAATTGGATTTCCCATTCATTAAGTACTTGGTAGAGGCTCTCCATCGATGTTGATTGGAATAATTATGATGCTTAAAAAACCTGTCGATATCAACAATGCATACAACTTAGTGCAGTTTTCTCAGTGAGAAAACAAAGTCATGTTGACATGTTTATAGAATGTTTATCATTTTTTTCCTGAAAAGTGGAAAGTCATGGGTCTCTGCATCGAGTGATGCACACAACCATATTGAATGTTTATCATACAATTTTCCATTCTAGTTCAGAAGTTATTGTGCATATTCAATCCAAACAAACCAAATATGCAGGGCAAATATAACCCATGTACATTTGAAACTATCTTATAATTAAGTTGGAACTCAAAATCGAAATTAAATATAAAATTTTGAGAAAAAAGGACTAAAGCAACCATTTTCTGATTGACACTAGTGGCAAACACAATTTTGGCAGCTTAGTTCCTTGTGGACTACATTCATGGCACACCTACCTCTATCTTATGCAAAGAAGGGATGAAAAACTAGTAACATATAAATCAAATGAGTATGTATACGTATAGGATGGAAGGGTACTGAACTAGTGATGGATACACTGCTCATCCAATACAAGTTTAGAGAGGAGCTTCCTTCATGTACAAAGACTATCTTACCCCTGTAATTCTAATATGCTTTTCTTATGTTTAAAACATTGTGTTGGCCATTTATATTTTAGCGACCTGTAGAATAAAGGACCTCATATGGCGCGAAGATCGGTCATTGTCGGAATGTATGGAAGGAAAGGAAGGTAATGAAGTCAGCATCATAAATAAAAAATTTAAAAGTTCAAACTGTTCTATCTCTCAAACCACTACTCAGATTTGCGATTGTTCCTCATGGTAGGCTTTAATTCGACGAGATCTTTGACGAAATACCCCATGTTTTTGTGTTTCCCCAATTTTTTCCGTTCTTTAAATTTTTCATCTAATATTTTATGAAGTTGCCATGCATTGGCACCAGAAGTTACCACGTGGCAGCTTTGATAGAATATAGTGGCAACTTCAATAATGGTTGGACGACAACCTTAGAGTCCAAAAGAATGTTTATCAAAATATATTTAAGCAAGACCTACTTTTTTTTGGCTATTTACTGCAAAGCATTAGCTTCACAGTCTTTTATTGCAGGAGAGTAAGATGTACTTACGAAGCACTCGAGACTCGACAATACGAAACTAGGGGTTAAATCCTTATGAATTGGCCTAGCGTTTAGTTCACAGATCATTTTTCATCTTGCCAGTTTTTCTCCACCCCTTCATGAAGATGCTCCTGCCACTCTAATCACATGGGAAAGGGAACGCACCGCGTCCTAGGAACCTATATAGGAAACGTGCCCTCGCAATAATTTCAAAATATATAATGTGTTCTTTCTTCTTCTAAAGGATTGTTCGGAATGAATGTAAAATCAGTGTAGGCAAAATGATTTGTCCACTAATCCAAGCGGGGCCTAAATGATAGTTTTATGAAAGTAACAACAGATGAGTGCTTCCACATATATACCCCCTTCGTTTTAAATTAGATGGTTTTTATTTATATACATGTTTAAATACACATGTGAACAAATGAAAGTCATATAATTTAAATTTTAAAACGAAGGAAGTACAAACCTATCACAGGTGAAGAAATACTTGATAAGCATATAAGTCAAACAAAAGTGGAGAAAACATCGAGCATTGCCTGCTTGTTCACGGACGGTTGGGTAACTGGTTCCGTGGATCGCTTATTGACGATAATATTCAGCTGGTCTTCTTGGAAGAGGCACTGAAAGAAAATAGCAGACACTGAATTAACTTATCTACCATTAGCATAGAAGGAGGGCTTGCTAGGAGTCCAATTATGGAAGTAACTGGTATCAAATAAACGATAATGTTGAAGCATACCTTAGTCAGAACGGAATTGCTGTCCACTTCGATTGCTTCCAGCCAAATGCACAAGGACTGCTTATGCTTATGCATGGAAATAGCCCTGGCTCTGGCTCTCAATTCCTATCTTCTCTTGTTGGGGCTGAAAGAAGACACCAAGATGTCGAGGTACCTGTACTTTTGTTTGGACGTTCCTTGCAAGAAGAACAGGGTACACAGATCCCTTTCTTTTAGGAGCTAGCTAAATCGTCCCTTGTGGTTGTGTGCATGGGATTGATGCTCATGCCCAACAGGTTGCCTTCATTAAAAAGCTACCCAATCGCCTCTGTATTTTGAGATGCTGTACTACTTTATGCATTGCTTGGAGGAAGAGCAAGAGTGTATAAAAGGATTCCTCTCTTGTAGGAACTTAAAGGATAGATTAGAAGACGCTCAGTTGTCGCCGATCTTCTCGATCGAGCTACTAGTCAATGCGGGTCAATCACTAATTAGCGGGTACCCTTTCGCGCGCCCCGCAGAGGTCACTTTTAACGTTCTTTGGATCCGATATGTGTCGCGTTTTTGTTATGTCCCATGCGGACAACAACTGTGGCTGCGCGCGGACTCTGTTGTGGCTACGCGCGGACCTGTGGTTTGAACTGTGGCAGGGCTGTGGCTGAAAAAAACTGCGTCTATGGCTGTAAAAACCGTGGCTTTGGTTGAAAACTGGATTGTGCCTTTGGCTGAAAACTGAGCTGTGGCAGGGAGTTGTGGCTGAAAAAACTATGCATGTTGCTGAAAAAGCTATAGCTTTTTCAGAGGCTGAAAAACTATGGCGGTATGCGTCCAAAATCGTGTCACGTCCCGGAGCACAAAAAAATTTGTATGTTGGAGAAGTGGGGTATCGATCCCCATACCTCTCGCATGCTAAGCGAGCGCTCTACCATCTGAGCTACATCCCCGTTGATGTGCATTTTTTATCAGCACATATATTTAAATCTGAACCACATCCCCGTTGATGTGCATTGTTTATCAGCACATATATTTAAATCTGAACCACATCCCCGTTGATGTGCATTGTTTATCAGCACATATATTTAAATCTGAACCATGCTTGAACACAGCATACTAACCCATCCAGGTTTAAGTTCCAGACCTAGCAATTGTTGTCACATATGTACTGAATTCATATTGGGCTTTCTGGCGCAGTGTTTTAGTCGCATGATGTGTTAGTCGAATATGAAATGTTTATGGTAACTTTGTCAATTACTATAAGACTGAAAAAATAACCCTAGCAAGCTCCTTCATTATAGAAGGGATAAGCAATACACGGAAAATGTGTGGAACATCTCCGGCCAGGACTGATATATGCCGTAGCGCAGTCAGAAACGCACCGGTGTCGATCGGAATACTAAACCTTACCGGACTCCCAACACATCTTTCATATATACACTATCGATCCATCGACTCAGGGAGCAATCCACCAGGAGGAAGACAACGGCACGGCCATGGCGACGCAGCACAAAACGGCGTCCACGCACAGGTCGGTGATCTCCCGCGGCGCCCACCAGCTCGACATTGTCGGCTACAGCACGCGGCGCAAGTTCGGCGCCAATAATACCGTGAGGTCCCGCAGCTTCGACGCCGGCGGCTTCATATGGACCCTCGTCTGCCGCTTCGCCGCGAACCCCACGCAAGCGCGAGGCCTGACCCTGTCGTCCATCTCCCTGGAGCTGTCGAGGAGCCAGCCCGCCAAGCGCGTCGTCGCCATGGCCAGCCTCCGGATCGACGACCCAGGGCCGGTCCACAGATTTTGGGGGCCTGGGGCAAGACGATAAAATGGGGTCCTTGTAGGCAAATAGCAATTTTGCATGTATTTTATTTTACAAGCAATATAGTAATCAGTACATATCATAGATCGATGTTTTTTGTACAGGAACAATAAAACACAAACCATAAATTATTTATTTGTAATAATCCAGAGAACTACATCATAACAGAATCGAAACTACTCTTCTAAGTGGCACAATCATTTCATTAATTATCTGCAAAGAAAAAAAACTTGTCAAAACTGACATCATACTTCTCCAAAGTTGTATGTTTACATTGATGAACCTTTTTGAGATTCTTCCTTTTCATCTTTCAGTTTTTTCTCTTCCTTTTCTCACTACCAGATAAACATTTTCTAGATGACATGTCACCAAACAATGAAACAAATTGCAAAAAAATTATACAGAAAACAAAAGCACCTGGATATGTGCAGCTTGATGTTGATTTGTTGATGTAGCTTTCAAAATCTAGCCGCACTCTTCAACCAGAACAAGATCCGCAACACTCACTCTCCGCCCTCGCTTCTTATCTCTTGAGTCTTGAATCTTCCCATGCTCCTGGCCCTGCACTTTCAAAGATCCAACGAATCTTTGAACAATAGGCATGTAGAAGAAGAGAAGAATTGGAGATGTGAGATGTGAGATACAGGGGAGCCAATCTATTTAATAAATCAACAACGGTACTGACTGGATTAGGGAAAGGAGAGACGTTGAGCATGAACTCTTGGGGAGACGTTGAGGATGAAAAGAAAAAGATGATTGAGGAAGGGAGTAGCACCGTTGGACTTCATTAATCACTGCACGGGGAGCGGCGGCCTCGACGCCTCGAATTTGTTAGCGGCGGCGCTGCGTGGATTGGGGAGGAGACGAGGAGACGAGAGCGGCGCTGCAACAATTGACGACGGAGTTTGGCTGGCTGTACGTGCGTGCGGTAGAAAAACTGCTACTAGTAGTTACGAGGTACGTGGTGGCCTGGTGGGCTTGAGCTAAAAAAATTACCGAATAGATGCAATACAATGAATCACTACCTGGGCTGGGGCCCCTACCTCCCGGGGCCCAGGGCGGCCGCCCCGTTGCCCCGGCCTGTGGGCCGGCCCTGCGACGACCCCACCGGCGTCGGCCGCTGGCCGGCCGCCGAGTGGCGCAGCCCCGAGCCCCGCGCCTTCCCCGCCTGTGCCAGCAGGGCCGTCGCCTGGCCGCTCTCCGTCCCCGACGCGTTCCTGGCCCACGAGGAGCGCTACGTCATGGACGACTGCCTCACCATCCACTGCGCCGTCGACGTTCTCCGGCAGGTGTCAGCGGGCGGAGCCAGCAGGAGCTACTCGGTCGTCGTGCCCCCGCCGTCGAGCCTTTCCCGGGACATCCACAGGCTCTGGGAGGAGGCGTGGTGGCCGGACGTGACGTTCGTGGTGGACCAGACCAGGTTCCAAGCGCACAAGCTCGTGCTAGCCATGCGGTCGCCGGTCTTCGTGGCCGAGTTCCACGGGGACATGAAGGAGAAGACCATGCGGAGCCTAAGGATCGACGACATGAGCGCGTCGACGTTCAGCGCCATGCCCTACTTCATCTACACCGACGAGCTGCGCAAACGCAACAAAGGGGCATGCCATTTGGCCATGGCCCGTGCACTACGGGAGAGGCGGTTGACGCCTACGGCCGAAGTCTACGCCGACGGCGTAGACTGGCAGGCTCGCCAGCCCCATAATGGGCCGTCGGCGTCCCAAAGCCGTCGGCTTAGGCCTATTTAGGGCGAGGGCCGCCGTCGGCGTAGGCCCAATTTATGCCGAGGGCTGCCGTCGGCGTATCCCAAGCCGTCGGCGTAACTCCTGCCAGGCGGGCCCCGTTGACGGCGGGCGGCAACCTCGTTAGCCAGTAGAGGCTACGCCGACGGCCCCGACCTTTGGCCGTCGGCGTCGTACCTACTTTCATTTTTCTTTTTTATTTTCATTTCTTTTGTTTAATAGTTTAATATTATATTACTAATACATAAAATAATATTGGAAATGGGATTATAATATATATATCATCTCATTTCAACCCTCGATATACGCCTCTTTATTCTTTTTGGTCGTCGGCGTAGTACCTACTTTCATTTTTCTTTTTTCTTTTATTTTCTTTTTTAATAGTTTAATCTTATATTACTAATACATAAAATAATATTGGAAATGGGATTATAATATATATATCATCTCATTTCAACCCTCGATATACGCCTCTTTATTCTTTTTGTGTCTTCTAGTTAATACATAAGATAATACATTAATAAATTATAATACTAAATTAAAATATATTATGCTACTAGTACTATATTAATATGTGTATGCTCCACAGTTTTACCTCGTGAGGAGAAAGCTATAAGGGTAAACCGCCGCCCCCTCCCCGGCCTCGCCCCTCGCGCCCAGACTAGGCCGGGTTTCCGTGAAGAAAGATCGCCAGAGCGCCGTAGTACCGCATGAACTTGAATATGATTGTAGGGTATCTGTCCAAGTGTGGTGTAAGATCCATGCATAAATGCAATGTATAGCTCCTTGGTGTGACCATCTCCACATTCATGCAATAACACTATATATGCAAAGTCATGGACATGCATGTAGGTGTGGAATACACCCGTTTGCGGGTATACCGGGGGCTACGATGTGTTACAAGGTCCTAACCTTGTTTTCCATGTAGTTATGTCCTAAAAAACCTCAACAAACAAAAAAAATACATTGTTGGAACATCGTGCGAAGAAAGCTATAGGGGTAGACCTCCACCCCCCCCTCTGGAACAGGATGTAACACGTAAATTACCGCTGAAGCGTCGGAATCCTAGGAAAACATGCATATAGACCTAGGGTATGTGTAAAAGTGTGGTGGAAGGCCCATAGTGTGATTTAATGTTTGTAGATGACATATTATGTAGTTCATGCGTCTGACATTGTTCACAGACATGGGCTAACACTTAGTAAAATCGTCGATCCGTATGTGGAAACTCTCGGTACGTGTCTACCGGTGTGAATAATGTGGTGAAATGTGTTCAACCTTGGTTTTCCATGTACATATGTTCTAAACAAACATAGATAGATAAAAAAGTCCATTGGTCCATCCTCGTACGGAGAAAGCTATAAGGGTAGATCTGCGGGCCCCCCCGATCTAGGGTTTCGTGGGTGAATGACCGTCAGAGGGCCGGAATCATTGGAAAACCTGCATGTGGAGCTAGGTTATGTTTATAAGTGTGATTTAATGTTTGTAGATGGCATATGTAGGTCATGTGTCTGACGTTGTTCACGGACATGGGCTAACACTTAGTAAAATCGTCGATCCGTATGTGGAAACTCTCGGTACGTGTCTACCGGTGTGAATAATGTGGTGAAATGTGTTCAACCTTGGTTTTCCATGTACATATGTACTAAACAAACATAGATAGATAAAAAAGTCCATTGGTCCATCCTCGTACGGAGAAAGCTATAAGGGTAGATCTGCGGGCCCCCCCGATCTAGGGTTTCGAGGGTGAATGACCGTCGGAGGGCCGGAATCATTGGAAAACTTGCATGTGGAGCTAGGTTATGTTTATAAGTGTGATTTAATGTTTGTAGATGGCATACGTAGGTCATGTGTCTGACGTTGTTCACGGACATGGGCTAACACTTAGTAAAATCGTCGATCCGTATGTGGAAACTCTCGGTACGTGTCTACCGGTGTGAATAATGTGGTGAAATGTGTTCAACCTTGGTTTTCCATGTACATATGTGCTAAAAAGCATAGATAGATAAAAAAGTCCATTGGTCCATCCTTGTACGGAGAAAGCTATAAGGGTAGATCTGCGCCCCCCCCCCCCGATCTAGGGTTTCGGGGGTGAATGACCGTCGGAGGGCCGGAATCATTGGAAAACCTGCATGTGGAGCTAGGTTATGTTTATAAGTGTGATTTAATGTTTGTACATGGCATATGTAGGTCATGTGTCTGACGTTGCTCACGGACATGGGCTAACACTTAGTAAAATCGTCGATCCGTATGTGGAAACTCTCGGTACGTGTCTACCGGTGTGAATAATGTGGTGAAATGTGTTCAACCTTGGTTTTCCATGTACATATGTGCTAAAAAACATAAATAGATAAAAAATTCCATTGGTCCATCCTCGTACGGAGAAAGCTATAATGGTAGATCTGCGGGCCCCCCCCGATCTAGGGTTTCGGGGGTGAATGACCGTCGGAGGGCCGAAATCATTGGAAAACCTGCATGTGGAGCTAGGTTATGTTTATAAGTGTGATTTAATGTTTGTACATGACATATGTACGTCATGTGTCTGACGTTGTTCACGGACATGGGCTAACACTTAGTAAAATCGTCGATTTGTATGTGGAAACTCTCTGTACGTGTCTACCGGTGTGAATAATGTGGTGAAATGTGTTCAACCTTGGTTTTCCATGTACATATGTGCTAAACAAACATAGATAGATAAAAAAGTCCATTGGTCCATCCTCGTACGGAGAAAGCTATAAGGGTAGATCTGCGGGCCCCCCCCCGATCTAGGGTTTCGGGGGTGAATGACCGTCGGAGGGCCGGAATCATTGGAAAACCTGCATGTGGAGCTAGGTTATGTTTATAAGTGTGATTTAATGTTTGTAGATGGCATATGTAGGTCATGTGTCTGACTTTGTTCACGGACATGGGCTAACACTTAGTAAAATCGTCGATCCGTATGTGGAAACTCTCGGTACGTGTCTACCGGTGTGAATACTGTGGTGAAATGTGTTCAACCTTGGTTTTCCATGTACATATGTGCTAAAAAACATAGATAGATAAAAAATTCCATTGGTCCATCCTCGTACGGAGAAAGCTATAAGGGTAGATCTGCGGGCCCCCCCGATCTAGGGTTTCGGGGGTGAATGACCGTCGGAGGGCCGGAATCATTGGAAAACCTGCATGTGGAGCTAGGTTATGTTTATAAGTGTGATTTAATGTTTGTAGATGGCATATGTAGGTCATGTGTCTAACGTTGTTCACGGACATGGGCTAACACTTAGTAAAATCGTCGATCCGTATGTGGAAACTCTCGGTACGTGTCTACCGGTGTGAATAATGTGGTGAAATGTGTTCAACCTTGGTTTTCCGTGTACATATGTGCTAAAAAACATAGATAGATAAAAAAGTCCATTGGTCCATCCTCGTACGGAGAAAGCAATTAGGGTAGGTCTGCGGGCCCCCCCCGATTTAGGGTTTCGGAGGTGAATGACCGTCGGAGGGCCGGAATCATTGGAAAACCAGCATGTGGAGCTAGGTTATGTTTATAAGTGTGATTTAATGTTTCTAGATGGCATATGTAGGTCATGTGTCTGACGTTGTTCACGGACATGGGCTAAGACTTAGTAAAATCGTCGATCCGTATGTGGAAACTCTCGGTACGGGTCTACCGGTGTGAATAATGTGGTGAAATGTGTTCAACCTTGGTTTTCCATGTACATATGTGCCAAACAAGCATAGATAGATAAAAAAGTCCATTGGTCCATCCTCGTACGGAGAAAGCTATAAGGGTAGATCTGCGCCCCCCCCTGATCTAGGGTTTCGGGGGTGAATGACCGTCGGAGGGCCGGAATCATTGGAAAACCTGCATGTGGCGCTAGGTTATGTTTATAAGTGTGATTTAATGTTTGTACATGGCATATGTAGGTCATGTGTCTGACGTTGTTCACGGACATGGCTAACACTTAGTAAAATCGTCGATCTGTATGTGGAAACTCTCGGTACGTGTCTACCGGTGTGAATAATGTGGTGTAATGTGTTCAACCTTGGTTTTCCACGTACATATGTGCTAAACAAACATAGATAGATAAAAAAGTCCATTGGTCCATCCTCGTACGGAGAAAGCTATAAGGGTAGATCTGCGGGCCCCCCCGATCTAGGGTTTCGGGGGTGAATGACCGTCGGAGGGCCGGAATCATTGGAAAACCTGCATGTGGAGCTAGGTTATGTTTATAAGTGTGATTTAATGTTTGTAGATGGCATATGTAGGTCATGTGTCTAACGTTGTTCACGGACATGGGCTAACACTTAGTAAAATCGTCGATCCGTATGTGGAAACTCTCGGTACGTGTCTACCGGTGTGAATAATGTGGTGAAATGCGTTCAACCTTGGTTTTCCATGTAC
Source organism: Bromus sterilis (assembly GCA_950022295.1). Classification (NCBI taxonomy): domain Eukaryota; kingdom Viridiplantae; phylum Streptophyta; class Magnoliopsida; order Poales; family Poaceae; genus Bromus; species Bromus sterilis. The sequence continues at coordinate 447,204,101 of OX465595.1, read as the reverse complement.
ATATGTGCTAAAAAAACATAGATAGATAAAAAAGACCATTGGTCCATCCTCGTACGGAGAAAGCAATAAGGGTAGGTATGCGGGCCGCCCCGATCTAGGGTTTCGGAGGTGAATGACCGTCGGAGGGCCGGAATCATTGGAAAACCAGCATGTGGAGCTAGGTTATGTTTATAAGGGTGATTTAATGTTTGTAGATGGCATATGTAGGTCATGTGTCTGACGTTGTTCACGGACATGGGCTAACACTTAGTAAATCGTCGATCCGTATGTGGAAACTCTCGGTACGGGTCTACCGGTGTGAATAATGTGGTGAAATGTGTTCAACCTTGGTTTTCCATGTACATATGTGCCAAACAAACATAGATAGATAAAAAATTACATAGGTCCATCCTCGTACGGAGAAAGCTATAAGGGTAGATCTGCGGGCCCCCCCGATCTAGGGTTTCGGGGGTGAATGACCGTCGGAGGGTCGGAATCATTGGAAAACCTGCATGTGGAGCTAGGTTATGTTTATAAGTGTGATTTAATGTTTGTAGATGGCATATGTAGGTCATGTGTCTGACGTTGTTCACGGACATGGGCTAACACTTAGTAAAATCGTCGATCTGTATGTGGAAACTCTCGGTACGTGCCTACCGGTGTGAATAATGTGGTGAAATGTGTTCAACCTTGGTTTTCCATGTACATATGTGCTAAACAAACATAGATAGATAAAAAAGTCCATTGGTCCATCCTTGTACGGAGAAAGCTATATGGGTAGATCTGCGAGCCCCCCCGATCTAGGGTTTCGGGGGTGAATGACCGTCGGAGGGCCAGAATCATTGGAAAACCTGCATGTGGAGCTACATTATGTTTATAAGTGTGATTTAATGTTTGTAGATGGCATATGTAGGTCATGTGTCTGACGTTGTTCACGGACATGGGCTAACACTTAGTAAAATCGTCGATCCGTATGTGGAAACTCTCGGTACGGGTCTACCGGTGTGAATAATGTGGTGAAATGTGTTCAACCTTGGTTTTCCATGTACATATGTGCCAAACAATCATAGATAGATAAAAAAGTCCATTGATCCATCGTCGTACGGAGAAAGCTATAAGGGTAGATCTGCGCCCCCCCCCGATGTAGGGTTTCGGGGGTGAATGACCGTCGGAGGGCCGGTACCATTGGAAAACCTGCATGTGGAGCTAGTTTATGTTTATAAGTGTGATTTAATGTTTGTACATGGCATATGTAGGTCATGTGTCTGACGTTTTCACGGACATGGACTAACACTTAGTAAAATCGTCGATCTGTATGTGGAAACTCCCGATACGTGTCTACCGGTGTGAATAATGTGGTGAAATGTGTTCAACCTTGGTTTTCCATGTAAATATGTGCTAAACAAACATAGATAGATAAAAAACTCCATTGGTCCATCCTCGTACGGAGAAAGCTATAAGGGTAGATCTGCGCCCCCCCCCCCCCCCCCGATCTAGGTTTTCGGAGCTAAATGACGGTCGGAGGGCCGGAATCATTGGAAAACCAGCATGTGGAGCTAGGTTATGTTTATAAGTGTGATTTAATGTTTGTAGATGGCATATGTAGGTCATGTGTGTGACGTTGTTCACGGACATGGGCTAACAATTAGTAAAATCGTCGATCCATATGTGGAAACTCTCGGTACGGGTCTACCGGTGTGAATAATGTGGTGAAATGTGTTCAACCTTGGTTTTCCATGTACATATGTGCTAAAGAAACATAGATAGATAAAAAAAGTCCATTGGTCCATCCTCGTACGGAGAAAGCTATAAGGGTAGATCTGCGGGGCCCCCGATCTAGGGTTTCGGGGGTGAAAGACCGTCGGAGGGCCGGAATCGTTGAAAAACCTGCATGTGGAGCTAGGTTATGTTTATAAGTGTGATTTAATGTTTGTAGATGGCATATGTAGGTCATTTGTCTGACTTTGTTCACGGACATGGGCTAACACTTAGTAAAATCGTCGATCCGTATGTGGAAACTCCCGGTACGTGTCTACCGGTGTGAATAATGTGGTGAAATGTGTTCAACCTTGGTTTTCCATGAACATATGTGCTAAAAAAACATAGATAGATAAAAAATTCCATTGGTTCATCCTCGTACGGAGAAAGCTATAAGGGTAGATCTGCGGGCCCCCCTGATCTACGGTTTCGGGGGCGAATGACCGTCGGAGGGCCGGAATCATTGGAAAACCTGCATGTGGAGCTAGGTTATGTTTATAAGTGTGATTTAATGTTTGTAGATGGCATATGTAGGTCATGTGTCTGACGTTGTTCACGGACATGGGCTAACACTTAGTAAAATCGTCGATCTGTATGTGGAAACTCTCGGTACGTGCCTACCGGTGTGAATAATGTGGTGAAATGTGTTCAACCTTGGTTTTCCATGTACATATGTGCTAAACAAACATAGATAGATAAAAAAGTCCATTGGTCCATCCTTGTACGGAGAAAGCTATATGGGTAGATCTGCGAGCCCCCCCGATCTAGGGTTTCGGGGGTGAATGACCGTCGGAGGGCCAGAATCATTGGAAAACCTGCATGTGGAGCAACATTATGTTTATAAGTGTGATTTAATGTTTGTAGATGGCATATGTAGGTCATGTGTCTGACGTTGTTCACGGACATGGGCTAACACTTAGTAAAATCGTCGATCCGTATGTGGAAACTCTCGGTACGGGTCTACCGGTGTGAATAATGTGGTGAAATGTGTTCAACCTTGGTTTTCCATGTACATATGTGCTAAACAAACATAGATAGATAAAAAAGTCCATTGGTCCATCCTCGTACGGAGAAAGCTATAAGGGTAGATCTGCGGGCCCCCCCGATGTAGGGTTTCGGGGGTGAATGACCGTCGGAGGGCCGGAATCATTGGAAAACCTGCATGTGGAGCTAGGTTATGTTTATAAGTGTGATTTAATGTTTGTACATGGCATATGTAGGTCATGTGTCTGACGTTGTTCACGGACATGGCTAACACTTAGTAATATCGTCGATCTGTATGTGGAAACTCTCGGTACGTGTCTACCGGTGTGAATAATGTGGTGAAATGTGTTCAACCTTGGTTTGCCATGTACATATGTGCTAAACAAACATAGATAGATAAAAAAGTCCATTGGTCCATCCTCGTACGGAGAAAGCTATAAGGGTAGATCTGCGGGCCCCCTGATCTAGGGTTTCGGGGGTGAATGACCGTCGGAGGGCCGGAATCATTGGAAAACCTGCATGTGGAGCTACGTTATGTTTATAAGTGTGATTTAATGTTTGTAGATGGCATATGTAGGTCATGTGTCTAACGTTGTTCACGGACATGGGCTAACACTTAGTAAAATCGTCGATCCGTATGTGGAAACTCTCGGTACGTGTCTACCGGTGTGAATAATGTGGTGAAATGTGTTCAACCTTGGTTTTCCATGTACATATGTGCTAAAATAACATAGATAGATAAAAAAGTCCATTGGTCCATCCTCGTACGGAGAAAGCAATAAGGGTAGGTATGCGGGTCGCCCCGATCTAGGGTTTCGGAGGTGAATGACCGTCGGAGGGCCGGAATCATTGGAAAACCAGCATGTGGAGCTAGGTTATGTTTATAAGTGTGATTTAATGTTTGTAGATGGCATATGTAGGTCATGTGTCTGACGTTGTTCACGGACATGGGCTAACACTTAGTAAAATCGTCGATCCGTATGTGGAAACTCTCGGTACGGGTCTACCGGTGTGAATAATGTGGTGAAATGTGTTCAACCTTGGTTTTCCATGTACATATGTGCCAAACAAACATAGATAGATAAAAAAGTCCATTGGTCCATCCTCGTACGGAGAAAGCTATAAGGGTAGATCTGCGGGCCCCCCCGATCTAGGGTTTCGGGGGTGAGTGACCGTCGGAGGGCCGGAATCATTGGAAAACCTGCATGTGGAGCTAGGTTATGTTTATAAGTGTGATTTAATGTTTGTAGATGGCATATGTAGGTCATGTGTCTGACGTTGTTCACGGACATGGGCTAACACTTAGTAAAATCGTCGATCTGTATGTGGAAACTCTCGGTACGTGTCTACCGGTGTGAATAATGTGGTGAAATGTGTTCAACCTTGGTTTTCCATGTACATATGTGCTAAACAAACATAGATAGATAAAAAAGTCCATTGGTCCATCCTTGTACGGAGAAAGCTATAAGGGTAGATCTGCGAGCCCCCCCGATCTAGGGTTTCGGGGGTGAATGTTCGTCGGAGGGACAGAATCATTGGAAAACCTGCATGTGGAGCTACGTTATGTTTATAAGTGTGATTTAATGTTTGTAGATGACATATGTAGGTCATGTGTCTGACGTTGTTCACGGACATGGGCTAACACTTAGTAAAATCATCGATCCGTATGTGGAAACTCTCGGTACGTGTCTACCGGTGTGAATAATGTGGTGAAATGTGTTCAACCTTGGTTTTCCATGTACATATGTGCTAAAAAACATAGATAGATAAAAAAGTCCATTGGTCCATCCTCTTACGGAGAAAGCTATGAGGGTAGATCTGCGGGCCCCCCCGATGTAGGGTTTCGGGGGTGAATGACCTTCGGAGGGCCGGAATCATTGGAAAACCTGCATGTGGAGCTAGGTTATGTTTATAAGTGTGATTTAATGTTTTTACATGGCATATGTAGGTCATGTGTCTGACGTTTTCACGGACATGGGCTAACACTTAGTAAATTCGTCGATCTGTATGTGGAAACTCCCGATACGTGTCTACAGGTGTGAATAATGTGGTTAAATGTGTTCAACCTTGGTTTTCCATGTACATATGTGCTAAACAAACATAGATAGATAAAAAACTCCATTGGTCCATCCTCGTACGGAGAAAGCTATAAGGGTAGATCTGCGCCCCCCCCCCCCCGATCTAGGTTTTCGGAGCTGAATGACCGTCGGAGGGCCGGAATCATTCGAAAACAAGCATGTGGAGCTAGGTTATGTTTATAAGTGTGATTTAATGTTTGTAGATGGCATATGTAGGTCATGTGTGTGACGTTGTTCACGGACATGGGCTAACAATTAGTAAAATCGTCGATCCGTATGTGGAAACTCTCGGTACGGGTCTACCGGTGTGAATAATGTGGTGAAATGTGTTCAACCTTGGTTTTCCATGTACATATGTGCTAAAGAAACATAGATAGATAAAAAAAGTCCATTGGTCCATCCTCGTACGGAGAAAGCTATAAGGGTAGATCTGCGGGGCCCCCGATCTAGGGTTTCGGGGGTGAAAGACCGTCGGAGGGCCGGAATCATTGAAAAACCTGCATGTGGAGCTAGGTTATGTTTATAAGTGTGATTTAATGTTTGTAGATGGCATATGTAGGTCATGTGTCTGACGTTGTTCACGGACATGGGCTAACACTTAGTAAAATCGTCGATCCGTATGTGGAAACTCCCGGTACGTGTCTACCGGTGTGAATAATGTGGTGAAATGTGTTCAACCTTGGTTTTCCATGAACATATGTGCTAAAAACACATAGATAGATAAAAAATTCCATTGGTCCATCCTCGTACGGAGAAAGCTATAAGGGTAGATCTGCGGGCTCCCCTGATCTAGGGTTTCGGGGGTGAATGACCGTCGGAGGGCCGGAATCATTGGAAAACCTGCATGTGGAGCTAGGTTATGTTTATAAGTGTGATTTAATGTTTGTACATGGCATATGTAGGTCATGTGTCTGACGTATTCACGGACATGGGCTAACACTTAGTAAAATCGTCGATCTGTATGTGGAAACTCCCGATACGTGTCTACCGGTGTGAATAATGTGGTGAAATGTGTTCAACCTTGGTTTTCCATGTACATATGTGCTAAACAAACATAGATAGATAAAAAACTCCATTGGTCCATCCTCGTACGGAGAAAGCTATAAGGGTAGATCTGCGCCCCCCCCCCCCCCCGATCTAGGTTTTCGGAGCTGAATGACCGTCGGAGGGCCGGAATCATTGGAAAACCAGCATGTGGAGCTAGGTTATGTTTATATGTGTGATTTAATGTTTGTAGATCGCATATGTAGGTCATGTGTGTGACGTTGTTCACGGACATGGGCTAACAATTAGTAAAATCGTCGATCCGTATGTGGAAACTCTCGGTACGGGTCTACCGGTGTGAATAATGTGGTGAAATGTGTTCAACCTTGGTTTTCCATGTACATATGTGCTAAAGAAACATAGATAGATAAAAAAAAGTCCATTGGTCCATCCTCGTACGGAGAAAGCTATAAGGGTAGATCTGCGGGGCCCCCGATCTAGGGTTTCGGGGGTGAAAGACCGTCGGAGGGCCGGAATCATTGAAAAACCTGCATGTGGAGCTAGGTTATGTTTATAAGTGTGATTTAATGTTTGTAGATGGCATATGTAGGTCATGTGTGTGACGTTGTTCACGGACATGGGCTAACAATTAGTAAAATCGTCGATCCGTATGTGGAAACTCTCGGTACGGGTCTACCGGTGTGAATAATGTGGTGAAATGTGTTCAACCTTGGTTTTCCATGTACATATGTGCTAAAGAAACATAGATAGATAAAAAAAGTCCATTGGTCCATCCTCGTACGGAGAAAGCTATAAGGGTAGATCTGCGGGGCCCCCGATCTAGGGTTTCGGGGGTGAAAGACCGTCGGAGGGCCGGAATCATTGAAAAACCTGCATGTGGAGCTAGGTTATGTTTATAAGTGTGATTTAATGTTTGTAGATGGCATATGTAGGTCATGTGTCTGACGTTGTTCGCGGACATGGGCTAACACTTAGTAAAATCGTCGATCCGTATGTGGAAACTCTCGTTACGGGTCTACCGGTGTGAATAATGTGGTGAAATGTGTTCAACCTTGGTTTTCCATGTACATATGTGCTAAAGAAACATAGATAGATAAAAAAAAGTCCATTGGTCCATCCTCGTACGGAGAAAGCTATAAGGGTAGATCTGCGGGGCCCCCGATCTAGGGTTTCGGGGGTGAAAGACCGTCGGAGGGCCGGAATCATTGAAAAACCTGCATGTGGAGCTAGGTTATGTTTATAAGTGTGATTTAATGTTTGTAGATGGCATATGTAGGTCATGTGTCTGACGTTGTTCACGGACATGGGCTAACACTTAGTAAAATCGTCGATCCGTATGTGGAAACTCCCGGTACGTGTCTACCGGTGTGAATAATGTGGTGAAATGTGTTCAACCTTGGTTTTCCATGAACATATGTGCTAAAAAAACATAGATAGATAAAAAATTCCATTGGTCCATCCTCGTACGGAGAAAGCTATAAGGTTAGATCTGCGGCCCCCCCTGATATAGGGTTTCGGGGGTGAATGACCGTCGGAGGGCCGGAATCATTGGAAAACCTGCATGTGGAGCTAGGTTATGTTTATAAGTGTGATTTAATGTTTGTAGATGGCATATGTAGGTCATGTGTCTGACGTTGTTCACGGACATGGGCTAACACTTAGTAAAATCGTCGATTCGTCTGTGGAAACTTCCGGTACGTGTCTACCGGTGCGAATAATGTGTTGAAATGTGTTCAACCTTGGTTTTCCATGAACATATGTGCTAAACAAACATAGATAGATAAAAAATTCCATTGGTCCATCCTCGTACGGAGAAAGCTATAAGGGTAGATCTGCGGGCCCCCCCGATCTAGTGTTTCGGGGGTGAATGACCGTCGGAGGGCCGGAATCATTGGAAAACCTGCATGTGGAGCTAGGTTATGTTTATAAGTGTGATTTAATGTTTGTAGATGTCATATGTAGGGCATGTGTCTAACGTTGTTCACGGACATGGGCTAACACTTAGTAAAATCGTCGATCCGTATGTGGAAACTCTCGGTACGTGTCTACCGGTGTGAATAATGTGGTGAAATGTGTTCAACCTTGGTTTTCCGTGTACATATGTGCTAAAAAACATAGATAGATAAAAAAGTCCATTGGTCCATCCTCGTACGGAGAAAGCAATAAGGGTAGGTTTGCGGGCCCCCCCGATCTAGGGTTTCGGAGGTGAATGACCGTCGGAGGGCCGGAATCATTGGAAAACCAGCATGTGGAGCTAGGTTATGTTTATAAGTGTGATTTAATGTTTGTAGATGGCATATGTAGGTCATGTGTCTGACGTTGTTCACGGACATGGGCTAACACTTAGTAAAATCGTCGATCCGTATGTGGAAACTCTCGGTACGGGTCTACCGGTGTGAATAATGTGGTGAAATGTGTTCAACCTTGGTTTTCCATGTACATATGTGCTAAAATAACATAGATAGATAAAAAAGTCCATTGGTCCATCCTCGTACGGAGAAAGCAATAAGGGTAGGTATGCGGGTCGCCCCGATCTAGGGTTTCGGAGGTGAATGACCGTCGGAGGGCCGGAATCATTGGAAAACCAGCATGTGGAGCTAGGTTATGTTTATAAGTGTGATTTAATGTTTGTAGATGGCATATGTAGGTCATGTGTCTGACGTTGTTCACGGACATGGGCTAACACTTAGTAAAATCGTCGATCCGTATGTGGAAACTCTCGGTACGGGTCTACCGGTGTGAATAATGTGGTGAAATGTGTTCAACCTTGGTTTTCCATGTACATATGTGCCAAACAAACATAGATAGATAAAAAAGTCCATTGGTCCATCCTCGTACGGAGAAAGCTATAAGGGTAGATCTGCGGGCCCCCCCGATCTAGGGTTTCGGGGGTGAGTGACCGTCGGAGGGCCGGAATCATTGGAAAACCTGCATGTGGAGCTAGGTTATGTTTATAAGTGTGATTTAATGTTTGTAGATGGCATATGTAGGTCATGTGTCTGACGTTGTTCACGGACATGGGCTAACACTTAGTAAAATCGTCGATCTGTATGTGGAAACTCTCGGTACGTGTCTACCGGTGTGAATAATGTGGTGAAATGTGTTCAACCTTGGTTTTCCATGTACATATGTGCTAAACAAACATAGATAGATAAAAAAGTCCATTGGTCCATCCTTGTACGGAGAAAGCTATAAGGGTAGATCTGCGAGCCCCCCCGATCTAGGGTTTCGGGGGTGAATGTTCGTCGGAGGGACAGAATCATTGGAAAACCTGCATGTGGAGCTACGTTATGTTTATAAGTGTGATTTAATGTTTGTAGATGACATATGTAGGTCATGTGTCTGACGTTGTTCACGGACATGGGCTAACACTTAGTAAAATCATCGATCCGTATGTGGAAACTCTCGGTACGTGTCTACCGGTGTGAATAATGTGGTGAAATGTGTTCAACCTTGGTTTTCCATGTACATATGTGCTAAAAAACATAGATAGATAAAAAAGTCCATTGGTCCATCCTCTTACGGAGAAAGCTATGAGGGTAGATCTGCGGGCCCCCCCGATGTAGGGTTTCGGGGGTGAATGACCTTCGGAGGGCCGGAATCATTGGAAAACCTGCATGTGGAGCTAGGTTATGTTTATAAGTGTGATTTAATGTTTGTACATGGCATATGTAGGTCATGTGTCTGACGTTTTCACGGACATGGGCTAACACTTAGTAAATTCGTCGATCTGTATGTGGAAACTCCCGATACGTGTCTACAGGTGTGAATAATGTGGTTAAATGTGTTCAACCTTGGTTTTCCATGTACATATGTGCTAAACAAACATAGATAGATAAAAAACTCCATTGGTCCATCCTCGTACGGAGAAAGCTATAAGGGTAGATCTGCGCCCCCCCCCCCCCCCGATCTAGGTTTTCGGAGCTGAATGACCGTCGGAGGGCCGGAATCATTCGAAAACAAGCATGTGGAGCTAGGTTATGTTTATAAGTGTGATTTAATGTTTGTAGATGGCATATGTAGGTCATGTGTGTGACGTTGTTCACGGACATGGGCTAACAATTAGTAAAATCGTCGATCCGTATGTGGAAACTCTCGGTACGGGTCTACCGGTGTGAATAATGTGGTGAAATGTGTTCAACCTTGGTTTTCCATGTACATATGTGCTAAAGAAACATAGATAGATAAAAAAAGTCCATTGGTCCATCCTCGTACGGAGAAAGCTATAAGGGTAGATCTGCGGGGCCCCCGATCTAGGGTTTCGGGGGTGAAAGACCGTCGGAGGGCCGGAATCATTGAAAAACCTGCATGTGGAGCTAGGTTATGTTTATAAGTGTGATTTAATGTTTGTAGATGGCATATGTAGGTCATGTGTCTGACGTTGTTCACGGACATGGGCTAACACTTAGTAAAATCGTCGATCCGTATGTGGAAACTCCCGGTACGTGTCTACCGGTGTGAATAATGTGGTGAAATGTGTTCAACCTTGGTTTTCCATGAACATATGTGCTAAAAACACATAGATAGATAAAAAATTCCATTGGTCCATCCTCGTACGGAGAAAGCTATAAGGGTAGATCTGCGGGCCCCCCTGATCTAGGGTTTCGGGGGTGAATGACCGTCGGAGGGCCGGAATCATTGGAAAACCTGCATGTGGAGCTAGGTTATGTTTATAAGTGTGATTTAATGTTTGTACATGGCATATGTAGGTCATGTGTCTGACGTATTCACGGACATGGGCTAACACTTAGTAAAATCGTCGATCTGTATGTGGAAACTCCCGATACGTGTCTACCGGTGTGAATAATGTGGTGAAATGTGTTCAACCTTGGTTTTCCATGTACATATGTGCTAAACAAACATAGATAGATAAAAAACTCCATTGGTCCATCCTCGTACGGAGAAAGCTATAAGGGTAGATCTGCGCCCCCCCCCCCCCGATCTAGGTTTTCGGAGCTGAATGACCGTCGGAGGGCCGGAATCATTGGAAAACCAGCATGTGGAGCTAGGTTATGTTTATATGTGTGATTTAATGTTTGTAGATCGCATATGTAGGTCATGTGTGTGACGTTGTTCACGGACATGGGCTAACAATTAGTAAAATCGTCGATCCGTATGTGGAAACTCTCGGTACGGGTCTACCGGTGTGAATAATGTGGTGAAATGTGTTCAACCTTGGTTTTCCATGTACATATGTGCTAAAGAAACATAGATAGATAAAAAAAAGTCCATTGGTCCATCCTCGTACGGAGAAAGCTATAAGGGTAGATCTGCGGGGCCCCCGATCTAGGGTTTCGGGGGTGAAAGACCGTCGGAGGGCCGGAATCATTGAAAAACCTGCATGTGGAGCTAGGTTATGTTTATAAGTGTGATTTAATGTTTGTAGATGGCATATGTAGGTCATGTGTGTGACGTTGTTCACGGACATGGGCTAACAATTAGTAAAATCGTCGATCCGTATGTGGAAACTCTCGGTACGGGTCTACCGGTGTGAATAATGTGGTGAAATGTGTTCAACCTTGGTTTTCCATGTACATATGTGCTAAAGAAACATAGATAGATAAAAAAAGTCCATTGGTCCATCCTCGTACGGAGAAAGCTATAAGGGTAGATCTGCGGGGCCCCCGATCTAGGGTTTCGGGGGTGAAAGACCGTCGGAGGGCCGGAATCATTGAAAAACCTGCATGTGGAGCTAGGTTATGTTTATAAGTGTGATTTAATGTTTGTAGATGGCATATGTAGGTCATGTGTCTGACGTTGTTCGCGGACATGGGCTAACACTTAGTAAAATCGTCGATCCGTATGTGGAAACTCTCGGTACGGGTCTACCGGTGTGAATAATGTGGTGAAATGTGTTCAACCTTGGTTTTCCATGTACATATGTGCTAAAGAAACATAGATAGATAAAAAAAAGTCCATTGGTCCATCCTCGTACGGAGAAAGCTATAAGGGTAGATCTGCGGGGCCCCCGATCTAGGGTTTCGGGGGTGAAAGACCGTCGGAGGGCCGGAATCATTGAAAAACCTGCATGTGGAGCTAGGTTATGTTTATAAGTGTGATTTAATGTTTGTAGATGGCATATGTAGGTCATGTGTCTGACGTTGTTCACGGACATGGGCTAACACTTAGTAAAATCGTCGATCCGTATGTGGAAACTCCCGGTACGTGTCTACCGGTGTGAATAATGTGGTGAAATGTGTTCAACCTTGGTTTTCCATGAACATATGTGCTAAAAAAACATAGATAGATAAAAAATTCCATTGGTCCATCCTCGTACGGAGAAAGCTATAAGGTTAGATCTGCGGCCCCCCCTGATATAGGGTTTCGGGGGTGAATGACCGTCGGAGGGCCGGAATCATTGGAAAACCTGCATGTGGAGCTAGGTTATGTTTATAAGTGTGATTTAATGTTTGTAGATGGCATATGTAGGTCATGTGTCTGACGTTGTTCACGGACATGGGCTAACACTTAGTAAAATCGTCGATTCGTCTGTGGAAACTTCCGGTACGTGTCTACCGGTGCGAATAATGTGTTGAAATGTGTTCAACCTTGGTTTTCCATGTACATATGTGCTAAAAAAACATAGATAGATAAAAAAGACCATTGGTCCATCCTCGTACGGAGAAAGCAATAAGGGTAGGTATGCGGGCCGCCCCGATCTAGGGTTTCGGAGGTGAATGACCGTCGGAGGGCCGGAATCATTGGAAAACCAGCATGTGGAGCTAGGTTATGTTTATAAGGGTGATTTAATGTTTGTAGATGGCATATGTAGGTCATGTGTCTGACGTTGTTCACGGACATGGGCTAACACTTAGTAAATCGTCGATCCGTATGTGGAAACTCTCGGTACGGGTCTACCGGTGTGAATAATGTGGTGAAATGTGTTCAACCTTGGTTTTCCATGTACATATGTGCCAAACAAACATAGATAGATAAAAAATTACATAGGTCCATCCTCGTACGGAGAAAGCTATAAGGGTAGATCTGCGGGCCCCCCCGATCTAGGGTTTCGGGGGTGAATGACCGTCGGAGGGTCGGAATCATTGGAAAACCTGCATGTGGAGCTAGGTTATGTTTATAAGTGTGATTTAATGTTTGTAGATGGCATATGTAGGTCATGTGTCTGACGTTGTTCACGGACATGGGCTAACACTTAGTAAAATCGTCGATCTGTATGTGGAAACTCTCGGTACGTGCCTACCGGTGTGAATAATGTGGTGAAATGTGTTCAACCTTGGTTTTCCATGTACATATGTGCTAAACAAACATAGATAGATAAAAAAGTCCATTGGTCCATCCTTGTACGGAGAAAGCTATATGGGTAGATCTGCGAGCCCCCCCGATCTAGGGTTTCGGGGGTGAATGACCGTCGGAGGGCCAGAATCATTGGAAAACCTGCATGTGGAGCTACATTATGTTTATAAGTGTGATTTAATGTTTGTAGATGGCATATGTAGGTCATGTGTCTGACGTTGTTCACGGACATGGGCTAACACTTAGTAAAATCGTCGATCCGTATGTGGAAACTCTCGGTACGGGTCTACCGGTGTGAATAATGTGGTGAAATGTGTTCAACCTTGGTTTTCCATGTACATATGTGCCAAACAATCATAGATAGATAAAAAAGTCCATTGATCCATCGTCGTACGGAGAAAGCTATAAGGGTAGATCTGCGCCCCCCCCCCCCCCGATGTAGGGTTTCGGGGGTGAATGACCGTCGGAGGGCCGGTACCATTGGAAAACCTGCATGTGGAGCTAGTTTATGTTTATAAGTGTGATTTAATGTTTGTACATGGCATATGTAGGTCATGTGTCTGACGTTTTCACGGACATGGACTAACACTTAGTAAAATCGTCGATCTGTATGTGGAAACTCCCGATACGTGTCTACCGGTGTGAATAATGTGGTGAAATGTGTTCAACCTTGGTTTTCCATGTAAATATGTGCTAAACAAACATAGATAGATAAAAAACTCCATTGGTCCATCCTCGTACGGAGAAAGCTATAAGGGTAGATCTGCGCCCCCCCCCCCCCCGATCTAGGTTTTCGGAGCTAAATGACGGTCGGAGGGCCGGAATCATTGGAAAACCAGCATGTGGAGCTAGGTTATGTTTATAAGTGTGATTTAATGTTTGTAGATGGCATATGTAGGTCATGTGTGTGACGTTGTTCACGGACATGGGCTAACAATTAGTAAAATCGTCGATCCATATGTGGAAACTCTCGGTACGGGTCTACCGGTGTGAATAATGTGGTGAAATGTGTTCAACCTTGGTTTTCCATGTACATATGTGCTAAAGAAACATAGATAGATAAAAAAAGTCCATTGGTCCATCCTCGTACGGAGAAAGCTATAAGGGTAGATCTGCGGGGCCCCCGATCTAGGGTTTCGGGGGTGAAAGACCGTCGGAGGGCCGGAATCGTTGAAAAACCTGCATGTGGAGCTAGGTTATGTTTATAAGTGTGATTTAATGTTTGTAGATGGCATATGTAGGTCATTTGTCTGACTTTGTTCACGGACATGGGCTAACACTTAGTAAAATCGTCGATCCGTATGTGGAAACTCCCGGTACGTGTCTACCGGTGTGAATAATGTGGTGAAATGTGTTCAACCTTGGTTTTCCATGAACATATGTGCTAAAAAAACATAGATAGATAAAAAATTCCATTGGTTCATCCTCGTACGGAGAAAGCTATAAGGGTAGATCTGCGGGCCCCCCTGATCTACGGTTTCGGGGGCGAATGACCGTCGGAGGGCCGGAATCATTGGAAAACCTGCATGTGGAGCTAGGTTATGTTTATAAGTGTGATTTAATGTTTGTAGATGGCATATGTAGGTCATGTGTCTGACGTTGTTCACGGACATGGGCTAACACTTAGTAAAATCGTCGATCTGTATGTGGAAACTCTCGGTACGTGCCTACCGGTGTGAATAATGTGGTGAAATGTGTTCAACCTTGGTTTTCCATGTACATATGTGCTAAACAAACATAGATAGATAAAAAAGTCCATTGGTCCATCCTTGTACGGAGAAAGCTATATGGGTAGATCTGCGAGCCCCCCCGATCTAGGGTTTCGGGGGTGAATGACCGTCGGAGGGCCAGAATCATTGGAAAACCTGCATGTGGAGCTACATTATGTTTATAAGTGTGATTTAATGTTTGTAGATGGCATATGTAGGTCATGTGTCTGACGTTGTTCACGGACATGGGCTAACACTTAGTAAAATCGTCGATCCGTATGTGGAAACTCTCGGTACGGGTCTACCGGTGTGAATAATGTGGTGAAATGTGTTCAACCTTGGTTTTCCATGTACATATGTGCTAAACAAACATAGATAGATAAAAAAGTCCATTGGTCCATCCTCGTACGGAGAAAGCTATAAGGGTAGATCTGCGGGCCCCCCCGATGTAGGGTTTCGGGGGTGAATGACCGTCGGAGGGCCGGAATCATTGGAAAACCTGCATGTGGAGCTAGGTTATGTTTATAAGTGTGATTTAATGTTTGTACATGGCATATGTAGGTCATGTGTCTGACGTTGTTCACGGACATGGCTAACACTTAGTAATATCGTCGATCTGTATGTGGAAACTCTCGGTACGTGTCTACCGGTGTGAATAATGTGGTGAAATGTGTTCAACCTTGGTTTGCCATGTACATATGTGCTAAACAAACATAGATAGATAAAAAAGTCCATTGGTCCATCCTCGTACGGAGAAAGCTATAAGGGTAGATCTGCGGGCCCCCTGATCTAGGGTTTCGGGGGTGAATGACCGTCGGAGGGCCGGAATCATTGGAAAACCTGCATGTGGAGCTACGTTATGTTTATAAGTGTGATTTAATGTTTGTAGATGGCATATGTAGGTCATGTGTCTAACGTTGTTCACGGACATGGGCTAACACTTAGTAAAATCGTCGATCCGTATGTGGAAACTCTCGGTACGTGTCTACCGGTGTGAATAATGTGGTGAAATGTGTTCAACCTTGGTTTTCCATGTACATATGTGCTAAAATAACATAGATAGATAAAAAAGTCCATTGGTCCATCCTCGTACGGAGAAAGCAATAAGGGTAGGTATGCGGGTCGCCCCGATCTAGGGTTTCGGAGGTGAATGACCGTCGGAGGGCCGGAATCATTGGAAAACCAGCATGTGGAGCTAGGTTATGTTTATAAGTGTGATTTAATGTTTGTAGATGGCATATGTAGGTCATGTGTCTGACGTTGTTCACGGACATGGGCTAACACTTAGTAAAATCGTCGATCCGTATGTGGAAACTCTCGGTACGGGTCTACCGGTGTGAATAATGTGGTGAAATGTGTTCAACCTTGGTTTTCCATGTACATATGTGCCAAACAAACATAGATAGATAAAAAAGTCCATTGGTCCATCCTCGTACGGAGAAAGCTATAAGGGTAGATCTGCGGGCCCCCCCGATCTAGGGTTTCGGGGGTGAGTGACCGTCGGAGGGCCGGAATCATTGGAAAACCTGCATGTGGAGCTAGGTTATGTTTATAAGTGTGATTTAATGTTTGTAGATGGCATATGTAGGTCATGTGTCTGACGTTGTTCACGGACATGGGCTAACACTTAGTAAAATCGTCGATCTGTATGTGGAAACTCTCGGTACGTGTCTACCGGTGTGAATAATGTGGTGAAATGTGTTCAACCTTGGTTTTCCATGTACATATGTGCTAAACAAACATAGATAGATAAAAAAGTCCATTGGTCCATCCTTGTACGGAGAAAGCTATAAGGGTAGATCTGCGAGCCCCCCCGATCTAGGGTTTCGGGGGTGAATGTTCGTCGGAGGGACAGAATCATTGGAAAACCTGCATGTGGAGCTACGTTATGTTTATAAGTGTGATTTAATGTTTGTAGATGACATATGTAGGTCATGTGTCTGACGTTGTTCACGGACATGGGCTAACACTTAGTAAAATCATCGATCCGTATGTGGAAACTCTCGGTACGTGTCTACCGGTGTGAATAATGTGGTGAAATGTGTTCAACCTTGGTTTTCCATGTACATATGTGCTAAAAAACATAGATAGATAAAAAAGTCCATTGGTCCATCCTCTTACGGAGAAAGCTATGAGGGTAGATCTGCGGGCCCCCCCGATGTAGGGTTTCGGGGGTGAATGACCTTCGGAGGGCCGGAATCATTGGAAAACCTGCATGTGGAGCTAGGTTATGTTTATAAGTGTGATTTAATGTTTGTACATGGCATATGTAGGTCATGTGTCTGACGTTTTCACGGACATGGGCTAACACTTAGTAAATTCGTCGATCTGTATGTGGAAACTCCCGATACGTGTCTACAGGTGTGAATAATGTGGTTAAATGTGTTCAACCTTGGTTTTCCATGTACATATGTGCTAAACAAACATAGATAGATAAAAAACTCCATTGGTCCATCCTCGTACGGAGAAAGCTATAAGGGTAGATCTGCGCCCCCCCCCCCCCGATCTAGGTTTTCGGAGCTGAATGACCGTCGGAGGGCCGGAATCATTCGAAAACAAGCATGTGGAGCTAGGTTATGTTTATAAGTGTGATTTAATGTTTGTAGATGGCATATGTAGGTCATGTGTGTGACGTTGTTCACGGACATGGGCTAACAATTAGTAAAATCGTCGATCCGTGTGTGGAAACTCTCGGTACGGGTCTACCGGTGTGAATAATGTGGTGAAATGTGTTCAACCTTGGTTTTCCATGTACATATGTGCTAAAGAAACATAGATAGATAAAAAAAGTCCATTGGTCCATCCTCGTACGGAGAAAGCTATAAGGGTAGATCTGCGGGGCCCCCGATCTAGGGTTTCGGGGGTGAAAGACCGTCGGAGGGCCGGAATCATTGAAAAACCTGCATGTGGAGCTAGGTTATGTTTATAAGTGTGATTTAATGTTTGTAGATGGCATATGTAGGTCATGTGTCTGACGTTGTTCACGGACATGGGCTAACACTTAGTAAAATCGTCGATCCGTATGTGGAAACTCCCGGTACGTGTCTACCGGTGTGAATAATGTGGTGAAATGTGTTCAACCTTGGTTTTCCATGAACATATGTGCTAAAAACACATAGATAGATAAAAAATTCCATTGGTCCATCCTCGTACGGAGAAAGCTATAAGGGTAGATCTGCGGGCCCCCCTGATCTAGGGTTTCGGGGGTGAATGACCGTCGGAGGGCCGGAATCATTGGAAAACCTGCATGTGGAGCTAGGTTATGTTTATAAGTGTGATTTAATGTTTGTACATGGCATATGTAGGTCATGTGTCTGACGTATTCACGGACATGGGCTAACACTTAGTAAAATCGTCGATCTGTATGTGGAAACTCCCGATACGTGTCTACCGGTGTGAATAATGTGGTGAAATGTGTTCAACCTTGGTTTTCCATGTACATATGTGCTAAACAAACATAGATAGATAAAAAACTCCATTGGTCCATCCTCGTACGGAGAAAGCTATAAGGGTAGATCTGCGCCCCCCCCCCCCGATCTAGGTTTTCGGAGCTGAATGACCGTCGGAGGGCCGGAATCATTGGAAAACCAGCATGTGGAGCTAGGTTATGTTTATATGTGTGATTTAATGTTTGTAGATCGCATATGTAGGTCATGTGTGTGACGTTGTTCACGGACATGGGCTAACAATTAGTAAAATCGTCGATCCGTATGTGGAAACTCTCGGTACGGGTCTACCGGTGTGAATAATGTGGTGAAATGTGTTCAACCTTGGTTTTCCATGTACATATGTGCTAAAGAAACATAGATAGATAAAAAAAAGTCCATTGGTCCATCCTCGTACGGAGAAAGCTATAAGGGTAGATCTGCGGGGCCCCCGATCTAGGGTTTCGGGGGTGAAAGACCGTCGGAGGGCCGGAATCATTGAAAAACCTGCATGTGGAGCTAGGTTATGTTTATAAGTGTGATTTAATGTTTGTAGATGGCATATGTAGGTCATGTGTGTGACGTTGTTCACGGACATGGGCTAACAATTAGTAAAATCGTCGATCCGTATGTGGAAACTCTCGGTACGGGTCTACCGGTGTGAATAATGTGGTGAAATGTGTTCAACCTTGGTTTTCCATGTACATATGTGCTAAATAAACATAGATAGATAAAAAAAGTCCATTGGTCCATCCTCGTACGGAGAAAGCTATAAGGGTAGATCTGCGGGGCCCCCGATCTAGGGTTTCGGGGGTGAAAGACCGTCGGAGGGCCGGAATCATTGAAAAACCTGCATGTGGAGCTAGGTTATGTTTATAAGTGTGATTTAATGTTTGTAGATGGCATATGTAGGTCATGTGTCTGACGTTGTTCGCGGACATGGGCTAACACTTAGTAAAATCGTCGATCCGTATGTGGAAACTCTCGTTACGGGTCTACCGGTGTGAATAATGTGGTGAAATGTGTTCAACCTTGGTTTTCCATGTACATATGTGCTAAAGAAACATAGATAGATAAAAAAAAGTCCATTGGTCCATCCTCGTACGGAGAAAGCTATAAGGGTAGATCTGCGGGGCCCCCGATCTAGGGTTTCGGGGGTGAAAGACCGTCGGAGGGCCGGAATCATTGAAAAACCTGCATGTGGAGCTAGGTTATGTTTATAAGTGTGATTTAATGTTTGTAGATGGCATATGTAGGTCATGTGTCTGACGTTGTTCACGGACATGGGCTAACACTTAGTAAAATCGTCGATCCGTATGTGGAAACTCCCGGTACGTGTCTACCGGTGTGAATAATGTGGTGAAATGTGTTCAACCTTGGTTTTCCATGAACATATGTGCTAAAAAAACATAGATAGATAAAAAATTCCATTGGTCCATCCTCGTACGGAGAAAGCTATAAGGTTAGATCTGCGGCCCCCCCTGATATAGGGTTTCGGGGGTGAATGACCGTCGGAGGGCCGGAATCATTGGAAAACCTGCATGTGGAGCTAGGTTATGTTTATAAGTGTGATTTAATGTTTGTAGATGGCATATGTAGGTCATGTGTCTGACGTTGTTCACGGACATGGGCTAACACTTAGTAAAATCGTCGATTCGTCTGTGGAAACTTCCGGTACGTGTCTACCGGTGCGAATAATGTGTTGAAATGTGTTCAACCTTGGTTTTCCATGAACATATGTGCTAAACAAACATAGATAGATAAAAAAGTCCATTGGTCCATCCTCGTACGGAGAAAGCTATAAGGGTAGATCTGCGGGCCCCCCCGATCTAATGTTTCGGGGGTGAATGACCGTCGGAGGGCCGGAATCATTGGAAAACCTGCATGTGGAGCTAGGTTATGTTTATAAGTGTGATTTAATGTTTGTAGATGTCATATGTAGGGCATGTGTCTAACGTTGTTCACGGACATGGGCTAACACTTAGTAAAATCGTCGATCCGTATGTGGAAACTCTCGGTACGTGTCTACCGGTGTGAATAATGTGGTGAAATGTGTTCAACCTTGGTTTTCCGTGTACATATGTGCTAAAAAACATAGATAGATAAAAAAGTCCATTGGTCCATCCTCGTACGGAGAAAGCAATAAGGGTAGGTTTGCGGGCCCCCCCGATCTAGGGTTTCGGAGGTGAATGACCGTCGGAGGGCCGGAATCATTGGAAAACCAGCATGTGGAGCTAGGTTATGTTTATAAGTGTGATTTAATGTTTGTAGATGGCATATGTAGGTCATGTGTCTGACGTTGTTCACGGACATGGGCTAACACTTAGTAAAATCGTCGATCCGTATGTGGAAACTCTCGGTACGGGTCTACCGGTGTGAATAATGTGGTGAAATGTGTTCAACCTTGGTTTTCCATGTACATATGTGCTAAAATAACATAGATAGATAAAAAAGTCCATTGGTCCATCCTCGTACGGAGAAAGCAATAAGGGTAGGTATGCGGGTCGCCCCGATCTAGGGTTTCGGAGGTGAATGACCGTCGGAGGGCCGGAATCATTGGAAAACCAGCATGTGGAGCTAGGTTATGTTTATAAGTGTGATTTAATGTTTGTAGATGGCATATGTAGGTCATGTGTCTGACGTTGTTCACGGACATGGGCTAACACTTAGTAAAATCGTCGATCCGTATGTGGAAACTCTCGGTACGGGTCTACCGGTGTGAATAATGTGGTGAAATGTGTTCAACCTTGGTTTTCCATGTACATATGTGCCAAACAAACATAGATAGATAAAAAAGTCCATTGGTCCATCCTCGTACGGAGAAAGCTATAAGGGTAGATCTGCGGGCCCCCCCGATCTAGGGTTTCGGGGGTGAGTGACCGTCGGAGGGCCGGAATCATTGGAAAACCTGCATGTGGAGCTAGGTTATGTTTATAAGTGTGATTTAATGTTTGTAGATGGCATATGTAGGTCATGTGTCTGACGTTGTTCACGGACATGGGCTAACACTTAGTAAAATCGTCGATCTGTATGTGGAAACTCTCGGTACGTGTCTACCGGTGTGAATAATGTGGTGAAATGTGTTCAACCTTGGTTTTCCATGTACATATGTGCTAAACAAACATAGATAGATAAAAAAGTCCATTGGTCCATCCTTGTACGGAGAAAGCTATAAGGGTAGATCTGCGAGCCCCCCCGATCTAGGGTTTCGGGGGTGAATGTTCGTCGGAGGGACAGAATCATTGGAAAACCTGCATGTGGAGCTACGTTATGTTTATAAGTGTGATTTAATGTTTGTAGATGACATATGTAGGTCATGTGTCTGACGTTGTTCACGGACATGGGCTAACACTTAGTAAAATCATCGATCCGTATGTGGAAACTCTCGGTACGTGTCTACCGGTGTGAATAATGTGGTGAAATGTGTTCAACCTTGGTTTTCCATGTACATATGTGCTAAAAAACATAGATAGATAAAAAAGTCCATTGGTCCATCCTCTTACGGAGAAAGCTATGAGGGTAGATCTGCGGGCCCCCCCGATGTAGGGTTTCGGGGGTGAATGACCTTCGGAGGGCCGGAATCATTGGAAAACCTGCATGTGGAGCTAGGTTATGTTTATAAGTGTGATTTAATGTTTGTACATGGCATATGTAGGTCATGTGTCTGACGTTTTCACGGACATGGGCTAACACTTAGTAAATTCGTCGATCTGTATGTGGAAACTCCCGATACGTGTCTACAGGTGTGAATAATGTGGTTAAATGTGTTCAACCTTGGTTTTCCATGTACATATGTGCTAAACAAACATAGATAGATAAAAAACTCCATTGGTCCATCCTCGTACGGAGAAAGCTATAAGGGTAGATCTGCGCCCCCCCCCCCCCCGATCTAGGTTTTCGGAGCTGAATGACCGTCGGAGGGCCGGAATCATTCGAAAACAAGCATGTGGAGCTAGGTTATGTTTATAAGTGTGATTTAATGTTTGTAGATGGCATATGTAGGTCATGTGTGTGACGTTGTTCACGGACATGGGCTAACAATTAGTAAAATCGTCGATCCGTATGTGGAAACTCTCGGTACGGGTCTACCGGTGTGAATAATGTGGTGAAATGTGTTCAACCTTGGTTTTCCATGTACATATGTGCTAAAGAAACATAGATAGATAAAAAAAGTCCATTGGTCCATCCTCGTACGGAGAAAGCTATAAGGGTAGATCTGCGGGGCCCCCGATCTAGGGTTTCGGGGGTGAAAGACCGTCGGAGGGCCGGAATCATTGAAAAACCTGCATGTGGAGCTAGGTTATGTTTATAAGTGTGATTTAATGTTTGTAGATGGCATATGTAGGTCATGTGTCTGACGTTGTTCACGGACATGGGCTAACACTTAGTAAAATCGTCGATCCGTATGTGGAAACTCCCGGTACGTGTCTACCGGTGTGAATAATGTGGTGAAATGTGTTCAACCTTGGTTTTCCATGAACATATGTGCTAAAAACACATAGATAGATAAAAAATTCCATTGGTCCATCCTCGTACGGAGAAAGCTATAAGGGTAGATCTGCGGGCCCCCCTGATCTAGGGTTTCGGGGGTGAATGACCGTCGGAGGGCCGGAATCATTGGAAAACCTGCATGTGGAGCTAGGTTATGTTTATAAGTGTGATTTAATGTTTGTACATGGCATATGTAGGTCATGTGTCTGACGTATTCACGGACATGGGCTAACACTTAGTAAAATCGTCGATCTGTATGTGGAAACTCCCGATACGTGTCTACCGGTGTGAATAATGTGGTGAAATGTGTTCAACCTTGGTTTTCCATGTACATATGTGCTAAACAAACATAGATAGATAAAAAACTCCATTGGTCCATCCTCGTACGGAGAAAGCTATAAGGGTAGATCTGCGCCCCCCCCCCCCCGATCTAGGTTTTCGGAGCTGAATGACCGTCGGAGGGCCGGAATCATTGGAAAACCAGCATGTGGAGCTAGGTTATGTTTATATGTGTGATTTAATGTTTGTAGATCGCATATGTAGGTCATGTGTGTGACGTTGTTCACGGACATGGGCTAACAATTAGTAAAATCGTCGATCCGTATGTGGAAACTCTCGGTACGGGTCTACCGGTGTGAATAATGTGGTGAAATGTGTTCAACCTTGGTTTTCCATGTACATATGTGCTAAAGAAACATAGATAGATAAAAAAAAGTCCATTGGTCCATCCTCGTACGGAGAAAGCTATAAGGGTAGATCTGCGGGGCCCCCGATCTAGGGTTTCGGGGGTGAAAGACCGTCGGAGGGCCGGAATCATTGAAAAACCTGCATGTGGAGCTAGGTTATGTTTATAAGTGTGATTTAATGTTTGTAGATGGCATATGTAGGTCATGTGTGTGACGTTGTTCACGGACATGGGCTAACAATTAGTAAAATCGTCGATCCGTATGTGGAAACTCTCGGTACGGGTCTACCGGTGTGAATAATGTGGTGAAATGTGTTCAACCTTGGTTTTCCATGTACATATGTGCTAAAGAAACATAGATAGATAAAAAAAGTCCATTGGTCCATCCTCGTACGGAGAAAGCTATAAGGGTAGATCTGCGGGGCCCCCGATCTAGGGTTTCGGGGGTGAAAGACCGTCGGAGGGCCGGAATCATTGAAAAACCTGCATGTGGAGCTAGGTTATGTTTATAAGTGTGATTTAATGTTTGTAGATGGCATATGTAGGTCATGTGTCTGACGTTGTTCGCGGACATGGGCTAACACTTAGTAAAATCGTCGATCCGTATGTGGAAACTCTCGGTACGGGTCTACCGGTGTGAATAATGTGGTGAAATGTGTTCAACCTTGGTTTTCCATGTACATATGTGCTAAAGAAACATAGATAGATAAAAAAAAGTCCATTGGTCCATCCTCGTACGGAGAAAGCTATAAGGGTAGATCTGCGGGGCCCCCGATCTAGGGTTTCGGGGGTGAAAGACCGTCGGAGGGCCGGAATCATTGAAAAACCTGCATGTGGAGCTAGGTTATGTTTATAAGTGTGATTTAATGTTTGTAGATGGCATATGTAGGTCATGTGTCTGACGTTGTTCACGGACATGGGCTAACACTTAGTAAAATCGTCGATCCGTATGTGGAAACTCCCGGTACGTGTCTACCGGTGTGAATAATGTGGTGAAATGTGTTCAACCTTGGTTTTCCATGAACATATGTGCTAAAAAAACATAGATAGATAAAAAATTCCATTGGTCCATCCTCGTACGGAGAAAGCTATAAGGTTAGATCTGCGGCCCCCCCTGATATAGGGTTTCGGGGGTGAATGACCGTCGGAGGGCCGGAATCATTGGAAAACCTGCATGTGGAGCTAGGTTATGTTTATAAGTGTGATTTAATGTTTGTAGATGGCATATGTAGGTCATGTGTCTGACGTTGTTCACGGACATGGGCTAACACTTAGTAAAATCGTCGATTCGTCTGTGGAAACTTCCGGTACGTGTCTACCGGTGCGAATAATGTGTTGAAATGTGTTCAACCTTGGTTTTCCATGAACATATGTGCTAAACAAACATAGATAGATAAAAAAGTCCATTGGTCCATCCTCGTACGGAGAAAGCTATAAGGGTAGATCTGCGGGCCCCCCCGATCTAGTGTTTCGGGGGTGAATGACCGTCGGAGGGCCGGAATCATTGGAAAACCTGCATGTGGAGCTAGGTTATGTTTATAAGTGTGATTTAATGTTTGTAGATGTCATATGTAGGGCATGTGTCTAACGTTGTTCACGGACATGGGCTAACACTTAGTAAAATCGTCGATCCGTATGTGGAAACTCTCGGTACGTGTCTACCGGTGTGAATAATGTGGTGAAATGTGTTCAACCTTGGTTTTCCGTGTACATATGTGCTAAAAAACATAGATAGATAAAAAAGTTCATTGGTCCATCCTCGTACGGAGAAAGCAATAAGGGTAGGTTTGCGGGCCCCCCCGATCTAGGGTTTCGGAGGTGAATGACCGTCGGAGGGCCGGAATCATTGGAAAACCAGCATGTGGAGCTAGGTTATGTTTATAAGTGTGATTTAATGTTTGTAGATGGCATATGTAGGTCATGTGTCTGACGTTGTTCACGGACATGGGCTAACACTTAGTAAAATCGTCGATCCGTATGTGGAAACTCTCGGTACGGGTCTACCGGTGTGAATAATGTGGTGAAATGTGTTCAACCTTGGTTTTCCATGTACATATGTGCTAAAATAACATAGATAGATAAAAAAGTCCATTGGTCCATCCTCGTACGGAGAAAGCAATAAGGGTAGGTATGCGGGTCGCCCCGATCTAGGGTTTCGGAGGTGAATGACCGTCGGAGGGCCGGAATCATTGGAAAACCAGCATGTGGAGCTAGGTTATGTTTATAAGTGTGATTTAATGTTTGTAGATGGCATATGTAGGTCATGTGTCTGACGTTGTTCACGGACATGGGCTAACACTTAGTAAAATCGTCGATCCGTATGTGGAAACTCTCGGTACGGGTCTACCGGTGTGAATAATGTGGTGAAATGTGTTCAACCTTGGTTTTCCATGTACATATGTGCCAAACAAACATAGATAGATAAAAAAGTCCATTGGTCCATCCTCGTACGGAGAAAGCTATAAGGGTAGATCTGCGGGCCCCCCCGATCTAGGGTTTCGGGGGTGAGTGACCGTCGGAGGGCCGGAATCATTGGAAAACCTGCATGTGGAGCTAGGTTATGTTTATAAGTGTGATTTAATGTTTGTAGATGGCATATGTAGGTCATGTGTCTGACGTTGTTCACGGACATGGGCTAACACTTAGTAAAATCGTCGATCTGTATGTGGAAACTCTCGGTACGTGTCTACCGGTGTGAATAATGTGGTGAAATGTGTTCAACCTTGGTTTTCCATGTACATATGTGCTAAACAAACATAGATAGATAAAAAAGTCCATTGGTCCATCCTTGTACGGAGAAAGCTATAAGGGTAGATCTGCGAGCCCCCCCCGATCTAGGGTTTCGGGGGTGAATGTTCGTCGGAGGGACAGAATCATTGGAAAACCTGCATGTGGAGCTACGTTATGTTTATAAGTGTGATTTAATGTTTGTAGATGACATATGTAGGTCATGTGTCTGACGTTGTTCACGGACATGGGCTAACACTTAGTAAAATCATCGATCCGTATGTGGAAACTCTCGGTACGTGTCTACCGGTGTGAATAATGTGGTGAAATGTGTTCAACCTTGGTTTTCCATGTACATATGTGCTAAAAAACATAGATAGATAAAAAAGTCCATTGGTCCATCCTCTTACGGAGAAAGCTATGAGGGTAGATCTGCGGGCCCCCCCGATGTAGGGTTTCGGGGGTGAATGACCTTCGGAGGGCCGGAATCATTGGAAAACCTGCATGTGGAGCTAGGTTATGTTTATAAGTGTGATTTAATGTTTGTACATGGCATATGTAGGTCATGTGTCTGACGTTTTCACGGACATGGGCTAACACTTAGTAAATTCGTCGATCTGTATGTGGAAACTCCCGATACGTGTCTACCGGTGTGAATAATGTGGTTAAATGTGTTCAACCTTGGTTTTCCATGTACATATGTGCTAAACAAACATAGATAGATAAAAAACTCCATTGGTCCATCCTCGTACGGAGAAAGCTATAAGGGTAGATCTGCGCCCCCCCCCCCCCCCCCCGATCTAGGTTTTCGGAGCTGAATGACCGTCGGAGGGCCGGAATCATTCGAAACCAGCATGTGGAGCTAGGTTATGTTTATAAGTGTGATTTAATGTTTGTAGATGGCATATGTAGGTCATGTGTGTGACGTTGTTCACGGACATGGGCTAACAATTAGTAAAATCGTCGATCCGTATGTGGAAACTCTCGGTACGGGTCTACCGGTGTGAATAATGTGGTGAAATGTGTTCAACCTTGGTTTTCCATGTACATATGTGCTAAAGAAACATAGATAGATAAAAAAAGTCCATTGGTCCATCCTCGTACGGAGAAAGCTATAAGGGTAGATCTGCGGGGCCCCCGATCTAGGGTTTCGGGGGTGAAAGACCGTCGGAGGGCCGGAATCATTGAAAAACCTGCATGTGGAGCTAGGTTATGTTTATAAGTGTGATTTAATGTTTGTAGATGGCATATGTAGGTCATGTGTCTGACGTTGTTCACGGACATGGGCTAACACTTAGTAAAATCGTCGATCCGTATGTGGAAACTCCCGGTACGTGTCTACCGGTGTGAATAATGTGGTGAAATGTGTTCAACCTTGGTTTTCCATGAACATATGTGCTAAAAAACATAGATAGATAAAAAATTCCATTGGTCCATCCTCGTACGGAGAAAGCTATAAGGGTAGATCTGCGGGCCCCCCCGATCTAGGGTTTCGGGGGTGAATGACCGTCGGAGGGCCGGAATCATTGGAAAACCTGCATGTGGAGCTAGGTTATGTTTATAAGTGTGATTTAATGTTTGTACATGGCATATGTAGGTCATGTGTCTGACGTATTCACGGACATGGGCTAACACTTAGTAAAATCGTCGATCTGTATGTGGAAACTCCCGATACGTGTCTACCGGTGTGAATAATGTGGTGAAATGTGTTCAACCTTGGTTTTCCATGTACATATGTGCTAAACAAACATAGATAGATAAAAAACTCCATTGGTCCATCCTCGTACGGAGAAAGCTATAAGGGTAGATCTGCGCCCCCCCCCCCCCCCGATCTAGGTTTTCGGAGCTGAATGACCGTCGGAGGGCCGGAATCATTGGAAAACCAGCATGTGGAGCTAGGTTATGTTTATATGTGTGATTTAATGTTTGTAGATCGCATATGTAGGTCATGTGTGTGACGTTGTTCACGGACATGGGCTAACAATTAGTAAAATCGTCGATCCGTATGTGGAAACTCTCGGTACGGGTCTACCGGTGTGAATAATGTGGTGAAATGTGTTCAACCTTGGTTTTCCATGTACATATGTGCTAAAGAAACATAGATAGATAAAAAAAAGTCCATTGGTCCATCCTCGTACGGAGAAAGCTATAAGGGTAGATCTGCGGGGCCCCCGATCTAGGGTTTCGGGGGTGAAAGACCGTCGGAGGGCCGGAATCATTGAAAAACCTGCATGTGGAGCTAGGTTATGTTTATAAGTGTGATTTAATGTTTGTAGATGGCATATGTAGGTCATGTGTGTGACGTTGTTCACGGACATGGGCTAACAATTAGTAAAATCGTCGATCCGTATGTGGAAACTCTCGGTACGGGTCTACCGGTGTGAATAATGTGGTGAAATGTGTTCAACCTTGGTTTTCCATGTACATATGTGCTAAAGAAACATAGATAGATAAAAAAAGTCCATTGGTCCATCCTCGTACGGAGAAAGCTATAAGGGTAGATCTGCGGGGCCCCCGATCTAGGGTTTCGGGGGTGAAAGACCGTCGGAGGGCCGGAATCATTGAAAAACCTGCATGTGGAGCTAGGTTATGTTTATAAGTGTGATTTAATGTTTGTAGATGGCATATGTAGGTCATGTGTCTGACGTTGTTCACGGACATGGGCTAACACTTAGTAAAATCGTCGATCCGTATGTGGAAACTCTCGGTACGGGTCTACCGGTGTGAATAATGTGGTGAAATGTGTTCAACCTTGGTTTTCCATGTACATATGTGCTAAAGAAACATAGATAGATAAAAAAAAGTCCATTGGTCCATCCTCGTACGGAGAAAGCTATAAGGGTAGATCTGCGGGGCCCCCGATCTAGGGTTTCGGGGGTGAAAGACCGTCGGAGGGCCGGAATCATTGAAAAACCTGCATGTGGAGCTAGGTTATGTTTATAAGTGTGATTTAATGTTTGTAGATGGCATATGTAGGTCATGTGTCTGACGTTGTTCACGGACATGGGCTAACACTTAGTAAAATCGTCGATCCGTATGTGGAAACTCCCGGTACGTGTCTACCGGTGTGAATAATGTGGTGAAATGTGTTCAACCTTGGTTTTCCATGAACATATGTGCTAAAAAAACATAGATAGATAAAAAATTCCATTGGTCCATCCTCGTACGGAGAAAGCTATAAGGTTAGATCTGCGGCCCCCCCTGATATAGGGTTTCGGGGGTGAATGACCGTCGGAGGGCCGAAATCATTGGAAAACCTGCATGTGGAGCTAGGTTATGTTTATAAGTGTGATTTAATGTTTGTAGATGGCATATGTAGGTCATGTGTCTGACGTTGTTCACGGACATGGGCTAACACTTAGTAAAATCGTCGATTCGTCTGTGGAAACTTCCGGTACGTGTCTACCGGTGCGAATAATGTGTTGAAATGTGTTCAACCTTGGTTTTCCATGAACATATGTGCTAAACAAACATAGATAGATAAAAAAGTCCATTGGTCCATCCTCGTACGGAGAAAGCTATAAGGGTAGATCTGCGGGCCCCCCCGATCTAGTGTTTCGGGGGTGAATGACCGTCGGAGGGCCGGAATCATTGGAAAACCTGCATGTGGAGCTAGGTTATGTTTATAAGTGTGATTTAATGTTTGTAGATGTCATATGTAGGGCATGTGTCTAACGTTGTTCACGGACATGGGCTAACACTTAGTAAAATCGTCGATCCGTATGTGGAAACTCTCGGTACGTGTCTACCGGTGTGAATAATGTGGTGAAATGTGTTCAACCTTGGTTTTCCGTGTACATATGTGCTAAAAAACATAGATAGATAAAAAAGTCCATTGGTCCATCCTCGTACGGAGAAAGCAATAAGGGTAGGTTTGCGGGCCCCCCCGATCTAGGGTTTCGGAGGTGAATGACCGTCGGAGGGCCGGAATCATTGGAAAACCAGCATGTGGAGCTAGGTTATGTTTATAAGTGTGATTTAATGTTTGTAGATGGCATATGTAGGTCATGTGTCTGACGTTGTTCACGGACATGGGCTAACACTTAGTAAAATCGTCGATCCGTATGTGGAAACTCTCGGTACGGGTCTACCGGTGTGAATAATGTGGTGAAATGTGTTCAACCTTGGTTTTCCATGTACATATGTGCTAAAATAACATAGATAGATAAAAAAGTCCATTGGTCCATCCTCGTACGGAGAAAGCAATAAGGGTAGGTATGCGGGTCGCCCCGATCTAGGGTTTCGGAGGTGAATGACCGTCGGAGGGCCGGAATCATTGGAAAACCAGCATGTGGAGCTAGGTTATGTTTATAAGTGTGATTTAATGTTTGTAGATGGCATATGTAGGTCATGTGTCTGACGTTGTTCACGGACATGGGCTAACACTTAGTAAAATCGTCGATCCGTATGTGGAAACTCTCGGTACGGGTCTACCGGTGTGAATAATGTGGTGAAATGTGTTCAACCTTGGTTTTCCATGTACATATGTGCCAAACAAACATAGATAGATAAAAAAGTCCATTGGTCCATCCTCGTACGGAGAAAGCTATAAGGGTAGATCTGCGGGCCCCCCCGATCTAGGGTTTCGGGGGTGAGTGACCGTCGGAGGGCCGGAATCATTGGAAAACCTGCATGTGGAGCTAGGTTATGTTTATAAGTGTGATTTAATGTTTGTAGATGGCATATGTAGGTCATGTGTCTGACGTTGTTCACGGACATGGGCTAACACTTAGTAAAATCGTCGATCTGTATGTGGAAACTCTCGGTACGTGTCTACCGGTGTGAATAATGTGGTGAAATGTGTTCAACCTTGGTTTTCCATGTACATATGTGCTAAACAAACATAGATAGATAAAAAAGTCCATTGGTCCATCCTTGTACGGAGAAAGCTATAAGGGTAGATCTGCGAGCCCCCCCGATCTAGGGTTTCGGGGGTGAATGTTCGTCGGAGGGACAGAATCATTGGAAAACCTGCATGTGGAGCTACGTTATGTTTATAAGTGTGATTTAATGTTTGTAGATGACATATGTAGGTCATGTGTCTGACGTTGTTCACGGACATGGGCTAACACTTAGTAAAATCATCGATCCGTATGTGGAAACTCTCGGTACGTGTCTACCGGTGTGAATAATGTGGTGAAATGTGTTCAACCTTGGTTTTCCATGTACATATGTGCTAAAAAACATAGATAGATAAAAAAGTCCATTGGTCCATCCTCTTACGGAGAAAGCTATGAGGGTAGATCTGTGGGCCCCCCCGATGTAGAGTTTCGGGGGTGAATGACCTTCGGAGGGCCGGAATCATTGGAAAACCTGCATGTGGAGCTAGGTTATGTTTATAAGTGTGATTTAATGTTTGTACATGGCATATGTAGGTCATGTGTCTGACGTTTTCACGGACATGGGCTAACACTTAGTAAATTCGTCGATCTGTATGTGGAAACTCCCGATACGTGTCTACCGGTGTGAATAATGTGGTTAAATGTGTTCAACCTTGGTTTTCCATGTACATATGTGCTAAACAAACATAGATAGATAAAAAACTCCATTGGTCCATCCTCGTACGGAGAAAGCTATAAGGGTAGATCTGCGCCCCCCCCCCCCCGATCTAGGTTTTCGGAGCTGAATGACCGTCGGAGGGCCGGAATCATTCGAAACCAGCATGTGGAGCTAGGTTATGTTTATAAGTGTGATTTAATGTTTGTAGATGGCATATGTAGGTCATGTGTGTGACGTTGTTCACGGACATGGGCTAACAATTAGTAAAATCGTCGATCCGTATGTGGAAACTCTCGGTACGGGTCTACCGGTGTGAATAATGTGGTGAAATGTGTTCAACCTTGGTTTTCCATGTACATATGTGCTAAAGAAACATAGATAGATAAAAAAAGTCCATTGGTCCATCCTCGTACGGAGAAAGCTATAAGGGTAGATCTGCGGGGCCCCCGATCTAGGGTTTCGGGGGTGAAAGACCGTCGGAGGGCCGGAATCATTGAAAAACCTGCATGTGGAGCTAGGTTATGTTTATAAGTGTGATTTAATGTTTGTAGATGGCATATGTAGGTCATGTGTCTGACGTTGTTCACGGACATGGGCTAACACTTAGTAAAATCGTCGATCCGTATGTGGAAACTCCCGGTACGTGTCTACCGGTGTGAATAATGTGGTGAAATGTGTTCAACCTTGGTTTTCCATGAACATATGTGCTAAAAAACATAGATAGATAAAAAATTCCATTGGTCCATCCTCGTACGGAGAAAGCTATAAGGGTAGATCTGCGGGCCCCCCCGATCTAGGGTTTCGGGGGTGAATGACCGTCGGAGGGCCGGAATCATTGGAAAACTTGCATGTGGAGCTAGGTTATGTTTATAAGTGTGATTTAATGTTTGTAGATGGCATATGTAGGTCATGTGTCTGACGTTGTTCACGGACATGGGCTAACACTTAGTAAAATCGTCGATCCGTATGTGGAAACTCTCGGTACGTGTCTACCGGTGTGAATAATGTGGTGAAATGTGTTCAACCTTGGTTTTCCATGTACATATGTGCTAAACAAACATAGATAGATAAAAAAGTCCATTGGTCCATCCTCGTACGGAGAAAGCTATAAGGGTAGATCTGCGGGCCCCCCGATCTAGGGTTTCGGAGATGAATGACCGTCGGAGGGCCGGAATCATTGGAAAACCTGCATGTGGAGCTAGGTTATGTTTATAAGTGTGATTTAATGTTTGTAGATAGATAAAAAGTCCATTGATGAACCCTCGTACGGAGAAAGCTATAGGGGTAGATTTGTGGGTCCCCCCGATCATGGGTTTCGGAGGCGAACGGTGTAAAAAGAAATTATATTGTTGAGAAACTATTAAAATGGTGCAATAAATTATTAAAGTAAAAAAATATATTATATGATTGAAAACATAAAAGAATAAATAAATAAATAATGAATATGGACCTAAGCCGACGGCCAGGCCGTCGGCGTATCCCAATTTTCAATAAATAAATAAACCTAAGCGGACGGCCACGCCGTCGGCATACCTATAAATATATTTTTTAATACCTAAGCCGACGGCTTGGCCGTCTGTAAGGCCCGATATGCGGTACTGTTCCAGATCTTGGTGTTTCCACACAGATCCGGGGACGAAGCACATATCGAACCCACCGCGATATATGACAAAGCCATATGCCCCGGATTTCCAACATGATATCACAACATTACAGATACAAGGATACAACATCTCATACAATCGGCATACAACTGCCTCGAATATAATACAACAGCGGAAGATATATGTCTGAGTACAGACTACAAGCAAGTGCCTACTGGCAAAGAGAAAAACAACGATCCCATAACCACACGGGTCCAGGCCGTCCGCCGGGATCCGCCTAACTAGTCGACGTCGAGTCTCCACGTGAAACGTCGATCACCATACCTGTTGTCGATCAAGAACCCTGAAAAGAGTTTGGGGGTAGTATCATGAGTACAGAGGTACTCAGCATCCAACTGTAGTGGTCATCTGACCCAGCAAGGACTTCATCACTCGTCATTCTAGGACAACTAGTAGTTTACGGAAAGAAGGGATAAGTGGTGAGGTTGCTGCCGCACTAGCATTTATGAAGTGGCTAACGATCTAGAGAGTAAGGTAAGAGGCCAAGCATTCGATGAGGAATCGCCTCAAACAAGTCTTGCTATCCACCTACATACGCAGACATAACACCTATCCTATCCTTGTCCTCCTCTTCGCATCCCGACGAAGAAGAAGCAGTCAAGGCACACACACGTTGATCAAGTTGTATTAAGATATCTCAGTTCTTGTTGTCTATGAACAAGGAGTAGGTCTCAAGTCGTCCATAACCGTGGACACGGCTTCTCGAAAAGATTTAACCCTCCAGGGGTGTACCAACTGCCCATTACGAGGCTCCGCACGCACGTCCATCACTCTCAGTTGCTACCCATTATAGGCAACCATTTTATGATTTAGTTCCAAGAGGTCCGAAACGACAGGTCCCTCTAGCTAACAACGAACAAATCCGGGTGGCCCCCGGGGAGTCGACACCCAATCCAAAAGCTGGCCACGCTCTCGAATCGGACTCTTCCGTATGACGCAGGTCGGATTATCGGTTAGTTCTCTTATGAGACCGGGTCCTAGCTGATCAGGTGGACCAACAGAGAAGCAAAGTCTCCACTGGCCCAAGTTGTTTTAAAAGATATCTGCTAGGAGCGACCCGACAAGATATATATGCATGTTTTCAAATGGTAAATCAGCTTGGGCCACCTCTAGAAATGTTTGAAGCTAGATAGGTAAGAAAAGGGGACCCCATAAAATCCCACACGCGGTTAAGCACGCTCAGTCTTAAAACCAATACCCGGAACTCGGATCCTAGGTGACTCGAATGGAACAAAGCGTCGGGGCGGGATAGCCTAGACCTTCCATCCTTCGTCGAATATAGTCAACATTAATAATAATCATATCATCAACAACAATAATAATAATGATATCCCAACCCAAAGAGTAACAGGGTAACATCGTAGCATCCTAAGCATGCATACTAAGCAGGGGCTGAGCAACGAGCAAAAGTAACATAACAGTACAAGGTTTGCTGGGAAGGGACATGGCTGTATCGGTTTGAAAGAGGTTGTAAACATGTGGTAGGATCAAACATCGAACCTAACCTATACTAGCATGCAAACGCTGGTTGAAATAGAATGGATCATAAGTAATGCAAGTCCTTGCCTGTTGATAAGTCGGGTTCCGAAGGTGTAGTTGATCGCAAGCTCGCAACGTCTCCGAGAGGTATCCGTGGGAGCACACAAGAAGTAAACACTGGAAAGCAATCAACGGTGCACCACTATTACTACGGAGCAATACAAGAGCAAGCATCAACAAGAAGTAACACGAGACATCGCACCTACCGTCGAGAGCGGTTACTAACGGTTTAAGTGGAGTACTCGTCACACACGACGATACCGCACATTTACGGTGGTTCAAGTTGTTTAGCTACAGGTGATCAACAAAGGTTGTTAACATGGCAACTCAAGCAAGCATGGCATAGCACACAAACATGGCAAGAGGTGTAGCAAGAATAAACTATCTATGCTAGTCAATTTAAGTGGGGTGAAATCCTAGACATGCAAACTATTGCGGACCCCACGATAAATATTGCATTTGGTACTGTTTTGCCTAAAAAATATTTTATTATTTTTATTAGCAAGCAAGAACAGCTAAAACACAATCTACATGCAATTCTAGTCAAGTTACATATAAAGAACATTTTAAACAGAGCAACAGATAAAAAGTTATTGCAGTTATAGTTACAGTGGCAGGCAGTGTAATTAGCAGTCAAACAACAGGTAAATAAGGTCAAACATGGAAACAAAGCACAAATTATTAATCTACATGCAATTCTAAGCAACTTTCATATTTAAATCGTCGCAATCGGAGCTACGGTTAAAAAGTTACGGGCACTGCAAAAATAAACAACTAATCTGCCTAAATAAATAAATAAAAGCCCTAGCAGAGAAAAAAAACTAATTGGGCCGAAATCTACTAGGCCCAACTAACTAAAAAAAAGAAATAACAAAAAAAATAAAAAAGGAAGGCTGGGGCGCCTCACCCCTAGTGGGCCTCGGCCCACCTGGCCAGAGAGCACGGGAGGGAGGCCGGCTGGGCCGTGGGGGCGCGCCGGCCCACACGAGCCGCAGCGGCGGTTGGTGCGGCCTGGGTCGGGCGCCGGCTAGGTCCGCTCGACCTCCTCCCGAGCGGCGGCGGCTGCGCCGGCCACCGGCGCGTGGCCGCAGTTCGGCGGGGCAAGGAGGAGGCGAGGAAGGCGGGGAACGGCGCCGAGGACGTGGGTCGTCGGCGGAGTGTGGGCGCGGCGGCGCGACGAGGAGTCCAGGGGGCGGCGGAGCTTCTCCTAGCGTCCATGGATGCCTCGAGGTGCTCCTGCTTCGGGCCGGCCATGGCGGCGGCTTGTGCTGCGGGAAGAGAAGAGAGCAGATGGTGAGGGAGAGAGGAGAAGAAGGAGAGCTCGGGGGAAGGAGAGGGACGCGAGGAGAGGAGCCGGCGGGGAGGCTGGCCGGAGCAGGCCGGCGGCGGCCTCGGGCGTCCACGGGCGCGTGCGGTTGGAGGTAGGTGGAGCTCCAGGGGTGACGACGTGGCGGCTCCGGGGTCGTCCGATCTGCGATCCGACGGCTCCGGGCACCCCAGATCTAGGGTTTCGGGATTTGGGGCAAAAATGGGGGCAGATCTGAGACAGATCAGGGGGGTGGCTGCAAAATTGGACTAGGGAAACCCTAAAAATGGGTGGGAGTGTGGTGGTCTTTATATAGCATGGGTGGCTGGCAGTTTGCAAAAACATCATCGGTTTTTATCTCGCGCGCACGGTGCTCACGTTTCTGACCGCCGGGGGTCCGCAGTACCTCCGATTCGGGTAAAACCTCGAACTGCGCGATCAGTGCGTCGAGCCGGAGGCTTTCACCTCGCGCTAGAACCATTCCGAAAACACTTTCCGGCGCGCTATAAAAATATTCCGTTTAATTATTAAACGGGGTTTTTCGTTCCGTTGGCTACGGCTGGTCTTGTGCGGTTTTCGCGACGGTGATCGGGTGAAACCCGGTGTCGCAAAGGTCGAGTGTCAGGGTGGCAAGGGTCGGTCTCCGTCCGATACGAGATAAGAGGGGGGAAATAATCGTCGATCGATAAATCGGGGATGCAAACACCGCAAACAAATCAGACAATCAAGCAATTCACACCGAAAACAATTTTTTTAATTTTGTGAAATCTGGGCTGTTACACCGTCGGCGTAGGTCGCCGCCCCCACGTCCCGACCAGGGACCCCCTGGGTCAACCGTTGTCTCCCCCACGCCCCCACTCGCTCGTGCCCAACCCCCCCGACCCCGCCGCTCCCCCGACCCCGCTGCCGGAGCCTGCCGCCGCCGCTAGGCCCCCTCGCCGCATCCCGTCCCCCACCCCATCTCGTGCCCCACCTGAGCACCACGCTGGGCGCGCGCCGGCCGGATCCCGACCCCGCCGCCACCGGATCCGGCAGCCGCCCAGGCCTGCCGCCGCCTCTCCGAGCTCGAGGCTGAGCTCGAGCTCCCTCGGCTCCTCCACGGCCACCCCGCCCGCCGGCCACCCCTCCGCGGCCCCGACCCCGCCGGCTACCCCTCCGTCCAGCCACCCCCTCCGCGAGCACTCGGGTCTTTTTTTTGCTATTGCTTTTTGTTACATTTTGTACAAAAAAGATGCTAACAAATTCATAATGCTTACATTTTGCACTGCTTTGATTTATAGTATACATTATTTTTGTTTTCCTTTTATGTCAAAGAATTAATCCAATGTTTGTAATATTTTGAGTTTGCAAAAGCAAAGTTAAGATAAGTTAGTGTTTTTAATAGAGTATTTAGATCTGCAAAAACAAGATTTTTTTTTTGGAGAAGTGGGGTATCCTGTGGTGTCTCGTTGAAAATTGGAGAAGTTATGTTTATTGTGAAAAAATAGGATTTAGACAGCAAGGACAATGTTAAGCAAAATAGGATTTAGAGAATAGGCAAAATGTCAAGCATAATAATATGTGACTTCTAATTCCAGTTTTTTCATTCAGACTATCTTGGAGCCGCCGCCGTCTCGGAGCCCCCTTCGTCGCCTCGCACCCCCGTCGTCGATCACGCTTCAAGGGTGAGAATCCGTTCACCCGTCTTATGTAGCTAGGTTTATTTTCATGTCTAGATCACCAAGTCAAGTCGCGTCATCTAGGCGTCATCCCGACTGTAAGCGTTACGCGGATAAATATGCATTAGTGGTCTGGCATATTTTGAACCGTAACGCTTATGGCTTTTATCGGGCAGTCGGCGGATTCGTAGTTGGGTATGGTTCTCGCTGGCTCTTCCTCGATCCGAGACAGGATTTCGGCGGCGCCTCCTCGTTGTTCTCCGGATGCACATTCTCTCGGCTTTTAGTCGAGACGTGTATCGGGAGAGCAGCGGGGAGGTGCTGCCGAAATTCTGCTCGGATCGGGGTATAGCCAGGGAGAACTTACCCAATCTACGGATCCGGCGGCTGGTTAGGACCCACTTTCCTATTAGACATGTAGGTTGATGCATGCGTAAAAAATGAAGCATTTTAATCTCCCGTTTGATATTAAATGCTATGTTTGTCGTTTGGCTCTCAATAAAGCAGAAGAGGATGGCTGATAATGGGTGGATTTATAGTGGACGTACTAGTGTTGTTGACAGAACAGATGAGTGGGCATGGAAGACCGCTATGGTAGTGCAGGATATAGCCCGTGGTCCAAAGACACTTGATCCCCGTTGCCCTTGCGTCCGTTGCAGAAATCATCATCGCGCTAGAAAGGAGGTTATGAAACAACACCTTTGGGCTTATGGGTATATGCCGGGCTTCGTCATGACCGTCGACTTTACTCAGAATGAACGTGATAGAGTTGACGTGATGCGACAGCGGATCGATGGCATAGAGTACGATGGCATGCGAAACTTGCTGGAGGATTTCCGTGATGCCATGCCGGAGTCTCCACCTTGTGCTGAACCAGAGGGACCGTCGGAACCAGAGCAACCTCATGAACCACAGGATCCCGAGCCATCCGCTAAGGCGTTCTATGATATGATGGAATCGGCTAAGAGGCCTCTGTACCCGGGTGCAAATGTTTCTCAGCTCGATACCATCTCGCAAGCACTAGCCTCAAAGCTCCAGTTCAACATGACTCGTTCATGCTTTGAAGCCACTCTGGTAAGACATGCTAACACGTTGCCCGATGCTCATTGTCTGCCTAAAACCTTGTACGAATGCAAGAAAATCACGCGAGCGCTCAGCATGGACTACATAAAGATAGATTGTTGTCCAAAAGGTTGCCTTCTGTTTTGGAAACAGTTTGCGGATGACAAGTACTGTAGCTTGTGTGGGGCCTCTAGGTATCTTGAGTCCAAGGGAGCCGATGGTGAGCCCAAGGTGCAGACAAAGGTCCCCGCTTCGATTCTTCGTTATCTCCCATTCATAAAAAGAATCCAGCGGCTTTACATGACCTTGGAGTCTGCCAAACAGATGACGTGGCACAAGGACGGGAAGAGATACCCTGACGAGCACGGATGGGAAACAATGGGACATCCATCCGATGGCAGGGCATGGAAGAAGTTCGATGAAGACCACCCCGATCTGGCGGCAGAGGCCCGGCACTGCAGAATTGCCATATCTATGGATGGATTCAATCCATATGGCATGTCGAGTTCCTCGTACAGCTGTTGGCCGGTGTTTGTTATTCCGCTCAATCTCCCTCCCCCAGCCCTAATGCAAAGGAATACCATATTCTTGACGCTGATCATTCCAGGGCCTGACTACCCGGGGAAGAATTTGAGTGTCTACATGCAGCCGCTTGTGGATGATCTGAACCACTCTTGGCACCACCCAACGTTGACATACGATCGTGCATCGAAGTCAAACTTCTTCATGAAAGTTTGGTACCAATATTCCATGCACGACATGCCTGCGTATGCCCTATTCTGCAGCCATTGTACAGCTGGTAAGTGGCCATGGCCAGTGTGCAGGCAACTACTAGAGTTCCTTTGGCTAAAAGCGGGTAAAAAATATTCCGCCTTTGACACGCATCGGGCGTTTCTCAAAAGAGATCATCCGTTCAGACAGGACAGAAGGAACTTCAAGAAGGGCAAAGTTGTGCTTGAAGAAAGACAGATACCAACGTTCAATGGTGCAGCTGTTAAGGCCGA
Organism: Bromus sterilis; assembly: GCA_950022295.1. Classification (NCBI taxonomy): domain Eukaryota; kingdom Viridiplantae; phylum Streptophyta; class Magnoliopsida; order Poales; family Poaceae; genus Bromus; species Bromus sterilis. The sequence continues at coordinate 447,164,274 of OX465595.1, read as the reverse complement.
GCTAGCCGCTCTCGTGCGTACTGAATCCAGTGTCCCAGTATTTGACGGATATGGTAAGGAGAACAACTGGACTCACGAGGCAGGCATAACGAAGCTCGACTATTATCACGAATTAGCACTTCCCCATAACATCGATGTGATGCACACCGAAAAGAATGTCGCAGAGTCCCTTTTTAACACAATCCTGAACATTTCTGAGAAGACAAAGGATAATGTCAAGGCTAGAGTCGATGTTAAGGAGTTGTGTGATAGGCTGAGACAACACATGCAGCCTCCTGAAGGCAAACGAAAAGGGTGGTTGAAGCCGCATTCGCAGTTTGTGCTTGATAAGGACCAAAAGAAGGAGTCATTCACGTGGCTGAAATACGTCGTGATGTTTCCTCATGGTTATTGTTCGAATATAAGCAAGGGAGTCAATATTGAGAAGGGAAAAGTCACTGGGATGAAGAGTCACGACTATCATATATGGATTGAGCGATTGATGCCGGTGATGCTTCGAGGTTATCTCCCTGAGCGTATCTAGCGAGTGCTAGCGGAGTTGAGCCATTTCTTCCGCACGGTCTGTGCTAAGCAGATATGTCCCGTGATGATTGAGAAGCTGCATGATCTAGTGCCGGAGTTGCTATGCAAGTTAGAGAAGATATTTCCGCCAGGCTTCTTTACTCCAATGCTACATCTCATTGTGCATCTCGCGAACGAGGCACTCTTGGGTGGACCGGTGCAGTTTCGTTGGCAGTTTTGTATTGAGAGAGAGTTCAAGTATATTCGGCTCAAATGTGAAAACAAAAATAAGATTGAAGCATGCATAGCTAAGGCAACTATCCTCCAGGAGATAGCAAACGCCACGATAGCGTACTATGCGGATGAAGTTCCCACTATGCATAACCAGGTACCTCGGTACAATGTCGACGAGCCCAAGCATGACCCCAAGCTCCTCCTCTTCAAGTTTCCCGGTGGCAAGGCCGGTGGCGCAAAACCTCATACCTTGTCCAACCAAGATAAGGAGTGCATAATGCTCTATGTGCTTATGAACATGGGGGAAGTGGTGGAGGACAAGAAGAAAGAGAGCGGGGAGGAGGAGGAGGTGGTGCCCAGTTTCCTTAGGTAAAATGGTGACTTAATTACTTTGCAACTAGTAACTCGGTTTCGTTCTAATACGTATTTTCTCCTTCTAGCCAATTCGTGGATGAGGTGTGGCCGGGACCAACAGATCCCGATGCTGCGCAGTTGGATGCTCTTCTGAAAGGGGGTGCCCCGGGAAGAAGTTTCACGTCATGGTTCAGGGAAAAGGTAATCCGTAACCTATCCCTCTTAATTACCTGGCAACTTGGCCCTCTTATTACACGTAACTAATGCACGATTCGTACTAAACTTGTAGGGAGCTGATCCCACAGTGATGATGTCGGATGAGTTGAGATGTGTCTCTCAGGGTTTTAACAGTAAAGTCAACATGTATGAGAAGTATGATGTGAATGGGTATCGCTTTCATACAGAGGGCCACCAAAATGGTCGCCCGGGTGCAAAAACTATAAATACCGGGGTCTTCACCAAGGGACAAGATGACTTTGATTACTACGGAAGGTTGTAGAACGTATACGAGCTGACGTTCAACAATGGGCCCGTAGAACTCAAGCTCGTTGTGTTCAGATGCCACTGGTTCGATCCACACCATGGACACAAAAATGCCCCTTCCATTGGGTTAGTTGAAGTTAGGCCTTCAACCACCTATAGCGGATGCGATGTCTTTGTTGTGGCTCACCAAGCGAAGCAAGTTTATTACTTGCCCTACCCATGCCAGAAAGAATACCTCCAGGGCTAGGAAGTCGTGTACCAGGTATCGCCACATGGTAAACTACCCATGCCCTTTGAGGATGATTACAACAACATTGACCCTCAAACCTACGAGGGAATTTTCTATCAAGAGCAAGAGAACTTTGGGGACTTTGTCTTAGAAGGTCTTGAGGACCTCGAGAACGATGCACACACCCGTGCTGAGATAATCACGGATATAAGTGACATAGAGATGCTCAACAAGGCACATGCCAATGATGAGCCTCAGAGTGATGATGATGATGAGCCTCCACCGTCCGAGGATCCCGACGCTTTATACGCACGTGATAGTGATAGTGATGATGGAGATGAGAATGAGCCTCAGAGTGATGATGATTATTATTAGTATTTATGTATCTCGATACTATATGTATGTTATTTTGGATGATGATGATGATTGTGTGCAGATGTGCTACGATGAATTGATGATGATGTTATTTTGTATCTTGTCGATGTGCACGTGCTATTTAAAATGCTCTATGTTCCATGACAATGATGAGTCTCCACCGTGTGAGGATCCCGAGGCTGAGAGTGATGACGAGTATTAGTATTTATTTTCATCTTAATTGCATTGCGTCTTTATGCTTAATTGTTTTATTTTTCTCAATGCAGGTGATTGGCCAATATGAGCAGTGGCAAGGCATCACCACAGTCCTTGCTTCAGGGGATAAAGAAGACGAAGAGTGGAAGAGCAACCACCTCAAGGTACGGCGCCGAGGAGGTAGGAGGAGGAGGAGGAGGAGGAGGGGATGCAGGACGAGGAGGAGGAAGAGGGGGACGTCCCCCGAGGTCAGACCGAGGAGGTACATTGCATCTTCATTATGCTTGGTATTTATTTTTCAACATGCTTCTTAATTGTTTTCCTTTTCCGATTGCAGGAGGCCGAGGACGAGGTCGAGGACGAGGGCGAGGTACCGTCCTTCTAAGTGACATACCCTCCGCTTCCGGCGACGTGGCTTCACAGACCGCGTTCTCGGAGTCTCCAGACGAGGAGATTGACTCTCGAGACTTGGAAGCGGAGTCTCGAGACGAGGAGATGGTGACTGCGTCGGGGCCATCGAGTGCGTCGAAGAAGAAGGCAAAGGTTCGTGGGGAAACAGAAGTCCCTAAGGAGGAGCCTGCCCCGGAGGCTCGGACCCTCATTGAACCTACTAGAACTGAGTAAGTGGCTATAGTTTCATTTCGTTGATACCAACTTGGCATGTACTAATGTTTGATTCTTGTGCAGCAATTGACTTCATCCTGCGGGGACCCGAGTCCCTGGCTGCATGCTTGGAGCTATCATTAGGAAGTTTTGGCCGGGCTTCTACACCACAGACAAAGGCGAGAGGAAGCTAGCCACGACTTGGAGACACTACGAGCTCGCAGATTATCCCCCCTACGGGAAAGCTTCTGACGCCGTGATCAATAAGTTTTGGGTAAGGCAAAATCATGACTCTTCACACTTTTTTTGTTCATAGTTGATGACCCCGCCATGCTAACTCATGAATCCCACACTTTTTTTATGCATGATTTCAGAGATTCTATAGGGTGGATCCGGAGCACCAGGAGACGGCGAACAAGACACTGCAGGCTCATTGTAAGAGGTTGACTAATCAGCAGTTCTATAACCAGGATCATACCACCAGGAGTCAATACAACATGGCGAAATCGGGCAAGCCATTGCCGAAGCACGAGAATGTCAAGTCATGCTCGACGATGAGCGCGGAACAGTACGACGAGGTAAGTAAATTGTCGATGAGATTCTATGTTAATGCTAAGTTGCAATTGCATCATCTGTTCTTCACATGCGTATTGATTTTTCAGGTTAGGCCCGATTGGGCCTATGGCAAGGAGGAGGCATGGAGGGCGTTGACTGCGAGGTGGCGCGGGAAATACGAGGAGTGGAACGCCTTGAGCGAGCGGAACAAGGCGAACCGCGGCAGCGGGGGGACACATCGGGCTGGAAACCTAGGCAGTGAGCGCTACAAGGCCAAGCTGGTATACACATACATGGAACAACCTGCATTTATTTCCCCTCATGCATGTTCCTACTTGGTACTCATAAAATCTCTTTGGCGATGCAGGAGGATAAACTAGGGAGGCCTGTCAGCTCATATGAGTCATGGGACTCGATGAGGATGATGGCGCCCGATCTCTCCCAGCCTCAGCCTCAGCTTCCCGAGTACTTCGGCACTGCCCAGGAGGACGGTGCTAAGTACCTCGAGGCGATTGTCGCTTTTAATCCAGAGTTGGACGACCCTAGAAGTGCGGAACCCGACCCTAGAGCGTTGGTCGTGTCTGGGGGAGGCCTTCAGCACGGCCGTCTAAAGGTCATGGATAAGATGACCCCGCGCAGTCCCAATTTGAGCCTCACGCGGATCAAGGCTACCCTCGGTCCCGACAACCCCGCACCGCCTCCTCGACGACGGCCTTCCCAGACTGGCTACGATGTAAGTTTCTCTCATTTCCATCCTTTCTGTGACAATACTACTTCCTCAGTGGCTTAGTTGATGAGATGGTTCAATTTTTGTAATTGTAGGCTGCTTTCGAGGCGGCCTACAAGGCCCACAACGACACCTATTTGGTGGACCTTGCGCAGTGGAGACAGAGAGCACAAATACACGAGGAGTGGAAAGAGGCAAAAGAAGATGTAAGTTCCAACCTTTCTTTTTTTCAAAAGATGACAAGTCTCAATTTTCATACTTTTGTGCAATGCCTGACATGTTAACTATCTTGCAGGCTCTAGAGAGTGCTCGGCTTACGGGAGTGCTCGTCGATATACCGCCACGACCTCCTCGAGCCGGGCTTAAGCCGAAGTTTGTATCGAAGGAAGAGTTCGCCCAGAACTACTACTACACCGGCTTAACCCCGGTAATTTACTTGCCCAATCAGTTGCTACCACTTTCACGTGCCTTGGCGGTTGCTAACTATTGCTCAAACGTGTAGGGAACGGGAGCCTCCGGGACTAGACCCTTTGGTCGTGCTGCTGTCTCGCCGTCGGCTCCCGCGCGGTCACACCGGTGCACCCTGGCCCCGGTGGTAGAGGTGCCTCGCGCGAGAGCACACCGGTTCATGGTGGCGCGGGATCACCTGCTTCCGGTGCTGGTTCGACGACGCCTCCGCACCGTCAGTCGCCTATCTTCACGCGCGGAGACCTCGGCTTCTCCGGCTCGACTCCCTCTCCGGACGCGATGAGCTGACGTGTAGAGGTCTCGTTTGTACCGATACGATGTTTGGGATGTTGTTATACTTTGTATCCATACTATGTCTCTTATTTTGCATGTTTGGAACTTGTTATGCTATATATGTATATGATGTTGTTATACTATGTCTCTTATTTTGCATTGTTTGGTCTTTGTCAATGTGCATTTGTAATATAAATGCCTATAATGCCTGGCTCTGATCTGGGTATGAATAATATAATGGCTATATGCTTATGAGAATTTTAAGTATGCAGGAAATGAACCAGAAATGGAAAACAAGGGAAAACATGTCAGGACCTTTGTGCCAAATGGCAGAGCCTACGCCGACGGCCTGGCCGTCGGCGTAGACCTGCTGCCCAGACGCGAGGAGAAGGTGACGCGTGGCCTGGCTGGGAGGGAACCTAAGCCGACGGCCAGGTCGTCGGCGTAGGCCCGAAGCCCAGCCGCCCCACAGCCTGCCGCGTGGCACCCTAGGCCGACGGCCCGTCCGTCGGCGTAGAGGGCAACCAGGCCTAACGGCCGTTAAGCCCAGGGTGGGGCCCACTGGTGCTACGCCGAGGGCCACTACGCCGACGGCCGCACAAAAGCCGTCAGGTCAGATCCTACGCCGACGGCCGTCCCTACGCCGACGGCTTTTAGGGCAAGCCCGAGAAAACTCATGCCCGACGGCTATACGCCGACGGCGTAGGCCTAAGACGACGGCTTTATGGCCTACGCCGACGGTGGCCGGCCGTCGGCGTATGGCTGCCGTCCCGTAGTGGTGACCTCCTCGTGGCCGGGGATATCTATGACCTCGAGAGGCTGAGGTTCATGTGCGAGAACATACTGTCTGAAAGCATCATGGTTGGCAACGTCATGGCGACGCTGATGCTGGTGCACAACAGGCACAGCTGCCGGCGGCTCGAGGCCTCGTGTGTTGAGTTCATAGCCTCCGATCCTGACCTTTACAGCGCCGTGCAAGCCACCGACGAGTACAAGGATCTCGAGAAAGCATTCCCCTCTTTCATGTATAATATCACCAAGAAAGTTGCCACGCGCGCCGTTGCCCGTAACAAATCTCCATCTACTTCTTCCACCGGTTATGTCACCGGCAGCAAAGAGAGCGCGACGTCGAGGTATGACCCATCGGTGGTGATGATCGGCACACATGAGTTCAGGATTGAAAACTTCAATGCGGTCAGGAGGACGCATAATGTTGGTCAATACATCGAATCTGGTAGTTTCCAAGTTGGGGGCTACAAGTGGGCCATAGACGTGTTTCCTTCCGAGTATGATGATGAGGGCTATACCAAGTACATTGGCATCTTCGTCAAGCGGTTGACCGATGACGGCAACAACGATGACGACGACGACGATTCTGATGAAGATGACGATGACGACGACGATGATGATTATGATGACGACAATGACGATGATGATTATGATGAAGAAGACAATGATGATGATGATAAGGATGAGTATGATGGTAATAATGACGAAGACATGAAAGTCTTGGTGACTGTTAAGCTCGAAGACCCCACCAATAAGTCACCGACATACCAATACAGTTTAACATATGTCTATGACGACAAAGAACATGTGAGCTATGGGACTTTAAACTTCATCACCGTGGAATCTTCCAACTCACATTACGTGGGACACGATGGCTCTCTCACTGTCCAATGCCGAGTTGAGGTAACCACGACGTCATGCACTAGAAGCATCACTGTATCTGGTGCCGTGATCCCTGTGCCCGTGCCGCCTCCCAACCTAGCACTGCATCTCGAGCGGCTGCTAGCAAGTGAAGAGGGATGGGACGTCAAGTTCCTTGTTGAAGACTGCGAGATCCATGCACACGGGCTCGTGGTCGCCACACGATCGTCAGCGCTACACGAGGAGGTGGAATCGGCCATCGGGCTAGACCATGTGAAAATTGATGGGATGCGAGCCATGGTTTTCAAGGCTATGCTTCACTTCATCTATACAGACGAGCTACCACGTGTTGACGACCTAGTCCCCGTTGTTGCCAATGATTCCATGTCGGTGTCAACGGAGATGTTGGTGGCCGCATGCCGATTTCGACTAGAGAGGATGAGACGGTTGTGCGAGAACATGTTAGCGGAAAAAATCACACCGGATAACGCACTGGCCATGCTATAGCTCGCGGGGCGCCACGGTTGCAATGAGCTGGAAGGTCACTATGTTGAGTACATATCACTGCCACATGTGATCAAGGGTGTGATGAAATCTCTCAAATCCTTTGTGTAGGGTGGAAATGTAAATCATGAAGACAAACATGTAGGGATGGTAACGAGGCCTCGTTTCCCACAAACACGTGGGTAATTCATCTATTAGGAGATGGGTATAAAGAGATTTAATCTCCGCAATCGAATATGGGAATGTGAATGGAAATGTCTACCCCATTTTCGAGCATGTGAAACCCCGTTATATAGATGTATGTAGATCAATAACTTTTGTATGTAAAATATTGTAATGTTTTTTTAGCTTAGTAATTTTTGTTAAATATTGTAATGTTGTTTTGCAAAAGGAGAATGAAAGTTATTGTTACATGTAAAAACGATGGTTTCATGAAAATAGCATACCCTACTACCAATTTGGGGTGTGTTTGTTATACAGCTCACTAAAAGAAAACTGTTACAGCTGCAGCTGGAACAACTAGGGCTGGTGTCGAGATGCAGATGCTTTGTAGTTGTGCTGTAGCCGCTACGGCTGGTGCATAAATGTGTTCAAATGACCAGATGACCCTCAATTGTTCTATAAATTTGATTAAGTGATGAATGCATTGTTATAAACGTAAATGATTCAATTAAAAGAAGTTTTTACCACAAATTACTGCTTTAGGTATTGTTTATAATGTATTTAAATAATTTTAACATAGTAGCTAACACATTAATCTTGGTGAGGCAAGCATGCATCAAGAACATTCACACATCAAGAACATTGAGACAATAAACTATATAAATTATATAACTGTAATTACAATAAATATTCATGTAATTCTATTAATACTTATGAATTTTATTTTATTGGTATTATTTCGAAAAGTGTTCATTATATGTAATAAAAAGAATTTTTCTATTTTTTTATATATTTTTATTATCAATATTTTTTTAAAATCTTCATGTGTTAATATATGTTTGTGTAGTATGTAATTTTTAAATGCTTTTAGGAAATATATTTCTAGTCTTAAAATTAATCGTCATGTTTTAATAAAGTTTATGATTTTATAAAAATATATTTCTAAATAAAAATAAGTTATAAAAGGTGTGAGAAAATATAATTAATAACCAAGGTTGAGTTGTCGGCCACCGTTGGGCCGACTGGGCTGTCGGCCTGCCAGCAGTGCGCGGGGGAGACCACCAGGAGGCTTCGCGTAGGGCGACTGGGTTCTGTCGCCTTGGCCGAGTCGATTGGGCCCAGGTGGTTTCGCCCAGGCCCACTATACAAAAATTTTTAAATTGTATATTATTTTTGCAATTGAGCAAATAAAATGTATTATTTAGAAAAAATTAGATGCTAACCAAGGAAATTTCCGTTCACAAAAAAAGGCGGGCGCGTTGAGGATTTTCAAAGGAGTTCAGAGCCCCCATTCACACTTACCTTAGCTCTTAAGATCTTCCGGAGAGCATTCCGTTGAAGGGAGGTTAGCTATCACATTACCGGCTGGAGGGAATATAATCAGAGATAACTTATCTAGTACTCCCTCCGTTCCAAAATAACTGATTCAATTTTGTACTAGCTCTAGTACAAATTTGTACTAAGGCTACGACAGTTATTTTGAAACGGAGGGAATAACTAGTAGGTACACCTCATGTACTTCATCTCCACAGCTCACAAGAGAAACCGCAGCTTCTTTCTAGCTAGTACAGACATGTGAACACTGAACACTTGTAAATGCTTGCTTGATATTTTGTCTTGCTCGTGATACTTGTGGTGTCATCAAGTAGTATATCATTCTTGCCGATATGTAGAAATCAACAGGATTGTTAATTTTCACCGTAGCTAAGTTGACAGAGAGGCGCTACGAAGATAGCGGTTGTAAATGCAGTCTACTAATCATCTGTTAATTAAGAGTAAAGTGCATTCGTGTGTCTTACGCTGTAGACAATAAACTGGAGCAGTATACAGTGCATTCTATGATCAGCACTGAACTTTCTCCGTTTCAAAATATTATCATCTAGGTTGGTATAGTTTCTTTTGACGTGTGCATAATAAGATCTTGCTAGGTTATTTTCGTGTTCCTCTTTCTCTCTGTGCGCTAGCCGGATCACTCAATTATTACTCTTCCCAGGCATGGCATGGGTGACAACTGACAAGAGCCGTCTCTATGTGCTTGCATACGGCAATCTCCCCTACCTTATTTAATTACCTCCCAGCTCCTATGGAGCTGACGACAAGCTATAATGGACTAGAAGAAGTTTGAATTGAGTAGGAGAAGTAGCAGCTTGAGTCCACGGATTTCAGTCGACAGACAACAACAAAAACCAAGTTTGAATTCGGAGGCAGTTGTGGGCCTTGTAGCCACGGCCTAATAGTATTGAGCCACTTGCAAGGCTTGCTTACACACTTACACACATACACTATAAGATAACATGAACCACCCAAGCAGTTTTTGCCAAGAGCACTTGGGAATCACTTGCATCCCACACAAGGTTTCTTACCTAGAGTATTGTTGCGCTTGTGTATACATAGCATACTTCAGCTGAATCCATGGAGAAATGCTGGCTGCTGCTCCTCTTCTTGGCGTTTCTCTTGCCCGCGGCGAGCGCAAGGTCGTGCCACGCCGACGACCTCCGCGCGCTGCAGGACTTCGCCGGGAACCTCAGCGGTGGCGGCGTCCTCCTCCGCGCCATGTGGTCCGGCACCTCGTGCTGCGTCTGGGAAGGTGTGGGCTGCGACGACACAAGTGGACGCGTCACGGCGCTGCAGCTCCCCGGGCACGGCCTTGCGGGGCCCATCCCAGGAGCATCCTTGGCGGGCCTCGCACGGCTGAAGGAGCTCAACCTTGCCAACAACAAACTAATCGGCACCATCCCATCGTGGATTGGTGAGCTTGATCACCTCTGCTACCTGGATCTCTCGGATAATTTATTGGTTGGTGAGGTACCCAAGAATTTGATACGGCTCAAGGGCCTCGCCACCGCTGGTCAGGGTATAACTTTCACTAACATGCCATTGAGTGTGAAGCTTTACCGAAGAACACTCCAACAACAACAACCAAATATCATATCTGGGACCAACAATACGGTTAGATCTGGGGGAACAAATGTTGTATCTGGGAACGATAACATTGTCATATCCGGGAACAACAACACCGTTGCTGGGAGCAACAACACCGTTATAACTGGAAACGACAATACCGTAACCGGTAGCAACCATGTCGTATCTGGGAACAAACATATTGTAACTGACAACAACAATGTTGTATCAGGGATCGACAATAATGTATCTGGTAGCTTCCACAGAGTATCCGGGAAGCACAATACCGTATCTGGGAGCAACAATACCGTATCTGGGAGCAACCATATCGTATCTGGGAGCAACAAAGTTGTAACAGGAGGTTAACAATTGTCTGTCAGTGGATTGTTTCCATCTTCCCCAACGGAGCTCATGTCGTCCTTGTCCAGGTCCAGTGTAACACAATCGCTTGGTCGGGCCAATGGCATTATGTAACTTAATGGATATAATGTCCTTTTCCTACTTTAAATAAGAGATATGTTTACTGTACATCGTACTATTCAATATAATGTGTACTCTTGTGCCCCACTGTTCTTGTGTTATGCTTCACACTCAATGGCATGTTACTGTTGCTTGCAAACATGTTGTACCATTCCGAAAGAAGTAGTATTAAATTGATCCTTTCTTATTGTTGGACTGTGTATCACAGTGATTTATACGTGCTTAATAGTATCAGCTAGCTAGCTATACACACTTCCCTTGTGGCTTCAAAACAGAGTAGCAGATCGACTGGCAAATTATGGTCGTACTGATTGTAGCACTTCTTGCTTGCTACACGGAGGACCTGCTTGTATCGCTGAACTTTTGTCAGTTGACTGTAATTCTGTACACTTGGAATAAAACTCCCACTATTATCGCAAAAAAAAACTATACATGTTACATTTATAAATGTTTGGATGAAGAAGATAGGAGTAAAAGAGGAGAAATTATAGTACAAATAAATATGTACTGTCTATATGACTTGATCTAGTGGACCAGATCCTTACAGTGGTATAGTGCAATGTGCAAAGTATTTTTCTCGGGCATGGTTAAAAATTCCTACAGAACCAAGAGCTTCAGCGTGAGCAGGTGAACAGAAAAAGAGCATTTTTACAAGGGGGCGCCCGTCTCGATCTAAGATTAAAAAAAAAGAAATATTGGAGAAGTGGGGTATCGATCCCCATACCTCTCGCATGCTAAGCGAGCGCTCTACCATCTGAGCTACATCCCCTTTGGTGTACAGTTCTTCTTAGAATTTTATTTGAACAGAAAGCATGCTAAAAACACACTCAGATGACGCGGCTACACCGGCCTTGCGATGTTGAAATGTTGAATTCATTCTGACTCAATCCATATCTCACCCTTTCTTCAATAACTCCTTCCCAAATCCCAATGCAGGCGTGTAGAGCTACGTTTTCGGCTTTTCTCGGCAACGACGCGAACGCCGGTTCCCCTGCTCAATGGCTCCTAATCGAAGTCAGCTGCCCTTCAAGTCGCCCCTTCAGGCCTCAACCCTTGTTTCCCGAGTCGCCATTGCAAAAACACAATTGGCTATAGGTTTTACGTGTACAATAAGATAAGGGCAATTTCAAAGGAAAAATTTAAATGTTCCGATTTGATCCACTGGCCTCCGTTTAGCTCCGCGAGAACATAACTCACGGCTCAACGGGGCAACCCAAACGGATCGAGGTCAATCTAACTTTTAGAGGGATGATTCCATGGATAATTCTCAAACTAAATACTTAATTTTACGTTTCCAAACATGACTCCATACATTCAATGTTCCAAACCTTCGGAACGCTCATGTTTGCATGTGCCCAAAAATATTGTATCAACTGCATCTGGTAAACCATTTTAACCAAAAAAGTGTATTCATGGATATGACTTTTTATGGAAAAATGTTCAACAACAAAGTTGTTCATCTCGTCGAGAGGAACAACTTTGGTGTTTGAATCATTTCAATCTAAAATCATATGTGACCTATGCGACAAAAAAAACCAAACACATTTTTTCACAAAAGAATTTCACTATCGTTGGAAAAGTCCATTTTGTGTACCGATAGAGCGGTAGACAATCTACCGACATACCCATGGAATTGGACTTTTTGTAAATTTCTATGTATTTTTTGAATTTCTGGTACATACACTGGTGAGTTTTCTTTTAGTCTTTGCATGCATTGATTTAATGCACCTATAAATCCAAACATGTGAGTTGTAAGTATTAAAATTATGACTTATAAAATGGAAAAACAAAAAATTTGGGATGAATAAACCAAAAATGAGGGAATAGCTCAGTTGGGTTTACCAAAATCAGGCACAACTCGACTGGTATACCAAATGATATGACCGCCAACAAAAGAAATTTGTATCCAGCTGATGCTGCATATATTTGTGACCTTGCGCAAAGAGGAAAACATTTACAATTTAGATGGCCCCAGAATTGTTAGGCGAAGGCGCGGTGAAGGAGGAGGTGTTCGGCCTTCTCGATCGCTGAAGGAACATATAGCGCGGGACTCTGACTCGTTGTACATATGATCAGAACGATCCCATCCTGTGAGACAGTGAGAGGATACATACGAACAAGCGGCATGAGAATTGCCAGAGAAGTTTTTGCCCCGGCGAACACAGCTTGCTGTGAGGGGTGTTGTCGAGGAGATCGAGCATCCGTTGAAGATAGGATGTTAGCTGAAGTACAAGCTCAATTACCTAACCTAGCTAGGTACAACTCATCTAGATATTCAGTGTCATACCTTATCTAGTGACTAGGTACGCCTCATGTAGTTTATCTCCCCAGCTCACGAGAGAAACTGTAGCATCTTTCTAGCTAGTACAGATATGTGACCACACTAGCTTGTAGGTTCACTAAATATCATACCACGTGCATGATGGTTTTGTAGTTTGTCTCGTGATAAACTGATAGTGATGCTTCTGGTGGCTTGCATCAAGTAGATTTTCGTTGCTGCCGACATGCACAAGTCAACAATATTGTCTTCATCACAATTAAACAAGTTGACGGAGAGGCGCTTCTGTAAGGTTGTTGAAAGTGTGGTCTACCAATCATCCTATCAAGTACAGTGTATTTTCTGAAAATTGGACCGGGGTACAATGCATTTCTATGATTAGCACTGCATTGTACAGTAATTGCTACAAATCTTAGTACATAAAATAGTACACGAGGCACAACCTTACAGAAGCCCCAGTAAGAGGAAAAGAAATCGGAAATTGTTAATTGAGCTCAAGCTCCAAGGGGCCCTAGTTTTCAAAAGCAATTTTGGGGATTTCAAAAATTTATGAATTTTTTTACAAATGCACATTGGTGTGTTGTCTTTAAGTGTGCAAAATTTCATGATGAAATAAATTATTTGTGTGAGCTACAAAAAATCTTATATTTTTAGCACATGATTCACTCTAAAAGTTCATGATTTTGTTATTTTTGCATAGATCAGATAATAATGTATTTCGTCATGAAAATTTAAACACTTGTACAAAACATCCTATATATGCACATGTGTATTTTTCCAGAATTATTTTGAAACTTCAATGTGTAATTTTTGAATCGTTCAAACTTTTGGGATCCATGGAGTCTGGGAGCCAAAACATCCACTCAAGATTATACCATTTTTGGTTGTGCAGAGTAAACAAGCTTAATTTGGAGGGGAAATACAAGTATATTCAGTGCCATAATCATGCACTCAAGTGACGTCATATGGAGGCATCACTGCATTGTTTGTTACAGCTCATAGTTGTGAAGAGTAAACCTGTTGTAACAAGACTTGTTACAACATCGGGACACTTCAAAAGAGAAACAACTACCAATTCCTTCGTGTTACAGCTCATAGTACTCACCCATGAAGTTTCACAAAGAAATGACATCTGTGATATTTTAGACAAAAATGACAATATGGAAGCCATACCGAAAAAACATTGTTTGAAGGAATAGTAAGGTTGGATTGCGTTTTCTTCGCTACGAAATAACCCAGGCGACATTCCTTCGCAAAACTTCATACATGAGTATAATGGTCGACAAAGTTACATCCCAAAAAAATCTAGTAATTTTTAATAAATTGATATTCACATTGGTGTGCATGGAACCATTTTCACTTGTGTATTTTTGGTTTCTAAATCTTTATTTCACACTCAGCCAGACAACACATATTGTTTTCCCGCAAAAAAAAGACAACACATATTGTTTGGTAATTAATTATAACGATTCGTTATTTTCCCATATTTTTTCTATAATCAGGTAGATGTCTGCTTAAGAAACTCGACATAGTCCTTACATTAGTCTTGTCACAATGCAGAAATCTAAAACAGCTCTCGGGCGCATATGCTCATGTGCGCAAAAAATAATTTTGCAAATGTTAAATAATTTGAACAAAAATTAGATATGTTCACTGACAAATTCAAATGCCACCTACAATTTTAAGGGGAAAAGGTTGAGAATTTTGACCCGCGCAAAGAAGACAAATCGAACGACAAATGCTATCTTTAAAGACCTTATGACTTTGTTACGTTTTAATTTCAATAATATGGCTGCATGCATCGATTGATGCAGAGGCCGGCAGTTATCCTTCTTTTCCAAAAAAATCAGGGAGCATATGCTAGCTCCCGGAGCCAAAACAGCCATCCCGATCACAATGTGTCTCTTCCGAGCCATTCCATGTCATCCAAATCATCTAGATTGGTGTCATTTGACGTCCACATACCAATATCTTCCGAGCCGCACGGGATCACTGGACCTATGGCGGCTGACAACAAGCAATAATGGACTAGAAGAAGTTTGAATTGAGTAGGAGAAATAGCAGCTTGAGTCCATGCCATGCCACCCACGGGTTTCAGTCGACTAGAAAACAACAAAAACCAAGTTTGAATTAGGAGGCAGTCATGGGCCTTGTGGCCACGGACTAATAGTAGTACTGAACCACTTGCAACGCATGCTTACAAACAAACACACTATAAGATAACGTGCAGCACCCAAGCAGTTTTTGCCAAGAGCAATTGTGAATCACTTGCATCCCAAAAAAAGGTTTTCTTCCTGCTAGCTGAATACATGGCAAGATGTGGGCTGCTGCTCCTGTTCTTGGCTTTCCTCTTTCCAGCTGCGCTTGCGACATCGTGCCACCGCGATGACCTCCGCGCGCTGCAGGGCTTCGCCGGGAACCTCAGTGGTGGGGGTATCCTCCTTCGTGCTGTTTGGTCCGGTGTCTCGTGCTGTAGCTGGGAAGGTGTAGGCTGCGACGGTGCCAGTGGCCGCGTCACCTCGTTGCGGCTCCCTAGGCGCGGCCTTGCTGGGCCCATACCAAGGGCATCCTTGGCGGGCCTCGCGTGGCTGGAGGAGCTCAACCTTGCCAACAACAGGCTGATCGGCACCATCCCATCGTGGATTGGTGAGCTTGAACACCTTTGTTACTTGGATCTCTCGGGCAACTCATTGGTTGGTGAGGTACCCAAGAGTTTGATGCGGCTCAAGAACCTCGCCACGGCTGGTCGTTCACTAGGTATGGCTTTCACTAACATGCCATTGTATGTGAAGCGTAACAGAAGAACACTCGACGAACAACCAAATACAATAACTGGGAGCAACAATACTGTTAGATCCGGGAGCACCAATGTTGTTTCTGGGAATGACAACACTGTTATATCCGGGGACAACAACAATGTGGCTGGGAGCAACAACACTATCGTATCCGGGAACGACAATACCGTAACTGGTAGCAACCATGTCGTATCTGGTAACAAGCATATCGTAACTGACAACAACAACAATGTATCCGGGGATGACAATAATGTATCCGGAAGCTTCCATACCGTATCAGGAAGCCGGAATACTGTTTCTGGGAGCAACAATACCGTGTCTGGAAGTAACCATGTTGTATCTGGGAGCAACAAAGTAGTAGGAGATGAATGATCTGTAAGTGGATTTATTCCATCGTCCGTGACGGAGCTCACATCCTTGTCCAAGTTCTATGTTGCTCACAGTCACTTATGGGGCCGATCACGTTATGTAACTATGGATATATATAGCACCATATTCCTACTTTACACAAAAGTTCCCTACAGTATCGTATACTTTAAAGAAAATTTCCCTAAAGTATCTTACATACAGCTGACCTGAATATCAACAACGGTTTGCAGCTGATGTAGACCAAGTGTGTTTGCTTGTAAACAAATTTGCATCACGGATGTTCAGATGGGATGATTATTTCATCTCTTGTATTCTCTGTGATGTGTTCTTATGCTGATTGGGATGTGTATCATATGGTGAATTATAAGTGTTTACACTTTTCTTGTGTGCATCAGTGTCGAATTTTTAGATGAAAAAGATGAAGCAAAAGAGCAGAGATTAGTCTATTTGTCCCCGACATGAACAAGAGCTTCATCACGATCATGTAAAAAAACGGCTCCGACCATCGATCGCCGAAGAGCATATATATAGGGTAGAGCAGGACGCCAGACTCAAACATTGATATGCTTGGGAAGCAAGCGAATTTTCCGATCGTGCGAAAGCTTTTGCCAAGGTACCTAAATGTTCGCCGAGAGTTTTTTGCCCCGACGCACACAACTTGATGTCAGAGATGTGCGTTGAGGAGAGCGTCCATTGATCGGAGGCTGTTAGCTATACTACAAGCTTAGCTAGTTCTCATGTCGTATGGAGACCTCACATCATTGTTTTGCTTGTTACAAGGAACTAGCCATGTCCTTTTAGAACCGACTTAATTACATTGGGACAATTCAAAGGAGAAAGTGCTACTAGCTAGTTCCTTCCTATTACAGCTCATATATACCTTAGTTTACTTTTCTCACACCTAACTTACCTCTAGTGACTAATACACTTCATGTATACATTATATCCACAACTCACAAGAGAAATTGCAGCTTGGATCCTTGCAACTACTAATGACATGGTAACACCGTAACATCAACTAGTAGGTTCTAAATATCATCCAACATACTCTCTCCGTAAATAAATATAAGAGTGTTTATAATACTAAAGTAGTCATCTAAATACTTTTATATTTCTTTTCGGAAGGAGTACATAATTACTTGATACTTTATCTCGTGATACCTTTTCTTTTTCAATCAATAGGAACTCACTGTCCCGGTTCCATTTCAAATAAATGAAACCATACAACGTCCATGTAGCAACAAACAATTAGCTTCGAAAACAAAGCAAAAGGCAAACGCTAGTAAAACATTTTATTATAGCGGGACACTCTTTCAGACAGAGGCATCTAACCTCACTGGGAGTACAGGCAAAACACAACGCCCCACAAAACCATCTGAAGGGATCTCATGGCTGGATGACATCGATCACATCACTGGCTTTGGGATTCTTCAGCAAGAAATTGAATGTTGCTCTCCCTCTGTACGTTGCATCTCTCGTCAGTGTTCTCCAAAGAGGGAAAGCTATGTAAGCTCTTGCATCTCGAACTGCAAGGGTGACCTCAGATCGCCCAAGTCCCAACATATTCCTCTTTCTAAGATTATCATAGGTCATTCAGAGAGAACAGCGAAAGAAAAAACTGAATTCGGAGTGGCACCTTTAGATGGCACACCACAGGCAAGACCCCCCACCCTTCTTTTAAATCCCTTTAAATTTAAATTCCCTAATCAAGGAATTATCTTGTTCACAGAAACTAATGGTTCTACCAATATTTTTCCAAGTCATATGCCATCGATTGGTCATTTTTAGGAAGGTAAATTTCATCTGATTACCATCACACACCTCAGCAATAGATTTTTTTTTACCCCGATAAGCACCTCATGTGCGGTGTGTACGGGTGCAGCCCGAACGACTTGGTAGCCATCCAATACGCCACGTCATCTCATGCAATATGCAGAGCAAACAGATGACGTTAGCGGAATCTTGTAGGTTTTTTAAACTTAAAAATGTTTTATATTTTAAATGAATATCCGATTGAAAATTTGTTTCCACCATAATCCGTTGCAGTGAGATTTTTAAAACTAGATCCAATATCGAATGTTTCGACAACTCTCTTTTTGAGGTCAAAAGTTGTCATGTGTTTATACTGAAGTTTTCATGTTATGTTTGAACTGTCTTCTCTTCTACGTTTAAAGTCAAAAAATAGGCTTTCACCCCCTTTATTGATAAAGGAACCGAACCAAGGGGGCCGAACGATACAAGGTGATGAGATAATCCTCTTATAGAGCCGATCCTGAGATAAACGGTGCAAATACGCAACTAGCAGAAGGCATCGAAAAGCTACACACAACCCCACGCTACATCCTAGCACACCTAAGCTCCACAACAACGTCCTCAAGAGGGAAGACGACACAGAGCGTCGTCGCTGCCGAGTTCAGTCGAACAAAAGTCTTCACCGAGAGCTTTGACACGGAGAGAAGAACCACGACGACGTCTTCAGGAATATGTGCTCTCATCTAACGTTAACTCTGCCCCGAGCATGATGGTTTTGCCACAATGAATATGTGCTCAAACATCTGGTGTACGCTACCATCCAAGGTTTTTGCCTGGGGTCGGTTGATATTTTGCTGCTTAACGACACAGTGCTCACCCTTATCCCCAAAGTTAAAGGGGTTGATTCTATTAAGCTATTCTGTCCCATTCCACCGATCAATAATATTGCAAATTCTCTGAGGAGGCCTTCGTTTCTAGGCTTTCCCCCGTTGGGCACAAGGTGATTAGTCACACCCAATCCATATTTATTAAAGGTTGTTTCCTTCTTGATGGTATCCTTTTCTTGATGGGATCCTTTTCCTTTTATTAAAGATTTCCCAGAGGTTTGTGTCTTTTACTGTTAAGGGTGAGAAGTCTGTTAGGTTCTGCTTAGATCGTTGGTTGTCAGTTGGGTGATTCGCCGAGGTATTCTCGGCATTGTTCTTGTTCTGCCTGAACGTTGAGATCTCTATCTCGGAGGTTGTTGCTGCTGGTTGGGGTCTGAGTTTTCGTCATGCATTGTCTCCAGTAGAGCTAGAGCACTGGCCACGTCTCGTTGCCCTCCTCCACAGGCTCTCGGAGGGAATGGATGAGGTCACCTGGAATCTCTCCCTCTCGCGTCATTTTTCAGTTAAGTCGTTATATGGGCAGCTCGTTCAAGGCACACACACCTCCAGATTTTCTGCTTTGTGGAAAGCTCTCATCCCTCCTAAGCTGAATTTTTTCATGTGACAAGCTTTCAGGGGAAAAATTCCGTCTTCCGATCAAATTTAAAATGCAATGCTAACATTGGGGATTCGTGTTCTCTCTAACATGAACCTAAAAATGTGAATCACATCTTTTTCAAGTGTGATAAGCTCTTAGGGGTGCCACCCCTAAGAGTGGGCCAGCCCTGGATCCCCTTATACGTGGCGCATTTGAATAAATGCGCCACCCCTAAGAACCTTATAGGTGGCGCATTTTGGAAATGCGCCACCCCTAAGGAATATTAGTGGCGCATTCAGAATGCGCCACCCATAAGCTCTTAGGGGTGGCGCATCTTGCATATGCGCCACTACTAAGCAAAAACTGTGAGGGAAAATTCCCAAATACCTCCCCTGGATCGCCTTTTCAATTTGAAAAAAATAAAAGAAAATGATAGAAATGTCAAAAAATAAAAGAAAATAAGTTTCCCATATGATATATGGTCTAGTTGTTAGGAAAATTTACAAATATGAATTTCAACTTTTTTTGCAAAATCTCTCGAGAATTTTGTAAAATGGGCATAACTTTTGCATATGACCTCCGATTAAAAAGTTTTTTATATGAAAAATCATCTACTCGAAAAGTTAACAGAAAAAAGTTGAACATTTTTAGAATCATCAAAAACCTAACAGGAAAAAAGTTAAGGACATTTGAAGATCTGGAGACAAAAAAATTGAACTTAGTAGTGGCGCATTTTGTATGAGATGCGCCACTAGTAACAGTAAAAAAATGATTTTTTTTAAATCAAAATAGGCTAGAGGACCGATCGGGAAGTTTCAAAAAAAAGTTGAAAATTTTAGCTAGTAACATTAAAAAAATAAAAATAAATATTTATTTCAATTTTTTAAAAAACGTTCAAAATATGCTAATGGTCCCATCGAGAAAGTTTCAAAAAAATATTGAAAAATTTAGCGCACCCATGAACATTAACAAGGTCCTAGACATCAACATGGTTCAATAGGATTTATATGATAAATATATCAACAAGTGCCTGCTAGGTGAGCTGGAGTGAGAGTTGAATAGAACCGAGAAGTTAAGCGTGCTGGGGCTGGAGTAGTGCTAGGATGTGTGACCCTCGGGAAAATTTGACCATGGAGGTTAGTTTGACCTGAGATTAAGCATAGTATCCGGGATCAACAATAATGTATCTGGTAGGTTCCACAGAGATCTGGGAGCAACAAAGTTGTAACAGGAGGTTAATAGCTCACGTCGTCATTGTCCAAGTCCAGTGTAACACAATTACTTGGTTGGGCCAATTGCATTATGTAACTTAATGGATACAATGCCCTTTTCCTATTTTAAATAAG
Source organism: Bromus sterilis (assembly GCA_950022295.1). NCBI lineage: Eukaryota > Viridiplantae > Streptophyta > Magnoliopsida > Poales > Poaceae > Bromus > Bromus sterilis. The sequence goes on along the minus strand of OX465595.1, from coordinate 447,143,576 downwards.
AGATATGTTTATTGTACATCGTACTACTCAATATAATGTGTAGTATTAAATTGATCCATTCTTATATATGCTTGGACTGTGTATCACATAGTGATTTGTTCGTGTTTAATAGTATTCCCTCCGGTCAAAATTACCATGTTATTAGTTCAAGCTTGAACTAAAGCCATGTGAAATAATTCCGAACAGAGGGAGTATCAGCTAGCTAGCTATACACACTTCTCAGTGCAAGTATACATGTTACATGCATACATGTTGAATGTTTGGATGAAGAAGATAGAGCAAACGAGCAGAACTTAATATGTACCGTCTATTTGACTTGATCTAATGGACCAGATCCTTACACTGGTATAGTGCAATGTGCAAAGTATTTTTCTCGGCCATGGTAAAAACAGAAAAATAGATGCATCGCGAGAGAGTCTCTTTTACAATGGGGTGGCCATTTCGATCAAAGATTAAAAAATTAAAATACTGGAGAAGTGGGGTATCGATCCCCATGCCTCTCGCATGCTAAGCGAGCGCTCTACCATCTGAGCTACATCCCCATTAGCCTTTCAATCGTCTTAGAATTTTATTTGAACAGAAAGAATGCTAAAACAAAGTAGAAACCAAAATGTACTACTCCCTCCAACCCATATTAATGGGCACACGCTCAATACAACTCTAGTACAAAGTTGTACTAAATGTGTGCCCATTAATATGGATCGGAGGTAGTAGTATTTGTTTTCCCTGGCATGGGCATCAGAGCAAGTACAATAAGGTACAGTCAGCAGGCTGTAAGCATTAAAATAATATATTTAAGGTGATGTGGAAAAGAGAGAAGAGAAGCGGGCTACAGATTAGTAGCCAGCTGCAGCACGTGCTCCTAGGCACTTTGTGAGATAGACATGTGGGCCATGTATCAATAAAGTAATACATATTTATACCTAACCATTGTACTTGTTGGTTATAAGGTTGGCTATAGATGACATGGCATCTCCTTATAGCCAACAGCCGGCTATACTATTAGCCATGCTCTCAGGTTAGTACTCCAGTCCATGTTTGCAGCCTACAATGCGTCAATCTCCTCCAAACCATCTAAGTATTCAGCTGTTTCTCAAAAAAAAAATTCTAAGTATTGAGCATAACACATTCAGATAAGGCGGCTACACCGGCCTTACTTGCGATGTTGAATTCCTTCTGCCTCTATCCATCTCACCGTTTCTTCCCAATGCAGGCGTGTAGAGCTACGTTCTCAGCTTCTCGCGGCAGTCGCTAAGCTCAGCAACGACGTGAACACCTGGTCAGTGGCTCCTAATCCAAGTCGGCTGCCCTTCAAGTCGCCCCTTCAATGGCTGTGTAGGAATGCAGAGGCCGGGTAGCACCCCTTTTCCGAAAAAGTCGCCCCTTCTTCAGGCCTCAACGGGGAAATTTGATTGATCCGCCGACCTCCGTTTAGCTCCATGCGAACAGAACTCACGGCTCAACGGGGCAAACCCAAACTGACCGAGGTCAATCTAACTTTTGGAGGGATGATTTCATGGATAATTCTCAAACTAAATACTTAAAGTTTACGTGGGATAATTAGTTTTCAAACATAACTCCATACATCCAATGTTTCGGATCCTTCGAAACGCTCCAAAATGTTTGCATGTGCCCGAAAATATTGTATCAACTGCATCTGGTAAACCATTTTAACCAAAAATATATATTCATGATATGACTTCTTATGAAAAAATGTTCAACATCATAGTTGTTCATCTTGTCGAGACGAACAACTTTGCTGTTCAAATCATTTCAATCCAAAATCGTATGCGACCTATGTGACAAAAAAATCTAACACAATATTTTATTTAAAGAATCACTATCGTTAGATTATCTACCGATAGCGGCTTTCTGCCCAGGAAAAGCTCGCTTTGTCTACCGTTAGCGGGCTGTTGGTAGATAGTCTATCTACCAATAGACCCATAGAATTGCAAATTTTTGAAGTCGCTATATATATTTTGAATTTTTGATAAAAATATATTTATAAAAAATCCACATACATTAGTGAGTTTTCTCTTAGTCTTTGCATGCAGTGATTTAATGCACCTAATAAATCCAAACATGTGAGATGTAAGTATTAGAATTAGGACTTATAAAATGGAAAAAAAATTATGGATGAACCCTATAAACCGAAAATGAGGGAATAGCTCCGTTGGGTTTACCAAAATAGCCCTACCAGAGGATATAACCGCCAGCAAACGGATTTGTATCCATCTGATGCTGCATTTGTGACCTTGCAAAAAGGAGAAGATCTACAATTTAGTAGACATTTAGATGGCCCCAGAATTGTAAGGCGATCGGCGCGGTGAAGGAGGAGGTGTTCGGGGGTCTAGATCGCTGAAGAAACATATAGCGCGGGACGCTGAGTCGTTGTACATATGATCAGAACGATCCCATCCTGTGAGGAGCCAGAGAAGTTTTTGACCCCGCGTACACAGCTTGCTGTGAGGTGTGTCGGCAAGGAGAGCGTCCGCTGAAGGTAGGATGTTAGAACTACAAGCTTAATTGCCTAACCTAGCTAGGAACAACTCATCTAGATATTCAGTGATACCTTATCTAGTGACTAGGTTTGCCTCATATACTTCATCTCCCTAGCTCATGAGAGAAACTGTAGCATCTTTCTTCTAGCTAGTACAGATATGTGACCACACTAGCTTGTAGGTTCATTAAATATCATCCCACGTGCATGATGGCTTGGTATTTTGTCTCGTGATAGTGATGCTTCTGGTGGCTTGCATCAAGTAGATTTTCGTTCCTGCCGACATGCAGAAGTCATCAATATTGTCTTCCTCACAAACAAGTTGACAGAGAGGCGCTCTACGGAGATGGTTGTTGTAACTGTGGTCTACCAATCATCCCATCAAGGTACATTGTATTTTCTGTCTTAAGAAGTACTCCTTTCGTTTTTAGATACAAGGTGTATAAGTTTTTGAGAAAAAGTCTAAAATATAGGGTGTATTGCATTGCAGCATTCATTCCGACATTCTTTTAGAGATTTGATCATATTTTCTTATCTCTATCAAACCCCTCTATTTTCTCACGTCAATTAGCTAGATGTAATCCCGTCCAAACCTAATGTATTTTTTCTACACGTTCTTTAATTTCCGTGCCAAAAATTGTACACCTTATATCTAAGAATGGAGAGGGTAGTAGACAACAAAATGGAGCGGCGTACAGTGCATTTTTATAATTAGCACTGCATTGTACATTAATTGCTACAAGTACATAAAAGAGTACAAGAGGCACGACCTTACAGATGCCCCAATAAGAGGAAAAGAAATCGGAAATTGCTAATTGAGCTCAAGCTCCAAGGAGCCCTGTCGTGTAGTGTATTGTCTATAAGTGTGCAAAATTTGGGATTTCAAAATTGATTCCCATGCGGTTGAAAATTTTGAAAATCAAATTTTGGGATTTCAAAATTTATGAAAAACATTACAAATGTAATGTGTTGTCTATAAGTGTGAAAATTTTCATGATGAAATAAATTATAGTGTGAGCTACAAAAAAATCTTGTAATTTATAAAAGTTACACCTCATGTACTCTCATCTCCACATCTCACTAGAGAAATTGTAGCTTCTTTCCAACTAGCTAGTACTTGGCTATGATAGACTACACTTGTAATATAGTAGTAGGTTCACTAATTATCATCCAACCAACATGATTGTTTGATATTTTGTGTTGCATGATACCTGTGGTGGCATCAAGTAGTTTCTCATTCTTGCCGACATGTAGAAATCAACAGGATCATTTTCATCATAGCCAACTCTACAGAGAGGCCCTCGGTGAAGATGGCGGTTATAAATGTAGTCTACCAATTATCATGCTGAGTATAGTGCATTCATTTCTTATTTTTATGATTAGCATTGCATCATATATTGCTACCAATTGCACTTATTTAATCCGTTTCAAAACACAAGATGTGTTGTTTTCTCAAAAGTTCTACCATTCATTATGTTTTGACACATTTAGATTAACTCTAGCAGATTCACCCTATTAACGATCGTCATATGAGATATGAAGCACACTCTATATGGATATGGAGTCCGCGACCATTGTGCTCAAACAAAGTCAGAGTATTTGTTGTCTCCATAACCGTGTGACACTAGGACTCGTTCGTTAAAGGAACATATCTTTTCTCTAACCTTCCTGCCATCCCATGTAAGGTGGGGGCTACTCCCGCCATACGCAATTTACATTCAATGTGCTTCATAAAATAGCCTTGAGTCACCAAATATGGAAGCTTCGATGACAAATGTGAAGTGTGCTCCATAAGTTATGGCGATTTGGAGGCAAAATCTCCATATTTGGATGTTAATATGCTGATTGGGCCAATATGGAGCAAGTCCAGTAGAGTTGGCAAAAGTTACTGGCTTGCATTATAGCCATCAATATGGAGGCAATGTCTAAAAGACCACTCTAGCAGAGTCGTCATCCACCCCTCAGTCACCATATGTGTTGGTGCTCCCTCCATATTTTGCCTCTCAGCCTTCGAAACCTAACTACCGGTGTGGAAGAGAAGTTTCAGATTCTTCCTCCTTGCATCATATGCGGGATTTGAAGCGGCACGGACTCCCATTCACCACCAGTGGTGCAACCACATAGCCCTTATGGCTCAACAACTACATTGGACTCGTGTGGAGGCCAGTTGGATGGTCGACAGAGTATCATCTCCTATCCTTCCTGTTAGAAGGCCAAGAGGAGGAATGGTAGTGCAGTTGTGTTACTTATCGGGAAGAGCTCCTTGATGGTCATGTGTTGCATGCCACCTCACTAACTATCCACTTAATGGCGTATGTGTTGACCTATAAAATGATGGAGCCCTTCTCTCCCCCCCTTTCTCTCTCTCTCTCTCTCTCTCTCTCTCTCTCTTATCCTGTCTACTATCTGCCTCCTCCCAACCCTCTCTTGACCGCCTACAATCCAATTTGTTCTCGTCAATGACATGGAAGAACGAGCTCTCCCCCATCTTAATCTTTTGGGGATGATGAGGAAGAGAATAAGTCTGGCCCCTGTAAAACATATTGGGCCTACGTAAACGTGGCCCTTGAGGAGGTTGTGAAACATAATGCATAAAGGGAGTGTCGTATTTGGGATCCACGCCGCGTACCTCCGTCGAAGATGCATGGCCATGGGCGGGATGGGATGAAGCTGCCAAGGCATATTTTTGGGGCATTAAGGCCCGGATTGCAGCATTATAAGCATAAAGAAGGGTGGATTTGGATAACACACCCGTTATCGACGGATCGTCGGGCTAGGATGAGGTTGTCGAGGCGCATTTACGGACCATAGAGTTCCCCATTTCCGCATTCTACATCGGCCTTGGTCGTCGTGGTGGCGGGGGTCGTGATCGTGGTTGCAGCGACCGTATCTTGGATCGTGGTCGCAACCAATTAGCAACTTACTTTATAGTTAACTAATTATTAGTTGCTCTATAAATATAAGTCACATTGTGACTAATTTCCGATCCAAAATATTAGGAACGAGATCAATTTGAATCACATGTGCTCTCAATTTATGATTATTGGGGAAGAACATATGACCCAATTATAGGTGATTCCTATTTGCAGGGAAAATACAAAGATCACGTTATGGTTACTCTGTGTTTGTGCACAGCCCCCAAAAGCACCTGGATCGCCCTTCATATGCATGATGACGAGTGTCCATACGGTGACTGCTATAGTTGCTCTTATAGAGAAGAATATAATGTCTACTATGTCAATGAAATATATTTCATGGTTTAGGCAGTAAGGCCCAGTAGAAAAACATATACCAAAATACTCAAATCCATCATCTTTAGATTGTATGTGGAACTTCACACAAAAAAACCCAGCATCGATCTTGCATACCACCACAATGGTTATGTTAATTCTGAATAGGATTCCACCGGATCTGCCATGTGGTGGAAGACAATGCCGCGTGAAGTCTAACCCCTGGTAAGGAGACAGAGGGACGGATTACCTGTCCGGTTTGTGTAACAACGCCATTTTCACATGTTTTTACTGCATGATGTAATATGTTGAAATTATATGAGAGAGCAATCTCGAACTTGCGGTGAACAATATCATTTCCTATCCAAATATGTTGAAATTATATCGGACTGCTTGCTAATTAACATTCAATCATGCTGCAATGAAAAAGTTCCTCAAATGATATTGACCTTATGGTATTTTCAGGTAAAAAAATTGAAACGGGGAAGGGGTCTCAAAGGACCCCCGACAACTGCATTAAAATATCTACGGTGGGTACATATTACATCTAGGCCCTTGAAAGAAAGAAAATCCAGAACAACCCTAGAAAATTACACAAAGGACCCTAGAGACAAAACTTGAAACGCAATCGAGTCCATGTTCCTCTCCACCAGATCTGAGACTCGACGCCGGCCATCTTTCCACCATTGGGGACGGGCCACTTGGTGCTGGGAATATGCAGAACTCCATCGCGAATCACCCGCAAAGGCCTCCGTCATGGAGGTAGAATAGACGTCGGCGCATGATCGATTGGAGGGCCCTCTTCTTCAACCAGAAATCATGGCGGCGAACCAAGCCACCATGTGGAACACTCCAAGATGGAGCAGCCGCCCTTCAGCCATGTCAGTCAACGGCGATTGAGAACGAAAATGAAGATGTGTCGCTGAGGTTGTGCTCCAAATCGCAGCATATAAGAATATCCCCTGGATTCCTGCAACCGAAATAATACTCCCTCTGTTCGAAATTAGATGACTTCCATTTGTATACATGTCTAGGTACACATGTATACAAATTGAAGTCATCTAATTTGGAACGGAGGGAGTAATTGCTAGAAATTGGTAAGTTTCTAAAGGAGGCAGATTTGTGGAACATAGTTGCACAAAAACTCCTTATGAATGTTAAATTTGGAAAAAATATTGGGAAAATAAAAATTATATTGTAATATACAGTGTTGAAGGGTATACTCACGCATGAAGTTTCAATAAGAAATTACATCTACGATATTTTAGACAAAAATGACAACATGGAAGCTATACTGAAAAAACATATGTTGAAGGAATAGTAAGGTTGGATTGTATTTTCTGCGCTACGAAATAACCCTGGTGACATTCCTTCGCAAGACTCCATACATGAGTAGAATGGTCGATGAAGTTATATACCAAAAAATTAAATTTACTTCTATAGTAATTTTTAATAAATTTATATTCACATTGGTGCGTGTAGAACCATTTTCACTTGTGTAAATTTGGTTTCGAAATCATTATTTCACACTCAGACAGACAACACATATTTTTTGGTAATTAATGATGTTGCGTCGGCATTTTTCCATAATTTTTCTATAATAGGGTAGATGTCGGCTTACGAAACTCGACATAGTTCTTACATTAGGCTGGTCACAATTCAGAAATCTAAAAGAGCTCTCGGGAGCATATGCTCCTGTTCGCTAAAAATAATTTTAGAAATGTTACAAAATTTGAACAAGAATAAGATATGTTCACTGTCACATTCAAATGCTACCTACAATTTTCAGGGGAAAAGGTTGAGCATTTTGAACTGTGCAAAGAAGACAAATCCAACGACAGATGCTACCTTTATAAAAAATTGTGGGGAATCAAATGTTAATTACACTTAATTTTATTTTTTATTGAAAAGCATTGTTACTCCGTTTCGTATGAAATTTATCAAGCACGTCTGTTACACTAACAAACATGTATAAAAAAAATCAGAATTTTAAATTTTCTTTTCTTTTCTAAAACCTACTATTCATCCGGGAGCATGCTCCCTGAGCCAAAACAGCCATCCCGATCACAATGTGTCTCTTCCGAGCCGGCCATTTCATGTCATCCACATAATCTAGAACGGTGTCCATTCATTTGACGCCCACATAACAATATCTTCCTAGGATTATTCTGTGCCCCTGTTTCTCTCTGTGCACTGAAAGTATAGCCGCACGGGATCACTGGAACTATGGCGGCTGATGACAAACAATAATGCATGGACTAGAAGAAGTTTGAATTAAGTAGGGGAAGTTGCGAGCTTGCATTAGTAGAGAAAACATCATTTATGGCCTGCCAAAAATGGTCTGGTTGGCGTAGGCATCCGACACTATTAATATAGCTTCACTGATACAGGCTCATCTATAACGTGGCTTATATCCACGCCACGGAATAACATATTTGGCGTACGAAAAAGTGCAACGCCGACATTTGAAAAATAGCAATGGTGTAGATTGAATTTAGCGCGTCATCAATAAGAGTTCATGATAAGCTTTTTTGTACTGGTGTTGAGTCTATGCCATGCTACCCACGGGTTTCGGTCGACAGAAAACAACAGCAACCAAATTTGAATTGGGAGGCAGTCGTGGGCCTTGTGGCCACAGACAAATAGTATTGAACCACTTGCAACCCAGGCTTACAAACACATACACTATAAGATAACATGCACCACCCAAGCAGTTTTTGCCAAGAGCAATTGTGAATCACTTGCATCCCAAAAAAAGGGTTTCTTGCTGCCACAGTTGAATACATGGCGAAATACGGGCTGTTGCTCCTGTTCTTGGCTTTCCTCTTGCCTGTTGCGCTTGCGACATCATGTCATCTCGATGACCTCCGCGCACTGCGGGGCTTCGCCGGGAACCTCGGCGGTGGGGGTATCCTCCTTCGTGTTGTTTGGTCTGGTATCTCGTGTTGTAGCTGGGAAGGTGTGGGCTGCGACGGCGCCAACGGCCGCGTCACAGCGCTGCGGCTCCCTGGGCGCGGCCTTGCGGGGCCCATCCCGGGAGCATCCTTGGCGGGCCTCACACGGCTGGAGGAGCTCAACCTTGCTAACAACATGCTGATCGGCACTATCCCATCGTGGATTGGTGAGCTTGACCACCTTTGCTACTTGGATCTCTCGGGCAATTCATTGGTTGGTGAGGTACCCAAGAGTTTGATGCGGCTCAAGAACCTCTCCACGGCTGGTCGCTCACTAGGTATGGCTTTCACTAACTTGCCATTGTATGTGAAGCGTAACAGAAGAACACTCGACGAAGAACCAAATACAATATCTGGGAGCAACAACAATGTTAGATCCGGGAGCAGCAATACTGTTTCTGGGAATGACAACACGGTCATATCCGGGGACAACAACACTGTGGCTGGGAGCAACAACACTATCGTATCCGGAAACGACAATACCGTAACTGGTAGCAACCATGTCGTATCTGGTAACAATCATATCGTAACTGACAACAACAACAAGGTGTCCGGGAGCGACAATAATGTATCTGGAAGTTTCCATAACGTATCAGGAAGCAAAAATATTGTTTCTGGGAGCAACAATACCGTATCTGGAAGAAACCATATTGTATCTGGGAGCAACAAAGTCGTAGGAGACAACTGATCTATAAATGGATTGATTCCATCTTCCGTGACGGAGCTCACACCCTTGTCCAAGTTCAATGTTGCTCACGATCACTTATGGGGCCAATCATATTCCTACTTTACACAAAAGATCCCTACAATATCTTGTACTTTAAACAAAATTTCCCTAAAGTATTTTACATACAGCTGACCTGAATATCAACTATGGTTTGCAGCTGACGTAGACCAAGTGTGTTTGCTTGTAAACAAATTTGCATCACGGATGTTTACATAGGGTGATTATTTCATCTCTTGTATTCTCTGTGATGTGTGATGTGTTCTTATGCTGATTGGGCTGTGTATCACATGGTGAATTATAAGTGTTTAATGTCAGCTAGTTATACACTTTTCTTGTGCAAGTGTCAATGTTACTTGCATATGCATCAATGTCGAATGTTTGGATGAAGGAGAAGGAGAAAATGAGCAGAGATTAGTCTACTTGTCCTCAATGAACAAGAGCTTCATCGCCATCATGTAAAAAAAAAGAGCTCCAATCATCAATCACCGAAGAACATACTCTCTCCTGTCCTTTTTACTTCGCGTATTAGATTTATGTCATGTCAAACTTTACAAAGTTTGATCAAATTTATACTAAAAAATATCAATATTTACAATACCAGAATATATATACTACGAAACTACATTTCATGATAAATCTAACCATACAGATTTGACAATGTGAATGCTGATACTTTTTCCTAGAAGTTTGATCAAAGTAGAGATACTTTGACTTTAGAAAAAACTTATATGCAGACTAAAAAGGACCGGAGAAAGTATATAGAGATAGCAGGATATGCCAACTAAACCGTCGATGTGCTTAGGAAGCAAATTGTCCGACGGTGCGAAAGCTTTTGCTGCGGTACCTCAATGAGCACATTTTCACACCCAACTTGTGCTGGAAATATTAGCACATTTTCAATTAATCTAATCCACAAGTAAACAGTAAACATGACATTTTCCGGCATGCATCTCATACCGAAAAAAATGCAAGCACGTATATCACATCACATGAACGAGTAGGTAGGGAATGAACAAATCATACCTTTCGGTTGGCCAAGCCAATACGACGGTTGTAGCAGCAGCCTGAGAGTCGTCGGTGTCCTTCTTCAAGGCGGCGGTTGTATCGTCAGCCATGGAGTCGATGCAGGGGAAGTAGTCGAAGCGGATGAGACTGAAGACGGAGACGGGTCGGGAGCAGTCACGCCAAGACGCTCCCAAAAACCTTATCGGCCTTCTCGCGGGCAGAATATCAAAGGTCACGGTTCCGGAGGCACCTGCTCACCCGAACGGTCATGCACGCGGTCGACGAACTGGGATAGCCGGAGGCAGCACACAACAAGAAATAATAGATGACGGCTAGGGTTAGACACAATGGAGAGAGTGAGCAAGTGAGTGTCTCCACAGACCTAGCGCCTCTTTATATATATAGGTCATTGGTAGAATGGGTCTGGGCCAAAGCCCACGACCGAGTCTGCGTACAGCCCACGGTCCAACATCTTGCAGAGTGGAACTTCTGTTAGCGACTCGTTAAATAACCATTTGTGATTGGAAAAACTAAATCGCATAGATTTGAGCTCAGGTCGGCTCATTCCCGCAACCTTTGGTGCGCACGTCATGACGAGGCGAGGCGGACGGCGATAAAGGAGGAGTGCACGTGTAACACTTCTCTTCCTAAGCTCCCAGTGACTAGTGAGAGAGCACCACTTATAATGAGATCTCAACTCCTCTCCACTAGCAAGGTGATACTAAACTTTCCCATCACGTGCCATACATAATATAGGCCCAAGAGATTTACCACGAATTATTGTCTTATTTGGGCGTAAGCCCATCTATAATTTAACAACCCTCCACCAAATCTGGAGGCACGTCAGTTTGTCAATTTTTCTAAACAGAGTTTGAGATATCAAAATTTACAGTGGAGACTGTTAAGTTAAACTTCCACCTAGAGCAATTGGATTATAATTCTTCACAACTGTACAATGTAATGGACTATGCCTTGAATTATCAGTTTAGCGTGCAAAAGTTTCACTAGTTGTCACCTGATACATGGTTACCGAAGGCTAAACCCCACGGGTTGAGTGTATTAGTCATACTCTTGTCCTGTTCATGAGCTTCCTAAAGATTACCCTATCTCATATACTATGACTAGTAGTACGGCTCACATATATAGGTTTGTTCCTCCAAAGAATGCTCTGTAGTATAGCATCTTGCTTACACAATCTTTGGAACACATTAAGACAATTGTCAACCTGCCTTATAGATTATGAGAGTATAGCGCATCCCCGACCGAGTGGGTTAGTAAAGATATTGTAAGGCCCGATATGCGGTACTGTTCCAGATCTAGATGTTTCCATCCAGATCCGGGGACGAAGCACATATCGGTCCCACCGCGACATATGACATAGCCATATGCCCCGGATTTCCAACATGATATCACAACATTACAGATACAAGGATACAACATCTCATACATACGGCATACAACTGCCTTAATACAATATAACAGCGGAAGATATATGTCTGAGTACAGACTACAATCAAATGCCTACTGGCAAAGAGAAAAACATCGATCCCATAACCACACAGGTCCAGGCCCTCCGCCGGGATCCGCCTAACTAGTCATCGTCGAGTCTCCACGTGAAACGTCGATCACCACACCTGTTGTCGATCAGAACCCTGAAAAGAGTTTGGGGTAGTATCATGAGTACAGAAGTACTCAACATCCAACTGTAGTGGTCATCTGACCCAGCAAGGACTTCATCACGAATTGTCATTCTAGGACAACTAGTAGTTTACGGTAAGGAAGGGGTAAGTGGTGAGGTTGCTGCCGCACTAGCATTTATGAAGTGGCTAACGATCTAGAGAGTAAGGTAAGAAGCCAAGCATTCGATGAGGAATCGCCTCCAACAAGTCTGCTATCCACCTACTTCGCAAACATAACACCTATCCTATCCTTGTCCTCCTCTTCGCATCCCGACGAAGAAGAAGCAGTCAAGTCACACACACACACGTTGATCAAATTATATTAAGATTATCTCAGTTGTTGTTGTCTATGAACAAGGAGTAGGTCTCAAGTCGTCCATAACCGTGGACACGGCTTCTCGAAAAGATTTAACCCTGCAGGGATGTACCAACTGCCCATTACGAGGCTCCGCACGCACGCCCATCTCTCTCAGTTGCTACCCATGATAGGCAACCATTTTATGATTTAGTCCCAAGAGATCCGGAACGACAGGTCCCTCTAACTAACAACGCACAAATCCGGGTGGCCCCCGGTGAGTCGACATCCAACTCTAAAGCCGGTCGCGCTATCGAGTCGGCCTCTACCGTCTGGACGAGGTCGGGTTAGCTACCCAAACAGATGTGGGCAGCCCCCTAGCTTCCAGGTGTGGACCAACAAAGGAACTAAGTCTCCGCTGGCCCGAGTTGTTTGAAAACTACTGGCGTACGACCAGCACACACACGGTTTCAAATGATAAAATCAGCTTGGGCCACCACTAGAAATGCTTGAAGCTAGGTAGGTAAGAAAAGGGGACCCCATAAAATCCCACACGCGGTTAGGCACGCTCAGTCTTAAAACCAATACCCGGAACTCGGGTCCTAGGTGACTCGAATGGAACAAAGCGTCGGGGCGGGATAGCCTAGACCTTCCATCCTTCCTCGAATATAGTCAACATTTATAATAATCATATCATCAACAACAATAATAATAATGATGTGATATCCCAAACCCAGGAGTAACAGGGTAACATCGTAGCATCCTAAGCATGCATACTAAGCAGGGGCTGAGCAACGAGCAATAGTAACATAGCAGTACATGGTTTGCTGGGAGGAGACATGGCTGTATCGGTTTGAAAAAGGCTGTAAACATGTGGTAGGATCAAACATCGAACCTAACCTAGACTAGCATGCAAACCGCTGGTTGAAATAGAATGGATCATAAGTAATGTATAGTCCTTGCCTGTTGATAAGTCGGGTTCCGAAGATGTAGTTGATCGCAAGCTCGCATCGTCTCCGAGAGTACCCGCGGAAGCACACAAGACGATAAACACTGGAAAGCAATCAACGACGATACACTATCACTACGGAGCAATCACGAGCAAGCAATAAACAAACAAGCATGGTCATGTATGATGCGTGTCATTTTAATATCATGGCATGAATATAAGAACGAGCAAGTTTAAAAGAAGCATCGGGAAGCAATGGTGCTACGCTACCGACAACCTTCATATGCATTCCGTTGGTGAGTTACAGATCCGAAGAATCCTTATGTTATAATTATTATGATGCATGATCATGGCATGTGCAAAAGACTAGAAAATAATATCAACAAGAATTAGGATAACCTCAAGATGGGATTCCTTAACATAATCATAGATGCAATGACATGGCATGGTGTATGATGCACCTAATGCATTCTACTGCAATCAATAAAAATAAAGAGAGGGACAACGCTACCGAAAACTACGGTCATCGCAAGAGCTACGATGCTCGAAAGAAGAGATGAATGCCAACGAAGGAGGGGAAGTGATGTTGTATCACCTATGGAACAGGTGGACAACATCACATTCGAGTGGTGCGACAAGTTGTTGGTCATGGAGTGATCAACAACATACGAAGATTCACAGACATCACCGATGAATATGCAAGCATCTCTCGACGATGGAAAAGGCAGTTGACATCACACAAGCTACATGGAACCAACTCAAACATATATGGAAACAATATGTCAAGGTGGAGCATTTGCATGTATGAAACACGAGGCAACGAAAAAGAACGGGGAATTGCACCCGTGTATCATCGTGAGGGGGGATAGGTGCAAAGAATACACCATCACCAAAATAAAGCATGCCCGTTTAACAAAATGGACAGCACCACCACCTTCCTCACATTTTTCTGCCCTAAAATCATATATGACATGATCAAAATGGAGCTAGGGTGCACATAATAATAACAATTAAAAAAAGGCAGATTTGGAATGATATTGAAGCAAACTAAAAAAAGAAAAAGAGGGAAGCAGCAAAAGAGAAAAAAGGGTGGGGATATATCTGTCCCAAGGGGATTCGAACCCCAAATCTTTAAGTCAGAAACGAGAAGCCCAACCACTGCACTACACTAATGAGTTGAAAGATAAACAGAAGAAAATCTAACTATTCCCTGCACAGAAGCAAAACAACAAAATGAGGATGCTGGGACTTGAACCCAGAACCTCACGGATACAACCAATTTGGCCACACCACTGGGCTACTGCTCGTTTGATGTTAGAATCGGAGACTCAAGAGACATGGCTTAGAAAAAAAACGAAGGTAAAAGGAGAGCTCACGCACGGGCACGGGGCTGGCCATGGTGGCCGTGGCCGGCGGCTGCTTCTGGCCCCGGTGGCACGCAGGAAGGCTGAGGAGGCGCGGGGTGGTCGGGTGCGGTCGAGGCAGGCGCAAGGCGGCCGGATCCAGTCGCCGGAGAGCCGAGGCAAGGCGGCGGCTCCCATGGCCGACACGAGCTCGCGAAGCTTCATGGCCATGGTGGCTGCTCTGCACGGGGAGAGGGAGGAAGGACGTGAGGGAGAAGAAAGGAAAGGGGAGGAGGAGGCACATCCATGGAAGGTGCGTGGCGACCTGGGCGGCGCTTGCGTTGCTGCTGCGCGGCTGCCGGCGGCGCGGCGCTCGCCGGCGCGAGGCCGAGGACGGAAGGCAGCGCGGACGGGCTTCTCGTGCCTGCGAGGAGGAGGAGAGGGATGGTGAGGCAGGGGAGAGGGAAGCGCAGGGGGAGGAGGTGGCGCGGCCTGCAGGTGCTCGTCGGTGGCCGTGCGGCTTGCCGGCGGCGAGGCACGGCGGCGGCGGCGCCTGCTGGTCCAGATCGGGCCCGGCGGCGGTTGGAGACCGGAGGTGGGAGGGGGCTAGGTTTTTTTTTGCTGGGGTTTGGTGCGAAAAATGGGGTAATTTTGGAGCAAAATTCCAAATCTGGCCTGGTGGCTGCCTATTTTGGCTAGGGAAACCGTAAGTGGGGTGGTGATCTTTATATAGCCTCGGTGGCTGGCAGTTTGCAAAAACATCTCCGGTTTTTCTCTCGCGCGTGCGGTGCTCACGTTTCTGACCGCCGGGGGTCCGCAGTACCTCCGATTCGGGTAATTCTTCAAACTGCGCGATCAGTGCGTCGAGCCGGAGGCGTTCACCTCGCGCTGGAACCGTTCCGAAAACACTTTCCGGCGCGCTATAAAAATATCCCGTTTAATTATTAAACGGGTATTTTTTGTTCCGTTGGCAGCGGCTGGTCTCGTGCGGTTTTCGCGACGGTGATCGGGTGAAACCCGGCGTCGCAAAGGTCGAGTGTCAGGGTGGCAAGGGTCGGTCTCCGTCCGGTACGAGATAAGAGGGGAAAAATAATCGCCGATCGATAAATCGGGGATGCAAACACCGCAAACAAATCAGGCAATCAAACAATTCACACCGAAAACAAAATTTTTGATTTTTGTGAAAACTGGGCTGTTACAGATACTCTCCTTGGTTGACCGCTGGATTGTTTTTCTAGGACCTTATTCACGGGATCTTCGATCACAAAGGTTGGATTACCCCCATGGCAACTCATGTGAGTTTCAAGACCATCTCCCTCTCGATGCATTTTCTATCACAACCTGTGATAGCCCTTTTGTAAAGGGGTCTGCTAGATTCTTAGTTGTTTGGATATAATCCAATGTTATTACGGTGATCTCTCTGGATCCGATGGTTGACTTCGGCGGTGAGATGCGAACTATGGTTGAAGGCTTGATGCAAAGGGATGGTGGTGCGACGGAGGCAATCGCAGATGCTAGGGTCGCAAAAAGGTGGTGGTGACAAGTGAAAACACACTAGTGACCTCGATGATGGTGCTACTTTGCACTCGGTCTCGAGCTCCAAGGAGAAAGCTTAGGTCCAACCTGACTTGGTAATACTTAACAATGTGACGCTTTTTTACGTCGTTACCTTGTAAGACATTTCTCGTATATGTTCGAAGTGTTTCTTCAGGGTGAAAACCTAGATTCTGCCCTTGTTGGTTGGATCCGGTGACGGCGACCGCATCAGCGTCGCTCCCTTTTTGAAGGTGTTGCCATTGAAGAACTTCATCGTTCGTGTGGAGTTGTGAGATAGTTGGTACGGATATAGTCATTGCTACAGTTTGACGACCGTGGATCTGATCGCTTTGAGATTTTCCCCTTTTTTCCTAATCTACTTCTCCCTCCAATCCATAATGTTTGTATTTTCTTGATGTTCCATTTTAAATCAACAAAACTCATCCTTTATAGAAAATAAATGAATGTTGTAGACCTCACTACTACCTCGTGTTTCCCTCAAAGAAAATGTCATATTCATATGCGATAATAAACGCAAATAGTATTCCTCTATAATAGCATGACCCAAGTAATACATAATTGAAAACTACACGTACTTATGAAGAATGTGAAGACCCGAGGGCCTCACAATAATTTTACATGATGTGGTGAAACTGAAATACAAGGGATTACACATAATCAATTGCTTCCTCCCAACGCTCCCCAACCCACACCGCTCTCTCCTTGTTTTTTTCAGATCTGGGTCGTTCGGCCCCTCCCTCGTCCTTCTCCGGCGATAGCCAGTGTCATGGCGGGTGAGGGGCCTTTCGCTAGTAGTTGTAGTGGTGATATGTTGTTATGTTTGTGTCCCCGGGGGACTTTGTTGCCGACACGCCTGAGCCGCGTCTGCTGGCTGCCAAAGCTTCTTCCCTTCCTTGCAACAACGTGGACTCCGCGGCGACAAAGAGGATCTCCTTCGCCTACCTCGACAATAAGCTCGCCCCTCTGTATCTTGAGGAGGTTGTCCCTTCTGCGAGTTCTTCCTTCTCCGATTCGTTCTGGCCATCGTGGAGATGGAGGACGGGTGGGGTTGGCTGTGCTCAAAGGAATAGTTGCTCCTAGGGCCGTCTCATCGTCGATAGATCTGACCGAAGGGTGACCTATATGTGCCATGGCGCGTGTCTAGCAGCCAGCCGACGTCCGCACCGCATCTACATCCCGGCCGGTGTGCCTAAGGTGAGGCCCTACAACCCCAAGATCTCAACGTTCTTCGGCGTCATTGTTCCAAGCGGTTTAGTCCTCGGTAGCAATGGAGCTGATCGTGACCCGCGACGGATATAGCGCAACTTCAGTGGTTAGGGATCCAATCACGTTTTTACGGATAGTTATAGGGTCCTGTTTGTAATCTTCAAGCACTTGCTTTTGAATTCTACCTTATAGAGGAGCTTCTTTGCAAAATATACCACTATGAAGAAGAATTAATACAGCGTGAGTCTTCGAGATCCTCCTTAAAAAAACAGTTACGGGGACTATGATGCAGAAAGAGACAAGGCGAGGGCCTTTCCACTTATTTACGTCCACCTGCGACGCAAAATCAGGGGCTTATCCGGGTATATGCTCCAGATCGAGATTTCTCTTCCCCTAACCTCCGCGACGAGCTCCGACGGAATCGGGCCGCCGCCTACTAAGTCGAGGGTTGGGGGGGCTAGGCCGGCGCCGCACCACGGTGATGTGAGCCGCCTAAATCCCCGAGATTAAGCGCCGGAGCCGCTGTGTGAGCCGCCACTCCGCGAGGAATCGAGGGGATGGAGTCCCCCACGGCGAAGAGGACGACGGTGAGAATCCACATGATCCCGTAGGCTGGCTTTACTGCTGCCGTTCGTTTCTTCTACTCTCGATTGATTCGTTAGAAATCCAAGGGAACGAGCAACCGATTGTAATCAAAACAGTGTAGTTCGGTTCTTCGTTGACGATCAGGGTAATCACAGCAAGCAGGGATTGAGTACAACCAGGGTAATTACCAGAGGTGGAAATTAACCGATTGTAACCAACTAGGAGTAGTGAGATTTATGGGGTGCTCAGTCATACGGTGTGGAGATTCATGCTTTTGTGCGCTTCGGGATAACTCTGCTAGTCCGGGTCTCGCGGTAGGGTACATATTTGTTGTTCTTGTCACGATATTTTGTACAGCCAGTAACTACTGTTTGCTTTTACCAGTTAAATTTTCGAGTCTCTGAATTTAGTTAACCGACAACAAAGAAACCTGATCCATATTTCTGTATGCAACAGCAGCCCGAGGAGGAGGAAGATAGGTTGAGCGTGCTGACGGATGATGTGTTACTGTCCATCTTGCGGAAAGTCAACCTAAGCACGGCTGTAAGGTCAGGTTCGCTGTCAACACGGTGGAAGCAGCTGCCCTGGCTGCTGCCTGAGCTCAACATTGATGTCAGGCATTTCCTACCCGTTCCACGCCCAAGCCAGATTGAGGCTAACCACATTCAGGAAGCTATGGTGGCTCTGACCAAAGCAGCCAGGTCTTTAGTTGCTAAACCTCAGAGAGAATCCACCATCACGAGACTGAAGCTTCAGCTCTACTTGATCAGCGCTTCCTCGACCGACATTGGCCCACTGTTAGGTGATGTCATTGACAGTGGCTTGCTCAAAGATTTGGACCTTGCCCTTGTAGATGAGACGAAACCCTGTGACTGTTCCGATCTGCACATGCTACAGCTCGGCAAAGACATGCATGGTTTTTTCAATGCATACCCCAGTGTTTTCTGTTGCCTCACAAGGCTTTCTCTTCACAGTATCTGTTTTATCGAGTTGGATATGCACCATCTCCTGTTTGACTGCTGCACCGAGCTGAAGCATCTAAGCCTCTTTTTTTGTGATGCTGGCCGCTTCTCTGTGTGGAAGATAGATGCACCTAACTCAAAACTCAGTGTTCTGGAGCTCGACACGTGTTGCTTTGAGAGAATTGAGGTTGTCTGCCTTCCGAAACTGGAGAAGCTCCACTGGAGTACTTGGTTGTCTGAACATATCCCCTTATCGTTTGGTGATGTCCCGTCTCTTGGGGAACTAAAACTCTCATCTGCCTTCACATTTTATAACACAGTATTTAAATTAAGTGAGCTTCTACATGGAACCACAAGCATACATACTCTGACATTGGATTTCCAAGGAGAAAATGTAAGTCCAGTTCATTTTTTGTATTCGCTGTACAGCCTATACTGTTACACCTTTGTATTTTCTATATGGTCAGAGTTATCCTAGACCATAGATGTGTAGTTTGCATGATGGAGAACACACATAGCTGTAAATAATTTGATAACATCAATCTCTGTGCTTTTAAACTGTTTTTGTAGATGCTTCTAAACTGATTGTTCTTATTTTGCTCTTATCTTCTGATCAGCTTTGGATCCAACCTGAAATGAAGCAACTCTGCACAGCATTCAACAAGCTAAGGAGGCTGACTGTGCGTGGTATCAATGTTGAATTTGACATTATATGGACGACAGCCTTCCTTGAGGCGGCACCCTCCATGGAAATATTATGTATTGAGGTAATGCCCATTTCAGTCTATTATTCCTTTTTTGTTGTTTCCCTTTCATTTTAATGTTTTGTAAGATTTTCTCCCTTTGCACAATTTATGAACACACTTCTACCCTCCCTCTTTGTAAATTGAAGTGAGTGTCCCTTTGTCTTACCCCAAAATCTTATTGCCTTCTTTTCTCTTTCCTCGAACACATGTCAAAAAGTACGACCATGCTCATAAATAACAAGGAAAGTTTGTTTCTATTACTGTAACCCAACAGCATTCGTAACATATTGCTAATGCAAATATAGGCATGGGACCATGCATGCAACGCATTTGTGGACAATGAGGAGAGAAACTCGACATTCGCTGAAAGAAAAAGTCCTCAGTGGGAGATGAACTTGCACACCTCCAAGAACTGGCTACTGAAAGAGCTCCAGTTTGTCGGCTTTAAGTCGCTAGAACGGCAGTTTACGTTTTTAAGAGCCTTGCTGAAGCGAGCTCCCAACTTGCAGACGATACTTCTCAAAGGAGCTGAGCAATGCATATACTGTGATGCCCTTGCTATGAAGTCGTGTTGTTCAACGCAGTCTTCCTTTCCAAAGAGCGAGGATGAGCAAGAGATGGTGTCGAGGCGAATCACGGATGGCAAATTCTCACCCCGAGTGATTTTCCATGAATGATCCTTTCCCTTGGTGAGGAGCCTTCAGTACCGTTTTCTATGTTGGTCAAACAGTTACATGAATGATCCTTTCTCTTGGTGATGTACCAGCAAATAATGTTTCTTTTAGTTGAGAATTGCAAATAATGTATTTGACCATTTTAAGTTTGATCGCTTAGCATCTGTCTGTTCAGATGGTGTATACTGTGATGTGTGATGTTTGATTATTCTGAGTACGCGAATGAACTCGGAGCAAGCAGAAATCACCCTAATTTGTTGTATGCAACTCTAGTTAGTGTTCTGTGCACAGCTATGTCGTGTCGTTCTCTTATCTCATAGAGACAAATCGACAGTATCGCTAGGATAACTATGGAAATATTGTGAACAGGATAACTGGACTTATTTCCACGTATAAAATCCAATGCTGGAGTATGCATGCGTGTGGTGCCATGTTGGAGTAAATTTGAATACACATACTGGGAACCATTTGTAGTATCTTCCGAAAAATAGCAAAAGTAGTCACATATTTTACGGCCTTCTTGAGTTGATATTGAATTTTGTTTGGCATGTTGCTTCAAGTTGATGTTGAATTTTGTTTAGCATGTTGCTTCAGTGCTGATAAGAGTTTATTTCACTGAAAAGTAGTTGGTCCGGTCTTGAATGGTATGTTGCATTCAATTTGTGCGTTCATGAGCTGGGATGTATCAGCTTTGAGATTTTGTGGGACCTGATCAAAAGGTGTAAGATAGCGCACAAGTATACGTAGGGTGCTGTTTGGATTCTATACACATTTATTCAATGAAAATTCACGCTGACAACATTTTCATCAAAATAACAATGAACGATAAACATTTTGAGTTGCTTCCATTTTTGCACCCAAAATTGGTGCAAAGGTGTCTGTCATCAAGATAAACTTCGGCCAAAAGACACCTTGTAAATGCAGGCTGTCGATCATCCTGTCAGAGCACAATCTTAGGTTGTACTGTACACAGCAAGCTTACAACAGAAATCCCAACAAGGAAGCGCAAGGCATCATTTGCAGAGTAAGCTCCAGAGAAAACAGAAAAGCTTTCTCCTACTCCATCAGCACAGTATCAACTAAAAATGGCAAGAAACCCACAAATGATCCAGTACATTCATTCAGTTCAACAATGAATGATCCGATCCCGCAAACAAACAAGAAACGTATGAATGATCCAAGATTCTTTTTAAAAGCACACACTGTGTACATACTAAGAGAGGTCAAGTTGAATACACGGCGAGTTTGTCCACAATAGTACCCAAGTTACACTTGACAGTATGCATTGTCAAGCAGATGACAAACGCAACCCAATGTTCACCACAATATAACTATGCATAACAGCAGCATGCCAATTAATTCGAATCAACTAACACAAAACATTGGTACCAAACCCAGGAAACCGTTACAGTTACTGAAACAGTTGCTAACAAAAATAAGAACCAGGTCTGTTCTTGTGCAAGACTAAGACAAAACCCTGTGACAGAATGTACTAGGCAGAACCATAAATTAAACTGGGGAACACCCAGAGGCTACTTAGTACACCGCAGTCCGGAGGGGACGAAATACCATAGAACAGGGAGTGAAGTGGGTTTTCTGGCACTAGCTGACCAATCTCGACTGCAGTCCAAGTTTCATCAGAATCTTCAGATAGCCTAGCAAAATAAATGCAGTTACTCTTTCCTCCCCATCTTTCCGGGCACATGCAAGAAAATGTAGGATTCCTCCTATCAAGGCTAACAAACAGAGCATGATTTTCCAACTTCTCCATCTTCACCCACTTAGCTGGTTTAACGGAAAAATTGAGGCGATAAACCTTATAAGTTGAGTTAAATAAGACATCCAATTTGCCAGGGCTTAAAGTTTCATCAACCATGAGAAGCATGTCACCACAGACCACCAACCATGAATTAAGAGGTGTGAATTCCCGTGTAATAGCTATTGCTTGCATGCTGAACCGAGGTGTCAAGTGTATACTGTGGAGCCTCAGAAGAGCATCTATGACAAAGATATCACCTTTGAAGATCACAATTTGATAGATGCGTTCACGACCAAGATGAAGAGGGTGCTCTGACCAAGATTTTGTTCCAACCTGCCACTCAAACATGGAAGCCCTCGAGAAGAGGAGGAGGCGAGAGTTGGGTGAAATTAATGGAGCCGTAATGATGCCAATGCCACAAAAGTATCCAAGCTCATTGTTGGGTGGAAGTTTAGGGGGCTTCACTTTGGAACCAGAGTACACATCGACAAGGAGGCAGTGCTCCTCGTAGGAGAAGATAAGATACCCGTATGAGCAGCCCAAATAGTGCATTGTTTTTGGATCATTTTCAGGCACTGAACACGCAAGGGATAATTTTTCCTTGCTGGGATCACTGAGCTTCCATTTGCAATTAGATAAAAGGATGGGCTTGATATCGCCTCTATGTGGATGAACATAAGGACCATCTGGTTTGAAGTGGAGCGGTGGGAAGCTGAATGTATACATAGAGGGAAAGGTAGAGACTGCAGCGCGCCAAGAGTGGCAGGTGCCAACGAAAGCAAGGAAGTCCTGGAATGAGTTAAAGAGAGTAATAATTTCGTGAAGCAGGCTATCCGGGAGATCTCCAAAAACATGAGGTCCAGACAAAGGCGAAGAGGTAGTGGCTGAGGCAGGGAAGGTGTTCTTAGAGGGACTCTCCACAGCGGTAATTTCTCTGCACATAGAAATTCAAGAATAATGGATCAGAATAAAGAACTGAAACATAAATAATTTATAAAATATTTCAGAAGTTAATACACTACAAGAAATGCACTAGGCTTTAACTGAACAATAAAGGAAACAAGATGTCAATTGGGACATTCCAAACTTCATTCAAAAGAAGCTACTCCAGAGCCACCTACAACTTGCTTTATTTTTCTACATTAGCATAACTATGATATCTTCAGTGTGCCAGCCAACGCTATGTACAATTTTACATCTTCAAATCATGAAAGAGGGGGTGCGTTGTAGAGCGTCCTCAAAACAAATAGCAATAAGTGATCATTTTTCTCGATGTAAAAACACAAAATTATGCTCCCCTACTTCTAGAAAACGTGTATGTGATGATTTGCTTATCTGCAATTCACCTGGTCGTTAGAAGTGGGGCATTTTTTATGGCAGCACCATGACCATGACTCCATGAGAAAGACCAAAAGAACAAGATAACGTATGCTGATGAAATGAGAGTCAAACTTTGCTCATTCTACTTTCAATCCAACCAGACCGCGCAATAAACCGAATGACATAACATCAGGTGAGGAATGTATATTCCCATAACAAAAAACAGGGACGATGATCCCTCCTCTGTTTAAGTGGACAACTTTGATAAGAAATTTTAGTTTGTTCCTTCTCAACAATCAGTCGCTGTGAAAGTATCCATCAAATCGCATTGGACGTTGAGTTTCAGTAAATTACTGAACCAAGTGAGCACAGATCAAGGCAGCCGCATTAAAACGACCAAACAAAAAGTTATCAAAACTGTGACACTCATCTACGTTGCAGTTAAGGAAAACTGAAACTATTTCGCTCATGAGAGACGGAGGTGAATTTATCAACCCAACTGAACCGAGTGAATTCGTTTCATGCTAAATTGTTAATACCGAACTGACACACCTTGTATGTAGACAGTGGTGTAGATCGAAATTTGGGGGAGGCCAGTGCACTAACTACCACTACTAATTCACAAAAATACCCTGAATATGAATGTCAAATGTTCCTACTAATTCTCCAAAATACTCAAAATTTCCCTATGGATTCATTAGGGCAAGATTACCGACTCTCCTGATTCTAGTTTCGATAAAAGTGAGACGAGCAAGGTGCAGACCTGGAGCTGAGAGTGGCGTCTGCCAGCGGTGACGGTTCGGCAACCTGCCGCGGCGTCTTCGCTCTTCCGCGGCGGCGGCGGCTTCTGCCAGCGGTGACGGTTCCGCGACCACTTTTTTTTTTGAGAATCGCGAACGAATACCACCACTACTATGCGACCGTGTGAATCCGTCGACGGATCGCCGGCCCACAAAGCCACCTTTTTTAAGTAGTACTACTTTTACCATGGTTAGAGATTTTATGAACCGTTGAATCAGGTCAATCTAAAAGTGAAAATAAAAATATATTAAAAATACTATACAAAATATATTAGAAAATACTGGAAATAATGTTTTAACAGTAAAATTAGTTAATTACTCCTAGTTTTATTTAGTTATACTTGATCCACAAAAATAATTCTAGCAGTACTCAGAAGTACTGAAAAGTAATCGCCAATCAGCAGAGAAGCGCTTTTTTATGGCTTATAAGATATAAATTGAAGAAATCACGAGAGTAAGGTGTTGACAAATGGTATAATGTATGCGTTTCACTTGTCGTAATCAGAGAGTTTGAGCAATTTTTGCATCCCACGTGCAAGGATGAGGAGATTAAAGTTTGTATTTTTTTTTCTCGTAGATCTGTTTTTTAATGCATTTTATCTCTTGAATCGTGTGTTCAAATCACATAGCGTTTTCACTATTGTATTCCTCGTATCGAGATCTTTAAACTAGAACTCATGTTGATAGGTTTCAATTATTGTTTTGTGAGCTACAGTTTTGCTTCACGTGCAGTCACCGTTTCAGTTCAAGCGTAGCCATAACCATAGCAAGCCATAGGTGCAATCACAATTCGTGCACAACCACACTCCTAGCCACAGTTCACGCGCGCTCAAAATACGATACGTGACGATTTTTGAACGTGCCGAAACTAACCTTCAGTGATGCTTTCGAGGGGATACCCTCTGAGTAGTTGCTCTCGAAAATTCAGATATGGAGCATGTGGGCCGGCTTTCATGTGGGTTCCCAACCTTAAACTGGATACAACAGCACAATCATGCATGTTCACACCTTCTTTGGGACGAGGACTGTTGAAGACGCTTGCTTCTATGAATATGTTGTGCCATGGTGTATGTAGGCTCTTGGTAATGAGAAGGTGTCTGGACATTTGATGGCCACGATTAATCCATGTCTCAAAACTTAGAAGCGCATTTTTTTAATAAATGATTATTTTTTATTTGAAAAAAGCACATATTTACTTTTTGCTGAGATTTAGATTTGCTTCTTAAAATCACATATTTGCTTTTCAAACTTAAAATAACATAGACATTTTTAGAAACAAAAAAGTATCTCATGGATATGCTGATCGTCGCTCATGAAACCAGTCTGTAATGATACAATCTCATAGGTTCTAAAAATAACCTCTACGAAAACATGCGAAGAGGTACCTTTTAATTAAATGCTTTCTTCGAACACCAATGTTATCTTACGTCCTCGTCCTGTAATGATACGATCTGCCAATTTTTGTAAAACTAGATAATTTCAAAAACCTTTGATTTAACTACATATATTAATGCAGATTTATAAATAAATATTTACTACTATATCCAATTTATGATTTACCTACCTAAATATATTTTAGGATTTATAATTTATGAAATTATAAAAAATATAATTTTCTTTAGTAAATCCATGAAATATTTTTAAATAAATGATGCTTAAAAAATAATGGAGGAAATTAAGCGAAGACTGGAACCAAAAACATTGATGTAGTATAAGAAAACCTTATTCTTTTTAGATAATACTTTCTCCGTTCCAAAATGAATATCGTAAATTATTTAGATATGGAGGTAAAGTGAAGTTTAATAAACGATAAGAGTTCATATACAATAGTTCCAAAGTTACACTTGACAGTATGAATGTCTCACTTATCAGCAGCACATGGTTACCGAAAAAGGCTTTCGCCCCGCTTTATAGATAAAGCATTGACCAAACATAGCATCCGATACAAACGCACGCCAACACAACACCGCACACACACAACTAACACCGACATATTGACAAAACGGGAATGACCCGCAACCGCTGCGCCCACCGAATAAGTACCACCACGCTCCTAGCACACTCTGAAGCACTGAGTACCAAGCAACACCTTCATGAAGGAGAACGGCGACGCCGCCACTGCTGCCCGGATGAGTCCTAGGGTTTCCCCCGATACATGGAGGGTAGTGGGGGAGGGGTACCCCCGAAGCCCTTCAGGAAGGGGTAGTGGCGCCCTCAGGCGTCACCACTTCGGGGTCAAACAGGCCGACAAGGATTTCTCTCGACCCCCAACACCACCACCCCAGATGCTCGGGCGTGCTCCACCTAGCTCCGCGCCCACCAGCATGCGCCGCCACAGCCTTGACACCATCTCCGCCGTCTCCCTGCGGACACCACACGAGGCCGAGGAGAGGACGAGAGAGCACCGAACTCGAAGGAAGCAGCATCGCAGCCAGACGGGAGGGACCGACCTCCACCGCGAACGACGCGGTCGCTGACCGGACGTGGCAACCGACACACCAAGCCACCCTAGGCCCGGCAGTCCGTTACAACAGTGCAGCGAGCCGGCTGCAACCGCCATAACCACACGAGGCCACTCCTCCCCGCCTCAACCCCGGAACTGCTGCCGCTGTGCACCAAGTCGGTCCGTCCTAACCCAGATGGGACCCGAAGGGCCCAGATCTGGGCCGAGATGGGCGTCGTCGGCCAGTGCCCGTCGTGACGATCCACTGCCAAGGACCGCACCGCCGCGCCATCGGACCGCCGCCAACCCTCCGCGCCCACACCGTGGCTCCAGAGATCAGGAACGAGGAGGGCCCGCCCGAGACCACCGCCGCCTCCCGGCCAAACCTCCGCGGGAACTGCGTGCCCCGGCCGCCGGGGACCCCGCCGGATTCAGCGCCCCCACGGGGTGGCTGACCCGCGCCGCCGAGATCTCGACCAGGGGAGGGAGGAGAGATGCCCCGCCGCCGCCAACGCCGCACGGGCTTAACCCGGCAGACGCCCTCCGGCGGCGGCGAGGAAGGGGAGGGGAGGGAGGGAAGGCTTTGCCGGCGGCGGGGAGGGAGTGTAAGGCCCGATATGCGGTACTGTTTCAGATTCGGACGTTTCCGCCCGAACCCGAGGACGAAGCACATATCGGTCCCACCGCGACATATGACGAAGTCATATATCCCGGATTTCAACATGATATCACAGCATTACAGATACAAGGATACAACATCTCATACAATCAGCATACAACTGCCTCAAATACAATACAACAGCGGAAGATACATGTCTGAGTACAGACTACAATCAAATGCCTACTGGCAAAGAGAAAAACACCGATCCCATAACCACACGGGTCCAGGCCCTCCGCCGGGATCCGCCTAACTAGTCGTCGTCGAGTCTCCACGTGAAACGTCGATCACCATACCTGTTGTCGATCAAGAACCCTGAAAAGAGTTTGGGGGTAGTATCATGAGTACAGAAGTACTCAGCATCCAACTGTAGTGGTCATCTGACCCAGCAAGGACTTCATCACTCGTCATTCTAGGACAACTAGTAGTTTACGGTATGGAAGGGGTAAGTGGTGAGGTTGCTGCCGCACTAGCATTTATGAAGTGGCTAACGATCTAGAGAGTAAGATAATAAGCCAAGCATTCGATGAGGAATCGCCTCCAACAAGTCTGCTATCCACCTACATACGCAAACATAACACCTATCCTATCCTTGTCCTCCTCTTCGCATCCCGACGAAGAAGAAGCAGTCAAGGCACACACACGTTGATCAAGTTATATTAAAATTATCTCAGTTGTTGTTGTCTATGAACAAGGAGTAGGTCTCAAGTCGTCCATAACCGTGGACACGGCTTCTCGAAAAGATTTAACCCTGCAGGGGTGTACCAACTGCCCATTACGAGGCTCCGCACGCTCGCCCATCTCTCTCAGTTGCTACCCATCACAGGCAACCATTTTATGATTTAGTTCCAAGAGATCCGAAACGACAAGTCCCTCTAACTAACAACGAACAAATCCGGGTGGCCCCCGGGGAATCGACACCCAATCCAAAAGCTGGCCACGCTCTCGGATCGGACTCTTCCGTCTCAACAAGGTTTGGGTTACCGAGACGCCTCACGTGAGGCCTCGGACCCTCGCCGGTCAAAGGTGGACCAACAGGGAAACCATGTCTCCGCTGGTCCGGGTTGTTTAAAAATTGCGAGGGGATCCACCAAGCACACACACGGGGTTTCAAATGGTAAATCAGCTCGGGCCACCACTAGAAATATTTGAAGCTAGATAGGTAAGAAAAGGGGACCCCATAAAATCCCACACGCGGTTAGGCACGCTCAGTCTTAAAACCAATACCCGGAACTCGGGTCCTAGGTGACTCGAATGAAACAAAGCGTCGGGGCGGGATAGCCTAGACCTTCCATCCTTCGTCGAATATAGTCAACATTGTAATAATCATATCATCAGCAACAATATAATAAGGTGATATCCCAAACCAAGGAGTAACAGGGTAACATCGTAGCATCCTAAGCATGCGTACTAAGCAAGGGCTGAGCAACGATCAATAGTAACATAGCAGTACATGGTTTGCTGGGAAGGGACATGGCTGTATCGGTTTGAAAGAGGTTGTAAACATGTGGTAGGATCAAACATCGAACCTAACCTAGACTAGCATGCAAACCACTGGTTGAAATAGAATGGATCATAAGTAATGTATAGTCCTTGCCTGTTGATAAGTCGGGTTCCGAAGGTGTAGTTGATCGCAAGCTTGCATCGTCTCCGAGAGGTACCCGCGGAAGCACACAAGATGGTAAACACTGGAAAGCAATCAACGAGCAAGCATCTATTACTACGAGGCAAACACGAGCAAGCATAAACAAGAAGGCAACACGAGACATCGCACCTACCGTCGAGAGCGGTTACTAACAATTTAAGTGGAGTACTCGTCACACACGACGATACCGCACATTTAGAAAGGTTCAAGTTGTTTAGCTACACAAGGTGGGCAAAGGTTGTTAACATGGCATATCACTCAAGCATGGCATAGCACACAAACATGGCAAGAGGTGAAGCATAAATAAACTATCTAATCTAGTCACTTTAAGTGGGGGTAAACCTATACCTGCCAACTATTGCGGACCCCACGATAAAAATGGAATTTGGTACTGTTCTGTCCTAAACCATATTTTATATTTGTTATTAGCAAGCAACAGCAGCAAAAACACAATCTACATGCAATTCTAGTCAAGTTACATATAAAGAACATTTTAAACAGAGCAACGGTTAAAAAGTTATAGCAGTTACAGTTTACAGTGGCAAGCAGTTGTAATTAGCAGGTAAACAACATGTAAACAAAGTCAAACATGGCAACAAACAACATTTTATTAATCTACGCGCAAAACGGAGCAACTTTCATGTAGAAAGCGTCTCCATCGAAGCTACCGGTGAAAAGTTACGGGCACCGCAATAAAACAACTAAAACTGCCTAAATAAATAAAAAGAAAAAAAACACTGCTCAAGAAAAAAAAAACCTCGCATGGGCCGGCCCAACTACCGTTGCAGAAAAATAAAAAAGTTGCTCACCCCTGGGCCAAGGCCCGGCTGGGGGA
Organism: Bromus sterilis; assembly: GCA_950022295.1. NCBI lineage: Eukaryota > Viridiplantae > Streptophyta > Magnoliopsida > Poales > Poaceae > Bromus > Bromus sterilis. The sequence goes on along the minus strand of OX465595.1, from coordinate 447,113,704 downwards.
GGCTGGGGCAGGCTGGCCTGGGCAGCCCCACCTGGGCGCGCTGGGGTGGCCGGTTCGGGATCCTCCCGATCCCGTGCGGTTCCAGCCACCGGCGAGCAGGCCGAGCGGCGCAACGGCGAGGGAGGGCGCGAGTTGGAGGGGCCGGGCTGGTGCGGATCCGGCTGCAGGCGGGGTCACGGGCAGCGCGGCGAAGCGTGGCTTCGAGGAGGCCGAAGCCATGGCGGCCATGGCTTGAATCCCGCCGGCGGCTGTCCTGTGGAGGAGAAGAGAGGGCGTGAGGGTGAGGGAAGAGAAGAGAGGGAGAGAAGGACGCGGGTGGGGCGGCTCACCGGAGCAGGGGCGCAGGGCGCGGCGGCTACGGCGACGTCGGCGGCTGCCGAGCTCGCCGGCTGTCCATGGCACGGCGGCGGCTCGAGCTGCGGCCGCGGTGGCGCGGGACCTGCGCGAAGGGGAGCCGGGTGACGAGAGAAAGAGGAGGGCGCGGGAGAGGAAGGAGAGGGGGAAGGCCGGCCTGCGGACGCGGCGGCGCGGCTGCCGGAGCGAGGCGGCGAGGCGTCCACGGCAGGAGGTGGGAGGTGGAGAGGAGAGAGAAGAGTCTGGGGGCGCATCTCGGCCGTCAGATCGGGCGATCTGACGGTCCAGATCTGCTGGGCTGGAACTGCTGCGAAAAATTGGGGTATTGGGCAAATTTTGGGGCAAAAACAGGGGTGTGGCTGCATATTTTGGCTAGGGAAACCCTAGAAATGGGTGGGAGTGTGGTGGTCTTTATATAGCCCCGGTGGCTGGCAGTTTGCAAAAACATCTCCGCTTTTTCTCTCTCGCGCGCAGTGCTCACGTTTCTAACCGCCGGGGGTCCGCAGTACCTCCGATTCGGGTAAAACTTTGAACTGCGCGATCGGCGCATCGAGCTGGCGGCGTTCACCTCGCGCTGGAACCATTCCGAAAACACTTTCCGGCGTGCTATAAAATAACCCGTTTAGTTATTAAACGGGGTTTTTCGTTCCGTTGGTTGCGGCTGGTCTCGTGCGGGTTTTCGCGACGGTGATCGGGCGAAACCCGGTGTCGCAAAGGTCGAGTGTCAGGGTGGCAAGGGTCGGTCTCCGTCAGATACGAGATAAGAAGGGGGAAAATAATCGCCGATCGATAAATCGAGGATGATTCACACCGAAAACAAAAAAATTTAATTTTTGCAAAACTGGGCTGTTACAGAGAGCTCCCGAGACGCGTGCGGGGGGCGCGTCGCCGGAGGGAGCGAGGGGGGGGGGGCAGGGAGGGAGGGAGGGAGCGGGGCGCGTCCGTTGACACACTAGGCTCCAGCACATGGTTGAAACCCATGTGACCATTCTACTGCTCCATCTACAGCCGCAAGCAGACGAGAAATGCAATCCGATGTTCACCACACACAACCAGGCGTAACAGCAACATGCCAATACAGATCAAATGTACTTGTACACAACACATTGCTCCCAAAGTCAGGGAACCATTACGGCTACAGAACTAGTTGCTAACTAAAATAAACACCGGTTCAGGTCTTGTGCAAGAGCAAGACTAGACAACAACCTGTGACAGGATCACTTGCCAGAACCATAAATTAAACTGGGGAACACCCATAGGCTACTCAGTACACCGCAGTCGGGAGGGGTCGAAATATCATAGAAGATGTGGTGAAGTGTCTTTGTTTGCACTGGCTGACCAATCTCGACAGCAGTCCAAGTTTCATCAGAATCTTCAGACAGCCTTGCAAAATAAATGCAGTTGCTCTTTCCTCCCCATCTTTCCGGATTCATGCAAGAAAATGTAGGATTCCTCCTGTCAAGGCTAACAAACAAAGCAATATTTTCCAACTTCTCAACTTTCATCCACTTAGCTGGTTCAACAGACAAGTTGAGGCGGAAAACCCGAAAAACTGGGCCATGCAATTCACCAGAACATAACCTTTGATCAACCAAGAGAAGCATGTCATCACAGACCACCAACCATGAGTTCATAGGTATAAAGTCCCTTTCAATTGCTAGTTTTTGCATGCTGAACTGAGGTGGCAAGTGTACAGTGTGGAGCCTCAAAAGAGCATCCACAACAAGGATATCACCTTTGAACAACACAATCTGATAGATGAGCTCATCATCAAGACCAAGGGGGTACTCTGACCATGAGTTTGTTCCAACCTGCCACTCAAACATGGAAGATGTCGAGAAAAGAAGGAGGCGAGAGTTGGGTGAAATAAATGGAGCTGTAAGGATGCACAAAAATATCCAAGTTCATTGTTGGGTGGGAGTTTGGGGGGCTTCACTCTGGTGCCAGTGTACACATTGACAAGCAGGCAATGCTTCTTGTAGGAGAAGATAAAATACCCATATGAGCAACCCAAAAAGTACATTGCATTTGGATTATTTCTAGACACTGAACACACAAGGGATAAGTTTTTCTTGGTAGGATCACTGAGCTGCCATTTGTAATTAGATAAAAACATGGGCTTGATAGGGCCATTGTGTGGATGAACATAAGGACCATCTGGTTTGAAGTGGAGCGGCGGGAAGCTAAACATATACACAGAGGGAAGAGTAGAGACTGAAGCGCGCCAAGAGTGACAGGTGCCAATGAAAGCAAGGAAGTCATGGAATGAGTTAAAGAGAGCAATAATTTCATGAAGCAGACTTTCCAGGAGATCTGCACATACATGAGGTCCAGACAAAGGCAAAGAGGTAGATGCTGAGACCAGGCAGGTGTTCTTAGAGGGCCTCTCCACAGTGGTAATTTCTCTGCCACGTTGAAATTCAGGAGTTAATACATTACAAGAGATGCATTACATTTTAACTGAACAAGAAGGCAAACAGGAGTGTTAACTGTGACATGCAAAACTTCAATAAAAAAAAGCTACTCCAGAAGCACACACAACTCTTTTTTTCTGCATTAGCATAACTATAATATCTTGAGTGTGACAACCAGTACCGTGTACAATTCCATATCTTGAAATCATGACAGAGGGGGTTGTACAATATCCTCAAAATAAATAGCATAGCAACAAGTTATGATTTTGCTCCATGTAAAAACTCAATAGTATGCCCCCCTTCTCCTAGAAACCTTCAATGCGATGATTTGCTTATCTTCTGTTCACTTGGTCGTTAAACAGAAGTGAGCATTGTTCATGGCTTGGCAGCACCATGACCAACACTCCATGAGAAAGACCAAATGAACAAGAAGAGACAATATGGTGGCGAAATGAGAGGCGCTCTTTACTGATTCTGCTTTGGATCCAACCGAACCGCACAATAAACCGAACCACATCAGGTGACGAATGGCATAACTTTCAATCATATAAGGCAAACAGAAGTGTCAACTGGGTTATACCATTATATTCATTGTGCCACCTACACCCTGTGCAATCAGAAGAGCTATTCCAGAACAACCTACACACTGAATTTCTTCTACAGCTATGATATATTCATTGTGCCAACGATTATGTACAACTGTATATCCTCAAATAATGACAGAATAGTACCAAACTGACACACCTTGTAGACAGTGGTGGAGATCCAAATTCGGGGTAGAGCAAGAATACCCTAAATTTCACTAGGAAATAGATCAAATCCATGAACTAACCACCGCTACTAATCCACAAAAATGTACTAAATTGCACTACGGCATATATCCAAATCCATGAACTAACCGCCGCTGCTAATCCACAAAAATACCCTAAATTTGACTACAAACCGCAAGAGCAAGATTAATGCTTGATGTGTGGTAAGGTTATTAGCTCCTGACTATAGTTGGACCATCCGCATCCGCTTAATAATGAATGAACAAACCCAAAACAAAATTTGGAAGAAAAAGGAGAGACGAGCGGGGTTACGGTTAGGGTGAGGGCGCAGACCTGGAGCTGAGAGTGGCTTCTTCCGGCGGCGAGGTTTCAGCGCCCTGCTGCGGCGGCGGTGCTCTTTCGCGGCGGCGGCGGCTTCCGGCCATGGCGGAACACTACCAGTTCCCCCTACGCTGCGTCGCTCGTTACTGGTTTTTTTTTTTGTTTTTTTAGGGGGTTAGTATCGTCGGCTCGTAAGAGACCCCCTAAGAAAGAAAGTCGGCCCACTTCATCTTCTTATTTTTTATTTCTGACATATTATGAGAGACAGAAAATCCCGCTCAATAAAATGAGAGAGAGAAATATATTTAAAATGAGATTTTTTTGACATCTTAAAATCCCTTTTTTAAATAAAGACAACTTAAAATTCCTTTTTTAAATAAAGACAACTTAAAATTCTGCTTTATAAAGGATAGTGCAGAAGCTATATAGTACGTACAATAGTAGAAGGGCAATGGGCTCTTCTTTGCACTCGTTATGTTCCTTTAATTGTATGTCTTATTTTATGCGCCAGTTTTTTAAGTTATGAAAATTATTTATTTTAATGTGATGGGTGGGTGCTTTTAACCCGTGGGATTATGGGACGTAAGTGCACACACGAGTGAGGATTAACTATGCCGTTGATCCCATATGTGTTATGATAGTGTTAAACATGTCGTAGGTGGTGCTTCCTTCTTGCCAACCAAGGTTCATACCATCCAACGGTTGCGCCCGACCCCCCCCCCCTCCTCCCTACCCCGCCTCCTCGTGCGGCGGCCGAGGCGGCTCACCCGCGTCCTCTCCTCGCCCCCTTTCGTCCTCCCTCCACCCCCCCCCCCCCCCCCCGCAGCCGCCGCCGGAGGGTGGCCCCAGATCTGGCCGGGTGGTTTCGGCGGCAGCGGGACTTTCTCTCCCCCGCATGTGGCGCCCTTCCCGGGGCAGGCGGTCCGGCGTCCTGCGGCGATGGTGGCGCTTCCACTTGGCGGCGAGACAACCTTGTGACGCTGGGTTGTCGGCGGCGCGACCCCGACCCAGATCTGGGCCCTTAGGGCCCCATCTGGGTCCTAGAGGGCCGGCGCCGGCGTGGCTTCGCTGCCTCCGGCGCGGTGAAGTGGAGGAACGTCTCGGACTGGGAGCGGCGACGCTGTCGGCATGCTTTCTGCAACGCGGCGGCGGGAGGGTTTGCTCCTGTTGTTGCGTCCGGTCGGATCCCGTCAGTGGTGACGTTGGAGGTTGTGCCCTCCCGCGTGTTGATGGTGCTGCTTCTTCGAGTCCCGGCTTCTCTTCTTCGCTGTGTAGGTCTCACTTCACGGTGTTGTGGTGAGACAGCATGGAAGAATCAAGATTGTGTTGGCGTAGGGTGGTGGACGGTATGGTGGCGTGCTCCGAAGCGCTTGGGGATGGTTGGGATCGGGAGAAATCCCTGTCGGCCTGGCCGACTCCGACGCGGTGCCGCCTGCGGGTGCCGCTGGACCTTCCTGGAGGGCGTTGGATGCCACCCTTCCTTTCTCCTCGCCACGTACCGGGGGAAACCCTTGCAGCAGCGTCGTCTTTGTCGCGTTCCTTCTTGGAGGTGTTGTGTGGTACCGACGCTTCGGAGTCGAAGCTTGGTGAAAGTTTCGGTGGGCGCAATGGTCGCGGATCTTCTTTGTTTTTGTTGATACGTTGTTGTCGGCATTGTTTCTTTTATATTTTCTCTTTCGTTTCTTTTGGGCGTGCCTATGCTGCTTCCGCCCCAGAACCTATCGTTGGTTGTATCGATGATGGTTGCTTTGTAATACAAGGCGGAGGAAACCCTATTTCAGACATACCATCCAACCATTTATCAAAGGGATGCGTTCATCGAGAGATCTCACCATAAAGTCCATGCCAACGATATAGTGAAAATTTTGTATCCAGCTTCAAATTGATGGGATGGTTAGAAGAACATAGATGTTATGTCTTCGCCATACGATCTAGCATTTAAAAAAATAGATAACTATTCATGCGTTGCAATGGAATATACATATTTTAGAAAACCTTTGATTTACCTGATTATATTAATATAATTCTGTAAATAAATATTTACCAGATCCCATCCATGATTTACCTACTACCTAAATATATTTTAGGATTTAATCATTTATTAACTTTTCAAAAAATATAAATTTATTTAGTATCAATGAAAGATGAGAAAAATAATACAATTTTTAAGAAACGATGCTTAATACAAGAATGGAGGAAAATTAAGTGAAGACTGAACAAAACACATTGATGTAGTATAAGAGAACCTTAATTTTTTAGATAATAGAAAAAAAACATATCTGAAATGTCCAGGATCCAGTTATACTGTCCTTTTAGCTGCTGAACTTATGACCTACCAATCATCTTGCCACAGTAGTCTCTTTCTGCCTTAAGCAGTACATAGTAAACTGGAGCAGATTACACTACATTTCTGTGATTTCCACCGCATAGCGTGTAGTACATACAGAATACACGAGGCAAGTGTAAAACTCTATGATGTGATGAATAGTTTAATGTATTGATCTAATCCTATCATAGGGTATATATAGGAGTACAATAGAGGGATAGAGACTTGGAGTATAAGACAAGGTTATTTAAACCTATTCTATCTCTAATACATATTTATCTCTAACTCCTAAATATTTGTACGCTAACATTTCCCCTCAGTCGTAGCGAGAGTGAAGCGGACGATTGCGACTGAATTTGAAGTCTTGTGCTTCTGTCGTCTTCTCCGCTGCGCCATCATCAACTGCGTCTCTAATGGCTGACAGGTCGACACCTAGGACGGTGACTGCGTCCCTTCTGGTGCCTTCCCTCTATTCCCTCCCGCAGTCACAGCGGGAGTTTCATGGACACAAGTGACGAGACGGACGCTGTTGACTGGAGTAGTTGCCGATGAGTAGCTGTAGACGTAGCCTTGTATGTCGATGTCGAGGTAGCCGATCATGATGTAGCCGTGGTCGAGGTAATCGTGGTCGATGATGTAGTCGTCGTGGATGATGAACCGCACAAAGCCGGAGGCGCAAAAAAAATTGCGCTGATGATGTAGATGACGGAGCTGCAGTCGTGGACGTTGCACCTTGCGGATGTCAGAGGGTGCCGTCGGCGATGAGTCCGCCGGTTTTGCCAGGACCGGAGGAAACCCATCGAGCACACATCGGTTTTGCCAGGACCGTGTGGCCATGAAGGGGTCGTCACTGTAGTGACGCTGTGTCGATGCAGTCTTGCCGTCGAAGATGACGCGGTCGATGCCGTCGTCGTGACGCGGTTTTGCCGTCGTCGAGGTCGCGTCTTGCAGAAGAGTCTGTCAGAGGACGCTATGTGTTCATCTTGTGGACGAGTCGGCGGCGGTGTGTTGACGATGATGTCGATAAAGACCATGTTGATGTAGACCTTGGCGATGATATATCGGCAAAGAGGCAGCAGCCGTGAAGTAGAACGTCGCTTGGAGGCGTCCCTCGTTGGCGACGTATTTTGATGCCTTGCTGATGAAGAAGTCGATAAATTCATGTTCCATACCGATCTGCCTATGGTTGATATCGCTTCTAGTAGAAGTACTCGACGAAGTACATTAGCTCATAGCCTAGCGTACTGGCATAGTCGTACAGGTTGATAAAGCTCGGCTTTGATGTAGTGCAGATCATTCGATGGTCGATGCAGATGCAGATCAGCAGAGATTCAGGTAGATGATGTTGTGCTGGTATGCCGCGTAGTCGAACACGTAGAAGCCGGTGTCCGCTCTCTGTGATGTATTCGCATACACAGAGAAAACCGATTGGACCTGTAGGCTTGTAGGGTGGATTCCCGGGACGAAGCTGGTGTACATCTTTGCTCCCGTACATGCCAAAAGGTATGGGTCGGTCCCTCTTGCTCCTGTGGATCATGATTCAATCGGCCTGCGCTGGTAGCCGGAGAATATCGCTAATGCCGATCAAGTCTTGTATCGGTGATCGATCAGCTTCAGCTTCGGGTCCTTGTTGTGCGGCAGGCAGAGGAACAAGGACGAACCCATGATGGCACCAGCTTGCTGGACGCGGACACTCTGGTCGGGAACACCGTCTTGAGGTGTGGCTGCGCCGAGGTGTTGTCGTCGTTCTGGAGATCGCCCTTCCGGTGTGGATGCCTCCATGTAGTGGGGCCGATTCGTATGTGCTGAAAAACGTCAAAACTTGAAGCCTGAGCATGAGCCGCCGGGTACACACATGTAGTCGAGGAAGCCGGAGCTACGCCCTCCCGTGATTGGAAGTGGGTCTCTTTGTTGCTTCTCGCCGGTGTCGTCATCTCCACCTGAGCGAGAGCCCCGTCCCGTCGTCCGCTTGATCAGATCGAGCTATTCGGCCATCCGGGGAAGCACATATGGCTGTAACCCTTCCGTTGTCGAAGTGTGCCACTCGGAGTAGCTTCGGATGCAGCATCGGATGAAGCTGCTACTGCTGGTTGATAGATCCGCGTAAGCGGTGGGAGTTCCGCCGTCCTCTTGTGATCGGGACAAACGCTGATGGATCCGCTGCCCTGTGGTTGCTAGCTTGAAGTTGAAGTTGTGGCTGCGCCTCGCTGCCAAGCACCAATGTCTGCTGAGAAATTTTCCGCCGGATAAAGGGTAGATGAAATATATTTGTATCTAAATAAAACCTAATCGACTAGATGAACGAAAATTGAAGAACTGATCTAATCTAAATTTTTTTATCTAATCTATGAGAATCGATCTAATCTTTGATCGATCGGATGTCGCGCCCCCGAGGAGAAGAGATTAATCTCCCCGGGGGCGGCGCGCTGCGAAAGTGGTGGAGAAACCTAGGATCGGCGTCGTGAGACAAACCGCTCTGATACCATGTAAAAACTCTATGATGTGATGAATAGTTTGATGTATTGATTTAACCCTATCATAGGGTATATATAGGAGTATAATAGAGGGATAGAGACTTGGAGTATAAGACAAGGTTATTTAAACCTATTCTATCTCTAATACATATTTATCTCTAACTCCTAAATATTTGTACTCTAACAGCAAGGGCTTACAGAAACCCCAAGCATCGTTTACAGAGTGAGTTCTAGAGCAAACACACAAGCTTTCTCCTGCTACATCAACAGATTATCAACTAAAGAGGGGAATAAAACCACCATCCGGTACATTACATTCAGTTCAACAATGAATGATCCAATCCAATCCAGCAAATTGAAAAACTGATCCGAGCTGATGGTTTAGGCACCAACAAGTTACATAACAAGGGAGGTAAAATAAAGTTTAATGCACGATAGAGTTTCTCCGCAACAGTATGAATGTCACCATTATACTGCTGCATCTACAGGCACAAACAGATGACAAATGAATTCCAATGTGGATCCAATACGAAATTATAACAGCAGCATGCCAATACAGATCAATTGTACTTGAACAAAACACATTGCTCCCAAAGTCAGGACCATTACAGCTACAGAACTAGTTGCTAGCTAAGATAAACATCGGTTCAGGTCTTGTGCAGGACTAGACAACAACCTGTGACAGGATCACTAGCCAGAACCATAAACTAAACTGGGGAACACCCAGAGGCTAGTCAGTATACCGCAGTCGGGAGGGGATGAAATACCATAGAACATGGGGTGAACTGGGTTTTTTGGCACTGGCTGACCAATCTCGACCGCAGTCCAAGTTTCATCAGAATCTTCAGATAGCCTTGCAAAATAAATGTAGTTACTCTTTCCTCCCCATCTTTCCGGATTCATGCAAGAAAATGTAGGATCCCTCCTGTCAAGGCTAACAAACAGAGCAATATTTTCCAACTTTTCAACCTTCACCCACTTAGCTGGTTCAACAGACAAGTTGAGGCGGAAAACCCTAAAAAATGAGCCGCCCAATTCGCCAGAACATAACCTTTGATCAACCAAGAGAAGCATGTCATCACAGACCACCAACCATGAGTTAATAGGTGAAAACTCCCTTTTAATTGCTACTTCTTGCATGCTGAACTGAGGTGACAAATGTACAGTGTGGAGCCTCCAAAGAGCATCTAGGACAAGGATATCACCTTTGAACAACACAATCTGATAGATGCGTTCATGATCAATAGTAAGGCGGTACTCTAACCAGGATTTTGCTCCAACCTGCCACTCAAACATGGAAGATCTCGAGAAAAGGAGAAGGCGAGAGTTGGGTGAAATTATTGGAGCTGTAAGGATGCCTATGCCACAAAAATATCCAAGCTCGTAGTTGGGTGGGAGTTTTGGGGGTTTCACCTTGGTACTAGTGTACACATTGACAAGGAGGCAATGATCCTTGTAGGAGAAGATAAGATACCCATGTGAGCAGCCCAAATAGTGCATTGCATTTGGACTATTTGTAGGCACTGAACACGCAAGGGATAAGCTTTTTTTGGTAGGATCACTGAGCTTCCATTTGCAATTAGATAAAAGGATGGGCTTGATATCGCCTCTATGTGGATGAACATAAGGACCATCTGGTTTGAAGTGGAGCGGCGGGAAGCTAAAAGTATACATAGAGGGAAATGTAGAGACCGCAGCGCGCCAAGAGTGGCAGGTGTCAATGAAAGCAAGGAAGTCCTGGAATGAGTTAAAGAGAGTAATAATTTCGTGAAGCAGGCTATCCAGGAGATCTGCACAAACATGAGGTCCAGACAAAGGAGAAGAGGTAGAGGCTGAGGCAGGGCAGGTGTTCTTGGAGGGCCTCTCCACAATGGTAATTTCTCTGTCACATAGAAAGTCAGGAGTTAATACACTACAAGAGATGCAATACATTTGAACTGAAAAATAATGCAAACAAAATTGTCAACTATGTACATTTTCATATCAACAAATCATTAGATGACAGAGGGGGTTGTACAATATCCTCAAAATAAATAGCATAGCAAAAAATTATGATTTTTCTAGATGTAAAAAACCCAATAGTATGCCCCCCTTCTCCTAGAAAACTTCAATGCGATGATTTGCTTATCTGCAGTTCACTTGGTCGTTAAATAGAAGTGAGCATTGTTCATGGCAGCACCATGACCATGACTCCATGAGAAAGACCAAATGAACAAGAAGAGAGAATATGGTGGCGAAATGAGAGGCGCTCTTTACTGATTCTGCTTTGGATCCAACCGAACCGCGCAATAAACCGAACCACAACAGGTGACAAATGACATAACTTCAATCATATAAGGCAAACAGGAGTGTCAATTGGGACAACTATGATATCTTCATTGTACCAATGATTATATACAACCGTAATAATAACAGAGGGGGTGCCTTGTAGTGTTGTTAGTACAAACACACTAAATCAGACAGAGTAGTACCAAACTGACACCTCGTAGACAGTGGTGGAGATCCTAATTCAGGGTAGAGCAAGAATACCCTGAATTTGCACTAGACACCGCTACCGATCCAAAAAAAATCCCCAAATCCATGCACTAACTGCCGCTGCCAATCCACGAAAATACCCTAAATTTCACTAAGTAAGAAGTCGCTAGAGAAGGATTAATGATTGATGCGTGGTAAGGTTATTCGCTCCTGATTATAGTTTCGATGGGCCACGCGCATGCGCTTAATAATGAATGAACAAACCCTAAATAAAATTTCGAAGAAAAAGGAGAGACGAGCGAGGTTACGGTTAGGGTGAGGGTGCAGACCTGGAGCTGAGAGTGGCGTCTTCCGACGGCGAGGGTTCGGCACCATGCTGCGGAAGCGGCGCTCTTCCGCGGCGGCGGCGGCGGCTGCTTCCGGCCATGGCGGCGCACCACTAGTACCAGTTCCCCCTCCGCTCCGCTGCGTCCCTTGTTGCTCGTTGGATTTTTTTTGGGATCATCATCGTCGTTGCTCGTTGGAGACCTCCTTGCAGGCTTGCACGGGCTTGGTTAGTATGGCCCGTAAGAAAGAAACTTGGCCCGCTTTATCTTCTTTTTTCTTTAATTTCTGACAGATTATTAAAAAAAAAGTCCGTGTTATTAAAGAGAGAACCACCCTGGCCGCTGGGTTGCACCACCGCGCCCCACGCCAAAAGGCCACTGCCTAGTTCTCATTTCTGACAGATTATGAGAGACAGAAATCTGGGTTCAAAAAAGTGAGAATCAGGAATATATTTAAAATGGGATTTTTTTGAAATCTTAAGAGTCCTTTTTTTAATAAATAAAAGTGAAAAGTTCTTCTTTATGAAGAATAGTGCAGAAGCTATAGTATAATATTAAAAGGGCAGTGTGCCCTTCACCCCGCCACTTATGTTTCTTGAATTGTATATATAGGTTGTTTTAATGTGCTGCTTTTTCTTAAGTTATGAAAATTATTTACTTTCATGTGATGTTTTGGTGGGTGCTTTTAACCATAGGATTATGGGACAACTAAACATGTCATACGTGATGATTTCTTCTTACCAACCAAAGCTCACACCACCCTATCATTTATCAAAGTGATGCGTCGATCATGAGATCTCACCACAAAGCTCATGGCAACCACAATACCTCAACTGAATGAGGAGGCCCCCAAATTATAAGTTTAATGAAGTTAGAGATCTATTGGTCCTCGAAGCGCCAAATAACTATGTACATGCAGCGGCGAAGCCAGCCTCGGAAATTAGTGTGGTCACTTTTATTTTTCTAAATTTTTTCTTCACAATGAACAGTGGATGAACAAAAAAATTAAGCCATTTTACTTAAAAGCTTTGGGGTCAGCTGATCCCACAGCTAACACATAAAAACGCCACAGTGTATATGTCTAGCGTTCAAGTAGAATATTAAGTTGTTGTGCATGTCGTGGTTGATTTTTGTTTGAATTGTATCTACTGTATGAGTTTAATCATCTGATCGTAAAGTTAATAATTGTGTATTGTATAATAAAATTTCGATTGTAATCTCACAAGTTCACAATAACAAGGACATATGAAGCATATAAAAATTGACTTAAAAAACACATTTTGGCACCAGCGGATCCATAGAGAATAATCCGCATGAAGATCTTTCGATGACCCGCCGGACGACTGGCGTCACATACCGGCCACAATGTTCAACAGCAACGGCGAAGCACACCACTACTGGTTACCACATGGTACGAGAGAGCCCTGCCTAGATCCCTTTACCAAGAGGCTGACATGATCAGGATACGAGCAAGAAAGACGTCACATAAAATGTGCGACATTTATTATGGATCGAAAAAACAATTAATTACTCTTATATCCCTGCGGCATTTCTCTAAAATTTCCCTATAATAATCGACTAAAACTAATGGGCGCAAGAAAAGTGGACATAGCCCTTGCACTAGCTAGCTAGGCCGGTCACAATCCGCCGCGCGAGGTCATTCGCATCATCCAATCCACATGTCTAGTCGTTGGTGTACATGAGATGAGACATGAGCGCCATAGTGCATCGAATATCTTTTGACGTGTGCACAATAAAATCTTGCTCTGGCCTCTCTTTTTCTGTGCAACGGAACCGTAGGCGCACGGGATCACTGAGCTAGGGCATATGCATGTGACAAGAGCCGTACTGTGCTTGCACAAGGCAATCTCCAGAATCCTGTCCACGTCAAGCATTGATGTACTAGGGCTTAGATGTAGATGTCCACGGCAGCAGCTGCTGGGTTGGGTTGAGCCCATGCCACCCACGACTGTGGCATTGCTGCTTGCCCTAGGTTCCAGGAAGAAACATCCAGAGGCATTGATGGACTAGGGCCGAACCTGTCCACGACAGCATGGGACGGGGCAAGTAGCAGTAGACTTGAGGAGTAGACAGCTTTATTCCATGCCACCCACGGGTTTCAGTCGGCAGAGAACAACAAAAACCCCTTGTGGCCACGGACTAATAGTACCGAACCGCTCACTTGCAAAGCATGCTTACGGGCGTAACGCACACACGGTTGATAATAAGCTTGTTAAAGGTAGAAAAAAACTCGTTTGGTATCATACATGAAATTTTAACTCACATCCTTATGAACTTTGAAGCAACCTAGTTTGGCTCGCTAAAAACGCTCGAATCGGTTGTTTCCAGCGAGGTAGGTTGAATCGGACGCAAAAAGGATGAACGGCGCATGCGTTGGCTGCAGGCGACAAGAGACGAAAATTGGCCGGCGCGGGATGATATAAAAAAACTAGCATCACTGTAACACCCTCAGAACATTCCACTGTTAGTGATCATTACTGTTGATGATCAAGCCATGATCACCTTTGATCATAGCTCTGTCAAATTTCAACCCTGATAAAATTTTCAAATAAGTGTGGATTGTAAATCTTGCTCCAAAAAATTGTGGATGCCAGTCAATCAACATGATCATGGTTAAACCAAGTCAACCTTAGTCATTAGAATAATCACAAGTCTATGTTGATTGTGAAACCAATCTTGTGGTGTCATCAAAAATTATTTTAAAAGTTAATATATAAATGGAAATCTTAGTTGAACCAAAATGGTGGAATCCAATTCTAAAATGCCTAACAATCATTAGGCCACGATTATATAGCAATGGTTATTTTATTAAAATGGTATAGTAATATTAAGGAATAATAAATGAAATAAAACAATAGCTTTAGAAAACTATTAAATTGCCATGGAATAAAATAAACAAGTGGGAATTTTAAATGCACTAAAAATTGTGAAACCAATTTTATTAAATGCCTAAAAATCAGTAGGTCTTATAAATATTGGTATGTGAATTTATAAAGTTATTTAAATAATTCAATTAAATGATAACAGTAGCAAAACAACACCAAAAAGCCTTTTAAAATAAATAACAATATTCAAATGAATTTTGTTGTGGGCCAAACTTTTTGTGGCATCATGTTAAAGTGTAACCCTAATATAGGTGCAAGTATAACATTTTACAAAAATCAAAACCAAGCTAAACTAAATACAAACAGAAAAGAAAATTTAAAAGAAACATAAAACCCAAAAGGAAATAAAAAATTCTCTATCCTACACCCTGGGCACAAGGCCCACCCGAACCCAACCCACCCCAGCCCACCTACCCCCATCCCCTACCTCTCACCTGCCCCCCCCCCCAACACCCCGTACACGCACAGGACATGGCCATGGCCACTGCCTGGCCGGACCCCTCTCACCTGCTCCCTCCCCCACCCCAACTGCCCCTCCCCCTTGCCGATAAGATCAAGCCACCCCCCTGGAGCTCCCATGTGCCCCCCCTTGCTCCCCCAGATCTCGCCACACGCTTGCCATCGTCCTCCCGCTGCCGCCCGAGCGCATCCGCGGCCACGGCCTCGTCGCCGGCGCGGCCACCCTCAACCCCAGGCCACACCGGGCTGTCCTGGCGCACCCCCTTCCTCGTCTGCTTCACCCTGCGCACGGAATCGACCGGCCATGCCCCGTGCTCGTCATCACCTTCGTCTTCCCCAACCACGTCCGTCGTCGCCATTAGTGTCGATTTGCCCCACCCCGAGCTCCTCCGTCTTCAGCGAGCGTTCCCCCGTCACCGCTGTGAGCTTATGCCCCTCCCGCATCTCCCCGTTTTCGATTTCGCGGCTTCTGGCTACCTCCCCACCGTAGACGCGTACCGGCCGCCGCCGGGATTGTTGCCACCGCCGTTGCAGTCCGTTTCTGCCCGTGTTGGTGACACCAGTTAGCGCGCAAAGCTCGTCCAGTTCGAATGCCCGTTTCGGCCAGCGATTTGGTCGCCGGAGGCGCCCGACGTGCTCACCGCCATCCCGTGGCTTGTGCCACTGCCATGTGGGGCCAGCCCGGTTGAGATTAGGGGTTAATCCCCTGGTTGAATTAACCCCCCCAGCTAATCCCTCTACCCCAATGACATGTAGGGCCCCCCCACTAACTAGCAGATTAAAAATTATAATAACCCCCCTGGAGAGACTTACATGTGGGCCCAGCATCACTTAATCCTTTGCTTAGTAAGAATAATTGTTAGATTAAATCTGTCTCTATGACACCTGGGCCCCTTGTCAGAATTATTTTTAATAAAAATGTTTTTACTATGTCCCTATGACATGTGGGCCCAGTGACTTTTGATTTAATAATATGTTTTGTAAATAAACAGAGGCTGACCTGTGGGTCCCACATGTCAGCACTGTTCTGGATAATGTTACAAAAATAATAAAAGAAATTATTAAAAGGATTTTTAATGATTTAAAATTTATTAAACTTATAAAATTAATATCTTTTAATCCGTATATCGGATCGAAAAACTTTATACATGAAGATTGATCAGAAAAATATAACGAATACGGATACGCTATCCGTATGTCTACCGCCCCCCTCTAACTTACCGAACATCGACATTCCCCCCCTTCGGGCCGTTTGTCGATAATTCCCGGTACCGATAAAAGTTGTCCGGATGAAAAACTTTTGTATACGAAAGTTGCTCAGAACGGATCCACGATTACGAATACGTTACTCATACTCCCACCACACCCCTCTAACACAACGAACATCGAACCGTCCCCCTCCGGTACCGTCAGTCCGATAATTGCCCGATACCGATAAACCCTCCGGATGAATTTATTCTGAACACGAAAATTGTTCGGAATAGATCAACTAACCCGGATACACCACCCACACCTGTGTCGGATATCCACGACACCTCCGGCATGATATCTCCCCCCCTCCGGACACCTTGTCCGATAATCACCCGGAGCCGGAATTTCATCCCCGGATGAATTCCCGCTCCGAGCAACGTGCATCGTACTGCGTTAGAACCCCGTTTATAATTCGTCTGTTATGTATTGCATTTGTATTGCTATTATTGTTGTGTATTTATTGTTTCTTCCCCCCCCTTAATCTCCGGTAGACCCCGCTGCTGCCGTCGACTACCCCGATGCTGAGTACGACTACTTCGTCGACGACCCTACTACTACTACCGTCGAGCTTGCAGGCAAGCAGAGTCATTCTCTTCCCCAGATATCGCCTATCTTTCCGTACATTTCTTGCACTAGGCATTGTTACTGCTGCTGCTACGATTACAATCCTATTCAATTGCATAGCCTGTTTTTGTCGCCCCTTGATGTACCTCCTTTATCCTATGCTGCCTATTATTATTATGCATTATTCAGCAGTGAGCCCTGCGCATTGTTAGCTAGGTTTAGAATAGCGGGCCGTGATCACTCTGGGAGTGATCGCGGGAACGATATATTACAACTGCAACAGGTACGAATCAATGCAGACACCCTAGGGAACCTACAACGGCGAGACTCGGCCGAGTCGCTTCGAGTTTGGCTTACGAGTGGAATGGACTCGTATTTCACTCTCGTCGGCTCAGTAGCGTAGCATCACCGGGATGATATGAGGTTTACCTCTTTAGTTCATTCCGCTGATGTCTCTGTCAAACCTCTTAAGTGTGCCATCGAGGGTGATTCCTCCTGGTTTCACTTAATGGTAGGGACTCGAACCAACTGGTGTCCTTAAAGGTAAGAAGTCGGGCGACCCAACGGTGCCCGCGAGAGGTATTGCGACGGGACGACAGGGAGGGTACGACCAGTGTACCGGTGTGCTTGGCCCCTGGTCGTTGGCCGCGAGAGTTACCAAAACCACGAAAGTCGAGCTCCTCCAGGAGCACACGCGAGACAAGGTAAGGAGACGGTTCACCTTGTTGGTAACCGCAGTGACTTGGTGGGACGACAGGGCAGGCACCGATGTACTGGTGGTCCTGGCTGCTGTCGTTGTCCGCGGGTCAGTTAAGTCGAGGCAACGATAACGGTTGTCACGCAGGTTAATTAAAATGCTAAATGGTTCAGTGAATGTCTTGAGTTGACTATATGCCATGTACGCACTACCTACCCGTGGGAACTACGAGTTATGGGCTCCTCTGCTTCGTAGTGTCGTCCGAGGACTCTTCAGACGTCAGCAGTACCGCGGCCTGCGCCGGGAAGTGGTGTTGTCTTATTTGCTCGCGCGGTGGTGTCTTATTTGGATTTGCTTTAACTTCACCGGCCAGCCACGCACCGTGCAGGAGTACGTTCGGGTTGGGGTCCAAGGCCCGGCGTACTTAGGATTTAGACCGGAGGATGGCCTCTCTGTTGAGTTTGAAAGATGGGCTATGAAGTGTCAGATAGCCTCGGTGGAGCGTTCCCTAACAAGGTTCCCGCCACCCTGGAGATCCGTGCGTGTAGCGTAACACAAGTGCACCCCTGCAGGGAAGATTAATCTATTCGAATAGCCGTGTCCACGGTAACAGGACGCTTTATGCTGAAGCTGGATCTTACCACTAGAAACTATTATTATTAAACTGTATGGTTCCGGGTTTTCTTCCTCGCGGGGATGTCGAGGAGGTGAACTCGGAGGCATTGTTAATTATTACAACTTATTATTATACAATGCTGCAGCAACTTCTGTTGCATTGTTACTTTATGCTTTATATAACTGTTGGCTGATTCTTACCTCCTGCTGCAAGATATCGTCGGAAGATGCTAGTCTTCGTTAGGCCTAGCTTCTTACCTTTGCTCTGGATTTCTATCTTACAGTCCACTATATACAGTCTCTTCTTTCCGTTGATACAATGCATAATGCTTAGTAGCGGACGTAAGACTCGCGGGTATACTAGATACTCACCTGCTTTATTTCCTTTACTGTTTTGCCTGATCGGCCGCTGCAGTCGACGTTGGAGCCCAAGAGCAGGAGTTCCCGATGCCGACCACCACAACATGGAGATCCCCGATGCCTTCTACGACGTCGAGTTCCCTTTTGACCAGGAGTAGTTTGGAGGTTCCCAGGCAAGAGGCCTCGCCTTTTTGATCTGTTGTTTTTGTGCTAGCCTTCTTAAGGCAGATCATGTGTACTTTGTGTCTGTACTCAGATACTTTTGCTTCCGCTGATTTTTGTGCTCTCGAGCTGTTGTATTCGAGCCCTCGTGGCCCCTGGCTTGTATTAAACAGCTTGTATTATTTTTATTTGTAGAGTTGTGTTGTGATATCTTACCGTGAGTCCCTGATCTCGATCGTGTACCTTGCGTGTATGATTACTGTACACGGTCTGATTTTTGGGGCGTCACAATCACCCCCATTTGCTCGCTCACTTCTTGCGCTAGAACAAATCCATTATCTGTTCTTGCCACTCTCGACGGTGAAGAGGCAGCAGCGACGAAGGTAGCGACTTCAATCTCTAGCATCAGAATTACAATCTTCGGTAGCAAGATCAGCTGCTCCCCACCATGGGCGGTTTTTCGGCTCCAAAGAGGTAAATAGCATACAGATCTTCTCCTCTGTTTGGCCCTTGCCTACAAGGATTTAGAATCAATTTTCATTGTTTATCGCATCATTGATGTCGCTATTAGGTTATGGATGAATGAATGAATCTGACGACTGTTCAGACAACAACAACATCACTCATAGACGGAGTGTTTTTTTTATTAATGGCTGATTCGAACTGTTTTCTCCTAAAAAAATTAGGGGAAGATCAGTCCAATTGTAGCATTATACGTATGTGTTAATATTTGTGCAAAAAGCTTAGGCAACTTATATCAAGGAACGGAGAGAGTATTATTTAGAACTAGTTGATGTCCCGCGCATTGCTACGAAAACCTTGCTAAAAATGCATAAGTAATTGCTACAAAAGCATATAAAAACTAATGGAAAAAATGTAAATAAAAACAATAATGTGCATAAAAAACAGTCAAAATTATTGTCATTTCTAACAAAATATGAAAGATGAAATCTAATGTAACGTGCATGCATTGATGAAGTTGAAGCATTGCATGTATAGAGTAATGAAAACTAATAATTTATGGCTTACATGAATGAATGTATAATGTAACGTGCATGCATTGATAGAACTAGCCGGGTATATATGAAAAGTGGGTGTAGTGCTTGCGTGCACTAGCTAGGCCGGTCGCAGTCAGCCGTGTCTTCCGAAAACGTCCACATCGTCTACGTCGGTGTACATGAGATGAGACTTGTTGCGCCGCAGTGCATCGTATCTTCGACGTGTGCATGCACAATAATATCTTCCCGGTAGTATTCCTTGTGTCCCTCTCTTCTCTGTGCAATGGAACTGTGACAACAAGAGCCGTATTTGTAATTGCATAAGGCAATCTTTCCTCTCTCTCTCACTCAGTTACCTCTCCAGTAGGGTTGGGGAGTATACAGTGGCATTGCCCTAGGGTTGGAGCCTTGGACGTATACCATAACCAAAAGCATTGATGGACTAGGGCCGAACTGTCCACGACAGACAACAGCGGGACAACAAGCCGAGTTGATAAAGGAGGACTTGACATCTTTGAGTCCATGCACCGTCGGCGGACCACAACAAAAACCTTGAGGACTCGTTTGATAGACCGGGTCCATTCGAAATCCTCTTCATTTACCGGGGTAAAAAATCTCGATCTCAAAACACCAGACAAATTTTTTCTGTCTCTAAACCTATTTTTGGCGGGGTTTGCTACCCTGAAAAAAACTTTCTGTTCTACCAAACAAGCCCTGAGGCGGTTGTGGGCCTTGTGGCCACGGAGTAACAGTAGTCAGTCCCCCGTACCACTTTGCAACGCATGCTTAATTGCACGTACACAAGCAAAGATACGATGCACCACCCAAGCAGTTTGTGCCAACAGCACTTGCATTTGCATCCCAACAAACTAGGTTTCTTACCGAGAGAGTGGTTGCGTTTGTGTACACATACATTGATACATAGCTTGCGTTTTTTGCCATGTTCATCAAAGTGAATTTGCCATGATGCATAAATTCTACATTTGCTCCTAATCCATAAACTTAAATTGCCGGAAACAAAAAAAAATCCGGGTGAAAAAATTCCAAAAAAAACTCATTTTCCATGGTGAAAAAACTTAAATTTGCCCCTAATCCATGTTACCAAAAAAATTCCAAGAACAAAAAAAATCTGATTTCCCATGGTGAAAAAACTAAATTAGTCATGATCCATAAACACTAGTAGAAAACAGGACTTTGGTTCAGACCTGGCCAGCCCATTAGTCCCGGTTTAGTCACGAACCGGGACCCATGGGGGCATACGTCCCGGTTTGTGCGCCCATGGCGCCGGCCGGGCCTCGTGGGGCATTGGTCCCGGTTCGTCTGGACCCATTAGTCCCGGTTCCAGACACGAACCGGGACGAATGGGCCTCCATCCATTGGTCCCGGTTCGTAGCTGGAACCGGGACTAAAGGTCCCGGTTCGTAGCTGGAACCGGGACTAAAGGCCAACCTTTGGCGCTTCGTCTTCCCGCGCTTCGTCCCGAGGCGGTTTCTTCGTATACGCGTGCGGCGCGCGCCCGATGAGCTTCCCATGCGCGTGCGGCCTTCATCCATTGGTCCCGGTTCCAGCTACGAACCGGGACCAATGATGGCGCTTCGTCTTCCTGCGCTTCGTCCCGAGGCGGTTTCTTCGTATACGCGTGCGGCGCGCGCCCGACGAGCTTCTCAGGCTTTATAAGTACAAGGTCGGGGCCGGTTTCATCTGACTCAACTCATCTCATATATCTTGATCTATCTTGATCTTCCCTTCTCATCTTGATCTCCCCTCTCGCGCCCGACGAGCTTCTCGCCGCCATGTCGGGGTCGCCGCTACGGTGGTCGTCCGACTCCGACACCCCGTCGGACGAGGACAACCACCCCGAAAGGCGCAAGTTTTGGGACTGCGACGACCCGCCTCCGAAGCCGCGGCCTCGAGCTCAGCGCGGGCGACGATCGCGCGCCGCCCGCCGAAGATGATAGTCCGCCGCCCGCCGACGACGACAGCCCGCCGCCCGCTGGAACGGCTGGAGGCGCGGGAACTTCGCCGTGCCGCACGTGCGGAGAAGTCCGCGGCGAACCTGGCCAAGGCGAGGGCCAAGAAGAAGGAGAAGAAGAGGGCCGAGATGACGGCGCGTGTGGAGGCGAAAGTCGCGTCGGAGGAGGCCACCAAGCGGGCGGCGCCCAGCGGCGATGATGAGGGCGCCGGGACCTCCGCCAAGAAGCATAAGATCGAGTAGTTAATTAGTTCTAGTCGTTAGATTAGACGCTTCTAGCTTCAATCTTCTGTAATAAATATTACGAATTATATATATATATTTTTTTTTTGGTGATCAGTTAGCTCTAGTCGTTATATTAGACGCTTCTAGCTTCGATCTTCTGCAATAAATATTATGAATTATATATATTTTTTTGGTTTGTTTCAATATGAAATAATTATTGTTTTTTAGAATAATAATTTCAAACTCAAACGGTGAAGCGTGTGACATCATGGTCACATTTTTCTGATAATAATGAATAAATGGCATAATAATAATAATACTTATTTTATTTTCATTGTAATTCAATATTATTATTACTTATTTTATTTTGAACTTTTTGTATTATTTTGTATTTTTTGATTTTTTTGATTTTTTTATAATTTTTTCCTTTTTTTAAAGTATTTTTGAGTTTTTAAATTAATCATTGTTGTTTGTTAATCGTGATTGTTTTTTTAATAATTGTTTGGAATTCAAAAAATTAAATCATGTGATATCAAGACCTAAGGGTTATAACATGATTGATATCTTACTATTGTCAGGAAAACAACAAGTGCAGACTTGGAAACTAGGGGAGATAGAACCTGAAAGTTAAGCGTGCTCGGGCTGGAGTAGTGAGAGGATGGGTGACCGGATTAAATTCTGAAGCAGTGAGGAGGGGTGATTAGAGATTAAATTGTCAAATAATTCAAAGATTTGAAAATGAAAAAAATCCAATTTTTTTCCCCTCCAGCCCCGCTCCAGCCGGCTGCCACGTGGAGGCGACAAATGAGCCTTTTTCTACTAGTGAAATTAAATTTGCAAAAAACTGAATTTCCATTTTAAAGGCACGGGTTGTGCCTCTCGTGGAAGGCATGATCGTGCCTCTCTGGGAAAACTGCGTTTTTCTTTTCTTTTTAGAGGCACGGGGCGGGCCTCTCGAGGAAGCGAACATGTTCCTCCACGAGAGGCACCATCATTCCTCTCGAGAAAAATAAAACAAAAACGCATTTTCCCGTGCCTCTCATGGAAGCAAACCTGTGCCTCCACAAGCGGCTCATAAAAAATTGCATTTTGCACATATTTGTTTTTACAAAATTATAAGAAAAACTGCATGAAAACCGAAAAGCCTAAAAATTCCAAAAAATCACCAAACATTTACGCAAAAAAAATGAAATTTCAAGAAAACTTCCAGCACGCGATACATGGCACAATCTCGACACACAAAAAATGATCCTTACTGGTGGTAGTTGTTCTCTTTGTAATCAACGACAACAAAAACCTAGTGCTGGTTGTGGGCCTTGTGGTCACGGGCTACTAGAAGTCCTGCATACATCCAAGTTCCAAGTCCCCAAACGCATGCTTGGTTAATGCAAGCACACGGTGTGCACAAACACACTATAAGTACGATGCACCACCTAGTAGTTTAGGTTAGAATTTTTTTGGCCTTGCAGGGGTGGCGCCGTGGCAGATGGCGACATTTCATTTTTGGGTTGGTTTTCCGAGCTCTAATCCTTTTGGGGCTCGTCCTATATTCCTGTTATCCTCTTGAAATGATGAGGTTAGGGTTTTTCATCATATGTGGAAAACTGTAAGATCTGATGTCAGACGTTTAGATCAATCCAAAGGTTGTATGGTGACAATTGTAACTCTGGGGCACTTTAATAAATCCGTAGGCACTAGCACCCAGGATGTTTATTTTAAAGAGATAACCCACCCTCGTGAGGACATAGGAATTTGCTCCCGACGGGAGTCAAACTTTGGCCGCTGGGATGCAATGTTGCACCCCGTGCCACAAGGCTACAACCTAGTTCTCGTAAGTCTGGGGCACTGCAATGTTGCACCCCGTGCCACAAGGCTACAACCTAGTTCTCGTAAGTCTGGGGCACTGATCATTAGAGGCACGTGCATGACGGCCATATGATTCTTCGAATCAATTGAAGGGATTAATGACGACGACGGTAACTCTGGGGCACGATTATTGGGAAGGGAGCGGCGACCACAAGGCCAGTGACAACAAAAGATTCTTAGTGTGCACGAAAACTTCGCAACTGTTATTGACAAGTTCGGGCCAGTTTTGGGAATGAAGCGGCGACAACGAGGACTCACCGGCGACTCGTTCTTGCGACGGTATTGATTGTTTGTGTTGTAATTTCTTATTATATATGTGATGGTTTATACTTGTGGTGAATCTTAATAATCACTACTAGGGAAATAACTATACATGGAAAGCTTATTAGTGGCGCATATAGAAAGCCATGCGTCACCATCTGTTAGGGGTGGCGCACTGGAAAATAATGCGCCACCCATAAGACCTTATGGGTGGCGCATTATTTTCCAGTGCGCCACCCCTAAGAGTGGGCCAGCCTAGATGATCTTATACGTGGCGCATCTAGCAATATGCGCCACCCCTAAGAACCTTATAGGTGGCGCATATACAGAATGCGCCACCCCTAAGAGCTTAAGGGTGGTGCATATTGTAAATGCGCCACCCATAAGGTCCTTAGGGGTGGCGCATTTACCTAATGCGCCACCCATAAGAGCTTAGGGGTGGCGCATTTCACCAGTGCGTCACCACTGACTTTATATATGCGCCACTAAATGCCTAGAGCTGCCCTTATCTACTCCACCCCACCTACCACCTCTCATTCACTCCACACAATTCTCAAACTAGATCCACTCTTCTCACCCTAGATCTATTCGGTTTTCTCCTCCTCCCCACCTCATTTCTTCCATTTATACATCGATACTTGGCATTACATCTATTTTGTTTCATATTGAAGTAAGTGGACCTCCTCGCAAACTCTTTTGTTCCATTTATGACCCATATACTTGCCTTTATGAGCTTAGGGTTTGTTGTATATGTGAAGCTTGGGTTTGATGTATATGTGAAGCTTTTGGTGGTTTGATGTATATGTGAAGCTTATGGTGGTTTGATGTATATGTGTATCTTGAGTGGCAAATGTTTTGCCGAAATGTCGATTCATTTACGTTTCGGCAAATTTCTAGCGCACTCTCCGCATGCTCCCATGCATTATTAGGGAAGGTCATGCCGAATTTTTCCGGTAACGACTGTGATATATAATTGTGTTTCTCTCTCCGTGCACGCAGGTGATCGACCATGGTCCGCGAGATGCTGAGCGATATCACCGTGGCTAGGTGGATGCAATGTGCGACAAACGACATGCTAAGGAATAATAGGTCGGATATAAGATGTCCGTGTCGGAGATGCAAACTGCAGTGCATGACCGAGCCTGATTCCGGAATATTGCAAAGACACCTGAAGCGTAATGGTTTGATGGATGGCTACACACGATGGATAAGTGATGAAGCTGGTGAGGAGGAGGGCGTCAATGGTGGGGCGCCAGTAAATGAGGAAGGGCAACCAGAAAACAGCGGCGGGCGAGATGACGAAGAGCATCCCGTACATGATCATGAAGAAGATGCCGAAGCGGATCATGTAGATCAAGATGCCGGACATGAAGATCAAGATGTCGGACATGATGATTCAAGCTGGGTGCGGGACCCTCATGTTCAAGAGCTGCTTGTCAAAGAGGCGTTGAACGCAAGAGGTGCAGCTAGAGAGAAAGCCAAGATGGTGCAACTCGAGAAAGACGCGATTACGAAGTTGTACGAAGGATGCAACGACGGGGATACCCGCTTGAATGTAACACTTGGGGCTATGGAGATGAAGGCAAAACACAAATGGACCGACGAAAGCTTCGATGATAACATGGCATTCTGGCACGATCGTCTTCCGAAGGGCAACACGTGCCCAACTAGTATCGCTGAGGCCAAGAAAGTCCTTTGCCCTCTCGATCTTCCGCACGTTAAATACCACGTCTGCATAAATGATTGCATGATCTATCGGGGTGAGGACGAAGATAAAACCACATGTTCGGTGTGCGGTGTTAGTCGATACAAGAGAGAGAAGAAAGTTCCTAGAAAAGTGGTATGGTACTTTCCGATCACTCCTCATCTGCAGAGGTATTTCGTAGATCCCGAGGAAGCAAAGCTCATGACCTGGCACGCGGATAGAAAGAAGATAAAAGAGGATGACCCGAACCCGGACCGGAAAAGGAGGACATTCTGAGGCACCCTTCAGATGGTAGCCAATGGACTGCGTTGGACCTCGAATACCCAGAATTTGGGAAAGAACCAAGGAACCTCAGGATTGGTGTGAGCGCCGATGGAGTCAATCCGTTTGGCGGCCAGAGCAGCACACAAAGTACCTGGCCCGTTTTTGTATGCATATACAACCTTCCCCCTTGGAAGTGCATGAATAAAAAGTACATAACAATGTGTATGCTAGTTCAAGGGCCGAAACAACCAGGTACGAACCTCAATATATATCTGCAGCTGTTGAAAGAGGAGCTAGAAACGTTATGGAAAGACGGAGTCAATACGTGGGACGCCGCGGCAAAAGAATATTTCCCAATGAAAGCCGCGGTGATCACGACGGTGCACGACTATCTCGGATACGGATATTTCTCAGGGCAGGTGGTCCAAGGATTCTGTGCATGCGTTAGGTGCATGGATAATACAACGTACCGCCAGCTACCAAAAGATACCGGATCTTCAAAAACCGTGTTCCAGGGGTCTCGGAGGTGGCTTCCCAAGAAACACGCGTGGAGAAAACAGGGACATCTGTTCGATGGAAGCGAGGAGCTCCGAGCACCCCCAGCTCGAAGGAGCGGAAAAGAAATCGACAACTTGCTGAAAACATGGAAAGAGTGCCCCGCGCCGGGAAAGAAAAAAAAGAAGACTCAACCGTTGATGAGGGTATGGAAAGCGAGGTCTGTTTTCTAGGAGTTGCAATACTGGAGTCTACTCCGCAGTCCTCATAGCCTTGATCTAATGCATATCACAAAGAACGTGTGTGAGAGCTTGTTTGGCACGCTGCTCAACATGCCGGAGAAGACCAAGGACGGGCCAAAAGCAAGGAATGACTTGAAATTTATGGGCATCAGGAGAGAACTTCACCCCCCTAGTGACGACGATGATGAGCCTGAGGAGGAAGAGGATACGGAAACGCAAAACTCTCGCAAATGAAAAAGGACGACCAAGAAGAAGACCGGTATTGATCACTGCCCCCCGGCATGCTTCACTCTGTGCGAGGAGGAGATCAAGCGGTTTATCCACTGCCTCATAGGAGTAAAATTTCCGAACGGCTACGCGGGGAAGATAAGCAGATACCTAGACGAGGCGAAGCAGCGTTTCAGCGGGATGAAATCTCACGACTGTTTCGTGCTGATGACACAGATTCTCCCGGTTGCGATGCGAGGGATAATGGACGAGCACGTCCGTAAAACGTTGTTTGGCCTTTGCAACTTTTTTGACGTCATCTCCCGGAAGTCGATTTGCGCTATGCAACTCAAAAGGCTACAGGAGGATATCGTGCTCATACTATGCGAGCTTGAGATCTATTTCCCGCTCGCGTTCTTCGACATTATGGCGCATCTGCTGATCCACGTCATGGAGGATATCGTCCAACTCGGGCCTGCGTTTCTGCGCAGCATGATGCCGTTCGAAAGGATGAATGGGCACATCAAAAAATATGTTCGTAATAGGTCCCGTCCAGATGCAAGCATAGCGAAGGCCTTTCTAACCGAAGAGTGCATCTCTTTTTGCACGAATTATCTCAACACCGAGAACCCTGTTGGTCTGGCCGTCAACAAGCACTTTGGCAGGACCGATGGGTGTGGTCACCACGAGGGAAGCCGCGCAATGCATGTCAACTTTGACGGTCGAGACATCGACTTTACAAGAGCAAGCCTAGTTGCGCTACAACACATCCAGCTGGTCGATCCTTGGATAGTAAAGCACAAGGATTTAGTCAGGAAGAAGTACAGTGACCAGGGCCTGCAGATAACGGACCGAGATCCACGGCTAATCAAAGAGCACAACTCCGGTTTCATGACTTGGTTCAGGGACGAGTTTCGTGCTAATCCCCCGCGAAGGAACGCTTCCGAGGACGAAAAGATGATATTCACCTTGTCACAGGGTGCCGCACGCAACCTGATGACCTATCAAGCGTATGATATCAACGGCTACACATTTTACACGGAGGAAAAGGACAATAACTGCGATTAACAGAACTCAGGGGTAACGGCGATATTCTACACCGATGACGTCAAGGAAAGATTCTATGGAAGGATCGAGGACATATGGGAGCTCGACTACTGTGGAGAGAAGGTGCCGATGTTCCGTGTGAGATGGGCCAAGAGCGTCGTAAAAGAAGACCGGTACTTCACCACCATGGTTATACCCGAAGCCAAATCCAAGTCTGCGGGCGCAAACGTCACCGCGAAAAATGAGCCATGGGTACTGGCTAGCCAAGTGGACCAATGCTTCTTCATTACCGACCCATCAAAGCCGAGCCGCGTTGTATTGAGGAGAGGCAAAAGAAACATCATCGGAATGGATGGAGTCGCCAACGAGCAAGACTTTGACAAGTACGGCGACCCGAAGATGGAGGATGACTACGCCGCTCAGGATACATACACCACAACCCTACCGAAGAAAGGTCTCCTCCCGTTCAAGAGGAAAAGTGAAGGCGTCCCGGGCCTAAATTATTCAACCACGACAAAGAAGGGCAAGAAGAAGATCGTGAGGAAACGATAGCTAGATAGCTAGCTCCAAATTTAAGAAAAATATTTTGTAATTCATGATCACTTTGTGTATGCATGGATTTAATATTCACTTTGTAATTGATGATCACAATCTTATGTTTCCAAATTCCGCTACACCTTGTGTTTGTGGATCTTGGTTCGGCGACGACACAATCGAAGCACCATTCTAAAAAGGTCGGTTAGAGCAAGTACTCCCTCCGTTTCTTTTTACTCCGCATATAAGATTTTCCAAATGCCGTTTCTTTTCAAGGCTAGGTGTGAGTCCGAGCAAGCCAAGGCCGCGAGTGCAAAGGGCAAGGCCATGCGGTCGCAGGTCATAGGTAACCACCATCTCGGAGCCGGTGGTTACAAAATTTCCAAGCCTAAATGAGACAAGGAGGATGCCGAGTACGCCGCTGCGGGCATACCTAACCCCTTCCAGCAATACAAAGATGATCCGCAGACCGAATTCTTTGTGAGGGCCCGGAGCTATAAGGACAAAGCAACCTCAAAAATAATTATCGATCCTAAGATTCAGGAGTTTACGACTGCCGTGGTAAGTAGTTTACCACGCGACCTTGTCGATTGAATTCTCGAGTGAAGTTCACAATTTCTTAACGTTTCACATTCTTTTTGCAGCAAGCGGAAATGCAAATCGCCTCATCGCAGGAGTCGTCGGTTAAGCCGGCCGGCCCGTGGGACAACGCCTTTAACAAGGTGTTGAACAAGGTCAAGAAGGTTGACGACGTGACGGCGAAGCCATCGTCAGCCGGCCGTGTGGTCGGCTTTGGTGCGGACCTAAATTGGTCTGAATATTATGGTAAATCGGCGGAGCAGTCCGGTTCGAGGGGGCGAAGGCGAGAAGGACCGACGAAGATGCCGCTTATGTTCGTGGACTGGAGGACAAGGTGAACATGCTTCCGCAGCTTGTCCAGGACGAAGTGGCGAAGAAGATGAACGCTCTCCTTCCAGATATGATGCAGTCGCTCGTGAATTGGCAAGCGCGTGGTGGACAAGGGCCCATACCAGTCCCCAGCATGGTCGGCAGCAACTCGGGCCCCGCGGCGCCTGCAGTCCCGACAACGGCCGTAGTGGTGGCTCCCGCACCGACTCCCGACGTATTGGTGACTCCGGCCGCCAACACCGCGGCGGCGACGCCGGACGTGATGGTAACTCCTCCGGCCACGATCGAGCAACCGGGGCATAACAATAATGCACCCGGCGGCAGCGCAAATAGGGCGACCGACGCCACGGGAGGCAGCGCGCCCTCCGTCTCTTGCATGCCCGCCGTCATCGGCGGGGTCTCTTCACTAGCCGACCTCGACGCCCTCAATGTAACTATAAGCGTCTAGAACTCAAAAGATGACTTCATCTCCTTGCCTTTTTTAGTGGAATCTCTCTGATCCCGTACATGCATTCTATTACAAGTCGTGGACGGCGAGTTGAAGGATGTTACCAAAGGTAAAATCATTCAACCACAAAATCGAATCATGCACAATATGCCGATGGCACCGGAGATGCATAGGGTTCAAATATCTCTCGTGATTTCGGGCTACGAGAGAGTTGAACCTCCCATTCAACCCCCCGGATACGATGAGGACGAGCCGGCAGTCCTCAGTGACTGTTTCAACCAAATATGCCTATGGACGAAGAGCCAAATGCGTTTAATGACGGGGGAAAGGGGCACCACACCTAGGACAACACCGCTAGTCATCGTGTCGGCGCCACATGATCCCATCGGCGCACAACAAGAAGACGATGATCTTGATGATGATATCAGCGCCGACCAGTTCATCAATACTTTGTATGATGCTGATGACTTATTCATGCCTCCTGCTGAAGGAGCCTATCAGCATGACGAGGAAGCTCGCGGTCCAGCTGATCCTGCGGCGAAGCCTGCTTGCTCCACGCGTCTCTTCGCTGCTTCTCAGGACATGTCTCCAGCAGCTTGCGCCTTCACCGAGCTTCAAGCAGATGCCACAAGATCTATTCTTAGCCCGTCCACACTCCATAAGGCGGCCACTGAGCAGATAAAGGCCGGTGACTGCTCAAAATCAGAAAAGAAGAAGGGACGGAAAAGAAAGAAGAGCATCACTTCTAGTAGCCAACCTTTGATGCCGATCCGGGCTCAGGACGGGCCACCAAGACCCAAGGATCTCTCATTTGAAGTCCATGTGGCTGGTAGGGCGATGCTACCTAAGGACATGCTGGACCTTCCAACTTCGGATATGCAGAGTGTGCATCATAGTATTATGGCATTAGAGAAGATTCTTCTTCGAGAAGAGAATCCCTCGTACCCGGTTTTCATGGCCAAGGTGCCACTCAACATGGGCTTCATCAACACTATCCCCGCGGATATGATAATCCTGCGATTTTCGGAGATCTTCAACTTGTACCATCTCAAGCGGCTGGACCATAGCCTTATCCGTCTGTTCTCACTCAGCCTTTCTATGAGTATCAGGAGAGATAAGACCCCGAGCGTCGCGATATTGGACCCTTCTACATGCGTGAAAGCATCTTGATGGACGACGGGGACGCGGCTCTCGCGGCGGGGTACATCACAGACTTCATGCTACAGAACGCCGACAAGGATTCATTTCTTATGACATACTCTCCCAAGTAAGTCATTCGCTCGCCTCCGTAGCATATATGCTTTCTTAGCTTTCCATTGTCCTCTTCCAACATTCTTTTGGATTATTTTAATTATGTAGTGAGGATCAAGGCTGCGTGCTCATCTGCTTTTCACCTCAACACTCGCATGCCGTGTATTTAGACTCGGGGAGTGTGAAGAAGAAATATTACAAGTATATCATGAGAGTTTTGGATGATGCTCTCGTCGGCTACATAAAAGCCGGAGGTAAGATCACGAAGCACAAGTTCAGGAAAAATCAGCCTGGCGTGAACGTGTTCAACCACGTAACGCAGTTCCCGTGCGGCAAGCAGCCGGCTGGCAGTGTGAGGGATGCGTACTATGCCCTTCATCACATGAGGGCGATTGTACAGGAACAACGCAACCTTACGCTGCCAAGTCATCTCAGAGCGTGGGCCGAAAGGGAGGCGGAAATCGCCGATGCAAATCTGAAGGAGGAGTTCTTTCACATCCAAGCGCAGATGGCGACTATCATCCGTCATGAAGTACAAATGAGGGGGTCGATCTTCCACTCGAACATTGCACCATCCAATGGGGAGATAGAAGTCCGCCTAAAGGCCCTGCGTGACACAAGGCCTTTCATGACGAAAGAAGGATGCCGCCCATTCCCCGAGCCGAGTCAGAACAATTGAATGTACTCTTTGTGTAATTTGGATGTACTCTTTGTGTAGTAGATGGTAGTGTCAAATACTCTTGGTGCTCTTTGTGTATAAAGGTCACTGCATATGCATTTTTATGCATATGTGCATGCTTTTCACCATTCATCGACTTGCTTTAAGTTGTTGATAAGAATAGATGCTAGATTGTTTTCTTCTCCTTTGGTATGATTCATATGGATGTGACCTCTAAAGCTTTGTTTTGTGCAGGTTGAAGAGCAAACAAGATATGATGACGAAAGTAGCTTTCGGTTTTCAATAATTGTTGGACTCATTGTAATTTTGTGATGGATGTAATCTTGTGAATCTTGTTGGCCTCTAACCCTTTGTAATAAAAATTATATTGAAATTCTTTTGTATCAATAATTGTTGGCCTCATTGTTATATTGTATTTTGCATTTCTGTAATATAATAAAAATATCTGTAATGCTTTTATTCTTTTATGTAATTCTTTTTTTTGTTTTCTGTAATTATTTAGTGGCGCATATTTTCAGGATTTAGTGGCGCACTGTGAATGCGCCATCCCTAAGGCCCTTAGGCGTGGCGCATACCAGAATGCGCCACCCCTAAGAGCTTAGAGGTGGCGCATTCTGAGATGCACCACGTCTAAGGGCCTTAGGGGTGGCGCATCCAGAATGCGCCACCTCTAAGCCCTTATTAATGGCTTGTAGTTAGTGGCGCATCCCTAATGCGCCACTAAACTCAAAAACAGCGCGCCACCATAAGGCTATTCCCTAGTAGTGAATGGTTCCAGATCATTTTCATAAAGAAAACGAACATGTTCCTCATGATGATCTTTACCTTATGTTGTTTGGTAGTTTCGCTTGATTGCTAAAATAGATAGTTTCTAATATATTTATTTCATGCGAGTAGCTATGCCAGAATCCACTCCTTGTGATGTCAAGATTTATTAATAAAATATTTAAAAAATAAACATCATATATGGAGGAAGGGGGCTTTGGCCCCCTATTCAATTAATAATGAAAGCAAATATCATACAATATTCATATACAAAACGAAAACACAACGTGAATTCCACCATAAAAACAAGGGAAAGAAAAGTAGCAAACCTACATCATTCGAATAAAAAAATATTACTAGCTGTTATCTGGTTAGTTTTTACAAAATATTTGTTTAACAATAAAACCGATACTTTGAATCCATGTACGTATAACGCATTATTAGTTGTGTAGTCGGTGTTGGGAATGTGCCCTAGAGGCAAATAAAATATGTTTTATCGAGCATATTCCATTAGTTCATAATACGTTTGATACTATGCTATAACTGTATTAAGCGGAAACATTAATACATGTGTGGTATACAAACAACCAAGTCCCTAGTTAACCCTAGTATACTAGTCCATTGGGCGATTGATGATCAAGGTTTCCTGATCATGAGACAATGGCGTCTGTTGACAATGGAGTCGTATCATTGGATAATGATATGATGGACATACACCCACCAGAAGTGTTGCAATGTGATCAAGTCACATAGTTCGACATTGCGATAACTATAACGTAGTGACCAGATCCTTTGACCGTAATGATCATACGTAATTGTCATCTATGAGGAGACTTTGATTTGTATCCCACCGCCTGACTGAAATATGCTGGCCATAACGGTGCAGTTTGGGTATTCCGAAATAGATGGTTGATGAGTATGAAAATAGATCAAAGCGGGATTTGTCCATCCGTGTGACGGATAGGTACTCTGGGCCCACTCGGTGATATTGCATCATAAAGTTTGCAAACGTGTGACTAGGTCACGGAGTTGTAATATCACGGGAACGAGTAAACTTGTTTGTTGAGAACAATGACGAACTAGGTATATTGGATACCGATGATCAAACCTCGGACAAGCAAAGTACCATAGGACAAAGGGAACAGGCACACGGTTAACGGATCCAACAGCGATGGAAGTTCATTCGATGGAAGCGCAGGGGCTATCAAGGATTGTAACTAGGTCCAATTGATTAGTCATTGATCAATGAGAATTGTCTCGATCATGTCTGTTGT
Organism: Bromus sterilis; assembly: GCA_950022295.1. NCBI lineage: Eukaryota > Viridiplantae > Streptophyta > Magnoliopsida > Poales > Poaceae > Bromus > Bromus sterilis. The sequence goes on along the minus strand of OX465595.1, from coordinate 447,080,088 downwards.
TTCCCGGACCGTAGGGTGTTACACTTAAGGGTACTCGACGCAGTAAGGATTGATTCGGGATCACCGGAGAAATTGGAGAGAACACCGGAATTGTTCCGATGAAGGCCGGAAGTTGTTCCGGGTATTTTGAAAGGTTCAAAATATATTTAATAATGTTTAATATATGTTTTATTATTTAATTATCTGAATTAAATATTAAAATGTATTTAAATATAATTAAAAATGGAAGAAAAGGCACATGGGCCTCATAGGGCCCATTAGGGGGAGAGGGAGTCCTCCCCCATGGGCCATGGCGCCATGAGGGGGCCCACCCCCTAGGGCTCCGCCAAAACCCCCCTCCCTTGGGATTAGTCCCACCCCGGAAGTGGAGGGGGGTGGCACCCCTCCTTGGCCTATATAGGAGGGGTAGGCTGCCCTTTTTTCTTAATACAAATTGATTTGAGACAAGTTTCTCTCATCTCTCTCTCCCTCCTTTCTCCTTCCTCGAGTGGACTCCCCTTGTTTGGAGTCTACACTTGGTTGGGGATTTCTCCACTATACGCACGCCGTCGTGCTGCTGGAATCGGGATCCGAATCCATCTTCTTTCCGCTGCTCTCCACTACACTTGTGGTGCTACTTCATCGTCGTGGCCGTATCGCTAGGTCTTCATCGACAACGTTCCGACGGGGACGTAAACCCGTCATCGGTCCACAAGGATCAGGTGGCTACAGGAGTCATCGTGGATCTGCGCGGCATCGGGGATTGCCGGTACGACTACACCAACCACGTTCATGCGGGAACGTTTCCCGCTTAATGGACTACATACTGGTATGTGATCTATTTCTGTCCGTTACTTGCATCGCCATAGCATAGGTCTTGGGTATGGGTCTCTTAGGTTATGAAAAATTTGTGTTTTCTGCCCCGAACCCCAACAATGGTATCATGAGCAAGGCTATGCGTAGATGTATTGTACGGATAGAACACATCTAGTATGTGGGCATCAATTCTCCAATTGTTACCCTCTCACGTGTACTTATTTAGCGTTGCGGCAATGTTTGATGAAGCGGCCCCCGACCGACCTTACGCGTTTACGCGAGAGTGGTTCCACGCTTGACATATGGCTTGTACCATATAAAGTGGCTGGGGGGTGTCTGTCTCTCTGCATTAGCGATGCGAAGATGTTTGCAACGGAGGGCCCCGACAGGGGTGTAATAGAGACAATTACGGGATTGGTGTTGTGGCTTGTTTTCGCAGGATAGAAAGCGGTTCTTTTCTCGAAACCCCTAGCAGCCACGTAAAACTTGCAAAAGATAAAGTAGAAAGGCGTTTTCAACTTTAATTTTCATGTCGGGGGGGGGGGGGGAATCATAGCATGTATGATTTATGTTGCATCCTGTTTTGCTAATATGTTAGATATACGACGGTAGCATAATAGGATGATCCCTCACTAAAACCAACATAGTGTCCTTACCCTAGTGAGCACCACCTGGAAAGTTCTACATTATGGAGGCACCACGTGTCACACGTGTGTCAAACATTTTTTCGTTCACATGAGGTGGGTGTAGCAAGCCTGGCATATGTATATGATATGTCCTTGCATGACACAGCAACAAATCACATAGGGTGTGGTGGCGAGCCTGGCATATGTATATGATATGGCCTCGGGACACAAGAGACCGAAAGGTCGAGCATGAGTCACATGGATGATGTGATTGGCATGATGGCCTACCTTGAACAACATACTGATGGCCGTGACGATCGGGGGAGGTATGGTGTTCAAGGATCGTGTAATCACTTAGAACAAACTATGAGGGATGTTTGTCTGAGTGGGAGTTCCAGAATTGTTTTTGAAACATGAACTCCATATTATGAACTTAATCTTCATGTCTTAGCAAATATCAATGTAGATAACGTCATACCAATGTTTAGAACTATGGCTCTTTTAGTATGATAGAACTTAAGATAAATGGGTCTTACTTCATTGATGTGTACCAACACCATTAGAGACATACTCATTAGTAATGACTTGCTAAACATAATACGAAGAACTGCTAGGAGATACACCTGACAACTCCGTAATCAAGGAAGATGATGATGAGTATCGCACTCACCGTCACTTATGAATGACTGTCCAATACACCATAATTCATTCTATGGAATCTGAATTGTGAATGCATGTTAACCAACACATATGACGTGCTAGGTGAACTTAAAAGCACTTGGTCACAAATCAGAGAAATGGAATATGAGTATATGGACGGGGTTTCTTTCAACTATGGTGGAAGGAACAACCTGCTGAGAAAGTCACTTGGAAAATGTATAAGATACATGGAACACCTTGTGTATAACTTGGACTACTGAATGACCGGTTACTTTGCGATAACTGGGGAGTTGCATCCGCTTCCTCCCAGTTACAAAGACCATGTCTGGACTATGTCATGAAGGAGAATCGTTCACCTGTCATGAGGTCATGGTTAAAGTCAAGAACTTTAAGAGTAGAACCAATGCAGGAATGGTCATTGACGGAGAAGGTATATTTTATATACGAGTTATAAATGTCTTTCCCACGAAAAACTAATTGCGGTTGATTAAGTATTCGATTCTTGAACTTACTGCTTGAGAGTGACTTGGAAGGGATGAGGTGACAATGTGTGCTGACGGCAATCAAGATAGTTGATGGTCGACAACACTCTCCCTCTACATCTATCAATTGATTAATATATGAATAAATTTTATGATCGTTTCAATGAGGACTTTATTAGTGTGCCTTGCATCTCGCGAAGAAAATTATTCATATTAGTGAGAAACAAGTCAGTTGTTCTCCTTTTATGAATGATATCTATTATGGTCACATTACGATTATGAATAAGTTATTCTTATATTGATGATAGTTGTTTGATCATTTATAAAAAATATTGTAATGCCAAGAAATATCCAGGCTTAATAATGGCACTACAGTTTAAGTCATGAATGGTATGATGATGTCTTAAGATACTTGATCTCTTGACGCATACAAACCATGCCTTTTAGGCGAGATGACTAAAACCTCGCATTCTGGTAAACGGGATGTGTACTGATTGTTGAGTATCATACATTGTGATGTATCGTATGTCAGCATGTGGTGAATTTCATTATTTCGTGAACTTCGTATGTGGACTTAGATGAATATTTTTATTCACTAATGAAACATGAGTCTGAAATAATTTGATATGATCAAAAGGGATTTCAGAGTAAAGATGGATATTAAATTAACAAGACAAGTCTCTACGATTTGATCAAAGTGACAAATGTTTTGAGTTAGTCTTGGGCATAAAGACTTGTGTGAAAGTTGTTCCACAAATTGCAATGTCTTGAGACACTTCAATATGATTGACGTGCCTAAACATTGTGATCATATTCTATCGAGAAGTGTATGGTCTAAGTTATCTCTTACCAAGTTACGTTATTATTGTTTAAAGTTATTAATTTAATATGCAAACACTCACTTCAGCATAGGGATCCATCTGAGTTCGTGGAAACCAACAATATATATGTCATGGTGTGTTGTGGTTTCTAGGAAGCTTGATTTATGTAAGATAAATTATCTTTGTAAGTGTATCCTTAGACAACTATGGATGCATCTTCCACAACTAGAACCAAAAGGAGCAAAACTTGTATTGCTATGTTTGGTGTTTGTCAAGAATTGTTCTTGATAAATATGGTAATGGAAGAAAAGTGAAAGTTCAACCAAGGTAATTGACCTTGCCTCCAAATGTCAGAGTAGTGCAACGGAATATGTTCTGCAAGCAAAGCTCTACAATAAGAGGAGAAACTAATGATAATGATCATGATCTTCTGATGGGAGCTTTTACTGAGAAAGGTAGGATTCAAGAATATATATTTGCCCCTGGTGCAAAATGATATTCATGATTCACTTGTCATGTTAATGGAACAAGACATTCCTACGAACTACAAAGAAGCGATGGTGGACCTAAGTACGAGATATGACTATGAGTCATGAAATCCTATGTTGAGTTACATTTAAGATTGCTTGAATCTTATCAAGTAAGGAGGTTACTTGATATTCACAATAACTTCAGAGTTATGAGGAATAAATGTGAACATCAAAGGGACGTCAAGATTGGTTTTTCACAAAGATTGTTTCTGACAAATTCAATGGGTTGACTACAATGTGTAGCAATGCTTGAGTCAAAGGGATATTCACTATGATTGATCCAGGATTGTTATCAATACCGTGACTTCCTCAAATCCTGTATTTGAAGAAGTGTTGTAATTGGTACAACAAGAAGGTTTTGGAAAAACATATGGATACTAGTGTCTCGTAAACTGAATTCTCATTTTGATGGATGATCAAAGGATTTTGGACTTAACCAAAATATCGAGGAAACATGCATTTGCATGAAACTGAGTGGGAGCTGAATAGTTTCCTGAAACTTAATATGTAGACGACATATTTTGAGTGGGAGCTATGGGAGTATTATCCTAGACTTATATGTAAATGACATATTTGAGTAGGAGCCATGTGGTTAGTATCCTAAACTTAATATGTGTCTGACATATCTAAGTGGGAGCCATGTGGATGTTATCCTTTTCTTATATGTGGCCGACATATTTGAGTGGGAGCAATATGAGTGTTATCCTATAACTTAATATGTGCATGACATATTTGAGTGGGAGCATGATAACATTCTCATATATGGATAACATATTATGAATGGTGCAGTTGGTGTTAATGATTGTTTGAATCTTTCATAAATGAAGATGAATAAGTATTAAGCATTGAAGATCTATTAAGATAGATATGTGTTTAATAACATTGAGTCGTAATACTTTCTTGGATAAGATTCTGAAGGAGTTCAGAATGGGACAAGTCAAGAAGTGGTCCTTACTTGTATATCCAAGAGAAGTGTTGAGTTAATCTCAGTACAAGAACAATGGTTAATGACTAAATGAAAGATATGGATGTGCTGGATCCTCTATGCCTTTGTCATAGGTTCTTTCATATAAAACCAGAGTTATGTACTCGACGTAATGTGACCCAAGTTCTTAGTAGTAAGAACATGTTGTGATATGATTTATGAGTAAATCATTGAACAAAGAGTTAAGTTTATCCTTCAGTGTATGAAGAGAACTGAGGATACATCTCAAATTTGTAAAGGATAGTGGACTTGACCATAAATGTTATGTTGGTTCAAGTTTTGACACTAACCTAGAAAATTGAGATATCATACTAATGAATGCCTAAGTTGAAAGAAACATGGTTAGACATCAAAGTTGCATACAATGCACTAAGGATTAAGTCTACATTGATGTGGCTTCTTTAGAAGTGGCAAGAGCTATATTCTGGCTTAAGAAGTTCGACTTCTGATTGAGTGAGTTTCAAGTGTCCATGACTATGGGAAAGTCCTCGTGACCCACCGGATGTCATTGCTATGACACAGCAAACGAAGTCTCACTTCACCGCCAAATATATATACCTCATCATTATAGTGGATAATGAAGGAATGTCAAATTAGGTGACATTATGATTTGCAAAAGGACATACGGTTCTGAATGGTACCTAGACCGTTGATACAACCTCTTCCACGGGCAAGCATGATCAATAAGGAGTTATGATCCAGAGAAAATGCAACTAGATTATTTGTACTCTAGTGCAAGTGGGAGACTGTTGGGAATGTGCCCTAGAGGCAAATAAAATATGTTTTATCGAGCATATTCCATTAGTCCATAATACGTTTGATACTATGCTATAACTGTATTAAGCGGAAACATTAATACAGGTGTGGTATACAAACAATCAAGTCCCTAGTTAACCCTAGTATACTAGTCCATTGGGCGATTGATGATCAAGGTTTTCTGATCATGAGACAATGGCGTCTGTTGACAATGGAGTCGTATCATTGGATAATGATATGATGGACATACACCCACCAGAAGTGTTGCAATGTGATCAAGTCACATAGTTCGACATTGCGATAACTATAACGTAATGACCAGATCCTTTGACCGTAATGATCATACGTAATTGTCATCTATGAGGAGACTTTGATTTGTATCCCACCGCCTGACTGAAATATGCTGGCCATAACGGTGCACTTTGGGTATTCCGAAATAGATGGTTGATGAGTATGAAAATAGATCAAAGCGGGATTTGTCCATCCGTGTGACGGATAGGTACTCTGGGCCCACTCGGTGATATTGCATCATAAAGTTGTTTGTTGAGAACGAGGACGAACTAGGTATATTGGATACCGATGATCAAACCTCGGACAAGCAAAGTACCATAGGACAAAGGGAACAGGCACATGGTTAACGGATCCAACAACGATTGAAGTTCATTCGATGGAAGCGCAGGGGCTATCAAGGATTGTAACCAGGTCCAATTGATTAGTCATTGATCAATGAGAATTGTCTCGATCATGTCTGTTGTTTCCCGGACCGTAGGGTGTTACACTTAAGGGTACTCGACGCAGTAATGATTGATTCGGGATCACCGGAGAAATTGGAGAGAACACCGGAATTGTTCCGATGAAGGCCGGAAGTTGTTCCGGGTATTTTGAAAGGTTCAAAATATATTTAATAATGTTTAATATATGTTTTATTTTTTAATTATCTGAATTAAATATTAAAATGTATTTAAATATAATTAAAAATGGAAGAAAAGGCACATGGGCCTCATAGGGCCCATTAGGGGGAGAGGGAGTCCTCCCCCATGGGCCATGGCGCCATGAGGGGGCCCACCCCCCTAGGGCTGCGCCAAAACCCCCCTCCCTTGGGATTAGTCCCACCCCGGAAGTGGAGGGGGGTGGCACCCCTCCTTGGCCTATATAAGGAGGGGTAGGGTGCCCTTTTTTCTTAATACAAATTGATTTGAGACAAGTTTCTCTCATCTCTCTCTTCCTCCTTTCTCCTTCCTCGAGTGGACTCCCCTTGTTTGGAGTCTACACTTGGTTGGGGATTTCTCCACTATACGCACGCCGTCGTGCTGCTGGAATCGGGATCCGAATCCATCTTCTTTCCGCTGCTCTACTGGTTCGGAGCCCGGAGGGACGCCGGGTATACTGTATGTGTATAATCCCGCGAGGCACTACACTTGTGGTGCTACTTCATCGTCATGGCCGTATCACGAGGTCTTCATCGACAACGTTCCGACGGGGACGTAAACCCGTCATCGGTCCACAAGGATCGGTTGGCTACAGGAGTCATCGTGGATCTGCGTGGCATCGGGGATTGCCGGTACGACTACACCAACCACGTTCATGCGGGAACGTTTCCCGCTTAACGGACTACATACTGGTATGTGATCTATTTCTGTCCGTTACTTGCATCGCCATAGCATAGGTTTTGGGTATGGGTCTCGTAGGTTATGAAAATTTTGTGTTTTCTGCCCCGAACCCCAACAGTCGGTTGACTACATAATCATATCATGGTCTCGCCACTGTTTCATGCCCAAACATTTTAAGTAATAAAATGCTCTTTGTCCAAAAAAAATACATTTCATTCGCAACCAGGCAACCAGACACATTTTATTTGGAATTGATCATAGCCCCGTGGCAGTTTTTCCACAAATTTCCTATATATGATCGCATAGAAGTAAGAAAAATCGGCCTAGTCCTTGCGTGCACTAGGCCGGTCACAGTCCTCCGCCGTCTCTTTCGAGTACATTATGTTGTTGTACATGAGATGAGGCGGGTGCATGCACAATAATATCTTCCCAGTAGTGTATTATTCCTTGTGTCCCTCTCTCCTCTGTGCAATGCAACTGTGGCCGCACGGGATCACTGATTTATGACCTCACCATCTCTCACTGCTCCAAGAGCCTGTGTATCTGTACTTTGCACAAGGCAATCTCCTCATCATCTCTCTCTATCTCTCTCACTCAGTTACCTCTCCAGTAGGGTTTAGGAGTAGGGTTTGCATGTCCAGCCCACGAGTATACAGTGGCATTGCCCTAGCTAGGTTCGAGGTAGAAATGGCCAAAACCATTGATGGACTAGGGCCGAACTGTCCACGACAACAGCGAGACAAAGTAAAGTAGAGTTGATAAGGCGGACTCTTGCCAGCTTTGAGTCCATGCCGCCGCTCACGGGTTTTCTGCCGACAGGCCACGGAGTAACAGTAGTCCCGAACCACTTGCAACGCATGCTTAATTGCACGTACATAAGCACGCTATAAGATACGTTGCACCTCCCAAGCAGTTTTTGCCAACAGCACTTGTTGCATCCCGAACGAACAAGGTTTCTTAGTCTTACCACGTACATAGCGTGCTTCAGCTGAATCCATGGCCAAGTGCTGGCTGCTGCTCCTCTTCCTGGCGTTCCTGTTGCCGGCGGCGAGGGCGACCCCGTGGCCGTGCCACCCCGACGATCTGGATGCGCTTCGGGGCTTCGCCGGGAACCTCGGCGGCGGCGGGGGCGTCCTCCTCCGCGCGGCGTGGTCTGGCGCCTCCTGCTGCGGCTGGGAAGGCGTAGGCTGCGACGGCGCCAGCGGCCGCGTCACGGCGCTGCGGCTCCCCATGCGCGGCCTCGCCGGGGGCATCCCAGGAGCCTCCCTAGCGGGCCTTGAGCGCCTGGAAGAGCTCTTCCTTGGCTCTAACTCTTTCGCGGGCGCCATCCCCGACGAGCTCTTCGGCCTCGTTGGGCTACGCAAGCTCTCTCTCCCGTCCAACGAGCTCGCCGGCCAGCTGAGCTCACGCCTCGGCGAGCTCAAACACCTCACCTTGTTGGATTTGTCCGACAACCGCTTCTCCGGCGACCTCCCCGACGTTTTCCACGACCTCACATCGCTAGAGCATTTGGCCGCCCACTCCAATGGCTTCTCCGGGTTCTTGCCGCCGTCTCTGGCATCACTATCATCTCTCCGCGAGCTCAACCTTCGGAACAACTCCCTGGTTGGTCCGATTGCTCGTGTGAGCTTCTCCGGCATGCCATTCCTTGCTTCGGTTGACCTATCCGAAAACCACCTGATCGGGTGGCTCCCGACCAGCCTCGCCGGATGTGGCGAGCTCAGGTCGCTCAACCTTGCCAACAACAGCCTGGTCGGCACCATTCCGTCGTGGATCGGTGAGCTTGACCACCTCTGGTACTTGGATCTCTCCCACAATTCATTCATGGGGAAGGTGCCCAAGAGTAGGATACAGCTCAAGGGCCTCACCACTGTTGATCCTTCATCGGGCATGGTTTTCACTAACATACCATTGTATGTGAATCACAAAAGAAGAGCACTCGACGAACAACCAAATACCATAACTGGGACCAACAACACCGTCAAATCCGGGCGCAACAACACCATGTCTGGGAACGACAACACTGTCGTGTCGGGAGACAGCAACGCTGTGTCTGGGAGCTTCAACACTCTCTTATGTGGGAACAACAATATTCTCACTGGTGACCACCATGTCGTATCCGGGAGCAACCACATCGTCACCAACAGCTACAATAAGGTGTCCGGGTGCACCAATAATGTATCCGGGAGCAACCATACCGTATCCGGTAGCAACAATACCGTGTCAGGGAGCAGCAATACGGTATCTGGGAGCAACCATATCGTATCCGGAAGCAACAAAGTAGTGACTGGAGGTTGATGATCTGCCAATGGATCGATCCCATCTACTAGTTCGAAATCCCGAAGCACGTGAAAGAGAGACTCGAGAAGAGAAGAATAAGATCAGGTTCTCCAGTCTGGACTGAAAACCTAGCTAGGTACATGGATCCTCCTCCTACCTTGTTCCAAAGCTTGGGGAGGCTTCATAAATACCTTGTATCTTTACTCTTTTTAGCATGTTTAAACCTCTGCAACCATGTATCTTTTTATTTCTTTATGTACTTGCATTAGTGTAAACTTGATGCCTATCATGAGTTGAGGAGAATTGTGTCCAATGTTGGACTCATCGTTTTTCAATGATTTCTTTAACTTTACTTGTGGTTATTGTTATTAGATGTGTGAATTAGGTTAAGTGATCCCTTGTTACTTTTCAGTTGGTCATGGCTATTCCACAACCTTAATGCTAATTGTCTAATTCTAGGTGCTTTCAACTCTATATTTTAGAGTACGCTAGTCTATAGCATATAGCTTGTTAAAATGAAGAGAGATGGAAGGAGATAAAAATGGTAAGAAAAAAAATAGTAATAGTGAGCAATAATCGAGGTAGGATCTAGGAACCCTCAGGATCAATGCTCCATTCTCTCTTATAAAGCTATAACTTCCTCTGGCTACTTCCGTCACTGTTTGATGAAAAATTATCATGTTTTTTCCTTAGAAAATGTTGGGCCATCAACAAAATACATGAATGAGCAAATAAAAATGGAAATTTATTTAGTAGAATGGGAAAGGATGTAGCCTCTATTAGGTTAGCTAGTTAATAACTTCATCTATTTAGAATCCCTCACGTGGACCGTAAATATTAGATAAATAGATGATACCCCGCACGTTGCTGCGGGACCTGTTAACAAATAATTTAAGTTTTTAAATATTGGAAAAATTATGACGCTTAGTATAAATTTGTTATAAATTCTTTGTTGATAGAAATATTGTTAAAATCTAAGAAAAATTGATGTTGTTTTCCAAAATGTTATTTTTTATAGCATTTTGGAGCATCGATTTTTTTTTGCTGTGTATTCCATGGATGTTATTTTGTGATAAAATTTTGCAAGGACATCAAAATTTTGTCAAATGTTCGCCAAAAAAAATTCAGATTTTTTTAATTTTTTTAAAATTTGTTTCGATTTTACTGTTCACCCAGCTCATATGAGCTTGGGATCAATTGCTCCTACGTTCACGGGCCTTTACAGGGTTTTATAGGGCTGGATTTGTTTAGGCAGATTATGATTGGCTAATGGAAAGGTGAGCGGGCGCACCCAGAGGGAATTCAGGGGAGGCAATTTATAATTAGAGAAGGGCCCGTAATAATCCCGTGAAACCTCCCCGTTGGTTTAGAGTTTTCGATAAAAGGATTTGTTTAGGCAGATTATGATTGGCTAATGGAAAGGCGAGTCGTGCCTCAAAAAAGGAGGCACGAGTCGTGCCTCGTGCCTCCGTGAAAGGCACTATCGTGCCTCCTCGAAAGGCACTCGTGCCTCCGAGAAAAGTCACTATCGTGCCTCTGCGAGAGGCACTCGTGACTCTAAAAAACAGGAAAAAAGGAAAAGCACCGGATCGCGCCACTTGGCGCGTGCGGAGGGAATGAGCGCCCTCGTTGCTACGAGTACTCTAAAATTAATGATTTGGGGACCACGTCCTCACATCCACAAAGGAGGAAGCAACTACCCGCCAGGCCGTCAGCCCGCTCACACACATACACATGAGCAAGATTCTTTTAAAATATTTAGTTTTATAGAATTTTCAAAATATACACCAATTAAAAAAAACAATTTTATATACCTGGCGACATCTCAGAGCTGTAACTTTGCCCCCCCCCCCCCCCGCCCCCCCCAAATGCGAGGAGGCCGAAATAAGCCTTTCGGTCTCACAATTGAAATGGGCTTTTCTCAGCCTAAGCCATACATGCAGTTTGCTGTTTTGGATTCACATGACACATATAATCTTGAATTGAAATTATTTAAAAATCACAATTGTTCGAATCAACAAGGCGAAGAAACTTTATCTTGAACATATTTGTATAAAAGGTCAAGTTCATAGACAAATTGTTTTGATCAAAATGACGTACCTGATGCAGTGAATACATTATTTTCAGGCACATGCATACATGTTGGAGCACCCAAAAGAGTCTGAAACACTAGATGTGTGGATTTATCTTCGAAAATTAATTGTCCTACGTAAAATTTAAATATTTGGTTCAAGAATTATTCATGAAATCATCCCGTAAAAGTTAAAATGAGTAAACCAAATATCTGAAGTTTACGTGGGACCATTAGTTCCCAAAAGCTAACTCCACACAACTTTTATTTCAGACCCTTCTAGGCGCTCCAACATTTTTGCATGTGCCCGAAAAAATTGTATACACACCATGTGGTACACCATTTTGATCAAAAAATTTCCAATGAAGATGACATTTTATGGTTCCACATAAAGTTTCTTTGTCTCATCGATACGAACATTTTTTATTTTTGAATCATTTTAATCCGATATAGTATGAATGGGAGTTTTCAACCTAAGCAGTAGAGGCAATTTGATGTTTTGAACCCATAGACCACTTATGATCTCGGATTGGAATTATTCAAACATCAAATTTGTTCATATTGACGAGATGAAGAAACTTTATGTGACCCGTGGGATCAAAATATCAAACTACCTCTCTGACTTAGACTGAAAAGGCCCATGTAGGTCCATACCAGGCCGAAAAGCCCATTTTGATCGTGGGGAGACCGAAAAGCCCCTTTTCGGGCCGAATGGCGTATTATTTTTATTTTATAATTTTCTATATAATTTCCAAATTTCGTAAAAAAAACCATGAGTGAGGTTACTGATGGTCGCACATGGCCTCTAGGTTGCAAAATCGGGGGAGAAGTGGGCACATGCATGGTCGCGTTGTCGCTCCCTCCATCACATGCACACATTAGAGAGCACGTAATAATGATCATAAATAGATATCACTCTTCATGGTCCACGGCCTTGTCAGCCACAAGCACCTCCCCGAGGATGATGAGTCGCTCACCCTATCGCACCACCCGCCCAAATACCACCCTCGATGAGATTGGGGTAGGAGCGGCTCAAATCTACCCTCAACCTGCTGGGTGGTGCGAGAGCTAGAGGATTCAAGGGACCGGATGTGAGCGAGCGATATGGATTCGCGACACGATGGAGACCCGGCAGGCTTGCATGCAAGAGATACGGGAATCACAAGATCTCTCCAACTTCTATCTGGATCTGATACGTTTTCTTCACGGAGAGATCAAGGTGGCACAGCGCCGAGCCAGGACTTCGTTGGAGAGCACGTCGAAGAAGATTGTTCATGACAAGACCATGGAGGAGAGAATTCATATGCAAAAGGGAAGACATATTTTGATCAAGTAAGGATCCATCCTGCAATGGTTTCTAGCTGAGGCCAAATCACGAGATCCTCTATAAGACTTCTGCTTTGGTCCAACCCATAAACACATTAACACAAAAGATTTCTCCAAACACCTTCATAATAAAATGGCAGGATGGTCTTCCTTAAAAACATGTCACTCAGGCGGCACGAAAAAGTGCGTCGCCTTTCAATCCTAGGTCTCGAGGATGATGGGAATCATTAATTACTTGAGGCTAGCATCTGAGTTAGCATCTGATTCATGCTGAGTAGTATGATGCGACCTACTTGAGGCTAAATGAGTCTATTTTCCATCGCTTATTCAGATTTATTTTTTCAATCGGTTTATTTTCTATTTTATTCTGATTTGTTCCCTTTAATTTTTTCCTTTTCCTGTATTTTTCAAATCATTGACCTAAAAAACAAATTTATTAACTTTTTCTCAAATTTGTGAATCCTTTTCAATTTCTCAAACTTTTTCGCAACATTTTCATGATTTTTTTTCAATTTTTTTTGAAATCTTTCAAATGTTTATTTCTTCAAAATTGATGAACTTTTTTCAAATCCGTGAGCAATTGGGCCAGCCCAATAGACGCCCGACTAGAACAATGTCGACGCCCATTTTATGAAAGGCTTAAGCATATTTTTCAATTTGTTGTTAATTTATTTTTCTCTTTTTTGAACTTTATTATTCATTTTGAATACCATAAACTGTGAAAAAATGTTTGGAATACCAAAAAAATGTTCTTGGTTTAAGTTTACAATTATTAACATGTTCTAGAATTTCATAAAATGTTCCTGTTTTTTCTTTTTCTTTTGTTCATTAATTTAAGAAATGATTATGTTCCAAAAAAAATTCTTAATTATATTTCAAAATACATTTTTTTCATTTTTGGTTAAAACAATCAACAATAGTTTGGAATTTTTGAACAATTTTGGAAAAAAAGGTATTTAAGTTTGTAAAACATTTATACACAATTAATTTTTTTTAAATCATTATAAGTTTCAAGAAATTGTTAGGTCATAAGAAAATGTTCATGTTGATTAAAAATGAAGAAAATTGCAAATAACACAAGCATTCAAATAAGGTAAAACTACGTGCTTACGGATGCATCCGTTTCGCATAGTCGGGCACACTCCTCTCAATCAATTTGTTTTAATATGGATAAATCACCCCAACTTCTTGCAACAATATGACACGGACATATAAGGCATCCATGCTAGGTATGAATGCCTTCCAACAATGTTTACACACTACGACACATCCAACCATTTATCAACCCATTTTCATTGAGAAAAGTCTAGAAAATGCAAAATTTGTCAAAAATCCACACAATTTAGCATGATGCCTTGAATTGGTCATAGAAGCTAGTGGGAAAAGTTGGAGCCATTTGGCGGATATTTAAAAACACTAAACTTTCAAACAGACCCTTCTGATCTACTCGTACACCCTCCATTGAACGTTGTCTATTTTTAGACATCCTTGAAATGATCCGCAATCTTGCAACATGATGGAAAAGCCCACAGTAGGTATCAATGCCTCGCTTGGATAACTTTTGACACCTTATGCAAATTACGACACATCTGATCATTTATCAATCTTTTTTTAATCGAGAAAACTTCAGGAAATGTAAAACTTGTCGAAAATACAAACAACTTGGCACGGTGCCTTCAATTGGTCATACAAGGCCATGAATAAAATTTGAGTACATTTAAGGGATGTCAAGAAATGAGGTACACCCAAATGGATCCTTTTGGCCTATCCAAACGCTCCCCATTGAACATGGTAATTTTTTAGAAACATCAGGGTTGATCCTAACTTTTACAAGGTGGGCATGCCCATGGTATGCGTCCATGCCAGGTCTGAATAGTTTTCAACAACGTATGCAAGTTGCAACACATCTAGAAATTTATCAGCCTTTTTGGCCAAGAAAATCTATAAAATGCAAAACTTGTCGAAAACCCAAGTATGTAGGCATGGAGTTTTGAATTGATCATACAAGGCCATGAAAAAAAATGGGACCGATTTACAAAAAGAATTAAAAATCATAATTTAAAACTGTTACATAAAATTTTATTTTGGTATTTTTAGAATCATTTCAAATTTCGAACCGATTTACAAAAAAGTTGGAAAAGAAATAATATGAATTAGCTAAAAAAGAGAAGGAAAAAGCGCTTAGGCCTTGGACCTACCATGCAAAGGTATCGCTCCCGTATGGTGTTTGATTTGGGCCGTCTTAGCGCTCGCGGATTTGAAAAAAGTTCATCAATTCAAAGAATGTCACCATTTCCAAAAGAAAATCGCTGTTTAAAAATTTGTTCAAAACTTCTAAAACTGTTCAGGGAGTTTCATATAATGTTTGCGCATTAAAATTTCAAATATGAACCTGTTTTCAAAAACTTTCTACACAAAAAATGTTCAATGAAATAAAAAGATATTGGCTTGATTTCAAATTATAATTATAATTTTTTTTTGTTTCTCAAAAAATGTTCACGTTCAAAATGTTGTTTTCTGTAAAAAAATCGTTTTTGACATTCCGAGGAAGTTTGAAAGATGGGATTTTTATCATTTTTATATTTGTTAAATGCAAATGTTTGTATTTGTGAACAAAGTTTTGAAAAGTGATTTTTTAAAACATTATTAAAAATAGTGTAAGATGCAATATTTTTTTGAAAATAGAAAAGAAACAAAATAGGGGGAAAATGAAAAACAAAAAAACAAAAAAAAAGAAATATTGAGTAAAAGATTGCCTTTTTTACCCTCAAGTAAGTCAAGCTCTAGTATTATATCACAAAGTTCGGTAGTGGCTTAATGGCACGTAGTGTTGGTTAGCAACCAGCTGACCCCAAGGTTTGTCCATCCTTCTCCCTTGTAATTGTCTATTTATTTTAATAAAGTGTGTCGTGATGCACCTGCTCGTTACTGTATCCGCTTCCACATACGTTTTGGGTATGATTTTGCAAGGGTCTATAGTACCCTTTATACGTTTAGTAGGGGGATTGTATCGAAGTAAGGTTTCTTCTACGAGTACAAAAGAGATTCCATCGTGAGTATTATTCTTTCCAGGGCACCCCCTCCGCCGGGGTAGTTATCATCCTCGGTCTAGCTACTGGTGAGTCCAGTGGCGCACTGTTGTTTGAAGATGCTAATGTTCATGGAGGATCTAACATGATGGCAATCCATGAGGTATAGTCCGAGATCACAAAGATGAATTTCTCCTTTTGGCAACAGGAGGAGGCGTCGGCATGTGGAGGAGCCCCCGTGGAGAGCAAGGCTAAAATCAGTGACACTAGTGAATGTTCCCCCTGCTCGGCCTTGTGATGTGCTCAATTTTTGCAATGATTGACATTATCTAGCTGAAGAAATATGGAGAGAAGCGATTTTGCAACACGTTCTGCCCATGAGGATGACTCGACCTGGCTTTATTTCTCCTTACATTGTATTTTCCACGAATACACAAAGCTTGCGTATCATTTCATTGATAGAAGAAAAAAGAATGAGTACAAGTAAGGTCTCCCTACCATTGTAATCAGAAATGCGCACATAGTGGTCTAGCCTTATTCCAAGGGCATGCGAAAGAGCGTTGCAGTAAGTTGATACCCTTTTCGAGATCTGATTTGAATAGCAGAAGATTCTCGTTTCCTTTTCTCAGGGAGTGACCTTGAGCTACCAAACCCACAAGAGAATGTGCACTAACACAAAGAGTCCAACAAGTAATTACTAACGAATTAAACTTAGTCTTTTAACTGGACCTTTAACAATCTTAAGGTGTAAGCACTAGTTATAAAAACATGCATGAGTAGGAGGTCATACTCTTTTTTTTTAACATGTCACCGGGGGAGAGGAGCTCCCACCTGAATATTAATCTCTATTAAAAAAAATGATCTGGTTTATGAGAAAAACCAGATCAAAAACCATGATTCGGTTTATAAGGAAAATCATATCGAATACCTTGATTCAGGTTATGAGGAAAACTAGATCGAAAATCGCACAACCCTAGGGGCGAAGACAAGAAAACACAAAGAGGTCATACTCTTACAACCTTAAATTTATGCACATGGATCTCATCTTGATAATAAATATGGTTCAAGATATCGAAGGTATAGAAAACACGGATGACCCCTGTTCAATCCTTTTCTAGTAAAATGAAGGAAATCCCATGCTTTCTGCAGTCTGATATATATAAATAACTTATTGATGATCTATTTCTCCACCCATGATCTTATGATCTTGCCATACCAGTGATACTGCAATTCCCTCTTCCCTTGTCTCTGCTTATTTGTTGATTGCTCGACTTGAGCTAGGGTTAAAAAGAGACCATAAAGTCTTTTTGTAGGGCGAATGAAAGTATATTACTTAGCAGAAATGATGAAAAGGCAAAGCTTCCGCCGCTTGCTCGAAAAAATAAGAAATGATGGAGTAGGGGCAACCTAGTCTATGACAACGGAACGGGACCAGCAGAGTTGAGGACCAGGACTTGCCGGCTTGAGTCCATACCACCCACGAATTTCTGCCGACATACAGGACCATGCATGAAAATCGAGTATGGCAGGCAGTTGTGAGCACTGAGCAGTAATTGCAACGCAAGGCCACCCACTAATTCAGTCGACGGACAGCACCGTGCATGAAAATCAAGTTTCAACCGCTTGCAGCGCATGCTTCCTTCCACGCGTGTATAAGACACGATGCACCACCCAAGCATTTCGTGCCAAGCTAGAGCACTTGCAAATCACTCCACTAGAGTCTCTTGTTGAGTTATCGCGTTTGTGCATACATAGCTGAGTCCATGACGAACTGCTGGCTGTTGCTGCTCTGCTTGGCGTTTCTCTTACCGGCGGGGAGCGCGGCGTGCCACCCCGACGACCTACAGGCGCTGCGGGCCTTGGCCGGGAACCTCAGGGGCGGTAACGCCGCCCATCTCCGCACCGTGTGGTCTGGCGCCTCATGTTGCGCTTGGGAAGGTGTAGGCTGTGATGGCGCCAGCGGCCGCGTCACTGTGCTAAGGCTCCCCGGCCATGGCCTCCTGGGGTCCATCCCAGGAGCCTCCCTCGCGGGCCTCACACGGTTGGAGAAGCTCTTCCTCGGCTCCAATTCTTTTGCGGGTGCCTTTCGCGGATGCAAGGGCCTCCTCATCACGGTGGGGAATTCATCGGATATAGCTTTCACTAACATGCCATTGTATGTGGAGCGTAACAGACGCATACTCGGCCAACAACCAAATGTTATATCTGGGAGTGGCAACTCTATCAGATCTGGGAGCAACAATGTTGTATCTGGTAACGACAACACGGTTCTATTTGGGAACGATAATGTCGTAACTGGGAGCAATAATGTTGTATCTGGTAGCGGTAATGTTGTAACTGAGAGAAACCATGTCGTGTCTGGAAGTGACAATGTCGTATCCGGGAGAAAAAATGTTGTAACCGGGAGCAACAACGTTGTATCTGGAAGCAACCATGTTGTATCTGGAAACAACAAAGTCGTAACCGGGGGTTAGTGATATGTCAGAGGATTAATTCCCTCTTCCCTAGCGGTGCTCACGTCCTTGTCCAAGTTCAATGTAGCTCATAATCACTTGGTGTTGCCAATCGCGACTTTGTAACTTCACGAGTATATCATCCTATTATTACTCAAAATATCTACAAAATATTTTACATACATGTTGAATAAACAGCAACAACGACCGGTTTGCAGCCGATGTAGACCAAGCTTGTTTGCTTATGTGAAAATTTGCATCATGGATGTTTAGATGTGGTGACTATTGCATTTCATCTATTCTATGTAACGTATGATACTTTCTTATATGTGTTGATTGGGATTTGGATCACATATGGTGAATTATACCTTCTTAATATCAGCTAGATACACACTTCTTCCTACATCTTGTGGTGATATCTCGCTCAAACTACGGATTGTAGTGGCCATCAACGCGAATGTATGTAGGACGAGCTATTGGCTCCACTGAATCCTCACCGTTGAGCTCTGTCTGGGGATTGTTTTGTGTCAGCAGGCTGTCCCCTGGAGCGGTCAGCTATGATAAGTAGGTAGAGCTCGTAGGCGTATACTGATGGCGCAAGTGTTTCTTCTATCAGCGCATGTTGCAGGCAGTGTGTTGTGAAAGCCCCCATGTTTTGGTACGGGAAGGACGGGAAACAGGTGGAGGCTGAGTGCGAGGGCCCCGGCTCCACATGGCTACTGTTCACTGCTGCAGAGGGAGGGATAAAACAGCTGCTCCTGGTGCTCTCTTCTGTACCACAAGTCCACAACCACAACCTCTCATCATATGCATCCTCGCGCTCTCTCCAGCAATCAAGCTTGCTCGCCATGGATCTTGGGAGTCTATGGGAAAATTGATGTGGACCGATCTTCGCCGCCCAGGTCAATTGTTTTCTCCAACCTAATACTTCTTGATCCCGTCGGAGATTGGGATGGTTCCTAATCTGGGGGCTTGCTTTCCATGTACCAGGATTCAGATCTTGGATGTGGCGGCCATATCAATTGTTATGCCTTCCGTATCGCAGGCTTCGGCAAAGCCTCGCGGGATGCCAAGTTGTCGTCGGCGGAAGGGCGAGCGCTTGCGATGATATGGCTGGATCTAGCCATGAACCGGAAGTTGCTTTCGTCAGTGGCGGATGGATCAGTAGCCATGACCAAGCAGCGCACGCGTAACATCACAAGGTTTGTATTTCCTATCTTCATCTGCAGTCGACCTGGTTTTGTTTGCAAGATCAAGGATCGTTCCCCGTGTTACAGTTTTTTGTAGGGTCCCCGTGTTGCAGATCTGAACCATAGTTTATTAGTTCAGTTAATAAAATCTTCTAGGGATACGACGTTAAATTTTGATTAAGGTGAACGACGAAGAAATAAACTTGTACATATCATGCCTGCTTACGATCTTGTTCTAAACTGGTACTATTAAGCTGCAAAATTATAGTGGAGCCCCAAAAATCCTAGATTTATCACAGAAGAACTGGTATAGCGTAACACATACATGTTTGATTGTAAAAGAGATAAATTTTATTTAGTCCTCCACACGGATCAAAGCCTCAAAGTTTGAGTTGTGTGGTGACAGAACATGCTAGCAGTAAATAATTTTTGATATGGGGTGGCCCGATCTTCTCAATAAGCGGACGGTGAATATGAGGGCGATGATAGATAACTTGTATGTAGCCGATGAACTCTCCTCGCTAGATCCCTGTTGCCAATGCGACAACTCTCTACCCTTTGGATATTCACAACTTCACACACTTGCGCAACGTAGCCGTCGACCACGAGACGGTGATTGCAATCTACTAATTCCCAGTGGAACAACAGATCACACAAGAACTTGCAGTAGAAGAACTTCAGATCGATACGAATTGAAGTCTTAATGATTCAAGAGGAAAGCTTGAAGCTATTCTCAATATCTAGGGTTTAACTAAACGTGGTCTGACCTAAAAACTCGTAGGGGAACTTATATTTATAGTCTAAGGGGGTCCAGACTCGGATACAGGGGCCGTAGGCCCGATTCTGCGCGCAGGCAGTACGATAGTACCGTGATTGGCGCGGTAGTACCGTGGGTGCGGTAGTACCGCGGCTACTACCGTAACCACTACCGTAGATCCTCTGTTGCTCGCGGTAGTAGATGCGGTAGTACCGTAACCACTTCCGTAGTTCCTCTGTTGCTTGCGGTAGCACGGACGGTAGTAGGCCCGGTAGTACCATGGCGCGGTAGTACCGTGGCGCGGTAATACCGCAGTGAGCGCGGTAGTACCGCGGCCTGAAGCTTTATTCTTCCTGGCCTTGTCTTCTTGAGGTTCTTCTTCCCATGTAGCTTGTCCTTGTTCCTTGGCTTCTTCTTCTTGAACCTCAGCTCCTCCTAGTTCCTTGTCTTCACCTTGATACCTGATCATACAAACACGCAAGGATTTAGGCAGTATATAATTCTCACTAAGCCGATCATCAGACTCGAGTAAGAGAAAATTCACCTGCTGTTCTAATAACTTAGCACGGGCTCTTGTAATAGGTCCAAGTCGGATTTGATTGGCTTGTTCATCATGAAGAGTTGGGGAAGTATTAGTTGTAGTAGGGATGTCCTCATCATCTCCCCCCCCTTCAAAAGGCGTCGACCCCGACGCTCCGAGGTCATCTCCCATATGTGGTGATAAATCAGCTACATTAAAGCTGGTACTTGCACCACCAAACTCAGCAATGGGAATATCAATCGAGTAGGCATTATCATTGATCTTGGCCAGCACTTTATAAGGACCAGCACCACGTGGCTTCAACTTGGAGTTCTGCAATCCTGGAAATCTATCCTTGCGCAGATGTACCCAAACCATATCTCCAGGCTGAAATAAAACTTGCTTCCGTGACTGGTTCCTTGTAGCAGCAACGCTCTTGCCTTTCTTCTCAATAGCCTCTCGGGTCTTCTCATGGATCTTCTTCACATAATCTGCTCGTTTGGATGCCTCCATATTAACTCGTTCCTGCAATGGAAGAGGCAGCAAATCAAGAGGTGTAATAGGCTTGAAACCATAGACCACTTCAAAAGGACAAAGGTGAGTACTAGTGTGTACTGCCCTGTTATAAGCAAATTCAACATGTGGCAAACACTCCTCCCATTCACGCAGATTTTTCTTGATCATAGCTCGCAGCAATTGCGACAATGTTCTATTGACCACCTCTGTTTGACCATCAGTTTGAGGATGACATGTAGTGCTGAACATTAGCTTTGTTCCTAGCTTTCCCCAAAGTGTCTTCCAGAAGTAGCGCACAAACTTTACATCCCTGTCAGAAACAATTGTCTTGGGCACTCCATGCAAGCGTACAATCTCCCTGAAAAACAGGTTTGCAACATGCGACGCATCGTCGCTCTTATGGCATGCAATAAAATGTGCCATTTTAGAAAATCTATCCACTACCACAAATATACTATCATGACCATATTTAGTGCGTGGCAATCCTAACACAAAGTCCATACTAATATCTTCCCAAGGTGTGGTAGGAGCCGATAGTGGAGTATACAAACCGTGAGGCTTCAGCTTGGACTTGGATGTATTGCAAACAATGTAGCGTCGAAAAAACCTGTCCACATCACGCCTCATCCTGGGCCAATAAAAATTATCAGCAAGCATGAGTAGCGTCTTCTCACGCCCAAAGTGACCCATCAATCCTCCTGCATGTGATTCCTGCAACAATAGCAAACACACAGAAGATTCTGGAACACAAAGTTTGTTAGCTCGAAACAAAAATCTATCATGGATGTGGAACTTGTCCCATGCATTTCGAAGCAAACACAAACGATATGGTTCAGCAAAATCATGATCAGTTGCATATAAATCACACAAACTCTCTAAACCAGGAATTTTAACATCAAGATGTGTCAATAACATGTTCTTCCTAGAGAGAGCATCAGCAACAACATTATCTTTCCCTTTCTTATATTTGATGATGTAGGGAAAAGACTCAATGAACTCAACCCACTTAGCTAGGCGTCTATGCAAATTAGATTGAGCTTTCAGATATTTCAAAGCTTCATGATCAGAATGTATGATAAATTCTTTTGGCCACAAATAATGTTGCCAAACCTCAAGAACTCTAACAAGTGCATACAATTCTTTATCATAAACAGGATAATTCAATCTAGCACCAGAGAGCTTCTCACTGAAATAAGCTATAGGTCTACCTTCTTGCATTAACACACCACCAATGCCTATACCACTAGCATCACATTCAACTTCAAATTGCTTAGTAAAATCTGGTAACGCAAGTAATGGTGCAGAAGTAAGCAAACGTTTCAACTCATCAAATGAAAGGTCTTGGGCAACGCCCCAAACAAAAGGTACACCTTTCTTAGTCAATTCATTCAACGGTGCAGCAATAGTACTAAAGTCTTTCACAAAACGTCTATAAAAACCAGCAAGACCGTGAAAACTTCGTACTTGGCTAACATTCATGGGAGTAGGCCAATTTTGAATTGCCTCAATTTTAGAAAAATCTACTTCTACCCCATGCTTAGATACAACAAATCCCAAAAATATGACCTTATCTTTTGCAAATGTGCACTTCTTAAGATTAGCATATAATTTAGAATCACGCAACACTTGCAAAACTTGGCTAATATGATCAGGATGTTCAAATTCATTGCGGCTGTAAATAAGTATATCATCAAAATACACAACCACAAAATGTCCAATAAACTCCCTCAAAACATGGTTCATTAATCTCATGAAAGTACTAGGAGCATTAGTAAGACCAAAAGGCATAACTAACCACTCATATAAGCCGAACTTAGTTTTGAAATCATTTTTCCATTCATCCCCTTCTTTCATCCTAATTTGATGGTATCCACTACGCAAATCAATTTTAGAGAAAATAGCAGAACCACACAATTCATCAAGCATATCCTCTAAACGTGGAATAGGATGACGATAGCGAATAGTGATGTTATTAATAGCTCTACAATCTACACACATACGCCATGTACCATCTTTCTTAGGAACCAAAATAATAGGAACAACACAAGGGCTAAGGCTGACACGAATATACCCTTTATCCAGAAGCGCTTGTACTTGTTGCTGAATTTCCTTCGTCTCTTGGGGGTTTGTCCTGTATGGTGCCCGGTTCGGAAGAGTTGCACCCGGTATAAGGTCAATTTGGTGCTCAATACCACGCAAGGGTGGTAATCCCGCGGGAACCTCTGCTGGAAACACATCATCATAATCCTGCAAAACAGTAGACACACCAGGAGAAATAGGACGGTTATCATGAGAAACCAAAACCTCGCCTTTATACATGAGGACAAGAGGTATGGCTGTAGGATCCTCACTAAATTCTCTCATGTCTTCTTTGGTGGCTAATGTAAGCAAACTAGTCTCTCTCGCACTTTTCGTTATATTATCACTCACAGCTATTACATTGTTCTCTCGTGTTGGTTCTACATTCGCCTCTACCTTCTGACGAGACTCATTCACAATTTGCTGTGGGGACATAGGATGGAGATTAACTTTCTTGCCCTTGAACTCCAAATGATATGTATTGGCTCGGCCATTGTGTTGCACATGACGATCATATAACCATGGTCGACCCAATAAAAGATGGCAAACTGTCATAGGCACCACATCAAAATCGATGGAATCCTTGTATGGGCCTATCTCAAAATTTACGCGCACCATGTGATTCACCTTCATCTCACCACTGTCACTCAAGCATTGGACATAATAAGGATTTGGGTGAGGTAAATATTTCAGATTGAGCTTGGCACATAACTCCTTGCTTGCGAGGTTGCGGCAGCTACCTCCATCAATAATCACTTTGCAAGCTTTGTTGGGACCAACAAGTGCCTTGGTTTGGAAAATATTACAGCGCTGAGAATCAACATGTGGATGCACTGTAAGAGCACGTTGTGACACAACAATGGTAGGAGCATGCGCTGGACAAGCATCCATGCCTTCTTCACTATGATATCCCTCGTCATCGAATGCGGAAGGCTCTTCATCATCACCAGTTTCATACTCGCCAGGTTCTTGATTCACAAACATGACCTTTCTGTTCGGACAATCTCTCTTGAAGTGACCCGGATTACCGCAAGCATGACAAGTGATCTCGCGATTGCGAGTTGTAGACATGTTGGAGCCTGCACTAGTGGCAGGAGCAGCTGGCTTCTTGGCCAGAGAACCATTGGAGGCTGGCGTGGACACGGAAGAAGAAACCCGAGTATTGGCACCATAATTCTCCATAGGTGCGGCTGATGTCCTTGGAGAAAATCTGCTAGATGTGGAGTATCTGGACTTCAGTTGTGCCTCTTCTGCAAGATGGGATTCAGCCTCCCTTGCAAGATGCAATAGATCATTCATATTATAGTATTGGTGATGCCGCACAATACTCTTGATATTAAATTTCAGCCCATGGAGAAAACGTTGCATAGTCATCTCAACCTCTTCGCGAACTCGCGCACGTTGCAGCAACATCTCCATCTCCATATAGTATGCATCAACGGACATAGTACCTTGCTTCAATTGTTGCAATTTATCAAAAACTGTCCGTAAGTAATTAGTGGGTACAAACCGAGCTTTCATGGTCGCCTTCATGTCACGCCATGTACGAATAGGCTTCCCATTGGTTTCTTGTATCTCGGTCAACACACTCTCCCACCAACGCGAGGCATAACCGTCAAACTCGGACGAAGCAATCTTGATCTTCTTGTCCTCCAGATAATCATGCAAACGCCATAATTTTTCCATCTTAAGCTCCCATGTGAGGTATTCTTCCACATCCGTGGAACCTTCAAATTTGGGGATGTTAAACTTGGGCTTACTCAAGACATCTTCTTCCTGAATAGGTATACGGCGCACACCAAGACCAAGTGGAGGTTGGCGACCCGACCCGTGAAGACCACGCCCACGGCCTTGATTGCCCCTCAAGTCAGCATTGTCACCATGGACACTACCATCATCTTCCTGAGCGTCAGGTTGGCGTTGTACCATAGCTGCTTGTATGCCTGTGACAGATGTTGTCATTTGTTGGAGGCTCTGCTGTATAGCAGCAAGTTGTTGTTGCATAGTGGTGACTGCAGCCTCAGTCGCGTCCACTTTTAGTTGTACCGCTTGAACATTTGTATCAATTGCATCAGCGGATTTAGTAAACATCCCAGTCAAGTGATCACGGAGACCTTCATATGCCTCCCATGTAACTGGCGCATCCTTGTCTTGTTTCTGCATCACATCAAAACCACTTTGAGACATGATTAGTAGGTTAGTGCACTAAATCAAAATCTTTTGGTGGACACTCACAACTCACTCAAAACTGACAAGAAAAAGGTGAATCTTACCGTTCCAAAGTGAATAGTAATGCGTACCCGTTCGGATGGAGGACTAGTGCACGGATGTAATGAAGTGAATACCCGAGTAAAAGAGGGAACACACGACAAAGCAGGATATATGTGGTGGAGCTATAGGTATGGCACCCTAACTACACCGAAGTCAAGTCCTAGTGCTGATCGTGTGATACAAACCCAAAGAAAAACTCACACAGTGGAGACAAAACGAAAGACAGGCCTCTCAAAAGATCACCACTATGATATGTCCTTTCTAGCACTTGTATATCTCTTTGCACTCTTTTATAACTCTTTTTGATCACACTGCTTTCTCTCTTCTTCTTTTTTCTTTTTCTCTTTTTTTTGACACTATTCCAAACTGGACGAAATTGCTACAGTACTGCTACAGTAATTTTGATTTTGCTACAATAACTTTTCGCTTTAGGCCACAATATGTCGCACCGCGGAGAAATTTTCGGAAAGAACACACGAAACAGCAAACTAAAACAATGACTCCGATGCAATCTAAGTTATGGCAAAACTAGAAACCCTAATATTTTTGTATGGCTTTTTCGGGATAGGACGAAGAATAAAAACGATCTAATAGATGGATTTGGTGGATGCTTACCGAGGGAACACTGGAAATCTGATACCAAGATGATATGGGGTGGCCCGAACTTCTCAGTAAGCGGACGGTGAATATGAGGGCGATGATAGATAACTTGTATGTAGCCGATGAACTCTCCTCGCTAGATCCCTGTTGCCAATGCGACAGCTCTCTACCCTTTGGATATTCACAACTTCACACACTTGCGCAACGTAGCCGTCGACCACGAGACGGTGATTGCAATCTAATAATTCCCAGTGGAACAACAGATCACACAAGAACTTGCAGTAGAAGAACTTCATATCGATACGAATTGAAGTCTTAATGATTCAAGAGGAAAGCTTGAAGCTATTCTCAATATCTAGGGTTTAACTAAACGTGGTCTGACCTAAAAACTCGTAGGGGAACTTATATTTATAGTCTAAGGGGGTCCAGACTCGGATACATGGGTCGTAGGCCCGATTCTGCGCGCAGGCAGTACGGTAGTACCGTGATTGGCGCGGTAGTACCGTGGGTGCGGTAGTACCGCGGCTACTACCGTAACCACTACCGTAGATCCTCTGTTGCTCACGGTAGTAGATGCGGTAGTACCGTAACCACTTCCGTAGTTCCTCTGTTGCTTGCGGTAGCACGGACGGTAGTAGGCCCGGTAGTACCATGGCGCGGTAGTACCGTGGTCAGCGCGGTAGTACCGCGGCCTGAAGCTTTATTCTTCCTGGCCTTGTCTTCTTGAGGTTCTTCTTCCCATGTAGCTTGTCCTTGTTCCTTGGCTTCTTCTTCTTGAACCTCAGCTCCTCCTAGTTCCTTGTCTTCACCTTGATACCTGATCATACAAACACGCAAGGATTTAGGCAGTACATAATTCTCACTAAGCCGATCATCAGACTCGAGTAAGAGCAAATTCACCTGCTGTTCTAATAACTTAGCACAGGCTCTTGTAATAGGTCCAAGTCGGATTTGATTGGCTTGTTCATCATGAAGAGTTGGGGAAGTATTAGTTGTAGTAGGGATGTCCTCATCAGTTTTGGCATAGTTAGAATGGTATAGTAAAAAATCAAGCATTGTTTCGTATTTCGGATGTGAACCGTCGTTATGATTTTTCCATAGTTAGAATGGTATAGGTATTGTCTATTAAATTGGAACTGGATAACGATGGAGAAATGAACTGGTACAGATCTTGTCCGCATTCGGGTTTTTTTTTCAACTGACACTAGTAGGTTAGCCGTATTTTTCGAAATGGTAGAATTATGAAGGAACAAAAGATTGTTAGCTGTAGTTATACTTGATTTTTATCTTTTTACTAGAGAAAGCTCCCACGAATTTGTTGTAGCTTAACATACATGTCCGCTCCGCAAAAAAGTGGTAATTAGCTAGGCGGACAGCGGCCAAAATGCCTGAAGTTTTAGTGTTTTGGGGGTAATACCAAATTGCACTAAAGGATTGAAGAGACGGTATGAATTATTAGGCTGTGTTTATATTATAGATTAGATCTTCTAATAAAAGCATTGGATTGCTATTTTTATGAACTGCTTGCTAATGTAAAAATATCTATTCCTGAACATCCATACAAAACAACAATTAGCTTATAAGTATCAATTTGATTTTTTTCGCTGAACTATTCCATGTATCATGTTTTTGTACTTTAATGCAGATATAATTTTGGCACTGAAAAATGTTCCTTTTTAATAGTGTTTGCTTGTTACATGTATTTTAAAAACTCTGTACTGGACATTTCATGGTGCGGATTGGCAAAGCTACTATAGAGCGAGAAGCCAATCCAAACAGGAAAGAGCGCACTTGAACTATCAAAGAGGAAAATGCCAATGTGTTAAAAATGTGGAGTTCTTGGTCATCGGAAGAATGCTTGTGGCAAACGTTCTGAGCCTTTCAAGCCAAATTTCTTGTAATGTCAACATATTAAAAGAATCTCCTGTTTTATTGCTATATGTCCATGTGATTTGTTGTGATCATTCTGCTGGATTGACCATTTTGGGTTGCTTTTCCCTAGTTCCTTACTGGGCAGATTATTCATAGTTAATTTTGTTAATTCAATCTCATGTTCATTTTGTTTATTCAATTTCTTCGTGGAAGTGCTGTTGTTGGAAGCATCAATTATGCGTACATTTTGTATAGTTATATGACATTGATTGGGATTGCTGAGTGGAGGAAATTGTTCATATGCATTTAAAGTAGTTAGGTACAATTTTTATCTAGGTTTCATCTTAGCAAGAACAAGAAGAAATATTATTTTTAAAAGCTTTTCATAATTTGCAGTTTGCTTATACATATGCATGCTTGATTGTGTGATTGTGTTTGGCATACGTGCGTGGGACTGGTTAGAGTCATCAATTGTGTGTTGCTTACGCTTCAATATTGGTAATGAAGGAACATGCTGGCAACTATAGCTACGGTGTCAGTTTGTAAAGAATCGGTTCGCTCGGTGGAATGGTCCATGGTGATACTTGACTATTGTATGCGATCATCTTTTGAAAATGCAGCATTGAAAACATCGAAGTGTTACACATCTTGTTAGCTAAGGACTGATGATCAATCTCTGAAAATCAGGGGAATCAATAGTTTTGGATGTTGCATTTTGTATTTTTTGCTGATTAATAAGTACTAGTACTTTGTAGTATATTGATTCAGCATGACTGATGCTACTCAGTTGAAATGCATCGCTGTATGCTAGCTTTAGTTTTCAGGATTTATTTAATTTAATTAGTGTATCCTGTCACCACGTCGTGCGGTGTGTTGCAACTTGCATCCTCCAGCAGCGGTTCACTGTTGCCTACGCAGGACATGACCTGATGTAGGTGCGGTCTGCCTGATAACTTTTTATGAAATGAATAGATCGCACAGACTGGGCGGTCATGTGCAAGACTGCATGCCCACTTTTGGCACGTCGTGGCGTGACAGAAATGACGTGACCTGACCCTGTGTGTTACTAGTACGTACCTGTATGTAATCACTGGCAGGCACCTTGCAAATTGAAAACTCCATCAAAATGGTGGACAATCAGGTTAGGCACGTGTGGTGATTAGTAAACTGCGTTCGATCAAATGAGACTCTTAATCATTGTGACTTAAATGGAACCCGAAGACCTGTGCTGATTGGCGTGGCGCATGTGCTTAGCTATTCTAACAAAGCTTTGATGTTAAACGTGCATCTTTACGTGCATACCTGTTGGATCAACTGGATACGCTAATCATCACTAATCTTGAGTACCTTAATTTAGCATTACATCAACGTCTAGTGAACAAACATGTGCTGCTCTCCGTGGATCATGTTTTTTGCTAATCTAACTTTGCATTTACGTTATCCGTCTTGCATTCCTACCGACCACACAACAGTGATGTAGTTAACTCTGATTTTTTGTATCGGGTTATTGCACAGCGGGTTTGCTTGGTTGGCACTAGCGAGATAAGCTAACTAGATTCCTTAAGTGGCACATGGCAGGTGCGTGGTAGATGTTCTTTTGGGTCTATTACCCTAGCGTCCACACGAAAACTGGAAGTGGTCCATCTCGTTTTGCACATGACGCACGGTTGCTTATGCATCACGTGGCCCCGGAATACAGGGGCGGGTCAAGCAATACGGGGGACAGGATAGCGGGGATACAGGGACGGCGGGGATCCACATGAGCGTCGGACGGCATGGATACGCTGGAGCCAGTAGCTCGGTCTACATCAGGCATTTTTGCCATTGATGGTTAATTTTGAGGGTTCCTCTCTTCAGACCTTGTGCCTACTACCAGTGGCTTGTTCTTGCAAGATTACGGAATGCATTTGGAACGCTCTTTTATATTTTTTAGAGACTAACTCCGACCCATTTGCCTATGGTGGTGAGATGTAATTTATAAATAGCGGCTTGACGCATAGGGTATGGTTGTGCAACGACCGTGGTAGAATTTCTAGCTTGACACATTTAACTTCTAGGATCATAGAAAAGTGGTGGCGACAACACATGAATGAGTTTGATTTAGTGGTGCTTGTAAGGTCCCATATATGCAGTAGCATTTATAATATCTAAATAGTTCATCCCCACTAACCTTTCTATCTTGACATGCAAGCTATCCACATCAACAAGTAGGTCCACTATGCAAAAAGTAATTTCTACCAACTCTTCATGCACATGCTCCCATTAATTCTTCATGCATCACAAATAAATATTTATAAAAATTATGCACTTAGTTCCATGATTTATAAACGATTTCTTTATAGAAAATCAAATTATAAGTTACCTCGCATTTTATTTTTCTATTCGACAATTTTTCTAGAATGAACATCTGTAGTTGCTATCATTATTTTAGGTTTAGTCAAGGGTGGAGATGTTTCCACTGTCTCCACTTAACTTCTTTTCGTCTCTTATCATCTCACCGATATACTGTCAAGGTAATAAATTAACAAAGCAAAAAATCACACATATTTTTGGATTTTCATCAAATTATCTTAGATTTGTACTTTAAAAAATATATTTTTTGAAAAAATATATATAATCAAATTATAATATGTTTCATAATTTTCTCCTGTTTTAAAACATTACAGTATTTGTTAAAGTTCCCGCAGCAACGTGCGGGGTATCATCTAGTTCCAAATAAAGATGTTCCCATTCATTTTTGGAATAGAAGTGCATATCGAACCCACCGCGACACATGACCCTGCAATATGTCCTAGATTTCAACACTGATATCATTATGTTACCACTTGTTACAAGGTTACAACGTGCATTACAACATACATGATTGATGTCTACACACGCTTCTATTCTTGTAGACTATGTTGGCCTCCAAGCGCAGAGGTTTGTAGGACAGCAGCAATTTCCCTCAAGTGGATGACCTAAGGTTTATCGAACTCAGGGAAGTAGAGGTTGAAGATGGTCTCTCTCAAGCAACCCTACAATTAAGATACAAAAAGTCTCTTGTGTCCCCAACACACCTAATACAACTAGGAGTTGTATAGGTGCACTAGTTCGGCGAAGAGATGGTAAAATATGGGTGATAGTCATTTCTCGGACTCGTGTCCCTCCATTGCTTCTTTGTAACTTGTAGGTTCATCCGACTCATCAGCCGAGATTGCATTCACAAGCTGTCCGTAAAACTCAGTAGGTTGACGGACTCTTGATGACCTACGGGGCATAAAAGGTTCCTCTTCATTCTCATCATGATCATCATTAATGTCATGATCGTTATGAATGTCGTTCTGGCCATTCTCTTCAGCTCCTACTGTGGAAGATGGTTCCAGAACAATTTCCGTAGCCGTTTCTTCCAATTGGAGTGATTGGTCAGTCACTTCATCGAGGTCTATTTTCCTCCCACTCAACTCTTTCGCGAGAAACTCCTTCTCAAGAAAGTGTCCCGTCTTGGCAACAAATGTTTTGTTGTCAGACTTGTTGTAGAAGGTGTCCCCCAGAATGACACAGGCAAATCAGTATGAGACATCATCGATCGTACACTATCCAATAGGGTTCGATTACGTCGCTCAGCCACACCGTTTCTCTGAGGTGTGCCTGCCGGCGTAAGCTGTGGTACTATGCCACAAGACTTAAGATGATTGCCAAACTCGTGACTCAAATACTCGCCACCTCGATCTGATCGAAGGTGCTTGATTTTTCTTCCGAGTTGATTTTCGACCTCATTCTGAAATTCCTTGAACTTTTCAAAGGTTTCAGACTTGTGCTTCATCAAGTAAATATACCCATATCTACTCAAGTCATCAGTAAAGGTCACGAAGTAACGAAGACCATTGCGAGTGGGGACGTTCATGGGTCCACATACATCCGAGTGTATGATCCCCAATAAGACATCTGCATGCTCCATTACGCCATTGAATGGAGTCCTTGTCATTTTGCCCATGAGGCATTGTTCACATGTATCAAGGGATCCAAAATCCAATGACTCAAGAAGTCCATCCTTATGGAGCTTCTCCATGCGTTTTATACCAATATGACCAAGTCGGCAATGCCACATCATCATGTGATCTTCATCATTCTTCAATCTTTTGGCCTCAATATTGTTGATGTGACACACGTCACCATCGAGATCAAGTACGAATAAACCATGCAACTCCGGTGCGTGAACATAAAACATTTCATCCTTATAAATCGAACAACCAATTGTATCAGACTTAAAAGAATAGTGGTCTCGCTTCAAGCAAGAGCCACTAACGATGTTCACACTCAACGCGGGTACATAGTAGCAATTATTCAGAACTAAAACCAATCCCGAAGGGAGACTAAGATGCTTCGTGCCGACCGCCAAGACCTCAATCCGACAGCCATTCCCCGCGCGCATCGTTACTTCATCTTTGAGCAAGTGTCTCCTATTCCTTAGTCCCTGAATGGAATTAGAAATATGAGCGACAGATCCTGTATCAAATATCCAGGATGTGTTCCCGGCGCTTGTCAAGAGAAGATCAACAATATGTATATCAAATATACCTTCGTCTCTCTTGGCGACCTTGCCAGCCTTCTTGTCCTTTAGGTACTTGGGACAGTTGCGTTTCCAGTGACCTTCACCCTTGCAGTAGAAGCATTCCACTCCGGGTTTAGGCTTGGGTGCCTTGGGAGGAGCGGCAACTGACTTGCCATCCCTCTTGGGGCCACCTCTCTTGGCCTTCTCCCGCCTGCTTGACTTCTTGAAGTCAGTGGTCTTGTTGACCATGAAGACGGCGTGCTCCTTCTTGATCTCAACCTCGGCGCTCTTCAGCATGGCGAACAACTCAGAAGGGGTTTTGGTCATCCCCTGCATGTTGTAGTTCAGCACAAAGCCTTTGTAGCTAGGGGGAAGCGACTGCAACACCCTATCAACAGCAAGTTCATCTGGAATCTGGCATTCCAGAGCATTCAAGCGCTGAACGTAGCCAGACATTTTGACTACGTGCTCACTCACGCTGTCGTGCTCGTCCATCTTTGCTGAGAAGAAGGCTTCAGAAGCCTCGTACCGTTCATCCCTGGCTTGAGGTGCGAACACCGCCTTGAGGTCGGTGATAATATCATAAGCACCCATCCTCTCAAAGCGTTTCTGCAGCTCAGCCTCCATGGAGTAGATCATGCCACTCTGGACAAGGTTGTAATCATCAGTCCTGGAGAGATAGACATTCTTCTCGTCTTGACGGGCATCATCTGCTGGTGCGTCACCTAACGCGTCCTCTAGTACGTATGCCATTTTGAGGGGAACGAGGAGAATCCTCAGGGTGCGGAACCAGTTGGTGAAGTTTGTCCCATCTGTTTTTAGTTTATCTTTCTCTAGGAATGATCCTAAGTTGAACGAGGGGCGAGGTGCTGCCATCTACAAGGTTGATTCACAAGGATACATATTTAGACTTTTGTTCATAATGTGGAGTTTCAATTTAATCTCAAAATTCTAGAAAGCTCCCACTTAGACAACCACCTCTCAATTTAACTAAGTGATTACACAATCCCAGCCCCCATACCTCCCCCGATCGTCACGGCCATCAGTATGCGAACCAGGTAGGCCTCTAAGCCAATCACATCAGGCATGTGACTCATGCTCGACCTTTCAGTCTTCTGTGTTCCAGGCCCGCATCTACATACGTCAAGCCTGCCAATCGAACCTTGATGTTATCTGTTCAGCAAGGCCATATCTGCATATGCCAGGCTTGCCGAACCCAACCTCATGCGAGCTCCGTTTAATATGTAGGACAACTCCGGTATGTACGGAGCATCAAGTCATATGGGAGAACCTTCCAGGCGGTGCCCACCAAGGGAGAACACAATGTTGGTATTATGAGAGATGGTCCTGTTTCGTGCTACCGTCGATATATCTAGCATACTAGCATAAAACGGGAAGTAAAACTGTAAATCATACAACCTATGATCCCCCTTCATGCAAAGCAAAGTTAGACGCCTTTCTACTTTAGCTTGTGCAAGTTTTACGTGGCTGCTAGGGGTTTCGAGAGAGAGAACCGTTTCTATCCTGCGAAAAACATGCCACAACACCGTCTCCCATCCGTCTCTATTACACCCCTATCGGGGCCCTCCGTTGCAAACATCTTCGCATCACTAATGCAGAGAGACAGACACCCCCCAGCCACTTTATATGGTACAAGCCATATGTCAAGCATGGAACCAGTCTCGCGTAAACGCGTAAGGTCGGTCGGGGGCCGCTTCATCAAACATTGCTGCAACGCTAAATGAGTACACGTGGGAGGGTAACGAATGAAGATTCGATGCCCACATCCTAGATGTGTTCTATCCGTATAATACATCTACGCATAGCTAGCTCTGATACCACTGTTGGGATACGGGGCAGAAAACACAAATTTTTCACACCTACGGTACCCGAACCCAAGATCTATGCTATGGCGATGTAAAGTAACGGAGGGAATCGGTGTTCATACCTTTGAAGACCGAAAGAGGGAAACGTTCTTGCGAACAAAAAAAATCTGATTTCCCATGGTGAAAAAACTAAATTAGTCATGATCCATAAACACTAGTAGAAAACAGGACTTTGGTTCAGACCTGGCCAGCCCATTAGTCCCGGTTTAGTCACGAACCGGGACCCATGGGGGCATACGTCCCGGTTTGTGCGCCCATGGCGCCGGCCGGGCCTCGTGGGGCATTGGTCCCGGTTCGTCTGGACCCATTAGTCCCGGTTCCAGACACGAACCGGGACGAATGGGCCTCCATCCATTGGTCCCGGTTCGTAGCTGGAACCGGGACTAAAGGTCCCGGTTCGTAGCTGGAACCGGGACTAAAGGCCAACCTTTGGCGCTTCGTCTTCCCGCGCTTCGTCCCGAGGCGGTTTCTTCGTATACGCGTGCGGCGCGCGCCCGATGAGCTTCCCATGCGCGTGCGGCCTTCATCCATTGGTCCCGGTTCCAGCTACGAACCGGGACCAATGATGGCGCTTCGTCTTCCTGCGCTTCGTCCCGAGGCGGTTTCTTCGTATACGCGTGCGGCGCGCGCCCGACGAGCTTCTCAGGCTTTATAAGTACAAGGTCGGGGCCGGTTTCATCTGACTCAACTCATCTCATATATCTTGATCTATCTTGATCTTCCCTTCTCATCTTGATCTCCCCTCTCGCGCCCGACGAGCTTCTCGCCGCCATGTCGGGGTCGCCGCTACGGTGGTCGTCCGACTCCGACACCCCGTCGGACGAGGACAACCACCCCGAAAGGCGCAAGTTTTGGGACTGCGACGACCCGCCTCCGAAGCCGCGGCCTCGAGCTCAGCGCGGGCGACGATCGCGCGCCGCCCGCCGAAGATGATAGTCCGCCGCCCGCCGACGACGACAGCCCGCCGCCCGCTGGAACGGCTGGAGGCGCGGGAACTTCGCCGTGCCG
This sequence comes from Bromus sterilis, assembly GCA_950022295.1. NCBI lineage: Eukaryota > Viridiplantae > Streptophyta > Magnoliopsida > Poales > Poaceae > Bromus > Bromus sterilis. The sequence goes on along the minus strand of OX465595.1, from coordinate 447,044,434 downwards.
CACGTGCGGAGAAGTCCGCGGCGAACCTGGCCAAGGCGAGGGCCAAGAAGAAGGAGAAGAAGAGGGCCGAGATGACGGCGCGTGTGGAGGCGAAAGTCGCGTCGGAGGAGGCCACCAAGCGGGCGGCGCCCAGCGGCGATGATGAGGGCGCCGGGACCTCCGCCAAGAAGCATAAGATCGAGTAGTTAATTAGTTCTAGTCGTTAGATTAGACGCTTCTAGCTTCAATCTTCTGTAATAAATATTACGAATTATATATATATATTTTTTTTTTGGTGATCAGTTAGCTCTAGTCGTTATATTAGACGCTTCTAGCTTCGATCTTCTGCAATAAATATTATGAATTATATATATTTTTTTGGTTTGTTTCAATATGAAATAATTATTGTTTTTTAGAATAATAATTTCAAACTCAAACGGTGAAGCGTGTGACATCATGGTCACATTTTTCTGATAATAATGAATAAATGGCATAATAATAATAATACTTATTTTATTTTCATTGTAATTCAATATTATTATTACTTATTTTATTTTGAACTTTTTGTATTATTTTGTATTTTTTGATTTTTTTGATTTTTTTATAATTTTTTCCTTTTTTTAAAGTATTTTTGAGTTTTTAAATTAATCATTGTTGTTTGTTAATCGTGATTGTTTTTTTAATAATTGTTTGGAATTCAAAAAATTAAATCATGTGATATCAAGACCTAAGGGTTATAACATGATTGATATCTTACTATTGTCAGGAAAACAACAAGTGCAGACTTGGAAACTAGGGGAGATAGAACCTGAAAGTTAAGCGTGCTCGGGCTGGAGTAGTGAGAGGATGGGTGACCGGATTAAATTCTGAAGCAGTGAGGAGGGGTGATTAGAGATTAAATTGTCAAATAATTCAAAGATTTGAAAATGAAAAAAATCCAATTTTTTTCCCCTCCAGCCCCGCTCCAGCCGGCTGCCACGTGGAGGCGACAAATGAGCCTTTTTCTACTAGTGAAATTAAATTTGCAAAAAACTGAATTTCCATTTTAAAGGCACGGGTTGTGCCTCTCGTGGAAGGCATGATCGTGCCTCTCTGGGAAAACTGCGTTTTTCTTTTCTTTTTAGAGGCACGGGGCGGGCCTCTCGAGGAAGCGAACATGTTCCTCCACGAGAGGCACCATCATTCCTCTCGAGAAAAATAAAACAAAAACGCATTTTCCCGTGCCTCTCATGGAAGCAAACCTGTGCCTCCACAAGCGGCTCATAAAAAATTGCATTTTGCACATATTTGTTTTTACAAAATTATAAGAAAAACTGCATGAAAACCGAAAAGCCTAAAAATTCCAAAAAATCACCAAACATTTACGCAAAAAAAATGAAATTTCAAGAAAACTTCCAGCACGCGATACATGGCACAATCTCGACACACAAAAAATGATCCTTACTGGTGGTAGTTGTTCTCTTTGTAATCAACGACAACAAAAACCTAGTGCTGGTTGTGGGCCTTGTGGTCACGGGCTACTAGAAGTCCTGCATACATCCAAGTTCCAAGTCCCCAAACGCATGCTTGGTTAATGCAAGCACACGGTGTGCACAAACACACTATAAGTACGATGCACCACCTAGTAGTTTAGGTTAGAATTTTTTTGGCCTTGCAGGGGTGGCGCCGTGGCAGATGGCGACATTTCATTTTTGGGTTGGTTTTCCGAGCTCTAATCCTTTTGGGGCTCGTCCTATATTCCTGTTATCCTCTTGAAATGATGAGGTTAGGGTTTTTCATCATATGTGGAAAACTGTAAGATCTGATGTCAGACGTTTAGATCAATCCAAAGGTTGTATGGTGACAATTGTAACTCTGGGGCACTTTAATAAATCCGTAGGCACTAGCACCCAGGATGTTTATTTTAAAGAGATAACCCACCCTCGTGAGGACATAGGAATTTGCTCCCGACGGGAGTCAAACTTTGGCCGCTGGGATGCAATGTTGCACCCCGTGCCACAAGGCTACAACCTAGTTCTCGTAAGTCTGGGGCACTGCAATGTTGCACCCCGTGCCACAAGGCTACAACCTAGTTCTCGTAAGTCTGGGGCACTGATCATTAGAGGCACGTGCATGACGGCCATATGATTCTTCGAATCAATTGAAGGGATTAATGACGACGACGGTAACTCTGGGGCACGATTATTGGGAAGGGAGCGGCGACCACAAGGCCAGTGACAACAAAAGATTCTTAGTGTGCACGAAAACTTCGCAACTGTTATTGACAAGTTCGGGCCAGTTTTGGGAATGAAGCGGCGACAACGAGGACTCACCGGCGACTCGTTCTTGCGACGGTATTGATTGTTTGTGTTGTAATTTCTTATTATATATGTGATGGTTTATACTTGTGGTGAATCTTAATAATCACTACTAGGGAAATAACTATACATGGAAAGCTTATTAGTGGCGCATATAGAAAGCCATGCGTCACCATCTGTTAGGGGTGGCGCACTGGAAAATAATGCGCCACCCATAAGACCTTATGGGTGGCGCATTATTTTCCAGTGCGCCACCCCTAAGAGTGGGCCAGCCTAGATGATCTTATACGTGGCGCATCTAGCAATATGCGCCACCCCTAAGAACCTTATAGGTGGCGCATATACAGAATGCGCCACCCCTAAGAGCTTAAGGGTGGTGCATATTGTAAATGCGCCACCCATAAGGTCCTTAGGGGTGGCGCATTTACCTAATGCGCCACCCATAAGAGCTTAGGGGTGGCGCATTTCACCAGTGCGTCACCACTGACTTTATATATGCGCCACTAAATGCCTAGAGCTGCCCTTATCTACTCCACCCCACCTACCACCTCTCATTCACTCCACACAATTCTCAAACTAGATCCACTCTTCTCACCCTAGATCTATTCGGTTTTCTCCTCCTCCCCACCTCATTTCTTCCATTTATACATCGATACTTGGCATTACATCTATTTTGTTTCATATTGAAGTAAGTGGACCTCCTCGCAAACTCTTTTGTTCCATTTATGACCCATATACTTGCCTTTATGAGCTTAGGGTTTGTTGTATATGTGAAGCTTGGGTTTGATGTATATGTGAAGCTTTTGGTGGTTTGATGTATATGTGAAGCTTATGGTGGTTTGATGTATATGTGTATCTTGAGTGGCAAATGTTTTGCCGAAATGTCGATTCATTTACGTTTCGGCAAATTTCTAGCGCACTCTCCGCATGCTCCCATGCATTATTAGGGAAGGTCATGCCGAATTTTTCCGGTAACGACTGTGATATATAATTGTGTTTCTCTCTCCGTGCACGCAGGTGATCGACCATGGTCCGCGAGATGCTGAGCGATATCACCGTGGCTAGGTGGATGCAATGTGCGACAAACGACATGCTAAGGAATAATAGGTCGGATATAAGATGTCCGTGTCGGAGATGCAAACTGCAGTGCATGACCGAGCCTGATTCCGGAATATTGCAAAGACACCTGAAGCGTAATGGTTTGATGGATGGCTACACACGATGGATAAGTGATGAAGCTGGTGAGGAGGAGGGCGTCAATGGTGGGGCGCCAGTAAATGAGGAAGGGCAACCAGAAAACAGCGGCGGGCGAGATGACGAAGAGCATCCCGTACATGATCATGAAGAAGATGCCGAAGCGGATCATGTAGATCAAGATGCCGGACATGAAGATCAAGATGTCGGACATGATGATTCAAGCTGGGTGCGGGACCCTCATGTTCAAGAGCTGCTTGTCAAAGAGGCGTTGAACGCAAGAGGTGCAGCTAGAGAGAAAGCCAAGATGGTGCAACTCGAGAAAGACGCGATTACGAAGTTGTACGAAGGATGCAACGACGGGGATACCCGCTTGAATGTAACACTTGGGGCTATGGAGATGAAGGCAAAACACAAATGGACCGACGAAAGCTTCGATGATAACATGGCATTCTGGCACGATCGTCTTCCGAAGGGCAACACGTGCCCAACTAGTATCGCTGAGGCCAAGAAAGTCCTTTGCCCTCTCGATCTTCCGCACGTTAAATACCACGTCTGCATAAATGATTGCATGATCTATCGGGGTGAGGACGAAGATAAAACCACATGTTCGGTGTGCGGTGTTAGTCGATACAAGAGAGAGAAGAAAGTTCCTAGAAAAGTGGTATGGTACTTTCCGATCACTCCTCATCTGCAGAGGTATTTCGTAGATCCCGAGGAAGCAAAGCTCATGACCTGGCACGCGGATAGAAAGAAGATAAAAGAGGATGACCCGAACCCGGACCGGAAAAGGAGGACATTCTGAGGCACCCTTCAGATGGTAGCCAATGGACTGCGTTGGACCTCGAATACCCAGAATTTGGGAAAGAACCAAGGAACCTCAGGATTGGTGTGAGCGCCGATGGAGTCAATCCGTTTGGCGGCCAGAGCAGCACACAAAGTACCTGGCCCGTTTTTGTATGCATATACAACCTTCCCCCTTGGAAGTGCATGAATAAAAAGTACATAACAATGTGTATGCTAGTTCAAGGGCCGAAACAACCAGGTACGAACCTCAATATATATCTGCAGCTGTTGAAAGAGGAGCTAGAAACGTTATGGAAAGACGGAGTCAATACGTGGGACGCCGCGGCAAAAGAATATTTCCCAATGAAAGCCGCGGTGATCACGACGGTGCACGACTATCTCGGATACGGATATTTCTCAGGGCAGGTGGTCCAAGGATTCTGTGCATGCGTTAGGTGCATGGATAATACAACGTACCGCCAGCTACCAAAAGATACCGGATCTTCAAAAACCGTGTTCCAGGGGTCTCGGAGGTGGCTTCCCAAGAAACACGCGTGGAGAAAACAGGGACATCTGTTCGATGGAAGCGAGGAGCTCCGAGCACCCCCAGCTCGAAGGAGCGGAAAAGAAATCGACAACTTGCTGAAAACATGGAAAGAGTGCCCCGCGCCGGGAAAGAAAAAAAAGAAGACTCAACCGTTGATGAGGGTATGGAAAGCGAGGTCTGTTTTCTAGGAGTTGCAATACTGGAGTCTACTCCGCAGTCCTCATAGCCTTGATCTAATGCATATCACAAAGAACGTGTGTGAGAGCTTGTTTGGCACGCTGCTCAACATGCCGGAGAAGACCAAGGACGGGCCAAAAGCAAGGAATGACTTGAAATTTATGGGCATCAGGAGAGAACTTCACCCCCCTAGTGACGACGATGATGAGCCTGAGGAGGAAGAGGATACGGAAACGCAAAACTCTCGCAAATGAAAAAGGACGACCAAGAAGAAGACCGGTATTGATCACTGCCCCCCGGCATGCTTCACTCTGTGCGAGGAGGAGATCAAGCGGTTTATCCACTGCCTCATAGGAGTAAAATTTCCGAACGGCTACGCGGGGAAGATAAGCAGATACCTAGACGAGGCGAAGCAGCGTTTCAGCGGGATGAAATCTCACGACTGTTTCGTGCTGATGACACAGATTCTCCCGGTTGCGATGCGAGGGATAATGGACGAGCACGTCCGTAAAACGTTGTTTGGCCTTTGCAACTTTTTTGACGTCATCTCCCGGAAGTCGATTTGCGCTATGCAACTCAAAAGGCTACAGGAGGATATCGTGCTCATACTATGCGAGCTTGAGATCTATTTCCCGCTCGCGTTCTTCGACATTATGGCGCATCTGCTGATCCACGTCATGGAGGATATCGTCCAACTCGGGCCTGCGTTTCTGCGCAGCATGATGCCGTTCGAAAGGATGAATGGGCACATCAAAAAATATGTTCGTAATAGGTCCCGTCCAGATGCAAGCATAGCGAAGGCCTTTCTAACCGAAGAGTGCATCTCTTTTTGCACGAATTATCTCAACACCGAGAACCCTGTTGGTCTGGCCGTCAACAAGCACTTTGGCAGGACCGATGGGTGTGGTCACCACGAGGGAAGCCGCGCAATGCATGTCAACTTTGACGGTCGAGACATCGACTTTACAAGAGCAAGCCTAGTTGCGCTACAACACATCCAGCTGGTCGATCCTTGGATAGTAAAGCACAAGGATTTAGTCAGGAAGAAGTACAGTGACCAGGGCCTGCAGATAACGGACCGAGATCCACGGCTAATCAAAGAGCACAACTCCGGTTTCATGACTTGGTTCAGGGACGAGTTTCGTGCTAATCCCCCGCGAAGGAACGCTTCCGAGGACGAAAAGATGATATTCACCTTGTCACAGGGTGCCGCACGCAACCTGATGACCTATCAAGCGTATGATATCAACGGCTACACATTTTACACGGAGGAAAAGGACAATAACTGCGATTAACAGAACTCAGGGGTAACGGCGATATTCTACACCGATGACGTCAAGGAAAGATTCTATGGAAGGATCGAGGACATATGGGAGCTCGACTACTGTGGAGAGAAGGTGCCGATGTTCCGTGTGAGATGGGCCAAGAGCGTCGTAAAAGAAGACCGGTACTTCACCACCATGGTTATACCCGAAGCCAAATCCAAGTCTGCGGGCGCAAACGTCACCGCGAAAAATGAGCCATGGGTACTGGCTAGCCAAGTGGACCAATGCTTCTTCATTACCGACCCATCAAAGCCGAGCCGCGTTGTATTGAGGAGAGGCAAAAGAAACATCATCGGAATGGATGGAGTCGCCAACGAGCAAGACTTTGACAAGTACGGCGACCCGAAGATGGAGGATGACTACGCCGCTCAGGATACATACACCACAACCCTACCGAAGAAAGGTCTCCTCCCGTTCAAGAGGAAAAGTGAAGGCGTCCCGGGCCTAAATTATTCAACCACGACAAAGAAGGGCAAGAAGAAGATCGTGAGGAAACGATAGCTAGATAGCTAGCTCCAAATTTAAGAAAAATATTTTGTAATTCATGATCACTTTGTGTATGCATGGATTTAATATTCACTTTGTAATTGATGATCACAATCTTATGTTTCCAAATTCCGCTACACCTTGTGTTTGTGGATCTTGGTTCGGCGACGACACAATCGAAGCACCATTCTAAAAAGGTCGGTTAGAGCAAGTACTCCCTCCGTTTCTTTTTACTCCGCATATAAGATTTTCCAAATGCCGTTTCTTTTCAAGGCTAGGTGTGAGTCCGAGCAAGCCAAGGCCGCGAGTGCAAAGGGCAAGGCCATGCGGTCGCAGGTCATAGGTAACCACCATCTCGGAGCCGGTGGTTACAAAATTTCCAAGCCTAAATGAGACAAGGAGGATGCCGAGTACGCCGCTGCGGGCATACCTAACCCCTTCCAGCAATACAAAGATGATCCGCAGACCGAATTCTTTGTGAGGGCCCGGAGCTATAAGGACAAAGCAACCTCAAAAATAATTATCGATCCTAAGATTCAGGAGTTTACGACTGCCGTGGTAAGTAGTTTACCACGCGACCTTGTCGATTGAATTCTCGAGTGAAGTTCACAATTTCTTAACGTTTCACATTCTTTTTGCAGCAAGCGGAAATGCAAATCGCCTCATCGCAGGAGTCGTCGGTTAAGCCGGCCGGCCCGTGGGACAACGCCTTTAACAAGGTGTTGAACAAGGTCAAGAAGGTTGACGACGTGACGGCGAAGCCATCGTCAGCCGGCCGTGTGGTCGGCTTTGGTGCGGACCTAAATTGGTCTGAATATTATGGTAAATCGGCGGAGCAGTCCGGTTCGAGGGGGCGAAGGCGAGAAGGACCGACGAAGATGCCGCTTATGTTCGTGGACTGGAGGACAAGGTGAACATGCTTCCGCAGCTTGTCCAGGACGAAGTGGCGAAGAAGATGAACGCTCTCCTTCCAGATATGATGCAGTCGCTCGTGAATTGGCAAGCGCGTGGTGGACAAGGGCCCATACCAGTCCCCAGCATGGTCGGCAGCAACTCGGGCCCCGCGGCGCCTGCAGTCCCGACAACGGCCGTAGTGGTGGCTCCCGCACCGACTCCCGACGTATTGGTGACTCCGGCCGCCAACACCGCGGCGGCGACGCCGGACGTGATGGTAACTCCTCCGGCCACGATCGAGCAACCGGGGCATAACAATAATGCACCCGGCGGCAGCGCAAATAGGGCGACCGACGCCACGGGAGGCAGCGCGCCCTCCGTCTCTTGCATGCCCGCCGTCATCGGCGGGGTCTCTTCACTAGCCGACCTCGACGCCCTCAATGTAACTATAAGCGTCTAGAACTCAAAAGATGACTTCATCTCCTTGCCTTTTTTAGTGGAATCTCTCTGATCCCGTACATGCATTCTATTACAAGTCGTGGACGGCGAGTTGAAGGATGTTACCAAAGGTAAAATCATTCAACCACAAAATCGAATCATGCACAATATGCCGATGGCACCGGAGATGCATAGGGTTCAAATATCTCTCGTGATTTCGGGCTACGAGAGAGTTGAACCTCCCATTCAACCCCCCGGATACGATGAGGACGAGCCGGCAGTCCTCAGTGACTGTTTCAACCAAATATGCCTATGGACGAAGAGCCAAATGCGTTTAATGACGGGGGAAAGGGGCACCACACCTAGGACAACACCGCTAGTCATCGTGTCGGCGCCACATGATCCCATCGGCGCACAACAAGAAGACGATGATCTTGATGATGATATCAGCGCCGACCAGTTCATCAATACTTTGTATGATGCTGATGACTTATTCATGCCTCCTGCTGAAGGAGCCTATCAGCATGACGAGGAAGCTCGCGGTCCAGCTGATCCTGCGGCGAAGCCTGCTTGCTCCACGCGTCTCTTCGCTGCTTCTCAGGACATGTCTCCAGCAGCTTGCGCCTTCACCGAGCTTCAAGCAGATGCCACAAGATCTATTCTTAGCCCGTCCACACTCCATAAGGCGGCCACTGAGCAGATAAAGGCCGGTGACTGCTCAAAATCAGAAAAGAAGAAGGGACGGAAAAGAAAGAAGAGCATCACTTCTAGTAGCCAACCTTTGATGCCGATCCGGGCTCAGGACGGGCCACCAAGACCCAAGGATCTCTCATTTGAAGTCCATGTGGCTGGTAGGGCGATGCTACCTAAGGACATGCTGGACCTTCCAACTTCGGATATGCAGAGTGTGCATCATAGTATTATGGCATTAGAGAAGATTCTTCTTCGAGAAGAGAATCCCTCGTACCCGGTTTTCATGGCCAAGGTGCCACTCAACATGGGCTTCATCAACACTATCCCCGCGGATATGATAATCCTGCGATTTTCGGAGATCTTCAACTTGTACCATCTCAAGCGGCTGGACCATAGCCTTATCCGTCTGTTCTCACTCAGCCTTTCTATGAGTATCAGGAGAGATAAGACCCCGAGCGTCGCGATATTGGACCCTTCTACATGCGTGAAAGCATCTTGATGGACGACGGGGACGCGGCTCTCGCGGCGGGGTACATCACAGACTTCATGCTACAGAACGCCGACAAGGATTCATTTCTTATGACATACTCTCCCAAGTAAGTCATTCGCTCGCCTCCGTAGCATATATGCTTTCTTAGCTTTCCATTGTCCTCTTCCAACATTCTTTTGGATTATTTTAATTATGTAGTGAGGATCAAGGCTGCGTGCTCATCTGCTTTTCACCTCAACACTCGCATGCCGTGTATTTAGACTCGGGGAGTGTGAAGAAGAAATATTACAAGTATATCATGAGAGTTTTGGATGATGCTCTCGTCGGCTACATAAAAGCCGGAGGTAAGATCACGAAGCACAAGTTCAGGAAAAATCAGCCTGGCGTGAACGTGTTCAACCACGTAACGCAGTTCCCGTGCGGCAAGCAGCCGGCTGGCAGTGTGAGGGATGCGTACTATGCCCTTCATCACATGAGGGCGATTGTACAGGAACAACGCAACCTTACGCTGCCAAGTCATCTCAGAGCGTGGGCCGAAAGGGAGGCGGAAATCGCCGATGCAAATCTGAAGGAGGAGTTCTTTCACATCCAAGCGCAGATGGCGACTATCATCCGTCATGAAGTACAAATGAGGGGGTCGATCTTCCACTCGAACATTGCACCATCCAATGGGGAGATAGAAGTCCGCCTAAAGGCCCTGCGTGACACAAGGCCTTTCATGACGAAAGAAGGATGCCGCCCATTCCCCGAGCCGAGTCAGAACAATTGAATGTACTCTTTGTGTAATTTGGATGTACTCTTTGTGTAGTAGATGGTAGTGTCAAATACTCTTGGTGCTCTTTGTGTATAAAGGTCACTGCATATGCATTTTTATGCATATGTGCATGCTTTTCACCATTCATCGACTTGCTTTAAGTTGTTGATAAGAATAGATGCTAGATTGTTTTCTTCTCCTTTGGTATGATTCATATGGATGTGACCTCTAAAGCTTTGTTTTGTGCAGGTTGAAGAGCAAACAAGATATGATGACGAAAGTAGCTTTCGGTTTTCAATAATTGTTGGACTCATTGTAATTTTGTGATGGATGTAATCTTGTGAATCTTGTTGGCCTCTAACCCTTTGTAATAAAAATTATATTGAAATTCTTTTGTATCAATAATTGTTGGCCTCATTGTTATATTGTATTTTGCATTTCTGTAATATAATAAAAATATCTGTAATGCTTTTATTCTTTTATGTAATTCTTTTTTTTGTTTTCTGTAATTATTTAGTGGCGCATATTTTCAGGATTTAGTGGCGCACTGTGAATGCGCCATCCCTAAGGCCCTTAGGCGTGGCGCATACCAGAATGCGCCACCCCTAAGAGCTTAGAGGTGGCGCATTCTGAGATGCACCACGTCTAAGGGCCTTAGGGGTGGCGCATCCAGAATGCGCCACCTCTAAGCCCTTATTAATGGCTTGTAGTTAGTGGCGCATCCCTAATGCGCCACTAAACTCAAAAACAGCGCGCCACCATAAGGCTATTCCCTAGTAGTGAATGGTTCCAGATCATTTTCATAAAGAAAACGAACATGTTCCTCATGATGATCTTTACCTTATGTTGTTTGGTAGTTTCGCTTGATTGCTAAAATAGATAGTTTCTAATATATTTATTTCATGCGAGTAGCTATGCCAGAATCCACTCCTTGTGATGTCAAGATTTATTAATAAAATATTTAAAAAATAAACATCATATATGGAGGAAGGGGGCTTTGGCCCCCTATTCAATTAATAATGAAAGCAAATATCATACAATATTCATATACAAAACGAAAACACAACGTGAATTCCACCATAAAAACAAGGGAAAGAAAAGTAGCAAACCTACATCATTCGAATAAAAAAATATTACTAGCTGTTATCTGGTTAGTTTTTACAAAATATTTGTTTAACAATAAAACCGATACTTTGAATCCATGTACGTATAACGCATTATTAGTTGTGTAGTCGGTGTTGGGAATGTGCCCTAGAGGCAAATAAAATATGTTTTATCGAGCATATTCCATTAGTTCATAATACGTTTGATACTATGCTATAACTGTATTAAGCGGAAACATTAATACATGTGTGGTATACAAACAACCAAGTCCCTAGTTAACCCTAGTATACTAGTCCATTGGGCGATTGATGATCAAGGTTTCCTGATCATGAGACAATGGCGTCTGTTGACAATGGAGTCGTATCATTGGATAATGATATGATGGACATACACCCACCAGAAGTGTTGCAATGTGATCAAGTCACATAGTTCGACATTGCGATAACTATAACGTAGTGACCAGATCCTTTGACCGTAATGATCATACGTAATTGTCATCTATGAGGAGACTTTGATTTGTATCCCACCGCCTGACTGAAATATGCTGGCCATAACGGTGCAGTTTGGGTATTCCGAAATAGATGGTTGATGAGTATGAAAATAGATCAAAGCGGGATTTGTCCATCCGTGTGACGGATAGGTACTCTGGGCCCACTCGGTGATATTGCATCATAAAGTTTGCAAACGTGTGACTAGGTCACGGAGTTGTAATATCACGGGAACGAGTAAACTTGTTTGTTGAGAACAATGACGAACTAGGTATATTGGATACCGATGATCAAACCTCGGACAAGCAAAGTACCATAGGACAAAGGGAACAGGCACACGGTTAACGGATCCAACAGCGATGGAAGTTCATTCGATGGAAGCGCAGGGGCTATCAAGGATTGTAACTAGGTCCAATTGATTAGTCATTGATCAATGAGAATTGTCTCGATCATGTCTGTTGTTTCCCGGACCGTAGGGTGTTACACTTAAGGGTACTCGACGCAGTAAGGATTGATTCGGGATCACCGGAGAAATTGGAGAGAACACCGGAATTGTTCCGATGAAGGCCGGAAGTTGTTCCGGGTATTTTGAAAGGTTCAAAATATATTTAATAATGTTTAATATATGTTTTATTATTTAATTATCTGAATTAAATATTAAAATGTATTTAAATATAATTAAAAATGGAAGAAAAGGCACATGGGCCTCATAGGGCCCATTAGGGGGAGAGGGAGTCCTCCCCCATGGGCCATGGCGCCATGAGGGGGCCCACCCCCTAGGGCTCCGCCAAAACCCCCCTCCCTTGGGATTAGTCCCACCCCGGAAGTGGAGGGGGGTGGCACCCCTCCTTGGCCTATATAGGAGGGGTAGGCTGCCCTTTTTTCTTAATACAAATTGATTTGAGACAAGTTTCTCTCATCTCTCTCTCCCTCCTTTCTCCTTCCTCGAGTGGACTCCCCTTGTTTGGAGTCTACACTTGGTTGGGGATTTCTCCACTATACGCACGCCGTCGTGCTGCTGGAATCGGGATCCGAATCCATCTTCTTTCCGCTGCTCTCCACTACACTTGTGGTGCTACTTCATCGTCGTGGCCGTATCGCTAGGTCTTCATCGACAACGTTCCGACGGGGACGTAAACCCGTCATCGGTCCACAAGGATCAGGTGGCTACAGGAGTCATCGTGGATCTGCGCGGCATCGGGGATTGCCGGTACGACTACACCAACCACGTTCATGCGGGAACGTTTCCCGCTTAATGGACTACATACTGGTATGTGATCTATTTCTGTCCGTTACTTGCATCGCCATAGCATAGGTCTTGGGTATGGGTCTCTTAGGTTATGAAAAATTTGTGTTTTCTGCCCCGAACCCCAACAATGGTATCATGAGCAAGGCTATGCGTAGATGTATTGTACGGATAGAACACATCTAGTATGTGGGCATCAATTCTCCAATTGTTACCCTCTCACGTGTACTTATTTAGCGTTGCGGCAATGTTTGATGAAGCGGCCCCCGACCGACCTTACGCGTTTACGCGAGAGTGGTTCCACGCTTGACATATGGCTTGTACCATATAAAGTGGCTGGGGGGTGTCTGTCTCTCTGCATTAGCGATGCGAAGATGTTTGCAACGGAGGGCCCCGACAGGGGTGTAATAGAGACAATTACGGGATTGGTGTTGTGGCTTGTTTTCGCAGGATAGAAAGCGGTTCTTTTCTCGAAACCCCTAGCAGCCACGTAAAACTTGCAAAAGATAAAGTAGAAAGGCGTTTTCAACTTTAATTTTCATGTCGGGGGGGGGGGGGGAATCATAGCATGTATGATTTATGTTGCATCCTGTTTTGCTAATATGTTAGATATACGACGGTAGCATAATAGGATGATCCCTCACTAAAACCAACATAGTGTCCTTACCCTAGTGAGCACCACCTGGAAAGTTCTACATTATGGAGGCACCACGTGTCACACGTGTGTCAAACATTTTTTCGTTCACATGAGGTGGGTGTAGCAAGCCTGGCATATGTATATGATATGTCCTTGCATGACACAGCAACAAATCACATAGGGTGTGGTGGCGAGCCTGGCATATGTATATGATATGGCCTCGGGACACAAGAGACCGAAAGGTCGAGCATGAGTCACATGGATGATGTGATTGGCATGATGGCCTACCTTGAACAACATACTGATGGCCGTGACGATCGGGGGAGGTATGGTGTTCAAGGATCGTGTAATCACTTAGAACAAACTATGAGGGATGTTTGTCTGAGTGGGAGTTCCAGAATTGTTTTTGAAACATGAACTCCATATTATGAACTTAATCTTCATGTCTTAGCAAATATCAATGTAGATAACGTCATACCAATGTTTAGAACTATGGCTCTTTTAGTATGATAGAACTTAAGATAAATGGGTCTTACTTCATTGATGTGTACCAACACCATTAGAGACATACTCATTAGTAATGACTTGCTAAACATAATACGAAGAACTGCTAGGAGATACACCTGACAACTCCGTAATCAAGGAAGATGATGATGAGTATCGCACTCACCGTCACTTATGAATGACTGTCCAATACACCATAATTCATTCTATGGAATCTGAATTGTGAATGCATGTTAACCAACACATATGACGTGCTAGGTGAACTTAAAAGCACTTGGTCACAAATCAGAGAAATGGAATATGAGTATATGGACGGGGTTTCTTTCAACTATGGTGGAAGGAACAACCTGCTGAGAAAGTCACTTGGAAAATGTATAAGATACATGGAACACCTTGTGTATAACTTGGACTACTGAATGACCGGTTACTTTGCGATAACTGGGGAGTTGCATCCGCTTCCTCCCAGTTACAAAGACCATGTCTGGACTATGTCATGAAGGAGAATCGTTCACCTGTCATGAGGTCATGGTTAAAGTCAAGAACTTTAAGAGTAGAACCAATGCAGGAATGGTCATTGACGGAGAAGGTATATTTTATATACGAGTTATAAATGTCTTTCCCACGAAAAACTAATTGCGGTTGATTAAGTATTCGATTCTTGAACTTACTGCTTGAGAGTGACTTGGAAGGGATGAGGTGACAATGTGTGCTGACGGCAATCAAGATAGTTGATGGTCGACAACACTCTCCCTCTACATCTATCAATTGATTAATATATGAATAAATTTTATGATCGTTTCAATGAGGACTTTATTAGTGTGCCTTGCATCTCGCGAAGAAAATTATTCATATTAGTGAGAAACAAGTCAGTTGTTCTCCTTTTATGAATGATATCTATTATGGTCACATTACGATTATGAATAAGTTATTCTTATATTGATGATAGTTGTTTGATCATTTATAAAAAATATTGTAATGCCAAGAAATATCCAGGCTTAATAATGGCACTACAGTTTAAGTCATGAATGGTATGATGATGTCTTAAGATACTTGATCTCTTGACGCATACAAACCATGCCTTTTAGGCGAGATGACTAAAACCTCGCATTCTGGTAAACGGGATGTGTACTGATTGTTGAGTATCATACATTGTGATGTATCGTATGTCAGCATGTGGTGAATTTCATTATTTCGTGAACTTCGTATGTGGACTTAGATGAATATTTTTATTCACTAATGAAACATGAGTCTGAAATAATTTGATATGATCAAAAGGGATTTCAGAGTAAAGATGGATATTAAATTAACAAGACAAGTCTCTACGATTTGATCAAAGTGACAAATGTTTTGAGTTAGTCTTGGGCATAAAGACTTGTGTGAAAGTTGTTCCACAAATTGCAATGTCTTGAGACACTTCAATATGATTGACGTGCCTAAACATTGTGATCATATTCTATCGAGAAGTGTATGGTCTAAGTTATCTCTTACCAAGTTACGTTATTATTGTTTAAAGTTATTAATTTAATATGCAAACACTCACTTCAGCATAGGGATCCATCTGAGTTCGTGGAAACCAACAATATATATGTCATGGTGTGTTGTGGTTTCTAGGAAGCTTGATTTATGTAAGATAAATTATCTTTGTAAGTGTATCCTTAGACAACTATGGATGCATCTTCCACAACTAGAACCAAAAGGAGCAAAACTTGTATTGCTATGTTTGGTGTTTGTCAAGAATTGTTCTTGATAAATATGGTAATGGAAGAAAAGTGAAAGTTCAACCAAGGTAATTGACCTTGCCTCCAAATGTCAGAGTAGTGCAACGGAATATGTTCTGCAAGCAAAGCTCTACAATAAGAGGAGAAACTAATGATAATGATCATGATCTTCTGATGGGAGCTTTTACTGAGAAAGGTAGGATTCAAGAATATATATTTGCCCCTGGTGCAAAATGATATTCATGATTCACTTGTCATGTTAATGGAACAAGACATTCCTACGAACTACAAAGAAGCGATGGTGGACCTAAGTACGAGATATGACTATGAGTCATGAAATCCTATGTTGAGTTACATTTAAGATTGCTTGAATCTTATCAAGTAAGGAGGTTACTTGATATTCACAATAACTTCAGAGTTATGAGGAATAAATGTGAACATCAAAGGGACGTCAAGATTGGTTTTTCACAAAGATTGTTTCTGACAAATTCAATGGGTTGACTACAATGTGTAGCAATGCTTGAGTCAAAGGGATATTCACTATGATTGATCCAGGATTGTTATCAATACCGTGACTTCCTCAAATCCTGTATTTGAAGAAGTGTTGTAATTGGTACAACAAGAAGGTTTTGGAAAAACATATGGATACTAGTGTCTCGTAAACTGAATTCTCATTTTGATGGATGATCAAAGGATTTTGGACTTAACCAAAATATCGAGGAAACATGCATTTGCATGAAACTGAGTGGGAGCTGAATAGTTTCCTGAAACTTAATATGTAGACGACATATTTTGAGTGGGAGCTATGGGAGTATTATCCTAGACTTATATGTAAATGACATATTTGAGTAGGAGCCATGTGGTTAGTATCCTAAACTTAATATGTGTCTGACATATCTAAGTGGGAGCCATGTGGATGTTATCCTTTTCTTATATGTGGCCGACATATTTGAGTGGGAGCAATATGAGTGTTATCCTATAACTTAATATGTGCATGACATATTTGAGTGGGAGCATGATAACATTCTCATATATGGATAACATATTATGAATGGTGAAGTTGGTGTTAATGATTGTTTGAATCTTTCATAAATGAAGATGAATAAGTATTAAGCATTGAAGATCTATTAAGATAGATATGTGTTTAATAACATTGAGTCGTAATACTTTCTTGGATAAGATTCTGAAGGAGTTCAGAATGGGACAAGTCAAGAAGTGGTCCTTACTTGTATATCCAAGAGAAGTGTTGAGTTAATCTCAGTACAAGAACAATGGTTAATGACTAAATGAAAGATATGGATGTGCTGGATCCTCTATGCCTTTGTCATAGGTTCTTTCATATAAAACCAGAGTTATGTACTCGACGTAATGTGACCCAAGTTCTTAGTAGTAAGAACATGTTGTGATATGATTTATGAGTAAATCATTGAACAAAGAGTTAAGTTTATCCTTCAGTGTATGAAGAGAACTGAGGATACATCTCAAATTTGTAAAGGATAGTGGACTTGACCATAAATGTTATGTTGGTTCAAGTTTTGACACTAACCTAGAAAATTGAGATATCATACTAATGAATGCCTAAGTTGAAAGAAACATGGTTAGACATCAAAGTTGCATACAATGCACTAAGGATTAAGTCTACATTGATGTGGCTTCTTTAGAAGTGGCAAGAGCTATATTCTGGCTTAAGAAGTTCGACTTCTGATTGAGTGAGTTTCAAGTGTCCATGACTATGGGAAAGTCCTCGTGACCCACCGGATGTCATTGCTATGACACAGCAAACGAAGTCTCACTTCACCGCCAAATATATATACCTCATCATTATAGTGGATAATGAAGGAATGTCAAATTAGGTGACATTATGATTTGCAAAAGGACATACGGTTCTGAATGGTACCTAGACCGTTGATACAACCTCTTCCACGGGCAAGCATGATCAATAAGGAGTTATGATCCAGAGAAAATGCAACTAGATTATTTGTACTCTAGTGCAAGTGGGAGACTGTTGGGAATGTGCCCTAGAGGCAAATAAAATATGTTTTATCGAGCATATTCCATTAGTCCATAATACGTTTGATACTATGCTATAACTGTATTAAGCGGAAACATTAATACAGGTGTGGTATACAAACAATCAAGTCCCTAGTTAACCCTAGTATACTAGTCCATTGGGCGATTGATGATCAAGGTTTTCTGATCATGAGACAATGGCGTCTGTTGACAATGGAGTCGTATCATTGGATAATGATATGATGGACATACACCCACCAGAAGTGTTGCAATGTGATCAAGTCACATAGTTCGACATTGCGATAACTATAACGTAATGACCAGATCCTTTGACCGTAATGATCATACGTAATTGTCATCTATGAGGAGACTTTGATTTGTATCCCACCGCCTGACTGAAATATGCTGGCCATAACGGTGCACTTTGGGTATTCCGAAATAGATGGTTGATGAGTATGAAAATAGATCAAAGCGGGATTTGTCCATCCGTGTGACGGATAGGTACTCTGGGCCCACTCGGTGATATTGCATCATAAAGTTGTTTGTTGAGAACGAGGACGAACTAGGTATATTGGATACCGATGATCAAACCTCGGACAAGCAAAGTACCATAGGACAAAGGGAACAGGCACATGGTTAACGGATCCAACAACGATTGAAGTTCATTCGATGGAAGCGCAGGGGCTATCAAGGATTGTAACCAGGTCCAATTGATTAGTCATTGATCAATGAGAATTGTCTCGATCATGTCTGTTGTTTCCCGGACCGTAGGGTGTTACACTTAAGGGTACTCGACGCAGTAATGATTGATTCGGGATCACCGGAGAAATTGGAGAGAACACCGGAATTGTTCCGATGAAGGCCGGAAGTTGTTCCGGGTATTTTGAAAGGTTCAAAATATATTTAATAATGTTTAATATATGTTTTATTTTTTAATTATCTGAATTAAATATTAAAATGTATTTAAATATAATTAAAAATGGAAGAAAAGGCACATGGGCCTCATAGGGCCCATTAGGGGGAGAGGGAGTCCTCCCCCATGGGCCATGGCGCCATGAGGGGGCCCACCCCCCTAGGGCTGCGCCAAAACCCCCCTCCCTTGGGATTAGTCCCACCCCGGAAGTGGAGGGGGGTGGCACCCCTCCTTGGCCTATATAAGGAGGGGTAGGGTGCCCTTTTTTCTTAATACAAATTGATTTGAGACAAGTTTCTCTCATCTCTCTCTTCCTCCTTTCTCCTTCCTCGAGTGGACTCCCCTTGTTTGGAGTCTACACTTGGTTGGGGATTTCTCCACTATACGCACGCCGTCGTGCTGCTGGAATCGGGATCCGAATCCATCTTCTTTCCGCTGCTCTACTGGTTCGGAGCCCGGAGGGACGCCGGGTATACTGTATGTGTATAATCCCGCGAGGCACTACACTTGTGGTGCTACTTCATCGTCATGGCCGTATCACGAGGTCTTCATCGACAACGTTCCGACGGGGACGTAAACCCGTCATCGGTCCACAAGGATCGGTTGGCTACAGGAGTCATCGTGGATCTGCGTGGCATCGGGGATTGCCGGTACGACTACACCAACCACGTTCATGCGGGAACGTTTCCC
Source organism: Bromus sterilis (assembly GCA_950022295.1). Classification (NCBI taxonomy): domain Eukaryota; kingdom Viridiplantae; phylum Streptophyta; class Magnoliopsida; order Poales; family Poaceae; genus Bromus; species Bromus sterilis. Next base: position 447,025,064 of record OX465595.1, on the reverse strand, counting down.
GCTTAACGGACTACATACTGGTATGTGATCTATTTCTGTCCGTTACTTGCATCGCCATAGCATAGGTTTTGGGTATGGGTCTCGTAGGTTATGAAAATTTTGTGTTTTCTGCCCCGAACCCCAACAGTCGGTTGACTACATAATCATATCATGGTCTCGCCACTGTTTCATGCCCAAACATTTTAAGTAATAAAATGCTCTTTGTCCAAAAAAAATACATTTCATTCGCAACCAGGCAACCAGACACATTTTATTTGGAATTGATCATAGCCCCGTGGCAGTTTTTCCACAAATTTCCTATATATGATCGCATAGAAGTAAGAAAAATCGGCCTAGTCCTTGCGTGCACTAGGCCGGTCACAGTCCTCCGCCGTCTCTTTCGAGTACATTATGTTGTTGTACATGAGATGAGGCGGGTGCATGCACAATAATATCTTCCCAGTAGTGTATTATTCCTTGTGTCCCTCTCTCCTCTGTGCAATGCAACTGTGGCCGCACGGGATCACTGATTTATGACCTCACCATCTCTCACTGCTCCAAGAGCCTGTGTATCTGTACTTTGCACAAGGCAATCTCCTCATCATCTCTCTCTATCTCTCTCACTCAGTTACCTCTCCAGTAGGGTTTAGGAGTAGGGTTTGCATGTCCAGCCCACGAGTATACAGTGGCATTGCCCTAGCTAGGTTCGAGGTAGAAATGGCCAAAACCATTGATGGACTAGGGCCGAACTGTCCACGACAACAGCGAGACAAAGTAAAGTAGAGTTGATAAGGCGGACTCTTGCCAGCTTTGAGTCCATGCCGCCGCTCACGGGTTTTCTGCCGACAGGCCACGGAGTAACAGTAGTCCCGAACCACTTGCAACGCATGCTTAATTGCACGTACATAAGCACGCTATAAGATACGTTGCACCTCCCAAGCAGTTTTTGCCAACAGCACTTGTTGCATCCCGAACGAACAAGGTTTCTTAGTCTTACCACGTACATAGCGTGCTTCAGCTGAATCCATGGCCAAGTGCTGGCTGCTGCTCCTCTTCCTGGCGTTCCTGTTGCCGGCGGCGAGGGCGACCCCGTGGCCGTGCCACCCCGACGATCTGGATGCGCTTCGGGGCTTCGCCGGGAACCTCGGCGGCGGCGGGGGCGTCCTCCTCCGCGCGGCGTGGTCTGGCGCCTCCTGCTGCGGCTGGGAAGGCGTAGGCTGCGACGGCGCCAGCGGCCGCGTCACGGCGCTGCGGCTCCCCATGCGCGGCCTCGCCGGGGGCATCCCAGGAGCCTCCCTAGCGGGCCTTGAGCGCCTGGAAGAGCTCTTCCTTGGCTCTAACTCTTTCGCGGGCGCCATCCCCGACGAGCTCTTCGGCCTCGTTGGGCTACGCAAGCTCTCTCTCCCGTCCAACGAGCTCGCCGGCCAGCTGAGCTCACGCCTCGGCGAGCTCAAACACCTCACCTTGTTGGATTTGTCCGACAACCGCTTCTCCGGCGACCTCCCCGACGTTTTCCACGACCTCACATCGCTAGAGCATTTGGCCGCCCACTCCAATGGCTTCTCCGGGTTCTTGCCGCCGTCTCTGGCATCACTATCATCTCTCCGCGAGCTCAACCTTCGGAACAACTCCCTGGTTGGTCCGATTGCTCGTGTGAGCTTCTCCGGCATGCCATTCCTTGCTTCGGTTGACCTATCCGAAAACCACCTGATCGGGTGGCTCCCGACCAGCCTCGCCGGATGTGGCGAGCTCAGGTCGCTCAACCTTGCCAACAACAGCCTGGTCGGCACCATTCCGTCGTGGATCGGTGAGCTTGACCACCTCTGGTACTTGGATCTCTCCCACAATTCATTCATGGGGAAGGTGCCCAAGAGTAGGATACAGCTCAAGGGCCTCACCACTGTTGATCCTTCATCGGGCATGGTTTTCACTAACATACCATTGTATGTGAATCACAAAAGAAGAGCACTCGACGAACAACCAAATACCATAACTGGGACCAACAACACCGTCAAATCTGGGCGCAACAACACCATGTCTGGGAACGACAACACTGTCGTGTCGGGAGACAGCAACGCTGTGTCTGGGAGCTTCAACACTCTCTTATGTGGGAACAACAATATTCTCACTGGTGACCACCATGTCGTATCCGGGAGCAACCACATCGTCACCAACAGCTACAATAAGGTGTCCGGGTGCACCAATAATGTATCCGGGAGCAACCATACCGTATCCGGTAGCAACAATACCGTGTCAGGGAGCAGCAATACGGTATCTGGGAGCAACCATATCGTATCCGGAAGCAACAAAGTAGTGACTGGAGGTTGATGATCTGCCAATGGATCGATCCCATCTACTAGTTCGAAATCCCGAAGCACGTGAAAGAGAGACTCGAGAAGAGAAGAATAAGATCAGGTTCTCCAGTCTGGACTGAAAACCTAGCTAGGTACATGGATCCTCCTCCTACCTTGTTCCAAAGCTTGGGGAGGCTTCATAAATACCTTGTATCTTTACTCTTTTTAGCATGTTTAAACCTCTGCAACCATGTATCTTTTTATTTCTTTATGTACTTGCATTAGTGTAAACTTGATGCCTATCATGAGTTGAGGAGAATTGTGTCCAATGTTGGACTCATCGTTTTTCAATGATTTCTTTAACTTTACTTGTGGTTATTGTTATTAGATGTGTGAATTAGGTTAAGTGATCCCTTGTTACTTTTCAGTTGGTCATGGCTATTCCACAACCTTAATGCTAATTGTCTAATTCTAGGTGCTTTCAACTCTATATTTTAGAGTACGCTAGTCTATAGCATATAGCTTGTTAAAATGAAGAGAGATGGAAGGAGATAAAAATGGTAAGAAAAAAAATAGTAATAGTGAGCAATAATCGAGGTAGGATCTAGGAACCCTCAGGATCAATGCTCCATTCTCTCTTATAAAGCTATAACTTCCTCTGGCTACTTCCGTCACTGTTTGATGAAAAATTATCATGTTTTTTCCTTAGAAAATGTTGGGCCATCAACAAAATACATGAATGAGCAAATAAAAATGGAAATTTATTTAGTAGAATGGGAAAGGATGTAGCCTCTATTAGGTTAGCTAGTTAATAACTTCATCTATTTAGAATCCCTCACGTGGACCGTAAATATTAGATAAATAGATGATACCCCGCACGTTGCTGCGGGACCTGTTAACAAATAATTTAAGTTTTTAAATATTGGAAAAATTATGACGCTTAGTATAAATTTGTTATAAATTCTTTGTTGATAGAAATATTGTTAAAATCTAAGAAAAATTGATGTTGTTTTCCAAAATGTTATTTTTTATAGCATTTTGGAGCATCGATTTTTTTTTGCTGTGTATTCCATGGATGTTATTTTGTGATAAAATTTTGCAAGGACATCAAAATTTTGTCAAATGTTCGCCAAAAAAAATTCAGATTTTTTTAATTTTTTTAAAATTTGTTTCGATTTTACTGTTCACCCAGCTCATATGAGCTTGGGATCAATTGCTCCTACGTTCACGGGCCTTTACAGGGTTTTATAGGGCTGGATTTGTTTAGGCAGATTATGATTGGCTAATGGAAAGGTGAGCGGGCGCACCCAGAGGGAATTCAGGGGAGGCAATTTATAATTAGAGAAGGGCCCGTAATAATCCCGTGAAACCTCCCCGTTGGTTTAGAGTTTTCGATAAAAGGATTTGTTTAGGCAGATTATGATTGGCTAATGGAAAGGCGAGTCGTGCCTCAAAAAAGGAGGCACGAGTCGTGCCTCGTGCCTCCGTGAAAGGCACTATCGTGCCTCCTCGAAAGGCACTCGTGCCTCCGAGAAAAGTCACTATCGTGCCTCTGCGAGAGGCACTCGTGACTCTAAAAAACAGGAAAAAAGGAAAAGCACCGGATCGCGCCACTTGGCGCGTGCGGAGGGAATGAGCGCCCTCGTTGCTACGAGTACTCTAAAATTAATGATTTGGGGACCACGTCCTCACATCCACAAAGGAGGAAGCAACTACCCGCCAGGCCGTCAGCCCGCTCACACACATACACATGAGCAAGATTCTTTTAAAATATTTAGTTTTATAGAATTTTCAAAATATACACCAATTAAAAAAAACAATTTTATATACCTGGCGACATCTCAGAGCTGTAACTTTGCCCCCCCCCCCCCCGCCCCCCCCAAATGCGAGGAGGCCGAAATAAGCCTTTCGGTCTCACAATTGAAATGGGCTTTTCTCAGCCTAAGCCATACATGCAGTTTGCTGTTTTGGATTCACATGACACATATAATCTTGAATTGAAATTATTTAAAAATCACAATTGTTCGAATCAACAAGGCGAAGAAACTTTATCTTGAACATATTTGTATAAAAGGTCAAGTTCATAGACAAATTGTTTTGATCAAAATGACGTACCTGATGCAGTGAATACATTATTTTCAGGCACATGCATACATGTTGGAGCACCCAAAAGAGTCTGAAACACTAGATGTGTGGATTTATCTTCGAAAATTAATTGTCCTACGTAAAATTTAAATATTTGGTTCAAGAATTATTCATGAAATCATCCCGTAAAAGTTAAAATGAGTAAACCAAATATCTGAAGTTTACGTGGGACCATTAGTTCCCAAAAGCTAACTCCACACAACTTTTATTTCAGACCCTTCTAGGCGCTCCAACATTTTTGCATGTGCCCGAAAAAATTGTATACACACCATGTGGTACACCATTTTGATCAAAAAATTTCCAATGAAGATGACATTTTATGGTTCCACATAAAGTTTCTTTGTCTCATCGATACGAACATTTTTTATTTTTGAATCATTTTAATCCGATATAGTATGAATGGGAGTTTTCAACCTAAGCAGTAGAGGCAATTTGATGTTTTGAACCCATAGACCACTTATGATCTCGGATTGGAATTATTCAAACATCAAATTTGTTCATATTGACGAGATGAAGAAACTTTATGTGACCCGTGGGATCAAAATATCAAACTACCTCTCTGACTTAGACTGAAAAGGCCCATGTAGGTCCATACCAGGCCGAAAAGCCCATTTTGATCGTGGGGAGACCGAAAAGCCCCTTTTCGGGCCGAATGGCGTATTATTTTTATTTTATAATTTTCTATATAATTTCCAAATTTCGTAAAAAAAACCATGAGTGAGGTTACTGATGGTCGCACATGGCCTCTAGGTTGCAAAATCGGGGGAGAAGTGGGCACATGCATGGTCGCGTTGTCGCTCCCTCCATCACATGCACACATTAGAGAGCACGTAATAATGATCATAAATAGATATCACTCTTCATGGTCCACGGCCTTGTCAGCCACAAGCACCTCCCCGAGGATGATGAGTCGCTCACCCTATCGCACCACCCGCCCAAATACCACCCTCGATGAGATTGGGGTAGGAGCGGCTCAAATCTACCCTCAACCTGCTGGGTGGTGCGAGAGCTAGAGGATTCAAGGGACCGGATGTGAGCGAGCGATATGGATTCGCGACACGATGGAGACCCGGCAGGCTTGCATGCAAGAGATACGGGAATCACAAGATCTCTCCAACTTCTATCTGGATCTGATACGTTTTCTTCACGGAGAGATCAAGGTGGCACAGCGCCGAGCCAGGACTTCGTTGGAGAGCACGTCGAAGAAGATTGTTCATGACAAGACCATGGAGGAGAGAATTCATATGCAAAAGGGAAGACATATTTTGATCAAGTAAGGATCCATCCTGCAATGGTTTCTAGCTGAGGCCAAATCACGAGATCCTCTATAAGACTTCTGCTTTGGTCCAACCCATAAACACATTAACACAAAAGATTTCTCCAAACACCTTCATAATAAAATGGCAGGATGGTCTTCCTTAAAAACATGTCACTCAGGCGGCACGAAAAAGTGCGTCGCCTTTCAATCCTAGGTCTCGAGGATGATGGGAATCATTAATTACTTGAGGCTAGCATCTGAGTTAGCATCTGATTCATGCTGAGTAGTATGATGCGACCTACTTGAGGCTAAATGAGTCTATTTTCCATCGCTTATTCAGATTTATTTTTTCAATCGGTTTATTTTCTATTTTATTCTGATTTGTTCCCTTTAATTTTTTCCTTTTCCTGTATTTTTCAAATCATTGACCTAAAAAACAAATTTATTAACTTTTTCTCAAATTTGTGAATCCTTTTCAATTTCTCAAACTTTTTCGCAACATTTTCATGATTTTTTTTCAATTTTTTTTGAAATCTTTCAAATGTTTATTTCTTCAAAATTGATGAACTTTTTTCAAATCCGTGAGCAATTGGGCCAGCCCAATAGACGCCCGACTAGAACAATGTCGACGCCCATTTTATGAAAGGCTTAAGCATATTTTTCAATTTGTTGTTAATTTATTTTTCTCTTTTTTGAACTTTATTATTCATTTTGAATACCATAAACTGTGAAAAAATGTTTGGAATACCAAAAAAATGTTCTTGGTTTAAGTTTACAATTATTAACATGTTCTAGAATTTCATAAAATGTTCCTGTTTTTTCTTTTTCTTTTGTTCATTAATTTAAGAAATGATTATGTTCCAAAAAAAATTCTTAATTATATTTCAAAATACATTTTTTTCATTTTTGGTTAAAACAATCAACAATAGTTTGGAATTTTTGAACAATTTTGGAAAAAAAGGTATTTAAGTTTGTAAAACATTTATACACAATTAATTTTTTTTAAATCATTATAAGTTTCAAGAAATTGTTAGGTCATAAGAAAATGTTCATGTTGATTAAAAATGAAGAAAATTGCAAATAACACAAGCATTCAAATAAGGTAAAACTACGTGCTTACGGATGCATCCGTTTCGCATAGTCGGGCACACTCCTCTCAATCAATTTGTTTTAATATGGATAAATCACCCCAACTTCTTGCAACAATATGACACGGACATATAAGGCATCCATGCTAGGTATGAATGCCTTCCAACAATGTTTACACACTACGACACATCCAACCATTTATCAACCCATTTTCATTGAGAAAAGTCTAGAAAATGCAAAATTTGTCAAAAATCCACACAATTTAGCATGATGCCTTGAATTGGTCATAGAAGCTAGTGGGAAAAGTTGGAGCCATTTGGCGGATATTTAAAAACACTAAACTTTCAAACAGACCCTTCTGATCTACTCGTACACCCTCCATTGAACGTTGTCTATTTTTAGACATCCTTGAAATGATCCGCAATCTTGCAACATGATGGAAAAGCCCACAGTAGGTATCAATGCCTCGCTTGGATAACTTTTGACACCTTATGCAAATTACGACACATCTGATCATTTATCAATCTTTTTTTAATCGAGAAAACTTCAGGAAATGTAAAACTTGTCGAAAATACAAACAACTTGGCACGGTGCCTTCAATTGGTCATACAAGGCCATGAATAAAATTTGAGTACATTTAAGGGATGTCAAGAAATGAGGTACACCCAAATGGATCCTTTTGGCCTATCCAAACGCTCCCCATTGAACATGGTAATTTTTTAGAAACATCAGGGTTGATCCTAACTTTTACAAGGTGGGCATGCCCATGGTATGCGTCCATGCCAGGTCTGAATAGTTTTCAACAACGTATGCAAGTTGCAACACATCTAGAAATTTATCAGCCTTTTTGGCCAAGAAAATCTATAAAATGCAAAACTTGTCGAAAACCCAAGTATGTAGGCATGGAGTTTTGAATTGATCATACAAGGCCATGAAAAAAAATGGGACCGATTTACAAAAAGAATTAAAAATCATAATTTAAAACTGTTACATAAAATTTTATTTTGGTATTTTTAGAATCATTTCAAATTTCGAACCGATTTACAAAAAAGTTGGAAAAGAAATAATATGAATTAGCTAAAAAAGAGAAGGAAAAAGCGCTTAGGCCTTGGACCTACCATGCAAAGGTATCGCTCCCGTATGGTGTTTGATTTGGGCCGTCTTAGCGCTCGCGGATTTGAAAAAAGTTCATCAATTCAAAGAATGTCACCATTTCCAAAAGAAAATCGCTGTTTAAAAATTTGTTCAAAACTTCTAAAACTGTTCAGGGAGTTTCATATAATGTTTGCGCATTAAAATTTCAAATATGAACCTGTTTTCAAAAACTTTCTACACAAAAAATGTTCAATGAAATAAAAAGATATTGGCTTGATTTCAAATTATAATTATAATTTTTTTTTGTTTCTCAAAAAATGTTCACGTTCAAAATGTTGTTTTCTGTAAAAAAATCGTTTTTGACATTCCGAGGAAGTTTGAAAGATGGGATTTTTATCATTTTTATATTTGTTAAATGCAAATGTTTGTATTTGTGAACAAAGTTTTGAAAAGTGATTTTTTAAAACATTATTAAAAATAGTGTAAGATGCAATATTTTTTTGAAAATAGAAAAGAAACAAAATAGGGGGAAAATGAAAAACAAAAAAACAAAAAAAAAGAAATATTGAGTAAAAGATTGCCTTTTTTACCCTCAAGTAAGTCAAGCTCTAGTATTATATCACAAAGTTCGGTAGTGGCTTAATGGCACGTAGTGTTGGTTAGCAACCAGCTGACCCCAAGGTTTGTCCATCCTTCTCCCTTGTAATTGTCTATTTATTTTAATAAAGTGTGTCGTGATGCACCTGCTCGTTACTGTATCCGCTTCCACATACGTTTTGGGTATGATTTTGCAAGGGTCTATAGTACCCTTTATACGTTTAGTAGGGGGATTGTATCGAAGTAAGGTTTCTTCTACGAGTACAAAAGAGATTCCATCGTGAGTATTATTCTTTCCAGGGCACCCCCTCCGCCGGGGTAGTTATCATCCTCGGTCTAGCTACTGGTGAGTCCAGTGGCGCACTGTTGTTTGAAGATGCTAATGTTCATGGAGGATCTAACATGATGGCAATCCATGAGGTATAGTCCGAGATCACAAAGATGAATTTCTCCTTTTGGCAACAGGAGGAGGCGTCGGCATGTGGAGGAGCCCCCGTGGAGAGCAAGGCTAAAATCAGTGACACTAGTGAATGTTCCCCCTGCTCGGCCTTGTGATGTGCTCAATTTTTGCAATGATTGACATTATCTAGCTGAAGAAATATGGAGAGAAGCGATTTTGCAACACGTTCTGCCCATGAGGATGACTCGACCTGGCTTTATTTCTCCTTACATTGTATTTTCCACGAATACACAAAGCTTGCGTATCATTTCATTGATAGAAGAAAAAAGAATGAGTACAAGTAAGGTCTCCCTACCATTGTAATCAGAAATGCGCACATAGTGGTCTAGCCTTATTCCAAGGGCATGCGAAAGAGCGTTGCAGTAAGTTGATACCCTTTTCGAGATCTGATTTGAATAGCAGAAGATTCTCGTTTCCTTTTCTCAGGGAGTGACCTTGAGCTACCAAACCCACAAGAGAATGTGCACTAACACAAAGAGTCCAACAAGTAATTACTAACGAATTAAACTTAGTCTTTTAACTGGACCTTTAACAATCTTAAGGTGTAAGCACTAGTTATAAAAACATGCATGAGTAGGAGGTCATACTCTTTTTTTTTAACATGTCACCGGGGGAGAGGAGCTCCCACCTGAATATTAATCTCTATTAAAAAAAATGATCTGGTTTATGAGAAAAACCAGATCAAAAACCATGATTCGGTTTATAAGGAAAATCATATCGAATACCTTGATTCAGGTTATGAGGAAAACTAGATCGAAAATCGCACAACCCTAGGGGCGAAGACAAGAAAACACAAAGAGGTCATACTCTTACAACCTTAAATTTATGCACATGGATCTCATCTTGATAATAAATATGGTTCAAGATATCGAAGGTATAGAAAACACGGATGACCCCTGTTCAATCCTTTTCTAGTAAAATGAAGGAAATCCCATGCTTTCTGCAGTCTGATATATATAAATAACTTATTGATGATCTATTTCTCCACCCATGATCTTATGATCTTGCCATACCAGTGATACTGCAATTCCCTCTTCCCTTGTCTCTGCTTATTTGTTGATTGCTCGACTTGAGCTAGGGTTAAAAAGAGACCATAAAGTCTTTTTGTAGGGCGAATGAAAGTATATTACTTAGCAGAAATGATGAAAAGGCAAAGCTTCCGCCGCTTGCTCGAAAAAATAAGAAATGATGGAGTAGGGGCAACCTAGTCTATGACAACGGAACGGGACCAGCAGAGTTGAGGACCAGGACTTGCCGGCTTGAGTCCATACCACCCACGAATTTCTGCCGACATACAGGACCATGCATGAAAATCGAGTATGGCAGGCAGTTGTGAGCACTGAGCAGTAATTGCAACGCAAGGCCACCCACTAATTCAGTCGACGGACAGCACCGTGCATGAAAATCAAGTTTCAACCGCTTGCAGCGCATGCTTCCTTCCACGCGTGTATAAGACACGATGCACCACCCAAGCATTTCGTGCCAAGCTAGAGCACTTGCAAATCACTCCACTAGAGTCTCTTGTTGAGTTATCGCGTTTGTGCATACATAGCTGAGTCCATGACGAACTGCTGGCTGTTGCTGCTCTGCTTGGCGTTTCTCTTACCGGCGGGGAGCGCGGCGTGCCACCCCGACGACCTACAGGCGCTGCGGGCCTTGGCCGGGAACCTCAGGGGCGGTAACGCCGCCCATCTCCGCACCGTGTGGTCTGGCGCCTCATGTTGCGCTTGGGAAGGTGTAGGCTGTGATGGCGCCAGCGGCCGCGTCACTGTGCTAAGGCTCCCCGGCCATGGCCTCCTGGGGTCCATCCCAGGAGCCTCCCTCGCGGGCCTCACACGGTTGGAGAAGCTCTTCCTCGGCTCCAATTCTTTTGCGGGTGCCTTTCGCGGATGCAAGGGCCTCCTCATCACGGTGGGGAATTCATCGGATATAGCTTTCACTAACATGCCATTGTATGTGGAGCGTAACAGACGCATACTCGGCCAACAACCAAATGTTATATCTGGGAGTGGCAACTCTATCAGATCTGGGAGCAACAATGTTGTATCTGGTAACGACAACACGGTTCTATTTGGGAACGATAATGTCGTAACTGGGAGCAATAATGTTGTATCTGGTAGCGGTAATGTTGTAACTGAGAGAAACCATGTCGTGTCTGGAAGTGACAATGTCGTATCCGGGAGAAAAAATGTTGTAACCGGGAGCAACAACGTTGTATCTGGAAGCAACCATGTTGTATCTGGAAACAACAAAGTCGTAACCGGGGGTTAGTGATATGTCAGAGGATTAATTCCCTCTTCCCTAGCGGTGCTCACGTCCTTGTCCAAGTTCAATGTAGCTCATAATCACTTGGTGTTGCCAATCGCGACTTTGTAACTTCACGAGTATATCATCCTATTATTACTCAAAATATCTACAAAATATTTTACATACATGTTGAATAAACAGCAACAACGACCGGTTTGCAGCCGATGTAGACCAAGCTTGTTTGCTTATGTGAAAATTTGCATCATGGATGTTTAGATGTGGTGACTATTGCATTTCATCTATTCTATGTAACGTATGATACTTTCTTATATGTGTTGATTGGGATTTGGATCACATATGGTGAATTATACCTTCTTAATATCAGCTAGATACACACTTCTTCCTACATCTTGTGGTGATATCTCGCTCAAACTACGGATTGTAGTGGCCATCAACGCGAATGTATGTAGGACGAGCTATTGGCTCCACTGAATCCTCACCGTTGAGCTCTGTCTGGGGATTGTTTTGTGTCAGCAGGCTGTCCCCTGGAGCGGTCAGCTATGATAAGTAGGTAGAGCTCGTAGGCGTATACTGATGGCGCAAGTGTTTCTTCTATCAGCGCATGTTGCAGGCAGTGTGTTGTGAAAGCCCCCATGTTTTGGTACGGGAAGGACGGGAAACAGGTGGAGGCTGAGTGCGAGGGCCCCGGCTCCACATGGCTACTGTTCACTGCTGCAGAGGGAGGGATAAAACAGCTGCTCCTGGTGCTCTCTTCTGTACCACAAGTCCACAACCACAACCTCTCATCATATGCATCCTCGCGCTCTCTCCAGCAATCAAGCTTGCTCGCCATGGATCTTGGGAGTCTATGGGAAAATTGATGTGGACCGATCTTCGCCGCCCAGGTCAATTGTTTTCTCCAACCTAATACTTCTTGATCCCGTCGGAGATTGGGATGGTTCCTAATCTGGGGGCTTGCTTTCCATGTACCAGGATTCAGATCTTGGATGTGGCGGCCATATCAATTGTTATGCCTTCCGTATCGCAGGCTTCGGCAAAGCCTCGCGGGATGCCAAGTTGTCGTCGGCGGAAGGGCGAGCGCTTGCGATGATATGGCTGGATCTAGCCATGAACCGGAAGTTGCTTTCGTCAGTGGCGGATGGATCAGTAGCCATGACCAAGCAGCGCACGCGTAACATCACAAGGTTTGTATTTCCTATCTTCATCTGCAGTCGACCTGGTTTTGTTTGCAAGATCAAGGATCGTTCCCCGTGTTACAGTTTTTTGTAGGGTCCCCGTGTTGCAGATCTGAACCATAGTTTATTAGTTCAGTTAATAAAATCTTCTAGGGATACGACGTTAAATTTTGATTAAGGTGAACGACGAAGAAATAAACTTGTACATATCATGCCTGCTTACGATCTTGTTCTAAACTGGTACTATTAAGCTGCAAAATTATAGTGGAGCCCCAAAAATCCTAGATTTATCACAGAAGAACTGGTATAGCGTAACACATACATGTTTGATTGTAAAAGAGATAAATTTTATTTAGTCCTCCACACGGATCAAAGCCTCAAAGTTTGAGTTGTGTGGTGACAGAACATGCTAGCAGTAAATAATTTTTGATATGGGGTGGCCCGATCTTCTCAATAAGCGGACGGTGAATATGAGGGCGATGATAGATAACTTGTATGTAGCCGATGAACTCTCCTCGCTAGATCCCTGTTGCCAATGCGACAACTCTCTACCCTTTGGATATTCACAACTTCACACACTTGCGCAACGTAGCCGTCGACCACGAGACGGTGATTGCAATCTACTAATTCCCAGTGGAACAACAGATCACACAAGAACTTGCAGTAGAAGAACTTCAGATCGATACGAATTGAAGTCTTAATGATTCAAGAGGAAAGCTTGAAGCTATTCTCAATATCTAGGGTTTAACTAAACGTGGTCTGACCTAAAAACTCGTAGGGGAACTTATATTTATAGTCTAAGGGGGTCCAGACTCGGATACAGGGGCCGTAGGCCCGATTCTGCGCGCAGGCAGTACGATAGTACCGTGATTGGCGCGGTAGTACCGTGGGTGCGGTAGTACCGCGGCTACTACCGTAACCACTACCGTAGATCCTCTGTTGCTCGCGGTAGTAGATGCGGTAGTACCGTAACCACTTCCGTAGTTCCTCTGTTGCTTGCGGTAGCACGGACGGTAGTAGGCCCGGTAGTACCATGGCGCGGTAGTACCGTGGCGCGGTAATACCGCAGTGAGCGCGGTAGTACCGCGGCCTGAAGCTTTATTCTTCCTGGCCTTGTCTTCTTGAGGTTCTTCTTCCCATGTAGCTTGTCCTTGTTCCTTGGCTTCTTCTTCTTGAACCTCAGCTCCTCCTAGTTCCTTGTCTTCACCTTGATACCTGATCATACAAACACGCAAGGATTTAGGCAGTATATAATTCTCACTAAGCCGATCATCAGACTCGAGTAAGAGAAAATTCACCTGCTGTTCTAATAACTTAGCACGGGCTCTTGTAATAGGTCCAAGTCGGATTTGATTGGCTTGTTCATCATGAAGAGTTGGGGAAGTATTAGTTGTAGTAGGGATGTCCTCATCATCTCCCCCCCCCTTCAAAAGGCGTCGACCCCGACGCTCCGAGGTCATCTCCCATATGTGGTGATAAATCAGCTACATTAAAGCTGGTACTTGCACCACCAAACTCAGCAATGGGAATATCAATCGAGTAGGCATTATCATTGATCTTGGCCAGCACTTTATAAGGACCAGCACCACGTGGCTTCAACTTGGAGTTCTGCAATCCTGGAAATCTATCCTTGCGCAGATGTACCCAAACCATATCTCCAGGCTGAAATAAAACTTGCTTCCGTGACTGGTTCCTTGTAGCAGCAACGCTCTTGCCTTTCTTCTCAATAGCCTCTCGGGTCTTCTCATGGATCTTCTTCACATAATCTGCTCGTTTGGATGCCTCCATATTAACTCGTTCCTGCAATGGAAGAGGCAGCAAATCAAGAGGTGTAATAGGCTTGAAACCATAGACCACTTCAAAAGGACAAAGGTGAGTACTAGTGTGTACTGCCCTGTTATAAGCAAATTCAACATGTGGCAAACACTCCTCCCATTCACGCAGATTTTTCTTGATCATAGCTCGCAGCAATTGCGACAATGTTCTATTGACCACCTCTGTTTGACCATCAGTTTGAGGATGACATGTAGTGCTGAACATTAGCTTTGTTCCTAGCTTTCCCCAAAGTGTCTTCCAGAAGTAGCGCACAAACTTTACATCCCTGTCAGAAACAATTGTCTTGGGCACTCCATGCAAGCGTACAATCTCCCTGAAAAACAGGTTTGCAACATGCGACGCATCGTCGCTCTTATGGCATGCAATAAAATGTGCCATTTTAGAAAATCTATCCACTACCACAAATATACTATCATGACCATATTTAGTGCGTGGCAATCCTAACACAAAGTCCATACTAATATCTTCCCAAGGTGTGGTAGGAGCCGATAGTGGAGTATACAAACCGTGAGGCTTCAGCTTGGACTTGGATGTATTGCAAACAATGTAGCGTCGAAAAAACCTGTCCACATCACGCCTCATCCTGGGCCAATAAAAATTATCAGCAAGCATGAGTAGCGTCTTCTCACGCCCAAAGTGACCCATCAATCCTCCTGCATGTGATTCCTGCAACAATAGCAAACACACAGAAGATTCTGGAACACAAAGTTTGTTAGCTCGAAACAAAAATCTATCATGGATGTGGAACTTGTCCCATGCATTTCGAAGCAAACACAAACGATATGGTTCAGCAAAATCATGATCAGTTGCATATAAATCACACAAACTCTCTAAACCAGGAATTTTAACATCAAGATGTGTCAATAACATGTTCTTCCTAGAGAGAGCATCAGCAACAACATTATCTTTCCCTTTCTTATATTTGATGATGTAGGGAAAAGACTCAATGAACTCAACCCACTTAGCTAGGCGTCTATGCAAATTAGATTGAGCTTTCAGATATTTCAAAGCTTCATGATCAGAATGTATGATAAATTCTTTTGGCCACAAATAATGTTGCCAAACCTCAAGAACTCTAACAAGTGCATACAATTCTTTATCATAAACAGGATAATTCAATCTAGCACCAGAGAGCTTCTCACTGAAATAAGCTATAGGTCTACCTTCTTGCATTAACACACCACCAATGCCTATACCACTAGCATCACATTCAACTTCAAATTGCTTAGTAAAATCTGGTAACGCAAGTAATGGTGCAGAAGTAAGCAAACGTTTCAACTCATCAAATGAAAGGTCTTGGGCAACGCCCCAAACAAAAGGTACACCTTTCTTAGTCAATTCATTCAACGGTGCAGCAATAGTACTAAAGTCTTTCACAAAACGTCTATAAAAACCAGCAAGACCGTGAAAACTTCGTACTTGGCTAACATTCATGGGAGTAGGCCAATTTTGAATTGCCTCAATTTTAGAAAAATCTACTTCTACCCCATGCTTAGATACAACAAATCCCAAAAATATGACCTTATCTTTTGCAAATGTGCACTTCTTAAGATTAGCATATAATTTAGAATCACGCAACACTTGCAAAACTTGGCTAATATGATCAGGATGTTCAAATTCATTGCGGCTGTAAATAAGTATATCATCAAAATACACAACCACAAAATGTCCAATAAACTCCCTCAAAACATGGTTCATTAATCTCATGAAAGTACTAGGAGCATTAGTAAGACCAAAAGGCATAACTAACCACTCATATAAGCCGAACTTAGTTTTGAAATCATTTTTCCATTCATCCCCTTCTTTCATCCTAATTTGATGGTATCCACTACGCAAATCAATTTTAGAGAAAATAGCAGCACCACACAATTCATCAAGCATATCCTCTAAACGTGGAATAGGATGACGATAGCGAATAGTGATGTTATTAATAGCTCTACAATCTACACACATACGCCATGTACCATCTTTCTTAGGAACCAAAATAATAGGAACAACACAAGGGCTAAGGCTGACACGAATATACCCTTTATCCAGAAGCGCTTGTACTTGTTGCTGAATTTCCTTCGTCTCTTGGGGGTTTGTCCTGTATGGTGCCCGGTTCGGAAGAGTTGCACCCGGTATAAGGTCAATTTGGTGCTCAATACCACGCAAGGGTGGTAATCCCGCGGGAACCTCTGCTGGAAACACATCATCATAATCCTGCAAAACAGTAGACACACCAGGAGAAATAGGACGGTTATCATGAGAAACCAAAACCTCGCCTTTATACATGAGGACAAGAGGTATGGCTGTAGGATCCTCACTAAATTCTCTCATGTCTTCTTTGGTGGCTAATGTAAGCAAACTAGTCTCTCTCGCACTTTTCGTTATATTATCACTCACAGCTATTACATTGTTCTCTCGTGTTGGTTCTACATTCGCCTCTACCTTCTGACGAGACTCATTCACAATTTGCTGTGGGGACATAGGATGGAGATTAACTTTCTTGCCCTTGAACTCCAAATGATATGTATTGGCTCGGCCATTGTGTTGCACATGACGATCATATAACCATGGTCGACCCAATAAAAGATGGCAAACTGTCATAGGCACCACATCAAAATCGATGGAATCCTTGTATGGGCCTATCTCAAAATTTACGCGCACCATGTGATTCACCTTCATCTCACCACTGTCACTCAAGCATTGGACATAATAAGGATTTGGGTGAGGTAAATATTTCAGATTGAGCTTGGCACATAACTCCTTGCTTGCGAGGTTGCGGCAGCTACCTCCATCAATAATCACTTTGCAAGCTTTGTTGGGACCAACAAGTGCCTTGGTTTGGAAAATATTACAGCGCTGAGAATCAACATGTGGATGCACTGTAAGAGCACGTTGTGACACAACAATGGTAGGAGCATGCGCTGGACAAGCATCCATGCCTTCTTCACTATGATATCCCTCGTCATCGAATGCGGAAGGCTCTTCATCATCACCAGTTTCATACTCGCCAGGTTCTTGATTCACAAACATGACCTTTCTGTTCGGACAATCTCTCTTGAAGTGACCCGGATTACCGCAAGCATGACAAGTGATCTCGCGATTGCGAGTTGTAGACATGTTGGAGCCTGCACTAGTGGCAGGAGCAGCTGGCTTCTTGGCCAGAGAACCATTGGAGGCTGGCGTGGACACGGAAGAAGAAACCCGAGTATTGGCACCATAATTCTCCATAGGTGCGGCTGATGTCCTTGGAGAAAATCTGCTAGATGTGGAGTATCTGGACTTCAGTTGTGCCTCTTCTGCAAGATGGGATTCAGCCTCCCTTGCAAGATGCAATAGATCATTCATATTATAGTATTGGTGATGCCGCACAATACTCTTGATATTAAATTTCAGCCCATGGAGAAAACGTTGCATAGTCATCTCAACCTCTTCGCGAACTCGCGCACGTTGCAGCAACATCTCCATCTCCATATAGTATGCATCAACGGACATAGTACCTTGCTTCAATTGTTGCAATTTATCAAAAACTGTCCGTAAGTAATTAGTGGGTACAAACCGAGCTTTCATGGTCGCCTTCATGTCACGCCATGTACGAATAGGCTTCCCATTGGTTTCTTGTATCTCGGTCAACACACTCTCCCACCAACGCGAGGCATAACCGTCAAACTCGGACGAAGCAATCTTGATCTTCTTGTCCTCCAGATAATCATGCAAACGCCATAATTTTTCCATCTTAAGCTCCCATGTGAGGTATTCTTCCACATCCGTGGAACCTTCAAATTTGGGGATGTTAAACTTGGGCTTACTCAAGACATCTTCTTCCTGAATAGGTATACGGCGCACACCAAGACCAAGTGGAGGTTGGCGACCCGACCCGTGAAGACCACGCCCACGGCCTTGATTGCCCCTCAAGTCAGCATTGTCACCATGGACACTACCATCATCTTCCTGAGCGTCAGGTTGGCGTTGTACCATAGCTGCTTGTATGCCTGTGACAGATGTTGTCATTTGTTGGAGGCTCTGCTGTATAGCAGCAAGTTGTTGTTGCATAGTGGTGACTGCAGCCTCAGTCGCGTCCACTTTTAGTTGTACCGCTTGAACATTTGTATCAATTGCATCAGCGGATTTAGTAAACATCCCAGTCAAGTGATCACGGAGACCTTCATATGCCTCCCATGTAACTGGCGCATCCTTGTCTTGTTTCTGCATCACATCAAAACCACTTTGAGACATGATTAGTAGGTTAGTGCACTAAATCAAAATCTTTTGGTGGACACTCACAACTCACTCAAAACTGACAAGAAAAAGGTGAATCTTACCGTTCCAAAG
The DNA here is from genome assembly GCA_950022295.1 of Bromus sterilis. Lineage (NCBI taxonomy): Eukaryota > Viridiplantae > Streptophyta > Magnoliopsida > Poales > Poaceae > Bromus > Bromus sterilis. The sequence goes on along the minus strand of OX465595.1, from coordinate 447,006,551 downwards.
TGAATAGTAATGCGTACCCGTTCGGATGGAGGACTAGTGCACGGATGTAATGAAGTGAATACCCGAGTAAAAGAGGGAACACACGACAAAGCAGGATATATGTGGTGGAGCTATAGGTATGGCACCCTAACTACACCGAAGTCAAGTCCTAGTGCTGATCGTGTGATACAAACCCAAAGAAAAACTCACACAGTGGAGACAAAACGAAAGACAGGCCTCTCAAAAGATCACCACTATGATATGTCCTTTCTAGCACTTGTATATCTCTTTGCACTCTTTTATAACTCTTTTTGATCACACTGCTTTCTCTCTTCTTCTTTTTTCTTTTTTTGAAACTTTTCTCTTTTTCTCTTTTTTTTGACACTATTCCAAACTGGACGAAATTGCTACAGTACTGCTACAGTAATTTTGATTTTGCTACAATAACTTTTCGCTTTAGGCCACAATATGTCGCACCGCGGAGAAATTTTCGGAAAGAACACACGAAACAGCAAACTAAAACAATGACTCCGATGCAATCTAAGTTATGGCAAAACTAGAAACCCTAATATTTTTGTATGGCTTTTTCGGGATAGGACGAAGAATAAAAACGATCTAATAGATGGATTTGGTGGATGCTTACCGAGGGAACACTGGAAATCTGATACCAAGATGATATGGGGTGGCCCGAACTTCTCAGTAAGCGGACGGTGAATATGAGGGCGATGATAGATAACTTGTATGTAGCCGATGAACTCTCCTCGCTAGATCCCTGTTGCCAATGCGACAGCTCTCTACCCTTTGGATATTCACAACTTCACACACTTGCGCAACGTAGCCGTCGACCACGAGACGGTGATTGCAATCTAATAATTCCCAGTGGAACAACAGATCACACAAGAACTTGCAGTAGAAGAACTTCATATCGATACGAATTGAAGTCTTAATGATTCAAGAGGAAAGCTTGAAGCTATTCTCAATATCTAGGGTTTAACTAAACGTGGTCTGACCTAAAAACTCGTAGGGGAACTTATATTTATAGTCTAAGGGGGTCCAGACTCGGATACATGGGTCGTAGGCCCGATTCTGCGCGCAGGCAGTACGGTAGTACCGTGATTGGCGCGGTAGTACCGTGGGTGCGGTAGTACCGCGGCTACTACCGTAACCACTACCGTAGATCCTCTGTTGCTCACGGTAGTAGATGCGGTAGTACCGTAACCACTTCCGTAGTTCCTCTGTTGCTTGCGGTAGCACGGACGGTAGTAGGCCCGGTAGTACCATGGCGCGGTAGTACCGTGGTCAGCGCGGTAGTACCGCGGCCTGAAGCTTTATTCTTCCTGGCCTTGTCTTCTTGAGGTTCTTCTTCCCATGTAGCTTGTCCTTGTTCCTTGGCTTCTTCTTCTTGAACCTCAGCTCCTCCTAGTTCCTTGTCTTCACCTTGATACCTGATCATACAAACACGCAAGGATTTAGGCAGTACATAATTCTCACTAAGCCGATCATCAGACTCGAGTAAGAGCAAATTCACCTGCTGTTCTAATAACTTAGCACAGGCTCTTGTAATAGGTCCAAGTCGGATTTGATTGGCTTGTTCATCATGAAGAGTTGGGGAAGTATTAGTTGTAGTAGGGATGTCCTCATCAGTTTTGGCATAGTTAGAATGGTATAGTAAAAAATCAAGCATTGTTTCGTATTTCGGATGTGAACCGTCGTTATGATTTTTCCATAGTTAGAATGGTATAGGTATTGTCTATTAAATTGGAACTGGATAACGATGGAGAAATGAACTGGTACAGATCTTGTCCGCATTCGGGTTTTTTTTTCAACTGACACTAGTAGGTTAGCCGTATTTTTCGAAATGGTAGAATTATGAAGGAACAAAAGATTGTTAGCTGTAGTTATACTTGATTTTTATCTTTTTACTAGAGAAAGCTCCCACGAATTTGTTGTAGCTTAACATACATGTCCGCTCCGCAAAAAAGTGGTAATTAGCTAGGCGGACAGCGGCCAAAATGCCTGAAGTTTTAGTGTTTTGGGGGTAATACCAAATTGCACTAAAGGATTGAAGAGACGGTATGAATTATTAGGCTGTGTTTATATTATAGATTAGATCTTCTAATAAAAGCATTGGATTGCTATTTTTATGAACTGCTTGCTAATGTAAAAATATCTATTCCTGAACATCCATACAAAACAACAATTAGCTTATAAGTATCAATTTGATTTTTTTCGCTGAACTATTCCATGTATCATGTTTTTGTACTTTAATGCAGATATAATTTTGGCACTGAAAAATGTTCCTTTTTAATAGTGTTTGCTTGTTACATGTATTTTAAAAACTCTGTACTGGACATTTCATGGTGCGGATTGGCAAAGCTACTATAGAGCGAGAAGCCAATCCAAACAGGAAAGAGCGCACTTGAACTATCAAAGAGGAAAATGCCAATGTGTTAAAAATGTGGAGTTCTTGGTCATCGGAAGAATGCTTGTGGCAAACGTTCTGAGCCTTTCAAGCCAAATTTCTTGTAATGTCAACATATTAAAAGAATCTCCTGTTTTATTGCTATATGTCCATGTGATTTGTTGTGATCATTCTGCTGGATTGACCATTTTGGGTTGCTTTTCCCTAGTTCCTTACTGGGCAGATTATTCATAGTTAATTTTGTTAATTCAATCTCATGTTCATTTTGTTTATTCAATTTCTTCGTGGAAGTGCTGTTGTTGGAAGCATCAATTATGCGTACATTTTGTATAGTTATATGACATTGATTGGGATTGCTGAGTGGAGGAAATTGTTCATATGCATTTAAAGTAGTTAGGTACAATTTTTATCTAGGTTTCATCTTAGCAAGAACAAGAAGAAATATTATTTTTAAAAGCTTTTCATAATTTGCAGTTTGCTTATACATATGCATGCTTGATTGTGTGATTGTGTTTGGCATACGTGCGTGGGACTGGTTAGAGTCATCAATTGTGTGTTGCTTACGCTTCAATATTGGTAATGAAGGAACATGCTGGCAACTATAGCTACGGTGTCAGTTTGTAAAGAATCGGTTCGCTCGGTGGAATGGTCCATGGTGATACTTGACTATTGTATGCGATCATCTTTTGAAAATGCAGCATTGAAAACATCGAAGTGTTACACATCTTGTTAGCTAAGGACTGATGATCAATCTCTGAAAATCAGGGGAATCAATAGTTTTGGATGTTGCATTTTGTATTTTTTGCTGATTAATAAGTACTAGTACTTTGTAGTATATTGATTCAGCATGACTGATGCTACTCAGTTGAAATGCATCGCTGTATGCTAGCTTTAGTTTTCAGGATTTATTTAATTTAATTAGTGTATCCTGTCACCACGTCGTGCGGTGTGTTGCAACTTGCATCCTCCAGCAGCGGTTCACTGTTGCCTACGCAGGACATGACCTGATGTAGGTGCGGTCTGCCTGATAACTTTTTATGAAATGAATAGATCGCACAGACTGGGCGGTCATGTGCAAGACTGCATGCCCACTTTTGGCACGTCGTGGCGTGACAGAAATGACGTGACCTGACCCTGTGTGTTACTAGTACGTACCTGTATGTAATCACTGGCAGGCACCTTGCAAATTGAAAACTCCATCAAAATGGTGGACAATCAGGTTAGGCACGTGTGGTGATTAGTAAACTGCGTTCGATCAAATGAGACTCTTAATCATTGTGACTTAAATGGAACCCGAAGACCTGTGCTGATTGGCGTGGCGCATGTGCTTAGCTATTCTAACAAAGCTTTGATGTTAAACGTGCATCTTTACGTGCATACCTGTTGGATCAACTGGATACGCTAATCATCACTAATCTTGAGTACCTTAATTTAGCATTACATCAACGTCTAGTGAACAAACATGTGCTGCTCTCCGTGGATCATGTTTTTTGCTAATCTAACTTTGCATTTACGTTATCCGTCTTGCATTCCTACCGACCACACAACAGTGATGTAGTTAACTCTGATTTTTTGTATCGGGTTATTGCACAGCGGGTTTGCTTGGTTGGCACTAGCGAGATAAGCTAACTAGATTCCTTAAGTGGCACATGGCAGGTGCGTGGTAGATGTTCTTTTGGGTCTATTACCCTAGCGTCCACACGAAAACTGGAAGTGGTCCATCTCGTTTTGCACATGACGCACGGTTGCTTATGCATCACGTGGCCCCGGAATACAGGGGCGGGTCAAGCAATACGGGGGACAGGATAGCGGGGATACAGGGACGGCGGGGATCCACATGAGCGTCGGACGGCATGGATACGCTGGAGCCAGTAGCTCGGTCTACATCAGGCATTTTTGCCATTGATGGTTAATTTTGAGGGTTCCTCTCTTCAGACCTTGTGCCTACTACCAGTGGCTTGTTCTTGCAAGATTACGGAATGCATTTGGAACGCTCTTTTATATTTTTTAGAGACTAACTCCGACCCATTTGCCTATGGTGGTGAGATGTAATTTATAAATAGCGGCTTGACGCATAGGGTATGGTTGTGCAACGACCGTGGTAGAATTTCTAGCTTGACACATTTAACTTCTAGGATCATAGAAAAGTGGTGGCGACAACACATGAATGAGTTTGATTTAGTGGTGCTTGTAAGGTCCCATATATGCAGTAGCATTTATAATATCTAAATAGTTCATCCCCACTAACCTTTCTATCTTGACATGCAAGCTATCCACATCAACAAGTAGGTCCACTATGCAAAAAGTAATTTCTACCAACTCTTCATGCACATGCTCCCATTAATTCTTCATGCATCACAAATAAATATTTATAAAAATTATGCACTTAGTTCCATGATTTATAAACGATTTCTTTATAGAAAATCAAATTATAAGTTACCTCGCATTTTATTTTTCTATTCGACAATTTTTCTAGAATGAACATCTGTAGTTGCTATCATTATTTTAGGTTTAGTCAAGGGTGGAGATGTTTCCACTGTCTCCACTTAACTTCTTTTCGTCTCTTATCATCTCACCGATATACTGTCAAGGTAATAAATTAACAAAGCAAAAAATCACACATATTTTTGGATTTTCATCAAATTATCTTAGATTTGTACTTTAAAAAATATATTTTTTGAAAAAATATATATAATCAAATTATAATATGTTTCATAATTTTCTCCTGTTTTAAAACATTACAGTATTTGTTAAAGTTCCCGCAGCAACGTGCGGGGTATCATCTAGTTCCAAATAAAGATGTTCCCATTCATTTTTGGAATAGAAGTGCATATCGAACCCACCGCGACACATGACCCTGCAATATGTCCTAGATTTCAACACTGATATCATTATGTTACCACTTGTTACAAGGTTACAACGTGCATTACAACATACATGATTGATGTCTACACACGCTTCTATTCTTGTAGACTATGTTGGCCTCCAAGCGCAGAGGTTTGTAGGACAGCAGCAATTTCCCTCAAGTGGATGACCTAAGGTTTATCGAACTCAGGGAAGTAGAGGTTGAAGATGGTCTCTCTCAAGCAACCCTACAATTAAGATACAAAAAGTCTCTTGTGTCCCCAACACACCTAATACAACTAGGAGTTGTATAGGTGCACTAGTTCGGCGAAGAGATGGTAAAATATGGGTGATAGTCATTTCTCGGACTCGTGTCCCTCCATTGCTTCTTTGTAACTTGTAGGTTCATCCGACTCATCAGCCGAGATTGCATTCACAAGCTGTCCGTAAAACTCAGTAGGTTGACGGACTCTTGATGACCTACGGGGCATAAAAGGTTCCTCTTCATTCTCATCATGATCATCATTAATGTCATGATCGTTATGAATGTCGTTCTGGCCATTCTCTTCAGCTCCTACTGTGGAAGATGGTTCCAGAACAATTTCCGTAGCCGTTTCTTCCAATTGGAGTGATTGGTCAGTCACTTCATCGAGGTCTATTTTCCTCCCACTCAACTCTTTCGCGAGAAACTCCTTCTCAAGAAAGTGTCCCGTCTTGGCAACAAATGTTTTGTTGTCAGACTTGTTGTAGAAGGTGTCCCCCAGAATGACACAGGCAAATCAGTATGAGACATCATCGATCGTACACTATCCAATAGGGTTCGATTACGTCGCTCAGCCACACCGTTTCTCTGAGGTGTGCCTGCCGGCGTAAGCTGTGGTACTATGCCACAAGACTTAAGATGATTGCCAAACTCGTGACTCAAATACTCGCCACCTCGATCTGATCGAAGGTGCTTGATTTTTCTTCCGAGTTGATTTTCGACCTCATTCTGAAATTCCTTGAACTTTTCAAAGGTTTCAGACTTGTGCTTCATCAAGTAAATATACCCATATCTACTCAAGTCATCAGTAAAGGTCACGAAGTAACGAAGACCATTGCGAGTGGGGACGTTCATGGGTCCACATACATCCGAGTGTATGATCCCCAATAAGACATCTGCATGCTCCATTACGCCATTGAATGGAGTCCTTGTCATTTTGCCCATGAGGCATTGTTCACATGTATCAAGGGATCCAAAATCCAATGACTCAAGAAGTCCATCCTTATGGAGCTTCTCCATGCGTTTTATACCAATATGACCAAGTCGGCAATGCCACATCATCATGTGATCTTCATCATTCTTCAATCTTTTGGCCTCAATATTGTTGATGTGACACACGTCACCATCGAGATCAAGTACGAATAAACCATGCAACTCCGGTGCGTGAACATAAAACATTTCATCCTTATAAATCGAACAACCAATTGTATCAGACTTAAAAGAATAGTGGTCTCGCTTCAAGCAAGAGCCACTAACGATGTTCACACTCAACGCGGGTACATAGTAGCAATTATTCAGAACTAAAACCAATCCCGAAGGGAGACTAAGATGCTTCGTGCCGACCGCCAAGACCTCAATCCGACAGCCATTCCCCGCGCGCATCGTTACTTCATCTTTGAGCAAGTGTCTCCTATTCCTTAGTCCCTGAATGGAATTAGAAATATGAGCGACAGATCCTGTATCAAATATCCAGGATGTGTTCCCGGCGCTTGTCAAGAGAAGATCAACAATATGTATATCAAATATACCTTCGTCTCTCTTGGCGACCTTGCCAGCCTTCTTGTCCTTTAGGTACTTGGGACAGTTGCGTTTCCAGTGACCTTCACCCTTGCAGTAGAAGCATTCCACTCCGGGTTTAGGCTTGGGTGCCTTGGGAGGAGCGGCAACTGACTTGCCATCCCTCTTGGGGCCACCTCTCTTGGCCTTCTCCCGCCTGCTTGACTTCTTGAAGTCAGTGGTCTTGTTGACCATGAAGACGGCGTGCTCCTTCTTGATCTCAACCTCGGCGCTCTTCAGCATGGCGAACAACTCAGAAGGGGTTTTGGTCATCCCCTGCATGTTGTAGTTCAGCACAAAGCCTTTGTAGCTAGGGGGAAGCGACTGCAACACCCTATCAACAGCAAGTTCATCTGGAATCTGGCATTCCAGAGCATTCAAGCGCTGAACGTAGCCAGACATTTTGACTACGTGCTCACTCACGCTGTCGTGCTCGTCCATCTTTGCTGAGAAGAAGGCTTCAGAAGCCTCGTACCGTTCATCCCTGGCTTGAGGTGCGAACACCGCCTTGAGGTCGGTGATAATATCATAAGCACCCATCCTCTCAAAGCGTTTCTGCAGCTCAGCCTCCATGGAGTAGATCATGCCACTCTGGACAAGGTTGTAATCATCAGTCCTGGAGAGATAGACATTCTTCTCGTCTTGACGGGCATCATCTGCTGGTGCGTCACCTAACGCGTCCTCTAGTACGTATGCCATTTTGAGGGGAACGAGGAGAATCCTCAGGGTGCGGAACCAGTTGGTGAAGTTTGTCCCATCTGTTTTTAGTTTATCTTTCTCTAGGAATGATCCTAAGTTGAACGAGGGGCGAGGTGCTGCCATCTACAAGGTTGATTCACAAGGATACATATTTAGACTTTTGTTCATAATGTGGAGTTTCAATTTAATCTCAAAATTCTAGAAAGCTCCCACTTAGACAACCACCTCTCAATTTAACTAAGTGATTACACAATCCCAGCCCCCATACCTCCCCCGATCGTCACGGCCATCAGTATGCGAACCAGGTAGGCCTCTAAGCCAATCACATCAGGCATGTGACTCATGCTCGACCTTTCAGTCTTCTGTGTTCCAGGCCCGCATCTACATACGTCAAGCCTGCCAATCGAACCTTGATGTTATCTGTTCAGCAAGGCCATATCTGCATATGCCAGGCTTGCCGAACCCAACCTCATGCGAGCTCCGTTTAATATGTAGGACAACTCCGGTATGTACGGAGCATCAAGTCATATGGGAGAACCTTCCAGGCGGTGCCCACCAAGGGAGAACACAATGTTGGTATTATGAGAGATGGTCCTGTTTCGTGCTACCGTCGATATATCTAGCATACTAGCATAAAACGGGAAGTAAAACTGTAAATCATACAACCTATGATCCCCCTTCATGCAAAGCAAAGTTAGACGCCTTTCTACTTTAGCTTGTGCAAGTTTTACGTGGCTGCTAGGGGTTTCGAGAGAGAGAACCGTTTCTATCCTGCGAAAAACATGCCACAACACCGTCTCCCATCCGTCTCTATTACACCCCTATCGGGGCCCTCCGTTGCAAACATCTTCGCATCACTAATGCAGAGAGACAGACACCCCCCAGCCACTTTATATGGTACAAGCCATATGTCAAGCATGGAACCAGTCTCGCGTAAACGCGTAAGGTCGGTCGGGGGCCGCTTCATCAAACATTGCTGCAACGCTAAATGAGTACACGTGGGAGGGTAACGAATGAAGATTCGATGCCCACATCCTAGATGTGTTCTATCCGTATAATACATCTACGCATAGCTAGCTCTGATACCACTGTTGGGATACGGGGCAGAAAACACAAATTTTTCACACCTACGGTACCCGAACCCAAGATCTATGCTATGGCGATGTAAAGTAACGGAGGGAATCGGTGTTCATACCTTTGAAGACCGAAAGAGGGAAACGTTCTTGCGAACGTGGTTGGTGTAGACTCAGAACTACGACCTCCCTGTCGTGTAGAAGACCACCACCGGCGAGGATGACTCCCGGTAAACCTCCAGCGACGAAGTAGCACCACAGGTGTAGTGCCTCGAAGAGATTATACACGTACGGTACAATCGATGTTCCTCCCGGGCCCCGAACCAGGCGAGCAGCGGAAGAAAGACGGCTACGGATCCCGACTCCAGCAGAGCGACGGCCTGCCTTATGGTGGAGAACTCCAATCCTGGTGCAGACTCCAAACAAGGGGAGTCCACTTCCGGGAAGGAGAAGGAGATATTGGTGTGTTTGGAAAAGGGGGGTCTACCCCTCCTTATATAGGCCAAGGGCGGGTGTGAACCTCCTCCCCTCCCCCATGTGGGACTAAACCCCCAAGGGGGGGGAGGTGCGCCGGCCATAGGGGGGGATGGGCCCCACCCTTGGAGCCAAGCCCAAGGGGGGAAACCCCCTCCTCCCCTAATGGGCCCCATGGGCCCATATAGCCTTTTTCCCATTTTTTAATTTATTTAATGTGTTTTAAATATTTAATTCAGATAATTAAATAATAAAACATTATTAAAACAATTAAACTTTATTTTGAACTATTCAAAATGTCCGGAAACCATTCTGTCCTCCTCCGGAACTATTCTGGTGATTTCTCCTATTTCACCGATTGATCCCGTAACTGTCCTATGCATCGATTGCCCTTAAGTGTAACACCCTAACGGTCCGGGAAACAACAGACATGGTCGAGACTCTTCTCATTGACCAATGACTAGTCAGTTGGTCCTGGTTACAATCCTTGACAGCCCCTGCGCTTCCATCGAATGAACTTCGATCGCTTTTGGAAACCGTTAACGATACGACGTAATCCCTTTGTGCTGCGGTACTTTTTTTGTCCAAGGTTTGATCGTCGGTATCCCACATACCGTGTTCACATTTCGTTCACAACAAACAACTTCTCTCGTCCATGATCATTGCATCTCTTGTGACCTAGTCACATCCTTGCAAGGTGTTGATGCAATATCACCGAGTGGGCCCAGAGTACCTGTCCTGTCACAAGGACTGACAAATCCCGCTCTGATCTATTAACATACTCATCAACCATCTATTTCGGAATACCCAAAGTGCACCGTTATAGCCAACATATTTCAGTCAGGCGGTGGGATACAAATCAAAGTCTCCTCATAGGTTGTGATTACGTATGATCATTACGGTCTAAGGACTAAGCCATACGTTACAAAGTCATAGCAACGCTGAACTATGTGACTCGATCACATTGCAATACTTTAGGTGGGTGTACGTCCATCACATCATTCCCCTTAATGATATGACCTCTTTGTCAATGGACTTAAGTGTCGCCATGATCAGGAAAGCTTGATCAATCAATTGCCCAATGAGATAGTTTACCCGAGTTAAACTACGGACCATGTTTTATACTACACCTGTATTAGTATTTCCAAGTAATACAGTTATAGCACAGTATAAAACGTTTATGAACAAAACGGATATGTGACAAATATCTTTATTAATTTGTCACTAGGGCACATATCCAACATCTTTGGGGAATTCCTAGTTCATTTCCGTGGGATAAGCTCCAAGGTACTGGACGGAGGAAGAACTCCATAGTGTGGGTAAAGTGTGCAGACTCTGCAGAGTTAGAAATCTATTCGAATAGCCGCGTCCTCGGTTATGGACAAGTTCGTATTAAGTCACACCGGTCGATCAATAGTGATGCGGATGAGAGTTTGTGTTGCACTCGTGGAGCAGTGCTAGTGATGGTAAGCTTGCGAAGCTTACGAGATGTGATGAGATGACTACGCGGTAGTCACGAACTGTTGATAAGGTGGCTATGCAATAGCCAGGCTACGTGGTAGCCACGAGATATGACTACGAGGTAGTCACGGGGTCATGCGATGACCTATATGTTGTGGATCCGAAGTGATCCCGGTTTGAGATGTTGCAGGTGATCACGGATAAGGTGATCCCGGATGGGTTGCATGATGGTTATCTACTTTACCGTATCAGTATATTGTTATTCTCGTATGCTTGAGTCATTAATGTGCTCTAACATGCTTGCTATGTTATTGTTTTGCCTTGATGCTTTGGTTGTTGTGAGCTTGCAAGTACATTCAATGTACTGACTTGGCGTGTCATGCCAGATTTGTAGGCAATGTTGTGATTGCGTAGGACGACGTTCCCGGTGCATGCGAGCTAGGAGGTGTCCCAGGCAGTGTCCCTTTGGAGTGGAGTCCATCACCCTCGCCGTTGTTCCGCTTCTAAGATCTATTCCGCTGCTTGTAGTTGTTCCGCTGCTAGCTTTAGGAGCAAGCTTGCTCTCCGCCTCGCTCCGCTAGCCTTGTAATAAACCCCTTGTACCCATTTCAATTGTAATAGAAAGTTGTTCAGTTCTATATCAAGCAGTGCCATCTTCCAGAAGACACGATATCTTCGTGACACGATATCTCACTGCCTTTTCTTTCCCCGCTCCAGCTCTCTCCAGCTCTAGGCCTACTGTGATGCTATGTGGGATAGTGATCCTTCTGATCGACGTTCGTTGTCTTCTTACTGTTTTTTTCTGGGTGGCTCTCTCATTGCCTGGAAGACAAAGAAAAAGACTTCGAGTATAGAGACTGAGTTGCGAGCGATGGCTATGTTGACGACTGAGATCACCTGGTTACGATGGTTACTCGGGGACTTTGGTGTTTCTTCCACTGCACCGACTCCCCTATTGTCAGACAGTACACGTGCTATCAGCATTGCGCGTGACCCGGTGAAGCATGAGCTCACCAAAGGGGGAAATATCAAGTGCTCCCATCTATGAAGTGATACGCTGCTCCAGGGCCAGGTGGTGTGTTAGATTTGAGATGAAGGGACCAGATCATGTCACTGACCTATTTACTCATCACCCCTTGAAACATTTGCATCTTACCCCACGAAAACAACATGATTTTGCAAAGAAGAGAATATATTGGCATGAGCCAGAAACAATTTCAGTTAGAATTCAAGGAAGATAATAACAGGTACAAATATGAAATATATCGGATGTTTCAGTTTTCCTTGAGTAAAACTCCCTTGTACGTGTTGGGAAACCGACGTTCGTGCCCGTGCGGGCCCCACCCTTTCTTGGGTGGGGGTTTTCCCTCTAGGGTTTGGTCCTCTCCACCTACCCCTCTCCCCCCTATATATACCCATGTATTGTATGGAGAGAGAGAGACCAATTGATAATAAAGATCAAGTCCATACTATTTCTCTGTGTCCTTTTACTTTTCGCATCTGTGATTGTGTCGCGTGTACGACTACTTCGACTACGCTCTCGCTCCGCGCCCTTGGAACGGACTCGCCGGCAAAGGTTGTGGAACACGTTATCAGCACGAGGTCCGCCGACTGGTCTGTCTCGAGCCTTAATCAAGTAGGCCCTCGTCGTTCATCATGGAGGTACAATCTAGATCCGATCACAACAATGGTTTTACACCTGTCTATGATTCCGTTCTTGCCCCTTTTTCGGATTTATTCGATCTATGATGTGGTTTTTTTTCGCTTGATCGGAGAAGACCTGATGTCGCCGGCATAATGTCGATCGATCTTGCATCAAGAGAATTTTTGCTAACTACATCATAAAAATACGATGCATATGCATGCTCCAGATGAGCACGACACCACCGTGATGTACCTGATGTACACATTTTTTTCATTCATATACCTGATGTACACGTGCTCCCGATGAGCATGGCATCGTCGTTGGCTGTCGTAGAGCCACTCATTGTGTGTTTCCCGGTCGGCTGAGCCGCCAAGCCACACACTGAGCTCCGCACTACATAGCGCCACGATGCATCAGATGTTTACGAGACAGTTGTGATGTACCCGATGTACACACATCGTGGCGTCCCGATGATGCACGGTTTTTTTTCTCCTTTCTCAAGTCTGCACACGTTGTCCAGATGACATCTATCATTGGCTCCATACGCGTGCCTGATGTACGCTTGCACGTTGCTTATCTTTTCGTATCTGAACCGTGAGCTGATCGTTGCGTACGTTGGCCGCCTTGACATGTTGTCATGCACAAACCCGCGAGTTGATCGTCGTGTCCCATTGACGGGCGTTCACTGCTGCGTTCCGCTGATGTGCGCTGACCGCCGCACTCGCTGCTTGCGTTGGCCGCCTCGACCTGTTGTCCCGCGCTAGCCCGCGAGTTGATCGTTGTGTCCCGCTGACATGCGCTCGCTGCGTGCACTGACTGCCTCGACCTGTTGTCTTGCGCTAACCCGCGATCTAATTTTTGCGTACATGCATGATCGTATGCGATTCTCGTGCACGCTCCGACGGTGCTCACACCGGCCACTGGCCCTGGAGTGAGTTGTCGTGCGCACATGGCACTGTTGGTCGCCACACGCATTGCAGCTAACTTTCACGCTCGTTGTCGCGACTAGTTGTTGCCCGCTCGATGAGCCCGCCTCTGTGTTTTCCATCCAGCCGCTACCGTGACCCTGCTGGTCACCTCACGCTGCTGCACTTGGTCGTCGCACCTTCCTGCTCACACCGGAAGCCTAGCCAGACTCCATTGAGCCTCTGTGTGCCTACTGCACACCAGCGCCCGCCATGGCTGTCATGCTAGCTCAGCCGTTGTGTTTGTGTTGCCTTGTGTAGAAACGGGCGTACATATGTGGTTGTCTGTAGTATGCAAGTGCGTGGACCCCACACTTGGCCGTGTGCAGCATGCGTATGAGCTACCCATCGCGTTATGTCGGCCGCGAACACGCTTGACCGAGCTGTGTGCCATGACTGCTAGTCGCCCGCGAGCCCGCGTGCTTGCAGGCCGCGTCGCAGTTTCCGCCATGCAAATTATTTGTGATATGTTTAACATGTTTCCATATTTACCATGCTTGTACTATATGTTTTCATGGCTAGAATTAATTTTTTAATTACTTTTAATCGCTTTGAATCATTGCTAGCATGTTTTAAAATATTGGAACATCATGTTAATGAATAAATTTGTATCATCATCGCAATATGCAATGGATTACCTGATGTAATCAAATTACCCGATGTAACCGGATTACCTGTTGTAATCTTGAAATATTTGCATAAATTGACGATGGACGGAATAATCAACCGGGAGATCACCAATTTTGTCCATAACTAGCCACCTAAACATCTGATGTGGAATCGTCCTCGAGTCGAAGCGACTCGAGTGGACTATAACTTGAGGACGACCTAGCTGGTACTACCACCACTACTCCAGATGAGTATGTATGGGCGTTGCCCTTCTTTAAATTCCACCTCTGCGATACTTTGCAAAATGAGTACACGGCAGGAACAAAGTGTTTTCTCACGTTTGGCACGCTTTCATATAGTTGTTGGCCAGAACGAAATACAATGTTCGCTCGCATGAGAGTATAGAGTGGAATTTGTATGGTGCTACAAGTTTGGGGTATCTACACTTTTCGGGGGGAGGCATCATTGGCTATGATGGTATATCAGGGGGAGGCGCCATCGGCTCCCATGGAAGAACCTCTGTAGGTGCCCATGATAGAGCACTTGGCGCCCCCGCCTCGATGCCCATGAAAGTGGACATGGTAGAGCACTTGTTGCTTGCCCCCTCCACACTTGCCTAGTATGTTTTTACCTTGGTAATAACCTAAGATGTGGAGAAGCTTAGTCAACTTGAAATCTAGGCCCAATTCGATGATGTAATCATTGACTCTGACTAGTCTCCTAAATATTTATGGGTCCTATGGCATTTTTCATACATTTTGGATTTTAAGTTCTAATTGAGCAAATCCTATTCATTATTTTGATGCTTGAATGATATTTTTTATCGTTCATTAATTCCTGTATTTAAATACGATGGCATGTTAAGTTCTGAGATATTATGCATTTTGTTTTATGTAATGTTGCCTCTTCATCGCTTCATTATATTCGTCGATGCAATATCTTAGAACACGTGTGGCACCCCACTGGAGTAAACATGTCTTGTGGAAAACTATACACAAATACCATTTTGAGAGAGATTATGTGCTTTGAGTTTAATCTCGAGGGAATGTTATGAAAATCTCCGGCTGCGAGCTGGCTCCGGATGAGCCACTATCATACTAACCCAAGGGAACAACTTTGATCATTAAGTGATACATTGTTGTACCCCGAGTCACTCGCAACCTCTTAAGTTCCATAAACATTCACGCTAATAGTCTCCCGTTGAGACTGGTGTTGTGATTGGCCAGAATATACCAAATTCACCGAGCATGATGAAAGTGGTAAACATGTTACTGAAAGTTTTTTCCTCCATTGGACACCGGGCTACGTTACACGATAATTGTAGCACTGCATGTGTACACTACCTTTCGAAGCTCAGAACTATTTTTCCTCTGGCATGATAGATTAGGCTACTCTGTCTTAGTATGATGACGAATACAATTGACAACTCGGATGGTCATAATGTTAATGTGAAAACTTCTCGAATCCTGATGATTTTGTGTGCTCTGCATGCGCTACGAGGAAGTTAATCATTAGACTGTTCCCTTAAAAGTGAAGGATGAAATCCCAACTTGGACACATCCAAGGGGACATATGCGGTCCAATTCAGCCCATCCCAGGGTCATTTTGGTACTTTATGGTACGCATTGACACTTATCTAAGTGGTCCAACGATTGCCTGATGCAACAAGGAACCATGACAATGGGAACTGCGGTCGAGCATTCAGTACCACATGTCCATATGTAAAACGGACTTGCAAGGGCATTGATTAAATTCATTGCTAGACCGCTCCTTCAGGGTTGCATTTTGCCAACCAGATGTTGGGAGCACGTTGTGTTACACATTGCTAAAATCATCAACTTTATACTGTCAGCCTACAACATCCATTCTACTATGCAGCTCGCATATGGGCCGGCACCGAAAATTTCCCACCTTCACAGGTTCGGTTGCCAGTTGTACGTACCAACACCACCACCCCAGCGATCTGCAATGGGCTTGCTCCGTAAGTCGGGGATATACATTGGTTATGAGACTGTGTCCATAATCAGGTATTGATACGTTCAAAACGTATCTATAATTTCTGTTTGCTCCATGCATCTTTTGTAAGATATTGCTATGATATTGATGCACTTGCATACACTTTTGATCATATTTGGACTAACCTATTAACTCAGTGCACCCCAGTGCCAGTTCCTGTTTTCTGTTGTTTTTGTATTTCAGGTTTTCCCATTACTTAAAGTGCCAGAAAAATTCCGGGAAAAATATAGGAAAAATCAGCGTACAGGAAGCTTCGGGAAGAGCCCAAGTGGGGCCAGAGGGGAGCCAGGGGTGGCCCAGGTGGCCACCTGGCGCGGCCACCCCCTAGGCCGCGCCAGGGGGGGCGCCTGGGGCCCCTGGTCCACCTCTGGCTGCCCCCCCCCTTCGCCTATATATCCCTCTCGTCCCGAAACCCTCGAGTACTGAACCCTTTTTCGTGATCTCTCCTCTGTTCCGCCGCCGCCGCGCTTCCAAGATCGGGAGCACCAGGAGCCCTCTTCCCGGCACCCTGCCGGAGGGAGGAACCACCTTCGAGAGCTTCTCCACCATCATGGATGCTTCCCGGATGAACCGTGAGTAGTCCATCTTGGACCATGGGTCCATGATCAGTATATATGTGATGTTCTCTTCCCCTCTTTGTTCTTCATGGTTTAGACCTCGTGAGCTGCCCTACATGATCGAGGAACATATGTAATCTTTCTGTTGTTGCTATGCTGAGTTTGCTGGGATCTGATGGATTATGAGACTATGTTCAGATTGTGTTTGAGTAATATATTTGATTCTCCTCTTTTATATTTATGTTCTTGAGTAATTCTTGCATGTTCTCCGTTGCTGTTTATTGCTTTGGCCAAGTAGTAGGTAGTAACTCCAAGAGGGAGTGTTATGCATGATTGTGGGTTCATGCCCCCTGATGACTAGCTTGAGTGGCAGAAACATGAGTCTAGGGGATGTGTTGTTGCCACAAGGGAGAAAACAACGGTGCTTGTACTTGCGGGTGCAAGGATTGTTTACTTTACGCAAAGTTCTTTAATGCAGTTGTCTGTTGCTTTGAGTTTACACTTTGGGTGGGATTCGCAACTTAATACCAGCGAGATGTTCTGGATAGATATCTCAAGGTGGATGATTAGTAGGTAGATGCAGATGGATTTCGGTCTACTTGTCTTGGCGTACTGCCCATGCTTTTGAGCCTTTTCCTTTCTTAGTAGCATAATTAGCATTGGTTTGCGCACATAATCCTGTCAAGTGCCCAGCTGTAATTTGTTTACCTTGCATGGCTATTTTATCGTCTCTTGGGAGAGAGACATCACTAGTGAACATCATGGGACCCCGGTCCATATTTCCATCATTGTTTACACCCGCTATTTATTTTCTGCTTTATTTCCTTTTCTGTTGTTATCACTATCATTATTATCCCGTGCGTTTGATCCTTTGTAAACAAAAAGGCCGGAGGGATTGACAACCTCTTTGTACTCGTTGGGAGCAAATTTATCTGTTGCGTGTGCATGTCCACGTCAACCGCCTAATTGTTGGCGCTGTTGTCACCTTCCTGTCGTTGTCGGAGTCCTACTGGAGACAAACCTTGGTATCTTCACCGAGGGGAATTTGTTGTTGTCTACATCTCAACCTTCCACTTTGGGTAACCAACAAGGGGCGAGAAGCCATCAAAGCTAATTTCTGGCGCCGTTGCCGGGGACTCCACTCTTCAAGATAGGGGGTTGCACACTATATTTTATCTTTGCTTTTTAGTCTTGTTAGTTTACCTTTCAGTTTTTGATTTATTTTCCCTTACCAAAAATCAAAAAATAGTTACCTTGCTTGCTGCTGCTATGGGTTCCACCGAGAACACCTAGTTGTGTGACTTCACTAGTCATAACAACAGTGACTTTATCTACACTCCTATTGCTCCACCTGCCACTTCAGCACCTTCTTATGAGATTAAACCTGCTTTGCTGAACCTTGTTATGAAAGATCAATTCTCCGGTGCTGGAGATGATGCTGCTTTGCACTTAAATAGTTTTGTTGAGCTCTGTGATATGAAAAAGTACAAAGAAGTAGATGGTGATATCGTTAATCTTAAGCTTTTTCCTTTCTCCTTGAGAGGAGGAGCTAAAATCTGGTTTCAATCCTTGCCTAGGAATGGCATAGATTCTTAGGATAAGTGCAAGGATGATTTTATTGGGAAGTACTACCCCCCAGCTAAGATTATCCAATTGAGGGGTAATATTATGAATTTTAAGCAATTGGATAATGAGCATGTTGCCCAAGCTTGGGAACGCATGAAATCTCTTGTTAAGAATTGCCCTACGCATGGTTTGACTACTTGGATGGTTATCCAAACTTTTTATGCAGGCTTGAACTTTACCTCGCGGAACTTGCTAGATTCGGCCGCGGGAGGAACCTTTATGTCATAAACGCTTGGTGCTGCCACGAGACTACTCGATGAGATGATGACCAACTATTCCCAATGGCACATCGAAAGAGCTCCAACAGGTAGGAAGGTAAACTCTGTCGAGGAGATCTCCTCCCTAAATGAAAAGGTTGACTTGATTATGTCTCTAATTACCAAACAATCTCCTATTGATCCTCATGATGTTCCTTTAAATTCTTTGATTGCTCAGGATCAAGTAGATGTGAACTTTATCTCTAGAAACAACTTCAATAACAATGCTTATAGGAGTAATTTTGTTAGCAATCCTAGACCGTTACCCTCCAACAACTATGGGAACAACACACTTATCCTAGCACCAAGAACTCCACTTCTGAACTAGAGAGTATTCTTAAAGACTTCATCACTACCCAAAAAGCCTTCAACAAGAGTGTAGAGGAAAAACTAGACAAATTAGATAATCTCTCGTCGAAGGTAGACAATTTAGCCCATGAAGTAGAATTGCTTAAAATTAGAACTTCTCTTGAGGAGAGGAAGGTCACTCCTATGAACGCTATTCAAGTGCAAATTAATGAAAACATTAGGATGATGGCTAAACTTAAAGAGAGATGGGCTAGAGAAAAGGAGGAAGAAGATAGAATTAAGAGCCTTCCTACACACCATACCGTTTCTACTATCCAAGTTGTTGAGGATATCCAAACTCTTAGAACCCAATGCACCCCTAGTCCCATAGGACCTATTAATGGTGATGCTACGACCTCAACCGTAGAAGAAGAAACTCCAATGACTATAGGAGCTACCAAACAAGTGAGCCTAAAGGACACCACTACCACTTTACTTGACAGTAGTGATCTTGATTTTGATAATTGGACCCTTTCTGAAGTTATTGGTTTCCTTCACAAGATGTCTAGAGATCCCCACACTAGCACACTTAATCTTGCCTTCACGGAGCATATCACTAATGCTCTCATTAAAGCTAGGAAGGAGAAGCTTAGGGTAGAAGCCTCCATACCTAGAAAGCTAGAAGATGGTTGGGATCCTATGATTAAAATTAAGTTGAATAACTTCTCTTGCTATGCTTTATGTGATGTTGGAGCTAGTACCTCCGTTATGCCCAAAAGAATGTATGATATATTTGAATTAAGACCTTTTGATCCTTGTTCTTTTGGTGTTCGTCTTGTTGAATCTTCTGTAAAGAAACCTTTGGGGAAGATCGATGATGTTCTTATCATTGTCAATGACAATTATGTTCCCGTTGAATTTACTATTATGGACATTGAATGTGAACCATCATGTCCAATTATTTTGGGACACCCTTTTCTTCGCACCGTTGGTGCTGTCATTGATATGAAAGAGGAGAATATAAAATTCCAATTCCCTCTCAAGAAAGGGATGGAACACTTCCCTAGAAAGAAGATTAAGTTACCTTTTGATTCTGTCACACGGGCTAGTTATTTTCTTGATAAGACTTGATCTTTTGCTTTAAGCCTAGCTAAAGGCATAAAAGAAAGCGCTTTCGGGAGGCAGCCCGCAACGAATTTAGGTTTTCCTTTTTGTTTTTCTTCTATTTTTAGTGGTCTTGATGATTTTTACTACTGTAGCAACATCATTGTATCTTTACTTTTCAAGCTTTGTGCCATTTATAGCCTCATATGACAAGTGAAGTGAAAGTTGTGACATGCTGTCCAGAAAATAGATTCTGTCCTCGTGACGGGAAAAATCGTAGAAAAATCCCAGTTCATATTTTTGAGTTGAACTTCTTACACAGCGTGCTCTATACAATCACGAAACTTTCGTATGTTCTGAGTTTTTTGATTTGAGTTGCAGAAGTATCCCTAAAAAAATATTTACTACATGCTGGTCTGTTTTTCACAGATTCTGTCCTGTTTTGCGTTTTCTCCGTTTTGCAAACCTTAAGCTAGCTTTTTCTTTGCAAAAACTTTTTGGAAATCTTGAGAAACAGTATCTCTTCAAGAATATCCTTATTTACAGTAGAGGAAAAATTATTTTATTGTGGGTACTAACCTCGCTAATCAGATTATGATGAGTTATGTATGAAGGGAGTTTTCAAGTGTGCGAGGGAAGATGATAAAAGAAGATTCAGGAGGGTCAAACGCTCAAGCTTGGGGATTCCCCCGAGCACCCCCAAAAAATATTCAAGAAGACTCAAGCATCTAAGCTTGGGGATGCCCCCATGCATCCCCTTCGCCATCAACAATTATCAGTTCGTCTTTAATTCCACTATGTTTTTATCACTTCATGCGTTATGTGCTATGCTTGGAGCGTCTTACACTTTATTTCCTTTTTAGTTTTCTTTAGCTGTGCTTGCTGTTCATAACAAGTTAGAACCCAGCTTTCTTTGTGTGGGAGAGAAACACGCTCCACTTCACCCTAGAACACAACATAGGATTTTCATGCTTATCTTTGTTGTGTGTGTTCTTTATCCTTTTCGTAGCTGCTGTCATGTTTAGCTCTTAGTTTTCATGCTTATATTTTTAAGAGCTTTTGTTTAGTTTGTTGCTGGAACTCTCTTGAGTTTTCATGTTTATCTTGTTTAGAGAGTTTGCCTGTTGCACTGAGTTTTCTGTCTTGACTTGAAGTAGGTAATTGAGGTTGTTATTCGATTGTAGTAGTAACTTGCAATAGTTTTGAGGTATTTCTATGAGTAATGTTTGAACTTTTGGTGTCAAGAGCTTTAGCCTATTAGTGATAGATGTCGTATTTTGGGAAATCCGTGTTTATTTTCGAAAAATCTACAAAATTAGTTGAGAACTTTAGCTACTAGATGGATCACTAATCTTTGGAGGGATCGAATATTAGAGTACACTCACGTACCATGAGTCGAGGATGCGCAAGGATAACCAAACCCCCATACGCTCCTCCTCGGGGTACTTGTCTCTTTGTGAACCTCCTAATTAGATTGAGAGTTACCGATAATAAATGCATGAGTTCTTCGGACTAATGTGAGTATTCGAAAGTTGACACTTTCACCTTCCCATATTTTGCTAGCCTCTCTTGTGCCGTGCATTGCCTCCTTCTCACTCCGAGAGTTGGCTTCCACCTTCGCCGGTACATCCAAAACCTTGGCATGATAAGCTCTGTCATCATAATCCTCATTATATCTTTCCTCAAAACAGCCACCATACCTACCTATCAAGGCATTTCCATAGCCTTTCCGAGATACATTGACATGCAACATCCACCTTCTCATGACTTGATCTTCATGTCATACATGCCACTTGCTTGATCGATGAGCCGCATGCTAGTTGGGCCTTGCCCTAATCATTGCTACATGACGCACTAGTATCATTGCATATCCTGCTACACTGGCAGAGGCATACATTTGCATACTCCATGATAGTTTCATTTTCTTTATGTTGAGTACTTTTGTAAAGTGTGAAAGATCTTCTATACTTCTTGAAATATATAGAGTGTTGCCCCTAAAGTGAGGAAAAGATCCCAAAGAGGACAAAATTAAAAAGATCCCAAAGAGGACAAAATTAAAAGATCCCAAAGAGGACAAATGAGAGAAATAGAAAGAGCCATTGAGGCCACCAAAAAATAGAAAAAAGAGAAAAAAGAAATAAAAAGAGAGAAGGGGGCACACTACTATTCCTTTTGAGAGATCCACACTCGTACTCCATCTTATATCTTGTAATGCATAGAGATTATCATTTATGCATATAGCTATGTGGGGACCTTCACACTATAGAACTTGGCTTGTATATTCCAATGATGAGCCTCCTCAAATGAGCTCTAGGTCTTCTTGAGCGAGCAAGTTGGATGCACCCCCACTAGTTCCATTGGAGAGCTTACCTTAGCTCATATGTGCATCCGTTGCATGGCAATCCCTACTCCTCACATCATATCTATATTTGGCTTTCTCTCGCCTATGATTGTCCTCATTGATGTGAGCCTTTCACACCTTTTTTGTCTTCCTCCCCCATCATTTTTCTCTCTTTTCCATCCTAAGTGTCAACTTTCTTGCTTAGGCTCATCCATTGCATGAGTGCTCAAAATATCGAAAGGGGTGGATCATTTTGACTTGTACCTGGCTAGTGGTCTGGGGATGAGTCAAGATAAGATTCCAAAGAAGACCAAGTGTGAAACTTTAGTAGATTAAGTTCTCAACAATAAAAACTATGTTTTACTCTCTCGTATATCCATATCCCCTTTCTTGCACGCAAACACCATTCGGAGACATTCGAGTCACGGACAGCGAGAGCTCTTGCACCTTTATGTTCTTATGTTGCTTGTTTCAATGCTAATATAGACTCTTGCCTGTTATAACTTGAATTGAATTACATGCCTTGATTTCTTTACTTAAAAGTTCTTTTATGGTTGGTAGCATGTCACCACATAAATTATGCTTGTTACTCCCTCTGATCCATAATAAGTGTCGCACATTTTGTACTAAGCTAGTACAAACTTTATACTAGATAAGCGACACTTATTATGATCGGAGGGAGTATCATTTACCTACTCGAGGACGAGCAGGAATTAAGCTTGGGATGTTGATACGTCCAAAACATATCTATAATTTATGCTTGCTCCATGCATCTTTTGTGTGATATTGCTATGATATTGATGCACTTCCATACAATTTTTATCATATTTGGACTAACCTATTAACTCAGTGCACCCCAGTGCCAGTTCCTGTTTTCTGCTGTTTTTGTATTTCAGGTTTTCCCATTACTTAAAGTGCCAGAAAAAATCCGGGAAAAATATAGGAAAAATCAGCGTACAGGAATCTTCGGGAAGAGCCCAAGTGGGGCCAGAGGGGAGCCAGGGATGGCCCAGGCGGCCACCTGGCGCGGCCACCCCCTAGGCCGCGCCAGGGGGCTCCTGGGCCCCCTGGTCCACCTCTGGTTGCCCCCCTTCGCCTATATATCCCTCTCGTCCCAAAACCCTCGAGGACGGAACCCTTTTTCGCGATCTCTCCTCTGTTCCTCCGCCACCGCGCTTCCAAGATCGGGAGCACCAGGAGCCCTCTTCCCGGCACCCTGCCGGAGGGAGGAACCACCTCTGGGAGCTTCTCCACCACCTTGGATGCTTCCCGGATGAACCGTGAGTAGTCCACCTTGGACCATGGGTCCATGATCAGTAGCTATGTGATGTTCTCCTCCCCTCTTTGTTCTTCATGGTTTAGACCTCGTGAGCTGCCCTACATGATCGAGGCACATATGTAATCTTTATGTTGTTGCTATGCTGAGTTTGCTGGGATCTGATGGATTATGAGACTATGTTCAGATTGTGTTTGAGTAATATATTTGATTATTCTCTTTTATATTTATGTTCTTGAGTAATTCTTGCATGTTCTGCGTTGATGTTTATTGCTTTGGCCAAGTATTAGGTAGTAACTCCAAGAGGGAGCGTTATGCATGATTGTGAGTTCATGCCCCCTGATGACTAGCTTGAGTGAAAGAAACATGAGTCTAGGGGATGTGTTGTTGCCACAAGGGAGAAAACAATGGTGCTTGTACTTGCAGGTGCAAGGATTGTTTACTTTACGCAAAGTTCATTAATGCAGTTGTCTGTTGCTTTGAGTTTACACTTTGGGTGGGATTCGCAACTTAATACCAGCGAGATGTTCTGGATAGATATCTCAAGGTGAATGATTAGTAGGTAGATGCAGATGGATTTCGGTCTACTTGTCTTGGCGTACCGCCCATGCTTTTGAGCCTCTTCCTTTCTTAGTAGCATAGTTAGCATTGGTTTGCGCACATAATCCTGTCAATTGCCCAGCTGTAATTTGTTTACCTTGCATGCCTATTTTATCGTCTTTTGGGAGAGATACATCACTAGTGAACATCATGGGACCCCGGTCCATATTTCCATCATTGTTTACACCCGCTATTTATTTTCTGCTTTATTTCCTTTTCTGTTGTTATCACTATCATTATTATCCCGTGAATTTGATCCTTTGTAAACAACAAGGCCGGAGGCATTGACAACCTCTATGTACTCGTTGGGAGCAAAGTTATCTGTTGCGTGTGCAGGTCCACGTCAACCGCCTAATTGCTGGCGTTGTTGTCACCTTCCTGCCATTGTCGGAGTCCTACTGGAGACAAACCTTGGTATCTTCACCGAGGGAAATTTGTTGTTGTCTACATCTCAACCTTCCACTTTGGGTAACCAACGAGGGGCGAGAAGCCATAAGGTATTTGGACCCCCATGACATGTAATTGTCATACGGCCCGTTTGCGATTACATATATGACGAGGATCTCTTTCCGAATTTAGGGGGAGGAAATCAACCCATTAATGATTCTGGACATGAACGTCCCTATTGAGGGAACATCCAGCGGAGATGTGAGTACACACATCGGCGCGGAAAATCTAAAGGACCTCGCTCTTGTAATGGGAAAAAACGGTAGAGCAAGATATAGCGCCAGATGCGCCCCATGATGAAATGGCCATAAATCATATAAATAAAGGAGAGTCAAGGAACCGAGCAACGAGGACTGTCGACATTAACTTTGCTAAGAAAATTGCCTCAATCATAGATCCTGAACTATGCCTAACAATCTTGCTGATTGTAAAAGATGGTTGGATTGGAAAGATTGGCAGAAGGCAATTACCTCATAAGTGAGGTGGTTTGGTACAAAAGCAAGGCTCGTCACTCAAGGGTTCACTCAATGACCAGATGTCAATATTGAGGAAACTTACTCCCCAGTCATGGATGGTATAACCTTTAGATACTTGATCTCAATGGCAGTAAATCTGGACTTTACAATGAAATTGATGGATGTTGTCACTGCTTACCTATATGGTAACCAAGATAGAGAAAATCGGGGTCTATATAATGTTCTTCTTAAAGTCATTGTACAGACTTAAACAATTTGGTAGGATGTAGTATAATCGTTTCAGCGATTTCCTTCATTAGAAGGGCTACACGAGCAGTGATCCAACATGGATCTTGTATAATCTCGGTGCACGTGGACGATTTGAAAATAATCGGTACACCTAGAGATATTGAGGAAGCGAGTTCTTACCTGATGTAGGAATTCGAGATGAAGGATTTGGATAAAACCAAGTTCTGTCTGGGTTTGCAACTTGAACATTCCCCTGCTGAGATTCTAGTGCACCAGTCTTCCTACACCTAGAAGGTGCTGGAGAGATTTGGATTTGATAAGGCATATCCATCTAATACCCCAATGATTGGGAGGTCGTTGCAGCAAGATAAGGACCCGTTCAGGCCTAAGGAAGAGGGGGAGGAAATTCTGGGACCGGAATTCCCCTACTTGAGCGTCGTTGGAGCACTCATGTACCTCGCGAATTGTACATGGCGGAACATCACGTTCGCTGTCAATTTGCTTGCCAGGTACAGTTCTGAGCCTACCAATAGACATTGGAAAGGCGTCAAGGACGTCTTCCGATACCTGCATGGGACCAAAGATCTTGGGCTGTTTTATAGAAGGAATCAAGACCTATCATTGGTAGGCTATACTGATGTTGGGTACCTGTCGGACCCGCACACGTCCAAGTCACGGACTAGATATGTTTTTCTTTGTGGTGGAACTGCAATTTCCTGGAAATCGTCTAAGCAAAGTCTTGTATCAACTTCGACGAACCACTCAGAAATCATAGCATTGTACGAAGCATCACGAGAGTGTGTGGGGCTTCGATGGATGATTTGACACATTCAGCAGACGTGTGGGCTGAACACCGTACAAACCCCCACCATTATCTATGAAGATAATGCATCTTGTGTTGCACAAGTTCAGTCAGGGTATGTGAAGAGTAATCTCACAAAACATATCAACCCCAAGTTCTTCTATGCGCATGAGCTGCAGAAGATGAACGAGGTGAGGATCTTGCATACTAAGTCATGTGACAATCTCACTGATTTGTTCACTAAATCATTACCGACATCATCTTTTGAAAGGTGTGTTCGTGGAATCTGTATGATGAGACTTAGAGAAATGCCAGACTCAGGGGGAGATTCTTCACACCCCTATCTGTAAATCTCTGTCTGGATGATAGAGTACTCAACCTGATGTTGAGTGGATTGTACTCTTTTTTCCTTATGTGAGTTTTCCAGATGTTTCTCACATTGAGGTTTTTGATGAGGCAATTCGTGCAACATGAGGAGACGTATTCTATGTGCTCTTTCTCCATATTTTTTCCACTGGGTTTTTCGGAGTTTTCGAGAGGTAGGAAATACGGGATGACGGACCAAGGGGGAGTGTTGGGAAACCAACGTGCGTGCCCGTGCGGGCCCCATCCTTTCTTGGGTGGGGGATTTCCCTCTAGGGTTTGGTCCTCTCCACCTACCCCTCTCCCCCCTATATATACCCATGTATTGTATGGAGAGAGAGACCAATTGATAATAAAGATCAAGTTCAGACTATTTCTCTGTGTCCTTTTACTTTTTGCATCTGTGATTGTGCCGCGTGTACGACTACGCTCTCGCTCCACGCCCTTGGACCGGACTCGCCGGCAAAGGTTGTGGAACAGTACACTCCTGTATTTCATAATAGATAAAGACGCAAAGCATGTAAACATTTTTTGATAGCACATGTTATAAATTCAGGTAGATATCAATCTACTCCCAATCATTACCTTTTCAAAAGATTAGAGGACGAACTAATCAGATATAGATCAGCTTCCCCCATATGTACCGCACTTTCGAAGGAACAGGTCATCGGCAAGCATGGAATATAATTATGGGCTGATAGGAAACCACAAATGCACATATCACCATAGTTTGAGGAGGCAGAGCGAGGTCCACCGCCTAGACACCAGTGCCGCAGCACAACGCAACTGTGTGCAGAGTGCAATGGATCGGCTGGTAGCCGTGCGTGCATGCATGCTCTTCCTAGTTTATACTCCGCCGAAACACACGTATAACCAGAGATTGATTCAGCTCACAAGAGAAAAGGAGAGGCGCTGGAGAACCAGAAAATCCAGCGTACACGGGCATGCACTCATCGCTCCATTATAAAAGGAGAGGCGCTGGAGAACCAGAAAATCCAGCGTACACGGGCATGCACTCATCGCTCAATTATAAAATAACGCAGGGTGTACTATTCATATTTTGCAGTGAAAGGTAGGCTGCTCCATCCTATCCCTCCAGTCCAAATCCAACGCCTAGCACGGAATGGGATCAGCGTATCATAGCATGTCTTGTATCACCAGATACTCACCCCTCACGGTGAATGGAAAGACATCGGTGTGGATGCTTCCTTTGTGCATGTTGTTGTGCAGGATCATATTCTTGCTCTTCACTATATGCCCTCTGAGTTGCAGCATGGACTCGAGAGCAGCATGGGTTCTTTTTCTCTAAACTCGATGTTGTTGATCCACCATGAATTTGAGGGAGTGTTAGATGTGTATAGTCGTCTTTTCTATATATCCCATT
Source organism: Bromus sterilis (assembly GCA_950022295.1). NCBI lineage: Eukaryota > Viridiplantae > Streptophyta > Magnoliopsida > Poales > Poaceae > Bromus > Bromus sterilis. Next base: position 446,978,796 of record OX465595.1, on the reverse strand, counting down.
GTATAAAGGGTTCTCTACACTTTACCCCACATGTATATGTACCAACACGGTGACCATGGCAATAAAAAAACATAGGATAGGAGTTGCAAACACACAAATCACTCAAGAGTCTAACCAAATTCACAAACATTGTAAAATTTGTATGAAAAAACTATCCAGCCTACTTTTTTGACAAAGATCAAAGGATGTGCATAATTATGGCCAGTGCTCTGCGCCGGTTGACCGGCGATCCAGTTCGCCGGTCAAGCCCGGGCCGTCTGATCTCCGTGATTAACGGTCCAGATTTACGCGTATCCCTTCGGATGACTGCAACATTTGTGGTACTTTTGCAATATTTGCGGTACTTTCATAACTTTTTTGGTACACAGATGCAATATTTTTATTTTTGATGTTTTTTGCAGCAAAAAAATTGTGGTAACAAATTTTAAATCGCTGATGGTAGCATTTTTTACTATCGGTTGCAATTTTTTTGGTACATGGATGCAACAAATTGTATGCTTTTTTTCAATTTTTTCACTGTTGCAACAAAAAATCTGATAAAAAATTATGTACCATATTTACCATCAATTCGTGGCAGCAAATTTAATCTACGCTTGTAGCTTTTTTTATAATGTTTGCAACAAAATTCAGGACTCATCATGACCGATACACTTCATCTTTTTTGTTGTAGCAAAAATCATTAGTAACATTTTTATATTATGCTACCAAATGAATGCGTTTAGCATTAAAATAAGTAACATTTTTATATTATGCTACCAAATGAATGCGCTTAGCACTAAAATACTATTAAATACATCCGTTTAGCAAAAAGTAACATAGATCAATATAATAATATTAGTATAATAATAATACAAATAGTAACATTTTATACTACTGTTGCAATATTTATCATGTGCCAGATGCAACAAAAGCGAAAAAGTGAAGGGAAGTGAGCCTGGACCGACCGGCGCGTAGGCTTTGGCCGGTCAGCCGGCCATCATCATTAGCCTAATCAAAATACCCAGAGGTGCTCAGCGACCCGCAACGAGGAATGTTTAAGCGCAGGACATGGATCATACAAATTGTTTCTGATCTTACAACATATAAGTACTGTAAGAAATTATTCAGCATGAGATGTCATATCTTTTCACATTCATAAAAAAAAATCTCCGGCCAGAACATGCCATCTCTAATCCGCTTAACCACCATTTCTTGCTCATCTTTCTTCCTTGGAAATCTCGAAGGACGAGGTACCTTAAGGTCGTCGCAGTCAAGGCACTGCTCCTCATCTCTCAGAACTATCTTCCGCAAGTTGGGAGATCGCTCCAGCATGGATCTTATAAATGCAAACTGTTGTTCGAGTGATTTAAATCCAACGAATTCTAGCTCTTTCAGAAGCATGTTCTCAGAGTTGCTCTCTAAGTGCATCTCCCACTGAGGATTCTGTCTGTCATGGAAGAATTCGGATCTAGCCTCTCCCACATCGCATGTATGTTCCCATACCTGTATGTGTGACCGATTCATTAGAAATGTCACTGCAACCAAGTTTTAAACAGCTTTCCACTAAATTTTGTGAAAAACTAAAGCTGCAAATGTAGGCAAGAAAAGAAATACAGACAAAGACATCACCTCAATATGCAACATTTCGATAGATGGTGCTGCTAGAAGAAAGGCTGTCGTCCATAAGATGTCAAATTCAACAAATATACCACGTACTGAAAGCTTCCTTAGCTTGCTGAATGCGGTGCGGAGTTCCTCCATTTCAGGTTGCAACCAAAGCTGATCACACCATTAAATAAACAAACAAGATAAGAATTGATAGTTTCCAAGCACAGAAATGAGAATATCAAAGAATTTACAGTTATGTTTGTCCTCTATCATAAATAAACACATCCATGATAACTTTCATATCTGTGACAACATGACGAATAACAAATGAAAGTACCATTTAGATAAAATAAAAAAGAACTTACTGTTTCTCCTTGGAAATCCAATGTGAGTGTGTGTATGCCTGTTACTCCATGTAGAAGCTCACTTAATTTAAATAATTGTTGATCACAATTTGAAGGACTCACGAGTTCTAATTCCCCAAGAGATGGGACAAAACCAAAGGTCGACGGGGCAGACGGAGATACCCAAGTATCGCAAGAGAACCTCTCCAATTTAGGGAGGCAGAGAAGGTCGATTCTCAGAAAGCGACACTTCAAGATTTCTAGAACGCGGAGTTTTGAGTCTGGTGCATCGATCTTAAAGAGAGAGAAGGAACCAGTATCAGAATGATAGAGATGTAGATGCGTCAGTTGCTTGCAGCAGTCAAACAGGACATGGTGCATGTCCAGTTTGTCAAAGCCTACATTATCTAGAGAAAGCTTCGTGAGGCAGTGGAGCACACTAGGGTAGGCAGTGAAAAAAGCATCTATATCTTGAGCTCGTTGTTGCAACTCTTCCTCAGTACGGTCGAGAGGCTCTGTCTCATCAAGAATGGTGAGATCCAAATCTTTCAAGAAACCACTGTCGATTGCATCACCTATCAGTGGGCCAACTTCGCACATGAAAGTGTTGATCAAATAGATGTTAAGGTGCAAACTTGAGATAGTGGATTCTCTCTGTTGTTTATCCAACAAACTCCTGGTTGCTTTGGTCAAAGACGCCATAGCTTGTTCCATATCATCTTCCTCAATAGGGTCTGAGGACCGAACAGATAGGAAATCCTTAACACTGATACTGAGCTCAGGCAGCATCCATGGCAGATGCCTCCACCGTGTAGAGAGCACACTTGTCCTTGCAGCCATACGTGAACTGACTCTCCCCAAGATGGACAATAAGATATCATCAGTCAGCATGCTGAGTCTATCTTCATTGTCCAGTTGCTGCAACATAAATCATGAAGGAACCATTATTTAGCTGCCATAAAACTATATTCAGGAATACCAAACAGAGAATACTTTCACATGCTGACAGGAACTACAATCTCTCTACTGCGAAAATTGTTTGATTATATCTACTACTACTACAATATACACCATCGGAAAACTGGAATTCCAAGATAAAAACACAACTACAGATGTTGATTGGTATTGATCGGATGGATAAATTTCTCGGGCTGGACGACTACAGTACCATCTAAAGTAAGAAATACAACATCCCAGAAAACAGGCCTTCGCCCCGCTTTATGTATAAAGCAAAGAACCCACAAAGTACATGACCAAACGATACAAAGGGATGGAGTGGCTCTCAAACATGCCGATCCTCGGATAATCTTCAGACACAGTATGCACGCGACTACGCTACCTAAAAAGAGTACAGGAAGAACCAAGAAACACCACGCTAAGCCCTATAACACCTAAGCTCCACGACAACGCCCTCAAGAGGGAGAACAGCGCTAAGCTTCATCGATGTCGAGTCAACAAACAAAGGTTTTTACCCGAAACCCGGACATGGGAAGGAGCTCCACAACGACGTCTTCAGGAAGATCACGATGCCCGTGAGCATCACCGTCGTCAGCGACAAAACGCAAGGCTTTCGTCGGTAAGTCCCCCAGGCCACCACGAGGTCTCCAAGCCAAGCGCAATGATCTCAGTACTCCGGATCCAAATCAGGGTGCCTCCACTATCAAGGATAGTTAGCGCGCCCGAGCCACCCACTGCTCACCTCTTGCCGCCCACACGACCAAGAGGGACCACATCCCCATCGCCATGGTGCCCGTCGAAGAGCAACCATGCGACCGACCATTCAGGGCCGCCACCCCGGCATCCATGTCAGTGCCACCAGCACCCGCCCACATCACGGTGCACCACCACAGAAAGGAGAAGTGAAAGGCATCTCCTTTCACTCCTAGCCCGGCATTAGCCGCAGGTGCTAGGTCAGCGCCTCCGCAACTAGGAGGCCCAACACCCGTGTCGCTCACCGTTCCCAGTGGACCGGGAGGTACACTATCCCACAACTACTGACGGCCGCCGAGGAGCACGCTCGCACGACACCATGTCCGTGGTATACGGCACCACCCCATCCCTCGGACGCAGCCGCCAGCATCCCTGACCCCGCGAGTAGGCCCGCACCACCGCAACTCCACGCAGCAGCCGTCGTTCCGTCTCGCAAAACATTGCAACTCCATGAGGGCGCCGTGTTTCCTACCAGGTTCCACGTCTCGCGATGCAGAACACCGAAAAGGAGGGAGGAGGGCCCCACGGCGGCGCTAAGGCTTTGGCTGGCGGCGCCCTCTAGCCGCCCACGAGAGCGACACATGCAAGCGGGGCTTTTTTCCAAAGGAGATGCCTTTCACTCCTCCTTTCCGTGGTGGTGCACCGTGATGTAAGAAATACAACATGCAGTTCGAGGAAGAACCTCCGTGGCCATATAAAAAAATTCCTGCTCATCGTCGTCCTCCAACCGGATGCTTGCATATATACTTTGTTACGGAAAGTACGCGTCAACTGACACAAAAACTTACTAATCGGTTAAAAGCTTTCCAAGATAATTGATAGAGGAGTTGCACAAAAGATAAGAAAAATCATTCCCATCACTTCCTTTAGCTACAACAGTAAGATGTAAACTGGAGTTTAATATTATCAGAACAACAACGAGTGACAGACATCTCTCAGATTTGCGAATGTTTTTCTCATCATTGCCTTGTGTTTTCCTTCCAACACGATCATCTAAATGTTCTAAAAATAACAATATTATGCACAGATCTTGGTTTCCAAAGATACAGGAGGGGGGCGGGGGGCAAAACAATGAAGCCACGGCTGCATGGTGAAACTTTGAACCCAAATCTTGCTATATAACTATTGGCTCTGTTTACTCGCTTTTTTACTGTGACAAGACCAGAGTAAATTAAAGGTTTATATCTGGCTAGACAAACTTAACAAAAAAGATTCAATATTTGAAAGGCGCACCTCAATAACTTATAGTGTTAGGATCTCTTGTATTGTACGTAGAGTGGGATATCAATTAAGGAGGGTGCTGGAGAAGAAAATTAGAACAAACGGGCATGGCCAAAAAGAATAGATGGAACTTACTTGGCTGTCGGAACAGTGATTGTTATCATTATTATTCGCCTCCATGGAGAGTGTGGGGTCTAGGCGATGTGGGAAGCTCTGTACTTGGTTGGGTGATTCGATGGAATTATCGCAGACGAGGCTTGGAACGAAATCCTTGAGGCGAGTGTGGAGGCGAGATTGACACCGAGGTAGTAGTATTTATAATAACCGGAACCCCTCCCAGTCCGAATTGGAGGGGTCGTAATCCGAGCCGAACTCGAAGATTATTATTACTGGTCCAAAACAAAATCGAGTTGGTCTCCACTCCGGAGGCGGAATCCTGTACCGCTGCTGCTATTGATCTGATCATATGGTGACTTGATAGACAAGCAGCAGTCCTCCTCCCATGGAAATTTAAAGATCTGGCGCCAGAGCAAGGCGAACGGACCCTGAAAGACAGAGGCAAAAGTTAGAGACAGAGGCAAACAGAGCCGAATCCGTGATGAATTGGAACGTGTGTACATACCTTCTTACTGGAGGAGGAGGGTCATGGCTGCCGAGAAGATGAAGAGGGAGGCGGCGGCACTGAGAAAAAAAAAAGAGGGCGGCGGCGGCACTGAGAAGAAGAAGAAAGGAAGAATCGAACCCTAGCTACATATTTATCTCTCTCCTCCTCACCCACCCACACCAACCTCTCCCCACTTGGGCATATATTGGGCCGACGTTGGGCCGAATTATTCTTCGTGACAGAGAACAGAGCAGCGCGCGGGCACGGCAAGCCGGCGACTGCCAGGCTAGAACAGAGACGGAGGCAGAGTATTTGCTTTCGTGCAATCAAGGAGTATTCTTCGTGCTGCAGTTTGTGGTGGTGGGTGCACGTCAAGGAGTATTTGCTGGGTTTCCTGTAATCAACGGCTATGCTGCCCGTCATCCCGCAAAAACATGTCCGTCGCCGGAGGCAAAGAGGAACACCCAAACCCATCGGGTGATATTACTCTACTGACCCGACGTTGCAGACTACTTCATTCGTTTGTTGCCAAAATCGAGAACATAGTGATTTGAAGAGTTAATAAATATCAAGAATCGCGAGATGTTGTTGGTGAAGAGCCAAGGAACGCTGGCCGCCGCCGACCGACCGATCGAGCGATGTTCATCCGTCTCTCGCGTCGTGCCTCTCGTCGACAAGACAAAAAAACAGTTTCCCAAGAGAGATATTGCTGGACGTGATCGAGATCGCTGATCGCCGTCGCCGGCACGGACGGAGGAAGCAACATCCAGCTGGAATCTGCTCGGGTTGAGGCGACTACGTGATCGATTCCATGGCGCGTGACGAATGAGCAAGGCACGACGTTCAAAAAAAACAGCAAGGCGCGGTCGTCGTGTTCTCGCTTTCGATTCGCGATGGGAGGTTTTTTTTTGCAGGGTGTGTGTGAGTTTTTCTTTTCAGTTTTTTTTTATAGAACAAAGTACAATTCAGACGATCACATACACGAGCATATACTCATCCCTATAAATGCACTAGTAAAATGTCTGTGCGTTGCCATGGGCTTTAAATTCTTTTAGCATATATTAATAAATGTATGTTAATTTTGCATATATATATATATATAAGATACTTCCTTCATTTGAAATTAATTATCACTTAAACAAATGTATCTAAACGTATTTAGCACTAATAATCCATAAATGCTATACAACCTTCAGTATTTTAACGAATTTTCTTAGTTGTGCTCAGGTTAAATGACAAGCAGATAAGCATCAAATCATCATCCTGGATAACCTTCTTGTCAAGTAGTATCTATTGAAAGGTATAAACTTTCTATAGAAAAATATTTAAATGAGCAAGATAGCTCCTTTAATTATATTGCCACAGTTTTGCGATTGTTGTGGTCTCTCATACCACGTTAAGGACCAGTTCTTTTCAACCCGTGATTCTCCAGAATCTGATTCTAGAGCACTGCCCACAGAATCAACCGTCCAGTTCTTTTTCGTGATTCCAAGATGTGATTGTTGTATAAGTTGTATGCTAAAATGTCTGTAATGCCCCTAAACCAAATTGCTAATATTTTAGTACATAAAAATAAGTTGCAAATATTATAAAATCATCATTCCATACCACAATAAAATTCATACTAAATCATTCCAAAAATAAAAACATGTCGGCTGTAAGGAAATCCGGTCATCCGGTGGAAGGGAGTGAGAGAGCATGAGATGAGATAGAGTCCGACGGGGATGGCTGGGCGGGGAGGACTGGGGCGGCCCGAGTGGCATTTTCTCCGTAAATACCTTCGCCTGATAGGTTCTTTTTGCGGAACGAAACGTTGCCTTTTGCGGGAAGAGCTCAGAATCGCCAGAATCGCCGCTATATGGTGATTTTAGATTGCACTAACGATTCCAGCGATTCTGTGATGATTCCTGGTGTTTGAATGAGTTCTTTTGTGATTTTGATTCTCCGAGTAGCGATTCTTTAGAATCGAGGTAAAAAGAACTGGCCCTAAGACTTTTAGCTTCTGTTGATTTCCATGATTAGAAAGTAATCATGATTTTATATATAGGACAAAGCATGCTATCAAAATAAACATAGATTAGACACATGAAAACCTCAGTAACATAACATGGTTATTCAAAAAAAGATATGCATCTCGGCGAGCCATTGCGATGCATTCAGCGCACGGGATTTTTTGCCTAGCTGCAAGGTCTGCATTGCGCTGAGCACGAACAGCCCGACTCTCTTCTGGTTGCATGCTCTGCATGCGTGCTCTTCAGCGGGATTTCACCTCTTGACTTTGCTCATCTGACTTATTTTTACGGGCGACCCTTCTATGGGTGTTCATCTCTTGCCTCTCCTCATCTGTGAGTCTTTTACTAGATGTCCTTTGACTTGCATTCCTCTCTTCAATTGTTTTATTTTTCCTAGCTGCTCTTCGACATGCTTTCATTTTCTCTCTCTGCTCAGGTGTTAGTCTATCTTGCTTTATCACGGTTCCGCCTTTGTTGTTTTTTTGTCTTCTGTAACACTTGCATTGTAAGCAATATGTTCCACATCACTTGCTCTTCCTTGAAGTGTTGTAGGGATTTCTGTAAGTGAATTGTGTAAATTGTTAAACCTAAGATATAGTCTGAAGCAATAGTTAGTGCAGGTTAGACTTGACAAATCCAGAACTATAAGTAACCATAATCCAATGAAAAAATGACATTTTTGACTAACCAAGAAAATTCTACGTTTCAATAAAATGTGCCATACATGACGACACATGATTTCCATGGACATAGCAAAAATATCAATTGGCTCTACTGCTTCTTTCCTCACCTTTACTCGTCGTGTCTATTTAACCATCTTATTTGCGAGAAGATTCTTACGTAACACTAACCCATATAATTAGCAAAGCAATTACCTGCAAAATAAAGGGTAATACGTGCACGACTAAAGGGGTAAACCAAACTGAAGTTGTGTGCAGATTACATAGATATGCATGGCATAGAAGAATAAACATAAAACCTTAGCAATCAGAAATTATACAGAGGAAGAAGTTTAGAGCAAAAAGCACATCCCTGTTACCACTTAATTATAACAAAGTAACATGGTGTCATAGCCTAACAACCAAGGAAAATTTTGAAATACGATTTTGTACACCAAAAACCAGGTACATGGGTAGCATACGCATAGTTGTCACATAATTTCTATTCTGACAATGATGTAATTAATTAAAGACTAATTTTGATGTGGATTACTGAAACCTTTGTATGTGCACAATTGCCATACCATCAAAATTAATAACATATACTTTTAAGTCAAAAATACTTCTTCGAATTCCAACTATGATAACTTGTTCATTAGTGGGTAATAAAAATAGGTCACCTTTGCGTGCTAGACTTACTTCAGAAAAGGTAATGGTTTCAAGAAACATGAGTGAATGGTTTGGTGCCTTCAAATTTTTTAATCTTGATGGCACCGGAATGGTAGACTTCTTCGATATGGTACGGTCCTTCCCACTTGGAAAGTAATTTACCTAGAGAAAACCTGAAACGAGATCTATACAACAAAACTTTATCACCAACAATAAATTCCCGTTTCAAGATTCACTTTTCATGCCACTTCTTTACCTTTTATTTGAACATTTTCACGCTCTCGTAAGCTTTATTTCTCCACTCATCTAGAGAAGTCAAGTTCATGAGAAACATTTCACCATCAAGCTTAGGTTCAGCATTAAGCTCTCTAACAGCCCAGAAAGCTTTGTGCTCTAACTTTAAAGGTAGATGGCAGGCCTTTCCATAGACCATCTTATAATGAGACATGCACATGGGGTTTTTGTAAGCAGTTCTATACACCCACAGAGCATTGATACGATGAGGAAGATAATTATCTCACCCCTCGTTGGTTACCCCAAGTGGAAGGTGAGATGTAGTGTAGCGGCAAATTTCCCTCGATGAAGATACCAAGGTTATACAATAAGGTGTCAACGGCGCCAGCAATTTGCTTCTGCTAGGGAGTTGACGTGGACCTGCACACATCAACAAATAACTTTGCTCCCAACGAGTACAGAGGGGTTGTCAATCCCTCCGGCCTTGTTGTTTATAAAGGATCAAACACAAAGGAAAGGTAATAATAACTGCAATGGAAAGTAAAAAAGGAAATAAACTGACCTCATCGATGTTGTATTTTACACCATCCCGCGGCAATTTGGTCGGGCCATGTTTTTCTTTGCTCGAAGAAGATTTGCTCAATCCGGGTTGCTAAAAGAAGAAATATTTGTTAATTGATTGGTGACAAAAAAATTATTAGTATATTTAATGATCACCATAGGCCTTATATATTTATATATATACCTCGGCGGAATTTGTTGTTAATTGAAGATCATTTTCTTCGTCTCTTTCCTCGGACATTCCCTCACCGGAATCGTTCAGATATTGTGAGCCGTCATCATGAGCATCGGTATATATATTACAAGAAGTATAGAAGATCTTTCACACTTTACAAAAGTACTCAACATAAAGAAAATGAAACTATCATGATGCAAATGTATGCCTCTGTCAGGATAGCCGGATATGCAATGATACTAGCGCGTCATGTAGCAATGATTAGGGCAAGGCCGAACTAGCATGCGGCTCATCGATCAAGCAAGTAGCATGTATGACATGAGGATCAAGTCATGAGAAGGTGGATGTTTCATGGCAATGTATCTCGAAAAGGCTATGGAAATGCCTTAATAGGTAGGTATGGTGGCTGTTTTGAGGAAAAATATAAGGAGGTTTATGATGACAGAGCGTATCGTGCCAAGGGTTTGGATGCACCGGCGATGTATGCGCCAACTCTCAAGGTGAGAAAAGGCAATGCACGGTACCGAAGAGGCTAGAAAAGATATAGGTGGGTGGAAGTGTCAACTTTCGAGTACTCACATTAGTCCGAAGAACTCATGCACTTATTATCGGTAACTCTCAATCTGATCAGGAGGTTCACAAAGAGACAAGTACCCCGAGGAGGAGTGTATGGGGTTTGGTTATCCTTGCGCTTCCTCGACTCATGGTACATGAGTGTACTCTAATATTCGAACCCTCCAGAGGTTAGTGATCCATCTAGTAGCTAGAGTTCTCAACAGGGGTTTTTGGTTTTCGAAAAACACACGGATTGCCCAAAATACGACATCTATCACTAATAGGCTCGAGCTCTTGACACCAAAAGTGCAAACATTACTCACATCAATACCTCAAAACTATTGCAAGTTACTACTAAAATTAAATAGCAACCTCAATTACCTACTCTCAAGACAAGACGCAACTCAGTGCAACAACGAACTCTCTTAACAAGATAAACATGAAAACTAAAGAGAATTCCAGCAACAAACTAAACAAAAACCAAGGCTCTTGCTAAGAAAAACTAAGACTAAAACTAGACATGACAGTAGCTACTAAAAGATAAAGAACACATAACAGCAAAAAGATAGGCATGAAGAATCCTATGATGTGTTGTAGATTTTGAAAGTGGAGCATGTTTTGCAAAGAAAAAACAAGCTTAAGGATTGCAAAACTGCGAAAAGAAAAGCCGGGGCAGAAGCTGTGAAAAATAGAACAGCAGGTAGTAAAGAATTTTTTAGGGATACTTCTATAACTCGAATCAAAAAACTCAGAACAGACGCTCGAAAGTCAATTGTATGGAGCACGCTGTCAAAAAAATTCAGATCAAAAATATGATCTGGTGATTTTAGGCATACCGCCCATTTCTTTTGAGCCTCTTCCTTTCTTTTGTAGCATAGTTAGCATTGCGGTGCGTTTATAATCCTGTCAATTGCCTAGCTGTGATTTGTTTACCTCACTAGCACTTTTATCGTCTTTTGGGAGAGAGACATCACTAGTGAACGTCATGGGACCCCGGTCCATATTTCCACCATTGTTTACACCCTCAATTTACTTTCAGTCTTTACTTTCCGGTGCCACTATCATTATCTCTTGTGTTGATCCTTTGTAAACAGCAAGGCCGGAGGAATTGACAACTCCTCTGTACTCGTTGGGAGAAAAGTTACTTGTTGTGTGTGTAGGTCCAGGTGAAGTTAGCAACCTAGGGTTGTGAACGGCGCCATTGTTCACTTTACCACCTTCTTGTATTTATTCGAGTCCTACGGGAGACAAACTCTATCCTCTAGATAGGGGAAATCTGCTGCTACGCTACATCTCACCTTCCACTTGGGGTAACCAATGAGAAGCGAGAGAAGTATCTTCCTTGCTAGCATCAAGCAATTTCTGGCGCCGTTGCCGGGGACTCCAGTCTACAAGACAGGGGAGTTGCACACTATCTTTTATATTTGCTTCTTAGTCTTGTTAGTTTACCTTTCAGTTTTTTATCTTTGTGTCCTATATCAAAAATCCAAAAAAAATTAGTATGTCTAGTTCCTTATTTGCCAATCAATGTCTGACTTCTTTGAAACCAGATCTTATTGGCATGGAGGATTCACCGAGGATCAACAAAATTGGTACAAGGAACAAAGTATCACATAAAGCATTGTTACCATGATCCACATGCAAAAAGGTACTCTTACTCTCCACATAAGCAAAATCCTTCTCATTATTAATAGTGGGAGCAAACTCAAGAAAATAGCTATCACATGAATCATTCTTATCATGATACACTTCCAAACATTCATTCTTTATAGCATAAGTGTCATCACAATAATCATCATAGATAGGAGGCAAAGTATCATCAAAATAAATTTCCTCATCAAAACTTGGGGGGCTAAAAAGATCAACTTCATAAAACGTAGCATCCCCAAGCTTATGGCTTTGCATATCATTAGTATCAAAAGTATTCAAAGAAGACATGCAAATAACATTACTACTATCATGAGTGTTATGCAAATAATAAAGCTCCATAGGCTTTTTGATTTTCTCTTCAAACACTTCATGTCCCAGCTCAAGGTAGAGCTCATAAAGCTCTCTCATAATATTTTGGTTGTTTTCCATAAAGCCTAACTAGTGAAAATAAAAACAAGAAATGAAAAGATTTAATTGCAAGATCTAAAGATATACCTTCAAGCACTCACCTCCCCGGCAACGGCGCCAGAAATAGCTTGATGTCTACACACGCTTCTATTCTTGTAGACTATGTTGGGCCTCCAAGCGCAGAGGTTTGTAGGACAGCAACAATTTCTCTCAAGTGGATGACCTATGGTTTATCGAACTCAGGGGAGTAGAGGTTGAAGATGGTCTCTCTCAAGCAACCCTGCAATTAAGATACAAGAAGTCGCTTGTGTCCCCAACACACCTAATACAACTAGGAGTTGTATAGGTGCACTAGTTCGGCGAAGAGATGGTAAAATATGGGTGATAGGTGTAGCAAAGTAAGGTAATATAAATCTGTAATAAAAAGTGCAGCAAGCAAACAAGTAGTAAACGTGAGCGCAAACGGTATTACAATGGTGGAAACAAGGCCTAGGCTTCATACTTTCACTAGTGGCAACTCCCAACAACATTAACATAGTCTAATCACATGATATTCCCCATAAAACATGCAATGGAGACGTACTCGAAGGTCATTCCTTTGTGGTCAAGAGAGGACGAGAATTGTGTAGGGCTACAAAAGCACACATCATAGTTCGTAGTTCTCATCTATGGATTTCCCAATGTCATCGCGGCCATTCAAAGAGAGTACCACAATCACCACAACATATCTAAAGGATAGTCAAAGACAAGCACCAAGAGACTCTCAATCTTCACTACTACAAAACTTAGCTTTGGTAACACATGCCCGTAACACAAGAAAAAATGTGTCCACACATCATTGTAACATATAATGTGGAGAAGACACAAAGTTGTAACACATATTCCACGTGTGCGAAAAGTGTTACAAGGTTGTAACACATTATTTATGCAAGTCGAAAGAGCGATACAAGGTTGTAACACATTATTTATGCAAGTCGAAAGAGCGATACAAGGTTGTAACACATTATTTATGCAAGTCGAAAGAGCGATACAGGTTGTAACACATTTACTTGATGTGTTACAAGTTTGTAACACATAAGGGATGTGTGATAATAAATGTTACAATTACAATAATAAATGATTAACTATTTTTTTAGGATCTCTTTTTCTTTGTTCCTATGAGAAGACTTGTTCCAACATGCGGTCCATCTTTCCTGCATGGTCTTTCGATGACCTATAATGTCTATCTTGAGGTTATTTTGCAAATTATGGATTAGACCCAAACTTGTCAATATATACAAGAGACGAAGTGACTTGATAATAAATTTTCAAGTTTTTTCCTATTAAAAAAACATATTGATATGCTTAAAAAGATATAGAAAAAATAATTTTTAAGACGTATCTTGACAATACATAGACATCAGGGTTCATAAAAAATGTGAAAAGTAGAATTGAGAAGAGTTGGATTATCATGTATTGAAAACAATTAGAATGTGTAGCTTCCTTGCGTGTTCTACCATTTACTTATCTATCTTATCAGCCAGGCCTAGGTGTTCAATATAAACCAGGATTAGTGATAAAGCTAACCAAAAATGTCATTCAAAAACCCAAAATGTATATTTCAAGTAGCCAACAAAACCAGTTTGTTGTTCGCTTGATGCTGAAATGTACAGGTTACTGTTTTTGTGTTCCGAAAATTCGGATTCAAACATTCACACTGTTCTAGGACATATTCAGACTTCAACAACAAAAATTGACAACATGTCAACACAGAGGAGGAAATTTGAACACTACAAGAGCATTATGATTTATGACAATCACACATGTATCTCAATTCTGAACTGTCGAATAGAACATAACAACCATACAAAATACTTCCAACCATGCACGCAGCATATATGAGAGTAGACCCAGTTCTGAACAACACAGTCTCACACAGCAGTACAACACAATGCAGCTAGACAGACATACTAGTAGGCTGAGTGTGTTAATCAGTCGGCACAAAGCTACCAAGCAGACAAGAATATATTGTTCTGGATCTGGACCAACACAAAGCAGCCCTCCATGTAGCATGCAGTCTGAACCTGTATCATGCAGCCAAAATAAATCAAATGCTAGTGGATAATTTAAAACGTGAATATGGAAATTAAAGTTCCTATATAGTATGTAAATAAAAATTATGATTCTGAATAAGACAACAAATTCCTTAAAAATGTCAATGTAGATGTTTGATCTTATAGATGAATGACAACAATTATCCAGAAACATCTGCTTGATCTTCAAGATGAATTTATGACCCTCATATGTGTGCTCCTTTTGTAGGTCAAAATACCAGGAGTAGTACTACTTAAATGTTGAAGATGATAAAAGAAAAGATCTGATTATGCTGAATGACACTCCAGATAGAAAAAGATTAGCTCAAGGCACCGTCCTAGTGCATGCACCTCATGCCATCAACTCTAGTTCAGTAATCAAGGTCAAGATGCAATGTGATTGTTTGAGCACATGGTAAAAATCTTTAGTGTGATACTCAGAGATATCTCAGTTACCCCATGCCACCACCTCTAGGCCAGTACTCAAAGTCAAGATGCTTCTAGCAAAATCTTTAGTGGAATATAAATGTTTTGGTTGCAACTGAGCTCAGGACCTATCTGGTTGTCAGATATTTGTGATGTGAGCAAAACCAAGGATTTTCAGATAATGTGAACAAATACAGTTTATTTTACACAAGCACATAGTACAGTAATTTAGGATTTTGATCAGAGGTTTGTGTAAAAATTAAGCATTTAATAGTAAAATATTTTCACTCCATCTGCCATAAACAATTTGACAATAAGAATCTTGTAAGAACTACATTTTCAGTGATACAATCGAGAAATTAAAATGCTTAAGACGTAGAACCCAATAATGATTTATAATAAGGATAGTTTAACAACAGCTAGATCACCATCATATCTGAAATTTCGGCAAGCATGTGATGTAAAACCACCGACAATAGTTGAGAAAAGCAAGCCGAACCTGCATAGTTCCCGGTAGAGGGCAGTCTAAGATGTCGTGGCTGAGACCAGGGAAAGCGTGCACGGCCTGACCATGGGCGAGAGAGGGCATCAAAGCCATTCCGAATCCAATATGAGGAAAGACGCGGGTGGCAGGAGAAGCAAATGCCCGTGGCCGTTGTGTAGCCAGTGCTGTACATGCAAATACAATACATAAATTTATTGGAATTGCTAGCTGAATAGCAAATTCTGTTAGAATTTCATGTCGATATAAAACCCCAATTTAATCAGATTAAGAAACCTTCTTTTTATCCAATCTAATGGACACAATGGCTAGAACAAACAATAGTTGTACCTAAATAAACTTTTACAGATGCACATGAACAAATCCACACGAACAGAGTCAAACAAAGGGTTGAATAGGGAATCTCACCATGGTCCCGAGATCGTTGCCATCCTTATGGAGGCGACTCCATCAGCGTATGGAGTCGGGCTACAGAAAATATCGAGTCAGATCGGAGTTGCCAGAGAATCTGTTCACGGAGCAGGGGAGGTGGAGCAGGCCGGCAACATAGGGAAGGGGCGGAGTGGGGGGGCGCTCCAAGCCGCCGTATCTATGGATGTGGTGCCTCCGACGCATATGGGAAGGTGCCCAAACCCGGCCTCGGATGGTGTAGCCGCCTTGGAGAGAGGTAGGCGTAGCGGCGCTCGTGTCTATGGCGACGAGGATGGACGGCGCATGTGCGGAGATGCAGGGTGTTGCTTACCTGGTAACAAAGGGAGGGAGGAGGGGGCCGGTGGGAGGCAGCATGGGGAGCGGTGGGGAGCGGCGCCGGCACGGGAGAAAGGGACCGACGGGGTCGGGGTGGTCGTGGGAGAGGAGCGGCGGCTTGGACCTTGGATTGGATGAGGAGGGACGGTGGCTAAAAGCCGATGGTTTTTTTAGGCAAAATCTACTGGCATATTTCTCTCTTTTTCCGTACTGTATCTGTTTTTTTAGGGTTTGTATCTGTTTTTTTAGTACGTATTCCCTCCGTACGGAGTAGTTTTTTATGTATTTGTTTTATACCTTTTTAATAAATATGTACGTATACATTGTATTTTAAGTAAAGTGTAAAGGAAATTGGAGATGTTTGAAACAATTAAAAATGCATAAGTTTTCCAAAAATAATACTCCCTCCTATCCATATTAACAGACTCAAGTTTGTCTAGATACATATGCATCTAGTCTAAATACTTAACTAGATACATACGAATCTAGACAAAATCGAGTTCATTAATATGGATCGGAGGTAATACTATAATTATTTTGTAGACACATGTTGTATGTGGTTTGAAAATAAAAAAAACTGAGCTAAAGGATATTTAAGTATACAAGTTCATGTTCTAAGGGCGATCGAGAAGCCTACTCCAGATGCATTGAAGTTGGTTGCACGTTCACCTGCAAACGACTAAGTAAGCACAGCTTCAACATCGTTCACACCACCAAAGCGCTCCTCTCTTCTCCATATCCGCTTCTCTTCACCCTTGCTCCTCTCATCTCCGTCTCCGGTATCGACAATGCCCAAGTTGTGGTCCTTCGAGCGACCGATGGCGGCGAAGGAGGATCTCCATCTAGATCATGCATTGCGACCTCATTCTTTAGGGCCCTCGTCCTCCATGGTGTACCAAGCACACTTGGAGATCTTCCTCCAGCGGTTCCTCATGCAGCGCTGTTCAACGCCACCTTCATCGCCACTACACCATGTTGCATGGATGTTGTTGTTCTATGATGACGTCGGCGTACCCTGCGGGTGCCCACCATGGGCCAACTCGAACGCTTGTAGCACAATGCAAGGACTCCAATTCGTAGTCAATTATGACTCATATAAACCCTACCTGGCTATTTATATAAAGCCATACATGGCACCCTAAAAGAGAAAAACAACTTGAATGAGAGAGCACATCAACAACGAGCCTCACGCGCAGGCCGCAGGACAGGAAGAACGTTTGTGTTGCAGACGCTGTCGGCGGCGACTGGGAACTTACCTCAACGAACCCTTCAATGCAAAGATGCGAAATTAAGTCTGCTATAAGCCATCAAAATTTCAATGGATTCCAACAGTTGTATCCCCTTGCCAACTCATAGATTGAGCACTATCAGAACCCCTGATGGAACTCCGCGTGACTTTGGGAAAATAATTTATGAGGTCGGTTCGAACATCAATTTGAAGACCCCTTCCATGAAAACGTGCAGAATACAATCTCGCACCACACCAAAAAAATTGAGCCAATTTCAACGGTTAGATCCCTGTTAGCAGCTCGCACACTGCAACAACGTTTGAGATTTAGGCGACTTCGCGAATTCAAATCGCGAGCCTGGATTTTGGGACTCCATCCACCGCGTTGACTCCGCCCGCCACATCGAATTTGTACGGCTGCACGCTGTACGACACCGCCGTGTCGACTCCATTCGGCGCGTTGAGTCTTTTGGCTAAGCCTAGATAGCGATGATCTAGGTGTCGTCGGGTCTTGCGAGGTAGAGGGTCGTCCTACCTCACCGATGCAGACCTCCCACCCACGAGCCTATCCTAAGTTATTAGTTAGATCACCCCATAACATCAGCGGTGGCAAGAGAAGGTCCTTCTCGCATCGTAGTCGTTCATTCATTGTACTAGATGAATGAGCGACACTTATTATGAATCGGAGGGAGTAGTACTTATTCATCCATCCGATGGTTTCACCTCTGTACCAGTACTTATTCAGGCAACACATGGTTTCAGTCTAATTTAGTTAAGACAAAACCTTTTGTAGAATAGACACAGTAATTTATAGTCTGGGCTTATAGACTGTCAATCCCATGTGTCGGATATGCATCGTACTTAATTTGTAGATCAACATCGAACCTGCAATCATATTTCTTCTTTCGTCAGAGATAGCAGACACAGTTTTTCTGCCTGAACTTTTAGTTGCACATACAGATATGCAAATAATAAATTTGTGGAAACATAATACCTCCCTTAAAACTAATAGTGTAGCTGAATATATATATATATATATATATATGAAGGTAAATTGTTTGGGACACCTAGGTGCCTGGGCACCTTATAACATGTACGTCTATATTTCATTGGGTATTTAGTTGTAGATAAATACGATCAGTACACATATATCTATAAATAATTTTTAATCTTTGCTAGGTATATATACCCATGACTATCTTTTGATTTCATTAAGTAATACAATACCTACATATGATTAGGTATGTACGCGTAAATTTTATATGGGGTATTTAGTTGTGTACAAATACGAGAAATACGCACATACCTAAAAATGATTTTTAATCCTACGTAGGTATATATACCCACGACTAATATATACAAATGACTAATAATCATAAACTAGCTTCCGAGATAAATTTTAGAGGCTAGGAGCCTGGGCACCTAGGTGTCTCAAATGGTTATCCTATATATGAATATATATATATATCCATGTTTCTTACTAATACAAAAATATCAGAGTATTTTGATCACATGTGCAATAGTCATGCCCAAGAAAACAGACCCTAGTTCATTGTTATTTTGCTCTTTTTAACACAAAAGGCAGAGTTTTGTATGAACTCGTTCAGCATCTATTAAGTCTACTAGAAGGGAACGCACGCCTTGGTTTCATGAGATATCTCAAAACCAAACACCACCATAACAAGCATCAAGTCTAAGAAAAGGCTTTCATATGACCATGTTTTTATTTATTATGCCAGTAACCTCTTTTACAGATTTTTTTTATCAAATTTGGTGTTATCTATTTCAGGGGCATCATCATCCTACAATACTCCGCTTGTCTCCCACAGAACAAAATTTATCAACAAGATACAGGTATTGCATCTTAGAAAAAATGCATTGTTGTTTTCATTATCTTGAGGTGCTTAGCAAAATGTTTTTGTCATATCAGTAGGTTAGGGGCCCAGCAAGAATATTGCACAAGACAAATCTCCAATTAGGTTTTCACTTTTATGCAGTATGTATTCACAGTTTCAGTTATTTTAACTGCTGCTAGCTAGTATGACATACTAGTAATCCAAGTTTATATGCATCTATACACCCACTCACGTTTTTTTCACAAAGATGAACTAACCGATGACCTTTCGAAACCCGCTAGCATCACACCACCAGCGGGAAGCGCTAGCACCACTTATGCCACGCGAGCCATCTTTGCATCCTCTTCCATCCTCACATTGACTCCCTTCCCTTCAGTTATTTTTTGGTGCAGTAAAGCAGAAACTATTACCCGTTGTTTCTGCTCCTTCGAGGAAACAACACGCTCAGCAGCAGCAAGCAGTTGCACATGCATGAATCAGGAATATCAAGCAGTAGCAGGTGCACGCAACAGTTGCAAGTAGTAACAGTGCAGGGCTGCACGCATCAAACAAACAGCAGCATTTATGTGCCCCAAGATTGACCTGATGTCTCTCTTTTCAGTAACAATAACGTGGATGTGTGTTTTACAGTGTACGTAGCTAGTAGTATATATATGTGAGCTTCTAGCTAATTTTCTTTTTAACTGCAAATATCTGTGCGGTTGCAGGCTAGTTGTTTGATGTTTTTATCATATCCAGATTGGTTCGTTGTAAATTAGTCCACTAACATTTGGATCTTGCTGGAGCTCATATTTCCATTTCGTAGGTTGCAAAGCTAAAGAAAACTAAAGAGCGAGACGCTCCAAGCATAGCACATAACGCATGAAGTGATAAAAATATAGTGAGATGAAGGACGAACTGATGATTGTCGATGGAGAAGGGGATACACGGGGGCATCCCCAAGCTTATACGCTTGAGTCTCCTTGAATATTTATTGGGGATGCATGGGGCATTGTCGGGGGGATGGATCAGGCCCATAGACCCGGCATTAGAAACCTCTGGGCCGACTTACATATGAAGACCCACAAAGAAGACCCGACCAGGAGTCTGACGTGCCAAGTGTGAAGATTGAAGCCCTAGAAGGAATTCGGCTTACCTTGTATAACACATAGCAAACTTGGAAAGTAGAATAGAACTCCACATCGTGTAGGAGTCGGACTCTAGGAATCCTGGGACCCATCACCTTTATAAGCCGAGGTCCATGGGAGCCAGAGCCTGAACTTACCTCAAGCCAGGACTAGACAACTCGCGTCATAACCTAGATCTCCACGAGACTAAGGTTGCGAAACATCATCACTGTAATCGATAAGATTGGCTCTTACTATTGAGGATTCGATCCCCCAATAGTCAAGAAGCAGGAGTAGGTCTTTACCGCATCGACGGGGCCGAACCTGGGTAAATCGCCGAGTCCCGTGTCTATGTCGACTCTCTCCTCGAATTCGCCTCGCAACCAAGGTCCCATGATAAGTCCGACTCTACGGACATCTGCCGTGACTTTTCCACGGCAGTTGGCGCTCGCAGGTGTTGAGATTCTAGGGGGAGCTCTGCGAGGTATGGAAGGATTCGTGACTGGGCGAATCACCAGGAGCCGACGCGGAAAGCTCTGCATCGACGACTCGACTTGGGGCCCTGACGCTGATTTCGTCGAGTCGGCCGGTTATCGGGCCCCGATCGGGTCTATTCATATCTTCATTGGCAAGACAGATGGATCTGAGCCAGAGTCGGATCCTGAAGTCCCCCTGGAAACCTCGAGTCGGCGACATGCCGGCTCAAGGCACGCTTTTGTTGGGTTCATCGCTGGATCTCCAGAGTCGGCACGCTCTGTCGAGTCCCTGACACCCGACACCTCGGAAGAAACATCTGACGCTAACTCGCATCCTAGTGAAACAAGCTTCTCAGATATCGGCTCCATCCGATCCGCCGGGAGCAACAGACTCGGCCCGGGGATAGCAGAATACGACCCCGACTTCCCGCAATACGAGCCTCCATACTGCGTGACGGTGTTCATGGCAGGCGTCAAAGAACAGGGAAGTCAGCCGGGTCTGGGAGCGGCGCAGAATCGGAACGCAGAACCGGCTCACAATACGGCCCCTAATCCAGATAGGGAGCCACCAGAAGTTCTCATGGGAGCAGAAGCCCTCACTGATACCTTAAACGCCCTGGACGAAGCCTTAGCCGCACCAATGACCACGGAAAACCAGGAGGCCTGGAGAACCAAGGTTAACGGACTCAAGGCCCAAGTAATGAGCATACGGAGGGAAATTAACTCCCAGAACGCACAAATGGTGGAAAGAGAAACCCAACTTGCCCAAGAAACCAGGCGCTTACGACACGAGTCGGAGTTGATATAAGCCCAGAGACTAAGTCTCGCCAACGCGCGTCCCGCAGGACCCGCGAGCCGGATCCCTGCTGATCTCCTGGCCCGGAGACTGTTCCAGGATATACATCAGTCGACTCCCCCAGGGTACACGCCACCAAGGCAACCTATCCCTTCACCATGGCAGGAACAATTCCATACGCCTCCGGATCATTTCAATAACCCCATGGATAAAGTGGTGGCAGCGACACGGTTCCTCGCCAGCGTGCCTGCGCACGGAGACACTCCGGTGGACCAGGACACTCGAGGGGCAATCGATCTGCTCAAAACCGCAATCACACAGCAAGCCCAGTACTCACAGGGATTCCAATACTTACATGAGACCCCATATCGGAGTATGAGCCGACAAGCGGATTCACCGGCTCCGGCCGGCTCGAGAAGCCATCGCCAGCGCAGAGCTCCACCACCGGACCCGCAGGGGGCGATAAGGATCCGAGACATACCGTCCAACTTCTATCCCGAACGTCAGGTAGAGCAGATGGTCCAACCTCCACCCCAAGATCAAGACAACGAGTTCATCAGCAGATCCGTGGGCAACCGATGCCTGGTGCCGGCTCCACGAAATATACGCTTGTCATCAGATTTCAAGGGCCCACGTAAGATCGCAAACTATACAGCTGACATGGACCCGACAGCTTGGATCGAAAGCTATGACCTAGCCATGGACATGCTACAAGCCAGCAAAGGAGTTTGTGCCCGTTACCTCACAATGATGTTGGAAGGGCCGGCTCGCACATGGTTCAAAAACCTCCCAGAGGATTCTGTCACCTCCTGGGCGGACCTCAAGGAAAAATTCATCAAGAATTTCCAAGGCACATGTCGGCGAGCCACCACAATCGTTGACCTGGAGCATTGTGCCAGAAGGAAGGAGAGTCGACCCTGAGTTAGGCACGACGGGTAGCAGAAATAATCCACTCCCCGGACACCATTACTGCCTAGACAACCGTCATTGTCTTGGAAAGGAACTGCAAGTTCGAGCCCCTAGTACACAAACTTGGTCGACTCAAACGGACGGTCAAGGACATAGGAGAACTCATGAACGCGGTTATCAAATACGTCGAGTCTGACAAAACCAAGGACGTTGAACCTCAACAGGATAAAGCCGGCCAGAACAAAAATGGCGGCAAAACATCCCAGAATCAGAGTCAACAAACCAAGCGGCGACTTGATCAGACTACTTCTGACTTGGTAGCCAACACGAATGTCGGCTCCCAAAGACAGAAGCAGGGGGGAAACAACTACCGCAAGCCGGAAGGAAATTTCCGCCCAAACATCTTTGAAGCAGCTATGAAGAGTCCTTGCCCGACCCATAGTAAAACCGGTCGCCCAGCCAACCACACGTGGGAAGATTGCAATTTCATGAAAGAATTCACACGGCGTGGGAACCAGGGACCTCCCGGGTCAGGTGGGGGAGCCGGCCAGAACGGC
Source organism: Bromus sterilis (assembly GCA_950022295.1). Taxonomy (NCBI): domain Eukaryota; kingdom Viridiplantae; phylum Streptophyta; class Magnoliopsida; order Poales; family Poaceae; genus Bromus; species Bromus sterilis. The sequence goes on along the minus strand of OX465595.1, from coordinate 446,955,732 downwards.
AACAACCAAAATCCTGGCTACCAAGGAGCCGGTGCAATGCCTCAACACCAAGGACCCGAAGGAGGGGCCCAGCAAAATCAATCAGGGCTTGCTGGATTCCAAGAAAACCCGAAACAACTACATGACCGTGCAGCATATCACGTTTTCACCACCAGCAGTTGCAGGAGAGATAGGAAGCTGCAACGGAGAGCCGCTATGGCCGTGACTGCAGAGCCAGCTTGGCCCAGGTGTCTTAATTGGTCTGAACAACCAATCACTTGGACAAGGGATGATCACCCCCCGGTGGTGGACAACCCGGGGGCCCTGGCTCTAGTAGTCTATGCACAAATTGGAGGATATACACTTGACAAAGTGCTTATGGACGGAGGAAGTAGCATCAACATCCTTTATTATGAAACTTTTCGCAGGATGGGGCTGACCCAAAAACAACTGCAACCTTCCAACACCGTTTTCCACGGAATAGTCCCGGGCAAGTCAGCACGTCCGATAGGCAAGATCTACTTGGAGACGGCTTTCGGAAACGCCAAAAACTTCCGCTCCGAGCTCATACCCTTTGAAGTGGTAAAACTCGAGAGCCCATATCACGCCATTTTAGGCAGACCGGCTTACGCCAAATTCATGGCTCGACCATGTTATGTCTACTTAAAACTAAAGATGTCGGGTCCTAATGGCCCAATTACGGTCGATGGAAGTCGGTCCAGGGCAGTGGAGTGTGACGAACATCACGTCAAATTCGTCGAGTCGACACGAGCCAAAGAGGACTTTTCAGTATACCAAGAAAAGGTAGACCCGGCAGACCCCACAATCCTGAATAAACCGACCCTCGACAACAACCCCAAGTTCCAACCGACTCAAGATACAAAGAAAGTCGACTTTGTCCCTGGTGACTCTTCTCAGCAGTTCATCATTGGGACCGAGTTATCTGATAAATAGGAAAGCGTGCTCATTGAGTTCCTCCGTGAGAATCGGAACATCTTTGCATGGAAACCCTCTGATATGCCAGGTGTCCCGAGGGAAATCGTTGAGCACCACCTAAACATAGATCCAAAACTAAAGCCGGTTAAGCAATTCCTTCGCCGCTTCAACGACGAAAGGAGAAATGCTATTGGGGAAGAGATAGCCCGGCTCCTTGCCGCTGGATTCATCATGGAAGTCTTCTATCCAGAATGGCTCGCAAACCCGGTCCTCGTTTTGAAAAAGAACGGGACCTGGCGCATGTGCATCGACTACACAGACTTAAACAAGGCCTACCCGAAGGATCCCTTCGCACGGCCCCGTATTGACTAGATCATAGACCCAACTACGGGATGTGAGCTCCTATGTTTCCTTGATGCCTACTCTCGTTATCACCAGATCAAGATGGCCCTTGAAGATCAAGAAAAAACGGCTTTCATCACCCCCTTCGGGATCTACTGTTACACTTCTATGCCCTTTGGCCTTAAGAATGCGGGAGCCACATATCAGCGAACAGTGCAGAGTTGCCTCAAAGAGAAGATTGGGCGCAACGTGCATGCTTATGTGGATGATATAGTGGATGTATTGTACGGATAGAACACATCTAGTATGTGGGCATCAATTCTCCAATTGTTACCCTCTCACGTGTACTCATTTAGCGTTGCGGCAATGTTTGATGAAGCGGCCCCCGACCGACCTTACGCGTTTACGCGAGACTGGTTCCACGCTTGACATATGGCTTGTACCATATAAAGTGGTTGGGGGGTGTCTGTCTCTCTGCATTAGCGATGCGAAGATGTTTGCAACGGAGGGCCCCGACAGGGGTGTAATAGAGACAATTGCGGGATTGGTGTTGTGGCTTGTTTTCGTAGGATAGAAAGCGGTTCTTTTCTCGAAACCCCTAGCAGCCACGTAAAACTTGCAAAAGATAAAGTAGAAAGGCGTTTTCAACTTTAATTTGCATGTCGGGGGGAATCATAGCATGTATGATTTATACTGTTGCATCCTGTTTTGCTAATATGTTAGATATACGACGGTAGCATAATAGGATGATCCCTCACTAAAACCAACATAGTGTCCTTACCCTAGTGAGCACCACCTGGAAAGTTCTACATTATGGAGGCACCACGTGTCACACGTGTGTCAAACATTTTTTCGTTCACATGAGGTGGGTGTAGCAAGCCTGGCATATGTATATGATATGGCCTTGCATGACACAGCAACAAATCACATAGGGTGTGGTGGCGAGCCTGGCATATGTATATGATATGGCCTCGGGACACAAGAGACCGAAAGGTCGAGCATGAGTCACATGGATGATGTGATTGGCATGATGGCCTACCTTGAACAACATACTGATGGCTGTGACGATCGGGGGAGGTATGATGTTCAAGGATCGTGTAATCACTTAGAATAAACTATGAGGGATGTTTGTCTGAGTGGGAGTTCCAGAATTGTTTTTGAAACATGAACTCCATATTATGAACTTAATCTTCATGTCTTAGCAAATATCATTGTAGATAACGTCATACCAATGTTTAGAACTATGACTCTTTAAGTGTGATAGAACTTAAGGTAAAAGGGTCTTACTTCATTGATGTGTACCAACACCATTAGAGACATACTCATTAGTAATGACTTGCTAAACATAATATGAAGAACTGCTAGGAGATACACCTGACAACTCCGTAATCAAGGAAGATGATGATGAGTATCGCACTCACCGTCACTTATGAATGACTGTCCAATACACCATAATTCATTCTATGGAATCTGAATTGTGAATGCATGTTAACCAACACGTATGACGTGCTAGGTGAACTTGAAAGCACTTGGTCACTAATGACTCCCAAGTGCAGGAGATCAATTGTAGTACCTTTCGATAAGTATTTGAGTGTCGAACCCACGAGGAGCTGAAGGTAAGCTATCTATTCTCTAAAGCCCTATAACCCTCTTATATGGCTGTTTATGCAAAGCAATAAGTTTGACTAAAAGGAACTAACTAATTAAAAGCAAGTGACGTGGAGTGTGGTTTGTCTAGTAACTAGTGAAGCAAGTTTAAAATGCAAGTAATCCTAGAGCAAGTTTCTAAAGCAAGTTTCTAAGCAAGTTTCACAAGTAGCAAGCAGCAAATATCTCAAGTATCTCAAGGGAGCAAGTGTTCTAGCAATAGGTGTTTCGTTCGTGTGGTTGTCACAATTAGTGAAGAACATGTTTTAGTCTTAGTTGTTTCTTCTAGGAAGGAGCCATGAATAGGTATAGTCAAGTAAATGATCTACAACCCCTTATGATGGATCATGTGGCCAAGTAAATGACTGCACAAGATTGATTAAGACATAAAGTCCCACCATAGCCTTACGTTCTAAGGTCCCCTATATATATCCCCCAATAACTTAACTTTGTGGCTCGGTCTCAGGTTACTGTCACTCCCAAGTCACCACCACTCCATTATGCTACCGGTGATCACCTTACATGCATTCCCCAACATATGCGTGCACTCATATATTGTACATAAAGACAATCATAGAAGATAACAAACTTGTATGCAACCAATCAACGAACTATTTCACCATTGCCAAGAACAATTCACTACTCAAACATAGACGGGGAGACACAATACATCAAGGTAATATAGTATTGCATCATACATCGTGTTTGCCAAGAGATTACAGTGGAGAGATGGAGCTGATCTTGCTGTAGATGTTGATGATGAACACGCCGGAGGGGGGTGGAGCCCTCCGGGGGTGATCCCGGCGGCGTTTCCCCCCTCCGATCTTCTCCGGCGGCAGCCTTCTGTCTCTCTGTTTCGTGGTTTCGTCTCTCGGCGCCGCCTCCTCCTCAAAAAGGCCAGGGGACCCTTTATATAGTCGTTTTTAGGTCACGAGACACTCGGGATAAGAAAGATCGACGGCATCAGAGCCACGGGGGCAAAAAGGGGGCCTCTCACGCGACCAAGGAATCTGGCCGCGTGGAGGGTCCTCTTTGCCACCTGGTTGGCCTTTTGGCCCTCTACTTTGGCCCATGGTCTTCGTCTCGAAAATTCTGAACCGTGTTCTTTGGCCTTGCCCTTTTTGGAGTCCCGAAGCTCCCGGAAAGTCTGAAACACTAAAAAGTATGTTTTCTGGAAAAATAGGGTTAGAACCAAAAGAAGAGGGATTGTTTATAAAATCCCCCAAATCATTATAAAACATGAATATAAGTTGCTAATATGTAGGAAAAACAAGTAATAACATGCAAAGTTCATGTATGCATTTTACATGCATCAACATCCCCAAGCTTAACCCATGCTCGTCCTCGAGTATGAAGGTGATAAAACTAACATGGACTTTGCATATTGAAACAATCATGGGATATCAAGGAGGATTATTCATGCTACATATAATCAAATGATTAATACTAGAAATGAGTAGCAATATACAATTCATGTTGTAAGAAATATCAAATATGCAAGCAAAGATGCTTCATGAAAGTTCACAAAGTGTATAATGAAATAAAAGCACTATGGACCAAATGCATACACAAGATGAAAAATAAAATCCTATATTGGTCAAAGAATAGCATAATGGAGAATAGAAAATATGGTGGACACTTTGGAGAAAATTGAGTAGAGGTAAAACATGATCAAGTCTTATTTAGCCTCTAAATTATTCAACTAAAATTACTAATTGAAATGTGGTATCCATTGATCTAGGACTCTCATTGCCCCTTTATCACTAGCATCTTAAAATTGTGAGTATTGACGTAATGAGAATGACAAGGTGGTTGAAAGCCTCATGCCCCGTGAGTGTGAAAACCTACTCCATGATTACTCAACTTAAGATTCCTAATAAGCTTTGTACAATCATAATAAGTATTAATGACATCATAGAGAACCGCAAAGAGGTACCTCTTGCCCCATGACATGGAAACAAGCCCATGTTACAATGACAAGATGAACAAACGGAGTAGACTCATCATCCTTTTTATTTTCATTCACTATTATGCATAGCTTCTTATTTTATTGTAGGATGTGTTGTAGAGTCACTCAAGCTGTAAGTAAATTTCCACCATGATAAAGCATGGCTTGGGTTAGCGGCCCAATGCGTTTCTCTAGTCATATAGATACTTACTCATCAAAACTTACTATTCCTCTATTTCATTTCGGCATGGCAGGAGTCCAAAAACAAAAGTACATGATATCAACCAAATGTAAATTTTTTTGTGCAATGTTGAAAGCTTTCCGGTGATACACGTTTATAGCTAGCCCCCAACCACACACTTGTCAAACGCAAAACTTGTGGCTCCCATTATTGGGTCATGTTTATTAGATGCATAAAAAGTAAAGTGTGCCTTCAAAAGTTCGTGAGAGTCCTATCCCAAGTTCAACCCATGACAATTAATAAAGTGAATATCTTAATTTAGAACATAAATAACACAATAACATGGTGAACATACTCGGAATAGCAATGAAGCTAATGGGAAGATATGGTGGACTCACTGGAAATACTTGGCTAAGGAGTGTTGGAAACAAGTTTTTACTTGTTGGAATTTTTAAATTTTTGGCTAGCAAGAGGGAGATAGTTGACCAGCTACTATGCATGCATATGTCCATAGAACTACTCATTTCATGACAAACTAAATAAACCAGCAATTAACATCAAAGGACATGAATAAGAGATAGCTCAAGACAACATTATTGCAAATTTCTACACATAAAAAGTCTATAAATCATGCAAACATATGTAGCTCTTCGAATCAACCATGGCATCCCTATTCCAAATCATAATACTAGCATCCAATACATTCCAACCCCAAACTCCAGTAGCTCAATCTCATATAAAATGATGGTGGTGGTCTTATCAAAACAAAAATAAAAATAAAAACTAGACGCTTCAAGTCTCTACGATAAATGCTTTGCTTAGAAAAAAAGAAAGTAGACGTGTGCTAACCAAAAGAGTGTAGCTCCAGTGGGGTGTTCATCACATCCCCAAGCTTATGGCTTTCACCATTCTTGGATGTCCTGAGGCGCAGCTCCTCTATTCCCTGTGAAAAAACTTCACAAAACATGTTTCTCCCATTCTTTTTCTGTGGGGTGAGATTAGCAAGGACAAAAAAATCACATGCTTGCTGTGCAAAATTCCAAATCAAATGCTCCAGTAGATAGACAATAAGGTTCATTATGTTGTATGTTCACTCTCTTGCTTGAAAGAATCATGGAAATTCGATTCCCAAGCCCAAAGAGTGCATAAAACAAAAGAAGACAGAATCTGTCCAGAAAGGCAACAACAACAAAACGAACGTTTTTCCCTAAGCTAGACTCGTCAAAAAAATTAAGCCAATTTTTGTGCTTACAGAGGACGAAAAGTTGCAGAACATACTAAAAAATTAGCTCAATACGACATACCAATAAAAAACGTAAAATCATACGGTGAGCAGACTCGTGCTGAAACAGAAATTTCATGCACTAGGATAGCAACTTATAAGTCCAAATGGGTTTGACTTGACTCTTTATTGAAAACTCCATAATTAAAACAAAAAACCTAATCTCTTGAGACAGCAAGAGGACACTAGGAAAAACCAACTAAGAACAACCGGGTTGCCTCCCGTAAAGCGCTTTATTGATAGCCGTATAGCTAGGCTTTTCTTACTTAACATCATGATGGTTGGAGTGAGGTGGCTCGGCATCCCCAAGCTTGGATTCTTGTACTTATTTGATACATGTAGGGTGAGCCCAGGGGTACATCCCCAAGCTTGATTGGTTGTCCCTCTTGATCTTTGTTCATCTCACTCAACTCTTCCTCCTGAAAAATTCTTCTTACACAAATCTCAACATAAAACTTGATTAGAGGGGTTAGTGCCTCCATAAATAAAATCCACATAGGTACAGCAAAGACACATCATGAGTTGATTCTAAATATTAACTACTGTTACTACAGTTGTGCATTGCTCCTTGATCAAAAGAACCACACAAAACACAAGTAATGAGAGCAATGCAAAATAAAGACATAATCTGCCAAAAACTGAACAGCCCGTAAAGAGTGAATTTTTAGAGGCACTTAAGTTGCTCAAATCAGAAAACTTAAAACTAATGAAATATGTAGTGATAACTAAATATTGCTGTCGTAAATTACCGGGTCAAAATTCCACTTCTGTGATTTTAAACATTTTTCGCAGTGAAGTTCAGGAATCTGTTTTCTGGACAGCTAATTATTATTGTTTAATCCTATCTCTCATATAAGATTATTCTTGCCATTTAAGATGAGAAATAAGACAGAAATGTGATGTTACAGTAGTGAACTAATATTTTTATTGTTTTTAGATTTGGAAAAAGTTTTAATGATAGAGACTTTGCAATGGTTTCATTGGCATGAACAACACATGTTCAAGGTCGACCCCAACTTCTCCATTACTCATCCTTCTCATTTACTTTCCCAAATTTTTATAAAATGAAAATCTTAAACTAAATGATACATAACAGTAGGTAAAGATATTTTACATGTTGTAAAGACATAAATGTGTGCTCAAACCGAGTAGGAAATTAAAGCATAAGGAACACACCAAAAAAATATTAAACAATTTATTTTTAAGTCTAACCCATTTCCTATGCATTGGCATTTTGTAATGAAACAAATAAAAGAAGCACATAATAGCAAGCATAGAAAGGTAGATCAAGTGCAACTTCAATACTTTCAGCATAAAGAGGGGAAACTTAATATTGTTGAAATATGTGTAACCATGTTTCCCTCTCTCATAATAATTTTCAGTAGCATCATGATAGATTCAACAATATGAATATCACATAAAATATTCTTATCATGAGCCACATGCATACAAGAATCACTACTCTCCACATAAGTAAAATCCTCATTAGTGATAGTGGGAGTTAAACATTCATAATTTTCATTGCAATCATCATATATAGGAAGCATAGTATCATCAAAGTGAATTTTCTCCTCCAAGCTTGGGGAACTAGAAATATCATGCTCATCAAAACCAACTTCCCCAAGCTTAAAACTTTCCATAGAATCAGCAAGTATATCATTTTTATCCTCAATAGTAGGGGGACTAAAAATATCATATTCATCAAGACAAACTTCCCCAAGCTCAAGGTTTTCCTTAGCAATAAAGGTGTTCAAAGAATTAGTACTACCACAAATATGATTGTTGTGCAAATAATTTTTCAATTTCTCCTCAAACACTTCATGTCGTAATTCAAGGTAGATATTATACAGTTCTAATATTGTGTTTTAGGTTTATATGTTAGTATGCAATGCAAACAAGAATAAAAGCTTAGCACAACGCTCCCCGGTAACGGCGCCAGAAAAGTGCTTGATGACTCCCAAGTGCAGGAGATCAATTGTAGTACCTTTCGATAAGTATTTGAGTGTCGAACCCACGAGGAGCTGAAGGTAAGCTATCTATTCTCTAAAGCCCTATAACCCTCTTATATGGCTGTTTATGCAAAGCAATAAGTTTGACTAAAAGGAACTAACTAATTAAAAGCAAGTGACGTGGAGTGTGGTTTGTCTAGTAACTAGTGAAGCAAGTTTAAAATGCAAGTAATCCTAGAGCAAGTTTCTAAAGCAAGTTTCTAAGCAAGTTTCACAAGTAGCAAGCAGCAAATATCTCAAGTATCTCAAGGGAGCAAGTGTTTTAGCAATAGGTGTTTCGTTCGTGTGGTTGTCACAATTAGTGAAGCACATGTTTTAGTCTTAGTTGTTTCTTCTAGGAAGGAGCCATGAATAGGTATAGTCAAGTAAATGATCTACAACCCCTTATGATGGATCATGTGGCCAAGTAAATGACTGCACAAGATTGATTAAGACATAAAGTCCCACCATAGCCTTACGTTCTAAGGTCCCCTATATATATCCCCCAATAACTTAACTTTGTGGCTCGGTCTCAGGTTACTGTCACTCCCAAGTCACCACCACTCCATTATGCTACCAGTGATCACCTTACATGCATTCCCCAACATATGTGTGCACTCATATATTGTACATAAAGACAATCATAGAAGATAACAAACTTGTATGCAACCAATCAACGAACTATTTCACCATTGCCAAGAACAATTCAGTACTCAAACATAGACGGGGAGACACAATACATCAAGGGAATATAGTATTGCATCATACATCGTGTTTGCCAAGAGATTACAGTGGAGAGATGGAGCTGATCTTGCTGTTAATGTTGATGATGAACACGCCGGAGGGGGGTGGAGCCCTCCGGGGGTGATCCCGGCGGCGTTTCCCCCTCCGATCTTCTCCGGCGGCAGCCTTCTGTCTCTCTGTTTCGTGGTTTCATCTCTTGGCGCCGCCTCCTCCTCGAAAAGGCCAGGGGACCCTTTATATAGTCGTTTTTAGGTCACGAGACACTCGGGAGAAGAAAGATCGACGGCATCGGAGCCACGGGGGCAAAAAGGGGGCCTCTCATGCGGCCAAGGAATCTGGCCGCGTGGAGGGTCCTCTTTGCCACCTGGTTGGCCTTTTGGCCCTCTACTTTGGCCCATGGTCTTCGTCTCGAAAATTCTGAACCGTGTTCTTTGGCCTTGCCCTTTTTGGAGTCCCGAAGCTCCTGGAAAGTCTGAAACACTAAAAGGTACGTTTTCTGGAAAAATAGGGTTAGAACCAAAAGAAGGGGGATTGTTTAGAAAATCCCCCAAATCATTATAAAACATGAATATAAGTTGCTAATATGTAGGAAAAACAAGTAATAACATGCAAAGTTCATGTATGCATTTTACATGCATCAGTCAGAAATCAGAGTAATGGAATATGAGTATATGGACAGGGTTTCTTTCAAATATGGTGGAAGGAACAACCAGCTGAGAAAGTCACTTGGAAAAATGTATAAGATACATGGAACACCTTGTGTATAACTTGGACTACTGAATGACTGGTTACTTTGCGATAACTAGGGAGTTGCATCCGCTTCCTCCTAGTTACAAAGACCATGTCTGGACTATGTCATGAAGGAGAATCGTTCACCTGTCATGAGGTCATGGTTAAAGTTAAGAAATTTAAGAGTAGAACCAATGCAGGAATGGTCATTGACGGAGAAGGTATATTTGATATACGAGTTATAAATGTCTTTCCCACGAAACACTAATTGCGGTTGATTAAGTATTCGATGCTTGAACTTACTGCTTGAGAGTGGCTTGGAAGGGATGAGGTGACAATGTGTGCTGAAGGCAATGAAGATAGTTGATGGTCGACAACACTCTCCCTCTACATCTATCAATTGATTAATATATGAATAAATTTTATGATCGTTTGAATGAGGACTTTATTAGTGTGTCTTGCATCTCGCGAAGACAATTATTCATATTAGTGAGAAACAAGTCAGTTGTTCTCCTTTTATGAATGATATCTCTTATGGTCACATTACGATTATGAATGAGTTATTCTTATATTGATGATAGTTGTTTGATCATTTATAAGAAATATTGTAATGCCAAGAAATATCCAGGCTTAATAATGACACTACAGTTTAAGTCATGAATGGTATGATGATGTCTTAAGATACTTGATCTCTTGGCACATACAAACCATGCCTTTTAGGTGAGATGACTAAAACCTCGCATTCTGGTAAACGGAATATGTACTGATTGTTGAGTATCATAAATTGTGATGTATCGTATGTCAGCATGTGGTGAATTTCATTATTTCGTGAACTTCATATGTGGACTTAGATGAATATATGTACTCACTAATGAAACATGAGTCTGAAATAGTTTGATATGATCAAAAGGGTATTTCAGAGTAAAGATGGATATTAAATTAACAAGAAAGACAAGTCTCTACGATTTGATCAAAGTGACAAATGTTTTGAGTTAGTCTTGGGCATAAAGACTTGTGTGAAAGTTGTTCCACAAATTGCAATGTCTTGAGACACTTCAATATGATTGACGTGCCTGAACATTGTGATCATATTCTATCGAAAAGTGTATGGTCTAAATTATCTCTTACAAAGTTACGTTATTATTGTTTAGAGTTATTAATTCAATATGCAAACACTCACTTCAGCATAGGGAACCATCTGAGTTCGTGGAAACCAACACTATATATGTCATGGTGTGTTGTGGTTTCTAGGAAGCTTGATTTATGTAAGATAAATTATCTTTGTAAGTGTATCCTTAGACAACTATGGATGCATCTTCCACAACTAGAACCAAAAGGAGCAAAACTTGTATTGCTATGTTTGGTGTTTGTCAAGAATTGTTCTTGATAAATGTGGTAATGGAAGAAAAGTGAAAGTTCAACCAAGGTAATTGACCTTGCCTCCAAATGTCAGAGTAGTGCAACGGAATATGTTCTGGAAGCAAAGCTCTACAATAAGAGGAGAAACTAATGATAATGATCATGATTTTCTGATGGGAGCTTTTACTGAGAAAGGAAGGATTCAAGAATATATATTTGCCCCTGGTGCAAAATGATATTCATGATTCACTTGTCATGTTAATGGAACAAGACATTCCTACGAACTACAAAGAAGCGATGGTGGACCTAAGTACGAGATATGACTACGAGTCATGAAATCCTATGTTGAGTTACATTTAAGATTGCTTGAATCTTATCAAGTAAAGAGGTTACTTGATATTCACAATAACTTCAGAGTTATGAGGAATAAATGTGAACATCAAAGGGACGTCAAGATTGGTTTGTCACAAAGATTGTTTCTGACAAACTCAATGGGTTGACTACAATATGTAGCAATGCTTGAGTCAAAGGGATATTCACTACGATTGATCCAGGATTGTTATCAATACCGTGACTTCCTCAAATCATGTATTTGAAGAAGTGTTGTAATTAGTACAACAAGAAGGTTTTTGTAAAAACATATGGATACTAGTGTCTCGTAAACTGAATTCTCATTTTGATGGATGATCAAAGGATTTTGGACTTAACCAAAATATCGAGGAAACATGCATTTGCATGAAACTGAGTGGGAGCTGAATAGTTTCCTGAAACTTAATATGTAGACGACATATTTTGAGTGGGAGCTATGGGAGTATTATCCTAGACTTATATGTAAATGACATATTTGAGTAGGAGCCATGTGGTTACTATCCTGAACTTAATATGTGTCTGACATATCTAAGTGGGAGCCATGTGGATGTTATCCTTGTCTTATATGTGGCCGACATATTTGAGTGGGAGCAATATGAGTGTTATCCTATAACTTAATATGTGCATGCCATATTTGAGTGGGAGCATGATAACATTCTCATATATGGATAACATATTATGAATGGTGCAGTTGGTATTAATGATTATTTGAATCTTTCATAAATGAAGATGAATAAGTATTAAGCATTGAAGATCTATTAAGATAGATATGTGTTTAATAACATTGAGTCGTAATACTTTCCTGGATAAGATTCTGAAGGAGTTCAGAATGGGACAAGTCAAGAAGTGGTCCTTACTTGTATATCCAAGAGAAGTGTTGAGTTAATCTCAGTACAAGAACAATGGTTAATGACTAAATGAAAGATATGGATGTGCTGGATCCTCTATGCCTTTGTCATAGGTTCTTTCATATAAAACCAGAGTTATGTACTCGACGTAATGTGACCCAAGTTCTTAGTAGTAAGAACATGTTGTGATATGATTTATGAGTAAATCATTGAACAAAGAGTTAAGTTTATCCTTCAGTGTATGAAGAGAACTGAGGATACATCTCAAATTTGTAAAGGATAGTGGACTTGACCATAAATGTTATGTTGGTTCAAGTTTTGACACTAACCTAGAAAATTGAGATATCATACTAATGAATGCCTAAGTTGAAAGAAACATGGTTAGACATCAAAGTTGCATACAATGCACTAAGGATTAAGTCTACATTGATGTGGCTTCTTTAGAAGTGGCAAGAGCTATATTCTGGCTTAAGAAGTTCGACTTCTGACTGAGTGAGTTTCAATGTGCATGACTATGGGAAAGTCCGCGTGACCCACCAGATGTCATTGCTGAAACACAATAAACGAAGTCTCACTCTACCGCCAAATATATATACCTCATCATTATAATGGATAATGAAGGAATGTCAAAATTAGGTGACATTATGATTTGCAAAAGGACATACGGTTCTGAATGGTACCCAGACCGTTGATACAACCTCTTCCACGGGCAAGCATGATCAATAAGGAGTTATGATCCAGAGAAAATGCAACTAGATTATTTGTACTCTAGTGCAAGTGGGAGACTGTTGGGAATGTGCCCTAGAGGCAAATAAAATATGTTTTATCGAGCATATTCCATTAGTTCATAATACGTTTGATACTATGCTATAACTGTATTAAGCGGAAACATTAATACAGGTGTGGTATACAAACAACCAGGTCCCTAGTCAACCCTAGTATACTAGTCCATTGGGCAATTGATGATCAAGGTTTCCTGATCATGAGACAATGGCGTCTGTTGACAATGGAGTCGTATCATTGGATAATGATATGATGGACATACACCCACCAGAAGTGTTGCGATGTGATCAAGTCACATAGTTCGACATTGCGATAACTATAACGTAGTGACCAGATCCTTTGACCGTAATGATCATACGTAATTGTCATCTATGAGGAGACTTTGATTTGTATCCCAATGCCTGACTGAAATATGCTGGACATAACGGTGCACTTTGGGTATTCCGAAATAGATGGTTGATGAGTATGCAAATAGATCAAAGCGGGATTTGTCCATCCGTGTGACGGATAGGTACTCTGGGCCCACTCGGTGATATTGCATCATAAAGTTTGCAAACGTGTGACTAGGTCACGGAGTTGTAATATCACGGGAACGAGTAAACTTGTTTGTTGAGAACGAGGACGAACTAGGTATATTGGATACCGATGATCAAACCTCGGACAAGCAAAGTACCATAGGACAAAGGGAACAGGCACACGGTTAACGGATCCAACAACGATTGAAGTTCATTCGATGGAAGCGCAGGGGCTATCAAGGATTGTAACCAGGTCCAATTGATTAGTCATTGATCAATGAGAATTGTCTCGATCATGTCTGCTGTTTCCCGGATCGTAGGGTGTTACACTTAAGGGTACTCGACGCAGTAAGGATTGATTCGGGATCACCGGAGAAATTGGAGAGAACATCGGAATTGTTCCGGTGATGGCCGGAATTGTTTCGATGAAGGCCGGAAGTTGTTCTGGGTATTTTGAAAGGTTCAAAATATATTTAATAATGTTTAATATATGTTTTATTATTTAATTATCTGAATTAAATATTAAAATGTATTTAAATATAATTAAAAATGGAAGAAAAGGCATATGGGCCTCATAGGGCCCATTAGGGGGAGAGGGAGTCCTCCCCCATGGGCCATGGCGCCATGAGGGGGGCCCACCCCCCTAGGCTGCGCCAAAACCCCCCTCCCTTGGGATTAGTCCCACCCCGGAAGTGGAGGGGGGTGGCACCCCTCCTTGGCCTATATAAGGAGGGGTAGGGTGCCCTTTTTTCTTCATACAAATTGATTTGAGACAAGTTTCATCTCTCTCTCCCTCCTTTCTCCTTCCTCGAGTGGACTCCCCTTATTTGGAGTCTACACTTGGTTGGGTATTTCTCCACTATACGCACGCCGTCGTGCTGCTGGAATCGGGATCGGAATCCATCTTCTTTCCGCTGCTCTACTGGTTCGGAGCCCGGAGGGACGTCGGGTATACTGTATGTGTATAATCCCGCGAGGCACTACACTTGTGGTGCTACTTCGTCGTCGTGGCCGTATCGCGAGGTCTTCATCGACAACGTTCCGACGGGGACGTAATCCCGTCATCGGTATACAAGGATCGGGTGGCTACAGGAGTCATCGTGAATCTGCGCGGCATCGGGGATTGCCGGTACGACTACACCAACCACGTTCATGCGGGAACGTTTCCCGCTTAACGGACTACATACCGGTATGTGATCTATTTCTGTCCGTTACTTGCATCGCCATAGCATAGGTCTTGGGTATGGGTCTCGTAGGTTATGAAAAATTTGTGTTTTCTGCCCCGAACCCCAACAGGTGGGACCTTTCAAAAGGTCAGCCAACAAAAACACCCACATATTAGTGGCAGTGGATAAGTTTACCAAATGGGTCGAAGCCGAGCCGGTCAGCAAATGTGACGCTGCGACAGCACTAAAATTCTTGAAAAAGATCATATACATATTCGGCTACCCTCACAGCATCATCACTGTTCTAACCTATCAGAAGGGGTTATGCAACGATTCTGCCAGAACGAGCACATCCGACTCGACCTTGCATCTGTGGCTCATCCACAGTCCAACGAACAAGCCGAGAGAGCCAACCAAGAGTTGCTCCGAGGGATCCAACCCCGACTCGTTGTCCCCTTGAAAAGGACGTCAGGTTGCTGGAAGGAGGATTTACCCTTAGTATTATGGAGCATCAGGACGACTCCCAACAGGTCGACAGGCTATACACCCTTCTTCCTAGTCTATGGAGCGGAAGCCGTCCTCCCAAGTGATATACGTCACGACTCACCACGAATCACTGCTTATGTAGAATCCGAAAACGAGAAAGCAAGACAAGATGCCTTGGATATTCTCGATGAAAAACGAGACTTGGTTGCAGCTCAGTCGGCTATTTACCAACAAGATCTGCGACGCTACCATAGCCGTCGCATCAAAAGTCGGACTTTCCAGGAAGGTGATTCAGTGCTCCGACTCATACAAAAAAGAGATGGAATGCACAAGTCATCCTCTCCATGGGAAGGACCGTTTGTGGTCAGCAAGAACCTGTACAACGGATCCTACTACCTAGTGGATATACGCGAGAAGCCAGACACGCGCACAAGCATGGAGGAGACTCCCAGGCCGTGGAACATCGCACAACTCCGTCCATATTACACTTGAGTAGAAAAGGAAAATTACTGTACATTTAAAATAAGTCGACATTCGTCCCCTCTGGCCCACCCTCGGTGATTCCGGAAGCTTCCTGATCACTGATTTTTTATTGGATTTTTCCCGAATTTTTGGAGCACTTTTAATATGGGAGAAACATGAAATAGAAAAACAGCATAAAACAGGAACTGTCACTGGGGTGCACTGAGTTACTAGGTTAGTCCAAATATGATCAAAAGTGTATGGAAGTTCATCAATATCATAGCAATATCACACAAAAGAGGCATGGAGCAAGCAAACATTATAGATACGTTTTGGACGTATCACCACGACCACGGCCACGACCTCGAGTACTTGCACGGGGATCGGGCTCGTTGGATGCCAAAGGAGAAGAGGCTTCTAGCTTAGGTGCCATGGGGAAAACAGGAAGAGGAAGAAGAAGATGGATGCGCTTGAAGGATCAAACTATCCAAAGGAATATTTATAGTAGATTCATGGGGAGGATCAATTAATACCATAAATAACTACCCATGGTAGACATCATTTATGGAAAGACTCCTCGATTCCCATTACAAACATCCATGCCCCAACCGGAGTTTCGGGCAGTGTGATCATAAAAACCAAACCGGATCTTTGACCAAATGTCAAAAGAAAGATCTTCAAGTAAAAGGAGATGTAAAGCTAAAAAGAATTGGCGTCGACTCCTAGTAAGCATAAAATGATAGTTGATTCAATCAGAAAAGTCGACTTCATGAAGATAAAGGAATCGAAGCAAGATTGAAGCGACACGACTCCGACTCCCAATCAACGCCAAGCATAAAGTCGGCCCTTGATCCATGAAGAGCCGGTGGCAATGAAGAAAACAAAGAAGATTGTTGTGAAGACTAAAGCATCACAACAATCCTGGGGGCTAATGTCGGGGGGATGGATCAGGCCCATAGACCCGGCATTAGAAACCTCTGGGCCGACTTACATATGAAGGCCCACAAAGAAGACCCGATCAGGAGTCTGACGTGCCAAGTGTGAAGATTGAAGCCCTAGAAGGAATTCGACTTACCTTGTATAGCACATAGCAAACTTGTAAAGTAGAATAGAACTCCACATCGTGTAGGAGTCGGACTCTAGGAATCCCGGGACCCGGCACCTTTATAAGCTGAGGTCCACGGGAGCCAGAGCCAGAACTTACCTCAAGCCAGGACTAGACAACTCGCGCCATAACCTAGATCTCCACGAGACTAAGGTTGCGAAACATCATCACTGTAATCGATAATATCGGCTCTTCCTATTGAGGAGTCGATCCCCCAATAGTCAAGAAGCAGGAGTAGGTATTTACCGCATCGACGGGGCCGAACCTGGGTAAATCGCCGAGTCCCGTGTCTATGCCGACTCTCTCCTCGAATTCGCCTCGCAACCAAGGTTCCATGATAATTCCGACTCTACGGACAACTGTCGTGACTTTTCCACGACAAGCATCCCCAAGCTTGAGCGTTTGACACTCCCATATCTTCTTTCATCATCTTCCCCCGCACACTTGAAAACTCCCTTCATATATAACTCATCATAAGCTGATTAGAGAGGTTAGTACCCTTAATAAAATAATTTGCCTCTACTGGAAATAACGATTTTATTTAAGGACTACTGTTTCACAAGATTGTCAAAAAGTTTTTGCAAAGAAAAAGCTAGCGGAAGACTTGCAAAAGTGATGAAAGGTAAAATGTGGCAGAATCTGTGAAAAACAGACCAACAAGTAGTAAATAATTTTTTCGGGCTACTTCTGCAACTCAAATCAAAAAACTCATAACAGACGCTCGAAATTCAGTTGTATGGAGCACGCTGTCAAAAAAATTCAGATCAAAAGGATGATCTGGTGATTTTAGGCTAATTTTTTCGTTCAAGGACAAAATCTGTTTTGTGGACAGCATGTCACAACTTTTGAACTTTTTTGCAATCGGAGGCTAAACTTGGCACAAAAGTTGAAATTAAAGATACAATGATGTTGCTACAGTAGTAACAATCATCAAGACCATTAAAAACAGAAGTAAAAACATCTTGGGTTGCCTCCCAACAAGCGCTTTCTTTTACGCCTTTAAGCTAGGCAAGAAGCAAAAAGATCAAGTTTTATCAAGTGAAAGAGAATAGCTAGCCCGTGTAACGGACTCAAAAGGTAACTTAATCTTGTTCCTAGGGAAGTGTTCCATCCCATTTTTGAGAGGGCATTGAAATTTTATGTTTCCTTTCATGTCACTAACAACACCAACGGTGCGAAGAAAAGGACGACCCAAAATAATTGGACATAAAGGTTCACACTCTATGTCCATAATAGTGAAATCAACGGGAACATAATTGTCATTGACAATGATAAGAACATCGTCGATCTTCCCCAATGGTTTCTTTACGGAAGAACCAACGAGGCGAACACCAAAAGAACAAAGATCAAAGGTTTCAATTCAAACATATCATACATTATTTTGGGCATATGGAGGTACTAGCTCCAACATCACATAAAGCATAACAAGAGAAGTTATTCAATTTAAGTTTGATCATAGGATCCCAACCATCTTCTAGCTTCCTAGGTATGGAGGCTGCTACTTTAAGCTTCTCCTCCCTAGCTTTGATGAGAGCATTAGTGATATGCTCCGTGAAGGCAAGATTTAGTGTGCTAGTGTGGGAGTCTCTAGACATTTTGTGTAGTAAGCCAATAACTTCCGAGAGGGTGCAACTATCAAAATCAATGTCACTACTATCAAAGTTGGTAGTGGTGTCATATAGGCTCACTTGTTTGAAAGCCTCTATGTTCATAGGAGTTTCTTCTTCTATGGTTGAGGTAATAGCATCACCATTAATAGGTTCAATGGGACTAGGAGTGTGTTGGGTGCTAAGAGTTTGGGTACAACAACAACAACAAAGCCTGTCAGTCCCAAACAAGTTGGGTAGGCTAGAGCTGAAACCCAAAAGATATCGTAACCGAATCACGGTTCTAGCACGTGGATAGCTGACTTCCACGCACCCCTGTCCAGAGCTAGGTCTTTGTTGATAGCCCGGTCCTTCAGGTCTCTCTTCACAGACTCCTCCCAAGTCAAGTTTGGCCTCCCCCGACCTCTCTTGACATTATCAGCACGCCTTAACCGCCCGATATGCACAAGCGCTTCAGAAGGCCTACGCTGGATATGCCCAAACCATCTCAGACGATGTTGGACAAGCTTCTCTTCAATTGGTGCCACCCCAACTCTCTCCCGTATAACATCATTCCGGATCCGATCCTTCCTTGTGTGGCCACATGCCCATCTCAACATGCGCATCTCTGCCACACCTAGTTGTTGGACATGTCGCCTTTTAGTTGGCCAACATTCAGCACCATACAACATCTCAGGTCGAATCGCCGTTCTATAGAACTTGCCTTTTAGCTTTTGTGGCACTCTCTTATCACAGAGAACACCAGAAGCTTGGCGCCACTTTAGCCATCCAACTTTGATTCGATGGCTGATGTCTTCATCAATATCACCATCCTTCTGCAGCATTGACCCCAAATATCGAAAGGTGTCCTTCTGAGGTACCACTTGCCCCTCAAGGCTAACTTCCTCCTCTTCCCCATGGTTAGTAGTACTAAAACCGCACCTCATGTACTCAGTTTTAGTTCTACTAAGCCTAAAACCTTTCGATTCCAAAGCCTGTCTCCACAGCTCCAGCTTCCTATTAACCCCCGCCCGACTATCATCGACTAGCACCACATCGTCTGCAAAGAGCATACACCATGGGATGTCCCCTTGTATATCCCGTGTGACCTCATCCATCACCAATGTGAAAAGATAAGGGCTCAAAGCTGACCCCTGGTGCAGTCCTATTTTGATTGGGAAGTCATCAGTGTCGCCATCGATTGTTCACACACTTGTCACAACATTGTCGTACATATCCTTGCTGAGGGTAATGTACTTTGTCGGGACTTTGTGTTTTTCCAACGCCCACCACATGACATGACATTCCGCGGCCACTACATGACATTCCGCGGGTATCCTCAACAATTTGGATAGTAGCAACATTGTGGTGTGTAGGAAGGCTCTTAATTCTATCTTCTTACTCCTTTTCTCTATCCCATCTTTCTTTAAGTTTAGCCATCACCCTAATGTTTTCATTAATGTGCAACTGGATAGCATTAATAGGAGTGGACTTCCTCTCCTCGAGGGGAGAAGTTCTAATTTTAAGCATTTCAATATCGAGGGCTAAGTTATTTACCTTCAAAGAGAGATTATCTAATTTGTCTAATTTCTCCTCTACACTCTTTTTGAAGGCTTTTTGCGTAGTGATAAAATCTTTAAGCATGCTTTCTAATTCAGAAGCGGAGTTCTTGTTGCTAGGATAAGTGTTTTTGTTCCCATAGTTGTTGGATGGAAACGGTCTAGGATTGCTAGCAAAATTGCCCCTATAAGCATTATTATTGAAGTTGTTTCTAGAGATAAAATTCACATTACTTGTTCTTGAGAAACCAAAGAATTTAAAGGAACTTCATGAGGATCAATAGGGGATTGCTTGGTAAGTAGAGACATAATCAAGTCAAAAATTTCATTTAGGGAGGAAATCTCCTCGATAGAGTTTACCTTCCTACCCGTTGGAGCTCATTCGACGTGCCATTGGTAATAGTTGGTCATCATCTCATCTAGGAGTTTTGTGGCATCACCAACTGTTGTTGACATAAAGGTTCCTTCCGCGGCCGAATCTAACAGGTTCCGCGAGGTAAAGTTCAAGCCTACATAAAAAGTCTGGATAACCATCCAAGTAGTGAAACCATGTGTAGGACATTTCTTAACAAGAGATTTCATTCGTTCCAAAGCTTGGGCAATGTGTTCATTATCCAATTGCTTAAAATTCATAATGTTACTCCTCAATTGAATAATTTTAGAAGGTGGGTAGTACTTCCCAATAAAAGCATTCTTGCACTTACCCCAAAAATCTATGCTATTCCTAGGCAAGGATTGAAGCCAAATCTTAGCTCCTTCCCTCAAAGAGAAAGGAAAAAAAGATTAAGCTTAATTAACAATATCACCTTCTACTTCTTTATACTTTTGCATATCACAGAGTTCAACAAAATTATTTAAGTGTAAAGCAGCATCATCTCCAACACCGGAGAATTGATTTCTCATAACAAGGTTCAGCAAGGCAGGTTTAATTTCATAGGAGGTAGCTGAAGTAGCATGTGTAGCAATAGAAGTGCAAATAAAACCATTATTGTTGTGACTAGTGAAGTCACACAACTTGGTGTTTTCAGTGGAACCCATAGTAGCAGCAAGTGTGATAAACATTTTTGTTTGTAATTTTTGATAAAGGACACTAAAGCAAGAATGGGAAGGTAAACTAACAAGACTAAAAAGCAATGGTAAAAAATAGTGTGCAATTGATACGTCCCAAACGTATCTATAATTTCTGCTTGCTCCATGCATGATTTGTGTGACTTTGCCATGTTTTACTTGAACTTTCATACACTTTTGATCATATTTGGACTAACCTATTAACTCAGTGCACCCAGTTGTCAGTTCCTGTTTTCTGTTGTTTTTATATTTCAGGTTTTCCGTCCATATAAGTGCCAAATAAATTCCGGAAAAATTATATAAAAAATCAGCGTCCCGGAAGCTTCCCGAATCACCAAGGAAGGAAGGGAGTGGACCCACCAGGGCCCCAGGAGGGTCCTTGACGCGGCCCCACCCTAGGGCGCGCCAGGAGGCCTCCTGGTTGCCCTGTGGCCCCTCTCGGTGCCCCCTTTGGCCTATATTTAGCCACCGCGGAGGAAACCCCTAATATCGATATGCTATTCCCGTTCTCCTTTCTATTCCGCCGCCGCCGCCGTTTCAAGATCAGCGCTGCCAGCAGAAGCTGCCCCGGCACCCTGCCGGAAGGAGTAACCCCCTCCGGGAGACCATCCATCACCATGGACGCCTCCCGTATGTACCGTGAGTAGTCCCTCTTGGACCATGGGTCCATGACCAGTAGCTATGTGATATTCTCCTCCCCTCTTTGTGCTTCCACTTTCGAGACCTCGTGAGTTGCCTCACATGATCGAGGCACCTTTGTAATTTTCTGTGTTGCTATGCTGAGTTTGTTGGGATTTGATGGATTATGAGACTATGTTCAGATTGTGATGAGTAATATATTTGGTTCTCTTTTATATTTGAGTTCTTAAGTTAATTCTTGCATGTTCTCCGTTGCCGTATTTTACTTTGGCCAAGTGATTTGTTGCAACTCCAAGAGGGAGCGTTATGCTTGATTGTGGGTTCAGCCTCCTGATGTCTAGCTCAAGGTTTAAAATAGCGGATAGCGAGTTCGTTGCGGATTTGGGCCGGAGTAGCGGAATGCGAATAGCGGGTGTTATTGCGGACGCTATGTCTGCATAGCGGATTTATAAAAACACTAAAAAAATTAAGATTGCTTTGTATATTTTTATACTGCTGACAATGAAAATTTCATTTAAATTGTGCAATAATGATTGTATAAGCTATGTGTCACTAAGTTGCATGCACACAAGATCTCTTCATGATCAAAAGATGTACGTTACAGTCTAATAACCGAAGAAAATATATGGTCCTGGTGCCTCCAGTATATTCCTTAATTATTTTAATTAAGTAACTTCTCCAGCCGGCAGCGCCATGCATGTCAAATTAATTAAGGTCTTCACGTGTATAGTAAAAGTTTGGCTGGCTCAAGAGAGGATGTCCACTTTCTAATGTGTAGGAGGCTAGTAGTCTATAGCAGAAGCTATATGTCCACATTCTAACGTGTAGAGTAGTAAAACCTCAAAAAGAAACGTGCAGAGTAGTAAGCTTGTAAGAACTGTAGGCCTGCAGCAAAAACGAGGAGAGAGGCTGGAAGCTTGGTCGATATGCATGCAGTTGTTGGTGTCAGCCTGTCAGGTGAACATAGTAGTAAGGTTGTAAGATAGAGCGCTATCACTAGTAGAAAATCGCTCATCAGTACCGGTTCGGGAGGGCCTTTTGTAGTTTCTTAACCGGTACAAAACCGGTACAAAAGGCCCGGTACTAAAGCCCCCCGCCTTTGGTACCGGTTCCTTGCGAACCGGTATTAAAGGGGCCTCCACGTGGGCGTCCAGGAGTGCGCAGGCCAAAGGAGCTTTGGTACCGGTTTGCAATACGAACCGGTACCAAAGGTTAATTCAGGGTTTAGTGTTTTTAGGGGTTTAGGGGTATCGGATATCGCGTCGATGCTTAGGGAGGAGTTTAGAGGTATCGGACCGTTTCATATCGCGTCGATGCGCCTGCTACGCGTTTGGGTTTAGGTAGTACATGAAGATAAAAGGTGATGCATAGCAACTTGGTGCATATATTAATATAACACATGTAATTGCATAAGATCGCAAATTAAGTAGTACGTATGCATGAAGATCGATCTTCATGCATATATAGTAGTGGTACTCTCCGAGGCATACTATCTATTACATGTAGCATAGTGGTACTCGATCTCCGAGTCAAACTATATGTTACATGTACATCATTCATAGTGGAACTCTCCGAATGGCGGTATAACGTCCCGAAGGAAAAATCCCGCCAATTCATCGCCAATTGCTTTGAAGTGTTCCTCGATTGAGATATTGTCCCGCTTTCTTGCCAACTGTAAAAGAATGAGATACAAATGAATACATGAGCTGTGTGTGTGTGTGTATATATATCAAATCACAATCAAACAATTATTACTGAAACTAAGCACAACTTATATATGATAACAAAATAAATTTGTGAATATTGTTTTCGTACCTCTTTATTCATTTCATTATTTTTTCTCTCGCTGACAATTTTATGGATGTTCTCGCAAACGTAGTATCCACATAGATTAGTCCCCTGTGGTTGTTGCGGGGATTTCTGTACAAGAATATAATTCAATTAAACAATAATCAAGTATGATAAATGTGTGTGGACCTAGGTAGTACTACTTACTTTGTTCAAACGCCATGTCAGCTTCAGTTTCCATTCATGGGACTGATCTTCCTTGATGAACGTTTCCCATACGCTGCCCGACAAAATAAAATACATAAAAAAGTTATCAATTAGTTGATATTAGGAAATTAACGAAAAAACCGATATGAATTAAAATTACTTTTTGAGCATAAGAAAAGCCGTCTTGTATAGTATAGGCTCTTTGTTAAGTGAGTCAAAGACTTCAACTTTTCCTTCGTACATATCAATAACGATAAGAATAAAGTGGAACCTGCGCACGTTTAAATATGCAGTGCCATATATATAAGTCATCAGTTAAAATTTGAACATCTCGTGAGAAAAAGAGAAATGTCTTATAAGACAGTAACACTCACTTGAAGTTGTAAGGCCAAAGTATTATCTTTTTGTCACGATGTCGCTTCAAAAACCTTAGCAAAGTCTCCGGTGTATCCCTGTTATAGATGGGATCCTCTATGGTTATTTCATGCATTGTATCCGGGTCAATGAACCCAATGTGCTTGATTTCATCCCTTTTGCATTCGAGCATCTTCGATCTGCATAATATAGTGCACAAAAGATTATAATTTGCAGACAAAGAACGAGCTGAGCTAAATACTTCTCAAATTACATAAATAAATCACTTACAGACAATAGCAACTGATGATAGATTTGTCGAGGGCCCGGAGATTGTATAACTGAAAAAGTTCGCTGAAGTCAACGCTCACAGAGTATCCTTGGAAGTAGTGCTCTTCCTTAACTCCAACCATGATACACTGGATCCCTCTCTTTGTGGCATTACTGTACCACGTATGCAAATTACGCATACTTGTTGGTAGCTTCCTGAGATTCTCGACCAAATCTTTCCCTTCAACAAATTGATATGCTACTTCATGTAAGGGGTGATCAATGGATTGTCGAGAACTTTCAACGGCCTTCTCGTCAAACACCATGAGAGGGGGGACCGATTGGACGGGTTGTTGTCCGAGCTGGTGCACTTGTTGTTTCCCTTTTTTCGCTGTGACACCCGATTGAGTGGGTTTTTTAGCCCTCATCATCTCGTCATACGACTTTTGTATAGAACGCCTATAGTCAGATGGCGGCGATGGTACAGGGTCATATAGATTCTCAACGGTACGCACAACTTTCACCGGATCTAGAGTCTTCTTAAAAGGGATCTCTGGCACTTTCTTAGCAAAAAAGGCTTTTAGCTCGGACTTACAGGTTTCCATGTTTTCCTCGATAGTTTTTTCCCAAGGTAACTTCTCAATAGGCAGCAGTGGTTTCTCCTTTCTAGGTCTCTTCCTAGGCGGTGTACCGTTCCGCTTAAAGGACGCTGTCTTACGCGGAGGATCTCGAGATGGCGGACTCACGCTGGGGTCCCTCTCAGGTAGATGTGGACTTTGCTGCTCATGTGGACTGCTACCAGGAGGAGTCGATGGCCTTTGCTGCTCATGTGGACCGCTACGAAGAGGAGTCGGTGGCCTTTCCTGCTCAGGTGGACTACGAGGAGTCGGTGGCCTTTGCAAAAGGACGATGTGTTTCTTGGGCCATAGGGTGAAACCGTGCTTGACATCGGCCATTGTCTTCTCATCGTCACCTCTAGGAAAATCTAGCTCCAATGTTTCATAACCCGAAACAACTTCATCCACCCCGACACGAACATAGCCAGGTGGAATGGGCATATGATGGTGCGTTGCTCCATCTTCATTTGGGTAAACATAGCCGAACGCCACCTTAACGGACACGTTCCTGAATAACATATGTAGCTCGCAATCTGTCTTCTCCGTGACATAATCCACGGGGTAGCTTCCTCCACATCCGTCAAGATGCGAGGGACCCACACTGCTTCTTCGCTGAGATGGGGCGGCATCGACATGAGGATCATGTATAAACAGCGGCTAATGAGGTTCCCTCTGATTTTTCTCAAGCGCCTCCACCCTATTTAACAATTCCGTTAACCTGTCTGACTCCTTCTTCTTCTTTCGCGAATGGCTTCTATAAGTGTCAGCGCACTCCGGCCACGCTTCCTTCTTGTTGAGACCTGGGCGAGCTCGAACCCGTCCAACGTGTTCAGGATTTCCCAAAGCGAGTGTCAGCTTGTCATTCTCTCTATCGGGAATGTACTCTCCCTTTCTGACCTTTTCAATTGCATCTATAAGCTTCTTCGTGACTGCTTCAATTTTGTCCTTCCATTTCCCCTGCGCAACGATCTTCCCTGTCATTGGGTCCAACCCTGCCCCATGCGCGAACAACCAGAGCCTGGACCGGTCGGGCCAGTCCCATGTCTGTGGAGTGATTCCTGCATCCATCAGTTTATCTTCAAACGCTCTCCACTTCGGAATGGCAGTCTTGTAGCCACCTGACCCCAAATGATGAAAAAATTCCTTCTTTGAAGCATTTATCTTATTTGTGACCGATCGGGACACATGAGTAGACGATTGCTTATACCTCTTAAATGCGGGCTAGTGATCTTTTATATTCACTAGATTATCATTGAATACTGGATCTTCATGCTTATATTTCTCCCATAATTTTTTCTTCCATGTCTGGAATAGCATGGCCATCTTCTTGAGAGTCCATTCCTTGAGTTTCTTCTTCTGGCCTTCCGTCATGTCTTCCGGTAGGCTGAAGCGTGTCAGTAGATTGTCGAAAAGAAAAAAATTCAACGCGTCGTTGACATAACTAGCTTCAGTCCCCGCGTTCTTCGGCTTATGCCACTCTTGAATGCTGATCGGTACATGGTCCCTAACAAGAACTCCAGCTTGATTTATAAATTTGCGGCAGTGCTCTTTCGGATGCACCGGTTCGCCGTTATCATTAAATGCGATGAGGGCTAACCTACCCTCGCCCTTTAGCAATTGCGTCAGGCCTCGTTTTGTTTTAACAGACTTGCTCGATGATCCAGAAGGCTAAAAGAAAAATGATTCGTTAATAAGTGCAACACAAATAAATGAATGCATCTACTGATGAACATAGACTTGATACATAAATATACACCTCGCCGGAGTTTGTTATGGACACTTCTTTCTCTCTTCTAATCTCTTCAGACTCAAATCCCTCACCGACATCGTTCAGAAATTGTGTGAGCTCAAAGTCATCTCCATCGGGTTCCGGCCCACGGGCACTCTCAAATATCATTCTCTGCACGACTTCTTCTTGATCCTCATTTCGGACGAAGGTGTCGTCCTCCATAGCTCAATGTCACTACAAAATTAAGAAAACAATTAATTCGTTCATCATGTCATGATCATAACAGATTGCTAGATGGATAACAATTGAAATGAAGAAAGCAATAACCCTAACCCTAACAACCGGTTAACGGATTGCTAGATGGATAACAATTGAAAACAATTAATTCATTCATCAGTATGTTAGAGGGTGTGGTTGGTATACGGGTAGCGTATCCGTATTCGTTATATTTTTCTGATCAATTTTCATGTATAAACTTTTTCGATCCGAGTTACAGTGGGTCCCACTGGTCAGTGGCTTATTTAAATAAAAACATAAAATTAACTAATATGACAGTGGGGTCCCACATGTCATACTAACACTTTTAATAAAACAATTTCTTATTAAATAAAAGGATAGGGGGGCCACTGTAAGTGACTGTTAGTTTATTAAACATTTTTCTTTTATTAAAAAAAATGGCCAGTGGCCCACGTGTCAGTAAAACACCCTAACTAACAGTTATCTAATTTAATCAAACTAGTAAGTTTGCACGTGCAACGCACGTCTCGACAGCCTCCTCCCCACCCACCCCCTCACAGACACACACACACCATTTTGAAACTTCATGCGAAATGTACCTTACCTAATCCTTGTCTCATGCATAATTTAAAATATCATTCTTCATGAATCAATTCTCCTCTTGAATCAAATATCACACATATTTTATGTACAAATCAAGAAACCGAGAACCTCCATATGTAAGCTTTCTCATCTCTGGAATTAATCATACAAAAACATCTGAAACTTTACTCCACCACCCTAACTTTATGTACATGAGCATTTCAAACGGAAATGAACCATTGTGCAAATATAAAAGCTAAGAGCCTAGGAATTTTTTACCGTGTTTCAAGTTGTCTTAAACTACTTAGTCCGACTATTCACAAACAAAGATGTTTTGGACATGCATGGTCTCCAACATATAATAACAAGGGGGTTAGGCCCCTAATTAACCCGGGCGGGGCCCACTGGTCAGGGAGCCAGAGGAGGGGGCTCGAGCCCGTTCTCAACAGAGCACGCCGGCGGGATCCCGACGCGGCGGCGCTGCCCTCCCGGAAGCGACGAAGAGCTACAGCGCGGCAAAGGCAAGGGAATCGAGCTGCGCTCACCACGAGCGTGTAGGGGAGGGCAGCGTGCTTAGGGACGCCCGTAGTCGCCAGAATCGACGATGGAGACGACGGCGATGCGGAGAAGGGGGCGGCGTGGGGCGTCGGGCTCAGGGCGTCCGGGGGCGATACTTCGGGCGTGGCGACGAAGCCGAGCACGGGGAACGCGGTGGACACGCTGGCTGGGGCTCGGGAGCACCGGGCGGCGGCGAGCTTCTCCGAGGGGGGGGGGGGCAGCAGTGTGAGAGAGTTGGGGAAGATGTGAGAAGAAAGTGGCTCGCGCGGGGTTATTTGGGAAAGGAAAGGACCTTTGGTACCGGTTCCAACCCCAAACCGGTACCAAAGGTCTTTGGTACCGGTTGTAGGTACGAACCGGTACCAAAGGTCCAGCCCTGGCCTGGTCGAAAACCTTTCGTACCGGTTCCTAACACGAACCGGTACGAAAGCCCCTTTTCCTTTTTCTTTTCTATTTCTTTTTCTTTTCTTTTCTGTTTCTTTCTCTTTTCTTTTCTATTTCTTTTTCTTTTCTTTTCTGTTTCTTTTTCTTTTCTTTTTCTATTTCTTTCTGTTTTCTCTTTCTTTTTTTCTATTTCTATTTCTTTTTTTCTGTTTATTTCTCTTTTCTATTTATTTTTCTTTTATGTTCTTTTTCTTTTCTATTTATTTCTCTTTTCTATTTATTTTTTCTATATTTCTATTTCTTTTTTTTTCTGTTTCTTTCTCTTTTCTATTTCTTTTTTTCTCTTTCTATTTCTTTTTTTTCTGTTTCTTTCTCTTTTCTATTTATTTTTCTTTTATTTTCTGTTTCTTTCTCTCTTTTTTCTCTTTCTATTTCTTTTTTTTCTGTTTCTTTCTATTTTCTATTAATTTTTCTTTTATTTTCTGTTTCTTTCTGTTTTTCTTTTCTATTTATTTCTCTTTTCTATTTCTTTTTTTTATTTCTGTTTCCTTTCTATTTCTTTTTTTTATGTTTCTTTCTCTTTTCTATTTCTTTTTCTTTTATTTTCTATTTGTTTCTCTTTTTCTTTTCTATTTCTTTCTCTTTTCTTTCTCTTTTTCTTTGTATTTCTTTTGTATTTCTTTTTCTCCAACACTTGTGCACATGCATTTTTTTCACCCCTGCCCCTTGTCCTTTCTCTCTCTTTTTCGCTCTTTGTCTCTGGATGTGCGGGAATAAAATTTTATTACGATTGAACTCGAATTAAAGTACACAGCTCAACTGAAAATTAAGATACAGCGACGCGGCAAACTTAAAACATTCAACAAACTTAACATCTCAAACCTAGAACATAATAAACTACTCGTCCTCGTCGTCGGAGAAATCGTCTTCGGTGTCGGAGCTGATGTCATCCTCCAGCGCTATCCAGCGGGGGTCACCGAGGGGCCAGTTGGCGGAGCCTCTCGCCAGTTCCTCCTCCGCCATCGCCTTGGCCGCACGTCGCTCCTCCCGCCATTCATGACGCTCCTGTCGCCGCTCCGTGCTCTCGGCCGCCAGCCTCGTCCAGTGTTCCGCCTCCTCCGAGGCTTCACGGGGAAGGATCGCGTACCAATCCTGCACGGCACGCTGGTCCTGCTCCGAGGTGAGGCCGAGCACCGCTCGTCGACGATGGAGGCGGTGGTCCTCTTTAGTGAGGAGGAGCGGAGGATCTGCAATGTCCTCCGCCTCTTCCAAGCTGCGACAGTGGCGGTTATTCATCTCCGCGCGCGGGCGGCCGAGCCTCCACGCCGCAACGTCGTACGCGCGGGCGGCTAAATATGCATGCCAGAACCTGCCGAGACACACACGCTTGCTGTTGGCGCAAGTGATCACCGCCATGAATGTGCCGTCCGAGCGCTCGCGGACGCCGTGGTAGCTTGGTCGGCGGCGGCGAGGCGGCATGGTGGCGGTGGCGCGGAAGGGGAAAGAACTAGTGGCGACTGGCGTTGCGTGGAGTCCTCTTCCACGCGCTTTTAACCGTACACGATTTTGAATCCAACCAATCAAGAAGAAGCACACGGATCGCGTGTTTCTTTCAAGCGCTTGTGAGTCGTTGGATCAGGCTTCTGAGCTGTTGGATCCAACCAATCAGGAAGAAGCACACGGATCGCGTGTTTCTTTCAAGCGCTTGTGAGTCGTTGGATCAGGCTTCTGAGCCGTTGGATCCGACCAATCAGGAAGAAGCACACGGAATAAAAGTATATAGCTCAACTAAAAATTAAGATACACATGGCTAGATTCGAATGTTGGAGTCGCCGATGTCGCGGTGATTTCCATATCTTACATACAGTAACATCATTACACAAAAGTGATTTCCAAAGTTATGATCCCTATCTAGCTAGTCTTTTGAGTTGTCTTCGTGTGTTTCCCTTTCTTCTGATTGCGACGCAACCATGGACAATCTTCATTATTTAAGATGATGCTTGGGTCAGTTTTTACCTTGAAGGGTGGAATATCATCAAACTTATTATAATCTTCTGACATGTCTGTCTTGTCCTTTACTCCCACGATATTTCTTTTTCCTGAAAGAACTATGTGGCGCTTTGGCTCATCGTATGATGTGTACTCTTGCATTTCTTTTCTTTTTTTGGTTTGGTAGACATGTCCTTCACATAAAAAACCTGAGCCACTTCACTGGCTAGGACGAATGGTTCGGTGTCGTACCCTAGATTCTTGAGATCCACTGTAGTCATTCCGTACTGCGGGTCTACCTGTACCCCGTCTTTCAGGTTGAACCATTTGCACCGGAACAAAGGGACCTTGAAATTAGGTCCATAGTCAAGTTCCCATATCTCCTCTATGTACCCATAATATGTGACCTTCTTCCCATTGCCCTCTGCTGCATCAAAGCGGACACCACTGTTTTGGTTGGTGCTCTTTTTATCTTGGGCGAACGTGTAAAATGTATTCCCATTAATCTCGTACCCTTGAAAAGTCGATATAGTCGAAGATGGTTGCTTGGCCAACAAGTATAGTTTTTCTTCATCAGTGACATTCATTAGACGATTTTGCAACCAACCGCCGAAAGTCTTCATGTGTTCTCCATCAATCCAATCTTCACGTTGCTCCGGGTATTCGGAGCGTAAGATATCCTTGTGTTCCACTATGTACGGAGCCACCAAGATAGAATTATGTAGAACTGTGTAGTGTGCTTGAGTGAAAGAATGTCCGTCCATACACGTTGTTGCTTTCTTCCCTAGCGTGCCTTTTCCACCCAGTCTCCCCTCATAGCGCGATTCAGGAACACCGATCGGCTTAAGGTCTGGAATAAAGTCAACACAAAACTCAATGACCTCCTCTGTTCCATAGCCCTTGGAGATGCTTCCTTCTGGCCTAGCACGGTTATGAACGTACTTCTTTAAGACTCCCATGAATCTCTCAAAGGGAAACATGTTGTGTAGAAATACATGACCGAGAATGCTAATCTCTTCGACCAGGTGAACTAGGAGATGTGTCATAATATTGAAGAAGGATGGTGGGAACACCAACTCGAAGCTGACTAGACATTGCACCACATCCTTCTGTAAATTTTGTAGAGTTAGTGGATTGATCACCTTCTGAGAAATTGCATTGAGGAACGCACATAGCTTGACAATGGGTACTCGAACATTTTCCGGCAGAAGCCCCCTCAATGCAACCGGAAGTAATTGTGTCATAATCACGTGGCAGTCATGAGACTTTAGGTTTTGAAACTTTTTCTCTGACATGTTTATTATCCCCTTTATATTCGACGAGAAGCCAGACTAGACCTTTATGCTACTCAGTACTTCAAAAAAGATCTCCTTCTCTTCTTTGGTAAGAGCGTAGCTGGCAGGACCTTGATACTTCTCTGGATTCAGGTTGTTTCCTTCGTGGATACTTTGCTGGTCTTGCCGTGCATCCGGTGTATCTTTTGTCTTCCCATACACGCCCAAGAAGTTTAGCAGGTTAACGCAAAGATTTTTCGTCACGTGCATCACGTCGATTGCCGAGTGAACCTCTAGGAATTTCCAGTAGGGTAGCTCCCATAATATAAACTTCTTCTTCCACATGGGTACGTGTCCGTCAACATCATGCGGAACAGATTGTCCGCCAGGACCCTTTCTAAAAATCACTTTTAAATCCTTGACCATATCATATATAACATCCCCAGTAGGGCGGGTAGGCTTCGTTCGGTTATCTGCCTCACCTCTGAAATGCTTTCCTCTCTTTCTTACGTGATGTTGTTTTGGAAGAAATTGACGATGCCCCAGGTACACATTCTTGTTTCCCAAATATATACTGTCAGTCTCACCTAAACAGTGTGTGCATGCATTGTATCCCTTGTTTGACTGCCCTGAAATGTTACTAAGAGCAGGCCAATCATTGATGGTTACAAAAAGCAAGGTATGCAGGTCAAATTCCTCCTTTTTGTGCTCATCCCACACACGTACACCTTCTTCACGCCACAACTGTAAAAGTTCTTCAACCAATGGCCTCAGGTACACATCAACGTCGTTGCCTGGTTGCCTCGGGCCTTGGATGAGCACTGGCATCATAATGAACTTCCGCTTCATGCACACCCAAGGAGGAAGGTTATAGATACATAGAGTCACTGGCCAGGTGCTATGACTGGAGCTCTGCTCCCCGAAAGGATTAAAGCCATCTGTACTTAGACCAAGTTTTAAGTTCCTTGCGTCATCTGAAAATGACTTGAACTTTCTGTCGATTTTTCTCCACTGCGACCCGTCAGCGGGGTGTCTTAGCATCACATCTTTCTTACGGTCCTCTTTGTGCCATCGCAACAACTCGGCATGCTCTTTGTTTTGGAACAAACGTTTGAACCGTGGTATTATAGGAGCATACCACATCACCTTCGCAGGAACCCTCTTCCTGGGGGTGGACTCGCCCTCAACATCGCCAGGGTCATCTCGCCTGATCTTATACCTCAGTGCACCACATACCGGGCATGCATTCAAATTCTCGTACTCCTTGCGGTAGAGGATGCAGTCATTGATGCATGCATGTATCTTCTGCACCTCTAATCCTAGAGGGCAGACAACCTTCTTTGCTTCGTACGTACTAGAGGGCAATACGTTCTCCCCTGGAAGCATCTTCTTTATTATTTTCAGCAACTTTTCAAATCCCTTGTCAGTAGTACCATTCTCTGCCTTCCATTGCAGCAATTCCAGCGTGGTACCCAGCTTTTTCTGGCCATCTTCGCAATTTGGGTACAACAGTTTGTTGTGATCCTCTAACATTTTCTCCAACTTCAACCTCTCCTTTTCACTTCCGCAGTTTATCTTCGCATCAAGAACGGCCCGACCCAAATCGTCATCGGGGTCATAAAAAATCGGGTCATCAAAAATGGGCTCTTCTACAGCTTCGTCTTCCCCCATTCTACTATCACCGTCTTCAGTGAAAATAGGATAGTTGTCACTATCCTCTTCTTCTTCGTTGTCTTCCAATATAACCCCCCTTTCTCCGTGCTTGGTCCAACAATTATAGCTGGGCATGAAACCGTTCTCCAGCAGGTGGACGTGAATGGTCTTTGAGGTAGAGTAATCCTTCATATTCTTACAGGAACTACATGGACAATAGATGAAACCATTCGTCCGGTTGTTTGCCTCAGCCACGCTGAGAAAATAATGCATGCCTTTAATGAAGTCGGGATGGCACCGGTCACCGTACATCCATTGCCGACTCATCTGCATTATATATGTATATCAAAAATCATTAATTACACAACATCATAGATATATGAGTGACCAACTTAATTAATAGATGTCGTTAATCTTGTTAAAATGGTGGACAAAAAATGATGATTTGTTGGAGTGTGAGAGGTGCAAAAAATTTAGAAATGTGAGAGAGAGAGGAAGAAATGAAGGATGAATCAGGTGGGCATGGGACAGGGATGAATCGGGTGGGCATGAGATAAATTAGTACCGGTTCTCCACATGAACCGGTACCACAGCCCTGGCCCCACCCGGGTCTGAATCCCACCAATCAGGAAGAAGTACACGGATCGCGTGTTTCTTTTAAGCGCTTGTGAGTCGTTGGATCCGGCTTGTGAGTCGTTGGATCTGGGAACCGACCTGTACACAGTTAAGGTCTCGCGCTAGTACAGGTTTGTGCTAGCAACCGGAGCTAAAGAGGCACACGACTCCTATATATATCCCACCTCTCGGACACTTGGTGTGTACGAATACAAATCATTCGGATTGGCCTGCATACGCCCAACGGTGCATTTGATGTGCGGGCACTCACGAGCCACAGTTGGGCTGTATGCAGGCGAAACCGTGTGTTTTGTTGATATATCTAGAAATCCTTCAGTTCATCGACCAAATACAAATCATTCGGATTGGCCTGCATACGCCCAACGGTACATTTGATGTGCGGGCACTCACGAGCCACAGTTGGGCTGTATGCAGGCGAAACCATGTGTTATGTTGATATATCTAGAAATCCTTCAGTTCATCGACCAAATACAAACCATTCGGATTGGCCTGCATACGCCCAACGGTGCATTTGATGTGCGGGCACTCACGAGCCACAGTTGGGCTGTATGCAGGCGAAACCGTGTGTTTTGTTGATATATCTAGAAATCCTTCAGTTCATCGACCAAATACAAATCATTCGGATTGGCCTGCATACGCCCAACGGTGCATTTGATGTGCGGGCACTCACGAGCCACAGTTGGGCTGTATGCAGGCGAAACCGTGTGTTTTGTTGATATATCTAGAAATCCTTCAGTTCATCGAGACTTTTTGTGTGTTCAAAATGAACCATTCAAAGCCACATCATCAATTTTCAACCCATTCTGACTTCATCTGTCTTCATTTTTTATTCGCTTGTGTCCTTTGCTTATTGCGCCGTAACCATCAATTTTCAACCCTTTCCGACTTCATCTGTGCGGAAACTAAGTTTTTTTTATAAAAAAGAAGAGGCTCACCGAGGTGGTACGGTGTCGGCTAGGGGACGACGCTGGCGATCGACAACGGTGAGGACGGGGATGATACTAAAACCTACAAAACATAATATAATTTCAGCTCAAATTTCATATAAATAAAATAAAATCCCTAACTTAGGCATTTCATCGAACACCTTGCAATCACTAGAAAAATAATACGAGTTAACTAGCAAAGAGATGAGCTAAATTAGGAATGCTGGAAGAAAGGATGATATTGCTAACCCTTGGATAGATAGATGTCGTTAATCTTGTTAAAATGGTGGACAAAAAATGAAGATTTGTTGGAGTGTGAGAGGTGCAAATTTTTTAGAAATGTGAGAGAGAGAGGAAGAAATGAAGGATGAATCGGGTGGGCGCATGGGACAGGGATGAATCGGGTGGGGATGAGCTAAATTAGTACCGGTTCTCCAATTGAACTGGTACCAAAGGACCAGCCCTGGCCCCACCCACTGTCTGAAATTTTGGCTGAAAACCTTTAGTACCTGTTCCTAACTCGAACCGGTACTAAAGCTCCTCACGAACCGGTACGAGAGCTCCTCGCCCGCCTGGACGCCCAAACCGGTACGAAAGACCCCTTTAGTACCGGTTCGTAATGAAACCGGTACTAAAGGCTTAGACGGTTGCTCCATTTTCTACTAGTGTATGATCGCATCAAACAAACGCTATGTCGGGCACAATATCGGCCTGACATCCGCAATAGAGGACGAATCATGACAATCCTGCTATATGATAACGCAACGACAAAGAGATGGCGCTAGGGCCGCGCTACCGCAATAGCGGTCGCAATAGCGCACACAGCGGATGTCATTTAAAAGCTTGGCTATGCTACATCTCACCGTCCATTTGTGGTAACCAACAAGAAGCGAGAGAAGTATCTTCCTTGTTAGCATCAGCAACTCCCTTATCTTGAAGAGTGGAATCCTCGAAAACAGCGCCCGAAATTCACTTGATGCTGACTCCTCGTTGGTTACCCCAAGCGGAAGGTTGAGATGTAGCATAGTGTAATTTCCTCAGTAAAGATACCAAGGCTTGTCTCCCATAGGATTCCGGCAATGACAAGTAGGTGGTTTGGCAAGCGAGGCGCCAAATCACTTGCTTCGCCTGGACCTGCACACAAATACAGATAACTCTGCTCCCAACGAGTACAGGGAGGTTGTCAATCTCTCTGGTCATGTTGTTTACAAAGGGTCAAACGCAACAGATAAAAGATAGTGATAGCTAAGCTGGAAAGTAAAAGCTGGAAGTAAATTGAGTGTGTAACAGTGGTGGAAATATGGACCGGGGTCCCATGATATTCACTAGTGATGTCTCTCTCCCAAAAGACGATAAAACTGCTATGCAAGGTAAACAAATCACAGCTGGTCAATTGACAAGATTAAAAATGCACCGCAATGCTAACTATGCTACAAAGAAAGAAAGAGGCTAAAAAGCATGGGCGGTAAGCCAAAATAAGTAGACCGAAATCCATCTGCATCTACTACTAATCATCCATCTTGAGATATCTATCCAGAACATCTCGCTGGTATTAAGTTGCGAGCCCCACCCAAAGTGTAAACCCAAACCAACAGACAACTGCATTAAAAAACTTTGCATAAAGTAAACAATCCTTGCAACCGCGGTTACAAGCACCGTTGTTTTCCCCCTTGTGGCAGCAGCACATCCCCTAGACTGATGTTTCTGTCACTCAAGCTAGTCATCAGGGGGCATGAACCCACAATCAAGCATAACGCTTCCTCTGGGAGTTCCAAACTACTACTTGGCCAAAGTAATAAAAAGCAACGAAGAACATGCAAGAATTACTCAAGAACAAAAA
Organism: Bromus sterilis; assembly: GCA_950022295.1. Classification (NCBI taxonomy): domain Eukaryota; kingdom Viridiplantae; phylum Streptophyta; class Magnoliopsida; order Poales; family Poaceae; genus Bromus; species Bromus sterilis. Next base: position 446,918,967 of record OX465595.1, on the reverse strand, counting down.
TATAAAAGGAGAAGAACCAAGTATATTACTCATCACAATCTGAACATAATCTAATAATCCATCAGATCCCAGCAAACTCAGCATAGCAACAGCAGAAGAATTACATAGATGCCTTGATCATGTAGGGAAGCTCACAAGGGCTAAGAATTGAGGCACAAGATTGGAGAGAATACATCACATAACTACGGATCATGGACCCATGGTCTAAGGTGGACTACTCACGTCTCATCCAATAAGCGCTCATGGTGGTGGAGAAGCTCCCAGAGGTCAATCCTCCCTCTGGCAGGGTGCCGGGACAGGGTCTTCTGGCACCCCCGTTCTTTGAATCGCGGCGGCGGCAGAGCAAAGAGGAGTTTGGGAAAAAGGGTTATGTCCTCGAGGGTTTCGGGGAGAGGTGTAAATATAGGCCAAAGGGGGCCAGGGGGTGGCCCCAGGGGTCCAGGCGCCCACCTGGGCGCCTGGAGCCCTGGTGGCCCCCTCTGGTTCTCCTTTGGGGCTCTGGAAGGTTCCCGTACACTGATTTTTTATTGGATTTTCCGAAATTTTTGGAGCACTTTTAATAAGGGGGGAACCTGAAATAAAAAGACAACAGAAAACAGGAACTGGCACTGTGGTGCACTAAGTTAGTAGCTTAGTCCAAATGTGATCAAAAGTGCATGAAAGTGTATCCAAAGCATAGCAATATCACCCAAAACATGCATGGAGCAAGCAGAAATTATAGATACATTTGGGACGAATCAACATCCCAAGCTTAATTCCTGCTCGTCCTCGAGTAGGTAAATGATAACAAGCATAATATCTATGGTGACATGCTACCAACCATATAAGAACTTTTAAGTAAGGCAAGAAAAGATATGTAATTCAATTCAAGTCATAACAAGCAAGAGTTTATATTTAGCATTGAAACAAGCAACAAAAGAACATAAAGGTGCGAGAGCTCTCGTTGTCCGTGACTCGAATGTCTCCAAATGGTGTTTGCGTGCAAGAAGTGGGAGATGGGTTTAGAGCATAAAAATACTATTTATCTTAGTTGAGAACTCAATCTACTAAAGTTTCACACTTGGTCTCCTTTGAAATCTTAGCTTGACTCGTCCCCAGACCACTAGCCAGGTACAAGTCAAACTGATCCACTCCCTTTCGACTTTTTGAGCACTCATGCAATGGATGTGCGTAAGCAAGAAAGTTGACACTTAAATGGCGAAAGAGAATAATGGGGAAGGAAGACAAAAATGTGTGAAAGGCTCACATCAATGGGGACAATCATAGGCGAGAGAAAGCCAAATGATAGATATGATGTGTGGAGTAGGGATTGCCATGCAACGGATGCACATATGAACTATGGTAAGCTCTCCATTGGAACTAGTGGGTGTGCATCCAATTTGCTTGCTCAAGAAGACCTAGAGCTCATTTGAGGAGGCTCATCATTGAAATATACAAGCCAAGTTCTACAGTGTAATGGTCTCCACATAGTTATATGCATGAATGATAATCTCTACGGAGTACAAGATATATAAAGGGAGTACGAGTGCGGATCTCTCAAAAGGAATAGTAGTGTGCCCCCTTCTCTTTTTTTATTTTCTTTTTCTCTTTTTTTCTATTTTTTGTGGCCTCATTGGCTCTTTCTATTTATTTCTCATTTGTCCTCTTGGGATATTTTATTTTGTCCTCTTTGGGATCTTTTCCTCACTTTAGGGGCAACACTCTATACATCACAAGAAATATAAGGGATCTTTCACACTTTACAAAAGTACTCAACATAAAGAAGATGAAACTATCATGATGTATGCAAATCTATGCCTCTGCCAGTGTAGCGGGATATACAATGATAGTAGCGCGTCATGTAGCAATTATTAGGGCAAGTCCCAACTAGCATGCGGCTCATCGATCAAGTAAAGCATGTATGAAATGAAGATCAAGTCATGAAAAGATGGATGTTGCATGACAATGTATCTCGGAAAGGCTATGGAAATGCCTTGTAGGTAGGTATGGTGTCTGTTTTGAGGAGAGATATAATGTGTGGTGGTGCACTTTTGGTAACCAGACAACTCAATGGTTCCAATGCCATCATTCTTCGTGATGAAGTAATCATCATAGGGCTGTGCATCATGGTAGATGCGATCGAGCACTTGTCACTGCATCCGAAATTGATGGCAAAAATAGGGCTCAAATAGCGCATCAGAGGGCAATGTAGTCATCCAGCAACATCAGATGCCCTTGTGCCCTATTTTGAATCAATACTCGATGTACCTTTATCGTTCCCTTGTAATTGAGAACATGCTCCTCCGGCATGCATCGTGTCTTCAAGAACCGCCTTCATCATCATTGTTTCATCCTCATATTCCCCCCTCATCCGACAAGGATGACTCCATGAACCCAGTGTAGAAGTACTCCTCATCCGAATTTATCGTGTTTGCTTCAACAAATACATTTTTTTTGGAAATGACATCTGGCCCAACACTTTTTAGGCATAGTGTTCATCATGGGCGATGTCGACAAGGGGCGGAGATTTAACGCCCCCACCGGTTCCATGGTCGGTGCGCTTGGGATCCAGGCTATCCTCACATACCAATATTAGTCTTTTCTGCACACTTTGTCCTCACTTATACGCACGTACACATCTAGGATCAATTTCCAAGTCGGTCACCATCCTAAGACTACTTCAAGTCTAGCACGCTTAACCTGGTAGTTCTTTCTTGATAGGCTCCCAGAAAAGAAGGTGCACCTTATTGATATGAGTAGTCTATCACTTGTCGGGCATCGTGTTCGTCATGGATAACGTCGATAGGGACGAAGGAAACTAGGTGGAACATCGGCGTAGTCCAAGGCGGGAAGGCGCTTGGGTGAAGCGGTGGCGGTCCGGTAACGCATGGGTAGCGGCTAAGATGGTCCAACAGCGACGTCGATCGTCGAGGGGGGGGGGGGGGGAATGGGGAAAAAAGACACCGAATGGAGTTTCACACGATGGTTGTCCGAACTCCCCCAAACCTCCACTTTGTATGACAGTGATTAGTGGGATTTCGGACATTTGACAAAATAAAATGAAATAATGATAACATTTCTAGACGGATTTTGGACATTTGACAGAAAAAAAATGACAATAACATTTCTAGACAATGAGGATTCACATTGTTGTCGTTACGACCGTGCCCCAGGGGCAAAGCTTGGGTGATTGAAGTTGCAGATTCCCTAACGAGTTCCAGATCAGAAGATGACATGTTAAAATATCATCGTTTGATCTTGATTTCAACCAGTTCTTTTTATCACCATAGACACATAGCATCGATATCCTGGATCACAAGGCAGACCACAAACTACAATTACTAATACTACTTTTGCGGGATCGCAAACTACGATCAGACCAAGGCCGGTCACGAACTACGATAACTACTCAGACGAAGGCCAAGCACAAATTACGATCACTACCGCGAATTTCAATCAGCTCAGTTCGAAACGTGCTTGAAATGCAACACATTGAGATATAATCACCACAGGCACATAGCATCATTTCATAAACGGTAAGCCAGTCCCAAATCGAGACGATATCCAGATCACAATTCACCACGGAGAGAAAAACCGACCGCAAACTACAATTACTAGTACTAGTTGTGGGATCCCAAACTACTATCAGATCGAGACCGGGCACAAACTACGATAACCACAGAGACTAAGGGCAGGCACAAGTTAGGATCACCGCAGCGAATTACCAAAAGACAGATCAAACTGCTATCGCACCCATGGACAAACGAAGATCAGACTCCGACCTCCGCGCCGCCGACCGCCGCGCCGCCGGCCGCCGCCGCCGCCTCGGCGGCCGCCGTGGCCTGCGCTGCCTCGGCAGCCGCCTCCCGCTCGAGCTCGAGGAGCTTGGCCTCGGCGACGAGATGGCGTGCCTCGGCCTCGAGGTCGGAGTCGTACCCGAAGCGAGACACGTTGGCCTTCACCCTCTCCTTGGCGGTGATCCCGCTTTTGTAGGGCTTCCTCCTGCGGGGGTGCCCCATCGCCGGCTTGGGGTCGGGGTCGGGGTCGGAGTGGGTGGTAGAAGCGGAGGGGATTGGGGGGTTTGGTGCGAGCAAGAGCGTCTGGGGGGCCCCGAGCGCCTGAGGGGGAAGGATGGCTGGAGAGTGCCAGTTTATATAGAGATTTACATTAGTTTGTGATCCGACGGATGAAGTTCATCTTGGGGAGCCGGAAATGTTGAGAACCGTTCGATGTTGATTAGCTTACAGATAACCTTTCACTGTTCACTTTCCTTTTTTTTTTCTCCGCCTCGTTCCCCTTTGTCGCCCAACAAATCAAGCGAACGGCGAAACCCTAAACTAAACCCACCCAACGTCCGTCCGTCTCCAGCGAGCGAGCGGGAAGGGCGCGCCGATGCCTAACGCGCCGGCGGGTTCGAGCCCGCTGGTCTGGGACTGGGAGGCGCGGCACTCTACCTCGCCGCCAACAGACGTCGAGGGAGGCCACCGCCCACCAGTGGCCACCGCCTCGAGGGTACAAAGGTAACTGCCCCTCACACGGATCCATGGGCATCGGCCGCGCGATAGGTTTTTCTGCGCGATTTGTTGGGCTTCCTTGCGCGTTTGATTTCTGGTCGCCTTTGGGCACTCCTCCGTGCAGGTCTACCCGAGGGTACTCACATCCGACCCAACCTCGCGAAGAGCACCTCCGGGAGCCGGGATCTCCAGATGGTAACATTCCCCCCTCCCTCCTCTCCCAGCAAGTTTAGGACCGACAAGGGTTCTGCTTTTAGTCGATAATTCCCCAAGGGATTCAGAATTTCAGACAAATATGCAGTGATTATCTACAATTTGGACAGGTTAAAGGGCCTAGGGATTGTCATTTCTGAGCATATTCTGTAACTGTGGACTCAAATTAAACAGGGTCAGGCCACATGTTCAAGTGTTTTTAGCAATTTGGGCTGGTGGTTGCCATATCATTTCTGACTCCGATTCTTCTTGACTCATTTTGATTTTAATGCAACGCATGTCAGTTGATCTATGAATCCCTATACTATATAGTGTTTACTGCTCTGCGAATAAGCATTTTAGCTCATTTTCTTTTAATCTAGTACCAGTGGTTGCCATTGATCCATTATATGGAATATGTTACTAACTTATCCTTTATGTGATGGCAGGCTGTGAGTAGGGATATCACGAAGATTCTGACCGAGAGGGCGAAGAATTTTGATATTGCTCTGGATGATGTGTCCGAGTCTCAGATTTGGTTAAGAGTTCACTCAAGCCATTGAAGCCAAACAGGTTCCTGCGAAAAGTGCAATTATCAGCGCATATGTAAGGAAAACTGGAACTCAATATTTTTCATTCGCATGGCATCACCTACTTGTCGTGTTGATGGTTTCAATCATAGTTACTAGAGGCATATTCTCAGTGTTCTCTATGTCTTCATAGCTTACATCATATATTTCATTACACTTGTGGAGTTTTGGAGCATTTGAGCCCATACTTTCAGACTTCCAGTAGCCGAGTGTTCTTTATTTCTTCATATCTTAATATTTTTCACTGCATTCGCTGAGTTTGGGCGACCTGCTGCTGCTTGGGCTCCAGTTGCTCAAGATCTTGGGCAACAACAAGAAATGAGACGGTCGGACGTCGAAGAGTACTTTTGAGAGGAATGAACACTTGGTTTCTGGCATTCTTGACCCGAAAACAACAAAGACGCCCGTTGCTACTGTGAACCGTTTGTGCACTTTTCAAGTGAACTTGTCAGCTATTATTGCTCGTTGTAGCTTATAACGTCTGGGTGCTTATGTGGTTGATTATGCTGGCCTTGGCATGTTCATTTCGTTCATGCTACGCATTTCATTGTTGCTGTAAGTTCTTGAGGCACTTGCTATACACTGCTCTCATATACACTGCAACTTGTTGCATATATTTGATACCGCTTCATAATCTGGACAGGGGAGAATTGGTCTTCGTGTTCTTACATGACCAATGCCAGACTATCAACCATGTACAGGACCCTAGGGGAGAACCATAATGAGAGAGTGTTGCCTTCAATCATTCATGAACACTCAAAGCTGTGGTCGCCCAATACAATGCGAGTCAGCTAATCACACAGAGAGAGGTTCAGCTTCACCTTTTTTTCTGTGTGTACATGTTTTCCATGCTATAGTAGATAATATATAGCTGGTCTTACTTGGAGTATGTTACTAACTTATCCTCTATGTAATTGCAGACTGTGAGTAGGGAGATCAGGAAGATTCTGGCAGAGAGGGCGAAGAATTTCAATATCGCTCTGGATTATGTGTTCATTACCAGTCTCAGCTTTGGTAAAGAGTTCACTCATGCCATTGAAGCCAAGCAGGTTGCTGCGAAGGAAAGTGAGCGTGCAGGTAACCAAAACAGGAACTCAATACTTTTTCTTTCACACGACTTACCTACTTATCCTGTTGAGGGTTTCAGTCATACTTACTAGAGGCATATTGTCAATGTGCTTTTTTGTGTACATAACTTCATCATATATATTTCATTACACTTGTGGAGTTTTGGAGCATATGAGCGTAACACTGTTATTTCTGCAAATTCCATATGTTACTTTTATGATACATGAATGACCTCCTATTTGCTGCGCCCATAGTTTCAGACTGTTAGTGGTAGCTACTAGAGGCATATTGCTAGCGTTGTTTATGTTTTCATATCTTCATATATTTCACTGCATGCTGACTGCTGAGTATGGGAACACTTGAGCCTGGAACTAATAATTTTGTACATTTCATATGATTGATGATTGCAATGCCCATAGTTTAATTTGAGACTTCCAGTCATACGTTGGTGCCACTGACACTGAACATAGTTTCAAACTTCCAGTGTTACGTTCGTATGAATGAAGATAGTTTCAGACTTCCAGGGTTATGTTCATACGACTGAACATAGGTTCACACTTTCAGTGTTATGTTGGTATGTTCATACTACTGAACATAGTTTCAGACTTGACCATTTGCTATGTTGTAGTGTCACTTCCAGTGCTAGTTAGTAGAGGCATATTGCTAGTGTTGTGTATGTCTTAATATCATCTAAATCACCATGCTCCCTAATTTTGGGAGCCCCACACAATTGAGGCTCCAATTTCCAGTTTTGCACATTGATTTGGACTTGATCCACGGAGATGTTGCGGGCGTGGGGTGGCGTGGCATATGGGGGATCTTCCTTCTCCACGAGTCGATTCTGCTTCTCGTTCGGTTCTTTCTAGAGAGAGGAGAGGGTCTGGGGGCTGTTGCGCCGCTGCCTTGCTGGTTTGCTCCCCTTGCTGATGTGGTCGCCGGTGGAGATGTTGCGGCAGTGAGGGCTCTATTGTTTCTCCAAGTTTTACCGGTTGTTGTTGATTGAGGGAGTGATGTCAATTTCCTCGTTCGTAACTGAGCCTGAAAATCGGTCGCCTCATGAACGAGAGGCAACGACGGCGTTTGAGATCTCATATCGGCGGTGGCGGGCATGAACCAGGTTGTTCCCTCTCACCTTTGTTTGTCTCTCTTACCCTTCAGTCTCTTCTTTCTCTCGACTTGGGTGGGTGGCGGCGGGCTGAACGTGATTCTTGTCCATTGTCCGGTTGTCCCGTCTCACCCCTTTCTTTCTGATGACGATGGGAGGAGAGCCAGCGACAACGGATCATGGATTGTGTGCGTCAGCACGAACGGTGATCGATGGCTGCTCGGTTTTCTTCTGTACAATGTTAGGATGCATTTGGCATTGCGGTGTGTATTATTGATAATCCCATTCTCCCAACTAGGTTTTTCCTATTTTAGTGTTTGTTTGACCGGCTTTTGCCAACTTTTGTAGCTAATCCTCAATAGAAGATTATACAATAAGCGGAGCACCTGAGTGTTCAACAGCCACAAACTGAGCCTTAGACAACCACATTTATATTCATATTTATGCAGCCTATATACACTTACATGAAAAGAGTAAATTTCATACTCCCTCCGATCCATAAAAAGTGTCACACATTTTGTACTAAGTGGTCGACACTTTTTATGGATCGGAGGGAGTACATATTATACTACATGGTTCAAACTTCTTGCACCTTGTCTACAGACTGTGAAAGAAAGCTCATTTTGGGAGAAACACAGTCTGGTGGTATTGAGCGGCCATGTAGTTCCAGAAACTTACGTACTTAAGTACCTAAATTTTTCCTGTTTATTTATATGAGGTCCCAAAAACACTATTACGTGAGATCATAGATCTGACCTAGCGGGTTGTCATCTAAGGTGGCAATGTGGTGTTTTTCGACAAAATTTCATAGTTGATACTTGGTATGAGAACCTTTTTTTGTAACATAAAGGCTTTTGAGATAACATTAATGGTTGGTAGGACAACAAGGTAGATCTGTGATATGCACACGTAAAATTTTCCTTATGGTTCAATCATCCCTAAAAGCTCTATGCTCCCAAGGAATGGAGCTCGGGGATCGCCTAGAGGAATGGTGATGTTCAAACTGTAAATTTCGGAGAAATTCATGAAGATGTAAAACATGGTAGAACTTGCAAGTCGAATTTTTCGTTTTTGCAATATCAAATGTGAATCATCAGGATGAGAATTGATTGTATGATACTTGCCCATAACACGCTTATCTGTTTTATGAGCTGCTGCATTTTGATTCAAATATTGTTTCACAACCATTAGTAATACCTTTTTTGCGTAAAAAGCAGTGCCTGATTTCTGGCATCATGTGCTAGAAATAATGATTCTTGTGCGAATTTGATGATTTTTTCATTCCCCTGAACAAGTTTTATATCTATTCATTTTGTTTGAGCTTCAATTATTTCTTTAGCTAGATGTTTTTGATACAGTAATTGCTAGTGAATTTGATTATTGTCTTCGCTGGTCTCTGAAAATATGTGCTCTAATTGCTTCCAGAAATATGCTTTCTGTTCTGTTGCTGAGTTATATAATTAACCTTTCACCCTTTGCACTTTGGATAGGTAAATTTCATTTGACAAATCATGCGTCACACTTAAAAATACCTGTAAACTTCATGTATAATTGGGTTGTAACTGCTTGAGCATTTGGCACTCCTTTACGTATATTTGTGTGAGCCAAGAAATAACTGCAACATTTAAGTTTCAAGGGAACGTATATCATTTGTTGTACTTTGGCGCTTGCAACAATTTTTCATGCAAGTCTAAATCTTAAAGTATCAGGCATGAATAACTAGGCCAATTGGTTCTAATTGGGTAGGCATGGATCAGCCCCCAACCTATGAAGAACCAACAAGCAATTCTGCTGCATTGGGGGCTCTAAAGACCGATTGTATTCATTTGTATGTGAGACGGCCCATAAGCTCTTTGTATAACAATCTGTTTATTTTTGTTCTTACTATTAGATTCAGCCATTTCTCTTTAGCAGTTGTCTCCTTGACAAAATTGTTATTCCATCTTTATCAAATTGGAATTATGAGTTGTTATAGCTTTAAACATGGAAAATCATAAGTGAGTTGATTTCTGCAACTATTTTCCTTTTTGTTTGCATATCTGAAGATGCTACCTTGTCTCCATTGGAATACCAGCGAAGCGAGTATATATGGTAGCACATGAGCAACACTGGTTGTCTTGTATATTTCACTTGTTGAATTTTAGAGCAGCTGATCCAAACATTGATGTGTCTTTCTATATATGAACAACCTTGCTTTTGTCGCGCTCAGACAGATTGAAGCTGTGAGGGAGATTGCCCATACCTTTGCAAGCTCCAACTACAATGTGAACTTTGATTCAAATCTAGGAGTGAATAGCTTCTTTAGGGCACCACCAATGCCGATCCTTGAAACGGACATCGAATTCATTTATGAATTGCGGGAACTAATTCGTGAACACTGATGCGAGTCAATTGTAGTTGCAAACATTTCAATCTAAATAAAGCAAATTTGCACAATTTTTTACAAACTAGAAGGATTTTAGCCAAAATCTGACATAATTATATATAAAATGGATGATATTTTATCCTTAACTACTAAAACTGAGAAAACAACAAACCTAATAATAGCCTCGGACCGTGATCTTGTAAGCATGGTTGGGTTGCAAGCAAGGTTTTAAATAGCGTGCTATCAAAAATAGCGTGACCCTTCTCCAGAACCTATAGAAGATATAGCGATATATAGCGAAGTTACATTTAAAATAGCGTGATGAAAAATAGCGAGAACTAACCCAAATATTAAGAATTTCATGCTTTTCAAGTTTCAACATTAAAATGTGTCCAAATGTCGAGGCCAAATCCATGGCACAAATACAAATATGAGGCTTAAATCCATGCACAACAAAATAATAAACTCTAAAAGACAAATTGTTTTAAACTTTTAATTAGAATCATTGGCATCATCTTCAGATGAACTAAAAAAACCACCAGATGGATACAAGGTTTTAAATAGCGTGCTATAAAAAATAGCGGGTTATCAAGTTTAGCGTGATTTAGCGCGTTAAAAATGTCATTAGCGCTGTAGCGGTAACTTTTGGCTAAATATAGCGTATCCCCTCAAATTAAGCTATAGCGCGTTAATAACCGCGAAATAGCGCGCTATTTTCTTTCATTGGTTGCAACGCAACACCTCATCGCCTCACGTGATGGCGTTGATGTCCTTCAAGTGGTGGAAGGGTGTGGGGTAGCGACAGTCCTCCTCGACCATCACTTGCCGCTCACGGTAGAGTTGCTCGTAGTCCTTCGTTGCGTGAAGGGTGGCCTTAGTAAAAGACGATTGGAATCATAGGGGCATGACCCTTGCCCTTGGCATTGTCGGAGGTGATGGCTGTCGCTAATGGACCACTCCTTCAATCGGCGAAGGCGCTGCATGGTCATCTTTGTTGTGGTGACCGAACGATCGTGGGCCCATGCCTTTGTGATGTTCTTGTCGGCAAGGATCAGGTGGGCACCTTGTTGGACTTAGCGAATGCAGAGTGGCGTGCCTTGTTGTGCCACTCCTTCCACGTCTTCTTCCGGCCTTGTCAGAGAGAGTTTTTTTGGTGCGAAGGGTTTTGGAGTGGTCCTAACTCCTGTAAAGCCACCCCCTCCCCCCTCCACCCACCTTCTCCGATTTGCAGGAAAACGAACATACCGACCGACCACAACTTATTTTCGTTGCAGAGAAGCCTCTCCACCCCCGCCTCATCGTCGCGCAGGAAGCCTGCCTCGCAGTCGGGTATGTTTGCGTTCGCTGTGCAGGAGTACCCGCTGGGCCTATCGAGCCCCAAGGTGGAGCCCTGCTCCTGTCGCCTCAGGTCACTCGGCACTCCGTCGAGTCACACCTCCGACCTCTGTTGCGCTTCGCCCCTCTGCCGTTGAGTGGTGAGCACCGTGTTGCGGGGCGTGCTGTGGGTTTTCCGGTGTCGGAGTGGATGCCGATTATCGTCGTCGCGTGCCTTGGGGCTTGGTAGTGACCGGTCGTCGTGGTCGTTCTCATCCAGTGGCTTGCGGTTGCGGTGAACACAGCCGTCATCTGGTGCTGGCAATTGTAGCCGTGCAGCCATCAGATCGATACTAATCAATAGCCGTAGTTGTGTTTCCATCTTGGAATTCAAAGTTTCAGAGTTTGGTGTAGAGATAAGCAAATAATTTACACGGTAGAGAGATTGTAGTTCCTGTCACCATGTATTTCTGAATCAAAATATAGCGGTGAGCACCATGTCACTATTCTCTGTTTGTTATTTCTGAATATAGTTATGTGGCAGCTAAATAGTGGATCCTTTTCGGCAAACTCCAAATGGAGCACGCGGGCATATGCACCCACTAATTCAAAAATTCAAAACAAAATGCAAAGTAATTTCAAAAAATCTAAAATTTTGTGGAACGCAACATAATCATGCAAGTGACATCCGTGCAAAATTTCAGGGTATTTCGACATTCGATTTGTGAAAATCAACGTAACACAAAATTCTTGATGAATAGTGTCGTTTTCTAAAAACCCTCACAGTCCCAAAATTTGTCATTTTTGAATTGAATTACTCGAATGTTCAAACTTCACGAAACTTTCCATGGACTTCGCACACATGACCATCTTGCATCATACAAAAAATCCGAATTTTTTGGTTTTGTTTACTTTTTGAAAAATTATTTTCAATAATAATAGGTGCATATGCCCGCGCTATCAAAAAAGGCACTCTCATCCTTTTCTTCATTTGTTCTCACCCATGTAATCTTTCCTTTTCTACGGTTTTTCGGCCCTGTTTTCCTTATAAATGGGATCAACTTGTTAAGGTTTTTGATTCGGCTTTCCTTATAAACTGAATCATATTTTGAGCAATATATTCAGGTGGGGACTCTCTCCCCCCCCGCCCCCCCCCCCCCCGGTGACCAACAACAACAACAACAACAACAAAGCCTGTCAGTCCCAAACAAGTTGGGGTAGCCTAGAGCTGAAACCCAAAAGATATCGTAACCAAATCACGGTTCTGCCACGTGGATAGCTAACTTCCACGCACCCCTGTCCAGAGCTAGATCTTTGTTGATAGCCCAGTCCTTCAGGTCTCTCTTCACAGACTACTCCCAAGTCAAGTTTGGCCTCCCCCGACCTCTCTTGACATTATCAGCACGCCTTAACCGCCCGATATGCACAGACGCTTCAGAAAGCCTACGCTGGATATGCCCAAACCATCTCACACGATGTTGGACAAGCTTCTCTTCAATTGGTGCCACCCAACTCTCTCCCGTATAACATCATTCCGGATCTGATCCTTCCTTGTGTGGCCACATGCTCATCTCAACATGCGCATCTCTGCCACACCTAGTTATTGGACATGTCGCCTTTTAGTTGGCCAGCATTCTCTCCCCCGGTGACCGTTCCAAAAAAAAAGTGGATCCTTGATTTATGTTCAATAACTGGACGGCGAAGATAGGGGCAGCGCACTCACTGATAGACTGCACATTGCTTACTTTAGATGTCCCTGTAGCCGTGCAGCCCGGCAAATTTAGCTGCCAGGTAGATTCTAATCAACATCCGTAGTTTTGTTTCCATCTTGGAATTCAAATTTCAGAAATCAAACAATTTATGCGCAAGAGATATTATAGTTATTGTCAACATGTGTGGCTATTTTCTGTTGGGATTTTTGACATCAGTTATGTGGCAGCTAAATAATAGATCCTTGATTTTTATGTTGCAGAAACTGGACGATGAAAATAGGCTCAGCACCCTCACCGGTGATATTTTACTGTGCATCTTGGGGAGAGTCAGTTCACGTATGGCTGCAAGGACAAGTGTGCTCTCTACACGGTGGAGGCATCTCCCTTGGATGCTGCCTGAGCTCAGCATCTTGGGGAGAGTCAGTTCCGTACGTGGTATATTTGTTGAATTTGACATTTTATAGATGACAACCTTTCTTGTACACTAGTAGAAAAAGTCCCATTTGTTTCGGTTTTAGAAGGCCTTCTGTTTCGGTTCTGAAACTGGGACTAAAGGGTCGTCACTAATGTCCAAAATCTTTAGTCCCGGTTCGCTTACGAACCGGTACAGATGGGCCTCCACGTGGCCTCTGCGGCTTGCTCGGGCAGGAGGGCCTTTTGTCCCGGTTGGTAGCACCAACCGGGACCAAAATGCCTCCACGCGTCAGCAGTTCCGTGTCTGGGGTTTTGTTTTTTTTGAGAGGGGGGAGGATGGGGTTTTGTAGGGTTAATTTAGGGGTTTCATATATTGTAGCTAATAGAGAGAGGTGTCCTCTCTTATCTCCGTGCTTGGTCGACGCTACGTACTATACGTATAGAGAGGACTCGACATGCTAGCTAGTAAGCAAATAAAGGAATTAAACCATTAAGTACAGAAGATCGTCATGAACATATACAGAGAGAAGTGAGATTGTTCGAACAAGAAGTTTTCGTATATCTATCCGACGCTACTAGCTACATATATACAATATAAGATCTCTTACAATACCCTAACATCTGAAATCAAGTTCCATATGGTATTCTCCCTCTTTCCTGACGACGTGTTCAAGAAAGAATCCCGCCAATTCCTCTTGAATTGCTATTATGCGATCTTGTGGTAGGAGTTCTTCCTGCAGCTCCCAATGCTAATTCGAAGGAGTCAATACATATATATGAATGAAACTCAACACAAATGATGGTAATAAAATAAAATTGTGAATATTATTGCTTACGCACATCAAAATCTTTTTTAGAGTAGCCGCTCTGCTTAGAGATCGTAGCGTTGTAGATGTACTCGCATACGTAGTATCCACAAAGATTAGTCCCTTTTTGCTGCCACAACCACTTTACGAGAAATAAAGGTCAATCAAACTGATAATCAAGCATTATATAAATGGTATTGATGAAACTAGCTAGAATCAAATTAATGGGAGATGCGCGGAACTAGCTAGTAGTACTTACTTTCGGGCGTGTAAATTTCAGCTCCTTCGGCAGTCCCGGAGATTTTGTGGTGAACGTTATCCAAACCCTGCAGACATAGAAAATAATTATTACCTAATATCAGGAAATGAACAAAGTTGCCGAAATGCTACGATAATGATCGATTGCACTTATTTCTTAAGCATTTCAGTGATGATCGCATACGTCTTGGGATCTTTTCGTCTTGAGTCTAACACGGTTACTAGTCCCTCCTCAAGCTTAATCTCTAGGAGAATAAAGTGGAAGCTGCGCACGCATGCATAACTCATCAATTACATTACTATAACCTCGAGTAAATAAAGGGAAACCGAATATGCATAGTATAACACTCACTCGAAGTTGTAAGGAAAGATTATTTTTTGTTTGTTTTGATGTTGAAGCAACGATTGTAGTAAGTTGGCCTCGGTTTGTTTGGGATTCTTTTCCATCGCCCATTCATCAACGAGATTTAGGTTAATGAACCCAATATTATAGATTTCTCTTTGGTTACGTTCGACGATCTTCAATCTGCATGATATAGTGAATTATATGTACATGCAATGAAAGAGCTGAGCTATATATAGAGAGTTAATTAAAGAAGTAGTACTTACAGACAGTAGCAAGTGACGATTACTTTATCGATGGACATTGCATTGTAAAGCTGGAATAACTCCTCAAATGGAACACACAACGTGTCAATTCCAAGGAGGTCGTGCTTGTCTTTAACCATAAGCAACACATTATCCAACCCAGAGTTCTTGCAGCTGTCCATGTACCACTCATGGAATCTTCGCATCATCGTTGGTAGCTGTTGATCAGGTCTAATGAGAGGATACCCGTGCTGGAATTTGAGTTCCTCCACCTCGAGTCGATCAAATTGTATATCGTCTGGCAGGTAATCACCAGGATTGGTACCGGGCACCATCCCGGCCGGCAGTTTTGTGACGACGATATCACTAGACTCCTGCAGCGGGGGGCACAATTGTTTCGCCTGTTCGCCGAGCTGGGGAATTTTGTTCCCTCTTGCAATTTGTTGTTCTCTCATTTGGTCAGTTGCAGTGCTTCCGGACCGGCGCGTTTCTTGCACTTTCTTTTTAAGAGCGCGGACATGGTTGTCATCCAGCGGAGCCGGTGCTGGTCGCTTCAGGGCATCCAAAGTGCGCTTCAATTTCACCTCATCTATCTTCTCCTTCGGAGGTGGATTTTTCTTTTTTTAAAAGGCATCCACTTCGCCTTTAGAGATCTTCGCGCTTTCCTCATCGCTCCTCTCGTATGGTAACGGCTCAAGAGGCTTGAGAGATGATGGACCGTATTGGAATCGCCTCCCACCACTGGTTGTCCTGCTAGACGCCGGAGCGACGGCTGCTATTTTCCTTTGTTGCTTAAGAGGCGTCGGAGCAGCCGGAGCGCCGGTGGCGGCTCTCTTCTGCTTTTGTTGACGAGGCGGAGGAGGAGACGGGCTGCTCGGACGCGCCGATGCAGGCGGAGAAGGAGGCGGAGGAGGAGACGGGCTGCTCGGACGCGCCGACGCAGGCGGAGAAGGAGGCGGAGAGGAGGCGGGCCCTTACTCGTCGGAGGAGGAGGCGGGCCCTTACTCGCCGGAGGAGGAGGAGGATGCGTAGGTGCCGTCCAGTTCGGAAGCTTGATGAATTCCTTCTGCCATAGACATGAAGTCCTCAGAGCATTCTGCAGGAGTTTTTCCCCTTCGCCGGTAGGGTAGTCAAGCTCGATCTCCTCATATCCCTCCATTATTTCATCGACCATCACAACATCATAGCCTTGTGGAATCGGAAGACAGTGAAAAGTTCCGTTGGGTCGAGGAGGTACAACATGGCCGATAGCCACCGTGGGTTTGAATTGCATCAATTGCTTCTTAAGGTGGCATTCTTGAGACTCCGTGATTTCATCCACGGGGTACCTGGAAGCCGTCAAATCAGGTTGCGCAATGACCTCGGTGGAAGCCACGCTGCTTCTCCGCTGAGATGGCGGGGTAGCTTCTAGGGTAGCTTCGTCAGCTTGATGCCTCTCCTCTAGCGCTTGTACTCTTGCATGCAGGTTCTGTATTTCTCTTTGCTCCTGTTTCCTCTTCCTCTCCCTGCTTTTGTAACCGCCTGCGTCGGGAAACCCATGCTTCCATGGAAGGGAGCCTGCCGTGCCTCGTGTTCGTCCTGGGTGCTCAGGATTCCCGAGGGCCATTGTGAGCTCGTCGTTCTCTCTGTCGGGAACGAACGTCCGTGCCTCCGTTTGGGCGATTAACTCCTCAAGCTTGGTGATCGGTACTCTCAGTTGTTCGTTCGTCCAAAAGCACTTCCCTGTTTCAGGGTTCAAGGTTCCCCCAACCCCGAAGAACCAATTCCTTGCACGCTCTGGCCAGTTCAATGTCCTTGGTACGATCCCTTTGTCAAGAAGGTCCTTTTCAGCCTTCTCCCACAACAGTTGGGCTTTGTGGTAGCCACCTGACCCCGTGCAATGGTGATGCTTCTTCTTTGCAGCATTTAGTTTGTTTATCGCTGACATCTTCTTACTCTTCTCCGATGTCTTGTGGGCCACAAATGCGGGCCACTGTTCTCTTATCTTCTCAAATCGGCCGGTGAATGTTGGAGTCTTCTCTTTGTCGACAAACGTTGTTTTTAACTCATTCTTCCACCTCCTGAATAGCTCTGCCATCTTCTTAAGAGAATGAGTCTTGACCTTTTGATCTGTAGCTGGCTTTTCCGGACGCTCATCTTCCGGTAGGGTGAAATTTGCCTTCAGCGCGGTCCAAAGATCATCTTTCTGTCTATCGGTGACAAAAGACACTTCAGGGTCTCCGGCCTTCGGCTTATTCCATTGCTGGATGCTGATCGGGATCATGTCCCTAACAAGAACCCCGCACTGAGCAGAAAATGCATCTTTGGTCCGGCTGGGTTCAATCGGTTGGCCATGTCTATTGATGCCGGTGATCGTGAACCTTTCATTCGGGCGCAACTTTTTCTTTGGGCCTCGTCTCGTTACCGAAGTTTGGCTCGATCCGGATACGGAGGGCTAGAAAAGAAGAAAGTAGAGAGTTAATATGTGTACACAGTCCAAAACAATTAATGCATCAATTAGCTAGTCAGCACAGACTTAATTATTATATATACCTCGCCGGACTTTCCAACAACTCCTTCCTCCGTTCGCTCACAGGAGCCATCATAAGCAAGTCCTTCCACCTCCATTGTCCGATCATCGGAGCCTGCTTCACCCTCTTCTTCTAGACCATCGGTGTCATTCAGAAATTTGAAGACATCACCTCCTACCCGGACGATGTCGCCCACCAACAACGGTCCTTCACGGATGATTTCCCCCAACATATCTTCTTGTTCTAAGTTTCTTTGACGACCGTCCATAGTTTCTGCAAAATATTAATTACAACATGACACTTAATATACAAACATGATATATATAGCATGGATATATTAGTGTGCCTAACATACAAGTTTTGCCAAAAACATGGGGGCATGTGTTGACACCAGTTTTTGGCACGACAATAAATCTGTATAAGATGGCGCCCTGAGCCAAACATGGGGGCATGATGAAGCCATGGATTTCTTCAATACTTTCACACAAGGCACTACCCTAGTTCCCGACCATCGACCCATCGGTGACCCTCGACCCTCTACCCTAGTTCCCGACCATCGACCCCTCGGTGACCCTCGACCCTTTACCCTAGTTTCCGACCATCGACTTGGTAAATTTGGGTGGCCTCGGCGACGCTTTACAAATGGTGTTTTGGCTCTTGAGAGTCCGGTACTTCTAAAGTTATTCAAATTGCTCAAGTTTGTATACACCATTATTGCAACAATGAATACATAATTTTTTTTTAATTTTTCAACATTTGTAAAGTACATAAGTTTCTGGAATTTCTGATTTAAATTAAATCATTTAAGCTTTATTGCGTCATGCCTGCGTCATGCTGACGCAGGGGGGTTGACTGGTCCAACTGACCAGTGGGGCCCTCTGGTCAGTGACTGGGGTCTTAATCCCTCTGTTAAATTAAACCGGCTGGTTTAATTAGGCATTAGGGCCCACATGTCAGTGGCTTGGGGGGGGGGGGGGTTAGCAGGGGGATTAGGGGCTGGTCGGCGGCATGACGCCGGTGCCACTGTGCGCGGCGGCGCCCTCCCGGAGTCGAGCTCCCGGGCACGGGGAGGCACGGGGAAGGCACCCGCAGGTAGCCCGCGGCCTCCCGCACCTGATGGTGCACACGGGGGTCTCGGGGGAGGTCCGAGGAGACCACGGCAACGAGCCCGGCAGCGGCCGGAGCTCTGTCCACGGCGGGAAGGCGAAGGAGAGCGCGGGGAGGAGCACTGGGAGGGGGAAACGAGGCGGTGGCTCACCCAGAACGCAACGACGACGGGCGCGTGCGGTGGCGACGGCGACGGAGGGGGCGGCGAGCGGCGTCGGGGCAGCCTGACGGCGTCGGTGTCGTCTCCGGCGGGTGCGACGGGGGCGGCGGGCGGAGGTTGGGCAGCCTGACGGCGTCGGTTTCGTCTCCGGCGTCGTCGGGGGAAATGGCGAGATTTAGAACTAAAAATTTACAAGTGCCATTTATATACCCAAAGTATTGGTACCGGTTCTTGCGAACAACCGGGACCAATGCCCTCCTTTTGTCCCGGTTGATGACACCAACCGGGACCAAAGGTTTTTTTCAGCAGCCGAAAAGGCGGCAAACAGAGACCTTTGGTTCCGGTTGGTGCCACCAACCGGGACTAAAGGGGGGAATTGGTCCTGGTTGGTGGCACGAACCGGTACCAATGCTCCCCTTTAGTTCCGGTTGGTGCCACCAACCGGAACCAAACGCCTTGCACCGCGGAGCGGTGGGATGTTTAGTCCCACCTCGCTAGTCGAGGGAGCGCTCGAGCGGTTTATAAGCGATGCTGCGCGTATCGTCTCGAGCTCCTCTCAACTGCAGGCTTCCGGGCCTAATCTGGTACTACTTGCCTATGGGCCTATTGGGCCTATTGCGGGCCTGAATCCTGGCCCATGGTTGGGTTTCTAGTCGTATTCAGGCCGTGGTGGCCCAATAGGTGGCATTTTTTTCTTTTTTCCAGTTTTTTTGTTTTCTTTTTTGCTTTATTTAATTTTCCAGTTTCTAGCACTACAAATGAACTCCGAAAATGTTGAAACTTGGCATGGTATCATCATTTGACCCACATAGCATGTGCTAAAAAGTTGAGAGGGTTACGGCAAAAACTGGATGGTGGCGGTGCCGCGGAAGGGGAAGACTTCGTGAGAAGAGAAATAGTGGAGGTTGGCTTTGCGCGTGCTTTTAACCTCACTCGGGTCTGAATCCCACCAATCAGGAAGAAGTACACGGATCACGTGTTTCTTTTAAGTGCTTGTGAGTCGTTGGATCCGGCTTGTGAGTCGTTGGATCTGGGAACCGGCCTGTACACAGTTAAGGTCTCGCGCTAGTACCGGTTTGTGCTAGCAACCGGGGCTAAAGAGGCACACGACCCCTATATATATCCCACCTCTCGGACACTCGGTGTGTAGAATACAAATCATTCGGATTGGCCTGCATACGCCCAACGGTACATTTGATGTGCGGGCACTCACGAGCCACAGTTGGGCTGTATGCAGGCGAAACCGTGTGTTTTGTTGATATATCTAGAAATTCTTCAGTTCATCGACCAAATACAAATCATTCGGATTGGCCTGCATACGCCCAACGGTGCATTTGATGTGCGGGCACTCACGGCCCACAGTTGGGCTGTATGCAGGCGAAACCGTGTGTTTTGTTGATATATCTAGAAATCCTTCAGTTCATCGACCAAATACAAATCATTCGGATTGGCCTGCATACGCCCAACAGTGCATTTGATGTGCGGGCACTCACGAGCCACAGTTGGGCTGTATGCAGGCGAAACCGTGTGTTTTGTTGATATATCTAGAAATCCTTCAGTTCATCGACCAAATACAAATCATTCGGATTGGCCTGCATATGCCCAACGGTGCATTTGATGTGCGGGCACTCACGAGCCACAGTTGGGCTGTATGCAGGCGAAACCGTGTGTTTTGTTGATATATCTAGAAATCCTTCAGTTCATCGACCAAATACAAATCATTCGGATTGGCCTGCATACGCCCAACGGTGCATTTGATGTGCGGGCACTCACGAGCCACAGTTGGGCTGTATGCAGGCGAAACCGTGTGTTTTGTTGATATATCTAGAAATCCTTCAGTTCATCGACCAAATACAAATCATTCGGATTCCCTACATACAACCCGACGGTGCATTTGATATGCGGGCACTCACGAGCCACAGTCGGGCTGTATGCAGGAGAACCGTGTGTTTTGTTGATCTATCTACAAAGGGATTTCATTTTTTTGAACTTATTTGAAATCCAGACTTTTTGTGTGTTCAAAATGAACCATTCAAAGCCACATCATCAATTTTCAACCCTTTCTGACTTCATCTGTCTTCACTTTTTCTTCGCTTGTGTCCTTTGCTTATTGGGCCGTAACCATGGATATTCTTCATCGCTTAACATGGTGCTTGGATCAGCCTTGACTTTGAAGGGAGGAATTTCATGAAACTTTTCATAATATTCAGACATGTCCGTCTTGCCCTCCAATCCCACGATATCTCTTTTTCCTGAAAGAACTATGTGGCGCTTTGGCTCATCGTATGATGTATTCGCTTCCATATCTTTTCTTTTTCTCGGTTTGGTACACATGTCCTTCACATAGAAAACCTGCACCACATCATTGGCTAGGACGAATGGTTCGTCCGTGTACCCAAGAATGTTTAGATCCACTGTTGTCATTCCGTACTGTGGGTCTACCTGTACCCCGCCTCCTGACAGATTGACCCATTTGCACTTAAACAAAGGGACCTTAAAATCATGTCCGTAGTCAAGTTTCCATATGTCCACTATGTAACCATAATATGTGTCCTTTCCCCTCTTGGTTGCTGCATCCAAGCGGACACCGCTATTTTGGTTGGTGCTCTTTTGATCTTGGGCGATTGTGTAAAATGTATTCCCATTTATCTCGTATCCTTTGTAAGTCAACACAGTTGAAGATGGTCCCCTGGACAACGAGAACAGCTCATCAGAAACAGTGTTGTCACCTCTGACACGTGTTTCCAACCAATCGCCGAAAGTCCTGATGTGTTCATGTGTAATCCAGTCGTCACACTCCTCTGGGTGTTTGGAGCGCAGACTGTTCTTGTGTTCATCGACATACGGGGCCACCAAGATAGAGTTCTGTAGAACTGTGTAGTGTGCTTGAGACCAAGAATGTCCGTCCCTGCATATTATTGAGTCCCTTCAAATCGTGCCTTTTCCAGTCAGTCTCCCCTCATACCACGATTCAGGTAGACCAATCTTCTTAAGCCCAGGAATGAAGTCGACACAAAACCCAATGACATCCTCTGTTTGATGGCCCATGGAGATGCTTCCTTCTGGCCTAGCGCGGTTACGGACATATTTCTTTAGAACTCCCATGAACCTCTCAAAGGGGAACATATTGTGTAGAAATACGGGGCCCAGAATGAAAATCTCCTCGACTATATGAACTAGGACGTGCGTCGTGATATTGAAGAAGAATGGTGGGAACACCAGCTCGAAACTGACAAGACATTGCGCCACATCACTCCTTAGCCTTGGTAGGATTTCTGGATCGATCACCTTCTGAGAGATTTCATTGAGGAATGCACATAGCTTAACAATGGCTAATCGAACGTTTTCCGGTAGAAGCCCCCTCAATGCAACCGGAAGCAGTTGTGTCATAATCACGTGGCAGTCATGAGACTTTAGGTTCTGAAACTTTTTCTCGGCCATATTTATTATTCCCTTTATATTCGACGAGAAGCCAGACGGGACCTTCATACTGAGCAGGCATTCAAAGAAGATTTCCTTCTCTTCTTTGGTAAGAGCGTAGCTGGCAGGACCTTCATACTGCTTTGGAGGCATGCCGTCTTTTTCGTGCAAACGTTGCAGGTCCTCCCGTGCCTCCGGTGTATCTTTTGTCTTCCCATACACGCCCAAGAAGCCTAGAAGGTTCACGCAAAGGTTCTTCGTCACGTGCATCACGTCGATTGAAGAGTGGACATCTAGGTGTTTCCAGTAGGGTAGGTCCCAAAATATAGATTTCTTCTTCCACATGGGTGCGCGTCCCTCGTCATCATTCGGAACAGATAGTCCGCCGGGACCCTTTCCAAATATTACGTGTAAATCATTGACCATAGCAAGTACGTGATCACCGGTACGCATGACGGGCTTCTTCCGGTGATCTGCCTCGCCTTTGAAATGCTTGCCTTTCTTACGACATTGATGGTTGGTCGGAAGAAATCGACGATGCCCCAGGTACACATTCTTCCTGCATTTGTCTAGGTATATACTTTCGGTGTCAGCTAAACTGTGCGTGCATGCGTGGTATCCCTTGTTTGTCTGTCCTGAAAGGTTACTGAGAGCAGGCCAATCATTGATGGTTACAAACAACAACGCATGCAGGTCAAATTCCTCCTGTTTGTGCTCATCCCACACACGTACACCGTTTCCATTCCACAGCTGTAAAAGTTCTTCAACTAATGGCCTTAGGTACACATCAATGTCGTTGCCGGGTTGCTTAGGGCCTTGGATGAGAACTGACATCATAATGAACTTCCTCTTCATGCACACCCAAGGAGGAAGGTTATACATACATAGAGTCACGGGCCAGGTGCTGTGATTGCTCCTCTGCTCCCCGAAAGGATTAATGCCATCCGCGCTTAAACCAAACCATACGTTCCTTGGGTCATCTCCAAACTCATCCCGGTACTTTCTCTCGATTTTTCTCCACTAGGACCCATCAACGGGGTGTCTCAAATTCCCGTCTTTCTTACGGTCTTCATTGTGCCATTGCATCAACTTGGCATGCTCTTTTTTCATGAACAGACGTTTCAACCGTGGTATTATAGGAGCATACCACATCACTTTGGCAGGAACCCTCTTCCTGGGGGCTCGCCGTCAACATCACCAGGGTCATCTCGTCTGATCTTATACCGCAATGCACCGCATACCGGGCATGCGTTCAAATCCTCGTACGCACCGCGGTAGAGGATGCAGTCATTAGGGCATGCATGTATCTTCTGCACCTCCAATCCTAGAGGGCATACAACCTTCTTTGCTGCGTACGTACTGTCGGGCAATTCGTTATCCTTTGGAAGCCTCTTCTTAAATATTTTCAGTACATCCTCAAATCCCTTGTCAGGTATACCATACTTTGCCTTCCACTGCAGCAATTCCAGTACGGTATCGAGCTTTGTGTTGCCATCTTCGCAATTGGGGTACAACCCTTTTTTGTGATCCTCTAACATCCGATCGAACTTCAGCTTCTCCTTTTCACTTTCACACCGTCTCCTTGCATCAACAATGACCCGGCGGAGATCATCATCAGGCACATCGTCCGGTTCCTCTTGATCTTCAGCTTCCCCCATTGCAGCATCACCGTATTCCACTACAAGAAATATGCTAACTTGTGACCCTTCATATTGGTCACTGAAAGGTCATTGTCTTTCATTTATGACCTTTTTGTGACCAAAATCAATTGGTCAAAAGCTGAGGGTCGCAAAGCGGACACGGTGACCTTTTTTAGTGAAATGGTCATAGATGATTACGACCAAAAAAAGGTCATAGACTTTATAACCAAACAAAATTCTCATAGATCAGAATCAGCCCGATCCAACTGAGACATCTATATGGGCCTAGCCCAACAATTTAACCTATTTATTTTTTGTCCTTTTCAATTTTGATCAGTTACATGGGCTAAGCCCAATAATCCAGCCTTTCTATTTTTGGGCCATGGCCTTTTAAGCTATAGATTTTCTATTTTCAACCATTATTCATCTCATAATGGGTCCCACCATCAAAAACTCGAAAATTAGCATTTATATTATTATTTTTTTAACAAGGAAGGGCCCGAGGGACCAAACTGCATTCATTTCAGCGGTGGGAATTTTACACAGAGGTCCAACAGAATACTAAAAGGACCTACACTATTACAAGAAGGACCCTTAAACATATTGAGAAAAAAACAATCGAGTACAACTTCTTCTCCACCGCGACAAAGTGCAATGCTCGAGATGCTGGCTGGAATCCTCGCCGCCGGGGACGTGCCACTTGGAAAACTCCGGCTGCCGCACGTCCCCTGCTGCCGTGAGAGGCAGGGGCAAGGCAGCTCCGGCTGCCGCACGTCCCCTACTGAGAAACTCCAAGGTCATGCAGTATATCTTCCCCTCTCCATGGCCAAGATCCGCCCGCCGCCCTGTTTCTTCTCCTCGCCACGAAGGCCGGTCGGGATAAGAGAAACCTGCAGACCTTGAACATGGAGAGAAAGACGCTTATTAGAGAAGGTCGACGCGGATCTGGCACCACGCACGAGGCTCGAGCACAGGGATTCTCGGCGCGTCCCCTACAGGGGGAATCCGAAGCGAAACCGCCAGCAAACGCGGCAGAACAGCGGCATCAGTTCTTCACCATTACCACGAAACCCACCATGAAATGGGTCTCAAGACTACAACGCAGCGCCTTCACGCGCCTTGCCCCGCAAGCGGCAACAGCAAGCAAGCGACGAACGGGAACAACAACAGCAACAGCAAGCAGCAAACAAACCCATGGATTCAACGGCAAAGCAGAGACGACGGGGACTCGCTGAAGAACGAACGGACCGAACCCATGGATGGCTTGCATTGCAAGGGATCCGCTCACCTTTCCTCCTCAGCCGAGCCGCTCTGCTTGGGGAAGGGGGGAAGAGGAGAAGCGAAAGTTGTTGCAGCGGGTGCGGGTCGGTGCAGCAAGCAATATACGCCTGGCCTGGCCTTCCACGACCCGCTAGGCGCCGCGCCGGATGCTGGAACACCGCCTGGGACCGCACCGCGACAGAAGGAGTCGAGGCGCCGGAGTCCTCCCTGCATCCCGCGACCTCGACGGGAGGATGGATCTAGGGAGACCGCGCCGCGTAGGAGAAAGTCGGGGCGCCAGAGTCCTCCCTACAGCACGCGACCTCGACGAGAGGTTGGGGAGCCGGAGACCGCGCCGCGCTGGATTCCTCCCTGTAGTAGCGTCGGAGGGAGTTGGAGGCGTCGAGACGGAGCGCCGAAGTCCTCCATGCAGCCGCGTCGGAGCACCGGAGGGAGTTGGAGCGCGGTGTGGCTGGGGAATCGGGGGAGAGGATAAGGCAGGCGCGGGTGGAGCGTGGAGGTGTGGGCGTCCTAGGGAGGTGGGGGCCGGGGAGGCGTAGTGTGCCTGGGGAGGTGGGGTCAGCCCAGTTGGTGAGGCGTGGTGGGGTGGTTTCCCCTGCCACGTCATCGATCCGTGGGAAAGGTTCTCCAACCAATAGGATTCAATTAAGTATATTTGTGTTTCTTTGCTTTATGTATTTCAATAAAATAACTAAGTTAATATTTCGAAAAAATATTAAAATTTATTGTACGACTTCTAGGTATCATAAACGAATACCATGCCAAATTTCATGTTATTTGGATAAAGTTTGCATTTTCAAAAAGATAAAAACAGTCATGCCCGCTATTTTGACCACATTTCGAAATGGGCATGAAAATTTCAAAAAAATGAAAAAATTGGAAAACCTTCACATTGTGTCATTATATGTGACCAAGTTACCAGGAAATATACTACACTTGTAATACGGCAAATATTAAAAAAAATGTTCTCATAGATGACCTATCATGTGTGAAGATTCATGGCTTTCAAGCCAAATGACCGATGTTAGTGCTAGTTTCGAAGGATAGTTTTCCCAAATGATATCGTTTTCTGCAAATGGGTGCATATTGGAATGGGCAACAAGTTTGCCAAAGGAAGTTTTCATTTTCGTTGTACGGAAAATCTATTTTTCATTTTCTGAGTGCCAAAAGTAGGGTTGTTTTGTGAAGAAGCTACCAAATATTTGGTGTGAATTTGAACCACTCCATTTTTGTAAAATAATAGACCATATTTTATTAACAATTGACCAAATGTTTGCATGATAAATGATTTTATGCACCTCTCCTGAAAAAGACAAATTTCCATCGATTCAGCTGGAAGAGGGTCAAATTTGAAGTACAGCTGCTTGATAGGTTGATCTTTATTTTTTCAAAAAATCATTTCTTGGTAGACAAGTAGTCATTTCATCAGAGACCCACCAAGAGTTATCCAAGATTACACCCCTAGTTATCACTGGTCATGCCCGCCGTTTTGACCGCATTTTGAAACCGGCATTTACAATTAAAAAAAATCAAAAAAAAATGTAAAACTTTCGCGTTGCATCCTAATTTATGTCCTAGTAACCATACAAACTAATAAACTTGGAATAATGCAAATATCTTAAAAAAGTCTTCTCAAAATGAGCTATCGAGTATGAAGGTTCGTGGCTTTCAAGCCAAATGACCGATGTTAGTGCTAGTTTCAAAGGATATTTTTCCCAAATGATCTCATTTTGTGCAAATGTGTGCATATTGGAATGGGCAACAAGTTTGCCAAAGGAAGTTTTTATTTTCGTTGTACGGAAAATCCATTTTTCATTTTCCGAGTGCCAAAAGTAGGGTTGTTTTGTGAAGAAGCTACCAAATATTTGGTGTGAATTTGAACCACTCCATTTTTGTAAAATAATAGACCATATTTTATTAACAATTGACCAAATGTTTGCATGATAAATGATTTTATCCACCTCTCCTGAAAAAGACAAATTTCCATCGATTCAGCTGGAAGAGGGTCAAATTTGAACTACAGCTGCTTGATAGTTTGATCTTTATTTTTTCAAAAAATCATTTCTTGGTAGACAAGTAGTCATTTCATGAGAGACCCACCAAGATTTTTCCAAGATTACACCCCTAGTTATCACCGGTCATGCCCGCCGTTTTGACCGCATTTTGAAACCGGCATTTAAAATTAAAAAAAATAAAAAAAATGTAAAACCTTCGCGTTGCATCCTAATTTATGTCCTAGTAACCATACAAACTAATAAACTTGGAATAATGCAAATATCTTAAAAAAGTCTTCTCAAAATGAGCTATCGAGTATGAAGGTTCGTGGCTTTCAAGCCAAATGACCGATGTTAGTGCTAGTTTCGAAGGATAGTTTTCCCAAATGATCTCATTTTGTGCAAATTGGAATGGGCAACAAGTTTGCCAAAGGAAGTTTTCATTTTCGTTGTACGGAAAATCCATTTTTCATTTTCTGAGTGCCAAAAGTAGGGTTGTTTTGTGAAGAAGCTACCAAATATTTGGTGTGAATTTGAACCACTCCATTTTTTGTAAAATAATAGACCATATTTTATTAACAATTGACCAAATGTTTGCATGATAAATGATTTTATCCACCTCTCCTGAAAAAGACAAATTTCCGCAGATTCAGTTGGAAGAGGGTCAAATTTGAACTACAGCTGCTTGATAATTTGCTCTTTATTTTTTCACAAAATCATTTCTAGGTACACAAGTAGTCATTTAATTAGAGATCCACCAAGATATTTTCTATAACTATTAGACCAGATATCATGTACAAATAACCGGCATAAAAGGTTCAAAAAAATCACAAAAATAGAAAATCTTCCCGTTGTGTATGTTTGCAAACCGAAACATTAGAAGTGTATGTTTGCATTTCATCATGTCATAATTTTAAAACCCTGCATTTATTTTATCTTGCATTTGAATTTCAAAAAATAGTCCTATTTTTTTCATGACCCTATATAAGGCAATATATAATCTTAGAGGGATTTTATATTTTATTGGAATAAAAATTGTCCCTAATAGTCCATAATAAAGGAGAACATCTTTAAAAAATAAATCAAAATTTATTTGGTCAAAATTGGAGTTCAAAATCGAAAGGTATAAAAGAAAGAAGAAGAAAAAGAGCAAAAAAAAAAGAACTAGGTTAGCCGAGCCGGCCCAGGACGTATTATATTTCATGGGCTATCCTACACGTTCCTTTCATGGGCTTTGGCCCAGGACGCATAAAAAATATAAAAAATGTGGATCATGACCATTTAAATTGATCTCAAGCGGGCCAGAATAGGGAAGCAAACCTTTGCTCTTTGCATTATGACTAACTCATGTACATGTTTAGACCCTCTCGAACAATTGGGTCGAGATATGTGACCAATTTTTTCAAGGTCACCGATAAAAGGTCACTAGTTGACATATTTCTTGTAGTGTTCAAGGGGCACATAGTTTTCATCGTACTCTTCTTCTTCGCCGTCTTCCATCGTAACCCCTATTTCTCCGTGCTTGGTCCAAACATTATAGTGTGGCATGAATCCCTTATAAAGCAGGTGGGCGTGAATGGTTTTCCGGTCAGAGTAAGACTTCGTATTCCCACATATAGAGCATGGACAACACATAAAACCATTCCGCTTGTTTGCCTCAGCCACTTCGAGAAAATCATGCACGCCCTCAATGTACTCGGAGGTGTGTCTGTCACCATACATCCATTGCCGGTTCATCTGCGTGCATTAAGTGTGTCAAAAACCATTATTACAGAACATCATGAATATATAAGTGACCAAATTAATAGAAGTTTATCATCACATTAAAACCAAAGTACATACATAGTTCTCATTGAACAACATATAGCTCTCCAGAGCATCTAATTAAACCATACATTGAAACTATGTAAAACATTTCAATGCAACAACAAATGTGATCTTAATCGCAACCAAAGTAACAATTGATCCAACGATATAATGATACCAAGCCTCGCTATGAATGACATATTTTCTAAACTTTCTAATCTTCAAGCGCATTGCATCCATCTTGATCTTGTGACCTTCTACGACATCCGCAACATGCAACTCCAATATCATCTTCTCTTCTTCAACTCTTTTCTTCTCTTCTTCAACTCTTTTTAATTTTTCTTTTAAATACTCGTTTTCTTCTTCAACTAAATTTAACCTCTCGACAAGAGGGTCGTATGTAATATCCGGTTCACATACCTCCTAGATAAATACATCTATGTCAAGTTGGTGTCGGCATAATTACCATAAACACTAAATGAAACAAATAGTTATAAAAGATAATATATACCACATCCGAATCATAGAGAGGACGAGGGCCGACGGGGGCGGATACCAAAACCATCGCACTATATAATAACAAAAAATAATACAAGTAAGAAAATTAGACAATTATCTATCTAATCATACAAGTAAGAATTTTTTTTATTTTATAAAGAAGATAAGAACAAGAGGCTCACCACGGTGGTGCCGGCGACGAGATCGGCGCGAGCGATCGACGGTGGTGAAGACGGGGATGAGACGTGACGGACCGCTAAATCTGGACAAATCTTAAGAAAAATGGAGCTTGGAAGTCGAGTTTGGAGAGGAGAAAGCTTAAGTAGTGTGGCTCGGTGATGGCTCCCAAGTGCAGGAGATCAATTGTAGTACTTTTCGAATTAGAAAGGTTGTCGAACCCACGAGGAGCAGAAGGAACTGGTAAGTAGAATAGCAAAGGAATAATAAAAGCAACATGTGTTTTTGTGTTTTAATTGTGTAGTGCAAGTAAAGTAAAATGCGGAAAGTAAATTGCAGCAAGTAGTAGGTCTCAATGAGAGACAAAGCCCAATCCTCTAATGTGCAAGAGGACAAGCTCAAGTGTGTGTTTGTGTCTTATATGTGGAAAACGTTCCCGAGGGCTGCACGGATTTAGCTGGCGTAGTGATTCATTGCATAACATGTTTGTATATCTTGTCTAGTTTTAATCTTCTTCGGACGGAGCCACAAATAGGAATAGCTAAATAAATAAACTATCACCCCTTATGATGGATCACGTGGCCAATTAAATGACAGCACGAGAATTATTAAGACATGATGTCCCACCATAGCCTTATGCTCTAAGGTCCCCGATACAAGTACCCTCATAATGCAATTAAACGACTCTGTCTCAAGTTCCTGTCACCTAAAGACATCATCACGTCACTACACTACGGTGTTCTCCTATGAGCCCATATAGGTGAAGTGTTGTACAGTCGACGTTCGTACAACACCATCATAGAATCACATAAAAGATAAATACTAGACCAAATAACAACTCATCTCATGTAACAAATCATTGCCAATTCATCCTATGCCCTCACGAACATGCGGGAACTACTCACAACGTGCAAACATGATCATGTATGGTGACATATGTGGTACAACACAATCTGAAACAATGGATCCACCACCAAATAATGACAAGTACTCAATCCCAAACATGCAACGGAGTACAATAACACGTATCTAGGGTGTAGCAATGATCAAACTATGAGGGGAACGGAGTGGATCACGGTGATGGTGATGGAGATGCAGGTGCTGGTGAGGATGGTGATGGAGATGCCTCCTCCCCCGCCAAGGAGGAGATGGGGATGATTTCCCCCTCCTCCGGAGCTCCGGAGCAGCAGGATCTGTCTCCCCCGCGGAGAGTTTCGAGAGTTTCGCCGCCCTGGCGGCTCCGTCTCGTCTCGGGAAAATTAGGGCGTCCCTCTTCGGGGAAGACGGAGTCGTCAGTAAAAAGACCTCGGGGAGGAGGTGCTGTGGGCCCATTTGGGGGCCCCACACGCGGCCAAAGCATCTGGCCGCGTGGGCTACCCCCTTTTGGGCCTCCAGGCCCTCCTCCTTTGTGTCTTGTGCCCACGGCCTTTCTCCCGAAGAAAAACTGACGGGGTTTCTTTCCTTTCGCAATTTGGATACCTGTAGCTCCTGAAACATCAAAAACATGAAAACAGGTGTTTTCTGACACCCAGAAATTAAATACCAAAAATAGGGACTTTGTAGGAAAGTCCCATAAAATCACCTAAAACATGCAAAACAATGACATAACATTGATAAAACATCCCAATAATGCCTATATGGGGGGTATAAATGATGATATAAAATGCACGTATCAACTCCCCCAAGCTTAAACCTTTGCTCGTCCTCGAGTAAATAAGGACATAGATCATTACATGCATCAATGGACTTATGGTTGATAAATAAATACGGGCATTGTATCATCATCATGTTCAGTTATAATGCAAGATGAATGAATAGAACTCATACACATAAGGACAACATATTCGAAGCTCTAGCAAACACCCCATACTTTTGAAAGCAAATAACCATTGTATGTTGGACAATCGAATCATACTCTTTTATTTGGAGAAATATAAATGAGTAGAGGTGAATCATGATCAAGTATCATTTAGTTTCCAAACTATTCAGCTTAAATTACTAATTGTAATGTGGCATCCATTGGGCTAAGACTCTCATTGCCCCTTTATCATTAGCATCTTAATTCGTGAATGTTGAAGTAATGTGATTGACAAGGTGTTGGTTGAATGTCTCATGCCCCGTGAGTGTGAAAACCTACTCCATGATTACTCAACTGAAGATTCCTAATAAGCTTTGTACAATCATAATAAGTATTAATGACATCATAGAGAATTGCAAAGAGGTACCTCTTGCCCCATAACATAGAAACCAGCCCATGTCACAATAACAAGATTAACAAACGGAGTAGACTCATCATCCTTTTTTATTTCATTCACTATATGCATAGCTTCTTATTTTATTATAGGATGTGTTTGTAGAGTCTACTCTAGCTGTAAGTAAATTTCTACCATGATCAAGCATGGCTTGGGTTAGCGGCCCAATGCAATTTCTCTAGTCATATATACTTACTCATCAAAACTTACTATTCCTCTATTTCATTTCGGCATGGCAGGAGTCCAAAAACAAAAGCACATGACATCAACCAAATATAAAATTTCCTTGTGCAATGTTGAAAGCTTTTCACGTGATGCACGTGTTAGCTAACTTCCAACCAAATCCCTTGTCAAGCACAAAACTTTTAGCTCCCATTAATGGGTCATGTTTGTTAAGTACAATAGAAATAAATGTGTGCATTCAAAAGTTCGTGAGAGTCTTATCCCAAATTCAGCCCATGCCAATCAATAACATAAGCATCTTAATTTAGAGCATAAATGAAACTATAACATGGTGAACATGCTCGGAATAGCCATGAAGCTAATAGATAGATAGTGGATTTATGTCATATTGAGATAATTCTACAATTGTCCAACACACTCAAGTTAATTAATTTCAAGGCAAGATGTGATTGAAACCTCTAAATATGCCATACTCATTTGCATGAGTGTTACCCATAAATCCCCAAAACAAGAGAATCATGGATGACACCATACTTTATTATTCATTGATAAACCATAAGACGGGGATACATGATAATGCTCAATGAGCTCACTCAAGCCTAAACGAAACCGATAACTAGATAATAAAAGCAAGACACACCAAAACTAGATAGACATGATAAAGCTGATAAAAGACGGGGGATAGGTGAAACTCCCCCAAGCTTAGATGGTTGCGGTAATTTCTTCATTCTCCCTTCTTCTCGTACTCAGCCCACCACTCTTTCTTCTTCTTCTCTTCATAGTTGTCTTCAAGCTCTCCAATGATGCGCATCATGAGGTTATAGGCTTGCTCAAATGCTCCTGCAGCTTTTCCCAATCTTTCCATGAGGTCCTTCTCCACAGTCTCCTTGGGAGTTTTCCACTCCGGGCTTGGTGCTTTCTTCTTCTCCAGCTCCAGATTCATGGAGTGGTGGGCATCAAGGCTGCGTTCAACAATAGAGTTATACCTGAAAACTATTTGTTCCAGAGCCTCCAGCCTCTCCTCCAGCGTGCCTTCGGTCTTGGGAGCCTTCACCTCCTCTATGAGCAGCACACCATCCTTCAAGGTCAGGGTTTTCATGGGGGTCATCACGGAGTTGAGGTAATGGTTCACAATGCCTCCCTTGGGTGGATCTTCTCCCCCTGGGTTGGATCCGGAGATTGACATGGCTAAACCCTGGCAGACAGAAACAACAGAAAATAAGATCGCGCGAGAACTCTCGGTGCGGGATTAGATCGACAAAAGGGGGTATATATTGACGGGTTTTAGGGTAAGACGGAGTGTCGGAGTCGAAAAAGAGACGGAACGGGACTCCGAGGTGGAAAAGGGGTACCTCCACGCGGCCAAGGAATCTGGCCGCGTGTGGGGTCCTCTTTTCCCCCTCGAGGCCCAATTCCTTCCAATTTTCTTGTCCCACACGTTAATTTCCATAAAATGAGTTCCGTAAGTTTTCACGCAATTCCGAGAAACTTCCAAACACAATAGTTGTTAACTATTGGTTTTGGGTTTCTGAAACTGCAGGATCCCTTACAATTACCTCCTCCGGTGTCATCAACTTTATCTCCTCGATGGTTCCTATGAAGCTCTTTCCTGCAATATAATGTTTTAGACGTTGTCCATTGACCACATGAGGTTTACCTTTCATATCACCGTGAAGACGGATGGCTCCTGAACGGTATACCTTCTGTACAACTAATGGACCCTGCTATTTTGAAGCTAATTTCCCTGCAGAAAACTTAAAACGAGAGTTGTATAATAGGACTTGATCACCTACTTTAAATTCCTTTCTTTTAATTTTCTTGTCATGCCAAATTTTAACTTTCTCTTTAAACAATTTTGCACTTTCATATGCTTCATTCCTCCATTCATCTAATAGGTTTAGGTCAAGCAATCTCTTCTCCCCCGCTGTTTTTAAATCAAAATTTAATTTCTTAATAGCCCGTCTAGCTTTATGTTCTAATTCAACGGGTAAATGACATGCTTTTCCATAAACCATTTTGTAAGGAGACATACCCATAGGATTTTTATAAGCAGTTCTATAAGCCCGCAATGCATCATTAATTTTAAGTGGCCAATCAGATCTAGCTCTGTTTACAGTTTTCTCTAAAATAAGTTTAATTTCCCTATTGCTTAATTCAACTTGTCCACTAGTTTGAGGATGATAGGGTGATGCAATTCTATGATTAACATTATATTTTGCCAATGTTTTTCTAAGAACACCATGCATAAAATGAGACCCACCATCAGTAATTAAAAATCTAGGAACACCAAATCTAGGGAAGATAATTTCTTTAAGCATTTGCATGGCTGTGGCATGGTCTGCACTCTTAGTAGGAATTGCTTCTACCCATTTTGTAACATAATCAACAGCAACCAAAATGTGAGTATGTTTTGTACTAGATGCAGGAAATGGTCCCATAAAGTCAAAACCCCACACATCAAATGGTTCAAGTGGTAATGTATAGTTCATAGGCATTTCATTCTTTCTACCAATGTTTCCTACTCTTTGACATTTATCACAAGTTTTAACATATCCAGCACAATCCTTAAATAGAGTAGGCCAATAAAAACCAGATTGTAATACCTTTGCTGCAGTACGATCTCCTGCATGATGTCCTCCATAGGGACTGTCATGACAATCTCTTATAATAGCCTGCTGTTCATGCTCAGGTATACAACGTCTAATAATGCCATCAACACTTTTCTTATACAAGAATGGATCATCCCAAAAATAATGTCTAAGATCATAAAAGAATTTCTTTCTTTGCTGGTAAGTGAATTGTGGTGGTATAACTTTCCCAACAATAAAATTTGCATAATTAGCAAACCAATGAGATGCAACTTTAGCACTAGAAGCACTAATAAGGGCAAGTTGTTCATTAGCAAAACTATCATTAATAGGAATAGGATCATCAGGTATATTTTCCATTCTAGAAAGATGATCAGCTACGGGATTATCTTCTCCTTTCCTATCTACTATGTGTAAATCAAATTCTTGCAACAAAAGTACCCATCTTATTAGCCTAGGCTTAGCATCTTTCTTATTCATTAAATATTTAATAGCAGAATGATCAGAGTGCACAGTGACTTTTGAATCAATTATGTAAGATCTAAATTTATCACATGCAAATATCACCGCTAAAAATTCTTTTTTAGTTGTAGCATAATTTCTTTGAGCACCATCTAGTGTTTTACTAGCATAGTAAATAACATTCAATTTCTTATCAACCCTTTGGCCTAAAACAGCTCCAACTGCATAATCACTAGCATCACACATAATTTCAAAGGGCAAATTCCAATCAGGAGGTTGAATAATAGGTGCAGTTATTAAGGCTTTCTTTAAAACATTAAAGGATTCTATGCAATCATCATTAAAAGAAAATGAAACATCCTTTTGCAAAAGTTTGGTTAGAGGCTTTGATATTTTAGAGAAATCTTTAATGAACCTACGATAAAAACGTGCATGACCGAGAAAACTTCTTATACCTTTGATGTCTCTTGGATATGGTAATTTATCAATAGCTTCAATTTTTGCTGGGTCAACTTCTATTCCTCTTCCAGAAATACGATGCCCAAGAACAATTCCCTCTGTTACCATAAAGTGACACTTCTCCCAATTAAGAACAAGGTGTTGGTCTTCACAACGCTGCAAAACTTTGTTAAGGTTGAACAAGCAATTATCGAAAGAAGTACCATACACCGAAAAATCATCCATAAAAACTTCCACTATCTTTTCAATATAATCAGCAAATATAGCGTTCATGCATCTCTGAAAAGTAGCAGGCGCATTACATAAACCAAAAGGCATTCTCCTATAAGCAAAAGTACCATATGGGCAAGTAAAAGTGGTCTTTTCCTGATCATCACTATGAACTGGAATTTGCGAGAAGCCTGAATACCCATCTAAATAACAAAAGTGAGAATGTTTGGACAATCTTTCTAGCATTTGATCAATAAAGGGCAATGGATAATGGTCCTTACGAGTTGCTTTATTTAATTTTCTATAATCAATGCACATTCTATAACCAACAACAGTACGTTGAGCAACAAGTTCATCATCTTTACTAGGAACCACAGTAATTCCACCTTTCTTAGGAACACAATGAACAGGACTAACCCATTTACTATCAGCTATAGGATAAATAATACCAGCCTCTATGAGTCGAATTACCTCCTTTCTTACCACTTCCTTCATTTTTGGATGTAGACGGCGTTGGAAATCAACAGCAGGTTTAGCATCTTCTTCCAAATTAATTTTATGCATACATAGAGCTGGACTTATGCCCTTAAGATCATCAAGAGAATAACCAATAGCCTTACGGTGAGCTTTAAGCACATCAAGTAATTTCTCTTCTTCCTCAGCTGAAAGGTTAGCACTAATAATAACAGGATATATATTTTTATCATCCAAGCATGCATATTTCAGATTTTCAGGCAAAGGCTTTAATTCAAAACTAGGATCTCCTTTAGGTGGTGGAAGTACTCCTAGATTATCAGGTGGGATATGCAATTGTAATTGTGGAGGTTGCTGCCATAATATTTGTTCTAAAGCTTATTTTTCTGCATCATTAAATGGCTCTTCCTGATTAAGCATATAACGTTCCACCACGTCTGATGAAGCTACAGCTATATGAGCAAGAGTTTCAATTATATCTTTAGATTTTGGTTCTTTCTTAGCAGGTTTATCAGCAAATTTAGAAAAATTAAATTCAAGTTTCTCTCCAGCACATTCAATAAACACCCTTTCTCTAGGCAAATCAATTTCAACACCAACAGTATGTAAGAAAGGTCTACCAAATATAATAGGACAGAAAGAATCTTGTGGACAACCAAGCACAATAAAATCAGTAGGATATTTTATTTTACCTACCAGTACTTCAACATCTCTAACAATTCCAAAGGGACTAATATAATCTTTATTAGCAAGCTGAATGGTCATACCTGTTTCTTCCATAGTGATAGGATCAATATCAGGCTTAATTTCTTGATAGAGAGAATATGGAATGACACTAATGCTTGCTCCAATATCACATAAACCATGATAACAAGAAGTCCCAATAGAGCATGATATAATTGGCTTACCAACTTTGGATGAATTCCCTTTAATAACTTTGGTAGCATCTTCACATAAATAAACATCAACAGGATCTTCTTCATTTAATTGCTTAATAATAGAGACTTGGTTCTTGACTTCCACCTGTTCTTTAGGTTGAGAACATCTCTTTCTACTTTTGTGAGTAACAGCAATAAGCAAATTCTCTTTAACTTTTTCAGGATAGGGAGGTGGTTCAATGTATCCTTCTATTACTACAGATGACACTGGTGTTTCTTTAATAAGCTTAGGGACAACAATAGAAGATTTAACAGGTTCAACATAATAATCAAAGCCACTTTCAGGAATTCGAATGTGCTCAGCAAATTTCTTAGCTATTTCAATTGCAACATATGGATCAAGACCAAAATCTTTAATAACATTCTTGAACAAAATAGAACTAGAGAAACTCTCTACACATGAATATCCATAATCAAAATAAGCTTCATTACCTTTGTCTAGGTCCCAATATTCAGAGTTCTTCGAAATAATTTCCAATAAATTCCAAGCTTCTTCTGCAGTATTATTTGTAAAGCTTCCACCAGATGAACCATCCAAATATGCCTTTAGCCTATCAGGTAGTCTCACATAAAAGTTTATCAATATAAGTTTATTTGTGAGATCATGACAAGGATTCTTATGAAGGAGGTCCTTAAGCCTCCCCCAAGCTTGAGAAATACTCTCTCCCAGATGTGGCCAGAAATTGAATATATAGCAACGGTTCTCATATGCCTCTTTAGGAGTAAAATATTTAAGAAAGAAAACCTTCATAAAAGTATCCCAATTATGTGTAATTTCTTCATCCAGGGACATATACCATTTTCGAGCATCACCAGTTAAGGACTGGTACAATAACTTGCATTTTACCTCCTCCTCAGAGATAGCCTTGAGCCTAATTAGCCCAGATATATCCTCAATAGCCCGTATGTGATCACTTGCAGCCTTTGTTCCATCCCCTGCAAAATACTCATTCCTGACAGCTTTAACAAATTCAAGGGGAATAATATAACCATCATCATGAGGTGCCTTTTCAACAACTTTAGGTTTAATAGCATAAGCACTCTCATATAAAGAAAGTTTCAGCGAAGCATCTCTCATAAAAGCCATAATAATAACAAGATGCAACAACAAGTAAAATTCAGCTTTCAAGTTTCCTTACCAAACTTCTTACCAATAGCGCTACGCTCCCCGGCAACGGCGCCAAAAAAGTGTCTTGATGGCTCCCAAGTGCAGGAGATCAATTGTAGTACTTTTCGAATTAGAAAGGTTGTCGAACCCACGAGGAGCAGAAGGAACTGGTAAGTAGAATAGCAAAGGAATAATAAAAGCAACAGGTGTTTTTGTGTTTTAATTGTGTAGTGCAAGTAAAGTAAAATGCCGAAAGTAAATTGCAGCAAGTAGTAGGTCTCAATGAGAGACAAAGCCCAATCCTCTAATGTGCAAGAGGACAAGCTCAAGTGTGTGTTTGTGTCTTATATGTGGAAACGTTCCCGAGGGCTGCACGGATTTAGCTGGCGTAGTGATTCATTGCATAACATGGTTGTAAATCTTGTCTAGTTTTAATCTTCTTCGGATGGAGCCACAAATAGGAATAGCTAAATAAATAAACTATCACCCCTTATGATGGATCACGTGGCCAATTAAATGACAACACGAGAATTATTAAGACATGATGTCCCACCATAGCCTTATGCTCTAAGGTCCCCGATACAAGTACCCTCATAATGCAATTAAACGACTCTGTCTCAAGTTCCTGTCACCTAAAGACATCATCACGTCACTACACTACGGTGTTCTCCTATGAGCCCATATAGGTGAAGTGTTGTACAGTCGACGTTCGTACAACACCATCATAGAATCACATAAAAGATAAATACTAGACCAAATAACAACTCATCTCATGTAACAAATCATTGCCAATTCATCCTATGCCCTCACGAACATGCGGGAACTACTCACAACGTGCAAACATGATCATGTATGGTGACATATGTGGTACAACACAATCTGAAACAATGGATCCACCACCAAATAATGACAAGTACTCAATCCCAAACATGCAACGGAGTACAATAACACGTATCTAGGGTGTAGCAATGATCAAACTATGAGGGGAACGGAGTGGATCACGGTGATGGTGATGGAGATGCAGGTGCTGGTGAGGATGGTGATGGAGATGCCTCCTCCCCCGCCAAGGAGGAGATGGGGATGATTTCCCCCTCCTCCGGAGCTCCGGAGCAGCAGGATCTGTCTCCCCCGCGGAGAGTTTCGAGAGTTTCGCCGCCCTGGCGGCTCCGTCTCGTCTCGGGAAAATTAGGGCGTCCCTCTTCGGGGAAGACGGAGTCGTCAGTAAAAAGACCTCGGGGAGGAGGTGCTGTGGGCCCATTTGGGGGCCCCACACGCGGCCAAAGCATCTGGCCGCGTGGGCTACCCCCTTTTGGGCCTCCAGGCCCTCCTCCTTTGTGTCTTGTGCCCACGGCCTTTCTCCCGAAGAAAAACTGACGGGGTTTCTTTCCTTTCGCAATTTGGATACCTGTAGCTCCTGAAACATCAAAAACATGAAAACAGGTGTTTTCTGACACCCAGAAATTAAATACCAAAAATAGTGACTTTGTAGGAAAGTCCCATAAAATCACCTAAAACATGCAAAACAATGACATAACATTGATAAAACATCCCAATAATGCCTATATGGAGGGTATAAATGATGATATAAAATGCACGTATCACTCGGGCATTTCATCGAACACCTCATGTGCATAAGAGGTGAGTTAGAGCACCACAAAGCCCTCCCCCGCCCTCCTCGAAAAAACAGAGCACCAGTGGAATGCTCTGCTCGCCGACGAGGGGTATATATAGTCAAATCATTAGTCCCGGTTTGTGGCTAGAACCAGTACTAATGGCCAGCCTTTCGTCCCGGGTTGAGCCACAAACTGGGATGTAACAGCCCAGTTTTTGCAAAAATTAAAATTTTTGTTTTCGGTGTGAATTGTTTGATTGTCTCATTCGTTTGCGGTGTTTGCATCCCCGATTTATTGATCGGCGATTATTTTTTCCCCCTCTTATCTCGTATCGGACGGAGACCGACCCTTGCCACCCAGACACTCGACCTTTGCGACACCGGGGTTCACCTGATCACCATCGCGAAAACCGCACGAGACCAGCCGCAGCCAACGGAACGAAAAACCCCATTTAATAATTAAACGGGATATTTTTATAGCACGCCGGAAAGTGTTTTCGGAACGGTTCTAGCGCGAGGTGAACGCCTCCGGCTCGACTCGCTAATCGCGCAGTTCGAAGTTTTACCCGAATCGGAGGTACTGCGGACCCCCGGCGGTCAGAAACGTGAGCACCGGACGCGCGAGATAAAAACCGATGATGTTTTTGCAAACTGGCAGCCACCGGAGCTATATAAAGACCACCACACTCCCACCCATTTTTAGGGTTTCCCTAGCCACAATTTTGCAGCCACACCTCCAGTTTTGATCCAATTTTCGTCCAAAACACCCACATCCCGAAACCCTAGCTCTCCCACTGATCTAGACCGTCAGATCTGAGATCCAACGGTACAGATCGCGTCACCCAGCTCCACCAACCACCTCCCAAATCTCTCCTCTCTCCTCTCACCCCGCCGCCGTCGCCGTCAAGCTCGGGGCAGGACGCCGGCCAGCCCGCGCCCCTGCTCCTCTCTTCCCCGCTGCGCCTCCTCTCTCCTCCCTTTCCTCCTTCCTCCCTCTCCCTAACCCTCTCTGCCTTCTCTCCCAGGTCGCGCAGCCGCCATGGCTTGGAGCCGCCGGAACTCCTATGTCACCCGCCATGGAGCCGCCATGGGCCGCCTCGCCTCGCCTCGTCCTGGACCTGCGCCGCCGCGGCCCCTCCGGGTTCTCCGCCGCCACGCCCTGCGCCGCCTCGCGCCGGTGGCCGGCGCCGTCACCGGGGCTGCTGCCGCCGCCGCTGGTGCTCCCGCTCGGGAGGAGCCGAGCAGCCAACCGGGCAGCCCCCGACCGCCACGGCCACGTGGGCCAGACGCGGCACCGCGGCCCACTGCCCAGCCAGGCCAGCCCAGGCCGGCCTCCCCTCTGCTACAGATGGTCCAAGACCCATGTGAGGCCCGAGATCCATTTTTTCCCCTGGGGCCTGTTTTTTTTACTAAGTGCTGATAAATTTTCCTGCTGTGATCTGTTTTGCGTTGAAGTTTGCGAGTGATCCGTAGCTCCGATGAACGTGCCCCCAAAATGAAAGTTGCTCAGAATTGCGTGTACTTTAATTCATCTTTTGTGAGCATTTGCATTTGAAGTCATCTTGATTGTGTAATTGTGTGCTAAAGTGGGCATCAGGCCGTTAAACTGCTAGTTATTGCTATTATGTGCTGCTGTTATTATTTTGTTGCAACTTTGCATGATGATTGTAACAAATCCGTGAGGCCTATTGCATTGATTCCTTTTGCGTTGCGTTAAGCAATGTTTCTACTTCAGTTTCATGCATTCACATGCCATATTTGCTTGCTGCATCATGTTTATATCTTGCTCCAAAGTAGCTATCCTGATGTTATTGTGCTGCTATTGCTGAAACTGTTATTTTGTTGCAACTTCGGATGACGATTGCTTCGCAACCGTTTATCGGAATTGAGTGATTCCAATTGCATATTGTTAAGCATAATGTCTACTTTCATCCCATGTATTGCTATGTCATGTTGCTGCACTTTTGCATATAGATTTACCCCTGTTTATACAGCTTGTGCCCGTAACTTGTTTTGCTTGTATCTTTTTAACCGTAACTCCGTTTGGAGTGTTCTTTATATGTAACTTGATTAATTTTTCGTGTACTTTGTGTTTATGATATTGTTTGCTATTGTTAACCAACCTAAAATATGGTTTAGGACAGAACAGTACCAAATCTTTTAATCATCGTGCGGCACCTAGTGTTATGCCATGTTTAGGATTGTGCCCCACTTAAATTGACTAGCATAGATAGTTTACTTTGTGCTTCACCTCTTGACATGTTTGTGTGCTATGCCATGCTTGCTTGAGTTGCCATGTTAATAACCGTTGTTTGTTCACCTGTAGCTAAGCAACTTGAACCACCGTAAACGTGCGGTATCGTCGTGTGTGACGAGTACTCCACTTAAATCGTTAGTAACCGTTCTCGACGTTAGATCCGTATTGCGTTGTCGTGCTATGTGTTGTCTTCTTGATCTTGTGTTGCTCCGTAGTAATAGTGGTGCACCGTTGATTGCTTTCCAGTGTTTACTTCTTGTGTGCTCCCGCGGGTACCTCTCGGAGACGATGCGAGCTTGCGATCAACTACACCTTCGGAACCCAACTTATCAACAGGCAAGGACTTGCATTACTTATGATACATTCTATTTCAACCAGCGGTTTGCATGTTAGTCTAGGTTAGGTTCGATGTTTGATCCTACCACATGTTTACAGCCTCTTTCAAACCGATACAGCCATGTCCCTTCCCAGCAAACCTTGTACTGCTATGTTACTATTGCTCGTTGCTCAGCCCCTGCTTAGTATGCATGCTTAGGATGCTACGATGTTACCCTGTTACTCTTTGGGTTGGGATATCACCATTATTATATTGTTGTTGATGATATGATTATTATAAATGTTGACTATATTCGACGAAGGATGGAAGGTTTAGGCTATCCCGCCTCGACGCTTTGTTCCATTCGAGTCACCTAGGATCCGAGTTCCGGGTATTGGTTTTAAGACTGAGCGTGCCTAACCGCGTGTGGGATTTTATGGGGTCCCCTCTTCTTACCTATCTAGCTTCAAACATTTCTAGTGGTGGCCCAAGCTGATTTACCATTTGAAAACATGCATATATATCTTGTCGGGTCGCTCCTAGCAGATATCTTTTAAAACAACTTGGGCCAGCGGAGACATGGTTTCTTTGTTGGTCCACCCCAGGGAGCTAGGGGGTTGTCCACATATGTTTGGGCAACCTATCCGACCTCATCCAGACGGTAGAGGCCGATTCGAGAGCGCGGCCGGCTTTTGAGTTGGATGTCGACTCACCGGGGGCCACCCGGATTTGTGCGTTGTTAGTTAGAGGGACCTGTCGTTTCGGATCTCTTGGAACTAAATCATAAAATGGTTGCCTGTGATGGGTAGCAACTGAGAGTGATGGACGTGCGTGCAGAGCCTCGTAATGGGCAGTTGGTACACCCCTGCAGGGTTAAATCTTTTCGAGAAGCCGTGTCCACGGTTATGGACGACTTGAGACCTACTCCTTGTTCATAGACAACAACAACTGAGATAATCTTAATATAACTTGATCAACGTGTGTGTGTGCCTTGACTGCTTCTTCTTCGTCGGGATGCGAAGAGGAGGACAAGGATAGGATAGGTTTTATGTTTGCGTAGTAGGTGGATAGCAAGACTTGTTGGAGGCGATTCCTCATCGAATGCTTGGCTTCTTACCTTACTCTCTAGATCGTTAGCCACTTCATAAATGCTAGTGCGGCAGCAACCTCACCACTTACCCCTTCCTTACCGTAAACTACTAGTTGTCCTAGAATGACGAGTGATGAAGTCCTTGCTGGGTCAGATGA
This sequence comes from Bromus sterilis, assembly GCA_950022295.1. Classification (NCBI taxonomy): domain Eukaryota; kingdom Viridiplantae; phylum Streptophyta; class Magnoliopsida; order Poales; family Poaceae; genus Bromus; species Bromus sterilis. The sequence continues at coordinate 446,875,362 of OX465595.1, read as the reverse complement.
CCACTACAGTTGGATGCTGAGTACCTCTGTACTCATGATACTACCCACAAACTCTTTTCAGGGTTCTGATCGACAACAGGTATGGTGATCGACGTTTCACGTGGAGACTCGACGACGACTAGTTAGGCGGATCCCGGCGGAGGGCCTGGACCCGTGTGGTTATGGGATCGATGATTTTCTCTTTGCCAGTAGGCATTTGCTTGTAGTCTGTACTCAGACATGTATCTTCCGCTGTTGTATTGTATTAAGGAAGTTGTATGCCGATTGTATGAGATGTTGTATCTTTGTATCTGTAATGTTGTGATATCATGTTGGAAATCCGGGGCATATGGCTTTGTCATATGTCGCGGTGGGACCGATATGTGCTTCGTCCCCGGATCTGGGTGGAAACACCTAGATCTGGAACAGTACCGCATATCGGGCCTTACACGGGACTAGTGGTTGTGGGCCAGGAGCGAGGCCCATTGGTCCCGGTTCTTGTCTAGAACCGGGACATATGCCCCAGACGAACCGGGACCAATGCTCCACGAGGCCCGGCCGGCCCCCGGGCGCACGAACCGGAACATATGACCCCCATGGGTTCCGGTTCGTGGCACAACCGGGACAAATCGGCTGAAGAGGCCTGAACCAAAGCCCTATTTTCTACTAGTGGTAGTTGTAGAAGCACCATCTATCGAAATGTTGCATATTGAGGTGATGTCTTTGTCTGTATTTCTTTTCTTGCCTACATTTGGAGCTTTAGGTTTTCACAAAATTTGGTGGAAAGTTGTTTAAAACTTGGTTCGAGTGACATTTCTAATGAATCGGTCACACATACAGGTATGGGAACATACATGCGATGTGGGAGAGGCTAGACCCGATGTCTTCCATGACAGAAGGAATCCTCGTGGGAGATGCACTTAGAGGGCAGCTCCGAGAACATGCTTCTGAAATAGCTAGAATTCGCTGGATTTAAATCACTCGAACAACAGTTTACATTTATAAGATCCATGCTGGAGCGATCTCCCAACTTGCGGAAGATAGTTCTGAGAGATGAGGAGCAGTGCCTTGACTGCGATGACCTTAGTTAAGTTACCTCGTCCTTCGAGATTTCCGAGGAAGAAAGATGAGCAAGAAATGGTGGTTAAGCGGATTAGAGATGGCATGTTCTCGCGAGAGGTTATTTTTTACGTACACGAAGGGAGATGACATATCTCAAGCCAAATGATTTTTGATACTTATAATTTACCGTGGATAGGGATGTTCGATCTATGCACAGGACCTGTCTCACAGCCAGCACTATGAGAAATCTGCAAGTAACACACTCTTTACTGGAGATAACAATCGAAGCAAGAAGATGATATTTGTTAGTTATGGGTAGTGCAGTGATTAGTGTATGCAGTTCATCCATGGAGACAAATCGTGTCTATACTCTATACCCAGCAATCTTGTCTTCTTTTTGACTTATGTCGTCGTCTTTGTGACCCGTCTGTCTTCTTTCTGAAATCAAATGCCTTCTTTACAGCACCAAGATAACTGGGAGATAATTTCATAAATGATGGACATATCTGGAGGCAAATTAGAGGCCTTTAGAGCACCAAAATAACTGGGCAGATGATTTCCATGAACGATAGACAGATTGGGAGACAAATCAAACTAAAGAGCAGAAGTTTACATAGGGACAGGGACGTCTTATTTGGCCCAGGATGTGAGTTGTGGAGTGAGGAACCCTCGGGTGTGGCCATGTCTCGCCTGCTGCAGCCGCCGGTTGTTCATCTTGGCCACCTCGCCTTCTGCCACGTCTCCATCTTTGCCTCCACTTCCTCCTAAACAGAACTCTTTCAGGGCGCATTTCGTTTTTTATCAAGTTATGGATGCACAAGTTAACCAAATATTAACTGTTTCAGTAATCAGGATAGAAGTAACTACTACTCCAGTTTCTTATCTTCTTGGTTCTAAACTTGATGATTTGTCCATGGTTTTAGTCAGGACGTTGAATATTTAAAGCCAAGAGTTGCTATATGGCTACATGATGAATCAAGTTTGTGTTTTGTGCTAATTTTCTTCATTTTCTCATGCCCATAATTTCCTTCATTTCTAAAGGCGTTCGTTTGTGAGAGGCGTTGTTTCTTTATGGTCCATGGCAATGCATTTAGTCAGCTTAAGAAAATTGGACATACACTAATGGACTATAGCCGAGCTGTCCACGACAACGGGACCGGACTAGAAGCTTGAGTCCATGGCACCCACGAATTTCGTTCGGTCCACATACAGGACCATGCAAGAAAATCACGTTTGGCAGGCCGCTGTGGGCACGGACACTTACCTGCAACCCATGGCCGCCCACTAATTCAGTCGACAGAGAGCGCCATGCATGAAATCCAGGTCTGGATTGGAAGGGAGTTGTGGCCACTGACTGGTGCTACTGCCACTGAACCAATTGCAAACGCATGGTTACCAAGTCTATAAAATGCACCACCCAAGCAGTTTGTGCCAAGACAAGAGCATCTGCCCAGTTCCATGAGTTTGTGTACACTAGTTACATACCTCCATGGCGAAGTGCTGGCTGCTGCTCCTCTTCTTGGCGTTTCTCTTGCCGGCGGAGGGTGCGGCACCGTGCCACCCCGATGACCTCCGCGCGCTTCGGGGCTTCGCCGGAAACCTTAGCGGCGGAGGCGTCCTTCTCCGTGCCGCGTGGTCAGGTGCCTCGTGCTGCAGCTGGAAAGGTGTGGGCTGCAAAGGAGCCAACGGCCGCGTCACGACGCTACAGCTCTCCGGGTATAACTTCGCAGGCCCCATCCCAGGAGCCTCTCTGGCGGGCCTTGCGTTGCTGGAGGAGCTCTTCCTTGGTTCCAACTCTTTCACGGGCTCTTTCCCTACCGCGCTCTTCGGCCTCGTTGGGTTGCGGAAGCTCTCCTTCGAATCCAACGAGCTCACTGGCCAGTTGAGCTCGCGCCTCCGCGAGCTCAAGAACCTCACTTTGCTCGACTTGTCTATCAACCACTTCTCTGGCCACCTCCCTGACGTGTTTGGCGAACTCACCTCGCTGAAGCAGTTGGTCGTGCACTCCAATGGCTTCGTCGGATTGATACCGATGTCTTTGTCATCACTGTCATTTCTATGTGAGCTCAACCTCCGAAACAACTCTTTGTCTGGTCCGATTTCCCATGTCAACTTCTCGGCCATGCCACTTCTTGCTTCGATTGACTTTTCCACAAACAACCTGAGTGGGTCTCTCCCGATTAGCCTCGCGGATTGTACTGTGCTCAACTCACTCATCCTTGCCAACAACCAATTGGTTGGCACCATCCCATCGTGGATTGGTGAGCTTGACCACCTTCGCTACTTGGATCTCTCGAATAATTCATTGGTTGGCGAGATACCCACGGGTTTGCCACGTTTGAAAGGCCTTGCCACTTCTGGTCATTCATCTGGTATGGATTTCACTAACATGCCATTGTATGTGATGCGTAACAGAAGAGCGCTTCAACAACAAGCAAATGTCTTATCTGGGAACAACAACACTGTCAGATCTGGGGGTGGCAATGTTCTATCTGGAGACAACAACACTGTCATATCCGGGAACAACAACGCTCTGTCTGGGACAAACAACACGGTCATATTTGGGAGCAACAATGTCCTAACTGGTAGCAACCATGTTGTATCTGGGAGCAATAATGTTGTAAGTGACACTGGCCATACCGTAAATGGGAACAGCAATACTGTGTCTGGGAGGAACAATATGGTAACTGGGAACAACAACACAGTATCTGGGAGCAACCATGTCGTATCGGGGAACAACAAAGTTGTAACTGGAGGTTAATGTTCTGTTTGTGGATTGATTTCGCCATCCCCGACGGAGCTTACACATCCTTGTCCAAGTTGAGTTTGGCTCAAATTCACTTGGTGGGACCAATCACGTTTTACCACTTCATGGATGTAGCATCATATTCCTACATTAAATAAAATTTCCCTAAAATATCTACAAAGATTTTTACGTACATGTAACCTGAACAACAATGACGGCTTGCAACCGATGTAGAGCAAGTATATTTGCTTAATTTACATCATGGATGTCTAGAGGGCTGATTGTATCATCTCTTATATTATGTGTATGTGTGATGCTTTCTTATAAAACTTGATTTGGCTATGTATCAGATGGTGAATTATAACTACTTAACGTTAGCTAGATCTCTCCACGAAGAGGCGTAGTGCCAGAAATAAGTTAAAAATAAATTTCGTAATGAACTATAAGATGCATTTTTTGGAATAACATAGGTCTTTTTGACTTGGCTAAGAGTAGATATCTAGCGAATACGTTGAGGGTTGCGAAATTAGATTTTATTGCCTTACTTGAGATTGGTAGATCAAATTTTACTTCTTAGTTTTTGGCTACTATAGCCAGAAGGGTGGATTAGCACTGCCTTCCACCCCGAAGAAGAACTGTCGGAATCTTACTTTGAGTTAATAAAGATACTATGGAAGTTTTGAAGGTGATTTTGGGCGATTTTGCTATCAAACTTCAAAAACGCTTGATAGCAGACCCTGGAATTGTGTAACAAGTCATGCAAAATCAGGTACAGATTTTAGCGTTGGACCCTATGGGTAAAAAACAGCATGTAGTTACTTTTTTCTACCATCAAATTAATAAACACACATGCAGCATGTAATTTTTTTTCCGTTATACTAATAAATTAAGATAGGCATAACTAATAACCATTCATAAAAAAATAGCATAACTACATTATTTCCTTGGATTATAAATATTTTATTTAGGATAATATAGGTGCGCTTATACAACTGTATAAAACATCTAGGAAATCATAAATTTATTTTCCAATCACTTCATAGGTTCAATATACTAAGGGCAAGTTCTTTTAAGTTGTAGCTTATGCATAAGCTCCTATGGAAATAAGTCACAGATAAGCTGTTGTAAAAATAAACCCACAAAAATAAGTCATCCAGTTCTTTTCCAAGTTCTCTTGTGACAATACTGTAACACTCTTAAACTATAATAAAAAGTACTAGTATAAACTTGAACATGACAAACATTTACAAAAACTGAATTTATGAATCTCTTCCATACAAATTTCTGAATGCATCACTTAGCAACATTCATCCTTTTTACAACAAGTACTAGTATAAATTCAGAGCTTCAAGGCGGTCGAAGACACGGTTCTGAGTGTCCCGACGCCGACACGCTTGTGTTTGACCTCGAACTCATATCCCTAGCCTCTGTTCGCGCTCACGTCGACCGTCGGAAGGACGGGTGGTGGCGGCTGGACGGGCAAAGGAGAAGGAGGGGACGGGTGCCTACCTCGCGAAGCTCGTCTGCGTGCGGTGACAAGAGGAAGCACGGCGAAGGGTAGTCGCATTGTTGAACAGAGAGGCTAGGGTGGGGCAGAGCGTCGGGAGGCGGGGGAGAAGCGGAGTGGCGTCGGGAGGCGGAGAAGAAGCGCGACGGCATTAGGAGGCGGGGTCGACAGCGGTGGAAGGGAAACTCTAGCTTTCTGTGCGGGGGAGAGGCACAAGAGGGGTGCAGGGCGTGCTGCGGTTGTTTCTTCAATCGGTGTTGGAACATTCGGTTGCATTACGAGCGTTATTCTATGCAACTGCGAGGGCAAGGAGATATATCGTTTCGTGTTTAAGTGATAAGCTGCAGGAAGCCGCTCTTTCTCAGCTTTTTTCCATTGTAAAAAAGAGGGTTGTAGAAATAAGTTAAGCCTATTTTTTTAAATAAGTTTTTTTTGGCTTATTTTGACAATAAATTGCTATAATTTAAAAAAAAACTGACCCTCAAAATGATCAAAATTAATTTGGCATAAATATTTATAAAAAAAGATCAAAAGATCGATCTTACCCGTGCGTAGAACCGGCCATTTTGCTAGTTTGTTCAATGATAGCATGTCTCTTAAAGATTCAAAGTCGTGGCTTGCGCTCACTCCGGAGTCCGGACGCAGCATCTTCATGAAGGTACTAGATTGGATCTAGAATACATAAAAAGTCATGTTCATTAAGTACCAGAGGATTATTTTGTTCTCGAAGGTAATACTTTTTGGTGCGTGCAAAAAATACACCATAAAAGTCCTTTGCATTAGTTGGCTTATTAAGAAAAATCGACGAACATGGCCGATCTGTCCACGACAACGGGACAGGACCAGTGAAGCTGAGGAGCAGGAGCTGCCAGCTTGGGTACATGGTCCATACAGACAGCACCATGCATGAAAAATAATGTTTGAACTGGTAAGCACACTGACTATTATGGCCAGGCCACTGACTAGTACGTACCTGCAACGCATGGTTACACACACTCATGCACCGGTATAAGATGAGATGCACTGCCAAGGAGGTTTTGCATGCCAAGAGCACTTGAGAACCACTTGCATCCCAAACTTGTTTCTTGCTGAGTTCCTGCGTTGTGTACACATACCACAGGCCACAGTTGAATTCATGGCGAACTGCTGGATGCTACTCGTCTTCTTCGCATTTATCCTGCCGTCCGCCCATGCGACATGCCACCCTGACGATCTCCAATCGCTGCGGGGCTTTGCCGGGAACCTCAGCGGGGGAGGCATCCTCCTCCAGGCTGCATGGTCCGGCGCCTCATGCTGCTGCTGGGAAGGTGTGGGCTGTGATGCCGATAACGGCCGCGTCACCATGTTGCGTCTCTCTGGATGGGGCCTTGCGGGTCCCATCCCAGGAGCCTCCCTCGCGGGCCTCACGCGGTTGGAGGAGCTTTTCCTTGGCTCCAACTATTTCGACGGCGTCCTTCCAATTGAGCTCTTCGAGATCATTAGCTTACGTAAGCTCTCTTTCGCATCCAATGACCTCACTGGACAGCTGAGCTCACGCCTTCATGAGCTCGAAAACCTTACTTTGCTGGACTTGTCCGCAAACCACTTCTTCGGCCATCTTCCTGACGTTTTCGGTGACCTCACGTCGCTGGAGCATTTGGTGGCACACTCCAATAGCTTCTCCGGATCGTTGCCTCCATCTATGTCATCACTCTCATCTATCCGTGAGCTCAACCTCCGAAACAACTCCTTGTCTGGTCCGATTTCTCTTGTCAACTTCTCCGGCATGCCACTTCTTGCTTCGATTGATTTTGCTGCAAACTACCTGACTGGGCCTCTCCCGATTAGCCTCGCAGATTGCAGCATGCTCAACTCACTCAACCTTGCCAGCAATCAATTGGTTGGCACCATACCGACGTGGATCGGTGAGCTTGGCCACCTTCGCTACTTAGATCTCTCAAATAATTCATTGTTTGGTGAGGTTCCTAAGGGTTTGACGGTTCGCAAAGTCCTCCCGACCATTGATCGGTCAGGTATAGCTTTCACTAACATGCCATTGAATGTGAAGAGCAATAGAAGAACACTCCAACAACAACAACCAAATACCATTACTGGGACCAACAACAGTGTCAGATCTGGGAGTGGCAATATTGTATCTGGGAACGACAACACGGTCGTATCTGGGGACAACAACAATGTTTCTGGGAGCAACAACACAGTCACATCTGGGAACGACAATGTCATAGTTGACAGCGACCATGTCGTAACTGGGAACAACAATACTGTATCTGGCAGGAACAACATGGTAACCGGGAATAATAATGTTGTATCAGGGAGCAACCGTGTCGTGTCTGGGGACAACCAAGTTATAACTTGATTTGGTCTTCGTTGGTGCAGCTCAGTGTGGCTCGTAACTCCTTGGTTGCCCTATAGCTTTTGTAACTTCATGGATATAGAATCCTACATACTTAAAATAAAATTTCCCTAAAATATCAGTAAAATATTTTACATAATAAATGTTGACCTGTACAACAATGGCTACTTGTAACTTATGTACAAGTTTTCATCATGGATGTTTTGATGTGGTCATTTCATCTCTTCTATTATATGTGATGTATGATGTTTTCTTATATATGATGATTTCTCTATGATTTATCACTGCTTAATGTTGGCTAGCTACACACTTCTTCTATGCAAGTGTCAATGTTACATGCATCAATGTCAAATGTTTAGATGAAGATCTGAACACAAAAAAAGTTCGTATGAAGGAGATGGAGAAAAGGAGCAAAGATTAATTTTGGCAACAAGTAGCTTATGCAGTGTCAAACCTTTGGCTAGCCCTCCAAATAAGAATACGCCAAAAGGCTCCATTTGGTTGAACGGGAAATTATTCCTAGGGCATCAAACCCCACCGAAAAGAAAATTCTTCTTATGTCAACCTGAGATTTTCTGCTCAGAGAAATTAATGGGATCCCGAAAGGATCCGTACCTACCAAACGAGCCCTATAGTGACCTCCGGCGAGCCGTTGATTGCGAAAAACCCCAGCACAAACACAGGCAGCACGACGAGGGGCGATGACCATCGATCTAGAGCAACTAATGCGACTCAGCTCCTCACTCAACATTTGGCCTCGGCTTCAATTAATGACTATACTCTGTTATCCTCGCAAAAATATATATAAACAAATCGCTACGTACTCTGCCCCTTTCCTTATTCTTCTAGCAACCGTGTCCCAAATCCAATCGGTCAGTAGAAGAATAAGAAAATTTTGATTCAATTTTAGTCACAATCTCCTCCAACTTCCCCTCCCGCCCTCGCGCCGCTCCCGCTAGTGACCCTGGAGGATCCCTAGCGCGTCACCGCCTATACCCCCACCTCGTCTCCCCCTCCCTCTTCGCCACCAGGGGGCGTCGGCGACGGCGAGGGGGGGGGGGGGCTTCCCCCCTCCTCACGAGATATCCGGGAGCCGCAGGATGGTCGATCGTGTGGCGGCGCTCAACTCGGCAAGGAACTGAAGCATCTAACTCTTTATCATTGTGATGCTGGTTTCTACTCTCTCTTTACGATTGATGCACCAGACTCAAAGCTCCGTGTTCTAGAAATCGAGAAGTGTCGCTTTGTGAAAATCGATCTGGTCTGCCTCCCAAAATTGGAGACGTTTATATGTGACACCTGGGTATCTGAGTATGCGCCGGTGACCTTTGGTTTTGTTCCATCTCTTGGCGTATTAGAACTCTCAAGTCCTTCAACTTGTGATCAACAATTATTTAGATTAAGTGAGCTTCTATATGGAGTAACAGGCATACATACTCTGACATTGGATTTCCAAGGAGAAAACGTAAGTACATCATCATTTTTGCTAAATTGAGCTTTTGTTATGGTATTCCTCACGCTGTTACATTGGATTTCATAGATAAAATGGCAGTATACTATTCTATTTTTTCCTAAATGGTATTCCCTCCGTTTCAAATTAGATGATTTTTATTTATCCACATGTGTATCTAGACATGTACACAAATGAAAGTCATCTAATTTGAAACAGAGCGAGTACTTCATTTGGTATTCATTATGTCTGTTAGAATAATCCGAGTCGCATATCGATCTACCGAGGATCAAGCAATCATCAAACACAAGCACGGCACTGAGATTTGTTAACGAGGTTCACCAACATGGCTACATCCTCGGAGCATGACTACGGACGCTCCTCCCCATGTACCACATCCACATGATACAGTCAACGACAAGTTCGCCACGGCCATCCGACATCGCTCCGACCACCCGCCACGGTCGGTCCGGCCGCCCCTGCCACGGGCGCCGGACCGTCCCTCCCGTGATTTCTGTCTAGCCTATCAACTTGTGTCTAGTCTATTTTGCTACCCCGCGGTGCCTTTATATAATAGGCCCGGGTTACACGTGTTCGACTCAAACACCTAACCCACCGCTAATTACAAGTCCAACTGTAGCACAACTCATACACATATATTCGGCACATATTTTAACACTCCACCTTGACGAATATATCCTCGCCACCTTGAAGCGTCCATGTGCGAACCTCCGTATACCTTGGACTTGAACCATAAGCACCACTGCTACTCCCAGACTCCATGTGACTCCACCTGCAACTGTAGTCCCTTCTTGTCTTCTCCACAGTCAACACCCGAGCAAAATCAAGTTACCCTTTACTCTACTTTGTGCTTCCATCTTTCCGAAGTATCCGTTCAACGCCATCACACACCGATCACTGTCTGCGTGAAAGTGAACAACTCACATATTGGACGCCACGTATAAGAGTTATCCGAACTCAACTTCCTAGCTCTTTCTTGACTGCTATCTCAGATTTGAAGAAATTTCACCGTTGCCTTGTGTCACCCTGAGTCAAATTCACAGTTGTCTCACCCCTTTTCCCGGATAGTCTCTGACATGTCCCACCGCTATAGCACTTCGCCTCCTTCTGTATTTGTCATCCGCACTTTGCCATGTGCACTGAACACCACAGAATATACAACCATGTACTCTCTCGGTTCTTGACAATTCCAGACTTTCCGCCACTTTCTCAGATTACTTATGGCTGACTCCTGTCTATCACTGACGTCAATCTCCATAGACCCAGTCACCAACTTAAATCCGGTACTCGTCAACACTGCTTCAGCACCCCCTGCACACTTTGTCTGACCACATGTCTGACCACCGGTGCCTTGGCATGTCGCTGTGTCCCGTGCTTACCGCACACCTCACCGCTATCCTCGCGTCGAGCCTCTGCTGTCCTGGTCGAGTCTCCTGGGTCGCGAACCCACACCACCTCAACCTCGTACTGAAGAGAACCATCGATCATCCACAACCGATGCCGAGTATCACGTCTCTCTCTCTCGAACCCTTGGCCACAGCTCGAACAACGTGTCTCTCACTTTCCCGCTGAAATAGGCTTTGACTCTCTGTCGACTTACGCCGTAGCCCCTCCATCATCTCAGAGTGAAGTCTTCCCTCGGACTCCAGCTCCACCTTCAACATGACTCCATGGTAGATGATCAGTCCACCCCCGTGCCCCGTCAACTTCAAGCTCTAATGTGTGCACTGCCTTGAATCAACCCTGCGCCATTTTCATGTCGAACCGCACAAGCCCTCGGGCATGCGCTACGTGTTTCCACGCTCCAGAATTCGGCCACCATCAGCATCACGCTCCTATGTCGTCGTCGCTGAAAATCACCGCCATCTTCTACTTTGATCAACATCCACGTCGATCCATCAGACTATCCAGTCCGACCCAGCCGAACTTATCCGAATGCAATCATGCTCCATCCTGCGTCCTGCCTGCCCGCACATCTCCGTGCATTGCTTAACGCCCTGTGTTTGCATGATCCTATCACGACGCCCTCCAAACTCCTCCGAGCTTTATACGCGCATCACCTTCAAACTGCCGGACAGTACATCATATGAAAATAGCAACACATCCAGAAAGAAAATTGATTTCTTGGTAGCCTCCATGAACACACCATGTGCCTTCAAAACTTCCAAGTCTCCTTTTTTTAACCTTGTTGCAATCCCAACATACACCACGTACTATCCCCTGCAGATTTTTTTCCATAAACAAACCTCATCAACCATAGCTCAAGAAGTTTCTGTGCCTCGATGTTTCAGCGCCACACGTGCAACTCTGCACCAGCCCCAGCTCTCAACTGCGCCCGTGCGCCATGAGAAAAGACCCCAGCCATGAACTGCTGCGCATCGTCAGCCTGCTCGGCCTGTCCGGGCCTCTACTGCCATACGCGCTTGCGTCTGCCCCAACGTGTCCGATCCGATCGCTAGCGCTGCTGCCGATACATGTACGTGTGCCATGCCAAATTGAGCGCAGCCGCCACTGAGTTTTCAGATCGAATCCCTGAGACCTGGGCCACACGTCACGCGCCGCTGCTGAAGAGTTAGTTACTGTTGCACGCGGCAAGACGCCGCTGAAAGAAAACCGCGTTCCCTCGACCGCCAAGTCTCTTGCCTAACGCCAAGAACAAATCGATCTGAAACGTATCTTTTCACAAACACCTGCACTGAACCGATCTCGCTGCAACCGCTGATCTCCTGTCGCTGCCTCGATCGATCTGTTGTTACCGCCGTTCGTGACGACGATCCATCCTCTAAATCGACGAATCTGCAACCTCATTAAACCTTGCTCTGATACCAGTTGTTAGAATAATCCGAGTCGCATATCGATCTATCGAGGATCAAGCAATCATCAAGCACAAGCACGGCACCGAGATTTGTTAACGAGGTTCACCAACATGGCTACATCCCCGGGGCATGACTACAGGCGCTCCTCCCCATGTACCACATCCACATGATACAGTCGACGACAAGTCCGCCACGGCCATCCGACAGCGCTCCGACCACCCGCCACGGTCGGTCCGACCGCCCCTGCCACGGGCGCCGGACCGTCCCTCTCGTGATCTCTGTCTAGCCTATCAACTTGTGTCTAGTCTATTTTACTACCCCGCGGTGCCTTTATATAATAGGCCCGGGTTACACGTGTTCGACTCAAACACCTAACCCACCGCTAATTACAAGTCCAACTGTAGCACAACTCATACACATATATTCGGCACATATTTTAACAATGTCATCACATATATGAAAGTTATATCATGTATGTGTTTATGTATGATAGATAGCAAATTAACGTAGCTGTGTAAATTCTCTGATAATCTCATTTTTGTGCTTGCAAAGTATTCATTATTTTTCTCTGTCAGCTTTGGTTGCAACCTGAAATGGAGGAACTCCGCACCACATTCAGCAAGCTAAGGAAGCTGTCCATACTTGGTATCTTTGTTGAATTTGACATTTTATGGACGACGGCATTTCTTGTAGCGGCACCATCTATCGAAATATTATGTATTGAGGTGATGCCTTTTTCTGTGTTTATTTTCTTGTCCATATTTGGATCTTTAGTTTTCACAAAATATTGTGGAAAGTTGTTTCAAACTTGATTCCAATGATGTATCACATGTTTAACGAATGGGTCAAACAAATGCAGGCATGGGAACATGCATGCGATGTGGGCGAGGCCAGACTCAGACTCACTTCCTTCCTTACCAGAAGGACTCCTCAGTGGGAAATGCACTTGGACAGCAGCTCCGAGAACAAGCTTCTGAAGGAGCTAGAATTCACTGGATTTAAATCACTAGAACACCAGTTTACGTTCATAAGATCAATGTTGGAGCGATGTCCCAACTTGCAGAAGATAGATCTGAGAGGAGATGATCATTGTCCTTACTGCGACGCCCTTAAGGCGCCTCGTCCTTCAAAATTTCCAAATGGGAAAGAAGAGCAAGAAATGGTTGTTAAGCGGATTAGAGATGGCATGTTCTCGCCAGAGATATTTTTTTTATGAATAAGAGAGGCCTAATAATTTGAAGTACTACTTATGAGTTGTTTGTATGCTCCATTTCTAAGATAACTTGTTTACTGCCCATAAGTATGAGGTTTGGTGCAAATTCTCCCTAACCTCCTTTAACATGCTTTGTCACCCAGTTCCGCTAATCTTTTTCAAACCAGGTTAATCCTCTTTCCATTACGTTGAATAACGAAAATTACAAAGTTTTGAGTCTAACATGAGAATGGGATGGGAAGAAATTAGTTCAAAACGCATATCAGGAAACCAAGCACAACTGTCCGTGATACAACTTCAACTACACCAAAACCCAACCAGGGACGACAGAGGCTTCCTCACCACCATCTCCCTCTTCGCTCCAAGCTGGAGCATAGATGGTTATATTGAGATGACGATGGCAGGTCGCACTGGAGGTGGCGGGTCATGAGTTGCTCGCTATCGTATCCCTCTGCTCTGTACCTCCTTTTGCCAACACATTTCACTATTGTGTTTACCATACACACTTGTTCAAACGAAGAGTCAATGGGATTAGTACCCACCTCCTTCCCTTCGGCCCGTCATATGGAACCTCTCAGCTGCTCCCTCGGGATAGGTAAGCCCACCCCTCCTTTCCCGAGAGGCAGCCGAGTTGTGTTTCCCCTGCGGTGGCGGCAGAAGTAGGGGAACATGATACACAACAACAACAAAATATGTTACATGATCACAACCAAAATCATCATAAAGAGACAAGCAAGGATAAATCTCACCAACTAACAGAGAAGCGGAAGCAGTGTATATTGTTGGTGAAGCGCTATGATTCCCAACCTAGGTTATACCTCCTAACCGTGAGAATTTTTCCTTAGCAATCCTTCGATCTAGAGTCGAAGTAGACTATTCCTTTGCGGTATTCCCGCATCCCGTAGAAGTGATCTGAAACACTTCATCATGCTGAGGCATCATCCGGGCGGCGGTGGACGACGGGATACCCAACGACAACATTTATGGCAGTGGATGTGGCCCGGCGACAAGGATGGGGGAGGAAGGGTGGACGACGAAGACGGTTCGGATGCGGGAAATGGTGGATGAAGAGCGATCGATTTTATTGACTCGATCTTTTTGGTGCAATTGAGATGGATCCTATTCTATTCGAGAACAACTAGTTAGCGGCTATTTAGAGTTTTCGATGGCTTCATTCCACCGATTTTTGTATGTATCTACATTTACTTCACCCCTAGCACACTTGGCTAGCTACTTAGGGCGTGTTTGATTATGAGCTAAGCTTGCCCCATATAACCTTATCATCCCACAAACATCTTAGGAATGTGTTTAATTCATTGTCACACTTATGGCTTACTACACTTTCTAGTTACATGATCCACGTGTCATAAGCTTAGTTTGTTGCCAAATGTTGCCACACCTGTGTTGACCATTTTGTTCGCCACACTTTTGTGGCCGCAATTTTTTTCCTAAGATTAGTTGTTGCAAAGTTAATCATGAATCAAACATGCCCTTAGATTATTACAACTCTCCGCTCAACGTGTATCAGTTCATACACCTACCACATAATTGCCGAATTTATCTTATTTACTTTTTTTCTTCATTTGAATGATTCTGGCTTGCTTCGCGACTAAAGTTCTAATATCTTGTTCTCACACTAGGACTGATCTCTGATTTATCTTCTCCAAGGAACAAATACCGGCCATGCAAACATCGACGAAAATCTAGCTAGGCATCGAACCTTGAGATTAACTAAATGGAGGGTTGCAAGTTGCAACTGCATCAATCCATTCTCGCCAACCAACGAGCTCCTCATCAAGTACCACTACATCTCGGACTTCTTCATAGCCCTCGCCTACTTCTCCATCCCACTCGAGCTGCTCTACTTCGCCAACAAGTCGCCATCCTTCCCCTACAGATCAGTCCTTATCCAGTTCAGCGCGTTCATAGTCCTATGTGGGTCCACCCACCTCATAAACCACTAGACATTCACAATCCACACCGAGACTGTCGCCATCATCATGACGGTGGCCAAGGTTGCCACGGCCATCGTGTCCTGCGCTACCGCCCTCATGCTCGTACATGTCATTCCTGATTTGTTGAGTGTCAAGACTAGGGAGTCGTACCTCGAGAAGAAGGCCAAGAAGCTCCCCAACGAGATGGTGGGCCTCATACCAACGCAGGTGGAGACAGGGAGGCAAGTTAGTATGCTCCACCATGATGTCTTGGATCTTTCAAAACTCGAGGATGGGAGTTTCAAACCAGATATGGGTGCATTCAATCTTCGTAATGTTTTTAACAAGGTGGGTAGGATATCTCTCTCCCAACCACCTCAATGGTGGTGATGCATGCTATTGTAATATGAAATAACTCTATTGCATTGCAGGTGATGACTTTTGTCAAGCCGATTGCTGCCATCAAAGAACTTTCTTTGTCGACTATATTGTCCCCTGGCTTTCCTCTATATGCCATCGGTGATGAGAAGCGACTCATGCAAATTATTTTAAGCATCTGTTGTAATGCCATTAAGTTTACCAAGGAGGGCCACATCTCGCTCTTAGCGTGAGTTGTGAAGTTTGACTCTCTAAGAAATTTGAGAAGCGCTGATTTCCATCCTATTGTGACAGATAGCCATTTCTATGTACAAGTTCAGGTAAAGATTGACTTTGAGATTGTTAATTAATCATAATTGCCTACTGTATTTTCCACATGGCTCATAATTTTGAGCTTGTTACCTATCTTCATTGGTGGTTGCAGGTTAAAGATACATGTTATGGCATTGACCCTCAGGACCTATCCCATATGTTCACAAAGTTTGCTCTCAAGCAAAGCAATGAGAACCAAGGGTACAATGACATCAGGATCACCATTTGCAAGAGGTATTGGTCCACTAATGTGGTTAACTAGTACCCTATCAATTGATATCACTGTTAGTGATTTAAAAAACCTCTCAAATATTTACGCAAAAAGCATCACTTTGATAATGCAGGTTTGTGAACTTGATGGACGGGCACATTTGGCTTGAGAGTGACAGGGCGGGGAAGGGATGCACGATGGCGTTTGTGGTGAAGCTAGGAGTGTGCGACGCGTGCTAGAAGTTGTGGTGTGACCGAGTCACGTTGTGGCTTCAACCCATTTGATATAGTGGGGATCTCACTACCTGAATCTTCACCAGCACCATCTCCACCATCACCTTCATCTCCATTCTCTTTCCAATCTATAAACTATTACCTCAAAATTGTTACATGTGTTAATTGTTGCTTAGTAGTTGATGCTTTGTGGTATGTTCATGATATATTTATGTGTTCAGATTGTCATCCATATTATTACCTATCATGGTCATTATTATGTCTTTTGAGTAGTCTATTACTTTCTTGAACAGCGAGTTGGAAGAAAACATGTTGTTAGTAACCATGTGATGTTGAATAAAGTTTTATGTTTCAATATTATGTTATGATGTAGTTATCCAGTGATGAAGTATGAATGACAACTGCATGTCATTTCATCTCTATGATCCTAGAGAAGAGCATTATTTGATAAGTTCATCTATGATGGGTAACCGAACTCACCAAAGTGACAAAATTTATCATACTTTGAGTTTATAAACTATAACATGAAGAGTTAATGGGGATCCAAGAATTTAATACTATGGCTAGATGTTATCTTTTGGGAAGGTCTTCCTTTCTTCTTGTTTGAGACATCCACTTCTTGGCCTAAGGCAATCTACTTTTTGGCGTCTGGCCAGATTCTTTCAACTGATTGTAGGTGTATGTCTAATAAGGTTGAAACAAGCAACTTGTCATTTAGTTGAACATCTTCATCTTTGAGCTCGATTACTAGCAAAGTAAAGTAAAGACCATGCGTCTCCTTATCTGACAATTCTTTCCTTTTTTAATTACCTACAAAAAGGAGAAAAAGGAAATTTAGGAACACACACAAGCAAAGTAGTCCATACAAAGAACTACAACTAATAATTAACCAAGAATTTCCATGCACCTTCGCATCCAGGCAACACAATTTAATAGGTACTTTCCATTTACTTCCGTTTGTTGCGATCTACCGCAGTCACCTCTGAACCCACATAAACCGAGAAACCATACCAATCCTTCGGCAAGTACCCTCCCACGGCATGTTCTAACAACACACGTTTAACCAAGTAATACATCGGACAACCAATAACAACAACTAATAACAACAATCTAAAAGCTTCCATGCATCTTCATATCGAGAGCGCCGAAATTTAACGATCACTTTCCATTTCCTCTGGACTCTGGTTCACCATAGCCACATTCAAACTCAGAAAAGGAAACCAACCATGCCACAAGGAAAATAGGATCAAGATAATTTTCATTAACCCCAGTAGAACACCCTAGCCTGTAAGCCCGAACATGATATAAATCCTTATATTATCTAAATCTCGGACAATGCATGTGCGTGCAACGGAAGAAAATTTAAATCTTATGATAAAATACCTATGATGTATGTAAAATTAATTTATATATTTTAAAAAGGCGCAAATGCATTTAAAAAATACAAAAAATTTAAAATGTGTGAACAATTTTTGTGAGTTTTTTGCTACATTTTTTCGTGAGTTCGCTACAGTTAGGATTTTGGAATGACTGACACAAAAGATTAAAATTGTGTGAACATTTTTTTTGTGATATTTGGAGCAATAGTGTTTAATAAACATAAATATTGCTCAAACCAATGGGAGAAATTTTAATCTTATGATAAAATACCTATGATGTACATAAAATTAACTTTATATATTTTAAAAAGGCGCAAACACATAATAATACAAAATATTAAAATGTGTGAACTCTTTTCCTGAGGTTTTTTTACAGGTACACGTTGTCGTGAGTTAGCTACATGTAGGATTTTGGAATGAATGACACAAGAAATTGAAATCGTATGAACATTTGTTTTGTAATATTTGGAGCAGTATTTTAATAAATTTTGTTTGCTCAAAACAACGGGAGAAAATTTCAATCTTATGATAAAATATCTATGATTTACGTAAAATAAACTTTATATATTTTGAAAAGACGCAAACGCATTTAAAATAATACTACGAAAATTAAACATGTTGGGTAATTTCCTATAAAACTAAAATGCGATGTAACTCATAATTTAATTTTCTATTAAAAAATTGATTATAAATTGTGAGGTTGAGTGCATGAAAATTATTATTTATTTGTGATAGGATGCATGCACATGCAAAGTTAGTGGGAGCATGTGTATGAAGAGTTAGTGAATTTTTTTAATATGATGTACCTACTTGATGATATGGATAGCTTGCATGTTAAAATAAATAAATTAGTGGCGATGAACTATCTAAATATTACTGATTATAGGGTGACTAGCTTGGCTCTTGTATTTTTACATCTCATCGCAACTATGTGGTGCGGATCAACCGGCAACCGCTTCCAGCTTGTCCACTACGGCTCGCCGTTAAACACGAACAGAAAAAAGACCATGACACGGATAGTCTTCCCGATGGATATGCATCCTCTATACAGGATACAACACACCGGGCTTGGACTCAGCGAACTTTAGATCAAGCGACACACCCGGACACCGCGTCCATGAACAATCCACGCCTCCATCTGTGTTTTCATCGAATTGGATTTGTGGTGCTTTTTTGTTATGCTGATAAGTGCCGCACATGTGGGCCAAGGCACTTCTGCCCACACGTTTTTAGATGAGAACTTTAGCACATGACAACTTTCGTTAATACATGGAAACTTATTACATGATAAGTTCGCCAATACATAGAAACTTTGACTAATAATTGTCATCTATATACACCTAAAATTGCCATATAAAAATGTGTGGGTGGAAGTGCCTACGCCCACATGTGTGGCACTTATATTTTCCGGTTTTGTTTTGCAACTCTCCCGGGCTTGGTAATGTGCTGAGTTTTTTTGGGCGTACACTTGGTACGTGCGTGCGGCTGAAAACACCACAACGGACCAACAAAAAGGAAATCTTCCTTCTTTCAATATTAATTTTTTTTATAAAAATTATATAGAGATAGAGATAGAGATAAAAGTTGTCAAAACAAATAAAAAACACTTTATTTTGTATATATGCTAAAGAAAGAAAAATGTAGAGATAGAGATAGAGATAGAGATATAAGTTGTCAAAACAAATACAAAAGCACTTTGTCTTGTATATAAGCTAAAGAAACAAAATGTAGAGATAAAGATAGAGATAGAGATATAAACTGTCAAAACAAATACAAAAGCACTTTATTTTGTATATAAGCTAAAGAAACAAAATGTAGAGATAGACATAGAGAGATCTAAGCTGTAAAAAAATACAAAAGCACTTTATTTTGTATATAAGCGAAAGAAACAAAATGTAGAGATAGAGATAGAGATATAGATATAGATATAGATATAGATATAGATATAGATATAGATATAGATATAGATATAGATGTCAAAACAAATACAAAAGCACTTTATTTTGTATATAAGCTGAAGAAACAAAATGTAGAGATAGAGATAAAGATAGAGATAGACAAGAGATAGAGATATAAGCTGTCAAAACAAATACAAAAGCACTTTATTTTGTACATAAGCTAAAGAAACAAAATGTTGAGATAGAGATAGAGAAGAGATAGAGATAGAGATATAAGATGTCAAAACAAATACATAAGTACTTTATTTTGTATATAAGTTGAAGAAACAATAAGCGGTGAATGAGTGTGCAGCTCAGCAGGGTTGGTTCTGGTCCCTCCCCCTTGGCCTACCCCTTTTCCTCACTCATTCTTTTCTTCCTTCTCTGGTCGGCTCCTCTCCCTATCCACCGCCCGTGTCGCGCCGACCATCAACTCCGACGTTAGCCCCACAAGAAGGTACCACCTCCTCTTACTCCACTTCCCCGCCTCTAGTACTACACATATTACATTATTTGTTAATCTGTGATGCGTGTAGTCTCCGTTGCTTCGTCGTGTGTCCATCTGCCATGGTTTTAGGTCTGGAAGCGATCTCTCTTCCCATGGTTTACCTAGATGGCTAGATTTTATAACAAGTCTGCAGTTGTGACCCATACAAGATTTTCCATGCTAAGTTTACTCGCCACTTATTTTTATATATGGATATGTTAAGCAGGGCCCTCCCCTCTATCGCTAGATATATGTATGTGTGTCTGCTATCTTTCTACTACTCTCATGTGCAAATCGAATTCTACAATTAATTTTAAATAGCTATTGAGCCCAGTCTTTTCTAATATATCTGAATCGTCAATACCTATTATTCAGACACCCGTCAAGTACTATGGGATGCATTCTCTTTTGTTTTCTTCATATAATGAATTTAAGAGTTCTAACTTGCATCATGACCCTAGTACTTTCCCTTCCTAGTAGTGTTAAACTGCTCTGTTGTGGAAATTGAAATGTCACACCTAGTTTGAGAATGGCTATTAAGAGTTTTAGATGGCTTCATTCCACCGATTTTTGTATGTATCTACATTTGCTTCACCCGTAGCACACTTGGCTAGCTACTTAGGGCGTGTTTCATTTTAAGCTAAGCTTGCCCCATATAACCTTATCATCCCACAAACATCTTAGACATGTGTTTAATTCATTGTCACACTTATGGCTTGCTACACTTTCTAGTTACATGATCCACGTGTCATAAGCTTAGTTTGTTGCCAAATATTGCCACACCTGTGTTAACCATTTTGTTCGCCACACTTTTGTGGCAACAATTTTTTTCCTAAGATTTGTTATTGCAAAGTTAATCATGAATCAATTATGCCCTTAGATTCTTACAACTCTCTTCTCAACGTGCATCAGTTCATACACCAACCACATAATTACCGAATTTATCTTATTTACTTTTTTTTTCTTCACTTCAATGAATCTGGCTTGCTTTATGACTAAAGTTCTAATATCTTGTTCTCACACTAGGACTGATCTCTGATTTATCTTCTCCAAGGAACAAATACCAGCCAAGAAGACATCGACGACAATCTAGCTAGGCACCGAACCTTGAGATTAACTAAATGGAGGGTTGCAACTGCATCAATCCATTCTCGCCAACCAACGAGCTCCTCATCAAGTACCAATACATCTCGGACTTCTTCATAGCCCTCGCCTACTTCTCCATCCCACTCGAGCTGCTCTACTTCGCCAACAAGTCGCCATCCTTCCCCTACAGACCAGTCCTTATCCAGTTCAGCGCGTTCATAGTCCTATGTGGGTCCACCCACCTCATAAACCTATGGACATTCACCATGCACACCGAGACTGTCGCCATCATCATGACGGTGGCCAAGGTTGCCACGGCCATCGTGTCTTGCGCTACCGCCCTCATGCTCGTACATGTCATTCCTGATTTGTTGAGTGTCAAGACTAGGGAGTCGTCCCTCGATAAGAAGGCCAACAAGCTACCCAATGAGATGGTGGGCCTCATACCGACGCAGGTGGAGACAGGGAGGCAAGTCAGTATGCTCAACCGTGATGTCTTGGATCTTTCAAAACTCGAGGATGGGAGTTTCAAACCAGATATGCACGACGACGTTTCTGGTGAAGCTAGGAGTGTGTGACGCGTGCTAGAAGTTGTGGTGTGGCCGAGTCACGTTGTGGCTTCGACCCGTTTGGAATAGTGGGGATCTCACTACCTGAATCTTCACCAGCACCATCTCCACCATCATCTCCATCTCCATTCTCTTTCCAATCTATAAGCTATTACCTCAAAATAGGTACATGTGTTAATGGTTGCTTGGTAGTCGTTGATGCTTTGTGGTTTGTTCATGATATATTTACTAGATCGTTGTTGGCGCGCGTTGCTGCGCCCATCAATTATGAAGGTTGTATGCGAGTGTTAAAAATTTATATGCAAAATCAAAAAGGATAATGATATTATAACTCAATGAAATTATTAATTATGAAATAACATACATCATAACTTTCAAAAACTTAAGAAAAGTAAAAAAAAGGGAACCCACAAATATATTTTACTTCCTCTTCAAAATGAATTGAACAAAAAAACATTAAAAGAGAAAATACATAAATAGTTGTCCTTGTGTAGAATATCATGAGGTCTGGATTGGTATGCTTCTCCATGGTGCTTGGATTCAATGGGGCAGCAATTGTGGTCAGCTTGATTATTTATCTCGGAAGGTTGGCACCATAATATATTATGCATTCATTGAAGAAAAGAAAAACACTGAATGCTTCAGGTACATTTTAAGATCTCTCCTTGCTCCCATATAGATTGTAGCTATCCCGAAAGGTAGAAAGTAAATCTCATACTCAAATATTTTCTAAGGCAGTGAACAACTTTATATGTATTCTCCATTTTCATTGCATGTTGTAGAAATTTAGTGGAAGAAAAATCACGCAAAATTAGTTACATATAATATTGTCATATAGGTGTTATATATGCTTTGCTCTTAGGTCGCGTTGAGTGTGAACATTTTTACAGATTGTCTATTGTAGGTGTGTCTTTTTGCTAGAAAGTTATCGCCAATGGCAAGAGTTACAAGAGGTAACTTATTTGAAGTTTGGTATTGTATGAAGTAACTCGTGTGTGTTTTATTCTTTGTTCTTGATTATCCAGATAACCTTGTAGTGGTTCGCATTTCTCATAAGATTATGTTATATGTATTTATTAAAAACTTGGTAGAAGAAAAGCAGAGTATAAATGCTTTTTGTATGGAAGTAGGTATGAGAGCGATGTAAAGATTGTTATTAAATAAGAGTAAGCCTTTTGGCATTTTGCAAGCACTAAATCAGAGGAGTCGGCAACAGTTGCTTTGATTCATGTGTTGCAACTGATATATAGAAAAGAAGTCAATGGTATTAAAAAAAATTGAGACGTCAAGGAGTGAGTTATGTAAAGAACAGTTAGAGAAATGATTATGGGTTGTTAAGAACCTCAAAGATGGACAATCTAAGGAATTCAACGATTGAATAAATATGGAATTTCTTCAGCAAGCTTTCACATATATGTGTGGAAGTGCACTTGTTGTGTTGCCTCAAAGGAATTATTGTGCTCCTGAAACGGAATTCAGAGAAACACCAGCTTATGAAATCTGAACATATGGATAGCTTGCAGATATGTCTATTTCAAATTCTTCATAGTCGAGAATAAAAGAAAAAACTGTAAGGAACAACGAATCAATAGGAAAGAAAATATTTGTGCAGTGTTCAAAATAGTATACTTGTAAGTGATCACAAATATCATGATATAAGTTCAATAAGTGCATCTTGTAATCATATTAAACCAGCAACCAGCAAAAGAATGTGTTAAATTTGTTAAAAGGGGCTTCAGAACCAAAATGAAACACCATTTAGCAATGTCTCTCATCTGGATTATGCTAGTTAAAGAACATACCTGCTTCATTCATTCAGATTTCTAGTTTTCCTCAAATCTGCTATTGGAGGATCTCCAAAATTAATCACAGAAAAGCGCTTGCGTCATATAAAACTCACTGGGTGCTATTAAGAATTCTGGGAACCTCTTTTAGATTCTAATCGAGAAAAATTATTACGCAAAATTCAGAATTACCATCTAGCACCTTCAAAAGGTGTATGTATTCAACCCTCAAGGTGAGTCAATATAGTGGCTTTCCAAATAATGCTTACTGTATCAAGAAAAAATTGCGCTAAACTGGCGCTCTTCGGATAGAGAGTGCCAAAGAGTAAAATGTGCTAGCTGTGGTGAAGGCCGAATTAACCAGTAGGCTCCAAAATTTCTACCAGAGAATGTTCAGAACATAGCCAAGATGCATAAACCATAAATGAAGCCTCAATTGTACTTTTTTTTACATTAACAAATATTGACTTATGTAGAGTTACAAACAAAGCTTAGGATAGCATACCACAGTAATCAGTCTGATAGCCCGTGGAATGTTTATCTTTTTGGTGATATACTGATCACATAATTTGAGTTTTATTCTCTGAAGAAGTTAAATGATTGTCAGTCAACATAATAGTATCTTTTAGAGAAGCATGTATATAGAAAAGGTGGAATTTCATACAAGCGTAGTACCAACTTTACTACCTTTGCAATCATCTTCTGAGTATTATCCCCCGATACCTAAGGTGGTCAAATCAGATCAAGTATAAGAACAATAATCCACTGGATTGATCCAAAGCTGCAAATGTGAAAAGGCATCAAATATTATCTCTTGCTCAAATAAAAATAGATCATAAATTTCCTAAGTAAATTACTAAAGAATAGATTGGGGCACCGCAGGGAGCCAGGGGTCAGGATTGATAAGGCGAGAGCATCTGCAAGAGGCGACAACATGATTGAGGGGGGCGACACCAGCGGCCTCAAATGAAGTGTGAGGCAGGATTCCGAAGGGATCTGGCTGGTAAGAGAGATGGGAAAATTATACTTGCAAGGGAAGGAACAACCAACATGGAGGGAATTCTGAAGCGCGGTGGCCTTCCTGGCCGAATCTCACGTAGGAACGACGGTTCAATCCCTGTGGACGCCAGCGAGCTGACAAGTCGAGGAAGGAATTTTTTCTTGAGTTCAAGGTCGGGGGAGGAAGCATCCTGCGGGAGGATCGGGCACCTGCATCCCAAGTGTCCGCTGGATCCCTCGCGTTGAATCCTTGACCGAAACGGCGCCTTGCGTGGACTCCCCACCTCCTCTCCGGTCAATCCAGACCACCTCCTTTCTTCGATGGTGCAGCTCCTTCTCGATCTGAAACCTTCTCCGGTCGATCCAATCTTCCGCCCCGTGTGTGTGTGTGTGTGTGTGTGTGTGTGTTTTGCAAGCAAGGACTGAATTTCCGTGACTGGGAGCAAGGACTGGATTTCCGCAGGGAGCGCCAATCGCTCGCAACACTGACCACAACACCTGGAATCACTCGCTCGCTGGCAGACCACCCGCGGCTGCAATGGGCTGGGCTACGGCCCAGTTAACCACGGTGCGCCAATTCGGCCCGCGGAGCAGCTGCCCATTAGGATAGCCAGTCCAATACGCACAACTTACCTGTACAGCTGAATCCAACGCTCAAAAACATCCAGATCTCGAAAATGAACGGTCCTAAATTCAAATCGCTGTGAGGGCAGGGATTGTGCCCAGTTATACTGTCCTAAATGTGTTTAGATTGTCATCCATATTACCTATCGTGGTCATTATTATGTCTTCTGAGTAGTCTATTACTTTCTTGAGAATTGAGATGGGAGAAATCATGTTGTTAGTAACCATGTCATGTTAAATAAAGTTTTATGTTTCAATATTATGTTATGATGTAGTTATCCAGTGATGAAGTATGAATGACAACTGCATGTCATTTCATCTCTATGATCCTAGAGAAGAGCATTATTTGATAAGTTCATCTATGATGGGTAACCGAACTCACCAAAGTGACAAAATT
This sequence comes from Bromus sterilis, assembly GCA_950022295.1. Lineage (NCBI taxonomy): Eukaryota > Viridiplantae > Streptophyta > Magnoliopsida > Poales > Poaceae > Bromus > Bromus sterilis. The sequence continues at coordinate 446,849,885 of OX465595.1, read as the reverse complement.
TATCATACTTTGAGTTTATAAACTATAACATGAAGAGTTAATGGGGCTCCAAGAATTTAAAACTATGGCTAGATGTTATCTTTTGGGAAGGTCTTCCTTTCTTCTTGTTTGAGACATCCACTTCTTGGCCTAAGGCAATCTACTTTTTGGCGTCTGGCCAGATTCTTTCAAATGATTGTAGGTGTATGTCTAATAAGGTTGAAACGAGCAACTTGTCATTTAGTTGAACATCTTCATCTTTGAGCTCGATTACTAGCAAAGTAAAGTAAACACCATGCGTCTCCTTATCTGACAATTCTTTCCTTTTTTAATTACCTACAAAAAGGAGAAAAAGGAAATTTAGGAACACACACAAGCAAAGTAGTCCATACAAAGAACTACAACTAATAATTAACCAAGAATTTCCATGCACCTTCGCATCCAGGCAACACAATTTAATAGGTACTTTCCATTTACTTCCGTTTGTTGCGATCTACCGCAGTCACCTCCGAACCCACATAAACTGAGAAACCATACCAATCCTTCGGCAAGTACCCTCCCACGACATGTTCTAACAACACACGTTTAACCAAGTAATACATCGGACAACCAATAACAATAACTAATAACAACAATCTAAAAACTTCCATGCATCTTCATATCGAGAGCGCCGAAATTTAACGACCACTTTCCATTTCCTGTGGACTCTGGTTCACCACAGCCACATTCAAACTCAGAAAAGGAAACCAACCATGCCACAAGGAAAATAGGATCAAGATAATTTTCATTAACCCCAGTAGAACACCCTAGCCTGTAATCCCAAACATGATATAAATCATTATATTATCTAAATCTAGGACAATGCATGTGCGTGCAACGGGAGAAAATTTAAATCTTATGATAAAATACCTATGATGTATGTAAAAATAACTTTATATATTTTAAAAAGGCGCAAATGCATTTAAAAAAATACAAAAAAAATTAAAATGTGTGAACAAATTTTGTGAGTTTTTTGCTACATTTTTTCGTGAGTTCGCTACATGTAGGATTTTGGAATGACTGACACAAAAGATTAAAATTGTGTGAACATTTTTTTGTGATATTTGGAGCAATAGTGTTTAATAAAAATAAATATTGCTCAAACCAATGGGATAAATTTTAATCTTATGATAAAATACCTATGATGTACAAAAAATTAACTTTATATATTTTAAAAAGGCGCAAACACATAATAATACAAAATATTAAAATGTGTGAACTCTTTTCCTGAGGTTTTTTTACATGTACACGTTGTCGTGAGTTAGCTACATGTAGGATTTTGGAATGAATGACACAAGAAATTGAAATCGTATGAACATTTGTTTTGTAATATTTGGAGCAATATTTTAATAAATTTTGTTTGCTCAAAACAACGGAGAAAATTTCAATCTTATGATAAAATATCTATGATTTACGTAAAATAAACTTTATATATTTTGAAAAGACGCAAACGCATTTAAAATAATACTACGAAAATTAAACATGTTGGGTAATTTCCTATAAAACTAAAATGCGATGTAACTCATAATTTAATTTTCTATTAAAAAATTGCTTATAAATTGTGAGGTTGAGTGCATGAAAATTATTATTTATTTGATAGGATGCATGCACATGCAAAGTTACTGGTAGCATGTGTATGAAGAGTTAGTGAATTTTTTTAATATGATGTACCTACTTGATGATATGGATAGCTTGCATGTTAAAATAAATAAATTAGTGGCTTTGAACTATCTAAATATTACTGATTATAAGGTGACTAGCTTGGCTCTTGTATTTGTACATCTCATCGCAACTATGTGGTGCGGATCAACCGGCAACCGCTTCCAGCTTGTCCACTACGGCTCGCCGTTAAACACGAACAGAAAAAGACCATGACATGGATAGTCTTCCCGATGGATATGCATCCTCTATACAGGATACAACACACCGGGCTTGGACTCAGCGAACTTTAGATCAAGCGACACACCCGGACACCGCGTCCATGAACAATCCACGCCTCCATCTGTGTTTTCATCGAATTGGATTTGTGGTGCTTTTTTGTTATGCTGATAAGTGCCGCACATGTGGGCCAAGGCACTTCTGCCCACACGTTTTTAGATGAGAACTTTAGCACATGACAACTTTCGTTAATACATGGAAACTTATTACATGATAAGTTCGCCAATACATAAAAACTTTGACTAATAATTGTCATCTACATACACCTAAAATTGCCATATAAAAATGTGTGGGTGGAAGTGCCTACGCCCACATGTGTGGCACTTATCTTTTCCGGTTTTGTTTTGCAACTCTCCCGGGCTTGGTAATGTGCTGAGTTTTTTTGGGCGTACACTTGGTACGTGCGTGCGGCTGAAAACACCACAACGGACCAACAAAAAGGAAATCTTCCTTCTTTCAATATTAATTTTTTTTATAAAAATTATATAGAGATAGAGATAGAGATAAAAGTTGTCAAAACAAATAAAAAACACTTTATTTTGTATATATGCTAAAGAAAGAAAAATGTAGAGATAGAGATAGAGATAGAGATATAAGTTGTCAAAACAAATACAAAAGCACTTTGTCTTGTATATAAGCTAAAGAAACAAAATGTAGAGATAAAGATAGAGATAGAGATATAAACTGTCAAAACAAATACAAAAGCACTTTATTTTGTATATAAGCTAAAGAAACAAAATGTAGAGATAGACATAGAGAGATCTAAGCTGTAAAAAAATACAAAAGCACTTTATTTTGTATATAAGCGAAAGAAACAAAATGTAGAGATAGAGATAGAGATATAGATATAGATATAGATATAGATATAGATATAGATATAGATATAGATATAGATATAGATGTCAAAACAAATACAAAAGCACTTTATTTTGTATATAAGCTGAAGAAACAAAATGTAGAGATAGAGATAAAGATAGAGATAGACAAGAGATAGAGATATAAGCTGTCAAAACAAATACAAAAGCACTTTATTTTGTACATAAGCTAAAGAAACAAAATGTTGAGATAGAGATAGAGAAGAGATAGAGATAGAGATATAAGATGTCAAAACAAATACATAAGTACTTTATTTTGTATATAAGTTGAAGAAACAATAAGCGGTGAATGAGTGTGCAGCTCAGCAGGGTTGGTTCTGGTCCCTCCCCCTTGGCCTACCCCTTTTCCTCACTCATTCTTTTCTTCCTTCTCTGGTCGGCTCCTCTCCCTATCCACCGCCCGTGTCGCGCCGACCATCAACTCCGACGTTAGCCCCACAAGAAGGTACCACCTCCTCTTACTCCACTTCCCCGCCTCTAGTACTACACATATTACATTATTTGTTAATCTGTGATGCGTGTAGTCTCCGTTGCTTCGTCGTGTGTCCATCTGCCATGGTTTTAGGTCTGGAAGCGATCTCTCTTCCCATGGTTTACCTAGATGGCTAGATTTTATAACAAGTCTGCAGTTGTGACCCATACAAGATTTTCCATGCTAAGTTTACTCGCCACTTATTTTTATATATGGATATGTTAAGCAGGGCCCTCCCCTCTATCGCTAGATATATGTATGTGTGTCTGCTATCTTTCTACTACTCTCATGTGCAAATCGAATTCTACAATTAATTTTAAATAGCTATTGAGCCCAGTCTTTTCTAATATATCTGAATCGTCAATACCTATTATTCAGACACCCGTCAAGTACTATGGGATGCATTCTCTTTTGTTTTCTTCATATAATGAATTTAAGAGTTCTAACTTGCATCATGACCCTAGTACTTTCCCTTCCTAGTAGTGTTAAACTGCTCTGTTGTGGAAATTGAAATGTCACACCTAGTTTGAGAATGGCTATTAAGAGTTTTAGATGGCTTCATTCCACCGATTTTTGTATGTATCTACATTTGCTTCACCCGTAGCACACTTGGCTAGCTACTTAGGGCGTGTTTCATTTTAAGCTAAGCTTGCCCCATATAACCTTATCATCCCACAAACATCTTAGACATGTGTTTAATTCATTGTCACACTTATGGCTTGCTACACTTTCTAGTTACATGATCCACGTGTCATAAGCTTAGTTTGTTGCCAAATATTGCCACACCTGTGTTAACCATTTTGTTCGCCACACTTTTGTGGCAACAATTTTTTTCCTAAGATTTGTTATTGCAAAGTTAATCATGAATCAATTATGCCCTTAGATTCTTACAACTCTCTTCTCAACGTGCATCAGTTCATACACCAACCACATAATTACCGAATTTATCTTATTTACTTTTTTTTTCTTCACTTCAATGAATCTGGCTTGCTTTATGACTAAAGTTCTAATATCTTGTTCTCACACTAGGACTGATCTCTGATTTATCTTCTCCAAGGAACAAATACCAGCCAAGAAGACATCGACGACAATCTAGCTAGGCACCGAACCTTGAGATTAACTAAATGGAGGGTTGCAACTGCATCAATCCATTCTCGCCAACCAACGAGCTCCTCATCAAGTACCAATACATCTCGGACTTCTTCATAGCCCTCGCCTACTTCTCCATCCCACTCGAGCTGCTCTACTTCGCCAACAAGTCGCCATCCTTCCCCTACAGACCAGTCCTTATCCAGTTCAGCGCGTTCATAGTCCTATGTGGGTCCACCCACCTCATAAACCTATGGACATTCACCATGCACACCGAGACTGTCGCCATCATCATGACGGTGGCCAAGGTTGCCACGGCCATCGTGTCTTGCGCTACCGCCCTCATGCTCGTACATGTCATTCCTGATTTGTTGAGTGTCAAGACTAGGGAGTCGTCCCTCGATAAGAAGGCCAACAAGCTACCCAATGAGATGGTGGGCCTCATACCGACGCAGGTGGAGACAGGGAGGCAAGTCAGTATGCTCAACCGTGATGTCTTGGATCTTTCAAAACTCGAGGATGGGAGTTTCAAACCAGATATGCACGACGACGTTTCTGGTGAAGCTAGGAGTGTGTGACGCGTGCTAGAAGTTGTGGTGTGGCCGAGTCACGTTGTGGCTTCGACCCGTTTGGAATAGTGGGGATCTCACTACCTGAATCTTCACCAGCACCATCTCCACCATCATCTCCATCTCCATTCTCTTTCCAATCTATAAACTATTACCTCAAAATAGGTACATGTGTTAATGGTTGCTTAGTAGTCGTTGATGCTTTGTGGTTTGTTCATGATATATTTATGTGTTTAGATTGTCATCCATATTACCTATCATGGTCATTATTATGTCTTCTGAGTAGTCTATTACTTTCTTGAGGATTGAGATGGGAGAAATCATGTTGTTAGTAACCATGTCATGTTGAATAAAGTTTTATGTTTCAATATTATGTTATGATGTAGTTATCCAGCGATGAAGTATGAATGACAACTGCATGTCATTTCATCTCTATGATCCTAGAGAAGAGCATTATTTGATAAGTTCATCTATGATGGGTAACCGAACTCACCAAAGTGACAAAATTTATCATACTTTGAGTTTATAAACTATAACATGAAGAGTTAATGGGGCTCCAAGAATTTAATACTATGGCTAGATGTTATCTTTTGGGAAGGTCTTCCTTTCTTCTTGTTTGAGACATCCACTTCTTGGCCTAAGGCAATCTACTTTTTGGCGTCTGGCCAGATTCTTTCAAATGATTGTAGGTGTATGTCTAATAAGGTTGAAACGAGCAACTTGTCATTTAGTTGAACATCTTCATCTTTGAGCTCGATTACTAGCAAAGTAAAGTAAACACCATGCGTCTCCTTATCTGACAATTCTTTCCTTTTTTAATTACCTACAAAAAGGAGAAAAAGGAAATTTAGGAACACACACAAGCAAAGTAGTCCATACAAAGAACTACAACTAATAATTAACCAAGAATTTCCATGCACCTTCGCATCCAGGCAACACAATTTAATAGGTACTTTCCATTTACAGGACGAGACCCCGGCGCTTGCTATCGGCCCACATTGGTCGAGACCCCGCTAGAAAGCCCAATTACACACAAGCCTCTTTTTCCTCGTCTAAATCCCAGCCAGAAGTGTCTTACAGGTAGAGAATAAAGAGCATCAGTATTGTAGCTACCCAGGGTACTATGAATACATGGATGGAAGCAAGGCTACAAAATAAAAATAATACTCCCTCCATTCCAAATTAGATGACTTCCTTTTGTTCATATGTGAGAGAACCAGACCAGTTCTGAGCAAGTTGGCCAAACATGGATCTCAAAGTACAAGAACTTCATAATTTAGTAGCTGTATTATATAAGCATAGCATGATCCAGTGCAACTGAAGGTACAAGTCAAAACAAAAAGGAAGGATATAAAACAAAATAGGGATGAAACACTCTAGAAACTTACCATTGAAAAGAAGAGAACCTTTTGTGGATGGGGAAAAAATAACATATGACAATCGATATGTTCTGCATTCTTATATTTAGCTAGCATTTGTCGATATAGCTCAAGCAATATTTCACAAGCCCTTCTATAAGGTTCACAGTTCTTGCATTACCAATCAACAGTTTTTGATAACAATGCTTCTATTTATTATTTCAGAAAATTACTAATCAAATTTGAGAGCCCAGTATAGTTATTAAGAATGAAGAAAAAACATATATGTGCTTAAGATATCCAGGGCTCCTATTGTTTTCATCGACCACAAAAAACTTATTTCGTTAACGGAATCACGTGCATGGATGGAAAGAACTCCTGTAGGAATACAAAAGTATGCGGATGAAAAAAATTATATATGAAAACATTGGATGGCTATGATGCAGGGTAATATGTAATCCTACAGTTCCACAACAATCTCCTTCCGGATGGATCCGACGCCAGCAAGGTACTCGATGCTAATATAAACCATTGTCCATATAGGCAACTACAATTGCTAAAAAAACTGGGAGGTAGTGATTTTAATCATCAGGTCATTATTATGGGAAGCAACAAAAAATGGAAAGATAATTCTAAAAAACCTAAAATGCAAGGTAGTGATTTTAATGCTGATCTAAAAAGGTACCTTTTACAGCCCAGAATGTAGCAGTAGCACATAATCAGCTGGAAAAAATAGTACATGATTGGGGAAGCCACTCCCAGTTTTACTGAAGTTGTGCTTCATCCACCCCTTCGATGTCTAGCACAACAATGTATCTTTTTGGGGAATTATCTTAGCAATAAATCATTTTCAACAATTAACAGAACCATAAATCATTTTGAAAAATTATCATAGCAATAATAAAGCTATCAAGACAAACTCTTTTATCTCTGTAACCAAATTGAATTCAGTCAAAGGGGGGTAAGAAGGACGAGATTAACCAAGCATGAAAAGAACAGTGTTCCTAGGCAGACAACAATAACTTTCATAAAGATTAATCTAACCAAATACCACCGGCCAATTTTTGTAGCTTGGGAGTAAGAATCAGAGGACATGATCACATCCTAGGCAAAAAATAACAGTCATGATCACATCCTAGGCAAAAAGTAAACTTAAACACAAAAGCTAAAGATCTAAATAGCATTGAACCAACCTGAATAAACAACAGAATATGAACAGGACCGCACTATAAAGCAGATAAGCCGGGCAACAAGAATAAATAGTTGCAAAGTACATCTCACCGTGAAAAAGGATGGAACCAGCAAGCTATGAAGCCAAATTGGCTAATGAGGACATATAACCTAGTGGGGAACACTGAGGATCAGTAGGAGGCAGTCTTTTTAAAAGAAACAATGTAAATGTATGAGATGAATGAAACCAGGGATTTGGGAGCAAAGGTTACTTTGTGTGGAATAATACAAGAAGGCTCAAATTAACGATTTAATAAATCCTACAGAGAAGCTACTCATCCCTTAATGCAAACAACATTTACGGGCCTACAAATTGGATCCACACCTACTGTGGAAACAAAAGAAATCTAGCATACGGAAGAAACAGAAAAACAGACCTATGGTGAAGGAGTCCGATGGTTGGAGCTTGACAAGCTGCGGTGCGCCGGAACCGGTCGGGTTCTCTGAAGCTTGGTGCGGCCCTGAGCTCGCTGAGCCGCGAGCGAGTACCTTGACACGTGTGGTCGTTGATGCATGTTTTGTACATGTGTTAATGGTTGCTTAGTAGTCGTTGATGCTTTGTGGTTTGTTCATGATATATTTATGTGTTTAGATTGTCATCCATATTACCTATCATGGTCATTATTATGTCTTCTGAGTAGTCTATTACTTTCTTGAGGATTGAGATGGGAGAAATCATGTTGTTAGTAACCATGTCATGTTGAATAAAGTTTTATGTTTCAATATTATGTTATGATGTAGTTATCCAGTGATGAAGTATGAATGACAACTGCATGTCATTTCATCTCTATGATCCTAGAGAAGAGCATTATTTGATAAGTTCATCTATGATGGGTAACCGAACTCACCAAAGTGAAAAAAGTTATCATACTTTGAGTTTATAAATTGTTACATGGAGAGTTAATGGGGATCCAAGAATTTAATACTATGGTTAGATGTTATCTTTTGGCAAGGTCTTCCTTTCTTCTAGTTTGAGACATCCACTTCTTGGCCTAAGGCAATCTTCTTTTTGGCGTCTGGCCAGATTCTTTCAACTGATTGTACGTGTATGTCTAATGAGGTTGAAACGAGCAACTTGTCATTTAGTTGAACATCTTCATCTTTGAGCTTGATTACTATTAAAGTAAAGTAAACACCATGCCTCTCCTTATCTGACAATTCTTTCCTTTTTTAATTACCTACAAAAAGGAGCAAAAGGAAATTTAGGAACACTCACAAGCAAAGTAGTCCATAAAAATAACTGCAACTAATAATTAACCAATAATTTCCATGCACCTTCGCATCCAGAAAACACAATTTAATAGGAACCTTCCATTTATTTCCGTTTGTTGCGATCTACCGCAGTCACCTCCGAACCCACATAAACCGAGGAACCATACCACTCCTTCGGCAAGGACCCTCCCACGACATGTTCTAACAACACATGTAGAACCAAGTAATACATCGGACAACCAATAACAACAACTAATAACAACAATCTAAAAACTTCCATGCATCTTCATATCGAGAGCACCGAAATTCAACAACCATTTTCCATTTCCTGTGGACTCTGGTTCACCGCAGCCACATTCGAACTCAGAAAAGGAAACTAACCATGCCACAAGGAGAATAGGATCAAGATAATTGTCATCAACCCCAGTAGAACACCCTAGCTTGTAAGCCCTAACATGATAGAAATCCTTATATTATCTAAAACTAGGATAATGCATGTGCGTTGCAACAGGAGAAAATTTAAATATTTTGGTAAAATATCTATGATGTATGTAAAATTAAATTTATATATTTTAAAAAGACGCAAACGCATTAAAAAATACATAAAATTTAAAATGTTTGAACATTTTTTCTGATTTTTTTGGGTACATTTTTTCGTGAGTTAGCTACATGTAGGATTTTGGAATGAATGACACAAAAGATTAAAATCGTGTGAACATTTTTTGTGATATTTGGAGCAATAGTGTTTAGTAAAAATAAATATTGCTCAAAACAATGAGAGAAAATTTTAATCTTATGATAAAATACTTTTGATGTACATAAAATTAACTTTATATATTTTAAAAAGACGCAAACACATAATAATACAAAATATTAAAATGTGTGAAGTCTTTTCGTGAGTTTTTTTTATGGGTACATTTTGTCGTGAGTTAGCTACATGTAGGATTTTAGAATGAATGACACAAGAAATTAAAATCTTGTGAATATTTGTTTTATAATACACTACTAGAAAAACGATCATTAATGGCGCACCTATTTTAGCTACTAATGGCGCACATTAGGTGCGCCATTACTAGCACGCCATTAGTAAGCGATAGTAATGGCGCATATTTGGTGCGCCATTACTATCTCATGTAGTAATGGCGCATCAAATGTGCGCCATTACTACCTCTTCAGGTGCGCCACTAGTAAATTTTAAAAAAAATCAAAATATATTTTTGAATTTGGAAGGCGAAAAATAGTAATGACGCACATTCTAACGCTCAACGTGCGCCATTAATATTTTGAATTTTGAATCTGGATCTGGATCTGGATCGCGATTTTTTTGCTCGGATTTTCTTCTCGTTTTTTGCATGATTTTTTTTTCAAATTTCGTTCTCGTTTTTGGAGTAGGTCACCGGAGAGGAGCTCACCTACAGCGCCAGAGGGGAGGAGGAGTTGGCCGGAGGGAGTTGGCCGGTGAGGAGGGAGGAGGAGCTCACCGGAGAGGAGTGGGAGGCGGTCACCGGAGAGGAGGAGGAGGAGGTCGCCGGAGAGGAGGAGATGGAGTGGAGGAGAGGTGGAGAATAATGAAAAGGTAAGGAGGAGACGAAGACGGCCAGCCAATATATACGACATAGTAATGGCGCACTATGGGAAGGTGCGCCATTACTAACTTTTTTAATTTTTTAATTTTTAAATTTTGAAGGCGGGAAGATAGTGATGGCGCACCCTGGGCTGGTGCACCATTGCTAAGTTTTTTTTTTATTTTTTGACAAATTTTGAATTTCAAAGGTGGGAAGATAGTAATGACGCACCTTGGGAAGGTGCGCCATTAGTAAGTTTGAAACTTTTTGCACTTTTTTGCCCTCTAGATCTTAAAAGCCCCGTAACTTTTTTTCTGTTAGGTTTTTGAAAATTCTAAAAATGTCCAACGGGGTTCCTTAGAATTTGAATATAACTTTTTAAGTAGATGATTTTTCATATAAAAAACTTTTTCATCGAAGTTCTTATGCAAAAGTTATGCTCATTTTATAAATTCTCGAGAGATTTTGCAAAAAAAGTCAAAATTCATGCTTGTAAATTTTCCTAACAATTAGACCACATATCACATGAGATTTTTTATTATTATTATTTTGACATTTCTATCATTTTTATTTATTTATTTTAAAAATGAAAAGGCGGTCCAGAGGATGCATTTGGTGATTTTTTGGCCATCTCAGAAAGTTTGTGATAGCGCAACTTTACAAAATGCGCCATTATTATGTCCATGACTGGGTTAAACCTTGGTCAAACATAGTAATAACGCACCTTTCACCAGGTGCGTCATTAATATGTCAACTTACTAATGGCGCACATATACAAAGTGCGTCATTATTATGTTTAGGAATTGGTGAAACTTTGGTCAAACATAGTAATGACGCACTTTTCACCTAATGTGCCATTACTGTTTAAGTTTTTAATGGCGCGCCAGCACATGGCGCACCATTACTAATGGCGCACCAAATGAATAATGCGTCATTCGTGACAATATTATTTATAGCCGTTTTTCCAGTAGTGATATTTGGAGTAATATTTTTTAATAACTTTTGCTCAAAACAACGGGAGAAAATTTCAATCTTATAATAAAATACCTATGATTTACGTAATATAAATTTTATATAATTTAAAAGTGCGCAAACGCATTTAAAATAATACAAAAATAAACGTGTTGGGTAATTTCCTATAAAAATAAAATACGATGCAACTCATAATTTGATTTTCTATAAAAAAGTTTCTTATAAATTGTGAGGTTGAGTACATGAAAATTATTATTATTTGTGATAGGGATTTTATAACCAGTCTGCAGTTGTGATCCATACAAAAAATTCATGCTAAGTTTACTCGCCACTCATTTGTTATATACGGATATGTTAAACAGCCTGATAAAGGGTGACCCTATCTTCTCAGTAAGCGAACGGTGAATATGAGGACGATGATAGATAACTTGTATGTAGCCGATGAACTCTCCTCGCTAGATCTCTGTTGCCAATGCGACAGCTCTTTACCCTTTGGATATTCACAACTTCACACACTTGCGCAACGTAGCCGTCGACCACGAGACGGTAATTTGCAATCTACTAATTCCCAGTGGAACAACAGATCACACAAAACTTGCAGTAGCAACACTTCAGATCGATAAGAATTGAAGTATATGATTCAAGATGAAAGCTTGGAGCTATTCTCAAGAACTAGGGTTTATCTAAACGTGGTCTAACCCTAAAACTCGTAGGGGGTTCTGTTTATATAAGCTAGGGGTCTAAACGGGGGTACAAGGGCCGCAGCCTTGTTTCTGCGCACAGGCAGTACGGTACTACCGTGATGAGCACGGTAGTACCGCTCGCACGGTAGTACCGTATGCTACTACCGGAAACCTTCTGGACAGAGCAGTAGTATGATGCGGTAGTACCGTATCGACTACCGGAAACCTTCTGTGACCAACGGTACTAGGAGCGGTAGTACGAACGGTAGTACCGCTTCCCTGAAGGCTAGAGCTTCTTTGCTTCATCTTCTTGTGGCTCCTCTTCCGGGATGGCTTAGCCTTGTTCCATGTCTCCTTCTCCTTGAACTTCTCCTTCATGCTCCTTGTCTTGTTCATGGTATCTGATCATGCATACAAACAAGGATTCAGGCAGTATAAAATTCTTATTAAGCAAAACATCAGATTCTATTAAGAGCAAGTTCACCTGTTGTTCTATTAGCTTTGCACGGGCTCTTCTAATAGGTCCAATTCTGATTTCATTAGCTTGTGCTTCATGAAGAGTTGGGGATGGCTTGTCAATAGGGATGTCCTCATCACAGCCCCCCTCTGTCCCCAGATATATATATGTGTGTTTTGCTAGCTTGCTACTACTCTCATGTGTAAATCGAAGTTCCACAATTAGTTTGGAATAGCTATTGAGCCTAGTGTTTTCTAATATATCTGGACCATAGAATACCTATTATTCATACACCCGTCAATTACTATGGGATGCATTCTCTTGATGTTTTTTCATGTAATGAATCTAAGAGTTCTAACTTGCATCGTGACCCTAGTACTTTCCCTTCACGGTAGTGCTAAACTGCTCTTTTGTGGAAATTGAAATGTCACAACTAGTCTGGGAATGGATATTTGGAGTTTTAGATCGCTTCATTCCACCGATTTTTGTATGTATCTGCATTTGCTTCACCCCTAGCACACTTGGCTAACTACTTACACTACTGGAAAAAAGGGCATTAATGGCGCACCTCATTTGCATGTTAATGGCGCACGTATGGTGCGCCATTACTACCACGCCACTACTAGCACTTAGTAATGGCGCATATTTGGTGCGCCATTACTAACCCAAACAGTAATGGAGCACCTGGAGTGTGCTATTACTAAGGCCCCAGGTGCGCCATTACTAAAAATTATAGGGTTTTTTTCTTTCTGTATTTGCATCACAGATATAAACATCTCACAAAAACAAAATACATCACACACAGATATAAACAACATCATCATGACATGACAACTATTGTAACAACCACATTAGAATTCAACCAACACCATTATTAACAAGAGCAAATCACAAAGTATATATAGCATGAGAGTACACAAATTCTTAACCAACATGTTATCAATTACATGCACTACTTCACTCCTCGTCAGAAGATATGACGATGAGCTTGTTCTCTCTTTCGGCCTGAGCTGCTTCCCATACAACCGCTAGGCGCGCCGGGTCTCGTGGAGGGTCATCGAATACGCCCGGGTACCTGCGCTCCCAAACGGAATTGAACTCCGCCTCCTCTGCTGCGTCCTCCTCTTCTATCTCCCTCCTATTTCGAGACAACTCTGAAGCAGTGGGCTGAATGTCAGAGCTTGCCGTCGAAAATCAGGAGACATCCGAGGACGCCGTCGATGCAGAGAGGCGCGAGCCCATGGAGCAGCCCGACAATGCGGGTGCGGGTGCGAGCGCGGGAGTGGGAGCGCGAGCGGGCGCGGGAGCGGGAGCAGGCACGGTCTCCGGCTTGGGGGTGGCGGCTCGGGGGTGGGGTGGTATACGGATGCCGGTGGTGATGCAGCAGGTTTGGCGAGAGCGAACCATTTCTGCAAGATAAGAAAATCACAGCATCAATTAAAGTAGAGTGCTTCACATTCAAAAGACTTTTAAAAACACCAACTTTAGTCACTGAAAACAAAGTGTTAACTCACAGGAATGAATTAGAAGGAAAAAAATAATTTGGCTAGATTCTTTTCTTTAGATAATAGGAAACACCATATTCTTCACATCACTGAGATTGCATATTTCTACTAAGCTGAGCACACCCATGAATCAGCTTGTGGCAATATTTTACAAGCACAGAAGAAGAGAGATACTTTTTTAGACCATTTAGCACTACATTAGATCAAATAAATACACATCTATAAAAATAGGCGAGCCGATACCTAGACAACTCCTATGAAGAGTTTAACAGCATGCGGGGCGCAAATGATGCGTACCACCAAGCAGTGCTCAAGCAGAAGATGAATGGTGAAGGCTTGTGTGGGATAAAAAAATTCATCATCGTATTCTAGTTGTGGTGTTGTTGTACAATTGTGCTAGTTGTGATTGTGTATAAGGTGTGGTAATGTCACCACATAGGGCACAAAGGAAAGCCCACCTTGGCGCATGTATGCTGCAAAACACTGGGCACTACACCAGTACAACCATATATATGCAGGTTGCCAAATGTGACTCATAACACGTGACCAGGTTGCAAAATTTCAGCTGCGCTTCGATGAAAAACCCTTGGTTCGGTTTACTCTTTAAGTGCATTCACTTTTTTATTAATTAAAAAATTTGTAACCCTGCTTCAGTGTAGTATTAGCCTGAATTATTTCATCATAGTTGATTTCCAATGTTGAACAAAAATGTTCGGTTTCAGTATTATTGGGTACAAAAATCAATAAGGGGAGTTAGCCAGAGTTCAAAGTTATGCCACCATGTTTGTTCCAAAAACGTTGCTGATGGATCTACTTGTGTTGCAATGTCCATAGCACACCGAAGATTTGATAGGTGTTCATCAACATTTTGCAACTCATGGTAATATAGATTCAGATTGACTGCCATATTTTTCAATGATGAAGCTTCAGTGCAGCACTGGACTACCATATTTTGCAATGAAAATCAACAGCAGTGCAAGGAAAAATCCACAGCAGCAGGTGGACTACTCACCTAGGGTGGCTTGGAGACGAGCTCGAACACGCCGTAGGGGAAGAAGACGACGTAGCCGAGGAAGAAGACTCCCGCGACGAGCGACGATAGCTCGGGGACGCGTCGATGGCGAGCGTCGGTAGCTCGGGGATGCGTCGATTCGGGCGTGGGTGGTAGCAGACGGGGCGGCGGCACTATCGGGCGGGTCCGCGTCAGGGGAGGGGGAGGGGGCGGGAGGGAGAGCGAGGACACCGGAGCGGTCACCGGAGAGGTGGGGAGGGGGTCGCCGGAGACTTGGAGGGGGAGGGGGTGGTTGTGGGAGAGGTGGATTGGATCGGGAGGGGGAGGGGGAGGGGGCCGGTGGGCGCGGCGCGGGGCCGGACGGGGTCGATAGGCCAGGGTTGCGGCGCGGGGGGGGGGATGATAGACGCTAGGGTTATGGCGTTGGGCCGGTATGTTGCCCAGGCCAGCCCAGAGACATACCAATAGCGCATCCATAAGAAGTGCGCCATTAGCGTCCCTGGATACTAATGGCGCATTCCAGAGCGGTGCGCCATAGATGTGTAAGGGGAGGGGGCTGGTCCAGGAGCAATTTAGTAGTACCGCACCAGATGAGGAGTGCGCCATTAGCAAAGTGGATACTAATGGCGCACTTGGTGACTGTGCGCCATTGCTATATAGCAGTGGCGCACCTCATGGGCAGTGCGCCATTGACTGCCATATTATCTATAGCCTATTTTCCAGTAGTGTTAGGGCGTATTTCATTTTCAGCTAAGATTGCCCCATCTAACCTTATCATCCCACAAACATATTAGGCATGTGTTTGATTCATTGTCACACTTATGGCTTACTACACTTTTCTAGTTACATCATCCACGTGTAATAAGCTTAGTTTGTTGCCAAATGTTGTCACACTTGTGGTTACCATTATGTTCGCCACACTTTTGTGGCAGATTTTTTTTCCTACGATTAGTTGTTGCAAAGTTAATCATGAATCAAACATTCCCTTAGATTCTTACAACTCTCTGCTCAACGTGTATCTGTTCATACACCTACCACATAATTATCGAATTTATGTTATTTACTTTTTTTTTCACTTGAATGAATCTGGCTTGCTTCATGAGTTATAAAATTCTAATATCTTGTTCTAACACTAGGATCGATCTCTGATTTATCTTCTTCAGGGGAAAAATACCGGCCAGGAAGACATCGACGAAAATCTAGCTAGGTATCGAACCTTGAGATTAACTAAATGGAGGGTTACAACTGCATCAATCCATTCTTGCCAACCAACGAGCTCCTCATCAAGTACCAATATGTATCAGACTTCTTCATAGCCCTCGCCTAATTCTCCATCCCACTCGAGCTGCTCTACTTCGCCAACAAGTCGTCATCCTTCCCCTATATATCAGTGCTTATCCAGTTCAGCGCGTTCATAGTCCTCTGTGGGGCCACCCACCTCATAAACCTCTGGACCTTCACCATGCACACCGAGACGGTCGCCATCATCATGACGGTGGCCGAGGTTTCCATGGTTGTCGTGTCTTGCGCTACTGCCCTCATGCTTGTACATGTCATTCCTGATTTTTGTTGAGTGTCAAGGCTAGGGAGTCGTCCCTCAAGAAGAAGGCCGACAAGCTCCACAACGAGATGGTGGAGCTCATACCAACGCAGGTGGAGACAGGGAGGCAAGTCAGTATGCTCAACCATGATGTCCTGTATATTTCAAAACTCGAGGATGGGAGTTTCAAACCAGATATAGGCGCATTCAATCTTCATGATGTTTTTAACGAGGTGGGTAGGATATTGCTCTTCCAACCACCCAAATGCGGTGTTACATGATATTCTAATATGAAATCACTCTATTGCATTGCAGGTGATGAGTTTCGTCAAGCCGATTGCTGCGATCAAAGAACTTTCTTTGTCGACTATATTGTCCCCTGACTTGCCTCTATATGCCATCGGTGATGAGAAGCGACTCATGCAAATTATTCTAAGCGTCTGCTGTAATGCTATTAAGTTTACCATGGAGGGCCACATCTTGCTCTTAGCATCAGTTGTGAAGTTTGACTCTCTAAGAAATTTGAGAAGCGTTGATTTCCAAACGGTTGTGAACGATAGCCATTTCTATGTACAAGTCCAGGTAAAGATTGATTTTGAGGTTATTAACTAATCATCGTTGCCTACTGTATTTTCCACACGACTCATAATTATGATCTTATTACCTATCTGCTTTGGTGGTTGCAGGTTAAAGATAGAGGTTGTGGAATTAACCCTCATGACATGTCCCATGTGTTCACAAAGTTTGCTCACAAGCAGAGCAATGAGAACCAAGGGTATAATAACATCAGCCTCGAGCTTGCCATCTGCAAGAGGTATTGCTCCACCAATGTGGTTAACTAGTACCCCATCGATCGATGCCATTGTTAGTGATTTAGAAACCTCTGAAAAATTTACGCAAAAAGCATCACTTTGATAATGCAGGTTTGTGAACCTGATGGACGGGCACATTTGGCTGGAGAGTGACGGTCGGGGAAGGGATGCACAACGACGTTCGTGGTGAAGCTAGGAGTGTGTGACGCATGCTAGAAGTTGTGGTGTGGCCGAGTCACGTTGTGGCTTCGACCCGTCTGGAATAGTGGGGATCTCACTACCTAAATCTTCGTCAGCCATCTCCACCATCACCTCCATCTCCATTCTCTTTCCAATCTATAAACTATTACCTCAAAATTGTTACATCTGTGAAGTGTTGCTTAGTAGTTGATGCTTTGTGGTTTGTTCATGATATATTTATGTGTTCAGATTGTCATCCATATTATTACCCATCGTGATCGTTATTATGTCTTCTGAGTAGTACATTACTTTCTTGAGGAGGTGGAAGAAAACATGTTGTTTGTAACCATGTGAAGTTGAATAAAGTTTTATGTTCCAATACAATGTTATGATGTAGTTATCTAGTGATGAAGTATGAATGACAATTGCATGTCATTTCATCACTATGATCCTAGAGAAGAGCATTATTTGATAAGTTCATCTATGATGGGTAACCCAACTAACCAAAGTGAAAAAAAGTTATCATACTTTGAGTTTATAAACTATTACATGAAGAGTTAATGGGGATCCTAGAATTTAATACTGTGGTTAGATGTTATAATTTGGCAAGGTCTTCCTTTCTTCTTGTTTGAGACACCACTTCTTGGCCTAAGGCAATCTACTTTTTGGCGTCTGGCCAGATACTTTCAACTGATTGTATGTGTATGTCCACTAAGGTTGACACGAGCAACTTGTCCTTTAATTGAACATATTTATTTTTGATCTCGATCACTAGCAAAGCAAAGTAAACACCATGCCTCTCCTTATCTGACAATTCTTTTCTTTTTGAATTACCAACAAAAGGGAGCAAAAGGAAATTTAGCATTGTTTTAAATATCGGGCTATGGCAAATAGCGGTTGACCTCCAAATAAGCTACAACAAAGATATAGCGGACTATTTATACATGCGACCATTTAGTGACATCGTGTTGAATAGGCTATAGCGGGGCTATAGCCAGCTATTGAAAATTTTGAAATTTAGGAACACTCACAAGCAAAGTAGTCCATACAAAGAACTAAAAAGAACTAAAACTAATAATTAACCAAGAATTTCCATGCACCTTCGCATCCAGACATCAAAATTTAATGGACACTTTCCATTTTTTCCGTTTGTTGAGATCTACCGCGGTCACCTCTGAACCCATATAAACCGCGTGGTGGCTTTTGTGTGGCGCCACCTCAAGACCTAGAGTGTGTTCTTGTTGAGATGGGCTACCAGCAAGTTACGTCAACCTTCTCGTGAGCTTCAACATGTGTTTTCCTGACACGCCTCATCTTTACAAGCAGATCTTTGCCTATTATTCCTACAAATGCGCCATGTTTTGGCGTTATGTCTGGCCATCAACTGCTTGATAATATCAAAGTTAATCTTCCTTGCATTTTACACCTAAAAAGGTGTGTGTGAAGTTGCTGCTAATACACTTTACTAATAGGCAGTAGGCACACGTTGATCGATAGTCACCTGTTTAACTGATGTGAGGCTAGCTATTTTGAATCGATACGTATATGTATAACAAACACGTGCATCAAATTAGGTACTATTTAATTTCTACATCCAAATTATGCCAGCTTCTACATCATGTACTATTCTTATCTTTGCAGGGCATATTGAGAGATCATTGTGTGGATTTGATCACTTTAAATTTAGCATGATTCCGAACATAATATGGAACTAAAGATGATATCTATAGAATGGTGTTTCGAATTTTGTACATTGGTATTGAATTATCCTTTTTATTGTTTTTTTGTTCAGTTTGATACGCACCTTATGCAAAAGAAGAACAAGAAAAAAGAAGTAGAGAAATTAATGTTAAAATCAGTCACCCCCTTGCAACGAGCAGAATTTGATAAATATTTATTGATACAATCATATTGATATGAGCATGTAAATCACAAGTTAAAATAACAAAATATGTATATTCCGTTGCAACGCATGAGCATTATCCTAGTAATATATGAAATATTTATTGTGAATTGACGACGTTTCCTTACCAAACCATATTTGTTATTTGAGGGCATTTGCTCATGATATGAAAAGTTTAGATTATAACCAGATAATATAAATTAGATAATATATACTTTTTTATAATAAAAATATAAAAAATTGGATCCATAATTAACAATCATAAAAAAATACGTCAAACCATATCTACATAGCACATTATTCGTACCAATGTGCTTTTTAGGATTTTCATCTGCAAAAAAAAGGTGACATATAATATATGGAATATTTGTTGTGATTTGAGGGCATTTCCTTATCAAACCATATCTATAGTGGTGTTTCGGTGGCGTTTTGCAATATGACATGCCAAAGATATTATCTACAGTGGTGGCATTGGATACATTTGCAACGCCACCTATGTATTCCGTCTGTTTGGTACGATGAGTCCCAATTACAAGTGGTGTTTCAAATAATTTCCACGCCAGCAATAGTAACATAGTGTTTGCGTACCATAAACGACAACGCCAACACTATTTGAAAAAAATAGTATTGGCGTTTATTCAAACTGATGCGCCACAATTGAAATTGCGAATAAGCATTTTTCTACTAGTGTGTATTACCTATATAAAGTGAGGACATGAAACTTGCAAAGGCAAACACATAGGCATGCATGCGCGAAAACCATACTCACATTGAGTTACATTATTCGTACGAGAGAAAACACCCAAGGAGTAGGGTCTTACCCCCGAAGTCAGGGGTATCGAACCTGGGTAAAATCTCCATCATGTGAAATCATGTACCTAGATCCTCCACATGTACCTTGCTTTGATACATCCCCCAAATCTGCATATTATTGTGAAATCCCTCGATAGTTAGAGTTTACCATTGGGCATGTGCATCCTACAGTAGTGGTCTAGGCAACATCCTCTCATGTAGTCAATGACAGGCTTATGGACTTTGTTTGGCATGCTACAACAAATTCTTAGAGTCTAGGCCTTTCAAAATTACAATCTCAAATGGACACATTAGATTCCTACCTAGCTTCTTAAAATCTTAATTCTAAAAAAGGGAAATGATTTTTGTGATTCCGATAGCTGCCATTCCTTTCTGAGTACCGATTTGGCAGCTTCCCTCAAAAGAAAACAATGGCTTTTCCCCTTCCTCTTGACCTTTCTTCTCATGTACGTAGCTAGGGTGTGGCTTTGGTCTTGCGCTGGTCTCCGGCCACCCTCCTTCATCCCTCTTCCATCGGCGCGACTAGACGGAGTGGGAGAGGAAGGGGATGCGTTCGTGTGTAGTGATAGTTTTTTTTTTCTCCTTTATTTCTTCCTGGCAAATAATTAGGCAGCCAGCTGATCCATATCCATGATGGTTCTTCCCCAATCTCCTTTTTATCTCTTCTCCGTGGTGATTTGTGTGTGTAGTCCATCGACGTCCACACCAGCGTCCGGACTCAACCTAGCTAAACAAAGCACGAACTTGTGCATCTACAGGCACGCACTACACACGCATGCTCACCAGGAATACTCCATATATAGTGGCGTGGATTATTGCTATCGAGACATGCCGCACTCCCTATCGTCGAGCAACTAACTACTCGTCGGCGCATCAGCGGTCACAATTCCTGAACAATGGCACACTATTTCCTTTTCCAACCGGCGGAGCTAGCAGAGGGGCCGGGCAGCACCACGCGCGAGACTATTGATGCGTTGGTCTTAATGAATCAATTACTCCGCAAAAAACAAGTACTACAATAACTTACTCTGCCCCTGTTTTATGGGTCGGTAGAACATCAAGGCTACATTTGGTTGAACGGAAAATTATTTTTAGGGCAGCAAACCACATCGAAGAGAGATAGGGAAAATTCTTCTTATGTCAAGCCGGGATTTTCTACCCAAAGAATTTAAGTGGATCCTAAAAGGATCCCTGTCTACGAAACGAGCCCTATGTCAACCTTTGGCGAGCCATTGATTGTGACAAAACCCAACACAAACAACGGCAACACGACGAGGGGCGATGACCATCGATCTGGAACAACCAACGTCACTCAGCTCCTTACTCAACAGTTGGCCTCGGCTTCAGTTAATCACTATACTCTATTATCCTCGCAAAAAAATATAAAAAAATCGCTACATACTCTACCCCTTTCATTGTTCTTCTAGCTGTCGTGTCCAAATTCCAATCGGTTGGTATAAGAATAAGAAATGTTCGATTCAATTTTCATCACAATCTCCTCCAACTTCCCCTCTTGCCCCTGTGCCGCTCCCACGAGCGACACGGGCGAAGCCCTAGCGCGCCGATTACACCCCTCACCTCGCATCCTCCCCCTCCCTCGACACCTCCAAGGGGCTTCACGGGGCGAAGCCAGTGCGGGCGCCGATGGTGGCGGGGCTCCCCCCACCCATGAGATCTTCGGGCGGCACGGGACGACCGATCTTGTGGCAGTCCTCGGCTCGACGACTATGCGTGTCGGGGCGGTGGTGGTGCCTCCTGCTTCGGGCGTTGCGTGCGCCCTTAGCGTGGAGGCAACTGGGGGCGGCGATAACCCCTGTCCGGGCGGCGCGGAGGGACCTGAGCGCGCAGCGTGGTCTTGTGCGCTGAACGACGAGCGAGATGTGCCCTGTCTGGCTGGTGGCGCACGTGGTCGGGTTCGAGACGGCCGGTTGGCGCCCCTTGCTCGGATCCTGGACTACACGGGACGGATCTGGCGTGTGGGTGTTCTGTCGGCGTCCTTGCGAATGCAGCGGGAGGGTGGCTCACGGCGGGCAGTGCGGCGACAGTCAACTGGATCTACGCGACGGCTGCACCGGGTTGGTGGATGTGGTTGGTGCGCCGGCTTCAACGGTGGCGGTAGCGTGAGCGCAACTATGGAGGTGGTGGCACTGCGAGGCCCCGCTAGGAAGGGCCTTGGCGGGCAGCGGGCGTTCGGCTACCTCCGTGTGATGTGTACGGTGATGCCTCGACGAAGTTGGCGTTGGAGTGTGGTCTGATGTGCAGTTCAGATCCATTCGGGTGGCAGTCCCTAGATGTGGGTGAAGGCCGTCGTGGTGGATCTGGCCTCGCATCGCTCGGTGGATGTTGTGGTTCCTAGTGTGTTGAAGGTGGTGGCCTGAGGTGTGTTCCCTCGGCAGTGACACATGGCTCCGATGGCAAGTTGCTGCGGTGACGGTACTGCGAGACATCTTGCCGTGGCTGGCCGGGATCTTGGAGGCGTGGAGATGTGCAACGTTACAGATGAAAATCATGTTCGGCTTTGGCCGGACTGGCGTCGATGGCACCCGCGGGTGCAATTCCCCTTCCTGGAGGCGTCGTCGAGTGTGTTGCCATTTTTATGGTTGCCTCGTATCGGCAACTGTCTCCGGGGGCGAAAGTCTTGATTCGCAGGATCGGCAAGATGGCGGTGTCTCTGACGTCCTTCCTCTGTTGGGAGCATTGTGTTGGGAGACTAGAGACCCTATGTTGCGCTCCTCCGGCGTTCACCGCTGCTCGGATCGTTTTTCTCTGGCGCTATGTACGGTCGTCGTTGGTTAATCCAAGGAAGCTGGAGCTTCTATTATTGGGAGGTCACCGGTGTCTGTCGAGACGCGGCGAGGGTCTCGGTTTTGAGTAGGTTCTTCTGTGTCATAGTTGTGTTATCGTGTGTGGTTGTCCTTGTACAATCTGGTTGTGAAATTTTTCATTGTTCGCAACGAGTGGTAAGATGTGTCGTTGTGCGCAATTTGTGTACTCTCAAAAAATAAATAGTCACAGTAATGATATTTAAATGCTGGCCCCAATGTACGCCCAAATATATCAGAGGCGAGAGAGAGAGACCCCAAAAAAATCTGGCTAGGGTTCATTCGTCCCTTCTTCTCGGAGCTCAGAGTTCAGAGCTCGGCCGCCGCCCTGTGTTCCCCTCTTCTTTCTTCTCCTACTGTTACAAGGTGCGCACGTTCCGATTCATACCGGATCCGACTCGGTTTGCATCTCTCTTTCTAACGCGGCGGTGGATTTCCATCTCTCTTTCTCTAACGCGTGGTGAATTTCCATTTGAATTTCAGGGTCCGTTCGCCGCCAGATCTTCAAATTTCCATTGCTGCTAGTTATTAAGTAATAATTATCCGCGAGTTCGGCTCGGATTAGGACCCCTCCAATTCGGACCGGGAGGGATTTTTGCTGCTCCCGGTGCGGCTCCGGTTATTATAAATAGTACTACCTAGAATAAGGACGAGGATTCGCCTGTGACAATCCAGCCTCCGCGACGCACGCCTAAAAGATTTCGTTGGCGATAATTCGACCGAACCGCCGAAACACAGCTTCCTACATCGCCTGGACCTCACGCTCCATGGAGCAGAATAACGATTGTAACCACGGTTCCCACGGCCAAGTAAGCTATATCTCTTCTTGTTCGCCATGCCTCTCTCTTCATATTTTCTTCTTGATATAACACCTGTACGTTCATTACAAATAGCCCTATCTACAACTCATACTATACCATATACTACTAATTCTTAACAGTTATTGTAGCATGCCATTTAAATGTTGAATCAATTATTTTGTTAAGTTGTTTGTCTAGCGAGTTATGAGCCAAATTACCTTTGATTTGTGTGGTTCTAGATAGTGAAGAAGCGAATAAACAGAGGCAAAAAAATTATGGCGATTTGGGGTTCAAAGTTTTGTCTTTGTTTAACTTGTAAAACTATGAATCTGGCCGTACTTTTTGTTAGCAATGATGAAAATAACATATGCCCATCTAAAGAGATATCTTTCTTTTCTTTCTGACAATAATTACATCTTTTTGTAGCCAAAGTTAGTGATGGGAATGATTTTTCTTTTCTTTTGTTAACAAGTTTTCTGTGAATTGATGCATGTTTTCATAATAAAGTTTGCAACCCTCCTGGCGGAGGGTAATAATGAGCAAGATTTGTTTATATGGCCATGGAGGTAGTTCCTAGAACCATACACAGAGGGCTGGACATTACCTACTTACTTTAGATGGTACTATAGCATTCAGCCTGGAAAATTTAGCCTGCAGTTCTATACTAATCAACATCCGTAGTTATGTTTCCATCTTGGAATTAAAAGTTTCAGAGTTTAGTGCAGAGAAAATCTAAGAATTTACTCGCTAGAGAGATTGTGTTCCTGTCACCATGTGTAATTATTCTCTGTTTGGTATTTCTGAATAACTTTTTGTGGCAGCTAAATAATGGATCCTTGATGATTTATGTTGCAGCAACTGGATGGTGAAGATAGGCTCAGCATGCTGACTGATGATATTTTACTGTCCATCTTGGGGAGAGTCAGTTCACGTATGGCTGCAAGGACAAGTGTGCTCTCTACACGGTGGAGGCATCTGCCATGGATGCTGCCTGAGCTCAGTATCAGTGTCAAGGATTTCCTATCCGTTCAGTCCCCTGACCCTATTGAGGCAAATGATATGGAACAAGCTATGGTTTCCTTGACCAAAGCAACCAGGAGTTTGTTAGATAAACAACAGAGAGAATTCACTATCTCAAGTTTGCACCTTAACCTCTACTTGATCAACACTTTGCTTTGCGAAGTTGGCCCACTGATAGGTGATGCAATCGACAGTGGTTTGTTGAAAGATTTGGATCTAAATATTCTTCATGAGACAGAACTTCTCGACTGTAGTGATGAAGAGATGCAACAGCGAGCTCAAGATGTAGATTCGTTTTTCACTGCCTACCCTAGTGTGCAGCACTGCCTCACAACGCTCTTTCTAAAAAATGTAGCCTTTGACAAATTGGACATGCACCATGTCCTGTTTGACTGCTGCAAGCAACTGAAGCATCTAAGCCTTTTACAGTGTGACACTGGTATGTACTCTCTCTTTGAGATTGATGCACCAGACTCAAAACTCTGTGTTTTAGAAATCGAGAAGTGTCGTTTTCTGAGAATCGACTTTCTCTGCCTCCCTAAATTGGAGAAGTTATTCTGCGATAGTTGGGTATCTCTGTGTGCCCCGTTAACCTTTGGTTTTGTCCCATCTCTTGGGGAATTAGAACTATCGTGTGGTTCAGATTCCAATAAACACAGATTTAAATTAAGTCAGCTTCTACACGGAGTAACAAGCATACATACTCTCAGAATGGATTTCGAAGGAGAAAGCGTGAGTACCACTTTATTTTTTATAAATGGTAGTTTATTTGGTATTTGTCATGTCGTCACAGATATGAAAGTTATATCATGGATGTGTTTCTATATGATAGATTGAAAACATACATAGCTGTAAATACCTTGATATCATTTCTGTGCTTTGAAACTATCAATTCTTATTTTGTTTTTTTGTTTAATGTTGTGATCAGCCTTGGTTACATCCTGAAATGGATGAACTCTGCACGGCATTCAGCAAGCTAAAGAAGCTGTTCGTACGTGGTATATTTGTTGAATTTGACATTTTATGGACGACGGCCTTTCTTGTAGCAGCCCCATCTATCGAAATGTTACATATTGAGGTGATGTCTTTGTCTTTGTTTCTTTTCTTGTCCACTTGGAGCTATAGTTTTTCATAAGTATTAGTGGAAAGTTGTTTCAAACTTTATTCTATGTCATTTCTAATGAATTGCTCACACAAATACAGGTATGGGAACATACATGCGATGTCAATGTGGATCTCGGACCTGGTTCCTACCCTGAAAGATTGAATCCTCAGTGGGAAATGCACTTGGACAGCAGCTCCGAAAACAAGCTTCTAAAAGAGCTAGAATTCGATGGATTTAAATCGCTGGAACAACAGTTCACGTTTATAAGATCTGTGTTGGAGCGATCTCCAAACTTGCAGAACATAGTTCTCAGAGAGGAGGGCCAATGTGATTACTGTGATGCCCTTGAGGCACCTCGTCTTTCAAGATTTCCAAATAAGAAAGAGGAACAAGAAGTGGTGGTTAAGCGGATTAGAGATGGCATGTTCTCGCCGGAGATAATTTTTTCCAAATAAGAAAACACATAACATATCTTAGATCCCAATATTGTAAGAAACAGTTTGTATGCTTCATGCCCTGTTCAAAAATAAGCTCAGAGTTAATTTTCATATAGCACATGAACCTTATGGAGCGATTCCGTTATGTTTACAGGCAGCCACATACCTATGGGTTGGACACATCATCTGTGAAACCCACCAATTTCGTTTTGCTCATACTAGTGGAAATATATGTCTTTTTAAACACAGTATAAATGCAGAATTGCAGATGCTCATAACACATATTCGTCCATATAAACATACACATGTATACCTCCTACTTATGAATATGTATACCTCATACTTATGAACATATCCGAGAGACTAAGCCAACCCTTAAACCTTCCGCAACTGTTCGTCCATATAAAGCCGTTAATTTTTAAGATTTGACCCCAAGAAACATGGACGTGGTGTATATTGTTAGAGCTCATGTGCTCCTTTTATCCGCTCCATCGCCTCTAGTCTTGTGATCTGCGATGTAATTATTTCAGCTCGAATGAGGGCATCTTCAACACAGACCCTTAAACCTTCCCCAACCGTTCGGGCTGAACTGTCCAGACTATATTTGTCATCCAACACATTCGTGTATCCGTCAATGGATCCTTCTGCATGTTCGTTTTCCCATAAATGTAACCCTAATCAGAGGGGCTTTGCGGAAGACCGGACCGCCCAAACATCCCCACCCAACACCTAAGGTTCCACCCAAAATCCCTTAGAACCAAACATCCTCTTAGTGCACAAAGTGGTTGCCATGTTGTTCAATGCCGAATACGCAACCGAAGGGCTCCGAACAGAGCCCCAACCTTTGTGTGTGCCTTCCATGCCGGAGATGATGACTTTTGGCCCATTAAGGGCATGTGTCGATGTTGGGCCACTTTTGGTCCATGTTTACTCTTGGCCCATTAGCAAACCGTCAAATACGTGGGTGTTTCTTGCCCACATAATGTCTTCCTTTCCATTATACATTTTCATACATTTTCTGATGCTCCTGGTTGTGTGGTGCTTTTCATAATTTTCCTCTTCCGTGAGGTTGCGACACATACTCTTATTTGGCATTGTTCTGATTTGTAATAATTTTCTACCTCGTCTCACCCGTGCTAGTATGATTGGATTTAATTTGACTCTTCTGATTTTGTAATGATGTTATTCTCAAGTGCTTCAGTGAATCTTACTTTTCAGGAAAATTCGCAACCGGAGATTAGAAGGATTGTTGTAAACTGTCGGATGTAGCTCGATCTGCTTTCTTTTAGCAAACATGTACGTATATGTTTGCATAGTTTTTGTGCTTCAAACATGAAGGTTGGAAATGTTCAGAAAATTGTTACTACTAAGTTAAGCTTCTTGTATGGCAGAATAGACACACTTTTGTCAAAGAAGTATTTTTTTCTTGTAAATTGAACTTACTCTGTTTAAAATTGACTTTTTGATTTATGTGGGATGTTCATTTCGCGTCAAAACCTGGATGACCAATTCAACATTTTCTTTGTTATTGGGAACCTACATGTGCATGTGTGACTTGCACTCGAAACTAAGGTACTAGCCACCAAGATGGGAATTGGTCAACGCTACCAATTCAGACATTGGTCGGACGTAGAATTTCAAGGCTGATGGGTCCTCTGGGTCGTCGTGTGCAAACCGGCCTAGGGGACCCGAGACTAGCGGTCATCGGGGCAAGCGGGTCAGCCAAAATTTTATTGCTCGGGCTTGTATATCGTGCATTAGATGCCTCTTATACAAAAATCAAACCGTTGACATAATAATATTTTTGGTATAGATTTACAAATATGCAGATTTGTGGTGCGACATATTCATGATACAAATAGAAACGGTGTTGCATAAAAATAAAAATACACTAACTTGCTAAAAGTTCATAATGCTATATAAAAACAGCATTATTGTGATGCTACATTTTTGTGTAAATTTGCTATTAGAATGAGTTGGACGATGTTATACAGTTGGACATGAGGCTAGCCAATAGTGGACCATTGGGGTGGCTCAATGTCCCTGGATAAAGTAGAGGGCCTTACATGTTTTTGGTCCAATCCGAAGTGGCTCGCATCCCCATTCTTAGCTAACTGTTGTCTGTGCATGTCTGACTTGCAATTGGGCGCTGGTCGTTTTGCTGCCCAGCTAGGCGACGTGGGCCAAGCATATGTTGTGTGTTTGCTTGTTGATGTCTTGATGTAGTGGTGTTGATGTTTGAGTGACTTCGGTTATCGGTAGGGACGATTCACGTGTTGTATTGGCGGCAGTATGTGACTGTTTTTACATATCATATTGACCAATGAAAGAAAATAGTAATTATAAAAAATCATGTTAATAAGTGGGCCCTATAGGGTGGGTCTATTCGTCACTCTGGGTGAAGAATTGTTATTCCTCACCCTAGCCCATCCCACGGACAAAATTTTAGAATGTAAGAAATAAAACATGTGAGGTAAGATTACGGTGTAAGGAAAGGAAATCATCTCGCACCGCAAACAAAAGGGAGTGTAATCTTATAGTGTGCATGAAAGTAACTTACGTTTTGCTTGAAAGGAACTAGAACTGCGAATTAAAAAACACACTTAAAAAAACAAATGATATGGCTGTAATTTTACAACAATGAGTAGGGATACGTTGAAGATTTTTGTGTAGGATAAGACTGCATTCCTATATTATCTGTATTTTTGCTAGATTTATCAATGATCGTAATGTATTGATCTATTGATATTTAATAATCATAGGACTGCGTTCTTGACACTTTTATATGCATGAGCTGCATTACATGACAAATTTTCCTCCTTCTGTGAGACGCGCTTCCAGTCGCCGTCATCCTTCATCCGATCAGTCGGCCAATCGATGTAGTGGAAATCTTATTTCGAATTCTTCTGGAAGTATCATTTCTAGAATTGCATTCTCAGTTATCCGAAAGATTTATCATTTCTAGAATTGCATTCTTAGTTATCCGAAATATTTATTTGAGTGTTGAATGAAATTTCTGGAGGTAAGATGTCCTCAAAGCTTACATTCCTGAAAATAAATGTATAGAGATATCGCTATATAAACACAACATAAATGTGAGAGTATTTTTATTTCGAAGGGCCTAAGCTTACATTTCGAAGGGTCTAGTATAACAAAATAAAGCTAGAATTTGTTGGAACAACTCTCAAGAAAATAGGGCTGGAACTCTATTCATGGCCTCAAAGCTCTGAGTCAGAAAGCATGCTGATTACACTACCCATAAATCCATAATACACTCCCAGCAGGGAGAAAACAATAGGAACATGATTCAGAAAGAAAACAAGCATCCTGAAGCTCGCCAGGATTGAACTTCGTCAATGATAGCCTCAAACTCCCTATCATGAACTTTGTTCTATCAAAGATCCTGACATTGCATCTAAAAAGTTTACCCTGACATCGCGTTCTTTCCAGATTTTTCAATGTATTAATATCAGCCTGTTGTTATCAGGGTACTTATAGATGAGCTACCTATATGTAAATTAAAGATGATTAGTACAAAGAAAACCCGCAACTATTATGACAAAAGATGATAGATTAATTATAATGCAACTGGATTTACAGAAAATAGAAGACATTTCACTGAAATACAAATCTTCTCCAACGAGGTGGATCGATAAATTACTTAAAATAATTATGTTAGAGGATTCAACCAAAAACTAGAAGAACTGCTGATAGAGAGATTAATCCCATGAAGCATATATGCACACGGAAAGAAGTATGCTTTCTCAAAATTATCAACTTCTGGACCATGGATTAATCAAACAATTGCAGCTTGTAGTTAAGACTGCAATATAGGAAATTCAATTTGCACACTCTCATAAAACTAACTATTACATGTACTATTTGACAGAATAGATTTTAGGCCTGTAGGATAACCAATCACTGTTCTGGAGATGTGGTACATCTGGTGCAAGCACGACTGATTTTCTCTTTACCTTTGAGAGCTGTTCAACAACAGTATCAGATGGAATCATGAAAGGGTTGCCTCCAGAAGTCACACATTACAACCAAATATATATAAAAAAAACATTGTCCCCGTGGAAGCAAACAAGCACAACTTGCTCATCTGAAGCTACAGATGTGTCCCTCTGGACATGGAACCACATTCCACTCTTTGGCGCACCTTGTGAGTCATCAAAATGAAAGGCTGAGAAATGTTTAGGGAAATGTTGGCTCCCTTGAAAATGGATTTTCTTAATATTGCTTGGAGTAGTGCCTGGAAACTTCATTGCTCTGTCAAATAAACCCAAATAAATTAGTTACTGTGATAAAACCAAAAACAACATGTTACAGCATCACATTGAGAAGAGACTAGAAAACACAAAGGTTTTGCACCCTGTAAATTCTGCACCCTGTAAATTCTTAATCCAAATGAAGAAGTAAACCAGATAGAACAAAAAATAATAGAGAATTTATTCTATTTGTTCTTAATACAATGTAAATGGTCAAAATGAGAAAATTCTAATAGAACAAAAAGAACATTGAACTTCTGATTTATCCTCCTAAACAAAAAATAAACAAAAAACTTTAAGATTATGATTTCGTTGACCATTGGCTTCCTCGAAATAAGTAGAACCCGGTTGCTTACCTACTCACGTATACTCAGACCAAACAAGATCTCAATCCAAACAACAGCAATGTCCACACATACTATGGAAGTAAAAAAAACTACTAGAACCACACCACCAGACTATAGATTGTGCAAGACAGGTAAAGTCAAGCAAAAACAGAGAGCAATGATCAGGTTACATAGTTTCTTAATTTGCACCACAACACCAGATTCTAAATTGTATCTCTTAATAGCATAATCGCTACTGATTACATCCAACCTTGTATTCTTATGCATAAAAAATATAGTTTCTAAACCACTAGTACTTAAAAACTATATAACAAGACCTAGAAGAATGCTTTTCCTATTTTTTGTAGCGAAGCACGTACTGATCAAAATACAAAACTAGCAACTTGGAAAAAGGATGCGAAGGCAATTTGCAAAGAGCATGAAAACAGAGAAGCCTAAGTGGAAGCTAATTGGAATTTTGGAACGACCATCACTAGAGTTGGAGTTGCTCGCTCACCTCCACATGTACGCTCACGGCCAACAGGATTTAGCATCCATGTGCATGCACGGCCGCCCACTGCAGTCCGCCGTGATCAACTGTCACGGTTCCCCCGGCCCCGGCGATCAATAACCACAGCTCCGCTCAACGGCGGCACCAGGCCCCAGGCAGCCCGGGCGCTGGCCTGGGGCGTAGCAATGCATGCCTTTGTATACTGTAGCATGCACAGTTTACTGTAGCTAAAGTTAAGGAAGGCTGCCTGGGTCTTGTCCATCTTGGCGTCATCTTGCCTGGGGCGTTGCCTCGTCCTGACGCCGCCGTTGGCTCCGCTAGCTAGTAGGCAGACGCCGCACACCACGCCGAACCAGTATGCCGGGGAACGACCACAACGTCGGTACCACACCGTCCAGCAGCACGCCGGCACGCCAGGCAGGCAGGCAATGAGAACGCCGAGCATCCGTGGATATCTCAAAATCGAACCGTCAACAACAACTTTTTTTGAGGGGTTTTCCAAACTCGTCCACAACCATACTGATATACAACTCAAGTCATGAGGGTGGGCAAGCTGCGGGTGAACTCAACAAACAAACAAAAAATCCACCTGATGTAATCTTACAACGTACGGGCACACCCTGATGTAATCTTACAACGCCATATTACATGGACGGATGGTTTGGTCCAGGGTAGACGCAGACTATGGCTCGACCGAACGACCAGGATGAAGAATAAGTTATTTTTCACCCTGGGCTACTAATATACTCTCTCTCTATATATAGATATATTAGTACACCAACTATAATAGATTACTGCTGGCATGCATTAAAAATCTCACGTCACTAGTATATAGAGTCCAACAGTTTGAAACAATGTAAGTTAGTGGTGGCGCGTGATTTATTTGCCACACATCTTACATCTTACATTCTTAAGAAGTCGATCCTCACTACTCTAATTATCTTGACATGCACACATGCCACCTCATCAAGGTCCACCATAAAATGCATGAAAAGAGTTTTGCATTATTGATTAATCTCCACTACTTCTATTTATTCAACATGCATATGCATTCCACCTCGCTAAACATTCCCGCTCAACATGCATGGAAAAGTTTTCCATTATATTATGCTATTTATATTTAATAAATATTTTTTATTATATAATAATCCAATATAATATAGTATATGCATTTTTACTTTTATTTCATAGATTATTTATCGAAATATGCATGTTTTACATAACCAAACCCTTGAAATATATTGCAATCGATTCCCGCAGCAACGCGCGGGGTACCATCTAGTTAATATTTAAAGACGGTGACGTTTAACTTTTTTCCACGTCATTGATAATTGAATCAACATGTTCAAGAAAAAAAATCATTTACTGATGGCATGTGCGTTAAAGTAAACATTATTAATAATATAATTATGCACGGCACTAAAATATGTACGTACAAGCACCACAACTCCAAAGCCCAGCCATGTGCACTTACTCAATCCAAACCAACCCTCCTGGTTGGCGCGGCCAAAACTCCAAGGCCAGCCATGTGCATGTACAAGTATTGTCTCATCTTCAAGCGCCGGTACCACTGGACGGACGCGTCGCCGCCGACACCGCGCTTTTCAACGACGATGACACCGCGCTCTACAATGATGACGACGCCATGCTTTTCAACGGAGTTGCGCTCTTCTACGATGACGGTGTCGTGATCTTCGCTGCTCGCCGGTGAATTTTTTTGTTTCCTGATTTTTTTTAATGCTTGCGTGTAAGAAACATTACATGTCACTAGCACTTTGATTTATCTATGATGTGTAGAAAAGTAGCACGACGTTACTATTTATTACTGATGGTATGGATGGATGACACATTATTTTTTTATTACTAAGGTGATATTAATGGTGTCGGAAGTCCATGCCAGCAAAATCCTTTTTGACACGCCATAGATAAACTTTTTTGTAGTAGATATCTGAAATTCTATAAACATTTGCATGCAAATCTACTCATGAAATGTTCGCGGACTGGTTCAGATATCTGAAATTCTATAAACACCCTTAAATTAGGGAAATCCCTAGGGTAGTCCCGACACTTAATGCGCAGACACCGCGAACTCAACCTGGGACTTCATTACAAACTCATCAATATATGGAGCAGACAATTAGGTATATTGTTAAATATAAGGGCAACTCAACACATGCGACCGTATTTCTTTCACTTTTGTTAATTTGGGTTTGCATGACCAAAAAGCACGACCCAACGCACGGGCACAAATCCCAAAATTTCCCATCTGGCGTCCATGTGGACGCATTTTCAACCCAAATTTGGGCCGGGTTTGCATCCACACGGACACCTGATGGATGCGTTGCATGTTCGTTCGACATCCACCCCGACCTCACGCACCAATGACTCACCCACCAACTCAGGTCCTTTTAAATGCACGCGCATGCGGAGTAGGGGATGGGGCGCCACATCACCTGGCCTTCTCCCTCCCCTGTTCCACGAACGATGACCACCGCCACCATCAAACCCTACCCACGGATGATCGCCTGTCGGTGCCAATGCCATGGAAGTGGATGCTCGGGAAGGCTCGAAAGCAGGACCGTGAGGCCGGATCGTCCTCGAGGTCGTGTCGTCATGCGACAGGTTTCACAACGGCTTGCTTATGGCCCCACAACAACGGGTGTAAATGTGTACCAACTAGTGCAAGTGGCAATGGCAGAAGGTCATCCTAATGCAATGGCCTAACAAGCAACTGTTGGACGACTGGTATCTTAACCTAAAGAGGGTTCCAGTGCCATTCATTTAGACCGAAGGACGCGCGCGCAAGGTTGAGATACGCAGTCGCCGCACTCAACTCCGAGAACCTCCACTTCAACCCAACGTGTGCCATCACTAGCATTCTGGGACACTTGGTTCAACGACGAACACAAAGCGTGACACTGGTCCTACTTCATCTCTCGTGCTCCCAGCCCCATGCCATCGACCGCCGAGACCGAGGATGAGGAGCACAAGGCTTACAAGAAGGCCCCCGAGGACTCGAAGCTCAATGAGCTCGCTCAATGGGAGGGGTTGGTGGAGACGTTGACCTTATTGGCTGCAGGCGATGTCACCATGCCCGAGCAAGAGGAGCCGAGCGACCACGATGCATGGTCACCATCATTGTGGGCCAATCGTGGTCGTGGAAGACCACAGTGTCCTGCACACATACGTTGGTGTTAACAGGTGGTCATCGAAGCCGGCGCAGCCGCAACAGATCCCATGGCCGAACCAACCATGGGACCCTTTGGCTTTCGACATCAACCTCACCAACGAGGACGACAACGACAATTAGATATCAGGCGATGATGGTCCGTTGACGTTTTTATTTTTGTTTTAATTAACGTAAGCCAAAAAAAAGTGTTGGCAATGTTAAATATTTTTAATCTAATAAAAATGTTGAACTTGAAACGCATGGATAGCGCCCACATACAAGATGACCGAACGTTGCTCGTCCGTTTGGGTTCAAAAATCGGATGGAAGTGATTCTAGTGAGCGCATAGATGCACAACCAAAAAGATTTTGGCACTGTAGTTTTTTTTATGTTTGATAACCAAAAGATTTTGACAGCTGAATGACTAATCAATCACAAGTAAGAGTAGAGAAAATCAAGATCGAGTAAGCAATGTCTGGATTAATACTCAGTGAGATCATCAAGTAGAAGCATGTCTTACCAATTTACCATATCATCACCGAGCATTAGAGCATATATATCCAACTCATTTGCAGACCACTGCAACTTCTGTTCGACCAATATCATCACCGATACAAGAGACGATCATGTTTGAGACTACATCTATAGACTACAGATCTACTATACTACGTAGGATATGATTGATACTAATGTCGAATGGACTCCCATAAAATCTCGGTCCACCCAACCCTTGATCACGCTGGCTCTTCTCACAACGAAACCGATCGAGTACCTCGTATCCTTTACTGAAGACGTACGGATTCAGATATCCGCCGCCGCCGCCGCGATGTCCGCCGCTGGAGCCGCGACGTCAGCCCCCGCCGCCGCCGCGAGGTCCGCCGCTGGAGCCGCGACGTCCACCCCCGCTGCCGCCGCTGGAGCCGCGACGTCCGCCGCTGGCGCCACGATGTCCTCCTCCTCGGCCGCCTTCTCGACTGCCGCCGCCTCAGCCGCGGCCCGCTCCAGATCCAGAAGGACCTGCTCGGCGATGAGAGCGCGGGCATCCTCCTCGAGGACCGGGTCGACGCCGGTTGCCATCACGGCGAACTTGGAAGCAGCCTTGGCGCGGATGCCCTTCACGTGGCCGCGTCGGCGACGGCTGCGCTCGTCGGCGCGGCTAGGGCTTCCCATCGTCTCGTCTCGGACTCTCGGTGGGTGGCGTGTGGAGAACTGGAGAGAGGGCGTGAAGCGAGAGAGTGGGCTATCT
This sequence comes from Bromus sterilis, assembly GCA_950022295.1. Taxonomy (NCBI): domain Eukaryota; kingdom Viridiplantae; phylum Streptophyta; class Magnoliopsida; order Poales; family Poaceae; genus Bromus; species Bromus sterilis. The sequence continues at coordinate 446,813,975 of OX465595.1, read as the reverse complement.
ATCTCAATTCTCACAGCGCAGCGGGAGGAGCGGAGAAAGGTGGTGTCGGCCGGCCGTGTTATATAGAGCGGATGGATTTAGATCCGATCCGACGGCTTTGGTTCATCTTGCGGAGGTGGAAAAGATCTAAGCCGTACGATTATGATTAGGAGGGTGTGTGTGTGTTTATTAAGGCGATTCCCTTCTCCCCGGCCCCAATTCGCCTCCGGTTTTCCCCATTCTCCCCCAATTCACCGGCAAACCCTAACTAAACCCCGGCTCCCTCTCCGGCGGGCGGATGCCGCCGATCGAACGCGGCGGCGGGGACGAACGCTCTGGTGGCTGCGGCGCTCCACATCGGCACCAACACCCCCTACACCGTCGATGGCGGCCCTCGTCTCCGACCGCCTCGAGGACAAAGGTAGCCAACCCTTGCTCGCTCAATCTTGCTCCTCGGAGGCAATTGGCGCCGTCGCCGCCTCGATTTGTTGGGTTAGTAACTTGATTGCTGCTCGCCCTTCCGTCCAGGTCTACCCGGAGGGGACTCAGTGCTACGACGTCGGCCTCCCTCCTTGGAGGTTGGAGCACGCATTTCAGCATGGTATCATTCTTCGGTCTCGATCCCTTTTCACACTTAGCACCGATGTAGCTGACTCCCAAATCCATGTCTGGGACCGACCAAGGGTCCTGATTTTAGTTTTGTGTTCTGCAAAGCGTAGATGGGCACCTCTGAAGCAGTTTTGTGTTGGGTGGATACAGTCTGGTCTAGTAAATGTACAAGGTTTTGACACAGTCATTTCTGAATATGTTCTGTAACTATAGCCTGTAAGAGGGCCAGGGAAAATGTTCAAAATGTGTAGCAATTTGAACAGTTGGATAAGCTGGGTCTGGGAAATGTAAAGGACTGTGGCATTGCCATTTCTCAGCATATTCTGGAACTGAAGCCTGCTTGAGGATTGGACACACATGTGAAATGTGTAGCAATTTAGCCAGTTAGCTAATCCCACACCATGTTTGCTAGCTGTGTATGCATGTTTTCCATGCTATAGCACATATGACCGGTTCTACTTGGAGTATGTATATTACTAACTTATCCTTTATGTATCGGCAGGCTGTGAGCATGGGATAGGGAAGATTCTGACAGAGTGAGCCAAGAGTTTCAATATCACTGCTAATTTTTTGTCCAGTAATTTACCTGTCTCAGCTTTTTGGCAAAGAGTTCACCCATGCCATTGAACCCCAAAACAGGCTGCCTTGCATTGCATGAAGCTTAGCGTGTCAAATTCATTGTTGAGAAGACTGAGCAAGACAAGAAAATTTCAATTATCAGGGCACATGTAATCAAAGCAAAAACTTGATTATTTCTTTTCATACCACTTCACCTACTTTCGCTGTTCTCAGTCTATCTGCTTGATTGTTCTGGCTCCGCGATTGATTTTCTGGTTGTTGCTCCGTGCAGGTCTACCCCAAGGGAGCTTATCAACCCGTGGTTCGAGAGGCCGATCATCTACCACGTTTGCGCCCGACCTGACCTCATGGAGAGCACATCTGGCAGCGGGATCTCCAGGTGGTAACAGTCTCCTGTTTCAAGCTCTCTTCACTTACCACAGATGTGTTATTTACTGCTTACCTGTGTTCCAAATCCATGTTTTGGACCAGCCAAGGGGTCTGGTTTTAGTTGGCCATGTAGTTTATATTCGGCAATCGTAACCTGTAAGAGGACTGGAGACATGTTCGCCTGAAAGATTCCGTCAGAGATAAATCGTATGAACCGCCGAAATACAGCTTCTTACATTGCCTCAACCTCCTTCTTCCCAAAGCCAAGTAAGTTAGTTATATCTCTTCTTGTTCCCTATGCCTCTCTGTTCATAATTTGTTCTTAATGTAACACTGTACATGCAATGCAGAGAGCCGTATCTACAACTCATACTACCTTATAATTCTTAACAGTTATTGTAACACGCCATGTAAATGTTGAATCACTTATTATGTTAAGTTGTTAATCTAGCGAGTTATGAACCAAATTACCTTTAAGTTGTGTGGTTCTGTCTCAGAGTGAGAAGTGAATAAACAGAGGCAAAAATGACAAGAATAACATAGGCCGATCTAAAGAGATGTCTCTATTTCCTTGCTGAAAATAATTACATCTTCCTGTTGTAGCCAAAGTTAGTGATGGGAATGATTGTTATTTTCTTTTGTTAATAACTTTTTTATGAATTGATGCATATTTTCATAAAACCTATAATGGTGTTTTTTGCCTCATACACAGAGGGCCGCACATTGCCTACTTACTTTACATGGTACTGTAGCCATGCAGCCTGGAGAATTTAGCAAGCAGATCTATACAAATCAACAGCCGTAGTTGTGTTTCCATCTTGGAATTCAAAGGTTCAGAGTTTAGTGTAGAGAATATTCTGTAACTGTAGCCTGTCAGAGGGTCGGGCATATGTTAAGTGAATAGCAATTCGGACAGGCGCATGGGGTCTGGTACATGAAAATGGTTTTGGCATTGTCATTTCTGAGCATATTCTGTAACTACAGCCCTTATGAGGATTGGGCACATTTGAAGTAATTAGCAATTTGGATAGGTGGGTGGAGTCTGGTTCATGTAAAGTGTTTTTCATTATCATTTCTGAGTGTTATTTACCATGGCAACATCTGTTATGGCTTACCTCCTAACGATGAAGTCAAGTTTTGTTGACCCGGTCATTTAGATTTTAATCCAACTTATGTCAGTTGATCTATGCAACCCTACAGCATTTTTGCTCATTTTCTGTTAATCTATTAGCAGTGTCACTGATAATATTCTTGCGTCTCTAATCACTATTATATGTTGTCTGTAAGTAAGATTTTCAACTGATATTCATTTAATCTGTAAACACCAGTCACACGTAATATTTTTTGCTTCATCATTATATGTTGCCATCACTATGCCAACAGCCCCCTTCATGGAGGATGGGGTGGCTGAATGGCGGCGTATCTATGACCAGATCGTGGTGATGCTGCCGCACATCCAAGAACTGGCCACAGACCGCGCATGCCTGGAGGTGGTCAACAGGACACTGCACAAATTGTCAGAAGCCTGCAACAGCATCCTACATGCATGCCTCCTCCAGGTTGATCCACTGAACCATGACCGCGTTTTATGGTTTTTACTTATCGGGCTTGTTTGTGCCTGATGCTGGGTATTGTGTTTGTCTGGTGGGTGGAGGCGAGCAGGACTGCAGGAGGAGGTGGAAGGCATAGGAGTTGCCTCCCGGTGCTAATCCCAAGCTCAGGGGTAAGAAATCACCACCCAACACTCATTTCTTGGTGCTAATCTGCAATTTCTGCACGTGAGTATTTTCTCCGAAAAATGTCATGTGTTCCTGTGACTTATGTCGTAGAATTTTTGTAGACGGGACCTTTGTTGCTTGTTGTGCAAAAGTTCACACCATTTTGCCTTTTTATGTGCTTGATCACTCTGCTATAGTGATTATTTGATTGGGCATTTGGATATTTTACTTCTGCACGAAGCACTAATATCTACGAAAGTTATGTTGCTGCTGATATGGTTACTTTGTGTGTTCAATATAGAACTCTAAGAGAAAGACTTGTAGGATACCAGGAACTGTGAAGCTCTTTTTCGCTTTCCATAATTCAGTACCAAAGGTATTTGCATTAACATCAGTTCGATAGGGATTGCACATGGCATTAATTTCTTAATCATTGTTTCTGTCCATGCTTGTTTTCCTAATCATGTTAGATACATCATACAAGTGGCAGCCTGAAATAAGTACAGTAAACTTGGCCTGAAGATAAGCACAGTAAACTTAGCGTGAAGGTAAAAATCATGCCTCTCTGTTCATATATTGTTCTTAATATAACACTGTACGTGCAATACAGAGAGCCGTATCTACAACTCATACTACCATATAATTCTTAACAGTTATTATAGCACACCATGTAAATGTTGAATCGCTTATTTTGTTAAGTTGTTTGTCTAGCGAGTTATGAGCCAAATTATCTTTGATTTGTGCGGTTCTGTCTCAGAGTGAAGAAGTGAATAAACAGAGGCAAAAATGATGAGAATAACATACGCTGATCTATATTTATGTCTTTCTTTTCTTTCTGACAATATTACATCTTCCTGTTGTAGCTAAAGTTAGTGATTGGAATGAATTTTCTTTTCTTTTGTTAATAAGTTTTCTGTGAATTGATGCATATTTTCATAATAAAGTTTACAACCCTCCAGGCAGAGGATGACAATGAGCAAGATTTGTTTATATGGCCATGGAGGTTGTTCCTAGAAGCTAGAACCATACATAGAAGCCTGCACATTGCGTACTTACTTTAGATGGTACGGTGGGTCTGTACCCGTGCAGCCTAGAAAATTTAGCCAGCACATTTATACTAATCAACATCCGTAGTTGTGTTTCGGTGTTTCCATCTTGGAATTAAAAGTTTCAGAGTTTAGCATATAGAGAAAATAAAACACTTTACACGCTAGAGAGATTGTAGTTCCTGTCACCATGTGTAATTATTCTCTGTTCGGTATTTCTGAATAACGATTTTGTGGCAGCTAAATAATGGATCCTTGATGATTTATGTTGCAGCAACTGGACGACGAAGATAGGCTCAGCTCCCTCGTTGATGACATTTTACTGTCCATCTTGGGGAGAGTCAGTTCACGTATGGCTGCAAGGACAAGCTAGTGTGCTTTTTACACGGTGGAGGCATCTGCCTTGGATGCTGCCTGAGCTCAGCATCAGTGACAAGGATTTCCTATCTGCTCTATTCGCTAACCCAATTGAGGCAAATGATATGGAACAAGCTATGGCGTCCTTGACCAAAGCAACCAGGAGTTTGTTGGATAAACAACAGAGAGAATCCACTGTCTCAAGCTTGCACCTTAACCTCTATTTGATCAACACTTTCATGTGCGAAGTTGGCCCACTGATAGGTGATGCAATCCAATTTTAGATCTCACCATTCTTGATGAGAAAGATACTATGGACTGTAGTGAGGAGGATATGCTACAGCGAGCTCAAGACATATATGCTTTTTTCACTGCCTACCCTAGTGTGCTCCACTGCCTCACCAAGCTCTCTAAGAAATTTAGGCTTTGATAAACTGGACATATGCACCATGTCCTGTTTGACTGCTGCAAGCAACTGAAGCATCTAACTCTTGATCATTGTGATGCTGGTTCCTACTCTCTCTTTACGATTGATGCATCAGACTCAAAGCTCCGTGTTCTAGAAATCGAAAAGTGTCGCTTTGTGAAAATCGATCTGGTCTGCCTTCCAAAATTGGAGACGTTTATATGTGACACCTCGGTATCTCAGTATGCACCGGTGGCCTTTGGTTTTTCACATCTCTTGGCGTATTAGAACTCTCATGTGGTTCAAATTGCTATCAAAGTGAGCTTCTATATGGAGGAGTAACAGGCATACATACTCTGACATTGGATTTCCAAGGAGAAAACGTAAGTACATCATCATTTTTGCTAAATTGTGCTTTTTTTTCTCTATGGTATTCATCATGCCGTTACATTGGATTTCATAGAGAAAATGGAAGTATACTATTCTATTTTTTCCTAAATGGTACTTTATTTGGTATTCGTCATGTCATCACATATATGAAAGTTATATCATGGATGTGTTTATGTATGATAGATAGCAAACATAGCTGTAAATTCTCTGATAATCTTATTTTTGTGCTTGCAAAGTATTCATTATTTTTCTCTGAAATGGAGGAACTCCGCACCATATTCAGCAAGCTACGGAAGTTGTCCATACTTGGTATCTTTGTTGAGTTTGACATTTTATGGACGACGGCATTTCTTGTGGCAGCACCATCTATCAAAATATTATGTATTGAGGTGATGTCTTAGTCTGTGTTTCTTTTCTTGTCCACATTTGGATCTTTAGTTTTTCACAAAACTTAGTGGAAGGTTGTTTAAAACTTGATTCCAATGATGTATCACATATTTAATGAATCGGTCACACAAATGCAGGTATGGGAACATGCATGCAATGTGGGCGAGACGAGACTCCCTTCCTTACTTATGTCAGTTATCATTTCCGAGTGTTATTTACCATGACAACATCTGTTATGGCTTACCTCCTAATGATGAAGTCAATTTTTGTCGACCCAGTCATTTGGATTTTAATCCAACTTAACGTCAGTTGATCTATGTAACCCTACAGCATTGTAGCATATAAAATTTTCTTTACTACTCTGAATAAACAGGGGCAAAGATGGTGAGAATAACATACACCGATCTAATGAGATGTTTTTCTTTTTTCTGCTGACAATAATTACATCTTCCTGTTGTAGGCTTGTAGCCCAAGTTAGTGATGGGAATGATTTTATTTTATTTTGTTAATAAGTTTTCTGTGAATTGATGCATATTTTCATAGTAATAAAGTTTGCAACCCTCCTGGCGGAGGGTGACAATGAGCAAGATTTATTTATATGGCCATGGAGGTTGTTCGTAGAACTAACTATACACAGAGGGCTGGACATTGCCTACTTACTTTAGATGTTATTACTGTAGCTGTGCATCGTGGAAAATTTAGCCAGCAGATCTATACTAATCAACAGCCATAGTTGTGTTTCCATCTTGGAATTCTAAGTTTCAGAGTTTAGTGTAAAGAAAATCAAACAATTTACACGCTAGAGAAATTTTAGTTCCTGTCACCATGTGTAATTATGCTCTGTTGGTATTTATGAATAAAGTTTGTGGCAGCTAAATAATGGATCCTTGATGACTTATGTTGCAGCAACTGGACGACGAAGATAGGCTCAGCATGCTGACTGATGATATTTTACTGTCCATCTTGGGGAGAGTCAGTTCACGTATGGCTGCAAGGACAAGTGTGCTCTCTACACGGTGGAGGCATCTCCCTTGGATGCTGCCTGAGCTCAGCATAAATGCCAAGGATTTGCTATCTGCTCCATTCGCTGACCCTATTGAGGCAAATGATATGGAACAAGCTATGGCGTCTTTGACCAAAGCAACCAGAAGTTTGTTGGATAATCAACAGAGAGAATCCACTATCTCAGGTTTGCACCATAACCTCTTTTTGATCAACACTTTCCCCTGTGCAAAGTTGGCCCACTGATAGGTGATGCAATAGACAGTGGTTTGTTGAAAGATCTGGATCTAACCATTCTTGATGAGACAGAGCCTCTTAACCATAGTGAGGAAGAGATGCAACAGCGAGCTCAAGATGTAGATGCCTTTTTCACTGCCTACACCTAGTGTGCTGCACTGCCTCGCAACGCTCTTTCTAAAAAGTGAAGGCTTTGACAAATTGGACAACCATCATGTCCTGTTTGACTGCTGCAAGCAACTGAAGCATCTAACCCTTTTACATTATGATACTGGTTTAAGATTGATGCTTGGGTATCGACTTTCTCTGCCTCCCTGAAATAGAGAAGTTATTTTGCGATACTTGGGTATCTCTGTGTGCCCTGTTAACCTTTGGTTTTGTGATGTCCCATCTCTTGTGGAATTAGAACTATCAATTCGTATCTTGTTTGTTTGTTTAATGTTGTGATCAGCCTTGGTTACATCCTGAAATGGATGAACTCTGCACCGCATTCAGCAAGTTAAAGAAGCTGTTCGTACGTGGTATATTTGTTGAATTTGACATTTTATGGACGACGGCCTTTCTTGTAGCAGCCCCATCTATGGAAATGTTACATATTGAGGTGATTTCTTTGTCCTTGTTTCTTTTCTTGTCCACTTGGAGCTATAGTTTTTCACAAGTATTAGTGGAAAGTTGTTTCAAACTTTATTCTATGTCATTTCTAATGAATTGCTCACACAAATGCAGGTATGGGAACATACATGTGATGTTGATGTGGGTCTCAGACCTGGTTCCTACCCTGAAAGATTGAATCCTCAGTGGGAAATACACTTGGACAGCAGCTCCGAAAACAAGCTTCTGAAAGAGCTAGAAATCGATGGATTTAAATCGCTGGAACAACAGTTCACGTTTATAAGATCCGTGTTGGAGCGATCTCCAAACTTGCAGAAAATAGTTCTCAGAGAGGAGGGCCAATGTGATTACTGTGATGCCCTTGAGGCACCTCGTCTTTCAAGATTTCCAAATAAGAAAGAGGAACAAAAATTGGTGGTTAAGCGGATTAGAGATGGCATGTTCTCGCCGGAGATAATTTTTTGCAAATAAGAACAGAGATGACATATCTCAGGCCTCAATACTTAAAAGTTGTAACATGTCATGTCACTTGCATTTGTTGATCTTATCTAAAAAGATAAGCTCAGAGTTAATTTTCATACAAGACATAAATCTTATGGAGAGATTCCGTGAGGTTTGCGAATGTGTTCTGTTGTCTGGGTTGTGTGTGTTTGGCAACACATCCGTCCGCCTTGCAGTGGAGGCTGTCACATGTACACCAATGGGTTTGGAGTGCTAGGCGCACATCATCATATGTGTTGGAAACCCACCAATTTTTTTTCTTTTGCTCATACTAGTGGAAGTTTATGCTTTTTGGTTGAACGTAAGAGCATCTCCAGAAGCTCCCCTATTGTCAGCACGCTGCCGCCAATGGCTGCACCCCCTCCCTCCCTCCGCCCCTACAACAAAGAAGAAATAGTTTAGGTCAGACAACTATTTGAGGAATGCATTGGTCCTGGAATGGGAGAGTGTTTCCATCGATCCTATTGTAGTACTGATTAAAACGTGGAGACATATTCGAAGCATATTAGGGAGCACAATCATCGCAATTTCACAGTATCATCCGACCGCATGATCACTTCAATAAATCACCAGTGGAGTTCAGTTCAAGTGTTGCGAGTTGCGACCGATGGGTGGGCTTTTGTCACCCAAGTTGATCATGCCAAGTCTAGTCGTCGAGACCTGATGGATTTCCCGCCCACTTCTACCAACGCCATTGGGATCTCTATGGAGAGGAGGTTTAGGGTTTAGGGTGTGTCCAGAGTACACCGAAATAGCACAAGCTTTGCACATGTGTCGCAAAAGCGAAGAGAAGCTTGCACAGATTGACGACGCCCTCGACGGCCGCCACCATGGACGAGGAGGGACATGCGCCATCTCGCGTCTCACCAGGATAATTTTTACCCATTGTTACCTATTTAGTGAAATTCCTCGTCGCGACGCCACCACCGCCGAAAAAGGACGGCCTAAGTTGTGGGGTCTGTGATGGTTCCATTCTCGGGGCGACATGTGGATGCGGCAATGACATGCGATGATGGAGGCCTCGATTGTGGGAGATGTGATACACTTGGGCAGGGGCCGTGGCTCAGGTGGTGCCCGGTGACCATGGTCGTGCGAGCGGTTTGGGGGTTGGAGCAAGATGTTTGGTGCCGGTGCTGCAACCGCTAGCTATCATGCTCAGTATCGATGGCGGTGAGTTCTTACGTGAGAAATCGTTCTAACTTCGGTTTGGCGGCGACATCTTTGGTATCGCCCCCTTCTTAAAGGCATCGGCACCGCTACTCATTGATCTTCGTTTGATTCTGGGAGAAACCTTGATCCTTAAATATCGCGATAGCGATGCTCCGGTGTCGTGCCTTTCTTGAAGGTGTCATCTTAGAGTCCATTGTTCGTTGTGTATTATCATTGTTGTATCCTGCCTGGTGCGGTGTCGTGTTGGAGTGCGTTTGTAACGGGTGTTATGTTGGTCGTTGGTTTATTTATAAAGGAGAGAAAAGGCCCTTTTTTTGGAAAACTGTCTTAATTGTTTCATCTTTTTTGGCTTATTAATTAAAATTACAATGTATTGAATACATTAATAATAATTATAAAATAAAATCATAAACATATTTATATAGATAAATCATAGATGGTATTTGAAAATCTTTATTTAGAGCTACAACTAGATTTGGCTAATCCCTCAATTACCATAACTCAAATCCATACAATTACATGTAATGTAGAACCTAAATTAAAATTTCACCTGCTAATCCCTTAATTACGTCCATACAGTTACATGCATGAGTGTGTGCATATCATCTTACACTAGTCCACAACAGTCGAAAGAAAAAATGTACAACACGGAAATCATGTGAAACATCAAAGTGATGCTCCTAATCAAAAGGACAGTTCAAACAGTCGATCGTGTGCAACGAATTTGACAATCTTCATCCAAAATAGCTCTAAACATACATACGAAATTGAACATTTACAGCCAACGTACTACAAATGATCATCGGAAGGGAACCACAACATCGATGTTCATCTTCTTTATATAAAGCTTATCTCGAATCAAAGCATCATTGTATAGATTACAAGGGATCAAGTTAAAAAGATTAAGATTTTTTTTTACTAAAAAACACCTGTAAACTCGTGCACATCCCTGCCCAAGCATGAGACCCACCCACGTTAGCTCGGGTTTGATTGGCAAAAACGGTCCAATAGAGTGCATCCCCTTAGTCTGATCCGTAGATGTTTTAAGATTCGTGCAAGCCGAGAAACGCATGCAACAGAAGCTATCAAACGCTCGATTTTTACACTAGACAAGTCTAATAAGGCCGTGCTTGGATTGTTCGTATTGTAAGCCGATACATCCGGAAAATATACGCGTGTTAAGAAAAACCCGATGGACATCCAACTGCTGCTTGGTTGATCGTTTATGAGTTGTAGTACCCTGTAAAATACTGGTTTGTTCCGTCGAAGACTGTAATACAACGGTATGGATTTTACAGCCGCAAAATTTTACATGTCTCCCAAGCGGGGCCTAATTGGACATTATACAGACATTACGTCCTTGGTAAGTCCACATATATAAAGTTTGTTCTGGAAGCTAATACTTTTATTGTGCGTGCAAAAAATTATACCATGAAAGTCCTTTGCGTTAGTTGGCTTATTAAGAAAAGTCCACGAACTTGGATGGACTAGGGTCGACCTGTCCACGACAACGAGACGGGGACAGTGAAGCTGAGGAGCAGGAGATGCCAGCTTGGGTCCATGGTCCATACCACACCAATTTCAACCAGCAGACAGCACCATGCAAGAAAATAAAGTTTGAATCGGCAGGCACACTGACTATTGCAACGCATGGTTACACACACTCATGCACCAGTATAAAATGAGATGCACCGCCAAGGAGGTTTTGCATGCCAAGAGCACTTGAGAATCACTTACATCTATCCCAAACTGGTTTCTTGCTGAGTTCCTGTGTCTGTGTATACTTACCACAGGCCACGGTTGAATTCATGGCGAAATGCTGGCTGCTACTCGTCTTCTTCGCGTTTCTCCTGCCGGCCGCCCGCGCGACATGCCACCTCGACGACCTTCACGCGCTGCGGGGTTTTGCCGGGAACCTCAACGGCGGAGGCGTCCTGCTCCAGGCTGCATGGTCCGGGGCATCATGCTGCAGCTGGAAAGGTGTGGGCTGCGACAGTGATAGCGGTCGCGTAACGGTGTTGCGTCTCCCTGGATGGGGCTTTGCGGGCCCCATCCCAGGAGCCTCCCTCGCGGGCCTCGCACGGTTGGAGGAGCTTTTCCTCGGCTCCAACTATTTCATCGGCACCCTTCCAATTGAGCTCTTCGAGATAATTGGTTTACGTAAGCTCTCTCTCGCATCCAATGAACTCACTGGACAGCTGGGCTCATGCCTTCGTCAACTGAAAAACCTCACCTTGTTGGACTTGTCCACCAACCACTTCTCCGGCCATCTTCCTGACGTTTTCGGTGACCTCACGTCACTGGAGCATTTGGCGGCACACTCCAATAGCTTCTCTGGATCGTTGCCTCCATCTCTATCATCACTCTCATCTATCTGTGAGATCAACCTCCGAAACAACTCCTTGTCTGGTCCGATTGCTCTTGTCAACTTCTCCGTCATGCCACTTCTTGCTTCGATTGATTTTTCTACAAACTACCTGAATGGGCCTCTCCCGATTAGCCTTGCGGATTGCGGCATGCTCAACTCACTTAGCCTTGCCAACAATCAATTGGTCGGCACCATACCGTCGTGGATTGGTAAACTTGACCACCTTCGCTACTTGGATCTCTCAAATAATTCATTGGTTGGCGAGGTGCCTACGGGTTTGACACTGCTCAAAGTTCGCACCACCACCAATTTTTCGGGTATAGCTTTCACTACCATGCCATTGCATGTTAAGGGCAGTAGAAGAACACTCCAACAACAACAACCAAATACTATTACTGGGACAAACAACAGTGTCAGATCTGGGAGTGGCAATATAGTATCTGGGAACAACAACGTAGTCATATCTGGGGACAATAACAATGTTTCTGGGAGCAACCAAACAGTCAGATCTGGGAATAACAATGTCATAGTTGGAAGCAACCATGTCGTAACTGGGAGCAGCAATACTGTATCTGGCAGGAACAACATGGTAACCGGGAACAATAATGTTGTATCAGGGAGTAACCATGTCGTGTCTGGGGACAACCAAGTCATAACTGGAGGTTAATGATCTATGATTGGATTGCTTTTGTCTTCCTTGGTGCATCTTAGTGTGGCTCACAACTACTTGGTGGGCCTGATCGCGTTTAACTTCATGGATATAGCATCCTACGTACTTAAAATAAGATTTACCTACATATATATATATATATATATAATAAATGTCGACCTGAATAGCAATGGCTACTTGTAGCTTATGTACAAGTTTTCATCATGGATGTTTAGATGTGGTCATATCACTTCTTCTATTATCTGTGATGTGTAATGTTTTCTTATATATGAAGATTGGTCTATGAATTATCACTACCTAATGTCGTCTGCTTGTACGATTCTTCTGTGCAAGTGTCAACGTTACATGCATCAATGTCAAATGTTTGGATGAAGATCTACACACACAAAAAATGGATTAAGAGTATGGAACAAAAGAGCAAAGATTAATGTTGGCATGAAGTCGCTTATGCAGGGCCAAACCTTTAGCTACCCCTCCAAATAACACTATGTTTGAGGCTCCATGATTTTGTTGGGAAGCACTTGTGTTGAAGTAGTTGTACTTGATATAGTGGAGTCTGGTACAATGTGTTCCTAACAGCCTTCATCTTTCCACTATCCGGGCACATGCATCAGTGGTGATGCAATACAAATTGTTTTCCTTCTGCACATTGCGGTTCATTTTCAAGCACTTATTACCTACCTTTGACCTAGTTTAGATTTTACCCCTTAAAGCTATCATAGCTGCCACGGTCCATCTTTGATATGTGTTGCATTAAAGTAACATTTTCCATTTTTGAGAAATCCGGCAAAGGCTTCTTATGGTTTGTTAGAGCCAAATAAATAAGGTAAATGCTTGGTAAGATGAGAGAATGTCTGCTTGCGCAAATCTTTCGGTGGTTTGGGGGTTCTAAATCTCATAACTTAAAGTAAAGTTGACCTAACAACATATTTTTATAAGGCCATTAATCAACACGATTTACCATGGGTCGATCTGATATGGAATGCATATTATAATGATGACCATATTTCCAACTTTCCTACAAGACGTGGCTCATAGCGGTGGAGATACTCTTGCTCGATTCTTAGTGAATTTAAGAGCATGACCATATGTTCAGTCAAATCCGGTTATACTACAAAGTTATGGAAGGATAACATGCAAGGTGACAAACTACTAACATAATTCCTTGTGTATTCATATGCCAGGGACAAGGAAAATATTGTTGCTAGAGCTCATGAACAAGCCATCGATGATATATATGATATGTTCCATCGCTATGTCTTTTGCTATTGTTTAGGAAAGTATGCAGTCACATGAGCTTCTGATTAATATCTCTGGTGATGGTACTAAGGGCCAGTTCTTTTGTGGCTTATGGTTGGCTGTGGAAATAAGCTGCCCCCTACCCAGATTATTCTAGAAGCCCAATCTAAAATTTTATTTTAAAAGTCTATTAGTTAACCTTTAATTACTAGGCTTCTGTAATAAAAATTTATGTTGGCCTTCTAGAATAAGGTGGAGAGAGGGGGCAGCTTATTTCCACAACTGTCCATAAACCCCAAAAGAACTGGCCCTAAGAATAGCTGAAAGTTCCTCTAGTCTAGTACCAAATACTCTACTAAAACAGTATACACTAAATTTTCTGGTAATCCACTTAATACTCCCAAACCTTTCAAATGGATTTGGAAATTTAGTTGCTTGGCTAAGCAAGAATTCCCTGGCTCTTACTACAAGACATATTGAATACCAAAGATCTCATGACTAGGAAAAACTTCCATGTGGAATATAATTCTTGTGTGTTCGTTATTTCAAAACTAACAAGGACTACATGTACCTAGTTTTATTATCTGACTTTAGTCCGAGCTTCTGGCTTGCCTTGTGTATCGAATGGGATACTGATATGAACATTATAAACATGCTATTGGAAGCCATGCAGGTCTAATCTTTTAAGGAATGTTTCATTGTTGGATGCTAGAGCATATGGAAACATAATCATATTTGACAACAAGTAAATGAACCTCAGTTATTGCATTAGTCCTTTCACTAACACTCTAGTATTGTCATCCAAAAGTCTAAACATAGTTTGACCACATGCGCCATCTCGCGCCTCTCAATGCCAGAAAGGGGTGGCCCGAGGTGTGGGATGTATGATGGTTCCATTGTCGGGGCAGCCAATGGATGCGGTTGCGATATGCAACAACGGAGGTATCATTCAGTTATGCGACAGCTAAATCATGAATAGTGTAAATTTTATGGATAAAATTAATGAATACAATATTTTTGTAGATGCACAAATATATTTTCATACTGACAAATATATTCATTTAAAAATACATAAAAATCATGTTGTCACAAGATTGTATCCGTAGTAAACGAACGCATCGGCTTTTTCCCCAGAAGACACAAACATAGTTTCATCATGCGCTACAGGATGGATCACATCATCGCCTAACCTTGAGCAGTCCCACACTTCATGTGGATTCTTCTGGTTAAACATCATTTTTAGCTATCTTAATTGTTTGATCTAATATTTATTTATTTATTAAATTTATGTTTTATTTGGTAATTTAATAATTATTACAAAATAAAATTATAAATATATTTAAGTATATTAATCACAAAAGGGATTTCACAAACCTTTATTTACAAAATACTAGTACTAAATATTGATTTACCAGATCTCATAAAAATTGACTACAAAATAAAATCCTAAATATATTTAGGCAGACAATGACATACGAAATCTGATAAACATTCGTTTAAAAAATTATACTATCAATATGGATAGATAATTTCAAGGCTAACATAGTGGAATATTTATATTCCGTTGCAACGCACATGCAACTCTTTTTTTAATACAGTTTAAAATTTGTGATGACTAATCATGTAGGTAAACCCTCTTTTCTTAGCGAACGAACGCATCCACCGTGTGATTTATGCAATTCGTCGGCTGAGGCGATGGATAGAAACTCCCGCACACTAAACCACTCCTTAACAATCGTAAGCGAACAGAACAATATCGCTTTCCTGTTTCTTTTATCGACGCTGCAATACAAGCAACTCTTTATCATTGTGATACTCGTTCCTACTCTTTCTTTACTAATATTAATGCACCAGACTTAAAGCTCTGTCATCTAGAAATCGAAAAATACTGCTTTGTAAGAATCGACTTGGTCTGCCTCCCAAAATTGGAGACGTTCATATGTGACACCTGGGTATGTATGCGCCGGTGACCTTTGGTTTTGTCCCGTCTCTTGGCGTATGAGAACTTTCATGTCGTTCAAGTTTTCGTCAAAGCAAATATAAATTAAATGAGCTTCTATATGGAGTAATAGGCATACATACTCTCACATTGGATTTCCAAGGAGAGAACGTAAGTACATCATTTTCGCAAAATTGTGCTTTTTTGGTATTCCTCATGTTATCACACTAGATTTCAAGGAGAAAACGGCATTCATCGTGTCATCACGTACATGAAAGTTATATATCATGGATCGATGTGCTTATGTATGATAGAGAACAAATATAGCTCCGTATTTTTGTGCTTGCAAAGTATTCATTCGTATTCTGTTTGTCTTCTTTGGTTGTAATCTGAAATGGAGGAACTCCGTACCACATTCAGCAAGCTGACGGAATGGGGAGAAGCGAGTTCAAAGCACATATCAAAAAACCCACCACAATTGCCCGTAATTGATACAACTGCTATGGGACGTAAACCCCACCACGACTGTAGCAGAGGCTTCGTCGCCACCATCTCCCTTTGCTCGAAGCTGGTAGCGATGGTTTCCGGGTGTCGTGGATGGCCATATTGAAACGACGATTGGGACGTGGTAGATCTTGAGTGGTGTAATTACTTCTACCGGCTTGTCCGCAGCAGCCCATAGTTGGTTAAGAGCAACCGACGAAAGGTGGCGGCTACGCGCAATAGGGCAGAGGCTTCCTTGCCATCATCTCCCTCCGTTTGTAGAATCCAAGGCCTTCACCGTCGTTTAGATGTAAGTGATGGCTTTCTTGTAGTGCGTTTCATACACACCCGCTGGAAACCCCAAGAGGAAGGTATGATGCATCAAGTAACAATTTTCCCTTAGTGAAGATACCAAGATGATCAATCCAATAGGACTTAAATTTCTTTAAGAAGGTGTTCAACGACACCAAAAAACACTTGGTTGACGGTGTCAGAAAACGCGGACCTGCACACTTGAACACGAAAACTTTCGTCCCCAAATAACCAGGAAGGTTGTCAAGCTTGTTGTCTCGCTGTTTACGAAGGAATTAAACGTATGGCGTGGTGAGGCAACAAAAATTAAAACTATGCAGCAAGAAAAAGAGAAAGAAAAATAAATACGAACGGTTGTAAACAATGGTGGAAGATGGATCAAGGGTCACGGTTTCACTACCGGTGTCTCTCCATAAGTTGATAAAAATGTTGGGTAAACAAATTACAGATGGGCAATTGATAGAATTATAAACGCAACGCAATACTAATTATGACAACAGAAAGCTCAAGGTCCTAAACATGTTAGCATTACTTCAGACATATATATATATATATATATATCGCTATCCAACGGCATCTATAACTAAGAGTCTACCTTGAGACCATTATCGAGTGTATCTTACTGGTATTAAGTTGCAAACGCAACAGACAAATGTTATGAGCTTGCTACATAATGTAAGCGACATCTATGAGCAATAAATAGCCACAAACACCGATGTTTTACTCTTAGTGTCAATAGCACATCCACCGTTTTAGATTTTTCTATCACCCATGCCCATATGGGAGGATGCATGAACGGATGAACCCACTATCGAGCACTATGCTCTCTCTTGGAGATATAAGCCACTACTTACCCAAAGTAACAACATATAAAGAAGAGCATGCAAGACCACTCAAATAACATATCAAAAGATATCATATATATATATATAGTATGAAAGATATGATGATAATCTCACAATTCATCGGATCCCAACAAACACAGCATAACAATTACAACAAAAGTGGGTTGATTATGATAAGCAACTCACAATGACTAATTAGTGAAGCACAAGATTGGAGAGAGAACCACCTAGGTACTACCATGGACCCATGGTCCAAGGGTAGACGACTCACACATCATCCGGGAGGCAAGCATGGTGAGGCAAAGGCCTACGGGGATGATCTCCCCCTCCATCAGGGTGCCGGGACATGGCTTTAGCAGGCCTGGATCGTAGTTTTGTCGTGGCGGTGGAACGATGACTCCTCTTCTGTTAATTCTTCCTCCTCCAAAACTTATTTGTCAGGAGGGATATATAGGCGAAGGAGGAGCTCATGACGTGGAAGAGGGCTCCCAGATGACCTGGGGGTGCGACCAGGGTCAAGCTTGCGCGCTCTGGACGCCTGGGCCAATGGTGGGTCCCCTCCGGTACTTCTTTGCATAGTTGTCTTCGTCTCAGGTAAAAACTGATATCCGTGAATTTCAGGTAATTTGGAGAATATTTTCCATGCAGGATTTCTGAAATAAAAGGACAATAGAAAACAGGAACTAGCACTAGGCACTAGGTCAATAGGTTAGTTCCAGAAAATGCTATAAAATGATGTGAAAGTGTAGCAAAATCATGTAACTATATCATGAAACAAGCATGGAATAAACAAAAATTATTGATATGTTTTGGGTGTATCAGTAAACAAGCCCTCTTTTGTTGTGTCTAACTCAAATTCTAGTTTTGCCAACACATTTCACTATCGTGCTTACTGTAAACACTTGCTCGAGTGAAAAGTTGACAGGATTACTCCAATATAGGAAGTTGGAGTACTCGCATCCTTATAGGAGAACATGCTACGCAATAAAAATATGCTACACGATCACACGCAAGATCACTATGCATAGGCTGCAACAATCAATCTGAACAACAATAAGAGTAGCAGAAGCAATGTAGATTGTTGGTGAAGAGAAATGATTCTCACAGCTAGGTTGTATCTCCTACCTGCAGGAATTTCTCCTTGGTGATCCTTTGATCTAGATCCAACATCACTTCGTCATCCAGGAAGAGCTCTAGAGGGAGAGAAAACTTAGCGGCATCCTCGTTTAGTTCAACTAGAAGGAGAATAGAGAGAGGTGCTGCTACGTCCAAAACGTATCTATAATTTCTGCTTGCTCCATGCATGTTTTGTGTGACATTGCTATGATCTAGATACACTTTCATACACTTTTGATCATATTTGGACTAACCTATTAACTCAGTGCACCACAGTGCCAGTTCCTGTTTTCTGCTGTTTTTCTATTTCAGTTTTCCCCCATATAAAAAGTGCTCCAAAAACTCGGGAAAAATCAGATAAAAAATCAGCGCAGAAGAACATTCCGGAAGAACCTGAGTGGGGCCAGAGGGACACCACCAGGGGCCCAGGCGCCCTGGTGGCGCGCCCCAGGGGCTGGCCGCGCCAGGGGGCCGCCTGGACCCCTGGTGGCCCCCCTGGCTGCCCCCCTTCGCCTATATATTCTCCGTGACGAGAAACCCTCAGAAGGAGAACCCTTTTTCGCGATCTCGCCTCTGTTCCGCCGCCGCCGCGCTTCCGAGATCGGGAGCACCAACAGACCTCTTCCCGGCACCCTGCCGGAGGGAGGGCCGACCTCCGGGAGCCTCCTCTCCACCATGGATGCTTCTCGGATGTGCCGTGAGTAGTTTCTTTTGGACCATGGGTCCGTGATCAGTACCTATGTGATGTTCTCCTCCCCTCTTTGTTCTTCATGGTTTAGACCTCGTGAGCTGCCCTACATGATCGAGGCACTTTTGTAATCTTTCTGCTGTTGCTATGCTGAGTTTGATGAGATCTGATGGATTATGAGATTATGTTCAGATTGTGATAGAGTAATATATTTGGTTCTTATCTTTTATATTTTTGTTCTTAAGTAATTCTTGCATGTTCTCCGTTGCTGTTTATTGCTTTGGCCAAGTAGTAGGTAGTAACCCCAAGAGGGAACGTTATGCTCGATTGTGGGTTCATGCCCCCTGATGACACGCTTGAGTGACAGAAACATGAGTCTAGGGGATGTGTTGTTGCCACAAGGGGGAAAACAACGGTGCTTGTAACCGCGGTTGCAAGGATTGTTTACTTTATGCAAAGTGCTTTTTAATGCAGTTGTCTGTTGCTTTGGGTTTACACTTTGGGTGGGCTCGCAACTTAATACCAGCGAGATGTTCTGGATAGATATCTCAAGGTGGATGATTAGTAGTAGATGCAGTTGGATTTCGGTCTACTTATTTTGGCGTTCTGCCCATGCTTTTGAGCCTCTTCCTTTCTTTTGTAGCATAGTTAGCATTGCGGTGCGTTCATAATCCTCTCAATTGCCCTTCTGTAATTTGTTCACCTCGCATAACAGTTTTATCGTCTTTTGGGAGAGAGACATCAGTAGTGAACATCACGTATCCCGGTCCATATCCTCATCACTGTTTCCACACTCATTTACTTTTCTGCATTTACTTTCAGTTGCTATCATTATCCCTTGTGTTTGATCCTTTGTGAACAACAAGACCGGAGAGATTGACAACCTCTCTGAACTTCGTTGGGAACAAAGTTATTTGCGTCTGTGTGCAGGTCCGCGTCAGTTGCGCCGCTAAAACCTACTTATCATCTCCGGAGTCCTACTGGAGACAAACCTTGGTATCTTTACTGAGGGAAATTTTCTGCTATGCTACATCACACCTTCCTCTTGGGGTTTACCAATGAAGGGCGAGCAATCACTATCATCACCTCGCACACCAAGCAAAGAATTTCTGGCGCCGTTGCCGGGGACTCCGAGTGCTAAGATAGGGGAGTTGCACACTACCCTTTACCTTTGTTTTTTAGTCTTGTTAGTTTATCTTTCAGTTTTTATCTCAGTGTCCTTTACGAAAAACCACAAAAATAGTTGCTACCTTTTGCCTTTGTCTTGCTTTTGCCTATTTATTCTATCCTCACCATGGGTGATGAACCACCCAAATATGGTAGGATGGACATGTTTCACTTGGATCGTCTTCGATCAATTTGTGCTCGCGCTAAAAACCCGACCGACTTGGTTGAGGGAAAATCATTGGATGAGCATGCTCATTATACGCGGCACCGCCTATCTCAGAAAGGGAAACACTTATGGGATCAAATACATGTTTCTTATTGCCATGCTAAAATTTTGTGCCACGTTTATGATTTCACTTGATGTTCTAATATAGATCATAAACACCTCCCTTTCCAATGTGAGTTTAATGAAAATGAGATCTTATCTTCTTATGCTAAAGGTGTTTATGATTACTTTGATGTTGAAAAGATTGAAGAGTTTGTTGCTTTTAAAGGTGCCTATGAGATTGCTTCTTTGATTGAAAAGTATCACGATACTATTTTCGAGTCTGAAAATTTGCAGTTCTTGCTTATTGCTTCGAGAATTATACTTCCAATTCTTATATTGAGGATTTTAAAAATAAAATGTTTGCTGCCCAAGAAGAGGCCAATGATTGCTTTGAGGAGGAATCCCATGATTCCGAGGACTCACTTGAAATATCCCTTTCTGAAAATTTTGATACTTGCTTTGTTGATGGCCAAGATGCCACTATGGATGATGCTAACAAAAATGAACTCTCTATAGTTCCTTATGTTAAGCATGAAATTGTTGGGGTTTACCAACGAAGGGCGAGCAATAATTATCATCACCTCGCACACCAAGCAGGTGCACGGGTAGAAGGAGAGGCTAGCCCCACCCCAGTATATATAGGTGGTCAGGGTATGAGTGCGAATTTCTGGAGGCCGGGCTACACGTAGCCCTTTATTTCCTACTCCACATTTCCAGAAAATTTCATAATGAAATACGCGTTGGTGTAAGCTCCACAAAAAACAAATTCATGTACTTTAATAGTGAATAGTACGTGTGCTAGAAATACAAGATTTTTATATTTTTCTATAGCTCGCCTAAAAACACATTTCACCGAGAAACTTTACAGACAAGTAATATAGATCCATAAGTATGTGTGTATTTTTTTCTCATATTTTTTTGAAACCTACAAGTTAAAAAATTTGAATTTTCAAAATTAAAGGAGCAATGGAGCTCGAGATCCAAAAGCAATTTCTGATGTTTAGCTTACTACTAGTTTAGTATATCTAGATGAACAATCGATGGTTTAAGTATTAGCAAAAATTTCACATTCCATGATATTTCCCTTCTTCCCTCCTAGATTATCACATCCCATACAAGTTATATTATGAATAGTTTTTTTGGATTAGATTTGGTATGTTTCCTTTTGACGAACGATGTAGTTCAAAGATGCATGAATGTTTGTGCTCTATATTTGTTCCTAATTACTTAATTTTGTGTCAAAATATTTTTAGTCAAATTTTAGCCTAGAACAACAAAGTGTTCAATGTTCAAACTATTGGGCCAAGTAAGCTAAAATTTCTTTATTTTGTCCAATATGTGTGTGCAGAACTACAAACAAAAATAGTGTAGTTTTTAGAGAACTAATTTATTTTCATTATTACAAAATTGCGCTATATGTAGGTTAAAAGGATCATTTCTAAGCAAATACTTATTTTTCTCAAATTTCGATAAATCATGTGACATTTTTACGACATGCTCGTGTTCCAATAATAGGACAATGTACAAAGGCACTTTATTTGTACACAAGCAGAAGAAACGATTACAAAGACACTTTATTTGTATATACGTTAAAGAAATAAATACACGGGAACTTTATTTATATATACACTGACTAAGCAGGCATAAATGAACTTTATTTGTACATAATTTGAAAAAATAAATATAAATGCCCTTTATTTGCCTATACACAGAAGAAACAAATACAAAGGCACTTTATTTTGTATATAAGCTTACAAAAAGATTAAAGGCACTTTATTTTTATATAAGCTGAATATATAAATACAAAAACACTTTATTTGTGTATAAGCATAAGAAACAAGTACAAAGGAACTTTGTAAATTTGTATGTACGTTGAAGAAACAAATACAAATGCCGTTTATTTTGTATATATGCTGAAGAGATAAATAAAAAGATACTTTATTTTGTATAGACGCTTAAGAAACAAATACAAATGTACTTTGTTTTGTATGTACCCTAAGCAACAAATACAAAAGCACTTTACTTTGTATGTACTCTAAGGAAACAAATAAAAAGGCACTTTATTTTGTATATATGCTCAAGAAACAAAAAACAAAGGTACTTTATTTTGTATAGACGCTCAAGAAACAAATACAAAGGTACTTTGTTTTGTATGTACCCTAAGGAAACAAATAGAAAGGCACTTTACTTTGTATGTACCCTGAGGAAACAAATAAAAGACACTTTATTTTGTATATATGCTCAAGAAACAAAAAACCAAAGGTACTTTATTTTGTATAGACGCTCAAGAAACAAATACAAAGGTACTTTGTTTTGTATGTATCCTAAGGAAACAAATACAAAGGCACTTTACTTTGTAGGTATCCTATAGAAACAAATAAAAAGGCACTTTATTTTGTATATATATTCAAGAAACAAAAAAAGGTACTTTATTTTGTATAGACGCTCAAGAAAAAATATAAAGGCACTTTATTTTGTATGTACCCCTAAGGAAACAAATACAAAGGCACTTTACTTTGTATGTACACTGAGAAGAAACAAATGCAAAGACACTTTATTTTGTATATATGCTAAAGAAACAAATACAAATGCACTTTTTATTTGTATATAAGCTGAAGAAACATTACGAGTGTCTCAGTGAATGAGTGTGCAACTTAGGTGGCTTGGTTCTGGTTCGTCCCTCTTGGCCTCCCCTCTTCCCCTCCCTCCTTTCTTTCCCCCCTTCTCTGTCCAACTCCTTTCCCGACCAACCATCAGTGTCGCACTGAGCATCAACTCCGGGCCCGTCCCACAAGAAGGTACCACCTCCTCTAGCTCTTACTCCCCCGCCCCGTCTCTACAACTACAAATATTACTGTCTCTGTTGCTCCATGTTGCGTCAATCGACCGTGGTTTTAGGTCTGGCAGAGATCTCTCTCCTCATGGTTTCACTTAGCGAAAATATGGCTAGATTTGATAACCAGCCTGCTGATGCGATCCGTACAAGATTTTTCATGCTAAGTTTAATCATCACGTATTTAATATGGATATGTGAATTAAGCAGGACCCTCCCTGATCAGTCCTAGATATATGTATGTATGTGCGCTAGCTTGCTAAGCTACTCTCGTGTGAAAATCAGAATGCCATACCTAGTTTGGGAATAGCTATTGCGCAAAGTGTTTGGTAATATATCTGTACACCCGTCACATAATATGGAATGCATTCTCTCTTCTTTTTTCATTCAAATGAATCTAACTTGCTCCATGATTCTAGTACCTTCCCTCCATGCTAGTGCTAAGCTACCCTTTTGTAGAAATTAAAATGCCAACCCTAGTTAGAGAATAGCTATTTTGAGTTTTAGACTGCTTCATTACACCAATTTGTTTATGTATCTACATTTTCTTCACCCCTAACACCTACACTTGGCTACTTATAGGGTATGTTTGGTATGCATGCATATTTCTAGTTATATGATCCACATTTCATAAGCTATGTTTTTGTTAAATTTTGTCACACACTTTTATTGGCCATTTTGTTCGTTTGCCACACTTTTTGTGGTAGACAAAATTTACCTAAGATTAGTTGTGGCAAAGTTAATCATGATACAAACATGTTATTCTTCACTTGAATGAATCTAACTTACTTCTTGACTAGAAAATTCTAGTATCATGTTCGCTCACCCGGACTGTTCTCTGATTTATCTTCTCCAGGGAACAAAATACTGGTCAGGAAGACAACGCGACACTCTAACTAGGCATTCATCATCGAGATTAACTAAATGGAGGGTTGTAACTGCAACAAGCCGTTCGGGCCGACCAACGAGTTCCTCATCAAGTACCAGTACATCTCAGACTTATTCATAGCCCTGGCCTACTTCTCCATCCCACTCGAGCTGCTCTACTTCGCCAACAAGTCGCCATCCTTCCCCTATAGATGGGTGCTCATCCAGTTCAGCGCATTCATAGTCCTCTGTGGGGCCACCCACTTCATAAACCTCTGGACCTTCACAATGCACACTGAGACCGTCGCCATCGTCATGACGGTGGCCAAGGTCACCACAGCCGTTGTGTCATGTGCGACCGCCCTCATGCTCGTCCGTATCATACCTGTTTTGTTAAGTGTCAAGACGAGGGAGGTGTACCTCACCAAGAAGGCCAACAAGCTCGATGGGGAGATGGGACTCATACAAACACAGGTGGAGACGGGGAGGCATGTCAAGATGCTCACCCATGACGTCTTGGATCTTTCAAAACTTGAGGACGGAAGTCTTAAACCAGATATAAGTGCATTCAATCTTCATGATGTTTTTAAGGAGGTGCGTAGGATATCACTCTCCCAACCACCCAATTGCCGTAATGTGTGCTATTCTAGTATGAAATTGCTCTATTGCATTGCAGGTGATGAGTTTTGTCAAGCCGATTGCCGCCATAAAAAAACTTTTTGTCTCGGCTATATTGTCCCCTGACTTGCCTCTATTTGCTATCGGTGATGAGAAGAGACTCTTGCAAATTATTATAAATGTTTGTGCTAATGCTGTTAAGTTTACCAAGGAGGGGCAGATCTCGCTCTTAGCATCAGTTGTGAAGTCTGACTCTCTGAGAGAGTTTAGAAGCATTGACTTCCATCCGGTTGCGACCGATGGCCATTTCTATATAAAAGTACAGGTAAAGATTAATTTTGAGGTCGTTAATTAATCATGGCTGCATATGTATTTTCCACGGGGCTGGTAATTCTGATATTGTTGCCTCTCTTCATTTGTGCTTGCAGGTTAAAGATACAGGTTGTGGCATTAACCCTCGGGATCTACCCCATGTGTTCACAAAGTTTGCTCACACACGGAGCGATGAGAACCAGGGGCACACCAACAACGTCTTTGGGCTCGGCCTTGGGCTCGCCATTTGCAAGAGGTATTCCTCCACCAATCTGTTAATTGATACCCCATCGATCGATGACGCAGTTGGTGATTTGGAAAACCTCTGGAAAAATTTATGCACAAAACATCCCTCTAATAATGCAGGTTTGTGAACCTGATGGATGGGCACATTTGGCTGGGGAGCGACGGGGCGGGGAAGGGATGTACTGTGACGTTCATGGTGAAGCTAGGAGTATGTGACGCGTACTAGCAGCCCGGGGTCCCTCTGGTGTGGCTGAGCAACGCTGGCTTTGACCCATCGGGAATTGTGGGGATCTTCTTCACCAACTAAATCTTCATCAACACCATCTCCATCACCACCTTCGTCGCCATTCTCTTTCCAAACTATGAACTATTACCTCAAAGTTGTTGCTGGTTTTAATTGCTACTTTTTAGTTGATGATGTGTGGTTTTTTGACGATATGTGTTCAGATTGTCACCCATATCATTACCCATTGTGATCATCATTATGTCTTGTGAGTAGTTTATTACTTTCTTGCGGACTTGGGAGAAAGAATGTTGTTAGTGACCATGTGAAGTTGAATAAAGTTTGATGTTTTGATATTATTTTCTGGTGTAGTTCTCTAGTGATGAAATGTGAATGTGGACTGCATGTCATTTCATCTTTATGATCCTAGCTAGAGGAGAGTATTATTTGATAAGTTTATCTAGGATGGGTGACCGAAGTAAGAAATATTATCATACTCCGACTTTATAAAGTGTTGCATGAAGAGTTAAGGGGAACCCTAGAATTTAATGCTATGCTTATATGCTATGTTTATATTTTAGATGTTTACTAACAAATATAATCATAAATATGTATTGTTTCCAAATAAGGGCATGTCATATACCTAAATACAAGTGTACTTTAGTCGATGAATCGATACACCAAGGAAAGTGTAGAGTTAATTCCTTTTATTCTTATTGATATCCTTGTAATTTTCCAATCTACATGACAATACGTGAAAGTTTTTTATTAAATTATCAAATATGTACATAATGTATCGATTGATAGTTAAGTTAATTGAGTCTACCTTTATAAATTAATTTATATAAAATAAGTTTGAGTGTGTAAGAGTACAATAGAATCTATATTGTCTTGAGACTATCTTTATAAATTAGTTTATATAAAATAAGTTTTAGTGTGTAACAGTACAATAAATATATATTGCCTTGCCTTTATGTATGCCAATTGATTTAATGCATCAACTATTTGGCATTAGTGTGGAGCACATGTGGAAAGATTTGTTTGCAATATCTATGACTACCATGCCTCAAATATTCATTTTGTGTAAAATAAACATTTTACGTTGAATTTTGCAATAATGTTTCATAATTCATTGTAATTAAATTATCTTGTATAAAAATATATTGTTTTACTTTCTTAGTCACCATGTGTCTACTTCTTTATTTTTTACTAAATGTACATTCTCCTTTTTTGGAAAAGATAACATAGAAAGAGGCACATATAGACACGTACAATTTTTTCAGTTCTTTTTCCTAAGAGAATTTTCAACGTTGTCCCGCAAACCGAAATCACTATATTATGTGGGCACGTCCGAGGACACAGATACGAGAGCCAACCATCTAACATTGTCCATCAAACACGCACTCATGTCCACCCCTTTTTCTTCTTTCTAAAGTCTATACAATTTAAAATAATTATAGATGAGCATAATTCTGCGAGTAGTGAAAATATTCAAATGTGACACTATTTCATATTTAAATATTACAATCTAAACATTAAGCTTTTAAGTAAAATGGTTAAATTTGAGTTTATGCTCAATCGAATTGTTCTTAAGTTGATCATGAGTTCCTCGATGTCGAATATGTTGATGCATTTGAACAAACTCTTCAAACGTGGTTAAATTCTGAGCTGGAAGTTTGATATGATCACCCATTTTCTCAAGTTCTAGAGCTCCGGGAGCTCATTCACCCTCGTCCTCCATAATCATGCTGTGCATGATCACACAAATTGTGATTACCTTCCACAATGTCTCTGGATCCCATATTTTTGCAGGACCCCGAACAACTGCAAAATAGGCTTGGAGCACTCCAAATGCCATCTCCACATCTTTTAGCTTCTTCTTCTCTTTAGGCAAGGTGATATCTTTTCTGACCAACTGGCTTACATATGATCTTGACAAAGGTCACCCACGAAGGATAAATACCATCAATCAGATAGTAATCCATGTTTTAGTCATGAGCATTAGTGGTATGGTTGCACAAAGGATCGTGTCGTTCAATCAACCTAGCAAACAACAGAGACTGATGAAACATGTTGATGTCATTATGGCAGTCAAACACTACAAAGAAAGCGTGCAAATCCAGAGCATTGTGATACATATTATGTAATAATGATGCTAGGATTTTTAACATTATCCTGATGTTGCCCTTGTAGAGCATATGGGTATTTCTTCTCCATCTTCGATGCATTCAACCAAGGGATTCGAGCAGTGGTGAATCCAGGAAGAAAATTGATGGTGGGCTCAAAGTTAATCACGGAAAAACTTAACGACCGTTTAAAGAAAACAATCATTATCTCCTAATCAACATGTCCAAATAAACTAAAAAAATTCCAGATTACTTCTACAAAAATTCACTAGTTTGCTAGACTTTTTTTAATGTTTTGAAAAATATCAAATTTTGAATGAAAAATTGGATATGTGTAAATACATAACCACCAACGCCTATCTGCTGAAGCTTGCGAGCAATAACCATCTGCAGAGTAGCCGCATCAGCCACTCCATAGTAGCTACCATGAATTAATAGCAAAATTGAAAATTAATATGAATTAGTAAACAATAACTAAACGGATTAGACAAATAGCTATGAAACTGAATACTACTTGAATGCTTCAGCAGAGAAGCTTCATCAGGCAGACGGGTGTTAGAGTCGGGGCCCATTGAGAAGATGTAGGTCGTTAGCGAGTAAAAGGTGGAGCAATCCCCCTAATCCACGGTCGCGTTGTTGCTCATGGATCAGATATTCAGATGGGAAGGCGACGAGCACCATATGACCAGACTAAGGGAGGTCAAAGGTTGGTTAAGTAAGCCGGAGGTTGGCTGGTCTTCGTCGGATGAGCGGTAAGAGAGATTCTGACGACCGCGTCATCTAGGGAACATGATGTGACGATATATTGGGTTGCTCACGAGAGTGGACCTCCCTCTCTCTCTCTCTCTTTCTCTTTCTCCCTGAAAGGAACGACCGAACGAGCAACAAGCAGCCTCGTGTTGTGCGAACATGTGATGGGTTGTTCTGGTCCTTGAGACTAGTAGTAAAAATAAAATTTGCAGCCCTGAAGGGTAGTGGACAGCCTGTTAAAATCCATTGGGTAGATTCTCCGGTGGATTCGAGCATACTTGGCCATCTTCTGCTTCCAAGAATTTCATAAGTCTTTAGGTGTGTGTGACAATGGGCTATCTCAACTACTGTGGTCCAAACATCTTCACCATCGCCATAAAAACCTAACCATGTATAAATTCTGCATGTGCTTTCAGATAACCGAAGATACTCATTCCACGGATATGTGATGTGTCATAGGCGAGCATCCTCAATGCAGACGCACACTTTTGGTTACCCTGGAATCCAATTTATCTAATGATATCCTTCTTCAAGATGAATGAATCGATCATCATAGGCCTGGATACCATTTTAGAGGCGACAAAAATCATTTTTTGCAGCTGAAAGTATCGACAAAGAAATCACAAAAAGGGCGTCGGGGATAAAATAGTCACCCATCACCGTCAAATGCGCTCATGCACTCTTTTGATTCAACACTCAATGTCCATTGATTGATCCCTTTAAATTTAGGACATGCTTGTCCACACACTTCCCATCTCCTCCTCATCCACCGGGTCGATGACGAACGTCGACGCTGAAGACATGCCACCCGCCGTAGACACCTACATGGAGGACCTCTACTACCATCGCTCTGGTGACTGCAAGGAGAAGGGGCCAAAGAAATGATGATTTCTCCATCACTCTCTGTATTTCTTAGTTAGTTTCGGTTTTAGATAAACTGTTCAATGAACTGTGTTGCTCTGAACCGCATTTTAGGTTTGAATTTATAAAAAGTTGATTTATGTCCGCATAGTTTATCAATGTCCGTTTATCTATGGTTAGTATGAATTTGAAGCAAACATTTGTAACAGCGGCTGTGTGCGACGATGAAAACAAGCCGATCACCTCGCCTGAACACTACCGAACATTTCCACGACCGTGTACATGATGAAATTTGTTTATGTATATATATGTACTCCTCCCTTCGATTCATAATAAATATCGCTTATTTTATACTATATAAATTAGTATAAATTTTATATTAAATGAATGACATTTAATAAGAATTAAAGAAAATACAATATTTAGCAACGCCCGGAAGTATTAGCCGGCTTAAAAATCGACAAACATTATACTAGAGCCGACCTGTCCACGACAATGGGGACGGGGGTTACGGGACCGGTGCCGAGGTAGTTGCAATGCGCGGCTACCCACGAATTCAGTCGACGGACAGCACCATAAAAAAATACAAGTAGGAATTATTAGCAGCCAGTTGTGGCCACTCACTAGAACTACTACAACTGAACCAATTGCAACGTACTCATAAACACACGCACGTACAAGCCTATAAGATGAACCAACCCAAAAGCACTCTGTGCCAAGACAAGGACACTTGTTGAGTTTTGCGTTTGTGTACACATAGTTACCTACCACCATGGCGAAATGCTGCCTGCTGCTCCTATTCTTAGCGTTTCTTTTGCCGGCGGCGTGCGCGGCGTGCCACCCCGACGACCTACGTGCACTGCGGGACTTGGCCGCAAAGCTCACGGGAGGAGACGCTGCTCTCCTCCGTGTCACGTGGTCCGGCACCTCATGCTGCGACTGGGAAGGTGTGGGTTGCGACAGCGGCACCAATGACCGTGTCACGGTTCTCCGACTCCTCGGGTAT
Source organism: Bromus sterilis (assembly GCA_950022295.1). Lineage (NCBI taxonomy): Eukaryota > Viridiplantae > Streptophyta > Magnoliopsida > Poales > Poaceae > Bromus > Bromus sterilis. The sequence continues at coordinate 446,783,676 of OX465595.1, read as the reverse complement.
GGTCTCACGGGGCCCATCCTAGGAGACTCCTTGGCGGGCCTCACACGGTTGGAGGAGCTCTTCCTCGGCTTCAACTCTTTCACGGGCTTTGTTCCCGAGGAGCTTTTCAGTCTTCTTGGACTGCGGAAGCTCTCCCTCGAATCCAACGAGCTCACTGGCCAACTGAGCCCGCGCCTTAGCAAGCTCAAAAACCTCACTTTACTGGACTTATCCATCAACCGCTTCTCTGGTAGCCTCCTAGACCAAGTGTTTGAAAATCTCACGTCACTAGAGCATTTGGTTGTGCACTCTAACAACTTCTCAGGATTGTTGCCGACATCCCTATCATCATTGTCATCACTCCGTGAGCTTGACCTTCATAACAACTCCTTGTTTGGTCCCATTGCTCATATCAACTTCTCTAGCATGCCACTTCTTGCTTTGGTTGACTTTGCAGCAAACTACCTAAATGGGTCTCTCCCGATTAGCCTGGCAAATTGTCGAGTGCTCAAGTTGCTCAACTTTTCCGACAACCAATTGGTCGACACCATCCCTCCATGGATTGGTGAGCTTGAACACCTTCACTACTTGGATGTCTCAAATAATTTGTTGGTTGGCGAGGTACCCAAGGGTTTGATACGGCTCAAGGGTGTTACCTCCAGTGATTACTCATCGGGTATGACTGACCGAAAAACTTTTAAAAAACAACCAAATATCATAACTGGGAACAACAACTTTGTCATATCTGGGGGTGGCAATGTTGTATCTGGGAACGGTAACACTGTCGTATCTGGGGATAATAACAATGTATCTGGGAGCAACAATACCATCCAATTAGGGAGCAACAACATCCTAAGTGGTAGCAACAATGTCGTGTCTGGGAGCAATAATGTTGTAACAGACAGCAACCATCTCGTAAATGGGAGCAACAATCACGTATCCGGGAGTAACAATATTGTAACCGGGAATAACAATATTGTATCTGGGAGCAACCATGTTGTAACTGGGAACAATAGAGTTGTAACCGGGGGCTAATGATCAGTTAGTGGATTGACTCTGTCTTCCCTATAAGGGAGCTCACACATCCTTGTCCAAGTTCAGTGTCACTCATTATGACTTGAATCGCCTTTTGTAACTTCATGGATTATATCATCCTATTGCTATTTAGAATGGACTTTTCCTCAAATAGCTACCAAACTTAATAAATAAGTGTTGACCTAAACAACAATGATGGCTTGCGGCTGATGTAGACCAAGATTGTTTGCTTATGTGCAAATTTGCATCATGGATGTCTTATTCTCTATTGTGTGTGATGCTTTCTTGTATAAGCAGATTGGGCTATGGATTTTATGATGAATTGTAAGTGCTTAATGTGAGCTAGCTATGTATACTTGCGCGAGTTTGAATGTTGCATGCATCAATGTTTAATGTTTGGATCAACGAGATATTAATGTTGCTAGCATCATCCCCGAAAAGAATGCAATGTTGTTGGCATTAGGTCTCTTATGTAATGAAAACTTCCGCGATCCTGGCTCTCTCAAGTTTTCTTAAAAATAAAGTTGATTCATACTATAAAGATTATAATACTTCAGTCAAAAAAGAATACAATAGTTAACATTTGAATTCGATTTTTATCATATAACAAAATTAATGTGCTCTTTTACTTCCAGTAGGTTATTCCCATACTATAGTAAGTAGTTAAGGTTTTTAAGGTTTCCGTTGGTTCATAACATAGGAAAATCATGGAAATATGAAAACCATAGAAAATGAGATGATATGTATCTCATTTTCTATAGAAAAAGAGGTGTTATTTTACTCATAGGATAAAAAAGTTCTATTGATTCTAGGCTAAAAAACTCGTTTGAAATGTGAAGGATTGATTCCTATCCTCGAGAGGAATAGGAATTCAATCCGTCAAAGCAGTTAAGGCCTTCTCCTCCACTGCCAATGTCTAGGTCCTACCGATGATGTCTTCCGATGGTGGATGAGGCCCAGGAATGGTCGGCGACACGAGTGTGGTGAGTGCATGGTGGGTGATGGGGCGGCAAGGAACACCAGGGGGTAGGTCGCGGGGTCAATGGGCTTCATCGAATGCGGTGTGACAAAGGTGGGAGATGGATGGGCACGCCGACAGGAGTTGAAAATTCAGGCAGGGGAAGGAAGTTGTTGACATGACTCTTATTTGGATTGTACTGGGAAGGGTAAATTTCTCCTAAAGATATGTACAATGATTGATAACACAATTTTTATCTTAAGATTTTTTCATAATTTAGAGATGACATTAGAAACACTTGTGCAATAAATTATCTTTTAGTCTTAGTACTTCGATTTGTAAGACGACTTAACCTTAAGCTTGTCATGTAATAATCTAGAAAAGACAAATACAATGGACTTTTGTATAGTTTAATTTTTAGTAATTAGATATTCCTAAATACAAGTGAGAGATAATGCTAGGAGATCATCTCTTAATCAAGAGAAGACATTTTTTATTCTCCATCTTAATATATATCAGACGTAACACTCTAATATATGATCATGATACACATATAAATAGCGAGAAAGTTGTCGAAAAATCCAAAGGTGAGCTTGGGCTCATATGCTCCTAGTGAACAGGAAGTTTTAAAAATAGTGAAATATTCAAAATAATTTGAAAATTTTAGGCATCCAAGATGCTCATGTGTGTAAAATACGCGCAAAGTTTCATGGTATTTGAACATCTGAAAAGGTCACGGCAAAAAACTCAAAATCAGCTTCGAACAATGTTTTGCACGAACTCCCCAAATGTTCAAAGTTTCTTAGTATTTTGAAAAATGTTTTCCACGAACTAATCAAATGCTGAAACACAATGAAATTTGTCACGCATCTTGCGCATATAAGCATCTTGGATGCCTAATTTTTTAAGATTTATTTATTTACTTTTATTGTTCACGCCTAGGTGCAAATGAACCAGACATTGAGTCGCCGCTCACGAAAGTTGCACTATTTTATACTGGTCCCAATACATTTTTGTGGATTGAGAATATGTTGAAACTAGTTTTTGTTCCCTCAAAAAAAAAGAAACTAGTTTTTGTCCAACTCCTTCAATACTAACTAATTTCTATTAGGAAAACAGAATTTATTGAAGATGCTCTTAAATCTTAATAGATCTCATAATTTTCTAGCAAAGAGAAATTTCCCAACCTTTTTCTCAAGCAAAGAAAGGGAGAAACGCCCACAAACCATTACTGACGTGTGGGACCCTGAAGTCAGCAGAGCGGCGAGACCATCTTGGGCCGGAAGGCAGCGCCAGCGTTGCCATTTCCCTTTCTTGCAGGGGAGGAAAGAAACGCACCCTAGCCTCGCATCCACGCCGTCCGTACGAAATCCGACGTCCAGGATCTCCCGTGCGGACCCACTTAACACCCACCCTGCTCCTCCTCCTCCATCCCCAATCCCTCTTCCTCCGCCCGCCTCCTCCTCCCCATTCTCCCCCAAATCCCCCGAGAAACCCTAGCAAAACCCCGGCCGCCGGCGAGCGAGATGAACTTCAAGGGCGCGCGGATGCCGAACGCGCCGGCGGGCGCGGGAGCGCTGGTCAAGCTCGGGCTGCTGGGCGGCGCGGCGCTCTACCTCGGCAACAAGACCCTCTACAACGTCGAGGGCGGCCACCGCGCCATCGTCTTCAACCGCCTCGAGGGGATCAAGGACAAGGTAGCCACCCCGCCCCTCGCACGGATCCATGGATTTTCCTGCTCCCTGCCTGTTTTTTCGCGCGATTGGCCGGGGTGCTCCTTCCGCGTTTGATTTCTCCCTCCCTGCAGGTCTACCCCGAGGGGACTCACATCGTCATCCCCTGGTTCGAGAGGCCGATCATCTACGACGTCCGCGCGCGACCCAACCTCGTGGAGAGCACCTCCGGGAGCAAGGATCTCCAGATGGTAACTTCCTCCTGTTCTCGATCTCTCTTCACCTGACACAGATGCGTCATTTCCTGCCTGCGAAATCCATGTTTGGGTCTTTGGGGACCGACCAAGGAGGTCTGATTTTAGTTGGCAGTGTTGTTGATGTTCTGTAAGCGACACATGTGCAGTGATTGTTTAGAAATTTAGACAGCTTTGAAGGGCTTTGCGCTGTCATTTCTGAGCATATTGTAACAGGGTCAGGGCACATGTTCCAAGTGTTTAGAAATTTTGGCAGGTGGATTTCTGCTACATATAAATGGTTTTGGTATTTTCATTTCTGAGCATATTATGCAAATGTAGCCTCAAATGGGATTGGTCACAAATGAAGTTAATAGCAATTGGACATGTGGGTTTCTGAGTGTCATTTACCATGACAACATCTGTTATGGCTTAGCTGCAAATGATGAAGTCAGTTTTTCTTGACTCATTTTGATTTTAATGCAACACATGTCAGTTGATTTATAAATTCCTATACTATCTATTGTCTGCTGCCCTGTGAATAAGCATTTTAGCTCACTTGCTTTTAATCTATTATCGATGGCTACCATTAACCCATTATATGTTCCCTTAGTAAGCATTTCAACTCTTTAGCTTTTAATCTGTTAACAGCAGTCACAAGTAAATTTGTTGCTTCATCATAATGCATTGCCATGACCATTTAAGACGATTAGCTTCTGCTGAACAAGTTTTATCATGCTGACCATGTGAATTTGTTAGTGATCATATGTCTCTGTAGTTGCAGATTTCTTATCTTGCACTTCTCTTAAAAAGTAGCTTTTACACTGCAACTCGTTGCATATATTTAATACCGCTTGATAGTTTTATCATGCTGACCATGTGAATTTGTAGTGATCATATGTCTCTGTAGTTGCAGATTTCTTATCGTGCACTTCTCTTCAAAAGTAGCTTTAACACTGCAACTCGTTGCATATATTTAATACCGCTTGATAATTCGGACAGGTGAGAATTGGTCTTCGTGTTCTTACACGACCCATGCCAGAGAGACTACCAGTTATGTACAGGACCCTGGGGGAGAACTACAATGAGAGAGTGTTGCCTTCAATTATTCATGAAACACTCAAAGCTGTGGTTGCCCAATACAATGCCAGTCAGCTTATCACACAGAGAGAGGTACAGCTTCACCATGTTTGCTATGTGGTCATGTATTCCATGCTATAGTAGATAACTGCAGGTCTTACTTGGAATATGTTTCTAACTTGCCCTTTATGCAATGGCAGGCTGTGAGTAGGGAGATCAGGAAGATTCTGACAGAGAGGGCGAAGAATTTCAACATTGCTCTGGATGATGTGTCCATTACCAGTCTCAGCTTTGGTAAAGAGTTCACCCATGCCATTGAAGCCAAACAGGTTGCTGCGCAGGAAGCTGAGCGTGCCAAGTTCATTGTTGAGAAGGCCGAGCAAGACAAGAAAAGTGCAATTATCAGGGCACAGGTAAGCAAAACAGGGATTGGATAATTTTTGATTCACATAACTTTACCTACTTGTCCAGTTGATGGTTTCAATAATACTAGTTACTAGAGTCATATTGCCAGTGTTTTTAATATCTTAATAGCTTCATCATATATTCCATTACACTTGTGGAGTCTTGGAGCATTAGAGCCTAACCCTGGTACACATGTACATTTCATTTGTTGAGTTTAAGATACATGGTTTACATATTGCTAGTGTTGTTTTTGTCTTCATATCATCATAGTTTCAGACTTTTAGTGGTAGTTGGTAGCGGCATGTTGCTAGTGTTGTTTATGTTTTCATATCATCATATATGTCACTGTATTTGCTCAGTTTGGGAGAACTTGAGCCTGAATCTAGTAAGTTTGCACATTTCATATGGTAAAAGATTGCTATGTTCATAGTTTAGGTTTAGATTTTCAGTGGCGCAGTTGTACGACTGAACATAGTTTCAGTGATATGTTCATCTGACTGAATATAGTTTCAGACTTCCAGTGGTACGTTGGTATGTTCATACTAGAGACCATAGTTTCAGACTTACCATTTTCTATGTTCATGGTGTCACTTCCAGTGGTAGTTAGTATAGGCATATTGCTAGTGTTGTTTATATCTTCATAGCTTTGTATATATTTCCTTGCATTTGCTTAAGTTTGGTAGCACTTGAGCCTAACACTGGTTGTTTTCCACGTACATGTAACTTGTTGAGTTTCAGACTACATGATCCAATCACTGATGCTTGTTTCTATATCTGAACAGGGAGAGGCAAAGAGTGCAGAGCTCATTGGTCAGGCCATCGCTAACAACCCCGCTTTCGTGGCGCTCAGGCAGATTGAAGCCGCCAGGGAGATTGCCCACACCATCTCAGCCTCTAACAACAAGGTGTTCCTGGACTCGAGCGACCTGCTGCTTGGGCTCCAGTCGCTCAAGATCTTGGGCAACAACAACAAGAAATGAGACCGTTTCCTGTCATGCATGTTGCGTTTACCGTTGGACATCTCCATGGAAGCAGAGTACTTTGAGAGGAATGAGAACACTTAGTTTCTAGCATTCCCGACCCGAAAACAAGAAAGACGCCTTTTGCTACGGCGAACCGTTTGTGCACTTTTCAAGTGAACTTGTCAGCTACTATTGCTGTTCGTAGCTTATAACGTCTGGGTGCTTATGTGGTTGGTTATGCTGGCCTTGACATGTTCATTTTGGCTTCTTTCTTTTCATTGGTGTGACAAGCAGTCCAGGACATCAACTTCCTGAAGTTTTGTGCCCTTTGACTGTGATTAGTCTCATAAAAAACGTCCTCGGCTGCTTACCAGCAAGGCTGTGGGCATCTTCGTAGATTGACCCCACAGCCACCAGCGTGAGGTCCTTGCAACGCAGGAACGTCCTCGATGCAATCAATTAATTTGTTTTTTCTGATTGTAACAATTTCAACTAAGCTCATATCTTTTTTTTTGCAAATATATAATAGTACATGATGTTCACACTTCCTTGGAAAATACTCCTTCATTTCTTTTTACTTTGCGTATTATTAGACTTTTCATAAGTTGACTGTATAAACTTTGACCGACTTTATTTTACAAAATATCAATATCTACAATACCAAATAAATATATTTTTAGAATATATTTCATGTTGAATCTGATGATATTGGATTTATGATGTGAATGTTCGTATTTCTTTGTATAAACTTGATCAAACTTTAAAGAATTTGACTTTAGACATTTCTATTACGCAGAGTAAAAATAAAAGGAGAGTACTAAACTGTAGGTTATGCAGATAAAAAAACCTAAGAGCATCTTCAACAACTGCCTTATTATAGGCCAATATCAAACTAAATTGCAGGTTATGCAGATCAAAAAACCTAAGAGCAACTTCAACAACTGCCTTATTATAGGGTAATATTAACTTTTTTTTTGACAAAAATAGCTTTTCAACAACGGCTCAAAAACTCAGTTTTGCCCTTTTTTTTGGGCTGCTTAAGAAATCTGATTTCTTGCCGCATCTTTGCCGCACGGCACGGGGGCTGCCTAATTGTGCGTCCCTCCCTCGCGCGCAGCAGAAGCCCGTCACAATGCCCCCTTCGGCAACGCTGCCAATGTCGTCATCTTGCTTCGCCCCCTCCCCCCTCCCCTGGGACCAACCCGTGCTTGGGGTAGAGAAGCTCCTCATTGATTGTCGCTTTACATTCTGATACCATGGATAAGCTGCAACTCTTCCATGACGACACTGACATGTTAAATGCGTACATCTTAACATGCACGACCGGGAAGAAGAAGGCGGGAGGAGCGGAAGACGGTGAGTAATTTCCTTGTTGTACCATGGCGATGCATAGCGGGATCAGACAATCTCATCCAAAGTGTTCTTCATGTTTTTTCCCGTTGCAACACACGCATACGTTTGCTAGTGTAACTAAATTTTGAATTGCGATGTCTTTGCATGAATACATGTTATTTAGTAACATGTGCAAGTTAAATAACGATGCACGATTGATTGCGGAGTGTGAATTATATGGAGATGCAAGAACGTGAGAGGAGGAAGACACACCACGAGAAAGCAACCTCCATGTCAGTAACATTACATGGTCGTCTATGCGACCAAATATCAAGATGATCAATCATAAGTCTAAGAGAGGTAGAAGAGTGAGTGTCCATAGAGCGGAAGGCGTGTGCATTCCTAGCAGCCCAGATCTTCCATAATATCAGTACCATTATGAAGGGCCATAGCCAGCATTGTGATAGATGAGGGACAACATCATTCCCCCAAAGTTCGTCGATGCAAGTTTGGTTTTGGGAGACCAAGGCCTTGCCAGATCCTGTCGACGTAGGGGCATAGAAGGAAGATGTGAGTTGTATCTTCATCAACCTCGTTGCAGCGGGGGCAGTTGGAGTTGTCCGACATATGTTTTCTGAAGGTTAACCATAGGGAGCGAACGTTCGCTTCAGGACATGGCAAGAGCGAACAAGTAACCTAGCAACTGCAGTACAAACGCATGGCAAATCTAGCACGCGGTTACCATAAAAAAAATAAAAAACACAGTGAGTTGCCATCGCGCATGAACTACAATTACCATAACAATGTTCGTGTTTGTCATGCTCCAGAACGAACGTTCGCTCTAAATTGCCATCCATTCTGAATAGGTTGATCATGGAGTTGAGGAGTTAATGCAAGAATAAGCAAGCAAATATTTTTTACTTTAGTGTGGAGTTGGTATCAGGTCGAATACATGTCTTAAACTAGCACACATGTGATTTCTTCATATGTATATCATTTTAGGCTTTGCGCAACTCGAAATGATTAGCAAAAATTATGCAAAGCCTTGGAGGTTTGCCTGAAAGTGGTCATCTCATCTATGTTGTCCTGAAGTTTGTATTGCATCAAGGCAAACACGGCAAGCAAAAATGAAAAAGGCCAGCCATTGTTTCTGGAACAATTTCAGCTGATTGATATTGATATAGTTCGTCGAGCAAAATACACAATACATACAAACCTAAGTCCAATTTTTTTGTGTGCATTAATCCATATATGTTTTTTTTGCGGGGTATTAATCCATATATGTTGTCATCACACTAATCCAGGATGTACCAGACTCTGATAGATAGCTAGACTAATTAGGTCATCTAAACAGGATATATAATCCATGAGTGACATAATCACATAATTGTAGTGCATCATCATGCTTGCATTGCAGTACAAACTACCAAGTAGCTATTCCATATCTAAGACTGAACATTACGGCAACCAGACCCCATCCGGGGTGCCCCAGAATATGTCAGCCGGTGAGAGGTAGAGAGACGACGAGCGGAGGGCGGCCGCCGCTCGCAGGGCGTTCTCCTCGTCGGGATCCTGGCACGGAGGAGGCAGGTACGTCGACAACAACTCGTAGCGCCCACCATCGGTCGGGTCCCACTCTTTGATCATGAACGCCGGCGTCGCCGTCGCCGGTTCTTGTTCTGGGCAGGGCAAGCCCCCGCCGCCGTCTTGTCCGACCGACTGGTCGATGGCTGTCAATGACAAGTCATTTTCGTCGCCGTCGTCGTCGTCGTCGTCGATGACTATGGGCTGGTTGCTTTGGAGGACGGCGTCGCGGAGTTGGACAACTTGTTGAGATGACGAGGCCCCCAGCGCGCGCACGATTTGTCCCGGGAGACGTGCGAGTGTGCCATCGTCTTCCTGGACGGCGACGGCTCGCTGCCGCGCGACGACGGGCGGAGACACCGCCTCTGCTAGGTCTAGGTCGGTGGATGCCTTCCTCTTGAGACCGGAACCGGAGGCAGACACCATCGACGACGACTCTGGCGTGGCGGCAGAGTGGACGTCGGGCCTGCCGGCGATCATTGGGCGGCGGGAGTGGTGCGTGGTGTCGGGGAGGTGCGTGTGCCGAGGACTGGAGACGTAGAGTGCACCGGCGGAGAGATGAGCAGCTTCGCCGGCTTGGGTCATCGTTCGATCGATCGAACTGGTTTGTCACGGTAATTTGGTACGTGTGGCATCGGTGCCCCATGCCCGTTCCGTTATATCAGCTGTTGGGAGAGGCCCGTGCCTGGTAAGATACGGACTCGGATGAAGAAGAGAGAGACGCGTGCGTGGTAATTGAATTCCAAGCGGGCTCGGTCGGTCACCCTGCTGTTTGTTTCAGCTTCAGATAGATTCCGGGTGGGCGCGCAAAAATGCGGTGAGATTTGGCTTTCCCTGGCGCTAGGGTTTTCCGTTGCTCTCAGCGGTTTCTATGTCGCGGCCGGGGTGAAAAATCTCCTTTTCATATCGTTTTTCTCCCTTGGTTCTAGGGGCGCTCCTTGGCTCGGTATTGGTTTCTGGGGGCCAAGAGTTAGGGTTTATCCGCCCGGTGAAACTGCCTTTTCATCGGGCAAGAGATCCAACAATGAAGACTGAACACAGGCGAGATAGAGGCAATATTGCGTGACCTTATCATTCAGAAGGTGAATCTTCACCTTCTTTGCCAGATCTCAAGCAACTCTCATGTTTTTATCGAACCAAAACTGGTTACGACGGCACCAGGCGGAGGAGAATGCGTCAGATGTCGTGGCGGACATGGCGGAGGAGGATGGTCGCCGGCGGGAGGAGGATGCTGCTGCTGCCGTGGCACCCAATTATGGGCAGGAGGCCAGTCAGCAGGGAGACCGATGGACCGATCGAGGAGTAGCAGCGTTAGGTTCGGAAAGGGGCCATCCAGCCATATTAAAACCTCCATGCAACAAGCATGAAGGTCGTGCACTCCTCCTACCCGGGACAGTATCACTATCACTCTGTTATTAGTCTGTTATATTTATCTTAGTCTCATTGTCCTTGTCAAGTTTTGTTCAATGTTGCTTCATGGCTTTCTTTCGTCTTCACCAATGTTGATCTATTTTCAGGGAGGAAGACTTACTGATTTTCTATTTTTTTCCTTGGATAGACCCTTGACCGAGTTCTTGGATGCATGTTGTCAGAGGTGGGATGCAGCTACCAGCCCTTGGCATGAAGTCTCTACATTGTTTTCCTTGCTCTCCGACTGGATTAGGACTGCTTTGTGTCATCATGGCCTCACCTGAATTTGACAATCAGCTCTGAAACACCTTTAGTATTATGAATCCTTTGTGGAGCAGCTAGGTTCTGCCATACAATCTCTTCTTTTCAGGTTTCCGTAGAATGCTTATATATTCTACCGAACCTGAAAAGATGTGTCATTCGATCGGTTTATACACTCACCATTCTTCTTTTGGAACCTGAAAAGCAGCTAGGTTTGTAACCGAGCCTGAATTCTTTTCCCGTTTTCACGAATGAAGTAAAGAAACGGTTATCTAAATGTATGTGACCGAGCAACAACTCTTATCTTCAGATTTTTTATACCTCAGTGCATATGTATATCTAAATTGATAACACCAATTTTGATATATTTCATTGGCGTCAACATTCTATTTTATAATCTGTTTGCGCAAAAAATCTTTAGGAAGGTCACATATAGGATTGTTTTCCGTATCTGTGTTGAGTTTGTCCTTACAATAATCACCTTCAGAGTAATATTTTCGCCGAACCTTTCATCGCAAGCATGCTTTTACTGAAGTATTGTGCTAAGGTTTGATGTACAATTAATCGATCGGTTTGGCTAATTCTCATGTACATGAGAATCAGTTATGTCACATGTACTTTTTTTTTCTTTTTTTTCAAAATAACAGGCACGTATTTTTTTTGAGACAAACGTACGTACATATACAAAGATCGTTAATGGGTAGCTCGCAGCATGTTAGCCAGGCGGGCTGGCGCACTTTTTTTTCTTTTATATTTTTTCAGTTTCTTTTTTTCCCGTTTCGATTTTTTAGGTTTTTATTTTCTTTTATTTTTTATTTTCGATTTACAAATTTTAATATATATTTTTACATCTTTCTATAACTTTTCAAGATATACGGTGATTGTTTTGATATAAGGTGAAAATTTATTAAATACTTAAATAACTTTTCTAACATGATGAAGTACTTTTAAATATGAATTGATCTTTAATATAAGTTGAACATATTTAATATAGAATATTTTTTTTAATATACACTAACATTTTTATATTATATTATAAATATTTTTTAGTACACATTGAACATTTTTTAATAAGGAATAATTTTTTAATACTGAATTGCTAAAACACATGGACATGTGAAATATCGATGATACATATGAATATGCTCTCATGTGATTTTTCATCTTTAAAAACTGTGCGGGAGTTGATCGAGTGTTGATTTAGGTTGTTTGTCGTGCGGGAGATGAGGGCGAATTGTTTTAATCTTATTGGTTGTTTTGCTCTCGTTTTTTTTATCAAGCTCGTTGTCCTTTTTTTGTCGATGCTCCCTCGTATTTTTAATCTTTTTATACTTGCAAGCCTAATCTTTAATCACAATTGGGTTCAACAGTTTTATTCACCACCAACTCATAATTGGGCTCGACTTTTTTTTCGCCCAATTGCAAACACACCACTGATTCGTTACTGACCTGATGTTTTTTCTTGTAGCAGTTGCTAGTTCACCACCGACTTGCAACTAGGCCCGACTTATTTTTACTGTCCCAGTTGCAAGTCAAACCATCAACTTTCAACTGGTCCTTTTTTTTTCTGCTCCAGTTGCAAGCCCACCATCGACTTGCAACTAGGCTCGATATTTTTTTTGTATCAGTTGCAAGTTCACCATCGACTTGCAACTGGGCTCGATCTTTTTTTCTGTACTAGTTGCAAGTCCACCACCGACTTGCAACTCGACCCGACCTTTTCTAGCCACCCTAGTTGCAAGTCCACCACTGACTTGCAACTTGGTCTTTTTTTCCGCCTCAGTTGCATGTCCACCACCGACTCGCAACTGGGCTCGACTTTTCCCCCACTCAGTTGCAACTCCCACCATCGGGTTCTTTCTGCCCAGTTGCAAGTTCACCATCGACTCGCAACTTGGCTCGACTTTCTTTCCGCCCAGTTACAAGCACACCACTGACTCGCTATTGGCATGCCTTTTTTTTTTCTTGTACGAGTTGCAAGTTCACCACCGACTTGCAACTGGACCCGACTTATTTTTACTGTCCCAGTTGCAAGTCGACCACCGACTTGCAACTTGGTCCTTCTTTCCCGCCCCAGTTGCAAGTCCACCACCGACTTGCAACTGGGTTCACCTTTTTTCCCACCCAAGTTACAAGTCAATCAATGATTTGCAACTTGGGTCCGACTCTTTTTCCACCAGTTGCAAGTCCAAAACTGACTCGCAACTTGCCTCGACTTTGTTTTTTTTCTGACCTAGTTGCAACTTTCACCATCGACTCTTTTCCGCCCAGTTGCAAATCCACCACCGACTCACAACTAGGCTCGACTTTTTTCCCCACTAAGTTGCAACTCTCATCATCGGTTTTTTTGCCGAGTTGCAAGTTCACCACCGACTCGCAACTGGGCTCGACTTTTTTTCCACCCAGTTGCAAGCACACCACTGACTCGCTACTGTCCTTTTTTTTCTCGTACGAGTTGCAAGTTCACCATCGACTTATAACTAGACTCGACTTATTTTTACTGTTCCAGTTGCAAGTTCATCATCAACTTGTAACTGGTTCCCTTTTTTCCGCTCCAGTTGCAAGTCCACCATCGACTTGCAACTGAACTCAAACTTTTTTCTTGTACTAGTTGCAAGTCCACCATCGACTTGCAACTCGGCCCGACTTTTTTTTAGCCATCCCAGTTGCGTGTCCACCATGGAGTTGCAACTGGGTACATTTTTTTGCCCCCAGTTGCAAGTGCACCACCGACTTGCAACCGGACTCGTCTTTTTTCCCCACCCAAGTTACACGTTTAAAATTTTCTAAATATATGATCGACGTTTTTTCATATATTTTTTGCATTTTTTAAATATATGAAATAACAATTTTTCAATGCTTGATCAACATGTTTTAAATATATGATCAATTTTTTTTCATACAGATTGTATAATTTTTCTATATAAATCTTAAATACATGATCAACATTTCTTCATATATGGGTTAATAGTTTTTAATACATGCTTAGCAATTTTAAATACATCATCAAATTTTTTCATATATGATTAATACTTTTCTAATAAGTGATCAACATTTTTTTCTCAAATATTTGTACATGTTTTATAATTTTTTTGGATATATGATTAACGAAGTCCACACACATTTAATATTTTTTTCAAATGCTTTATTAACATTTCTTAAATAACATAATGATTTTCTTGTATACATGAGAACATTTTTCTATATGCATTCAATATTTTTAAAATTCTTGAATAATATTTTAACAAAATATTCCATGTAAAAAATATTTATTTAGATTATTTCAAAGTACAAAAAAACAAATAACATGTAATAAAAAAACGAGGCTGTGTCCTCCCGCACAGTTGGGCTGGCCCATATTAATAATGCGCCTAAGAAAAAGGCGAACAGTAGCTTCTTGGGGTGCTTCACGGGCTGTTTTTTTCTTCTGTGCGACAAATAAACAAAAAAAAACCTTGACAAACAATTAATTAAAGGTAATTTTTGTAGGCTAATTTGTGATAAAATCAGAGTACATGTGACATAACTATGTAACATGTACATGAGCCTTAGACAGACCCTTAATCGATTATACTGTGTTGTATGTGTGTGTATATGACACACCCGTCAATGAATTGTATCATCTGCCATTTTACGTTACCCTCAGATGAATGTATTTTCCTACTAAACATTATTTTAATGGGTCCAAGTGAAACTCATTATTCATACTTAATTTTTTGTAACAAACATTACATATGTGCTTCCGTGTGACCATCTTTCCTGTTATTTTATAAATGGCTTTCAATACTTCATAAATTGTATACATGCATATATCCCACAGCAACCCGCGTGGTGTTATCCAAAAGTTATGAATCCAACACTCTTATCTTAGTTTTGTTCCATTATATTATCTACAAGATTTCTTCAAGGGTTGTTATAAACAGATTGGAGCTCATACTTCCTGACATATTTCTAAGGAGCAGCCAACTTTTGTCCTTGGAAGGCTCATAATTAATAATATCATTGTTCTTACAAGTGTATGCGTTCTATGAAATGGAGTAAGGCAAAGATGAACATTTATTGTGCATTGAAGCTTGACATGATGAAAGCTTACGACAGAATTGAGTGACCTTATCTTTAGGATATTATAACTGTTCACAAATATTTAAAAATATAATTAAAATTATCAAGTTTTAAGTTTTTGGGGTCTTTGTAAAAAATGAGTGTGCATTTTCGAAATGATATGAATCTTCTGAAAAATATTTTGTATTTTAAAAAATAAAATAAAAAGTGAATCAGAGAACCATGGAAGAAAAATAAAGAAAAGTAACTTAGTGAAAAGAACCTAGAAGAAACCAATTTTTTTTCCAAGAAGTGGAACTAAGCAAACGAGACAGAAAGAAGTACCATGTTTATGGGCCTGCCCATAGCAACATTCAGGTATATGAGATGTTGACTTTATGTTGCAAAGAGCGACAAATATGATTTTTTGGTGTGACTACCTAGAAAAGGAAATATATGCAAATAATTCTACAATATCCATATATTTAACACTCTCAAAGCCAAGAACCAAAAAAGCCCACGAAAGCACAACGCAATGCCAACGAAATGATATCGACATGAAAATGCATGAATTCACCCAATTGGTTTCCAAATCAAATCAGATGAAACATTATGTCCCTTGTTCTCAAGAAAAAACCCTACTAACAAGCTTCTTCACTGAACCCATCATACCCTGCATGCTTAAGATCGATGTGTTAGCATACGACGATTGATATCCATGGGTTGACTATATTTTTAGCCATGGTCTTAAATGTAATTCAAGGCATGACTGAGTCCTCCAATACGTCACTTTTTGTGACGTATTTGCGGGCACTCGCATAGGAGTGCGGGCAATTGGGACAACCCACTTTAGTGCTTGAGCAACTAGAGCAACTTTTTCGTAGAGCGTCGATTCGGTGACTAGGTGCGTCTACACCTAGGTGTGAACAAAATATAAAACAAAATATGAAAATATTAAACATTCAAGATACTCACACAAATAACGTGCTTGCAAAATCTTATGGTGTTTGGACATCCACAAAGCTCGTGTCAAGAAAAACAAATTTCGGGTATTTGAGAAGCTTAAAAAAACACTGTTCAGACCAGATTTTTCTTTGTTGCTACGAGAACCTCGGATATCTAAACAACATTAAAATTTGCATGCACCTTTCACAAGAGCAACTTGGATGCCTAATATTTTAGAATTTTTATTTCATTTTCTATTTTTCTTAAATTTACCATTCACCAGTAGCATATGAGCCTCGACTCATCTTTAAATTTTCTGCATTTTTTTGCTTTTAGTTTTCTCTAGAAAAAACTAATTGCAGAATTTTTGTATGGTTTTCAACACAATGTAATCGCAAGACTATGAAATTAATCTATTATAAAGTATGTTCAGACAAATTTAAATATATATATATATATATTCATAAAAGTTTTTAAATTTAAAAGTTCACAAGTTCGTTCTTAGAAAAAATAAATTATGAATTTGTAAAAATGCTCAAAAATTCATAATAACTTATTGCCATATAAAATACGATTATTCTAAAAAAACTTCCAATTTTAAATTTTTTCGAAAATATTGACTAATATTAATATAGTTAGAAAATGTATTTTAAAAAAAATATGAGATCTTTAATATTTAAAAATGGTCCAATATAAAAAAGAAAAATTGTAATCATAAAATGGAATAAATGAAAAGGAAAAGTAACATGGAAAACCAAACAATAAAAGGTAGATTCGAAAGGAAAAAAAGAGAGAAAATCGAAAAAACCAGACAAAAAACCTAGAAAAAACCGGAATGGAAAAACACTAAAACCTAAAAGTAAAATGCAACGAATAAGCTGGAAAGGAAAATCAACTTGTTGGCTCGGCCCATAGCAACACTTAGGCGTGCGAGATATCTAAATTTGTTAGCAATGAGTGGTAAATAGAGTATGAGTACCGGGGAGCCAATAGTTAGAGGGCACCCTCTCATGCATGCCCGTAGAGGTTATGTCCGATGCGCTTTAGAGTTGTCACGTGGCGCTTTTTGAAAGCCCGTAACTGCGGCTACGCGCGAACTGTAGTTGTACATGTGGCTACACCTATCACTGCCCTCATTAACTTAGCATGCACATGCAGTCTATCACAAATAAATAACAACTTTTTTATTCACTCAACCTAACGATTTATAAGTCATTTTTTATAGAACAAAATTATGAGTTACCTCACACTTTATTTGTATATGCGATACTTTTTTTATGAATGCACTTTTGTATTTGCTACATTGTTCTAGGTTTAGGTAAGGGGGAGATGTCTCTAATATCTGTACCCAACATTGCGTTGTCTCATTTTGTCTCACTGGTATATTTTCAATGTAATAAATTAACAAAACAACAAATATAAATATTTTTGAATTTTTCATAATTTTTCTTATATTTTTACTCTAAACAATATTTTTTAAATGAACTTACAATCAAATTATACCATGCTTCATAATTTCCTCATATTTTAAAATATCATTTTTTTATTAGTTCGCGCAACATCGGATATTATCTACCCTCCGATTCATAATAAATGTCGCTTATTTTGTACTACTAAGGTAGTACAAATTTTGTATTAGATAAGCGACAGTTATTATGGATCGGAGGGAGTAGTTATTACTGTGCTGCTGTCTGTCGATCTGGATATCTGAAATTGGTTGGTGGCGGTGACGTTCACAAGAAAAATACGCTGGCTGGATCATTGGTAGCATCTCCACATTTTAGGACGACGTGCCGGAATGATTCGGTGGCAGTAGGGCCCAATCATACAGCCAAGAAAAAAAATCAGAAAAATTGATTGATCGATCCCCAAGAGTCGTCTCAGCCAGCTACCCACGATTGGTTGAAGATCTCTCTGATTGGAGGAACATGCCTATTAGAGACAAAATCTGAACGTTTATTTGTAGAAAGTGTGCCTGTGTATGATATTGCAAGTGCAAGATGATGGCAGTCTGTGGATAGATTATTTTACTAGATATTACAAGCAGCCTAATGTTTGTTTCTGCAAATTAATTGATCGCGTGATCTGTGTACTGGCTCCATCCATAGTCCGGTACTCAACTGCCCCGCCGGAACGTTCTGTGCCGACGGAGCTATGTCGTTTCCATGCTTCACTAATGTTCTGTTCTTTCTCCACCGTCACAGGAAGAGGTGAGGAAAGAGTAAGGGCCCGCTTGGATTGAACGTAATTTATACGCCTGTATTTATTATCCGGATGTAAATTACTGGTGAAAACTTAGGCTTGCGCCCCCTTTATAGATAAAGGAATCGAATCAAGGTACACGGTTGAACGATACAAGGTGATGAGGTAACCCTCTTAAAAATTCGATCCTGGGATGAGCGGTGCAGCTACGCGACCAGCAGAAGGAATCGGCAAAACTACACACAACCCCACGCTACAACCTAACACACCTAGGCTCCATAGCAACGTCCTCAAGAGGAAAGACGGCGCAGAGCGTCGCCGCTGGCGAGTCCAGTTGGACAAATGTCTTCACCCGGAGCCTTGACGCGAGGAGAAGAACCACGACGACGTCTTCACGAAGAGAGCGGCACCCACGGGTGTCGCCGTCGCCGATGCCAAGGCACAACGCTTTCACTCGGCAACTCACCCGTGTCTCCGATGCCGCCAGGGAGAGCGTGACGCGGTCTAGTCCCCAGATTCGGATCGGGGCATCGCCCCTACTAGAGAGGGAATGTCTGGGCTACCCGCCGCTCCGGCACCCGTTGCCCACACAACCGGGAGGAGCCACCACCACCACCATGGTGTCTGCCGGAAAGCAACCATGTGGTTCACCATCCAGGGCCGCCGCCCCGGCATCCCTGCCCCAGACATCGCCACCCTCCACCTGACGACGCTTCAACCCTGGTCGGACGAGTAGACCTCAGCTGTCCACTCGGTGCCCGGCATCAGCCCCCGGATCTGGGTTGACCCTCAACCGTAGGAGGTGTCGACGCCTGCATCCCCATCAAGCCCTCCTGGAGCTAGGGGACACGATCCTAGGACTGCCGACGGCCGTCGAGGAGCCCTTCGGGAGCTCGCACGACGCCAAAACCGAGGTCAATGCACCGATCAATAGGGCAGATAGCATTGCCAGGCCACCGCCAGCACACACCGCCCCCGTGACGGCCCGTCCACGGAGGCACCCCAGGCCAAGACCAGCCACTCCTACCTGGGGAGCGACCCCGATCTGCCCCGGGCCCAGATCCGGCCTGCCCGAGCAGAAACCCTAGGACCAGGCACCCGACGCAGTCCCGGAAGAAGGAGGCTACCGCACCACCGCTCCGCGCTGCCAGCCGGCCGCAGCCGCCACGCCGCCACATCCAGCACCAGCCCGCACCACCAAATCCGCCTTCGAACCGCGTCGCCAAAGCCCGCGTTCCCTGCCGGCCAGATCTGACCGTCGTAACACAGGTACGCACCACCATCATAGCCGCCCTCAGCCCGCGCCGTCCTACGGGCTAGACCGGCACGACCACCGCCGCCAAAAGACGGCCACCGCCCAGATCTTGCACCGCCGGACACGCACCACCACACAGATCCCGAGCCGCATCCGCCACGCCCGGAGCCGGCAGACGCCATGGCCACCCCTGGGGGCCCGACCTCATGGGGTAGGGGCCAGCCGCCGCTGGCAAGAGCTGGAGCCCGTTCGGGGCTCCCACACCCGCCTCTGACGCGCCACCGCACACCACCCCGGAGCGCCGCCGGAGCAGTTCCCGCACGAGGCCGTGCCCGACTGCCGTTGCACCACCCCCCGCGCTACCTGTCTGGCTGAGCCGCCAGATCGGGGCTGCCACCGGCAGTCCCGCACCACCACGGCCTCGTGCCAGCTCGAGGAGGAGCACGGGAACGAGCCCGCGCCGCCACCCGCAGCCGGTGCCAGCAGCCCGCCCGGAGCCCTCCACGCCGCCACCAGAGACCCGCAACGCCGCCGCCAACCGCCGATGTCGCGCCGCCGCGCCCTACGTAGCGCCATGTCACTGTCTGGTGTCTTCGGCCCGTGCCATTGCCTGCCGAACGCGAGGAGAGGAGACCCCGCCGCCGCTAACGCCGGCAGGGCTTTGCCCGCCAGCCCGCACCTGCGGCGGCGAGGAGAGAGGAGGGGAGGGAGGGGGCGAGTTGGGCGGCGGCTAGGGTTTCCCCCCGGCGGCGCTCACGGGCGCGTCGCGGGAGGGATGGGAGGGAGCACTGTGAGCCAACCGAATCTAATGATCATGAAAATTACTGGTCACCATGCATTTTTCGCCTGGATTAAAAAAGGTGGAGCGACCTATGTATTTTATACCGGTGAGAAACGGAGCCGAAACGCTGATCCAAACAGGCCTTAATGCTACGTCTATGAAACAGACAAATTAATTTACAAAATAAATTTGCAGGATGAGCTGACGGGGTGGTTCGCTCACACTGAAAATATATTGGAGGAGGTCAGGGTATCTTCAAAGCTGACCCCTATAACGGACACAACATCCCCTTATGTGTATTTGAAACAAGAGAAACCCCAATGAAATAGTACGTAATATTTTGTAACATGACAATTTTGTCGAAATAAAAAAATGTGGCACAAACCTTAAACTTTTTTTTTTGAAATAGGGCAAACGATTTGCCTTTTTTCATTAATTAAGGAGAAAGAGAGGGAGTATGGCACAATTTACACACATCATGGGCCCAAGGAAAAAACAAATTACTTTCGCGGCATCATTTCACTTAGGTTCCTCGCTTCTGCCGTGACCCAGAGTCTCGCCTCGTCCTGGATGAGTTTGAGGATGTAACATGATGGTCGCGTTCCTATCGTTCGAAATGATCCATGTGACAAGCATGGTGAGGGATGCCCTGGCCTTGCGGTGAGAGATGTCGGGGCGCGACATATCCGTCCACCATTGCTTGACGGACCGTAAATTCACCCATCTGTTGACGCCCATGTCACCCAATCCGCTCCAGTCCTTCACCAATATCCAAATGTGCCTGGTGAATCGACACTGGAAAAAGAGACGGGGCGCCGTCTCGTTTGCGCGCTTGCAAAGAGGGCATAGGCCGCAGTTCCTCCATCCACATTTCTGAAGTCTATCTGTTGTCCAATGACGCCCGTCAATGGCCAGCCAAGCGAAGAACTTCACTTTCGGAGGGGCCCATACCTTCCAGACAACATTGTTCATGGTGGTGAGCGTAGAACCGAGAAATTGGGCTGTATAAGCCGAGGCCGCCGAGTACTCGCCGCTGGGGTGGATCTTCCAAACTATGTTGTCATCCATATCTTCCCAAATATGGACATGCTCCAGGTGAAACCAAAGGTCGACGATCTGGACAATGTGGTCCAAAGAGAGGGGAGAGGTCGGCTTGATATTGTGCACCCACACGTTGTCCTTCATGGCCTCTCGAACGGTCCACCTTTTGCGAGAAAATGTCGCGAAGATGAGGAGGGAAATCTCCATCGGCGACTTTCCCTGAAGCCAAGGTGCCTTCTAGAACGACGTCTTCCCACCATTTCCGACGGTGAGGATAGTGGAAGCGTAGAATAGCTCCATGTCAACCTTGGTGCATGCATTCCCCGAACCGACCCAAAACTTCGTGGGTTCCTTCCACTCAAGCCAGGCCACCGCAGTCACAGTGCTCACGCGAATCTCTCCAGATATAGGATGCCCAAACCCCCAAGGTTGGTGGGGCGGCAAACCGTCTCCCAGTTGACCTTGCATTTTTCTCCCGAAGTATTAGCAGAAGTCGATCACAGATAAGCACGCTCGATCTTATTGATGCTCTTGAGCACACCAGGGGGGGCCACGAGGGGGGTCAAGTGGTACACTGCTTGTGATGTGAGGACCCATTTCACCAATGTAGATCTTTCCGCGGAGGTAATGTGCTTCCCTTGCCAGGGCGGTAGCTTCGCGGCGACCTTGTCCTCAAGGTGTTGGAAGTCCACCCTCTTCAGTTTCCACACGGAGAGGGGTAGGCCAAGGTATGTGATGGGGAAGGAGGACCTCCTGGCCGGCAGGGTGGCAAGGATCTCGTCGAGGTCAAGGTGGTCGCACCGGATTGGCACCATGGAGCTCTTCATGAATTTTGTAGCAAGACCGGTGATGTTACAGAAAGAGCGGAGGATGGAAGCGAGGTTCTGCACATCAGCCACCAATGGGGAGGCGGATATGACCGCATCATCAACATAAAGGTAAGTGCGGACAATGGCTCCGCGTCCCCGGACCTTGTGTAGAAGCCCATGGCGAGTGCAATGTCAAGGAGCTGCTGGAGTGGATCAATGGTAATGAAGAACATCAGAGGGGGGTAGCGGATCTCCCTATCTAAGCCCATGTCCATGAGAGATCGGCGGCCCCGAAATTCCATTGAGGAGGACCCTAGAGGAAGAAGTGCGCAGCAAGGCACAAATCCAGTCCCGGAAGCGCTCGGGGAAGCCCCATCGCCGGAAGTGATCCAAGATGAAGTCCCAACGCACCGATTTGAAGGCCTTACGAATGTCCAGTTTGAAGAGCAGAGAGGGCGTCTTGTTTTTATGTAGACGTCAGGCAAGGTTGCGGACGTACATAAAATTGTTATGAATGCTTCTCCGCTTGATGAAGGCACTCTGGGCATTGGAGACAATGTCGTTCATGAAGGGTCCCAATCTCAAGGCCAAGACCTTAGCGATGTCATGGATTAGATTGATAGGGCGGAAATCATCAATATCTTCAACGCCCTCCTTCTTGGGAATGAGGGTAATATTTGCCGAGTTCACCCAATGAAGGCTATCAGTGTGAAGGTTGCTGAACTGGGCAATGGCTCCCATAACATCGTCCTTAATTATGCGCCAACATATTTTAAAGAAAACCCCGGTGAATACGTCAGGGCCAGGCGCCTTGTCTCCCGGCATGAGATCAATAGCGGCCTTGAACTCCTCCTCGGTGATGGTGTCATCAATACCCTCGAAGTCAACGTCCTTGAGTTCAAAATTGTTGGACCAGTTGATGTCAGTCGACCGCGGTTGGCCATGGCCCATGCTAGCAGAGAAATGCTCAGTAATAATCTCCTCTTTGAGCTTGTGTTTAGTGACCCATCCATCATCTCTTTTCAGCCGGTGGATGTGGTTTTTCCGGCGCCGAGCATTGACTCTGAGGTGGAAGAATTTTGTGTTGGAGAATCACGTGCAGGTGGAGGTTGGAAGTAGAGAGGAGGAGAGGGCGTGTAACACATGGGACCCGAAATGGAGGTTTGAATCATCGTTGCAGAAGAAAACATCAAGCTTGCACAGGGTGGGGTTCATCCTCTCATTGCTCCAAGTGAACCCTCGGTTTTGCAGATGGATTTCTCTGAGCAGACAAGCATTCAGGGCATTGCGAAACCGGTTAAGTCGGCTGCGGTTAATGTTCTTCTTATTCTTCTCGCGCGCCCGATAAATCTGATTAAGATCACCCATGGCAATCCACTTGGACCCAGGGGGAGGCTTTTGGGCAATCAACTCATCGAAGAACCCGTCTTTACGGTTGGAAGTAGTAGGGCCGTAGACATTAGTGATCTTGAAGCAAATGTCGGAGCTACGGATGTGAATCATGGCCGATAGGCAAAACTCCGAGGTGACAATATCAGTAACTCGAACGGCCAAATCATCCCAAAGAAGCAGTAGGCCGCCCTTCGTACCATTTGCCGGCCGCTGGGCAAAGTTGCGCAAACGGTGACCGCCAAGGAAGGAGGTGACAAACCCATCTATATTTTCCATCTTCGTCTCTTTGGAGACAGACAATGTGATAGGAGGAGGAGGTGATGGTCACATGGACCGTAGCGCGCCTCTCCGGGCAGTTAAGGCCATGCACGGACGTTCCAGCTAAGGAAATTGATTTGTTGTTGAATAATAGGAAACTTTGCACGTCGTTGGATTCCAGTACCTAGCCAAAGAGGTTTGAAGTGGGAGCCAGCATGAGCCCTCCCAGTCGAGGCCAAAAAACAAGTCGCAAATAGCATCAGTAGCACATGCAGGGGTAGACGTTGCAACAATCAGATTCTTCATTTGGCAACCATGACACAGCAGGAACGAAACATGAGAGGTCCCGCGAGAACCAGCCGGGCAAGAACTGCGACAACTACAACAACACTTGGTTTTAGCTAACATGGGAAATTAGTTGAGACTCCACGCAGTTGACTGGGGCAACGCTTATCGGGCAGCGACGCCATCGTCCTCGTGGTCCAGCTCAGCCGCGCCTCCACGGCCGAACATGTCGTGAACTAATATTTGATGATGGTTATTACCGGGTTTCCTTGCTTATTGTACTATACAAAGATGTCCAAATTCAAAAAAAAAATGGATTTTTTTTGCCAATGGGGACATGCCTCTTTTTGCTGATGGGGTCGTGGATCTTATGGCAGGTGGTGAATTATTATTGTGCTGCTGTCTGTCGATCTGCATGTTCGAAATTGGTTCGTGGCGGTGACGTTCATAAGAAAAATATGCTGGCTGGATCATAATAGTATCTCCTCATTTCATGAAGTACCGGATTGATTCGAGGCAGCTGCCGCTTACAGACAAAATCTGTATTTTAATTTGTAGAAAGATCTGATGTACAAGTTGCTGGTTGCTGCCTGTACCGGTATGATATTGCAAGTGCAAGATGATGGTATTCTCAGTGGATCGATTAGTTTACTACTAGTTATTACAGGCAGGATAATGTTTGTTTGTGCAAATTGATTTGATCATGTGATCTGGGTACTGGCTCCATCGTCGTCCGGTACTCAAATTTCTCTCCGCCGCGTAGGACGGTTGGTAGGCCAGTATCGTCCACCCTGTTCGTCGAGTGCTTCAAAATCATGCATGTATATCCACTAGTAGAGAAACCCCCCTTTAGTACCGGTTTCAAAGGGCCTTTAGTACCGATTTTGGAACCGGTACTAAAGATCCGGTACTAAAACCCTCCCCCCTTTCGTACCGGTTCCTTACGAACCGGTACTAAAGGTGCCTCCACGTGGTCACGGAGGAGCCCCCGGGGCTGGAGACAACACGAACCGGTACTAAAGGCTATTTCGTTAAAAAAAATTATTCATTTTTTTTCTAATTATTTTTCACTCCCTCTTTTTTTTAGAATATCTAGTATTTTCATTAGTGTCTAACTACACTTAATCTCTAGTCAAATTATTTACCTGTGGTCAAACTTCCCAGTCGATCATCCATCCTTACACTACTCCAACACTAGCACGCTTAACTTCCGAGTTCCTTTCCCACCCACTTCCAAGTGCTTCGCACGCATGTTGTTGATACTAGTATCATATCAATCCTATTAACATGTTGGTCGATGTCACATTTCTTTATTGTTTAAATTCCAGATAATTCTTTTAATAAAAATAATAATGATGTAATAATAATGTTGAATAAATAGATAAAATTAAAATTTTAAATTTGTATTATTTTTAATTATTTTTTAATATTTTTTTGCCAAACCTAAAACCTGAAAATTTGAAAATCTTATAATTTGCTAAAGGTAATAGTAATCTTTATGCAGATGCAATTATTAATTTTAATTTTGAAAAAAATAAAAATATATAAAATTCTAAATTTTCTAAATATATAAGGTTTTCTGGCTGATCGCACGGGACTAAAGGTCCTTTTAGCTCAAAATAAATCATTAAATGCATGAAAAATATCAAATTAAGTGAGAAAGGGTTGAAATTTTAGTATGTGGATTTGAATGCTGCATGTTGGATGCAAAAAAAGTCTTGAGTTTAAATAAGTTTGGAAAAATGAAATGCTTTTGAAATACATGTGTTTTCGTTTGAAACCCTCGTACTTTGAAAGAGATGGTTCAGTTTGTACACGAAGTGCATCCAGTTTTTGCCGTAATCCTCTGGACTTATGCACACATGTTATGTGGGTCAAATGATGATACCATGCCAAGTTTCAACCGTTTCTGAGTTCAGTTGTAGTGCTTTCCAATTACAGGGTCATTTAGTTCAAAATAAATCATTAAATGCATAACAAATAGCAAATGAAGTCAGAAAGGGTTAAAAATTTAGTATGTGGCTTTGAATGCTGCATGTTGTATGCAAAAAAATTCTTGAGTTGAAATAAGTTTAGAATAATGAAATTCCTTTGAAACACATGTGTTTTCGTGTGAAACCCTCGTACTTTGAAACAGATGGTCCAGTTTGTACACGAAGTGCATCCAGTTTTTGTCGTAATCCTCTCAACTTTTGCACACATGCTATGTGGGTCAAATGATGATACCATGCCAAGTTTCAACCTTTTCTGAGTTCAGTTGTAGTGCTTTCCAATTACAGGGTCATTTAGCTCAAAATAAATCATTAAATGCATGAAAAATATCAAATGAAGTGAGAAAGGGTTGAAATTTTAGTACGTGGATTTGAATGTTGCATGTTGGATGCAAAAACAGTCTTGAGTTGAAATAAGTTTGGAAAAATGAAATGCCTTTGAAACGCATGTGTTTTCGTCTGAAACCCTCGTACTTTGAAAAAGATGGTCCAGTTTGTACACGAAGTGCATCCAGTTTTTGCCGTAATCCACTCAACTTTTGCACACATGCTATGTGGGTCAAATGATGATACCATGCCAAGTTTCAACTGTTTCTGAGTTCAGTTGTAGTGCTTTCCAATACAGGGTCATTTAGCTCAAAATAAATCATTAAATGCATGAAAAATAGCAAATGAAGTCAGAAAAGGTTGAAATTTTAGTATGTGGCTTTGAATGCTGCATGTTGGATGCAAAAAAAGTCTTGAGTTGAAATAAGTTTAGAAAAATGAAATGTCTTTGAAACACATGTGTTTTCGTTTGAAACCCTCGTACTTTGAAAGAGATGGTCCAGCTGACAAAAGGAGATCAGTAAAAAAAGTGAAAAACGTTCCCCGGCTCGGCGAATAGGCGAAACAATTGTTAGCCCCGTTGAAGTTGTTTAGCGACGATATCGTCCACGTCAAGGGGATGGCGCCCGGTACTAAAATTTGTGATTACCTGCCCGCTGATCACACACGTACAGTGACTTAATTAAACTGCCAGCACCTGCAACGGCCGACACAACCCTTTAGTACCGGTTCGTAACACGAACCGGTACGAAAGGAAAACCTCACGAACCGGTACTAAAGGTTTTCTGGCTGACGCCAACCTTTTAGTACCGGTTCGTAACACGAACCGGTACGAAAGCCCCTCACGAACCGGTACGAAAGCTCTTCGCCCGCCTGGACACCCAAACCGTACGAAAGACCCCTTTAGTAACGGTTCGTAAGGGAACCGGTACTAAAGGTTTAGACGGTTGCCCCATTTTTTACTAGTGATCGTGCATCCTCTTCGTCAACTGCTAGCTGCAAAACCATATATTTCGTGCACCCTCAGCTACGTACTATAAATACCCAAGTCCTCTACTTCATTTCCATCCAGGGCAAGTGTATCACCTAGCAAGGTAGCTAATCACCTTATACACCACAAACTCGAGGGAGTTTGTGGTTAGCTAGCCGGTCAAATGGCTAGGACGGCGACAATGCTTTGGCTACTTTGTGCGGTGTTTGCATTTGCAACATCACTTGGATTGGCCGACGCCAAGCATAACGTCTACGATTTCATCGTAAGTCTACTTCATGCAAACCTTTTTTCTTCACTATAAACATGCATGTATTTTTCATGCAATCTTTTTTGTTCACTATAGTATAGACATGTATTTTAACTACGTACGCACATGCATGCACGAAATGAACTAACGATGGATCCATGCATATATATAATTGATGATATTTTGCATGCAGGTAAAGCAGACTAACCACACAAGGCTCTGCGAGCAGAAGAGCATGCTCACGGTGAACGGCCAGTACCCTGGCCCGACTATCACCGCGCGTAAGGGAGACATTGTCATCGTCAACGTCCATAACCAAGGCGATAAAGGCATAACCATCCACTGGTAAGTTTGACACGCCGTTTAACAAATTTACTGGCTCTACTTCGCTTAGCTACAAATTAACATCCAAAAATCTACATGGCATATGTTAGTATAAAAACAAATTTAACCGTCAAATGGCATGCAGGCACGGTGTGGACCAACCTCGCAACCCCTGGAATGATGGTCCAGAGTTCATAACGCAGTGCCCCATTCGACCTGGCGACAACTTCACCTACACCATCATCCTCTCCGAGGAGGAGGGCACACTCTGGTGGCACGCACACAGCGACTTCGATCGGGGCAGCGTCCATGGCGCCATCATCGTCCACCCCAAGCGTGGCACTGACTACCCCTTCAAGAAGCCGCACAAGGAGATACCCATCATTCTCGGTATATATGCATGAACTTGTTGCTCTAAACCTGTCTATCCAATTTGTTGCTTCCAACCATTAAGGGTGATAGTGGTTAAGATAACTTTCGTCTGAATCCATTTTCGAATCCGTTTTTATAGGATATGGTAATAGATTTTTTATATCCGGTAAAAATCCGATCCGAACCTGAATCCGATTGATATGATACGGTATAGCATATGGTATTACTAATATCCGAAATAATTTGACAATCCGTTTTCTCTAGCCGGTTAATCCGGTCTTTTAATTTCCGTATCCGATTGATAGGCTAAGTTTTAAGTATTAAGTAGCCGTATGTGAATGTTATCTTTGCTTATGAGAAAAGATATATGCTTGTTAGTGATTTATTTGGATTATATCAATACTATTGAGCGCTTATGTGTTCATAAAGTGTATACAAATTTATATTTACACGTTGTTTATGTATGATTTTAGTTTAAAGCATTACATATTCCTCATATATGAATATGGTAAATATCCGTTTCCGATCCGATGTTGTTTCTTTACCGTACCGTGTCCGAATCCGTCTAATCCGGTATTCGAATCCCCATAATCCGGTATTCAGACTCGCATCTGTGCCGTTTCCGAATCCGAAAATAAATATGGAATAGGATACGGTAGAGAGATTGTCCATCCGAATCCGATCCAGTTTCACCCTACCAACCATGCATATGTGGTACCCAATTATTTGTAATTATAATCTATCTTAATTATTTATACAATGATTCAGGTGAGTGGTGGAAGACCGATGTGAACCACCTTCTAGAGGAAGCCATACGTACCGGAGGCGAAGTTAATATCTCAGATGCAAACACCATCAACGGACAGCCCGGAGACCTGTTCCCATGCTCCAAAAACGACACCTTCAAGGTGTCGGTGCAGAGAGGGAGGACGTACCTGCTACGGATCATCAACGCCGGGCTCTCAAACGATTTCTTCTTTGGCGTCGCCGGGCACAATCTCACCGTCGTGGGTACCGATGGCCGCTATTTAAAGCCATTCACCGTCAAGCACATGATGATCTCTCCGGGGCAAACAATGGATGCCCTCCTAGAGGCTGACCATTTGTCCAACGGCAGGTACTACATGGCATCACGGACGTTCGCGTCCAACCCCGACCTCGAGTACAACAACAGCACGGCCACAGCCATCTTGGAATACGTGGGCGCCGCATCGTCTACCATTCAGCCGGTCTTCCCCGACCTCCCAGACGGTGAGGACATTGATGCGGCGACGAACTACACGGCCCAACTTCGGTCTCTAGCTAGCAAGGACCATCCGGTGGACGTGCCGTTGCATGTCGACGAGCACATGCTCATCACTTTAGCTATCAACACACTCCCTTGCACGGATGCAGCATGTGAAAATGGCACTCGCTTGGCAGCAAGCCTCAACAATGTCAGCTTCCAGAACCCTCGTCTCGACATTCTCGACGCGTACTACAGCTCGATCCATGGTACGTTTGACACGGACTTCCCTGACAGTCCACCCTTCTTCTTCAACTTCACCGACATCAACTACCCGAAGGAGCTCGAGCTCACCAAGCGTGGCACCAAGGTGAAAGTGTTGGAGTATGGTGACGTTGTGGAGGTGGTGTTTCAGGACACAGCCATCAACGGCCTTGAGAACCACCCCATGCATTTGCATGGATTCGCCTTCTACGTCGTAGGGAGAGACATTGGAAACTTCAATGCTACCACGGATCCAGCCAAGTACAACTTGGTCGACCCTCCGTACCAAAACACGGTCACCGTGCCCAAGGGTGGTTGGACCGCAATGCGTTTCCACGCAACAAACCCTGGTAAGGCATTTTTGTGTTTTTCTCTTAGAACAAGTAATTTATGTTTTATATTCTATACCGACCTAACTTTGTGCTTCTTATGTCGACTGATTAGGTGTGTGGTTCATGCATTGCCACTTTGATCGCCATACAGTGTGGGGAATGAACACTGTGTTCATCGTAAGGGGGGGCAAGACTCCTGAATCTAAAATGAGGCTTCGTCCTAAGAACATGCCCAAGTGTTTAGGACATTGATTACATCCATGGAGGCTGACACCATTGGGCCTGCAACCCGGCCTATCAAAAAATTGTTTCCGTTGTCGGTTTATTTGGTAATTATTTAATTATTCTATTTTAAGTATCGTGTAAGGAATAAGCGGGTTATTTGAAACCCTAGCATGTAGTGGTTTGTGTTTTATTCTCTTGATTCAGAGAAAGATGTATTTTCAGTATGTGATTTAATTTCTATATATGGACGGTTTGTTTTCTATTAGTCTCTAAATCAGTCAAGTGATGATGTTTTGTCCCGTGTTTATTGTGTTGTGTACCTGCATGGAAACCACTGGGGCTTGTTTGATTCATAGGAATTTCATAGGATTTTTGTAGGATTTTTTCCTATCTTACTCATTTGATTCATAGGAATTGTTCCTATAGGAATTTTTCCCATAGGAATTTTCGTACTACTTCCTATAGAAATCCTAACATTCACTCCAACCTCTTTCTACAATTCCTTTGATGGAATCAAACAAACTTTGGTGCAAGCAAAATCCTATGATATTCCTATTCTTATCATTGGAGTGGGCATGCCATTGCAATCCTATGATATTCCTATTCCTATGATTTTTCTACCCTATGAATCAAACAAGCCCTATATGCTAGGGATAGAGGGAATCTATTTTTATGCTTGGCTGCATCGTGCTAAATGAATACTGTGGGATCATGTATAGCCGGCGAACGGAGACAGCACAGAGCGAAGAGATTCCTGCATATCCTGCCGGTTAGCGCGCCGATCGCCTCTTCTTCATCTTCAAGATCATTGATCTACTTGCGACGTTTGGCCGGCAAACACCTCGGTAGCGTTCTTGTTTTCCTGGGAGAGAACGCACATGTGGGCGCCGTGGATCGCGATGCGTCCGATCTCGATGGATATCAGGATTGTGTTAAAAAAAAAGTTGTGTTTGATGTGATTTAGTCATTTCCTTCTTTCAATTGAAGCGTGGTTCTTATAACTAATGTCTTTTTTTTTCTAGTTCTGTGAAATAATCTCTTAATCGTGTAGTTTTGCAATAGTTTGCACATCCTATGAATTGTATTATTTATTTATTTATTTATTTATCTAGGGGTCAGCTTTGGATGCAACCTGAAATGAAGCGACTCGTTGTTGACACACGAATACGTCACGTGTACTCTCGACGCCGGGGGTGATGCACCGCAGCTCACGCCGAAGGAGATCCGACCGGTAGCGCGATACGCAAGACAACCGACGAACGCTTTTGAGAACTCGGAACCCCACACGCCCGGGAAGGACGTGTCTGGGCGCACAACGGCTATAGTCTGCCTTAGGTCCACCTTATCGCCCTAGAACTCTCGCGGATCGTTGCCTCTGCAAGAACAAGAACAAACGAAGAACGAGGAATAAGGACGTGGACAAGTAGACGAAAATTAAGGTTTATATGTGTTTGCGATTGTGTGTTTTCAATCAACCGTCACCTCTCATCTATATATGAGGCGGTTGGCATTCCCTTATAAGACACGAAATTGGATTCCCGTCACAATGCCAAAAACTCTAGCCAAACTCAGATTTTTCAAAATCTACACGAATTTGCGTACAGGACGGTAGTACCGGCCGACCAGTAGTACCTCTCTCCGAGCGGTAGTACCGGCATATATGTTTTTACCGGAACAACCGGGGTGGAACCGGCCCGGCTCCGACCCTCAACAGAAGGACTTTCGCACGGTTACACTCTTAAGTGGGGTATTCTAACGTCGACGGCCTTGACCAGAACCATTTAGGCTCCCGTAGAGCAGAGGTCTTTAATCCCTTAAAACCCGACTACTCGACTTACTAGCGTCGATCACTCCTACGAATCCATCATCGACACGCTTCTGAATGATTTTCGTTCTTAGTGGAGAGTCCAGACAGTTTCATACCTAAACTGTGACCAGTACAATATATTTGCGATCGTAACACCAATATAGAATAGAATAAAATATATGAGTGAATCGATGATGAGATCATTGAAATATCAATCAAGAAAATACAATCATGAGTTCACATGAATCCCTCCAAATATATGAATTCTCTCTAACAAATGGATTTCGAGAACAACATGCCTCTCTAATAGCATAGAGATTGATGAACCAATTAAAAAGAATAAGGTACATCAATATAATCAGATGATCAAAGGAAACAACAATAAGATGGATTTAGAAAATTACTTGCCTGTTCAGCGCTACAGACCTAAACGTTCGTCGATCGTACACGAACGGACAACAACATAAATACTGGACTACTACACTGATGCAGCAAGCTGAACTCCTGATTGCCTATCTAACATCTGAACCCATGCACTACGATAGCAGCAGCTGGTCCTATTTATAGTAGCTAACGGGTAAGACGTACGGAGTACAACAGTTCAAGCAGTACACATATCTAGCAAGTAGTACGTAGTACTAGTAGTACAACTTCAAGCCTGATCTAACTCTTATTGAGCAGTACACATGAGTAGTACTAGTAGTACAAAACTTCAAGCCTGATCTCCCTCTTATTAGCTAGTACTCCCTCCGATAAATTAATATAAGATATTTTAAATCACTAATTTAATTATTTAAAATATTTTATATTAATCTATAAAGTGAGTACAGGCACGAGCTGTTCCATCGCATCAAAGTATACGTGAGTGCTAACTGAACTAGTACTGCCCTACTATTCTCTTCCATGCATGAAAAATAAATACGTACATGCATAGCTCGTTTAAGTATACTAGTAGTGAACAAGATTTTTATCTAAACACCCAATCGAAATACTAGTGCGTATATACATACTCTTGTTTAGTGTGTGATTATTTTAAATGCTTATTATTTTATGTAAAAGTTATCCTTCTGTTATGCAAAAATAATAATGTAAAAGTTATCCTTCTGTTATACTCCCTCCGTTTCTTGATATAAGGTGTCTAAGGTTTTGAAAAAAAATATCAAAATTCATTGGCATATTGGTATTATACCACTCGTCTAGGTAAATTTATCTACGAAAAGAGATAAAACAAAGAGTCTTTTTTCTATTATCGGCTGATTCGAACTGTTTTTCACCTATTTTTTCTAGAGAAAGATCGGTCAATTATAGCATTTCTTGTACGCGTTAATATCCGTGCAAAAAGCTTAGGCACCTTATATCAAGGAACGGAGGGAGTATTACTTGTAAACAATGACCTACCACATCTTATTTGCTTAAATTTTTATGCGAATAGATAATATATAATTAATTTTATAATTTATTTAATAACTAATAACTCTAAAAATACGGGTTATTACACCTTTATAAGAACTCTATAACGTAATTGAAAGGGTCACTACTAAAAAAATGACTATCCCTAATAATATCACTGCTAGTGGCAGACTATGAGGTGGTGAGCCACTGCTATATAGCAATACCGCACCAGTTGTAGGTGCTCCACTAATAGTTAGGTTACCAGTGGCGCACCAGGGGAGGAGTGACCATTGCTATTTTTCTTGCTAGTTCCACCCACTCCCCAGGCTTACCAGTGGCGCACATATACCAGGTGCGTGACTGCTATTGCTACCTAAAATAGCGGTCACACACTTGGTATAGGTGCGCCACTGGTAAGCCACTTTCCCCTCCACTTCAAAACTAAATCTTAAATGAAAATAAAAATAAAAAAATAAAACCCCCACGCGACCCAGGCCTCGTCTCCCACCAACCCCGATCCCATCCCTCCCCTCGTCTCCCGCATCGCCGCCGCCGCCACCCACCCACCACCTCACCCTTCCCAAGCCTCGTCGCCGGCGGCCCCTCCACTGATCCTCTCTGCTTCCCTCCCACTTCAGGCGGAGCCCCCCACCCACCCATCTATATCTCTCTCCCGGGCAACATCTTTACCGCCACAGATGTCAGACAATTCCGACGTTCTCCGGCGAGCTTTGGAAATTTTCGCAACCTCCGGAAAATACTCTCAAGGACTTTATCCTCAACTGGTACACCTAATTTAACATGATAAATGATGAGAGTGCGTAGATTTTCCAATTGAACAATCTTCCCAGTAATCAGTTCTCCATCATAATTCAGAACAGAAAGATGGTAAACATCACAAGGAACTTTTTTTTGAAAGAAAGGTGTTGCCCCCCGGTTCCATCTTTTTATTGATGCAACCAAAAGAAGGTTCACATAGATTTTAGCATATCCAGAAGTATAGATAACCATTATAAATTTAGATTTAGCACAACACAGAAAATTATTTCCAATCAACTAAGAAGCCCTTAGAAATCAGAAATGGTCACTTATCTGCATCTATTGCGCCAGAGGGGAGGATCATGTCCAGGATATCTGAAGAAGCTCTCCACGGCGCCGATCCAGGAGGAGAATGCATCGCAGCAGGAGGTCAGCCTGAATTGGGTCACAGATAATTTTCCATTGCCACAGTGTTGAAGACAACACACCTAGAATGCAGCGCAAATCCTTCCAGCTTCGCCCCTAGAAACAAAATTCATTTCTAATCAGTAACCAAATGCTCCACAAGGAGGCCGAGCTAACCATGTTAAATATTTTCATCGCTTTAGAACTCCAGCTCCCAACTAGATCATCAAAATATGACACCAATTGTCCCCACGACTTCCTTCTTTAAGATGAAATAATCATCATAGGACAGGAAAAAATTGTAGTGGTCATTGAAAATATTCTTCCGCATCCGAAAGCGTGGGCGAAAATTTTATGCGAACAAGGCATCCAGAGAAAAATATTCATCCACCAGCGTCAAGTGCCCTCGTGCCCTGTTGCAGTTCATCACTCTATAACCTTTGCTCGATCACTTGAAATTGAGAACACTCTTTTCCGTTTGCTCCGCGTCCGCAAGTGCCGCTTGCATCATCACCGCGTCATCTGCATATCCATCCTCATCAGGTGAATTGTCAGATGACTCGATGAAGTTCTTGTGCATGTACTCCGTATCCGAATTCATTTATTGAAAGTGGAAAGAAAACCATCAGTAAGATTGACATGGGCATTGGACGAACACTAGTGTAACGCCCGGCCACAACAATTGGTTCCCGACCGTTATGGCTGCCAGGATCTAGACTATCCTCACAGACCAACACTAGTATTTTCTGTGCACTTTGTTCTCACTCGTGTGCAATTAGGAAGAAGTTCCCAGAGGGCCACCCATCCTTAAATAACTCCAAGTCAAAGACACTTAACTTTGAAGTTCTATGGAGATGATCTTCTGAAAAAAAAGACCACCTTATTGATATGTGTAGCCTATCATTCCTATTAAGCCATGATACCACATACACCCGCACTCAAAGAAACAAACGTTCTCATCGGCTCATCAGGAACATTCCCTCTTGGCACACTTCGCGTGTTCAATGCCGATACATGTCCCACATGTTCACGCCCCTAACTCGCACATGCCCGTATAACCACGAGGATTGACTTTGATACTATTTGTAACGTACATCCAACACTAGAAGAAAAAAAAATCTTATCCCCAACTTTAATTACTGGCGCGCCAAATTTAATCCACGCTAGTGCTATTTTCTTCAAATAGTACTGACGTCTCAATTTTTCGTACGCCAGCTATAATAGGTTACTGCTGGCGTGCCATATAAAATACACGTCGCTAGTATGTGGGGTCCAGCAGTCTGGTCCGGTGCAAGTTAGTGTCGACGTTGGATTTTTTTCCATGCTAAAAATATCATACATATCTATGGCGTGCGGACTAAACGACACGTCATTAATAACTGAACAAAAAAATAAAAAAATAAAAAATATGAACTAAATATTAATCGCGTGTGTTACTATCTATTACTTTGCTGATACGTCCCAAACGTATCTATAATTTCTGCTTGCTCCATGCATGTTTTGTGTGATATTGCTATGATCTAGATACACTTTCATACACTTTTGATTATATTTGCACTAACTTATTAACTCAGTGCACCATAGTGCCAGTTCCTGTTTTTTGTTGTTTTTCTATTTCAGGTTTTCCCCATACTTAAAGTGCTCCAAAAATTCGCGTAAAATCGGATAAAAAAATCAGCGCAACGGAAGCTTCCGGAACCCCGAAGGAGGGACGGGGGGCCACCACCAGGGACCCAGGCGGCCACCTGGCGCGGCCTAGGGTCTTGCCGCGCCAGGGGGCCCCCTGGACTCCTGGTGGTCCCCCTGGCCGCCCCCTTCTCCTATTTATTTCCCGTGATGTGAAACTTTGGAAGAGAGAACCCTTTTTCGCGATCTCGCCTCTGTTCCGCCGCCGCCGCGCTTCCAAGATCGGGAGCGCCCGCAGACTTCTTTCCGGCACCCTGCCGGAGGGAGGATCGACCTCCGGGAGCTTCCCCTCCCCCATGGACGCTTCCCGGATGTGCCGTGACTAGTTTCCTTTAGACCATGGGTCTGTGATCAGTAGCTATGTGATGTTCTCCTCCCCTCTTTGTTCTTCATGGTTTAGACCTCGTAAGCTGCCCTACATGATCGAGGCACATATATAATCTTTCTGCTGTTGCTATGCTAAGTTTGATGGGATCTGATGGATTATGAGATTATGTTCAGATTGTGATAGAGTAATATATTTGGTTCTTATCTTTTATATTTTTGTTCCTAAGTAATTATTGCATGTTCTCCGTTGCTGTTTATTGCTTTGGCCAAGTAGTAGGTAGTAACTCCAAGAGAGAACGTTATGCTCGATTGTGGGTTCATGCCCCCTGATGACACGCTTGAGTGACAGAAACATGAATCTAGGGGATGTGTTGTTGCCACAAGAGGGAAAACAACGGTGCTTGTAACCGCGGTTGCAAGGATTGTTTACTTTACGCAAAGTGCTTTTTAATGCAGTTGTCTGTTGTTTTGGGTTTACACTTTGGGTGGGGCTCACAACTTAATACCAGCGACATGTTCTGGATAGATATCTCAAGGTGGATGATTAGTAGTAGATGCAGTTGGATTTTGGTCTACTTATTTTGGCGTACTGCCCATGCTTTTGAGCCTCTTCCTTTCTTTGTAGCATAGTTAGCATTGCGGTGCGTTTATAATCCTGTCAATTGCCTATCTGTAATTTGTTTACCTTGCATAGAAGTTTTATCGTCTTTTGGGAGAGAGACATCACTAGTGAACATCACGGGACCCTGGTCTATATTCTCATCACTGTTAACATGCTCATTTACTTTCTTGCTTTTTTACTTTCAGTTGCTATCATTATCATTATCCCTTGTATTTTGATCCTTTGTAAACAACAACACCGGAGAGATTGACAACCTCTCTGAACTTCGTTGGGAGCAAAGTTGTTTGTGTCTGTGTGTAGTTCCACGTCAGTTGCGCTGCTGACACCTACTTATCATCTGCGGAGTCCTACTGGTCGATACTCTCAACCTTGGTGTCTTCACCAAGGGAAACTTGCCGCTACGCTGCATCTCACCTTCCACTTGGGGTAACCAACGAAGGGCGAGAAGCAATTATCATCTCTCGCGTATCATTGGCCAAAGCAATAAAAAGCGACGGAGAACATGCAAAAATTACTTAAGAACAAAATATAAAAGGAGAACCAAATATATAACTCATCACGATCTGAACATAATCTCATAATTCCTCGGATCCTAGCAAACACAGCATAGCAACAACAGAAAGATTACATACATGCCTTGATCATGTAGGGCAGCTCACAAGGGCTAAGAATTGAAACACAAGATTGGAGAGAAGACATCACATAGCTACTGGTCATGGACCCATGGTCCAAGGAGACTACTGAATGCACATCCGGGAAGCTCTCATGGTGGTGGAGAAGCTCCAGGAGATCAATCATCCCTCCGACAGGGTGGCGGGACGAGGTCTTCTGGCGATCCCGATCTCGGGATCGCGGCGTCGACGGAACAGAGGATAATTTCGCGATGCGGGGTCTTTTTGGGGGTTTCTGTCCCGAAGGGTAAATATAGGCCGAAGGGGGCACCAGGGGAGGTGCCCTCCTCCCAGGCGGCCTCCTGGCGTGGCCAGGAGTGGGGTCGCGCCCACAGGTCGCCTGGGAGGGGGGTGACCCCCCTCGGGCTCTCCTTTAAGCCTTCAGAGTCTTCTAGAATACCCGATTTTCTATATATATATTTTTGAATTTTTCTGGCACTGAAAATATTGATAAATACCTGCAATGCACAGATATCAGTAGAAAAAAACTGGCACTGGGTGCAATTAGTTAGTACGTTATCCCAAGTATATGTAAAAATGTATGAAAGTGTAGCAAAACGCATAGTAATGTCACCCAAACAAGCATGTAACAAACAAAAATTATACATACGTTTGAGACGTATCGGCGTGCAGCGGCGATTGCCAAACCCCACACACCCTCGGACCAGATCCAGGAGAAGGCAGGCCGCCACCACCATCATGCGTCGCCTACTCGAAAGCGACCAGCAGATCCACACCGCCGCAATCATCGCCGATCTGTACCACCACTGTATCGTCCCCCTCCGCCCAACGAGCCAGACCGGCAGGGCTATCGCCGTCAGATCCGACGACCGCCGCCAAATCCGTCGCTGTCCCATTGGACGCATCCTCCTTGCCGCCCTCAGCCCACGTCGCGAGCAGTAGCCTTCACACCGAACCGCCACCGCCAACGCATGCCACCACCAGGAGCAGCCGGAGCTGGGACCGACTGGGTGCCCTGCCAAGGCGAGCCCCGCCATGTCCAGCATTGGAACAAGAATATCCCCACAGCGCGCTCGCCCACTGTGACCCGCACCCTCTTGACACCAGGGCGTCGACCGGACGGGCTCTCAATCTCGACGCATCTCCTTCCCTGGTCCACTGAATATATAATACCAAAATAGTTCATCTGATTAACCTATTTCTCTTGACATGCAAGGTATCCACATCATCAAATAGGTTCACCATGTAATTTTTTTTTCATTAACTCTTTATGCACATCCCTCATTAACTCAGCATACACATGCAACCTATCACAAATAAATAACAACCTTTTTATTCACTCAACCTCACGATCTATAAGGGATTTTTTATAGAAAATAAAATTATGAGTTACCTCACACTTTATTTGTATATGCGATACTTTTTTTTATGAATGCACTTTTATAGTTGCTATCATTGTTCTAGGTTTAGCTAAGGGGGGAGATGTCTCCAATGTCTCTACCCAACGTTGTGTTCATCTCATATCGTCTCCATGATATATTTTTAATGTAATAAATTAACAAAACAAAAAATATAAATATTTTTGATTTTTCATAAAATTTTCTTAGATTTTTACTCTAAATAATAATTTATTTTAAATGAATTTATAATCAAATCTTACATTCTTAAGAAGTTGCTCCCAATTCTCTCAACATGCAAAGTGTCCACCTCAACATCCCCACTAAGTCATGCATTAAAGTTTTATTTTCCACTAAACCATGCAAAATATGCCACATAAGTGAGCTCCCATTATATCTGCATGTTCATGCAACCTATCACAAATAAATATATATTTTTTGTATGCACCAAGATTTATAAGCGATTTTTTAATAGAAAATCAAATTATGGGTTACCCCAAATTTTATTTTTCTATGCGATTTTTTTATGAATGCATTTATGTAGTTGCTATTTCCTCTCATAAGGTCTCGCTGATATATTGTCAAGATAATAAATTACCAAAACAAAAATCACACTAACTTTTTGATTTGTCAACAAAATTTCTGTATTTTTTTACTCTAAACAATATATATTTCAAAAACTAATTTATAATTATATTATGTTTCATAACTTTTCTTATAATTAAAACATTATATTATTTATTAAAAGTTTTCGCAGCAACGCGCGGAGTATCATCTAGTTATACTATATTTCATGTTCGCTTAGGCAACCACGAGGCCATGTTAAATCAGGAAGGGGCGAGGGATTTGGTAGGATTGGGCTGGCCCCACCATAAAAATCAGGGGGGGGGGGGTGGGAGGGGCGTGATTTAATGGGATTAACCAGGGATTAAGGTGGGCCTGCATTTGAAAAGGATCATGGTAGTATCTCTCCTCATTTCAGGACGTTCCGGAATGATTTGCTGGCAGTAGGGCCCAATCATATAGCCAAGAAAAAATCAGATCGAAAATTTTGATTGATCGATCCCCAAGAGTCGTCTCAGCCACCTACCCACGATTGATTGAAGATCTCTCCTTTGATTCGAGGAACATGCCAATAGAGACAAAATCTGAACGTTTATTTGTAGAAAGTGTGCCTGTGTATGATATTGCAACTGCAAGATGATGGTAATCATATTCGCAAAAAAAAAAAAGATGATGGTATTCTCAGTGGATCGATTAGTTTACTACTAGTTATTACAGGCAGGATAATGTTTGTTTGTGCAAATTGATTTGATCATGTGATCTGGGTACTGGCTCCATCGTCGTCCGGTACTCAAATTTCTCTCCGCCGCGTAGGACGGTTGGTAGGCCAGTATCGTCCACCCTGTTCGTCAAGTGCTTCAAAATCATGCATGTATATCGTGCATCCTCTTCGTCAACTGCTAGCTGCAAAACCATATATTTCGTGCACCCTCAGCTACGTACTATAAATACCCAAGTCCTCTACTTCATTTCCATCCAAGGCAAGTGTATTACCTAGCAAGGTAGCTAGTCACCACAAACTCGACGTAGTTTGTGGCTAGCTAGCTAGCCTGTCAATGGCTAAGACGGCGACAATGCTTTGGCTACTTTGTGCGGTGTTTGCATTTGCAACATCACTTGGATCGGCCGAGGCCAAGCACAATGTCTACGATTTCATCGTAAGTCTACTTCATGCAAACCTTTTTTGTTCACTATAGTATAGACATGTATTTTAACTACCTACGTACATGCATGCACGAAATGAGCTCACGATGAATCCATGCATGCATATATATAATTGATGATATTTTGCATGCAGGTAAAGCAGACTAACCACACAAGACTCTGCGAGCAGAAGAGCATGCTCACGGTGAACGGCCAGTACCCTGGCCCGACTATCACCGCGCGTAAGGGGGACATTGTCATCGTCAACGTCCATAACCAAGGCGATAAAGGCATAACCATCCACTGGTAAGTTTGACACGCCGTTTAACAAATTTACTAGCTCTACTTCGCTTAGCTACAAATTAACATCCAAAAATCTACATGGCATATGTCATAAGCTATAGTATAAAAAAACAAATTTAACCTTCAAATGGCATGCAGGCACGGTGTGGACCAACCTCGAAACCCCTGGAACGATGGTCCAGAGTTCATAACTCAGTGCCCCATTCGACCTGGTGACAACTTCACCTACACCATCATCCTCTCCGAGGAGGAGGGCACACTCTGGTGGCACGCGCACAGCGACTTCGATCGGGGCAGCGTCCATGGCGCCATCATCGTCCACCCCAAGCGCGGCACTGACTACCCCTTCAAGAAGCCGTACAAGGAGATACCCATCATTCTCGGTATATATGCATGAACTTGTTGCTCTAGACCTGCCTATCCAAGGGTGATAGTGGTTAAAATAATTTCCGTCTGAATACATTTTCGAATCCGTTTTTATAGAATATGGTAATAGATTTTTTATATCCGGTACAAATCCGATCCAAACCTGAATCCGATTGATAGGATACGGTATAGGGTATTGTATTACTAATATCCGAAATAATTTGATAATCCATTTTCTCTAGCCGGTTAATCCGATCTTTTAATTTCCGCATCCGATTGATAGGCTAAGTTTTAATTATTAAGTAGCAGTATGTGAATGTTATCTTTGCTTATGAGATAAGATGTATGTTTGTTAGTGATTTATTTGGATTATCTCAATACTATCTAGCGCTTATGTGTTCATAAAGTGTAAAAAAATTATATTTTCTAGTTGTTTATGCATGATTTTAGTTTAAAGCATTGCATATTCCTCATATATGAATATGGTAAATATCCATTTCCGATCCGATGTCGTTCCTTTACTGTATCGTGTTCGAATCCGTCTAATCCGGTATTCGAATCCCCATAATCCGGTATTCGGATCCGCATCCTTGCCGCTTCCGAATCCGAAAATAAATATGGAATAGGATACGGTAGAGAGATTGTCCGTCCGAATCCGATCCACTTTCACCCTACCAACCATGCATATGTGGTACCCAATTATTTTTAATTATAATCTATCTTAATTATATATACCATGATTCAGGTGAGTGGTGGAAGACCGATGTGAACCACCTTCTAGAGGAAGCCATACGCACCGGAGGCGAAGTTAATATCTCAGATGCAAACACCATCAACGGACAGCCCGGAGACCTGTTCCCATGCTCCAAAAATGACACCTTCAAGGTGTCGGTGCAGAGAGGGAGGACGTACCTGCTACGGATCATCAACGCCGGGCTCTCAAACGATTTCTTCTTCGGAGTCGCCGGGCACAATCTCACCGTCGTGGGCACCGATGGCCGCTATTTAAAGCCATTCACCGTCAAGCACATGATGATCTCTCCCGGACAAACAATGGATGCCCTCCTAGAGGCTGACCATTTGTCCAACGGCAGGTACTACATGGCATCACGGACGTTCGCGTCCAACCCCGACCTCGAGTACAACAACAGCACCGCCACAGCCATCTTGGAATACGTGGGCGCTGCGTTGGACGCTGCGCCGTCTACCATACAGCCGGTCTTCCCCAACCTCCCAGAGGGTGAGGACATTGATTCGGCGACGAACTACACGGCCCAACTTCGGTCCCTAGCTAGCAAGGACCATCCGGTGGACGTGCCGTTGCACGTCGACGAGCACATGCTCATCACTTTAGCTATCAACACGCTCCCTTGCACGGATTCAGCGTGTGAAAATGGCACTCGCTTGGCAGCAAGCCTCAACAATGTTAGCTTCCAGAACCCTCGTATCGACATTCTCGACGCGTACTACAGCTCCATCCATGGTACGTTTGACACGGACTTCCCTGACAGTCCACCCTTCTTCTTCAACTTCACCGACATCAACTACCCGAAGGAGCTCGAGCTCACCAAGCGTGGTACCAAGGTGAAAGTGTTGGAGTATGGTGACGTTGTGGAGGTGGTGTTTCAGGACACAGCCATCAACGGCCTTGAGAACCACCCCATGCATTTGCATGGATTCGCCTTCTACGTCGTCGGGAGAGACATTGGAAACTTCAACGCTACCACGGATCCAGCCAAGTACAACTTGGTCGACCCTCCGTACCAAAACACGGTCACCGTGCCCAAGGGTGGTTGGACCGCAATGCGTTTCCACGCAACAAACCCTGGTAATTAAGCAATATTGTGTTTTTCTCTTAGAACAAGTAACTTATGTTTTATATTCTATACTGACCTAACTTTGTGCTTCTTATGTCGACTGATTAGGTGTGTGGTTCATGCATTGCCACTTTGATCGACATACAGTGTGGGGAATGAACACTGTGTTCATCGTAAGGGGGGGCAAGACTCCTGAATCTAAAATGAGGCTTCGTCCTAAGAACATGCCCAAGTGTTTAGGACATTGATTACATCCATGGAGGGTGACACCATTGGTCCTTCAACCCGGCAATCAAAAAATTGTTTCCGTTGTCGATTTATTTGGTAATTATTTAATTATTCTATTTTAAGTATCGTGTAAGGAATAAGCGGGTTATTTGAAACCCTAGCATGTAGTGGTTTGTGTTTTATTCTCTTGATTCAGAGAAAGATGTATTTTCAGTATGTGATTTAATTTCTATATATGGACGGTTTGTTTTCTATTAGTCTCTAAATCAGTCAAGTGATGATGTTTTGTCCCGTGTTTATTGTGTTGTGTACCTGCATGGAAACCACTGGGGCTTGTTTGATTCATAGGAATTTCATAGGATTTTTGTAGGATTTTTTCCTATCTTACTCATTTGATTCATAGGAATTGTTCCTATAGGAATTTTTCCCATAGGAATTTTCGTACTACTTCCTATAGAAATCCTAACATTCACTCCAACCTCTTTCTACAATTCCTTTGATGGAATCAAACAAACTTTGGTGCAAGCAAAATCCTATGATATTCCTATTCTTATCATTGGAGTGGGCATGCCATTGCAATCCTATGATATTCCTATTCCTATGATTTTTCTACCCTATGAATCAAACAAGCCCTATATGCTAGGGATAGAGGGAATCTATTTTTATGCTTGGCTGCATCGTGCTAAATGAATACTGTGGGATCATGTATAGCCGGCGAACGGAGACAGCACAGAGCGAAGAGATTCCTGCATATCCTGCCGGTTAGCGCGCCGATCGCCTCTTCTTCATCTTCAAGATCATTGATCTACTTGCGACGTTTGGCCGGCAAACACCTCGGTAGCGTTCTTGTTTTCCTGG
This sequence comes from Bromus sterilis, assembly GCA_950022295.1. Taxonomy (NCBI): domain Eukaryota; kingdom Viridiplantae; phylum Streptophyta; class Magnoliopsida; order Poales; family Poaceae; genus Bromus; species Bromus sterilis. Next base: position 446,739,148 of record OX465595.1, on the reverse strand, counting down.
GAGAGAACGCACATGTGGGCGCCGTGGATCGCGATGCGTCCGATCTCGATGGATATCAGGATTGTGTTAAAAAAAAGTTGTGTTTGATGTGATTTAGTCATTTCCTTCTTTCAATTGAAGCGTGGTTCTTATAACTAATGTCTTTTTTTTTCTAGTTCTGTGAAATAATCTCTTAATCGTGTAGTTTTGCAATAGTTTGCACATCCTATGAATTGTATTATTTATTTATTTATTTATTTATTTATCTAGGGGTCAGCTTTGGATGCAACCTGAAATGAAGCGACTCGTTGTTGACACACGAATACGTCACGTGTACTCTCGACGCCGGGGGTGATGCACCGCAGCTCACGCCGAAGGAGATCCGACCGGTAGCGCGATACGCAAGACAACCGACGAACGCTTTTGAGAACTCGGAACCCCACACGCCCGGGAGGGACGTGTCTGGGCGCACAACGGCTATAGTCTGCCTTAGGTCCACCTTATCGCCCTAGAACTCTCGCGGATCGTTGCCTCTGCAAGAACAAGAACAAACGAAGAACGAGGAATAAGGACGTGGACAAGTAGACGAAAATTAAGGTTTATATGTGTTTGCGATTGTGTGTTTTCAATCAACCGTCACCTCTCATCTATATATGAGGCGGTTGGCATTCCCTTATAAGACACGAAATTGGATTCCCGTCACAATGCCAAAAACTCTAGCCAAACTCAGATTTTTCAAAATCTACACGAATTTGCGTACAGGACGGTAGTACCGGCCGACCAGTAGTACCTCTCTCCGAGCGGTAGTACCGGCATATATGTTTTTATCGGAACAACCGGGGTTGAACCGGCCCGGCTCTGTCTCTCAACAGAATGAATTTCACACTGTTAGACTCTTAAGTGGGGTATTCCGACGTCGACAGCCTCGAACAGAACCACACAGGCTCCAGTAGAGTAGAGCTCTTTAAACCCCTAAAACCTGACTACTCGACTTACCAGCGTCGATCGCTCCTACGGATCCATCATCGACACGCTTCCGAATGATTGTCGTTCTTAGTGGAGAGTCCAGACAGTTCCGTACCTAAACTTTGACCGGTACAATATATATATTTGCGATCGTAACACCAATATAGAATATAATAAGATATATGACTGGATCGATGATGAGATAATTGAAATATCAATCAAGAAAATATACTCATTAGTTTACATGAGTCCCTCCAAATATATGGATTCTCTCCAACAAATGGATTTCAAGAACAACATGTCTCTAGAATAGCATAGAGAACGATGAACCAATTAAAAAGAATAAGGTACATCAATATAATCAGATGATCAAAGGAAGCAACAATAAGTAAATTTAGAAAATTAGCAAAGAAGCTACTTGCCTGTTCAGCACTACATACCTAAACGTTCGTCGCTCGTACACGAACGGACAACAACATAAATACTGGACTACTACACTGATGCAGCAAGCTGAACTCCTGATTGCCTATCTAACTTCTGAACCTATACACTACGATAGCAGCAGCTGGTCCTATTTATAGTAGCCAACGGGAAAGACGTACAACAGTTCGAGCAGTACGAGTAGTACGAGTAGTAGTACACATATCTAGCGAGTAGTACACGCATCATCAAAGTATACGTGAGTGCTAAATGGGCTACTGCTACTGCCCTTCTATTCCCTTCCATGCATGCAAAATAAATACGTCCGTGCATAGCTCGTTTAAGTATACATGGTTTTTGGGCCCAATAAATGGTTTTTGGGCCCAATAAACCGGGACGGAGGGAGTAGTGAGCAAGATTTTTATCTAAACACCCAATCAAAATACTAGTGCATATATATACATACTCTTGTTTAGTGTGTGATTATTTTAAATGCTTATTATTTAATGTAAAAGTTATCCTTCTATTATATTACTTTTAAACAATGAACATCACATATTATTTGCTTAATTATTTGTGTGAATAGATAATATATATTTAATTTTACAATTTATTTAATAACTAATAATTTTAAAAATATAGGTTATTACACCTTTATAAAAAACTCTAAAATGTAAATTGAAAAGGTCCCTACTAGAAAAATGGCTATCCCTAATATCACTGCTAGTGGCGCACTATGGAGATGGTGAGCCACTGCTATATAGCAGTACCGCACCAGTTCTAGGTGCTCCACTAATAGTTAGGTTACGAGTGGCGCACCGGGGGAGGACTGACCATTGCTTTTTTTTTGCCGGTTCCACCCACTCCCCAGTCATGCACCTGGTATTAGTCCTCCACTGGTAAGCCACTTTCCCCTCCACTTCAAAACTAAATCTTAAATGAAAAAAAGAAAACCCCTACGCGACCCACGCCTCGTCTCCCACCCATCCCGATCCCATCCCTCGCCTCGTCTCCCGCATCGCCGCCGCTACCACACACCCACCACCTCACCCTTCGCAAGCCTCGCCGCCGGTGGCCTCTCCACCTCCTCTCCGCTTCCCTCCCACTTCTGGCGGAGTCCCCCACCCATCTATATCTCTCTCCCAGGCAACATCTTTACCGCCATAGACGTCAGACGATTCCTGCGTTCTCCGACAACCTTTGGAAATTTCCACAGCCTCTGCAAAATACTCTCAATGACTTTATCCTCAACTGGTACACCTAATTTAACATGATAAATTATGAGAGTGCGTAGATTTTCCAATTGAATAATATTCCTAGTAATCAGTTCTCCAGCATAATTTACAACAAAAAGATGACGAACATCATGAGGAACTTTTTTTTGAAAGAAAGGTGTTGCCCCCAGGTTCCATCTTTTTATTGATGCAACCAAAAGAAGGTTCACATAGATTTCAGTATATACAAAAGTACAAATAACCATTACAAGGTTAGCTTTAGCACAACGCAGAAAATCATTTCCAATCAACTAATAATCCCTTAGAAATTAGAAACGGGTGCTTATCTGCATCAGTTGCGCCAGAGGGAAGAATCATGTCTAGGAAATCTGAAGAAGCTCTCGACGGCGCCGATCCAGGAGGAGAATGCGTCGCAGCAGAAGGGTAGCCTCAGTTGGGCCGCAGAGAATTTCCCATTGCCACAGTGTTGATGACAACACACCCAGAATGCAGCGCAAATCCTTCCAGCTTTGCCCCTAGAAACAAAATTCATTTCTCAATCAGGAACCAAATGCTCCACAAAGAGGCCGAGGTAACCATGTTAAATATTTTCATTGCTTTAGAACTCCATATCCCAACTAGATCATCAAAAGATGACACCAATTGTCCCCACGACTTCCTTCTTTAAGATGAAATAATCATCATAGGACTGAACAAAATTGTAGTGGCGATTGAAAACATTCTTCCGCATCCGAAAGCGTCGGCGAAAATTGTATGCGAACAGGACATCCAGAGCAAAGTACTCATCCACCAGCGTCAAGTGCCCTCATGCCCTATTGCGGTTCATCACTCTATAACCTTTGATCGGTCACTTGAAATTGAGAACACTCTTTTTCGTTTGCTCTGCCCCCGCAAGTGTCGTTTGCATCATCACCGCTTCATCTGCGTATCCATCCTCATCAGTTGAATTGTCAGATGACTCGATGAATTTCTTGTACATGTATCACGTGTCCGAATTAATTTCTTAAAAGTGGAAAGAAAATAATTAGAAAGATTGGCACGGGCATTGGTAACGCCGCGGCCACTACCAATGGTTCCCGATCGTCGTGATGGCTGGAGGGATCTACACTATCCTCACAGATCAACACTAGTATTTCCTGTGCACTTTGTTCTTACTCGTGCGCACTTGGGAAGAACTTCCCAGAGGGTCACCCATCCTCAAATCACTCCAAACTAAACACACTTAACTTTGAAGTTCTTTGGAGACGAGATTCTGGAAAAAAAGATCCACCTTATTGATATATGTAGCCTATCATTTCTATTAAACCATGATACCACAAACACCCCCACTCAAAGAGACAAATGTTCTCGTTGGCTCATCATGAACATTCTCTCTTGGCACACGTTTGCGTGTTCAATGTCGATACATGTCCCATATGTTTGCGCCCCTGACTCGCACACGCCCGTATAGCCACGAGGACCGGCTTTGATACTATTTGTAACACCCAACACTAGTAGAAAAAAAACTTATCTCCAACTTTAATTACTGGCGTGCCAAATTTAATCTACGCCAATGCTATTTTATTCAAATAGTACTGGCGTCTCATTTTTTTGTACGCCAACTATAATAGGTTATTGCTGGTGCGCCGTACAAAACACACGTCGCTAGTGTGTGGGATCCAGCAGTCTGGTCCATCCTAAGTTACTGGCGTTGGATTTTTTTGCCACGCCAACAATATCATACATATCTATGGCGTGCAGATTAAACGACACGTCATTAGCAAGTAATTTTTTTTACTGCACGCCATCAACAATGTCATATCTCCACGACATTGTTAAAAAAGAGTTATTCATTGTTAAGGAGATTACCATCACTAGCACGAATCACCCAACCAACACCTGTACTAGCAAAGACGAGCTAGCCATTCCCTGCGCGAGCGACGAACGGTGTTCGGCGAGCAGCAACTGGCGTCCAGCGAGCGATGAACGATAAACGGCGTCCGATGAGCAACTAATGCTAGCAAAGAAGATATTTCTCTCGCTTCTCGTTAGTTACCCCAAGTGGAAAGTGAGATGTATAGCGTAGCAGCAGAATTTCCCCTATGTAGAGGATAGAGTTTGTCTCCCGTAGGACTTGCAGAGATATAAGAAGGTGGTAAAGTGAACAATGACACCGAGGTTGCTAACTTTGTCTGGGCCTGCACACACAGCAAATAACTTTGCTCCCAACGAGTACAGAGGAGTTGTCAATTCCTCGGCCTTGCTGTTTACAAAGGATCAACGCAAGAGATAATAGTGCAACTGAAAGTAAGAACTGAAAATAAATTAAAGGTGTAAACAATGGTGTGACTATGGACCGGGGTCCCGTGATATTCACTAGTGATGTCTCTCTCTCAAAAGACGATAAAAGTGCTAGCGAGGTAAACAAATCATAGCTGGTCAATTGACAGGATTATAAACGCACCGCAATACTAACTATGCTACAAAAGAAAGGAAGAGACTCAAAAGCAATGGGCAGTACGCCAAGGTAAGTAGACCAAAATCCATCTACATCTACTACGAATCATCCACCTTGAGATATCTATCCAGAACATCTCGCATGTATTAACTTGCGAATCCCACCCAAAGTGTAAACTCAAACCAACATACAATTGCATTAAAAGAACTATGCGTAAAGTAAACAGTCCTTGCACCCGCAAGTACAAGCACCGTTGTTTTATCCCTGGTGGCAACAACACATCCCCTAGTCTCATGTTTCTGTCACTCAAGCTAGACATCAAGGGGCTGAACCCACAATCAAGCATAACGCTCCCTCTTGGAGTTGCAACAAATCACTTGGCCAAAGTAAAATATGGCAACGGAGAACATGCAATAATTTACTAAAGAACACAAATATAAAAGAGAACCAAATATATTACTCATCACAATCTGAACAAAATCTCGTATCCATCAGATCCCAGCAAACTCAGCATAACAACATAGAAAACTACAAAAGTGCCTCAATCATGTGAGGCAGCTCACGAGGTCTCGAAAGTGGAAGCACAAAGAGGGGAGGAGTACATCACATAGCTACTGGTCACGGACCAATGGTCCAAGGGGGACTACTCACGGCACATCCGGGAGGCGTCCATGGTGATGGATGGTCTCCTGGAGGGGATTCCTCCTTCCGAAAAATGATGGAGGAGGAAGACAAAAAGGTGTGAAAGGCTCACATCAAAGAGGACAATCATAGGCGAGAGAAGGCCATATGATAGATATGATGTGAGGAGTAGGGATTGCCATGCAACAGATGAACATGTGAGCTAAAAGCTTTCCAAGAGAACTCGTGGGGTGCATCTAACTTGCTTGCTCATGAAGACCTAGAGCTCATTTGAGGAGGCTCATCATTGGAATATACAATCCAAGTTCTATAATGTGAAGGGTCCCCACCACTACTAGGGAAATAGCTATACATGGAAAGCTTATTAGTGGCGCATTTTATATGTAATGCACCACTATGTTGTAAGGGGTGACGCACTGGTAAAAAATGCGCCACCTATAAGCCCTTACAGGTGGCGCATATTTAAAAATGCGCCACCCCTAAGAGTGGGCCAGCCCTGGATCCCCTTATACGTGGCGCATTTTGGAAATGCGCCACCCCTAAGCTCTTAGGGGTGGCGCATTCTGAAAATGCGCCACTATTAATTTTTTTTTAAATTTTGAATTTTGAATCTGGATCTGGAAAACTCAGGTTAGTATGCTTAATGCCCGGTCAATATGCTTAATATCAGGTCAAACTAACCTCCGTGGTCAAACTTCCCCCAGGGTCACCCATCCTAGCACTACTCTAGCCCCAGCACGCTTAACTTCTCGGTTCTATTCAACTCTCACTCCAGCTCACCTAGCAGGCACTTGTGATATATCTAACATATAAATCCTATTAAACCACGTATAAGGGGATCCAGGGCTCTTAGGGGTGCCACCTCTAAGCTCTTAGGGGTGGCGCATCCAGAATGCGCCACCTATAAGCCCTTATTAGTGGCTTGTAGTTGTAGTTAGTGGCGCATCCTAAATGCGCCACTAAACAAAAAAAAAGAACGCCACTAAAAGGGCATTCCCTAGTAGTGCACATAGCTATATGCATGTGTACAAGGGATAGAGGATGAAGTACTAATGTGGAATAGTAGTGTGCCCCCTTCTCTCTTTTTATTGTTCTTTTTCTCCTTTTTCTCCTTTTTGTATTTTTTTGGTGGCCTCAATGGCTCTTTCTATTTCTCTCATTTGTCCTCTTTGGGATCTTTTAATTTTGTCCTCTTTGGGATCTTTTCCTCACTTTAGGGGCAACACTCTATATTTTACAAGAATATAGGAGATATTTCACATTTTACAAAGGTACTCACATAAAGAAGATTTAACTATCATGATGCAAATGTATGCCTCCGCCAAGGTAGCAGGATATGCAATGCTAGTAGCGCGTCATGTAGCAATGATTAGGGCAAGGCCCAACTAGCATGCGGCTCATCGATCAAGCAAGTAACATGTATGACATGAAGATCAAGTCATGAGAAGGTGGATGTTGCATGGCAATGTATCTCGGAAAGGCTATGGAAATGCCTTGATAGGTAGGTATGGTGGCTGTTTTGAGGAAGCATATAAGGAGGTTTATGACGACAGAGCGTACCATGCCAAGGGTTTGGATATACCGGCGAAGGTGGACACCAACTCTCGGAGTGAGAAGGCGGCAATGCACGACACAGGAGAGGCTAGCAAAATATGGGAAGGTGGAAGTGTTAACTTTCGAATACTCACATTAGTCCGAAGAACTCATGCACTTATTATCGGTAACTCTCAATCTAATCAGGAGGTTCTCAAAGAGACAAGTACCCCGAGGAGGAGTGTATGGGGGTTTGGTTATCTTTGCGCATCCTCGACTCATGGTACGTGAGTGTACTCTAATATTCGAACCCTCCAGAGGTTAGTGATCCATCTAGTAGCTAGAGTTCTCAACAGGGGTTTTTGGTTTTCGAAAATAACATGGATTTCCCAAAATACGACATCTATCACTAATAGGCTCGAGCTCTTGACACCAAAAGTTCAAACATTAATCTAATCAATACCTCAAAACTATTGCAAGTTACTACTACAAAGAGAATAGCAACTTCAACTACCTACTTTTTGGTCAAGACACAAAACTCAGTGCAACAGGCAAACTCTCTAACAAGATAAAACATGCAACCTATAGAAAGTTCAACCTAAGACAAAAAGAAAAGCTCTAGAAGAAAACTAAAGCACAACAACTCAACAGGGCAGCAGCTAAGAAAAGAAAAAGAACAACTCACAGCTAAGAGAATAAGTATGCAAATCCTATGAGGAGTTCTAGTTCAAGCGGAGTGTGTTTCTCTCCCACAGAAAAGAAATATGGGGTCTAACTTGTTATAACAGCAAACAAAGCAAAAACAAACCTAAGAAAAGTAAAGAGAGAGACGCTGCAAGCATAGCACATAACGCATGAAGTGATAAAAATATAGTGCAACGAGGGACGCACTGATAATTGTTGATGAAGAAGGGGATGCACGGGGGCATCCCCAAGCTTAGACGCTTGAGTCTCCTTGAATATTTATTGGGGGTGCACATGGGCATCCCAAAGCTTGAGCGTTTGACACTCCAGGATCTTCTTTCATCATCTTCCATCGCACACTTGAAAACTCCCTTCATACATAACTCATTGTAAACTGATTAGAGAGGTTAGTACCCTATTAAAATAATTTTCCTCTACTGCAAATAAAGATATTCTTGAAGAGCTACTGTTTATCAAGATTGCCAAAAAGTTTTTGCAAAGAAAAAGCAAGCTTAAGGTTTGCGAAAGTTAGGCGAGACAAAACGTGGCAGAATCTGTGAAAAACAGAACATCAGGTAGTAAAGAATTTTTTAGGGATACTTCTGCAACTCAAATCAAAAAACTCAGAACATACGAAAGTTCCGTGATTGTATAGAGCACGCTGTGTAAAACATTCAGCTCAAAAAGATGAACTGAGATTTTTTCTACGATTTTTCCCGTCACGAGGACATAATCTGTTTTCTGGACAGCATGTCACAACTTTCACTTCCCTTATCATATGAGGCTATAATGGGCACAAAGCTTGAAAAGTAAAGATACAATGATGTTTCTACAGTAGTAACAATCATCAAGAACACTAAAAAAATAAGAAAAACAAAAAGGAAAACCTAAATTCGTTGCGGGATGCCTCCCGAAAGCGGTTCTTTAAAGCCATTAGCTAGGCTTAAAGCAAAAGATCAAGTCTTATCAAGAAAACAACTAGCCCGTGTGACGGACTCAAAAGGCAACTTAATCTTTTTCCTAGGGAAATGTTCCATCCCTTTCTTGACAGGGAATTGGAATTTGATATTCCCCTCTTTCATGTCAATAACAGCACCCACGGTGCGAAGAAAAGGACGTCCCAAAATAATTGGACAAGAGGGATCGCACTCAATGTCGATAATAGTAAAATCAACGGGAATATAATTGTCATTGACAATGATAAGAACATCGTCGATCTTCCCCAAAGTTTTCTTTACGGAAGAATCGATAAGACGAACACCAAAAGAAAAAGGATCAAAAGGTTTCAATTCAAGCATATCATACATTCTTTTGGGCATAACGGAGGTACTATCTCCAACATCACAAAGAGCAAAGCAAGAGAAGTTATTCAATTTGATTTTTATCATAGGATCCCAACCATCTTCTAGCTTCCTAGGTATGGAGGCTTCTAGTCTAAGATTCTCCTCCCTAACTTTGATTAGAGCATTGGTGATATGCTCTGTGAAGGCAAGATTAAGTGTGCTAGTGTGGGGGTCTCTAGACATTTTGTGTAGGAAACCAATAACTTCAGGTAAGGTGCAGTTGTCAAAGTCTAGATCACTACTATATATCAAGGAGGTAGTGATATTATTTAGGCTCACTTGTTTGAAAGCCTCTATGTTCATAGAGGTTTCTTCATCTATTGTTGAGGTGGTAGCATCACCATTGATAGGTCCAGTGGGACTAGGGGTGTGATGGGTGCTAACAATTTGGACATCCTCAACAACTTGGATAGTAGCTACTGTGTGGTAGGTAGGAAGGCTCTTAACTCTCTCTTCTTCCTCATTTTATCTAGCCCATCTCTCTTTAAGTTTGCCCAACATCCTAATGTTTTCATTAATTTGTACTTGGGTAGCAATCATAGGAGTGGTCTTCCTCTCCTCGGGGGGAGACATTCTAATTTTAAGCATCTCAACATCATGGGCTATGTTGTCTACCTTCGAAGAGAGGATATCTAATTTGTCTAATTTCTCTTCTACACTCTTGTTGAAGGCTTTTTGGGTAGTGATAAAGTCTTTAAGCATACTCTCTAGTTCAGAAGTGGAGTTTTTGGTGCTAGGATAAGTTTTGTTATTCCCATAGTTGTTGGATGGGAAAGTTCTAGGATTGTTGCTACGAAAATTACTCATATAAGCATTATTGTTGAAGTTGTTTCTAGAGATAAAGTTCACATCTACTTGTTCTTGAGCAACCAAGGAATTTAAAGGAACATCCTGAGGATCAATAGGAGCTTGCTTGGTGAGTAGAGACATGATCAAGTCAACCTTTCATTAAGAGAGGAGATCGCCTCGACGGAATTTACCTTCTTACCGATACGTCCAAAATGCATCACTATTTTATATTCTAATTTCATCCTATTCATTGATATATTCCACTTTAAAGTATTGTTCTTATGTTGTTTTGGCTTGTTTACAAAGTTTACAACTTTCCGGTGCCGAAGCAGCAGAACCAGAATTCAGCGATGAAAAGTGGACACCAAGTTGCTGAATCAGATCAAGTCCAAATGCGATGAAAATTTACGGGGAGTGTTTTTATGAAGAGTGACTGGGGATCACCGAGGATGGAGGTGAGGGGACCCACCAGGAAGCCAGAAGGGTGCCTGGAGCGCCCCCCCTCCTGGCCGCACCAGGCACCCTCCTGGATGCCTGGTGGCCCCCCTCGGTGCCCCCTCTCGCCGATAAGACCCCCCCTGGGGTGAAAACCCTAAAAGTAGAAGATTTTCCATGTTTCGCCGCCGCCACGGGGCGGAAACCTACAGAGGAGAAAAGCCATCTCCGGCGGGCAGATTCCGCCGGGGAGATCACCTCCCGGAAGGGGAGATCGTCGCCATCATCATCATCATCGTCACGGGCATCATCGAGATCATCATCAACATCATCCCCAACATCAGCACCATTTCCATCTCCATCCCATCTCATCTCACAATTGCAACTTGTGTTGTAATCCGTACTATCTATCCTCTCTACTCTGTTGGTGTTGATTACTACTTAGTGGTGAATGCTATTGAGTTTTGTTGGAGAAATATCATTGTGTCCAGATTTTTTGCCACCCATCTATCACCTCTGATCATGATCTCTTTTATGTCTTGTGAGTAGTTACTTTAGTTCTTGAGAACATGGGAGAAGTCTAGTTGTTAGTAGTCATATGATGTTGAAGTGTTATGTGTTGTTTGATACTTAAGTTGTGTTGTTATTTCTCTAGTGGTGTTATGTGAGTCGAACACTTAACACTTCACCTTTCATGGGCCTAGAGGAATACATTGTGCACAAAGGATGCTTATCGTGGGTTGCCGGAGTGACAGAAACCTGAACCCCAGTTCGCACACTTTTGCACAAGGGAGTTATGGATCCTTGATCGTAATGCTGTGGTTAGGCTTATGCCTTAATTACTACCTTGTATTTGCGGATGCTTGCAAGGTGCGTAATCATAAGAGTACACTTATATTAGTCTAGAAGGTGTACTAGCATTGATCCACCCACCAACACTTATCAACACAATACATATTAGTTGGCGGAGTATGGTGAAAGTAACTTGGCTATCTCTCCCTTGTGTTCTCGAGAACGTTTTAGATTTTATAAGTTTAGTTCCTAGGCTTATCCTTGTGAAAGGATTGGTCCACTTGCTACTCCTCAGTTACCTTGTTTACTTTTCTTGTCTTTTACTTTTCTGTTGCTTAAACCAAAAACCGCTAAATATTTACCTTTGAGTGTGTGCAGCCTTTCTTTATCCAGTGTCACTTATGAGCACCTTCTTCTCCTCGTTGGGTTCGACACTCTTATTTACTGAAGAACTACAATTGACCCCCTAGACTTGTGGGTTATCAAGAATCGTTTATTGGCGCGGTTAACAGGGGAGGCAATCCCACTAAACCTATTAACTTCACCGCCATCAACGAGCTTTTCTGGCGCCGTTGCCGGGGAGTGTAGCGCTATTGGTAAGTGAATCCGGTAAGGAAAACTTTATTTTCTGTTGTTACCTTCAGTCCTTATGGACTCTTTTACTGTTGGTTCGTTGCTGGTAAGGAGCCGCCCCACGACTGTGGTGGTCACTCCTACCCCTACTGAAATTGTGCTCTACAAAATACCATCTGGTATTATTGATTATGTTTTGGATAATCGTGATACAGGAGAAGGACATCCGGGAGAACACCTGTTATATTTATCACAATTATGTTCTTTATTTAAGCTTGCAGGTGTAACAATGGAGTTCGTCATGAAGAAACTATTCTCCGTATCACTCAAAGATAAAGCTTCAGATTGGTATAAGCTAGTCGATAACTCTGATCTGCTTGAATGGCCAGAGCTTATGTCTCTCTTTTATGCAAAGTTTTATCCTCTTCGTGAAATTCACCAAGACAGGAACTACATCTACAACTTTTGGTCTCGCGACGGAGAGAGCATCGCTCAAGCTTGGGGGAGACTGAAGTCCCTGATGCTCAAATGCCCAAACCATGAGCTCCCCAAGGAAATTATGTAACAGCCCAGTTTTCACAAAAATTAAAATTTTTGTTTTCGGTGTGAATTGTTTGATTGCCTGATTTGTTTGCGGTGTTTGCATCCCCGATTTATCGATCGGCGATTATTTTTCTCCCTGTATTCTCGTATCGGACGGAGACCGACCCTTGCCACCCTGACACTCGACCTTTGCGACACCGGGTTTCACCCGATCACCGTCGCGAAAACCGCACGAGACCAGCCGCAACCAACGGAACGAAAAACCCCGTTTAATAATTAAACGGGATATTTTTATAGCGCGCCGGAAAGTGTTCTCAGAACGGTTCCAGCGCGAGGTAAACGCCTCCGGCTCGACGCACCGATCGCGCAGTTCGAAGTTTTACCCGAATCGGAGGTACTGCGGACCCCCGGCAGTCAGAAACGTGAGCACCGTGCGCGCGAGAGAAAAACCGGGGATGTTTTTGCAAACTGCCAGCCACCCATGCTATATAAAGGCCACCACACTCCCACCCACCTAGGGTTTCCCTAGGCAGCCACCAGCCCCAGATCTGGCCCCAAATACCCTATTTTTTGCAGCAAAACCTAGCCTCCCAGATCTGGATCCAGCCCAATGGATCTGGACCGTCAGATCAGCCGATCTGACGGCCAGAAACGTGCCACGTCACCCCCTGGCCTCTCCTCTCCTCCACCGAGCCGCCTCCATGCCCGTGGATGCCGCCGCCTCCACCTCGGCCGACCGCCGCATGCGCCCGCCGGCGACCAGCAGCAAGCCGCCGCGCCACCTCCTCTCCTCCCCTTCTTCCCTCTTTTCCCTCTCCTTTCTCTCCTCTCCCTCTCATCCTCTCTCTCTGTGTGTGCAGCGCCATGGACGCCGGCCGACCGTGGAGGTCCCGTGCCGCGCCGCCCCGAGCTCCAGCCCAGCGCCCCCAAGGCCCAGGCCAGCCCGAGGCCAGCCGCCAGGCCCCCCTCCAGCCAGGCCAGATGGGCCCCGAGGCCCATAGTGAGCACTTTGGCCCGACCCCTTTTTTTTCTTTTTTCTGTTGGACGACCTGCGAATTTTTGCTAAGTCTGTTAAAAATTGTGCTGCTGATTCGATTCCGCGTTGACGATAGCAAGCAAACCGTAGCTCCGATGAACGTGCCCCCAAAACGAAAGTTGCTCAGAATTGCGTGTACTTTAATTCATCTTTTGTGAGCATTTTGATTTGAGCTCATCTTGATTGTGTAAATGTGTGCTGAACAGGGCATCAGGCCGTTAATTGCATTTATTTCCTGTTATGTGCTGCTGTTATTATTTTGTTGCTACTTTGCATGATGATTGTAACAAATCCATGAGGCCTATTGCATTGATTCCTTTTGCGTTGCGTTAAGCAATGTTTCTACTTAAGTTTCATGAATTCACATGCCATATTTGCTTGCTGCATCATGTTTATATCTTGCTCCAAAGTAGCTATCCTGATGTTATTGTTCTGCTATTGCTGAAACTGTTATTTTGTTGCAACTTCGGTCGACGATTGCTTCGCAACCGTTTATCGGAATTGAGTGATTCCAATTGCATTTCTTTAAGAATCATGTCTACTTTCATCCCATGTATTGCTATGTCATGTTGCTGCACTTTTGCATATAGATTTAACCCTGTTTATACAGCATGTGTGCATAGCTTGTCTTGCTTATATCTTTTTAACCGTAACTCCGTTTGGAGTGTTCTTTATATGCAACTTGATTAGTTTTTCGTGTACTTTGTGTTTATGCTATTGTTTGATGTTGTTAACCAACCTAAAATATGGTTTAGGGCAGAACAGTACCAAATCTTTTAATCATCGTGCGGCACTTAGTGTTATGCCATGTTTAGGTTGTGCCTCACTTAAATTGACTAGCATAGATAGTTTACTTTGTGCTTCACCTCTTGACATGTTTGTGTGCTTTGCCATGCTTGCTTGAGTTGCCATGTTAATAACCGTTGTTTGCTCACCTGTAGCTAAGCAACTTGAACCACCGTAAATGTGCGGTATCGTCGTGTGTGACGAGTACTCCACTTAAATCGTTAGTAACCGTTCTCGACGATAGATCCGTCTCGCGTTGCCGTGCCTTGTGTTGTCTCTTTGATCTTGTGTTGCTCCGTAGTAATAGTGGTGCACCGTTGATTGCTTTCTAGTGTTCACTTCTTGTGTGCTTCCGCGGGTACCTCTCGGAGACGTTGCGAGCTTGCGTTCGGCTACACCTTCGGAACCCGACTCATCAACAGGCAAGGACTATACATTACTTATGATCCATTCTATTTCAACCAGCGGTTTGCATGCTAGTATAGGTTAGGTTCAATGTTTGATCCTACCACATGTTTACAGCCTCTTTCAAACCGATACAGCCATGTCCCTTCCCAGCAAACCTTGTACTGCTATGTTACTATTGCTCGTTGCTCAGCCCCTGCTTAGTATGCATGCTTAGGATGCTACGATGTTACCCTGTTACTCTTTGGGTTTGGGATATCACATTATTATATTGTTGTTGATGATATGATTATTATAAATGTTGACTATATTCGACGAAGGATGGAAGGTCTAGGCTATCCCGCCCCGACGCTTTGTTCCATTCGAGTCACCTAGGATCCGAGTTCCGGGTATTGGTTTTAAGACTGAGCGTGCCTAACCGCGTGTGGGATTTTATGGGGTCCCCTTCTCTTACCTATCTAGCTTCAAACATTTCTAGAGGTGGCCCAAGCTGATTTACCATTTGAAAACATGCATATATATCTTGTCGGGTCGCTCCTAGCAGATATCTTTTAAAACAACTTGGACCAGCGGAGACATGGTTTCCCTATTGGTCCACCTTTGACCGGCGAGGGCCCGAGACCTCACGTGAGGCGTCTCGGTAACCCAAACCCTGTTGAGACGGAAGAGTCCGATCCGAGAGCGTGGCCAGCTTTTGGATTGGGTGTCGACTCCCCGGGGGCCACCCGGATTTGTTCGTTGTTACTTAGAGGGACCTGTCGTTTCGGATCTCTTGGAACTAAATCATAAAATGGTTGCCTGTGATGGGTAGCAACTGAGAGAGATGGACGTGCATGCGGAGCCTTGTAATGGGCAGTTGGTACACCCCTGCAGGGTTAAATCTTTTCGAGAAGCCGCGTCCACGGTTATGGACGACTTGAGACCTACTCCTTGTTCATAGACAACAAAAACTGAGATAATCTTAATATAACTTGATCAACGTGTGCGTGTTCCTTGACTGCTTCTTCTTCGTCGGGATGCGAAGAGGAGGACAAGGATAGGATAGGTGTTATGTTTGCGTAAGTAGTTGATAGCAAGACTTGTTGGAGGCGATTCCTCATCGAATGCTTGGCTTCTTATCTTACTCTCTAGATCGTTAGCCACTTCATAAATGCTAGTGCGGCAGCAACCTCACCACTTACCCCTTCCTTACCGGAAACTACTAGTTGTCCTAGAATGACGAGTGATGAAGTCCTTGCTGGGTCAGATGACCACTACAGTTGGATGCTGAGTACTTCTGTACTCATGATACTACCCCCAAACTCTTTTCAGGGTTCTTGATCGTCGACAGGTATGCTGATCGCCGTTTCACATGGAGACTCGACGACGACTAGTTAGGCGGATCCCGGCGGAGGGCCTGGACCCGTGTGGTTATGGGGATCGATGCTTTTCTCTTTGCCAGTAGGAATTTGCTTGTAGTCTGTACTCAGACATGTATCTTCCGCTGTTGTAATGTATTAAGGCAGTTGTATGCCGATTGTATGAGATGTTGTATCCTTGTATCTGTAATGTTGTGATATCATGTTGGAAATCCGGGGCATATGGCTTTGTCATATGTCGCCGTGGGACCGATATGTGCTTCGTCCCCGGATCTGGATGGAAACATCTAGATCTGGAACAGTACCGCATATCGGGCCTTACAACTTGGTATCAGAGCCTTACCGACCGTAGGATCCCCTCTCTGGCCGAAGTCGAGTCTAGACAAAAACTATTTTGTAGTTACTAAGTTAGTTATCGGAGAGTAGGAATCTTTTTACTCCTTACCCATGCTCTGGTCAGGACAAGCGTCGTAAGTATTTTTAACTCTCGACTTATCCCCCTTCAAACTTTGGGATCTCGAGTGTGTGGAGTTTCGGAACCGTTACAATGCCTTGCTTGCAGCGTATTGTCTCGATTTCGAGCTCAGGTGGGAATTTCTGTAGTACCTTTAGCTTCTCTAATTTCGGTTATCATCTGGGTCATCCGTTGCCATCCCTCCTTTTGCCCGGTGTTTTTACGACTTGCGTCGAAAATCACTATCCCTTGATCTGGTTATCGTTGTCGTTCCTCCTCTTGACACCGACGACTTCGTATTATCGACGATGTCGTCTCTCTGCGGAAATTTATCTCGACAGAAGTTCGACGTCGACATGAAGCAGAGTCCCTTGTTGGTGGTGTTGAAGATCGTCGACTCTCTTATCTCTCCCCCCTCTCCCCCGGATCATCCTGGATCTCAGGACGAGATCCCTTGTTGGTGGTGTTGTATTGTAACAGCCCAGTTTTCACAAAAATTAAAATTTTTGTTTTCGGTGTGAATTGTTTGATTGCCTGATTTGTTTGCGGTGTTTGCATCCCAGATTTATCGATCGGCGATTATTTTTCTCCCCGTATTCTCGTATCGGACGGAGACCGACCCTTGCCACCCTGACACTCGCCTTTGCGACACCGGGTTTCACCCGATCACCATCGCGAAAACCGCACGAGACCAGCCGCAACCAACGGAACGAAAATCCCCGTTTAATAATTAAACGGGATATTTTTATAGCGCGCCGGAAAGTGTTCTCAGAACGGTTCCAGCGCGAGGTGAACGCCTCCGGTTCGACGCACCGATCACGCAGTTCGAAGTTTTACCCGAATCAGAGGTACTGCGGACCCCCGGCAGTCAGAAATGTGAGCACCGTGCGCGCGAGAGAAAAACCGGGGATGTTTTTGCAAACTGCCAGCCACCCATGCTATATAAAGACCACCACACTCCCACCCACCTAGGGTTTCCCTAGGCAGCCACCAGCCCCAGATCTGGCCCCAAATACCCCAATTTTCGCAGCAAAACCTAGCCTCCCAGATCTGGATCCAGCCCAATGGATCTGGACCGTCAGATCAGCCGATCTGACGGCCAGAAACATGCCACGTCGCCCCCTGGCCTCTCCTCTCCTCCACCGAGCCGCCTCCATGCCCGTGGACGCCGCCGCCTCCACCTCGGCCGACCGCCGCATGCGCCAGCCGGCGACAAGCAGCAGGCCGCTGTGCCACCTCCTCTCCTCCCCTTCTTCCCTCTCTTCCCTCTCCTTTCTCTCCTCTCCCTCTCATCCTCTCTCTCTCTCTGTGTGCAGAGCCATGGACGCCGGCCGACCATGGAGGTCCCGTGCCACGCCGCCCCGAGCTCCAGCCCAGCGCCCCCAAGGCCCAGGCCAGCCCGAGGCCAGCCGCCAGGCCCCCCTCCAGCCAGGCCAGATGGGCCCCGAGGCCCATAGTGAGCACTTTGGCCCGACCCCTTTTTTTTCTTTTTTCTGTTGGACGACCTGCGAATTTTTGCTAAGTCTGTTAAAAATTGTGCTGCTGATTCGATTCCGCGTTGACGATAGCAAGCAAACCGTAGCTCCGATGAACGTGCCCCCAAAACGAAAGTTGCTCAGAATTGCGTGTACTTTAATTCATCTTTTGTGAGAATTTTGATTTGAGCTCATCTTGATTGTGTAAATGTGTGCTGAACAGGGCATCATGCCGTTAATTGCATTTATTTCCTGTTATGTGCTGCTATTATTATTTTGTTGCTACTTTGCATGATGATTGTAACAAATCCATGAGGCCTATTGCATTGATTCCTTTTGCGTTGCGTTAAGAAATGTTTCTACTTAAGTTTCATGAATTCACATGCCATATTTTCTTGCTGCATCATGTTTATATCTTGCTCCAAAGTAGCTATCCTGATGTTATTGTTCTGGTATTGCTGAAACTGTTATTTTGTTGCAACTTCGGTCGACGATTGCTTCGCAACCGTTTATCGGAATTGAGTGATTCCAATTGAATTTTGTTAAGCATCATGTCTACTTTAATCCCATGTATTGCTATGTCATGTTGCTGCACTTTTGCATATAGATTTAACCCTGTTTATACAGCATGTGTGCATAGCTTGTCTTGCTTATATCTTTTTAACCGTAACTCCGTTTGGAGTGTTCTTTATATGCAACTTGATTAGTTTTTCGTGTACTTTGTGTTTATGCTATTGTTTGCTGTTGTTAACCAACCTAAAATATGGTTTAGGGAAGAACAGTACCAAATCTTTTAATCATCGTGCGGCACTTAGTGTTATGCCATGTTTAGGTTGTGACTCACTTAAATAGACTAGCATAGATAGTTTACTTTGTGCTTCAACTCTTGACATGTTTGTGTGCTTTGACATGCTTGCTTGAGTTTCCATGTTAATAACCGTTGTTTGATCACCTGTACCTAAGCAACTTGAACCACCGTAAATGTGCGGTATCGTCGTGTGTGACGAGTACTCCACTTAAATCGTTAGTAACCATTCTCGACGATAGATCCGTATCGCGTTGTCGTGCCTTGTGTTGTCTCTTTGATCTTGTGTTGCTCCGTAGTAATAGTGGTGCACCGTTGATTGCTTTCCAGTGTTCACTTCTTGTGTGCTTCCGCGGGTACCTCTCGGAGACGTTGCGAGCTTGCGTTCGGCTACACCTTCGGAACCCGACTCATCAACAGGCAAGGATTATACATTACTTATGATCCATTCTATTTTAACCAGCGGTTTGCATGCTAGTATAGGTTAGGTTCGATGTTTGATCCTACCACATGTTTACAGCCTCTTTCAAACCAATACAGCCATGTCCCTTCCCAGCAAACCTTGTACTGCTATGTTACTATTGCTCGTTGCTCAGCCCCTGCTTAGTATGCATGCTTAGGATGCTACGATGTTACCCTGTTACTCTTTGGGTTTGGGATATCACATTATTATATTGTTGTTGATGATATGATTATTATAAATGTTGACTATATTCGACGAAGGATGGAAGGTCTAGGCTATCCCGCCCCGACGCTTTGTTCCATTCGAGTCACCTAGGATCCAAGTTGCGGGTATTGGTTTTAAGACTGAGCGTGCCTAACCGCGTGTGGGATTTTATGGGGTCCCCTTCTCTTACCTATCTAGCTTCAAACATTTCTAGAGGTGTCCCAAGCTGATTTACCATTTGAAAACATGCATATATATCTTGTCGGGTCGCTCCTAGCAGATATCTTTTAAAACAACTTGGACCAGCGGAGACATGGTTTCCCTGTTGGTCCACCTTTGACCGGCGAGGGCCCGAGACCTCACGTGAGGCGTCTCGGTAACCCAAACCCTGTTGAGACGGAAGAGTCCGATCCGAGAGCGTGGCCAGCTTTTGGATTGGGTGTCGACTCCCCGGGGGCCACCCGGATTTGTTCGTTGTTAGTTAGAGGGACCTGCCGTTTCGGATCTCTTGGAACTAAATCATAAAATGGTTGCCTGTGATGGGTAGCAACTGAGAGAGATGGACGTGCGTGTGGAGCCTTGTAATGGGCAGTTGGTACACCCCTGCAGGGTTAAATCTTTTCGAGAAGCCGTGTCCACGGTTATGGACGACTTGAGACCTACTCCTTGTTCATAGACAACAACAACTGAGATAATCTTAATATAACTTGATCAACGTGTGCGTGTGCCTTGACTGCTTCTTCTTCGTCGGGATGCGAAGAGGAGGACAAGGATAGGATAGGTGTTATGTTTGCGTAAGTAGTTGATAGCAAGACTTGTTGGAGGCGATTCCTCATCGAATGCTTGGCTTCTTATCTTACTCTCTAGATCGTTAGCCACTTCATAAATGCTAGTGCGGCAGCAACCTCACCACTTACCCCTTCCTTACCGTAAACTACTAGTTGTCCTAGAATGACGAGTGATGAAGTCCTTGCTGGGTCAGATGACCACTACAGTTGGATGCTGAGTACTTCTGTACTCATGATACTACCCCCAAACTCTTTTCAGGGTTCTTGATCGTCGACAGGTATGGTGATCGCCGTTTCACATGGAGACTCGACGACGACTAGTGAGGCGGATCCCGGCGGAGGGCCTGGACCCGTGTGGTTATGGGGATCGATGCTTTTCTCTTTGCCAGTAGGCATTTGCTTGTAGTCTGTACTCAGACATGTATCTTCCGCTGTTGTAATGTATTAAGGCAGTTGTATGCCGATTGTATGAGATGTTGTATCCTTGTATCTGTAATGTTGTGATATCATGTTGGAAATCCGGGGCATATGGCTTTGTCATATGTCGCGGTGGGACCGATATGTGCTTCGTCCCCGGATCTGGATGGAAACATCTAGATCTGGAACAGTACCGCATATCGGGCCTTACAAATTATACTTACAAATTTTTATGCCAGGCTTTCTCGTCAGGACAGGGAGATGTTGGATGCCTCCTCTAGCGGGGTATTCCAGACCAAAAGTATGGAAGAAAAATGGGATCTTATAGAAAGGATCCAGAAGAACACTGAAGACTGGGAAATTGATAAAGGTATTGAACCCGCTATAAACTATGAGCATGACTACATTGAGAGTTATGTGAAGACTGATTACTTTAATACCTTTTGCTCTAAAAATTGGTCTTGATTCCCAGCTAATGGTTGACTTTTGCAAGGACTTTGCTTCTCATATTGATTCTTCTAAGAAGAAGGAGAGTCAACATCATAAACCTTTCAAGGAGTCACCTATTGAGATTAATGTTACTGATCCTGTTTTACCTGCAGTTGTGTATGAATAGCCTCCTTATCCCTCAAGGATAAAGGAGCACTCTTTTGTTACAAGTATTCTAAACAAAAACGGAAGGACCACTGACGAACCTAAGGACATGATCAAGGTCAAGCCTCAGGTTGCAATGGTCAAGGATCTGGTAACCAGTGATATTGAAGAATCCACTATTAGTTTTTGTGCCGTTTCCACTAACATTGTCACAACCAAGAACAAAGGCTCAATTTCAGGTACACCAGTTGTATCTGTCAAAATAGGAGATCATAATTACTATGGGCTATGTGATTTGGGATCTAGCGTCAGTGCTATTCCCTTCACACTATATCAAGAGATCATGCACGCGATTCAGCCGTGTGAGATCGAGGACATTGATGTCACGATTCATCTTGCGAATAAACAAAAAATCTCTCCAGTTGGGTTTGTGAGAGATGTTGAAGTACTCTGCGGGAAGGTAAAATATCCTACTGACTTTCTTGTACTTGGTTCAGTGCAAGATAGTTTTTGCCCTATTATCTTTGGTAGGCCCTTCCTCATCACTTGTGGAGCTATAATAGATTGCAAGAAAGGTGAAGTTTCTATTGAATTCAACGGTGAGCCGTATGAATTTAATTTTTCTAAGTTTTCTAAGCAGCCTCGTGGTACTGACTTGTCAAGTAATGACAAAATTATTGAAGAAATTGCTTCTATTGCTATTCCTCCTGATGATACTTTGCAGCAATTTATGGAAGACCACGAGAATGACATACATATGCAAGAGAGGGATGAACTAGAAGACATATTTTTAAGAAAAACTCCTATCCTGAAGCACAACCTCCCGGTTGAACCTTTAGGAATCCTCTCGCAACCAAAACAAGACCCGGTGTTTGATCTAAAACCACTACCCGATACGCTCAAGTATGCTTATTTAGATGAAAAGAAAGTATATCCTGTTATTATCAATTCTAACCTTTCAGGGTATGAAGAAGAGCGATTATTGGAAACACTCCGCAGACACCGAGGTGCTATTGTCTATACTCTTGATGATCTCATGGGTATTAGTCCATCCATTTGCCAACATACTATCAATCTCGAGCCCGATGCTAAACAAGTTGTTGATCATCAACGACGGTTGAACCCAAAGATGAAGGACGTGGTTAGGACGGAGGTTGTCAAACTTCTAGCCGCAGGTATCATCTATCCTATAGCTGATAGTAAGTGGGTAAGTCCCGTTCATTGTGTTCCTAAGAAAGGAGGTATGACTGTTGTTCCTAATAATAAAAATGAACTAATACCTCAGAGGACTATTATTGGATATAGAATGTGTATTGATTTCAGGAAGTTGAACAAGGCCACCAGGAAGGACCACTATCCTCTTCCCTTTATTGATCAGATGCTCGAGCGGCTGTCTAAAAACACTCACTTCTGCTATCTTGATGGGTATTCTAGCTTCTCCCAGATTCACGTTAACACCGCGGATCAAGAGAAGACCACCTTTAATTACGTGTCCTTACGGTACTTATGCTTATAGGCGTATGCCTTTGTGTTTGTGTAATGCACCTGCTACTTTTCAGAGGTGTATGTCTGCAATGTTTCATGGTTTCTGTGAGGAGATTGTAGAAGTTTTCATGGACGACTTTTCCGTCTATGGAAACTCCTTTGACCACTGTCTCCACAATCTTAATAAAGTTTTGCAGAGATGTGAAGAAACGAATTTGGTACTCAATTGGGATAAGGGCCATTTCATGGTTAACGAAGGGATAGTTCTTGGACACCAGATTTCCGTAAGGGGAATTGAAGTGGACAAGAAAAAATTGAAGCTATTGAAAGGATGCCCTATCCAAGGGACATCAAAGGTATTCGTGGTTTTCTAGGTCATGCTGGTTTCTATAGAAGATTTATCAAGGACTTTTCTAAGACCTCGAGACCCCTTACCAATCTTCTCCAGAAGGATTATCCTTTTGTATTTGATGAAGATTGTAAGGAAGCTTTTGAAGTTCTTAAGAAAGCCTTGATAACCGCTCCTATAGTACAACCACCTGACTGGAATTTGCCCTTTGAAATTATGTGTGATGCTAGTGATTTTGCTGTTGGAGCTGTTTTAGGAAAAAGGGTTGACAAGAAGCTGAATGTCATCCACTATGCCAGCAAGACACTTGATAGTGCTCAAAAGAATTATGCTACAACCGAGAAGGAATTCTTGGCAGTGGTGTTTGCTTGTGATAATTTCAGGCAGTATATTGTTGATTCTAAAGTTATTATTCATACTGACCATGCTGACATTAAGTATCTTATGCAGAAAAAGGACGCCAAACCAAGACTCATTAGATGGGTACTCCTTCTTCAAGAATTTGATTTGCAGATTGTCGATAGAAAAGGAGAAGACAATCCGGTGGCGGATGATCTTTCAAGGATGGAATATATCCCGCACGATCCTATTCCAGTCAACGACAGTTTCCCAGATGGACAGCTTGCTGTTGTAAAAGTACAATCTCATTCCGACCCTTGGTTTGCAGATTATGCTAATTTTATCGTTGCAAAGTTTTTGCCTCCAGGTTTTACATTTCAGCAGATGAAGAAATTCTTCACGGATTTGAGGCACTACTTTTGGGATGATCCACATCTTTACAAAGAAGGTGCGGACAGGATCGTAAGAAGGTGTATACCGGAGCACGAGCAGCAGGACATTCTTCGACAATGTCACGATAGTCCCTATGGAGGACATCATGCCTGTGAAAGGACCGCACATAAAGTTTTACAATCAGGTTTTTATTGGCCTACTCTTTTTAAGGACGCCCGAAGGTACGTTCTATCTTGTGATAAGTGTCAGAGAGTTGGTAACATTAGCAGGAGAAATGAGATGCCTATGAATTACTCACTAGTGATCGAACCTTTCGATTGCTGGGGTTTTGATTTTATGGGTCCTTTTCCTCCTTCACACAAGTACACACACATCTTAGTTGCTTTTGATTATGTAACCAATTGGGTTGAAGCAATCCCCACTGAGAGTGCTGATCACGAGACATCTTTGAAAATGCTCAAGGATGTAATTTTTCCTAGGTTTGGAGTACCAAGGTACCTCATGACAGATGGAGGGTCACACTTCACGCATGGAGCTTTTAGGAAAGCTGTAGCCAAGTACGATGTCAATCATAGGATTGCATCACCGTACCACCATCAAACTAGTGGGCAAGTTGAGCTCACCAATAGGGATATCAAGTTGATCTTACAGAAGATAGTAAACAGTTCTAGAAAGGACTGGTCAAAGAAGTTAGGAGATGCTTTGTGGGCGTATAGAACTGCTTACAAAAACCCCATGGGCATGTCTCCGTATAAAATGGTCTATGGCAAGGCTTGCCATTTACCATTAGAGTTAGAGCACAAGGCTTTCTGGGATGTCAGAGAGATAAATGCTGACCCAAAGTTAGCTGGTGAAAAGCGTCTCATGAACTTGACTTCTCTAGATGAGTGGAGGAGTGAAGCTTACGAGAGCGCTAAAATGTTCAAGGAAAAGGTAAAGAAGTGGCACTATAAAAGAATTCTGAAACGTGAATTTAATGTTGGTGATAAAGTTTTGTTGTTTAGATCTCGTTTCAGGTTTTCTCCAGGTAAACTACTTTCCAGATGGGAAGGACATTTTCATATCAAAGAAGTATATCGGTCTGGTGCAATCAAGATCAATAATTTCGAAGGCACCAAACCTCAAGTTGTGAATGGACAAAGACTCAAACATTAGATGGCAGGTGATCCAATCAATGTGGATGCAAACATGATATATATAAAGACTCAAGAAGAATATGCTGCAGCCAGTTTCAGACTCCGGCAGGAGCAGAATAAGAAAAGGTATGAATTATGGTAAGAAAACACCGCGAACGTCAATAAAAGTTTACTTTTCAAAGTTTTTGCAAAATTAGGAAAATTCCAAGCCCGAGTGGAGCTGGAGAGGAGCTCCAGGGGGGCCAGGAGGCCTCCTGGCGCGCCCCCCCTCCTGGCCGCGCCAGGCACCCTCCTGGGTGCCCTGGACTCCGACTTCGACTCCACCTAGGCTTGAAACCTTCCTTCTGTTGCAGAAATTTTTGCTATATATTTGCCCGGATTGTTCTGGCAACGTATCTCGCAATTTCCTTTGTTTTCTTTTCGATCTGTTTCTGCCAGAAAATCTTTCAGCTAGACCTAGGTGCCATGGCTTCCCCAAGTTCCACCAAGGACAAGTTCGTCGTCAACGTCATCAACCCTTACCTCACTGAGGTGAAGAAGCACGCCCAGATCCTTCGTGTGAAGGATGGTGACCTCCACAAGGAGGATCTGAAGGGACCAGTCAAGGAGAGGAGCACCGTGGAGCGGCTGAAGGAGATGGAACATGAGGTCTTCAAGTTCAAGAAGATGGTGGAGCGTGGTGTTGAAGCTAACTTCGACATCATGAACGAGATAGAGGCTTCCCACAAGAAGGAGATGAGGAGATGTGGTCAAGTTTGGCCGCACTAGAAGAAAAAGTTTATGAACTCCAAGCACAGATCTATGATCTGCAGAACCAGAACTGTGAGTATGAACTAAAGTTTTTGCGCATGGGTTTGGGTGCTGAGTGGAGGATCCTGGAGACGGGAATGTCCTTTGAGACTGGTGAACAGCTGCCATGGAAGCGCTTCGCCAAGGAGTACGTGACCAACAAGAAGAAGAATGAGGAGTAAAAATCCTCGGGTATTTGCATCCACTTAGCTTGTTCCAAGCTTGGGGGAGTGCCGGGTATCTTTATCTTTATCTTTGTCTTTAGGAGTCAAGTAGAGTCGTATCATGTCTAGGGAAGTTACTTTATGAAATAGGTGTTGCTTTGAGGTCTATCACTCCTTTTGTGGAGAGCTTTGTATCCGTGAGTGTGGGGTCGTCTATGAAGGAATATTAATGAGAAGTCTATTGGTTTCTTCGCTGCACTCGGTATTCTCTTCACGCAATCGACATTATGAGCTGATGGGGAGTATTGACCTTATATCAGGTATGGCTTCGAAAACTTTATTTAAATCTTGGCAAGTATAGCTTTGGTCATAACAACAAGCATGTTTTTCTCAAAGTAGCGACATACCCAAAACCTTTGTGTTATTATGCTTGAAGTGTTATGTTGACAAGGAAGACAACTTGATGTTTCATGCTAGTTTTAATGTTTATGCTTTGTATTGCTTGCATCTAAGTTGTCATCAATTGTCTGGTCTCTCAAAGCCTTGCTAGCCAAAACTCTGTACTAAGAGGAATTGTGCTTGTACTTCCATACCCTGAAACCAACATCTTCCACTTGAGTCCACCATACCTTACTATTTGTGGTATTCCACTACCACTCCTAAAGTATATAATTTATGTGCTATCTCTAGATGTTCAAAATCTTCTGTTTTGTGCCACTGATTCAGCTCATGAGGAAGTGGTGGGTAACCCATGATCTTCTTAATTTGGACAAGTTTTATCTTGGGATTGCATGCCCAATCTGCAAACCCCTAATACGAGAAGGGACTGGCATGAGTGCCCATCTCGTAAAAGATAAATACTAACGCACAAGTTCCTTCGCCCATTTATGAGTGATAAACAAAGGAATTTAAGGGGATGTGATCGTCCCCACATGGGAGCCGTTCCTCGAAACTTGTCCAAATCATGAAGTGAGTGAGTTATCCATCAGCAGTCGTTGACGGATCATGCACCTCCCAAAGGCCTGTTTTTATTCTGTTTGATCTAGATATGGCACATGAGTTTTCCCTGCTTACCCTTTTGCACGGGGTTTATCCTTTATTTTGTGCTGAGTCAGTCCTTCCTACTTCCTTCCTTCTTCAGAGAGAATAGACACTTGATGTTAATAAAGATGCTTGCATATAAAGTTGCATTGAAAGTTAGCATGTTACATCTTTGTTGACATTATCTTTTGATAAGTGAGTTGTTTCCAAAAGTTTATGCGTAGTAAACATCTTCCTTTGTGTTAACTTGTGCACTTCTTGACTAATAACATGTTCTTTCCTAAGCTTCAACTGTTCTTTTATAAGTGAAAGAACAAAAGTAAAAGTTATTAGTTGTTCCTTGACCAAGGCTATGTTTGCTATGTTTTGATGAGTTTTCCAGGTCCTACTTTGTTATAATTGTTACTACTTTCTCATAAGGACCTTATGAGTTGAGGTTGCTGTTGAGGATGCTTCAGTTTGGTGAGAAATCTTGATGCTTCTTGTCCGTATTCTTTTATCGACGCTTCACTCTCAAAACTTGTGGACAGGTTTACCGAGCTCAGCAATCGTTTGGGGACAAGCGAGGTCTAAGCTTGGGGGAGTTGATACGTCCAAAATGCATCACTATTTTATATTGTAATTTCATCCTATTCATTGATATATTCCACTTTAAAGTATTCTTATTATCTTGTTTTACACAGTTTACAACTTTCCGGTGCCGAAGCAGCAGAACTAGAATTCAGCGGTGAAAAGTGGACACCAAGTTGCTTAATCAGATCAAGTCCAAATGCGATGAAAATTTACGGGGAGTGTTTTTATGAAGATTGCAGGGGATCACCGAGGATGGAGATGAGGAGACCCCCCTCCTGGCCGTGCCAGGCACCCTCCTGGATGCCTGGTGGCCCCCCTCGGTGCCCCTCTTGCCTATAAGACCCCCTGGGGTGAAAACCCTAAAAAGAGGAGAGTTTCCGTGTTTCGCCGCCGCCACGGGGCGGAAATCTACAGAGGAGAAAAGCCATCTCCGGCAGGCAGATTCCACCGGGGAGATCACCTCCCGGAAGGGGAGATCGTCTCCATCATCATCATCATCATCGTCACGGGCATCATCGAGATCATCATCAACATCATCCCAAACATCAGCACCATCTCCATCTCCATCCCATCTCATCTCACAATTGCAACTTGTGTTGTAATCCATACTATCTATCCTCTCTACTCTGTTGGTGTTGATTACTACTTTGTGGTGAATGCTATTGAGTTTTGTTGTAGAAATATCATTGTGTCCATATTGTTTGCCACCCATCTATCACCTCTGATCATGATCTCTTTTATGTCTTGGGAGTAGTTACTTTAGTTCTTGAGAACATGGGAGAAGTCTAGTTGTTAGTAGTCATATGATGTTGAAGTGTTATGTGTTGTTCGATACTTAAGTTGTGTTGTTATTTCTCTAGTGGTGTTATGTGAGTCGAACACTTAACACTTCACCTTTCATGGGCCTAGAGGAATACATTGTGCACAAAGGATGCTTATCGTGGGTTGCCGGAGTGACAGAAACCTGGACCCCAGTTCGCACACTTTTGCACAAGGGAGTTATGGATCCTTGATCGTAATGCCGTGGTTAGGCTTATGCCTTAATTACTACCTTGTATTTGCGGATTCTAGCAAGGTGTGTAATCATAAGAGTACACTTATCTTAGTCTAGAAGGTGTACTAGCATTGATCCACCCACCAACACTTATCAACACAATACATATTAGTTGGCGGAGTATGGTGAAAGTAACTTGGCTATCTCTCCCTTGTGTTCTCGAGAAAGTTATAGCTTTTATAAGTTTAGTTCCTAGGCTTATCCTTGTGAAAGGATTGGGCCACTTGCTACTCCTCAGTTACCCTGTTTACTTTGCTTGTCTTTTACTTTTCTGTTGCTTAAACCAAAAACCGCTAAATATTTACCTTTGAGTGTGTGCAAACTTTCCTTATCTAGTGTCACTTATCAGCACCTTTTGCTCCTCTTTGGGTTCGACACTCTTATTTATCGAAAAGCTACAATTGATCCCCTAGACTTGTGGGTTATCAAGAATCGTTTATTGGCACGATTAACAGGGGAGGCAATCCCACTAAACCTATTAACTTCACCTCCATCACTTACCAGTTGGAGACCGTTAGGTGTGCCATTGAGGGTAGTTGAGCATCATCTCATCAAGTAGCTTCGTGGCAGCACCGAGTGTGGTTGACATGAAAGTTCCTCCCGAGGCCGAGTCTAAGAGATTCCGCGAGGTAAAGTTTAAGCCTGCATAAAAAGTCTGGATAACCATCCAGGTAGTCAAAACATGTGTAGGGCAGTTCTTAACAAGAGATTTCATACGTTCCCAAGCTTGGGCAACGTGTTCATTATCCAATTGCCTAAAATTCATAATGTTACTTCTCAACTAGATAATTCTAGAAGGGGGATAGTACTACCCAATAAAAGCATCCTTACACTTGTCCCAAGAATCGATACTATTCTTAGGTAAGGATTGCAGCCACTCCTTGGCTCTTCCTCTCAAGGAGAAAGGAAAAAGCTTCAGCTTGACGATGTCTCCATCTACTTCCTTGTACTTTTTCATATCACAAAGCTCAAAAAAATTATTTAAGTGCAAGGCAGCATCCTCTCTAGCACCTGAGAATTGATCTTTCATAACAAGATTAAGCAAAGCAGGTTTAATTTCATAAGAAGGTGCTGAAGTGGCAGGTGGAGCAATAGGAGTGCAGATCAAGTCACTGCTGTTGTGACTAGTTGATACGGTGAGGATCTCTCACTCCTCGTTGGTTACCCCAAGTGGAAGGTGAGATGTAGCGTAGCAACAAATTTCCCTCGGTAAAGATACCAAGGTTATCGAACCAGTAGGACTCCAAGAGATACAAGGAGGAGTCACGGCGCTTGACGTGGACCTGCACACAGCAACAAATAACTTTGCTCCCAACGAGTACAGAGGAGTTGTCAATTCCTCCGGCCTTGCTGTTTACAAAGGATCAACGCAAGAGATAATAATAGTGGCAACTGAAAGTAAACTAAGGATGTAAAAGGTAATGTGAAGATGGACCGGGGTCCCGTGATTTTCACTAGTGATGTCTCTCTCCCAAAAGACGATAAAAGTGCTAGTGAGGTAAACAAATCACAGCTGGGCAACTGACAGAATTATGAAGGCACCGCAATGCTAACTATGCTGCAAAGAAAGGAAGGGCTCAAAAGCAATGGACAGTACGCCAAGGTAAGTAGACCGAAATCCAACTGCATCTACTACGAATCATCCACCTTGAGATATCTATCCAGAACATCTCGCTGGTATTAAGTTGCGAATCCCACCCAAAGTGTAAACTCAAAGCAACAGACAACTGCATTAAAATAACTTTGTGTAAAGTAAACAATCCTTGTAACCGAGGATACAAGCACCGTTGTTTTATCCCTGGTGGCAACAACACATCCTCTAGTCTCATGTTTCTGTCACTCAAGCTAGACATCAAGGGGCTGAACCCACAATCAAGCATAACGTTCCCTCTTGGAGTTGCAACAAATCACTTGGCCAAAGTAAAATACGGCATCGGAGAACATGCAAGAATTTACTCAAGAACAAAATATAAAAGAGAAGAACCAAATATGTTACTCATCACAATCTGAACATAGTCTCATAATCCAGCAGATCCCAACAAACTCAGCATAGCAACAACAAAAATTACAGAAGTGCCTCGATCATGTGAGACAGCTCACGAGGTCTCGAAAGTGGAAGCACAAAGAGGGGAGAGAAGTACATCACATAGCTACTGGTCACGGACCCATGGTCCAAGGAAAACTACTCTCGATACATACGGGAGGCGTCCATGGCTATGGATGGTCTCCCGGAGGGGGTTCCTCCTCCCGACAGGGTGCCGGGGCAGCTTGTCCAGGAAGCCCCGATCCAGGTACAGAGGCGAGATCGCGGAAAATAGATCGATATTAGGGGTTTCCACCCCGAGGGCTAAAGATAGGCGGAGGGGGGGTGTCGAGGGGACCCACCAGGCAGCCAGGAGGCCTCTTGGAACGACCTAGGGTGGGGCCGCGCCAGGGACCCTCCTGGTCTCCTGGTGGTGGACCCCCTCCGCTACCTTGGTGATTCCGGAAGCTTCCGGGTCGCTGATTTTTTATCAGATTTTTCCGGATTTTTTGGAGCACTTTTAATGGCCGGAAAACCTGAAATACAAAAACAACAGAAAACAACAACTGGCAGCTGGGTGCACTGGGTTAATAGATTAGTCCAAATATGCTCAAAAGTGTATGAAAGTTCAAGCAAAACATGGCAAAGTCACACAAAACATGCATGGAGCAAGCAGAAATTATAGATACGTTTGGGACGTATCAACATCCCCAAGTTTAATTCCTGCTCGTCCTCGAGTAGGTAAATGATAACAAGCATAATTTCTGTGGTGACATGCCACACAACCATATAAGGATTTTTAAGTAAAGCAATCAAAGCATGCAATTCAATTCAAGTCTTAACAAGCAAGAGTCTATATTAGCATTGACACAAGCAACAAAAGAACAAAAGGTGCAAGAGCTCTCGCTGTCCGTGACTCGAATGTCTCCAGATGGTGTTTGCGTGCAAGCAGGGGACTGGGAAAAAGAGAGAAAAAGGTTGTTGAGAACAACTATCTACTAAAGTTTCACACTTATTCTCCTTTGGATTCTTATCTTGACTCGTCCCCAGACCACTAGCCAGGTACAAGTCAAACTGATCCACTCCCTTTCGATATTTTGAGCACTCATGCAATGGATGAGCGTGAGCAAGAAAGTTGACACCTAAAAGGAGAAACAGAAAGAAGGTGGAGGAGGAAGACAAAAAAAAAGGTGTGAAAGGCTCACATCAATGAGGACAATCATAGGCGAGAGAAGGCCATATGATAGATATGATGTGAGGAGTAGGGATTTCCATGCAACGGATGCATATGTGAGCTAAAAGCTCTCCAAGGGAACTAGTGGGGGTGCATCCAACTTGCTTTCTCAAGAAGACCTAGAGCTCGTTTGAGGAGGCTCATCATTGGAATATACAAGCCAAGTTCTACAGTGTGAAGGTCCCCACATAGCTATATGCATGATGATGATCTCTATGGAGTACAAGGGATAAAGGATGAAGTACTAGTGTGGATCTCTCAAAAGGAATAGTAGTGTGCCCCCTTCTCTATTTTTATTTTTCTTTTTCTCTTTTTTCTATTTTTTTGGTGGCCTCAATGGCTCTTTCTATTTAACTCTCATTTGTCCTCTTTGGGATCTTTTGATTTTGTCCTCTTTGGGATCTTTTCCTCACTTTAGGGGCAACACTCTATATTTTACAAGAATATAGGAGATCTTTCACACTTTACAAAGGTACTCACATAAAGAAGATATAACTATCATGATGCAAATGTATGCCTCTGCCAGGATAGCAGGATATGCAATGATACTAGCGCGTCATGTAGCAATGATTAGGGCAAGGCCCAACTAGCATGCGGCTCATCGATCAAGCAAGTAGCATGTATGACATGAGGATCAAGTCATGAGAAGGTGGATGTTGCATGGCAATGTATCTCGGAAAGGCTATGGAAATGCCTTGTAGGTAGGTATGGTGACTGTTTTGAGGAAAGATATAAGGAGGCTTATGATGACAGAGCGTATCGTGCCAAGGGTTTGGATGCACCGGCAAAGTATGCGCCAACTCTCAAGGTGAGAAAGGGCAATGCACGGTACCGAAGAGGCTAGAAAAAGTATAGGCGGGTGGAAGTGTCAACTTTCGAATACTCACATTAGTCCGAAGAACTCATGCACTTATTATCGATAACTCTCAATCTACTCAGGAGGTTCACAAAGAGACAAGTACCTCGAGGAGGAGTGTATGGGGGTTTGGTTATCCTTGCGCATCCTCGACTCATTGTACGTGAGTGTACTCTAATATTCGAACCCTCTAGAGGTTAGTGATCCATCTAGTAGCTAGAGTTCTCAACAGGGTTTTTTGGTTTTCGAAAAACACACGGATTGCCCAAAATACGACATCTATCACTAATAGGCTCGAGCTCTTGACACCAAAAGTTCAAACATTACTCTAGTCAATACCTCAAAACTATTGCAAGTTACTACTACAAAGAGAATAGCAACTTCAACTACCTACTTCTAGTCAAGACACAAAACTCAGTGCAACAGGCAAACTCTCTAACAAGATAAAACATGCAACCTATAGAAAGTTCAACCTAAAACAAAAGAAAAGCTCTAGAAAAACTAAAGCACTACAACTAAACAGAGCAGCAGCTAACTAAAGAAAAAGAACAACTCACAGCTAAAAGAATAAGCATGCAAATCCTATGAGGAGTTCTAGTTCAAGCGGAGCGTGTTTCTCTCCCACACAAAGTAAGACGGGATCTAACTTGTTACTACAGAAAATAAAGCAAAAAAAACCTAGAAAAGTAAAGAGCGAGACGCTCCAAGTATAGCACATAACGCATGAAGTGATAAAAATATAGTGCAACGAGAGACGAACTGATAATTTTTGATGGAGAAGGGGATGCACGGGGGCATCCCCAAGCTTAGACGCTTGAGTCTCCTTCAATATTTCTTGGGGGTGCACATGGTCATCCCCAAGCTTGAGCGTTTGACACTAAGTTCTTCTTTCATCATCTTCCATCGCGCACTTGAAAACCGACCTTCATACATAACTCATTGTAGACTGATTAGAGAGGTTAGTACATAACTAAAATAATTTTTCCTCTACTGGAAATAAAGATAAACTTGAAGAGCTACTGTTTCTCAAGATTTCCAAAAGGCTTTTTGCCAAGAAAAAGCAAGCTTAAGGTTTGCAAAGTAAAGAAAATGCAAAACAGGACAGAATCTGTGAAAAACAGATCAGCAGGTAGAAACGAATTTTTTAGGGGTACTTCTACAACTCAAATCAAAAAACTCAGAACATACGCAAGTTTCGTAATTGTATATAGCACGCTGTGTAAAACATTCAGCTCAAAAAGATGAACTGGGATTTTTCCATGATTTTTCTAGTCACGAGGACATAATCTGTTTTCTAGACAGCATGTCACAACTTTCACTTCCCTTGTCGTATGAGGCTATAAAAGGCACAAAGCTTGAAAAATAAAGATACAATGCTGTTGCTACAGTAGTAACAATCATCAATACCACTAAGAACAGAAGAAAAGCAAAAAGAAAAACCTAAATTCGTTGCGGGCTGCCTCCCGAAAGCGCTTCTTTAGAGCCATTAGCTAGGCTTAAAGCAGAAGATCAAGTCTTTTCAAGAGAATAACTAGCCCGTGTGACGGACTCAAAAGGTAACTTCATGTCAATAACAGCACCAACTGTGCGAAGAAAAGGACGTCCCAAAATAATTGGACAAGAAGGTTCACATTCAATGTCCATAATAGTGAAATCAACGGGAACATAATTGTCATTGACAATGATAAGAACATCGTCGATCTTCCCCAAAGGCTTCTTTACGGAAGAATCAACAAGACGAACAACAAAAGAACAAGGATCAAAAGGTTTCAATTCAAGCATATCATACAATCTTTTGGTCATAACTGAGGTACTTGCTCCAACATCACAAAGAGCATAACAAGAGAAGTTATTCAATTTGATTTTTATCATAGGATCCCAACCATATTCTAGCTTCCTAGGTATGGAGGCTTCTAGTATAAGCTTCTCCTCCCTAACTTTGATTAGAGCATTGGTGATATGATCTGTGAAGGCAAGATTAAGTGTGCTAGTGTGGGGGTCTCTAGACATCTTGTGTAGGAAACCAATAACTTCAGGTAAAGTGCAGTTGTCAAAGTCTAGGTCACTCCTATATATCAAGGAGGTGGTGATATCATTTAGGCTCACTTGTTTGAAAGCCTCTATGTTCATAGAGGTTTCTTCATCTATGGTTGAGGTGGTAGCATCACCATTGGTAGGTCCAGTTGGACTAAGGGTGTGATGGGTGCTAACAGTTTGGACATCCTCAACTACTTGGATAGTGGCTACTGTGTGGTAGGTAGGAAGGCTCTTAATTCTATCCTCTTCCTCTTTTTCTCTGGCCCATCTTTCTTTGAGTTTAGCCATCATCCAAATATTTTCATTGATTTGTAACTGGATAGCATTAATAGGAGTGACCTTACTCTCCTCAAGGGGAGACGTTCTAATTTTTAACATCTCAACATCAAGGGCTAAGTTGTCTACCTTCAAACAAATATTATCTAATTTAGCTAGTTTTTCTTCCACATTCTTGTTGAAGGCTTTTTGGGTAGTGATAAAGTCTCTAAGCATACTCTCTAGTTCAGAGGTGGGGTTCTTGTTGCTAGGGTAGGTGTTGTTGTTCCCATAAGTGGATGGAAACGGTCTAGGATTACTAGCAAAGTTGCCCCTATAAGAATTATTATTAAAGTTGTCTCTAGTAATGAAGTTCACATCTACTTGTTCTTGAGCAACCAAAGAATTTAAAGGAACATCCTGAGGATCAATAGGAGCTTGCTTGGTAAGTAGAGACATGATAAGGTCAACCTTTCCATTTAGAGAGGAGATCTCCTCGACAGAATTTACCTTCTTACCAGTTGGAGATCTTTCGGTGTGTCACTGAGAGTAGTTCAGCATCATCTCATCAAGTAGATTTGTGGCAGCACCAAGTGTGGTTGACATAAAAGTTCCTTCCGCGGCCGAATCTAACAGGTTCCACAAGGTAAAGTTCAAGCCTGCATAAAAAGTCTGGATAACCATCCAGGTAGTCAGTCCATGTGTGGGGCAGTTCTTGACAAGAGATTTCATGTGTTCCCAAGCTTGGGCAACGTGTTCATTATCCAATTGCCTGAAATTCATAATGTTACTCCTCAATTGGATAATCTTAGCAGGTGGGTAGTACTTCCCAATAAAAGCATCTTTGCACTTATCCCAAGAATCTATGCTATTCCTAGGCAAAGATTGAAACCAGATTTTAGCTTCGTCCCTCAAAGAGAAAGGAAAAAGCTTGAGCTTAACAACATCACCTCCTACTTCTTTATACTTTTTCATATCACATAATTCAACAAAATTATTCAAGTGTAAAGCAGCATCATCTCCAGCACCAGAGAATTGATCTCTCATAATAAGGTTTAGCAAAGCAGGTTTAATTTCATAAGAGGTAGATGAAGTGGAAGGTGTGGCAATAGGAGTGCAGATAAAGTCACTGTTGTTGTGACTGTTGAAGTCACACAACTTGGTGTTTTCGTTGGAACCCATATTGCAGCAGGTATTTTTGGTATTTTTGATAAGGGACACAAAAGTAAAAACTGAAAGGTAAACTAACAAGACTAAAAAGCAAAGATAAAAGATAGTGTGCAACTCCCCTATCTTGTAGACTGGAGTCCCCGGCAACGGCGCCAGAAATTGGCTTGATACGGTGAGGATCTCTCACTCCTCGTTGGTTACCCCAAGTGGAAGGTGAGATGTAGCGTAGCAGCAAATTTCCCTCGGTAAAGATACCAAGGTTATCGAACCAGTAGGACTCCAAAAGATACAAGAAGGTGTCACGACGCTTGACGTGGACCTGCACACAGCAACAAATAACTTTGCTCCCAACGAGTACAGAGGAGTTGTCAATTCCTCCGGCCTTGCTGTTTACAAAGGATCAACGCAAGAGATAATAATAGTGGCAACTGAAAGTAAACTAAGGATGTAAACAGTAATGTGAAGATTGACCGGGGTCCCGTGATTTTCACTAGTGATGTCTCTCTCCCAAAAAACGATAAAAGTGCTAGCGAGGTAAACAAATCATAGCTGGGCAATTGACAGAATTATGAAGGCACCGCAATGCTAACTATGCTGCAAAGAAAGGAAGGGCTCAAAAGCAATGGGCAGTACGCCAAGGTAAGTAGACTGAAATCCAACTGCATCTACTACGAATCATCCACCTTGAGATATCTATCCAGAACATCTCGCTGGTATTAAGTTGCGAATCCCACCCAAAGTGTAAACTCAAAGCAACAGACAACTGCATTAAAAGAACTTTGCGTAAAGTAAACAATCCTTGTAACCGCGGATACAAGCATCATTGTTTTATCCCTGGTGGCAACAGCACATCCCCTAGTCTCATGTTTCTGTCACTCAAGCTAGACATCAAGGGGCTGAACCCACAATCAAGCATAACGCTCTCTCTTGAATTTGCGACAAATCACTTGGCCAAAGTAAAATACGGCAACGGAGAACATGCAAGAATTTACTCAAGAACAAAATATAAAAGGGAAGAACCAAATATATTACTCATCACAATCTGAACATAGTCTCATAATCCATCAGATCCCAACAAACTCAGCATGTCAACAACAGAAATTACAGAAGTGCCTCGATCATGTGAGACAGCTCACGAGGTCTCGAAAGTGGAAGCACAAAGAGGGGAGAGAAGTACATCACATAGCTACTGGTCACGGACCCATGGTCCAAGGAAAACTACTCACGGTACATACGGGAGGCGTCCATGGCTATGGATGGTCTCCCGGAGGGGGTTCCTCCTCCCGGCAGGGTGCGGGGCAGCTTCTCCAGGCAGCCCCGATCTAGAAACGGCGGCGACGGCGGTACAAAGGCGAGATC
Organism: Bromus sterilis; assembly: GCA_950022295.1. Classification (NCBI taxonomy): domain Eukaryota; kingdom Viridiplantae; phylum Streptophyta; class Magnoliopsida; order Poales; family Poaceae; genus Bromus; species Bromus sterilis. Next base: position 446,701,735 of record OX465595.1, on the reverse strand, counting down.
ACGAAAAAGAGATCGATATTAGGGGTTTCCACCCCGAGGGCTAAATATAGGCGGAGGGGGTGTCGAGGGGACCCACCAGGCAGCCAGGAGGCCTCCTGGCGCGGCCTAGGGTGGGGCCGCGCCAAGGACCTTCCTGGTCTCCTGGTGGTGGCCCCCCTCCGCTACCTTGGTGATTCCGGAAGCTTCAGGGTCGCTGATTTTTTATCTGATTTTTCCGGATTTTTTGGAGCACTTTTAATGGCCGGAAAACCTGAAATACAAAAACAGCAGAAAACAGCAACTGCCAGCTGGGTGCACTGGGTTAATAGATTAGTCCAAATATGCTCAAAACTGTATGAAAGTTCAAGCAAAACATGGCAAAGTCACACAAAACATGCATGGAGCACGCAGAAATTATAGATACGTTTGGGACGTATCACTAGTGAAGTTACACAACTTCGTGTTTTCATTGGAACCCATAGTAGTAGCAGGTATTTTTGATAAGGGACACAAAAGTAAAGACTGAAAAGTAAACTAGCAAGACTAAAAAGCAAAGATAAAAGATAGTGTGCAACTCCGCTATCTTATAGACTGGAGTCCCCGGCAACGGCGCCAGAAATTGCTTGATGCTAGCAAGGAAGATACTTCTCTCACTCCTCGTTGGTTACCCCAAGTGGAAGGTGAGATGTAGCGTAGCAGCAGAATTTCCCCTATATAGAGGATAGAGTTTGTCTCCCGTAGGACTCACAGAGATACAAGAAGGTGGTAAAGTGAACAATGACGCCGAGGTTGCTAACTTCGCCTGGACCTGCACACACAGCAAATAACTTTGCTCCCAATGAGTACAGAGGAGTTTTCAATTCCTCCGGTCTTGCTGTTTACAAAGGATCAACGCAAGAGATAATAGTGCAACTGAAAGTAAGAACTGAAAATAAATTGAAGGTGTAAAAAATGGTGTGAATATGGACCGGGGTCCCGTGATGTTCACTAGTGATGTCTCTCTCCCAAAATACGATAAAAGTGCTAGCGAGGTAAAAAAATCATAGCTGGGCAATTGACAGGATTATAAACGCATCGCAATGCTAACTATGCTACAAAAGAAAGGAAGATGCTCAAAAGCAATGGTCAGTACGCCAAGGTAAGTAGACCGAAATCCATCTGCATCTACTACAAATCATCCATCTTGAGATATCTATCCAGAACATCTTGCTGGTATTAAGTTGCGAATCTCACCCAAAGTGTAAACTCAAAGCAATAGACAATTGCATTAAAAGAACTATGCGTAAAGTAAACAATCCTTGCATCCGCAAGTACAAGCACCGTTGTTTTATCCCTAGTGGCAACAACACATCCCCTAGTCTCATGTTTCTGTCACTCAAGCTAGACATCAAGGGTTTGAACCCATAATCAAGCATAACGCTCCCTTTTGGAGTTGCAACAAATCACTTGGCCAAAGTAAAATACGGCAACGGAGAACATGCAAGAATTTACTAAAGAACATGGATGAACTCCCGGAGGGGATTCCTCCTTCCGGCAGGGGGCCGGGGCAGGTTCTCCTGGCAGCCCCGATTGAAACGGCGGTGGCGGCGGAACAGAGAGGAGAACGGGAATAGCAGATCGATCTTAGGGGTTTCCGTCACGGGGGGTAAATATAGGCCAAAGGGGGGACCGAGAGGGGCCACAGGGCAGCCAGGAGGCCCCCTTGCGCGGCCTAGGGTGGGGCCGTGCCAGGGACCCTCCTGGGGCCCTGGTGGGTCCACTCCCTTCCTTTATTGATTTTTCGGAAAGCTTCCGGGTCGCTGATTTTTTATATAATTTTTCCGGGATTTATTTGGCACTTTTAATGGCCAGAAAACCTTAAATACAAAAACAGCAGAAAACAGGAAGTGACAACTGGGTGCACTGAGTTAATAGGTTAGTCCAAATATGATAAAAAGTGTATGAAAGTTCAAGCAAAACATGGCAAAGTCACACAAAACATGCATGGAGCAAACAGAAATTATAGATACGTTTGAAACGTATCAGCAACGAATGAGCGGCGAACGGCGAACGGCCGCTCGCGGACGCATCTTGACGTTCGCTGCTCGTTGGAAGCCGCTCTTTGAACACCGCTCGCCGGACGCGGGACGATGCTCGCTGTTCGCCGGAATGCTGGTGTGCGAGAAACATGAAACGTCATTAGCAATTTGGCTTATCTATAGCGTGTAGAAAGTAACACGTCATTACTGTTTGTATTACAGATTATCATTAACACAATATTAGTGGCGTTGGGTGCCTACGTCAGCAAAGCGTCGTCCACAACACCTAGCCAGTCGCCGCCCAACAAATCAAGAAGAAGTGTTTACCCGAACCCAACAGGGACCTAGAGATAGGGAAAATGTCCTCAAATGGGGAGGGCTTCCAAGAAACAATAAACCACTCACGAAAGCAAGCCAAACTCATATTGGCCAAGGAGCAGGAGAAGAGGATGTGATTAGTGTCCTCCCTAAGACAACAGAGAGCACAATCGACCCCAGGGGCGGACCCAGAATGAAAACAACTCGGTGTCACACTATGCAATCATCTAAGTTTTTCATTAAATTTAGGGGTGTCACACACTGTATACAGATAGAATATACAAAGAAAAACGTTTTTGACCCGGTGTCCTGTGCTCCCCCATGGCATAACGTGGGTACGCCCCTGATCGGCCCGCGCATTTCCTTTACGCATGGTAATACAAAAGGTGTATTTTTCATTATTTTCAATATTATAGAGTATGGAGGAGATGGAGATGGATTCTGTGAAATAATCAAATGAATATATCCATCAATAAGGGTGTTGATGCGATGTCTTTGGCAGGGGTCAAAAATTTATCAAGTTTTATACTACAATACAAGCATATATATGTGATCAAAACAAAAATTAAAAGGCTCGTGGCAACGGGCATTTATACGTGTGTGATGTGCATGATTTAAGATAGCCTGATATTTGCCCGATATATCTTCTAGGAAAGCTCGCCGATATTTTTTTCCTTTATTGAATATCGGCAAATAGCCCGATATTATTATTGTGCTGCTGTCTGTCGATCTGCATGTCTGAAATTGGTTGGTGGCGGTGACGTTCACAAGAAAAATGTGCTGGCTGGATCATGGTAGCATCTCCACATTTCAGGAAGTACCGGATTGATTCGAGGCAGATGCCGCTTGCAGACAAAATCTGTATTTTAATTTGTAGAAAGATCAGAAGTACAAGTTGCTGCCTGTGTATGATATTGCAAGTGCAAGATGATGGAAATCAGTGGATCGATTAGTTTACTAGTTATTACAGGCAGGATAATGTTTGTTTCTGCAAATTGATTGATCAAGTGATCTGGGTACTGGCTCCATCGTGCCTAGATACCTATACTTTATTTTTTTTTGAAAACTAGATACCTATACTTTGAGCTGGCACACACTTCGTCTCCTTACACCAAATTGTCGGTGTTCACAACTCTTCATTTCACATGTTACTAGACTTGTATCGATAATCTCTGATAAGTTTTATCTTTTAGTTCACAAAATGATAAGGTATGGTTGGAACAACCTATAGAGTCAAGGAGTACAAATGTACAATAACAAAAGAGTCGCTGCACACCATTCGTCCTCCCACCACTCCTTTGTTGCCTTTTTTTTTCATTCGTCCAATCCCATTTTTTAGTAAAGGCATGCAAACTGCTTTTCTCCAATTTACTTGCGCGTTACATAAGCTTTGATGTTTTGATCTGAGAGAATGCCTCTGTTTTTGTTCTTGATTTGTGCTTGCTGAAATATGGAGATATAGACTTCAACGAAGCCCATTTTTATGTTGATGGAGAAGGTTTTCTGCATGTATATTCATTATTCTAATTTTGTTTCAAGGAGTAGACAATGGTGAGTGTGAGCATTTTACCATGCCGTGAGAGAGTGAGAAAGTGAATTATTATTTTTAAGATAAGAAGAAAAGGAGCAGCAGTATTTATTTTGTAATGGGAAAACAACTGATCGGTCCTCGCTACGAAAAAAAAGTTCACATACTTTTTTATATAATGAAAATTATCACATACCCTAACAAGTTATTTATGGAGAATAATTACCAAGTGATTTACAAGTGAGCACACAATGTATTAAAATTGAAATGTGACTCGCTCTACTACAAAGCACGATGCCACTTACTCTGACTACAAATGGTTAGATGGTAGAAATTGGTTGGTAGCAGTGACGTTCACAAGAAAAATATGCTGGCTGGATTATAGTGTATCTCCTCATTTCAGGAAGTACCGGATTGATTCGAGGCCGATCCCGTTTACAGACAAAATCTGTATTTTATTCATTGATTTTGGGGTAGCTTACCACTTGTACCAAGTGGTGAAAATCTGTATTTTAATTTGTAGACAGATCTGAAGTACAACTTGCTGCCTGTACGTGTATGATATTGCAAGTGCAAGATGATGGTATTCTCAGTGGATCGATTAGTTTACTAGTTACCACTTGGCACAAGTGGTAAGCTACCTCAAAAACAATAAACAATAGATTAGTTTACTAGTTATTACAGGCAGGATAATGTTTGTTTCTGCAAATTGATTGACCACGTGATCTGGGTACTGGCTCCATCGTGCTTAGATACCTATACTGGAGCTGGCACACACAGACACACTGCATCTCCTTACACCAAATTGACGGTCAAAGAGAGAGGGAGCAGGATGTCCGATATAAGCGCAATGCAACGTGAGGCGTGGCACGGGTCACGAGGAGGCAACCATTGTTGGGTTCAAAAACCCGAAAACAAAGCCCTCTCTGTCTTGTTTTCGATCCGATCTTGATCCCAGCCCGCACGTGCCCTTGATTTAGATTTTAGAGCAGCAGTAATAGTACGCAGTATGCACACTCGAACCGTCCGCCGCGGCCGGAGCAGCCTGAATCGGACGGTTCCGGCGCCCTCCGGATTTGGGGATGGCGAGATTCGGACCCCCAAAACCCTAGCCACGGGGAGGGCTGCGGGTGAGCGTTGGAGGCCGGGAGCGGCGAATCCCGTCGGGGGGAAAGACCCACCGGAGCGAGGCGAGCTCGTGCTGTGCTGCGCGGTGGCAAGAGTCGCCGGAGAACGTCTGAATCGTTCGTGTACAAGGATAGAGAGAGTTTTGGTGAAACCGTGAATGTATTTTTTCTGAACTTTATGGGCACATATATAGGAATACATGATCAATTTAAAGTGCAAGCCAAGATAAGAATAAATTCCTAGTACAAACATGATACTCAACATCCCCCGCAGACACAACGTAGCGACGCAGACGGTAAGACTGGAGAAAAATCCGAAGGCGGAACCAACGAACATCCCCACCACGTCGTAACGGTCGATGCATCGCCGAAGGTGTGACTCGATTGGAAGCCAATGAAGTTTCCAAGCAGGCGGTAGCCCTTTGTGTCGAGGTCGAAGTAGCCGAGAGCGTAGGGTGGTGAAGTCGTAGTCGAGGTAGCCGTGCGGGAAATGTCGTGGTCGACGTCGAGTCGGGGTAGCCGGTGTCGAGATAGTCGCCGAGGAGCCGCGAACGCAAGGGCGCCATGTAATTAGGGCTCAGTGGTGCACCATGTGGATGATGTCGGCGACGAAGCGTCGCACCGGACATGCCAAGCCCGGGAACATGTCGTGGACGAAGGCACACATCGGTGTTGTCGGCACCGGGAATGCGTAGAGGCGGTGAGAGTATGTGGCGCAGCTTGACGAGTCGCAGCGGCCCGTCGAAAGAAGCGGCGCGGCTCGGCGAGCTGCAGCGGCGCGGTGATGGTAAGTTAGTCGAATTTGACGAAGCGCCGCACCAAACTTGCCAGACCCGGTGACACATCATAAACGAACACACGTTGGTGTTGCTAGCACCGGGCATGCGGAGACGGGGAACCAGTACAGGGGCACGTCTAAGATACAAGAGACCAGCAGAGAAGGGCCCGTCGACGGTTGCTATGCAACCTGGCGGAGTTATAAGGTACACTTGCCGAGATGCCGCGGTTGTCGAATCGAGATGACGAGGGCGAGGAAGGTGACGTCAACAACTGGTACTGGAGGGGACGATGGGGCAGCGGTTGCAGCCCATGAGGGGCCACGGCAGCGGTACAGGAGTAGCGCGGCGGCGGTGCTCGAAGTAGGCGAAGAGGATCCGACAACGTGATGAAGAGCAGGCACAGACAGTGGACCGCGCCAAGAGAGGCGGCGCAACGTGTACTACGAGGGCGTCAACGTGCGGGGACGGCGGAGTGGACCGCGTGCTACGACGCTACGACCCGAAGGGGATACGCAACAACGATGCCCATGTCGAAGGCGACGACGGGGAAGCTCTCGGGGCGGCGGTGTTGACCGCGTGCCGCGACACTATGGCCCGAATGGGCGAGGCAGAGGTGACACGTGTGTTGAATAGCCGCGGGAACGGCTGCATGACGGCGACATGGACTGCATGCCGCGGCGCTGCCGCCCGTGGGGGAGATGCAGCGGCGGCGCAGAAGTCGGGGAAGCCACCGAGAGAACCACGGTGACGCGGTGATGTGGCTCGAGGGGTGACGCAGCGGCGACCCGTTGCTTGATCGGTCGATATACGCTCATACTCGGGCGTTCTTCACGGGATCCTGCGAAGGCGCACGCGGACGACTGCGCTGGTCGACTGTGCGGCGCGGATGGGGCCCATCGTGGGCGGGCGGGTGAACAATCTGATTGTCTGCGAGGTGCAGGAGCTGCTCGAGAGGACGACGACGGTACAGACGGCGGAGTGGGGCCGAGAAGAATAACGAGGCGTTGGTCGGCGCAGCCGATGCACGGTGTCGGCGCCAAAGTGGGCAACCAGACGATCGCGGCGAAGGCCCGAGCGACTAGCACGGGCGACAGCCGACGGCAACGTCGACTTCTCCAATGTGGTGGCACGCGTGAGGGAGTCCATGTTGGAGGCGGTGTGGTGGAGGAGTCCTGATCTGAAGCTGAGACGGCGCAGGCGGCAGACGCGCGGAAGTGCCGTGGCGACGAAGAGGCCATGCGAACAACGGTCGTTGCGGGCTGGTGGTCGGCGCGTAGGTCGCCGTGTTGTTTAAGAGGCCGACAGTCGCACCGGTCGGAGAAGAGGCGCGGAGGAACGACAGCGGCTATGGACAACACAAACTGATCTTACATCAGAAAACCAAAAAAGAGCGTCGATCAAAGGCGACCGGCGCGAGGGAAAACCACGATTAATCGATCCGGAAAAAGACTAGCCGATCCACGGCACCGACAGACGAACCCTAGCTACGCGCGATGCGGCCCCCTGCGGCGGCGATCATGGAGATCGTCCCCGAAGGCGGCGTGGAGCGGAAGCGCCGGCGGCTAGGGTTGAATCGTGTTTAGGCTGATACCATATAGAAGGATAGAGAGAAGTTTTGATGAAATCATTGATGTATTGCTCGAGCCTCACGAACATATATATATATATAGGGATACATGCAAGTTAAAACAAGAATAATCCTACGCTATCCTAGCTTTCTTACAGTACAAACAAAAGATGTGGATGGGTGGGGAGGCTCCGCCTGAAGTTGGAGGGAAGCGGAGAGGAGGTGCAGAGGCCGCCGCCGGCGAGACTTGGGAAGGGTGAGGTGGTGGGTGGGTGGTGGCGGCGGCGATGCTAGTTCATTGTTTAAAAGTAATACTAGAAGTACTATAATAGAAGGATAACTTGTACATGAAATAATAAGCTTTTAAAATAATCACACACTAAACAAGAATATGCATAGATGCACTAATATTTTGATTGGGTGTTTAGATAGTATAAATCTTGTTCACTACTAGTATACTTAAACGAGCTATGCATGGACGTATTTATTTTGCATGCATGGAAGGGAATAGAAGGGCAGTACTAGCTCATTTAGCACTCACGTATACTTTGATGCAATGGAACAGCTCGTGCATGTACTAGCTAATAAGAGTGAGATCAGGTTTGAAGTTTGTACTACTAGTACTACTCGCTAGATATGTGTACTGCTCGAACTGTTGTCTTCAACAGCTCGTGCATGTACTAGCTAATAAGAGTGAGATCAGGCTTGATGTTTGTACTACTCGTAGTACTCGTTAGATATGTGTACTGCTCGAACTGTTGTACGTCGTCTGACCCGTTAGCTACTATAAATTGGACCAGCTGCTGCTATCGTAGTGCATAGGTTCAGAAGTTAGATATATAGGCAATCAGGAGTTCAGCTTGCTACATCAGTGTAGTAGTCCAGTATTTATGTTGTTGTCCGTTCGTGTACGATCGACGAACGTTTAGGTCTGTAGCGCTGAACAGGCAAGTAATTTTCTAAATCCATCTTATTGTTGTTTCCTTTGATCATCTGATTATATTGATGTACCTTGTTCTTTTTAATTGGTTCATCGATCTTTATGCTATTAGAGAGACATGTTGTTCTCAAAATCCATTTGTTTCCATATATTTGGAGGGACTCATGTAAACTCATGAGTGTATTTTATTGATTGATATTCCAATGATCTCATCATCCATTCAGTCATATATCTTATTCTATTCTATATTGGTGTTACAATCGCAAACATATTGTACCGGTCACAGTTCAGGTATGGGCCTGTCTGGGCTTAGCTTTATAAGAACGACACTCGTAAGGAAGCGTGTCGATGATGGATCCGTAGGAGCGATCGACACTAGTAAGTCAAGTAGTCGGGTTTTAGGGGATTAAAGAGCTCTGCTCTACTGGAGCCTGTGTGATTCTGGTCGAGGCCGTCGACGTCGGAATACCCCTCTTAAGAGTGTAAACATGTGAAATTTCACCCCTATGACTCCCGGGTTGGGAAGCTTGTGGTCATGTGTGATGTCAATATTTTTCTTATTCGTTTCATTAAACCCGAGAATATGTTATCCTCTTAATCATTTTTCTGAAATCAGTTTCAGTAATTATTATCTTACAAGTTAACATGTTGTTATTGTATTCATCACATTATGCTCTCTTTGTTGAATAGTGAGGTATTTGCTTGCTGAGTATGCCTTGTCGTACTCATCCTTGCTTCCTCTATTTTTTTGAGATACAGTCGTCGAGTAAAAGAAGCTTGTCTGGAAGATGTCATCATTAAAGAATAGGTTGAACCAACAGACAGGAAGCGATATAGAATATAATGTATTGAGCCATTTGTAAATGCAATTGTTTTGTAAAGTAAATATATGAACTTTTGTGATCCACTGCTGGTTTATGCCTGCTTAATCATGCCTTGCGTGGCTACAGATCTTTTGGTCTATAGGCGCGAGGTGGTTGTCTCGCCTAGGCCTGATTTCAAAGTGTGACAGTAAAAGTGGTATCAAAACTGCAGGATTCAAGTTTTATAGGAAAGGTAGGGGCCCACTTTATAAATAAAGCCACACATGCAGGAGAGGTTCAGAGTTACAAGACTAACAACAATATCAAACTTCAGATAGGAACACTACGGCACGCAGGCCACATCCAACATCCGTAGGCACACAGGAAAGCCACGAAACAAAATAAGAGATCAAACAACTAAGAGGAGCAGCAGCGAACAACTTTATTAGGAGGTAGAAAGGCGCCTCGCGGAAAGAGAAGTTTTCGTAGCCTTGATTTTGTCAATCGCCGCGTCCAGATCCGAGCGGGCCTCCTGCTTAGTCCGAGATTTCCACAACTGTAAAATGGCGATGAGGTTATACAAGAAGCTAGTCGCAGACTTGGGGAAAACATGCTCAATTGTAAACTTGTTGCGGGTAGTCCACAACACCCGGCAAACAACCGAGAAAGTAGGCCAAACGAATCTATGAAAGCGCAACGACAAGGGGCAAACGATGAGGTGAACATCCAACAAGGACTAGGGTTTCCAGAAATTCCCCAACCAGGATCTGAGATAGCTCCAGAGGAACTTGGACAGGTGGCAGTGGAAGAAAATTTGTTCAGCCGAATCACTTCACCACAAAGGGCACAACGGGACGAGATGGCTGAGTTGCGCTTATGGAGCTAATCAAAAGAGGGAGCTTGGCACGGAAGGTTTGCCACATAAAGATTTGAATTTTAGGGGGAATACGATCCTTCCACACATCTGAGAAGCGGGAGGTCCTCTGACTACAGGTTTTAGGTTGCGCTGGGATAAATGGGTAGAAAATAAAAGAAAAAATTAGACCTCATTGTTATGAACAAATTTTTGTTTGAGCAACTAATAGTGTTTATCTAATTTGTAGGATATTATATCATCATCAAATATTTTATTCATCAGGTTTTGTAGGATGTTTATAAAATTAGACCACATTTATATTAAAAATATATCAACATCTACAACATTAAAATTATACAATATGAAAATTTACTTCATCGGGCATTTATTGATATTAGTTTTATACTGTAAATGTTGATAGTTTTTTCTATAAAGTTAGTGAAACATTACTAAGTTTTTTGGATAAAAGAGGGCCCCCCCCTCCGATTTCATATAAATAAATCATAGTTTCTTGGATACAAACTACTTATATTACAACTGAACAAACTTAGAAAGATAAAAACACATAAAGTTTGATTGGGAGACACATATGCTTAAGAGGGGCATCAACTGGTCATCAGACCACCCTACTCACAGGAGCTAAGCCCACCATCATCACTGGATACTCACATCCCGAGCTCTCAACATAAATCCAAACTGAGAGATTGACCGACATCTAACCGGAAAGCAAACTGCAAAAGACAGAGGGGTGATTCCTCCTCTAGTTATTATTCTACTTCATCCTTGGATCCTGCCTACTTGTAGTCTCCACCCAACATCTTTCTTGAAGATTTCATTAGCCACTTCTTCATAGATCTTCACTCCCTGTTTAAGAATTTTTTGATCTTCTGGTTTTGTCTGCAAAATGGACCAGTAATCTAGCTAGTTAGCCATCATAGACACTGGAACACAAGGATCATTTGTACATTGTTTATCAAATATAGCTCTATTTCTATGTCTACAAATAGTCCAGAGGATAGCAGCTACCCCAATCATCTTTTTCTTTTTATTACCAGAGCTAAAACTTTGTATCCACCCACCAAATAAATCTGTGATATCAATTGGTATTCTTGCTAAATTAAAAGCAACAATTAGAATATTCTATAGCATCCTTTCCATGGAACAGGAAAAGAAAAGTTGATTTATATTTTCATCCATCCCATAGAAAAGGACAGGCTGGACTACCCTGCCAACCTCTTTTTAACAAGGTGTCTTTGGTTAGAACAACTTTTTTTATTGAGTAGCCATAGAAATAATAATTCTAGATGGAATGTTTACTTTCCGCAGAAAATTCTGTGGAAAATCCAAGCCATCATCAATTAGGAATCTATACATAGATTTGACAGAGTAAATCTCACTCTTTGTCAAAGACCATCCAATTTGGTCTCTATCATTATTCAAAACCACTGTCTCACATACATTTTTAACGTCTTCCCGAAATTCCAGAGACTCTCCATACAGAGTTTTCTTGAACTGAATATTATCTAGCCCATTTTCCAGCACCTGTTTCACACTGAAGTTTTTATTAAAATAGAGCAAATATAATCTGGGATACATTTTAGAGAGAGGTTGCTTATCAATCCAGCTATCTTCCCAAAATCTAGTATTTGCCCCATCCCCAACTCTAAACTTAAAAAGTGAGAAAAACTGATCCTTGAATTTCATCATCCCCCAGCATATTCTTCGCTGCAGGAATCCCAACTTGCCTAACATATTTTGCCACAAAATTTGCTGCCACATCCCTTCTGATTGAAAAAGTTTCCACCAACACTTGCAACTCAGGACTACATTCATCAATTCCAGGTTTTGAATTCCTAAACCCCCAATATCTTTTGTCCTACCGACACTTTTCTAGTTCACCAAATGATATTTCCTCTTTCCTTCATCTTCTTGCCATAGAAACATGGCCCTAAATAAATCCATCATTTTCCTTACCCCAACAGGCAAGATGTAAAAGGACATCATGTAATAAGGTATGACAGTTAGGGACGATTGTATTAATGTAATCCTGCTCCCACTTTACAGCATTTTTTCTTGCCAGGTCCTACATTTGTTTCCACATTTGTCCTCAGTTGGGGTCCAAGTCTTATTTGTAATCCTTATTTCATCTAAAGCTATTCCTAAATATCTCATGCAACTCCTTCTCATGATATCTAGCTTTTCCAAACAAGAAGATTTTACTTTTATGAAAGTTGATTTTTAACCCAGACATTTGCTCAAAAACTAAAAGAATGACCTTCAGATTTATTGCAGTATCCATGTCATTCTGTAGTAAGAAAATGGTATCATCTGCATATTGCAACATATTAAGCCCAAACTCCACCTTATCCTCAATCACATCCTTAACCAATCCATTTCTCCTAGCTTTATCTAGAAAAATGGCTAAAGCATCAGCTGCCAGGTCAAATATTAAAGGGGTTAAGGCATATCCTTGTCTTAAACCCTTGTAAGTAGGGAAATAAGACTCAATCTTGTTACTGACTTTGATTCCTACTTTTCTACCTCTTATAGTACACATAATCCAGTCTATCCACTTATCTGGGAATTGTTTTATTTATAGATTTTTCATAACAAAAGGCCATTTTATTTTGGCATACGTTTTTTCAAAATCTATTTTTAAAACAATAGCATCTTTATTTTCAACATGAATATTGTTTAAAGGTTCATGTAACACCATGACCCCATCCATAATAAATCTTCCTTTCACAAAAGTAGTTTGTGTGCGTAGAAGAACCTCATCAGCTACTTTCACCAGTCTGTTCATCAGAACTTTGGTAAAAAAATTAAAGCTTACATTTAGAAGAAAAATAAGCCCGAATTTTTGTATCTGTTCAGCCCCAGGGACTTTTGGCACTAGAATAATAATCCCATAATTGAATCTGGTGATATCAAGGTTCCCTTCATAGAAGTCTTGAAATAATTCCATCAAATTATCTTTAATCAGGCCCGAGAAGTGCTGATAAAATTCAGCATTAGAACCATTTGGACCAAGGAATTTATTATGTGCCATATCAAAGACCACTTGTTTAACCTCCTTTATAGTAAAAGGAGATACCAAAAAACCTATCTGGTCAGGGGGAACCACAACAGAATTACTCACATCCAAAGTCATGTTGTTTGAATCAGGTTAGCCATAGAGTTTTTATAAAATTTAGTAATATAATCTATAACCTCCTTCTCCCCACTTATCACCCCCTCCTCCTGATTTAAGGAAGAAATCAGGTTTTTCCTACATGTACCATTAGCTTTGGCATGCAAATATTAGTATTAGAGTCTCCTTGTAGGATCTCCTTGACCTTAACTCTCTGTTTCCATTTCAATTCTTCCTGTTTCAACAATCTAGCTAGTTGTGCTTTGAGATCTTTCAGTTCCTGCCTCATAACAACATCTAATGCATGTTGCTCACTATATTTGTCAATGTCTTCCAACTGTCCAAGGATATGTTTTTTGAAATATCTATACCAAGCATTCATATTTCTATTCCATCCTTTAAGTTTAGTTCTAAGGGCTCTTATTTTGGCCTGTCATCTATCAATGCTAGATCCCACCAGTCCATTTTCCATCCATGTTTTAGTAACAATCTCATCAATTCCATCTCTCACCAACCATGCATTTTCAAATTAGAAAAGACCCTCTACCTTAGGTAGATCTCCAGAGTCCACAAACAGAGAGACGTAATCTGAACAGTCTCTAAAAACAGCATTCACTGTTGTCAAAGGATAATTCTCTTCCCACTCAGTGTCACATAATACTCTATCTAATTTTTCAAAAGTAGGCTCAGAGACACTATTTCCCCATGTATATTGTCTACCTAGCAGAGGGAATTCTCTCAGACTAGCTTGTTCAATGATGGAATTGAAAACAAAGCTCCAATGCCCAGGTGTTCGAACCTTATTCTTCTTAGAAGCTTTCCTAATAATGTTGAAGTCCCCACCCACCAACATGGGTCCAGTGGCCTGTTGGAACAATCTAGACAACTCAGCCAAAAATTCAGCTTTCTTATTGGGCTGAGCCTCTCCATAGACTACAACCAAATCCCAAGTAAACTTATTTCTTATATCTTGCATAGTCATTTTAATGTGGTAATACCGATCACTCCGGGAGATTTTATCTAGGGTAGTATAAGTTACTACTAGAAGGAGCCCCCCAGATCTTCCCCTAGAACATGACTTTTTTAACAGCAATTCTAGAGAACATGGATTTAATTTGGTCCCAATCCTCATCCAAATCGTCTCTTCCTTCTCCTTGCCCATATAAAAGATCATCTACGTCTAAGTCACCAGTATCTATGGCCTCATTTTGTGCCACAGAGATCTGAGTCTCATTGACCTTGTTCTTCTGCAAATGAAGGTCCAATCTAGATAATTCTACATATTTGATTAATTAATTATTTTCCTCAATACTTTTAGCATCAGTACAAAGAGTTACACCACACCCTCTAGCAATAGCTGCAATTTTACTATTGTGAGAAAAAATAAAGCTAAAATTGTCATGTTTACCATAGTTATTCTTCTCTACCACCCTCTCTTTAGCAAGGTCTTCCACCTTACGGTCTTCTTTGCTCACCAGCCTCACAACTCTTCTATTCTTTTTTCAGCACCAGTTCTCCTTTGTAAGATTTAGCAGCATGTGTTCCAAAATCCGCACCCTCCTGATTAGCATTGTAGTCCAAACCTTCCATATAGTTGTCATCCTCTCAAGGATCAGTCTCAAGTTCACCAACATTTCCAAAGTCCACATTCTCACCTCCCATAGCCATTTCCCCCAAATTTGTGTCTCCATCCACCTCATTCTCAACACCATCATCACTGGGCTTCAGCTCCTCTTCCACAATTTTCTCTCTCAAATCAGTTTTCATTACTTGCAGAAGCTCATGCTGTCTCTGGATTTCACTTATCAATTGGTTTTTTTAGTACACTCTAATTTCATTATTTTCTTGGTCTCAAAGGCTAACTGTGTAGCCTGCTTAGCAGTCATTTCTTCCATCATTTTTAGTCTCATCATAATCTCCTCATGATCATTCTTTTCAATGCTTGTGTTGCTACTTCTAGGCATTACTTCAGCCAACTTCTCCTGACTTTTCTGAGTGGTAATGATTTCATATTGTTTGAGAGAAACCCCCCCCCCAATTTCACTCCCTTATGACCTTGTGCTACTCCTTTTCCTCTTTTAATTCTTCTGTCCGCAGGTTCATACTCCAGTCTGTCCAGGCTAATAAACTCAAAAGTCCTTCTCTTACTACCTTCTCCAGTTGTACCATCCATGCTCAGCAATTCCCTCCACAGAGAAACCAATATCAAAGAGCAGCAAATCCTTAGTGGTTATTTGAGTCCCCACAGGAATTCTGTGTAGACCCCTGATCCCCACTTTGAATCTGATTGTCTGTCTATTTCCAACAGAATCTAGGTCTACCTCTACCACTGGCACAAGAGCAGAACCAATGTCACACACACCCAAATATTGTCCGAGTGAATCAGGAACTCCTGACATAGCAACCCACACAACAATGCAGTTTCCCTTTAGTAGTACTGTCAGGGGACCAGAATCTGACAGTGACCAAAACATCTGTCCGCATCAAGTTGAAGATTTTGAAATTCTTCAATTCCATCATTTTTTCCTTGCTAGAAAATCTCATCAAAAAAGAGTTTGGGCTTTGTATCTTAGCTCTCCATTCCAGTTCCAGCTGAACATAGCTTTGAACCCACTAGAGAGTGTTGTCTCATTCAGTGATCCAGATAACACATGGATAAAGACCATGGGACTAGACTGCTCTGGTGAGTAAATTTATCTAGTGTTTTGAACCAACAAGAA
This sequence comes from Bromus sterilis, assembly GCA_950022295.1. NCBI lineage: Eukaryota > Viridiplantae > Streptophyta > Magnoliopsida > Poales > Poaceae > Bromus > Bromus sterilis. The sequence continues at coordinate 446,685,970 of OX465595.1, read as the reverse complement.
ACCCAATCCTTTAGCTCCATATCCAAAATACTTGGCCACATGTTTTTCCTGTTTCAGAATAGTACAGTCCTCTTTCCTATGTGAGTCTCTATTACAAACAACATAGTGGATATTGGACTTGCACTCCCTGCTTACATGTCATGAGCTCTTACATCTCCCACAAATAAGGTCCTTTACTTTACCTCCTCGGTAATCTTGGCCAGATATTTCATTCTTCTCCATAGAAGGTACACCAATCATGTTTGGTTGGGGGACATTAGCAACCAGATATTGGTATTGAGAGGCAGTCTATTCCTGGGGTATGAAACCACCAGCTGGCACCATTTGTGCAAATTGTCCTGGGAATTGATGCATCTGAATTGGGACCCCTTGACCAAACTAACCTGAGAAGATTTGAGTATTTTGAGAAAAAACCCCTTGTTGTGTCTGCAGAGCAAATTGTTGGGAAACAACATTCACTACCACCCACCTCCCCCATATCCACCAGTAGTCCCAGCGTTCATCCCACCTGCACCTCCAAATTGTCCAGCATCTTGTTCCACCACCACCCTGGCCTCAGATCCAACTCCAAACCCAGAGCTCCCTGAATTGCTCCCTCTCAATCCTCCATCTCTATTTCTCCCATATTAGTAAATCGGTTTGCTCCTCTAAATCCATCCCCTCTCCCATTGAAACCAGTACCTCTTCCATTGAAGTTGGAATTCCTACCTCTATCCTGCCAAGGTCTTCCTCCTCTTCCCTGCCAGCTCCCCTGTCCATATCTTCCAGCCACCGTCACAAGGAAGAGTGGGAAGAGTAGTAGTTATGGTTTCAGTTTGGCTAGGGCACTGGTCAGCCACTCTAGGGTTATATATATCTTCCCCACGCAGCTGCCTACCACCCCTGGGCTATCTGGATGGGCGAAAGGCAACCCATCTCCATTACCCATAAAGCAAACTTTAGAAGGAAAGAGCCCACAAATGTCCAGAGACCTCTTTTCTAAATTATAACACTCGAAATATAATTCTTCTAATTCAGAAAAAGTAGTAATATCATCACTTTTCCAGAAAGTAACTTTATCAATTTCAGAGGGAGCAAGATGGATTAATCCCATCTCATCACCCTCAATATATGCTATCCAAGAAGGAATTCTAATCATATCAGATATTTTAGGCCACAGAGGCCTAATTTTTTACAGTTCAGTTTCAATCAGATTTTTGTACTTTACCAACATATTGGATTTTTCACCCAACTAGAGCTATGTACACTACGATTCGTAATATCATCCTTAATCAACATACTTGTCACATAACCATGAATTTTTTGCTTGTTAATTTTCTGTTGTCTCTTTTCCAATTTCCTACCACACTTAAACTGCAATCCATTCTCATCATCGTTCACAGGGAAGATCGGTTATTGTAGAAATGGACGAGAAGTACCTGAATCCAGCGCATCGCCTCCCTCTTGCTCAGGTTCATCCCTTGAGCACTCTCCAGCCAGCAGCCAAAATTGACTGCCAGTCGGAGAACATCTTACTAACAAGGAGATCCCTGACCCCCCCCCCCCAGTATACGGGGAGAGCGCCACACCATCGACATGAGCCTGGGAGACCTCTTGATCTCGCTTGATGCATTCACCTCCTTCAATTTATTCTTCTCGTCCGCTTCCACGGATGAACTTGGCCCCGCCCCATCGTCTTGCTCCTTCTTCACCGAGAATACCTCGGTCATCCTCCAATCGATTGGCATCGAAGCATCTCCAGGAACGGGAGTCGCAGCCGCCTTGCCCATCATCACCACCTCTTCCTCCTTCTCTTGTGCTTCCAAATCTAAACATTACTAAGTTTGACTACAGATAAATCTCATATACAGATTAAAAAGAAACAGAGGTAGTACTTATGGCATTGAGTGCGGCAAGCAAGACTGTCAAGTCAAAGAAAGAGGGAGCAGGACGTCCGATGTAAGCACAACACAACGTGAGGTGTGGCGCGGGTTATGAGGATAAAAACAACGACCCCTCGTCCTTGTTGGGTTCAAAACCCCAACAACAAAGCCCTCTCTTCCGATCTTGAACCCACCCCGGACGTGCCCTAGATATAGATTTTAAAGCCGCAGTAGTAGTAGTAGTAGTAGTACGCACGCTCGAATCGCCCGCTGTGGCCTTAGCGCCCTACCAATTGGAGGGGATACAAGGCAGAGTAGGGAGGGGGCATCCAGGCGCGGAGCTTCTCTTACAGCACGGCGTGTGCGCTTCTTGCTCTGCACAAACGTTCAGCCGTCGTCCGTCGGTTCAAATTCACATGAGGCCGAATGCGACCGGCCTGGCAGAGCTTCTCCTGAGCACCCCGTGAGGAAGAACCGTGCGACGAAACATGTAGGAGAGGGGCTTTATTTGTCCGACCGGCGTCGAAGCGAACATCGGACGCGATAGGCTTGGAAGGTGTGAGAGGGTGGCGGCCGTGGTTGAAGGTGAAGGCGGAGCTAGGAGCGCGGAGCGCAGACGACCGTTGGGGAGCCATCCTTAGAGACAAAATCTGTATTTGAATTTGTAGAAAGATGTGAAGTACAAGTTGCTGCCTGTGTATGATATTGCAAGTGCAAGATTATGGTAATCTCAGTGGATCGATTAGTTTACTACTGTAGTTAATACAGGCAGCATAATATTTGCACAAGTGGTAAGCTACCTCAAAAACGATGAACAAAAAATATATTTGTTTCTGCAAATTGATTGATCACGTGATCTGGGCACTGGCTCCTAGCTGGGTATCACCGCCGCGTAGGACGTTTGGTAGGCCAGTCTCTCATGCATATCGTCCACCCTGTTCCTCAACTGCTGCAAAACCATGCATGTATATCGTGTCCACCCTCTTCCTCAGCATGTGAACCAACCAATACGAGATGGCCACCCCATGTTAGTCTTGTCATCCCGCAAGCTGCAAGCGGCTAGCACTCAGGATTAATTAACCCCGTAGAGATTACTTATATGGCATTGAGTGTGGCAAGCAAGACGGTGAAAGAGAGAGAGGGGGAGCAGGACGTCCGATGTAAGCGCGACGCAACGTGCGAGTTGGGTTCAAACGAGTGCATATCCAGTGATACCGGCACAAGTATAATAAGGTGATCCAGGAATACGTGGTCCGTTGGATCTGTGTTGGAGGTATAAGATTGAACATCCAAACAGTTCATTGGCAAATATACAAAAGAAACCTAGGAATCTTTTGATAATTTTGCAGTTCGCATTACGCCACGTCAGCCTCACACCAAAATATTCTATCATACAAGTAATTAATAAAACATGTATGACTGTATGAGTAGCGCGCGGAGCACTTTTGGATGTTTGTTGGAGTTTCAGTCTTTCTACTTGGGTTAGTGGGATGCATCTTGATGGATGGCAGTGGACCGAAACAAGACTTCGCTAAGAAACTTAGACGTGGAGGGCTAGCTAGGGACAAGACCCAAATGTACATGGAAGACAATGTAAATTGGCAACTAAGTTGATGGTATCCCGTCCACCCAGATCGGACACTACACCATGCTACCCTGAAGCATGGTATCATGCCATGAACAGTACTATCATATGATATATTTCCGGGTTCAAAAACCTGAAAACAAATCCCTCTCTCTCCGCCTTGTTCTCCGATCTTGATCCCAACCCGCACGTGCCCTAGATCTAGATTATAGAGCAGCAGTATAGTAGTAGTAGTAGTAGTAGGCAGTACGCACGCTCGTCTCGAATCCGTCGTGGTCACAGGTCAGCACGCAGCGCAGCCTCAAGTTCCGTTCCGTTGCTGACTGACCACCCCCGTTTCCCACGATGAAAAATAATACTGTATCAATCCAACGTTCAAATAATACAGGATCACCCAACGACTCAAACCATACGCCACCATTAATTTCCAAGCTGCAAGATTCTTCCCCATGCCTCAGCTACGTACTATAAATACCCAAGCTCCTCCACTTCATTTCCATCCAAGGCAAGTGTATCACCTAGCAAGGTAGCTAATCACGTTATACACCACAAACTCGACGGAGTTTGTGGTTAGCTAGCCGGTCAAATGGCTAGGACGGCGACAATGCTTTGGCTACTTTGTGCGGTGTTTGCATTTGCAACATCACTTGGATTGGCCGACGCCAAGCACAACGTCTACGATTTCATCGTAAGTCTACTTCATGCAAACCTTTTCTCTTCACTATAAACATGCATGTATTTTTCATGCAAACTTTTTTGTTCACTATAGTATAGACATGCATATACTTCCTCCGTTTTAAATAAGATGATTTTTATTTATGTACATGTTCAAATACACATGTGAATAAATGAAAATCATCTAATTTAAAATGAAGAAAGTATTTTAACTACGTACGCACATGCATGCACGAAATGAACTAACAATTAATCCATATATATAATTGATGATATTTTGCATGCAGGTAAAGCAGAATAACCACACAAGGCTCTGCCAGAGCAAGAACATGCTCACGGTGAACGGCCAGTACCCTGGCCCGACTATCACCGCGCGTAAAGGAGACATTGTCATCGTCAACGTCCACAACCAAGGCGATAAAGGCATAACCATCCACTGGTAAGTTTGACACGCCGTTTAACAAATTTACTACCTGTACTTCGCTTAGCTACAAATTAACATCCAAAAATCTACATGGCATATGTCAAAAGCTATAGTATAAAAACATTAACCTTCAAATGGCATGCAGGCACGGCGTGGACCAACCTCGAAACCCCTGGAACGATGGTCCAGAGTACATAACGCAGTGCCCCATCCGGCCTGGTGACAACTTCACCTACACCATCATCCTCGAGGAGGAGGAGGGCACACTCTGGTGGCACGCACACAGCGACTTCGATCGGGGCAGCGTCCATGGCGCCATCATCATCCACCCCAAGATAGGAACTGACTACCCCTTCAAGAAGCCGCACAAGGAGATACCCATCATTCTCGGTATGTATGCATTAACTTGTTGCTATAGACCTACCTATCCAATTTGTTGCTTCCAACCATTAAGGGTGAAAGTGATTAAGATAATTACTGTCTGAATTCATTTTTGAATCCGTTTTTATAGGGTACCATAATAGATTTTTTTATATCCGGTAAAAATCCGATCCGATTCTGAATCCGATTGATAGGATATGGTATTACTAATATCTGAAATAATTGGATAATCCGTTTGCTCTAGCCTGTTAATCTGATACTTTAATTTGCGTATCCGATTGATAGGCCAAGTTTAAGTATTAAGTAGCAGTATATGAATGTTATCTTTGCTTATGAGATAAGATATATGTTTGTTAGTAATTTATTTGGATTATTTTAATACTATCCAGCGCTTTATGTGTTCTTAAACTGTATACATATTTAAATTTGCTCCTTCTTTCTGTATGATTTTAGTTTAAAGCATTACATATTCCTCATATATGAATATGGTAAATATCCGTTTCCGATCCGATGTAGTTCCTTTATCGTAACGTGTCCGAATTCGCCTAATCCGATATTTGAATCCGCATAATCCGGTATTCGGATGCGCATCCGTTTCACTTCCAAATCCAAAAATAAACATGGAATATGATACATATAGAGATTATCCGTCCGAATCCGGTCCGGTTTTACCCTACCAACCATGCATATGTGGTACCCAAATTTTTTTATATTCTATCTTAATTATATATACCATGATCAGGTGAGTGGTGGAACGCCGATGTGAACCACCTTCTAGAGGAAGCCATACGCTCCGGAGGCGAAGTTAATATTTCAGATGCAAACACCATCAACGGACAGCCCGGAGACCTGTTCCCATGCTCCAAAAACGACACCTTCAAGGTGTCGGTGCAGAGAGGGCGGACGTACCTGCTACGGATCATCAACGCCGGGCTCACCAACGATTTCTTCTTCGGCGTCGCCGGGCACAATCTCACCGTCGTGGGCACCGATGGCCGCTATTTAAAGCCATTCACCGTCAAGAACATGATGATCTCTCCTGGGCAAACAATGGATGCCCTCCTAGAGGCTGACCATTTGTCCAACGGCAGGTTCTACATGGCATCACGAACGTTCGCGTCCAACCCCGACCTCGGCTACAACAACAGCACCGCCACAGCCATCATTGAATACGTGGGCGCTGCATTGGACGCTGCGCCGTCTACCATAAAGCCGGCCTTCCCCGACCTCCCAGACGGTAAGGACATTGATGCGGCGACGAACTACACGGCCAAACTTCGGTCTCTAGCTAGCAAGGACCATCCGGTGGACGTGCCGTTGCTCGTCAACGAGCACATGCTCATCACTTTAGCTATCAACACGCTCCCTTGCACGGAGTCGGGGTGTGAAAATGTCACTCGCTTGGCAGCAAGCCTCAACAACGTCAGCTTCCAGAACCCTCGTGTCGACATTCTCGACGCGTACTATAGCTCCATCCATGGTACCTATGACACGGACTTCCCTGACAGTCCACCCTTCTTCTTCGACTTCACCAAAGTCGAGTACCCGAAGGAGCTCGAGCTCACCAAGCGTGGCACCAAGGTGAAAGTGTTGAAGTATGGTGATGTTGTGGAGGTGGTGTTTCAGGACACAGCCATCCAAGGCCTTGAGAACCACCCCATGCATTTGCATGGATTCGCCTTCTATGTCGTAGGGAGAGACATGGGAAACTTCAACGCTGCCAAGGATCCAGCCAAGTACAACTTGGTCGACCCTCCGTACCAAAACACGGTCACCGTGCCCAAGGGTGGCTGGACCGCAATGCGTTTCCGCGCAACAAACCCTGGTAATTAAGCCATTTTTGTGTTTTTCTCTCTTAGAACAAGTAACTTATGTTCCATATTCTATACTGACCTAACTTTGTGCTTCTTATGTCGACTGAATAGGTGTGTGGTTCATGCATTGCCACTTCGATCGTCATACAGTGTGGGGAATGAACACTGTGTTCATCGTAAGGGGGGGCAATACTACTGAAACTCAAATGAGGCGTCGTCCTGATGACATGCCCAAGTGTTTAGGACATTGATTACATCCATGGAGGCGGACACCATTGGACCTGCAACCTTATCAAAAAATTGTTTCCATTGTCTGCGGTTTTGGTAATTGTTTAACTATTCTAGTTTAAGTATCGTGTATGGAATAAGCAGGTTAGGTGAAACCCTAGCCTATAGTGGGTTGTGTTTTATTCTCTTGATTCAGAGAAAGATGTATCTTCAGTATGTGATTTAGTTTCTATGGTCGGTTTTTTTTTCCTACTAGTCTCTAATAAATCAGTCAAGTGATGATGCTTTGTCCCGTATTTATTTGTGTTGTATACCTGCATGGAAACCCAACAATGAGGATGAATAGAAACGTGGTGAGCAAATGATTTAACTGCAAAAGAAAAGGCAAGCAAATGATTTGCCATAGATTCACACGGCTGAGTTGTTTTCTTCTTCCCTAAGGGCCACTACTGAAATCTGGTTATTTGACTAGTCAACGTGGTACTAGGTACAAGCAACCGGAAATAGTTTTGCCTAGTATAGCAGTAGCACTCGGGAAATCCGACTCGATCGACATACCCCTTTCAACTATGCATGTATTATGGCAAGGAGCCTACAAGGTTCCTGTCAGCCAAGGTACAAAACCTTTGAATAATCAAATGTTAATGGTTCACCATTTGCACTACAACAAAATAGATTGGCATTGAAACAATCTATCAGCCGGTTGTACTGAGCAGAATAAAAGGAGAATTGTAGACGTACTTTTGGCTGGCGACCACACTCTCGCTATCCCGTGGCGGACGAAGGTGGGGAACGAGGGAGCCAACTATGGTGGCGGCGGCGGCAGGGACAAGGGATGCATGCAGCGACGCCTGAACCTGACTCCAGTTCAGATGCATGCAGCCGAGCCCTAGTTTCAGACGCAGTGGATCTGTTTTGTGGAGCCTACGGGAGCCGTTCGACCTAGCGCACGGGACCTGACGCAAGGAAACCGTTGGATGGCGCAGGTGGCGTAACCCCACACAGGGTATGCAGCGACGGAAGTTTGCAACCCGTACGCACATAGTAACTTTTTTCCGCATTATGGCAAGGAGCATACAACCAAGCTTCGAATTTCAGACTGCGCATACATAGATCCATACATTTAACCGAGCTTCATAATACACGCATGGGTTACTAGTTAGTAGTACCACAGAAGAAATCTATGTACATTAACTACGTATATTACTGTACTAATCTACTTGAATGCGCATACATGGCGGTCTACACAGTATGAAATTTATGGAAAGAGAGAAACAAGAGAATCTTTGAGCACGCTGCGCTACCTGCTTGCGCACTAGTTGGACGAATCAAGGAGAAAGTTGCGACCTTTCAGGCAGCCATGGCGCATAGGCAAAGGCTAACTTGAGCCTTGAGTCCTGAATTTTTTCTCAAATGAGTGTTTGGCCCTTTATTTCTCCACCCGGTCTAATAAATGAAAAGGCAGAGCTCCTGCTGCACGTTTCAAAAAATACTGTCGGATGATCATGTATAGCCGGCGAACGGAGACACGGACAAGATCCGGCAGCACAGAGCCAAGAGACTCCTGCATATCCTGCCGGCTACTGCACCCATCGTCTCTTCGTCTTCGTTTTTAAGACCATTGATGATGTGCACCTGGGCAGTGGCGGATCTAGGGGGGTGGCCGGGTGGTCCACGGCCCACCCTGGGATTAAACGACACTTTGTTTCAAGGCTTAGAATTTTTTTCAAATGGATAGTAAATTAGTAATTGTATGAACAGTTTTACTATGGGTTCACCTGATCTAGTTCGCTAGCTCCGCTACTGCACCTGGTGGACGTTCCTTCCTTCTCGGCCTTCTTGCGACGTTCGACCGGCTTGGCGTCGGAGGTGTCGTCGTCGACGGGGTCGTCGTCGCTGAGGAGAGCCCACATGTTTTCGTCCTCGCCGAGCTTGACGCCTCCCGCCATGGCCGCCTTGCGTTGCCGGCGGGCCGCCTTCCAGCCGCCACGCGTGGCAACCACGTCGATGAACCCTTCTTCATCTTCCTCTTTCGCTTTACGCATCTGCTCTTCTTCCTGGCGGCAGTTGGTTAGTTCCTTGCTGCCGGCAGAGACGGTAGCCCGCTTGTTTTCCGGGGAGAGAATCCACATGTCGGCCTCCGATGAGAATCGATATGCAATGAACGAGAGTCACGTACGGATCGTACATATAAGGGCGGAGTAGTAGCTACGTAGTATGTGGCGTTCGTCACGGAGTAGGACACGTAGACGTAGGCATATAGTACTCCGAGTCAAGCAAGGTACGCACGTACGCAAAACGCAAGGCATCTCTCATCCCACTCTGGGACCAAAGTAAGCAACCAACCATGTGACTAGCACAAACCAAGGAATTGAATTACATTTGACCGTTCCAAAGTGTTATTTCAATCCCGAGCTCATATGAGGAATTTCTTTTTCAAAATTAAAAAATAATGTACGATTCTTAAAATTTACAAAAATAATACACACTCGGCCTTGGTGTAGCCGATTGGGCTCAGTCGGCTACGACGTAGCCGATATGCGCTATATATTCCGGCTCTTGGGCTGGACGACAGAATCCAGTCGACCGCAACTGGGCCGACAGGAGCATCCACAGCAAGCCGACAAGCCTAGTTGGCCGCGGATAGGCCAACAGAGTCTCCACAGCAGGCCGACGGCCACTAGAAACCATTTGCACCGTATATGTAAAAACAACAACATACACAAAATTTCAAAGAATGTTTATCAAGTATTTAAAATGTTAAAATGTGCAACAAAAATTCTCACGTATATAAAAACATACATTAAAAAATATTACATTTATGAATAAAGGTTATCATGTATTTAAAAATGTTAATCTTGTAGGTGGAATATATTAATCAAGATTTCCAAAAATGTACGGAATTTTTTTGTCATATATACAAAAATAATACTATATGTATGTTAAAAATGTGGATCAAGTAAGTAAAAAGTCTTAATTTATATTAAAAAAATATTAAATGTCTACGAAAAAATGTTGAGCATATATGTAAAACTATTGAACTTGTAAAATATTAAACCTGTATAAAATATTGATAATATATTTTTAATTTTTTCTCACATATTATAAAACAAAAACCCGCAGAAAATCATGAGAAAAAAATTCTGACAGTAAAAAGTAAAGAAACAACAAACAAAAAAACAACAAATAAATATTCCTGAAGTTCAAAACGTTCATACGTTATTAAATTTTTATAAGTTCACCAAATTGAACAATGTTTGTTGATTTTTAAATCGTTCATGAAATTTTACAATTTTGTGAATTTTTTGAAAAATATAAATGAATACATAAAATAATTTTAATAGTAGAAAGGTTCCCAGATTTAGAAAAATGTGTTTAAACAATGTTCACCAATTTGAAAAAGTTTCATGAATATGTAGATATTACTTTTTTATAAAATATATATAAGGAGAAACGAGGAAGAAGAGAAAAGGTGACCGTCGGCCAGCTGTGTAGGCTCCTGTCGGCCCAGCTGCGGCCAACTGGCTAGCCCAAGATCGACTGCATGGCGAGCTGGCCGACTGGGACCAATTGGCTATACCAAGGTCGAGGGTGTATTATTTTTGCCAATTTATAAAATCTTATAATATTTATATAATCTTCAAAAAATATTATTTTAAAAATCCCTTATATGAACCCTCATGAACAATATAAACAAAAATATTAGTAAATAAAAGAAAAGATATATTAAATTATTTGTGGACGAACATCAATAAATGTCCTAGTATCTTGCAAAAGTTCACCATGAAAAGACAATCCTATATGTGTGCAAAAAAACAAATTCTAGTGCTTCAAAATATGTTTCTTTGAGTCTCATATTTGTTTTTTGGATAGGCCTCTAAAGATGTGTTTTCAAGGTGAAATTTTACAGAATGGTAGAACAATTGTTGATTTTATTTACTATTATTTACCTAAAAAGCCCACAAAATGATATCAATAGGAAAATGCACAAATTCACCCAATTGGTCTCAAAATCAAACCAATCATGACTAACCAGATGAAATATTATGTCCCTTTTTTAAAAGAAAAAACCCTACTAATAAGCTTCTTCACTGAACCCATCAGACCATGCATGCCTAATATTGATGTCCTAGCAACTTAGCATACAACGGTAGATAGCCACGGGTTAACTATATTTTCATCCACGGTCTTAAATGTAATTGAAGTCGTGACTGAAGCCTCCAATACATCACTTGTTGTGACGTAATTGCGGGCACTCGCATATGAGGTCCGGCTATCGTGACGGCTCACATCAGCGATTCAGCAACTCTTTTTTGCTTTCAATTTTAACTAGGAAAAACATTAATTTGAAACTTTTCTTACGGATTTCAAATCGATGTAATTGCAAGATTACAAAATTTCAATAGCTTAAAAGTAAATTCACACAAATTTTAAAACATTTATATTTTTAAAAATAAATTAATTTATTAGTTCATTTTAGATATTTTAAGAATATAAATAAACTTTCCCAAATTCATCAAAACTTATTGGGAAAGAAAACCTTTATTGTAAAAAATCCTCCAATTTTAATATTTTTCAGAAATATAGACTATTATTATTGTATTTTCAAAATAAGAAAAATTAAAAATGTTCATATCTTTCAAGAAATCAATAATTTGGGAAAACAAATTCTAATATATAAAATAAAATTCGTATGGAAAAATTAAAAATGGAAAAACGAGAAATGAAAAGGATAAGGAAAAAGGAAAATAAAATAAAACGAAGATCCGGAAGGAAAAACATAGAAAAACGACAGAACCTAGAAAAAATCACAACAGAAAAAAATGAACACTTAAAAGTCAAACGATACGAACAAGCGGGAAAGGAAAAACACCTTCTTTGCTCAGCCCATAGCAACACTTGGGTGTGCGAGAAACCAACATTTGTTAGCAATGAGCGATAAATAGGTATTTTTAGCATGAGAACGGAGATAAATGAAACAAAATAAATTATACAGCTAATAGTACAAGCACAAAGCCGAGAGTCTAAAAAGCCCAGAAAGGCCCAGCAAAACGTAGAACAAGCTAAATATATCTTTAACTGATATGATAAAAAAAAAACTGATATGATCAGTTAACGCATAGCCGATGAAAGTCACTTCCACCTTTTTGGGTGGTCACAAGTGCTGCACTATATGTGCTAGTGCGTCACTTATCGCAATCTGGAAAGTTGATCTTTTTCCTTAGTTTCATTTTCTAATGTTTTTATGTTTTGAATCATGCATCCAAATCACGTATCGTTTTCATTGTTGCATTTATTGCGTTGAAATATTTGAAACTAGATCACATTTCATAGAGGTTAATGAGTATTGTTTAAAAAAAGAAAATGGAATAAAAATCAAAAAACATAAAATTTTAACACCAGAAAAACAAAAAAAGTGAAAAACGAAAATCAGGAAAAGGAAAAAAATGAGAAGCATGGATTGTCCTTTTCCCTATTAAGGAAAGCATGAATTTTCTTTTCGTGAAAGCATAGATTCACTTGTCATGGCGTTACAAATTCTCCTCTTCTATACTTTTCCCCTTTTGGGAAGCACATATCAACTCTCGTGGAAGCACAATTGCTTCTTATGCAAGCATAAATTTGCTTCTCCTGGAAACAACAATTCAGTTCTAATGAAAATAAAATTTCGGTTCTCTTGGAAGCACATTCTGTAATTTCCTTTTTGAGAAGCACAAATGTACTTCTTGTGGAAGTACAGACTATGCTTTGCATTGTGCCTCTCGCACAAATGCACCCATTTGATAGCTCATGTGTTGTAACTGTTCGACGAAGATAGCGTTGAACTGATACTTTTCTAAATTTACAAGACAGTCTATGTAACTTTACAGGGACACCCGACCTTCAATAAAACAAAGCAATCAGGTTATGTGACCCGCCGCACAAGATTGACTCGCTTCACTGAGCTCGTGTGCATGCCACTGGCCCGGCTGGTGAGCTACCGGATCCCGTTGTCCCCAATGCTCGTGCTGGGTCACGACGCACCTCATCCTTGCTCGTACCACCCCATTGAGAGGAAGGGACGATGTCGGGAGGGCGAAGTAGCGCGGCGCTTCGCTAGGATGGTGGAGCAAAGCCAGGAGGGATTGAGGAGCAGCATCGCAAGGAGAGAGGAGTGCGACACATGGCAAAGCGGCACCGAAAGGGAGGGAGCAGCATCAGGAAGAAGGAGCAGGATGACACAGGCCGAAGTGGAGAGAGGGTATAGGTCGCTCGGGCGAGAGGATGTGTTTCCTTTTTTCCTTATATCAACAACCACGGGTTTCATATGTCATCATCGTGCTTACTCGAGATAAAGCCATCGATCAGTGTATTTTGCCGATAATTAGGTTAAGAATTGATGTTTTCTTAATCACAAACTCATAAACCTGTTGTGTGAATGTGTGAAGGAGCATACGATGGATCGATTATAAACATATACGTACATCTATCTTTAGGCGGGCCATTGCTGCTACATGTTGTATATCTATCTATGCAGCCGTGAAGATAGGATAGACTACTGACTCATGGACGGTCGTAAGAATTGAGCACGGCCCACAGCACAGCGACTCAACAAAACGTGTGATAGCTTTAGCGTTGGTATAGACAGCCAAGTTTTAACGTCTCTTGTGCTCCCGACATGTTTTTCTCTCTCTCTGAACACCCACGCCTGACATGTGTTAGCGTACGAGGCCGGCCACTCTTCTTGACCGGTGGTTGTGGACTCTGAAAATTACTCAGTTGGGTACGCACAAAAGCATGAAACACATTACATGCATGCATGGCCATGGTGCATGCATCTCCACGTCCCAGGACTAGGAGAGGCCCACGCATGTACGAGGTTTTGCTTCGGCGGCTCGCGTAAACAAACACAACACCAAGACCAGAGAGCAGCAGCTCGCCGGCCGCCAAAAACTGGCTCCATGGCCCGCTACTCAACCGCGCTGGAACATTCTGTGCTGACGGGGCCATATGTCGTTGCCGTGCTTCACTAGGAATGTCCTAGGGCAGAGGACCCCAGCCGGCAGCGGATGGAAACTCTCTTCTTCATCGTAGTAGGCAGAGGTGAGGAAAGAGAGTAATGCTAGCTAGGTTCATGAAACAAAACATAATCATTTACGGAATAATTTTGCGGGATGATTGAACGAGGAGGTTCGTTCACAGTGAAAATACATTGGAGGAGATTAAGGCATTTTGAACGCTGATCCCTAAAACGGACGTCACATCAATCCGCCAAAAGGGGGATCAATATGCAGATATTGATGCGAAAACTAGCGATCCAAACTTGGCCTCATTCATCCGCTAGCAGTTCAAACAAAATACCGTAAAATCATATAGAGTCAAACGGAAATCATTCAAATTTATTATAATTCAAAAATTAAAATAGTTTGAACATGCATTGGGAATCCAAAGCAAAGTAATCGTTCACCAGCGTGAAGTGCCCTCGTGCCCTATTGCAATTCTCTATGACTATGGCCTTTGGATCGATACTTTGAAATTGAGAACACGCTTTTTCGCTTGCTCCGTGTCTGCAAGGGCCACCTGCATCGTTACAGTTTCATCTGCATATTCATTCCCGTTGGACGAATCGATGAAGTTCTTGTACATGTATTCTGTGTTCGAATTCATGTCTTATAATATGAGAGAAAATAGTCAACAAATAAGCACGGGTACTTGGACGAAGACTAGCCCAGACGACATCCGTAGGGAAGAATGGTACCTCCACGACAAACGGGTGAGAGGAATTGTGTAGGACACCGACAATGCCTTGGCAACATCGGGGTGGTGCGGCGGCACAACTGAGCTTCAGCAAGGACTTGGGTAGCATACGGTAGTGTGGCGGCGACGTCCATCAGAGAGCAAGCGGATACAGAGAAAGGATAAAATGATGAAATCGCAGGCTTGTAAGGAGTTTTGGGATGGGCCGGGGTGTCGAGAGAGGATAGTTTGGTGGTCCGAATTCCTAGAAAGCCCCTCGGATTTGGTTCAGGTTTGCAGGCGAAGGATCAGTTCGGGAATGTATAAAGAACCACGGTGGATGACAAAAGTGATCCGAATGAATACAGAAGGTTTGAAGGTCTTCCTTGGAGACGGCCTTAGTAGTGAAGAGGGCAACGCATGGTGCAAAGTCATTTATGGGGTTTTCCTTGCTTATTGTACTCTACAAATAAGTTGTCCAAATTCATAGTTATTTGGAAAATTTGTCCTGTAGATGGGACAGCACACCTCTTCCCAGGGTAAAATGTTTTAACCCGGTAGCCAAATGCTTGTACCACACGCGGTGCTGTTTTGACTTTTGAGGAAGAAAACATGCATTGCATGAATTGCGTGCTTCGTGGACCGTCGGTTGGTGGGCTTTTGCTCTTGGCGATTCGTGGTGTGACACAACCTAGGACGTCCACCGGCTGGTTGCTAGCTAGGCCAGTCTCTCGGTGAGTTCCCTCTTCCTCAACTGCTGCAAAAACCATGCATGCATATCATCCACCCTCAGCTGCTATAAATACCTAAGCCCTCTACTTCATTTCCAACGACAAGTAAGCAAGCATTACCTAGCAAGGTAGCCAGCTCCATACGTAGCTAATCACCTTATACACCCAGTCGAGGAAGTTTGTACGTGGCTAGCCGGCAATGGCTAAGCCGGCGACGATGCTTTGGCTAGTTTCTGCGGTGTTTGCATTTGCAACATCAATTGGACTGGCCGAGGGCAAGCACAACGTCTACGATTTCATAGTAAATCTACTTTGCATATCCAATATCCATGCACCCATGCACCATGCATGTTTTTTTCTTCACTATAAACATGTATTTTAACGTTGCAGGTGAAGCAGAATAACTACACAAGGCTCTGCGAGCAGAAGAGCATGCTCACCGTGAACGGCCAGTTCCCTGGCCCGACTATCACCGCACGAAAGGGAGAAGTTGTCATCGTCAACGTCCACAACCAAGGCGATAAAAACATAACGCTCCACTGGTAAGTTCGACACACAACCGCCAATGAATTAACTCTATTTCGCTTAGCTACAAACTAACTTTGAAAAACCCACGTAGCATATATATATTTAACATTCAAATTGGCATGTAGGCACGGCGTGGACCAACCTCGGAACCCCTGGTATGATGGCCCAGTGTACATAACGCAGTGTCCCATCCGGCCCGGCGACAACTTCACCTACACCATCATCCTCTCTGAGGAGGAGGGCACGCTCTGGTGGCACGCGCACAGTGACTTTGATCGGGCCAGCGTCCATGGTGCCTTTATCATCCACCCCAAGCGCGGCAGTGACTACCCCTTCAAGAGGCCGCACAAGGAGATACCTATCATCCTTGGTATATATACATGAACATGTTCCTCTCGACCTGCCTATCAATTTTTTTTTCTTTCAATCATGCATATATATGTAGTACACAGATTTTCTCTAATTACATTCTATCTTAATTATGCCATGATTCAGGTGAGTGGTGGAAGACGGACGTGAACCACCTTCTAGAGGATACCCTACGCACCGGAAGCGACGTTAATATCTCAGATGCAAGCACCATCAACGGACAGCCCGGAGACCTGTTTCCATGTTCCAAGAACGACACCTTCAAGGTGTCAGTGCAGAGAGGGAGGACGTACTTGCTACGGATCATCAACGCCGGACTAACCAACGATTTCTTCTTCGGCGTCGCAAGGCACAATCTCACCATCGTGGGCACCGATGGCCGCTACTTAAAGCCATTCACTGTCAAGCACATGATGATCTCTCCCGGACAAACAATGGATGCACTACTAGAGGCTTCTGACCCTTTGTCCAATGGCAGCTACTACATGGCCTCACGGACGTTCGCGTCCAACCCCACCCTCAAGTACAACAACAGCACTGCCACAGCCATCATGGAGTACATGGACACGTCATCTACCAAACAACCGGAGTTCCCCGACCTCCCAGCTAGTGAGGACATTGTTGCAGCGACGAACTACACAGCCCAACTTCTATCCCTAGCTAGCAAGAACCATCCGGTGGACGTGCCGATGCACGTCGACGAGCACATGCTCATCACCTTAGCTGTCAACACACTCCCTTGCACAGATTCGGCGTGTAAAGGTAGCACTCGCTTGGCAGCGAGCCTCAACAATGTCAGCTTCCAAAACCCTTGTGTCGACATTCTCGACGCGTACTACAGTTCGGTCAATGGCACGTTTGACACGGACTTCCCCGACAATCCACCTTTCTTTTTCAACTTCACCGACATCAACTACCCTGAAGAGCTCAAGCTCACCAAGCGTGGCACCAAGGTGAAAGTGTTGGAGTATGGTGTCGTTGTGGAGGTGGTGTTTCAGGACACAGCCATCAACGGCCTTGAGAACCATCCCATGCATTTGCATGGATTCGCCTTCTACGTCGTAGGGAGAGACATTGGAAACTTCAACGCTAGCAAGGACCCACCCAATTACAACTTGGTCAACCCGCCGTACCAAAACACGGTCACCGTGCCCAAGGGTGGTTGGGCTGCAATGCGTTTCCGCGCAACAAATCCTGGTAATTGAGCATTTTTTTGTGTTTATCTCTTACTAGTACAAGTAACTTAGGTTCCATATATATTCTATACTAACCTAACGTTGTGCTTCTTATGTCGACTGATTAGGTGTGTGGTTCATGCATTGCCACTTCGATCGCCATACGGTGTGGGGAATGGACACCGTGTTCATTGTAAAGGAGGGAAAGACTCCTGAATCTAAAATGAGGCGTCGTCCAAAGAACATGCCCAAGTGTTAACTGCCATGATTATATCCATTGAGGTTGACACCATTGGTCATGCAACCCTATCAAGAAATTGTAGCTGTTGTCTATGTATTTAGTAATTGCTGAATTGTTCTATTTTAAGCATAGTGTATGGAATAAGCGGGTTAGATGAAACCCTGGCATAGTAGTAGCTTGTGTATTTTTTTTCTCTTCATTCAGAGAAAAATGTATTTTTAGTATGTGATTTAATTTTTATGGTCAGATTATTTTCCAGTCTCTAATTAAACTAAGTCAAGTGATGATGCTTTATCACATATTTGTTGCGTTCTATACCTGCATGGAAACCCAACAATGATGATGAATAGATACGTGGTGAGCAAATGATTTAACCGGAAAAGAAAAGGCAAGCAAATTATTAGCCATTAATTCACACGGCTGAGTGATTTTTTCTTCCTTAAGACCTCCCGCAATGGGTAGTATCATAAGCTAGCATTATGCACATAATACTAGTTTATGATACTACCTTCACAATGTATCTTAGTATCATAAGTAGTACTCCTTCCGATTCATAATAAGTGTTGCTCATCTAATACAAAGTTTGTACTAGCTTAGTACAAAATGAGCGACAATTATTATGGATCGGAGGGAGTATTATTTATTGTCATGCAAGACACATACTCCTTCCGTCCCGGTTTATTGGACCCAAAGACGATTTCTCTTGTACCAAGGTATATAGTAATTTGCTCACATTAATCACTTTATACCATTCCCAATGCACTCTCTCATATGCTAGTTATCACATGCAACCAATGAAAAACTTGCATGCGGTGTATTTATTTTTTAGCAATGGGACTAACAACAATAACTCCTCATGCAACCAATGAAAACGATGCATGCACACAACTTTCCAAGATGAGGCCTTATAAAAAGGGACATGTTTATGCTGCTACGGGCCTAATAAACCGGGACGGAAGGAGTATTTGCTTAGCATTTATTTTGATACGGTATCATAATATGATACTCAACCCTCTTTCTCTTCATTAAATTCTATGCCACATCATCAAATTTGCTTAGGTGGCATGCATGATACTAACTATGATACTCCCATTGCGGGAGGTCTAAGGGCCACTACTAAAATCTTGTTCTTTGATTAGTACCAGGAGTGCTAGGTAAAAGCATATACCCGCTTGGAAATAGTTTTGCCTAGTATCGCACTCGGCAAATCTGACTCGATCGACATACCCCTTTCAACGGTGTATTATGGCAAGGAGCATACACGCATCAAGTTTGAGAATGTGCATGCATATATAGATCCATATATTGAAAGGACCTGAGCTTGTAATGCACTTTCAGTACGACTTGTCACTAAGATCTTGCTTCCTCTCCATCTAACGTTGGAAGGAGAAACCACAGAAATCAACTCAGATAGAATGTGCTCGTCTACAACCTTATTGGGCCAGATTTCATCTAGTACCACCAAGAGGAGTCGAGTATTCTGTAGTTTATTCACCACCTCTGTTCGGAGGGTTTCAAGGCTATATGGAGGGCACGCATTCTTCTCAACCCCATCTGGTGAAGCTGCCTCAAACATCTGTCTGAAAATGGCATCCACACTAAAATTTTGAGAAACATGAACCGACATAACAAGGTCGAAATAACCTCCTTCTTTCTCAGACTGGTAAACATATTGTGCGAGGGTTGTCTTCCCAGACCCTGGAATACCACAAATTCCAATTGCTTTCTCACTTGAGTTAAAATCATGAAGTATTGTCCTGATCTTCCACTGGTGGAAAAAAGGCCTTTGGTCGCGGTTCGCAACTGCCATTAGTCGCGGTTGCGCAACCGCGACCAAATAAGCGCGACTAAAGCCCCCCACCTTTAGTCGCGGTTGCTTAAGAACCGCGACTAACGGCCCGTCCACGTGGGCGCCAGGCGGCCGTCGGGGCGGAGGACCTTTAGTCGCGGTTCTTCTGGACAACCGCGACTAAAGGCCGCCACAGGTTTAGGGTTTTAGCCCCCCCCCCCTAAACCTGTTTTCTGTTTAATTTGTATTGTTTTATTTCTTTTGTGCTTTATTTTAATTTTGAAGGAGTTTCACATATTCTACGGTACTACATACATGCATATGAATGTACAATTTCAAACAAATTTGAAATTAGAACCAAAAAGAATTCAAGAGGAATATACAATATATATTCAATATCATCGGATGACCATATACAATTTTGAACAAGTTTCCATACATAATTTAATGCATATAAAGTTCTACGTCCTCGTAATGGTGTTCTCCTTTAGGATGGAGGACTTCCCTGCTGAACCATCCAGCTAGTTCCTCTTGAAGTGGTCGGAAGCGAGCTTCTGGACTAAGCATCATCCGGAGGTTATTCCTCTGAGCATTGGTATCACTCGGAACCCGCTCAGAGGTGTATCTCCGGATCATCTCACAGACATAGTATCCACATAGATTGGTCCCCGCTGGCTGAATATCCCCAGCATTCTTAGCCTTTGACCTTTTGAATTCTAGCTCTTTTTTGAATTCACCGACCTTTGTATCTACGAACCGTCTCCAAACCCTACGAGGCAAAGAAAATTAAATGAACAAGAGAGTTATTAGTTACTTGATATTAGGAAATGAACGAAATAGGCCGATCGATATAGAGCGCAAATGAATGAAAATAATTACTTCTGCAGCATTCTTCTCATGCCGCCCCAAAGCTTTGGATCCATATTCAGAGAGTCGTGGATGAGACATTCTGAGGTGTTAACTTTAATTACTAGCAGAATCCAGTGGAACCTGCGGACACGATACATGCACAATACGTCATGCATAACTCATCGATTAGCCGGCCACATACCATGCATGGAGTAAACAAAAGAGAATGTGCTCAAGACAGAAACACTCACCCAAAATGGTAAGGAAATAGAATATCACTTTTGAGTTCCTGCTTTGTAAGAAACTGCCACAGGTCTGCCTCCATGTCGGCGGGGTGATGCTCCAACACATGTCCATTAACGATGTGTGGGTCAATGAACCCAACATCATGGATGTTCCTTACTCTGCATTCCTTAATCTTCATTCTGCATGTATAATAGCGGACACAACAATATAGTTAGGACATATATATAGTGCAGGCAATATGAACGAGATGGGGTAGAAATAAATCACTTACAGAACGTAGCAACTGATGATAGATTTGTCGAGCTCGCGCAGATTGAAAAGCTGGAACAATTCACTCAGTTCAATTTTTACATAGTAATGTTTGAAGTGATGCTCATGTCTAACTTCCGCATAAATATATTCTTTGGCGTTTTTATTTTTTATGTAACCCTTGTACCATTTCAGCAGACCTTTCATTTGTGGAGGTAGATCCTTTTCCTGCGCAGGCTCGACGAGAGGCCCATTCTTGACATATGTAATTACTACCTCCTTCACTGGCGCCTCATCAAGGCCTAACAGTTCACGAAGAGTAATACCTAAGTTGGCCGCTTGTTCTCTGGCACTCGTTACAGTCAATCCCTGTGCTGCCGCAGCTTGTATGATCTCGGGGGCATCCGGACCGGCGGCTTCCACTATAAGCGGGGCAATCGATTGTTTACTTTGTTCCCCGAGCTGGGCAACTTGTTTCCCGCTTTTTTTACTTTCGGCCTTCTCCCGCTCTTTGTTCTCCTTGAACATGAGTGCCTGCCTGCGAAGTTCACGTGCATAGTCGTCAGGCAGATTCTTCGCGGCTTGGGACGGTGTGCTCAAAAATGAGTTAGCCCACTTCTTTTGCTCATCAGAAAATACTGGCTTGGGCTCGGGCTCTCTTTTCTTCTTGCAGTCCGCCTTCCATTTCTCCAAATCAGCAGCTGCGGCCGCGTCGACTTCCTCGGCACTACGTTCCCAAGGCCTTGTGGGGAGAGGCTTCAGTGATGGCTCCGGTACCTTTGTGGTCTTAGGTACATAAGGGTCCGGGTTAATAATCCAGGACTGCTTCTGCTTCTTTGCCGGAGGTGGATTGGGGGACGGCGTCTGATCACCCGCCGGACGAGGACTGGGGGGCGGCGGCTGATCACCCGCCGGACGTTGTGGACTGGGGGGCGGCGTCGGCTGACGTGACGGAGGTGTAGGTGAACCGCCACCACCACCGTAGGGGGGTGGTCTTGTTGTCCTTGGCGCCTCGCCTGGAAACTTGATAAACTTCTTTTGCCATAGAATGAACTGGCGCTTGACATCTCCAAGTCTTTTCTCCCCTTCAGGTGTAGCAATGTCAATGTCCAGGTCCTCAAACCCTTTGACTATGTCCTCCACCGTGACACGAGCATAGCCAACTTGAATGGGGTTGTTGTGGTGGAGTGCTCCAGGTAAACATGGTAAAGCACTGCCGATGGCTACCTTCATGGACATGTTCCCGATAGGATAATACAGATGACATTCTTTCATCTCCTTTATATCGTCCACGGGGTAGCGAGGAGGCTCCGGTGCAGTAATTTCGACCGCCAGAGGCTCCGGTGCAGTAATTTCGATCGTCTGTGCATCTGCACCAGCCGGTGGGGCCTCCGTGGAAGCCACGCTGCTTCTCCGCTCCTGGCTTCCGAGATCCACTGGATGATCTTCATGCTGCGCCCGAGCTGCATCTCTTTCGGCTACTAGTACATTCACGGTTTTCTTCAATACATCCATTTCCGATGCCAACCGCACCACAACATCTGCTTCCCGATCCATCTTTCTCTTACGGCTTCTGTAACCGTACGGGTCATCGTTCTGGGGGAACCCTATTTTCCACGGAACGTGCCCCATGCCTCGTACACGTCCTCCGTGTTCAGGATTCCCGAGGGCTTTTGTCAGCGCGTCGTTCTCTCTGTTGAACTTGATCTTCCCCTCTTGAGCATCCCTCATTGCGTTAATAAGGGCTTGGGTGGGTTTAATTAGTTTGCCCCGGTAAACACACTCCCCTGTCTCCGGGTTCAGCGTTCCCCCATGCCCGTACCACCAGCTTTTGGCCCTTGGGTCCCATCCCTCCGTACCTGGACGGATTCCTCGCGCCCTCAGCTCGTTCTCCATCTTCTCACGCCTAGGCTCCCAAAGGCGATACCCTCCTGGCCCCATAATATGATAGTACTCCTTCTTAGCCGCATTTTTCTTATTTTTTTTCGATATTTCAATGAACTGCTCCGATTTCTTTTGCTTCACAAATTCTGGCCAATCATGTTTCAGTTTCTCATATTGTCCTTTGAAATCCGGAGTCTTGTTCTGATTGACAAAGTCATGGGCTAGCTGATCTACAACATGATCGTCATTCATTAAATGTTTTCTCAACCAACTGCCGAAAGTCTCCATGTGGGCCTTCCTAATCCAGGATTCAGGCTTCCCCGGGTTGTCCGAGCGTAAAATATTCTTGTGTTTCTCAAAGTACGGAGCCACCAAGCTGGAATTGGTCAGAACTGTGTGGTGTGCTTCAGTCAGAGAATGGTCGTCCATACATATCGTTGATTTCCTTCCGATCGTGCCTTTTCCACTTAGTCTCCCCTCGTGCCGCGATCGAGGAAGACCAATCGGCTTAAGGTCAGGAACAAAGTCAACACAAAACTCAATTAGCTCCTCATTTCCATAGCCCTTGGCGATGCTTCCTTCTGGCCTAGCACGGTTACGAACATATTTCTTTAATACTCCCATGAACCTCTCGAAGGGGAACATATTGTGTAGAAATACAGGACCGAGAATGGAAATCTCTTCGACTAGGTGAACCAGGAGGTGCGTCATAATATTGAAGAAGGATGGCGGGAACACCAACTCGAAACTGACAAGACATTGGACCACATCGTTCTGTAACCGTGGTAGAACTTCTGGATTGATTACCTTATGAGAGATTGCATTGAGGAATGCACATAGCTTCACAATGGCTACTCGAACATTTTCCGGCAGGAGCCCCCTCAAAGCAATCGGAAGCAATTGCGTCATAATCACGTGGCAGTCGTGAGACTTCAGGTTTTGGAACTTTTTCTCCGCCATGTTTATTATTCCCTTTATATTGGACGAGAATCCAGACGGGACCTTCATACTGCTCAGGCATTCAAAAAAGATGACCTTCTCTTCTTTGGTCAGAGCGTAGCTGGCACGACCTTGAAACCATTCCGGATGCCGGTCATCAGGGTCTTTCAAACGTTGCTGGTCCTGCCGTGCTTCCTTTGTATCATTTGTCTTCCCATACACGCCCAAGAAGCTCAGGAGGTTCACGCAAATATTCTTCGTAACGTGCATCACGTCGATTGCAGAGCGGACATCTAGGACTTTCCAATATGCTAGCTCCCAGAATATAGATTTCTTCTTCCACATGGCTGCGTGCCCGTCAGCTCCCTTCGGAACTGATTGTCCGCCAGGACCCTTTCCAAAGATGACTTTCAAATCCTTGACCATATCAAATACCTCAGCACCAGTGCGTTCCGCAGGCTTCGGCCGGTGATCTGCCTTGCCGTTGTAATGCTTGCCTTTCTTTCTTACTGGATGAATTTTCGGAAGAAATCGACGATGCCCAAGGTACACGTTCTTCTTACAATTTGGCAAATGTACACTTTCAGTCTCATGTAAGCAGTGCGTGCATGCATTGTATCCCTTATTTGACAGTCCCGAAAGGTTACTAAGAGCAGGCCAATCGTTGATGGTTACGAAAAGCAACGCTCGTAGGTCAAATTCCTCTTGTTTGTGCTCATCCCACACACGGACACCACCCCACAGCTGTAAAAGTTCATCAACTAATGGCCTTAGGTACACATCGATGTCGTTGCCGGGTTGCTTCGGACCTTGGATGAGCACTGGCATCATAATGAACTTCCGCTTCATGCACAACCAAGGAGGAAGGTTGTAGATGCATAGAGTCACGGGCCAGGTGCTATGGCTGGAGCTCTGCTCGCCAAAAGGATTCATGCCATCCGTACTTAGAGCAAATCTTATGTTCCTTGCGTCAGCTGCAAAATCTTTGAACCATCTGTCGATCTTTCTCCATTGCGTTCCATCTGCGGTGTGTCTCAACTCCCCGTCCGACTTACGGTCCTCTTTGTGCCATCGCAACAACTTGGCATGCTCTTTGTTCCTGAACAGACGTTTCAACCGTGGTATTATAGGAGCATACCACATCACCTTGGCGGGAACCCTCTTCCTGGGTTTCTGGCCCTCAACATCGTCACCAGGGTCATCGCCTCTGATCTTATAACGCAATGCAGTGCATACCGGGCATTCATTCAAATTCTCGTATTCACCGCGGTAGAGGATGCAGTCGTTGATGCATGCATGTATCTTCAGAACCTCTAAACCTAGAGGGCAGACAACCTTCTTTGCTTCGTACGTACTGGCGGGCAACTCGTTATCCTTTGGAAACATATTCTTCAACATTTTCAGCAAGTTTTCAAATGCCGAGTCAGCTACACCTGCCTCTGCCTTCCATTTCAGCAAATCCAGTGTGCAGCCCAGCTTTTTCAGACCATCATCGCATCCGGGGTACATCGCCTTTCTGTGATCCTCTAACATGCGATCCAAATTCTCCCTCTCCTTTTCAGTTTCGCAGCGTCTCCGTGCATCAGCAATGGTCCGACCAAGATCATCAACGGGATCATCACGTGCCTCTTCTTCACCTTCCCCTTCACCTTCAGCATCCTCCATGAAAGTATCACCGAAATGAGCAAGATAGCTTTCATCGATGAAATCATCCCCTTCTTCATCTTCTTCCATTATAACCCCTCTTTCTCCATGCTTGGTCCAACAATTATAGCTTGGCATGAAACCGTGCCGAAGCAGATGCATGTGAACATCTCTTGAGGAAGAGTAACCGTTCTGATTCTTACAGTTAACACATGGACAGATAACAAAACCCCCCCACTTGTTCGCATTAGCCACTACGAGGAAATCTTTCAAACCCGTAGTGAACTCGCCGGAGAGTCGGTTACCGTACATCCATTGCCGATTCATTTGCATTATTATAATATAAAATATATAATTAACCATCATGCATTTGTTAAACCAACTAGCTACAAACAATATAAATTAAACAATGAACTACACACATGCATATTTTATCAATGACACATCAAAGGTTCAAGTTGCTAACCGCGATCGAGGAGTGTGGCTCCAACACTTCATGTCATGTTTGTTTCATGCTCTTGGGGCATTTCATCAAACACCTTATGTGCATAAGAGGAACCAAAAGCAAACCTACACCCACTTGTGAAGAGAATGGCTCCAAATGGCTAAGTGTTGGCTGCTGGATGGGTATATATAGGGGAGGGGCTTTAGTTGCGGTTGGCCTGGCAAACCGTGACTAAAGGTGCCCGAAGGCCTTTAGTCGCGGTTGTCCTGGCGAACCGCGACTAAAGCCCCTCACGTGCACCAGCTGGCCACCGAGCGCCCTGGGCCCAGGCCTTTGGTCGCGGTTCACCTCCAGAACCGCGACTAAGGGTCCCATTAGTCGCGGTTCCTACAGCTTCGCGACTTATGGGGCTGGACGGAAGCCTGTTTTTCCACCAGTGTTCTCACGCACCTTCTACCTGGCAGTTACCTTTCTTGTTGGGTCTGCAGTCAGCTGTTTATCTCTGGCAGTAAAATTCGGTGTGTTGGTACTTCCACTGCTTCTTCGTCGGTCTGCCTGCGCAATAATTTCCTGCACTCTTCGATAGAATGAATTGCATTTAAAGCATCTCCATCCGTTCGCCCCCCAAGGCGATTTTCGGCGCTATTTTAGCGCCGCTTGGGGATCACTCGGGCGGCGATAACGGCTTGGGGGGGCCGGCTACCCAGCCGCAGCCCCAAGATATTCCCTAAGTTCGGCTAAATTTCGACTAATTCTAAGTAAATTTGGGCCAAATCAAGTAAGTTAGACCAACTTCGACCGATTTCATCATAAACGACGAAAAAAAAACTAGTCTACTGCTGGAACAAGAAGGCGTAGAGGGCGTCCATGGACGTCTCCTGGGCGCCTCCTCCAGCAGTGCCGCCGGCGGCGCCATCGTCGTCGTTGCCGCCATCCTTTCGCTCCGGCTTGATGTCGGCCTGCGCGCCACAGGTCCCGCCGCCGAGCGGCCCTCTTCTCCTGCGCACCCGCAGCGGCGCCTCCTCCTCCTCCTCCTCGTCTGTGGCGTCCAACACAATGAATGGCGGCGGTGGAGGCGCACACTTGCTGTGGATGCTGCTGCCCGCGCCGCGTGACGCCTTTTTCTTCGCTGCCTCGGCCCTCGCCGCCTCGACGCACTTCTTCGCCTCGGCGAGGTCCCACGCCTCCTCCTGGAGGCGCATCTGCTCGACGAGGTAATCATTCCTCGCCCACGCCATCTGGGTGTCGAGCTCCTCGTCGTCGTCGTCGACCGTCAGTGGAGGCGGAGGCGGGGCGACTTCCTTGCCCTTCTTCTTCCCGAGCATGGAGCCCAGGAAGCCACGGCGCTTTGTCTGCGCCGATGGGGTGCCGATGGTGACGCCGCGGCTGAGGCGACCGGAAGGCGCCGGGGTGGGCTCCTTCTTCACCTCCGGCTTCACCTCGGTTTTCACCGAGGTGAAGAACTGCGACGGCGAGAATGCCGGCCCCGATGAATGGGAGACGGTGGAGCGCGAAGGTCGCCCGCCGGAGGAGGAAGAAGAGCCGCCGTCGTCGCGCGGTAGCGTTGCCCACAGCGGCGTGGCGCGACTGTAGGACCGGCGGGCCGTCACCGCGGCCTCGTAGCCCAACGGTGGGTACTCGAGACGCGGCGTGTTGTCGTTCTCGATGTACCGCATCACGTACTCGAGCGTGCGGCCCTGCGCGCTCCACCACCGGAGTCGCCCGTCGCGGTTGTTGCGCCCAACCACCGGCGTCAGGCCGTTGGTGGAGGCGACGACCAGGGCTCGCCGGGCGGCGAAGTATGCCTCCCAGGCCGGCGTATTGTTGGGCGCATTGTCGGGGTCGGCGCGATCTTCCGCCGTCATCGTAGCGCGGACGGCGTCCACCTCCCGGCGAAACGCGCCGGAGCCCACCCAGAGGCACTGGAGGCACCGGCACCCCGCCGCCGGACAGCACCCACCCGTGGGGTGGCCTGGTGTCCGGCGGGCATGGGTAGCCGGCCTGCGTGAGGAGACGCGCCTCGATCTGCGACAGGTTGCGACTCCTGAAGCCGTTGCGGGCGAGGTTGTCGTCAGCCATGGCGATCGAGAGGAGAGCTCGAGAAAAGAAGGCGAGAAAGAGAGGAGAGCTCGAGAAGAGAATGCGCGGCTAGAGCGCCCCGGCGAGCCCTTTTTTATAGCGGGGGAAGAACGCGAACATACGGCGGGACACGCGACGGCGCGGTCGACAGACTGTTGGGTATCTCGACGCGTCGCATTGATGCTCTCTGCGGCGATTGGACTCGTCACCGGCGCCGCATTGATGCTCTCTGCGACGACTGGACTCGTCACCGGCGCCGTATTGATTCGCTGCGGCAGCGGCAGATGCGGGAAAGCCGAGGCGAGAGGATGACGACGACGCGTGTTCACACGTCGACAGGTGGGTCGCGGCGCGAGGCGCGCGTGAAATCGTGTGCGCTTTCCTTTCATCCGGCGACCCCAAGCGACCCCAGCGCGACGGGTTTGACTTGGGATCGCCGGACTCAATTTTGGCCCAATCCGACGCTATTTGGGCTCTTGGGGGCGTGGCTGGGCGATTTTCCTTCATCCGGCGCAAATAGCACCGTCTTGGGGGCCTCTTGGGGGCGCGGCTGGAGATGCTCTTAGTCGCTTCATCAAAGAGTTTCTCTATCTTCTTCATATTATCCTTTAGAGGAGTAAATAAAGGTCCCATGCTAGTACGATAAACATCCTGTAAGGGCAACAAACAATTAAATAAAAAAATAAGTTCAACATCAAAATTTCAAAATTCAAATTTTAGGTTCGATACCAACATTTTAACTCCTTAAGTCTTGACCCACCTAAGTACTAGGATGTGAGGGAATGCTAGCATTTAATAGGAAGTTATATAAATGGTACAGACATTGTAGAAATATATAAATGTTTTCTTTGTGAAAAACAATTACAATAAAATTCAAGCCAGTATCTTAGACAAGATTCAAATCTATTAAGAAATAGATTCATTAATATCCATAATTTTATGAGTGGGTATCTGATCTATGAGTGCTTCTGCCAAAACAGCTTAAGCGTTGATGCACCCACTGCCATGGTGCAGCTAATCTTTCTCCAACCCATCTTCCCTACCAGCTCTGCTTCGCCCACCTGCAGTATCAGCGCTAATGTCTCTCCAATGGAGTTGTAAAGGCGCCGCCGCATGGTTTTCACTTGAGTCTTCTTACGGTGCATCAATTGAATATAGATCGTCCATTGAATCAGATTGGACGGTTCAGATTCAAATATGATACGCAGATGTCATATGTATCATGAGAAGGTCCGAGTGGCATTTTCAGTAATAAAAATTATTTTCTACATATTCAAATTTCCCCTCTCGCAAAAAGAAGCAATGGTAGTTTCGGTATTATTATTTGGTATTGTAGTGAAACAAAGTGCGCTTTTTTATGTAATTTGAACCATTGGATCATCCAAATGATACACCTCCCCTTATGTATCATGATATACCGTAAAATCTCTCTTTCACTTTCACTGAGATTTCGATGAAATTCACTGAAACTCAATCATTTTAGTAGATATTTAAATATTTTCTTTCAGCCAAAATATTTCAGTAATTTCAGTAGTACACAGGAATTGAAATATATTTTTTCAAAAAATGAAATATTTAATAAAATTCAACTGAATATTTTGCTCTTTTGGTTGAAATGAAAACCGACAGTGATTTCCGTTGATGTCGAAATTTTTCTGAAACTGAAATTGAAAGGGATAATTACATTTTTGCCCCTAATTTGCGTCCACTCTCATATTTACCCCTAATTTTTTTCTATGCTCAAATTGCCCCCTATAAAATCATTGTAGGTCCCCAGAAGGCTCAAATTTGATGTTTCTCTGTAATTTAGCAAATTAAATGTATTATTTAAAAAATAATAGCCCCAAAATGCCCTTTTTCTTGGTCAAAATCGTTTGACCATTACTTTGAAAATTCATAATTAATTCATAATAACTCAAAAATAATATAAATAAGATATCAAAATGTTCAGAGAAAGATCACCTACATGTGCATGTTATTTATATCCATGCCAAAAGCATTATTTAAACAGCTTATGGTTAATATAATTAATAGTATGTTTAGGATGAATGCAAATGAATGCACATATAGGTGATTGATGTAAATGGCATACATGTATAGGTGATGTTTTTCTGAACACTTTGATATCTAATTTGCATTTTTCTGGGTTCATATAAATTAGTGATGAATATTCAAAATAATGGTCAAACAACTTTGACCAAGAAAAAGGGCATTTGGGCGACCAAAAATGGATTTTTAGGAGAAAATTTGAGCATAGCAAAACATTAAGGATAAATATGAAAGTGGCTGCAAATCTTCCAATGTACTAATACCCCTAGGGGTGAAAACATTGTGGTTCAATTGGGCTGTAGATCGACGCCGATGCTGGATTTGATTTTGACTGGGTCAGCCACCTGGGGCGCCTCTCTGTGTTGTGGGACCGGCCCGATGGCGGTTCGTGGGGGTCACCTGTCCGCTCCTTGGAGGATTTGCTAGCGCGTGGACACGTGCTGCTGCCGCACGGAAGGAGTGGTGCCGCCGGCTTCTACACACGGGAGCAGGGGGAGAAGCGGAGGGAGGAGGCGCCAGTGGGGAAGGAGGGGAAAGAGAGGGCGGCCGTCTACATCGAGACGGCCCGCCGCGGGTGCATCTGCGGGCTGCTCGCTACGGAGGGGAGTCCGGGGTGTGGGGGTTGGCTGCTGACGGCGCCGGACTGCTAGATCTGCCGTTGACGTAGCCGGACATTTGCGTGGGGGCGTGAGCAGGAGTCCTGAGGACGTACGTGCTCCCCCGTCGGTGGGCTTGGATTGAGTGTTTCAGTATTTAGGGTCCAGTGTGGATTCTCTATGGTTGGTGTCGTGTTATGTAGCGTTCCAGGTGTTTTCGTTAGTGTTGGTGGATTAGGGGTTAATTTCTATGGGTTGTCGCTGCTGTGGTGCACTATGTTTTTAGGTATTGATGTACATCCCTGGAAACCGATGGGTTGGGGGTCCATTCCTTGCCGGACCTACCGGGAGTGGATTTTGTCTGTTCGGCTGATGTTTTTGTTGTGGGCTGGTGTGTTTGTTGTGGGCTGGTGCAGCGTTCTACATTTGTTAAATTTTATAACTGTTTGGTTGTAAATTTGACAACTGCTATGAACCACCGACAATCTTGACCTTTTATCAGTTATAGAACCCAAGTTAGTTGTCAATCAATCATTCCAAGGCATTTGCAATGGGTTATGCGTACTGGAGAAAATCTTACTTCTAAGTTAAAGCATTATTAATTGATTATCATTGTCAAAGCTACATCCTCTTCTTGGCCAAAGAAGTATGCAGAGCTAGCCTACTAGCTTAGTAAAGGCTTGTCCTCACTCATCAAAAGGATTTATGCATGAAGTCCATTAGGTTTTTCATAGACCTTGAAAAAAATGTTGTTTGTTTCTTCCTAAACACAAAATTATCTCGCAATCTTAAAGGAGGAAACTATTATCATTGTCCAAGATACATCATGTTCTTGGCGAGATAAGTATGCAGCACTAGCATACTCCCTTGGTAAGGATTATCCTCACTTCTCAGAAGTGTTTATGCATCAAATCCAGTAGGAGTTTCATGGACCTTGAGAGAGAAAGATATTTGTTTCTTCCTAGAAATAAAATGAACTGACAATCTACGAATAATCCTGCCACCCTGTAATATACTTTTGAATGGAAATGAATAATTTTCCATGGAGAAAAGAGATGGGGAATATAATTTATCTCACTTCCCATTCCTTCCACGTTTCGAAAAACCAAGTTTGCATGCTTATGCCAAGGATCCATAGGAGGCTACCGAGTGCCGAGTCGCTTGCTTCTCTTCTTAAGGAAGCTGAAAAAGTAGTTCATGTACAATTGCACGAGAAAACACCTTTCAGGGTTGAGGTGGGTAGTGGCTTTCTCTATCTACAGAATTCCATAAAGAGTTTTGTTGTTATCTATAATACCTAAATAGTTCATCCCCACTAACCTATTTATCTTGACATGCAAGCTATCCACATCATTAAGTAGGTCCACACTTTTTCCACTAACTCTTCATGCACATGATTTCATTAAATTTGCACGTGCATGCAATCAATCACAAATAAATATTAACTTTGTTTATGCACTAAGCCTCATGACTTAGAAGTGATTTTTTAATAGAAAATCAAATTATGAGTTAGATTGCATTATATCTTTCTATGCGACAATTTTTTGATGAATGCACATATGTAGTATGTCTCCACTCTCTTCATTCAACGCTATTTTCATCTCATATCGTCTCACCGGTATATTCTCCAGATAATAAATAAATTAAAAAAACACCAATTTTTAGATTTTTATGAAATTTTCTTAGATTTTAACTCTAAACAAAATTTCTTTAAAAATATTCAACAATTAAATTATACGGAGTTCCACAATTTTTCTCATATATTGAAATATTAAATTATTTCTTAACAGCTCCCGCAGCAACGCGCGGGGTATTATCTAGTTTTCTTATTACTAAACCCCTATGCAGGCAACCTCAGGTCTGAGAGCATTAGGAATTCAAAGGTCAGATTCTTGTTATCTTACATCTTACATTCTTAAGAAATTGCTCCCCACTACTACCAATTCTCTCAACATGCACACACTCCACCTCATCATGAATGTCACATCACCTTCCACTACCATATTTCTCTCAACATGCAAGCATGACACCTCATCATCCAACATGCATGAGAAAGACCCACCTTAATATGCCACTATGCATAATAAAAAACCACATGCAACATGCATGCATGGACATTTTTTTATTATGATATTTATATTAAATCCTATATTAGTTCAAAAGTTATTATTTCAAATATACATGCTTCATTTAACCAAACATTTTCACTGAAATATTTTGCAAAAAAGTTCCGCAACAACGTGCGGGGCATCATCTAGTTTTCTTATTATTGAACCCTTATGCAGGCAATCTGAGGGCTCAGAGGCTCAAAGCGCTAAAAAATGAAACGTTTGACAAAATTTTGCAAGCGGTAAATTTTCTTATTGTATTAATCCAGCAATAGTGTGCGGTGTACATGTCATTCTATCAAGATTGGATTGTGCCATTTTTTTACCATATTATCATTTTCTGTTTCTTAATTAATATGTTATTTACTGTGTTCTAAAACGATTAAGCTTATTATGGTGTTCTCTTGGTTAATGTTGATTGGGTCTGTCTGACCGTACTAGGGTTAGGCTAGGCCAACGAGTATTGCACCTCCAATAGACTGCAGCTGGGTTTCCAGACATGTTCTTATTTTGGTGGATGGATGTAACCGTTATGATCGTTCTAGGCTTCTATCTAGTGCTGGTAAGTGTTGTTTCTCCATGTTATGCTAGGTTTAATCTTGGATACTTTTTTGATGATTGGATTATTGCTCTGCTCCTTGGGTTGTCAGCAACATAAATTTTCATGTTCACTAAAACTCACCTTTTTAGGGATATTTTTGGGTTGAATGATGATTAATTAGTTGAGATTCAGAATTAGGGGCGTTTTACTTTTTTTGCACATAGCTGAGCATCTTTTCAACAAACACAAATTTCATGTCTGATCTATGCCTGCATATTTAGCCTGATACATGTGTATGTTTATTTATTATTATACCCTTATGTTTTGACTTTGTATTGGTAATATCTTTGTCAAAAACATTTACGGTCATTGATCTCATGTTTATATGTGAAGAAAATATATTATCTTGTGTACTTTTGTATTTTCATCAGACATAAAAAAAATAGTACGATCATTGTCTTCTTCGCCCTGCCCCCCTACGATCAAATCCTGGCTCCGCCCATGCAAGGTCCTGTTCTAACAGCGAGTTTTTCTTTTATCCGTCTCACTGTTCCATTTCTTGGATCTGTGCTTTGTGCCACATCATATTGTGATTAAGGCTCGCCGCTATCCAATTTTTCTAGTGGTTGATTACCCGTCTCCCTATATGCGGTCCGCACACAAGCAAAAGCAGGGATAGAGGGATCCAAGGGCTAGGTTTGTAAATGTTCTATACAAATTTGCTCAATGATTTCTTGGATGATGATATGTGTTTGTAAATGTTATATATGAATTATCATTCCTCTGTGAAGAGGCTGATATGTGTTTGTCAATGTTATTTATGAATTATCATTCCTCCGTGAAGAGGCTGGGGCTGTAGATTGTTTCATCAAAAGATCACTACCATGTCAAGGTTTGTACGTCCACAATTTGAGAGTCACCATTAGTTATTCTGAATTGACTTTGTGGTCTATATATACCAGATATGTATTTGACAAGTAGAAAAGTTATTCCAAGATATCTTGCAAATGCGCTATGCAAGAAGATGGGAAGCCTGCAATCAGCAAGATGTGCTTACCATGATGTCCTTTCCTGTACGTTTGGTTTTCAGAACTTAGGGTCACTTTTAAGCACATAAATGCTTGTCTCATGGAAATTTTGGAGCAGTTATGATGAAGGAATGTGTAAATATACTCTGTTTTTATACAAAAAATCGTTCGATACATGCGTGCCATTATATATGATCTTATAGCTCCTCAAGTGGCTGAGGTGGTCTATCACTAGGACATTTAGCTGTGGCTCATTACGTTTTCTAGCTAGAAAAACTGCAGAAAAAAAAATGTTGTCGTGTACACTCCATCAAACGCCTTCCAATTCACCGCTTCCATTGGAGGGTGTTCACTATGATTTCAGATTTCAGATTTTAAACACTATGATTTCAGATTTCAGCTAGAGAACAAGGGACAATACTGCATACCTGGTTAATATATGAAACACTATGATTTCAGATTTTATATTTTATTTTCTTATAAGCACATACGCAAAGTCGCCAACAACAAGCGATCAATCTGCATTGATTTGTAAGAAAACAAATTAATTTCAATTGCCCCCTCTTTTCCAAACTACAAGAGACAAGCAAGCTACTATGTTGATTCTGTTGCTAACTGTTGATTGATTTTTTTGTAACAGAACACAAGGTGCAACTATGTTAATACTATTGCGAGTGTTAGCAAGTGTTGCACTGTCTACTGAGGTCCATGCCTTTTGCAAAATGAAAATTCGTAAATCCTAAAGATCTTGACGGTGCGGCAAAGCGCGCCCTACACTTCTAGTTAGGGGGAAAAGGTAATTGTCCCAAATTGAAAACCTTGTCGCCAACACCACTGCAGCCAGCTGGTGTCATGCGACTCTCCACTAGCCTTGGCGCCGATCTGATTATAATCGAGGATGTCTTCCGCTTCGTATAAAGCATTCTTCAAGTTCTTGAGCAACCTCTCCGGCTGGCCGAGTGTTGGCACTCCAGAACTCTTGTCTGGTGATAATTTCTTCAGCATCCACTGCTCGTCTGCTCCTCTAATTCTCTCAGCGCATACTTCAGATTTCGGATAGTGTCAGAGTCAGACAATAGCTTTGGGACCTTTTGTGATGCGTCAAAGGGGATTTGAAAGCTTCCTGTTCATGTAGAAGCTGATTACGGGCGAGATGCATGCACCAGCTGAGAACGGCAATGGTGGAGGCAGGCCATCATATGTTTGCCATGGACTGCTTTTTTTTTAAAGTGGACAAGAGGCAGAGCATGAGGGAAGAAGGACCTATCGTGGATATGCATATTGGCTCTTAAGTAGGAGTAGGTCTTAGAGCAACTCTAACAGAGCTGTCATTTTCGCGTACTGCATAAAATGGATGCGGTTCACCTTAAAATGGAAATGCGGTACAAAATTGTAAACGCCAAAACTTATGCTCCATCCGAAACATCAAATTAAAAATATATTAAACTTAATATCTTCACGGTTACATAGATGGTTGGGACTGCACCAGAATGTAGAACCGCAAAAAAAAACTACAAAAAACTCCAAACGCTCACCGGCGTCGTCCTTGCCTGCCGCCATGGTGTCCTTGGCCGCGAGGAACGTGCGCTAGGCATCGGCCACAAGAGGTCGCCGAGGTGCTGGAACTCCGCCCAGGCCTTGTTCCGGGCGCGGGAGAGCGCGCCGCGGCCCGTGCCTGTGCCTACCGCGTCGGACCAACCGAAGGAGGCGTGGGGCCGCGGGAGCTCCCAACCTCTTTGTCTTTGTGGTCGCGCTTCAAACCTCCCCGAACCATCTGAAGAGGATATGCAGCCGCGGAGGGGAGAGAGAATGCAAGACGGCAACCCTACCCCCCTCCCCCCGCGCGCCCCGTAACTATAGCGCACGAAACGATGTTTTACGGTTCACCCTCAAAATTTTAACGGATCGCGCGGGATATGAGACATCTATTTTAACCAAAAAACTGCACCCATCCACCAAAAGATCCGTATATATACATACTTGTAGCGGAGGTTGATGCATCTACTAGAGTTACTCCTGAACTCTGGAGAGGAATCGCGTGTACCCTGACAGCCTCCAAAATGCTAAACCTACGGACAACCTACAGAGTTTCTACGGGCCGATCCTCAATAACCTTAACCCCCCCCCCTAATTAGCCTGGGTGGGGCCCATTCCTCTCCACTAGACCAATCACATTGTTTTTAAAACGATTCAGCTGTAATCTTCTGTAAATTTCTGTACGTGTAGCATTGCTGGACAGCCTCAGACCCCCCCCCCCCTGCCCAGAGTCTCGTCGCACGCGAGAGGCTCGCACTTCTCCTTCTTTGTGTTGTTGGGCTGAATGGGCCTGTTATACATTGGGTTACAAAAAGTTAAAAAATTCTAGGTGTGTCAGGACCCAGCCGGTCTACCTTCACGCCCCTGATCTTAGTAATACACCAATAAGTTATCTTTATAAGAATTCAAGCAGCCAGCTTCGGAGCAGTTTCTATAGGGTTGTCACTTTTTTTGATAAAAGTCGATTGCCCGACTTTATAAAATAAAGCCATAAACGCACTCATTCCTATAAATGTATATAGGTATACCTTCTCCTTTCAAAGTGTCAAACATGGGGTTTGATCCTTGATGGATTGAAAACACCACGGTTCTCCTAACCATCCCATCATAGGTGTGTTCTCGCTTCTACAAAGTAATGGTTCCTAGAAACCATGTAGTATAGTATTTTGGTGTTTAAACTTATCACATAGATTGTGCACTTAGTATTGTAAAATTGTATGCTTTAGTTTATTGCTTTACTTTTGCAGGCCTATGGGATTAGTTTTTTTTTCTGAAGCAGACAACTATTATCGAAACAATGGACTACATGCAGGTCCTGGGAACCTACGAATTGACATGGTCGTGATTGACAATCATTAATATCATATAAATTATCATACTGACATGGTTGTGTGTCAAGTTGGACCAATAATAAATCATGGTGGCGTGGTGGGCTGCTTAGCACTACATAAAAAAGTAAAAAAATGAGAGATTGTTTCCTGTTGACATGTCAAGAATTGAACAAGATGCACATGGGACCAGTGATCAGCATGCACATATATACCATTGCACATCTAAGCGGCGCATTTGATGTTAGTCAAATTGGCAACTAATAATCCTAGAAGTTCTCACGATAATACAAGAGCTGATGCTTTAATTGTTTGCAAGGGATAGTCGCGGAGTTAGTCATGGTAAATTTGTAACACTTTGTAATGAAAACATTGATTGAATTCTAGAAAAAAGCAGTCTGGTGCACATAGTGCCCGCTTGCGTAGGTTCCGAAAAAGGGTCCAACCACTTTCGATCCTTTGTATGTTGTCTTTTCCTACATTTTTGCAAGAGGTTGTTTCTAGGAATCAAACCGTGATCTTATGATCACAAGGCAACAACTTTACCGCTGCACCAAGGCTTGCCTTCTTTGATTGAATCTAAATAGTTCCTAGTTTTCAAGGACATCAACTATTACATGTACAGATGTACCATGTGGTTTTGTGAGGTGTTCCTCGCCGTCTTAATTGGTTCCAATAGTTTGGTTATTGCTTACCAAGTTTCCATACATGTTTA
The DNA here is from genome assembly GCA_950022295.1 of Bromus sterilis. Classification (NCBI taxonomy): domain Eukaryota; kingdom Viridiplantae; phylum Streptophyta; class Magnoliopsida; order Poales; family Poaceae; genus Bromus; species Bromus sterilis. The sequence continues at coordinate 446,648,216 of OX465595.1, read as the reverse complement.
AGAATTGGATCTGCTGCTTCTCCTACACTTTATGTTCTTTGATATAAGGCGCATAAGCTTTTTGCACGAATATTAACACATGCATTTAATGCTACAATTGGACATAATGTGCCCCTAGAAAAAATCGAGGAAAAACAGTTCGAATTAGCCAATAATAGAAAAGAGACCCTCCGTTCTATCTCTTTCCGTAAGTATATTTGCCTAGACGGATGGTATAATACCAATATGCCTCGAGGGAGTATTATTCTGCGAAGGAACATGATCTTTCCTTGCTCCTTTTTCTTGATATATATGATAGTAAAATACTAAGAGAATCCCCGCAAAAAAATTCTAAGAGAAAAATACAACTACATAGCAATTAGTAATACAATGTGCATTTCACAGATCTAGTTCTAATATGCATACTTGTGATTACAATCTTAAAAGATATACTTTATCGATTAGTTCTTTTCTTGATTACAACTTTGGGGACGGATACAATTGAGCGTAATGGCCACAACTTGATGACCTAGAGGTTGCTTGACTGGAGCTCGTTGAGTTAAACTAGAAGTGAGAAGAATGGAGGGATATGAAGCTCAATTGGTGAAGGTTTTTGAGCTAACACCTCATGCCAGTTATATGAAAAATAACCCCACTTATGCTGGCATGCATGCCTTTCATCCACAGAAATCACGGTAAAAACGTGTAACCAAGTAGATATGGATGGAGACGTTTGAACTACCACTCTGCTACCCACCGGCTTGCCTGGCAACAAGGTTAACTGGATCAACATGCATAACATATACTCCTAGGATTATATACTACTCACCTATGCACTTCTTCTTCGGTACACCCCCCCCCCTAATTACATGAAGGGTTGAGATTAACCGATACCCTTTCATAATGAAGGGCATGATGGTCTTATCTATAATACTATAATAGATCATCCCCACTATCTTATCTATCTCAACATGCAAGCATGCCACCTCATCAAAGGCCCACCACAATATGCATGAGAACAAGTTCTTCATTATTAATTGATCTCATGCAAATATCCATTTAATGACACATGCAACCTCCCTCAACATGCATGTATTTTTTTTCTATTATATTACATCACTTTTAACATGCATACATGTCACATCATCAAAGATTCACCATAATATGCCTGAGAACAAGTTCTTTGTTATTAGTTGATCTCATGTATACATCAATATAATGACACATGCCAACTCACTTAACATTTATGAATTTTTTTTTCATTATATTACATTATTTATATTTAATAAATATTTTTAACTATACAATAATAGAATACAATACATAAAATGTATTTTATACTTTAGTTTATATACTATTAATTCAACTATTCATGTTTCATGCAATCAATCATTCAAAATATATTGCAACTGATTCCCGCAGCAACGCGCGGGTATCATCTGCTCTAAAACATGTAATGTAGACCTCACGCTCAATTGCACACAACTCAAACCAACATGCCATTTAGTGTTTGTTGATAATTAAGTATAATGGCTTAATAGATTGTTTACAACTTAAATGGGCTGCAGGTCCATTTACACTACCAGTTTTTTTTAATTGTTAAAAAATACAAGTTATAATTTTATAAATAATACACATCTAAATATAAAAAGGTTGTTTAAAAATTAATCTAACTAAATTATTAACTACAAAAATACATATAATTAAACTTATATAAAATAAAATAATGTTCGCTCTGATATGTATATAATTTATCTATATTATAAATAGTTTTTTCTTTTATTAGTATTTCGTTCAACCACACAGGTTGACATGCGGGACATGTCATCAATATTACATACACAACTAAAATAATTTATATTCTGGGATATTCGGAAAGAATTAAATTACCACATTTCGTAATTAAAATATTATTTCATTAATAAAAATATAATGGTAGTATTGATTAAAACAACATGTATTGTTCGTAAAAATATTTACAGAAAATAGAAATGTCTATAATTTTTAATATATTATATAAAAATATTTGACCTTTGATGTTCTTCGGTACACCCCCCTTACTAAAGGTCTTAGGGGTAGTTTTGACCTTTCACATTTTCCATACACGTATTTTTTTAGATCGTATACTTGTAAACGTATATACCATTTCCCGTTTTATTTTTAATATGAAAAAATTGTGCGCTAGGGAAGGATCGAACCAACGGCATTGAACCAGTTTTAAGGACACTGACCAGTACGACAGCCCACCATTTGTGTTGATGAAATGTTTTCAATCAGTTTATACTTATTTCACCATGTTTGTTTTTTTGTTGGGGACTTTGTTGTCCATCGCTTTTTTGTTTTTCTCTCTGTCTTTTTTCTGTTTCTTATATTTCATAATTTTTTTGTTTTTAATTTTTAATGTATGAAAAATAAAATTGAATGATAGTTTAATAAATTGATGAACGTATTTCAAATCAATCAAGTATTTCCCAAATGGGTTCAATTTTTTTTCACATCCATTAAATACTAAAATACTAGTCAGACGTAATGCAACGTGCGTACAGTGTCAGAATTCGTTCTAATTTTGCATTCATGGTTACCATGAGAATTCCCACCTATCTGTAAAAATTGGTATCATTCCATGTCTGAAAAGAAATACACCATGTTCAAAGGTGATCATTCGTGTAGGGCGAAAAGGGGTAGTCTAAAAAGAATTTTTTAGCATATGCACCAATTGGATCCCAAAAAAATTCACACACTCACATCCATGAAAAATTTCATTTCTATTTGACATAATATGAATTTTCTAGGAGTTTTTGTTGAAAAACCCCTAAAATACTAGCCGGACATGACGCAGTGTGCATATGGTGTCAGAATTCGTTCAAATTTAGAGTGGATGGTTACCATGAAAATTCCCACATAACAGTAAAATTTGGCATCATTCCGTGCCCAGAAGGAAATACATCATGTTCAAAGCTGGTTAGGCTTGACGGACTAGTCTTAAGTGAAAGAAATGTTTTGAAGCTATTTATAACCGATGCTAAATAGGAAATGATGTATGATGTATACATACAGTTATTAATAAATATTTTTATATAATATATTAAAATTTATAAACATTTCTATTTTCTGTAAATATTTTTACAAACAATACATGTTGTTTTAATCAATACTACCATTATATATATTTTTAATGAAATAATATTTTAATTACGAAATGTGGTAATTTAATTCTTTCCGAATATCCTAGAATATAAATTATTTTAGTTGTGTATGAAATATTGATGACATGTCCCGCATGTCAACGTGTGTGGTTGAACGAAATACTAATAAAGGAAAAACAATTTATAATATAGATAAATTATATACATATCAGCGCGAACATTGTTTTATTTTATATAAGTTTAATTATATGTATTTTGTAGTTAATAATTTAGTTAGATTAATTTTTTAAACAACCTTTTTATATTTAGATGTGTATTATTTATAAAATTATAACTTGTATTTTTTAACAATTAAAAAAATTGGTAGTGTAAATGGACCTGCAGCCCATTTAAGTTGTAAACAATATATTAAGCCATTATACTTAATTAACAACAAACACTAAATGACATGTTGGTTTGAGTTGTGTGCAATTAAGCATGAGGTCTCTGGTTTTAGTCCTAGTGGATACATTTCTTTTTTCTTTCATGTAATTAAGTCAATGCAATACATACATGCATGTTTTAGAGCAGGGAGACGATGTATTTTGAAAATAAGACCATCATGCCCTTCATTATGAAAGGGTATCGGTTAATCTCAACCCTTCATGTAATTAGGGGCGGGTGTACCGAAGAAGAAGTGCTATAATGTAATGTTATTCACATGAAATTGTGAAAGTCACTTAACGAAAAATGGGATTCCATCCACATTACATATATAAACCGTGTTAACCGAAGTAATTCATGGTCAAATCACTGCCGAGTTATCAAAATCCAATACATGTGTATCATGAAATGAGGGCCTACGTGTCATGTTTTTGGCCAATGCCAGGTTATGTCGGTGCAAACATTTATCACATTTGCCTGGTTAATTTGCAGCATATGTTTTTGTCTAGTATTCTTCAAAGACCAATGAATTTAAACGAAACTGACATTCTTATAGTCGTGTGCTTTCCGTAGACCTGCATTTATCTAATAAGGTTGGGTCGAGAATTCCTTCCTTTGATATGTTCAATATTAGACGAGGACATCGCCGACATATTAGAGCATGGCTAGTAATAGAGCCAGTTGATGATTATATACTGTTACCATGACACCTAGAATCATCATTAGTGAAAATCATAAAATAAGTTAGATACTAGAGTATTGGTTGGCACCATAAGGCTGGCTATATTTTGGCTATTCTATGTTTGTATTTCCTTTATGTATCCGTTGATCACCGGTTTTTGGCACGGTAATAAACATATATAAAATGGCCTCTAATGAAGAAGTGTTCTACATGAAAAAATTATGTTGTTTCAATATAAACATCTTTGGAGTTTGAGTCATTGCCATCCGGTTTCATCTCGAGGGTCGAAACAATGTTCGAAGCACTAAGATCCACCACGTCCGGAGAGGAGGCGGACCGACGCGGCACTGGTGGGAGGCGGCTGCGTGCGCGTGGGTGGGTCTATTCAACGTATTCTCCACATGTTAATATTATACGTGTGTTTTGTAGTATAGGCTAATACTTTTATAGCTCATGACGCGCTTTGTGCAGATACATAGTACGAGTACGTGCAAAGTAGCGGGCATGCACACATCATATGGATATGAAAATAGTACTTCCTGAGTTGTACAGCTGGAATATGAAAGTCCATGTGGATTAGGAGAGCAGGTATATTTCCGCACCTAAGTCAAACATTACCTCTACGCCTTGCCATCTTCTTATTTAGAACAGGATGGCCGAGGTTTCTTGTGGGCAAAGGGCACGACTATGTTCAATAATTGGATCATCATGGTTTCTTGTGGGCAAAGCGCAAGACTATGTCTTTGCAACGTATTCGTTGGGATGATTGTGGCGGCTTAGCTCATTAAGATGATACATTTATCGTGATGATTGAGGCTTTGCTCACTAGGACAAATGCGTTGACCAATGATTACTTTATGTGGTTTATGTAATACAAAAACACAATCTTGCTAGTTTACCATATGAACAGCTTAACCATACTGAAAAACATGCATGCACCAGATTAAACGAATACAAGTAGTGCTAGTTTATCCGTGTCACACTGACACTATTGTGCTAAGTATGTTTGGCTCCCCCGCTAGGCACCTCCACTTTCCAACCGGTCTTCAGGACCACCCGGGATGCCCTTCTTCGTCAGAAGCTCATTCCCAATCTCCACCAACTTATCCAAATTGAGAGAATTTTTTATTTTGCTTTTTCTTAAAACTTGCTTCCTTTTTTATTTTAAATAATATTTTCTTCCCTTTTCAGAATTCAATTTTCAATTTGTTGGTTTCATCATACTTTCATCAGTTTTGATGCATAATGGTATTAAATCTAACATGAAAAGACCATTTTACCCCTGATGAATTATGTGTCCAAAATTACTTACAAGTCAAAAGCAGCAAGACCCTAAAAAATAAAATACGGTAATGTCATATGTTTTGTCTTGACTACATAATGTAATGAAAATAATATTACCTCCGATCCATATTAATGTACTCAACTTTGTCTAGATTCGTATGTATCTAGTTAAGTATTTAGACTAGATGCATGTGTATCTAGACAAACTTAAGTACATTAATATGGATCGGAGGGAGTATAATATTTTATCCCGTGTAACATATTTATATTCAAAGTTTCACACACACTCAAGCTCATAACACCTTCAAATATAATTGAAAAATTAGGCAAATCCATGCGTCCATCAGCCAAATAATTAAAGCTGACATTTGCTTTCGCTCCCATGCCGCAACCCTCCTCTATGACAACGTGGCGGCGCGCGCTTTCACTGGAGCAGTTGGCGAAAATAATCTTATACGACCGAATCGCACGGTGCAACCCGGCCGCATGGCTGGCTGGCCAGTGGTCCACGACGGGGGGCTCTTATCTCACAGCTGGGTCGTATAGGATTAGGCTCCAGCAGTTGGAGGTCGTGGAGTAGTTAGGATTCCTTGCACAATGTAAACCCAAATATCCATATTTCGGTATAAAGGAAGTAGTTTTATTTTCTTTACTGCAGTACTAGCAGCTAATTAAGCAAGATTGATTCATCTATTCCAGCTATGATGTCATGGCTGTCGCAGCGGAGAACGCAAGGCCTCATCCCCAGCCCGCCATGGCCGCTCGAGGCCATGAATGCTTCTGGGTCGCGTCCCTCCTCTGTTGCCTGAAGCAGATCCCACATCCCCCTCCGCCGCCGTCCCGCCATGACCCTCCTCTGCAAGTAAGATTTTTGGCGGTGAAGCCTTATTGCGAAAGACACAGGCATTTCTCTTGTTCCATATGATCCATGAAATGATCATGGTGAGGGAGGTGCAAGCGGAGGTGGTTCATACACCAATTTTCGACAGATTGATCAAGTGCCAAGTGGAGGTAACTTTGTAATATCCTTTTGTGCACAAGGAACTAGTGGGGTCATACTATACTATTAGGAATTTAGGATTAGGTTGTTTTGTCCTATTTGAAGTCTGACTTTGTGAACGTTGAGGGAGCCAACTAATGGTGTTGCTTCTTACTCCCTTCGTATCAAAACGAAGATTATTATAGCTTCTTCGTGCATCCTTTTCCATGTTAAAGAATCGACACGCAAATAACAATGAAGTAGAACGAAAAGCAACACAGGGGACACACAGATTTGAGTGAAAACCCTTCCGCGAAGAAGGAAAAAGTCACGGGCGTCAGCCAGCGAACTATTCCTTATTGTGGAGATGTTACAAGCGCCGAGGGATTTACAACTTGAGGAACTATCCCGTGCGGCGGCTTACAAGGTATATTTATAGGCGGTAGGAGAGACCTAGGCCAACACTGATCCGTATCGGCCCAAGCCTATCGACGACGGGCCTCCGCTCCGCTCCGTCAGAAGTTTCCTCTTAACTTCATGAATGAATTTGGATCAACTTCAACATTCCAGCTATCTATATTTTAATACAGAGGGAGTACAAATTAACTTACGTGGAAGTTGTTTCCGACCTGTCTATATAACAAGCTTGTCCTTTCTAATAAATCCTTGGTCCTCCACTTTCTGTTCTTGAGCTTTCGTAGCTAGCTCCGGCTCGTGTTAGCAAACTCCAAATCAATGGCAGGTGGTGACAAGGCCAAGGTGGTGACCATCCTTAGCATCGACGGCGGCGGCGTGAGAGGGATCATCCCGGCCACCGTCCTCGCCTTCCTTGAAAAGGAGCTCCAGGTAAGATACTCCGCTTTGATATATATGTTCATCGATCGATCCTGTCATATCAAGACATCAACTATATATAAAACATGCTGGTTAATGGAGTATATTTATCACTTCATGCGTTGTGGATAGAAACTGGACGGGCCAGATGCTAGGATCGCGGACTACTTCGACGTGGTCGCCGGCACGAGCACCGGCGGCCTCTTGACGGCGATGCTCGCGGCGCCGGGCAAGGATGGCCGGCCACTGTTCGACGCCAAAGATCTGGCGAAGTTCTACATCGACGAGTCGCCCAAAATCTTCCCACAGAAGTAACTCACTAATTAATATGTCGTCCATTTCTTTACTACTATTACCTTCGATCCATATTAATGGACTTAAGTTTGTCTATGAATCTAGACAAACTTAAGTCCATTAATATGGATCGGAGGGAGTATATACAAGTTGCAACATCGATGTTCATCTGGAATTATTGCATGGAAAGCTGCAGGGGCTCCTTCTTCTCGAAGATCGGCTCGGCCCTGGCGACGGTGACCGGGCCCAAGTACGACGGCAAGTACCTCCATTCGCTAGTCCGTGGTCACCTCGGTGACACGAAGCTGGACGGGGCTCTGACCCATTTGGTCATCCCGGCATTCGATATCGCGTACCTGCAGCCCACCGTCTTCTCCAGCTTCCAGGTTCTCGATCATGTGCACATGGTAAACTACCTAGTGGTTAAGTAGCTGATTAATCTGATGTGCATATGATTGATCAGTTGGAGAACCAGCCTTCGAAGAATGCGCTTCTGTCGGACATCGCCATCGGCACTGCCGCCGCACCCACCTTCTTCCCGGCGCACTACTTCGAGACCAACGACGGCAAGGGCGGCAAGAGGGCCTTCAACCTCATCGACGGCGGCGTCGCCGCTAACAACCCCGTATGTGCAGTGCACTCTATTTATTAATATTATGCGTACATGATCATCTAATAACTCATGTGTACGTGTACTGCATATGTATGCTATCAGACGTTGTTGGCGATGAACCAAGTGGCGGAGGACATGGTCCTCGCCGGGAAGAAGCCGTCGGACTACTCGTACATAGTCATCTCCATCGGCTGCGGGACATCGTCGCTCGAAAAACTCAAGTACAGCGCCAAGGACGCCGCCAAATGGGGCATCTTGAGCTGGATCCTCAAGGACGGCACTGTCCCCATCCTCGACATGTTCAACGCCGCCAGCGCCGACATGGTCGACTTCCACCTCTCCGTCCTCTCCGCCGTCCTCGGCTCCACTCATCAGTACCTGCGCATCCAGGTACTTGCCCATCTACCACTACTATTACTATTAGTGAATGTAACCATCCATCAACTGTTGTGGTAAGGAATGCATGAATGATCTGGTTGTACACGTCTAAGTGCAGTATGATAAACTGAGCGGGAGCGCGGGCTCCATCGACGACTGTTCCAAGGCCAACTTGGATAGGCTGGTGGAAATTGGGAATGAGCTTCTCGCCAACAAGGTGTCCGGTGTGGATCTGGAGACCGGGCGGAATGTGGACATGCCCGGAACAGGCACCAACGCGGAGGAGTTAGCCAAGTACGCAAGGCAGCTCTCCGACGAGCGGCGCCGCAGGCGCAACAATTGATGTGCCTCAAAGCTCAAACCAAACAAGCAAATCCATGCTGGTTTGGTGTACGTGTTTAATATATCTTTCATTTGGTTTGGCGTCCTATGTTGGTGTTGTAATAGTAGTCGTTAGCAAATATAACTAATGCTATATCAATAATATGTGGTTTGTATCACATAAAACTGCCATCACTAGATCCAGTTGATGGATATATACTCATCATTAGCAATAAATCATAAGATGACAGATACGCGCGCTATTGGTTGGCTATATTTTCAATCTTGTATGTTTGTATTTCCTCCATGCATGTATCCTTGTCTCTTATCTACATAGTAAAAAGAAATCATGTAAGAGCATGAGCAATGTGTTACCTTAGAGTGGCAATTGTAAGAGGGTGGATAAGTTAGATTATTTTTCTAGCATTGATGCCCCTGCTCTGAACCAAGCCTAAAAACATGAAAAGGAACAAGGAAATGTTGGTATACTTGCTTTTGATGGACTATTTCGCTCAAGAATCCTTGACCGTTTTGTTTGATTTGAGCCGTACATATCGGGGTATACAACCTCCCCATCCGGTATTGTAAGGTGGCGTGTGCTAATTTTTCAATTCAATCAACATGATGTGGGTTATATATCATAAAAATATACCATTACAAACTTTTTCTTCATATGAATATTCAATCGTATTCTTTTGGAGAAATATAATACATATTCATTTAGTCAAATTGACAATCGACGCATACCTTATAAACTGGAAGAGGAGAAGTAACTTGCAAGCAGAAAAGACTTCCCAATGACATGAGAGCAGGATAACGTTGGACTTGCATGCAGAGGTTCACATGCTATCCTTATCCACACCGATTTTCATACTGTTCCAGCTGTACATGTCCTGGAGAGGAATCAATGCGTACATCCATGTCCAAATGGTGCCGGTTAGTACTTAGGGCACCTCCAATATGACTTAGAGCATCTTCAATAGGTTGTATGAAAGTTGTGTTGGTAAAATGTCCATGTCATCTATCAACAAGTTATCATACAACTAATTCAACGGATATGTAAACCATTGGATCAATTATATACTACCCATTACTTTTGATAGTACGATATACCGTAAAATATCCCAAAAAATATCATTAGAAACATCTTTTTAGATATGTAAATGATATATTTCAAGGCATATAACTTATTTTTTAATTATCAAATTGGCAAACCAAAAATACGTAAATACGATCTCTAAAACATTTTTTCAGTCTAATTTAAAATGTAAAAATATATTATATCATGAGACGAAGGAAATATCTCATAAGCCGAAAGATAAGAACTGACGTGTAGGTCGAGGAGACTTGACAATCACATTGACAGGAAAATGTTTGTCCGGTGTATTGGTTCGACATGCATGTAGGGGACACCTGGTATCCTAAATCCACATCAAAGTTTTCTTTCCAGCTGTATATATATGCCTTGCTGTGGAATTAAGAGACGTGCATCCATACACAAATGACATAAGCTAGTTGTCCAGCTACTTTTGCATTCACTGTGTATCTGGACAACGCACACCTATCAATATTTAATTTATTATATTTACCCATGCAATATTATTTTCTTAGTCAACCTGACTATAATAGTTAAATCATTCTTGCTACTAATGGCGTCATTGGTATTGACTGCACCACTCCGTTGAAAACTGCTTATGAATTGTATATCGGTTGCTTTGAACTGGTATATACAAGAAGATAAGATAAGATGGCATGGCAGAAATTGTGGTAGAGAAGTCACAAATGTTCTAAGATGATTAAATTTCATATACATCACGCACACACATGGACATATACATTTTGAAATCTTTTCATACATAATCCTGTATGCATTCCTTGGCAACATAAATATGTGTATTTACCTTGTTGTCCCCAAGCACTTGGCAACATTCGTTGCCCTCATAATGTGCCTGGCAACTGCATGCCCAGGATGCTCACCACTCTAGAATGCCAGCAAGGATCTTTCCTACTCCGTATGTTTCTTTTTAGTTCGTATATAAATTATGTCAAAAATCAAAGTATCTCTAGTTTGACCAAATTTATAGTAATAAGTATCAATTTTCACAATACCAAATCAATATCAGTATTCTTCGTTTATGGTCATCTCTACAACGTTTGGAGTATTGTGACCTATTTATAGAGGTTTGTACACGGTTGGAGGACACGGCGAGGGATATTTCTCCCTAACGTGGATGACAGCATAATCTTTGGATTGGTCCCCCTTCATTCACGGCGATCAACAACTCTATCTAGTGCTTGTATTTCGTTATTTTTTACTTATTCCTTCCGTGTTCAGATATTTATCGGATGTGTGCATCCTAGTTATGAAGAGGCCACGCGTAATGCTTAACTATTAAATAATAAAACACCTTTTATCGGAAAAAATCAATATCATTAGATTCATTATGGAATGTAGTTTCATATTATATAAATTTAATATTGTAGATGTTGATATTTGTCAATATAAATTTGGTCAAACTTTGCTAAGTTTGACTTGATAGAAATCTTATACGCAGAGTAAAAAGAATCGGAGGGAGTACTTACCTCTATCAAATCAAAACCTATGGTCAATTCCTTGAACCCCCAAACTTTTTACCTGATAATGACCAGCAGGGAAAATACAAATGCAGTGTCCTCGAAATTCAGGAAAGTTCTCCTCCATGCAAGTTTCAAAGCATCCAATGGGGAATTACGAGGAACACAAACTTTTTGGATAGAACTAGAAGACTGACAGTGGATTCAAGCACAAAAATGTTTTCTGGTTAGCTCTTCATAACAGAGTTAATTCAAGATCCATGCTACAAAAACAAAGTTTCTTTATGAATGACTACTCCCGCCCTTTGTATAATCAAGACACCGAGGAAACTTTGATGGATTTATTCTGGGACTGTTGTTTTCCTCTTAGTTGATAGGACACTCTCATTCCAGAAAAGAAAAGATGAACCTTGTTTTTGAAGAAATTTTGTTTACCTATCAGGCTGGAAATTGTTATTCTAGGTTGTTGAAACATCTGGTTACAAAGAAATGAGAGGGTATTAAAAAGAGATTATTTACGGTGCATCAAGTGAATATGGGTCGTTCATTTGAACAGTACGAACAGTTCAGATGTGCATATGATATGCTGATGTCACTTGTATCATGACAAGGCTTGAGGGGCATTTTTGGTATATAAAATTATTTTGAACACATTCGATTTGTTCCTTTCATAAAAAGAATCAAGGTAGTTTTAGTATGATTTTTTGGCACTGCATTGAAATATAGTGCCATTCCTCCCTTTAATTTAAACCATTAGATCATCCAAATGATACATCTCTCCTTCTGTATCATGATGCACCGTAAAATCTCTCATTAAAAAATGAAACCCCACCCGTCAAGACTGGAGATATGCTTTAAAGGAGGATTTGAAACCCTTGGAAACTAGAATCAGGGAGAAACATGATGTTTGTTTCCATGAGTGGATTTCAATGAATTTCTAAGCCTTTAAACATGATACCTTCAACTGGCATTGGATAGTTGCATTTTTCTCCTGGATAGATTTTAAAGCTTTTTTTCTCCCTTTTTGTATCATACTTTAGACTTACGTGAATGAAACTTACTGTAGAATGATTGTTCTAAGGTTCAGGACCTAAAAAAAACTAAAATCTCGTAATAGCAAAAACCCTCTCACAAAAACACATTGATCAGCGCCATTAGCTTCGATAGATGGCAACACTGCTAACTCTTGAATCAATCTAACGGGCCTTCGAGAAGTCTATCTCAATGATGACCAACATTGGGTCCACTTTAGTGTGAATGCTATTCCCTTCATGCACGCGTCGAGCTCCGCCTCCAGGAGATCACTGCAGACTGGGAGACCACAACATGAGGTGAAGATGATGTCGTCCTGGTGCACCATTCCCATTCCAGTAGTGTCATCGCTCTCCAAGTAGGAGCCATCGATGTTGAGCTTATCCCAACCCAGGGGGGAAATATCTCAACTATATTATCTAAGTAAATAGCATAAACCAATCAAATTGGGGTTATCATTCCGAAAATCTACCACTTTTTAAAATATCCCATAACTACCATCTCAAAAGTTTGCTATTTAAAGAAACTACCAAGTAGCACTGAAGACTTTCTTAGCTATTTTTTATCATGCTTATGACATTTGGACCCACTCATCAGGTTTAATATTTACAAAAAAGATCCTACAAAAAAATACAAGTATATCCCTCCACCTAGAAAAAAGAAAAAGAAAAAAGTGACCTCGTTCCTCCTGCCCCACGGTGCCCCTCCTCCTCCCCTACGTGAGCTACCCGCCATCCGCCTCCCCCACCGCGGCGCCCTCCTCCTCCCCCACGGCCCTCCTCGTCCCTCATGTGCACCCTGTCACCGCCAGCTCTTGCGGCCACTACGAGCTCACCGGCTGGGACGCTGACCTCCTCGTGCTTCCTTGCCCCCTCGCCATCGGGGAGGAAGGAAGGGCCCGCGCCCGGAGCTCCTCAGCGCACCGCCCTACGACGTCCATGTCCTCCGGCTCGCCGACAGTGGTCACCGGCCAGAGCGCTCGCTGCCAATGGTCGGTCGGAGGGCACGGACCCGATTGCTTTCCAAAAAAACTGACAAATATATGGGTCCTAACTGTCATTATCATGATTGAAAATAGCTAACGAAGTTATTACTGAGATTCGGTGATTTCTTTAAATCAAAAAATCTCTGATACTAGATTAAAAATTGGTTGATTTTTATAATTTTGTGTTATTTACTCATATTATCTTGAAAAGGGTTGGGGAGAGAAAGGATATATGACTTTGTACAAAAAAAAGCAACGCGAGCAACTAGTGGGGTCATAGTATTATATAGAGAAATGTTGGGGATCGATCGGCCTAGCCTTTTGGCCGGTCGCCTTCCATCTTACGCGAGGGGCGCACACCCCCTAGCCGCTCGCCTCCGCCCGCCTTAGCCGCCCGCCTCCGCTGTCGGTCCCCGTCACAGCAGCTCCGCCGCCGGCCATCGACCTCGGCGCCATAGCCGCCGGCCTCCATGCCTAATTCAATTCCCGTGCCGCGCGCTGCTGCCCTGCCACCATGGCCGAGATCTTGTGCCGCCATGTCCGGCTCCGTCGGCGGTCCCCATCTCCTGCGTCCTAGCAGGCGGCCTCCGCTGCCGCCAGTTTCCATCTCCGGCGCCCTAGCCAACAACCTCCACGAAAAGTTTCAACCGTTAACAAAAAATATTGCAACCGGCATAAAAAAAGCTATAACCGGCGGTTAAAAAAGTTTCAACCAAAACGACGATATCTGATAGATCGACCACCACCACATAAAAAAGCTATAACCACTGTAAAAAAAGCTTCAACCAAAGTTAAAAAGTTTAGACCAGTGCGGCGATTTTGCTGCAAGGAAATATCTAGGGATTTTTTTGTTGCACACAATGTTACAATCGTTTAAATTTTTTCTTTCACTGTTGTGTGTTTTTGCTACTACCGTTGAAAGTTTTTTCTACAACCAAAAATTATAAAGTGATTAGCGACAGCGGGTTATGATTTTTTGTTGCAATCGATATTAAAAAATGCTACTACCAGCTATTAAATTTGCTATCACCAATTGATGGTAAATATTGTATGCAACAAAGATATCACAATTTTTGTTGCAACGATGCTAAAACATATTTTTTTTGTAACCGCTATTTTTTTTGCTACAACCGTACTGCCTTTTGCTGCATGGGACCAACCGGCCAAAATTTCAGCCAATCGACCGGCGCAGAGCAGTGGCCTATTATATATGATGATAGTTCTTGGTCGGCCCATGCTTCGTCCGGTCGGTCCAAGCCCACCTGTGCGCATTGTTTTTCGTTTTTGCTACATATGGCACATCGTTAATGTTGCAATCGTGCTACTAATGACTTGTTTGGGACCGCTCTGCTCTCTAAAATTTATCTCCGCTCCAAGAAACGCAAATGAAATAGGGTAACTCCATGATATGACACTCCGCAAAAAACTGAAATCTGGATACAACTCTCAGTTTTTTGTGTAGCCCTTCAAGGTGCTCGAGATAAAATCTAGAAATTGGAGTTGGGAGGAAATTACCCACGACTGTCACTAGTAAGTGGATACCCCATCATCCAGTCAAATATATCTATTCCACAAAATTTTCTATTTTTAAAACTGCAGCTAGATGGAAGCCAAACATGATAAAAAATTATTGATAAAGCTATAACTTCTATATAAATCTGCTTCAAAGTGAATTTAGCGAAGTAAAAATCGTTTAAGTGAAGCGGAGTAGTCCCAAACAGGCCCTAAAATGCTAATATATGTGCTACTTCCTCCGATCCATATTAATTATCTTAAGTTTGTCTAGATACACATGCATCTAGTCTAAATACTTAACTAGATACATACGAATCTAGAAAAAAGTTGAATCCATTAATATGGATCGGAGGTAATATTATAATATTAAAATATTACTATGTTGATCTATATACTTTTAGCTAGTCGGATGTATCTAGATGTATTTTAGTGCTAGGCACATTTATTTTAGAGCATGACATAAAAATGCTACTATACTCATCCATATTACTTGTCGCAAAATGGATGTATTTAATTGTATTTTAGTGTTATGTACATCCATTTTAAAGTGTGTGATCAGCGATGATGGTGCTACATTTTTCTGTTGCAACAGACAATGGAAAAACTATCACTGACCATTGATTTTTTACTATAACAGAAAAGATGAAGTGTGCTCGATGATGATGGGTCCTGAATTTTATTGCAACCGTTATTAAAATATCTACCATCGATGATCAAATTTGCTACCACGTATTGATGGTAAATATGGTATCCAACAATTTTGCCAAATTTGTTTTGTAACAGTGGAAAAACTTGAGAAAAAATACACACAATAATTTTTTGTTACATTCATGTTTCAAAATAGTTACAACCGTATCGCAAAAATTATAAATGTTGCAACCGTACCCACGATACTCTTTTTAGAAAGGGGTAAGCCCGGCGGCGGCCGGCGGCTAGCGTCGGGGTTCTATCAGTTTGACGTTTGACTTTGTAGGATGGTAATTTAGAGCGAACGAGTTCGCTCCAGGACATGGCAAGCGCGAACGTTTTTATGGCAACTCGCAGTACAAACGCATGGCAACTCGCTGCGTTTTTTAGTTTTATGGCAATCGTGTGCTTTAAATTGCCATGCGTTTGTACTAAAATTGCCATCTAAATCGTTCGCTCTTGCCATATCCTGGAGCGAACGTTCGCTCCCTATGATTTCCCTTGTAAGTAATGGAGGACGCTAGGGATCAGACTACTGATCCCTGCTTTCCAATCAGACCAGAAAACTGCTTCCATGAATCACGAGGTACTACTTAATTATGTGGGCCGATAATTGCGTGGGATTGACTACCAGTGTGCATCTTCGGTGCTTGGTTTCAGGAAAGCACTTGCAGATTTTTAGGAAGCAAATTGTTTAGCCATTTTTTTTCAAATTTGCTTCTGGTCCGGTTAAAATTTGCTTCCACATTTGTGTGTAACATTATGTAACAGTTTGCTTCCTTTAGAATATATTTTTGTTTCCGTTCTTCACAGAATTTTATCCTATGGTGCATAGACTTTTTTTCTCTTCAATTTAATAGAAAATTGGGTTCTACGTCACGAGATATTTGGTTTAAAAAGCATTTTTATATCTTGTTTCCATAGACTAGAGAATTGCTCCCAATCAAATGTCAATTTGCTTCCATCAAAGATGAGAACAGTACTTGTTTCTGAAACATCCCATCTTGTTTCCATCCACTAGAGAATTGCTTCCAACCAAATATATTTACTCCTAGGAAAAATAATATGTCCACTATCACTATTACAAAACCTTTAAACAAATTTGGGATTTGTTTGAAAATAAAAAAAATGCTACTATCAAATGGAGTATGATTAGAAGTACATAGTAAGTCAGTTTGCTTACATGCATCAAACGTCCGCTTTTATACAAATTGATAATTGCTTCCAACTTGTTTCTATACACCTTGGATGTTGACACCATCAAATTGACTTCGATGCAACTCCTCAAGGCGTCGAGAAGCATAATTTGTGTGCATGTTGTCGTCGAAACCAACATGTCATGTCCAGCAGCATATCAGTATGCCTCATACCTGCGTGAATAAGGGCAACTTCCAAAGTATTAAGGCACCCGCGATCAACGATATATTTTTTCGAGCGGTCTTTGAGGCCCAAACCTACATCATTGAATCGAATTGCCACAAAAAGCCTCTTCAAAATACAACATGGATCGCATGGTTTGACAACAAAAAAGCTACTAGAAAAACTTAACTTGGGTGCTTCAAATTAAGAGAAGAAAATAATGATAGTCATCGCGTCCAATGTATATGAAAATTTTAGGAAGCACGGCCTTTTTCATAATCAATTACAAGCATAAGCGTAAAACAATATGAAGCATGGGAATGAAGCAAATTGATGTAGTGTAGAAGCACAAGTCCAAAACGAATGAAGCAAACAATATACAAACAAGGTGAAGCATCATAACTATAGTATTTTTAATTACGAATGAACTGTATGCACTACGAAGCACTTGTATGATACGTATAAATCAAGAAAAATGGGTAGCATTCTATTTGTATAAATCTTGACAATTGGTTCATAGAGGAAGCAAATATCTAAATAGAAAGCATAGAAATTGGAGTGTAGAAAACACTGATATCTCAACATGAATCATCTCAACGAGAAGCATACAAATCTGTACATGTAAAATAGCACCAAATTCGCCAAAATTAGTTGATAATTCAGCGAGTTCATACATACCAAACTGAGACGAAAAAATGAATCGGCTAGGGGATATGGGAAGAGGAGAAGTTCGGTTTCATACATATTGGCGACGATTGTGTCGTCGTTGCGAAGAAGCGACCTTGGAGGTAGCCACCGGCAACACCAATCCGTCATTAGCTCAACCCCCTAATGCCAAGATAGCTCACCCATGATTTAGTTGGCAGCATGATGTAGTGGGGAGTACGTAGGGGGCAGATCTGGCTAGTGAGGTGGCCGTGCTGCATGGCGACGAGGAGAGAAGGGAATCTGGGCAAGCTGAGCCCGCGATCGGTGCGTCCGGTTGTCCGGAAGGCCATCAACAACATCATGTAAGCAACTAACCGAGTATCGACACCGGAGCAAATGCCCCGGTTGTCATTTCTTGATTGTGTGGTGTCACTTAGGAACATAGGCAATAAAACATTAGAAAAATAAGAAGCGTATTCGATGGCATATGCATAATTATAAGAAACACAGAGATACTGGATTTATGTAGAAAGCATAACCTATTGGTATTAGCACAAATAAACTGGGTGTATGTATGAAGCAAATAGACTGGGTGTATGTATGCAGCTAGATATTATGGTATGGAATCAGAGATGCATTTTCTTTGTCGATGGAAGCATGATGAGAACAATGTGGAATCATGTGAATTAGAAGCTCAAGAAAACTACCTATGATGCACGGCCACTATTTTTTTTGAAGCATTCACACTAGTAGAAAATCGCTCATCAGTACCGGTTCGGGAGGGCCTTTTGTACCGGTTTTCTAACCGGTACTAAAGGCCCGGTACTAAAGCCCCCCCTTTGGTACCGGTTCCTTGCGAACCGGTATTAAAGGGGCCTCCACGTGGTCACGGAGGAGCCCGCGGGGCTGGAGACCTTTGGTACCGGTTCGTAACACGAACCGGTACTAAAGGCTATTTCGTTAAAAAAAATTCATTTTTTTTCTAATTATTTTTCACTCCATCTTTTTTTTAGAATATCTAGTATTTTCATTAGTGTCTAACTACACTTAATCTCTAGTCAAATTATTTATCTGTGGTCAAACTTCCCAGTCGGTCACCCATCCTTACACTGCTCCAACACTAGCACGCTTAACTTCCGAGTTCCTTTCCCACCCACTTCCAAGTGCTTCGCACGCATGTTGTTGATACTAGTATCATATCAATCCTATTAACATGTTGGTCGATGTCACATTTCTTTATTGTTGAAATTCCAGATAATTCTTTTAATAAAAAAATTAATGATGTAATAATAATGTTGAATAAATAGATAAAATTAACTTTCGTAGCCGGTGATAGCTAGGTGTGAAATCTTGCAAAACTCTTTATAGATCTCTGATGAAATGAGTACTTGTGCACATATGAAAAAAAGGAGAGGAGAGGGGGGATGGTGAGACGCTCACAGCGGGGGTGGCGCTGGCGAGGTCGTCGATGTCGTCAGGGTCGTTGATTGAAAAAAAAACAAAAAAAGTATAGCAATTTCATTATAGGACGTCAACGGAAGAATACTCCATATCCTGTACTCTGTCATGGTGAATTTCAGACGGAGCACGCCTGGTTGGCAGATCTCGCAAGTCTACCGACCAGGCGGGAACCGTCTGTAATACCCGTACGGGATTTTCATCCCATACAGGTTTACAGACGGTCCCCGCCTCATGGGCACATCTGGAAAATCTGCCAACCAAACGAACTCCGTCCGAAATTTCCCCGGACAGAGTACAGGATACAGATGAATTTCTCCGTGTACAGCCTTTAGTGAACTTGTTATGCTACGATTAGTCCACGCGGACCTGTGCTTATAAACAGGTCTAACTCCACTTCGGCTAGCGAGGTGGTACTAATTTCCTGGCCTAATAACGAACCCGGAGGGAGAGAGGAAGAATTAGTACCGGTTCTCCACTTGAACCGGTACCAAAGGACCAGCCCTGGCCCCACCCAAACCTTTAGTACCGGTTCCTAACTCAAACCGGTACTAAAGCTCCGCACGAACCGGTACGAGAGCTCCTCGCCCGCCTGGACGCCCAAACCGGTACGAAAGACAACCGGTACTAAAGGCTTAGACGGATGCCCCATTTTCTACTAGTGTCAATTTAAAAAAAAGCAATAGACAAAATTACGGCCAACTATGGATGCAAATGTTGTACAAGAGTAAGCAATGATAGAAATATTTTTGAACAATTATCAACTTAATTTGAAGCCGGGATTATAAGACATTACCTCAATTTTCATCCATAGTTGCTACTACATGCGTGCAAATCACATATGTATATACTACTTGCTAAAATGAAATAACAAATAAACTGGGTCCGGTGAACATCAAGATTCAAGCATTACCTCAGTTTTCAGAACATCATAGGTAATATTTTGAAATTTTAATCGCTTCGACTATGACTGGGTGGTAAATATCTAAAAAATCTGTAGCAAAAAACACATCAAGATGGGGGTCTCAACAAATCTTCTGATGTATTGAAGCAGCAAAATCGACAAAATCGAACTACTCACCCGTTTCACATTGGTGAAGATGTCATTGTCATCGGAGCCGCTCGACGGGTAGGATGGGTGTGGCAGCAGGGGACCCGACTATGCCGGAATTTGGGAGATTTTGGAGACTCACTGTACCACGGGGACGAGGTGTGCCGCAGCGGGGGAGGGGGGAGCGGTCGTCGCTGGAAGGTGGGGGACAAGCTCGCCGGAGCCCGGAGGTGCGTTGGAGCGATGGGGATGAAGGGGATCTGCCGGCGCGTCGTCTCTGGCGGTGATACATGAGCGATGCATACAAGAGAAATCAGAGTGATTAGGGGCGTCTGGCCCGTTTCTTTCCTTTTTTTTCCCCAAGAAGCACCAGAATATTGACCGTCTGATTTTGGTTATATCGATGGTTCAGCATCGGTCTGAAAAAGACGATTCCTCAGCCTATAGATACAAAGAGTTTACCGTAAGTAATTAACCTCTACCTACGGTTGAGGGAGGCAATTAATGACGTTGCTTCTTAATGAGCTAATTTGGTTGTGTCAGGTTTGTCTATATAACAAGTTTGCTCTCTCTAGCTAAATCCTTAACTTGCCAAACTCCAAATCGAGATGGCAAGCAATAGTTCTTCTGCAGGAGGTGACAAGGAGAAGAAGCTGGTGACCATCCTGAGCATCGATGGCGGTGGCGTCAGGGGGATCATCCCTGCCACCATCCTCGCCTTCCTTGAAAAGGAGCTCCAGGTAATTAATTAAGCTACTCCACCTTGATTATGTTCATCCATCGATCCTGTCATCAAAAGATCAACTCTATAACATGCTGGCATCATGGCATGCGTTGTGGGTAGAAACTGGATGGGCCGGATGCCAGGATCGCGGACTACTTCGACGTGGTCGCCGGCACGAGCACCGGCGGCCTCTTGACGGTGATGCTCGCGGCGCCGGGCAAGGATGGACGTCCACTGTTCGCCGCCAAGGATCTGGCCAAGTTCTACATCGACGAATCGCCCAAAATCTTCCCACAGAAGTACTAACTAACTCACTACTAATTAAGATGATATATACTCTGTCCGTAAACTAATATAAGATGTTTGAGATAAAAAGTTTAGGTATTAAAACATCTTATATTAGTTTATAGCATTTTCTTTACTATAGAAGTTGCAAGATCGATCGTCATCTGGATTATTGTGTACGTGGAAAGCTGCAGTGGCTCCTTCTTCTCCAAGATCGGGTCGGCTCTGGCGACGGTGACCGGGCCCAAGTACGACGGCAAGTACCTCCATTCGCTGCTCCGTGGGCACCTGGGTGGCACCAAGTTGGATGGGGCTCTGACCCGTGTGGTCATCCCGGCATTCGACATCGCGTACCTGCAGCCCACCGTCTTCTCCAGCTTCCAGGTTCTCCATCATGTGGAGCATGCACATGGTAAACTACCTAGCAGTTGAGTACTTGATTAATCTGATGTGAGTGATTCATCAGCTCAAGAACCAGCCCGCAAAGAACGCGCTCCTGTCTGACATCGCGATCGGCACCTCCGCCGCACCCACCTTCTTCCCGGCGCACTACTTCGAGACCAGCGACGGCAAGGGTGGCACCAGGGCCTTCAACCTCATCGACGGCGGCGTCGCCGCTAACAACCCGGTATGTGTACTTTATTTTATAAGGTACTTCCTTCGTTTTAAATTATATGACTTTTATTTATATACATGTCTAGATACGAAGGGAGATCAGATCGGGATTTTAACTAACAAATTAAGCTCGCCAATGCACACGATCATCTCACTCATGTACTGCATATGCTGCAGACGCTGTTGGCGATGAGCCAAGTGGCAGAGGACATGGTCCTCGCCGGGCAGAATCCGGCGAACCGCTCATACATAGTCCTCTCCATCGGCTGCGGGACATCGTCGCTCGAAAAACTCAAGTACAGTGCCAAGGACGCCGCCAAATGGGGCATCTTGAGCTGGATCCTCAAGGACGGCACTGTCCCCATCCTCGACATGTTCAACGCCGCTAGCGCCGACATGGTCGACTTCCACCTCTCCGTTATGTCCGCCGTCCTCGGCTCCTCCCACCAATACCTGCGCATCCAGGTACCTATCCACCTACTCCTTCTATAGTTCTATCCCATAATGTAAGATCGTTTTTGTAGTTACATTATGAAACGGAAGAAGTACTTTTCAGTATCATACCAAAAACACAAAAAAGAGGATAATTCCCGATCTCTGCATAGACTATCCATCATCTGTTGTGGTAATGAATGAATGAATGAATGATATGCTGTATATGCAAATGCAGTATGATAAACTGAGCGGGAGTGCGGGCTCGATCGACGACTGCTCCAAGGCCAACTTGGATAGACTGGTGGAAATTGGGAATGAGCTTCTCACCAATAAGATATCCGGTGTGGATCTGGAGACCGGGCGGAATGTGGACATGCCCGACGGGGGCACCAACGCGGAGGAGTTAGCCAAGTACGCAAGGCAGCTCTCCGACGAGCGGCGCCGCCGGCGCAACAATTAAGAATTAACGTGCCCCAAACCAAACTAGCAATTGCATGCTAATTTGTTGTACGTGTTTAATACTTTTTTACGTCTAATTTGGTGGTTCAATCCGTTTGATATATATCATGCCTAAATATCCTATATGTGTTCATGTTGTAAAACCTCTTGTGCAAGAGTCGTTAGCAAATATAATACTATTATGTTATTAATATGTGGTTTATATCACATGAAACTGGTATCGCAAGTTTTTTTTTAAGTCAATCAATGATAAAATGTGATTCTACAGTACATGTATAAACCATGTTATCAAAAGTAATTCATGGTTGAATCGCTGTCAAGTTAACGAATTCCAGTACTGTATATCACAAAATGAGGGCATACATGCATGTATTGCTTTTTACCAATGCTATGTCACTGCAAGCATTTAGGTTGATTACAATGAAAATATCATATATAGGTGGTATTTAGTATGAACCTAAGGAAGAACGTTATGGAAGAACGAAAGGAAGCTTTTCGGTAGGTGCAGGCTGACCAGGCCTACAACCTCCGCCTCCTCGACGAGCACCGGCACGCGGAGGAGCAACTAGGCGTCGCGGTGGACATGGACTTGGACGAGAAGGAAGCGTTGCTACCGCTCCACCCTCTACGTCCACAGCGACCGCTGGTGATACCGTGTCCGCCAGACCGAGTAAGAAGTCATCTTCAAGGAGATGCTATGCCCATTTTAGAGGAGATGCCCTTATAAACCGGAAAATGAGAAGTAACATGTAAGCCAAGGAGACCTTCCAATGACATGAACAGGATAACGTTTGACTTGCATGCAGAGGTTCACATGCTATCCACACCGATTTTCATACTATTCCAGCTGTACATGTCATGGAGAGGAATTAATGCGTACATCCATGTTTGAATGGTGCCAATTAGTAGTAATTGATCCTTCACCAGCAAAAGAAAATAGTAGTATAGCTGACCCGTCACCATCGCAAGCACTACATATCAAGACTACACACGTGGAAGATGGGCACGTCGGCAAAGTCGATGCGTTAGTACTGCTCTAAAGATAGATCGATAGAATGCGGTGGCGATGGCCTTGCAACAAATGTGTGTTATACGCGTTAAGAGTGTATCAGCGCATGCTCTAAAGTATCATAGCAGAGCATGAGAAATGTGCGCATATTCCTTGACATTGTCGAAGGGGGGCTAAGTTTGGAATTTTTTTTTTCGGGCATTGGCGCAGGAAACAAGCCTCAAAGCATGCATATGAACAAGTAAAGTATTGTTTCTTGGCTTAACACAAACAGAAATTTCCAGTTTTGGAGGAGACACTATGCGATTGTTTATTAGCCATTAGCCCTATTTGATTGAGAGATGTACTATACACTGCAAGACTTTTCCTAGCCTAGACACGGTGTGATCGAGTAGGTGTCCCGTGTCCATCCTTGAGATCGCTATCAGTGCCATACATATAGTCCATGCTCTAAAACAGTCGTGCTATAAACCATTTACAGTACGTACTCACGTATTGTTGTATTCTCCCTCCCTAACGTTGACCTAAATCTACATGCATGCCCTATATACATCCGGACGGAGATAGTACGTACGTATCTCTACATCGTCAGTTACTCAGCTTAAATAATGTACTGGTAGTTATATATCACAAAAGGATAGCATTCGAAACTTCTTTGGAATACAAGCTCAGTTATGTATGTTTAAGGCATAAAACTCATATTTTATTTCACAAATCGGAAAACTGAAAACACATGAATACCTTATAAACCGAACGATAATGAATGATGTGTCGGTCGAGGAGACTTCCCAATCACATGAACAGGAAAATGTTTGACCCATGTATTGGTTCGACATGCGTGCAAAGGACACCTGCTATCCTAAATCCACATCAAAGTTTTGAATTCCAGATGTATATGCCTCGCTGTGGAATTAAGAGGTGCCTCCATGAACAAATGACGTAGTATAAGTTAGTTGTCCAGTTACTTTCGTATCCACTGTGTATCTGGACAACGGACAGCTATCAATAGTATCACTTATTATATATACACGTGCAATGTTATTTACTCAAACTAGCCATGGTGGGGAGTAACTTTGACTAGTAACATTGCGTTGTTACTAATCTATGTTACTACCTCTATAGTGGAGAGTAACATAGATGTGGTATCATACAACACTTTATTTATTGTGTTGTAGATTCATATTGTATTGGTATGTGTGATGTTACTCAAAGAGCAAGTAACTACCTAAAGGCACTTTCAATGCTAGTATCTTAGCACGATATCATAGGCATTTTGCTTATGTGGCATATCACTTAATAAAGAAAGAGAGGGATGTTGTATCTTAGCTAAGATACAACCCTTGCACGTGGCCATATGCAAAAAGTATTGTTGAACCAATCACATGTGTGCATGAGACCAAAATCATTAAATAAGATACAATTCCTAAGAAACAATGCATTGTGGTGATTGTATCTTAAGTTTTTATTGCTCCTATGATATTGTGCTAAGAAACAATGCATTGGGAGAGCCCTAAGTTACCACATCCTCTCTTTCCTCATTAACTATTTGCCACATCATCTATTTTGCATAGATAAGTGTGATGTTACTAATGATGTTACTCCCACTATGGGTAGTCTCAGTCGACTGACCATAATAGTAATTAACATTCTTGCTACTACTAATCACGGCATTAATATTGACTGGACTACTCCATTGAAAGCTCACTACACCAAAATCTGTAGTTGCCGACGGCCGAAGATATACCGACGGCCACCGTCGGCATATCTGAAGCTAAGCCGACAGCTTCCATTTTACCCTCGGCAACAAAAAGCCGTCGGCTTAGCTATAGATATGCCGACGGTGGCCGTCGGCATATCTTTGGCCGTCGGCAAAGATGACCCAGGTCGTCGGCATATCTATACCCGTCGGTATATATGCCACGTGGCTCGTGGTCTGCCTGCCGACTAACGGCGCTAGAGCTATGCTGACGGCTATACCGTCGGCAACATTTTTTCAATTATTATTTTAATTTAATGTTTTTAAAATATTCATTTTGAGTTATCTAAATTTAAACATATGCAAATTATATATCAATTTGGGATAGAATTTTCCATAGATTATGAATATTCACTTTGTTTCTGTTTTTGGATATGTTAAAAATGCGACATAATGTACTTTTGCAAATAAGTCCTTATAGTTTATAAAAATCACAAGTAATTCATACCTTCATGGATTTGCATTATTCCAAGTTTGTTGGTTTGTATGGTTACTAGGACATAAATTAGGATGCAACGCGAAGGTTTAATTTTTTTTGATTTTTTTAATTGTTTAGGCACCGATTTCAAAATGCGGTCAAAACGGGGGAGGGGGCATGGCCGGTGATAGCTAGGGGTGGAATCTTGCAAACCTCTTGGTAGATCTCTGATGAAATGAGTACTTGTGCACCTAGAAATGATTTTTTGAAAAAATAAAGAGCAAACTATCAAACACTTGTAGTTCAAATTTCACCCCGTTCCAACTGAATCGGCGGCAATTTGTCTTTTTCAGCAGAGGTGTATAGGAAACATTTTACATGGAAACTTTGGTCAATTGTTAATAAAATATGGTCTAGTATAATAAAAAAAGGATTGGTTCAAATTGACATCAAATATTTGGTAGATCCTTCACAAAAAGACCCTACTTTCGGCACTCGGAAAATGAAAAATGGATTTTTCGTGCAACGAAAATGAAAACTTCCTTTGGAAAACTTGTTGGCCATTCAAATATACACACATATGAAAAATATGAGATCATTTGGGGAAACTATCCTTTGAAATGAGCTATAACTTCGGCCATTTGGCTTGAAAGCCATGAACCTTCATACTCGATAGCCCATTTTGAGAAGACTTTTTTAATAGATTTGCAGTATTCCAAGTTTGTTGGTTTTTATGGTTACTAGGACATAAATTAGGATGCAACGCGAAGGTTTTCTATTTTTTTGATTTTTTTGCATTGTTTAAGCACCGATTTCAAAATGCGGTCAAAACGGGGGAGGGGGGCCATGGCTGGTGATAGCTAGGGGTGGAATCTTGCAAACCTCTTGGTAGATCACTGATGAAATGAGTACTTGTGCACCTAGAAATGATTTTTTGAAAAAATAAAGAGCAAACTATCAAACACTTGTAGTTCAAATTTCACCCCGTTCCAACTGAATCGGCGGCAAATTGTCTTTTTCAGCAGAGGTGTATAGAAAACATTTTACATGGAAACTTTGGTCAATTGTTAATAAAATATGGTCTAGTATAATAAAAAAATGGATTGGTTCAAATTGACATCAAATAATTGGTAGATCCTTCACAAAAAGACCCTACTTTCGGCACTCGGAAAATGAAAAATGGATTTTTCGTGCAACGAAAATGAAAACTTCCTTTGGCAAACTTGTTGGCCATTCAAATATACACACATATGCACACTTTTGATAAATACTTTTTTTCAAAATGTTTGTAGAAAATATCATTACCCTTTTGTCCAACTGTTAAAATTTTGCTTCTTTGTTTAAAAAATGCAAATGTATATAGAAAATGAAGTTATTCCAAATTTGAAATTTTTGGTGACAAGTATAACATGTATATTTCCTCTGTGTAAAAGCATTTATTTTTTTTATTTTTTTTTCATTTTCATTTTTCATTTTGAAAGTGCATAAAGAAGCACGCATTGAATAGCTTATCTGTGATTGGTCAATTGTTGCTCTCCTGGATCGATGACATGGCGCTCTCTCTCCAGCCAACAACCCTACCTCCCCACGTCCCTATCTCTCTCACCCACCCGTAGATACTCTCTCTCACTCACGCAGCTGCTCTATCTCACCTGCATCTCTCTCTCTCGCAGGCAATGGTAGCCACGGCGGCCTCGTCACGCCAGTGACACCTCGACGGCGACCTGCCGCCTCCTCCGCCCGCCCCCTCCGCTCGCCCCTCCGCTCGCCCCTCCGCCCGCCCCCTTTGCTCGCCTCCTCCGCCCGACGGCGACCACGGCCAACCGCACGGCGCCCGCCCACCTCCTGTGCACGCCTCCACGGCGAACTCGACGGCGACCGCCCGCCCCTCGCACGTCGGCGACCACTGCGCCCACGGCGAGGACCACGCGGGCGCACGGCGGCGACCACGGCCAACCGCCCGACAACGACTATGGCCAGCCGAACGACGACGACCACGGCCAGCCGCACGACGGCGACCACGCGCGTGCTCGGCGGCGAACATGGCCAACCGCACGACGACAACGAGCGCACGGTGGCGACGTGAGCACGTCGGCGACCACGGCAGTGCCCGACCGTCTGCTGCCGAACCCGAACGCAAACTCGACCCCGTGGCCGCACCCCACCTTTTGTTGCCGCACCTCGCCGGCGACCACGGCGGGCAGCCGCAGCCGAGCGCTCGCCACATTTTTTATTTTTATTAAAAAAGGATGCCGAGGGGACTACCGTCGGCATAGCTCCAAGCCAGGGGCACCAAGGCGATGCCACGTGTCCAATCTATGCCGACGGGACTGCCGTCGGCATAGCTCATTAACGGCGTCTGGCTGAGCTGTCGTCTATTTTTTTGCCGACGCATATAAATTGTCGACGGCCAAGGGAAAGCCGTCGGCATAGCTCCTATGACGACGGTGTTTTCTTTGCCGACGGGGCTTTGAGATTTGCTGACGTACGAGACGCCGACGGCTGTATGCCGACGGCCACCGTCGGCATAGCCTATGCCGAGGGTTTTCTGGGCTATGCCGACGGCAAAAGCCGTCGCCAACTAGGCGTTTTGGCGTAGTGGCTACTTATTGACTTGTATATCTCGGTTGTTTTGAACTGGTACATACCAGGAGATAAGATAAGATAAGATGGCGTGACTCAGGAATTGTGGTAGAGAAGTCACAGATGTTCTAAGTGGGGTAAATTGCATACACATCACATCCACATATGGGCATATACATACTGAAATCTTTTCATAGACAATCATATACGCATTCGATCGCCGACATAAAAGTATATGTGTATTTACCTTGTTGTCACCAAGCACTTGAAACATTCATAAGTTAGAATGCCTGTAAGACGTATATATCCTTTAGATTTCGTAGACACTTCATTTCATTTCATGTAATTTGATAATAATTCAATAGCGCCATAAAGAAAACACAAGTTATAACCATCGATGGCGTATGAAAACACAAGTTATAGCCATCACAATATCACGATGCCTTAGGATTTGGGACGCCATTGGTTTCACCCCGGCACATTCATCTTTGATGGATTTATGGCTCCCTCCGACAGCTCTTGGCCTACCTGCTTCGATTTGGCCTTTTATTCTAATGCTTTTGC
Source organism: Bromus sterilis (assembly GCA_950022295.1). NCBI lineage: Eukaryota > Viridiplantae > Streptophyta > Magnoliopsida > Poales > Poaceae > Bromus > Bromus sterilis. The sequence continues at coordinate 446,619,126 of OX465595.1, read as the reverse complement.
TTTGAAAGATTTGGGACGCTAGGAATGCAAAAACCTTTAGGGATATTTTCATGTGTCCTATTGATGTAATTAAGGCGGCTATCGATGACCTAACTCTGTGGTCTCACCGCCTCCGCAAGGCGGAGGAAAAAGTTCACGCCGGTCTGTGGCGCGACTTTTTCTCCTCCCGAATCTCCTGATAACTTTGCTTCAAAAAAACAAAAATGAAATTTATTCAGGTGGGAAGTCTTCCCCCCCCCCCCCCCCGGTGACAGTTTCAAAAAAAAACGATGCCTCAGGATTTTGACATATTTTCTTGGTCCTTCATCGTTGGTTCTTGGTCCTCTGTCCCGCTTCTTCACGGTGTCATCGGTGCTAGGGTTTGTGACTCTGGCACTCATGCAATCTAGTACGTGTACCATGTAATCCCGTATATCAATATACACTAGTACTAGGATGTAGGCATGGGTAAATCTTGTTTTCATTGTATCTGACGAGACCCCCTTTGAGCCCTTACCCCCATGTCGAGTGTCTAGCTTGTCTTGTAGCACGACTGTAAGACCGACTATAAATTGACCATCAAAATTTTCCGCTACCATCGCACGCCATGCCCACCATCATCTTCATTAGCAGCGGTATCCATTTTAAATTCAACACCTTGCTCGAAGGGGAGGCGAGATTGCTCGCCGATGGCCTTAAGGCGGCAAAAATTGGAGGTAACAACACAAAAGGATTTGGGGATACACCAAAAGAGTATGTGGAGAACAACACTTTCTCCCTCATGGTATCGTTGGCCGGCGACGGGATCCTCACCGTCTGCCACGGGGAAATATAAGAGATGCCAGTGGCCTTCCATCGCAAAGTCGTTGTTGCAGATTGAAGCATCTGGCTAGTAACACATATATGTGGCACACATACATCCCGCTTCGTACCGGAGTTAGCGATACATGGCATGCCCATTATTGATGAGAAAAAATGAAATCGACAAAACTAGCATATAACTCATAGTCATAACTGAATCATGTAGAAGGATGAATAAATGTTCCATAATTCAATGAAATATTGTTCATCGCTCTCAAAAAAATAATAGTATATCATTCATGAAAAATAGATGATACCCCGCACATTGTTGCCGGAACCGTTTGCATACACTTCAATGAGACTTGATTATGTGCAATTTAAATATTTAGATTAATAAGATATGAATAAAAAATTTAAAATACATACAATTAATTATATTTGATTATGTATAGTTATAAATTATTTATTGAACATAAGTAGCATGCATGTGGCCGTGGGTCTTATCTCATGCATGGTTGCATGTTAAGATGGACTTTATCATATCCATAATTATGTGATGATGTGGCATGCTTGCATGTTGAGATAAATAAATTAGTGAGAATCACTCTCTTAGGTATATAGGATGTGCACTCTCTATCTCAACAAATATGTTAATGGAGCAAATTCAAAATGATCCTGCATACAAGAAAAATTGTGTGCGCATATAAAAAAATGTTCATCTCTTTTTAAAACAAGTTGTAAGGAAAATCATGATTTAATATGCTCATTCATTTATTTAATGTCCATGTACTTTAAAAAATGTTCATTTTTTTTAAATGCTCATGAGAAAAATAGATATTCATATATCTAAAAGAGTTGTTTGCATTTTTTTAAATGTTTATATATCTCATAAAAAATATTCATGTATTCGACCATCAAAAAACTAAAAAAATAAAATGTTAATTAAGGAAAAATGAAAACAATTTTTCAAATAAAATCATATATCTCAAGCTTGTTCAAAAATCACCCGATAAACCACTTAAGTTATCGATTAATCATTGCTCATAGGGTCATCAAGTAGCTAGTCAACAGAGCAACTACCATTTAATTGATTAAATGACCGATTAGCCAATTAATCCCTACTCGCTAGTCAACAGAGAAACTACCATTTAATGATTTCCTCAACAATGACCTCAAGAAAAATAAATAAATTGAAGTACAAAATATCCAAAAGAACAGAAAAAGGAAGTAAAATAAAGGTTAAAGGAAAAGAAAAAATTACACAGTTGCCTTGGGTTGTCCCATGTGGTGGCGCATGAGCAATCCACATAATTGCGAGTAGGGTTTGGCTATTCTCTCAAGATCGGTGTATGATCACATATAATATTATATATGCTTGAGAGTGGTTGCATTTTACGAAGATGAAAACTATGAAAGCAATAGCTTTTGTGCTCTCAAGCAGTAAATATGATGAAGGCCTACAACAGGATTGAGTGTCCATATCTCAAAGCTATTATGAGTAAGCTTGGCTCTGGCCCTGCATGGACAGAATGATATCGTCATGCATGGGGATGGTCAAGTCAGTTTCCTATTTTATTTTATTTTATTCAATAGTGAAAGTCTCAAATAATTTAAACCCACTAGAGGTATTCGACGGGAGATCCAATTTTCTCCTACATCCTCTCCTACATCCTTCAAACAAATATATAGGACCTAATGCGTTTTTGAGGTGCCCTTTGACCACGGGTTAGAACAATAATATATGGCATGCATCTTACACAAATCATATCATCAAATTCATATGTGACAGGAGTTTATCGATGTAATTTTGATGGCATATATTATTAATCTTATAATGGTCAAATGCAACCTTGAAAAACATATTAGACCCTATATATTGGAATGAAGGGAGTACATTTTTATTGTTTGAGAGGGCCTCTCGGGCCTCTTAAGAACTAGCTCTTAATCATCAGCTTTCAATGGCATCAAGATGGCCGCCCACATCTCTTGGCTGCAAACCATTTATTGTTTGCAGATAACATCTTGTTGCTTTTGAACTCAAGAGTTAAGGGAGATAATGAAGTTTCGAACATGTTTAATACCTATTGTGCAACCTCGTGTGAAAGGGTGAATCGTGATATACCATCTATTTTCAGTAAAGGATGCCCTCATACTTTGAGGAAAACGATGAAGAAATATCTTTTGAGTGAAAGTTATTTTGGGAATGCAACAAGTGTGGGTCACTCAAATAATGGAACCTTCAAATATATAAGAGATAAATTTTGGTACAAAATAAAGGGCTGAATGGATAAACATTTATTTGCTACAGGGAAGGAAGGTCTTATAAATTAGTGGCTCGAGCTATCCACATTTGTTCTATGACTTGTTTCACGTTACCAAGGGGTCTATGTGCAAGTGTGACTTCAATTCTAGGCCAATTTTGGTGGACAAAAAAAAGGTAAAAAACATTTTTGAGTTTCTTGGGATGTTTTGGCACGACCCAAAAAGCTTGGAGGTTTAGGATTTTGAGATATTGAGGTGTTAAACCTAGCACTGGCGGGAGGAGCTGGTAAGGGAAGTGTTCATTCCTTTTGATGTGAAAGCTATACTAAAAATGTCCCTCTATATAAGAAAAAAATGGATTACTAGGCCGTGCAAGAGGATCAGAAGGGTTGCTTTACAGCTCGCTCGCCTTATAGAATGATAATCAAGACCAAAATATAGTCAAATGGCCACGTGGCATGATAATCAGGGAGGGAGGGAAGATCATGAGGGTGTATCAAATGGCGATCGGGAAAGCAAGAGATTGTCATAAATTTGGTAGCTTCGAGTGCCGTAAAATCTAGAAGTATTCACTTAGCGTCTTGCATCATCGAACGTGTGCGCCCTTTGCGGATCTGCGAATAGTTGGTGATATAGCCTGATTAGCTGCAATCCGCAACGATATCTATGAGAGCCATATATCTACCAATTGCTTTGTTTCCTCTTACTTGTTTGATATAGACATCCTACAAAAGTTGGTGACCTCGAGGACAGTTGCTTCGATGCCTAGACCAAGGCAGCGGATACCCCCTCCGACAGAACACACAAAGATAAATGTGGATGCAACAGTTGCGAGGGGTGGTGGTTTTGGAGTTGTAGGAGTGATTTTCCTGCACCAAGGAGGAAATTTTCTGGGTGATTCAGCAGTTGTCTTCACAAATATCGATGACCCTGCAATACTTGAAACTTTGTCTACCAGAGAGGCCTTTTCGTTGGCCAAGGATCTATATATTTAGAGGATTTTGTGGTGTTCGATTGCAAGGTGGTCATTGAAGCCATAAGGAGCGGGAGTACTGCAAGCCATGAAGTTGTAGTGCATGAAATTAAGGATCATTCTTTAGGTTTTGTTTCTTGTATTTTTAGCCATGAGTGTAGGACCTCGAATGTCGAGGCTCACAATCTTGAAAAGCATGCAGTTACTTTGGGGGATGACCACCATGGCTTGTCTAGTCAAGATGGAGATCTTCTTTTCGTCTATGTTAACATTGGGACAAAATAATAAAACTTTGTGGAGAGCAATTAATTAGAGGGTATCTGTTGCAGAGGTCACTTGCGCGCTCCGAGCGCTCCAAGTGTCACGTTTTGGTGTGTTTCGATGTTTTTCTTTGGTCCCTCCGCAATCGACACGTGGCACGTTCTGGATGCACAGCGCACAGCCACAGCGCAGAAACAGATCCAGCCACAGTTTTTCGCGCAACCACAACCTTGTTTTTCAGTCACAGCCACAGTTTTTGCCCAGTTTTTCAGCCACAGCCACAGCCACAATTTTTTTACCCACAGCCACAGTCACAGTCAAAGTTTTTTCAGCCACAACCACAGTTTTTTCAGCCACAGCCATAGTTTTTTCAGTTGCAGCCACAATTTTTTCAGCCACAGGTCCGCGCGCAGTCACGGGAGAGTCCGCACGCAGTCACAGAAGAGTCCGCGCGCAGCCACAGTTGTTGTTTCGCGCGGGACACAGTAAAAACGTTACATGTGGCGGTTCCAGAGAAACGGCGAAAGTGACATCTGCGAAGCCGCGCGGGAGAGTGCCCTCTAATTAGTGATTGACTACTTTGTGAGATGGCCTCTAAAAAAGTTGCTTTCTCAAGGGATGGGGCCTCTAGATTAGCAGGAGCCATTTCTCGACTGTTGCGATAGAAAGCTCTCTCTCTCTCCTTTGGTGAGCGCACTATTGGCCCAATACATTATTCTAGCTATGGACGTGGTTCTTTTTGTAAAATTTTTATCGAATTTTCGCTATTTACACGGATTTTCCTTCATTTTATTTCTGTACATTATCTTTGGTTTTCTTTATTCCATTCACAATTTTCATCGGCTTTCTTCATATTCTTGTTTTTTTCTCTTTGCTTCACATTTTCTTTTTTGAACACATTGTACTTTCTTTGTGTGTATCAACAACATTTTTTCTACACAATTATTATTATCAAATACAAGATTATTATTTTTATCAAATATAAGTTTTGATGTATATTTTTATACATATTGGAATACATATAAAATATATTTATATGCACATTAAAAGAATTCAAATACATATTCTAAAATAACTAAATACATGTCAATTTTTTTCTAAATACATGTTGAAAATATACTTTTAATGGGACAAAACATGTTGTTAAAACTATGCGGATATTCTTTAATATTGTATACACATTTTTCAATAATGTCACAAACATGATTTTTGAAAAGCGTAGTTTTTTCAAATATAACATACATATTTTTAGTAGCACTTTACATTTTGCAGTTACAAGAGTATATTATTCTTATATGAGCATTTTTTTTAAGTATCACATAAGATTTTTGAAAGGCATGATTTTTATAAAACGTACTTTTTTTTGTAATTACATTAATTTGTGTTTTGTATAAATATTTTAAAAATTACCACAAACAATTTTTGAAATGCCATAAACGTTTTTTGTTATCTATATATTCTAAAATTATGCTAAAAATATTTTATACTATGTCAGTTAAATTCAAATTCCTCGATTTTAAGGAACATTCTTTAGGTTTTGTTTCTTGTATTTTTAACCAGGAGTGTATGACCTCAAATGTCGAGGCTTAGAATCTTTAAAAGCATGCACTTACTTTGGGGGTTAACCGCCATACTTGTTTAGGGAAGCTGAAGATCTTCTTTTTGTCTGTGTAAACATTGTGACAAAATAAAAAATCTTTTTGAGATGACCGTAATTTTTTTTGCTTTCTCAATGGACGGAGCCTCTAGATTAGCAGCGGCAGCTATTTCTCATCTTTTATTTTAAGGGCCAGTTATTTCTCATCTGTTGCGAGGGAAAGCTCTGTCTCTTTTCGTGAGTGTGATATTGGGCCAATACATTATTGTAGCTACGGACATGAGTTTTTTCTGTGATTCTCTTATCAATTTTCACTACTTACAAGGGTATTTATTTTAAAATAATTAGAATGCATTTTTTAATAAATAATTAGAATGCATTTTTAAATAAATAAATATGTGTAAAACTTTTTCTAAATACATGTTGGAAATATATTTTAAATGACACAAACCATGTTGTTAAAACTATGCAAACATTATTTTTTATTGTATACACATTTTACAAAAATGTCACAAACATGAATTTTGAAATGCATAAAGGACAGACCCAGTGCATAGAACCTCCCACACAAGGTGAGGTCTGGGAAGGGATTATAGGAAACTAGTCTTACCCTTGCTACAATGCAATACAGAGAGGCTGGTTCGAACCCAGGACCTCTTGGCACAAGTGGGGAGGACTTCACCACTGCGCCAGGCCTGCCCTCAATTTTGAAATACATGGATTTTTTAAATATAACCTACATTTTTTAATAGCACAATAGATTTTGCAGTTACAAGAATATATTTTTATTATATGAACATATTTTCAAAAGATCACAAACATTTTTTGAAAGCCTTGCTTTTTTTAGAATCCAACATACTTTTAAAAAAATTTGCAGTTACAAGAATATATTTTTATTATATGAACATTTTTTCAAAAGATCACAAACATTTTTTTGAAAGCCTTTCTTTTTTTAGAATCCAACATAATTTTTTTTAATTACATGAATTTGTGTTTAGTATAAATATTTTAAAAAATACCAATATTATTTTTTGAAATGTCATGAACGTTTTTTGAATGTTATCTAAATATTTTAAAATTGCGCTAACAATTATTTTACACTATGTCAGTAAAAGTCAAATTCCTCGATTTTAAGGAACATTCTTTTGTTTTTGTTTCTAATATTTTTAGCCACGAGTGTAGGACCTCAAATGTCGAGGCTCACAATCTTGAAAAGCATGCAGTTACTTTCCCTGTTGCGAGAGAAAGCTCACCTCTCCTTTCATGAGGGCACTATTGGGCCAATACATTATTGCAGCAATGGAGGAGATTTTTTCTGTGATTTTCTTATCGATATTTCACTATTTACACGGATTTATTTAATTTTACTTCTTTATTTTATCTTTGGTTTTATTTATTTCATTCACAATTTTCATTGGTTTCCTTTCATATTCTTGTTGTTTTTTCTTTTCTTTGCTTTTTCTTTTTTTTCAACACATATCCACATTCTTAACACACAATATTTTTTGTATGCATCAACAACATCTTTTTCTCCACATTTACAATTTAATAAATACAATATTAACATTTTATAAAATATATGTATTGATTTATATTTTTTATACACATTGGTATACATATAAATATATTAATATGTGTACATCAAAAGAATTCAAATACGTTTATAAAAATGAATAAATATGTGTCAAGCTTTTTCTAAATACATGTTGAAAATATAGTTTTAATGATACAGAACATGTTGTTAAAACTTAAAACTATACAAACATTATTTTATATTGTATACACATTTTTCGAAAATGTCACAAACATGATTTTTGAAATGGATGTTTTTTTTAAATGTACTCCGTAACTTACATTTGTTGAATAGCACGATAAATTTTGCAGTTACAATAATATAATTTTATATGAATTATTTCAAAACATATTACATACATTTTTTGAAAGCCATGATTTATTAAAAATGTAATGTACATGTTTTTTTAATTAGATGAATTTGTGTTTTGTATAAATATATTTTTTAATAACACAAGCATTTTTTGATATGCCATAAATTTTTTTGAATGTTATCTGTATATTTTAAAATTGCGCTAACAATTATTCTATACTATGTTAGTAAAACTCAAATTCCACAATTTTAATTTATGTTATGTAATATATGTGCTTAGAATATTTTCAGAAATATGAATAAATAAAATTGAAATACAAACGAATGAAAAAACAGGGGAGAAAGGCAAACTTGTGTGAGAATCTACTCGGACCGGTCCATTAATAGCGACGGTAGGGTGCGCTTGCGGCGAGACCAGGTTCGGTCTCACACGAACCGATACATAGCTGATAGCTGTCATCTCAATACATAGCCGCTCCCCGCTAAATTGTTAGCCAAATCTGTTGATAAGGGCCAGGTTTTTTGAGCGGCTTAAAAAACAAGATGCTCTTCTACAGCTTAAAAAATAAGCCGTTTTTTAAATTATTGAGACTTTTATACTTTAGAAGTCCCAACAAATAAGATATGTGGTTATGGTAGAAGCTGGGAAGGGGCGGTTAATTTTTTGAGCCGCCAAAAGGGTTGACCCTAAGCCAACTCATCAATAGGTTAACACACTTCGATAATGTCATTTTACCATTTTAAAAACCTTGTAAACTGCATCAAGCTAAAAAAAACTGAACTGCACCCAGCATAAAAATAAGTCTCAGTTCTGCTGCATCGGGAGCTACCAATGACTAAAAAAAATGTGTATTAAGATGCAGTAAAAGAAAGTATTTATCCTTTTTTTAGGGAAAGAATGCATTGGTCAAATGACTAAGGCCGGTACGGATTTCAAAAACCAACTTCTTAACCATAAATTACATGAATAGTATATATTTTTCTGAATTCGAAATTACATGATTGAAAACTTCTTTCAAATACAAAATTTAACAGTATATTTTTTTCACATATAAGTATATAACCCACGCTTAGTTGGTCTATTTTATGGTCCAAGTTAAATTTTGAAATGTGTGCGCGCCTTATTCATTGGAATGAAGGGAATATGATGAGAGTAAATATTTATCCATCAAACCATCAATCCATGCACTGTTACTGCACACGAGCTCCAAAGCAAGAAAGTTTCAGAAGCCGCACACCAACCATCAAGCCTCCAAACCTCACATGCATCCCAGGACAACTCTACTACTAGTGCATGTCACCCACAAAATGCTACACCTCAATTTACAAGCTTCCCTTCAGACAACAAACAAAGAAAAGAAAGCACGCAGAAGGATCAACATGAAAAACTAGGTGCGGAGCGCCATGAACAGGTTCTGCCTTCTTGCGTGCTCGGGGACCAGGCGCTCGATGACCTCTGGAGGTATGCCGTTTAGCTCTGCCAAAAATGTCACGGAAAATGGACTGATTCAGCTGAAGGGAAGTTTATCGGACGCAGACAGAATGTCATTTCTGAAGTAGGGACACTGAAGGTAAATTTAACTACTCCACTACCGATACAGAAATGGTGTTAGAGAAAGCTTGACAAGTGCAGCACGAAGGCAAAGCCGATAGCAACCAAAATCGGCAACCAAGTGAATTGCTTGGACTGCTACTGCTTATTAGGTACAGTTATAGTACCTTGAGATCGGAAGTTGAAGAGGGGAGGAAGAGGGCGACCGTTTGGTAGACGGGTGTTTGGATCTCTCAACTCATCGAAGAACGGGTGCATGCAGGCTTCCATCTGAAGAATGGTTCCATGGTTAAAACATATAAGAGCTCACAGCTGTATCAACAAAAGGAAGTGATAGTGTGGCCTTACAGCAGTGCACCGAAGATCTGGCGAGTATTGCAGAAATCTGCTCACAAGGTCCATTGCTTCAGGTGGAAGCTTTTTCTGGAAAACCTGAATAAAAGGAAAACTTTGAGGTAAAAGAAGAATCATGGAAAATACTCCCTCTGTATCAAAATAGAAGACATTTTTAGTTTAAATTGAACTACAAAAACAGCTTATATTTTGATACAGAGGAAGTATGTTGGTTTAACTCTGCACTCGAGCATGACAGACAATAACTTTCTATTTTGTATATCAATTATTGTTTCTCACAGTTTATCAGCATGCTAGTCAATGCTAAAGGTCCAAAAGTATGCACCAACTTGAACAGAAAATGTGCAGACCAGGCAACAATGCTTCAATTTTGCATGACAGACATAATATGCGGACTACCTTGTGCCATGGATGGGCCTTAATTTGCGGGAACTTGAACTCTGTGTAGTTTGGATTCATGCACTTGATCTCTTCCCTTGTTGGAGTACCCAAGACCTGCAAGACACTATGACTGAACATGTCATTGTAAAGAATACAGGTCGCAAGAGGAAACAGTTTAAGATGTCATACAAGATTTTACCTTGATAATCTCAACCAGCTGATCAACTCCACTTTCCCCAGGAAAAAGAGGCTGCATGGATGAGCATTATGAGAATAAGCTAGAGAGTAAATGTAAGAGACTATGCATGAACAAAACCTGTCCGAGAAGCAGCTCTGCCATGACACAGCCTGTGGACCATAGATCAATGGCAGTAGTATATTCAGTTGCACCAAATATTAGTTCTGGTGCTCGGTAATATCTTGAGCATATGTAGGAGATATTTGGCTCTCCCTTGACCTGCATATATGCAAAACATTACATAACAAAAAATTAGAAATCACCATGATTGGGTAGGTTACCGGCATAAGTGCACACCTTTTTTGTTCTAGTCAAGAATGTTTAGCATGTTCTTTCAGAGATCAGCAGGACTCATGGATCGAAATTTCTAACTAATATAGAAGAGAACTTACCAAGACCTTTGCACTACCAAAATCACATATTTTGAGCTGGTGTGTATGTGGGTTAACCTGCAGTGGAAAACTTACTAGGTTAGTACAAATGTATTAGTGGCTATTCAAATTTGATTAGTAAATGTTATTCCTGGTGAAAAGAAAGCTCAACTAGCCAAACAATCTAGAGAGATTTGAGGGAGATATGTATAGTACAACATATTAAGCATAAAAAAGGAGGTTAAAAATCTCACAAGAACATTCTGTGGTTTGATATCACGGTGGCAGATGCCAACACAGTTATGTATATAAGCAAGTGCTCGGCATATCTGCAAAGTTACCAGATTACAGGAAAAATTATTAAACGACCTATAACAATCACATTTTGTGCTAATACTCAATATTAAAAGACTACTGAAGGAACAATTCTGTTGCATAGCCGGGGCATTATATTTTTACTTGCACAACAGATAGAAAAACGATGTATAGCAGAACTCATTAACTTAAATTGTATCTGTAGTAAGAACAAAATCAGCGGAATTAAATTCTTAGCCGAGGCATGTAAATATTTAGGATGCATTAATGTGCAATTCATCAGTTATACGATACATGGTTTATCGTAATCCCTAGAGATATCCTTCACACTACCACTAAAAGGTGCAAGTACTTATCTCAGAAAAGTTTGATAGCATCTCATTACATGTGTGATATACATTGAGAAAATAACACCTTGCGGTTAAATTAGCATACAGAAAAAAGGTGTAGGTAATAAATCCAATTATCCAAATACTGTAGAACTAACAGGCTGGCTCAATTATCTGTTTGAATGTCCCAGGATTTATTTCAGTTTGTTAGTGAAGCCGTCAAGATGAATAAATGTGAAACTTCTAGATAGGTGCCAATAGAGTACTCCACTATTGGAACATAAGTTTCTGAACAGGAAGACAAAAAAGGGCTGTAACTAAGTAGGCAACATATCATCGGAAATTCGCTTTGGCACACGGGTGCATATGCACCTGGGATTTGAAAAACATATTTGAAAATGTCAAAAAAATCTGAAATAAAATTTCACGGATATATCTTCATATTCTATGTGTTCACAGAGTCGTTTCACCAGAAAACGATATATTTTGTGCCTTATGTAAAAAAGATAAAAAAAGTGTCGTGAAAAGTCTTATTTTAGTACCAAATTTTGTCTTTTTTATACAAGATACAAAAATTGTCGTTTTTTCATGAAACGACTTTGTGAACATATAACATGTTAAGATCTACGCGCAAACATGTTTCGTAATTTTTTTTGACATTTCAAAATATGTGTAAATTTTATTTTAAATAAAGGGTGCATATGCACCCAGGAGCCAAAACACCACTCACATATCATATACTAATGTACTTAGTAACCAAGAAAGTTTTGTACCATGAGTTTACTTGACATCATGTAGATAATTTTGGTAACAAGTATGCCTAGTGCAAAGATTAACATTTAAATAGTTTTTTTTATAGAGGACAAGTGTGCAAAGCTAACTGCCAAGATAGGTCAGACCTGATAAGTGTATAGTTTGACATAAACGAGGGGCACTCTTTGATTCATTCTGTTGTACTGTCTTGCCATCCGGTTTACTGTCTCTGGAACAAACTCAAGAACAAGATTGAGATAGAGCTCATCCCTTTCGGTGGTTGAAAAGAAGTAATGCTTAAGACCAACAATGTTAGGATGGTCGAGCATATGCATAATTTGCAATTCCCTGTTCTTGTATCGCTTATCTTGAAGAACCTTTTTGATGGCAACAACTTCTCCCGTTTCTCGACATTTGGCCTGAAGAGTTGACAATAACAGGTTATATGCCTTCAACAATTAATTGAGCATAGACCAGCTTAGACAATGCAAAGTTCAGAAGTTTACCTGAAATACAACCCCAAAAGAACCAGTTCCAACCACATGTTCAGCAATGTAACTGACCGACTGTTTCATTAACCACTATATCAGCAAATTTTGCTACACAGCCAATATTATAGATTCTAAAGATGAATGTAGCATTGCAATTACCTGTTTAGGCAGACCATTTCGACCACGGATTGTGGTTGCAATTATTTGACCAGCTTCAGAACCAGAATCTGCAACCACATCTGGCTCAGTATCCTGCAAATGAAGAATTTAGTCAATTCATCTATAAAAACAAGATGCAAAGTTGAACAACAATTATCCTTAGGCTTGCTGTGAATATGCATGAGCCATAACATAGCGAAGCTATAGCATAAAACTATGCATTCCGAGGATGTAAAACACAGTAGAGCGAATCACACATGTATACTTGCAATAACACAATGATTCATTACACACAAAAAAAATCAAGCAGGACCATAAAGGAGGGGAAGAAGATGGCTTGAAATACATGGTCGATTAAATACGGTGATTACTGACAGACTGCTCATTCTACCTCAAACAGTACAATTAGTTCTGTCGCAGGTCAATCTAACAGGAGTAGGAAACCATTGAACCAAACCTACCCTTTCATCAGCAGCAGCATCTGGCTTTGCATCTCTGAGTTGCATCCCCACCATCCCCCTTCCTAGGAACTCGACTGAGCTGGCCTGCCCCTTCAAGACATTCCCCTGCCGCGACGAGCTCCCGGCACCGCCGGCATGCCTCTGTCCAGAATACGCCATCTCCCAGCTGATTGGTAAGGATTAATAGAGGTCACCGAGGTCAGCTTCTGCAAAAAGCAGAGGGCTCATCCCATTGCCAGCCGAAGATCAGCCTGCCACTTCCAATGCAGCTTCCTCCACCGTCTGCTTCAACGAGACCTGCATAAACATCCCACCCAAAAATAATTGAGGAAAAAAATCATTAAAAGAGCTCAGATTGATATGCTGGACTGAAAAATCTCCAGAAAATAGCCAGGAAATAAATTGCATACAACTCGTTATTCTTCAGTCAGAGCACACATCTAAAAAAATATCAGCCGAATTTCCACCCACCCAGGGGCCATGAAGATCCACTAAATGAAAAAACCAGTCACCCTCGCCAAATAGGGAGGCAAATCAGGTAATCCATCCCGAATTCCCGCAAACAGACTAAAAGATGATTTTTTTTATCGTGGTGGGATCAAAGAGTCCAAGAACCAGTACCTGCCGCGGAGATCGAAGACCGGAAATTCTCGGAGCAGATCAAGCCGCAGCAGACCCTTAGCGGCTCCTGCGATTCTTCTCACTCCGAGAACTGCCGAGTTCGGGGGCGCCGGAGGAGATGGTCAAGGGGGCGGCCGGCTCTGTCAAGAGCAATTAGGTAATGGTGACCGGTGGAGAGTGAGGGAGCCCTGAGTGAGTGAGTGGAGGGGGGCAGGGGGCGGCTGCTAGCTCCTCCCCTTCTCCCTTCCAAACTTTTCCTTTTCTGGCATGAATTATTGGCATGGAGTAGAAAAATAGTTGAGAAAGAGGCGATGGTGAGCATGTGAAAGAAAGGAAGAAAGAAACAAATTGGGACTGAGACTCTGAGAAGTTGTCAATTTGGCAGCAAAATGGATTGACTGATAGATGGATGAAAAATAGATGAGTTTTTCATTTACCTGGCAGTGACCTGTGATGTGAAGTGATAATTATTTATTTTTCAGGTCATATAAACTGATGGTGATATGCTTGTATTTGGGATATTACGGCGACTCTAACGTTGTGCATCAAATCGTCATAATGTCTGCACCGGAGGATTAAAACACCTTTTACCATTCAATACATGCATGAAAAGTTCAAACGATCGAATTTTCGCAAACCAAAAGCAAAAAAAGGAAAGGTTCGACCATCTAAACCTTCATCACGTAGGCCTCTAACAACTCTGGTCCACCCAAAAGGACAAAACCCTCTTTCTCTCTCTAGTTTCGCTCCAATTGTCACTTCGCTCTCGACGCCTCACTTATGTTGGTCCAAAGCGAACATGACTAGTCATTGCCGCATGTTGAACGAAAGGCGTGGGAGTCGAGAATTTGCTTCCACCCACCGCCCGCGCCTCGTTAATACCGGTTTGGAGCATATGTGTCGACCAAGACGTCGTGATGACCTCTTATGGCATCCAAGCGGGCTAGCCATCTCCCCGGCATTCATGCTGGCACGACGAACAAGAAGTCAACTTTGAAGGACGCATCCAAGCCATCGCTCTGCCTACCCGGGCACCCGCTATTTAAAGATCGTCGACCACATCACAAACCCTAACATCTCTGAGCCCCATCTCCCTCCGCCTGAGCCGCTGACGCACCACCCTTTCCCTTTCATCTTTTTGAACATGCCATCATGGAGATTCCCGAGCGGTGCTCGATTCCGTGCGCAACACCCGCACCATCCACTGTGAGCAGTGACGGCTCCATGGAGCGAAACCACCCCTTCAACTACATCATGGCGAAGGTGATGATGGATGAGACCAATGGCAATATCGGCAGCTCCGCGTCTTTCGTGCCGGGCCACCACAACAATGAGGTTGGTTCGTCTAGTTCGATGGTCAACCTCACCTCCACGTCAAAGTCCAGATGAACCCCGAGGAGAAGAGTAGGCTAGGGTCGGATCCATTTGCTATGTAATAAAAATCAAATATTGGTGCTCGGTTTTTTGTTTGGTGAATCGGGTTGAATGACCAGCTCCCCTACCGATATCTGCGAACATGTCTGAACATTTGATGTGTTTGTTTTGATGCACATCGTTGAAGTTGCCCTTACTTTCTCAGTGATAAAACTAGTGTTTGTTGTGCATTTATAGCAGAGAAAATATTAGTTTATAAAAGAACAAAAAGATTATATCTCTTGCTTCATCTAAAAAGAAAGAAGATTATATCTCTCTGCTTTGGAGGAGCTGATGATGATGCTGTCAAATGAGCCTTCAAAGTTGCACAAAAGCATTCAATTATAATATTCAAAGTCCAAACACAAAATCCAACACATTGTGATCCAAAGTGGACATGTGGTGCCACACAGCTTTCGGTAGAAACAATGGCTGGCTTCAGGGTACGACCACAACCACTCCGTCAAGGCAGCAAGTATAATCAGTAGTAATGCATCTATATATCTACATTCTCAATCATGATTCTTTGTTATAAACGACAGTTTGGTAAATTACATGGGAAAACACCCCCTATTACTTCTGTATGCGCTGATAAAGCTTCTCTATGTAGTACTGAATAGAATGTTGGTCCATTTGCCTTGTGTATAAATAATCAGTAGTAATACTGGGTAACATGCTGTTTTTTTTTATCTTTTTTCCTGCAGTACTCTATTTACTAAACAAAATGTTCCCTCTGTACTTTTTCCTCCGTATGCATGTGCTCTCAAATCCACAGCTCTGCCTGCCTGCCTGCCTGCAATGAGAGGAGTAGATCTTAACATAGCAATGATATTCATAGCAAGCAAGACATAAAACAATGCAACTGCAACCACACATGCTAGCTTTTGCCAAACAAGAATGGCAACAAGAAACAAGTGGCAGCAGCAACAGAAAGGAGCACTCCAAAAGCTCCACCAGCAAAGAAAGAAAGATGGCTGCCCTGCCCTGCCCTGTTCATCCTCATCATGCTCATCGTGCTGGCTGTCTGTCGTTTGCTCGCTGACCAGGTCAATGACAGCATAGAACATTTCTACTTCAGCTTGAACATAACATATTACGACCATAAAGTGAAAGTGCTGGTGCGTGTGCTGTAAGAAGCTGATTCATCGCAGCTGGACTCTGATAATCTAAGTATGTGTACTACATAACTTACCACTTTAATTACCAGAACATGTCCTGCACTGAGATGGTTACTTGATCAGATCCCGACGGCGTCGAGGAGCTCCGAGTGCTGCGCCACGGACACCAGCGTGTTGGCGACGATGGCGCCGCTGGCAGCCACCGCGGGCACGCCGATCCCGGGGAAGGTGGAGTCGCCGCAGCAGAAGAGCTGCGGGACCGGCGTCGCCTGCCCGGGGAATGTGGCCTCACCAGCCTTGATGGCTGGGCCGTAGGTGCCCCTGTTCCTCCGGAGGAACCGCTTGTGCGTCAGAGGCGTGCCGACCAGCTTCACGTCGCACTTTTCCCTGCTGAATTTCGGTCCCAGGGCCAGCTCCACCGCCTTCCACATCACCTGCAACCAAAGTTTGCATTTGCATTACAAAGTTGGTTAAGACGGACAGCAGTAAAAAGGAGTGTCTAAACTTTTGCTGAACTTTTGAGAAAGGAGCTCTTTGCTAAACTTTCAACAAAGGTGTTCCAAGAATGTTAAAGTGGAACAAAGTGTATCAAAATTTTAGGTGCTGATTCCGAGATATGAAGGGAACAAATTTGAAGTTATGTGGATCAGAAGAGTAGTATGCAATTCTGCTACGTTGTAGTATGTTACCTCGGAACGCTCCTCTTTTAGGCTCCGGTACGCGGCGCTCTTCCGGTCGAGCCCCTCCCACAGGCCAAAAGGCTCCGTTCCCGGCGTGTAGGCATGGAGGATGTGCTTTCCCGGCGGCGCCAGGCCCTCGCCAAGCACGCTGGGGACCGATATCAACACCACATTCTGCTCGCCGTC
The DNA here is from genome assembly GCA_950022295.1 of Bromus sterilis. NCBI lineage: Eukaryota > Viridiplantae > Streptophyta > Magnoliopsida > Poales > Poaceae > Bromus > Bromus sterilis. The sequence goes on along the minus strand of OX465595.1, from coordinate 446,601,946 downwards.
GACTCCTTTGTCCCAGTCGTTGACAACAATATGGTGGATCCCGAGGTCTTCCTCGGCATTCTGCTCAAGTTACATAGGTTGTTACGGTGAGAAAACGTACCGATTAAGCGAACATGTAAATAAAGATAATTTTGTAGGATCAAATTAAGATATGACAACCAACCTTGGCGTCAAAACCCAAATGGAGGTGCATGAACGAATCGCACTGCGGCGTCGCATTCACTTGATTTTGGTATGATTTCGGAATGGCGTCTGGTGGCAGCAGACCCAAAGTATCCCACATGGACGCGTTGCTAACGACGGCTTTCTTCGCACGTACGATCTGCAAAGAGGAAGACATTCCTGACAGGATTTCAGCATGTTCAAAACCATAGGTAGCATGATGGAAGTCAATATGAGGGAAAAGGTAATCATGGCACTCGAAAACGGATGCATGAGAAAGACAACGAGGTCGTCTTGGCCTACAAGATTTCCATGGTCTGCCACTAGTGCAAAGGTGGCAAAAGGCCTAAATCTTGATGGGATGGATATCCAGTAGTACACAAGATAACACTTAGTTTGCTTGGGAATGATGATCCTATATATATAGTATTGGCTACTGTGGATTGTACCTTCTGATTGAAGGATTTTTGGCATCTATATACTACTACTTGATATGATAAATATATGTGATATGACTCTGAATCAGAGCCTTACTAATCATTACTATTGTTGGATACTTATATCAGTATAAGCTAAATTTAAACGTTGGGACCTTGCTGTACACTTTCAAACTTGTGACTCGTGAGGACTGAAAATGTACTTCACATAATAACCTCTTCAGATTATTGGTGGCGGAAATTCAGATATCATATTAATCATTAACCATACAATTTTAAAAGTTGGCTTTAAACACTAACAGGAAATTTATTATTGTATTGTGAACTGTACCTTCTGATCAACTGAAGGAATTTAGGCATCTACTGTATTACATATTATGAAATATATGCATAGTACTTGATATGATAAACGTGTGTCATCTGAATCAGAGCCTTACCAATCATTGTCAAGCGGTTAATCCCCATGAACTAATATTATACTTTAAATATTTGACAATAAAATGGTATCCTAGGGAGGGCCTTACCTGTCCACCTCGTAGCTTGACCCCAACAGCCCGACCATTCTCGATCAAAATGTTCTCCACGTGAGAATTAAGAGCAACTCTTCCACCGAACTTTTCGATACCTCGTACGAGGGCATCGATTATCGCTCCACTCCCGCCCAGAGGGTACTCCAGCGAGCATCCTGGCTTGTACCATTCTGCAAACATATAAACCTGACATTGTAGTTAGACCAAATGATGAACATAAATCTTTAGAATTATGTACTTGAAAATATCTAGGCGAGTAGGGGTGTTACAAGGGAGAGTTCAACAGAACCGCCAATGACTAATTAGAGACAAAGATTTATTTGGTGTGGAAAATCTAAGTCTTGCATGTTACAAAAGCCCATGGCTCTAATGCCAAATGGCTGCCATCTACTTTAGAGATGCTATGTTCCAAAAGGAAAGAATTTTGTCACAAGTTGTGGCTGTAGTTTAGTGGTGAGAATTCCACGTTGTGGCCGTGGAGACCTGGGCTCGAATCCCAGCAGCCACATTCTCATGTTTTTTCCTTTTAAAAGAACAGACAAATAAAATTACTACTGTACAGTTTTTTTACATTTCAAAATTACTATTGATTTAAGGGACATGAACAGACAAATAGATACATACTGTGCACCAATTTGGTTCGTTTATCGAAACCCAGCAGCCACATTTCATTTGGTTTAAAGTTTTTCCTTTCTAAGGGCAGGGCCTTGGCCCGGGCCTGTCTAAGGAACACACAAATAAAATTACTACTAGTTTTTTTACACTACAAAACTATTACTGGTTTAATTGTTTTTTTTGCGGGGTAAAGACACTTCCATTACACAACTACCAGACCAGGTTTCTCAGAATTACACATAGACAGGATATTCGGTGGAACCGAACCCAACCAAACTTGAGTACGATGATCTAATCTACCTAACTTGGAAAGTAAAGAACTAACTTTATTCTGCTTAACATCCACTCTTACCAAATACTCCCTCCGTCCCATAATATAGTAACGTTTTGAAAACTATGCTAGTTTTCAAAACGTTACTATATTATGGGACGGAGGGAGTAGCTATTTCTATGAGCCAAAAGAAGCTTAACATTACGCACAAGAGACGCGTAAATAGACTATTACTGGTTTAATGGCCATGAGCGCACAAATAGATAAAGATTGTGCACCAATTTGATTCGCATAACACACTGTACTAGCCTTTTATTTCATGTGATGTTCACGACACATGTATTTATTAGAGTCCAACAAATATGCAGTTACCATTATGGTATTACGTAATTTTCATCTAAAGCACTGAAGTGAACAGTATAATTAACCTGGTAGGAATTTATCAGCTTACCATTTCTGCAGAAAGCGCGCTGTCGGATTTGACGCCTGCGAGCAGAAAGCAGAGGAGGTCGATCCAGTTACGGACAAAGGGGTTTTTCAGCTCCAGGGAGTCGACAATCTCCGAGAACGGGCGTAGCAGTTTCGTGGCGCCTAGGGCTCCTCGAGGCCCCATTTTTATCAAGGATTGCAACAGAGAAGGAGCGTATCTGCCCGCAGCCGTGGAAAGGATGCCCAGGTCGCCTCGGATGGAGAGGGGAGGCAGAGCCATTGCAGCTGCAGATATAGGAATAACTGCGTCCTGAGATTGTTTTGTTATACTGTGTTAGAAAGGGTTTCAAGAGGCCATAACATCAACATGGTAAGTTAATCTTGGTCTCGCATTTGCATCGTGACACTTCTACAAATTTACATGACACTTTTATATTATATACAAAATGCACAAAAGAGCAATTGCATTTGGCATTATGTGTATTTTTCAGCTAGTTCAGTGTGTCTAGGTGCAGCTAACCAGACTTGTAAGTACTAAGAAGCTGAATATGGAATGCAGGGAACTCACTAGAAGCTTTTGCCACTCCCGGGTTGCATCAAGACCAACATAAGTCTCAAGGTCCTGCAAGAATTGTATGTAATCACTATTATGACCAGAGCATTCGGATACAAACAAAGGGTAACATAAAACACCAAACAGAAGTGCAGTGATAAGACACTGCTAAGTTTCATAGACAGAAAGCAACCAATTATAAGTCACGCTTATTAGCAAATTTCAGTCTCATCCTTCCGGCAACAGAGAACATCATATGAATGAATCCAGAACAGCTCACTGTAAATTAGTAACAAAGAGTATGGTATGTGTACAAGTTAACTGAACCTTGAGGAAATCTGTCGGCCCTATGCGTGACTCGAACTGGCCTTCAGGGACATGCACCATCCAGGAGTCATAAGATGCACACGGGACCGATTCGCCTAGCGCGTCGAGCACCTGCAGGGACGGTTAAATCATCATCATTTCATATCACATAGTTGATTTCTCTGAAATCAGTACAGCACAGACAGTTAATTTCTCTGAAATGTTCTCCCAATTTTGCTCTGTTTTGTTATTTGCAGAGGGAAATGGAGTTTATGTATGACCTGGGCGAGGGGGTTGGCCTGGGGGCCTCTGGACTGGAAGCCGGAGAAGAGCGAGGGGCCGGAGTCGAAGTGGAACCCCTTGACGTCGAACGAGTGGGCGGCGCCGCCGGGCCGGTCGTGGCTCTCCAGCACCACCACGTCCTTGCCGTACCTCGCCAGGAGCCCCGCGCAGCAGAGCCCCCCGAGCCCGCTCCCGATCACCACCACGTCCGCCTCCGGCCTCTCCGCCACCCTGGATGAAACGGAACCACGACGATGTCGGTCCAAGTGCTCGCCTGCACTACGGCGAAGTAAGAACAGGTGAGAGTGGTGGTGGTAATAATACCGTACCCGGGCGGTGAGGGGCCGGCGGGAGCGGCCACCTCCCTGCAGCGCGCGGCGGCGCCGACACGGCGCGGCACTGGAGCGGCTGCTGCTGCTGCTGCTGCTGGGCACGCGCGAGGGTGGCGGTTGCCGCGCGGCGGAGGGCGCGGCGCCGGGGAGGCCAGTGCGGTGGAGGCCATCTCGGCCGGCGGTCTCGTCGCCGGTGGAGCGGAGGCGGCGCGCACGGCAAGGTCACGAGTCTGGGTTCGGAAGAGGAGCTCGAGAGTGAGGCAGTGGCTGGGGACACGTGGCGCCTCGCCAACCTCTCTCCCCTCGCGGCTGAGCTCACTCACCCCACCTGGTGGTGCTGCTTCAAGCTTTCCACTTCTAAAAGCTTGTATTTTAAGAAACCGTGAGAAATAAAAATGAGTGTACTGTATTTTAAGAAACGAATCACTTTGACAATGAGACAAATTTGATTATTCTATACAAAATGTTGGATAACAAGAAGTCACAAGAAATCGAAATGTACTAAAGTCAAATCCCATGGCCCCATAGACTTATCAAAGGCTAGAAAAAAAACATAAATACAATCGGAAATATCCACGGCGCGACGATGATCTTTTTGTATGTGTACCAGGCCTTGGCTTGTGTCGAGGAGTACTGTCCAGAAGCCAAGGCAGGAGTTCGTCGATGCTCCCAATCTATCATGGCAACATACATATTTGAAAGAAGTATCTAGATGAGTGGTTCTTTCCTTGGCTCACTTTCTCATCCTCTCGCGTATCATTTATCCCAATGTCTCTCATTCTCGGAACTTTTCACCATGTTCTTGATCGGGAACACTATTGCATTAGATGATCGTAGCATTGATAAGCTACTCTTGTAACCATTTGTCTACCTTTTTAATGTATATGCAAACTTGTTATGTTCATACTGAGATGTGAGGATGAAGTGTAGGCTATGAAACTCACCATCTAACAAGTGAAGGATTTATATAGGTGAGTGGTTTTTATTATGGGTGGAAAAGTGGGTCGGAAGAAATAATGTGCACCATGTTTCATGAGCAGACATGAATCGGTCACTACTTATTGTGTGAGTCGCATATATGAAGTTGGTTTGTCTCACACATCAATTAAAATATAGTACACTTACGCCTATAGGTAGGTTGGAGGGTACCTTTTTATCCTAAATTTGTTGAGAAATATGTTTTGTTCATAAAGTGTGGAAGGAAGCTCATCTAATTGCCATTGCTGAAAAAAAACATAAATAGTGCATTTAAATATGAGATAGAAACCTCAAGAGTTAAAGACAAAAAACATGTGTGAGTTGAAAATTTAGTGATCACTAATCATTTCTAAAGCAGGTAAATCATTATTGCAGTAAAAAATTATGAACTACATGTGAGAAAAGGATTTCCTAGAGGCATGAACAATCAACTTTTCATGGCATGCACATGTACTCCCTCCGTTCAAAATATAGGTCTTTGGGGTATACTAGTTGTAGTATACTCCAAAGACCTATATTTCGATACAGAGGGAGTAAGTATGAATGGAAAAGAGTTGGTGTGAGTGGTCGGGTGACACATACTCTGGTGGCAAGGGGCCATTCACCGCCTGCCATCTCACGATCATGCATGTTGATGCAGCAACAAAGGTTGTGGGTCATGCATGGGGGTGCCCAGTGGGGGGCAATGGATCACTGGACCATGAGCCGAACTAGGCTTCACCTCAGCAATTGCCCGACCAACCTCCTTCGGTGAGAATGCGAGGGCGAGATCCACATTTTCAACAACAGAGACATGTCCCGCCTGAACTTTGATATAATTATCCTGATTATCAAAGTAGTTGGGGCGACAGATATAAGACAATTTAGATCGTTCATATTTATTAACGTGCTTCACAACAACTTTGACCTTTGATCCATTGAGATGTTTTGTATTCCAACATATTATGTATATTACAACAGATTTATCTCCTTTATCTTTCTAAGATTTCACGGGTACTCAAGATTCCAAGAATCGATCAAGGACGAGGTAAATTGTAGGGATGAATGTAAAGCTATAACAAAAACATATGACAGTAAGGGAAAGTATTTTTCTTTTGGAAAAGGAGGAGAACCCTCGGCCTAGTAAGGACAAGTCTGATAGCTGAAATCAATCACCCCTGGGGAGGGGGGGTGTCATGTGGTGTAGTCATTAAATGCCTAATGCATTTGTTCGAAGAAATCCTTCATAATTGAGGTAACCCCGTGAGACGCTAAGGGCCTTGGTTGGACAACAAAATTGTGATGCAGGAAGTTGACTGATTGTGAGATTATTAGGATGCATTCCCCACTTATACACGTTGACAACACATAATAGTGGTGTCTACCATGACCATGTTGAATATTTAGACGAAATCCCAAATAAAGTATACAACTGCAACTTAATACCTTAATGCCAGTCATATCTTACGTGTATTGTTTTCTCTTTAAAATTTTGTTCTTACATTCTAGGAAACCGGAAATCTTAGTGACAACGGAACCTTGCAAGAATCACCTTCTATTAGCAATTCTTATCATGGGTTCGATATCCAAGGTCATCTTTGAAAAAATACATGTATTATCTACTTCTGAAACCGGATCAAAGATATAATAGATTTTCTTTCTAATGATGTTGTCGGGGGAAGCATATTTGCTACACTAGTTAGGTGATTAGAGTTTTTGTTTCAGATTTTACTATATTTTTCTTTCACAAGTTCATACAAATCCCAAAAATTAGCATGGCTAAAAACCTTGTGAAGTGTGACTTTGTACAAAAATTACGAGCATGATGCTCTTAAGTTGCATTTATGTTAATTTTTTAAGAAAAATAAATAAAGAATGCCCCTAGCTTTTCTTAGAGGAACCATTACTTCACATAAAACTTCGCGTTACCAAGTGATCAAACACCTCTTAGAGGTGCAAAGCTACAAAAGATGATATTAAGATCGCGGCGTGTCACCCTTTGATAACGTTCCCCTCCCCGCTAGACCTCCCCTCTAGCTAGGCTGTTGGCCGCTCCCGTCACAATAGAAAACACCTCCCATACACTGGTGAGCATTTCATTTTCAATGTCCACCAATTATCTCGCTGCAAGATCTAAACGGGTGAAGATCTGAACTTGGCCAAAGGCCAAGAGTTTGAGCAATGTCTACCAATTATGTCGCTCCAAGATATGAACTTGGCCAAAGGCCAAGAGTTTGAGCAACACATTTGGTCATTATCAGAAGCCAGTCAACTTTCTTTAAGAACAAGGGCTTCAAGGATTATTTCTAGTGTTTGAATTCACCAGGTGCAAGATCAAGTTAACAAATGATTCCGTTGCAACCATTCTTCTTTCTTGTTTTGGTTGTCATGTCAGGCTGTTCAAAGTCTCAAGATCATCGAATTAGACGTTCAAATTCTCCGTTTATTCTAAAGTTGTGAGGTTGGTCATGGCTTTCCATCACCACCACATCCTTACAATACCTCGTCAAGAGCCACCGGCCAGCGGCGGGCGCGGCGTTGCCACGATGCGACACTGGAGTGGCGAAGGCACGTGGTTGTCGCATGGTGGAGGGCGCGACGTCTGGGAGGATGGTGCGGCGGAGGCCATCTCATACGGTGGTCTCGTTTCCGATGGAGTGGAGGTGGCACGCACGGCAAGTCCATGAGTTTGGGTAGGGAGCATGGGTGGAGCACGTGAGTTAGGAAACGGTTGGGGCACGTGGCTCCTTGTCAACCTGTCTTCCCTCACGGTTGAGCTCTCTCACATCACCTCGTGCTGCTGCTTGAAGCCTTCCTCTTATTGTGTAATCTAGTGCAACAAATGGGAACAATTGTGTTTTTTTGAAAGCGCTTTGACAAGAAGAAAACAAACACACATTGATTATTTTGTAAAATAAATTTTTTAACAAGAAGAAAACAAGAATGTACTGAAGTCAAGGTCCCCGCCCCATGATCTTGTCAAAGTCTAGAAAAAGGCAACAAATGCAATAAAAAATATCTGTGGCAAGAGGATACTATTGTCGTTGGTGTACAAGGTCTAGATTCATGATGAGGAGTATTGCCCGGAAGCCAAGTCATGAGTTCATCGATGCTCCTAATCTACTGTGATACCATACACAACTAAAAGAAGCTTTGTAGGCGACTCGTCGTTTCTTTAACTCACTTTCTCATCCTCCCGCGTATCACTTTTCCCTTTTCATTCCCAGATCTTTTTTCCATGTTCTTGGCCAGGAACTACTATTATATTAGATGATTATAGTATTAGCACACCCCTTTTGTAACTTATCGTCTAACTCTAATAGTGTATAAGCAAAGTTGATATATATCCATGCTAAGATATGATGTTGGAGCATAGACTGCAAAATTCACCAGCTAACAAGTGAAGGATTTATACTGGTGAGTGAATTTGGATATGGATGGGAAAGTGGATGAAGAAATAATGTACACCATGTTTGATGAGCAGGCATGAATCACACTACTTATTGTGTGGTCACATATATGAAATCTGTCTGTCGCACACATCACTTATAATATAGTACAATTACACTTGTAGGTATGGGATCAGAGGGTACTTTTTATCTAAAATTATTTGTTGAGAAATATGTTTTGTTCGTAAAGTGCGAATGAAAGTATGTCCAATCACCATTGATGAAGAAATGTATAGTGCATTTAAATCGAATATACTACCATCAAAAGTTAAAGACACAAAAACATGTACAAGTTGAAAATTGAGTTGCCACAAGTAAAAGTTTTTATGAACTACATGAGAGAAAATGCTTTCCTAGAGGCCTAAACAATCGTCTTTTCATGGCATGCACATGTTTGTTTGAATTGCAAAGAGTTGGTGTGAGTGGTCGGGCGACACATTCTCCGATGGCAAGGGGGCGAACACCGCCCGATAGCTCGTGACAGTTCCTATCAGGTGTCAACACAACAATGAAAGCCACTACAGCTTCTAGCCATGCCCGAGGGTGGCAGGTGGTGGGTTGTGGTGGTGGTTCCAAGGGGTACAATGTAGTCATCGTTGATTTGAAGGTTACATGCTCTGCAATGGTTCGAGTTTAGGTGAGCAAGATAATTGAAAGAGGAAATGATTGAAGTGTCAAGGGTGAGAGTGAGACGAAGGCTGAGGATATGTGGCGCGTTATCGGCCTTTCTCACCCTGTGGTTGAGCTCTGTCACCTCACCTGATGCTACTTGGGTTGATTCAACTTATTTCTAATGTACAATATTAAATGGACATGGAAATGAAAAAAAGTAAGATAAATGGATTGAAGATTGTCAAGTTCAGCACACCTAGAATTTGATGAAACCTAGATAATGCCACAAATAATGCAATTGAAGATCTCGGTGAAATGGTGACGTTTAATCGTACTTGTCCGCTACATGGAGTAGATAGAGGTTCAAGGAGTGTTGTTACCAAAAGCCAAGGTTGGAGAGGCCAAGGTCTATCGATGCTCCTAGTCTATCGTATATTAAATAAAGTCCTATGGTACTACTAGGTGAGTCATTTGCTTTGCAGAAATTAGTGTACATATGGATTGAAAGATACAACACCAAAGCAACAATTGTATTAATGCACCACCATGTTTTGGTCAATGATGCATTCAATGATCACTTGAAAAAACATTGGGTTTTGAACCAAAACATTTGCAGAAGAAAATGGTAAAAGAAAGAAAAAACATCAAACTTCTCAAATGTAAATTAGGAGTGTAGTCGCTAGAATTGTAATTTCTTTGACCCAATTACATATCTTCATTCATTTCCATGGTTATTTTCTTTCAGAAACTTGGAAATTCGTAGGAAACTTTGATACTAGATATGACAGAGTTGCTAGTTGAATTTGCACTGTAAATCCCAGACATTCATCAGCAATAAGATAAACAATGTTATCATGCCTTGCAGAGTGATCAAACACCTCATAGATGTGCAAACCTACAAAAGATGATATTATCATGTACAAGAAAAAGGGTTCCATTGCACCTAAATACAAATCAAACCCCTCAACTATCGAACGAGTTGGCGGTGCCACTAGGTCGCTAGTGGATCTCAAACACAACCACACATCTTGGACATAGCTCGCTAGGAGCCTTGCGCAGTAGAGCACGCGAACAACAACAAAAACAACAGCAGCAACAACAACAACAACAACAACAACAACAGAAGATCTATATATCTCGACCGCGCACGATGAAAAGACACAATATAGAGTAAGTTTAACTTCATAATCACACTGTACAATTCTATGAATATATTTATCTCATTGTATCTACACCACAAATATTGCAACTCTTTGTGGACATGCACATAAACATTAACCCATAAATTATAAAAAATATTATGGAAAATTTTCTTTAAAATGTGAAGATCTCAACGCAAAATGATAACGCTGGCCGGTGATTGTATTTTTTATTGTTTCGATTCTTAGGCTTCATTGCTTAACTTTACATAATTAACTAGCTAGTATTTTAAGTGTAAGGCTTCTGGTCATATATTTTTAAATAAAAATCTTATGTCCGACTTTATAAATAAAGCCACATCGACAGAGTCACGAAAAAACGACCAACCAAACAACCATACAATTTCAAACCAGCCGGCCATCCAGGCCCAGAGTAACGATACACGGCCGAAGCCAACAAACGACACACATGACAATTACTACCTACAGGAAAATCGATGAGGCACAAGCTAAACTGGACTGGAACAAAGAAAGAAGGTCGCAACACAAGCAACATCCACCACTAAGCCGACAAGGAGGTGAGGCAGGGCGCCAAATGGAAAGGCTAGGATTTGAACCTGATCTCCTTGCTGGAGGGGAGTGTAAGAGTACCAGTGTACCACCATGTTAGTCATACGGTATTAGCGTTTTAAGTTGTTGGATATGTTGTTTTTATGTGTATTGTTGGTTAGTATCCACCAGTTTAATTATCAGTGTGTGGTGTATTCATGGACACCCGGACATTTTTATTCTAGGTTCGCCTCTGGATGACGAAGGAGTGCTTTCTCTCACACGGTCTGAGTGGCGGCGAATGAAGAGATGGTGCGAATGGTGGGAAAATAGTACTAGTACATTCACCAGTATTGAGGGACCGGCTTGTGGGGGCGTTCGACGCCCAACAGTGTGCCGCGGTGCCGACATGACACTGAACTATGGCGGTCTCCTCGCTAGTCAAGCAAAGGTAGTGCACGCGGACGCATCAAAGTATCGTGTTTGTCGGGGAAGAGGAGGGGAGTGGAGGGTTTGAGTTCGGATTTAGTTGGGTACACGTGGCCCCTCGCCGGCCTCTCTCCCCTCACCTGAGCAACTGAACTCTCTCACCTCACTAGCTTCTTTTATATGATTTTGCAATCAGCAGTGGAAAAATGAACCTAATATTTCTCAAAGAAAGCTAGTTAACTAGAGGGTAAAAAGATTGTCGTTGTGGGCGAACAATTAATACCTTTCATGCTGAGACAAAGTCTGGCTGCGACCAAAGATATTTGCAACACGATGGCATGTAGTAATCCATGGCTTGCGCTAGATCTCATGGTAGACCCATGGATCGCCACCGACCAACAGAGACATGAGTTGATCCTGGTCTATGGTAACATCAAACTATTGTGCATTGTGGGACTAGAGAAGCCGACCTTTTTTCTGATCACTTCCTCGTTTTTCCTTGTAGCATTTCACCTGATGTCTTTCATTCTCAAAGCTCTTAAGTATTGGATGAATGTAGTATTGACATGATCTTGTCATCAACCATCGATGCTAATAAGCAAGTGTGGAGTATGGACTGGAGATTCACAGGCTAACAAATAAAGGAGTTATATAGGTGGATGCATGTTGTCATGTGTGGAAAAGTGGGTGAAGATAATAATGTGTACTAACATGTTCTGTAATCAGATACAGGTCGGGCACTACTTATTGAGTTATTGTCTAGCTAGGCTGGTGGCTGGTAATATATATATATGCTCAGATGCAGGTCGGACATGTTTTTGCTCCACTTCCGCCAAGAGGGTACTCAAGCGAGCACCCATGTTTATACCATTCTGCAAACATAAAGGACCTGATCTTTAGAGTCTTTAGAGCAGAAGATGACAATAAAACTTCAAGACTTATAGATTGTAAATTATCTAGGCCTATTTCAAGGGAGAGTTCAACAATACACCAAATGCTTAATCAGAGGAAACAGTCTTACAAGTCACAAGAGCCCATGGCTCCAATGCCAAATATCTGTACATCTATTCATCGTTCATGCAGCAGCCACTGCCTTACATATTTAGGACTATATACAGCCACATTCTTGTATCTTTTTTATTTATTTTCATGGAGAGTGGAGGCAAGGCCATTGAGAAATGACTGCATCATGAGAATGTTTTGTAATACTCCTATATTAGCAGAGGTTTCAAGGTGACATAACGTTAACATGGCATGCTAATCTTTACCTAAAATTGAATCGTCATATTTGCACAAATTCACATGCTAATTGTATATTATGATAGTTAAAATTCAGTTCCCATTAGCCAACATGAATTGCACATTAGCCAAAATGTGTCTTTTCAACAAATCAGTTGGGGACAAGTGGCGCCTCACCAGCCTCTTTCCCCTCGCGGCTGAGCTCTCTAGCCTCACCTCACCTCAGGTGTATTTTTTTCTTGGCGAAAACACGTCACCTGCTTCTAATGTTGCTACAGTTTTTTTTTTTTTGCGAATACTAATGCTGCTATAGTTGGTATTGCTTCAAGCCTTCGACTTATTGCCTAATCTTCCGTGAGAAATGAAAATGATTTATTTGAGAAACAAAGCTCTATGATAAAAAGGTAAGACACAAATGAATGGATTAGAAAAGATGATTACATAAATGGAGTAAAGTCGTTGTGCCAGACATGTGCACTTCTCAAAGTCTAGAAAAATGCCACAAATACACCAAAAATATATGTGGCACGGCGATTATTTTTCGCTGAGATACTAGCATCATCAGTGGAATGAGGAGCATTGCCCAGAAGCCATGGCATGGGTTTGTTGACGCTCCTAATGCGTTCCTGATCTATAGTTATAACATATAGGATCAGACGGAACTTCTAGACGACTTTGGCGGTATCTTCAGTCTACTTCCTCGTCTTCCTTCGTATCATTTATCCCGATGCCTTTCATTCTCAAAGTTTTTCGCTATGTTCTTGACAAAAAAAAACACTATTACATTATATGATTACAGCGTTGATACATTCTTATAACTAAACGTCTAACTTTTTGATGTATAACCAAACTTCTCATATTCATGCTAAGATGTGAGGTTGGAGTGTAGACTATAAAATTGAGGAGCTAACAAGTGAAGGATTTATATAGGTGAGTGGATGTTGCAATGGGTGGGAAAGTTGGTGAAGAAATAATGTACACCATGTTCCCTGAGCAGACACCAGTCCCGACACTACTATGCCAGTGATATGTAATTGGTTTTCATTACACATTATTTTACAACTGAGAACACTGAACTCTCTTGAAAGTACATAAATCGCCCCTGAACTATGAAACAAGCAATAGCCCTCCAACTAGTCAAACCAGATTAGTTTAGTCTTGCATACCGCTTCGGGTGGTTTCAGTGTGACGTGGACCTAGTTTTAAGTAAAAGTAAACTTGTCGCCTATTTTTTTATTACCATGTCACTTAAGTGACCACGAATTTCTCACCTCTCTCTCTCTCTCTCTCTCTCTCTCTCTCTCTCTCTCTCTCTCTCTCTCTCTCTCTCTCTCTCTCTCTCTCTCTCTCTCTCTCTCTCTCTCTCTCTCTCTCTCTCTCTCTCTCTCTCTGACGATAGTAAACACAATTTAGGTAGTGGTCACACAGAGAATCCCTTGAGTAGTCAAGTAGATGGCAACCTCCAACAATTCAGAAGGCTTGTGGGTCGTCTTCTTCACCATTGATTCATATGGGTTTCTAATCCCCCATTCTCTACCGTAAGGGCCCGCTAGATTATCTGCCAATGAGGAAGTGGCATTGTTACAACACGACAACTTTGATAGATATATATAGCATGGAGCGACACTAGGAGCATTATCAACAGTCACAAAATAAACTTCCCCAATAACACTTTTTTTAATTTGGGATTGACGCTCCAATACATCCCTAATAATTACACCCCTAATAATCAACCTGACACTAATAGCCCATTTTTCTATTATCACCGATGGCGGGGCGGAGGTCCGATGGCTCTCTGGTGTTGGCGAGGGGAAGGGGTGGAGTGATTGGCGATATAGCGGAGTTCTAACGGTCTCCTGTGTAAAGTCTTTCTCGCAGAGGCGAAGGATGTCTAATGGCTCTCCTACAACACGACAATGATGGCCTGGGTGGCATTTGTGGGGGCACGCTGATGTGAAGCTATTGAGGATCGTATAAGGAAAATGCCTTATAGTGGCGTTCTTTCTTTGTCTTTAGTGACGCATTTAAGGACAAGCCACTAATAAGGCCTTAATAGTGGCGCATTTGAAATGTGCCACCCCTAAGACTCTTATGCGTGGCGCATTTCATTTAGGGAAGATGGGTTATATCACTAAAAATATCTATGAAAAAGGGGTTGTTGAACTTGATATTTAGAACCAGCTCTTCCAATACTAAATCTTTTTTTTGGAAAAATAGAAGTTGTAGGAGTTGTCTAATCTCGAAAGGAGGTATCATATGTACCTAAGAGATTCATCTCTACTGCAGGTATTTATCTCAAGTTGCAACTTATCCAATCCACCAACCCACTAACCTTCCACATCAGCAACTCTTCGTGTGCATCACTAGTGGACAGGCCCCCATATTATCCCGGTTCTTATGTGCCTTCAGTCCCGGTTCAACACCCGAGACCAATAACTCGGGACCAATGCTGGTCCCGGTTGGACCACGAACCGGGACCGAAGAGGCTCCACGTGGCCAGGTACGCAGCGAGGGGGGGAGGGGTCATCGGTCCCGGTTGATAGGAAGAACCGGGATCGGGCCGGCAGGATTTTTCCCTCTTTTTCTGCCGCGGCAGGATTTTCTGTTTTTTTTCCATTTATTTATTTTGTGTTTTGTATTCAATTAAATGGTACCATATATATATAAAGCAACAATGAAGGAACCACAATATATATTACACATTATCGTCACGAATATATCATATACACCATCTCATTCCTCGATCGTGCTTGGTCGAAAATGTTACACAAACGGTACTCACACGAGTTCGATCTAATTTACATCGGTCCTTGGCCGCTTGTCTTCCAAAAAATGAGGGTGAATGAACTCTCTGGTCGGAGCTATGACATGGTCTAATAAGAATCCGGCGATTTCCTTTTGAATTGCTCGCACGCGTTCTCGTGGTAGAAGACCGTCCCGCATTCGTTCGATCTAATTAAAAGAAAGGGATCAATATATATGAATGAAACTAAACACAATTTAACGCAATAAATTAAAGTATTGAATGTTGTTTATCGTACTTCAATTTTCCTTATGTTTCGGGTTGCGGCCGTCTCTTTGGTCGTCTGGCGAATGAACTCGCAGACATAATATCCACATAAGTTATTCCCGGGTCCCTGTCTCAAACACTTTACGAGAACGGAGATCAATGAATATTATAATCAGCATGATAATTATACTGAAACTAGAATCAAAAAGATGTGCGGATCTAGCAAGTAGTACTTACATTCAGTGGTTCAAATGTAAGCTCTGCCGGAAGACCCGGTGTTTTGGTGGTGAACCGTTTCAAAGCCCTCTTTCGTCCCATGATTTCATAGATCTGCGTCCCGGGTCCATGACTTTTACTACTCCTTCGTCCGGAACAATGATCAACAGAATAAAGTGGAAGCTGCACACGCATAAAGAGTCAATTATACGCTTAACACCGAGCAAGCGAAATAGAATGTGTGCGAGACAGCCACACTCACTCGAAGTTGTAAGGAAATAGTATTTCTCTTCTTGTGCCGAAATACGTCAACGATTGCAACAAGTTGTTCTCTGTCTGGTTGGGCTTATCTTTGAGAGTTCTTTCATGAACGAACTGGCAGTCAACGAACCCAATGTCATAGATTTGTCCTTTCTTGCATTCGAGAATCTTCATTCTGCATATATAATTAGTTTAGTGATGAGTGTAAGATTGTACATGAAACGAATGAGCTGAGCTAGAAAGGCTTGATCACTGAAATTAATGGTACTTACAGAATATATGCACTGACGATAGATTTGTCGATGGCGTCTCCTTGGTAAAACTGAAATAATTCTGAGAATTCAATCAGATCGAAGCCTTGTCCATGCCTATAATGCTCGTTCTGAAATTTAGCGTAGATCCATTTTTCGGATTTAGCAGATTTTTCCATGTACTAGTCATGCAATTTTCGCATCTTTGTTGGTAGATCGTTGACTAACTGGGGTTTCACGAGAGGATACCCGTGTCGGTATTGGTATGCTGGTACGAATTCCTCGTCGTTCCCGGTCTCGAACTCATACAGACGGCTCAGGTACTCAGTAATAGACAGTCCTACTGCGTGGGCTTTTGCTCCGTACTGTCTTATAAACTCCGTATCTTTGTTCGGATCATACGCATCGACCTGATGCTGCTGGGGGCGCAGCCAAGTGTGCACTTTGAGCGGTTCGATCGGTTGATTTTTCTGTAGTCCGAGCTGGGCAATCTCTTTTCCGACTCTCCGCTCTTTTGCCTCAGCCGACTTTGCAATAGAGCGTTCATAGTCTGATGTGAGCGGTATGGGGTTGTGAAGCTTCTTCTTCAGTTCCACGCACGCGGCGTGATCTTCTTGGGTGCGCGGGAACAATGGCTCTATCGGCTTCTTCTTGTTGGCCACAACAATCTTCCACTTTTCATAAGACATTTTTGCGGACACTTCTAGTTCCTCAGGTGTCATCTCTCCGGGTAGCTTCTGTTGGGATACGGGGCAGAAAACACAATTTTTTCATACCTACGGTACCCGAACCCAAGATCTATGCTATGACGATGTAAAGTAACGGAGGGAATCGGTGTTCATACCTTTGAAGACCGAAAGAGGGAAACGTTCTTGCGAACGTGGTTGGCGTAGACTCAGAACTACGACCTCCCTGTCGTGTAGAAGACCACCACCGGCGAGGATGACTCCCGGTAAACCTCCAGCGACGAAGTAGCACCATAGGTGTAGTGCCTCGAAGAGATTATACACGTACGGTACAATCGATGTTCCTTCCGGGCCCCGAACCAGGCGAGCAGCGAAAGAAAGACGGCTACGGATCCCAACTCTAGCAGAACGACGGCCTGCCTTATGGTGGAGAACTCCAATCCAGGTGCAGACTCCAAACAAGGGGAGTCCACTTCCGGGAAGGAGGAGGAAGAAGGAGATATTGGTGTGTTGGAAAAAGGGGGGGCTACCCCTCCTTATATAGGCCAAGGGGGGGTGTGATGCTCCTCCCCTCCCCCATGTGGGACTAAACTCCCAAGGGGGGGGAGTGCGCCGGCCATAGGGGGGGATGGGCCCCACCCTTGGCGCCAAGCCCAAGGGGGGAGACCCCCTCCTCCCTTAATGGGCCCCATGGGCCCATTTAGCCTTTTCCCATTTTTTAATTTATTTAATATGTTTTAAATATTTAATTCAGATAATTAAACAATAAAACATTATTAAAACAATTAAACTTTATTTTGAACTATTCAAAATGTACGGAAACCATTCCGTCCTCCTCCGGAACTATTCCGGTGATTTCTCCTATTTCACCGATTGATCCCGTAACCGTCCTATGCATCGATTGCCCTTAAGTGTAACACCCTAACGGTCCGGGAAACAGCAGACATGGTCGAGACTCTTCTCATTGACCAATGACTAGTCAGTTGGACCTGGTTACAATCCTTGACAGCCCCTGCGCTTCCATCGAATGAACTTCGATCGCTTTTGGAAACCGTTAACGATACGACGTAATCCCTTTGTGCTGCGGTACTTTGTTTGTCCGAGGTTTGATCGTCGGTATCCTACATACCGTGTTCACATCTCGTTCACAACAAACAACTTCTCTCGTCCATGATCATTGCATCTCTTGTGACCTAGTCACGTCCTTGCAAGGTGTTGATGCAATATCACCGAGTGGGCCCACAGTACCTGTCCTGTCACAAGGACTGACAAATCCCGCTCTGATCTATTAACATACTCATCAACCATCTATTTCGGAATACCCAAAGTGCACCGTTATAGCCAGCATATTTCAGTCAGGCGGTGGGATACAAATCAAAGTCTCCTCATAGATGACAATTACGTATGATCATTACGGTCTAAGGACTAAGCCATACGTTACAAAGTCATAGCAACGCTGAACTATGTGACTCGATCACATTGCAATACTTTTGGTGGGTGTATGTCCATCACATCATTCCCCTTAACGATATGACCTCATTGTCAATGGACTTAAGTGTCGCCATGATCAGGAAAGTTTGATCAATCAATTGCCCAATGAGATAGTTTACCCTAGTTAAACTACGGACCATGTTTTATATTACACCTGTATTAGTATTTCCAAGTAATACAGTTATAGCACAGTATAAAACGTATTATGAACAAAACGGATATGTGACAAATATCTTTATTAATTTGTCTCTAGGGCACATATCCAACAGTCTCCCACTTGCACTAGAGTACAAATTACACTAGTTTACATCAGGTATGTATCTAACACCAATGGTCTCTCGGTGTTCTTCAAACTTGCCCTGTGGAAGAGGTTTATTCATCGGGTCTGCTGCGTTCAGATCCGTATGTATCTTGTGAATCCTAGTGTGTCCATCCCTGACGTAGTCTCGCGTCACATGGAACTTTCGGAGGATGTTCTTGGCTGTAGAGTGAGTTCTTGGCTCCTTCGCGTTAGCAATGGCACCCGTGTTGTCGCAGAAGATTCCCACGGGGTCAGTGCAACTGGGAAAGATGCCAAGCTCGATCACGAACTTCTTCAGCCACAGCGCCTCGTTTGACGCTTCGCAAGCGGCAATATACTCCGACTTCATTGTAGATTGAGCGACGACTGACTGTTTGCCGCTCCTCCAGCTAATTGCGCCATCGTTCAACATGAAAACATATCCCGTCTGGGATTTCGAGTCATCTAGATCTGAGCCGAGGCTTGCGTCAACGTAACCTTTTACGGTGAGCTCCTCATCAACTCCTCCATAAACGAGAAATAGATCCTTGGTTCTTCTTAAGTACTTAAGGATGTTCTTTACTGTTGTCCAGTGAGCCATTCCCGGGTTACTCCGGTAGCGATTAGTCATACTAATGGCCAGCGCTAAATCCGGTCTAGTACATAACATAGCATACATGAGAGAACCTATGGCTGAGGCATAGGGCTTTGAGGACATCTCCTCCTTCTCTTTTGCTGTGGTTGGGCATTTGAGTCCCGCTTAATTTGACACCTTTTATAACTGGCAAGAGACCTCTCTTGGAGTCATCCATTTTGAACCTTTTCAATATCTTGTCAATATAAGTGTTCTGACTCAAGGCCAACCGTCGATTAGGTCTATCTCTATAGATCTTAATCCCTAATATGTACGCAGCTTCACCTAGGTCCTTCATGGAAAATTGTCCATTCAGATATTCCTTCACTTCCTCTAAGAATTTCTTATCGTTCCCTATTAGTAATATGTCATCTACATATAACACAAGGAATTCTACAGAGCTCCCACTCAGTTTCTTATAGACGCAGAACTCTTCGACGTTTTGGACAAATCCAAAAGCTTTAATGACCTCATCAAATCGAAGATTCCAGCTCCGAGATGCTTGCTTCAACCCATAGATGGACCGTTGAAGCTTGCACACCTTACCAGCGTTCCTTGGATCGACAAACCCCTCTGGTTGCATCATATACAACTCTTCCTCAATGTTGCCATTTAGGAATGCAGTTTTCACATCCATCTGTCATATCTCGTAATCATGATATGCAGCTATTGCTAGTAGGATCCGAATAGACTTTATCATCGCTACAGGAGAGAACGTGTCCTCGTAGTCAACTCCTTGAATTTGTCGGAAACCCTTCGCGACAAGTCGATCTTTGTAGACAGATACGTTTCCGTTTGCGTCTGTCTTTTTCTTGAAAATCCATTTATTCTCGACGGCCTTGCGGTCCTCGGGAATATCCACCAAAGTCCATACTTTGTTGGTGTACATGGAGTCTATTTCGGATTTCATGGCTTCAAGCCATTTCTCGGACTCGGGTCCCTCCATTGCTTCTTTGTAACTTGTAGGTTCATCCGACTCATCAGCCGAGATTGCATTCACAAGCTGTCCGTAAAACTCAGTAGGTGGACGGACTCTTGATGACCTACGGGGCATAAAAGGTTCCTCTTCATTCTCATCATGATCATCATCAATGTCATGATCGTTATGAATGTCGTTCTGGCCATTCTCTTCAACTCCTACTATGGAAGATGGTTCCAGAACAATTTCCGTAGCCGTTTCTTCCAATTGGAGTGATTGGTCAGTTACTTCATCGAGGTCTATTTTCCTCCCACTCAACTCTTTCGCGAGAAACTCCTTCTCAAGAAAGTGTCCCGTCTTGGCAAAAAACGTTTTGCTGTCAGACTTGTTGTAGAAGGTGTATCCACAAGTTTCCTTGGGATAGCCCACAAAGATGCACTTATCCGCCTTGGATTCAAGTTTGTCAGGCTGTAGTTTTCTGACATAAGCCTCACAACCCCAAATCTTCAGGTGAGACAACTTAGGTTTTGTGCCATGCCATTCTTCAAATGGTGTTGTCTTTACGGATTTGGATGGTGCCCTATTAAGAATATGAACGGCAGTTTCTAATGCATACCCCCAGAATGACACAGGCAAATCAGTATGAGACATCATCGATCGTACGCTATCCAATAGGGTTCGATTACGTCGCTCAGCCACACCGTTTCTCTGAGGTGTGCCTGCCGGCGTAAGCTGCGGCACTATGCCACAAGACTTCAGATGATTGCCAAACTTGTGACTCAAATACTCGCCACCTCGATCCGATCGAAGGTGCTTGGTTTTCTTTCCGAGTTGATTTTCGACCTCATTCTGAAATTCCTTGAACTTTTCAAAGGTTTCAGACTTGTGCTTCATCAAGTAAATATACCCATATCTACTCAAGTCATCAGTAAAGGTCACGAAGTAACGAAGACCATTGCGAGTGGGGACGTTCCTGGGTCCACATACATCCGAGTGTATGATCCCCAATAAGACATCCGCACGCTCCATTACGCCATTGAATGGAGTCCTTGTCATTTTGCCCATGAGGCATTGTTCACATGTATCAAGGGATCCAAAATCCAATGACTCAAGAAGTCCATCCTTATGGAGCTTCTCCATGCGTTTTATACCAATATGACCAAGTCGGCAATGCCACATCTTCATGTGATCTTCATCATGCTTCAATCTTTTGGCCTCAATATTCTTAATGTGACACACGTCACCATCAAGATCAAGTACGAATAAACCATGCAACTCCGGTGCGTGAACATAAAACATTTCATCCTTATAAATCGAACAACCAATTGTATCAGACTTAAAAGAATAGTGGTCTCGCTTCAAGCAAGAGCCACTAACGATGTTCACACTCAACGCGGGTACATAGTAGCAATTATTCAGAACTAAAACCAATCCCGAAGGGAGACTAAGATGCTTCGTGCCGACCGCCAAGACTTCAATCTGACAGCCATTCCCCACGCGCATCGTCACTTCATCTTTGAGCAAGCGTCTCCTATTCCTTAGTCCCTGAATGGAATTAGAAATATGAGCGACAGATCCTGTATCAAATATCCAGGATGTGTTCCCGGCGCTTGTCAAGAGAAGATCAACTATATGTATATCAAATATACCTTCGTCTCTCTTGGCGACCTTGCCAGCCTTCTTGTCATTTAGGTACTTGGGACAGTTGCGTTTCCAGTGACCTTCACCCTTGCAGTAGAAGCACTCCACTCCGGGTTTAGGCTTGGGTGCCTTGGGAGGAGCGGCAACTGACTTGCCATCCCTCTTGGGGCCACCTCTCTTGGCCTTCTCCCGCCTGCTTGACTTCTTGAAGTCAGTGGTCTTGTTGACCATGAAGACGGCGTGCTCCTTCTTGATCTCAACCTCGGCGCTTTTCAGCATGGCAAAAAACTCAGAAGGGGTTTTGGTCATCCCCTGCATGTTGTAGTTCAGCACAAAGCCTTTGTAGCTAGGGGGAAGCGACTGCAACACCCTATCAACAGCAAGTTCATCTGGAATCTGGCATTCCAAAGCATTCAAGCGCTGAACGTAGCCAGAAATTTTGACTACATGCTCACTCACGTTGCCGTGCTCGTCCATCTTTGCTGAGAAGAAGGCTTCAGAAGCCTCGTACCGTTCAGCCCTGGCTTGAGGTGCGAAGACCGCCTTGAGGTCGGTGATAATCTCATATGCACCCGTCCTCTCAAAGCGTTCCTGTAGCTCAGCCTCCATGGAGTAGAGCATGCCACTCTGGACAAGGTTGTAATCATCAGTCTTGGAGAGATAGACATTCTTCTCGTCCTGACTGGCATCATCTGCTGGTGCGTCACCTAACGCGTCCTCTAGTACGTATGCCGTCTTGAGGGGAACGAGGAGAATCCTCAGGGTGCGGAACCAGGTTGTGAAGTTTGTCCCATCTGTTTTTAGCTTATCTTTCTCTAGGAATGATCCTAAGTTGAACGAGGGGCGAGGTGCTGCCATCTACAAGGTTGATTCACAAGGATACATATTTAGACTTTTGTTCATAATGTGGAGTTTCAATTTAATCTCAAAATTCTAGAAAGCTCCCACTTAGATAAACACCTCTCAATTTAATTAAGTGATTACACAATCCCAGCCCCCATACCTCCCCCGATCGTCACGGCCATCAATATGCGAACCAGGTAGGCCTCTAAGCCAATCACATCAGGCATGTGACTCG
Organism: Bromus sterilis; assembly: GCA_950022295.1. NCBI lineage: Eukaryota > Viridiplantae > Streptophyta > Magnoliopsida > Poales > Poaceae > Bromus > Bromus sterilis. The sequence continues at coordinate 446,579,188 of OX465595.1, read as the reverse complement.
TGCTCGACCTTTCGGTCTCCTGTGTTCCAGGCCCGCATCTACATATGTCAAGCCTGCCAATCTAACCTTGATGTTAGCTGTTCAGCAAAGCCATATCTGCATATGCCAGGCTTGCCGAACCCAACCTCATGCGAACTCCGTTTAATATGTAGGACAACTCCGGTATGTACGGAGTATCAAGCCATATGGGAGAACCTTCCAGGCGGTGCCCATCAAGGGAGAACACAATGTTGGTATTGTGAGAGATGGTCCTGTTTCGTGCTACCGTCGATATATCTAGCATACTAGCATAAAACAGGAAGTAATACTGTAAATCATACAACCTATGATCCCCCTTCATGCAAAGCAAAGTTAAACGCCTTTCTACTTTAGCTTGTGCAAGTTTTACGTGGCTGCTAGGGGTTTCGAGAGAGAAAACCGTTTCTATCCTGCAAAAAACATGCCACAACACCGTCTCCCATCCGTCTCTATTACACCCCTGTCGGGGGCCTCCGTTGCAAACATCTTCGCATCGCTAATGCAGAGAGACAGACACCCCCAGCCACTTTATATGGTACAAGTCATATGTCAAGCGTGGAACCAGTCTCGCGTAAACGCGTAAGGTCGGTCGAGGGACGCTTCATCAAACATTGCCGCAACGCTAAATGAGTACACGTGGGAGGGTAACGAATGAAGATTCGATACCCACATCCTTGATGTGTTCTACCCGTACAATACATCTACGCATAGCTAGCTCTGATACCACTGTTGGGATACGGGGCAGAAAACACAAATTTTTCATACCTACGGTACCCGAACCCAAGATCTATGCTATGGCGATGTAAAGTAACGGAGGGAATCGGTGTTCATACCTTTGAAGACCGAAAGAGGGAAACGTTCTTGCGAACGTGGTTGGCGTAGACTCAGAACTACGACCTCCCTATCGTGTAGAAGACCACCACCGGCGAGGATGACTCCTGGTAAACCTCCAACGACGAAGTAGCACCACAGGTGTAGTGCCTCGAAGAGATTATACACGTACGGTACAATCGATGTTCCTCCCGGGACCCGAACCAGTCGAGCAGCGGAAGAAAGACGGCTACGGATCCCGACTCCAGCAGAACGACGGCCTGCCTTATGGTGGAGAACTCCAATCCAGGTGCAGACTCCAAACAAGGGGAGTCCACTTCCGGGAAGGAGAAGGAGGAAGAAGGAGATGTTGGTGTGTTGGAAAAAGGGGGGCTACCCCTCCTTATATAGGCCAAGGGGGGTGTGATCCTCCTCCCCTCCCCCATGTGGGACTAAACTCCCAAGGGGGGGGAGTGCGCCGGCCATAGGGGGGGATGGGCCCCACCCTTGGCGCCAAGCCCAAGGGGGGAGACCCCCTCCTCCCTTAATGGGCCCCATGGACCCATTTAGCCTTTTCCCATTTTTTTAATTTATTTAATATGTTTTAAATATTTAATTAAGATAATTAAATAATAAAACATTATTAAAACAATTAAACTTTATTTTTGAACTATTCAAAATGTCCGGAAACCATTCCGTCCTCCTCCGGAACTATTCCGGTGATTTCTCCTATCTCACCGATTAAACCCGTAACTGTCCTATGCATCGATTGCCCTTAAGTGTACCACCCTAACGGTCCGGGAAACAACAGACATGGTCGAGACTCTTCTCATTGACCAATGACTAGTCAGTTGGACCTGGTTACAATCCTTGACAGCCCCTGCGCTTCCATCGAATGAACTTCGATCGCTTTTAGAAACCGTTAACGATACGACGTAATCCCTTTGTGCTGCGGTACTTTGTTTGTCCGAGGTTTGATCGTCGGTATCCTACATACCGTGTTCACATCTCGTTCACAACAAACAACTTCTCCCGTCCATGATCATTGCATCTCTTGTGACCTAGTCACGTCCTTGCAAGGTGTTGATGCAATATCACCGAGTGGGCCCAGAGTACATGTCCTGTCACAAGGACTGACAAATCCCGCTCTGATCTATTAACATACTCATCAACCATCTATTTCGGAATACCCAAAGTGCACCGTTATAGCCAACATATTTCAATCAGGCGGTGGGATACAAATCAAAGTCTCCTCATAGATGACAATTACGTATGATCATTACGGTCTAAGGACTAAGCCATACGTTACAAAGTCATAGCAACGCTGAACTATGTGACTCGATCACATTGCAATACTTTAGGTGGGTGTATGTCCATCACATCATTCCCCGTAACGATATGACCTCATTGTCAATGGACTTAAGTGTCGTCATGATCAGGAAAGCTTGATCAATCAATTGCCCAATGAGATAGTTTACCCGAGTTAAACTATGGACCATGTTTTATACTACACCTGTATTAGTATTTCCAAGTAATACAGTTATAGCACAGTATAAAACGTATTATGAACAAAACGGATATGTGACAAATATCTTTATTAATTTGTCTCTAGGGCACATATCCAACAGCTTCTTCATATTCTGATGAGGAACTTTTGGGAGGGGTGATCGCTTACGTTTCGGTGATTTCTTGCTGCTGATGCTGCTGCTGCCTCTCCTAGTATAGGTACGCTTCCGCTTCTGGCTCTGAGGCTCAGGAGATGGAGACGGCTGAGGCGACGGTGGTGATGCCTGAGGCGACGGTGGAGACGGCTGAGCCGGAGAGTGGTGAGGCGGTGAAGGCGATGGTTGCAGTGGAGAATGGTCACATGGCGGCGAAGGTGGATTGCTCTTCTGAAGAGTGGGTGACCTTGGCAGCACATAATTTGGAAGCACGATGTGCTCCTTTCTCCATAGAACACTCCCCTTTTTGGCTTCTCCTAGTTCATTCAGCTCCCTATCTTCACCTGCAGGGTGGTCCAGCTTCAGCTCCTCAAAATTATCCATCACATCATCCACCATGACGACAGCGTACCCTTCTGGAGTCGGGTTGCAATGATAATTTGGTTTCTCCGGGATTGATAGGGCCATGCCGACCGCCACCGTCACCTTTAAGTTCAGCACTTGCACCTTAAGCTCACAACGTGTGCTCTCCGTGATATAATCCACTGGGTAGCGTTTAGGAGCAGCCGTTGTCAGTGCATCATCATCACCCTCCTGGAGCTGCGTGGAAGCTTGGGAGCTTTTCCGATTCGATGGGGTGCCGGTAGCATCGAATGTAGTTTCTAACAAGAGCCGCTGATGTTGGCCGCCACTTTGCTGGCTAAGTCTGTCGATCATCTCCTCCGCCCGCTTTAAGCCTTCTTCTACATTACGCAGCCGCTCTTTGGTAGCCGCTTTCTCAGCCTCATTCGCCGCTTTCTCTCTCTTATCCGCCGCTTTCTCAGCTGCCTCCCTTTCCTTCCTCCTCTGATGGCTTTTATCTGGATATTTCTTGCTTTCCGGAGGGAAGGCAACTTTCCAACACTTGAAGCCTGGCGTGCCTCGTGCTCGTCCTACGTGTTCTTTATTTTTTAGGGCGCGTGTGAGCTCGTCGTTCTCTCTATCGGGAATGAACCATCCCGCTTCAGTATCACGTACAATATCTCTAATATCTTTGATGGGCAGCAGGGGATCATCTGCGTGTGACTGGTTATATATTGCCTTCCCATCTTTGTCCAACATGCCCCCATGGCCGTAAAACCAGTTTCTTGTCCGTTCGTTCCATGTTGTAGGCTCTGGAGTGATCCCGGCATCAACATACTTGGCCTCAATTGCCTCCCACTTAGGCATGCAACCGGCGTAGCCAGCAGACCCCATTTTATGGTGGTACATCTTCTTAGCGGCATTCATCTGATTTATTTCAGACCTTTGTTGCGCGTACTCCGATTTCTTGTACGCCACAAAATCATCCCACTGCTCTCTTATCTTACCATAGCCGTGTTCGAAATCCGGAGTCTTGTCTACCTTGACAAATTTTAGGTACAAGTTTTTCTTCCAATTCTTGAATTGCTCGGCCATCTTGCTGAGAGCAAACTTCTTGACTCTAGCCTCTAGCTCCAGTCTAGCTGCCGCCTCCTGAGCTGGATTATCCACCTCTGGCATCCGCAGGAGGAAATTATGCATGAGCATGTTCCAAAGCCTGTCTTTCATGGTGTCGCACACAAACGAGATTGTAGGGTCCTTTGGCTGCATCCATTCTCGAATGGTGATCTGGATGTTGTCCCTCACGAGAGTTCCGCATGCCTTCACAAATTTTTTCTTGACATCATCCGGAGCTAACGGTTCGCCGTCTCGACCGACCTCTTCAATCCTATACCTCACACTGTCATCCAACTTTTTGGTTGGGCCTCGTTCCGGTCTTGCGGAGGAATTGCCGGATCCGGATCCGCAGGGCTAAAAGAAGAAAGAGTGTTAATATATGCATGTATATATACAGCTGCATTTTAATTAACAGTAATTTACATATATATCAACCTTGCGGAGCCGGAGCCGGCTTGTCTCTCGTCCGATGCTTCTTCTCGGTGGAGAGACTCATCTCCCTCACCGGAATCGTTCAGAAAAGTGCGGGTGACATCTTGACCTTCATTTTCGTTGATCATATCGTGAAGCAAGTTTTCCTCATTTTCATCTCTATAAAATATTGGATCCATAGTATCTGCAAATTAAGAGAATTGCAAGCTATTATAATGCAAATAATCAAATGAAAATAAACATATGCATATAGTCCTATCAAACCCTATTATAATGCAATATTGGATCCATGTATTTTTTGATCAATTTTCATGTATAAAGTTTTTCCATCTGAGCTACGGTTTAAAAGATATTAATTTCTAAAGTTTTAAATCATTTAAAAGGATTTCTGGATTTATTTTATTAATTAAATAGCAACATTATCCACAATAGTTTTGTTGACCGGTCAAACCTGACCAGTGGGTCCCACATGTCATTCCTTGGTTATTTAAATAAATCAATTTACTAATTAATCTACCAGTGGGGCCGAGGTGTCATACACTGTTATTAAACTAAATTCATTTTAATTATTAAACTGATAGTGGGGGCCCATGTGTAAGTCACACAGTGCTAATTAACAGTTTTAGTTTATTATAAATGGCATGGGGCCCACTAGTCAGTCTAACAGGGGGTTATTCTAACCCTTTTAATTAGCTAGGCCTAATGGCCTTGGGCCCACGGGTCAGAGGAGAGGGGGAGGGGGTTAGCCGTGGCTAATCACAGCCACGTCGGTTGTGACCTCGCCGGCGAGGCCGTGGCGTCGGCGGTGGTCGTGTGCTCGCCACGGCGAGCCATCTGGTGCGCGGTTAGGGGGAATCGAACGCGGGCTGCGTCGCACACCCACTGGTACACGAGGCGGACGCCGGGGACGGCTGACTTGACGACTACGGCGAGGCCAGCGGCAGCCGGAGCAAGGGCTGCGCGGCAACAGCGAGCGAGTGACCAAACGGAGGGAGAAAAAGGGCTTGGACGCGGTGGCTCACAGCGAACTCGTCGAGGAGGGCAGCGGGCACGGGGGAGCTCCGGAGTCGGCGGATCGACAACGATGGTGCGGCGGCTGCGACGACGAAGAAGAGAAGGGGTGTTTTTCCTTAGTGAGTTGGGGAGTTGGGGAGGAAGAAGAGATGCGCGTGTATATACTAAGGGCCATTGGTCCCGGGTCGTCACACCAACCGGGATCGTTGAGTCTTCGGTCCCGGTTCGTGCTACCAACCGGGATCATTGGCCTAGGCGGGGAGGGACGTGGTGCTGCCACGTCGCAGCGCGCGCACCAGGGTCATCGGTCCCGGTTGTTGCGATTAACCGGGATCGTTGACCCTTTTTTCAATTTTAATGCAATATTCCGTCTCCCGCCCTTTTCAAATTTTTTTTTAATTAGTTAGGTGTTTCACTTCAAAAAGATTTTTTGTTTGGAATTTGAAAAAACTTTTAACAGCAAAAGTGCTTCAATTTAATTAACTAATCCAAAACCATTTTTGTTTTCAAAAATATTTATTTAACTATAGAGTTTAACTATTTTAACTATACAATTTTACTATTTTCAATTAAAAATGCATTTTCAAATATTTATTGCATAATTTGGAATTTGAAAAAACTTTCAACAGGAAAAGTGCTTCAATTTAAATAACTAATCCAAAATAATTATCTGTTTTAAAAAATATTTAATTTAAAAGACAATTTCTATATTTGAGGTGCCGAAAATCGTGAAAAAGACAAATTTCTGGCGATTCGGCAGGAGGGGGCCTAAATTTGAACTACAGGTACATGATATATTGCTTCTAATTTTTTCTAAAATCATTTCTAGGTCCAAAATATGCTATTTCATCAGAGACCCACTGCAAGTTTAGCGAGGCTCAGCCCTGGGATAGGAATCATCATCCTCGCCGTTTTGAATATGGTTTCAAACGGGCATAAAAAATTCAAAAACCATCCAAAGAACATGAAACCTTCGCTTGGTGTCATATTATGTGTCATATTTGCAAGTAAAAATACTAAACTTGGCTAATTGCAAACATCACAAAAAATCCTTCACAAAATGATCAATCATGTTGGAGGTTTCATGTCATTTAGGTCAAACCACCAATGTTATGGCTGGAATCACGGCATAGTTTGTGATAATGTGCCCATATTACACACACACATGCATCTTGGGATGGCTTACGATGTTGCAAGAGGAAGTTTTCCTTTTCATCGCACGAAAAAGCCAATTTCATCGCGGCTCACAAAAAAAGGTTCAATACATAAAAGGTTCAATACATCACAAAAAAACCACCAATGGTTCAATACATAAAAGGTTCAATACATTATTACACATCACTTGTTTCCTACATTGCTTATGATCGCTTCTTGGGCCGTAACCACGGAGCATCTTCATTGTTTAATGGGATAGTTGGGTCAGTTTTCACTGTGAATGGAGGAATTTCATGAAACTTATCGTAATCTTCGGACATGTTTGTCTTGTCTTCGACTCCCACAATGTTTCTTTTTCCTGAAAGAACTATGTGACGCCTGGGCTCATCGTCTGATGTATTCTTATCCTTGTTTTTCCTTTTTTCGGTCTAGAATACATGTCCTTCACATAGAAAACCTGAGCCACATCTTTGGCTAGGACGAATGGGTCGTCTGTGTGACCAAGATTCTTGAGATCCACTGTTGTCATTCCGTACAGCTTGTCGACCTTTACCCCATCTCCATTCATGTTGACCCAACTGCACCGAAACAAAGGGACCTTAAAAGTAGGTCCATAGTCAAGTTCCCATATCTCATCTATGTAACCATAGTATGTGTCCTTTGTACCATCCTCGTTTGTTGCATCAAAGCGGACACCAAGGTTTTTGTTGGTGCTCTTCTTATCTTGGGCGGACGTGTAAAATGTATTCCCATTTATCTCGTACCCTTGGAAAGTCAATACAGTCTCAGACGGTGTCGCGGCCAGCAAGTAGAGTTGATTTCCAATAGTGGTGTCATGCATGAGACGTAATTGCAACCTAGTGCCGAAAGTCTCCATGTGTTTGACTTGAATCCATTGGTCATCCTCCCCCGGGAACTTGGAGCGTAGAACATTCATGTGTTCCTCGATATACGGTTGGACGAAGGTAGAACTTCGTAGAACTGTGTAGTGTGCTTGAGTCAAAGAATGCCCGTCCTGAAATATCTTTGCTTTCTTTCCTAGCGTTCCTTTTCCACTCAGTCTCCCCTCATACCGCGATTCAGGAACACCAATCGGCTTAAGGTCAGGAATAAAGTCAACACAGAACTCAATGACCTCCTCTGTTCCATAGCCCTTGGAGATGCTTCCTTCTGGCCTTGCACGGTTACGAACATATTTCTTTAAAACTCCCATGAACCTCTCGAAGGGGAACATATTGTGTAGAAATACAGGACCTAGAATGGCAATCTCGTCGACCAGGTGAACCAGCAGATGCGTCATAATATTGAAGAAGGACGGGGGGAACACCAACTCAAAACTGACGAGACATTGGACCACATCCTTCTGTAGCCTTTCCAGACTTGCATGATCGATTACCTTCTGAGATATTGCATTGAGAAATGCACATCGCTTCACAATGAGTACTCGAATATTTTCTGGTAGAAGCCCCCGCAATGCAACCGGAAGCAACTGCGTCATAATCACGTGGCAATCATGAGACTTGAGGTTCTGGAATTTTTTCTCTGCCATATTTATTATTCCCTTTTTATTTGACGAGAAGCCTGCCGGGACCTTGATACTTCTAAGGCATTCAAAAAAGATTTCCTTCTCTGCTTTGGTAAGAGTGTAGCTGCTTAGACGCCCTTTATCAATATGCCTGTGGTATGGGTCTTTCATACGTTGCTGGTCCTCCCGTGCTTCTGGTGTATCTTTTGACTTCCCATACACGCCCAGGAACCCTAGCAGGTTCACGCAAAGATTCTTCGTCACGTGCATCACGTCGATTGAAGAACGGACCTCTAGGTCTACCCAATAAGGTAGCTCCCAAAATATAGATTTCTTCTTCCACATGGCCGCGTGTCCGGTAACGGCGTCTTTCGGAACAGATTGACTGCCAGGACCCTTTCCAAAGATTACTTCTAGGTCATTCACCATACCAAATACATCAGCACCTTTAGGGAGCTTAGGCTTTTTCCGGTGATCTGCCTCACCGTTGAAATGCTTGCCTTTCTTTCTCACGATATGATTGGGCGGCAGAAATTGACGACACCCCAGGTACCCAACCTTCTTACATTTATCCAAATATATACCTTTAGTCTTATCTAAACAGTGCGTGCATGCATTGTATCACTTGTTTGACTGTCCTGAAATGTTACTAAGAGCAGGCCAATCATTGATGGTTACGAAAAGCAACGCTCGCAGGTCAAATTCCTCCTGTTTGTCCTCATCCCACACGTGTACACCTGGTTTGGCCCACAGCTCCAAAAGTTCATCGACTAATGGCCTTAGGTACACATCAATGTGGTTGTCGGGTTGCCTCGGTCCTTGGATGAGCACTGGCATCATGATGAACTTCCACTTCATGCACAACCAAGGAGGAAGGTTGTAGATACATAGAGTCACAGGCCAGGTGCTGTGACTGCTGCTCTGCTCTCCAAAAGGGTTCATGCCATCTGTACTTAGACCAAACCATAAGTTTCTTGCTTCATCTGTAAAGTCTGAGTGGCCTCTCTCGATTTTTCTCCACTGCGACCCATCAGCGGGGTGTCTCAACTTCCCGTCTTTCTTACGGTCTTCTTTGTGCCATCGCAGCAACCTGACATGCTCCTTGTTTCTGAACAGCCGTTTCAACCGTGGTATTATAGGAGCATACCACATAACCTTAGCTGGAACCCTCTTCCTCGGGGGCTCGTCATCTCCCTCAGCATCACCAGGGTCATCTTGTCTGATCTTGTACCGACTCGCAGTGCATACCGGGCATTTATCAATACTCTCGTACTTTTCACCGCGGTACAGGATGCAGTCATTAATGCATGCATGTATCTTCTGCACATCTAATCCTAGAGGGCAGATAACCTTCTTTGCTTCGTGTGTTGTCGCGGGCAATTCGTTATCCGGTGGAAGCTTCGACTTCATTATTTGCAGTAACTTCCCAAATCCGGTGTCAGAACAACCAAAATCTGCCTTCCATTTCAACATTTCCAGTGTGGTACCGAGCTTTGTGCTGCCATCTTCGCAATTTGGGTACAAGGGCTTTTTGTGATCCTCTAGCATGGTCTCCAACTTCTCCTTCTCTTTTCCTGTTTCACAGTCTCGCTTTGCATCAGAAATGACCCGACCAAGACCATCAGCGGTCTCATCCGATGCCCGTTGTTCTTCTTCATTTTCACCTCGAGGAGCTCCATCTTCTTCATTGTCTTCCATTGCAGTGTCACCGAATTCTTCAGGGGACATAGGATAACTATCATTATCCTCCTCTTCTTCATTGTCTTCCTGCCTAACCCCTCTTTCTCCGTGCTTGGATCAACAATAATCTCCAGGAATGAAACCTCTCCGAAGCAGGTGGCCTTGAAGTGTTCTCGAGGAAGAGTACTCCGCCACGTTTCGACAGTCAATACAGGGACAAGGCATAAAATTATCCACTTTGTTTGCATTAGCCACATCGAGAAATGTATGTAGGTTTGTAATAAACTCGGACCCGCGTCGATCGTTGTACATCCATCGCATCCGTGCTTCGATCTGCGTCATATAATTAACCATTACAATAACTTCGTGAATAGTGAAAAGACCACTATATATGCACACGTGCAGTATTTTTGTATCAGTTGCAGATGGAGAAGATAAGGTTGCTAACCTCGGCCAAGGATACGGTGTTCTGAGGACCTAAGTGTGGCTCGGACATTTCGTCGAACGCCGGGTGTGCAATCAAAAGAAAAAAATTCTAGCACCCACCCCACTTCAACACAATCCTGAAATTTTTTGAGGCAAAATGGCAAAGTGCTGGCTGGGGGCTTATATAGCCAGTGAAGGGGCAACGGTCCCGGTTTTTGCCAAAAACCGGGACCAACGCCTCGCAGTGCGCCACGTGTTGGTCGCCAGAGCATTGGTCCCGGTTTTTGGCAAAAACCGGGACCGTTGCCCCAGTTGAACCGGGATCGTTGTCCTATCCAGACGAACCGGGACCGTTGCCCGGCATCGGTCCCGGTTCTGAAATGAACCGGGAGCGATGTCTTTTTTGGGTTGGACGAAAGGGGGTCTCTCCACTAGTGCATGATGCCACATCGAGTCATTCTACTACCGGCCTACACAACAGATCGAAGCATGAAGTTTGTTACTAGTCCTCGTCGGTTTCCAACGTAAACCACATATTCCTTTAGAACGAAGAGATCATACGATGCTCCATTATCAACTCTCATCCGTTTCCAGTCATAAATCATGAATTCATCCCTCAAATAAATACAATGAACTGAACATATTGGTGTACGCATATTCTTGGATTTATTCATCCGTAAACGAAGTCCTAGATTTGATATTGGTGTACCCATAATCTTGGATCTATTCTAGGTTTTTCAGCGATGTTTGTTCAATGAAAGGAGATGTTTTCTTGACTACAAGTACTCAGAAGCTAACATGATATCCCACAACTCTACGTAAGGAACAGCAAAACGGAGAAGAAAAAGTGTCATATTAAAAGCATAGAAGGCAGGATGGATCACATTTGTTCAACATCAGGCAAAACAACTTTTGTAATAACAAGCCTTGGAAAAACTTGGCCCAGTTAAGTTTTCACAAAAATGCAAAGGGAAGGGGAGTGAAGCGGGTGGAGGGCACGTGGTAGTTTAGGGCGTGTTCGGTAGTGACCCACAGCCACAAAATCTTGCAACTCCATCGCTAGCAGCCGCAGCCAGCTTCTGTCGTGAGATCTGGGCAGCTCGTTTCCGTTCGGCGCGGCAGCTTCTTGGCTGAAATTAGTCTGCCAGGCTGGAGGTCCAAAAGGAATGAATGTGGCCCGTTCTAGCTACCTAATTGGGCTGTGGCCCAGTATGACTTGAAAAAAAGAGACTACGCTAGCGATGGCATCGGAAGAAAGAGAAACAATAAGCGAACCGGTACGCTACAGAATCACTTAACGGTGGCATTTGGTTGTAATATATCTCAACTCCTGCTTCTTTAATTTTCAGAGCTGAGAAAGGCCAGCTTCTCAACTCCTCAGATTTTACACTACGCTCGCGGCTGGCTTCTCAATTTCAACTCCGCGAGTCAAAGTGTTCGGCTCAGCTTCAGTTGTGGAGCTGGAGAAGCTGGCAGCTGGAGCCTTACCGAACAGGCCCTTAGTCCCACTCCAACCAAGGGATAAGGTTTTGGAACAATTTATAAGGGGAGCTGTCATGATTCACTTAGTTGAGGTACGTGGTAAAAGAAAACTATACTACATATACGCCATACGTACGTATATAGTGTATGCAGTTGCGAGTATACCTGTGATTCTAGACTTTACACACATAGCGCGACACCGCCCGAGTAATAGGACAAAACTACATGCAACGTCGCAACGACACTACAAGGACACGCCAATACACTTGCCAGCATGCAACTAGCACGTACACATCCACGCGTTCATACTCCGGAACACACCCCCACTACAGCACAAGTAACCAACTTGCCCTGTTGACCAAGAAAAAGAAAAAACAAACAAACCTCCATGGGCCTTAACAACTAACAACCACTACAAGGCCAAACCAGAAACAAACTGTACACCACTTCACAGTATTCAAAATCAGTTCCACTCCTAAAAATAAATAAATAAAACACAAATTCCGAATAAATAAATTAAAATCATTTCCAAATCACACAAATATCACCGGGCGCGGCAAAGCGCGCCGTCCCCTCTAGTATATATATATATATATATATGGAGCTCATGAGTTACTGAGTAGGCAGCGTATGGGAACATGTTGCACCTTGTCTCCTCTCTCTCCATACCTAAGCGGCCGAGTTCTCTCCCCTCACTAGCTTCTCTATATGATTTTTCGATCAACCACTAGAAAATCGACATAAAATTAAAAGAAAGGTTTTTTGATATAAAGAACTGGTTAACTAGAAGGTAAACAAAACAACTGAAATGAACAAAACATTGTCGCCGTGGGCGGACGGTGAATTCATTTCAAGCCAGGACAATGCCACTAATGTGACTAAAGATATTACTACTAATAACATGACAACATTTAATAGTCCATGGCTAGTGCGCTGGACCTCACGGTAGACCCAGGGAGCGCCACCATCCAACACACACAGGAGGTTGATGCTAGTCTACGGTAATATAAACAGCCTAGCATGCAAGATAGGCCTAGACAAGTTGACATTTTTCGTACTCACTTCTTGTTCCCTACTTGTATCATATCTTCTGATGCCTTTCATTTCCAAATCGCTTCTCTCTATGTTCTCGGTGAGGAACCAATATTAATCATTGTATGAGTGTAGTATTGACACACCCTTGTCATCAGTCATCTAGCATTTCATGATGTAAAACTAAATCTATTGTAATTGATGCTAAGAAACAAGTGTGGGGGTGTGGACTACAAATTCGCTGGATAACAAGTGATGTGGTTATATATATATAGATGAGTGCATGTTGCTATGAGTGAGAAAGTAGGCGAAGATAATAATGTGCACAATGCGCATGTTCTATGAGTAGATGCAGGCCGAGCACTACTTATTGTGTAGGCCGGTGATATGAGAAATGCTTTCTCTCATCAATCAATTCCAACAATGTGCACTTATATTGGTTGTAGGTAAGGGGAGATTGATACCTTCTCATCTAAAGTGAGCATATTTCATTAAATTTTTAGGATTTTTACAATACATTGAACGGAATTTGAAATCTAATTTCTACACCCTAGTCTACTCGTCGTCCTCGTAGTTGTCAAAGATGGAGCCATAGCCGTCATCATCCGCCGATGCGTGAATCGCAGTGTGAAGCGCCAGCTCGTTTGATGTGTGGCACGTCAGTGCTGCCGCTGATTCATGGAGCACGCGGAGGAGGGAGGCCCGACTCATCTTCCAGGTCACCAGGCTCAACATCCACACTGTACTTTGCCATTAGAGGCGGAACTAGCGCGTCGTCCCACTCCATCTCTAGCTTCGAGACACTGAGGGGCCTTCCCAACACCCAACGGTAGCTCAAATTAAACGGTTCCAGATTGATGCGGACACCGCCTGACGCCATGGTGTTAGACCGTGCTGCCTGGAGCATGCCGGTTTGCGCACATTGCACTCCTTGTGGCATGACGTACGCACCCTGATGCATGCGGTGTGTGCCCAGTGCAATGCCGGCCTGCCTGCGGTGCGCGGCCAGAACAGACTGGAGGTTGTGGCGGCACGACCGGAAGGGCCTGTCGTACACTCGTACCAGGCGAGGAAGCCCTTCCAGTATCAGTATGGGTTGTTCAGTGCGCTCTTCTAGCTATTGCATCGCGATCCATCACTATCTTCCCCAGAGGAGATTGAGAGATCTAGGTGTGTGAGCAGAGGAGCAGGGGGGAGGCAAGCTCCAAGCGAAGAAATGTGGATTGGGCCGGCAATGGCGTCCCATGGGCGGCCGCATAAACTCTCCCACTCACCACCATCTAACGTGAGAGCCACAGCACCCAAACTGATCTCAAATTCCTCGTCGTCGATGTAGTTTCTCTGATCGACCAGCACCTCCTGCACCATGAAATGCTCGACCACCTTATGTCCTCGCCGGAGAAGGCCCGGCCGGAACACAGCCACCGCCCCAAGTCTGTCGCAAACAGTGTCGGCTCAAAAAGACGTGTCAAAGGAGGAATATCACGCTTTATTTCATATGGTAAGTTTAACAGAATACGAAGGTGATCCGGTGGATAATAAACCTAGACTAGAATCAGCTAGAATCACGATCATCCCCGTCAAAAAAGCTAGAATCACGATCATGGCTAGATAGAATCAGCCCACACGATCCCGTCAAAAGGAGAAACCCCACGTCCGATACATACGTTCAGGGACGACTATATCGGCGGCGACACGACCATGACTTCCGACGGCGACGGCCCCGATCTCATCAGCAGCATACCCGACGAGGTCCTCGGATCCATCGTCTCGCGCCTCTCCGCCAGGGACGGCTGCCGCACGCAGGCACTCTCCCGCCGGTGGCGCCCCATCTGGCGCGCCACGCCCCTCAACCTCGACGTCGTCGACGACCAGGCCGTCTCCAGGATCCTCCACTGCCGCTACGACCGCAGCGAACCCCGCAAGGTCGTTCATCGCCGCAGCCGGCTCGGCCCCCGTGAACTCCTGGAGGTCGAGCTCACATACAGCGTCAGGCTGCCGCAGTCTGCGTTCGAGCCGGCACTCAGCGTCGCAACATTCCGCTGCCGCCACAGTCTGCCGCCCAGTCTGGCCATGGACTTCCCGCTCCTCCACCGGCTCTCCCTGCACGGCGTCACCCTCACGGAGGAGGCTCTCCGCGCCGTGCTCTCCGGCTGCCCTGCGTTGAAGAGCCTCCTGCTGGAGGACAATGTGGGCTCCAACTGCCTCCGCATCAGCTCCCCGACTCTCCGAAGCATCGGCTTCTGCGCCCTTCACGAGCAAGTCGGCGATGCCGCCATTGTTAGGGTCCAAGAACTGGTAATTGACAACGCACCTTGCTTGGAGAGAGTGGTGTCGCTCAATTCACACGACGGCCCCGCCACCATCCGAGTAATCTCGGCTCCTAATCTCCACGTATTGGGTCTGCTCAGACGCGGCATATCGCAACTCCACCTTGGAACAACCGTTTTTCAGGTACCTCAAATTGTGCACTCAACTTAATTTCAGGTACCATACGCATATATATGATGATGATGATGATGATTTTATTAGTTCTTGATATGTACATACTATGTTTGTTTTCCTTTCCTTTTTTTGTATATATAATAGGACATGGTCGCTGTCAGCTTGACAACCACAATGCGCACCGTAAAGGCTTTGGTTCTTGATCATGTTGCCCCTGATCTAGATAAAGTTCTTCACTTCCTCAAGTGCTTCCCATGCCTGGAGAGGCTTTATATCACTGTGGGTATTCATATTTTCTCCACCTTGCTTCAAAACTCAAAATACGCACTCACGATTTCTGACAACTCTTGTATATTCTTTTCTTCTCTATATCTCCAGTTAGTGCCGTGGAAGTTTCCCTACCAATTATCCAAACAAGAGTTACATAACCGAAATAACATGAAAAGCATGCGGAAGTATGCCTTATTGGATGATCCCACTGAATGCCTTGAAATCCATCTCAAAAAAGTGGCGTTGCAAATATTTCAAGGTGAGGGCCTAGAAGTTGACTTCGCCAGGTTCTTTGTTTTGAATGCTAAGGTGCTAGAGAAAATGGAATTTGGGATCATAGGCGACCGCGACGACAAATGGAGGAATAATAAGCTCAAACAACTACAAATTCAAGACAGAGCTTCTCAAGATGCTCGATTTGAATTCAAAAAGTATTTTACGTCGATTAGAATTCATAATGACTATTGCAAGCAGAATACACATGATCTGTCAGTGGCCGATCCGTTTGAAGCCTCCTTCTTGGACAGATATGCTTCCATTCCGTTTGAAGCCTCCTTGGACAGATATGCTTCCATTTGAGAAGGATTCCTTGTTTCGTGTTCAAAGCAAACATTTTGTTTAATTTATGTGGAGTGTAAAGTTGTTTCGTTCACCCCTTTGATTCTCTGCCTCTACACTTGAGAATTTGGATTATTAAATCAAACTGTACTACACTTGATTCATAACACCAACTGTACCATAAAGAACGTGAGAACAACCATATATACTCTGTAAAAGCAGAGCATACTAACGACTATAAAAAATAATGGCATAATCAGAAGAAACCACACTCTAGAGTATTATTCTGCTTGTGAGAACAACAATTTAGTATTCATAATAAATTGCAAAATCTCGTGTGTGCACCATGCCCCCTTCATTGTGGAAAGCCTTTCAACTCACTCATATCCAACTAGCAAAAATTGACCCCCCCCCCCCCCCTTCCCTCTTTACCATAACCACGATCCTCCATTTCAACTAGATATAATGGGATTTGGACTCATCGAGACTTCAATCCTTGGTGGACATAAGAACGAATGGAGGGGGAATAAAAACATGCAGCTACAATTCGAAGAAAGAGCTTCTCGTAGTGCTTTATTTGTATTCAAAAAGTTTGCTCGGAGTACTAGGCCAAATAACAATAAATCCACCACCAGTTAACGTTAATCTGTTTGACGCCTCCTTCTTGGAGACATGTGTCACTTTGTGAGAAGGTATCATTTATCTCATGTTAAAAACTCAAATTTGAATTCTTATTTGCGGTCTAA
This sequence comes from Bromus sterilis, assembly GCA_950022295.1. Taxonomy (NCBI): domain Eukaryota; kingdom Viridiplantae; phylum Streptophyta; class Magnoliopsida; order Poales; family Poaceae; genus Bromus; species Bromus sterilis. The sequence goes on along the minus strand of OX465595.1, from coordinate 446,562,476 downwards.
ACACCAAAATTCTCTCATTGTTTTGATGCTATGTCTGTACAAACTGATCTAAACACTAAACTTTGGTGTGTGCAGCATGCCCCCCTTCATTGTGAAAATCCTTTCGATCGACTCACTCATATCCAACTAGCACAAGTTGACCCCCCTCTCCCTCTTGACCATAACCACCATCCTTCATTGCAACTAGATATAATAGGATTTAGACTCATCAAGACGTCAATCCTAGGTGGACATAGGAACGACTAGAGGGGCAATAAATACATGCATCGAGGAAGGAGCTTCTCATAGTGCTTGATTTGTATTTAAAAAGTTCGCTCGAAGTACTTGACATAATAACAACAAATCCACGACTGTATCACGCCTCCTTCTTGAAGATGTGTCATATTGTGAGAAGGTATCCTTTACCTCATGTTAAAAACTTACTTTTTCGACTAGACAAAAATCACAAGGCATAAAACACGCACCCGTATGCGAATCAACCTGTGGTTGAGTTGGTTAGGTGGATGTTTGTATCCCCAGCCCACCAGAGTTCAAATCCCAGATTTGACAATGGTACTCGCATTTTCCTGGATTTATTTCAGGGCTTCCGGTGATGCGCTTTCAGTGGGAGGAGACGTTCCCGTCGAAGACAAGGTGGAGGCTTCGTTAATCTCAAGATGATGTACCGGCTCAGTATTGCGAAGATGCTCATAGGGGTAGGGTGTGCGTGTGCGTCATAGGGATGATTGTATACTCGTGTATGTAAGCGTCAGAGTTGTACTGTGTTCCTAAAAAAAACACGCACCCGTATCGCAGCCTCTTGGTACGAAACCACCACCGCCCTAGCTAGTCATGCAGCCACCGCCTCCCACCGGCGACGTTGTCGGGACAAGCGTGCTGTCGCTGTCGTGGGGATTAACAGCATGGGATGGGTGGCCGGCTCCGTCTCGATGACTCTGTTCAGCGCCGTGACCTACTACACGGCCGCGCTCCTCGCCGATCGCTACTGCGCCAGCTTACAAGATATATTTATAGCCGATAGGAGAGACCTAGTCCAATACTAATCTGTACCGCAGGGATTGGGGGGCACCGCCCCCTGCATCCTCCCAAGCCTCCGCTCAGCTCGGTCAGTATTTTTTCCTTTTCTTGTATATATAGGACATGATTGTTGTCAGCTTGACAACCACAATGCGCACAGTAAAGGCTTTGGTTCTTTATCATGTTGCCCCTGAGCTAGATAAAGTTATTCACTTCCTCAAGTGCTTCCCATGCCCAGAGAGGCTTTATATCATTGTGGCCATCCATATTTTCTCCATCTTACGTCAAAACTCAAATACGCACTCACGATTGCTGACAACTCTTTTATATTCTTTTATTCTCTCTATCTCCAGTTAGTGTTGTGGAAGTTTCCGCACCAATTATCCAAACAAGAGTTATATACGAAATAACATGAAAAGCACGCCGAAGTATGCCTTACTGGATGATCCCACTGAATGTCATGACCTCCATCTCAAAAAAGTGACGTTCCAAATCTTTCAAGGTAAGGGCCCAGAAGTCGACTTCGCCATGTTCTTTGTTTTGAACGCTCAAGTGCTAGAGAAAATAGAATTTGGTATCATAGGCGACCGCGACTTGAAATGGAGTTCCTTTGACTAATGTGAGTATTCGATTTTTTGCACTTCCATCATCCTTATATAGTTATATATTGCTGACCTCTTCGGTACCGTGCATTACTCTTTCTCATATCGAGAGTTGGTGCAAATTTCACAAGTGCATCCAAATATTTGGTATGATACGCTCTGTCATACATAAGCATCGTAATATTTTCCTCAAATAAACGATCATATCCACCTATTATGGCATATCCATATGCATTCCGAGATACATTGTCATGCAACATCCATCTTTATCATAACTTGATGCTCTTCATCGTCATTATCCTTTTTCTTGATCATAAAGTCGCATGTTATTTGGGTTTTGCCCTCACCTTCGGCTTATCCACGTAGAAGCCCGGCGTCCGAAGAAAAAAACTCAAGACATAACCTTCAGTACTCGGCTACGTATCTTTTTCGTAGTCATACGAGGTTATTTTCCTAGACCACCACCCATCGAACATATGTACACCATAAAGCATCTAGCAGCAAATACGAAATGCTACTTCTTCTTTGTTTGCAAATTTATGAAATGCTACTTCGGCAATTGAAAATTAGCAAAAACTTAAATATTGTGTATTTTTTAGTTTTGACTATTGGTTTATGAAGAAATATTGTTACATGATGATATAAGGTAAAAACAAGATCAGAGTCACATACTCTCTCCATTTTAAGAATATAAGGTGTATTATTTTTCGTGCAAGTCAAACTTATGTATGTTTGATCAAGAATACTACCTTTTTTCGGATTATAAGGCTTGCGCGTATCTCTAGGTTGACAAATAGACCAACATAATACACGTTATATATCAGAAAAAATGCATCATTAGAAACTTCAAATCGTATACTTTCTAATGGTATAATTAATAGACTATACAACTCATTTTATGTTGGTCAAATTATGGATCTAGGGGATACGCGCAAGCCTTATAAACAGGAAAGGAGGTAGTATAGAGTAAAATATCAACATCTACAATATAGGATAAAGAAAATATAAAAATACTTGTTGTGGTGCACATGTTTGATTTTTAGAAAAAACTAATACACCTTATATTTTAGAATGGAGGGAGTATTTAGATGTTTTCTTGCCTACATAAGCTAAAACCTAGAATCTAGAAATAAGCCTAATCAAACACCTCATAATAAATGTTGATATGTGTTACATTTTGAGCCCATGTACTTATATATAATACAGACTAATGTTTTTTTATAAAAAAAAGCTTGTGTATTGACCGCTTCTTCCTCCATCATTAGATGTACTATATGAGGTGTATTATATTTTGTGCAAGTCAAACTTACGATATGTTTGATCGATCAAAATTATAGAGTAAAATATCAACATCTACAATACAAAATAAAGAAAATATAAAAATACTTGTTGTGGTGTATTGAGTGCTTCTTCCTCGATCAATTCCTGAGCACAGCTAGAGAAGTGGGGGCACGCTCTGCTCGTTCCGGAAGTAGTCGCCGGCATCCACCTTGGCCTTGATCATGGCCAGCCTCTTAAAGTTGCTAACCCCGAAATACATCTCGCCCCACACCTTGCCGCTTTCGTAGCTGCTCACGCCGCCGACCACTTGGTTCACGCCGATGTCTAGGTCACGGTAGTTGGCGTACGCCGCCCTTGGGTTCTTGGTCACCAACGGCGCCATGAAATCGTACAGGGTATTCGCCCAGCTCGGCGTCGCCGTCGGCGTGCTACCGTTCCAGGACTGGACGTACTGGATGTTGTAGAGCACGCCGCCCCGGTGCGGGAACGGCGTGGCGCCGTCGGCGATGCTGCTCATCCTTCCGCCGTGCGGCTCCAGGACGAGCTGTCCCTCCGCGCCCGCGCCGCCGCTGGGCCACGTGAAGATCTTCTCCCATGCGTCTTTGGTGAGGGCTTTCGCGACGTAGTCCGACTTGTTCTTGTAGAAGCGGCCCAGGGTCATGCTCCGGTTCAGCAGGAGCACCTCCAGCGCCGCCATGGAATTACTGGCGTCGCCGAAGTATATGTACGCCACGTACTGCAGCCAGCTCATCTCCCGGCAGTCGGCGCGCGTCACGCCCAGCTCCGGCAACCGCTCGCGCAACGTCCCCACCACCGCGCTGCAGTTGCCCAGGTACAGCGACTGGAAGTTTGCCTCGCGCCCCTGCACGTTCACCCGGACGGTGAGGTCGTCGGGGAGCGCCGGGGCCACCGTCTGCCACTTGGTCACCGCCTCCACGGCGCCCTGCTCCATGGTCTTGGTGACGCTAAAGAACGTGACCGTCGGTGGAACCGGCGCGAGCCTCACCTTAAACGACAACACGATGCCGAAGCTCCCGCCGCCGCCGCCGCGGATGGCCCAGAAGAGGTCCTCCCCCATGGCCTTCTTGTCCCGCAGGAGGTTCCCCTCGGCATCCACCATGGTAGCATCAATGATGTTGTCGGCGGCGAGGCCGTACTTGCGCATCATCAGGCCCTGCCCGCCGCCGCTAAAGTGGCCGCCCACGCCCACGGTCGGGCACACGCCCGCCGGAAAACCCAGTCCCGGGGCCGCCTTGGCCACGGCATAGTATAGCTCGCCGAGCGTCGCGCCGGAGTCCACCCACGCGGTGGCTTCCTGCGGGTCAACGTGGACGTCGCGGAGGTTGGCGAGGTCGACCACGGCGAACACCTCGGGGCGCTGGGAACGGGACGAGATGCCCTCGGTGTCGTGCCCGCCACTGCGCACGCGGAGGCGCACGCCGTGTGCGCGGCCGCACCGCACGGCGGCCTGAACGTGCGACGCGTTGGTGGGCGTGACGATGCACACCGGAGGCCTCGCCGTCGCCGGCGGAACGAACCTGGCGTTCCTGATGGACGACACCAGGAGCGGTTTGAACGACGGGGAGGCCGGCGTGAGCACCAGCTGCTTGGGGACCTCCGTGGAGAGGAGGCACCGCACGAAATCTTCTGACGCCAGTGACTGGACGGCCACGTAGAAGACTGTGAGCACGACGAGCGCTATGGAAATGGAAGCGGCCATCTCCTCTGCAGCTAGCTCTGGATCGATCGTATGCTTATGGTCTCCTCCTAATTAAGCTCCTTATTATAAGCAATGTACTCCTAGTCCTGCGTATGTGTATATGCCTACGGGTCAACGAAGATAACCCTGCAATAGTCCAATTACCTTCCCAACATCAAATTTGGTTACATGCTCTAATTATAGTCCTAAGTTATGGTCAATGATGTGCTATAGAGGAAAGAATTGATTAAGTTATCTCTTGCTAATACTCATCCCACCGTTCATTAAAATGGATGTATGTACAGCCTCTGTATTTTAGTGCTAGACAATATTCAACCTATCTGCAATTAAGAGGTTTTATTTCCTACTCTAATCAAAACATCAATATTTCCTATTTTTTACCAAATATATTAAAAAAATAACAACTGTAATATTAAATAAGTATATTAATTTCCATATATATCTTATGATGAGTCACTCTTATGATGAGTCACCTGATATTGATTTGCTATTATAGATTTTTTTTATTGGTCAAACTTTTAGAACATCAACTTTTTATTCAAGTTTATACTTCACCTCCTCTGGGACGGAGGAATATTGACTTCTTAGTACATCTACTGTACATAGTCCTCAAAAATCAATGTTATGATGCACATTTGATATGCTGATGAATTGCGTACATAAAAGAAACATAGGAATTTTGTAAAACATGGCTTGACTTGTGCAAAAAACAAAACGAAAATCGGTATCCATTTTCTCATCTGGCTTGTTTGTGACTTTGACAAAAAGAGGCCATTCAACAATGTTGACTTGAACTTTCTCTAATGAACTGTAGAGGAAGGGATTAATGATAGTCCTAAGTTATGGTCAATGATGTGCTATAGAGGAAGGGATTGATTAAGTTATCTCTTGCGGATTTGCTAATCCGCATGTAGATGAGAATTAATGATCTCATATGTACATGAGAACTTAACGTTTTTGCTTATCCTTCGCTTGTTTTTTTAACGATTTGTCTTCATCCTCTGAAGCGAGGTGGGCATGGGCCATTCAACAATGTTGACTTGAACTTTCTCTAATGGAGACCGTATAAGAGGAAAATTTCTGGGGATGGATCAAAAACTCCGTTACAATTCTGGGGACGTATCGTAGGGTCAACATATTTGTACATCTTTATCAGACAAAAAACCCTAGTAACATTTATTAATGATAGTCTATCTCTACATGCAAGTTATCCACTCAGCTCATTCCCTTAGCCAACCATAGATATGCAAGTTTGAACCTTTAGGGTACCCTGTAACCATCACTACTTCAACCAAATGATTAATTTTTGCGCTAACATCATTATTTTGAAAAAAAGAAAAATATTTTATTTGGTTGAACTATAAAGGATCATAGGGTACCCGAATGGTCCACTACTTGCATGTTTAGCCAACCAAATTGTCAATGTATCTCGACTACCATTCCCTAATGATAGTACATCTTTATTTGCAACATTTCTAAAGGGGGTGTTCCTGCAGACTAAGGCATAGCCTAGTGGTGGGAAGGGGTTGGTGCCTTCCCACCCACCCAGGTTCAAGACACGGTACTTGCAACTTGGGGTTTGTTGCACCTATTAAATTGTGAGGGGTTCCCTTACAGCTTTTCTATCAAAAAAGGGGGGAGTTCGTACATCGTCGTAGTATGTCGAACGGACCCTATCGAACGACACCCGCACCCCCTTCGTCCATCCCACCAACCAGGGGATCGCCCCCGATTCTCCCCTCCCTTTATTTCTTTTCTTGCAAGGAGATCGCATCCACCTGCTTTTGTCCCCACGTCCTGCTCCACCGCTGCCCCACCTTCCCACTCGATCGAAGGCCACCTCGCCACCCCCAACTTCTTTCCCTTGTGGATCAAACCCTTAGGGGATCGATACCCCTGCTCCGGTCATGGACTCCTACTCCGCCATGATAACAGTGTCGTCCTTCGAGTCAGCGTCCCGGGAGGCGTTGAGGGATCAGAGGTGGCAACAGAGCGTGGAGGATGAGTGTAGTGGATACGTGAAACATCTGACTCTCCACAATCGCTATTGTGTTGTTCGTGTGGTTCTTCCCGGGCAACGACGAGATGAATGGTTGCTCCGGTCCTACCGCAGTGGAGCTCGTCAAGGTCTCTTCTTCTCTTCTCTGTATCCTCCTCTCTGTTCAATTTGATATGGCCAGAATCCGTACTCTATTTTTCCGCTTGGCGGGAGCAATTCTTTTGAGTACCTATAATTTCTTATTTTAGTTTTTATAATTCTAAGATAATATAATTATTGCCACTTGAAATCTTTAGCATCCCTGTTTTCTCACAAGAAATGATTTTTAAGAACAAACCAATTCATTGTTTGTTGTTCTGATGGTTTAAGTGCATGCCTATGATTTATTATATGCATGGGGTACCTACTAAACGATGAAGCGTACTGTATCCTACATATATATCCATCTAGCTTTAGCATCTAGAATTCTGCATCTAGCTTTTGTACCAAAGAGATTCGATCACACATCACCATTTTTTTTAAATAATGTTTCATTCTGTAGCAACGCACGAGTATTTAGCTAATAATCACTCCGATCCAAAATAAATGTCGCTCATTTAATACAAAGTTTGTACTAGTTTAGTACAAAATGAGCGACACTTATTATGGATCGGAGGGAGTAGTATTTAATAATTAAAGACTCCCTACATAGTTCACATTAATACTAGAAAACTTACAGAATTATAGGTCGGATCAAACTACTTCATTGTATGGATCAATGTCTCCCAGCATCCTCGCTTTTTTCTCCACGGACACGCCTCTCTGACCGTCGTGCACGATTAGGACACATAGAAAACATCTCCCACAGCTGCCAAGAAGAAGATAAAAAACACAAATCGAAGGCTGGCTTAGCGCCGCACTATATAGCCCGTCTCCTCATGGGAGACATGTTGGACAGATTAAGGAGATGCAACAATGAGCGGCCGGCCGGCCGGCAACCTCGGCCAGGTGCCAATCATTTTTTTTAAGCATGAACCATAGAACAATTGTTAAGAAAGGGGAGCAAAAAAAGAAAAGAAAAACAGAAAATAAAAATAAAAATAAGCCTATTCCTTTTTTATAATCATCTAAAAAGAATTAAACTAGACTTAAGAACCAAGACTGAAATGAAGCCAAATGCTTATCCAGTATACTGTATTGAAGAAGCTAGTATATTCTGCATAGAGTTGCAACCCTTCCACTTTGCGAACTCAACCCTAATGTAGAATAAGAAATTCATTGAGAGGGGACTAGCCCCTCCTCAACCCTTAAATTTGTCCATACTTGCTGCTGACGGCTCTGAAAGTAGGCAAGCACTCGCAAAGCCCCGCGGAAGCTTGCGAGGAGGAAATCACTTGCCACCGCATCTTCCGAGAGTTCATGACAAGTATCCTGCTTATAAATGATGTTGTCTGCAGTAGATGATAACTCTTGATGTGATCGTGGAGGAGGCGCCAGTGCCGGTAACCGTTGGCGGCGGCGGCACGGCGGCAAGGAGGAGGACGATGCGTGATGAGAAAGAGGTGGTGGGGCGGCGGAAAGGAGGAGTAGGATGCTGAGGCGGCGACGCGGTGGAGGAGGAGGCAGAGGCGGTGGAGCGGAGGGGCAGTGAGCGGCGCCGGCTACTAGGTCAGCCTCGACCGCCCATTGGTATATATACGGGACCGTCTAAGTTGTCATATAGTGACATGTGGCTACACTTTGCAGAGAACCTAACAAGGTGCACTCGTCATATGATCACAATGCCGAGTGTCCTGTCTTTGCCGAGAATTTTTTATGTTCTCTCGGCATTCGAACTAATACGCCGTGTTTATTTGTTTGCCAAGAGGTGCTCTTGGCATCCTCCTCGTTTGTTGATATCCCATGACTTGGCTCTCGGGTTTATTTAAAGCTTTTGGTGTTGATGATTTTTCTATTCTAGTAGTGACATCATTGGTGATTAGATAACATGCATGAAAACTGGAGTGAAATAAGAACATCATAAGAACAAAAAATATAAGTTTCAACATATATCGAAGAAGACAGTTTCACCAAAGGTGAAATTATCTGGAAAAAATGAGAAAGGTGAAATATTACATATAGAAAACCCTAAGTTTCTTAGTGAGAGCTCCGGTGGACTTACGCGCTATCATCTTAGTTCAAGCCATCCTATAAAAAAGGACCCTGATAAGGACAGAACGTCAAGGGGCAAGGATGGCCCCGAACGTTTTTGAGACAACTTTAGCGTATGAAAGATGTCAACTTTCGCTAATACAAGGCAACTTTTGCTGCTAATTGCCACCTCTTCACGCTTAAGCTTGCCATATAAAAACATCGAAGGTGCCTCCGCCCTGACGTGTGGCACTTATCATCTCTCATAAAGAATGATTGTAAAGATCCAGATAATAAAAAAATAATTAACGCCGCTAAAAGACCACATAAGTAAGCCCGCTTGATTGCTCCAATATTTTGATGCAGATCAACACAAACCATATTCAGGCCGTTGCGGTGGTGTCGCGTCGTAATAAATCTCTCTGGGCGCCGTCCGCAGTCAGGCGAGGCTTTGGCCTTCGTTTAGGAGCCAGCGGAGTGGTGGATCCCCGGATCTCGTCGAGGTTGCGGGCTATGGTGTCTGGAGGTCCATCAGATCTGACCAGTTGGGTCCTCAGATGGGTGATGGATGCATGGAGGCGAAGATCCTTCTTCTCCCGTGTCGGTATGATTTGTTGATGTTATTCTTCTCCTTCCTCTGCACTGATGCTGGAGGGAGATCCTGCTCTCTCGGGCAGATGGCCCGGCCGCGGTGCTGGACCGGTCGGATGACTCGAGTTCTCTTCCTTCTGGAATGGACACTTTTCGCGGTACTCAAAGCCAAAGATGGTGACGGCTGTTGCAGGAGTGTTCGATTGGTATCCATGCCCTCTCAGCGATGGTGTCAAGGAAGGAGGACGCATCGTGGCGGCAATTGCATCGTGGTTGAAGATGATGACATGCTTGTGTCTGGTTGTAGATTTTTATGTTGCAGGGATCTTCTCTCAAGTTTTTGGGATGATGACACATGGCTCCGGAGATCTTCATGTGTTAGGATTGTTATAGGGCGTTCTAGGTGGTCATGGTTCTCTAAATTTGTGTTTTTGTGTGCTTGTAAGGGTCTACAACTTTGTATTTTTTTCGTGATTTAAATACAGAAAACCTCAAAAAAAAACACAAACCATATTCTTTGCTATGAGAAAAAAAAAACCCAACGTACAACTGCTGCATTGATTGGCTCCGAGGGCAACACGAACCGAGCTCGTGTTAGATTCGATTAGGTTAATTATATTTCCCGCCGGTGGCGACCCATCTGGTGCTCCGCCGCTCAGCCTCGACGGAGAAGACCGTGACCAGCCTCCTCTCTTGCCACCACGGCCCCGTCCGCCGCATAACGGTCAGCATAGCCACGACCTCCGCACGGAGGACCAGCTCGATGCCGACGCCGCCACGGTGGACGGCTGGCTTCACTCCCGTGGCATCGCCTACCTCGAGGAGTGGCCACGTTTGGCTGCTGCCTTCTTCCGCCGAACCTGGCCGTGGACTTCCCGCTCCTCCAGCAGCTCACGCTGCACAGGGTCACCTTGACGGAGGAGGCTGCCTCTGAGCGCACTGCTCTCCGGCTGCCCTGCGTTGGAGAGCCTGCTGCTACATCCAACTTATCCATGCTCCTAAGCTGGAGATACTGGGTTATAGGATAAGCTCTTTTCAGGTACGTACTTCCTCGGTCCCAAATCACTTACTTGTCTCATAATATTTGTCGATCGATCAAGATATGGATGTATCTAAAGTTTAAACAAATTTAGAAACATCATCCATGTTTAGATAAATCAATCCGTGAGAAGAAGTTTCTCATCTGTGCTTGGTTTATGTTTATTTGTAGGAGATGGTTGACATTAGCTTGACAACCACAATGCATACGGCCGGTGAAGGTTTCGGATCTTGATTATGTTAACCTTGATATGGATGCAGTTCTTGGCTTCCTTAAGTGCTTCCCCTGCTTGGAGAGGCTATATGTCGCTGTAGGTGTTCATGTTTGATATATTTTGTACGTACGACGTTAAATGCTCGTCATGAGATCTGAATTAACCAAAGGTTTGCCCATATGTAATCCCAAAAACAGTTATACCTACGGTGCCCAGGAAAGAAAATAACAAAATCATCAGCGGATGACCCAACTAAATGCGTAGATCTCCATCTAAAAAAAGTGGCGTTGAAGGTCTACAATGGCGTGGGTCAAGAAGTTGAAGTGCTAGAGAGGATGGAATTTGGAGTCCTTGACAACGGTCGCGAAAAATGGACTACTCATCTTTGCAGACAGCTAAAAGTGGAAGACCGGGTTTCTCGCAGAGCTGAATTTGAATTCAAAAAGTATTCTTGCTATGCGTTGACAGACAAAAAGAAGCTTAGCCATGATCTTTCAATTGTTGATCCGTTTGACACACCACCTTCTTCAAGGGATACGTTGCAGTTTGAGAAGGTATATGCTCCGATACTGTATTGTTTGGCTCCAGTTTAAAAGAGAATTGATATATGTATACTCAGACCCATTTGATGATTGGTATCTACGACATTGTCTCTACTTCATGCAGCTATAGGATACCAAGTTTTGTGGCCCACTCAGGAGCATATAAAACAGAAGGATGTCCCGAGGCTCAAGATTCGAATCGGCAGCTTTCAAATTGTGCATGATCGATATATATATTTGATGTAGAACGGTTTTCCGCACGTTTAAACTTTTGTTATGTTGCACTTGGATGCAATATGTCATGTTTCATTGGTTATCTGAACTTAATTGATGTTGGTTGTTCTGCGCTCTAACTGCAGATTTGTGCGCCAACAGATATATACACCATGCTTGCATGTATGTTTTTAGTGCCTGCTCTTGAAAACTACCAGTCTTGGTTGTGTATAAGCTGTACCTATCATCAAATTGCTACATATGGAATAAGGACAAGTGTTATTTTCTTTCTACATGTGTTGCTCCATTACTCGGAGATATGATTGACCATTTTAGGGAAATTATTATATTGTATTGGGGACGAAATCATCTCCTTATACTGCATTGGGTGGTAACTTGGTGGATTCATGCCGAGTAGGGGTTTGGGACAGCTAGGGGTTTGGGCGGCGATGATTATAGGGGAACATGCTACACAATAATAAAAAAGGGCCATGTTACGCGTCCGCCAGACGTTGTTTAAAAAAGATCTACCGGTCTAGCAACCGATCGATCCGTCCAATCGAGCGTGCACGAGGTACCGAGTCTTTGCAACAGAGGCTTCGTTACAATCAAACCTTTGCAACATAACCTCTGTTGCAAATGACCTCGTGTTTTTTTATACTTTTTTCATTTTCGAGCACCGCTGCGAGCCTTGCAACAGAGATTCTTTTGCAATCGCACCTTTGCAACGTAACCTCTGTTACAAAGGACCTTCGTTTTTTCAAAAAAGAATTCTTCTCCCCATCACTGCTGCGAGCCTACCAACAGAGCCTCTGTTGCAAAGGTTCGGTTCGTCTTGGTTGCTTCGCGCGCTGTTGCATCCGACCGCATCAGACGGTCGCGGACGACGCGCGCAAAAGATCTGTCGGTTGAATCTAATCTTTTCCTTAAAAAAATCAAACACGATCAAGCCTAAGTTTACTATACAGTTTCATATCACAATCAACTCACCATGAAGTAGTACAACAGAAGACAAAGTAGATGTTGGCGGTGCAGAGGGACGATTTCCACAGCTAGATTATACCTTTAAACTGCGAGAATGTTTTGCATGGACGATACGCCAAACTAGTGCCGAAGTTAACAACACCTCTAAGGTCCGGCAAAACGAAGTGGACCAGCAAGATGAACTACCGAAAAAACTAGTTGGAGGGAAGGAAGCCTTCTGGGGTCTCCATCCAAATGTAGGTCTAGAGTGGAGAGAGAGAGAGAGAGAGAGAGAGAGAGAGAGAGAGAGAGAGAGAGAGAGAGAGTCCTACGCAGGGGTCAGCCGAGAATTTCTGAGGTGCTCCCTTGGATTGCCCCATCCCTTTGTATATATAGGTGATCAGGGGGAGGGCCAGCCGACTTGGGCGAAAAGGTCTTCGATCGAACCTATGGAAGGAAGTCCGAGCCGGATTCCACCCACCAAGTTATTTGGCGCGCCTCCTTATTGATGCCCAATTGGGTTGTTGTGGTGTTTGCACTATTTTCCAACTATATATATATCAGCAGCCCGCTAAGACCCCTGGAATATTCAGGAAGTTTTCGAAACTTTCCAGGACTTTCCGAAACACTTCGGGCATCACCGGGATACTCCAGGAACCTCTCGAAACACTTATTAGAATATCTGCAACACTTTCGATACCCATTCTAGATCATAGCTTGACATCATGGTTCTCGGGCAAACATGTTGCCGAGTGCCCGAGAAGCAGTTCACGACAGATTGTGTTTGCCAGAGGGGTTTATGTCGTGTCTCGTTTGTTGAGACATGTGCTCGGCAAACACGTTGCCAATCTTTTGGCGGCCTTCGCCGAGTTTTTAAGGGCACTCGGCAGAGGAGCCGTTTTTTTTGTGTAATTTAAAGAGCCGTTTTTTGTAGTGCGGTGTGTTTAACGGGGAAGATATATGTAGAGAATTACGTATCTAGTATATTGTTTTTCTTTGCGGCGTCAAATTACTAAAAAATGGGTTATATATGCACAGGAAAATATAAAAATTGTGAGGAAAATGATCTACTTTTGAACACGTGAGGAACATGATAATCAAATTGAATGGCTTGAGTATGGCTTATATATAGCTGCTGGTGTGCGCGTATATACAGAAAAAGTGTTCCATACTGTACTTGAGTTCGAACCATGTTGCTTTTTTTTTGAGAAAAACCCAAACCTTTATTAAGCCGTCACCACATTTACAGGGACGAAATCAAGTCCATCTGGGCTGCCCCACCAAGTATGGCGGCCAGTTCCCAGATTTAGACTATGTTTCGCAAGATTATGAGCCTCGTAGTTCGAGCTTCTACCTTCAAATCTAATTGTGCAAGAAGAAAAACTAGAATTACAGAGTATGATTTCATGTAGGATAGCGCCGTAAGACGGAGATGCTTGCAGTTTGATATCTTCCACCACAACCTTGCAATCAGAGGCAATAAAGATATCCCTTTGTTGCAGGTCTTTTGCTAGAGCTTGTCCTTCGCGAATTGCCAGAGCTTCGAGAGTCGGGGGATCATGGATATGAGGGATAAACTGAGACGAGGCTCCCAAGAATAGACCTCCCGCGTCCCTGCATACCGCAGCAGCCGTACTGCAGCGTCTTGTATGATCAACAACAGCATCAACGTTAATCTTCACTTGATTTGCTGGAGGAGGAATCCACACTTGGGTACGAGGCAGCGCACCCGCCGGCCTCACTTGGGTATTAGGCATAGCGTTTTTGCACTCTGCCAAAAACCTCATGATGAAGGAGTGGGTATAGTGGGGACTTTGATAATCATCCTCGTGGATGGCCTTCCGTCTCGTAAACCAAATGGCCCATAGCGTTACTGCTAGGGTTAAAGTGTCGTCAGTCCCAAGCTGATCAAAGAGATTGAAGAGCCACATAGCCGCATCTGGTGTCTTTAACTCAAAAGCCGGGTCACTGATCTTTTCAGGCAGAAGGCACCAGACACTTACCGCCAGGGGACACTCCAAAAGAGCATGTCTCCAGTTATCCTCACGTCCACACAGATTGCACCGATCTGACTCCGCCATGTTCCGATGGTGAAGAAGGTCAGCAGTAGGAACCGAGAGCTTCGACAGTCTCCAGAGGAAGTTTTTTACTTTCGAAGGGAGCTAGATTTTCCAGAGTTCTTTCCAGCTAGAGCCATTGATTGAAGTTAGAGACGACTTGTCACGGCCCTCAAGCATTCCTTCCCTCGATCTCTTTGTGTGAATGAATAGTTTGTAAGCCGATCTCACAGAAAATTTACCATCTCGTTCCCCTGACCAAGCCCAGCAGTCCCCAATCCTTCTCGTGCAGACAGGAATATTCAGAATTGCCTCACAATCAATTGGAACAAAGACTTGACGAATGAAATCTTCATTCCATCTTGCGTTGTTTCTGTCCAACAGCTCGGACACCAGAGCTGGTGGATGTTGTACCAGAGAAGCTATGGGGCGCTTCAGGTTTTCGCGAGGTAGCCAGTTATCCTCCCATATGCTAGTAGTTTCCCCATCACCTATGCGCCGAGTCAATCCTTGCCATAAGAGATCTCTCCCGTCTAGTACAGCACGCCAGATTTGGGATGGGTGCGAACCCAATTCAGCCCTTAGAATATCAGAGTTCGGAAAGTATATGGATTTCAGCAGCCGAGCACTTAACGAATTTGGTTGAGTTAAGATTCTCCACGCCTGTCTTGATAATAGAGCCAAGTTAAACATTTCCATGTCGTCGAAACCAAGACCCCCAAGATGTTTTGGCTGAGTGAGGACATCCCATGAAACCCATGCAGGGGATCGCTTCCCGTTCTTACATCCCCACCAGAACTGACGAATGATGCTAGTAATGTTCTCGCAGACTCCTCTCGGCAATCTGAAACATGCCATAGAGTAAACCGGGATAGCCTGAGCCACCGACTTAATCAAGATCTCCTTCCCTGAGTATGAAAGAATTCTCTCCAAGTAGCCTTTCACCTTACCCCAAACCCGGTCTTTGAGATATTTAAAAGTCCCGTTCTTATTCTGGCCAACTTCAGAGGGCAACCCCAAGTACCTTCCAGAAAGGGATTAGTTCTAGACTTGTAGTATTTGTTTCATGCTGTCGCGCAGAGCCGGAGGACATCCCTTACTAAAATATATGGAAGATTTATTCCGATTGATCCGCTGGCCCGAAGCTTCGCAGTATACACCCAACAGGTTTGACACCGCATTAGCCCCGTCATTACTCGCCTTGAGAAGCAGCAGGCTATCATCGGCAAAGAGTAGATGGTTTACAACCGGCGCTGTAGGCGCCACCTTTACTCCGTAAACTTGCGATGACCAAAACTCAGATTTTAAGAGGCACGAAAGGCCCTCTGCTCCTACCAAAAAGAGATACGGGGATATTGGATCTCCATGTCGTACGCCTCTGCTAGGCTTAAAATATTCCAATCTCTCACCATTAAACTGGACTGAAAAGGAGACCGATGAAACCAAAGACATAACAATTTGGACCCACCTCTGGTTGAATCCCAACTTTAGCATTATAGCTTCAAGATAGTTCCACTCAAGTCTATAATAAGCTTTCATCATGTCCAACTTAAGAGCACAAACTCCGTTCTGTTTCGATTTTTTCCGCTTCATAAAATGCAAACATTCATATGCCGAGATGATGTTATCAGAGATCAATCTACCAGAGATGAAAGCAGACTGTTCCTCGGATATGATGTCAGGAAGAATTATTTTAAGCCTGAATTATTTTAAGCCTGTTTGCAATGACCTTTGATGCAATTTTATACAAAACATTGCATAAACTTATAGGGCGGAACTGGGAAAGATCATCCGGGTTGGTTACCTTTGGGATAAGGACTAAAACAGTTTCATTGAGCCAGGAAAATTATTCAGGGGGGGCCAAGGAAACAAAGTGCAGTCTCACATTAAGCAATACTTCAGAAAGATCATCATATTTCACATACTAATATACAAAATAACATGCACATATTGGTCTGAGTTTAGTTATGACACATTATATAGGCAAAATACAAGTGGAAAACATGGACCTGAATGACTACAGTTCAGTTGTAGTCTACTCGACGTTTTTTCCTTGCATCAAACTCATCTATAAGTCTATCAGTTGTGAACCCCATAGCAATCTCCCTCTCAATGTATATTAGCAAACAGTCCCTTAGAAACAAATCCTCCATTTTGCTTCGAAGTCTCGTCTTCACAATTTTCATGGCAGAGAAAGCACGCTCTGTTGTTGCAGTTGAGACAGGCAAAGTAAGAATAAGTCGAATTAACCTATCAATCAAGTGATAATCTGTCGACTTCTGAGTCTGAAAGAGTTTCTGGCAAAGTTCAGCAATAGTGGATAAGTTCTGGAACTCTGGATTCCTTAGGATATCAAGCTCATAATGTCGTAATTGACACCTCAAGTTATCTCTTTCTTGTTCTGAAAAATCAGTAGGATAAAACTTTGCAGCAAGAAGACACAGATTTTCAATGTTAAATGATCTAAATGAGTTCCTTGGATCAAGCGAGGTGGACAAAATAAGAAGCTCCGTTGTTTGTTCACTGAACCTAGAATTCAACTCTTGTAGCTGCTGATCAACAGCAACTGTGAAGACATCATATTGATAATGATGTCTAGCTGAAGTTTCATCTTGTTTCCGAGATCGAATGAAATCAACATAGAAACCGTCCATATCAGGAACAAAAATCCCATGCTTTTTTCTGAATAAAACTACATCATGTAAGAGATTAGCCCATCCATCATCCCTTAATTTTTGAATCAATTCTTTTGTTGTAGCAACATCATGCATGGCATTCACAATATCTTGCGACTTTTGTTGTAACTTTTTGCAAAGCAAATCAGTAATTCCCATGAGCTCTTTCATGACATGTAGAATAAACACAAAATCAAATGACATCATTAGTTTGACAGCACCTGCGGCCTTTCCTCGTGCTGAAGGAGAAGCACCTTTACTCGTAGCAATATCTTTGAGAACTAAGAATGCAGGTTTGTATAATTTGAGAAGACTACATACAGAGCTAAAATGAGAGCTCCATCTAGTGTCAGCTGGTCGTTGTAAAGCTCCAATTTGGTTAGCTCCACTCCCTGTTTCAAGCTCATTAAGCTCGATCAAATTCTGAATTTCAGCCACTTGATTTGCTCGTAGTTCATCATTTCGCTTGCAAGAAAAGGCAACGGTGTTGACGACAAGAGCAAGATGTTCAAAGAAATTATGAACTTCTATTACTTCCTTGGATGCAGCAACAAGGGCCAACTGTAATTGATGTGCAAAATAGTGAACATAGTATGCATATGGACATTCTTGTTTGAAATTTTGCTGCAGTCCATTCCATTCTCCACGCATATTACTAGCACCGTCGTATCCTTGCCCACGAACATTTTCAACATCCAATTTGTGTTGAGCCAAAACAGCACAAAGTTCTTCCTTAAGAGTTGTAGCTGTTGTATCACTTACATGTACAAGATCAAAGAAACGCTCTCGAATATAACCACTGATGTCAACAAAGCGGAGAACAAGAGCCATTTGTTCTCTTTTGGATTCATCTCGTGCTTCATCAACAAGCAAACAGAACTTTGCATCACCAACTTCTTGCCTGATTGAAGCTTGCACATCAGTAGCAAGCACATTCAAGATCTCCTTTTGAATTTCTGGTGCAGTATACTTAGCATTACCTGGAGCATTACCAAGTACTAGTGCAGCAACCTTCTCATTATATGAAGACAAGACTTTCACCATTTCAAGAAAATTCCCTTGATTATTTGAACTAGGACCCTCCTTATTTCCACGAAAAGAGCAAGCCTGTAATGCTAACCACTTGACAGCATCAATGGACGTCTTGAGCCGCAACCTATTTTTGAGAATCTCCTCTTTTGACACCTTCTCTATAACTCGTGCAATTTGGCAAAATCCATTATTCAAATTATCATAACACTGGACAGAATAATTATGAGCGGAGTTGGAACCTTTTCCCATGTGACATATGAAGGCACAATCCTTTCCATTATTCACCCTTTTCCATTTCTGAAATCCCTTCACTGTAAATGCATTGGATCCACATTTTCCTTTTGGTTTCTTTGAAAAAAGAAAGCATGGGAAGCAGAATGCAGCATCTTTTAAAGGTGAATATTCTAGCCATGAAAAAGATCCAAACCAATGATACTGAAATCTGCGCTTGTGGCCCTCTTCGCCGGAAGCTGGATATACATCTTTTTTTGGTTGATGTGCTCCGCGTTGCATGTAAGCTTTTCTGATTTCATCGTGTTTATCAGCCGGACAATCCCAAATTTGACGGCGTAATGATGGATCACCCTTTATGAAATCCTTAATTTCAAAACCAACAGATGCATCTTCAGGTTGTGTTGCATTTTCTGGATGGGCTGTAGGAATTGGATTGGCCAAGACCAATTCTTCTAAAACTTGAGAATTAGACTCTGGAATTGCAGCATCAATAACTTGTTCTGTTTTCTTGAAAAAAGAAAGCATTGTCTTCCTCTTAACCATGACTATCCTGCTTTAAAAAAATTCATCATTATCCTAGAAAAGATATACGCATGAAACAAGTGACCAAAAATTCAAATAAAAATAGAGGTAGTACATCTACATGTACAGGATTAATATCTATTTAACTCAGATCTGAAAATATAGCAATCTAAAAATGGAGGTAGTACATCTCTAACTCGCACAGCCCTCCCTGGCTGATAGAGCTTACATTATTCATCTAATTTAGAACTACTATTTTAGATGGAACAAAATCAAGATTTGAAGTTGTACCTAGAGGCTAGAGCAGTAGCGGAAGGGGATCCGGTGAACCAGAAGCAGAGTAGGCGAATCTTGTAGAAGTATTTCACCAATCAGTGAACCATGGTCTAAATCTTGGGGCGCTGGCGGCTGGCCTCTTGCAGACCATCGGAGAAGAGATTCAGAGAGATTTGGGAGAGCTGGAGAGGAAGAAGAAAGGGAAAAAGGAAGAGAGGGAGGAAGTAGCTTCTAGTTTGTGTACAGAGTGGTAGTGGACAGTGGCACTGTGGCCTTTTTTGCTTTTGGGAAGAGAGCATGCGGTGAGAACAAGACATGGACACCAAAGTCAAAAAGTTTTTTTTGCTTCTCCATGCATCCTTGGGAATACAAAGATCTTCTGTGGTCAAAATACATGATACAAATATGCACGTCACAGCATTGGACCGGGCCACACATAGAAATTCAAAGACAACTCCACATAATATCTAGTAGTAGTGTGAGAAATTTCTGAGCATGGGGGGGAGCCATGGCCCCAGCTCGCCCCCTGCTAGCTCCGTCTCTGGTCACAGTAACGGCAGCGATGTGCTTCCGCGGTCCGTGTTCCGCCGCGCGCCCGAGCTCCGAGTGGCCATCTTCGGCCGATGCCGTCTCCCGCCCAGCCTTTCACTGGACTTCCCTGTTGACTTTTGAACACTTAATCAAACCACCCAGGATCGAAAACTCACACACACACACGTGTATAACTAGCTAAGCAAGCAAGCTCCTGGATGGATGAACAGTAACCTAACTAGTACTAATTCGCTGTTCTTGCGTATACGTGTGCGAGCTGGCTAGCTATCGGCGTCTTGGCGAAACAAACATAGGAAACTGATTTATAGCTACAGGCTCATATCGAGCCTTGCACTTTGTATTACTCTTTTCTTTTTCGATGTACAGATTACTGGGTTATAGCCTCATATATATACTATGCTAATCTGGTTAATACATATCCGTACACGGAATCGGTAACGAGTCCGTACCGAACACTGCAATTCGAATCCGTGTTTAACTCTTACATTCACCTCCTTAAACACGGCATCTTCGTTACGACCTGGATCCCAAATACGATTGCTGTTTTTCATCGTTGGCATTATCTTTGCCGTTCTTCGCAACATTTCAGGGATCGTCTTTACTGTCGTCAGTTCATCCTTACGTTGATGACAACACTTCTCCTTGGTCGCGTCTTCGACCTTCACCTGTTCTTCGGTGCTTGGTAAATTATCTTTTAGATTCTTTCCTCGCTTCATAGCTTGAACTTTGATCTTGTCTTGCATCTCCAAGAACTTCTCTCGTTCAAGGGACTTCGTGAGAATATCGGCAAGCTGATCTTTTGTGTTCATGTATTGAACTTCGATCATCCCTTCATCAATGCACTCTCGGATGTAGTGCTTGCTCCTCTCATGATGAAGCACCTTGCCCGTTGTGCTCTTCCGATTATCAACATCACCTGTCAGGTCACTGTCTGAATAACCGTGAAGGACGAAACCTTCCTTTCCCTGTCGATACGTGCATCCAAGATCGATAGTCACATAGCGCAATATTTGGTTGACCGCGCTCATGTGTTCGGTCGTCGGATTCTCCATGAAACAACTCACGATCCCGACTGAATATGCCAAGTCAGGTCGGGTATCCACCAAATATCTTAGGCTGCCCACAATGCTTCGATACATTGTGGTATCCACCGGCGGATTTGAGCTTGACTTGCTCAACTTGTGACGTTGGTCCATTGGAGCTTGCACCTTGTAGCAATCTGTCATGCCAAACTTGTCCAATAACTTGACCCCGTACGCCGATTGACATAGGAAAATCTCATTGGAGCTTTGCTTCACTTCGATGTCTAAGTAATAGTTGAGTAATCCCAGATCGCTCATGCTAAACTTCTTCTTCATATGCGCCTTGAAAAGTTTAATCTCTCGCGCGCTATCTTCGGTGATAATCAGATCGTCGACATATACTCCGACTAGCAGATTTGAACCTTTGGAGTTCTTTGTATAGACTGCATGCTCGAGGGGACATCTCTTGAACACGAGCGAGACCAACCTTTGGTCCAACTTTGTGTTCCAAGCTCTTGGCGCTTGCTTGAGCCCATATAGTGCCTTCTTGAGCTTGTAAACCTTCTGTTCTTCGCCTTCCTTCTCGTAGCCGAGGGGTTGTTCCACATACACGTCTTCTGTGAGATCACCGTCGAGGAAAGCGGATTTAACATCCATGTGATGAACCTTCCAATCCTCTTGTGCTGCCAAGGCTAGGATCAGCCTCACAGTCTCAAGTCGAGCAACTGGTGCAAACACCTCCTCATAGTCGACTCCTTGACGTTGTACGTAGCCCTTTGCGACGAGTCTTGCCTTGTACTTCACAATAGCACCTTGCGTGTCCTTCTTTAACTTGTAAACCCATTTGAAACCTATGGCCTTATGGTTGGAAGGTCGGGTTACCAAAGTCCACGTGCCATTGCTCTCGATCGCCTTTATCTCCTCGTCCATGGCGTGCATCCAACTTGGATTCTTGCTCGCCTCTACAAAGTTCGTCGGCTCCTCAACTCCGAGAAAACATAGTCCGGAGTACTCGAGCGTAACTGGCTTTGCTTTCTTGTAGATTTCTTCGAGGGTCTTGTAGCGATGAGGCCCGGAAGAATCCGTGGCTTGCGAAGGAGGCGACACAAATTGTGCCGGCATTGATGCATTTGAGGAAGATTGTGGAGTCTCGTGTGATGCCGATTCATTGGCATCCTCGTCGTCGTGACCGTGACCATCATCTTGATTGTCGTTGTCACCTCCGAGATCTCCACTCGCGTCGTGCGCGTCGTTGTCGCTATCTTGCGACCCTTGCGCATCGTCATTGGCGTCGGCACCATGGTGATTGAATCCATCGTGATCACCTTGGTTGGGCGTTCTGCCATCCACCTGGACAACCTCTTCTGCATCATCATCATCTGGAAATTCAACTGTGAACATGTTACCATTTGTAGCGTCGTCGTCGTTTGATGAGCCCCAATTCCACGCTTGTTTTTCTTCAAACACAACGTCGCGTGAAACTAATCCATCGTGATCACCTTGGTTGGGCGTTCCGCCATCCACCTGGACAACCTCTTCTGCATCATCATCATCTGGAAATTCAACTGTGAACATGTTACCATTTGGAGCGTCGTCGTCGTTTGATGAGCCCCAATTCCACGCTTGTTTTTCTTCAAACACAACGTCGCGTGAAACTAATCCATCGTGATCACCTTGGTTGGGCGTTCCGCCATCCACCTGGACAACCTCTTCTGCATCATCATCATCTGGAAATTCAACTGTGAACATGTTACCATTTGGAGCGTCATCGTCGTTTGATGAGCCCCAATTCCACGCTTGTTTTTCTTCAAACACAACGTCGCGTGAAACTCTTAGACGCTTGGTTCGTGGATCGTAGAAGCGGTATGCCTTGGTGCCCGAATTCCTCTCGTATCCGATGAACTCCATCTTGGTGCCGGGATCGGCCAGCTTTGAGAGGTGCGGCTCCGCCGTCTTCACATGTGCCACACACCCAAATGTCCGTAGATGAGACACACTCGGCTTACGTCCGTAAATTGCTTCATACGGAGTCTTGCCGATCACCGCCTTCGTTGGAGCCCGGTTGAGAAGATAGACCGCCGTCGTGACAACTTCTCCCCTAATGACCCCTGGCACGTTCTTGCTCTTGAGTAAGCTTCTCGCCATGTCATCGATGGATTGGTTTCTCCTTTCAACAACACCATTCTGCTGTGGCATACAAGGTACCGTGAGGAACCTTTTCTTGCCAATCTTCTTACAGTAGTTGTTGACCTCGTTCGGCGTAAACTCCCCTCCATGATCTTTGCGTAGAGCTTGAACCTCCGGCTTGTGTTTCATCTTCGTCGTAGGACCTTCATTGTCCTGACTCCCGGATAACTTAGGTACCATCTTCTCCTCTTGAAGTAGCACCTCCCGGGTTGATTTTTCAACCGCCGTTTTGATCGTATCACAAACTTCGGCCATCAGAAGACCTTGATCGTCGTCTTCCTGCTTCGCCAAATTTGCCTTGATCTCACGTTTATTAGGCTCCGGACAATCCCTCGCAAAGTGACCCATCTCATTGCAGTTGTAGCATTTGACCTTCGACATATCAAAGTTCCGTGGCTCCTGCTCGTTAGATCGGTCGGCCTTTCCACTATCTTGTGGCTTGCCTTTTTCTTTGCCTTTTCTGATGTATCCGTCGCCCTTCGTGTTACTTGAACCTTTGCTATCGTTGCGTCTCCCGTTGCTACTTGGGGTCTCCCACTCTCTGCGTGAGTACAGGAGTTGATCTCCGCCTCTTCCGTTGCCTTTCCGACAGCCGCGAGCATTCTCTTCCCATGTCCGCAGGCGTCCGATCGCCTCCGTTATGGTCATGCTCTCGATGTCGGTAATTTGCTCAAGTGTGCCGATGATGTATGTGAATTTATCAGTCACAGAACCGAAAAATTTCTCCACAATCTCGACTTCATCGAGCTTTGCACCCAACGCGCGGATCTCTCCCACCAGAGTAGTCAGACGCATGGCGTAGTCGTTCACCGATTCAGTTTCCTCCATCTGCAACTTGTGAAGTTGGCGCTTCAGCACTTGTGCCCGAGCCTTCGTGACGCGATATTCTCCAATCCTCATCTCTTTGAGTGCGTTCCATGCCTCTCTTGCCGTCTCGTACTCCGCCAATGTCATCAGAACGGAGTCCGGTACAGACTGGGCTATGGCGGCCATGGCACCTTCGTCGCACTCATCGTCGACGTCGTCGTCGGTGACTGCCTGCCACACTCGGAGGGTTCGGAGAATAATCTTCATCTTTACGGCCCACACACCGTAGTTGGTGTCGGTCAGCATCGGGTACTGGATGGGGATGTTGCGATGCGCCGTTACGTTGGCGCCGCCCGTTCCTCCACCGCTCGTCGCTGATTTCCCGCCCTTCTTCACCTTTCCGCCGGTCTTGTTCGCCTTGGAGCCGTCGTTGCCGGACTTGTCCCTCTTTGAGCCGTCGTTGCCGGACTTGATCCCCTTGGAACCCCTTTGCCGGCCTTGCTCGTCTTGGAACCGTCGTTGCCGGACGCTACAGACTCCACGTCGCTCATCGTGGATCGTCGAGGCTCTAGATACCAATTGTTGACTTTTGAACACTTAATCAAACCACCCAGGATCGAAAACTCACACACACACACGTGTATAACTAGCTAAGCAAGCAGGCTCCTGGATGGATGAACAGTAACCTAGCTAGTACTAATTCGCTGTTCTTGCGTATACGTGTGCGAGCTGGCTAGCTATCGGGCGTCTTGGCGAAACAAACATAGGAAACTGATTTATAGCTACAGGCTCATATCGAGCCTTGCACTTTGTATTACTCTTTTCGTTTTCGATGTACAGATTACAGGGTTATAGCCGCATATATATACTATGCTAATTTGGTTAATACATATCCGTACACGGAATCGGTAACGAGTCCGTACCGGACACTGCAATTCGAATCCGTGTTTAACTCTTACATTCCCGCTCCTCCAGCAGCTCACCATGTACAGGGTCGTCCTCACGGAGGAGGACACTCTCGCCGCCGTGCTCGCCGGCTGCCCGTCGCTGGCGAGCCTTCTGCTGGAGGATATCGTGGGCTCTCCCACGCTCCGCATCACTTCCCCTACTCTCCGGACCATCGGCTTCTTTGCTTTTCAAAATGAACGCACGGATGATGCTTATTCTCACTTTGTCAAAGTCCAAGAGCTGGTCATCGTGGATGCGCCTTGCCTTCAGAGATTGCTTCCACTCAACTCCAGCTATGGCCCCGCAACCGTCCGGGTAATCCATGCTCCTAAACTGGAGGTGCTGGGTCCATTGAGCAAACGAATATCACAACTTCATCTTGGAACAACGGTTTTTCAGGTACCTACGTACGTTCGTCCATGCAACTTTAAATTTTTCACTCACCCATAATCATAATGCTCTTATATATCCTTGATATATATATGAATGTGTTTGGGTTTTTGTTTTTTGTAGGAAATGATCGCAGTTAGCTTAACAACCACAATGCGCACCGTGAAGGTTTTGAATCTTGGTCATTTCGACCCTGATTTGGAAGCTTTTCTTGACTTCCTCAAGTGTTTCCCCTGCTTGGAGAGGCTATATGCAATTATGAGTGCTCTCATATTTTCTACCTACCTTGATTAAAATTATTAGTAATTATTCTTACATTGTTTTTTTATTTTCTAGCTAAACCCACCGACGGGTATGGAAACCGAGAAGTGTACTTCATTGGCACATCCGATTGAATGTCTCGAGCACCATCTCAAAAAGGTGGCACTCAGGACCTACATTGGCACTCCTCTACAGGCTGACTTTGCTAGGTTCATTATTTTGAATGCAAAAGTGCTAGAAACAATGGAATTTGGAATTATTGACATGTCATTCAAAGGTTGCCAAAGGGACAAGTGGAGGGTGAGCCAAAACAAGCATCTACAATTCCAACACAGAGCTTCTCACGATGCTCGACTAGTATTCAAGAAGCTAGCACGGAAAAATTCTAAGGATAACGACCATATCCACGATCTATCAATGGTTGATCCGTTCGACACCTCCTTCTTGGATGGATATGATACCTTTTCATAAGCTATCCTTGTCCCATATTCAAAGCCCTCTAGAAGGCGACTACTACATGCCGGTGTAAAATGTAAAATTTTGTAGCCCACTTAGAAGCATATGTGGAAGGCCGGGTCTCTAAAGTGTACCTTCTGTTTTGTTGCACTTGAAGACAAGACAATCTGCTAGGCCTAGTCCTTTTTCAGTTAGTATTGGTTGTTTCTTTTCTCCTTGGAATTGTAAGCTGCCCACCCCTAATTGTTATTTTGCTTGCTCTAATGAAATACAGTACAATACGAAAAGGATAGTTTTGCTACTTCTCAGTTCTATATAATTGTTATGAAACCCGGACGTGGAGTATCTGCTCTCGTGCTCAAATGCTCATTGGTAAAGAGTAAATCAAAAAACATAGTAATAATAAAATAATATTATTTGTGTAAAACATTGAGAAATATTTTGAGTGCTTGCAAAATGTTAGCATGAAATCGATGCAATAGTTAATAGTTATAATCCATCAGACCAGGGTAAATGAAATACCTTGCTTGTTTCAAGACCGTTAAGATTTCCCAAATGCCTTAGAACATCTTTAGGGGATCCTGTAAAAGACGTTGAATGAGTTAGTTCCATAAAATGCTATTGGTTAGTTCCCTAAAATGCTATAAAAAGATGTAAACGTGTAATAAAAGCATATTACGATATCATGAAACAAGCATGGAACAAATAAAAATTATAGATACGTTGAAGACGTATCAATAAAGGGGCGTACCTTCAACCCTTCTTCGAGGGACTTGCTCGTGAGACTTGTTCGTGAGGCATGATCGTGGGAACGAAATCGTGAGACTCATCTAAACCTTGTATGCATCTTCATGGTTGATGTTGGATTCATACGTGATCTGTTGGTTCATTTTTTTGTACTATGTTTTCCGACAAGTAGAACTTCACCCGGCTGTTGGAACCCCAAGGAGAAGAAGGATGGGGCAGAGCAGCAGCATCCAGAACGATAGGGGTCGGAGAGTATACTTCCTAATCCCCGAACCGATCGTGGCTCCGCGAGGATGAACCCCGAGAACCTGTTGAGACTGTTGAACCGCCAGAATTCTCTAGAGAATTAAGGAGGCTAATGAAGGGAAGTCGTAGGCTTCGTGGTGATCGAAGGTTCGACCACTAGCGGGTCAGAACCTCCGATCGCTGTGAGGCCATCACTGGTGCCGACAAAGTCCTCCACTAGTGTCGCGAGCAGAGCAGCAACAAATGTGTGGGAGACTGCAGTGTATGCAACTGGGGACCGAGCTTGTGACGGGGTGCCACTAGCCCACGGCTTGATGCTACCGGCGGCGACGCGACCTGCAATCCTCGGATTGGCGAAGCTGCAACCGCGACGATGAGGAGCTGCAAGTGACGACAGGTTGAGCTGCATTCAGCGGTGGCTCCCGATGGGATCTACAACCGGCTGATGCGGAGTCTGCAACCATTTGTTGATACCACACTATGACAATTCTGGTTTGCTGGAATTGGCTTTTTGTTTGCTACAATCCACTAGAGTTTTTGTTATTATATTTTTTTTTCTTGGAACCACCATTAAGTTTTCCTGGAACTGTTTCTGTTGTTGTTGTTTTAGTTGATTATTAGTGTTTTTGCTGCTAAGATTTTTGTCTCGAACTTTTTTTTTTCGTTTGCTACAATCGGCTTTCTTTATATTAGTGATACTGAGATTATTTTTTCTGGGAGAGTCATTATTTTTTGGTACCACCATAGTCTGTTTTTGCTGGAACCAACATTTTCAAAGGATCCAATGGGATGGTGCCGCAAAGCTACTTCAAGATATTTTTTTTGTTGCGAGCGTCGATGGCAAACATCGGTAGCGAGCATCAACGACAAACACGGCGGCAACTGTCTGCGGCGAGGGCTAACATGGATTGTGAGCATTGACAACGATCACAACGGCAATTGTTGATGATGAGAGCAAACGAAGGAGAGGGGCATCGACAGCAAGCACGACGGCAATTATCAACGTCAAATGCAAACAAGGAGGGCGAACGCGCGTACACCCATCGAGTAACTATGTGGGAGCTGCATCTGAGGGCTGCTAGCACGTGGCCGGTCGATCAAAGTTTGGGTCGGTTGGGCGGGCGTCTAGCGTTGACCTATATTTTAGTTATTTTTTAAGTGGAACCGGAGGTAGTACTTTCTTCTGAATAAAAAAGCAAATTCTGGTGTACTACCTCAGTTTCTTTTTATAAGTCGTTGTAGCCAAACCAGTTTGAGCTATTGTATTTCAGTGTCTGAAATAACTAGAACGACATATAAATGGGAACGAAGGGAGTACTTATGCACGTTAGCAATTCAAAAAAGCGATTCTTCCTTTTTTTCCTTAAAAAAAGTGATTCTTCCTTTTTTTCTCTTTTGAGGGGGCCGTTGTCAATTGTGCTTGCTCGATGTGCTTGGGCTTGGGCCGGAACCATCCTGCGTGCGTCCCCCCTAGAGGAGGAACCCACACGGTGGAAAACCGAAAGCCCTCGTCGGTCACGTTCACCGGTTCCGGCATCGGCGATCGATCACACCGCGCACATGGCGACGGATCGCCCCGATCTCATCAGCAAGCTGCCTGACGCGTGGCTAGGGGCCATCGTCTCCCTCCTCCCCACCAAGGACGGATGCCGCACGCAGGCGCTATCCCGCCGATGGCGTCACATGTGGTGTTCCGCGCCGCTCAACCTCGACGCCGGCGTACCCGACAAGACCGTCTCCACCATCGTCTCCGCTCATCTCGGCCCTGTCCTCCGCATCTTGATCAGCGTCAAACCGCCGCCACCCCGTTACGACAGACGCACTAGGCGCGAGATCGTCAACGACACTTGCTACGCTAGGGTCGACGGCTGGTTCCGATCTCGGGCACTAGTGGAGAGACCCCCCATTCGTCCAGCCCAAAAAAGGCATCGCTCCTGGTTCATTTCAAAACCGGGACCGATGCCCCGCAACGGTCCCGGTTCGTCTGTATAGGGCAACGGTCCCGGTTCAACTGGGGCAACGGTCCCGGTTTTTGCCAAAAACCGGGACCAATGCTCTGGCGACCAACACGTGGCGCACTGCGAGGCATTGGTCCCGGTTTTTGGCAACAACCGGGACCGTTGCCCCTCCACTGGCTATATAACCCCCAGCCAGCACTTTGCCATTTTGCCTCAAAAAAGTTTAGGATTGTGTTGGGGTGGGGTGGGTGCTAGAATTTTTTTCCTTTGATTGCACACCAGGTGTTCGACGAAATGTCCGAGCCACACTTAGGTCCTCAGAACACCGTATCCTCGGCCGAGGTTAGCAACCTTATCTTCTCCATCTGTAACTGATACAAAAATACTTCATGTGTGCATATATAGTGGTCTTTTCACTATTCACGAAGTTATTGTAATGGTTAATTATATGACGCAGATCGAAGCACGGATGCGATGGATGTACAGCGATCGACGCGGGTCCGAGTTTATTACAAACCTGCATACATTTCTCGATGTGGCTAATGCAAACAAAGTGGATAATTTTATGCCTTGTCCCTGTATTGACTATCGGAACGTGGCGGAGTACTCTTCCTCGAGAACACTTCAAGGCCACCTGCTTCGGAGAGGTTTCATTCCCGGATATTATTGTTGGTCCAAGCACGGAGAAAGAGGGGTTAGGCAGGAAGACAATGAAGAAGAGGAGGATGATGATAGCTATCCTATGTCCCATGAAGAATTCGGTGACACTGCAATGGAAGACAATGAAGAAGATGGAGCTCCTCGAGGTGACAATGAAGAAGAACAACGGGAATCGGATGAGACCGCTGATGGTCTTGGTCGGGTCATCTCTGATGCAAAGCGAGACTGTGAAACAGGAAAAGAAAAGGAGAAGTTGGAGACCATGCTAGAGGATCGCAAAAAGCCCTTGTACCCAAATTGCGAAGATGGCAGCACAAAGCTCGGTACCACACTGGAACTGTTGAAATGGAAGGCAGATTTTGGTTGTTCTGACACCGGATTTGAGAAGTTACTGCAAATAATAAAGTCGAAGCTTCCACCGGATAACGAATTGCCCGCGACAACACACGAAGCAAAGAAGGTTATCTGCCCTCTAGGATTAGATGTGCAGAAGATACATGCATGCATTAATGACTGCATCCTGTACAGCGCTGAAAAGTACGAGAGTATTGATAAATGCCCGGTATGCACTGCGAGTCGGTACAAGATCAGACAAGATGACCCTGGTGATGCTGAGGGAGATGACGAGCCCCCGAGGAAGAGGGTTCCTGCTAAGGTTATGTGGTATGCTCCTATAATACCCCGGTTGAAACGTCTATTCAGAAACAAGGAGCATGCCAGGTTGCTGCGATGGCACAAAGAAGACCGTAAGAAAGACGGGAAGTTGAGACACCCCGCTGATGGGTCGCAGTGGAGAAAAATCGAGAGAGGCCACTCAGACTTTACAGATGAAGCAAGAAACTTATGGTTTGGTCTAAGTACAGATGGCATGAACCCTTTTGGAGAGCAGAGCTGTAGTCACAGCACCTGGCCTGTGACTCTATGTATCTACAACCTTCCTCCTTGGTTGTGCATGAAGCGGAAGTTCATCATGATGCCATTGCTCATCCAAGGACAGAGGCAACCCGGCAACGACATTGATGTGTACCTAAGGCCATTAGTCGATGAACTTTTGGAGCTGTGGGCCAAACCAGGTGTACACGTGTGGGATGAGGACAAACAAGAGGAATTTGACCTGCGAGCATTGCTTTTCGTAACCATCAATGATTGGCCCGCTCTTAGTAACATTTCAGGACAGTCAAACAAGGGATACAATGCATGCACGCACTGTTTAGATAAGACTAAAGGTATATATTTGGATAAATGTAAGAAGGTTGTGTACCTGGGGTGTCGTCAATTTCTGCCGCCCAATCATATCGTGAGAAAGAAAGGCAAGCATTTCAACGGTGAGGCAGATCACCGGAAAAAGCCTAAGCTCCCTAAAGGTGCTGATGTATTTTGTATGGTGAATGACCTAGAAGTAATCTTTGGAAAGGGTCCTGGCAGTCAATCTGTTCCGAAAGACGCCGTTACCGGACACGCGGCCATGTGGAAGAAGAAATCTATATTTTGGGAGCTACCATATTGGGTAGACCTAGAGGTCTGTTCTTCAATCGACGTGATGCACGTGACGAAGAATATTTGCGTGAACCTGCTAGGGTTCCTGGGCGTGTATGGGAATTCAAAAGATACACCAGAAGCACGGGAGGACCAGCAACGTATGAAAGACCCATACAACAGGCATACTGATAAAGGGCGTCTAAGCAGCTACGCTCTTACCAAAGCAGAGAAGGAAATCTTTTTTGAATGCCTTAGAAGTATCAAGGTCCCGGCAGGCTTCTCGTCAAATATAAAGGGAATAATAAATATGGCAGAGAAAAAATTCCAGAACCTCAACTCTCATGATTGCCACGTGATTATGACGCAGTTGCTTCCGGTTGCATTGCGGGGGATTCTACCAGAAAATGTTCGAGTACCCATTGTGAAGCTATGTGCATTTCTCAATGCAATATCTCAGAAGGTAATCGATCATGCAAGTCTGGAAAGGCTACAGAAGGATATGGTCCAATGTCTCGTCAGTTTTGAGTTGGTGTTCCCCCCGTCCTTCTTCAATATTATGACGCATCTGCTGGTTCACCTGGTCGACGAGATTGCCATTCTAGGTCCTGTATTTCTACACAATATGTTCCCCTTCGAGAGGTTCATGGGAGTTTTAAAGAAATATGTTCGTAACCGTGCAAGGCCAGAAGGAAGCATCTCCAAGGGCAATGGAACAGAGGAGGTCATTGAGTTCTGTGTTGACTTTATTCCTGACCTTAAGCCGATTGGTGTTCCTGAATCGCGGTATGAGGGGAGACTGAGTGGGAAAGGAACGCTAGGAAAGAAAGCAAAGATATTTCAGGACGGGCATTCTTTGACTCAAGCACACTACACAGTTCTACAAAGTTCTACCTTCGTCCAACCGTATATCGAGGAACACAAGAATGTTCTACGCTCCAAGTTCCTGGGGGAGGATGACCAATGGATTCAAGTCAAACACATGGATACTTTCGGCACTTGGTTGCAATTACGTCTCATGCATGACACCACTATTGGAAATCAACTCTACTTGCTGGCCGCGACACCGTCTGAGACTGTATTGACTTTCCAAGGGTACGAGATGAATGGGAATACAT
Source organism: Bromus sterilis (assembly GCA_950022295.1). Taxonomy (NCBI): domain Eukaryota; kingdom Viridiplantae; phylum Streptophyta; class Magnoliopsida; order Poales; family Poaceae; genus Bromus; species Bromus sterilis. The sequence continues at coordinate 446,530,562 of OX465595.1, read as the reverse complement.
TTTACACGGTCGCCCAAGATAAGAAGAGCACCAACCAAAACAGTGGTGTCCGCTTTGATGCATCAAACGAGGATGGTACAAAGGACACATACTATGGTTACATAGATGAGATATGGGAACTTGACTATGGACCTACTTTTAAGGTCCCTTTGTTTCGGTCCAGTTTGTACACGAAGTGCATCCAGTTTTTGTCGTAATCCTCTCAACTTTTGCACACATGCTATGTGGGTCAAATGATGATACCATGCCAAGTTTCAACATTTTCTGAGTTCAGTTGTAGTGCTTTCCAATTTCAAGGTCATTTAGCTCAAAATAAATCATTAAATGCATGAAAAATAGCAAATGAAGTCAGAAAGGATTCAAATTTTAGTATGTGTCTTTGAATGTTGCATGTTGAATGCAAAAAAAGTCTTAAGTTGAAGGAAGTTTAGAAAAATGAAATGCCTTTGAAACAGATGAGTTTTCGTCTCAAACCCTCTCACTTTGAAAGAGATGGTCCAGTTTGTACACGAAGTGCATCCAGTTTTTGTCGTAATCCTCTCAACTTTTGCACACATGCTATATGGATCAAATGATGATACCATGCCAAGTTTCATCCTTTTCTGAGTTCAGTTGTAGTGCTTTCAAATTTCAATGTCATTTAGCTCAAAATAAATCATTAAATGCATGAAAAATAGCAAATGAAGTCAGAAAGGGTTGAAATTTTAGTATGTGGCTTTGAATGGTGCATGTTGAATGCAAACAAAAGTCTTGAGTTGAAATAAGTTTAGAAAAATGAAATGCAATAAATATTTGAAAATGCATTTTTAATTGAAAATAGTAAAATTGTATAGTTAAATAAATATTTTTGAAAACAAAAAATGGTTTTGGATTAGTTAATTAAATTGAAGCACTTTTGCTGTTAAAAGTTTTTTCAAATTCCAAACAAAAATTCTTTTTAAATTGAAACACCTAACTAATTAAAAAAGAAAATAAATTTGAAAAGGGCGGGAAGACGAAAAGATTGCATAAAAAGGGTCAACGATCCCGGTTGGTAGCACCAACCGGGACCAAAGACTCAACGGTCCCGGTTGGAGCTACGACCCGGGACCGATGACCCTGGTGCGACGTGGCAGCACCACGTCCCTCCCCGCCCAGGCCAGCGATCCCGGGTCGTAGCACCAACCGGGACCGTTGAGTCTTTGATCCCGGTTGGTGCTACCAACTGGGACCGATGGCCCTTACTATATACGCGCGCATCCCTTCTTCCTCCCCCAACTCCACCAAATCTCGTCGACGCGCGGAATTCCTCTACGGACGCCGGCAGGCTGCCCGATTCGCCGCCGTTCGCCTCGCCGCCCCGTGCCCCGCCGCAAGAGGAGAGGAGCCCGGGAGCCACCACACGCACGGATCGACGCCGTCATCTTCCTCGGCCCCGGCAACGTCGACGAGAAATTCGCCGCCGTTCGCCTCGCCGCCCCGTGCCCCTGCCTCCTCGACGTGCTCCACGGTGAGCGTGGCTTCGATTGGCCTCCTTCCCCGCTCGTTTTTGTACACCGAACGGCCGCCCTCGTTGTCCCGTGCTCCGGCGCCGCCTAGCTCAACACCGCCGCCGTCACCGCCGCCTCGCACGACGCCGGCGTGCTTCCGGCCACTCCAAGGCGGCCCCACCCCCACCACTCGACGCGCGTTGGCCCCCTCCGTCGAACCAGCCCAACAGCGCCTCCTCCCGTCCCTCACAGCGAGAACGGCGACCTCGTCGGAGCCGCTGTCGTCGCCGGCGAGACCATGGGTCTCTGCCCGGCGGGCCCGCCCTGTCAGCGGTTTAATTAAGGCCTAATTGAACCTCCCTAAGCCTATGACTAGTGGGTCTAGTGCCCCCTAATGGCCTATTAAAAATAAACAGGAATAGAAAACCCCCTCAGCCCCTGACTAGTGGGCCCCTGCCCATTTAGATTAATTTTGGTTAATTAGTCTAACTATTGTGTAGATGACATGTGGGCCAGAGCCCACTTAACTTAATTAAAAATGTTTAATTAACATAGGTTAGACTTACATGTGGGGCCACCCCTGTTTAATTAACTCTAATTAAATTAGTTTAATTATAAGCCACTGACCAGTGAGACCCACTGGTCAGTTAATTAAAAATTGATTATTAATTATTTTGGTTAATTATTAAATGAAATAGAAAATGATTTAAATGATTTAAAAATTGAATTAAACTTGTTTAATTAATATCTTTTAATCCGTAACTCGGATTAAAATAATTTATATATCAATTTTGCTCAGAAAAATGTGTAGAATAATAATACGCTATTCGTATGTCTACCACACCCCCCTAACGCACCGAACACCGACACCCCCCTTCCGGTCCGTCTGCCGATAATTTCCGGTACCGATAAAGGTTGCCCGGATCGAAAAACTTTGTGTACGAAAGTTGCTCAGAACAGACCAACGATTACAGATATGATACCCATACCCCCACCACACCCCTCTAACATGCCGAGCATCGAACCGTCCCCCTCCGGACCGTCTGTCCGATGATTTGTCCGGTACTGTTAAAGTACCCGGATCAATTTATTCCGAACACGAAAGTTGTTCGGAATAGATCAACTAACCCGGATACACCAATCACACGTGTGTCGGATGTCCACGACACCTCCGGCATCATCCCCCCCCCCTCCGGACACCCTGTCTGGTAATCACCCGGAGCCGGTATTTCATCCCCGGATGAATTCCCGCTCCGAGCTTATTGTATCGAACTACGTTAGATCGTTGTTTGCATTTCATCTGTCATGTTGTGTATTTACTGTCCCCCCCCCCCTTTAATCTCCGGTAGACCCCGCTGCTACCGTTGACTACACCGCTGCCGCCTACGACTACGTCGTCGACGACAGTACCCCTACCGTCGAGCTTCCGGGCAAGCAGAGCCACTTCCCCTCTCCCACATATCGCCTACTTGTCTATTTTTATCTGTTGCACTAGGCATATGCTGCTGCTACGTTACTTTCCTATTCCAATGCATAGCCTGTCATTGTCGCCACTTGTTGTATCTTTCCTATATCCTATGCAGCCTATTATAAATATTATATACAGCAGTGGAACCTGCGCCTTGTTAGCTAATAGGATTAGATAGCGGGCCGTGGTCACTCTGAGTGTGTCATGATAGTGAAAGCCTTCATAAAATTCTTTGTCGCTGACACCTTAAGGTTTATGAGTCCATCATACTATGCCCACATTATCTGGTGAATTCTACATGTAGCCTTATCCTAAGAGGGATGATTATTAAATGATTATTAAATGATTTAAATTGATTAAAACTTTGATTATTTGCATTATAATTGCCTGCAATTCTTAATTTGCAGATACTATGGATCCAATATTTCGTACAGATGAAAATGAGGAAAACTTGCTTCACGATATGATCAAAGAAAATGAAGGTCAAGATGTCACCGCCGATTTCTGAACGATTCCGGTGAGGGAGACGAGTCTCTCCACCGAGAAGAAGCATCGGACGGGAGACAAGCCGGCTCCGGCTCCGCCTCCGGCGGAACCTTTAATCTCGAAAACACCGGCGAGGTTGATTAAAATGTTGTTAATTAAAATGCAGCTGTATATGTACATGCATATATTAACACTCTTTCTTCTTTTAGCCCTCCGGATCCGGATCCGGCCATTCCTCCGCAAGACCGAAACGAGGCCCAACCAAAAAGTTGGATGACAGTGTGAGGTATAGGATCGAAGAGGTCGGTCCAGACGGCGAACCGTTAGCTCCGGACGATGTCAAGAAAAAATTTGTGAAGGCATGCGGAACTCTCGTGAGGGACAACATCCCGATCACCATTCGAGAATGGATGCAGCCAAAGGACCCTACAATCTCGTTTGTGTGCGACACCATGAAAGATAGGCTTTGAAACATGCTCATGCATAATTTCCTCCTTCGGATGCCAGAGGTGGATAATCCAGCTCAGGAGGCGGCAGCTAGACTGGAGCTAGAGGCTAGAGTCAAGAAGTTTGCTCTCAGCAAGATGGTCGAGCAATTCAAGAATTGGAAGAAAAACTTGTACCTAAAATATGTCAAGGTAGACAAGACTCCAGATTTCGAACATGGCTATGGTAAGATAAGAGAGCAGTGGAATGATTTTGTGGCGTACAAGAAATCGGAGTACGCGCAGCAAAGGTCTGAAATAAATCAGATGAATGCCGCTAAGAAGATTTACCACCATAAAATGGGGCCTGCTGGCTACGCCGGTTGCATGCCTAAGTGGGAGGCAATTGGGGCCAAGTATTTTGATGCCGGGATCACTCCAGAGCCTACAACATGGAACGAACGGACAAGAAACTGGTTTTACGGCCATGGGGGCACGTTGGACAAAGATGGGAAGGCAATATATAACCAGTCACACATAGATGATCCCCTGCTGCCCATCGAAGATATTAGAGATGTAGTACGTGATATTGAAGTGGGACGGTTCATTCCCGATAGAGAGGACGACGAGATCACACGCGCCCTAAAAAATAAAGAACACCCAGGACGAGCACGAGGCACGCCAGGCTCCAAGTGTTGGAAAGTTGCCTTCGCTTCGGAAAGCAAGAAATATCCAGATAAAAGCCATCAGAGGAGGAAGGAAAGGGAGGCAGCTGAGAAAGCGGCGGCTGAGAGAGAGAAAGCGACGAATGAGGTTGAGAAAACGGCTACCAAAGAGCGGCTGCGTAATGTAGAAGAAGGCTTAAAGCGGGCGGAGGAGCTGATCGACAGACTTAGCCAGCAAAGTGGCGGCCAACCTCAACAGCTCTTTTTAGAAACTGCATTCGATGCTACCGGCGCCCCATCGAATCGGAAAATCTCCCAAGCTTCCACACAGCTCCAGCAGGATGATGATGATGCACTCACAACGGCTGCTCCTAAACGCTACCCAGTGGATTATATCACGGAGAGCACACGTTGTGAGCTTCAGGTGCAAGTGCTGAACTTAAAGGTGACGGTGGCGGTCGGCATGGCCCTATCAATCCCGGAGAAACCAACTTATCATTGCAACCCGACTCCAGAAGGGTACGCTGTCGTCAAGGTGGATGATGTGATGGATGATTATGAGGAGCTGAAGCTGGACCACCCTGCAGGTGGAGATGAGGAGCTAAAAGAACTAGGAGAAGCAAAAAAGGGGAGTGTTCTATGGCGAAAGGAGCACATCGTGCTTCCAGATTATGTGCCGCCAAGGTCACCCACTCTTTAGAAGAGCAATCCACCTTCGCCGCCACGTGACCATTCTTCACCGCAACCATCGCCTTCACCGCCTCACCACTCTCCGGCTCAGCCGTCTCCACTGTCGCCTCAGGCATTTCCACCGTCGCCTCAGCCGTCTCCATCTCCTGAGCCTCAGAGCCAGAAGCGGAAGCGTACCTATACTAGTAGGGGCAGCAAGAAATCACCGAAACGTAAGCGATCACCCCTCCCAAAAGTTCCTCATCAGAATATGAAGAAGCTACCCGGAGAGATGACACCTGAGGAACTGGAAGTGTCCGTAAAAATGTCTTATGAAAAGTGGAAGATTGATGTGGCCAACAAGAAGAAGCCGATAGAGCCATTGTTCCCGCGCACCCCAAAAGATCACGCCGCATGCGCGAAACTGAAGAAGAAGCTTCACAACCCCATACCGCTCACATCAGACTATGAACGCTCTATTACAAAGTCGGCTGAGGCAAAAGAGCGGAGAGTCGGAAAAGAGATTGCCCAGCTCGGACTACAGAAAGAACAATCGATCGAACCGCTCGAAGTGCACACTTGGCCGCGCCCCCAGCAGCATCAGGTCGATGCGTATGATCCGAACAAAGATCCGGAGTTTATAAGACAGTACGGAGCAAAAGCCCAGGCAGTAGGATTGTCTATTACTGATTACCTGAGCCGTCTGGATGATTTCGGGAATGACGAGGAATTCGTACCGGCATACCAATACCAACATGGGTTTCCTCTCATCAAACCCGAGTTAGTCAAGGATCTACCAACAAAGATGCGAAAATTGCATGACTGGTACATGGAAAAATCTGCTAAATCCGAAAACTGGATCTACGCTAAATTTCAGAACGAGCATTACGGGCATGGACAAGGCTTCGATCTGATTGAATTCTCAGAATTATTTCAGTTTTACAATGGAGACGCCATCGAAAAATCTATCGTCAGTGCATATTGTCTGTAAGTACCATTAATTTCAGTGATCAAGCCTTTCTAGCTCAGTTCATTCGTTTCATGTACAATCTTACACTCATCACTAAACTAATTATATATGCAGAATGAAGATTCTCGAATGCAAGAAAGGACAAATCTATGACATTGGGTTCGTTGACTGCCAGTTCGTTCATGAAAGAACTCTCAAAGAGAAGCCCAACCAGACAGAGAACAACTTGTTGCAATCGTTGACGTATTTCGGCACAAGAAGGAAAATACTATTTCCTTACAACTTCGAGTGAGTGTTACTGTCTCGCACACATTCTATTTTGCTTGCTCGGTGTTAAGCGTACAATTGACTCTTTATGCGTGTGCAGCTTCCATTTTATTCTGTTGATCATTGTTCCGGACGAAGGAGTAGTAAAAGTCATGGACCCGGGACGCAGATCTATGAAATCATGGGAGGACATGCAAGCATGCCTCTAGAGGGTTTGGAAACGGTTCACCGCCAAAACACCGGGTCTTCCGGCAAAGCTTACATTTGAATCACTGAATGTAAGTACTACTTGCTAGATCCGTGCATCTTTTTGATTCTAGTTTCAGTATAATTATCATGCTGATTATAATATTCATTGATCTCCGTTCTCGTAAAGTGTTTGAGACAGGGACCCGGGAATAACTTATGTGGATATTATGTCTGCGAGTTCATTCGCCAGACGACCAAAGAGACGGCCGCAACCCGAAACATAAGGAAAATTGAAGTATGATAAACAACATTCAATACTTTAATTTATTGCGTTAAATTGTGTTTATTTTCATTCATATATATTGATCCCTTTCTTTTAATTAGATCGAACGAATGCGGGACGGTCTTCTACCACGAGAACGCGTGCGAGCAATTCAAGAGGAAATCGCCGGATTCTTATTAGACCATGTCATAGCTCCGACCGGAGAGTTCTTTCACCCTCATTTTTTGGAAGACAAGTGGCCAAGGACTGATGTAAATTAGATCGAACTCGTGTGAGTACCGTTTGTGTAATACATGTTCGACCAAACACGAGGAATGAGATGGTGTATATGATATATTCGTGACGATAATATGTAATATATATTGTGGTTCATTGTTGCTTTATATATATATGGTACCATTTAACTGAATACAAAACACAAAATAAATAAATGGAAAAAATCAGAAAATCCTGCCGCGGCAGAAAAAGAGGGCAGTGGAGCCTCTTCGGTCCCGGTTCTTCCTATCAACCGGGACCGATGACCCCTCCCCCCCTCGCTGCACGCCTGACCACGTGGAGCCTTTTCGGTCCCGGTTCGTGGGTCAACCGGGACCATCATTGGTCCCGAGTTATTGGTCCCGGGTGTTGAACCGGGACCGAAGGCCATATGAACCGGGATAGTATGGGGGTCTGTCCACTAATGGGGGCATCGCCTACCTCGAGGACCTCCGACTAGTCTACAGAAGCTATGGCGATGAGATTATTCCGCCGTCCGTGTTCCGCCACGCGCCTGCCCTCCAATCGGCCATGTTCGGCACCTGCCGTCTGCCGTCCAACAACCTGGCCGTGGACTTCCCACTTCTCCGGCAGCTCATCATGCACAAGGTCACGCTAACGGAGAAGGCTTTGGATACCGTGCTCTCCGGCTGCCCCGCATTGGAGAGCCTTCTGCTGGATGACATTGCGGGCTCTCCCATCATCCATCCTTAGGCATCTTCAATGGTTGTAAGATAGGTGTTGGTAAATTTGCCACCTAGGATAAAATGATGATGTGTCATGCAATAAATGAGGTGAGAGAGCAAAGTTGTATGTAGATGAGAAAATTGCACGTAACACTAGGCTTTGTGGAATCTGTTGCACAAAACACAGAAACAAAACAGAAGTTGCGACTAGCACAGCTTTGTCCCTAAAACGTTGCAGCCGGCCCAAATTACTGAGTTAACGTGATAATACCTGGTAGGCTGTTAGTAATCATTGGGTCTGGCATTAGATAGAGCAGGTGATTTGCATAAGTTCGCCCTCCAAACCGGTGAGCGCTGCTGGGCATATAACACACAAAAATTGGGCAATTTTAAAACATGACGGACAATTTTAAGACTAGAAATACATTTCCTAAAAGCATTTAAAAATTACATACTACACGAACATATATTAACACATGAAGATTTAAAAAATTATATTAATATTATTAATAAAAATATATAAACATTTTACAAAATATTATTTTTATTACATATATATAGGAACACTTTTCAAAATAATACAAATAAAATAAAATACATAAATATTAATAGAATTACATGAATATTTATTGTAATTACAATTATATAATTTACATAAATAATTTTTAAAATAAAAACGAAAAGAAAAACTAACATTTTAATGCATAAATTATCACTGTCTACCACCTTTCTTTATTGTCTATCACTTGAATGAAAAGATAGTTGAATGCTTTTCAAAAATATGAATATTTTTAACACTTGAAAGGTTTTAAAAAATTATATTAATATTATTAATAAAAATATATAAAAAAATTACAAAATATTATTTTTATTACATATATATGAGCACTTTTCAAAATAATACAAATAAAATAAAATGCATAAGTATTAATAGAATTACATGAATATTTATTGAAATTACAATTATATAAAGTGTATTATATAATTGTAATTACTATTAATAGAATTACATTAATATTTATTGTAATTTACAATTATAGTAGTAATTACAATTTTATAATATGTATTATATAATTGTAATTACAATAAAATAAATGCATAAGTATTATTGTAAATAAAGAATACTACCTGATCAGCTAAAATAAAATGCATAAGTATTATTGTAAATGCAAGTAATTTGAGCAACACAATTATATAACAATATACCAATAACACTGTAATGACAACAAATTAACCAAAAACTGTCTTAGATATGCGCAAGCAATTTGAGCAACACATATATGCGCTCGTGTCATATTTTTCATTTACTTGATTGTTCTTTCTATGTGCCTCGAGGTGGTGGGGCTAGGTGGGGCCTAGGCTGTTTGCAAATTAAGTGAGTAATTTGGGCCAGCTGCAACGTTATAGCGACAAACCTGTGCTAGGTGCAACTTTTGTTTTGTTTCTGTGTTTTGTGCAACAGATGCCACAAAGCCTGGTGTTACATGCAACTTTCTCTATGTAGATTAACCAACACTTCTTGCACAAGCTCCAAGGTAGAATAGAGAGCAATTACATTTACTTTCTCATTTTATATTGAATGTCTTACATACAACCCATTAAAATACTTGTATGATAGCTTGTTGGTTGATGACATGAACAATATACCAACAACACTTACATACAAACTGTTGGAGATGCCCTTATCCGCTCCCCGTCTCTTAGGAGCATCGGCTACCGTGCTGATCCAAGGGATAAAGATGTCCAAGAGCTCGTCATCCAAGACGCCCCTTGCCTTGAGAGGTTGCTGCCACTACGTCCAGACTATGGTCCGGCAATCATCCGTGTAATCCAGGCTCCTAAGCTTGAGATATTGGGTCATCTAAGTAAAGGCATATCACAGCTTCACCTTGGAACAACTGTTTTTGAGGTATGTAGTTGCATGGATTTTTTGAATTGTGCACGCATTAATTACTATATATGTCCAAGCTATTACGTACTGATCTTGATATATGCTTGGTTTTCAGAAAATGATTGCCGTTAACTTGACAACCGACCACGATGGAGACAGTGAAGATTTTGGCTCTTGATGATGTCGCCCCTGATTTGAATGCCATTCTTGACTTTTTAAAGTGCTTCCCCTGCTTGGAGAGGCTATATATCATCGTGAGTGTCTTGTTTTTGCTAGATTGCTTTAAACATCAAGATATCAGCACTTGTTTATGTTTTTTTTTGTCTCCAGTTGGATCCAGAGAGGTTTCCATGGGGAACCAAGGATATAAAGAGTGTGAGCAAGTATGCCTCCATATATAATCCAATAATTGAATGCCTTGAGCACCACCTTAAAAAGATAGCAATGAAGCTAGGTCTACTATGGCCGGGGTCCAGAAGTTGACTTTGCCAAGTTTTTTGTTTTGAATGCAAAAGTGCTAGAAAGAATGGAATTTGGACTTGTTAAAGAACGCGACGAGGAATGGATGACTAGTCATTGCAAACAACTAAAATTAGGAGACCCAGCTTCTCGCAATGCTCAACTTGTATTCAAAAAGTCTGCGTGGAATACCTGGCAACATAGCAATCGCATCCATGATCTGTCAATGGCTGATCCGTTTGACGCCTCCTTCTTAGATGGATTCGTAACTCTTTGAGAAGGTATTCTTGCATCTTGTTCAGATTATAAATTGGATACCTCATTTTGTCATCCAAACTCTAAAGTTGTTTCATTGTTTAGTGCTCTGTCTATATTTCATTTGTGTTTTAAACTCTTCAGGAAGGTTTCATGCCTTGGCCACCCAGAAGCATACGTAAGGATGTGTCGAAGCTCAAGCTTCAAATATAAGAAGTTTTCAAAATGTAAAGGATGATGTTTGCAGAGGACCTACACATTGTTCCTTAAAGTTCATTTTATGTTTTGCTGTACTTGGGTGCAATCTGCAATGTTTAGTCGTTTTTTAAATCTTAAACGGTGTTCCTTTGTATTGTAAGCTGCTCACATATAGTACTACCTCCGATCCATAATAAGTGTCGTTCATCTAGTATAAAGTTTGTACTAGCTTAGTACAAAATCTGCGACACTTATTATGGATCGGAGGGAGTACTTATTAGACAATTGATCCAATGAACAGTAGAAGAGTAGTATGAAAAGCAACAGTTTTACTAATTCTCAACTGTCGAATATATAATTATACTTAGGGGTCAACCGAATCGCAGATAGAAATCAGTAATTTTCTCAATCGATGATGATCATTTGTTAACAGCAAAAAATAAATATTCCATTAGCAACATTTACAGAGAGTAGTGTAAAAAGGCTCACACTAGATATGGCGAGAACATCTCTTATAGTACAAGGTCCTGTATGGCTGTATCTGAAGATACACATCAAAAGGCTACAAGCCTATTTTTAATTTTGGTTGCTAACTTTGGTCAATGACGCACCGAGGTCTACCTCCTCCTCGTTATGCCACTGCCAACAGTCACTGGCACCGGCGCCTCCTCCTCCACGATCATATCAAGAGTTATCATCTACCGCGGACAACTGCGTTTATAAACATGATAATTCTCATAAGGATTTTGCTAAAACTCAGTCGCCAAGTCTTAGTCGACTGATTAGCCGTCCGATCTGCCTGTGCTTTTAGATTCTGGGCGGAGAGTACTTTTCCCGTCACCAGCCCGATAAGAGGCCACCAGCCCATTTTGTTTTTTCTTTCTCATCGCGCGCAGCGTTCACCTGCTTGTTGGGCTTGTTTTCGCCCGTGTTTTTTGTCGGGCCGCGGACGGGCCGTTGCAACTGAACGGTCGTTCCCTTTTTTTCAGAAGAAACGCTAGATACTTTTAAGACGGGGGGCGGCGACGGCTGTACCTATTCCCCACTCAACAGCCAGGCAGGGGGCAAGGGGGATCGATCCTTTCTGGCGATCTGCGGCTTCGCGTTCTCCGGCGAGCTCTTTGAGCGAGATGGAAGGAAACAACGGCGGGGTGAGTTAATATCTTTTTCTTGTAGCGCACCCAGGGATCCAATTGGGAGAGTAATCTAGGCAGCATCTTTTTGTTGCTCCCGTTGCGCATATAGCTATAGGGATCCAATTAGTACAGCAGATTTTTGTGTTTTTTGTAAGAGGCAAAAGAACTTGTAGTGGAGGGAATGCTCAGCATCAGATTTTGGTGTTTTCTTGTCTAGGCAGCGGCACGCTAGATTTTTTTTGTCATTGTTGTAGAGCAGATTTTTTTAGATGTATTCTGTCCTTCATGCAGGCTAAGAAATGGAACCAGTTCTAGTAATTTGAATCTAAGGTTTTTCAGAGAACACATGCAAAAATAGGGGGTGTGATTTTCTTGTTTGTTAAAGCATAACAGATTTTTTCCTGTTATAGCCTGAAACATAAACATGTTCTGGTAATTATGTACAATAGAAAGAAAAACAGAGAGATGTTTTTTAATAAAGCAAGGTGGATGGTGTTTTGCTATTCACGAGATCATCAAAATAATTTTAAGTATATTATTTGTACAGGTTTATCATACCTAGGCTGCGGTGTCTTTTAAAGTTTTTGCATCTTAACTGTCGTCATAGAAATAGACCTTTATTTTCCATTTTTGTAGAGATTTCTCAGTCCAGCTATAGTCATGAGTTGTACTGCTCAATGTTGTTTTCTTTTTTTGTGTTCCATGGAAGGGGGTTCACGATAATGTTTTTAGAGAATTGGCACAGATGTTCATAAATTATATTTTTAGCAGGTATCATGTCCACTTTGCGGCGGCTTTTGTCAGGGGGGCAAGCCGGGCAAACTCAACATCCATGTGTGGGATGAGTTCCGTTTTTCAGTGGTATGTACTTGCTTTCACATACAGAAAATCAACTAATATCTTCGTTATACGGAAGAAGAAAGCTGAGAACTATTATCTTTTGTTCGTGTGGTTGGAACATTCACATATATATAGGGCAGCTTCACTACACCATGAGTCTTTACCTGATCTGTTTGAACTAATCTGTTTTTTTTAAACAGATTGTGCCATGCAATGCAAGGGTTTTTTTCAACAATACCACTGGGAATTCAATGCTCTTTAAGTGCGGGGGCTGTGAGTATTCTGTTGATATCTTGAAAGATGAAGACAAGACAACAATATCAGGGAGTGGTTGGAAGTTCACCTCCGACAAAAAAATGGGAGGTGGAAGCTTGGTGATTATTGACATGAGCAGGCGCCCACGAAAAGCATTTTTAGCCATGTTTCCACAAGGATTTTTCGAACATTCTCCCGCTGAAGAGATGAATGTCCAAGAAGTTGAAGAAAATCAGGAGGTTGACGACACACCAGTTCTCATCGAGCGCACAAAACGTGTATGTTTGAGTTCTCAGGAAAAACATAAGATTCACACAATGACTATGGAGTTCAGTAATGAGGTGTTGGAGAAGCTCACCCCAACAAATACAACCATTGTGCATCGTCTCACAGCAACCAATATTGGAGCTGGAATCATAGTATAGTAATATTTTTTTTCTATTTTTTCTATTTTTTGCGCACAACATGTTCATTTTAATAGGTATTTTGTGAGTTCATTGTAAGCAAAGAGCTAAAGAACAATTTCCTTACTTGTTTTCACTCTTTTCATAGACGGTAGCATCCAGGTTTGCTGCAAGACTTCCTATAAAAAAACAAGGCATGCTTGGCGTCCGCCTCGACAACGGCTTTGCCAGGACTCTAGTTTCACACAGGACGAGCAGTGATGGGCGCATCGTCCTCTCCAAGAACAACTGGAGCAAGTTTGTTGCAAGGGGTTCACTTGTCCCAGTTGCATCCCTCATAACGAGGGCGCAACTGCAACCCGGAAACACCAAACACAACTGGGACTTTTTTTTCCGGAATGTCGCAACTGCAACCCGGATACATCAAACACAATTGGGATTTTTATTTCCGGAATGTCCCGGTTGCATTCCTCATAATAAGGGCGCAACTGCAACCCGGATATACCAACCGCAACTAGGGTTTTTTTTTCTGGAATGTCCCAGTTGCATCCCTTATAACGAGGGCGCAACTGCAACCCGGATATACCAAACACAACTCGGACTTTTTTTTCGGAATGTCCCAGTTGCATTCCTCATAACGAGGGCGCAACTGCAACACGGATACACCAAACGCAATCGGGGCTTTTTTTTGAGAATGTCCCAGTTGCATTTCTCACAACGAAGGCGCAACTGCAACCCGGATACACCAACCGCAATTAGGATTTTTTTTTCGGAATGTCCCAGTTGCATTTCTCATAACGAGGGCGCAACTGCAACCCAGATATACCAAACGCAACCGATACTTTTTTTTCCGGAATGTCCCAGTTGCATCCCTCATAACGAGGGCGCAACTGCACCCCGGATACACCAAACGCAACTGGGACTTTTTTTTCGGAATGTCCCAGTTGCATCCCTCATAACGAGGGCGCATTTGCAACCCGGATACACCAAACGCAACTGAGGATTTTTTTTCCGGAATGTCCCAGTTGCATTCCTCATAACGAGGGCGCAACTGCAACCCGGATACACCAAACGCAACTGGGCCTTTTTTTCCGGAATGTCCCAGTTGCATCCCTCATAACGAGGGTGCAACTGCAACCCGGATACACCAAACGCAACTGGGGCTTTTTTCCGGAATGTCCCAGTTGCATTGCTCACAACGAGGGCGCAACTGCAACCCGGATACACCAACTGCAACTAGGATTTTTTTTTCGAAATGTCCCAGTTGCATTTCTCATAACGAGGGCGCAACTGCAACCCAGATATACCAAACGCAACTAGGACATTTTTGCGGAATGTCCCGGTTGCATTCCTCATAACGAGGGCACAACTGCAACCCGGATATACCTAACGTAATTGGGACTTTTTTTCCGGAATGTCCCGGTTGCATTCCTCATAACGAGGGCGCAACTGCAACCCGGATATACCAACAACAACTAAGATTTTTTTTTCCGGAATGTCCCAGTTGCATTTCTCATAACGAGTGCACAACTGCAACCCAGATATACCAAACGCAACTGGGACTTTTTTTCCTAGAATGTCCCGGTTGCATTCCTCATAACGAGGGCGCAACTGCAATTGTATTTTTTTCGAAAATGTCCCAGTTGCAATAAATAACAAGAGAAATAAATAACGAGAGAAATGTATTTAAATATCTCCAACACAACTACAACTTATTTCCCCATCTACCCAAAATGTGCCTAGTTTTTTTTGGGGGTTTCTCTCCACAAAAAGGACAACATCAATGTACTGTTCAAAATCGAGCTAATCACACACAGGCAACGACGAGGGGCTGGCATCGAAGATGGGCTAATTGCCCTGTGTACAGCCCCAAAAGAAAAAAGAAACAAACAAGGCAACGCCTCTGGTCGTGCGTGGTGGAAAGCCAAGCCCAAATCAACAAAAAAAAGAAACGAGCTGGTTTATTTTGCGCCACGTCAGCTGACGTCAGCCGACTGAGACTTCACGAAGTCTCAGTCGACTGAGGTGTAGGTAGACCCTTCTCATAAACTCCGAGAAGATGCGATGGCAAGTGATTTCCTCTTCACACACTCCCGCGGGAATTTAAGGGATGAGGAGGGGGTAGAACCCTCTCAATGAATTGCTTCTTCTATATTAGTAGTGGTTGCTGGTATAGATTTTTTTCCAGTCCATAAGAACTTTGCCCCCTCCATTAATTAACTCCGCCCCTTTATGCGTGAATCTGGCTCGCTCTGTCCCTAGCGGCAAGTGACTAATTCCGAGTTGAAGTGGGTCGCACCACTCTAAACTAGTTTTTTCAGAGAGCAAACAAACACCTAACACTAAGGGCCTGTTTGGGACTACTCCGCTTCACTAAAATTAGCTTTATTTTGCTAAATTCACTTTGGAGCAGCTTTATATAAAAGTTGTAGTTTTATCAAAGATTTTTTTATTATGTTTGGCTTCCATCTAACTCCAGCTTCAAGAATAGAAAATTTGGTGGAATAGATCTGTTTGCTTGGATGATGAAGGGGTATCCACTTACTAGTGGCAGTGGTGGGTAATTTCCTCCCAACTCCAACTTCTAGATTTTATCTGGAGCACCCCCTGAAGAAGCTTCACAAAAAACCGGGAGTTATACCCCGAATTCTAGTTTTTTCGCGGAGCAGCATATCGTGGAGTTACCCTGTTTGGCTTGCGTTTCTTGGAGCAGAGCTAGATTTTACGGAGCGAAGCAGTCCCAAACAGGCCCTAACTAAGATAAAAAAAAACTGAACGTTGCATATTACACCCAAGTACAGCAATACAAAAACTGAACTTTAAGGAAAACCATGTCTTACGTCCTCTGCGAAACATCATCATGTACATTTTGGAAACTTCTCATAATATTTGAAGTTTAAGCTTCGACACGTGCATCCTTCTCATACTATTTAGAATCCGAACATGATGCAAGAATACCTTCTCAAATAGTATCAAATCCATCCAAGAAGAAGGCGTCAAATGGATCAGGCACGGACATATCGTGGATGGGGCTGTTATGTCCCAAGGTATTCCGAGCAAACTTTTTGAACACAAATTGAGCACGGCGAGAAGCTCGTCCTCCCACTTTTAGTTGTGTGCGGTGATTCGTCACCCATTTCTCGTCATGGCGGTCTTCTACAAGTCCAAATTCCATTCTCTCTAGCACTTTTGCATTCAAAACGAAAAACCTGGCAAAGTCAGCTTCTGGATCCTCGCCATAGTACACCTTCATTGAAATCCTTTTGAGGTGGTGCTCAAGGCATTCGATTGGATTATCTAGCGAGGCATACTTCTTCACGGTTTTCACATTCTTCTTCGTTCCCCATGAAAGCTTCTCTGGTTTCAACTGTGAAGACACGGAAGAAGAAGAAGAAAACATAAACATGTGTGCCGATATAACAATGTAGCAATATGATATCTTGAGATTTAAAACAATCTAGCAAAAAGTTAGTAACACTCACGACGATATACAGCCTCTCCAAGCAAGGGAAGCACTTCAACAAGTTAAGAACTGCGTCCAAATCAGGGGCGAAATAATCAAGAGCCAAAATCTTCACTGTCGCCATCGTGGTTGTCAAGCTACCGGCGATCATTTCCTGAAAAAGAATAAAAATCAAACATGTATCAAGATTCAAGAGTAGTACTTATAATAAGTAGGAGTAATAACTTGCATGCATAGCAATGTGTGTATCACAGTACGTAGTAGTATACCCATAACTATATATACCTTGAAAACAGTAGTTCCAAGGTGGAGGTGTGATATGCCTCTTCTACTTAGACGACCCAATATCTGTAGCTTAGGAGCATGGATTACCCTGATGGTTGCCGGGCCATAGTCTGGGTTTAGTGGCAGCAATCTCTCGAGGCAAGGGACGTCGTCGACGACGAGCTCTTGGGCTTCTTTACCCCTTGGAGAACGGAAGCCGATGCTCCTGAGAGCCGGTGAGCTGATATGGAGGCTGGGAGAGCCGGCAATCTCGTCCAGCAGAAGGCTCTCCAATGCGGGGCAGCCGGAGAGCACGGTGTTCAATGCCTCCTCCGTGAGGGTGACCCTGTACAGGGTGAGCTGCCGGAGAAGCGGGAAGTCGACGGCCAGGTTGTCGGACGGCAGACAGCAGACGCCGAACGTGGCCGATTGGAGGGCAGGCGCGTGGCGGAGCACGGACGGAGGAAGAATCTCGTCGCCAAAGCAGCTTCTGTAGACTAGCCGGAGCTCCTCGAGGTAGGCGGCGATGCCCGGAGATCGGAACCAGCCGTCGACCCTAGCGTAGCAAGTGTCGTCGACGATCTCGCGGCCGGTGCGCCAGTCGTAGCGGGTTGGCGGCGGTTTGATGCTGACGGAGATGCGGCGGACGGGGCCGAGATGAGAGGAGAGGATGGTGGAGACGGTCTTGTCGGGTACGCCGGCGTCGAGGTTGAGCGGCGCGGAACGCCAGATGTGGCGCCATCGGCGGGACAGGGCCTGCGTGCGGCAGCCGTCCTTGGTGGGGAGGAGGGTCACGATGGCGCCTAGCCACGCGTCCGGGAGCTCGCTGATGAGATCCGTCGCCATGTGTGATCTCTGATCTGATCGCCGACGCCGGGAACAGGTGAATCGTCGATCGTGTACGTGACGGAGGAGGTCTTGCTCTGGGTTGTTTATTTATTTTGTGCTGGGCGAGAACGTAGAGGAGAACGTGACGGACAAGAGCGTCCGTCTTGTGCACCAACAAGTAGGTTTTCCACTCAAAACAAAAACACGTAGGTTTGGTTGATTTTTTTTGCGTTTTTTTAAATACAGTACAACACAGACACTCATATATATCTAACTTTATAAATGCAGGCCCGCATATCCTATCTTTACAAGCATCTTCGCAATACTGAACCAATACACCATTTTAAAATTAACGAAGTCATCATAAACGCCTCGTAGTCGACAAAAACGTATTCTCTTATTGAAAGTACATCGCCGAAAGAGCTAAAATAAATTCAATAAAATACAAAAACCAATGTTAAATCTAATACTCCCTCCGATCCATATTAATGTACTTAAGTTTGTCTAGATACACATGCATCTAGTCTAAATACTTAACTAGATACATACGAATCTAGACAAAGTTGAGTACATTAATATGGGTCGGAGGTAATAACTAAATTGTATAATGGACTGGATATACTACTCCTTTTGTACCGGTGCGTTAATTATCTTAGGTTGTACACTGCGATCAAAGTGGAAGAGAATGCAAGAAAACTTAGGGCCTGTTTGGATCCATGGGTTAGAGTTAGAGTTGGTTAGATTGTACCGAACTAACCCTAAAACATCAAAACAGGAGGGTTAAAGTTGGCTAGATGCATCTAAGCCATTAAAAAAAATCTAACCCACCCAAGAGGTGCTTATTTGGGTTAGAGTTAGGTGGGGCCCAGAAAAAATTTCTTTTTCCTCTACCTCCACCATACAAATCTTGAATAAAGTAGTCAAATGATTGGAAAATGTACATTTATTGCCAATCTAACTCCATCATCCAAACACCTTTTTGGTTAGAGTTAGTTCAGGGTTAGTCTAGAGTTAGAATCTAACTCTAACCTCTAACCGAGTTAGAGTATCCAAACAGGGCTTTAATGCTTATTTGCTAATTAATATCATCGCATGCAATGAATTGACTACTGCATGTCTTGCTAGATTATTTAAAGTCATTGAAAACATATACACCTCATATTTTTTATTGGTTGATTTCTTTATTTATGTCAAAAAACAAGGAGTTAATGCTTCGCGTTTATGTAGTTTAGGATTATTTAGTTTTTATAAGAGCAAGTACAATAAAGGTGAGTCAGCAGGCTGTAAGAGATAAAATAATATATTTTTGCTTAGGTGGATAAGAGAAAGAGAAGAGAGAAGGTAAGCGGCTCTTAGCTAATAGCCAGCTCTAGCACGTGCTCCTAGGCAGTTTATGAAAGTGAAATGTGGGTCATATGTAATAAAAGTAGTACATTTTTTAACCAACTATTGTACATATTGACTATAAAATAAACTATAAGATGGCTTATAGCCAACACTTGGCTCTACTATTAACCATGCTCTAATATGCCTAATCGAGGGAGTACAACCATTCTCCTAACCAATTCCACGTTGGTTTTGCGCTGAACGGTGGTGATTGCACGTAAAAGAAGAAACCATTCACAACTCGGCAGCCCAGGCTGTGCCCGCTTGCCGGCTCCGACACACGCAAAATTCCAAATCTCTCTCTCTCTTTCTCTCTCTGCGGGCGGGCGGGCGGGCGGCGAGCCGGCGATGGAGAGCCCCACGTCGGCGGCGTCGCGGGTGGATTTCTACAGCTTCCTCGACCGCATGCGCCGCCCGGAGGCCGCCGGCCTCTTCCGCTCCATCAAGAGGTCAGTCAGTCGCTCACTTTGGGTCAATCCAATCCCCTTCCACCGACCATTGCCCCCTCCCCGCTCCCCTCGCCTCCTGGATCTGATCTGACCTCACCTCACCGGGGACCTCACCCCTGCAGCTTCCTGGCCTCCCTCTCCCTCCACGAGCCCAGCGCCGAGGCGGACGCCGCCAGGGTCCAGGCCTTCTTCACCGACATGGAGGCGGCCATCCGGGCGCACCCCCTCTGGGCCGACGCCACCCACCACCAAATCGACCATGCGCTCGAGGTCAGTTCAGTTTGTCTTTTGGGATCCTCACGCTCAACGTCCGACTGATTCATTTTTTATTTAATTTGCGTGCCACAAAAGGCCCTCGAGAAGTACATCATGACCAAGCTGTTCCACCGAACCTTCGCGTCGTCGCCCGACGACGCGGCGGCCGACGCCGAGGTCTCGGAGAAGATCGACCTCCTGCAGCGCTTTGTCAGGCCTCATCACCTCGACATACCAAAGGTGCTCAACAATGAGGCTTCATGGCTGGTAACGCGATATGCGCTCTCTTCTCACTTGTCACTTGACTTTTAACTCTACCTGTATCTTTAATTTTCTGGTTATAACCAAAATTTACCTTTTCTGGTTATGCACATTGTCATTGTAGATCGCAGTTAAAGAATTACAGAAGATTAATTCCTTCAAATCACCGAGGGATAAGCTTCTCTGTATTATGAGCTGCTGCCAAGTCATCAATAATTTGCTGCTAAACGCGTCCATGTCAAATGATCGAACACCTTCTGGGGCTGATGAGTTCCTTCCCATTCTCATTTATATTACCATCAAGGCAAGCTTCTCTTTCTGAATGTCTGTTCTTGCTCCATTGTCCCCATTCAGACTTCTAGTAATGACTGGATGCAGATCATTGAGCCAAATATTGTTGTTTAGACTTGGCAGCTTATTTTATGTTTTACTCCTCCTCAGGCTAATCCTCCTCAGCTGCACTCAAATCTAAAGTTTGTTCAGCTCTTCAGAAGAGAAACTAAGCTTGTTTCAGAAGTCGAATACTATCTCACAAACCTCATTTCAGCAAAGATGTTTATAACTAATGTTAATGGCCAATCACTATCCATGGATGAAAGTGAGTTTCAGAAGCATATGGAATCTACAAAACTAGGCACTCAAATGTCTGTTGCCAGCTCTAGTACGCCGCAAGTGTTGGCTACATCTACGAGCGGATTACACAAGCAAATTGATACAGAAGGTTTGTTTGTTACCGCTTTCAGCTCATTTGAAACAGTTTGTTTTAGTATAAATCGGGTTTCTTCTGATGTTCTTTTCTAAGAACTAGTTTACCAAGTGACTAGCATATATACTCATAGCATTTATTCTAAATTTAGTAGCTGTGATGTTTGTCAATCTGCTTGAGGATTTTCGTTTTTTTCTTTCTTTTGCAGTTTTGCTGCATAATCACAATTTTTCAGTTGATATTTAGCAGGTTCCAGATTCCCTTTCATGGACTCGGAAACTGAAAGTTTGACGCCAGCGGAACTCAGGCAGTTGCATGGACTCTATAAGAAGACAGTGACCAGATATACACTGTTGTCTAAAGCTTTACGAAAGTTATCCTTAGATGAGGATCAGCTCCTTGCATCAGTAGATGATCCATGAACTGATGCAAATATTATTATTTGTGCCACCAGACCGTTCCAAGAAAAACAAGAACGAGAGAAAAAGAAGATGATAAAGAGGCTCAAGTGATACAAACAGATTGCATACGTCGTGGAAGTGCCAACACATGGTCACATTCATATTAATGTTACCCCTCGTCTTCCCAGTAAGCCCAAGAATGTGGAAGCAATATCAGAATTCAGGATCTATGGCCAGGAGACTATTGAACTCCACAACAGGTATAAGCTCCATCGTTGCAGCAAATTGAGGAGGCATACATTGTTGTCCACTGGCCATATGCTTCCAATGCCCTATGAAAAAAAAATCGATAATCATGTAATAATCAGATGGCTGGATGAATGAGTTTATCAACTCACTGGCCGCTAACGATGTGGCACACCAGCAGCAGCTAAAGGTAGCATCTGCTATTGGATCTGCATGTCTGGGTAAAACTACACTTGCCAGTGTTGTACAGTACAAATGGGATGCAAGCTTTTATTCGATTTTCCGAAAGGCCTGATATGAAGAGCCTTCTCCACGACCTGTTCTCGCAATCCCACCAGAAGAAGCAGCAACTAGCCCCAATTGCGAGCTTGGCATGAGTGACAGTAATATCAACAAATACCTGCCAAGATAGAAGGTACTGTTAAACCAGTTCCTTCTACTTATTTTAGTACGGAGTATATGTTAACCTAGCAAACATCAATTGTACTATTAGCCTGATGTGATATATCTGCTATGCTTGAATTCTTGGCATGCAGCTATCTAATTGTTATTGATGATTTGTGGGATGCATCAGTATGGTACATTATTAAATATGCTTTCTCAAAGCGAAACCATGGCAGCATAATAGTAACGAACGATCACACGGATTTGAGTTGTTGCATTAACATTTTTCTGTGATCCCTCGAGAAAGTTATTCTTAACAGACTATTTGGTTCTGAAATTGTGTAACTGTTAAGAGGATAAACTAGTAAAACACTTGTATTGATCTGCCCTATTAGAACAGATTCCATGCTTCATATTTCTTAGCCATAAACTGACCGAACAGATGTTGTGTTTGATCTGTTTGTCCCAACTCCTTGTGTTTGTGCATATGTGAAGTTGATGAGATTAGATACTGTGCTCTGTTTCCTCTATCTTACGTTCTCTACCCGCAAGCGTTGATGGTTTCTGCCTGTCACTGTTGATATGTTATGTACTATTTGCAGATGCTCTCTTGCTGAAATTGTTGGTTAGTCATACTGTTTTTATTTTGGCTGAGAAGTTAAAACCGTAAGGTATTTACAGGGGAGAGGGAGGAGGCACAGGGGCACAAGCCTCCACTGCGGCGTGGCGTGCCGTCGTTTGCAGCGGCAGGATGGAGGAGCACCGCAAGCACAAAGGGGAGGAGGATGATAGCGCGTGTGTCAAGCTCCATGGTTGCAGAAATGCGGTCAGTCACACTAGCTAGAGCGTCCCAACTTGTTGGTTTGCATGCAAAGTGTTCACTTCCCTTTTGTACATCCTGGGTTTAAAGCTTTGGCTGCATTAACTATGTAGCGAGAATCCCCTTTTTAGATTTGCATATCTCTTGTAGAAGATACTCACAAATTAACTCATGCTAGCATGAATTGAATACTGAAGTGAAGGGCATATACAACACATTTGCTTTATTCTTAGTGAGTTAATTCATGCAGCCATAGTTCATTGTTGAGCAAAGGATTTGGCTGCATTAATTGTGTACTGAAAATCATTTTCACTGTCGAGAGAAGGATTTGGCTGCTCGAAAATCCTTTTTTAGATTGCCTACATGATTTTTGAGTCGCCGAGTCAAGTCAAGTCGCCGAGGCTGAGACTCGTGACTTGGTGACTTGACTCAGCGACTAGGGCTTGTATAGTCGCCCCAAGTCGCCTAATGCAGTAAACAAAGCAGCAGCAGCACACACAATCACTCAATCAGTGCTGCAATTGTGCAAAAGACTTGAATTTCGAGAACAATTCCAACCTAGGTCACAATCACAGTAACAACAGCATGATATACAGAGGCAAATCACTCACAAGCAAGTCACTCACAACTCACAAGCACAGCAGCGGAGCAACAGGCATACATACAGGGCATACAGGCATACAGCATACAGGCATACAGCAGAACAAATAGAGAGGGAGAGGGCCGTACCTGTCCAGCTACGGTTGAAGAGGATGGAGGCGGAGGTAGAGGATGCGGGAGGGGATTGGAGACGGTGGCGGCCGTAATCAGCTGCTGCAGGAGGGGATCCCGTCGAGGGAGGTTGGAGGCGGCGGAATTTGGTCGAGCAAGCGAGCAGAGGAGGGGGCCGTCGCCGGCGGAGGTCAAATCGCGGCCGATTTAAAGGTCGCGCGTCGCCGGCGAGGGGCGGCGTCGGCTCCTAGTTCACGACCAGCAGCCGCCGTGAGTTCCGCTCCCGCCCTTTCCCTCACTTTCCCTCTCTTTCTGTGTGAATTCCCGCGCGCTCGCTCTGCACGATGGGTACTTGTAGCCCCCCAAAATTTTCTGGCACTGGGCCCTGACCTCACCGAGTCGAGCGACTCCTGGCTCAGCTCCGGCGACTAATCGCGGCGAGCCGTCGGCGAGTCGGGCGACTTGCTCCACGAGTCAAGTCGCGTTCGCGACCCGCGCAGGCAGCGACGACTAGGCGATTAGTCGGCGACTCAAAAATCATGATTGCATATCCCTTGGCTTATCCAAGTATCAATTGTCAAGATTGTTACAAGAGTGGCAGGGTGGAACGGGGGGTGGGGGTACTCTCCTATAGTGATAGTACTCCTATATGCCTGCTATATGTCATAAGTTTCCTGCTTAGACTATTCAAGCAATTGATTCACAGATAGCTCACTGCCTATGGGATAATTATGACTACATAAAAATTGCCATCTTGCTAAGTGGGGTTTGGTGGCTGTGAAAAAGGACTATGGGGGCTTTGGTATCCCCACCCAACATTCGAGACCTGAACATTAGTTTACTGACCTCTTGGATAGGAAGATATCATCCAGAGGATAACAAACTGTGGAAACATACTATTGACCACAAGTACCCGGTCGCTGTTTTGGAAGGGGGTAATGTGGGATGCAAGAGCTGCTCTAAATCTGGGTACCAATGGCTCGCTAGCAATGGTAAAAAGAATTGTGGACCAATGGTTTGCCTAGATTAGCCTATTCATAATTTTCTGGGATGTCAACTTTTGTGTGTATAATGAAAAGGAACAGCGATTAGTGAGGTGTGGGATGGTAATCAGATTAAACTATTTCCTCCTTTAGGGGGGGTTTCATCGATAAGTTAATGGCTCAGTGGTGTCAACTAGAAACTATTTGCTCCCCTTTAGTTCTAACTGAAGAAGAGGATTTCCTAGTTTGGAAAAGGGATAGCTCTGAATCTACTCTTCACAATCGTTATATTAACTTACGTGGTGATATGCCTGTCTTTATCCCGGCTATATGGCAACTTCATGTTCCCCCTAGGTTGTGTCTGTTCCTCTGGCTGGTAGCTCATGATAAAAATTTGAAACACGTGACAAACTTGGTAAAAGGCAAAATATCCCTGACACTTTGTGTGTGTGTTGTGTTCTGAACAAGAAAGTGTTACAGATTCATTATTCAACTGTGAGATCTCTATGATGATCTGGGATGAACTTTCGCGTAAGTGTAGGAGAAAACTGTGCTTGTTTGTGGATGAGCAACAAAAATAATGCTGTGATAATCAAATATGCTATCTGCTGTTGCTGCTATGTGGAATACATGGAGACTCACAGTTCTTGTGGTCTGGTTTGCAGGTTTGCCTCTTTGGCCTGGTGTAAAGATGTCGCCTGATATGCTCTTGGCAGGACCACTGCCTGATGGAGCTTGGCATGCAAAAAACGTAAGGGAAAAGCCCCAGCGTCATGCCGGTGGAGAAGAGAAGGTCCTCGGCATAGCCAAGAACTCGGATCGCAATGGCCAGGGTGCAGCTGAAGCGTGGGGGGGAGCTGTGCTGTTGAAGCTTTTCCTTGCTTTGTTCAGCGGTTGGCCTATATGTAGATTTCTTATGGTTTTGGATCGTTTGGGCTGTTGCAATGCCGCACTAGCTGTATGTATCCATCCTCTGAAAAGTGAAAACAGGCTTTCGCTGAGCTCTATGTATCCCGGTACGGTATCATCATATGTTGGATACTCTCTGGTGTTCCATTTTTCAGCGAAAGATGGAACAGGGCTGTGGGCATGTTGATTTGGAGTATTTTATTTGCTTATCCCTTGCCTTGCACATTTTTATGAATCATGAAGAGGAAGCTCCGAGATCCTCTTCATGCACCAAATGACCGACGAGCAGTTGAGTGCGTACCTCATGGATGTTGTTGACTTGTCCTGCCACCCGGACACGGCAGCATCGATCAAGGAGCATTTATAAAGGATGCACATCGGCAGGTGGAAACCTATCATTTAGATGTTCTTGGCAAAACCAAGTGACTAAGCAAGAAGATTCAGAATACCCAATATTAAATAGGAAAGTAAAAACAAAACAAAACAAAAAACATTAGGCGTGCTCGGCAGGATTCGAACCTGCGCGGGCAAAGCCCACATGATTTCTAGTCATGCCCGATAACCACTCCGGCACGACCACCTTGATTGAATAGGTTCTCCTGGCCGAGATCCAGTAATAGAGAGAGACCACAGTCTAACGCTGCCTATAAGCACTATCAGCACACATTACTACATTCGTAAGGGTAGATAAAAACAGGTCATAAATCCTTTCCATTCGTCTCCCCACCACTATTCAAGCGCTCGGCAACACTTGCGTTTCAGCTTTGAAAACGTGAATCAATTGAGTGGGATTCAATTATCTAACGACTTGGCATAAGACCAAAGGCAAACAACCGAACCAAGTCGTAATTGTATGCAGTACTAAAACAGAGCAGTGCTAACTTAAAAACTGGAGTAATGCTCCAAATGGCATGGCACAAAGACGTGTGTCTCAATGAATCTGAAGGAAGATCCCTCGGAATCGACAGATCTGGTCATGTTCCCCACTTCAAACAGGCTAGTTAAAGCATAAATACATACCTATATTCTGAAAATTTGAGCATTATATAGTAAATTGTAGCCACTAACTATTGATGGGTGTTGAGTAAATCAAGATTTATTTATAAATTAGTTACACCTACATCATGATCATGCTCGCCAAACTGACTGAGAATCTAAAAAAAGATGCTGGCAGCATAGAAGGTTTTTTGAGTGTTTCTACAAAATCGATAGATTTGTTCGAAGCGCACTAGGGAGACTACCATGCCAGCTGACTTCAAGGACGAAGCAAGATGCAGGCACAACCCAAAACGTGAACGTACAGGATGACCATGGCGCCTCTAGAGCAATTTTGGTTTGGCATGATTTGAAACCACATGATTGTTTATAAAGTATGCATCCATGAATCATCAATTGCCTCGAGGATTTGTCTGGATCCGCCAAAACTAGGTAGGAAGTGCGGCTTGCCGCACCCCTCAGCGTCGCTGCCGGTATAGTCATATCTATTTTGATAATACAGTAGTTGTGTTTATCAATCTAATACAGCGTCGACTGTGGACTGCTGACAGGCTCGCTCGTAGGGGCCTTGAGCATCTGGCGGCCTGTGTTATTTGTTGCCAGGAGGAGACGTCCGATCACCTTTTGGTTGGGTGCTCCTATGCGAGGCAGGTTTGGTTCTCACTCCTCCTCAATTGGCGGCTGCACCAGGCAACTCCAACGCCGGAAACTTCCTTCGTGGAGTGGTGGACGGACATTGGCAACCTGGCACATGGTGCGAGAAGAAGAGATCTTTTCACGTTCATTAGTTGCGCTTGCAGAATGATCTGGCTTGAGCGTAATAGGCAGGTTTTCGACAAAGTGGCTCTCCTTCCCTCTGCTCTAGTTCACAAAATCAGAATTGAATGGCGAGATTGGTGTCTGGCGAAGAATAGAACCGTAGATGATGATATGGGCTAGCTCTCCCTCCTCCCTCTGCTTGTAGGGGCGGCCTCCTGGCTACCCTGTCTATAGCGATAGTTGTATATACTGCTTTGTAACACCCTTCCCACCTTAATTAATAAGACATGCGTTCTATGTTCTTAAAAAAAAATCAAGTTTTTATAAGAAGCACTGAATCGATACACACATTAAGTCCATTAGAAAGTGTGGCTTCCCAGCCAGTCGTCGATCGTTGCATCTGTACTTGTTAGACCAAGTATGTGATCAGAGGGGGAGGGGGTGAATGATCACTTCAAAATTTCGCATGAAACTTTGAAGTGAAGCCTAACACAGCAATCGAAACTATTCAACAGAAGGGTAAACATTGAAGCAGAACGTGATCGAAGCAGAACATAGTGAATCAAAAGTATCGAATCAATTGCATCGAAGCAGAACTCTGAAGCAATTGACAAACAGAATGTAAGTGCGGAAAGTAAAACGAACTCTTGACTCGGCGATGTTTGTTCGACCAGTTCACACTCTGCAAAGTGCTACGTCTGGTTGGAGGGACTTTTGATTGAACACAGGAGCTAACCTCTCTCCGTCCATATCTCCACTGCACCAATCTCCTTGAGCTTGGTCAGTTCTTCACTCTTGGTTGATTATTGAGGAAATCACCGAAACCTTTGACAAACTGGACTTCGAGGCGACAATAACTCTTCGCTCTCTGAAGAACAACTCTCTAACCGTCTAGGAGAATTGCAGTTCTCCAAGATAACAAGGCTAGCAAACTTCTTCCTAAGTCATAATGAATCAACTCAGATCAATAGGACTTATGCTTCGATGTATTGGTATTTGAAATGCTTCGGTGGGGTTGCTCTCTCTCTCTCCTGTAGGGAATCAATGTTGGAGTAGCCCCCTCGCCAATGAGGGTGGGGGTGGCGTATTTATAGGCAGCAATCCCAAGGTGCGAAATGACTGAAGTAACCCGATGTGACAGCTTGACACCTGTCCCCAACGGTCATATTTCCAATCAATGCGCAACTTTACTTGCGGTCCAAGTAAAGCTGACTCACGGACTTGGTTCTGCTTCAGGAGCCGAAAGAACAAAGTCTTCGCTGGTGAAGCATTACCTAGCTCACATGAGATTTCTTCGACTCTGGCTTCTCACTGGATTAGATTCGATCTGAGTCTTTTCATCAAAACCTTCGAAATACATTTACTAAACCCCTCTTGATAGTACGGTTTTTCCTATGACTGAAAGAAGTAAAAAGAACTACGCAAAAACAACTAAGTCTTGCGCCATCTTGATCACTTTCTTCGATAGGATGTGCTTCAGGATTCCTTATCCTTTTAGGGGTCGACATCCGTGATAAGCTTCGCTCCAGAGGATATGCTTCGATAAATGAGTAAATCTTCGTTGAAGCTTTATCACCAACCAATAACTTCAGGAACCTAACCATCTGTTTCACACTAGAAAACTTGTTAGTTCCTCTACTGTTTTGACCAACAATATCCAAAACTCATGAGGGTATAACTTTGCTCTTACAGTACTCGTCAGTGACCTCCGCGACATCCCTTTGCAGATCTTTATCCAAACCACGGTAATCATGGCACTGGCCATTGGAGGATGTCTTCCCCATCGAGTGAGCTTCCGCCTCCAGCCCTACCTCAAATCGTTGCTCGCATATCTCCACAGCTGCCAGGGACCGCTAACGGGCGCATTGACAAGGGAACAATTCATCGAGGTTATGAGGATCAGCGCAACAAAACACCTTCACCTCCCTGCATCTCCAATGTCAATCACGACAACGAGAAAAATGAATAAGTACCCAGAATGAAGCGGTGGATCAGACCTAAGCTTCCCTCCTTTCCTCTCCATTGCACGAAGAATGAAAACTGGCGCGTGGCAAAAAAAGATTCTCGAGCCGCCGGCTCACACACTTACAAGCGAGTGCCAACCTGATAAAACAGGCCCACAACACAGAGCCATGCATAAAGTGCCGAGCCAGCGAACACAGTACGTCTCCACACTATCAGAGTAGTGGACCAAGTCAAAATTGGCGTACAAGATCAAAAATTTAAAGCCCAATTGATTATGGAGCTTCTAAACTTAAGGAGCATAATGATTTAGAAGATAAGTTTTTACATTTTATATCTAAGTACGTATATATTTGCATAATTACAACACACACCAGCAATATTTATACTAAATTTGTATACTTTTTATTATATTTTATTTTATATAAGTACAAAGTTAAATAATATATATTTCCCATTAAGTACATAACAATATTGATAGTATCCATTACAATATATTTAATGTCTATCCATGAAAAAAATACACACACAATATGCTAAATTCAAATTATATCTTTTAGGATGAGTTATTTTCTTTTCTAAAGACTGTGGCCCTTACAAGATTTGTATTCACCCTACGCTCACGTATGCCACCGAAGTAACTTGGTGCATATATGCAGTGGCGGAGACAGGGGGACCAGCAGGGGCCTGGCCCCCCTAACAATACTGGTCCAAGCCTAATATGCATGTATATTGTGATTTTTTTACTGCTAAGATGGTGTAATTTGATGATTTGGCCCTCCCTAACAATACTTAACAACATTTGGCCCCTTTCATTTGATTTTCCTGGCTCCGCCACTGCATATATGTACATGATTGTCTATATTCCAATCTTCTTAAATATCTCGACAGAAATGTGTAAAGCGTATGGTTCAAAAAATATCATTACATCGGCTTCTAAAAGTAAAAGTAAAAACAAAAACAAAAAAAACATTAGGCGTGGTCGGCAGGATTCGAACCTGCGCGGGCAAAGCCCACATGATTTCTAGTCATGCCCGATAACCACTCCGGCACGACCACATTATGATGTTCAAATCGTCTTCATTCAATAGATAATGGGAAATGGTAACCAGCGGGACGCCGCATTATCCAATTTATTGAGGTAACACCACAAATTCACAGAATGTTTCTGCACGAAAGCGAGAAGACTTTGCCACTATCATCAGTTCATAGATGGCACACAAGAGAAAGAGAAAGCGCGCTACGCAAAGGGCCACATCGTGTCATCTCACTCCAGCTTGAGCAGCTGCGCCGCCGGCCTCCGCCCCGCCGCCGGGTACTCGATCAGCGGGCGCACGGGCGGTGCCGGCAGCGCCGCGGTCGTCAGGCCCACGGGGGCAACGACCACCGCGCGGCGTCCACCGCTCGACGGAACCGGCGCGGTCGACAGCAGCAGGCGGAACGTCCAGCCGAGCACGTCGGGCGCGAAGGCGCGGAAGACGTGGAACACGTCGTACCAGCCGGGCCGCCGCACCCTGGCGTCCCCGCGGCACGCGCCGTCCACCACCGCCCGCGCGTACGCCTCCACCGCGCGCACGCCCATCGCCGGCAGCGGCGGCGGCGTCGTGTCCACCTTGGTCCACTGCTGCGCCTGCGTCTGGTCCGCCGCCCCCACCCCCGCCGCGCCTTCCTCGTGAGCGAACCTGCTGCTGCTGGTGCCGATGCCGCCGCTGGCGCCTGGCTCGCCGCCGATCCAGCCGTGCGTGGCCACGGTGATCCCCACCTCGTCCCTCACCTCGTACCTCAGCGTCTCGTAGAAGTCGATCACCGCCGCCTTCGCCGCCTGCAAATCAGAGAGGTCACTGGTGGTAAATTCGCCCGGCAGGAGCAAGAGCAGGGGCGGGCTTGGCTTACGGAGTAGAGGCTCATCCGGGGCATGGGCAACCAGGTGTCGACGGAGGCGTTGACGACGACGCGGCCGCGGCTGTGGCGCAGGTAGGGCAGCGCGGCGTAGGTCGGGTACACGTTCCCCCAGAAGTTGATGTCCATGAGGTGCGGGAACGCCGCCGTGTCGCCGGCCTCCTCGAAGTAGAAGTCGTGGCCCAGGCTCACCGTGTTCACCAGATGATCCACTGCATCCGGTCACTCAGATTTACCACTTTGAAACAGAGAAGCTCATCGGATAGATAATTGTATGTATGTGCTCACGCTGGCCGAAGTAGGTGATGGTGTCGGCGACGAGGCGACGGCAGTCGTCCTCGCGGACGACGTCGGCGGCGATGACGAGCACCTGGCCGGCGCCGAGGGCGCGGGCGTTCTCCCGGACGGCGAACAGCCGGTGCTCCCGCCGCGCCACCAGCACCAGGTGCGCGCCCCGGCGCGCGTACTCGTACGCCACTTGCTGCGCGCACGCCATGAATGTACAGTACAGTCCCCATCAGCGTTCGCCGGAGCTAACCACGTAGGCAGTGAACGTACGTACGTACGTACCTCGCCGATGGCGGAGGAGGCGCCGGTGACGAGGACGACCTTGCCGCGCATGTCCTCCATGGTGTGGTTCTTGACGGCCCAGTCGAGGGCGCGCAGGAAGACGAGGGTGGGCCACGCGAAGGCCAGCATCACCATGGTCGCCGGCGGCACCACCAGATCCATGAGCGCGGTCAGAAGACTCAGAACCCGCTCCATCTCTTGTCTGTCCTGTCCTGTCCTGGGCGGCGAAGCAGAGCGGCAAGGAGATGAACCGAGGAAGCTAAGTGAGAGTGTGCAGTGAGGTTGCTACTAGCTCGGTGGGCGGATTAGGACAGCCGTGCGTGGGTTGGTCAGGTGGCAGCTGCGAGGGCGCCGCCGCCATGCACAGGACACGATCAAGCTCGGTGCCACGAGGCACGAGGGTACGTACATACTGTAGGAGGCAAGCTTTGGCAGCTTCCCCTTCCCCCTGCAGCCTGCGATAAATACGTCATCGTGTCCGACAAGAAAAAATCAGCTAAAATAGCGTCCTAAATGAAATAGCCACGACCTTTTCAAAATGCTATGCGAGTTATACTGTTCTAATAGCATGCTATTTTTTAAACTAGTATTTAAAAAGTATTAAAAAAATAAAAGATTACAACAAAAATAAGAGATATAATTTAATAATAAAAAACTAAACAATTTTAGGTAACCTAACATAAAAAATCCATGAAGCCACAACAGAGTAAACAAAATACTTATTCAGAATCAGATGTCATTGGAATCTTTAATAATAAGTATTAACCTTTTCTTGACAGTTACTCTTGATAGCTAGGTACTTAATAAATTGATGATCAATCAGATGCTACAAGTCACCATAGATAACTTGAAAGTTATAAGTTGCAAGTTTGCATCAAGACTGATCCAAACACACTAATATCTAGCAAACATCCTTATTAAAAATACACATCATAAATATGTAAACGCAATTAACTTGTCAGATGCCTCAATTTGTGACGGCGCAGCTAGCTGTGACGGTCCAGCTGTGACATCGTGCCACCGCAAACGAGAAAAGATCAGCGGAAACAGGAAACGATCGATTGAGTTGGAGGAAGTAGCAGCCACTACCACATAGAAGCATGTGATCGGGTTGATAATGGAGAAGTGTATAGTTGGGGACTGGATAAACCGGATCGGTTGAAGGATTGTGTATTTTGCCTATTTATGCTAGATCAAATTCATGTCTTTGGCCTAATGGGCTGCTAAAACAATAACGCTTTACAAGAAATCAAGAATAGTATTTCGTAAATAGCACCGTAGCGAGCAAAATAATCAAAATTTAGCGTTAACTCTTCCTATATGCTATATCGTGCTATTAGTGAAGATATATAACGCTATTTTTTCCATTGGAAATTTTAAGTAAGTTACCTAAAAATTATTTTGAGTAAGTTATCTTTTTAAGAATTAAACTAAGGTTTAATGACTGCCTTTTCTTTTTTTAACCTTTTATTCATGAAATTGGCTTATTCAAATTGTAAACTCAGTTAGATCATTGTTAATGGGTCCCATTTCGTTCCTAGGGTTTCTCTACAGCCTCCGTTGTCACCATCACCAGCGATATTTTGGTCTCCTTGCCTCCGGCTGCTATCTTCATATATGTGGACCTCTGATCTTGAAGAGCTTATGTTTTTCATGAATATCTAGTGATTATCTTTTGTGAGAATAAAATTTCTTTCGTTCTTTTGGTAGTGCATGAAGTTGAAGAGTTTATATCCTCGTAGATTCGATTAATTGGTTTTAATAAATTTATGTTACTGTGTCAATGTTCTTTGTTGTTGGTTTGATTACTTGTGAAGAAGAAATCTTTCATCTACATTACGGTGAAGATATTGTGATTCGACGACAAACACTTCTAAGGGATCATCGATCAAGACTTCTCATCTCTATAGCAAAATTCGGTCATTCTTTAGATAGAGGTAGACATACATGGTTGGGTTATCCCATGATCCGATTTGTATACCCATGTTCTAACCAAATAATCAATAAAATGTGATCAGTTGCTATGCTTTTTAAAATGGGTGACTCAAGGTGTTTTTAAAACCTTTACTGATAATGTCCATGCGGTGAAATAGTGAGAACGTCGTTGCTTCGCTCTAACTGTAACCTCTTTACAAAAACCAAAATCTTATCTTGGAGTAATTCTTCTAGCAGAGATCCACGAAGAAGGTTTCTCCTAGAGATCTCAATGTAATTCTTAGTCAAACGAGTTACTTTGTAGTATTTTTTTAGATTCTAGATCCAAATCAATGTACATATATTATTGTCATGAGTATGAATAAAATTTCAGGTATTCTAAAAAAATTACAAACTCAATTAACTTTAAATATAACTATTTATAAAAACATAAAATTATAGATTTCTATGAAAAAAACTGTTTTTCAACAACAGCAGACGTAGAACTGTATAGCGATCAATTTTTCGTATAGTAACCTAAATTTTGCCACTCAACTGAAAATGTAGGTCTCTGAGACCTCAACACCTATAAAACCTAAAAACGTGCACCGTCACTGACCCGTGAAATGAGAAAATACGCACACATGTGTATACAAATCGTTGGAGAATTTCTGAAAATGAGTCACTGAGGGAGCGTGCGGTACCGTTTGTGGTGCTCTTTCTGTCCTACTAGGAGAGAATTACTAGTTGGATAAAAGCTCCCCTGCAAAGTCCTATTCTACTCCCGAGCTCAAATGCTCCCTAGTGAACAGAAAAATAAAAAACAAATGTAAAATAGCTCAAAAAATTCTGGATTTTTTTGTGATAAACTTTGACAAATATTTAACACGCGTACCAAAATTCAGCATGAAATAACATTCGTGGAACTTGAAGTGAAAAAAACAAAATCAACAGTCTAAAATGTATCCAAAGCTAGCATATTTGGAGCTAAAATAGCTAAAAAAAACCTGATTTTTTTGTGATAAAATTAATAACATTCGTAGAACTTGAAGTGAAAAAAACAAAATCAACAGTCTAAAATGTATCCAAAGCTAGCATTTTTGGAGCGGCGATTTTGTTTTTTTCTGCCAAAACTTCCACAAATCTTATTTCGAGCTGAAAGTTTGCTAGCATACAAAGCATTTGTCAAAGTTTACCATAAAACAAATTCAGAATTTTTTGAATGGTTTCACTATTTGTTTTCGATTTTACTGTTCACACAGGAGTATATGAGCTGGGGAGCAAAATTTCCATGTCCCCTGCAAAGTCCTATTCTACTCCCGAGATCAAATGCTCCCTAGTGAACTGTAAAATCAAAAACAAATGTAAAATAGCTCAAAAAATTCTGGATTTTTTTTGTGATAAACTTTGACAAATGTTTAACACGCGTACCAAAATTCAGCATGAAATAACATTCGTGGAACTTGAAGTGAAAAAAACAAAATCAACAGTCTAAAATGTATCCAAAGCTAGCATATTTGGAGCTAAAATAGCTAAAAAATTTCTGATTCTTTTGTGATAAACTTAATAACATTCGTAGAACTTGAAGTGAAAAAAACAAAATCAACAGTCTAAAATGTATCCAAAGCTAGCATTTTTGGAGCTGCGATTTTGTTTTTTTCTGCCAAAACTTCCACAAATCTTATTTCGAGCTGAAAGTTTGCTAGCATACAAAGCATTTGTCAAAGTTTACCATAAAACAAATTCAGAAATTTTTAAATGGTTTCACTATTTTTTTTCGATTTTACTGTTCACACAGGAGTATATGAGCTGGGGAGCAAAATTTCCATGTCCCCTGCAAAGTCCTATTCTACTCCCGAGCTCAAATGCTCCCTAGTGAACTGTAAAATAAAAAACAAATGTAAAATAGCTCGAAAAATTCTGAATTTTTTTGTGATAAACTTTGAAAATGTTTTACATGCGTATCAAAATTCAGCATGAAATATCATTCGTGGAACTTGAAGTGAAAAAAACAAAATCAACAGTCTAAAATGTATCCAAAGCTAGCATTTTTGGAGCAGCGATTTTGTTTTTTTCTGCCACAACTTCTACAAATTTTATTTCGATCTGAAATTTTGCAAGCATACAAAGAATTTATCAAAGTTTACCATTAAAATATCAGATTTTTTTTTAATAATTTCACTATTTTTTTCGATTTTACTGTTCACACAGGAGTATATGAATTGGGGAGCAAAAACTCCATGTCCGAGATAGTGGACTTATCCTTCGTGCGCTAGTTGGGCCGAGTACAAGCTCCGAAACCCGGCGAGCCTGTTCCGTATTTCTTTTTAAAGATCCCGTGTAGAAGAAATTGATTAAAAACGTGCTTTAGCAGTTTTTTATTCACCCTTTAACCTTAAAGGGTGAATAAAAAACAGTTTTTTATTCATAAAATTCTAAAATTGACACATCATATACATATGGTCTTCTTAATTTTATTTTCTCGAGGACCAAGCTTGATGCAGGGTGACTAACATAAAGATCTTGGTACTCATGCAAAAAATAAACTAGAGGACCATATTTAGAGCCCGTTTTTTTACTGCTTATTTTCAGCTGTGAAAATATGTTGCCCCTCCCCCAGCTTATTTTAGAAGCTTAACTTTTGTTTTTAGAAGCCTATTAGTTAACCTTTGACTAGTAGACTTCTAAAATAAAAATTTAGTTGGTGCAGAGGACGACGGTAAAATGAAATTATCTTCCAATTTAAGGAGGGCTCACCCCCACAAAAACTGGTCAATCCAATCTTCATAGCAGTCTGTTGTATCAGTGAGGGACTTGACGTTGCAACCTTGGAGCGTGCCCATGGCATTGGACGGCGACACGTCTTGGGAACGTAGGTACATAAGTGATGCCTTCAATCCGGTTTCAGATGTAGATAGTTTTTTAATTTCCCAGGAGCTGGTCATAGGTTCTCAAACCCATGATTTTTTTTGCTAATGGACAAGCAAGTTTATGCAGACTCTTGTTAAAATAAGAAGCCCCCATTTCTTGGATCAGGCGTCGGACGGGCCTGACAACGTCTCGTGGAACCTGGCCCCGTCCGACCAATTTTCAGTGGAGTTGACCTACCGGGCCCTGTGTCGTTCTCCGACATTTCCTTGGATTGATCACCTAGACCTCTGAAGATTAAAATCTTCGCCTAGCAGTTGTTGCGTGATTGCCTTCTGTCAGGCACGGATGTGCTCAAACGCCTGGGACCTGGAGATGGCATATGCCCGCTTTGTTAGGTCCCTGAGACCGAGACTCACATCCTTTTCTCATGTCTAGAGGCTAAGTTTATGTGGCGCTTTGTTCGTGAAGCTCTAGGGCCCGATTGGGACGCCACAGAGCTGTCGGGTTTTCTCCAATGCAAGGGCCTATCAAACCAACAAGAGCAGGCACCTCTTTTGGTTGATCTTTGTCACCCTCGCGTGGACCCTTTGAAATACTAGAAATAAGATGGTTATTGAGTGGGTCTTCCTTCGGCGCGCTCCTGACATGATATTCAAATTCCTCGCCTTCTTGCAGCACTAGCACTCTCTATTCAGGCACAGGGAGAGAGAGCACCTCCTACGTATGATGGACGCCCTGACGACCACATGGCGAGCTTTGGCGCCCCCCTCTGGTGGCTTCTTGATGGTGTGCGCCCTCCGATGGCGTCCTTGCTGTGGTGTTTACCCTTATTTCCCATGTTGTTATGGTGTGTACCCCTTTCATGTATCGGGCATGTTGTGTTGCGGCCCCAACTGATTTGTGTTATGGTGTGATTGTAAACTGAACTTGTGGATGGAAATCTTGTGATCGTTGTTTTATATATAAAGCAGGGTGAAAGCCTATTTTCTGGATCAAATGACAAAATTTTATAAGAAGAAGAAATAATAAGGTAAATAGGATAGGGCTTGAGGTTATATATACCTATAACTGTATACTTATGTTAAAGATCTTATCATAATATTCAATATGACGCTGGTAAATATCGTTAAATATATGTTTTCAATGGTGGAGGACGAAAAATATTCAAGATAGGGCAAATTTTAAAGTTGTTCGCCGTCCTGCCCACATGTCATCACAATGGGGTAACCAACTAGCCAGCAGGGTTTGGAGCTCACGCGCATGGTGTGGCTACGTGCGTTTGGTGTTTAATAAAAAAAATTGATATTTCATTTTATATAATTTCAATTCTTTAAGATAAAATATTATAAAACAGCTCACAAAGTACATGTATTTGATCTTGTGCCATCGTCATCTAGCTTCGTCTTCCTCCAGCTGCCGCCATGATGCCCCCACCAGTTATTTCCTTATTTTTCTTTAAAGGGTTATGGAATTTTTACATTGCCGCCTTTACCTTATAGCACTAAAAAGGGTCATTTGGACGCAAGGGATGTTATACCATTCCCCATTAATTTATCCCATGTTACATTCATAACTATGTCTAGGCATGATGAGATCACTCTATCTACATCACAGAAATTTTATCCGGCCTGAAAAGGATGTGCCTCCCGTGACCCGCCTGACCACTGCGTCTTGCTCATCCTTGTTCTTTGGAAAACCAGGCCGTGTTGATGCACCTGGTGGCGCATTGAGGATGCGGGTAACACAATCCTCGCATCCTGTATCGTCTTTGTTCAGAACTATCGTCTGCAGATTTGGAGCTTGCTCTATCATCAATTTGATAAATGCTAGCTGCTGCTCTAGTGGTGTGAATTTAAACAGTTGTAGCTCTTTCAGTAGCAAGTTCTTCGAGCCACCGAAGTCCATGTCCCACCGAGGATTAGTTCTCCTGCCGATAGCCTGAAGTGTTACTTCATCATGCACCTCACATACATGTTCTTCATATACCTATATTTGCATAATCAGCCGTTAAGGATTTAGTTGAGAACTTTTCTCAGATTGGACAGCATTGAACTAAAGGGAACATAATTTATCATAAACTACGAAATTCACAAGAAACATTGTTTTCAAATGGAAAAATGCAAAAGGAGTGGTTAACATGCCTTTATTATGAACATATAAGAAAGAAATAAGACTTAAAAGCCTCATATGATACCAGTTTGAAATGTAAAAGTGTATTCAATTTCAAGCTGACAAGTATCTACGGGACACAACCAGTACTCACCCTGATATGAAATACTTCAATAGAAGGAGCCGCTTCAAGAAAGGCTGTAGTCCATAGAAGATCGAATTCAGCAAATATACCTAGTAGAGACAGCTTCCTTAGGTTTTTGAATGCGCAGGCAAGTTGCTTAATTTCAGGTTGCACCCAAATCTGGCGACAAGATAAATGATAACAGTAAGTTTCATACAACTAATAAGTACAAACATCGTATTTAACAAAAGATTTCAGAGATGGACATGTAGGTTGACAGTAACATCCAAGATATAACTAGAATAAATTTGACAACATAGCAAAACAAATTGAAATAGTACTTACATTTTCCCCTTGGAAATTCAATGTGAGAGTATGTATGCCCGCGGCTCCATGTAGAAGCTCACTTAATTTAAGCGCATGCCGTGTAACCCTGAAGCTGTTTGAGAGGTGTAATTCCACGAGGGACGGAACAATACCAAAAGAGAAGGGGGCATATCGACGTGCCCAAGTATCGCAATCGAGCTTCTCCAGCTTGGGAAGGCAGACAAACTCAATTCTCTCAAAATAACACATGGTGAGCTCCAAAACCCTGAGTTTTGAATTCGGTGCATCTATCTTCCACAGGGACCGAACACCAACATCACAATTAGACATGGTTAGATGCTTGAGTTGCTTGCAGCAGTCAAACAGGATATAGTGCATGTGCATGTTGAATCCATCATCAAAACACATATTGCGTAGAGAGAGTCTTGTGAGGCAATGGAGCACACTAGGGTTGGCAATGAAAAATCCAAACATGCGTTTGGCGTGGCTTTGCATATCCGAATCCTCGCAGTCGTAAATTTCCGTCTCATCAAGCACGGCAAGGTCCAAATCTCTGAGCAAACCGGCGTTGATAGCACTGCATAGTGGTGGGCCGATTTCTCTTGTTAAATAGTTGATCAGGTAGATCTTAAGGTGCAGCTTTGTAATGGTGGATCCCCTCCGAGGTCTAGCGAGCAAACTTCTCGCTGCTTGGGTAAGAGACACCATCGCTCCGACCATGTCATTTTCCTCGATTGGGTGTGGATGTGGAACAGGCAGGAAATCCTTGACATTAATGCTGAGCTCAGTAAGCAGCCAAGGTAGCTGCCTCCACCGCGTCGACAGCGTGCTCGTCCTCGCCGCCGTACTTAGGTCGACTCTCGCCAAGATATGCAGCAAAACATCGTCGGTCAGCGCGCTGAGCCTGTCTTCCTCCTGATGGGAGTGCTGAAACCGATCCATGTGTTTTGTTGTGACCCAACGACTGAATTCACAATCATGTGGCAACGGACGACAAACAGAGAAGAGTTGCACGTTCTTAGGTGTCCTGTTCTAAACAAACTGTATATATGTGCTAGAAAAAGAGAAATTTATCGACGAAAGTTTAGTAGTGGGAATTAGGGGAGTGGAACAAGAAAATTGCTATCAGCAACAAGGTATTGGGGTGGGCAATTAATGAACTTACCTTTGCGGCGCGATCGAATGATCGAATCCAATGGGGATTTCGAATCTCACGTTGCTGACACCCTGAACCCTATTACTGGATGTGGATCGTTCCGGAATCGATTCATACGCTGGATCCAAACCGTACGTGTACTACTGTAGGAATAATCGGGAGAGGAGGGCGTTACCTTGGCGCCGCCGAGGGCGAGGGCGAGGGCGCGGGAGGGCTAATTAAGGTGCACTACGAAACCGGCCCCGTCAACTATTTACACTTGAGAATTCTTGCCTGCTGTGATTCTGTATAAGAAAGAGGAGATTAGATTTTTGAGAAGCGTTCTAGCACAACTACTGGAATTTGACTACTATCCCAACAATGTATTCTCCAACGCGACAACCTCTTCAACAATATATCTCTCAGGTGACAGTACTGCAACCATTACAAAAAAAACGTAGTTGCCGACGGCCACTGTAGGCATACCTGGAGCTATGCCGACAGAAAACAATGTATTCCCCGATGTCGACAACCTCTTCATCAATATATCACTCAGGTGACAGTACTGCAACCCGTGAACACCTCTTCATTCACCATGTTGTATGTGTTCTTATCCCTTATGTTAGGGATTGTTTCTCGATTATGAGAACTATCAATTGATTTGGATATGTCGCTTTCATCTTATCTATCAAAGTACATGTCTACTAACCGTAGAACTATTGTTCATTTGATCATCATGTTTATTCCGTTCTCCATGATTTATGTATTGACTTTCTCAATTAAATTATATCAGAAATTGCTCATATATTCAAAAATACAATAACCTGATATATGTAGGTAATTTTCTCCAATAGCTTTCGTAGCGACCCTCAAACCTCCTCCATTTGAGGATGCCAGTTATAAAAATGGCTTGAGAGGGCAGTTCTTTGGCTAACTACGATGATCTATTTTTACACCTCCAAGGGCAAGCCAGAGCGAACATTTACTATTTACACTTGATCAGAAGTAAGCATTTCATGCTACTGTCACCCTCTTCAGAGGTGTTTTTTTTAGTGTTTTTCGATGATACGATCATCGATCCTTTTATGACCATCGAGGTTGGTAAGGATATATGGGATACACTCAAAGCTAAGTTTGGGGTCTAGGATGTTCAAAGCCAAGATGATTTGTGACCGCTTCATGGTTGAGTAGGTTCATGAGATCCAGTCATTCATTAGGAACTTGAGAATTTGAACAATGTATTTCTAAAGAAGAAAAATTGAGAGAGGTATCATTGCTGAACTTCCTCCTTCACAGAGAAATTTTTTCACTTCTCTAAAACACGAGAGACAAGAGTTTTCTGTTCTTATGTGGAAGAGCAGGTGAGGGCACAAGACAAACGAGTTTAGTCTATAAGGAAACGCCCTAAAGTGGACACGCCCCATCGACATTGATGTCGGTCAGAGTGACGTGACCAGTCACTGAAGTGGCGCCTTCGTTCTCCGCGGCCGTTCAATATCGAAGAGGCGCACGACGACCAATGAGCGTACTCCGATCGCATTGAAGCCATTGGTTCATCTTCCCGCGTGTATATATGCATGGCTTCGGCGCCGTCCAACCCCCCCCCCCCCCCCGATCAAACCGCTCCTCTGCCTCTTCGCTCCTTTCCGTCTTCGTTCACTCCACCCCCCCCCCCTCGATATGCAAGACAAATTCCTCGTTCTCTATGTCTCTATGTCGGTCGCCAATAGTGGAGATGGATATCCACTCGGATTGTGGAGGCGTCACCGTCGATCTACGGGATCTTTCTCCTCCACGAGGCTCAGCTCCCCCGACAACGAGATCCTCATCTCGTCCGCTGACGAGGAGGACCAGAAGCCATAGTAGCCGTTGCAGCTGCGTCTCCTCGCCGAGGCCACCGGGCGGACGAGGAGTTCACACAGATGGATTACATGATCCAGAGGTCACTCTTCTACATCTGTAGCCCGGTGCCACTGTCTCCTCTTCGCTGAACTATCAAGGGAGAGCGCTCCTCGGTGCTGCATCTCCCGCCCATCCAGGCGGAGCACGTCATGTTAAAGCCTTTGAGGCGCGTGAAGATGGAGCATGCTTTGCTGCCTCCGATCCACCACATCCACGGCGTTAGAATCGGGCCCCGCATCAAGGACGCACCGACCTTGCCGTCGGGCAGTGCATACGCCGTATTCAACCGTGAGGTGTTGTCTCCTCCGCGCCATACTTGGCATGGCAAGACCGGCAAGAGGAGGAGCCACCACCGATAGCGAAGGCGCACGACCGTCTCCTCCACTACCTCAGCAGCGGTGATGGCTCCTTATCAATGACCCTCGCCTTTGCGGGAGGAGAGGTGGCCAGGGAGGAGGCGCGAAAGGGGCGGCACAATAAGACGCATCGCTCAATATTCGCCAAGTCCGATGAGGCGCCATCCTAGGTCCTTGCGGCCGAGAACCTCACGGAGGCTTGGCCCCGCATTCGTTCGGTCAACACGGTCAAGATGTCCAAGTGAAGCCTCCACCGACTGGACAAACAACTTGGCAAGATGGGTGATGAGCAGTATCTTAGCGATGTCGTCGCCTTCGACATCGCCAAGGGTAAGGGCTCGGGCAAGGGTAGGGCGCTTGATCCTCTGAAGCCACGTTTATTTGTCGCTGAGGCCACCCTTTGTGCAGCGGAGGAGTACGAGCGGCTTCGTCGGGAGCGGCAAGGAATGGTCGGATAGGACTGTAGCGACCCCACACCCTTCCACCGATGGAGGAAATACGACGACAGTGATGTCACTGATGGCAACGGAGGTGCTACGGGGTAGCCCGACAACACATACGAGGTCACCATCTACAATTATTATTAGTTTCTTAGTTTAATTAGTTGAAGTGATGAAATATCGTTCAATTTATTTAAATTATATCTCAATTTCAATAAAAATCCATCTAGTTTATGTAAATTCATCTGAATTTACTCGATTTTGGTTGAACTACGAAGGAAATATTGCATACGCTTGGATGGCCGGCTGTCATCAATATCCGTGGAATGATCCGAACCCGTATATGAATGTGGTATTTGTTTTGGAATGTGCGTTGAATATGCCTTTACCCCACAAAAGGGTCTGCAGAATCAAGGATACTAAAAAAAAAAGGATACTCAGCAAACCATAATAGAAATCAGCCAAATGTATTAGATCCATTAATTGCTATGTCTAGTGTACACGCCATTCAAAAGAGAACCGCTATTATACTGTACAACCTCGTTGTTCTTCTAAGTTTATACTATATGATCACTTAATCACTCTTATCAGCAATGTCAAAGTAGTGTCGATCACTGAAAAATTATCTGCCCCGAGAAGGAGGTGACATCTGTGACCTGCCTGACCACCATGTCTTGCTCCTCCTTGTTCACCGGAAACAAAGGCCGAGCGGACGTAACGGGCGGGGTATCGAGGCCCATGGCATCACAATAGTCGCATTCCTGGCCATCTTTGTTCAAAACCAATGTCTGCAGATTGGGAGCTCGCTCCAGGATCGCTCTGATAAATGCCAGCTGCTGCTCTACCGGCCTAAAGTGCCAAATGTGGACCTCTCTGAGTAGCAGGTTCTTGGAGCCGCGGACCAGCTCCCACTGAGGATTAGTTCTTACATATTTCCCATTTTCGCCGTCGAGATCGCCCAACCAGCATGTATGCTCACAAACCTACATTTGCACAACCAAGCCTTAATGATTTAGTAGACTTTTTTATTTATTTTCATAATGAACAACACTTCCCTTATCTGAATCTAGAGAATGAGAAGGAAACATAATTGTTCATAAACTATCCTATACGGTGGTACAAAAGTGTAAGGCATACAATATTTTGTGATGGAAAGATGCACAAAAAATTGGTGGTGAAGATGTGTTTATAAATTTCAGCATCGCTTCACATAACTGTTCCTAATTACGTTATCAATGGCACATCACAAATAAAAGTTTACAACAGCATCTCTTTGACATGGAAAAATATGCAGAATGGTGATGATCTGTTTATTGATTGCACTAATAAATACGAAATGATCTGTTTATTGATTGCACTAATAAATACGAAACGGAAATTAACAGTTCTTACCTCAATATGCATCATTTCAATGGAAGGAGCAGCCTCAAGAAAAGTTGTAATCCATAGAAGGTCAAATTCAATGAAGATGCCTAGTATAGAAAGCGTACTTAGCT
Organism: Bromus sterilis; assembly: GCA_950022295.1. NCBI lineage: Eukaryota > Viridiplantae > Streptophyta > Magnoliopsida > Poales > Poaceae > Bromus > Bromus sterilis. The sequence goes on along the minus strand of OX465595.1, from coordinate 446,486,366 downwards.
CTCTGAATGCCGAGGCGAGTTGTTTGATTTCGCGTTGTAGCCAAATCTGATCACAATAGAAAAATAAAAGTTACTTTAATACAAGTATAATATTATTCTGAGAAGAACATATACTTAGGAGATCAGTTTCAGAGATCTACATGTAGATAACACAATGTATTACTTTCTCTCTCCTATAGAAAATAGTGGGATAGCAGTAAAGACGTTGAAATTATTAATAAGAGAATTACACCTTATTGCAAAAAAGGAAACAATTTTAGCCAAACTTCTTTCTAGGGCACGGACTGACATCACACTAGCACATCACTGAATGCAATAGGGCTTACTTAAGGTCTAATTTTATGACACTGACAACCTGTGTAATTTTCTGAAATCTACTACGATTAATTCCAAGATATATAGTTTTTGTGCGACATTTCAATCAAATTTACAGCTCTTTGTTCTCGGTCATACAGAAGCATGCATTTCCATGATATAATTCTAGGATAACTTTTCATAACATGTACACAGCTACATAGAAAACTAAATTGAATCGGTACTTACCGCGTATCCGTTGAAATCCAATGCGAGTGTGTGTATGCATACCCCTCCATTTAGAACCTCACTTAATTTCATTAAATTCCAATCACGGGGCATAAAATTTGATAAGCCCAGTTCCTCAAGGGATGGGACAAAACCAAAGGACAAGGGCGCAGATTCGGACTTCCAAACAAGCCAAGTGAGCTTCTCGAGTTTCGGAAGAGATATCAACTCAATTCTCTCAAAGAGACACATCTCGAGCTGCAGAACACGGAGTTTTGAGTTTGGTGCATCTATCTTCCATGAAGAAAAGTGAGGATCAACGTGACAAAAGGTGAGTGCTAAATGCTCCAGCTGCTTGCAGCAGTCAAACAGGATATGGTGAATGTCCAATTCAACAAAACTCACACTCCACAAAGAGAGTTTTGTGAGGCAATGGAAGACACTGGGGTAGGCACGGAAAAATCCATCAACATCCTGGGCACGCTTTATCACATCCGTCTGAGAACGTTGCCAACATGCCTCCTCGTCGAGAATGGCAAGGTCTAAATCTTTCAGAAGACCATGGTCGATTGCGTCACATACAAGCGGGCCAATATCGCACAAGAAAGGGTCGACCAAGTAGAGCTCAAGGCACAACCTTGTGACAGTGGATTCTCTCCTGGTCCTGGTCCTAGTCCTAGGTTTAGCAAAAAAGCTCTTGGTCTCTGCGGTCAGAGTGAGCATCGCGTCATGGATGACCTTAGCCTCAATAGGCTCATTAGGTTTTTTCGATAAGTGCGAAGCAGATATGAAATCATCGGCATCAAGGGTGAGATCTGGCAGCAACCAAGGCAGCCGACTCCACCGTTTTGACAGCGCACTTGTCCTCACTGCGGTTCTTAGATCATCAACTCTCTCTAAGATAGACACCAAAACATCATCAGGAAGCTCGCTGAGCCGATCTTCCCCCTCTGGTCGACGCTACATGAAAAAAAAAGCAGCATAGATTCATTTATTTGCTTGTACTTATCGAATAACTGAATTAAGAAACTAGTATGGACAGGCAGAAAAAATAATACTGTACTGTACTAGTAGGAAAGTTGAAGAAGAAAACTAACTGAGAAGAGCGCCGAAAATGCCACTCCCATGGAGGAGATCGCAAAGGAGGATAATATTCCGCTCCGTCGGGATGAGTCGACTGACACGGGAATCAATATCCCCTCGTTAGCAAGTTGTTGAATCAAGTGGCAGAGTCTAGTCTAGCTGCTTGCCATATATATATATATATATCGGAGAAATAAATCAACTACCCCGGGTCGGAGGAGGAGGGAGTGGAAATCTTTTTAGGACTCGGGCTACAAGGGAGGGATTACTACGGAATCGGATCATACACCGGATCAGAATCGAATTGATGATGAGTTTGAATCTACCTACGTACCACGGCGAGGCCGAGGAGGGCCTTTGCCTTGATCCCACCAACGCGAGAGCCGGCTCCAACCCTAGACGTCGACGGCCAAGACTACTGCTGCCGGTAAGCCCCCTCTCTCACCAATCTCTCTGTTTCCTTGCAGTTTCCCTAGGCCGTGATGGGGCGGCGGGGATATCCCTAGCGGTCTCATGAGCCACCGACGAGGGATCCTCTCATGAAAGGAGGGTGGTGGTCGCTGGACCATCGAGCTAGCACGGCGATCAGGGCGGAGTACTCAAGTCGCCTTCATGACCGGAGGGTCAGCGGATATCATTATCCGGCGTCCTCTCATGCGATGCTTCATGGCGACGGTCGTGGATCTGAATCCCGTTCACGGTGTGGTCCTTGTCCGGCCGGCGACTCGTGGACGAGTTGATGAGGGGAGGTTGGAGGTCCTTTATCAGCGTTTCGACAGCTGCGTGCGTCTTCATGGCCTGGCTTCGCATGGATCCAGTCAGCTGCGGAGTCAGGGTCACGTGAATGTCGGTGAAAATCTTGCCGACTTCGGTGATGGCGAACAATGGTGGTGTCTTTGATTTTCATTTCTTTGTCGAGGCATTGTCGTTGCAGTCTGTGTCACCTCGCTCAATATATCTCGGTCTTTCGAATTAGATGATGTCGGCGCCTTTGACGTCGTTTTCCGAGGACATCATTTTAGAGCAGGTGCTGGTTGGAAGGGCCAAAGGGTGGTGCGGTGTAACATCTAACACATTACCGACAAAGAATCCCGACGGTGTGCCACGGTGACGTCTCGATGTTGAACTCGTGTGGATGGACGCATGCAGGATGGTGGTGTTGTCTAGCATCATTGAGGGCAAGTAATCACACAATCACGAGCAACGACGTCGAGATTTGTTAGTGAGATTCATCAATATGGCTATATTCTCAGAGCATGACTATGGACGTGTTTTCCATGTAAGCCCCCTCTCTCACCAATCTCTCTGTTTCCCTAGGCCGTGATGGGGCGGTGGGGATATCCATGGCGGTCTCATGGTCATGGGCCACCGACGGGGAATCCTCTCATCGAAGGCGGGTGGTGGTCGCTGGACCATCGAGCGCGACGGTCAGGGCGGAGTACTCAAGTCGCCTTCATGACCGGAGGGTCAGCGGATATCATTATCGGGCGTGCTCTCATGCGATGGTTCATGGCGACGGTCGTGGATCTGAATTCCGTTCACGGTGTAGTTCTTGTCCGGCCGGCGACTCGTGGACGAGTTGATGAGGGGAGGTTGGAGGTCCTTTATCAGCGCTTTCGACTGTTGAAGTTGATCCAAATTCATTCATGAAGTTAAGAGGAAACTTCTGACGGAGCGGAGCGGAGGCCCGTCGCCGGTAGGCTTGTAAATATACCTTGTAAGCCGCCGCACGGGATAGTTCCTCAAGTTGTAAATCCCTCGGCGTTTGTAACACCTCCACAATAAGGAATAGTTCGCTGGATGGCGCCCGTGGTTTTTCCCTTCTTCGCGGAAGGGTTTTCCACGTTAAATCTGCGTGTCCCCTGTGTTGCTTTTCGTTCTACTTCATTGTTATTTGCGTGTCGATTCTCTAACATCGACAGCCGCGTGCGTCTTCATGGCGTGGCTTGGCATGGATCCAGTCAGCTGCGGAGTCAGGGTCACATGAATGTCGGTGAAAATCTTGCCGACTTCGGTGATGGCGAACAATGGTGGCGTCTTTGATTTTCATTTCTTTGTCGAGGCATTGTCGTTGCAATGTGTGTCACCTCGCTCGGGTTGCTCCGGAAGGAACCCTATATCTCGGTCTTTCGAATTAGATGATGTCGGCGCCTTTGACGTCGTTTTCCAAGGGCATCATTTTAGAGCAGGTGTTGGTTGGAGGGGCCAAATGATGGTGCGGTGTCCACATTACCGACAACGAATCTCGACGGTGTGGTGCGGTGACGTCTCGATGTTGAACTCGTGTGGATGGACCCATGCAGAATGGTGGTGTTGTCTAGCATCATCGAGGGCAAGTAATCACACAATCACGAGCAACGACGTCGAGATTTGTTAGCGAGATTCATCAATATGGCTATATTCTCAGAGCATGACTATGGACGTGTTTTCCATGTACCAAATTACATGATGCACTGGTGGTTATGGCTTGAGCAATTGAATACCATGGTCAGTATTTATTTTTCTACTTCTAAAAAAAAGTTGGTAAATACTATATGCAGCATGCTACAATAGTAATTAACTCATAGACGAAGCTCTGCTAGATCATTCGTAGGCCAGTGGAAGTGCCAATATTCACGAAGAAAGTGGTGTGATTATTCATAATGTAACCATTTGGTAATAAGCCACAATTATAAGCTCTGGTAGATCGTTTGTACGTCAGCATAGTTGTCGGTATTTGTGCCAGAAGACGGAGAAGGAGAGCAGCCCTAAGATGGTGTGCATAAGATTCCCGCCAACACCATGTACGCCGATATCGCCTTGAAGTCTCCGTCAACAAAATGAGCAACCTCTCCAACACTCTTCGAGACTCCGTCGCGTACATGGGGGGTTACTTCACCATGTGGAGTTGGACTTCTCTTCCTCTCGATTCGGATGGGGCGACGCAGGACTCCAGATTCGGACGAGGTTCGCACAGCGGTGTGTTGCGACGCCTGCGGCGGTCACGAGTTTGGGGCGGCTCGGGCAAGTTGTGTCAGCGGAGGTTCAAGTGGAGGCAGAGATCGTGACTTGGTCTGAAGATGCGACTTCTCATGTTGCAGTGGTTGACATGCTTGAGCATCCCCGGTGGATTTTAGGTTCTTGCCATATTGGGTTGGGAGAAATCTCTACTCCGTGATGTCCAAAGATAACAATGGTGACACTAGCAGGAGTCATCCCCTCCCTGGTAGCGTTGTTCTGGCCCTGGCCTGACTCCCTCCCTCGTGCTCAGGGGAAACCCTTGGTCCAGCCTTGGGACCAGGCGGCTACGTCGATATCATCGGAGTCTTTTCCTCCTTGGATGTGTCGTCTTATTGCTCAAGGAGTCCCGATGACACGACTTAAGTTGGTGTCGGCTACATCTCTGGGTGTGAGCCTCCGGAGTGCCATGTACACCATCGTCGGCGCTCTCTCGATGATGCCTTCTCTAGGTCCGCCCAGGCCCTGATGTCCACTTGTTGACTTCCTCTTAGTGCAATGGGTGGGGGTACGTTGGTGTGTGTTGTCCTTGAATCTTTCTCATGTTGTAGAGGTCACCGACGTCGGTTGTGACGATGTTTGGTTGCTCTGTGTTTTACCTCATCGCCATTGGCATGAGGTTAGACTAGGTGAAGCATCTTCATAGTACCATGGTGGGTGTGGGTGCTAATCCCCGAGATTAATGTTGTAATGGTCGAAAGACGTTGTATCGGTTATTGCCGTCTTTTAATGTAGTGATACACATGCTTATGTGTATTCTAAAAAAATGTCGGTAAGTGTTTGGTTCACTGTTATTTTATGGCTTGTCACACTATGTTCACATGTCATAGACATAGCTTTATCTTTTTATTGACCACACTTTTTTGTTATGACCATAACTAAAATTTCATTAAGTCAAAGTTAATCACAAAATAATGAGTAGGGATTTTTGGAGCTCCAGCTCTATAGAGCTCTTTTTTTTGAAAAATTCGAAAAACATTTTATTAGGTTTCAAAAAATTCTGGAAAATATACACATGAACATTGAGGTGTATACTACATTTCTGGAAAATTTCATGATGAAATACCCTTTGATGTGAGCTTTGCAAAAAAAATCATGTATTTCACCGTGAAAATGTGCAGAGAAGTAATATACATCCATATGTATGTGTGTAATTTTTTCCAGACTTTTTTGAAACCTTAAACATTATTTTTTTTATTTTTAAAATTAAAGGTTCCATGGAGCTCGGAATCCAAAAGCAAACAACCCGTCTCTAATAGAAAAAAAATCAATAAAAGGGAGCTGAATTCTCCCAACTAAGCCCTTATGCGCAGTCCTCCCCTTGTCCAAACCATAGTTAAAAAAACCAGAACAGACCGTCGGTCGAACCAAAAAAACCCGAAACCGGTGGCTTCACTGGTTTTATAAGGTACTAAGATCGATCTGTAAATGAACCGGATGAAACCGATCAAACCGATCGGTTTTTTGCTTATACCAAAAGAAAACCGAAATCGATTGAACCGGTAGCATGTGCTAGCATCATTGGGAAAGAGAAAATTAATTCTAGCCGCAGGGGATCAAATCATAGGGCAACTACAACGCGTCTGCGTATTTTCCTATTTTGTATCCAATTTTGCCTGTTTGCGTCGACGCGGATAAAAATCACGGTCCAACGCGACGACCCAAACGGATGCGTTTCCGTTTTCGCATCCGTCTAGACCCATTTCTGGCCCAAATTTGGATCAGGTTTGCGTCGGACACATCGGACGTCCGCGGTGCATCCCCGTCCTCTTCCCCTGGCCTGCAGAATTAAGGATACTCAGCAAAACATAATAGAACTCAGGCAAATGTTCACAAACTTTTGTCACGCCATTCAAAAGCGAACCGCTATTATACTGTACAACCTCGTTGTTCTTCTAAGTTTATACTATATGATCACTTAATCACTCTTATCAGCAATGTCAAAGTAGTGTCGATCACTGAAAAATTATCTGCCCCGAGAAGGAGGTGACATCCGTGACTCGCCTGACCACCATGTCTTGCTCCTCCTTGTTCACCGGAAACAAAGGCCGAGCCGACGTAACGGGCGGGGCATCGAGGTCCATGGCATCACATTCGTCGCATTCCTTGCAATCTTTGTTCAAAACCAATGTCTGCAGATTGGGAGCTCGCTCCAGGATCGCTCTGATAAATGGCAGCTGCTGCTCTAGCGGCCTAAAGTGCCAAATGTGGACTTCTCTGTGTAGCAGGTTTTTGGAGCCGCGGACCAGCTCCCATTGAGGATTAGTTATTTCAGCGTATTCCTCAATTCCGCTCTCGAGATCGCCCAACTCGCATGCATGTTCACAAACCTACATTTGCACAGTCAACCCTTAATGATTAAGTTGACTTTTTATTTCATAATGAACAACACTTCCCTTATCTGAATCTAGAGAATGAGAAGGAAACATAATTGTTCATAAACTATCCTATAAGTCATACAATATTTTGTAATGGAAAGATGCAGAAAAAAAATGGTGGTGAAGATTTGTTTACTATATAAGATTTCAGCATCGCTTCACATATCTGTTCCCAATTACGTTATCAATGGCACATCATACAAAAAAGTTAATGACAGCATCGCTTTTTGAGGGGGGGAAATAGCGACAACATAGCATCGCTTTGACATGCAAAAAGATATGCAGAGCGGTGATGATCTGTTTATGAATTGCATAAGAAAGAAACACTTACACTTCATTAAGTTGGAATGGTAAAACCTACTCAAACTGACAAATAAATACGAAACAGAAACAGTTCTTACCCCAATATGCATCATTTCAATGGAAGGAGCAGCCTCGAGAAACGTTGTAGTCCATAGAAGGTCAAATTCAATAAAGATACCTAGTATGATAAGCTTACTTAGCTCTCTGAATGCCGAGGCGAGTTGTTTGATTTCGCGTTGTAGCCAAATCTGATCACAAGATGAATAAAAGTTCACTTTAATACAAGTATAGTACTACTATTCTGAGAAGAACATACTTAGGAGATCGATTTCAGAGATCCACATGTAGAAGATAACACAATGTATTACTTTCTCTCCTCTAGAAAAATGTGGGATAGCACGGAACATGTCGAAATTATTAATAAGAGATTTACGCCTTATTGCAAAAAAGAGGAAACAATTTTAGCCAAACTTCCTTCTAGAGCATGTACTGACATCACTCTAGCATATCATTGAATGCAATGGGGCCAACCTGTGTAATATTTTGAAAACTACTCCCTCCGATCCATATTACTTGTCTTAAAATGGATGTATCTAGATGGATACATCCATTTTAAGACAAGTAATATGGATCAGAGGAAGTACTATTATTTTCAAGATAATTTTTGTACAATGTTCCAATCAAATTTACAGTTCATTGTTCTCGGTCATACAGAAGCATATCTAGGATAAATTTTCATAACATGCACAGTACAGAAAACAAAGGTTAATTTGTACTTACCGTGCTTCCTTCGAAATCCAATGTGAGTGTATGTATGCATACCCCTCCATGTAGAACCTCACTTAATTTAATTAAATTCCGATCATACAAATTTGATAAGGTCAGTTCCTCAAGGGATGGGACAAAACCAAAGGACAAGGGGACAGATTTAGATACCCAACCAACCCAACTGATCTCCTCCAGTTTTGGAAGAGATATCAACTCAACTCTCTGAAAGATACAAAACTCGAGCTCCAGAACACGGAGTTTTGAATTTGGTGCATCTATCTTCCATGGAGAAAAGTGAGGATCAACGTAACAAAAGGAGAGAGCTAAATGCTCCAGCTGCTTGCAGCAGTCAAACAGAATATGGTGAATGTCCAATTCAACAAAACTCACACTGCACAAAGAGAGTTTTGTGAGGCAATGGAAGACACTGGGGTAGGCACGGAAAAATCCATCAATATCCTGGGCACGCTTTATCACATCCGTCTGAGAACGTTGCCAACATGCCTCCTCGTCGAGAATGTCAAGGTCTAAATCTTTCAGAAGACCACGGTCGATTGCGTCACATACAAGCGGGCCAATATCACACAAGAAAGTGTCGATCAAGTAGAAGTGAAGGCGCAACCTTGTGACAGTGGATTCTCTCCTAGTCCTAGTCCTAGGTTTAGCAAAGAAACTCTTGGTGGCTGCAGTTAGAGTGAGCATCGCGTCATGGATGACCTTAGCCTCAATAGGCTCATTAGGATTTCTCATTGAGTGGGAAGCAGATGTGAAATCATAGGCATCAAGGGTGAGCTCTGGCAGCAACCAAGGCAGCCAACTCCACCGTGTCGACAGCGCACTTGTCCTCGCCGCGGTTCTTAGATCATCAACTCTCTCTAAGATAGACATCAAAACATCATCGGGAAGCGCGCTGAGTCGATCTTCCCCCTCTGGTTGGCGCTACATGAAAAGAAAACATAGATTCATTATTTACAGATTTGCTAGGGCACCATCTAAATGTGCCTTAAGATAGAGCACATCAAAATTCAATCAAACTAGAAAGAAAGAAAAAAAACATTAAAAAAGTATCTAAACAAATCTTCATATAAAATCAATAGTATAGAACTTAAATATGCCCTAGACAAACCCATTCATTTATTTCATTGTATTTATCAAATAACCGAATTAAGAAATTAGTATGGATAGGCAGAAAAAGATTTGCATAATACAGCAACGTTGCAATTATTTGTTGATAGCTTACCAAGTTTACCACTTGGTCATAATACAGCAACGTTGACAAGAATTATACTCTATGCATGTACTCTAGGGGGGAAAGGAGTTATTTATAGATCTGTTTTATTTACTTTTACTTACGGAATAATAACCAAAATCAGAAAGTCGTAATGGACAAACAGAAAATAGCTGCATAATAGTACAGTACACTGCAATGATGAAAAGAAGTGTACACTAATCGACCCTAACAAGAAAGAATTATATTTCCATGATCCATCCAGTATTGTTTGACAAACTGTGCATGCGTTGAGTTGAGGAAAGAGGAGTCAGTCATATGTATGTACACTGAAAAATAGTACTGTGGTAGTATTACTAGGAGATAGTTGAAGAACAAAATTAACTGAGAAGAGCGACGAAAATCCCACACCCATGGAGATCGCAAAGGAGGATTCCGCTCCGTCGGGAAGTTGAATCAAGTAGCAGATCGAGACATCGGAGAAGTAAGTCAACTACCCCCACCCGGGCCGGATGAGGAGAGGACTCTCATCTCATCGGCGGAATCGAACCATACACTGGGATTAAAACCGAATCGATGAGTTTGAATCTACCACGCCGACAAGGACGTCCTTGCCGCCTTTTTCAAACTGGCTCTCCAGGGTTCTCCGGAACAAACCAAGTCGTTCTTCGTTGGGATGGCTCCATAGGTCCCTTCAAAAAGCTATATATAGTGAAGTAAAATTTACTTCTAAGGCCTAGTTTGGCAGCAAAGTTTTTCTAAAACTGAAGTATTCCTGGCTAACAAATACCATAGTTTTTCTCATTTCTCGGTTTTTGAAAAAACAGGGTCTGACCTCTTTCTCAAATACTTCAAAAAAACCACAGTTTTAGAGAATACTTCAGTTTTAAAACCACAGTAATTATTGAACCCAAACACCTTAAAGTATTTAATACTTTATTATTTTGAAAAATTGAAGTATTCTCTAAATACTTTAAAAATACTTTGCTGCCAAACTAGGCCTAAATCGTACCTAACTGATTCCTTATAACCTATAGCGTTTTAAGTTTTTTTTTACTTCGGCATTATCTTAATCGTTAAATATATTCGGTTTTGGCCGTCGCGAGTATAACTCCCATCCCTTTTTCCACGCCCCAACCCCACTGCCTCGTCGTCGACGCTCCTTCTAGCGATTAACACCGTCGCTACCCCGATGATCGATTCATCGGGATCTGGTGCAGGTCATCGTTCTCATCGGTTGCTCCGCTTCTCAACGTCTTCCGAAAGCTTCACCGGTGATGCCCAAGCTTCAGCGCCCGCTTGTTTGAGCTCCACATAGCCAGCCAGCCGACACACCACCACCGCTTTGAAGTGTTCGACAAATTGCCTAGGTGAGTTTTTTCGCTTTTTGTTGGTTTGGTCGAATTGAACATGCCAAATTCATTCTATTGAAGATGAAGAGGCTTACAGAGATGATCTTCGAGGACTCATCGTTGGAGGAGGAAGAAGAAAATGATGAGGACTTTGAAGTTGTCCTCGGCTTGAATTTCAAAGAAGATATTCGGTGGCCTAGAAGAGGATCCTAGTTTGATTGGATACAACTCAATCGTGATAGAACGGAGGGCCATGACAAAATCATGAGGGATTATTTTAACCCTAATCCAATCTATCCGAAGAAGTACTTTTGTCGTCGCTTTCGGATGCATACAAGCCTATTTCTCACCATTGCAAAAGCGATGGAGAAATATGATGATTGGTTTAAGCTAAGAAGGAATGAATGCGAAAAGATTAATGTGAGCCCTTTCATGAAGTGCATTACAATTGTGCGAATAGTTGCTTGACCTAGACCCTTTCTTCTTTGTTGTAGGGGTAACCTCAACGGAAATTGCTTTTGGATCCATATAGCTCATGGATCCCGTAATTTTGAAAAATAAAAATGATTCTTTAGGTTTCAAAAAGTCTGGAAAACATATGTGCATACACATATGGATGTGTATCTGCAAGTTTCGCGGTGAAATACGTTTGTATGCGAGCTATACAAAAATAATGAAATCTTATATTTGTAGCACACTTAAATTCACTATGAAAGTACGTGAATGTTTTTGTGCAACTCACACCAAACGCATTTCATCATGATTTTTTTAATGCAACATATATCTCTATGTTTATGTGTTAGATTCATTCAACAAGTTCATAAACGAGCATTGACTAAATATAAACAATATGATTCAATCACCAAGTTCATACATGATGCATCACCATTCGTAATTCAAATCAGTGCATACGATCCAAATACAATAATAAAACAAAACCATTATAGTGTGGGATCAAAGTCGACGACGTCGTCGTATTCGCCATCCTCAAAGAAGGTACTCGTCATGATCACCATATAATAAGCTACAATACTCATGATCAAAGGTGTGTTGCTGATGGTCGTCGGAGGTGCCATGGTTTTCTTTGGCTTCTTTGACAGTGGATTCTTCCCCGGTGGGCGGTCCATATGGCCGCAGTGAGCCCCTGCCTCCACTCCTCCCAAATTGGTGATGGCCCGACACGGCGGCACCATGAGTCACATACAATGGTGGGTGGTAGATGAAGCAACGATGACGGCATGGGGCATGTCGGGTGGTGGTGAGTGGTGACGACGAATGTTGTAGATCGCCACCCCGTTGTGCGGCAATCGTCGGACGTGGCGGCGCGGGATCAACGGGATTGGATGCAAGGCCATCTGTGGCAGCACGCGGTGCTCCGGCGAGAAAGGGTGGCTGCGTGAAGCTGAATAGGAAGTTTTCCCCCACCAACGTCAATTGGGCTATCCTCTGTATAAGGGAAAATGGGGTTATTTCTAGGTGATCACCTAAAACATAGGAGTATTGGAGAAAGTGAAGCGGTTAGAGCGTGTTTTTTGTGCCAACTTCCCTTGTAGCAAACAAAATGAAAAAGGGTAGCTGCTGGAGATTATTAGCTAAGTTTATTGGATTATATGGCGATAATTCAATGAATTTTTCCTTCGCTTTTTGAGAAATTCAATTTAGCACATTAGAGCATATACACCTACCTCCCGAAAATAACATTTTGAAATGTCAAAAAAATTGAAACAAGAATTTGATATGTACATCTCAACATTATATGTGCGCACATTAAGTTTCATGGAAATCCGATATATTTTTATGGCCTCTGTAAAAAAGATAAAAATATCTCATGAAAAAACCTTTTAGCAACGATTTTTGTCTATTTTACACATGATACAAATTATGTCGATTTTCTATGAAACTATTTCGTAAACACATAAAACGTCTTATCGCAAAAAAAACACATAAAACGTCAAGATGCACATCCTATATTTTTTTAACATTTCAAATGTGTTTAAAATGTATTTTATGCTCCCGAACGCAAAAATGACAAATCCTTTCGTTTTTTCCATTGTCTTTGACCACGTCGGCGATTCGCCGCAGCGGCCTTGGCCCGATGGCATTCCTCTTCGGCTACTCCATGACTCAGTGTTGATCGTTGTTTGGCACCCCTTTCTCTTGCCTGGTGCACTAGTTTTTTTTAGATTAAAGGACGAGGTTCGATTTTATAAATTAGCCATATGGCAACCAAGTGATAAGGTTCACAAGCATACGCAAAAGTGAAATGAAAGATAGCGGTACAGACTGCAAACGAGCAGCCAAATGCCAGGCTGCTCGTTGATTTCCATAGAGGGGATAAGAACATAATGACATAGTCAATCAGACGGTTTGTTAGGGAACGGGTACTCTATCGTGAATGTAATTCTAGTAGTCCAAAGCACCCAGCTAGCAGCTGTCCAACAAATCTAAAACGGGCGTTTATTCGAACATTTCAAACAGCGAGAAATACAGAAGTTGTTCTGAAACGAGGAGCGATTTTAGATCACACTAAACCACTCAGGGACACCAGCCTAGATCATCTTGGCCAAGGAACATGAGAAAAGAATATTGCTAGTGTCTTCGCGATGGTCGTAAAGAGCACACTCAACACGTGTGTTTCCTTTACAGTGAATGATCTGGTTCAAAGCACGTACCTTGCCACGGGAGGCTTGCCACAGGAAAGTTTTAATCCCTTTTTTTCTTTTTTTGCATGAAAAATTATTTAATGTGTTAAATTTTAAAAATATTTGGCTCCAAAATTTATAATATAAAACTTTTAACACAATTTGTAAAATTTAAAAAAAAAATGTTTGCACCAAAAAATATTTGCTCTGCTCAAAATTATTTTTTTGCATCACTTTTGAAAGATGTTTAAACTAAATAAATAATATTTTAATTATTATTTTATTTTATTTTTTCTGTTTGAAAACCATTTAGTGTGTTAAATTTCAAAAAAATGGCTCCAAAATTATAAACTTTGGAACAGTATTCACAAAAAAATTAAAATGTTTGCACTTAAATATATTTTCTCTGCAGGGAATTCATTTTTCTCCAATACTTTTAAAATATGTTTAAGCTAAATAAGTAAAGAAATAACAATTGTACTTACAAAATTTATTAAAATCCTTTAACGAATCTATTAAATAGTTCACATTTTTAAATGTGTTAAATGTTGCGCACTTAAATATATTAAATTGTTCATACATAAACATTTTTAAGTGTGAATTTTCTTTAAATATTAATTATAATTAGGTGCAAACCATTTTGAAATATCAAAGCAGAGTGAGCGCGAGAGGGTTGAGGTAATATCCCCGAAAAATTTAGTGCATTTTTAAAGTGCAAACAATTTTAAAAATGATTCAAGTACTTTTTCTTAATATGTGATCAGTTTTAAATTTTGAATTTTATTTATTGTGAACATTTTTTTGAATTATCAAGTTTTCTGAGTGCGAACATTTAATAATATTAAAAAAACTTCAGGTCAATTTTTATAAGTCATTAAAAATGTTGAAAAATTAATTATCATCAGAAAATAAAATACAAGAATATAAAGAAATCAAAGTTAAAAAAAAGTGTCTCAGCTACTGCACTAATGGCCCGGCCCGGTACATCCTCATATCCAGCAACCAGCGAACAATCACGCTCAAGGTTTGAAATAAACCAGGATATAAAAGGTCAGTGTGCTTTCGTCTACAAATTCAAGGTTAATTTTAGACATTCTCCTTTAATAAGGCGTTCACTATCTGCGATGTGTCAAAAAACGAAAGGAAAGGAATTAGGAATAAACTCCAACGTGTCAGGAAGAAAAACAACTTTTTTGTGCCTTTTCAAATATGTTCTCTAATTTTAAAATATCATTCATGCTCTTTAAATGTTTGTGTAGTTTTAAGAAAACTGTTCACTATATGCGATGTGCCAGCAAGGAAAGGAATTAGGACCCGGTCAAAAGGAAGAAAGTAAACGAATTAGGAATAAACTTTGATGTGTCAGGAAAAAAGCACGATTTAGTTTTTTTGTGCATTTTGAAAGATGCTCTTTAAAAAAAATTAAATCAATCATGCTCTTTATCGTTGTGTATGTACCCTTCAAAAAGCACATGACGATTGGCTAAAAAGGATGCCTAGGCAGGGGATCGAGCTTTCGACCTCGATTCCGCTATGGGTCAACCATGCGATGGTCATGTCGCTGGTAAACGTTCCAGTGGGGGGGGGGGGGGTCTCAGCCTAGGCGTTGATCCTGCCTTACGAATTTGGGTTAGTTCCTCTAGTGAATCATGATTCAATAAATATACGAGGATACTCAATATACATTGCGACACTGCTCGGATGGCTAGATAATGCAATATATTTTTTCTTCAATATGTATTAGCTGCGAGCATGCGTGATGAAAGGAAGCATGTAGAGGTGCATGGTGAACCACAATCCCTTAATGAAACAAGTCCACGCTCCAAAGCGAACGAGTGTATGCCGAAACATATATGTACCAGATGGGGATGGTGCATGAAACATGTACGAAATGGGGATTTCTAAAGGCGGGTACAACTAGGGAGATTAACTTAATTATTCTTTTGTCGTGGCGCGATTCAAATGATATGTGTGATATGTGATTGATGAATTCATCGCATTGAAATTAATCACATCTGAACGCATTGTGATAAGATGAATAACTCAACTATCAACGTGAAGGTAAAAAAAAGAATAAAGAGCAACACAGATAAAAACCTTTTAAAATAAATAATGTAAATCTGTATAAAACATATCATTAAATGAAAATAAATATGTATGATATTTCTTTTATCTTTCATTGCAACGCATGGCTAATTTCCTTAGTCGAATCAAAAGGGCAGAATTATCGCAAGGAGGCAAGGGATCCGCGGTCCTCCCTTGTCCAAGCGAATTCCAGTCACTTTCTTTCTTGGCGACCTTGAAGCGGCGGACCGACCAAGCCGAGCTGAGCTGAGGTGGAAGCGGCAGCCCAACCCCGTCCCTCCACCTACTACTCCACTCGTCGGACACGCCTCCAGCTCCAGCTTGCCTGCCGTCCCCCACCTCCGGGCCACGCTCCGCACGCGTTCTCCACTCGCTCCCTCCCCTGTCCCCTCCCCTCCCTCAATTACTCCCGCAACCATCACAATCCATCTCGTTTGATCCCAAAGAATCCTCCCCACTTTCCATCTCAGCTACCCGGGACCGGGATCTCAAGCTCGGATCTTGCCAGCCACCGGCCATGTCCTCCTCCTCGGACAACCCCAACACGGTCACCGACCGCGGCCTCTTCAGCAAGACCACCAAGGACGCCGACGCCGACAAGAAGAAGAAGGAGGAGGGCGACGAAGGCGAAGGCGGCGGCTTCATCGACAAAGTCAAGGACTTCATCCACGACATCGGGGAGAAGATCGAGGAGGCCGTCGGCTTCGGCAAGCCCACCGCCGACGTCGCCCGGATCCACGTCCCCCACATCGGCCTCCACCGCGCAGACCTCGTCGTCGACATCCTCATCAAGAACCCCAACCCCGTCCCCATCCCCCTCGTCGACATCGACTACCTCATCGACAGCGACGGCCGCAAGCTCGTCGCCGGCCTCATCCCCGACGCCGGCACCGTCCGCGCCCACGGCGAGGAGACCGTCAAGGTGCCCATCACCCTCGACTTCGACGACATCCGCAGCACCTACGCCGACATCAACCCGGGGAGCATCATCCCTTACCTCCTCCGCGTCGTCTTCCTCGTCGACGTCCCCGTCTTCGGCCGCATCAAGATCCCGCTCGACAAATCCGGCAAGATCCCCATCCCATACAAGCCCGATGTGGACGTTGACAAGATCAAGTTCCACCACTTCTCATTCGAGGAGACCACCGCCACCATCCACCTCAGCCTCGAGAACAAGAACGACTTCGACCTGGGGCTCAACTTTCTCCAGTACCAGATGTGGCTCGGCAACGACAGCGTCGTCGAAGCAGAGCTCACCGACTCCACCAAGATCGAGAAGCAGGGGATCACCAAGATGCAGATCCCATTCACATTCAGGCCCAAGGACCTCGGCTCTGCCGTCTGGGACATGATCAGGGGCAGGGGCACTGGATACACCATCAAGGGAAAGATCGATGTCGACACCCCATTTGGCAACATGAAGCTGCCCATCGACAAGGTCGGAGGAACCACTCGCCTCAAGAAGGACGACGACGATGACGAGGTACTACATCATATCATTTCATAGCATTTAGCATTTGGTCCTCTCTGTTCATTGTTGCCTCTGCATCTTGCTTGTTACTAGTAGCTACCTAGTCCAGTTTAGTCTTGTTTTGACCACGGTGATTGGCAATGGAAGAAATAGCATTGATAAGCTGTTGAGCTACAATTAGAAGTGCAATGCCTGAATTATAGCCTTCTTTTGAATTTGAGGTCTGACGCTAAAAATAGTACACACAAAAAGATTTGAGGTATATCATATCATTTGCTCCTCTCTGTTGACTGCTGCATTTACATCTGATTGTGCATCCATCACATACTAGCAAAGCTAGTTATAGCACTTTAGTCTTGTTTTAACTAGGATAATTGACCATGGAAGAAATAGTGTTGATACGCAGCCATTGAGCTGTAGGTGTGCAATAGCTGAATTATACCCCTCTTCCGAATTTTTTCTGATGGAGGTTGGACGCTAAAAATAGTGCAGAACCATTTTTTGGGGTGCATTGCTGCATTGAAACTCGGTACACGCTCAATCATTGCTTCTCAGTTTGTTTTGCTCGCGTTATGCTCTGGTTCAGTCGGAACTCGATAATAGAAATACCTGTGTTTATTTGTTGTGCTGAAATTCTGAGTTGTCAGTGGCAGATACAGTCCATGATCATGTATGCTTAACTTAGAAATCATAAATCTGCTGTATCAGATCTGAGCTAGAAACCATGACACCATTTAACACCCATCTTAGAAATACCAAATCATGTCAAGAACAGATGAAAGAAGAGCGTATATATAGAGCCGGGCATTTACTATCTACATCCAACTTATAGAGTATATTGAAGATAGCTATTTTACGACAAATTGAGCCTGGAACCTTGCTAATCTCTTCATATGAACAAACCTTGCAGGAGTGAAGTGCTGTTACTGAACATACAAGATAGTCAAGCAGGGAGCAAAGGGAGAGCCAGCTGAACTCTTACTCTAGCTTATGGTATCTTTGTTGATTGCATCATCCGAACATCGTCCGCTTTTTTATGATTCGGTGCTCAGTGTTCTTTGTGGGAGCTCATCCAGTGTGTATTCTTTCTGTGTTAAGTTTGTGAAGTGAAAACAGACCTGAGAATAAATTTCATCACCCCTTTGTTGTTTGTGGGGTTTGATGTTAGCCTTTTTCAGCCAAATGTTGTGCCCATGCCTGCTCTTTTTCTGCACCCACTTAGGGCAGGTTAATCTCATATGCTTCGATTGATACAAATATATATTTTTTTATCATGAAAAAACTTGATCAGCAAATACAACTTTTATTTTTGAATAAAAACATGTACATTGTCATCTAGCCCAGAGGGAGATTCAGCTACTTTACATTTCTATACAGATCTTGGCCTTTTCTCTGCTGGTTATGATCAAACAAACAAACAAAAAAAGTTAAAAGATAATGAATCTACATTTTGTGGTCTCCCCCTCTACAAACTGCTTCCCTACGATGACCAGATTTTCCTTTCCGTGATGCCAGTCAGCATGCTTGATCAGCATGTTGTCTTCATCGACAATCATCGCGGCTGCACCATTTTGCGCAGTTCGGCACCTCTGACATGTGGATCAAATGTCAGTTCATGTGCTCCTCCCCTGTACAAAAATATACACCACTTCTCTTTCCCCCTCTCTTGTCAACCGATGTTACAGCAGCTCGATGAGATTTGTCGGTTCACATTCAGCGCTCACTTCTTTCTCCGCTCTTGTTCTTCCAGCCGATTCCGAAGAGCTTTCAAACCTTGCACTACTTTAGGTTTCAGCTTGTGCTGAAAAATCTTTCCTTGCAATGACGTTGATCTGCCAAATAGAAAGCCCGAAAAGGTTGGGTTCAAGTTACTAATTTCCGGCTA
Organism: Bromus sterilis; assembly: GCA_950022295.1. Taxonomy (NCBI): domain Eukaryota; kingdom Viridiplantae; phylum Streptophyta; class Magnoliopsida; order Poales; family Poaceae; genus Bromus; species Bromus sterilis. The sequence continues at coordinate 446,467,652 of OX465595.1, read as the reverse complement.
TTTGAGTTCTTAACAGAATATGGTGCGGCCGTTTCCAAGTGGTTTCGCATGGATGCTCAAACTGAATAAGAAAGACTCTGAACCTGATTTCCTTCAGCTCTTCGTCAAGCTCCTGTTCTGATTCTTTTATCTGCATAACCATATGACACAATTTCTTGTCAGGGAATCTGCACAGGGAACAGGGAACTCCCCAATCTTAGGTGTAAAACTAATGCGTTATGTCTTTTGCTAGCATATTTACAATATCCGGCTTCATGTTGGCATGGATGCAATCATGCAAATTCCCCTGTTAGGTTGACCTTTTAGTACCATATTTACCTCACATGCTTTAAGAACAAAAACATAGCTACCACAGCTACATCAAGACATTTGGTCAGAATATAGGGATCAAGTTTTTTTTTTGAGGGATCAAGTTACATCAGCAGGTATCCAAGTCAAACAATGTTCTTCGAGCAAGTGATGTCCACAGATGCAAAATAGTAATGACTAACCTCTTTGACCAGTCTTTTAGAGCTCCAAATAAGAGCACCCTACAAAACGTACAGCAAGTACTAGCTTTAGATCATCAAGAGCAATGTCTGATGAAAAAAACCAATCAATATCCTCGTCTAGACATAAAGCTTCAACTGCTTCCGAGATCATGCAGTTCAGGTTGATAATACTCATATAATGAACATGCTTATCATTTTTTCAATACATCAAGTATCCTCAGTGCCATGCTTTTTTAGGCAGTCTCTTTGGAAGGTGATGATCTGTTTTCGCAGATAAGAACCAGTCCTTATGTTTTCCAGAGCCATGTTACCCGACGAATTTTCGAATGTTTCCAGTTAAGAAATGCTGCAGGACATAGCAAGAAAGGTACAATATCTAAGCCCATACACTGTACATGAATGTTTGATGGAAACAAACACCAAAAGAAGGTCATCAAGTGTCAAAAACATACTTCACCATGTGATAATTGTTGCTCCAGTACATCTGAGGTTACAACCCAGACTTTTGGACATCCATCTGCCACCAAAGCTTCAACCTACGTTGGTAGTAACTGGTAAGAAACAGGATAAGAAACCTTTTGGTGACCCTGCACACATAACATTTATTCGGTAGGATGGTACTCCATGTCCATTTAATTGAAAAATCACTCATTGATGGTATGCGTGAAAGTTTAGTAGTACCATCCTTGAGCTTAGGCTCAGAATTTACAAAAAATGCTCACATGAAAATATGGTGGTGGAGAACCTAGAGTGCATCAGTTTCAGATTAGCATAAATTTTATACTACTATAATCATTCAAGTGATTTCCTTTTGAAATAATGGAGATTTAAACAGTTGGGCATGAATATACAGCTAGTAAATATGCCTGGGACATTACTGCTTGTTGAAAATGAATCGATTGTTTTTCTAATATAACTAGTTTTAGCCATACATTCTTCATGGAATCAGGGATTTTTGCCTATTAAACTTGCATAGACTTTTCATTGGCATGAATTCATGGGACTAATCAACTAGGAACTCTAAGCATCCTTCCTCAGTTCCATCTGACAAAAAACTTCATAATTTAATTTACCTCCTTCTCGATCCAACAATCAGCAGATAAGTCAGCAGAATATACCACATCAACCCTGTTTAAGCAAAATTAGCTCGTTAAGGCTCCCCTAATGACCAACTAAAAAAGGATAGTTGAAACATTCGACTTACATTTATTCTATGATAATATACAGGGCATCAACATCTGATGAAAATGTCTAATGCAAAGAGTCAATTTAAACGTGTGGAAATGGTCTAACCCAGTAATACCTTACCCTTTATAAGTTTCAGTGTGTGTAGATTGCCCAGACAATGCAGCATCAAATACCACTACAACTTTTACCTCTGCAAGCATCATAGTGATGAACTATATAAGATAGCTGATGTAAAAGAACACCACACAGTCCTCGAGAGGAAACTATATATAGATACATACACTTGCAAGTTATTTTATTTTATTTCACTACAAATCAGAGAATAAGCAGTACAACAGCCTATCAGTTTCTTTATCACATACATGCAAAAAAGGCATATCGGTTTCTAACAGCAAAGTAGATACCATAGTTGAGACCTGTGTCCTTTTCGTTTTTCTGAAGAATCATAGTCGAACCATACAGAATGGTTCAATCGTCTGATACAAACCTCGTACAGCGCTGAACGATACCAGCTCATCAATGAGCATCTGCCTCGCAATTCCTTGATTGCCGTTCAAGAAATCACTCTTAAGCTTTCCCCAGTAGCCACATACATTGTAGCCGTCCACAAGAATAACCGGGGAGGCAATCTCCACGATGCCGTCATTTGTGCTAGAGTAAACAACAGCACAAATTCAGCAGAATCGCCAAATCACCAATCTAAACACTAAACAACGCACTGGATATGAAAGGAAGGACGAGAGCCTGACCAGGTAAGAGTGGCAGAAGGGTCCTCGTAGAAGTCTGTCTCATCAGGAAGCACTTCTTTCATCACTTTCTTCTTGCGGAACCTGGTGGCGGGCTGAGGCCCAGTTGTCTGCTTCCTTTCGTAATCCTGAAAACAAGGGTGAAATGAAACACCTGTAACAACTGGTGTGCGTTTATCCGATGAATGAATGATGCACTACACACATAGGACAGGATGCTGCTACGAGTTTCAGACATATCTGAATACTTGGACACTGCATACATCTGATGGTGTTACTCCATCACATCACAGGATCTGGTTTCATCTCTAAACTTAAGGGGAGGACAGTCTTGCAGTCTTGCGTGCTTCACTCTATGGGTGTACGCGACACAAAATCTAACCATGGAACCAGGTAGGACTTAGGAAACTTTACTGCAATGATGCTGTTCTTCATTGTCTCTCGTCTGGACTGAAACTGAAACAGAATGCAGGAAGGCAGGAAGGCCTGTAGTACTGTACCTTCCAGAATTTCACAATCCTCAGGTTCTGCTTGACGTTAGATGTGATCCTAGGAGGCCGCCGATCGACCTGCAAACATAGATTCGAGTGTGTGAGGGTGCTCCCTGCGACGCATACGATGATCCCTGGCGTCCCAGATTCAAGGCAAGAACTCGCCGTTTCATCAGAAGGAAGTTAATGGTAGTCATATTTTCAGTCTCCTCCTTTCAACATTTTGCTCGTCGACGGCGAGAGGATTGGTTAATCTTGATGCTGCGGAGAACTTCACGAAGTAACTCGTGTAGGAGGGGAGTGCAGCGGGAGGGAGATTGACTGACCTTGTTGGCGCCGGAGGAGGAGGAGGCGGCGGCGCCGCCTTTGGGGCCCTTCCCCCTGCCCTTGTCCTTGGCCATCACCACCACGATGGAGGTCGCCGAGTAGGCAGCCGATCCCACCATCTCCCGCCGCCGCCGCCGCCCTCCGGCCTGTGCGTGTGTGTGGTGGAGCCGAGGACAGAGAGGAGGAGAGGAGAGGCGTGGGTCACTGCGAGCGAAGGAAGGAGAGAGGATGGAACGGGTGGTCGCCTGGTCAGCGTGGCGTCGCTGTGGCTTGCGAGCCCGAGCCCCCCGTCCCCATCTTCCGCACCGTCCGATGGTGCCTCGAGATTCACGCCGTCCTCGTTTTCTTTTTTGGTTTTACAAGATCTCTGACTCTGAGTGTGGTTGATTCCGTGCTGGATGCATCGGAAAGACGGAAAATAAATAAATATAAAAGCTTTAAAAATATATATTTTTATCGTGAAAGATTATTACATCCGAGGTGTTCGTGTAAATTTTGAAGCATAACCACTGTTCAGGATGCATTCGGAGTTGCTTTCCGGGCGAACACAAACGACTACACTTCGGCATCGGCGTGGCACGAAGCCGGCGAAGCTGAGCGCTAGATGGGAAGGGCGGACTATGTCGCCGTTACTGCGGCATTGGTCGATCGAGGCCGTCGCATTAGAGCGTGAGCTCCCGATACTACAGCCTCGATCCAACCATGATCAACGTAGCGCGGTGTCGAGGACAATCTCCTCCACGTCGTCAGGCTCTGCATCTCGGAGTACGCTCTTTCAATCAAATTCACCACCGAAGCCCGCATTGCTGCCGTCGATCGCCATTGATCTGATTGGTATCGAAGGGGACGGAGAGTGGAGTGGAATCGAAGGGGGGTGGGAAGAATGGAGTGGAATCGGAGTGAAATTTTGCGGTCTAGAGTTCACTCCGATTTAAGGATATTTGTAGGGTCCTTGCGGGCCATTGTGGTTTGGGATGATGTGGCGACGCGCTTGGTCGCGTCCGAGCCTTCTTATTTGCATTCGAGATTTGGATTGGATATGACGGATACCGAACAATCTGTGCATTTGATGCCGATTTGAGATGTTCGTTGAATCGTGTTTTTTTAACTGGTTATATGGAACCGGTATGAAAAGCCCGATTGTAGATGTTTTAGTTCGGTACAAATAGAATCATGTATCTGTTTTTGCTATTTATGTTTGCTTCAAAACAACAGAATCACTCTACCGATCCTTGTGTACTTTGTTCGCCACTTTGGTTCGCGGGATTTCGAAGATGTGGGAAATGGAAAAAAAAATAGGTCATGTTGTGCTAAATGCCACGGACTGAAAACACAAGATTGTGCAATAGCCGGATCTTGTGTTTGGATCAGGTGAATAGGAAAAGTGAGTGCATTTGAAATAAAGCAAAAAAAGGTAAAAAGAGAGGGTTTTTTTTTTGGTGGAACTCAATAGAAACTTTACTTAAGAAATGCATGGCAAAATAGATTGCCGGGAAAACGGCATGCAGTTTCTAATCCTACAACCAAACAGGCTTTACATGTAAATTCCTAAGAAATGCTAAAACCATTCAAAATTTATATTACCACCGATCCATATTAATGGACTTAACTTTGTCTAGATTCGTATATATCTAGTTAAGTATTTAAACTAGATGCATGTGTATCTAGACAAATTTAAGTTCATTAATATGGATCGGAGGGAATATAAAAGTTCATTTGAACCAATAGATGCCCTAACTGTCACTTTTGCAAAACCAGGCTAAGTGTGTATCCGCACGAAATATAATCGTTTGGATTTACATGAATTGACCATTCATTCAAGTGCATGCGTGTACGTGCACGTTCACTTTTAGTGCGCCTGATAGCTCTGCCCAAATTTGTACGGCACCTTACATTTTTTTTCATTACCTTTGTGTTCCTCCGTCTTTGCTCATCATCTGCATATGATTAAGTTAGCTCCCAATCATTCAATCAATCTACTAGGAGTTTAACTCAATCCGTTTTGAGTCAAACCATAGTTTAAGTTAAGATGTAACCGATGATGACGATGCTATATTTTTTTTTTCTGTTGGAGATGATCTTCCCAGGTCAGCAAAGTGGCAGGTTTTAGCCCCGGACAGCAATGGCTTCGAATTGTGCCTTTGGTTCTGGGAATCTTTTCAATCTTCTTCCTCTCTTTTGTTAGTGGGATATTGCTAGGCATACCATTACACCAAGGTACAAGTCAACATCTCCACACATTCCTATCCCCTAGCCGGCCATTCTGGTGCTCAATGGTGTGTGGTCCATTGGTAGGATATGCATTGTTCATGCCAGGTTTCTTCTACTTCCTTCAATCCACACAATTTATCTTAAAATTGATGTATCTAACACTAAAATACATCTAAAAAAGTGTACTGGGACTAACAGTTATCCTTCGGGTATATATGAGAAATTGTAGAAAGAGAAGAAGAAAAAAAGTGTTTTGTTCTGCAAATGCTAACTCTCATCAGTGTGATTTTTATAACATTGGAGCATGGCTTGAGATAACTTCAATGTTCTACTACTATATGTAACAAGAGTAATTGTTGGTCGCAATCCACAAATTACACATGTTCTTCATCTAGATTGATAGGACAAAATCACGTCACGTAGCGCGTGGACGTAGCATTTTCTCTCCTCCGTAGCCGCACTCACTGGGTCCGAAGGAAATAAAAGATCAACTCCCTCCGGCCCTCCTTCCCAGACCAAAGCGGCCAAAGCAGAGAGCAAGAAGCTGCTGCCAGTCTCCTCCTCGGGCGTGAGGGAGGCAAGAGCGAGACAGCGACCGGCGGAGGCTCCGAGGAAGCGGCCGGCAGCAGCTGTGGTTGGAGTGGAGAAAGGGACAGGGGGTTGATTGATTGATCGAGGGAGCCAGGGAGGGGATGGCGGCGCGGCGGGCGGCGGCGTGGGAGCAGGGCGGCGACGAGTACGACTACCTCTTCAAGGTGGTGCTCATCGGCGACTCCGGCGTCGGCAAGTCCAACCTCCTCTCCCGCTTCACCAAGAACACCTTCTCCCTCGACTCCAAGTCCACCATCGGCGTCGAGTTCGCCACCCGCACCACACAGGTCCCCTCCCCTCTGCTTCCGATCCATTCGTTGATTCATATCTACAGTACTGGTACAGGCTCTGCTCCTCTTGGCCGGTTAATTTTTGCAAAAGCTATTTATTTGTGCCCTGTTTCTAATGGCCCAGGCTCTCGTTTCGTTTGGGTGCAGTTTGTGCTATCGGCTGAAAAAGTCTATTTACACTTCGTTACCATTTGAACTAAATTCGGCGGATGGAAACCCAGCAAATTTCTAAATTTGAGCTGGTTTGGATTAATAATTCAGCTTGTGAGCCAAAACAGAGTATGATGCTTTCAGACGGTTGGGTAGTACTCCTTCCGTCCCAAAAAGAATGTCATAGTTTTAGTTCAAAATGACATTCTTTTTGGGACGGAGGGAGTATGTCGTGCAGGAGCAGAGCCAAATTCAGTTTCTGTCCTGATTGGAATCTGATACTGCAGTAACCTGGACACCCTCGAAACCACCCTATCATTTCGAATATCACAAAAGTTTTCTTTTGTCAAAGCTGTGGCCTATCTTATCCCAGTATCATAAATGCCAGTTTCTTTTTTGTCAATGGCCATGTAAATCTTGCTGCACCTTGCATCATGCATGGCTGTTACTGACAATTCAGTTTCCAGTCACCACTTGCATCATCACTGGGATTTGATTGGTATCATAATTCATAACATGAGATTAGGACAACTGGATGGTAGTTAGGCGATGATGTAATTGCACTGCCAACATTCCAGACCGCTCAATCAATGACTTCTCCTGCAGTTGACAGTTGCACCCTCCTTCCAAAAATCAGTATGTTGATGTCAGTTAGCCAGCATCAACATTATTGTTCGGTTTGCTCAAAAATATGCTCCAAAGGTCTCAAATTACATTGCTGCACCTGCTTAAAATCAGTGTGCTCATATCAATTAGCCAGCATCAACATTATCGTCCTGTTTGCTCAAAAATATATTCTCCAATGGTCTACACACTACACTTGTTAAACTCAATCACATTGCTGAAGGAAGCTTGCATTGTTGAATCATCAGGTGGAAGGGAAGACGATAAAGGCGCAGATATGGGACACGGCGGGGCAGGAGCGGTACCGGGCGATAACGAGCGCCTACTACCGGGGCGCCGTGGGGGCGCTGCTGGTCTACGACGTCACCAAGGCCGCCACCTTCGAGAACGTGAAGCGGTGGCTCAAGGAGCTCCGCGACCACGCCGACTCCAACATCGTCATCACGCTCATCGGCAACAAGACCGACCTCAGGCACCTCCGCTCCGTCGCCACCGACCACGCCGCAGGCTTCGCCGAGAGGGAAGGCCTCTCCTTCATCGAGACCTCCGCGCTCGACGCCACCAACGTCGACAGGGCCTTCCAGACCGTGCTCGCCGAGATATACCGGATCATCAGCAAGAAGGCGCTCTCGACGGATGATTCCGGCGCCGGCGCCGTCGGAGAGGGGCAGTCGATCACGGTGTCGGCCGGAGAACCCGCTGGCGTCTCGTCAAGATGCTGCTCTTTCTAGCTTAGCGGGGATCGCCGGCCGGCGTCACCATGCCGACCGTTTCGGTTGGGTTTCCTTCTTAAAATGTGCTATCGTTGTGTGACTTGAAATAAATTCAGAAGATCTTTTTCTTTTCGTAACGTAGCATGGCTGATTGATTTGGGAGTTGCGCTCTGATATGATTCTTGTGGTGTTATATTGCCTAGGTGGTGCTGCAGTTGATGTTGTGCTAGTACTGGAAAATATATGCACATGCATATGTTCTCTCAGAAAGATTGACAATGACTCATTGTGAAGTTATGATGTCTCTAAAAGTTTGCTGAATTGTTGGGATACTCTGAACTATCTGAGGTTCAGGTTTGCCCTGGCCTTAAGAATCGAGCTCCAAAGAATCCATCGTTTGCTAGTGCTATGGAAAGTTCTTTGTGTTGAAATATTGCATATTGACGTGAGTTCTACTTTCATCTCAGACTCATTTTGTCAGCTTGAGTATATCTTTCCATTTGAAAATATTGCTGTGTAAGTCTGACTCGAGCTGAATTTTACCGTAAAATATTTTCAAATGCAATTTATAATGCATTATACGAGTCAAGTACTTACTTGTCTTTCCATTCATCTCAAACTCAGGCAAGCTTCGTCTTTACAATGCAATTTATAAACGGAATTGCTAATTCGCATGTACATATGATGGGAGTAACTAATTAGGGAGTACTCATTCGCAGCCCGCTTCAGCGAACAGCGCCACGTGTCGCGCTCACAGCGATCCCTCAGGATTTCATTTTTTTATTTTTGTGTACGCGTTTTTTATGTTTAAAATTGGTTTTTTCGGCGGTTTTTTTGACTTTTCCGATTTTCGCACGTTTTTCTATACGTTTTGGTGAAAAAAATCAAAAATAAATTTCGAAAAAAAAGAGGCTCGACATTACCTCCGCGGGAGGCACGAGTCATGCCTCGTGCCTCCGAAAAAGGCACTCGTGCCTCAAAAAACAGGAAAAACAAAAAAAACGTGAAAAGGCACTATCGTGCTTTTTTTGAGGCACTCGTGCCTCCTTTTTTTATGCACTCATGCCTCTAAAAGCGAAAAAAACAGAAAAACATTAAAAGGCACTCGTGCCTTTTTTGAGGCGCTCGTGACTCTTTTTTGAGGCACTCGTGCCTCTAAAAAACAAGAAAAACGGAAAAGCACCAGAGCGCGCTACTTGGCGCGATGAGTACTATTAAACTAGTGATTTCGACATATGATTTAATTAAGTCACATGCATGTCCAGGCCCGCTGTATCCAGATTGTTTTTATTTGCTAAACAGTTTTATGGGCCAGTTTGTTTTTTTCTTGCGCGGAAGTGACGGCTGGTTATATTGACTCGGCCCGAATCACTTTTTGTAGACCCATTTTCTGTTGGGTGCGTTTATCCTGGCTGTGGTGAACAGTTTGTAACGATATTTGAACTGTGGCTGTGATTTTTTTATTTCCCCTCCAATTGCAACTGCTGGTTGACAAGTCCAGTTTTAAATTTATATATTTTTAAAAAAACTTGTCCTTTTTCTTATTTATTTCATCTGAATTTATTTATTTTTATAAAATTCAAGTATTTTTAATATTTTATTTTATTTTCTCCATTTTGTTTTTACTTTTTTTTTGTAAACCGGTTGCAAGTCTTTCACTAACTCGCATCTGGGTTTTTTCCCAACCCAGTTGGAAATCGTTCATTGACTCGCAACTAGAATTTTTTCCTCAACCAAGAAGCAAGTCGCTCATCGGCTCAACCATCAGATCTTATCATGCTTCTTTTTTTTCGTGCTATCATCCGAGCCCCCTAGCGAACCATTTTTGTGACTTTGTTTTTTTCAGTTTCAAGTGAATTAACGAGTCGTAACTGGGCTCGATTTTTTTCTCAGTTGCAAGTCCACCATCGAGTCGCAACTGGGTCCGATTTTTTTTCTCAGTTCAAGGCCACCATCGAGCCGCAACTAGGTCCGAATTTTTTTTCTCCGTTTCAAGTGCATCAACGAGTCGCAACTGGGTCTGATTTTTTTCTCAGTTGCAAGTCCACCACTGAGTCGCAACTGGGTATAACTTTTTTTGTTTCAGGTCTTTCAACGAGTCGCTTTTTTTTTTTATGATTTGACTTTTTTTTCTCAGTTGTAAGTCCACCATCGAGTCGTAACTGGGTCCGACTTTTTTTCTCAGTTTCAAATCCATCAACGAGTCGCAACTAGGTCCGACTTTTTTTTCTCAGTAGAAAGTCCACCAACGAATCGCAACTGGGTCCAATTTTTTTTCAGTTGCAAGTACACCAACGAGTCGCAACTGGTTCCAAATTTGTTTTCTCAGTTCTAATCCACCAACGAGTCGCAACTATATCTAACTTACTTTTCTCAGTTGCAAGTACACCAACAAGTCGCAACTGGGTTCATTTTTTTTCTTAGTTGCAAGCCCACCAACAAATCGCAACTGAGTCCAATTTTTTTCTTTCAGTTGCGAGCCCACCAACGAGTCGCAACTGAGTTCGACTTTTTTTCTCAGTTGCAAATCCACCAACGAATCGCAACTGGGTTCAAAAAAATTTCTCAGTTGCAAGTCCTCCAATGAGTCGCAACTGGATCCGACTTTTTTTTTCTTAGTTGCAAGTCCATCAACGAGTCGAAACTAGTCCGACATTTACTTACATTTTTTAAATTTGACTTTTTACATTTATTGTAGTAAAAAAAATTGGTACGACTGCGCTTTTTTTTCTTAAATTTTCCATCCTGTCTCCCATACACAATATAATCCTCAATTTCTTGCAGTGTAGGATACAATTTATTTTGTAACAATTGTAGGTCAAATATTTTTCCTTTAAGAATATAGATTATGAGATACACATTTTCTATATAGTATGAAATTATTTTTGTAACTTTTTTAACACTATTGTAACATATCATTTTTATTTCATTTTTCACTTCTCCTTTCTTATTCTATTGCGGTGGGCTCTGCTTTTCTTAAACATGTATTTGAAAAATGTTTAACACATATTTGAAAAGTTTAAAACATATATATATATATATATATATATATATAAATGCTGGACTTTTTAATATGTATTTAATTTTTTTAAGAATATAAACTTAAAATATTAAGATGTATACCTAAAATGTGAAAAATTTATTATAATTTTTTTTGATACAGAAATATATATTTAGAATGTTAATAATGTATTTTTGAAATTAAATGTGCACAAAAATGTCCATGATGTATTCAGAAAATTTACATTTCGCATGAATTAAAGAAAAAAACCAACAAATAAAAAATAAAGGAAAAAAACAATAGAAAATCGAAGAAATAGAAAAGGGGAAAAGAAAAATAGAGAAAAAGCCTGGGTACAACAGTGGTAAAACGAAAAAAATAATAAAAAATAAAATATGGTGCTACAGTGTCAGGCCTGAATAGAGAAGCTGCTGATAAGGCCCACCAAACAAATCTCCGTTGGCTCAAGAAAGTCCATCAGCGCTGGCCGTTCGCTCGTGAAGCTTTCGTTAATAGGAGAATTTCCGTTCGATCCTGGTGGGCAAATCAAAAAATAAAAGACAAAGGGCTGACATCAGCGCATGTGACTTAGTTAAGTCACATGCGCATGCGCCTTAGTCACTTCCATTTATAAAACACAACTTCACCGTCACCCTATGTAGTTTCTACTGTAGTATATTTTGGAAACATGTAGGAGTAGTATATTTTGGAACTTTTCAAAAGTGAATTGTTGCTCAATTCTATAAAACAGTTCTGAAAGAACATGATGAATATGAGAATTCAGGATTGTGGGAAATGTGTCGCGATCCGAACGGGATTCTCTGACTTATAGTGGGCCCATATGTCGACCATCTAAAGCCACCAATCAAATTGCATTTTAATAGGCGTGAACACTTTTTAAAAAATCCCACCAACATTTTTCTAAAATATATGAACATTTTTTCACTTACAAGAATTTTTTCTTAAATGTGCAAACACTTGTTTTAACTACATGTTTTCTTTGTAGAAATAAGGATTTTTTTGTTGTTACATTTTTTTTCCAAAATACACAAACATTTTTATTAAGTGTCCCTTCCTTCTTCGGGGCTAGCGACCTGTAACAGCCCAGTTTTTGCAAAAATTAAAAAATTTGTTTTCGGTGTGAATTGTTTGATTGTCTGATTTGTTTGCGGTGTTTGCATCCCCGATTTATCGAACGGCGATTATTTTTCCCCCTCTTATCTCGTATCGGACGGAGACTGACCCTTGCCACCCTGACACTAGGCCTTTGCGACACCGGGTTTCACCCGATCACCGTCGCGAAAACCGCACGAGACCAGCCACAGCCAACGGAACGAAAAACCCCGTGTAATAATTAAACAGGATATTTTTATAGCGCGCCGGAAAGTGTTTTCGGAACGGTTCCACCGCGAGGTGAACGCCTCCGGTCCGACGCACTGATCGCGCAGTTTGAAGTTTTAACCGAATCGGAGGTACTGCGGACCCCCGGCGGTCAGAAACGTGAGCACCGCGCGCGCGAGATAAAAACCGGGGATGTTTTTGCAAACTGCCAGCCAACGGGGCTATATAAAGACCACCACACTCCGACCCATTTTTAGGGTTTCCCTAGCCACAAAGTTGCAGCCACCCCCCTCACATTAGCCCCAATTTTCGCAATTAGCCCCCAAATCCCGAAATTCTGCTCTCCCTGCAATCTGGACCGTCAGATCTCGCGATCCGACGGCCCAGATCCACCCTAGCCAGCCAGCCTCTCTCTCTCCTTCCTCACCAACCGCACGCGCCCATGGAGGCCGAGCCGCGCCACCGCCTCCGACTCCGGTCGCCGGAGCCGACCAGCAGCCGGGCCACCGCGCCCCGACCTCCTCCTCCCGCGCCCTTCTCCCTCCTCTCCTCTCTCTCCGCTCACCCCCATTTCTCCTCCTTCCCGCAGCGAAGACCGGCACCGCGGCCGCGCCATGGACGCGAGCAGGAGCTCGAGCCGGCGACCTTCCCCGCCGCCAGAACGATGCGCCGCCCCGGATCCGGCCCCTCCGTGCCCGCCGCGCTCGATTCCTCCTTCTCCCGACCGTCCTCGCCCTGCCATCTCGCCGGAGGGCCGCCGCCCTCGCCGGAGACCGCGTCCGGCCGTCGTCTCCATCGCCCCGCTCGGGATCGGCTGGATCCCGATCTGGCGGCCCCGTTGACCGCGGCCCGGACCGGCCCAAGCGGCCCAGCCAGCCCCCAGGCCGAGCCAGCTAGCCCCTCCAGATGGGCCGAGCCCAAAGTGAGGCGCCCCCAGCCCCTCTTTTTTTTATTTTTTTTGCTGTTTTGTTTTTTTTTCTGTTGGGCCCAAATAGCAGTAGTTTCGGCCCAGTTAGTTTTTTTCTGCTAGTTTATTTTTATTTATTTTTGGCAGATTGTGTAGTATTTTTGCAACGGCGATAACTTTTTAATGGTAGCTCGGATCGCGACGCATAAAACATGAAACTTGCTTAGAATTGTGTCTAGTTTAATAATTTGTTGCTTGTTGCCATGTTTGACTTTGTTTACTTGTTGTTTATCTGCTAATTACACTGCTTGCCACTGTAACTTGTAACTGCTATAACTTTTTATCCGTTGCTCGGATTAAAATGTTCTTTATATGTAACTTGACTAGAATTGCATGTAGGTTGTGTTTTTGCTGCTGTTGCTTGCTAATAACAAATATAAAATATTGTTTAGGGCAAAACAGTACCAAATGCAATATTTATCGTGGGGTTCGCAATAGTTGGCATGTTTAGGATTGTGCCCCACTTAAATTGACTAGCATAGATAGTTAATTTGTGCTCCACCTCTTGCCATGTTTGTGTGCTATGTGTTGGAAATATGCCCTAGAGGCAATAATAAAATGTTATTATATATATATTTCCACGTTCATAATTAATGTTTATATTTCTGTGCTATAATTGCAATGACCCTGACTGTGAGATTCAGAAGAAAACTCATTTGCATGTGTGGAAATGTAAACACCATGAGTTCCTGGTTTAGCCTCTAAGACCAGCTCATGTGCTAACTGATGATTACGTTTTCTTAATCATGGACATTGTTCTTGTAACAAGGATGTCAGTAGCAATGGGAACATATTGTTAGCAGAACAATGATGTTGAACCGACCCCAGTATTGAATGATATACTTAGAGATCACATCGTAACAACGTTATAAGTCATATCATGAAATGTTTTCATATACGTAATTCCTTAGACCATGAGAGTATCGAGTTGCTTCACACAGGAAGACATGCTTTGGTTCTTAGATGAATCCTCCCGTAAATGGGAAGTAGTAAAATAAGTTCTGGGTATGTCAGATGGTGTGGCTAGTGACTGTGATAGTTCAAGAATGGGATTTGCTCCTTCACGATGAAGAAGATATTCACTTCGGGCCCACTCGGTATGACGGTATCCATTATAGTCTGGCCAGACGCATTGTGATTCAGTCACGGGGATACAGGAATACGATAACGAGAAAAGGGACAAACGAGCAAAGAGGATAACGAGTGGCTTGTGTTCAAAAGTTGTTACACATGGGTGCCAAACTTCTCTCCTCTAACTTTGTCATATATCGTGAAGCAAAGGGAATGGTACATGACTAAACATAATGGTTCACTCGAAGTTTCTTCGTGTATGTGCGGGAGTCAACATGGGTGTCCATGGCTCCGCTGTTGATTATTGGCTATTGACAAAAGGCTGTTGACCTATGTCCGGAAGATGTTCTGAGTCATGTCCGCATTATACCGAACCTATTGGGTCACACACTTAACGAGCAGTAGTCTGTTAGAATACTAGTATGGTAGAAGGTTTAGTGGAAGCAAAGCAGAATAGTTCATACGGGTACCGGAAGTAGTTCCGGGGATTTATGAAATAGTTCATAAGGGCACCAAAAGTAGTTTTGGGTATTTAAGGATATGTCCGGATCACTCTGGAGTAGTCCCAGGTGGTTCCGGAACATATGAAAATGGTAATGGGAAAGTTTACGATCAACCAGAATAGTTTCGGTGATCGGTGGACAGCTTAAACAATATGTTGTGTTCACCGGACATAATAACCTTTGCCCGGATGGCTCCGAAACCCATTTAGATGGCTCCGGAACATTCGTTAGAGGTTCCGGAAGGTATTGGAAGTGCTCCAAAAGTGTTCGGAATGTCCCGAAACAGTCCCGGTAGGTCCCGGAAGGTCCTGGAAGCTTCTAGAAGGTTCCGGAAGGTTCCGGGCAGTACCACCCACTGCCCTGCGCCCCTGGCCTTGGGGGGCAAGCCACCTAGGCTGCCCTGGCCGGCCAGGTGGTGGGGGCGCACCAAAAAGGGGTGGGAGATCCTCCAGGTGGGATTTCCAAATACCATTATGGAAGGTTTCCGGTGGGAAGGTATGTGTAGGTTTGGAAGGCTTGGGAGTCCAAGTTGGACTCCCAAACCTCCTTGAGCTGCGCCCTAGGCCCCTTGGCCACCTATATAAGGTGAGCCAAGGGTGGGGGAAGATACACACAATCAATCCCCAAGGCCTATGCGCCACCCTCCCTCCTCTAAACCCCGTTGCTCCACAATTAGACCCCGGTTTAGACGCTGTTCTAGATCGGAATCCGTTAGGGTTTTCTCCCTCTAGTTTTCTCGGTGGCGTTCATCTCTGGACGGCGGAGCGCTGCTGGATTGCTACTACGGGATGTGTGGATACTAATGGAGGGGTCGTACCTTCGACCCTTCTTCGAGGAGCTTGTTCATGGGACTTGTCCGTGGGACTAGTCGCGGGACTTGTTCGTGGGATAGATAGAGGGACTGTTCGTGGGAGATCCACTTCGACTATTTCCACTACGTCCACCCGCTTCACCAACTCTTCTTCCGCTGCAACCGTTGGTGAGCAAAGACCTAAACCTTGTATGCAATCTATCTTGGATGATCTTGGGTGCTTGTTACGTAGGCACGAATTTTTGAATTCTACTACGTTTCGCAACAGTGGTATCATGAGCGATCCTTGATTAGATGCATGTTTAGGTAGATCATATGTTGATATGAGGCATTGATTTTCTTGTTTGCTTCCCTATCATGTGATCTTTTCTTTGCTCGACGGCATGATGTGATTTTGCTACAAGGTTTGAGTTTTGCCATGATCCCTCTATGCTGCTCTTAGTATGCTGGTTGCCTTGATCATGGACTACATCAAATTCCTTGGATCTCATCCTAGTCTTGCTATAGAAAATTTTACATGAACGGGCTTGTGGATTTTATGAACTCAAATCCACACGGGGGTCACGCGTTTAACGAAGTTTGGCTTGTGGCATTAGTTGCTACACGCACCCCGTATGTTAAACTAGCAACAAAAGAAGTATCGTGTTTTGTTTTATCTAGGGTTTCTCGTTTGCCTTGTAAACCTGCTTAACAACCACGATAAAAGTTGCAACAACCCGTGTAGATGGCGATCTAACTCGTTTTTGCAGAGTATGCATGTGATGTGGTATAGCCTTCAAGATTTGCAATGTGTTTGTATGAGATGCTATATGTTATGTAATATTTATTCGCGACCTGCGTGTCATGGTACGGCATGATGACTGGAGTCATATGATTGTCACTTAATTATGGCCTGCGTGCCAGAACTGTTTATTAGCTCGAGGCAAAGCAATAGATAGATGCAAAGGTGATGATCTACGATGCGGAGGTGGACCCCGACGCACATGCCGGAAGCCGTGGTGATGTTCCCGGCGCCAAGGACAAAGTTGTTGGACACGGTGACTTCAACCACGACGACGTGAAGACAATGAAGACTTCACGAAGCAAAGGGCTATACTATATCACAAAATTTTATGAACTGCCTGTGATGTTTATCCCTTTGATGCACCCTTGTTTGATGCGCGATAGTCGTATTTTATTAGGGTGATCTCTCTCAAAACAATATCAAGTTGATAGTGTTCTTCCAACTGTAGCACCGTCTATACTATGTTTCACATCGGAGCAGGTCATGTCACATGGGTGCACACGGTGTGACGCATAAAAGACGGGTGTGTTAAAAGAACACACAACACATTACACTTGGTTATCTTGACGGTTTGGATAAAAGTTTGCTACCGGAACAAGCCCATCGGAAGATGAACAAGAATCACCTTTGGTGTGATTGGCAAGTTGGCCTACCGGTCCAGTCTAAGTCATCAGTGATGTCACATCAATGGCGGACGATTGGGCTGGATCTTGAATCACTCCAGCATCAATTACGAGAGATATTGATCTGAGTGGGAGCGCACTAAGTAATTAAATTGATTAATCACAAGTGCAACTTAATTATGAACAAAGTCTTAGTATTTGCATTATCGTTGTAGAATAATGGCTCGCGTTACCACCTTCCCAATTGATTTTGATTAACTGTTTTATCTGGTAAAAACTTTACGATTGGTACCGTATTGTGAGGACTATCCTCAATAGTTTCGAGAAGGAGCTTGTCCTATCGCAAATTTTTGATGCTCTCCCGCTGATGCTATGGATAATGTGACTTATGTCCATAATCCAAAATGCTAGAATTCCACGACAGCTAAGTGCATTGTCTTCACCATCATGAAACCCGAACTTCGAAAAGTTTGGGATAGTTATGTTATATTCATGGAACTGAAAAATAAGTTTTCAGTAGTAAGACAATTAATGTTGGATATAAGATATCTAGTACAATGTATGACTGTAAGCATTAGTGAAAATGTTCATTGTGCTCTAAACAAAACTGATGTGTGGGATCCAGAAGAACAATGATCATATGATGATGAGGATTAAGGGAAAGGAAGTTCCATAGGGTGTTAGTAAGACTTACACGCCGGAAAGTCCATGGCCTGCGCCACCCTTGATCATGTGTGATCTTCTGTGAGTAGGAGTGACATTGGAAATAGAACTATGATACGTATAAAGGCAAAACGAAAGAAGACTGGAATAACCAGCTCAGAAATGAAAGTCATACGGAGTTATAGATGAATTCATTGCTGGTCAAGAGATGTAATTCTTGGGAATCATGATTAAGCAGTTAATTGTGGATTCTGTATATTGTGATTAAAGTGTTGATCACCGGAATATCACATCGATTGCATATTGTTGCAACTCGATGCAAGAAATACTATGGCCTTTATGACTAGCTAATGATGAGTTTTGACACGCTCGGGAACACGGTAAAAGGTTTACTATACCGTGTGTTGACTCTATGATTATCTTCATAATTCATTTTAGAGTTGAGTAAATTGTTACTACACTTTAGCCTTGTTGCAAAACATCATTTTGAATCATGTTTGTTGCAATAGAGTTGTTCAAAGCTATGAATAACGTAAAGGCCATACTTCCATTATGAATAGGGTGTATGTTATGAATCTTGATAATAATACTAAACATTCATAACACTGACGCTAAACGTCGCAAGACTAACAGAAATACCACATAGATGTGGCACTGCCGTTTATCACAAGTGACAGAACATGCATGAAGAATTTCCATAAGTGATGGACTTTCGAGTCATATGATTATGAATCACTTGACGCTTGCGATCTTTGTCTCGAATTAATGTGACTAAAACACCGTTAATAGGCCATACATGAACGGGCAACTAAACCATTGGTAATCATACATGATGATGTGTGTAGTCCAATAAGTGTAGTTGTGTGCAGTGGATTCCCTATCTTCACTCATGAGTTGAAGTAGATATGTGGATATCTGTTCAATAGAGACATACGTCCGAAATCTTTGAAATGTTCAAGGAATTTTAGAGTGAAATAGAAATTCATTGTAACAAGAAAATAAAGCTTCTGCAAATTAGATTGTAGAAAGTAATATTTAAGTTACAAGTTTAGCGAACGTCTGATGAGTTGTGAAGAAGTGTCATAACTTGCGTCTCCCGGAACACCACTATGAGTAAAGTGTTCGAGAGATGTAATCAATCCATGTATGACACGGTAAGATCAAATATGACGTTTATCAATTTGCCATTATACTTATTACAGTTATGCGTTAGTGACTACAGCTTTTACACTGAAAAGAGCACCATCAAATCTGTTGAAATGACACCATATTAGATGTGGTATGGACTGTTAAAACCATGTTGTCTTTTCTTAAAATTTGGGTATATGAGGCATATGTTTGACATACTCAAAACCCCAAATCAGGTAAGTGCTACTTTGTTAAGGTTATGCCAAAAGTTTTGGTATTCCTCTATCACTACACAAAAGCAAAACTGTTTGCTGTTAAGAACAATGTATTTTGAAGAAAAACAGTTTCTTACAAAAGAGTAAGTGGGAGGACAGTGCAACTTGTCAAAGATTGTTGAATCTTCAGAGAAGTGCGCAGCTGAACCACACAGGTTAGACAAAAATCGTACAAACATTCATGATATGTAAAACGAGATATTGTTGTTCGACAATGATAAACTTGTGATATACAAAGAAGCGTTGATGGGCCCAGACTCCGGGATTTGGCTAAATGCCAAATAATCCGAGATAGTATCCATGGAAGTAAGTCAAGTTTTGAACTTGGTAGACCCTCGGAAAGACTAAAAGTCTGAAGAATATATATATGGATCTATAATTGATTCAGATGAAATTGTTTTATCCATAAAGCTCAACTCGTTGGAAAATTGTTTTCTAGCAAGTTCAAAGGTTGACTACGGCGAAATAGTGTCGACCGTAGAAATGCTTTAGTCAGTTCGGGTTATATTAGCAATTACTACATATCTCATTTATAGGATATGGTAGAATGAACGTCAAAACAAAGTTCCTACACGGAAATATAACAAAGGACGTATATGTGATACGACCGGAATGTTTTGTCGATTCAAAGGATGCTAAAATAGATGCAAGACTTGGATATCCAGTGATGGACTGAAGCTAGCATAACGGAGTTGGAATTTTCGTTGTGATGAAATTGCCAAAAGAGTTTGTTTTCATCAGGAATAACGAAGATGCTTGAATATTCAAGAAAGTAAGTGGGAGCTGAATAATATTTCTAAAACCTTATGTATATGACATATTGTTGATTAGAAATGATATAAATTTCTTGACACAAATAAGGACTTTATTGAAAATAGTTTTCAGCTGAAGTACTTGGGCTAATATAGCATTAGTATTGAGCGCAGTGATCTATGAAGATAGTAAGTGCCTGATCATGCTAAAGCCAATACTGCATATTGACATGATACTAAAGTAGTTTAGTATGAAAACGCCAGGAAGGATGTTCTTGCCGAGGTCACGGTGAAAAGTTGTTTGCGGAAATCGGTGTTCATGAACATTGATAAGCAAAACACATGAATTGAATTTCACTCACATGTGTGTTTGGATTAATCATGTACACCATAATATGTAAAACGACCAGATATGTCCAACGCTCCAAAAGGTTGTGAGCAAGATACCAAAGTGATCAATATGTTGATCATTGGACAAGCAGTGAAAAGTTAAACTTATGATAGATAAGATATGTTTCTCAGAAAATGGAGATAATGAAGAGCTCGTTGTAACAAGTTACACCAGCTGAATTTTGATGTAAACAGTTACACCAATTCAGTCTTCATACTTACTCCGATCGATTTTCGATTTTAATTTGGATTATGTGTTTCACACGTAAGGGTGGCACAGTATGGAGGAACTATGTCAAGTTCGATACTGTGGCGAATTCTATAACAGAGGCTAAGTATATTGTTGCTTAAAGAAGTAACAAGGAGGGTATTTTGAATCATAAATTCATTTATGAACATGGTATGGTTTCCTAGATGCTTGAAGCTCATGGAACATTGACGAATGATTTCATGACTTATTCTAAAGGAACCAAGGTCCTGCCAAATGATTCAAACATATACAAAGCTAAACTGATAAAATTAGTGAATTTTATGATAGCGTGAAAACGCGAAGATATGCAAGATACAAACGGGCCTGAAACGTCAGATCCGAAGATGAGGTCTATACCACAAATGAAGCATTTCTTACACCGGTATGCCATAGGTGTAAAGTGCTCAAGCACTGACAATATTATTGACTCTAGTGCAAGTGGGAGACTGTTGGAAATATGCCCTAGAGGCAATAATAAAATGTTATTATATATATATTTCCACGTTCATAATTAATATTTATATTTCTGTGCTATAATTGCAATGACCCTGACTGTGAGATTCAGAAGAAAACTCTTTTGCATGTGTGGAAATGTAAACACCAAGAGTTCCTGGTTTAGCCTCTAAGACCAGCTCATGTGCTAACTGATGATTACGTTTTCTTAATCATGGACATTGTTCTTGTAACAAGGATGTCAGTAGCAATGGGAACATATTGTTAGCAGAACAATGATGTTGAACCGACCCCAGTATTGAATGATATACTTAGAGATCACATCGTAACAACGTTATAAGTCATATCATGAAATGTTTTCATATACGTAATTCCTTAGACCATGAGAGTATCGAGTTGCTTCACACAGGAAGACATGCTTTGGTTCTTAGATGAATCCTCCCGTAAATGGGAAGTAGTAAAATAAGTTCTGGGTATGTCAGATGGTGTGGCTAGTGACTGTGATAGTTCAAGAATGGGATTTGCTCCTTCACGATGAAGAAGATATTCACTTCGGGCCCACTCGGTATGACGGTATCCATTATAGTCTGGCCAGACGCATTGTGATTCAGTCACGGGGATACAGGAATACGATAACGAGAAAAGGGACAAACGAGCAAAGAGGATAACGAGTGGCTTGTGTTCAAAAGTTGTTACACATGGGTGCAAAACTTCTCTCCTCTAACTTTGTCATATATCGCGAAGCAAAGGGAATGGTACATGACTAAACATAATGGTTCACTCGAAGTTTCTTCGTGTATGTGCGGGAGTCAACATGGGTGTCCATGGCTCCGCTGTTGATTATTGGCTATTGACAAAAGGCTGTTGACCTATGTCCGGAAGATGTTCTGAGTCATGTCCGCATTATACCGAACCTATTGGGTCACACACTTAACGAGCAGTAGTCTGTTAGAATACTAGTATGGTAGAAGGTTTAGTGGAAGCAAAGCAGAATAGTTCATACGGGTACCGGAAGTAGTTCCGGGGATTTATGAAATAGTTCATAAGGGCACCAAAAGTAGTTTTGGGTATTTAAGGATATGTCCGGATCACTCTGGAGTAGTCCCAGGTGGTTCCGGAACATATGAAAATGGTAATGGGAAAGTTTACGATCAACCAGAATAGTTTCGGTGATCGGTGGACAGCTTAAACAATATGTTGTGTTCACCGGACATAATAACCTTTGCCCGGATGGCTCCGAAACCCATTTAGATGGCTCCGGAACATTCGTTAGAGGTTCCGGAAGGTATTGGAAGTGCTCCAAAAGTGTTCGGAATGTCCCGAAACAGTCCCGGTAGGTCCCGGAAGGTCCTGGAAGCTTCTAGAAGGTTCCGGAAGGTTCCGGGCAGTACCACCCACTGCCCTGCGCCCCTGGCCTTGGGGGGCAAGCCACCTAGGCTGCCCTGGCCGGCCAGGTGGTGGGGGCGCACCAAAAAGGGGTGGGAGATCCTCCAGGTGAGATTTCCAAATACCATTATGGAAGGTTTCCGGTGGGAAGGTATGTGTAGGTTTGGAAGGCTTGGGAGTCCAAGTTGGACTCCCAAACCTCCTTGAGCTGCGCCCTAGGCCCCTTGGCCACCTATATAAGGTGAGCCAAGGGTGGGGGAAGATACACACAATCAATCCCCAAGGCCTATGCGCCACCCTCCCTCCTCTAAACCCCGTTGCTCCACAATTAGACCCCGGTTTAGACGCTGTTCTAGATCGGAATCCGTTAGGGTTTTCTCCCTCTAGTTTTCTCGGTGACGTTCATCTCTGGACGGCGGAGCGCTACTGGATTGCTGCTACGGGATGTGTGGATACTAATGGAGGGGTCGTACCTTCGACCCTTCTTCGAGGAGCTTGTTCATGGGACTTGTCCGTGGGACTAGATCGCGGGACTTGTTCGTGGGATAGATCGAGGGACTGTTCGTGGGAGATCCACTTCGACTACTTCCACTACGTCCACCCGCTTCACCAACTCTTCTTCCGCTGCAACCGTTGGTGAGCAAAGACCTAAACCTTGTATGCAATCTATCTTGGATGATCTTGGGTGCTTGTTACGTAGGCACGAATTTTTGAATTCTACTACGTTTCGCAACACTATGCCATGCTTGCTTGAGTTGCCATGTTAACAACTTTGTTGATCACCTGTAGCTAATCAACTTGAACCACCATAAACGTGTGGTATCGTCGTGTGTGGCGAGTACTCCACTTAAATTGTTAGTAACCGCTCTCGACGGTAGGTGCGATGTCTCGTGTTGCTTCTTGTTGATGCTTGCTCTTGTATTGCTTCGTAGTAATAGTGGTGCACCGTTGATTGCTTTTCAGTGTTTACTTCTTGTGTGCTCCCGCGGGTACCTCTCGGAGACGGTGCGAGCTTGCGATCAACTACACCTTCGGAATCCGATGTAACAGCCCATGTGCAATAAATTGAAAACACCATGAGATTGTACTTTGTCTGTGGACTATGTAACTTGGCATGATGCTAAACTTTAGGATTTCATGTGGTGATTTAAATTTGCATGGGGTTTGGAGCCCATTTGGGTTGTTTGTTTTGGCATCCAAAGGGGTTCAAGAAGGGTGTTGGAGGATTTTTCCTTGTTGGGTGCTTGCTCTACTTGAACCCAAACTTGGCCTAGCCATTTCTCTTGATGTGGCAAGGATTTTAAAACCCTCAAGGTATTTTTTTCCATCATCAAAAACAAAGGCTCTAGTTCAAAGTGATTTTGAAATTCAAAAGGAGCTCACATTTTTGTTGTTACCAAAAATGCCCAGACCATTTTTAGAAATTGAGGATTAATGCAAGGTTCAAGATTATCAAGTTTATGGAATTTTTGCACCTTGTGTTCTCCTCCTAAAAATTCCAACATCACCTTTTCTATTTAATTTTAAATAAGAAAAGGTATTGTTTTGCTGTGGCATTTTTTTTCCTTGCATTAAAATTGCCCAACCATTTTTGGGTGATCAGTGTGCCTCAAGGGTTTAAATATATATTTTTATATATTTTTCTCCTTTTCCATTTTATCCTTTTTCTATTTCTTTTTCTGCTGTTTGCTTTTGCTCTGGAAGAAAACAAGAGCTGGGCCGCCTCCCTTCTTCCTCCCGGCCAGGCCAGGCCCGTCTGGCCCAGTTCTTCTCAGCCCGCACTGGACGAAGCGGTACGACCCCCCCTTTCTTCCTCCTCTTTCCAGCTCGACACCCCCTTTTCCCCCTTCTCGCTCTCATAGCGCCTGCCACGGCGACGCCATGGAGCCCCATGGCCAGCGACTGCGTCCCCCCTCCTTTAAGAGCATCCAGGGCTCCCCCATGGAACCCTAGTTTCATTCCCTCCCCTGTTTTTCGCCGCCGCCACCTCGTTTCTTCCCCTCCAAGTCTCCCTGTTCGCCATGGACACCGGCGACTGAACCTCGATTGCCCGCCGCCCCCTCTGTGTCTCTGGTCAGGGAATCGCGAGAGCCTTCGTCGTCGACAGCCGCGTCCTCCCCAACCTGCAGCCGTGCCGCGGAAGCCAGGGAGCAGGCGACACCCCCACGCGCAGCCGCGGGTCGTCTCCGTCACCTTCGTCAGCTCCGGCGTCTTCCTCGCTTGCAGCGTGGTCAGGGCCGTCCACGAGCACCCCTAGGTGAGAACGGGGCCTTTCCCTCCTCCCTAGCGCCACAGGAACAGTTCTGCGCGGCGAGTAACCGGCCGGGTTGACGTTGCTCTGAACCTGCAAGTTTTTCGCCGCCGCCATCTTCCCGGAGCGCTCGCGCCGCCGTCGTGGACTCACCGGAGGAGTTCTTGTCAAAAATGGATGCGCAAAGGTCCCATCTTTACGCGGCACCCCTCCGTTAGGTCGCTAGTGCAGCAAGTTTCTCACGGCCGTCGCCGGCGTTTGCTCCGACGCGTCCGGTTCAGTCCGTCAGGAAATTCAGTTTTGGATTCAGTTATCGCGCAGATGAAGGATAACTTAGTTGCGACCTCAGTCCTGACGTGCCCGCGCTAGTAGATCAGCTGGTTGGCTCGCTTGCTCTCGACCTGAGGTCGTGGGATCGATTCCTCCCAGAGACCGTGCGGGAGCATTTTTTTTGGTTTTTTTCTTCGCTCGGGCGTGGGCTGGCTAGCGCCGCCGTGTGGAGGTGGGCTGGCCCAGTAGCCTCCAGGCCAAGCTGAGAGCAGCCCAGAAGGGGTTTTCCCCTCTTCTTTTTTTTCACAGATCCATTTTTTTTTTCTTTTTTGTTTTATCTCAAAACCCCAAAATTTGTATCGTTTGATGCTAGCTCAACTTGTAACATGTTATACATGTTTCCTAGGCAGAAATGCAAGGAATAAATGGTGGCACCTATTTTGTGTCTTGGACAAATACAAATAGAGTGTGGTGCATTTCTTTTTCATGTGCCACCACGTTATCTTCGTCTTCAAATCCTTTTGCACTAGTTCCATTATGGCCATGCCATATGTCTTGTTGAGGTAGAAAAATCTTCGGGTCAGCATGATCACCTCTGTTTTTATGTTTGAGCAACATAAAAATTGTGAACAATGTGGAGGGAAGTTGCACCCACATGTGACCATGCCATGTTTGATTTTTTTTCCTTAGTCATCCTTTGATCTTGTTTGGGTCCCACAAGTTGGCACACCCATGCATCCTTTCCATGCTTAATCTTTGCCACAGGATCAACCACATCTTGCACCCCATGTGGCCTTTCTTTGGTACTCCCTTGGTGTTAATTTCACCGACACTACTCCGTCTCCGGAATCGTTGTTTTACTTTCACGTTGTTTAAATTCTTGCATCTGTTTTGTTGTTCATGTCATGCTATCATGCTATTTACACCTAAGTTAAGGCTCAGACCAAAGCCACTACAATGTAAATAAAATGCATATGAAAGTGATGACTTGTCGTCATCACCTTCATTTAAACTCGACTAGACAGGGTCACATCATGTACATAAAACTTGAACATGCCATCCTTGTTTGAGTTTGCATCCGTTGCTTACTTGTGTGTTTTCCTTGCCGGTATCTTTACGTTAGCACCCGAGACTGACGAGGAGACTTACGTGGAGCTGTCCGACACCGAGCACGAGGGTACCGTGGGTGCTGCTTCGACTACCTTACCAGGCAAGGGGGAGATCTGTGTCATTACCTTATAACTTTATGCTCATGCCTAGCTGTAGATCTAGAACGTTGTTGCTTGATCCTATCTACTTTTTATGCCATGTTTAAACCCATACAGCCATGATCCCCACATCCTAGCAAACCATTGTACTGCTAAGTTACCGCTGCTCAGCCATTGCTTAGTATGGATAGAAAACTTGCTACTTACCTTATATATTTATGGTTGGGATATCATGCTATAACAGAAGTTGGTTGATATTTATTATTGTTAAGATGATGTTAATTTATATGCGACGAAAGGTGGAAGGCTGGACTATTCCCGTATGGTGCTTTGTTCCATTTGAGTCACCTAGGACCCGAGTTCCGGGTATTGTGTTTCTTGACGAGCGTGCCTAATCGTGTGTGGGGTTTTATGGGCCCCCCTTGTCTTACCTACCTAGCTTCGTACATTCTAGTGGTGGCCCGAGCTGATTTACATTTGCAATGTGTGTGTGCTGGTTGGATCCCCAGTTGTTTCCAAACCAAACCAGGGCCAGGAGGACATAGTTTCTTGGCTGGCCCAAATAGACCGGCTGAGGACCCGGTCTCATAAGAGAACTAACCGGTAATCCAAACCCGAGTTATACGGTAGAGTCCGATTCGAGAGCGTGGCCAGCTTTTGAGTTGGGTGTCGACTCCCCGGGGGCCACCCGGATATGTGCGTTGTTAGTTAGAGGGACTCTGACGTTCCGGAGTTTCAGGCGCTTACCTAGCCAAATGAGAACCGGGCGTACATGCGACGTCTATAATGGACAGTTGGTACACCCCTGCAGGGTAAATCTTTTCGAAAAGCCGTGTCCGCGGTTATGGACTACTTGAGACCTACGTCCTGTTCATAGAATAACATCGATTATAATCATGCTATAAAAATTTGACAAACCGTGTGCGTGCCTTGGTTGTCTTTCTTCGTCCAGGGGGACCGAGAGAGAAACGAGGTTGTGTTATGTTTGCGTAAGTAGGTGGATAGCCGACCTACGACACGTTGTCAACGTAATCCCTTGGATCTCATCCTTATTCTGTTAGAACGAGTAGTCACCATATATGCTAGTACGGCTGCAAACTGTCTATGTATTTACCTTTCCAGTAGCGTTAGTTATTCCGTAATGACATGTTCTCACCCCCGTTTACATTTCTGTCTTTACCGCTTTGCCTGATCGGCCGCTGCAGTGGACTACTACCTCGACCCCAGCACCGGACGTTACTTCGTGGAGGTGCCCCCGGAGGATGACGACGAGTACGAGTACTTCGACCAATAGGATCTTATAGTTGGGTTCATACGATCTCGTGGGTGGACATTTATGTGTAGCCCTCTCTAGGGCAATTTGGATCTTGACCGTACTCGGTCCCTATTATGCTTCCGCTTGATGTATTGATGAGATGTACTCATGTTGATGTATTATTAGACAGTGGCGTTGTATGCCCTGCTCTATTTACCTATCTATATATATTTCTATCTTATAGAGTTAGGCTTATATACCTGTTGTCGAGAATCCGGCAGCGACACGAGTGCGAGTGTCGTGCGCCGGTGGCGTTTGATGCGCTTCTAACTCCGACCGGACGCGAAAGCGACTAGTTAGAGTTAGTACCGCATCAGGGGCCTTACATCCGACTTATCAACAGGCAAGGACTATGCATTACTTATGATCCATTCTATTTCAACCAGCGGTTTGCATGCTAGTCTAGGATAGGTTCGATGTTTGATCCTATCACATGTTTACAACCTCTTTTAAACCGATACAGCCATGTCCCCTCCCATCAAACCTTGTACTGCTATGTTACTATTGCTCGTTGCTCAGCCCCTGCTTAGTATGCATGCTTAGGATGCTACGATGTTACCCTGTTACTCCTGGGTTTGGGATATCACATTATTATATTGTTGTTGATGATATGATTATTATAATGTTGACTATATTCGACGAAGGATGGAAGGTCTAGGCTATCCCGCCCCAACGCTTTGTTCCATTCAAGTCACCTAGGATCCGAGTTCCGGGTATTGGTTTTAAGACTGAGCGTGCCTAACCGCGTGTGGGATTTTATGGGGTCCCCTTTTCTTACCTATCTAGCTTCAAACATTTCTAGAGGTGGCCCAAGCTGATTTACCATTTGAAAACATGCATATATATCTTGTCGGGTCGCTCCTAGCAGATATCTTTTAAAACAACTTGGGCCAGCGGAGACATGGTTTCTTTGTTGGTCCACCTTTGGCCGGCGAGGGCCCGAGACCTCATGTGAGGCGTCTCGGTAACCCAAACCCGGTTGCGACGGAAGAGTCCGATCCGAGAGCGTGGCCAGCTTTTGGATTGGGTGTCGACTCCCCGGGGCCACCCGGATTTGTTCGTTGTTAGCTAGAGGGACTTGTCGTTTCGGATCTCTTGGAACTAAATCATAAAATGGTTGCTTGTGATGGGTAGCAGCTGAGAGTGATGGACGTGCGTGCGGAGCCTCGTAATGGGCAGTTGGTACACCCCTGCAGGGTTAAATATTTTCGAGAAGCCGTGTCCACGGTTATGGATGACTTGAGACCTACTCCTTGTTCATAGACAACAACAACTGAGATAATCTTAATATAACTTGATCAACGTGTGTGTGCCTTGACTGCTTCTTCTTCGTTGGGATGCGAAGAGGAGGACAAGGATAGGATAGGTGTTATGTTTGCGTAGTAGGTGGATAGCAAGACTTGTTGGAGGCGATTTCTCATCGAATGCTTGGCTTCTTATCTTACTCTCTAGATCGTTAGCCACTTCATAAATGCTAGTGCGGCAGCAACCTCACCACTTACCACATCCTTACCGTAAACTACTAGTTGTCCTAGAATGACGAGTGATGAAGTCCTTGCTGGGTCAGATGACCACTACAGTTGGATGCTGAGTACCTCTGTACTCATGATACTACCCCCAAACTCTTTTCAGGGTCTTGATCGACAACAGGTATGGTGATCGGCGTTTCACGTGGAGACTCGACGACGACTAGTTAGGCGGATCCCGACGGAGGGCCTGGACCCGTGTGGTTATGGGATCGATGTTTTTCTCTTTGCCAGTAGGCATTTGCTTGTAGTCTGTACTCAGACATGTATCTTCCGCTGTTGTATTGTATTTAAGGAAGTTGTATGCCGATTGTATGAGATGTTGTATCCTGTATCCGTAATGTTGTGATATCATGTTGGAAATCCGAGGCATATGGCTTTGTCATATGTCACGGTGGGACCGATATGTGCTTCGTCCCCGGATCTGGGTGGAAACACCTAGATTTGGAACAGTACCGCATATCGGGCCTTACACGACCCGCACTCGCAACAACACCTGAATCCGTCTACCCCTTGCCTCATCTCCGCCGGTGACACCATGCAATGCCATGTTATCCCTGTGATCCAAAAATAATTTTAGCAAAAGTGAAATTATAATGTACCCCTTCTCCTTCTTGTCGTTGATCATCCTTGAATGTTTCTTTTTTCTTGTGTCATTGTTGAACAAGTTGAGAGCCAGGATAGTTAAAACATTAGATGATGTGGAGGTGTCAGGGCGGCAGGACAAGTGGTTCTCTATTTTTGTGCACGTTGATACTGATGATGTGGCACCCTCTATCGGAGTTCTCATCAGCCGGTGACTGCAAGAAGAAGAGGACGCCAGTGACCATGTCCCTCAGGAACGGCGACCACGACACTCTCCTAGGAAGCATTGCCACCATGAAGCTTGCCATCGCCAAAATGCTTAGCACCCTCAGCTCTCGGTGCCTCTCCCACCATTGCTCAGCACCCCGAGGATATATCCAAGCTCCACACCACCACCGTGGTGTCACCGAGGTGCTCATACAATTCTATGATGACAAACCAGTTGGTGTCCCCGACGCCGACACCCAAGTCTCGGTTCATGTACGCGCTTCTACTTCTTGTGGTCGATCATCCTTGAATTTTTCTTTTTTCTTCTGTCGTCGTTGAACAAGTTGGGAGCTAGGATGGTTAAAGCTTCAGATGATGTGGATGTGTCAGGGCGGCAGGACAAGTGGCTCTCTATTGTTGTGCGTGTCGATGTTGATGAGGTGGCACCCTCTATCGGAGTTCTCATCAGCCGTTGACTGCAAGAAGAAGAGGACGTCCATGATCATGTTCCTCAGGAACGGCAACCACGACACTCTCCTAGGAAGTGTTGCCACCATGAAGCTTGCCACTGCCAAAATGCTTAGCACGCTCAGCTCTCGGTGCCTCTCCCACTGTTGCTCAGCGCCCTAAGGATATGTCCAAGCTCCACACCACCACCGTGTTTTCACCGAGGCGCTCATACAATTCTATGATGACAATTCATTCGGTGTTCCCGACGCTGGCACCCAAGTCTCGGTTCGTGAACCCCTTATTCCTTCTTGTGGTCGATCATCCTTGAATGTTCCTTTTTTCTTGTGTCTTTGTTGAACAAGTTGGGATCCAGGATGGTTAAAGCTTCAGATGATGTGAAGGTGTCAGGGCGGCAGGACAAGTGGCTCTCTATTGTTGTGCACGTTGATGCTGATGAGGTGGCACACTCTATCGGAGTTCTCATCAGCCGGCGGCTGCAAGAAAAAGAGGACTCCAGTGATCATGTCCCTCAGGAACGGCAACCAAGACTCTCTCCTATGAAGTGTTGTCACCATGACGATTGCCATCCCCCAAATGCTTAGCACCAAGACTAATGAGAGAGAAAAAAACTAAGTACATGTACGTGAGTGATTGAATCGGAACGGGGACTAATCGTGAAACTTGTAATCGACAAAAAAATTAATCCGAAAAGTTTACACAAAGGGTGCGTGTGTAAGTTTAAAAATCAAAATATCACTCGTGAGGGTCCTTTGATCGAAAACGGAAGCTTGAAGGACTTGTACGCAAAAGTAGTCGTGTATGTAAGGGCCAGAAAAGAAAGGTCCTCGTCACCCCACAGATGAGTCGGACGTTTGCATCGCCTCTCGGTTTATTTGATGTACGCCATGTACACGAATTTATTTAGTTTGTGGGAGCTCCTTACATAATTTATATTTGTGTGTATGTATGTCTATTACTTACCTCAAGTAAATGAAAAAAGATGCAATTGTGATGAATAAGTGAAGAAAAGCCGTACATAAAGGAGGTTATGCGATCGTGTTGTTATAGCATCTCTAATTGATCCCCTAAAAGGTGCTAGAGGAGGATAAATTTGGTATTGGATTGGAGGACGTGGATGGCGGAGATCACCCACGAGAGGCTTTGGATTGGCTCATTCCAATCGGCGATGCGGAAAGTGCGAGAGTACGACATCATGTAGGTGTGTCTCCATGACACAAACACGCGGCTTAACTTCGCTTAACTTCCCCAATGGCCCGCCGATGTTGATGTTGATGTCGATCGACCCCCGGGTGTCGACCACACGCGAGCTGCAGAAAGACCAAGAGGCTCGCGTGCATCTCGAGGCAGAGCAAGCCAACAAGACGTATATGGCGGAGCTCCGCCGCATGTATCCGGAGCCCGCCCTATGATGGCTCCAACGGTTGTGACGGAGTGGATGAGGACAACACCCTCTTGACCGAATCAAACTAGGAGAAGTTGATGAACGAAACCGATAGCGAGTACTACCTTTGTTCATAAATATAAGATGTTCTAGTTATAAACCATGTATTTTAGATGAACATAAAGGATATTCGATTGTTTGCTCCTGTAAATTACAGAGGATCGGTTAAGTTAAAGATAATTGTACACATTTGTGAAAGATCATAGTTCAAAGAGATTTGGGCTAAGCTATGTAGAATATACAGAAAAAGATACGTAGCATCTAGAAAAAGATTTGGCCAAATAATATATGGAAAAAAGATCTGCAGCATCTAGTAGTCTTGTACGTATAAGTCGTATTGATTTGAAATTATATTTGATTTAGAACAAAAAAATATTTACCACCCCAAATAAAAAAAACTAAGATAAGCTTAGATCCACGGAAAAACAATCTGGAATAAAGATTGAATAGACTAGAAAACAAAAAAATTAAAACATAGAGGGCGTTATGTACAATAAAAATTACAGCTGGCGGAACAAATCTAAAAAGATTGTATTCCTTCTTACCACTTCCCGGGTGTGTCGCTTGACAAATCCTGTGCGGCACTAGCTCCTACATGATGGGGGAGCTCAGGATCCATTTACCGTTTTTGACAGAACCGTTCTTTCTGGGATTCAAGTGTGTCCTCCTTCGAAGGTAACTCTGGATCCCATGCAACGTCGCCTACATGACGAACGAGATGCACGTGTACCAAAATATAAGTTGATAGCCGACACAACATATTCATTCTTTTTATGTTGGTGCAAAATCTACAAAGTTTGACCAAGTTCATATTAAAAAAAAATTAACATCTACAATACACCTATGAGTGACCTCATTTTTGTATGAATGTACATATGTACAGTGGGGAAGCCAGGCCCCAGGAAACCAGGGCCTCGGCCTGGGGCATGGCTGGTAATCTCTTCGTTAAACATAACTATAGCTATAGTGTTCGGTATTGTTTTGCACTGTAGCAACGATGTTGGCCTGGGGTGTTGGTCGTTGTTATCATTTTTAGGTTTAACTAAGGGTGATGTCTCCACTCAACATTGTTTTCTTCCCATATCGTCTTACACACTCATTTTTTAGATTTTCATCAATTTTTATTAGATTTTTACTATAAGAATGGTGTGTCAAAAAATATTGATTTTTTTTAAATTATACTAAATTTCATTAAAAATTATAAAAATATATTTTTAACAGTTCCCGCAGCAACGCGCGGGGTATCATCTAGTTTATCTAGTTTGTGGGAGCTCCTTACATAATTTATATTTGTGTGTATGTATGCGGAAATCCCAAATGGTGCATGCGGGCATATGCACCCATTAACTAGAAAATTAAAAAAAAATCAATTAAAAAATTGAATTTTTGTGGAATGCAACATGCTCATGCATGTGACATCCGTGCAATATTTCATGGTATTTCGACATTCGATTTCCAAAAACCCATGACCATCTTGATTCTTGATGAATAGTGGGGTTTTCTAAAAACCATCACAGTCCCAAATTTTGTCATTTTTGCCGAGGATTACTCGAATGTTCAAACTTCACGAAATTGGTTTTCCAAAAACCCTCACATGACCATCTTGCATCATATCAAAAAATCCATTTTTTTTATTTTGTTTACTTTTTCAAATCATGTTCGTATTACAAATAGGTGCATATGCCCGCGTAGTCAAAAAAGCCACGTCCGTATGTATGTCTATTACTTACCTCAAATAAATGAAAAAAATGGTAATGGATTGAAGAAAAGCCGTACATGAAGGAGATTATGCGATCGCGTTGTTATAGCATCTCTAATTGATCCCCTAAAAGGTGCTAGAGGAGGATAAATTTGGTATTGGATTGGAGGACGTGGATGGAGGAGATCACCAACCGGACACCCACGAGAGGCTTTGGATTGGCTCATTCCAATCGGCGATGCGGAAAGCGCGAGAGTGCGACGTCAGGTAGGTGCGTCTCACCGCCGATGTTGATGTTTATGTCGATCGACCCCCGGGTGTCGACCACACGCGAGCTGCAGAAAGACCAAGAGGCTCGCGTGCGTCTCGAGGCAGAGCAAGCCGACAAGACGTATATGGAGGAGCTCCCGCCGCATGTAACCGGAGCGCGCCCTATGATGGCTCCAACAGTGGTGACGGAGTGGATGAGGACAACACCCTCTTGACCGAATCAAACTAGGAGAGGTTGATGAACGAAACCGATAGCGAGTACTACCTTTGTTCACAAATATAAGATGTCATAGTTATAAACCATGCATTTTAGATGAACACATATTCTACTTTAAAGGATATTCGATCGTTTGCTCCTGTAAATTACAGGGGATCGGTTAAGTTAAAGATAATTGTACACATTTGTGAAATATCATAGTTCAAAATGATTTGGACTAATTAAGCTATGTAGAATATATAGAAAAAGATATATAGAATCTAGAAAAAGATTTGGCCAAATAATATATAGAAAAAGATCTGTAGCATCTAGTAGTCTTGTACGTATAAGTTGTATTGATTTGAAATTATATTTGATTTAGAACAAAAAAAAAGATTTACCCACCAAATAAAAAACTAAGATAAGCTTAGATCCATGGAAGAACAAACTGGAATAAAGATTGAATAGACTAGAAAACAAAAGAAAAACATAAAGGGCGTTATGTACAATAAAAATTACAGCTGCAAGTGTAAAACAGCAGTCTTGAGGATCAAGCTGATTGAGAAGGAATAATATCAGGACCTTTCGGTAATAGCAGCAGCGTACGTAAGGGCCAGAAAAGAAGGGTCCAGGGACCTGCGCGCAAAATCTCAAAAAAATTTGGACCATTTCTCGATTTGTGCGTGTCATCCTTGCGCAGGGGCCATGCTAATCTTCTCTGTATCGTTCCAATTTTATCGGATGTCCCCGAAGGGACAATGGTAGTTGCTGCGCTCAGGGTTATAAACCGGTCCGTCTCTCCCTCGCTTGCCGAGGTGGTACTAAACAAACGAGCGCTTGCATTGCCCCCGCACGCTGTGCAGCCGGAAGCCAGCGGACGCGCTGTGGGCCGCAACCCCTGGCTGGACGTGGCCCAAACCACCAATGGAGGAAGGAAGAGTCTGGCTTCATGTTTTTTTCAGTGAAGAAAATAAACGATTTACGGCTGTAGGCTGAATCTTTGGAGTTTATTCGGCCGACGTGTGATAACGTGTGTGCTGCTGTTCAAGCATGTAAGAGCTGTAGTTGCCTCGATTTTTTTTTGTAAGAGTTGTAGCAAAAAGAAATTTATTACTCCCTCCGTCCGGAAATATCTGTCGCGCGCGCTGTACAAATATCATTTTACACATTCGTCCTAAATATTTTTTAAACGTTTCAATTTGGTCCTCTGATTCAAATCGTGGGCGTCCTCCTCCGAGCTCCGTCGCCGGCCGCGCGCACAGCACCTCGCCGTCTCCGGCCGCGCGCGCAGCACCTCGCCCGTCGCCAGCCGCGCGCGAAGCACCTCGCCGTCTCCGGCCGCGCGCGCAGGATCTCGACCTCAGGTTCTTCCACGCCTTCCACCGCCGCATTGCAGGAGGGAGGTCGACCTCGCCGTCGCCGTCTGCGGTCAGGAGGATAGAAGCCAGGTCGAACTCGCCGTAGCCGTCCAAGCGCAGGAGGATAGGAGGGAGCTCGACCTCGCGTGTTTCCGCGCGCCGCACAGGAGGGAGCGCATCCTCCTACGGCCGCGCCGCCGCTCCGTACAAGAGGACTCCCGTGGGGGTCGCCCCACCTCACCGCTGCTCCCTCCGAGCTCCAGCCGAGAGTGCCAAGAGCCACCGAGCCACGTCCTGGTATGCTACTGAATTTGGGCCGCTGCTGAACCTGCAAGAGGTGCACATCCGTCCGCCGCTGCTTGTTGAAGTG
Organism: Bromus sterilis; assembly: GCA_950022295.1. Classification (NCBI taxonomy): domain Eukaryota; kingdom Viridiplantae; phylum Streptophyta; class Magnoliopsida; order Poales; family Poaceae; genus Bromus; species Bromus sterilis. The sequence goes on along the minus strand of OX465595.1, from coordinate 446,432,265 downwards.
CAGGTCGTGGAGGTCGAGCTCCGCCAAGGAAAGGGGCAGGAGGTCCTCGCCGTCGTCTGCAGCTCCAAGGTCCTCGTCGTTGTCTGTAGCTACTTGTTAAAGTGCAGCCGAGGTCTTCAATGTCGAACAAGGACCGCTTCAAGGTCCTCTGCGCCGTCTGCAGTTCACCTGAATTCAGAGCGACCTGAACAAAACCTGAACATTTTCAGTTAATTTTCAGAATTCAGAACACAGAGACTTGTTAATTCCTCCGTCATAAATCAGAACACAACCTGAACACAGAGACACATGACTGAATTCTGATTGATTTTGCTGTTGTTGAACTCAGAATTCAGAACACAGACTTGTTAATTCCTTCGTCAGAAATCAGAACACAACCTGAACACAGAGACACATGACTGAATTCTGATTGATTTTGCTGCTGTTGAACTCAGAATTCAGAACTGTTGTTGAACACTGAGAGACACCTCATCAGGTTGATGGATTGCTTGTTGTGTTCAGCTGCTTGGTTTCTTCAAGGTTGAACACATGACTGAATTCTGATTGATTTTGCAGTGGAAGGTTGAAACTGTAGCTGCTTGTTGAACTGCAATCTCCTTCTCCAACTATGGTTCTCCCAGCCTGAATGTCACTCCATCTGAAAAGATTCAGGTACATTCATGAGAAATTTAAATAAAAGATCAAAATTAACTTGACAAAGAGAGATAACACTCTACAAAATGTACAATCATAAATCGTGGTTCTCATGGTCCTATAATTATCTCTTTGATTCATACAGATCTTTGATTGATCCATGCACACAAGTTAGTTTCTGAATTTAAATCTGCACACTTACATCCAAGTGGCAGTACATCATGTATGAATAATTGTGGTGCACTTAATCAGTGAGTAGTAATGTTTATGTTTACTTCAAGTGTCAGCCATCAGTGAGCATGTTTTTATTGCATAAATTAACAGGAACAAAGAGAAGCAGCAGCAGCATTCGAAGAGAAGCATAATTATCCTACGGTTGCTTGACAAAGAAAGACAATGCTGAAATTTGATAATCAAATAGTGCTCTCCAATGAGTACATGAGAAAACAAATTGATGGTGAAAAAGTATACAAGCTGGTTTCCAAGAGGAAGAAACTACCCCATAAAGCATTGCATATGTGGAAATACAATAGGATGCATCAAAAGGACCTCTTCTCTCAACCTTTGGTACACGGTTACAAGGCGGAGTTCCCTCGACAAGTAGAAGCTGCTCCTATTGACTTGAACAAGATTCCTCCAGAAGCTGCTCCTATCGACTTGAACGAGATTCCTCCAGAAGCTGCTCCTATCGACTTGAACGAGATTCCTCCAGAAGCTGCTCCTATCGACTTGAACGAGATTCCTCCAGAAGCTGCTCCTATCGACTTGAACGAGATTCCTCCAGAAGCTGCTCCTATCGACTTGAACGAGATTCCTCCAGAAGCTGCTCCTATTGGTTTGGATGCTCAAGAGGAAGCTGCTCCTATTGACTTGAATGAGATTCCTCCAGAAGCTGCTCCTATTGGTTTGGATGCTCAAGAGGAAGCTGCTCCTATTGGTTTGGATGCTCAAGAGGAAGCAGATCCAACAAAAACTGCAACAAATCTAACAGATAAGCAAAGATATGCTGTCTACTTTGCTTTGGAAGTGATGAGGAGGAGCAGAGATGGATATATCCTGCCTGTCGACAAGCAGCTCGTTGCAAGCTTGTTGAACACAATTGTTCGTACAATAGAGAGAATTTGGCAGGAAGCAAATAAACAACTTGAAGAAGGTCTTGAAGTGGATGTCTCCAGCAAAAAGAAGGGTAGAAGTGGTCGTAAGAGGAAAGACTTAGAACTGTCGAGGATAGCGACAATCCCACTAAACAAGAGGAAGACAATTCGAGCTCTATCAAGGTCTTTGGGTCTTTGCCCCTCAACCTTACACGCAAGGGTCCAGTTGGGCGAGGTGGTTCGGCACACTAGCAGCTTGAAGCCGGTGATGTCAGAAACTAACAAGATTGATAGATTGAAGTTTGGTGTATCTTTTGTCAATTCGAGCACGCTTATTTTTCAGAAGATGGACAAAATCGTCCACCTCGATGAGAAGTGGTTCGATATGACAAAGGTGAAGAACACATATTACCTTCTACCTGAAGAACCTAGACCCTTGTGCACCACGAGGAACAAGCAAAGCATTGGAAAAGTGATGTTTCTAGCAGCTGTGGCGAGGCCTAGATATGGTGATGATGGGGAAATAACATTCGATGGCAAAATTGGCATTTGGCCCTTTGTCATAGAGACTCCGGCAAAGAGAAAGAGTCGACACAGAGAGAAGGGGACACTTGAACTGAAATCAATGAAAGTTACTAGAGATGTCATGAGAGAATATCTCTGCGACAAAGTGATTCCGGCTATACAGGACGTGTGGCCTGACGAAGATGAAGGCAGCACCATATTTATCCAGCAAGACAACGCAAGACCTCATGTCCTACCCGATGACGAGGGTTTTTCCCATGTCGTAGAGCAGACTGATTTGGACATTAAGTTGATGCAGCAACCACCAAACAGTCCAGACATGAACGTTCTCGACTTGAGCCTCTTCCGATCTCTTCAGTCACACACGGATACTAGAGCACCTAAAAATATCCGAGAATTGATAGAAGGTGTGGAGCAAGAGTTTCATGACTATGATGTCGACAAGCTGGATCGAAGCTTTCTAACACTACAGACGTGTATGCTTGAGGTCATGAAGAAAAAAAGGAGGCAATGACTATGAGACTCCTCACATGAATAAGGACCAAATGCTGCCAGAAGAAAGGCACGGCCTCGCTCTACCTGTCCCGGCTGAACTACTTGCTCAAACCATTGCCCTTATAGAAGCAGCTCCCCCCAAGCCTCCAAGCAAAGAAAAGAAAAGAAGAGCAGCAGGACCATCCAAGGAGAGAAAGGGAAAAAAGAGCAGCAACACCAATCAAGCAGAGAGAGGTAAAGAAAATGTGGCACCTCCTCCAAGTGGCAGCACATTCCAACCAGAGAAAGGGGACACTAATCTTGTGTAAGCAGATCAATGTGGATCAATATTGTATTGCTGTATCATGATGGTAAAAAAATACTCCTAGTTGTTATAGTTTTTCTATCCAAACTGCAATGAGCCACAAGAAAAGGAAGATAACAGGATAGTAGAGAAGGCTGGTACAGTTATTACAAACTAAAATTTCACAATCAATCATCTGATTTACTCTTCCCTGTTTATCTACTCCAATGCTAAGAGTACAATTTATCTGCAATTTCAAAGAATTGCTAAGAGCAACAGATGACAGTAGAAAAATGCTCCTCCAATGCTGAACGACAACAAATGACAGTACCAAATTAAATTCTACAGTGTACAGCAAGCATGGAGCAGTTGTGCTTGGAGAAAATTAACTGAAAATAGTGCTTAATCAACCAGTAGAGAGCCAACTTAACTGAAAAATAACTGAAAATAGTGCTTAATACTCCAAGCAATTAGTAGTACTCCTATTCTGAAACTTTGGCCAACTTTCATCTCATAATGCAATCAGTACAGAAGAGGACCTTCAGGCCAACTTTGGCCTGCCTCTGTTTGTTGTCGTGTGTTTTGTGTTTGAAATAAGAAAGGCAGCAGGCTGCTTGGTTGCTGACTGTGTGCAGGCCAGGCCGTGGCTGTGGCCGAGGTGCGGCCACCGGCTGCATATATGTGTCATTCTGTGTGTGGATTCAGCTGGACAGTTGAGGTTCCTAAATGCAACCAGATTACACTCGGTATCAGCCGACACTTAGAGTGCCTATCATCTGTCTATATGTTGTTGAAACTGCATTTGTAGGATGAATGTGCATCAGCTGGACTTGTAACTGAATAAATTTCTATTGCAACTAGGCTACAACAAATGAACTACTCTAACATTAATGTGTACTGATGTGTACTCCAAGAATAGCAAGAAAACAGCATACACCGTGTATCTGTACGAATCAACCACCAGATATCCTCGATTTATTCTTTTGATAGCACTCTTGTGGGAAGTGTAAACTGGACAGTACCACAAGCGTACAGTTCAGAGTTTCAGAAGAGCAAGAAGCTAGATTGGCTCGTGATGTTCACCTCCGCGGGTGGCCTGAAGCGAGCGTTCCGCCGGCTGCAGGTCCCTTGCAGTCAGGATACAGCACGGTGCCGGCGTCGGTGACTGCTCTGCTGCTTCTTCTTGGACCCGAGGCAAAGCCCGAGCTCGAGCTCCTCCTCCTCTTCTTCCCTGCGACAGTTCTCCTCCACCACCTCCTCTTCTTCCGCTGAAGCGGCCGGAGGCGGCTCGCCGGAACCGACCGCTGCCATGGGCCTCGCTCCAGGAACTTGGTGGCGGTGAAGGGTCGCCGGATTTAACCGAAAACTCCAACCTTTTTCGGAGGTTCGCCGCGGGTAGGTGGAGGGGAGCACGGCGACACGACTGAAGATGAATGGGAGCGCGGGGATGGGAACAAAGGTGGAGGGGAGGGAAAAGATCTCAGCTTGGCGGGGAGCAGGAGCGGAGATCGTCCGCTGCGAGCGCGTCGGCGGCGAGAGAGAAAGGAGGGGGAGCGAGAGCAAGCGCGAGCGCGTCGGCGGCGAGACAGAACGGAGACGGGGACTGCGGGTTTGGTCGGGAAAAAGTCGAGCGGGTTTTTGTAAAACTGTCGTTGCGACAGATATTTCCGGACGGAGGGAGTAGAAGACACGTCTCTTTTTTTTTGCGCGGATAAAAGAAGATACATCTATGGCTATGGCCTATGGGGATAGAAACACGAAATATTGAAGATGATATATACAGTGTTTGTTTGTAAAAATACATACAGTTCTAGTCCGTTCCATTTGAACTGCATGTGCATTTTTTTTGCTTCCAGTCTATAGTGTCAACAATTAACTGAATACAAATCTAACCCCCAGTCTATAGTGCATGCATTGCTACTTACGCCATGAACCGTCGTACACCCAAAGCATTTAGGTCTTGTTTGGTCGTGGCCTCGTGGGGATTAATATTTCCATGGGAAATACGCCTTGCGTGGAATATACCTTGCAAATCTTGAGCTAGCGCTTGTGCCTCTCTACAAGCTAGCGCTGCTAAGCAATGTTCATCTTTCACTCCATTGAAAACTAGCGCAAATGATCCCATGTATCATCCTTCGTTGTCGCGCATGATTGCCGCCGCTGCAGCACTTTCTCCAGACCTCGCCCTTCCTCCTCCAGAACGAATGACCGTAGACCCAGGCCCAATTTGTCTTGATATTGCATGTGAACCAGTTCTAGCACTCCTGTTTTGAGAGGAATGTAGCCCATGTCCAGCACCAGCCAGTTCAGCGATAAAATTGTTAACAAACATATGGGTGGACATGGGGCTTTGGTGAATGTCCTCATGGATAGCTTTTCACCTAGCATGCCAAATCGCCCATAGGGTTACCACCACAGTTATCATCTCATCGTGCTTCAGCGAGGCGCGATCAGTGCAAATAGCCATTGCTTCGCATTGCTTTCCTGAGTAGCTAGCATATGATCAACAATGTTATCATCCACCCACGCCCATACACACCTGGAACTTGAGTACTCAATCAATGAGTGTCTCCACGAGTCGGGCATGCCGCACAGTTGGCATGCATCACTTGTCGCCATGTTATGGTTAGTGGGAATCGACTGTCTTCCCAACCTCCATAAAAAATGTCTCAGTTTTCCAAGGACTCTAAACTTCCAAAGAGAACGCCATCCGTTTAGTTCGGCCTCGGGATTCAAGTGACTTGGACGGCTCTCCAACCAGTTTGTTCTTCGTTGAACAGTAGCCGCCAGCATACGGTAACAGGACTTAACAGAGAATACACCTTTCCTCTCAAGTTCCAAGCCCACGAGTCTTCGCAGGTTTGCGTCGCCAGAGGGGTGCGTAAGATCTCCTTGACGACCATAGGGAGAAAGTTTGCAGCCAAGACCTCACTTCTCCAAGATGAGTTGTGTAAGAGCAAGTTTTGCCCCCGAAGGTTTTGGACATTGTTGGACAAAGCAGAAGTGGAACTAATATTGTTTTCGAGTATAAACAGATACTTAGGTTCCGAAAGAATGGAGTTTTCAAGTACAAGATCGAAGGACAACTCACTGCAGCAGAGCTGCAGTCATCTACCGAACCCTTTGAAGGAAGACGACCCCTAAAAATGTTGTCGAAGAAAAAGTCTCTCTCGAGTAAAAGCGCAACGAGGAGAAAGCTGAAGCTGGTCGAAGACTTAGTCTTTTTACTAGTTTCTCTTTATTTTCTTGAGTCGTAGGAAAAATCGTACTATCAAGAGGGGTTTGCTAGTTGAGATCTTAGTCGAAGTGAATTTGCTCTGCTCAACCTAAACCCACAAAAGCCTACCGACAGAAATCTTACTGAGTCGAGTGAATAGCTCGAAGGAAAAGTCTTCGCACTTCGTGCCTTCGAGAGAGAACTCGCTCGGTAAGTCAGCTTACTTGTTCCTCAAGTAAAGTTGCGCATTGATTGGAATCCGACCGTTGTGGACACGCGTCAAGCGGTTGCATCGGGTCACTTCAGTCATTTTACCCATCGGGATCGCCAACTATAAATACCCCGCACCTACCCGCCATTTTGGGTGGGCTGCTCCACTGAAGATTCTAAGACAGAAGTCTGTGAGCATCCCAAGAGAGATTCATCGAGAGAAAACCAAAATCCCAAGTCTGAACTGAGTTGAGCAATTCACTATGACTTAGGTCGAGATTAGCCGATCCTTTTATCTTGGAGAACTGCAAGTCTCCTAGACGGTTAGGCGTCGCCTGTCAAGCAGTCGAAGAGAAATTGTCACTGCTGAAGGAAGTTTGTAAAGGTCTCGGAGATGTCCTGAATCATCTACCACGAGTGAAAATTGGACAAGCTCGAGGAGTTTGTTGCAGTGGAGAATAGGACGGAGAGAGTTTTGCTCCAGGTGTTCAATCACCAGTCCCTCCAACCAGACATAGCACTTTGCAGAGTGTGAACTGGTTTACCAAACATCGTCGTGTCAGGCTCGTTTTCCTTCATGCGTTTACATTAAGTATTTACTCGTTGCCTGTTTGTCTTCGATGTTTTCCTTCGCTCCCAATCCTTTCGAGCTATGCATTACCTTCGATACTGTATTTCCTTCGAGATGTTCTTAGTCCTTCGCAGTTTGTTTGAATTCCTTCTAAGTTCCTTAGAATTTTTAGAAGTGATCATTCACCCCCTCCCCCTCTGATCATTCTTGAGCTTTCAATTGGTATCAGAGCTAGGCACTCCCTACGCTCTGCGTATTTTGGTCTAACAACCTGGAGTGTTGTCAAGAATGTCGTTTGCAGCTGTTCGCTCGGGGGAACCAATCCCTATCTTCAATGGGAAGGACTATCCCTATTGGAAGGACAAAATGAAGAGGAATATCATGGCTATCAACTCTGCCGCTTGGGAAGTTGTCAAAAATGGTGTAACTGTCAAAGACACTAAAGCCATCACTCCTGAAGAGGCAAAGAAGATAGAACTAGATGCTGAAGTCTGGGTCTTCATTACAAATCATCTGATTCCAGAAAAATATCATGAGGTCAAGAATATTCCTTCGGCCAAAGGTGTTTGGGACTATCTCGAGAAGATTGGTGAAGGTGTCTCCACTCAGAAAGATGCTCGTATTGACACCCTTCGAAGCAAGTTCTATCGTTTCAAGAGGCACGAGGGAGAAAAAGTTAGCTCCATATACAGCAGACTCACTGCGCTGTCAAATGAACTGATTTCCCTCGATGCCGAAGACATTACCAATCGGATTATTGTCAGAACTTTGCTCCGTTCCCTTGATGATTCCTTCGATCACATTGTGTTGATGATTAAGGAAAGGACTGATTTCAAGGATCTAGTTACCGCTGATATTCTCGAGAGACTTAATACCTTTGAGATGGAAGAAGATGAAAAACGAGATGTTAATGGGACACGAAGAAAATCTCATGCACTGAAGGCCAGAGCTTCGCATCACTCCTCTCCTGAAGCTAGTTCTGAATCGGGTTGTGCCTCAGATGACCCCGAGAACATTGGAAAATATCTGGCACTGATAATGAGAAGATTCAATCGCTTTCAGAGAAGGAACTCCTCTTCACCGAATAAAAACTACTCTTCAAGACATTCAAGCAATTCATCACAGTATCGATCATCATCCAGAAACTCATCAGCGAAAGATAACTGTTGCTACAAGTGCAAGAAGCCAGGTCACTTCATTGCTGATTGTCCTCTCTGGGAAATTGAACATAGATCAAAGCATTCTCACAGCAATTCTTCGAGCAAGTCTCACAGATCGAGCAAAAACTATGAGTCGAAGAGATATGATTCAAAGTCCGGAAAAGACAAGAAAGACGGTTCTGATGATGACAAGAAGAATAAGTATCACAAGCATCGAGAGGGTTCTTCCTCGAAATCACATTCCTCTCGACGAAAGAATTCCCACCGTGCCAAAGCCTATCTGGGTAAAGAGACGAACTCTGAAGATGAAGCATCCGGTTCCGAAGCTGAATCAAACCCAAGATCTGGTTCTGATTCTGGTTCTGAATCTGATGGTGTGTCTGGTTTAGCATTTGCTTCGAGCAAGACTTCAAGTTCATTCTTCACCAACCAAGGCAGCGAAGATGAATCTCCAGCTTACTGCTTCATGGCCAAGGCTAAGGTATCCTCATCTAAGAATTCCTACGATACTTCTGATGGATCTGCTTATGAAAGTAACTCTAGGATAAGTTATGCTAAACTTGCCAAAATTGCTTCTATCCAACAAGATGAGCTAGATTCTCTAAGTGAAACCATTCAAAAATCTGAGACTTTGTTGATCGATGAGATTGAGAAGGGTCAAACTTTGACGAATGAGAATGCTGCTCTGAAGGAAAAGTATGATGAACTTTCCTCTCTTCATGATCTTCTCTCAGTGGACTACGAGAAGCTAACCTATGAATTCCTTCAAAAGAAAATGGCTCTCGAGAAACTGAGAGAGGCGAATGAAGAGTTGGAATGTGTCAATCTCACGCTCATGGCTCAACAAGGCTCAGAAGCTAAAAATGAATCTACTTCACCTTGCTTAACTTGTTTGGAACGAAGTAAAATTGAGTCTATTTCTGAGAGATCGAAAGGAAAGAAACCTATTGTTATTGATGATGCTAACCCCTCGAACGAGGAAACCATTACCGAGGAACTCCTCAGGTTAAAAAATTTATTTGAAACAGGCATGTTCAAAAGTGTGCAGGGACACCAGTACCTATGTGATATCCTACAAAAGGCTCTTCTTCACAGGAATCCACGAAATGAAGGAGTTGGCTTCGAAAGGAAAATCAATCCTGATGGAACCTACTGGGAACCCGAGCAGTATCCTAAAACTGTCTGGGTTCTTGCGAAAGAAAAGCCGAGTATATTGCTGCCGGCTCATGCTGCACTCAGATTCTGTGGCTCAAGCAAACGCTGAAAGATTATGGTATTCTTGTGAAGAAAATTCCATTGCTATGTGATAAGGAGAGTGCTATCAAGATTGCCCATAACCCTGTGCAACACTCTCGAACGAAGCATATTGACATTCGTCATCATTTTCTTCGAGATCACGTTCAGCGAGAAGATATCGTGATCAGCCATGTACGCACCGAAGACCAATTGGCTGATATCTTTACGAAGCCCTTGGATGAGAAAAGGTTCTGTGCACTAAGGTGTGAGTTAAACATATTGGACTCACGCAATGTACAGTAAGATCATAACTATCGGTACTATGTATTATATGTTTTCTTTCTATGATTGTTTACTTACGTTAGTTTTCTATCGTGTTTCTTTTTTCGTTTGTTTTTGTTCGTTTGGTGTTGTCCTATACACTTACCACTCCGAGTTGTATCACTGTTTTCCCCTCGGATTGATTAAGCATCGGACCCTGTTTTCCCTCTATTCTATCCCTACCCCATCTGTGCTTTTCTCTCGTGATCATGTATATATGTACTCGATCAAGATTCCCTTCGAATGTCATTGATTCCGAAGGTAAATCTATCGAACGTTTCTCTACTTTTATACTCGATGTTCGATGAGTTTGGTCTCGGACGTGGAGCAACTTTCCTTTGGTTCGTTGGGATTTTCCCGCGATTACCGCCACAAAATCCGTCCTTTGAATGCGGAGAGACGCGAAATCTGCGCCGTTGGATCAGATCTGACAGTTATGTCAGACCCCCTCCCCTATAAATACTGATCCACGCCACCGGCTCAGTCATCGCAATTTCCTCGAATTCTTCTCTCTGCTCCCAAAGTTCTCTCTCGCGCGCCGCCGTGCTGCTCGTCGCCGTCGACTCCCTCGCCGCTTTGCTGCCGGAAGGAAGCCGCCGGAGACCTTCCCGTCGACGAGGAACTTCATCCGCGTCGCCGTAGTCGCCGTACATCACCGAGTTAGGGTATGCACGGCTCTACGACTCGATTCCAATCTTTGCTGTTCATCGAGTCCTAGATTTGTTCTTGATTTTCTCTCTTTTTCTTAGGTCTGTTTGATCTGTTTGGATCATTGAATCTTGGGAAATCTGTTTCTAGCGTTTTCTGTCGATTCCCATCTGAGCTAGGTAAGAAATCCCTCGGATTCTCTCACTTAAGCAATTTCCTCAGAAACGTATCGATAGACTTGGTTGCGCAATTCGTTCATACAAGTTCTTCGTTAGATTTACACCCGATGGAAATCTAGCCTAGCACTTGCTTGAAAAACTTGCTGCAAGACATGCTTATCAATAAGTTTACTGCATTCAAAACGATTTTCCTCGAAATCCGTTGGTACTTGTTCACAACTTCCCTACTTTCCCTCGTACCTATCTGTTTCGCAGGAACATGTCTGGGATCGAAGGAAATGTCAGAGCACCCAAGTGTGTGGGAGGCCGAACAAGAATCACCAACAACTCTGAAGGATTATCAGAGGAGTTGATCATCGAAAAGAAGTTAAGAACGCCTGAAGGTTCTGAGGATGAACGTACGAGAGAAAACCGTCTGCAAGAGATTCGAAGACTTCAAGCGCTTCGTTGGTATGAGTACAAGTCTCTTATGCCATGCTGGGAGAGGCTGTTTGCTATGAAAAATCCTTGGTCTGATGTCAAAGATTTAAGGCCAAAGTGGACGAAAGATAATCGACCACCTCCTCCAGCTGATGCTCATCCATCCTCTCTGAAAACTCCTGCCGATTTTCAAGAGTTGGTTGATGCTCGGGAAGCACGAGCACAGAAAAAAAAAGCCAAAGCTAAAAAGGAGGCTGCTGCTGCTGAGGGTACCGTGGAAGTTGGCCCTAGTGCCAAATTGAAGGCTGGCAAGAAATCAGCCAAGCGAAAGAAAAGGGTGGTAATTGTCTCGCCACCAGATGCAAGCTCCAATGATGAAGAAAATTCAGATTATCAAGACCCTGGTACAGAGGCTGATGTCGAGGACATTCCTCTGAAAAAGAAGCCGAGCAGTAAATGCATTAGGATCCAGGAGCCAGCTGCACAGGCTCCTCAAGCAAATATTGACTTGACCAACTTGGTCACTGATCCGACCATTTCATCTGCTCCACCAGTTCAAGCTCGCCAACCAAAACCTTCGGCCAAATCGAAGGGAAAGCAAGCTCAAGTTGCTGAGATGATGAAACTCTTGTTCAACGTAGAGAAAGGCTGGCAAAGCAAAAAGAGCAAGAAGAAAAGGACTTGACAAATTCCAAGCTCCTGAACTTTCACAGCCAGCCCGAGCATAAAAAGGCCCAGGTTGCTCAACAACTAGGCATTTTACATTTGGTCAGTGAAAAGTATCGTCGACAAATTGCTGAATGCAAAATTCCTGATGCACCGAAAGAAAAGGTCGTGGCCCCCAGCGCCACCGAGAAAGTTGTGACTCCCACAGTCATGAAGGAAAAGGTTGCAACCACAAGTGTTGCGAAGAAAAATGTTGAGGCCCCTAGCGCCTCGAAGGATAAAGCTGCGGCCCCTAGTGCCGTCACCAAACCCATTGCTGCTGCCAAAGCCACCAAGGAGGCCGAGAAGAAAGCCAAGGAGGCTAGACAAAAAGCTCAGGCGGTTCCAGTTCCTCGAGCCGCACCTGCTCCTGCACCTGCACCTGCTGCACCTGTTTTTTCCGGCCCTCGTGCCGATGAAGAGAGTTCAAACGAAGGAGATCCTGCTGCCCATGCTCCTTGGGATGCTACAAATATTTCGCATATCCTCTGGAAGATGGCTACCACACCGAGCAAAGTCACTGCCGAGGATGATGTCCCTGCTGAAATCCAAGAGCATGTTGCTCGATACATGATTCGCTGGGAAGGGTATATCACCCAGGATCGCAAGAACAAGGAGCAAGTGAATTTTTACTCCAGACAACTTCAAGAAGAAACCGAGGACATTGAGTCCCGAAAGTTTTTCAAATCCAAGATTGCCACTCTTGAAGCATCCAGAAGGGCACAGAAGGAAAACCTGACCGCTGTGTATGAAAAGGTTCGGCAAATTGTGTCGGCCGTATGCAAAGAGCACAATGATGCCCTGTTCAAGAGACAATCTCGTAAGAGAAAGTCTGCTGCCCCAACCTCTGCGCGTGGGACGCCAGAGATCGAAAAGAATGCCAAGAAGGCAAAGTCTACCGAGGTCGTTGCTGCATCAGCACGACAAGAAACTGCACCAACCCCCACCAAGCAACCAACTCCTCCTCGTGAGAAAACTCCACCACCTCGCCAAGCCACACCTCCACCTCGCCAACAAACACCTCCACCTCGTCAACCATCACCACCAAAAGCCTCGTCGCCACCACCACCACCGAACATTATTCCATCATCCACCCCAGCCATCGAGACCCAAGCCCAAGCAGAGACCGAGCAACTTTCTCAGGTCGAGCAAGAAACTCAAGCCCCCATCTCCTCTGCTCAGAAAGATTACTCCTCTGCCCAGACTCTGCATGAAGGATAAGACGCTGATGTTGATATCACGACAGTTTCCTCTCGTCAAGATGTCATCGAAGGAAACAGTTCTGGAGATGACGGTTCCAGTGACAGTTCTTCTTCCTCCTCATCAAGTTCCTCGAACGAATAAATGGTTGATGCTTTCGCACAACTAGACGAAGATTTGGAGGTCATGGAGAATGAAGAGGCCGCTCAGAATGCTAATGTCGACGAAGGAGTTGCCGTCGAAGCACAGGCCGAGGAAAATGCTCCTCCAGCCATCCCAGCTCAGGACATTGTAAACGTTCCATCTTCAATTCCTCGCCTTGCTGACCCAGTTTTCCAAATGCCAGATAATGCTTCCGAAGTTTTTCCTGTTGATGAGCTGCTCCATTCTGCTCATCCGAGAGAAATGTTGCCTCTGTTCCGCTCAGATGTTCCTCGAGGAGGCCCCATCTTCAAAAGGCGCGAACACAAGCCATTTTTCTTCGGAACCAATCCATACGAGAAGCCCAGAAGTGCATATTCTCTTCGGTTTTGGACCCAAGAACAAGCCATCTATTATAGTCGTGTGCTGTACAACAAGGCTAGAGTGTTCCAACATCAATACCTCGATATGCCTTCGGTGTACTCCACCTCATGTTTCGAGAATGTTGCCGAGACAATTGATGGTCTTCATGCTCACAAGATGTTTTCTCTCGATTGTGGCTACAATCCCGAGCTTATCAAGCAATTTTATGCAACGCTCTATGTCACTGGTGATCCCGAGAACTCGAAGACGTGGAAATTTGATTACATGATCCAAGGCCAAGTATTTCATATGACTGTCGACCAATTTCTGGCCATCATCAATTTACCTCGGTTCGAAGGATTACCACATAAGATTCATGACTTACCTGCTCCAACTCCTGCTGAATTTTCGACGATCATGAATCCAGATGTCGTAGGAGATAACTACCCGGCTGAGCCCAAGCCAAGACACTTAGTCTTTGAAGCAAAGTCATGGTTTTATATTCTTTCGAAGACTTTGATGCCAATGCTCGATGTGCACGATGATTTTCCTATTCCCAATGACGTACAACTTGCTCTGTTGAAGTTAGTCCATGGCCATCCTTTCGATTTTGAAGACTACTTCATCAGAACTTTGGTGTCTTGTGCTGATGATCACAATTCCCACAAGCCGTATGCACCATGGCTGATGGCTATCTGCAATTACTCTCGGGACGTGCCATTCCCCGTGTCAATTTTCCTGAAGATTTTCACTCCACCAGTTAGGGAAATATTGCAGATTGTTGCTCGACCCAACGATCAATATGCTGAGCACACTGGCATCCGTGCCCATTTAACTGAGCGTAATATTCGCTCGAAGTTTATGAAGCCTGTGCATCACATGGAAGTTTCTCTTCGGTCCCAGCAAATGCTTCAACATCACATCGACCAAGATTTCATTCAGAAGCAAGCTTTGATGGACGAGATTAATCATTTGCGCAATATTACCATGAACAACAATCAGATGCTGCGTGAATGCCTTCGCCGAGATTGGAAAGGACTGCGGAAATTCAATTCCCTCGGTCAACTTCAACGATGTGGTTTCGAAGAATATCCTCCCCATCTGACCAGGAATTGGACCAATGATGATCGAGTAGATCGCCCGGATCCCAATATCCCTCTGCTGCCGAAGAACAGAGATGTACTCAGTGTTGATGACTATTACCACATCACTTTGAACACCTTCTCTTCCGACTCCGAGCAAGATGAAGCCCCTCGACGTCCAGCGAGATTTTACACTCCACATCCTCGAAGCCCCAGGACCCCGCCGGAATCGCAACTGGAATCTTCTGGAGATCAACACTCCTTCCGCACGAAGATCACTCCTCCAGGCGCTCGCCCAATTCGTCGTGCTCCAACGCTCGTCGAATCCTCTCGACGTCGCCGGAGCCGCCACAGCGAGTAGGGATTTCTTTCGACCATATTCTCTTGACTTTTTGTACATTGTGACAAAAAGGGGGAGATGTAGTGGCATCGAAGAAATTAGTTTGCCTACGGGGTTAAGGGCTTTGCTTTTCATTCGATAAACTTTTGAACCTTGAGGTTTCTGAGTAGTTTCAACAAACTTTCGATTCATATTCGATCTGGCTGTAACTAACTCTAAGTAGGTCTGTGAACTGCTACTCTTTTTCGTAAGATATCTATCTGTTGCTTGCGATACTTAACCTTTTGCAGGAAGTTATCTTTCATATAAGTTCACAGGTCATTCGAGGAGATTGCATTTTTCTCATTGGATATTATCTGGAATGCAATTTCACTCGCTAAGATTATTGATGTTTTTCCCTCGACTCTACTTGTCAAATATGCACTTCACAGGAAACTCTTATCTTCCGTGCATACATCAAGGGGGAGTATTTCATCGATCTTAGCACTGGTTTATCATCGAAAAATCAAAACTTTTTTGAATTATTTATCGATGCCTGTTTTGGCAACAATCGTCCAAAACGGGGGAGATTGTAAGAGCAAGTTTTGCCCCCGAAGGTTTTGGACATTGTTGGACAAAGCAGAAGTGGAACTAATATTGTTTTCGAGTATAAACAGATACTTAGGTTCCGAAAGAATGGAGTTTTCAAGTACAAGATCGAAGGACAACTCACTGCAGCAGAGCTGCAGTCATCTACCGAACCCTTTGAAGGAAGACGACCCCTAAAAATGTTGTCAAAGAAAAAGTCTCTCTCGAGTAAAAGCGCAACGAGGAGAAAGCTGAAGCTGGTCGAAGACTTAGTCTTTTTACTAGTTTCTCTTTATTTTCTTGAGTCGTAGGAAAAACCGTACTATTAAGAGGGGTTTGCTAGTTGAGATCTTAGTCGAAGTGAATTTGCTCTGCTCAACCTAAACCCACAAAAGCCTACCGACAGAAATCTTACTGAGTCGAGTGAATAGCTCGAAGGAAAAGTCTTCGCACTTCGTGCCTTCGAGAGAGAACTCGCTCGGTAAGTCAGCTTACTTGTTCCTCAAGTAAAGTTGCGCATTGATTGGAATCCGACCGTTGTGGACACGTGTCAAGCGGTTGCATCGGGTCACTTCAGTCATTTTACCCATCGGGATCGCCAACTATAAATACCCCGCACCTACCCGCCATTTTGGGTGGGCTGCTCCACTGAAGATTCTAAGACAGAAGTCTGTGAGCATCCCAAGAGAGATTCATCGAGAGAAAACCAAAATCCCAAGTCTGAACTGAGTTGAGCAATTCACTATGACTTAGGTCGAGATTAGCCGATCCTTTTATCTTGGAGAACTGCAAGTCTCCTAGACGGTTAGGCGTCGCCTGTCAAGCAGTCGAAGAGAAATTGTCACTGCTGAAGGAAGTTTGTAAAGGTCTCGGAGATGTCCTGAATCATCTACCACGAGTGAAAATTGGACAAGCTCGAGGAGTTTGTTGCAGTGGAGAATAGGACGGAGAGAGTTTTGCTCCAGGTGTTCAATCACCAGTCCCTCCAACCAGACATAGCACTTTGCAGAGTGTGAACTGGTTTACCAAACATCGTCGTGTCAGGCTCGTTTTCCTTCATGCGTTTACATTAAGTATTTACTCGTTGCCTGTTTGTCTTCGATGTTTTCCTTCGCTCCCAATCCTTTCGAGCTATGAATTACCTTCGATACTGTATTTCCTTCGAGATGTTCTTAGTCCTTCGCAGTTTGTTTGAATTCCTTCTAAGTTCCTTAGAATTTTTAGAAGTGATCATTCACCCCCTCCCCCTCTGATCATTCTTGAGCTTTCAATTGGTATCAGAGCTAGGCACTCCCTACGCTCTGCGTATTTTGGTCTAACAACCTGGAGTGTTGTCAAGAATGTCGTTTGCAGCTGTTCGCTCGGGGGAACCAATCCCTATCTTCAATGGGAAGGACTATCCCTATTGGAAGGACAAAATGAAGAGGAATATCATGGCTATCAACTCTGCCGCTTGGGAAGTTGTCAAAAATGGTGTAACTGTCAAAGACACTAAAGCCATCACTCCTGAAGAGGCAAAGAAGATAGAACTAGATGCTGAAGTCTGGGTCTTCATTACAAATCATCTGATTCCAGAAAAATATCATGAGGTCAAGAATATTCCTTCGGCCAAAGGTGTTTGGGACTATCTCGAGAAGATTGGTGAAGGTGTCTCCACTCAGAAAGATGCTCGTATTGACACCCTTCGAAGCAAGTTCTATCGTTTCAAGAGGCACGAGGGAGAAAAAGTTAGCTCCATATACAGCAGACTCACTGCGCTGTCAAATGAACTGATTTCCCTCGATGCCGA
The DNA here is from genome assembly GCA_950022295.1 of Bromus sterilis. Taxonomy (NCBI): domain Eukaryota; kingdom Viridiplantae; phylum Streptophyta; class Magnoliopsida; order Poales; family Poaceae; genus Bromus; species Bromus sterilis. Next base: position 446,415,086 of record OX465595.1, on the reverse strand, counting down.
AGACATTACCAATCGGATTATTGTCAGAACTTTGCTCCGTTCCCTTGATGATTCCTTCGATCACATTGTGTTGATGATTAAGGAAAGGACTGATTTCAAGGATCTAGTTACCGCTGATATTCTCGAGAGACTTAATACCTTCGAGATGGAAGAAGATGAAAAACGAGATGTTAATGGGACACGAAGAAAATCTCATGCACTGAAGGCCAGAGCTTCGCATCACTCCTCTCCTGAAGCTAGTTCTGAATCGGGTTGTGCCTCAGATGACCCCGAGAACATTGGAAAATATCTGGCACTGATAATGAGAAGATTCAATCGCTTTCAGAGAAGGAACTCCTCTTCACCGAAGAAAAACTACTCTTCAAGACATTCAAGCAATTCATCACAGTATCGATCATCATCCAGAAACTCATCAGCGAAAGATAACTGTTGCTACAAGTGCAAGAAGCCAGGTCACTTCATTGCTGATTGTCCTCTCTGGGAAATTGAACATAGATCAAAGCATTCTCACAGCAATTCTTCGAGCAAGTCTCACAGATCGAGCAAAACTATGAGTCGAAGAGATATGATTCAAAGTACGGAAAAGACAAGAAAGACGGTTCTGATGATGACAAGAAGAATAAGTATCACAAGCATCGAGAGGGTTCTTCCTCGAAATCACATTCCTCTCGACGAAAGAATTCCCACGGTGCCAAAGCCTATCTGGGTAAAGAGACGAACTCTGAAGATGAAGCATCCGGTTCCGAAGCTGAATCAAACCCAAGATCTGGTTCTGATTCTGGTTCTGAATCTGATGGTGTTGCTGGTTTAGCATTTTCTTCGAGCAAGACTTGAAGTTCATTCTTCACCAACCAAAGCAGCGAAGATGAATCTCCAGCTTACTGCTTCATGGCCAAGGCTAAGGTATCCTCATCTAAGAATTCCTACGATACTTCTGATGGATCTGCTTATGAAAGTAACTCTAGGATAAGTTATGCTAAACTTGCCAAAATTGCTTCTATCCAACAAGATGAGCTAGATTCTCTAAGTGAAACCATTCAAAAATCTGAGACTTTGTTGATCGATGAGATTGAGAAGGGTCAAACTTTGACGAATGAGAATGCTGCTCTGAAGGAAAAGTATGATGAACTTTCCTCTCTTCATGATCTTCTCTCAGTGGACTACGAGAAGCTAACCTATGAATTCCTTCAAAAGAAAATGGCTCTCGAGAAACTGAGAGAGGCGAATGAAGAGTTGGAATGTGTCAATCTCACGCTCATGGCTCAACAAGGCTCAGAAGCTAAAAATGAATCTACTTCACCTTGCTTAACTTGTTTGGAACGAAGTAAAATTGAGTCTATTTCTGAGAGATCGAAAGGAAAGAAACCTATTGTTATTGATGATGCTAACCCCTCGAACGAGGAAACCATTACCGAGGAACTCCTCAGGTTAAAAAATTTATTTGAAACAGGCATGTTCAAAAGTGTGCAGGGACACCAGTACCTATGTGATATCCTACGAAAGGCTCTTCTTCACAGGAATCCACGAAACGAAGGAGTTGGCTTCGAAAGGAAAATCAATCCTGATGGAACCTACTGGGAACCCGAGCAGTATCCTAAAACTTTCTGGGTTCTTGTGAAAGAAAAGCCGAGTATATTGCTGCCGGCTCATGCTGCACTCAGATTCTGTGGCTCAAGCAAACGCTGAAAGATTATGGTATTCTTGTGAAGAAAATTCCATTGCTATGTGATAAGGAGAGTGCTATCAAGATTGCCCATAACCCTGTGCAACACTCTCGAACGAAGCATATTGACATTCGTCATCATTTTCTTCGAGATCACGTTCAGCGAGAAGATATCGTGATCAGCCATGTACGCACCGAAGACCAATTGGCTGATATCTTTACGAAGCCCTTGGATGAGAAAAGGTTCTGTGCACTAAGGTGTGAGTTAAACATATTGGACTCACGCAATGTACAGTAAGATCATAACTATCGGTACTATGTATTATATGTTTTCTTTCTATGGTTGTTTACTTACGTTAGTTTTCTATCGTGTTTCTTTTTTCGTTTGTTTTTGTTCGTTTGGTGTTGTCCTATACACTTACCACTCTGAGTTGTATCACTGTTTTCCCCTCGGATTGATTAAGCATCGGACCCTGTTTTCCCTTTATTCTATCCCTACCCCATCTGTGCTTTTCTCTCGTGATCATGTATATATGTACTCGATCAAGATTCCCTTCGAATGTCATTGATTCCGAAGGTAAATCTATCGAACGTTTCTCTACTTTTATACTCGATGTTCGATGAGTTTGGTCTCGGACGTGGAGCAACTTTCCTTTGGTTCGTTGGGATTTTCCCGCGATTACCGCCACAAAATCCGTCCGTTGAATGCGGAGAGACGCGAAATCTGCGCCGTTGGATCAGATCTGACAGTTATGTCAGACCCCCTCCCCTATAAATACTGATCCACGCCACCGGCTCAGTCATCGCAATTTCCTCGAATTCTTCTCTCTGCTCCCAAAGTTCTCTCTCGCGCGCCGCCGTGCTGCTCGTCGCCGTCGACTCCCTCGCCGCTTTGCTGCCGGAAGGAAGCCGCCGGAGACCTTCCCGTCGATGAGGAACTTCATCCGCGTCGCCGTAGTCGCCGTACATCACCGAGTTAGGGTATGCACGGCTCTACGACTCGATTCCAATCTTTGCTGTTCATCGAGTCCTAGATTTGTTCTTGATTTTCTCTCTTTTTCTTAGGTCTGTTTGATCTGTTTGGATCATTGAATCTTGGGAAATCTGTTTCTAGCGTTTTCTGTCGATTCCCATCTGAGCTAGGTAAGAAATCCCTCGGATTCTCTCACTTAAGCAATTTCCTCAGAAACGTATCGATAGACTTGGTTGCGCAATTCGTTCATACAAGTTCTTCGTTAGATTTACACCCGATGGAAATCTAGCCTAGCACTTGCTTGAAAAACTTGCTGCAAGACATGCTTATCAATAAGTTTACTGCATTCAAAACGATTTTCCTCGAAATCCGTTGGTACTTGTTCACAACTTCCCTACTTTCCCTCGTACCTATCTGTTTCGCAGGAACATGTCTGGGATCGAAGGAAATGTCAGAGCACCCAAGCGTGTGGGAGGCCGAACAAGAATCACCAACAACTCTGAAGGATTATCAGAGGAGTTGATCATCGAAAAGAAGTTAAGAACGCCTGAAGGTTCTGAGGATGAACGTACGAGAGAAACAAACACTGTATATATCATCTTCAATATTTCGTGTTTCTATCCCCATAGGCCATAGCCATAGATGTATCTTCTTTTATCCGCGCAAAAAAAAAAGACGTGTCTTCTACTCCCTCCGTCCGGAAATATCTGTCGCAACGACATTTTTACAAAAACCCGCTCGACTTTTTCCCGACCAAACCCGCAGTCCCCGTCTCCGTTCTGTCTCGCCGCCGACGCGCTCGCGCTTGCTCTCGCTCCCCCTCCTTTCTCTCTCGCCGCCGACGCGCTCGCAGCGGACGATCTCCGCTCCTGCTCCCCGCCAAGCTGAGATCTTTTCCCTCCCCTCCACCTTTGTTCCCATCCCCGCACTCCCATTCATCTTCAGTCGCGTCGCCGTGCTCCCCTCCACCTACCCGCGGCGAACCTCCGAAAAAGGTTGGAGTTTTCGGTTAAATCCGGCGACCCTTCACCGCCACCAAGCTCCTGGAGCGAGGCCCACGGCAGCGGTCGGTTCCGGCGAGCCGCCTCCGGCCGCTTCAGCGGAAGAAGAGGAGGTGGTGGAGGAGAACTGTCGCAGGGAAGAAGAGGAGGAGGAGCTCGAGCTCGGGCTTTGCCTCGGGTCCAAGAAGAAGCAGCAGAGCAGTCACCGACGCCGGCGCCGTGCTGTATCCTGACTGCAAGGGACCAGCAGCCGGCGGAACGCTCGCTTCAGGCCACCCGCGGAGGTGAACATCACGAGCCAATCTAGCTTCTTGCTCTTCTGAAACTCTGAACTGTACGCTTGTGGTACTGTCCAGTTTACACTTCCCACAAGAGTGCTATCAAAAGAATAAATCGAGGATATCTGGTGGTTGATTCGTACAGATACACGGTGTATGCTGTTTTCTTGCTATTCTTGGAGTACACATCAGTACACATTAATGTTAGAGTAGTTCATTTGTTGTAGCCTAGTTGCAATAGAAATTTATTCAGTTACAAGTCCAGCTGATGCACATTCATCCTACAAATGCAGTTTCAACAACATATAGACAGATGATAGGCACTCTAAGTGTCGGCTGATACCGAGTGTAATCTGGTTGCATTTAGGAACCTCAACTGTCCAGCTGAATCCACACACAGAATGACACATATATGCAGCCGGTGGCCGCACCTCGGCCACAGCCACGGCCTGGCCTGCACACAGTCAGCAACCAAGCAGCCTGCTGCCTTTCTTATTTCAAACACAAAACACACGACAACAAACAGAGGCAGGCCAAAGTTGGCCTGAAGGTCCTCTTCTGTACTGATTGCATTATGAGATGAAAGTTGGCCAAAGTTTCAGAATAGGAGTACTACTAATTGCTTGGAGTATTAAGCACTATTTTCAGTTATTTTTCAGTTAAGTTGGCTCTCTACTGGTTGATTAAGCACTATTTTGAGTTAATTTTCTCCAAGCACAACTGCTCCATGCTTGCTATACACTGTAGAATTTAATTTGGTACTGTCATTTGTTGTATTTCAGCATTGGAGGAGCATTTTTCTACTGTCATCTGTTGCTCTTAGCAATTCTTTGAAATTGCAGATAAATTGTACTCTTAGCATTGGAGTAGATAAACAGGGAAGAGTAAATCAGATGATTGATTGTGAAATTTTAGTTTGTAATAACTGTACCAGCCTTCTCTACTATCCTGTTATCTTCCTTTTCTTGTGGCTCATTGCAGTTTGGATAGAAAAACTATAACAACTAGGAGTATTTTTTTACCATCATGATACAGCAATACAATATTGATCCACATTGATCTGCTTACACAAGATTAGTGTCCCCTTTCTCTGGTTGGAATGTGCTGCCACTTGGAGGAGGTGCCACATTTTCTTTACCTCTCTCTGCTTGATTGGTGTTGCTGCTCTTTTTTCCCTTTCTCTCCTTGGATGGTCCTGCTGCTCTTCTTTTCTTTTCCTTGCTTGGAGGCTTGGGGGGAGCTGCTTCTATAAGGGCAATGGTTTGAGCAAGTAGTTCAGCCGGGACAGGTAGAGCGAGGCCGTGCCTTTCTTCTGGCAGCATTTGGTCCTTATTCATGTGAGGAGTCTCATAGTCATTGCCTCCTTTTTTTCTTCATGACCTCAAGCATACACGTCTGTAGTGTTAGAAAGCTTCGATCCAGCTTGTCGACATCATAGTCATGAAACTCTTGCTCCACACCTTCTATCAATTCTCGGATATTTTTAGGTGCTCTAGTATCCGTGTGTGACTGAAGAGATCGGAAGAGGCTCAAGTCGAGAACGTTCATGTCTGGACTGTTTGGTGGTTGCTGCATCAACTTAATGTCCAAATCAATCTGCTCTACGACATGGGAAAAACCCTCGTCATTGGGTAGGACGTGAGGTCTTGCGTTGTCTTGCTGGATAAATATGGTGCTGCCTTCATCTTCGTCAGGCCACACGTCCTGTATAGCCGGAATCACTTTGTCGCAGAGATATTCTCTCATGACATCTCTAGTAACTTTCATTGATTTCAGTTCAAGTGTCCCCTTCTCTCTGTGTCGACTCTTTCTCTTTGCCGGAGTCTCTATGAAAAAGGGCCAAATGCCAATTTTGCCATCGAATGTTATTTCCCCATCATCACCATATCTGGGCCTCGCCACAGCTGCTAGAAACATCACTTTTCCAATGCTTTGCTTGTTCCTCGTGGTGCGCAAGGGTCTAGGTTCTTCAGGTATAAGGTAATATGTGTTCTTCACCTTTGTCATATCGAACCACTTCTCATCGAGGTGGACGATTTTGTCCATCTTCTGAAAAATAAGCGTGCTCGAATTGACAAAAGATACACCAAACTTCAATCTATCAATCTTGTTAGTTTCTGACATCACCGGCTTCAAGCTGCTAGTGTGCCGAACCACCTCGCCCAACTGGACCCTTGCGTGTAAGGTTGAGGGGCAAAGACCCAAAGACCTTGATAGAGCTCGAATTGTCTTCCTCTTGTTTAGTGGGATTGTCGCTATCCTCGACAGTTCTAAGTCTTTCCTCTTACGACCATTTCTACCCTTCTTTTTGCTGGAGACATCCACTTCAAGACCTTCTTCAAGTTGTTTATTTGCTTCCTGCCAAATTCTCTCTATTGTACGAACAGTTGTGTTCAACAAGCTTGCAACGAGCTGCTTGTCGACAGGCAGGATATATCCATCTCTGCTCCTCCTCATCACTTCCAAAGCAAAGTAGACAGCATATCTTTGCTTATCTGTTAGATTTGTTGCAGTTTTTGTTGGATCTGCTTCCTCTTGAGCATCCAAAGCAATAGGAGCAGCTTCCTCTTGAGCATCCAAACCAATAGGAGCAGCTTCTGGAGGAATCTCGTTCAAGTCAATAGGAGCAGCTTCCTCTTGAGCATCCAAACCAATAGGAGCAGCTTCTGGAGGAATCTCGTTCAAGTCGATAGGAGCAGCTTCTGGAGGAATCTCGTTCAAGTCGATAGGAGCAGCTTCTGGAGGAATCTCGTTCAAGTCGATAGGAGCAGCTTCTGGAGGAATCTCGTTCAAGTCGATAGGAGCAGCTTCTGGAGGAATCTCGTTCAAGTCGATAGGAGCAGCTTCTGGAGGAATCTTGTTCAAGTCAATAGGAGCAGCTTCTACTTGTCGAGGGAACTCCGCCTTGTAACCGTGTACCAAAGGTTGAGAGAAGAGGTCCTTTTGATGCATCCTATTGTATTTCCACATATGCAATGCTTTATGGGGTAGTTTCTTCCTCTTGGAAACCAGCTTGTATACTTTTTCACCATCAATTTGTTTTCTCATGTACTCATTGGAGAGCACTATTTGATTATCAAATTTCAGCATTGTCTTTCTTTGTCAAGCAACCGTAGGATAATTATGCTTCTCTTCGAATGCTGCTGCTGCTTCTCTTTGTTCCTGTTAATTTATGCAATAAAAACATGCTCACTGATGGCTGACACTTGAAGTAAACATAAACATTACTACTCACTGATTAAGTGCACCACAATTATTCATACATGATGTACTGCCACTTGGATGTAAGTGTGCAGATTTAAATTCAGAAACTAACTTGTGTGCATGGATCAATCAAAGATCTGTATGAATCAAAGAGATAATTATAGGACCATGAGAACCACGATTTATGATTGTACATTTTGTAGAGTGTTATCTCTCTTTGTCAAGTTAATTTTGATCTTTTATTTAAATTTCTCATGAATGTACCTGAATCTTTTCAGATGGAGTGACATTCAGGCTGGGAGAACCATAGTTGGAGAAGGAGATTGCAGTTCAACAAGCAGCTACAGTTTCAACCTTCCACTGCAAAATCAATCAGAATTCAGTCATGTGTTCAACCTTGAAGAAACCAAGCAGCTGAACACAACAAGCAATCCATCAACCTGATGAGGTGTCTCTCAGTGTTCAACAACAGTTCTGAATTCTGAGTTCAACAGCAGCAAAATCAATCAGAATTCAGTCATGTGTCTCTGTGTTCAGGTTGTGTTCTGATTTCTGACGAAGAAATTAACAAGTCTGTGTTCTGAATTCTGAGTTCAACAACAGCAAAATCAATCAGAATTCAGTCATGTGTCTCTGTGTTCAGGTTGTGTTCTGATTTATGACGGAGGAATTAACAAGTCTCTGTGTTCTGAATTCTGAAAATTAACTGAAAATGTTCAGGTTTTGTTCAGGTCGCTCTGAATTCAGGTGAACTGCAGACGGCGCAGAGGACCTTGAAGCGGTCCTTGTTCGACATTGAAGACCTCGGCTGCACTTTAACAAGTAGCTACAGACAACGACGAGGACCTTGGAGCTGCAGACGACGGCGAGGACCTCCTGCCCCTTTCCTTGGCGGAGCTCGACCTCCACGACCTGCACTTCAACAAGCAGCGGCGGACGGATGTGCACCTCTTGCAGGTTCAGCAGCGGCCCAAATTCAGTAGCATACCAGGACGTGGCTCGGTGGCTCTTGGCACTCTCGGCTGGAGCTCGGAGGGAGCAGCGGTGAGGTGGGGCGACCCCCACGGGAGTCCTCTTGTACGGAGCGGCGGCGCGGCCGTAGGAGGATGCGCTCCCTCCTGTGCGGCGCGCGGAAACACGCGAGGTCGAGCTCCCTCCTATCCTCCTGCGCTTGGACGGCTACGGCGAGTTCGACCTGGCTTCTATCCTCCTGACCGCAGACGGCGACGGCGAGGTCGACCTCCCTCCTGCAATGCGGCGGTGGAAGGCGTGGAAGAACCTGAGGTCGAGATCCTGCGCGCGCGGCCGGAGACGGCGAGGTGCTTCGCGCGCGGCTGGCGACGGGCGAGGTGCTGCGCGCGCGGCCGGAGACGGCGAGGTGCTGTGCGCGCGGCCGGCGACGGAGCTCGGAGGAGGACGCCCACGATTTGAATCAGAGGACCAAATTGAAACGTTTAAAAAATATTTAGGACGAATGTGTAAAATGATATTTGTACAGCGCGCGCGACAGATATTTCCGGACGGAGGGAGTAATAAATTTCTTTTTGCTACAACTCTTACAAAAAAAAATCGAGGCAACTACAGCTCTTACATGCTTGAACAGCAGCACACACGTTATCACACGTCGGCCGAATAAACTCCAAAGATTCAGCCTACAGCCGTAAATCGTTTATTTTCTTCACTGAAAAAAACATGAAGCCAGACTCTTCCTTCCTCCATTGGTGGTTTGGGCCACGTCCAGCCAGGGGTTGCGGCCCACAGCGCGTCCGCTGGCTTCCGGCTGCACAGCGTGCGGGGGCAATGCAAGCGCTCGTTTGTTTAGTACCACCTCGGCAAGCGAGGGAGAGACGGACCGGTTTATAACCCTGAGCGCAGCAACTACCATTGTCCCTTCGGGGACATCCGATAAAATTGGAACGATACAGAGAAGATTAGCATGGCCCCTGCGCAAGGATGACACGCACAAATCGAGAAATGGTCCAAATTTTTTTGAGATTTTGCGCGCAGGTCCCTGGACCCTTCTTTTCTGGCCCTTACGTACGCTGCTGCTATTACCGAAAGGTCCTGATATTATTCCTTCTCAATCAGCTTGATCCTCAAGACTGCTGTTTTACACTTGCAGCTGTAATTTTTATTGTACATAACGCCCTTTATGTTTTTCTTTTGTTTTCTAGTCTATTCAATCTTTATTCCAGTTTGTTCTTCCATGGATCTAAGCTTATCTTAGTTTTTTATTTGGTGGGTAAATCTTTTTTTTTGTTCTAAATCAAATATAATTTCAAATCAATACAACTTATACGTACAAGACTACTAGATGCTACAGATCTTTTTCTATATATTATTTGGCCAAATCTTTTTCTAGATTCTATATATCTTTTTCTATATATTCTACATAGCTTAATTAGTCCAAATCATTTTGAACTATGATATTTCACAAATGTGTACAATTATCTTTAACTTAACCGATCCCCTGTAATTTACAGGAGCAAACGATCGAATATCCTTTAAAGTAGAATATGTGTTCATCTAAAATGCATGGTTTATAACTATGACATCTTATATTTGTGAACAAAGGTAGTACTCGCTATCGGTTTCGTTCATCAACCTCTCCTAGTTTGATTCGGTCAAGAGGGTGTTGTCCTCATCCACTCCGTCACCACTGTTGGAGCCATCATAGGGCGCGCTCCGGTTACATGCGGCGGGAGCTCCTCCATATACGTCTTGTCGGCTTGCTCTGCCTCGAGACGCACGCGAGCCTCTTGGTCTTTCTGCAGCTCGCGTGTGGTCGACACCCGGGGGTCGATCGACATAAACATCAACATCGGCGGTGAGACGCACCTACCTGACGTCGCACTCTCGCGCTTTCCGCATCGCCGATTGGAATGAGCCAATCCAAAGCCTCTCGTGGGTGTCCGGTTGGTGATCTCCTCCATCCACGTCCTCCAATCCAATACCAAATTTATCCTCCTCTAGCACCTTTTAGGGGATCAATTAGAGATGCTATAACAACGCGATCGCATAATCTCCTTCATGTACGGCTTTTCTTCAATCCATTACCATTTTTTCATTTATTTGAGGTAAGTAATAGACATACATACGGACGTGGCTTTTTTGACTACGCGGGCATATGCACCTATTTGTAATACGAACATGATTTGAAAAAGTAAACAAAATAAAAAAAATGGATTTTTTGATATGATGCAAGATGGTCATGTGAGGGTTTTTGGAAAACCAATTTCGTGAAGTTTGAACATTCGAGTAATCCTCGGCAAAAATGACAAAATTTGGGACTGTGATGGTTTTTAGAAAACCCCACTATTCATCAAGAATCAAGATGGTCATGGGTTTTTGGAAATCGAATGTCGAAATACCATGAAATATTGCACGGATGTCACATGCATGAGCATGTTGCATTCCACAAAAATTCAATTTTTTAATTGATTTTTTTTTTAATTTTCTAGTTAATGGGTGCATATGCCCGCATGCACCATTTGGGATTTCCGCATACATACACACAAATATAAATTATGTAAGGAGCTCCCACAAACTAGATAAACTAGATGATACCCCGCGCGTTGCTGCGGGAACTGTTAAAAATATATTTTTATAATTTTTAATGAAATTTAGTATAATTTAAAAAAAATCAATATTTTTTGACAGACCATTCTTATAGTAAAAATCTAATAAAAATTGATGAAAATCTAAAAAATGAGTGTGTAAGACGATATGGGAAGAAAACAACGTTGAGTGGAGACATCACCCTTAGTTAAACCTAAAAATGATAACAACGACCAACACCCCAGGCCAACATCGTTGCTACAGTGCAAAACAATACCGAACACTATAGCTATAGTTATGTTTAACGAAGAGATTACCAGCCATGCCCCAGGCCGAGGCCCTGGTTTCCTGGGGCCCGGCTTCCCCACTGTACATATGTACATTCATACAAAAATGAGGTCACTCATAGGTGTATTGTAGATGTTAATTTTTTTTTTAATATGAACTTGGTCAAACTTTGTAGATTTTGCACCAACATAAAAAGAATGAATATGTTGTGTCGGCTATCAACTTATATTTTGGTACACGTGCATCTCGTTCGTCATGTAGGCGACGTTGCATGGGATCCAGAGTTACCTTCGAAGGAGGACACACTTGAATCCCACAACGAACGGTTCTGTCAAAAACGGTAAATGGATCCTGAGCTCCCCCATCATGTAGGAGCTAGTGCCGCACAGGATTTGTCAAGCGACACACCCGGGAAGTGGTAAGAAGGAATACAATCTTTTTAGATTTGTTCCGCCTTATAGTCACTTCACATTGTCATTGTCATTGTAGCACATGTGTGGACCAGCCCAGAAACGACGTGATGTTCAAAAAACATCAATTGTGATACTTTACAAGTATGAGCAATTCGATCAACCAATTTTATTTGTTCTTGAGTGCATTGAGCCACCCAATGTTCAGGTAGCATACCTACACACGAAAAGGTTGGCATCAACTTTGTTTCCTCAAGGGATTGATTAAAATGTTGGATCATGCAAGCTCTAGGGCCTCGGCTTAAAGGTTGATGTCCTAGTAATATCTAACCTATTTGTGTTCTCATGAAAAATTGTGTATACTTATATCATTGTGATATTTAATTAAATGAATATAAACATAGTTTAGTTGATTAGGTTCATGTGATGAAACCTATCCATGTTGGTTCAAATCTTAAGACTTGGAATGGATGCTTGCATTTTCTTATTCAAGGTTGATATCTGTGATTATGTATAAATATCTACGTCTATTATAGTCATAGTATCTACGATCCATGCGATCAAACTATTCTAATATACTACTGAAAGTATATCTACCCTTTCCCCTAAAATAAAACCCCCCAAACCACCTCCTCCAACTTAATTTCTGAATATTTGTGAGATTAACATTTTTTTCACCTAGTCCTCCTAAACTGTATTTTTTTCTCATTTTTTTTTACTTCTTCCTACCCTTTTGCATACATAACGCCTTACTTTTCACTATTAAACAATTGAAACATTTAAAAAAAATCAAAAGAATTCAATGATAATTTAAATAAGTTAATGAACATACTCAACCAACATTTGAAATTTAAATGCCACTACATCTAACATAGTTCATAAAACCACCACATTCAACATGAATCACACCCTAAAATTATCACCACTACAACTTGCACCAACACTATAAAACCTCAATCTTGCCAAGTTCTCTCCACGAGCAAGTTACCACTAGTGTCTTGCCATTTCATCCATCCTACTCACATCCATGAACATGATTTGGCGGTCGTCGGACTTTTTCTTCATCATTTTCTCATCGACCTCGATTGCAAGACTACACTCCTCTGTTTGCGCCTTCCTCTCTGCAACCTTCATTAAGAAAGCTACGGTCGTGGCATTTTCTCTCAGCCTCTCATCCTCTTGACACTTTGAGATCCATCCTGTTGGAAATATGCCCTAGAGGCAATAATAAAATGTTATTATATATATATTTCCACGTTCATAATTAATGTTTATATTTCTGTGCTATAATTGCAATGACCCTGACTGTGAGATTCAGAAGAAAACTCATTTGCATGTGTGGAAATGTAAACACCAAGAGTTCCTGGTTTAGCCTCTAAGACCAGCTCATGTGCTAACTGATGATTACGTTTTCTTAATCATGGACATTGTTCTTGTAACAAGGATGTCAGTAGCAATGGGAACATATTGTTAGCAGAACAATGATGTTGAACCGACCCCAGTATTGAATGATATACTTAGAGATCACATCGTAACTACGTTATAAGTCATATCATGAAATGTTTTCATATACGTAATTCCTTAGACCATGAGAGTATCGAGTTGCTTCACACAGGAAGACATGCTTTGGTTCTTAGATGAATCCTCCCGTAAATGGGAAGTAGTAAAATAAGTTCTGGGTATGTCAGATGGTGTGGCTAGTGACTGTGATAGTTCAAGAATGGGATTTGCTCCTTCACGATGAAGAAGATATTCACTTCGGGCCCACTCGGTATGACGGTATCCATTATAGTCTGGCCAAACGCATTGTGATTCAGTCACGGGGATACCGGAATACGATAACGAGAAAATGGACAAACGAGCAAAGAGGATAACGAGTGGCTTGTGATCAAGAAGTTGTTACACATGGGTGCCAAACATCTCTCCTCTAACTTTGTCATATATCACGAAGCAAAGGGAATGGTACATGACTAAACATAATGGTTCACTCGAAGTTTCTTCGTGTATGTGCGGGAGTCAACATGGGTGTCCATGGCTCCGCTGTTGATTATTGGCTATTGACAAAAGTTTGTTGACCTATGTCCGGAAGATGTTCTGAGTCATGTACGCACTATACCGAACCTATTGGGTCACACACTTAACGAGCAGTAGTCTGTTAGAATACTAGTATGGTAGAAGGTTTAGTGGAAGCAAAGCAGAATAGTTCATACGGGTACCGGAAGTAGTTCCGGAGATTTATGGAATTGTTCATAAGGGCACCAGAAGTAGTTCTGGGTATTTAAGGTTATGTCCGGATCACTCTGGAGTAGTCCCAGGTGGTTCCGGAACATATGAGAATGGTACTGGGGAAGTCCTGGATCAACCGGAATAGTTTCCGGATAATCGCTGGGCGTCCCGACAACCTTCGCGGTCATCCGGTGGCTTAAACTGTAACTCGGATGGTCTTGGAAACTATCCGGATGGCTCCGGAACGTCTGAGAACGGTCTCGGAAGGTCCTGGAAGTGCTCCAGAAGTGTCCGGAATGTCCCGAAACGGTCCCGGTATGTCCCGGAAGGTCCTAGAAGCTTCTAGAAGGTCATGGAAGGTTCCAGAAGGTTCCGGACAGTACCACCCACTCCCCTGCGCCCCTAGCCTTGGGGGGCAAGCCACCTAGGCTACCCTGGCCGGCCAAGGGGTGGGGGGCGCACCAAGGGGAAGGAATCCCCCTCCAGGTGGAAAGTCCAACTCTCCAATATGACAGGTTTCCGGTGGGAAGGTTTGGGAGTCCAAGTTGGACTCCCCACCCCCCTTATTGCGCCCCAAGGGCCTCTTGGCCACCTATATAATGTGGGGGAGGGGTGGGGGGCGCAGCACAACTTGTCCCCAAGGCCTATGCGCCACCCTCCCTCCTCTAAACCCCGTTGCTCCACTTTTAGACCCCGGTTTAGACGCTGTTCTAGATCGGAATCCGTTAGGGTTTTCTCCCTCTAGTTTTCTCGGTGGCGTTCATCTCTGGACGGCGGAGCGCTGCTGGATTGCTGCTACGGGATGTGTGGATACTAATGGAGGGGTCGTACCTTCGACCCTTCTTCGAGGAGCTTGTTCATGGGACTTGTCCGTGGGACTAGATCGCGGGACTTGTTCGTGGGATTGATCGAGGGACTGTTCGTGGGAGAACTTGCGAGATCTACTTCCACTACGTCCACGAGCTTCACCAACTCTACTTCCGCTACATCGGTTGGTGAGCCATGACCTAAAACCTTGTATGCAATCTTCTTGGATGATCTTGGGTTCTTGATTCGTAGGCCGAAATTTTTTGTTTTCTACTACGTTTCCCAACAGTGGTATCAGAGCGATCCTTGATTAGATGCATGGTTAGGTCTAGATCATATGTGTGATATGAGGCATTGATTTTCTTGTTGCTTCCCTGTCATGTGATTTTTTCTATGCTTGATGGCAAGTTGAGGTTTTGCTACAAGGATTGAGTTTTCCATCGATCCCTCTATGCTGCTTTCAGTATGCTGGTTGCCTTGATCATGGTCTACATCAAACTCCTTGGATCTCATCTTAATCTCGCAATAGAAGATTTAACATGGAGGGGCTTGTGGATTTTATGAACTCAAATCCACACGGGGGTCACGCGTTTAACGAAGTTTGGCTTGTGGCATTAGTTGTTGCACGCACCCCGTATGTTAAACTAGCAACAAAAGAAGTATCGTGTTTTTGTTTTGTCTAGGGTTTCTCGTTTGCCTTGTAAACCTTCTTAACAACCACGATAAAAGTTGCAACAACCCGTGTAGATGGAGATCTAACTCGTTTTTGCAGAGTATGCATGTGATGTGGTATAGCCTTCAAGATTTGCAATGTGTTTGTATGAGATGCTATATGTTATGTAATATTTATTCGCGACCTGCGTGTCGTGGTACGGCATGATGACTGGAGTCATATGATTGTCACTTAATTATGGCCTGCGTGCCATAACTGTTTATTAGCTCGAGGCAAAGCAATAGATAGATGCAAGGTGATGATCTACGATGCGGAGGTGGACCCCGACGCACATGCCGGAAGCCGTGGTGATGTTCCCGGTGCCAAGGAGAAAGTTGGTGGACGCGGTGACTTCTACCACGACGGCGTGAAGACTACGAAGACTTCACGAAGCAAAGGGCTATATCATATCACATAATTTTATGAACTGTCTGTGATGTTTATCCCTTTGATGCACCCTTGTTTGATGCGCGGTAGTCGTGTTTTATTAGGGTGATCTCTCGCAAAACAATATCAAGTTGATAGTGTTCTTCCAACTGTAGCACCGTCTATACTATGTTTCACATCGGAGCAGGTCATGTCACATGGGTGCACACGTGTGTGACGCATAAAAGGCGGGTGTGCTAAAAGAACACACAGCGCATTACACTTGGTTGTCTTGACGGTTTGGATAAAAGTTTGCTACCGGAACACGCTCATCGAAATATGAACAAGAATCACATGTGTTGTGATTGGCAAGTTGGCCTACCGGTCCAATCTAAGTCATTAGTGATGTCACATCAATGGCGGACGATTGGGTCGGATCTTGAATCACTCCAGCATCAATTACGAGAGATATTGATCTGAGTGGGAGCGCACTTAGTAATTAAATTGATTAATCACAAGTGCAACTTAATTATGAACAAAGTCTTAGTATTTGCATTATCGTTGTAGAATAATGGCTCGCATTACCACCTTCCCAATTGATTTTGATTAACTGTATTATCTGGTAAAAACTTTACGATTGGTACCGTATTGTGAGGACTATCCTCAATAGTGCCGAGAAGGACCATGTCCTATCGCAAATTTTTGATGCTCTCCCGCTGATGCTATGGATGATGTGACTTATGTCCATAATCCAAAATGCTAGAATTCCACCACAGCTAAGTGCATTGTCTTCACCACCATGAAACCCGAACTTCGAAAAGTTTGGGATAGTTATGTTATATTCATGGAACTGAAAAATAGTTTTCAGTAGTAAGACAATTAATGTTGGATATAAGATATCTAGTACAATGTATGATTGTAAGCATTAGTGAAAATATTCACTGTGCTCTTAACGAAACGGATAAGTGTGGGATCCAGAAGAACACTGGTCATATGATGATGAGGATTAAGGGAAAGGAAGTTCCATAGTGTGTTAGTAAGACTTACATGCCGGAAAGTCCATGGCATGCGCCACCCTTGATCATGTGTGATCTTCTGTGAGTAGGAGTGACATTGGAAATAGAACTATGATACGTATAAAGGCAAAACGAAAGAAGACTGGAATAACCAGCTCAGAAATGAAAGTCATACGGAGTTATAGATGAATTCATTGCTGGTCAAGAGATGTAATTCTTGGGAATCATGATTAAGCAGTTAATTGTGGATTCTGTATATTGTGATTAAACTGTTGATCACCGAAATATCACATCGATTGCATATTGTTGCAACTCGTTGCAAGAAATACTATGGCCTTTATGACTAGCTAATGATGAGTTTTGACACGCTCGGGAACACGGTAAAAGGTTTACTATACCGTGTGTTGACTCTATGATTATCTTCATAATTCATTTTAGAGTTGAGTAAATTGTTACTACACTTTAGCCTTGTTGCAAAACATCATTTTGAATCATGTTTGTTGCAAGAGAGTTGTTCAAAGCTATGAATAACGTAAAGGCCATACTTCCATTATGAATAGGGTGTATGTTATGAATCTTGATAATAATACTAAACATCTGTAACACTGACGCTAAACGTCGCAAGACTGACAGAAATACCACATAGATGTGGCACTGCCCTTTATCACAAGTGACATAACATGCATGAAGAATTTCCATAAGTGATGGATTTTCAAGTCATATGATTATGAATCACTTGACGCTTGCGATCTTTGTCTCGAAGTAATGTGACTAAAACACCGTTAATAGGCCATACATGAACGGGCAACTAAACCATTGGTAATCATACATGATGATGTGTGCAGTCCAATAAGTGTAGTTATGTGCAGTGGATTCCCTATCTTCACTCATGAGTTGAAGTAGATATGTGGATATCTGTTCAATAGAGACATACGTCTGAAATCTTTGAAATGTTCAAGGAATTTTAGAGTGAAATAGAAATTCGTTGTAACAAGAAAATAAAGCTTCTGCAAATTAGATTGTAGAAAGTAATATTTGAGTTACAAGTTTAGCGAACGTCTGATGAGTTGTGAAGAAGTGTCATAACTTGCGTCTCCCGGAACATCACTATGAGTAAAGTGTTCGAGAGATGTAATCAAGCCATGTATGACACGGTAAAGATCAAATATGACGTTTATCAATTTGCCATTATACTTATTAAAGTTATGCGTTAGTGACTACGGCTTTTACACTGAAAAGAGCATCATCAAATCTGTTGAAATGACACCATATTAGATGTGGTATGGACTGTTAAAACCATGTTGTCTTTTCTTAAAATTTGGGTATATGAGGCATATGTTTGACATACTCAAAACCCCAAATCAGATAAGTGCTACTTTGTTAAGGTTATGCCAAAAGTTTTGGTATTCCTCTATCACTACACAAAAGCAAAATTGTTTGCTGTTAAGAACAATGTGTTTTGAAGAAAAATAGTTTCTTGCAAAATAGTGAGTGGGAGGACAGTGCAACTTGTTAAAGATTGTTGAATCTTCAGAGAAGTGCGCAGCTGAACCACACAGGTTAGACAAAAATCGTACAAACATTCATGATATGTAAAACGAGATATTGTTGTTCGACAATGATAAACCTGTGATATACAAAGAAGCGTTGATGGGCCCTGACTCCGGGATTTGGCTAAATGCCAAATAATCCGAGATAGTATCCATGGAAGTAAGTCAAGTTTTGAACTTGGTAGACCCTTGGAAAGACTAAAAGTCTGAAGAATATATATATGGATCTATAATTGATTCGGATGAAATTGTTTTATCCATAAAGCTCAACTCGTTGGAAAATTGTTTTCTAGCAAGTTCAAAGGTTGACTACGGCGAAATAGTGTCGACCGTAGAAATGCTTTAGTCAGTTCGGGTTATATTAGCAATTACTACATATCTCATTTATAGGATATGGTAGAATGAACGTCAAAACAAAGTTCCTACACGGAAATATAACAAAGGACGTATATGTGATACGACCGGAATGTTTTGTCGATTCAAAGGATGCTAAAATAGATGCAAGCCTTGGATATCCAGTGATGGACTGAAGCTAGCATAATGGAGTTGGAATTTTCGTTGTGATGAAATTGCCAAAAGAGTTTGTTTTCATCAGGAATAACGAAGATAATTGAATATTCAAGAAAGTAAGTGGGAGCTGAATAATATTTCTAAAACCTTATGTATATGACATATTGTTGATTAGAAATGATATAAATTTCTTGACACAAATAAGGACTTTATTGAAAATAGTTTTCAGCTGAAGTACTTGGGCTAATATAGCATTAGTATTGAGCGCAGTGATCTATGAAGATAGTAAGTGCCTGATCATGCTAAAGCCAACACTGCATATTGACATGATACTAAAGTAGTTTAGTATGAAAACGCCAGGAAGGATGTTCTTGCCGAGGTCACGGTGAAAAGTTGTTTGCGGAAATCGGTGTTCATGAACATTGATAAGCAAAACACATGAATTGAATTTCACTCACATGTGTGTTTGGATTAATCATGTACACCATAATATGTAAAACGACCAGATATGTCCAACGCTCCAAAAGGTTGTGAGCAAGATACCAAAGTGATCAATATGTTGATCATTGGACAAGCAGTGAAAAGTTAAACTTATGATAGATAAGATATGTTTCTCAAAAAATGGAGATAATGAAGAGCTCGTTGTAACAAGTTACACCAGCTGAATTTTGATGTAAATAGTTACACCAATTCAGTCTTCATACTTACTCCGATCGATTTTCGATTTTAATTGGGATTATGTGTTTCACACGTAAGGGTGGCACAGTATGGAGGAACTATGTCAAGTTCGATACTGTGGCGAATTCTATAACACAGGCTAAGTATATTGTTTCTTAAAGAAGTAACAAGGAGGGTATTTTGAATCATAAATTTATTTATGAACATGGTATGGTTTCCTAGATGCTTGAAGCTCATGGAACATTGACGAATGATTTCATGACTTATTCTAAAGGAACCAAGGTCCTGCCAAATGATTCAAACATATACAAAGCTAAACTGATAAAATTAGTGAATTTTATGATAGCGTGAAAACGCGAAGATATGCAAGATACAAACGGGCCTGAAACGTCAGATCCGAAGATGAGGTCTATACCACAAATGAAGCATTTCTTACACCGGTATGCCATAGGTGTAAAGTGCTCAAGCACTGACAATATTATTGACTCTAGTGCAAGTGGGAGACTGTTGGAAATATGCCCTAGAGGCAATAATAAAATGTTATTATATATATATTTCCACGTTCATAATTAATGTTTATATTTCTGTGCTATAATTGCAATGACCCTGACTGTGAGATTCAGAAGAAAACTCATTTGCATGTGTGGAAATGTAAACACCAAGAGTTCCTGGTTTAGCCTCTAAGACCAGCTCATGTGCTAACTGATGATTACGTTTTCTTAATCATGGACATTGTTCTTGTAACAAGGATGTCAGTAGCAATGGGAACATATTGTTAGCAGAACAATGATGTTGAACCGACCCCAGTATTGAATGATATACTTAGAGATCACATCGTAACTACGTTATAAGTCATATCATGAAATGTTTTCATATACGTAATTCCTTAGACCATGAGAGTATCGAGTTGCTTCACACAGGAAGACATGCTTTGGTTCTTAGATGAATCCTCCCGTAAATGGGAAGTAGTAAAATAAGTTCTGGGTATGTCAGATGGTGTGGCTAGTGACTGTGATAGTTCAAGAATGGGATTTGCTCCTTCACGATGAAGAAGATATTCACTTCGGGCCCACTCGATATGACGGTATCCATTATAGTCTGGCCAGACGCATTGTGATTCAGTCACGGGGATACCGGAATACGATAACGAGAAAATGGACAAACGAGCAAAGAGGATAACGAGTGGCTTGTGATCAAGAAGTTGTTACACATGGGTGCCAAACATCTCTCCTCTAACTTTGTCATATATCACGAAGCAAAGGGAATGGTACATGACTAAACATAATGGTTCACTCGAAGTTTCTTCGTGTATGTGCGGGAGTCAACATGGGTGTCCATGGCTCCGCTGTTGATTATTGGCTATTGACAAAAGGCTGTTGACCTATGTCCGGAAGATGTTCTGAGTCATGTACGCATTATACCGAACCTATTGGGTCACACACTTAACGAGCAGTAGTCTGTTAGAATACTAGTATGGTAGAAGGTTTAGTGGAAGCAAAGCAGAATAGTTCATACGGGTACCGGAAGTAGTTCCGGAGATTTATGGAATTGTTCATAAGGGCACCAGAAGTAGTTCTGGGTATTTAAGGTTATGTACGGATCACTCTGGAGTAGTCCCAGGTGGTTCCGGAACATATGAGAATGGTACTGGGGAAGTCCTGGATCAACCGGAATAGTTTCCGGATAATCGCTGGGCGTCCCGACAACCTTCGCGGTCATCCGGTGGCTTAAACTGTAACTCGGATGGTCTTGGAAACTATCCGGATGGCTCCGGAACGTCCGAGAACGGTCTCGGAAGGTCCTGGAAGTGCTCCAGAAGTGTCCGGAATGTCCCGAAACGGTCCCGGTATGTCCCGGAAGGTCCTGGAAGCTTCTAGAAGGTCATGAAAGGTTCTAGAAGGTTACGGACAGTACCACCCACTCCCCTGCGCCCCTAGCCTTGGGGGGCAAGCCACCTAGGCTGCCCTGGCCGGCCAAGGGGTGGGGGGCGCACCAAGGGGAAGGAATCCCCCTCCAGGTGGAAAGTCCAACTCTCCAATATGACAGGTTTCCGGTGGGAAGGTTTGGGAGTCCAAGTTGGACTCCCCACCCCCCTTATTGCGCCCCAAGGGCCTCTTGGCCACCTATATAATGTGGGGGAGGGGTGGGGGGCGCAGCACAACTTGTCCCCAAGGCCTATGCGCCACCCTCCCTCCTCTAAACCCCGTTGCTCCACTTTTAGACCCCGGTTTAGACGCTGTTCTCGATCGGAATCCGTTAGGGTTTTCTCCCTCTAGTTTTCTCGGTGGCGTTCATCTCTGGACGGCGGAGCGCTGCTGGATTGCTGCTACGGGATGTGTGGATACTAATGGAGGGGTCGTACCTTCGACCCTTCTTCGAGGAGCTTGTTCATGGGACTTGTCCGTGGGACTAGATCGCGGGACTTGTTCGTGGGATTGATCGAGGGACTGTTCGTGGGAGAACTTGCGAGATCTACTTCCACTACGTCCACGAGCTTCACCAACTCTACTTCCGCTACATCGGTTGATGAGCCATGACCTAAAACCTTGTATGCAATCTTCTTGGATGATCTTGGGTTCTTGATTCGTAGGCCGAAAATTTTTGTTTTCTACTACGTTTCCCAACACATCCACCTCACCATCTTATCTTGCTTACGTACGGTCGCCGACACTTTGTCTCCATCGATGAGTTGAGTTCTTCTTTGTAGGCGCTAACTCCACCATTCTTCTTCCGCTCCTTTGATATATTCTTCCCATTCGACCGTGATCTAGGAGTCAAGCCACTGTCTTCCCACTCATCGTCGACATAAAATGAGTTAGAGATTCTTAATCTTGACCCTATCAACATTGTTTCATAATTTATCCAATCACACTTCTCTTTATTTGGAGCTCTTTGAATCACTGTTGCAAAGTGAAAGATTTATTTCCCGTCCATTTTATTTCGTTGCTCGTATAGATATTGGATGATGGTTACATACTCGGTAATTGGCACTCCACTCAGCGTGAGGTGTTCAGTTGGACAATATAAATGCGTCACCGATTGCAACTATCTTGGAGGACACTCCGCCAATCAGCGAGAGAACCGTGTGTTTGGTTGGATGGTACCAGCACATTGTGTGGATATAGTATTTCTTAATAATTATCTTTCGAAAAGTTCCATTGGTTTACTCGGATAAAATTGTGGCGTCAAGGGAGATGTTTATCCAAGCATTGCACAAAGTTTCATCCTCCTCGACCTTGTAGTTCACGGATCTTGTAAGCTTCTTCATAATATGTGGGTCCATCTCCTCCACTTTGGGACAAATTGTCTCGCTAGTTGGCTTTCATTCGCCATTGACAAGCCAATGTCCCGAGGCCAATGGTACTAATTTCATCTAGGGTAGCCATGTAATTTTCCAATTTGTTTGGGTCGGTTTGCCCACTACAATGGCAAGAAACCATCACCAAACTTGGAAATCACAAGTTTCAAATACTACATTTGTTGTGCATCACCAAGAATTTTAAAAAGGAAAGAAAAATGTTTTTCTAACCTTTGAGCCTTATGTTGAACTCATTGTGGGCCACAATATCACTGGCATTGGAACTGGAGGGCCCCCGAGGTGGCATACACCATTGTGGATTCCGTCGCTTGACGTACAAGTGGGTCACGGTGGCACGACCTACTTCCTTGCTGCCTCTTCTTCCAACGCCTTGGCCTTTTGGCGCTGATGCCTCTTTCTGTTGTCGGGAACAATCACAATAGTGTAACAACTTAGGGGCCCATTTATTTCTTTCAAACGCTTTGAGTGAACTGAATAAATTTTGAGCAAAATCAACTAAACAACTTTTCATTAATTAGTCTTCATAACTAAAGTAAAGTTGATAGGTTCATCTCACCTCTTTCTCTGGTTTTTGTCTCCCCATGACCTTCTCCCTTGGTGTCATATTGATTTTCTGGCTAATCTCAACAGATGTTGCACACAAAAAAATCAACTTTAGTAAAGTAATTCAGAATAATCTAAATCAAACCAATACTTTTTTTAATTGGCGTATTGCACTAACTTACTTAAATCAATTTGAATCCTACCAAAATCTCAAGTAAATCAAAAAATTCCTTGCCTTATCATGTTCGTATTCAAATCAAATTAAATCTTAGTAAGACTTCGACAAAATGAAAATGATGTTGTCTTTTCTTACCCATACACAAATCAAATCAAATTTGACTGAAATCTAAAATATGATGGGTGTAAGGTATATTTCATAATAAATTAAACTACTGTATTAAAACATATATATCCATTCCAACGAACGAACAATTAGCTAGTACTACTATTCTTTTAGTGCATAATTTTCTATAGTTTATTTTTAAGAAATCAACATATTATGTAGAAAAATTTTGCAACCAAAAAACCCAGGTCGCTCCCGGAACAGTGGAACACCCCATAATCTTAGTTCAAAAAAATAAAATGAGATTTTTGAAAAAGAAGAAGCAGACGTTTGAATTCAAAAGTGCACGCCCCAGCGTGGACTCTCGCCCCTATCCTTATCTATCCACGGGGACTCCACTCTTCCTCCCTCCGGCACTGCCTCCTCCCCTCTCCCTCCTCCAATGCCGCCGCCAATGGCGCTCTCGGTCTCCTCCGCCGCCGCGACCTTCGCCCCGCGCCACCACCCCCTCCTCCCCGCCCGCCACCACCCGCGCCCCTCCCCATCCCGCGCGTTCTCCACGGGGTACGCCGCGAGCTTCTACGGCGGCGCGGCGTCCGCCTCCCGCACCCGCAGCCGCGACGAGGACGAGGTCGGGGACGAGGACGGGTCTTCGTCGGGGTTCGGCGGGATGTCGGCCTCGGAGGCGGCCATGGCGCTGGAGGAGCGCGAGATGCCGCCCTGCCCGCCCGGCCTCCGCCAGTACGAGACCATGGTCGTGCTCCGCCCCGACATGTCCGAGGAGGAGCGCCTCGCCCTCATCCAGCGCTACGAGGAGGTAACCCCTAACCCCTGTTCACTGTATCATTTCGTCTTGTTCCAACGGATTCGATCGTCTCTTCACTGCGATTCACACACGGAGGCCTCCTGCGAAAATGTACTGTGGTGTAGCAGATTATCTCACATTGGATATCTTGAATCGCCTGCTTAGTTAACTAGGATTATCCAGCTGAAATTCACACATGAATTCCAGTGAAAATTCAGGGTAGTGGTGGCCACTGTGACAGCATTTACTTGAGTCTCCAATCATTGTTCTAATGTTCTGCCTTTGGGGTAAAATGTAGTGCATGAAAAAGTTATCTGCATGTACCAGCTTAAGATGAACTGGCTATGTTGATTGAGCGCATGATCGATATTTACACCGCTTAATAGAAGCAATGCCCTTCTTATTGCTCTCCTGGTCATCGATGCTTCCGCCCAAGGGTTAGGTGTTCTACCAATTGGTAGAGAAAAGATTAGAGAATAACG
The DNA here is from genome assembly GCA_950022295.1 of Bromus sterilis. Taxonomy (NCBI): domain Eukaryota; kingdom Viridiplantae; phylum Streptophyta; class Magnoliopsida; order Poales; family Poaceae; genus Bromus; species Bromus sterilis. Next base: position 446,390,414 of record OX465595.1, on the reverse strand, counting down.
TCTCACCCGTATTAAACAAGGTGGGTACAACAATAGCCTTCAGAACTTGTGACTAGCAGTGGTTTCATTAACTCCATAAATCCCGTGCATTCGTCGTAGCCCGACAAATTCAGGGAATGGGTTTCAGACCCACTAAATTCGGCAGCAGGGTGCTGTGAAACTGTAGAGTAGCATCGTATCGAAACACTGCAGGGTAGTGGTAGCCACTGTGACAGTCTTGGCTTGATTATCCAATCGTTGTTCCGATGTTTTGCTAATCTGAAGGCTTTGAGTAAAATGTAGTGCATGGTAAGGTCATCTTTATTTACCAGTTTAAGATGAACTGGCTAGGTTGATTGAGCGCATTATCGATATGTACACCACTTAATTGAAAAAATGCCCTTCTTATTGCTCTTCTGGTCATCAATGATTGTGCCTATGAGCTAGGTGTTCTATCAATTGGTAGAGAAAAACATCAAAGAATAACATCTCAGAACTTATAAGTTATAACAGTTCCAGCACGAGAAGTGCTGTATTAAACAAGGTTGGTACAATTATAGCCTTCAGAACTTATAACAATGGTTCCATTAAGCCCATAAATTTCACACCTGATTCGTAAAACCTGAACAAATTCAGGGAAATGGGGTTCAGATTCACCTGAAATAGTAAGCAGCGTGCCATGAACTGTGCGGCAGCATTCTACCAAGTCCATTGGCACTTGTCATTCTGCTTACTGATAGAGCTCCCCCCTCGCTGAACTGTTATTGCAGCTGCTCGTCGCGGGGGGCGCCATGTACGTGGAGGTGTTCAACAGAGGGGTCATCCCGCTGGCCTACAGCATCAGGAAAAGAAACAGCAGGACCGGGCTGCCCTTCACCTACTACGATGGCATCTACCTCCTCTGGACCTACTTCACCAAGCCCGAGTCGGTGGACGCCTTGCAGATGAAGCTCAACGCCGATGACGATGTCATCCGCTCGACCAGCTTCAAGGTTCGCAAGAGGAGAGTGTACTAGAAAGGGTGGGTGTGTAAAATCGGTTTCATCTAGACTGGGCTGAAAGCTCCAGGTTTTGGTTTATGTTTATATCATACGAGAATGCTCCTGCTGCTGCCTTGGGTGTAGATGTATGCCTTCTTATGCAATTTGTTGTTGAGAGAAAATGTTCATCTGTTTCATTTGTTTATATATTATACTCAGAAAACTCATGTTCGTCCCGGATTTGGTAGTTATGGCGTCGGAATTCCGTACATAGACTGTATGAGCTTGAACTCAAATTAGCTCATATGAACAGTAAAAAAATTAAAAAAATCAAACAATTCTGGGTTTTTTTCAAACAAACATTGAGAAAGAAAATTATGCGTGTCAAAATTCATGAAGAAATCACATTGATTTAAGTGTGAGCATTGATTTTGGTTTTTTTTCCCACACCTCCAGAAATATTATTCCATCAAAAAAATTGACACGCATGTAAACTTTTGTCAATGTTTATTGGAAAAAGTTCATTTTTTTATTTTATTTTCAATTTTACTGTTCATACAAAGCTCAAATGTGCTCGAGCTGAAGGAGAATTCTCCTTCCCCTAATTTTTTTTAACACACATACATTTTGGAGTTCAAAGAAACCTGAAGTTTTTTTTTTGAGAGAAAAGAAACCTGAAGTTGTTTACACAAGTACATATGCACGATAATTGTGTGCCTGTAAAATATCAAGAAGAAATTTGTTAATCTGTGGGAAAAAGATATTAATAGTATTGCCATTGTATATATCCTCATGTTTGCTGGTGGATGCATGTTATCTGCTCTTAAGCTCAAATGTTTTATGATAAACAATGAAATAAAAAAAAGTAAAAAGTATAATTTTCTTGACAAATAAATTTATTTTGACGTGTCTTGACAAATATGTTAAGGCCGCGCTTAGATGGAGTGTAAATAATACATGACTATAACTTTTACCGGTCGTAGTACATATTCCGACCGGAAACAATACAACCACCCATAGACATGATTTTTTGAGACAAGTGTATTCAACGGAAAACGGGAGCCAAACATGGCATAAGTGTTTGCAAAATTCAACATGCAATGGCATTCGTGAAAGTCAAAGAAAAAAAATCAATGTTTCCAAGGAGCATTCTAAAGTGTTGATTTTTTTTTTCCTTGCCAAGACTTCCATCAATGGCATTCCACTATGGAACTTACAAGCACTCGAACCATTTGTCAAAGTTCATGACAAAAAACAAAATTTTAGTTTTTTTACTGTTCATTCTGAGCTCATTTGAGCTCTGAAGCAGAGAGGATTTTCGCATGTTTGGCTCCTTTTCAGCACATAAATGGATTTACTTATGAATGAAACTTTACTAGGAGGCAGATAACAACTTGATGTATGTGGTGCTTTTTTGTTTAGGAAAATACACAAACTCCAAATATTTGTATATGGATCAGACCGGCAACCTAACCACTTTTCCCAGTTAAGAAATCGATACAGGTAATCACCAATCAAACTTCAAGCATGGAAATTCTTTCAGCCATGAACCTCTGAGGATTCGCTCAATGCCATCACAAGGTAAGCAAATTACAAATACTGTCACATGTGAGTTTGACAACTAGGTCCAAGGAGGCTTGAATAACACGAAACTCAATACATAGTTGGTATAAAACAGTATTCTGGTGACACCACATTAGGTCAGATAGACAAAAAGACAGGGTTTTGACTACAATCCAGTAACAAAGATGACATGGATATCTTCCCTTCTCCAGTACAAAGCGCACCCTCACTCACCATACCTTAAAAAGCACCATCACTATCATGCAGGAAGACGAGAGTACCCCAAGGAATCGGCCAGCCAAAGAGCAATAGATTCAATATCGCTCGTGGCGCCTGGAAACCAAAACAACTGTCAGGATCAGCCAATGGGCATAACAGGCCTTTGAACTCAAAACAGAAAATAAAAACTTCCAGCAATACCTGCTGCGGTCTCTGGATCGAGAACGTTCCCTTCTCCTCGAATCAGAGCCACGGGAGGATCGGTCATGCTCTCTATCACGGTCGCGGTCATGGCGACGGTCCCTGTCATGGCGCCTATCACGATCCCTATCGTGGTCTCTTCTGCTTTCCCGAGGCTCAACTCTGTCTCTTCTTTCTGCATCCCTATCCCTGGATGCCCGCCCATTGCGGTCCTTGCTATTTTCCCTTGATCTAGGTAAGCCAAATATGAACTTTCAGATTATGTTGCTTAATAGTCTAAGAAAAAACAAAGAAGAGATCGACCATACCGTCTGTCATCTTCAGTTTTATCAGTCCTTTTTTTGGCCCTCTCCTCCTAAAAGGCAATATGACATCGTTTTAAAATGACATTTTCCACAATATAGGCATACTTACTAAGTGGAGATAGCTTGATTCAACGGAATAATAAGGGAAAGCGTGTAAATGAAAAAGGCAAGGGATACATTACAGCTGATATTTTTCCGGCCAATGACAACTTACATATTTATGGAGCAGACAGCATATGAACAGGTTGTAACTTACAGCAAAAGATGGCAAAAGGGTGCGCTTTCAGAGTAACTTAACCGGTACTATTTATCGCCAGCTCTACAAAATATGATCACCAAGCAGAAAGCAAGCTCCAGCTTCTGATCAACATAATACTAAGCTGAGTATATATGAGAAAGCTGACACAATATATTAAACATGATTCTCCATACCATGGTCTGCTCACTCCTATGCTTACATTTGTCAACATACAGTTGGCAGCTGTTGTTGCCATGGGAAGGAGGACGACTGTCACATGAGATTCCGCTTATGCAACATTGACTAATTCCTGTAATGACTATCGTAACAACCATGGCGCCCTCCAATGTGAGATAAAATAACATATAGAGAAGGCAAGAACCTGAAGGCTCTTCCTTGAGATAAGAAAACTCACAGATGCCAAAAGGCCCAAAACAGAGTAACTCTTTAAAGCAGAAAATGGGACATTACATTCAGCACCTGATAAAGACGTTCAAAATTTGCAACTTAACAAACTTAGAAAAAACGACAAAAATAGGCACAAACTATTTTGACAAACAGAATGTAAGTGTTAACAAAACGGTGTGGATTTCTTGGTTTTAATATGTATAATATCTGAAATGCTAAACTTTGTTTTAATCCCTCCCACCATCGCATTTGTACATTGGGCGTGCAAGAATGTACCTGGAGCTCTTTCAGTTTCTCACGAATCAACATATAGCCCAAGTGTAGCTTCCCTCCAAAATGGTCAGCAAGACGCCGATCACTGTATAAAATATGGCATGAGATACATTCCAATTTGAATAGACATTAGGCAAGTGGGAGATAAGTATTACTTGTCATAGACACTCAAAAATGCTCCACATATGTCGCAGAGGCGCAACTTCTGATCAGTCTATAGTGGACAGAGAATACGATTAACAATGGCACAAATGAGCAGTTAGATGTTTAGGTATAAATAATAGGAAAAGAATAGATAACCCAAGGAAATAATGCAGACCAGAGAGGCGACCAAATTCTTAAGAGCACATGACATATGATGCAATTCCTAATTCACCACATTCAAGAATATCAAGAATGCACATTGCAGGGATAACACTCCTTGAATAAGTTCACACCAATTACAGCACACAAGAGCAAGCTAATAAATTTCTACACATACGACACAGGGATAGCACTCATTGTTCATTGTATAACAAAAAAAATATGAAGAATGAAGAAGTTGGTTCCAAAGTTTAAAAGCGTGGGATGGTACTGAAAATAATACAGGGAAACATTAGCACAAAAAATTGTAAATATTTGTAGCCAATACCATTCATTCTGACAATATAGTTACACAAAGTGCAAATACAACCACTTGTGTTACAACTACCAATTACTGCATACCACTTTATATTTCATCACTCACTAGCAAATTAATTTGGGAACCATGCAAGTAATATACACAGAGAACATAAATTCATAAATCCTAATGCACAAAAGTCGATCTGTCACTTGAATGAGTTTTAAACTGAGACAAGTGAACTATAGGTACATTTAAACCTATGCAAAATATAAGTTTTTTCCTAGCACCAATGGCTGGTAAATGCATGAGTGTAATTAGTATTCCAAACTATAGAGTATAATCACATCAAACACGAGGTTGCAGAAAACTTTTGCATGTGAGTCTTGGTAAAAAAATACCCATTGGATAGTAAAATGGCAAGACAATGCTAGGAATCAAGAAACCACTAATGCTGGAAGCATTTCTGCAGCCTGTACAAAAAACTAGCATATGCTACAAACTAAGCAATCATCAACGGACATTTTAGCAGAAAAACCTAGTGTGCCAGAAATGTGTAAATTAACACAGTAACACAAATAAGAATTTAAAAGTGGCCCTTCATAACTCACAATTCGAACATCAGCAACACTGTATTTAGAAGGATCAGCAACCGGCGGCTCCTGCCGTGACGCCGCCAACTGGTGAGAAAGTAAAGGAAACAAAGACATAAGTGATAGTTCATACAAAACAAAGAAAAGAATGAAAGTATCAGTGACCTAACAATGCCAAGTTATCTCTACCATATTCTGCAAAAGTAGTGCTGAAATATATAAATTAACCGACTGCAATTGGGTAATTTACTGGCAAAAAGCTAGACATGATAAAGTTAGGTAATGATGGCAACAGCTACCTTTTTGAGAGCTTCTGCTTCTTCTAAAGCTTTCTGTGCTTCTTCTACCATCCCTTGTTCACCTACCAAAAGGAAAAACATGAAAATATCTAATCTATAAGTAGAACTATCGAAGAAAAATTAATTCTCCAAACTACTGAAGACAATGATGTGCAATGTACCAATAAGTAATATACCGCAAACCTAATCTATGATCCCGACAAGCACTGAAGGTCAAAAACATCTAGTCGCACCTAAACGGCCCTGATACAAAAATAACTAAAAGCTATATAAGTTCACGGTTCTCCAATAAGAGTTACCTTATTAGTTTATATCACCTTTAACAAGAGAAAATATATTAAACTAAAATTTCCAGCGCACGTCTAATGCCTTTACAAAATATCTTACTGTTGTGTCAAGTAATCAACTGAGTGGTTGAATTCATAGGTACAAGGTATTGGAGACAATTCACGTAACTAATTACTCACACAAATATAAGCTTTCAAAAGAAGAAAAAGAGCACTCTACATATACTTTGTAAAGGAAAAATTGTCCAAAACATACCAAGGGCTTCAGCTTTGCTTAGCTTCTCATTGATCAGTTCTTGAGTATGAGCATCAGGAGGAGGAGGTGCTGGCAGTGTTGCCATATGAGGAGGTGGAATAGATTGAGGTATTGCAGCTCGGTCCTTGTTAAAGGAATCAAGCAAGAGGGTAGCCTGCAATGAAGTGGAGAAAAAAACGTATTAAAACTAAAACATTACTTGTTTAGTAACATGTGCTTGCAAGATATGTACGACAACAGATAACTGATCATTCAAAATTCCAAATTATACCTGCATGTCAGCCCTTTTAGCCCTTAATTCTTCCACCACTTCCACGGTCTTGATTTTTTCATCAGTCTTGCCTTCAAAATCTGTTTGGGATGTGTTGACAAGAAGAAACATTTAGTAACACCTCAATTCCTCTGTTTTTCATACTCCTACGGTGTCCTATCCTATGGTGTTGGCCCATAATAAGCAAACAGATAATCACCACCAGTGCTTGTTTAGTTAGTTAATGGAAACAACGTGAGAGACAAATTATCGCATCTTCCATCCATAGTGCTGCCCGATAATATATTAGAGTGCGTAGAGTATATTTTGTTAGTGTAGTTTAATGCTGCGTTTCGTGAAGAGTGTTCAAAATTGTGGTTAAGACTTTAACACAGCTACAGTACCATCAACCTGCCGGAATATTGCGAATATAAATACTCAAACCAATTGAGAAAAATATGTATTGAGGTAGAATTACCAAAGATGTCAACTTCTTTCATTCTCGCTTTGATTTCCTCTGAGAGCTGTGCAACCTCTTCAGACTGCAAACATTGACATGAACGCAGGCAATTTAATACAAGCTCTCAGCCTCTGACAAACAGACGAGCTTTGTGGCTAACATACCTGAGTGACCTCAGACACGGATATGGCGATGGCGGCCTTGGCATCCTCGTCGGCGAGGCGTTTGAGCGCCCTCTGGATTTTGCGCTCGCACTCGACGATGAGCCTGTCTATCATGTCCTCGAGCTCCCTGTCGAAATTCTCCGACCCCTTTGCTTTTACCTCTTCGTAGCTACCAAGAGCTCAGGAAGGCAATGATGAACAAACAGTAGGGCGGCGTGTGGTTGGGAATGAAGAAAAAAAAATACTGAAGCAAAACATGTTGTGCCGCATAACAGAGGCGGTTAAATGAAAGGATACTCTTTGCGCAGCTGCAGCGAGTGGACCTTGGGGCAGGGTCCGAGATCCATTTTCTGCCATGAGCAAAATTGGATTGTTAGATGACAGCAGAACAGAAGGAAAAACTATTTACTTCGGATAATCTCAAAGCAGAGCCCACGCCATACACCACAGTTTTTTTTTTTTGCTATGAATGAATGAATTTCCCCCCATAAACGCAATAGCACAAGGCCAATTCGAAACCAAATCTACTGCGGGGACGGCGAGCCTAACTCGAATCGCTCATCCACCGAACGAAATCAGGCACCACGAGAGTACGAGGGGCACCGGGGAGGGGGGCGGGGGTGCGGGGATGGATGGGAAGGAAGTACCGTGAGCTGGAAGAGGTCGTGGGGGCAGAGTCCGGCGAGGAAGAGGCGGCAGACGTCGCGGTCGAAGTACTTGCGGTTGACCTCCCGCACGTCGCCGTTGCGGTTGGCCCCCATGAGCACGTCCAGCTGCTTCCGCATCGCGTCCATGGCGTCCGGCCGGCCGACTCCGGCGAGGCGGGGGTTTATGCTGCGGGAACTAGGGTTTCTACCGGACGAGCGAGGCGAGACGAGAGACCAGAGAGAGACGCTCTCCTCCACACCCCCAAGCCTAAAGAGAGACACGGAGACAAGGGGTAACTGAACGGGACACTGAGATGCGCCCGGGCCGGGCAGGGCCGGGCCGAGTATCCGGCCCATGGGCTTCTTTGCGGTCTGGCCCGCCGGCTGGCTCGTATGTACCCAAAAAAAACTGCCTTGCGTGTGCAAGATTGCAGAGGCTGGCCATTCTGCACTTGGACTGAATCTTGCAGATTTCTTCATTCTTCTTGCTCTTCCAGGAATCTCAGACCCGTCGACAATTTGTGTTCAAACACCAACGGATTCTAATGTTCGTTTACATTTCGAAAAGCCAAACAACAAGATTTTTTTGTAGCAGTCACTCTGAAATTCTTACAAAAATCATGTGACATCGGTCCCAACGACGCAATTTCAGTTCTCGGAAGCTTACGATGCCCACACTGCTATTCATTCTGAAAGCTTTATGACAGCATTTCAACTCTTTATGACAGCTTCAAAAAAGACATGCCTAGCTTTAGTACCAACCTTATAAAGTTCAGGATATGTTGTACATGCGCCACAAGCCCAGCAGTACCCACAGGCTCAGAAATCATGTTTCTAATGGAACAGTGCACTAATTCAACACCCCCCAAGGCCCCAACACACAGAGCAGAGGTTTGCCATTAACCTGCAATGCAATTTCAGTTCTCAGAACCCTACGATGCATTCCTCTGCCATTCATTCTGAATCCGTAGATTCTTTTTAAGGCAACATCTGAAATCACAACTGGCTAGGACAAGCCTTACATGTTAAAATTCAGAATATATTATAAATAAATGTACGACGAGTGAGCAGTGCGCCCAGGTTCAGATGTTGCATCTCTAATCGTCAAAGCTGAACAAAAATTCAGGTAACTCTTAGTTGTCTGCAACATAAGATGGATCACACACTGTATGGCTCAAGGAATCCGGATCAAATGCAGCAACACCAGCAGCAAGGGCCACAACCAAAACATGGAGGTAGGTTGATCATCTAGCAGTGAAAATAGGATCAGCGTCAGCACTTGGTTGCGTTCTTCTTGCGTACTTGATCAGCAACCCTTCTGAAGATGCACCGGGTACACGCAAGTCCCTGAACCATAGACATTGAGAAATATGTTGGAGTGAGACAGAAGTGAGAATTACACCACAGAATTTATACACAAAAACTGCTGTACAAATCATACCTGATGTAGGGCTGCAGGTCTTTCCATTCCCACCTTGGCCGCTCCCGGAATAGTGCCGTGAACCTCTCAGCTGGCGTCAATGGCAGATCGGCAACACTGAAAGAATGCACCCAGGTCTCAGACCCAAGCTTTTCATACAGCACTTCCCCTTCGAGCATCTGAAGATCTGCGCGCATTCCTGAAGGGATGCTTCGTTCCCATTTATCCATGAAGCTGTTGAGCTTCATCTTTCCCGCACCGAGCGCTCTTCGGGCAAACTGCAAACAGACTAGTCTCTCATCAAGCCTCCAACGGCTCCCTGCTTCCTGCTCAACCTTCGTGCCGAATCTGCTGAGGCAGTGGGCTACAATCTTAGGCGTAAAACCATCAGATTCCATGACAGATAGCACAGAATTTTCTGGCAAAGCATTTAGCAGCCAATCATGCAACACGGAGTTCTGCAGAATCACGTCCAGAACCGTGTTCACAGAACTGACATCGACCGTCCTCCAGAACCCATCAATCTCAACAGCCGAGAGGGAATTCAGCCCTTCCAGCAGCTCGCTGTCGCTGGACTGAACGAGCACACAGAGGTCTTGCCACGTGTACAGGCCCTTCTTATCTTCAGAGACATCTCCAAGATCCTCATCAAGCACATATGGCCTCTCCCTGAGAAGGGCCCTTAGCTTGTCGAGACGCGGAGCCGTTCGGACTAATTCGATGCTCCCTGGTGCAACTTTGATGATCGAAGCAGCCGCATCGCTGGCCATGGTAGCATCCTCATTGGTATGGTCAGGCCTTAGGCTTTCCGCGACTGCTTCGCCGGGCGGTATCAGAAACATGGAGTTGGATGTGCCCACGAACTTCATGGCGTAAGTCGCCGAAGGCGTGCAGAGGACAGCTTCTTCTTCGGGCCGGCCACGTACTGTCACCCTGTATAAAGAAAGAGACCTCTTCATCAAATTTTCTCACAGATGGAAACACCATGTGTGCCTACTGTACAAAAAATGGTACAACAGATAATGATATCTCAATTGCAGCTGAACTAGTGGTGCAGAGATCTGATTTAACAGTATAGCTGTGGCAGATTTCACTGCCCATTTGGCCAGACTCAGCCTTCGGCCCAGGAACAGACAACTGACTAAGCTTTTCCATGGTGAAGTGATGCTCTTTTCCACAGATCGTGTACGCATCTGACTGCTAATAATAATCAAGAACTGGATGTATTAACTTAGATATTACATCGATTGGTCTATGGATTTGACGGTTCATGGTCCAAATCGAAGATCTGAATAAAGAGTGCAACTCTGAATAAATAGGAGCGATTGGATCAGAAGCAGGGCAATCTCGAGGAGAGGGGCTTACCGGCCTTGCAGGAGGTCGGGGAGGAGGTCGTCGGCGGCCTCGAGGAGGATGAGGTCGGCGTGGGGGCCGAACGCTTCGTGGTAGCACACCGACAGCGACGCGCCGGCGCCGGCGAGGCCCAGCACCGCCTCGGCTCCCCCGCCGCCGCCTCCGTCCCACTCGCTACCGGGCTGGGCTCCCGCGTCCTCCATCGCCACGTCCATCGTCGGTCGTTGGGATCGAGTCTCGGCTGCGCTGCGCCGCTCCCTCTATTTCCGCGGGATCTTTTTCCTCTTTGCGTTGTTGGTTTAGTTTTGCCGCGCTTTTGTTTTGGCGGGCTGGTTTCGCGCGGGAAATGGGTTCTGGCTGGTGGGGTCGGATGGTCAGCCTCTGTGACGGAGAGTCGGATATGGAGCCATGTAGAGGCGAATATATTTCAGGGTGGTCATTTCTGGAGATGATCGTGAACTGTTGTGCTCCTTTGAAAAACGACTATATTATTTTGTAAATAGAAATTATTTTCAAAATGTCTGAGTTTCACCCAACACGGTATACAATATTTAGTCATCTAACCCTAAAATAAAAAAATTAGTCATCTCCAATATTGATCCTCAAACGTTTGGATCAAGTTGTTTGAACATAATTTTATCATTCAACACGGATCTATATTTCTCGGCGGATCGATCCGTGTATCCGACTTTTCCCAATTCGAATGCAAATTGAGAATGTTTGCGGGAATTCGGATCATCACCAAGTAGGCTTCCTCCGAGAGCACAATGTGATCGAATGAATCATCAAGGGAACGGAGCAAAGTTCTGACAATATTCCGATTGGTAATGTCTTCGGCACCGAGGAAAATCAGTTCATTTAACAGCGCAGTGAGTCTGCTATATATGGAGCTAACTTTTTCTCCCTCGTGCCTCTTGAAACGATAGAACTTGCTTCGAAGGGTGTCAATACGAGCATCTTTCTGCATAGAGACACCTTCACCAATCTTCTCGAGATAGTCCCAAACACCTTTGGCCGAAAAATATTCTTGACCTCATGATATTTTTCTGGAATCAGATGATTTGTAATGAAGACCCAGACTTTAGCATCTAGCTCTATCTTCTTTGCCTCTTCAGGAGTGATGGCATTTGTGTCTTTAACGGTTACACCATTTTTGACAACTTCCCAAGCGGCAGAGTTGATAGCCATGATATTCCTCTTCATTTTGTCCTTCCAATAGGGATAGTCCTTCCCATTGAAGATAGGGATTGGTTCCCCCGAGCGAACAGCTGCAAACGACATTCTTGACAACACTCCAGGTTGTTAGACCAAAATACGCAGAGCGTAGGGAGTGCCTAGCTCTGATACCAATTGAAAGCTCAAGAATGATCAGAGGGGGAGGGGGTGAATGATCACTTCTAAAAATTCTAAGGAACTTAGAAGGAATTCATGCAAACTGCAAAGGACAAAGGCATCTCGAAGGAAATACAGTGTCGAAAGTAATGCATAGCTCGAAAGGATTGGGAGCGAAGGAAAACATCGAAGACAAACAGGCAACGAGTAAATACTTAATGTAAAAGCATGAAAGAAAACGAGCCTGACACGACGATGTTTGGTAAACCAGTTCACACTCTGCAAAGTGCTACGTCTGGTTGGAGGGACTGGTGATTGAACACCTAGAGCAAAACTCTCTCCGTCCTATTCTCCACTGCAACAAACTCCTCGAGCTTGTCCAGTTTTCACTCGTGGTAGATGATTCAGGACATCTCCGAGACCTTTACAAACTTCCTTCAGAAGTGACAATTTCTCTTCGACTGCTTGACAGGCGACGTCTCACCGTCTAGGAGACTTGCAGTTCTCCAAGATAAAAAGATCGGCTAATCTCGACCTAAGTCATAGTGAAATGCTCAACTCAGTTCAGACTTGGGATTTTGGTTTTCTCTCGATGAATCTCTCTAGGGATGCTCACAGACTTCTGTCTTAGAATCTTCAGTGGAGCAGCCAACCCAAAATGGCGGGTAGGTGCGGGGTATTTATAGTTGGCGATGCCGATGGGTAAAATGATTGAAGTGACCCGATGCAACCGCTTGACGCGTGTCCACAACGGTCGGATTTCAATCACTGCGCAACTTTACTTGAGGAGCAAGTAAGCTGACTTACCGAACGAGTTCTCTCTCGAAGGCACGAAGTGCGATGACTTTGCCTTCGAGCTATTCACTCGACTCAGTAAGATTTCTCTCGGTAGGCTTTAGTGGGTTTTGGTTGAGCAGAGCAAATTCACTTCGACTAAGGTCTCAACTAGCAAACCCCTCTTGATAGTACGGTTTTTCCTACGACTCAAGAAAACAAAGAGAAACTAGTAAAAAGACTAAGTCTTCGACCAGCTTCAGCTTTCTCCTCGTTGCGCTTTTACTCGAGTGAGACTTTTTCTTCGACTACATTTTTAGGGGTCGTCTTCCTTCAAAGGGTTCGGTAGATGACTGCAGCTCTGCTGCAGTGAGTTGTCCTTCGACCTTCTACTTGCAAACTCCATTCTTTCGGAACCTAAGTATCTGTTTATACTCGAAAACAATATTAGTTCCACTTCTTCTTTGTCCAACAATGTCCAAAACCTTCGGGGGCAAAACTTGCTCTTACAATCTCCCCCTTTTTGGACGATTGTTGACAAAACAGGCATCGATAAATAATTGAAAAAGTTTTGAGTTTTCGATGATAAATCAGTGCTAAGATCGATGAAATACTCCCCCTTGATGTATGCACGGAAGATAAGAGTTTCCTGTGAAGTGCATATTTGACAAGTAGAGTCGAGGGAAAAACATCAATAATCTTAGCGAGTGAAATTGCATTCCAGATAATATCCAATGAGAAACATGCAATCTCCTCGAATGACCTGTGAACTTATATGAAAGATAACTTCCTGCAAAAGGTTAAGTAACGCAAGCAGCAGATAGATATCTTACGAAAAAGAGTAGCAGTTCACAGCCCTACTTAGAGTTAGTTACAACCAGATCGAATATGAATCGAAAGTTTGTTGAAACTACTCAGAAAACCTCAAAGATCAAAAGTTTATCGAATGAAAAGCAAAGCCCTTAACCCCGTAGGCAAACTAATTTCTTCGATGCCACTACATCTCCCCCTTTTTGTCACAACGTACAAAAAGTCGAGAGAATAGGGTCGAAAGAAATCCCTACTCGTGTGGCAGCTCCGGCGTCGTCGAGAGGATTCGGCGAGCGTTGGAGCACGACGAATTGGGCGAGCGCCTGGAGGAGTGATCTTCGTGCGGAAGGAGTGTTGATCTCCAGAAGATTCCAGTTGCGATTCCGGAGGGGTCCTGGGGCTTCGAGGGTGTGGAGTGTAAACGCTCGCTGGACATCGAGGGGCTTCATCTTGCTCGGAGTCGAAGGAGAAGGTGTCCAAAGTGATGTGGTAATAGTCATCAACACTGAGTACATCTCTGTTCTTCGGCAGCCGAGGGATATTGGGATCCGGGCGATCTACTCGATCATCATTAGTCCAATTTCTGTTCAGATGGGGAGGATATTCTTCGAAGCCACATCGTTGAAGTTGACCGAGGGAATTGAATTTCCGCAGTCCTTTCCAATCTCGGCGAAGACATTCACGCAACATCTGATTGTTGTTCATGGTAATATTGCGCAAATGATTAATCTCGTCCATCAAAGCTTGCTTCTGAATGAAATCTTGGTCGATGTGATGTTGAAGCATTTGCTGGGACCGAAGAGAAACTTCCATGTGATGCACTGGCTTGATAAACTTCGAGCGAACATTACGCTCAGTTAAGTGGGCGCGGATGCCAGTGTGCTCAGCATATTGATCGTTGGGGCGAGCAACAAGCTGCAATACTTCCCTAACAGGTGGAGTGAAAATCTTCGGGATAATTGACACGGGGAATGGCACGTCCCGAGAGTAATTGCAGATAGCCATCATCCATGGTGCATACGGCTTGTGGGAATTGTGATCATCAGCACAAGACACCAAAGTTCTGATGAAGTAGTCTTCAAAATCGAAAGGATGACCATGGACTAACTTCAACAAAGCAAGTTGTACGTCATTGGGAATAGGAAAATCATCGTGCACATCGAGCATTGGCATCAAAGTCTTCGAAAGAATATAAAACCATGCCTTTGCTTCAAAGACTAAGTGTCTTGGCTTGGGCTCAGCCGGGTAGTTATCTCCTACGACATCTGGATTCATGATCGTAGAAAATTCTGCAGGAGTTGGAGAAGGTAAGTCATGAATCTTATGTGGTAATCCTTCGAACCGAGGTAAATTGATGATGGCCAGAAATTGATCGACAGTCATATGGAATACTTGGCCTTGGATCATATAATCAAATTTCCACGTCTTCGAGTTCTCGGGATCACCAGTGACATAGAGCGTTGCATAAAATTGCTTGATAAGCTCGGGATTGTAGCCACAATCGAGAGCAAACATCTTGTGAGCATGAAGACCATCAATTGTCTCGGCAACATTCTCGAAACATGAAGTGGAGTACACCGAAGGCATATCAAGGTATTGATGTTGGAAAACTCTAGCCTTGTTGTACAGCACACGAGTATAATAGATGGCTTGCTCTTGGGTCCAAAACCGAAGAGAATATGCACTTCTGGGCTTTTCGTAGGGATTGGTCCCGAAGAAAAATGGCTTGTGTTCGCGCCTTTTGAAGATGGGGCCTCCACGAGGAACATCTGAGCGGAACATAGGCAACATTTCTCTCGGATGAGCATAATGGAGAAGCTCATCAACAGGAAAAACTTCGGCAACATTATCTGGCATCTGGAAAACTGGGTCAGCAGGGCGAGGAATTGAAGAAGGAATGTTTACAATGTCCTGAGTTGGGATGGCTGCAGGAGCATTTCCTCGGCCTGCGCTTCGACGGTAACTCCTTCGTCGGCATTAGCATTCTGAGCGGCCTCTTCATTTTCCATGGCCTCCAAATCTTCGTCTAGTTGTGCGAAAGCATCAACCATTTCTTCGTTCGAGGAACTTGATGAGGAGGAGGAGGAACTGTCACTAGAACCGTCATCTCCAGAACTGTTTCCTTCGATGACATCTTGACGAGAGGAAACTGTTGTGATATCAACATCAGCGTCTTCTCCTTCACGCAGAGTCTGGGCAGAGGAGTAATCTTTCTGAGCAGAGGAGATGGGGGCTTGAGTTTCTTGCTCGACCTGAGCAAGTTGTTCAGTCTCTGCTTGGGCTTGGGTCTCGATGGCTGGGGTGGTTGATGGAATAATGTTCGGTGGTGATGATGGTTTTGGTGGTGGCGACGAGGCTTTTGGTGGGGATGGTTGACGAGGTTGAGGGGTGGCTTGGCGAGGTGGAGGTGTTGCTTGGCGAGGTGGAGGTGTGACTTGGCGAGGGGGTGGAGTTTTCTCACGAGGAGGAGTGGGTTGCTTGGTGGGGGTTGGTGCAGTTTCCTGTCGTGCTGATGCAGCAACGACCTCGGTAGACTTTGCCTTCTTGGCATTCTTATCGATCTCTGGCGTCCCACGCGCAGAGGTTGGGGCAGCATACTTTCTCTTACGAGATTGTCTCTTGAACAGGGCATCATTATGCTCTTTGCATACAGCCGACACAATTTGTCGAACCTTTTCATACACAGCGGTTAGGTTTTCCTTCTGAGTCCTTCTGGATGCTTCAACGGTGGCAATCTTGGATTTGAAAAACTTTCGGGACTCAATGTCCTCGGTTTCTTCTTGAAGTTGCCTGGTGTAAAACCTTACTTGTTCCTTATCCTTTCGATCCTGGGTGATATATCCTTCCCAGCGAATCATGTATCGAGCAACATGCTCTTGGATCTCAGCAGGAACATCATCCTCGGCAGTGACTTTGATCGGTGTGGTAGCCATCTTCCAGAGGATATGTGAAATATTTGCAGCATCCCAAGGAGCATGGGCAGCATAATCTCCTTCGTTTGAACTCTCTTCATCGGCACGAGGGCTGGAAACAACAGGTGCAGCAGGTGCAGGTGCAGGAGCTGGTGCGGCTCGAGGAGCTGGAACATTCTGAGCCTTTTGCCTAGCCTCCTTGGCTTTCTTCTCGGCCTCCTTGGTGGCTTTGGCAGCAGCAATGAGTTTGGTAACGGCACTAGGGGCCGCAGCTTTATCCTTCGAGGCACTAGGGGCCTCAGCATTTTTCTTCGCAGCACTTGCAGCTGCAACCTTTTCCTTCGTGACTGTGGGAGTCACAACATTCTCGGTGGCGCAAGGGGCCACAACCTTTTCCTTCGGAGCACTAGGAATTGTGCCTTCAGCAATCTGTCGTCGATACTTTTCACTGACCAGATGTAAAATGCCTAGTTGTTGAGCAACCTGGGCCTTTTTATGCTCGGGCTGGCTGTGAAAGTTCAGGAGCTTGGAATTTGTCAAGTCCTTTGCTTCTTGATCTTTTTGCTTTGCCAGCCTTTCTCTACGTTGAACAAGAGTTTCATCATCCTCGGCAACTTGAGCTTGCTTTCCCTTCGATTTAGCCGAAGGTTTTGGTTGGCGAGCTTGAACTGGTGGAGCAGATGAAATGGGCGGATCAGTGAACAAGTTGGTCAAGTCGATATTTGCTCGAGGAGCCTGTGCAGCTGGCTCCTAGATCCTAATGCCTTTACTGCTAGGTTTCTTCTTCACAGGAATGTCCTCGACATCACCCTCTGTACCAGGGTCTTGATCATCTGAATTTGCTTCTTCATTGGAGCTTGCATCTGGTGGCGAGACAATTACCACCCTTTTCTTTCGCTTGGCTGATTTCTTGCCAGCCTTCGATTTGGCACTTGGGCCAACTTCCATGGTACCCTCAGCAGCAGCAACCTTTTTAGCTTTGGCTTCTTTTCTTTTCAGTGCTCGTGCTTCCCGAGCATCAACCAGCTCTTGAAAATCGGCAGGGGTTTTCAGAGAGGATGGATGAGCATCAGATGGAGGAGGTGGTCGATTATCTTTCGTCCACTTTGGCCTTAAAGCTTTGACATCAGACCAAGGATTTTTCATTGCAAACAGCCTCTCCCAGCGTGGCATAAGAGACTTGTACTCATACCAACGAAGCGCTTGAAGTCTTCGAATCTCTTGCAGACGGTTTTCTCTCGTACGTTCATCCTCAGAACCTTCAGGCGTTCTTAACTTCTTTTCGATGATCAACTCCTCTGATAATCCTTCAGAGTTGTTGGTGATTCTTGTTCGGCCTCCTACACACTTGGGTACTCTGACATTTCCTTCGATTCCAGACATTTTCCTGCGAAAAAGATAGGTACGAGGGAATATAGGAAAGTTGTGAACAAGTACCAGCGGTTTTCGAGGAAAATCATTTTGAGTGCAGTAAGCATATCGATAAGCATGTCTTGCAGCAAAATTTTCAAGCAAGTGCTAGGCTAGATTTCCATCGGGTGCAAATCTAACGAAGAACCTGTATGAACGAATTGCACAACACAAGTCTATCGATAAGTTTCTGAGGAAATTGCTAAAGTGAGAGAATCCGAGGGATTTCTTACCTAGCTCAGATGGGAATCGACAGAAAACACTAGAAACAGATTTCCCAAGATTCAATGATCCAAACAGATCAAACAGACCTAAGAAAAAAGAGAGAAAATCAAGAAAAATCTGGATACGATGAACAAATAAGATTGGAGTCGTGTCCAGAGCCACACATACCCTAACTTGGCAATGTGCGGCGATTACGGCGACGCGGGTGAAGTTCCTCGTCGACGGGAAGGTCTCCGACGGCTTCCTTCCGGCAGCAAAGCGGCGAGGGAGTCGACGGCGACGAGCAGCACGGCGGCGCGCGAGAGAGAACTTCGGGAGCAGAGAGAAGAAGTCGAGGAAATTGCGATAGCTGAGCCGGTGGCGTGGATCAGTGTTTATAAGGGAGGGGGTCTGACATAACTGTCAGATCTGATCCAACGGCGCAGATTTCGCGTCTCTCCGCATTCAACGGACGGATTTTGTGGCGGTAATAGCGGGAAAATCCCAACGAACCGAAAGAAAGTTGCTCCACGTCCGAGACCAAACTCATCGAACATCGAGTATAAAAGTAGATAAACGTTCGATAGATTTTCCTTCGAAATCAATGACATTCGAAGGGAATCTTGATCGAGTACATATATACATGTTCGCGAGAGAAAAAGCACAGATGGGGTAGGGATAGAATAGAGGGAAAACAGGGTCCGATGCTTAATCAATCCGACGGGAAAACAGTGATAAAACTCGGAGTGGTAAGTGTATAGGACAACACCAAACGAACAAAAACAAACGAAAAAAGAAACACGGTAGAAAAATAATGTAAGTAAACAACATGGAAAGAAAACATATAATACATAGTACCGATAGTTATGATCTTACTGCACATTGCGTGAGTCCAATATGTTTAACTCACACCTTAGTGCACAGAACCTCTTTTCATCCAAGGGTTTCGTAAAGATATCAGCCAATTGATCTTCGGTGCGTACATGGATGATCACAATATCTTCTCGCTGAACGTGATCTCGAAGAAAATGATGACGGATGTCAATATGCTTCGTTCGAGAGTGTTGCACAGGGTTATGGGCAATCTTGATAGCACTCTCGTTATCACATAGCAATGTAATTTTCTTCACCAGAATACCATAATCTTTCAGCGTTTGCTTGAGCCACGGAATCTGAGTGCAGCATGAACCGGCAGCAATATACTCGGCTTCAGCCGTAGAAATAGATACGCAATTCTGTTTCTTCGAAGCCCAACATACAAGAGATCTACCGAGAAAATGACATGTGCCTGAGGTAGATTTCCTGTCGACTCGATCACCAGCCCAGTCAGAATCAGAATATCCAACGAGATCAAACTGGGCACCCTTGGGATACCAAAGTCCCAAATATGGTGTGTGAGCAAGATATCGAAGAATTCGCTTGACAGCAATATGATGTGATTCTTTCGGGTTTGCCTGAAAACGAGCACATATACAAACTGATAGCATAATGTCAGGTCTAGATGCACAAAGGTAAAGAAGCGAACCGATCATCGAGCGATATTTCTTCTGATCGAAAGGTTTGCCCTTCTCATCTTCATCTAGATGAACATTCGTAGGCATTGGAGTCTTGATAGTTTTGCAACTGACAAGATCAAACTTCTTCAGGCAATCTCTGAGATACTTCTCTTGAGAGATGAAAGTCCCATTTTTCTGTTGACGGATTTGAAGCCCGAGAAAGAACTTCAATTCACCCATCATAGACATTTCATATTTCTTCGACATCATACGAGCAAATTCTTCGCTGATATCGGGGTTAGTGCAGCCAAAAATAATATCATCGACATAAATTTGACACACAAAAAGATCATTTTTGTATGCACGAGTAAAAAGAGCCGGATCAGTTGTTCCTGGTTTGAAGCCCTTCTTCAGAAGAAAATCCTTCAGAGTTTCATACCAAGCACGAGGAGCTTGCTTTAACCCATATAGGGCCTTGTGCAATCTGTACACCTTATCAGGATTCTTCGGGTCTTCAAAACCTGGTGGCTGCATAACATATACTTCTTCTTCGATTTCACCGTTAAGAAAAGCACTTTTGACATCCATTTGATATAGCAGTATACCATTGTAATTGGCAAAAGCAAGCATGACACGAATGGATTCAAGTCGAGCAACTGGAGCATAAGTCTCACCGAAATCAATACCTTCGATTTGGGTGTAGCCTTGAGCAACCAGTCGAGCTTTATTCCTTACCACAATGCCATCTTCATCTTGCTTGTTGCGAAAAATCCACTTCGTACCAATGATATTATGCTTCTTGGGATCAGGTCTATCAACAAGGGACCAGATTTTATTTCTCTCGAACTGATTAAGTTCTTCGAGCATTGCAGTCATCCAGTCTGAGTCCTTCATGGCTTCATCAAATTTCGATGGTTCTAGCATGGATACAAACGAGAAATTTCCACAGAAGTTAGCTAATCGAGTACGAGAACGAGTGGTGGTACGACCTGGTAAACGAATCTCTTCGAGAATTGAGTCGACGTTCACTCTTCTTCGAACACGAGGTAAAACTCCTTCATCGTCTTGTGGATCCGGTTGTTCTTCGGGATCAGCTTGACCTTCGGGATCATTTCCTTCGGGTTCAGCTTCTCCTTCGGGTTGGACATTTTCTTCGATTACGCGTTCTCCTTCGACCTGTACATCATTTGCTTCAGGATGTTGATCTCCAACGCCCCGTGCTATGTGTGGGAACATTGGACCATCATCATCCTTGTTTGCTTGACGTGCATTTCCTTCGACAGGTCGAATATCTCCAATGGCCATGTACCTGATAACTTCATCCAAAGGTGGTTCATCCAGGTTAAGAGGCAATTGCTCTTTTTGAGAGCCGTTAGTTTCATCAAATCGAACATTTACAGTTTCTACAACTTTTCCAAGATGAGAGTTGTAAACTCTGTAAGTGTGAGAATTCGAACCATAACCTAGGAGAAAACCTTCGTGAGCCTTTGGGGCAAACTTGGACCTGTGATTCATATCTCTGATATAACATGGAGCACCAAAAATCCAGAGATATGAAACATTTGGCTTTTTACCAGTAATAAGTTCATGTGAAGTTTTCTTCAGAAATTTGTGCAGATAAACCTTGTTGATGATATGACATGCAGTATTGATTGCTTCGGCCCAGAACCTGATAGGAGTCTTGTATTCAGCAAGCATTGTTCTGGCCATTTCAATAAGTGTTCGATTCTTTCTCTCGACCACACCATTTTGTTGCGGTGTATAAGCAGCCGAGAATTCATGAGTAAAGCCATATTCATCAAGAAATTCTTCGATATGAGTGTTTTTGAATTCTGTACCATTGTCACTTCTGATATGCTTGAGAGATAATTCATATTCAGTCTGAGCTCTCTTTGCGAAGGTTTTGAAGATTTCAACAACCTTGCTCTTGTCATCTAGAAAGAAAACCCAAGTATATCGAGAGAAATCATCAACAATAACCAGACCGTACTTGTTACCTCCAAGACTAGCATAATTTTGAGGACCGAATAAATCCATATGAAGTAATTCAAGGGGACGAGTAGTAGTCATTATAGTTTTTGCTGAGTGATGTTTCTTGGCAATCTTTCCTGCTTCACAGGCACTGCATAGACGATCTTTATCGAATTTAACATTATCAATTCCAACGATGTTCTTCTTCGAGATAAGAGTTTGAAGGTTTTTCATTCCTGCATGACCAAGTCTGCGGTGCCATAACCAACCAGAAGTGGCTTTGGCCATTAAACATGTGGACACAGCAGGTCCCGAAGAAAAATCAACGACATAAAGATCACCTTTGCGATATCCTTCGAACACGAAGGAATAATCATCCTGTGAAAAGACAACACAACGAGAAGCAGAAAACAGTACAAGCATACCCATATCACAAAGTTTTGAGATAGACATAAGATTATATCCAAGTGATTGAACAAGCATAACCTTATCAATATGCTTATCCTTCGATATAGCAACCTTACCCAAACGAAGTACTTTTCCTTTGTTGTTGTCACCGAAGGTAATGTATCTCTGTGAAGATTCAGTGAGTTTGTCTTCGGTGAACAAATCTTTGTCTCCGGTCATATGATTTGTACATCCACTATCCATGACCCATTCGGATCCACCGGAGACATAGCCCTGCAGAAGAATTAGTTCTTCTTAACCACCCACAAACGAGCAGGTGACTTAGAAGGCATGGAAGAGCTAGATGGGGCAGCAATATTATAGCGAACAGGATTGCATTGTCTATCTGGACCATCAAGCACACCATAAATATAATTCCTCGACGAGGGGTTAGAGTACTGATGGGTAACAACAACTTTGGTGTTATTGTTACGATGACGATAAACATTTCTATCGACACGATAGTATTCCTTCTGGGGAACATTTGAAGCAGACACCAAGGGTTCATTTCTATCCTCGAGAGAATAGTAGTGATTCGGTGGTACCGAGGTTTTTCCCTGCATAGAATGGTTAGGGGGAAGTTTTTCTACGAGAGATTTGCGAACCCAAATCTGTCGCTTATAGAAACCATTCTTTGGAGGAGTACCAACGAATTCAGCCGACACCTTTCCTTCCTGATCTTTGACAATGGTTTCCTCGTTCGAGGGGTTAGTATCATCAATAACAATAGGTTGCTTTCCTTTCGATCTCTCAGAAATAGACTCAATTTTACTTCGTTCCAAACAAGTTAAGCAAGGTGAAGTAGATTCATTTTTAGCTTCTGAGCCTTGTTGAGTCATGAGCGTGAGATTGACACTTTCCAAATCTTCATTAGCCTCTCTCAGTTTCTCGAGAGCCATTTTCTTTTGAAGGAATTCATAGGTTAGCTTCTCGTAGTCCACTGAGAGAAGATCATGTCGAGAGGAAAGTTCATCATACTTTTCCTTCAGAGCAGCATGCTCATTCGTCAAAGTTTGACCCTTCTCAATCTCATCGATCAACAAAGTCTCATATTTTTGAATAGTTTCACTTAGAGAATCTAGCTCATCTTGCTGGATAGAAGCAATTTTGGCAAGTTTGGCATAGCTTATCCTAGAGTTACTTTCATAAGCAGATCCATCAGAAGTATCGTAGGAATTCTTATATGAGGATACCTTAGCCTTGGCCATGAAGCAGTAAGCTGGAGATTCATCTTCGCTGCTTTGGTTGGTGAAGAATGAACTTGAAGTCTTACTCGAAGAAAATGCTAAACCAGCAACACCATCAGATTCAGAACCAGAACCAGAACCAGATGTTGGGTTTGATTCAGCTTCGGAACCGGATGCTTCATCTTCAGAGTTCATCTCTTTACCCAGATAGGCTTTGGCACGGTGGGAATTCTTTCGTCGAGAGGAATGTGATTTCGAGGAAGAACCCTCTCGATGCTTGTGATACTTCTTCTTCTTATCATCATCAGAACCGTCTTTCTTGTCTTTTCTGGACTTTGAATCATATCTCTTCGACTCATAGTTTTTGCTCGATCTGTGAGACTTGCTCGAAGAATTGCTGTGAGAATGCTTTGATCTATGTTCAATTTCCCAGAGAGGACAATCAGCAATGAAGTGACCTGGCTTTTTGCACTTGTAGCAACAGTTATCTTTCGTTGATGAGTTTTTGGATGATGATCGATGCGGTGATGAATTGCTTGAATGTCTTGAATTGCTTGAAAGTGCTACGTCTGGTTGGAGGGACTGGTGATTCAACACCTGGAGCAAAACTCTCTCCGTCCTATTCTCCACTACAACAAACTCCTCGAGCTTGTCCAGTTTTCACTCGTGGTAGATGATTCAGGACATCTCCGAGACCTTTACAAACTTCCTTCAGAAGTGACAATTTCTCTTCGACTGCTTGGCAGGCGACGCCTCACCGTCTAGGAGACTTGCAGTTCTCCAAGATAAAAAGATCGGCTAATCTCGACCTAAGTCATAGTGAAATGCTCAACTCAATTCAGACTTGGGATTTTGGTTTTCTCTCGATGAATCTCTCTAGGGACGCTCACAGACTTCTGTCTTAGAATCTTCAGTGGAGCAGCCAACCCAAAATGGCGGGTAGGTGCGGGGTATTTATAGTTGGCGATCCCGATGGGTAAAATGACTGAAGTGACCCGATGCAACCGCTTGACGCGTGTCCACAACGGTCGGATTCCAATCACTGCGCAACTTTACTTGAGGAGCAAGTAAGCTGACTTACCGAACGAGTTCTCTCTCGAAGGCACGAAGTGCGATGAATTTGCCTTTGAGCTATTCACTCGACTCAGTAAGATTTCTCTCGGTAGGCTTTAGTGGGTTTTGGTTGAGCAGAGCAAATTCACTTCGACTAAGATCTCAACTAGCAAACCCCTCTTGATAGTACGGTTTTTCCTACGACTCAAGAAAAAAAGAGAAACTAGTAAAAAGACTGTCGGGGGATTGGTACCCGGGTAGGCTGACCCAAGGGGAAGCAAGCTTTCAAGACAAGGATGGATCAATTGGGCTGCAGCTGGGCCGAGCTGGGCAGAGGTACGGCCGATTGCTCCAAGGCAATCGACCATACCAAATGCCAGTAGTCGGCCCAGGCGCAATCGGTCCACCCTTCCTTCACCAAAGACGATCATCCGATTGGTCCGCAGCTGGACCGAGGCCGATTTCCCAGAGCAATCGACCCTACCAGGAACCACCTGTCGGTCCAGGCGCAATCGGAGCAACCTACCACCCAGTCGGGGATATGATTACGAGGTCATAAATACCATATCCCGAGATATCCGGGTGGCAGGAAGGCCAGGTCACGTCGAGGATTTGCGGGAGATATGGTGTCGACCTCCCCGCCGATTCCGCGGACAGGCCGACAAGACCACACCCCCTAGCTCCACTGTTCACTCCTAGGTTCTACGAGGTAGCAGCATGGGACGCCGCTCGTAGGCTCCGGGTCACCCGGAGAGGAGCAGTCGGTGGGCCCAGGCCGATTAGAGGATGACGGCTGGGCCCATTCGGCAATGAAGTTACCATAGTACCCTGGACTCACACTATAAGAGCCAGGGTACCCCCTCCTGCGCGAGGGACGCGACACCTTAGATCTCATTAACTCACTTCCCCCTCAGTTCATTTACTGCTCGTAGTCACTCCTCAGGGAAGCAGGAGAGGACCTTGCACATGGCGGCGGTGTTCTCCTTCCCCTGAGAAGATAGAAGAGCAGTTATTGTAGCCCCTTCATTGATATACAAGAGACAAGCAGGAGTAGGGGTGTTATCTCTCCGGAGAGCCCTGAACCTGGGTACATCGTGGTGTCTTCACCGTGCTTGTGCCCAACCCGATTCCGGCACCATCCACATTCTCTCCCTCGTGTCTTCCCCTCACTTTAGCCATCCCCATGGCATCTGCCGTCACATATCGACGACGGTTGGCGCCCACCGTGGGGCTGACCGAGGCGTCGACTGGAGTCAAGATCCGGACGGGATTTTCCTCTGCATCAGGCGGCAGCCACGCCTCCGGCCTGATTCTAAGGCGTGGGGCAATCGATTATGTAGTGGACTACTCGGCGCGGTACAGGGCTGGAGCACCCTTGCCACCCGGAGTGTCGCTGCAGGTGGGAAGTCATCGCCTCTTCATTGGTAGCTTCCCTGAGGCGTATCCCAGAGACATCCGCATCTTCTCGTGTGCTACAGACCCGCTCTCGACCAGGGGCTGCGTCGCAGCGCCTGGCCAAGAGGAGGGCCGACTGCACGCCGCTGTCATGATGGCGGGAGCATCCTCATCGACCAACCGTGATCCGGCAAGCGCATCAAGGAAGGCCAAGGAAGTAGCTGATGCGGCAGAGCGAATCGGCACCAGTGCGTTGCAGGATGTGTTATACACACCCGTGAACAGGAATGGTGATCCGGAGCAGGTGCATACCGAGCTGGAAACAGCACGGCTCGCTCTGGCTCGCAGGGCTGAGCAAGTGTTGGCAGAAGAGCGTCGGCTGGGGGCCATCACAAGGGAGTACAATGCAGCACATGCAGGACCGCGCCGGCCGATTGAGCCCGCAGTCCTGGAAGACCTGAGAAGCCGAGGAAGAGCAGTCAACCAGCAGCTATCAGGGGCTGAGCAGCCGGAGCGTCCGAGAAGGCCGGTGCAACCGGAGCAACCAGCGCAGTCGGCATTCATCCCAAGGCCAGCATATAGCACACCGGACAAGAACTTGAGAGCAGCCGAGCAGATAGCGCTCGAGCTGGAAGAGTTGGAAGGAGATGAGCGGCGCGAACAGTCGCGCCGAATGCGTGAGCTGATAGCGGCCGCCAAAGAGCAGAGGCTTGTAGCAATGGGCAATCAAAATGCTGAACTAGAGGCATCAAGAGGAACTGTGAGGCCGAATGCGGGAGCTAGCCAGCGACCGAATGCATCACGCCAAAACAGGCATCAACCTGCACCATCTCGGCACGACAGCAAGGTCAGAAGCAATCGGCCACCTCCAGCAGCAAGCAGAAGAATGGAAGAGCCGGCTGTTAACAACAGGCGCCATGACATGCCGCAGCAATCGGTGCCAAGACCAGCAATCAGCACCCGACTTGGCCCTCGCCAAATCGGCCAGAACGACGCAAGGCATCGCATTGAGCTCCTGGAGAAGGAGGCTCAGGAAGATGAAGAAGGAGAAGCTGGCCCATCCTGTTTCAGTCATCGCATTCGGACGGAGAGATTCCCCAAAGGCTTCACGTTGCCGAGATACACTCCCAAGTACAATGGCTCGGTGAAACCGGAAGATTGGCTGTCCGATTACCTGACGGCAGTCCGCATTGCAGGAGGCAATCGGCGTGTAGCAGTCCGCTATGCACCTCTCATGCTGCAGGGCTCAGCGCGGACGTGGTTGAACAGTTTGCCCAAGGACAGTGTGAATTGCTGGGAGGATTTCACGACCGCATTCATCCACAACTTCACAAGCACGTATGAGAGGCCCAACCTCCCGCGGCAGTTAGCTTTGTGTGTGCAAGGCAAGGACGAGCCCCTCCGAGGTTACTTATCTCGGTGGATCAAGCTGAAGAATTCATGCGAAGGACTCCATGAGATCCAGGCCATTCAGTATTTTACTGATGGATGCCTGGCTGATTCAATGTTGAAGCACAAGTTGCTCCGCAAAGACTTCACGTCGCTCGCCGAGCTCATGAAGGTGGCAAATGCGTTCGCTATGTACGATTTTGCGATGCGCCCTATCCAACTCGGAGTTGGAGGTGTGATCCAGTCACCAGGGGCTCCGCAGTCGGACACAGGGAACCAAGGCCTCAGTCGGAAGGAGAGAAGAGAGAACAATCGCAACAACAACAACAACAACAACCAGCAGAACAACGGCAAGCGCAAGGACGAACAGCCTGATACTCAGTATGGCAGTCGGCAGGTGGCCGCTGTTCAGAATGAGGAAGATCCAGCGGCTGCAGGAGGCAGTCGGAAGATGAGACCAAATGTGAGACCCCCAGGGCAGATGAAGCCCAAGTACACGTTCGAGGATATGTTGGACGCACCATGCAAGTTGCACAGCACGCCTGGGAGGCCGTCTGCGCACACCACTCGGCAGTGTGACTTTGTGAGAAGGATTGCAAAGGGAGAAGCTTTACCACCACCACCACCACCACCACCACCACCCCAGAACAGAGGACCACCTCAGCAGCAGAACCAGTACCCGCAGCAGGATGCGGCTTACATGATTTTTACCAGCGAGTCCACAGACAAGGGCAGTCGGAGAGCCCGAGCCCAAGAAGTTAATGCCACTATGCCGTCGATTCCCCAATTCATGCACTGGTCCGAGTGTCCGATATCCTGGGACAGAGCAGATCATCCCACCATTTTGCCGAATCCAGGCAACTATCCGCTGGTGGTGGACGCTCTGGTCGCAGGACCAAGATTTTCATGCAAGTTTTCTAGAGTGCTAGTTGATGGAGGAAGCACAATCAACATTCTGTACAGAGATACAATGCTCAAGCTAGGGCTCACAGAGCGGGACCTGGAGCGCAGTCGGACGACATTCCATGGGATTGTTCCTGGGCTGTCTTGCACCCCCATGGGTCGCATTCGGCTGGATGTCATATTTGGCACGGAAGAAAATTTCAGGAGAGAGCCGATTTGGTTTGAGGTGGCCGACCTCAGCAGTCCTTACCGTGCTCTATTGGGGTTACCAGCATTTGCCAAATTCATGATCAATGCACAGCAGACATACCTGAAGATGAAGATCCCGGGGCCAAACGGCGTCATCACAGTCACCGGAGACTTCAGGAAGTTCCTCGAGTGCACATCCGCTGGCAGCAGTTTGGCTGAATCTCTAGTGGTGGAGACGGAGAAGCGCCAGCTCGGCAAAGTCATTGCAATGGCGCAAGCACAAAGCAAGAATCCACTCCCGGTTGGCCCAGCCAAGAGAGTAGATGAGGAATCGGCTTTTCAGTCGGCCAAGGACAGCAAGAAGATCGCTCTAGATCCCTCTGACTCAACCAAGTTCGTTGTAGTCAGAGCTGGACTTAGCGATAAATAGGAAAGCGAGCTCGTCGAGCTTCTCCGTGAGAATCGGGACATCTTTGCATGGTCTCCACAAGACATGCCTGGTGTTCCGAGAGAACTCGCCGAGCACAAGCTGCACATTCGGCCAGGCTCGAAGCCGGCCAAGCAACCCCTGAGACGTTTTTCTGAGGACAAGAGAAGGGCAATCGGCAAAGAGATTGCGAAGCTGCAAGCGGCAGGTTTCATCATGGAAGTGTTTTACCCCGAGTGGCCGGCGAATCCAGTCCTCGTCATGAAGAAGAACAAGACTTGGCGTATGTGTATAGATTATACTTGCCTGAACAAGGCATGCCCGAAAGATCCGTTTGCTCTGCCCCGTATTGATCAAGTGATTGATTCTACGGCCGGCTGCGAGCTGTTGTCCTTTCTGGATGCTACTGCTGGATATCACCAGATCAAGTTGGCTGTGGAAGATCAGATCAAAACTGCATTCATAACCCCTTTCGGGGCCTATTGTTATATCACCATGCCTTTTGGTCTGAAGAATGGAGGAGCCACTTATCAGCGCACGATTCAGAGGTGCACACATTCTCAGCTCGGCAGGAATCTCCAC
The DNA here is from genome assembly GCA_950022295.1 of Bromus sterilis. NCBI lineage: Eukaryota > Viridiplantae > Streptophyta > Magnoliopsida > Poales > Poaceae > Bromus > Bromus sterilis. The sequence continues at coordinate 446,361,437 of OX465595.1, read as the reverse complement.
GTGTACGTGGACGATTTGGTGGTGAAGTCGGCAAAGGGGATCACATTGCTAGATGATCTCAGAGAAACATTCGCGAATTTGAGAACTTATCAGATCAAGATCAACCCGGAGAAGTGTGTGTTTGGAGTCCAAGCTGGCAAGCTTTTGGGGTTTCTCGTTTCCGAGAGAGGAATCGAATGCAACCCCGAGAAAATAGCCGCAATAGAGCGCATGGAGCAGCCCAAAACCCTGAAGCAAGTGCAGAAATTCACCGGTTGCCTCGCATCTCTCAGCCGATTCCTCAATCGGCTGGGTGAAAAGGCAATCCCATTGTACCAGTTGATGAAGAAGACCGAGAAGTTCACGTGGACCCCTCAAGCAAACGAAGCATTCCGAGAACTCAAGCGCATGCTCTCCACGGCACCAATCCTGGCTGCCCCGAGTGAGAAGGAGCCAATGATGTTATACATTGCGGCAACCAATCGGGTGATCAGTGCAGTCATGGTGGTGGAGCGGCCCGAGAAGGACAAGGCACAGCAAATCCAGCGTCCAGTGTACTACATCAGCGAAGTGCTCTCGGCATCCAAGCAGAACTACCCTCACTATCAGAAGATGTGCTATGGAGTGTACATGGCAGCCAAGAGATTGAAGCCGTACTTTCAAGCTCACCTGATCACAGTTGTCAGCTCGGCTCCATTGGCCGACATCATGGGAAGCAGAGATGCAACCGGAAGAGTGGCAAAATGGGCAATTGAAGTCGCTAGTCACGGTATCCAGTATGAACCTAGGACTGCAATCAAGTCGGAAGCATTGGCCGATTTCCTGGTGGACTGGGCTGAAACTCAGTACATGCCGCAGCTCCCAATGTCGGATTGCTGGCGAATGCACTTTGACGGCTCCAAGATGAAGAATGGCCTAGGGGCTGGGGTGGTACTCACTTCCCCAAGAGGAGATCAGTTGCAGTATGTGCTTCAGATTCACTTCGCAGCGTCAAACAATGTCGCCGAGTACGAAGCCCTTGTGCATGGTATCAAGCTTGCCAAGGAAATCGGTATTCGGAACATCGAGTGCTTTGGTGATTCCGACCTGGTGGTACAGCAGTGCTCGGGCACCTGGGATGCAAAAGATGCTAACATGGCAAGCTATCGATTACTAGTGCAGCAGATCAGCAGATATTTTGAAGGTTGCGAGTTCCATCATGTGCCGAGAGCAAACAACGAGGCAGCAGATGCATTGTCCAAGCTAGGCTCCACAAGGCAATCAATCCCACCAGGCGTATCTCTGGAGCATATCAAGAAGCCATCTATCATTCCATCCCCAGAGTCCGAGTCCATTTTTTATCTCGGAGACCGATCTTGAAGCACTAAGAAAGGCAAAAGAAGTTCAACCGGCCAAACCTGCAACCGTGAAGAAGCAGTCCAGCGCCCAGGGTGTCTCGGCAACAGCACCAGGGGCTGCCGATTGCGAGCCAGGGGCTGCAGAGGAGAAGAAGAAGAGCAAAGGGAAGCAAGCAGAGGCTGCACTAGAAGGCACAACCTCAGAGCCAATGACATCAGAAATTGCCGAGTGCAATGATGAAGCTCCAGCTCCAGATGAGAAGTCGGCACCAGGGGCTGCCGAATGCGTGCCAGGCGCCGCAGTCGGCAGTTCAGAAGCAGAGATAGAAATGACAGACGTCCAAGTGGCCGAGATCGAGGAGGCCAGTGTTCAAGAGGCCGAGATCCAAGAGGAAGTCCCACCTCAGCATGCGGCCGTAATGGTGGTCATCAGTGCGTCGTCATGGGCACAACCGATTAGAGATTTCTTAGCAGATGGGATCCTCACACCAGATTTAGCAGAGTCCAGACAGATCAGCCGCCGATCTTGGGCATATACAATAATCAACAATGAGCTGATGCGCAAGAGTGCAACTGGTATCCTCCAGAGGTGTGTTGAAGAGGACAGAGGCTTGGAGCTGCTCAGAGACATCCATCATGGTGAATGTGGTCATCACGCGTCAGCAAAGGCAATCGCCAACAAAGCTTTCCGACATGGTTTCTACTGGCCAACTGCACTTGCAGCGGCTGAGAATTTGGTGAAGCACTGCAAGGGTTGTCAGCGATTCAAGGCAAGGAGTCATCAGCCAGCATCGGCACTAAAGACCATCCCAATAGCTTGGCCTTTTGCAGTTTGGGGTTTGGATATGGTTGGACCATTCAAGAGAGCTCGAAGTGGCATGACACATCTCCTAGTGGCAGTCGACAAGTTTACCAAGTGGATTGAAGCAAGACCAATCAAGAAGTTGGATGGGCCGACTGCGGTTCGGTTTGTGGCCGACATCGTATGCAGATACGGTGTACCTAACAGCATCATCACCGACAACGGCACAAACTTTGCAAAGGGGGCGCTGGCCCGATATGCATCTCAGCAAGGCATTCGGCTCAATCTGGCATCTGTGGCACACCCATAGTCCAATGGTCAAGTCGAAAGGGCAAATGGACTAATCCTATCGGGTATCAGGCCCAGATTGGTAGAGCCACTTGAGAGGGCACCCGGAGCATGGATTGACGAGCTTCCGGCAGTACTGTTTAGCTTGAGGACCACTCCAAACAGGTCGACTGGATTCACTCCTTTCTTCCTGGTGTATGGCTCAGAAGCAGTCATCCCTTCCGACATTGAGTTTGATTCACCTCGGCACGCCCTATACACAGAAGAAGAAGCAAGATTGGCAAGAGAAGACGGCATCGACCTTAAAGAAGAAGCTTGTCTGTTGGCCTTGTCTAGGTCAGCAGTCTATCAGCAGAAGTTGCGGCACTACCACAGCAAGAAGATTCGTCCTCTCGCTTTCCGAGAGGGAGACATGGTGCTACGCCGAATCCAGAAGCCAGAGGGGCAGCACAAGCTATCCTCACCTTCGGAAGGGCCATTTGTTGTCAGCAGAGCGCTCAAGAACAACTCCTATTATCTGATCGACTGCACCAAGGGCACTCGGCACAAGGACACGTCAGGAGCAGAGACGGAGCGGCCGTGGAACGCCGAGTTGTTGTGTCCGTTCTATAGTTGAGCGGCAGAAATTTATGTAAGCCATTCGGCAAACAATCAGTAAAAGTTATCATGTCTCTGAAAATGAGCATTCGAGTACTTTTGTATAATTTCATTCGAAGAGCTAGCCTCAATCGGCAACGCTCAGTCATACCCGAGATGTGCGTAGCACACCCGGGGACTGGCCGACCGCGAGGTCAAGTAAATAAGCCATCGAGGCACGGGGACTGCAAGCTGGCCTTCAATCGAATACTTAGCTCAAGCGCAAATCACTAAAAGGTTTGTGGCATTGAGAAGGGTGGCGATTGAGGCAGTCGGTAGTACAAATCCCCGGGACACAATTTGAAAGAGGCCACCAAGGGCACAGTCGACAGGACAAAGTCACCGATTGCGCCGCAAATCAGGACATCAGACCTTGTAGCGAGCAATCGGCGCCTGCTATTGCAGAATCCTTTGCGGTAAAAATCTTGTCGTGTAAAAAATGAAAACTTATCGAACCTTGGCTGGATGTCTACTGTTGATCCGATTGCAGACCGCATGACGGCAGCAAGGTTGACACAGCAGACATCCCCAAGTGCAGCCGATAAAGGAAACCGACAAAGACGCAAAGTTGATCGCATATGCAAAAGTAAAAAACAAGCAATCGGATTGCATCAAAAGTAACAGGCCCAAGGCCGAATAAGGTCATTACATCCAAGTCACACCCAGTAGGTGTCGACAGAATTAAAAATATGTCTTACAAGCGGACAGTCGGAATATAAATTAAAGATAACATAGCTTAAGCAGTCGGAGGCACTGAGCTAGAAGGTGGAGCAGCCGGGTCCGATTGAGCTTCAGAAGTTGCAGAACCAGTCTGTTTAGATTTCGGAGACGTCTGAGATGAGCCGCTATCGGAGAGCTCCTCGGCCAGGCCAGAGATGGTAGAGGCAGGGAGCGGATTCCCTCCCTGGTCGAGATACGGAGTATACTCGTAGGGAGAAAACCAATTCACCATAGTGCTGGCTAGCCGATTGACTTCGACGTAGGTCTTCTCAAGAAGGTCAGAGGCATTGTCTCGAAGGCTGTACAATTGGGAGAGCTTCACTTGAGGGTACCAAGTCAGCACAGTCTGAAGAGCGGTCTCCGCACCAGTCCGACCGGCAGAATTCAGCAGAACGTCGATCCGACGTGGGATAGCCTTAAGGAGAGTCCGAGTCTGCTCAGTGGTGGCATTCGGAGTGTCCCCTCGGTCAGAATCCTCTTCATCCTGAGTGTCTTCCTTACGGGTCTCGGCGGAGGAGTCGGCAGCATTCTTCATCTTCTGGAGTCCGGCCTTGAGCTCAGTCGGCAACCACAGTGCTTCAGCAATCTTTAGAATTCCGAGCTTGAAGGATAGGGCAACTCCCTGGATAATAGGAATGCGGGCTTGGGTGCCGATCAGATATTCATGCCTGGTCCAGACGTTATCTGCACGGTCACAGGTCCCTCCAGCGGCGATGGTATCCTCTCGGGACTTGGCGACAACTGCGTAGGCAGCCGCTTCAGATTCGGGCCAAGCTTCTGTGTCAAGAAGGAAGAGCATGAGTAATAAGATAAGAGAAGAAAGCAACCGGAAAGTGCACTCGGCAACAAGGAAGACTCACGGCCAAGGAGGACGTCCATTTCGGTCAGTGTATCACAGAAGCCCTTGGCTCGGCGGCGCATTCGGGTGGTCTCCTCATAGCTGCGCTTCTCCAGTTCTTCGAACTTGGCAACGAGCTCATCACGATCTTGGCGAATGGAGTCTCGGGCAGAAATTGCTTCATCCCTCTCAGCTTGCAGAGCACCTCGGGCGGCGACGGCAGCATCCCGTTCAGCAAGAAGTCCATCACCAGTAGCCGTCACTGCGGCTATGTCGGCAAGATGTTTCTTCTCAAGAGCAGCCATTTCAGATTGGAGGCCTTGAATAGTCCGATTCAAATCTTTCTCTATCCCCTGCAGCCGAGTTACTTCCCCGGTGGCTTTGTCAAGAGTTGGACCTTGTTGGCTAAGTTCTGTAGTCAATTCAGCAATTCGGCCTTGAAGATCATCTACCATAGGAATAGAAGCTAGAAGAGAGCGCGAAGATTTGAGTACCAGAGCAGTTGTCAAATGAAGAAAAGACAGCGGTGAGATAGAGGATACCTCTTAGTTTAGTGATTTCAGCCGATTGGTTATTGACCTGCAGCTGGGCCTGGGCGAGGGTTCGAAGGCTAGCAGTATAAGCTTCCAGGAGTTTTTCGAAGACATCTTGTTTCTCTTCCAGGACAGCCTGAGAAGAACAGCAAGACGGAGTCAGACATAAAGCAACAGTGAAAAAGATCCGAACCGATTGTGACCAATCGGCCAGAATCTCGGGGACTACACCCAGTGGGTGCGCTTGCGCGCACCCACCGGAAGAAAGTCTACCGATTGAGGAAGGCAAACGATAAAGCAAAAAACGCTAAAGATCCGAACCGATTGTAACCAATCGGCCCGAATCTCGGGGACTACACCCACTGGGTGCGCTTGCGCGCACCCACCGGAAGAAAGTCTACCGATTGAGGAAGGCAAGTGATAAAGCAAAAAATGCTAAAGATCCGAACCGATTGTAACCAATCGGCCCGAATCTCGGGGACTACACCCAGTGGGTGCGCTTGCGCGCACCCACCGGAAGAAAAATTGTCGAAGTAAAAGAGAGGTACAGAAGGAAAAGTTAAGGAGTTTACCGTATGGTGAGAGGTCAGCTGTTGAAGGTCCCGGGCAAGGGCATCGGCGAATTCATTCACCCGGCTCAGAGCGCTCGTCACGGGGTCCGAGGACGAGGCGGAGCATCAGGCTCAGCGCCGACATGACGGGCGCGAGAGTACTTGGCTCGGAATTGATCCACCGAGCGCATAAGAATTTCCGAGGGAGAAGAAATCGGCAGTGGCACTGAAGTGGGAACGATGGTGAAAGCTGCAGTGGTGAGGACTGGTGGCACGGATGTTGGTGAAGGGCCGGAGGCACCCGATTGCGGCGGCGGCGCAACCGAGCGAGTCGGAGCAGAGGTGGTAGCGATGACTGGCGGCGAGATCGTCGTAGTCGGTGGGTCAGATAGTACAGCCGGTGGAACTGTGGAGGCAACCGGTGGTGCCGACACCAAAATCGGCGATGGGGTCGGCACCATCAGCGTATCAGATGCGGTCACTGCAGCAGGGGAAGTTGCGGCAGGCGAAGCCGGGTTGGAGCGGCACGGTGGAGACGGGGCAATCGGGTCAACCGGTTGCGTTCCTCCACCACCAGGAGCCACCCGGTCCGCGGCGCCCTTGAGAGTTTGGGAGGCAAGGGTGGAAGAAGAGGTCTTCGAAGTCGCCGCAAGACGGGCCTTCTTGGCAGCGCGCTCGGCGTCCTTGGAGGAGCGATGAGCGGGTACCGGCCGCTTGTGGACGGCAGCAGCAGAAGCAGCGGGCGAGACGACGGGGCTGGCACGGACGGGAATGTCGGTGTCAACGTCATCAAGCCCAATCGGCTCCCTGAAAGAAGAAAGGGAGAAGAAAGCGACGTTCAGCGGCGCCTGGACGGTCGGCCTCCGAGTTGTCGTCTCTTGGGCTTGTTTGCCCTTGCTGGCAGTCGGCTTGGCCTTGGCAACCTGGCTGGGAGCCACACTAGAGGAGGAGCCGGCGGCCGAGGTGCGCTTGGCTGGCACCTTTGGAGGCTTGGCTCGAGGAGCTGCATCGGAACCATCACCCTTTGAGACACTATCATCATCACTCCATTCAGCCAAAAATTGCTCAAGGGAAGGGTCAGGCGTACCCCCTTGAGCTGGCGGCCGAGTGTTGGTCTTCGGAGGGTTGGCGCGCTCGGCGTCATCATCATCGGCATCCATGGGGTCGGAGGATTCTCCGGAAGACTCGTCATCGTCTTCATCATCCCCACTGGACTCGGCGGAAGGAGTCTCGCCGTTATACTCGAGGTCGGTGGGGTCCTCTTCCGTGCAATCAGGGGCATACACGCCAGCTTCCTGGCCGTCTTCCATGAGGTCGGACTGAATAAAGTGCTGAGAAGGAGGTATAAGCAATTAGAGAAATCGGAAGAGAAAGCAATCGGAAGAGCATGCAATCGGAAGAAAAAGTAATCGGAGCATACCACAGGCGGCTTTCGCTGGCGAATGAGATAATCAAGCCCGAAGCGGAAGGGGTCAGGCAATGCGCTAGATGTGACGGCCTTCACTCGGGCGCAAAGATCTTCTGTCTTCACCCGCCACGTGCAGAGCCGAGTGGGATCTCGAGGTCCCGACACGTCGCAGAGGCGGTGCACTCGGCGCTGCAGGGGAAGAATCCGAGCGTGAAGCCAAGCAGCTACCAAGTCGGTTGGGAGGAGTCCCTCCTGCTCCAGCTGGGTGACCCTGGCAGCCTGGGCATCGACATCGCAATCTCCGACGCCGTGCTTCAGCGACCATTGATGCTTCTCAACCGGCCGGGCGAGAGAGAACTCAGGCAGGTTGAGGAGATCGGGGCCGTTGTCAGGTGATTTGACGTAGAAGAACGAGGTCTGCCAATTCTTGCAGGATTGGACGATCTCGGGGCTCGTGTATTTCTACTTGCCGGCTGCGACAAGGCAACTGCCGCAGTCGTTCATGTCAGTCGGATACGTTGGCTTGCCGCCTTCGATGGTGGCGGCCACCACAGCACCCGTCCGAGCATTGTGAGCTCGGAGGTTGAAGAAGCGCTTCCAAAGGGCGACGCTTGGACGGCAGCCGAGGTACCCTTCACAGAGCGTCACGAACCCGGAAAGGATCATGATGAAATTAGCTGCGAGATGGTGGGGTTGCAGTCGGTGGAAGTCAAGAAATCCGCGGAAGAAGGCGCTAGCGGGAAGGCCGAATCCACGCTCGAAGTGAGCGAGGAACACGACCCTCTCGCCAGCGCGTGCGCTGGGCACGACGTCGGCCCTGCCAGGGATGCGCCACTCGATTTCCGCAGGCATTTTCCGGGCGTGGATCAGAGACTCGACGGCGGCGGCGGTGGTCTGAGAGCCCTTCCAGCACCCGCGGCTCGCCTGCGACACATCTCGTCGCGGCGCCATGGTCTTCGCAGGCGAGGAGCAGAGAAGAGAAAAGAGGGAGGCGGAGCACGAGAGAAGAGGCGCAGAGTTGCCGCGGCGGCGGCGGAAGCAGCGGAGAGCACGAGCCCGTGGCCGGAGCAAGCGCAAGATGCAGAGGCCGGCGGCAGAAAGATTCGCGTGGAGTGGCGATGGCGCAGAGGAGAGAAGGCTGGAGGTCGAAGGAGGCGTTTGGGAGAAGGAAGAGGCGAAGCCCCCCCCCCCCCGGTGGCTTATATGGGCGGCGGGGGAGGGGAGTGGGATGATCCTGCGACTGTGTGGCCCGGTGTGGCCTAGGGCACAGGGAGGCCAACCGGCAGACCAGCGCAAAGGATCCCGGCGCAAAAGGCGAGGCGTGCGACGTGGGGGTCAGGCCCTGCAGTTATGTCACGTCGCGCATGGGTCGTGGGTCCCAGTTCATTGATCACGTCGCGGGCGAATCGGAGGTAACCGTTGGAGGGAAATCGGCGAAAGATATCTTTCTCAAAAAGTGAAGACATAAATCGAGGGGGAACCAAGTCCAACCGGATGGAAGATCGGTCAGCCGAGTGTGATCTCCGAGTCGGCCGACGAACTCGGAATGACGCACTCGAAGAGGCCAAAGCAGTCGGAGAACGTCAAGGCAGAGATTGAAAAACTGCAAAGGCCCCGCGGTCAAGTGACCGTGGGACCTTTACAGCTTTAGGGGCTACTGTCGGGGGATTGGTACCCGGGTAGGCTGACCCAAGGGGAAGCAAGCTTTCAAGACAAGGATGGACCAATTGGGCTGCAGCTGGGCCGAGCTGGGCAGAGGTACGGCCGATTGCTCCAAGGCAATCGACCATACCAAATGCCAGCAGTCGGCCCAGGCGCAATCGGTCCACCCTTCCTTCACCAAAGACGATCATCCGATTGGTCCGCACCTGAACCGAGGCCGATTCCTAGAAGGCCGATTGCCCAGAGCAATCGACCCTACCAGGAACCACCTGTCGGTCCAGGCGCAATCGGAGCAACCTACCACCCAGTCGGGGATATGATTACGAGGTCATAAATACCATATCCCGAGATATCCGGGTGGCAGGAAGGCCAGGTCACGTCGAGGATTTGCTGGAGATACGGTGTCGACCTCCCCGCCGATTCCGCGGACAGGCCGACAAGACCGTACCCCCTAGCTCCACTGTTCACTCCTAGGTTCTACGAGGTAGCAGCATGGGACGCCGCTCGTAGGCTCCGGGTCACCCGGAGAGGAGCAGTCGGTGGGCCCAGGCCGATTAGAGGATGACGGCTGGGCCCATTCGGCAATGAAGTTACCATAGTACCCTGGACTCACACTATAAGAGACAGGGTACCCCCTCCTGCGCGAGGGACGCGACACCTTAGATCTCATTAACTCACTTCCCCCTCAGTTCATTTACTGCTCGTAGTCACTCCTCAGGGAAGCAGGAGAGGACCTTGCCCATGGCGGCGGTGTTCTCCTTCCCCTGAGAAGATAGAAGAGCAGTTATTGTAGCCCCTTCATTGATATACAAGAGACAAGCAGGAGTAGGGGTGTTATCTCTCCGGAGAGCCCTGAACCTGGGTACATCGTGGTGTCTTCACCGTGCTTGTGCCCAACCTGATTCTGGCACCATCGACATTCTCTCCCTCGTGTCTTCCCCTCACTTTAGCCATCCCCATGGCATCTGCCGTCACATATCGACGACAAAGACTAAGTCTTCGACCAGCTTCAGCTGTCTCCTCGTTGCGCTTTTACTCGAGTGAGACTTTTTCTTCGACTACATTTTTAGGGGTCGTCTTCCTTCAAAGGGTTCGGTAGATGACTCCAGCTCTGCTGCAGTGAGTTGTCCTTCGACCTTCTACTTGCAAACTCCATTCTTTCGGAACCTAAGTATCTGTTTTTACTCGAAAACAATATTAGTTCCACTTCTGCTTTGTCCAACAATGTCCAAAACCTTCGGGGGCAAAACTTGCTCTTATAGTTATGGAGGTTGACGCATAGAAGAAGTCGAGGTCATCATTGTTGCACGGATTTCCCATGCCCATCCAAAGCTTGTCCCGGCCTTTCCATTCATACCAAAGCCACCGCAGCCTCAAGGCCCTCACGAATTTCTCTGTATTAAGGACGCCAAGACCACCGAATTCCTGGGGCCTGCACACAACCTCCCAGTTCACCTTGCACTTAGCCCCCGTTGTCTTGTCAGACCCGGACCATAGGAATGCCCTTTCATACTTGTTTACCACCTGGAGAGTAGCAGCAGGCATTACTAGAGGTGTCATGAAGTAGACCGCCACGGACGCGATGACCGATTTTACAAGGGATGTGCGCCCTGCTATCGTGATGCTTTGGCCCTCATACGTGACAAGCTTGTTCGCAATTTTATCCTCCAGAAATTGGAGGTCCACCTTCTTGAGTTGCCGAACAGAGAGGGGTAATCCAAGATAGCGCATGGGAAAGAACGCCCTTGTGGCCGGCAGGCTGAGAAGGATGGGCTCCAAGTTAAGGGGGCTGCACCTGATAGGCACGACCGAACTCTTCTGGAAGTTTGTGCATAGACCCGTGACCTCTCCAAAACTTGAGAGGATGCACGCCAAGTTGTCCACGTCCTCCTTTATGGGAGCAACAAAAACAGCCGCATCATCGGCATATAGCGACGTCCTCACCATTGCACCTCTTCCTCGGATCTTATGAAGTAGGCCCTTCCTCGTCGCAAGCTCAAGAAGGTGATGCAGCGGATCAATGGCGATGACAAAGAGCAATGGGGAGAGGGGTCCCCCTGCCTAAGCCCCCTGCCATGCGCAATCGGTACACCGGTGATCCCGTTAAGGAGAATCCTCGAGGAGGCCGAGCAGAAAAGCGCGGCGATCCATTCCCGAAACTTGTGTGGGAGCCCCCTGCGCTGGAGCAGATCCAACAAATACTCCCATTTAACCGAGTCAAAGGCCTTGCGGATGTCAAGCTTGAACAAAAGGGAGGGTGTCTTGTTCTTGTGCAGCCGCCGAGCAAGGTTCCGCACATACATGAAATTGTCGTGGATGCTACGCGTCTTGATGAAAGCACTCTGAGCGTTGGAAACAAGGGCGTTCATATGAGGGCCGAGCCTGTTGGCCAGGATCTTCGCGATGATTTTGGCAATGGCATGAATGAGACTAATAGGCCTATAGTCCGTGATTTCCTCAGCACTATCCTTCTTTGGCAGGAGCACCACATTCGCCGAGTTAAGCCAGTGTAGATTGTGGGTGTGAAGGGACTCAAAGGATTTGACCACCCTCATGAGGTCGGGCTTGATGATAGCCCAACACTTCTTGAAAAAGGCCCCGGTAAAGCCATCCGGGCCGGGCGCCTTGTCGCTAGGCATGCCATTGATGGCGTCCCGGACCTCGTCCTCGGAGAAGGGGGAGTCGAGAGCGCGCAAGTCAAGATGGTCTAAGTCTAGCCCCTCCCAGTCAAAGTCCTTGGCACTAGCATTCCCCTTCTTCATGATCTCGGAGAAGTGGTCCTGAATGATTTGCTCCTTCGCATGGTGCTCGGTCACCCAACCGCTCCCGAACTTGATCCTATGGATGTGGTTTTTCCTACGCCTCGCATTCACCCTACGGTGAAAAAACTTGGTGTTGGCGTCTCCCTCCTTGAGGTTAGAGATCCTCGCGCACTGCCTCTTTTGAGTCCTTTCCAAAACCGCGAGGCTAATGATTCTACGCTTGAGCCTAGCCCGAAGATCAAACTCCTCAGGCGAAAGCAACCGACTCTCCTGGGCCACGTCAAGCATAAGGATGACCAAAAGAGCCGCATGAAAGAGAATTTTGGCCTTGGAGAACAACTTTCTGCTCCACACCTTGAGTCGCGTAGCTGTCTTTTTGAGTTTGAGGAAAAACGCCTGACAAGGCTCATAGGTGGCCACGTCCTCGTGCCATGCATTGAGCACGACCTCAGAGAACCCAGGCAGGGAGGACCAAAAATTTTCGAACTTGAAGGATCGTGGCCTCCTGGGTCCCTTGGCATCCGCAAGCAGCAGCGGGCAGTGGTCGGATAGCGCGGAGGAGAGCGCGTGAAGCACATGGGTGTTGAAAGATGTATCCCACTCGGCGTTACAGAAAAAGGAGTCAAGCTTACAAAGCGTTGGGTTGACTCGCTCATTGCTCCAAGTGAAGCGCCTATTCTGAAGATGGATCTCTTTGAGCTCACAATTGTGAAGGGTTGTTCGGAAGCGATTAATCCTGCTACGATTGACATTGCGCTTGTTCTTGTCTCGTGCACGATAAATTTGATTGAAGTCACCAAGGGCCAGCCAAGGGACACCACAGGGAGGCTTTTGGGCAAGGAGCTCGGCGAAGAAGGCGTCCTTTTGGGCGGACGCCGTTGGGCCGTACACCGCCGTGAGCTTAAACGGGTTGGCTAAGTCACGAGAACACACCATGGCAGAGAGACAGTGAGCGGTGAGGGTGACATCAGTTAAATCCATGACCTGGTCGTCCCAGAGGAGAAGAATGCCGCCCCTAGTTCCTTGGGCCGGACGCTGGGCGAAGCCGCGAAGCCTCTGACCACCGAGCGCAGCCGCGGTGAAAGCATCAACATGCTGGAGCTTAGTCTCCTGAAGACAGACAATATTGCACGTAGAGTCGGCAATAGTTGCACGGACGGTAGCTTGACGGTTCACACAATTTAATCCTCGAACGTTCCAGCTCAAAACATTAAGAGGTCGTTCTGTGACGCGAGAAATAAAGTCATATTACCGTCAAAAGAAAATGATGGATCCAAGCCAGGAAAATAGCACCCAAGAAGTTAATAATACAGTGGACTTTGACAGGAAAGAAGATGAGACTTTGACAGGATGGTGATCTTGTCCATTGGCGCATTCACAAGGGAAAAGGAACGTGAGGATGCCTTTTGGTAGCACTTCGCCATCTTGCTCTCGCTGAATCTTCCTCGGCGTCACTTTCTCTTTACTGGAGATCGGCCTCAGCCATCTGGCCGTTGGAACAAGTTATTTTTTTTCTTTTCTTTTTTGCGACTTGATCCTTGCCTTTGTTCTCCACCGTACCTACGACATCTCCAGTTTAGCAACCGGTCCATGGAGCCTCCTCCTCGTAATCCTGCCTTCTTCGACCTCATGTACGCAACTGTTTTCTCTCCCTGTCACCATGGGCAAGGAAGTACCTTTTTCTTTTGTGACGAACTTAACAGGTGCCGTCGTCGTCGCCAGGGAAGACACGCCTCCACTCGTCATCATCTTCTCATCGTCCTCGCCGCCCTCCGCGCCGCTGTCCTCACCTCCTTCGACCTCGTCGTCGGAGGAGAAACGATAACCTCGTCGTCGATGTTGGCAAAGATCACCCGCTCCGCTTCCACGAGCTCCAGGTGCTGATGACGGAGCTCTTCCGTGTAAGCCTCGTCGGCGGCCTTGGCCTCGCGGCGCTCCCTCACCTCACGGTCCTCCCGCGCCATAGCCAACCTCACCACCCCGTCTGCGGCAGGACGAGGTGTAACGGAGCCGTCCCGGCAGGAAAGTTGAGCCGGGCCACGGTGCCATGGTAGCGGACCTGCTATTAGTCGTACTGCAGGGCGGTGAGCGGCCGAATGGAAGCTCCCGAGCCACCGCCGGCTGTGGATCTTCCGATCCGTGATTTCGGCCACCCACGTCCCCCACCGCCGCTGCCGGACACCGAGGTAGATCTTCGTCGGCGGTCGGGGCGGAGGAAGGTCTAGGAAGTTCTCGAAGCGGCGTAGGTGCATGGCGGCGGGCGGATCTGGCGCGCGGCGACGACGGCTCGATGAAGCGTTCGCGGAGGACCGGCGGTGCGAATTCGTGCTTTGGATCGGCGGCGGGGACCGACGGCCACCACGTCCGGCCATCAGAGAGTCAGAGGAGGGTGCGGGAGGGCGGGGGCACTGCGGTGCAAGAGGAGAAGAGGAGGCGGCGAGAGAGAGGCTTCGGTTTTATTCAGCCGGCCTCAAGAAGAAGTAAATATAGGAAGAGGAGGGAGTAAAAATATACTCCACTAACACCGTATTGGGGATCGGCTAGGTGCTGCCTAGTGGAGTAAAACCGAAATTTTTCTCTACTAACCAGTTATAGTGGATCCATTAGAAATGTCATTATGCGCATATACAGTTACCTCCTGAAAGGATGAAACAATACTCTTTGTACTGGTAGGAGGATCCTAGGACCATGCTGATCAAGATCAAACGTCACAAAGTAGTGGCAAATGTGCATACACAGTTGAATGCAAGAAATGTACGAGCAAATTATTCTGCGTGCTAGCAAGTTAACATCACAATTATGTAACAAAGACCTCGTTCTCGCTCCTCAAGCCGGGTCCATTTTGTTTGAATGTTAAGTCCAAAAAAAAACTCAATACAAAGAATCAGCTTGGATGTGGATGCACAGGGAGAGCCCACCTTGATTGTGCATACATTGTCTTCATTCATGTGTCCAAGCTCCATGATGACTTTTCATTCAGCTTGGTGGCTGCAAAAGTCTAACTTGGTCTACTTGTACTGAAAAGATCTTGACAAGTTGGACGCGGGAGCACTCTCTGTATCCAGCTAGAAATGAATGGTTTATATAAGTAGTACTTGTGCCGCCATGAGCTCAAACCATCTCTGCAACCATGTCTCTTGCTCCTTCACTTGAGCTTGCTACCACTTTCCTCTTCTACATAGCTGCTCTGCTTTTTGTTCCAGGAGCTGTAGCACATGACATTATGCCATTGGGATCCTCTCTAACCGTCGAAGCCTTCCAAACCGACGTGCTGCAATCACCAGACGGCACTTTCTCATGTGGCTTCTACAGCATCTACACCAACGCCTTCACGTTTTCGATATGGTACTCCAAGGCGGCAAACAAAGCCGTCGTCTGGAGTGCAAATCGCGACCGCCCTGTCCACGCCAAGAGGTCGGCCCTGACCTTGCAGAGGGATGGAAATATGGTCCTCGTCGATTATGATGGTGAGGTTGTGTGGCAAGCTTCTGGCAGCTTCACAAATGTTCAGCATGCTCAACTGTTGAATACTGGGAATTTTATCTTGAAGGATACCAATGGTAAGACAGTATGGCAAAGTTTTGATTCACCCACAGATACTTTCCTACCAACCCAGCACATCACTTCTTCTACAAAGTTAGTGACTACAACTAAGTCACATGTTTCCGGTAACTACATATTTCGTTTCAGTGATTTGTCACTACTGTCACTCATATTTGACATCCCTGAGGTTTCGGATATATACTGGCCAAACCCTGACCAAACTCTCTACCAGAATAAAAGAAATCAATACAACAATACAAGATTGGGGATTTTGGACAATGATGGGAGTTTTAGTTCAAGTGATTTTGCTAATGGTCAGCCACTTGTGGCCTCTGATGCAGGGCCGGGTATTAAGAGAAGGCTAACTCTAGATCCTGATGGCAATCTCCGGTTGTACAGCTTAAGTGAGTCAGATGGGTCATGGTCAATTTCAATGGTAGCAATGTCTCAACCTTGCAACGTCCATGGCTTATGTGGTCCTAATGGCATTTGTCACTACTCACCTAAACCTACATGTTCATGTGCACCAGGCCATGTGATGAGCAACCCGGGTAATTGGACTGAAGGTTGTAGGGCTATTGTCAATATAACATGTGATCATCAAGAACCTATGAAGTTTGTGAAACTCAAGCATACAGATTTTTGGGGATCTGATCAGAAACATATGCCCTCGGTTACCTTTCATGCTTGTAGGAACACCTGCATGGGCGACTGCACTTGCAAAGGCTTTCAATACCAAGAAGGTACAGGTTCATGCTATCCCAAAGCTAGTCTTTTCAATGGACGGACCTACCCAATAAACGTGGTGCGAACAATATATCTCAAGCTTCCTGCTAGGGTGAATGTTTCAAATACAAGTTTCCCTCACTTTAACGTGTTTGGTTCCACACCACCTCATCTTGACTGCAGCCATATGAACAGACCACCAATTCCAGAAGTGCATAACACAGGTGTGGAAGAACCAATGTGGTTCTACTTCTACGGTTTCATAGTTGCAATTTTTGTTGTTGAAGTTTCCTTCATAGCATTTGCATGGTTATTTGTTTTGAGAAGGGAGCTTAGGCCATCAGAAATCTGGGCGGCCGAGGAAGGATACAAGGTGATGGCTAGTCATTTTAGAAGATACAGCTATAGAGAACTTGTGAAGGCGACAATGGATTTCAAAGTTGAGCTAGGAAGGGGAAGCTCGGGCATAGTGTACAAAGGTGTCTTAGAAGATGATAGACCAGTTGCTCTGAAGAAGCTAGAGCATATAAGTCGGGGCAAAGAAGAGTTCCAAGCTGAGCTTAGTGTGATTGCTAGGATTTACCATATGAATCTTGTGAGAATATGGGGTTTTTGTTCAGAAGGATCTCACAGGCTGTTGGTTTGTGAATATGTCGAGAATGGCTCATTGGCTAGCATTTTGTTCAGTGACAAAAACATCTTGCTGGACTGGAAGCAACGGTTCAATATTGCATTAGGTGTTGCAAAAGGATTGGCCTATCTTCACCACGAGTGCTTAGAATGGGTCATTCATTGTGATGTGAAACCTGAGAATATACTCTTGGACCAAAACTTTGAGCCTAAGATCACTGACTTTGGGTTGGCCAAGTTACTAAACCGAGGTGATTCCAACAAGAACACATCTCATGTGCGAGGAACAACAGGCTACATTGCTCCTGAGTGGATTTCTGGTGTCCCTATCACGTCAAAAGTTGATGTGTATAGCTATGGAGTCATGCTTCTCGAGCTTTTGTCTGGAAGTAGAGTCTCAGAGTTGACTGTTGATTCAGATGCGGAGATGCACATGATGTTGAGGAAGCTTGTCACAATGCTTGCAGATAAACTGGAAGGAAACGATCAATCTTGGATTGATAAATTTGTGAACTGCAAATTGGGTGGGCAATTCGACTATATGCAGGCAAGAACGTTGATCAAATTGGTCGTTTCTTGTTTGGAGGAAGATACAAGAAAGAGGCCAACTATGGAATATGTTGTTCAGACTCTCCTGTCATTTGATGAAGCTAATAAGTAGAACTAACTTAATTATGTTGGTATGTTTTAAATAAGGCACAAATATTTCATTGTAAGGTCAAGAATGTATGCACATGCAACAATGTGGAAAAACTATGATTATTTTGTAATCGAAGTTATTCATAAAAGTTATAAATCGACTGTAATAAGTGTGGAATAGAAAATAGATATAGGGGAGAGGTGTTGTACATGCGAGGTGTTGTATGTGGTTGGAGTAGGTGGCTATGAAGGTTTTTACCCAACATGGGTGGCAACATAATTTCTGGATCGGTCCACCGCTCGCCCTTCGACATATATATGCATAGTGTCGGTCTTATAGGACTCTATTGTTGCCACTGTGTCACATTTTCCTTTTTCCTTGTTTTTGTCGAGCACGATGGTTAGTTGTGTACATTCTAGCTATACAGAGGCCGGGTGTTACTCATCATTATGATTTGTATCTACTTGATGTTACATTTAGAACAGTAAAAGTGAGTTGTTTCCTAGCCCTCTCACGCTATCAGCATTTTGAACCATTTGATTTGGCGTTTGGATCGTTCTTGACCATTCGATCTTTGTTATTTTTTCTCAGATCACGTTTTCTGTTTAGTGGGCTAGCTGTCCTAAGGGGTGATGGGTGCAAATAACACCTCCTCGTTGGTAACTCAAATGGAATGTTATGATGCAGATAGTAGTAAAAAAAATTACACGCAAGAGCGTAAGGTTATCGAATTCAGGAAGATTCCAAAGTCTGCAAGTATGTATTTGCGCTTGTCGCTGAACAAACGTGGACCTGCACAGGTCAGCTTTTTACCTATGTGGTGTTCTTAGCACCGGTACACCATGGAGTACTAGGAAGGGCCTTAGCGTCTACGTTGAAGGTGCCCTAATGTCCTTCTCATCATCAAAACATAAAAGTGCGTCTTTGATTCCCCTTCAAATTTGGACAATCGGGCAACCAAGATACAAGTTACAGAGATAAGAATAATTGACGGAAATATATCGATTGGTGATGGACCTGGTCCTGATAAAATCATCTCTCTTCTCGACAGCCATATTGTCATCATTTCAAAAAAATTAAAAATATTATCATCATTTTTGAATCCTAATTTACCTTTCACGGGAATTTCCGAGTCTTAGCTGATAGTGGTTCTGGCACGCAAGTCTTTTTGCAAGACGCCAATCCCGCGAAAAAGAAAGTCAGTGATGTGAGGCCACAATACCACACATGTCTGGTAGAGAGCCAACCATGGAATTTAAAGGTTCTTGGCCATACCATCGTATTAATCTGGTAGTATTATCCCGGGTACTTTCCCCTCACGTCGCTCGACCGCTCCTGCGAGCGGCGGTGGCGCTAACCCTAGCCGCTCCAGCCTCCAACCCCCTTCGTCTCCTCCTTCCCTTGCCGTCGACGGGCAAAGCCCGGTCGGCAGTGGCGGTGGCGGTGGCGGAGCACTCCTCTCCTCGCGCACAATGTGGGACGTCGCGAGGCGGCGTCGTGCGGTCGGTGGGCACGACAGCAGGACTGCAGTGGCCGGTGGCGGTCACGCGGAGGGCTTCGAAAGGTTGGTCGGCATTGGGAGGCTCTTGGTGGGCGTTGTGTTGTAGAGCCGGCGGCCCAAATCTGCGGGCCCTAGGCTGCCGGCGCGGTTGGATCTAGGGTCGGCGTCCTTGGTGGGCGGCTTGATCCTGTTATATGCAGGCGTGGTAGCGGTGGCGTGATATTCGATTCCTTTCGTGGTGGCGGCTGCTCGGGTTCGCTCTGGTTGCTTTTGGCAACTATCTCGCGGGCAGCGGTGATGATACAGACATCGGCTTTCGTCGCGACAACGAGGAGCCTAGGCGTGGCGGCGGGAGGGATGCTTGATGATCGTCGGGAGCATGGAGAGGGGAGGTTTGGTGGTTGTGCCGGTCCTTGTTGGGCGGACGTGAGGTTTGGGATACATTGCTAGGTGTAAGCCTTGTCATGGCTGTTGGTCAGGTCTGATGATGGTGGCGCCCGTAGGTGCCACATCCTTCTTGAAGTCGTCATCGAAGCGGTGTTCTTACTCCTCCGTCGGGTTCTCCGAGGGAAACCCTTGATCATCGCGGGATCGAGCGTGGGCGGCACTCTTGTGTCGCTTTGCCTCTTGGGTCCTCGCTTTGGACGTCCACCGAACTGTGGGACCTGTGGAGTGTTTGGTGGTTTTGGCGGAGGCGATTTCGTCTCCGGCCGGGCGGGGCGCGGTCTTGGGCCGACGTGGTAGTTGAAGCGGTGGCTCGGGTCTTTCGCCTTCGCCTATTGCGTTGAGGTGTGGTGTCGACCTGGTTGGTCGTCGACCCGTGTGGAGCGCAGTCTCGGTGTTGGCGTATAGTGTTGTGTTGTATGGTTTTTGGCCAGTTTTCTTCATACACAGGCCAACTCTTTTCTCCTATATCAATATAAGGCAAAGCTTTTGCCTCGTTTAAAAAAAAGTATTTTCCTGGGTCATATACTGGGAGCAACTAGTTAGCGAGCACCCTCTCGCGTGGTCCCGCAGAGGCCACTTTTGGCACGCTCTGGAGCTGCACGTGTCGCGCTTTGATTATGTGCCGCGCGAAGCAAAAACTATGGTTGCGCGCGCGACGCCTGTGGCTGTGGCGCAGACCGTGGCTTGGGCTGTGGCAGTGGCTGTGACTTGGACTTTGGCTGAAAAAATTGTGGTTGTGGCTGAAAAACTGAGCTATGACTGAAAAAACTTGTTGTAGTTACTGCCTCATGCTTAGATAATCCACGGGGAGGAGGCTCGACTATAACTTTTTGACCAGCTCTTGGGAAGCCACGACCACTTATGCACAAGCCACAGCTCAAAAGAACTGACCTGACTATGATGTGCGCCATGGCCTGTGCTAGTTCTGCCACTCGTATATTTAGTGCTCACGGGTCGAAGCATGCCGGTACTGAAGCGCATGCACACCCCACTCTTGCAAAATGGGCAAAGAAATAGAATGGAAAACAAGAGAAGATTAGCAAACGTTATGATCAGGCCATCAAGGAGGGGGCAGCCCAAGACTGTCTTATTCATTTTTCCTTGAACAGACAAGCGCATGAAACTCCACACAAGCGTTGCATACCCTATTAACATTGAAAGATACTAGGAAACATGCCCGTGCGTTGCAACGGAAGAAAAAAAAATCATATTCTTCTAACAATGAACTCGATTCAAGATCCCTTCACATCTCTACATTATATATTTGAACATAGTTTCTAAATCGTGTTGTTGCTTATTTTTCTTCCCGCTTTCATCGGCTATGATTGCGGTGTGTACCTGATAGCAATGTGTTCAATGTGATAAACTCTAATATGATAGTGTCGATCACCGCGGACACACGCCTATCATTGAATCACGTCATTACAAATGAATCTCTATTTTTTAATCTCGTCAAGTTGGACGTGGTGTCTCGTTTCCCGAGTTACGACCTAAATAATCACCCTACGCCCACTCATTCTTTTTATAAATGCATCAACATTCTTTCTAGAATACATAAATACATTTTAAATTACATGAACTTTTTTCAAAAGAGCATAAATATTTTAAAACATGTGGACACTTTTTTTAAATGACATGAAATTTGTTTTGAGAGGATAAGCAATTTTTCAATTAGATAAACATTAGTTTAATATGTGAACACTATTCTTAAGACTGAGCAAACATTTTAAAGTGTATGAATACTTTTTCATAATAAATCTTCCAAAAGGTACATAAAAATTAAAAGTGATAAGGTTACATATACACGAACGCATCCATTTCTTTCTTGATAATTGGTATTTTTTCTTTCTGGCACATCGAAGTTTAATTCGTTCTCTTAATTTATTTTCTTCCTATGACGAAGGATGGAGTTTATTCCTTTGATTTTTTTTCTTATTGAGGGAAGTGCATGTCCTATATGTAGGCCCATAATATATACTTTTTTTAGTTATAATCCCTTTGTTTTTAATTAAATAAATTAATGCACATGCATTGCAACAAGATATATATTCTTATGTCTACCTGTGATTTATCTTTCCACATTAATATTTTTTATAAAATTCTGCCCGTGATTTTGGTGAATTAATATTATTTTTTGTTGCATGAGAAAGACACGCGAAGGTAGATGAACGAAATGGATGATAAATGAAGGAATATTTCATTAATTTTAAGTAGTAGAGATATTTTTTAATAAATGCGCAACATTCTTTCTAAAATACATGAATACATTTTAAATTGTATGAAAAAAAAATTAAAGAGCATGAATATTTCTAAGCATGTGAATACTTTTTTTAGTGACGTTACATTTTAAATTATATGAACATTTTTAAGCATGTGAAAACTTTTTTTTAAATGACATGATTTTTTTTAGGGTCATCATTTTTTAAATTACATGAGCATTAGTTTAATACATGAACACTTTTCTTAAAACTACACAATTTTTTTAAAGTGAATTAATAAATTTGAAATTAAAATGAGGTTTTCAAAAAAGCAAAAAAAAATGATCAAGTTAGGTGTACGTGCGCGCATCTATTTTTAGCCAACTTTAAAATTTTAGCATATATTTTCAGCCAATATTGAAAACCACGTGAGAAGAGAGGATTGGGCGTTGAAACATGATAATGGGCCGAGAGACTAAACCCAGTAGAAGATGTGAGGCCCAAGCTAGATTGCAAGCTGCGAACTGTTTTTTTCTTCTGGACACCTATGAATTGCGGGTTAATTAGCATAAAAAATCCAAACGGACTAAGAAATCTACCTTCCTTTATTATTAGGTATAAAATAATAGCAAATGTGTCCGTGCGTTGCAAAGGAATAAAATGAGATCCATGTTGACCAACCTTGCCACGGTCCATCGAGCAAAATGTTTGTTATCATCCACACTTTTTCCCTTCTATTTTTTTAGTCGACCACGTTTGAATGTTCTAAACGTGGCATGTTTGAAAAATAGAATATGCAGCATAACCCTTTAGTAAAGCAATGTTGCCATGGAAGAATTGTAGCATGCCCATGGTGACTTGTACCCAAAAATAGGTGAAACATGTCCATGGTATTTAGGCGTAGAGTGATAATGGAGTTGTCGTCATTAGTAATCTCGTCGACCACCAACGAGTTCAGCGATCTATTAATCAAGAATCGTCATGGAGCAATCCTTCCATTCAAACTTCGTGCATAATTTAAGATAAATGCGTCCAAATATTATTCATGTACTACATTTCATAACTGCTTCCTTTTATTTAACATCATAAATTATTATGAGAATAATAATAGATTGATCATGCTGATCATGCATAAAACTAAAATGGCAAATCAAACATTTTGAATGGCAATTTCTACTATGATGATGATGATAAATTTAGTTTGCAAGCACGAAAAATCCTAAGAAAATTAATATAAAATTTCCATCCCCAATCAATATAAACTAACATGCAAAAAAGTTGATTGTGCATACAAATTAAATTGTCCATCTAAATTTACATGCAAGTTTGAACTCCACGGCATACACTTATAAGATTTCCATGGAGCAACGTTTTCCTTTAATCATGCATGAAAGCGTTCCCACACAATCCCTATTTTAATCATGCACATTTATCATGGCAGCCGTATCATTAACCCGGCCACAAATCTGCTGACCCCAATGGGGAGTAACTTAGCAGTAACATAGAGTCCAACTCATCAATTTTGCTTATGTGGCAATGAGTTAACGAGGAGAGAGATGTTTGTATTAACTTAGCTAGTTACTTGCTCTTCACACATACCAAGACAATATGAGTCTATAATCTAATAAATGAAGTCTTATATGACACTACATATATGTTACTATCCATTGTGGAGGTAGTAACATAGATTTGAAATCCGTGTATGTTACTAGTCTAAGTTACTCCCCATTGTGACTAGTCTAAGTTACTCCCCACAAATTCCTCTTTTAATCATGTACATTTGTACATGCATGGCAGCCGTATCATTGATCCTTCGTTAATGGTGCACATTTCGACATGCATAGCAGTCATATTAGAGTGCACGTACGCACAGCCTAAAGAGGCCCAATAAACCGAACACACAAAACATTGGATCGTTTTTTTGCTGGGATTATTGGAGTGCGGGTTGATTAGGCTAAAAGGGAGGGGCTTTTTAGCAAAAATATAAAAACGGACTAAGAAAGCCACCTCCCTTTATTATTATATATATATATATATATAATATATATATATACTAGGACAATTGCCCGTGCGTTGCAACGGGAAGAAAATTTTATGTGAAATTAAGTTTAATTGTAATTTTCTATACAAAATGAATTTCAAATTTATATTTTATTTTATTTTGAGCAATGGAACTGAATTTGTATTGATTGTCAAAAATAATTTATAAAATCTAAACATGTACTATTTTGACTTGAATTAAAAAATGAAGTACCAATATAGAAACTGAAAATAAGGCTTGGTGTGTCACTATTTCAATGCAATCTAGGGAGATGTCGCAAAAAATCACATAAAATTAAGAAGGTCCTTATCACATATTACATATGAGATTTTTCCTCTATGAATAATTGCAAGAGAATTTATTTGAATTTATCATAATTGCAAGAATAACAGTATAAAAACTCATAAATAGTTGCCACTTAAAGCCCTTGAGGTATTTTAGTGCATCAAACTAATCGTATTATCATAATGTTTTGGAATATCATTTGGAATGAACTGATCGAAAAGTCTAAATGGAGCACAAGCTTCATGGACGCTGGGTTTTGAAAATTCCCAAAAAACTGAAAATATACATTAATTTGAGAGCAGCACACAGAAATAATATGTGCCTAACATATATATTTTGTTCATTTCTCAAAATCCATTGTTTTATTTATTTTTTGTAGCTCGCAGTTCATCATTTTTTTATCATGAAAATTGTACACACATACATTACATCCTTGTGCTTTTTAAGAATTATTTCAGACTCCAAATTCTAAATTTTGGAATTTAAAAAAATTCAGCCTTCATTTGTAATATGGTCTACACACATATTTCTTTTTGCCGGTATTAATAAGAGACAGATCGAAAGCCCATATGCCTTATAGAAATTTATAATACTTTTTAAACAAATTTAATTCTTCAAACAATTCAAAAGTTATTTGAGTTCAAAAGAAACAGAAAAACAGGAAAAAGAAAGATAGTCGCTGATGGGCCTGAACGGGCCGTGGGAGTAGAAACAGACGAAAGAAGAAAAACGAATCTTCCTTTTCCACGGGCTGCGCTGATCGGCCAGGATGGGCCGCGGGAGTTAAAACAGATAAAAAAAATGATTCGTTTTTTCTCTCCCATGTACTGCGGGTTAATTGTTATAGGGGTTTTCTAAAAAATGTGCATGACGGACGAAAATTTCGGAGAAACATAATTTTTTTATTATAGCACAAATGACCGTGCGTTGCAACGGAAAAAAAAAATCTGATATTTGTGTTCATCGAAAAGTTCATCCTAGTGACATGATGTTTGCATGTTACTATCATGCGAAGGAAAGGAGACGTATATCATTTAGAAGGAAAGTACGCATTAGTCACAAAAGAATCCTTAACACCAGTGGTAAAAAGTAATCTACTCTCACCATGAGTTTGTCAGGCATATTTCACAAACCTCTTGCCATCCTTCAAATTAACTTGTAAAGTCTAATCTAGCTCGCCCGGCTCGGGAACACCCCCCCCCCCCCCCCCCCCCGGTCCCAAACACCCCATTTGGGTGGCCTGATTCAGCCATCGGTCTGCAATGCATCTTATTTAGCTATGCCTCAGAATTTGATTTGGTTGCAAATATTAGCAACTAAGGTAGATAGTGACTGAAAGGAGTCTTCACACTTAACGTGTATACATTTTTAAAAAATACTCTTAGAATAGCAAAAACAAATGCATGAAACTTAGCAGTTTATTTCCAAATGTCAATTTGGCAGTTTATTCACATGCATGTATGCATCAACTTTTCTATTCTTGCATGAGTAGCCAATCAAACCGTTCATTGTAGTAAAAATGTGTCTCTGGCATTTATACATATGTGTTTTCAATTTTTGTTGCCGTTGAAGCAAAAAATCATGCCACCATCATCATAGGCCACACTCGTCGTCGCCTGGTGGCGACAAATTTGTTTGCTGGTGGTAGCTTTCTTGTTGTTGATTGTAGCAAATTCACAACACATTGTTACCGGCTACACTTCATCATCTTTGATTGCAGCAAAAATCGACGATTAGTAGTAATTTTTACCGTCGCTCGTTGCAGCAAAAATCATGATACCATCATCACAATCCACACTCGTCGGTGGCAGTGAATTTGGTTATCCATTGTACCTTTCTCATTGCCGATTATAGCAAACTCGTAACCGTATATCGTCGGACACACTTCATCTTTGGTTGCAGCGAAAATCGTACATGCGTCCGTTTGAGAAAATACTTCATTATCTAATTACACTCCTTTATCCCTTTATTTAGCCATAGAGCATTTTTCTCTCTTATGCCCAAGACACCAAAGTGTGGGCCTGCATTATTTTATGCATGCGCACACATCAACTTTTTTTGTTGTAGCTAGAATTCCCATTTAATTGGAGACGATCTAGGCTTTGTACGCATCACGTATCCTGAGTGGGCCGGGGTCAGCCTCTTCCGTTGAGACATCTCACCTGATCTTGCATTGTAGTTTCAATCCTTCTCTTTCAAATTTCTTTTTCATTGGAAGAGGCAGGCTAGCATCATGTGTACGTAATCCATCCAATAGTCAGCTTGGCGTAGGTTTATGTTTTGCCTACGTATATTAACTGGAACCCACACTTTGCTTTTCGAGAGGCCACCTTGGTTCTAGGGGCAAATCCTGGCGTATATAAATTGCTTTGATTTAATTAAAAGAAGCAAGGTGGGACTATTAATTACATACGTCCGAATACTTTATTCTAGCACAAATACTCGTTGGTTCAGTTGCCTGAAGAAGCCATGGGGCGGTTTGTGGCCCATCATATAAGGCCCAACAGCGCTGCTATGTGGGATACTGTCTGTGTAAATTCGAATCGTTTTCTGTGAAGCATTGTGGCACAACGACGGACGAAATTTTGACGTAGAAAGGACGGACGAAATTTTAACGTACGAAGAACGGACGAAATTTTAGGGGGAAGAAACGCTTCTCCCTTTATTATTAGGTAGAGACTATCAACGACGTACTTGAGAAGGCATTCAATAAGCTCAATAACACTTGAACTGGCAAGTCCCAAAACAAGTCAGATGGAATTCACTATGAAACATAACCAAACACACTTACTGGTGTTTCAAAGGCGGTGAGAAATTCACTATGAAACATAACCAAACACACTTACATTTAGGTGTTGTTTACTCTAGCTTGGCTTCCTCTTTGGAGGATCCAGTTGCAGGTAAGTAAATGGTTCAGTTGGTTTCTCCTTGAAAATTACAGTCTACACATTAACAATTTTTTGATAAAACTGAAACAATGCAATATTCATGCTCACAACACTAATCGCCATGTTGAAATGAATGCGCAACAGAAACTATAATCGATAGTAGGTAAGTAAATTCATCATCAGAATTCTGTAGTCCAGTCTCACACATCGTCCTTCCATAATATGCATTTCAGTAGAACTTAGCCCTTTTTAGGAAAAAAAAATGTTACCAAGTACTTTCTTTTGTTGATTTTTGTTGGACAAAATGATCGCATGTGTGCTTCTGCTCCTGGTCTGTTGGAACAAGTTGCTCCCAGCCAAGTCACACCACAATCTTTTGTTTTTGGCCCACCAATTTATTGTCTAGAAAGCTTGCACCATTCATGTTACCCAACCAATCGAACTACCTAGGATCCTATGCTTGAAGTATGAATTAACTGCCCCTTTTTATTTGCTGACCTTATGCAGCTCTACTCGCCTTTCTTATTTATGCAAGCCCTCCATTCCCTTCGACCATCTAATCTCAAACCACATGCATGGTAGTGCTGACACTATAGTTCACTTGGTCAGCCTATCGATCCTAGCTTGATTGAGAACCAAGGTGATGAGACTAGTGTTTTCTTTTGAGAGCTCATTGCCTTGTGCATTAGTTCGGCTTGGGAGCCATAGGGACAAGCAAATGTGCAAGAATTACATAATGATCTTAGCTCGACAAGATACGGGGTACAGAGCACCACAGATGTTCAGTGGTCTTTCTCTCTGCTGAATGTGAGCGATTAATGTCTCTTCTAACATCATTTGTCTAGGAAGAGATTTCTAGTCAAACTACCCACTTATTTCATTTGCTGTGGCTCTTATTGTGAATGTTGTTGGCAATACAGCAAGGCTGATCCAATGCATAAGCTTCTCAAGAAAATAGAATAGGTGCTCTAATCAGCATATTTTGTAACACGGTGATTACACAGAAGTAGCTGGATCATCATTGTTTGACCCTTAGTCAAACAAATCCACACAGTGTATCCCACCCAGTTTTTTCCCATTGACAATTTGTTTCCCATCCAGTTAGTTCCTGTTCAGTTTTTTTTTTGGCGGGTAAGTTCCTGTTCAGTTCAAGCAGTATCTCTCTCAACTCAATTTGTTGCCGCCTCTACTCCCTCCTGCTCTGAAACAATCCATGTGAAGGAGACTTGCCCTGAACGCAGTCTCAAACTTTGATGCTAACATTCATGGCCTCTGTATCATTCATCACGGAAGGTATATGTAGTGCTTACAGGTGTTGGTAAAACCTGTAGAACAAGCCTGTACTGAAGTGCTGCGCGTGCAGCTCTCGCGCAAAATGGGCAGCAAAAAGGAATAGGAAACAAAGTGGGAACTGACAAGCGCAGGAATCAGGCACCATATTTACCCAGAATTCGACATGTGTTGCGGGTACTATTATGAAACCCCATGAAACAACTTTAGAAGCCATTCAATAAGGCTTTAACTCTCAAGGCCCAAAACGAGCCAGGCGAAGTTACAATTCCATTTCAGAACAGCAACTTCAACCAATTCACCTCCTGTGAGGGTGTTTCTTATTTCTGGATCGGTTTTTGCACTATTATTATTCATGAATAAATATCCAAACATAAGGCCTTGTGTTCAACATGACCCCTGGGTACGAAGTTCACTGCGAAATATAACCACACACACTTAAGAAGGATTTAGGTGCTGTTTACTCTAGCTTGGCCTCTACCCTCTTCGGAGGATCCAGCTGCAGGTAAGTAAACGGTACAGTTGGTTCCTCCCTGCAAATCACAGTTTATGCGTTAACAATTTTCTAACAAAACAGAAACACGGCAATATTCACGGTCAGAACACTCGTCGCAATTTTGAAATGTATGTGCACCAGAAACTATAGTGATAACTTGTTAGCTCTATGAATTATATATTCCACAGTTTCACACATATATGGAGTCCTTCCATAATATGCATTTCAGCACAACGGCTTCCTGAAGCACTTGGCCTTTTTTTAGGAGAAGGCCATGTTACAACTTACAAGTACTTTATTTTGTTCAAATTTGGTGGACAAAATGATTGCATGTGTACTACCCCCGGTATGTTGGAACCGCTTGCTCCCAGCCAAGCCACAAAAGCGCCTATGGTTTCTGGCCCAGCCAGCCAGACCAAACTACCTTCCTAGCAGATGTGAAACATCATATATGGCACAGAGGTAGGCAGATAGCCACCTCATAAATTTCAGGGATTCAACTACATGGAGAATAAATAGTCTGTGTCATGCTCCATTTCATTTTTAGGAAGTGGTTAGGCTAGTTTGTAGAGGAGTAGGGGTAACCGAGCCTGATCAACTCCTGTATATTTAGTAAAGAGAAAAAAAACTTTACAAGTAGGCTCATATTAGACTTTCCCATGAACAAGAACACAGCACAACCATATAACTTTAGGAAATTCCATGCTACCAAAGGACTTGTACGTGAGATAAACAATTTCCAAGCCAATAAACCTTTTATGTTGAAGAGATTACTTTTCAGTGAGCATCCCTATGTAGAACTAGTCAATAAGCATTTAAGTAGCTTTAAAAGCAAGAAACCGCTGAACAAAAAGAAACAATTTAACATGAGCATACTTAGCAATCACTAACTTTTAACATTTTCCTCAGATACTGCTTATTCATTTTAGTATTAAGTTGTTGTGGACAACCTAAAGACATATTTAGATTCTCAGCAGTGATTATAATGATTCCACCAAAAGCATTAAACACAGAGATCATGAGAAGCAGCGGATACCCAGGTTTGGAGCGCATGCATTCCCAAAAGACCTTGAATGGACCTGGAACTGTCTTGAACGGATTCCCTTCAAAGGCAGCCTGCAAACAAATAGTTAAGCATGCCAAAACATGTCCATTTCAGACTTGGAATTCACATGATGAAACACTGAGCCATTTGTTGGAAAACACACAACCATTTGAAGGTAGTGCCCGGTAATTACAGAAAATTCCAAATTGGGGTGAGGGGTGAGAGTGAGGCGTTGAAATCCACATCAGTCCAACTTATGTCAATTATATCCTATACATTCGTTTATAATGCTCAATTTACTCAGCACTGAAAGCAATTCATTTCACGATATTTCCAAAGTGGACAGATAATCAACTACGGAGTACCAGTTTCAGATTATTTGTAATTGTGATTCATCCTGCGACCACCACCATGAGTTGAAAGCAGTAACTGCATCACAGGTAGGTCAGGACCTCATCCAATTACAAGTTACCGAATCGATGTGTGCACTTGGCAGCATGCAACATTGTGTGCTTAACATTGCTGAAGCTCACCTAAAGAGTTGTGGGTCATGATAGGAAAGTAACTAACTAGTGAGATAATTTGTATGCGAGCTCCTCACAATAATATACGTAGTACATGAACTAAACTAGCCTACCAAACGAAGTGTTTTCCAATGTTGGTTGTGTTAAAAACAAAATAGCACCTAATTAGAGTTGGACAATTGGTAAAAAAAAAAGGTACAGCTGAAGATTTATGTAACTAATCAGAGAGTGAGGGAGGGCAAGTGTGTAGGGGACCTGGACGACATCCTCGACGCGGTCGTTGCAGCGGTGCGCCTTGGGCTGCCGCTTGTCCCCCTCCGGCAAACCCCACGGGCTCTCCCGCCTCGGCACCGGCCTCTCCTCGCTCTCGCTCATCCTCCTATCACCACCACCACTCTCCCCTGTCCACTCCAAGAAAACGGCGGCTCAAATCCAATCCACATACGAATACGAATACTTCCCATGACTATCGCCGGCCGGAGATAACAGAGGAGGCTGACTCACCTAGCAAACACCGCTCCTCTCCCCACGCGCGAGCGCCGGAGACCGAGACGGCGGCGGCTGCTTCTTTCTGCCTCCCCTTCCTTCCACTCGCTGGCCGGAGTCCGTCCGTCCACCAAGATGCGCCGCGGAGAAGACGAAATAATTAGACGACCTTCTTCGGTGGGCCTTGAAAAACCACTTCACCCGGCCCAACCGCCCAAGTACTAGTACTTACTAAAAAAAAAGCCGAGAAACGCTCGCTGGGAGTCGTCTGGGACCCACCCGCAGTGACAGGTGCGAGGGCGGAACCCTAGCTGCCGGCGGCCTCGTGTATAACCGCGCACCCCTTCGCTCTCCCACCGTCTCAGCTCTCGGCGGCGGCGGCGAACTCGTGATCTTTCCCCGGCAAGCACTCGTCGTCGGCGGGTCCAATCCACAGCCGCGTCAACCATGGTGAGTTCCTCTCCCTGATTTCTGATTTAGTTGGTTAGCCGCGGTTCCTAGTAGCACTAGCAGATTTGTTGGGCGCTCGATGGGTTGCGGCTCGGTAGAATGATTTGCGAGCGCGGAGGTGATGGACCGGGGTTTCGTAATCTGACGCTGTTAAAATCTGCGTGTTCGTCTTAAAATCGTACCGTGGTGGCGATGCTAGTGTATGTCGAGCCTGTCTGGAACAAGGGGAGGTGATTGGGGTGCTGGGCTTGGACACACTTCACATTCACTGTCACACACACTGCGCAGCGCAGGAGCTTGGGTACTTGCTTGGATGATGATTTGAATTTTCATCTTCTGAACCAATTGCCATGTGATGTTTGAAAATGCGTGAAATCTCTAGTCTTGTTAGTTGACTCATGATTGCTCCCAACAATGTACACATTCATTCTAGTTATATGCTTGCAAGGTCAGATCGTATCCTACCGGTTTGTTTCCACAGTATGCTGTCATTCAGCTGCAGTTAGCCAGTTTGTTTATACTCAAACCTATGGCTAGCAGCAGCAACATTAGTCCTCTCTATGGACTAGCACTGACATCATCATTGCAAGTTAACTCCCAATGTGTTCTGTTTTGGAGTATGTAATGTTACTCTTTCTGTCCAGCTGCGTGCTTTTCGAGTTTACCATAATAAAGCTTTTGAGCATTTTGGATTTGACTTCTCTTTTCATTATGTCGGTAATTGGAAATGAAAAATTCCGCTCTCTTCATTTTTGCGCCAATCTTATACTAGCAAACATGGTATTATGATTTCAGCTATTAGGTTAATTCTTTATGTGATGTGGTGAAATTCCTGGTTGTTTATTACTTTCACTCCGATTTCCCGTACAGTGTTTTTCCCTCCTATATTTTTTTGCTTATATTCTCCGCGCTCGAGTTGGCTGCAGCCGCAGGGAGATTACATAGAGCTCCACCAGAAGCGCCATGGCCGGCGCATGGACTACGAGGAGCGCAAGCGCAAGAAAGAGGCGCGCGCTGTCAAGAAGAACTCCAAGGACGCCCGCTCGGTGCTGTCCCGATGCACTCCCTTTCTTTCAAATCTCCCATGCATCTATGAGTTTCTGTTGCTGATGCGTGTGAGGTTTGGTTTTGTCTGTCGCAGCTGCTTGGTGCTAAGGGCAAGAGGTTCGCCAAGAAGCGGTACGCCGAGAAGGCGCAGATGAAGAAGACGTAAGTCGCTTTGTGTAATTTTTCATTCAGAATAACTGCTTGCTGCTGCCCCGGTTGATGCTCGCCTAGGATAGATGATGATTGTTCATTGTTCGCAGTTGATGTGTTAGAACTTTTTTGAAACGTAGGGGGCAGTAACCCCCTGTCCCGTTTAGGTAGAAGAAGGTCAGTAATACGAATAGGAAGCGCGGCAGAATCAAAGATATTTTCCTGTTGATGTAGAATCAGCGTAGCTGGTTGCAGTTGCTTACTCACAAGCGTTCCTTTTTGCAGCCTAAAAATGCATGACGAGTCTTCTTCCCGGCAGAAGGTTGATGATGATGTTCAGGACGGTGCTCTTCCTCCTTATCTGCTGGATCGTGATGTAACACAGCGCGCCAAGGTACATACTCTGTTCCTACCACCTGCCATGGCACATGAACCATTTTGTTGCATCGCCTGCTGATTTATCGTGAATTGCAGGTTCTCAGCAACACAATTAAGCAGAAGAGGAAGGAAAAGGCTGGCAAATGGGACGTTCCTTTGCCAAAGGTAATTCTCGGTGCAAACTGTTGTTGTTGTCTGCTTGCTTCAAAATCAGTGGATTCCCAACTCTGCTAAATGTTGCCATGCTTTATCTCCTTGCAGGTCAGACCTGTTGCGGAAGAAGAGATGTTCAAAGTTCTGCGTACCGGCAAGAGGAAAAGTAAGTCATGACAAGATCTGTTATGCAGCCTAGGTTACAATTTGTAATTTGCATGTATCGCATTCATATAAGGCATTGCATAAGTTCGCAATTCCTTAGTACTCCCTCCGTTTCTTTTTACTCCGCATATAAGGTTTGGTCAAAGTCAATCTTCATGAAGTTTGACCAAGTTTATATTAAAAAGTATGAACATTTACAATATCAAAGTTATATAATATGAAAATTAATTTCATGATATATCTAATGGTAATGGTTTCATGTTGTGGATGTTGATAGATTTTTCTATATAGTTGGTCAAATTTTACGAAGATTGACTTTGACCAAACCTTATATGCGAAGTAAAAAGAAACGGAGGGAGTAGTTGTTAGCTTATTTTTGTTCCGATGCTTTCCTAAAAGTGAATGTGCTGCAACTGCAAGGCAACTGAATTCTACTAACTTCTGTTTTTGATATGAAGTTTATTTTATTAACATTGGTTGAACAATAGTACCGACTACAGGTACTATTTCTTCTCCACTGAGCCCAGTAATTTAGCTGGTAAATTTTTCCTTGTGCAGCCAAGCAGTGGAAGAGAATGGTAACTAAAGCCACTTTTGTTGGCCCTGGATTTACAAGGAAGCCACCAAAGTATGAGAGGTTCATCCGGCCTACTGGTCTGCGTTTCACCAAGGCTCATGTGACTCACCCTGAACTGAAATGTACGTTCAACCTCGACATCATTTCTGTGAAGAAGAACCCAAATGGTCCTATGTATACTTCTCTTGGTGTTATGACGAGGGGAACAATTATTGAGGTATGTAAAGTAAACTTTATCTCTGCTACGTTAGTATTATAGCTCTTTTCCCCCTATTGATGTGATGCTTACAGTAAAGATGTTTGTCATTGTTCTTTGCTATGAGATTTCTTTTCATGCTGGTGCTTACATAATGAATCTAAACTCAGGTGAACGTCAGTGAACTCGGTCTCGTAACCCCTGCTGGAAAAGTTGTTTGGGGTAAGGCATTCCATTGAAAAGCTCACCTCCTTTTTGCCCTTCCCTGTGCCTTAAGCTGTGTTCCATGAACCAACCAATTTTTTACTTGTTTGTGCAGGCAAATACGCGCAGGTTACAAATAACCCGGAGAACGATGGCTGTATCAATGCTGTCTTGCTAGTGTGAAGCTTTAATACAATTCTGGTTAAAGCGATGAGTCTACTGTTTGTATTCGGTTGTCTAACGAGGGCAGTTTTGTTGGCGTCGCAGTTCATGCTTGTCTTTGGAATAGACCCACTTTCTAGTGTAATGTCGAGGTGGAACAGTCTTCTTCTTCCTATACTGTAACCTGCTGTAAAAGTTGAGCTATAGAGCTGGCAAATAATTGAATGGAAGTTCCACCTGTCTGTATTCCTTAGTTTCGGGTTGCCTTCCATAACCTAGGAGTATTTGCTGCAAGATGCGGCTTAAATAGCTTGATGGCCAGGGTTTTGTACACTGGAATATAGGAATGAACTTCACTCTTTCCACAATGTATAAATTTGGCCACAAACATTGCCGGATAGGTATGGCATAATTGACAGGGTTTTGTACACTGGGATGGGATGCCCTAGGATAACAGAATGTGAAACCAATTCCACAACCAAATGAATTGCCGACAATCTCCATCAAATAAACATCTCATGAGTGTGAGAGACTAACTGCTTGCTCCAATCAAATAAACACTTTACTACATAGGAGACTTCAAATCAAACAACGAATATGTCATATGTGCATCCAATGTAATAAACATCTGAACTCGTCTTTGGAGATAAAAGCCATTGACTATACAAGAGAGCAAATAAGCATCTGAGACCGTCTGTGATAAAACACCTAGACTATATAGGAGACCGGAAAGTGCAAATGGAGCACGCGGGCATATGCATCCACTAATTTAAAAAAGAAAAATGCAATTCAAAAAAAATCTGAATTTTTGTGGAACGCAACATGCTCATGCATGTGACATCAGTGCAAAATTTTAGGGTATTTCGACATTAGATTTGTAAAAAGCAAGTCAACACGAAATTCTTGATGAATAGTGCCGTTTTCCAAAAATCCTCACAGTCCCAAAATTTGTAATTTTTACCGAGGATTACTCGAATGTTCAAACTTCACGAAACTTGGCATGGACTTCGCACACATGACCATCTTGCATCATACAAAATATCTGAATTTTTTGGTTTTGTTTATTTTTTTAAATGATGTTCGTATTGCTAATAGGTGCAAATGCACCTACGGTCAAAACAACCGCGTCCACTTGCTAGCAAATTAATACCGCTTTATTGAATCTTGAGCACACCCCGTAAAAAATTGGTACATATGTTCACAGAGAGGTCACACGGTGGAGATAACTTATAATCCTATGGATAAAGGTCAGCAAATGAAAGTCCCAGGTCATGTCCACATAATGTCAACAGAGTAAATCCATTCGAGTAAGACCATCCGAGTTATCCGAGGGGATGCATCCGAATAGATACTCCCCTTTGAAGACCTACTCGGGATATTTATTTTTTCAGTGGGGGCACGATCAGTGCACCCACTGGGTGTAGCCCCAAGGCTACGACTAACTACTGGTAATTAGTTTGAATCTTTAACTGAAGCTATCCAGAATCATTTCATCGTGCGCGAACATGACACATTTTCTTAAGTATAGTTGCTTGGAGAAATTTGGAATTTCGTCGTGCGTGGGCACAAAACATTTCTCTTTCTGATTGATTCAATGTTTTCACAAGGTTTCAAAGCTTTAACTCAATAAGAGGCCCGGAAGGACTTTCTTAAAGTTTTATACTTTTCCCTTGTACATGGGACGGGCAAGTGAAGAGGAAAAATTTGGCCACACTCAAGCGTCTCTCGGAAGAGGTAGACCAGGGCAAGACATGAGGCGTGTCTTGGAGTAAAAAGGCCTTAAAACTCCTTATAAACCAAATTTGTAAAGTTCGATATCCTAAAGCATCATAATCCGCGTCTACCCGATGGATGCAGTTCACTTCGTCGATTCCGGGTTCGCAAAAAAACAGAGTTCCGTGTTTTACTAAAATTGAATATGCTCTTAAACCGTAAGAAATTAGAGGATGTGTTCTACATGAAAATTCTTCTCCTCGTCGATACCTTTCCAACGATGTATAAATTGCATCGATCGAACGAGCACATAAAAAATACACAAAAACGCCCGCTGCCCATATGAGGGCAGCACACCGTTTTTAAAATTTCTTTAAAACCGTGAAGAATGTCAAAAAGTGTTCAACATAAAAAAAATTGTCACTCATTCGTGTCAGGGTCGTCCCGTAGGGGATGTCAACCCCCTATGGGTCCTAAAATTTTGTTTGAGTTAAATATTTTGTTCGCTAGTATCAAATTTGTGCATTCGGTTTATGTTTCACTATCTTCAAAAATCCCACATTGGACAGAAACCCACGCCACACACAAAACCAGTGTTCATTTTTACGACCATGTCAACAATGTGGGAGGCACATTGTAAACGGAGGTCGACCGATTTGTGACATGACGTCTCAAAGCCCCTCCACATCAATTATTTTTTATGTGATACCACATCGAACACGGCCCCTTCACAAAAATTGTTTCCCTTGTGTACAAACTAGACACATATTTTTGTGGAATGCTGATCATCCTCTTTGTAGTAATGAATCAAATGCGTTACCGATAACAAATTTTAGAGCAAATCATACTCTACACCAGAACACAAATTTAACAACACGACTGACGGGGTTCAACCTCGGCAAATCCTATGGTCAGGGACCCTAGGTTTCGTGTAGGAGGAAAGACAGCGACGTGGCCTGCGCGTTGGTAGGATTCGGAGGTGACAAGCGACACATGGGGAACGATTTACCCAGCTTCAGGCCCCCGGAGGGAAAACCCTACATGCTGCTTGTCTGATCTTGTATGTATGATGATGTACAGAGGTTTCGTTAGGGCTTTGGTGGAGAGAGATCTGTCTAGTCCTATGCGTGGGGATTGAGAGCTTGTGTCTTGAGTTGTCTAGATAGGTGCCCCTACCTCGCTTTATATAGATAGCCAGGTAGGGTTTACAAGAGTCCTAGTCGACTACGAATATGAGTCCTTGTCTTACGCTTCAAGTCTTGGTCTTTATGTCTTACTCCGTCATGTCGGTGTCCACGAGTGGGCCCCTGGTGGGCCGCCAGCCATGACACGCACCAGGTACCCTCACGTAGAGGAGTCGTGGGGTCACCCCCTCGTCAGTAGCCCCCGAGTGCCTGGGGGACTCGAAGAGTCGCGCAGGGACTCTAATCTGCCGTTGTGCGTGTCTCTTTGTCGTCTTCGAGTGAGCACTCGAACCTTTCGCGATCTTCTGTTGAGGATCCATACATCATTTGCTGATGAGCAGTCGAAGATGTCGTGAGTATGCTCCCGATGGGAGTATTTGGATGAAGCATGGAAATTGCAGTCCGGTTCGTCTTCGTATTTCATCGTCGGGTGGGGAGAAATTGCCCAGTCGAGCGGTCGTCGGGTGCGCGTCAGCGCTCCCGATGGGAGTAGCCCCCGAGGCTATGTGCGACTCGTAGAGTCGCGCATAGGCTTAAGTTGTTTTTAAGCTAACCCCTTCGTTCTTGTCAGCTGCGCGAGTAGTGCTCGTCGGGTGCGCGTCAGCGCTCCCGATGGAAGTAGCCCCCGAGGCTATGTTCGACTTCTTGCAGTCGAGCATAGACTCAAGACTTCTTCGTCGTCGAGTAATTTTCATCCGAGGAAGTGCTCGACTCGGGTCTTGCGTCGTAGGCGTGAGTTGTTGTAGGGATCAGTCGTGGACGAGGAGGTTGGCCTCGCCGCGTCATGAGGGAGCCCAGCCCCCGAGCATCTGCTGAGAAGGAGAAAAAGGTGCAACTGTATTAAGATGTACTTGCGCGATATACAATAGAATTGTAAGGTGCATGATTTGCAGGCGTTGCACTTTTGTCGAGTGGATAATGTAGCAGCATACACGGTTTAAGCGTGTCTTTTTGTGAGTAGGACCTCCGGCAGCATACCCTTGCCGGGTAACAGGGACGTGATACCAGACTTGTTGAACTCGGAGACAAGGGCGGCCTTTGGTACCCAGACTCACTACTTTGACGAATGAAAATAAACAGCATATAAAACTGAGCATGATCCAAAGGATAATTTTGAGGCCCTCGAGGTTTGTGTGCGACTGCGCAGTCGTCTTTGGCGACTGATCGAGAATGTATAAAGGTTTTGGAATCATAGCATAAGAGTGTAAAGAAAACTTAGTTGTAGGATCAACACGGCGGAGGATGTCTAAGATGAGCAGTCGAGTAGTCGAAGATGAGCAGTCGACGTGGCGAAACGGAGTCGATGTGGTGGCGACTGCGACGTTCAGCCCCCGAGTCCGCGAGCCCCCGAGTGTTGAGGTGGCGGAGTTGCACAACGAAGTCGTCGTGATGAATTTACTCGGCGAGTGACGAGACGACTCGATGCGGCGATTCCTGCGCGATGGAGCTCGGTACGGGAGAGCCCATACAAAGGAGCTCGGCGCAGGATGTTTTGTGTGCTTGGAGTCGACGGTGCGGCGAGTGACCGAGAAGGAGTCGACGGTGCGGCGAGTGACCGAGAAGGACTCGACGCGCCTGGCGGAGTCGACGTGACGAAGTTTCGCGGCGTGTATCCGCACTGGAGCCGATGAAGTTGATGTCGTTGTTGATGTCGCAAAAGTGCCAACCCCCGAGCATCGATTGCGCGTCGTGATTCGTCCGTGGTTGATGTAGAGGACGGAGTCGATGCCGCGGCCGTGGTCGATGTCGCGCCCGAAGTCGATGTAGAGGACGGAGTCGATGTGGCGGACGGAGTCGATGCCTTGCCCTTAGACATGCGCAGCCTGATTCCGCAATCTGTTGCGGCGGCGGTTTCGACTGCGTTTTTTTCTTCTTCTTCGATCTGGATCTTCATAGTGAACCATTGTTGATGTAGTCGCCGAGTCGTCGAGTTGTCGATTGCTCGTCGTGTCCTGTTGTTGTAGCGGCTTGAGTCGATGTAGAAACATTGGCGAGTCATCCATGGCATGTCGAGTTGGAGTAGAAGCCTTGTGGGTCAAGATTGAACCCGAATTCGCGATTGGAAATTCGCGATCTCGCGTAGATCCAAAAACGCGTTGCAGTGCGAGAGCCGCTGACGGAGATCTAGCTGTTGGAATTTTTTCAAATTTTTTGTTCTGATGGGGATTGAAACCCGCAACTTTTCACCGGAGGGATCTTCAAGTTGATGTCCGAGTCAATGTCAGGAATTTATTTTCTGGAGTCGCGCGGAGTTCCGTCAGATTCCGAGAGTGCTTCAGTGCGCGGGTCTCCGAGGGAGATCCAGCCGTTGGAATTTGCTGAAATTGTCAAAGATTTTCGAAAATTGGATTTCGCATCTTTCCACCGAAGGGATCGTCGATATGAGCTCCGAGTCGCCGTCGCGAGTGCCTGCAACACATACGTTTTTTCTGTCCTGTAGTCTGCGCGTGAGCGCTTTTGTTGATGTCGATCTTCGAGTGGCGCGCTCGAAAATTTTCTTGTTTTTTCCGTGAGCTTGATGTAGATCTTGATGTAGTTGTTGAA
This sequence comes from Bromus sterilis, assembly GCA_950022295.1. NCBI lineage: Eukaryota > Viridiplantae > Streptophyta > Magnoliopsida > Poales > Poaceae > Bromus > Bromus sterilis. The sequence goes on along the minus strand of OX465595.1, from coordinate 446,322,258 downwards.
GAAGCCGAGTGTTGATGGAGACGGGACCGCCGAGATCGTGATTCCAACCTGTGTAGTTCCCACAGACGGCGCCAATTGACGGGGTTCAACCCCGGCAAATCCTATTGTCAGGGACCCTAGGTTTCGTGTAGGAGGAAAGACAGCGACGTGGCCTGCGCGTTGGTAGGATTCGGAGGTGACAAGCGACACATGGGGCACGATTTACCCAGCTTCAGGCCCCCGGAGGGAAAACCCTACATGCTGCTTGTCTGATCTTGTATTGATGATGATGTACAGAGGTGCCGTTAGGGCTTTGGTGGAGAGAGATCTGTCTAGTCCTATGCGTGGGGATTGAGAGCTTGTGTCTTGAGTTGTCTAGAGAGGTGCCCCTACCTCGCTTTATATAGATAGCCAGGTAGGGTTTACAAGAGTCCTAGTCGACTACGAATATGAGTCCTTGTCTTGCGCTTCAAGTCTTGGTCTTTATGTCTTACTCCGTCATGTCGGTGTCCACGAGTGGGCCCCTGGTGGGCCGCCAGCCATGACACGCACCAGGTACCCTCACGTAGAGGAGTCGTGGGGTCACTCCCTCGTCAACGACATAGATAGTAAACAACACACATAATAGAACTCATCTGTAATATATCTATAATACTATAATAGTTCATCCCCACTAACCTATTTATCTTGACATGCAAGCTAGCCACATCATCAAGTAGTTTCACCATGCAAAAACTCTTCCATTAACTCTTCATGCACATGCTCTCATTAACTTTGCATTTTCATGCAATCTCTCACAACTAAATAATAACTTTGTATGCACTCAACCTCACAATTTATAAGTAAGTTTTTTATAAAATAAATAAATTATAAGTTACATCGCATTTTATTTTCTATGTAACATTTTTATATATACACATCCATAGTTGCTATGATTGTTTTAGGTTTAGCTAAGGGTGAACACGTCTTTACTTTCTCTACTCAACTATGTTTTCGCCTCATATCATCTCATCGATATATTGTCAAGTATCTAAATTAACAAAACAAAAATCAAACTCATTTTTGAATTTTTCATCATTTTTTTAGTTTTTTTTTTACTTTAAACAATATTTCTTTCAAAAAATGATTTATAATTAAATTATACTATGTTTCATAAATTTTTACATGTATTAAAACATTAAATTATTTCTCAACGGTTTCCACAGCAACGCGCGGGATATCATCTAGTTCATACATACATGCCACCACATGGACCACATACATGTCATATCTATTCATGCGATTACACATGTTCACATTTGGAATATATCTTAGATGCTAGCTTGGTCGAAGAGTTCCAATATCCTAAGTTGCAAAGAAAGTTGAAAACACCAATGTGGTACTTGAGAATTCATTAATAACACGATCTCAAAAAGGAGGAAATATAATGTGTGTTCTATGGGACTAGGCATTGAACTGATTTTATTTGTCAAATATTTCAACAACACACACACCATATGGACTGAACCCACTAGTAGAAAATTCGAAAACCAAAATAAAATTCTTAAATTTCAAATTCTAAATATGCAAGTCAACGACAAGGGGGGAATTATTCCACGAACAAAGCCAACTCCCAACGACATCCCTTGCCTCGCACCCACTCTATCCGAGCCGGTATACCGAGAATGCCCCTGGACCCCGACCAATCGCCGTCGCCGCCGCAGCCGCCGCCGCACCGCGACTGGTTCTTCCCACCGGCGCCTCCCTTCCTCCCATCCTCCTCCAGGTCCCTCGCCCCCTTCCCCTCCACTTCCCGCTCCTACAAGCCCTACTCGCCCGCCGACCGCCGCCCGCTCCCGCCCCCTCGCTCCCGCTCCCGCTCCCCGCACCCCTCGCCGGAGCAGCAGTCGCCGCAGCCCCCGTCCGCGCCGCGCCGACGGGGGTGGGACCCCCGGTACGCCGGCGTCCGCCGCGGTGATGCACTCCCGGCCGCGGCCGCCGCGCCACCGGCCACCCCACCGGCGGCGCCCCAGAGGAAGCAGCCACCAGCGTCCGCCCTCGCCCTCCGGTGGTCCGGGGCGCTCTCCGTGGCGGTGAGTCACCGCGAACTACTGTTTGACTTTCGTTGACCGCCGGCAGGCGTCTGATCATAGCTGAATGTGATGCTTGCTTCCATTCCATTACAGGCCGTTCTCCTCTGTTTCGCCTCCCTCCTCCACCGGAACTTCTCCTTGCACGATCAGGTCCACCATTTGCGGGTAAAATCCTAACCCATATAACTTGTGTGCTCCATAAGAAGGCAGCAACCTTACTGCTGTTCTTTCCGATTTCTATCAGGGACAACTTGGTGCGGCCACCGCCAAGTTGCAGTCATGTATCGTCGTCATGGACTCGTCGTTGGACATGAGTAGCATATTTTCATACCAGAGCGATGACGATTTTGTTCCCAGCAGAAGCCTGAAGAATTTCTCCCTGCTGCTCTCGCTTTCCGCGCTGTACGCACCGATAGTTGTTCTCAAGTACATCGACCTTTTGTCCAGGCTGAGGAGATCGCGACACTCCGAAGACGTTGCCTTCAACAAGCGGTTGGCGTACAGAGTAGATATATTTTTGTCGCTCCATCCGTATGCTAAACCCTTGGTTCTTCTTGTCGGTACATTGTTGCTTATCGGTCTTGGTGGACTCGCTCTCTATGGTGTTACTGATGATAGCTTATCGGATTGCCTCTGGTTAGCATGGACCTTTGTCGCTGATGCGGGGAACCATGCAAATGCCGTGGGATTTGGACCCAAGTTGGTTTCAGTTTCAATCAGTATCGGTGGGATGTTGGTTTTCGCCATGATGCTTGGGCTTGTGACTGATTCAATCTCAGAGAAGTTTGATTCTTTGAGGAAAGGAAGGAGCGAGGTCATAGAGCAGAGTCACACCCTGATCCTTGGGTGGAGTGACAAGTTGGTAATCTTGGAATCAACCTTTGCTGATTTCTTTCACGCAACACATTGTCTGTTATTTTTCTTATTATTCAGATATGAGTGTTATAACAATAGCTAATAGCCTAACACGAATAACACCAACTAGGAATGTAGTTGCAGTTGTTAAATTGCTTCTTGTTGCATAAGGATCTTTAACTACTTCCTGAAGCTTCAAGTGTAGAGGCATGTTACAGAAAGATGATCAGATCTCCAGTTTACAGTGTGACCATCACATGAAGTTTGGTCATTTTTATTTTAGTTTCTGGCATCTGATTTGTTGTCATTTTGGTGAGGGGGGAAAAGCTTAAAAGAGCCACACTATTTATGGACACCAATGCAACCTTTAAAATGAAGAGTGGAATGCAGATGTAATATTTCCTCTCACATTGTGTTTTCCATTATCAGCTCCTAGAAGCAGTATGGTAGATACTAGATACTGATAGTTAGTTGTATTATGCATATGCTTTTATATCTGTTTGTTGCATTTCTCCAGACTAACCTATTTCCCTTTACGGCAATAGGGGTCTTTACTGAACCAAATTTGTATTGCTAATGAAAGTTTGGGAGGAGGGACTATCGTAGTGATGGCCGAGAAAGACAAAGAGGAAATGGAAGCAGATATTGCTAAAATGGAGTTTGACTTGAAAGGAACGGCTGTAATATGTAGAAGTGGAAGCCCTTTGATTCTAGCTGACCTGAAAAAGGTAAAAATTATGATTACTGATTCAGAGACATACTTTGATTTTCCTCTGTTTTCTCGATCTGTTAATGTTAATATGCCATCGTGGTGTCTTCAGATAAGTTGGTGATTGTGCTGTTAATTAATGTATTCTGTCTCTGTTCTCTTATTTTCGAACTAAATCTACCATCATGCACAAGGTCTCAGTTTCTAAGGCGCGTGCAATCGTGGTTTTAGCTGAAGAAGGAAATGCTGACCAGGTTTGTTCTGCTGATCAAGTTGCACCGTTTAATATGAAATCCGTGCTTACATTAGTTGTCCCTTCTCCAGAGTGATGCCCGAGCGCTGCGAATAGTCTTGAGTTTAACTGGAGTTAAAGAAGGACTAAGAGGTCACATTGTTGTTGAGCTTAGTGATCTTGACAATGAAGTGCTAGTCAAACTTGTTGGTGGAGACCTTGTGGAAACTGTTGTTGCACATGATGTGATAGGTCGGTTGATGATACAATGCGCGCGTCAGCCGGGCCTTGCTCAGGTTTTTTCTAACCAGCAATTCTGAATATATCTCACGCCTTCAAAGAAACTCCTCTTGAGCATTCTGTTTGGTTATATTTATTATTTCATTGTGGAAATGCATCTAGGAGACCTTTCTAGTACAAAGTCTGTTTTCTTCAGAAACTTTCTTGCGCTAAATTATGATCTTCGTTTGATTTCAGATGTACATAGGGTATCGGCTCTGTTTAATTTCACTATGCTGTTTGCCGTACTGCATATTACTGGCTTATGTATTTCATTTTACTTCCACACTGCCTTTTTCAGCTTGAGTCTGCAGATTTTATGAAACTAACGTAGGCGCCTGTCCTACATTTGTAACCTGCACACACTGGCACGTTTACCTACAACATGCTGATTATGATCCCTTGCTGGTTCAGTATTAGATAGACTTCAGTAACTACATGTAGTCTTTCTATTTTGTAACTGTACCTTCAAATACTAATTGAGTATACATTCACAGATATGGGAAGATATCCTTGGCTTCGAAAACTGCGAGTTCTACATTAAAAGATGGCCTCAGTTGGTCGGAATGCAATTTGAAGATGTGCTGATTAGTTTTCCTGATGCTGTTCCATGTGGAATAAAGATGGCATCTTACGGGGGCAAGATTATTTTAAACCCTGATGATTGTTATGTCTTGCAAGAGGGTGATGAGGTGATAGTAATTGCAGAAGACGATGATACATATACCCCAGCACCGTTACCCAAGGTAATTTATTTACCTTTATAACTGAGTGCATCACTGAATTTGCCCATACATAGCTAGCTTTAAGTATTCCTTTTTCGGTTATGTTTATCAGTAGCTGTAATATTTCATGGTGTGATCACTGTCATCTAACGTCGTACTATACCTACTTTACTGAACCTTTTAGATTAATCTCGAAAATTGGATTTTCTCTGAATGTGGGACATCTAATGTAATATTGTGCCTATTGTATATTTGTATTGAACCTCTTAGATTAATATCGAAAATCAGATTTTGTCTGAACGTGGGCCATTAACTTGTGTCATAGAATTTCCTCAATATTTCACATAAATTCTTCCTAAGCACCTTCTGGAAATGCTTCCCTCCGAAAAGTTCTTTTATTAAGATACATGAAGCTAAACACAATTTGATTGTTTTTGCTTTAAGATTTGAGAATTATCCCTTCACCTTTTTGTTCAATGAGCACCAAACGTGCATGATACCATTTTATGCTTTACAGATGTCAGCTATGAGGCTTGTCTTCACTTTCTTGAACTATAAAAACTACTTATGTTAGCTTCCTAAGAAAGTGTAGTATAGACACTGCACATATATATAGAACATCCTGTAATGAAGTTTAAAAAAGCAAAGTCAATTTTATTATTCAGGTTAAAGAAGCTGTTTACATAGACATTGTTCGCCATGAAAGAAACCCGCAGAAGATTCTTCTTTGTGGAATGCGACGGGATATAGATGATATGATTGTGGTAAGCCCTTTCTTCAAGCCCCTAATTGCCTTTTCTCTGTAAACTTGTGCAGGTTAGGAGAGGCTATCCGCCTAAAGATTTTGTTGGTCCAAAGTCTCCAGAAAGAATATTATTTTGTGGTTGGCGACGTGATATGGAAGATATGATAATGGTAACTTAATTATGGATACAAATTGGCATCCTCACCCTCTTCTGGAATATTCATGTAGATATAATGTGGTCATTTTGAGCATTTCGAGGCAAAATTTGTCCATCCTGAACATCTTCAAACTATGAAAAATAAATTATTTTTTTCTGCTCTATACTTTCCTTGCGTCTAATTAATGCTATTTGCACCGTAGTGGTGGAGTGAGGCAATGGTCTGTTGAGGTCTTATGGTGCTCCTTAAAATGGTGTCTTGCCATATCTTTTGAATCCAATGTTTCTTACATCACCTCATACTCTCTTCTCCAACTTTTGATGTGCACGGCTAATTCTAGTTGGGAAATTATCTTGTCTTCTGCTGTTCTGCATGACTCTTATATGAGATACACTCCAATTTGGCATATATGCAGATATTGGCTACCGTAACGTAGGCATAAATTCTTACTGGTGGTGTGCTTGGAGCCTCACATTAGCTGTTCATTTAGGCTTGACTTGTACTTTTATACGGCATGACTACATTGATGCATGTGCGACAACAAACTTGTGCATTTAGCAAACAGTTCGTACTTTTCAAGTGTTGGTTGAAGAAAATTGTACATAAAGAGGATAAAATCTGCTAAATCTATCACTTTGTCATACTAATAATATGACCATGCTGTACTGATTGTATCTCAAAGGTGTGAGTACCGTAAGAATTGCTTATACGACTGTAATCGATCCAACCTATTTTTCTCCCCTTTTTGTTTGCTGGGTCTTGGTCTGTCTTAGGCTTGTAGCCTTGTACCATAAACCCTTCTTTCTATTGATGCATTGAGACACAAACTTCTGCGTTTTCTGAAAAGAAAAAAGAAGAATTGTTTGTACATCAGTATATCATGCCATTATTAAACAATATATACAGATATGCAACACAGGACCTTTTGTTTGTCTCAGTTCCTCGCATAGCGCATTTACTTTTGGTGCACGGCAACGGCAAGTCAACAACATATTGTAACTTGGTTTTAGTTATTTAGGTACTGGATGCTTTCCTAGCTCCAGGGTCAGAGTTGTGGATGTTCAATGATGTCCTTGAGATAGACAGAGAAAAAAAGCTAATTGATGGAGGTCTGGACTTCAGTCGTCTAGAAAATATCACGTTGGTTCATCGAGAAGGAAATGCTGTTATTCGCCGACACTTGGAGAGCCTCCCTTTAGAGTCGTTTGATTCTGTAAGTTCTGCGAAAATAATATTGTTTTACTGGATAAATTAAGTATTGAGCTTCCTATGAGTTCGATTTCTTGTTTCTTCCATCTGACTGAGTTCCCTATGATTTCAACTGTAGATATTGATTTTGGCTGATGAATCTGTAGAAGATTCAGCAATCCAAGCTGATTCGAGGTCTCTTGCAACACTACTGCTGATCAGAGATATTCAGGTTCTTCCAGATATGCAAAATCATCTGAACTTTTCTTTTGACTTAAGTCGTTATCACTGCAGATCATGTCGTTTTTTGATAGTGATTATCTTTGGTTATGTGCTATTTCAGTTTTCGGTTATCTTTCCTGATACTGTAATCCTATATTAAGATCTTTACACAAACTTATTATTAGTATTGCACTTATAACTACTGCAGGCAAAACGGCTTCCATACAAGGAGGCAATTAGTTCAGATGGTTTCCGAAGGAGCTTATCAGAAGGTTCATGGATGGGAGAGATGCAACAAGCATCTGATAAATCGGTTATAATCAGTGAGATATTGGATCCTAGGACTAAAAATTTATTGTACATGTCAAAAATAAGTGACTATGTTCTTTCAAATGAACTCGTGAGCATGGCATTGGCAATGGTTGCAGAAGATCGCCAAATAAATTACGTCTTGGAGGAGCTCTTTGCTGAACAGGTATTATTCTTGAATTATTTTCAGTTTTTTTTCCTCAATCAACGTTAAGCTTTTACAGCGTCATACCACATATTTCTTCTCAACATAAATGTTAGGATTGATACATATGTATAGCTGTCTTTGTATGAAGTCTTTTAAGAGTTTTGAACCTGATGTTACTACACATAGAGCACTAGGTTAAGTTTACGTATAGATCATTACCTCTCCAGAAAAGAATACTTGACAAGTTCGCCACTGTACACATACATTTTGTCCTCTGGTTCAAAAAGTCTGCAGTAAGCACTCTTGTCAGGTCTTTGCATCAGCGTCGCTAATCTCTTACCCTGCATTTGTACTCTTTGGCAGGGGAATGAACTGCAAATACGACAATCCGACCTGTACCTTCGAGAAGATGAGGAGCTAAATTTCTTCGAGGTCATGCTACGGGCTAGGCAGAGGAAAGAGGTTGTCATCGGGTACCGTCTCAAGGACGCTGAGCGTGCCATAATCAACCCGCCAGATAAAGTTTCAAGGCGGAGGTGGTCGCCCAAGGATGTTTTCGTTGCTATAGCTGAGAAAGAATGAAATATCACCAGATCATGGATTGCAATTAGAACACACACCTCACCGACAGCTCGGGTGAAACCGGCAGTAACAACGGGCTGCTGTTGCATTGTGCATCGCCCCATCCGAAAGAAGAACAAGGGCTATGTGACTTGAGGGGACAAAACATGAAGTAGATACTGGGACAAATCTAGAGTCTAGATACACCAAGCCACCTTTGCGTATAGATTCAGTTTATAGTATACATTGTGTGAGAAACTTTGGGGCATCAGTTCCACAGTCCCAGTTAAAGGCTACATAGAAATGAATATTCCTACCCTAAAAAAAAGGAATATTCATGTGGCCTGTGGGGTCTAGAGCCTCTAGGCTGTAGTTTTAATCTGTCTTTTTACCAAGGGTACAGACTGGAGTGTTCTTTTGAGAAAAATGATTCTTTTTGTTATAAATGAAAACTCCCACGTCATTGTTCCTGCATGAATAGGGGAAGCCGCATTTACAGTTTACAGGATGAAATGAAGGAGAGGAAAGTTTAGAGCATCTACAACCAGAGCCACCATATCCGCCCCAAACGTTCTGACGGCCTGTTTAGCCGCTGCTTTGATCCAATCGGACGTGGCAAATCCGGTCCAACCGTTCGGGTTGAGCGGCACTCGTATACAGCCCTAAACACCTGGGCGTGTCTGCCACATAAAACTGATGGATGAGCCCGTGCTAAAACCCGTCGATTCGACGATCGTCTTCCTGGTTGGTGTGGACGCATTCAAGGTGCCTTTCTGGTGCGTCGCCCGAGGTAGCCAGTCTATCTATAAAGTTAAACGATGAGGCAACCCTAACCCGAGTACCCGACCCATTCGCGTCGCCGCTCCTCCTCCTTTCCCTTCTCTTCCCCTTCAAAGCGGATCAGAGGTTCATCGCCGCCATGGTCTCGAGCAAGATCACCTACTACAAGATGCTCATGCCAGAGCCCCGAGCTTCCCTCTACACAGAGATGTGGGCTGTGGAGGAGACATTCACCGCGCATTGCGCTGCACACATTGCGACGGACTAGCCTATGGATAGTCTAAAGGAGGAGGCGTAGGAGCATATGGATGTGGAGGCGCCAATGTAGGAGGAGGTGGAGGCATCATCGAAGGAGACGAAGGAGGCGCCGATTGAGGAGATATACGGGATGGAGGACGCGGTCACTGAGTACCGGCTCGCTCAAGCAGAGGAAATGGTCGATCAAGAGACCATCCTCGACTCTATCCACTCAGAGTCGAAGGTGGTCGTGACCCATCGCTTCCGCCGCCAGACGGCCATGAAGCATGAGGAGCTCTTTGCATACATGGCGTCGGAGGATGATGAGGAGGAGGCGCCGCCATCAATGACCACGAGGCTGGTAGATCCGACACAAAGTTCATCGATATATCCGATGACGAGTAGTGTAGTGGTAGTTTGCTAGTAGTTACGTATATCATGATGTTGCATGACGTTGTATGAAAATGAAAATGATCAAATAGGGAGTGTGGTTGTGATCTATGAAATTTGGGAGCTAACTGAGCGTTGTCCACGATCGCGTCCACAGACATTTGAAGACTCAAATTCGGTGTGTGCAACCCTAGATGCTCTTGCATAATGGAATGAAGGAGAGGGAGCTTGAAGATAAATAATGAAAACTTTCACGGACTTCAAATTCTCGCTTTGTATCCATCATTTTTTTCCTATTAGCAAGAGTTCAATGCATCATTATTTGCTATTTTCTGTCTTATACCCCTTTCTCACCTTTTATCTTCTTTGACTTCACAAAAATGAGGCAAAATAACTAAAAGGCCCACTCACAAAGTACTGATCATCAACTATGGGAAGAATGATACTCCATTCGATTCATATTAGTTGACCACACCTAGCTAGTACAACTTGGTAATAAAATATATTACAATAATGAACTCAATGTTTTTTTGGGCAATTGTTGCAAATTTTGTTTGATTTTTTATCGCAACATGACTCAAATATATGATTTAATGGCATATCATGTGTTGACTATGTTTAGCGATGGTAGAGTTGACCTCGACTAACGAGCATTACAAACATTGTTGCATCTCTTAGAATTTTGGTTCTTGTGGGTTAATATGATCAATGACAAATTATTAAGGGATTAACGACTTGGGTATCAAATAGAATGCTTTGGTTAATCTTGTTAAAGGAAAGTCTATAATATCCTATGATCATGCAAGGCCGAACCAATGAACCCCCTATAGTGCTAGTACTTGCTTGGATTCCTCCCGTTCAACTTCAAGGTTGGGTTAAGCTACACGCCTAATGGAGCAGGTGCTAGAACGATTCTCCGTGATCATGAGGAACTATGATTTCATGAATCATAGTACTATCAATTTGAAAATCTCTTTTTAGATACATACAATGATTCTTGAGGATATCGGTTTTGAGACCAACAATACTACCGTCTAGTCTCAAAAAATTCAATGTCGTTACAATTGGTTTCCATTCCAGTGTTGCCCAAACAATGTCATTACAATGGTTCACGTGGATATCGGATTTCATTTGCTGGTACAACATTTTTTTGGTTGTACAACATACTGTGGACAATGCAATGGGAATCACACTAATGTTTCTATATAAAAACTATTGGGATTATCCCCATTTAATTTGTAACTCCATTTGCATTCCTTTGCAACATTAGTATTCTTTTTTTTCTTGCTATATCATGCTCAATTAATTAACCTAAAATTATATATAGCATGTTGCCTATGTTTTCACATTTTGTGGGTGAATTTCCCCAAATAATCTAAATTAATTTCACATTGAACAAATAAACACTATTTTCATCAAATAATTTAATCCAACCAGGAGAGAGAAAGCTAAGATACAACGAGATGTGATAGATGTAATACCCGTTTCGCATCGTGGATTCTACCTAATCACTGGCATTATCGTCGGGCTTCGAGGATTGAATGTAACACTCAAGGGCGACCAACGCTTTCATCTTGATTGGCCAAAACAGGTACGAGATCCAAGCCAAGATAGACAAGGTTGTTTATAATCCGCAACGTTGTCTGTTGGTATACTGTTCAAGCTTGGAAAAAGGTGTGATGGACAAAACCCAAGCGACGCCCACCCGGACAGGAGATCATCAAATCAACCAACGATGTCACAAGCAAAGATATTCGTGTGTTTATGATGTGCATGCACGTATCGATGGAAATCATTGAATCATCTCCCATCAGCGTCAGAATACTTGTTTTTAAGAGAAAGTGCATAATGATATTTTTGGTAGTTCCAATACATATGACGGAGAAGAGTGAGGGTCTGGGGAGATCGCTCCCCTTGACCTATGAACATCGCAAGACCAGACTGGCTGAAAGTGTATTTTTTATCTTTTTATACTAAACTTTTTAACCTCGCCATAACTATGTAGCAATTAATACAATATTTGACATGTAGACAAATTTGTTACATAACTAGTGGGATAAAAAACTAAAAATAATTATAATTACAAACATGTTTGTACCGCTAAAATGAAGTTGTATTTCGTTACAAAAATTAGTTGTGTTATTTAATTGTGACCACTAGATCATGATTTACTAGAAAGATGTATGTGTGTACCTCCCCTTAAACTGTGGCCCACATCTATGAGGGTTTCAAAACATATTTTCCTTAATCGTGTGTGCTTTTAAATATGTTGTCAATATTTACTTCAGATTCAAATAAGTTATCCTATTACTAGCTATGATTCCATAAGTGGTGACAAGGCATTAGTTTGTTGCCTCGCATAATATTTTGTTCTCATTCCATAAATCATGCATCCAAGTATCCAACACTACAAGACATGCTTCATAATATTAGTCCAGATTTTCTTCAAGCACTATCATGGTGTGCTTCTTATATTTTCAGTATGCGTTTCAAACAAGCCGTGTTACTAATTTTACCTCAAAACCATGACAACAAGGCTTCAATGTCCATTACATATTATTTATCCCATTTGTTTCACTTTGGATATTTGCCGCAACCATTTCTATTAGGTTCTACTACTATTCATAGCACATTATTTAATAGCGGCTCGGTTGTTTAGTACACAATTTTAATCGAGCTTCATGACTTACCATTCCATGCTTATTTCATTTCATCCTCGCTTTTAACACTACACCACATGTGTAGCACATATTGATATTAGTTAGTTTTTATTACTATTATACCTCCGTCGAAACATACCACTTGGTAGTTTCATTGGACTCGGTGCTAGAGTCGTCGACGATGAGAAAGATTGATACATCAACAAGAATTGGAGGTACGTCAAACCGAAAATTTCTTCTTGGTTTAAGCGTGGCTGCCTAGCTCAACGCCTAGACCATCAGGAGGTTCACACTCACTGAAATGTGGGCCCGTGTATCGTACACTGCATGCTTGCGTGCTTTTGATCCTAAATCTCTGTCTGGCGTGTGGGCCTACATTGCGTTCGACTGACACTGGTCGCCTTCCATCATCTTGGAAGAAAATTTCTCCACGACTCCCTTTTCATGCGTACATGGAGCCTGCTGTTGAAGCTTCCGCTCCCTCCGCCTTTGCCTCGCTCGGACACGCGCCGGCGCGTCATGAGTAGCCGGGTCTCGCCTTCGAACAGCGGCGGCGACCGCGCTGGCATGACGAACCTGACAGCGTTCGGGCTCTCCAATGGCATGCCCAGCGGCGTGGCGTCCAGCTCCGACCTCCCCGTGGTTCTTCGTCAGGGGAGGATTTGGCGGCAGCGGCCTGACCTGACTCCTGAGTGAAGGGGTGACTTGGTGGCTGTTGGTGATTTTCGAGCAGGTGAGTAGGACTAGGGGCGCCAGGCTAACAACAGTAGGGAGGAACAGCGGCGATAAGCTAACAACGGCAGAGCAACAACAGCGTCAGGTTCAATCCAATTCAGTACGAGTAGGTTATTTTCTCTCCCTAATTACCTATCTCAATCTGATTAGCCACGGCAAACCAAATTTCCCACATGTTAATAATTCCTTGGTGTATTTCGAGTACATGATTTGTATTTTGACATGTAAAATGAGTGTGGAAGAATTGTAATTTGACAGATTTTTTAGATGCACATGAGCATATAACTTGCTTTCACATATGTTGGCAATTTTTTTTTACTTTCATACGACATGTTAAAATTATAAAGAGCTATGAGAGTGACAATTGTGCATATACATATGAGAGAAGTAATCTCATCAAGAAGTAAGAATAACCAAATCCATTTTATTCAAAATCGCCAACCAAACACTGTAATGTAACCATTTTATTCCATCATATTGTACCCTATCAAATATAGGAACAAAACCAACCCATTTCTTTTGAATGGAAACAGGACATTCCATTTCACTTCGTTCTTCAACCGAACACACCATCGGTGTCCCTCACTGCTACGGTGGGTCCATGGCTTGGCGCGTGTGGGTGCTCCCAAGCCGTCGTCAATCGTCCACGTGTGAGTGCTAACTTACTTTTCGTGTGTAAGTGTGCTAACTTACTCGATGGATGCACAAGCGTTAATAACCTTTAGATTTTTTGTTCAATTCTGAATGTACTAATCGTGATTTAACACTTTCTATAATCGCGAACCATGTAAAAATGTACAACTCAATTTAATCAAGTGTGTATTTTATTTTTCTTGAGCACTAATTTTCAATATTCACAAATGCAATCTTAGTGCTAACTTAAAATGCTTACGTATATTGATGATATATCATTTTTGCTTTGTAAATTGACTGGCTGGTATTTAGGAAGTGAGCTAATGTGATGGGTTTGAACATGGTAGAATATGTCTCTTGCAGTAGCGTGATATATAGGTGGAGGCCTTAAAACTGTTGTCAATGCTACAAAAAGTTTGTACTGGTGCTAGGTTGTGCATCCAACCTGAAGTCAAACCGAACGAGTGCAAATCTTGGAGCACATACAAGGAAAGGTGTCGAACTCAGTACCGCTTCTGCAAGGCCTGCTATTTCGTGTTTGATGTTGGTTTCTCGATTCAAGCACCCTATAATCTTCATTTGATCTGTAAAAATGGAGCATACTTTAATCTAAAAAATATTATTTTGTCACTACTGAAAAAAAATGTGATGATGTTTTTATTAATATGTTGCTACTTTACTATCGTGTATATCAATATAAAAAAAAGAACCCACTACTTAGCATATCTAAACCCAATGTAATTATGCTTACATATGTCGTAGATTGAATACTTTTGACTCCAACAAACCAAAGGCTATAAAATTGGCCATTGCATTATCATCAAGTAGCAGAGGGAGTTATTGTGTACAAATTAAGTACAAGATTATCCACATTACATATTTGCTAGAAAATGCTTATATGTTGGTTATAAAAATTCAGCATGAAACTAAAAGAGAACCAACATAATCATTGTAGCTATGTCGTGCAAAAAAAATTCAAGTTACAAACAAGCTTGTGAAAGATAACAAGTAACTTTAAAGTATAACAACAAAGCGTCTTTTCATGGTTGAGCTTATCAATTTTATCTTTTATCCATCGCTGCAACTGTATTGAACACTTTCATGCCCAATGCAACTATAGCGGGCGCAGCGGAGCGCGCCGTACCGTCTAGTCTTATTGAATGCCACTCCTTGCTGTTAGCGGATGTGGCAACAAGAAACATGGAGCGGAAGACGATCGGCACGTTGCTCATCATAAACCTCGTTAGATCGATGGCATAAGCAAGGTCTCCATACCTATCGTTCATCTCATCGAATAAGTGGCGGAGAGATGAAGGAGAGGTTAGCCTAAACCGAAACCATTGGATTGGATGCACGGTGCCGATCAGACGGTCAGTCGTCGGTCCTACGAAACCCTCCGATCGGCCGTCCGTTTTTTTTGACCAAAGAGGCAAAGAGTTCGCTCATTCTCCTTTCAGACAATGCTCCTGAATGTTCCGGGAAATTACCTCCCCCTGCCACCACCCTCCCCTGCGACCAGCGGCTAGGTTTCCCCGCCGCCGCCGCCGCCACCGCCACAGCCGTCGTCTACAGATCGACGCCGCCGTCCAGCTCGCCACCGGCTAGCTTCCGGGCAAGCTAAAACCCAGTATTTGCACCCCGTGCAGATACTCGCCCGGCAGCAAGGGGCTCGCCGCGATGGCGGACCTGGTTCCGGGGGAGCAAGAGCTGGCTTTCGGAGGCAACCAGGACGACGAAGACGATGCGGAGGATGCCTCGCCGGCCAGAAAGGAGCTCGCCGCCAGGGTGGAGGCGGCGGCGGCGGCGGGGACCGTGGAGCTGGACTCTGCCGCCGACAGGGCGGCGCCGTACGGGGACGAGCGGACGCCGAGGGACGGGATGGTGTTCAAGTCGTACGAGGAGGTGCTCAACTTCTACAAGCGCTACGCCCTGCGCACCGGCTTCGGCGTCTGCGTCAAGAAGTCCTCCTTCAACCAGGCGGGGCTCTGCCGCCGCGTCGTGCTCGTCTGCAACAGGTGGGGGAACGGCAAGGAGGACGCCTGCTACCAGGCCAGGCCCACGGCCAAGACCAACTGCCAGGCCACCGCCGTCGCCAGGCTCTGGGTGGAGGACGGCATGCTGCACCTCACCGACGTCTGCCTCGACCACAACCACCCGCTCAGCCCCTCCGCCGCGCGCTTCCTCAGGTGCTACAAGACGCTGCCCAGCGGCATGAGCAAGGACCTGGTGGTCAGGGCCGCCAGAGGCGAATGCTCCACCTCCGCCGGCGCCGACGTCGAGGCCCCCATGTTTGATGACTGGGGGCGGCTCAAGATCAGGGAGGGCGATGTTCAGGCCATCAATTGCTTCTTTGCGGAGATGCAGGCCAAGCAGCCAAACTTCTTCTATCTCATGGATTTCTATGTGGAGGGTCACCTCAGGAGCGTTCTTTGGGCCGATTCCAGGTCCAGGGAAGCGTATCAGTATTTCAACGACGCTATTTGGGTCGATACGACCTGCCTGAGGAGTAAGTTCAATGTGCCCCTGGTTTTGTTTCTGGGGGCGAACCATCATGGTCAGCTTGTTCTGTTAGGCTGCGGCTTGCTTTCGGATGAGAGTACAGAGAGCTTGCTATGGTTGTTCAAATCATGGGTAACTTGTATGAAGGGAAAGCTTCCAGGCGCCATAATCACTGATGAGTCCGTGGCGATTAAAACTGCGGTTCGAGAAGTGTTTCCCAAAACACGCCATAGGATAAGTGATTGGCATATAGTGAGAAGTATTTCAGAAAAACTAGGAGACGTGCCAGAATATGAATCGATAAAAGTACAGTTGGAGGCAGTAATATATGGTCCCTTGAAGGATGATCAGTTTGAGACAAGGTGGAAGAACTTGATCAATAGGTTTGGCCTTCAGGATAATGAATGGATCATCTTTCTGTATGAAAATCGACACTTGTGGGTCCCTTCCTTTCTGAAAGATGCCCTTTGGGCTGGACTGTCTGTTAACCATCGGGAATCTCCAACTGCATTCTTTGATGATGCAGTGAGCCATGAAACCACATTGGTGTCCTTCCTTAGCAACTACATGATTCTCGTACAGAACAAATACAAAATGGAGCAACAGGATGATTTTGAGTCATTAAGCACCGGCAGGGTCCTTGTATCAAAGTTCCCTATGGAAGAGCAGATATCCAAACTGTACACCCTAAACATGTTTCTGAAATTTCAGGATGAGCTGAAATCAACCATGCAATGCCAAGTTCAACCCGATGGTTCGCCATCTTCTTTTATAGTTATTGATTTAGCTGAATCAGGCAGAGGATTAGTGACTAGAAAATATGAGGTTGTTCACTGTATGGAGACCAACAGGATGGAATGTAACTGTGGCCTATTTCAGTTTAGCGGAATTGTTTGCCGGCATGCGTTATCGGTGCTTAAATGGCAGCAAGTGTATGATATCCCCCATTGTTATGTACTCGACAGGTGGAGGAGTGACTTTAAACAGTTGCACGCTCTGGATAATCCACTGAAGGATTCAGTATCAAGTAACCATGTTGAGCGTTATGATCATATTTCCTTGCAGTGCCTCCGTCTTGTTGAGATTGGAATGGTTTCAGATGAGAAGTATCGCCATGCATTAAAACTAATAAGCGACATGAAAAGGACTCTTCTTGATGATAACTTGTGCCGTGAATTGGAGCAGAAGCTTTCACCTCCTGAGCGTGCAATTGTGAATGGTGATAGCCATGTACAGCCTGGTTCATGTGAGGGGGGTCCAGCCAAAAAACGCCGCGGCCGTCCCCCTAAAAAGACTAAAGAGATAAGCACGGAGTCTGTGTCAAACCAATATGGAAACAAGGTGCCTCCTTATTTATAGATTATTGAATCTTTTCATTAATTTGATGTTGGTGTTAATCAAGTTCAAATTGTTGTGTGGCAGGAGTCCTTGCTGGTATCATCGGATGTAAGTCAGAAGGGTGCTTTACATTCTTCTTCGACTGCCTCCAACCTTGGTACTCATGTCAGGGCACATGGTGTCGACGATCTTATGGTAGTCCCTGTCACCAATATATGGTTCTTAAATTCATTATTAGATACAGGAGTAGTGACGGATGACCTTACTTTTAACCGTATAACTTCCAGGAAGAAGTTAATGCTAATGAGGTATCATTTGAGAGCCGTTATGGGGTGCAATCTAGCCATCCGAATCATTATGGTGACCAGCTGCATCCAGGCCACACCTTGCAGGTTTTTCTTTTCCGCGACATGACCACATTTTCATTTGCATTTTTTTAACCATGTGCTACCGAGGAAAATCTTTTACTGGTTTCTAACCCTTCTTCATAATGGACAGTTTGGGCAACACATGCCATCAGCAGAGCAATCTAGGGGAGTCGAGTGGGTGTATCCGACTATATATCAGGTGAATGGGTACTTTGCATCTGTCTAGTACTCCCTCCATTCACAATTATAAGATGCTGTACTGTAACTTTTTTTCTGAATCGGATCTATGTAGATGCGTTTTAGTTTGGTTGTTCACTCATTTCAGTCCGTACATAGTCCATATTGAAATATCCAAAACATCTTATTTTTGAATGGAGGGAGTATCTGTGTTATGAAATTGTAGTGATATGCACATGCGCTGATGCATCATAAATCATAATCAATGCAGGATGATCAAGTGCCTTATGGGAGGCGGACATCTTGAGTGCTGGAACAAGAGGTGGAGTTCAGGTTTATTTTTCCGTTAATTTTTCTCATTTTGTGTCCAAACATTGGAACGGAACACTTTGAACTTTGATGAACAAAACGTGAAAAATTGGTATTGTCTGTCGCATTGGATATCATGCAGATTGTGGGCGTATGAACTGTTAAACTTAGGAACCTTGAAATTTGGTGGTTGATACACACAAATTGAAAGATGACGAGACTATGCACCATTATTGCAGTAAATACTAGGGTTAATCAGATAAGTGCCACTACAATTGTAAATACTATCACTGAAACTATCAAGTTCATCGTTTGTTGTCACATGATGGTAATATTTGCTTTGTGAAGTTGGTATGTCAACCGTTGCCTTTTTTAGAGACGTAGGATGCCTCACAACTTGTTTGAGTAGTCTGCAAAAAAATTCACAATAAACCACCGTTGGCCAATCCGGACCGTTGTCTAGTCTGTTTGACAGAGAATTATTACAAGGATACTCTCTCTGTTTACACAAGGAAACTGTCTGTTTGACCGGAATTTTTTTCTTCCTTCCTGGCCCGTTTTGAGGTGCTCGTGCAAACCCATGTCGTAACGGGTTCCATGTCACACTGCATGCAGGTTTCAGATGAGATGTACAGAGGAGGGGTCCGGGAAGCTTGACGACGGGCTGCCAGTCGGTGCTGCCACCCCCAGGATGTGTTGGCTGGCTCCATTCATCTAACATGAGTGGTGAGGCGGTGCGGTGAGAGTGCATGTCGGCACAAAGGCTGGGCATGTCTGGAGAGAAACCAGTAGGAATGTTAGCAGTCTTGAACTCTTGATCCTAGCAAAGTAGCAAGTAGAGTAGGAACCACTAACATGTAGTACCCCTGTGCCTGGTCCTGACAAGAAATCAGTAGCGTTCCTGAAGCCTTCTTCTTCTTTTAACTGCTGACCAAGTTTTCCCCCCCTCCCCTCCCTGTCATGAATGAAAATTGACTTCTTAGCATGTGAATATGTTTTGTTTGGCTTATTTCTTGGGGAAAAAAACGTCGTTTCCCCTGTAAATATCTGTGTTGATGATGATCATTGGAAGTCTTCTTTTGTTGTTGGTGGTGTGATGAATTTGGAATGTGGCTGGGTCAGCCGGGTCTGGCCTTCCCCGGCAAGGACGAACCTGGCGTGTCTCACTCACTGCTGGTCACTGTTTCATGGATTCACAAGATTTATGGATCATGATTTTGGCTGCAGTTTAACTAGTACTGTACTATTTGTGAGGATAAATGCATGGTTTGTCTGAGGTTTTCATTCAGAAGAGGAAGAAGAGGCCTGCAGTCACACCCCAGTCGCTCTCTTTTACTCTTTCTTATCTCTTTAAGCAAATCATTTTGGAGTGAATTCGTGGCAAATTGTCAGTTTTTCGCAGAGATTTGTAAGAAGGGAGCTGAAACACTTAAACACGTATGCAGTGACGCACATGGTTGAGGGGTAGAGCGGCAGTATTTATACGGAGAATGTCTGTATTTTTCTTTTGAAGGCAACATACAGTCGGCGCTGTCTGTACATCTGTTATTATTATTATTACTGTAGGCAGTTCCGGTTCAGGTAAAAGAGAATTCAATGGCGTCGACGGCCGTGGTGGCGGACGCGAACGCCAGGAGGTTCGGGGTCGGGGTCGCCGGAGTGGGGCAGGTGCTCGACGGCTCCAACCCGGCCATCGTCCGGCTCCGGCAGCTCGTCGACGGGCCCCAGTCATCAGGTGATAGTACTGGCACGCTCACTCGACATTCAGCTTGGCATAGGCGTTAGACTGATAGATAGTGGTGTTTGCAGACGGGTGGAGGCGGTGCTGGGAGCAAGGCGTGACGCCGTGGGACCTGGGCGAGCCCACGCCGGCCGTCGTCAAGCTGGTGCAGTCCGGCACCCTCCCCGCCGGCGGCGCCACCGTCCTCGTCCCCGGGTGCGGCGGGGTACGTACGCTCTTGTCATCATGTTCAAATGTAAGAGATGTTTAGTATTCTCACTCATGCGCGTACGGACGCGCGCTGCAGGGGTACGACGCGGTGGCCCTGTCCGGCGGCGGCCGCACCGTGGTTGGCCTCGACGTCTGTGACGCCGTCGTCCAGAAGGCCAGGCAGCGGGCATCGGCATCGTCGCCGGACGTGACCTTTGTCGCCGCCGACTTCTTCACCTGGGCGCCGCCGGAGCCCTTCCACCTCATCTTCGACTACACGTACGTACCACCACCCAATTAAGCTCCTATTCAACAATTGATTCCTCGCACTGTCCAACTCTTGATCCATTCGTGAGAAACATTTCAGATTCTTCTGCGCTCTGGACCCGTCGCTGAGGCCGGCGTGGGCGGCGAGGATGGAGGAGCTGCTGCGGCCGGACGGAGAGCTCATCACCCTCATGTACCTGGTAGTCACCATCAACAACTTGTGAATCCTACCACTAGTGCTAATTACAGACACTATAATGATGATGCATACATTTGTCAGCCTCAAGACCAGGACTCCGGGCCACCATACAACACCACAGTGCTCGAGTAAGCATCATATCCCTGCTACTCAAGATATTCCAACACAATGTTGAGTGACACAAAAAGCGTTTGTAATTCTTCATTCACCATGCCATGTCATATGCAGCTACGAGGAGGTGCTGACCCCCCTGGGTTTCTTCATCGAATCAATCAAAGACAACGACGTGGCAGTCCAGCCACGAAAGGTACGATGAGCCCAGTCAGAAAGAATAGCAATGGACATTTTCAACAAACGGTTTCTTTTGTTAGTGCTGTAGAAAACAGTGCTGGTTAGTTTTAGTTAAGTTCAAAAACATGTCTAGTAGATTGCCAGGTAACTTCAGGGTGCAACATCTAACCTCTTTAAATTGTTTTTCAGGGGCTGGAGAAGATTGCAAGGTGGAAGAAGATACCAGCTGGAACCGAAACAAAGATACTACAAGACCTACCTTCCCCCTGATATCCTCTTACAAGATTACAGTGGAGAGGCTGACATGCAAAACTAGTTTATCAATGCACAAACATTCAACAGGGAAAATATGCATCAGCACAGCAACTACTCTTTAATATGAGAACCTTGATCATACGGCGCACTTTACCATTTAAGAGATGAGTTTATGATTCTCATATTTGTGGCATTTTGCTCACTTATGTCTGTATCTTCAATAGTATCCTTTATTGTGACTCACATGGCTTAGTCATGGAATCAGACATAAGAATGTGTGAGGATTGCTGTGGTGGAAGTGTTTATAAGTTGGTCTAACACACATTGCAAGTTTTGATCATGGAAAGAAACAACCAAATTATGTTTTTGCAAAGTCGCTGCTCACACAACTCGAGCACACATTACACAGATGCTAACCTCGTGAGACTGGGCTACTCACACATGTAATCCGCGTCACTATCGGCGCCGTCCTTGGGAAGTAACCAGGTCAAAAAGCCCTCGTAGGTTTCCCGTTTGAACCTCTGGGATGAATACTCGACAATCATGTGCCACAGCTCGCCGACAGTCCATCCGTGGTGTAATACCCATTGGGTCACCTATCAGTGGAATGATGGAAAGAATATAAGGTGAAGAAAACATAAAAGGGAAACCTGACAATTTTTTATTACGGCCGATACCATTTCGTAGAGAAAGGAAAACAGACGTTTCCTACCTCCATCTAGAACCATCTATCATAAATCTAGTTTTAGGGTGAAAGTACGTTATCAAAATGTTCTAGATGTGGATTAGATCACCCATCACCAACATGTTGTCAGTCATGGTAAGCACACCACTGAATGGGGAGGATCCAAACCCCCAAGGATTAAATACCAGTGCAAGCAAAGAAAATCACAACAAAGAGAGCGCCAGCCTTTCAGTGGGTGATTGCAAAACGGTGAACGTCACTAGACAAGCAAAACTACTACAACTTTCAAAGCATACAGCTAAACAACTTCTGACATGCACAAAAATGTGAAAAAGGGTTTCATAGAAGTGTGGTACCTTTTCTAATCTTTTCAGTGATGTATCCTCAAAAGTATAGTAATTAACAAAAGGTCGGTGCGCCTGGAAAATATGAACAACCATGAATATTTTATCACTGCAATGATGTTGATTGTTGGATTTATAAGAACAGACATTTAACTGGGAAGAAAAATAGTTCACATGGAATTCCATGGACTAAGCCCTCAAATAGTACGCATTTAACTGTGTAATAACATCATTCTTGTACCTGTGATGCAGCAAGCCACTGAATCATACTCTTGATTTCAGGGTTTCCACCAAAAGCCCCACAACCCCAGTTTCCTGTTGAAACTCCTATACAGCCATCGGAGCTGACATTGGTATTAGAATCCTGAAACCATTTGTTAAAAGTTAATAAATGATCAGAAATTCAGAACACACAGACACCATCTTCTACTTATGTGCATGTATTGTAAGTTGCTACTTATCATCTTAGACCTTTGAAATCATATAAACCAGAGGTTCGTTCTGATGATTGCTTCATGAATTGACGAACAGAAAATAAATGTAAGGGCAAATACATGTTTTCCTAAATGGAGACCGATATTTTTCACTTGTCAGTGCTTGAAATTAGCATCAAGGGTTCAACTAACAGCAACTCCACATGACACATTACGTAAATACCTGGAAAGGCTTCACACTGAACTGATGCTTTGACTGATCCAAAAATCCAACAAACGCTTTGTTCACTTCCCTGCAGGGATGTGGTACCGATGAAACAATTTAGGAAAACACGGCAACTACATTTCGTTTAGAAAGGATAGCGACAATACCAAGCTACCAATAAATCAAGAAATACTGTGCCACATTGGAGTGAAACAAGAGCAAGACATACCTTAATAGACCACTGGTTTCATACTGTAACTTAGTTGGACAGTCCAAAGCATCAATTGCTACTATCCTAGTTTTCCGTCTACCCATTGCATCAAGGTGCTTTGTATCTAAATAGTCACCAACAAAAAGGAATGAGGAACCATACCTGTAAGAAGCAAGTCAAATGTCTTTGCTGATTAGTACTATCAGACTTTTTCCTTCTCAATCAAAAACGTTGGAAAGATTTAAACTAACCCCATATACTGTGAGAACCTTTCTGCACCGACAATTTCTATAGCCTCATTATCTTCCATTGAAGCCATGAAGAGCATACCGACGATCAGTTCTGGGTTTATCATGAAACGGATCTCTTCCTGTACCATAGAAGAGATACAACATGTGTAAGAGAACCACAAAAAATCTGATATCATTATAATTATCTGAACTAATCACGGTGCACAACATCCAGACGTATTATCAAGCAGAACAAAGACATAATAGGAAGGTATTTCAATTTGCATGAGACACCCAGGGAGTCAAAACTGGTCTTAAGATAGTGAAAACACATTAATTATCCATGTAGCATAGAAGATGATGGATGAGTGACAAACGAGATAATTCATAAAAAACGTATGTAGAAATATATTATAAACTAGTGCCAAACAAATGACGCCTTGTAACTAATGCAATCCCAAATGGACACATTTCTTACGAAGTTGAACATTGAGGAGTTAATCTATCAATCAGAAGAAAGAGACCTGCACACAACCCCTGGAAAGTGCACCTCCTCCCAAATATTTATTTGCAAAGTCAACCTCGAGGGCTTCTTCTTCCTCATCTTCTATAAAACCCGAGGAAATTACCTACTAATGAAAAGAAAATAAACAATCAGAAGATTTCAATAAATTTGTAATGAACATGGGGCAATTTTGGTAACATTATGATAGAAGAGAACCCTAGCTGTTCCAAATTTGTACTCCAGTATCACAGCCTTATCCATTCCCATTAGCCTTATTTCCATTATCATGCAATACCAGGATATAGATAGAGAACAAAAAGATAATCACATACAAAAAATACCAACACATTTAGTTCTTCAGTGACCAACCTATTCCTACTACTCCCATCTTTTTTAATACATCCACCCTTATGGTTTAGCTGCTGATATTTTCTTGATACTTCAAAATTGTTGTAACCATATGCATGGTACTATGAGCAGGTTGAACTTCATGAAACACACCAATTGCCTGTTTCGAGTTCCCAAATCCCCCCATATGTCAAGATGAGGAAATGTTGTTTCAGAGTATGCCTAGGGCAATGAGATGGATCATTGGATCACATAAAAAGTGGTGATATCTTCACTTCTTTACAGACCGAAATATGACTGGAAATGTCAAACATGAAGATAGTCGGCTATTCTATATTGCTACAAATTGCCTTCATATTGCTTGAGTAGTTAAATGACTTAAATCTCCACAAGCAATTCAGTAGGCTACCTGAAAGCATCGCATTATAGGATGGATGTTAACAGATACAACTACCAAAAGCTACATCATCTCACGTAAATAGGCATATGGTCTGAAACAATGCTGGTTACATCTTCATCTTTGATTTAACAGAACACAGCTGAACTCAACTAACTTGTGTTCTAGTTAAATCTCAGAAAGCAATGCACTATGCTATCTGAAGTTAGGATGGAAGTATAGATACACTAATTAATCAACTCCCTGTAAGCCATGTCATCTCATGTAAAGAGGCATATGCTTTGAAACAATGCTGGTTACAAGCTCGGCTTTGATTTAACATACATAGGTGAACCCAATTATCCAACTAACCTGCGCATGATATAATTTCAGAGGAGCCCTGCAGATGGATTAAAATGGAGCATGTGGAGCCACTTACCCGGAATGGGCAGAGGGGCGCACTAGATCTCATCCAGGCATCACTGTCAGGGTAGGTGATGCCACCGGAGAGGGAGCCATCCGGAAGAACCTTGCGCTCAAACGACACAAAACCGGCCGGCATCGACGCCGTCACTCTCTCGAAATAGTGTGTGAGGCACCTCACTTTCTGCTCCTGGCTCCGCTTTGCATTGTTAATCAGTGCCCTGCCCATCCATCAGCAAACCAAACAAGCATCCGAGATCAGTAAGAACAGATAATCGCTTTCACCCCTACAAGGTTTAACTAAACCCTAGAACTGCGAGCCGAAATTAGCTAATGGGCATACGCGAACAGGGCGTCGAAATTGATGGCCGGGAGGCGGGCCTCGGCGCGGCCGGCGGTGGGGAACAGGCAGAAGAGCGCGCAGGTGAGCAGCGCGGCGGCGAGCTCCTGCCCGAGGAGCACGAAGCCCGCGTCCTGCGAGGCGAGTAGGCGGAGCCCGGTCGCGGCCCGGGCGCCGGCGTAGTGTTCCTCGAGCAGCGCGGGGAGGCGGAGCAGGAGGCGGGCGAGGCGCGGGAGCACGTCGGCGAACCATTCCCGCGCGTGGACCCGCGAGAGGAGGTCGTCGAAGAAGAGCGCGTAGCCCTCTGCGGCGCGCGCCGGGAGCACCGGGAGGGCCAGCGCCTGGCGGAGGTCGCTGAGCGCGTCGGCGAGCACGTCGCCGGATGCGACGCGGCTGACGTCCGGGCCGAGAGACAAAGCTCTCAGCTGCTCCTGCGCTGCCGCCGGCCAGAATAGCGCCCCGCCGCGCAGCACCACCGGCAGCAGCGGCAGGATCGATCTCAGGTCGCCGCGCGCCTCCATCTCCATTGCTGCTCTCTGCCTCTCTCTCTCTCTCTCTCTCTCTCCCTCTACAGCTTTCCCCTTCTCTCTCCAGCTTCGTGATCGTTGGGCCTCAATGTGTACCCTTTTGTTGGGCCATCCACGGGCTCGTCTCAGCCCACGTAAGAAGCGCGGCCCAGTTCAGACACTGCATTGACTGAAGCTTATCCATTTCGCCAGTTCGTTGGTTCCTCTGCGGTTCCAAAACTCTTTGCCATGGGAGTGGTGGACACGGGCACACGGCCGAGCAATGGCCGCCACCGCCAAGCTCCTCCCGGCGACACCACCAAGCTCGCCGCCGCCGCGTACCGGCATCCGGCGCGAGACGGCGGAGGTGGTTCGCGACTGCAAGAGGCTGGATGGGCTCATGAAGGCCGGCAGGGTGGTGGACGCCCTGGAAATGTTCGACCGGATGCCGCGCAAGAACGTCGTCGCGTGGACCTCAGCCGTGTCCGGGATGACGCGCAACGGGCGCCCCGAGGCCGCGGTGGAGATGTTCGCGGACATGGTGGCGTCCGGCGTCGCGCCGAACGACTTCGCCTGCAACGCGGCGCTGGCGGCGTGCGCGGCCGCGGGGCCGGGTGCGCTCTGCGCCGGGGAGCAGGTGCACTCGCTCGTGGTGCGGGCGGGGCTTGCCGGAGACGCGTGGGTCGGGAGCTGCCTGGTCGAGCTCTACGCGCGGTGCGGATCCCCGCGCGAGGCCGAGGCCGTGCTCGGCCGGATGGAGTCGCCGGACGTCGTGGCGTACACCTCGCTCGTCTCGGCGTTCTGCCGGAGCGGCGAGTTCGGGGTGGCGGTGGAGGCGCTCGCCCGGATGATGGGGCGGGGAGTGGAGCCGAACGAGCACACTGTGACGAGCATCCTGGGGGCGGCGTGCTGCCCGCTGGTTCTCGGTGAGCAGATACATGGCTACATGGTCAAGGTCATGGGCTCGCCGTCGTCGCAGAGCGTCTACGCGTTCAGCGCACTGATCGAGTTCTACTCGAGGA
Organism: Bromus sterilis; assembly: GCA_950022295.1. Classification (NCBI taxonomy): domain Eukaryota; kingdom Viridiplantae; phylum Streptophyta; class Magnoliopsida; order Poales; family Poaceae; genus Bromus; species Bromus sterilis. The sequence goes on along the minus strand of OX465595.1, from coordinate 446,295,379 downwards.
ACGGTGAGCTCGAGATGGCGAAGAGGGTGTTCGACAACCTCCAGTGCAAGAACGTGGTCACATGGTGCTCCATGATGCAGCTGCACATTAGAGCTGGGAGGCCGGAGGACGCACTGCAACTGTTCGACGAAATGATTTTGGAGGGTACCATCGATCCCAACGAGTTCGTGTTCTCGATCGCTCTTGGTGCGTGTGGATCCATTGCTCTGGGGCATCAGCTTCACTCTTTGGCCATCAAGCGCGACCTGGCAAGTGATATCCGGGTGTCGAATGCCCTGCTCTCCATGTACGGCAGGATCGGCCTCGTCGAAGACCTCGATGTCGTGCTCCATGGCATCGAGGATCCAGACCTTGTCAGCTGGACAGCAGCAATCTCTGCATACTTCCAGAATGGCCATGGCGAGAAGGCCATAGCACTGCTCTCCCAGATGCACTCACAGGGTCTCACACCAAACGACTATGCCTTCTCCAGCGTGCTGAGCTCCTGCGCAGACCTGGCATTGCTGGACCAAGGGACGCAGTTCCATTGCCTGGCCCTGAAGCTAGGATGTGACATGAAGACCTGCACGGGGAACGCGCTGATCAACATGTACTCCAAGTGCGGCCAGATCGTGCCTGCGAGGCTTGTATTCGACATCATGGATCACCGCGACACGACATCTTGGAACTCGCTGATCCATGGGTATGCGCAGCACGGCGAGGTCAACAAGGCGCTGGAGTCGTTCAACCAGATGTGCTCCAATGGGGGTAAGCCGGATGAGTCGACGTTCCTGGGAGTTCTGGCAGCATGTAGCCATGCCGGGCTGGTGGACGAAGGTGTGGCATTCTTCAGATCAGCAATGGCCGGACGGTATGGCACCTTCCTCCTGACACCCTCACACTATGCCTGCGTGGTCGACATGCTAGGCCGGAGCGGCAGGTTCGACGATGCGCTCCGCCTGATCGAGGAGATGCCATTCGAGCCCGGCGTCCTAGTGTGGAAGACGTTGCTGGCGTCGTGCAGGCTGCACGGCAACCTGGAGAAGGGGAGGCTTGCCGCCAAGAAGCTCGCGGAGCTCTCGGACCAGGACTCGGCGAGCTACGTGCTGATGTCTGGCATACACGCGATGCACGGGGAGTGGCGTGACGCTGACATGGTGCGGCGGAGGATGGACGAGGCCGGGGTGAGGAAGGAGGCCGGGCGCAGCCGGGTGGAGATCAGGAATGAGGTGCACGCCTTCGCCGCCCGGGACACGTCTCACCCGGACTCGCCATCCATCTACCGCATGCTCCAGGGTCTGTCTGATGTCATGCGAGATAGTAGTACAGTTTACGACCAAGATGATGTTGAATTGTTCGATGTACATATGCAGATTTAGATGTGAAAAGATGCATTTCCTTGTGCAATGTACAGATTCAGTTTGACAGCAACAATGGTTAAACAGGAAGTTATCATCTCACTGGTCCCGTGCAATATATCTCTGAGATTTTCTAAATGAAGGCAATACTGGCAAAAGGTCATGGTGGTGAATATTGATATGTAAGTATCTTCTAGTTGATCACTTTTGTTTGTCATCAAGGTATCTTAGCAAATCTGATATTGAATTTACGGTGCAGAATGTTTGCTAGATTCTACGAACGAAAATTAGTGTGCATTTTCTCCTGGAAATTGTTAGTAAGATCATATGCATTCTAGTGCACACCTAATTAGTTTGCAGTAGTAAGCTAATAGTGTTTCAGTGCTAGATACATCCGTTTTAGCGACAACTAATTCCGAACGGAGGAAGTATATATTAGTAGCATTTATGGATGTGATAACTAATAAGAGCATGTGTTTAACACAGAGCTTTAAAGGGTTACATGAATAAAATAAAATAAAATGACTATTTCAGCCACGCACTCCATTGTTGCCGATATGGGAAATCAGGAAACAGTGGGTTTTTCTATCTTGAGCCAGAAAATCATGTGAAATCATCTGACATGCTTGCATTCCATACACAAACAGGGAGAAATCAAGGATAGTTTTACAATCAGATAATTGGAGGAAGATCCCCTACTGGAGGCATTGGACAAAGGTTAGTTGTTGAATAAAACTGCGTCTCAGTGGTGCGTTATCAGATTCTATGTTCTTGTAAAAGTGACTCATGAAACAATCATGTTTTGTAGGGACCTGCTCTATCGCCTGGTGCTCAGATCAGGTCATCACCTGCAGAAAAGAAGTTGAACTTCTTCCAATACTTGATGGCATATGTAATGAACTTTTTACAAGAGAAGGTATGGTTTGTATGTGTGTTTAGTATCCAGTTTCTAGTTTATGTATTTTTATAAGAGTACTGCGTTTTTTTATTTGACTAAGAATAGAACACGGTATAATTATAAGACACATTCTAGGGCTTGAATAAATAAGTTCTCCCTTGGCCACATGAAAAAGATAACATGTAGTTGCGAGCCCGTTGAACTGACCGTGTTCCATCCCTATCCCTGAGTTGCCTTGTCAGAACTCAGAAGCCAGACAACCGCAATGCACTCGCCACCAATGCTGAGCTGCTTGGCATGAGAGTCTCCGCCGCATTGATTGGCAGTGTAGCATAACATTTTCAGCCATACCTCAAACATCGCCTGGAAAAAATCGAGCATGTACAACTCCATGCCGAGAAGCTCATCTGCAAGTGGAGATCCTTACATACGATAGAATTTGGCTTCTGTTGGATCCTGCTGGAGTCACCATTCAGCCATCCTTGTGGAATAATTTCTTGACCTTGTCCCAAATAATGGGCTCTATCTTCACTCCGATCTGATCACCAAATATGACCCTGGATATACTCTGTCGCCATGAAAGTGGACTCTAGAACGCCGGTGCAGGCACCAAGCGTTTCTTGACCTTGTACATACTTGGTTGGGCGAACAGGGCCGGCACCAAGCCGGGGTTTGCCACCAGCAGGAACATGTAATTGGACAGAATCTTGACTGCCTCAGCAAGCTTTCCTGCAGGGGATTCGTACTCATGTTTATACCTGGATTCACAGAGGTATATGTAGGTGGCAAATAAGGATGCTCTGGTCGAATGCAATGTTCGTCATACTCCAGCGGCATCATCTTTCTTTTTCTTTTCTGCGGGAAATCCAACGAAACCATCTTGACCATTTAAACAGTCCTCTGCTCTCCAATATGTGGATGCCTCCTGAGCTCATGACATCTAACTTGGGCAATGCTTCCAGCAACAACAACAACAGGAGATCTGTTTTGGAGATGTCGGTGGTACTTGTGAAATGCGACCTGTTCCACCAGCCTTTGACAAGAGCTGAGATAATATAGTCGTTTATTAATGCATATGCATCAAATTAAGGTGTGCATGGATTACTCTTCTGTTGATGCAGCAACGAAGGTCTTTTGTCTATTGGGCCTGAGCATCCCGGAGCAAAGACACGTTTCTCCAGGGCAGAGCGCAAGAACATGCCCTGAAAATGTTAGACTAGGCTATGTGGGAAGGTGTTTTTTGTATGCTGCTCAAGCTACTACAACTTGTATTACATAGGGGGTATATATAGGAGTACAAGGTCTGTTTGGACCTCACAGATTTCTACAGCCAGCTTTCTAGAGTTTTCTATGAACATCTTACTACAACTAGCTTTCTAGAGCTTTCTACAGCTAACCAGAGTTTGCTACTGCTATCTAGCCTAAGATTTACATATAGTACTACTAGTACATTCTACCAGTTTTACCTACAGTACTACTAGTACATTCTAGAACCTACTGACTTAATTCCTAAGCAAGGATTACTCTCACAATTCTCCCCCTAATCCTTGCTCTTCAAGCTTGGCTTGATCTGGACCATCCCAATTCGCGAACGCAGATCCTGAAACTTCACTCGCCCCAACGATTTTGTCAAAATGTCAGCGAGCTGATCTAATGTTTGGATGAAGTTGATGCTGATGCTTCCATCTTCCACGCATCCTCTGATGAAGTGGTACCGAAGATCGATATGTTTGCTGCGTTCGTGGAAGACTGGATTTTTGGCTAATGCTATGGCAGACTTGCTATCCACCTTTAGCTCAACTGTCTCAGCTTTTCTTCCTTGAAGTTCCCCAAGCAGTCGAGCCAGCCAAATTCCTTGGGTTGCTGCGGTTGTGGCTGCCACATACTCTGCCTCGCAGGAAGACATAGCAACGACTCTTTGCTTGAGAGATTGCCAACTTACCAAGCAGTTGCCGAGGAAGAATAGTGAGCCACTCGTGCTCTTCCTGGTGTCAATGTCTCCAGCGAGGTCACTATCGCTATAGCCAATCAGTCCTGCCTCCTTTGTCTTTCGCCTGTAGTGAAGACCATAGTGGGTCGTGCCAGCAACGTAGCGAAGAATTCTCTTCACAGCCATCATGTGCTCCTTCGTGGGTCGTTCCATGAATCGACTGACAAACCCAACAGCGAAGGCCAGGTCTGGCCTGGTGTGGACGAGGTAGCGAAGGCTGCCAACTATCCGTCGGTACTCCGTAGGGTCCACCTTTTCTTCTGTACTCTCACGGCTCAGCTTGAGCCGCTCCTCCATTGGAGTGTGTGCAGAATTGCAACCTTCCATTCCTCCCAGCTGAAGGATGCGTGAGGCATAGTGTGCCTGACATAGGCTGATGCCATCACCGTGCTGCTGGACTTCAATTCCGAGATAGAATGACAACAATCCAAGGTCACTCATCTGGAATTTCGTCTTCATCTCGTCCTTGAAACTTTCTATTGCTCCCTTGGATGAACCTGTGATGATCAGATCATCCACATATACTCCAACGAGCAATGTTGTATCACCGTTGGTGCGTCGGTAGAATGCATGCTCGTGCTCGCTCTGTTTGAAGCCCATTTCTTTGAGTGTGCAATCAAGCTTCGCGTTCCATGCCCGTGGTGCCTGTCGCAGGCCATAGAGGGCCTTGCGTAGCCGCAGAACCTTTCCTTCTTCTCCTTGGACGACAAAACCGGGTGGCTGCTTCACATAGACTTCCTCCTTTAGTTCTCCATTGAGAAAGGCTGATTTCACGTCCATGTGGTGGACAGGCCACCCCTCCTGGGCAGCCAGAGCAAGCAGCAGCCGGATTGAATCCATGCGAGCCACGGGAGCAAAGACTTCATCAAAGTCAATGCCGGCTTGTTGGACAAAGCCGCGGGCGACCAACCTCGCTTTATGTTTGATTACTTTGCCAACTTCATTTCTCTTCAACTTATAGACCCATTTGAGGCCTATTGGTCGATGCCCGTGTGGCAGATCCACGAGCTCCCATGTCCTGTTTCGCTCTACCGCCTCGATTTCCTCGCGCATGGCTGCCTGCCAAGCCTTGTCACGCTCGGCTTCTTCAAATGAGCACGGCTCCCCCGTGCTGGTCAAGTGAAGCTCGGAGTCGAGGTTGCGCGGTGCGAGCCCGGGCACTGGTTCTTCTCCTCCAATCAGATTCTCGACCATGCGATAGCGAACTGGTGTGTCGCCATGTGCAGCATCGAGTCGATCATCATCATCTTCTGGTGGCGTGACAAATTCTGGAGTTGCTGGCGCTGCAGCACTTGCTGGAGCAAATGGAGGTGATGGCGGTGCGCTGGTTGAGGTGCCTTGATCTGCATGTCTCGATGATGCAGGTTCGTCTTCTCCTGAACTGGGCACCTGGCTGGGCTTCCTGATGATGTACTCTATGTCAAAATGGCTGCCAGAGTATTTGCTGCCTTCTGCTGCCCAATCCCAGCCATGTTCTTCATCAAAGATAACATCACGGGCGATGCGGACACGCCTTGTTGTTGGGTCCAGCAGCCTGTAAGCCTTTACTCCTTCCTCGTAGCCAATGAAGACAGCGGGAGAGCTGCGGTCATCAAGCTTCCGTAGATTCCCCTGTTCCTTGACATACGCCAAACACCCAAAGGTGCGAAGGTAGTGGACAGCCGGCTTACGTCCATGCCATGCCTCATAAGGCGTCTTTCCGGTGAGAGATTTGGTGGGAGCTCGGTTCAGCAAGAAAACAGCAGTGCTCACCGCCTCCCCCCCAAAATTCTGCTGGCATACTCCTCTGTTTCAACAAAGCACGCGCCATTGCCACCACCGTCTGATTCCGCCGCTCGACGACACCATTCTGCTGCGGGGCGTACGGAGCGGAGAAGTGGCGCTGGATTCCTTCATCAGCACAGTAGGCGGCAAACTCTGTCGAGGTGAACTCGCCGCCGTTATCGGTACGGAACACACGCAGTTTGCGTCCGCTTTGAGCTTCTGCTGCTGCCTGGACTCTTTTGATGGCTTCCGGTGCGTTGTTCTTGGCTGCCAGGAGCATCACCCACATGTAACGGGTGGCGTCATCCACCAACAACAAAAAATAGCGCCGGCCTCCGGGGGTTGCCGGCGAGATAGGACCGCAGAGGTCCCCGTGGACGAGCTCAAGTAGCTCTAGTGCGCGGTACCTTGCTTGCCGAGGGAATGCGCTGCGACGATGCTTGGTGATGACGCACGTGTCGCAAAACTGCTCCACATGCTCCAACCGTGGCAGCCCACGTGCCATGCCGAGGCGCCCCATTTTCTCCAAAGCATCAAAATTGAGATGCCCAAATCGCTCATGCCAGCGCCAAGCAACATCATCACGATGTGCAGAGAGACATATTGGTCGGGCAACCTCAAGATAGATGACGTAGAGACGATTCCGGCCGCGCCTAACCCGAACAAGGAGTTGACCTTGCTGGTCCCATATGCGAAGCACACCTCTCCTGATCAGCACACTTGCGTCACTCTCGTCAAGCTGACCAATGCTGATAATCGAGTTCTTCAGGCGTGGAATGTAGTAGACGCCGCTGAGAGCCTTGTGTTCTCCGTTTCTGCCAGCGAAGATGATGGTGCCGACGCCCTTGATTTCGACAACTGAGCCATCACCGAATCTGACGGTGCCGGTGACTGTTCGGTCAATTTCAGCAAAGGCATCACCACGGCCCGTCATGTGATTTGTGGCGCCGGTGTCAAGGTACCAGCCCTCGAGTCGCTCGTCGTCGATGCTCGTCCCGAGGTAGGCTTTTGCCTTCGGTTCGTCGATGTGAAGTGGGGCTTGCTCTGGAGGTGTAGACATGTCCTTCAGCACTATGGCTGGGGCTGGAGCGACGCTTTGCTGCACCACCATGGCTGCAGCTGGAGCGTCGCTTTGTTGCACCTTCATGACATGGCCAGGAGCTTCACTTTGCTGCACCGTCAAGGCCAGGGCAGGAGTAGTTTCGCTGACCTGTGCCATGAGGAGAGCAGGCTCCTCATCATCTTCCTCTGCTTGGGCCAAGTATGCCCTGTTTCCATTTCTCTTGGGCTTCCAGCAGTCTTTGGCCCAATGCCCACGGCGGCCACAATTGCGGCATCTGTCATCGCGCTGGCAGTCCCTAGCTGTTGCACGATCGTTGCCGCCTTCTCCACTCTTCTTACGCGGTGGCCGACGTCGTTGTTGTGCCTTGCCCCGCGCAGGCCTGGAGGAGCTGCCTCCTTGGCGCTCCTTCATCTTTTGTTGCCACTGCTCCTCGGTGAGTAGAAGCTTGCCCTGCTCACGCAGCGGCTCCGGTGACTCAAGACGGTCCTCTGCTGCCTTCAGCCGACCAGTAACCTCCTCCAACGACATATCAGTAGTGTCAAGGAGGGTCTCGATTGCAAGGGCTATCTGCGACAGCCTAGGTGGGACAACTCGCAAGAACTTCTCGACGACTTGAGTTTCATCGATAGGTGCTCCGAGCGTGGCGAGGCTTGTGACGAGGTTGGTGAGGCGCAACGCGAAATCATCAACGGACTCCCCGTCGCGGAACGAGATCATCTCAAATTCCTTCTTCAGCTGCTGCACCTTGCCCTTCCGTACGCGGTCTGAACCAATGCGCATGGCTCGAATCGCCTCCCACGCCTCCTTCGCTGTCCGCTTGACAGCCAAACCAGCAATCATTTCTGGTGGCACCGCTTGCAAGATGGCCTCCAGCGCCATTCGATCTTCATGGAAGTCATCAGCGCCGAGCTCGATAGCATCCCAAATGCCCCGAGCCTGCAGCTTCACCTTCATGAGGAGGCTCCATTCGGTGTAGTTCGTCCGCGTCAGCATGGGGTAATTGCCGCCGCCGACTTCCTTCACGACGCGCTCGACGACAACCTCGCGCCTTCCAGCGTCACGGTGGCGCGGTCGTCTTGGTGGTGGTGAAGGGGAATGGCGTCGCGACTGCACAGACACACTGCCCGCAACACCCTGCTCAAGTGGAGCTGACATCTCTCAGGATCCTCTCCTCTCCTTGCCAACCAGGCTCTGATACCAAATGTTAGACTAGGCTATGTGGGAAGGTGTTTTTTGTATGCTGCTCAAGCTACTACAACTTGTATTACATAGGGGGTATATATAGGAGTACAAGGTCTGTTTGGACCTCACAGATTTCTACAGCCAGCTTTCTAGAGTTTTCTATGAACATCTTACTACAACTAGCTTTCTAGAGCTTTCTACAGCTAACCAGAGTTTGCTACTGCTATCTAGCCTAAGATTTACATATAGTACTACTAGTACATTCTACCAGTTTTACCTACAGTACTACTAGTACATTCTAGAACCTACTGACTTAATTCCTAAGCAAGGATTACTCTCACAGAAAAAGCAGTCCACAACTTGATCGTCTTCTACAAGTTTAACCGTGGCTGCCTAGGCCAACGCTCAGGCCATCTGCATATTTCTGTCACTTGCAAGTGGGCCATTGTACCATGGCGTGGCCTGTAAATGAGTGCATATTTCTGTCAATTGCAAGTGGGCCATCGTGGTTTTGCTATGTGGTTGGCTGGTGGCCTGTTCGTCACTATGTCCTGACCCTGGTTATGCCTTGGTCCACAACTCATCACAAACCAGCTTCATCATTCATATTGAACGCCTACAGCATAAAAAGAAAACCCAAGGCGATTGGATGGATTGGATTGAATACGTGCCGCATGATTTCCACCTTTTTTTTTTGTTTTCACCACAGTTTTCTTCTGGGGTTTTCTTTTACGACTATCCTTAGTTTTTGAATGTTTTTAATTCATTCAAAAATTTCAAATTTATTGATATTGCTTAGATTCATGCTTTTTAATAAAAAATGAATATTTTTAATTATTTTTATTTTTTGAACATTTTTACATCTCTGATCACATTTTTAAAATCCATGAATATTTGTAGATATCTGTGAATATATTTTGATATGTAAGAACATTTCAAAAATCTAAAGCAGGAGAGGAACGTGCATGTTTTCACTGGTTATTAGAAACTTGCTTTAATACGCGTATGGTTACTTCTCATTGTGTTTTTTATTCCAATTGCTAAGGAAATGTATATATGTTGTTTTTTTCTGGTGTGAGCCATAGAGGAAATGTAAAGTATATAATTCAAAATATTATCTTATTTTAGAATAATTACAAGTTTCAAAAAATACGTCCATGTGTTTCGAGAGACATGTCTACGTATTTTGGAGAAAATGTTTGCTTGCTTAAAGATGTTTGTGTATTAAAAAGTGTCAACGTGGTAAAAAAATGTCTGCGAGTTTAAAAATGTTCATGCAATTGAAAAATGTTCATCTTCTCAAAAGATGAAATTGCACTTAAGAAATATTCATATTTTTATTTGTATTTGTTAAAATATTTCCATGGATTAAAAATATTTATGTGTTTAATAAAGAGGAACACAGAAAACCCAGATTTTTTTAAGAAAAGATAAAACCGAAAGAAAATTGGTATGATAGAAACCCGAAAGAAAACCAAATGTGGTTAACGTATTTTTCAGGTAGGCGCATGAATGCTTAGGGAAAGAATAGGACTTGCATATACTAGACAACATATCATCACCATTAGTGCATAATTCAAAGCTACCTAAAATCGTACATGAAAAACATGGTTATCCCGGGCGCGGCGGAGCACGCCTTTCTGTCTAGTACGTACTATCTTATTCCCTAGAAAAAGCATTTTGTATAAAAATCCCTTTATAAAGAAAAGGCATTTAATGTGTCCTCGTTCGATGGCATGTCTGCTAGCTTGACTTGACCAAACTATAACGCGCTTTGTGCATGAAGTCAACGGACGCGTTTGTTCAAGCTGATCTAATCCACTTGCCACAAGCATGACATATTTCGTCCTTTTCCTGTTAGTTTCCTTGAAATTTCAATAGGAGAAAACAGGTCGAGGAGTTCCAAGTCTCTCTGCATTATTTTATACTGTACTGGAAGACATTACAAAATGTGTAATAACGGCAGAAAGACTCGGAGGAGAAGGGACAAACAATTGGTGTGTCTAACCAACTTTTTTAGTGCCAACGGGGCTACTCTGGATTCTCTTGCAGTTTGCAGCTTGGTGGGTCTACTTAGAGTGAAGGTCTCGTGCACAACTAAAATAATGGCCGGAGGTCTGGTGCACCTGTGGGAAGAACATGGGATCCAGTTCCTGGTCCTCCTCAGCTTCTCGTTCCAGGTGTTCCTGCTTGCTTTCGCGGGGATCCGCCGGCGCAAGGCTTCGATCGGCTCTTATGAGGCTCCTCGTCTGGCGGACTCCACCGCGATCTACGCCCTCGGCCACCTCTCCCTCTCCAGGAGGCCGCGGGAGGGCTGATGGCGTTCTGGGCACCATTCCTGCTGGTGCACCTGGGCGGCCCTACGCCCTTGAGGACAGCCGCCTCTGGCTTCGGCACCTGCTCGCCTTCCTCATGGGAGTAGCTTATGTCATCGCCGACAGTGGCGGGATGTTGGTCGTCGGCGTCCTCAAGTACGTACGTCGAGAGGATATGGGCGCTCAGGTGTGGCAACATGAGCAGCATTCGGAGCAAGGTCCAGTTTTGGATGGACTTTACCAGGTATGCTACGGGCGGTTATATATAGTGGAAAAGCTCCGTCGCCTTATGATCATGATCTAAGAGTAGATGATGGTGGTGACGAGGAGTTTTTGCTTGAAGCTCACTACCAGTTCATTGCGTGCCAGTCCATCTTTGCCGATGTCTCAGGTTATTCTAAAGATCCGTTGTACTATGAGCCCCCCCTGCGTGTTGGCGATAGGAAGACAGACGTCTACAAGGTGGTGGAGATGGAGCTGCCCCTCATGTACGACGTCTTGTACACCAAGGCGGGGGTGATACACACACGGTATGGCTACTGCATCCGTGCTGTTTCGCTGCTCGCTACCATCGCCTCCGTTGTGCTTTTCCAATCCAGCAACAGACATGGTTATAGCGGGGCTGATGTTGCCATCACCTATGTCTTGTTGGTAGGGGCCATGGTGTCCACCTGGACGTCCGCTTTTCTGTTGAGGATGGGATGGAAGCCACTTCTAAAGGGGCTCAAATGCCTTCGCCGATTTTTAATGGCAGCAAGAAAGAGAAGCTTGTCAAGCTCCATTGAGCAATACAACATGTTGCACCTGTGCACCCGCGACACGAGCGAGCTAGGCAGCAGACTGGCACTGAAGATGGGGGTCGAGGACTGGTGGAACAGGTTGCATTTTGTAGATACCACCGACATCTCCAAAACAGATCTCCTGGTCCTGCTGCTGGAAGCGTTGCCCAACTTGGACGTCATGAACTCAAGAGGCGTCCACGTACTGGAGAGCAAGGAAATACTGCAGGGCGGCATCGGCCGTGATACACGGTGGTGTCGCTGGAGTATGACGAGCATTGACTTCGACCAAAGCATTCTTATTTGGCACACCGCCACCGACATCTACCTCTGCCTATCCAGGTATAAGGAAGCATATGATTCCATGGATCACCCTGCCGGAAAGCTCGCTGAGGCAGTCAAGGTGCTGTCCAATTACATGTTGTTTCTGCTGGTGGCGAAACCCGACTTGGTGCCAGGCCCTATTCGCCCAACCAAGTATGTACGCACCGGTGTTATAGAGTATGTCGATAGTGATTACTATGTATATCATGGGGTCTTATTTGGTGATCATGTGGGAGTGAAGATAGGGCCCATTACATGGGGCATGGTCAAGAAATTGTTCCACAAGGATGGCCCCAGTGGCTCCAGTAGTAACAGGATACAAGAGAGGGGCATGTTCGCTGGTGCGATGTTTAACACTTTCAAAGAGGTATATACTACTCCCTCCATCCCAAATTATAAGATGTTCTAACTATTTTTGAATCGGGATTAGATAGACGTGTTTTAGTGTGTTTGTTCATTCATTTGAATCCATATGTGGCCCGTATTGAAATATTCAAAACATCTTATAATTTGGGACGGAGGGACTACTCCCAACTACTACTTCATATCTGCTTGAACTTGAACCACATCTTATTCGGATTTAGAACAATATACTAAGTACTCTTTGGCCTTGCTTGTTTCAGGACATGCCCCCCGATCACATTACAAACCCGACTCATTCTTATCGTATGTACGGAGCTCCACTTGCGGATGAGCTTCTCAGCATGGAGTTTCTCCGCATGGAATGGGGCACACCCACCGATTTGTTGCAGGTGATTTTCGAGGTATGGCTGGAAATGTTGTGCTATGCTGCCAACCGCTGCAGCGGAGATTCCCATGCCAGGCACCTCAGCAGTGGTGGCGAGTTCGTTACGGTTGTATGGCTATTGGCACGGCAAATCCATGGGTTTCAGCAGCCTTGTAGCTAGCTGGCATTTTGCCGCATTTCAGTGCATCTTTTTTTTCTTTGGAGGAAAAGACAGGCACTCTTCTGTTTGTATAGATGAAGAACTGATCTACAAATGTCTTTGTGATTGCATTTTTACGTTTATCAACAGGCAGGCAGAAATCTCTGAAGCCTACTCCAGATATTTCCCCTCCTATAGCTTGTTGATGCCCTAGAATTATCATTTTTGTTCTTCACCTACTGGCAGAAGATGTTGCTTCAGAAAGTGTCTCCAGAAGATAAGCCCCAGGGGTTTCATTTTTGAAAATTTGCCCATTTCTTTGCATCCATATGATTCAACACCCCATGATTATGATGTCCACGGAACTGTTTTTGGGAAGAACTTTTTTTTTACCAATGTTCTTGGGGAAAATTTGAATGGCTAAGCCGACTTCATCAAAGAGGGAGACATATACCTCTGTGCTACGCAGGTACTATGATGGATGGAATTCCAACATTTTTTAGTAAATGAACAATCCAAAAAAAGATGAAGAACAAAAACCATGTCGACAATAAGACTAGACGAGACAAGCAGTAACACATAAATTCAAAAACATTTTAAATAATTACATTGCAACAAAATAGGTAAGACATATCAGTGAAAATATTAACAGAGAAAGTCAAATATGACAGGACACCATTACGACCTAGTATTGATACACGCAGATCCTCAGATTGTATAAAAGCTTATGGTATAAAAATCAACAAAGGGTCCATAGCTCAGTGGTAGAGCAATTGACTGCAGATCAATAGGTCACCGGTTCGAACCCGGTTGGGCCCTAGTTTTTCCTTCTGTTTTTATTTCCATTTTCAACTATACGGTTTTAATCAATCTTCCTTTTTTGGCAGGGTTTATTCCTTTTCATTCATTATGCATTTTCTTGGCATGCCAATTTTTCTTGGGACAATTAGATTTCTCCCCCTAACTTGAGCCAACGCATTTGCTTCTATTTTTTTAATATGGTCAAATTTACTCTTTTTCCGTCAAGCCTTTTTATAGAAATATTCTTTCGTACAATTTTCATTTGGTCAAAAATGCATGTTTGGCCGTCCATGAAACTTTTTCCAGATAATTTTACCCCTCTTTGTGTATGCCACTTACACGCGGAAACTCCGCTCTCACTCATTTATAGGTGGAGCCAAAAAAAAGGAAGAATCCATTCCTCTCTCTCTCTCTCACCTTCGGCATCCACCGCAAGCTCGTCGGCGTGCCCTCCCCTCTGAGCCACCACAGATACCCTCTCTCCTTCTCCCTGCGCCACCCCGAGATGCATCGACCTCAGATGCCCCCCAGATCCGCCGCCAGCGGCTTCAAGTCTTCTCCCTGCGCTACACCCTGAGCCACCATAGCCGGCCTCCCTCCTTATCCTGTGCCACCCCTAGAGCCGCACCTTCCCCGCACTGCTCTAAGAGAATCATCCGCACCGCCGTGAGCTCCTCCCGAGTGTGCCAGCCTTCGTCCTGCACACCTTCAAAAACAATTTTGCAATTGGTGCTTGGCATTCTTTTGTGAATCTCTTGAATAATGGATGAGAAACTACCATTGTTATTGGCAGTGATTTCCTCAACAACCTGCTTTGAGTCACATGCAATAATGAAGCTTTACAAGCCCAAGTCCTTAGTGAGAGCAAATCCCTCCCGGCAAACAATAGAATCGAGGATTGCATGTTCTACCAGGCCTTCAATGATGATACTAGAGCTTCCAAAATAGTTCCCAGATGAGTCTCTTAGCACCAACGCTGCAGAACCCCGTCCATTGTGAACCGAAACAACCACATTCACATGAATTTTCACAAAAGCCTGCACGGGTGCTTTCGTTCTGGCGATAGCTAGCACATGGATTGCCGGGCCATTGCTTCTCTGAACTAATCTACGCATTGTTAGACACGTAGCAAAGAACATTTCACGAATCAAGGCCCTTTAAAAGGAATCTAAGAATGGTCGGCCAATATAAGTCAAAAGTAGCATGTTACATGAAAGCTAGAATAGAGCCCATTTTTCCCTTTTTCAATTACTATCTTCGCCTTCCACCCCACGCATTTTCTTCGCAAGTCACACAGGTCGGCCCAAGATGGCCCTTTCTTATATTTTTCTAATACACAGGGATAATAAGGGAGCAACTAGTTAGCGAGTGCACCCTTCGGAGGCCCACAGAAGTATCGGTTTGGGTTACTGAGAGCGCACCCCGTGTTGCATCCTAAGAGCTTCACTCGGGTTTATTTATTTATTTTTGTGTACGTGTTTTCGATGTTTAGATCGATTTTTTCAGGTTTTAATTCGGTTTTCACGTGTTTTTCTTGCATTTTGGTGAAAAAATAAATTTGAAAAAAATAAAAAATAAAACTAGGTATAACCGTGCCTCTCATGAAGGCGCACATTTGTTTTCGCGAGAGGCATGCCTAGTGCCTTAAAAAACAGGCACATTTCATACCACTAAAAAAGAGGCATGCTCCATGCCTCTAAAAAAGAGTCACACTCCATGCTTTAAAAGAAGGATGGATGACCATGCCTTAGAAAAAGGCACGCCCGGTGCCTTTATAAATTTTCCATTCTATTTATACTAAATTCATATATTAGTTTGATCATTGTTATTTCAAATATTCATGTTTCATTTAACAAAAATAATTTTCAAAATATATTACAAAAAAATCCGCAACAACGTGCGGGGCACCAAGCACCATCTAGTTTTTTTTTTTGAGAAACTCCGTCTAGTTATTTTTAGCAACTCCATCTAGTTTTCTATATATTAAACCCTCCTCCTCCTGGCGGGCTGTGCCGGCCAGGCCCGTCGTGACGTGCCGGCCTGCGTCTGCCCACCTGGACCCATCCTCCTCATTCCTCAACCTCCCCCCGGCCTCAACCTCGCCGCCACCTAACAGCCCGCCGTCTTCCGCCCCAAGGTCGACGAGATCTCTCTTCGTCGCCGTGAACTTCACCACTGGCTTCAGCCCCGTAAGCTATTTCCCTCTTCTCCATCCCCCCCCCCCCCCCCCTATGTCTTCTCCGATTCTCGGAGCAGTTTTGGAGAAATTGTGCGTAAAGGCCCGGCTTATTGGCTGCATTCTTGATGCTAACCAGAGATTTACCTAACAAACAGCAAAGCAAGCTAAAGTTGCATATCTAGTTTTTTTTGTCAACTGCAACAAACTAGACAGAAATTTGCACCGTGGAATTTGTAACATGCTTGCGGTTGGTAGGGTGCAGATTTTGTTTTGTTGCGATAGTGTAGCACTGAGCGCAGTTTGCAGCTTAATAAACAGAAGAGATGCCATCCAGCAGAGAGCCACTGCCACTAGCACACGGCAGAAAAAATGCAGTGGACTAGCAGCTTTCTTGTGGGCCGGAGCGTCTTTGTCACCCCTCGAAGAGTTCACCTTCCTTATTTTTTTCTTTGTCAGACGACGATGGAGTGTGCGGCGAAGGGGCTAGTGGAGGAGCCGTGCGCCAGCGGCGCCCACCGGCGGTGCGGCAGCTGCGGGGCCGTAGCCTACTGCTCAAAAGACCACCAGGTAGCAACTATCCCGTTACAATTTATTTAGTTCTTGAAAATTGGGGGGAGGGTTTGCGAGTTCTAGTGGGTGCTCTAGTTCCAAGAATGACCGGCATGTCATTAGCACTGTGAATAGAGAACTATGGCTAAGGAATGGGCACATCAGGAGATTGTCATGAAACTGCGGACATGTTTTAGTTCACTTCATATTTTGATTGGAGTATTTTTCCTATATTCACTTGACCGTGAGCCTTTTGGGATGGTTGCTATACATCATATTAAGAAGGGTTAGTAGGCTATGCATCATGCAGTAGGAATGGAATTTTGATTCTTTGACAGATGTAGTAGTATTGTACTAGGAAACACAACGGCTTCAGGTACCATGTAGCACTATCTGACAGGGTCAGTGGAGTTTATAGCTGTGTACTAGGAAATAAATTCTTCTATACTTGTATCACTTATCATTCTACTTTTACATCTTCATGCATTATTAATTTGGCAATCCCTTTTCAGTTCATACATTGGAAAGTTCATAAAGAAGAATGTGCAAGACTTGCAACACAAATGAGTCGCATTGATATGCTCAGCCAATTTCCATTCACATTCTCTGTTGAACCTCTTGCTCTGGTACTTGCTATCTTTCCGAAATAATGATATTCTGTTTCTACTTAAAAAAAACCATTTTCTTCTTGTGTCTGATTTTTTTTTTCACGGTCCTACACTCCTATCTTAGATTCATGAAATGATTTGGTACCACCAACTATATATTTTATTTCCTTCATTCATATTCTCCACTTACCTCACCTGGTCTTCCAAGTTTCCTTTTTATACAAATTAAAGAGCTTGTGTTTCTTCATTGCTTAGTAATGTCTTGTTTTCTTACAAACATTTTGTTAATTTTAGAATCATACAAACCGCAGTATGAGGTGCTTGTTTTTGGAGTCAATCAAAGTTCACCTGAAAGGACTCTGGAAATCAGAATGCATGTGTGGCCCAGATATTGCTTGTGTCAAGGATTTGAGGTTTGTAAAAGAAAATATCATAATGACGTACTATTCTTCAAGAAAACTCAATGAGCATTATGTCTCGTTGTATTAACGATTAGAAATCTGTGCATGCCTTAGACAAGGCCAGCCAAACAACTGAAAGAAAGAGCAGAATGAACACCCTTAGAAATGCTCAGTGTGCTGATGGCAGAAGAATAGCCCTGGATTTGATATTGTCAATTAAGCATAATAATGAATTATATTGTTTGTTGAGGAGGCACTCTTAGACATCTAGTTTGATGTTCTATATGATATCATGCTACCAATGTATGATCTGAACACCATTAGTTAAGTCTAAAGATCTCATGGTTACCTTTTTGGGGAACTCACCTCTCTTATTGAGCTATTATAGTCTGAGCAGGAGGGAACTCCTGTGATCTATATACTTATTTTGAATGTTTGAACTGATACAGTTTGACTGACATTACTGATGGAGTGATTTTTCTGCTAATTTGTTTGGAAGTTGTTTATAGAGTCTTGTTTGCATCTTCATATTGTTTGCTAAACTTCATATAGAGCATCAAAAGAGTTCAATAAGGGTGCATTGATTTTGTAATGGTGTATGGTGCGGGTAATTTTTTGTATAACGATGAATTTTTTTTTGTATCTCAACTTTCTATATAGTTAATTCTATTGCTTTTTTCATCCTATCGATCAAGCTTGAATAATCCGAGTATTTCTTCTGGTGTACATACTCTCCTTTTTCTGGTCATTAGGAATCAGTCTTCGCCATTTTCATGTCCGTATAAATGTCTCAGTGGCTAATTATTTATTAAACAAACTATTTACATGGCTTAAATTTGTTATTTCTTTGTTCTATCGTTAGTGCCTGGTAATTTGACTTTGTATTTGCTGCATAATGTACAGTATAACAGCTGAATGGAATATGGAAAGCCCACTTTGCCCATGTACAGGTGCATCTCTGGATTTTGTGAGGTTGTTGGAAATATGTTTATTTCACTGTAATTAAAAATATAAAATTTATTGTGAACCATAGAGCCTGAAAATCCTGTGCCCGCACCCCTGGCAAACTGGGAAGACTACTATCAGTGGAGATCCCTTCCTTTACATTCACCTGTGGCAGTTTTACTTCACTGGGTAATATCTTATGATATATTAGTTTATACAAGTGGTACTCTTTACATATCCTGTAACTCATTATGTCATATAGTATATATAGAAAGTGTTGGAATATTCTGGTTGTCTGCATGAACTTAGACTTTTGGGTGAGCTGGTGAGTGCGTGCAATTCAATAGTTGTACTTTGAGATCAGTTTTCCTTAAGGAACTACTTAGGATCTTAGGATCTCTTGATTGAATTTATCCTCTTCCATGCTCTTCGATAATAATCTCACTGGTTGTGTTCTCCGATGACTTTAACAAGAACCAGTTTGCTGGCAACCTATCCCTTCATTGTCTTAAATGTGTGTGTTTTATCTTCCAAATTTTTTACATTGATAAATCTTACGAAGGGTTTCACGTGACATGGTTTGGCTTTGAGCTGTGTTATGTTCGGCAATACAGGGGCTTCACCATCTATCAGCCCCTTAGGTAGGTTATCCCTTAAGTAGGTTGATATCTTATAGCTTGTGCCTTTAGTCAATTAGAGATAAAATCTATTATTCATTGCTTATATTTTATTGTTTGGCCTCCCATATACAGAGGACTCATTGTGAAGAGTCAATCAATCTATGAAGAATGATTGCGATGAATCATCCCATTACCTAATCTCCCCTATCCCTAGCAGCCGACCCCCCCTAGCAGTAGTTATCTAGGTACGAAGCCTTGTTCATATAATTCATGCCACTGTATTTATCCTTTCGGTTTGTCTACATAGGACGGGCGTCCTGCCATCTATTTCAAAAATTAATAAATTTTTCCCAAATTCCTCTTGGCCTGTGTTTCATTTGATGTGTTCTGTTGATACTTTGCAGTCACATTCCGTACTTCATTTTGAAGGTCATGAGTGTTCGTATTGTGCATTTTTTATTACTTCAAAAACTAGTGTCACAATTTTTTCTTACTGTGGAATCTTCATTATTGGGCCAGTGTTCACCGCCCTTGCTTCAATTTTGCAGCCACTTACTCTATATCATTGCCTTCAACTCTCTCGCATCCGAACCTCAAGATATGATGGAGATGACACTCTGCGTATTCACTATTTAGGTAAAATCTATTATGTTCAGCTCTCTGCCATGTAGAGTGTTTGCATTCATCTGTGTAAGTCCGGTTGTGCCATGGTAGCCAGCTAGTTCAGTGGTTCCTGTTAGCATCATTCTTTACTGGACGAAGCTGGTTTTAAATGCCTTTGAGGTACACTCTATGCTAGGGATAGTTATGGATGATTGCATATTTTGCAAAGTCTTGAAGCATTGGTAAACTTGAACATGCCTATTTACAGTATTTGCTAAAGAAAATCCAACTTTTAATGCCTGCTGAAATTTATTTCAAAAGTGTAAGCTTCTCCTGGCATTGCCATTTGTTTCATCGACTAGCTTCATCCCACATTGTATTGGTTGTACAGGATTATCAGTAAATACATGCCATTAAGTAGTAAACAATCTTGTAATACTTAATTCAGGGCAGGAACTTTCTTAGGATGTTATTGTTCAGATTGCAGCATACGTTGGAAGCTTCAATGAGACAAAACTTCTATAATTCTTTCTCTTCTGTAAAGGCAAAAAAACATAATTCAGGGCGTTATAACTTACAATATATTTGAAACTTTGAATATAAATAGTGTAGCTCTTGTCTTTTATTGGTTAGTACTCAATAACACAACAATCGGGTTTACTTATGTTATGGTTCCAATTTTACCACAACTCGCCATAGAACTGGAATCTTTAGCTCTTTCAACCACGATAACAGGCACTGATGTTTTGTTTTCTTCATGCATGTTATGCTACTTAAATATCTGAAGGACCTGAGAAAGAGCTGCTTCAGCTTGCGGTGTTTGCAGAATTACGTGCACTATTTCCAGGTGTCCACCTTCGGATTGAACTTGTGGGGCCAGCAGTTCCAAGATCCAGGTTAGCCACCGAAGCTGATTTTCATTTTAATTGATTTGGAGTAGGGCCAGCAGTAGAGTAATTGGTTTGGAGTTCCTACTCTTTTTTGTGGTTTTGATATGATGCCTGCTTACAGGGATGGTGAAGTTGTAAATATTTCCAGCTATACAAATTGTTCTGGTGATAGCTGCCACTGTAGATCTTCAATTGCGTCTGAGAACTTGAATTGCAGTGCAGTGACACTGAGAATATGGAAAGGACTCTATCATGAGAGATATGGTGATATAGTAAAGGTTCTCTCAACAGTAACTCTTGATTTATTCTAAAATGTGAAGTTCCCTGTTAAGTGTGGAAACATTGTTAGATGTTGTGGAAAAACTTTCGGCTGCATGACACATGATTCTGTTTGATAGGTGGTACCAACTAGTTTAACTTCAGCTAACTAGGTTAACAGTACTCACTTCATAGGGTGATTTGTTGTTATTGCTTAACTTTCTTGCTTGTATGTTCAACTGTTTTAAAAATACTTGCTGGAATGTCTAGAACTGCAGATCACATGGTCTGACAATAACAATTATACTACATGATGCAATTGTTGAAAGAAATATTTTTGGATGTGCACCTTTGATGTGTACTGTGAGCAAGTCAACTAGCAGATCTGATTCCGCTCACCTGGCCAAATTCAGTTTGTAGTTACTGGTTGAAATCAAATACTTATTTTCATGTATGGCTGACTTCCCCCTACTAATACTTTGTCTCTTGGTAGGATTCAAATCCTCATCTTATAATTGCCCCAAATGCAGGTGTAGCTGCCTATCCTAGTTGGATGCCGACTATTGTAAGTACATTTGCACCGTCTCAGCTCTACCTGGCAGCTGGCAGTATATTTGCAAGAGGCTTTTCACTTAAACTGGTGCTGGTTATCATTTGTATGCCATTTCGTTCTAGGAAATGATTAGGGGGATTGGGGTTCCTGCAATATTTACGGACTTTTGCGAAGAAGCTGCTCATCTGGCCTCCTGCTGCATAAGCTCCGTAACTGGTCAACCCCTGGGGCTCCCTGTATGTCCTATATATATGCTCTGTCATTCATTATCTCTTTGCTGTTGCATTATGGAGCGTCCATCAAACTAAAACCTTCGTCATCTTCTATTTGTTATCCAGATACAGATAAATCCTTTCAGGCAGCCGATTGCGGAGAACAATAGTGCACTATACATACCATGCTACTCTAACGGTTTTGTTTTCGGAATGTAGGATATAGCTCATTTAGCCCCTTTGTATCGCTAGAAAATATTCAGAAGTTCAATTTGTACAGATGTGATGATGTTGCAACATTTCCTAAATATAGGGAAAGATGCTATGAAATATGTTTTTGCATGGATGATATTGCCCTTGGTTGTTTTCGGTATGTATGTTCTAAAAAACATGCGGTTTTAAGATGCACTCATCAAATCATTATTTCAAATCTGACTATCGTACGACAGTTTCGTACGCTGCCCCCGTTGGCAGAGTTACACAATTTGCTTCTTGCAAAATATGTCCAATGCCTGGGCCTGGATCATACATCTGAAACAGCACAATTTTTGCCTACGAGTCGAATCATCTGGTGATTCTTCCATTTTGCCTCAAATTTCAGTGATCTGGTTATTTAAAAGGCCCTGGGTTGCATCTCTGTTTGACAGTGATTTGCTCAAGACCTCCAGTGGATCAGAGCCAACCTGAATGTGGAAACAGCGGTGTTCTTCCATAGATCTTGATACATATTACGTGTTGTGGTTAAAATTTGAATTTATACCTATTTTGTATGCCTGATCGAGTAGATGCCTGTCAAGCGAAAGATGATGCTGGCATCGAGCGAAAGAAACTCGTGGACTGGGACTCAGCAAGCTACATATGCTGATGTCTGGCATACACGCGGTGGACGGAGCTGGGTGGAGGTCAGGAACAAGGTGCGCGCCTACACTAATAGCATCAGAACATTCTTAAGAATCTATTACTAGTTCAAAGAATCTAGTTTGTGTGTTTGGTTGCCCGCAGCCCACCATGCATGAAAGTCAAAGCACCTTTCCAAACTCACTAGAAATGCTCAAATGCAGTTGTGAATCAATGCAATTTACACTATGGGCGACCAAATATAGGGCAGAACATGGCCAACAGCCTGCATTGCCTCAAAACAGGCCCTTAGAGATCAGCACAGGCAACCAAAGGACACGCGGAACATGATCCGGAGCCTGCATGCCCTAAAACAGGCTCCCGGAAAACAAAAAGGGCACGCAGGTAACCAAACAGGACCCTAGAGACCAGCACATGCAACCACACGGGTCGAGCAGCATATGGAAGTTCAGAGCATGTTTGCATCTAATTCCAAACCATGTCAAAGTTTCGGATATATGCATCCAAAGGAACAGACAAACTTAACCTAACACAGAGACGAATGTACATCGCAAATCTCAAGCAGCAAAACAAAACCTAGGGGTATCCATATATTCTGTCTCCGACCGAACAATCCCGCAAAATGAATCTCCAAACTACTCCCAAACGACACCGGATCTGCAATTTCAAGCCAAGGAAGAGAGAGATCCCATGATGATCCAGCGACTAAGCCTCGGATGCCGGGGCCGGCTCCGATGCTGCCGGCGCTGCCGCTCTTTGTTGCAGCAGAGGAGAGAGCGCCTTGACAACGATGCTCATGTTGGGCCTGAACTCCGATTCATATTGCACGCACAGTGCTGCCACCGCAGCAAGCTGCAGGTGAAGGGGTGAAACATCAGTAAAGCAATTATTCATCAAGAGAAAATAGCCGCGACCAATGTAATACCGCATACGTATGGTGGATGAGAGAGATATACCTTAGCAACTCCCTTTGGAGGATATTCACCCTTCAACCTAGGATCTATGCATTGTTTGACCTTGTCTTCACTCAATCTTGGAGTAGCCTGAAGAGAAATTTGCACAACAAGTTAGTCATGGAAATTTTAACTTGGTTTTGATCTTGCTACCAGAGAGGTCCTGGCAATGGATCGGTACCAGTTACTCATAAATTACTAGCTGGAACTAGCAAAAATTTGAATAATTAGAGAAATCCAGGATTCTTAACAGAAAAAGTGTTGTGGGCCGTTACCCAGTTTCCTGTTAGCTTTTGTGTTCAGACTTCAGACACTAGCTGGTTCAAGTACACTGCTAAGTTAAATGGGAGTAAATTCAAATTCAAAATAATATTTAGCCAAGTTATCTTTTAGAGAACATATCAGTGTGCCAATGCAGGCACATCCAGTCAGCTAGTTACTACACTGTTATGATTTATAATTCTGAACTTGCTCTTAAACCTCTCTTTTCCCAGTGTTTTACTTTATAATTTTTACAGCTTCAGTTTTACCCACTTGATATATATAGTAGACAACAGGAGACTCACTACAGTGACAGACAAATAAGCAACCACAGTAACAGAATTACATACCCAAGTGACTAAACTTTGTTGTCCCCGAGGCATGGTGTGATCGACCGGTTTCCTTCCGGTCAGAAGTTCAAGAAGAACCACACCAAAGCTGTAAACATCACTCTTCTGTGTCAGCTGGCCAGTCATAGCATATCTGCGACGAATAGGAGCATCAAAGTTAGAAAGGAAATGCATGAAAAGCAGGGCCACACAAATTTCCTCAACACATGACAAGAATAAAAGTACGCCTTTTGTTACAATGTTAATCTGACTAGATGAATATATACTGGCTGCCATATAATTATTTGATCTCACTAGAATATTTCCTTAGGTCAGTCCTTAGTGACTTTACTGTTAGTTTACACAAGATAAAATACTGAGAATATAAGCATTATGAACAAATGAACCAACATCGTCCAGGAAAAACACAAAGATTGCAGTTCCCAAAGGCAGAAAACAAAATCAACCAAGTGCAAACAAAAATAATAACTTTGTGTCGTTTCGTGTTTGACCGGTTTCTTCCAGTCAGAAGTGCAAAAAAAATCAATCAGTGAATATATTTTGTTCTTTGTAGGCATAGGAAAGCAATATCAGCAGGTTTAGACTGCAAATAAAAGAAATATCAAATTGTTGCCAGAAATGTAAAATTTGTGGATTGAGACAAATATGCTGGAAATATAGGATTAACTAGGCCTGGAATAAAAAGGCTACCGCTTAACTAGGCTTACGTAGTCCACCACAAGGTTTCCAATCGCTCAGATGACCCACACACCTATTTAGCAAATTAATGATGTTCTGCAGAATGTCCAAAATGGACAATACATGTGGACAAGCCTTATTTTGTCGTGTGCGGACTAGGAAAGCAGATACTCGACAACATACTAGGCGACACGTCCCAAAGACAGAAATACAATCTCCAAACGTCAGCCGTTTTCCTAAATACAGTATGACATATCAGTATGACATATTACCCCAAAATGGACAATCAGCCGTTTTCCTAGTTGAATATCAATATAATGGCGAATAATTGCACATCGAGACAAATCAATATCAAACAATATTAGTCTCACCCAAAAATATGACAGTTGGGGCTAACTGTTATCAATGTAAAACACAATTATCAGCCTACAACTCAACATATCCTACTTGCTCGACACATTAAAGCCAAATTTACTAGTGTTCTTTTTGGATATGCAGTTATGTGCAGGTTCACAAGTCCAACTTTTGGTTCTAAAGACCAAGTTATAGTACGAAAGTGAACGCTCAGAAGTCACTCAAGTAGTTTTAATGTATCCTTGTGAATAAGAGAAAATGTTCTATACGTGCAAATCATAATGTATTACATGTGTGAACAATGGACAAAAATAGCAAGCATTGGTTTACTGGCACATATCATAGTAGTCAGATTCATCAACCCAAGTCGAGTTGCAGCACAATAACGGGTTTAGGATAGATTTTAGAGGATATGTGCCGTGCCGTGCACCATATTCCTGGTGACTACGGCATACACTACTACTTTCAATTTCAATATTTGCCACAAAGAATGTTTGGGTGCAGCGATCGGGGCATCCACTCTATTGATACAGGTGTACATCGTGGGGTTCAAATCAGGAAGTTCTTTAATCCGCTACATTTGGTCCATTCTTATTTGGTCGGCAACTCCCCAGATCTATGCTGCAGTGTTTATTTGTTGGGTGCATGAAACATGAATGCTTCACTGCCATAATGCACAACCACATCTCCTGCAGGGCTACTTTGGCTATGACATATGCAGGTCATGGCACTTAAGCTTGTTCCGGTGATGTCTATTGAATGTCAACCTGGAGTCTATGTCCACGCTTGCTCCCGTATAATATATAATCATGAATCTGTTTCTAAATCAGGAAAACCACAAATGTGGTTTAAGCTGGCTACTTAAGTACTACCTCTGTAACTTGATATAAGATGTTTTTTGATACTATCATATTATCAAAAAACGTCTTATATTTTGATATGGAGGGAGTAGTTACGAGAACCGGCAGTCAGACATTCGTACACGAAAGGTGGGTTGAAGTCAATGGGAATCAACCATCTAAACAAAAAACGCGTACGATAGGAAGCCACGCAGTGACGAGGACAATCTAAAAGTTATTTCATCCAAACAGCATATTAAACCTTTCGAAGCAGCTGCCATTTGAAGGTGGGCCCTACCACATTGAGATCATTATGAACTAAAACCATAGCAATATTTACTTTTGCAATAAAAAAAATATTAGATCTAACTTTTTTCAAGACTTGTGAGCTGGAAAAATTGTAGTTGAGTTACGTTAATGCAAGGTATTGAACATGCTGCAGAAATGCATTAGTATGAATTAGACAATTACTCTGGCGCATGATATCCAAATGTCCCTAGTACACGAGTCGAATGGAGGCGTGCTGCCATATCAGGAGCTTGATTTAAGAGGTTGAAGTCTGCAATTTTCGCCTTGAAGTCCTCAAACAGAAGCACATTGCTTGATCTGATGTCCCGATGGATGATTGAGGGCTGAACCTTCTCATGCAGGTACTCTATACCTTTTGCAGCCTCGATAGCAATTTTGACTCTCTGCATCCAGTCAAGCACAGGGCCGGGCTGAGCACCTTGAACTCCCTTTCTTCCTGTTTATAGAGAAATAGATGCAGGTCCATCATAACTGAACTTTTACCCTTAAGAATAGTTTCATGATTATGCCACATGCTAAAGACACTAGGTTCTCAATGTCTTACCATGCAGAACATCGTGAAGAGAACCCATTGTTGCAAATTCATATGCCAGTATACGATAGTTGCCCTCCACATAGTAACCCAGCATCTCCACAAGGTTTTCATGTCTTAGCCTTGATACAAGTGAGACCTGGAGTTATAAATAATAAAACTATAGAGCTTAATTCCTTTGGTACTATCATCAATGCACGTGGTATAACATTCAGAAAGGTAAGACTAAATAAACTAAATCGGCAACACATGCTCACCTGTTTCAAGAATTCATCGTTAGGCTCATTTTCAGATGCATCAAATTTCTTAATAGCCGCTTGCCTGCCATCATCCATGGTAGCATGATATACTCGTCCGTATGAACCTTCACCAATCAGAGAACTCGATCCAAAATTGTCGGTCTTTTCTTTCAAGTCCTCAAATGACAATTCTGGGACATCAATTGTAGGAGGGAAAATATCTGGCTCAGGTTGATCAGCAGGTTTCGAGAACTTTTGCTTGCCTGATAAGAAACATAAAAATGCAACCACTAAGGACTCAGAATAAAATTCATGTCGGTAAAAGGAAAAGATGCAATGAGCAATACCGTATATATTTGAAACCGTTTTTCCAAACAGATTGCAACAGAATACGTTATAAGGCATATGAGTGAAAATACGCAACAAGGGACTCGAATATGACAAGAGGCCATTAGCACCCAATATTGATACTCACAGCTCATAGATGGTTGACATATATTTATAAACAACAACCAGTACAGTGGGTCCCTAACTCAGTGGCAGAACCCATTGTTATTTTTGTTGTTAGCAATTGACTGCATATCAATAGATCACCTGTTCGAACCCGGTTGGGCCTATTGTTTTCTTTTTCTTCTAATTTTATTACTTTTTCAATTACTGTCTTGGCCTTCCACACTTTCGTCACAAGTATTCACTTTCAAGCTTTAACCATATCTAGCTTTACTCCCTTTTCACCCGTTATGCATTTTTTGTCATGTTGATTCTTTTTGTGAGAACTGTTATGCTTACATTAGATGGTTACCACTATTAAAATAGTTATCAATTACTTCAAAATTAAGGCAATTATGTATTGTATATTCTGTGGAGTGTGGTGGACTGATAAACGCATTTTTAGACATGTAGAAGGACATTTCTCCAATTAGGCCTCTTCAAGAGAATCTAAGAATGGCATAACCCAAAAATAGCATCTTGCACACAAGCTGGAACTGCCAATCCAGGAGCATAGGTTGAAATATGTGTGCCTAATTTATGATGGCATATAGATATGACATGAGTATCTATAAGTTCCTAGCAAGCGTTCTAATCCATATCTAAATCTGCAAGGATACAAATTGATATTCATTTTGCATTGACAATACAGAGTGAACCAAATAATATTTTAACACAAGGATATGAACGTACCGTCTATCTATTTTCTTGTGAAATTATCTATTTAGGGTGATATGCAGCAACAAAGGGTCCATAGCTCAGTGGTAGAGCAATTGACTGCAGATCAATAGGTCACCGGTTCGAACCCGGTTGGGCCCTATTATTTTTTCTATTTTTTTCCATTTTCAACTATTGTCTTGGTCTTCCACGTTTTCTTCGCAAGTATTTACTTTCAAATTTTAATCATATTTAGCGTTATTCCCATTTTCATCCTTTATGTAAAATTGAGCTTACACAGATGGTTACCGCTATTCAAACAGTTCTCAAATACTCCAAAATTGAGTGTATTATGCTTTTAGAAACGTAGCAAGAACATTACACGAATCAGGGGCATTCAGAAGAAGCTGAGAATGGTCTGCACTACTAAAACGCCAAAAGTAGCATGTTACATAAAAGATAGAAGAGGCAGTCCACGGGCACAGCTTGAAGTACATTTCCACCTAATTTATGATGGCACATACAACTGGTATGAGTATGTGCTCAGTTCCTAACTAGCATACAAGTTTACCTTAAAAAAAAAATAGCATACAAGTCCATACCAAAATCTGCAGGAGTCAATTTACATCCATAATGCAGAGTGAACCAATTAATATTTAAACACATAAGTATATGAACAAACCGTCTATCTTATTGCCCTGAGCTTTAGAATGTTCCATTTCATGTTCGTCGTCCTCCTCGCCGCACCGGCCCTTGCAACAAAGCCAACGCCTCATACTGTCTCCTCCTGGCCACTTCAATCCATGCACCGAATGCACAAAACAAAAGAGTTAGCCTGTATAAAAGAAGTTCAGGGCACATAATGACTAAGCCATTTCATCACACAAAAAAATAAATACATTTATGTCGAACCATCCAACATGCACAAAATCATGAGTTCAATTATATCCTGTGCAAAAGAACAAATAGTGGGTATACTCAGTCGCCTCCAGTTCCAGGCTGGTCTAGGAACCCACCCTCTACAATCCCACATCCCCAATTCCTCCAATTTGCACATGAACTCTTCAAGACGACAAGGGGGTGAAATAGGACGGAAATGGAAACCTTACATATAAGCTACCCATCCTCACTGAACCACACACTCCAATTTGCCAACAATAAAAAAAACAGTGGATATATTCAGTAGTTTCTTCAGGTCTGGTCTAGTAAGTCCCACATCCCCAATTCCAACAATTTTCCACATGAAAGAACGGCGAAAATGACAAGGGGGTGAAAATGAAATAGCACAGAAATGGAAACCTTACATATAGGCTTTCATTACAGAACCGCGCACTCTGATTTGCCAAAAACACACACTAGTACTGATGAATGTGCAGCATCAATAACACACAGGCTTCACATCCAGCACCCAACACAGCACATAAGTAGTAGTAGTAGCACTACTAATTTGGGAAGGAACAAACGACCAGCCGATCGAAACGGAAACGACAGTCCTAGGCAGAGACCGCGCGAACTGAATGAAGCTCCCCGCCTCTTGGCACAGAACGCCCGCCCAAAATCATACCCCAAAACGGCGCGGATTAAGGCCGAACGGCCCGCGATTAATTAATGACGAGCACGGGGCTAAACAACACTAGTACAATCCATCCGAAAATCACCCTGGATTTCTGGTTCTCCCAACAACAAAACAGTAGAACCGGAGGAGCGAGCCCCCTCCCTGCCTGCACGGCGAATCCCCGCTACTCTCCTCCTCGTCGTCCCCGCGGGCCGCGCCCCGAGCGAAACCGCAGCCCCGGGCATCTGGAGGCCGAGGAAGCAGCGAACGAACCGACCAACCAAGGGAGGGAGGGAGGAGGAGGGGCGGAGCCTGTTGGTTTACCTGCACGCCGGCCGCGGCCGCGAGCTCCCTCCAGCACCAGCAAGCCGCACTCCCGCCCGCGCGAGCTCGTCGGGGCGTATCGTAGCCTGGAAGCCAAGGGGAGAGAGCGGAGGAGAGAGGGCGGTGGCCGGGGCAGAAGAGCAGCCTCCTTGGCTTCGCTGCCGCCCGGTTAAGCGAACAAAAGCCGCGTCCGTTACTGGTGTGGGAGGGAGCGTGCTCATTAACGCCGCTAATTTACCACCCTGAACAGCGCGGCGCACGCCCCAGCCCCCCCGTGCCCACTGCTAGCTAACGGAGACGGAGGCGGTGCCGTGCGGTGCTCTCAATGACGCGTGGGGACGGGCGTCCGCGTGGCCCGCGCGTCGGCGAGGTGGGTGCTTATCTTGGCCGCTGGAGCCGACCCCGGGCGCGCCGAACCAGGTGGCCGGTTTTGGCCGGTAGCGGCCGCCCCGCGTGCTCTCGCCTTGGACACCTGCGGTGGGGGAGATGACGTGTGGGGGCCGCGGGGTGGTGGGGCGCAGCTGTCCGTGGGTGGGCGGAGCGGGCTGAGGAGGGTGCGGCGCGGGGACGGGCGAGGGGGCTTCCGGCCGTTGCTGCGCGCGTGGACCGGGTCTGGAAGTGTCTACGGCGGGGTTCGGGTGCGCGAGTGGGAGCGGGAATGGGCGGGCGCGGGCCCGCGGCGGCACCGAAAACGCGTGGGCCCGCGGTGGATTACGTTCAGTGGAGCGCGTGCTGCGGATGGTTGATGGCCCGGTGGGTCCTGGCAGCAGGGCCCTGCTTATAGTGAGTGAGAGGGAGATTATTTAGAGGTCGCTCTTGTACAATAAAGGGGCAAAATGATAACATCATTAAATAGATTTTTTCAGCCACTCAATAGATTTGGCGTCGTGAAGATGATCTAACGATATATCTTCGTTGATCCAATGTAGCAAAATGTGTAGCTAAGCTCTGAGCGTCAATATTTAACCTACGACCCGACCCGACCAGCATGTGTAGCCTTGCATCAACGGCCCGACCCCGAAGACCGATGGTTGGGTTGGGCTAGGCTTGGGCTCTAGATTTAGGTGTGATGACCTACCTCAAAGCCCAAAAATCTTAAAAATTGTTATGTCATGCAATCCATACTAGTTGTTTTGAAATGGATGTATCGAGGAGGTATTTTTTTGTAAAATGTATCTATAATAATGTATTTTGTATATCACATGTAATTCAAATAACTCTTTTAAAATATAAAATATGCATTATTTGGTTATTTTGGGTCGGGCTGGGTTCATGCTTCGGTTTTTAGGATCAGACCTTTTAAAGCCCGTCCTGATAAGTGCCCATGTTTATATATCATCGTTGATGCTTCAACAACTGCTTTCCAAGACCGAAACAAATAACCCCGCTAATTAAAAATGTAATGTTTTTAGATCCACCATTATGGGTACCATTTGGGAAGATACTCGATTATTGGCTCTTTGATAATCTTTGGTTCTTTATCATTTTAATATTATATTAGTTATCTTTTATTTATTTTATCTTACTTATTTATTAACGTATATCGGTTGAATTATTCATGAATTTTGTCGCCCCATTAGTTACTGACCCACTTGTCATGTTTTTTGGTTAGCATTTTGCTCTACGGGCAATGTCACGCGGTGCTTGCATCTTTTGGCCTATGTATGCCAAGTAGGCATGCCGTTGTTAGCTTCGCATTGTAGGTATATTTCTTGTTAACTCAATATTTTTGCATATTGTAGGTATATTTCTTGTTAACTCAGTATTTTTTAAAGCTTTGGGTATATCTCTTCATCATTCATGGGAACTCTATGTATAGTGCATATCCTAACTAAGATCTCCCAAATTCTTGCATAATGTAGGTATATTTCTTGTTAACTCAATATTTTTTAAAGCTTTGGGTATACCTCTTCATCCTTCATGGGAACTCAATTTATTCAATTTCTCACATTTTCTTGTTCCAGGGAACTCAATTCATGAATCTGCCCCAAATGCCTTAACTGTACACCTAACAAATTATTATTTTTATTTACTTCCTTTTTAGTTCTTTATTAAAATATATTTAATTTTTCTGATATTCTAATTCCAGGGAATTTGATATTCTAATTCTTAAGCCATGGTACTGGTATGTTTCTTTCTCTTCAAGTTTTAGCTCAACCCTTGTTTATTAAAACATTTGGCCCTCATTACCTTGCACTACATCCTTTGTCCTCTGCACTTAGAAAATTGGATTTCCAAGTTAATGACTAGTTCACAATATTTGCAACTCAATTAACTAAGAATCCTTTTCGGGTGGGCATGTTGATCCTCATTGGTGGAATCCGATATTTCACATAATTTTGATAACTCCGTGAACTTGCACCTCTACTGAACGAGAGAGGCATGTTGGTATACAAGACTAAGATTTCCCTATATCTTACATGTTGTTGGTCGATTTCATCTCAATCCAACATGTATGAAGGCTTCAGGTGCGGATCTTAATCCTTTGTTATGTTTCTCAACTATTCTTATTCTAGATAATTACATTCATTAATTTGTCCCACATGTTCTAATAATGCTCCGAGCTGATTTTTGTTTTCAATAACTTAATTTAATTCTTTTTTAGTTCTCTAAAAAAGCAGTTCCTTTTCTAGTGGAATTTGATATTTCACTTTTTATAAACCATACCAACTAATCTAGTTTTATTTTACCTACATGCACATATTTAGCCTCGTCTTGTTTATCAAAACATCGGATCCTCATTTTGTTTTTCCTCCATCAATAAGGTCGGCCTGATCTAATACCAAGAATGTTGGATTGCTAAGTTATTAAGAGCATCTTCAACAGTTCTTCTTTCCACGAACATTACCGATATAGGTGAGTTGGACCAAAAAATTATGCTCCGACGGATCTCCTTTCTCCCAAAAAAATGTGGTGATCGCATAAAATATAACAACTCACCCTATATAAAGAGGGCGATGCAAACCAACTGTATAAATGTTACATCCCTGATTCACCAGTAAAGTATGTGTACCTAATTTATGATGGCACATACAACTAATGTGAATATGTGTAAGTTCCTAACCAGTGTTCTAATCCATAACCAAACATGCAATGATACAAATTGATATTCAATTTGCACTCACAATACATAGTAAACAAAATGATATTTAAACACAAGGACTTGGACGTACCGTCTATTTTACTGCTTATAAAATTATTTATTTATGGTAAATTGCAATAACAACAATGGGTCCATAGCTCAGTGGTAGAGCAATTGACTGCAGATCAATAGGTCACCGGTTCGAATCCGGTTGGGCCCTATTTTTATTTTATTTTTTACTTTTATTCTTATCTTAACCATTGTCTTGACCTTCAACACTATATTCGTGAGTATTTAGTTTCAAGTTTTTACCATATCCAAATTTATTACATTTTCATCTATTATGCATTTTTGTGCATGTTAATTCTTCTTTCTTAGAGCCATTGTGCATGCAATGAATGCTCAAGGACATTCGACAATTCTCAAGTACTCCACAATTAAGTTTGTTGCCAATTCATATAGTTTTGATAACTCCATGGTCTCAGAGTATATTCGCTAGAGTTTTTAACATATTCAAATTTATTACATTATCATCTATTATGCGTTTTTGTGCATGTTAATTCTTCTTTCTTAGAGCCATTGTGCATGCAATGAATGCTCAAGGACATTCGACAATTCTCAAGTACTCCACAATTAAGTTTGTTGCCAATTCATATAGTTTTGTTAACTCCATGGTCTCAGAGTATATTCGCAAGACGAAAGATGCGGGTTTGTATATAAAGCTAAGATCTCCCAAATTCTTACATGTTGTAGGTAGAGCTCTTGTTAATTCAATATTTTCTATATCCTTGGGTATGGATCTTCATCATTCATAGTGTATTGATCTAGTTTATTAAATTTCCTGTTGTAGAGACCTCCATTCATGAATCTGCCCCACATGTTTTAATTGTTCTCCTAGCTAACTCTTATTATCATTGATTTTATTTAATTCCTTTTATTTCTTTAGAAAAAATATATTTATTTTTCCAATGAAAGGCGCGCTGGTGAAAGATGCAGACGTCCGACAATGCGGGGGCACCGGCTAGAGAATATTGTGACCGTCGAACGAAGATGGTGCAGATGTAGAGCAATGAGGGGTAGTAGGGGCGGAGTGGAAAATAAAGTGCTCTAAGAGGGGGATTTGAGTGGACCGGGGGTGTCAGAGTCCTGCGTGGCGGTAGTTCGTACTCCCGCGAACTTGGACTGGTTTGCATTCGATTTGCAGAATGAACACGTGGATATACCCACAGACAAAAAATATAGATCTACATTGATTGGCAAAATATGTCAGTAGAGCCCCATCCTAACGTTTGCAGAGGTTCGAGTGTCTGCATTGAAGATGCCCTTAAGCTTGTAAGTTGCACATGTTGACATATTTGAATCCATGACAAAATCTTGTTGCATAGGGAAAAAATGTCCATTCATGGTTATTTGATCTATTACTAGATTCTCGCTCACACATACATACACACTCTTTTATTGATATTCAATTTGTACTCACAATACATAGTAAACAAACTAATATTTAAACACAAGGATTTGGATGTACCGTCTATTTTATTGCTTATGAAATTATTTAATTAGGATAAAATGCAATAACAACAATGGGTCCATAGCTCAGTGGTAGAGCAATTGACTGCAGATCAATAGGTCACCGGTTCGAATCCGGTTGGGCCCTATTGTTTTCTTTTAATTTTATTTACTTTTATTTCTTATCTTAACCATTATCTTGACCTTCAACACTATATTCACGAGTATTTAGTTTCAAGTTTTTACCATATCCAACTTTATTACATTTTCATCCACTATGGCACAAGAGTGTATGGTGTAAGAGTGAGAAACATGGTCGTGAAGCAAATAATCACGAATGAAGAGGGCGCAGATGTAGAGCAATGAGGGGTAGTAGGGACGGAGTGGGAAATAAAATGCTATAAGAGGGGGATTTGAGTGGGCCGGGGGTGTGAGAGTCCTGCGTGGTGGTAGTTCGTACTCCCGCAAACTTGGCCTGGTTTGCATTCGATTTACAGAATGAACATGTGGATATATCCACATACATTGATTGGCAAAATATGTCCGTAGAGCCCCATCCTAACGTTTGCATAGGTTCGAGTGTCCACGTTGAAGATGCCCTTAAGCTGGTAAGTTGCACATGTCGACAAATTTGAATCCATGAAAAAATCTTGTTGCATAGGAAAAAAATGTCCATTCATGATTATTTGATCTATTACTAGTCTTTCGCTCACACATACATACACGCTCTTTTATTGATATTCAATTTGTACTCACAATACATAGTAAACAAACTAATATTTAAACACAAGGATTTGGATGTACCGTCTATTTTATTGCTCATGAAATTATTTAATTAGGATAAAATGCAATAACAACAATGGGTCCATAGCTCAGTGGTAGAGCAATTGACTGCAGATCAATAGGTCACTGGTTCGAATCCGGTTGGGCCCTATTGTTTTCTTTTAATTTTATTTACTTTTATTTCTTATCTTAACCATTATCTTGACCTTCAACACTATATTCACGAGTATTTAGTTTCAAGTTTTTACTATATCCAACTTTATTACATTTTCATCCATTATGGCACAAGAGTGTATGGTGTAAGAGTGAGACGAATGAAGAGGGTGCAGATGTAGAGCAATGAGGGGTAGTAGGGACGGAGTGGGAAATAAAGTGCTCTAAGAGGGGGATTTGAGTGGGCCGGGGGTGTCAGAGTCCTGCGTGGCGGTAGTTCGTACTCCCGCGAACTTGGCCTGGTTTGCATTCGATTTACATAATGAACATGTGGATATATCCACATACATTGATTGGCAAAATATGTCCGTAGAGCCCCATCCTAACGTTTGCATAGGTTCGAGTGTCCGCGTTGAAGATGCCCTTAAGCTGGTAAGTTGCACATGTGGACATATTTGAATCCATGACAAAATCTTGTTGCATAGGAAAAAAATGTCCATTCATGATTATTTGATCTATTACTAGACTCTCGCTCACACATACATACACACTCTTTTATTGATATTCAATTTGTACTCACAATATATAGTAAACAAACTAATATTTAAACACAAGGATTCGGATGTACCGTCTATTTTATTGCTTATGAAATTATTTAATTAGGATAAAATGCAATAACAACAATGGGTCCATAGCTCAGTGGTAGAGCAATTGACTGCAGATTAATAGGTCACATGTTTGAATCCGGTTGGGCCCTATTGTTTTCTTTTAATTTTATTTACTTTTATTTCTTATCTTAACCATTATCTTGACCTTCAACACTATATTCATGAGTATTTACTTTCAAGTTTTTACCATATCCAACTTTATTACATTTTCATCCATTATGGCACAAGAGTGTATGGTGTAAGAGTGAGAAACATGGTCATGAAGCAAATAATCATGAATGACACATATAAGAGAAATCGCTACAAATGTTTCTATCATTTTTCATATTAAGTTATACTCCCTCTGTCCCATAATTCTTGTCATGATGACCGAGGGAGTATTACCCAACTTTTGTCCGTTTAAGATTGTTTTGTTTCTAGACAAGCCAATATGAAGCAACTTCTGCCATAGAATTTGCATCATCATCTGTCAATCCCATGTCATTTTGTCGGCTTGCTCTTCCGTTACATGCCAATGCGAAACGGTTTCGGATAGGTGGCTAGTTGATCAAGTTACAAGATTTGCATCGGCATCAGTTGTCAACGCACATGTCATTTTGTCGGTTTGCCCTTCTGTTTTCGTACGGATGGCACGCGGTGCTTTTTTACATCTTTCGGCCCCGCATATGTTAAACAAGCACATAATTCACGGTCCGACATCTCATACGTGGGTTTTCCCCTTTCTTGATATTTCCGGCGTGTACCTTCGCTCTTGCAATCTATCGTCGACACAAACAACGACCTTCAAGGAGAACCATATTCGGCAAACCACTACGAATGTACAGTACATAGTTTCACGTGCTTCAAACATCTCTACCGTCTTGAATTTTTTTTCCTGCGGGGCATGGTGTTAATTTCCAAAAAAGGAAAACACGAAATGCCAGTCGTTGTTTCTTTTGGAATCGAATAATGATAATTCATCTAAAATGGCTGGGCGTTTAGCGTACAGATCCGGCCTGGTTGGCTTTTCCAAATTAGCCGTAGAAATGCGGCCCATGCACTAATCATGACACGAGGATTAGGCGCAGCAGGAGCTTCGTTTACAGCAGAGTACTACTAGCAGCAGTTAGTTAATCAATCAATCGTTAATTAATCGGCAGTTGTAGTGTGCAGCACGTGAGGTGGATGGTGGCGGCCTCATGATAATCACTCTCTTGCTAGCTAGCCATAGTAGCTATAATCTCATGCCTTTATCTCTCTCTCTTTAAAAAAAAAAGGTAATGTGATGACGGCTTAACAGAAGAGAGCCAGGCTAGCATCGCACAAGAGAGAGGAAAGAAAAGAAAAGCGACCTGCCCCTGCCCCTGCCCCTGCCCACGGAATTGTTCGGGAGGGGGAAAAAGGAGACGCGTGACGCCACGTCACCGCCCCCCAACAAACTCCGCCATTTCTTTTTCTTTTTCTTTTTGCGTAGGAGGAAAAGTAGAGCAGAGAGAGAGAAGGTCCAAGTTCCAAGTCCTCCTCCTTCTCTCCGCCTTCCTCCCTCCTCCCTCAAGCGACTGCTTCTTCCCACCGGCCGCGCCGCCCCACCCCACCCCAACTACCGCCGCCACCGTCGGCTCCCTCCCTCCCTCCGCCGCTCCCACAGGTACCCTCTCTCGCTCCTGTCCGTGTCGCCTCGCCTCGCCGTGGGCCGGTGGGTGCATCTGCGGCGCCTGCTCGGTCGCCGCCCGGCAGGTGGCTTGTTGCGCTAGTCGCCTGCCCGTCGCCTCGACCGCCCGCCGCCTTTTTGTGCTCGGTCGCGCTAGGGGAGATTTGTTACGTATGCCTTTTTGGAGAGTTTTCCTCTCCACGCCGCCGGATTCCTTCTCCATTACGAGATGCGGATTGCTTCCGCTCCGCTCCGCCCTCCCGTCGATCGATTAGCGCGCGCGTGATCCCGCTGAGAGCGTGCCTCGCGCGATCTTACCGTGATCTGAAGTTTTCTCACCTCTCAATTTGCTTTGTCGCAGGTCGGAGGTGCTCGATTCGCCGCGCGCTGCCTCGCCGGAGACGCCAGGTCAGGTCTGGGTGTCTGTGGAGGCTCAGCTCCGCTCCCCTCCCTGCTGCGACTGACGGACTTAGCTAGGGTTTACTGTTCAGCAACAGGGCGAGGTGGCAGCTCCTGCTGCCTGAAAGCCAGGGGACAACACAGCTTAATTCAGAGTCGGTGTCGGAGGGATTTGGACCGATCTCGTTGGTAGTATGATCAAGCAGATCCTTGGCCGGTTCCCCAAGAAGCCGTCCAAGTCCGGGGACAAGGATCCGATTGGACGGTCAGGCGCCTCAGTGTCCAACCCCTCCAGAGGCGCCGAGAGGGCATCATCCGGCCACACGCCGGTTATCTCCAGCTCGGGGCTCAGTTACGGCAGTGCCGGGCAGCACCCGGGTAACGGAAACAATTCGAGGGTCAATAATGGCAATTCATCGGCGCCGACAACCTTCGAGTTGCTGCCGGGATTCAAGGATGTGCCCAACGCTGAAAAGAATAACCTCTTCGTCAAGAAACTGAACCTGTGCTGCGTCACCTTTGACTTTGGTGACCCGACAAAGAGCATGAAGGAGAAGGAAGTAAAGCGACAAACTCTGTTGGAGCTTGTGGACTATGTTGCCTCCGCCAATCAGAAGTTTCCGGAGATCGTCATGCAGGAAACGACAAGGATGGTTTCCGTGAACCTGTTCAGGACGCTCACTACCCCTCCCAGAGAGAACAATATTTCAGCCTATGATTTGGATGAGGATGAGCCTGTCATGGATCCTGCATGGTCCCACTTGCAGATCGTCTATGAATTGTTCTTAAGGTTCATTCAGTCTCCAGAGACGGATGCCAAGCTGGCTAAAAG
The DNA here is from genome assembly GCA_950022295.1 of Bromus sterilis. Taxonomy (NCBI): domain Eukaryota; kingdom Viridiplantae; phylum Streptophyta; class Magnoliopsida; order Poales; family Poaceae; genus Bromus; species Bromus sterilis. The sequence goes on along the minus strand of OX465595.1, from coordinate 446,256,767 downwards.
GTACATCGACCATTCGTTTGTTCTCAGGCTACTTGATCTCTTCGACTCTGAAGACCCCAGGGAGAGAGAGTACCTCAAGATGATACTTCACCGTGTCTATGGAAAGTTCATGGTTCATCGGCCGGTAATTCGGAAAGCCATCAACAACACCTTCTACCAGTTCATCTATGAAACTGAAAAGCACAATGGGATTGCAGAGCTATTGGAGATCTTAGGGAGCATCATCAACGGGTTTGCATTGCCACTTAAGGAAGAGCATAAATTGTTCCTTATCAGGGCCTTGATTCCACTTCACAAGCCCAAGTGCATTGCAATGTATCATCAACAGTTGTCTTACTGCATTACACAGTTTGTCGAAAAAGATTGCAAGCTCTCAGACACAGTTATCAGGGGCCTACTGAAATATTGGCCCATCACAAATAGCACCAAGGAGGTGATGTTTTTGGGAGAGTTGGAAGAGATACTAGAAGCTACACAGCCTGCGGAGTTTCAGAAATGCATGGTTCCTCTTTTCCGCCAGATTGCGCGTTGTCTGAACAGTGCTCACTTTCAGGTAATATTAACCGCAGCACACGTTACCTTTTCATTAAAAGTATCTATTTCTGTATCTTCGTTTTCCACAACTTCTGCTGTGTGATTTTGTCCATCCTTCTGTCCCTGGATAGTGACGAATGAATAGTGATAAAATCTCATTTTATTTATTAGGTTTCTATTCAAGGCATGGTAGTGCAGATTTAGTGTTTGGATTGTGTCAATTTATCCGGTGGCTGTCCTAGAATTAGATACCGTACTGCTTACTTGCTTAGTATTCTAAGTGGCACTTGATTTTGTTTTTTCATGGAATGTCATATTTCTAGCTCACTGCTTAGTATTCGAAGTGGCACTTCTTGTGATAGTTTTCTCTATTCTATACATTTCCTTTACTTCCAGGGCTTCCTTTTTTTGGAGCGCCTTGGTATTTTGTGCTAACGACACAAAGTCAGGTGCTACACAATCTGTAATGTCAACTGATGTCACAGCTTGGCCAAAATCTGCCTTGGTATTTTGTGCTAACGACACGCAGTGCGGTGCTACATAATCTGTAATGTCAACTGACGTCACAGCTTTGCCAAAAGCCGTTTCTATTTTAATTTTTTTGACATAAATGCGGAGTACATAAGTCATTATGAGCCTATCCATTTGCGTTCTACTTCTTCCGTCCCAAAATAAGTGTCCCAAAATAAGTGTCCCAACTTTGTACAAACTTTAGTACAAAATTATACTAAAGTTGAGACACTTATTTTGGATCGAAAGGACTAGTATCCATTTTAGACATAAAAAGGTGCATAAATGCTACATGTCAAAGTATCCATTTGTGTTTCTTCATTGCTGGTTCCTTCTGTTGTTTCATTTTCCATCTATCCTTTAGTCCCTTAGTTGGTAATGAATAGTGTTCTTCTCATTTTCCTGTTTAGGTTTGTATTCAAGGCATGGTAGTGCAGAGTTAGTGTTTGAATTGCCCAAAAAAAAATCGTGTCAATTCATCCCATGGCAGGCCTTGAATTAGAGAGCTTACTGCTTAAGTGCCCCTTGATTTTGTTTTGCACGGAATATCATATTTCCATCTGACTGCTTTGTATTTGAAGTGTTCTTGTGATCGTTTTCTCTGTTTCTATGCCTTTCTATTTGCTTTCAGGGCTTCCTATTTTTAAAGCACCTTCATTTTTTGTGCTAACAACACGCAGTGCAGTGCTGCACACAGTCTGTTATGTCAATTGACATCAGAGATTTGCCAAAAGACCTTTAATTTAATTTAATTTTGAATTTTGGACAAATGCTTACATGTTTAAGTCGTTATGAAGCACCGCTGGGGTCCTAGCACTGCAACTGACAACATGCTAGCAGAATAAATGCTAGTCAAGCTTATACGGTAAATGTTAACAATGCTTGAGCAGTTGTCTGGTTAGTGACAATGTTGCGGAAGCAAATTCTATCAGCTGTTTATGGCTTTTGTCCACAATGAGCACCTGGCAAGATTCTGTTTAAGAGTTGTCTGTTTAGTGTGGGCTATGAGCCTATGACCTAATTCAGGGACTTCACTTGCACTTTATTCCATCAAGGCCCTTGTGGCGCATCTTGTATCTGTCAGAATTTTAAAAAGCTTATGCTTCTGGTTCTTTATTCTCATTCTTGTTGATTACATGAATAGAATCTTTACTTTATTGTTGGGGAAGGCTCTCATAAATGTAAAATCTAGCACTCGAAGTTGCAGAACCAGAGCATAGCATTAACTGGTGAATTGTAGCTAATGGTGCTTTATGCTGCTTATAGGTTGCTGAGAGATCGTTGTTTTTATGGAACAATGACCATATTGAGAGTTTGATCAAGCAGAACAGCAAGGTGATATTGCCTATCATCTTCCCTGCACTGGAGAGAAATTCCACCGGGCACTGGAACCAAGCTGTGCAAAGCCTCACCCTTAATGTGCGCAAACTGTTCTCTGATCATGACGCCGGATTGTACACCGAGTGTCAGCGGAAATATGAGGAAGCCAAAGCGAAAGAGAAGGAGACCAAACTGAAGCAAGAAGCGACATGGAAACGCCTAGAAGAGATTGCATCGTCAAGAGCAACAAGTGGAGAGGCCGTGCTCGTCCATCGATTCTTACCTCGTCAATCTTCAGCTGTGTAGCTAATTATTCAAGTGGTAAAGATGTTTTCCTTCTCCTTTTTTCTTTTCTTCTGCTGGGTAGTTTGCAGCTTGTGTAATTGTTTCTAATGTAAGAATTTCTTGAATAGGTAGGTATCCAGAGATTCATGAAACATTGTACAGGGTTTAATTGTATATACAAGGTATATTAGGCGGGCAAATCGGCCGAAGATCTGAGAAGCCAGTTGGTGGGTTAGGCGCAGCGCGGGAGCATCATCATTTCTCGATCCTGAGCCTGGGCTTCTCTCGGCATGCTGAGATCTGCAGTTCATTGCTATATCCTCAACCCTTGTCTGAATTTGGTTACTGTTTAGTTTATTGTGGAAACAAATGGTCTGGTCGTTGTCGTTGTTGTCGGTGGGTAGATCTCTAGTTAGAGAGATAGAGAGTCTCAAAATGAGTCATGGTTGTTCTTGAGTCGGCATGGTTGTAAAAAAGTGGAGGCAAAATTTTCTTTTCTGGTACAATATAACCAAAACATTTTCTCACAGAACATGTGAGCTGCATTCATTCCATTATTATTACTATTATATTATGGCGTTGTGTCTTTCTGGAAGAAATCTGAATTGGACATTTTAACCTGAAAAACTCTAGGATACTCTTTATTTAGCTTTCTGTTCGTCAACATAGCCTCAACTACATCCATCTCACAAATCACACTGGATTCAGAACAATGTGATGGTAACAGTTCAACTGAATGACAACAGCCACCACAGGACTGCTGCTGCTGAAGGGTGAAGATAATCAATCATCATGCTGCCGCTCGCTCGCTCACTTGCCGTGGCCTTTCTTGGCGGCGGCTGCGAGCAAGGAGCCGAAGGACGGGCGGATGAATTGGCCGGAGCCGTCGCGGAAGAACATGCCGGCGACGACCTTGTACATGGCCTCGGTCATGTGGACGCCGTCCCAGTTGACGTAGCGGGCGGGCTGGGCGCAGGCGGTGCCGACCTCGGGTGAGCCGCAGGTGGAGAAGATCTCGAAGTTGTAGTCGCCGCCGCCTGTGCCGCAGCAGGTCTTGAAGGGCTCCGCGAAGCCGTACCTGGCGGGGCTGCGCATCACGGCGAGGTGCGCGGCGTAGTAGTCGGCGTAGGCGATGAGGGCGGCCGGGTGCTCCCCCCGGAGCCGGTGGAGCTCCGCCTGGAGATGGTGGTTGTGGTCGAGGCTCTGCTGGTTGACGGAGGCCACGCAGCTGAGGTTGTCCCGGTCCTCCGGCCGCGCCAGCGTCATGGCTAGCGGCAGGCAGCCGGTGAGCGGCAGCCCCTGCACCACCACGTACTTGGCCCCTCTCTTCAGCAGCCCCTGCCATTTTCCTTTCATGTTTCAGTACGCAGACAAATCCACTCAGAAATAACGAGACAGGATTTTTATCACAAATAAATTGCCCTCATTTTGGCACTGAAGTACTACTGTTCTCCTAGTATATACTCCTGTCCAGTTCTTCTTACTACTGCAGGTGATGACTGCATCTGCATGGACAGCAAATGAAGATTGGTGCAATCTTCACCAGTTTCCATTTTCTTGCTATCTTTACCACCAGTTTCCTTTCCTTGTTCATCCAACGACAGCTTCTTTTTAATTGGATTTGCGTAGGCAGGCAGCAGAAACTGAGGCTGGTACTGTACATGCATATGCAGAGGCAGCTGACAGGGACATGGTAGTAAATGGCCATCAAAATTAGGTCGGGGTGGCGGTGTCACTCGCTCGCTCGTAGTACTACCACTGCAAACTGCGGCTCCTCATCAAAGCGGCAGGCAAGAGTTATGCTACTAGATTCGTCGTCAAGTGAAGTTTCTAACCATATGAGTTTTTGGCATATTATATATGTTTTCTTAATCAAATCTAAGACCTAAAAATCTGTGCATGACTTCTTCCTGTTTTTATTTATGATCGGCTGACAGTCTACAACTAACTTGACGACGCCCAACCAAATTCAGACTAGGACTTGAACTGAAGAAACACATGGGGAGTTCACAGTGGAACTGTTATTCTTTTTTAGGATGTTGTTCCAGTTGCATAGCTTTTTTCTTGCAAGGGATACAGTTAGAAACACTAGCTAGTAGTTGCATTGTATTCTCCAGGGACAAAGAATTATGATGGAATTTAAGACGGGATCGATGAGCAGCGGAAGTAAGTAAGTGTCGGCAGGGACAGCAAAAAGGCAGCCGTAGATCTATCTACTCTTTTGTAGTGTTCATGAAGAAGAACAGCTCATGCACTCTCACTCTGGTTACAACCATGCATGGAAAGGTAGATAAATTCGTTAGAATTAACTAATGTACCCTTACTCCTTGGGGGTTAGGTCAGTGGAGTAGCTAGGAATTAACAACATCGAAATAAAAGTAAGTAAATGCCCCCATCTGTCAAATCAGACCTTCTGACATGTACCGGCCGGGATACAAGTTGCATCCATCCATGGGTTCTCAAGCTCTGGGCACTCACTGTGATAACTAATCACCAACTACTTAATGTGCACTTAGTTACAAATAACAGTCATGAAACCGAGAGATTCATCTACCTAGCCATGAGATCTAGCAAGCGTTCCAAGCTACCCCAGAGTCTCCTGTTGCATCACCACTAACTAAAATTTGGTTTAATTATCATCAATCGACATGCAGGCATGCTCACTGTGCTCTAGATTAAATGATTAATGCAGATGCATTTTCTGAAGTAATGTCCGTCAGAGACAGAGTGTGCAGTGGACTATTAGTTAGCAACTTAGCATAAGCTAACTAGTGTACTAACTGAGTGAGGTCTGAGGACTGTAGTAGTGTGTACCTCGATGAAGGTGGTGACCCTGTCGACGGCCATGGTGCGGATGCGCTCGGGCGGGATGGAGTCGGCGGCCATGAAGCTGTAGGCGTAGTCGTTGGCGCCGATCTCGCCCACCCAGAAGAGCGCCTCGCCGACCTCCTCCTTCTCCTTCCCCGGACGCTTCTTGAGGTGCGCGTCGAACCAGCCGAGCTCCGTCATGATGGACTGCGGCGTGATGTCGACGGTGAGGTTGTTCTTGGCGAAGAAGTCGTGCTCGATGGCCGTCGCGCCGGCCACCGCGAAGTTGGCGCCGTAGTACTTGTTGGTGTTAGCGGTGGCGTTGGGGGAGGCGAGGGAGAGGTAGGGCGGGAGGAAGGAGGGGAGGGCGAGGGCGTCGGTGGCGAGGAAGTCGACGACGAGGCGGCCGTCGGAGTAGCGGTTGGTGGAGCGGTGGAAGAAGGTGGCGCCGTAGGGCGGGTGGGAGACGTAGCCGAAGGAGTAGGGCCCCGTGGTGGAGTGCGTGTTCCCCGTGTCCGTGAACGAGTCCCCGAACGCGTACACCGTCTTGAACGGCGGCCGCGGTGGCCGTGACGGCGCCGCGGCGGCGATGGTGACGGTCACGGCCGCGGCGACGAGGAGGAGGATGCAGAGGCGTCGGGCGGCGGACACGGCCATGGTGACTGGTGAGCGAGCGAGATCGAGCGAGGTAGTGAGCTAGCTAGCTGCTGGATGATGAATAGCTGAGGTGTGTGTGGCAGTTTTTATAGTTGGATCCAGTTCCAGCCTCCCCGGCTCACTGGGCCGGACTTGACTTTGGGGTCAACGCATGGCCCGAGGCCCGGCCCGGCTCGGCCCGTGTGATCAGACCCGGTTACATGCATGGCACTTCTCATTGACCTGCAGGAGCCTGCAAGTCAAGCTGCTGCTGTAGTACCATGCTATGCCGCATTTCACATTTTCACTGCGAAATCATTAGCAGAGTAATTAGTTGGCGGTTAAGGGACTATAATGAGCCGCCCGGGTCTGAGGTAGCAGACGGATCATGGATTAATGTGTGTGTGGGTTTGTTTATGAATGTAGTAGTACGTCAGTTGAATCAATCATGGCTGCACCAACCCCTCTCCTTGGCCATTTGGGATTATGGTTAGGTGGCCATTATTCGGTGCAAGTAATACTCACTCACACACGGTCGGCAGGCCAAGCAGAGCTGCAGGCGCCGGAGTTACATCGCTGTCCATCTCCTTCTAGACGATCGACTGCATGCATATACGCGGTGCAATGCATTTTTTTTCCATGCACGTGCCACCAAGGACCAGTGCCTCAGTGTCTCAGTAGTCGTCATTGAACCTTTGAATCGATTTAAAGATCCTGATACAAATCTTACCGATAAACTCGAACGATGGTAAACCCTAACCTCACCGCCTTAGAGAAACGATAGGAATCTACGTCGAAGCTCCATCGACTAAATGCCCATGAACGGACTCGAAGAGGGTCGAAGGACCGAAAGACTATCTCGAAGATGAAACACTAACATCAACCAAAACGCTGCCCTTGCAAGAAAATAAAATAAAAGCTAGAGCTGAGGACAAAACCCCCTCCTGAGGTGGATCCTCGACAAAGCTTGAAGAAAATGAGTGCCCTAGCCGCCGCAGATGGGAGAATATATGAGTTGTGTGCCTAGCATCATCTTTACCTTTCTTTGAAGCGATTATATGCTCGAACTTGAAGACGTCGAACACTGGTTGGTTAAACTAAACAGAGATGGATTTTTGGCTTGAGCTTCATACATATGCGTGTATCCCCCCCTCTCTCTCTCTCCATATTCTCAATGGCTTGGAATAGTTTAAGCTTGTGAAAGCTCTTAAATCACTACTAGAAATTGTTTCAACACCGACCCTTCAACATTAACTGAACACAAGCCACCCGTCGATTGTGAAACTCATCACCGACCGGCTAGCCGCGACCAATCAATGATGGCCCTCGAGGGCTATCCTAACAATTCATCACCGAAAAGCCCTTAAGTTGGTCAATTATTAATGTGTGGTTCGAGGGAAGAAGAAGAACACGATCTGCCGGCCAATGAATGATCAGGGAGTTTGGGTAGAGGATCAAGAGGGAATAAGAACTCTTGCAACTCATTTCTTCAAAAATCTATACTTGAGGGAAGAAGAACTTGAGCCTGAGGAGATCATTGACCTCTTTTCTGCCAAAGTGGATGATAATATGAACCAGAATCTAACAAAAGAATTCACAAAGGATGAAATTAGCGATGCCCCTTTTCAAATAGGCCCACTGAAAGCACTGGGGCCCGACGATTTTCCGGCTCGGTTTTTCCAGAGAAACTGGGAGATTCTTAAGGCGAACGTGGTAAAAGTAGTGAAACACTTTTTTGAAAATGGAGTGATCCCGGAAGGCATAAATGATACGGTTATAGACTCATTCCCAAAGGAAGCACCCTCAGTCTGTGAAGGATTTTCGTCCCATCAGTTTGTGTAATGTGATTTACAAGGTGATCTCGATCGAAGTGCTTAGTTAATCGTATGAGGCCGTTGCTGAATGACATCATATCGGATACCCAAAGTGCATTTGTACTGGGTAGGATAATCACAGACAATATATCATTGCTTTTGAGTGCTTCTATAAGATACAATACATAAAAAAACCTTATGATAACCACTGTGCTTATAAGCTGGATCTTGCTAAGACCTATGATATAGTGGATTGGCGTTATCTGGAGAAGTCTCTCTTGAAAATTGGTTTCAACCGTAAATGGACAGACTGGGTGATGCACTGTGTTACCTCAGTTAGATTCTCTGTGAGATGTAATGGAGAAAACTTGGATTATTTCACACCAACCCGTGGACTACGGCAAGGTGACCCATTAAGCCCATATCTGTTTCTGTTTGTGACTAAAGGACTGACTACCTTACTAAGTAAAGAATCTGCAGAGGGAAACATCACACCCCTCAAGATTGGTCGTAATAGTCTCGGTATCTCAAATCTGCTGTTCGCGGATGACATCATGCTATTTTTTAAAGCTATGAGTGAGCAAGCCACCTCGGTTCAAAAGGTTCTTGAAATTTTCAGAGATTTACATGCCAACTGCTAAGCGCTAGTAAATGTTCATTGTTGTTCAGTGAGAGATGCTCGCCTTTAGTTAGAGGAGAAATAAAAGAGATCCTTGGTGTGGAGTCGTTGTCTTTTGAGAGCAAGTATCTCGAGCTCCCAACCCAGAGGGGAGGATGAAAAATGAACAATTCCAGTCGATCATGGATAGGCTGGGAAAGAAGTGCAATGATTGGTTAGAGAGATATATGTCTTATGCCGCCAAAAGGTTCATGTGAAACCAGTGGTGCAGGCTCTCCCTACTTATACAATGGGTGTTTTCAAGCTCTCAAAAGGGTTCTGTGAAAAGTATGAAAAAATGATGTACGAGTTCTGGTGAGGAGATGCAGAAGGACACAGGAAAGTACATTGGATGTCGTGGGAGAGGCTAAATAAACCCAAAAAATCGGGAGGCATTGGATTTAGAGACATGGCTTGTTTCAACCAAGCACTACTAGCGAGACAAAGTAGGTGTCTTCTCCAAAACCCTGAGAGCCTGTGCGCGAGGGTTCTCAAGTCCAAATACTATCCACATGGAAATGTTCTGAACTCAGTTGTTGCTTCAGACGCCTCCCCTGTGTGGCGTGGCTTAGAGTGTGGACTTGATCTATTGAGGAAATGCATCATATGGAGAGTGGGGAATGGCCATCAAATCCAGATACAACGTGATCAGTGGATCCCTAGGAAAGAGGGGCTCCAGGCTGCTGGTTTCATCAGGAGATCCCGAATTCAATGGGTGAACCAACTGATGAAAGATGGAACAAAAGAGTGGGATCTGGACCTCATAAACCAGATTTGTTTCCCTTTCGATGCCGAGGAAATTAAGAAGATACGGATTCCAACAGGTGATGTGGAAGGCCATGCTGCATGGCATTTCGAAAAATCTGGCATCTTTACAGTAAAAAGTGCGTACAAACTGGCAACGGGTCTAAAATCTCCAACCTCCAGCGAGGCGTCTAGCTCGAAGTGTGAAGCGGGGGATCGAAGCGTGTGGGACTTGATCTAGAAAACAAAAGTGCCAAGAAAAATCAGAGTCTTTGCCTGGAGAGTTGCTACATGCACGCTGGCCACAAAACGAAATAAAAATAGAAGAAATCTTACCCATGATAGTATATGCACTATCTGTGGTAGAGAGGAGGAAGATGAATTCCATGCAGTGGTGACACGCACAAAAAGTTTGGCGCTTCGCAATGCTACGAGAAAGCACTAGAGCTTGCCAAGGGAGGCTAGCTTTAGGAGAACGGGAGAGGACTGGCTACCGATTCTCTGTTCATTAGCAAATATGCAGCAAATCCATGACGTTGGGGGGGGGGGGGGCAGGGCCCCTGCTGGCCCTGCCTCCGCCACTGAGGGGGTAGGTGAGGGTATGAATAGATCCTACCAGAAATCTAATTTGTACACACATCTGATACGAGTAGAGTGCTTTCGGTAGGATGATATGAGAGGTGGGGCTATAAATGGATTGGACGCTGATACGTCCCAAACGTATCTATAATTTCTGCTTGCTCCATGCATGCTTTGTGTGACTTTGCCATGTTTTGCTTGAACTTTCATACACTTTTGAACATATTTGGACTAATCTATTAACCCAGTGCACCCAGCTGCCAGTTGCTGTTTTCTGCTGTTTTTGTATTTCAGGTTTTCCGGCCATTAAAAGTGCTCCAAAAAATCCAGGAAAATCAGATAAAAAATCAGCATCGCGAAAGCTTCCGGAAACACCAAAGCAGCGAAGGGGTGCCACCACCAGGGAGCCAGGAGGGTCCCTGGCGCGGCCCCGCCCTAGGCCGCGCCAGGAGGCCTCCTGGCTGCCTGGTGGGTCCCCTCGACGCCCCCTTCGCCTATATTTACCCCCCGTGACGGAAACCCCTAAGAAGAACTCCTTTTTCGCGATCTCGCCTCTGTTCCGCCGCCGCCGCCGTTTCAAGATCGGGGCTGCCTGGAGAAGCTGCTCCGGCACCCTGCCGGGAGAAGCTAACCCCTCCGGGAGACCATCCATAGCCATGGACGCCTCCCGTATGTACCGTGAGTAGTTCCCCTTGGACCATGGGTCCGTGACCAGTAGCTATGTGATCTATCTCTCCCTCTTTTGTGCTTCCACTTTCGAGTCCTCGTGAGCTGCCTCACATGATTGAGGCATCTATGTAATTTCTGCTGTTGCTATGCTGAGTTTGTTGGGATCTGATGGATTATGAGACTATGTTCAAATTGTGATGAGTAATATATTTGGTTCTTCTCTTTTATATTTTGTTCTTGAGTAAATTCTTGCATGTTCTCCGTTGCGGTATTTGCTTTGGCCAAGTATTTTATTTGCAACTCCAAGAGAGAGCGTGATGCTCGATTGTGGGTTCAGCCTCTCGATGTCTAGCTTGAGTGACAAAAACATGAGACTAGGGGATGTGCTGTTGCCACCAGGGATAAAACAACGGCGCTTGTACTTGCGGGTGCAAGGATTGTTTACTTTACGCAAAGTTCTTTTAATGCAGTTGTCTGTTGCTTTGAGTTTACACTTTGGGTGGGATTCACAACTTAATACCAGCGAGATGTTCTGGATAGATATCTCAAGGTGGATGATTCGTAGTAGATGCAGATGGATTTCGGTCTACTTACCTTGGCGTACTGCCCATTGCTTTTGAGCCCTTCCTTTCTTTGCAGCATAGTTAGCATTGCGGTGCCTTCATAATCCTGTCAATTGCCCAACTGTGATTTGTTTACCTCGCTAGCACTTTTGTCGTCTTTTGGGAGAGAGACGTCACTAGTGAAAATCACGGGACCCCGGTTCATCTTCACATTATTGTTCACACTACCAATTTACTCTCAGTATTTACTTTTCCGTTGCTATCACTATCATTATTATCTCTTGCGTTAATCCTTTGTAAACAGCAAGGCCGGAGGAATTGACAACTGCTCTGAACTCGTTGGGAGCAAAGTTATTTGTATCTGTGTGCAGGTCCAGGTGAAGTTAGCAACCTAGGTTGTGAACGGCACCATTGTTCACTTTACCACCTACTTGTATCTCTTGAGTCCTACTGGAGACAATCTAAACCTTAGCATCTTCGCTAAGGGAAACTTGCCGTTGTGCTGCATCAAACCTTCCACTTGGGGTAACCAACGAGGGGCGAGAAGCCATCAAGCAAATTTCTGGCGCCGTTTCCGGGGACTCAAGTCTACAAGATAGGGGAGTTGCACACTATCTTTTACCTTTGCTTTTTAGTCTTGTTAGTTTACCTTTCAGTTTTTACTTTTGTGTCCTTAATCAAAAATACCAAAAATACCTGCTGCTACTATGGGTTCCAATGAAAACACTAAGTTGTGTGACTTCACTAGTCACAACAACAGTGACTTTATCTGCATTCCTATTGGTCCACCTGCCACTTCAGCACCTTCTTATGAGATTAAACTGCTCTGCTTAACCTTGTTATGAAAGATCAATTCTCAGGAGCAGGAGAAGATGCTGCTTTGCACCTAAACAACTTTATCGAGATCTGCGACATGCAGAAGTACAAGGAAGTGGATGGAGACATCGTCAAGCTGAAGCTTTTTCCTTTCTCTTTGAGAGGAAGAGCCAAGGAGTGGCTACAATCTTTTCCCAAAAACAGTATCGATTCTTGGAGTAAATGCAAAGATGCTTTTATAGGGAAGTACTATCCCCCTGCTAAAATTATTCAATTACGGAGTAACATTATGAATTTCAGGCAATTGGATAATGAACACGTTGCCTAGGCTTGGGAACGTATGAAGACGCTTGTCAAGAACTGCCCCACACATGGACTGACTACCTGGATGGTTATCCAGACTTTTTATGCAGGATTGAACTTCACCTCGCGGAACCTGTTAGATTCGGCCGCGGGAGGAACTTTTATGTCAACCACGCTTGGTGCTGCCACAAAGCTACTAGATGAGATGATGCTGAACTACTCTCAGTGGCACACCGAAAGATCTCCAACTGGTAAGAAGGTAAATTCTGTCGATGAGATCTCCTCTGTAAATGAAAAGGTTGACCTTATCATGTCTCTACTTACCAAGCAACCTTCTATTGATCCTCAAGATGTTCCTTTAAATTCTTTGGTTGCTCAGGAGCAAGTAGATGTCAATTTTGTCTCTAGAAACAACTTCAATAATAATGCTTATAGGAGTAACTTTGGTAGCAACAATCCTAGGCCTTTCCCATCCAACAACTATGGGAACAACACTTATCCTACCACCAGAAACTCCACTTCAGAACTAGAGAGTATGCTTAGAGACTTTATCACTACCCAAAAGGCCTTCAACAGGAATGTGGAAGAAAAACTAGCTAAATTAGATAATCTTTGTTTGAAGGTAGACAACTTAGCCCTTGATGTTGAGATGTTAAAAATTAGAACCTCTCCCCTTGAGGAGAGTAAGGTCACTCCTATTAATGCTATCCAGTTACAAATCAATGAAAATATTAGGATGATGGCTAAACTTAAAGAGAGATGGGCTAGAGAAAAGGAGGAAGAAGAGAGAACTAAGAGCCTTCCTACCTACCACATAGTAGCCACTATCCAAGTAGTTGAGGATGTCCAAACTGTTAGCACCCATCACACCCCTAGTCCCACTGGACCTATCAATGGTGATGCTACCACCTCAGCCTTAGAAGAGGAAAACTCTATGAACATAGAGGCTTTAAAACAAGTGAGCTTAAATAATATCACTACTTCCTTGGTAGATAGTAGTGATTTAGACTTTGACAACTGCACTTTACCAGAAGTTATTGGTTTCCTACACAAGATGTCTAGAGACCCCCACACTAGCACACTCAATCTTGCCTTCACAGAGCATATCACCAATGCTCTAATCAAAGTTAGGGAGGAGAAGCTTAGACTAGAAGCCTCCATACCTAGGAAGCTAGAAGATGGTTAGGATCCTATGATAAAAATTAAATTGAACAACTTATCTTGCTATGCTCTTTGTGATGTTGGAGCAAGTACCTCTGTTATGCCCAAAAGAATGTATGATATGCTTGAATTGAAACCTTTTGATTCTTTTTCTTTTGGTGTTCGTCTTGTTGATTCTTCCGTAAAGAAACCTTTGGGGAAGATCTACGATGTTCTTATCATTGTCAATGAAAATTATGTTCCCATTGATTTCACTATTATGAACATTGAGTGTGAACCTTCTTGTCCAATTATTTTGGGACGTCCTTTTCTTTGCACAGTTGGTGCTATCATTGACATGAAAGAGGGAACTATCAAATTCCAATTCCATCTCAAGAAAGGGATGGAACATTTCCCTAGGAAAAAGATTAAGTTACCTTTTGAGTCCGTCACACGGGCTAGTTATTCTCTTGAAAAGACTTGATCTTCTGCTTTAAGCCTAGCTAATGGCTCTAAAGAAGCGCTTTCGGGAGGCAACCCGCAACGAATTTAGGTTTTCCTTTTTGCTTTTGTTCTGTTCTTAGTGGTCTTGATGATTGTTACTACTGTAGCAACATCATTGTATCTTTATTTTTCAAGCTTTGTGCCAAGTTTAGCCTCATACAACAAGGGAAGTAAAAGTTGTGACATGCTGTCCAGAAAACAGATTATGTCCTCGTGACTAGAAAAATTACAGAAAAATCCCAGTTCATCTTTTTGAGCTGAAATTTTTACACATCGTGCTCTATACAATTACGAAACTTCCGTATGTTCTGAGTTTTTTTATTTGAGTTGCAGAAGTACTCCTAAAAAATCGTTTCTATCTGCTGTTCTGTTTTTCACAGATTCTGCCACGTTTTGTCTCTCCGTACTTTTGCAAACCTTAAGCTTGCTTTTTCTTTGCAATTTTTTTTGCCAATCTTGAGAAACAGTAGCTATTCCTGGAAATCCTTATTTGCAGTAGAGGAAAAATTATTTTATTAGGGTACTAACCTCTCTAATCAGTCTACAATGAGTTATGTATGAAGGGAATTTTCAAGTGCGCGATGGAAGATGATGAAAGAAGATTCGGGAGTGTCAAGCGCTCAAGCTTGGGGATGCCCCCATGCATCCCCAACAAATATTCAAGGAGACTCAAGCGTCTAAGCTTGGGGATGCCCCCGTGCATCCCCTTCTCCATCAACAATCATCAGTTTGTCCCTCGTTGCACTATATTTTTATCACTTCATGCGTTATGTGCTTTTCTTGGAGCGTCTCACTCTTAGGTTTTGTTTCGTTTTTAGTTTTCTTTAGCTTTGTTTGCTGTAGTAACAAGTTATATCCTAGCTTACTTACTCTTTTGTGTGGGAGAGATTCACGCTCCGCTTGAACTAGAACTCCTCATAGGATTTGCATGCTTATTCTTTTATCTGTGAGTTGTTCTTTTTCTTTTCTTAGCTGCTGTTCTGTTTAGTTGTAGTGCTTTAGTTTTTTTTCTAGAGCTTTTCTTTTGTCTTAGGTTGAACTTTCTATAGGTTGCATGTTTTATCTTGTTAGAGAGTTTTCCTGTTGCACTGAGTTCGGTGTCTTGACTGAAAGTAAGTAGTTAAAGTTGTTGTTCTCTTTGTAGTAGTAACTTGCAATAGTTTTGAGGTATTGACTAGAGTAATGGTTGAACTTATGGTGTCAAGAGCTCTTGCATATTAGTGATAGATGTCGTATTTTGGGCAATCCGTGTGTTTTTCGAAAACCAAAAAAAACCCTGTTGAGAACTCTAGCTACTAGATGGATCACTAACCTGTGGAGGGTTCGAATATTAGAGTACACTCACGTACCATGAGTCGAGGATGCGCAAGGATAACCAAACCCCCATACACTCCTCCTCGGGGTACCTGTCTCTTTGTGAACCTCCTGATTAGATTGAGAGTTACCGATAATAAGTACATGAGTTCTTCGGACTAATGTGAGTATTCGAAAGTTGACACTTCCACCCACCTATACTTTTTTAGCCTCTTCGGTACCGTGCATTGCCCTTTCTCACCTCGAGAGTTGGCGCATACTTCGCCGGTGCATCCAAACCCTTGGCACGATACGCTCTGTCATCATAAACCTCCTTATATCTTTCCTCAAAACAGCCACCATACCTACCTACAAGGCATTTCCATAGCCTTTCCGAGATACATTGCCATGCAACATCCACCTTCTCATGACTTGATCTTCATGTCATACATGCTACTTGCTTGATCGATGAGATGCATGCTAGTTGGGCCTTGCCCTAAACATTGCTACATGACGCGCTAGTATCATTGCATATCCTTCTACACTGGCAGAGGCATACATTTGCATACTTCATGATAGTTACATTTTCTTTATGTGAGTACCTTTGTAAAGTGTGAAAGATATCCTATATTCTTGTAAAATATAGAGTATTTCCCCAAAAGTGAGGAAAAGATCCCAAAGAGGACAAAATCAAAAGATCCCAAAGAGGACAAAATCAAAAGATCCCAAAGAGGACAAATGAGAGTTAAATAGAAAGAGCCATTGAGGCCACCAAAAAAATAGAAAAAAGAGAAAATAAAAATAAAAAGAGAGAAGGGGCATACAACTATTCTTTTTGAGCGATCCACACTAGTACTTCATCTTCTATCCATTGTACTCCATAGAGATCATCATCATGCATATAGCTATGTGGGGACCTTCACACTATAGAACTTGGCTTGTATATTCCAATGATGAGCCTCCTCAAATGAGCTCTAGGTCTTCTTGAGCAAGCAAGTTGGATGCACCCCCACTAGTTCCATTGGAGAGCTTACCTTAGCTCACATGTGCATCCGTTGTATGACAATCCCTACTCCTCACATCATATCTATCATATGGCTTTCTTTCGCCTATGATTGTCCTCATTGATGTGAGCCTTTCACACCTTTTTGTCTTCCTCCTCCACCTTCTTTCTGTTTTGCCTTTTAGGTGTCAACTTTCTTGCTCACGCTCATCTATTGCATGAGTTCTCAAAATATCGAAAGGGAGTGGATCAGTTTGACTTGTACCTAACTAGTGGTCTGGGGACGAGTCCAGATAAGAATCCAAAGGAGACCAAGTGTGAAACTTTTAGTAGATAGTTGTTCTCAACAACCTTTTTTCTCTGTCTTCCCAGTCCCTTGCTTGCACGCAAACACCATTTGGAGACATTCGAGTCACGGACAGCAAGAGCTCTTGCACCTTTTGTTTTTTATTGCTTATGTCAATGCTAATATATACTCTTGCTTGTTAAGACTTGAAATTGAATTGCATGCTTTGATTGCTTTACTTAAAAGTCCTTATTTGGTTGTGTGGCATGTCACCACAGAAATTATGCTTGTTATCATTTACCTACTCGAGGACGATCAGGAATTAAGCTTGGGGATGTTGATACGTCCCAAACGTATCTATAATTTCTGCTTGCTCCATGCATGTTTTGTGTGACTTTGCCATGTTTTGCTTGAACTTTCATACACTTTTGAACATATTTGGACTAATCTATTAACCCAGTGCACCCAGCTGCCAGTTGCTGTTTTCTGCTGTTTTTGTATTTCAGGTTTTCCGGCCATTAAAAGTGCTCCAAAAAATCCAGGAAAATCAGCGTCACGGAAGCTTCCGGAAACACCAAAGCAGCGAAGGGGGGCCACCACCAGGGAGCCAGGAGGGTCCCTGGCGCGGCCCCACCCTAGGCCGCGCCAGGAGGCCTCCTGACTGCCTGGTGGGTCCCCTCGACGCCCCCTTCGCCTATATTTACCCCCCGTGACGGAAACCCCTAAGAAGAACTCTTTTTTCGCGATCTCGCCTCTGTTCCGCCGCCGCCGCCGTTTCAAGATCGGGGCTGCCTGGAGAAGCTGCTCCGGCACCCTGCCGGGAGAAGCTACCCCCTCCGGGAGACCATCCATAGCCATGGACGCCTCCCGTATGTACCGTGAGAGTAGTTCCCCTTGGACCATGGGTCCGTGACCAGTAGCTATGTGATCTATCTCTCCCTCTTTTGTGCTTCCACTTTCGAGTCCTCGTGAGCTGCCTCACATGATCGAGGCATCTATGTAATTTCTGCTGTTGCTATGCTGAGTTTGTTGGGATCTGATGGATTATGAGACTATGTTCAGATTGTGATGAGTAATATATTTGGTTCTTCTCTTTTATATTTTGTTCTTGAGTAAATTCTTGCATGTTCTCCGTTGCAGTATTTGCTTTGGCCAAGTATTTTATTTGCAACTCCAAGAGAGAGCGTTATGCTCGATTGTGGGTTCAGCCCCTCGATGTCTAGCTTGAGTGACAGAAACATGAGACTAGGGGATGTGCTGTTGCCACCAGGGATAAAACAACGGTGCTTGTACTTGCGGGTGCAAGGATTGTTTACTTTACGCAAAGTTCTTTTAATGCAGTTGTCTGTTGCTTTGAGTTTACACTTTGGGTGGGATTCGCAACTTAATACCAGCGAGATGTTCTGGATAGATATCTCAAGGTGGATGATTCGTAGTAGATGCAGATGGATTTCGGTCTACTTACCTTGGCGTACTGCCCATTGCTTTTGAGCCCTTCCTTTCTTTGCAGCATAGTTAGCATTGCGGTGCCTTCATAATCCTGTCAATTGCCCAACTGTGATTTGTTTACCTCGCTAGCACTTTTGTCGTCTTTTGGGAGAGAGACATCACTAGTGAAAATCACGGGACCCCGGTCCATCTTCACATTATTGTTCACACTACCAATTTACTTTCAGTATTTACTTTTCCGTTGCTATCACTATCATTATTATCTCTTGCGTTAATCCTTTGTAAACAGCAAGGTCGGAAGAATTGACAACTGCTCTGAACTCGTTGGGAGCAAAGTTATTTGTATCTGTGTGCAGGTCCAGGTGAAGTTAGCAACCTAGGTTGTGAACGGCGCCATTGTTCACTTTACCACCTACTTGTATCTCTTGAGTCCTACTGGAGACAATCTAAACCTTAGCATCTTCGCTAAGGGAAACTTGCCGTTGTGCTACATCAAACCTTCCACTTGGGGTAACCAACGAGGGGGCGAGAAGCCATCAGACGCGCGCACCCACACGACCCTTCGAATTCATAGGATAAGTGGGGGCATAAAGAGATTGTAGGTATTAGTACCATGTGAATTGGTTAATGAAGATGCGTCGACCCTTCGAAATTATAAGGATGAAGTTGTGGATCATCAAAGGCTTATGAGTATCATTGTAGTTATTAAATTGAGTTTATAGGGATTTCACGCTATTACTAGGGGACATAACATGGTAAAGGATTGGGCTCATTCCACACCCTAAACACCATACACGAGATAACAAAGAAGATGTCCATAAAAAGCCAAAGGAATCATGATCTACTTTGTATGGATGATAGTTGTATAGTCCGATCTTCTTGGACCAGACTGTCTAGTGGCCCAAGCCAGTCGTCCCTAAGGTCTATGTTGATACTAATCAACGATGGTCGGGGGCGATGCGGGGAGGGCCGACGATTAATCGGCCACGTGCAAGGTGGTGCAGAGAGGTGCGAGGACAAATCAGCGATGGGTAAGGGGGCGATGACATGAGGAAAATTGGCGGCTTCGATGCAGAGATAGGAAAGTGTGGTGTAGCTAAAATTTAAAAGTACTAACAATTTTGGTAGTGACATGGTTGTACTGCACACGCCAACACTTATATTATTATCTATGGCGTGTCACTATATTAAACGCCATCATAAATACTTCCTGGGCCACATAACCTGGTTTCACATAGTGTTGGCGTTGTGTTTCAATACCACGCTGATGCCCCACAGGCGTAAGGGATCGAGATAGTCTTCGCGGGTAAGTTAACCCAATTTATTGATTCGACACACGGGGAGCCAAAGAGTATTTATAAGCTTTGACAGTTGAGTTGTCAATTCAACCGCACCTGAAATATACTTGCTTGCAACGATAGATAAGTGGTAACGATAATATGATAGTGATAGTGGCAACAGCAAAAGTAACGACAAAAGTAACAACTAATGACCAGCAGGATTGAAAACACTGTAGGCTAGGGAGATGGATGGTTGGGCGCTGCATGGATGAGAGTGAACATATAATAGATTCCAACACGGGGCAAGGCACACAGAAAAGCAATGATCATCTAGGCAAATATCAAACATTAGGCAAGTATCCCGTAGGTAGTTGTGCGTGCTTGCAATAAGAACTTGCACAACATCTTTTGTCCTACCATCCCGCTACGAACGGGGCCAAAAGGAACTTATGGAGATTAATGTCCTCCTGTCAAAGAGCACTGGAACAAAGCAATAAACTCAATGGATACAAGGAATCCTCAAATCATGGACCATCCCCTTTGGTGTCCCAAGCTGTCACCTTTGGGATCGCCGGTCCGGACCATAATAGGTGCATACAACTCATAGATAGGATCTAAAACACAAATATATTCATGAAAACCCATAGGGTTCAGATCTGAAAACATGGCACTTGGGCCCAAAGTGACAAGCATTAAGAACAACAAGTTGTAGAAAAGATGATAAACACCAAAGTAGATGATAGGCAACATGCCCCCAACAATCTGACGAACTATTACATGATTAAACTCATCCAAAACCCTACCATCCCCTTTGCCTACAACAGGGAATTACTCACACATATGAAGAGAAGTCATGGAGGATGGATGGAGTGGTGATGGCGATGACGATGGCGACGATCTCCCCTCTCCGGAGGCCAAATCAGCCTCCAGATTATCCCTCCCGAAGAAGAACAGAGGGTGGCGGCGGCTCCGCGACGGAAACTGGGAAAACGACTTCTGTTCTGGGGTTTTCTCATCGCGGGGATAAATAGGAGTCTCGGTAGGGCACCAGAGGAGGGGGGGGGGAGCTGCCCAGGCGGCCAGAGGGCGCGGCCCCACCCCTGGCCGCGCCAGGGAGGCGCCTGGGGCCCCCAGAGCTCCCCTCTGGTCCCACTTCTGGCTCCTGGCTCCTTCGGGTGCGTGGATTTTCTGGGAATTTTCTGGGACGTCTAAAAATCCATTTTCCTGCGCACAAATAGACCATACAGGCAGCTCTGCTGAAAATAGCGTTAGTCCGGGTTAGTTTCGTCTAAATCATGCAAGAATGAGGGCAAAACAATAGCAAAAGTGTTTGGAAAAGTAGATACGTTTGAGACGTATCAACTCCCCAAGCTTAGCATATTGCTTGTCCTCAAGCAATTCAGTTCAACGAACTGGACGCGACAAAGAAAAATTTGACAAACTCTTTTGCTTCATTAGATGTATATAAGCATGTACTACGAAAAGAGTGTAGCAGGTATTGAAACAATGCTATAAGGACAATGCACGAAGCAATTCTTCTTTCATGTGATCAGTCACAAACAACTAAAAGTAAATAATAAGCTACTGAAAATCAAGACAGGATCACAATGCACATAGCTTGAACATACTTGAGTGGCATTTCGCTAGCCTCCATGAGTGAAGCAAAACATAAATGCAGAAACTCCTCCGGAGTTTTAAAGGTGACTAGAACTCAGTATTTCAGACTAGCAATAAGACAAGCATGCAGAAGACAATGTAATACTTTGGGACAATGCATGTTACACTAAGAATGAAAATTATGCTCTCATAGTTGGTGCTTTGAAGAAAGAAGGGGAGACTCTCGAACCGTGGCTTTTGATGGCAAGGTTGAAAACCCGTGAAAGAAAGCAAAGACTAAACATGTGCCAGAGCTCTTGGTTTTGAAAACAGAGATAAAACTCTTTTGAGAGGTGTAACTTTCCAGTCAACGGTGAACGGTAAAGGTCTCTCAATATCTCACATGCCAACCATATTAATGCCTTTTGCTTACACATATTCCCTTATCCATAAATCCCTTGATGGTCTACGGAACCTTTTATTTTGCCTCAAGGATGGAAGGAGGGTATCGTTCCATCTATCATAAGCAGCATTTGGTCCATTTCACTCCATCATCAAGTATGGGGGAGGTGTAACTCTCATATATATTTTTCTTGACTAGTTAAAACTTCCGTCAAAATATTTTTGGCATGCAAGATACTGATTTCCCCTCACCTCACCATGAGCTTGTACGGTTACAAAAGGGAAGCTTTTGAATAAATTTCAAGATGGCACATGAAAGTCTAAGTTAGGAGTGGCTGGTAAATACCACCTGTAGGTAGGTATGGTGGACTCAAATGGAACAACTGGGTTTTGAAAAGGAGTTTGGAAGCACAAGCAGAATTCCGCTTAGTGCGAGCGAAAGGATAGCAAAAGACTGGGAAGCGACCAACTAGAGAGCAATAACTGTGATAATCATGCAGAGCGACAAAGCAACATTGAATCGGGCATGAAAGTGATATAACTATTCTGAAACAAAAAGATCATCAAGGCAAAAGTAGACTTTATAGTCATAAGCATGTGTGAACATGTGCCAAGTCAATCGAAAAATTCTCCGAAGGGAAATACCACTTCAGTATGCCAAACCATGAACAATGCAATGCATGTAAATCATTTCAACAACACATTATGTACTCTAGCTATTTGAGACTAGCCACAAGGAAAGCATGAACACTGGGAAAGCATTGTAAACATAGCACTATGTCGCTACAAGCTGGTCTCTAGATCATAAGTACATGCATATGTACAAAAGTAGAAACAAGAAGAGTTCATACCGGTTTTCCTTGTTGCTTCCCTTCCGTCGATCTTCGTCATTACTGCCTGGTCACTTGCACGATCAAACGTAGGAAATATAATCAAATGCCATCACGGACTTGAGCTGAACTCTGAAAACAAAGCAAACTAAAGAGAGAAAGGAAATCTTTTTGGGTTTTTTTAAAAGGTTAGAAGAAAGCAAAAGAAAAGAGACAATATTTTTGTTGTTTTTTTGCAAAGAAAGAAAGAAAGAAAAACGGGCAAAAAGCTTCAAAAAGATCAAAGCGAATAAAACGGATAATACAATGGAAAAGTGAGAAGGGCACGTACTCCCCCAAGCTTAGGCTTTTGGCCTAAGTTGGTAGTAGCTAATGTCCCCAGAAGCCTCCTGCTCCAGGGTAGTACTGGTGAGTCCAAGGGTCGTATGAGGCTTCCGGCGCGTACACCGAAGTCCTCGGATCCTCCCACGAAGAAGGATCCGTGCTCCAAGCAGAGGAAGACCCTTCACCCAACTGGGTGACAGTCTCCCCCTGGAAAGGTGGAAACTCACCATGCTCCTCCTCGTCGGGCACAACCCCCTCCATGGGGTTATGAAACTGATGCTGGATCACGAACTCATCGAACTGGATAACATCAAAGGACCACCCGTTCCTGCGAGAAAAATCAAACAAAAGAGGTGCAGGTAGATGGATCTTGCGTTCCGTGGTGGCTCCGAAACGCAAGATATAATCAAGGTTACCAAACTCGGAAGTCATGGTAACAAACTTGTGCCTTTTCATAGCAGTAAGATCAAAACTTAAATAAGAAAAAGGCTTGTCATTGGGGTGTGGGGTGCCATTAAGAGACTCTAGGATAAGTGTGGCGTAAACGCCACCAAATAAGTCTCCCTTGTTACCGTTCATAGCAAGGCGTCGAGCAATTAAGGCACCCACATTATAATCAAACCTCCCTGAAAGAGGGGTTGCCAGGATAGCAATATCCGGCGCAGATATGTTGCTCGTGTTGTCACGAGCTAACACCCCTCTAGCAATATAATACGCAAAATACCTGAGGTGTGGGAATACGATGCTGGAGATCTTTGACCGATGAATATCCCTTGTATCCATGCTACAGAGAGAGTTGAAGACGGTTCTCAGCTCGGAGGGCTGAGAGCTCATCTTCGCCGTCAGTTCCACGTTCGGCACACCTATTATTTCACAAAACTTTTCCAAAGGCATGGTCAAAAGATCATTGTAAATTTTAAACTCAACAGAACCAGCATCAAGGTTATATCTAAAACTGTTAATAAAACAGGAGGTGAGTTTTTGATACTGGACAACACGGCACGTTGCGAGCCGCGTCAGACCTGCATTAGCACAAAGATTATAGAACTCCTCCCTAATTCCTGCAGCTTCAAGGAATTCATCGCACGGGAAAGTCATTGCACGTGCTTGATTTGTTGGGGTTCGCAGCAGAAAACACAAATTTTTCTAACTAGCGTTCCCTTAACCCAAGATCTAGCTAGCCGTATTACCGTAACAGATAGTAATGCGGAAATAACATACCTCGGGGTGTAGTCCGTTGCGCGGGAAACGTTCCCGCAAACGTCGTTGATGTAGCCGATCAAGTTTCACAGCCCCCTGGCTGTGTTGAGCACCCGGATGGGTGTAGTTCCACACGTGCAGCACCTCGTAGTACTCGCACACGTACGAGACTCGATGACGACCTCCGTTCTCCGATCCAGCGGAGGGGGCGGAAGCAGACCTCCGGACGGAGCTTCGGCAGCACGACGGCCTCCGATTCTAGCAGAGAGGTCTCAATTCCACTACAGGCTCACACTAGGGAGCCCACCGTGGAAGAGACCAGAGAGGGGAGGAGACCGGAGAAAACCGATCTCAATTCGGAGTTATATTTATTTTCTCATGAATTTCTGTGTATTAATTATGTGCACCCTGCCTGTCTTTATATAGGCTGGGGAAGGGAGTCAACCCACCTCCCCTAGCAATGTGGGACTAAACCCTTTGCTAGGGGGGAGTTGGCCGGCCAAGGGGGGAGAGGGGGCGCACCCCTCATGGGCCCTAGGGCCCATGGCGCCTCCCCCCCTTTTTCTTTTCTTTTTTCTTTTTCCCTTTAATTCCTTAATGGGCCTTTTTCTCCACTAAGGCCCATAGCACATATTAATTAGAAATAAAATGATTTTAATTATTAATTAAATTAATTAATAACTAAAACATATTATTTCATCTCCCGGTGCTCCGGAAACACTTCCGGCTCACTCCGAACTTGTTTCGGTTCAATACGGTACTCCTCCGATATTGTCTCCCTTATTCTCTGGTTGCTCCGATGGTTCCGAAAAGGTCTCCGATTTCATCGAGCCCTTAAGTGTGTTACCCTACGGTCCGAGAACACTCCAGTCATGACCGAGCAGAGGCAACAGTCAATGATCATCAGTGGGACCTGGATGCCCATAATGACCCCTGTGCATTCCGGATATCAACACCGATTGGACCTTACGCCGTATAGCATTCCCTTTGTCAGCGATACTGGATTGTTCCGAGATTCGATCAATGACATCCTATGTCTGGTTCAATCTCGTTCCGAACTAAATCCTCATTCACTCGTTCCCGTGATATTCATCCCCGTGACCTAGTCACACGCTGCGCAGCTTTATGGATGGAATCTCACCGAGTGGGCCCCGAGTATCTATCCATTATATGGATTGACAAATCCCGCTCTTGTAAACAATACTCCTCAACGTATCTTCACGGAATACCTAAGATACAACCGTTATGACCCGCATATTTCAGTCAGGTGGTGGGATGTAAGTCAAAGCATCCGGGAAGATAGTGATTATGCACGTACTCACGGTCAAAGGAACGGTCTACCACGTTCTGTAATTACAACACTGAACCTTCATAAGATTTGATCATGCTGTAATGCTTACTTTGGGTAATGTTCATCACGTCACTTAACCCGTGAGGTGACCTCATAGTCAAGAGACTTAATTGTCCATGATCGCGAAACCACGACCATCATGTTGACCATGAACTAGTTATCGATGTAGAGGCTAACTAGGAACTCTGGGGTTTCTATACCACACCTGCATCATTGTTTCACTGATGCAGTTCTAGCACGGTATGAAACTGGTTATGAACTTGCTTAGATATATTGGAATAATCATATATTATTTGCCTCTAGAGCATATATCCAACATGATTTGTGTCCTCCAACAATTCTAAGGGCACATGATCTTCGTTGTAGCTCACCCTAGCAGTCGAGGGCGAAGCTGAAGCTCTCGTAACTCGATCGGAGCGCTCGTGCCTTTTCTTCCCAAGCCACCCCTTTGCTCTTCCTAGCAAACTCATTTCTGAAAATTTTGACAGATTACAAAAACAAGGATTTAAACAAAGTGAGTTAAGGCAAACTACTCAACTCACTTACCTAAGGCATAAACTTGCATCAAAACTTGGAAAATAAAATTCTACACATGCATGCAAGCTCACATAAACAGCACCAAGGGCTACTAAATACTCACAAATGAAGCCACCAATCAAAAATCTAATTGGAGGGGTGAAAGAGTTACATACCAGGGAGTATTTGCTCAAAATTTCAGCTCGAATGGTGGGCTGTAGAGAGAGATCGAAAATTTCCTCCAAGAACAGCAAGAACGCAAGAACCAAATGCAGAACTCGTGCTTTTGGAGAGAGAAGAAGGAGGAGGAAGAAGACATACCTGGAGGTGGGGCCTGTGGGCCCCAGGCGCCCTGTGGGCGAGGCCAGGGGGCAGGCCACGCCAGCTGCCCCCCTCTGGTTAGCCCCAGGTGCCTCTGGGTCACTCCCGACATGGACATTTTTATTTTATTTTTCTGGAATTTTTCTGAAAACTTCACTGTTGAAAATTTCTCGGAGTTCAAAAAGCTGCAAAACTTTCTGAAAACTTAAAGCGGTTATTAGTATTGTGAAGCTGAAAAAACACAAAAACTTGGTACATCAAAGAGAATGAAAGCCAAAGCAAATGAAAACATAACAAGCTTAACTTTTTACCTATATAAAACAAGCTTACTAGTAAGGTTGATCAATTCTTACCAACAAACCGGCGATATACAGAACAAGAAGTCTCACCCCTTATGAAGTGATCATTGCACCTTTACTTTGATGGACATTGTCCCCACCATAATGGTTTTGTATTTGTGGTGCACATGTAATGGACAGTCCCATTCTCCAATCTTCACGGTCTCGATATTCTCTATAGAGTTAAGGCCATGCCTCTTGTCGATCTTCTTTGGAAAATACACCGTGTGTTCTTTATCATCAACGTTGAAAGTGACCTTTCCTTTATTGCAATCAATGATATCACCTGCGGTTTTAAGAAAAGGTCTACCAAGAATAATGGACATGCTCCCATCTTCGGGCATGTCAAGCACAACAAAATCTGTAAGGATCAAACAGTTAGCAACTTCAACGAGTACATCCTCACAAATACCTATTGGGACAGCTGTTGATTTGTCAGCCATCTGAAGGGAGATATCTGTAGGGATTAGTTTATCTAAACAAAGCCTTTTGTAAAGAGAGAAAGGCATAACACTCACTCCTGCACCAAGATCACATAAAGCAGTTCTGACGTAATTATTCTTTATGGAGCAAGGAATGGTGGGTATACCTGGGTCACCGAGCTTCTTAGGAATCTTGCCACTGAAAGAGTAGTTAGCAAGCATAGTAGATATTGCCTCATTAGGAACTTTTCTTTTATTAGTAACAATATCTTTCATATATTTTGAATAGGGAGGTAACTTAATAGCACCAGTCAAAGGAATTTGAAGAAAAAGAGGCTTCATCCATTCACAAAACTTATTATAATGCTCTTCTTCTTTGGATTTGAGGGACTTACCTGGAAAGGGCATGGGTTTCTGTATCCATGGTTCTCTTTCCTTCCCATGTCTTCTTGCGATGAAGTCTTCTTTAGAGTACCTCTTGCGTTTATCGGGTGCTTCTTCTTCTCTTACCTTGAGAGAATCGTCCTTCTCTGCGTCCTTTTCTTCAGACTCGGCACCGTCTTCTGTTTCAGCATCGGAGGTAGATATGTTGTTAGGATCAATAGCTGGCTTTTCACTTGTAATAGGATCATCGGGATTGTCAGCCTCCTTGTGTTTCTTCTTCTTCTTTTTCTTCGGAGAGCTAACAGTCTCGTCTTCTTCTTGTACTTGAGAATCTTACTCGATCCTCTTTGGATGCCCCTCAGGATAGAGTGGGTCCTGGGTGTGTGTTCCACCCCTAGTTTTAATTCCATAAGCTTGTATGTCCTGTTTGGCATTATTAGCAAGCAAATATTTTTGCACATTAGAAATTTGTTCAAGCTGAGTTTGAACCATATGAAAATGCTTAACAAGACATTTAACATCATTAATTGTTCTTTCTAGAACCTCACACAAACTTTTGATAGCAAGAGAATTATCATGCAACTGACTTTGTAATCTCCTATTAAAATGGTCTTGCTTAACAATAAAATTATCAAGCTCATCTAAACATTGGTCGGGAGGCTTACCTTTAGGGATGTCACTTTCAGTAAAGTCTAATAGAGAGTGTACCTCTACCAAGGGAGTGTGAGTAGTAGGCTCACACAACTTCTCAATAGGCGGTAAATTCTTCACGTCTTCGGCTTTAATACCTTTCTCCTTTATAGACTTCTTTGCTTATTGCATATCTTCGGGGTTCAGAACAAGCATGCCCCTCTTTTTTGGTGGTAGAAGTGGCTCAGGAACGGACCAATCTTCATGGTTCTTGGCGATTTTGCACATTAATTCTTCTGCATCATCCGGCGTTATTTCCCTGAAAACACAACTAGCACAACTATCTAGATAGGATCTGGATTCATCGGTTAAACCAGCGTAAAATATATCAAGCAGTTCATTCTTGGGGACTCCATGTCCCGGCATAACCTTAAGTAAATCACAAAACCTCCCCCAAGATTTAGGGAGGTGCTCATCCTGCAATTGTTTAAAGTTATAGATTCTTTGCAAAGCAGCATGTTGCAGATGAGCTGGGAAATACTTATCAACAAATAATTGGACTAAGTCCTGGGGACTCTTAACGGAACCATAGGGTAGTGCATCATACCATGTTTTAGCGTCTTCCTTCAAAGAAAAAGGAAAAATCTTGGCCACATAGAAGTTTCGTATCTTCTGATCAGTAGTGAATAGGTTTCCTAGCTCAGCGAGTTTGGTCAAGTGTGCTATAGCATCATCATTTTCTCTGCCATAAAAGGGGTCAGCCTCGACTGTAGATATAAGTGAAAGATCAACAGAGAAATCATAATCAGGATCATTGATGCATATAGGAGATGTGGCAAATTGAGGATCAGGAATAACTTTGTTCTTCATGGAGTGCTTTTTGAGCAACTCCTTAACAGCACCAGGGTCAGAGTCGACACACTCTCTGAGTTCCCTGCAAAAATCATCATCAAGAGTAACATAATCATCATCAAGGATTCTCTCCTTGAGTTCATCTAAGCTTGGGTAACCAAAGGTTTTGCAGGTAGGAATATAGGTAGCAGGGGTCTCGGTCTTGGATTTTGCTGCAGCCTTAGCAGTCTGTGTTTCAATATAGTGACCAAGAAAAGTAGCATCATCAAGAGGAGTGGAAGCATCATAAAAAGTATCAGACATAGTGACAGACTCAATAGAAGCATCATGTAGTGGTGGTGAAGTAAACTTACTCATAACAGAAGGTGAATCAAGTGTAGCACTAGTGTTCAGAACAGTACCTTCTTGTACGGGACGGTAAGATCGGAACCTTGGGGTCTCCTTTCTTACCCATAGCGGATGATGTGCAGCAGGCAGGATACTTCAAGTAGACTTGTAAATATTGCTATGCTCCCCGGCAACGGCGCCAGAAAACGCTGCTTGATGCCCCACAGGCATAAGGGATCGAGATAGTCTTCGCGGGTAAGTTAACCCAATTTATTGATTCGACACACGGGGAGCCAAAGAGTATTTATAAGCTTTGACAGTTGAGTTGTCAATTCAACCGCACCTGAAATATACTTGCTTGCAACGATAGATAAGTGGTAACGATAATATGATAGTTATAGTGGCAACATCAAAAGTAACAACAAAAGTAACAACTAATGACCAGCAGGATTGAAAACACTGTAGCCTAGGGAGATGGATGGTTGGGCGGTGCATGGATGAGAGTGAACATATAATAGATTCCAACACGGGGCAAGGCACACAGAAAAACAATGATCATCTAGGAAAATATCAAACATTAGGCAAGTATCCTGTAGGTAGTTGTGCGTGCTTGCAATAAGAACTTGCACAACATCTTTTGTCCTACCATCCCGCTACGAACGGGGCCAAAAGGAACTTACGGAGATTAAGGTGCTCCTGTCAAAGAGCACCGGAACAAAGCAATAAACTCAATGGACACAAGGAATCCTCAAATCATGGACCATCCCCTTTGGTGTCCCAACTGTCACCTTTGGGATCGCCGGTTCCGGACCATAATAGGTGCATACAACTCATAGATAGGATCTAGAACACAAATATATTCATGAAAACACATAGGGTTTAGATATGAAAACATGGCACTCGGGCCCAAAGTGACAAGCATTAAGAACAACAAGTTGTAGCAAAGATGATAAACACCAAAGTAGATGATAGGCAACATGCCCCCAACAATCTGACGAACTATTACATGATTAAACTCATCATTTCCCTACCATCCCCTTTGCCTACAGCAGGGAATTACTCACACATATGAAGAGAAGTCATGGAGGATGGATGGAGTGGTGATGGCGATGACGATGGCGACGATCTCCCCTCTCCGGAGGACAAATCAGCCTCCAGATTATCCCCCCCGAAGAAGAACAGAGGGTGGCAGCGGCTCCGCGACGGAAACTGGGAAAACGACTTCTGTTCTGGGGTTTTCTCATCACGGGGATAAATAGGAGTCTCGGTAGGGCACCAGAGGAGGGGGGGGGGGGAGCTGCCCAGGCGGCCAGAGGGCGCGGCCCCACCCCTGGCCGCGCCAGGGGGCGCCTGGGGCCCCCAGAGCTCCCCTCTGGTCCCACTTCTGGCTCCTGGCTCCTTCGGGTGCGTGGATTTTCTGGGAATTTTCTGGGACGTCTAAAAATCCATTTTCCTGCGCACAAATAAACCATACAGGCAGATCTGCTGAAAACAACGTTAGTCCGGGTTAGTTTCGTCTAAATCATGCAAGAATGAGGGCAAAACAATAGCAAAAGTGTTTGGAAAAGTAGATACGTTTGAGACGTACCACACGCCAACGGTAAGGTTAAAAAACTGGCATACCAAATATTCCAATCCCAGCCCGTTATTTCCAAAAACTAATGTTGGCGTGGATAAAACTGATGTGATAACAATGAAAGTTGTGGATAAGCATTTCTCTACTAGTGTGTGCTTTGACTATGTCGTCAAGATGTACTTTCATATAACGGAAAATAATTTAATTATACAATCATGTATGCGTTGATTTACCTTTCAATATTCAACTTAATTTGTAAGGTTCGTGGTTTTCTTATTTGTAGAAAACATTGGATCTTGATTGTCATCATTTCAAAGTGCAAGAAAAAGTCTACTACTTAGATTCTGTTTAAACAACAAAAGAGTCTATGTATCTACGGGGGTGCGGCAACATGCGCGTTCATGTTTAGTATGCTTTACATCATCTGGACTTTGCGAACAAGATGACCCACCAACATGCCCAACACTCAAATTATGGGACGGAGGGAGTACAAAGCAACCTGACAGAATCTGTTTTTCGATAGAGGGTGATATATTAATATCGAAAAGATACCAATCCAATCCGGTGTACAACACTCTTCGCTAAATTGAATTCAAAACAAAAACAAAACTCAATCTAGGACTCAACATGTGGGCGAGTTGATCCCTGGTATACAGATTAACATGTTGAACTTAGATCAACCCTTGAAACACACTAGCAAGATCTTCTTTCAACATGGTGGAATGATAGACCTGTATTAATTTGATCAGCAGGAGCGCCCTACACATTTGTAAGTACAATATTGATTAACCGCAATTACAACGCCATGAGCGGCAAATACATCCTGGCCAATCAGGATTGCTTGCCTTATCCATCCCTTGAGACGGCGTGGTGATACGTCCAAAACGTATCTATAATTTCTGCTTGCTCCATGCATGTTTTGTGTGATATTGCTATGATCTATGTACACTTTCATACACTTTTGTTCATATTTGGACAAACCTATTAACTCAGTGCACCCCAGTGCCAGTTCCTGTTTTCTGCTGTTTTTCTATTTCAGTTTTCCCCCATATAAAAAGTGCCAGAAAAATTCCGGGAAAAATACAGGAAAAGTCAGCGTACAGGAAGCTTCGAGAAAAGCCCGGGAGGGGCCAGAGGGGAGCCAGGGGGGCCCAGGCGGCCACCCGGCGAGGCCCCACCCTTGGCCGCGCCAGGGGGGCGCCTGGCCCCCCTGGTCCACCTCTGGCTGCCCCCTTCGCCTATTTATTCTCCGTCACGGGAAAATTCCAGAAGAAGAACCCTATTCCGCAAACTCGTCTCTGTTCCGCCGCCGCCGCGCTTCCGATATCGGGAGCACCAGAAGACCTCTTCCCGGCACCCTGCCGGAGGGAGGATTGACCTCCGGGAGTCTCCTCTCCACCATGGATGCTCCCCGGATGTCTCGTGAGTAGTTTTCCTTGGACCATGGGTCCGTGATCAGTAGCTATGTGATGTTCTCCTCCCCTCTTTGATCTTCATTGTTTAGACCTCGTGAGTTTCCCTACATGATCGAGGCACCTTTGTAATATTTATGTTGTTGCTATGCTGAGTTTGATGAGATCTGATGGATTATGAGATTATGTTCAGATTGTGATAGAGTAATATATTTGGTTTTTATCTCTTATATTTTTGTTCCTAAGTAATTCTTGCATGTTCTCCGTTGCTGTTTATTGCTTTGGCCAAGTAGTAGGTAGTGATTCCAAGAGGGAACGTTGTGCTAGATTGTGGGTTCATGCCCCCCGATGACACGCTTGAGTGACAGAAACATGAGTCTAGGGGATGTGCTATTGCCACAAGGGGGAAAACAACGGTGCTTGTAACCGCGGTTGCAAGGATTGTTTACTTTACGCAAAGTTCTTTTTATTGCAGTTGTCTGTTGCTTTGGGTTTACACTTTGGGTGGGGCTCGCAACTTAATACCAGCGAGATGTTCTGGATAGATATCTCAAGGTTGATGATTACTAGTAGATGCAGATGGATTTCGGTCTACTTATTTTGGCGTACTGCCCGTGCTTTTGAGCCTCTTCCTTTCTTTTGTAGCATAGTTAGCATTGCGGTGCGTTCATAATCCTGTCAATTGCCCTTCTGTAATTTGTTTACCTCGCATAGCAGTTTTGTCGTGTTTTGGGAGAGAGACGTCACTAGTGAACATCACGTATCCCGGTCCATATCCTCATTATTATTTCCAAGCTATATTTACTTTACTGCTTTTACTTGCTATCATTATCCCTTGCGTTTTATCCTTTGTGAACAACAAGACCTGAGAGATTGACAACCTCTCTGAACTTCGTTGGGAACAAAGTTATCTGTGTCTGTGTGCAGGTCCACGTCAGTTGCGCCGCTGACACCTACTTATCATCTCTGGAGTCCTACTGGAGACAAACCTTGGTATCTTCACCGAGGGAAAACTGCTGCTGCACTACATCTCAAACCTTCCACTTGGGGTAACCAACGAAGGGCGAGAAGCCATCAAGCAAGTTTTCTGGCACCGTTGCCGGGGACTCCGAGTGCTAAGATAGGGGAGTTGCACACTACCCTTTACCTTTGTTTTTTAGTCTTGTTAGTTTACCTTTCAGTTTTTATCTTTGTGTCTTTTATCAAAATTTACAAAAAAATCTGCCACACTTGCTGCTACTATGGGTTCCACTGAAAACACCAAGTTATGTGACTTCACTAGTCACAACAACAAAGACTTTATCTGCACTCCCATTGCTACACCTGCCACTTCAGCTACCTCTTATGAAATTAAACCTGCTTTGCTAAACCTTGTTATGAGAGATCAATTCTCTGGTGCTGGAGATGATGCTGCTTTACACTTGAATAATTTTGTTGAATTATGTGATATGCAAAAGTATAAAGAAGTAGAAGGTGATTTTGTTAAGCTCAAGCTCTTTACTTTCTCTTTAAGGGGAGATGCTAAAATCTGGTTTCAATCTTTGCCTAGAAATAGCATAGATTCTTGGGATAAGTGCAAAGATGCTTTTATAGGGAAGTACTACCCTCCTGCTAAGATTATCCAATTGAGGAGTAATATTATGAATTTTAAACAATCGGATAATGAACACGTTGCCCAAGCTTGGGAACGAATGAAATCTCTTGTTAAGAAATGCCCTACACATGGTTTGACTACCTGGATGGTTATCCAGACTTTTTATGCAGGCTTGAACTTTACCTCGCGGAACCTGTTAGATTCGGCCGCGGGAGGAACCTTTATGTCAACTACACTTGGTGCTGCCACGAAGCTTCTTGATGAAATGATGACCAATTATTCCCAATGGCACACCGAACGCGCTCCAATAGGTAGGAAGGTAAATTCTGTCGAGGAAATTACCTCCCTCAATGAAAAAGTTGACTTAATTATGTCTCTACTTACCAAGCAACCCTCTATTGATCCTCATGATGTTCCTTTAAATTCTTTGGTTGCTCAAGAACAAGTAGATGTGAACTTTATTGCTAGAAACAACTTCAACAACAATGCTTATAGGGGAAATTTTGCTAGCAATCCTAGACCGTTTCCATCCAGCTATGGGAACAACAATACCTACCCTAGCAACAAGAACCCCTCCTCTGAATTAGAAAGCATGCTTAGAGACTTTATCACTACCCAAAAAGCCTTCAACAAAAATGTAGAGGAGAAATTAGCTAAAATAGATAATCTCTCTTTGAAGGTAGAAAGCTTAGCCCTTGATATTGAGATGCTTAAAATTAGAACCTCTCACCTTGAGGAGAATAAGGCCACTCCTATTAATGCTATCCAGTTACAAATCAATGAAAATATTTGGATGATGGCTAAACTTAAAGAAAGATGGGCTAGAGAAAAAGAGGAAGAGGATAGAATTAAGAGCCTTACTACACACCACACAGTTTCCACTATCCAAATTGTTGAGGACACCCAAACTATTAGCACCCAATGCACTCCTAGTCCCGTTGGACCTATTAATGGTGATGCTAATACCTCAACCGTAGAAAAAGAAACTCCTATGAACATAGAGAGTTTCAAACAAGTGAGCCTAGATGACACTACTACCACCTTTGATAGTAGTGATATTGATTTTGATAGTTTTACCCTCTCAGAAGTTATCAGTTTGCTACACAAAATGTCTAGAGACCCCCACACTAGCACACTTAATCTTGCCTTCACGGAGCATATCACAAATGCTCTCATCAAAGCTAGGGAGGAGAAGCTTAGAGTAGAAGCCTCCATACCTAGGAAGCTAGATGATGGTTGGGACCCTATGATCAAAATTAAATTAAATAACTTCTCTTGCTATGCTTTATGTGATGTTGGAGCTAGTACCTCCGTTATGCCCAAAAGAATATTTGATATGTTTGAGTTGAAGCCCTTTGAGCCTTGTTCTTTTGGTGTTCGTCTTGTTGATTCTTCCATAAAGAAACCTTTGGGGAAGATCGACGATGTTCTTATCATTGTCAATGACAACTATGTTCCCGTTGATTTTATTGTTATGGATATAGAGTGTGAACTTTTGTGTCCAATTATTTTGGGACGTCCTTTTCTTCGCACCGTTGGTGCGGTTATTGACATGAAAGAGGGGAATATAAAATTCCAATTCCCATTCAAAAAGGGGATGGAACACTTCCCTATAAAGAAAATCAAGTTACCTTTTGAGTCTGTTACACGGGCTAGTTATTATCTTTCTCTTGATAAAACTTGATTCTTGTTTTGCATTAAGCCTAGCTAATGGCTTTAAAGAAACGCTTTCGGGAGGCAGCCCGCAACGAATTTAGGTGTTTTCTTTTTGCTTTTGTTCTGTCTTGATGATAGTTACTTCTGTAGCAACATCATTGTATCTTTATTTTTCAGCTTTGTGCCAAGTTAAAGCCTCTTACGGCAAGGGAAGTAAAAGTTGTGACATGCTGTCCAGAAAACAGATTCTGTCCTCGTGACCAGAAAAATTCCATAAAAATTCCAGAAAAATCCCAGTTCATATTTTTGAGCTGAAATTTTTACACAGTATGATCTATACAATTACGAAACTTCCGTATGTTCTGAGTTTTTTGATTCGAGTTACATAAGTGCCCCTAAAAAATTCTTTACTATCTGCTGTTCTGTTTTTCACAGATTCTGCCACGTTTTGTCTCTCCTAACTTTTGCAAACCTTAAGCTTGCTTTTTCTTTGAAAAAACTTTTTGGCACTCTTGAAAAACATTAGCTCTTCAAGAATATCTTTATATCCAGTGGATTTTTTTTATTTATTAAGGGTACTAACCTCTCTAATCAGCTTATGATGAGTTATGTATGAAGGGAGTTTTCAAGTGTGTGATGGAAGATGATGAAAGAAGATCCAGGAGTGTCAAGCGCTCAAGCTTGGGGATGCCCCCATGCATCCCCAATAAATATTCAAGGAGACTCAAGCGTCTAAGGTTGGGGATGCCCCCGTGCATCCCCTTCTCCATCAACAATCATCAGTTCGTCCTTCGTCTCACTATATTTTTATCACTTCATGCGTTATGTGCTATGCTTGGAGCGTCTTGCTCTTAGATTTTGTTTTTAGTTTTCTTTAGCTTTGCTTGCTGTTCATAACAAGTTAGATCCCGTCTTACTTTGTGTGGGAGAGAAACACGCTCCTTTTTCAAAATCTAGAACACATCATAGGATTTTTCCTGCTTATCCTTCTGCTGTTGTGTGTTCTTTATTTTTTCATAGCTACTGCCATGTTTAGTTTTAGTCTTAGTTTGTCTTTAGAAAGAGCCTTGGCTTTTGTTTACTTTGTTGCTGGAACTCTTTTTAGTTTTCATGTTTATATTGTTAAAGAGAGTTGGTTGTTGCACTGAGTTGTGTCTTGTTTTGAAAGTAGGTATTTGAGGTTGCTATTTAATTTTAGTAGTAACTTGCAATAGTTTTGAGGTATTGATGTGTCAGAACCCCAACTAGGGTAAGTGCTAGGTTTGTTTGTGCCCTTTGCATCATGAAAAATTCAAAAAGAAAATCAAAAATGGGGAAAAGAAAAGCCCTGAGAATTTAAATAAATGGCCAGATAAAAATATTTTTCCAAAAATCATTTGAATATTTGGAAAATTCCTATAAATGATGCTGATCATTTTAAAAGTGGTTTGGGTATTTTCCCATACTCATGGAATTTTCTAATATTCAAAAGGTGCTCTGGAAATTAAAGTTTACCCCTATTTGAATTGAAATTCAAATTAATTGAATTTCAAAAATGTCCAAATTCTTTATGTGACTAGCTACTGGTCCCCTAGTATTTATAAAAGTATTTGGACTTTTATTAAAAATGCCTAGCTAATTTAATTAGTGGGGCCAACCTATTTGCAGAAATAATAAAAAGAAAAGAAAGCAACGACTTACCTGGCGCCCTGGGCAAGGCCCACTCGCCTTGGCCTCGGCCCAGCCCAGCTCGCCCGCGTGTCGTCTTCCTCCCCGCCCCTCCAAGCAGCTCGCTGGAGCTGGGGAGTGCGGCGACGACGCCACCGCGACACCGCGGGTTCTAGGCCACTCCCCTTCCTCTTCTCCTCGCCACCGCGACACGCAGAAGCCGCCCGCACCTTTTCCCCCTCCTCTGGACCCCTTTCCCCGTCGTCTCCGGCGAGATTTAGCGAAGACCCGAGAGCACGCCGGAGCACCTCGCTGCGCCTCCGTGGCCACCCGCCTCCTCAGCCGCTGCGACCATGTCCAGGCGAAGCGCCGCTGTCCTCTCCGTCGAAGCCCTCAACTAATAGAGCCGGGCAAGCTCCTCACGCGACGCTAGGTTCTCCGACTTGCCGCCGGCCGCCGCGGAGTTCCTCGACGATTACCTCGTCGTCCGGCGTCCCCAGCACCCCTGGCTAGCACCAGAGAGCTCCTGGTGAGCCCCTCTATCTCCCTGTGCCCTCCGTTGCTCTTGCCGTAGCCGGAATCACCAAGCCCTCCGGTACAGTGCCACGGCGTCCGCCGTTCCTCGTCGCCGGTGAGCCCCTGGTCCTCCCCACACTCCCCCGAGCCTTTCCTTTGAACCGCGGCTCCTTGGTGATCAGTTTGGTGCAAGCCCCGCACCAAATGGCCACCGGGAGCACCACCCCGTGCTGCGCCGCCGTGGCTAGGTCGCCGCCGGTTAGCCGCCGGCCGATTAGTGCTAATCACGTGCTTTTTCCCCCCTAGAGTCCATAACAAGTGGGCCCCAGGCCACCCCTAACCCACTGTTAGTTTAAACTAACAGAGGGGTTAACCCCTGAGAGACTGACATGGGGGCCCCAACAGTCAGACCCCCCCTGATGTCAGCATTGCATCATGCTGACGTAATAAACAATTTTTCCAGAGATTTAAAATAATCCAGAAAAATCCATAAAAGGGCTTAAACTTCAATAAATCATAGAAAATTCATATTAACTCCAAATTTAATATATAATATATGAAAAATTATCAGAAAAATACAAGGATTAAGAATATGCAATTTGTTTTTATGTTTGACCATTTTAAAATGGCGCAACAGTAGCAAATGTGCATATGGCTTAATTTTAATTCAAATTTGAAGTTTGAATTTGCATTCCAAATGCAATATACTTCAATTAAATTGAATTTGCCACAAATCAGTACCCTTTACTTCATGTCACAACAATATCATGTGCTTGTGCATTTTACTTCCGAAGTTGTCCCCCCTTGTTGATGATTGTTTCCGGTACCAGCTTTTCCGAGACGGTGATCACCCTGAAGAAGAAGACCACCGATAAGACCCGTGTACCGGCAGCAAGGCAAGCAAACCCCATTGATCATGTCTATAAAATCCTACTTCCCTCTCAGTCTCGCTTATGCATGTTTAGGAGATCACCGAGACACGTTCTTTCACATAGTTGAACCCATTCCGATGCATGACCTATCATTTTGCCACCGTATTAAGCAAACCACAATCCTAGCAGATTTAGGAGTTGTATGATGAGCATGTGGCCCCTGCAACTGTTACTGCTTTTGCTGCTTAGTGATACAAATGAGGATGTTATGTTTGTGAGTCGGGATGGAATGAACACAGTGATGCTGATGATAAACGTGTTGGTGAATCCACCCTAAACAAAGGTGAACGATGAGAGGCTGTGTAGGAGTACACAGTGGGTTGTCTCGTTGAACACTGCCCTAGGCTCCGAGTTCCTGTTTTGTGATCCAAGACAAAGAGTATGACCACATGTAGGGTTTTATGGGAGCCCCGTTTGGCCTCTTTACGTACCCGATCCAGTCCAGGAGTCACACTAGATTCGGGCTTTCCATTTGATTTATGTATAGATATGTGGGTGGACCTGTGAGGCAGTGAAACCATCTGTCAAAGGTGGCGTCTCGGTCCCTTACATTATCTGAGTCCGTTTCGTGGAACCGGCCGGACTCTTGAGCGGTGACAAACTCAGGTAGTCGACTCCTGGATTAGAGAAGGTGATGTGAGGGTAGTGCCTTGGTTTCATCCACGTCCGACATCCGCTTGAAGGGTGACAAGAACGAGGTGATAAGTGATGACACGCGTGTGAAGATGTACACCCCTGCAGGGTTAATGAACTATTCGAATAGCCGTGTCCGCGGTTATGGACTACTTGGAAACCTTTACTTGATCATAGACAACTTGAATGGATACTTATAAAACTCGCAAGATAAGCGTGAGTGCTATGGTGTGCTTCCTCGTGGGGAAGTCGAGGAAGTAACCATAGTGGTGTATTGGTTGGAGACTTGGTAGTGGACTCGTGCACGCTTCTTACCTCAAGTCTGGTATTCGTAGTTCAGGACTAGCCAAGTCAAAGCTGGCACTTCTGCATGTTGAACCCCACCTCCCTTTACCTTGATACTTGAGCATGAGTAGTGTAGTTCTAATGTAAGTCTTGCTGAGTACGACTTTGTACTCACGTTTGCTTATTCTATGTTTTAGATGAGAACCCGGACCCCGATGGAGTCACCTTCGTGAAGCTTGATGTTGACCTTGGTAGCATAGTCCCAGACAGCAGTCTGGTCCCTCGTGGAAGGGCATGTTTGTTGTACAAGGCTTCTCTAAGCCATTTGTTAATCTTGTCTCTACTCAGACCTAATTTGCTTCCGTTGTATGATGTAATGTGATCACAGACATGTGATCTTTGTATGCTCTATGTGTATATCAATAAAGAGTACTTTGTAGAGTTATGTGATGATACCTGCTGTTCATACTAGGCATGTGTGCTGCGTGTATGTTTATAACATGCATGTCTTAGTATGGGTTTTTGAGACCTTAGTTGTGATCTGGCTGGCGGTCTTTTATACACCAAGTGGCCCTTAGATGTGCGCAGCTTGGGGCATCGTGAGGCGATTGTTCGTGACTCTGTCACGTGCACACTTTGTTGTATGATCGAGCCCGCCCTAGACCCCGACTAAGTGATCGGGCTGGAGTAAGTCTATGTAAGAGTTAGGATCCAATCGATAACATGGTTGAGGCAACTTGTCTATGAGTATGGGATTCACCACCCATAAGCATTTAGACTTGTGAGCGGACGTTGAGGACCCATCTCAGTTGATCATCCAGCCTGAATGGGATGCCCCTCACGTTCGATGCTTACCGAGAATGTTCTGTGCTTGGCCTTGTCTGCTTAGACAAGTGGGTACGGTTCTCGGCTCTCCATGTGATTGTATCGTGACTGGAATTACATACGCTAACCCCGGGTCCCGACAGACTTGGTATCAGAGCAGGACTGTCTGTAGGCTTATCAAACCCTTGGTCGAAGTCGAGTCTAGCATTCTATAGTTATATAGTTACTCTGGGTATAAGGGAACAACGTAAGGCTTCCTTTTCTCCTTACCCTCATCGATCTGAGTTCTGGGTCACCTTTATCTTTTCTACGGGATGATAGGACTAGGCTCATCTATGTCTGACTAGAACATCTCGCTGAGTGCTTCCTTGTAGCCGTAGGATTGTTGTGGTCGTCCAGAGTGTCCGTGTTTTGAATCCCTTGAGGAAGTTTTGTCCAATCTCCTCGAGGTTTCCTTGTTTTCCATCCCGGTGTAGCCGTTATGCTGCCGGATTTGTTCCAAGTTTCTGTGGATCATTGCCTTCGCATTATAATCTTTTTCCGCCTTCATCATGTCTTGTTATCCTTGAATCCATCATTCAACCTGTTCTGATTGTTGATCTTTATCACACAGGATGTCAGGTGGAACTCGTAGTGCTGTTCGTCGGAATCGAGACCGTGTTCGGAATCGAAATGATGATGAACCTCTACCACCGCCTTCTGTGGCGGAAATCATGATGGAAGCTGAGAAGAATCAACGTGACCAAACACGTCTTCTGGATCTCATCGAGCAGAATACCTCACGTCATTGCAATGTGGTTGTGAGCATTCAGGACTTCATCCTCCTCAAGCCACCGGTATTCCGATGTTCTTATGAGCCCCTTGAAGCTGATGATTGGCTCCGTTCCATCAAGCGTAAGCTTGATACTGCACATGTTGCTCGCGATGATCGAGTTATATTCGCGGCGTACTTTCTGGAAGGTGCTGCTGCTGAATGGTGGGAGAACTATGTTGCGATGCAGCCTGATAGTCACCTAGTGACTTGGCAAGAGTTCTGTGATGCCTTTCGATGGTACCACCTTCTAGATGAGTTAATGGAGCGCAAGAAGGAAGAGTTCTGCAATCTGACTCAAGGAGAGATGTCCATGCATGAGTATGTGAGAGAGTTCAACCGTCTTGCTCGGTATGCCCAAGATGAGATCACCACCGATGCCAGAAAGCAGGCAAGGTTCCGTAAGGGACTTAGCCCTATCCTGCGCCATGATCTTAACCTCATCGAATTTGCCACCTTTGAGGATTTAGTCAACAGATCCTTTAGAGCTGAACATGGCAATGAAGTGTTCGAAGAGTCCCGCAAGCATGCTCTTGAGCTTGCTCCTTCTTCAAGTTCAGCCCCTCAGAAACGCAGACTTTGGATTCCAACCAGAGCCATACCTCAAAACTTTCTTCAGAGGCCACCATCCAATATATGCCATCCACCCCAACGCATTATTCCACCCCGGAATGATGGTGTGCAACCAAGTAATCCCACTCCCAACATTTCAGACAGGGTATGCTTTAAGTGTGGTCTTCCAGGCCATTACTATCGTCAATGCCCTCAGGCCTTGATGGCACCACGCCATTCTCGACATAAGCCTTCAAAGAAATCAACCACCAAAACCATCCCGGCAAAGCTTTCAGTCACAAGTAGTGGTTATGTGAACCAAATCTCAGTTGAGGAAACCACTGCTGCTTCTGACGTCATTCTTGGCACACTCCTAGTCAATCATGTCCCCGCCTCTGTTCTTTTCGATCCAGGAGCTTCTCATTCATTCATGTCGGAGAGTTATGCACTTCGTCATGAATTCCCTTTTGAAGAAATGTTTTCTCCAATGATCATTCAAACTCCTGGTTCAAAGTGGAAAACTAATAGAGTAAGCCATGGCAATCAAATTGCAATTGAGGGTTTAGTATTCCTTGCTTCTCTTATAGCCCTCAAGTCTTCGGACATTGATGTCATCCTAGGAATGGATTGGTTATCAAGGCAGAATGATTTCCTTGATTGTAAAGCCAAATCAGTCAAACTCAACCATCCTTCAGGCCAGATCATTGAATACACCTCACCCAGAACAAGAACCCAAGTGCATTCTTTGAATGTACTTCCCCTTCCCGAACTTGAAGATATTCCGGTGGTTCGTGACTTCCCGGATGTCTTTCCTGAAGAGCTGCCGGGAATGCCACCAGACAGATGTGTAGAATTCATAGTGGATCTTATACCAGGCACAGCCCCAATTTCCAGGCGACCATATAGAATGGCCCCACACGAGTTAGCTGAGCTAAGAACCCAACTTGATGCTTCGTTGGAAAAAGGCTTCATCCGCCCTAGCTCATCTCCATGGGGTTGCCCCGTTCTGTTCGTAAAGAAGAAAGATGGAACAGAAAGGATGTGCGTAGACTATCGTCCGCTAAATTTAGCGACGATAAAGAACAAGTACCCACTGCCCAGGATCAATGATCTTTATGATCAACTTGCTGGATCCTCTGTCTTCTCCAAGATGGATTTGAGATTAGGTTATCATCAAATCAAAATCCGAAACGAGGACATTCCCAAGACGGCTTTTACTACTCGTTATGGTCTTTACGAGTACACCGTCATGTCCTTTGGTTTAACCAATGCCCCCGCCACATTCTCGCGCTTAATGAATTCGATCTTCATGGAGTACTTAGATAAATTTGTTGTGGTTTATCTTGATGACATTCTCATCTACTCGAAGAACGAAGAAGAGCACGCAGAACATCTTAAGTTGGTATTAATGAAACTTAGAGAGCATCGCCTTTATGCCAAGTTCTCCAAGTGTGAATTTTGGCTACCAGAAGTGACCTACTTAGGCC
Organism: Bromus sterilis; assembly: GCA_950022295.1. NCBI lineage: Eukaryota > Viridiplantae > Streptophyta > Magnoliopsida > Poales > Poaceae > Bromus > Bromus sterilis. The sequence continues at coordinate 446,214,154 of OX465595.1, read as the reverse complement.
ACGTGATTTCTGCGAAAGGTGTTGCAGTCAATTCCGAGAGAGTTCAGGCCGTCCTTGACTGGACTCCACCTGAATCGGTTAAGCAAGTTAGGAGTTTTCTTGGCCTAGCAAGCTATTGTCGCCGCTTCGTCGAGAACTTTTCTAAAGTTGAAAAGCCTCTTACTGAACTCCTCAAGAAAGATAAGAAATTCCAATGGACCCCCAAGTGCGAGGAAAGCTTTCAAGAGCTAAAAAGAAGATTTGACTTCTGCACCGTACTTGCACCTCCAGACACCAAAAGGGATTTCGAGATCTATTGTGATGCTTCACGGCAAGGGTTAGGATGCATACTTATGCAAGATAGACATGTGGTAGCTTATGCTTCACGCCAGTTGCGGCCACATGAAGAGAACTATCCTACCCATGATCTTGAACTCGCTGCCGTAGTTCATGCCCTGAAGATCTTAATCTCAGGCAAAGACGCTGGATAGAGTTGTGAAATATATTCCGATCACCAAAGCCTCAAATACATATTCACCCAGCCAGATCTTAATCTCAGGCAAAGACGCTGGATAGAGTTGATAAAAGATTATGACTTAGGAATTTCTTACACCCCAGGCAAGGCCAATGTCATGGCTGATGCACTAAGTCGTAAGTCGTATTGTAACAACCTCATGTTACAACAGTATCAACCACTTCTTCATGAGGAATTTTGCAAGCTCAATCTTGAGATAGTTCCTCGTGGATCTCTTTTCAACTTGGTGGCGAAACCAACCCTTGAGGATCAAATCATAGCCTCCCAGAAACAAGATAGTAGTATTCAAGAGATCAAGCAGAACATTGCTAGCGGAGTTGCTAAATGTTTCTCTGCAAATGATCAAGGAACGATATTCTTTGAAAATCGTTTAGTAGTTCCTAAAAATTAAGACCTAAAGCAGCTGATCCTTAAGGAAGCTCATGACACTCCCCTCTCAATTCATCCCGGTAGCACAAAAATGTACCGAGATCTACGCCAGAGATTTTGGTGGAACCGGATGAAGAGAGACATTGCACAATTTGTTGCAGAATGTGATGTTTGTCGTCGCATTAAGGCAGAACACCAAAGACCTGCTAGTACTCTTCAACCATTGTCTATTCCCGAGTGGAAATGGGACAAGGTCGGTATGGACTTCATCACCGGCTTTCCAAAAACCCAGAAAGGAAATGATGCCATCTTCGTGGTCATTGATCGACTTTCAAAAGTTGCTCACTTCCTTCCAGTTCGCGAGTCTATAACTGCTAGTCAGTTGGCGGACTTGTATGTCTCTAGAATAGTGTCTCTTCACGGTGTTCCTTTGGTGATCAATTCTGATCGTGGTAGCCTTTTCACCTCTAGATTTTGGGAAAGTTTTCAAAATACTATGGGAACTCATCTATCCTTTAGTACAGCTTTCCACCCTCAATCTAGCGGTCAAGTTGAAAGGGTTAATCAAATCTTGGAAGACATGCTCAGAGCTTGTGTTATCTCTTTTGGAAAGAATTGGGAGAAATCTCTTCCATTCGCCGAATTTGCTTATAACAATAGCTATCAATCTAGTCTGAACATGGCTCCCTTTGAATTCCTCTATGGACGACGATGTCGAACACCCTTAAACTGGTCAGAAACCGGTGAAAGACAACTCTTTGGACCAGATATGATCAAGGAAGCAGAAGAGCAAGTTCGCATTGTTCGTGATCGATTGAAAGTCGCTCAGTCTCGTCAAAAGAGCTACTATGATCGTCATCATAGAGAGGAGAGCTACAATCTTGATGAGAAGGCTTAACTTCGGGTTACTCCTCTGAAGGGAACCCAAAGATTCGGTATCAAAGGCAAGTTGGACCCACGTTACATCGGACCTTTCCACATTCTCGCTAAACGTGGACAAGTTGCCTACCAACTTGAACTACCTCCGCACCTTTCCCGAGTACATGATGTATTCCATGTGTCACAACTCAGGCGTTGCTTCAAGGACCCCATCCGCGAAGTCGACCATGAAACGCTTGATCTCCAAGATGACCTTTCTTATCGAGAGTACCCTGTTCGTATTCTTGATTCAGCTGAGCGTGTCACTCGTCGTCAGAAGATCAAGTTCCTCAAAGTGCAATGGTCACATCACTCCGAGAAAGAAGCAACCTGGGAAAGAGAAGACCGCCTCCGTGCCGAGTACCCCACCTTCCTCCCGACGACTTCTGAATCTCGGGACGAGATTCTTTTGAGTGGGGGCGAGTTGTCAGAACCCCAACTAGGGTAAGTGCTAGGTTTGTTTGTGCCCTTTGCATCATGAAAAATTCAAAAAGAAAATCAAAAATGGGGAAAAGAAAAGCCCTGAGAATTTAAATAAATGGCCAGATAAAAATATTTTTCCAAAAATCATTTGAATATTTGGAAAGATCCTATAAATGATGCTGATCATTTTAAAAGTGGTTTGGGTATTTTCCCATACTCATGGAATTTTCTAATATTCAAAAGGTGCTCTGGAAATTAAAGTTTACCCCTATTTGAATTGAAATTCAAATTAATTGAATTTCAAAAATGTCCAAATTCTTTATGTGACTAGCTACTGGTCACCTAGTATTTATAAAAGTATTTGGACTTTTATTAAAAATGCCTAGCTAATTTAATTAGTGGGGCCAACCTATTTGCAGAAATAATAAAAAGAAAAGAAAGCAACGACTTACCTGGCGCCCTGGGCAAGGCCCAGTCGCCTTGGCCTCGGCCCAGCCCAGCTCGCCCGCGTGTCGTCTTCCTCCCTGCCCCTCCAAGCAGCTCGCTGGAGCTGGGGAGTGCGGCGACGACGCCACCGCGACACCGCGGGTTCTAGGCCACTCCCCTTCCTCTTCTCCTCGCCACCGCGACACGCAGAAGCCGCCCGCACCTTTTCCCCCTCCTCTGGACCCCTTTCCCCGTCGTCTCCGGCGAGATTTAGCGAAGACCCGAGAGCACGCCGGAGCACCTCGCTGCGCCTCCGTGGCCACCCGCCTCCTAAGCCGATGCGACCATGTCCAGGCGAAGCGCCGCTGTCCTCTCCGTCGAAGCCCTCGACTAATCGAGCCGGGCAAGCTCCTCACGCGACGCTAGGTTCTCCGACTTGCCGCCGGCCGCCGCGGAGTTCCTCGACGATTACCTCGTCGTCCGGCGTCCCCAGCACCCCTGGCTAGCACCAGAGAGCTCCTGGTGAGCCCCTCTATCTCCCTGTGCCCTCCGTTGCTCTTGCCGTAGCCGGAATCACCAAGCCCGCCGGTACAGTGCCACGGCCTCCGCCGTTCCTCGTCGCCGGTGAGCCCCTGGTCCTCCCCACACTCCCCCGAGCCTTTCCTTTGAACCGCGGCTCCTTGGTGATCAGTTTGGTGCAAGCCCCGCACCAAATGGCCACCGGGAGCACCACCCCGTGTTGCGCCGCCGTGGCTAGGTCGCCGCCGGTTAGCCGCCGGCCGATTAGTGCTAATCACGTGCTTTTTCCCCCCTGGAGTCCATGACAAGTGGGCCCCAGGACACCCCTAACCCACTGTTAGTTTAAACTAACAGAGGGGTTAACCCCTGAGAGACTGACATGGGGGCCCCACCAGTCAGACCCCCCTGATGTCAGCATTGCATCATGCTGACGTAATAAACAATTTTTCCAAAGATTTAAAATAATCCAGAAAAATCCAGAAAAGGGCTTAAACTTCAATAAATCATAGAAAATTCATATTAACTCCAAATTTAATATATAATATATGAAAAATTATCAGAAAAATACAAGGATTAAGAATATGCAATTTGTTTTTATGTTTGACCATTTTAAAATGGGGCAACAGTAGCAAATGTGCATATGGATTAATTTGAATTCAAATTTGAAGTTTGAATTTGCATTCCAAATGCAATATACTTCAATTAAATTGAATTTGCCACAAATCAGTACCCTTTACTTCATGTCACAACAATATCATGTGCTTGTGCATTTTACTTCCGGAGTTGTCCCCCCTTGTTGATGATTGTTTCCGGTACCAGCTTTTCCGAGACGGTGATCACCCCGAAGAAGAAGACCACCGATAAGACCCGTGTACCGTCAGCAAGGCAAGCAAACCCCATTGATCATGTCTATAAAATCCAACTTCCCTCTCAGTCTCGCTTATGCATGTTTAGGAGATCACCGAGACACGTTCTTTCGCATAGTTGAACCCATTCCGATGCATGACCTATCATTTTTCCACCGTATTAAGCAAACCACAATCCTAGCAGATTTAGGAGTTGTATGATGAGCATGTGGCCCCTGCAACTGTTACTGCTTTTGCTGCTTAGTGATACAAATGAGGATGTTATGTTTGTGAGTCGGGATGGAATGAACACAGTGATGCTGATGATAAACGTGTTGGTGAATCCCCCCTAAACAAAGGTGAACGATGAGAGGCTGTGTAGGAGTACACAGTGGGTTGTCTCGTTGAACACTGCCCTAGGCCCCGAGTTCCTGTTTTGTGATCCAAGACAAAGAGTATGACCACATGTAGGGTTTTATGGGAGCCCCGTTTGGCCTCTTTACGTACCCGATCCAGTCCAGGAGTCACACTAGATTCGGGCTTTCCATTTGATTTATGTATAGATATGTGGGTGGACATGTGAGGCAGGGAAACCATCTGTCAAAGGTGGCGTCTCGGTCCCTTACATTATCTGAGTCCATTTCGTGGAACCGGCCGGACTCTCGAGCGGTGACAAACTCAAGTAGTCGACTCCTGGATTAGAGAAGGTGATGTGAGGGTAGTGCCTTGGTTTCATCCACGTCCGACATCCGCTTGAAGGGTGATAAGAATGATGCGATAAGTGATGACACGCGTGTGAAGATGTACACCCCTGCAGGGTTAATGAACTATTCGAATAGCCGTGTCCGCGGTTATGGACTACTTGGAAACCTTTACTTGATCATAGACAACTTGAATGGATACTTATAAAACTCGCAAGATAAGCGTGAGTGCTATGGTGTGCTTCCTCGTGGGGAAGTCGAGGAAGTAACCATAGTGGTGTATTGGTTGGAGACTTGGTAGTGGACTCGTGTACGCTTCTTACCTCAAGTCTGGTATTCGTAGTTCAGGACTAGCCAAGTCAAAGCTGGCACTTCTGCATGTTGAACCCCACCTCCCTTTACCTTGATACTTGAGCATGAGTAGTGTAGTTCTGATGTAAGTCTTGCTGAGTACGACTTTGTACTCACGTTTGCTTATTCTATGTTTTAGATGAGAACCCGGACCCCGATGGAGTCACCTTCGTGAAGCTTGATGTTGACCTTGGTAGCATAGTCCCAGACAGCAGTCTGGTCCCTCGTGGAAGGGCATGTTTGTTGTACAAGGCTTCTCTAAGCCATTTGTTAATCTTGTCTGTACTCAGACCTAATTTGCTTCCGTTGTATGATGTAATGTGATCACAGACATGTGATCTTTGTATGCTCTATGTGTATATCAATAAAGAGTACTTTGTAGAGTTATGTGATGATACCTGCTGTTCATACTAGGCATGTGTGGTGCGTGTATGTTTATAACATGCATGTCTTAGTATGGGTTTTCGAGACCTTAGTTGTGATCTGGCTGGCGGTCTTTTATACACCAAGTGGCCCTTAGATGTGCGCAGCTTGGGGCATTGCGAGGCGATTGTTCGTGACTCTGTCACGTGCACACTTTGTTGTATGATCGAGCCCGCCCTAGACCCCGACTAAGTGATCGGGCTGGAGTAAGTCTATGTAAGAGTTAGGATCCAATCGATAACATGGTTGAGGCAACTTGTCTATGAGTATGGGATTCACCACCCATAAGCATTTAGACTTGTGAGCGGACGTTGAGGACCCATCTCAGTTGATCATCCGGCCTGAATGGGATGCCCCTCACGTTCGATGCTTACCGAGAACGTTCTGTGCTTGGCCTTGTCTTCTTAGACAAGTGGGTACGGTTCTCGGCTCTCCATGTGATTGTATCGTGACTGGAATTACATACGCTAACCCCGGGTCCCGACATGATGTGAGTAATGTTTGAACTTTTGGTGTCAAGAGCTCTGGCCTATTAGTGATAGGTGTCGTATTTTGGGCAATCCGTGTGTATTTTCAAAACCTACAAAATTTGTTAAGAACTCTAGCTACTAGATGGATAACTACTCTTCTGAGGAGTCGAATATCAGAGAACACTCACGTACCATGATTCGAGGATGCGCAAGGATAACCAAACCCCCATACACTCCTCCTCGGGGTACTTGTCTCTTTGTGAACCTCCTTATTAGATTGAGAGTTACCGATAATAAGTGCATGAGTTCTTCGGACTAATGTAAGTATTGAAAGTTGACACTTCCACCTTCCCATATTTTGCTAGCCTCTCCCGTGCCGTGCATTGCCTTCTTCTCACTCCGAGAGTTGGTGTCCACCTTCGCCGGTACATCCAAACCCTTGGCATGATACGCTCTGTCATCATAAGCCTCCTTATATCTTTCCTCAAAACAGCCACCATACCTACCTATCAAGGCATTTTCATAGCCTTTCCGAGATATATTGCCATGCAACTTCCACCTCTTCATGACTTGATCTTCATGTCATACATGTTCCTGCTACACTGGCAGCGACATACATTGCATACATCATGATAGTTACATCTTCTTTATGATTTTGAGTACCTTTTAAAGTGTGAAAGATCTCCTTTACCTTCTTGTAAAATAGAGTGTTGCCCTTAAGTGAGGAAAAGATTCCAAAGTGGACACAATAAAAGATCCCAAAGAGGACAAATGAGAGTTAAATAGAAAGAGCCATTGAGGCCACAAAAAAATACAAAAATATAGAAAAAAGAGAAAAAGAGAGAAAGGGGCAACAATACTATCCTTTTGAGAGATCCACACTAGTACTCCCTTTATATCCTTGTACTCCATAGAGATGATCATTATGCATATAGCTATGTGGGGACCTTCACACTATAGAACTTGGCTTGCATATTCCAAGGATGAGCCTCCTCAAACGAGCTCTAGGTCTTCATGAGCGAGCAAGTTAGATGCACCCCCACTAGTTCCATTGTAGAGATTCCTAGCTCGTATGTGCATCCGTTGCATGGCAATCCCTACTCCTCACATTATATCTATCATTTGGCATCTCTTACCTATGATTGTCCTCATTGATGTGAGCATTTCTCATCTTTTTTTGTCTTCCTCCTCCGCACTTCTCTCTTTGTCATCCTAAGTGTCAACTCTCGTGCTTACGCTCATCCATTGCATGAGTGCTCAAAATATTGAAAAAGGAGTGGATCAAATTGACTTGTACCTGGCTAGTGGTCTGGGGACGAGTCAAGATAAGATTCCAGAAAAAGACCGAGTGTGAAACTTTAGTAGATTGAGTTCTCGACACAAAAATTACTTTTTCTCGTATTCCCTATCCCCCTTCTTGCACGCAAACACCATTTGGAGACATTCGAGTCACGGACAGCGAGAGCTCTTGCACCTATTGTTCTTTTGTTACTGATGGCTTCTCGCCACTTCGTTGGTTACCCCAAGTGGAAGGTTGAGATGTAGTGCAGCAGCAGTTTTACCTCGGTGAAGATACCAAGGTTTGTCTCCAGCAGGACTCTAGAGATGATAAGTAGGTGTCAGCGGCGCAACTGACACGACATGCACACAGACACAGATAACTTTGTTCCCAACGAAGTTCAGAGAGGTTGTCAATCTCTCCGGTCTTGTTGTTCACAAGGATAAAATGCAAGGGATAAAGGTAGCAGGTAAAAGCAGTAAAGTAAATATAGCGTGGAAACAATAATGAACATAATATCATAATCCATCAGATCCCATCAAACTCAGCATAGCAACAACATAAATATTACAAAGGTGCCTCGATCATGTAGGGCAGCTCACGAGGTCTAAACAATGAAGATCAAAGATACCAGCGAGATGCTTGTGCTTTGGGTGGGGCTCGCAACTTAATACCAGCGAGATGTTCTGGATAGATATCTCAAGGTGGATGATTAGTAGTAGATGCAGATGGATTTCGGTCTACTTATTTTGGCGTACTGCCCGTGCTTTTGAGCCTCTTCCTTTCTTTTGTAGCATAGTTAGCATTGCGGTGCGTTCATAATCCTGTCAATTGCTCTTCTGTAATTTGTTTACCTCGCATAGCAGTTTTATCGTCTTTTGGGAGAGAGACATCACTAGTGAACATCACGTATCCCGGTCCATATCCTCATTATTATTTCCAAGCTATATTTACTTTACTACTTTTACTTTCTATCATTATCCCTTGCGTTTTATCCTTTGTGAACAACAAGACCGGAGAGATTGACAACCTCTCTGAACTTCGTTGGGAACAAAGTTATCTGTGTCTGTGTGCATGTCCACGTCAGTTGCGCCGCTGACACCTACTTATCATCTCTGGAGTCCTACTGGAGACAAACCTTGGTATCTTCACCGAGGGAAAACTGCTGCTGCACTACATCTCAAACCTTCCACTGGGGTAACCAACGAAGGGCGAGAAGCCATCACATGGTAATGATCAGAATGATCTCCAGTATAACGAGCAGAAGTACCATTTCCATGTGGCACCTCCAACTCCAAGCCATGCATGCTATGGCAAAACGAAGGAAGGCTAGCTGTTGCACTCACCACTGTCTTCTCGATCTTGTAAGTAACTTCACCCGCCCGACCTGCTGCTTCCTGGTCTATATATATATGGAGAGAAATTTGCACACAAGTTTGGTATGGTCGTAGCCCGTAGCAGACGGTATGGATGCAAATTCTACTTGATCTTCGAACGTGGTTGTCGCTGGAATGCATGGGCAGGCACGCTCTAGTTGACTGAAAGTGTCGACGAGATGTTTCAGCTGTCAGCAGAGCACACTCCAGTTGACTCTTTGCGACAATGGAGGTCCCTGCATGCTCTGGAAATGCTAAGGAAATTAGTGCATGTCAGCTCATTCTTTGCGACAATGGAGGCCGACGCAGTGCAAGGACTTTGACCAGTGCCCAAAATCTTCCTTGGCTCAAAGTGGAGACAAGCCCGCCGCACTTAACTGGCATTCATGGAATTCTACTGCTTCGAGAAGGTTAAAGAGTCACTGATATGGTAGGTCTCTTGCAGATTCACCCTCTGACAATGACAAAAGTTTGAGAATCACTAGGTATGAGGTCGATCGTGCTGTGTCACTTTCCCACTTGAGCTACAGAACCAAGAGTTAGCGTCAAAGCTACTGCTTGCATGATCGATATGTATGTACCAAACCCCACCATGCAACTCAAGTCTATATAAGCAACACACACGATTGATACGTCCAAAACGTATCTATAATTTCTGCTTGCTCCATGCATGTTTTGTGTGATATTGCTATGATCTAGATACACTTTCATATACTTTTGATCATATTTGGACTAACCTATTAAATCAGTGCACCCCAGTGCCAGTTCCTGTTTTCTTATGTTTTCTATTTCAGTTTTCCCCCATATAAAAAGTGGCAGAAAAAATCGAGAAAATTCAGATAAAAAATCAGCGTGAAGGAAGCTTCGCGAAGAGCCCTGGTGGGGCCAGAGGGGAGCCAGGGGGCCCAGGAGGCCACCCGGCGCGGCCCCACCCCTGGCCGCGCCAGGGACGCGCCTGGGGCCCCTGGTCTACCTCTGGCTGCCCCCCTTCGCCTATTTATTCTCCGTCAGGGGGAAACTCCGAAGACAGAACCCTATTTCGCAAACTCGCCTCTGTTCCGCCGCCGCCGCGCTTCCGAGATCGGGAGCACCAAAAGACCTCTTCCCGGCACCCTGCCGGAGGGAGGATTGACCTCCGGGAGTCTCCTCTCCACCATGGATGCTCCCTGGATGTCTCGTGAGTAGTTTTCCTTGGACCATGTGTCCGTGATCAGTAGCTATGTGATGTTCTCCTCCCCTCTTTGATCTTCATTGTTTAGACCTCGTGAGCTGCCCTACATGATCGAGGCACCTTTGTAATATTTCTGCTGTTGCTATGTTGAGTTTGATGGGATCTGATGGATTATGAGATTATGTTCAGATTGTGATAGAGTAATATATTTGGTTTTTATCTCTTATATTTTTGTTCCTAAGTAATTTTTGCATGTTCTCCGTTGCTGTTTATTGCTTTGGCCAAGTAGTAGGTAGTGACCCCAAGAGGGAACGTTGTGCTCGATTGTGGGTTCATGCCCCCCGATGACACGCTTGAGTGACAGAAACATGAGTCTAGGGGATATGCTGTTGCCACAAGGGGGAAAACAACGGTGCTTGTAACCGCGGTTACAAGGATTGCTTACTTTACGCAAAGTTCTTTCTAATGCAGTTGTCTGTTGCTTTGGGTTTACACTTTGGGTGGGGCTCGCAACTTAATACCAGCGAGATGTTCTGGATAGATATCTCAAGGTGGATGATTAGTAGTAGATGCAGTTGGATTTTGGTCTACTTATTTTGGCGTACTGCCTGTGCTTTTGAACCTCTTCCTTTCTTTTGTAGCATAGTTAGCATTGCGGTGCGTTCATAATCCTGTCAATTGCCCTTCTGTAATTTTTTTACCTCGCATAGCAGTTTTATCGTCTTTTGGGAAAGAGACATCACTAGTGAATATCACGTATCCCGGTCCATATCCTTATTACTGTTTCCACGCTATCTTTACTTTACTGCTTTTACTTGCTATCATTATCCCTTGTGTTTTACCCTTTGTGAACAACAAGACCGGAGAGATTGACAACCTCTCTGAACTTCGTTGGGAACAAAGTTATCTGTGTCTGTGTGCAGGTCCACGTCAGTCGCGCCGCTGACACCTACTTATCATCTCTGGAGTCCTACTGGAGACAAACCTTGGTATCTTCACCAAGGGAAACTTGCTGACGCGCTACATCTCCATCTTCCACTTGGGGTAACCAACGAAGGGCGAGAAGCCATCAAGAAAATTTCTGGCGCCGTTGCCGGGGACTCCGAGTGCTAAGATAGGGGAGTTGCACACTACCCTTTACCTTTGTTTTTTAGTCTTGTTAGTTTATCTTTCAGTTTTTATCTTTGTGTCTTTTATCAAAAATTACAAAAAAATCTGCCACACTTGCTGCCACTATGGGTTCCACTGAAAATACCAAGTTGTGTGACTTCACTAGTCACAACAACCAAGACTTTATCTGCACTCCCATTGCCACACCTGCCACTTCAGCTACCTCTTATGAAATTAAACCTGCTTTGCTAAACCTTGTTATGAGAGATCAATTCTCTGGTGTTGGAGATGATGCTGCTTTACACTTGAATAATTTTGTTGAATTATGTGATATGCAAAAGTACAAAGAAGTAGAAGGTGATGTTGTTAAGCTCAAGCTCTTTCCCTTCTCTTTAAGGGGAGATGCTAAAATCTGGTTTCAATCTTTGCCTAGGAATAGCATAGATTCTTGGGATAAGTGCAAAGATGCTTTTATAGGGAAGTACTACCCACCTGCTAAGATTATCCAATTGAGGAGTAATATTATGAGTTTTAAGCAATTGGATAATGAACACGTTGCCCAAGCTTGGGAACGAATGAAATCTCTTGTTAAGAAATGCCCTACACATGGTTTGACTACTTGGATGGTTATCCAGACTTTTTATGCAGGCTTGAACTTTACCTCGCGGAACCTGTTAGATTCGGCCGCGGGAGGAACCTTTATGTCAACTACACTTGGTGTTGCCACGAAGCTTCCCGATGAAATGATGACCAATTATTCCCAATGGCACACCGAACGCGCTCCAACAGGTAGGAAGGTAAATTCTGTCGAGGAAATTACCTCCCTCAATGAAAAAGTTGACTTAATTATGTCTCTACTTACCAAGCAACCCTCTATTGATCCTCATGATGTTCCTTTAAATTCTTTGGTTGCTCAAGAACAAGTAGATGTGAACTTTATTGCTAGAAACAACTTCAACAACAATGCTTATAGGGGAAATTTTGCTAGCAATCCTAGACCGTTTCCATCCAACTATGGGAACAACAACACTTACCCTAGCAACAAGAACCCCTCTTCTGAATTAGAAAGCATGCTTAGAGACTTTATCACTACCCAAAAAGCCTTCAACAAAAATGTAGAGGAGAAATTAGCTAAAATAGATAATCTCTCTTTGAAGGTAGAAAGCTTAGCCCTTGATCTTGAGATGCTTAAAATTAGAACCTCTCCCCTTGAGGAGAATAAAGCCACTCCTATTAATGCTATCCAATTAAAAATTAATGAGAATATTAGGATGATGGCTAAACTTAAAGAGAGATGGGCTAGAGAAAAAGAGGAAGAGGATAGAATTAAGAGCCTTCCTACACACCACACAGTTGCCACTATCCAAATTGTTGAGGACACCCAAACTATTAGCACCCAATGCACTCCTAGTCCCGTTGGACCTATTAATGGTGATGCTAATACCTCAACCGTAGATAAATAAACTCCTATGAACATAGAGGGTTTCAAACAAGTGAGCCTAGATAACACTACTACCACCTTTGATAGTAGTGATATTGATTTTGATAGTTGCACCCTCTCAGAAGTTATTAGCTTGCTACACAAAATGTCTAGAGACCCCCACACTAGCACACTTAATCTTGACTTCACGGAGCATATCACAAATGCTCTCATCAAAGCTAGGGAGGAGAAGCGTAGAGTAGAAGCCTCCATACCTAGGAAGCTAGATGATGGTTGGGACCCTATGATCAAAATTAAATTAAATAACTTCTCTTGCTATGCTTTATGTGATGTTGGAGCTAGTACCTCCGTTATGCCCAAAAGAATATTTGATATGTTTGAATTGAAGCCCTTTGAGCCTTGTTCTTTTGGTGTTCGTCTTGTTGATTCTTCCGTAAAGAAACCTTTGGGGAAGATCGACGATGTTCTTATCATTTTCAATGACAACTATGTTCCCGTTGATTTTATTGTTATGGATACAGAGTGTGAACCTTTATGTCCAATTATTTTGGGACGTCCTTTTCTTCGCACCGTTGGTGCAGTTATTGACATGAAAGAGGGGAATATAAAATTCCAATTCCCATTAAAAAAGGGGATGGAACACTTCCCTAGAAAGAAAATCAAGTTACCTTTTGAGTCCGTTACATGGGCTGGTTATTCTCTTTCTCTTGATAAAACTTGATTCTTCTTTTGCTTCATGCCTAGCTTAAAGGCATAAAAGAAAGCGCTTTCGGGAGGCAGCCCGCAACGAATTTAAGTGTTTCTTTTTGCTTTTGTTGTGTCCTGATGATTGTTACTACTGTAGCAACATCATTGTATCTTTATTTTTCAACTTTGTGCCAAGTTATAGCCTCTTACGGCAAGGGAAGTAAAAGTTGTGACATGCTGTCCAGAAAACAGATTCTGTTCTCGTGACCAGAAAAATCCCAGTTCATCTTTTTGAGCTGAAATGTTTACACAGTATGCTCTATACAGTTACTAAACTTCCGTATGTTCTGAGTTTTTTGATTTGAGTTGCAGAAGTGTCCCTAAAAAATTCTTTACTACCTGTTGTTCTGTTTTTCACAGATTCTGCCACGTTTTGCCTCTCCTTACTTTTGCAAACCTTAAGCTTGCTTTTTCTTTGCAAAAACTTTTTGGCACTCTTTAGAAACAGTAGCTCTTCAAGAATATCTTTATATCCAGTGGGAATTTTTTTATTTATTAAGGGTACTAATATCTCTAATCAGCTTATGATGAGTTATGTATGAAGGGAGTTTTCAAGTGTGCGATGGAAGATGATGAAAGAAGATCCAGGAGTGTCAAGCGCTCAAGCTTGGGGATGCCCCCATGCATCCCCAATAAATATGCAAGGAGACTCAAGCGTCTAAGCTTGGGGATGCCCCCGTGCATCCCCTTCTCCATCAACAATCATCAGTTTGTCCTTCGTCTCACTATATTTTTATCACTTCATGCGTTATGTGCTATGCTTGGAGCGTCTCGCTCTTAGGTTTTGTTTTTAGTTTTCTTTAGCTTTGCTTGCTGTTCATAACAAGTTAAATCCCTTCTTACTTTGTGTGGGAGAGAAACACGCTCCACTTTCAAAATTTAGAACACATCATAGGATTTTTCCTGCCTATCTTTTTGCTATTGTGTGTTCTTTATCTTTTCATAGCTACTGCCATGTTTAGTTTTAATTTTAGTTTGTCTTTAGCAAGAGCCTTGGCTTTTGTTTAATTTGTTGCTGGAACTCTTTTTAGTTTTCATGCTTATTTTGTTAAAGAGAGTTGGTTGTTGCACTGAGTTGTGTCTTGTCTTGAAAGTAGGTGATTGAGGTTGCTATTTAATTCTAGTAGTAACTTGCAATGGTTTTGAGGTATTGATGTGAGTAATGTTTGAAATTTTGGTGTCAAGACCTCTAGCCTATTAGTGATAGGTTTCGTATTTTGGGCAATCCGTGTGTATTTTCAAAACCTACAAAACTAGTTGAGAACTCTAGCTACTAGATGGATCACTACTCTTCTGAGGGATCGAATATTAGAGTACACTCACGTACCATGAGTCGAGGATGCGCAAGGATAACCAAACCCCCATACACTCCTCCTCGGGGTACTTGTCTCTTTGTGAACCTCCTTATTAGATTGAGAGTTACCGATAATAAGTGCATGAGTTCTTCGGACTAATGTAAGTATTGAAAGTTGACACTTTTACCTTCCCATATTTTGCTAGCCTCTCCCGTGCCGTGCATTGCCTTCTTCTCACTCCGAGAGTTGGTGTCCACCTTCGCCGGTACTTCCAAACCCTTGGCATGATACACTCTGTCATCATAAGCCTCCTTATATCTTTCCTCAAAACAGCCACCATACCTACCTATCAAGGCATTTCCATAGCTTTTCCTAGTTATATTGCCATGCAACTTCCACCTCTTCATGACTTGATCTTCATGTCATACATGTTCCTGCTACACTGGCAGCGACATACCTTGCATACATCATGTTAGTTACATCTTCTTTATGATTTTGAGTACCTTGTAAAGTGTGAAAGATCTCCTTTACCTTCTTGTAAAATAGAGTGTTGCCCTTAAGTGAGGAAAAGATCCCAAAGTGGACACATTAAAAGATCCCAAAGAGGACAAATGAGAGTTAAATAGAAAGAGCCATTGAGGCCACAAAAAATACAAAAAATAGAAAAAAGAGAAAAATAAATAAAAAGAGAGCAAGGGGCAACACTACTATCCTTTTGAGAGATCCACACTAGTACTCCCTTTATATCCTTGTACTCCATAGAGATGATCTTCATGCATATAGCTATGTGGGGACGTTCACACTATAGAACTTGGCTTGCATATTCCAAGGATGAGCCTCCTCAAACGAGCTCTAGGTCTTCATGAGCGAGCAAGTTAGATGCACCCCCACTAGTTCCTTTGGAGAGCTTCTTAGCTCGTATGTGCATCCGTTGCATGGCAATCCCTACTCCTCACATCATATCTATCATTTGGCATCTCTTGCCTATGATTGTCCTCATTGATGTGAGCCTTTCTCATCCTTTTTGTCTTCCTCCACCATATTTCTCTCTTTGCCATCCTAAGTGTCAACTCTCGTGCTTACGCTCATCCATTGCATGAGTGCTCAAAATATTGAAAAAGGAGTGGATCAAATTGACTTGTACCTGGCTAGTGGTCTGGGGACGAGTCAAGATAAGATTCCAAAGAAGACCAAGTGTGAAACTTTAGTAGATTGAGTTCTCGACACAAAAATACTTTTTTCTCGTATTCCCTATCCCCCTTCTTGCACGCAAACACCATTTGGAGACATTCGAGTCACGGACAGCGAGAGCTCTTGCACCTAATGTTCTTTTGTTACTTGTTTCAATGCTAATATAGACTCTTGCATGTTATGACTTGAATTGAATCTCTAACCTTGATTGCTTTACTTTTCAAAGTTCTTATATGGTTGCTAGCATGTCACCACAGAAATTATGCTGTTATCATTTACCTACTCGAGGACGAGAAGGAATTAAGCTTGGGGATGTTGATACGTCCAAAACGTAACTATAATTTCTGCTTACTCCATGCATGTTTTTTGTGATATTGCTATGATCTAGATACACTTTCATATACTTTTGATCATATTTGGACTAACCTATTAACTCAGTGCACCCCAGTGCCAGTTCCTGCTTTTTGCTGTTTTTCTATTTCAGTTTTCCCCCATATAAAAAGTGCCAGAAAAATTCGGGAAAATTCAGATAAAAAATCAGCGTGAAGGAAGCTTCGCGAAGAGCCCTGGTGGGGCCAGAGGGGAGCCAGGGGGCCCAGGCGTCCACCCGGCGCGGCCCCACCCCTGGCCGCGCCAGGGGGGCGCCTGGGGCCCCTGGTCCACCTTTGGCTGCCCCCCTTCGCCTATTTATTCTCCGTTACGGGGAAACTCTGAAGAAAGAACCCTATTTCGCAAACTCGCCTCTGTTCCGCCGCCGCCGCGCTTCCGAGATCGGGAGCACCAGAAGACCTCTTCCCGGCACCCTGCCGGAGGGAGGATTGACTCCGGGAGTCTCCTCTCCACCATGGATGCTCCCCGGATGTCTCGTGAGTAGTTTTCCTTGGACCATGGGTCCGTGATCAGTAGCTATGTGATGTTCTCCTCCCCTCTTTGATCTTCATTGTTTAGACCTCGTGAGCTGCCCTACATGATCGAGGCACCTTTGTAATATTTCTGCTGTTGCTATGTTGAGTTTGATGGGATCTGATGGATTATGAGATTATGTTTAGATTGTGATAGAGTAATATATTTGGTTTTTATCTCTTATATTTTTGTTCCTAAGTAATTCTTGCATGTTCTCCGTTGCTGTTTATTGCTTTGGCCAAGTAGTACATAGTGACTCCAAGAGGGAACGTTGTGCTCGATTGTGGGTTCATGCCCCCCGATGACACGCTTGAGTGACAGCAACATGAGTCTAGGGGATGTGCTGTTGCCACAAGGGGGAAAACAACGGTGCTTGTAACCGCGGTTAAAAGGATTGTTTACTTTACGCAAAGTTCTTTTTAATGCAGTTGTCTGTTGCTTTGGGTTTACACTTTGGGTGGGGCTCGCAACTTAGTACCAGCGAGATGTTCTGGATAGATATCTCAAGGTGGATGATTAGTAGTAGATGCAGTTGGATTTCGGTCTACTTATTTTGGCGTACTGCGTGTGCTTTTGAACCTCTTCCTTTTTTTGTAGCATAGTTAGCATTGCGGTGCATTCATAATCCTGTCAATTGCCCTTCTGTAATTTGTTTACCTCGCATAGCAGTTTTATCGTCTTTTGGGAGAGAGACATCACTAGTGAACATCACGTATCACGTATCCCGGTCCATATCCTTATTACTGTTTCCATGCTATCTTTACTTTACTGATTTTACTTGCTATCATTATCCCTTGTGTTTTACCCTTTGTGAACAACAAGACCGGAGAGATTGACAACCTCTCTGAACTTCGTTGGGAACAAAGTTATCTGTGTCTGTGTGCAGGTCCACGTCAGTCGCGCCGCTGACACCTACTTATCATCTTTGGAGTCCTACTGGAGACAAACCTTGGTATCTTCACTGAGGGAAACTTGCTGCTGCGCTACATCTCCACCTTCCACTTGGGGTAACCAACGAAGGGAGAGAAGCCATCAACGATGTATCTCAGCTCAGAGTATCAAAGCACATTACATTACATACCAACAACATGGTGTGCCATCTGTTAGCCATCCTCCTCCTCTCATCATCTTTTAGCCCCTTGTCACTAGCTCTAGCTGATAGCAACCACACCAACAACTGAGATGCTCTGCTCTGCCTCAAGTCTCACCTCCACGGCCCCTCCCGGGCTTTGGCCACATGGAATAACACCACCTCACCAGATTTCTGCACTTGGCACGGCATCACATGCACAACAAGTAAAAGGCGGCAACCCCTCGTTGTGGCCTTGGACATGGAGGCCGAAGGGCTCGGCGGTGTTATCCCACCCTGCATCTCCAACCTCACTTCTCTGGTAAGAATCCACATGCCCGACAACAAGCTCTCCGGCCATATCCCCATGGAACTTGGCCGACTCTCTCGACTCCGGTACCTCAACCTTAGCTTCAACGCGTTGAGAGGCACCATCCCATTCAGCTTCACTACTCTCCACAGCCTTTCTTCTCTAGACTTGGGCACCAATGGGTTGTCCGGTGAAATTCCACCTTTCATCACCTTCCTTTCGAAGCTCACATACCTAAGTCTCACCGAAAACAACCTTACCGGAGTCATACCGCCATCGATAGAAATCCTCCCATCCCTTACATCACTCCTACTTGCGCAAAACAATTTGCAAGGATACATTCCAGATTTGGGTAAGTTGTCAGGCCTACAAAACCTCGATCTCTCCTACAACAATATATCAGAGACAGTGCCACCCTCTATCTACAAGTTGTCCTCGTTGAACTTTCTTGGGTTGTCCAACAATAATCTTGGAGTGACACTGCCATCTGATATGGGCAACACACTTCCTAACATCCAAATATTGTTGATGCATAATAATCATTTTGAGGGGGATATCCTTGCCTCGCTACAAAATGCCTCCGACATGACGATTATACATCTAGGCAACAACTCTATGACTGAGGTGATTCCTTCTTTTAGCTCCATGCCAAGTTTGAAGTCCTTAATGTTGTACTCGAATCAGCTAGAAGCTGGGGACTGGGCATTCCTCTCCTCCTTGGCGAATTGTACACTGCTGCAACAACTAAACTTGGGTAGAAACAAGTTGTCTGGCGATTTACCCGCAAATTCCATAGCTAATCTTCCCAAAATCCTGACCGCCCTAACGCTTCGATCAAACAACATTTCTGGCACCATACCATTGGAGATTGGGAATCTGCCTAATCTTTCCATGCTCTATCTTGATAGAAATCTTTTGATGGGGCCTATACCTTCTACCCTTGGTCAGCTACGCAATCTGGTTGTGCTTAGCCTATCACAGAACAACTTTTCTGGGGAAATACCTCCTTCCATTGGCAGCTTACATCAACTGGAAGAGATTTATTTGCAAGAACATAAATTGAGTGGAAGCATACCTGTAAGTTTAGCCAGCTGCCAGAACTTGGTTGCATTAAACCTTTCGTGCAATTCCCTTGGTGGGAGCATACACGGAGACATGTTGGGTAGGTTGAATCAGTTGACTTGGCTACTTGATTTATCACACAACCAACTCACAATGTCAATACCACTAGAGATGGATAGCTTGATAAACCTTGGCTCCTTGAACATATCACACAACAATCTCACGGGCACAATCCCATCCACACTTGGTGCGTGTGTACGGTTGGAATCACTTCGTGTAGAAGGGAACCTCCTACAAGGAAGCATCCCACCTTCATTAGCAAGCCTCAAAGGCATCCAAGAGTTAGATTTATCCCACAACAATCTATCTGGTACAATCCCGGAGTTCCTTGAGACCTTCACCTCATTACATTATCTGAACATGTCCTTAAACGACTTGGAGGGACTGGTTCCCACAGGTGGATTGTTTGAAAACACAAGTCATATTTTTCTCCAAGGAAATCCACACCTTTGTGCAAATGTTGCATTAGAAGATCTTCCTAGATGTTTTCCCTCAGCATCCACCAAAAAACACAAGTTCACCATTCCATTGTTGATAGCTCTATCAGCTCTTGTTGCCATAGCTTTAATCTTGGGGATGTTCAGTTTCTTGTTGAAGTGGAGATACACATCTAGTAAAAATATTGGTCGTTCATACATGGAGCTGAAGAGGATATCATATGAGAGCATCAACAAAGCATCTGATAGTTTTTCTCTAGCCAACATAGTTGGCACTGGGCAATTTGGGACAGTCTACAAAGGTCGGTTTGAAGCAGAAGCCGACACGGTTGCTATTAAAGTCTTCAAGCTCAATCAGCATGGCGCATTCTCTAGCTTCATTGCTGAGTGCAAGGCATTGCAACACATCCGTCACCGGAATCTCGTGAAGGTGATAACTGCATGCTCAACTTATGACCGAGTGGGAAATGATTTTAAAGCTCTCGTATTTGAGTACATGGCAAACGGTAGCCTTGAAAACCGACTTCACAACCATCAGTGTGGTGATTGGAGTTTAGGGGCAGTGATATGCATATCAGTGGACATTGCGTCTGCCCTTGAATACCTCCATAATCAGTGCGGGCCACCGGTTGTTCACTGTGATCTAAAACCAAGCAACATACTTTTTGACGACAATGATACTGCACATGTGTGTGACTTTGGTCTAGCAAGACTAATTCGTGGTTGTTCATCCGAAGAGGAAAGCGACACAACAAGCATATTTGGACCAAGGGGCTCTCTTGGGTACATACCTCCTGGTGAGTCTGTTTTACGAGCGCATTCTGAATTAATGATGACAAAAACTAGTATGTCTAAATAACTATATATATTTCTAGTTAGTTAGTATTATTAATACTAGCTATTAGTAGCATCTTTCATTGTTGTGCTCCTCCGATGAACCTTTGGATTCAAAATGTTGCAGAGTATGGAATGGGCAGTGAGATCTCAACCGCCGGCGATGTATACAGCTATGGTATTGTTCTTTTGGAGATGCTGACACAAAAATGACCTACTCACGAAGAATTTAGTGACGGAATTACGCTCCACAAGTATGTAGATGCATCACTTTCACAAACCCAAGACATTCTTCACCCTGGTCTTACTTCGGAAATGAGAGATCAACATGTCGATCATATTCCAAACTCACAACGATACAAGACATTTATGCTAAAGGATATATGTGCTCTCCAGCTTCTTAAGCTAGGCCTCTTATGCTCTGCGGAATCACCAAAAGATTGCCCGACAATGCATGATATTTACTGTGAAGTAACACAAGTAAAAGAAACATTTTTCTCTATGAACACTTAAAGAAAAGGCCTTACATATAATGAAGACAACGACGGTGGATGAAGAGAAGCTCGTAGCATCGACCACAACATGATAATATGTTAGTTACTTGTTCTTTTCTGCAAGCTAATCTGTTCATCTTGGTGTAATATAATTAGGTTAGATATGATTTTGATACCTCAACAAGATTTATTAATGTCGTGTTGGTGTATCTCTTAATGGATTAATGAAGACCTCTTTATCTCATAACGAATATGGTTTCTACTATTCTGTGCACATCATCGAACAATCTCCCAAACAACATCCCGTGAAATATTGAACTTCCTCATTTTTTGTCGGCTTAAGTCATGTAATGTATTACTGAAAATATGTGGACAAGGTGGTCACTTCTCATGTAGTACATTTTTGAATTATCATGGTTTAAAAGAAATTCTAAAAACAACATTTTTATATTGAAAAATATGACACTAACACTACTAGGAAAAAGGATATAGGAAGATGACTAGTAGCAGGGGGGTAAGTTGGGCGCGTTGCTGGCATATGTTAGCAGCGCAGGGTAGAAGGGTGCGATGCAGGTGCAAATGTAACTAGCAAGGCTGGTGAAACTGACAATCTCACTAATTTTTTTGAGGATCATGACATGTACTTTGTTGTTGTTGTTGTTGTTGTGTGCAGATACTGTCATTGTATGTTGTTCTAGCATTTCTACTGGTTCGATTAACCTTAAAGTCATTCACTTGAGGGAAAGTTACCAGTTGCTTACAAACTTTGTACTTGGAGACCCAACAACTTTCTAGATTAGTAGGAACAGGCCTTTTTCTGGCGTCGTTACGTGTTGTTGGGGAGTTCTTGATGCAGTCATAAGTTCTACACTTCATTGGTTTACTTTCTTGTTATTGACCTTTCTTAATTACTTATAGTTATTGCTAGTTTTCTTTTTTTGCTTTATTGAAGAAAGGAGACATTCGCATTGGCTACATGCATGGCGTCAACATTCTCATTGGTGTCAACTTCTAGTGTACATAGGAACTACATCAAGGTGACATACCTGCGAGCAACCTTCAAACGATCAAGATTGACGGTTTGTAAGGCTTGTGACAAAACTACCCTTCAAATTAGTCCGGTCATCTTAGATTGTGCAGGCGACACTCCTCCTCTATAGCCAGCCGTCCCGCCTCGAACCGACCATGCTCTTCCTCAGACATCTTGGAAAAGATGAGGCTAGGGTCGACGAGACCTTTGATGGCCTAGAGGACGAGGAAGAGCTAGCTGAGCTGGCCGAGGAGATGGATGTTGACCTTGACGGCATATAGACTACCGTGGAGTTCGATTAGTTTTTTGTTTTTATTTAAGCATTCAACGGATTAAAGATCATTAATTTATGTAAATTATATCTGGATTTCAATGAATTTGTCTGAATTTATCCAAGTCCGGTAAATTTTGATTGAATTTCTAGCGGACATTTACGGCTAGGGTTGGATGTCTGGCTCCCTCATCAGTATGCACAGACTGATCCCTTGTTCACGGATGGATGCAACATCCGTTTTAGAGATCAACTTTGGAGATGCTCTTACAAGTTTATCACACAGCTTGATCGGTACGTCTGGGAGTCAGGGGCTAGTCCTCAAGCCAACTATCCTTCCAAAATCTAGTGTTTGCACCATCTCCTACTTTAAATCTACAGAGTGAGAAGAAAATATTATTAAATTTAATCAGGCCTTGCCAGAATTGCGAGCCCCCAACTCTATGTTTGCCTGCAATCAGACCGGTGTGCTTAATATGTTTTTCAATTAGGATTTGTTGCCATATTCCCTTAGTTTGGAATAATTTCCACCACCACTTACATACGAAAAAGGGAAATATTTATAAATTCTAATTTTCGAATTCCCAAGCCACCCTTGTCCTTAGGACGACATATAGTTTTCCAGTTGGTCAAGTGATATTTGTTTCTCCCTTTATCCTCCTGCCACAAGAATCTAGCCATAAAGAAATCCATCCTCCTCCTCGCCCAAATTGGGAGAGTATAAAAGGACATCATATAGTAAGGGATCCTGTCAAAGCAGCCTTTGTCGAGGGTTGCTTTTCGGGCCCTCCTTATGGCACCAGATGTCGGGGGTTCATGCCCATCCCTTGTCCATTGTCGGAAGTTGGGGAGAACAGCGGCGACGCTGACCCGAAAGATCCTTCCGGAAGGGCTTCTTCTGGTAGGGCGCGGCTCGGAGGCCGTGCGGGACGGGGATCACGTGAGGCTCCCGCTTGCTTGATGTAGACGGAGGTCGCTGTTGGCGTCGAAACGACATTCGAGCTTGGTGAAGATGATACGAGCAAACACGGGGTTTACCCAGGTTCAGGCCATCCGGAGACTAAAAGCCCTACTCCTGCTTGTCTGATCTTTCTTGTGGGTAGTAGAGTGGGGTACATTGCTTGGTGATTCTCATAGGGAGAACCTGCTATCCTATGTCTTGCTTCCTTAGTTGGATGGATGCTATCTAGAATCCCATGGACTGGACCCAGAGTTTTCTATCCTACGAGAAGTTCCAGGATGAACTCCTCTCTCTCCCTACAGAGGGATGATGCCTCCCAGGATCCTCCTCCTTTCTCTGGTGGCCAACGCCTCCCTTTTATAGCTTAAGGGGATCGTCACAGGACCATTGATAGCTACAGTGATGGTCGTCATCCTTTTCCTCCTTCGCGCAGGCGCGAAGGGTCTTGGTGCTTTCTGGGAAGGTCCAGCGGCGTGCGACCTAAGTACCCACAGGGACGCGCGCCAGGTGTTGATGTCCTCCTGTCATGCGGTGCATGCTTGTCTTCTAGCGCATTTCTTGCGCGGGTTGCTTGGTCGGGCGGTGGGACTTGACCGAGCCCCCACCATCCTGTAGGCCGGGCGAGAGCCTCCCGGGCCATTGTATGGAGGGGTGGTTCCATGGTGCCCTTCTGCTTCTCTCCCCAAAGGTACTCACATACCGGGTGATACGTCCAAAACGTATCTATAATTTCTGCTTGCTCCATGCATGTTTTGTGTGATATTGCTATGCTCTAGATACACTTTCATACACTTTTGATCATATTTGGACTAACCTATTAACTCAGTGCACCACAGTGCCAGTTCCTGTTTTATGCTGTTTTTCTATTTCAGTTTTCCCCCATATAAAAAGTGCCAGAAAAATTCCGGGAAAAATATAGGAAAAATCAGCGTACAAAAAGCTTCGCGAAGAGCCCGAGTGGGGCCAGAGGGGAGCCAGGGGTGGCCCAGGCGGACACCCGGCGCGGACCCACCCCTGGCCGCGCCAGGGGGGCGCCTGGGGCCCCTGGTCCACCTCTGGCTGCCCCCTTCGCCTATATATTCTCCGTCACGGGAAACTTCGGAAAAGAGAACCCTTTTTCGCGATCTCGCCTCTGTTCCGCCGTCGCCGCGCTTCCGAGATCGGGAGCACCAGAAGACCTCTTTCCGGCACCCTGCCGGAGGGAGGATTGACCTCCGGGAGTCTCCTCTCCACCATGGATGCTCCCTGGATGTCTCGTGAGTAGTTTTCCTTGGACCATGGGTCCGTGATCAGTAGCTATGTGATGTTCTCCTCCCCTCTTTGTTCTTCATGGTTTAGACCTCGTGAGCTGCCCTACATGATCGAGGCACTTTTGTAATCTTTCTGCTATTGCTATGCTGAGTTTGATGGGATCTGATGGATTATGAGATTATGTTCAGATTGTGATTGAGTAATATATTTGGTTTTTATCTCTTATATATTGGTTCCTAAGTAATTCTTGCATGTTCTCCGTTGCTGTTTATTGCTTTGGCCAAGTAGTAGGTAGTAACCCCAAGAGGGAACGTTATGCTCGATTGTGGGTTCATGCCCCCCGATGACACGCTTGAGTGACAGAAACATGAGTCTAGGGGATGTGCTGTTGCCACAAGGGGGAAAACAACGGTGCTTGTAACCGCGGTTGCAAGGATTGTTTACTTTACGCAAAGTGCTTTTTAATGCAGTTGTCTGTTGCTTTGGGTTTACACTTTGGGTGGGGCTCGCAACTTAATACCAGCGAGATGTTCTGGATAGATATCTCAAGGTGGATGATTAGTAGTAGATGCAGTTGGATTTCGGTCTACTTATTTTGGCGTACTGCCCGTGCTTTTGAGCCTCTTCCTTTCTTTTGTAGCATAGTTAGCATTGTGGTGTGTTCATAATCCTGTCAATTGCCCTTCTGTAATTTGTTTACCTCGCATAGCAGTTTTATCGTCTTTTGGGAGAGAGACATCACTAGTGAACATCACGTATCCCGGTCCATATCCTCATTACTGTTTCCACGCTCATTTACTTTTCTACTTTTACTTTCAGTTGCTATCATTATCTCTTGTGTTTGATCCTTTGTGAACAACAAGACCGGAGAGATTGAAAACCTCTCTGAACTTCGTTGGGAACAAAGTTATTTGTGTCTGTGTGCAGGTCCGCGTCAGTATCGCCGCTGACACCTACTTATCATCTCTGGAGTCCTACTGGAGACAAACCTTGGTATTTTTACTGAGGGAAATTTGCTGTTGTGCTGCATCACGCCTTACACCTGGGGCTCACCAACTAAGGGCGAGAAGACTACACCCGTCAACTCTCGCGCCATCAAGCAAATTTCTGGCGCCGTTGCCGGGGACTCTGAGTGCTAAGATAGGGGAGTTGCACACTGCCCTTTACCTTTGTTTTTTTATTCTTGTTAGTTTACCTTTCAGTTTTTATCTCAGTGTCCTTTATTAAAAACCACAAAAATAGTTGCTACCTTTTGCCTTTGTCTTGCTTTGCCTATTTATGCTATCCTCACCATGGGTGATGAACCACCCAAATATGGTAGGATGGACATGTTTCACTTGGCTCGTCTTCGATCAATTTGTGCTCGCGCTAAAAACCCAACCGACTTGGTTGAGGGAAAATCATTGGATGAGCATGCTCATTATACGCGGCACCGCCTATCTGAGAAAGGGAAAAACTTATGGGACCAAATACAAACTTCTTATTGCTATGCCGAGTGTTTATGCCACATTTATGATTTTACTTGCTGCTCTAATATAGAGCGTAAACACCTTCCTTTCCAATGTGAGTTTAATGAAAATGAGATCCTATCTTCTTATGCCAAAGGTGTTTATGATTACTTTGATGTTGAAAAGATTGAAGAGTTTGTTGCTTTTAAAGGTGCTTATGAGATTGCTTCTTTGATTGAAAAGTATTACGATACTATTCACAAGTCTGAAAACTTTGCTATTCTTGCTTATTGCTTTGAGAATTATACTTCCAATGCTTATATTGAGGATTTTAGAAATAGAATGCTTGCTGCCCAAGAAGAGGATAATGATTGCTATGAAGAGGAATCTTATGATTCCGAGGACTCACTTGATACTTCCCTTTTTGATGATTTTGATACTTGCTTTGTTGATGGCCATGATGCCACTATGGATGATGCCTACGAAGATGAACTTGCTATAGTTCCTTATGTTAAGCATGAAATTATTGTTGTTGCACCCACACTTGATTGCCCTATTATCCTTTCGAATCTCCAACTATTCCGGAGAATTTTGCTCTTATCAAGGCTCAATGTGATGGGTTGCATCTATCTTATCATCCTAAAAACCGTGCTGAAAACAATACACGTGTGCTTGTAGGTCATGAACAACATGATTTATGTGATAGTTATATTTTCTTTATGTTGTTCATGATGCTACTGAAAATTACTTTGAGAGAGGAAAGTTTTGTTGTAGAAACTTCCATGTTACAAAAACACCTCTCTTCATGTTGAAAGTTTTGAAGTTGTTCTTGTTCTACCTTCCTATGCATACCTTCCTATGCATGTCACTTTGTGCTTCTTTGATTTATTTTCGTACAAGATGCCTATGCATAGGAAGTGGGTTAGGCTTAAATGTGTTTCATATTTGCTTCTTGAATGCTCTCTTTTGCTTCAAATTCTTATTCTTATGAGAGCACCTTTTATAATCATTATGCCTAGCTTAAAGGCATAAAAGAAAGCGCTTTCTGGAGGCAGCCCGCAACGAATTTAGGTTTTTAATTTTTCTTTTCTTGAATGTTTGTTATTACTGTAGCAACATCATTGTATCTTTATTTTTCATCTTTGTGCCAAGTTATAGCCTCTTATGATAAGGGAAGCAAAAGTTGTGACATGCTGTCCAGAAGACAGATTCTGTCCCTTGACAGAAAAATTCGAATCAAATCACCAGATCATCTTTTTGATCTGAATTTTTTTTACAGCGTGCTCTATACAATTTTGAAACTTCCGTATGTTCTGAGTTTTTTTATTTGAGTTGCAGAAGTGCCCCTAAAAAATTCTTTACTGCCTGCTGTTCTGTTTTTCACAGATTCTGCCACGTTTTGTCTCTCCTAACTTTTGCAAACCTTAAGTTTGCTTTTTCTTTGCAAAAACTTCTTGGCACTCTTGAGAAACAGTAGCTCTTCAAGAATATCTTTATATCCAGTGGGAAAAATTATTTTATTAAGGGTACTAACCTCTCTAATCAGCTTATGATGAGTTATGTATGAAGGGAGTTTTCAAGTGTGCGATGGAAGATGATGAAAGAAGATCCAGGAGTGTCAAGCGCTCAAGCTTGGGGATGCCCCCATGCATCCCCAATAAATATTCAAGGAGACTCAAGCGTCTAAGCTTGGGGATGCCCCCGTGCATCCCCTTCTCCATCAACAATCATCAGTTCGTCCTTCGTCTCACTATATTTTTATCACTTCATGCGTTATGTGCTATGCTTGGAGCGTCTCGCTCTTAGGTTTTATTTTTAGTTTTCTTTAGCTTTGCTTGCTGTTCATAACAAGTTAGATCCCGTCTTACTTTGTGTGGGAGAGAAACACGCTCCACTTTCAAAATCTAGAACACATCATAGGATTTTTCCTGCTTATCTTTTTTCTGTTGTGTGTTCTTTATCTTTTCGTAGCTACTGCCATGTTTAGTTTTAGTCTTAGTTTGTCTTTAGCAAGAGCCTTGGCTTTTGTTTAGTATGTTGCTGGAACTCTTTTTAGTTTTCATGTTTATCTTGTTAAAGAGAGTTGGTTGTTGCACTGAGTTGTGTCTTGACTTGAAAGTAGGTAATTGAGGTTGCTATTTAATTCTAGTAGTAACTTGCAATAGTTTTGAGGTATTGTTGTGAGTAATGTTTGAACTTTTGGTGTCAAGAGCTCTAGCCTATTAGTGATAGGTGTCGTATTTTGGGTAATCCGTGTTTATTTTCAAAACCTACAAAACTAGTTGAGAACTCTAGCTACTAAATGGATCACTAATCTTTGGAGGGATCGAATATTAGAGTACACTCACGTACCATGAGTCAAGGATGCGCAAGGATAACCAAACCCCCATACACTCCTCCTCGGGGTACTTGTCTCTTTGTGAACCTCCTTATTAGATTGAGAGTTACCGATAATAAGTGCATGAGTTCTTCGGACTAATGTAAGTATTGAAAGTTGACACTTCCACCTTCCCATATTTTGCTAGCCTCTCCCGTGCCGTGCATTGCCTTCTTCTCACTCCGAGAGTTGGTGTCCACCTTCGCCGGTACATCCAAACCCTTGGCATGATACGCTCTGTCATCATAAGCCTCCTTATATCTTTCCTCAAAACAGCCACCATACCTACCTATCAAGGCATTTTCATAGCCTTTCCGAGATATATTGCCATGCAACTTCCACCTCTTCATGACTTGATCTTCATGTCATACATGTTCCTGCTACACTGGCAGCGACATACATTGCATACATCATGATAGTTACATCTTCTTTATGATTTTGAGTACCTTTTAAAGTGTGAAAGATCTCCTTTACCTTCTTGTAAAATAGAGTGTTGCCCTTAAGTGAGGAAAAGATTCCAAAGTGGACACAATAAAAGATCCCAAAGAGGACAAATGAGAGTTAAATAGAAAGAGCCATTGAGGCCACAAAAAAATACAAAAATATAGAAAAAAGAGAAAAAGAGAGAAAGGGGCAACAATACTATCCTTTTGAGAGATCCACACTAGTACTCCCTTTATATCCTTGTACTCCATAGAGATGATCATTATGCATATAGCTATGTGGGGACCTTCACACTATAGAACTTGGCTTGCATATTCCAAGGATGAGCCTCCTCAAACGAGCTCTAGGTCTTCATGAGCGAGCAAGTTAGATGCACCCCCACTAGTTCCATTGTAGAGATTCCTAGCTCGTATGTGCATCCGTTGCATGGCAATCCCTACTCCTCACATTATATCTATCATTTGGCATCTCTTACCTATGATTGTCCTCATTGATGTGAGCATTTCTCATCTTTTTTTGTCTTCCTCCTCCGCACTTCTCTCTTTGTCATCCTAAGTGTCAACTCTCGTGCTTACGCTCATCCATTGCATGAGTGCTCAAAATATTGAAAAAGGAGTGGATCAAATTGACTTGTACCTGGCTAGTGGTCTGGGGACGAGTCAAGATAAGATTCCAGAAAAAGACCGAGTGTGAAACTTTAGTAGATTGAGTTCTCAACAAATAAATGTTTTTTTCTCGTATTCCCTACCCCCCCTTCTTTCACGCAAACACCATTTGGAGACATTCGAGTCACGGACAGCGAGAGCTCTTGCACCTTTTGTTCTTTTGTTACTTGTTTCAATGCTAATATAGACTCTTGCTTGTTAGGACTTGAATTGAGTTTCTAACCTTGATTGATTTACTTTTCAAAGTTCTTATATGGTTGCTAGCATGTCACCACAGAAATTATGCCGTTATCATTTACCTACTCGAGGACGAGTAGGAATTAAGCTTGGGGATGTTGATACGTCCAAAACGTATCTATAATTTATGCTTGCTCCATGCATGTTTTGTGTGATATTGCTATGATCTAGATACACTTTCATACACTTTTGATCATATTTGGACTAACCTATTAACTCAGTGCACCACAGTGCCAGTTCCTGTTTTCTGCTGTTTTTCTATTTCAGTTTTCCCCCATATAAAAAGTGCCAGAAAAATTCTGGGAAAAATATAGGAAAAATCAGCGTACAGGAAGCTTCGCGAAGAGCCCGAGTGGGGCCAGAGGGGAGCCAGGGGTGGCCCAGGCGGCCACCCGGCGCGGCCCTGATACGTCCAAAATGTATCTATAATTTCTGCTTGCTCCATGCATGTTTTGTGTGATATTGCTATGATCTAGATACACTTTCATACATTTTTGATAATATTTGGACTAACCTATTAACTCAGTGCACCCCAGGGCCAGTTCCTGTTTTCTGCTGTTTTTCTATTTCAGTTTTCCCCCATATAAAAAGTGCCAGAAAAATTCGGGAAAATTCAGATAAAAAATCAGCGTGACGGAAGCTTCGAGAAGAGCCCGGGAGGGGCCAGAGGGGAGCCAGGGGGGCCCAGGAAGCCACCCGGCGCGGCCCCACCCCTGGCCGCGCCAGGGGGGCGCCTAGGGCCCCTGGTCCACCTCTGGCTGCCCCCCTTCGCCTATTTAATCTACGTCACGGGAAAACTCCAGAAGAGGAACCCTATTCCACGAACTCGCCTCTGTTCCGCCGCCGCCGCGCTTCCAAGATCGGGAGCACCAGAAGACCTCTTCCCGGCACCCATCCGGAGGGAGGATTGACCTCCGGGAGTCTCCTCTCCACCATGGATGCTCCCCGAATGTCTCGTCAGTAGTTTTCCTTGGACCATGGGTCCGTGATCAGTAGCTATGTGATGTTATCCTCCCCTCTATGATCTTCATTGTTTAGACCTCGTGAGCTTCTCTACATGATCGAGGCACCTTTGTAATATTTCTGCTGTTGCTATGTTGAGGTTGGAGGGATCTGATGGATTATGAGATTATGTTCAGATTGTGATAGAGTAATATATTTGGTTTTTATCTCTTATATTTTTGTTCCTAAGTAATTCTTGCATGTTCTCCGTTGCTGTTTATTGCTTTGGCCAAGTAGTAGGTAGTGACTCCAAGAGGAAGTGTTGTGCTAGATTGTGGGTTCATGCCCCCCGATGGCACGCTTGAGTGACAGAAACATGAGTCTAGGGGATGTGCTGTTGCCACAAGGGGGAAAACAACGGTGCTTGTAACCGCGGTTACAAGGATTGTTTACTTTACGCAAAGTTCTTTTTAATGCAGTTGTCTGTTGCTTTGGGTTTACACTTTGGGTGGGGCTCGCAATTTAATACCAGCGAGATGTTCTGGATAGATATCTCAAGGTGGATGATTAGTAGTAGATGCAGATGGATTTCGGTCTACTTATTTTGGCGTATTTCCCGTGCTTTTGAGCCTCTTCCTTTCTTTTGTAGCATAGTTAGCATTGCGGTGCGTTCATAATCCTGTCAATTGCCCTTCTGTAATTTGTTTACCTCGCATAGCAGTTTTATCGTCTTTTGGGAGAGAGACATCACTAGTGAACATCACGTATCCCGGTCCATATCCTCATTACTGTTTCCAAGCTATATTTACTTTTCTGCATTTACTTTCAAGTTGCTATCATTATCCCTTGCGTTTTATCATTTGTGAACAACAAGACCGGAGAGATTGACAACCTCTCTGAACTTCGTTGGGAACAAAGTTATCTGTGTTGTGTGCAGGTCCGCGTCAGTTGCGCCGCTGACACCTACTTATCATCTCTCGAGTCCTACTGGAGACAAACCTTGGTATCTTCACCGAGGGAAAACTGCTGCTTTACTGCATCACGCCTTCCACTTGGGGCTCATCAACGAAGGGCGAGAAGCCAATAAGAAGGCCCCACCCCTGGCCGCGCCAGGGGGGCGCCTGGGGCCCCTGGTCCACCTCTGGCTGCCCCCCTTCGCCTATATATTCTCCGTCACGGAAAACTTCGGAAAAGAGAACCCTTTTTCGCGATCTCGCCTCTGTTCCGCCGCCGCCGCGCTTCCGAGATCGGGAGCACCAGAAGACCTCTTCCCGGCACCCTGCCGGAGGGAGGATTGACCTCCGGGAGTCTCCTCTCCACCATGGATGCTCCCCAGATGTCTCGTGAGTAGTTTTCCTTGGACCATGGGTCCGTGATCAGTAGCTATGTGATGTTCTCCTCCCCTCTTTGTTCTTCATGGTTTAGACCTCGTGAGCTGCCCTACATGATCGAGGCACTTTTGTAATCTTTCTGCTATTGCTATGCTGAGTTTGATGGAATCTGATGGATTATGAGATTATGTTCAGATTGTGATTGAGTAATATATTTGGTTTTTATCTCTTATATTTTTGTTCCTAAGTAATTCTTGCATGTTCTCCGTTGTTGTTTATTGCTTTGGCCAAGTAGTAGGTAGTAACCCCAAGAGGGAACGTTATGCTCGATTGTAGGTTCATGCCCCCCGATGACACGCTTGAGTGACAGAAACATGAGTCTAGGGGATGTGTTGTTGCCACAAGGGGGAAAACAACGGTGCTTGTAACCGCGGTTGCAAGGATTGTTTACTTTACGCAAAGTGCTTTTTAATGCAGTTGTCTGTTGCTTTGGGTTTACACTTTGGGTGGGGCTCGCAACTTAATACCAGCGAGATGTTCTGGATAGATATCTCAAGGTGGATGATTAGTAGTAGATGCAATTGGATTTCGGTCTACTTATTTTGGCATACTGCCCGTGCTTTTGAGCCTCTTCCTTTCTTTTGTAGCATAGTTAGCATTGCGGTGCGTTCATAATCCTGTCAATTGCCCTTCTGTAATTTGTTTACATCGCATAGCAGTTTTATCGTCTTTTGGGAGAGAGACATCACTAGTGAACATCACGTATCCCGGTCCATATCCTCATTACTGTTTCCATGCTCATTTACTTTTCTGCTTTTACTTTCAGTTGCTATCATTATCTCTTGTGTTTGATCCTTTGTGAACAACAAGACCGGAGAGATTGACAACCTCTCTGAACTTCGTTGGGAACAAAGTTATTTGTGTATGTGTGCAGGTCCGCGTCAGTAGCACCGCTGACACCTACTTATCATCTCTGGAGTCCTACTGGAGACAAACCTTGGTATCTTTACTGAGGGAAATTTGCTGCTGTGCTGCATCACGCCTTCCACTTGGGGCTCACCAACGAAGGGCGAGAAGACTACACCCGTCAACTCTCGCGCCATCACCGGGATCTTGCGGGTGATCTGTATGAGACCCCTTCTTGGACGCCCTTGCCGGAGGTGCCCTTCCGACGATCCGAGAGGAGAAGGCGGTATAAGGGAAAACGAGACACCCGGGTTCCGGTTTATCTCAGCCTGGATCAAAGTAATTCTACTAACACTATCCAACACTTTTCCTTGCCATGTTTTGCACTTGTCCCTAATTTTACCTTCAGTGGGTGCCCATTGTTTATTTTTAATCCTTTTTTCATTAATAGGTGGTCCCAATATAATTCATAGGAATGGTCCTCATCACACGGGTGAAAATCTCATAAAACCCCTTTTTATTTTATTTTGCTCTCCCCGATAGGAATAACTTACTCTTGTGAAAATTGACTTTGAAACCAAACATTTGCTCAACGTAGAAAGAATAAACTTAGGTTCTGTGCACTTTCCAGATTATTATCAACCAAGAAAATAGTATCATTTGCATATTGTAAAATATATTAACCCCATAATCAACCTTATCCTCCAAAACCCCTTTAACTATCCCATTTCTTCTAGCATTGTCCATCATAATTGCTAGAGCGCATCGGCAGCAAGAGCAACCCTTTGTAAGTAGGGAACTAGTGTCCAATTCTATCATTTACTTTGACCCCAACTTTACCCCCTCTTATGGTAGATGAAATCCAATATATCAATTTACCAAGGAATTATTTTAGTTTTAACATTTTTATCACAAAATATCATTTAATTTTATCATATGTTTTTCGAAGTTTACTTTAAAATTAGAGCATCCAATTTCTCTGAGTGAGTGCTATTTAAGGCTCCATGCAAAACCATCACCTCATCCATTATGAACCTACCTTTAACAAAAGGTAAATGACTGGGGCCGGCCAACCGGCCAAAAGCTGGGTCGGTTGCCCCCACCGTACCACACAGTGCTAGCCACCGCCTCCCGCATCGCCGGCGACCGCCTCCCCTCATCTCGGCGCGAACCCACCACTTCGATGTGTTCCTGCCGCCAGCCGTCACCTCGATCCTCCATCACTGTTGATCGCCTACCCTGTCACTGTCGAACCCCGCCGCCCTCTACCTTGCCTCGCCCTGATTCGGCTGGATCCGGCGAGGGTGCCACGGACGCCTCCTGTTTATCTTCCTTTCGTTGCGAGCCCATGGACGAACATTTGTGGTAATGGTTCACTGTAAAAATGGCAACTAGGATGACCTAATCTGGCAACTGACGGTGACAAAAAAAAACTCATCGAAATATATCAATATGGGATTTTGTTTCGAAGCTCTCGTAAAAATAAACCCAACGATAAAAATAGAACGCAAATCGGATTAATGGTGTATAAGATAAATTATTTTAAATTTTTAAAAAAAACCATTTAATATGATGATGTCAACAATGAGATAATAGTTTTGAATGCAATATTTGCATGTCAAAGACGCCTGCACCATATGACCCCCATGCGGCGGTGCTAACTAGCATTCCCCTTGTCTAATTAGTAACAAAAAAGTTTTTCTCTTGCTTTCAACACAGTCACACACACAAAGAATCCAAGCTCTGAGCAGGGCCCAAATTTTAGGAAATTATTTTGTAAACCGGTCCTATAGCAAATCAGAGATCGAGAAAAAAGACGTGGAATGGATGCTCTAATTTCCAAGACATTCACATGCGGAGAAAATCAATAAAAACTAAACTGGGACGGCGAGGAGCGTGGGACCCGCTTAGCCAGTGATGATCTCCCGTCCATTGGCCACCGCCCGTGCGTGCATGCCGTCTCCATGCAAGTTCAAACCTCCTCCACCCAATTTCTCCATCATCGCCAAGTATATATATATATATATACTTCGGTCCGCTCGCCGTCCCACACCGCACCACCGCGTCTCCGGCCGAACACCACGTCTTCGCCGCCGCCTTCCCGTCGGAGAACCTCCACGCGCAACATGGCCGCCGCCGGGCACCGGACGCCGCTGCTGCTGCTCCTCCTGCTCGCCGCCGTCGTGGCGCTGCTCGCGTCCACCGCCGCCGCGGAGGACGCCAAGCCGGCCATCCTCACCCCGGTGGCCAAGACCCCCGTGGGGTCCTTCGAGGGCGACAAGTCGGGCGACGACGCCATGGACGACGAAGAGGCCGCGCCCGTCGGCTCCCCCATCGGCACCACCATGACCGAGCCCAAGCCCGAGGAGTCCACGTCCGGCGCCGCCGGAGGGGAAGGCGCGCCGGCACCCAGCGCCGCCTCCTCCCTCGCGGCCCGCTTCACCGGCGCCGTGGCCGTGGCCGCGGCCGCCGCCGGCGTCCTCGCCTTCTGATCTGATCGAGCTCCATCATCCATGGAGATCATTAACTACTTATTCCGTTCCGACCAGCTCCATCCACGTGAGGTCGCCGCCGGCAATGGCGGATCCTGGCCTTCTTCACCGACACCGGCCGCTCTTCGACACTCTCTCTCTCTCTCCGTATATATCTAACCACGTATGTATACGCTGGCATGCACAACATTACATTATTAAACTGCGAAAGCACGAGTAAATACCAAAGGTGGTGTATGCAATATACGCACAGCAATTTACATGACAATATATCATTGTAAGTATACAGTATAAGTGTATAACTTTGTAATTTGTATGCAGTATAACTTTTGTGTTTTGCCTTTCTCCAGTGGAGCAAATCAAGGAATTTTCTGTTATTACAAATCATTTCATATTCAAGTGCAAACGCTAGCTAGATGTGGCGCCTGATATATGGTCTGACCGATACGTAGAATTCAAAATCAGGCTGTCCATTTACTACAGGTTACAGCAAACCTTACATTCTCTCAAAAAAAAAACAGCAAACCTTACATAGACAGGACATGTCCATCCCGATTAATTTCCCAGCCCAAAATACATACATACATACTCCCTACCTCCCTCCGTAAACTTTTATAAGATGTTTTAGGTTACTACTTTAGTGGCCTAAAATGTCTTATAAAAGTTTACAGAGGTAGTACATCAGAGGGATAATGCATGAACAGTTCTCTCCTCGATCGAGCTACAAGCTACACGTACTCTACATCTCCAGTTCTGACAAGAGAAGAATGCAGACGCTAGGATACAGTTTGTATCTTTGAAAAAATCTTGCTGCCTAGCTGGTATGGTATCCTCCTGTAAGAAATAGCCCGCCGGCATTATGGTGATTTTGGATGAACACGTTGAGGCAGCACAGCGGATATGCTAGAATCAATCAACGATGACGAACAAGCTAGATCCACCAATCAACCCGTGTTCGCTACACTGCGCCTTTACCATCCTCTTCTTGGTCTCTCAATCTATCATCGGCAGGGGAGGCAGCGTTGCTTACTGAAGAATGGTTGTCCGTGTCGGTTCCTTCCTGAACAGCTCCCTGCACAGCAGGACGGCTTTGTTAGAATCTTCCAAGCTATGATTGGTTGGGAGAAGAGAAAGATTTTCTGTTTGTGAAATTCTCCAGTTTTTCCAGACTAAAATATGCTCCCAGGGCAAGAAGAAAATACCTCTTCCGTGTTTCCGTTCGGAGTTGCTTCGTCTGCATTATGGCCAAGGCCACCATTGCTACTAGCTGAAATCTGTCCACTTTCATGGGATCCCTGTTTAGCATTCAGAAAAAAAAATAGCTTCAGTTTCTGAAATAATTGATATACCAATCAAGCAAATATCCCTACCTGTTCATCTTTGGTGTCTACATCAGAGCCGTCAAAATTCTGCTTCCCATCAACATCTATGCTTGAATCTTCTGTTTCTTTTGCTTGTTCCAGAAGTTGCTTTCTCCTTGATTCTTCTTCCATTAACTCCTTAAACCTGCCAATCATAATGAATGCACAAGAGCATATCACAATATGAAACATTTGCGCCCTGTCAGAGTTAGTTAAAGAACAAAAAGGAAACCATCAATCCTTCAACCAACACATGTTACTTTTTTTTTTGCGGGGTAACATTGAGTATTTCTTATGTTAAGTGCGATGATCACCAGCTAGACAAAACTGTAGAGTTTATCCAGCTGTGGTCACTGAATTCTCATTTATCAAGATGCCAATTAAAATGCTTGCCAAGCTGATTGTTGTTGTGACATGTAAGGATCTTGGATCCAATGGTTTAGAGACCAGGATGACATTACTGCTGAGATAGTACATGCATTGAGCAGCAATCCTAAACAATATCACATTACCTTCCACCACGCTGCGGTTCGCTTGGTTTTGGCACTTGACCAGGCTGGGGCTTACCAGCTTTTGGGAGAGCCTCACTCTTATCAGCAGGTTCAGACTTTCCAACATTAGTTGATTCCTCTCTAGAAAGCTTGTCAATATATTCTTGGACAGGATTTTTGGCGCCTCCAAGCTTTTGAAGCCACACTTGCTGTGCACTGCTAAGGAGATTATTTGTAAGCCTGCAAAAAAATATAAATCACGGTCTAAGCCACGAAATGACAAAGAAAGCTGGCTAGGTCTGATGGAATGTTCACATGTGTCAACCTTAACTATAAGGAATGCAATGATCATCCTATAAGACAAAACACAGACGCAACCAGTCAATGTTTAAAGCAAATCAGAGCGTAAGAACTTGATCTCCATTATGTATAGCATGCTGGGATGTTGGCATAACCTATCTATGTATATAAATATGGGAAATGCTCCAATGAGCATATGAACACCTGCTCATCATTGCGCAAAACTGAATGTGCTGTCCCGAAGTGAAAGGAAGTTTTCATCAGCTCAAATCAAACCAAGCTTGTTATAGAGCACAACAGCCAAAACGAAAATATTTTGCAGGCTTGCAGCTAAGTGCAAGAATTCACCATCAACAGGAATATCAACAATGTGTAGTTAATAACAGTCTCTATCTAGAAATATAGCTATTATTTGCATTCTAATGAACCAAACTTCACTTAGGAAGTTATGTTGAAGCCTTTATTTCAATAAACAATTGAACGTGTCTTTTCTATAACAGTTGGATTTGTGCAATATATACTCACCAATATAGACTCAATCCAGAGGGAACGGACAGAGCAAAATAACCAATTAGCAAAGGCAGGAACTTCACTGCAGCTTGCGCACCTTGCTGGCTAGGATCATTGCTCTGCGATGATATGGAAAACAGTAAGCTCAAGCAAAGACAAATCTCACAGGCTACCAGCTACATTGGTATCATACAACAAAGGAGGTGCGCGCCCTTGATCTTTGTGGTTTCTTTCTCAGTGTCCCAAATTGTTTCCTCTAAAGAGGATAAAACTTAAAAGAGTTCGGCAAAGCTACTGTTATACACATCTTTACAGGTTAGTTAGGGAAGCAGAGAAAGGCAGTCTTCTGTGGATATTTGAATAATTGTGATTCATGACTGCTTCAACTAGAAATAATGAAGCCAATCGGCAGCATTGTATTGCATGTATTTATTATGAGTTCCATAATCCATGCAGATACAATATAGCTGATAAGAAAATTTCCATGCTAGTACCAAGGACCAAAAATAATGTCCTACAAAGAGTAGAATACATTAGGATAAATATGTTCAGCACTTGATAACACAAACCTGTGAAGATTGCATTATCTGAGCAGATACGTATTGTGAAATAACCAGAAGAACTGGTAGAACAAGGTACGCCAGAGTGTCCGGCCAACCAAGTGGTGGATGTCCGTCCTGTAACATCATAAGTTATACCAGTGTCAAAGAAATAACGAGAAAACTCCACAAACTGCGGTGTGTCAACAATAGAAATTTCTGGGAGCAGAACTGTACTAGATGTGCCTGCTTTTAAAACCATGATTTTGAAGTGCCTACAGATTGTCCACAGTCCACCACACATGCAATTGTGATATTTGCTTTATCGCAAAAAAAAAATTGTAATATTTGCTAGTGTGAACAAGTAAATTACACAACATTATGGATAAGCTTACTGTGACCTCAGTTCTGCAGCAAGTTTTGCAAGCAGATAAAAAGTCTGCACATCCTAGAACAGTGGTGGCGCTAGAAGTTGGAACAATTGATGTCAAAGATATATACATGTGTATGTAAGTAGACAAACTACAGTGAAACACAAGCCTATCAGTGCAGCTAACCCAAATTCTGTGATGTCGCTTGATATCACATACAACACATAGCACGGCCACTTCAATGTCATCAATTGTTTCCGGTCAGAAGATAGAAACATTTACCAGAGGTGATGCAAACATAACATTGCAGAGTACCTTCCATCAATGTTCATTGACAATGCAGTTATGTTGACAACACAGTTGCTGTGATGCTTACAATGCCAGCAAGTGAACAGAGCATACATATACATGTATCTGTCCTTTTCTGGACAGCTAAATACAAAAAAGGGCCAAATCTAAGCAAGATCGCCATTTTTTCTGGCAAGTCAAATCTGAACTAGAAGGCATTTTCTACACAAGAGAACAATCTTGAAATAATTTAGCAACAACATTGAGAAGGATCAAAATGGTCCTAAACACAAGTTGCATCTGAATCAGCGGTGAAGCCTAAACTGCATTGCTGTGTGATTAGTAAGTGTGACAGTGGTGACGCAGAAAAATAATGGTAGAACGTTACTTGGCCTTACAATGAACAAACAAGCCAGGATATACCATGAAGTTTTATGTGATTACCGTAAACGGAAAAAGCCAGGATATTCCCTGGCCACTTTGTCGAGCAGCAATTGTTGTTGGACCAGCCAAAGAAGGTATCCAAAAAAAGCCTTCGGTAAGAAGTCCCTTTTATTGAAGATAGACACATTAGTAACATAGATGTTTAGTGTTTAACAGAAAGAATGACAAAAAAAACATTTAATCATATCAACCTCATTAGCTACATTGGAGAGAGCTGTGTATAGACCAATCCAGACTGGTATTGTTACAAGAGTAGGCAAGCACCCTGGTGCAGAGAAATGCCAAAGGAAACTGCACATAGTTAACCAAACGAGAAAATACCTCGACAAAAAAGGTAGCAAAGTAGCAACAGACGAAGAAAATGTGAGACGCAACTAAATTAAAGTTTTACAGCAGATAGTGTCACTGGTAGGAAAAATACCAAGCATAGTGTCTATAACTACCTGCAAGTGGATCAACGCCAGACACCTTATATAAACGGGCGGTTTCGAGTTGTATCCTTTCCTGGAAAGATAAATAAATAACTTGAACGATCAGCTTTTACTTGGGATGGTGATCCCCCTAGTTTCCTTATTCCGCACGCTTTGAACGATGTAATATTGACAATTGTTGATGAGTAAAGTGCTGTAGTTTTCAAAAAAAAAACTTAAAGACAATAGTGGTTTCAGTAGTATTCCAAATCCATTGGAAATAATCTATAATGTACTATGTAAATCTATTCCACTTTATTACCCAAGTGCCAACTGAGTTTTCTAGTAGATCATTTGTTGACATGCATTTTATCAGATACATGCAATTGGGGCAATAAACACCTTTTTTTAAAGACGTTTTGGATAATACCTCAATTAGCTGCATGTCTTTAAGAAGGACTTTGAAATGAACTAACCCTACATGAAAATTCAATCATGAGGCTTTCCCACAAAACATCGAAACAGCTCCATGAGGAAATATAAAATGAGCTATATGAAACATGTCTTTCATTTGGTGTGGACCTCAATGCATATTGTATTTATTTTTGCCCGTAATCAATTGATGACAAAAAGTTGTCAGGTTATCATGGCATCGGCTACTGTGTGCATTGAAGAATCTAATGTAAGAATATGTACAGTATTCCAATAAAGGAACACATGCAGCAGTTTATATTAATGCATAAATACCTGATCCCCAGCATGTCGTTCTTGAATAGCCTTCACTTGAGGTTGAAGTGACCTCATTGCAAGTGCAGATTCGACCTATATGGAACAAATAAAACGCGAGCTTCACTACTAGATAGAAGAATATCAGAAAAGTTTAAGCACTTCTTTATCATCAAGTAACAGTATTTGCCAAATCTGGAACAAGCATGTAATGTAAGCAATTTGTAGAACTCTGGCAATTGGATGATGACATTTAGAAAAATACAAATTAATAACATGTTTGGCAATGATAGACGATGAGTGCAACACCGAACCTTCCTGAATATGAGGGGTGCATTGGTAGATGAGGCATGACTGCACTATTTACCAAAAGTAAATGGCATTCAAACTGCAAATTTAACGCTTCATGCAGGACTGTGACAGGGTGTGCTACATCCTCATTTATCACTAATAGTAGGTAATGCTTGAACGGAAAATTAAACTCAGAAGGCTTTAATGTCATCAATTGCTTCCGTTCAGAAGTTCTTCCCAGGGCCAAGTAAAACACATGTGTTTTTGTTCTCCTAGAACAGACCCCACAATTAAAGTTTTTGTCACATAGTACTGGTGCAATTAATCAATTCATGTATTAATTACTGGTTCAGGCGTTCAGCTGAGAAGGACCTGCAAGGAACCACCATCTAATAGGACATGCTTGTAGCTACGACCAGTAGATAAATAAAAGAAAATACTGTCAAAATGACGGATATGCATCATATATTGATGAATATCAAGATTATCTTGTTAAGCTGTGGATCGGAGTGCTTCAAAAGTTCAATGCTGGTAAATGGTATCATTTCCCAATAAGTAGTGAGTGGAATTGCAGACATATCATAAATTCATAATACTTCTCACTTCTCAGACAGAACTGCCACAATGCAGACTTTCCTGCAGTATTGCTGTAATCACTTTTAATCATGTCCTGACGTGATAGTGAGCGTACCTTACTACTTTTATTTGAATAACATGTACTGCAATCTAGATTTAATTACATCCCAGTATGTTCTGACTGTAGCAACATGGTTTTAATTTTTGAGGAGCCGGACGACGAAGAGAGAGATTTACCTGCTTCTTTGTAAGAGGGAAAGTGCCCCCCTTAATCAGAACTGTTAGGAGGATGATGGCGAAACCATATGGATAAGGAACATGGAGAGTCGAAAGACCATCTTTCAGAACCTGCCAATGGGAAAATATATTCCACATAAAAATGAATTGAAGGTTTCAGGCATGATATAAAGATATAACAAAAAAGGATATGTGATCTTGGGGGTTATAGGCACGCAAATGTGAATGCTTACAGTTATATTACCAAGTTGATAACTGCAATGTTCATTCATATGATCACATACTCAAAAATGGAGGAAAGCAGAGAATAAACAGGTAACACTGGCTCTCTCCTCATCCCCCCACTCAGCCCTAGGGAAAAGGTAAGTCTAATTATTTTTTCAAACCTAGCATCATTTTTGTGTGTGTCTGTTGGAAATTACAGCCGAAAAAAATCAGGGTACGCTCGTGTGCCTAAAATTGAGAAAACATGCAAAATTATACGCCATTCTCGACAGCAAGTAGTGCATTCCAGCACAGAACAAAATACAATCCAAGCTGTCGAAATTATACTGGTATTAACCAACGTTGTTGCTCATTAAGTAAGTGAACTGTTTTGTCCTGCAAACCGGCAGTGCCCGTGATAATCCATCTGTCTCACCAAACATAATTTGGGCACAGATGCCAGGAAAGCCTTTTCTTCTAGTGAAAAGTCAATGAGGCTGTTGCAGCAGTTGCCAGAAAATGAAACCAGCCCTTGCAAGATCCTATGAGACCTCAAGCATATGTCAACAATTTCCTTTTAGAATCATGGTGTACTAATAAAGCATATACCGGCTTGGCAAGCCGAATCTTATCCTCCCATCTATATTTCTCGCTAGCTAGCTACGATTGAGCATGTTGAGAAATTTCAACGCTCCCCTGTAGTACTAACAGCAACCCAACGGGGCCTGAACTGAAATTGTCCAGCGAATCACTTTTAGGGGGCTCAGGAACCTAGGTAATTAGATCCCCATGTTTTCCGAAAAACAGGGGCATGGATTTTTTAGCGCAGAAAGGTTGTACACCACCGTATCATGCTCAACAACAAGTGGTCCATTCCACCACTGTGACATCCTGACTTAATAGGAATGATAGACTGCTCATATAAACAAGGTGCACCTTCTTTTTCGGGAGCCCAGATCCAAAGAACTCCAAAGTTAAGCGTGCTTGGCTTGGAGCGATTTGAGGATGGGTGACCGACCAGGAAGTTGTTCCCGGGTGCGCACGAGTGAGGACAAAATGCGCAGGAAAGACTAGTGTTGGTCTTTGGGGACAGTCTAGATCCCGCCAGGCGTACGCCGTGAACCGGTGGGTGTGGCCGGGGCGTTACAAATGGTATCAGAGCCGACCCTTGCGGTTATACGGGCGTATGTGGGTCAGTGCGCGAACATGTGTGACATGTGTCGGGACTGGACGCACAGACGTGCCAAGAGGGAACGTTCCTGTGGGCCGATGAAGACATCGGTTCCTTTGAGTGGGGGTGTATGTGACATCCTGACTTAATAGGAATGATAGACTACTCATATAAACAAGGTGCACCTTCTTTTCCGGGAACCCAGATCCAAAGAACTCCAAAGTTAAGCGTGCTCGGCTTGGAGCGATTTGAGGATGGGTGACCGACCGGGAAGTTGTTCCCGGGTGCGCACGAGTGAGGACAAAATGCGCAGAAAAGACTAGTGTTGGTCTTTGGGGACAGTCTAGATCCCGCCAGGCGTACGCCGTGAACCGGTGGGTGTGGCCGGGGCGTTACAAATGGTATCAGAGCCGACCCTTGCGGTTATACGGGCGTGTGTGGGTCAGTGCGCGAACATGTGTGACATGTGTCGGCACTGGA
Source organism: Bromus sterilis (assembly GCA_950022295.1). NCBI lineage: Eukaryota > Viridiplantae > Streptophyta > Magnoliopsida > Poales > Poaceae > Bromus > Bromus sterilis. Next base: position 446,170,662 of record OX465595.1, on the reverse strand, counting down.
CGCACAGACGTGTGCCAAGAGGGAACGTTCCTGTGGGCCGATGAGGACATCGGTTCCTTTGAGTGGGGGTGTATGTGACATCCTGACTTAATAGGAATGATAGACTACTCATATAAACAAGGTGCACCTTCTTTTCCGGGAACCCAGATCCAAAGAACTCCAAAGTTAAGCGTGCTCGGCTTGGAGCGATTTGAGGATGGGTGACCGACCGGGAAGTTGTTCCCGGGTGCGCACGAGTGAGGACAAAATGCGCAGGAAAGACTAGTGTTGGTCTTTGGGGACAGTCTAGATCCCGCCAGGCGTACGCCGTGAACCGGTGGGTGTGGCCGGGGCGTTACAACCACAGAACAAAATACAGGCCAAGGTGTAGAAACTATACTATTAACCAAGGACATTGATAGTTAAGTGAACACCATTCATCGCTCTTTTGTCTTGCTCATCGGAAGTGCCCGTGATAATTCCCTCTCACCAAACATAATTTTGGCACCAATGTCAGGACAGTTTTTTTTTCCTCTTGTGAAAAGTCAATGAGGTTGTTTCAGCAGTTGCCAGAAAATGAAAACTAGTCCTTGCAAGGATCCAGGATCCTACGAGGAGGGCTCAAGCATATTTCAACAATTTCCTTTTAGCATTATGGTCTACTAATAAAGCATGTACCCGCAGGGAATGCTGAACCTTATCCCCCCATATATACAGTATACTCCTCACTAGTTAGGTTAGGTATGATTGAGCATGTTGAGAAATGAGAAATTTCAGCATGAATCTAGGCAGTTAGTAGATTCCCATTTTCCCGAAAAAACAGTGGCGCGGAGTTTTCAGCGCGGAAAGGGTGTACGCCACAAGCATCAGACGCTACATTTGAGCATGTTGAGAAATTTCAGCGCAGCAACCCAACGGCCCCTGAACTGAAATCGCTCTCAGGCGGCTCATGAATCTAGTCACCTAGATTCCCCTTGTTTCCCGAAAAACAGTGGCGCGGATTTTTCAGCGCGGAAAGGCACGGTGTCAACCGCGGAAATGATACTGTAGTAGTGGTGTCCTGGATACAGAAGCAATGGCCGTCATCACGGTCACGCGGCACGCAACTGTGCTAGGAACCGTGGTGGTCGAACGAGCGGAGGAGGTAAGGGAAGGTGAGGCGGGCGCACCTTGAGCACGGTCTCCATGGAGCCGGTGATCCCGGAGAACCAGTCCCCGGCGGCCTCCTTGGCCCCGCCCTCCGCCGCGACCGCGGCGTCAGCGACGGTGTAGAGGAACGCCTCGACGCGGCTGAGCAACTGTCCGACTTCCTCGATCCCTCCTCCGCCTCCCCACCCGAGCGCCGCGACGGCCCGGCCCCGGCGCCGCGCGGGGCGTGGGAGGCGGGCGGACGGCGGGGGCCGCGGCGACGGTGGAGGCAGGGGTAGATGGGACTGGGGGTGGCGCGCGAGGAGGAGGTGGAGGTGGAGGCTGGGGGCCGCCATTCTGGAGGAGGAGGAGGAGGAGGTGGCCGGCGGGCGGCGGCCGGAGCGGGGGTGGCTGGGCTGGTCGGAGCGGCGACTGAGTGAGAGTTGGACTTGTCTAGTCTAGAGGTGGGGTATATACCCGCTATAGGCCGCTAGCTGGAGCAGTTTGGTACGGAAGTTTTTATGCGCACGTGGGCCGGTTATGCGGCTGGGGGAGTGGAGCGCGCACTGGTAAGTGGGCCCCGCGGTATCCAGGGTGGGCTGGGCCTACTGCTTCAGGTGTGGGCCGGCGCTGTTTACCCACACACACACACGTCGTTTTCCTCCCCTCAATTTGTTTTTGTTTTTTCCTCGGAGCACTTGTCTTCTCATCACAAGTTTTTTGTAGTAGCGTTTTTTTTTTGAAATGAGCATTACATTTCATTTCAAAACAAATGGAACTTGTATGTCCATTTGGTTTTGATTTTTTTAGGTTTTCATGTGTGTTTAAAGCTTTGTGGATGCATAAGCGCACGTGCACACAACGTGATGCTTCCATGAAAAAAAACAAAAGAAGGTAAGATTTGCATTTTTTTAAATAAATAGAGAATAAAATGTTTTTAGTCCACTAATTCATCGAATAGTTTTACGAAAGATTAGGGTTTCCACCCTCTCGTTGATCTGTCGCTAGTACGCTCTGCCTCTCATGGTCCTTGAGCCTTGGAGATGTTGCAGCGGACCCAGACTCCCGCTGATGGGAGGGGTCTCGTCCTTGCTTGATGTAGGTATCCATGTCTTTCTTGGAGCGACAGGCCGACGATGGCTTCTCAATGTCGGAATAGCGTCCTCCCCAGCCTACCCACGCTTTTGCGGTGCGCCCCTAGTGCTGATGGAGGTCGTGTGAAGGTGTGTCTCCCATATATCATCTTGATCCGTCAGGGCCAGGGACGAGGCTCCCTTGTAGGCATTAGGATCAATTGACCCCAATGAAATTAGCATATCCTTCACTAATTTAGTACTCCCTTCGATCAATAATAAGTGTCGCTCATCCAGTATAAAATGAGCGATACTTATTATGGATCAGAGGGAGTACTAAGTATTATTCATTTATAGACGAAGACCCCATTATTATAGACATGACCCCATTAATAATAGTTTCTAGCTTCGTCCCTGGACCGGACCCATTCTTTAATGGGTCTGCTTGGATCATATGGGTGTTCTTCTCCGGTGGATTCGCTCGAACCTCATTTTAGTTGGTGTGTTCGCAGGTATGACTCTTCTGTTCTACGTTTATGTTCGTCGTCGATGGTTTGTTATTGTGATGTGATGGTACTTTAGGGCCTTAGTAAGATGGTTTTCTGGTTTTATACTACAAGAAAAATTGCTCGACTCCGACGAGGGAGGTGATGGTGGCAGCGGGCCTTTGGTTCGCTCCAGTGCTTATAGTCATCGCTAGGTGATCCATGAATTTGGTTATAATTTTTGTTACTTATAGAAATCTCTATAATGGTATTGCATACTCAATATATGGAGATATTTTCACACAATAAAACAGTCGTCGGATAGTTCACACTTGACATATTCAGTTTCAAAATTGGCCTGGAGTAGTTTTCTAGGTGAGATGACATGGTTTCTTTGACTTTAATGAATATGTGACGGTCTAAGCCGACATCCCTTTTATACATTCTCCCACCTTTTATTGAGAACCACATTCTCCCACCTCATTCAGGGCGTTTCATCAAGGGGGTGGGGTGAGGTGTGTGGGAGAGGTAGCTCCTCTCTCTAACGACTCTCCATTGAGCACCCTGATAAAACGAGTTCAAGGAGAAAAGTGACCCAATTTCAATTGCATAGTAATAGTAGCCAGATCCCGGTTGTTCCGGTTGTTTTAATCAAAACAATTGGTTAAGAGTGATAAAGAGGAAAACGACTACAAGATTGAACGGTCCAGGTTCATCAATCATTGATATTGCGAAGGAGCTAAGTAGTGCAGTGTATTTTAAGGTTAAAATAATCAATAAATGTGACGGTGTCTATAAAGTCTCTGAAAGCCCTCCGAAAGGAACCCTGGCCAGGGGCGGATCCAGGATTTAAGTATAGGGGGGGCGAAGAAGACATAACTGGAAAAATTCAAGCCTTACAAATTGCATCTTCAACTGTAGAGTCAGGAAGTATCAATTGGATTAAAAATTTACTTATTGATGATGAATGAAATTCTAATATTACTACACAAAAATATAGTTTGATAAGTGATAAAATACACTAACTATTAACATTTGATTAGGATGTGTCCAGATCTAAATTAACTGAGACTTAATCAGATATCAATCAAATGATAGAACATGTAAAAAAACTCTAAATTAATTTTGTTATACGGTTTCACACACAATCTTACGGATATTACACTGATTGAAACTTTGTTAAATCTCAAACAACTAAGATTTAAAAATCTCGATTAATTAATTTCTGTAATCAAATTGACAAGTATAATAATATGAATTTGTAGACAATAATACCTCTATCTTTGATTCAAGGATCATGTTAGAAATTGGATACGAACGTCGGGACGTTCGGTTGGTTGTAGTCGCACTCGATACTTTTTGGATTCATAGAAGATGGGCGGCGAACGACAGTTTCGCTAATCATCGAGCAGTCATGACACGACCTCCGGCAGCCGACACTCGACGGCCAGTGACGACGAAGACCTAGGCCGCAGGCCCAGCGCGTCGCGCATAGCTCCAGGTCTTCGGCGGCAGAAGATGAAATCCTGACGGTGTGACTTGGTCTAGGCTGAGTACGTGCGTATATGGATTGATAGGATCTGATCGATTTGATTCCTAAGAAAGATTTTTTTTGAGCGGAGCCCTAAGAAAGATGGATGTATCGTGTATTCGTGTGGATACGTGGAGCCTGCCTCTTGCTAATTGTTTCCATTTTGTAAATTTGTTTTGACCCTTTGGGCTGGATGCTTAGAGTTTAGCCCATATGTATTAATTAAGCTAATTGGCCGGAATAGTAATACCTAAAATTAAGCTAGTCCCCGCTGCAGCCTGTTGTGGGGGGCCGAACCATAGGGGGGGTCTGGCCCCTGCTCGCCCCCCCACTGGCTCCGCCACTGACCCTGGCCACCAACAAAATCAATATCCTCTGCTCGTTGCCTCCTGTCATCTCTCCGGCACTTCGAGGCAAAGGGGAGTTGAACCTCGTTTGTCGCCGTTGTGTAGTATGTTTTAGTCTCGCGATAACATCTCTTGATTGTGATGACAATGACATGCATGTCAAATAAAAGTCATCCGGCTCCAACCCGTTTCGGCGATGCTTGTTGCGATGTTGCCGAGATGTCTGTAAATTTCCATCCCCGTTGTTCTTCATGGACGACGGTGTGATTATTATGTTGAACGTCAGTTTGGTTCTGTTACTTTCACAAACACTTATTAGTTGTGGCATCGGATGCCGACATGGTACCGACTTCCAGCATCTTATGACGTTGGTTTCAGCTTGTGGTCTCGTCGATTGTAGCATTGGATGCCGACGTTGTTCGATTGCAACAATGATGAATCATGGTTGCAGCATCCGATGTCGCTGATCGCAACCGGCGTCTTACCGGTTGTAGCATCGGATGTGAGTGTGGTCCGATTGCAACATCAATGTGATTCCAGCATCTCGCGCTGCTGGTGCTGGTCATCATTTCACTGGTCGTGGCATCGAATGCCGATGTGATTCCTTCACTAATCATGGTTGCAGCATCAGCACACCCTGACTCCAGCATCGCTCGCCGTCGGTAGCAGCTAGTTCCCGGCACCATCAATTGCAGGCAGCAACCGCTAGGCCGCAGGAGGAGGCGTGAAGTCGTCTCTACGAGCAGCAACGTGATCGCGGGGAAAGAGATGCTCGGAGCCGGTGCTCTCAACATGGTCGGCAGCTACGATGAAGGTCGGTGTGCGTGGTGCCGAGACGATGGCGAATAGGAACGGGGCGAAGAGAGGAGGAAAAGAGAGGATATGCGAGCCAATGGACGAGAAGAAGCCGTGGAAGAGAGATACGGCCAAAGGGGCGTGTCACATCACATGGCGTGCGACGACCGGCGAGAGCTATAGCTCGGCCGGCCGGCCGATTCACATCACTTTCAAGAAAACCCCAAATAATCCTACACCAACGGACTAGAGAGTCAGAGTTTGGATCGCTGCACCAACCCCGCCCAAAGCAAAGCAGTTGGTTACATAAACCGCATCGGCAATGGCTGCGCCTGCGCTCAGCCCAACCTCCTCCCCCGACTCCACGGAGCACGATTCCCCGGTTTGTTACAGATACAGAATCTTCTTCCTACTCCTGTTCCTACTCCTGCGCTGGGTCTGGGAGGAGGAATGAGCCGGCAAATCAAGAATCCCGGCGGCGACAAGCCGGTATTCTCGCCGGCCGACGACGACGGCGGCGGAGGACCACCACCACCAGCAGGAGCCGGGCATGGCAAGGGGGGCGGCGGCAAGAACAAGCTGTCCCTGGTGCCGCTCATCTTCCTCATCTTCTTCGAGGTCGCGGGGGGGCCCTACGGCGCCGAGCCGGCGGTGCAGTCCGCGGGCCCGCTCTACGCGCTGCTCGGCTTCCTCATCTTCCCCTTCATCTGGGCCATCCCGGAGTCGCTCGTCACCGCCGAGCTCTCCACCGCCATGCCGGGGAACGGCGGCTTCGTCGTCTGGGCCGACCGCGCCTTCGGCCCCGTCTCCGGCTCCCTCATGGGCACCTGGAAGTACGTCTCCGGCGCCATCAACGGCGCCGCCTTCCCCGCCCTCTGCGCCGACTACCTCGCCCGCGTCATCCCCGCCGTCGCCGACGGCGGCCCCCGCGTCGCCACCATCGTCACCTTCAACGTCGCGCTCTCCCTCCTCAACTACACCGGCCTCAGCGTCGTCGGATGGTCCGCCGTCGCGCTCGGGATCGCCTCCCTCTCCCCTTTCGTGCTCATGTCCGGCATCGCGCTGCCCAAGATCAAACCGCACCGCTGGGGCGCCACCGCCGGCGAAAAGGACTGGAAGCTCTTCTTCAACACCCTCTTCTGGAACCTCAACTACTGGGACAGCGTCAGCACCATGGCCGGCGAGGTCGAGAACCCCGGCAAGACGTTCCCCACCGCGCTCATGTCCTCCGTCGCCATGACGTCCCTCGGCTACCTGCTGCCGCTCATGGCCGCCACCGGAGCCGTCGACGCGCCGCCGGAGCAGTGGGGGAACGGCTTCTTCGCCGACGCCGCAGGTGATTAATTAATTTACTCCATTAAACCCAACGGAAACGCGTCGCTTTACAACCTTGTTTGCTTTCAAGTTGCATTATTTATTTATCACGTTGCTGCTAGTCGTTGGAACTCTTTTTTGGATCCTTGTCGATGCGCTACAGCTATTTGATTATTTTGTTTAGTGTTTTTGAGATTGCAAATGATTCTTAACCACGTGTGGAGGAGACCCATTTGGCATAAAGAATCCCAGGATATTGTTGCGTGGTCTGCACACATATACTCAAATTATGACCAAGTTGCCACGATATTCAACACATAATTGTACCATCGATTCCCACAACGGCATATAAAAAACCCCCAAATTTTCGAAATGATTTTCAAGATGAACTCTGAATTTCAACCTAGGTATTTAAAATGATATTTGAATTGTAAAAGCCCTGAACATTGAAACTTTTACCTGCCAAAAGCCGATTTTTGCTGCACCGGCCGGTAGAACCAAGCAAGGGATGTCCACGTCTCGTCGCAAGGCTTATTTTGAGTTTTGGGTCAGTACTTTCTTTTTGTGCATCAGTAGTAAATCTTTACTTACTAGGATAGGAAAATGAATTTGAAAATTTATTTCTGAATTACTTACCTTAGAACAACACTATACCGACATATAATCAAGCTTTCCATTTTTTCAATATGTCGAGAGGTTTTTTGGGTTTGATGCAAAACAGAATTAGACTATCATCAAGCTGAAAATATCTCTTGATATATTGAAAAAATGGGAAGCTGTAATATATGTAACTGCTAGCAGCAGGGAAGTTGATTAACTCTACATTTACCATGTGTCTGCATGAGAAACTGCAAGTTCATATTACATATATGTTGGTCAAGTTATTCGTATGGTCTTAGGCGAAAAATGTCTACATTCCAAGTGATTTGTATGTTCTTAAACTAAAATTGTCTCAATGGCAACATATGCAGAGTGTGTGACAGTACCAAAGATGCAACACAAATTAACTTTTATTTTTCATTTATAAAGAAGGTTTTCTTTTTTCACACAAGGCAAGAGTGTCATTCGGCCACAAACTATTTTTTTGACATGACTAATATCATTGCAACGCAGGCATGATCGCCGGCGACTGGCTCAAGTACTGGATAGAGGTGGGTGCGGTGCTCTCCTCCATTGGCCTCTACTCAGCGACGCTAAGCAGTTCCGCGTTCCAGCTTCTTGGAATGGCGGACCTTGGCCTCCTTCCCAGCATCTTCGCCGTGCGCGCCCCAATCTTCAACACTCCATGGGTCAGCATCGTGGTCACCAGCCTCATCACCCTCGGCATGTCCTTCTTCAGTTTCAACAACATCGTGGCCGCCGCCAACTTCCTCTACAGCCTTGGCATGCTCCTCGAGTTTGCCACCTTCGTCTGGCTCCGGATCAAGCAACCTGAGATGTCGCGCCCCTACCGCGTGCCTATGCGACTCCCGGGCATCGTCGTCCTTTGCCTCGTCCCCTCTGGGTTCCTTGTCTTCGTCATGGCCATTGCCGGCTGGAAGGTGTACGCCATCAGCGCCATGTTCACCGTGGCAGGACTCGGGGTGTATTACCTCATGAAGTTCTGTAAGGCGAGGGGGTTCCTCAAGTTTGGCACCGTCGATAGTGAGGGTTCAATGTATGAGCGCCACCAGGAGAGTGCAAATGCCGGTGTCTGAGGATTCTGATTCTCTTGTTCCACGCCGACAACTTCGATTTGTTAGGTGCAGTTACGAGATCTAGTAAGTTGCATGTCGTATGCTTCTCTCTTCTTTTGTGTTTGAAGCAGCGAATCAATGTTCCTATTTTTAATCCTTACAACCAGGTAGTTAGAACTAATGTTTGAGATATCGCTTATCATTAACATTTAGGTCGATTAAAAATTAGAGATTGATTAAAAATTAGTTGATTAGTTAAGGTTATTGATCGATTATTAATTTACCAATGTTTTGTAAATCCTAGGTTTCAAACACTAATAAGGTAAAAATCAAAACAATCACTAGTGTGTGCTATAAGAGCATCTATAGACAATTCTCCAAACTGATTAGTCGAACAGTCCGATGAGTGCCTAGTTAGTAAACCGTAATCTAGACGGATTTCTCATAGCGGTTCTATAGATACGGACTGACCGGCACACCTCATACTCAGCCCAAATCTAGGGCAGGTATAGGGAGGCTTGAGCGCATCTAGCACGTCGGTGCTGATCACGTAGACCCAGTCTGCGACACATTAAAATGGATGTTGGTCTAAAATCCCCTTGGACGACCCCTAAACCTCAGTCTTCATCCACTTTTCTCTCTCTCTTTTTTTGTCTCTTCCCTTCCTGACCTCTTTGATTCCGATCAATGGCCTTCGACAATATCAACGTCGGCTCCAGTGGCGTCATCACACATTCGAACATCTTGCATGCAAAAAAAAATTCAATTTTTTTAAAATTTATTTTGCTATTTCAAATGGTTTCACTGTTCATGCTAAAGTGCGAGTCACTGTTCTCAAAATTTGTAATTCCAATCCTCAAAAAAAAAATCTGTAATTCCAGAAGAGAGACCATCCAATCCCACGGCGCCACGTCAGCCCCACCACGTAACCCACGGATACCAGCACACGCGGAAGATGCACGCTGCCGAAACGGCCTTCTACTCGCCCGGACCCACCTGTCAGTCATTTACCCTGCCCCCTCCATTAGCCCCCCTCCCGCCGACGAAAGAGAGGCAGCTAGCCGCCGCCGGCGAGATCTGAGAGCTGAGGTGGTCGGATACCGGCCGGCCGCTCAAAGGCAAGCGGAGATGAACCTGTTTCGGCTAGCCGGGGACATGACCCACCTCGTCAGCGTGGTGGTGCTGCTCCTCAAGATCCACACCATCAAGTCTTGCGCAGGTAACTCCCCCTTGGAACCAGAAATTCATACAATTAGAATTAGATCAGTCAGTGAAGATTAATTTAGTTTCAATTTTATCTGTTGGTTTTTCCTTCACATGCATCGATAATGGGGGTGCGTGCTCAGAAAATCTAATTTCAGCATTAGACTGTTTGCGCTCAGAAATGTTGGTGGCTTGCGCAAGCTATGTTAATTTTGATGCAACTCTTAGGTAAGAAACTAAGAATCTTACTAATGAGACCAATTACACTGCTTAGTATAGACCAGGCTGTAGGCCTGTTCTGTAACAGCGTCGCCTCACCGCTAAAGCAATTTGATAAAGTCATCACTTGCTCCATAATAATTAAACTTGGAATTTCTCCTTGTAGTATTGTTTTCTAATTAATTAATTATTAGTATGCTGTGTTTCACATTTGGCATTTTCCCTGCAGGCATATCTCTGAAGACGCAGGAGCTATACGCTCTTGTTTTTGCAGCTCGCTACCTGGACCTGTTTGTGCATTTCATATCTTTGTATAACACCGTCATGAAGCTGGTCTTCCTTGCGAGCTCTTTCTCGATAGTTTGGTACATGAGGCAGCATAAGATTGTGCGTAGGACCTATGACAGGGAGCATGACACCTTTCGCCACCATTTCATAGTGCTGCCATGTTTGGTTCTGGCTCTCCTCATCAATGAGAGGTTTACCTTTAGAGAGGTCAGTTTTGTTGGTTCCTACATGCTCACTATGTTATGACGCCAAATTGTACCTTAATTTATACCTTTCTAGATTGCCCCATGGCTGTTCAAAACCATTGTACGATGATGTGATGGGTGTTGCCGTATATTATTACTGAATTTTTACCCGCTATGCTGTACTACCTCTGTTCATTAATATAAGACGTTTTAGCTAGCTAAATTAGCTTGCTAAAACGTCTTACATTAAGAAACGGAGGGAGTATATTGTTACTGAATTCTTACTCTCTAGATAGATTGCCATCGTTGTGATAATTTGCACCTTTAACCTGGACAGGTGATGTGGGCATTCTCCATTTATTTGGAAGCTGTAGCAATTCTGCCTCAACTTGTGTTGCTACAGCGCACAAGGAATATTGACAACTTGACTGGCCAATATGTCTTCTTCTTGGGGTAATGTCTCCTCTTTTTAGTTGAAAACGCATATCAAATAGAGATTAGGACTGTGCTTTGTATGATAAAGCAACCCCGTACATAATCTAATTTTCAATCTACCCTTTTGTTTACTATTGGTGTTTTAGTTTTGGTTAATCATATGAATTTTCTAATGTCATATTCTGGTATTCAGTTACCATCTTGGGATCTTATTTTCATAACATGTTTACCCTGGTGGTGACACAGTGCCTACCGCGTACTTTATATCCTCAACTGGATTTACCGATACTTCACTGAGCCCCATTTTGTTCACTGGATAAGTATGAACTCTATTCACCTTACCTTCCCGTTTCTCAAGACTACAGAGATGCGATCATTACTCAATTTTGTAACCGAAATATTCTCAATGCAGGCTGGATTGCGGGTATCGTGCAGACTATGCTGTATGTGGACTTCTTCTACTATTACATACTAAGGTAATGCCTTTGATTTACCGTATCATTGCTATACCAATATAAAAAGCATGAATTAGAATTTATCAGTCAATCCATAGTCCAAACAAATTAATCCATGAATAACGTTGTGTCCTTATAATCACTTACACACTATACACTATTAGTAAACCCACCAAGAACAAGGGTCAGTTCTCTTAGGCGACATAAAAAATACTACCTCTGTTCATTAACATAAGACGTTTTAGCTAGCTAAATTAGCTTGCTAAATTTAGAGGGCGGCTTATTTTTTAAGCTGGGGATACACTATTAGTAAACCCACCAAGAACAAGGGTCAGTTCTCTTAGGCGACATAAAAAATACTACCTCTGTTCATTAACATAAGACGTTTTAGCTAGCTAAATTAGCTTGCTAAAACGTCTTACATTAAGAAACGGAGGGAGTAATATGCCCCTCCCCAGCTTAAAAAATAAGCCGCCCTCTAAATTTATTGAGGCTTCTAAACTAGTTATGGGATATCTAGTTTAGAAGCCCCAACGAATGAGATATGTGGCTTATGGTAGAAGATGAGGAGGGGGCGGCTTATTTTCTAAGCCACCCAAAGAATTTCATTACGTCACAATTTTCCCCGCATTCTATCTCTTTGTTACATTTGCCGCATTGGCTGTTGCACTCAGTGCTCCCCAGCATCATCTCTTGGTTGGTTATGTCACTGTATATTCTCTGTGATGTAGTTTATGTAAAACACGGTCCACTGACAGTAATACTCTGAACAATTTGCAGCTGGAAGAACAATGTGAAGCTGGAGCTACCGGCCTGAGCTCGCTGCTTGCTTCCAAGATAGACTAGGCATTACGGCTTGCGTAACTTAATGGATAGACAGAAATGAATCACATGATACAGATTTGTGTTTTGGGTCCCCTGGTTTTTCCTTTTTCTTTCCGACATTTTCGGAGGTGAAAGCTAGGGTGGCCCTGTATCTTGTAAGGTAAGGATAATGTGTACTTGTGATACTGTTTGGAACTCAATGTCGGTGCTGCTGTACTCCCTTTGGTGAGTGTGCCTTGCTTATATGGTTATATTTCGTAACCCGCAATGTCGTGATGTCCATGTGTGTTCTTTCAAAGAAAGTAATTAACTAGTGAAGAAGTTAAATCGTGGTCCAAGATTCATGGAGGTCTTGCTCTCTCTAGGACCCTCGGTTTAGTCTAGCTGAAACTGTTCAAGTTTCATGGAGTGGCCGGCCAATGCATTGCTCCAAGGTTTAATTGGTAGGAGATGCTCTGTTCGTCGATCGATCACGGGGGATTTGGTCTGCAGGATCGACCAAAATTCACTTCAGCTCTTAGATTGCGCTGGTTGTGGTACGCATGGCGCAACCCTGAGAGGGCCTGGGTTGGCACTGATCCACCGTGTGACCGGCGTGACAAGGATCTTTTCGCTGCGGCAACTAAAGGGACAATGGGAGATGGCAGAAAAGCTCTGCTTTGGAACTCAAACTGGATCAGATCAATGCTATATGATCATTCTAGAAGAAAAAACAGGACTGTACAGGATGCAATGCGAAATGACAGATGGATAAAGGACATATAGCTCATAACCTGAACGATGGCCTGATCACTAAGCTTTTTGTCGATCTGAAGGCTGATCCAGGGAGCAGGGGTACAACTGCATGCAGAATGGTGCACAAGACACCATCGCCTGGAACCATACTACGTCCGCGTCCTACTCAGCGGGATCGCATACCATGTTTCATGTGGTTCTCAAAATATAGGGCACCGGTTTAAAGAAAAACAATGGTGCCCCAAAACCTTCTCTCTCCACTCCTAAAACTTTATTTTAGGGAATCACATCAAGAGGACGGAGCTGACGCTAAGTCCTTCCATCTTCTCTGAACCCTCGACTCTGCCATTGTGCTCTTAAGGAAGAAACCTACCGAGTTTCTCGTCATGTGAGATGATAGAAGTTTTGGCCGACGTCGATGAATCCAAGAGCAAGGGTGAGGTATTTGTGGTTGGTGAATGTTGAAGTGATCTCACCGAGGTTGATGCAGTCGATTATGTCAATTATAGCGTCGGTTGAAAATAATAACTGTAAAGATGGAGACACAATCGTAGGGGAGTGTCTTGCATTTGAGTATCAGAGGATACACCATCTTCCGATACATTATGGCAGAGGATGCAATGGATATAAGCTTCCGATTACACATCAATTTTGCCAGAAGTGTGTGTCTGGTACGTGGATGTTATCACAATATCTAATGATGTGAGGGTCGATGGAGCCATAACCGTTGAAGACATCCTTGTCTTTGTGGTTGTATAAACTGAGACATGCTGCGGCGCATCGAATAGCTCCAAGCAAGGGACCAACCATTTGCGTTGAGGACGTGAGCGATACCTAGGTCCCGTGAAGATGGTCAAGTTGGCAATGGCTATTATATGCGGCTAATCGATGAGACCTTTTTCTTTTTTACTTTGTGTATTAGATTTGTTGGAAATCAATATTGTAAGATTTGATTAAATTTACATTAAAAACCATCAACATGTACTATATCATTTAAATATAATCAGAAAATGTATTTCATGATGAATCTAACGATATTTGTTTTCTATGAATATATTTTTTATAAATATGCTTAAAGTTTAAAAAGTTGACTTAAAAAAATCTAATACTCACGCTAAGAAAGATCAGAAGGAGTACATGCATTCTTTGCTAATACGACAAATCTATAAATTTTTGTGAAAATTTCAAAAATTTAGAACATCGTGTAGTTTGAGCGATAAAATGTGTAAAACAAAACACACGCAAACACACACACGCAAATTCAAGTGCTCACAGCAACCAAAAATGTATATCAGCTCCAAATAGTACTACGTGTTTTTATGTTCAAAGAAGTATATCTTCTTTTCTTATTGAGAGGTAATACAGTTCATAATTTTTTTTTGACATCTATGGTTCGCGCATGTTCTTTTTTTATGAGTCGACAGTTCATACATATGTTTGAACAGACGCATTATCACGTCTGTGAACAACACCATATGGCTCATGCATTTTTCCTTTTATTTTCTTAGAGGGAAAGGCTCGTTCATTATTTATTCGTAAAAAGGAACACGGAGGGCCAGTACGCTGTTCCATCCATCAGTTAGTAGTTAGTTTGGGCCACACAACATCAAGAGAGAGATCGATCGATCAGCCTGCTCGCGGCCCACCGTGGAGTTTGTTCGTTGGCTTTGGTTTGGCTGGACAGCGCGTGGAGTTTGTTTAGTACCACCTCGGAAAGAGAGGGAGAGATAGACCTGTTTATAAGCCTGAGCGCAGCAGCTAGTGTCGTCCCTTCGGGGACATCCGATAAAATTGGAACGATACAGAGAAGATTAGCATGGCCCCTGCGCAAGGATGACACGCACAAATCGAGAAATGGTCCAAATTTTTTTGAGATTTTGCGCGCAGGTCCCTGGACCCTTCTTTTCTGGCCCTTACGTACGCTGCTGCTATTACCGAAAGGTCCTTCCAGTTTCCATTCTCAATCTGAGAGATCCTCACGTGTGTTGTGTCAATATTTTTTGGACGCACACCTTTGGGTAATAAACTAATAACATTCTGGGTCAATTGATTTTTTGTCCATTATAAGTTTCAGGATTAGTCTTCCGTTCCAATCGCCTCACTAACGTACATGTAGTTTGTCAACAACAGCAACGCATCCATGAACCCCATCACCTGGAAGCTGGAAGAATTCTGGCCCTGCAAAGCTCAAGTTTTTCTCTTGGCTCTTGCACCTGGATCGCATTTGCTGCGCGGACATGCCGGGAGGATGGCCAAACCAGTATTTCTGCCGGTTGTGCCTGAGAAACCTGGAGACATCAGATCACTCTCGTTCTGCTCTTGCCCTTTCTTGTTTTTTTTTCGAAACGGAGGCATAAGCTTTGCCTCATCCATTAATTAAGAGGAGAATAGAGTTTAAGATATTACAACCACCCTAAAATCGGCATGATTGATTACTCGCGTAATATAAGTGACCCTAACTTCTTGGCGCCTGCGGAGATCCATAGTTTAGCCTCGTGAGTAATTGTAGCAAGAAGCACCGTCGGTGGCGCGCTTTTATGTTGGAACACCCTCGCATTCCTCTCGTTCCAAACGGTCCACGAGATCAACATGGTGACAGTGGCCATCTCATGCCTATACGGCGTGTTGTTGGCGGTCCTATTGGCCCACCAAGTCTTGAGTGTATCATCCCCTTGCCACGTCAATGTGTCAATATGGTGGTGGAGATGGAATTCATCTCTAACCAAGTTCCAAAGTCGAATAGTGAACCGGCATTGAGAGAAAAGGTGTGTCCCGGACTCCACCTCGCGCTTGCATAGTGGGCAATGCCCACAATTAGGCCACCCACGCTTGGCGAGCCTCTCTGCTGTCCATATCCTATCTTGTATGGCCAACCAAGCGAAGAACTTAACTTTGGGCGGTGCCCAAACCTTCCAAATCATATGCTCCAAGGGGGAAAGCGTCATTCCCAAGAACTGTCCCGAGTATGCCGAAGCCGCCGTGTAGTGGCCACTCATCGTGAGCTTCCAACTAATATCATCCTCGGTGTGGTCGTCAAGGTGGATGCCATTGACAAGTGTCCATAGCTCAAAGAATTGACTAATGTGCTCGATGGACACCCTGGCGGTGGGGTTGAATTTGCGGATCCAAGCCCCATTTTTTAGAGCCTCCCTCACTTTCCAATTTTTCCTCGTGGAAGCCTCATAGATGAGAGGCGCAATATCCATTGGCTTGCGCCCACGGAGCCATGGGGAGCTCCAGAAGGGTGTTTTCGCCCCATTCCCAAGAATGATGGAAGTTGAAGCGTAGAAGTAGTCCATATTATCATCATCACATGGGTTGCCCATACCCACCCATAGTTTGGTGGGGGTCTTTCCACTCGTACCAAGGCCATCGAAGACGTAAAGCACGCGCAAACTTATCGGTCTTAAGAACCCCAAGGCCGCCATACTCTTTTGGCCGACAAACTATCTCCCGATTGACCTTGCATTGAGCCCCGGTGGTCTTGTCTTTTCCGGACCAAAGGAAGGCCCTCTCGAGCTTGTTGATGTTTTGGATTGTGCTTGCCGGGAGCACAAGAGGGGTAATGAAGTACACCGCTTGGGACGTAAGGACGGATTTGACAAGCGTTGTGCGACCAATGGTGGTTATGTTTTTCCCATCCCAAGTGTTCAACTTGGACGCGACCTTGTCCTCAAGGAATTGAAGATCCACCTTTTTAAGCCTCCATCCCGACAAAGGGAGGCCAAGGTACCGCAACGAAAAGGAGGCAACAGTTGCCGGAAGGCTTTGTAGCACATAGTTTAAGTTGATATCATTGCAACGAATAGGCACAACCGAGCTCTTATGGAAGTTGGTGCAAAGGCCCGTGACGTCACCAAAGCTCCGTAAGATCTCCACCAGGTTGTCAATGTCCTTTTTAATAGGAGCCACGAACACCGCCGCATCGTCCGCATAGAGAGAGGTTCGCATCATAGCTCTTCGTCCTCGAATTTTGTGAAGCATCCCCTTCCTAGATGCCACCTCCAAGATCTTCTGCAGTGGATCAATGGCAATGACGAAAAGCAGAGGCGATAGAGGGTCCCCTTGACGAAGCCCACGACCATGCTCCACAGGGGCCCCGGTCATCCCATTCAAGAGAATCCGCGAGGAGGAGGTGCAAAGAAGAGCGGCAACCCAATTCCGAAACTTGCATGGGAACCCTCTGCGCTGGAGGAGATCAAGGATATACTCCCACTTTACCGAGTCAAAAGCTTTCCGGATGTCGAGCTTGAGAAGGAGGGCGCGCGTCTTGGATTTGTGGAGCTTCCGGGCCAGATTCCGGACATAGGAAAAATTATCATGGATACTTCGAGTCTTGATGAAAGCACTTTGGGCATTGGATACCAGGGCATGCATGTGGGGCGCAAGCCTCAATGAGAGCACCTTAGCGATGATTTTAGCCACCGCATGAATGAGACTAATGGGCCTATAATCAGAAATCCCCTCCGCACCCTCCTTTTTCGGCAACAGAACCACATTTGCGGAGTTGAGCCAGTGCAGATTGGCGGTGTGGAGAGAGTCAAAGAGATGGATGACACGCATGATGTCCGCTTTGATGATTTCCCAACACCCTTTGAAGAAGAGTCCCGTGAAGCCATCCGGACCGGAAGCCTTGTCAGAAGGCATCTCATTGATGGCATCGTGGACCTCCTTTTCCGTGATGGCTTCCTCCAGGTTGTGCATGTCAGGCGCATCAAGCTCAAGCTCATCCCAATTGAAGTCCTGCCCACTTGCTTGGCCCTTACCCATGACCTCTGAGAAGTAGTCATGCAAAATATCCTCCTTGGCCCCGTGTTCCGTGACCCATCCTTGGCCATGCTTTATCCTATGGATATGATTTTTGCGCCTCCGCACATTGATACGTCTATGAAAGAACTTAGTGTTAGCATCGCCTTCCTTCAGGTTAGCAACCTTAGCACATTGTCGCTTTCTTGATCGCTCAAGCACCGCAAGACAAATCACCCTCCTCTTGAGCCTAGCACGGAGACTGGAGGGACTGCTCTGCTCTAAAACCATCAACTTGGGCGTCCGACTCATCGATCAGCCACACATGGATAGCTGTTGCCGCCGGCACGCCAAGCGACCACAAGAAGATTGTCAAATATCTACTCATGCTCATAGCTTGGAGATCTGGCTGGAGAGAACACAACACAAGAATTTTTCAGAAATCGGATTTCTTCAGCCAACGACGTCTTGTCCAAAATCAAGGGGGCAATGCGAGACTGGAGAGCGGGCAGGTACGGAATGTTTTGAGACACCCTTTGGGGGCAGTAACGTGAGAAATCACCTGTAGGTTTTTGGACAGATTTATTATCCTCCCTTTTTTGGTTTTTCTCTTCCTTACGCTCTTTTTGAATCTCGGCCCGTATGGATGAGCTTACATGTTCTTTTGCCTCCTGCTATCTAATACGGAGTAGTACTTGTACAAGAAGACAACCACCAAACCAAACCAACGATTTTTACAGTTTCAACGACATGTTACCAGTTTCCAGTTTTGTGCATCTATATACAGCCGCGAGTAATTCACAAGAAACATTCTAAACCTCTCCATGGGTATATGGACACAACTCCATGGTTATAAGCTGCCCGGAGAAAACCGTACGTGCACGTTCGTCCATGCATGGTCAAGATCGCGTCACGTCGAGGCGTCGATGAGCTCATGACATCTCGTGGTCGGTCCTCGCCGCCGCCTCCGATGATGGCGTGGACGGCGGCGTCGCGTCCTCCTCGTCGACCGACGGAAGGCTGGGCTCCCAGGACCTCATCTTCGGCGCGGGGGCTACCTTGGAGTTCCTGCACCCGGTGCCCTCCGTGGCGTCCAGCACGCCGTCCGCCCGCTTCGTGCTCCTCCTCCTCTTCTTGTCCTTCTTCGCCGGCCCGGCGGCGCCCTCCTTCTTGACGGCGAGCCCTAGCGCCACCATCCGCTTAAACTGCCACTCGGCCCACCGCTCCCGGTTCACGAAGTAGTCCCTCGCGCAGCACCCTTCCGGCGCCGCCTCCCGCTCCTCCGACGACCACGACATGCCGGTCTCCGCGTCCGTGTCCGTGTCAGTGTCCGTGGACGCCGCCGCCGCCTCCTCGTCCTCTCCGTCGTCGTGGTCGGGGTTGGCGCCGACGGAGCCCTCGGGAATATCGCGCTGGAGCCGGCGCACGGTGGTCTCCGGCAGCAGCAGCACCTTTTGCCCAGGGAAGAGCGGCTCGAGGGGCCTTAAGGTGGCGCCGTGCGGGTTGCGGAAGACGTCCGGGTGCGCGAGGCAGAGGCCCGGCGGGTGGTTGCCGACGACGGCGCAGGCGAGCACCACGCCGGCGTACACCTCCACGACGCCGCTCCACAGCACGACCCGCACCACCGAGTCCGGCGGCCACGTGGAGCCGCTGCTGGCGCTGAGCTCCACCGACGCCGCGTAGCCGTCGGGCGCACGGCGGCGCGTGCTCCTGAGGTCCGCCTGCCCGAGGCGCTGCTGCAGCTGCTGCTTCTTCCGGCCACGGAGGGCGCGCGGGATGTACCTGGACAGAGACACCGTCGACGCGCAGTTGCCGGTACCGCTGCTGCTACCGCCGCCGCCGCCCCGGCGAGACATGGTTGCTGGTGCCAGGTTTGCGAGCTACGTGTAGCTAGATACGTGAAGAATGGAAGGTTGGCCGATCGATCAGGTGGAGAGCTTGGTCGTGGCGGGTAGATATAGAGGGAGGTCCTTGGTGGCGTCGGCCTGTTCTTGTCGATGCGGCGCTCCTCGTGATCATCAAAACTATGCGTGCTTCTTGTTGCCTGGCCATTGGAGGTATCGATGAAGCGGAGCACGTCGGCGGGTGATGAACGCGCACACGCACGGCGGCGAATGATTGGTTGTACTAGTAGCTATTTTAAATTAGAACCCTTTTTCGAGTTAACGTGCATTCGCAATTGTGACAATTTTTTGTACAAATACGTAATATCTTTTTCTAAACATAATATATCATAATCACCAAGATAACAATTACACACAGTTTCTGCACCTATAAGATATTGCAAAGACATCCAAAATGCACTCGGCCAAATAAAAAAAGGAAAAAAAAGAAAGGCCCCCGACAACAGTCAACTACTCTTAGCAGCAACACACAAACCACAAACAATTACAACATCTAGAAAACAAAAAAGTCTTCAAAAGCAAAGCCTCCAAGAAAGAAACAATGCACAAATATCGTCCTTGCCCGATCCAAAACTTAGGTATTCACTCTGAGGAAAGTATGAACTCTCGAAACAATTCCTTAAGCAAGGCAATTGCCAGGCACAACCCAACGAAGGCCAGACATTAGGTTTTTCCCCTAAAAGTTACCACTCGGCACCCGAAGAGCACCACCAAAAATGAAATACTTCAGTGTTACCATCCCCACTTATCAGTGTTGCTTATGGGAGTTATTAAACACTTGACTGACTGCATCACCTCCAAGGCAATGCTTGACTAATTGATCATCTGATCTCAGACACCATGACCTTCTCCACCGATATCTACACCATGAAAATCGAGTAACCGACATGTCTTATGATGTCAACAGATCTTCGCATCGCACCCTCAGATGAGTTTTTTGCAAAAAAATAAAAAAAAATGCCGTGTGCTCCTAATGAGCTTGTCATACTTTTGACAAACAAATGATATGTTGTGAAAATTGCCGTGTTCACTTTAAAAAACTGTCATGCTTTCAACACATAAATAGTCATGGAAAACATTCATTTTGCCATACCCCTAGCGAACGCCAGCACAATAACATTTTATTTAAAGTAAATTGCCAGGGGAAGAACCGGGCGGACACGGGGTGGACGCGAAAGGATAAACTGCAGTGCCTTGTTTGATGGGCGACGTACTGCTGAACCTAGATGGTCTACTGAACCTAGATGGTATCGTCCCGGTCAATTCCAATCCACTACGCTATCCGTACGTCTGGATCATCTCATGTCACTTTTATCACTAGCCTAGCCGGCCGGCTGTCGATAAATGCAAGTTAATTAGCAGCATCACGCTTACTTGTTTGATGTGCTGTGCTGCACGTTGCTGACCCAGATTGATTCTAGACTGGATGTCTCTGTCCACCAAGATGTGCCACTCATTCGCAAAAATGAAAAATAATAGTAATTGAAAAGCGGATGTACAGTACTTGATTGCCACCCGCTTTGACTGTTTGCATGTTGTTGCTTATCAAGATTCAGGTCATGGCGTGACAATCCTAGCTGCTATTTCGACCAACACAAAGCTAGTCATACGCCACAAGCTGGCAGTCATACAGAACTTCATCGAAACCACGAGACACGAGAGGGAGACGCAGTTTCTGCTGCGCGCCATGAGCATACAAACGTATTTATATTTACATATGCAGGGGAACTCGAGGGTTCAGTTCGTTCAGCCAGGCCAGGTACATGCAACCAAGGATTGCCGTGCTGTGGTGCCTAACTACTCATTGCAGTGATGCAAATTTTTTACAACTTTCGACTCCTCAAGCTGGGAAGGGTGAGGTTTCGGCACCATGTCAACGAACTGTCATTTCAACTTCAGTATGTATAGTGTGGTCTCCTAGTTAGGGAACTTGCCAGGGGCGATCGATGCGCTTCAGGCAGGAAGGCAGGCATGCTCAGGGGACCCGGCCTAGTACTCTTTGCACCGCCTTCTTCACGCCCTCCTGGTCCAGGCTCGTCGTCAGGTACACTTCCTGGACCTGCATTTCACGTCGGCAATGAATTACATATGTATAGTCAAGTTAGGATTGGCAAAAAGATTGTATAATCAAGTTGAGCAGCTGTGTGGCATGTTTGTTGGCATAGCTCTCTCGGCTTCTCATTCCATGGCTTCACATGTACAGCTCTACAAAGAGAGGCCTTTTGCTGCTTACTCCAACAGAACAGATGGCAGTATTTTCGAGTCGCAAGACATATGGATAGTTTGATTGCGATCAATTGCAGTTCTAGAAACATAGATTATGGTTGGTCTATGGGCTGTAGCATTCGTTCTGTTGACCAGGGACCGAAAACCAATCCAGATGACCACATACTTACAATCCAGTATAACGAAACCGCATACCGAAAGAAAAAGATAATACTACTACTATTATCAAATGAGAAAACCAACCTGTCTCCCAGCTCGAGCAAGAAGCTTGTACTGGTTGTCTTTAGCTGGCACCTGCATAACAAGATCCAACACATCATCATGCTCGTCATATGTGAACTTCAATGAGTAGTAAAATTGGTGTGCTTTAGGATAACACGTACACTAGAAAGCCAAAGCTCCAAATCTTGTGAAACCACGCGTTTCTCCAACGCCTGCCGCCCGAACCGTACATCTGTTATGCTGTGAAGAAAATCCAACAGATTAACATAGGAGAGCACGACGGAACCTATACACATATGCCACAGTATAGTCAAGCAGAAAGGGCCACTGCTCTTAAAGTGGTACCCCAACAGTAAAAACTGGATACCAGACACTCAAACAGAACACATACCCATCCTCTTGTAATAGTTCATTACATATACCGTCAAGTCCTGGAAGAAGTTCAACTTGTGGAGGAGATGACGCGGCCTCAGCATCAGGTGATAGATCGGGTTCCTACAAAACATGATTATTAACTGCATGAGTCTATTCCTAAACAAACGGGGTTGATAAGTAGTAAAACATCCCGAGACGCTGTGTATTCAGCAACTGACCAAAGGAATAATTTTGTCCAATGTCTCCAGCAGAGGATCTTCCTCTAATTGCCTGATTGATAAACCTATCCTTGACTTCTCCCTGTTTGTGTAGGGAATGCAACTATGTCAAAACATTTAACATGGTTTTCTGATTCGAGATGAGACATCCAGTTTTCTCATCTCCCTTATCGGCAAAAAAAGGAAAGCATGTCTGAAACAGATTCATTTAATTCTGTTCATCTAACCCTTAAAACACTATATGAATTATAGTTGCAACAGCATTAAGATTATAGTCCTGGCCTGCATTTGTTTTTTGCTTTTTATTAGGTCTTGTATCCATAACTGCCAATACCCAATATATATTAGGTTTATTGCCACAAGCCAACTATTGTACTTGGATGCATGAGATTTTACCAAGGAAAAACACATACTCCCTCCGATCCATAATAAGTGTCACACATTTTGTACTAAGCTAGTACAAACTTTGTACTAGATGAGTGACACTTATTATGGATCGGAGGGAGTACTCATTTTGGTTCGTCGAATCTAGTAAGTGTTCTGCACAATAAATTCAATAACTGGTCCACCAGATAGATACTTAAATGAAAAAGTAAAGTGCTCAAATAGAAGATACTTACGCATCAACATTCACTACTATGACCTTGACAGTATCGCCTTCACTTAGAAAATCTTGGACGTCTTGTACAAGATCCCAAGAGACCTCAGAGATATGTACAAGACCAGTAAGATGATAATTTCCTGTTTGAGCATAGTTGCTGTCAAAATTTATGTGAAATATAATATTTAGAACAGAAATGACCAAGGCTACTGCCAATAAGTACCATCAGGAAATCGCAGGTGAACAAATGCACCATAGTGGAACACTGAACCAACAATTCCATCATAGGTAGCACCAATCTTTACTTGGGAAGAGTACATTGACCAACTGGCATCCTTCTCAGAGAAGACAAGCTTCTTTTCTGCCTCGTTCGCTTCAACTACCTAGAGCAATTAGCAATAGCAATTGGAAACCTGAAATCTGGTGCTCATTCGATCGATATACGGAAGTAATATTTTAAGGCAGAACCCAAACTGTCAGTGTAACTACAAACTAAGCGTCTGATCATGTGCAATTTGCAGTAATTGAGAAGGCCAGGCCACTATCAGAACTCGATTTACTAGAATAGAAGAAAATCAAGGACAATTTCTTGGACTTCTAAACCCAGATTAGTAGTGCTATAGTTCACCTCCACCGCCAAATGGGGTAAATAAAACCAAAACATGGCAATTCATGTCACACTGAAAGGTCAACTTTCTGCAGCATATTCTAATTGTTACAAACTGAAACCAGCATGCTATTTGTCCTACCATGTAGAATAGTAGAATACAACACTGTAATTGTTTTGAGCCTTTCATCCACATAATTAGTTAATATAGTGGTTACTAGCTACAATGGAATGTGCAATGTACTTAGCATGGCGAAAGGATACAGTTAAAAAAAAGCATGGCGAAAACTGAAAAGAACAAAGGATTCAGTTACCTTGACAGAAACAGAGGAACCTACTAGGTCCTTTGTAACCTCTTGAATGGGCCTTTTGGGATCTGCAAACCAAAACAGACACAGACCATAAATTAAGTTACAACAGCTGCAATCCACTCTTAATCTGTTTCCACTCGTAACTACATCAGTCGGGTCAAAGAAGTTGGGCACGCGAATTGCGTAGAGAATTCAACTGGAAGGAGGAGGGAAGGGTACCTTTGCACCAATGAGCGGGGCTGAGGAGAGGGTTGGGTACGAAGCCCTGCATGGAGTTGTACTTGAGGATGAGCCCGCCGGTGTTTGACCGCAGCACCGGCAGCGTGAGGATCTTCCCCTGGTCCCTGTCGGCGCGCACAGCCTTCCAGTCCGCCGCGAACTGCAAGCGCCATGGCAGTATCATAGTGTCATGTGATGACTGATACCCCGATCCGGCATTGCGTCGAACAGCTGCCGCGCACCACCGCAGCGGCCAAGAACAGCCACTGGGCAAAGCGTGGGCTAGCAGCAAACAGCAGAGGCGAGCCGTGCGTGCGTACCTGAGCCAGGCGCGCCTCCTCGAACGCGGCGGAGACGGAGGCGGCGTCCTCCTGGCTGACGGTGGCGCCCTCGGACGCGGCGGCCGCGGAGATGCGGTGGCGGAGAGGAAAGCGGGGGGAAGGGAAGGATGCGGCGGCCGGCGCGGGGGCGCGGGAGCACGGGGAGAGCGCCGCGAGGGAGGGCGGCGGCTTGAGGGAGGCGGCGAGCATTTCGTACGCCGGCGGTGACCGTTGGTGGTGGTGGTGAGGAACGAGTGGCCGTGGAGGGGGAGCGCGGGAGTGGGGGATCCGTTCGTGTGGGATGGACGGATGGATTTGGCTGCCGCGTTTGATTGGGTGGGAGCGAGCTCAGCAGTCCACTCCATCCCCGTCCAGTGGTGGCCGCGCGCGCGCGCGTCCAAATCCCCTCCCCCCCGCGCAATTTCTCTTGGTATCCATCATTTCGGGTGAATTTGGCGGATTTCATTTGAGAATTCCAAGTTCAACTTGTTTCTTTGGACAAACTTAAGTTGGGAAGATCTCCCCACGGCTGTTGGGAAGATCTCCAGTGGCACCTTTGACCATATTGCAGAAAGGGCACGCAGTAAAATGCATGCAAGGATGGTCTGAAAAACTTTTTGCTTGCGCAGGTAGGGAGGTTTTGCTCAAAACGGTGATTCAGGCTATTCCTACCTACAACATGAGATGCTTCTTGCTGACTAAGAAGGTACGTAAAAGTCTGACTTCTATTATGGCGAGATACTAGTGGAGTAGTTCCATTGACAGGAGGTCACTTCCTGGATATCCTGGAAAGATTTATCCACACCAAAGTGCCGGGGCGGCATGGGCTTCCGTGATCTCCACATGTTTAATTTGGCACTGCTTGGCAAACACGGATGGCGACTTATGACTAACCCTGGCAGTCTTTGCAGCCGGGTACTAAAGGGGCGGTATTTCCCAACTTGTGATTTTATGCAAGCAACAGCACCCGCGGCTGCGTCGGCGACAACCGGGTGCTCACCCTGTCGAGGATGTTGAGCAGCACATCGTCCGGCAGCTCGGTCAGCCTGTCCTCCCCATTGCCGCCGCCAGCTTCTTCCTGCATTCGTTAAGGGGTAGACGATGACGATGATGGTAGATCTATTCGGAGGGAGAATTAACAATAATGATCAGAACACAAGCAACGATTGACTTACATCATCGTTTCTATGGAGATTCTTCATGGCGATCCAGTCGACGTACCGGAGAAGGCCGGGTGTTGCCGGCGACTAGCTAGGGCCGGCGGCGAGGGTACGTACTGTTATTTCCTTTGTGCATGCAACGGGGAGAAAGGAAGGAGAGGGTTTAGGGACTTTGAGAGCTTTTAATTATGATCGAGTAGCATGTCTACGTATGTGTGTTTCGTACGTACAAAAAAGTTGTGACCCGGCTCGAAAATGTGCACGGCAATTACGGCACTGTATATATATATAGCCTGAGCACGTATATATGCATGTAAGTAAACACAAAATAGATGATGTCAGTAGGATTATTTTATATTTAAAAGATTCAAAAGGATTCATCCTCCCTCAAATGGCAAGCCTGATTAAAAATATGTTTCCATCATTAAATTCATCACAGTTTGATCTTTAAAACTAGATTTATGTGGGTATGTTTTGATGATTTTTAGGTGTAAAATAAAAATATTACTCCCTTCAATCCATATTAATGAATCGTACTGCAGCGAAATCCCTTCCTCAACCCCGTCATTTCTTTGGAATTTGACGCAGCTCTCCTCCTCCTACCCAACACCACTCTCTCTCCGCGCTGCTCGCCGAGCTCCGCCCCAACGCCCTACTCTTCGACTTCGCCAGTTCTCCGTCTTCTTCGCCGTCGCCGGCGCCTATCTCATGGTCCCCGCGCACCGTTCACCCAGCGGCCGCCTCCTGTGCACCGACGACCTCAAGTCGGCGTCCGCGAGCTTCCCGGTGTCGCCCCCCTCTCGCCTCCATGCCGTCCTACCAGGCCGACGCGAAGGAGCTTCTCCTGGGGCTGGAGTCCACGGGCCAGCCGTTCCTTGCCGTGCTCAACTTCCCCATGGGAAAGAACGTGCAGGCGGAGCTGGAGAGGTGCACGCCGCCGGGGTTCGAGGAGAGAACGGAAGGGATGGGCGTGGTGCACACGGGGTGGGTGCAGGCGTGCAGCAGCAACACATCCTGCACCACCGCAGTTTGGGCTGCTTCGTGAGCCACGCCGAGCTAAGCTCCATTGTAGTGCTGCCGATGAAAAGCGATTAGTACCTCAACGCCGCGTTGTTCGCGCGGGACGTCTGTGTAAGGGTGGAGGTGGCGCAGCGTGACGGCGACGGCCGGTTCAGGCGCGACGACATGCGCGACACCGTGGAGACAGCCATGGCAGGCTGACGCGAGGGGTGGAGAAGTGGAGGGAGTTCTTGATGGACGACGGTGTGCATCCTGCCGCCGGTGAGCGCCGCGGTCCACCTAACTCTGCCACCCCGGTAAGTCCTCTCCACCACTTTTCATTTTCTTGAACCTAACCTCACCAAATCAGCAGGTTTCGTACACTGGATCGACCTCAAACTAGTCATTTCAATTTAGAAATCCATATGGCAGCCAAACATGATTTTTGCATTTGGATTTCCATTCCTACCAAATGAAATCTACATAGAGATTTCATTTCATTTCAACCAAATGAAATGAAAAGAGAGGAGCCAAACGAGCTGTATTGGTTTTTGACTAGTTCAAATTTAAAATTACTTTTTGGTGAAAGAGGGTTTTAATTGCTCGAAACGGCGCATGGTGACGATAAAAAACCGCAAAGAGTTTGAAGTCTGCAATATACTCAAATTTGAGATATGTACTCTAGAACAACATTAAACTATGCTTGATATGCGATGATGCATTTTCTTCGCTTGGCGGCACCATATGTGGTTATGCGGTTTGGGTATGTCGCATTGTCCTTTTTTTTAGTTATAAATGTGAAATTTGGTGGAACAAAACACACTTTATCGATGTTTGAATTCTAAATAACCATGGGTACTACGTGCGCATCGGGAAACTCGATGGTCACTGATCAGTGTGACAAAGAGAAAGAGTTGTGAATGTCGCTTGTGATCGCTATTTGGATCGAATGTATCTAGCTACAAGCTGACATTTCCGCCTTGGCATCCACTTCATGCGGTTGCTTTCTGCAAACCTGGGCCACTTGAATGCTCCCCTTCAAGAAATGTTGGAACATCATCAAGTTTGATCTCCCGCCTGCCCTCAATTAGATGTTTGCGCTTAATGGGTTGCATTGGGATCTGATGAATACGATGCACATCGTCTTGATAAAATAACCTTCGGCCATCTGACCATACGCTGGTCAGTCTTGCCCATAGTGTTGTGAGAATCCTTGGCAAATTCCTTGTGTTGTGAATTGCTCCTGCATTGGTGACATGATATCCCCTTGCGAAAGCGCTTTTCTCAAACAAATATACATTTAAGATACTTTCATGTATGTATAGAACATGATCAGGAGGCTACGCGCCATGCTAAGAAGCCCACTTTCTTTCTGAAGTTGGATGATGGGACTATCTTATTGACTCTTGATGTTGATGGGCCTTGGGCAGAGGTCGTGGGAACCGACTCTCTCTCTCTCTCTCTCTCTCCTCGCAAGTTCTTCTCAATGAGATTTCAAGAAGGCCTTCCCTTCCCTATCGAGCATGAGGTCACCAAGCAAGTCATAGTGCATCACATTCTTTATAAGTTTGTCAGAAAGCTTATTGGATAGAATGGCAAGTTGATGATGAAGGTGAGTAGGCCGTCTCTCGTTAATTTTATCTTCATAGCTCTCACAACCTACTACACAGTCATTTTCAAGACAGACAAGTATTTTTTTAAACATGTCTTCAAAATCTGGTGCAACATCATTTGTTTCGTTGAGAAGGCTAGGGAGGCCATTGCGCGATTAATTGGAGACAAGTCTGACTTCCTGAGCATTTGGGTGGCATAGGAGTCAAGAATTTGGATTGTTTTGGCAGAGCTTTCCGGCTAGCGTCCTTGGATTGGGTCACCTTTGTCATGTGATGCTACAGATAAAAGATATTCATTGCTCTGATTGTGGTCACAATTGGAATGTAAAGATAGCTCATTTCTGACAGGATTGTTGGCTTGATGGTTCTTTCCCAAAGTTATTGGCTACACATCTTTTCCACCTTGCACGAAGGAAGAATCTCACTATTTGATGAGGTTCACTCAGACGGGTTATGGATAAAAGGGCTACACATATTAAAATTTGAGCATGATATCTATCCTTCATTATTGAGTTGTGGCAGCTGATCTTGTCGTTCAATCTGAGCACACAACCAGACTCGATCCGATGGAAGTGGTCTGCAGATGGACATTACTATGCAACATGTGCCCATGATGCCTAACTGGTTAGTCACATCCTGAAGCCGGAGGCCGCCTTGATCTAGGCATTGAGAATGTAACTCAAGGTCACTTTTTGTCTGGTTGCGAATTGTTCATATGCTCCCTCATGGCTCGCGGGATGAGGATTGTTGGGTTCCACTCATCCAAAAGCTTGAATCTGCTTCACATGTGTTATGCACCTGTCCTTTCGCCTTGGAAGTATGACATCCCATACGTTGATATTTCCTATTTTTAGTGTCGCCATTGCTGAGTTCAAAGACTCGCCCCTTTCCTAGTGGAACATAGTCACTTCTCACAATAATGTTGTTGTCTCTGTATCCTGGGCCATGGTGGCATCTGTTCGTTCGATTCTATGGTCCAGCCCAT
The DNA here is from genome assembly GCA_950022295.1 of Bromus sterilis. Classification (NCBI taxonomy): domain Eukaryota; kingdom Viridiplantae; phylum Streptophyta; class Magnoliopsida; order Poales; family Poaceae; genus Bromus; species Bromus sterilis. Next base: position 446,141,483 of record OX465595.1, on the reverse strand, counting down.
GTAAGACCCTCGGTTTTTGAAAGCATCTAGATGCTTTCAGAGTCCATGATTGAGGCATTATCACATGACAAGTTCATAAAATTGATAATCACATATCGGCGATCTGAACGGCACGACACGGAGAAAACTTATAAATAAAAGCATAAATCAAAGCCCACTTTTCACCCAATTTTTTTGTATCTCATTTCATATCTGAGCTTGGTGAAATCAATACTTCAAGCATGAATTAGTGTGTACTTTGCAAAAAAAAAGTCAAATGTTTGATCATGTTTGATGTTCCAAAGTTTCAGATATTTTTGAATTTACTGTTTATATGGGTACAAGGACACCCGAGAGCTATCACGGTTTTTCACAAAAAAATACATCTTGTAGCTAGGTTGAAATGTAGACGTGCAGATAAGGTCGTAAGGTTTGAACTGATGGCAGGGTAGATTCCGGGGTTTGTAATTGACTGTAATTTCGTTAATGAAACCGAAAAGGGGACACCTTTTCTGTTGTTCTAAAAAAAGATAAGATCATAAGTTTTCGGTCCGACTCCAAAATTTACCCCAGGGACAGGGATAACTCCTCGGAGGTTTGAGCAGCATGGCTAGAACCAATAATCCTAGACCTACGGACGACATACAAAAGTTTTACAGAATCTTCAATCTAATTTTTCCTTTTCCCCCTGAATTCAACCAGGGTGGGTCTCACCCACTAATCTAAACCAACTGACTTGCTCCACATCAGCCTGTAAAACCAATCATGTAAAAACTGCCTGTAGATCTAGCATTGCTCGGCTAGAACTCGCTCGGCCTTCGGCGTCGCCCGTGACTTGAGCCGCTTGAGGAAATCCTTGCTGTCGACCATGGCGCGCCAGCTCCGGCAGACAAGCTTGAGATGCATGAGGTCGCGTGGCGGCGGCGAACAAAACGCCAGGGCCACGCAGAGGGCCCTTGTCGTCGCCTGTGAGAAGAGGATCTTCTCGTGCGGCCGCCCCGGGGAGACGACGCTTTCCTCGTAGAGCGTGACCTCCTGTCTTCTGATGATGTCGGTTTCGTCTTCGTAGCAGGAGACGATGAGGCCTTTGATGGAAGACATGCGCTCTATGTTGCCGGTCGCCAGAGTGTACGCGAAGGGGCAGGCTGCCGATACCGAATCCGTGTCGTAGTTTTTCATAAACAGTATGCGGCGGCCGTCGTCCATGACGGTCACCGGAGTGGCGCCATCGCGTATGAATCGAGCGAACTCCGGCGGTGCCAAGTTTGGGTCTGTATATGCGGTAGCGCAACTCCCACGTCCCCGCCTCGTGGTCCCGCAGCGACCACACGTCGTATGGCCGGCGATCGAAGTGGACGCTTTTGAAGACGGGGCTGAATCTGAAGAGGCACAAGCACCCCTCGAGCTCCGTCAGCCGGTACTCTCCGAGGTAGTCCAGTCGGGGCGGCAGCGGCACAACCCCGAACGCCTCATCGGCGATGGAGAAGGAGACGATCATCCCCCGGCGTGTCCCCCTCCAGAACGAGTCGTGCTTCGGCTTCTGCTTTTGTGCCATCCAGTGCAGGTGGCCTTGCGCGAACACGCTCGGCTCGTACTCGCACACCCATCCCGGCGGCTTCGTCGCCTCAGGCCGGCCGATCGCCGCCGGCGCACGCCAGAAGCCCTCATCGTCCATCACGTAGACCTGAACCAGGACGGGGTGGTTGTCCCCGCGGTAGTATATGCGCACCACCTTGTGCTTGCCGCTGCGGGCGTCGTAGCCGAGTCCAAAGCTCTCGTAGCGCCGCTGCTCCGGACGTTTGCGGCCCGCCCTCCAGTGGCATGGCGGGAGCAGCGCGATCTGGCCGGTGGATGGGTTGTGCACGCAGCGAGACCCGTCGGAGTCTTGTTCGTCTAGGAGGACGAGCCCACGGCAGTGCTGCGTAATGATTCGGGAGCCGCGGGATGATCGGCGGCAGCGGCACGACGCCGTCGTGGGGTCGGGCAGGCGACCATGCGTGCGCCATGGGCAGGGAGCCGCATTTGTTCATGGTCCAAGATATCTGGAAGAGGAAGAAGCTGAGGCCTCTGTGGCGGTTGGCGGCGTGGCGGTGGCGGTGGACGAGAGCGCGGCGGCCCAGGCTGGGGAGAGGCCACGGCACCCGAGGGCTAAGCTGGCCGGCACCCGCGTGAGGATGTCCTCGATGACGTCGTCGGGGAGTACCGGGCATTGAGGCTCCATGGTGATGGCCAGCGAGATGGCGAAACCGCGGCGGTGGCACGAACGTCGCTTGTAGTACTTTTAGTACATCTTTGGGGTTCATCTTTTATTACTGCGACGAAAAAGAGAAACAGTGACGGCCACGAAACCTGGCTGGCCCGGGCTTCCTTCCTCCCCCTGTTCATCGGCCCACATGTCTGCATTGTATTTTTTGAAAACGCAATCAAGTCCTCCAGCTGCCTCACTGCTAACACTACGGGAGAGTAGGCTGACGCCTACGGCCGACACCTACGCCGACGGCCAAAGGTCGGGGCCGTCGGCGTAGACGGCTGGCTCGTCAGCCCTGGTGGTGGGCCGTCGGCGACCCAAAGCCGTCGGCGGAGCCAAACCTAGGCCGAGGGCCGCCGTCGGCGTAGATAGGCCGTCGTCGTAGGCCCATGTTAGGCCGACGGCCGCCGTCGGCGTTTACCGGGCCGTCGGCGTAGGCCTGCAAGGTGGGCCCGGGCGACGGCCGGCCGTTACGGCGTCAACCCATCAGGGGCTACGCCGACGGCCCCGACCTTTGGCCGTCGGCGTAGACCTCGGGTTGTGTTTTTTTTGTTTTCGTTTTTATTTTCTTTTGTTTAACTATTTAATCTTATATTACTAATACATCAAATAATATTGGAAATGGAATTATAGTATATATCATCTCATTTCGACACTCGATATACGTATGCCTCTTTATTAATTCTTTTAATGTCTACTAATTAATACATAAAATAATATAATAACAAATTATAATACTAAATTAAAATATATTATGCTACTATTACTATATTAATATGTATGCTCCACAGTTGTACCTCGTGCGGAGAAAGGTATAAGAGTACACCGCCGGCCCCCTCCCGGCCGGCCCCGGCCTCGCTCCCGGACTAAGCCGGGTTTCAGTGAAGAAAGACCGCCGTAGTACCGCATTAACTTGCATGTGATTAATTGTAGGGTATGTGTCCAAGTGTGGTGTAAGATCAATACATAAATGCAATGTCTAGCTCTTTGGTGTGACCATTTTCACATTCATGTGATAACACTATTCAAAGTCATGGACATGTAGGTGGAAATACACCCGTTTGCGGGTATTCCGGGGGCTACGAAAGGTTACAAGGTCCCAACCTTGTTTTCCATGTAGTTTTGTCCTAAACAAATCTTAACAAACCAAAAAGTACATTGTTGAAACATCATGCGGAGAAAGCTATAGGGGTAGACCGCCAGGCCCCCCTCCGAAGCAGGATGTCGCAGGTGAATAACCGCCAGAGCGTCGGAATCCCACAAAAATTTGCATGTGGACCTAGTTTATGTGTTCAAGTGTGGTGGAAGGCCCATAGATGCAAAACATAGATCCCGGGTGTGACCTTCTTCATACATGAATGCGATAACACTTGGAAAAAGATTTGTGCACACGTGTAGACGTGTACTACTCCCGGAGGTGAATGATCTTGTGCTGAAATGTGTCCAACCTTGCTTCTCCATGTATACATATGTGCTAAACAAGCACAGATGGAGACAAGAAGTCCATTGGTCCACCCTGGTACGGCGAAAGCTATAGGGGTTGACCTGCTGGCCCCCCCGATCGTCTACCCCCCTAGATATTCTCCGGATGGGGGTAGCCCGATGGACATTTGTGTTGGGTTGTGTTTGGTTAGGTCATAGCTAGGGTCATTACAAACCATGTATGTGTTCCGATGCCCTGATTAAGCTATCGGTGTTTCCTATGTATAAACCGGTACCGCGCGGGCCCGGATCGTGTGCCTCCCTAGCTAGATGCTTGCAAAGAGCAGAAAGGTTTGCTCCAGGGTGAAGATCTTGAGCAAGAGCAGGACACTGATGAGCCAGTGAAGAAAAGAGGTGGTTGTGGTGCTCAGCAGCCAAATATCACAGTTGATGGTATGAAGATGGTTGCAGAGTTTAAAACAACACAGAAGAAAACTGATGAACAAGGTGAAATGCATGTGTCCAACCTTGTGCATTTCCATGTACATATGTGCTAAACAAGCACAGATGGAGACAAGAAGTCCATTGGTCCACCCTGGTACGACGAAAGCTATAGGGGTAGACCTGCTGGTCCCCCCGATCGTCTACCCCCTAGATATTCTCCGGATGGGGGTAGCCCGGTGGACATTTGTGTTGGGTTGTGTTTGGTTAGGTCATAGCTAGGGTCATTACAAACCATGTATGTGTTCCGATGCCCTGGTTAAGCTATCGGTGTTTCCTATGTATAAACCGGTACCGCGCGGGCCCGAATCGTCTGCCTCCCTAGCTAGATGCTTGCAAAGAGCAGAAAGGTTTGCTCCAAGGTGAAGATCTTGAGAAAGAGCAGGACACTGATGAGCCAGTGAAGAAAAGAGGTGGTTGTGGTGCTCAGCAGCCAAATATCACAGTTGATGGTATGAAGATGGTTGCAGAGTTTAAAACAACACAGAAGAAAACTGATGAACAAGGTGAAATGCATGTGTCCAACCTTGTGCTTCTCCATGTACATATGTGCTAAACAAGCACAGATGGAGACTTAGTAAAATCGTCGATCCGTATGTGGAAACTCTTGGTACGGGTCTACCGGTGTGAATAATGTGGTGAAATGTGTTCAAACTTGGTTTTCCATGTACATATGTGCTAACCAAACATATATAGATAAAAAAGTCCATTGGTCCATCCTCGTACGGAGAAAGCTATAAGGGTAGATCTGCGCCCCCCCCCCCGATCTAGGGTTTCGGAGGTGAATGACCGTCGGAGGGCCGGAATCATTGGAAAACCTGCATGTGGAGCTAGGTTATGTTTATAAGTGTGATTTAATGTTTGTAGATGGCATATGTAGGTCATGTGTCTGACATTGTTCACGGACATGGGCTAACACTTAGTAAAATCGTCGATCCGTATGTGGAAACTCTCGGTACGGGTCTACCGGTGTGAATAATGTGGTGAAATGTGTTCAAACTTGGTTTTCCATGTACATATGTGCTAACCAAACATAGATAGATAAAAAAGTCCATTGGTCCATCCTCGTACGGAGAAAGCTATAAGGGTAGATCTGCGGGCCCCCCGATCTAGGGTTTCGGAGGTGAATGACCGTCGGAGGGCCGGAATCATTGGAAAACCTGCATGTGGAGCTAGGTTATGTTTATAAGTGTGATTTAATGTTTGTAGATGGCATATGTAGGTCATGTGTCTGACGTTGTTCACGGACATGGGCTAACACTTAGTAAAATCGTCGATCCGTATGTGGAAACTCTCGGTACGGGTCTACCGGTGTGAATAATGTGGTGAAATGTGTTCAAACTTGGTTTTCCATGTACATATGTGCTAACCAAACATAGATAGATAAAAAAGTCCATTGGTCCATCCTCGTACGGAGAAAGCTATAAGGGTAGATCTGCGGGCCCCCCGATCTAGGGTTTCGGAGGTGAATGACCGTCGGAGGGCCGGAATCATTGGAAAACCTGCATGTGGAGCTAGGTTATGTTTATAAGTGTGATTTAATGTTTGTAGATGGCATATGTAGGTCATGTGTCTGACGTTGTTCACGGACATGGGCTAACACTTAGTAAAATCGTCGATCCGTATGTGGAAACTCTCGGTACGGGTCTACCGGTGTGAATAATGTGGTGAAATGTGTTCAAACTTGGTTTTCCATGTACATATGTGCTAACCAAACATAGATAGATAAAAAAGTCCATTGGTCCATCCTCGTACGGAGAAAGCTATAAGGGTAGATCTGCGCCCCCCCCCCCCCCCCGATCTAGGGTTTCGGAGGTGAATGACCGTACCGCGCGGGCTCGGATCGTCTACCTCCCTAGTGTAAAAAAGTAATGGTGTAAAAAAGTAATGGTGTAAAAAAGTAACAAATATTTTATTACAAAGAATAAAGAAATAAAAAAAATTGAAAATGTACCTAAGCCGACGGCCAGGCCGTCGGCGTATGTCGGAGTAAAAATAATATTAGACCTACACCGACGGCCTGGCCGTCGGCCTAGGTCCGCTCCCCCCAGTTTCAGACATGGGCACGCGGGACCGTTATCCACATCTCTCCCCCACTTGCCCCACTCCCCCGTGCCCCCTCCCCCGTCCCCCGACCCCGCCGCCGCCGCCAGACCCCGCCGCCGCAGGCCGTCCCTCTAGCCGCCGCCCCGGCCCGAGCCCGAGCTCCCTCCGCCGCCGCTCTGCCCCGAGCCCGAGCTCCCTCCCGCCGCCCCGCCCCGTGCCCGAGCTCCCTCCCTCCTCGCACGCCGACCAGACCCCGACCCCCCCGCCACCGGAGCCTGCTGACGCCTCTCCGAGCTCCAGGCCGAGCTCGAGCTCCCCCACCTCCCTCACGCCTATTCCTACTTGGTACTCATAACATATCTTTGGCGATGCAGGAGGAGAAACTAGGGAGGCCCGTCGCCTCATATGAGTCGTGGGATTCGATGAGGATGAAGAATCCCGATCTGTCCCAGCCTCAGCCCCAGCTTCCCGAGTACTTCGGCACTGCCAAAGAGGACGGTGATAAGTACCTCGAGGCGATGATCGCTTTTAACCCGGAGCTGGAAGACCCTAGAACCGCGGAGCCCGACGAGAGAGCGGTGGTTGTGTCGGGGGGAGGCCTTCAGCACGGCCGTCTGAAGGTTATGGACAAGATGATCCCGCGCACTCCCACTTTGAGCCTCACGCGGATCAAGGCTACCCTCGGCGCCGACGACCCCGCACCGCCTCCTCGACGACGGCCTTCCCAGCCTGGCTACGATGTAAGTTTCTCTCATTTCCATCCCTTCTCTGACAATACTACTTCCTCAGTGGCTTAGTTGATGAGATGGTCCAATTTATGTAATTGTAGGCTGCTTTAGAGGCGGCATACAAGGCCCACAACGACAACTATTTGCTGGAGCTTGCGTAGTGGAGGCAGAGAGCAGAAATCCACGAGGCGTGGAAAGAGGAAAAAGAAGAGGTAAGTTCCAACCAATCTTTTTGCAAAAGATGACAAGTCTCACTTTTCATACTTTTGTGCAATCCCTGATATGTTAACTATCTTGCAGGCTATAGTCAGGGCTCTTCGTGCGGGAGTGCAGCCCGATATACCGGACCGACCTCCTCGACCCGGGCTTAGGCCAGAGTATTTCTCGAAGGATGAGTTCGCCAACAACATCTACTACGCCGGCTATACCCCGGTAATTTATTTGCCCAATCAACTTTTACCGCTTTCATGTGCCTTGGCGGTTGCTAACTATTGCTCAAACGTGTAGGGAACGCAAGCCTCCGGGACTGGACCCTTTGGTCGTGCTGGTGCCTCGCCGTCGTCGTCCCGCGCGGTCACACTGGTGCACCCTGGTCCCGGTGGTGGTGATGCCTCGCGCGAGAGCACTCCGGTTCATGGTGGCGCGGGATCACCTGCTTCCGGTGCTGATTCGACGGCGCCTCCGCGTCGTCAGTCGCCTATGCTCACGCGCGGAGACCTCGGTCTCTCCGGCTCGACTTCCTCTCCGGACGCGACGAGCTGAGGATGATGCTACGGCGGCCGGGTAGATGTCTCTTTGTAGATATGTTTCTTATATTCGGATGTTGTTATACTGCGTATGCTATACTATGTAGCTTGTGCATGTTTGGACTTGTTATGTACCCATACTATGTATCTTAGCTTGGATGTTTGATTGTTGTTATGCTATCTATGGATACGATGTTTCGGTAAATGCTCGGGTCGATGTGAATGTGCTTATATCAGTGCCTGTAAAGCTCTATAATAATCTAGAATATATTATGTATTTGTTGGAATTTCTATACGCAGGGAAATTTTAAAAACAAAAAAAACAGGAAATATGGCAGGACCTACGCCGACGGCTAGGCCGTCGGCGTAGGCCTTATCCTGTGCCAAATGGCACAGCCTACGCCGACGGCCTGGCCGTCGGCGTAGGGCCTCTGCCCAGATCACACGAGGGGGCGACGCGTGGCCTGCCTGGGAGGGGACCTACCCCGACGGCCTGGTCGTCGGCGTAGACCCCAGGCCCGCCCACCCCACAGCTTGCCACGTGGCTATCTAAGCCGACGGTCCGGCCGTCGGCGTAGAGGGCGACCCGGCCTAACGGCCGTTAAGCCCAGTGTGGGGCCCACTGGCTCTACGCCGACGGCCCTACGCCGACGGCCACAAAAGGCCCGTCGGCGGCCCGTATACGCCGACGGCCTGGGCTACGCCGACGGCCTTTAGGGCAACCCCGAGGGAACCCTGGCCCGACGGCTATACGCCGACGGCGGCCGTCGGGGTAGGCCTACGCCGACGGCTTTAGGGCCTACGCCGACGGCAGCCGGCCGTCGGCGTACTGCCTACGTCCCGTAGTGTAATAGAAAAAAAGATGGATTCCATTGCCGATCACCGGGGACGACGCCGTGTAGCCCTGTGTATGCTCAGCCATGAACTTGCTTCGATTGGCAGGAGGGAGAAGAGTACGGTGGTGTGGCTAGGTTCCACGCCAGATGATGTTATGATTTTATGTAATAGAGATGCTATGCCCGATTGATCAGTAAAACTATCTCTTTACCCGCAAAAAAAAGTAAGCGTGCACGTGCAACGCACGTTTCATAAATTTATCAAATGAGTTTACATAGTAAATTATTAACTTTATTTTTATAAAAATGATATAAATATAAAATATTATCATGTCACTCAAATTGTATTTTTGGAAGTGAGACATATTTGTGATCGAAGGCATGAATCATTTCTTAATTTAATTTTTTCCACGAAGTTTTAATTCAGAAATCATTTAAATAAATATATCTTATACTCAACGATATACGCGCATGAATAGCACACGATCCAGAAACATGTCTTCATATAAAATTCACGATCATATAATTGTATTATAACTTGTTACAAAAATTATTTTAAAACTCACAACTAAGCATCATTATCTTATGAAGGTCCGTCTATTGATGCAATCTATGATACTTCTTTCAATGAATGGTATATTGTTTTGATCTTCATTCTCTTTGTATTTTAAAATATGTACCAGAAATTGCTTCCTTAGTTGAAAAGCATTCTACATATGCATTATATAAATATTGTTATAATAAAATGGTATGAAATATGTATACAAATTAACATGATGTAAATAATCACACTGTGTATGGGAAAATCTAGCTTTCCATCGAACCATGAGTTTTTTTTTTATAGTTGTTTATAGTTATGGGTTTTTATTTTTAATAATTATGTATATAAAATCTCTTAAAATCATTAAATGATCATGATTGTAACGAATCGTGGTGATAACAAAAATTGTATCCACACAGGTGAATTGAACATACCCCGTAAAAAATGGTTTTTAAGAATATTTATTATTTATTTGAACAATGCCGAAGTCAGTCACATATCTTTTACCTAAAAAAAAGTCACTCACATATCCTCTGTCGTCAACACCTTCTCCATCGTCCCACACCGCCCCCTCACATTTCTTCTCTTCCCCATTGTCGCCGGATCCCTCACTCCACGTCCGGCTCTCCATGGTCTGGCCGCCCCTTCTCTTCCCCAGCACCAGCAGCGGACGCACACGCCCCTGATCTACGGGGCTCTTCTTCGAATCCGGTGGGCGTGCTCAAGGAGGCGCTCGAGCGGCATGCTTGCCGGCGACGCAGCACCCCTCCATCCTCCTGGTGCAATCCCCGTCGCAGCCATGAGCCTCTGTGGCGGTGGCGGTGATGGTGGACGAAATCGTGGGACGAGACCGTGGCGGCCCAGGCGCGGGAGAGGCCGCGGCAGCGGAGGGCTGAGCTGGCCGGCAGCCGCACGAAGATGTCCTCGATGATGTCGTCGGGGAGTGGAGGCTCCATGGTGCCAGCCCGGATGTCTGCCGTCTCGCGTACGACAGGGGGGTTGCAGGCGACAGGTTACGTATTGCGATCGGTCCTGGCTTAATCAGGCCATGGTGGCATCTGTTCGTTCGATTCTATTGTCCAGCACATGTAAGACCCCCGGTCTTTTGAAGGCTTTCAGCCTAATGCCAAGGACTGGTTATTTTCCATGATTGAGGCATTACCACATGATAAGTTCATAAAATTGACAATCACATATCGGCAATCTGGACGGCACGGAGAAAACTTATACATGAACGCATTAATCAAAGCCCACTTCTCACCCTGTATTTTTTTTGGTCTCATTACATATATGAGCTTAGTGAGGTCAATGCTTCGAGCATGAATCGGAGTGTACTTGCTCCTCGGATCAGTACAATGCAGAAGTGAATTCCTCCCCCTCATTGTAAAGTGAAAATAATTTTATACATCAATACCGTAGAATAATTGTTCTATGGTCTATTTTCTATTTATTATCAGTATGTTACGAGGGGGGGGGGGGCAAAGAGAAAAAAAATAAAAGGTGCGGATGTAGAATGTGATGTTAGGTCAACGGCAACCGTATGAAGGGATCAACGGGGAACTTACAATTGCTTGTCATGAAGCTCTATCTCTTGCTGGAGATTTGTGTCTTCAATATATTACCGTTGCATCGAATTGTAAGATGATGATGAAGCATATCCATGAATCTTCTGGAGGTAGCTATGGTGGAATGGTTAAGGAAATTAACTATTGGAAGAGTACTTTGTTTCATGTGATTTTCTTCACGAGTCTAGGAACTTTAATGTTGATGCTCATAATCTAGCAATGCATGCTCTTTATTTGGATTAGTGGTGGATGGGGCAGCCACATGACCATAGTGTAATATTTGTATCTTTACCAGTTGATCAATAAAGCGTCGCAGATTTCTCCAAAAAAAAGATGCTTTCAACCTGATTCTAGAAAAATGATTTCAATCGGGTTTGTTCTGATGATTTTACTTTGTTTTTGATTGATCGTTTTTTTCTCTTTTATTTATTATTTTTTCCTTTTATTTTTTTTGTTCCCTTTCTCAATTCTCAAACAAAATTATTTTTTTCCAAAAAATATACTCGAAAACTTTGTTCAAGTTCATGAAAATCTTTCAAATCCACAAACATTTTTCCAGCTCGCATTTTTATTCAAATTCACATACATTTATATAATTCGTGAAATTTTCTTAAAATTTTAATTCTTTCCTAATTTATGATTTTAAAAAAATGAACTTTTCCAACTTTTTTTAATTCATTAACTTTTCTAAAATTCGTGAACTTTTTCCAAATTCATGGATTTTGTCTTGAAATCTTTGAACTTATTTAAACTTTGTGATTTTTCTAATCCATCTCTATCTTCAAAGTCATGAAAAAATCAAATAAAAAAACCACATTTAAGATTTTTTAAAGGTCACTAGTTCAAAGGTTGACGGATCAACCAATCAGTCAGAATGCAACCCACTTATTGGTTTGTCCAATCGAGTGGGCACGAACTGGCACATAAAGCGTTGAACACAATTGTTATTTGATACAAGATACAAGATTTAAAGAGATATTTGGGAGTGGGAGAGAAGAACTGCAAGAGATGCCTGCAAACACAATTTCAGAGGATCAAAAGAAAAAACCATCTTGGTCACGGTAGACAGCTCCCACGGCTCCGTAATTACGGTTCCTAGAAACAACAACATAACCATTTATTTCTGCAAGATCACGAGGAGGTGCAATCCATAGAGAGACTCGGGCAACAAGTCTCTGTCTACTGCTAGCTTGTGTTATTGTGGGTATACAAAGGGCTTTGAAAGAGGTATTCATGAATAGCCTTCCTCCCCGCTCTCCAAATAGCCTAAACAGTAACCATCACTAAAGTAAATTCATCATGTGAAAGTGAATCATGCCTAGAAAAAGGCAGTTTACAATTCATATATAGCCTTTGCTAATGAATGAGCTTCATAGTTGCTCTCTCAAAATTAAAAAAATACAATTCAGATGTCACCTTAGTTTTCACTAACGCGGTTGGGTCAGGCGCACTCCTTATCAGGTCAAGAATGGTGGATCAACACTAGTAGAAAACGGGGCATCCGTCTAAGCCTTTAGTACCGGTTTCATTACGAACCGGTACTAAAGGGGGCTTTCGTACCGGTTTGGGCGTCCAGGCGGGCGAGGAGCTGTCGTACCGGTTCGTCCGGAGCTTTAGTACCGGTTCTAGTTAGGAACCGGTACTAAAGGTTTTCCAGACGGTGGGGGGGGTCCTTTGGTACCGGTTCAAGTGTAGAACCGGTACTAATTAACATACCCTGTCCCATGCACCCAATTAACCCGATTCATCCTTCATTTCTACCTCCCTCTCACACATTTGTAAACATTTTGCACCTCTCACACTCAACAAATCTTCATTTTTTGTCCACCATTTTAACAAGATTAACGACATCTATCTATCCAAGGGTTAGCAATATCATCCTTTCTTCCGGCGTTCCTAATTTAGCTCGTCTCTTTGCTAGTTAACTCGTATTATTTTTCTAGTGCTAGCAAGGTGTTCGATGAAATGCCTAGCTAAGTTTGGGATTTTATTTTATTTATTTGAAATTTGAGCTGAAACTATATTATGTTTTGTAGGTTTTGGTATCATCCCCGTCCTCACCGTTGTCGATCGTCAGCGTCGTCCCCTAGCCGACACCGTACCACCTCGGTGAGCCCCTTTCTTTTTTATAAAATCAGAAAGGGTTGAAAATTGATGGTTACGGCGCAATAAGCAAATGACACAAGCGAATAAAAAATGAAGACAGATGAAGTCAGACAGGGTTGAAAATTGATGATGTGGCTTTGAATGGTTCATTTTGAAGACACAAAAAGTCTCGATGAACCACGGTTTCGCCTGCATACAACCCAACTGTGGCTCGTGAGTGCCCGCACATCAAATGCACCGTTGGGCGTATGCAGACCAATCCGAATGATTTGTATTTGGTCGATGAACTGAAGGATTTCTAGATATATTAACAAAACACACCGATTCATCCCTGTCCCATGCCCACCCGATTCATCCTTCATTGATGATTTTTGATATACATATATACATATATAATGATTTTGATATATCTATGATGTTGTCTAATTAATGATTTTTGATATACATATATAATGCAGATGAGTCGGCAATGGATGTACGGTGACCGGTGCCATCCCGACTTCATTAAAGGCATGCATTATTTTCTCAGCGTGGCTGAGGCAAACAAACGGACGAATGGTTTCATCTATTGTCCATGTAGTTCCTGTAAGAATATGAAGGATTACTCTACCTCAAAGACCATTCACGTCCACCTGCTGGAGAACGGTTTCATGCCCAGCTATAATTGTTGGACCAAGCACGGAGAAAGGGGGGTTATATTGGAAGACAACGAAGAAGAAGAGGATAGTGACAACTATCCTATTTTCACTGAAGACGGTGATAGTAGAATGGGGGAAGACGAAGCTGAAGAAGAGCCCATTTTTGATGACCCGATTTTTGATGACCCCGATGACGATTTGGGTCGGGCCATTCTTGATGCGAAGATAAACTGCGAAAGTGAAAAGGAGAGGTTGAAGTTGGAGAAAATGCTAGAGGATCACAACAAACTGTTGTACCCAAATTGCGAAGATGGCCAGAAAAAGCTGGGTACCACGCTGGAATTGCTGCAATGGAAGGCAGAGAATGGTACTACTGACAAGGGATTTGAAAAGTTGCTGAAAATAATAAAGAAGATGCTTCCAGGGGAGAACGTATTGCCCTCTAGTACGTACGAAGCAAAGAAGGTTGTCTGCCCTCTAGGATTAGAGGTGCAGAAGATACATGCATGTATCAATGACTGCATCCTCTACCGCAAGGAGTACGAGAATTTGAATGCATGCCCGGTATGTGGTGCACTGAGGTATAAGATCAGGCGAGATGACCCTGGCGATGTTGAGGGCGAGTCCACCCCCAGGAAGAGGGTTCCTGCGAAGGTGATGTGGTATGCTCCTATAATACCACGGTTCAAACGTTTGTTTCAAAACAAAGAGCATGCCGAGTTGTTGCGATGGCACAAAGAGGACCGTAAGAATGATGTGATGCTAAGACACCCCGCTGACGGGTCGCAGTGGAGAAAAATCGACAGAAAGTTCAAGTCATTTTCAGATGACGCAAGGAACTTAAAACTTGGTCTAAGTACAGATGGCTTTAATCCTTTCGGGGAGCAGAGCTTCAGTCATAGCACCTGGCCAGTGACTCTATGTATCTATAACCTTCCTCCTTGGGTGTGCATGAAGCGGAAGTTCATTATGATGCCAGTGCTCATCCAAGGCCCGAGGCAACCAGGCAACGACATTGATGTGTACCTGAGGTCATTGGTTGAAGAACTTTTACAGTTGTGGCGTGAAGAAGGTGTACGTGTGTGGGATGAGCACAAAAAGGAGGAATTTGACCTGCATGCCTTACTTTTTGTAACCGTCAATGATTGGCCTGCTCTTAGTAACATTTCAGGGCAGTCAAACAAGGGATACAATGCATGCACACACTGTTTAGGTGAGACTGACAATATATATTTGGGAAACAAGAATGTGTACCTGGGGCATCGTCGATTTCTTCCAAAACAACATCACGTAAGAAAGAGAGGAAAGCATTTCAGAGGTGAGGCAGATAACCGAACGAAGCCTACCCGCCCTACTGGGGATGTTATATATGATATGGTCAAGGATTTAAAAGTGATCTTTGGAAAGGGTCCTGGCGGACAATCTGTTCCGCATGATGTTGACGGACACGTACCCATGTGGAAGAAGAAGTCTATATTCTGGGAGCTACCCTACTGGAAATTCCTAGAGGTTCACTCGGCAATCGACGTGATGCACGTGACGAAAAATCTTTGCGTGAACCTGCTAAACTTCTTGGGCGTGTATGGGAAGACAAAAGATACACCGGATGCACGGCAAGACCAGCAAAGTATCCACGAAGGAAACAACCTGAATCCAGAGAAGTATCAAGGTCCTGCCAGCTACGCTCTTACCAAAGAAGAGAAGGAGATCTTTTTTGAAGTACTGAGTAGCATCAAGGTCCCGTCTGGCTTCTCGTCGAATATAAAAGGGATAATAAACATGTCAGAGAAAAAGTTTCAAAACCTAAAGTCTCATGACTGCCACGTGATTATGACACAATTACTTCCGGTTGCATTGAGGGGGCTTCTGCCGGAAAATGTTCGAGTACCCATTGTCAAGCTATGTGCGTTCCTCAATGCAATTTCTCAGAAGGTGATCAATCCACTAACTCTACAAAATTTACAGAAGGATGTGGTGCAATGTCTAGTCAGCTTCGAGTTGGTGTTCCCACCATCCTTCTTCAATATTATGACACATCTCCTAGTTCACCTGGATTCATGGGAGTCTTAAAGAAGTACGTTCATAACCGTGCTAGGCCAGAAGGAAGCATCTCCAAGGGATATGGAACAGAGGAGGTCATTGAGTTTTGTGTTGACTTTATTCCTGACCTTAAGCCGATCGGTGTTCCTGAATCGCGCTATGAGGGGAGACTGGGTGGAAAAGGCACGCTAGGGAAGAAAGCAACAACGTGTATGGACGGACATTCTTTCACTCAAGCACACTACACAGTTCTACATAATTCTATCTTGGTGGCTCCGTACATAGTGGAACACAAGGATATCTTACGCTCCGAATACCCGGAGCAACGTGAAGATTGGATTGATGGAGAACACATGAAGACTTTGGCGGTTGGTTGCAAAATCGTCTAATGAATGTCACTGATGAAGAACAATTATACTTGTTGGCCAAGCAACCATCTTCGACTATATCGACTTTTCAAGGGTACGAGATTAATGGGAATACATTTTACACGTTCGCCCAAGATAAAAAGAGCACCAACCAAAACAGTGGTGTCCGCTTTGATGCAGCAGAGGGCAACGGGAAGAAGGTCACATATTATGGGTACATAGAGGAGATATGGGAACTTGACTATGGACCTAATTTCAAGGTCCCTTTGTTCCGGTGCAAATGGTTCAACCTGAAAGACGGGGTACAGGTAGACCCGCAGTACGGAATGACTACAGTGGATCTCAAGAATCTAGGGTACGACACCGAACCATTCGTCCTAGCCAGTGAAGTGGTCAGGTTTTTTATGTGAAGGACATGTCTACCAAACCGAAAAAAAGAAAAGAAAGGCAAGAGTACACATTATACGATGAGCCAAAGCGCCACATAGTTCTTTCAGGAAAAAGAAACATCGTGGGAGTAGAGGACAAGACAGACATGTCAGAAGATTATAATAAGTTTGATCATATTCCACCCTTCAAGGTAAAAACTGAACCAAGCATCATCTTAAATAATGAAGATTGTCCATGGTTGCGTCGCAATCCGAAGAAAGGGAAACACACGAAGAAAACTAGCTAGATAGGGATCATAACTTTGGAAATCACTTTTGTGTAATGATGCTACTGTATGTAAGATATGGAAATCACCGCGACATCGGCGACTCCAACATTCGAATCTAGCCATGTGTATCTTAATTTTCAGTTGAGTTATGTACTTTAATTCGAGTTCAATCGTAATAAAATTTTATTCCGTGTGCTTCTTCCTGATTGGTCGGATCCAACGGCTCAGAAGCCTGATCCAACGACTCACAAGCGCTTGAAAGAAACACGCGATCCGTGTGCTTCTTCCTGATTGGTTGGGTTCAAAATCGTGTACGGTTAAAAGCGCGTGGAAGAGGACTCCACGCAACGCCTACACCTACAAAAGAAACAAAACAACCATGGAGCATTGAGTTTCTGAAATTCCTATCATTGTATTACAACATGACTGCTTTGTATAACTAAAACCTACCAGTTTCTAAAATTCAGCAGAAATAAAAAGAAAGCAAAACAACAATAAAACTAAAAAACAAATACGGCTGCTCCATGCAGATGTGGAAGGAGAAAAGATCGATGTGGATAAATTTCAAACAAAGCGAGCAAACTTGGCAGAAGAAGCTCACCGTGGTGCTGGAAGTTGTTGTGCTGTAGAAGAACGTATCAAGGGAGCGCTGGTGGGGTCTTACTTATGGAGCACTGGAAGGGCACACAGAGGTCAAACGTATAGTCATTTATGAAGGTAGCCTACCTGCTTTGCATTTAGATTTCTCATATTCCAAAAGATTCGTAGTTTGGACCGCCGCCTTGGCGGTACGCCTCCTCTTCTCTGAACTGAACCGGAGAAGAAGAAGAAATAGAAAAGCGAAATAAATAGAAATAGAAACAGAAAAGAAAAGAAAAAGAAAAAGTGAAAGAAACAGAAAAAAAGAAATAGAAATAGAAAAATAAAGAAATAGAAAACAAAAAGAAATAGAAATAGAAAAATAAAGAAATAGAAAACAGAAAGAAATAGAAAAAGAAACAGAAAAGAGAAAGAGAAAGAAACAGAAAAAAAGGAATAGAAATAGAAAAATAAAGAAATAGAAATAGAAAAATAAAGAAATAGAAAACAGAAAGAAATAGAAAAAGAAACATAAAAGAAAATAAAAGAAAAAGAGAAAGAAACAGAAATAGAAAACAAAAAGAAATAGAAAAGAGAAATAAATAGAAAAAGAAACAGAAAAGAAAAGAAAAAGAAACAGAAAAAAAGAAATAGAAATAGAAAAATAAAGAAATAGAAAACAAAAAGAAATAGAAATAGAAAAATAAAGAAATAGAAAACAGAAAGAAATAGAAAAGAAAAAGAGAAAGAAACAGAAAAGAAAAGAAAAAGAAACAGAAAAAAAGAAAAAGAAATAGAAAAGAAAAAGAAAAGGGCCTTTCGTACCGGTTCGTACTAAGAACCGGTACGAAAGGTTTTCGGGAGGTGGAGTGGCGCCAGGGCTGGACCTTTGGTACCGGTTCGCCGCTATAACCGGTACCAAAGGTCCTTTCCCTCGCCAAAATAACCCCGCGCGACCACTTTCTTCTCATATCTTCCCCACACTGCGCGCGCTGCCCCCCACCCCCGAGGAGAAGCTCTCGCCGCCGCCGCCTCCCGTGGACGCCCGTCGCTGTGCAAGCTCACCGCCGCCGCCCTCCCTCCCGTGGACGCCCGTCGCGCGCCGTGCTGGTGAGCATCCCCGCCTCCCTCGCCCCTGTTCCCTCCGGCTCCTGGTGCTGCTGCTGCTGTTGGGCTGCTGCCATGGGGCTGTTGCTGCTGCGGCCATGGGGCTGCTGCTGCTGCGGCGGCCATGAGGCTGCGGGCCATGGGGCTGGTGCTGCTGCTGCTGCATGAGGCCGCCTCTCTCTAGCTAGGGTTTGAGCTGATGATGGAGTTGCAATTTTAGAGCATATTTTAGAGCATGTTTTAGGCAGAGGGAACAGGGCCATGTTTTAGGCAGAACAGAGGGAACAGGGGCATGTTTTAGAGCATATTTTAGAGCATGTTTTAGGCAGAACAAGTCATAGTTGCAATTTTAGAGCATGTTTGTTTCGTAAAAAAATTGAAATTTAAAAATGTTAAAATAAAATTCATAGGAAAAAAGAAACAAGTGTTACATAAATTATATATTCTTTATTTATTATTTATTAATAAGTAATACATTTCATAAGTCAAAATAATAATATTCATCTCTGAATTTATTCCAAGGATTAAACAGATTAAAAAAATGGTATAAATCATTTTAATCCCTTAGAAATTGGCAAATAAAGAATTTAGAGCATGTTTGTTTTGTAAAAAAAATGAAAATTAAAAATGTTAAAATAAAATTCATAGGAAAAAAGGAACAAGTGTTACATAAATTATATATTATTTATTTATTATTTATTAATAAGTAATACATTTCATAAGTCAAAATAATAATATTCATCTCTGAATTTATTCCAAGGATTAAACAGATTAAAAAAATGGTATAAATCATTTTAATCCCTTAGAAATTGGCAAATAAAGAATTTAGAGCATGTTTGTTTTGTAAAAAAAATGAAAATTAAAAATGTTAAAATAAAATTCATAGGAAAAAAGGAACAAGTGTTACAAAAATTATATATTCTTTATTTATTATTTATTAATAAGTAATACATTTCATAAGTCAAAATAATAATATTCATCTCTGTTATGATCATGAAATGATGAATGAATTAATTGTTTTCTTAATTTTGTAGTGACATTGAGCTATGGAGGACAACACCTTCGTCCGAAATGAGGATCAAGAAGAAGCCGTGCAGAGAATGATATTTGAGAGTGCCCGTGGGCCGGAACCCGATGGAGATGACTTTGAGCTCACACAGTTTCTGAACGATGTTGGTGAGGGCGTTGAGTCTGAAGAGATTAGAAGAGAGAATGAAGTGTCCATAACAAACTTTGGCGAGGTGTATATTTATGTATCAAGTCTATGTTCATCAGTAGATGCATTCATTTATTTGTGTTGCACTTATTAACAAATCATTTTTCTTTTAGCCTTCTGGATCAATATCGAGCAAGTCTGTTAAAACAAAACGAGGCTCGACGCAATTGCTAAAGGGCGAGGGTAGGTTAACCCTCATCGCATTTGATGATAACGGTGAACCGGTGCATCCGAAAGAGCACTGCCGCAAATTTATAAATCAAGCTGGAGTTCTTGTTAGGGTCCATGTACCGATCAGCATTCAAGAGTGGCATAAGCCGAAGAACGCGGGGACTGAAGCTAGTTATGTCAACGACGCGTTGAAATTTTTTCTTTTCGACAATCTACTGACACGCTTCAGCCTACCGGAAGACATGACGGAAGGCCAGAAGAAGAAACTGAAGGAATGGACTCTCAAGAAGATGGCCATGCTATTCCAGACATGGAAGAAAAAATTATGGGAGAAATATAAGGATGAAGATCCAGTATTCAATGATAATCTAGTGAAGATAAAAGATCACTGGCCCGCATTTAAGAGGTATAAGCAATCGTCTACTCATGTGTCCCGATCGGTCACAAATAAGAAAAATGCTTCAAAGAAGGAAATTTTCCATCATTTGGGGTCAGGTGGCTACAAGACTGCCATTCCGAAGTGGAGAGCGTTTGAAGATAAACTGGTGGGTGCAGGAATCACTCCACAGACATGGGACTGGCCCGACCGGTCCAGGCTCTGGTTGTTCGCGCATGGGGCAGGGTTGGACCCAATGACAGGGAAGATCGTTGCGCGGGGGAAATGGAAGAGCAAAATTGAAGCAGTCACGAAGAAGCTTATAGATGCAATTGAAAAGGTCAGAAAGGGAGACTACATTCCCGATAGAGAGAATGACGAGCTGACACTCGCTTTGGGAAATCCTGAACACGTTGGAAGGGTTCGAGCTCGCCCAGGTCTCAACAAGAAGGAAGCGTGGCCGGAGTGCGCTGACACTTATAGAAGCCATTCGCGAAAGAAGAAGAAGGAGTCAGACAGGTTAACGGAATTGATAAATTGGGTGGAGGCACTTGAGAAAAATCAGAGGGAGCCTCATGATGATCCTCATGTCGATGCCGCCCCATCTCAGCGTAGAAGCAGTGTGGGTTCCTCGCATCTTGACGGATGTGGAGGAAGCTACCCCGTGGATTATGTCACGGAGAAGACAGATTGCGAGCTAC
Source organism: Bromus sterilis (assembly GCA_950022295.1). Lineage (NCBI taxonomy): Eukaryota > Viridiplantae > Streptophyta > Magnoliopsida > Poales > Poaceae > Bromus > Bromus sterilis. The sequence goes on along the minus strand of OX465595.1, from coordinate 446,120,911 downwards.
ACATGTTATTCAGGAACGTGTCCGTTAAGGTGGCGTTCGGCTATGTTTACCCTAATGAAGATGGAGCAACGCACCATCATATGCCCATTCCACCTGGCTGTGTTCGTGTCGGGGTGGATGAAGTTGTTTCGGGTTACGAAACATTGGAGCTTGATTTTCCTACAGGTGACGATGAGAAGACAATGGCCGATGTCAAGCACGGTTTCACCCTATGGCCCAAGAAACACATCGTCCTTTTGCAAAGGCCACAAACTCCTCGCAGTCCACCTGAGCAGGAAAGGCCACCGACTCCACTTCGTAGCGGTCCACATGAGCAGCAAAGGCCATCGACTCCTCCTGGTAGCAGTCCACATGAGCAGCAAAGTCCACATCTACCTGAGAGGGACCCCAGCGTGAGTCCGCCATCTCGAGATCCTCCGCGTAAGACAGTGTCCTTTAAGCGAAACGGTAAACCGCCTAGGAAGAGACCTAGAAAGGAGAAACCACTGCTTCCTATTGAGAAGTTACCTTGGGAAAAAACTATCGAGGAAAACACGGAAACCTCTAAGTCCGAGCTGAAATCCTTTTTTGCTAAGAAAGTGCCAGAGATCCCTTTTAAGAAGACTCCGGTGAAAGTTGTGCGTACTGTTGAGAATCTATATGACCCTGTACCATCGCCGCCATCTGACTATAGGCGTTCTATACAAAAGTCTTATGACGAGATGATGAGGGCTAAAAAACCCACTCAATCGGGTGTCGCAGCGAAAAAAGGGAAACAACAAGTGCACCAGCTCGGACAACAACCCGTCCAATCGCCCCCCCCTCTCATGGTGTTTGACGAGAAGGCCGTTGAAAGTTCTCGACAGTCCATCGAGCACCCCTTACATGAAGGAGCATATCAATATGTTGAAGGGAAAGATTTGGTCGAGAATCTCAGGAAGCTACCAACAAGTATGCGTAATTTGCATACGTGGTACAGTAATTCCATAAAGAAAGGGATGCAGTGTATCATGGTTGGAGTTAAGGAAGAGCACTACTTCCAAGAATACATTGTGAGCGTTGACTTCAGAGAACTTTTCCAGTTATACAATCTCCGGGCCCTCGACAAATCTATCATCAGTTTCTATTGTCTGTAAGTGATTTATTTATGTAATTTGAGAAGTCTTTAGCTCAGCTCGTTCTTTGTCTGCAAATTATAATCTTTTGTGCGCTATATTATGCAGATCGAAGATGCTCGAATGCAAAAGAAATGAAATCAAGCACATTGGGTTCATTGACCCGGATACAATGCATGAAGTAACCATAGATGATCCCATCTTTAACAGGGATACACCGGAGACTTTGCTAAGGTTTTTGAAGCGACAACGTGACAAAAAGATAATACTTTGGCCTTACAACTTCAAGTGAGTGTTACTGTCTTATAAGACATTTCTCTTTTTCTCACGAGATGTTCAAATTTTAACTGATGACTTATATATATGGCACTGCATATTTAAACGTGCGCATGTTCCACTATATTCTTATCGTTATTGATATGTACGAAGGAAAAGTTGAAGTCTTGGACTCGCTTAACAAAGAGGCTATACAATACAAGACGGCTTATTTTATGCTCAAAGAGTAATTTTAATTCATATCAGTTTTTTTCGTTAATTTCCTAATATCAACTTATTGATAACTTTTTATGCATTTTCTTTTGTCGGGCAGCGTATGGAAAACGTTCATCAAGGAAGATAAGTCCCATGAATGGAAACCGAAGCTGACATGGCGTTTGAACAAAGTAAGTAGTACTACCTAGGTCCACACACCTTTATCATACTTGATTATTGTTTAATTGAATTATATTCTTGTACAGAAATCCCCGCAACAACCACAGGGAACTGATCTATGTGGATACTACGTTTGCGAGAACATCCATAAAATTGTCAGCGAGAGAACAAATAATGAAATGAATAAAGAGGTACGAAAACAATATTCACAAATTTATTTTGTTATCATATATAAGTTGTGCTTAGTTTCAGTAATAATTGTTTGATTGTGATTTGATATATATATACACACACATAGCTCATGTATTCATTTGTATCTCATTCTTTTACAGTTGGCAAGAAAGCGGGACAAGATCTCAATCGAGGAACGGTTCAAAGCAATTGGCGATGAATTGGCGGGATTTTCCTTCGTGAAGTCATACCGCCATTCGGAGAGTACCACTATGAATGATGTACATGTAACATATAGTTTGACTCGGAGATCGAGTACCACTATTCTACATGTAATAGATAGTATGCCTCGGAGAGTACCACTACTATATATGCATGAAGATCAATCTTCATGCATACGTATATACTACTTAATTTGCGATCGCAATTATATATGCACCAAGTTGCTATGCTTCACCTTTTATCTTCATGTACTACCTAAACCCAAACGCGTAGCAGGCGCATCGACGCGATATGAAACGGTCCGATACCCCTAAACCCCTCTCTAAGCATCGACGCGATATCCGATACCCCTAAACCCCTAAAAACCCTAAACCCTGAATCAACCTTTGGTACCGGTTCGTATTGCAAACCGGTACCAAAGCTCCTTTGGCCTGCGCACTCCCGGAGGCCCACGTCGAGGCCCCTTTAATACCGGTTCGCAAGGAACCGCTACCAAAGGGGGGGGGCTTTAGTACCGGGCCTTTAGTACCGGTTAGGAAACCGGTACTAAAGGCCCTCCCGAACCGGTACTGATGAGCGATTTTCTACTAGTGCAATCGCATACCGCGTATACACAGTGACCGTTGATTACGCGCCTCTTGACTACCTCACATTTGCCTAAAGAAAAAAAAGACTACCTCACGTCATGCGAAAAATGTGTGCTATACTTATGCTAGGAATATGAGTCCCTTGCAGTAGGTACTGAGATTAGTTGCCCTTAAGCCAGGCCATTGTGGCTACCATGGATGGCGATGCGGCAACATAACTACAATGATCTCTCGCTTTGTAAAATACAATATGAATGGTCACAATATTTTGTATCCATTTGCTTTATAAATTTATTGCGAAAGTTACTTTAATTTTATAACGTGCATTTGAATCTTGTTTCAAGACATCCATTGCACATGCACATTTACTAGCATGAAGTAAACAACGCAACATACGTTAAATAGAAATCGCCAACATGCATGAGAGCAACTAGTTAGGGAACACTCTTTCGGAATCCCACACAAAGATCGCCTTGGATGTATTGAGAGCGTGCTACGTATAGCCTTCTGAGCGTTTTCTCGGTTTTTATTTTTGTTTTTGTACTCGTTTTCAGTGCTTAGATGGATTTATAATGGTTTTCGATTTCATGTGGTTTTTCTTACATTTTAATAAAAAATCAAAAATAGTTTTTGAATTTTAGGAAAAACTAAAGAAGAAAGATACAACCGTGGTTGGGTACGGATTCTTTTCCACGAGCACACGTCGCTGCCTCGTGCCGAAACGTACAATACAGACATATGGCAACTAGACTGCAAGCATTTCACACTACTAGGGAATGCCCTGTTAGTGGCGCCCTTTTTTGTGTTTAGTGGCGCATTAGGGATGCACCACTAACTACAAGCCACTAATAAGGGCTTAGAGATGGCACATTCTGGATGCGCCACCCCTAAGGCCCTTAAGCGTGGCGCATCTCAGAATGCGCCACCTCTAAGCTCTTAGGGGTGACGCATTCACAGTGCGCCACTAAATCCTGACAAAATGCGCCACTAAAGAATTACAGAAAACAAAAAAAAAGAATTACAGAAAAGAATAAAAGCATTACAGATATTTTTATTATATTACAGAAATGCAAAATACAATATAACAATGAGGCCAACAATTATTGATACAAAAGAATTGCATTATAATTCTTATTACAAAGATTTACAAAGGTTTATAGGCCAACAAGATTCACAAGATTACATCCATCACAAAATTACAATGAGTCCAACAATTATTGAAAACCGAAAGCTACTTTCGTCATCATATCTTGTTTGCTCTTCAACCTGCACAAAACAAAGCTTTAGAGGTCACATCCATATGAATCATACCAAAGGAGAACAAAGAAATCTAGCATCTATTCTTATCAACAACTTAAAGCAAGTTGATCAATGGCGAGAAGCATGCACATATGCATAAAAATGCATATGCAGTGACCTTTATACACAAAGAGCACCAAGAGTATTTGACACTACCATCTACTACACAAAGAGTACATCCAAATTACATCCAAATTACACAAAGAGTACATTCAATTGTTCTGACTCGGCTCGGGGAATGGGCGGCATCCTTCTTTCGTAATGAAAGGCCTTGTGTCACGCAGGGAATTTTGGCGGACTTCTATCTCCCCATTGGATGGTGCAATGTTCGAGTGGAAGATCGACCCCCATCATTTGTACTTCATGACGGATGATAGTCGCCATCTGCGCTTGGATGTGAAAGAACTCCTCCTTCAGATTTGCATCGGCGATTTCCGCCTTCCTTTCGGCCCACGCTCTGAGATGACTTGGCAGCGTAAGGTTGCGTTGTTCCTGTACAATCGCCGTCATGTGATGAAGGGCGTAGTACGCATCCCTCACACTGCCAGCCGGCTGCTTGACGCACGGGAACTGCGTTACGTGGTTGAACACGTTCATGCCAGGCTGATTTTTCCTGAACTTGTGCTTCATGATCTTGCCTCCGGCTTTTATGTAGCCGACGAGAGCATCATCCAAAACTCTCATGATATACTTGTAATCTTTCCTCTTCACACTCCCCGAGTCTAAATACACGGCATGCGAGTGTTGCGGTGAAAAGCAGATGAGCACGCAGTCTTGATCCTCACTGCATAATTAAAACAATCCAAAAGGAATGTTGGAAGAGGACAATGGAAAGCTAAGAAAGCATATATGCTACGGAGGCGAGCGAATGACTTACTTGGGAGAGTAGGTCATAAGAAATGAATCCTTGTCTGCGTTCCGTAGCATGAAGTCTGTGATGTACCCTGCCGCGAGAGCCGCGTCCCCGTCGTCCATGAAGATGCTTTCATGCATGTAGAAGGGGTCCAATATCGCGACACTCGGGGTCTTATCTCTCCTTATACTCATAGAAAGGCTGAGCGAGAACAGACGGATAAGGCTATGGTCCAGCCGCTTGAGACGGTACAAATTGAAGATCTCCGAAAATCGCAGGATTATCATATCCGTGGGGATAGTGTTGATGAAGCCCATGTTGAGTGGCACCTTGGCCATGAAAACCGGGTACGAGGGATTCTCTTCTCGAAGAAGAATCTTCTCTAATGCCATAATACTATGATGCACACTCTGCATATCCGAAGTTCCAAGGTCCAGCATGTCCTTAGGTAGCATCGCCCTACCAGCCACATGGATTTCAAACGAGAGATCCTTGGGTCTTGGTGGCCCGTCCTGAGCCCGGATCGGCATCGAAGGTTGGCTACTCGAAGTGATGCTCTTCTTTCTTTTCCGTCCCTTCTTCTTTTCTGATTTTGAGCAGTCAACGGCCTTTATCTGCTCAGTGGCCGCCTTATGGAGTGTGGACGGGCTGAGAATAGATCTCGTTGTGGCATCTTCTTGAGGCTCGGTGAAGGCGCAAGCTGCTGGAGACATGTCCTGGGAAGCAGCGAAGAGACGCGTGGATCAAGCAGGCTTCGCCGCAGGATCAGCTGGACCGCGAGCTTCCTCGTCATGCTGATAGGCTCCTTCAGCAGGAGGCATGAATAAGTCATCAGCATCATACAAAGTATTGATGAACTGGTCGGCGCTGATATCATCATCAAGATCATCGTCTTATTGTTGTGCGCTGATGGGATCATGTGGCTCCGACACGATGACTAGCGGTGTTGTCCTAGGTGTGGTGCCCCTTTCCCCCGTCATTAAACGCATTTGGCTCTTCGGCCATAGGCATATTTGGTTGAAACAGTCACTGAGGACTGCCGGCTCGTCCTCATCGTATCCGGGGGGTTGAATGGGAGGTTCAACTCTCTCGTAGCCCGAAATCACGAGAGAGATTTGAACCCTATGCATCTCCGGTGCCATCGACATATTGTGCATGATTCGATTTTGTGGTTGAATGATTTTACCTTTGGCAACATCCTTCAACTCGCCATCCACGACTTGTAATAGAATGCATGGAGTGTCCTCCTACGAAAGATATATATATATATATATGCATGTACGGCATCAGAGAGATTCCACTAAAAAAGGCAAGGAGATGAAGTCCTTGTTTGAGTTGCAGACGCTTATAGTTACCTTGAGGGCGTCGAGGTCGGCTAGTGAAGAGACCCCGCCGATGACGGCGGGCATGCAAGAGACGGAGGGCGCGCTGCCTCCCGTGGCGTCGGTCGCCCTATTTGCGCTGCCGCCGGGTGCATTATTGTTATGCCCCCGTTGCTCGATCGTGGCTGGAGGAGTTACCATCACGTCCGGCGTCGCCGCCGCGGTGTTGGCGGCCGGAGTCACCAATACGCCGGAAGTCGGTGCGGGAGCCACCACTACGGCCGGAGTCGGGACTACAGGAGCCGCGGTGCCCGAGTTGCTGCCGACCATGCTGGGGACTGGTATGGGCCCTTGTCCACCACGCGCTTGCCAATTCGCGAGCAACTGCATCATATCTGGAAGGAGAGCGTTCATCGTCTTCGCCACTTCGTCCTGGACAAGCTGCGGAAGCATGTTCACCTTCTCCTCCAGTCCACGAACATAAGCGGCATCTTCTTCGGTCCTTCTCGCCTTGCGCCCCCTCGAACCGGACTGCTCCGCCGATTTTCCATAATATTCGGACCAATTTAGGTCCGCACCAAAGCCGACCACACGGCCGGCTGACGATGGCTTCGCCGTCACGTCGTCAACCTTCTTGACCTTGTTCAACGCCCTGTTAAATGCGTTGTCCCACGGGCCGGCCGGCTTAACCGACGACTCCTGCGATGAGGCGATTTTCATTTCCGCTTGCTGCAAAAAGAATGTGAAACGTTAAGAAATTGTGAACTTCACTCGAGAATTCAATCGACAAGGTCGCGTGGTAAACTACTTACCACGACAGTCGTAAACTCCTGAATCTTAGGATCGATAATTATTTTCGAGGTTGCTTTGTCCTTATAGCTCCGGGCCGTCACAAAGAATTCGGTCTGTGGATCATCTTTGTATTGCTGGAAGGGGTTAGGTATGCCCGCAGCGGCGTACTCGGCATCCTCCTTGTCCCATTTAGGCTTGGAACTTTTGTAACCACCGGCTCCGAGACGGTGGTTACCTATGACCTGCGACCGCATGGCCTTGCCCTTTGCACTCGCGGCCTTGGCTTGCTCGGACTCACACCTAGCCTTGAAAAGGTTGTAGGTAGCTTTCTTCGATCAACGGCTCTTTCTCCTTGAGCTCCTCCCAGGTTTTGTTCTTTTAAAAAATTTCCCTCTTCACCCGGGTTTTCCAACTGGACAAGGCCTTGCTCATCTTCCTGAAGGCCCATGTGTTTACTTTGTTCCCTCTGAGTTTGGTGTTATCGTACGTCTCCGGAAAATTGTATCGTCTGTGCAGCTTGTTGATAAGAAGCTGACAATAATGAATATTCTCACGACTCCTGAGGTTAATCATGGTGATCGGCACGGTGTTGCGGAGGATCGCCGCGACTTGACGGCCGTACCCTTCCGAAAAACGTTCGGGCTCTTTAGGAATCCCGACGGTGGTCACAACAGTAAACTCTTGCCTGATGACGCCGACCTTGGTCGGTTTCCGATTCCTCTTCTTCGACTGGGTACCATCTGTGTTGGAGTCACCGGTCCCATCATCCTCGCCGATGTTCCTCTCGCCGTCTGTCGTACCGGCCTCCTCCTCTAGGTCATCATCCGATGAGTCGGACTCCGACTCTATCTCCTCCTCATACTCCTCCTCGCCCGGAGGTACTTCCTCTTCTCTCTGCTCCTCGACCTCCTCTTGGGAGTATTCCTAAAATTGCTTCCTTTTTTCTCCCGGCTGAGAAGAAGGACCGGCGTCGGCTCCGGTCGACATGTTTGCACTAGTACAATATTAAGAAATGCAACTACTTAATTAATTAGCACAATAAATAAATGCAAATACTCTCATGTTAAGAAAAATAGCAAAGGTCATGCACGAATTCACGGAAAAATTCGGCATGACCTTTGCTATTTTTCTTAACATGAGAGTGCCCCATTCTCAACCGAAACGGAAGTTAATCAACATTTCGGGAGAAAGGGGATAATAATTTGTACCTGCACAAAACAAATGCCTACATGTAGGCACAATAATGCACACAAATAGATATTCAAACAGTAGATATTCAAGAAACACATATATATATAGGTAAATTTCATATGGTAAACAATGCATTACAAATTCTGTATACTTGCAAATGGATAAAAAAATGAGCTTGACTAAAACAGCGGACAAACACGATGAGATAAACATGATGAGATCATGTAACAATCGCACATCAAAATATAAAACTATCGAAGAACAGATTCTACACTTGCTAGTTTCATCATTATGTTCATATGAACAAATGCTTACCTACTTGTTTTTCTCCTCTCTCTTTTTTAATTTTTACTAAAGCATATTCCAACTTTCAAGCTTTGATGCATAAAAACATAAGAGGTTCTCTGTCCAAGGGGAGGGTGTTGGGAATGTGCCCTAGAGGCAAATAAAATATGTTTTATCGAGCATATTTCATTAGTTCATAATACGTTTGATACCATGCTAGAACTGTATTAAGCGGAAACATTAATACAGGTGTGGTATACAAACAACCAGGTCCCTAGTTAAACCCTAGTATACTAGTCCATTGGGCGATTGATGATCAAGGTTTCCTGATCATGAGACAATGGCGTCTGTTGACAATGGAGTCGTATCATTGGATAATGATATGATGGACATACACCCACCAGAAGTGTTGCGATGTGATCAAGTCACATAGTTCGACATTGCGATAACTATAACGTAGTGACCAGATCCTTTGACCGTAATGATCATACGTAATTACGATCTATTAGGATGCTTTGATTTGTATCCCACTGCCTGACTGAAATATGCTGGCCATAACGGTGCACTTTGGGTATTCCGAAATAGATGGTTGATGAGTATGCAAATAGATCAAAACGGGATTTGTCAATCCGTGTGACGGATAGGTACTCTGGGCCCACTCGGTGATATTGCATCATAAAGTTTGCAAACATGTGACTAGGTCACGGAGTTGTAATATCACGGGAACGAGTAAACTTGTTTGTTGAGAACGAGGACGAACTAGGTATAGTGGATACCGATGATCAAACCTCGGACAAGCAAAGTACCACGGGACAAAAGGAACAGGCACACGGTTAACGGATCCAACAGCGATTGAAGTTCATTCGATGGAAGCGCAGGGGCTATCAAGGATTGTAACCAGGTCCAATTGATTAGTCATTGATCAATGAGAATTGTCTCGATCATGTCTGCTGTTTCCCGGACCGTAGGGTGTTACACTTAAGGGTACTCGACGCAGTAAGGATTGATTCGGGATCACCGGAGAAATTGGAGAGAACACCGGAATTGTTCCGATGAAGGCCGGAAGTTGTTCTGGGTATTTTGAAAGGTTCAAAATATATTTAATAATGTTTAATATATGTTTTATTATTTAATTATCTGAATTAAATATTAAAATGTATTTAAATATAATTAAAATTGAATTAAAAGGCATATGGGCCTCATAGGGCCCATTAGGGGGAGAGGGAGTCCTCCCCCATGGGCCATGGCGCCATGAGGGGCCCCACCCCCCTTATTGGTGCGCCATAACCCCCCCCCCCCCTTGGGATTAGTCCCACCCCGGAAGGGGAAGGGGGGGGGTGTCACCCCTCCTTGGCCTATATAAGGAGGGGTAGGGGTGCCCTTTTAATCATGAATTTTTTTGAGAAAAGTTTCTCATCTCTCTCCCTTCTTTCTCCTTCCTTTGAGCGGACTCCCCTTGTTTGGAGGCTGCTCTGGGTTGGGGATTTCTCCACTATACGCACGCCGTCGTGCTGCTGGAATCGAGATCCGAATCCATCTTCTTTCCGCTGCTCTACTGGTTCGGAGCCCGGAGGGACGTCGGGTATACTGTATGTGTATAATCCCGCGAGGCACTACACTTGTGGTGCTACTTCATCGTCGTGGCCGGATCGCGAGGTCTTCATCAGCAACGTTCCGACGGGGACGTAATCCCGTCATCGGTCCGCAAGGATCGGGTGGCTACAGGAGTCATCGTGGATCTGCGCGGCATCGGGGATTGCCGGTACGACTACACCAACCACATTCATGCGGGAACGTTTCCCGCTTAACGGACTACATACTGGTATGTGATCTATTTCTGTCCGTTACTTGCATCAGCATAGCATAGGTCTTGGGATTGGGTATCGTAGGTCAAGGAAAAATTTGTGTTTTCTGCCCCGAACCCCAACAGTGGTATCAGAGCAAGGCTATGCGTAGATGTATTGTACAGATAGAACACATCTAGTATGTGGGCATAAATTCTCAATTGTTACCCTCTCACGTGTACTCATTTAGCATTGCGGCAATGTTTGATGAAGCGGCCCCCGACCGACCTTACGCGTTTACGCGAGACTGGTTCCACGCTTGACATATGGCTTGTACCATATAAAGTGGCTGGGGGGGTGTCTGTCTCTCTGCATTAGCGATGCAAAGATGTTTGCAACGGAGGGCCCCGACAGGGGTGTAATAGAGACAATTGCGGGATTGGTGTTGTGGCTTGTTTTCGCAGGATAGAAAGCGGTTCTTTTCTCGAAACCCCTAGCAGCCACGTAAAACTTGCAAAAGATAAAGTAGAAAGGCGTTTTAAACTTTAATTTGCATGTCGGGGGGAATCATAGCATGTATGATTTATGTTGCATCCTGTTTTGCTAATATGTTAGATATACGACGGTAGCATAATAGGATGATCCCTCACTAAAACCAACATAGTGTCCTTACCCTAGTGAGCACCACCTGGAAAGTTCTACATTATGGAGGCACCACGTGTCACACGTGTGTCAAACATTTTTTCGTTCACATGAGGTGGGTGTAGCAAGCCTGGCATATGTATATGATATGGCCTTGCATGACACAGCAACAAATCACATAGGGTGTGGTGGCGAGCCTGGCATATGTATATGATATGGCCTCGGGACACAAGAGACCGAAAGGTCGAGCTGAGTCACATGGATGATGTGATTGGCATGATGGCCTACCTTGAACAACATACTGATGGCCGTGATGATCGGGGGAGGTATGGTGTTCAAGGATCGTGTAATCACTTAGAATAAACTTTGAGGGATGTTTGTCTGAGTGGGAGTTCCAGAATTGTTTTTGAAACATGAACTCCATATTATGAACTTAATCTTCATGTCCTAGCAAATATCATTGTAGATAACGTCATACCAATGTTTAGAACTATGGCTCTTTTAGTTTGATAGAACTTAAGGTAAATGGGTCTTACTTCATTGATGTGTACCAACACCATTAGAGACATACTCATTAGTAATGACTTGCTAAACATAATACGAAGAACTGCTAGGAGATACACCTGTTAACTCCGTATTCAAGGAAGATGATGATGAGTATCGTACTCACCGTCACTTATGAATGACTGTCCAATACACCATACTTCATTCTATGAGTCTGAATTGTGAATGCATGTTAACCAACACGTATGACGTGCTAGGTGAACTTGAAAGCACTTGGTCACAATCAGAGTAATGGAATATGAGTATATGGACGGGGTTTCTTTCAACTATGGTGGAAGGAACAACCTGCTGAGAAAGTCACTTGGAAAATGTATAAGATACATGGAACACCTTGTGTATAACTTGGACTACTGAATGACTGGTTACTTTGCGATAACTGGGGAGTTACATCCGCTTCCTCCCAGTTACAAAGACCATGTCTGGACTATGTCATGAAGGAGAATCGTTCACCTGTCATGAGGTCATGGTTAAAGTTAAGAACTTTAAGAGTAGAACCAATGCAGGAATGGTCATTGACGGAGAAAGTATATTTGATATACAAGTTATAAATGTCTTTCCCCATGAAACACTAATTGCGGTTGATTAAGTATTCGATGCTTGAACTTACTTCTTAAGAGTGGCTTGGAAGGGATGAGGTGACAATGTGTGCAGACGGTAATCAAGATAGTTGATGGTCGACAACACTCTCCCTCTACATCTATCAATTGATTAATATATGAATAAATTTTATGATCGTTTGAATGAGGACTTTATTAGTGTGTCTTGCATCTCGCGAAGACAATTATTCATATTAGTGAGAAACAAGTCAGTTGTTCTCCTTTTATGAATGATATCTATTATGGTCACATTACGATTATGAATGAGCTATTCTTATATTGATGATAGTTGTTTGATCATTTATAAGAAATATTGTAATGCCAAGAAATATCCAGGCTTAATAATGACACTACAGTTTAAGTCATGAATGGTATGATGATGTCTTAAGATACTTGATCTATTGACATATACAAACCATGCCTTTGAGGTGAGATGACTAAAACCTCGCATTCTGGTAAAAAAGATTGTGTACTGATTGTTGAATATCATACATCGTGATGTATCGTATGTCAGCATGTGGTGAATTTCATTATTTCGTGAACTTCGTATGTGGACTTAGATGAATATTTGTATTCACTAATGAAACATGAGTCTGAAATAGTTTGATATGATCAAAAGGGATTTCAGAGTAAAAATGGATATTAAATTAACAAGAAAGACAAGTCTCTACGATTTGATCAAAGTGACAAATGTTTTGAGTTAGTCTTGGGCATAAAGACTTGTGTGAAAGTTGTTCCACAAATTGCAATGTCTTGAGACACTTCAATATGATTGACGTGCATGAACATTGTGATCATATTCTATGAAAAATTGTATGGTCTAAGTTATCTCTTACCAAGTTACGTTATTATTGTTTAGAGTTATTAATTTAATATGCAAACACTCACTTCAGCATAGGGAACCATCTGAGTTCGTGGAAACCAACACTATATATGTCATGGTGTATTGTGGTTTCTAGGAAGCTTGATTTATGTAAGATAAATTATCTTTGTAGTGTATCCTTAGACAACTATGGATGCATCTTCCACAACTAGAACCAAAAGGAGCAAAACTTGTATTGCTATGTTTGGTGTTTGTCAAGAATTGTTCTTGATAAATGTGGTAATGGAAGAAAAGTGAAAGTTCAACCAAGGTAATTGACCTTGCCTCCAAATGTCAGAGTAGTGCAACGGAATATGTTCTGGAAGCAAAACTCTACAATAAGAGGAGAAACTAATGATAAAGATCATGATGTTTTGAAGAAAGCTTTTACTGAGAAAGGTAGGATTCAAGAATATATATTTGCCCCTGGTGCAAAATGATATTCATGATTCACTTGTCATGTTAATGGAACAAGACATTCCTACGAACTACAAAGAAGCGATGGTGGGCCTAAGTACGAGATATGACTATGAGTCATGAAATCCTATGGTGAGTTACATTTAAGATTGCTTGAATCTTATCAAGTAAGGAGGTTACTTGATATTCACAATAACTTCAGAGTTATGAGGAATAAATGTGAACATCAAAGGGACGTCAAGATTGGTTTGTCACAAAGATTGTTTCTGACAAATTCAATGGGTTGACTACAATGTGTAGCAATGCTTGAGTCAAAGGGATATTCACTACGATTGATCCAGGATTGTTATCAATACCGTGACTTCCTCAAATCCTGTATTTGAAGAAGTGTTGTAATTGGTACAACCAGAAGGTTTTGGAAAAACATATGGATACTAGTGTCTCGTAAACTAAATTCTCGATTTGATGAATGATCAAAGGATTTTGGACTTAGCCAAAATATCGAGGAAACATGCATTTGCATGAAACTGAGTGGGAGCTGAATAGTTTCCTGAAACTTGATATATGTAGACGACATATTTTGAGTGGGAGCTATGGGAGTATTATCCTAGCCTTATATGTAAATGACATATTTGAGTAGGAGCCATGTGGTTAGTATCCTGAACTTAATATGTGTCTGACATATCTAAGTGGGAGCCATGTGGATGTTATCCTTGTCTTATATGTGGCCGACATATTTGAGTGGGAGCAATATGAGTGTTATCCTATAACTTAATATGTGCATGACATATTTGAGTGGGAGCATGATAACATTCTCATATATGGATAACATATTATGAATGGTGCAGTTGGTGTTAATGATTATTTGAATCTTTCATAAATGAAGATGAATAAGTATTAAGCATTGAAGATCTATTGAGATAGATATGTGTTTAATAACATTGAGTCGTAATACTTTCCTGGATAAGATTCTGAAGGAGTTCAGAATGGGACAAGTCAAGAAGTGGTGCTTACTTGTATATCCAAGAGAAGTATTGAGTTAATCTCAGTACAAGAACAATGGTTAATGGTTAATGAAAGAAATGGATGTGCTGGATCCTCTATGCCTTTGTCATAGGTTCTTTCATATAAAACCAGAGTTATGTACTCGACGTAATGTGACCCAAGTTCTTAGTAGTAAGAACATGTTGTGATATGATTTATGAGTAAATCATTGAACAAAGAGTTAAGTTTATCCTTCAGTGTCTGAAGAGAACTGAGGATACATCTCAAATTTGTAAAGGATAGTGGACTTGACCATAAATGTTATGCTGGTTCAAGTTTTGACACTAACCTAGAAAATTGAGATATCATACTAATGAATGCCTAAGTTGAAAGAAACATGGTTAGACATCAAAGTTGCATACAATGCACTAAGGATTGAATCTACATTGATGTGGCTGCTTTAGAAGTAGCAGGAGTTATATTATGGCTTAAGAAGTTCGACTTCTGATTGAGTGAGTTTCAAGTGTGCATGACTATGGGAAAGTCAGCGTGACCCACCGGATGTCATTGCTATGACACAGCAAACGAAGTCTCACTTCACCGCCAAAATATATACCTCATCATTATAGTGGATAATGAAGGAATGTCAAATTAGGTGACATTATGATTTGCAAAAGGACATACGGTTCTGAATGGTACCCAGACCGTTGATACAACCTCTTCCACGGGCAAGCATGATCAATAAGGAGTTATGATCCAGAGAAAATGCAACTAGATTATTTGTACTCTAGTGCAAGTGGGAGACTGTTGGGAATGTGCCCTAGAGGCAAATAAAATATGTTTTATCGAGCATATTCCATTAGTTCATAATACGTTTGATACCATGCTAGAACTGTATTAAGCGGAAACATTAATACAGGTGTGGTATACAAACAACCAGGTCCCTAGTTAAACCCTAGTATACTAGTCCATTGGGCGATTGATGATCAAGGTTTCCTGATCATGAGACAATGGCGTCTGTTGACAATGGAGTCGTATCATTGGATAATGATATGATGGACATACACCCACCAGAAGTGTTGCGATGTGATCAAGTCACATAGTTCGACATTGCGATAACTATAACGTAGTGACCAGATCCTTTGACCGTAATGATCATACGTAATTACGATCTATTAGGATGCTTTGATTTGTATCCCACCGCCTGACTGAAATATGCTGGCCATAACGGTGCACTTTGGGTATTCCGAAATAGATGGTTGATGAGTATGCAAATAGATCAAAGCGGGATTTTTCAATCCGTGTGACGGATAGGTACTCTGGGCCCACTCGGTGATATTGCATCATAAAGTTTGCAAACATGTGACTAGGTCACGGAGTTGTAATATCACGGGAACGAGTAAACTTGTTTGTTGAGAACGAGGACGAACTAGGTATAGTGGATACCGATGATCAAACCTCGGACAAGCAAAGTACCACGGGACAAAAGGAACAGGCACACGGTTAACGGATCCAACAGCGATTGAAGTTCATTCGATGGAAGCGCAGGGGCTATCAAGGATTGTAACCAGGTCCAATTGATTAGTCATTGATCAATGAGAATTGTCTCGATCATGTCTGCTGTTTCCCGGACCGTAGGGTGTTACACTTAAGGGTACTCGACGCAGTAAGGATTGATTCGGGATCACCGGAGAAATTGGAGAGAACACCGGAATTGTTCCGATGAAGGCCGGAAGTTGTTCTGGGTATTTTGAAAGGTTCAAAATATATTTAATAATGTTTAATATATGTTTTATTATTTAATTATCTGAATTAAATATTAAAATGTATTTAAATATAATTAAAATTGAATTAAAAGGCATATGGGCCTCATAGGGCCCATTAGGGGGAGAGGGAGTCCTCCCCCATGGGCCATGGCGCCATGAGGGGGCCCACCCCCCTTATTGGTGCGCCATAATCCCCCCCCTTGGGATTAGTCCCACCCCGGAAGGGGAAGGGGGGGTGTCACCCCTCCTTGGCCTATATAAGGAGGGGTAGGGGTGCCCTTTTAATCATGATTTTTTTTGAGAAAAGTTTCTCATCTCTCTCCCTTCTTTCTCCTTCCTTTGAGCGGACTCCCCTTGTTTGGAAGCTACTCTGGGTTGGGGATTTCTCCACTATACGCACGCCGTCGTGCTGCTGGAATCGAGATCCGAATCCATCTTCTTTTCGCTGCTCTACTGGTTCGGAGCCCGGAGGGACGTCGGGTATACTGTATGTGTATAATCCCGCGAGGCACTACACTTGTGGTGCTACTTCATCGTCGTGGCCGGATCGCGAGGTCTTCATCAGCAACGTTCCGACGGGGACGTAATCCCGTCATCGGTCCGCAAGGATCGGGTGGCTACAGGAGTCATCGTGGATCTGCGCGGCATCGGGGATTGCCGGTACGACTACACCAACCACGTTCATGCGGGAACGTTTCCCGCTTAACGGACTACATACTGGTATGTGATCTATTTCTGTCCGTTACTTGCATCAGCATAGCATAGGTCTTGGGATTGGGTATCGTAGGTCAAGGAAAAATTTGTGTTTTCTGCCCCGAACCCCAACAGAGGGGGGGTCAATAACCTTAGTATAATTTTATAAGTGTTGTCTAATAGTGGTTCATAAGACAACCTATTTTGGATTTCAACATCGAATAATATGGAACCTTGTACAAGTTGTTAGGTGCAGATCTTAAACTAAATTCAGAAAATTCAGTTTCTTTGCACAAGGGGATTTTTCACTAATATTCCACACAAACTACAATGATCCCAACAGCTAGCTTTCAAATGCTACCTTATCAAATCCTTGGCACAAACAGCAAAAGGTTGCATATCTCCCACAAGCCAAACAACAAAAAATCATGCATACACTTATAATTTCTAGCATATGAGGACATTGTGTCATCCTGATGAACTCCAAGAACATGGGATTTTGTTGGGAGGCGGGCATGGCGGGGAGGAAGAAGGGGCGATCGGGGGTGGGGAAGATACTGACCTAGGGAGCACGGCGGTCGGGGGCGCGGAGAGCTGCTGGTGAGGGGCGGCTTCGATGGGGCCCGGGCTCCTCCACGGTGGTGGCTCTGGTGGCGTCGAGGGAGGCTCCGGTGCCGGCGAGGGGCGGCGTCGAGGGGCGGCTCCGGTGCCGGCGAGGGGCGGCGTCAAGGGGGCGCGCGGCTAGGGCTCCAATGCGGTGGACGGCGGCTGAGAGACGTCGAGGGGAGTGCAAGGGTGGTGAATGGGAACTGTTACGGGCAAGGGGGAGGGGGCCGATATGTTAAATCTTAGGGGTGGCACATTTTGGCAAAATGCGCCACCCCTAAGCATCCTTAGTGGCGCATTCCGGCTGAATGTGCCACCCCTAAGCACCATTTCATTTTTTTAATTAGAGTTTACCATTTCATTTTATTTGCGGGCTGACCACTTCATCTTTTTTGCGGGTTAACTGATCCATGCATTCTAGTGGAATGGAATCATGACACTCAATTCTTTACGCGAACCAAATACCCCGTAAGATAGATAAAGAGCAAAGAATCATTTTTAAGTAGTTAGGCATGGTGCTTCGATTGTGTATCGTCGATGTTCATACACTTCAAACTAGCTATGATCCAAACATAAGAATGTGATCATATCGATCCACGTACCATGCCTTAACCGTGTCTTCGCCGAACCAAGATCCACAAACACAAGGTCTAGCGGCATTTGGAAACATAAGATTGTGATCATCAATTACAAAGTGCATATTAAATCCATGCATACACAAAGTGATCATGAATTACAAAATATTTTTCTTAAATTTGGAGCTAGCTATCTAGCTATCGTTTCCTCACGATCTTCTTCTTGCTCTTCTTTGTCGTGGTTGAATAATTTAGGCCCGGGACGCCTTCACTTTTCCTCTTGAACGGGAGGAGACCTTTCTTCGGTAGGGTTGTGGTGTATGTATCCCGAGCGGCGTAGTCATCCTCCATCTTCGGGTCGCCGTACTTATCAAAGTCTTGCTCATTGGCGACTCCATCCATTCCGATGATGTTTCTTTTGCCTCTCCTCACTACAACGCGGCTCGGCTTTGATGGGTCGGTAATGAAGAAGCATTGGTCCACTTGGCTAGCCAGTACCCATGGCTCATTTTTCGCGGTGTCGTTTGCGCCCGCAGACTTGGATTTGGCTTCGAGTATAACCATGGTGGTGAAGTACCAGTCTTATTTTACGACGCTCTTGGCCCATCTCACACGGAACATCGGCACCTTCTCTCCACAGTAGTCGAGCTCCCATATGTCCTCGATCCTTCCATAGAATCTTTCCTTAACGTCATTGGTGTAGAATATCCCCGTTACCCCTGAGTTCTGGTTATCGCAGTTATTGTCCTTTTCCTCTGTGTAAAATGTGTAGCCGTTGATATCATACGCTTGATAGTGATGGGATCGCAACAAGGAAAAACAAAAAAATTCCTACGGATTGCAACAAAACTGCCAAGATCATATCTAGGAGATAACTTGTAACGGTTTGAGAAGGACTCACCCTCAAAGACCGAAAGTGTTCAACGAGAACAATTCTCGTGGGTGATGTAGACGTTCACTTTCCGATCTCAAGATCGTGATGAAGAACGTTGCAAGAGGCAACGCTTCCGTAGTCGGTCACACGTACAGCTTGATGACGACCTCCGTCCCTTGCTCCAGTTGGGCAGCGGAAGTAGTGGATCCTCGGGAACTCCAACAACACTACGACATGGTGGTGGTGGTGGAGAGAAAAACTCAGCAGGGCTTTGCCTAAGCACGTGCTCGAGTAGAGGACAAGCAAGGAGAGGAAGATGTCAACCAAAGGACATGCGAGAAGGAGAGGGAATGAGCTAGTGGAGAGGAGGTCTCCACCTCCTCCTTTTATAGGAGAGGGGGCAGCCCCAAGGGAGGAATGGCGCCCCCATTACTCCCCTCTTCATGGGAGAGGTAACTCCCTCTTAAACTCATTTAATACCTCCTCTTAATTTGGTAGAAAACTTCCACTCATAAATCCCAAGAGTTTATCTCCCATAAATGAATAAAACATTTTTAATTCTTTTATTTGAGATTTAATATTTGTTAATTCTTGTAATCAACAAACATTAACATTTAACCCCCTGAACTATTCAAATATCCTGAAACAATTTCAGTGTTGTCCAATATTTTCTCCGGCGTTCCGTATCCATTCAAAAAGCGTCAACAAACCTTAAGTGTGTCACCCTACGGTTCGTGAACAAGATAGACATGACCGAGACATTTCTCCGCTCAATAATCAACAACGGGATCTGGAGATCCATAATGACTCCCATCTATTCAACGATGAACTAGTGATCGTGTGAACCTTCAACGTCGTAACCAATTCCTTTTGTCTCGCGATATTTTTACTCGTCCAAGATCCGATCATCGGTATCAACCATTCCTTAGTTCGATCTCGTTACCAACAAGTACTCTTTTCTCGTTTCGTGATATAACATCCTCGTGAGCCAGTCACGTGCTTGCAAGCAATGTCGATGCGATATCACCGAGTGGGCCCAGAGTATATCTCTCCGTCATCAGGATGGACAAATCCCACTCTTGATCCCCGAGCCTCAACTAACACTTTCCGAGTACCCAACTACACCTTTATAGTCACCCTGTCACGGTGTGATGTTTGATGGAATCAAAGTACTCTTCCAGTGTTAGTGATTTACGTGATCTCATGGTCTAAGGATTAGAGTTACTTCGTATGAGTTTGATATAACAATATAAACTTGATGACATGATCGTATTGTTATACCTATTGTGGGTGTATGTTCATCACATCATTCTTCTAATGATACGACCTTGTTATTAACAACATCCAATGTTCATGATCAGGAAACCTTGATCATCCGTTAATCAACAAGCTAGTATATTGAGAGGCATAACTAGGAACCTATACCTTGTTTATTAAACACACATGTATTAACGTTTCCGATTAATACAATTATAGCATGAGAAATAAACATCTATTATAAATAAGGAATAAGATAATAACCATTTTATTATTGCCTCTCGGGCATATTCCCTTCAGTCTCCCACTTGCACTAGAGTCAATAATTTAGATTACATTGTGATGAATCTAACACCCATAGAGTTCTGGTGTTGATCATGTTTTGCCCTTGGGAGAGCCTTAGTCAACGGATCTGCAACATTCAGATCAGTGTGTACTTTGCAAATCTTTATATCGCCATCTTTGACATAGTCACGGATGGAGTTGAACCGGCGCTTAATATGCTTGGAATTCTTGTGAGACCTTGGTTCTCTAGCATTGGCAATGGCACCATTGTTGTCACAATAGATAACCATTGGATCCAAAGCACTTGGAACCACACCTAGTTCAGTTATGAACTCCTTCATCCAAACCGCTTCCCGTGCTGCTTCTGAAGCAGCAACATATTCCGCCTCCGTTGAAGATGCCGCCACTACGGGTTGCTTGGAGCTCCTCCAACTCACCGCTGCTCCATTCATGAGGAAAACGTATCCAGATTGTGACTTAGAGTCATCTGTATCGGTGTCAAAGCTAGCATCGACGTAACACTTTGCGACGAGCTCTTCTTCACCACCATACACGAGAAACATATCCTTAGTTCTTCTTAAGTACTTAAAGATATTCTTAACCGATGTCCAGTGTTCCAAACCTGGATCAGATTGGTACCTGCTAGTCAAACTAATAGCATGTGCCACATCCGGTCTTGTACACAGCATAGCATACATGATAGAGCCTATGGCTGAGGCATAGGGTTTCAAATTCATCACCTCTCTATCTTCTGCTGCAGCTGGACTTTGAGTCTTACTCAACTTCGTACCTTGTAACATGGGTAAGAACCCTTTCTTACTCTCATCCATTCTGAACTTCTTCAGAATCTTGTCAAGGTATGTACTCTGTGATAGCCCAATTAAATGCCTCGATCTATCTCTATAGATCTTGATGCCTAAAATGTAAGCAGCTTCACCAAGGTCCTTCATTGAAAACTTACTATTCAAGTAATCCTTTACGCTTTTCAAAAGTTCTACATCATTTCCAATAAATAATATGTCGTCCACATATAATATCAGAAATGCTATAGAGCTCCCACTCACTTTCTTGTAAATACACGCTTCTCCGTAAGTTTGGACAAATCCAAACCCTTTGATCACCTCATCAAAACGGAGATTCCAACTTCGTGATGCTTGCTTCAATCCATAAATGGATCGCTGAAGTTTGCACACCTTGTTAACATCCTTAGGATCAACAAAACCCTTGGGTTGTATCATATACAACTCTTCCTCAATGTTACCATTAAGGAATGCGGTTTTGACATCCATCTGCCAAATTTCATAATTGAAAAATGCAGCAATTGCTAACATAATCCGAACTGACTTTAGCATCGCTACCGGTGAGAAAGTCTCATCGTAGTCAACTCCTTGAATTTGTCGGAACCCTTTCGCGACAAGTCGAGCTTTATAGACGGTCACATTACCATCAGCGTCTGTCTTTTTCTTGAAGATCCACTTGTTCTCAACGGCCTTGCGGTCATTGGGTAAGTCTACCAAAGTCCATACTTGGTTTTCGTACATGGATCCCATTTCGGATTGCATGGCTTCAAGCCATTTGTCAGAATCTGGGCTCATCATCGCTTCATCATAGGTCGCAGGGTCATCTCTCTCAACTACCATGACATTCATAGAATGACCATAAAAGTCAGGAGCTGAACATATTCTTGTTGACCTGCGAGGTGCGGTAGTGTCCTCTTTCGGAGTTTCATGATCCTCATCATTAGTTCCCTCTTCACTCGGTGAAGTCAACACTGGAACATCTTCCGGTGCTGCGCCACTCGCCGTTTCATGAAGAGAAGGTTCAACAACCTCGTCGAGTTCTACCTTCCTACTACTCACCCCTTTTGAGAGAAACTCCTTCTCCAAAAAGGATCCATTCTTGGCAACGAAAACTTTGCCTTCGGATCTGTGATAGAAGGTATACGCAATTGTTTCTTTAGGGTATCCTATGAAGACACATTTTTCCGCTTTGGGTTCGAGTTTATCAGGCTGAAGTTTCTTCACATAAACATCACATCCCCAAACTTTTAGAAATGACAGCTTAGGTTTGTTGCCAAACCATAATTCATACGGTGTCGTTTCAACGGATTTTGATGGTGCCCTATTTAAAGTGAATGCAGCTGTCTCTAGTGCATGACCCCAAAATGATAGTGGCAAATCGGTAAGGGACATCATAGATCGTACCATATCTAATAAAGTTCGATTACGACGTTCGGAAACACCATTACGTTGTGGTGTTCCGGCGGGAGTGAGTTGTGAAACTATTCCACATTGTTTCATATGTGTGCCAAACTCGTAACTAAGATACTCTCCTCCACGATCGGATCGTAGAAATTTGATCTTTCTGTTGCGATGATTTTCAACTTCACTCTAAAATTCTTTGAACTTTTCAAATGTATCAGACTTGTGTTTCATCAAGTAAATATATCCATATCTACTCAAATCATCCGTGAAAGTCACGAAATAACGATATCCACCGCGTGCCGACACACTCATTGGACCGCATACATCAGTATGTATTATTTCCAATAAGTCAGTCGCCCGCTCCATAGAACCGGAAAACGGGGTCCTAGTCATCTTGCCTATAAGGCATGGTTCACATGTCTCAAATGATTCATAATCAAGTGATTCAAGTAGTCCATCGGAATGGAGCTTCTTCATGTGTTTTACACCAATATGACCTAAACGGCAATGCCACAAGTATGCAGCAATATCATCATTCAGCTTGATTCTTTTTTCATTCACATTATGAATATGTGTACTACTACTATCAAGATTCAAAAGGAATAAACCATTCTTCTTAGGTGCATGACCATAAAAGATATTATTCATATAAAAGGAGCAACCATTGTTCTTAGACATAAATGAATAACCGTCTTGCAATAAACAAGATCCAGATATAATGTTCATGCTCAACGCAGGCACCAAATAACATTTATTTAGGTTTATCACTAATCCCGATGGTAAATGGAGAGGTAGTGTCCCGACGGCGATCACATCAACCTTTGATCCATTGCCGACGCGCATCGTCACCTCATCCCTTGCAAGTGGTCGACTATTCCTTAGCCCCTGCTTCGAGTTACATATGTTAGCAACTAAACCGGTATCAAATACCCAGGCGCTACTGCGACTACTAGTAAGGTACACATGAATAACATGTATATCATATATACCTTTGTTCACCTTCCCGTCCTTCTTATCCGCCAGATATTTAGGACAGTTGCGCTTCCAGTGCCCAGTTCCCTTGCAGTAGAAACACTCAGTATCGGGCTTAGGGCCAGCCTTGGTCTTCTTCTCAGAACTGGCAACAGACTTGCCGTCCTTCTTGAAGTTACCCTTGGACTTGCCTTTCTTGCCTTTCTTCTTAAAACTGGTGGTCTTATTCACCATCAACACTTGATGTTCTTTCTTGATCTCCACTTCTGCGATCTTTAGCATTGACAGAAGCTCGGGGAGAGACTTCTTCATGCCCTGCATGTTATAGTTCATCACAAAACTCTTGTAGCTTGGTGGCAGAGACTGGAGAACACGATGAATTCCTAGCTCAATGGGGATCGATATTCCCAGAGCTATGAGCTTCTCGGCGTACCCAGACATTCCGAGTACATGCTCGCTAACGGAGTTGTGTTCCTCCATCATGCAGCTAAAGAACTTTTCTGAAGCTTCATAACTCTCTACAGCAGCATGGCAATCGAAAATCATTTTCAATTCCCGCATTGTATCATAGGCAGTGCTGTTCTCGAAACGCTTTCGGAGTTCAGGCTCAAGTCCATACAATATGCCGCAATGAACCAAACTGTGGTCCTCCTGGCGAGTCAAGAAAACATTTTTCTCTTCGTCGGGAGCGTCATCAGCAGGTGGGGCACCTAGAGGCGCATCAAGCACATAGGTCTTTTGAGCAGCTTTAAGGAGAATCCTCAAGTTGAGGTCCCAGTTGGTGAAATTGCTACCATTGGTAGCTAGTCTCTCTTTCTCCATGAACAAATTGAAATTGAAAGCAGGGGGTGCCATCTACAACATATTTGCAAAGTTATTTAGACTAAGTTTATAATAGATTGAGTTCAAGCTAATTCATAAAATTGCTATGATAACTCCCACTCAAAAACAACATCCCTCTAGTTGGTTTTAATGATTACACGAACCAAATTCATTACACCACGACCGATCATCACGTGAGGTGGTGCAACTACAATGGCGAACATCATATGTTCATCATATCATTTATATGATTCATGCTTAACCTTTAGGTCCATGTTCCGAAGCCATGTATGTACATGCTAGGCTCGCCAAGTAGAACCTTAGTATTCGCATGTGTAAAACTGTCTTACACCCGTTGTATGCGAACGTAGAGTCTATCACACCCGATCATCACGTGGTGCTTCGAAACGACGAACTTTATTAACGGTGCATACTAAGGAAGAACATATTATTATCTTGATATTAAAAAAAGGGATCATCTTATAATGCTACCGTCATGATCATATCTAAGCAAAATAAGATGCATAAAAGGATTAACATCACATGCATGATAATGTGATATGATATGGTCCTTCTTGCACTTGATCTCCATCTTGTGCGTCATGGCATGATCTCCATCATTCCACCGGCGTGGCTCCAAGGTCCATGGCGCCTCCATCTTGGTTGACTCTCATCATTACAATATATATATCACATGGATATATACATATATAGCACGCAGGCCATGAAAAGAATAAAACAACCATATGGCTCCTGCCGGTTGTCATAATTTACAAAAGAGATCATTTCATACATCAATTTTGTAACATTAACCATATCACATCACATGCCCCTGCAAAAACAAGTTAGACGTCTCTAATTTATTTTTGCATATTTTACGCGGTTTTGGGCTTTCTAGGATAGAAACGTTCTTACCTACGAACAACAAACCACAACGGTGATAAACATATTATTAGCAAACCGTTGTAGATTAGATCACAACTATAGTGAAAGAAACTGACACCCGCTAGCCACTTATGCAAAGTAAGTTGCATGTCAATCGTGGAACAAGTCTCATGTGCGCGGACATGTAAGGTTAGTCCGGGCCGCTTCAATTCCAATATGCCACCATGATCCAAAATACACAAAAATTTGCAATAACATGATCATCAACGTCCACATCCATATGTGTTCTAACCGTAAAAAAATCTACGCATAGACACGGCTCTGATACCACTGATGGGATCGCAACAAGGAAAAACAAAAAATTTCCTACGAATTGCAACAAAACTGCCAAGGTCATATCTAGGAGATAACTTGTAACGGTTTGAGAAGGACTCACCCTCGAAGACCGAAAGTGTTCAACGAGAACAATTCTCGTGGGTGATGTAGACGTTCACTTGCCGATCTCAAGATCGTGATGAAGAACGTTGCAAGAGGCAACGCTTCCGTAGTCGGTCACATGTACAACTTGATGACGACCTCCGTCCCTTGCTCCAGTTGGGCAGCGGAAGTAGTGGATCCTCGGGAAATCCAACAGCACTACGACATGGTGGTGGTGGTGGAGAGAAAAACTCAGCAGGGCTTCGCCTAAGCATGTGCTCGAGTAGAGGACAAGAAAGGAGAGGAAGATGTCAACCAAAGGACATGCGAGAAGGAGAGGGAATGAGCTAGTGGAGAGGAGGTATCCACCTCCTCCTTTTATAGGAGAGGGGGCAGCCCCAAGGGAGGAATGGCGCCCCCATTACCCCCCTCTTCATGGGAGAGGTAACTCCCTCTTAAACTCATTTAATACCTCCTCTTAATTTGATAGAAAACTTCCACTCATAAATCCCAAGAGTTTATCTCCCATAAATGAATAAAACATTTTTAATTCTTTTATTTGAGATTTAATATTTGTTAATTCTTGTAATCAACAAACATTAACATTTAACCCCCTGAACTATTCAGATATCCTGAAACAATTTCAGTGTTGTCCAATATTTTCTCCGGCGTTCCGTATCCATTCAAAAAGCGTCAACAAACCTTAAGTGTGTCACCCTACGGTTCGTGAACAAGATAGACATGACCGAGACATTTCTCCGATCAATAATCAACAGCGGGATCTGGAGATCCATAATGACTCCCATCTATTCAACGATGAACTAGTGATCGTGTGAACCTTCAACGTCGTAACCAATTCCTTTTGTCTCGTGATATTTTTACTCGTCCGAGATCCGATCATCGGTATCAACCATACCTTAGTTCGATCTCGTTACCAACAAGTACTCTTTTCTCGTTTCATGATATAACATCCTCGTGAGCCAGTCACGTGCTTGCAAGCAATGTCGATGCGATATCACTGAGTGGGCCCAGAGTATATCTCTCCGTCATCAGGATGGACAAATCCCACTCTTGATCCCCGAGCCTCAACTAACACGTTTCGAGTACCCAACTATACCTTTATAGTCACCCTGTCACGGTGTGATGTTTGATGGAATCAAAGTACTCTTCCGGTGTTAGTGATTTACGTGATCTCATGGTCTAAGGATTAGAGTTACTTCGTATGAGTTTGATATAACAATATAAACTTGATGACATGATCGTATTGTTATACCTATTGTGGGTGTATGTTCAACACATCATTCTTCTAATGATACGACCTTGTTATTAACAACATCCAATGTTCATGATCAGGAAACCTTGATCATCCGTTAATCAACAAGCTAGTATATTGAGAGGCATAACTAGGAACCTATACCTTGTTTATTAAACACACATGTATTAACGTTTCCGATTAATACAATTATAGCATGAGAAATAGACATCTATTATAAATACGGAATAAGATAATAACCATTTTATTATTGCCTCTCGGGCATATTCCCTTCAGATAGGTCATCAAGTTGCGTGCGGCACCCTGTGACAAGGTGAATATCATCTTTTCGTCCTCGGAAGCGTTCCTTCGCGGGGGATTAGCACGAAGCTCGTCCCTGAACCAAGTCATGAAACCGGAGTTGTGCTCTTTGATTAGACGTGGATCTCGGTCCGTTATCTGCAGGCCCTGGTCACTGTACTTCTTCCTGATTAAATCCTTGTGCTTTACTATCCAAGGATCGACCAGCTGGATGTGTTGTAGCGCGACTAGGCTTGCTCTTTCAAAGTCGATGTCTCGACCGTCGAAGTTGACATGCATTGCGCGGCTTCCCTCGTGGTGACCACACCCATCGGTCCTGCCAAAGTTCTTGTTGACGGCCAGACCAACAGGGTTCTCGGTGTTGAGATAATTCGTGCAAAAAGAGATGCACTCTTCGGTTAGAAAGCCCTTCGCTATGCTTGCATCTGGACGGGACCTATTACGAACGTATTTTTTGATGTGTCCATTCATCCTTTCGAACGGCATCATGCTGCGCAGAAACGCAGGCCCGAGTTGGACGATATCCTCCACGACGTGGATTAGCAGATGCACCATAATGTCGAAGAACGCGGGCGGGAAATAGATTTCAAGCTCGCATAGTATGAGCACGATCTCCTCCTGTAGCCTTTTGAGTTGCGTAGCACAAATCGACTTCCGGGAGATGACGTCAAAAAAGTTGCAAAGGCCAAACAACGTTTTTACGGACGTGCTCGTCCATTATCCCTCGCATCGCAACCGGGAGAATCTGCGTCATCAGCACGGCACAGTCGTGAGATTTCATCCCGCTGAAACGCTGCTTCGCCTCGTCTAGGTATCTGCTTATCTTCCCCGCATAGCCGTTCGGAAATTTTACTCCTATGAGGCAGTGGATAAACCGCTTGATCTCCTCCTCGCACAGAGTGAAGCATGCCGGGGGGCAATGATCAATACCGGTCTTCTTCTTGGTCGTCCTTTTTCGTTTGCGAGAGTTTTGCGTTTCCGTATCCTCTTCCTCCTCCGGCTCATCATCGTCGTCACTAGGGGGGTGAAGTTCCCTCCTGATGCTCATAAATTTCAAGTCATTCCTTGCTTTTGGCCCGTCCTTGGTCTTCTCCGGCATGTTGAGCAGCGTGCCAAACAAGCTCTCGCACACGTTCTTTGTGATATGCATTAGATCAAGGCTATGAGGACTGCGGAGTAGACTGCAGTATTCCAAATCCCAGAAAACAGACCTCGCTTTCCATACCCTCATCAACAGCTGAGTCTTCTTTTTTTTCTTTCCCGGCGCGGGGCACTCTTTCCAAGTTTTCAGCAAGTTGTCGATTTCTTTGCCGCTCCTTCGAGCTGGGGGTGCTCGGAGCTCCTCGCTTCCATCGAACAAATGTCCCTGTTTTCTCCACGCGTGTTTCTTTGGAAGGCACCTCCGAGACCCCTGGAACACGGTTTTTGAAGATCCGTGATCTTTTGGTAGCTAGCGGTATGTTGTATTATCCATGCACCTAACGCATGCACAGAATCCTTGGACCACCTGCCCTGAGAAATATCCGTATCCGAGTTAGTCGTGCACCGTCGTGATCACCGCGGCTTTCATTGGGAAATATTCTTTTGTCGCGGCGTCCCACGTATTGACTCCGTCTTTCCATAACGTTTCTAGCTCCTCTTTCAACAGCTGCAGATATAGATTGAGGCACGTACCTGGTTGTTTCGGCCCTTGAACTAGCATACACATTGTTATGTACTTTTTCTTCATGCACTTCCAGGGGGGAAGGTTGTATATGCATACAAACACGGGCCAGGTACTGTGTGTGCTGCTCTGGCCGCCAAACGGATTGACTCCATCGGTGCTCACACAAATCTTGAGGTTCCTTGGTTCTTTCCCAAAATCTGGGTATTCGAGGTCCAACGCAGTCCATTGGCTACCATATGAAGGGTGCCTCGGCATGTCCTCCTTTTCCGGATCCGGGTTCGGATCATCCTCTTTTAGCTTCTTTCTATCCGCGTGCCAGGTCATGAGCTTTTCTTCCTCGGGATCTATGAAATACCTCTGCAGACGAGGAGTGATCGGAAAGTACCATACCACTTTTCTAGGAACTTTCTTCCCTCTCTTGTATCGACTAACACCGCACATCGAACATGTGATTTTATTTTCGTCCTCACCCCGATAGATCATGCAATCATTTATGCAGACGTGGTATTTAACGTGCGGAAGATCGAGAGGGCAAAGGACTTTCTTGGCCTCACCGATACTAGTTGGGCACGTGTTGCCCTTCGGAAGACGATCGTGCCAGAATGCCATGTTATCATCGAAGCTTTCGTCGGTCCATTTGTGTTTTGCTTTCATCTCCATATCCCCAAGTGTTACATTCAAGCGGGTATCCCCATCGTTGCATCCTTCGTACAACTTCGTAATCGCGTCTTTCTCGAGTTGCGCCATCTTGGCTTTCTCTCTAGCCGCACCTCTTGCGTTCAACGTCTCTTTGACAAGCAGCTCTTGAACATGAGGGTCCCGCACCCATCTTGAATCCTCATCATGTCCGACATCTTGATCTACATGATCCGCTTCAGCATCTTCTTCATGATCATGTACGGGATGCTCTTCGTCTTCTCGCGCGCCGCTGTTTTCTGGTTGCCCTTCCTCATTTACTCGCGCCCCACCATTGATGTCCTCCTCCTCACCAGCTTCATCACTTATCCATCGTGTGTAGCCATCCATCAAACCATTACGCTTCAGGTGTCTTTGCAATATTCCGGAATCAGGCTCGGTCACGCACTGCAGTTTGCATCTCCGACACGGACATCTTATATCCGACCTATTATTCCTTAGCATGTCGCTTGTCGCACATTGCATCCACCTAGCCACGGTGATATCGCTCAGCATCTCGCGGACCATGGTCGATCACCTGCGTGCACGGAGAGAGCAACACAATTATATATCACAGTCGTCGCCGGAAAAAATCGGCATGACCTTCCCTAATAATGCATGGGAGCATGCGGAGAGTGCGCCAGAAATTTGCCGAAACGGAAATGAATCGACATTTCGGCAAAACATTGGCCACTCAAGATACACATATACATCAAACCACCATAAGCTTCACATATACATCAAACCACCACAAGCTTCACATATACATCAAACCCAAGCTTCACATATACAACAAACCCCAAGCTAATAAAGGCAAGTATATGGGTCATAAATGGAACAAAAGAGTTTGGAAGGAGGTCCACTTACTTCAATATGAAACAAAATAGATGTAATGCCAAGTATCGATGGATAAATGGAAGAAATGAGGTGGGGAGGAGGAGAAAACCGAATAGATCTAGGGTGAGAAGAGTGGATCTAGTTTGAGAATTGTGTGGAGTGAATGAGAGGTGGTAGGTGGGGTGGAGTAGATAAGGGCAGCTCTAGACATTTAGTGGCGCATATATAAAGTCAGTGGTGGCGCATTGGTGAAATGTGCCACCCCTAAGCTCTTATGGGTGGCGCATTAGAGCAATGCGCCACCCCTAAGGACCTTATGGGTGACGCATTCATGGAATGCGCCACCTATAAGGTTCTTAGGGGTGGCGCATATTGCTAGATGCGCCACGTATAAGATCATCCAGGCTGGCCCACTCTTAGGGGTGACGCACTGGAAAATAATGCGCCACCCATAAGACCTTATGGGTGGCGCATTATTTTCCAGTGCGCCACCCCTAACAGATGGTGGCGCATGGCTTTCTATATGCGAGGATATTGGATATACCGGAGATATCTTTACATGGTTCAGAGGTGGTTTGAGAGAAAGACTTGACCGGACAGTTTCTAATGCTGCATGGATGCACCGCACCCATTGGCGGGTCTATGCAACCTGGAACTGGGGAAGTCTGATCACAGACCAATCTGCCTGGACACTAACTTCCTAGTGGGCGTGGCAGAATCAAGGCCGAAATATGCAAGGAAATTCGAGGCTAGATGGTTAGCAGAGGAAACAGTGGAGGAAGTGATAAAAACTGCATGGAGGAAAGGGAATGCTAGATCGCTTGCACCGGGTATTAATAATAAACTCAACGATGTCCACAAAGATCTTCATAAATGGGATTAGAGTGTCCTTAAAGAGCCAAGAAATCGGCTTCAAAAGGCGCAAGTGGAACTCGAGATACTTGTCTCTTCCAAACCGACTACTGAGTCTAGACTGAAGCAAAAAGAGTTAGCCCTCCTCATTGAGAACCTACTTAGCAAGATGAGATCTACTGGGCTCAGAGAGGGAGAGTTAGCTGGCTCCGGAGAGGTGACAGAAATACGTCGTACTTTCATCAGTTTGCTTCAGCTCGGAGGCGGAGAAACTTAATCAAAAAGCTCAAAAATAGCAATGACGAATGGATTGAAGGAAATGACAATCTCAAGCCCTTAATCCAGGAGTACTTTAAGGGTTTATTCACATCTAGCAATGTGGGAGTCTCACAGGAGCTTTTGGACACTGTAAAACCAGTGGTCAACTCGGCCATGAACTCGATGCTGATGGCGGAATTCTCTCGGGATGAAGTACGCAAATCTCTATTTCAAATTGGGGATATGAAGGCTCCCGGACCAGATGGACTTCATGCGGTTTTCTTTAAAAGATTCTGGCATATTGTTGGGGAGGAACTGACTGATGAAATTCTGGCTGCAGTTTGAAATAAAAAGATTCCGGAGGGTTGGAATTCCACCAATGTTGTACTGATCCCGAAAGTGAATAGCCCAGAGTTGATAACAGAATTCAGACCTATAAGTGTTTGTAATGTTGTTTATAAAGTGATCTAAAAAATGCTTGCTAATAGGCTAAAAAGGATCCTCCCGGAAATCATATCCCCCACTCAGAGTGCTTTTGTACCTGGACGGTTGATTACGGATAATGTGATGGTAGCTTATGAGTGCTTTCATTCCATAAAGAAGAAGACCCACGGGTCTAAGGATTTATGTGCAGTCAAGCTAGACATGAATAAAGCATATGATCGTGTTGAATGGGGTTTCTTGGAAAAAATAATGATGAAGATGGGATTTCACGAAGCTTGGGTGCAACTGATCATTGAATGTGTATCGTCTGTCAGTTACACAGTTAGGTTCAACAACACCGAGACTGCAGAATATGTGCCAACCAGGGGTCTGAGACAGGGCGACCCCCTGTCTCCATATCTCTTTCTCCTCTGCTCGGAAGGGTTATCCAGCTTACTAGCTCATGAGAAGGAAACCGGAAGCCTGGAGGGGGTTCGGGTCTGTCAAAATGCACCACCTATATCACATCTTTTGTTTGCCGATGATTCCTTGATCTTGATGGGGGTAGACATGCAAAATGCTAGTTCTCTAAGAAGGATCCTCGATACTTACTGTCACAGCTCGGGGCAGATGGTTAGCACCGCAAAATCTAATATCTTTTTCAGCCCGAACACAAATGTTTCTGTCAGGGAGGATGATTGTGAGGAGTTGCAGATTTTGACTGAAGCCATATCTGATAAGTACCTTGGATTGCCCACAATGGTTGGGCTGGACAAAAGTGATTGTTTCCAACATTTGGTTGACAGGGTATGTCAGAGATTAAAAGGATGGAAGGAGAAAACTCTCTCTATGCAGGGCAAAGAAATCCTAGTGAAATTTGTTGCCCAGGCTATCCCCTCGTACGCAATGTCAGTCTTTAAAATCCCAAAGAACATCTGCAAGATGATCACAGATGAAATATCTGGATTTTGGTGGGGAGACACTGAAGAGAAGAAAAAAATGCACTGGTATGCTTGGTGGAAATTATGTGTCCCAAAGAAGAAAGGTGGTTTGGGGTTTAGAGACCTTCACAGCTTTAACCTTGCTATGTTAGCAAAGCAGTGTTGGCGTTTGATCCAGATCCCAGATTCTTTGTGTGCACAAGTCCTCAAGGCAAAATACTATCCAAATTGTGACATCTTATGTGCGGGACCAAAGAAGGGTTCTAGTTTTACTTGGCAGAGCATTGTTGCTGGTATTCAAACGTTTAAAAGAGGCTGTATATGGCGAGTTGGTTCAGGTTCCCAGATTGATATATGGAATGATCCATGGATTCCTTCTAGCCCTTCGAGCAAAGTTATCACTCCCAAAGGTGCGACGGTTCTATCTAAGGTGGCTGAGTTGATTGATCCGGTGACTCTGGACTAGGATGCTATCTTGATTAGGGACGTCTTCTCTCCGGTGGATGCTATGAGGATTTTAAACATACCCTTGAGTGATCATATGGACGTGGATTCTGTTTCTTGGAACTATACCAGATCAGGCCTATTTTCTGTTAGATCAGCTTACCACAGGGAATTTGATCACCAACATGGCTCTCGGTTGGACAGGCTGGATGGGCAGGGGCGACAAAACATCAATCCGATCTGGAGAAATGTTTGGAGACTTTCTGTTCCGGGGAAAATAAAGCATTTCACCTGGAAGGTCTTGCATGGGGTTCTGCCCTGCTTGATCACTCTAGCGGACAGGCATATCCCTTGCACGACGCAATGCCCAGTTTGTGCCATAGGAGGAGAAGACATTCAACACTGCTTGTTCAAGTGTAGAAGAGCAGAGAAAATATGGGCAGAACATGGTTTGCTTGAGGACATCCAAAGAGCCGTCTCTGAAGATAGAGCGGGCTCTACTTCTATGGAGATCCTGATACAAAATCAAGGTGTTTCTGCAGATGTTCCAGTTCCAGAATTGGTGGCGGTTGCTTCGTGGTATATCTGGTGGCAACGCAGGCAGTTGATGAAAGGTGTTCAACCCCAAACACCGGAGAGAACAACAATGTCTATTCGGGTTCTTGCAACAAATTATATAAGAGGTTATTCCTCTAAGGCCCAGGTTAGAAAAAAGGAGGACCTGTGGAAGAGGCCAGAGAAAGGTATAATCAAGATCAACGTTGATGCTTCGTTTCACCAGGATACACTCTCGGGGGCATGCGGTGCAGTGGCACGAGATGATCATGGTGATTTTGTGGCAGCGGCGAACTGGTTCCTCCCTCATGTGGTGTCAGTGGACTCTGCTGAATTGCATGCGGTAAGGTATGGCCTATACCTTGCGGCTCAGATTGGAGCAAATAAGGTGATGATTGAATTAGACTGCCTCTTTGATGTGTCTTCGATCAATCAACCTACCAGTTATATGGGCCAGGATTTACCAATTCTGTTGGAGTGTCTCAATCTCTCGGACGATCTTAATCGGTTTGCGGTTGGACATTGCTTCAGAGAGGCGAACAAGGTGGCGGATGAACTAGCAAGAAATGCTCATGCTACTCGATCTTCTTCTACCTGGCATGAGGAAACCCCTGATTTTATTCCTATTCTACTTGTAAATGATATGGCTATTATACGAGGAATAAAATCTTTTACCGTAAAAAAAAAGCGCAGGGGAGGAAAGCTCTGCGTCGTAGGCGGGCCAGCCAGGTTTCGTGGCCGCTACTGATTCTCTTTTTTCGCGTTGTAAAAGCTGAGCCCCAACGATGTACTCCAAGTACTACTACAACTATCGTTCGTGCCGCCGCCGCTCGTATCGCCGTCTCGCTGGCCATCACCATGGAGCCTCAATGCCCTGTACTCCCCGACGACGTCATCGAGGACATCTTCACGCGACTGCCGGCCAGCTCAGCCCTCCGCTGCCGCGGCCTCTCCCGCGCCTGGGCCGCCACGCTCTCCTCCGCCGCCTTCGTCGATCGCCACCGCCACCGCCACCGCCACAGAGGCCTCAGGTTCTTCCTCTTCCAGAGCTCGTGGACCACCAACACAGACAGGCCCAAGTCAATGGCTCACGCATACGCGTGGTCGCCTGCCCGACCCGACGACGGCGTCGTGCCGCTGCCGCCAATCACCCCGCAGCTTCGCTGGTGTCCCCAAATCATCACGCTGCCCTGCCGCGGCCTCATCCTCCTAGACGAACAAGACTCCGACGGGTCTCGCTGCGTGTACAACCCATCCACCGGCCAGATGGCGCTGCTCCCGCCATGCCACTGGAGGGCGGGCCGCAAACGTCCCGAGCAGCGGCGCTACGAGAGCTTTGGACTCGGCTACGACGCCCGCAGCGGCAAGCACAAGGTGGTGCGCATACACTACCGCGGAGATAAGCACCCCGTCCTCGTCCAGGTCTACGTGCTGGACGACGAGGGGTTCTGGCGTGCGCCGGCGGCGATCGGCCGGCCTGAGGCGACGAAGCCGTCGGGCTGGGTGTGCGAGTACGAGCCGAGCGTGTTCGCGCAAGGCCACCTGCACTGGATGGCACAGAAGGAGAAGCCGAAGCGGCACTCGTGCTGGAGGGTTACGCGCCGAGGGATCATCGTCTCCTTCTCCGTCGCCGATGAGGCGTTTGGGTTCGTGCCGCTGCCACCCCGCGTGGACTACCTCGGAGAGTACCGGCTGACGGAGCTTGAGGGGCGCCTGTGCATCTTCAGCCCCATCGTCGACAGCTTCCACCGCGGTCGCCGGCCATACGACGTGTGGTCGCTGCGGGACCACAAGGCGGGGACGTGGGAGTTGCGCTGCCGCATAGACCCAGACCTGGCACCGCCGGAGTTCGCTCGGTTACGCCCTGGCACCAGTCCGGTCGCCGCCATGGACGACGGCCGCCGCATATTGTATATGAAAAACTATAATAATAAGGGGTCGGTATCGGCAGCCTGCCCCTTAGCGTACACGCCGGCGACCGACAACATGGAGCGCATGTCTCCCATCAGTGGCCTCACCGTCTCTTGCTACCAGGACGAAACCGACGTCATCCAAAGAACGGTGGTTACGCTCTACGAGGAAAGCGTCGTCTCCCCGGGGCGGCCGCACGAGAAGATCCTCTTCTCGCAGGCGACGACAAGGGCCCTCTGCGTGGCCTTGGCGTGGTGTTCGCCGCCGC
Organism: Bromus sterilis; assembly: GCA_950022295.1. Taxonomy (NCBI): domain Eukaryota; kingdom Viridiplantae; phylum Streptophyta; class Magnoliopsida; order Poales; family Poaceae; genus Bromus; species Bromus sterilis. The sequence goes on along the minus strand of OX465595.1, from coordinate 446,084,836 downwards.
CACGCGACCTCACGCATCTCAAGCTTGTCTGCCGGAGCTGGCGCGCCATGATCGAGAGCAAGCGTTTCCTCAAGCTGCTGAAGTCACGGGCGGCACCGGAGGCCGAGGAGGTTCTGGCCATGCTGCTAAACCCCCCGAGGAGTTATCCATGGGGTAAAATCTGGTGACGGCAAACTAATGGCCTCCATATTTCTTCATACACGCTTAATTTATTCTAAATACATACTTTTATACATTTTTATTATTTTATACATAGATGATTAATATTTTTTATACTTGATCAACATTTTTTCATACAGATTGTATATTTTTTCTATATAATATTTAAATACATGATCAACATTTTCTTCATATATGTTTAACAGTTTGTAATACATGATTATCAATTTTAAATTCATCAGCAACATTTTTGTCCATATACAATTAACATTTTTTAAATGCATGATCAACAGTTTTTTCACAAATATTTGTATATGTTCTATACATTTTTTTGTATATATGAGAAAACAAACTCCATACACATTTAATATTTTTCACATATTTGATTGAAATTCATTAAATAACATGATGAATTATTTCATACATAATGTATTTTTTGTATACACGAGAATCATTTTTCTCTATGCATAAAATCAATGGCATAGTACTTAGATGTGCAATACTTATGGCACATCTAGCTAGTTGTGCTTTAGCAAAACCGATAATTTTATTTCTTCTGCTCAATTGCACAATATGATGATCTAGCTAGGTATGATGTAGAAGATGTATGCGATTGTCCCTATAAATCCTCAAAATTACAAGTCAATGCAAAAAGATGCTCATGAAATGGCATTTTAGGGTATGTGAGCTTTTCGGCTCTGGGGTCCAAATGGTCTCTATATCTGAACGATGAATAGCTCGTTTGATACATGTGCATTTAAAGCGATCTAACAACTCTCTCCGTCTCCGTGCCGTTGAGGCAGACCCAATGGGACGGTCCACGTTAGCGGCGCCGGTACTCGTACTGACGGAAGTCGTCACGGGTGAACAGTGTAAAACGGCGACGGCGTATGAATTTAATTCTATCCGCCCATCCAACCCGAATCCCATTCGAAGCAGTCGGGCGGTGTGCTCATTGCAACCCTAGTGAGGTACAGGATACTGGTGGCGGCGGCGGCGGTGATGGAGTTCCTCGCAGATCCAGTCGACAGCTATGTGGTCAGGTTTAGCTTGCATCGAAATTGTTCCATGGATCCAATGCTTCGTGTTATCTAACTAGATTTCTCTTCTGGATTGAAAGGCTGCAACAAGTTGGGGTCGGCAATTGCATTGGATTTGGATTCGGAATGGGTGGGGATGGTGCAGAAAGTTCTTGCTCGCGCGCTGGCGCGAGTTCTGCAACCCCTGTCCGTTCTGCCACATTTGATGGTTTCAGCTAGCCATCAGCGAATTCTGACCGGATCGGAGACAACGAGGAACTGGGTGTTTTGTCACCCCAACGCCAACGGAGCAACAACCTTGCGGACCGAATGGGCGTGATTCATGGAGAAGAAGATGGGCAGGAAGCAGCGTCCATGATTTCAACTGGGAAAGATGATCCAAATGCTCCAGGCTGGACCAATGTGGTTTCGGTAACTGCCGATGTGGTTTGCCTAAATGAATGTGGTGAATAATCCGACTGGGGGGATGGTCCGTATTTATTACCATGCGAGTACCGAACCTTCTCGTGCAAGCCGACTCCGCCGTCACTTTCCGTTCCCCCGCCCGGTAGCGCCCGTTAACCATAGCGGCACAGTTCGGTTAGGGACCGTTATTGTCCGTCATTTCTAACTGACTGGGCTCATACGGCGTTGCATACCACGGCTCCACGCTCATTTATGATGCAACCTATTCCAGCACCAGCGCGCATTTCTCAACGCGACTGTACGGGAGGGATATAGAGATCACTTGGACCCTAGACCGACCAAGCTTATTGTCTTAGGATTGATTACATTCCTGGTGAATAAGTGTACAATGTAACTATGGTGAAGTCAAGCGATAACAGGATGGAGCATCGCAAAAGATATGCAATAATTTGTTTCTCCCATTGCGACGCACGTGTATATATTTAGATAGAGTAGTCACATGTTCAGAAAAACAATTTCTAATTAAATTGTTAATATAATTTATGTCTAAAATGAAGATTTCAAACAACAAAGTCACAATGTTTTTATATATTTAGATAGAGTAGTCACATGAGTATTTATACAATGAATAGTGGATGTTTTATAATCTCATAATTTAACCAAGGTTTTACTAGTAATAGTACTAGGACTCAGATAGTTGCCACACGTGTGGGCGGAGCATTTTCCGTTCACACGTTTTTAGATGATAATTTTAAATTGTCATCTAAAATTGTCATCTATACATAACTAAAATTGCCATCTAAAAACGTATGGGCGAAAGCGTTCCACCCACACGTGTGATGAGTATCATTACCGTAGTACTAATATAATTCTACCCAAAACCTTGATGGAAGGTGAGCATACACAGGGCCACACGGCGTCGTCCCCGGTGAGGTTGAGCGTGAAGCCCGGGCCAACCAGGTTTCGTGGTCGTTACTGTTTCTCTTCTTCGTAATAAAAGTTTTTTTAAAACACAAGACAACTCCGACGCACATATATACAAGTATACAATCACTTCTATAACGCACACATGTACACTCTATCCTTATGGGCATCTTCGCAATATTGAGTCGATACATCATCCTGATATTAACGAAGTCATCACCTCGTATTCGACGAGAATGTCTCCTCCCACTAAAAACATATCACCGAAAGCCTAAAACAAATTCAGCAAAATGCGAGCACAAAAAAAATGTAACTACAAGTATTACAAGCGACTTTCGTGCCACCGCCACGGTTTCGCCGCCTGTGGCGGTTTCGCTGGCCACCACCATGGAGCCTCAATGCCCGGTACTCCCCGACGAAGTTATCGAGGACATCCTCACGCGGTTGCCGACCAGCTTAGCCCTTAGGTGCCGTGGCCTCTCCCCAACCTGGGCCGCCGCGCTCTCTTCCGACGATTTCATCCACCGCCAACCGCCACAGAGGCCTTAGTTCAAACGGCAAGCACTAATGACATGATTTATTTTCAATTTAAGTTTGGATTTCAAGAAAAATATGTGCGTGGCCCTCGTCCAATATCTACCCGCCTAAATTGCAGAGCTTTTTCTTAGACGCCCTATGCACCTGGACGGAGGGAGTAGTAACATTTGAACTATTACTGGTAACATCGAAACAAACTGCAATTGATTGATTCGCTAATCTGATAAACTAAATTTGTTTGATGTACTCCCTCCTTTTTGATTTATAGGGTTCAATTTATAAATCTCTTCAACCAAGGTAGATACGATAATAAATAGTAGAATTAAGATTTATAAAACGGTAAAACAAAAAATAAATCATAGTGTAATCAACAATTCAAACTTCAATGCATTGATTTTTTTAGGATTTTTGATCCAAAACTTAGAGATTCAGTTCTCTTCAAGGAATTGGTCTTTAGAGTATACAAACCACTAGAAAATGAAAAGCTATCTGGTTCTGAATTTTAAATGTCATGAAATAAATTTGTTTTTCGTGATGACTTCTAATATGGGACCAGATGCAATATTTACAATCCAGTAATAAATCACAAACCATATACTTTTCTTTGGAAAAGGAGAATATATTAATATCGAAAAGATATCAATTACACCCGGCCTCTGTAACTACGCATTGCCCAAAAGACAGTACGGATGCACTCAGCCAACCAAAACAAAAAAGAGAAGAAATAAAAAGAAAAGTCCCTCTACAGAGTTACAATCTTTGCGGCAACATCACAACCACCACCAAGCCAACACTTGATGTCCAATTCTTCAAAAGCACTGCCTTCAAGAAGGAATCAGTTAAATAAAAAGAAGGTATACAAACCAATTAAGGCCAGACCTTGGGTTTTCACCCTGAAGATAGTCCCCGCTCTCAAAACAATGTCTTCAGCAAGACCATTGCTAGGCACAACCAATTAAGGACAGACCTTGGATTTTCATCCAGAATGGTAGGACTTTGAACTTCACCTGTGTTGTCGCCCCCGCTTACATAATGCTGCCACGATTCTTGAAACTCCGAGCCAGTTCCTCATCGACGCAAAAACTCTAGTCACCATTGCAAGTCCTCCAGTCTCAGCCTTCATGACATTTTCACCTCTGACTTCACCATGGATTTGCCCATGATGGCAATAGAGCAGAGCTTCGCGCCATTCCTTGCGTTGCGACCGAATCCCACCCGATGCAGCAATCTCCAGGCATATGCTCAAGGGAAATCACCGGCGAAGCCTTCCGGAACCCGTCACTCCGGCCAGATCAAAGAGGACAAGCGTCAGACAGATCTTCTTCCCGACGCAGTTTGGAACCCTAGGACCACCACCTTTATTCACGGCAGCAGGCCCCCACGCCACCTGATCCAATCTGTCGCCGTCATGCCGCCGCCGACAGATCTGGGCGAGGAGATCCATCCTCCCCAAGGGCACACGCCGCAGCCACATCATCGCATACCAGATGAGATCCAGGTCACACGGAGCGCCACCGCGGCCGCGCCCCCACCCCTTGCCGGATGCCGCACACTTACAAACCATATACTTGGACTAATGCACAAATACCAAAAGGGACAAGAATCACACAGTTAGATAAATTTGAAACAAAAGGTTTCGGTTTGCTTTAAAAGATAGGGTTTATGTGCCTTAAGATAGAGCACATCTAAGTTCTATATTATTAATTTTACATGAAAATTTATTTAAATATTATTTTTAATATTTTCTTCTTCTTTCTAGTTTGATTGAACTTAGATGTGTTCTATCTTAGGGCACGTCTTTGTAACTTTGGTGATAGCTCAGGAAAAAATATATTGGAGTGAGATAGCTTACCATACATGCCATGTGATTTCAAAGGAAAAGTCCCCAAATCTAGCTAGGCTTTCTTTAACAATCGTGCGCGGATACGTTTCTTTGTGTTTTCGTCCTGCTGGATACAAACACGACACCAACCCTTTTATAGCATGATTTGGATTTGTGGGAGTCGAGAGAGATCAAAGCTAATACGATCTGTACCAATCCCTGACCACGGCGGCGACCATGGCATCATCAGAGCTCCACCCACCAAAACGACGATCCAGGTCCGCTCCTGGTCCTCCCGTCAACGCCACGAACGACGGCGTCCTACCGGTGGAGCTGCTCCATGACATCCTGCTGCGCCTCCCTGCCAAGTCCATCTGTCGCTTCCGCTCCGTCTGCATCTCCTGGCACTCCTTGCTCTGCCATCCAGACTTCATCGCTGCCGCTGAACCTGGCCCGAGCATTACGGTCGGCGTGTGCATGGAGTCCTCCGGCCATAGCAATATCGTCGTTAAAGTCCTCAACATGGAGTCCGGCCACATCCTCAACCGGGTAAGCATTGAGGGCACCAGCCACCACGGCTCGCCGCCAGCACACGCAGTGAGTCTTGAACGAGCAGTCTGCGTCGTCGGCATGGACGGGCAGCTCCGCCTAATCGACCCCGCCACCGGCGCAGTGGAGCTCTTGCCCTTTCCCTTCCCGCCGCCATCAGACCACAAATTTACGTTGTGCGCGCTTGGCTGTTCGGCATCAGGGGAGTACAAGCTGCTCGCCATCACCAACTCCAACTCAAATAACCACACGCGGCAGATCTGCAAGATACTCACCCTCAACGACGACGATAATGGCAGGGAGCAGCGCTGGAGGCGGACGATGAGCCCGCCGTTCAGTGCGGTATTGCAACCACCACGGCCGTCGACATTCAACAGGCAGGTTGATGTCGTCAACAGTGTCGTATACTTGCTGATCAACCCCGACATGTGGCATGGCTGCATCATGGCATTTCACCTTGAATGCGAGGTGTGGAAGCCCGATGCGCTTCGATGCCCTGCAGGCGAAACTATTGTCACCTTGGCTACGCTGCAAGGCCAACTCGTCGTGTGCCGTGAAGACCACCAAACCTACGAGTTGTGGTTTCTTGAGGACCTTAACCGGGATCAATGGTCTATGCGGCAAAAAATTCACATGCCCTACCAGAAAGTTCGCTCATCACTGGCGATTTCTCTAGAGTATTTTGTGAAACCATTAGCGGTGACAGATGATCGGAAGATCGTCCTGTGGATGTGGGTGGCCCCACCTGGTTTCAACGACACGCTGGATGCGGTGATGTTGTGTTATGACCCGATAACCAAGATTTTTACGGACGAAATGCTGGTTACCAAGTGCAACGATGTGACTGTGCGCACGTGGAGCATATTGTATGCAGGAAGAGGACGGCGGGGAGCAGGAACATAACTAATTATCTAAAATATATTATATTAGTTTATAAAGGGAGTATAATGTGCTTAATATATGTAGACAACATCATTGATCAAGAGCATCATCCGTTCAAAACTGTATTGGTCAAGATCTGATTTGTGCATCCATTATTGGTTAGAAACTTATTGAAACTTCCTTATATTTGGAAGTTATTATTCTTTATTATTGTATGAACTCACAAGACCACTTGACATTCAAAAGAGTATTTGCTTCCAAATTGTGATTCAGGAATGAATTTTGGGTGTATGAAAATTCACTACTCTTGACTATGTGCACTCTTCTATGTTAAGCTAGATCTTTAGATGGCTGGCCCGTGTATAGCTGTTGTGAAGACTGATTCACTAGTGATCACAATATTCGTGATGAAATTTACGAATTTGAGTCTCGTTTAATTTGCTTACCCGAATAAAATGTTCCATCCATCGAGAGAGCACCAGGCGTTCTCCATCTACACCTCAGATTTGCTTAATTCAGTAATGCACAGTTGGGGCCGTAACATCCATCGGAAAGCACAAGGCGTTCTCCATCTAAACCTCACATTTTCGCCATGAGCCGTAGATCTGCAAGATCCGATCCTCACCATCAATAGTGACGGTAGTGGGTGGAGGAATATAGGTGACATCAGGCAGAGGCGACGTCCCTATCATCAATGGAGTTGCATACTTTCAACCCCCCCTCGGTTGGGACTTGGGACTGAGAGCCCAAGGGCTAAACACACAATTGACGATGGCATTCAACCTCGATAGAAAACGTGGAGGACGGCAGCCTTGCAAGGCCCCGCAAACCGTCCAAGCGTCAGCTTGATTGAGATGAACAACCACCTGGTCGCAAGCTACGCAAACCACCAATTAGTTGAGTCATGGTTCGTGGTGTACTCCGACCTATCTCTATAAACCAAGCGGTACACCATAAATATATTAATCTATAATACTATAATAGATCATCTCTACTATCTTATCTATCTCAACATGCAAGCATGCCACCTCATCAAAGGCCCATCACAATATGCATGAGAACAAGTTCTTCATCATTAGTTGATCTAATGCACACATCCATTTAATGACACATGCAACCTCCCTCAATATGCATGGATTTTATTATTATATTAAATCACTTTTAACACGAGTTGATCTCATGCACACATCCATTTAATGACACATGCAACCTCACTCAACATGCATGGTTTATTATTATTATATTACATTACTTATATTTAATAAATATTTTTAACTACACAATAATAAAATACAATACATAAAATGTATTTTTATACTTAAGTTTATATACTATTAATTCAACTATTCATGTTTCATGCAATCAATTATTCAAAATATATTGCAACTGATTTCCGCAGCAACGCGCGTGGCATCATCTAGTATCGAGAAGATACCAATTACACCAAGCCTCTGTACCAACATAATGACCAGAACTATCTAGACTTAAGATCAATGCACATAGCCAAAAGGAAAAAAAGGCCCCACCATAATGACCAGGACTACTTCTTTAATCGTTATGTACATGCCAAAGCGAGAAAGGAACACCAAAGAAGCACACTGAACTATCGATGCTCCATCGGATGGATAAAATTCCATAACCTAAAAAGATGCAGACCATGTTGAGCAGATAACTCAACTTAGTGACACTGACATAGAACACTGTGTAATAGCAAAAGGAGAGAGGTGTGGTATTTTTCAGATCAATTGGCCTCCAGAAAATTGGAGCTAATTATATCCTTTAGGCAGAAAAAGATAATCATATTATTGTAACCTTCCCTATATATTTTTGGAACATACGGTTTTTCTTTCAAAGATTAACCTGTGTGCTATATATAAAAGGGAATGAAATATATATATGATCTGAACTGGTGGTGGTGGTCTGAAATTGTCGAGAAAATAGATACAATAGCTAAATCATGAGACAAAAACACTTATAATTACGGTTCTGAGTCCTCACACGAAATAAAACATATAGTTAATCAAACACACATAATCTGAAATTTAGCTCTAAGTATGACAGTTAAAGCATCAGATACAAATGTTTCTAAGCTCTATATACAATTTTGCTGCATTATAAACTAAGATATACACGCAATTTCTGTTGAAACTGTACTGAGCAATTACGATCGAAATTATTATGGAAAATTTAGGATTCCACCATTTTATGGACAGAAAAAAGAATATATACATGATATTTTATGATAGAAGACTATCAATGAGATTTTTGTACGGGTAGAGGCAATGGTTACCTGATCAGAGACAACGGTTCACATGAAAAGGAAAATCAATCCTTCTGCTCAATCTGCTTGTTCGCTGGTTCAATGTTGAGAAAGGACATAACTCATCACCAGTGTGTTGGTTGGTGTACTTGTAAACCTCCACCATCTCTCTCTGCGTACACATCAAAAGGAAAATCAATAAATTATCCAGACATCATGCTGCAGATAGGTAATTTTCTTCAAAGCAGCAACCATTTATATCTATTTAAGCCTAAACACTTTAGATTTTAAATAACAAAAACATTGGATTATTTAGACCGGATTAGATACAACAAAAACAGAGCTAATTAAGATGAAGCTCAATTACCTGGTACAGAGGAAATATAGCCCAACTACCTAAGAAACCAATCATCTAACCTACAATCCAATGGGGCAGGCGGCGGCCGATGCACACATAAAAAGGGGAAATAGGAAATGGAGAATGGAGGACCGGCAACTTACGCTGACAATGCTACCCCGATCCTCTGTCCCACGCAACAGCAGTGTACCAGCCCACCTCCTCCTGCTCCTTCAAGCGCTGCTATGTCCGCACCTTGACCTTTAGGAGAGGGCAGAGAGAAGGCAGAAGGGGGAACACAGCAGAGGGGAAGGGGGCCAGTGGCGGCAGGGCAAGAGAAGGCCGGCGGCAACATGGCAAGAGGAGGCCCGCGGAGGGAGATGTGCATATGATTTTTAGCGGGCGGTGGTTTTTTGTCGTTATTGATAGGTGTCAACTGGAAAAACAAAAAACGTAGCGATCTGAGAAAGCCTCCGTCCCAGCACTCCGAACGCAAGAGGAGGCCCCTGGCTTAGCCAGTTTGTAATATTAGTATATGACCATGTGACCTACGTTGCCGTTAACCAGGATGATCAACTCTACCTCTCGACCTTTCCAACGGTGTCGCCTCCCTTTTGCCCGACCCCGCACTACCACTGTACCACAAGGTCCACAAGACTACAAATGCTACACGTTCATGGTTGGATGCGTAACATCCACCCGAGAGCACAAGGTGTTCTCCATCTACACCTCAGACTTCCGCCATGAGCCGCAGATATGCAAGATCCTCACCATCGGCGGTGACGACGGTGGCTGGAGGGATATAGAGAACCCTCCTCTAAAGATGAAATCAGTCAGAGGCGACGTCCCTATCATCAATGGAGTTGCGTACTTTCTACCCCTTGATTGGGACTCAGAACCCAAGGACCAAAACACACAACTGATCATGATGTTCGACCTCGACAGCGAAACGTGGAGGTCAGCAACCGTCCAGGCGCCAATTTGGTTGAGATGAACGGTCACCTAATCGCAAGCTATGCCAACCAACAATTAGTTGAGTTATGGTTCCTAGTGGGCTTAGACCAATCTCTATGGACCAAGCGGTACACCATCACCATGCCATGCCACCAAAATCCCTCGCATAGGGAGTGGCTGTTGAGGCCAATGGCGGTTCTCGATGATGGGGGGATCGTGTTGTGGATGCGGGTACACTTGCCAGGGTTTAACTACCAGGACGCGGTCCTAAGAATCTATGACCCAAGAACCAACACATTTGGGGCCCGGAAAAGGGTGCTCAATTGCAACAATATAAGTGTTTTTGCATGGAGCTTGTTGCATTGAGGGACGACATGTGAATTAGACACGGTAGCAAAACGTATGCTAATTAGTAGGCGACATGTTTACAACAACGACTCTCTACCTCAATACGACTCGGCGATGGTAAGATCGCATGATTCATCGTCGCCGACATGGAGATGGTTGGCCTATTAGTCTTATGCCTTCTTCAATGGAAACATTGGCCGACATGCCGGCATGCTTCTCCTCGATAGGCTCTCAGGGTGGGCTTATCTATGTGATGCCACCGGAGCCATCGTCACATGCCGCCATTTGAGAGATGGGGAGAAGATCCACGCAGGAAAAGAGATTGTTATTGATGATTGTGCTATCTCCGTCGCAGTTCAGAATTTCCCCACAAGGATTTCATCGCCGCATTTGAGTTCCCGTTTCCGGTGCTTGGTGGATAAGGAGCAGAGAGATGTCATCGACAGGGTTGCGCAGCAGGTCCCGTGTTTGTCCTTAGACAACAACGAGGTGGACGTTGGCGAGGGATCATGGACAATTGTATCTCATAGGAGGAATTCAAAGCAAAAGTTGGTTCAGTAGTTGTTAACTTGTTGAAGGCATTGTCAACTTATCATTGTGCTAGCTTAATTGGTTGGTCTGGGCAACCACGGATCAAACAAGCCAGATGATGCTAGTTTTATGTATGCTTTTGTATTTTCTGTTCTGTCCAATTTTGGCTCCTGCATAGGTTTTTCAGTATAATCCCCTTTGTATAGTTTTTTTCTTCTTTTTCCTGAACTTTGTATTATTTTTATCAAAATCAATAAAAATAACATAGCAGAGTCCTACTGTTTTCCCTCAAAAAAATTAAATCAAACAAGCCTCGGCATCTTACAAAACCGGGTGTTTACACTCACTGATAAATCAAAAGTTTTCTTATGAGCACTCGATCGGTTTAATAATGAACCGAGTTTTCCAGTAGTGACGTACGATTTGGTCCTGGATACAAACATATTTTCTGTCCCCACATCACGGATACAAACACAACTCTCTCCAACCGTAGTATTAGAGTACAATTTGTTTTGCCAGACGAGAAAAATCATAGATTGATTGACCCGTTTGCTATCGTTTCCGTCTGCTGCTAGCGATGGCGTCCACGCTTCAGCCACCATCCCGGCGACCCAACGACGGCGGCGTCTTACCGCTGGACGTGCTGCACGACATCATGCTGCGCCTCCCTGCCAAGTCCATCTGCCGCCTCCGCGCAGTCTGCACCTCCTGGCACTCCCTGCTCTGCCACCCCGACTTCATCGCTGCCGCCCAACCTGGCCCGCGCATTGCAGTCGGCCTGTGCCATAACGGCCCTAGCGATTTCGCCGTCAGCGTCCTGGACATGGACTCCGGCGATGTTCTCAAGAGGTTAAGCATTGACGCCACAAGCCACCACGGCTCGCCGCCACCGCCGAAGGAAACGCCCGATGTGAATCCTGACCGAGCAGTCTGTGTCTTGGGTAACGACGGGCGGCTCCACCTGATCGACCCGGCCACCGGCGCAGTCAAACACTTGGCCGACCCGCCGTCATCAGTCCACATGTCTACTTCGTGCACGCTTGGGTTTGCGGCTCTCACGGGAGAGTACAAGGTACTTGCCATTGCCAACGTATTTAAGGACATGCACATGTGGCAGATATGCAAGATCCTCACCCTCAACAATAATGGTGGTGAGGAGGAGTGTTGGAGGGAGACGGGAAGCCCAGGGTCCAGTGTGATATTGCCACAACCGCCATGGACTTATAGCAGGGAGGTTGCTGTCATCGACGGTGTGGTCTACTTCCTGGTTGACAACAGGCATCATTGCTGGATCATGCCGTTTCACCTTGGAAGCGAGGAGTGGGAGCCGGATTTCCTCCAAGGCCCGGCGTGCCCGCAACACAATGCCGCCTTAGCCTCGCTAGAAGGCCAACTTGTTGTTTGTGTTGATCGCCAGCATGACAATCGCCGAGTCTACATGGAGATGGAGCTATGGTTTCTTGTGGACCCTGACCAGGAACTCTGGTGTATGAGGCACAAGATTGGCATGCCCTTAGAGCAACTCCGGTCACCATTGTCGCCTCCTCACATATATTTTGGGAAGCCATTAGCGGTGCTAGACGACCAGAAGATCGCCGTGTGGATGCGGGTGATGGCACGAGGGTCCAGCAGTGCACTGGACGTGGTGTTGCGGTATTATGATCTGAGAACCGGGGATTTCACGGAGGGAATGCAGGTAGCAAAGTGCAGCCATGTGACGGTGCACACGTGGAGCATATTGCATTCAGGAAGAGGAAGAGGAAGAGGAAGAGCTGCATTAGAGAGCTTGTAGAGCTCAATAAGTACTTCCTCCGACCCAAATTTACACCCGTATGTACAAAAATATTCGACCGTCTCTAAAAATATATTCCATAAGTAATTTGGGACCGAGGAACTCGACAACATCATTGATGTACAGAATCATCCTTTGGGGATAGTACATGTTTTTTTTTGCGGATCTGCGTATCTACTAATAAGAAATTTGTTGTGGAATTTAAAGTGAGTCTAGGCTAAGTTGTCCGCACAATGGCACGAGGCACGTTGGTTTGTTTTCTCTGTTGTGGATTTTGAAGTGCGTCCAGGTTAATTTTCCTAATTCCCTGTATTTGCAAGATAGTGTTCTTTAATTAGGGTAACAAGACAAAAAAAATCACTTGAAAATTGAAAAGGAAATTTTATTTCGAATAGAAGTTCAAGGTAATATTTTTTTATTAACATGAGATCTATTTTTAAAGATCTCAATGCTAGGAATCCAATGATAAAATAGTTCGGGGTTTAGATACACAGTTCTAAGGATAAACCATTTTTTTAAACGAAACTATAAAGAGAAAAATGACTTTAGATTATGATAAATAACGCATATCCAGTGCGTCACTTATCCAACCGGCAAAAAATAAAAAAATAAATGATGAACTTCCCAAGCTCCTGTTGGCGCTAGCGATAAGTGACTTTTTAGTTTTGCTGCAGTATTTTAGTTTCAACCTAAAATATTAATATGTTTGAAAAATTTAAAGTCGAAACGTCACATTGTTAGGAAATTTGAAATACAATATATCTAACTTTTTAACATTACTACTCTAGTAATATGCAAATTAAGTTTCGACCATCCAAATTTGGAAAAAAAAACTATTGGGATTTCGAGCCCAAAATAATGAAACTCACTAAATTGTTGAACAAAGTAGTCCTTAGGGTATTCAAAATACTCAAAATTAGGAAAAATGAAGTTACCGCATTATAAGAACTTGGAAAAAATATATCAAAATAAATCCATATATTATATGATATTTCAGGTATAAATTTTTGTAGCTTGAAGAATTCAAACATGAATGCACGCTTATTTTTGGATTTTCTTTAAAGAATTAAGAGATACAATTCTCCTGGAAGATATTGGTTTAATTTAGAGTATGCAAACCACTAGAAAAGGAAAAGCTATCTGGTTCAAAATTTTAAATGTCATGAAAGAAAATTTGTGCTTGTGAATGTTGATATGGAGATGCAATATTTAAAATCAAGTAATAAGTAGTAAAACATATACTTGCACTATCGCAGAAATAAAAATAGGGCAAGAATCGCGCAATTAATTACACAAATTCAAAACAACAAAGGTTTTGTTTGTTTTAGAAAAAAATTATAACTATGGAGATAACTCAAGTAAAAATACTTTGGAGACAGATTAATTACCACGTACTACATTGTAATTTGAAACAAAAAGTTTTGTTCATGGCTTCATGCAATGCCGTGCTATGGTACAAAGGCACGTTCGGGGCAAAAAAAGAAGGGAACGTTCGAGGCAACGAATATGTAAACAAACAGATTTGCTAGGGCAATCTAGCATGGTTTCCTTATGTATCGGTCAGCAGTTAGGTTAGGATACAAACACAACCCCAAGTCCCCAAACCGTGTATTAGAGCATGATTTGGATTTGTTGGAGGCGAGACGAGAGAGAGAGAGAGAGAGATCAAAGCTAATACGATCTGTACCTATCCATGTCCACGGCGGCCATGGCGTCAGAGCTCCACCCACCAAAACGACGATCCAGGTCCGCTCCTGGTCCTGCCGTCGACGCCACCAACGACGGCGTCTTACCGCTGGACGTACTGCACGACATCATGCTGCGCCTCCCTGCCAAGTCCATCTGCCGCCTCCGCGCCGTCTGCACCTCCTGGCACTCCCTGCTCTGCCACCCGGACTTCATCGCTGCCGCCCAACCTGGCCCGAGCATTACAGTCGGCGTGTGCATGGAGTCCGGCCCTAGCAATGTCGTCGTTAAAGTCCTCAACATGGAGTCCGGCCACGTCCTCAACCGGGTAAGCATTGACGCCACCAGCCACCATGGCTCGCCGCCACCGCATGCCGTGAGTCCTGACCGAGCAGTCTGCATCGTCGGCATGGACGGGCAGCTCCGCCTGATCGACCCCGCCACCGGCGCAGTGGAGCTTTTGCCCTTTCCCTTCCCGCCGGCATCAGACCACGAGTATATTTCGTGCGCGCTTGGCTGTACGGCCTTGACGCCAGAGTACAAGCTGCTCGCCATCACCAACTCAAATAACCACACGGGGCAGATCTGCAAGATACTCAGCCTCAACGACGACAACAATGGCGGGGAGCGGCGCTGGAGGCAGGCGATGAGCCCACCGTTCAGTGCGGTATTGCAACCACCACCACGGCCGTCGACATTCAACAGAGAGATTGCTGTCGTCAACAGTGTCGTATACCTCCTGATCGACCCCGATGTGCGGTATGGATGCATCATGGCATTTCACCTTGCATCCGAGGTGTGGATGCCGGATGTCCTCCGATGCCCGAAACGCCAAAACATTATCACCTTGGCTACGCTGCAAGGCCAACTCGTCGTGTGCCTTGAAGGCCCCAGAACCTATGACTTGTGGTTTCTCGATGACCCTAACCGGGATCTATGGTCTATGCAGCATAGTATTTACATGCCCAACCACAAAGTTGGGTCACCACCGTCGACTTCTGTAGAGTATTTTCTAAAGCCATTAGCCATGACAAATGACCGGAAGATCGTCCTATGGATGTGGGTGGCACCACCAGGTTCCAACGACACGCTGGATGCGGTGATGCGGTGTTATGATCCAGTAACTAAGGTTTTCACGGACGAAATGCTGGTTACCAAGTGCAACGATGTGACTGTGCGCACGTGGAGCATATTGTATGCAGGAAGAGGACGGCGGGGAGCAGCATTAGATATCTAGCTATTAGTGTACTTAATATATGTAAACAACATCATTGATCAAGAGCATCATCCGTTCAGAACTGTATTGATCACGATTTGATTTGTGCATCGATCTATTATTGGTAAGAAACTTGTTGAAACTTCCTTATATTTGGAAGATATTATTCTTTTTTAATGTGTGAATTCACAAGACCACTTGACATTCAAAAGAGTATTTGCTTCCAAATTGTGATTCAGGAAATGGAATTTGGGTGCATGAAAAATCACTACTCCTGACTATGCGCACTCTTCTATATTAAGCTAGATCTTTAGATGGCTTACTGGTGTATATTTGCTGTGAAGATTGATTCACTAATATTCATGATGGAAATTTAAGAATTTGAGTCTCATTTAATTTTCTTACTCAAATAACTGTTCCATCCATCGAGAGAGCACCAGGCGTGTTGTTATGTGTCATTTTTTTGTGATAAAATTATGCATCAAATCAAAATTTCAGAATTTTGACCTCTACAACTATGTGTAAAGTACCAGACCATGTCCCCGATCACCACTCCGCGCGTTGCTGTGGGAACTATTAAGAAAGAATTTGATATTTTAAAACATGTGAAAATTTATGAAACATGGTATAATTTGATTATAAATTCTTTTTCGAAAAATATATTGTTTAAAGTAAAAAAATTAAGAAAATTTAATGAAAAATTCAAAAATGAGTTTGATTTTTGTTTTGTTAATTTAGTTACTTGACAATATATCGATGAGATGATATGAGACAAAAACAACGTTGAGTAGATAAAATGAAGATGTGTCCACCCTTGGCTAAAGCTAAAACAGTAATAGCAACGATATGTAGTTATAAAAAAATGTCATATAAAAAAATACGATGTAACTCATAATTTGTTTTTCTATAATAAAAAGTTGCTTATAAATTATTAACTTGAGTGCATAAATTATTTATTATTTATTTGTGACAGGTTGCATGCACATGCAAAGTTAATTGGAGAATATGCATGAAGAGTTAGTGAAAGAGTTTTACATGGTGGACCTATTTGATAATGTAGATAGCTTACATGTCAAGATAAATAGGTTAGTGAGGATGAACTATTTAAAAGAAAAATTCCTTATAAATTATTGTGTTAATTGCATTTTTATTTATTTTTTATTTATGATAGGTTGCATGCACATGCAAAGTTAATGGGAGAATATGCATAAAGAGTTAGTGGAATAGTTTTACATGGTGGACCTATTTGATGATGTGGATAGCTTATATGTCAAGATAAATAGGTTAGTGAGGATGAACTATTTAAGAGAAAAAATTTCCTTATAAATTATTGTGTTAATTTCATAAAAAATATTATTTATTTATGATAGGTTGCATGCACATGCAAAGTTAATCGGAGAATATGCATGAAGAGTTAATGAAAGAGTTTTACATGATGGACCTACTTGACATGTCAAGATAAATAGGTTAGTGACGATAAACTATTTAGGTATTATAGATTGATATCCTCATGATTTTAATATATTCCCTTTATCAAAAAAATAGAAATGTAATGTTACCCACATTACAAGACCTCGAAATTAGATATGTAAAAAATCCCATATATTTTATGAAAATGTTGAATATAAATTTTACTAGTTTCAACAATTGAAACTTGAAATGCACGTCTATGTTGGATTTTATATTAAATATTAGGAAATTTACTTCTCCTAGATTTTAGGGGGGCGCCTGGGGCCCCTGGTCCACCTCTGGCTGCCCCCCTTCGCCTATTTATCCCTCTCGTCCCGAAACCCTCGAGGACAAAACCCTTTTTCGCGATCTCTCCTTTGTTCCGCCGCCGCCGCGCGGGAGCACCAGGAGACCTTTCCCCGGCACCCCGTCGGAGGAAGGAACCACCTCCGGGAGCTTCTCCACCACCATGGATGCTTCCCGGATGAACCGTGAGTAGTCCACCTTGGACCACGGGTCCATGATCAGTAGCTATGTGATGTTCTCCTCCCCTCATTGTTCTTCATAGTTTAGAACTCGTGATCTGCCCTACATGATCGAGGCACATATGTAATATTTCTGCTGTTGCTATGCTGAGTTTGCTGGGATCTGATGGATTATGAGACTATATTCAGATTGTGTTTGAGTAATATATTTGATTCTCCTCTTTTATATTTATGTTCTTGAGTAATTATTGCATGTTCTCCGTTGATGTTTATTGCTTTGGCCAAGTAGTAGGTAGTGACTCCAAGAGGGAGCGTTATGCATGATTGTGGGTTCATGCCCCCTGATGACTAGCTTGAGTGAAAGAAACATGAGTCTAGGGGATGTGATGTTGCCACAAGGGAGAAAACAATTGTGCTTGTACTTGCCGCGGGTGCAAGGATTTTTTTTACTTTACGCAAAGTTCTTTAATGCAGTTATCTGTTGCTTTAAGTTTACACTTTGGGTGGGATTCGCAACTTATTACGGACGATATGTTCTAGATAGATATCTCAAGGTGGATGATTAGTAGGTAGATGCAGATGGATTTCGGTCTACTTGTCTTGGCGTACTGCCCATGCTTTTGGGTCTCCTCCTTTTCTTTATAGCATAGTTAGCATTGGTTTGCGCACATAATCCTGTCAATTGCCCAGCTGTAATTTGTTTACCTCGCATGGCTATTTTATCGTCTTTTGGGAGAGAGACATCAGTAGTGAACATCATGGGACCCCGGTCCATATTTCCACCACTGTTTACACTCGCTATTTATTTCCTGCTTTATTTCCTTTTTCGTTGCTATCACTATCATTATTATCCCGTGCGTTTGATCCTTTGTATACAATAAGGCCGGAGGGATTGACAACCTCTCTGAACCCGTTGGGAGCAAAGTTATCTGTTGTGTGTGCAGGTCCACGTCAACCGCCTAATTGCTGGCGCCATTGTCACCTTCCTGTCATTGTCGGAGTTCCACTGGAGACAAACCTTGGCATCTTCACCGAGGGAAATTTGTTGCTGTCTACACCTCAACCTTCCACTTTGGGTAACCAACGAGGGGCGAGAAGCCATCAGTGGGCGAGCGCCGCCGGGCGCGTGGGTTTGTTTCGAGGGAGGGGCAGCGGCGGTAGGAGCGTGGCGGCGTGCATGCGAGGAGGCAGGGGTGACTTTGTCCGCGGTAGAGTAATCCGTCGATGCAAAATACTAAGTGCACACACATAAAAGATTAGGTTAAGGTTAGTTGTTAGATTAAATATAGTGGGACTAATGATGCGGTGGGTAAGGCTATGTGTATATTTTGTGGGGTGCATTTAAAGAAGAAACTGTTTGATCTTTTAGGCCTTCCACAATGGGAGTATCATATCTAATAGCATGCATACCAACAAAGCTTTAGTGATGTGGTACTGAATTAAATGAAAAAAAAGAGTTGAGTATCATAATACCGTATCATAATAAATGATGTACTAGTATGTGTCTTGCATGACAATAAATAAGGTGATCTATGATACTATGCTATGGTATTATGTATTGTGAAGGTAATATCATACTCCCTCTGTTTCTTTTTACTCCGTGTATAAGATTTGTCCAAAGCCCAACTTCATAAAATTTGACCAACTTTATATTAAAAAACATCAACATTCACAATATCAAACTTATATAATATGAAAATTTATCTCATGATGTTTCTAATTATATTGTTTTTGTATTGTGAATGTTAATAGTTTTTCCTATAAAGTTGATCAAACTTTATGAAGTTTGACTTTAGATAAATCCTATATGCAGAGTAAAAAGAAATGGAGGAAGTACACTAGTATTAACTGTATAATACAGTATTAACTTATGATACTACCCATTGGGGAAGATCTTTTAAGTAATATTGATATATATAGATACAGCCCCATTGGTTGATTTCCACAATCTCAGCAGAACATAAGCCCATCTCCCACAATAGACAAAAAGGAAGAAAATATATATCAGACATTACAAAAAGAACAAGGATCAACTCAACGACCCAAGGCTACATCTTCGCGTTTTGCATCCAGGTAGCAACGGAGACAGTAGCACAATGAACCCTCGCATATTCCCCCACGGTATCCTGCATCTTCGCACTTTTACGAAAAGGAAATAACACAGAAAGATATCAAACATAGTGGGTCGTGCAATAAGATAATTTATACAAATCTTAGGCTCATGCACATTTGCAACTGTATTGCTTACCGGAAGCCGTAAGGAGGAGTGTCAACATGAATATGGACATGATGACATTAGCGCCAAGTCTGCAGGCCATGATCAACCGAGCAACACAAGTACCGAAAACTAGCTAGCTTCTGGTTAATTTGAGGACCTAGCTAGGTAGTATAAGGAAGCAATGAACTCTGCAAAAGAAAAGTACAAGGAAGCAAATGCATGTGCATCGCCTAGTTTACTTGTTTATTTGTGCATTTATATATAGGAGCACATACGGTTATTGGGAATGCAAAATCGATAATAATTAATTTGATATTCATATTGACCACGATATGTTTATTTACTGAAGTAACAATTAATTTTTTGATTTGCGAATCTTTATTACTCATACTCACTTCGTCCTAAAATAAATGTCATATATTTATTTCATTATAAATATATCTCGTTTTAGTTTTAAATCTAGAGATATATATAGATAAATTTATGACATTTATTTTAAAATGAAGGAAGTATATTTTATCAACCACCAACACCGTTCAATCAAGATTGGCATTTTTGTGTGCACGGCCTCCTGCGGCCTGGTTGTTTCCCCCACTGACCGACCGTTTCTCGGTCCCCGTTTTCTCTTGTTGGTTGTTGTTATATTTTATGTTTGTTGTTGGGCTGCTGTTTTCCACGCATGCTGGGCTGCAGTGTTCTGTTTTTTTCCTTCCCTTTGGAGCGCGATTGAGACAGCGAAATCATTATTCACTTATTAACCACCATTTATTAGCCAGTATTTTTTCCAACAAACATGCTAAGCTTCTCCGCGCTGTGAAGGTTTCTTTTTTTTTTCTTTTTATAGGCATACGGTATGCTTTTTGCGGAAGTAGATCCATGCCTTCATGTGAAGGACATTCATGCCTCTTTTTTTAGAGGCACGCGAGGTGCCAATTTTTTTAAATCACGCGCGTGCCCTTTTCAGAAATAAATATGTGCCTTGCATGGAGGCATGATTGTGTATTTTTGGAGGCACACGGCTTACCTTTCACGCAAGTAAATTCGTGGCACGAACGTGTTTCTTTGATTTAAAGGCACGCGAGGTGCCTCTTGCAGAATCAGATTCGTGCCTCCAAGAGATGCACGATTGTGCCTCTTTTAAAAAAAAACAATAATTAAAAAATGATTTTGTTTCACCAAAAGGTAAGAAAAAACCTTGCGAAAAATGAAAAAGACAAAAACAAATCCGAAAACCAATTTTAACTAGTGAAAATGCGTACACAAAAATACATTATTGAAGGTATAGCCTTCATTGATTGTACCTAGCAATGGCCTTGTTGAAGGCATTATTTTAGGATCTCAGACTTTCTCTAAGGTGAAAACTCAAGATTCTTCATTGGGCGACAATAACGTTTGTGCATTGTTTTCGTCTTGTAGGCTTCGTTTTTGAAGAACCTTTTTTACGGTTCGGGTGTTGTGTTTGGTGGTGGTCAGATTGTTGCTGATGCGATCGTGTCATCACTGAAATGGGGCCTTTGTTTCATATTTTTCTCTTCTTTCATTTTGTTATTAGAGGTGTGTATCCTTGATGTCTTTCGTTATCTTGTTGGTGCAGATACTAGATATAATTAGATGATACCCCGCGCATTGCTGCGGAAACTATTAAGAAAGAATTTGATATTTTATAACATGTGAAAAATTATGAAATATGGTATAATTTGATTATAAATTCCTTTTTGAAAAAAAAATTAAAGTAAAAATTCTAAGAAAATTTGATGAAAAATTCAAAAATGAGTTTGATTTTTGTTTTGTTAATTTAGTTACTTGACAATATATCGATGAGATGATATGAGACAAAACAACGTTGAGTAGATAAAGTGAAGACGCGTCCACCCATGGCTAAACCTAAAACAATGATAGCAACGATGTGTATTTATAAAAAAAATGTCATATAGAAAAATAAAATGCGATGTGACTCATAATTTGTTTTTCTATAATAAAAAGTTGCTTATAAATTATTGACTTGAGTGCATAAAAAAGTTATTATTTATTTGTGATAGGTTACATGCACATGCAAAGTTAATGGGAGAATGTGCATTAAAAGGTAGTGGAAGAATTTTACATGGTGGACCTATTTGATGATGTGGATAGCTTGTATGTCAATATAATTAGGTTAGTGAGGATGAACTATTTAAGAGAAAAAATTTCCTTATAAATTATTGTGTTAATTGCATAATTTTATTTATTTATTTATAATAGGTTGCATGCACATGCAAAGTTAATGATAGAATATGCATGAAGAGTTAATGAAAGAGTTTTACATGATGGACCTATTTGATGATGTTGATAGTTTGCATGTCAAGATAAATAGGTTAGTAAGGATGAACTATTTAGGTATTATAGATTGATATCATCGCGATTTTAATATATTCCCTTTATAAAAAAAATAGAAATGTAATGTTACCCACATTACAAGACCTCGAAACTAGATATGTAAAAAAAATCCATATATTTTATGAAAATGTTGAATATAAATTTTACTAGCTTCAACAATTGAAACTTGAAATGCACGTCTATGTTGGATTTTATATTAAATACGTATTAGGAAATTCACTTCTCCTAGATTTTAGGGTATTCAACATCGTTAAGGCTTCTTGTTTGTGTTTTGGTCCAACCCGGCAAACCGTGTGAGTATGAATCGATTTGTAGGAAGGAGTCGAGACGAGAGAAAGGTAGCTAATTCGATCTGTAAACCCATGGACCCGTGTTCGATCGGAGGATATCGAAGAAGTTCGCGTCTAGGTCTTGTCAATCTCTATCCACGACGGCGATGGCTTCAAAGCTCCACCCATCAAACCGGCGATCCCGCTCCGCTCCCGGTTGTCCGGTCGACGCCACCGCCAACGACGGCTTCCTGCCGCTGGACCTGCTCTACGACATCCTTCTGCGCCTCCCCGTCAAGTCCATCTGCCGCTTCCGCGCCGTCAGCACCTCCTGGCACACCCTGCGTGTTAGGGTTAAACACGGACTCGTGTCCGGCTCCGGTATGGGCTGGAATAAGTCACCGATTAGGATTGCTTTAGAGGCTAGGTAGCTTCTTTATATACCCATGTATCCCTGTAATCTTTGAAACAATGAAAAGAGAGCAATACAAAGAAAAGAACAGGAGCGATACGCTCCTGTAGCGATACATCGAAAGTTTCCGCCGAGTTGAATCTTCGCCAGCGACCAAACACGTTAATACGAGTACTAGCTAGCAAAGTACTGTACAACCATCCAGCTGCCTGCTTGTTGTGTTGGGTGTGCACGTTATACCTTGGCTCTTGGTTGCTCTGATCTAGAGGAAAAAAGCCAACAATTGGTATCAGAGCCTCAGTACCCGATGCTGACCGACACCAACTACGGTGTGTGGGCCGTAAAGATGAAGATTATTCTCCGAACCCTCCGAGTGTGGCAGGCAGTCACCGACGACGACGTCGACGATGAGTGCGACGAAGGTGCCATGGCCGCCATAGCCCAGTCTGTACCGGACTCCGTGCTGATGACATTGGCGGAGTACGAGACGGCAAGAGAGGCATGGAACGCACTCAAAGAGATGAGGATTGGAGAAGATCGCGTCACGAAGGCTCGGGCACAAGTGCTGAAGCGCCAACTTCACAAGTTGCAGATGGAGGAAACTGAATCGGTGAACGACTACGCCATGCGTCTGACTACTCTGGTGGGAGAGATCCGCGCGCTGGGTGCAAAGCTCGATGAAGTCGAGATTGTGGAGAAATTTTTCGGTTCTGTGACTGATAAATTCACATACATCATCGGCACGCTTGAGCAAATTACCGACATCGAGAGCATGACCATAACGGAGGCGATCGGACGCCTGCGGACATGGGAAGAGAACGCTCGCGGCTGTCGGAAAGGCAACGGAAGAGGCGGAGATCAACTCCTGTACTCACGCAGAGAGTGGGAGACCCCAAGTAGCAACGGGAGACGCAACGATGGCAAAGGTTCAAGTAACACGAAGGGCGACGGATACATCAGAAAAGGCAAAGGAAAAGGCAAGCCACAAGGTAGTGGAAAGGCCGGCCGATCTAACGAGCAGGAGCCACGGAACTTTGATATGTCGAAGGTCAAGTGCTACAACTGCAATGAGATGGCTCACTTTGCAAGGGATTGTCCGAAGCCTAACAAGCGTGAGATCAAAGCAAATTTGGCGACGCAGGAAGACGACCATCCGGGTCTTCTGATGACCGAAGTTTGTGAGATCGTCAACACGGTAGTTGCAAAACCAACCCGGGAGGTGCTACTTCATGAGAAGAAGGTGGTGCCAAAGTTATCCGGAAATCAGAACGTGTCATGGTATCTGGACACAGGTGCTAGTAACCACATGACGGGATGCAAGGAGAAATTCCTCGACCTTGAATATGATGTCAAAGGCTTGGTAAAATTCGGTGATGGCTCAACTGTGGAGATTTGCGGGCAGGGCTCTGTTCTCTTCATGGGTCTCAACGGCGAACATCGCATTCTCACCGGAGTATACTACATCCCACAGCTTCGCAGCAACATCATCTCTATCGGACAACTTGACGAGATTGGATGCAAGGTGCATATTGAGTACGGAGTGATGACGATCTTCGATAAGCTCCGACACGTGCTAGTGCGTGTAAACCGCACACGGAACAGGCTCTATATTCTCACCCTCTATCCTACTCAACCGGAGTGTTGGCTCGTCAAGAGTGATGATGATTCGTGGTTATGGCATGCCAGATTTGGACATGTTAACTTCTACGCCCTGAAGAAGATGTCGAAGATGGAGATGGTGTCTGGGATGCCAATCATCGACCATGTTGATCGAGTATGTGACGGGTGCTTGGTTGGAAAACAGCACCGCAAGCCGTTCCCTGCTCAGTCTACCTATCGTGCAAGTAACGCACTTGAGCTGCTACATGGTGATTTATGTGGCCCTATCACCCCAGCAACTCACGCGGGAAAGAAGTACTTTTTTCTTGTGGTAGATGACTACTCGAGATACATGTGGGTCGTCCTCCTACGATCTAAAGACGAGGCGTTTGAAGCTTTCAAGAAACTGAAGGCTGCAACGGAGATGGAACACAAGCTGAAGGTTCGCGCTCTTCGGACTGATCGCGGCGGGGAGTTTACGTCGAACGAGTTCAACGAGTACTGCGAGAAGATTGGCATAAAGAGGTTCCTCACGGCACCTTATACGCCGCAGCAGAACGGTGTTGTTGAAAGACGCAATCGTACCGTCGTGGACATGGCGAGAAGCCTACTCAAGAGCAAGAACATGCCAGGGGTCTTTTGGGGAGAAGCTGTCACGACGGCGGTCTATCTTCTCAACCGGGCTCCAACGAAGGCGGTGATCGGCAAGACTCCGTATGAAGCAATTTACGGACGTAAGCCGAGTGTGTCTCATCTACGGACGTTCGGGTGCGTGGCACATGTGAAGACGGCGGAGCCGCACCTCTCAAAGCTGGCCGATCGCAGCACCAAGATGGTGTTCATCGGATACGAGAGGAATTCGGGCACCAAGGCATACCGCTTCTACGATCCACGAACCAAGCGTCTAAAAGTTTCACGCGATGTTGTGTTTGAAGAAAAACAAGCATGGAATTGGGGCTCATCAAACGACGACGACGCTGAAAATGGTAACATGTTCACAGTTGAATTTCCAGATGATGATGATGCAGAAGAGGTTGTCCAGGTGGATGGCGGAACGCCCAACCAAGGTGATCACGATGGATTCAATCACCATGGTGCCAACGCCAATGTAGATGCGCAAGGGTCACAAGATAGCGACAACGACGCGCACGACGCGAGTGGAGATCTCGGAGGTGACAACAACAATCAAGACGATGGTCACGGTCACGACGACGAGGATGCCAATGAATCGGCATCACACGAGACTCCACAACCTTCCTCAAATGCATCAATGTCGGCACAATTTGTGTCGCCTCCTTCGCAAGCCACGGATTCTTCCGGGCCTCATCGCTACAAGACCCTCGAAGAACTCTACAAGAAAGCAAAGCCAGTTATGCTCGAGTACTCCGGACTATGTTTGCTCAGAGTTGAGGAGCCGGCGAACTTCGTAGAGGCGAGCAAGAATCCAAGTTGGATGCACGCCATGGACGAGGAGATGAAGGCGATTGAGAGCAACGGCACGTGGACTTTGGTAACCCGACCTTCCAACCATAAGGCCATAGGTTTGAAGTGGGTATACAAGTTAAAGAAAGACACGCAAGGTGCTATTGTGAAGTACAAGGCAAGACTCGTCGCAAAGGGCTACGTACAACGTCAAGGAGTCGACTATGAGGAGGTGTTTGCACCAGTTGCTCGACTCGAGACTGTGAGGCTGCTCCTAGCCTTGGCAGCACAAGAGGATTGGAAGGTTCATCACATGGATGTTAAATCCGCTTTCCTCAACGGTGATCTCACAGAAGAAGTCTACGTGGAACAACCCCTCGGCTACGAGAAGAAAGGCGAAGAACAGAAAGTTTACAAGCTCAAGAAGGCACTATATGGTCTGAAGCAAGCGCCAAGAGCTTGGAACGCAAAGTTGGACCAAAGTATGGTCTCGCTCGGGTTCAAGAGATGTCCCCTCGAGCATGCAGTCTATACGAAGAACTCCAAAGGTTCAAATCTGCTAGTTGGAGTATATGTCGACGATCTGATTATCACCGGAGATAGCGCGCAAGAGATTGAAGTTTTCAAGGCGCAGATGAAGAAGAAGTTTAGCATGAGCGATCTGGGATTACTCAGCTATTACTTAGGCATCGAAGTGAAGCAAAGCTCTGGTGAGATTTCCCTATGTCAATCGGCGTACGCGGTCAAGTTATTGGACAAGTGTGGCATGACAGATTGCTACAAGGTGCAAACTCCAATGGACCAACGTCACAAGTTGAGCAAGTCAAGCTCAAATCCGCCGGTGGACACCACAATGTATCGAAGCATTGTGGGAAGTCTAAGATATTTGGTGCATACTCGACCTGACTTGGCATATTCAGTCGGGATCGTGAGTCGTTTCATGGAGAATCCGACGACCGAACACATGAGCGCGGTCAACCAAATCTTGCGCTATGTGAAAGGCACCATAGATCTTGGATGCACATATCGAAAGGGAAAGGAAGGTTTGGTCCTTCACGGTTATTCAGACAGCGACATGGCAGGTGATGTTGATGATCGGAAGAGCACAACGGGCATGGTATTTTACCTAGGACCGAATCCGATCAGCTGGAATTCTCAGAAGCAAAAGGTAGTTGCACGGTCTTCATGCGAAGCAGAATACATAGCGGCAGGTACGGCAGCTTGTCAAGCTGTGTGGCTGAGAAGACTTCTAGCTAATCTTACAAAGCGAAAGGAGCAGAAGGTATTACTCAAGATTGACAACCAAGCTGCGATCTCATTATGCAAGAATCCAGTTCATCATGAGAGGAGCAAGCATATAGACGTCCAGTTCCACTACATCCGGGAGTGTATCGAGGAAGGGATGATCGAGGTTCAACACGCGAACACAAAAGATCAACTTGCCGATATTCTCACGAAGTCTCTCGGACGACAGAAGTTCTTGGAGATGCGAGAAAGGATCGGCGTCCAAGCCGTAAAGCACGGAAACCGTGTTTAAGGAGGTGAATGTTAGGGTTAAACACGGACTCGTGTCCGGCTCCGGTATGGGCTGGAATAAGTCACCGATTAGGATTGCTTTAGAGGCTAGGTAGCTTCTTTATATACCCATGTATCCCTGTAATCTTTGAAACAACGAAAAGAGAGCAATACAAAGAAAAGAACAGGAGCGATACGCTCCTGTAGCGATACATCGAAAGTTTCCGCCGAGTTGAATCTTCGCCAGCGACCAAACACGTTAATACGAGTACTAGCTAGCAAAGTACTGTACAACCATCCAGCTGCCTGCTTGTTGTGTTGGGTGTGCACGTTATACCTTGGCTCTTGGTTGCTCTGATCTAGAGGAAAAAAGCCAACACTGCGGACTTCATCGCCGCCGCCAATGGCCCAAACATCGCCGTTGGCGTGAGCTACGACCGCCCTGATGGCCATGTCGTCGACGTCCTGGACATGGAGTCCGTCGATGTCGTCAAGCAGATCAGCATCGATGCCGCAAGCCAACATGGCCCGCTGCTAATGCACGTGGCGCCCACTGTGAGACCTGACCGCGCAGTCTGTGTCAAGGACAAAAACGGGCGGCTCTTACTGATGGACACCGTCACCGGCGCAGTTAAACGCTTGCCCGACCCGTCGGCATGGAACCGCGTCTCTTTTTCATGCACGCTTGGGTGCGTGGCCTCCACGGGAGAGTACAAGGTTCTCGCCATCGCAAGATCCTCGGTTAAGCCCGAGCGGCAGATCTGCAAGATCCTCACCCTCGACAACAATGGCGGGGAGCGCTGGAGGCAGACGGGAAGCCCACCATTAAGTGTGAATTTGCCACTACCGAGGTGGATTTACAGCATAGAGATTCCAATTGCTGAGGGGGTCGCCTACTTCTTGGTCACCTACCAAGCGCGCGCACAGCCGAAGCTCAACAAACATCATGGTTGGATCATGGCGTTTGACCTTGCAAGTGAAGCATGGAAGCCGGCTGCCTTCCGAGGCCCAGCGTGGCGGCACCATTTCGAGCTAGTCACATTACAAGGCCAACTCGTAGCTTGTAGCCACGATCGCCAAGGCTATGTCGAGTTGTGGTTTCTCGTGGACTCTCGCCTGTCTCTATGGTGTATGCGACACAAGATCAACCTGTCACGCCTCACGTTGCTGCGGTTTTATGATCTGAGAACTGGAGCCTTCATGGAGGGAGTGCAGTTAGCCAACTACAACCACCTCATTTTTCCATCATGGAACTTGTTGTATTCAGGGAGAGGAAGTGCAGTACACAAGTTATACGGTGCAAATTAAAAACGTAGGCATTTGGAAGACAATTGCTGACACCATTTCATGCGAGGAGTAGAGGGTAGAAAAGCTAGTACTTGATCGGTAGATACCATTGATCCTGGGAACCATTCTCCATTGGGAAGGAAACATTGCTCATGATCCGATCCGTGCATCTACCGAGAAGATACTTCTTGTGAAACTGAAGTGCATCTGGATTCATTTGTCTGCGCACGCGAGAGACAAATAATTTGTTTCCATCGCGTGTATTTCTGAACATATATCTTTCTGAACATATGTCTTTCTGAACAAACCAATTTCTCCTGTCCTCGTGAAAGAAATTAATCATAGACCAATTTGAACTATAGATAGATATGCCATAGAACAATTGTCCTACGGTTTTGAGTTTAAAAAGGTGCATTAATTTTGGCACGCGCTTGCAAATCATCGTGATGGTAACTTAGGGCTCTCCCAATGCATTGTTTCTTAGCACAATATCATAGGAACAATAAAAACTTAAGATACAACTACCACAATGCATTGTTTCTTAGATGTCGTATCTTATTTAATGATTTTAGCTTCATGCATGCATGTGATTGGTCTATTTATGCTTTTTGCATCTGACCACGTGCAAGGGTTGTATCTTAGCTAAGATACTAGCATTGGGAGTGCCTTTAGAAGAATAATAGCCATCATTTAGAATAATATCCATTGTGTCATGAATTGTTAATATTGGGAAAGTCCATAAAATTTATAACATTAGAGTTTTCATTATAGTTACTAGTAGAGTGCCTGTGCGTTGCCACGAACTTTTTTTTTATTGGAGAACGGTACGGCGATAGATAGATGCGTTTGTCACCGAAATCATAATTAATGCACGCATCAAGTCGATTTTTTTCCCACGACAATAGTCTCACAAATGATTATATCATATTAATTTATTTAAAAACAACATTATCAAAGCACATATTAAGTTTTGCATCAAGATAGCACAACTTCAGTCAAGTAGTAATTCAAGTTCACTTTTCTTACAATGTAAACTCATATAAATGTAATTTAGTATTTGTGTCCATATAGATCAAATGATCCAACTTAACATCTGAATTAAATTAAGTTCTACTTGACGCGCTTAAGAAATTCTCGCACAATATCAGGAAAGTTCTCTTTAGCTTCATTCATATAATGTTTGAGAAGATATAATAAGAACTGGATTCTCAACTCATATCCATCCTGCACAAACAATATATGTACTCAGTATTAATACTTCATGTCAAAGGTACTAAAATGTGTAACAGAGAGTACTCACCATGATAACCGGACGAACCAATTTTTTACCGTTCCACCAAAGCATAAAATAAAAAACAAAATAGCCAGACGCATCCCTGCAATTTATTAAATCAATATTACCTTGAATATAGTGATAACAAATGCTTATATTTAAAATATTATGATAATGAAATATATAAATTTACCCGTCCATGCTTGTTGGAATACCAGGCGGGAATACACGTTGCCATTTAGATATATCTGAATTCCATCCGTGTTGCTTTATTTCAAGTGCGTCATTGAATTCCCTAGCAAATCTTTGTAATTTCACTAAATACCTTAGATTTTTAACCTCCGGCGATTATGATATAAGGATAGGGTCCAATATATTTACACGGCGTGCATGTTTATCGATAACATACAACATGTATCGACCGAGGGATGCATACGGGAGATAAATCTAGAAGTGGTAGCTGTTAGAAACAATAAACTATGACAACCATGAAAACAGTGGACAAAAGATCTTACTTACCATGTTGCATGATGAGATATTGTAATCATTACCAGGCGGGCTATCAAACAGTGTTGCCAACATCTGAATAGTTGTCTTATCACAACACTTTCGATCTCGTGTTGAATCTAATATCGTGGTCTGATTAAGAAAAATAGCTTAGAAACATGTTGATACTAAATTTTCTGAAGTAATAATTGTGATAACTTACACAAAATCGTAGATCCATGTAGTGTTCAGGAGGGTCTAGGAACTCAAATAACTCATCACATCCCAGTAAACGCACGGCCATGTTGAAAGAATCATTATCCATAGGTTGCTCCATGTTTAGTATACCTTGAATTTTTTCGAGACTTAAGCCCATTGGATGGGGTGTTGAGTTTCCCACCCATTCCTTTCTGAAAAATCGACCTGTCACGGCGCCTGTCGTTGCCTGTCGGCGCCAGTCTGTGTCAACGACAAAAACGGCCGGCTCTACCTGATCGATCCTGTCAACAGTGCAGTTAAACTCTTTTTGCCCGACCCGTTTTCATCGGACCACGCCTCTTTTTCGTGCACTTTTGGGTGTGCAGCCTTCACGGGAGATTACAAGGTGCCGGCTCAAATTACCACATGCCGCAGATCTCCAAGATCCTCACCATGAACGACAATAGCGGGGAGTGCTGGAGGGAGACGGGGAGCCCACCGTTAAACATTCACTTGCCACTACGACCATCAACTTGCAGCAAAGAGATTGGTGTCGTCAAAGGGCCGGGTCGCCTACTTCTTGGTCACCTACTACCAAGCGCGCGCACAGCTGAAGCTCAACAAGCACCTACAGGAGCACGCATGAGCTTTGCGCGTTTATTGCATTAAGAAATAAGTTGTTACATGAACATCCATTACAAGGCAAAAATGCCCGCTCCACCTAGAAGTTGTGGGTTCTCGTGCACGAACCCCTCCTGCCTCGATGGTCTATGCGGCACAAGATTGTCATGCCAGCGTCACCCACTCACCCCAGCCTTTTTGGGAGTATTTGATGAAGCCATTAGCTTTGCTACAAGATCAACGGATCGTCATGTGGATGTGGGAAGCCCCACAAGAGTTCGCCATCGTGGCAAACGAGATGCTGGGGTTTTATGATTTGAGAAGTGGGGCTTTCACTCACAGAATGCAGGTACCCAACTGCAACCACGTCATCTTGCCGTCATGCTCGTATACCGTAGAACAATTGTTATACAGAGATGCTTTAAAAAATGCTTGTCTTTAAACCAAAGTATAAAACACTCAAGAAAAAGGTGATCATAGAGCATATTTAAAAGTCGATTTATAAATCAAATACACACATTACGTATTCCACTACTATAAATTATGTCACCTAAGGCCATGATCTAGGTTTTAACCGTCAAGAAACAGTCTGAGTGTATTCAAGCATTGTCTTCAACAAGGTAACGATGCAAAAAACGTCGCCATTACCAGGTATAACCAACTTGGGTTAGACCTAGGTTTTCATCCCAGAGCTCGAGACCTGGTACCCGAGAAGCACCACCATCAAAGTCAATCATGTGTTGTGGTCACAAATTTTTCGTGATCCTAGAACATGCATGCGTTTAGATAGAAAACCGATCACTGATGTTGCACACATATATCCTCTGTGTCAATCCATTGTCCATAGATTGCATCTCACCGTCGAGGCAACCACCGGATCTTGATGGAGGACCCGCGAAGACCTTTCGGTGGCACCATGATCCGTGGCGAAACCGTCACCGCACGCAAAAGTGGTCACCATGTAGACATATATCGACGACACATCATCATCGATTTCCATCTCGCTGGAGATACCTCTAATGCCGTCATATGCTGGAGTGGTTACCACGTAGATCAACGTCGACAGTGCATTACCTATCGACTGCCATCTCGCCGAAGATACCCATGCCCGGACCCGTCGTTCAAGGGCTCGTCATGGACAGATCAAGAACAAGGCATATCAGTCTATGACGTAGCAACCCGCCTGACCGCAACACCATGTCGAATTCATGTGGGGCTCTCAGCATGTCGGGATCTGGCAACGACGATTAGGTACATGCATATGTGGATTGTCGCGGATGGGGGGGGGGGGGGGTTGGAGGCGCCAAAGTGAGGCATCGCATGTCCTTGGCGCCGCCGTCCCACAAGAGCTTAGCATAGTGACCTTCTTCGACGATGACGAGGGGGGGGGGGACTCGATATTCTCTAGGAGAGCCTGCGGCAGCGGCCTTGGGAGTCGCTCGCTCGCAACCTGGGAGGAAGTTGTTTGGCTATTAAGCTGGATGGATTCATTACAGACTCCAATAACTGAAAAATATATCATAACATCTAGGTTTACTTATTTTCGTTAGGAAAGCTACGTAATTTTAATTTCCTAATAACTGCGTCGCGGTGGCTTCCTACTTCCTACTAGTAAGCTTGCACGTGCAACGCATGTGTAACCGTAGAAGAAATATTCATCTAATTTAAATTATATGAAGTAAATGTATTGTATTCAGAGTAAAATGGTTGTGCATTGCTACAGAGACATATGTAGAACCGTAAACAATTACGTTTCAACGACTTCATCGATTAATCTGAAATATAAAATCAAGATTATCTAAAAAAATAGTCTAGAATTATATGAATTAATTTAATGAGATAAAGTAGCTTAATAATGTACTGGATTAAATTAAAAAAACATATACATATCTCAAGAAAAAGCATCCATCTAATTTAAAATATACGAAGTAAATGTATTATACTCAAAGTAAAAAAGATGATGCATGTTTTTTTCAAATAGAAGGAGTACACATGATTCTTTGACTACTTTAATAAGAAAAACATAATGTGTTCTCAAATTTAATAAGAACTGTGTGCGCAAAACACAATCACATTTCATAAAAAAGATTTTTTTTTCTCAATATTAGTGGAACTTAAATTACAATGCTTATTTGATTTTGGGCAATAAAACTAATTTTTCAATGAGTAATAAAATAGATCGGGAATCTAGACATGTATCATTAGAACTATAAGGGGGGAAACTTAAATCAACGATAGAGAAACTAAATATTACATACTCTCCAAATAATTCTTTCAATGCAACCTATAAAGATGCGGCTGGAAAAGACTAAAAAGGCAATCTGATCCTCTCCAATCGCCAAAACTTAGTCAAATTCTAGGCCACCCTCGTCACACCATATTTTAAGCATTAATTATATAACGTGTTTGGTTGGGCTTTTCCAATTGCAGTTGCGGCTTTCGGCTTCCGGCTTCGAAGCCAAAAGCTGGGCTTCCAGCTAAAGTTGTGGCTTTCGACTGCAGCTGTGACAAGGCCAAATAGGTATAATGATGCTCTAAGAGAAACTCATCTTTTTCTGTACTAATCTCCTTCTGTCAAAATATATTGGAGTAAACAATTAAATAGATTATTTCAAACTCGTTCAATCCTTTTTACAAGCAATTCCTACAATCCTTTCAATTTGGTTATAATGATATTTGTAAGCCCGCACAAATAGGTATAATGAACTAAAATATTAATAAATGGTAAATGATGTTACCTAAAGTAGCTGGCTGAAACGATAAAGTTTACTTAGTTACGTAAGACAACAGTACCTCACTTTCACTGATTCTCATGACCGGCGTACTGCTAAGTACTATGACACAAACTTTTGTTAACTGTTGCTACTGACAATGAAAATATGTGACTGCACATATATATTGTTTAGCAGACCACATATGTATAGGAGGAAACCATGAAAAAGAAATCTTAAAACAAATTAAACAACATGGTTGGCACTGTATCCCTATTATCATCCTTAAGATTATAAATCTGACTCAGAGGATCATATCGAATACATCAATTTAACCACATTGCCGAGAACAAAAAAATGAGTTAAACACATTACTAACTAAACTGATAGCTGGATATGAAGAAGTCCAAAACAAAACAACATGATTTTTTAGACATCTTGAAAAGTACTTCCTCCGTTTCATAATATGAGATCTTTTTGTAAACTAACATAACTTACAAAGAGATCTTATATTGTGGGACGGGGAAAATAACAATTATAAAACTCAAATAAGCTAGTACTTTTTCTCTTGGAACTTAAGGGAACATGTATACACAATTATGCGTTGTGACCAATGAGTAGAAGCACAATTCAAATACTCACTTTCAGATACCAATCTTGCTTGGGAGGCATCAATCCAGCTCTACAACCTTCAGGTTTCTTATATCCATATGGAGAAACGAAAGAGAAAAAACAAGGAGAACCACAAATCTAATTTGTTAGCTGACAATCTATTCGTTTTTTCTCATGGGAGACAACAGATTATATTGGATGGGTCGGCAGAGTCACAGAGCAAGATCAATTCCGTAGTGATGTGGTCCTCTTGCCCTCATCCGTTCATTGCCACCAAATATTAGTCTTGCCTCATTGGGCTCCTTACAGCCATGCATGGAGAAGATTTTGTGAAAGAAACCAATGTCATCTTCCACACGCCCACCTTCCCCCCTGGCCCTGCTACTCGCGGTTTCTGCCAGCATTAACATCATGTACATGATGGCTCTGGCGAGTGTGCAAGCCTACCACCACGGCCACTGTCCCGGTCCTTGAGTGCTGCGGCACTGGGCGCTTGGGATGGCAGTCGTCAGTATCCTGGGTGCGGCATCCAGTTATGAAAGATTAGTAGAAATAGTAGATTACAAACAGAAAAAAAAACCAGAAAATAAAGCAACCACACCATACCTCTCTAGATTCTTTTTTATTTTGCACAAATTGTACAGCTTCTGCTCTCTTGGGGAGATATCACATAACCAAGTGAAAGCCACAATCCATCATTTGGCTTAAGCCATGTACTAAAACTACAGAGCTATGCATTTTAGGCAAAAAGGAACTAAATAAAATACTGTGGCCACTCAAGAAAAGGCGACCAAAATATTTTACGTCCACCCTGAGAAAAGAAAAAAGAATTAAAACATATTTCTTAAGGTTCACCTTGCTATCAATAAGAAGACCAAAATCATGTTCTGGATAACAGAATTTTGACTTCTTTTCTTCAACACTCAGGAGCTATAAATTCTACAGTACTGAATATACCTCTACTTGAACTTCATATGTTGCAAGAATAAGATAGTTGTTGAACAAACAGATTACCAGTCTATTTGGTTCGTTTATAAAAAAAGTATATATTAGAACATTGATCTATGTAATTTAAGACCCTAATATTTTATATGACTCACAAGAAACTTACCAGAATTGTCCCCGGTCTTTGTAAACCTGCAGTTTGTACACAGTTCCAAAAAAAGCATGTTAACTGGGCTTCTGTATAATTTGATAAATGATAACCTGCAGTAGCGCTGTAGCGGGAATAAACAATACTCATCTTTTCATTCAATTTCCATGTGCAGATGCCGACCTCAATTGTCGTTGGTAAGTCAAATTAATGTGCAACCAATCAATATAATTGTCTTTTAGCATCGCCGAGTGGCTATTTTTCTTCAAATAAATGTGTAGAACCACATTTTTTGACAGAGATGTTGAACCACTTTGACTTATATCTGAAGTACATGCAGCAATTCACATGGCATGAAGCGACATCAATGACTATTGATATAAAACAAATTATTATTTCTGTCAGGGTAAAAGTTCAATGTTCATACCATTGCTTCTCAACATTGGCGAGTCTTCGCAGGGTGTGTGAAGCATCATGGTGATGACGCAATATGCAGAACCAATCTGACCAATACCGGAAGTATGCACGCAAAAGAAATGGCATGTGATATCTATTCACAGCCACTGCTATTGAAGCAAATTATTGTCAGGGGAAAAGCTTGATGTTCATACCACTGCCCTATTTGAAAATTCACACGCACCAAATCGTTACAAGAATGCAAGGCTACTGAAAATGCACAAGAGATAAGACCTAGTATCACACATACGTTCAACATCAGAAGAAGTAAGACAAATTTCATCTGACGGACATAAGAATAACTACATACACAAAATCTGGCTTCTGAATTGCAACGCATATATGAACAGAACGGGAAATCCAACTGTAACATGCAAAAATTAGAATTCGGTGCTCGTCATATCAAATAAAACTGGACATGAAGGGAATTTCCTTTTTTCAGAACAACAAACACCCGTGAGATCCAAGATGAAGGTGCGACAGGGCCATCCTGTGGCCTTGTTCCCTACATCGAGCAGTAATAGCCGTGCTCCACACGAGAGGCTGAAGGGGCAGGGCCGCCGGACGGGTGTCGTGTGCCAGAAATGCGGAAGGGTAGGGGCTGACTGACGGGTACTCGGGTAGGCGCAGAGGGGATGGGCCGGCGGCGCCGGAGTATGGGGCGGCAGCAGGGAGCGGCTCCGGGGGTTGGGGCGGCAGCAGGCGCCGTCAGGATGGGCCGGCAGGGAGGGGCGCGACGGCAGGGGCCGACGGGGTATGAGGGCAGCGCCGGGGTATGTGGCGGAAGCAGGGGCCGTCGTAGGATAGCTCGGCGGGGAGGGGTGGTGGGGCAGCGGCAGGGGCCAGCGGGGAGAGGTGGGGCGGCAGCAGGGAACGGCGGGGAAGGGGAGGCGCGAGCGCGAGCGAGTGACCAAGGGGTACGTTTTGCGGGACGAAGGAGAGTTGTGTTGTGCACCTAAACACGTGTTAAATCTGGTTTCGTTAGATCGAGATTGTTTGGATCAACACTTCTGGTGCTTTTTATATTAGTAGTAGACGAAGGAGAGTTGTGTTGTGCGGCTAAACACGGGTTAAATCTGGTTCGTTAGATAGATTGCAATAGACGTATGAGATTGTTTGGATCAGCACATCTGGTGCATTTTATATTAGTAGTAGATGACTGCAGGTTGGGATACGCAGTTGGACCACGTACTCACGTACGAGAGCATTTGTCCCTATTTAATTCCATGATCTTACGTACGTTGGAGGAGAAGTTTGCACCCGTACGTACGAATCTATGGCGGCGGCGACGACGACGGCGGCAATGTCAACGGGCGAAGTTGGAAGCTCCACTTCATGTTGTTATCATCGTCGGCACAACCAACGATGGCGTCCTGCCTCTGGACCTGCTCTACGACTTCCTGC
The DNA here is from genome assembly GCA_950022295.1 of Bromus sterilis. Taxonomy (NCBI): domain Eukaryota; kingdom Viridiplantae; phylum Streptophyta; class Magnoliopsida; order Poales; family Poaceae; genus Bromus; species Bromus sterilis. The sequence continues at coordinate 446,047,511 of OX465595.1, read as the reverse complement.
TCCGCCTCCCCGCCAAACCTCTCTGCCGCTTCCGCGCCGTCTGTAGAGCGTGGCGGTCCTTGCTCTGCCACCCGGACTTCATCGCCGCTCACGACCACCGCCACCCTTGCAAACGACTTGCCGTCGACGTGCACCACTACGCCCGGTGCAGCCCCGACATCCTCGTCCGGGACATGGACACCGGCCTCCTCATCAAACGGCTAAGGCAGGGTTTTGAATTTCGCCCGAAATTTCAGATTTCGGCCATCTTGGCTAGGGGCGAAAAATAACCAAAACCGAAAATCAGCGAAAAAAATCATATTTTGATCAAATTTTGTCAAAATTTGGTCAAATTTCAACCGAAATATTTGAAAATGACCGAAATTCGGCCATCTCGGCCTGGGACGAAAAATAACCAAAACCGAAAATCAAAACCCATGAGAACCACGGCCCCTTAAGTCTTGATCTTGAAAAAGCGGTCTGCGTCCATGGCTCCGACATGCGGCTCCGCCTCCTCGACCACGTCACCGGCGCCGTCTCCCTCTTGCCCAGATCGGCGCCGCCACGAGACTGCGCGGCCGTCTCGTACTGGCTTGGCTGCGTGGCCTCCACCGGAGAGTGCAAGGTGTTGGTCGTGGTCACCCTCGTGCAACATCGGGGGCAGGTCTGCAAGATCCTCACCCTCGCCGGCGGTCAGCAGTGCTGGAGTTGGAGGGCGACGGGGAGGTCTCCGTTACGGGTTGTATCGCCGCCGACCAAGTCTTATGACAACTGCAGGGAGACCGCCGTAGTCGAGGGGGTAGCCTACTTCCTAGTCGCCGACGACCGGATGGAGGAGTACGACGCCGCCGACTGGATCACGGCGTACGACCTGGACAGTGAGGCGTGGAGGCCCGACGGGCACTGTCGACGTAGGTCTTGCCGGGTTAGACGGACGTCTCGTGGTGTGCCACGACGACCGCCTCACCTGCGTGCAGCTGTGGTTCCTCGTGGACCCTGATCAGGCTCTCTGGTCTTTGCTGCATAGTGTTGAGTATATTGATTATTAGGAAACAAGAGATAGACTACGATTTATTTTTGCCTTGTCTTATACTTTAAGTTGGTCATGTACTCCTATATATATGCCTCCAAGGCTCAAACAATAATCATCGATTCCACCAAATCCCTTTCTATCCTTCTACATGGTATCAGCCTAACCGGTCCTAAACCCTAGCTGCCGTCGTCGCTTTCGCCCGCGCCGATCCCGGTGCCGATCCCTGATCGCCGGCGCTGGGGGCCGCGCCGCCTGTAAATAGGGTTCGTCCGCCGATCCCGTGGATTGGCTGCCCTAGAGTCTTTTCTCCCGATCTCTTGATCGGGGATTTTTCTCTCCGCCGGTCGTCGTGATTGGCGTCCTTTTTGGTTTTCCAATCTAAGATCGGTTTGTGTCGCCCATCGCCGTCGTCGATCCACTGCGCCTCTACTTCGACTTCGGCGCGACTGTCGGCTTCTTCACCGACACGGCGGCTTCGCGCGCCGCCTCGGCGGCTTCGCGCGATGCGGCGGCCCGTAGTGGCTGCCTTCCGCGCGTTAGCCCGACCATCGCCCACGCCGGCCGTCGCCACCCCTGCTTCAGATCGGAGTCCTCCAACGCCATCGTCGCCACCGACTACAGCCCACCCCGGCCCCCGCGACGCCCCTGGACCCGTGACGTCCCCGACACCCCCGGCTGGCCCCGCGCCAGCTGGGGTCACACCGACTGGCCCCGCGCCGATCGGGCGTGCGCCGGCTGGACCTGCGACGTCCCCGACACCCCGGCTAGCCCTGCGCCGGCTGGGGCCCCTCGCCGTTGGAGTCGTGTCGGCTGGCCCCACGCCGTTGGAGTCGCGTCGTCTAGTCCCGCGTCGCCCCCACGGGCCGTAGTGTCGCGGCACGCGGTCGCCGCCGCCGCCCGAGGTCTTCCCGCCGTCGCTCCCGATACGCGCGCCGCCGCTGCGTCGCCCCTTCAGGCCGTAGCGCCGCAGCCCGAGGTCCACTGCCGCCCCCGTGCGTTGACGCCCCCGTGGCATGGGCCGCGTCGCCTCTCTTGGCGCGGGACCGCCATCGTCCGCGCATGGTCTTCGTCACGCTGTTGGGTTATTCACCGCCTACGTCGAGCTCCGCCCTCGCCGCGCCACCCGCGCCCCTGCCGCTCACCCGAGCCGCGCCGACTCCCTGTTCGCGGTTGCCGCTCCACCGAGCCGCGCCGCCTCTACCGGCGACCGACGTGGCCCCCGACGGGCTACCTCTGGTTTCGCCGACTTCATCTTCGTCCACCTCTTCGTCTTCGTCTAGCACCAGCTCATCGCCAGCGCGCCGTCATCTTCCTCGACCACTTCATCTAGCTCCGGCAACCGCGGCGACTCCACCCTCGGCACCTTCTACCCCCCGCCGAGTTGTGCCGCAACCATCGTCGAGCCCTTCTCTGCTGGTCCCTCCGACATGGCGTACAACTCTTACTGGTCCCCGTCTACGCATGCCCGATACTGGCAACACCGGTGTGTGCCTTCATCTACGACGTGTTCCCGGGCCTGGCAAGCCTGGTGCGGCGCTTCATCGACATCGTCTTCGTCTGTCTACGCATGTCCGGTGCTGGCAACACCGAGGCGTGCCTTCGTCTACGACGTGTTCCCCGGATTGGCAAACCCGGCGCGACGCTTCGTCAACACCGTCTCCTTCCGGACGTCACCATCATCTTCTTCGCGACGTCCCGTGGTCCCGTGCTACGACTGACGACCGCCCGCCAGTGCCGCTGTTCCTGAGCCGCGCTGCGCTCCTGACTTCCTTGCACCCGCGGCTCCTCGGCGACTACCTCGACACCGGCTACCCCGACTCGACATCGACCACGACATTTCTCGCACGGCTACCTCGACAACGGCTTCACCACCCTACGCTCTCGGCTACTTCGACAACGACACAAAGGGCTACCGCCTGCTTGGGAACCTCGTTGACTTTCACTCCAGCCACAAACTCTGCGATGCGTCGACCGTTACGACTGTGGTGGGGATGTCCGTCGGCTCCGCCTAGATATTCTTTTCCAGTCTCACCGTCTGCGTCGCTACGTTGTGACTGTGGGGGTATGTTGAGTATATTGATTATTAGGAAACAAGAGATAGACTAGGATTTATTCTTGCCTTGTCTTGTACTCTAAGTTGGTCATGTACTCCTATATATATGCCTCCAAGGCTCAAGCAATAATCACCGATTCCACCAAGTCCCTCTCTATCCTTCTACACGTAGGATCGTCATGCCGTACCACGGGCTTGTATGGAGGCCATCATGGTCATCACAATCACGTTTCCACGAGTATGCCGAGAAGCCATTGGGGGTGCTGCAAGATGGCAAGATTGTGATGCGGATGCGGGTGAACTGTGAAGAAGCCGTTGGGGTCCCGCTTCTTCCCGTCCACGGTCCTGCGGCTGTACGACCCGACAACCGGAGCTTCCACGGAGGGGGCGCAGATGTCGGACTGTCACGACGTGACCGTTTACACATGCAGCATGTTGCATTCAGGCCGTGGACGCACAGCATACCATACCACCACAAAAGCTAGCAGTTGGATATATATAGCCATGCATGTCTGCTTCCACCAGCTTCCAAATTTTATTGTTAAAGCAAGTTAAATGTGTTACTCCCTCCGATCCATAATAAGTGTCGCTCATCTAATACAAAGTTTGTACTAACTTAGTACAAAATGAGCGACACTTATTATGGATCGGAGGGAGTAATAAATTGTTAAAGTTGCAAGCTGTTTTTATTTTTGGAATTTCTACGGTTCAAAGGTTGTTTTCTTCAGAATTGTTGGCAACAAAGTTAGTTCAAATAAAAGTTATTTTTCTTCAAGTTGGAACATGATGCAAAAAAATGGAAACCAAAGTGAAATATTAATTTCCTTCAAGTTGAAACATGATGCCAAAAAATGGAAATGAAAGTTCCAGCTCTACAAGTTGCAGTTTAACCATTTTTCCATAATAAAGTTGTCATGTTTTTGCATGGTAATAAAGGTCACAATACAAATCACGTATACATTGAACTAATAAAGCTGGAAAACAGCAAATCGATAGCCTTTGCACAAGGGGTCATCAACTAAGAATGAAAAATACAATCAAGTTGAAGAAACATCTAAGCTTGACCTCAACATCCATCACCTGTCTTCGGCACCACCACGACAGCCACCAAACAAAAATAATGACGAATCACCTCCTCATCCGAGATCGACGCGTCTCCATCGCTTATATACAGCTTTACGAACCTTCATGGTGATGCACCAAAGATGAAGCCATTATCGTTGAACAAATCAGGTCGGAGCACTACCCCGGACACGCCATAGAACTCTAAATATGGCATCTTCGCACGACAAAAGACGTTGAAAGACTAAACCATACCTGCCAACCACCAACTGCGATCCTAGTCCACAATCTATCATTTTCCATATGTCATCAAAGCAAACCAAAATCTACATCTGTTCTGTGACTAACTCCCAAGCTCCACGTCGGCGGTGAAGCAAACACCGCTGCGACGGTGAAACCCAAGGACACATGTCCACCATAAAGATACAACAACCATCACACAATTGCTACTTTAACAGATAGCCACCAAGACCCTTCATCAATCACGTAACAGAATACCGCGTTGTGAGATTATCTGAAATAATTTTATTCATCGCGCCGCCGTCCTCATCGAAACCAAAACGTCGAACTGCAAAAACCCCAAAACTAAACTAAACCGTATGCGCGGGATCCGGTGACCCTCCTCAGCATCGACGGTCGTCGGTTGTGGCGCTGTTAGGGTTGAGCGCCCTACACGAGAGGAAGAGCGGCTTCCGTATTTGGTTTGTTAGATGAGACCTACTCACGTACGAGCGAGCGATCTATCTATCTATCTATCTATTATATACTAAAAGCAAAATACGGATGAAAAATAGTGGAATTAGCTAGAAAATCCCACGTTAATCAGAAACATCCGGTCGTTAATTTGGTGGACCCTTTATTATGATTAATACATGGCCGTTAGATCTTCATAACTTCAAACGGACCCACCACGTTAAGCGACATCATCTTTTTAAACATCATATAATCACCATTGATTTTGTAGACCCACTTTAAACTAATACCTCATAGACGTCAGATCTACGTAATTATATCTCTTTCTCAAATTCCCACTGAGGCATTGACCCGTACGTGTAGATCTCATCTCACGTATCGTGAAAACCTAATCTTTACCATTAACACATGTGTGGATATTGGATTCTAACTCTCTCCCATCTCCATATAAAATTGTCAAGACACTTACTTCCTAGCTGCAGCACGATTATGTGGATGACTTCATGTGATTAGCTCTGCTGTATGATTATGTTGATAGACTATTTGTAATTAAAGAGGACCCACGTCATCTTTAGATCTTAATCTTCCTGAACTAGGACTCTTTTGTTTTAAGGGCTGGACACGGACTTTTAATTAGGCTTACAAAACAAGATCTCTTTGCGTCACAACGAAGCAGCAGCCGTAGCTGCAATAAAATAAAAGCAGCGGCAACTACAGAAAAGTTATCTATTTGTACCGCATGTTGGAGAAACAAGACACGTACAATTATTCCATGAAAAAAGCTACATACAATTTTCTACGTAAGAATATTATTTGATGATGATATGCTAGCTAATCCATCGATCTATTTCCGTAAAATTAAAAAAATCCATCGATCTATAGCATGTACGTACTTTTTCTTTGTTGTCTCAGTGCCTAATTAGTTGGACGAACCGTGAATCGATAACAAAGTGATAATCGACGATGTAGTAGCGAGTAAAACTGTATCTATATTTTCTAAAATTAAAGCCCAAAGTAATAATAAATAAATTTGTGTTCATACTATCGGTGCTAAGCATACATACGTCTACCTTGAACTATAAATCAAATTATTTTTTTCACTATTCTGAAAGCAAATCCGAGTCAAAGGAATAAGAAATAATATTGTGTTTGAACTAACTTGTAAAAACCAACTGGGCATGTTAATGCAATAAATGTGTGTATGTTAAAGTGTAAAGTTAATTTGCATAAAATTGTCATAGCGTTAATTTTCCACACCAGAATGAGAAAATCATAAAATTATAAGATATGGACTAAATTTTTTGAGTAAGGCAGGTGAGATGAAGTAGAAACATAGAAGGCTTCCCTACTTATTTAACCTTTAATTTGTGGTGGTTATATAGCAACCTTATTTCACTTACTGTAAAAAATATACTCCCTCCGATTCATAATAAGTGTCACACATTTTATACTAAGCTAATATAAACTTTGTACTAAATGAGCGTATTATGTATCGAAGTAAATATATTATTTCTAATTGTATAATAATATTTTAAGTAACTATACATTTATTAATAAGAAACATTCAATACACCAAAGAGATACTAATTCCACTAATATTACAATTCCTATAGAGGGAGATACGTATGTATTTGTACCAACTACTCCTATCAAACGTATCTCTCTTATCTTGCAGAAGATCGTTAATTAGTTCCTTGATCCACGAGTACGTAAAACTAGTACGTGATCCATCGCCTCCTATCAGAGCCGGCGTGATGGACGCCGACGGCATCTGCCTCCCCAACGATCTCCTCCTCGACATCTTCCGGCGCCTCCCCGGCCGCTCCCTCGCCGTGTCACGGTGCGTCTGCCGGGCATGGCGCGACCTCGTCCGCGACCACACCCACACCCTCCTCCTTCCCCAGGTCTTCCCGCGCGATTTCGCCGGCGTCTTCCCCCACTACTACGGATACGACCCTGATTTCACCTTGTTCGGCCGGCCGGCGTCGGGCGACGATGCCGATGAGCCAAGCTACCGGCGTCCCTTCTGGGTCCATTGGAATTGCCTCATAAAGCACCACTGTAACGGCCAGGTGCTGGTCCAAGTGTGACACGTGCAAGTCCAAGTCTGACCCTGCAGATATGAATCCATATGTGTGCAACCCGGCCACGTTGCGGTATGACCGCCTCCCGTGTCCGCCGACGACGTGGTCGTGCACCGTCGAGGGCTTGTTCCTTGCCTTCGACCCAGCCGTGTCGCGGCATCATGAGGTGTTTTTCCTTCCCAGAGAAAAGCTACAACGACAAGGAGAGCCACATGAGTCGTCGCAAGCCAGACGACCGCGTTGGATATATAGATTGGCGGGATATGCTCCGATCGAAAAAAAATATTGGAGAAAAGCAACCATCTGAATCTGCCACCGAGATGCCAAAGGTATTCAACGTGTTTGTCTTGTCTTCTCAGACAGACCAATGGGGGAGCCGGGCGTTCACGCCGGGGCACTGCGCCTCAGCACACCTGTACGATGTGGTGACCGCACCCCGCCGTTTGGACCAGCGGGTGTGGTGGTCAGCTGGGAAGAGTACTGGCGTGGCTCGCTTTATATGCATTGCCACAGTGGTGTCCTCGTGGTCTTGCGTTGCTCGGACGGGACATACGACCTTGTTCGGCTCCCAGGGCTCCCTCTATATGGCGATGAGAGCTTGTATGGAGGCACATTGCCAATGAGGTACTTAGGGAGCTATGATAGAGGGATCCGCTATGCGGAGATCAACGATTTCTCGCTTCAAGTATGGGATCTAGTGGAATTGGCCAATAATCAGTTGGGATGGACATTGGCACATGAAGCCAACCATAAAGAGCACGACCGTATGATGAATTATTTGAGGCGTAACCCAATGATGCAACCAAGAATGACATGGGCAGTGGTTGAAAGTGAAGAGGACGAGGATGATGAAGGAAATGAACAGAACGAAGACAACTACGACCAGGCACAAGATGAAGAGGATGAACAACAAGATAATGATGATGATGAAATACTGGGTGAATTGAAAGATGAACAAGATATCTATGATGATGATGATGATGAGGAGGAGGAGGAGGATGATGTGGGGAGTAGAGACGGTTCAGATTACTCATGGAACTCGGACGAGCACAATTTCATTGACTTTGATTACGATAGAATGTCACAAGAGGACCATTGGGGATGGGGCTGCAATATTGTTGGATTCCATCCATACAAGGACGTGCTTCTCCTCAAATTTAGTGACACTATGGTGGCGTATCATCTGCATACTTCGAGAATGCAATACCTAGGTTACATATATCCTCAAAAGCATCATCAACAAGATAGAGATGTTGCCGGCGCGTTCCCATACCATCCTTGCTATGTCGATGCAATTCTGTCAAGAATAACGTCCGGGTGATTTTGGAAACAGTGCATCACTATGTTGTAATTTTATTATAGCACAATCTACGTCCTTAGTCAGTTAGTCTTAACAACAGTCTTGTTACACACTTAACAACATGGTAGCCTTAATTTGAGAATCATTGGCAAACAACTTTCTGGCTGGACATAAAAGTCACTAACTAAAACATTGCAAAAAATAAAAAGGAAATCTTCATGCCATGTCACCAAGTATATATAATTTCAGATTCATACTTTCTTTTGATATTGAGAGAGGGAGAGAGAGAGAGATTCATCAGTCCACCAATTAAGCAACCAGTGATCAGTCAAGAGCATAGATAAAAACAAATCATAAGAAGATTTTTTTTGGAGGGAAACAACATAACTCTATTGTGTATTTTTATTAATTTTAAATAAATAACACAAAAATTTGAAAAAGGATAAAAAATAGCTATACAAGGGGAATTACAACAACATGCCGACGTCTTCAACATGTCAAGGCTTTTCTCTCCGTGCTAAGGCTCCGGATGAAGATTTTTGTCCGACTGGACTGGGCAGCGATGACGATGTGTGCTGTCTTTTCTCTTGAGGGTTGTTGTGGAGTCTAGATGTGTTAGGATGTAGCATGAGGTTGTATGTAATTCTTCCGATGCCTCCTGCTGGTTGCGTAGGTGCACCGTTTTATCTCGGGATCGACTTTGTAAGAGGGTTACCTCTTCACCTTGTATCGTTTGACCGTGTACCTTGGTTCGATTATTTTATCTATAAAAAATGGCAAAAGCCTATTTTCTAATTACAACAACATGCATGAAGGCAACCGGAAAACACCATAAGGACATATGAAGGTTGCAAACTAACAAATGGCGATGATGAATATGTAGTGGGACATACAATCGGCTAGACCATGCGCGATGAGTTCACACACTCGTCGACAATCACACATGGGAGATGGTTCCTCAATCGCCGCACGCCAATTTAGGACAGTATAACTGGGCACAATCCCTGCCCTCACAGCGATTTGCTTTTCTGACCGTCTGATTTGCGTTGTGATCATTCCTGACTGTTGATTTCTCAAAAAAAAAGTAACAAGAAACTGGGCCAACTATCCTATAGGGCCGCTGCTCCCGTAGCCGAATTGGAGGCCTCTGGTTGATTGGGCCGGCTTGCTGTTTTGGGCCAGTGTATACACGAACCGCTCGCAAGACTTTCCTCCCCATCGCTCCTTTGCCAGCGCTGTCTCTCCCAGCCGCCAAGACCTTGACCTCGACCAGGACCGCCGCCGCCGCCGCCCAAACCTTGATCTCCACTCGACGCCGGTTCCATTAGATTTGCGACGCGGATTCTTCGTTCTCGCTCCCTTTGCCCTAGCTCTACCCCCTCCTCTTCCCGCCGCCACCCACGACAGTTCGTGACAAAATAGCTCTTCCCCGCGTCGTCATCCGCACACGGTGGTGGGACAAGCACCGGCGCTGCTGATGCCCCCTCGTGTGGCCGCCGCGCCGCAATGAGGAGCTCATCGTGGCGCAACAGGTGGCGCCCACGAAGAATAAGCGACGCTGGCCCAGCCCTTAGCCAGAGATACGTGCAGACGTCAGGGTGATTTCAATTGGGGACTCGTGTTGGAAGGGGCTCGGGGCACGGATCACTTTGATGGTCTCTTATGGCTATCAGGTTCGTTCATGTTCGCTCATCTTGATAATATATGTACTTTCAGCTAGGATTGGAAAAATCATGTTTTTTAGCATGCATTTTTTTCACAAATCCATGCCAGATCATGCATACAGGGAAATAAGGAATACTGAAGAACCGTATTCTCTTGTACACTTTGCTCTACGGTGCTGAAAACAAAAAACTAGACTTACTTACTTCTGGTTGTGATTACTATTTTTTCAATCCTTACATTAAACATAGCAGTGCATATGAATATATTAGGCCATCTCTTTGTTTAAAATTGGGTTGTTGTAACTTCATATGTAATATGCGAGCCTTCCTCCTACCTCCCTCTCTCCCCAATTCTTTCTCCATGGTATGTAGGAACTCTACTACACCCAATTCTTTGATTCCTCATTTTTTTACCGAGTTTGCCGTGACTTGCTGCTACAGGTTTGTGATTACCGAGGTTCTTCTATACCTCAGGTTGTCAAGGGGGTTGTGTTTGTCGCCCTCGATTATTGGAACATGATAAGGCCATTGTATGTGTAGAAGTAGTGGGCATGTTTCAATACATATGGTTGACCCCGAATTTGAGTAAGGCTGAGTGTAGTTCTGTAGTTCAGATTCTGTACCATGTTTTCTTGTGCACTTTTATTTCTTGTGCTAGGGTGCGACTGTGCACACAGAATTTTGGTTTCAGTCGTAGGCTTGTAGCTGATGCTTATCAATTCAATCACACTTGAAGTATTTGTGTTTACAAGTCAGGCAAATATAACATGGTGTCCATCTGCACATACAGAGTCAATGCCGTATATATTGTTATTATTCATGCTCGGTTCAACTTGGTTGGCTTCTCCCTTGCTGCAGATTCAACCTTCTTCCTACCTTCCTTTCACCCAGTTAATTATGGGTTCTGACTTTTGTTATAGTTTCTTCCCAATTTGATGCAGGTGGTGTTACTGTATGAATTGGGAATCCTGTAGTTTTTTTTAATCTCCAAATGGCTAATGGCCAGGTTAGTATTTGTACGTGTGCTCTTATTGGTGGTGTGCTTGCTGCCACTGGTTTGAAGACATAATGGATATATGCATAATTATGTTATTCAACTCCATCGATATGTTTCTTGCCTCTGTTTTTAATCTCTTTATTTCTTGCGCATGTATATGCTTTGTTATTTGTTAAAAGGCTCATCTGAGATATATTTTTTGACATACTTAGGAATTTACTTAGTTAGATTTTCAAAGTCTTTTTAGATTTTTAAAATTATATTTGTTCATACCACATGTAAATTCTTTATGTTGCAAAAATTGAAAGTTATGTTTTGGTTTTGGTGCAGCCCATGAAGACATGGATGTTGCCGGCGAACACAAGAAGATAGAGTCTGTCGGATGATGCATCTGTATGATTGGCCAGTCAGCAATGGTGAAAGCAAGCTACAAGACCAGTGCGCTCCAACTATGAACATGACACTCATCGTTGGCCAAATACACAAAAGTTCCTATGCTAGAGACATAAGTTCTCCTTTCACAGCTTGCGCTTAGGGTTGTACTATGAATGATCAGTGCAATTATGCAAGGAAGAGAGATCACTAATTAAAGTATTGATTTGTTCAGCAACTCCAGAACAGATGCTTGCCAGTACATCTCAAATATCAAACACACTAAAGAGGTTCAGGAAGGAATCTATTCTCTCCTTCATAATATATATGAGATATCAACCGGAACATTTTGGTTGTTTCTCAAACGATTCATATGGGAATCTAAGTTATTTTCATAGGTTTTGAACTGTATGTTCATCTACTTAAGATCTGATGTTTGCTTACATTAGCCAGTACTGATAGTACAATTATTTCCTTAAAGTTTATCTCAAATATGAGTAATATAATTTTTGTTTATATGTTGAATATGTGGTACGAACAAATATAATTTTAGAAATAATTTGTTTTGCATCTGATGTTTGCTTCAGAAGGTATTTTCAATGCTCTTATTAATTGTTTCTGTATCATTCTAGGTAAACCTAATACTTCATTTGTATAAATATCTGATTCAGGTTTTACATGCTCAATTTTTCTTGAAGGCATTTTCCCTACTGTATACATGTGAGGGTGCATGTATAACTAATGCACACTTTTCACAAATGACCAGGTACATCATTATAACCTAATTCCTCTTGGTTGCCAAGCATGGCGTTCTTTCGGAGGTATTAATTATTTCACAATGCAACTTGTATAAAATCTATGATGAAAATTTATGTCAACAACTATATGTATGATTGTGTTGTTGCTCATTATCCATCTTGACAATACTCTGCATTTACTATGTGTACATTGTTTCATATATTGTCATATCAAAGTCGGATTATACAAAAAAAGTATACTAATATCCATCTATATTATGTTTTGTGAAACTGTATGTTTATTGTATAAACAGACGGGCGCTGCAACGCGCGCCATCAATGATCTAGTATCATCAATGTCAAGTGTGTTTTTCATTGCAGGCGGTAATTACTCCCTTGCATGCTATAAGGGCTTCCCAATGCATTGTTTCTTAGCACAATATCATAGGAGCAATAAAAATTTAAGATACAACCCCCACAATGCATTGTTTTTTAGGCTGGTTGTAATGGGTAGTATCATAAGTTGGTATCATGCATATGATACTAGTGCATGATACTACTCCCGTAATGCATAGTATCATATAGTAGTATCATAAGTAGTATTATTTATTGCCATGCAAGACACATAGTAGTAGTGCATTTAACATGATACGGTATCATAATATGATACTACATCCTCTCTTTCCTCATTAAATTGCTTGCTACGTCATCAAAATTGCCTAGTTGGCATCTATGATACTACCTATGATACTTCCATTACGGGCAACCTTAGAGGTTGTTTCTTATTTAATAATTTTAGCTTCATGCATAAATGTGATTGGTTTAATCATGTTTTTTGCATATGGCTACGTGCAAGAGTTGTATCTTAGCTAAGGCTGGTCACAATGGGGAGTAACTTACACTAGTAACATATACGGATTACGAGTCTATGTTACTACCTCCACAATGGGTAGTAACATATATGTAGTGTCATATAAGATTTTATTTATTAGATTATAGACTCATATTGTCTTGGTATATGTGATGTTACTCAAAGAGCAAGTAACTAGCTAAGTTACTACAAACATCTCTCTCCTCATTAACTCATTGCCACATAAGCAAAATTGCTGAGTTGGACTCTATGTTACTGCTAAGTTACTCCCCATTGGGACTAGCCTAAGGCTTCCTGCAATGCAAAGGTGCTAGTAAGTGAGGTGCTAAAAGCATTAAATGTGCTAAGCAACCATAGTCTCCAAAGCATTGGTGCTTAGTTTGTTGTTGCTAAGCTTCCCTCATTTAATGGTTTAGTAACTAAAGTCTTGCATGCATAGGTCAGATTTCTCTATTTTTTATGTTTTTGTCTAGGTTCATGTGACTAGCACCGTGTCCTCCTGGAGTCACTAAACTTCTCTCTCTCCTATTAATTAGGGTGCCACATAGTATTTTTTGCCTTGTTGGCATGCTTAGCACCCATCCAAGGTGGAGCATTAAGAGCAGTCTAAGATACAACATTCCTCTTTTTTTCATTAAATACTATGCCACATAAGCAAATGCTTATGATTACGTGCTAAGATACAAGCATCGGGAGTGCCCTAATGCGCTTCGGGTCGGGTCTGACGTGTTTGGTCAATCAACCAAATTGGCGTGAAAAACACCTTTTTTCACGACACACTCAATGAGGAAGTGTTTTGCCTTCAACAGCAGACGTTCGCTTAAGGACATGACAAGCGTGGACGTTTTTTATGGTAACTGATGTATATACGGATGACAATTGCAGTGTATAAAACATGACAACTCGCTGTAATTTTTTCCTTCGGTTGCCACGCGCGTGCTAGCTGTTACCATCCGTATCTACAGCGATTGCTATACAAAACGTTCGCTTTGCCATGTCCGGGAATAAATGTTCGCTCTCTATGATTACCAAAAAAAAGATGAAGTAGTGAATCATGGAATGGAATATTTCACGAATTGTCGCCTGATGACATGAATCATTCATCGTTACAAAAAAAAATTTCCCCACCATAAATAAACCTACTCCTTCCGACCCATATTAATGGGCACACACCTGGTATAACTCTAGTACAAAGTTGTACTAAGTGTGTACCCATTAATATGGATCGGAGGTAGTACCAAATTGATGACCTATTACCTCCGATCCATATTAATAAACTCAACTTTGTCTAGATTTGTATGTAGCTCTTCCAATGCATTGTTTCTTAGCACAATATCATAGGAGCAATAAAAATTTAAGATATAACTCCTACAATGCATTATTTCTTAGAGGTTGTATCTTATTTAATGATTTTAGCTACATGCATAAATGTGATTGGTCAAATCATGCTTTTTGTATATGGCCACGTGCAAGGGTTGTATCTTAGCTAAGGCTATTTCCAATGGACCGGTGCTTACCAGAGGTGCTAAGTGAATTAAATGGGTTAGCAACCAGACTTCTCAATGCACAGATGCTTAGCTTCTTGTAGCTAAGTTTGCTTTATTAAATTAGTTTTGGGATCTTCATATTATAGAAACTCTGTAGCTACTTTGTGGTACGTACTAAAGTGAAGAGGTGGTTGTTCAGTTTTGCACAAAGAATCAATTTTGCCTAGGTACCAGCGCTTGGTACCGTGTCCTCGTGAGGATACTATACAATCCTCTCTCCACATTAATTAACTTGCCATGTCAGATTTCTACTCACGTGGACAGCTTAGCACCGGTCCAGGCTGGAGCACTGGGAAGGGCCTAAGATACAACTTCACTCTCTTTCTTCATTAAATAGTATGCCACATAAGAAAAATGCATATGATTACGTGCTTGTATCTTAGCACGTAATCATATGCATTTTGCTTATGTGGCATGGTACTTAATGAAGAAAGAGAGGGAGGTTGTATCTTAGCTAAGATACAACCCTTGCACGTGGCCATATGCAAAAAGCATGGCTAAACCAATCACATGTATGCATGAGGCCAAAATCATTAAATAAGATACAATCACTAAGAAACAATGCATTGTGGTGGTTGTATCTTAAGTTTTTATTGCTCCTATGATATTGTGCTTAGAAACAATGCATTGGAAGAGCCCTTATGCATGCGTATCTAGACAAACTTAAGTCCATTAATATGAATCGAAAGGAGTACTTATCATTTTCGTATATATAATTTTGAACTTGCCAAATTTTCGTCTTTGGCTCAAGCGTCGCGAGGTGATCATTTTCCTCCACTCTCCGATCGACACGCCCCCACCCATTCCGTCTCCATTTTTTCGCTCGCGCTCCCGTTCCCGCCGCCCCAATCCTCCAAAACCCTACCGACCTCCACCCCGCCGGCGATGGCGCCGCCCCCGGCCACCGGTAAGCGTCCCCCAGACCCTGCCTACAGGCCCGCAGCGACGGCGGCTCCTCAAGGAGGCGGCCGACGGCGACCTCGACCGCTTCAAGAGTACGCCCGCGCCTGCCTCCCCCGTGCTGGTTTTCCGCTTGCTTGGTTGCGCTCGATCCTGATTAATTTGGGCGGGATTTTTTTTCCGTCAGGCATCGCGAGCGCGCTGGACGGCGGGAAGGGCCGCGTCAAGGAGGTGGTGGAGGCCGCCAGGGACGGAGGATCCGGGGCGCTGCACGCAGCCGCCGGCAACGGGAGGATGCCCGTGTGCGTGTACCTCGTCGAGGAGCTTCGCGTGAACGTCAATGCCGCAGACGACAAAGGTGCTCTGTTCGGCTTCCTCCTTTCGATTTCGACAATTGTTAGAAATTGAGATCAGTGATTCACCAGCGACACAGTCAGTAGTATGAAACAATTATTGTGTCAGCTGTGTGTTATCTTCATTTTAGGGGAAAATGGGAAAAACTCGAGTTCCCAATTACCCACTTTGCCAGCTTAATCCGTACGTCCAAACAAACACCAGCAAGTGTTAATGTGATTTCAAATAGAGGAGCCCTCGCTCGGTTTGGCAGGCTGACGTGGTGCTTGCCTCGACATCCAGCGAGGATCCAAATGTGGATTGTAATGTAAATCCTTCGGACTGAGATAGATACATGTTTCACAGTAAACAGGAATAACCTTAGTGCGGATTTTGTTCTTTTGGTCAGAACATATGATTTATTAAACTTCTTATTCCGATGGTTTTGATAGGTCACACACCTCTGGATTATGCACTTCGTGGTCGGAATGTGGATACTGTGAGGTATCTCCTTGATCATGATGCCGATCCAGAAAAGCGTGGTGAACACGGAATGACCGCCCTCCATGTGGCAGCTGGAGCAGGTTCTCCCTGTGCTTATGTATGCCATATTTCTATCTGTTCATCCTTTCATGTGCACATGTCACCACTTATGCAACCATCATTTGTCAATGTGTTTTGGTAGGATGCAGACTACAGAATTTACTGCTACCTCCATTCTTCTCTATTTGTGTTTGTTGACTTTTTGTATAGTCTTCAAAGTTTCATTTTGACTACTACTTGTTTAACATCGTTTTAATATGTACTAACGGAATTATACTTTAATAAAAGAAATTTATAAAGACATAGCAATATAATTTTTATAGTATAACCAATCTTGGTAGCTATCGACATATTAGTGGTCAAATTTCCAGATGCTTTGACTGTGCCTGCTGTAAAAGGATATGTTAAAAAGATTGGACGTAGTATAAGATAGAGGACTTATGCATGGGGATTATATGTTCAGATTAACTATTTTAAGCTACCTATTTTCATTTGACCTAGTGATATGCGTCTGTGACTAGCATTGTAACGAAACAAGACTAGAATATTGGTTCTCCATGATTAAAAATTAAACAATCATTATATTCATTATACCGTTAAATATGGTTCTCTTAACCTGTCTTAACTTACTAGACAATTAGTTTTTGGCGTTGCATTGAGCATCTCAGGCACGTTGATCCAAGTGTGATTCAAAATTTGATGTTTCATTTGAATTAGCATCTGGTACACATCCAATTGGTATTTGAGTATGGCTTGTATAATACTTCCTCCGTCCCATAATATAAGATCATTTTGCAAGCTAAATAGTCTTATATTATGGGACCGGCGGGGGGGGGGGGGGGGGGGGAGTATATGAATGCTCTATTGTTTTAGCCACCATACCATTAGAATTCTACTGTTATATGTCTAATACTACCCTGTATTTCTAATTCAGGAATGTGTGAAATGATAGAAGTCTTGCTCTCAAAAGGAGCTGATGTTAATTCCGTTTCTTTCTGTGGGACACCATTGCATGCTGCTATTGTTGGAAAGCAGGACGCTGTTGTGAAGACCTTGTTGGATCATCATGCTGATGTAAAGCTCCTTTTATGTTATTCGTAATGTTTGATCTACTATATTTAAAATGCGCTCATAATCGTTGCAACATGTTTTTGATTTGTTGTTTTTCTGTTATCTTCTTTTAGATAAATTGGTTTTGTCGTGTTGAGATGACATGTTTTCAAAAGTAGCACCCAGTACTGAAGTATTTTGGTTAATTTTAGTACCCCTTAACTTTTCCACCACAAGTTTCATTTGGGACTGTTAGTGAACCAAAATTTCTTTTCGTGTCAGGCTTGCAAAATTTGATCGTGTAACACTATTAATTCCTTAGTTTCTCTTGACAGTGTAACAAGGCAATGGCCATACATTATACGCCTCTGATTGCTGCTATCCATGTCCCCTCACTGAAATGTGTGAAACTTCTGACTAAGGTAATGTACATCTTTCTTAATCCAATTGTATTTTATTTTATTTAGTGACTAGTAAGATCTCTGAGATTGTGTCATTTATGGCACACTTATTTCCAATATGCTTACTTAACTTCTTCTGTATTAGGCGGGTGCTGATGTGAAGGGTGTTGGTCCACTAACCCCCTTAATAGCCGCCGCAGATGATGGTTTAACTGATTTCTACAAACCTTTACTTGCAGCTGGTGCTGATCCTGATATTCGCGATGATGTAAGGTTTAGTTTCTCATGTTTTGTTTTTCTTATATGTGCATGTTCTTCACACTATGGAATGATGGTTTACACACAGGCAGTTTTACCAAGTAACGAATTGCTGTTGGTATCTGGACTTATGAAAGATCGTGTATTTCTTGATTCAACTAACGGATGTTACTATTGATATTTGGTGTCCAATGGATAGTTGCATCTTAGTGCATTCGCAACAGGATTGTCACTGTGAAGCTTGAGATATATAATCTTGATAACATTATACGCATATCTTCACATTTTTTTCTCTTCTGTCCATCGGATAACTGTGTTCAGATTGTAGTGCACATATGTTGAAAGGCTGATCTGTTATGTAACTATCATATTATCTTTTGTCATGGGCATGGGCAGCTAAGCAGGTGTACATAGCAGCGAATCGGCCGGTTTGCCAGAATGGGTCATGTACGCATGGTTGTACATCCGTCTGGCTGCAACGTAGGTCCAAAATTATGGAGTGAGCCTGCGAGTGGAAAAATATACTGTCATAATTCTGAAATCCTATAGTGATGTCAATCCTTGACATTCTGCATGCAACATCTTCCAGTCTATCTGTGGGAGTTCCCTTATCACTTATTTATGGTAGTATAAACAGCAGGATAGGTTGTCTCATTAATGTCTCATGTACATAACTTGTCAACTAAGGACGTCTCATGTACTACGACCTCTGGTCACAAATACTGGCTGTTTTGGACATTGAGAAGGTGTCCAAAATAAAACTTTGATCACTAATTTCTTTTGTAATGTAGTAATGGAGGCAAATATGGTTATAAAATCTTGGAAGTTTGTTTTGAGAACAATCATCACATATATTTTCATGTTTGAAATATAGTTAAATTTCAAAAAAAGACTACATGTATGTCCCAAATGGCATTACTCCTGACCAGGGGAAGTTCATTTCAAGTAAGCAGAAGTAATTCAGAATTTATGATTCAGTGAATTCAGTGCAATGAAATGTGAGCTTTGTGTTCTTTGCAATGATCAATTTTCGTCAGATTTTTGTGTGATGGTCTGCTTGTTGCAGATTTAGAGGTGCTTCACATCTGTTTGAACTATAATGTAAAGCGACTGAATTTACTAGGGAAACTATACTATACATGTTTGTATTTGTTAATCTACCATTCCCTCAAGTAAAATGTGTCTTTGCTTTATATTAACAGGGAGGTTGTGACGCCCCCAAAATCAGACCGTGTACAGTAATCATACACGCAAGGTACACGATCGAGATTAGGGACTCACGGTGAGATATCAGAACACAACTCTACAAATAAAATATTACAAGCTGTATAATACAAGCCAGGGGCCACGAGGGCTCGAATACAACAACTCGAGAGCACAAAGTCAGCGGAAGCAAAAGTATCTGAGTACAGACACAAGGATACACGGTTGCCTTAAGAAGGCTAGCACAAAATCAACACGATCGAAAAGGCGAGGCCTCCTGCCTGGGAACCTCCAAACTACTCCTGGTCAAAGGGGAACTCGACGTCGTAGAAGGCATCGGGGATCTTCACGTTGCGGTGGTCGGCATCGGGGATCTCCTGCTCCTAGACTCCAACGTCGACTGCAGCGGCGGGTCAGGCGAAACAGTAAAGGAAATAAAGCAGGTGAGTATCTAGTATACCCGCGAGTCTTACGTCCGCTACTAAGCATTTATGCATTTGTATCAAATGGAAAGGGGAGGCTGTATATAGTGGACTGCAAGATAGAAATCAGAATAAGGGTAAGGAGCTAGGCCTATCGAAGACTAGCATCTTCCGACGAGTCTTGCAGCATGAGGTAAGAATCAGCCAACAGTTTATAAGCATGAATGTAATAACAATGCAACAGAAGTTGCTGCAGCATTGTATAATAGTAAGTTGTATAGATAACAATTATATATGCCTCCGAGATCCCCTCCTCGACTTCCCTGCGAGGAAGAGAAACCGGAACCAACAGTTTAATAGTAGTAGTTTGTAGTAGTAGGCTCTGGCTTCAGCATAAAGCGTCTTGTTACCGTGGACACGGCTATCCGAATAGATTATCATCCCTGCAGGGGCTGCACTACTGTTACCCTACACGCTCGGATCTCCAGGGTGGCGTACACCTTGTTAGGGAATGCCCCACCGAGGCTATCCGACACGCCGAGGCCCATCCTACGGCTCATCAGAGAGGTCCCCGCCGGTCTACAGCCCTAAGTGCAAGGGGGTCATGGGCCTATCACCCCTCGCTCTCCGGGTCGTTGTGCGCCAAGTGGATCCAGTGCCGCAGCACGATCCGACCCAACCACAATGCTGAACTGGACGTCTTTCAAAGCTTTCAAACGAGACCACAACGCGGAGGGCCCACACCGTAATCCCACGTGGAGGTAGTGCGTATAGGGCACGTCGACCCACTCAAGTCATCCACCTGAACCGTTAAGTCATTTTATTATTATCTGCCGGGACAACCGTTATCGTTGCCCCTTTCTCGGTGAGTCGCGGACAACGACAACAGCTAGGACCACCAGTAACGTCGGTGCCTTCCCTGACGTCCCACCAACTCGTGCGGTTACCAACAAGGTGAACCGTCTCCTTACCTTGTCTCGCGTTTGCTCCGAAGAGCTCGACTTTCGTACAACAGGATACCCTTCGGCCACGAACAGTACCAGGCCCGCCGCACACCGGTGGAATACACCTGACCTGTCGTTCCGCTAAGATACCCTGCGCGGGCACCGTTGGGTCACCCGACTCCTTACCTGTAAGGACACCAGTTGATTCGAGTGCCTACCATCAAGTGAAACCAGGAGGAATCACCCTCGATGGTACACTTGAAGAGGTTCGACAAAGACATCAGCGGAATGAACTAAAGAGGAATATTCTCGTATCACCCCGGTGGTGCCGAGACACCAGCGGAATGAACTAAAGAGGAATACCCTCGTATCATCCCAGTGATGCTACGCTACTGAGCCGACGAGAGTGAAATACGAGTCCGTCCACTCGTAAGTCAAACTCTAAGCGACTCGGCAGAGTCTCGCCGTTGTAGGTTCCCTAGGGCGTCTGCATTGATCCGTACCTATTGCAGTTGTATATGTTTTGTATCCGCGTCACTCCCCTGAGTGGCCACGGCCCGCTATATAATCCTAGCTAACAATGCGCAGGGCTCACTGCTGAATAATGCATAATTATAATAGGCAGCATAGGATAAGGGAGGTACATCAAGGGGCGACAAAATCAGGCTATGCAATTGAATAGGATTGTAACGTAGCAGCAGCAGTAACAATGCCTAGTGTAAGAAAGTACGGAAAGGTAGGCGATATCTGGGGAAGAGAATGGCTCTGCTTGCCTGGAAGCTCGACGGTAGGGGTACGGTCGTCGATGAAGTAGTCGTACTCGGCAGCGATGTAGTCGGCGACAGCAACGAGGTGTATCGGAGAATAAAGGGGGGGGGAGAAACAATAAATACACAAAAATAATAGCAATACAAATGCAAGACATAACCGATGAATTGTAAACGGGGTTCTAACGCAGTACGATGCACGATACTCGGAGCGGGGATTCATCCGGGGATGAAGTACCGGCCCCGGGTGATTACCGGACAGGGTGTCCGGAGGGGGAAGGGATCATGCCGGAGGTGACGTGGACATCCGACAAACGTATGGGTGGTGTATCCGTGTTAGTTGAACTTCCGTGTTAGTTGAACTATTCTGAACAACTTTCGTGTTCAGAATAAATTCATCCGGATAGTTTTACCGGCACCGGGCGTCTGACAAACAGATGAACCGGAGGGGAAATGTTCCACGTTTGGTATGCCAGAGAGGTGCGGTGGGGGTATGGGTAGCGTATCTGGGTTCGCGATATCTTTCTGAGCAACTTTGATGTATAAAATATTTTGATCTGACCTACGGTTTATTTTATATGATTTTCTAGAGTTTTAAACCATTAGATAATCATTTCTCGATTTATTTTATGGTTTAATTCAAAATTATCCGGAATAGTGGGGTTGACTGATCAACTGACAGGTGGGACCCTGGTGTCATTAACAGGGCTCTAATAAAATAATTCATTTACATAAACAGTGCAAGGGGTCCAGCATGTCATTGCCCCATATCTGGATTTCTCCAAAATTTGCTAAGTGTGGAAATCCCGGTTATAAGTATACATTAGCCGTGTTCGGGAGGCTATGGTTTAGGGTTCCCCTCCTCCGATGAATTTGTGTCCTATACCAAACTTCATCGGTTGTCCGTGATCTCGAATCCGGTACGGATGGAATTTTTAGCAGAGCCCGTTTACTTAATTAAAACTCGGACCAGAAAGTACTACTTAACAAAATTTCCAGAATCTGTTAAAGTTGGCGTTTTGTGATTTTCGTAGGAATTTATCTATGCATCGAATGGAGTTGGTCCAATGGAACAAATGGGAGCTTGTTAGGTGTACAACCAATCCACATAATTTTATCCAGGTTTAAATTGTGTTTGCCCATATTTTACTGCTGTTCAAAGTAGTATCCTTCATCAGTTTTTGGTACTTAGCAAAATTTAGAAAAGCTTCAGTAGAAGCAAGCAACAGCAGCAACCATGCAGGTTCAGCAGCAGCGACAGTGGCAAGGGCGGGTGGGGGGCTCGACCACGAGCAGCCAGAAGCGCGCATGTACGTGCAAGGCGCGGCCAGGCTCAGCCGGCGCGCGGCTGCGAGGCGGTGAGAGAGACCAGTGGAGCCCGGGGCGCGGCCAGAGCACGACCAACACGGAGTGAGCACGGGCGCGGCACGGGCGATCGGAAAGCTGGCTCTGTCCATGGTGGCCACGGTGCACGGGACGACGACGACAGACGGCATCGGGGAGAGAGAGGGGGGGTGCTCACATAGGCAGCAGGGTCGGCTGGGGCTCGCGTAGGCCGCGGTGGAGTGGGGATGGCGGAGATGACCACGGCGGTCGTGGGCACCAGGGGCGGCAGGGGCCAGGCGTGGGGTAGGCGAGCCGGCCGGCGAGGAGGGGCGTTGGAGCCAGCGTGGCCACGGCGGCGCCATGGCCAGCAGCCATGGCGGCTAGCCCTCGGCGCGAGGCGGGCACCAGGGAGTGGAGGCGGCTGCGGATCTTGACGGTGAGAGGGGAGGCAGCGCTGAGGGGCGTCGGGCGGAGGAGGCCGGCGGCCGACGCCCGCCGGGGTTGGCTGCGGCGTACAGTGGAGGGAGGGGATCGGGGGAGGGGGAGGGAGGGGAGAGATGCGGGATCGTGGGTGGGGGGGTTGACTCGGGCGCCCTTACGACTAGGCCGTCGGGGGGTGGGGACAAGTGGGCTGGGTGGGCCGGTGGGGGGGGGGGGGTTTGCCCAGACGGCTTTTTTTTGGTATTAAATTAAATGCATAGGCATTTTTGTAAAACTTGAAAGTTGCTCCAATATTAGTGTTAGGTAATATACAGTGGCTAATTAAAGTTTGAACTGTAAATAAAATCATTCATCATTTTATTTAAATAATTATTATTTAATTTGGACTTTTTAATCTACTGTTTTATTTGTTTGCATTATTTTATAGCACAATAAATAACAAAAACTATACCAACCTGGTCCAGAGATTATTAGTGAATTTATAAAAGTGGTTGGGCAATTTTTGGACAAACTTTAATTGTCACCTAGGTTTTAATATTGCACCCAAGGCATTTGAAGATTTGATTTGAATTCAAATGAAAAGGGTTGGACTTTTTATTGATTCATGATGAGCAAGGTCCATGATCACATTGCTTTTGAATATCACCCAACATGATTATTGAAAGGATCAATGCAAAGGTGATCAAAGTGAAATTAGCAACAATGATTTGACTGTAGCAAAAGGATTACTGTTCCAACAACAGTGATTACTGTTGGGTTACTGTAGCGTGACACCCGGGGTGTTACAAATCTCCCCCACTACAAGAATTCTCGTCCCGAGAATTTGAGTGGTAGAAAAAAAATCCATATTTTTCGCGAAGGCGAACTTCACGTTCAGGAGTGGCTTCATGCTCAACATGATTTGACCACCGAACCTTAACGAACTCGACTGTGTTTTAGAGGTCCTGGTAGAGTTCACCATCTCACCGAAGGGTGAAAATTTGAACAACTCTAGTGTGTCAATAGATTGCAGCCGTGTGGTTTTCAACCAAACCATCACCAAAACAAGGTTGATGGTGACAAGCTTGAGAAAGTGTGGGGATGGGGGTAGTAAGGAGCCCAACTCCTTCAACTTTGATGGTGACGTTAGGAGCCATCATGCCAACATGCCACTGGCATCCGAGGGTTACGACGGATTATCGGGGTATGCGTAGTACATCGAGATAATAAAAGAACGCATGAGAAGTCTGAGGCGGATATGCATGCATTCGATGCCGATAACGAATGATGAAAAGGGGTCCAGAGCATCAGGCATAAGCACTCAGTCTAATATCAAACGGAATATCACAAGGTCAATGACAAGAGTCAGGTTTCGATCCTGTGGAACTGTGGGTTATGGGCCCACATTGTATAAGAAGGGTGGTGATATTCCATGCGATCGCGATGCAAGGTTTGTCAGAGAACATTTCGTCAGTTATCTCGGCAACAACGTCGATAACAAGGACAGTGGACAAAGAGAACCATTTTTCTGCTCGTTAAGACGAGGGGGACCAATAGGCAAAGTTCTCGTCCATCGTCGGTAACCAAAAAGGTTATTCACGATAGTAACAGGTTGTACCACAGAGTAGTACATCAAAGTGTTTACATAAGCAGGGGATTATCACTGCTCAGTTAAGACACCTTATAGGAAAGGTTAAACAGACCAATCGAAAGGAAGATGTGATGATACACATGTATCAGGTGTATATCTTTCCCAAAGGAAAGCAGAAAACGATATATATGATCAAGTTGTATTGGCACGGAGGCAAGGGAGGTTGTCGACGATAACACAAATCATCGAGGGCAAGGATGGTATTTCACATGATGAATCCAATTGACACATGGGAGAAGCCATGTAAGATTAGTCAGATAATAATCCACCAAAGGTCGGATGGTTCGCAAAGAATCTGATGTGAGTATCGACACTCAACCAGAAGGAGAAAGAATGCAAAGGAATCGGGTGACAGAAGCATCGGAATAATTCGATGCTTAAGTACAAGGGAATTACGATGTCCACATCGGGAAGTGGATGTAATTATCCATACAGACTTATTGATGGCAGGGGATTGCAAGGCGATGAACACGTAGGTTCTCGGGAATTCATCGAAGAGTAATCGTCAAAATCTTCAGGTGGATCAGGCGATCATCGGGAATGCAGAGCTCTCCGGGAGGCAGGAGGTACGTGAACCTAAGTCAGAGTTATTAAAACTTTACCAGCAAGGATAAGAGAGCAGAGTCCCAGAGCATAGGTACGGAGAAAAAAGATCCTAATACAAAAGATATCACACGGGGTGATAACAATGTGGGCCCGTAAGCCAAACATTAAGTTAGCAAAAATAGTTTTGCAAAGTCTAGACTCAACTTCGACCAAGGAGTTGGATGGGGTGTCCTACAGGAAGTCAGCTCTGATACCAACTTGTGACGCCCCCAAAATCAGACCGTGTACAGTAATCATACACGCAAGGTACACGATCGAGATTAGGGACTCACGGTGAGATATCAGAACACAACTCTACAAATAAAATATTACAAGCTGTATAATACAAGCCAGGGGCCACGAGGGCTCGAATACAACAACTCGAGAGCACAAAGTCAGCGGAAGCAAAAGTATCTGAGTACAGACACAAGGATACACGGTTGCCTTAAGAAGGCTAGCACAAAATCAACACGATCGAAAAGGCGAGGCCTCCTGCCTGGGAACCTCCAAACTACTCCTGGTCAAAGGGGAACTCGACGTCGTAGAAGGCATCGGGGATCTTCACGTTGCGGTGGTCGGCATCGGGGATCTCCTGCTCCTGGACTCCAACGTCGACTGCAGCGGCCGGTCAGGCGAAACAGTAAAGGAAATAAAGCAGGTGAGTATCTAGTATACCCGCGAGTCTTACGTCCGCTACTAAGCATTTATGCATTTGTATCAAATGGAAAGGGGAGGCTGTATATAGTGGACTGCAAGATAGAAATCAGAATAAGGGTAAGGAGCTAGGCCTATCGAAGACTAGCATCTTCCGACGAGTCTTGCAGCATGAGGTAAGAATCAGCCAACAGTTTATAAGCATGAATGTAATAACAATGCAACAGAAGTTGCTGCAGCATTGTATAATAGTAAGTTGTATAGATAACAATTATATATGCCTCCGAGATCCCCTCCTCGACTTCCCTGCGAGGAAGAGAAACCGGAACCAACAGTTTAATAGTAGTAGTTTGTAGTAGTAGGCTCTGGCTTCAGCATAAAGCGTCCTGTTACCGTGGACACGGCTATCCGAATAGATTATCATCCCTGCAGGGGCTGCACTACTGTTACCCTACACGCTCGGATCTCCAGGGTGGCGTACACCTTGTTAGGGAATGCCCCACCGAGGCTATCCGACACGCCGAGGCCCATCCTATGGCTCATCAGAGAGGTCCCCGCCGGTCTACAGCCCTAAGTGCAAGGGGGTCATGGGCCTATCACCCCTCGCTCTCCGGGTCGTTGTGCGCCAAGTGGATCCAGTGCCGCAGCACGATCCGACCCAACCACAATGCTGAACTGGACGTCTTTCAAAGCTTTCAAACGAGACCACAACGCGGAGGGCCCACACCGTAATCCCACGTGGAGGTAGTGCGTATAGGGCACGTCGACCCACTCAAGTCATCCACCTGAACCGTTAAGTCATTTTATTATTATCTGCCGGGACAACCGTTATCGTTGCCCCTTTCTCGGTGAGTCGCGGACAACGACAACAGCTAGGACCACCAGTAACGTCGGTGCCTTCCCTGACGTCCCACCAACTCGTGCGGTTACCAACAAGGTGAACCGTCTCCTTACCTTGTCTCGCGTTTGCTCCGAAGAGCTCGACTTTCGTACAACAGGATACCCTTCGGCCACGAACAGTACCAGGCCCGCCGCACACCGGTGGAATACACCTGACCTGTCGTTCCGCTAAGATACCCTGCGCGGGCACCGTTGGGTCACCCGACTCCTTACCTGTAAGGACACCAGTTGATTCGAGTGCCTACCATCAAGTGAAACCAGGAGGAATCACCCTCGATGGTACACTTGAAGAGGTTCGACAAAGACATCAGCGGAATGAACTAAAGAGGAATATTCTCGTATCACCCCGGTGGTGCCGAGACACCAGCGGAATGAACTAAAGAGGAATACCCTCGTATCATCCCAGTGATGCTACGCTACTGAGCCGACGAGAGTGAAATACGAGTCCGTCCACTCGTAAGTCAAACTCTAAGCGACTCGGCAGAGTCTCGCCGTTGTAGGTTCCCTAGGGCGTCTGCATTGATCCGTACCTATTGCAGTTGTATATGTTTTGTATCCGCGTCACTCCCCTGAGTGGCCACGGCCCGCTATATAATCCTAGCTAACAATGCGCAGGGCTCACTGCTGAATAATGCATAATTATAATAGGCAGCATAGGATAAGGGAGGTACATCAAGGGGCGACAAAATCAGGCTATGCAATTGAATAGGATTGTAACGTAGCAGCAGCAGTAACAATGCCTAGTGCAAGAAAGTACGAAAAGGTAGGCGATATCTGGGGAAGAGAATGGCTCTGCTTGCCTGGAAGCTCGACGGTAGGGGTACGGTCGTCGATGAAGTAGTCGTACTCGGCAGCGATGTAGTCGGCGACAGCAACGAGGTGTATCGGAGAATAAAGGGGGGGAGAAACAATAAATACACAAAAATAATAGCAATACAAATGCAAGACATAACCGATGAATTGTAAACGGGGTTCTAACGCAGTACGATGCACGATACTCGGAGCGGGGATTCATCCGGGGATGAAGTACCGGCCCCGGGTGATTACCGGACAGGGTGTCCGGAGGGGGAAGGGATCATGCCGGAGGTGACGTGGACATCCGACAAACGTATGGGTGGTGTATCCGTGTTAGTTGAACTATTCTGAACAACTTTCGTGTTCAGAATAAATTCATCCGGATAGTTTTACCGGCACCGGGCGTCTGACAAACAGATGAACCGGAGGGGAAATGTTCCACGTTTGGTATGCCAGAGAGGTGCGGTGGGGGTATGGGTAGCGTATCTGGGTTCGCGATATCTTTCTGAGCAACTTTGATGTATAAAATATTTTGATCTGACCTACGGTTTATTTTATATGATTTTCTAGAGTTTTAAACCATTAGATAATCATTTCTCGATTTATTTTATGGTTTAATTCAAAATTATCCGGAATAGTGGGGTTGACTGATCAACTGACAGGTGGGACCCTGGTGTCATTAACAGGGCTCTAATAAAATAATTCATTTACATAAACAGTGCAAGGGGTCCAGCATGTCATTGCCCCATATCTGGATTTCTCCAAAATTTGCTAAGTGTGGAAATCCCGGTTATAAGTATACATTAGCCGTGTTCGGGAGGCTATGGTTTAGGGTTCCCCTCCTCCGATGAATTTGTGTCCTATACCAAACTTCATCGGTTGTCCGTGATCTCGAATCCGGTACGGATGGAATTTTTAGCAGAGCCCGTTTACTTAATTAAAACTCGGACCAGAAAGTACTACTTAACAAAATTTCCAGAATCTGTTAAAGTTGGCGTTTTGTGATTTTCGTAGGAATTTATCTATGCATCGAATGGAGTTGGTCCAATGGAACAAATGGGAGCTTGTTAGGTGTACAACCAATCCACATAATTTTATCCAGGTTTAAATTGTGTTTGCCCATATTTTACTGCTGTTCAAAGTAGTATCCTTCATCAGTTTTTGGTACTTAGCAAAATTTAGAAAAGCTTCAGTAGAAGCAAGCAACAGCAGCAACCATGCAGGTTCAGCAGCAGCGACAGTGGCAAGGGCGGGTGGGGGGCTCGACCACGAGCAGCCAGAAGCGCGCATGTACGTGCAAGGCGCGGCCAGGCTCAGCCGGCGCGCGGCTGCGAGGCGGTGAGAGAGACCAGTGGAGCCCGGGGCGCGGCCAGAGCACGACCAACACGGAGTGAGCACGGGCGCGGCACGGGCGATCGGAAAGCTGGCTCTGTCCATGGTGGCCACGGTGCACGGGACGACGACGACAGACGGCATCGGGGAGAGAGAGGGGGGGTGCTCACATAGGCAGCAGGGTCGGCTGGGGCTCGCGTAGGCCGCGGTGGAGTGGGGATGGCGGAGATGACCACGGCGGTCGTGGGCACCAGGGGCGGCAGGGGCCAGGCGTGGGGTAGGCGAGCCGGCCGGCGAGGAGGGGCGTTGGAGCCAGCGTGGCCACGGCGGCGCCATGGCCAGCAGCCATGGCGGCTAGCCCTCGGCGCGAGGCGGGCACCAGGGAGTGGAGGCGGCTGCGGATCTTGACGGTGAGAGGGGAGGCAGCGCTGAGGGGCGTCGGGCGGAGGAGGCCGGCGGCCGACGCCCGCCGGGGTTGGCTGCGGCGTACAGTGGAGGGAGGGGATCGGGGGAGGGGGAGGGAGGGGAGAGATGCGGGATCGTGGGTGGGGGGGTTGACTCGGGCGCCCTTACGACTAGGCCGTCGGGGGGTGGGGACAAGTGGGCTGGGTGGGCCGGTGGGGGGGGGGGGGTTTGCCCAGACGGCTTTTTTTTGGTATTAAATTAAATGCATAGGCATTTTTGTAAAACTTGAAAGTTGCTCCAATATTAGTGTTAGGTAATATACAGTGGCTAATTAAAGTTTGAACTGTAAATAAAATCATTCATCATTTTATTTAAATAATTATTATTTAATTTGGACTTTTTAATCTACTGTTTTATTTGTTTGCATTATTTTATAGCACAATAAATAACAAAAACTATACCAACCTGGTCCAGAGATTATTAGTGAATTTATAAAAGTGGTTGGGCAATTTTTGGACAAACTTTAATTGTCACCTAGGTTTTAATATTGCACCCAAGGCATTTGAAGATTTGATTTGAATTCAAATGAAAAGGGTTGGACTTTTTATTGATTCATGATGAGCAAGGTCCATGATCACATTGCTTTTGAATATCACCCAACATGATTATTGAAAGGATCAATGCAAAGGTGATCAAAGTGAAATTAGCAACAATGATTTGACTGTAGCAAAAGGATTACTGTTCCAACAACAGTGATTACTGTTGGGTTACTGTAGCGTGACACCCGGGGTGTTACAAATCTCCCCCACTACAAGAATTCTCGTCCCGAGAATTTGAGTGGTAGAAAAAAAATCCATATTTTTCGCGAAGGCGAACTTCACGTTCAGGAGTGGCTTCATGCTCAACATGATTTGACCACCGAACCTTAACGAACTCGACTGTGTTTTAGAGGTCCTGGTAGAGTTCACCATCTCACCGAAGGGTGAAAATTTGAACAACTCTAGTGTGTCAATAGATTGCAGCCGTGTGGTTTTCAACCAAACCATCACCAAAACAAGGTTGATGGTGACAAGCTTGAGAAAGTGTGGGGATGGGGGTAGTAAGGAGCCCAACTCCTTCAACTTTGATGGTGACGTTAGGAGCCATCATGCCAACATGCCACTGGCATCCGAGGGTTACGACGGATTATCGGGGTATGCGTAGTACATCGAGATAATAACAGAACGCATGAGAAGTCTGAGGCGGATATGCATGCATTCGATGCCGATAACGAATGATGAAAAGGGGTCCAGAGCATCAGGCATAAGCACTCAGTCTAATATCAAACGGAATATCACAAGGTCAATGACAAGAGTCAGGTTTCGATCCTGTGGAAGTGTGGGTTATGGGCCCACATTGTATAAGAAGGGTGGTGATATTCCATGCGATCGCGATGCAAGGTTTGTTAGAGAACATTTCGTCAGTTATCTCAGCAACAACGTCGATAACAAGGACAGTGGACAAAGAGAACCATTTTTCTGCTCGTTAAGACGAGGGGGACCAATAGGCAAAGTTCTCGTCCATCGTCGGTAACCAAAAAGGTTATTCACGATAGTAAAAGGTTGTACCACAGAGTAGTACATCAAAGTGTTTACATAAGCAGGGGATTATCACTGCTCAGTTAAGACACCTTATAGGAAAGGTTAAACAGACCAATCGAAAGGAAGATGTGATGATACACATGTATCAGGTGTATATCTTTCCCAAAGGAAAGCAGAAAACGATATATATGATCAAGTTGTATTGGCACGGAGGCAAGGGAGGTTGTCGACGATAACACAAATCATCGAGGGCAAGGATGGTATTTCACATGATGAATCCAATTGACACATGGGAGAAGCCATGTAAGATTAGTCAGATAATAATCCACCAAAGGTCGGATGGTTCGCAAAGAATCTGATGTGAGTATCGACACTCAACCAGAAGGAGAAAGAATGCAAAGGAATCGGGTGACAGAAGCATCGGAATAATTCGATGCTTAAGTACAAGGGAATTACGATGTCCACATCGGGAAGTGGATGTAATTATCCATACAGACTTATTGATGGCAGGGGATTGCAAGGCGATGAACACGTAGGTTCTCGGGAATTCATCGAAGAGTAATCGTCAAAATCTTCAGGTGGATCAGGCGATCATCGGGAATGCAGAGCTCTCCGGGAGGCAGGAGGTACGTGAACCTAAGTCAGAGTTATTAAAACTTTACCAGCAAGGATAAGAGAGCAGAGTCCCAGAGCATAGGTACGGAGAAAAAAGATCCTAATACAAAAGATATCACACGGGGTGATAACAATGTGGGCCCGTAAGCCAAACATTAAGTTAGCAAAAATAGTTTTGCAAAGTCTAGACTCAACTTCGACCAAGGAGTTGGATGGGGTGTCCTACAGGAAGTCAGCTCTGATACCAACTTGTGACGCCCCCAAAATCAGACCGTGTACAGTAATCATACACGCAAGGTACACGATCGAGATTAGGGACTCACGGTGAGATATCAGAACACAACTCTACAAATAAAATATTACAAGCTGTATAATACAAGCCAGGGGCCACGAGGGCTCGAATACAACAACTCGAGAGCACAAAGTCAGCGGAAGCAAAAGTATCTGAGTACAGACACAAGGATACACGGTTGCCTTAAGAAGGCTAGCACAAAATCAACACGATCGAAAAGGCGAGGCCTCCTGCCTGGGAACCTCCAAACTACTCCTGGTCAAAGGGGAACTCGACGTCGTAGAAGGCATCGGGGATCTTCACGTTGCGGTGGTCGGCATCGGGGATCTCCTACTCCTGGACTCCAACGTCGACTGCAGCGGCCGGTCAGGCGAAACAGTAAAGGAAATAAAGCAGGTGAGTATCTAGTATACCCGCGAGTCTTACGTCCGCTACTAAGCATTTATGCATTTGTATCAAATGGAAAGGGGAGGCTGTATATAGTGGACTGCAAGATAGAAATCAGAATAAGGGTAAGGAGCTAGGCCTATCGAAGACTAGCATCTTCCGACGAGTCTTGCAGCATGAGGTAAGAATCAGCCAACAGTTTATAAGCATGAATGTAATAACAATGCAAAAGAAGTTGCTGCAGCATTGTATAATAGTAAGTTGTATAGATAACAATTATATATGCCTCCGAGATCCCCTCCTCGACTTCCCTGCGAGGAAGAGAAACCGGAACCAACAGTTTAATAGTAGTAGTTTGTAGTAGTAGGCTCTGGCTTCAGCATAAAGCGTCCTGTTACCGTGGACACGGCTATCCGAATAGATTATCATCCCTGCAGGGGCTGCACTACTGTTACCCTACACGCTCGGATCTCCAGGGTGGCGTACACCTTGTTAGGGAATGCCCCACCGAGGCTATCCGACACGCCGAGGCCCATCCTATGGCTCATCAGAGAGGTCCCCGCCGGTCTACAGCCCTAAGTGCAAGGGGGTCATGGGCCTATCACCCCTCGCTCTCCGGGTCGTTGTGCGCCAAGTGGATCCAGTGCCGCAGCACGATCCGACCCAACCACAATGCTGAACTGGACGTCTTTCAAAGCTTTCAAACGAGACCACAACGCGGAGGGCCCACACCGTAATCCCACGTGGAGGTAGTGCGTATAGGGCACGTCGACCCACTCAAGTCATCCACCTGAACCGTTAAGTCATTTTATTATTATCTGCCGGGACAACCGTTATCGTTGCCCCTTTCTCGGTGAGTCGCGGACAACGACAACAGCTAGGACCACCAGTAACGTCGGTGCCTTCCCTGACGTCCCACCAACTCGTGCGGTTACCAACAAGGTGAACCGTCTCCTTACCTTGTCTCGCGTTTGCTCCGAAGAGCTCGACTTTCGTACAACAGGATACCCTTCGGCCACGAACAGTACCAGGCCCGCCGCACACCGGTGGAATACACCTGACCTGTCGTTCCGCTAAGATACCCTGCGCGGGCACCGTTGGGTCACCCGACTCCTTACCTGTAAGGACACCAGTTGATTCGAGTGCCTACCATCAAGTGAAACCAGGAGGAATCACCCTCGATGGTACACTTGAAGAGGTTCGACAAAGACATCAGCGGAATGAACTAAAGAGGAATATTCTCGTATCACCCCGGTGGTGCCGAGACACCAGCGGAATGAACTAAAGAGGAATACCCTCGTATCATCCCAGTGATGCTACGCTACTGAGCCGACGAGAGTGAAATACGAGTCCGTCCACTCGTAAGTCAAACTCTAAGCGACTCGGCAGAGTCTCGCCGTTGTAGGTTCCCTAGGGCGTCTGCATTGATCCGTACCTATTGCAGTTGTATATGTTTTGTATCCGCGTCACTCCCCTGAGTGGCCACGGCCCGCTATATAATCCTAGCTAACAATGCGCAGGGCTCACTGCTGAATAATGCATAATTATAATAGGCAGCATAGGATAAGGGAGGTACATCAAGGGGCGACAAAATCAGGCTATGCAATTGAATAGGATTGTAACGTAGCAGCAGCAGTAACAATGCCTAGTGCAAGAAAGTACGAAAAGGTAGGCGATATCTGGGGAAGAGAATGGCTCTGCTTGCCTGGAAGCTCGACGGTAGGGGTACGGTCGTCGATGAAGTAGTCGTACTCGGCAGCGATGTAGTCGGCGACAGCAACGAGGTGTATCGGAGAATAAAGGGGGGGAGAAACAATAAATACACAAAAATAATAGCAATACAAATGCAAGACATAACCGATGAATTGTAAACGGGGTTCTAACGCAGTACGATGCACGATACTCGGAGCGGGGATTCATCCGGGGATGAAGTACCGGCCCCGGGTGATTACCGGACAGGGTGTCCGGAGGGGGAAGGGATCATGCCGGAGGTGACGTGGACATCCGACAAACGTATGGGTGGTGTATCCGTGTTAGTTGAACTATTCTGAACAACTTTCGTGTTCAGAATAAATTCATCCGGATAGTTTTACCGGCACCGGGCGTCTGACAAACAGATGAACCGGAGGGGAAATGTTCCACGTTTGGTATGCCAGAGAGGTGCGGTGGGGGTATGGGTAGCGTATCTGGGTTCGCGATATCTTTCTGAGCAACTTTGATGTATAAAATATTTTGATCTGACCTACGGTTTATTTTATATGATTTTCTAGAGTTTTAAACCATTAGATAATCATTTCTCGATTTATTTTATGGTTTAATTCAAAATTATCCGGAATAGTGGGGTTGACTGATCAACTGACAGGTGGGACCCTGGTGTCATTAACAGGGCTCTAATAAAATAATTCATTTACATAAACAGTGCAAGGGGTCCAGCATGTCATTGCCCCATATCTGGATTTCTCCAAAATTTGCTAAGTGTGGAAATCCCGGTTATAAGTATACATTAGCCGTGTTCGGGAGGCTATGGTTTAGGGTTCCCCTCCTCCGATGAATTTGTGTCCTATACCAAACTTCATCGGTTGTCCGTGATCTCGAATCCGGTACGGATGGAATTTTTAGCAGAGCCCGTTTACTTAATTAAAACTCGGACCAGAAAGTACTACTTAACAAAATTTCCAGAATCTGTTAAAGTTGGCGTTTTGTGATTTTCGTAGGAATTTATCTATGCATCGAATGGAGTTGGTCCAATGGAACAAATGGGAGCTTGTTAGGTGTACAACCAATCCACATAATTTTATCCAGGTTTAAATTGTGTTTGCCCATATTTTACTGCTGTTCAAAGTAGTATCCTTCATCAGTTTTTGGTACTTAGCAAAATTTAGAAAAGCTTCAGTAGAAGCAAGCAACAGCAGCAACCATGCAGGTTCAGCAGCAGCGACAGTGGCAAGGGCGGGTGGGGGGCTCGACCACGAGCAGCCAGAAGCGCGCATGTACGTGCAAGGCGCGGCCAGGCTCAGCCGGCGCGCGGCTGCGAGGCGGTGAGAGAGACCAGTGGAGCCCGGGGCGCGGCCAGAGCACGACCAACACGGAGTGAGCACGGGCGCGGCACGGGCGATCGGAAAGCTGGCTCTGTCCATGGTGGCCACGGTGCACGGGACGACGACGACAGACGGCATCGGGGAGAGAGAGGGGGGGTGCTCACATAGGCAGCAGGGTCGGCTGGGGCTCGCGTAGGCCGCGGTGGAGTGGGGATGGCGGAGATGACCACGGCGGTCGTGGGCACCAGGGGCGGCAGGGGCCAGGCGTGGGGTAGGCGGCGCGGAGGTGGTGGCGAGCCGGCCGGCGAGGAGGGGCGTTGGAGCCAGCGTGGCCACGGCGGCGCCATGGCCAGCAGCCATGGCGGCTAGCCCTCGGCGCGAGGCGGGCACCAGGGAGTGGAGGCGGCTGCGGATCTTGACGGTGAGAGGGGAGGCAGCGCTGAGGGGCGTCGGGCGGAGGAGGCCGGCGGCCGGCGCCCGCCGGGGTTGGTTGCGGCGTCCAGTGGAGGGAGGGGATCGGGGTCGGGGGAGGGAGGGGAGAGATGCGGGATCGTGGGGGGGGGGGGTTGACTCGGGCGCCCTTACGACTAGGCCGACGGGGGGTGGGGACAAGTGGGCTGGGTGGGCCGGTGGGGGGGGGGGGTTTGCCCAGACGGCTTTTTTTTTGGTATTAAATTAAATGCATAGGCATTTTTGTAAAACTTGAAAGTTGCTCCAATATTAGTGTTAGGTAATATACAGTGGCTAATTAAAGTTTGAACTGTAAATAAAATCATTCATCATTTTATTTAAATAATTATTATTTAATTTGGACTTTTTAATTTAATGTTTTATTTGTTTGCATTATTTTATAGCACAATAAATAACAAAAACTATACCAACCTGGTCCAGAGATTATTAGTGAATTTATAAAAGTGGTTGGGCAATTTTTGGACAAACTTTAATTGTCACCTAGGTTTTAATATTGCACCCAAGGCATTTCAAGATTTGATTTGAATTCAAATGAAAAGGGTTGGACTTTTTATTGATTCATGATGAGCAAGGTCCATGATCACATTGCTTTTGAATATCACCCAACATGATTATTGAAAGGATCAATGCAAAGGTGATCAAAGTGAAATTAGCAACAATGATTTGACTGTAGCAAAAGGATTACTGTTCCAACAACAGTGATTACTGTTGGGTTACTGTAGCGTGACACCCAGGGTGTTACAGAGGTCTACTGCCTATAGAGATTGCTGCGCGTAAAAATAGACGGAAAGATGTTGAGATCCTTTTTCCGGTAACATCCCGTATTCCTTATGTGTGTGATTGAAGTGTTGATGGGATACTTGCTTATGTCAAATCAGTGCCAAAGGAAGAGGTATGAATTCGAGGATTTTTGGCATTACTAAGATTATTATCATGTCTTAATACTTGCAATAGGGCAGCCTGCTTGGGACAAAAGGCACAAGAGCATTTTCTATTCTTTATTAGAATCTTATATGCATTCCCTAGCTTGAAGCAAGTGTATGAAAGTTTAAACACGTATTTTTAAAACCAATTGGATAAGTGGAATATCACCATAGGATTGAGTGAAATAAAATTGACATAAGCTTTCTCTCTTAAAAAGTTGCAGTTTATTTAATCTTCAATTTTTCTTATTACCCATTTGAAAGATTTCATTCCATTGACCCATGAAGACATTTATTTCTTATTTCTGGAACCAAATCAAGGTATTGATTGCATTATGGATAAAACTGCCGAATGGGAACGAGATGTGGTGTCAAATGTTTGTCTTCCTAACTTGAGGGTCCTCGTGTTTTCTTTTCCCACTTAACGTTACATATAATGACTAATCTGAAAATATTGAATTGACATACGCACACTGCTGATAATTTTCTTTTGGGTGGTCTCAGTTCAAGTGGGTGTGCTCAGTTTGCATGATCTTCTGAGTTTGACTGTTTCAGGACGACCCATTATACAAAATGGGGCCAGCTTATCTGAAATCAGAAGGAAACAAGGCATACAAGAAAAAAATATATGTTTCTGCAATAAATTTCTACAACATGGTATGTCTTGTACTATGCTCTTTTACCAGCTCCAAATTAGTCAGTGCAAGCCCCCACAAAAGAACCCGCCTAATGTATCATTGTGGTTTATGAACTAGTTGAATGGTTTGCAGAAATTTGAATCCCCTGTAAGAATCCAAAGAATATATTTTAATTCCTTTGGTGCATCCACATTTTATTTAATTCAGCAGTGTAAATCTGTGCATATGCTGTAAATGGTAAGTGCTACACTCTTGGTTTCAGTAGCAAGGTAATGGTGGTGAGGGGAAGCCATTGTCCACTGGGTGGTTCCATGGCCACCATGGCCAAGGGTTGGTGCATGAACTTGTTATTGGTTAGATTATTCCAGATGAGGCCAAATCTATCAATAGAATTTAACATAACCCACAGTCACCAAGTTCCTGGGTCAAATTGGGTTGAGGAACGGGGTGCACTACTTGTGAAAGGTTTTGACAAGGCCAGGGCAAGATTGTTCCTGTGTTCCTGGGACGAGGAACATGGCATAGTTCCACGTTCCCGGTGACTGTGATCTAACCTAAATACCTAATCGGTATATTTGAATCAAAGTGAGATATTATCTTATCCGGTTCCTTCTGAAGCCACACCTTCTTGCTCCCCACATTATGTTATCTTCGTGCCTTGAGCTGCCTCCTTCGATAATAGAGCTAGAGCCCCACCAAAACAGGATGCTATTGTCGTTGTGTAACAGGCATACAGTAAGTGATGTTCTTGTAGAAGGTTCTAAATCTCACTAACCTGTAATTGGCTTGTCTCACCTTGTACCGAGTATATGGGGATTGCCCTTGTGATTTGCTTCATCTCATAAAGGTTGGTTTAAATATGTTTATTTATCATTTAAACTCTATTTGTGCCAATAAAAAAAGATATTAAACACAGATAAAATGACATGATTATTGTCTACTCACTAAATTCTTTCCACAAAAATTAGGTGTCTTCACTCAATACTTAGTTGGTTAACTGCCTTCGACACCCTTTGTTTCAGAATATTTCTCCATTGAGGAAACAAGATTTAGTTATTTTCTTTTCACTGAAAATAGTGTGGGAGACCTCTAGTCATGATTGTAGTTATGATAATATTTTCCGGCATCTAGGACTCAACCTTTTATTCTAACTATAGAAAAAGTTAGATGTCTGGTTATTTAACATTAATATTTTCTAGTTTTAGTGCTTAAATAGTCTTTGGCTTGGACAAAACTAGTGGAACGGTGGGAGTATAATACTCCCTCGGTTCAGAATTAGATGACGCCCAAACGGATGTATGTAAACATATTTCAGTGCTAGATACATTCATTTCGACAACAACTAATTCCAAACGGAGGGAGTAGTACATAGCACCAAGTCGGACTGAATGATCTAATGCGCTCTAGTTTGTTGAAATATATACACTGTTTTATTTGGACTATGATGGATCAAATTGAAGGGGAGCCTTGGCGCAGTGGTAAAGCTGCTGCCTTGTGACCATGAAGTCATGGATTCAAGTCCTGGAAACAGCCTCTTGCAGAAATGTAGGAAAAGGTTGCGTACAATAGACCCAAAGTGGTCGACCCATCCCCGGACCCTGCACAAGCGGGAGCTACATGCACCGGGCTGCCCTTTTTTATGATGGATCAAATTGGCCAAGGCTAATGGATTCACTACATGCTTTTCGTGACACAAGCCTCTTAACCAACCTGGTTAATTGATTAACCAGACTGATTACCTGGTTAAACTTGTTCGCCTATTCATTTTGCATCACCCTATTTAAGGGGGGCTTTTATTTGTACTTGGCAGATTAAATTGGGCGACATGGCAAGTTTTTAAATATTTCACGTTCCTTGACAACTATGTTACGAAGACTCTTGGTGCTACCGTGTAAAACCCCATGTATTTTTTATGAAATGAAACATCATGTCTGTTGTAAAATACCAGCAAGTATTAAAACTCATAATGACTTCAGAACTTCATATAGAGGGAAAAAGATAATCTGAATAGATGACTCGACCACGTCTGCATCCTTTATAGTATTATTTATTTTGATTCTCCAATAGCCCACATCCAGTTTAGCACCTAATTCTAGTGATTCAACTGCCCATAAATTTCTTGTGTACAAAATGTGAGTAAGAAGTTCAACCCTGTATGTAAGTGACAGTTGCTAACGTGATTCATTATTGTAGGCAACCAAGCTTGATCCTGAAAATGTAACCTTGCATTCAAATAGGAGCGTTTGCTGGATTAACTTGGGTGAAGGAGACAAGGCCTTGGAGGCAGCTGAAACGTGTAGGATGATACGTCCTGATTGGCCAAAGGCCTGTTACAGGCAAGGGGCTGCCCAAATGTTTTTGAAGGTGAGATAAAACTTCACAGTTTACAGCTACTTCTGCTGTGGTCAGTCCCTTCTTATTCCCTGATGACACTGCAACCCCTCTGTGTTCAGAACTATGAAAAGGCCTATGATGCATTTCAAGACGGTCTGAAGTTGGACCCAACCAATGTTGAGATTGAGAACGCATTACGGTACCATACTAATCCCCATCCGTGTCTGAAATATAGTGTAAGATCAAACCTCGCTTTCGATTCCATTATTCCGTGTCATGATAAATCATATAGAGCATCATACTAAAACATCCATACAGTTAATATCTTTTGCATACTATTCAGTCCAATTCACTAGTTTGATACTCCTTCGGCCCCTCCGATCACAAATGCCATTTTAGGATTGTCCAAAGTTGAACATATTTAACTTCGACCATTGATAGTTGAAAAATCCAGACATTTAACATAAGGTTGATACTCCTACTACTTAATGTCCATGGAAGGTAATTTATAGTGTATTATTGTATCCAATAATGTCCATGGAAGGTAATTTATAGTGTATTACTGTATCCAAAACGATGTATTTTCAGAGAAATCGTGGTCAAAATTTGACCTTGTAGTTGTAGACCATGTTGATGTCATTAGGAACTTATATTTGTGACTGGAGGGAGCATATGATTTTTGTCTCAAGAGTGAATCCCAAATAGCGTCGTCATGCATTGCTACTTCGACACATCTATATAACGATAATAATGTCATAATTTGATTATGCAGGGAGGCATTTAACTCGTTGAAGATATCTCGTGCCAAAACAATCTCATGAACCATCACCCTTTGATCAGAAGAGACCTGCACAAGACCAGCTATTTTTGTGCTGGCTTCCTCTTCAACGTTGAGAAGTTCCGCATAGTACTGGAGTCAAGAGCTTACCTGACTAGACCATCTTTTGTGTCCTGAGGAATTTGCCAAGCTTCTTTGTACGAAGTAGATGGTACAACCTTTTACTGTTTCTCGCTACTTAATGCTGATCGTATGTTTGGATTCCTATTTCCTAGACGTGCTTCAAATATTTGTCTCTGCATTTTCGTGCCAAATTGCCAGAATTCAGTATGAATTAACTCGAGGTGCAGTAGCATAAAGTTGGATGGCTTCAGCCACGAATTGGAAGTGTCTTGAATTCCTGCCTCTATATTTCTTGTCTTCAGCTCAGGTGTCTTGGATTTTTTTAATGTAAGTAGCTAGTTTAGATTTTCTTAAATAATACGTTTTTTAATAATAAAATCAGTAATAGCACGCGATTTGGAAAAAATTGAAAAGTAGGTCGCTGTCGGCCGTAGTAGGAACGAAAGCTGATGATTCGGCCCGGCTATTGACGAAACGGGTCATTTCGGCCCTGGTAACGCCGAAGCAGGTAGTCGGCCCCAGCACCGCCGATCTGCATGGCTTAGGTTGTGCCTGCCGCCCGGGCCCCACCGTTTCGGCCTGGGTACGGCCGAAACAGCCTGGATAAGGCCGAAACCGGCCGCTCCCTCCCTCCTCCTTTCTTCTTCCTCCAGCTCTCACTCTTACCGAGCTCTCTCTCTCCTTCATTTTTCCCCTGACCGTGATCTCTCATAATAGCCAATAAAAATCAGATTTTTTTAGTGGAATCAATAGAGGAGGATGTAAGCATCAAGGATCTGGTCATGGGATAGCTTTTAGTGGCGTTTTGGGTGATGTTTTTGGGTGAGGAGGTGGAGGTTTTTTTTGCAACAATGGTGGATAGTAGTGGTGTGTGGTGGTGTTGTGGGGGTAGGAGAAGTGGTGCTGCGATGGTGGTGGTGCTCCTTTGAAGTCTGGCAGCGAGAAGAAAGTATTCGCATGCATCAAGGGTAATCCCTAGTTTTTTTGCAATTTTACATACGCGTACATGGTAATATATTTAGATACATTTTATAGATGCGGCATATATTATTGTAGATGATATAGATAAATTTTTGCTGGTATATTTAGTATATTTAGATAAATTTAGTTGGAAATTTAGTTGGCTCATTTAGTATGTTTACATATATTTTAGGCGGTATAAATTTTAGGTAGTTTACATAAAATTTATCAGATGCGAGACATTATATTTTAAGAGGTATAAATTTTAGGTAGTTTACATAAAATTTAGGTGGTTCATTTTCGGTGGTTTATATAAATTTTAGGTGATTCATTTAGTATGTAGTTTTGTAGATGGGCGATATTTTATTAGGGGGTATAAATTGTAGGGCAGTATATGTATATATGTAGTATTTAATGATGGAATATATTTTTTAGGCGAGGAGTCATGTCTGAATTTGTAAATGTTGTTGTTTACTATGGTTTTGGTACTGTCCGTGCAAATGAGTCGGGTGTTGATCTCAGTGAATTCCAGCACGTGGTGATACCGTTGACAGATCCAGAGAAAGTCAGAATTAGTGTGGTTCAGAACTATTTGACGGTGAATTTTGGGTTCGATCCTAATTTGTGGACCTCTAGGATTCAGTCATTATGGACCAAAGACCGTACAAATATTTGTTGGGAGTTGTTACCGCTAGATCGGACAAAACAGTGGTTGTCTTGGCTAGCATCATGCAAACGCCGAGGGACTCAACCCATCGTCCTAGTGTCCTTTGTGCCAAACCAGAATAATTTGGGACAAGATTGCGGCGGTCCTGAGCATTGTCAGAGTAGTGAGGCAACGGGGCAGATGAATGTATCTGGGTCGCAACCTTTTGATCAGTGCGGCCATGAAACACATACCACAGGACAAAGTAGTCAGTCATCAGAAGCTGTCAATATTGGCGAGGCTGATGGGGATGAGCAGGGGGGAAGAATGCAGGAACAGATGGAGAGGGAAGACGAGGATGGCTTGGCGGTAGATCTAGATTCAGATGAAGATGCTGCTGAACATGATGATGAGGAGGATGATGAAGAGGATGAAGAAGAGGATGATGATGATGAGAATGACGAGGATGTGCCTATTCCAGATTCCTGGAATTTGGACATGTCGACCGTCATGACTGTTAATGATGGACATGAATCATCGTGGGAGTATCACATGAATAATGTTGAAATTGGAGCTCAGTATAGCACGAAGCAAGCACTACGGGAAGCTGTAACGAAGTCGGCATTGACCACGCAAAGGATTTTCCAAACTGACGTATCAAATAAACAATATGTGACTATGACTTGTGTTGTAGAAGGGTGTCCTGCAAGGTTGCACGGCCATGTTCCGAAGTATGACATTAATTGGGTAGTGACGAGTGTCGTGGGCCACACATGTGTCCTTAAAAATATGATGCAAGATCATCCAAACCTAACATCAACCCTCATTGCGCGACTCTTGTTCAATGAGATAATTCAGAAGAAAGACATGGAAGTAAAGGGAGTACAAAGAGCGGTTAAGGCAAGATGGAATTATGATATTCCGTATGGGAAGGCTTGGAGAGCTAAGCAGAGGGCCCTAGAGAATAGGTTTGGGACCTTTTTTGACTCGTATGATAATGTTGTCCGTCTTCTTCGCACATTGCAGGAGAGGAATCCTGGCACATATGTCAATGTCCAACACTTCACAAATGATACGATGCGAGGTTATAAGATCTTGCACCGAGTGTTCTTCTCATTCAATATTTGCATAGAAGCTTTCAGATATTGCCGTCCGGTGTTGTGTGTGGATGGCACGTTCCTCACAGGCAAGTACAAGGGACAGATACTTACTGCAATAGGTGTTGACGGGAACCAACAGATTATCCCAATTGCTATGGCGTTCATCGAGAGTGAGAACTATGAGAGTTGGTTATGGTTCTTCAGGCATCTAAAAATGGCAGTTGTGAAGCATCGCCCAAATGTGTGCATCCTTCATGACAGACATGCTGGTATGCTGAAGGCAATTAAGAAATTGCAGCAATCTACCATGAACGAGCCAGCACCATGGATTGATTTGCAGAGCCGATGGTGTATGCGCCATCTCGGCGCAAATTTTTACTCTCAGTTTCGTAGTAAGCGCCTTATGAATCTGTTCAAAAGAATGTGCAATCAGAATCAGGGGAAGAAGTTTAAATTTTTGTGGGATAGGCTAAATGAATTTACTAGGAACCAAGTTAAGGAAAGAAAAGCTGCAGAAAAAGTTGCGCAGGCAGCTGCTGTGGCCGCACAAGCGGCAATGTTGGCAGAGGATGAGCCTACAGGTTTGTGTGACTTGCCTGGCATTGACCCACCTGGGACGAAGAGAAAGAAGGGAAGGAAAATAAAGAACTTTAAACAATGGATCGAAAAAGAGAATCCCGAGAATTGGTCTTTGTTGCACGACACACATGGTGCAAGGTACGGCATCATGACAACCAACCTTGCTGAGATATATAACTTTGTACTCAGAGGTAATAGGAGCTTGCCACTAACA
This sequence comes from Bromus sterilis, assembly GCA_950022295.1. Lineage (NCBI taxonomy): Eukaryota > Viridiplantae > Streptophyta > Magnoliopsida > Poales > Poaceae > Bromus > Bromus sterilis. The sequence continues at coordinate 446,003,552 of OX465595.1, read as the reverse complement.
GCAATTGTCGAGGGTGTTTTGCATGGAACAATGACTTATTTCAGAGATAGACGACAGGCTGCCATCGAGCATATTCAGGAGAACCCCAATACATCATATTGTAGAAAGATCGAACAGTACATGGATGCGAAGATAGGAAAGGCACGATCGCACACTGTCATTCCAGTGGGTAATGCAGAATGAAGGTATGAAGTACGCTTACCAGCCGCACGATTTGGAGCTGGTAATGAGTTGAAAACACATGAGGTTAGGATTGGTAATGAAGCACCTCCAACGTGTAAGTGCTCATGCAACAAACCTAGGTTGTTGCATCTACCTTGCTCACATGTGTTGGATGTTTGTTCGCAATTGCAGATTGACCCGTTAGCTTTTGTATCCTTCTATTACTCTAAGGAGGATGTGCTCAATACTTGGACAGGGGAGATGACCGGTTTTAGAGTTGTTGGTAACTTCAATAAGGTGGAGTTGACTGGACCGCAGATTACTATATGTCTGGAGGCATATATTCTCTGGTTATTGGGAAAGGTCATGTTCACTGATAACCACGTCGACACTATTAGTGCGAGGTTCATCCCTATTGCGCAAGAGATCTCGGTGGCACAGAACCAGGCTAACATTGTGCCGAGGAGTTTTGGTTCTGCCGTCTTAGCAGGTACGTACCGAGCTATGTGCAACGCTTGTACGAAGAATAAGGATATTTCTTCCATACTTGGTTGTCCACTATTCTTGCACCTATGGTCATGGGAGAGGCTACCTATCGGCCGACCTGACGTTGATGCTATGCGACCGTGGGATAGCCGCATTGATGCGTATGATGATGAGATGCCTACTGTTGGAAGCGTGTGGACACGTAGACAGGTAAACTTTGCATCGTTATCTTGTCATGTTATTCAAGTAGGCACTTCCTAGAACTAACTAGTTTTTGTTTGCAGAGACGGTATGCGCAACATCAAGTCAGGAATTGCTACGCGTCGTTCACGATGCAGTTTGATCAGCTGGACGAGGGTGAGGTGATATGGGAGCCATATGACCCTGCTACTTTGGCTGTGAGATTCCCGGGCGGGATTTCACCCTTGTGTACGAGAGATCAAGGATACTGGTACACTAAAGCCTTTCTTGTTTTCGGTGTCACTGTGGAGGAGATGGCGCAGCAAAGGGTCATGAGACAGTTTGGTCGGCGCCAACTGTCGAACCCTTCCCTTAGACTACCCCGCTTGCCACAGGATATCCACAGGTTCGTAAATTCCCTACATTTATTTACACATGCATGCGTAATATATTGTAGTATATAGAAACCTAATTTCCTGCTTTTATTTACACATGTAGGATGAGTCACCAAGCAGAGAGATCGATGACAGTATGGTCGCAAACCCTGCAGCCGTACATTGCGGGATGGGTGACTGCCACAACATCAGTGTGGCCATCGAATGAGCCATTTGAGGAATGGCGCGCAGATTTTGATGTGTATCTTCAGACGTACAAGCGTACAACTCGTCTATGCTTGGTGCAGACTCCTCGCCCTGAGCAGATGCAACCCCCTCCTGTTGCAGATATGTATCCACTTGAGGCTATTGCGGGAACCAGGCTCTATGCGGTAAGTAACAAGCATCTTATTTTTCTTTATGTTAGGTTTGATACATTATCCATTACAGGCAGAGTTGATAGATGAGATTCAGCGCGACGTGACTGCTTTTACCCCGCACCCCGAACATGTTGGGTGGTTCAAGCGGCTTGAGGATAAGCTACACAATGTCTACAACGTTCTTACATGTAGCCGCTCTACAGACGTTGTGCCCCGCCGTGAAGATCCTTCGCGCCACTCTTCCCACACTAGGGATTCACAGGTATCGGCCCCGCGTCATTCTATGCATCGTCAGGAACCACGTCCACGTCTTACGCCAGTACAGACTCCCCAACCACCACCCACTAGCCAGCCAGATCTTTCCCAGCCTGGTAGTTCATCGTGGCAGTTGCATCGACCTACTTACCATTTAGATCCTTCCCAGCCTGGTAGTTCAACGTGGATGCCACAACCAAATTACCCGTATGGGATGTACGAGATGCCACAACCAAATTACCAGTATGGGATGCCTCAATACGGGTGGAATCCATCTGCTGCTCCATTAAGTCAAGGCATGGGGCTGGGTATGTACTTTTCACTCTTCGTACTTATCAATAGGAAAATAAAAATGTACATAGTATTAACATTGCATCTATAGGGGGGACGCCGAGTCTTCACATGATACGCATGGCGAGCACGACATGTACGCCACTCCACCTCCGCCCGTCACACAGGAGACACAGGCACATGAGGAGGAACCGTTGCGCGGTCGAGGTTTGCGTGACCACCATGGTCCGAATCGCTGGGAGCCTTCAGGGCGTCGGCAGCGTCCTCCGAGACAGTCGCGATATCGTAATCATACAGACCAGTGAGACATTTATGTATGCGACATTTATGTATCCGACTTATTTATGTATGAGACATTTATGTATCCGACTTATTTATGTATGAGACATTTATGTATCCGACTTATTTATGTATGAGACATATGCCTATTATATTTTAGTGCTCAGTAATTTTACGAGGGATTCTCAGTCTTAAATTAAATGAAACTACTTAAGCTGAAAGTAAGATACGATGTAGTGCTTATCGCTAACAGTACATAAAGTCGACAACACTTTTTTTTCCACGGTAAGTTTCCGCGCTTGTCTGGCATAAAGTCATCATCACTATCTTCAGCGGGCTTTGCTGATGCATTGCTTGATTTCTTCTTGTTGGATGACACTGATGCAGCACTCTTACCAGTTTTTTTTCAACGGTAAGTTTTAGTGCTTGTCTGGCATAAAGTCATCATCACTATCTTCAGCCAGCTTTGGTGATGCATCACTTGATTTCTTCTTATTCTTCGAGCTTGAGCCTTCATCAGTTGATACAGATTTTGGCGGCGGAAGAGAACAAAATAGAAGCTTGAACCATTCCAAGTTCTGACGATCGTAGTTCATTGTATCCCGGTCCACATTGTATCTCTACGATTCGCAAATTTAAGAAAACGAATCAAAACGACAAACATATTAAATACATAAGACAAATATGAAATTTAAATTACCTTATGAAACTTAATATAATCATCAGTTGGCATATCTATCATATGATGATCTAAATCTTCAAATGATCCTTGGAATCGCGCTGATTCATAGATTAATTCACAAAGTCTTTCCCACCTTGCACGCAACCGAAAAAGCTCTAGACGAATGTCTGTTGTGCTTCTACTTTGACAAGCTGTTTGTCTCAACCTTTGCAAGTTGCTCTCACTGCTAACTAATTCTTCAAAAGATACACTTGGAGTTCCATGAACCCCTTTCTTCATTCTAACAGCACCTATCAAAATAGCACGAGATATCTCTCGGGGAAATGGACGAGGATCACCCATGACTGCGAAATGAGAAGAGTGAATGAGGAGAAGAGGCAAAGATGAGCTCTTTTTAATGAACCGACGAGCCTCAGCGCCGAAAGCGTTTCAATACCTGTCTCCTCAGCGCCGAAAGCATTTCAATCCCTGTCTCCTCAGCGCCGAAAGTGTTCCAGTCTATGTCTCCTCAGCGCCGAAAGCGTTCCAATCAAAGAAAGAAAGGGCTCGTGAGAAAGAAAATATCCACGCTGGACTCAGTAGATTTGTGTGATACTATCTTCGATTTCGCAAGCGGTTGTATCTTAATTTTAGTAGTTACATGTATCTTTAGTACTGCAATGTATTATTTCACTAGTTAAATGTATCTTACTTGCAGTATTGCAATGTATCTTTATTTTACTACTTAAATGTATCTTTAATTCCAATGTAGTTTTTTTTAATTGCAATGTACTGGAATAAATTATCAACTCGCAAAAAAGAAAAAACAACTTATCCAGGCAGCTTCGGCCTTACCAAGGCCGAAACGGTGGGGCCCGGCGTCTGCACAGTGGAATCCATGCAGGTCGGCATTGTCGCTGCCGACGGCACTCTTTCGGCTGGGCCGCGGACGAAACCAAATGTTTCGGCCTTACTTAAGCCGAGCCGAAAGAAGTGCTTTCGGCCTGGCTATTGCCGACTGGTTTGGTTTCGGCCGTAGTAATACCGACGGCGCACTAGTTTTTTAATATTTCCAAATCGCGTGCTATTACTGATTTTGTTATTAAAAACGTATTATTTTAAAAAAAATCGCTAGTTTACCTAGTTTAGCAGTAGCCTCCTACAAGAGACGATGGAGTTGATTTGGTCATGCACGGAGTCGTCCATTTACGACGGTTAAGGCTCAGTTAGTCCGGAGTATGATCTTAAGACTATCATGTATTTTTCTAGAATGGCAATACAAATGTGATGTAAAATAAGTTAAGCGGACGCAATGCATCGGCCGGGTGAAGACCGGATCTGATCGGCTGCCTCGGCAGTCGTTGGATGGCGCACGAAAACAATCGTCCGAGCAAAGGCCGCAACCTTTGCAACAAGCTCTAACATTAGCAATGAAATTTTGTCGACCATTCATTAAGTGATTGATTTCATGCACAAGGGAAGCATGTCCAAGAGTGACAGCTTCTCATTTCTACCATATTCACCGTCTCCAAGCAACCAGTTTCGACCATACATACTTGGCGAGTTGGCAGCAATGCACCTAATGCAAAGCCCTCCATAGACGCATTCTCGAAGGCATCATAGCATAAGAAAACTTGGTGAATCTTGCCCGTGCGATCCCTCAGACCGATGCCAGTTCCTGCCGTGTCATCCCCGGCCAGTGACCCATCCCTAATTTGCTTTGTCCAACCGAGCAGCGGCGATGATCATGCATGTTTGGAGACAGGCAGGAGTCCTAGGGCCATCCAGCCATGCGATATAACTTTCCTTTTGTTGCACGCAGGTGTTGTACAACACTGAAAAGTGAGTAAGAAAGCTGCATAAAAAGTGCATTGATGAAGATGAACCTTTGTTTCTACTCTGATAAACTTCATTACAAACGTATACTCATAAACCCTCAATTATTTATAAGTTTCTCTGACCGGATGCCCGGATCAGATCAAGTTTATTGTTCTTGTTGGATCCACACACCAACGGAGGCTGGTAGCAGCTCGATCCAAATCAAATCAGTGACGCCGTCTACCCATTAGTAGACGCTTTACTGCATCGTCTAAGGCACCTCTGTGCCCTGTACGCAACAAGTTCCACGTGAAGAGGTGCATGCGGCTGCAACGGGGCACCACTGTCCCATCCTTGAATGTCTTGGTTCTTGGGTTGTAGATCCGCAATCCAATGTCGTGGTCGACGTGCCCCTGCCGGTACACCCGCATCCACATCACGATCTTTCCGTCTTCCAGAATTGCCAATGGCTTCTCGAAGTAGTCATCGGCATAGCGCATCGTCGCTGGCTGCCATGGCATGGTGATGGTGTACCGCTTGGACCAGAGGGACCGGTCCGAGTCCATGAGGAACCACAAGCTCCACAATGGAATGGTTTTATGGACATAGTGGCCCGCGACCAAGTGGCCGTCCAAGTCAGCCAAGCTGATGCTGGGGCAGTTCACAGGCCCTCGGAGGGATGCTTCAGCAGGCCGCCATGCCTCCTTGTTGAAGTCGAACACCATGATCTCATGTGCTGCATACACCTCCTCATTGGATTTGATATAGAGGGACAGAAAGTAGCCTACCCCATTGATGACAGCCATGTTTCTGCTGTGTTGGAAGAACACAATCCTTGTTGGAATTAAACACGAAAGGTATGTAACCTGTCCGAGTACGTGCATGTATACATGCAAGTCCGTGTTGGCTTCAACAATGTAACCGAGTAGTTTTGCTAGTTGCCTATAGGTTAGCTAGTATATATACCGGTGTACCCCTGTAATCTGAAACTTGTATCGTACCAGAATCAAAAGCAATACAAAAATACCACGAGCGACACGCTCGTGTTGCAATCAAATCGCCGAGTCGCCGTTCTGGTGTGCGCGTGAGTTCTCGCCGAGTCCAATCGATCAAGCATCAGGTGGCTGTTGTTTCGGACGTGTGCATGTGCTAGTTCACGTGGAACTCAATCCATTCACCTGCTTGCTTACTAGTGTACGTGTGTATAGTTTGTGTACGTCGGAAAGTATTCGACGTCTGCAACGTGCTGTGCCAACAATTGGTATCAGAGCTTGGTTGATCGACGTGATTTTCAGAAAGTAATTGAAAGATCATGTCGAACATAGGCAAGGAGATTGTGGTGGCGGCAGCCGCAGCGGCAGCACCGATGCCGACGGTGGGGTTGTATCAATTTCCCCGCTTGGATCGTGAGGACTACGCACTCTGGGCGATGAATATGGAGGTGGAGATGGAAGGAGCTGAGTTTTGGGAAGCCGTCGACCCCGGCGGTGACGAGTACGAAAAAGGCGGCGCAAAGTATCGGAAGGATCGTCAGGCGTTAACAGCGATATACTCCGTCGTGCCGAAGGATGTGAAGCAACACCTCGTCGGAAAGAAATCGGCGAAGGAGGCATGGGAGACCATCAAGATTCTGCACCAGGGTCATGACCGTGTCAAGGAAGCACACCTTCAGTCCCTGATGAGAAGTTACGAGTGCCTGAAGATGGAGGAAAGCGAGACGGTTGATCAGTTCGCCGCCCGTCTCAAGACCCTCGTCAATGGCATCCGCAATTATGGTTCAACCCTAGAAGAAGTTGCGATCGTCCGACGGTTTTTGCGCGCCGCGCCGGCTCGCTACATCCAGATCGTCACATCGATTGAGCAATGTCTCGACCTGAAAACTCTCACAGTTGAGGATCTCCTCGGAAGGTTCAAGGCACACGACGAGAGAATACGGATCAGTTTTGGCGACCCGGGAGAGAGTGAGCACCTCATGCTTACGAAGGCGCAATGGATCGCCCTGTCAAAAGAGAAGCAAGGAGGGTCCACGAGCAGCAGCAAGAAGGGAAAGCAGCGCTCGGTGAGAAAGAACTTCACCGACTCGGACGACGAGGATGCGCATGCACCACCGAGGAGGAAGTTTGACATCAGAAAAGTGAGGTGTCACAAGTGCGGCCTCCTCGGTCACTTCAAGGCTGACTGCGAGGAAGCACCGAAGCAACAGGCGCTCATGGCCGAGGAAGGCGACGATGGAGACATGATGCTAATGTGCGAGCTGGTGGACGATGATCCAGACTCTCAAGCGTTGACTAAAGTAATTGTCACACTTGGGGAAGAGAAAGTTTGCCATCATAATCATGCTCCGGAAAATTGTGTCGATGCTACAGACACAGAAGTTCTAACACTAGGCGAAGTTGTGGCGCCAGAAGACCATAACACAAGGCGTGACGACGTGGGCACGCTAGAAGAAGGCGATGACGTGGTGCCAGAAGACCACGGCACAAGGCACCCCAACGGGGTCGTGCCAGAAGACCATGATGCAAAGCGCGACTATGTGATCGTGCTAGGAGCAGGCGAAGACGTGGCGCCAGAATTCCATGCCACAAGGCATCATGGCGGTGTCCTGCCAGAAACAGGAACTTTGGCAAGTTCAGAAGCAAGTGTATCTTCTTCAATAGCAGATAAACGGCGAGAGTTGGACATCTCTTCAGAGGAAGCGCTTCAAATAGAATCGGTGAAGATGAAGAAAGGGCAACGGTGTTTGCACATCGAGGAACCAGAAAAATTTGAAGTCGCAATTCTGAAAGAGTGTTGGCGTCATGCTATGGATGAGGAGTTGGGGTCGATTCGAGACAACAAGACGTGGGAGCTTGTAAATCTTCCCAACGGACATAAATCGATAGAGCTCAAGTGGGTGTACAAAGTTAAGAAAGATGTCGAAGGAAATTTGCTGAAGCACAAGGCAAGGCTTGTAGCTAAAGGATGCGTGCAAGACCAAGGTGTGGACTTCGAAGAAGTGTTCGCTCCAGTTAGAAGGATGGAATCGGTGAGGTTACTTATTGCTCTCGCGGCTCAAGAATCTTGGAGGATACATCACATGGATGTGAAATCCGCGTTTTTGACTGGGGAGATAGAAGAAGAAATATATGTGAAGCAACCACCGGGGTACGTCCAAGAAGGAGAAGAACACAAGGTACTGAAGCTACACAAGGCATTGTACGGGCTACGACAAACCCCTCGGGCATGGAACATCAAGCTTGACAGTACATTAGTTTCTCTCGGGTTTGAGAAAAGTCCACTGGAGCATATGATGTATAAGCGAGGACAAGGAAAGGATCGTCTACTAGTTGGCATCTACGTCGACGACCTGTTGATTACTGGAGCAGATGAAGATGTGATTGCAAAGTTCAAGCTGCAAATGAAAGAGCTTTTCAAGATGGATGATCTAGGGCTATTGAGTTACTACCTTGGGACTGAGGTACAGAAAAAGCCGGAGGAGATCACGCTATGTCAGGAGGCATATGCAAAGAAGATTCTTGAAAGTTGTGGCATGGAAAATTGTGATCCAACATATGTTTCAATGGAACCTCGTCTGAAGCTGAGCGGGGTGAGTAAAGAAACCGCGATGTGTCATGGTGTGTGGCAAGGGATGCTACACGGTGATCTCATGAATCGAGATTCGGAGCAAGCGGTGTTGAACATTGACAACGAATCTACAACTTTTCTACGCGAAGAACCAGTGCGGCGTGATAGAAGCAAGCACATTGATACGATGTATCACTACATAAAGGAATGCGTAGAAGAAGGTAAGGTAAAGGTCAACCATATTTGCACCGATGATCAGCTGGAGGACATCCTAATCAAAGCTTTGGATCGAGAGAAGTTTTGGAGATGCCGGGAAAAAAATCGGTTACATGACGACGTCGTGTTTAGGGGGGTGATTGTTGGAATTAAACACGAAAGGTATGTAACCTGTCCGAGTACGTGCATGTATACATGCAAGTCCGTGTTGGCTTCAACAATGTAACCGAGTAGTTTTGCTAGTTGCCTATAGGTTAGCTAGTATATATACCGGTGTACCCCTGTAACCTGAAACTTGTATCGTACCAGAATCAAAAGCAATACAAAAATACCACGAGCGACACGCTCGTGTTGCAATCAAATCGCCGAGTCGCCGTTCTGGTGTGCGCGTGAGTTCTCGCCGAGTCCAATTAAAAAATTGGATTTTAAAATTGTTGACAATTTTTAGAAAAAATGTTTTTAAATTTTAAAAATATTTTTAAATCTCAATGTCGCGACATGCGGATAAAAAGGAAAAAAAGCTTCGCGCCTAATGGGCCGGCCCAATCGCATCTGGCCACAACATTATCTTCCACGTCAACAATTCCTTTTGAAACCCCTAAAAAAAGCAATTCCTTTGAAATCCCGTCCAAGGTTTAAAACAAATCGGGATCATATAGTTCGGTGAGCTCATTTCAGGGATTGAGAGTTTAGGGTTTGATTTAGCTTTTCTCCATGAGTTCAAGGTTTGTTTCAGACATCATGGTATAGTGGGACACAAAGTAGCCAACCCCATTGATGGCAGCGATGCTTCTGTTGTTGTGGAACACCTTCAATGGAGGGCTCCCCGCGTCCCTCCAACCACCATTACCAATCCCGAGGGTGATCATCTTGCAAACCTCCGGCTCGTTGAACAACGGTGAGATCGCCATGGCAAACACCTTGTGGTCTCCCGTGGAGGTCACACGGGCAACGTTGCACCAGGTCAATACGTAGCCCGGTGGCAGCGCATAATCCGGCAAGAGGAAGATGTCTTGGTTGGCAAGGTCGAGCAGGCGGAGCCGATTCTGTGGGTCGTGGAGACAGAACATGCGGTCGTGAATCATGGACATGGAGTGCGCCTCCTCGCCGTATATAAGGTCGTCGGCGGCGATGGTTACGCGTGTGACGGCGTCGCCGGACTCCATGTCGAACACGGTGACCTCATTTCTTGAACAGTAATCTGTTATGCCAACACCGATGAGCGGGCCAGGGTTGTGGGCGGCGGCGATGAAGTCCGGGTGGCAGAGCAGGGACCGCCACGACCTGCTGACGGCACGGAAACGGCAGATCGTCTCGGCGGGGAGGCGCAGCAGGATGTCGTAGAGAAGGTCCAGCGGCAGGACGCCGTCGTTGCTGGTGGCGACGACGGGAGGAGGAGTGCTGGATTGCCGCTGCTTTGGTGAATCACGGAGCGTCATGGCCATAGAGCCCACAGATTGGTTCGATCGAGGTGACGGCACAAACCTAATTATGGTACCTCCGATCCATATTAATGGACTCAACTTTGTCTAGATTCGTATGTATCTAGTTAAGTATTTAGACTAGATGCATGTGTATGTAGATAAACTTAAATCCATTAATATGGATCGGAGGGAGTACTAATAATAAAAACTAAGCTGGTGTTTGACTATGTTTCTTATCCCTAGTTTAAAACCGTAGAAGTCCAAAATCCAAAACACAATTAAAATCACCAATAATATTTTATTTTCCATATAACCCCACCGGTTAAGTTCCACAATCTTACCACATCAGAATATAATAATAAAGCTCATCTCACAATCAACAAAAAGGAAAATAAATCTCAGACGGCTACATCTGCCGGTTTTGCATCAAGTGCGCAACTGAGACAATAGCATAATGAACCCTCGCATTGCCCCCCACGGAATCCTGCAGCTTTGCACTTCCCGTAACAAGCCTGTGGGGTGATACAATAAGGATCGGCGGCCAGGTGCTCGCAACCTCCTGCATCTACGAACAGACATGAAAAAGAAAGATTTTATCATAATAAGAAAGGATAGCATACATTTTAGAATGTACAATGATATACTTTATCCTTAAGCTTATTTGCATTTATATAAATAAATCTTAGGCTCATGCACATGAAACTGTATTGCTTACCGGAACCCGTAAGGAGGAGTGTCAGCATGAATATGGACATGACCACATTAGCGGCAAGCCTGCAGGCCATGAGGGGCTGATCAACACAAGTACCGAACACTAGCTTGTGGTTAATTTGAGACCTAGCTAGACAGTATATGGAGTCAATGTATGTGCGTCGCCTGGTTTACTTGTTCATATGTACATTTATAGGGAATTACGAGCGAGTATTGGGAATCCAAATTTGATAATAATTAATTTGATATTAATATTGACCACGATATGCTTATTTGGTGAAGTAATGATTAATTTATGGATTTAACAAATCTTATCTAGATGAGAAGTAGTTATCTTTCATCTAATGCCAACACTGTAGGTGTAGCATTCCACTGTGAAGGAGCACATTGAAAGTCGGAACCCCCCCCCCCCTTCGCCCACGCGCCGCCCCGCTCGGGCGACTCGGGGGCGCCAACCCTAGCCGCCAACAACTTCTCCCTCCCCTGTTCTACCTCGCCGCTGCCGGAGGCAGTCGCTGGGCAAGCCTGTGGCCGCCAAGGATGGTGTTGGCAGGGCCTCTGCTGCCCTGCTCCTCGGTGGGTAGCGCTGGATCTGGTGCGGCGGCTCCATGGTGTGGCTCTTTCGGCCATGCGGTGGGCCAGGGCGCGGACGCCAGATCCGGGGTCCCCGACTGCGTGGGCGAAGGGATCTCGGTGGACATGGGCTGCGGCATCGTCCTTCTTCGGCCGTCGGCGGCGCAGATCTCGATGCCTCCTCCCCCTCCGTCCTCTCCGCATGAGGTCCCTGAAGACAGGGAGCGCCCCTTTGGGTGGCTCATGGTGTGGAACTCGCCGGTGAAGGGGGCTGCAAGCAGGCGAAAGCCACAACCGGCTGCACCAACGGCAACGCCTGCGGGCGCTGTTTCTCTCCCTGGAGACGTCGGTATGGCCTGCTACCCTCCCGGTGCCCCTCCCCCTTGGTCTCCCGGCCGAAAGCCCCAAATTTGTGAGCGGCGATGATTACGCGTGTGACGGCGTCGCCGGACTCCATGTCGAACACGGTGACCTCGTTTCTTGAACAGTAATATGATATGCCAACACCGATGAGCGGGCCAGGGTTGTGGGCGGCCGCGATGAAGTCCGGGTGGCAGAGCAGGGACCTCCTAGACCTGCTGACGGCGCGGAAACGGCAGATCGTCTCGGCGGGGAGGCGCAGCAGGATGTCGTAGAGAAGGTCCAGCGGCAGGATGCCGTCGTTGCTGGTGGCGACGGCGGGAGGAGTGCTGGATTGCCGCTAGCTTTGGTGGATGGGGCGTCATCGCCATAGAGCCCACATTTTGGTTCGATCGAGGTGACGGCACAAACCTAATTATGGAGTAGTAATAAATCAACGCTGGTGTTTGACTATGTTTTTTATCCCCAGTTCAAAACCGCAGATGCCAGGTAGAAGTCCAAAAATCGAAAACACAACTTAAATCACCAATACTATTTTATCTATAATAATTCTTAATAAGTTGATCCCACTACTCTAATTCTTTCTACATGCACAATGTCCACATCATCATGATGCCACATCAGCCTTTAGTTTCCACCAGCAACCAATCACACCATCCCACCACAACACATGTGCCATGTCAGCAGCCTGTTGCATTCCTGACTGCAAGAAAATAATTAATCATTTCCACGAGCTCACAAGTTCGTAATAATTGCAATTATTTCCCCCTGTGTTGTACTCATCGGCATTCTCACGAGCTCCTCTCCGGCTCCAAGGGACATCTTACCCCGCTTCGTGCAGCTGCTGGCGAAGGTTATGGCATGAGGTGAAGGACAGGCGGCGGTGTGGGAACCCTAGGGCTTCACCTGGACGCTCGCCGCCCAAGGGACCGCTCTCCCTCTTGGCCATCGCTCTACGGCGAGGGGAGGCACCCGGCTGCCCGCCATCGCGCGGGTTCTCACCTGGCCGCGCGCAACCCAGGGAGGAGAAGAACTGAAGAAGAGAGAGATCGAGGGAGAGATATGTATTCTGCGGTTAGGGGAGAGATAGGGAAGGAGGGAGCATGGGGTAGCGATCCTAGGAGCCGTTACACGGGAGCGATGTACGTGGTGGTCGAACCATCACCAGGACAACCCATTCCCCTTTAATAGTATAGATTGACACTTTTCTCATCTTTCGATAAAAAGCATTTACGCCTTGAAGCTTCTTACTACTTAGGACAAACACGCAATAAAATATGAAAAAAGTGAGTAGAGGGTCTGACTTTCGTCTGATATTCATGGCGGCGAAAAGGCAACCACCTACTTACGAGAAACGGACGCTGAACAGAAATGCATGGACAGGAACCAATGTAATTTTGGATCCGGGTCGAACCAATAAAAATATATTTTATATTAAATTTTTATATTAATCTAGATTTTATTTTTAATATGTTATGTTCTTATAAATAAAATTATTTTTTGTTTACATACTTTAACCACATGGTAGTTTACTAATTTAATAAATATTATTTAATTTGTTTTATGTTGATACTGAATATCATATAAAAATAGTAAAATGTATTTTGTAACTTTTTTTCTATAACAATATTTTTCTATAATACATAATTTATGCTCCCTTTACGGGATAAAAGGTGTATAAGTTCTATTGCAAAGTCATTTTTTTATTTGAATAAATTTATAGTAAAAAAGTCAACATCTATTGTATCTAATAAATACAATACGAAAATGTGCTTCAAGATGAACATGATTTTGGTATAATTTATATCGATATATTTATTTGCAAATCTGATCAAAGTTAAAAAAATAATTTTTTGAAATAAATATTATACTCCCTCCTGTCCTTTTTAGTCTGCATATAAATTTTGCTGAAGTCAAAGTGTCTCTACCTTGACCAAACTTATAGAGAAAAGTATCAACATTCACAATGCCAAATCTATATGGTTAGATTCATCATGAAATGTAGTTTAATAGTATCTATATCTATACCTATATATATATATATATAATAATAATAATCTATATATACTAATAATAAAGGGAGGTGGCTTTCTTAATCCGTTTTTGCATTTTTGCAAAAAAACCCCTTTCTTTTTCGTATATCAACCCGCAGTACAGGAACAAGTAGATCCAAAAGAAAAAACGATTCAATCGTTGAAACACAGGAAATAACGATTCGTTTATCCTGCGCTCGGCTGGGTCTATGGCCGCACTCAGTTGGGCCTTCAACTGTGCGGGCCGACGTGCTGGGTCACTATTTTTCTACAGAGATTAACGTTGCATGCCGGCGTATTAAAGGAAGGATCAATAATTAACGGGACAGGAATTGTGTGATCGATCAGGTTTGGAAGGTGTTGCAAGATGGCCTGCGGTTTACAAAAGATTGCTCGTGGAGATGAAGATTCCCTATAAAAAAAGAGAAGGATTGCACGTCCACGTGAAAATTTGTACTATTAAAATTGTTTCATATATTTACCACTACTTGGTGATAGAAAATTTGATTCTGGTGGTACCATTTTTTTTACAGATTGCATCAAAATCTGCGCCCCGTAATCGCTAATTGTACTTCATCATTTTTTATTAACTAAACATAAGATAAATCACATGCATCATTTAATAAACATTTATGGGTAAATAAGTAACAAGCTAACGTACTACAATATTTATAGAGCGGCGCTACGTGTCATTCGATCGTAGCATTTAAATTATCCACTGATAACATAGTCGTTCTATAAAGATAGGTAGAGCCGCTCGATCGCTCACACCCGCAAGATACACTTCGTTACAGTCGGGTCATTGCAATAGGAGTATTGTTGCAAAGCCTTCGATCATTTTATTATTATACTAAATCAACGTCTTTTATCTCTCTGACTATTCGCAAGGCAGTGTTGTGCCGCCTTATAACAAGAATCAACAAAGGGTCTTTTGCAACAAAGGATCTGTTGCAAAATGTGTCACTTAGTTCGATTAAGAGTGGTTCACAATCATCGTTGAATCATGAGACTATCTGATAGCCACGAAGGTGGTGGACGCATGTGTACATATCAGTTCCTTTAGCTTTGGATAAATAAACCCGCAGTCCGATAAACTTAATTTTTTTTGTAAGCGGGAAAAGAAACTTTATTTCACTAAGACAGAAATTACAGGAATAGTAGACGGATCATGTGGTTATAGATGCCAGATGTGCCTACCAACGTCCAAATAATATATGTCGATTATGAGTATTCGCGTGGGCCGCAAGTTGTTTTTCTTTTGGCCCGTGCGTAAGCCGAGCTGGGCCTGCTCCACACCTTCTTTTACAGGAAAAAAAAATTAGACAGCTGTGCGAGGATTGAACTCACGATCCACACAATTGCGAGCAGATAGATGCAAACCGAGTGGGTTGGACATAACTGTATTATTAGTACCACCTCGCTGCTTTAATTTGATTTCGCGTAGTTTATATACTTCACAAATCACATTGGCTATCAGCAATACTCCCAAAGAAAAGAGGATGACAGAAAAAACGAGGGTTATAAAAGGAAGGATCAGTAACTAATATGGAAAAAGAGATGGCTGCTGCTCCATGCTATGGACGCCTACTGAATGATACAAATGGGAGAGCTATATGCCTGCGCGTCCGTGGAGGTGGGAGGTACCTTGCTGCACCACCACGGCGGCTTGCTGGGCTTGCTGTGGGGGATGGCCGTGGGAGGATCACCTCGAGGAAGAACACATAGCGGTCGCCAGACGTTTGGATCACCTTCCGGGATATTGTTGGAGCACTCAGTAGATCTAATTATTATTTTTTAATCCAAATTACATGGAATTGTAAAGTGTAGATTTGTGGATATCACCCCATCAATTTTCTAAAGATGTACGCCGGAAACGTATAATATGTAAGTGTTTTTTATCATTGACAATTTCAATATAATGCATTTTGTAAAACATAAGTGTGGAATATAATACATATAATGGAATATCTTTACTTTGGGTAATTTGGAATTTACTAAAATGGCAATGCTTTTAGTAGATCACGATCTTCTAACCTTTTTGCATGTTATATTTCAAACCAGTACTTCAATATGTATGTGATCTTTACTAAAGCATGGGAACGTCGTGGAGCTCATAACCTTTGATTGCAACCGTTTGAAGATGGTTACACAAGCATTATTTAACCGGTTTGCGGGTTTGGATTGCATCACAGTAATAGACCATGCGGTTGATGAGTTATGTAATTTTTTATTTAAATTATTGATCCGTTGTTTTCATTTTACCTTCCGTTTAGTTGATGTTGGTGGACTAATTGAACTATTTCATTTCTTTTAAGTTTTCATAAATTGACTGTGGGCCAGGATGATATAACCCTTTAATAAAGATATAATGCATTCTTAGGCGGTATAACACAAGTATGGAATATAGTAGATACACTTCCTTCTTTTCAGTTTGTTGGGTCTATCTCATTAGTATTTTTAAGCTCTATTTTTATTTTATTTTCATCATATATTTAGATTATGAGATGCATTAAATTATTGCATGTGAGGGTTAAAATAATTGATAAATGCATGTAACTATTTTATTAATTCAGTAATCACAATATGTTTACACTGTAGTTACATACGCCTCCTTGCCTTCGAGGATTCATATGTCATACCACCGATGTACATTTTGATAAACACAATATTGTTTTTCTCCCGTTGCAACGCACGGGCATGTTTCCTAGTCTATATGTATACCTAATAATAAAGGGAGGTATGTTTCTCTCTTTTTTTCGTCCGTCACGCATAATTTACAAAAAAGTCCCTGCTATTTTTTAAAATTAACCCGCACTGCAATAATAAATGGAAAAAACGTTTCGCTCCTTTACTTGGGCCGGCCCGGCGCTGCAATTTCAAAGAAATACAGCCCATCTAGGTTTGGTGCCCACTATACAGCAGGATAATATAAAACGCTTCGCTGCCACACTTTGTCCTTGGCCCTTTCTCTAACTACTCGGCCAATTTTGTAATCGCGCTCACACGCAACATCATATCATATAAAAAATACAGTTCACACTTCAAAAAATAATTCGCACTTAGAAAAAATATATTATTTCATAATAATTCACACAGTAAAAAGTTTATGCGTGAACAATTTAACACATTTAACTGTGCGAACATTTAAATGCATTTTGAAAGTGTGAACTATTTAGTAAACTAGAGGACACCCCGCGCGTTGCTGCGGGAATCAACTAAAATATATTTTGATTATATGAAGCATAAATAATTGAATTAATAATATATAAACTAAAACTAAGAATATTATCATGTACTTCTCGGATCATTTTGAGCGACACTTATTATGGATCGGAGAAAGTATTGTATTTGATTATTGTGTAGTTGAAAATATTTTTCTATATATTTTATAAAGCAAAACCCCACTTAGAGTCATTTAAGTTGTCTATCTCAACATGTAAGCTATCCACATCATTCATTCTTTTAGCCAATCAATTGTCCATGTCATCTCCACTATAGGGTCATTTAAATTATCTATCTCCACATGAAATCTAGACACACCATTCATTCTCTTAGTCAATCAAATATTCATGTCATCTCTACTTATTAATCTCTTTATGAAAAATCCATATCAACCATATTTTTATTATTGTATTGTCCATGCTAACAATTTTTAATACAAACTTTTTCGTGTCGAATAAATTTAGTATCTCGACTATGACAAATTAAATTTTGTAGGTTCAATTCAACTTAATGTATCATACTTTTTATTTATATAATATAGTTTTTTGACGATATTCTCGCTGCAACGCGCGGGGTATATTTCTTGTTTAATATAAGTGACATGACACAATGAATATTTTTTCTCATGCATGTTGATTGTGCCTTGATGTGGTGGCATGTGTGGTGAGATGGATATTTGCATGGGATTAACTATTAATGAAAACCTCTATCTCATGCATATTGTGGTGGGCCTTTGATGAGGTGTTATGTGTGCATGTTAAGATAGTGGCTTAGTGGGAATGTTGAGGTGGACACTTTGCATGTTGAGAGAATTGGGACCAACTTCTTAAGAATGTAAGATGTGTTAAAGGATTTTTATACATTTTTTATATATGATTTTTTAAAATATTATTTTTAGTGCAAACATCTTATCAAAGTGATGAAAAAAACATACAAAGAAATCAAAATGTTCCAAGGAGAGCAAATAGTTTTAAGTGCGTGTAATTTGTAAAATCTTACAAAATTTGACTCCGAATAGTTGGATTTTTATACATGATTTTTGTAAGTATTACTTTTAGTGCAAACATCTTATAAAAGTGATGCAAAAGAAGAATAAAAAGAAATGAAAATGTTCCAAGGAGAGGAAATAGTTTGAAGTGCGTGCATTTTTGAAAAGTTTACAAATTTGAGTGTGAATAGTTGTATAAAAAATTGCTACGATTTTTTTTAAATTGAACACATAAAACATTTATTTTTCTTTTAAAAATGAAACAAATAAAAAGGAAAGAAAATAATAAAAAGGAAAAATAAATAAAATAGATCAGAGTGAGCGTGAGCTACTGCGCTAATGGGCCGACTCGATGTGTTCTAATATTCACCCAACCATTCCGATATGTATGGAATTTAGATCGGGATTCATTAGTTCAAGATGCAAATATAGGGATATTAAATTTGGTATTTAAATCACCGGACCCATAAAAAAAGATAAATCATGTCGTGTGCATATTAAAAGGTTAATTTGACTATTAATTAGTTCCACCTTACTCCATAAGAAGAAATTTGTTCAATTTAAGTATGCTTCTAAATTTCTTCAGTATCGAAAAGTCATATGAGAGATTATAACAGATTAATTAAAAAACTAATTAAGTGTGATAAAGAAGGAAGGAATGAGGAAAAGAGGTTATCCAATTATGTTGTCAGCCGAGTTATGTGTAATATCGTTTTCATGCATGCAAAATGAGTCACGGAATGAATTAACTTCCAACATGATTTGATGAGCGATTTGTGAGATTAAATGTGGAGCAATTTAAGGAACGATTCTTCAGAATTTAAGTGGCAAGACTGGGTATCCAGAACACATATGAGAAAATTATGTATCTGACCCAGTTGAAATTAAAAATTCATTTCAACATAAAAAAAAACAGGGTTATTGGATAGCTGGTAGTATGTTGCTTCCAAACTAAAAAATAATTTATTTCGATTACTGATAAGAAAATTAATTCATTCCCTATGTTATTCTTTCATTATTAGTTCTATAGATGATCATTCTACTATTCTTTTTGTAAGGACTTATGTTAAAAAAAACACCTGTGAGATGTACCACATGAAAAATTGGTAGTTGACAGAGCCACCAATACCTACAATTGCATCATCATTTTGCACCTGGATACATGGATATGATGTAGCTTTTCTCAACGTCGAACTAGGCGATCGATGAGGCTACCAATAACGATAATTATATCATCACATAGGTTAGGCTCGACACATCCTAACATGATAGACTAGGAAGTATAATTGAGGAGGAGTGGACGATGGTAAACAATACATTAGTTGGATTTCGGCTGGGTTGATCATCATGCATCTCATTCGTCTGGGCTCAACACATACAATACTATCGATATCAAATTGACATTATGTTTTCCCGTTGCAACGCACGGGCACTTTTCCTAGTAATAATAAAGGGAGGTGGCTTTCTTAGTCCGTTTTTACATTTTTGCTAAAAATCCCCTCCCTTTGTACAAAATAAACCCGCAATCCTATTTTAAGTGAGAAAATGATTCGTTTTTTCTGTTGCTACATTGGGCCTCAGCCCAGGCTGCTTCTTTGCAATGTGACGCTCACAGCACTTTGTTTTTCTTTCTGTTGCTACAATGGGCCTCAGCCCAGGCTGCTTTTATATTTGTGCTTAAAAGCAAGGCTGGCCTCTATTCACATTATTATTTTAAATCAATTTTACACACTTTCTTAAAAACAATTATTATGTAAAAAAATATGTATATGTACGGGTCAACTGAAAATAAGCAAGCCACCTGTATTCCTAAAGAAAGAAAGTAGCCTCTATCTAAAATAAATAAACCAGTAGAAAAACAAAGGGAATTTCTCTCTCATATTATTACAACGGTTGGTTATGATAGTAAAAAGGAGATATAAAGGCCTGGTAAAAAATATGTGCGCTAAATATTAATTGGATGTGACAATAAGAGACATAATGGCTCAATAAAATATTATGTGCGCTAAATATCAATATCGGTTGCAAAAAAAACTCACGAAAAATTTACACATATTTTACTATATTGTATTATTTTAAATGCATTTGCGCCTTTTTAAAACATATAAAGTTAATTATACATACATCATAGGTATTTTATCATAATATTAAAAATCACTTTGTTTTAAGCAATATTTACTTTCATTAAAAAAATATTGCTCCAAATATCAGAAAAAAATGTTCAGCTGATTTTAATTTTTTGTATCATTCGTTAAATAATCCTGCATGTAGCTAACTCACGAAAAAGTGTACCCACAAAACAAACCACGAAAAATGTTCACACGTATTAAAATTCGTATTATTTTAAATGTGTTTGCGCCTTTTTAAAATATATAAAGTTAATTTCTCGTACTTTATAGGTATTTTATCTTAAGATTAAAATTGTCTCCCAATATATCAAGCAATCTTTATTTTCATAAAAATATATCGCTCCAAACTTTATTTTCTAAATTTAGTTTGTTCGCCATGAAAAATACGTAATAATCTAAGATTAGCATGTCCTATTTTCATAAAATTGAAACTTCAAAATAATCCATTTTGACTAAATTTTGTATGAAACCGTAAAAGCTAAAAAATGCAAATGAATAACGGCTAAGTATAATATTGATTTTCTAACTTAAATTTTCTTCATAAGGAAATATTTTTCAAATAGCATGTCCTGATTTGATAAATTTGAAACTGTATTTTCTATATTTAGTTTGTTCGCCGTGGAAAATACGTAATAATCCAAGATTAGCATGTCATGTTTTGATAAAAATGGAACTTAAAAATAATCAAATATAATTTTTTTTGCATGAAAACCTAAACGCTAAATAATCCAAATGAATAAATGCTAAGCATAATTGATTTTCTAACTTCAGTTTGCTTCATAAGGAAATATTTTTAAAATACCATGTCCAATTTTGATAAATTTGAATTTTTATTTCTTAAATTTGGTTTCTTCAGATTTTTCGTCAATCTTTAAAATTATCGATGTAGTTGAACAAAATTACTTGCCGCTGTCACTGGCAAATAAAAAAATGATGCGTACATAAGGTCGCACCTCGGAGCGCACCATCGCTGCATTGAGCTACCGCTCTACCGACGTGGACTTTAAAGCACGCTAACCGAAACGTACCCCAACTGGCTCATCATGTCATTGTACATACGTTATTTATATCTCTAAAAAATGCACTCCTTCAGATCGGAATTACTTGTCGGAGTACGTTATTTTCTACTTATCATCCTTCTTTTAAGAAGTAACCTACATGAGTAGTTTTATTATAATAAAAGGTTAGACGATGTCGAATACAGGACGAGCTTTCCCAACAAAAAAATGTTAGATGCAGCCAAGTCATATACATGGTCCTGAGGTCATGCTCTTGAGACTATTCCGTGTCCTTGCCTCCATGATTCACACCGTTGTGGACACATCTACACGCCCGCCGTGATCCAACACTTAATCTCTCGTTTCGATCACTGACTCATCGATTCCTTCACTGCCTTACTCTACACGACTGTCTAGGATTTTCTATCGGAAATCTCACCACCATCAAAAAATTTAAAGAAGAAAGTTTATACTCCCGTTGCAACGCACGGGCATTGTCCTAGTAATAATAAAGGGAGGTGGCTTTCTTAGTCCGTTTTTGTAATTTTGCGAAACCCCCCCTCCCTTTTTAACTATTCAACCCGCAATCCAGTGTTTAAAAAAAACCGATTCACTGCTCGTTAGGCTTGTTGGGCCTGTTTTTCTGGGCCAAAAAATTTCGCATAGAGGCAAATAAACCCACACTTTTCGCTACAGGTTAGTTCGGTTTTGTTGGGCCTCTTTTGCTTAGGACTCATCCGTTAAAATCTTTATTTTTATTAAATAATATTTCTTCAAATAACATAAAATAAATGTTCACAGATTTTTTTATGTCATTCATTCCAGAATTCTACATGTAGCTAACTAATGAAATAGTTTACCCATAAAAAAATCCCGAAAAGTGTTCACACATTTTAAATTTTTGTTTTAAATGTGTTTGCGCCTTTTAAAAATATATAAATTTAATTTTACGTACATTATAGGTATTTTATCATAAGCTTAAATTTTATTCCATTGTTTTAAGCAATATTAATTTTTATTAAATAATATTTCTCCAAATATCACAAACCAAATTTTCACACAATTGTTTTTGGTGTCATTCCTTTCGAAATCCTACATGCAGCTCACTAATGAAAATTGTACCCAAAAAAAATGACGAAAAGTTTTCACAAGTTTTAATTTTTTGTTTTAAATGCATTTGAGCCTTTTTAAAATATTTAAAGTTTATTTTACGGACATCATAGGTATTTTATCATCAGTTTAATTTTTTCTCCCGTTGTTTTAAGAAATCTTTTTTTTATTAAATAATATTTCTCCAAATATCACAAAACAAATGTTCATAGAATTTAATTTTTTTGTGTTATTCATTCCGAAATCCTACATGTAGCTAACTAATGAAAAAGTGTACCCACAAAAAAATCACGAAAAGTGTTCACACGTTTTAAATTTTGTATTAAATGCGTTTGAGCCTTTTTAAAATATATAAAGTTAATTTTACGTACATCATTGGTATTTTATCATAAGCTTAAAGTTTTTTCCGGTGTTTTAATCAATATTTACTTTTATTAAAAAGTATTTCTCCAAATATCACAAAACAAAGATTCACACAATTTTAATTTTTTGTGTTATGCATTTCAAAATTCTACATGTATAGAATATAGGAAGCTAATTTTACGTGTGTATCATAGGTATTTGATAAAAAAATAGTTTTTTTCTCCCGTTGCAACGCACGGGCATTGTCCTAATATATATTAAGTACTGTATATGTTGATACTTTTTAATATAAATTTGGTCAAACTTTGTAAAGTTTGGCTTGACACAAATCTAATACGCGGAGTGAAAATGACCGGAGGGAGTACTTTATATTCAAGAATGGAGCGAGTACTATTTATGGCAAAGGTTCTCAAAAAGTATGATCCAATAAATTTTAAAGGAAAGTTAATAAAAAGGTACAATACTCAAACTAAATAACAGAGACTTACCACTCGCATGCTTTTCTTTTGCGACGTACAATACCTGTCTCTCCTTTTACGACGGGTAGGATGGGGCTGCTACGTACCGTACATGTGTCTCCTTTTGTGACGTATATATCGGCTGGCTGGATTCAAGTTGTGTATCTGAAGCCGTATCATATGCGACGGTGTGTTGTACGCTTTACGTTCCACCTAGGTCACTCGACGACCGTCGCCATTCGATGTGAATCACCACGGGAGCGGGAGGTGAACTGTGACCGTGCCTGGATCTTGGATATGCATGGCCAATATTTCAAATGTTTCGCTTCCATATGCAAAGGTAATTTTATAGTTCAAAGGAAATTTGTTTATTTTTGGGAGCCAAGGTAGATTATTTCGATCAAAATCATTTTTTTGTGTAATCTATGAAAGTGGCAGATATTTTTCTTGCTTAATTAGTTTGATCAAAATATTATTTATCGTATTTTGCAGTTTGTATCCGAGGAAAAATCCCTTTCAAAATATATATCTCATGAAGATTTATAGGTCAGATTTACATATATATATATATATGTATATACCTAAACAGTAGTATCATTTTTGTTAGTGTAGTAGACTCGTAGGGAGGACTCAAATAATTGTTGTCGGTAACAAAACTTAGGTGGACACCCAATTTTATTTGTGTCCCCATCCATGTATTGATCATGTTCCTCGATACGATACATGATGAAAGAAATTTTAATTAGCACTTGACGCAATGAAGAAAATAGAGAACAACAACAAGAGAAATATTATAACGGTAAAAATGTTGATTATGTTGTTCGATGTGCACATGAAAGTATATGTCCCCATTGCAATGAACTGACAATTATAAAAAAAGGCAGCCCGATGCATGTACCGTTTAGAAAGAGAGGACGCCCTAGACCGGACGGAACACTATTAGTCTCACCAGCAATGCCCAAATCATGCGGCTATGTGTTCCCCTAGTTCGAATCATTGGATAGAGGAGGGGTAAAAGGTAGAGACATCGTTGGATCCTGTCCAATGCCTCGGGGACATTCTTGACCCTGCTTGGTGTCTTTTAGATCCACACTTACCAAGGCTATCGTGCCCTATTACCGTGTGGGCCCTGGATCTACGCAATGGCGGACGATCGGACTTCTTGATGGAGAGAATAATCAAATCACTGTCATTACAATGTATCTCCTGTTGCAACGCACGGGCCATCTTCCTAGTCGTACTACGTAATAATAAAAGAAGGTACGTTTCTCCCCTTTTTTCGTCCACGTCATATATATTTTTCCTGAACTTTGCTAGCGTCATCTGTTCGCACAGAATATAACAAAAAATCAATTGCCCCAACCAGGATTCAAACCCGGGACGATTCTTCCAAAATGAAGACAAGTTACCAGCCCGCCTACCAACAGTTCACATAGAGACAGAGACAAATGAGCTATATAACCAATGGGTCATTGACTAAAAAAAAACTAAATATTTTTTGAAAAATATATTATTTAGCATAAAAATATAAGAAAAATGATAAAAAAACAAAAATGAGTGTAATTTTTGTTTTATTAATTTATTATCTTTAGAATATACCGGCGGAACGATATGAGATGAAAACAACGTTGAGTAAAGACATCACCCTTAACTAAATCTAAAATAATGATAGTAAAACATATGTGTATTCATAAAAAAATGTCGCATAAAAAATAAGATGTGAGCTAACTCATAATTTTATTTTCTATTAAAAAAGGTCGATTCTAAATAGTGAGGCTTAGTGCATATTTTTGTTTAATATTTGTGATAGAAATTGTTCGCATAGAAAATAAGATGTGAGCTAACTCATAATTTGATTTTCTATTAAAAAAGTCGCTTCTAAATAGTGAGGCTTAGTTTATAAAAGAAGTTTATAATTATTATGGTAGGTTGCATGCGTATGCGGAGCTAATGAAGAATATGCATGAAAAATTAGTGAAAAAGAAGTGGACCTGCTTGATGAGGTAGCTAGCTTGCATGTTAAGATAAATAGGTTAGTGGGGATACACTATTTAGATAGTATAGATTATATATGTGTTAAGGTTGGTAATAAAGTGGCAGGCGAGTAAATTACGGGAAAAAATAACTGCACGTTGCATGGAAGACACACCCACATCCAATCCATGAGAACTAAAACGGAATTATGGCTTTGCATGGTTTAAGGTGATAAAAAAATAAGCGCGCTTATGCTCTCGGGATCCCATGTTCTAGGTTTCCAGGATTGTGGTCAGCAATTAAGAAAATTATGTGTCTTAGAGTCGTATTAAAGGAAGGGTGGATTCTAATTAAGATTGTGAAATGCACAAGGGATATTACGGAAGTGCGATATACATCCAAGAATGGATGGGACGGTTGCCGCCCCCCGTTGCATGAATTTAACACGATAGTGAGCTTCGCTTCCACTATAAATATTTAAGGGATATGCATCCAAAACAGGGGTACCCGCATTGTTGACCATTCTATTTTGGAGGATAGTTTTAATGCATTATACCAGTACCCACTCAGTTGTTTTTATAGGTCGTGGGACCAAACGTGATCGCCCCAATCCGTCCACAACCGTCATTCCATGCGCCTGCCTGATTTCCCTTGCGCTCGGTGGCGCTATCTCGACCGTCTCGCACTCCCCTCGACCTCCCACCCACCACCTTGCTAGCCATCGCCCCATCCATTTCTCTATGTACTACGACCTTCACTTGCCGATGATGAAGAATTTGCTTATTTGATGAACCGCATCCCAACACCCTAAGATAGACACCGGGGCTTAAAATATCAAAAACTATGAAACTTTTTAATATTAAAGATATTCGGATGTGCAATGCATGTGCAAGATTTGAATATGTTTGGAAATTCGTGATGCTCTTGGTGAAAATAAAAAATTAGTGATGAAGAGTGTATTTTTAAAACATTTAACTTGTTCTTAGGGAAACACAGCTGCACAGGACATTGTGCTTGCATATATACAATATTTTCCCGTTGTAACGCACGGGCATATGTGTTTGTACAATTTGGGGAACTGAAGGAGTCTTGGATTGTCAAAAAAAAAATCCAGCCCCCCTGAATTAAAACGTGGGTGGGCCCAACCTTTTCCTGTTTCCAATCACAATCTGCCACATGGTCAATCACGTAAAACGTAGATGTGGCATTGCTTCTTGGGTTATACATTGTTGGCGATGGTGGGTCGAAACGTTCCTTTATGTGTGTATTGGGAAATCCTATTCTCTGGCTAAGGCGTAAAATAGTAGCCTAATTGCATATACAAAGTGATCTTTTCCTTTTTGCTTTCTTGTATTTTTCCCCTTTTTGAATACATAAACATTTTTAACGTGTGGAAATTTTTTAACACATAAATATTTTTAGACGTATGAACCCTTTTTAAATGCATGGTCATATTTTGAACACATGATTTTATTAAATGCAGTAACTGTTTACACTCACGAACATTTTTTAACATGCTACCATTTTTCTAATATGTAAGTACCCGCCCCCATATATATACGAACATGACTCTCGATACACATGGAAATTTGTGTAAACAGGCACATTTTCTAAAAATGGATGAACAATATATACTTTACACACAAACTACTGACTGTAGTTCGGTTATTCAGTGGATGGCCGGTAGGCTTCCTCGACTGGAATAAAGGTGGCATTGTTCTTCTTCGAGTTCCAAAACGTTGATCTACTTCATGCCGAACCCCTCGATCTGGACACTGATGGTTTTTGGTCTTCCTCTCAGAGTTTTTAAATTTTGGTCTGCTGTAGGCGTATCCTCATTTGATTATTTTTTAAATTCAAAAGATATTTATTAAAATTTTAAAATTATAAATTATTATTTTATTTCTACGCCGACGGCAAGGCTGTAGGCGTATTCCCGTTTGATTTTTTCAAAAAAAATTCATTTTTTTTTTAAATTTCTAAATTGTTAATTATTATTAATATCAACGCCGACGGCCTGGCCGTAGGCGTATCCCCGTTTTCAAAAATTGATTTTTTTTAAAAAATATCAACTTTTTTTTCAATTTGTTTTTCCACATTTTTCTTAATCAAAGATAACTATGATTAATCACGGATCACTATGCTTAATCTCAAGTCAAACTAACCTTCGTGGTCAAACTTTTCGGAGGGTCATCCATCCTCACACTACTCCAGCCCCTGCACGCAGGGACGGAGCCAATAGGGGGACGAGGGGGGGGGGCTAAGCCACCCCCAAGGTCCAGATTTTACCACTGTGATCACTAATTTATACACTATATTCATGCAATTTTAACACTGTCAGCCCCCCTCATCAAGTTTATTGTACTAATTTGCCCCCCTCATTCATAAATTATGGCTCCGTCCCTGCCTGCACGCTTAACTTCTCGGTTCCATTTAACTCCAAGTCCAGCTCGCTTAATAGACACTTCTGGATATATGTATCATATCAATACTATTAAACCTTGTTGATATCTAAGACCTTGTTGATGTCCATGGGTGTGATGAAATTTTGAAAAAAAAATTGAAACTTTCCGATCGGTTACCTATCAAATTATGAAAACAGTCTTTAAATATATTTTTGTCTATTACTAGTGGCGCACTTAGCCAATAGTGTGCCACTATTTAGTGTGTGAATTTGAACCACTCAATTTTTGTAAAATACTAGACCATATTTTATTCACAATTGATCAAAGTTTTCATGTAAACTATTTTTTTATATACCTCTCCTGAAAAAGACAAGTTTATGCAGATTCAGCCGGAACGGGGTTAAATTTGAACAACATGTGCTTGATAGATTGCTCTTTATTTTTTTCAGAAAATCATTTCTAGGTACACAAGTAGTCATTTCATCATAGATTTACCAATAGTTTTGCAAGATTTCACTCCTAGCTATCACCGGCCATGCCCCCCGTTTTGATCACTTTTTGAAATCGATAAAAATAATTCAAAAAAAATCAAAAAAAATGTTAAACCTTCGCGTTACATCCTAATTTATGTCCTACTAACCATACAAAACAACAAACTTGGAATAAGGCAAATATATCTTAAAAAAGTCTTTTCAAAATGAGCTATTGAGTATGAAGATTTCTGACTTTCAAGCCAAATGACCGATGTTATAGCTAGATTCAAAGGATAGTTTTTCCAAATGAAGTCATATGTTGCACATGTGTGTATATTATACTAGCCAGCAAGTTTAACAAAGAAATTTTTATTTTCTTTGCACGAAAAAATCCATTTTTTATTTTACGAGCGACAAAAGTAGGGATTTTTTGTGAAGGATGTACCAAATATTTGATGTCAACTTGAATTACTCCATTTTTAAAAATACTAGACCATATTTTATTCACAATTCACCAAAGTTTCCATGTAAACTCTTTTTTATATACCTCTCCTGAAAAATACAAGTTTATGCAGATTCAGCTGGACGGGGTCAAATTTGAACTACATGTGTTTGATAGTTTGCTCTTTGTTTTTCTAAAAAATCATTTCTAGGTACACGAGTAGCCATTTCATCATAGATCCACCAATAGTTTTGCAAGATTTCACCCCTAGCTATCACCGGCCAAGCCCCCCGTTTTGACCACTTTTTGAAATCAACAAAAATAATTCAATTTTTTTTTTGTAAAACCTACGCGTTGCATCCTAATTTATGTCCTAGTAACCATACAAAACAACAAAATTGTAATAAGGCAAATATCGTAAAATAGTCTTTTCAAAATGAGCTATCGAGTATGAAGATTCATGACTTTCAAGCCAAATGACCGATGTTATAGCTAGATTCAAAGGATAGTTTTCTCAAATAAACCTACGGTGGCCGTCGGCGTAGCTCCATCTACGCCGACGGCTTTCTTACGCCGACGGTCACGCAACCGCCCTCCTTTCCTCAAGATCTATGTCGTCGGCGTAGACACCGGCCATCGGCGTTTACGCTCAGTCCCGTAGTGGCCATGTCTAGAACCGGCCGCCGGAGGCAGCCGGAGCACCACACCACACAGTTCCCATGGCTCGCAAGGTCGACCGTGTTGTGTTCGCCACCATTTTGCTCCTCACGTTTGTGGCACTGTCATCGATCCTGTCCTGGTGCATCTTCTTAAGAACTGACTACCGTAGTTGAGAGATTGCACATAGAGGATTCAGATCCGTGTGAGGAATCCTTCTGTAAAACCTTCTTCCCAAGCATTGCTTTGGCTGCTTATTCATTAATCATAGGCTGATGCTGATACACTTCAGAGTCCATGCCATCTTATTTTTGTTCTTAGCTACTTTTCTCATTTTTGTTCTTATATGGATGGACCAGCGACAACGCCGGTTTTAGATACGGGAAGTGAGCCATGATTTAAATAGCCGTCTATAGAAAATAGCCTCGCCCATAAAATGGGGCTATAGCCGAAAATTGTACATGAATTCGTTTAACCCGATTCTCAAAAGGCTATAGTCGAGGTATAGCCGAGGTATAGCCAGCTATTTAAAACATTGGAAGTGAGAGTACTCCAAATTATCGAGTTTTGTAGGTGTGAGTGGTGGCTTCGGGTGGCTTGATGCATGTTCTTGTTAGACCTTAGTTGAATAATAAATAAATATGGTTGTATGCATCGATTGATGCAGAGGCCGAGGGTCTTACGGGAACCTCCTTTTCCAAAAAAGCTAATTTTCTCATTTTGTTGAGCTAATTTGTTTGTTTTCATCATCTCTCCATTCCTTGAAGAAGCTTGGGCAAAGTCTACAGTTGATGGTCGGCTTTCTGCTGTAGTTGCCCCATGACCTCAGAATCTAAGCTCTTGCATTACAACAATTTTATCACTTTTTAGCATCTCTCCCATACTTCCCAGCCTCTAAGCAATAAGGTGGTAGTCATCTATGTAAATAATAGACAATCAAAACTGATAAAAGGCTCGGGCCAACTGAAAATAAGAAAATCTTCAAAAATTTAGTGGTGGGCAGTAAGTCACCTTGTTCAAGCTTTAGACAGAGTGACAGACTATCTAAATTAAACAATTCTCACTAAATATAATGTAATCGTTTTCAAGTATATATTCTTTGTGGTTTAGAACAATTTTTTCATCTTTTATCTCATAAATAACAAAGTGATTCTGCCCTTACGCAGCTGCAAGGAAAATGAATTGCACTGTGCACAAGCCGAAATACCCGCACTGCAGCGACATCGAGCATGACATCGCTGATGGCATTTGCTCTGGACAATACAACTCCTTAGTATACACTGGATGGATTTGTACGTCTTCGAATGTGTCTGTTCCATGCCATGTGAACTCTATCTGTGAAGCTGCCCCTACCTGCGGTTGCCTTCGCCGTGCACCTGCAACACATGCTCCTAAACAATATGTTGTTGAACCTCATCCTGATTCTAATGCAGAAACAGCAGAGCTCCATGGCGTGCACGTAATCCTGCTGTTGTCTGCCTACTTCTTCAGTTCTTTGCGTAACAAACTGGTTAGGCATCGTCAGTCTGTTCACGACGTGGCCATATATATGTAGCTAATGCTCGTCTCTTGTTAGTAGCTTAGGCCTTTCCGATTGCTTCACGGGATGGCACGAGAGATCAGAGATGAGACCAAATAACTGTCCAACAATGTAGAATGTTGAAGAGCGATTGGGCGAGTGGGCTGTGAACTCGAGTTAACTGTAACACAGGGCCGGTCTATATTAATTTTTGGCCCGGGATGAAATAATATAATTATTTTTTGTACTAATTTTTTATACTTATCTAGATCTTATTGTTAACACGTTATATTCTTATAATCACAAATTATATTTTGTTGGCATAGTTCAACCACATGGTAGTATATTACACTTAATAAACATTGTTTGTTTGTTTATTTTTGTACTGTATATCATAGAAAATAATAAAATCTATTTTGTAACAAATTTTGTATATAGAAATATATTTAACTATAATGCATAATTTATACTCCCCATTCTAGGGTATAAGGTGTATATGTTCTGTTACAAAGTCATTTTTCACTTTGAATAAATTTATACAAAAAATTCAACATCTATGGTATCTCATAAAATACAATACGAAAATATGCTCAAGATGAATGTGATGATGTCAATTATGTTAATTTATATTGATATATGTATCTACAAATTTGATCAAAGTTACATGAATTTAACTTTTTGAAAAAATAATATATCTTACATTCAGGAATGGAGAGATAACAATTTATGGTAAAGATTCTCAAAAAGTATGATCCAATAAATATCACAATAGTGGTTTCTAGTATATTATTAAGTAAGCGTATATATAGAAAATTTTATAATATAAATTAAGACAATGATTTTTCATTTTTAATCCTTTTTTGTTTAGAGACACAAATTTTTTCACAAAATTGTAGTTTGTACTTTGTATTAAAATAACAGTGTCTGGAGTAATTATCAACGAATATAAAATGTGTGCATTCTAAACTGTTTTCATATCTAAATTTTATTATTTAATATGCACTTATGAAAATTTGCTTCCTATCATCATTACAACATTTTTGTGGTGGAATATTTTTGTTCATATATATTGATATTAATTTAGACATATTTAGTTGAAAAACCAAGGCCAAAATTTTGTGTTGTCGAATAAAAGTGTTATTAATGCATTAAATTTAATAAAGTGAGTGTTATTATTTTTCATTATGTTTTATGGATATAGCATAGTAAATATTATATCAATATTTTACAATTTTGGGCCCTTCATTTCTCAGGGCCCTGCGCGGTCAGCCTTTTTGCCGGGTTTATGGGCCGGCCCTACTGTAACACAGTAAGTAGAACTAAAAGCAGAGAAAAGTAGCAAGGTTTTTTTAATATAAAACTGTGAGGCAAAACACCCCACAACACTTTATTGAAAGCTGGGTAAAATATTTACAAATTTATAGGGTTAAAAAAAGTGAAAAAATACAAGTAAATACAACCAAAAATTAAAGAGGAAGAAACTATATCCATCTAAGCAGATCATCCTTGAACTTGTGCTTGATTTTGTTCCCAAGAAAAGTCAAGTCATGTACAAATTATATCTTCATTTAGCAAATCTTGGCCTTTCATCCTGAAACACTTTGGCCTTCCTGACAGCCCAAATGTTCCACCGGGCCAGAAAAACCACCTCGAAGAAAAAAGGCTTGTGGAAATCCTATTTTGCAGATTGTGCAATCTCCACCATAGTTTGCCCACCACTCAAGTCAATCTGCAGATAATTCTAGATCCTTGGCTAGT
Source organism: Bromus sterilis (assembly GCA_950022295.1). Classification (NCBI taxonomy): domain Eukaryota; kingdom Viridiplantae; phylum Streptophyta; class Magnoliopsida; order Poales; family Poaceae; genus Bromus; species Bromus sterilis. Next base: position 445,971,289 of record OX465595.1, on the reverse strand, counting down.
ATTAAACTAGGTAACCAACGTTACTAGCTACAGAAATAAAATATCCAGCAACCTGAGCAGAAAAAGAGAGATCTAGAGGCGCGAATTCAAGACACTTCCAATTTGTGGCTGAAACCATCCAACTTCGTGCTACTGTACCTCGAGTTAATTGATACTGAATTCCGACATTTTGGCACGAAAATGAAGAGACAAATAGTTGAAGCACGTCTAGGAATCCAAACATATGATCAACATTTAGTACTGAGAAACAGTAAAAGGTTGTACCATCATGACCCAATATACTTCAAACAAAGAAGCTTGCAGGACACAAAAGATGGTGTAGTCAAGTAAGCTCTTGACTCAAGGACTATGCGGAACTTCTTAACTCGACATCTCTAAACGTTGAAGAGGAAGCCAACACAAAAATAGTTGGTCTTGTGCAGGTCTCTTCCGATCAAAGGGCGATGGTTCATGAGATTGTTTTGGCACGAGATATCTTCAATGAGTTAAATGCCTCCCTGCATAATCAAATTATGACATTGCAGCCCTTGCAATGGTCGTCCCAAATCTAAGCTCAATGTAAGTCAATCATATTCTAACCTCTAACTCATATCTCTGAAAATGCATCTATATTCTTGTGATTGGACCATAACTTACCCATTCTACTTCATTTTTCTCTCAGTTTCCTTCGGAGTTATATGTGAGAACCCGAAAATAATTTCCAGATCCTCCCGAGTTTAATTTTCAATCCCAAAATCATTGTTGACAACACAGCGAAATTGTATCATTGCAGAATACATAAAGATTTTACAAGTACCATAATCTTCCATAAGGCATACATATAAATTTATTAAAATCAGGAAACAAACTAAAGTAAAAATGCGTAGCGACTCCATCTCAGCCACAGGCAGTCGATGTAGTCTATGTGACCTCACTCCTACGGATCGGCATAGTAGTCGTAATCATCCCTCCGTCTTCATGGAACTCTGTCTCAACAAAATTATTGCCATGTGTACATTTCGTACTCAACATGCCTCCCGGGAAAGGACCTAGTGACTACATGAGGCTTCAAAGGAAGGCTGTATGGTTCTTTTGCATAAAAGCTAAAAAATTTAGAAGAGAATAATAGTTTGATAAGCGTTTTAGACGAAAACAAGAAATTTTCATCATAACTTTCATCAAGGTGAGGATCCTCGATCCACTCACATCCTTCATAGGTTCCAAGAATAGGGGCAAAGAGAGAATAAGCAAGACAGGTTCCCGTATGTCAAGAAAGATTCATGTGTCGTACATGACCGTGGACACGGCTATTCGAATAGTTTTACACTCTGCAGAGGTTGTACCCTTTACCCACACGACACAATCTCGTCTTTGTTGCCACCAGTGGCCGCTGGCGTAGTACACTATTTTGTATACCGGCAGGGAGATTGTGACAAGGTCTTTCATTAGACCCACCCTTACTATGACATGCCCACTAGGTTTCACAAGGTAGTAACCGCAGTTCACAGTCCTTGCCCCCTTTTGTGCCGAGGATACTCCTCGCAAGGAAGCTATCCCATCTGCGGTACGACGATGACGATAAAAAGTATGAACTAAGTAATTAACCAAGTCAGTGCCCATATAGCATGTGGTTGTACTGTTATCACAATCTTCAAATCCAAGACTTATTGGGCCTCATGCGGCACGGACGACGGATTTCCCCCTTCACTTTGTGAAGGGCAACCAATCTCTCCTTCAATCCTTGATCCAGGTGTCGCCCGCGCCAGTATTTAGATGGTAAGTTTCACCCAGAGTAGAAGAGAGTAGAGGAAGTAAAAAATGGTCAACCGACCTAGCTTAGCAAGCTCAGTAACAAGTTTCAAGTGTCAATGATCCGAAGATCATTCAGATAAGCACCTATAGAATAATTAGCATGTCTAAGCATTTCTACTCTACTAGATTTCTATATAGTTCTACTAAGGTGTCAAGTAAATAGGCGACAAGTGGATCAGGGTAATGTGTCAAATGACACGCTAGCTACAAGATAAAATAGCATGCATATAGTGGTTATAAAATACAATGCAATTTTGAAAAAGATAGGATAAACATGATCAAAGAGGGAGGCATGCCTTCGTTGTTGAGTCCATCTTCGGTAACTTGAATCTGTCCATGTCCAACATTGTCACTCCCTACTCGTCGTAACGATAGAAAATGAAAATAAATAAATACCAAAGCCAAAGTAAATCCAAATAACATCCAAAATAGATTAAGATTGGATGGATAGCAAGATATGGATCAAGATGGAGATTCCAAAATGAGATAGAACGATAGGAAAATAAGTTGAGGGCATTCAATATGAATATTGGATTGAATTGATATGACTAAGGAAGGCTCGACGGTCAAGACTAACGTTCCAAAGAGAACTATGATACTAGCAGCTAGTAGTGCGCACTACACATCTTGACTAACTATATAGAAAACTATTATATAACAAACACAATGGCATCAACACATGGAATGGAACCATCCTATGCATTTTAACTACACAATCAAAACATAGCATGACGAAGGTAAAAGTTAACCACAAATAAATATTTAGATAGAATCTAAATATTTATAATGGTTAATAAAAGTCACACATCTATATCAAATATATAATAATTCAAAAGCTAATGATTTATAAGACAAACAAACCATACTGATTAAACAATGACACATCATACAACAACATGAACCAAGTTGGATCTAGGTTTGATCCTTAAGCGGTAGTAAACCATATAGATCCAACATCACAAGACAAACACATGTCAACTAATGTAAACAAGTTAAACAATGCATCAAATAAGTAACAATTGCGCTATACATGACATGCTAATGCAACATTGCCCTACAAGAAGCAAGAACATGTCATGTTCAAGAATAAGCACTAACGACAAATAAAATATTTAGACAACTCTAAATATTTATAATGGTTAACATCAAGTAGCATCAAACATCAATCATACAAGTTGTCACGGTAATACAATTAACTAGGACATGCTCTTAATAATTAGAAATAACGAATATACAAATAACCATACAACTAGCTATAGGATTACATCCACATGCTTAAACAACAAAGAACTCTATGCACACTAAACCATATGAGGAAGGCACAACTCAACTAGCATTGAAGGTAAACTATATTAAGCATGTGATGAACTATTGCAATAAATATTAAATAAAATAATACTAACATGAGAGAAGTCAAGCATATGCATGTAAGCAATAGCTAAATCAGGCAACTATAACACATATCACATCATAAGACATGAAAGAACTTGCATGAAATATGTCTAGGCATACAATGAGGCAATATAAAAGGTAAGCAAAATATAATCAAGCCTAGTCATAGAAAAAATACAGTGACAAGATAAACTAAGATGAAATATCAACAAGGATGATTATCACACGAGATATATCACACTAGGATACCAATACTATGCAACGGATAACTAGAACATATCTTAGTTCATGTCAAATATAACAAACATCAAGCATAACAATATCCCACAACTTATAATACTGGTCATGGCATGCAAGAACACGAAACCATGGCATTAGCACACAACACTATCATGCTAGTTATAACACATATGCACACTGAGAAATCATAATGAGCATGTAAGCAAGTAAATAACTAGATAATGGCATCAACGAAATCAACATGTAATATAATAGCATGAAAAACATCATGGCACACATTTCTATCTAGTACGACATACACTTATTAATAAATAGATAAACAATAACTAGGCATCATACAAGATGTGAGTTGCTACACACATGCAAATGCAATATACTCTAGTCATACAATCACAACAACATAGCATGATATCAATCTAACAAAAGAAAGCATACTTATATAAACATGATGAGATCGAACATGTATAACTAACAAGCAAGACTAACCATATTTATGGACTTATAATACTAACTAGCAACTTGTAAGACAAAACAAGATACAATCAAAATATGAATTTGACTTTGAGCAAGTGCTCACACGGCATTGGGATAACTAGAATAAATAAACACACATGATAATTAACAAGATGTAATAAACTAAGTTCTATAACACAAGAATAATTCTAAATAACAATAAAAATAGTAACCATGACATAATGCATTCAACCATGTAGACTTGGATAACAAAAATCTACAAAACAAGAGAAATAACTAGTCAGTCATATCATATGCAATAAGTAACTACAATGTAATAATTCCTATAAAACATGACAATTCATTTAACTTCTTGCATATATGAACTATGCAAGAACACGTATTATAAATAGATAATCATTTACCATAGACATGACACTCTGTTACATATTCTCAATAAAAGTCAGTAGGGGGGTCGGATAATGTTAACGTAGACCGAGCTACACGTAGCCCTTTAGTTTGAACAAGTCATAAAACGTATTTTATATTATTCAAAAAACATTGAATTTTTATATGAATATATATACACATGTATATGACATATGTGCAAATTTTCATACCATTATACTTTCACATGTGGCGTATGAAAAAAAGACAAATATTTAATTTGAAATGGGCCTTTTTGTTGCTGGTTTTGGGCTGAAATATTGTTTTTTTTGTGCAGACTTCATATTACAATATTTTCAAGACAAATTTGACATGTTCATACGGAATACATATAAGTTTTCATAGAATTATTTTCGGATTTTTTCAAAACTTTTAAATATGTTTTACGATTTTTTCAAAATAAAGGGCTACGTGTAGCTCGGCCTCCAGAAATTCGCACTCGTAGAGGGGTGCCCTACTGTCCTTTAAAGCCTAAAAAAGACATGATTTAAAATATACAAATGAAACATGTAACATATATAAAAATATATGTAAACCCAATCTAAGATATCAACACGTAAACAAATAAAATAATCAAGACAACTATTTCATCATTTGATAAATAAAGCAAAGCCTAGAATAATCCTACAGAATTATAGGCATGGCGAACATTCATAAAAAATTGTACGCATGCAAAGAACATACTACATGATTTTTAAACAAGATAACAACATGATACAACATACAAAACTATAATAGTTAAATAAAATAAATGCTTACAATAAACAAACACATGGTAATAATTCACATAATTATAAATAGACATGTCATATGACTAAATAGCACATTAAAAAATATCACCATGAAACAACATGTTCAACAATTGCTAAATAACCGTAATGGATAAAAACATAAATTTAACAAGGCACACTTCTTATAAATATTATCCAGAAATCACTACTAGATATAACATGAACATATAAATAATAACATATAAGTTCATCCATCAACTAGTACACATGATCATAATTCACAAGAACTAATAAACAGACATATCACACTTTTACATGATGCAAGGAACTATCACACGAAATTGCATAAAAAATTTATTCTAATTAACAGGAACGACTAAACGAAATTTATTCTAAACAAACGATTTACCAATCTAGAAAACTAATTCCACCAATAGGATTCTATGGCCATAGAAATCATTGGATATATTTGGCATCCCCACTAACCTATCTATCTTGACATGCAAGCTATCCACATCATCAAGTAGGTCCACCATGCAAAAAAAATCCACTAACTATGCATGCACATGCTTCCATTAATTGCATTCACATGCAATCTAAATAAATAATAAATTTTTATGCATTTAGCCTCACAATTTATGAGAGACTTTTTTTATAAAAAAAACAAATTATGAGTTATCTCATATTTTATTTTTCTATGCACATCTATAATTGATATTATTGCTTTAGCCTTAGCCAATGGTGGAGATGTCTCCACTATCTCTACTCAACATTATTTTCATATCATATTGTCTCTCACCATGTATTATCAAGCTAATAAATTAAAAAAACTATAATACCTAAATAGTTCATCCCCACTAACCTATCTATCTTGACATGCAAGCTATCCACATCATCAAGTAGGTCCACCATGCAAAAAAAATCCACTAACTATGCATGCACATGCTTCCATTAATTGCATGCACATGCAATCTAAATAAATAATAAATTTTTATGCATTTAGCCTCACAATTTATAAGAGACTTTTTTATAAAAAAAACAAATTATGAGTTATCTCATATTTTATTTTTCTATGCACATCTATAATTGATATTTTTGCTTTAGCCTTAGCCAATGGTGGAGATGTCTCCACTATCTCTACTCAACATTATTTTCATCTCATATTGTCTCTCACCATGTATTATCAAGCTAATAAATTAAAAAAACAAAATTCATTTTCATTTTTTGGATTTTCATAAAATTTCTTACAATTTTTCTCTAAACAGTATTGATTTTAAAGGGAATTTATAATAAAATTATATTACTTTTAATAGTTTTCTCATGTTTCAAAAAACCATTTTTATTATATTAAAAAAAACCATTTTTCTTATAAGTTTTCTCTGAAAAAATCCCGCAGCAACGTGCGGGGTATCATCTAGTTAAAATAAGAGATATTGTGCTAATTTTTTTTCGCTAGAGTTAGATAAAGGAAAAATGAAAGGAAAATCTAACAAATAAATAAAAGATCAAACAAAAAGCAAATAAAGTTTCAAAATACCAATGCGCATAATTTAATATGACAGAGACAGAAAATAATATTCAACGAAAAGAGAACAATAAAACTCGAAATTTATTTTAAGTTGGCATTAGTTCAAATTAAATTATTCAAAATTATGAAAACTCAATTTAAGCTTTTAATAACCAAATAAAATAAACGAAATTTTCTGGCTTTACTTTTTGGAATACTTTTCTTAAACATTCCGAGCATCGGGATGTTACATTATACAACCTCAACTCTTCTTCAACGTCCTCAAAAAAAATCACGCTTTGATGATAGGTGCAGAATCGCCCTGAAAGTAGGTAATGTAGTCTGCAATGCCTCACACTTTGACGAGGGGATACCCCCACGATTCCCCTCGGTGAGGGTACGCAGTGCATGTCAAGATTGGTGGCCTACTAGAAGCCTCAGGAAGGCCCAACGTTAGCCTGTTGAGCCCACTCGAGGCACCGACGATTGAACCAACTCGGAGTCCAAGACCGATGTGGAGTCCAAGACTTGGCATACAAAACTGCGCAGATTAGGAAATCTCATGTAACCCTAGGCGGACTCCTCGTGATCTAGCTTAGTATATAAAGGCTGGGAGTGGGGCGTCTAGGGACATCGCATATTCATCTCGCAACATCCCATGACTTGAGCAATCTCGCCGAATCCACCACTGTAACCGCCTCCTTCATATAATAGATCAAGCAGGAAGTAGGGTTTTACCGATCGAGGACCCTGAACCTAAGTAATCCTTGTCTCCCTGTTAGCCGACGAGATCACCAACCTCGCACTCCTTCCCCTTCAATCGACCCAGGGTACATAACCATGGGATTTGCCGAGGTCCACCCTCGTCACACTCCCTGAGCAATAAATGCAGATACTCCCTGGTAGTGCAGCCGACACCAGCGTATCTATATCTATATCTATATCTATATCTATATCTATATCTATATCTATATCTATATCTATATCTATATCTATCTATACCTAATAATAAAGGGAGACGGCTTTCTTAGACCGTTTAACGTTTTGCTAAAAAGCACCTCCAATTTTGCTTAATAAACTCGCAGTCCAGTGTGTATAGCAAAAAATAAAACTATTCACTGCTTTGTTGGGCCTTTGGCATTCCTCTGTGTGGCCCAGCCGCTCAACTGGGCTTTTTTTTTCGTCCGTTTGTCCGCCGCAAGCGTTTATCTCTCGCTCCGATTGCCCATTTAAGGTTTCAGGCGGTCAATCACTAATTAGCGCGCTCTCGCAGAGGTCGCTTTTGGCGCTTTCTGGATCCGACACGTCTCGCGTTTTTACTGTGTCCTGCGCATCGGTGGCTGCGCACGGACTCTCATGTGGCTGCGCGCGGACCTGTTCCTTGGATTGTGGCAAGGCTGTGGCTGAAAAAAACTACGACTGTGGCTGAAAAAACTGTGGTTGTGGCAGAAAAAACTATGGCTTTGGCTGAAAACTGGGTTGTGGCAGGGAGCTGTGGCTGAAAAAACTGTTGTTGTGGCTGAAAAAATTGTGGTTTTGGCTGAAAACTGGGCTGTGGATGAAAAAACTATGTTCGTGGCTGAAAAAACCGTGGCTTTGGCTAAAAACGGGGCTGTGGCTGTGGCTGAAAAAACTGTGGCTTTGGCTGAAAAGTGGGCTGTGGCTGAAAAAATTGTGGCTTTGGCAGAGGCTGGGGCTGAAAAAACTGTGGCTGTGGGGTTGTGGCTGAAAACTGAGATGTGACAGGACTGTGGCTGAGCGGAAACTGTGGCTGGATCTGACCTACGCGGTGGATGCGCGCTGTACGTCCAAAACGTGTCTCCTCGCAAGACGGAGCGGGCGAAAAGTGACCTCTGCGGGGGCGTGCGGGAGAATACCCGCTAATTAGTTGATCCCTTTCAGGCGGCCAAGTTTAATATAGCAGGTAAAAAGAATTAAATATCCAAGCAAGAAATAAGTGAATTTTGTTTTTTCTGCCATTTGAAAGATGTTTTCTAATTTAAAAAATGCTTCATGCTCTTTAAATATTTGTGTAGTATTAAAAAGGTATTCATGTATTTACATAATGTTTATATAATTTTCAAAATATTCACCCTTTCACGAAACCAATTTTATGTCATTCAAAACAGTATTCACATGCTTAAATATAGATTCATATTTCAAAAAAATTTAACTGTAAATTGTCAATGTGGTTAGAAAAGTGTATGTCTTTAAAAATAATGTTGATGCATTCAAAATAGAGAAATATATAATTTGAAAATAAGTGGGTGTATGAATATGAAAAAACATGTTTCAGTTTTTTGCGCAATTGGAAAGATGTTCTCTAATTTTAAAAAATCATTCATGTTTTTAAATGTTTGTGTAGTTTTATAAAAATATCAATATCTCCGATGTGCGAGTAAAAAAATAGGTTTTATTTTCTTTTGCCATTTGAAAGATGTTCTCTATTTTTTTAAAGTCCTTCATGCTCTTTAAATAATTGTGTAGTTTTAAAAAAGTGTTCACGTATTTACATAATGTTTGTATAATTTTCAAATTATTTAACCTTTCACCAAACCAATTTGATGTCATTCAAAACAGTATTCACATGCTTAAATATATATATTCATATTTTAAAATAATATTCTCTTTAAATAAGTCAATGTGATTTGAAAAGTGTATGTCTTTTAAAAATAATGTTGATGTATATAAAATAAATAAATATACAAGTTGAAAATAAGTGGGTGTGTGATGATAAAAAATACAATTCTTTGTTTATTGTGCATTTTGAAAGATGTTCTCTAATTTTTTGAAATCAAGCATGCTTTTTAAATGTTTGTGTAGTTTTAGGTGAGCTGTTGGGCCGGCTCGTTAGTTCATCTCGCCCCGCGCGTAGTTTAGTTCCTGTGTGCGCCCCTGTTAGGCCTGTTAGATCTGCTTTTGGCCCAGAGAACGTATAGCAATTATCTGTCCATTTAATAAAATACAGAAAAACATAGGATTTTGTTATGGCGATATCTTTTTAACGGTAGATCGAACCACGACGCTTTTTACATAAAAATTGCTTAGTTTTTCGCATATATCATTAAAATATGCTCTTTTGCTATGTTTGCACTTGTCTACATGATGTTTCACTGCTATTTACATCGCATGCCACCGTAAATGTAATAGGCTGTAACTTTTTAATCGTTGCTCCGTTTAAAATGTTTCTTATATGTCTTGACTAGATTTTCATGTAGATCATGTTTATGCTGCTCTTGCTTGCTAATAAAAATAATAAAATATATTTAAGACAGAACAGTACCAAATTACATTTTTATTGTGGGATCCGCAATAGTTTGTCATGTATAGGTTTTACCCCCACTTAAAGTGACTAGATTAGATAGTTACTTTATTCTTCACATTTTTTCATGGTTGTTTGATATGTCATGATTGAGTGAGATGCCATGTTAACAACCTTACTCATGTTGTGTAGCTAAACAACTTGAACCATTATAAACGTGCAGTGTCGTCGTGTGTGACCGATACTTCACTTAACCTGTTAGTAACCGCTCTCGACGGTAGATGCGATATCGAAGTGCGTTGGCTCGTGTTGCCTTCTTGTTGTTGCTTGCTCGTGATTGCTTTGTACTAATAGATGTTTGCTCGTCGATTGCCTTTCCAGTGTTTAATTCCTGTATGCTCCCGCGGGTACTCTCGGAGACGTTGCGAGCTTGCGATCGATAAGGCCTTCTGCTTCGTCTTCTCATCAGGTAAGGGGGAGCATATATTATGCTTATAACTTTCATCTCACTTGTGCCTAGGTATAGGATAGAACGATTGCTTGATCCTACCATCTCACATTTATGCCTCCATATTAAAACCTAAACAGGCATGTTCCTCACATCCTAGCAAACATTTGTTTGGCCATGTACCTTGCTTTCTTAACCACTGCTTAGCATGCATGCTTAGGATGCTACAACTGTTTCTTTGTTAATCCTTGGATTGGGCTATCACACTATTATATTGTTGTGGATGATGTGATTATTCTAATGTTGACTATACTCGACGAAGGATGGAAGGTTCAGGCTATCCCGCCCCAATGCTTTGTTCTATTCGAGTCACCTAGGTCTCGAGTTCCGGGTATTATGTCTCTTGACGAGCGTGCCTAACCGCGTGTGGGATTCTAAGGGATCCCCTCTTCTTACCTGCCTAGCTCCAAACAATTCTAGTGGTGGCCCAAGCTGATTTACCATTTCAAAATGTGTGTGTGCGAGTTGCTGGCCTCGCAGTTTTCGAAACAACCCGGACCAGTGGGGGCAGTGTTTCCCGTTGGTCCAACCTGACCGGCTGAGGACCCGGGCTCAGTTGAGCAGATACAGATAATCCAAACCTGGAGTCATATGGTAGAGACCAGATCGAGTGCGCGACCGGCTCATGAGCTGGATGTCGACTCACCGGGGGCCACCCGGAATTGTGCGTTGTTAGTTAGAGGGATTATGACGTCGGGACTCTCGGGACAACTCTTCAATGAGTGTCTTTAACGGGCCCGACTGAGAGGATCAGCGTACATGCGGAGCTTATAATGGGTAGTTGGTGTACCTCGGCAGGGTTAAATCTTTTCGAGAAGTCGTGTCCACGGTTATGGGCGACTTGAGACCTACTCCTTGTTCGTATATAACATCAACTGAATCATAACTAAAACTTGATCAACCTGTGTGTGCCTTGACTGCTTCTTCTTCACGGGTGATGAAGGGGAGGACAAGGATATGTTAGGTGTTATGTTTGCGTAAGTACCTGATAGCAAGACTTGTTGGAGGCGATTCCTCATCGAATGCTTGGTTCCTTGACACTAAAAGGAACATTATGTGATTTTTCTACAACCCTTGCAATGGTTGTCCAGAATCTAAGGTTAATGTAAGTCAATCATATTCTGACCTCTAATTCATATCTCTAAAAATGTATCTATATTCTTGTGACTAGACCATGACTTACCCATTCTACTTCATTTTTCTCTCAGTTTCCTTTGGAGTTATACAACCCCAACTCTTCTTCAACATCCTCAAAAATATCATGCTCTGATGATAGATGCAGAACCACCCTGAAAATAGGTAACCTGGTCTGCAATGTCTCACACTCCCTGAGCAACAAATGTAGATACTCTTTGACATATCCAAAGTAATCAAACAAAATGGGGGCTAGAAACTACTCCATGTTGTAATGAATTCTTGTAGCCTAGCGCAAGTTTTTTGGGTTAAAGAAGGGGGTAGAAGTAAAAAAACATAAATGCATAATTATTAGTTAGGGGAGGACCCATGCCCCCCTCCCACTCCATGTCAGACATGTAGTACACGATGTGGCACTTCCATCAACATATCTCTGAGCATAGCTGATGGCACTAAAGTAGTGCTCCTCGTTCGCTATCCAAATGGAAGGTTTATCGAACCAGCAGGACTCTAAGAGATACAAGTAGGTGACAACAGCGCCAGAAATATACACGTAGTACCCGATGCTCACTCAGTAGCTCTTCAACCTTACATTGTTGCGACAGTTATTTGGTCTCATCTCTCACGCCATCCCATGAAGCAATCGGAAAGGACTATGCTACTAACAAGAGATGAGCATTAGCTACATATGGCCACCTCGTGAACAGATACACGCTGCATGACCGATTGTTACACAAAGAACTGAAGAAGGAAGACAGACAACAACACGATTACGTGCACACCATGGAGCTCCGTTGTTGCTGCATGAGAATCAGGATGTGGTTCAGCAGCAGGATGTGTTTCAGCAACACATGGTTCAGGAGCATGTGCTGTAGGTGAACAGCGAAGGCAACCGCAGGTAGGGGCAGCTTCACAAATAGAGTTCCGGCATGGAACAGACACATTCGAAGACGAACAAGTCTAACCAGGATATCCTAAGGATTTGCACTGTCCAGAGCAAATGCCATCATCGATGCCATAGTCGATGTCGCTGTAGTGTGGTTCTTTGGGTCTGTGCACAGTGCAATTCATTTCCCTGCAGCTACGTAAGGGCAGAATTACTTTATTATTTATAAGATAAAAGATGAAAAAGGTTGTCCTAAACCACAAACAATATATACTTGAAAACAATTACGTTATATTATGTCTGGTGAAGATTATTTTATATAGGTAGTCTGTCTAAAGCTTGAAGAAGGTGACTTACTGTCCACTACTATAAATTGTTGAAGATTTTCTTATGTTCAGTTGGCCTGATCGTGGGGCAGTGCGAATATTTGCGCTAGAGGACAGTGAAGATAGACGGGTGTAATGGTATGGTAGGGCTGAGCCACAACTTTCCCTTTTGTTATTTATAAGTTATACAGTATAACACAAAACACAATAAAGTACACAACACAACACATGTGGCTGTTGGATAATCTTCCTATACTAAATAATCCATAGAAAGTTGCATGGCTCACCTGCAGAAGATGCCAGAAGCAACAGTGCAGTGACCACATGAGCGGCAACCTTGGGAGCCATCAACTATCTATGATTGAACGATGTCACAAGTTAGTGATGGAATTGTGTGTAGCTGGCCGTGTGTGTGGTCGGTCAGGCCACCAAAAAATTGAAGAAAACGGCGAAAAAATGTCGCTATTCCTGGTGGTGGCCTCACCTCTGTGCCCCAGTTGCAATCAAACAAGAGGAGTTAGCTCGCAACTTTTAGTTTGGCCTCAAACCCTAGCATTTTGTGCGATATTTGAGCTTGACTGCGAATTGTTATTCTGAAATCGTGCTGGATATGACACTCCCTCAAGGCTCAGGCCACCGGTCGGGCCGGTCCTGAGGTTTCGGGGGCCCGGGGCGAAATCAAAATTTGTGTCCCTTAAGAAAACATTTTACAAAAAATTTACGTTGTTCAAGTGTTTCGTGCGTGCATTCCGGCCTCATCTCGGTAACTTGCTTCTCAATATAATCACATGGAAAGTTGTGATGGGATATATTCAGACAATGTGCAGCGAAGATCAAACATTGATCTCAAGCAGAGTGGATCACACAAAAGATCAAACCAAATTGGCTTTACTATCCAGTGGGCTGAATATGCTCGCATGCGATGGTGAAGAATGGATTAAACGTTTAGTATGATAAGTATAAAGAAAACGCTTTAAGACATAAAACATTATCAATCATATAATAAGTTAAGACCATAGTAAAATATTTTAAAAAATGTACATTATTAAATAAACTTGATAGAATTATTGAAAGGACGTGGATGTCGCCTAGAGGGGGGGTGAATAGGCGCTTAAAATAATTACGGTTTCAGCTTGAACAAATGCGGAATAAAACTTAACGTTTAATTTGCCAAGCAAGAAACCTAAATAAGCTAGGCTCAACTATGTGCACCAACAACTTATACTAAGCAAGATAAACAACTATGTGATAGCAAGATATATGACAAGAGCACTGTGGCTATCACAAAGTAGGTGCACAAGTAAATAGGTTGACTAGAAGAACAACCTATAGGACAAGCAATGCACCATAATATGAGCAAGCACAAGATAAATAATGTAATAAGCTTGCTCAAAGTAAAGGTAGAGATAACCGCAAGTGGAGCCGATGGAGACAAGGATTTGTTACCGAAGTTCCTTCTCGAGGTGCACAATGCTCACCCGAAGCCAACGAGGGCCACCCTATTTCTCCTCGCGCTCTTACCAATGCAAGATGCCGTGATTCCACTATTAGGACACTTGAGGGCGGTCACCGAACCCGTACAAATGGAAACCCTTGGGGGCGGTCACCGAACCCGTACAAATGCTCTGGGCAATCTCCACAACCGAATTGGAGGCTCCCGTAGCGTCCCGAAGCTTTCCACCACAATGATTGAGCTCCGCACAACCAAGCCTCTAGGTGCCAACGCACCCACGAGGTACAAGCTCTAGAGTGCCAATGCACTCAAGAGTAGCTATCTTCTCAACTTCACTTACTACAACGAATCCTCGGAGAGAACTCAAACCGATGCACCAAATGCAATGGCAAGAGCACACGAAGTGCTCAAATCCCCAACTCTCAAATCCCACCAAAGCAACAAAAGCTATGGAGGAATATGAGAGGAAAAAAAAGGAGAACACAAAGAACTCCAAGATCTAGATCCACAAGGTTCCCCTCACTTAGAGGAGAGATGGCTTGGTGGAGAATGTGGATCTAGACCTCCTCTCTCTTTTCCCTCAAAAAGGAGCAAGAATCATAGGAGGGGAAGAGAGTAAGCAAGCTCAAAGAGGTCAACAATGGGGGGAAGAAGTTGCACAAAACCGGTGGGGACAAAGGAAGAAGAAGACCCCCTTTTATAGTCCCCCACGAATCCAGCCGTTGGGAACCGTTGGCAGCCCACCAACCACGGTACTACCGCACCGGGAGCGGTACTACCTCCCCACGGTACTACTGAAGCCCAGTGTCGTGCCCACTACCGCAAAGTCCAGTGGACTTACGGTAGTGAGTGCGGTACTTGCCCGCGGTACTACCGTGGCACGGTACTACCGCCCCACGGTACTACCGGGGGCCAGTACCGTGCCCACTACCGCAGAGTCCAGTGGACTTACGGTAGTGAGTGCGGTACTCGCCCATGGTACTACCGTGGCGCGGTACTACCGCTCCAAGAGCGGTACTACCGCCCTGGCAGAACCAGGGAGCCCATGCCACACAACAGATGAACTCCAAATGAAACAGGCAAGCCCTGAACTGACACAACTTCTGCAAATGAACTCCGATTAAGGCAAACTCTGCAAATATTTCAAAGTGGCAAGGGAGAAATGCCAAACACATAGAGGTGTGAAACCTCTAACCAAGAATAACCGGCAAATCTCCCGCATCGAAAATCATAAGAGAAGATGCATATGAAATCCGTTTTCGATGAACACGAGCTTTTCATGAAGAAGACCACAAGCTCCAAAACTCACAAAGAGAAAAGCCAAACAAGAACCAATAAAGATGATGGCAAGGATGCAAAAGGTTTGAGCTCTCCACGAACGACTCGGCCTAGCCTATAACACGGTCTCCTAAAAACCACCAAGAGACCGGTGATACGTCCAAAACGTATCTATAATGTTTGCCTGCTCCATGCATGTTTTGTGTGATATTGCTATGATCTAGATACACTTTCATACACTTTTGATCATATTTGGACTAACCTATTAACTCAGTGCACCCCAGTGCCAGTTCCTGTTTTCTGCTGTTTTTCTATTTCAGATTTCTCCCATTTAAAAAGTGCTAGAAAAATTTGGGAAAATTCAGATAAAAAATCAGCGTGACGGAAGCTTCGAGAAGAGACCGGGAGGGGCCAGAGGGGAGCCAGGGGGGCCCAGGCGGCCACCCGGCGCGGCCCCACCCCTGGCCGCGCCAGGGGGGGCGCCTGGGGCCCCTGGTCCACCTCTGGCTGCCCCCCTTCGCCTATTTAATCTCCGTCACGGGAAAACTCCAGAATAGGAACCCTATTCCGCGAACTCGCCTCTGTGCCGCCGCCGCCGCGCTTCCAAGATCGGGAGCACCAGAAGACCTCTTCCCGGCACCCTGCCGGAGGGAGGATTGACCTCCGGGAGTCTCCTCTCCACCATGGATGCTCCCCGGATGTCTCGTGAGTAGTTTTCCTTGGACCATGGGTCCGTGATCAGTAGCTATGTGATGTTCTCCTTCCCTCTTTGATCTTCATTGTTTAGACCTCGTGAGCTGCCCTACATGATCGAGGCACCTTTGTAATATTTCTGCTGTTCCTATGCTGAGTTTGGAGGGATTTGATGGATTATGAGATTATGTTCAGATTGTGATAGAGTAATATATTTGGTTTTTATCTCTTATATTTTTGTTCCTAAGTAATTCTTGCATGTTCTCCGTTGCTGTTTATTGCTTTGGCCAAGTAGTAGGTAGTGACTCCAAGAGGGAGCGTTGTGCTAGATTGTGGGTTCATGCCCCCCGATGACACGCTTGAGTGACAGAAACATGAGTCTAGGGGATGTGCTGTTGCCACAAGGGGGAAAACAACGGTGCTTCTAACCGCGGTTACAAGGATTGTTTACTTTATGCAAAGTTCTTTTTAATGCAGTTGTCTGTTGCTTTGGGTTTACACTTTGGGTGGGGCTCGCAACTTAATACCAGCGAGATGTTCTGGATAGATATATCAAGGTGGATGATTAGTAGTAGATGTAGATGGATTTCGGTCTACTTATTTTGGCATACTGCCCGTGCTTTTGAACCTCTTCCTTTCTTTTGTAGCATAGTTAGCATTGCGGTGCGTTCATAATCCTGTCAATTGCCCTTCTGTAATTTGTTTACCTTGCATAGCAGTTTTATCGTCTTTTGGGAGAGAGACATCACTAGTGAACATCACGTATCCCGGTCCATATCCTCATTACTGTTTCCAAGCTATATTTACTTTTCTGCATTTACTTTCAAGTTGCCATCTTTATCCCTTGCGTTTTATCATTTGTGAACAACAAGACTGGAGAGATTGACAACCTCTCTAAACTTCGTTGGGAACAAAGTTATCTGTGTCTGTGTGCAGGTCCGCGTCAGTTGCGCCGCTGACACCTACTTATCATCTCTGGAGTCCTACTGGAGACAAACCTTGTTATCTTCACCGAGGGAAAACTGCTGCTGCACTGCATCTCAAACCTTCACTTGGGGTAACCAACGAAGGGCGAGAAGCCAATAAGCAACCGGTAAACTAGACACCTAACTAGTCAAACCTTTGTCTTGCGCATAATCCACTTGAGCTTGATGATGACGATCATGCCCGCCTCAAGTTGGAACATCTTCCTTGATTCCGCCGGCTCGATGAAGACTTGTAAATAGCTCCCCCATACTTCATTATGGGTGAGCCTCTCTTAGGAACATCTTCATACGACCATTATCACCAAATGGTCTGCAAGCTCCAAGCATATGATATCTTCGTGATGCTCCTCTTGACCTTGCACACATCAACTTGACCAATCTTTGGATGGCTCCATGAAGAACACCTTGGTCAACACGTAATCTTCATCTTACAATCTTGAAGCCACCATATGATCTTCAAGCGTTGCCTATGAACAAACCTTACAGTATAACTCAAGGAAACCATTAGTCCATAAAGATTGTCATCAATTACCAAAACCAAACATAAGGGCGCATGCCCTTTCAATTATCAACCACCAATTTACAACATAAATGTGCCGGCTGGCCATGTCGTATTGGCTTTGATAGGATTCATTTTTCTCTTTGTAAAATATTACTTTGTTAGGAATTTATCTTACTAAAAAAATTCGAGGAAATTTTTTCTTACTAATTTTAGTTAGCTATGGTTGAGTCACACGAAAAGCACTTAAATATGGAAATGCCTTGTGTCCGTGAGTTGTAAAAGCTAATTCATTTTTGGATGGCACTTCACAGCGGCGCCGCATATATGTATTACCGTGTGGCGGTTGGCAATTGACAGTGCAGATAATTAGCGTAGTGCATGCACATGCGCAGCGGCAACGTATAGTGGCAGTTGGTAAACAACGACAATGAGCAACAGTGATAGTGCGTGCATGCATGCAGCGGTCAAAAGAATTTACTACTAGTACTGTGCTACACTAAAATACTAGTACATCATTACTGTTCACAGATAGTACTAGTAATGTACAGTAAAAATAGATCATCACTAGTTAGCTATGATTAAAAGAAGCGAGGGCAACCTTTATTTACAAAAACTGTTTATATATAAGGGAAAAGTTTCATTTACAAATTACACTTAATTGCAAAAATTATTTATTGAACTTGCCATAAAAATTTACACCTAATTGCAAGAAATATTTGTTGTGCTTGCAACATAAAATTACATCTAGTTGCAAGATTAATTGTAGTGTTTGCAACAAAAAATTACATCAAATTGCAAGAATTATTTGTTGTGCTTGCAACAAATATTTAAACATAATTGCAAGAATTATTTGTTGCGCTTATCACAAAACACCTAACTGCAAAGAATTATTTGGTGTACTTGCCACAAAAATTTACACCTGATTATAAGAATTATTTTATAATGCTTGTCGCATTATGTTTTCCACACATAATTGTTGGAGTGATTTATTGTGCTTGGCATTTTTAATTGTTCCTACTTGCCATTTAATTTATGTACAAATATTTGGTGAATTACTCCCGCGGCAACTATGTACAAATATTTGTGGCAACAGTTCATGGTAAAAATAGCAAGTAGGGTGACCTAAATCTGGCAACTGACTCTGACGAAATTTTTTCATCAAAACATATCAATATGGGATCTTATTTTGAAGTCCTCGTCAAGACAAACCCAACGGTGAAGACGGAAGGCAAATCGGATTAATGTTTTGCAAGATAAATTGTTTTTGAAAATTCAATAAAAGCATTTAATGTGATGATGTCAGCATGGGATAATAGTATCTTTGCATGTTTCTTGCATGCACCAGCCACTGCACAAGATGTGCTAAGGCCCTGTACAACGCAGGTGCCACAGACGATGCTACACAACAAAAAGATCCGGTTTTCTATCACAATAAAATTAGCTGGTGCTTGGAGAATAGAACAGATATCAGACTTTGCTTCGATGCTATGCCGGTGCTTGCAAAAGCAACTGTTCATTTTTTGATACAATTCTAGTATATCGTGTTTCACGTAAGCACCCGTGCTAAGCATTTTGAATTGCAGGATAACTTTTTACATAAGACGCCATGTTATTCTCCTTTCTTAAGCATATGTGCTAAGTACTCATCATTGTACAAGGTCTAAGTGCGGCGCCTCACTATAGGTTTTCCCTTCATTTTTTAAGACAAAGTAAAAGCTAATTCATTGATGCTGCTTACCGGTGCGCACGTTCTATCCAGCCTGGTGTAGCCCACCACTACTACTACTCCCTCCGTCCCATTTTATAAGACGTTTTTCTTTCCACGTTCAGTTTAATCGAAGTAACGAAATCTTCCTCATTTACAGATTTACCCCCCCTTCCGACAGCCACCCGTGGACATCTCCACACAGCTCAACCTGGCAATCGGGTCGGGTTTGCTCGGGTCGGGGTCTACCAAACCCATGCCCTATAAGTAAATGGGTCTACCCTTTCGCCCACGACCCTGCCAATGGGCGTAGGAGCAGACCCACGCCCGAACCCGATGGGTGACCCGACCCGATGGGTCACCCATTAGGGTGTTGTACAGTGCACAGCAAAAAAGAATTATAAACATTCATATAATAAAGATTGGGTCATACAGTGACAAGATTGCACAAATAACTTCACAAATACAAGGTTCAGCGGCAACACAAATACACAAATATAATGTTCAAATTGAGTAGTAGCTAGCAGCAGCAAGTAGTAGCTAGCAGTAGGCCAGCAACAACCAAGAAGTAGTAGTAGCAGCAGCAGGAAGTAGTAGTAGCAGAAAGTTGAGTAGTAGCTAGCAACAGCAAGTAGTAGTGTGGCAGCAAGCTAGCAGCAACAACATCACACAATCCACTTTCAAGCTTCGGTTAGGATTGATTGATCATCACTCTCCTGAAACATAAGAAATAAAAATATTGTAAGTAAAGAACAAGAGTTGGCAAGTAAAGCATTAAAATCTAAGAATATAAGGCATTAAAAGTAGAATCTGTTACCATTATTTCTATGTCATCCTTAAGAACACTTTCAAATTCCGCAAAGAGAGTAGAATTGCAATCCCCTGATGCATAGATTTAAATATTAACACACAAGAAAAATAATATTCTGCATGGAAAGAAGAGATGTGATTCAACTAGATTATCACCTAACATGTCTGCACGAGACCAAGCTTGCATGCACATAAGAGCTTCGGTCATGTTTGGTGCAAGTGAACATCTATGCGCACTTAATATTCTACCACTAGTACCTTATGCAGTGTGGATCCTGTGTCCCCGGCTCCCAGCGAGGATGGAGGCAGCGAGGATTCCGTGGCGTGGGTGCTGCTCCGGTGGAAGCGGCTGAACGGGACAGCGCACCTGCGGCCTGGGCGACAGCGAGTTGATGCAAGGGAGTGGAGGCGCCGACTCGATGCAGGAGCAGGACAGCCGGAGGGCGGCGCGACCGGCGAGCCGATGGAGGACAGGAGGAGGGTGGCGGCGGAAGGGGGCAGGGGAGAGAGACGGGAGGGAGAGACACGGGAGAGAGAGAGATCGGTTTAGGGTTTGGGGAGGATGGCTTGTGGTGTGGGCGAGTGGGAGGCCGCTGGGGCGCTGGGCTGAGTATGGTGGGCCGTGAAAAATAGCTGAGTGGGCTAGCATATATGTCGAAACTAACAAAGGGGTCCACATGTCAGTTAATCGGGTGACCCATCGGGCAGCCCATTGGCAGAACCTTATGCCCATATCCTACCCACGAATAATCGGGTTACCCATCGGGTTCACCCATGGGTAACGACCCATACCCTGCCCATTAGGGTCGGGTGCCCATGGGCGAGGCTGCCCATGGGTCGAATTGCCGGGTTGACACACAGCTCAACCACTCCTCCACTTCTCGTCTTCGTCGCCGACGCCTCCCTCTCGCCAAATCCCTCTCGCCGTCGTCGTCGCCGCCTCCCTCTCACCGGCGTTGCCGCCGCCTTCCTCTCGACGGCCTCTTCTTTTCCATTCCCCTCGCTCACCCACTCCCCTCCCCAATCTGAAAAGGTTGACTCTTTTCTCCGGCGGATCTGAAGCAGAGGAAGCGGCGAGCCTCCCAGCCCCTGTTCCCTTCCTCTAGGTCGGCGGCCTCCAGGGCAGGGTGGGAGCGGAGGCGGCTAGGTCGTGGTGAAAAGATCCACGCCACCTCTGCTTCTAGGGAGCGGATTCGGTATGGAGGTGGAGCTCGAGGCTGCGGGAGGACGTGGAAGAGAAGGGCGGTGGACAGCAGGGCGCAGCGGGATGGTTTGGCGCTGGGCTTCGAGAGGCTGAGTAGTGTCACCGGCGTCTCACCCAGCTACTCACAGGCCACCTCAAGAGGCTTGCTGCTGTTCAACCTCACATTTACAAAGATTTCAGGTTGCTGTTGTTGCTGCTGTTGGCGTCCTCAAGAGCCATGCCAGGAAACAAAAATTTCAGGTCATCTCCATTTACCTTCTCTGATTGGCAAGTTCAGTTAACTAAATTTTGCTAGTAGGCTTGTTTCAGGAGCTTGTTTTGGGACGTTTGTTTGACAAACTAGATAGTGAAAATGTTGGGATGTTTGTTTGACAAACTAGATAGTGCAAATTTCAGATGAGCATGTGGTGTCACCTGTAATGTTGCTATAGACTTGCTGTATGCTTGCTTGCTGTACAGAATTTTGTTTTATGCTTGCTGTACAGAATCTATCCTTGCAGATTTATTGAGTCCACACTTATTTTAACAGTGTTTTAAAATGTGCATGTACTCAAATTAGTTATATACTCTCTGTATGCGAGTGATTTGTTTTGCAAGTCGAGTTCCTCTGCGGGTGATTCCAAACTGTACCGTTCATTTTTACCATTTCTTGAATGGGGTTGTCTGAAATAATCTGTGTTTCAAATAGTCCTCTGTTTTTAAAATGGGATATTTGGCCATTATCTGGGTCATGTCTGGGGTATGTCCAGATAATTGTACTATAAATTAGCAAATCACATCATGATTTTTGTCTCTAAACTGTTGAATATGTTGTTTCGGTTGTCACTCCTAGACCTAATGATCTTTAGCATTTGTCAATTTGCTGCAAAATTCTTCAATCAATCATACAGTGCTGTTAAATTTCAGATCACAGTACTTCAATCAATCAATTCTTCAATCAATTGCAGATTTTCTGGAGTACCTGAGGACCCTGGCGCTGGGATCGGAGGGCGGCAACACGGGTGGACATCATTTCTGGTGGTGCTTCTCGAGTAGCGAGCCGTGATTTCCAGGATGAAAGCCCAAAGCCTGGCCTTCATTGGTTGTACTTAGAAAGGCCTTGCTGGAGGCATTGTCTTTGGGATCTTGGAATTTCTTTAGGGTGAAAGTTTAAGATCATTGATCGGGTGACGACAAAGCTTGTGCATTGTTTTTTTAGGCATCGCTTTTGGAGAACCTTTTATGTGATTCGGGTGTTGACTTTGGTGCTGGTTAGAGTGTTGTTCTTGCGACTATTTGATCACTGCGATGGGGCCTTTGTTTTTTATTTCTCTCTTTTTTATTTTGTATTTAGTTGTGCATATTCTTGATATTTTTTGCGCGTCTTATTCCTGATATCTTTCGATATCTTGTTGGTTTAAAGATTGAATGTAATTGATATCTTTGCAATATTAAATTTTTTATATAAAAATATATGTGCTCTATGACTTAAGCCAGTAAAATACTCCCTCCGTTAAGAAATACTTGACGTGGTCTTAGTTTAAATTTGAAATAAAACCATATCAACTATTTTCAAACGGAGGGAGTACCATATGTACATTTTGTAGCAATTGAAATAGAACAGACGAAAAAAATAAAAGTAACTATGTGTGGATGTGACCATATGGGTTTGGACTATTCTATTTGCTCTATGCTATTTGGCTGCTATTCTGCTTAAAGGGAAGAATAGGAGCACTTGTGTACGAAAGTTCTCTTCTGCTTCCAAGATGAGTTTGGGAGAAAAGAATACTTTCGTGCACAAATGTTGTAAATGATCTTGCGATATATAATTAATTATTAAAAATTGAAATGAAATTTAAAAACTTTATTATTTTCTTTGATAAAATTTGATAAATATATTGAGTTCTTGCAATACTTAATCATGAAATGTTCACGTGAGTCTTGACCAAAATTAATCAACAGTTGAAAATACTTTCGAAAATATTAATTTTAGGAGCATCCGTTAGATTTCTTCACAATTTTCATGAATGTTATTTCATGCTAAAATTGTCAAGAAATTAAAAAAAAATCATCAATGTTTGCCACCTTAATGAATATTTCATTTATTTATTTTAAGTTTTAGTACTATTTATCAAAGAGCATTTGAGCTTGGGATCAGGCTTCCCACTTGTGTATCAAGGAGGTCCTACCTAGACAGCCGCAGCTCCCGCGTCCTTCTTCCCCACTCAAAGATATTTTACATGTTTATGTCCAAAGGAAAAAAGTGATTAAGTAAACTGAGTTTCTGTCTTCACACGCACTTGTTTATATTGTTCACTTTTATCTATGAACTTGAAAAATGGTTCATTTTGACAGACGAATTCGTCCTATGGGCTCACTTTAGTTAATTTTTTTTACACAAGTGGCAAGTGTCAACCTATTTCTTTTGGATGATTTATGTCAAAAAAGATCTTGGTGAAGGGGAAAAGGACACATGTGGATGTTGATCCAAAATGTCCGTACAAAAAACATTTGTTTTTTTTCTAAAACAAATTGGACGTGTCCACACTGTATGTCTGCCAAGTGGGGATCATATGCCTGGGTCGCATCCCTAACCTAGAACAATTGCATTACTGCACCACCTGCTTGCCCTAAGGTACACGGCTGCTGCCTCCCGCACACTCAGCGACACTGCGCTCAGTCCCGAATAATCTGAGCACAGTCCGGAATAGGTTACTGTGATTATTTATTTATTTTTTGAGAAACAGTTACTGGGATCTCCTAGTCGCTCGCCAGCACAGCCCCGGTGGCCAGCGTCCGACAGGGCCACGCGGCAGACAGAGGAACGCATCTGCAGGCCCGCACCGCAGTATAACGGCCCACTTGTCAGTCACTGTAAAATGGTAGATGGCTTGAGCGTTGGCCATTGTAACCACGCTTAAACTTGTAGGAGATTTATGTGTGTGTGATACGTAAACATGTATATACATAATTTTATTTGGGAAACTCCAAACGAAGCATGCGGGCATATGCACCCACTAATTTAAAAACCAAAACAAAATGCAAAGCAATTAAAAAGAACCCAAAATTTTGTGAAACGCAACATACTCATGCAAGTGACATCCGTGCAAAATTTCAAGGTATTTCGACATTCGATTTGTGAAAACCAAGGTAACACGAAATTCTTGATGAATAGTATCATTTTCTAAAAACCCTCACAGTCCAATTAAATGACAAATTTTGAGACTGTGAGGATTTTTGAAAAACGATACTATTCATCAAGAATTTCGTGTTGCCTTGGTTTTCACAAATCGAATGTCGAAATACCTTGAAATTTTGCACCGATGTCACTTGCATGAGTATGTTGCGTTTCACAAAATTTCAAATTTTTTTGAATTGCTTTACATTTTGTTTTGGTTTTTTGAATTAGTGGGTGCATATGCCCGCATGCTCCGTTTAGAGTTTCCCTTACATAAGTAGTATCATACATTAGTATCGTATGCATGATACTAACTTATGATATTACCCATTGCGAGAGGTCGTATTCCAGACATTAAATGGAAAAAGACTTCATTTTTGTGAGAGGCGGCTATAGATTTGATACCAGATAGCACTTATTCTTTTTTTGTTGAACCAAAATAGGCGTGCTCTCTTGTACTGCTAGACATTAGGCGTTCAATTACACAGCTATTTATTCAAAATTCTCGTAGTAGGAACCGTGATCACGGAACTTGCTAATGGATCTCAATCATGGATCCCTTAATTTGATATATTTAAAAATCAACTTTTACGTTTCACAAATTCTAAAAAAAATACAAATATACACGTGGATGTATGCAATTTGTCTGTAAGTTTCATAGAGAAATGCCTTTTTATGCGAGAAATCATGACAGGGGAAATTATTAGAAAGAAAAATGGTACGATCTTTGATCACCACGTACAAAATGCTCACGCCGATGCACCGAGCGGAGCTCTTGGTGAAGAAGGAGGAGGCTCGGCGCATGGGGGATGATACGCCGACGCTGTAGGAGGCACAACCGGAGGACGACACGTCGGCCCCTCGGGAGGCGGGGAAGGAGGAGGAGGAGGACAGCGAGCGGGAGGAACTGACTCCGACGCGCCGACATGCGATCGCCCGAGAGCTATAGGAAAGGCACACCATCGAGAAGGATGACATGGCAAATCCGATGACATTGTAGCAGAAGGTGATACTCGGCTCCGTTTATTTTGAGCGCGAGGTGGTAAAAAACTGCAGTGGCATCTGCAAGATGGAGGCGAGGATCGAGGAAGTCTTCGTCGTCATGGAGGACTACGAGGAGCCGAACGAGGAGACGGAGGTGGAATGCGATGGCGTGGAGAATGACGTAGAGTTCCATTAATTAATTTTTATTTAATTATTAAACTAATTCAACAAATGAAATATTGTTATTCTATGTAAATTATTTCCGAATTTGAATAAATTTCATTCGATTATACTTTATACCCGATCTTGCAAAATTTTGGTTGAATGTGGATTGAAATTTGCGTCTATGGTTGGACGGTCGATTTCCGCATCAATATTTGCGTCCATTTTAAGAGTTAGCGTTGGAGATACCCTTACCTTTTTTTTTTTGCGCAGGAGGGTCTGTACTTAGTTCTTTGTACTACTACTTGTTTAATCCGTGCAGTTTATTTTCACTTAGATCGTACTACTCTGCGCCTAATAGGATCTCTTGTTACTCCCTGCGCCTAATTACCGGAGAGATTAACTCTTTGTTAACCCACGTCCAATGAACGCTTGGTACCCCATGCAGCGGACATTTAATAAGGCTACTACAGTACTCCCCGCTTGGAAAACGTTTGGAACGTACTCCTTCCTTTCTTCTTCCAGCGGACTGAAGGAGTAGAACGGAAAAGAATTAAGAGCGATGGGATCGGAGTGGACTGTAGATATTAATGGCTTGCTGTAGTGGAGCACTGGAAGCCGAACCCGGTCGTGCCGGGGTAGGCAAATTTCCCTCTCCATTGAAAGGAAACAATTAATAAACCCAGTTTCAGAACGCGAAGTATTACAACCTAATCAGTCTATCACAAGTTTCAAAAAAAAAATCAGTCTATCACACCGTCTACATCTGTCTCGTGCAGATCTGGCCTCTTTATTCCAGAGTGGACAGGCCGTGAGCCGTCTTGAAGTGGGGATCTGAAACCGATCAGTTGGATGACCATATTGTATTGAGAAACTAGTTTAGCAACTGATCACTAAAGTTAGCGTCATCAGCTTAACAAATATAGTGGTTTTTGAGGTAGCAAATCAGGTACGATTCGGGGTTCCACGCACTGACTTTTGCAGAAACTACAATGGTAGAAGCAACTCTAGTAGAAACGTCCTATATATCCTCTAAAACTCCTTCGCGCCACAACGACCACGGTCAGGAGGTGGCTGGGCGAGGCCACGCACGATCGGACGAGACCACCGCGGCGGCGGAGCACGACCATGGCTAGCCACGGCGACCTCACACTAGTAGAAGAAGGCCCATTTGTCCCGGTTTTAGAGGGCCTTCTGTTGGTTTTGAAACCGGGACTAAAGGGTCGTTACTAAAGCATGACCTTTAGTTTCGGTTCGCCTTACGAACCGGAATAGATGGGCCTCCACGTGGCAGCCGGCTGGAGCGGGGCTGAAGGACCTTTAGTCCCGGTTGGTGTTAGAAAAAAATTGATTTTTTTGGATTTTTTGAAATTTTTGAATCTTTGAATTATTTGACAATTTAATCTCTAATCATCCCTCCTCACTGCTTCAGAATTTAATCTCTAATCTCGAATCAACACTCATTCCAAATCATCTAACTTCCCGGCCGGTCACCCATCCTCTCACTACTCCAGCCCGAGCACGCTTAACTCTCAGGTTCTATCTCCCCTAGTTTCCAAGTCTGCACTTGTTGTTTTCCTGACAATAGTAAGATATCAATCATGTTATAACCCTTAGGTCTTGATATCACATGATTTAATTTTTTGAATTCCAAACAATTATTAAAAAACAATCACGATTAACAAACAACAATGATGTCACACGCTTCACCGTTTGAGTTTGAAATTATTATTCTAAAAACAATAATTATTTCATATTGAAACAAACCAAAAAAATATATATTTCATAATATTTATTACAGAAGATCGAAGCTAGAAGCGTCTAATCTAACGACTAGAGCTAATTAACTACTCGATCTTCTGCTTCTTGGCGGAGGTCCCGGCGCCCTCATCGTCGCCGCTGGGCGCCGCCCGCTTGGTGGCCTCCTCCGACGCGACTTTCGCCTCCACACGCGCCGTCATCTCGGCCCTCTTCTTCTCCTTCTTCTTGGCCCTCGCCTTGGCCAGGTTCGCCGCGGACTTCTCCGCACGTGCTGCACGGCGAAGTTCCCGCGCCTCCAGCCGTTCCAGCGGGTCGTCGGCGGGCGGCGGACTGTCCTCGTCGGCGGGGGGGCGGGCTGTCGGCGGCGGCGCGCGATCGTCGCCCGCGCTGAGCTCGAGGCCGCGGCTTTGGAGGTGGGTCCCAAAACTTGCGCCTTTCGGGGTGGTTGTCCTCGTCCGACGGGGTGTCGAAGTCGGACGGCCACCGTAGCTGCGACCCCGACATGGCGGCGAGAAGCTCGTCGGGCGCGAGAGGGGAGATCAAGATGAGAAGGAAAGATCAAGATAGATCAAGATATATGAGATGAGATGAGTCGGATGAAACCGGCCCCGGCCTTCTACTTATAGCCTGAGAAGCTCGTCGGGCGCGCGCCCGACGAGCTTCCCAACGTGCGCCGCACGCGCATGGGAAGCTCGTCGGGGGCGCGCGGGAAGACGAAGCGCCGTCATTGGTCCCGGTTCGTAGCTGGAACCGGGACTAAAGGTGGCCTTTAGTCCCGGTTCTAGCTACGAACCGGGACCAATGGATGGAGGCCGCACGCACATGGGAAGCTCGTCGGGCGCGCGCCGCACGCCTATACGAAGAAACCGCCTCGGGATGAAGCGCGGGAAAACCAAGCGCGGGAAGACGAAGCGCCATCATTGGTCCCGATTCGTAGCTGGAACCGGGACTAAATGTTGGCCTTTAGTCCCGGTTCTAGCTACGAACCGGGACCAATGAATGGAGACCCATTCGTCCCGATTCGTGTCTGGAGCCAGGACTAATGGGTCCAGACGAACCGGGACCAATGCCCCACGAGGCTCGGCCGACGCCCTGGGCGCACGAACTGGGACGTATGCCCCCATGGGTCCTAGTTTATGACTGAACCGGGACTAATGGGCTGCCAGGTCTGAACCAAAGCCCTGTTTTCTACCAGGCTGACATCACAACCTATCTATATATGAGCTAGTCTTGCCATTTGCCAAAACACGAAGCATGCACCGCTGCACACTGGCCGGCCCTCAGCCTGCACCACTGCGCCGTGAGGCTCACAACCATTAGAGCCGGCACCGCCACCTCGTGTAGAACATCAGCCCTGGGGCAAGGAGCAGGTTCGTCGAGGGAGAGCCGAAAGCTTTTTTGCACCACTGCGCCGTGAGGCTCACAACCATTAGAGCCGGCACCGCCACCTCGTGTAGAACATCAGCCCTGGGGCAAGGAGCAGGTTCGTCGAGGGAGAGCCGAAAGCTTTTTTTCCAACCAGTCACATCGGTTTTTATTTGAGATGAGGTCAGATCCCACGATGAATGAACTCGGTTCTTCCAACATACACCTTTCGGGGAGTTATTTCCCAGCCCAGGCATGCCCGTTTCTCGTAAGCCGGTGGTTGCCTTTTCGGTGAGCGGTGGTGTGCTGGACCAACGTCGCGAGAGAGGAAGGAGATATCACGCCACCGCCGGATTATATATCTCGCCCGCTCGCCTCCAACGACCCACTCCGTGGCTTCCTGCGAGATCTCGAGTCACCGGCGGCCGGAGCTCGGGCAAATACCAGGTACCATGCGCCCTCTCCCCTTACTCTCTCCTAGCGTCATTCCCTTTCTTTCTTAAGGGGCGGCGAGGCCCGACCCTGAGGGAGGGGGGGGGGGGGGGGGGGCGAGCGGGGCGACCTCCCCGGGCCCCCAAAACCGGAGGGGCCCCGTCCAGACGCTCGCAAGCACAGACTGCTGCGAGTTCAACCATCCGAGATGCCACAATTAGAGGGCTAAAACTTTTGACGTCTGGAGGAAGAAGAAGCGCTCAGGAGGAAACACAACCGTTTTCCCCTGGAGCGATCTGGGCCTTCGGCCTTTTATCCCTTTTTATGATGAGTAGTAGTAGTGGAAAATTCGTGTTTGAGGACGAGCTCCAGGGAGCTCGTTTCGAAAATTCAAACTTTCATTTGGCTAAAAAAATTGAAATTCTGTGTGAATGAACATAAGCACATATAAAATACATGTGCAAAATTTGAAAACATTATCTTTTCACACGCGACGTATAAAAAAAAGACAAATCTCATTTTTAAAATGGGCCAACTTTTTTTTGTTGTTGGGCTGAAATTTTGTCTTTTTTTCACAGCATTCAAATCATAATATTTTGAAGCGAAATTTCACACGCTTGTGAAAAATACATATAGGTTCAAGTGGAAAAAATTTCGAATTTTTTGAAACATTTAAATATGATTTTTGAATTTTTCAAAATAAAGTCCTCCCTAGAGCCCGGGAGCCAAAAGTCTGGCTACACCAGGCTGGATAGAACGTGCGCACCGGTAAGTAGCATCAATGAATTAGCTTTTACTTTGTCTTAAAAAAAACGAAGGGAAAACCTATAGTGAGGCGCCACACTTAGCACATCTTGTGCGGCGGCTGGTGCATACAAGAAGCATGCAAAAATACTATTATCCCATGCTGACGTCATCATATTAAATGCTTTTATTGAATTTTTAAAATAATTTATCTTGCAAATCATTAATCCGATTTGCGTTCCGTCTTCACCGTTGGGTTGGTCTTGACGAGGCTTCAAAATAAGATCCCATATTGATATGTTTCGATGAAATTTTTTCGTCAGAGTCAGTTGCCAGATTTAGGTCACCCTACTTGCTATTTTTACCATGAACTATTGCCACAAATATTTGTACATAGTTGCCGCGGGAATAATTCACCAAATATTTGTACATAAAATTAAATGGCAAGTAGGAACAATTAGAAATGCCAAGCACAATAAATCACTCCAACAATTATGTGTGGACAACATAATGCGACAAGCATTATAAAATAATTCTTATAATCAGGTGTAAATTTTTGTGGCAAATACAACAAATAATTCTTTGCAGTTAGGTGTTTTGTGATAAGCGCAACAAATAATTCTTGCAATTATGTGTAAATATTTGTTGCAAGCACAACAAATAATTCTTGCAATTTGATGTAATTTTTTGTTGCAAACATTACAATTAATCTTGCAACTAGATGTAATTTTATGTTTCAAGCACAACAAATAATTCTTGCCATTAGGTGTAAATTTTTATGGAAAGTTCAATAAATAATTCTTGCAATTAAGTGTAATTTTTAAATGAAACTTTTCCCTTATATATACACAGTTTTTGTAAATAAAGGTTGCCCTCGCTTCTTTTTATCATAGCTAGTAGTGATGATCTATTTTTACTGTACATTACTAGTACTATCTGTGAACAGTAATGATGTACTAGTATTTTACTGTAGCACAGTACTAGTAGTAAATTCTTTTGGCCGCTGCATGCATGCACGCACTATCACTGTTGCTCATTGTCGTTGTTTACCAACTGCCACTATACCCCGCTGCGCATGTGCATGCACTACGCTAATTATCTGCACTGTCAATCGCCAGCCGCCGCACGGTATTACATATATGCGGCGTCGCTGTGAAGTGCCATCCAAAAATGAATTAGCTTTTACTACTCACGGACACAAGACATTTGCATATTTGAGTGCTTTTCGTGTGACACAACCATAGCTAACTAAAATTAGTAAGAAAAAAATTCCTCGAATTTTTTTAGTAAGATAAATCCCTAACAAAGTAATATTTTACAAAGAGAAAAACGAATCCTATCAAAGCCAATACGACATGGCCAGCCGGCACATTTATATTGTGTTTTGTAAGGTTGAGTTTAAGTTGTAAATTGGTGGTTGATAATTCTATCAAGTTTATTTAATAATGTATTTAAAATATTTTACTATGGTCTTAACTTATTATATGATTGATAATGTTTTATGTCTTAAAGCGTTTTCTTTATAATTATCATACTAAACGTTTAATCCGTTCTTCACCATCGCATGCGAGCATATTCAGCCCATTGGATAGTAAAGCCAATTTGGTTTGATCTTTTGTGTGATCCACTCTGCTTGAGATCAATGTTTGATCTTCTCTGCACATTGTCTGAATATGTCCCATCACAACTCTCCATGTGATTATATTGAGAAGCAAGTTACCGAGATGAGGCCGAAATGCACGCACGAAAGACTTGAACGACGTAATTTTTTTGTAAAATGTTTTCTTAAGGGACACAAATTTTGATTTTGCCCCAGGCCCCCGAAACGTCAGGACCGGCCCAACCGGTGGGCTGAGCCTTGAGGGAGTGTCATATCCAGCACGATTTCAAAATAACAATTCGCAGTCAAGCTCAAATATCGCACAAAATACTAGGGTTTGAGGCCAAACTGAAAGTTGCGAGCTAACTCCTCTTGTTTGATTGCAACTGGGGCACAGAGGTGAGGCCACCACCAGGAGTAGCGACATTTTTTCGCCGTTTTCTTCTCTGCAATTGGAGGTATAATTTTTTTGGTGGCCTGACCGACCACACACACGGCCAGCTGCACAGAATTCCATCACTAACTTGTGCCATCGTTCAATTATGGATAGCTGATGGCTCCCAAGGTTGCCGCTCATGTGGTCACTGCACTGCTGCTTTTGGCATCTTCTGCAGGTGAGTCATGCAACTTTTTATGGATTATTTAGTATAGGAAGATTATCCAACATCAACATGTGTTGTGTCGTGTATTTTATTGTGTTTTGTGTTATACTGTATAACTTATAAATAACAAAAGGGGAAGTTGTGGCTCAGCCCTACCATACCATTACACCCTTCTATCTTCACCGTCCTCTAGCGCTAAGATTCGCACTGCCCCACGATCAGGCCAACTGAACATAAGCAAATCTTCAACAATTTATAGTAGTGGACAGTAAGTCACCTTGTTCGAGCTTTAGACAGACTACCTATATAAAATAATCTTCACCAGATATAATATAACGTAGTCGTTTTCAAGTATATAATGTTTGTGGTTTAGGACAATTGTTTTCATCTTTTATCTTATAAATAATAAAGTGATTCTTCCCATACGCAGTTGCAGGGGAAATGAATTGCACTATGCACAGGCCCAAAGAACCACACTGCAGCGACATTGACTATGGCATCGATGATGGCATTTGCTCTGGACAGTGCAAATCCTTAGGATACCCTGGTTGGACTTGTGCATCTCCGAATGTGTCTGTTCCATGCCGGAACTCTATCTGTGAAGCTGCCCCTACCTGCAGTTGCCTTCGCTGTTCACCTGCAGCACATGCTCCTAAACCATGTGTTGCTGAACCACATCCTGTTGCTGAACCACATCCTGATTCTCATGCAGCAACAACGGAGCTCCATGGCGTGCACGTAATCGTGTTGTTGTCTGTCTTCCTTCTTCAGTTCTTTGCGTAACAATCGGTCATGCAGCGTGAATCTGTTCACGACGTGGCCATATGTAGCTAATGCTCGTCTCTTGTTAGTAGCTTAGTCTTTTCCGATTACTTCATGGGATGGCATGAGAGATGAGACCAAATAACTGTCGCAACAATGTCAGGTTGAAGAGCTACTGAGCGAGCATCGGGTACTACGTGTATATTTCTGGCGCTGTTGTCACCTACTTGTATCTCTTCGAGTCCTGCTGGTTCGATAAACCTTCCATTTGGGTAGCGAACGAGGAGCACTACTTCAGTGCCATCCGCTATGCTCAGATATATGTTGATGGAAGTGCCACATCGGGTACTACGTGTCTGACATGGAGTGGGAGGGGGGCATGGGTCCTCCCCTAACCAATAACTATGCATTTATGTTTTTTTTACTTCTACCCCCTTCTTTAACCCAAAAAACTTGCGCTAGGCTACATGAATTCATTACAACATGGAGTAGCTTCTAGCCCCCATTTTGTTTGATTACTTTGGATATGTCAAAGAGTATCTACATTTGTTTCTCAGGGAGTGTGAGACATCGCAGACCGGGTTACCTATTTTCAGGGCGGTTCTGCATCTATCATCAGAGCATGATATTTTTGAGGATGTTGAAGAAGAGTTGGGGTTGTATAACTCCAAAGGAAACTGAGAGAAGAATGAAGTAGAATGGGTAAGTCATGATGTAGTCACAAGAATATAGATACATTTTTAGAGATATGCATTAGAGGTCAGAATATGATTGACTTACATTGAGCTTAGATTCCGGACAACCATTGCAAGGGTTGTAGAAAAATCACATAATGTCCCTTTTAGTGTCAAATTGAACATAGTATTGCTTTGCTGGGTTACCCAATTTCACTTGAGTGTAATAAAGGCTGCAAATTAAAAATTTAGATTAAAAGAATGAATTCTGCTCAATTAGAAGTCATATAATCAGAGATGGCAATGCCAACATGGAGGTTGATCATTTACACCGCTTGTCGTAATGTAAGAAAATTGCAAGTTGCATCTTAAGTAACTCCAGAATTGATGGAAAGTATTAGAGACCCAGTTCTCTACATAACACCGGTACATGATAATAAAAAGGACAATATAATACTCCCTCCGTAAACTAATATAAGATGTTTTAGATAAACATCTTATATTAATTTACAGAGGGAGTACATACTTCTACAAGCTATAATGAATTGAACACAAGATGTATAATTCCCGAAGGATCTTCACTTTATTGATCTCAATAAATCATGACGGCCTATGCAATTAAATTAGAACACAATGCACCCTAACTAAGATTAGTAATTCAGGACAAATAGCACAAAATTTGGCCTAACAGAAAGGCAAATGGTCGAGCTACATTGGATCCATAAAGTTAATGATGTTTAAAATAAATCAGTTTTTTAAAAAGTCATAATGAAATGAACAGAGGTAGTATGGTATCCACAAATTGTGGTATTTTATAAAAATTTTTGAAAAAGGAGGATGACCTAGGCCTCTGCATCAGGGCGATGCATGCAACCATTTTATTACTTATTCACCAAGACCTTAAAAAGTAATACTTCATCAATAAGTCTGAAGCCACCATCTCAGCAATAACTATCACTATTCCTATCAACTTGATGAAAGGGTGTAGATTGTCTGAGCCGCATACCCAGACCTCACACCTGACCCCAACATCTAAAGCCGGAGGCCGTAACCAGGCTGCTTGCCGGGTCTGGGGCACACACCGGTTTGGCGCCCTCTTAGTGTTCACCGCACGCACACAGTGCAGAAGTTGCCACCGCCATCTTCCACTGATCCATCTTCAGAGAAGTTTATCAGTTGTTTTATTTTGCTTTTGGGGTAATGCTTATGCAATATGTTTGGCTTGTTCATAGAGAAATCCGGGTGGCAGAGTAGGGACCGCCATGACCTGCTGACGGCGCGGAAACGGCAGAGCGTCTCGGCGGGGAGGCGCAGAAGGATGTCGTAGAGAAGGTCCAGCGGCAGGACGCCGTCGTTGCTGGTGGCGACGACGGGAGGAGGAGTGCTGGATTGCTGCTGCTTTGGTGGATCATGGAGCGTCATCGCCATAGCCCACAGATTGGGTCGACTTGATGCGACGGCGCAAACCTAATTATGGTAGTAATACGCTGGTGTTTGACTATGTTTTTTATCCATAGTTCAAAACCTGAAGAAGAAGTCCAAAATACAAAACACAACTTAAATCACCAATACTATTTTATTTTTCATATAACCCCACCAGTCGAGTTCCACAATCCTACCATAGCAGAATATAATAATTAAGCTCATCTCACAATCAACAAAAAGGAAAAAATATATCTCTGATGACATATAAAAAGAACAAGGGATCGCCTCAAGCTAAACGACCCAAAGCTACGTCTGCCGGTTTTGCATCAAGTGCGCAACTAAGACAATTGCATGATGAACCGTCACATTGTCCCCCACGGTATCCTGCAGCTTTGCACTTCTGGGAACAAGCCTGTGGGGTGATACAAGGAGGATCGGCGGCCCGGTGCTCGCAACCTCCTGCATCTACAACCATGTATGGAAAACAAAAGATTTTTATCATAACATGAAAATAGAACATACATATTGGGTTGTATAATGAGATAATTTATCCTCAATTAGCTGAATTATATATTTATACAAATCTTAAGCCCATGCACATGCAACTGTATATTGCTCACCGGAAACCGTAAGGAGGAGTGTCAACATGAATACGGACATGATGGCATTGGCGGCAAGCCTGCAGGCCATGATCGGCCGTGCAACACAAGTAAACAACACTAGCTAGCTTGTTGTTAATTTGAGACCTAACTAGGTACTAGAATAAGGAAGCAATACACATATGTGTGTCGCCTGGTTTACTTGTTCATTTGTGCTTTTATAGGGAACCACGGGCTGTACTCGTATCAAATTGGGAATGCAAATTTGGTAATGATTAATTCGTTATCAATGCTGACCATAATATGTCTATTTGGTACTAATAATTAATTTAATATCAACATTGAGCACGATACGCGGACTGGATAGTATCAATTGATTATATGGAAAGATATTATTCTATATCAATTCTTACCATAATAAGAGGAACGGAAAGGAAACTAAAAAAAGATTATCATGTCCCTGCCCTGTTATTTTATTTTATTTGGAGGTGGTTAGGGAGCGTTTGCGCGCTTGATGGAGCATCTCATAAGAGCATCTCTAGTATACCCCTTAGCCGCGAGCCTTTGAAGCCGCGATAAGAAGAGCACAGAAAACATGTTTTAAGGGTTGGCGCAGGTTGCGGCCAAACGGACCCCGCAAAGTCGGACGGTAATTCCGTTTTACCGCTTGGCTTTGCGGAGTCTGTTCGGCCACAGCCCGCGACAACCCTTAAACCGAAAAATCAATCTAGGAAATTTGATCGCATTTTTGATAAATAACTATAAACTACGATAAATAAACTTAGTTCTAAGTGACAATTAAACATAGTTTTCACTCCATGACCCAAAAGACCCTCATGCAAAAAGCTCACAACAACATCACTATCATCGATCATCACCATCATTACAAGATGAATTCATCACCATCACTACCATTTGCCGAACCACCACCTTTACTCGTTGTCGCTTGCCTCCTTCGCTCCAAGATCTCCTTGAGATATCATGCCATTCTTTGATGAGCTCGTCCATGCCATCTCGGTTCATCATCATGATCTTGTTCTCCTCTTGAAGGATCTTGGCCATGGACTTGTTCTCCTTGGCAATGGTTCTTCTCTCCTCAATATCGGCCTTGCGGAACCCCTCTTTCTTGCGTAATTGCCACTTTTCTTGCTTCTCTTGAGACTTCTTCTTGGTTAATTCCTTCTTTGACTCCAATGTATTGGTTACCGTCATGCCATTTTACTTCACCATGTGATCTATCTTATCCCGCAAGCTTGATGCATGTGCTTTCCTTTTGATCTTGTCCTTGGCCTTCTTGTTTCCATCAGGCTTATCTTTGTTTCTTGGCGCATCATCGTCTTCATCATCTTGCATATTTGTGAATGCACCTCTTTTTGGTGGGGCTTCTTTGTCCCTCAACTTCCATTTCTCGCTATTTTTAAGCAATTTCCAACACTCCTCTATAGCAAATGCCTTGCCCTTAGAAGCATCCATGTCCTTGTACCTAGCGGCCACAATAAAAGATATATGATAATAAACTTCAGATGTTATATTTTCGGATGGTATAATTTCTATAACATATATCTTGTGTTATGTTGGTCAAATTGACGACCTAGGGGCACGCACACGCCTTGTAAAAATGTGAAGGAGGTAGTATCATAATATGATACTCAATTCTCTCTTTATTCATTTAATTCTATGTTACATCATCAAATTTGCTTAGTTGGCATGCATGATACTAGCTATGATACTTCCATTGCGGGAGGTCTAATAGAGAAAGTCAACCCCGTTATGTTTGACCATGACAATGACCGTTATGACACCCGGGACCCACATGTCAAGCTCAACAAAAACAATTATCAAAAGAATCAAATCCCCCCCCCCCACAAACAATTAACGGGTGAAAAAATATTTTTCAATCAAAAAATTTAGTATTCCCCCGTAAAAAATTTATTTTTACCCAAAAAAACCCAATGTTTCCCCCGATTTTTTCCCTGAGGAATTTTAACAAAAATAATTTTTTTCATCCAAAAATCAATTTTGGCGCCAAAAAAATAATGTTTTCCCGAAAATTATTTTATCGTAAAAAATGATTTCCCAAAGAAAAAATTATTTTATGACCAAAAAACAGAATTTTCTATTTAAAAATCAAAACTTTAACCCAAAAATAAAAAAAAATCTGGGAAAACAGTTTTTCGAGGACTACTTTTGAGTCCAAAATCATTTTGGGCCCAAAAACGCTTAATTCTCCAGAAAACAATTCTGTAGAAAATTATTTTCCTAAAAAAAATTCATGAAGGAAAACAATTGACCGAAAGAAAACAATTACTCCCAAAATAATAATATTACACAAAAAAAATCCCGGGAAAAACATTTTTTGAGGACTTTTGTTTTCAACGTAAATAAATATTTTTCACCCAAAATATTTGTTAATCTGAAAAAATCATTTTGGGCCCAAAAAAACCCAATTTTCCCCGAAAACAATTCTGTAGAAACTTATTTCCCAAATAAAAACATTTTCCCTTTGGGAAAATTATTTTTCGACAAAAAATAAGTTTTTTGGGCCGAATAAAGTTTGTGATTAAATAATAGGTTTTTTGCGCTGAAAGCTATTTATTTCCGGGAAAATAAAGTTTTTCCCTCGTTGGATATTTTTTTCTTTTGGAAATTATTTTTTGGAATTTTGTTAATAATTTTGAATGAATACATTATTTTCTTTTATTTTTTTATGGCTGAAAACATATATATATATATATTAGCATTTTTTTTGAAGAAAAATGATATTTTTATCAATTTTTTTGAATTTTAAGTTTTTGCTGTAGATATTAACATGTGGGTCCCACGTATCATAACGGTCATTGTTACGGTCATATGTAACGGGGTTGACTTTCTCTGTGAGTGGCTGTGAAGAGTGGGACTGCCTCGCTAGTTTGAGTGTCAAAACGCGCTGAACCGTGCAATCAGTGCTTTTCGCATCAGTATTACTGAAAAATAGGTGCAATCGGCAAAGTTGTTTGCAAACCGGTAGTTTTTCACACTTAGTGTTTGAATTGTGGTGGTTTTATGCAATGAGCTCCAATGTCAAGCTATGTCGCATGCAACAATGGCTACCATTTGGGATTTGAAAAGGAACTCACATAAACAGACTCGACGGTACCACTTGGAGGTGCATTGTAGACTTGCTCCAAATATCCATTCCAATGGCTACAAGCGGACTTGATCACATCCGGACCTTGGAGTGATCTATAGGTGTGTGGCGTCTTTGAAGGAATGTTTGACATCATTCGGAAGAACTTGTCCCCTATCCTTTGCCAATAACACTTGTCAGTTTTATCATTGTCGGTCATGGCATCAAGAGACACACTTTCCTAAGGCTTGATCAAGACCTCATCTTCCAAGTGTGTGTAACTCTTGGACCTCTTGCATATATTTGATTGTGGTGCATCGAATACCCCCACCTCAATCCCCTCCACCTCATATTCTTCCTCACCGCCACCATTCATACCACCATATCCATCTCATTGTAGCCAAAATCACCGATCGGGGTTGATCAATGTCGACGGTGTTCTCATCCAATATGTTCGCAAACTGGGTCGCCGAATACGACAAACCAAAACTACAAACTCGCTCCACAAGTCATGAAGATACTTGCAATGGTGGAAAATGAAACAATTCAGAAGGCACCAAACGTCCATACCTTGCGGCCATTCCATCGAACACATTGGGGGGGGGGTGCGCCATCAAAATTTGGGGTCGGAGAAGGTCTTGCGGTGGTGGTTGCATAAGGTCTTGCACTGGTCGTTGGAGAAGGTCTTGCGGTGGTGGTCGAAGACACTTTTGTGGTCACCCTCACTACTAGGAAATAGGCTAGTAGTGGCGTCCTTTTTTTACTGTTAGTGGCGCATTATCGGTGCGCACTAAGAACAAGCTACTGATAAGGGCTTAGTAGTGGCGCATTTCAAATGCGCCACTGTTTATTTAGCAAGTGCACCACTAATTGTGTATTACAAAAACATTTTTTTTTACAAAAAACAAAAGGCATTATAGAAAATATTACAATTGTTATTACAAAGAAACATTACAGAAAACAAAAGAATTAAAGAATGACTATTACTAATTGAATATCCAAATACAGTTGAATTTGGAAAATGAAACAAATAGAACTATTATTGATAAAAAAATAATTGTATTACAATTCTTATTACAAAGATTCAAAAAATTGCACTAATTGAATTCTAAACTAAACCTAGCTACATTCTTCATCATTTCTTCTTTGATTTTCAACCTACACAAAACAAAGATTTAGAGGCCACAACCATATGAATTCATAGCAAAGGACAACATAACATCTATTCTTATCAAATTATCCAATTGGGAAAATCAACAACACAATGTCCAACAATATATACTAGCCATGAGCTAATTAAGCTCAAATAGTACCAAAACCCTAAATATTTTTCAATACAAAGAGCACCATGGCATAAACAGAGCACCATCAAATTCCCCAAAGGGATTGCACACAGAGCACCATGGCACACAGAGCAATTGGCATGACCAATTTCACTTGAAAAAAAAATCCTAGGCATGACCAATTTTGCTAACGACTTCATCACTATCTCTTTCCTTTGCCAAACCCTAGCAATTGCAGAACAACTAGGCATCAAATGCCAAACCCTAGGCAATAAAATTCTCAAAACAAAGGAGGAGGAGGAGGAGAAGATAAACATGGTATAAAGTCTAAGAAAATATTATTATTATTAGGAGAAGATAGTCGAAATTCTACTCAGCCCTGCTTGCTCCTTTTAGTTTTCTACACCAGAGTAACACATTTATCTATGCTATTTAATTGATAAGTCCACAACACACTTGACTTGACAAAAATGAGCTTGACAAAAAATATGATAATGAACAGATGCTCCCCTGGTCTATATGTTGACCTATTTTTTGTTGAATTAAGCTATATCTCCCTGCCCTGCCCTGGTCTACAAAAATCCACAACACACTTTATATTTGTCTCCAGTTTGTGCAACCGCAATTGCAGAACTAGAATAAACTGAACTAGTGCAACTTTCTAACTTTCCAAATTAACATCTTTTGGATTCTGGCGGATCGATTTTAGAATGCAATAAATAGTGGGGTACTTGAATCATTTGATTATTCCTAGTAAACACCGAAGTGGAGTGCTCAAAATCTGCTTCATTCTAGAACTAAAATTATAGTGGGGGAGGAGTCGAGAGATCTCACCTGCGAGGTGAAGGAGAAGAAGAAGGCGGGGCTGGCGTCGAGGCAGACGCGGCGCGGTCACGGGCGTCGCCTAGGTTGCCGATGGAGGGGTGGGGGCGGCTCCAGTGGTGCGGAGAGGGGCGGTCAAGGAGGGGCGGTCAAGGAGGGGCGGTGTCGAGGGGGAAGCTCCGGTGGCGGATGCGGCGAGGAAAGGGGGGATCCTTCAATGGCGGGTGGCGGCGAGGGCTCCGGTGCGGCGACGGTGGAGGTTAGGAGAGAGAGATCGAGGAGTAAGGGGGAATGGGTGCAAGGGGAGGGGTCGATGGAGGT
The DNA here is from genome assembly GCA_950022295.1 of Bromus sterilis. Taxonomy (NCBI): domain Eukaryota; kingdom Viridiplantae; phylum Streptophyta; class Magnoliopsida; order Poales; family Poaceae; genus Bromus; species Bromus sterilis. Next base: position 445,930,182 of record OX465595.1, on the reverse strand, counting down.
AAAGGCTTAGGGGTGGTGCATTTTGTAGAAATGTGCCACCAAGTGGATCCTTATGCGTGGCGCATTTCTACAGATCTCGCCCAAGCAAAAAAACCTCTCTCCCCCTCTCTCTTGACTGGAGGAGTTTATTATTTGATTAAGTCTTGAGATTTACCCCTTCGATCTTGTTACTCGTTGAGGTTGAAGACTCATAGGAGATAGGAGCCTCGCGTGAGGAATCAACTTATGATTTACCCCTGGAAAATTTGTGTAGGTTTGGAAACTGCCTCAAGGTATACACTAGTGGTTAAGAATCGCATATTTTGTCAAGGAGGATAGGATGATTCTTCGTGGCGTTGGTGTGCCTTTGTAGCAACACTCATTCCTCTAATGGTGACTAGTTTTCCTTCAAAGAAGTGAACATTGGGATACATCTTCCACTCCATATCATTGGTTATCCCTAACCCTAACTTCCTGCTTGTGGTTGCACAAGCATACATGAACCATGCCTACCGCGTACATGAGTGAATCAATCCCTAGTTTCCCTCTTTGTTATTAAATCAAAACATACGAAGTTAAAGAAAACTTTAGATTAGGGCTGCTCTTATGAGCACTATCAATCAGATGCAATATATAAACTCCAGGTGCTTCAATGCCAAACGACACGACATGTTGCCAGTTTAGCAAACCCAGTCGCGAGCTGCCATATTTCGGTACATACGAAAGGTCCCGACCTCTTTGAGTCATATAGCTAGAGTTGTAGGTATTTCAAATGTTACTACTACCTCCGAGTTGTACTAAGTGTGTGCCCATTAATATGGGTCGGAGGGAGTACAAAATTCACATATATATTCCAATGTTGTGCACGATTTATTATTATAGGGCCACTCCCAGCTAGCTTCTCTCTAGATCTAGTGCCTTTGAAGGTTCAACCCACATTTTGATCTCGAAACATCCCTGGCTCCATTGTTAGTACTCCAAGCGGTGGCCCTAATAGCCATTGATCCGCCGCCTCAGTTGGATGATGTTCTTAGTATTGACGAAAGCAGCAACTCCAATAGTTATCAGTCGGCCCAAGTAGCATGGCACATGGCGCCTCATAGACCCGCTGACAACTAGTGTAGTCATGTTGAGTAGCGAGCCTGCGATAAGAGTAATAAGTTATCAACTAGTGTAGTCATGTGGAGGCAAAAATTCAAGATTTTTTCCTGTTAGATGGGAATCTGATCTTACAGTTATAGTCCACCCAACCCAAGCGCATCTTCTCCAAGTCATAAACAAATATTTTATCACGTAAAGCAAGATCTGACACAAGATGGGCATATCCGTTAGCAAAAAAACTGTGCTTAAGATCTCATGATTGGAAAATTTACTGCTATTAGTTCTGTAATGTCTTTTCAAGTAATTAAGCCCATGATTGAATACTTGCATGAGTACATAGTCAGTGTTCATAACTTCATACCAATATAATACCAGAGATTAATAAACATGGACTCAAAAGCCATAATCACTCTGGGACACATTTTAGACAACTATAACAGAACAAACAGTCTCAAAAATCTCATAGCTAGCTATATGTGCAGCTTATAGTGGACGACTAACCTCCAAGTACAGTAGTATGCTCGTAACCCTCGATGTCCTTGCTGTGTTCAAAGGCAATGCACCATATTTCGAGGTTGTCCTGCAAAGCCTGATATGTTATTATTGCATTTGAGGCAAAGTCACCACAACCAGTACACCATATATGCAATTGCAAAGAATATTAATAAGGCTAGCATCATAATATTTCTGTACTTACAATATAACCCTCAAGCACAAGATAGTTTTTAGGCCCCACTCTCATTGCAGCACCACCCTCAAAATATAGTGTCACTACCGGAAGTAGTGGGACATTGCTGGTTGATAAGTAAAAATAATGATTTGTCAGATAATTTAAAAATTGAGGAACATGAAAAGATTATATTATTTCCAAATAATACCTGCTGGAAACTCTATAACATTGGGTCCCCCTATCCGTTACATGAGGCTGTGTAGATCGTGGAACAGAAGCATTTATCTGCAAATAGCCAAATACTAATTTTTACAGCTACACTGGTAGAATAAAATTAATTAATAATTTAACTGGTCAATTATTGTTCTTCAACAAAGAAAAAGAAAAATGTGTTATATGAAGAACTCACTGCCTTAATAAGTTGATCATAGACTTCGTCCACAAGGTAAAATGATGGTGCTCCTGAATCCACAATAGTTCCATGTGTATGTGATGTTGTAAACAAGGAAGAGTTTACGTGGACCATTTTACCATTGACTGCAATACTCGTCATATGCAGGCTGTAACGTGGCCTGTATTTTTGTCAAAAAATGTGGTTTGTATGAAAAATCAGGAAGTTCTACTGGGAGACTACAAAGATAAGCTTGTTTTATTTGTTGCCTCTAACCACATGGGTCATCACAAGTTTTTTTGAGAAACATGAAATGGAAGGGAAAACATCAACTAATAATGTAAACATCATATTTGAAAATTTATATACTCTACAACTAAATTAAAATTTAGTGTTGGCAAATAAAAGTTTGTGCAAAAAATTCAACTAACAGTTGTACTCTAGGAAGATTAAGATAAGGTGTTAGTCAAAAAATAAAAGAACGAGATAAGGCAATATGAGATTTTGATTGGTCCAATCTGTTATGAGCACATTTCGACCACCACCATTTTATCCTTCATACTTACCACTAAACATGGACCAAAATAGAGCCGTTCAGAATTCTGAATTTTTAATTCTGAGGTTGAAATAATTCAAGCAAGAAGAAACTTACTGTGATGGATCCATTGGTGTAAATACAACTCCCGGCTGTACAATTTCACCAAGAACAACAATTCCAGCGCCATCATCTGAACTTGTCAAGCAGTGAGAGAAAACCTTGGGAGATACCCCCTGAGAGCTCAGTTGCAATACAATAGATGGCGCATCCTTTCCAAACCCCATAAATCCATCTGTTTCCACGTGCCTTGACAGCGAGTTGCTACAGCTGTTATAAGTTGATAATTATTAGCAATAAATTATGTCAAGTCCAATAGCTAGCTCGTAGATAATTTATAAGATACATGACTGAAAGAGGAATGTACCCAAAAATGACAGAGGCGGAAGAGAGGGTAGCCTGCTCATTCTTATTATTTCCTACCACAGTGTCGAAACGCATGATATCAGACACGTAATACCCTTCTGTGGTAGTATCATCAGCATATGCTTGCGAATAACCACATTGATTGCTTGTATTGTCCGAGGCTTGACAGAGGGAATGCCCTGTTTTGAAGGCATCCTTACACATGTCATCAGAGCATGTTATGTTGGACGACGTTAAAGACTGTTTGGGGTTGTACAAGGGGGCCTGAATGAAGTAGAATGATAAAGCATGAGTGCATCAGAATTGATAAAAAATATAATCCAAAAGTATATGCACTTTTCAATCAAATGGATTAGGTATGGGTGAATGGTCGTCTTACATCAAGTTGACCTGACGGTGAGCAATCAGTGCAAGGGCTACATCTAACCCACATGAGGTTGCTACCGGTGTCGAATTGCAGAGAGTATTGTTTGGCTGGGTTGCCCAATGTCACGTGTGTATAATAGATCCTGCAAGTTCAAACTTCAGAATCCAGCTATAATAACAAAAGGAATGCCATAAGATGAAGTTGATCAATCAGAACCTAGTGGTAAAGTAAAATTGAAAAGAAAACACAGACACTACACAGACATGCGGAGGGCCACAGAATAGTTTCGTTTTTGTGCTTGCGGCATGGTGTGAACAGAGATCAGAGAAAAATCCCCACGAAAACCAGAAAAATCCCCACGAAAACCAGAGCAATGTTCCCCGTATGCCGCCGTATACTACTGTTCTGAGCGCGCCAAGCAGGAGCTCTTTTATGGTACCCTGACCTGAGATAAATATAGAGTCTCCATTCGTGCTATCTGACGGTGATAACCGATCTACGAGATAAAGGGGGGGAGCGTCTGTGAATTGACGACAGGGCCGGCTACGGCGACTAGGGTGGCGCGGCCGCAGGAGCAGGGTTGTGCGGGAGAGTGGCGGCGACGGGCAACGGCTGTGAGAAGAGGTCTATCCTACCCTGTAGCCTGTACCCTCAGAAAATCAAATACGAGTAGGAGTAGTAGGTAATATTTTATATCAATCCAACAGAAGCCCAAAGATTGTTCGCTTGGAATACAGAATACTGCAGCTTCACCCTGGCAAGCACATCGAGCAGAGCAACTCACCCCGGCAGGCTCAGCAGGCCGAACTCCGGCACGCCGCTCCTCTTTGGCAGCCGCGCCGCCGACGGAGTCCCCGTGCGCTGCAGCATAAACGTGGTCGCCGGCGCGGTAGCTAGCTTCCCCACAGCAGGTGCGGCGGCGGCCAGGAGCACCGCCACCGCCACCGTCGTCATCATACACGCCGCGGCCGCTGGCTTCATCCGTAGCCGATCGGAACCAGATTTCGCAAGGAGAGGGGAAAGTGCTCGGTGTTGCATGCGCTCCTTGGATTCCACTCGTGATGCTTTTGAGGACGGAGAGCACGCCCGCCTCCAACGGGCGCCATGTAGTCCTGCATCACCATTTCCATTTCAGGAAAGATTCTCACATATGAGCTCTCTTTCTCTAGCTTAGGTTATTTCTTTTACTGGAACGAGCTCCCAAAAATTTAATGCAGTACATCACATGCCTCAGGCGCGCGGCTAATTGCTCTGCCATTCTTCCTGTCGACACTTGCATCTGCCATGGATAATCAAAGTTTTGTTATTCTGGGACTGGAACGCACGGCGCTGTTCATATATTCTGAATTCTGAATATGGAAAAGGCGCTGTTCATATTTGAAATCAGAGACATCATTCATTCCCCTAATGTTGCCTGCCTGGCTGCTACTGGGAGATTTCAACTTGATATACAAAGCCGCTGACAAGAGCAACTCTTCCATAAATCGGAGGCACTGAAGAACAGGTTGCATGGACGCAGGCAGATTTACTTTACCTGGGTGAGCTCATGCCAGCGACAAACCCGCACCAAGATTGATCATGTTTTCTGCTCGGCTGATTAGAGCATTCTCTTCCCGCAACGCCATCTAAGGGCCGTGTCTTCCTCGGTGTCCGACCATTGCGCCATGGTGCTGACAGGACAGATTATGTAGAAGAAATCCGGTGGTTTCCGTTTTGAGGAGCACTGGTTACAGCTTTGAGGATTCTCCGAGGTGGTGTTGTCCTCCTGATCTGAAGTCTGAACCGGTTCATAACTGTGATGCAATGTGGCTGCTGCATCATAAGCTCAGCCGCCTGGGCCGCGCGCTGAGGAATTGGAGCCGCTCCAAAGTGGCTGAACAAATCATTCTTGGATTAGATACAGCACACGACCACCGGGAGCTGCATCATAAGCTTCGATCTCTTTTCATTTTCTTTAGAGAAAATACCATTATGACACCCGACTTTAAATTAATAAAACCACGAGGAAGGTTCACAATCACAACACGAGCAACAGTTAACTTACAGCTGCTACAGAAGCACTTCACAGGCACGCATGCCCATGCCCCTACCAAACGAGCGGATAAAGGAACCAGCAAAGCGCAACCTACAGCCAAAAGCAGCTCCATGGCCAAGGATGAGCCAGGGAATGCGCCGTCGCCTTGACTTTACAGATGAGCAGCTTCGTGGCATCCAAGTCAGCAGACTTAACAAGCGAACTCCACTGCTGCAGCAAAATGATCAGTTTAAACAATACGTCCGAGGGAAATACGTGTTCAATTGTGAATTTATTACGCACAGTCCACAAAGTCCAACACAGAGCACCAAAATCAAACCAGAATAACAGCTTAGACCCGCAGATGCTTAGATAGGTGCCTCAACCAAAAAACTCGGTTTTTTTGCCAGGATAGCTAATCACAGGTGCTTAGGAGGAGGGGTGGAAGCAAAGTCTGGCACCCGATGCCAGCCGGTGCTTCACCATTCATACAACTGCGGTTAGCTTCCTTCTAGTCCGATTAAAAGTAAACTAAGCACTTGTATGAAGCACCCAACGCTGTAGAACAAAACAAATCTAAACACAATGCTATGGTTTTTCTTTAAGCATCCGTCCATAAGCAGCGACCACTGTACAAGGCCTTAGAAGGGTCCGAAAGAAAGGGTTTTTTTTGGAGCAAAACACACGACACTTTAAATAAACTCACCACACACAAACCTGGGGATGAAAGTAAGGGTTCCAGGCTGGCTAACCAACATGGCGGCCAGCCTCCAGATGCAGAGAATGCCTAGCTACATTATGAGCTTCCACATTTGAAGTTCTGAATTCATGATTAAACAAACACGAAGAAAAATGTAAAGTTCTAGATTGAATTTCCTTGATGATTGTGCCATAGCTCGCCAAGCTTCCCGCCTTTATCTCCTCAACCACCACTTTGCAATTCGACACAATGTGAATCTTTGGAGCATAAAGATCGATGGCTAGCACCAAAGCCTCCCTTATTGCCATAGCTTCGAGTGTTGGGGGATCTGTGATTCCCAAGTAAACCACTGAAGACGCCCCTAGAAATTCACCAGTTTGGCTTCGAGCAATGGCTCCAACAGCTCCCACATTGCCCATAGAAGAAACCACTCCATCCGCATTAACCTTGATGTGATCGTCTGCCGGTTTCTTCCAACCTCCCCCCTGTCGTACAGACTGCCGAGTTATAACTGGAGAGGCTACATTCTGGGTTGTGGTCAATTCGGCTAGGAAGGACCGAATGAACCCATTTGTAGCCAAGGGATTCTGGTATATATCCTCGTGTTGATCTTGCACATGTGATAACATACTGGTCAAAGAGAAAAGTATTCAGGGTGTCCGAACATTGAATATGTGCATATATACACTAGGTAATTAAGATATCTTAAGCACTGATGTTTCGACCTACATAAATCTCTACTATCTAAAAAAAGAATAAGGTTTTCATGATTAATGGTGGCAACTCACTTGGTCATGTAGTTGACTGTATGGATGTAGTGGACATCATGATTAATGGTGGCAACTCACTTGGTCCTGCAGCGGCAATCTATGAGGAATGCTCCTTTTTAGCAAACAATTTTAGCTTTATCAAATTTCAATTTTGTCCTAAGGAAGCCAATATGGTAGCAGATCTTCTAGGTAGACATGTTGAATCCACTAGAACTATAAAGTGGTGTGAGGAACCCCCTGGTTTCCTCTTGGATGTACTGGCAAACGATGTAACGTTCTTTTCACATGCAATATAGAGGCAGTGGGGGGCTTCCCTGCTGTCATAATAAACCCTAAAAAAAATTAAGGTTTTGTCTTTCGCTTCAAAACGTTTCTCTTGGATCTTTGGTCCACTTCTCCATCTCGCTTCCCTCGCAATAATGATATCCCACCAGTTTTGGAAGGTGCAGATTTAATCCAATCCCGCACGCATCTGATTCAATTGGTAAGTACCAATTTATTACACCACTTGATTTTTCTGCTAGATTTGGAAGGTGCTGATTTAATTCAGCAAGTCACTAATTCCGCATGCAATCGATTCAATTGGCAGGTGCCCATTCAATCTAATTCAATCGCTAATTAGTGCATTTTTGAGCTAGATTGAATAGGCACCTGCATTTTGCTGCGGCAAGGTTATATTGAGCTAGATTGAACTCAAATAAGAAAAATACAGAGAACATTTCTTGTCTATGAGCTGTGCATTGTTCTGTGGCAAGGTTATATTGTGTTCTAGATTTCTAGGTAACCATGTGAATTATGTTGGACTGCCTCCCTCAAGTTCTTTTCTGAATTTGCTTTCTTAAATAAGCAAATCAGTCCATTAAAATAGAATACAAATAGAATGTCATGGTAGCTTTCCAATAAAATTTATTACATGGTCAAACTGATACAAAAGAATATTAACAAATATTGTGCCCTAGATCTGCAGGCACCCATGTGAATTATGTTGGACTGCCTCGCTCAATTTCTTTTCTGAATTTTCTTTCTTAAATAATAAAATCAGGGATAGTTGAGAAACAATACAAAATAAATTTGGATGATAGATTTCTAATTTTTTTTATTAATTGGCCAGAATGATACAAAACAAAATTAACAATTGTTTCCACAGAAATGGAAGAAGAACTTGTTATTTACAAATATGAAGCGTTAATAAATATTGCTTAGGTTAGTTGTTGTTTTATAGATAAACAACGATACCATTTTTCATGCTTTCACACATATGTAGTTCTTTTGTATCTTAAAAGATCATTTTTTTTCTTTATAGTAACGATGGACCCACAACAGCGACCACACAACCTACATATCCCAAGAGCAAAAGAGGTAATCGGTTAGATGTGGGGTGTGCATGAAGATCATGCATAAAGGTAAATATATGTTAACATAATTTCTATTAAATCATTGAATGAAATATTTTCACCCCCCATAGCAACGCACATGCAATTTCCTAGTGAAGTTACAATATGACTAATACAAAGATTTATGCAATTGCACAATCAAGCAAGAAATATAACATATATAGGATTAAGCAATCCTCCCTTAGAAAATCTCTGGTTCTTCCATTCTGAAGCTGCAATAAGTATAAAAAATATATATACTTAGGTGAAATAAGAATTGGGACTTTACAGAAAATATATAAATACATGAATGATTTTAGCATGAGAATACATTATTGAGCATCAGATTCAAAGCAAGACTGAACATCACATCGAGAAATTGTACATCTCATTGCATAATCTTCACCACAAAATTTGAGAAACTAATTGCACAGATCAGGATCGATGAAAAAGAGAACATTGCATTCAGCAGCATTCAGCATCATATAGAAGATAATGAGGGGAAACAACAGGACTCTGCTGTGTTATTTTTATTGATTTTCAAATAAATGGTACAAAGTTCGGAGAAAAGAAAATAGAGCTATACAAAGAGAAAAAGAAAACCAGCCCTAAGTGGCAAGATGCCATAGAAAACAAATAGACAAAAGCAACATGTACAGAATGTAAAAGATAATCAAACAACACATTAGGATATCATAGTAATAAAGCATCACACAAAGAAAGATGCAAATATAATTGGCCTACCAATGACATATCTGAAACAGAAACATGGAAGGGTTGTCGTTGCATCGTTTGGCATTGATGACGGATCTGACATTGGGATGTCATCAACAAAATGTAGATCTACTGGAACCTTGCCATTCAAGATGGCCTACCAAACGAAGAAATAAAAGGGAAGGGACAGATTCATCAAAACAAACAAATAAGGGGCAGATTCATAAAAAATAGATTATGTGCGTGCAGACAACAATCGACCTGGCAGTAGACGCCTAGATCCCCTTAGGCGGCTTGATGGTTTGCCTCGACGTGTTGATGTTTGCACAGGTTGTTGCTGACGGTGAGCGCTCGGCTGTATCGGTGCTGTCACGACCATCAGCAAAGTACTGAGTGTCGATAGAGATTTTAGAACGGGGTGGGGGGAGGGTGGTAGCCGGCAAGGATTGGATGAAGCGTAGGGGGAATTGGAAGGGAGGCAAATCAGAGAAGGAGGCGCATATAGAATAAGGGGGAAAGAGGGGTGGCGGTGGCGAAATTTTGAGTGCCGGTTTGGATTGTTGTGCCGTGCGAAATCCATCGTAAGCGTAATTTTTTTGGACAAAGTACACAATTAAGTCTTTCTAGACGCGTGGGATTGTATATAATATTGTAATATTTAAAAAGCCGCAAACCAAGATCGGACGCCCTTGATTCAATTAGCGCAGATCACATATGCCATCAAGGGGTCAATGTTAAATTTTGAGATTTTCTGGGCCCTCTTTAATATATTTAAGACATTAAGTACATTTATGTAATTAAATGATCATAATTCAAATTTGAACTACAGGTACATCAAACATCACGTACAGGTGCATCAAAAATTCATATCTGTGATGTCGGGTGAACGTGTAGGGCTAACGCAAGGACTTGGAACGAACTTCAAACGTCTCGGGTAAATCGCTCAACCGGGAACATTGAGATTAACGAGTTTTATATTCCATAAAATGGAAATTAGCTCTGAAATACCTGAGGCCTTGCATGGCACCATGTTATGCCATAAACATGTCATGGTAAAAAAAGCCCATTTGAGAAATGTTCGAATCTCATCACTTTGTAAACGGGGCATCTCGTACGAAGGATCATGGGTTTCGGTGAGGGACACGCCAGGGTTCATGGAGAATTGGCATTCCATTCGTCGGATGGCCTTGATTCTTTTTGTGCACACTACATATGCCATCAGAGGATCAACGTTAAATTTTGGGATTTTTTGTGTCATGTTTAATGTATTTAAGGCATTAAGTGTATTTTTATGTAGCTAAATCACCATAATTCAAATTTAACCTATAGGTACATCAAAAATTGCGCAGAGGTGCATCGAAAAATATTATCTGTGATGTTGGGTGAACGTGTAGGGCTCACACAAGTGGTTGGAATGAACTTCAAACATCCCGAGCACATCGCTCGGCCGGGAACATTGACATTAACGGTTTTTAAATTCAATAAAATGGAAATTAGCTCCAAAATAGATGAGGCCTTGCATTCTTTTCTTCTGCATTACCATTCGCATGCTTTTATTTTGCAACGTACAATACTTGTTACTTCTTTCACAACGGGTTGGATGAGAGTGCTACGTACAGTAACACACCTCCTCCTCTCACTGAAATAAAATTATTTCTATGGAAACACTGAAACAAGACAAGAGATGCGAAATAACCACGTTTTTCTTAGTGTCTGCATAGGGTCCCATGGGCGTGCAAGATCAGTTCAGTAATTATAATGTATGAATATAAATTATTTGCTGCAAAGGATCCTACAGGACACCGACGCTATAGTGATGCTACATTAAAGAGACATTACCAGTCGCATGCTTTTCTTTTGCAATGTATAGTACTCCTACCATTTTTCAACGGGCTGGATGGCTGGATGGAACTGCTACGTACAGTAACACACCTCCTCCTCTAACTAAAATAAAAATTATTCGTGTGAAAACACCGAAACAAAACTAGAGTTGAACAATGATCGTGCTTGTCTTAGTGTGCTCATAGGATCCCTTGGGGGTGAAAGATCAGTTTAAAAATTATAGTATATGAATATATTTTCGGGGAAAAGTCCAAAACGTACCCTGAACTTGTAGATGGAAGTTAAATTAAATTCTGAACTTTGAATCCCGGTCGTTCGCACACTGAACTATTGAGTCCCGCTTTAAATTAAACCTTGTACTTGTTTGGCGCACCGAAAAATTTAAAATCCCGATTAGTATGGCTTGCTGGATATTAAAACGAATTGTATCAGCCCATTAGCACAATCACACTCGCTCGCTATTCTCTTTATTTTATTTTATTTTACCTTTTTCCTTTTATTTTGTTTTATTTTATTCTTCTTTTTTGAGCATGAAAAAATTCATTTAATGCATTAAATTTTAAAAATTATTTTCACTCCACAGTTTTACAAATAGTAAAATATTCTCATTCCATTTATCAAAAACCATTAAAATTGATTGAAATCAAAAATGTTTGCTCTAGTCGAATTATTTTTTTAATCTTTTTGCATCTCTTCTCAAAGTTGTTTGCACGAAAAAAAATGACCGTACTTAAAAAATGTATTAAAATCCGGTAAAACAATTATTAAATAGTTGCAATTTTAAAAATACATTAAATGTTCACACACCTAAATATATTAAATTATTCGCACATAAACCTTTTTTATTGTGAATTTTTCCAAAATTTAAATTATTATTAAGTGCATACAATTTTTGAAAATCAGAAAAGCACGAACGATTGCGCTGACATTCCCGAACACTTTAATAAATTTTTAGGTGCGAACAATTTTTTAAATACGCATTCATTGTAATATTGTCAAAAAATTTGAGTGCGCATATTTTTTAAATGTAATGCAAGCAAATGAATAAATGATAAAAAGAAAACAAAATGTTCCAAGATGAGCGAGCATTTTATATAATTTTAGAGAAATTAAGTGCAATTTTATTTAAATTATAAAATTTGGGAGTGTGAACATTTTGTACAAATTAACCAATAAAATGTTTGCTTTTCTTGCTAAAAAATAAAAGAAAAACAGAGGAGAACAATCGAGTGTGAGCAATTGTCATAATGGGTTGGCCTAGTTCACTATTGAAACAGGTATATGATTTGATTTAGACCGGGATACAATAGTTTAGGGTATGAACGAGTGGAATTGAAAGTTTAGTTTGATTCATTTTTCGTCTACAAGTTTAGTATTCGTTTTGGACTTTTTCCTATTCTCAGCTACAAAGGATGCTAAAGGACACAAGCGCTATAGTGATCTTACATCAAAGAGACATTACCACTCCTCACTAGTAGAGATACCCCCCTTTAGTACCGGTTCCAGAGGGCCTTTAGTACCGATTTTGGAACCAGTACTAAAGGCCCGGTACTAAAGCCCCCCCGCCTTTGGTACCGGTTCCTTGCGAACCGGTATTAAAGGGGCCTCCACGTGGGCATCCAGGAGTGCGCAGGCCAAAGGAGCTTTGGTACCGGTTTGTAATACGAACCGGTACCAAAGGTTAATTCAGGGTTTAGGGTTTTTAGGAGGGGTTTAGGGGTATCGGATATCGCGTCGATGCTTAGGGAGGGGTTTAGGGGTATCGGACCGTTTCATATCGCGTCGATGCGTCTGCTACGCGTTTGGGTTTAGGTAGTACATGAAGATAAAAGGTGATGCATAGCAACTTGGTGCATATATTAATATAACACATGTAATTGCATAAGATCGCAAATTAAGTAGTACTTATGCATGAAGATCGATCTTCATGCATATATAGTAGTGGTACTCTCCGAGGCATACTATCTATTACATTGTAGCATAGTGGTACTCGATCTACGAGTCAAACTATATGTTACATGTACATCATTCATAGTGGAACTCTCCGAATGGCAATATGACGTCCCGAAGGAAAAATCCCGCCAATTCATCGCCAATTGCTTTGAAGCGTTCCTCGATTGAGATATTGTCCCGCTTTCTTGCCAACTGTAAAAGAATGAGATACAAATGATTACATGAGCTATGTGTGTGTGTGTATATATCAAATCACAATCAAACAATTATTACTGAAACTAAGCACAACTTATATATGATAACAAAATAAATTTGTGAATATTGTTTTCGTACCTCTTTATTCATTTCATTATTTGTTCTCTCGCTGACAATTTTATGGATGTTCTCGCAAACGTAGTATCCACATAGATTAGTCCCCTGTGGTTGTTGCGGGGATTTCTGTACAAGAATATAATTCAATTAAACAATAATCAAGTATGATAAAGGTGTGTGGACCTAGGTAGTACTACTTACTTTATTCAAACGCCATGTCAGCTTCGGTTTCCATTCATGGGACTGATCTTCCTTGATGAACGTTTCCCATACGCTGCCCGACAAAATAAAATGCATAAAAAAGTTATCAATTAGTTGATATTAGGAAATTAACGAAAAACCCGATATGAATTAAAATTACTTTTTGAGCATAAGAAAAGCCGTCTTGTATAGTATAGGCTCTTTGTTAAGTGAGTCAAAGACTTCAACGTTTCCTTCGTACATATCAATAACGTTAAGAATAAAGTGGAACCTGCGCACGTTTAAATATGCAGTGCCATATATATAAGTCATCAGTTAAAATTTGAACATCTCGTGAGAAAAAGAGAAATGTCTTATAAGACAGTAACACTCACTTGAAGTTGTAAGGCCAAAGTATTATCTTTTTGTCACGTTGTCGCTTCAAAAACCTTAGCAAAGTCTCCGGTGTATCCCTGTTATAGATGGGATCCTCTATGGTTATTTCATGCATTGTATCCGGGTCAATGAACCCAATGTGCTTGATTTCATCCCTTTTGCATTCGAGCATCTTCGATCTGCATAATATAGCACACAAAAGATTATAATTTGCAGACAAAGAACGAGCTGAGCTAAAGACTTCTCAAATTACATAAATAAATCACTTACAGACAATAGCAACTGATGATAGATTTGTCGAGGGCCCGGAGATTGTATAACTGAAAAAGTTCGCTGAAGTCAACGCTCACAGAGTATTCTTGGAAGTAGTGCTCTTCCTTAACTCCAACCATGATACACTGGATCCCTCTCTTTGTGGCATTACTGTACCACGTATGCAAATTACGCATACTTGTTGGTAGCTTCCTGAGATTCTCGACCAAATCTTTCCCTTGAACAAATTGATATGCTTCTTCATGTAAGGGGTAATCGATGGATTGTCGAGAACTTTCAACGGCCTTCTCGTCAAACACCATGAGAGGGGGGACCGATTGGACGGGTTGTTGTCCGAGCTGGTGCACTTGTTGTTTCCCTTTTTTCGCTGTGACACCCGATTGAGTGGGTTTTTTAGCCCTCATCATCTCGTCATACGACTTTTGTATAGAACGCCTATAGTCAGATTGCGGCGATGGTACAGGGTCATATAGATTCTCAACGGTACGCACAACTTTCACCAGATCTAGAGTCTTCTTAAAAGGGATCACTGAAACTTTCTTAGCAAAAAAGGCTTTCAGCTCAGACTTACAGGTTTCCATGTTTTCCTCGATAGTTTTTTCCCAAGGTAACTTCTCAATAGGCAGCAGTGGTTTCTCCTTTCTAGGTCTCTTCCTAGGCGGTGTACCGTTCCTCTTAAAGGACGCTGTCTTACGCGGAGGATCTCGAGATGGCGGACTCACGCTGGGGTCCCTCTCAGGTAGATGTGGACTTTGCTGCTCATGTGGACTGCTACCAGGAGGAGTCGATGGCCTTTGCTGCTCATGTGGACCGCTACGAAGAGGAGTCGGTGGCCTTTCCTGCTCAGGTGGACTACGAGGAGTCGGTGGCCTTTGCAAAAGGACGATGTATTTCTTGGGCCATAGGGTGAAACCGTGCTTGACATCGGCCATTGTCTTCTCATCGTCACCTCTAGGAAAATCAAGCTCCAATGTTTCATAACCCGAAACAACTTCATCCACCCCGACACGAACACAACCAGGTGGAATGGGCATATGATGGTGCGTTGCTCCATCTTCATTTGGGTAAACATAGCCGAACGCCACCTTAACGGACACGTTCCTGAATAACATATGTAGCTCGCAATCTGTCTTCTCCGTGACATAATCCACGGGGTAGCTTCCTCCACATCCGTCAAGATGCGAGGAACCCACACTGCTTCTTCGCTGAGATGGGGCGGCATCGACATGAGGATCATGTATAAACAGCGGCTGATGAGGTTCCCTCTGATTTTTCTCAAGCGCCTCCACCCTATTTAACAATTCCGTTAACCTGTCTGACTCCTTCTTCTTCTTTCGCGAATGGCTTCTATAAGTGTCAGCGCACTCCGGCCACGCTTCCTTCTTGTTGAGACCTGGGCGAGCTCGAACCCGTCCAACGTGTTCAGGATTGCCCAAAGCGAGTGTCAGCTCGTCATTCTCTCTATCGGGAATGTACTCTCCCTTTCTGACCTTTTCAATTGCATCTATAAGCTTCTTCGTGACTGCTTCAATTTTGTCCTTCCATTTCCCCTGCGCAACGATCTTCCCTGTCATTGGGTCCAACCCTGCCCCATGCGCGAACAACCAGAGCCTGGACCGGTCGGGCCAGTCCCATGTCTGTGGACTGATTCCTGCATCCATCAGTTTATCTTCAAACGCTCTCCACTTCGGAATGGCAGTCTTGTAGCCACCTGACCCCAAATGATGGAAAAATTCCTTCTTTGAAGCATTTTTCTTATTTGTGACCGATCGGGACACATGAGTAGACGATTGCTTATACCTCTTAAATGCGGGCCAGTGATCTTTTATCTTCACTAGATTATCATTGAATATTGGATCTTCATGCTTATATTTCTCCCATATTTTTTTCTTCCATGTCTGGAATAGCATGGCCATCTTCTTGAGAGTCCATTCATTGAGTTTCTTCTTGTGGCCTTCCGTCATGTCTTCCGGTAGGCTGAAGCGTGTCAGTAGATTGTCGCAAAGAAAAAATTTCAACGCGTCGTTGACATAACTAGCTTCAGTCCCCGCATTCTTCGGCTTATGCCACTCTTGAATGTTGATCGGTACATGGTCCCTAACAAGAACTCCAGCTTGATTAATAAATTTGCGGCAGTGCTCTTTCGGATGCACCGGTTCACCGTTATCATTAAATGCGATGAGGGCTAACCTACCCTCGCCCTTTAGCAATTGCGTCGGGCCTCGTTTTTTTTTAACAGACTTGCTCGGTGATCCAGAAGGCTAAAAGAAAAATGATTCGTTAATAAGTGCAACACAAATAAATGAATGCATCTACTGATGAACATAGACTTGATACATAAATATACACCTCGCCGGAGTTTGTTATGGACACCTCGTTCTCTCTTCTAATCTCTTCAGACTCAAATCCCTCACCGACATCGTTCAGAAATTGTGTGAGCTCAAAGTCATCTCCATCGGGTTCCGGCCCACGGGCACTCTCAAATATCATTCTCTGCACGGCTTCTTCTTGATCCTCATTTCGGACGAAGGTGTCGTCCTCCATAGCTCAATGTCACTACAAAATTAAGAAAACAATTAATTCATTCATCATGTCATGATCATAACAGATTGCTAGATGGATAACAATTGAAATGAAGAAAGCAATAACCCTAACCCTAACACTCGGCGCTCCTCTCGCTCTTCTCTCTATGTCGCAAGAGATACATGCACCACCTCCCTCCCGGACATGCCCTCGAGCCGCTGCTTGCCCTAGCCTCCCTCTCCCTATCACTTCCTGCCACTCGGCACTCCTCACGTCGGCGCCGCGCTAGCCGACGAACACCAACCGGTACCAAAGGGTACAAGCGGCGTGAGCCGGTGAGCGGCCATGCCATCGTCCTGATTTTAATGTGCCAGCTGCGTGCATTATTGCGCTTGGAGTCTTTACATTCTCACTAGCTAGCTACTGTCGCTACCAAAAGCCAAGCGTCCATCCAAAGTTTTCTTTTGAACTCGAGCTCACACATATGCTTCCTCATGTACAGTAATTCGAAAAGAAAATCTATATTTTTTGTGTGGTAAATTTAATAAGATTTTTGGGTGCTTGCAAAATTTCATTGAAAAATAACATTCGAGAAAATCACAGGAAAAATAACAAAAATGATTGATATAAAGCTAGCTGGGGGTCCTCAGCAGTTTAAAACTTGTGTTTGTTAAACACAAACTATTATTGATGTCTAATAAATCCACAGTTCGCGGCAGTTTGGACTTAACCATTCAATTGCACTAGTAATCATGCATGTGCAAGGCACATTGTTCTTTATATATATATTGAACATAATATTATGAAGCCATTAAATTTCAAATCGTTAGGCATTTCACTTTATGATTAAAAGGCTTCTCAAACTTGGGTGCTATTTAATCAATTTTTGCTTCAAAGGCAACTACATACCCTAAGATAAAAATCTGGACTCTTTGAACACACCATGCAATTTAAAATTCCAGTTCGTAATCTTTTCAACATAAAAATTGTCCATTCAAATGAGAAACGAGAGTGGTTTTTAGCTCCTGGGTATCCATACACCCTCATGAACAGTAAGACCGGAAACAACGGTAAAGTGTCTCGTATTTACAGTCTTTCCGAATGACTTTCCAAATGTCGACTATAGGATGGTCATTTAGTGCATTAACTATTGTTATTATTTTCTTATCAATGTGAGAGAATCACAAGAAAAATAACAAAAATGATCATTTCAAAATGCTTTCGAAAAATAGCATTTTCGAAGCATTGATTTTTTTTCCTGCGACTTCCACGAATGTTATTTCACGACAAAATTTTGCAAGCACTGAAAACTTTTATCAAGCTCTGTCTAGTCATCATTGACCTATAGTCTATTGACCAAAAAATCAAAAAATTATATTTGTATAAAAAAATCAAATTTATTATTCATAAAGAAGAATTTGAACTCAAGATCAAATACTTCGCAGCCCCATCACACACGACTCTATAACAACATGCTTTACCAATCTGGAGCATGAATCTGTACCAAATGTACCCAAGCATTTTTATATTGTAAATTATTGTTGCTCCAAGGAAATACATATATATTTTTCCACCATCACAATGTATTTTCTATTTGTTTTACCATTCATAAGAAACTTGTGTGCATGATATATACAGAAATATATTGGCTTGCCACAAATATGAGTAGCTGCTATCAAAAGCTTCAATTTAACTTCAGTGGATACTCTTTGGATTGGTTTACGGAGGGAGTCGAGGCTCACGGAGGGAGTCGAGGCTCACGGAGGGGCTGCCGAAGAAGACGAACACGGGCTCGGGGAAGACGTCGGCTTGATGAAGACGAGCACGAGGGCGACGGCTTCGGGCGCGGGGAAGGCGATGACGGCTTTGGTTGGAGGTGCTCCTGCCTCCTTCCTGTGGTCTCGAGGGCGCGCGGCGGCGGTGAGCTTGCGCTATCTCGCCGGCACGGCGACGGGCGTCCACGGGAGTGAGGCGGCGGCGGCGAGCTTCTCCTCGGGGTGGTGGGGGGGGAGGGGCAGCAGTGTGAGAATTGGGAAAGATGTGAGAAGAAAGTGGCTCGCGCGGGGTTATTTGGGGAAGGAAAGGACCTTTCGTACCGGTTCCAACCCCAAACCGGTACCAAAGGTCTTTGGTACCGGTTGTAGGTACGAACCGGTACCAAAGATCCAGCCCTGGCCCCACCCCACCATCTGAAATTTGGCCGAAAACCTTTCGTACCGGTTCCTAACACGAACCGGTACGAAAGCCCCTTTTTCTTTTTCTTTTCTATTTCTTTTTCTTTTCTTTTCTGTTTCTTTCTCTTTTTCTTTTTTTTTCTTTTCTGTTTCTTTTTCTATTTCTTTCTGTTTTCTATTTTTTTTTCTATTTCTATTTCTTTTTTTATGTTTCTTTCTCTTTTTCTTTTTCTTTTTTTTCTGTTTCTTTTTCTATTTATTTCTCTTTTCTATTTTTTTTCTATTTCTATTTCTTTTTTTTCTGTTTCTTTCTCTTTTCTATTTCTTTTTTTTCTCTTTCTATTTCTTTTTTTTCTGTTTCTTTTTTTCTGTTTCTTTCTCTTTTCTATTTATTTTCTGTTTCTTTCTCTTTTTCTTTTCTATTTATTTCTCTTTTCTATTTCTTTTTTTTCTATTTCTGTTTCCTTTCTATTTCTTTTTTTATGTTTCTTTCTCTTTTCTATTTCTTTTTCTTTTATTTTCTGTTTCTTTCTCTTTTTCTTTTCTATTTCTTTCTCTTTTCTTTCTCTTTTTTTTGTATTTCTTTTGTATTTCTTTTTCTCCAACACTTGTGCACATGCACTTTTTTCACCCCTGCCCCTTGTCCTTTCTCTCTCTTTTTCGCTCTTTGTCTGTGGATGTGCGGGAATAAAATTTTATTACGATTGAACTCGAATTAAAGTACATAGCTCAACTGAAAATTAAGATACACATGGCTAGATTTGAATGTTGGAGTCGCCGATGTCGCGGTGATTTCCATATCTTACATACAATAACATCATTACACAAAAGTGATTTCCATATTGAGATACACAAGTTATGATCCCTATCTAGCTAGTCTTTTGAGTTTTCTTCGTGTGTTTCTCTTTCTTCTGATTGCGACGCAACCATGGACAATCTTCATTATTTAAGATGATGCTTGGGTCAGTTTTTACCTTGAAGGGTGGAATACATCAAACTTATTATAATCTTCTGACATGTCTGTCTTGTCCTCTACTCCCACGATGTTTCTTTTTCCTGAAAGAACTATGTGGCGCTTTGGCTCATCGTATGATGTGTACTCTTGCCTTTCTTTTCTTTTTTCGGTTTGGTAGACATGTCCTTCACCTAAAAAACCTGAGCCACTTCACTGGCTAGGACGAATGGTTCGGTGTCGTACCCTAGATTCTTGAGATCCACTGTAGTCATTCCGTACTGCGGGTCTACCTGTACCCCGTCTTTTAGGTTGAACCATTTGCACCGGAACAAAGGGACCTTGAAATTAGGTCCATAGTCAAGTTCCCATATCTCCTCTATGTACCCATAATATGTGACCTTCTTCCCATTGCCCTCTGCTGCATCAAAGCGGACACCACTGTTTTGGTTGGTGCTCTTTTTATCTTGGGTGAACGTGTAAAATGTATTCCCATTAATCTCGTACCCTTGAAAAGTCGATATAGTCGAAGATGGTTGCTTGGCCAACAAGTATAGTTGTTCTTCATCAGTGACATTCATTAGACAATTTTGCAACCAACCGCCGAAAGTCTTCATGTGTTCTCCATCAATCCAATCTTCACGTTGCTCCGGGTATTCGGAGCGTAAGATATCCTTGTGTTCCACTATGTACGGAGCCACCAAGATAGAATTATGTAGAACTGTGTAGTGTGCTTGAGTGAAAGAATGTCCGTCCATACACGTTGTTGCTTTCTTCCCTAGCGTGCCTTTTCCACCCAGTCTCCCCTCATAGCGCGATTCAGGAACACCGATCGGCTTAAGGTCAGGAATAAAGTCAACACAAAACTCAATGACCTCCTCCGTTCCATAGCCCTTGGAGATGCTTCCTTCTGGCCTAGCACGGTTATGAACGTACTTCTTTAAGACTCCCATGAATCTCTCAAAGGGAAACATGTTGTGTAGAAATACATGACCGAGAATGCTAATCTCTTCGACCAGGTGAACTAGGAGATGTGTCATAATATTGAAGAAGGATGGTGGGAATACCAACTCGAAGCTGACTAGACATTGCACCACATCCTTCTGTAAATTTTGTAGAGTTAGTGGATTGATCACCTTCTGAGAAATTGCATTGAGGAACACACATAGCTTGACAATGGGTACTCGAACATTTTCCGGCAGAAGCCCCCTCAATGCAACCGGAAGTAATTGTGTCATAATCACGTGGCAGTCATGAGACTTTAGGTTTTGAAACTTTTTCTCTGACATGTTTATTATCCCCTTTATATTCGACGAGAAGCCAGACGGGACCTTGATGCTACTCAGTACTTCAAAAAGGATCTCCTTCTCTTCTTTGGTAAGAGCGTAGCTGGCAGGACCTTGATACTTCTCTGGATTCAGGTTGTTTCCTTCGTGGATACTTTGCTGGTCTTGCCGTGCATCCGGTGTATATTTTGTCTTCCCATACACGCCCAAGAAGTTTAGCAGGTTCACGCAAAGATTTTTCGTCACGTGCATCACGTCGATTGCCGAGTGAACCTCTAGGAATTTCCAGTAGGGTAGCTCCCAGAATATAGACTTCTTCTTCCACATGGGTACGTGTCCGTCAACATCATGCGGAACAGATTGTCCGCCAGGACCCTTTCCAAAGATCACTTTTAAATCCTTGACCATATCATATATAACATCCCCAGTAGGGCGGGTAGGCTTCGTTTGGTTATCTGCCTCACCTCTGAAATGCTTTCCTCTCTTTCTTACGTGATGTTGTTTTGGAAGAAATCGACGATGTCCCAGGTACACATTCTTGTTTCCCAAATATATACTGTCAGTCTCACCTAAACAGTGTGTGCATGCATTGTATCCCTTGTTTGACTGCCCTGAAATGTTACTAAGAGCAGGCCAATCATTGATGGTTACAAAAAGCAAGGCATGCAGGTCAAATTCCTCCTTTTTGTGCTCATCCCACAAACGTACACCTTCTTCACGCCACAACTGTAAAAGTTCTTCAACCAATGGCCTCAGGTACACATCAATGTCGTTGCCTGGTTGCCTCGGGCCTTGGATGAGCACTGGCATCATAATGAACTTCCGCTTCATGCACAACCAAGGAGGAAGGTTATAGATACATAGAGTCACTGGCCAGGTGCTATGACTGGAGCTCTGCTCCCCGAAAGGATTAAAGCCATCTGTACTTAGACCAAGTTTTAAGTTCCTTGCGTCATCTGAAAATGACTTGAACTTTCTGTCGATTTTTCTCCACTGCGACCCGTCAGCAGGGTGTCTTAGCATCACATCTTTCTTACGGTCCTCTTTATGCCATCGCAAAAACTCAGCATGCTCTTTGTTTTGGAACAAACGTTTCAACCGTGGTATTATAGGAGCATACCACATCACCTTCGCAGGAACCCTCTTCCTGGGGGTGGACTCGCCCTCAACATCGCCAGGGTCATCTCGCCTGATCTTATACCTCAGTGCACCACATTCCGGGCATGCATTCAAATTCTCGTACTCCCTGCGGTAGAGGATGCAGTCATTGATGCATGCATGTATCTTCTGCACCTCTAATCCTAGAGGGCAGACAACCTTCTTTGCTTCGTACGTACTAGAGGGCAATACGTTCTCCCCTGGAAGCATCTTCTTTATTATTTTCAGCAACTTTTCAAATCCCTTGTCAGTAGTACCATTCTCTGCCTTCCATTGCAGCAATTCCAGCGTGGTACCCAGTTTTTCTGGCCATCTTCGTAATTTGGGTACAACAGTTTGTTGTGATCCTCTAACATTTTCTCCAACTTCAACCTCTCCTTTTCACTTCCGCAGTTTATCTTCGCATCAAGAATGGCCCGACCCAAATCGTCATCGGGGTCATAAAAAATGGGCTCATCAAAAATGGGCTCTTCTTCAGCTTCGTCTTCCCCCATTCTACTATCACCGTCTTCAGTGAAAATAGGATAGTTGTCACTATCCTTTTCTTCTTCATTGTCTTCCAATATAACCCTCCTTTCTCCGTGCTTGGTCCAACAATTATAGTTGGGCATGAAACCGTTCTCCAGCAGGTGGACGTGAATGGTCTTTGAGGTAGAGTAATCCTTCATATTCTTACAGGAACTACATGGACAATAGATGAAACCATTCGTCCGGTTGTTTGCCTCAGCCACGCTGAGAAAATAATGCATGCCTTTAATGAAGTCGGGATGGCACCGGTCACCGTACATCCATTGCCGACTCATCTGCATTATATATGTATATCAAAAATCATTAATTACACAACATCATAGATATATGAGTGACCAACTTAATTAATATTCAAGTTTATCACATAAAACTAAGTTTTTTTTATAAAAAAGAAGGAGCTCACCGAGGTGGTACGGTGTCGGCTAGGGGACGACGCTGGCGATCGACAACGGTGAGGACGGGGATGATACTAAAACCTACAAAACATAATATAATTTCAGCTCAAATTTCATATAAATAAAATAAAATCCCTAACTTAGTACCGGTTCTCCACATGAACCGGTACCAAAGGACCAGCCCTGGCCCCACCCACCGTCTTTTTTGCTTTATTTAATTTTCCAGTTTCTAGCACTACAAATGAACTCCGAAAATGTTGAAACTTGGCATGGTATCATCATTTGACCCACATAGCATGTGCTAAAAAGTTGACAGGGTTACGGCAAAAACTGGATGGTGGCGGTGCCGCGGAAGGGGAAGACTTCGCGAGAAGAGAAATAGTGGAGGTTGGCTTTGCGCGTGCTTTTAACCTCACCCGGCTCTGAATCTCACCAATCAGGAAGAAGTACACGGATCGCGTGTTTCTTTTAAGCGCTTGTGAGTCGTTGGATCCGGCTTGTGAGTTGTTGGATCTGGGAACCGGCCTGTACACAGTTAAGGTCTCGCGCTAGTACCGGTTTGTGCTAGCAACCGGGGCTAAAGAGGCACACGACCCCTATATATATCCCACCTCTCGGACACTCGGTGTGTACGAATACAAATCATTCGGATTGGCCTGCATACGCCCAACGGTGCATTTGATGTGCGGGCACTCACGAGCCACAGTTGGGTTGTATGCAGGCGAAACCGTGTGTTTTGTTGATATATCTAGAAATCCTTCAGTTCATCGACTAAATACAAATCATTCGGATTGGCCTGCATACGCCCAATGGTGCATTTGATGTGCGGGCACTCACGAGCCACAGTTGGGCTGTATGCAGGCGAAACCGTGTGTTTTGTTGATATATCTAGAAATCCTTCAGTTCATCGACCAAATACAAATCATTCGGATTGGCCTGCATACGCCCAACGGTGCATTTGATGTGCGGGCACTCACGAGCCACAGTTGGGCTGTATGCAGGCGAAACCGTGTGTTTTGTTGATATATCTAGAAATCCTTCAGTTCATCGAGACTTTTTGTGTGTTCAAAATGAACCATTCAAAGCCACATCATCAATTTTCAACCCTTTCTAACTTCATCTGTCAATTTTCATCATTTTTCTTCGCTTGTGTCCTTTGCTTATTGCGCCGTAACCATCAATTTTCAACCCTTTCTGACTTCATCTGTGCGGAAACTAAGTTTTTTTATAAAAAAGAAGGGGCTCACCGAGGTGGTACGGTGTCGGCTAGGGGACGACGCTGGCGATCGACAACGGTGAGGAAGGGGATGATACTAAAACCTACAAAACATAATATAATTTCAGCTCAAATTTCATATAAATAAAATAAAATCCCTAACTTAGGCATTTCATCGAACACCTTGCTAGCACTAGAAAAATAATACGAGTTAACTAGCAAAGAGATGAGCTAAATTAGGAACGCCGGAAGAAAGGATGATATTGCTAACCCTTGGATAGATAGATGTCGTTAATCTTGTTAAAATGGTGGACAAAAAATGAAGATTTGTTGGAGTGTGAGAGGTGCAAAAATTTTAGAAATGTGAGAGACAGAGAAAGAAATGAAGGATGAATCGGGTGGGCATGGGACAGTGTTGAATCGGGTGGGCATGAGCTAAATTAGTACCGGTTCTCAACATGAACCGGTACCAAAGGACCAGCCCTGGCCCCACCCACCGTCTGAAATTTTGGCCGAAAACCTTTAGTACCGGTTCCTAACTCGAACCGGTACGAAAGCTCCTCACGAACCGGTACGAAAGCTCCTCGCCCGCCTGGACGCCCAAACCGGTACGAAATACCCCTTTAGTACCGGTTCGTAAGGAAACCGGTACTAAAGGCTTAGACGGTTGCCCCATTTTCTATAGTGCCTCTTTTTTTCTTTTACAACGTACAATACATGTCTTTTCTTTTACAACGGATTAGATGGCTGGATGGGACTGCTACGTACAGTAAGACACCTCCTCCTCTCACTTAAATAAATAAATTCCTTTGAAAACACCGAAACAAATCCAGAGTTGCACAATGACCGAGTTTGTCTTAGTGTGCGCATAGGATCTCTTGGGCGTGCAAGATCAGTTCGATAATTATAGTGTATGAATATATTCTCTGTTGCAAAGGATGCTACAATACACAAGCGTTACAGTCATGCTACATTATAGAGACATTACCACTCACATGCTTTTCTTTGTTGCAATGTACAGTACCGATCTTTTTTTTTACAATGGGCTAAATGGTTGGATGGCACTGCTACGTAAAGTACCAAACCTCCTCCTTTCAATAAAATAAAATTTATTTCTATGTGAAAACACCGAAGCAAGATTAGAGTTCTCAATAATCATGTTTGTCTTAGTCTGCTCATAGTATCCCATGGGCGTGCAAGATCAGTTTGGAAATTCTAGTGTATGGATATATTCTCTGCTGCAAAGAGTGTTACAGTACAATAATGCTACAGTGATGCTACATTAAAAAGATGAGCTCTTTTACGGTGATTGAAGAGTTACCAGAGGTAATTTCATGTAACTCCCTTTTTTATTATTTCTCACCGTTGATTTAACATGCTAATTTTAAATATTAAGTTTAATCAAAAAGGGTATTATAGTTCAGTTTTTTTAGAATCTTTGTCAAATAAAACAAAATTCATAGGGCCAATTGCACACATCTGCAAAAACATAAAAACCGGTACGTACTGTAATGAACCTCTCTTAATGTGATTTTCTCTATCGCTCACACGCAACTAGCATACTTAGAGATTAGAGGCGTGCACAACTAGTACAGACGAACATCAAGATGGACGACACAAGATTAAAGATTTAAAATATTCTACTGGTATTGGTTTGATTAACGGCAAGTATATAAAGCGAACATTCGCTTCAGGACATGGCAAGAGCGAATGAATTGTCTGGCAACTCACAGCACACACAATGATAAATGTGACATGCGATTGTCATAAAAAATCAAAATGCAACGAGTTGTCATGCGTGTGTATTGCAGTTGTCATCACACTTGAATTACGTTTGACATAAAGTCGTTCGCGCTTGTCATGCTTTAGAGCGAATGTTAACTGTAAATTGCCATCCTTTGATTAAACATGTGCATGCATGTTCGTTTTCAGATCAAAAGGATGAAGGCCTGCGCGCCGGCGCCATTGATAAAGGAACCATGCCCTAGGCAACTAGGCACATACTTAGTTTCAATCACGATGGATCGTGGAGACGCGTCGCTACCGGCGGCTTGGAAAACGAACAGACGGAGAAAAGAGGGAGACCACGTTAGCCTCCTGACGCGGGATTGGTCCTGGAAATCGAATGAACATCAAACATGCAATAATGGCAAAGTGCAACCGGCTGACCCCGGATGAAGCCTAGTGTGCTGATGAGACGACGTGCGGCGGTCGCGCCAGCAGATGCGCCGACCGTCTAGAGCGCGAAGGTGGTCGATCAATGGCGCAACTGACGAAGAAGGGGCAGAGGACGTCGGGGATGGGCAAATCCGGACGCAGAGGAAAGGATCCCATCGGCAGCGCGAGCGAGGTTGGCTGGTCGTGCTGGTAGCCTGGTACACCCGTCGTGAACGTGCCAGGATTGCTCGTGCAGGACTGCGATGGCGACGATTCGGTGAAAGAGACGAGAGATTGAGAGAGTGGGAAGATGAAAGCAACACTGAGAGAGATGCCGAATGTGGTCAATCCTGGACCTTGTTAAATGACTTGCCTACTCTTTATTAAAATTAATAAAGAAAAACAATTACAAATCATGGTCCCGTGCAGTTTCTGTACCGGACCCACAATTACTTGTACTTTCAAGTAATTGCAGCCTAGTAACTCCTATTTTATCACCGTTGAAATAGACTGGATAAACGATTCATAAAATTGCCAATCATCACAAAACTTGTATAAAAAGATATTCCCACTCGCATGTTTTTCTTTTGCAACGTACAATATATGTTTCTTCTTTTACAACAAACTGGATGGTTGGATGAAATTGCTACGTACAATACCACACCTCCTCTTCTCATTAAACTAAAAATTATTCCTGTAAAAACACATAAACATGACTAAAGTTGCACAATGATTGTGTTTGTTTTAGTGTACGGATAGGATCCCTTAAGCAAGATCAGTTCGAGAATTATAGTGTCTGAATATATTCTCTGCTGCAAAGCATAGTACAGGAAACAAGCACTACAGTGATGGTACATTAAAGAGACATTATCACTCGCATGGTACCTGTCTCTTTTTTTACAATGAGTTAGATGGTTGGATGAGACCAGTACGTACAATACCACACCTCCTCCTGTGACTAAAATAAAAATTATTCCTATGAAAACACCGAAACAAGACTAGAGTCACACAATGATCGCCCTTTTCTTAGTGTCGCATACAATCTCTTGGGCGTGAAAGATCAGTTTAGGAATCATAGTGTATAAATATATATTCTCTGGAAAAAGTCCAACATGAACCTTAAACTTGTAGATAAAAGTGAAATAAAACTCTAAACTTTGAATCCCGGACGTTCGCACCCTGAACTATTGAATCCGGTTTTAATTGAACCATGTACATAGTGTACCGAAAAATTGATGATCCATGTCGGAATGGCTTGCTGGACATGAAATGAATTGGACCGTCCCATTAGCACAGTCACTCGAGATCGCACTTCTTTTTTTTTGTATTTTCATTTTTACCTTTTTTGTTTTCTTTTTTTTGTTTTTCGTTAAATCAAGGAAGTGCGAACGCGCGAACGATTGCACTAACATTTCCGAACACTTTAATATATATTTTTAATTGCAAACAATTATAAAAATATATTAACCCATTTTAAAGTGCAAAAAAATATAAGATACGCAAATATTTTAAAGCGCGAACATTTTTAAATATAATACAAGAGAATGAATAAATGATAAAAAATAAAAGGAAATGTTCCGAGATGAGCGAACATTTTATAAAATTTATTGAAATTTAGTATGATTTTTTGAAAATTATACAATTTTAGAGTGTGGACATTTTTTACGAGTTAAACATTTTTTTTACTTTCCTTCCTAATAAGAAAATAAAATATAAAAATAAAGAAAAAATCGAAAATAGAAAAAAAACATAGCAAAGCAAACAAGTGTGAGCGACTACGCTAATAGGCGTAGATCACTGTTGAACCGGATATATGGTTTGATTTAGAATAGGATACAATAATTTAGGGTACCAATGACCGGGATTCAAACTTCAGGGTTTGATTTTGATTGCATCAACAAGTTCAGGGTTTGTTTAGAACTTTTTCCTTTTCTCTTCTGCAAATGATGCTAAAGGAAATAAGCGCTATAGTTATCTTATATTATAGAGACATTTCCAACCGTATTTTTTTCTTTTACAACGTACAATACCTGTCTCTTCTACTACAACGGACTGGATGGGACTGCTACGTACAGTAAGATACCTCCTCACATTTAAGAAAAAAATATGCCGGTGAAAACACCCAAACAAGACTACAGTTGCAATATGATCGCATTTGTCTTAGTGTGCGCATAGGATCCTTTGGGTGTGAAGGATCTGTTCGGTAATTATAGTGTATGAATACACACCGAGGAGGCGGAGGGTGTGACCACGCCGAGCGGGCTGGTAGGCAACAACCTTCTGGAGGAGACAGAACACGGGGACCTGCTTTGTGCGGACGGTTCTCTAGTGGACGAGCTCGAGGATGCTGGCTTCACAATTCCGGCTGCGTATACGGAGGGGAGGAGCTGTGCGCAGCATGAAATGACGCTGTTACCGGAGGGGGGTGGGGCGCTTCTTAACACTACTGGGGTAGCAACTCAGCCAGGCGGGCTGGGGGCTATGCCATGCTCCATTCCTACGGAGGCCGAGATTTTGGCCTTCGGGGGGATGCCCTTTACTACATTGACCGAGGTGCGGACGAGTCGGCGCCTACGTGCGCAGCCCACGGTGGATATGCACTCCATGGACAGGGCCATGCTGTTGGCGCAACGCAAGGACCCATCCAACTTTTCAGGTATTAAAACACCCCCTAATCTATCCTTTTTATCGCTTTCGAATTCTGAAATAATTGCTAGGGCGGATCGTTTGGGGGTTTCTCTGGGAAAGAATGAAGAACAAATTAGCTTGTCTGTTAGCTTATTTAAAAAATTCTTTGGATCAACATGACACAAGTGATGATACTAGTTTAGTAATACGTAGAGCTAAAAACTTTAGTGATGATTTGGAGGACGAAGAAGAAGAGGAATTGGTGGGGGATCAGGCGGATCTCTCAATTCCAAAAACAAAACAACAGCATGGTCGCAAGCGTGTAATTACAACAAACACTAAAGTGCGTAGAAGTGCTAGACTTAAAAAAATCAAATAATTAAAATGATTGGAACGATTTGGAATTCTGATGGGTTAGGAGATCCGGCTAAGCACTACGTTATACATGAGACAGTGCGGGAGGAAAACCTTGATTTTCTCGCTATATTGGAAACTGGGCGATCAAATTTCAGCACACCTTTTTTAAGTCATTTGGCGGGAG
Organism: Bromus sterilis; assembly: GCA_950022295.1. NCBI lineage: Eukaryota > Viridiplantae > Streptophyta > Magnoliopsida > Poales > Poaceae > Bromus > Bromus sterilis. The sequence continues at coordinate 445,900,628 of OX465595.1, read as the reverse complement.
GTAGAGACTATGCGTGGTTCTGCCTCCCCCCACACGGTCGCTCTGGAGGTATCTTGGTTGGAATTTATAACACCACTTTATCGGTGCTTAACATAGTGGCTGGTGACTATTGTGCTAAATTGCAAATCGAATCAAAAAAGCACGGTTTTATGTGGGTGCTTGTTGTTGTCTACGGTGCAGCACAAGACTCAAATAAATCTGAGTTTCTAGCAGAGTTAGTCAGAATTTGTGAAAATGAAACGTTGCCTATGTTGGTAGGGGGTGATTTTAACATTATTAGACGGCAGGAAGAAAAAAATAATGACAATTTCAATGCGCGACGGCCTTTTATATTTAATGCTATCATTGAGAGCCTTAGCTTAAGGGAGTTAAGAATGTCCGGAAGACAATACACATGGGCCAGCAGGAGAGAAGTTCCGACATATGAGAAATTAGACAGGTTCCTTGCTAGCGTCGAGTGGGAACAAAAATTTCCATTAGTCTCTGTTCATGCGCGGACCTGAACGGGGTCTGATCGCACACCCTTGATTATCAATTCAGGGGAGCAGGCTCATTTCGGAAATAAATCTCACTTCTCTTTTGAATTATCATGGATGCGCCATGAGGGCTTTTATGATATTGTTCGGACAGAATGGGGGTTCGTTAATAGTGGGAAAACACCTATTGAAATTTGGCAAAATAAAATTCGGCATCTTAGACAATTCCTACGTGGATGGGCTAAGAATATGAGTGGTGAGTATAAGAACAAAGATAAATTGTTGGCCCTCATTAACGAACTAGATATTAAGGCTGAATCGAATCCTCTAAGCGTGGCCGAAATGGAGGCCAAAAAAGAGGCAGAGAAATATTTGGGAAATTTAAGGAGAGACGAAGAAATAAAGTGGAGGCAAAGAGCGAAGGTAAAACACATTAGAGAAGGAGGGGCCAATACAAAATACTTTCACTTAATTGCAAATGGCAAGCACCGTAAAAAGAGGATTTTCCAACTTGAACAAGACGAGGGAACTATTGTGGGAGAAGCTAATTTAAAAACTTTCATATCAGAATATTATAAGAAGATTTTTGGGGTAGCGGATCCTAATTTTTTCTCCATGGAGGAGTCTCGAACTGAGGACATGCCTCAGATTTCCGAGGTGGAGAATGATATCTTGACTTCTAACTTTACGGAGAAGGAAGTTTTCGATGCTATATCTCAGATGGAATATATCAAAGCTCCAGGACCAGACGGGTTCCCGGCAGAGTTTATCAAAAAATTTGGGGGGTTATCAAAAGCGATTTGATGGCTTTGTTTACCCAATTACAAGTTGGTCAATTACCTCTTTTGAAACTAAATTATGGAGTCATCACGTTATTGCCCAAAAAAGAAGACGCGAGTAGAATAGAGCAATATCGGCCTATTTGTCTTCTTAATGTCAGTTTTAAAATATTTACCAAAGTGGGTACTAATAGAGTAACATCTGTATCTCACAAAGTGGTACGTCCATCTCAATCAGCTTTTATGCCAGGGAGAAATATTTTAGAGGGGGTGGTGGTGTTACATGAAACCATTCATGAACTTCAGCGGAAAAAAATGGATGGGGTTTTATTCAAAATTGATTTTGAAAAATCATACGACAAAGTAAATTGGACTTTCCTGCAACAAACGCTACGCATGAAAGGATTCTCGCCTAAGTGGTGTGAATGGATAGCTAGGTTTGTTCAAGGCGGGATTGTGGGAGTAAGGGTTAATGACGACATTGGCCACTATTTCCAAACGCTAAAGGGACTACGACAAGGAGACCCACTATCCCCTATCCTGTTTAATTTAGTAGCGGATATGCTAGCCATTTTAATTGCACGGGCAAAAGAGGATGGACAAGTTGGTGGTCTGATTCCCCATATTATTTCTTGAACACGACTTAGCGAAAGCGGTGAACATGAAATTAATTCTACCCTTCTTTGAACAACTCTCTGGTCTCAAGATCAATTTTCATAAAAGCGAGATTTACACTTTTGGAAAAGCAAAAGAGAGGCAAGTTGAATACCAAAATATTTTCGGATGTGAAAGCGGTGCACTTCCGTTCAAATATCTAGGTATTCCAATTCATTACCGAAGAATTTTGAATAAAGAATGGAAATCAGCTGGGTGCTTGGGTAGGCAAAATGCTCTCATACGGAGATCGTTTAGTCCTTATAAATTCAGTTTTAACTAGCTTACCTATGTTTCTGTTATCATTTTTTGAGGTTCCGGTAGGGGTTCGAAAGCGTTTGGATTTCTACCGATCACGGTTCTTTTGGCAAAGTGATCAAACAAAGAGAAAATATAGGCTCTCAAAATGGAACATTATATGTAGACCCAAAGACCAAGGCGGATTGGGAATCGAGGTTTTACAAATTAAAAACAAAAGCCTATTAGCCAAATGGTTATTTAAAATACTCACACAAGAAGGGGTGTGGCAAGAATTATTGTGTAATAAGTATTTGAGTGGCAAGACGCTATCTCAAGTTCAGGTCAAACCAACAGACTCTCCCTTTTGGAAGGGAATTATGGGGGTTAAACAGGATTTTTTTGCCAATGGGGCGTTTGTAGTGGGAAATGGTTTACAAACAAGATTTTGGGAAGACACGTGGTTAGGCGAAACACCACTGGCTTCTCAATACCCAAGTCTATATAACATTGTGCGACATAGAGGCGTCTTAGTTGCACATGTTATGAACACAAGTCCCATTAATCTACAATTTCGCCGGGCCATAATAGGTGATAAACGAGTTGACTGGATGCACCTAGTTGGTCGGTTGATCCAAGTAACAATTTCAAATCAGGAGGACAAATTTAAGTGGAGATTGTCAGCAAGCGGTTCTTTCTCCGTTAAATCAATGTATGCAGATTATATGAATGGACATACGAGATACTTACAAAAATATTTGTGGAAACTTCGAATCCCTCTAAAGATAAAGATTTTCTTATGGTTTCTTAATAAAAAGGTGCTGCTTACTAAGGATAACTTGGCGAAACAAAGATGGACAGGATGTAAAAAGTGTGTATTCTGCGATACAGAAGAGTCTGTAGAGCACTTGTTCATATCCTGTCAATTGGTTAAAAACATTTGGCGCCTAATTCATTTTACTTTTAATATTGCACGTCCAACCAGTATTTCTAATTTGTTTAGAAATTGGTTGAACGGTACGGATAAAGACACGAAGGCTAGAATTCGAATCGGGGTATCAGCCTGTCTTTGGGCAATTTGGAATTGCCGGAATGATATTGTCTTTAATAAGGTTCAAAATCCACATTTTATGCAGGTTGTGCTCAAGGCTACCCACTGGATCCAATCGTGGTCACTTCTCCTGCCAGAAGCCCAGCGGGTTCTTATGGATTCCGGATGTACTCGAATGATGACGGTCGTTCGGGCTATCTTCTCCTAGAATGGGTGGCGTCATGCTAGAAGAATTGATGGATAGACTGCTCATCTTCATTTGGCTTATTTACATTTTTACACTGTGTGATCAGTGATGTGATTTTTTGTAATAAGTCCGTACTATGACGCTCCTATTAATAAAAAAAAACGGCCGTATGCATCTTTTTGATGCAGAGGCTGGGTCGAGGCTGCCATTTCTAAAAAAACATTCTCTGTTGCAAAGGATGGTTCAGTAGACAAGGGCAACAATGATGCTGCATTAAAGAGACATTATCACTCCCATGATTTTCTTTTGCAACATATAGTACATGTCTCTTCTTTTACAATGGGCTAGATGGTTGGATGGGGCTGCTATACGTAAAGTAGCACACCTCTTCCTCCCACAAAAAATGTATCCCTGTGAAAACACCGAAACAAGACTAGAGCTGCTCAATGATCGCACTTGTCTTAGTGTGCGCATAGGATTGCTTGGGCGCGCAAGATCATTTTAGAAATTATAGTGTATGAAAATATTCTCTGCTGCAAAGGATGCTACAGTACATAGATGCTACAGTGATGTTACATTAAAAAAATATTACCACTCACATGTATTTTTTGCAACGTATAATACATGTCTTCTCTTTTATAACGGATTGGATGGCTCGATGAAACAGTTACGTACAGTATGACACCTCCTCTTATTAAAACAAAAATTATTCCTGTAAAACAGTGAAACATGACTAGAGTTCCACCATGATCGTGTTTGTTTTGGTGTGCGTATACCACCCCTTGGGCGTGTAAGATCACTTCAAAAATTATAGTGTATGAATATATTCTCTGCTGCAAAGAATGTTATAAGACATGCATAAGCGCTATAGTGATGCTACATTAAAGAGACATTACTACTCACATGCATTTTTTTTGCAATATACAATACCTATCTATTCTTCTACAACGGGTTGGATGGCTGGATGAGACTGCTACGTATAGTACAAATCCTCCTCCTCCGAACTAAATAACAATTATTTCAATGAAAATACTAAAATGAGACTAGAGTTGCACTATGATTATCGAGCTTGTCTTAGTGTGCGCATAGGATCCCTTGGTATGAAAGGTCAGTTTAGGGATTATAGTGTATGAATATATTCTCTGGGAAAAAGTCCAAAACGAACCCTAAAGTTCTAGATGAAAGTTAAATAATTCGCTGAACTTTAAATCCCAATCATTCGTACCCTGATATAATATATCCCAATTTAAATTGTACCTGTTTAGCGCACCGGGAAACGTAGGATCTCAGTGGGGATGCCTAGCTGGACATTAAAATAAATTGACCGACCGATTAGCACAATCACTCGCGCTCACACTTCTCTGTTTTTTTGTATTTTCTTTTTTCACCTATTTATTTTGTTTTGTTTTATTATTATTTTTCCTTGAAAAATAATAATTTAGTACGTTAACTTTTAAAAAATATGGTCACTCCAATTTTTTTGAATTATTTCAATATTCTCAATCAATTTTTTAAAATTTGAAAATATGTCCACGCTTAAAATGTTTGTTCTTCTTGGAAAATTTAATTACTTTTTAAATAATTTTTAGCATCACTTTGCAAAGATGTTTGCACTAAGAAAGTAAAGAACAATAATCATACTTAAAAAATGTATTAAAATTTATTAAAGCATTTGTTAATTAATTTATATATTAAATTTGTTTTTAATGTCCACGCATGTAAATGTATTAAATTGTTCATACATAAATATATATTTGTTTTGTTTGAATTTTTCTAAAATATTCATTTTTCTAAATCATAGCAGAGCGAACGCGCAAACGATTGCACGCATATTCGCGATCACTTTAATTATTGTTTTAACTGCGAACAAATATTAAAATACAATTATGCATTTTTAAGTGCAAACAATTTAATGAAATACACATGATTTTTTTAAAGGAGTTCAAATGTTTTTAAATTGTAATACAAGAAAACAAATATATGATAAAAAGTAAAAGAAAATGTTCCAAGATGAGTGAACATTTCATTAAAAATTAGAGAAATTTAATGCGATTTTCTAAAAATTATACTACCTCCGATCCATATTAATGGGCACACACTTAATACAACTTTGTATTAAAGTTGTACTAAGTTTGTGCCCATTAATATGGGACGGAGGGAGTACTATTTTGCTGTGGTGATATTTTTTATAAGTTAGCCAATAAAATGTTTGTTTTTCTTGCTAAGGAGAAAAGAGAAAATAAAGAAAAAAAATGGAATCGAAAACAAAGAGTTGAGCATGTGAGTGCGAGCGATTGCTCTAATTAAGGGTGAACGTGGTTAGGATTATTTCCGTCCGAATCCATTTTTCTAGGATACGGTAACAGATTTTTGACATCCGACAAAAATCTGATCCGAACCCGAATCCGATTAATAGGATACGGTATAGCATATGGTATGGCTGATATCCGACACAATAGAATACTTCGTTTTTTCTAGCCGGATAATCCGACCTTTTAATTTCCGAATTCGATTGATTGGCCAAGTTTTATGCATTAAGTAGAAGTATGTGAATGATATCTTTGATTATGAGATAAGACATATGTTTGTTTGTGATTTATTTCAATACTATATAGTGCTTTATGTGTTCTTAAAGTGTATAAATATTTATATTTTCTCTTTGTTTATGTATAACTTTAGTTTAAACCATTTATATATTCTTCATATATGAATATGGTAAATTTCCATTTCCGATCCGATTTCGTTTCGTTACCGTACCATGTTCGAATTCGCATTATCCGGTATTCGAATCCGCATCCGTTCCGCTTCCGAATCCGAAAATAAATATGAAATCGGATACGGTATGGCGATTATCCGTCCGAATTCGATCCGGTTTCACCCCTAGCTCTAATGGACCGGCTCAGTGCACTGTTGAAATAGGTATACGGTTTGGTTTAGCGTCGAACGACACAAGCACAAAGTGATGCTACATTAAAGAGACATTTCCATTCACATTCTTTTCTTTTCCAACGTATAATATATGCCTCTTTCTTTTACTACGGTTGGATGGCTGGATTCGATTGCTACGTATAGTACCACACCTTTTCAAATACATCGAAACAAGACTAGAGTTGTCCAATGATTGCGCTTGTTTAGTGTGCGCATAGGATTCCTTGGGCGTGAAAGATCAGTTTAGGAATTATAGTATATGAATATATTTTCTAAGAAAAAGTAGAAAATTTACCCTGAACTTGTAGATGGACGTTAAATCAAACTTTGAACTTTGAATCCCGGTCATTCGCAACCTGAACTATTGAGTCCCGCTTTAAATTGAATCTTGTACTTGTTTAAAGCACCGGGAAATGGAAGATCCCGATCGGGATGGCTTGCTGGATATTAAAACGAATTAGGCAGACCCATTAGCACAATCACCCTCGCTTGCTCTTTTCTGTTTTATATTTTATTTTTTACCTTTTTCTTTATTCTGTTTCCTTTTATTTAGTTTTATTTATTTTTTTTATTTTTTTCATATCGAAAAAGACATTTACTGCATTAAATTTTAAAAAATATTTTAAAATTAGTAAAATATTTTCATTACATTTCTCTAAAACTATAAAAATGTTAGCACTTAAAAACGTTTGCTCTGCTCGAAATTTTTTAATTTATTTTTATTTTTTAATATTTTTTGCATCACTTTTTAAAGATGTTTGCACGAAAAAATATATTAAAAAATGATTGTACTTAAAAATGTATTAAAGTCGGGTAAAATGATCGCATTTGTCTTAGTGTGCGCATAGGATCCCGATCATCGAGCTTGTCTTAGTGTGCGCATAGGATCTCTTGGGCATGAAAGATCAGTTTAGGGATTATAGTGTATGAATATATTTTCTAGAAAAAGGTTCAAAGCGAACCCTAAACTTGTAGATGAAAGTTAAAAAAATATCTAAACTTTGAATCCCGATCGTTCGTACCTTGAACTATTAAATCCCGGTTTAAATAAAACCATGTACCTGTATAGCGCACCGGGAAACGTAGTATCTCAGTCGTGGGATGGCTTGGTGGTCATTAAAATAAATTAGACCGTCCCATTCGCACAATAACTAGCGCTCACTCTTCTTTGTTTTTTTTGTATTTTCTTTTTGACCTTTATTTTAAAAAATTACCATTTTTTCATAAAAAATCTAATTTACTGCGTTAACTTTTAAAAAATATGTTCACTCCAAAATTGTAAATTATTAAAATATTCTCCTTCAATTTTTTTAAAATGTTAAAAAATGTTCGCGCTTAAAAATGTTTGTTCTGCTCGGAAAATTTTATTAACTTTTAAATAGTTTTTAGCATCACTTTGCAAAGATGGTTGCACCAAAGAGTAAAATACAATAATCGTAATTAAAAATGTATTAAAATATGTTAAAGCATTTGTTAAATAGTTTACATTTTAAAAATGTGTTAAATGTTCATGCACTTAAATGTATTAAATTGTTCACACACAAATCTTTTTGTTGTGTGTGAATTTTCTAAATTTTAAATTATTACTAAATGCAAACAAGTTTTTGAAAACCAGAGCAGAGCGAACGCGCAAACGATTGCACGAACATTCCCTATCACTTTAATTCATTTTATTAAGTGCGAAAAAATATATTAACGTATTTTTAAGTGCAAATAATTTTTTGAATAACACAAGAATTTTTGAAAAATTAAAAAATTTGAGTGCGTATGTTTTCTAAATGTAATGCAACAAAATGAATATATGATAAAAAAGGAAAAGAAAATGTTCCAAGATGAGCGAACATTTCATAAAATTTTAGGGAAATTTTGGAATGCGGATATTTTTTTACAAGCTAACCATTATCATGTTTGTTTTTATTTCTAAAAAGAAAAGAAAAAATAATGAAAAAATGGGAATAGGAAAAAAAAAGCAGAGCTGAGCATAAAAGTGTGAGCAACTGCGCTAATGAACAGCCTAGTTCACTGTTGAAACATGTATATGGTATGATTGAGATCGGGGTTAAAGGATTATCTGCTGCAAAGGATGCTAAAGGACACAAGCACTACAGTGATGCTACATTAAAGTACCACGCCTCCACCTGTCACTAAAATAAAAGTTATTATGTGAAAACATCGAAACAAGACTAGAGTTGAACAATGATTGCGCTTGTTTAGTGTGCGCATAGGATCTCTTGGGCGTGCAAGATCAGTTTGGAAATTATAGTGTATGGATATATTCTCTGCTGCAAAGGTTGCTACAGGACACAATCCCTACAGTCATGGTACATTAAAGCGATATTACCACTCGCATAATTTTCTTTTGCAACGTACATTATGTCTCTTTTTTTTCTTGAGAAAAAAACTTAACCACATTACATATGCCACTGAATCGATTTACAGTCATTCAAGAGAATGTTTCTAAGTGGACCGGGAACATCCCCTACAGCGGTAAAAGGACCATGTCTTCTAGCAAGAGCAGCGAGTTCATGTGCCATCTTGTTGTTGGTCCTTCTCACGTGAGAGATTGTGGCCTCCTCAAAACCATCCATGACGTGCTTTGTATCTATGATCAAGGGAAACATGGCAGACTTGTTTTTAGCACTGGCATCAAGTAAACCAGTGATGTAAGAGCAGTCCGTTTCAATACAGACTTTGCCTTTGTAATGCTTCGCAAGTTCAGTGAGCCCAACTTGGATTGCTGCTAGCTTAGCTTCCTCTGGGTCATTACAGGCATGGAGTCGATGGCCGCCAGATAGAGCCACTAGTCCATCACAGTCTCTAGCTATGAACCCTGCAGCAGCCTCTCCAGAACTCTGAATAAAAGAGGCATCTGTATTCAGTTTCCAGAAACCTCGGGCTGGAGCCTTCCACTGCTCCAACGCCCCCTGCCTATGCTCATATTTAGGCGCTAGTGGTTGGCCACCTAGGTTGTTGTCGCTGTCCTTTTCGCCTTGTTCGCTATCGAGGCATGTACCCACAACACCCTTCCCTTTCTTAGTTTCAGTCAGCTTCCGTTCGCCCCTAGGATTAACCTGGTGCTTGTCTACATTTGTATTATCCTCATAGACCTTGAGACCCGACCCAACCTGTGCCATTTCCGCAGCATATTTGAGCAAAAACTGCACTGATTGGCCAATCGACGCCCTCCCTTTAGCATGGACACAATCATGCCTTAGCCACCAAGCACGCCAAAGCAGGAGCAAGATCTTTCTGCGTTCTTCATTTGCACATGATTCGAGGATGTTCTGAAGCCAATCATTCCCAGTATAGCGGAATCGATCTTCTGCAGGTAGTTGCTAGAATGTTCTCAATTCATTTCTGGGAGCCCGAGCTTTTGTGCACTGAATCACAGCATGGTATTCGTCTTCAGTCTCTCTTCCACACAGATTGCAGATATTGTCAACTTCCAGTTTTCTCTTCCATTTATTTTTCTTTGTGGGCAAAGTTTCTGTAGCCACCCGCCACACAAATATCCTCACCTTCTCCGGAACCTTTGGTTTCCAAATATGATCCCAAATGCTTCTGTTATCTGCTTCACAAGTCGAGCTGGATGCCGCCACCTTATCTTGTTGCTTAATTTTAATACCAAGCTTGTACGCGCTCCGAACCGAGAAGATCCCATTTTTCTCATTGTTCCAAGCAATACAATCATCCACATTACTTGCCGGAATTTTGATCTTGCATATTTCATCAGCGTCATAGCTATGAAAAAAATGGTGGACAAGGGTCTCATCCCATTCTTTCCTTCCATCTTTCATAAGTTGGTTCACCCACCTCAATCTCGAGCGTCTCTTGAAGGTCGTAACATTTAGCCCACTTTTCCTAGGGATCCATTGATCCCTTTGGATTTCGATTTTCCTCCCATTTCCACTCTCCATATCAGACCTTTTTTCAACAACTCAAGACCATACTCAATGCCCCTCCAGACTTGAGAAGCATCGGACGCAAACACCGTGTCAAGTAGGTCTCCTTTTGGGTAGTATTTTGATTTTAGTACCCTAGCACACATGCTGTCTGGCCGTTGTAGGAGGCGCCAACCTTGTCTAGCCAGGAGGGCTTGATTAAAGGTTTGCATGTCCCGGAAACCAATACTCCCCCTGCTCTCTTGGGTTTTATCATATCCTCCCACGCCATCCAATGGACTTTTCTACGTCCTTCATCCTCTCCCCACCAAAACTCTCTAGTGATGCGCTCGTATTTCTCTCAGAATCCAATCGAGAATTTAAATACCCACATTACGTTTCTTTTTTTTACAACATATAATGATATCAACTAGATATATGTGAACAAAAAAAGGAAGCTACCCAAGCAAGATGATGTCATGAACTCTGAAAGTGCAGGACTGACGCTAGTATTATAGAGGCCCAAGTGTGAATGATATAAAATGAACCTAATACCTGTAACATAAATACTTTTATCGTATATAATGCATATCAGCAAAATATTTATAAAGGCATAAGAACAAAAAATAATTCAATTAGCAAATAAAATCATAATAATAAATGCACATGTGGTTATGTTATCCAAATGATAATTATAAGATACATGTACTCAACATAAACAACTATTGAATGAATACAACATAGTGAAATACGCGGAGGGGGCATATGCCCCCTGTCTACCCCATAATAGTGTTGAAAAACATTTTGAAAAAATATTTTGGTATATGGATCGACTAAGTTAAAATTTTGTTTGACTATTCCATCACTAACTTGTGCCATCGGCCAAGCATACATCGATAGCCGATGGCTGCCAAGATTGTCGTTGTTGTGGTCACTGCCCTACTGCTTGTGGCGCTTCTGGCATATTCTGCAAGTGAGCACATGCAACTTTCTAAGGATTAGTTACTATAGAGAGATAAATAAGTGGTCAGTAGGAAGATGAAGGAGGGTGTAGGACAGAGAAAGGTTGAAGGGATTAGTATAGCATTTATTATGTGGAATCATTTGTTTCTACTATCTAATTCACTTTCAGGGAGTCACATAGTGTGTTTCGTTCATTTTCATTAACAACACTAGCCTTTCGTTACGTTTCTAAGTTCTTCTAAGATTTAAAGTTTAGGGTTTAATTTAGCTTTCATGTATAAATTCAGGGTTCGTTTTAGACTAAAGTTGGGATTCTATATCGGACACCGCCTGGCCGGCACAATTTGCACAAGAAAATGAAAACAGAAGAAGAACAATAGTTGTGAACAAAAAAAGGAAGGTACCCAAGCAAGATGATGTCATGAACTCTGAAAGTGCAGGACTGACCCTAGTATTATAGAGGCCAAAATGCGAATGATATAAAATGAACCTAATACATGTAACATAAATACTTTTATGGTATATAATGCATATCAGCAAAGTATTTATAAAGGCATAAGAACAAAAAATAATTCAATTAGAAAATAAAATCATAATAATAAATGCACATGTGGTTATATTATCCAAATGATAATTATAAGATACATGTACTCAACATAAACAACTATTGAATGAATACAACATGGTGAAATACGCGGAGGGGGCATATGCCCCCTGTCTACCCCATAATAGTGTTGAAAAACATTTTGAAAAATTATTTTTGTATATGGATCGACTAAGTTAAAATTTCTTTTGACTATTTCATCACTAACTTGTGCCATCGGCCAAGCATACATCGATAGCCGATGGCTGACAAGGTTGTCGTTGTTGTGGTCACTGCCCTGCTGCTTGTGGCGCTTCTGGGATCTTCTGCAGGTGAGCGCATGCAACTTTCTAAGGATTAGTTAGTATAGAGAGATGAATAAGTGGTCAGTAGGAAGATGAAGGAGGGTGTAGGACAGAGAAACGTTGAAGGGATAAGTATAGCATTTATTATGTGGAATCCTTAGTTTCTACTATCTAATTCACTTTCAGGGAGTCACATAGTGTGTTTCGATCATTTTCATTAACAACACTAGCCTTTCGTGACATTTCTGAGTTCTTCTAAGATTTAAAGTTTAGGGTTTAATTTAGCTTTCATGTATAAATTCAGGGTTCATTTCAGACTTTTTCTCATGGGCTCGCGGGGTAGGGCACAAGAGTTGCGTGCACACGTTCCTTGCAAGGAGATACAGGGGCGGAGAATGACTCTTCGTTGGGTACCAAAGAATGAACAATGATTGTTACTGTAGATACATTGCTGCCTAGATCACGCCCTGTTCCTAGCACCGCAATTGAGGAGAGATATGCGAGAGAGGTGGGCTGGTGGGCTTCTGAACCGTCAGCTTGATGACCAAAATTGAGTTGGGTGGATAAAATACAAATGGGTGCGAAAGGATTGGAGGATGGTCAAACAAAGACATAAGATACACAACCAAATATTAAGGACTTTTTTTGAAGTACTAGGTCTGTGCTCGTGTGTTCCCACAGGGTTTAGATATTTTTTGGCATAATACTATATGGAACAAATCTTGATGTAAAATTTATAGACAAAATAAGATTATGGTTCAGTTATAAAGCATAGACTTTCTGCCATTTCTTAACTTGAAAAAATTCATATGTGCCTACAATTGATCTTCATATTTGATTATCAAAGATGTCTCACCAATACCATGTTATCTTAAAAAAACAATTTGTTTATGGATCATGAATTTAGTGCTATACTACAGATTGATCCAATTTATTGGGTTATCAAAAGTTCTTTTTTAATTTCTTGAACATTTTATGATTTTTTTCAATTCGAAAACCCATATGAATTTGACTGGAAATTCATTTCACAATATGTTAAAATTTGATAAAGTATTTTGAATTCGTAAGCACTTTTTAAAATCATAGAACATTTTTAGTTATATGAACATTTTTTTTACAATTACGATAATTATTTTTAAATACTTGATTCTTTTAATTCAGGAAAATTTATATAATTTCATTAAAAAAATCAATATCTGTGTTTAAAAACACAGAAATAGTTTTAAATTCATGAATATTAATTTATATTTTTATTATTTTTGGAAATCCATCATTTTTTTAGAAAATTCTAGAACATATTTCTAATTCATAAACGTGGTAACATATTTAGAAATATTTTTTTAATTTCAAAAGAAACCATGAAGGGTTTTTTCAAAGTCGTGAATATTTTCAAAAATTGGAAATATTTTTTAATCTGTAAAAAATTCTTCTAATGTAAGCTAAGAAATGATGGGTCATTGAATTTTTTTTTACTATAAACCCGTTTAAGAAAATCAATGAGTAGTTAATGGCCGGCACAAAGAGTATTTCGCCCCTGTGCTGGTGGGTTACGTGTTTGTTCGATAAGGGGTCCTATCAATGCCCGAAGGGCCAACTATTAAGAGTGGGGCTAGGTCAATTCAAAATAATTTGTCGCAAGCGTGCTGAGGTTCGTTCGCTGATTTCTATTTTCATTATTTCTCTGTCACATTTTTTGTCTCTAGTTTTTGCTTTTTTTCTTTCAGTCTTTGAACTTCTTTCATTCTATTTATTTTATTGGTGGGTTTTTCTCCTGGTTTCTTCATTCGGGTTTATAAACCATCTACTGAACTTTCTATATATACGATGACCATTTTTGAAAATACTAATGAATACTTGTAATTAACTAGCAAAAATGTCCATGCATTGCAACAGGATAGGAAAAAGCCCATTCTATATCTCTATTTTATGAACTTGTGTTTTACAACTAAAGAGGATGGTACATGAAGTGTGAGGGTGTGATATTATCAAGTGATGCTATCAGGATTCGTACGAACCAAAAACTTCATTCATTCAACTTAATGCTCAATTGCAAAAAAAAACTTAATGCTCATTTGCTAAAGCAGCGTGCATCCATGTATTTGGTTCAAAGAGGTGAATAGTTGAGTTTCTATGCATTTCTACGAAGAAAAATAATCATATGAAAGCAAATTTCTTATTTGCTAATTAAACCTCGCATATCCCTAGGAAACCATCAGTGTTGCCAACTCTTCATGATGGTGGTCATGTTGTGTAAATATTCACGGCGAGCATGAACAATCCAAAGACGTCCATGGACTTGTAATGAGGAAAGGCTTTACATTGCAACGAAAGATAAAATCACATATCTCTAGTCTAATAAACATAGTTCAAGACCGCCCTTGCTTGTGCTGCCGGTTGGCTGGTCTGCTATTTGACATATTAGAAAGTTTCAAGTCAGAATGTTGATTGAGTGAACATTGAAATAATTGTTATTTTGCGATTTATAACATCATTTTTAAAACAATGAATAAATCTTCTATATCTAAACAGCTAGTCTTCAGTAGCATACTTATCTAAACATGCAAGCATGCCACCTCATCATTCAACATACATGAAAAAAAGTCCATATTAATATGTCACTATGCATAATAAAAACTCACGTGCAACATACAAGCATGGAAATCTTCATTCTATTATGATATTTATATTAAATTCATATATTTGTTAAAAATATTATTTTAAACAGTCATGTTTCATTTAATCAAACATTTCACTAAAATATTATGGAAAAAACTCCCGCAACAACGTGCGGGGATAAATATTCATTAAATATGACGCATGTGCATTAAAATTTGTGAAAGTATATTGAATTCGTAATCATTTACATAGAACATATTTAGTTTTATGAACATTTTTCAATTACGATAATGAGTTTTAAATACTTGATTCTTGTTATTCAGGAGATTTTATTTCAATTCTTAAAAAAACTTGAATATCTGTGTTTTTCATAATTTTTTCTAAAAATTCAGAAATAGTTGAAAATTCATGAATACCAATTTCCTTATTTTGTTTATCATTTCAAATCCATCAATTTTCTTCTAGAACATTTTCCATTTATAAATGAGGTAAAAAAATTGTGAACATTTTTAAATTTAAAAAAAATCATTAAGGGTTTTGTGAAATTCATGATTTTTTTTCAAAATTGGAAAAACTTTATTTTAATATTTCATTTTTTAGATAATAAAAAGTTCTTCTAATCTAAGCTGAAAACTGACGGGTCGTTGAAAAGTTTTTTTTTGCTATAAACCCGTTTAAGAAAATCAATGAGTAGTTAATACTCACTCCGTCCTTGAAAGAGTGTACTTTCAAATTTTTTGGAAAGTCAAACTTTGACCATAATTATATAAAAAACATTAAAATTTATGCCATTAAATTGTATAATTAGATTCATTATGAAGTATATTTTTATTATATAATTATTTGGTTTCATATATATTGTTATATTTTTGTGTAAGCTCGGTCAAAGTATAAAATAGTTTGAATCTCCAAAAAAATTGAAAGTACACTCTTTCAAGGACGAAGGGAATAGGCCGACACAAAGAGTGATTCGCCCCTGTGCTGGGTCGCGAGTTTGTTGGATAAGGGGGCATATCAATAATGCCCGAAAGGTGAACTAGAGTGGGGCTAGGTCAATTCAAAATAATTTGCCACCAGCGTGGTGAGGTTCGTTTACTGATTTATTTTTGGAAAATAGTAAGTGCCTGTCATTATGAGTGAGACCTAATCAACGTTTTAATCACCGCTAGATCACAATGTACGTATATTGAAGCAGAGAAGATACCACGTCACTTTTTTTGAACTTCAAAAAGTTTTATGTCTTAAATAAAAAACCCGATTACAATTCCTTTTATACCATTAAATCCGTCGCGGCGAGATCTTCGAAACTAGATCACATATCGAAATGTTTAGACAACTTTGTTTTTTGAACCAAAAACTAACATGTTGTTTACACTGAAGTTGCCATAGTTTTACACTAAAGTTGTCATGATTTGTTTCATCTATTTTTTATTCTAGATTTAAAGCTTTAATTTTATTTCAACTACCTTTCACTCACCGGAGAGGATCCCAGAGAGATGTGGAGATGGCCCGTGGACCCCGAGCGGATATCTGATGATGGTGTGTGAAGGGTGATGCCCGACATGACGTGCTCCTGGGATACGGATGCGTCAAGGAGATTCTCCGATGCATCTCGACGTGCGACGGCGGGAAACTGGGATGTGGGCCAGGGTGGAGAAGTTGTCATGTAATTTTTATTTTTTAGATACCATGGAAAATTCTATCTACAATGGACAATAGTACACCCCCATGGCAATTCTTATATTGTAGGACATGCCCATTTTTATTTGTAGGGACATGACAATTCTTTTACGTATACTTGACAATTCTTATTTGTAGGACATGGAAATTTTTATTTGTAGGACATGACAATTATTATTTGTTGTACATGGCAATTATTATTTGCAGTAAATGGCAAATCTTACATGTGGAACATGATACTGTATGGAACGTGGACTTATTATTTGTAGTACATGACAATTCTTATTTTGTAAGACAAGGAAATTCTTACATGTGGGACATGATACTGTATAAAAACATGACAATTACTATTCGTAGGACATGCCAATTGTTGCATGCGGGACAGGATACTATATGAAACATGGCAATTTTGAGTAGAACATGATAAATTTGCTATGGTTATAATGGTGCAATATGTTTTCACACCCCATGGCAATTTTGCCTTGTTTTTAGTTTTATAGATTTTTCTAAATAGGTTTCGATGGATGTTTTGCACATGGAGAAATTGCACATTTCAAATTCCAAGTATTTTTTGTTTCATAATCATCCATAGAAAATTCTTATTTTGTTGAACATGGCGATTCTTATGTTTTGTAGGACATGGAAATTCTTATCCGTATGTCATAAAAATTCTTATTCATTTGACATGGTAATTATTATTTATAGGACATGACAATTTTTATTTATTGGACATGGAAATTCTTATATATGAGACATTAAACTGTGTTGAATATGACCATTTTTATTGAAAATATTGGACATGGATATCGGTGGTGTGGGAATGTGCGGTGGTCAGGGGAGGGGGATTGTGGGTCGGGTGAAGAGGCTATCGACGGTGTGGTGTCGCAACAGTGGCGAATTTTTTTTCTGTGTCCATGACAAATCTACTCTATAGACCGTCTATAAAAGTTTTCTATCTATATATGATAAACTATTTCTTTTTGTATTCATGGTAGATTTAATATTTTTTGTCATGACAATTTAAGATATGTTTTTGCCATGGCAAATAAAAATGTGTTTTCCCATGGAAAGTTTTTAAAGTTTTAGTTTATGAACCATGGTAAATTTACATTAAAAGTAAAAGAAAACGTATAAAAAACTTAGTTGAAATACATCACAAAAAATTTAGTGTAAACAATATGACAATTTACGTGCAATAGACATGGCAACTTTTAACTAAAAAAAAGTTATCGAAACATATCGATATGGGATCTAGATTCGAAGAACTCATCGCGACGAATTTTTTTGAGTTTTAAGGACTGTGAAGCATGAGCTCCACAGTATTTTATTTCCAGAAATTCCAGGCTTGTTTTAAATTCGCTCCCACAAGGAGTCGAATCCAGGACCTGGCGTGCTACTAGGTTTGTTGCAACCACTAGGCTACATGCCCGTTCGCTCGCGACGGATTTCATGGTACGATCAAATTTGAATCATATTTTTTATGTAAACGATACTGAAAAACGAAAAAAGAAAAGTTCAGACCGAATCTGCCTGACCGCACGTCAAGCATTTCTCAGATACAAAAAAAGAAAACGTTCAGACCGAAACTGCCTGACCGCACGTCAAGCATTTCTCAGATTTTTTCGTTCTTTCTCTTTCACAGTTTTTTGTTTCTAGTTTTTTCTTTTTCTTTCAATTTGTTTACTTCTTTCATTCTATTTATTTTCTTGGTTGGTTATTCTCCTTTTTTTTCATTCGGGGTTTTAACCTATCGTATTGAACTTTCTATGTAGACTCTGAATATATTTTTAGTATACAATGAACATTTTCAAAACAAAAATGCTACAGTCACGGGCCTTTCACGGACTCTTCACGGACCTGCTCCTAATTCTGTATTAAGCCCCCCCTGAATTTAACCCAAGTGGGGCCAATCCCCCTTCATTAGTCCAATTAAATCATGCCAAGTAATCAGCACCCTGTAAAACCCCGTAAACCGTCTGTGAGTGTAACATTTCTCTTTTCAAAATACTAATGAAAATTGTAATTAACTAGCAAAAATACCCGTTCGTAGCAACATGACAGGAAAAAAAGCTAATTATATATCTCTATTTTATGAACTTTTGTATTACTCCCTCCGATCCATAATAAGTGTCGCACATTTTGTACTAAGTTAGTACAAGCTTTGTACTAGGTGAGCGACACTTATTATGGATCGGAGGAAGTACAACCAAAGGAGGAATTCATTCCTACAAACCAAAGGGTTTCATAGGAATTTTTCCTTTAAAGATCCTATCCTATAAAATTCCTACAAGATTCCTACAAACCAAAGGAGGCCTAAAGAGGACAGTACATGAAGTGTGATATTATCAAGTGATGCTATCAAGAGTCGTACGAACCAAAAACCTCATTCATTCAAGTTAATCGTAATTAAACCTCACACATCCCTAGGAACCCATCAGTGTTGCCAACTCTTCTTTTCGCCATCATCATTGATGGTGGTCATGTTGTATAACCATTGACAGCGAGCATGAACAATCCTAAGACAGACCATGGACTTGTAATGAGGAAAGGCTTTACATTGCAACGAAAGATAAAATCACATATCTCTAGTCTAATAGACATGTTTCAAGACCGCCCTTTCTTATGTTGCCGCTTGGATGGTTTGCTATTAGACATATTACTTTATTTATTTGAACTTACATTTCTAAAATTTAAAGTAAGTTTCAAGTCAGAATGTTGATAGAGTGAACATTTAAATAATTGTTATTTTGCGATACATAATATCATTTTAAAGCAATGAATAAATCTTTTATATCTAAGTAGCTAGCCCCCACTAGCATATTTCTCTCAACATACAAGCATGTCACATCATCATTCAACATGCATGAAAAAAACTCCACATTAATATGCCACTATGCATAATCAAAACCCACATGCAATATGCATGCATGAGAATCTTCATTCTATTATGATATTTATATTAATTTCACATATTAGTTTAAATATATGGTTATTAATATATTCATTTAATCAAACATTTCACTAAAATAATTTGGAAAAAAACTCCGACAACAACTTGCCGGGATAAATATTCATTAAATATGACACATGTGAATTCAAATTTGTGAAAGTATTTTGAATTCGTGTGCATTTTTAATCTAACATGGCATTAACCAAATTTGTTAGAGTATGGTTTTTCCGTTCGGCAACCCCGTTTGATTGGGATGAATAGGGAGGCGCCATCTCATGAGTAATTCCATGTTATGCACAGAAAGAACTGAAATCATTAGAAAAGTACTCTCCGCCACGATCAGACTGAACCCGTTTAATCTTCTTTTCAAGTTGGTTCTCAACTTCTGCCTTATAGATTAAAAGTAGTGTAGAGCCGCATCTTTAGTGTTTAACAGATACAAAAAAAATATCTAGTGGAGTCATCTATCAATGCCATGAAGTATCTCTTTCCACCTTAGTTAACACACCATTCATCTCGCATAGATCAGAATGTATGAGTTCTAACGGTGCCAAGTGTCTCTCCTCCGCAGCTTTGTGGGGCTTGCGAGGTTGCTTAGCTTGCACACATGCATCACACTTAGAACCTTTGTCTAAAGTGAAATTCGGGATTAAATTCATCTTAGCTAGCCGCGTCTTACAACCGAAATTTATGTGACAAAGACGTGAATACCAAATATCAGATTCATCAATGATAGAATGTATATGATTCACGACATTATTACATAAATGCCACAAGGAAAGAAGGAACAGACCTCCGCATTCATATCCTTTACCAATGAATAATCCATATCTAGATAAGATTATTTTATTCGACTCGAATACTAATTTAAATCCTTCTTTACATATAAGGGAGCCACTAACGATATTCTTTCTGATATTGGGGACATGCTGCACGTTCTTCAGCCGCACAGTCTTTCCCGAAGTAAGATTCATATCTACCTTGTCAACACCAAGAACAGAAGCATGTGCGCCGTTCCCCATCAGTACGAAGTTGGTTCCTGTGGCCTGGTAAGAAGAAAACAAGGATATGTCACACACATATGAACATTTGCACCCGTGTCAGCCCACCATTCAGTGGATTGATAAACTGAGAAAATAGTAAATGAATTACCGTACCCAGGTGCACCTTTGTCAGTGTTGGCCATGACCATATTGGCAGAATTGAAATTATGTCCTGGCTTCTTATACTTATTCGGGCACTTGTGAGCCCAGTGGTTTTCTGAACCACAAGTAAAGCAATCATCATCGGACGTAGAGTTTGTGATCACGAGCACATGTGATCCCTTTTTCTCGTCCACTCGTTACTATATTTTCTGTCGTCATGCATTTAATAGGTGTGCAGGTTATGGTTGAGATGTACGTATATACATCGCGGGACCGTATGCTGTACTAACGTTGTGGTGTAGCAGGTAGGACGAGCCGTGGCTCAGATCGTTGCGGGTTCCGTCTGGACCGTGAACCAGAATATGGACTTAAGCGGCAGGACCCCCACATCATCGCAGTTAATGCCTACGCAACCTGCCGAGTTATCGACTCCCAGCGGAGAGAAAAACAGATTGATTTGTGGGGAAGAGTTCTTGTCGCAGCCCATCGGCAAGCTCGCGGCGTCCGTGGCGGCGCAAGGATTCGCGGCGTCTGTGGCGGCGCAAGCACTCGCCAGCGTCGGGGAAGGACGAATCATCTCTACCACCGGTGACAGCCCCGTCTCCCACGTCGACTGTAGCACATCCACACTCCTATTCATCAGTAGTGCATCTACGGATGCGACGGCTTTCTCTGGCGTAACCTCGTCAACAACAGAAGGCTTCTCCGGTGTCCCTCCTCACCGATTCCACTAGTAAGACTCTACCTTCTCCTTTCCATCTCTGTTTTTTAGAATTTGTTGTGTCTGGATCCAAATGTTCTAGGGTTCTTGATTTTTAATGCTAGAAACAAGAGGTACTAGTTGATGCACTGATTATTGCAATTGCTACTTTCTTCGTTTATCAACATAAAGTGACTATTGCTAATTACTGTACTAGTTTATTATTTTGCACTGATTATTGCCTAGCATGGACTATCTGGTTGTTTCTTTTTATTATACCTTTGGATCCTGTGAATGAATGGTGAATCATGTGATGAAAGTTGTCCTGAAACCCCCTAGTATGTATGGCATTAATACAAAGATATAAATGTCTTCACACTTGAGATAAAGCAGTTATATGTTTGTGAGCAAGCGATGTCCATGTCTGTCTTGTAATGAAATTTGTAGAAAATTGTACCTACATAGATGTTCAGAGATGTCCAATTCTTTATGGTAATCAGTACATTTTGTCGTTGAAGCATTTACTGTTACTGTAGTCCTGGAATGCAGATTGCACATAGGATCTGCACATAATAAGAAATTGAAAGAATTAAAATTTAAAAATTGGTTGCAAGAAACTTCCTTTTTTCTTCAGATAAAACTATGTAGCTACTCATCTTTTCCAGTTCAATGCAGTACAAGTATCCGAGGGGGCTTCTAGATAATCAAGTAGTGTAAATGATCATAATGTGTGATGATTCTTGCTTAAAAAAAGTGTCATACAGTTAATCGTAGCCCTGCCAGATAATTTAAGTCGCTACTCATCTACTGTTTGCATCATGTAGCTGCTACTGCAGCTAATTGACACTAGTTTTTTAACAAAAAGCTGCCCACCTGCTGTTTGCATCAGCTGCTGCAGCTACTCGACACTAGCTTGTTCTCAAGTTGTTAATTGAATCCTTGGTCTTATTGGTCTTGATATGGATTGTAACTAGCGACATTCAACCAGTGTCATTTTTCTTGGGATTGTGCTATGAATTTTGTTTTTTCAGTTTTTGTATTTTGAAAGAAGACCAACTCTTTTTTGCATCACTTCTTCTTCGGTACACCCCCCTTAGATACATGAAGGGCTAAGATTAACCGATACCTTTTCATAACAAAGGGCATGATGATCTTATTTTCAAAATACATCACTCACAGCACATGTACGTATAAGTATACACTGTTTTGAGTTAAAAGTATAAAAAAAATGTGCAACCATCAGGATTCGAACCAGACACCTTTGACTAAGAAAACACGGCCGAAACCATTGAGTCAAGTAGATATTGGTTTATAGTAATTATAATAGCTCTATATAACGTTTTCAACGTAAACGGGCTGCAGGCTAATTTACACTGACAGATTGTTTCTTTAAATCGTAAATGTATAACAAATAATAATTTAAATAGTTTTTTACTTTATTATTATTCCGTTCAACCACACATATACATTTATTATGAAAATATTTATTAATGATCATATGTATACATCGTACATCATTTTCTATTTATCACCGGTTATAAATAGTCTCAAAGCACTTTTTTCACATCAATCAAATGGACTCAAAAAAATTCACACACTTCCAGCACCATGACATTCATTCATGTCAACATTTATTGTTTTTTTACATTTCATGAATGTTCTAGGGGTTCTTCGGTGAAAAAAATCATACAATACCAGACAAAGGTAACGCAATGTATGTATGGTGTCATCATTCATTTAATTTACCACTGAATCACACCGATGTTATGATTGATCAACCTCCTCTTTCTGACATTCTTTTGTGATTATTGTACTGTATTTTAATTCTGAAGTTTGAACATGCAGGCTCTACTATACCCTTGTAACATTGGGCAACCCATCAAACCAGTATTCTCTGTTGTTTGACACTGGTAGCGACCTCACGTGGGTTACTTGCAGCCCATGTACTGATTGCCCGACTTCAGATCGCATCAATGTAAATCGCCTATTCTCCACAAATTATCTAATCCATCTGACTGGAAAATGCATCTATTTTCAGAACATTTTCTTTCCCTTATGGTGCAGTCATTTTTATCATTCCTCTTGTTTCAGGCCCCATTGAAGCTCTACAACCCCAACAACTCTTCGACGTCATCCAACATATCATGCTATCACGACATGTGTAAGGATGCCCTCAAAGCAGGCCATTCGGTCTGTCAAGGCTCGGACACTCCTAGTAGCCAATGTGGTTACTGGCAGGCGTATGCAGGTGGAACTACCACAGCGGGTTATTATGTGTCTGATACTATGCATTTCGACAATGTCATGGAGGATAGCAATGAACATGCTACCAGTCCTTCCGCCTCTATCATATTTGGGTACATTTCTCCTTGAATTATGCATCTTAATTATAAATTCTCTTTGAGTTAATGGGCTGTAAGAAACTTATCACTAATAACTATCAACTTATGATACTTTAACTAATATTTTTATGTAGATGTAGCAACTCGCGATCAGGTCATGAACAAACGGATGGATTTATGGGGTTTGGAAAGAATGCACCATCTGTTTTCTTGCAACTGAGCTCTCAAGGGGTGTTTCCGAAGGCCTTCTCTCATTGCATGACAAGTTTGGAAGATGGCGGTGGGATCCTTGTTCTAGGTGAAGCTGTAGATCCAGGGTTTGTATACACACCACTTGTTCAGTCACAGTAAGTCTCTTAATCTTGGAGTTACTTCAGTAATATATATAATTTTTTATTTAGGTTTTAGCATAGCTCTATTTTGTTTTTAGTACTACACTTTTGTTACATGTTTGGTGGAAAGTATTCGAGGATGCAAATGGACTGTGCAAATAAAGTAACTGATTTGCCCGATCACACTAGTTTATACTGAATTATAATCTTGTTGTAGTATACTTATTATTTATTTGCACATTTCTTAATTTGACAACATATATTAAGATGTAATTTAGTTTTATAATATTTAATTTGCAAACACAAATCATAGATCTATGTTATTTTTTTTATTTCCCTTGATTTTTTTCTCAAAAATCTTGTGCTGAGTGCTGACCTATGTGGACACTACCATTGCCGATGGAATTTCATTAAATTATTTACATCAATCACTTTTCTATATGAAATGCAGACCTCATTACAACTTGAATATGAAGAGCATTGCTGTCAACGGTCAAAATATTTCCATTAATTCTTCCTTATTTACGACATCAAATAGACAAGGAACAATGGTGGATGCAGGAACAGCATTAGCATACCTTGCAGATGGAGTTTATGATCCAGTTCTTAGTGCAGTGAGTTCTGTATACAACACATTTACATCTATTTGTGTACAATAGAAAATGATTGATGAGTTAATATCTTTGTGTGCCACTATTAATCATAATGGTTTGTATTTGGCTATTTGCAGATATATCATGCCATCCCGGAATCTATAGGTGGTTTTAACATGAGTGGGACTCGATGTTATAAATGTTCTAAAAGGTTTTCTCTCACTGTGAGATTAAATATTTCATGTCCTTCAAAATGTTGAATTACCTGACAAATTATTTTACTCCTCCACCAGCGATGTTGCACTATTTCCAATTGTCACATTATATTTCGAGGGTGGTGCTCAAATGATAGTAAAACCAAGCACCTACCTTGTGCTCAAGGGTTATTATGTAAGTAAAAGACCTTCGGATGCTACTACCCTTATGAAAATTATTCGCAATTGAATATATTATTAACTATTTCTCGGGAAGGTTGTCTCAGATGTAATGATATAATATCATTGTTTGTAGGACAACGATAGCTTCTTGTGCATTGGCTTTCTCAGGAGCAATGAGCTCAAGGGTTACCAGCACACAACTATACTGGGAGGTTACTAATCTGCTCATTAACTCACTTAACCAGTATAAGCTGCACATAGAATTTACTACGTATTATTATTATGTCATGATTGCCTAAAATGAATAAAAATGGTAAAAAAAAGTTCATTAACCGTAGAACCTATGGTAAACATAGTTTGCAAGCCAACTGTATTGAAAGCCAAATACTACTGTTTAATATAAAGCAGGGCGAAAAAGCCTGTTTTCAGAAAGCCAAATACTACTTAGATATATGCACACCGTCGGATTCACTGATGCAATCAATAGCCTTACTAATATTTACATAAAACGAGCTTTGCATTGGCAGTGAATAAGCAAATAGTGCCAATAAAATCTTAAATCATGGGATCTCAAGCTTGATATTATTCTTGCTTACTGATTAGTCCCTCTTGTTGCAGATCTTGTTATTCGTGATAAGATATTTGTCTATGACTTGGAGAAGATGCACATTGGTTGGGTAAATAACAACTGTAAGATCAGATTCCTCTCTACCAGTCAAACTTTACGTACTTCGTGCCCCCATATCTTGATGCTCAATTCTCTTATCGCAGGCTCATTACTCAATAAGACCAGCATCGTTATCAGCGGGTCTCTGAGGGGCCATGCACCATCATACCGCAGAACATTGATAGCTATCGGGATTGCTATCATCAATATGAACATCATCACACTATGGAAGCTCGACAAATATTTGACTCTTCACCCGGAATACTAAGCATCTTTGGAGGCCATTCTGGAGAGTCTTGAAGCATAACTATGACATTGAAATAATTAAGGGTCTACCCGATAGGATTCGAAGAAGTAGCAACCACTCATTGTAATATTTTATGTAATAAATGTGAAATTTATCTTGCTAAATTGGTAACATACAACTCGTGGAATGCATCTGGTTGATGCCTATGTATGGTAGACCTATTCTGAATTGCTAATGCATAAATGCAGTTGTTCATATATTCCAGAAGAGACTCCAACATAGTATTCCAATGATATACTACTAAATACCTTACATATGGATCAGCAATTAAAATTTGGATTCACCATGATGAGAAATTATGAGAAAGCACTCATTGAAAGACAATCGCCCTCTGCCGGTGCCGAATTGCAGACAAGGAAATACCTTCCTAGAAGAAAACGAGAACTCTAGTTGGCCGACTGCTGCCGCAGTTGAGACGGTGCGTGTTTACATGATTTCCATCCTGTCCGTTAGTGCAGCATCTTTTGTCTTCAATTTTGATGACCTACCTCTCATCTTTCGTGACTAGTCTTCAACTGTATGGATGGCTATAGGTGAAACATCTATCACTTCCAAATATTTGGGAAAGCGGGGAAGAGTAAACATCGATCACTTTCAATCACTTGAAAAAAAAAGGATAATGAGTTTTGAAGCTAATCATCACTTAATTTAATGTTTTGTTCTGCTTACAAGAGGGACAATTTTGGCACCTTGCTCAAAGGAGTTTGTCAATAGCTACTACGTAGAAAGTAGTTACAGATATTTCAAAGGTTGGACATCATGACTGGCCAGGCACTTTATTTTTTGCAAGAGAGAACACATGGGCAGAGGTCCGAAAGAAATAATCTAGCTAACATGCAAAAATTAGTATCAACAAAAGATCGTCTCTTGTATGGCACTTGTCACTTCGCCTAGTGATCTTTATTGCTCAAGTCTTAACTGGGCGTCTCAGATCTTACTTTCAGTGTGTGAAGGTACTGAACGGTGAACATTTTTTTGGAGAACTAGGAAATAATTGAAAATAAATAACAGCTAACCCCCCAAGTACTAGGGAGTACTAAAGAAAGTACTGGAATAATGATTACCAGTAAAAAATAATAATTTATTTGATTTAGCTGTGCTTGATCGATGTATAGAAATAATTTTAGCGAGAGTGCTCAAAAATACTGAGAAGTACTCGCAAATCACCGGAGAAGCGCTCATAAAAAAATGTAACAAGATTTAAAAAGATATAATTTTTTTAAAAAAATAATTATGTTAATTTATTTGATTTTTTCCTTTTTTTCTTTCTCTTATATTTTCTGTCTTTCTTTCTTCCTTCTGTTTTTCTTTAAAAAAATTCTTTTCTTTGCATTGATCTCTTCTATCTTATTTTATTTGCTTTGCACTCTTCTTCTATTTATTTTGGCTCCCAAACACTGATGCCTCTTTAGCTTAAAATTTTTGGGCCCTTTACTCTCACTCTAATAGGTAGGAGGCGGAAAGTGCTCAAGTGATCCCGAGCTCATATGAGCTCGGGTGAACAGTAAAATAAAAAAAAATACAAAATAAACTCAAAAAAATCTGAAATTTTTTGTAGTTAACATTTGACAAATTTTTAATATACTTGCAAAATTTCATCACAAAATAACATCCGTCGAATACACAGAAAAAAAAACAAAATCAGAACTCCAAAATGCTGTAAAAAATAACATTTTTGGAGCATCGATTTTGTTTTTTTTTCTGTGTATTCCACGGATGTTATTTTGTGATGAAAATTTGCAATCATATTGCTTGGGAGGTTGCCTACAATTTGCGCCCATGGTCCAATTAATGTGACAACACTGATTGTCAAGGCCTTCTTAGAGGTTGGATCTCCATTTTCTTATTTTTGCTTCGAGATTGTAGCCTTCTATATGATGCTCAATGTAACTATCATCGGAGCATCACAAACTATTGTAACTATCATCTTTTATGGGTTATGTATGGTTCAAGCCAGTGTAACTCTGTCATCGAAGCATCAAAATAATGTTTATTACGACAGTGTTGGAATTGAGGAGAAAGTGGGCTATGGTATGATGCGGTCGTTAAAGTTGGTCTAACAGCCAACATTCTTATATCATATATTTCCTCCGTTCCAAATTACTTGACATGGCTTTAGTTCAAGTTTAAACCAAATTTGAACTAAAGCCATGTCAAGTAATTTGGAACGGCGGGAGTATTTGCTAACTAGAGGCATAGTACGAGCATCTTATATCAAAGATGTGTTGAAGCTCACCATCCATTATGATTTTGACCTATGGTTATTTTATTTTTGCACAAGAAGGAAAGTAAGAGGTTAAGCCTCACATCGAACATCCATGATGAACTAGAAAATTTCAGGATAGAAGAGCTTTCCATCAAGGGATACCCTCCCCAAAGGCTGTGAAGATCAAATGCACTACTTTGTTTTGTCTGTCAAGCTCTTGGGCCTTGGATATCTTCTTAAAAAATTACAAATATTTTATTTTAATTCATGGAAATTATTGATTTTTTTTTAATTTAGAAGAACTTTTTAATTTCTTGAGCATTTTCTCAAATCCATAAAAGGTTCCAAATAGTGCACACTTTTTTGAATTAGCAAACAATTTCAAATGCATAAATTTTTTCGAATCTACAAACATTTTCCTAATTTGAGACCCTTTCTTATTTAAAAAAAAAAGACTGACGATTATCAACCTAAAAGCGCCACTGTCTTTTTGAGCAGCATGTTTAAAAGCCACGACTATTAATCACCAATAAAACGCCTACATGGGTAGTTATCGGACCGGCAAAACATTGTAGCCCTAGTTCTTTATTATTATTTTGGGTTTTACACTCTATTGTATCATGTTTTTCCTTATAGTTTCTTTGATTTATCTTTGAGTTTTCCTGGTTTTTGGTTTTCTTCTCTAGTTCAATTTTTCTTCAGCTTTCACTAGTTTTCTTTGGTTTTGTATATCTCTATTTTTGTTTCTTTTTCCTGTTTTCCTTAAATATATCTATTTTTTTATACATTATACTTTTATTGTATAAATCAATTACATTTATGAAATTGTTTACCATTTTAAATACTTAATTAACATTTTATAAATATATGTTTTGGTGTCTATTGTTTAATGTACATTTTATATTTTTGGTATATCGGTAACATTTCTCTACACGTTTTTCATTTTTAAATACATTATTAAAAAATTATTACAAGTATTAGTGTCTACTTTCTCCCATACACATTATATATTTTTCTTATTTTTCAGGAATATTTTTTAAACGTTTAGTAGTTTTAAAATATATATGTTTCAGTGTTTATATTTTTCATATATGTTTCACATTTTTTGTATACATTGGTAACGTTTTTTACTTGTTTCAAATTTTTAAATACATTGTTAATTTGTTTCTTTCAATATATGCTCTAATATTTACCTTTTTTCATACACATTATACTTTTTTCGTATACATCATGAATGCGTAGTTATTTGTTAATTTTTGAAATACATGATTAATATAATTTTTACAATGTGATGTACATTTGTTCTGAGCACTTGAACATTGTTTTGTAACAAACATAGTTTTAATGCTATTGACATTTTTTCTAACACGGGTATCTTTTTTAAAACATTATACAACTTTTGTGTTGAAAATTGAAGTAAATTTAGTTAAATATATGTAAATTTATATTTATTTTAAACATACAAAAGGCAGAATAATAAAAAGTAGAGAAAAATGTAATTGACTGAAGAAATGTAGAAACCTGGGCCAGCCCTTCAGGCGATGTGCTTCTACTTTGTTATTGAGGAGCAACTAACTACCGAGTAGACGACATTTGACGTATGGGCGTGTTCGAGGGCTGCTCCAGTAGACATTTGTCGTATGCTGGTCACATCCGTGGATTCCTTTTTCACATTGTTTCTAAAATTTTGAATTTCATTTGTCTTCCCATAGGGTTTTTTTTCAATAAGCAGTGCTTTATTGCACACAAGGAAAAATCATAATTTATCCTACCAAGAGAAGCAAATGTGTGATTCTCAAAAAAGGAAAAGGCACGATGTATTTTCATGAGAAATCAAAATTGTGCTCAGAAAAAGGGAAAAGCATAGTCTAGGTTGTCATCAGAAGTGGTTATGTACTTTCACATAAATATAAACTAGTATGTCGGTACGAGAAGTAAATTGGTGATTTTTGAAAAAGGAAAACACAATCTATCGTTCCACAAGAAGCAAATATATGCTTCGCAAAAAGTGAAAACCACATCTTGTGTTTTCGTGATTTCCATTTTTTCCGTGATTTTCAATATTTCCTGGTTTCTGGTTTTTTTTCTTTTTTTTCTGGTGTCCAGTGTTTTTCCATTTTCAGTTTCTGTTTTCTAGATTTTCCATTTTTTTCTGAAAAATATCATCGAAACCAAATAACATGATATTTAGTATCGAAGATCTTAAGGCGAGAAATCCAACTATAGAAGTGATTCATGATTTGGATGCATGATTTAAAAGATAAAAGAATTCAAAATATAAATCTATGTAAAAGGCAAATTTCCAAGTTGTTGTTTTCGAGCCATATACAAAGCGCTCGCCGCTATAGGAAAACTCAAGCAAGCGCGATAGTGGGTCAACCCATACCCCGTGAGTTGTTGTACGAGTGTGTGTGCTGGTAGATGATCCCTTGAAACGATACAACCCGCAGTGAGAGTTCTATGAGGTCAATAACCACCCCTCAAAAATACATTTTTTTGATAGCGGAAATCATTGATCTAGCTGAAGCAAGATGTACAACTGAAAAAGAAAACAAAAAAAAAGTTGAAGCAAGATGTCGTACGCTGCTCCAGTAGACATTTGTCGTAACGAGCGAGTAGTGGGGGGGGGCGAATAATTAGGAAGAAGTAATTAAGCGCACCAATAAACGGATGACAGGTCAGCATGTACAGAGAATTTGTAGCAAGCATCCCGTACGCCTACCATTTTTGGTAGTTACCCCTTGGGGTGCCTTCCCAATGGGTTTTTCGGTAGCTGCTCCAGTAGACATTTGTCGTACGCTGGTCGCATCAGTGGATTCCTATTTTTCACATGTTTTTTATTTTTCATATTTTCTCGGTTTCCCATAGGTTTTAACAAATTTTTTCAAAAAGTAGTGATTTTTCGCGAGAAGCACACAAAAAGCATAATTTATGCTTCCACGAAAAGAAAAAGTGTGCTTCTCAAAAACGAAAAGGCATGTAATACCTTCATGAGAAATAAAAAATGTGCTCCTCCAAAAAGGAAAAAACACAATCTAGGTTGTCACGGGAAGCGGGTATGTGCTTTCACAAGAAAAAGAAAAAACTATGCCGACACCAGAAGCAAATTGGTGATTTTTGTAAAGGGAAAAACGCAATCTATCATTTCACAAGAAGAAAATGTGTGCTTCCCCAAAAGTGAAAAGCACATATCGTGCTTCGTGGTTTTCTAATTTTCTGCGATTTTCAAAAATTCCTGGGTTTTTTTTCTCGGGTTTTTTTTTCTGGTGTTCATTGTTTTTTTTTGTTTTTTTTTTAGATTTTTGATTTTTTGGGGGTTTTGTGAAAAAGATTTCATCAAACTTTAATAACATGAGATTTAATATGAAAGATCTCAATGTGAAAAATCCAAGATAGAACCGATGCATGATTTGGATGGATGTTTAAAAAAAAAAAATATGAAAATTTCCAAGTTATTGTTTTCGAGCCATACATATACAAAGCGCTGAAAACTCGACCAAGCGCGATAGTGGGTCAACCCATACCTTGAGTGCTGTACATCACGGTTTGCTCGCAGATCCCTTGAAGCGATACACCCGCAGAGAGAGTTCTTTTTTGGAAAAGGAGAATATATTAATATCGAAGAGATACCAATTACACCCGGCCTCTGCAACTACACAATGCCCAAAAGGCACTACGGATGCACTCAGCCAAACAAAAACAAAAAGAGAAGAAATAAAAAGAATAGTCCCGCTATAAAGTTACAATCCTCGCAGCCGCAGCACAACCACCACCAAGCCAACACCTGATGTCCAATTCTTCAAAAGCAACGCCTTCAAGAAGGTCAGTGCCAGGCACAACCAATTAAGGCTAGACCTTGGGTTTTCACCCTGAAAATAGTCTCCGCTCTCAAAACAATGTCTTCAGCAAGACCATTGCCAGTCACAACCAATTAAGGCCAGTCCTTAGATTTTCACCCTGAAAGGTAGGACTTTGAACTTCACCTGCGTTGTCGCCCCCGCTTACATACTGCTGCCACGATTCCTGAAACTCCGAGCCAGTTCCTCATCAACGCAAAGGCTCCGAACACCATTGTCAGTCCTCCGATCACATCTTTCATGACATTCTCCCTCTGACTTCACCATGGATTTGCCCATGATGGCAACAGAGCAGAGCTTCGCACTGGTTCCTCCAGCGTGACCGAATCCCACCCGATCCAGCAAACTCCAGGCATCGCCCATGGGAATTCGCCGACGGAGCCTTCCGGAACCCGTCATTCCGGCTAGATCAAAGAGGGCATACGTCAGGCATATCTTCGTCCTCGCATGATGTGAAACCCTAGGACCTCCACCATTTATTCATGCCGAACCAGCAGTCCCCACACCACCGGGCGGTTCCTGGCAGAAGGAACGAACATATCGGGCTCGAAACCGCGTCACCATGGGGAGCAGCGCCACTTCCAAGGGCTCGTGCCACCCCTGGCGGCTTGCAGCCGCGCCGCAGCACCGCGATGACCTGCGCCGCCGCTAGGGCTCCGCGCCGTCACCATCAGCTGCCGCCTTGCGCCAGACCAGGAGGATCGGCGCCGCCACTAGGGCACACGCCAGCCGCGGCAATCGGCCTGCCACCGCGCCCGACCCATCGGAGGACGCCGCCGCCCCACCGGCCAGCCATCATCCGCGCCGTCTTGGGCCGACCTTCCCGCGCGAGGGAAACACCGGCAGGGCGCACGGAGGAGGCCCGTCCGCCGCCATTAGGAGGCAGGGCGTGGCCGCCACCGCCGACGCCGCGACGGCAGCGGCCGGAGAGAGGTTCCGGGAGAGGAGTTTTTTAGGGTTAGGGGCAGCGCCTCCGGAGTCGCCCTCGCGTAGACGACCCAGGAGGAGTTAGGAGTATCGCAGAGAGAGTTCTATGAGGCTAATAACCACCCCGCAGAAATACAATATTTTGGGTAGCCGAACTCATTGATCCAGCTGAAGCAAGATGTACAGCTCAAAAAAGAAAAGAAGAAAAAAGCTAAAGCAAGATGTCATGAGGAGGTCGTAAGAGCATCGTTTATTGAGGCTGATTCCTCTCTGATCCTGGGTCACCGCTGTCTACTGGTCTTGGGAACATCAGAGAAACGTCATGTTTATCGCAAGGTCAGCTTACAGGGTGTTTATCACTACAAAACTAAACAAATGAGTCTGGATTACACACACTGCCAGGTCATCTGATGTGGCCCAATGGGAAGCAATCGTTGCTTAGGATCACTTGTGCCATCAGCATTAACCGTTGAATCATGGATGGGCTTTGGCCTATATAAAAAAATAATTTCTAGTTAATCTTTAGCGTTTATGTAGGTTGATGATACGTGATGGAAAAATTTAGTATCACTTTGCTAGTGGAAAGAAGTTAAAGCCTCTTTATAAATGGTGATCCTGCACTAGCAGTGGCGATTCCATGTGCTCCCGCATTGTTCATTTACTGTACAATGTAAAGAAAAAATGAGGAAAACACAATGACCCCACAGATTATAGAGGCTGGCTTGGTCGCCGGGGCACTAGCAATTGGGATCTTAGGAAAATAAGTGTGACACTCGCGCTCCTCGTCCTCCTCCGCCCCCTCCTCGCCACGAGCACGCACCCCGCGAAAGCCGAGCTCACATCTACGCGCTTTAATTTTTTCCAGTCAAGAACGATTAAATAATCTCGAATTAATTAATAAGTCGCTAGCAGAAGCGTCACTGTGCAAGATGGTGGACCGTGGGCTATTCGCTGACTCGTCCTATCAATGCTATATTTATTATTTACGCATGGATTAAATTAACCGAAAATGTGTTAATATTTTGAGCATTAACCACTTCAGATCTTTAGTAATAAGTACCAATTAGAGGAAGGTTACTATTATTATCCACGCTATCAAATTTGAAGACAAAATATTTCCTAATTGCATCGCCAAGATTAGTTTTGATATGATACCACTTGTGCTTCTCTATAAATACACACTGTGAGCAAGTAAACCGTGCATTGCTTCCTCATACAACCTAGCTAGACCACTAGACCGCATATATTAAGCCGTGAGCTAGTATTCTGTGCTTCCTCTCCTCGGCGATCATGGCTTTTGAGATCACCGTCATGGCAAGGTCCGTATTGGTATTGGTGCTGCTCCTTACATCCTTCGGTAAGTACTTACATATGCTCGGTTTAATATATCTTTTTTGAGGTTACGATTATCTTTTATCTTACAAGAAGACATCCTTTTTTTTGTCTCCTATGCGCACATAGATGCTGGTGCAAGCAGGGAGTTGCATTGTGACGGGCCTCCAGCCAGAGATCCTTGCACTAACCCAGAAGCCTGTGTCCAGAAATGCAATAGTGAAGGCTTTCATGGTGGGATCTGTGAAGGAACTAAATGCAAGTGCGTCAACTGCAACACACTTGATGCAAAACTGGCATACGGGGCCTCGATTCATTGAAAACTTGTTACCTAATTTAAGGTGGATCAATAAAAAAAATCAATCTCCTTTTTCTCTTTTGTTGTGAGAGACAATAATTTTATTCTTCTCTTTTTAGTGAATTATCCGAGAAGATCTTATGTTTTGATTGTCCTGGGATAACTAAAGCAATCACAAGTACAATATGATTACATTGAGTCCATGGATTAATCGTGCTCGTTAATTGTGTGAGTCATGGTTTGGGTGTATCAAATATTATGAGTATGCGAACTGAGATGGGTAGTTCTAAACTTGGCGCTGGTTTTTGTATTTTTTGAATTTATTTTAGATTTTTCAATGACGTTTGTTTAATGAAAGAAGATGTTTTCGCCGATTATGAAACGCATGTGAAGATTTCATCAATCTTAGGATGTATACCAGCTCAATATCTCAGAGATATGTATCGTGTATGAAGCTAGTAGTACTCATGTCTAAGCTAAAGTAAAATACAAACTAATAATATTATGTGATCAGGTTTTGAAGATGTGGCAGATGGCGGAGGTTATGACCTTCATCCTCTAGGCGGCAAGGGAGGTGGACTGCATGGCCTGCGGAGATCGCTTATCGTTTTGTCGGTGGCGGTACCCAGAGTCTATGCGGCGGCCCCAGGATCTGCTGGTCCTCCCTTGGCGAATGGAGGCTTGATCTGCGTTCGTCGTCGGGAACATGGCCTTGGGTGAGGCCTCGGTTGCGGGCATGATTGGGGCGGCGTGAGGGCCTGCTGTCGTGAATAAAGGTGACGGTCCTCGTGTTCTGCTCACATCACGGCAACGTCCTGCATCACTACACCACGGGTAGGATCTAACGGCAGAGGACTGCCGGCAAAGATGGACCTATCCCGGCAATTAGAATGTCGTTAAATAATATCCGCCGACAGATATGTAATATTGGTCATTATGAGATGATAGTGGCAAGCTATCTTCCGGCATAGGTTCTATTGTACCGGCAGTCAACTGCCGGCATATGTATTTGCCGCTGCGAAACCAAAAAAGCGCGCGGAAACGAAAGTATGGGAGGGAAAAAAGGGATCGGGAAGGGAATATCCCCTGTCTCGCGCCTCTTCCCCCTTCTCCAAATCCCTAATCGCCTCCCTCCATCTCCCCTCCTCCGCCGCCTCCCTTCCCCACCACTCCCCACCGCACCCCACGCACATGGCTCCCCTCCCCAGCCGCCCGTGCCCGAGCGGCGTCCCGCCTCAGCGCCCTCGCCGCGTGCTGCGCGCCCGTCTCCAGCGAGACTCCGGCCGGACGGCACCGCCGCCGTCCCTGCAAGGTCACCTCCTATCCGCTCCGCTCTCCTCTCCTCCCTCTTCTCCCTCTCTAATCTCTCTTCTCCCTGCCCTTGTTGCACGCTGCCACTGCCATGGTTGACCTCGAGGACATCCCGAACCTCTGCCCTTTGAAGCCACAGCTGGCCGCATCTTTGCCAGATCCGGCAGCCGCGCATCCGTCCCCGCCTTCCTCGTAACCTCCCGCGGCTACACCGGCTTGGAAGCGCCGATGCCGGCGCTGTCAACGGCGTTGCCTTGACCTGGAGAGGATGCCAGGACGAGCCTCCACGGCCACCGCTGCTCATCTCTCCCCCGGCCGCTGTTCCTACTTGGCCGCTGAGGTACATGTCTCCCTGATCTGTTGTGATGAGCACTGTGTTATTTTCCTGCTGCTTAATTTTGTTTTGAGAAGGTCCTTAGTTTGGTTTTTGTTCTAGGAACTTAGATAAAATATTTTTTTGGAAATTATCCTTGCAATTGCAAATTCACCTTTGTATTTGTAATGTAAAGTTCTCCAAATCTAGGTTTGATGCACATGTATGATGCTAAATAACTGGAAGCACACAGATATACAACCAATATTGTTGTGCCATGTATCTTTGAACAGTGTGCATATTAATATGGCACGCTTGTATTTGTGCCCTTGAGATTTTTGTTACAGTGAGGCTCTGATCTCTGGGTTGGTTGATATTGATGGTCCTTTGAAAGAAAAGTGACGCTAGATAATAAGAGATTAATTGTGTTCTCTTCTCCAGTATGTTCATTGGTTACATGATGTTACAGTTCATTTTTCTCACCTCTTGATACTGCACTATTACTATGCACTAAAGCTGGTCATGGATGCATTTTGATAAGTCTGTAATGGTCCAGCGAGGAGAAAATTTAAGTCGACGACGCTGCCGGTGGTACTGCTAGCTCCAATGCCCCTGCTCTTGGGTCACCACTCGAGCGTATTTTTGTCTGCAGCTAGAAAGAGGATGATGAACGATATTTTGCAGCTATAAAGGTATTCTTTTTACAACCTGATTCTGAACTTTTATCAAAGATGCACGGTTGTTGTATCCTCCAAGACAACATAAAAGCTTTTGCAATGTTATTTCTTTTTGCACTTTACTAAACTAGATAATATTAAGAGTATCTGCGCCTAGCAGCCACTGCTCGGCTCCTTCGCCTGCTGCTGCTCTGTATTCCTATTGATTCGACGCAATGTATGCACCCAAATCTGAATATTATTTTGATTTATTTAACACGTGCACCTACAAGTTTGAATCCTGGTTGGATTGAGTGAAATCATGCAGTTCATAATATTCTTGCATATATTTTTCCTCCGTTTCAAATAGTATTCTTGCATATCTCATTTAGACTTGAGGTGGCTAATTCTTGCGATACTCCATGTATCAGTTTCCTCTGCGATAGAATTTATTTATTCCTGTATTACCTTCAGATCTAATGGTTACAACTTTATTGTTCTTTGTTTGAAGGTTCAACACAAGTATCTGGTAGATTGGTTGAATATGCCTGAGTTTCTTCTTTGATTTTTCAGGGTCCTTGCTTGCTGGCATGCACATAATTTATTTGACAAAATGACATACTAAAGTGGGTGAAGTTTATGCTCATGATTATTTGTTATCGGTAAATACTACATCATTTAATCCAAATCTATAGACGCAAATAATTTGATTGCTAGATACATCGAAAAATGGAATTATCTGCCAATATCGATTATCTGCCAATATCTCATACTAAAGTGGGTGAAGCTATTTCACATGGCTGTCTGTTAGTGGTAAATACTGTACCATTTTTGTTTTGAGAAACAATATTGCAGCATTTCAAACAAGTCAATACATGCAAGTAATTTGGTTGCTAGATATATCTATGCATGGAATTATAAGCTGGCCACTTTATGCATATCAAAATGTGTTCCTCTTTCTTCATGGATAATCATCTTAACGTGCTCAACATACTTAGATTTTCGTCAACCATTTCAGTTTACTGTTTGTGGCTTTTATGGCCGTCCAATGTTGGTCTGAACACTTTTGTACTTCATTGCCTATAGGATTCCTTCCGCTTGAATTGTTTTCTCTAGAACTATTATTCAAGATTTGGTACATATGCTTCCTGTCGTTCTGCTAACCAAATCTGAAAATTTATGTGTCCTCGGTAACAACATATTACTCTCACCATTTACATCTTTTGTATCCACTAATATCTTTATCACTAATGTCATCCAAGAATCAACAACATACACACCAGGGCATTCACAATATATGTCGATGGCAAACAATTAGAAAGGACTTGATCATTACAAGACAACAACATTTTCTTGCATGTTGCCTTGGTAATATTTTGTTTGGGTGTGAGTTCAGTCCACTTAAGCAATTCATTCATGTACCAACTAAATGTTTTTTCGCTTCGGTACGTTCGGTGTCGCTTTATTGGCTTTGAATTTTTTACACAGATGAATGAGAATGCTTTAGTTAAGTTAAAGCGTGACAATTTGTGTTGTCCTGGACGACATGTGTTGAATGCTCGAAGAATACCTATATAGCTAATGTTTCCTCTTCTAAATGAAAAGGAAATTTAGTTTTGTATTTTCTATACTCCCTCTGATCCATATTAATTTACGCGTGCTTAGTACAACTTTAGTACAAACTGGAACTAAGTGTGTGTCAATTAATTTGGATCGGAGGGAGTACATTATTTTGTTACATGCTTCATGTATTACAAATATCAAATAAAAAAATCGAGTATATTTTTTTATTTTCTTTGCATTAGTTTTACTTAATGTTGTAGCACATATATTTATACATTTTCGTAACAAGGTTTTCGCAGCAACGCGCGGGTTATCATCTAGTTCCCTTAGTGTCCAGCACGAAAGTTATAATCTGTTTTAATCCAATTATAGATTCTGCAATTTTGATGAATTTTTGATGATTGTTTGCTTGCTGACTTGATGTTGTTCTAACTATAGCATGGCATACAAGAGCGGCACAACGACAAGGAGGAGTTGCGGGCAAGGCGTTGCGAGGGCTTGACCAAGAGGTGTTGTTGGGTGTGGGCGATGATCATTGTCTTAGAAACAAATGCATTGGTCATCTTGTTAGGTAGGTGAAGTACTTGTGCACTCGATGAAGTACTTGTAGGTCATTTTGTTAGGTAGGTGAAGTACTTGTGCACTGGATGAAGTACTTGTAGGATTGCTATATGTGATGCCTATGAACAAGTTATGGTTTGCAATGAAGTATCTTGTATCTGATACTTGCAATGTTGTATTTTCTTTGTGTGATTTGTGCAAGTTTGAATTTAAAATTTTGAAATTGACAAATGTAAGTAGTGGAGGGAAGCTTTGATAGTTCGAGGACAGTCTAACTGCCGGCATAGGTCATCTAGGCAGGCAAGTGGCCTGCCGGGAATGATAGCGAAAAAAGGGCAATAGAATTGCCGGGGAAGATTTGCAAGCCGGGAAAGACTTTTCCTGACAGGGGTATTCCGGACAGGCTGGCAAAAATCCGTTGCCGGCAGTCCAATTGCCGTCTATAGTGGCTTTTCCCGGCAGTTGGGGCGCCCTTAGATTCCTCCCGTGGTGTAGTGCATGACCATCCCTCGTTAGCTTGATTTGGTTATCGACGCGTTTCAGAACTGGTGCCGAAAATCATTCCTAGGATATCTGGATCGGATAGAATCTGGTTGTGCGCGTTTATATGTCGATTTCCATGGCCTACGGACATCGAACATCTCGCTCCCAATGCCGAAGAGGAACCCTTTCGTCTCTCCCAGGCTCAAAGGCGCCACACATTCGAATTGTTGGTCTTTCCTCGAGAACTAGCACTACTGGAAAAACGTCTATAACTAATATTGACATTAATGGCGCACTTTAGTTGTGGTGCGCCACTGCTATATAGTAGTGGCGCACTAAAAGTAATGCACCATTAGTACCTCAAATAGCAATGGCGCATCTGGTGAAAATTGCGTCATTACTATGTTTGACCAAGGTTTGACCCATTACTAAACATAACAATGACACAGTTTTGTATAGGTGCACCATTGATAACTTGGGCTAGCAATGGCGCACCTATACAAAAGTGCGTCATTACTATGTTTGACCAAGGTTGCCCATTCCTGGACATAGCAATGGTGCACTTTGGTATAAGTGCGTCGTTGGTAACTTGGGGTAGCAATGGCGCACCTATACAAAAGTGCGTCATTGGTATGTGAGGTGCCCAAAATTCTCACACAGCACACAAAAACACCCTGGGACCTCCTTTTCAGTTTAAAATAAAATAAAATAAAATGATAAAAAATTCAAAAAATAAAATCCTTTGAGATGCCCATGTGTTAAGTGTTCTAGTATTTAGGAAAATTAACAAACATGAATTTCGACTTTGTTTGCAAAATTCCACCGTGTTACGGTTAAATGGTCATACCTTTTGCATACGAACTCCGATGAAAAAGTTTTTATATGGAAAATCATCTACTCGAAAAGTTACATCCGATGAAATCACCTATGGTCGTTATCGATTTTCTAGAATCCTCAAAAACCAAACTGAAAAAAGTTATGGTTCTTTCAAAATCTGGAGGAAAAAATATTCGATTTTTTTTTTCAAACTTAGTAGTGGCGCACTATTTGCTAGGTGCGCCATTACTATTTAAAAAAATTCTTTCGAAAAAATAATTTTGAAAAAAATGTTCAAAACATGATAGGTGACCGACCGGGAAGTTTGAATTTTTTTTCAAAATTTCATCACACCCATGGACATCAACAAGGTCCAGGACAACAACAAGGTTTAATAGGATTGATATGATACATATATCAACAATTGCTTGGTATGCGTGTTGGGCCGAAGTTGAATGAAACTGAGAAGTTAACCGTGCTAGGGTTGGAGTAGTGTTATGATGGGTGACCCTTCGGGCAGTTTGACCACGGAGTGCAATTTGACCTGAGATTAAGCATACAAAATGTGGCACCCCGGCTCGGAGGTCCGGAACGCCCCGTGCTCCAGCCCAGAGATCAAGTCTTCTGGAACACGGCACTTCTTGATATAGAACTGAACAACTTTCTATTACCAAAGAATACGGGTACAAAGGGATTATTACAACGCTGGCGGAGCGAGACGAAGCACAAGCTTTCTCCTCAGGCTCGCCACGGATCTACATCAAGCAGCAGACTAACTCTCTAGCAGCGGAATATAACTCGACAGCGGAACAACGGCGACGGTGATGAACTCCACTCCACAGGGACACCTCCTAGCTCGCAAACACCGAGAACGTCGTCCTACGCATCCAAAGCACGGCCTGCAAATCTGGCATGACACACCAGGTCAGTACATCGAATGTACTTGCAAGCTCACAACAACCATGCATCAAGGCAAAACAATAACATGGTAACATGTTAAAGTATATTAGTGAATTAACCATATGATCATCAACATCAGGCAAACAGATAATCATCCAGCATATCATCA
Source organism: Bromus sterilis (assembly GCA_950022295.1). Lineage (NCBI taxonomy): Eukaryota > Viridiplantae > Streptophyta > Magnoliopsida > Poales > Poaceae > Bromus > Bromus sterilis. The sequence goes on along the minus strand of OX465595.1, from coordinate 445,859,483 downwards.
ACATATTATCAACATTTTATCAACAGTAAGACTAATGCACAATCAATCATCGTTTAAGGTCACATGGACCCCACATGATCATCGCCTGGTCATGTGGCTTACCTCGGAGTCCTTATAGACTCAAGCACCGGGTCATCGCATGACCAACAACTCATCCGGGTCATCGCACGACCGTTCAACGGGTTAGGTGTCCTCTGTTACCACCCAACCAATCCTGTCATCGCATGACCAACAACTTACCACGATCATCCACCGAACTCATGTTGATCTCATGGTGTGACCTACTGTGAACTGTGTCCAATACCGTGGACTCGGCTATTCGAATAGATTTGTGTGACTCTGCAGAGTTTGTGCACTTTACCCACACCACGGATCTCCTTGCCCAACGGACTAGGACTACTCCAACGAAACTTGCCTACCGCGTAACCTTTCTACGGTGCCACCAACATCGCATGCCTTGGGTATCCCTGTGTCCTCCAAACACCTTCCATCGCATGGCCCTGACCATCGCACGGTCCATAACATTGTCCCAATCGGGGACTCCTGGGTAAACATATCAACTCTGGATCTCGAGATTACCACCACCTACCGGGCCAGAGTAGCGTGCAATGCGTAACCTCCCCTCTTTGGTGGCACCCGTAAAAGGCACAATGATAGCCCAAGCTAAGGCCTGCCCATACAGGAAAATGTGGCTGCACGAAAAAAGTCCGGTTCAGTGGCACCTGATCAACTTGGCATGGATCACATCTCCAACAGCAAACACAAGCATCAGGTGCAACATGAGTATTTAAATTAATGGAATTTCAACATAAGTGGAACAAATCAATATACGGTCATAGTCACATCATGATTCAAATCATATTTTAGTTGATTAACCTAATTATATAAACGTGATCCAGACATGTCATGCAACATGGCAATACCGGGAATGTAGCTAAGCATGATACGGTGATAGCATGATCAAATATTATCATGAACATAACTTGGCATATCATGAAAGCATAATGGCATATCGGGATTATAACATATTCAAAGCATAGCATCATAGTCAAGCATATCATGGCAATGTAGCATTGATACGTCCAAAATGCATCACTATTTTATATTGTAATTTAGCCCTATTCATTGATATATTCCACTTTAAAGTATTGCTCTTATGTTGTTTTGGCTTGTTTTACACAGTTTGCAACTTTCCAGTGCCGAAGCAGCAGAAGAAGAATTCAACGGTGAAAAGTGGACATCAAGTTGCTGAATCAGATCAACTCCAAATTCGATGAAATTTGACGGAGATCGTTTTTATGAAGATTCACTGGAGTTCACCGAAGAGGGACTGATGGCTTCTCGCCCTTCGTTGGTTACCCCAAGTAGAAGGTTGAGATGTAGCGCAGCAGCAAGTTTCCCTCGATGAAGATACCAAGGTTTGTCTCCAGTAGGACTCCAGAGATGATAAGTACGTGTCAGCGGCGCAACTGACGTGGACCTGCACTCAGACACAGATAACTTTGCTCCCAACGAAGTTTAGAGAGGTTGTCAATCTCTCCGGTCTTGTTGTTCACAAAGGGTAAAACACAAAGGATAATGATACCAACTGAAAGTAAAAAGCAGGAAAGTAAATATAGCGTGGAAACAGTAATAAGGATATGGACCGGGATACGTGATGTTCACTAGTGATGTCTCTCTCCCAAAAGACGATAAAACTGCTATGCGAGGTAAACAAATTACAAAAGGGAAATTGACAGGATTATGAACGCACCGCAATGCTAACTATGCTACAAAAGAAAGGAAGAGGCTCAAAAGCACGGGCAGTACGCCAAAATAAGTAGACCGTAATCCAACTGCATCTACTACTAATCATCCACCTTGAGATATCTATCCAGAACATCTCGCTGGTATTAAGTTGCGAGCCCCACCCAAAGTGTAAACCCAAAGCAACAGACAACTGCATTAAAAAGAACTTTGCGTAAAGTAAACAATCCTTGCAACCGCTGTTACAAGCACCATTGTTTTCCCCCTTGTGGCAACAGCACATCCCCTAGACTCATGTTTCTGTCACTCAAGCGTGTCATCGGGGGGCATGAACCCACAATCGAGCATCACGTTCCCTCTTGGAGTCACTACCTACTACTTGGCCAAAGCAATAAACAGCAACGGAGAACATGCAAGAATTACTTAGGAACAAAAATATAAGAGATAAAAACCAAATATATTACTCTATCACAATCTGAACATAATCTCATAATCCATCAGATCCCATCAAACTCAGCATAGCAATAGCAGAAATATTACAAAAGTGCCTCGATCATGTAGGGCGGCTCACGAGGTCTAAACCATGAAGAACAAAGAGGGGAGGAGGACATCACATAGCTACTGATCACGGACCCATGGTCCAAGGAAAACTACTCATGAGACATCCGGGGAGCATCCACTGTGGAGAGGAGACTCCCGGAGGTCGGCCCTCCCTCCGGCAGGGTGCTGGGAAGAGGTCTTCTAGTGCTCCCGATCTCGGAAGCGCGGCGGCGGAGGAACAGAGGCGAGTTTGCGAAATAGGGTTCTGTCTTCGGAGTTTCCCCGTGACGGAGAATAAATAGGCGAAGGGGGCAGCCAGAGGTGGACCAGGGGCCCCAGGCGCCCCCCTGGCGCGGCCAGGGGTGGGGCCGCGCCGGGTGGCCGCCTGGTGTCGTGGATATAATCCTGACAATAGATATAGGGGTTAGAACGGAGCATGAACTATCGAGATGCAAACGGGTGGACGCAGGTGATTTTATCGAGTTCGAGACTCTCGTGGAGGAGATAAAATCTCTACGTCTCGTGCTCCCGGAGGAGATTTTCTTTATCTTTTGTATGAACAAGATGTACATGTGATCATTTCCATGGGAGAGGAAGAAGAAGAGGTGAGAAAGAAAAGGAGAGAACTCAGCCCCCCCACCCCCAACCCAATGTTCTCCCATGACTTATATAGAGTGCATCATGGGAGTTGTAAGGGCTGGTCATGGCGCTTTGATGATGTTTAATGTTACAAGTAATGCCCTATCATAAATACATGAAACGGCTACTTATTAATCTACCTATTACTGCTCTTTAAATGGGAGGTAACGCCTTGGGCTTCAATGCTTCCAGTGTCGTTTTGATGTTCCTCCGAGTAATAGGCAGCTCGGTTGTCCTTTCTTCCGAGTAACGGGCAGCTCGGAGATAGTCCTTTCTTCCGAGTAACTAACAGCTCGGAGATAAGTCATTCCGAGTACCTTATGATTCCTGAGTTACTTATAACTTGGTAATTATGTTTTTGATTTCTCCTTTATTTCTGGAAAGGCTTAGGTGAATGTTGACAAGCTATCATTTAGTTAAGGGTACCCCATGATATGCGATACTTAAGGGTATGCCTTAGGTATGACCACGCCAGTAGCCCCCAAGGCTCCGAGTAACTTCTTGAAATTACTCGGAGTCTTTAGATTAGAGATTTGTTGTATAAATTTTTCCAGTGGGAGCACTTCCTAGTGCACCCAGTGGGTGTAGCCCCTAAGGTTCCGAGTAACTTCTTGAAGTTACTCGGAGTTTTTTGATTGGAGACTTTTTATTAATTGGGATAATTGATTTCATCGAAGGAGAGTGCTCTTCCTATTGATGACATATTCATAAGGTATATGAAGATTAAACTCAATAAAAGGCCCGGAAGGACTTTATTGATATTTGAATTTTTTCCTCGAATGTGGGTCGGGCAAGTTGACGGAAACATCTGGCGACACTCAAGCGTCTCTCGGAAGAGGTGGACTGAGGCCTCGGAGGGCGTGTCTCGGAGTAAAAAGGCCTTAAACTCCATTCGAACCAGATTTGTAAAGTTTGATATTCTAAAGCATCGTAAAATGAGCTTTAGATCATACCACATGGGATATCGAATCTTTACCCCCTGCACCTTATCCTACTAGTAATCTGGCAATCTACGTCAGAGACGAATTACTAGTGAATTAACTACTCGGAACTTTTCTCGAATAATTAATGAATACAAGATTTTCCGTTTGTTGTGCGTTCTAGAAGGCAGTTTCTTTCTAACTCACTACTTAGCTTCAGGTGGTATTCATCATGTCACTGTTTTGAGTTTTTGAGTATTGTCTGCTTTCTTTGACGCTCCGAGTGACAACTTACTCGGTTGTTTGGTAATGACCGTTTCGAGTAATAGCTTACTCGGAAAGATTTCCGAGTGACGACTTAGTCGGTTTTGTTGAGTGTCCGAGTGGTAACTTACTCGGTACGTTGTTCTTCCGAGTGAAAATCTACTCGGGATAAATTTTCCTTCAGTGGGAGCACGATCGGTGCACCCAGTGGGTGTAGCCCCCAAGGCTCCGACTAACTATTTGTAGTTAGTTGGAGTCTTTTACTGAAGATATACGAAATTGTTTCATCGTGCGCGGACACGGAATATTTTCTTGAGTGTTGTTTCTTGAAGGAATTTGGAATCTCGTTGTGTGAGGGCACGGAATGACACCAAAGATATTTCATTCACTGACCTGAAAGAAAATGCAAACAGATAGAGAATGAAAGTATTATAGTATTCATACCCAGAAAGCTGGGTGAAAACGCGAGACTTTAAACTTTGCAGAAATAAAGTGTAGAGCTCAAACTTTGCAGATAATAATATGTCTAACTTGGTTTATTGTTCTCTCGTGTTTAGCCATTCAGCGAGTCGGCAGACCATTAGCTTTTGCTCTTGCCAACCAGACAGTCAGGTTGTGACCGGGTTGGAGACGAAGAGTATGCGTTTAGGTACCGAGCGTGTATAGGCGTTTGACGAAGAACTGGAGAAAACCAAGTAAACAACTTGCCGACTGGCAGCGCAACTAATGGGTAGAGAAAAAAACCACCAGCAAAGGTAAATCTGATTCTAATCTAAGTTGTAGCCCCCGGGTGTGGCGTAGCCCCTGAGTGCGTTACAACCTTCGACGGCGTAACAGTCGGAATACGGGGAATATAATTTGTGTTTCATCGAGGTGGACTCGGGTAAAGGCGAGAAGTCATTCCCGGGTGACGCTCGGGAGAGAGAAACCCGCTAAAGATTAAGTACGAAAATTGGTTGTAAGAGAAACTTAGCTGTTTTCCGCGTTGATGATGCAGTCGGAGTCGATGAAGTCATGACGCGACAAAGAAAAACCCTTAGGGGAGTCTATTGGGTGTCCCTGAAGTGGTCGGGCGAAGAGTCATGACGATGGCCGAGTCGCAGTGCAAGCTGAGTCATGGCACTGGTTGAGTTTTTGCAGAATAGGTGGATGATGAAAATATCCAAATGGGCCTGCACGTTAGTTGTTCAAGTGCGAAATTCATCCAAATAACTTAGTGGTGATGTGCGATCCGAATTAGACAAGTTGATGGAGGGGCATGTAGCTCATCTGTGTCATCGTGTTGCAGATGGAGCGTGTAACTCGTTCGTGTCGTGGCCGAGGAGCGGCGTAGGCCGAGTCAGACTGAGTCGTGGACGCGTGCGTCGTCCGAGTAGATGCTGAGTCGGAGAAGATCCTCGTATGAGCTGGAAGGAGGCTGCCGAGTTGGAACTGTCCGGACTTCGGAGGGGACCGTCGAGTTGGAGCAGCTCGGAAGAGGCCGTCAAGTTGAAGCAGCTTGAAGGAGGCCACCGAGTTGAAGGAGGGGGGCGTTTGAGCACCGGAGCGTGAGCTAATTAGCCGGGTCCTCACATCCGAGTTGCTTGCTTGCTGCAAGTTGCCGCGTCCTAGATGCGGCTCGGCCGAGTGGTCGCTATGATGCCGAGTCATTGTGTAGAGGTGCGGCTGACCTCCGCATCTGATTCGTATGCAATACCTAGCGTCCATTCAACCAGAGCACCTGCAACCAAGTACGCATGCATGCACAAGTATATGTAAGTGGACTCAAATCGTCACACATGAACCAAACCTGAATCGCTTGCTTCATCCAGGGTTGTGCCGAGCAGTGTGTCAAACTCCACGAGCCGCGTGCATGGTTGCTTCTGGTGAAGGCCGAGTTGAATCATCTTGGAGAAGACCGCCGAGTTGGAGGCTTGGTCGGAGACGACCGCTGAGTTGGTGCAGGTTGGAGACGTCTTTGCACCGAGGCCGAGGGCCATGGCAGGACCTAGGTTCTTCCGAGTTGGGGAAGAGGCGAGGCCGAGCTGAGTGGAGACCGAGTACCGGTACCGGTGAAGGCCGCTGAGTTGTTACAGAATATCCATAGTACAAAGCTAGCACATTTTGTAAATACTGTACATCCATCAGGTATTTTGGATAGCTTGGTTATGAGTCGGGGCAGAGTAGCTGGAGCCGCAAGCGCCGCACATCGCGTAGGGTAGCCGGTGGCTGCGGGTTTGCCGAAACCTCGCCGGAGAGCGCCAGCACCGGAGTGGACGGCGACCGCATGAGCGCAGGTGGCGGCGCCATGGACGCGGGAGCGGAGGCCGGAGCTGGTTGTAGGCGTCGCTGCATCTCATCCGTCTGAGTTAGAGTCTGCTTCCGAGAAGAAGAACAGCCGTTGTGTCCCGTTCGAGTTGTGTGCGTGTGGATGGCCCATAGCGTCCGAGTAACCAGAACACCTGCGCTAACATAAACATGCACGCACCTATATATGCAAGTGGAATCTAATATTTATACATGAACCGAACCAGAACCACTTTGTGTGCGTTGTTGCGCCTGGTGTTCGTCGGTGTCGGGAAGGGCTGGTTGGAGCTGAAGGGCCATCACTCGTTGCCCCACTCATCCATATTAACTGCATGCATTGAATTAGCCGTTTCTAACGGTACCTTTAATCTCTCCCATGCGCATAATAAAGATCGCTGCATGGCGTGATTGATTAGTTGCCCTGCAGCTGCCAAATAATGCTCATTACTGCTAATAAAACATGGTATGTTTAGAAACTTGAGGAAAGAAAAACTGAGCATGCAGACGCAGCCGGCGGATGAACTCGCCGAGGCGATGCCTGCCGAGCGCGTTGAACTCGTCGCGGCTTGGATCCTCGCCGTACACAGCCGGAGCCGCCTTGGTGGGTTCCGCGGGCGCGACGATCCAGACGCGGGGTCCGCGACACCCTATTGGGCGCCGCGAAGAACACGGCGACGCCCGAGCGCACACCCACTCGGAAGGCGATGGCATCGACGGTCGTCGGTATTACGGAGCGGAGGTCAGTGAAGGTGAGGACGCGGCCCGTGGCGGCATTGATCAGCGCGCGCGGGCGCGGACGGGCAGACGTCGGTGTAGCGAAGGAAAGGTTGGAATCCTTGTATGGTTGTATGAATCCATCCCTTTACTTGGTGATGATTGTTCATCTTCGGAGATTAAAGTAGATCATCCGAGAATTTGCTGTTCCTGGCAAAAATGATGTGCATCAAGAGTAAAGAAAAATAGTTGTAAGAGAGAATACAAACCGTTCACATCATGGTTCGATAGACGCCATGCCCCAAGGTGGGCGCCAACTGTCGTGGATATAATCCTGACAATAGATATAGGGGTTAGAACGGAGCATGAACTATCGAGATGCAAACGGGTGGACGCAGGTGATTTTATCGAGTTCGGGACTCTCGTGGAGGAGATAAAATCCCTACGTCTCGTGCTCCCGAAGGAGCTTTTCTTTATCTTTTGTATGAACAAGATGTACATGTGATCATTTCCATGGGAGAGGAAGAAGAAGAGGTGAGAAAGAAAAGGAGAGAACTCAGCCCCCCCCAACCCAATGTTCTCCCATGACTTATATAGAGTGCGTCATGGGAGTTGTAAGGGCTGGTCATGGCGCTTTGATGATGTTTAATGTTACAAGTAATGCCCTATCATAAATACATGAAACGGCTACTTATTAATCTACCTATTACTGCTCTTTAAATGGGAGGTAACGCCTTGGGATTCAATGCTTCCAGTGTCGTTTTGATGTTCCTCCGAGTAATAGGCAGCTCGGTTGTCCTTTCTTCCGAGTAACGGGCAGCTCGGAGATAGTCCTTTCTTCCGAGTAACTAACAGCTTGGAGATAAGTCATTCCGAGTACCTTATGATTCCTGAGTTACTTATAACTCGGTAATTATGTTTTTTATTTCTCCTTTGTTTCTGGAAAGGCTTAGGTGAATGTTGACAAGCTATCATTTAGTTAAGGGTACCCCATGATATGCGATACTTAAGGGTATGCCTTAGGTATGACCACGACACCTGGGCCCCCCTGGCTCCCCTCTGCCCCCACTCGGGCTCTTCGCGAAGCTTCCTGTACGCTGATTTTTCCTGTGTTTTTCCCGGAATTTTTCTGGCACTTTTTATATGGGGGAAAACTGAAATAGAAAAACAGCAGAAAACAGGAACTGGCACTGGGGTGCACTAAGTTAATAGGTTAGTCCAAATATGATCAAAAGTGTATGAAAGTGTATCTAGATCATAGCAATATCACACAAAACATGCATGGAGCAAGCAGAAATTACGTTTTGGACGTATCAACATCCCCAAGCTTAATTCCTGCTCGTCCTCGAGTAGGTAAATGATAACAACATAATTTCTGTGGTGACATGCTAGCAACCATAAAAGAACTTTGAAAAGTAAAGCAATCAAGGTTAGAGATTCAAATCAAGTCATAACATGCAAGAGTCTATATTAGCATTGAAACAAGTAATAAAAGAACATTAGGTGCAAGAGCTCTCGCTGTCCGTGACTCGAATGTCTCCAAATGGTGTTTGCGTGCAAGAAAGGGGATAGGGAATACGAGAAAAAGGTATTTTTGTGTTGAGAACTCAATCTACTAAAGTTTCACACTTGGTCTTCTTCTGGAATCTTATCTTGACTCGTCCCCAGACCACTAGCCAGGTACAAGTCAATTTGATCCACTCCTTTTCGATATTTTGAGCACTCATGCAATGGATGAGCGTAAGCACGAGAGTTGACACTTAGGATGGCAAAGAGAGAAGTACGGAGGAGGAAGGCAAAAAGGATGATAAAGGCTCACATCAATGAGGACAATCATAGGCAAGAGATGCCAAATGATAGATATGATGTGAGGAGTAGGGATTGCCATGCAACGGATGCACATGCGAGCTAGGAAGCTCTCCAACGGAACTAGTGGGGGTGCATCTAACTTGCTCGCTCATGAAGACCTAGAGCTCATTTGAGGAGGCTCATCTTTGGAATATGCAAGCCAAGTTCTATAGTGTGAAGGTCCCCACATAGCTATATGCATAATGATCATCTCTATGGAGTACAAGGATATAAAGGGAGTACTAGTGTGGATCTCTCAAAAGGATAGTAGTGTTGCCCCTTTCTCTCTTTTTATTTATTTTTCTCGTTTTTCTATTTTTTTTGTATTTTTTGTGGCCTCAATGGCTCTTTCTATTTAACTCTCATTTGTCCTCTTTGGGATCTTTTATTGTGTCCACTTTGGGATCTTTTCCTCACTTAAGGGCAACACTCTATTTTACAAGAAGGTAAAGGAGATCTTTCACACTTTACAAGGTACTCAAAATCATAAAGAAGATGTAACTATCATGATGTATGCAATGTATGTTGCTGCCAGTGTAGCAGGAACATGTATGACATGAAGATCAAGTCATGAAGAGGTGGATGTTGCATGGCAATATAACTCGGAAATGCTATGGAAATGCCTTGATAGGTAGGTATGGTGGCTGTTTTGAGGAAAGATATAAGGAGGCTTATGATGACAGAGCGTATCATGCCAAGGGTTTGGATGTACCGGCGAAGGTGGACACCAACTCTCGGAGTGAGAAGAAGGCAATGCACGGCACAAGAGAGGCTAGCAAAATATGGGAAGGTGGAAGTGTCAACTTTCAATACTTACATTAGTCCGAAGAACTCATGCACTTATTATCGGTAACTCTCAATATAATAAGGAGGTTCACAAAGAGACAAGTACCCCGAGGAGGAGTGTATGGGGGTTTGGTTATCCTTGCGCATCCTCGACTCATGGTACGTGAGTGTTCTCTAATATTCGATCCCTCCAAAGATTAGTGATCCATCTAGTAGCTAGAGTTCTCAACTAGTTTTGTAGGTTTTGAAAATACACACGGATTGCCCAAAATACGACACCTATCACTAATAGGCTAGAGCTCTTGACACCAAAAGTTCAGACATTACTCACATCAATACCTCAAAACTATTGCAAGTTACTACTAAAATTAAACAGCAACCTCAATTACCTACTCTCAAGACAAGACACAACTCAGTGCAACAACCAACTATCTTTAACAAGATAAACATGAAAACTAAAAAGAGTTCCAGCAACAAACTAAACAAAAGCCAAGGCTCTTGCTAAAGACAAACTAAGACTAAAACTAAACATGGCAGTAGCTATGAAAAGATAAAGAACACACAACAGCAAAAAGATAAGCAGGAAAAATCCTATGATGTGTTCTAGATTTTGAAAGTGGAGCGTGTTTCTCTCCCACACAAAGTAAGACGTGATCTAACTTGTTATAAACAGCAAGCAAAGCTAAAGAAAACTAAAAACAAAACCTAAGAGCGAGACGCTCCAAGCATAGCACATAACGCATGAAGTGATAAAAATATAGTGAGACGAAGGACGAACTGATGATTGTTGATGGAGAAGGGGATGCACGGGGGCATCCCCAAGCTTAGACGCTTGAGTCTCCTTGAATATTTTTTGGGGATGCATGGGGGCATCCCCAAGCTTGAGTGCTTGACACTCCTGGATCTTCTTTCATCATCTTCCATCGCACACTTGAAAACTCCCTTCATACATAACTCATCATAAGCTGATTAGAGAGGTTGGTACCCTTAATAAATAATTTTTCCCTACTGGATATAAAGATATTCTTGAAGAGCTACTGTTTCTCAAGAGTGCCAAAAAAATTTCGCAAAGAAAAAAAAAGCTTAAGGTTTGCAAAAGTTAGGAGAGACAAAACGTGGCAGAATCTGTGAAAAACAGAACAGCAGGTAGTAAAGAATTTTTTAGGGGCACTTCTGAAACTCAAATAAAAAATCTCAGAACAGAAGGAAGTTTCGTAATTGTATATAGCATACTGTGTAAAAATTTCAGCTCAAAAAGATGAAATGGTATTTTTCTGGAATTTTTCTGGTCACGAGGACAGAATCTGTTTTCTGGACAGCATGTCACAACTTTTACTTCCCTTGCCGTAAGAGGCTATAACTTGGCACAAAGCTGAAAAATAAAGATACAATGATGTTTCTACAGTAGTAACAATCATCAAGACACAACAAAAGCAAAAAGAAAAATCTAAATTCGTTGCGGGCTGCCTCCCGAAAGCGCTTTCTTTTATGTCTTTAAGCTAGGCATGAAGATTATAAAAGATGCTCTCACAAGAGAATGAGAATTTTAGCAAAAGAGAGCATCAAGAAGCAAATTTGAAACACATTGATATGTCCAAAACGTATCGATAATTTCTGCTTGCTCCATGCATGTTTTGTGTGATATTGCTATGATCTAGATACACTTTCATACATTTTTGATCATATTTGGACTAACCTATTAACTCAGTGCACCCCAGTGCCAGTTCCTGTTTTCTGTTGTTTTTCTATTTCAGTTTTCCCCCATATAAAAAGTGCCAGAAAAATTCGGGAAAATTCAGATAAAAAATCAGCGTGACGGAAGCTTCGAGAAAAGCCCCGCAGGGGCCAGAGGGGGGCTAGGGGGTGCCCAGGCGGCCACCCGGCGCGGCCCCACCCCTGGCCGCGCCAGGGGGGCGCCTGGGGCCCCTGGCCCACCTCTGGCTGCCCCCTTCGCCTATTTATCCCCCGTCACGGGAAAACTCCAGAATCAGAACCCTATTCCGCGAATTCGCCTCTGTTCCGCCGCCGCCGCGCTTCCAAGATCGGGAGCACCAGAAGACCTCTTCCCGGCACCCTGCCGGAGGGAGGATTGACCTCCGGGAGTCTCCTCTCCACCATGGATGCTCCCCGGATGTCTCGTGAGTAGTTTTCCTTGGACCATGGGTCCGTGATCAGTAGCTATGTGATGTTTTCCTCCCCTCTTTGATCTTCATTGTTTAGACCTCGTGAGTTGCCCTACATGATCGAGGCACCTTTGTAATATTTCTTCTATTGCTATGTTGAGTTTGATCAGATCTGATGGATTATGAGATTATGTTCAGATTGTGATAGAGTAATATATTTGGTTTTTATCTCTTGTATTTTTGTTCCTAAGTAATTCTTGCATGCTCTCCGTTGCTGTTTATTGCTTTGGCCAAGTAGTAGGTAGTGACTCCAAGAGGGAGCGTTGTGCTAGATTGTGGGTTCATGCCTCCCCGATGACATGCTTGAGTGACAGAAACATGAATCTAGGGGATGTGTTGTTGCCACAAAGGGGAAAACAATGGTGCTTGTAACCGCGGTTACAAGGATTGTTTACTTTACGTAAAGTTTTTTTTAATGCAGTTGTCTGTTGCTTTGGGTTTACACTTTGGGTGGGGCTCGCAACTTAATACCAGCGAGATGTTCTGGATAGATATCTCAAGGTGGATTATTAGTAGTAGATGCAGATGGATTTCGGTCTACTTACTTTGGCGTACTGCCCGTGCTTTTGAATCTCTTCCTTTCTTTTGTAGCATAGTTAGCATTGCGGTGCGTTCATAATCTTGTCAATTGCCTTTCTGTAATTTGTTTACCTCGCATAGCATTTTTATCGTCTTTTGGGAGAGAGACATCACTAGCGAACATCACGTATCCCGGTCCATATCCTCATTATTGTTTCCGAGCTTTATTTACTTTTCTGCATTTACTTTCAAGTTGCTATCATTATCCCCTTGCGTTTTATCATTTGTGAACAACAAGACCGGAGAGATTGACAACCTCTCTGAACTTCGTTGGGAGCAAAGTTATCTGTGTCTGTGTGCAGGTCCGCGTCAGGTGCGCCGCTGACACCTACTTATCATCTCTAGAGTCCTACTGGAGACAAACCTTGGTATCTTTAGTGAGGGAAAACTCGCTGTTGTACCGCATCACGCCTTCCACTTGGGGCCTACCAACGAAGGGCGAGAAGCTGTCATCAAGGGTAATATCTGGCGCCGTTGCCGGGGACTCCAAGTGTTAAGATAGGGGAGTTGTACACTACCCTTTACCTTTGTTTTTCAGTCTTGTTAGTTTATCTTTCTGTTTTTATCTTTGTGCCTTTTATCAAAAATTACAAAAAAATTATTTATCTTGCTGGTTATTATTATGTCTGGCCCTTCTGCCTTTGTTGAGACAGAGGTTCTCACCTTCAAACAAAAAGGTGGAGAAAGTTTAAAAGATGCTTGTGTTGGGGTTCGGGGCAGAAAACACAAATTTTTCATAACCTACGAGACCCATACCCAAGACCTATGCTATGGCGATGCAAGTAACGGACATAAATATATCACATACCAGTATGTAGTCCGTTAAGAGGGAAACGTTCCCGCATGAACGTGGTTGGTGTAGTCGTACCGGCAATCCCCGATGCTGCGCAGATCCACGATGACTCCTGTAGCCACCCGATCCTTGTAGACTGATGACGGGATTACGTCCCCGTCGGAACGTTGCTGATGAAGACCTCGCGATACGACCACGACAATGAAGTAGCACCACAAGTGTAGTGTCTCGCGGGATTATACACATACAGTATACCCGACGTCCCTCCGGGCTCCGAACCAGTAGAGCAGCGGAAAGAAGATGGATTCGGATCCCGATTCCAGCAGCACGACGGCGTGCGTATAGTGGAGAAATATCCATTCAAGTGTAGACTCCAAACAAGGGGATTCCACTCGAGGAAGGAGAAAGGAGCGAGAGAGATATGAGAGAAACTTGTCTCAAATCAATTTGTATTAAGAAAAAAGGGCACCCTACCCCTCCTTATATAGGCCAAGGAGGGTTGCCACCCCCCCTCCACTTCCGGGGTGGGACTAATCCCAAGGGAGGGGGGTGGCGCACCTATAAGGGGGGTGGGCCCCCTCATGGTGCCATGGCCCATGGGGGAGGACTCCCTCTCCCCCTAATGGGCCCTATGAGGCCCATATGCCTTTAAATTCATTTTTAATTATATTTAATTATATTTTAATATTTAATTCAGATAATTAAATAATTAAACATATATTAAACATTATTAAATATATTTTGAACCTTTCAAAATACCCGAAACAACTTCCGGCCTTCATCGGAACAATTCCGGCCATCACCGGAACAATTCCGGTGTTCTCTCGAATTTCTCCGGTGATCCCGAATCAATCCTTACTGCGTCGAGTACCCTTAAGTGTAACACCCTACGGTCCGGGAAACAACAGACATGATCGAGACAATTCTCATTGATCAATGACTAATCAATTGGACCTGGTTACAATCCTTGATAGCCCCTGTGCTTCCATCGAATGAACTTCAATCGCTGTTGGATCCGTTAACCGTGTGCCTGTTCCCTTTGTCCTATGGTACTTTGCTTGTCCGAGGTTTGATCATCGGTATCCAATATACCTAGTTCGTCCTCGTTCTCAACAAACAAGTTTACTCGTTCCCGTGATATTACAACTCCGTAACCTAGTCACACGTTTGCAAACTTTATGATGTAACATCACCGAGTGGGACCAGAGTACCTATCCGTCACACGGATGGACAAATCCCGCTTTGATCTATTTGCATACTCATTAACATATCTATTCGGAATACCTGAAGTACTCCTTTATGGCCAGCATATTTCAGTCAGGCGGTGGGTAGCAAATCAAGGCATCCTAATAGACAGTAATTACGTATGATCATTACGGTCTAAGGATCTGGTCACTACGTTATAGTTATAGCAATGTCGAACTATGTGACTTGATCACATCGCAACACTTCTGGTGGGTGTATGTCCATCATATCATTATCCAATGATACGACTCCATTGTCAACAGACGCCATTGTCTCATGATCAGGAAACCTTGATCATCAGTCGCCCAATGGACTAGTATACTAGGGTTGACTAGGGACCTGGTTATTTGTATACCACACCTGTATTAATGTTTCCGCTTAATACATTTATAGCATAGTATCAAACGTATTATGAACTAATGGAATATGCTCGATAAAACATATTTTATTTGCCTCTAGGGCACATTCCTAACAGTCTCCCACTTGCACTAGAGTACAAATAATCTAGTTGCATTTTCTTTGGATCATAACTCCTTATTGATCATGCTTGCCAGTGGAAGAGGTTGTATCAACGGTCTGGGTACCATTCAGAACCGTATGTCCTTTTGCAAATCATAATGTCACCTAATTTGACATTCCTTCATTATCCACTATAATGATGAGGTATATATATTTGGCGGTGAAGTGAGACTTCGTTTGCTGTGTCATAGCAATGACATCCAGTGGGTCACGCGGACTTTCCCATAGTCATGCACACTTGAAACTCACTCAATCAGAAGTCGAACTTCTTAAGACATAATATAACTCCTGCTACTTCTAAAGCAGCCACATCAATGTAGATTCAATCCTTAGTGCATTGTATGCAACTTTGATGTCTAACCATGTTTCTTTCAACTTAGACATTCATTAGTATGATATCTCAATTTTCTAGGTTAGTGTCAAAACTTGAACCAGTATAACATTTATGGTCAAGTCCACTATCCTTTACAAATTTCAGATGTATCCTCAGTTCTCTTCAGACACTGAAGGATAAACTTAACTCTTTGTTCAATGATTTACTCATAAATCATATCACAACATGTTCTTACTACTAAGAACTTGGGTCACATTACGTCGAGTACATAACTCTGGTTTTATATAAAAGAACCTATGACAAAGGCATAGAGGATCCAACACATCCATTTTTTTCATTAACCATTAACCATTGTTCTTGTACTGAGATGAACTCAAGACTTCTCTTGGATATACAAGTAAGGACCACTTCTTGACTTGTCCCATTCTGAACTCCTTCAGAATCTTATCTAGGAAAGTATTATGACTCAATGTTATTAAACACATATCTATCTTAATAGATCTTCAATGCTTAATACTTATTCATCTTCATTTATGAAAGATTCAAATAATCATTAACACCAACTGCACCATTCATAATATGTTATACATATATGAGAATGTTATCATGCTCCCACTCAAATATGTCATCCACATATTAAGTTATAGGATAACACTCATATTGCTCCCACTCAAATATGGCGGCCACATATTGTTGGGATACGGGGCAGAAAACACAAATTTTTCACACCTACGGTACCCGAACCCAAGATCTATGCTATGGCGATGTAAAGTAACGGAGGGAATCGGTGTTCATACCTTTGAAGACCGAAAGAGGGAAACGTTCTTGCGAACGTGGTTGGCGTACACTCAGAACTACGACCTCCCTGACGTGTAGAAGACCACCACCGGAGAGGATGACTTCCGGTAAACCTCCAGCGACGAAGTAGCACCACAGGTGTAGTGCCTCGAAGAGATTATACACGTACGGTACAATCGATGTTCCTCCCGGGCTCCGAACCAGGCGAGCAGCGGAAGAAAGACGGCTACGGATCCCGACTCCGGTAGAGCGACGACCTGCCTTATGGTGGAGAACTCCAATCCTGGTGTAGACTCCAAACAAGGGGAGTCCACTTCCGGAAAAGGAGAAGGAAGAAGAAGGAGATTGATCTCTGTGTGGAAAAAGGGGGGGGGTCTGCCCCTCCTTATATAGGCCAAGGGGGGGGGGGTTGTGATCCTCCTCCCCTCCCCCATGTGGGACTAAACCCCCAAGGGGGGGAGGCACGCCGGCCATAAGGGGGGATTGGCCCCACCCTTGGCGCCAAGCCGAAGGGGGGAAACCCCCTCCTCCCCTAATGGGCCCCATGGGCCCATATAGCCTTTTTCCCATTTTTTTAATTTATTTAATATGTTTTAAATATTTAATTCAGATAATTAAATAATAAAACATTATTAAAACAATTAAACTTTATTTTGAACTATTCAAAATGTCCGGAAACTATTCCGTCCTCCTCCGGAACAATTCCGGTGATTTCTCCTATTTCACCGATTGATCCCGTAACTGTCCTATGCATCGATTGCCCTTAAGTGTAACACCCTAACGGTCCGGGAAACAGCAGACATGGTCGATACTCTTCTCATTGACCAATGACTAGTCAGTTGGACCTGGTTACAATCCTTGACAGCCCCTGCGCTTCCATCGAATGAACTTCGATCGCTTTTGGAAACCGTTAACGATACGACGTAATCCCTTTGTGCTGCGGTACTTTGTTTGTCCGAGGTTTGATCGTCGGTATCCCACATACCGTGTTCACATCTCGTTCACAACAAACAACTTCTCTCGTCCATGATCATTGCATCTCTTGTGACCTAGTCACGTCCTTGCAAGGTGTTGATGCAATATCACCGAGTGGGCCCAGAGTACCTGTCCTGTCACAAGGACTGACAAATACCGCTTTGATCTATTAACATACTCATCAACCATCTATTTCGGAATACCCAAAGTGCTCCGTTATAGCCAGCATATTTCAGTCAGGCGGTGGGATACAAATCAAAGTCTCCTCATAGATCATGATTACGTATGATCATTACGGTCTAAGGACTAAGCCATACGTTACAAAGTAATAGCAACGCTGAACTATGTGACTCGATCACATTGCAATACTTTAGGTGGGTGTACGTCCATCACATCATTCCCCTTAATGATATGACCTCATTGTCAATGGACTTAAGTGTCGCCATGATCAGGAAAGCTTGATCAATCAATTGCCCAATGAGATAGTTTACCCGAGTTAAACTACGGACCATGTTTTATACTACACCTGTATTAGTATTTCCAAGTAATAAAGTTATAGCACAGTATAAAACGTATTATGAACAAAACGGATATGTGACAAATGTCTTTATTAATTTGTCTCTAGGGCACATATCCAACAGTCTCCCACTTGCACTAGAGTACAAATTACACTAGTTTACATCAGGTATGTATCTAACACCAATGGTCTCTCGGTGTTCTTCAAACTTGCCCTGTGGAAGAGGTTTAGTCATTGGGTCTGCTGCGTTCAGATCCGTATGTATCATGTGAATCCTAGTGTGTCCATCCCTGACGTAGTCTCGCGTCACATGGAACTTTCGGAGGATGTGCTTGGCTGTAGAGTGAGTTCTTGACTCCTTCGCGTTAACAATGGCACCCGTGTTGTCGCAGAAGATCCCCACGGGGTCAGTGCAACTGGGAAAGACGCCAAGCTCGATCACGAACTTCTTCAGCCACAGCGCCTCGTTTGGCGCTTCACAAGCGGCAATATACTCCGACTCCATTGAAGATTGAGCGACGACTGACTGTTTGCCGCTCCTCCAGCTAATCGCGCCACCGTTCAACATGAAAACATATCCCGTCTGGGATTTCGAGTCATCTAGGTCTGAGCCGAGGCTTGCGTCAACGTAACCTTTTACGGTGAGCTCCTCATCAACTCCTCCGTAAACGAGAAAGAGATCCTTGGTTCTTCTTAAGTACTTAAGGATGTTCTTTACTGTTGTCCAGTGAGCCATTCCCGGGTTACTCTGATAGCGATTAGTCATACTAATGGCCAGCGCTAAATCCGGTCTGGTACATAACATAGCATACATGAGAGAACCTATGGCTGAGGCATAGGGCTTTGAGGACATCTCCTCTTTCTCTTTTGTTGTGGTTGGGCATTGAGTCACGCTTAATTTGACACCTTTTATAACTGGCAAAAGACCTCTCTTGGAGTCATCCATTTTGAACCTCTTCAAAATCTTGTCAATATAAGTATTCTGACTCAAGGCCAACCGTCGATTAGGTCTATCTCTATAGATCTTAATCCCCAATATGTACGCAGCTTCACCTAGGTCCTTCATGGAAAATTGTCCATTCAGATATTCCTTCACTTCCTCTAAGAATTTCTTATCGTTCCCTATTAGTAATATGTCATCTACATATAACACAAGGAATGCTACAGAGCTCCCACTCAGTTTCTTATAGACGCAGAACTCTTCGACGTTTTGGACAAATCCAAAAGCTTTAATGACCTCATCAAATCGAAGATTCCAGCTCCGAGATGCTTGCTTCAACCCATAGATGGACCGTTGAAGCTTGCAAACCTTACCAGCGTTCCTTGGATCGACAAACCCCTCTGGTTGCATCATATACAACTCTTCCTCAATGTTGCCATTTAGGAATGCAGTTTTCACATCCACCTGCCATATCTCGTAATCATGATATGCAACTATTGCTAGTAGGATCCGAATAGACTTTATCATCGCTACAGGAGAGAATGTCTCCTCGTAGTCAACTCCTTGAATTTGTCGGAAACCCTTCGCGACAAGTCGAGCTTTGTAGACAGATACGTTTCCGTCTGCGTCAGTCTTTTTCTTGAAAATCCATTTATTCTCGACGGCCTTGCGGTCCTCGGGAATATCCATCAAAGTCCATACTTTGTTGGTGTACATGGAGTCTATTTCGGATTTCATGGATTCAAGCCATTTCTTGGACTCGGGTCCCTCCATTGCTTCTTTGTAACTTGTAGGTTCATCCGACTCATTAGCCGAGATTGCATTCACAAGCTGTCCGTAAAACTCAGTAGGTTGATGGACTCTTGATGACCTACGGGGCATAAAAGGTTCCTCTTCATTCTCATCATGATCATCATTGATGTCATGATTGTTATGAATGTCGTTCTGGCCATTCTCTTCAGCTCCCACTGTGGAAGATGGTTCCAGAACAAATTCCGTAGCCGTTTCTTCCAATTGGAGTGATTGGTCAGTCACTTCATCGAGGTCTATTTTCCTCCCACTCGACTCTTTCGCGAGAAACTCCTTCTCAAGAAAGTGTCCCATCTTGGCAACAAACGTTTTGCTGTCAGACTTGTTGTAGAAGGTGTATCCACAAGTTTCCTTGGGATAGCCCACAAAGATGCACTTATCCGCCTTGGATTCAAGTTTGTCAGGCTGTAGTTTCCTAACATAAGCCTCACAACCCCAAATCTTCAGGTGAGACAACTCAGGTTTTGTGCCATGCCATTCTTCAAATGGTGTTGTCTTTACGGATTTGGATGGTGCCCTATTAAGAATATGAACGACAGTTTCTAATGCATACCCCCAGAATGACACAGGCAAATCAGTATGAGACATCATCGATCGTACACTATCCAATAGGGTTCGATTACGTCGCTCAGCCACACCGTTTCTCTGAGGTGTGCCTGCCGGCGTAAGCTGTGGTACTATGCCACAAGACTTCAGATGATTGCCAAACTCGTGACTCAAATACTCGCCACCTCGATCCGATCGAAGGTGCTCGATTTTTCTTCCGAGTTGATTTTTGACCTCATTCTGAAATTCCTTGAACTTTTCAAAGGTTTCAGACTTGTGCTTCATCAAGTAAATATACCCATATCTACTCAAGTCATCAGTAAAGGTCACGAAGTAACGAAGACCATTGCGAGTGGGGACGTTCATGGGTCCACATACATCCGAGTGTATGATCCCCAATAAGACATCCGCACGCTCCATTATGCCATTGAATGGAGTCCTTGTCATTTTGCCCATGAGGCATTGTTCACATGTATCAAGGGATCCAAAATCCAATGACTCAAGAAGTCCATCCTTATGGAGCTTCTCCATGCGTTTTATACCAATATGACCAAGTCGGCAATGCCACATCATCATGTGATCTTCATCATTCTTCAATCTTTTGGCCTCAATATTGTTAACGTGACACACATCACCATCGAGATTAAGTACGAATAAACCATGCAACTCCGGTGCGTGAACATAAAATATTTCATCCTTATAAATCGAACAACCAATTGTATCAGACTTAAAAGAATAGTGGTCTCGCTTAAAGCAAGAGCCACTAACGATGTTCACACTCAACGCGGGTACATAGTAGCAATTATTCAGAACTAAAACCAATCCCGAAGGGAGACTAAGATGCTTCGTGCCGACCGCCAAGACTTCAATCCGGCAGCCATTCCCCACGCGCATCGTCACTTCATCTTTGAGCAAGCGTCTCCTATTCCTTAGTCCCTGAATGGAATTAGAAATATGAGCGACAGATCCTGTATCAAATATCCAGGATGTGTTCCCAACGCTTGTCAAGAGAAGATCAACAATATGTATATCAAATATACCTTCATCTCTCTTGGCGACCTTGCCAGCCTTCTTGTCCTTTAGGTACTTGGGACAGCTGCGTTTCCAGTGACCTTCACCCTTGCAGTAGAAGCACTCCACTCCGAGTTTAGGCTTGGGTGCCTTGGGAGGAGCGGCAACTGACTTGCCATCCCTCTTAGGGCCACCTCTCTTGGCCTTCTCCCGCCTGCTTGACTTCTTGAAGTCAATGGTCTTGTTGACCATGAAGACGGCGTGCTCCTTCTTGATCTCAACCTTGGCGCTCTTTAGCATGGTGAACAACTCAGAAGGGGTTTTGGTCATCCCCTGCATGTTGTAGTTCAGCACAAAGCCTTTGTAGCTAGGGGGAAGCGACTGCAACACCCTAACAACAGCAAGTTCATCTGGAATCTGGCATTCCAGAGCATTCAAGCGCTGAACGTAGCCAGACATTTTGACTACGTGCTCACTCACGCTGCTGTGCTCGTCCATCTTTGCTGAGAAAAAGGCTTCAGAAGCCTCGTACCGTTCAGCCCTGGCTTGAGGTGCGAAGACCGCCTTGAGGTCGGTGATAATCTCATATGCACCCATCCTCTCAAAGCGTTTCTGCAGCTCAGCCTCCATGGAGTAAAGCATGCCACTCTGGACAAGGTTGTAGTCATCAGTCCTGGAGAGATAGACATTCTTCTCGTCTTGACTGGCATCATCTGCTGGTGCGTCACCTAACGCGTCCTCTAGTACGTATGCCATTTTGAGGGGAACGAGGAGAATCCTTAGGGTGCGGAACCAGTTGGTGAAGTTTGTCCCATCTGTTTTTAGCTTATCTTTCTCTAGGAATGATCCTAAGTTGAACGAGGGGCGAGGTGCTGCCATCTACAAGGTTGATTCACAAGGATACATACTTAGACTTTTGTTCATAATGTGGAGTTTCAATTTAATCTCAAAATTCTAGAAAGCTCCCACTTAGATAAACACCTCTCAATTTAAGTAAGTGATTACACAATCCCAGCCCCCATACCTCCCCCGATAGTTACGGCTTTCAGTATGCGAACCAGGTAGACCTCTAAGCCAATCACATCAGGCATGTGACTCGTGCTCGACCTTTCGGTCTTCTGTGTTCCAGGCCCGCATCTACATACGTCAAGCCTGCCAATCGAACCTTGATGTTAGCTGTTCAGCAAGGCCATATCTGCATATGCCAGGCTTGCCGAACCCAACCTCATGCGGACTCCGTTTAATATGTAGGACAACTCCGGTATGTACGGAGCATCAAGCCATATGGGAGAACCTTCCAGGCGGTGCCCACCAAGGGAGAACACAATGTTGGTATTGTGAGAGATGGTCCTGTTTCGTGCTACCGTCGATATATCTAGCATACTAGCATAAAACAGGAAGTAAAACTGTAAATCATACAACCTATGATCCCCCTTCATGCAAAGCAAAGTTAAAACGCCTTTCTACTTTAGCTTGTGCAAGTTTTACGTGGCTGCTAGGGGTTTCGAGAGAGAGAACCGTTTCTATCCCGCGAAAAACATGCCACAACACCGTCTCCCATCCGTCTCTATTACACCCCTGTCGGGGCCCTCCGTTGCAAACATCTTCGCATCGCTAATGCAGAGAGACAGACACCCCCAACCACTTTATATGGTACAAGCCATATGTCAAGCGTGGAACCAGTCTCGCGTAAACGCGTAAGGTCGGTCAGGGGCCGCTTCATCAAACATTTCCGCAACGCTAAATGAGTACACGTGGGAGGGTAAAGAATGAAGATTCGATGCCCACATCCTAGATGTGTTCTACCCGTACAATACATCTACGCATAGCTAGCTCATGATACCACTGTTGGGATACGGGGCAGAAAACACAAATTTTTCACACCTACGGTACCCGAACCCAAGATCTATGCTATGGTGATGTAAAGTAACGGAGGGAATCGGTGTTCATACCTTTGAAGACCGAAAGAGGGAAACGTTCTTGCGAACGTGGTTGGCGTAGACTCAGAACTACGACCTCCCTGACGTGTAGAAGACCACCACCGGCGAGGATGACTCCCGGTAAACCTCCAGCGACGAAGTAGCACCACAGGTGTAGTGCCTCGAAGAGATTATACACGTACGGTACAATCGATGTTCCTCCCGGGCTCCGAACCAGGCGAGCAGCGGAAGAAAGACGGCTACGGATCCCGACACTGGCAGAGCGACGGCCTGCCTTATCGTGGAGAACTCCAATCCTGGTGCAGACTCCAAACAAGGGGAGTCCACTTCCGGAAAAGGAGAAGGAAGAAGAAGGAGATTGATCTCTGTGTGGAAAAAGGGGGGTCTGCCCCTCCTTATATAGGCCAAGGGGGGGTGTGATCCTCCTCCCCTCCCCCATGTGGGACTAAACCCCCAAGGGGGGGGGAGGTGCGCCGGCCATAGGGGGGATGGGCCCCACCCTTGGCGCCAAGCCCAAGGGGGGAAACCCCCTCCTCCCCTAATGGGCCCCATGGGCCCATATAGCCTTTTCCCCATTTTTTTTAATTTATTTAATATGTTTTAAATATTTAATTCAGATAATTAAATAATAAAACATTATTAAAACAATTAAACTTTATTTTGAACTATTCAGACATGGTCCGGGAAACAGCAGACATGGTCGAGACTCTTCTCATTGACCAATGACTAGTCAGTTGGACCTGGTTACAATCCTTGACAGCCCCTGCGCTTCCATCGAATGAACTTCGATCGCTTTTGGAAACCGTTAACGATACAACATAATCCCTTTGTGCTGCGGTACTTTGTTTGTCCGAGGTTCGATCGTCGGTATCCCACATACCGTGTTCACATCTCGTTCACAACAAACAACTTCTCTCGTCCATGATCATTGCATCTCTTGTGACCTAGTCACGTCCTTGCAAGGTGTTGATGCAATATCACCGAGTGGGCCCAAAGTACCTGTCCTGTCACAAGGACTGGCAAATCCCGCTTTGATCTATTAACATACTCATCAACCATCTATTTCGGAATACCCAAAGTGCTCCGTTATAGCCAGCATATTTCAGTCAGGCGGTGGGATACAAATCAAAGTCTCCTCATAGATCGTGATTACGTATGATCATTACGGTCTAAGGACTAAGCCATACGTTACAAAGTCATAGCAACGCTGAACTATGTGACTCGATCACATTGCAATACTTTAGGTGGGTGTACGTCCATCACATCATTCCCCTTAATGATATGACCTCATTGTCAATGGACTTAAGTGTCGCCATGATCAGGAAAGCTTGATCAATCAATTGCCCAATGAGATAGTTTACCCGAGTTAAACTACGGACCATGTTTTATACTACACCTGTATTAGTATTTCCAAGTAATACAGTTATAGCACAGTATAAAACGTATTATGAACAAAACGGATATGTGACAAATGTCTTTATTAATTTGTCTCTAGGGCACATATCCAACACATATAAGACAAGGATAACATCCACATGGCTCCCACTTAGATATGTCAGACACATATTAAGTTCAGGATACTAACCACATGGCTCCTACTCAAATATGTCATTTACATATAAGTCTAGGATAATACTCCCATAGCTCCCACTCAAAATATGTCGTCTACATATTAAGTTTTCAGGAAACTATTCAGCTCCCACTCAGTTTCATACAAATGCATGTTTCATCGATATTTTGGTTAAGTCCAAAATCCTTTGATCATCCATCAAAATGAGAATCCAGTTTACGAGACACTAGTATCCATATGTTTTTCCAAAACCTTCTTGTTGTACCAATTACAACACTTCTTCAAATACAGGATTTGAGGAAGTCACGGTATTGATAACAATCCTGGATCAATCGTAGTGAATATCCCTTTGACTCAAGCATTGCTACACATTGTAGTCAACCCATTGAATTTGTCAGAAACAATCTTTGTGACAAACCAATCTTGACGTCCCTTTGATGTTCACATTTATTCCTCATAACTCTGAAGTTATTGTGAATATCAAGTAACCTCCTTACTTGATAAGATTCAAGCAATATTAAATGTAACTCAACATAGGATTTCATGACTCGTAGTCATATCTCGTACTTAGGTCCATCATCGCTTCTTTGTAGTTCGTAGGAATGTCTTGTTCCATTAACATGACAAGTGAATCATGAATATCATTTTGCACCAGGGGCAAATATATATTCTTGAATCCTACCTTTCTCAGTAAAAGCTCCCATCAGAAGATCATGATCATTATCATTAGTTTCTCCTCTTATTGTAGAGCTTTGCTTCCAGAACATATTCCGTTGCACTACTCTGACATTTGGAGGCAAGGTCAATTACCTTGGTTGAACTTTCACTTTTCTTCCATTACCACATTTATCAAGAACAATTCTTGACAAACACCAAACATAGCAATACAAGTTTTGCTCCTTTTGGTTCTAGTTGTGGAAGATGCATCCATAGTTGTCTAAGGATACACTACAAAGATAATTTATCTTACATAAATCAAGCTTCCTAGAAACCACAACACACCATGACATATATAGTGTTGGTTTCCACGAACTCAGATGGTTCCCTATGCTGAAGTGAGTGTTTGCATATTAAATTAATAACTCTAAACAATAATAACGTAACTTGGTAAGAGATAACTTAGACCATACACTTTTGATAGAATATGATCACAATGTTCAGGCACGTCAATCATATTGAAGTGTCTCTAGACATTGCAATTTGTGGAACAACTTTCACACAAGTCTTTATGCCCAAGACTAACTCAAAACATTTGTCACTTTGATCAAATCGTAGAGACTTGTATTTCTTGTTAATTTAATATCCATCTTTACTCTGAAATC
This sequence comes from Bromus sterilis, assembly GCA_950022295.1. Classification (NCBI taxonomy): domain Eukaryota; kingdom Viridiplantae; phylum Streptophyta; class Magnoliopsida; order Poales; family Poaceae; genus Bromus; species Bromus sterilis. The sequence continues at coordinate 445,833,658 of OX465595.1, read as the reverse complement.
CCTTTTGATCATATCAAATTATTTCAGACTCATGTTTCATTAGTGAATACAAATATTCATCTAAATCCACATACGAAGTTCACAAAATAATGAAATTCACCCCATGCTGACATACGATACATCACAATGTATGATACTCAACAATCAGTACACATTCCGTTTACCAGAATGCGAGGTTTTAGTCATCTCACCTAAAAGGCATGGTTTGTATGTGTCAAGAGATCAAGTATCTTAAGACATCATCATACCATTCATGACTTAAACTGTAGTGTCATTATTAAGCCTGGATATTTCTTGGCATTACAATATTTCTTATAAATGATCAAACAACTATCATCAATATAAGAATAACTCATTCATAATCGTAATGTGACCATAAGAGATATCATTCATAAAAGGAGAACAAATGACTTGTTTCTCACTAATATAAATAATTGTCTTCGCGAGATGCAAGACACACTAATAAAGTCCTCATTCAAACGATCATAAAATTTATTCATATATTAATCAATTGATAGATGTAGAGGGAGAGTTTTGTCGACCATCAAATATCTTGATTGCCGTCAGCACACATTGTCACCTCATCCCTTCCAAGCCACTCTCAAGCAGTAAGTTCAAGCATCGAATACTTAATCAACCGCAATTAGTGTTTGGTGGGAAAGACATTTATAACTCGTATATCAAATATACCTTCTCCATCAATGACCATTCCTGCATTGGTTCTACTCTTAAAGTTCTTGACTTTAACCATGACCTCATGACAGGTGAACGATTCTCCTTCATGACATAGTCCAGACATGGTCTTTGTAACTGGGAGGAAGCGGATGCAACTCCCCAGTTATCGCAAAGTAACCAGTTATTCAGTAGTCCAAGTTATACACAAGGTGTTGCATGTATCTTATACATTTTCCAAGTGACTTTCTCAGCAGGTTGTTCCTTCCACCATAGTTGAAAGAACCCCGTCCATATACTCATATTCCATTACTCTGATTTGTGACCAAGTGCTTTCAAGTTCACCTAGCATGTCATACGTGTTGGTTAACATGCATTCACAATTCAGATTCCATAGAATGAATTATGGTGTATTGGACAGTCATTCATAAGTGACGGTGAGTGTGATACTCATCATCATCTTCCTTGATTACGGAGTTGTCAGGTGTATCTCCTAGCAGTTCTTCGTATTATGTTTAGCAAGTCATTACTAATGAGTATGTCTCTGATGGTGTTGGTACACATCAATGAAGTAAGACCCATTTACCTTAAGTTCTATCATACTAAAAGAGCCATAGTTCTAAACATTGGTATGATGTTATCTACAATGATATTTGCTAAGACATGAAGATTAAGTTCATAATATGGAGTTCATGTTTCAAAAACAATTCTGGAACTCCCATTCAGAAAAACATCCCTCATAGTTTGTTCTAAGTGATTACACGATCCTTGAAGAACATACCTCCCCCGTGTGACACGACCATCAGTATGTTGTTCAAGGTAGGCCATCATGCCAATCACATCATCCATGTGACTCATGCTCGACCTTTCGGTCTCTTGTGTCCCGAGGCCATGTCTGCACATGCCAGGCTCGCCACAATAACCTTAGTGAGTATATGCCGCGTATGCAAGGCCATGTTTCTGGACATGCTAGGCTTGCTCCACCCATCTCTTGTGAACGTAAAAATGTTTGACACCCATGTGACACGTGATGCCTCCATAATGAAAAACTTTCCAGATGGTGCTTCACTAAGGAAGGACACTTTGTTGGATTAGTGAGGGATCATCCTATTATGCTACCGTCGTATATCTAACATATTAGCAAAACAGGATGCAATAGTATAAATCATACATGCTATGATTCCCCCCGACATGCAAATTAAAGTTGAAAACGCCTTTCTACTTTATCTTTTGCAAGTTTTACGTGGCTGCTAGGGGTTTCAAGAAAAGAACCGCTTTCTATCCTACGAAAACAAGCCACAACACCAATCCACAATTGTCTCTATTACACCCCTGTCGGGGCCCTCCATTGCAAACATCTTCGCATCGCTAATGCAGAGAGACAGACACCCCCCAACCACTTTATATGGTACAAGCCATATGTCAAGAGTGGAACCAGTCTCGCGTAAACGCGTAAGGTCGGTCGAGGGCCGCTTCATCAAACATTGCCACAACGCTAAATGAGTACATGTGAGAGGGTAACAATTGGAGAATTGATGCCCACATACTAGATGTGTTCTATCCGTAAAATACATCTACGCATAGCCTTGCTCATGATACCACTGTTGGGGTTCGGGGCAGAAAACACAAATTTTTCATAACCTACGAGACCCATACCCAAGACCTATGCTATGGCGATGCAAGTAACGGACAGAAATAGATCACATACCAGTATGTAGTCCGTTAAGCGGGAAACGTTCCCGCATGAACGTGGTTGGTGTAGTCGTACCGGCAATCCCCGATGCCGCGCAGATCCACGATGACTCCTGTAGCCACCCGATCCTTGTAGACTGATGACTGGATTACGTCCCCGTCGGAACGTTGCTGATGAAGACCTCGCGATACGACCACGATGATGAAGTAGCACCACAAGTGTAGTGCCTCGCGGGATTATACACATACAGTATACCCGACGTCCCTCCGGGCTCCGAACCAGTAGAGCAGCGGAAAGAAGATGGATTCGGATCCCGATTCCAGCAGCACGACGGCGTGCGTATAGTGGAGAAATCCCCAACCAAGTGTAGACTCCAAACAAGGGGAGTCCACTCGAGGAAGCAGAAAGGAGGGAGAGAGAGATGAGAGAAACTTGTCTCAAATCAATTTGTATCAAGAAAAAAGGGCACCCTACCCCTCCTTATATAGGCCAAGGAGGGGTGCCACCCCCCCTCCACTTTCGGGGTGGGACTAATCCCAAGGGAGGGGGGTGGCTCACCTATAAGGGGGGTGGGGCCCCTCATGGCGCCATGGCCCATGGGGTAGGACTCCCTCTCCCCCTAAAGGGCCCTATGAGGCCCATATGCCTTTTAATTCATTTTTAATTATATTTAATTATATTTTAATATTTAATTCAGATAATTAAATAATTAAACATATATTAAACATTATTAAATATATTTTGAACCTTTCAAAATACCCGAAACAACTTCCGGCCTTCATCGAAACAATTCCGGCCATCACCGGAACAATTCCGGTGTTCTCTCCAATTCCTCTGGTGATCCCGAATCAATCCTTACTGCGTCGAGTACCCTTAAGTGTAACACCCTACGGTCCGGGAAACAACAGACATGATCGAGACAATTCTCATTGATCAATGACTAATCAATTGGACCTGGTTACAATCCTTGATAGCCCTGCGCTTCCATCGAATGAACTTCAATCGCAGTTGGATCCGTTAACCGTGTGCCTGTTCCCTTTGTCCTATGGTACTTTGCTTGTACGAGGTTTGATCATCGGTATCCAATATACCTAGTTCGTCCTCGTTCTCAACAAACAAGTTTACTCGTTCCCGTGATATTACAACTCCGTAACCTAGTCACACGTTTGCAAACTTTATGATGTAACATCACCGAGTGGGACCAGAGTACCTATCCGTCACACGGATGGACAAATCCCGCTTTGATCTATTTGCATACTCATTAACATATCTATTCGGAATACCTGAAGTACTCCTTTATGGCCAGCATATTTCAGTCAGGCGGTGGGTAGCAAATCAAGGCATCCTAATAGACAGTAATTACGTATGATCATTACGGTCTAAGGATCTGGTCACTACGTTATAGTTATCGCAATGTCGAACTATGTGACTTGATCACATCGCAACACTTCTGGTGGGTGTATGTCCATCATATCATTATCCAATGATACGACTCCATTGTCAACAGACGCCATTGTCTCATGATCAGGAAACCTTGATCATCAGTCGCCCAATGGACTAGTATACTAGGGTTGACTAGGGACCTGGTTGTTTGTATACCACACCTGTATTAATGTTTCCTCTTAATACAGTTATAGCATAGTATCAAACGTATTATGAACTAATGGAATATGCTCGATAAAACATATTTTATTTGCCTCTAGGGCACATTCCTAACAGTCTCCCACTTGCACTAGAGTACAAATAATCTAGTTGCATTTTCTTTGGATCATAACTCCTTATTGATCATGCTTGCCAGTGGAAGAGGTTGTATCAACGGTCTGGGTACCATTCAGAACCGTATGTCCTTTTGCAAATCATAATGTCACCTAATTTGACATTCCTTCATTATCCACTATAATGATGAGGTATATATATTTGGCGGTGAAGTGAGACTTCGTTTGCTGTGTCATAGCAATGACATCCGGTGGGTCACGCGGACTTTCCCATAGTCATGCACACTTGAAACTCACTCAATCAGAAGTCGAACTTCTTAAGCCATAATATAACTCCTGCTACTTCTAAAGCAGCCACATCAATGTAGATTCAATCCTTAGTGCATTGTATGCAACTTTGATGTCTAACCATGTTGCTTTCAACTTAGGCATTCATTAGTATGATATCTCAATTTTCTAAGATTGAGGAAATTATTAACACTCTTGGAACTACTTTCTCCTCAATCAAACCAAAAAGGGTAGAGACTTCGGCAAGAAGGGAACCTAATTTCAATTATGTCCCTAAGGTTCCCCGACCTAAAAAGGAACCACCTATTGCCAAAGAAGTTGAAACCGTGAAAACTTTGGAAGAAATACCTCTCTTTGATAATTTTATAAATGAATCTTCCATTGATTTTTCGCCTTTTGGTTTTATCCCTAGAAGTATCTTCATTAGGCCTTTATTTGAAATACCTCTTAAGATCAGTTGTACAATTGAAGAGCTTTTTGATGATCTTGATAATGATTCAATTGATACAACTTGATCTTTTCGCATCATGCCTAGCTAATGGCTTTAAAGAAGCGCTTTCGGGAGGCAACCCGCAACGAATTTAGGTTTTTTTTTGCTTTTGTTGTGTCTTGATGATTGTTACTACTGTAGCAACATCATTGTATCTTTATTTTTCAGCTTTGTGCCAAGTTATAGCCTCTTACGGCAAGTGAAGTAAAAGTTGTGACATGCTGTCCAGAAAACAGATTCTGTCCTCGTGACCAGAAAAATCCCAGTTCATCTTTTTGAGCTGAAATTTTTACACAGTATGCTCTATACAATTACGAAACTTCCGTATGTTCTGAGTTTTTTGATTTGAGTTGCAGAAGTGCCCCTAAAAAATGTTTACTATCTGCTGTTCTGTTTTTCACAGATTCTGCCACGTTTTGTCTCTCCTTACTTTTGCAAACCTTAAGCTTGCTTTTTCTTTGCAAAAACTTTTTGGCACTCTTGAGAAACAGTAGCTCTTCAAGTTTATCTTTATATCCAGTGGAGAAAAAATATTTATTAAGGGTACTAACCTCTCTACAATCAGCTTATGATGAGTTATGTATGAAGGGAGTTTTCAAGTGTGCGTTGGAAGATGATGAAAGAAGATCCAGGAGTGTCAAGCACTCAAGCTTGGGGATGCCCCCATGCATCCCCAATAAATATTCAAGGAGACTCAAGCATCTAAGCTTAGGGATGCCCCCGTGCATCCCCTTCTCCATCAACAATCATCAGTTCGTCCTTCATCTCACTATATTTTTATCCCTCATGTGTTATGTGCTATGCTTGGAGCGTCTCGCTCTTAGGTTTTGTTTTTAGTTTTCTTTAGTTTTGCTTTCTGTTCATAGCAAGTTAGATCCTTTCTTACTTTGTGTGGGAGAGAAACACGCTCCACTTTCAAAATCTAGAACACATCATAGGATTCTTCATGCCTATCTTTTTGCTGTTGTGTGTTCTTTATCTTTTCATAGCTACTGCCATGTTTAGTTTTAGTCTTAGTTTGTCTTTAGCAAGAGCCTTGGCTTTTGTCTAGTTTGTTGATGAAACTCTTTTTAGTTCTCATGTTTATCTTGTTAAAGAGAGTTGGTTTGCACTGAGTTGTGTTTTGTCTTGAAAGTACGTAGTTGAGGTTGCTATTTAATTTTAGTAGTAGCTTGCAATAGTTTTGAGGCATTGTTGTGAGTAATGTTTGGACTTTTGGTGTCAAGAGCTCTTGCCTATTAGTGATAGGTGTTGTATTTTGGGAAATCCATGTTTATTTTCAAAACCTACAAAACTAGTTGAGAACTCTAGCTACTAGATGGATCACTACTCTTCTGAGGGGTCGAATACTAGAGTACACTCACGTACCATGAGTCGAGGATGCGCAAGGATAACCAAACCCCCATACACTCCTCCTCGGGGTACTTGTCTCTTTGTGAACCTCCTCATTAGATTGAGAGTTACCGATAATAAGTGCATGAGTTCTTCGGACTAATGTAAGTATTGAGAGTTGACACTTCCACCTTCCCATATTTTGCTAGCCTTTCCCGTGCCGTGCATTGCCTTCTTCTCACTCCGAGAGTTGGTGTCCACCTTCGCCGGTACATCCAAACCCTTGGCATGATACGCTCTGTCATCATAAGCCTCCCTTTATCCTTCCTCAAAACAGCCACCATACCTACCTATCAAGGCATTTCCATAGCCTTTCCGAGTTACATTGCCATGCAACTTCCACCTCTTCATGACTTGATCTTCATGTCATACATGATCCTGCTACGCTGGCAGCGACATACATTGCATACATCATGATAGCTACATCTTCTTTATGTTTTGAGTACCTTGTAAAGTGTGAAAGATCTCCTTTACCTTCTTGTAAAATAGAGTGTTGCCCTTAAGTGAGGAAAAGATCCCAAAGTGGACACATTAAAAGATCCCAAAGAGGACAAATGAGAGTTAAATAGAAAGAGCCATTGAGGCCACAAAAAAAATACAAAAAAATAGAAAAAAGGAGAAAAAAAGAAATAAAAAGAGAGAAAGGGGCAACACTACTATCCTTTTGAGAGATCCACACTAGTACTCCCTTTATATCCTTGTACTCCATAGAGATGATCTTTATGCATATAGTTTGGAGAGCTTCCTAGCTCGTATGTGCACCCGTTGCATGGCAATCCCTACTCCTCACATCATATCTATCATTTGGCATCTCTTGCCTATGATTGTCCTCATTGATGTGAGCCTTTCTTTTCCTTTTTGTCTTCCTCCTCCACCATATTTCTCTCTTTGCCATCCTAAGTGTCAACTTTCGTGCTTACGCTCATCCATTGCATGAGTGCTCAAAATATCGAAAAGGAGTGGATCAAATTGACTTGTACCTGGCTAGTGGTCTGGGGATGAGTCAAGATAAGATTCCAAAGAAGACCAAGTGTGAAACTTTAGTAGATTGAGTTCTCAACAAAAAAATACTTTTTTCTCGTATTCCCTACCCTCCTTTCTTGCACGCAAACACCATTTGGAGACATTCGAGTCACGGACAGCAAGAGCTCTTGCACCTTTTGTTCTTTTGTTACTTGTTTCAATGCTAATATAGACTCTTTCCTGTTATGGCTTGAATTGAATCCCTAACCTTGATTGCTTTACATTTCAAAGTTCATTTATGGTTGCTAGCATGTCACCACAGAAATTATGCTTGTTATCATTTACCTACTCGAGGACGAGCAGGAATTAAGCTTGGGGATGTTGATACGTCCAAAACGTATCGATAATTTCTGCTTGCTCCATGCATGTTTTGTGTGATATTGCTATGATCTAGATACACTTTCATACATTTTTGATCACATTTGGACTAACCTATTAACTCAGTGCACCCCAGTGTCAGTTCCTGTTTTCTGCTGTTTTTCTATTTCAGTTTTCCCCCATATAAAAAGTGCCAGAAAAATCCGGGAAAATTCAGATAAAAAATCAGCGTGACGGAAGCTTCGAGAAAATCTCGGGAGGGGCCAGAGGGGGCCAGGGGCTGCCCAGGCGGCCACCCGGCGCGGCCCCACCCCTGGCCGCGCCAAGGGGGGCGCCTGGGGCCCCTGGCCCACCTCTGGCTTCCCCCTTCGCCTATTTATCCCCCGTCACGGGAAAACTCCAGAAGCAGAACCCTATTCCGCGAACTCGCCTCTGTTCCGCCGCCGCCGTGCTTCCAAGATCGGGAGCACCAGAAGACCTCTTCCCGGCACCCTGCCAGAGGGAGGATTGACCTCCGAGAGTCTCCTCTCCACCATGGATGCTCCCCGGATGTCTCGTGAGTAGTTTTCCTTGGACCATGGGTCCGTGATCAGTAGCTATGTGATGTTCTCCTCCCCTCTTTGATCTTCATTGTTTAGACCTCGTGAGCTGCCCTACATGATCGAGGCACCTTTGTAATATTTCTGCTATTGCTATGTTGAGTTTGATCGGATCTGATGGATTATGAGATTATGTTCAGATTGTGATAGAGTAATATATTTGGTTTTTATCTCTTGTATTTTTGTTCCTAAGTAATTCTTGCATGCTCTCCGTTGTTGTTTATTGCTTTGGCCAAGTAGTAGGTAGTGACTCCAAGAGGGAGCGTTGTGCTAGATTGTGGGTTCATGCCTCCCCGATGACATGCTTGAGTGACAGAAACATGAGTCTAGGGGATGTGCTGTTGCCACAAGGGGGAAAACAACGGTGCTTGTAACCGCGGTTACAAGGATTGTTTACTTTACGCAAAGTTCTTTTTAATGCAGTTGTCTGTTGCTTTGGGTTTACACTTTGGGTGGGGCTCACAACTTAATACCAGCGAGATGTTCTGGATAGATATCTCAAGGTGGATGATTAGTAGTAGATGCAGATGGATTTCGGTCTACTTACTTTGGCGTACTGCCCGTGCTTTTGAACCTCTTCCTTTCTTTTGTAGCATAGTTAGCATTGCGGTGCGTTCATAATCCTGTCAATTGCCTTTCTGTAATTTGTTTACCTCGCATAGCATTTTTATCGTCTTTTGGGAGAGAGACATCACTAGCGAACATCATGTATCCCGGTCCATATCCTCATTATTGTTTCCGAGCTTTATTTACTTTTCTGCATTTACTTTCAAGTTGCTATCATTATCCCCTTGCGTTTTATCATTTGTGAACAACAAGACTGGAGAGATTGACAACCTCTCTGAACTTCGTTGGGAGCAAAGTTATCTGTGTCTGTGTGCAGGTCCGCGTCAGGTGCGCCGCTGACACCTACTTATCATCTCTGGAGTCCTACTGGAGACAAACCTTGGTAACTTTACTGAGGGAAAACTCGCTGCTGTACCGCATCACGCCTTCCACTTGGGGCCTACCAACGAAGGGCGAGAAGCTGTCATCACACATTTAAGCCTAACCCACTTCCTATGCATAGGCATCTTGTAAGAAAATAAATCAAAGAAGCACAAAGTGACATGCATAGGAAGGTGGAACAAGAACAACTTCAAAAGTTTCAGTTTAGAGAGAGGCGTTTTTGTCGCATGGAAGCTTCTATAACCAAACTTTCCTCTCTCAAAGTAATTTTCAGTAATATCATGAACAACATCAAGAATATAACTATCATGTAAATCATATTGTTCATGACCTACAACCACACGTGTATTTTTTTCAACACGGTTTTTAGGATCATAAGATAAATGCAACCCATCACATTGAGCTTTGATAAGAGGAAAATTCTCCGGAGTTGGAGATTTTAAAAGGATAATAGGACACTCAAGTGTGGGTGCGATAGCAAAAATTTCATGCTTAACATGAGGAACTATAGCAAGTTCATCTCCGTAAGCATCATCCATAGTGGCATCACGGCCATAAGCATAGAAGGCATCAACTTCATCAAAAAGGGATATTTCAAAAGAATCCATAGGATCATAATACTCATATAAGGTGAGAGTCAAAGAGTTACTCTCATTAGAAGGTAGACATGGATGGCTCCATTCTTCCTCCTTTTGTTCGCCACTCTCCTCCTCTTCTTCATCCAAAGAGCTTTCAGGTTCAGTAATTTCTTCTTCTATAGAGTCCTGCAAAACATTAGTCTCTTCCTTTTGGGGAAAGATCAGTAAGACTCTCAGTAATATAATAATTTGCATCATAATTTTCCAAACAATAGTTAAGTATAGCAAGACTCTCAGATTTGTAAGGGGCTTCATCAATATTTTCAAGAAAAGAAGTAATTTCATAGGCACCCTTAAAAGAAACAAATTCTTCCATTTGTTCTGCATCATAAAAATCATAATTTCCCTTAGCATAAGAAGCTAAGGTTTCATCCTCATTGTACTCACATTGGAAAGCAAGGTGTTTGTGCCTAATAAAGCAACAAGATTCATCCCTGCAGAAAGATATATTATATATTGAGCACAAGTTTTTAGCATACTCATACGATTGATGTATGAGTCTCCATAAGTGTATCCCTTTTTGAGACAAGCGGTATTCCTTGTAATATTCTTGTTGATCCTCGGTGAATCCTCCATGCCAATAAGATCTAGTTTCAAAGAAGATAGACATTGATTGGCAAGTAAGGAACTAGACATACTATTTTTTTTTGATACAAGACACAAAGATAAAAACTGAAAGGTAAACTAACAAGACTAAAAAACAAAGGTAAAGGGTAGTGTGCAACTCCCCTATCTTAGCACTCAGAGTCCCCGGCAACGGCGCCAGAAATTCGCTTGATGGCTTCTCGCCCTTCGTTGGTTACCCCAAGTGGAAGGTTGAGATGTAGCGCAGCAGCAAGTTTCCCTCGGTGAAGATACCAAGGTTTGTCTCCAGTAGGACTCCAGAGATGATAAGTAGGTGTCAGCGGCGCAACTGACGTGGACCTGCACACAGACACAGATAACTTTGCTCCCCACGAAGTTCAGAGAGGTTGTCAATCTCTCCGGTCTTGTTGTTCACAAAGGGTAAAACACAAAGGATAATGATACCAACTGAAAGTAAAAAGCAGGAAAGTAAATATAGCGTGGAAACAGTAACAAGGATATGGACCGGGATACGTGATGTTCACTAGTGATGTCTCTCTCCCAAAAGACGACAAAACTGCTATGCGAGGTAAACAAATTACAGAAAGGCAATTGACAGGATTATGAACGCACCGCAATGCTAACTATGCTACAAAAGAAAGGAAGAGGCTCAAAAGCACGGGCAATACGCCAAAATAAGTAGACCGTAATCCAACTGCATCTACTACTAATCATCCACCTTGAGATATCTATCCAGAACATCTCGCTGGTATTAAGTTGCGAGCCCCACCCAAAGTGTAAACCCAAAGCAACAGACAACTGCATTAAAAAGAACTTTGCGTAAAGTAAACAATCCTTGCAACCGCGGTTACAAGCACCGTTGTTTTCCCCCTTGTGGCAACAGCACATCCCCTAGACTCATGTTTCTGTCACTCAAGCGTGTCATCGGGGGGCATGAACCCACAATCGAGCATAACGTTCCCTCTTGGAGTCACTACCTACTACTTGGCCAAAGCAATAAACAGCAACGAAGAACATGCAAGAATTACTTAGAAACAAAAATATAAGAGATAAAAACCAAATATATTACTCTATCAAAATCTGAACATCTCATAATCCATCAGATCCCATCAAACTCAACATAGCAATAGCAGAAATATTACAAAAGTGTCTCGATCATGTAGGGAAGCTCACGAGGTCTAAACCATGAAGAACAAAGAGGGGAGGAGAACATCACATATCTACTGATCACGGACCCATGGTCAAAGGAAAACTACTCACGAGACATCCGGGGAGCGTCCATGGTGGAGAGGAGACTCCCGGAGGTCGGCCCTCCCTCCGGCAGGGTGCCGGGAAGAGGTCTTCTGGTGCTCCCGATCTCGGAAGCGCGGCGGCGGCGGAACAGAGGCGAGTTTGAAAAATATGGTTCTGTCTTCGGAGTTTCACCGTGACGGAGAATAAATAGGCAAAGGGGGGCAACCAGAGGTGGACCAGGGGCCCCAGGCGCCCCCCTGGCGCGGCCAGGGGTGGGGCCGCGCCGGGTGGCCGCCTGGGCCCCCTGGCTCCCCTCTGGCCCCACTCGGGCTCTTCGCGAAGCTTCCTGTACGCTGATTTTTCCTGTATTTTTTCCCGGAATTTTTCTGGCACTTTTTATACGGGGGAAAACTGAAATAGAAAAACAGCAGAAAACAGGAACTGGCACTGGGGTGCACTGAGTTAATAGGTTAGTCCAAATATGATCAAAAGTGTATGAAAGTGTATCTAGATCATAGCAATATCACACAAAACATGCATGAAGCAAGCAGAAATTATAGATACGTTTTGGACGTATCAGGGACCAGAGGGGACCCACTAGGCAACCAGAAGGGTCCCTGGCGCGGCCCCCCTAGGGCGCGCCAGGCACCCTCCTGGATTCCTGGTGGCCCTCCTCGGTGCCCCCTCTGGCCTATATAACCCCCCTGGGGTAAAAACCCTAGAAAGAGAGGAGTTTCGGAGTTTCGCCGCCGCCTCGTGGCGGAAACCTACAGAGAAGAAAAAGCCATCTCCGGCGGGTAGATTCCGCCGGGGAGATCACCTCCCGAAAGGGGAGATCATCGCCATCGTCATCATCATCGTCACGGGCATCATCGAGATCATCATCAACATCATCCCCAACATCAGCAGCATCTCCACCTCCATCCCATCTCATCTCACAATTGCAACTTGTGTTGTAATCCGTACTATCTATCCTCTCTACTCTGTTGGTGTTGATTACTACTTTGTGGTGAATGCTATTGAGTTTCGTTGGAGAAATATTATTGTGTCCAGATTGTTTGCCACCCATCTATCACCTTTGATCATGATCTCTTTTACTAGATCGTTGATGGCGTGCGTTGCTACTCCCGTCTATTTTGAATGTTTAATGCAAGATAGATCATTTCTGTAAATACTTGGTGATATTATAAACTATGCAAGTGATAAAATAGACTGAATAAATTGTTTCATAAATGTTCCCTTTTTCTTGGAAATAAATGATACTCATGTCAGTAGTTTGTATAACAGAAAAGATAATATTGTATGACGCTGGAATAAATAAATATAGCTAGCTTTGACACAATGAACAAATTGGATAAGTTGTATAGTTTACTCCAAGTGTGCATAGGAGGTAACACTGACTGGCAGCTGGAATCTGCAGTTTTGCACCTATAGGGATAAAAAAAACTGAAAATGCAATAATTAATCTGAAGACGAAGGTAAAATATTCATATTCTTCTCTTAGCTTCGCATACATGATGCATCTTTTTTCTCAAAAACTTGTCATCTTCTGCTTGCTCACTGAAATGATAAGAACACATTTTTAGCACAAACACAGTAAAACATCCTTTACTATTGAGGTCTCAACATGTTTTTTTTCTACAAGATTACAAAACTCAACAAACTGAGACGGACAAAAATCTGAAGTTGATAATTTTTCTAGCTTCTTCCACTCCACTTGTACAAGTACAAGCAAATTGCATGTACCAATCTGGATAGTAGCTCAATGAAAATAAAAACCACGTCTGCATCCAACATTGATGGGATAGAGGTCCACAATTGTTCACATATTTGTGCCAGAAGAAAATTCATCATGCTGTTGTCACGAGTACAACCTTCAGCACACCAGTATACATGAAATTATCATAATCATAATCATCTAACGCACAATGCTGTTAAAAAATATGTACATAAATCATGATAAAAGAAAAGCTACATTACTCTTAGAGAAGTTGTGTGTAGGCTTTTGTTCTTTCCTTCGCATGGCATCTCTATACAGAGTTACAAACACTTGAGGAGCATGGACTATCCATGAAGATAGATATATTTTCCCCTCTTGACAGGTGATGTAAGTATTGCAAAAATGACAGAAAGTTGCTTACACATACATGTAGTAAACAAACCCGCTTACTTGCATCAAAATTCCGCCCCCTTAAATAATTTAAAACGTGTGGATGAATCAACTAAGGGTTTTGGATACCTGGGCCATTAAACTCACATCAATACTTTGACCAATGTGGTGCCAAATAGACATAGTGCTGATCAAGATGGATTGCCAAAAGACATCTTTGATGTAACTTAGATAGTTCAAATAAATATAGAAAGATGTCTCATGCAGCAAGAATTTGAAGCACTAAAGACATCATACGAAACAACTGAGAGATTGATAGGAAAAATGCAGTCCGAATTAATAAGTGCATTGGTGTATGAGCACATGACTAACCGGTGTCTCAAATGTAAAAAAATATATGAGCAAGCTGGATGGTGCCATGGTTATACTGTACTACTTGACTATCAATGTATTTAGGTATGTTCTAAATTAATTTTGACCTTTCGTTCTTAGCATATTACAAAATTGATAATTTAGTAATGAGATTAAAAATAGCCGGCAATGGGGTTGAATATTAAGGCAACCAATTTAATCATAGGTTTCCAGAGCTCGGGAGATAGAGAAAACATGTGTATGTATAAATCACAACTAAGCAATAGAATCAAAAGATGAAGAAACGCAACAGAGAGCAAAGATAAGAATAACCGTTGTAGTACACATACTGGACTTATTAGCTGATTTTGCAGCACCATATCTTCATCTTCATGGATGCTAACCTCCTCCTAACAAATCATGTGATGATTTTATAAAAAATCGTATGAGAAAGAAATCAAGCTCACAACCAAGGAACGGAGATCTATGAACCAAATTGAATTCTAAAATATTGAACCTCAAAATCGAACCTATAGGGGGACGAGGCGTGGAGGATCAAAGATGGGATACATCCGGATTTTGGCTGATGATGAGAGGGAATGGCACATAGGGCTCCAACGGCTAGAGGTACCAAGGCTATTCCCGTGGTCATCACAATCGCAGGAGAGCGAACCGATGGGAGGAGCGCAGGCCAGTCGAGGACCAGGAAACCAATCATATATACAATCGCATGGACAGAAGCAGTTGCAGATCGAGGAAAAGAAACGCAAACCTCCATTAATTGCCACCATGAGTGGCGCACAACACGAGAGATAAATGCTCCTAGAACCGCCGATTGATTGTCTCTTGGACTCCGGCGGCGCACCGAACAGTAAAATAACCCTTCCTCTCTGCCGCTTGATCGCTCGCTCTACTGGCGGCTTCTGCAGATTCCTGGGCCGCTGGTTCCTGGCCATAGATAAATGGGCTGCTGAAGCCCAATCAACTACAGACCTTCAAAAAGGCTTCCAGAGTAGCAGCTCATTGGGACAGATAGCCCAGTTCGCGGCAACTCGCATTGAAACGAAGATCTAACGGCCAGAAAAGATTCAAACACAAAATCTGTAACACCCTCACTGCCAGTGAACAGTAATCACTATTACTGTTCATCTGTACTGTTCAAAACTTTGTTGATCAACTTGGAACAGTTCAAATTTCAAATTCCACTTTGATGTTCTTGAATGCATGGTGATCATGGACCTTGATCATCTGGAATCAAAACAAGTACAAGCCATTTGAATTAGAATTCAAGCAAACCCTAAAATGTCTTTTGCTGAATATTAAAAAAAAATGGTGACAATAAATATTTTCCAAAAATCTTGGAACCACTTTTATAAAATCCCAAATAATCATTGGACCATGCCCATGTGATCATTGGTATTTATTGGGCTACTGAAAATTGTAAACAATTAATAACAGTAGCAATTCCAGGCCAATGGCTCATTTAATAATAAAATAAATTAGCAAAAGAGTTTAGAAAAACCCTAAACTTTTTGTGGTACTCTAGGAATGTGCTCTACTAATTATGGAACCAAAATGGCATTATATAAAAATGCCTAAGCCATTTAAATAATTGCTAACAGAATTGCACAGAATATGAAAAGAACAAAAGGGGGGTCCGCCTATTAGTCGCACTGGGGCGTAGCCCACCTCCTTCCCGGCCCACCCCGGCCCGTCCCTCCCGCTCGTCTCCAACCTCTCGCTACAGGGAATACAACCGAGGCCATGGCGACTGCCCCGTCGCAGCCGCGCTCGCTCGACCCCCTCGGTCGCTACAGGGCCCTGGGTGGGATAAGACCTCCCCCGAGGACACCCTGGACGCCAGCAAAAGATCTTTCCCCTCCCGCTACTCCCTAGCCTTCTTCCTCCTCTCGTCCGAACCGTGGCGCCATGGACGCTCCTTCGAGCTCGCGTGGCCACTGAGCGAGACCAGGCCAGCCGTGGTGTCAAGGAGAACCGCTGTCGCCTTCTTCGTCATCCCCTGCAGGCAATCGAGTCGGGGGTCGCCGCGTTGAGAGCTTCGTCACCATCTTCAACCTCGAGCCCGCCGGGAAAAGTTCTCCGATTCGCCGCCGGTGGTGCCTCCCGAGCCTCCCCGAGCTCCTCTTCCCCCTCACTGTGAGCTCGCGCTGCTTTTCCCCCTCTCCTCGTTGCTTTTTCTTCGTCGGAGCTCTCTCCAGCCGGTAGCCCACTCCGGCCTCCGCCTGTCGTCGCCGTTGGGGCCGTGCAGCCTCTCTCGGTTCACAAAAACGGCACCGTTGGTTGCGGCCCATCACGCAGCTCGCGTAGCAGCTGGCCGCGTGCCAAATGGCTGGCCCTAGTGAGCTCTCCGTCGTCGCCGCTGTGCCCCCTATCCGGTTCGTCGCCGGCGTCTTCATGCCCACGGGCTAAACCAGCCCCCCCCCTCGCTGACTCATGGGGCCCTCCCCTTTAATTAGCAGTTAAACCCCCTGATTAGCCTAAGCCCTCCCTGTTAGCTAAATGGCTAATTAAAGTAACCCCCTAGCCCACTGACAGGTGGGCCCTTGGCATTTTTAACATAATTAAAATGGCTAATTAGCCGCTGTGTCAATGACACATGGGTCCCACCTGTAATTAATTTAATTAAAATGAATTAGTCAATTAATCAGTGTATGACATGTGGGTCCACTGGATTATTTAGAATTAATAAATCCATTTTTATTAACTGTGAGGCTGACCAGTGGGACCCATTGGTCAGTTTGACCTGGTCAACCCCCTCTGTGGATAATGTTGGATTTAATATTAAAAGAAATTCAGAAATTCTTTTAAAAATGATTTAAACTTATAAAATCAATATCTTTTAATCCGTATATCGGATCGAAAAACTTTATACATCAAAATTGATCAGAAAAATACAACGAATACGGATACGCTATCCATATGTGTACCCCACCCCCCTAACACAGCGAACACCGACATTCCCCCCCCCCTCCGGGTTGTCTGTCGATAATTTCCGGTACCGATAAAAGTACCCGGATGAATTTATTCCGAACACGAAAGTTGTTCGGAATAGATCAACTAGCACGGATACACCCCCATTATGTTTTTCCGGTACCCACGACACCTCCGGCTTGATCCTTCCCCCTCCGGTCATCCTGTCCGGTAATCACCCGGAGCCGGTAGTTCATCCTCAGATGAATTCCCGCTCCGAGCAACGTGCATTGCACTGCGTTAGAACACCGTTAACATTTCATCTATCATGTCATGCATATGTTTGCATATTATTGCTGTGTATTTACTGTTTCCTCCCCCCTTAATCTTTGGTAGACCCCGCTGCTACCGCCGACTACACCGCCGCCGGGTACGACTACTTCGTCGACGACCGTACCCCTACCGTCGAGCTTGCAGGCAAGCAGAGCCATTCTCTTCCCCAGATATCGCCTACCTTTCCGAACATTTCTTGCACTAGGCATTGTTACTGCTGCTGCTACGTTATACTCCTATTCAATTGCATAGCCTGATTTTGTCGCCCCTTGATGTACCTTTCCTTTATCCTATGCTGCCTATTATTACTTATGCATTATCCAGCAGTGGACCCTGCGCATTGTTAGCTAGGGTTAGATAGCGGGCCGTGATCACTCAGGGGAGTGGAAACGGATACAATATATACAACTGCACAGGTACGGTACAAAGCAGACACCGCCAAAGGCCCTATCTGGGTTATGCCTAGTCACCTCAAGTGTGAGCTATCAAGGAGTAATCCTTGTACTCCACCCGAGGCTGACTTTGTCTTGCCGCCATAGGGTCCTGAACAGCGGTTGTCCTTAAAGGTAAGAAAGTCGGGCGACCCAACGGTGCCCGCGAGAGGTATATCGTCGGGAACGACAGGGAGGGTACGACCGACGTTACTGGCGTGCTTGGCCCCTGCTCGTATCTCGCGAGAGTTACCAAACCACGAAAGTCGAGCCCTACCAAGAGCACACGCGAGACAAGGTAAGGAGACGGTTCACCTTGTTGGTAACCGCAGTGACTTGGTGGGACGACAGGGCAGGCACCGATGTACTGGTGGTCCTGACTGCTGTCGTTGACCGCGGGTCGGTTAAGTCGAGGCAACGATAACGGTTGTCACGCAGGCTAATTAAAATGCTAAATGGTTCGGCGGATGTCTTGAGTAGCCTTTTGGCTTGTACGCACTACCTACACGTGGGATAAGGAGTGTGGGCTCCCCTGCATCGTAGTCTCGTTCGAGGGTCTTCAGACGTCAGCAGTACCGCGGGCTGATTGCCGGGAAGTGGTGTTGTCTTCTCTTTGCTGCAGCAGGTGTGTTTGTATTTGCTTTGATTTTGCTTCACCGGCCAGTCACGCACCGTGCAGGAGTACGTTCGGGTTAGGGTCCAAAGCCCGGCGTAGATAGGATATAGTCCGGCGGATGACCTCTCTGTTGATTGCCGAAGGATGGGCTACTTTGTGTCGGATAGCTTTGGTGGAGCGTTCCCTAACAAGGTTCCCGCCACCCTGGATATCCGAGCGTCGTAGAGTCACGCCAGTGCACCCCTGCAGGGAAGATTAATCTATTCGAATAGCCGTGTCCACGGTAACAGGACGCTTTATGCTGAAGCTGGATCTTACCACTAGAAACTATTATTATTAAACTGTATGGTTCCGGGTTTTCTTCCTCGCGGGGATGTCGAGGAGGTGAACTCGGAGGCATTATCATTATTGTTAATCATTACAACTTATATTATACAATGTTGCAGCAACTTCTGCTTCGTTGTTACTTTATGCTTTATATGAACTGTTGGCTGATTCTTACCTCATGCTGCAAGACATCGTCGGAAGATGCTAGTCTTCGATAGGCCTAGCTTCTTATCCTTATTCTGATTTCTATCTTGCAGTCCACTATATACAACCTCTTCTTTTCGTTGATACAATGCATAATGCTTAGTAGCGGACGTAAGACTCGCGGGTATACTAGATACTCACCTGCTTTATTTCCTTTACTGTTTTGCCTGATCGGCCGTTGCAGTCAACGTTGGAGCCCAGGAGCAGGAGTACCCCGGAGGCGGATACTACTACGTCGAGACCCCCGCTGACCAGGACCAGGAGTAGTTTCGGAGGCTCCCAGGCAGGAGGCCTTGCCTTTTCGATCTGTATCTCTGATGTTATTTGTGCTAGCCTTCTTAAGGCAAAACTTGACTAACTATGTCTGTACTCAGATATTATGGTTTGTATGACTTATGTATTCGGGTCCGAGTGACCCCCCTTTATTGTAACATATTGGTTTATCCTTTTGTGTTTAGTGTTGTGCTGTGATATTCTCACCGTGGCACCCTAATCTCAGCCGTGTACCCTGCGTGTATGATTACTGTACACGGATTGATTTTGGGGGCGTCACAAAATCGAACGGTCAAAATCGCTGATGGTGTGAGAGAGCTCGGTTTAGGCCCAGTTTTACTGTCCTAAATGTCTTGTGAGTAGTTACTTTAGTTCTTGAGGACATGGGAGAAGTCTAGTTGTTAGTACTCATATGAAGTTGAAGTATTATGTGTTGTTTGATACTTAAGTTGTGTTGTTATTTCTCTAGTGGTGTTATGTGAGTCGAACACTTAATACTTCACCTTTCATGGGCTTAGATGAATACATTGTGCACAAAGAATGCTTATGGTGGGTGGCCGGAGTGAAAGAAACCTGAACCCCAGTTCGCACTTTTGCACAAGGGAGTTATGGATCCTCGATCGTAATGCTGTGGTTAGGCTTATGCCTTAATTACTACCTTGTATTTACGAATGCTTGCAAGGTGTGTAATCATAAGAGTGCACTTATCTTTGTCTAGAAGGTGTACTAGCATTGATCCACCCACCGACACTTATCGACACAATACATACTACTTGGCGGAATATGGTGAAAGTAACTTGACTATCTCTCCCATGTGCCCTCGAGAACGCTTTAGCTTTTATAAGTTCAGTTCCTAGGCTTATCCTTGTGAAAGGATTGGGCCACTTGCTACTCCTCAGTTACCCTGTTTACTTTGCTCGTCTTTTACCTTTCTATTTCTTAAACCAAAAACCCCTAAATATTTACCTTTCAGTGTGTGCAGTCTTTTCCTTATCCAGAGTCACTTGTCAATACCTTCTGCTCCTTGTGGGATCGACATCCTTATTTATCGAAAAGCTACAATTGATCCCCTAGACTTGTGGGTCATCAAGAATCGTTTATTGGCGCGGTTGACAGGGGAGGCATCCCAACTAAACCTATCAACTTCACCGCCATCAACGAGCTTTTCTGGCGCCGTTGTCGGGGAGTGTAGCGCTATTGGTAAGTGAAGCCGGTAAGGAAACCTTTACTTTGTGTTGTTGTTTTTATTTTTGCTGTTGCTACCCTCAGTCCTTATGGACCCCTCTACTGTTGGTTTGTTGTTGGTGAGGAGCCGCCCCACGACTGTGGTGGTCACTCCTACCCCTACTGAAATTGTGCCCTATAAAATACCAACTGGTATTATTGATTATGTCTTGGCTAATCGTTATACAGGAGAAGGACATCCGGGAGAACACCTGCTGTATTTGTCACAATTATGTTATTTATTTAAGCTTGCAGGTGTAACGGTGGAGTTCGTCATGAAGAAATTATTCTCCGTATCACTTAAAGATAAAGCTTCAGATTGGTATAAGCTACTCGATAACTCTGATTTGCTTGAATGGCAAGAGCTTATGTCTCTCTTTTATGCAAAGTTTTATCCTCTTCGTGAATTTCACCAAGACAGGAAATACATCTACAACTTTTGGTCTCGCGAAGGAGAGATCATCGCTCAAGCTTGGGGGAGACTGAAGTCCCTGATGCTCAAATGTCCCAACCATGAGCTCCCCAAGGAAATTATACTTACAAATTTTTATGCCAGGCTTTCTCGTCAGGACAAGGAGATGTTGGATGTCTCCTCTAGCGGGGTATTACAGACCAGAAGTATAGAAGAAAAATGAGATCTTATTGAAAGGATCCAGAAGAATACTGAAGACTGGGAAATTGATAAAGGTATTGAACCCGCTATAAACTATGAGCATGACTACATTGAGAGTTATGTGAAGACTGATTACTTTAATATCTTTTGCTCTAAAATTGGTCTTGATTCCCAGCTAATGATTGACTTTTGCAAGGACTTTGCTTCTCATGTTGATTCTTCTAAGAAGAAGGAGAGTCAACATCATAAACCTTTCAAGGAGTCACCTATTGAGATTAATGTTACTGATCCTGTTTTACCTGCAGTTGTGTATGAACAGCCTCCTTATCCCTCAAGGATAAAGGAGCACTCTTTTGTTACAGGTATTCTAAACAAAAATGGAAGGACCACTGATGAACCTGAGGACCTGATCAAGGTCAAGCCTCAAGTTGCAATGGATAAGGATCTGGTAACCAATGATATTGAAGAATCTACTATTAGTTTTTGTGTTGTTTCCACTAACATTGTCACAGGCAAGAACAAAGGCCCAATTTCAGGTACACCTGTTGTATCTGTCAAAATAGGAGAGCATAACTACTATGGGCTATGTGATTTAGGATCCAGTGTCAGCGCTATTCCCTTCTCACTTTATCAAGATATCATGCACGAGATTCAGCCGTGTGAGATCGAAAACATAGATGTTACGATTCATCTTGCAAATAAACAGACAATCTCTCCAATTGGGATTGTAAGAGACGTTGAAAGTGCATTTACTCCTAAATGGTGTTTTGGTATTATGACAATGGGGTTAGTGGGACTAATGACAAGTGTTAAAGGTTTATCTCAAGTCATCTGTCTCGTGGAGGGTTGTTTATTTTGGAGGATGATTGGCCCCGCTTCAAAAAGATAAACGGCGTGGTGTTTCTCCCGTGACTCGAAGGATTATTTTCGGTTTGATTTGAGTCATAGGATCACCGCACTATTAAGAGGGGTCAACGAGATAGAGTATGTGTGGGAACACATTTTCATTGTCAAAAGAAGCCTCCCACAAATCTCTTCGGAAGGTGTCCAGATATGTGTGCAAGAAATGGGCCTCACAGTGGTGTGATCAGAAAGTCTTTGATTACCCCGTGTGCACGGGGTCTCTGAACCCCGTGCGCACGGGGTACTCAGTAACTTTCTGAGTAGCCCGTGCGCACGGGATCTCTGACCCCCGTGCGCACGGGGTACCCCTCACCCCACTGAGTAGCCCGTGCGCACGGGGTCTCGGACCCCCATGCGCATGGGGTGGTCGACTACTCTCTGAGTATCCCGTGTGCACGGGGCTGACTTCGCCCGTGCGCACGGGGGTCCAACGGCTGGATTTCCCCTCCCCACCCCTTCCACTATATAAGCCCCCTTCTTCCACCTCCAACCCTAACCCTTTTCCCTTGATCGAGCCTCCATTGCTAGAAACTTCATTTTGCTCATTCCTCTCAAGTACCCCACCTAAACTCGTTGATACTTTGGGATTTGAGAGAGCAAGGCCCGATCTACACTTCCACCAAACCGATTTGTGTTCCCCTCAAGATTTCTTCACCGTTGACTTGTTACTCTTGGAGCTTTGGCTCCTAGGCGGCTATGTGTCCGTCCCGGAAGCTTCCTTGCTTGTGGTGTGCTCCGGAAAGTTTGTAAAGGTGTGGTGGTCGCCTTCAAGACCAACCCCGAGTGATTCGAGGCTCATCCGTTGGGGGTGAATCGAAAAGGAGAATACGGTGAGCTACGTTGTTGGTAGCGCTCTCAAGGATTGAGCACCGCTCCAAAATGTCTAGAGACCCCCACACTAACACATTAATCCTGCCTTCACAGAGCATATCACAAATGCTCTTATCAAAGCTAGGGAGGAGAAGCTTAGGATAGAAGCCTCCATACCTAGGAAGCTAGATGATGGTTGGGACCCTATGATTAAAATTAAATTAAATAACTTCTCTTGCTATGCTTTATGTGACGTTGGAGCTAGTACCTCCGTCATGCCTGAAAGAATGTATGACATGTTTGAATTGAAACCTTTCGATTCTTGTTCTTTTGGTGTTCGTTTTGTTGATTCTTCCGTAAAGAAACCTTTGGGGAAGATCGACGATGTCCTTATCATTGTCAATGACAACTATGTTCCCGTTAATTTTATTATTATGGATATAGAGTGTGAATCTTTATTTCCAATTATTTTGGGACGTCCTTTTCTTCGCACCGTTGGTTCCGTTATTGACATGAAAGAGAGGAATATAAAATTTTAATTCCCTCTCAAATAGGGAATGGAACACTTTCCTCGAAAGAAAATCAAGTTACCTTATGAGTCCGTTACATGGACAAGCTATTCTTTTGATATTGATAAAACTTGATTTTCTTGTATCATGCCTAGCTAAAAGGCATAAAAGAAAGCGCTTGTTGGGAGGTAACCCAAGATGTTTTTACTTTCAGTTTTAATGGTCTTGATGTTTGTTACTACTGTAGAAACATCATTGTATCTTTATCTTCAAGCTTTGTGCCAAGTTTTAGCCTCCGATTGCAAGAAAGTTTAAAAGTTGTGACATGTTGTCTAGAAACAGACCCTGTCCCCTTGATGGAAAAATTAGGCTTAAATCACTAGATCATCTGTTTGATCTGAATTTTTTTGACAGCATGCTCCATACAATTTTCTTCCGTGCGTCTGTTCTGAGTTTTTTTCATTTGAGTTGCAGAAGTACCCCGAAAAAATATATTTACTACCTGCTGGTCCGTTTTTTATAGATTCAGCCACGTTTTGCATTTCCTTCATTTTGCAAACCTTAAGCATGCTTTTTCTTTGCAAAAACTTTTTGGCAATCTTGAGAAACAGTAGATCTTCAAAAATATATTTATTTCCAGTAGAGAAATATTATTTTATCATGGGTTCTAACCACTCTAATCAGCTTATGATGAGTTTTAAACGGAGCAACGATTAAAAAGTTACAGCCTATTACATTTACGGTGGCATGCGACGTAAATAGCAGTGAAACATCATGTAGACAAGTGCAAACATGGCAAATGAGCATATTTTAATTATCTATGCGAAAAACTAAGCAAGTTTTATGTAGAAAGCGTCGTGGTTCGATCTACCGTTAAAAAGATATCGCCATAACAAAATCCTATGTTTTTCTGTATTTTATTAAATGGACAGATAATTACTATACGTTCTCTGGGCCAAAAGCAGATCTAACGGGCCTAACAGGGGCGTACACAGGAACTAAACTACGCGCGTGGAGAGATGAACTAACAGGCCGCCCAACAGCTCACCTAAAACTACACAAACATTTAAAAAGCATGCTTGATTTAAAAAAATTAGAGAACATCTTTCAAAATGCACAATAACAAAAAATTATATTTTTTATCATCATACACCCACTTATTTTCAAATTGTATAATTATTTATTTTATATACATCAACATTATTTTCAAAAGACATACACTTTTCAAATCACATTGACTTATTTAAAGAGAATATTATTTTGAAATACGAATATATATTTAAGCATGTGAATACTGTTTTGAATGACATCAAATTGGTTTGGTGAAAGGTTAAATAAGTTGAAAATTATACAAACATTATGTAAATACGTGAACACTTTTTTTAAACTACACAATTATTTAAAGAGCATGAAGGACTTTAAAAAAAACAGAGAACATCTTTCAAATGGCAAAAGAAAATAAAACCTATTTTTTTGCTCGCACATCAGAGATATTGATTTTTTTTATAAAACTACACAAACATTTAAAAACATGAATGATTTTTTAAAATTAGAGAACATCTTTCAAATTGCGCAAAAAACTGAAACATGTTTTTTCATATTCATACACCCACTTATTTTCAAATTATATATTTTTTTATTTTGAATGCATCAACATTATTTTTAAAGACATACACTTTTCTAACCACATTAAAAATTTAAAGTTACTTTTTTTAAAATATGAATATATATTTAAGCATGTGAATATTGTTTTGAATGACATAAAATTGGTTTCGTGAAAGGGTGAATATTTTAAAAATTACATAAACATTAAGTAAATACATGAATACTTTTTTTAATACTACACAAATATTTAAAGAGCATGAAGCATTTTTTAAATTAGAAAACATATTTCAAATGGCAGAAAAAACAAAATTCACTTATTTCTTGCTTGCATATTTAATTCTTTTTACCTGCTATATTAAACTTGGCCGCCTGAAAGGGATCAACTAATTAGCGGGTACCCTCCCGCACACGCCCCCGCAGAGGTCACTTTTCGCGCGCTCCGTCTTGCTACGAGACATGTTTTGGACGTACAACGCGCATCCATCGCGTAGGTCAGATCCAGCCACAGTCCTGCCACATCTCATTTTTTAGCCACAGCCCCACAGCCACAGTTTTTTCAGCCAAAGCCACAGTTTTTTCAGCCACAGCCCCCCTTTTAGCCAAAGCCATAGTTTTTCAGTCACAACCACAGCTTTTTCAGCCATAGCCCCGTTTTCAGCCAAAGGTCATCGATGACGTGTTAAAAAAAAATCGTGGCAGCTCTTCCTAGCCTTATGTCTTGCTACGTGCTCTTGATGGAAAGGAATTCTTACATATTCATCCTTATCGTTCATTTTTTTTGTGGCCTAAAGAACACTAATTCTCCCGTGCTGATTAGCTAGGCAACTAAAAAAAAGAAGTCGCACCATACAATTTCAGTAAAAGTTGCATCTCATGTATACCTGGTCCAAAAACAGAATAGGATGCACCATACGAGTAAACTTATACTTCTCATGAATGCATTTTTTTTAGTGCGGATTTTGTACCAACATAAGCGGGTACATGATATATTTAGACCACACATTCCTGCATCAAGATCCGTGCACTATTAAAACAATTCTCACCTGGTTCCATGTATGTGTTGTTTAAAGCCAAAATAGTCAACATCAATGTGTACTTAGCAAGGAAATATATCACACGTATGTGTCATATGCATATACTTCTTTTTTTTCCATGAATCAAGTATTAACTTGACTTCTGGCGTATAAAATCACGTCGAACAATGCTGTATCTGGTGGCTCATGTCGCTACCGTTCATCACTTAAGCATACTCAAAAAATATAGAATACAAAATCCATACGATCTAGGTTTGTACATATCTCAAAGCAACCTCATTCCATCGATGGTTGGG
Source organism: Bromus sterilis (assembly GCA_950022295.1). NCBI lineage: Eukaryota > Viridiplantae > Streptophyta > Magnoliopsida > Poales > Poaceae > Bromus > Bromus sterilis. The sequence goes on along the minus strand of OX465595.1, from coordinate 445,807,494 downwards.
ATATCATATGTACCCGCTTGTGTTGGTACATATGCTTTTCCCTTTTTAGAAGGTTGTAATTTTGGAATTAGATGGAGCACACGACTTTACTATTATCTGCCATTTATATTACAGTTTTTGTTCATGCCATGTTTACACATTGTTTTCTATCCTTTGCATCCTGACTTTGATCAAGAAAGCACAAGCCTAAATGTAGACATCATTCTAACTTCAAGATCTTTTTTTTTTAGATCAACAACCAACATTGAGTAATTTCTTCAGCCCTAAAAAAGACATTCATCTCTTCTATTGTGAACAAATATATATGCTAGTTTATTCAAATTAATTTGTTCATATATTGAAGAAAAATCCTAACATTCTATTGTAGAAATATACGGACGCAACAACGCGCGCCATCAATGATCTACTATAATCATGTAAGATAGGTTTATTACGAGTGCAGAGCAATTGATCCCGAGCTCATATGAGCTCGGGTGAACATTTGATAAAAAAAATTGATATGCTTGCAAAATTTCATCACAAAATACCATCCGAGGAATACACATAAAAAAAAACAAAATGATGCTCCAAAATGTTATTTTTTTTATAGTATTTTGGAGCATCAATTTTGTTTTTTTGCTGTGTATTCCACGGATGTTATTTTGTGATGAAATTTTGCAAGCATATCAAAAATTTGTCAAATGTTCGCCACAAAAAAATTCAGATTTTTTTGAATTTTTTTTGAATTGTTTTTAATTTTATTGTTCATCCCGAGCTCATATGAGCTCGGGATCACTTGGGCACTTCCCGTTTATTACCACAGAATAAGCAAAACTTTGATGAACCTAGACACTGAACAGTGAGCTACTTGAAAGGCTCGTAACACAACTCGATTTGCACACTTGATAGATAGTCATTTTCCTACAAAAAGTATAATGCCTTAAAATCAAGTATATATATCAGATTGTACACAAGTATACACTAACCAGTTCTAAAAAAAAGTATACACTAACCATATGCAAGAGAGAGGTTTATTACCACAAAAGAGAGAAAAATAAGGTCTACACTAACCATATCACAATCGCATTATCTACACTAAGCAAGTTAAGGAATTCTCTACACTTAGTTTGTTTACAAAATTTGGCAATATGGACAAGGCGTGGACGAACGCTGGAGGTAGAAACAGGACGACCGCGAGTTGCTAGAACCGGAGGCCACAATAGGTCGGTATAAACCGATGACCACGACGCTGAAGAGGGTTAGCTATTCGAGAGAGAGAGAGGAGAGGGTCACCTTGGACACGATGGAGATGGTGAAGACGGTGTTGGGGCGGTGTACACGGCAGCGGCGATGGAGAAGACGGCGGGTGATGGAGATGATGACGGGGTTGGCGCCGACGACTACTTGAGAGATGTGTGTGGAGTGGGGTGAGATGAGAGGAAGATAATCTAGGTAATAAGTAAAAAAAAGTATTGGTGGCGTGGGCTTTATGGCTCAACGCCTGAAGTATATTTGTTTACATGTATTGTTTACCAGATTAGTTTAGGAAACATTGTTGGCATTTCAGAAAATACCACATCACAAGTAAATCATATATCTATGGCGTTTAATCTTTTTCCACGCCAGCACTATTATCTCAGTGTCGAGTACACTTGGTACTAAGTATTGATAACGTTGCAAAAAATAACATGCCAGTAACAATCATATAAAACTGGCGTACCAAAAATACCAACGCTAATACTATTTCAGATAAATAATGCTAGCGTGTATTAAAAATGACACGCCAACAATTAGTTGAGGATAAGCATTTCTCCACTATGCTGCAGAAAAATATCAGTTCTTAACGAGGTGGATAAGAGGTATCAGAACGATTGACTCACGTTGAGATCACTTGATGTTGGGCAATCTCTGCAAGAAACCCACACAAGGTCGCTGCTAGTGTCAAATTGGGGAGTGTACTCCTTTGATGGTGTTTCTAATTTCACGCGGGTATAGTAAGCCTGCAAATTTATTGTTTATACACGTCAATCACCAAAAAGTGGTATGATTTGAAATATCAAAAAATTTGGTTATCCACCTCATTGAGAACTGGTATTTTTTTGCAGCACATCGTGATGGAATCATGTCTTCTCATTCTAATTCATTTTTCTTCAGATCAAGTTGGAGAACTACAACCCAAACTCTTCTTCAACGTCGTCTAGGATATCTTGCTCTGACAAAATGTGTGCACATGCCCTCGAAATAGGATATGTGGTATGTAATACATCAAAATCTCCATGCAAACAATGTGGATATGCTCAGAGATATGCTGATGGAAGTGCCACATTAGGGTACTAAGTGTGAGAGATATGGAGTGGGAGGGGGCATAGGTCCCCCCCCTAGCAAATTGTTTACTTCATAATTGAGATGTGGATCGATTACTATGATTAGCTTATAGCTAATAAAAATGAAATGGTGTGTGTGTGTGAGAGAGAGAGAGAGAGAGAGTAATGTCTTGCATCACAGATTGACTGTCCAACATCTGCAACAGGGGGAGTCTTTATTTAGATCGTTGGCATTTTGCACTTTGATTACAACGGCCTAAGAGAACACAACTAAGCTTCATTTCCATATGCTCTTCAATTTAGTTTACCAATGTGTTTTAAGGAGTGATCTGTAAACATTCTTTTATTTCAAATCATACCACTTTTTGGTGAACGATGTGTCTAAACAATCAATTTGCAGGCTCTACTATACTCGTGTGAAATTGGGGACCCCATCAAAGGAGTACACTCTCCAATTTGACACTGGCGGCAACCTTGTGTGGGTTTCTTGCACCCCTTGCACGGATTGCCCAACATCAAGTGATCTCAACGTGAGGCATTCGTTCTGCTTTCTCTTATCCACCTCTTTAAGAATCATGTCTTCTCATTCTAATTCATTTGTCTTCAGATCAAGTTGGAGACCTACAACCCAAACTCTTCTTCAACGTCGTCTAGGATATCTTGTTCCGATAAAATGTGTGCATATGCCCTCGAAACAGGGGATGGGTATGTAATACAACAACATCTTTAGGCAAACAGTGTGGCTTCGCTCAGAGATATGCTGATGCAAGTGCGACGTCAGGGTACTTCGTGTATGACACCTTATACTTTGACAAAGTCATGTGTCAAAAGTGGGTCACCAGTTCCGCATCTATATTTTTTGGGTACAGTATGACCCCTATACTCCTATATATATCATTTTAAAATATGCAATACATAATGGAAACTTAAACAGTAATGAATAGAAAGTTAAAATACTAGCTAAGTTGACCTTGTAAAGTTCTTTCTTAAGCATATGTAGCAACTCGCGATCATATATCCAACAGACAGATGGGATTATTGGATTTGGACAGAATGCGATCTCTGCTATCTCACAACTGAATTCTCAAGGGGTGTCGCCAAAGGCGTTCACTCATTGCCTCAGGGGTTCAAAAGATGGTGGTGGATTTCTTATTCTCAGTGAAGTTCGGTGGTCAGGATATGTGGTATGTAATCCTTGTATAGTTTATGCGTGGCTGGATGTGCGCTCGCTGAGGCCCTCTGCCACTTCGCCGACGCTGACATGTGGGTCTATGCTAACGCTGGTTGCCTTCCATCTGGATGGAAAATTCCTCCACGACACTTTTCGTGCGTACCGTACATGGAGCCCGGCGTTGACGCTTCCACTCCCTACACTTTCACCGGCGCATCATGAGAAGCCGGGGCTTGCCGTCAAACAACCGCGGCCACTACGCGTCTACGCCGGCATGTGGAACACGACAGCGCTCGGGCTATCGAATGGCGTGGTGTCCAGCTCCGACCTCCCAGCTGGATCTTCATCAGGGGAGGAGGATGGGGCGCCTAGCACCTCCGTGGGTCACCGGTAAATCAACCGACCTGCGTGGCGGCCACCGGCTGTGTTGATCCTGGGATTTGGTGATTGATGTGATTGGGGATCGCTCGCTAACCCCTCTCTCTCTCCTTATCCATTTGGTTGACCAGGCCGATTCTAGCGGCACGGCGGACGAGCGAGGAAGAGGTCTTCAAGCTGGGCGAAGCAGAGCAGGAAGACATCAAGGAGTGCGCATGTCTTGATGATCTTGCTAAATCTGTGCAGCGGCCTGACCTAAGTTAACGCCTGAACGATGACTTGGCGGCTGTTGGTGACTTTCGAGCAGGTGGGCGAGAGCAGCGGTGCCAGGCTATAACAACGCCAAAGGAACAACAGTGCCTGATTCAGTACGAGTTGGATCTTTTTCTCCCTAATTCCCTAGCTAAATCGGATTAGCCATGGCAACCCAAATTTCACACATGTTAATAATTCCTTGATGTAATTTGAGTAATTGATTTGAGATGTTGAGACATGTAAAATGAGCGTGGAAGAATTATAATTTGACCGATTTGTAACATGCATATGAGGAGATAACTTATTTTCACAGATGTTAAAAAAAATACTTTCATACTATGCGGTAGAATTATAAAGAGTTGTGAGAGTGACAATTCTGCATATACATATGAGAGAAGCAATCTCATCAACAAGAAAGAATAATCAAATCCATTTCATTCAAAGTCGTGAACCAAACACTGCAATGTAGCCATTCCATTCCATCTATTGTACCCTATCAAACACATGAATGGAACCAATCCATCCTTTGGAATGGAACCATGTCATTTCATTTCACTTCCTTCTTCAACAAAATTCATTGTCGGTATTCCTCACTGCTACGACGAACTTGTGCCTAGGCGTGTGTGAGTGCTCCCAAGCCGTCGCCAATCGTCTGCGCATACATGCTAACTTACTCGATGGATGGACATGCGTCAATAGCCTAAAAAAAGTTTGATTCTAGATGTAATAATCATGCTTTAACACATTCTATAATAATGAACCATGTACAAATGTGCAACTCAATTTAATCAAGCGTGTATTTTATTTTTCTCGCACTAAATTTCAATATTCACAATGCAATCTTAGTGCTAACTGCTAACTAAAAATGCTTGCATATATTTAAGATATATCACTTTTGCTTTCTAATTAATTAACTTGTATTTAGGAAGTGAGCCAATGTGATGACGTTTTATAAATTTGCTGGTACTATACAATGGTGTATATCAATAGTCAAAAAAGGAACCCACTACATAGAATATCTGAATCAAATGGGGCTTTGCTTACATATGTCACATATTGAATGCTTTCGTTTCCCAACAAACTAAAAGCTACAAAATTGGTCATATTATAATCAAGTAGCAGAGAGGGTTATCGTGTACTCCCTCCGTACTAACTTAGTATAGCTTTGTGCTAAACCAATGACATTTATTTTGAGACGGAGGAAGTACAAATTAAGTACAAGGTTATCCACATTACATACTTGCGAAAAATGCTTATATGTTGACTATCAAAATTCACCATAAAACTAAAAGAGGACCAACATATTCATCGTAGCTATGTCGTGCAAAAAAAAGTTAAAACCAAGCTTGCGAAAGATGACAAGTAACTTTGAAATACAACAACAAAGAGGATGGTTGACCTTAGCAATTTTATCTTTTATGCCGCTTATGTCCAACACGACGCAACTCGTTCATGTCCCATGCAACTATAGGGGGCGCAGCGGAGCGCGCCGTGCCATCTAGTACATTAAAATCTCCATGTAAACAATGTGGCTATGCTCAGAGATATGTTGATGGAAGTGCCACATCAAAGTACTAAGTGCCAAAAATATGGAGTGGGAGGGGACATATCCCCCCCCCACTAACAAATAATTGTGCATTTATGTTTTTTTCTCTTCTACCCCCATCTGTACCCCAAAGAAACTTGCACTAAGCTACATGAATTCATTACAGCTTGGATAGCTTCTAGCCCCCATTTCGTTTGATTAGTTTGGATATGTCAGAGAGTATCTGCATTTATTGCTCAGTGAGTGTCAGGCATTGGAGACCACGTTACCTATTTTTAGGGTGGTTCTACACCTATCATCAGAGCATGATATTTTTGAGGACGTAAGAAGATTTGGGGTTGTATAACTCCAAAGGAAACTGAGAGAAAAATGAAGTAGAATGGGTAAGTCATGCATGGTCCAGTCATAATAATATAGATGCATTTTTAGAGATATGAATTAGAGGTCAGAATATGATTGACTTAAATTGAGCTTAGATTTGGGACGACCATTGCAAGGGCTGCAGAAAAATCACATGATGTCCATTGTAGTGTCAAACTGAACATAGTATTCCTTCGCTGGGTTACCCAATTTCACTTGAGTGTAATAATGCCTGCAAATTCAGATTTTAGATTAAAAGAAGACGATTCTGATTGCAAACAATAACAAGATTCAGCCAATTTCTCAATGAGAAGTCATATAATCAGAGATGGTAATTCCAACATGGAGGTTGATCATTTACACCACTAGTGGTAATGCAAGTAAACTGCAAGTTGCATCTTAAATAACTCCAGAATTGATGTAAAGTATTAGAGACCCAGTTTTCTACATAACACTGATTCATGATAATAAAAAGGACACTATAATACATACTGCTACAAGATATAATGATTTGAACAAAAATTCTCAATAGAGATCTCACGAGGGCCTATGAATTGAACACAAGCTATATACTTCCCGGAGGATCTTCACTTTATTGGTCTCAACAAAGATCTCAGGAGGGCATATGCAATTAACAGAAAGGAAAATGGTCGAGCTACATTGGATCCATCAAAGTTAATGATGTTTAAAATAAACATTTTTTATTCTAGGTCGAATAAATAGATAAATCTTTAACATAGTTGGTGACATAGTAATAAATTTTTGGCAATGAATTAAATACGGTTGGTAATCAATCTTTCATCTTTAAAGACCAAATATAAACAAGTCAAGCTCATCGCCATCTTTTATTTGGCATCAATTCTCTTATTTGGTAATCCATATACCCAATATATCTTCTTACTAATATATGAACATAGAGTGGGAGGGGGACATGGGTCCGTGTCCCCCACAAATCTACATTCGTTGCAAAATAAACACTACTATCTTTTTGCAGGATAAAATTAACACTAATAATACAGTAGAAGGTTAAAAATTGGTCGATGGGAGATGGTTACCTTGCATAGGAGAGGAGATTTCCGGCATGCACCGTTGTGGTGGTGGCGGCTTAACACGAATGTGTGGGAAATGGGTGATGGAGTGGCGGGTAGCCCGTACATACCCTCTCTCTTATGGGAGATGTTTTGATCTGGGTCTGAGGATTAGATCTCTCCTTCGCTCCCTCTGGCGGCATCGGTGGTACAGGTGAGTTGCCGAGCGAAAGCTCCATACCTTGGCACCAGCGCTGGCGACAGCCGCGGGTGCTGCGCTCTTTTTGAAGATGTCGTCGTGGCTCATCTCTTCGTGTCAAGGGCCCGGTTGAAGACCTTTATCCGATGGACTCGGCAGAGACAATGCTCTGCATCGTCTTCCCTCTTGAGGGTGTTGTCGTGGTGCCTAGGTATGCTAGGGTGTAGCGTGGGGTTGTGTGTAGTTCTTCTATTGATCTTTGCTGGTAGCGTGCATGCACCGACTATCTCAATATCGTCTTTGTAAGAGTGCTACCTCATCATCTTGTATCGTTTGGCTATGTACCTTGTTCGATTCTTTTATCTATAAAGGGGGTGAAAGCCTATTTTCGGGAGGGGACCTTGGTGATCATGGCTCGAATGGGCGGCTGAAGGAGGGGGTGCAGTGTCCAAAACAAAAGGCACTCGAGAACATTTCCTTGCCAAGTACAAAAAAGGCACTTTACAAATAATTATTTGTGAGTGCAAAAAAATGCACTCAACAAAGAATTAGTTGTCGAGAATTCAACGGTGATGTGATAGTTAGGAGGACTATGGTATCCCAGTCCGCCAGGGATCAAACCACAGGTTTGATGCTTTGTGTCTCATTTAAAGACGAATATTTTCTTTTGGTGGGAAGAGATGTTCCCGTCGACAGCGATACGTCTGTGGTGATTTCGCTAAATCTCAACACTCGCTGAATCAAGATCAATCTATCGGAGGTGCTCATATGGATAGGGTGTGCGTATGTGTGTTTATAGGGAGGGGTATATGTATGTACTTGTGAATGCAACGTCTGTACTATCTTCCTAAAAAATAAATTATCAAGTGTCCAACAATATGCACATGATAAAGTCATAACTTTTGGTAAGAGAAAAATCACATCAACAACTGTCGCCTCTGCTCCCTCATATCATCAACCATTTTTCATGGTATCAATTAACTTCAAATTATCAGAATTAATAACAAGATGATTACATCCCGCCTTTTACACTTTTACACAAGAGCTAATCCAAACCTCAGCGCCAGATCTTGAGGAGACATGATATCAGCACACCAATCAATTTTCTAGTTAACCTCAACACCTCTCGAAGAACTGCACCAGCTGAGCTCCTTATCAAATCGTGATCAAAAGATGCACCATCATTAAGTTTAACATCAACTCTCTAGATATCTTTGTCTTGAGGAAATCTCATTAAGATGGCCAAGAGCCAAAGATCAAGACTCAACTTTGACTATGAAATATGTCAGTCTTTTAGGACAGTCAGTTTGGAAAATACATGTCTTCTAAAGCAGCAGTCCAGAATTTTCGAAACTTTTGTAGCAGCTCTGCCTCGAAGATAGCTACGACTTTGAAGTCCGTGATTTATATGGGGAAAATCATAGAGCTCACAAAAACATTGGCAACAGACACATTACTCAATCTGTCTGTGTGCACAACACTATGTCTAATAGCATTCTGCGTTTGGTATCAAACAATGATACACGAAATTAGCACTCTGAATTGATATAACCATGGTACACAATGATAGTACTCTGAATGGCTATCAAACATCTATAAAAAAAATCTAGATTGTTTCACAGGATTAATGTAATACGGCAGCAAAGTCCAGAGATAAGAGAATCTGGCAGCAAAATTAAACTTCAGCTGGCAGCAACAATCAAAAATTTCAGTGTCTTTTGTAACACTTCTGTACCTTGTACACGGATCCTTTGAAACCATCTGCATCTACAATTTGATCACTACGCACTATATATTGGAAAAGAACAGCTTATACTTTATACACACAAGCATCCGCAAAACTGATCTTCCCACATCATGGCTCACAGCCACAGACTCCATCATCAGGCCCGCACTACATGTGCATTGCCAAACGATATAAGCCAGATTTTATGAAATAATGCCCTTTCAACAAGTGCAGGGTTCAGGGTTCTCTTGAGGTCTCGACTTGGCCTGCATGATCCTCACTGCATTATGAGTTTATGACACAATAAAGCTGCCAAAACGTAAGGGACTGATAAGATCATATTTGTTTTCACCTGTTTAAAGCTGAAAAACACGCCCATGGAACGCCACTTGAAATCTGAATGTTGTTTCCCCCCTACTTGAAATATATCCATTATTTCCCCTTGCTCTGCTTGCCAAAATATATAATGAAACAATTCGGTTTTTTATGATGAAACAATCATTACTAAGTTCATCCTCATTACACACTTTTATTGTATCACATTCTTTCCTATAAACAAGTAAAAATAGGAATCAAAGAAAAAAGACAACTAGTACTAAAATCTACACAGAAACATCAATAAAATGGTACAATGCAATTTCCCTTTCCTCCCAAATATTTTGTACGACAATGCACTGCCACAGTGATCATCATCATCGCGGCGGCGAGAGATCGATCAGGCTCAGGCGGAGCTCCACTGGCTAGCCTTCTCGAAGCCGTTGCGACCATAGTAATAGTCCTCCATGGCCTGCTGGATCTGGGCACGCGAGTTCATGACGAAGGGCCCCTGCTGCACAACTGGCTCGTTGAGAGGCTGCCCCGCTGCCAGCGCGAACCGCAGCGCCGCACCTGACCGATTCCACACGCTGAGTCCGTCCCCAGCACCGAGCACAAGGCAGTGGTGCGCGCTCGCTGATGCAGCACCCTCCTTGCCAAACACGCCCTCCCCCTCGATGATGTAGACGAAGGCGTTCCAGCCCTCCGGGATCGGCTGGTGGAGCTGCGACCCTGGCTGCATTGTGAAGTCCATGTACATGGTCGGCGTCCTTGTGTACACTGGTGACCGCACCCCGAAGGCCTCCCCAGCGATGATCCGCACCTTCACACCGTCCTTCTCGGCCTGGCTGATGTCCTTGCTCTCGAGCTCCTGGTACCGGGGCTCGATCCTATAGCATTGTTGGAGCAATTAGTGTCGAGTAATTGATCATTGTAATGGAGAGACTTCATATGATTCGTATGATTTTTTAGATAGTAGACTTTATATGCAAACAAGCATAAATATGTATTTGATACATACATCTTGTCCTTGGAGGCGAGATTGATCCAGAGCTGCAGGCCCTTCTGCACGCCGTCGGACGCCGGCATCTCAGAGTGCACGATGCCACGGCCCGCCGTCATCCACTGATAAAGAAGAGAGCATTCGGGATGCAATGTTAGTTCAAGCCAAAATAGAATGGATCAAGTGCACGAATCAATTTGAATAAGATTGGATGAGTAGGAGGTCGGACCTGGACATCTCCTGTCCTGATGGTGCCCTTGTGGCCCGAGAAGTCCTGATGGGTGAAGGCCCCCTGCATCATCAGAAACGCAGAAGACAAGCAAGCATTTCAGCAAACACCTTGCAGGCAACGTGATGGTGGCAGAATATGGAAGAAGCAGAGCAAGTTTCAGGAAAAAGATGGAAGAAACAGAGCATGGGTGCGTACGTCGAGCATGTAGGTGACGGTCTCGAAGCCACGGTGGGGATGGTCGGGGAATCCGGCGGGCTTGGAGACGGAGAACTCGTCGAGGAGGAGGAATGGGTCCAGGTTCCGGAGCTCGTGCCTAGAGCAAGAAACAAAGGTCAATTCAGAGTCGATTCATGTCGCGCAAATTAGAGTCTTGATTGGTGTCGTACCCGCCGATGCTCCGGCGGACGGTGGCGCCCTGCCCCTCGGACTGGGACAAGGACAGTACCTTCTTCACCACCTTCCTCGGGCTCTCGAACGGCGCCGCCGACGACGACGATGCGGAAGACGAAGACATGGTCGCTGGTGGGAACAAGAAGACGGCGGTCACAACAAGAATCAGGAGGATGAGGAGTAGCAGGAAGAGGAGAGGTTTGGTCTTGGCACTACTTCGAGAGCCTCCTGAGCTTGTGTTTCTGGAGGCGAGCAAGTGCCGTATAAATAGGGGAGGAGGAGAAGAGGGGGAGGTGCTGCCCAGCATCATGGTCGTCGTTGGGTTGAGGTGGATCATGGTGGACGCCGGGGGTATATACATATAGATGACGATCATGGTGGATCATGGTCGTTGACAAGGTTGGTGCGCGCGCGCGGCTGCTCCTCTTTTCTTTATCTTTTTCTTTTCCTAGGGGCTGCGGGCGAGGCGATCACGACGTCCTGCCGTCCGGCGGGCGTCACCACACCGTCGACCCACAGCAAATATGATTATGCAACATTTTTTTTTCTGAATACGCAAGAGCGCATATCGTTTCATAGATAGATAGATAGAAAAGAGTGGTGTTACTTTTGAAGGGGTTACCGTTGAAGAACATGTTTGTCAGTTTGGTGTCATGAGATGATTGGTGCAGATATGATCTTTGTTATAGTTTGTCGATTGTAGATTTGATTATTTTTGGGTTTTTTTTCGCCTATGCATAGCTTTGATCTTATAACCAGCAAGAGTTGCTTTGTTATAGCAATAAACAAGAACACATTGAGTGGTGATCCTTATGTTGGAGTGGCTCTCCTGCCACCATGGTCATCTGATCATCAAGAGAGAGCTCTCCTGATGTCTACTCCTCCAGCGTCAGCGAGAAGGTTACAGGGGGCCTCCTGCCAACAAACTCACTTGGTTAATGTTAAGGATATGGATAAAGGTGTGACAATAATGGTGTAGTCTCCTTGATCGAGGTGATGGCATTGTGATGCCCTACAGTGGATTCCCTCTCCAGATCCTTTCTGGAGGTGAGGCTTTTTGCTTCTGTTTAATGTGACATCTTTGTTCGTCTTCTATGAGTTTCGACACATGTGACTGAATAGTTGATTAGAAGGAGCAGGCATGGTACGGTACAAGCACGAAGGCTCATACCCATGGATCGAGCGAGTATGTTGTGTGACGCCCCCTATTTACTCGCAGCCAGCACCACTCATATCCATTGGGCGGCAATGTGGTGGTTGGATTGGTCCTCTGCCACCTTGGTGGTCTAGACGGCAAGGGCGATCGAGTTCTCCTGTTGTTTTCCTCTTCGGCACCAGTGCGTAGGTCTTGCCATGTGGTCGCTTGGTTGGCAAGCACAGCCTCTTTCATCGTCCTTGTGTTCGGCGTCTACAGCTTCGCCTTCATGAACAAAATACACTTTTGTTAAATTTTGTCTGTTGCTAACCAAATTTTATAAAAAAAATGGATTAAAGAATAATGTCATTGGCGTTGTTTATATTATAAAACTTTCTATACATATGCTCACTTAATCATATACTCTATTATGGATCGGAGGGAGTACTAGAAACCAATATTGTGATATTTATTGGATCTTATTCTTTGTCGATATTTATCATAAACAGAATAGCTTATATATTGTAGAGAAATAATTTTAGCTCAAAATTTTGTTATAAATACATTTTATAATCTTCTTATGATATTTAATACAAATATAGAACACACAAACTAATATTTATTAACATTGTTATGTGATTAAACTATGCTAACAAAATAATATGTTTACACAAAAATGACATATTTGAAATAAAATCTAGATAAGTATAAAAATTTAGTAAAAAATGTGGCCAGATACAGCCTGTTTGGTTAAAATGTGTGCGGAGATGCATGGTGTGATTGTGGTGTAGGTAGAACGTTTAATCGGCCTCTCTTTCTCCACCTGAATGTTGGAAATCAGACGACAAACACAAAATTACAAACTTACTAATAAAACAAAAAATAAACCAAATCACCCCATGCTTATGAATACGATCACATGTTTGATTCTCTCTCTCATTTATCTCTCTCTCCTAGCTACTGCATCTGCTAATCGGCTACAAAGCAATGACAATTGCTCTTATGTTGGGCAATCGATGTGGGAACTGGGAAAGAAGTTAAAGCAGAGCAGCTTACCCAGGCTCTGCTCAGAGGTCGAACTCCGCCACACCTCGCCTTGAAGTGAGCCGCGCCATGTCCGTCATCTCGAACTGCTCCAGGCACGCCCCTGCCTGCGACTCCGTGCGCCGCAGTACAAGGACGGGTGTCGTCCCGGCAGGCACAACAGAGGCGGCAGTGGCCAGGAGCATCACTGCCGCCATGATTCCAGGTGGGCTAGCTGGCTGCATTGCATGCGCAGAGCGACGGTGGCGAGAGTGTGAAAAGATGACGACGGTGGCGAGAGTGCGAGAGCGCAGGGATCCCAACTTTATGATGGTGGCTGATGAATCTATCTTATCATATGCTCTGCGAATTGTGAGACAGCGCTGGAGGATGCCCTCGAGCGCCACTCTTTATTTACGCCAATTTTGTAAATTTCTTGACACATGTTTAATATTTTCATGATGTAGCTCTCAAATTTACCAGCAATGTTTTAATTTTTAGAAAACGTTTTGCACCGAGGACATTTTGTTTGAATGTTCCATGCATGGTCTATTTTGAGGGTTCATATCTTAAATTCTTAATAAGTTGCTCCCCACTACTAGGAATTTCTCTCAACATGCACACACTCCACCTTATCATGCATGCCACATCATTCTCCATTAGCATATTTTTCTCAACATGCAAGCATTCCACCTCATTATCCAACATGCATGAGAAAGACCCACCTCAATATGCCACTATGCATAATAAAAACCCACATGGAACATGCATGCATGAATTTTTTTTATTTTATTATGATATTTATATTAAATTCATATATTAGTTCAAAAGTTATTTTTTCAAATATACATGCTTCATTTAACCAAACATTTTCACTCGAATATTTTGCAAAAAAGTTTCGTAACAACGTGCGGAGCATCATCTAGTTTGTTAAATTACAAGGCACACACACTGATACACTATGTACATGTCAATGAGATGATGCGACGAGAAAATCAGGCACAAATTACGTGAATATCGCCGTTCGATGTGTCAACACAGCTAACGCGTCTAAGGTAGTGATTTTGCCATGATAATTTTGTCACCCACATGAAGCTATAAAATGCTTATCTAAGAAAATGCCTCATAGAATAGAGAAGAAACGCAAAGTCGATTTCATCAATCGTCATCGTCAACACTTTTCTACTAGTCAGCAACTTCGATTTCATCATTGGCTTCCACCAAACAAAGTCTTCATGGCCACAAATGTCGAATATCATGTTGATCCATACCAAATAATCTACCTAATTACTAAAAAATGCAGTTGTGATTTCGCGTGATGGAGCGCACCTTTTGTTTCACGCGCATGCAGTATCAAACAAAGCAGGATCGTACCCCCACATATATGTGGATGAGAGTAACTACACGCATATACATGTGCTTATGTTACTTATTTATCTCATTTATTTTTAAAAATATATAACTTTTGAACCAAGCATTGAAACGAAGATCCGTTTTCATCGTTAGATTCTGAAGGCGAGATCTACAAAACTAGATCCCATTTGAACATGTTGTGCTGGTTTTTTTTAAGAAGCAACTTTGATGCTATACGGGGCAACTTTAGTTTTAAATAGAAGAAAATTTCATACATTATATGTACTAATGAATTTATCAAGCAAGTATACCATAGATCACTTAGAAATCATGACAAGCAACTTTTCACCATATATAAGCAACTAAGAAGCATCAGGTAAGCAATTTTGGTGATGACAACATATTTTGTTGGTGCCCATTTTGCATTGTGTTTTTTGATAATGTAGGTGATTGGTTTTGCTACGATAGTTGGTTGGTTTTTTTAGGACAGTTGCTTGATTTGCTAGGACAGTTCATTAGTATTTTTATAGAAGTTAGTACAGTTGCTTGGTTTGCTGTAACTACTTTGCATTGTGTTTTTTTAGTAATTTAGTTGCTTGATTTTACTAAGACAATTGCTTAGTTTTGCTCGGACCATTGGTTGGTTTTTGCTAGAACATTTTTGCCTTGTGTTTTTTTGGTAATATATTTGCTTTAATTTTGTACTACGAGTGTGTATTTTTTTTGCTAGGGACAATTACTTAGGATCTTGCTTGAATAATATTGTAGGCAACTGAACATCAACGGTAGAAAATTAAGTTATCATGATAGTAAGTTGAGATAATGTTAATAAAATTCGTTGATACACATAGTGCAATAAAGTTGCTTATATATAGCGCCAAATGTGCCCCGTGTGTTGTGTTATTTTCTTGGCTTTACATAAACCAAGCTCTTGGAAAAACATACTAGGTAAACAAGAAGAGTTGCTTTTTTATAGCACTAAAGTTTTCTCCTATGACACAAAGTTGCTAAAAAAAGTTCCTTGACACCTATTTATATGGGCTATAGTTTTGAAGAAATGGTGAGAACAAATCTGAATTCCAACATTCGAATCAAAAGTTATGGCCTTTATAAAAATTTAGAACTCAAATGAATGCATGCAAGCTGATGTGGCACAATAGTTTTTGGGGCTCAAATGCTTAATGGTCATTTTTAAAGATTCTAAAAAAATCGAGCGAATGGACACGCACGTAGGAAAACTTCCCGCTTTTAGCAGGTTACAAGGACGTTGACTTAAGACTTTCATACTAAAGAAAGTATGTTCGATTGAACCAATGAGCACATGGACGCCGGCTAGTCGTATCCAACAATCTATTACTCGTGCAAGCGCCAAGACAGTTCCAACTTTAAAGACCCCTAAACACAGAAAATATAAGCAGAGCTAGCGCCAACCAACGCCTCTTCGAAACCACTAATCACATGTCATTATCACCTTCAAGGTAACTCTGACTCCACAATATCATGGCAAGACAAAGAAGAAAATATATCGAGCACATCGTAGAAAGCCGACAACCGAAGCCCTGTCGTAGCTCTGCATCGCTGGGAATCATCATTGTTGCCAAACTCGATGCCATACCGTCAGATTGTGAGTCAAACACTTGTCGACCATAATGGTGTTTATGTCCACCCCCTCGTTAGCGCAAAAGGATTGCCGATCTTCAAAACGATGCCTTAGAGGAGGAACACTACATGGATGACATCATCGCTCGATCCTACCGAGTCTATGCTTTTGCCGAAGTACCAAACTCGAGGAGGGAGAGGGCTGAGGAACTCTATGGTAGCACCTCCAAAGAGTGGGCGATCGTAAGCATCACCACCACCGACCAAGGAAATCCGAGCAAGCTTTCGCTCAGAGTCACTCAAGAAACACCTCCTCCATGCAGCAAGACAAGCCGGCCCACACATCTGTTGGAACGTATACCTCTTGCGTCTCAGCAGCATCATCAACACACATGACCCGCCACAAATCCTCATCGCTATCCAAAATCGCGGGCCAGATCTGAGCTAACACGACTAGATCGAACAATCACCACCATCCACTCGGCCCAATGGGGAACATGTGGAAATATGTCCTAAAGGCAATAAAAATGTTATTACTTATTTTCATGTTCATAATTAAGTTTAAATTTCTATGTTATAACTGCAACCGTTCTTGAATATGAGATTTAGAGAAAAATCCAATTGCACATGTAGAAAAAATGAAAAATAGACATCATGTAGTTCTCTACTCTCGCCTCTAAGGCTGGATCATATGTTGCGTGATGCTCTTGTTTTCCTGATCATAGAGCATCGTTATAATAATTGGGATACCGACAACAATCGAAGTACATTATTGATTAAACAAGGATGTAGCAAAGCCTAATCCACAATTAACTGTGAGATCTCATCGTCATTTTTATTATAAATTTAATCTTGCACACATTAACATATATGGAATTCTTTAGACCATAAGAGTACTGAGATCAGCTTATGCCGGATGTGTATTTTGGGAGCTATCAAACATTATCCATAATCGGGTGATCATAACAACTTAAAGGTGCATCAAAATCAATTTTATATAATATAATGCTATTATATTAAAATACTTTCATTAGTTAATAAAAAAGCATTGTGTGAACATTTTTGCGAACATAGGTATAAAAACATACATCAAAACATAAAATAAAAAATAGTGTTTGAAGAAGGAAAAACAATCAAAAAACAAAGAAAAGAAAAAGGTAAGGTAAAACAAAAAAAAATGTAAACATATTATTAACAGTTACAAAATAGTAATCAAGAAAATCATTTGTCCTGGACCATATGGCCTGACAGGAGTACGCTGCCTACGACGCTCGCGGGGCTACATCCCATCAGTGTCAAGATGATACTCTGTCTCGCCTCCAGTGCGAGGCAAGCGGTCGATGCAATACTGTAGCAATCTTAAGCAGTCTTGAAAAGCTTCCATGAACCGATTTTAAAGGATTCTGTGCTTTTTTTTTCGTATGTTTTCTTATCAACTTTCGTCGCTTATCTTTTGTATTTCCATGTATTTTCTCAAATACATATCATTCATTATACACATTCCATATTTTTTTGTATACATGTTGATCATTTCATAAATACTGAAATACATGATTAATATTGTTTATACACGTTGAACATTTGTGAAAATACACCATTTTTCAATGTTAGAAAGCAATTTTTACATTTGGGAAATATTTTTATAATGTCAATAAGGTATTTTTAAAACATGCAAACATTTTTTGTAAATGTGACAAACATTTATTTTCGAATTTTAAAAAAGCATACATGTTATACATATATTTTTAAATGTCAAAAACATAATTTTAAAATGCGTGATTTTTTATGAAATATTATGGATATTTTTAATTATGTAAGTTTTTAAAATTGTATGTTTTTTATAATGTCACAAATCACAAACATACTTTTGAAACACGTGAATATTTTTCTAATGTGCCATAGATATTATTTAATTACACGAATTTTCAAATGTATAAACATATTTTTTTAATATCACAAACATATTTGTTAAATTCATGATCATTTTTAGATGTCAGAAACATTTTCTGAGTGGTACACAAATATTGATGATCATTTTTTAGATCTTAGAACCATTACATGATTTTTATATTTTAAATTGTTTTAAATATCATTAAAAAATTATGAAATGGTTGAACATTTTTTATTGGCACATTTTTTCTTAACGAGACAAATATATTTTTATAAATTGCACAAACAAAAAATTTACTGAACGCTATTTTTTTAATTGTGTCCTAAACTATTAAAAAACTCAAGTTAATTACATATTTTATTTTATGTATTTAGAACATATTGAAATATATATAAGTAAACACAAGCCTCACTAAAAAAAGCTAAATATTTTAACTGGGTGGACCAACTACTACCCTGAGGCAAGAGCTGGCGAAACAAAGCATCGCCCACTGTGATCCCCTTATTTTCTCGCAGCCAACAACAAATTAGAACACATACCCCTAGATAAACAAGAACACGTTGAGCGGTGATCCTGAGGTCGGAGCGGCTCTCCTGCCACCTCCACCATGGTCACCTGATCATCAAGAGAGAGCTTTCCCACTGTCTACTCCTCCAACGTCAGGAGAAGGTTAGAGCGGGCCTCCTACCAGCATGGTCACTTGGTTATTGTTAAGGATATGGATAAGGGTGTGACATGAATGTTGTAGTCTCCTTGATCGAGGTGATGGCGTGGTGATGCCCTACAATGGACTCCCTCTCCGGATCCTTTCTCGAGGTGAGGTTTTTTGCTTCTGTTTAATGTGACATCTTTGTTCATCTTCTACGAGATTCAAGATTCGACATGTGTGACTGAATAGTTGTTTAGAAGGAGGAGGCACGGTACAGGACAAGCACGAAGGCTCATACCGTGGACCGTCTTCTCTGTTGGAAGGTCATACATGGTTGGTTTTGTTTCTAGCTGATCACCTGTTCATAATAGGTTATTATGACGTCAAATAACATGATTTCACCACATGTATAGATGATTTATAATCAATGCTTAAAATCTACTTTTTCTCTGGAATTATGTAAAAAGAGTTTGTGAACGCGACAAAATTCTAGAAATCATATGACTATGATGCAAAAACAAGAAGCAAAAATCGATGCAAGATGTACTCATCAGCGTGTGGCCTTCTTCTGCGCGCTCTACCACGAAAACCACATGAAAAAACTGATTAATACAAGGATGAATATATTCATTGTTTGTAGGAACTACATGCAGAAGAGGCAGCCAACAGTCGTTTATGATCAAAGAGAACCTATTGAATTTGGTTGAAGCAAACAAAGTTGTTAAGACTTCTTCAAGAGTGTGTAAAGAGGTAGGCGTTTTTCTCAATATACATAGTATATAACCATATTCCCCCGACTCAAATGAAATTAGTTTTTCTTATGAGGAAAATGAAATTAGTTAGTGGTTATATACTATTTTTATCAACTTGACAGTAAAGATTATATTAAAAACTTTTAACCAATAAAAAAAACTATTTTGTGAACACAAAAACACATACATTGTTTCAAGAAAACAACGAGAACAAAAAATAAAGAAAATAAATTTAAAAGTAAAAAAAGAAAAGGAAACCATTTTGTACTCCGAAAATATTATGGGTTAAAAATACATTTTGGCATGATCCATATGGATCGAGCGAGTATGATGCGCGACACCCCTATTTACTCGCAGCCAGTGGTGCCCACATCCATGGGACAGCAATGTGGTGGTTGGATGGTCCTCTGCCACCTTGGTGGTCTAGTCGGCAAGAGTGAGTTCTCCTGTTGTTTTGCTCTTCGACACCAGTGCGTAGGTCTTGCCCTGTGATCGCTTGGTTGGCAAGCACGACCCCTTTCACCATTTTTGTCTTCGGCGTCTACAGCTTCGCATTCACGACCTTCGTTGACCACGGTGGTGTAGCCGTGATCGTGATCGCGTTTTAGCCAAATGTATGCATCTCTTCCACGACCGTTGGAGTCGTCGAGATCATGTAAGGTACCATTCACCAATGAATTTATTGGCCCAGGGCGAATCATAATAAATATATTTTTTACTAAATTTTTATACTTATCTAGATCTTATTTTAAATATGCTATTTTTTTATAAACATGATTTTTTTTTCGTTAGCATAGTTTAACCACGTAACAGTGTTAATAAATATTATTTTTGGTGTTTTGTATTTGTATTGAATATCATAAGAAGATAATAAAATGTATTTATAACAAAATTTTGAGTTAAAACTGTTTTCTCTACAATATATAAGTTATACTATTTTTGATAAAGATCGACAAAGAGTACGATCCAATAAATATCACAATAGTGGTTTCTAGTATATGATTAAATGAGTATATGTATAAAAAGTTTTAGAATATAAACAATGCCAATGACATTATTTTTTAATCCCTTTTTTGATCAAATTTGTCTAGCAACAGAGAAATTTTAACAAAAGTGTACTTTGATTTGAAACAACAATGCCAAGAATAATCATCAACAAATAAATATTGCTCGTGTGTCAATGCACCTGGGTATGCTAGGTATACCGGCCAATCAACCATTGTACTTCTATTTCTGTTACCTTTTTTTTTGAAACGGGAGGCAAAAGTTTTGCCCCTTTTCAATTAATTAAGAAGGAGATTGCAAGAATGCAAGTTCGTGACCAAGTTGTCAATACAAATGACTACTCTCGCGGCATTAAGTTGCCCAAGCGTTTGGCGCCCGCAAGAACCCACAAGCGGGCCTCTTTCTTAATTCTATCGAAGATAACCGGAGGCGGGGTACTTTTATGTTTGAAAACCCTTGCGTTTCGCTCGGTCCACAACTCCCAAGTGACGAGGAGGGTAAGGGTAGAGATGGTCTTCCGGTTGAGAGTATTGTCACCCGTCAACAAGAGCCACCAATGTTGGAAAGACATAGTCGGCCATGTGTTGGGCTCCAAGGTGTGAAGACCCAACCATGCGATGATGAGATCCCAAACCCTACGCGTAAGAGGGCAATGTGTAAAGATGTGAGATACCGACTCGGTGACTTGGTTGCAAAAAGGGCAGAGACCACAATTTGGCCACCCGCGTCTTGCCAAACGATCCGCCGTCCAAATCCGGTTTTGGAAAGCAAGCCATGCAAAAAATTTGGTCTTCGGAGGGCCCCAGCTCTTTCAAATTGACTTTCCCATGGTAGAGGCAATAGTTCCGAGGAATTGCATTTTGTAAGGTGCCAGAAAAGATCAATAGAATTATATGGGGGGGGGGGTTCAGAAAAAAGGGAATAACACTCCCATACTTGTTGTAGGAATTACCCTTCTTGTTGTCATGTTTTCACATTGGATGCTAGCTGTTGACGCCGCCACAGGGGTGCCGGGATTCCTTCTGATATTTGCTACGGCGTTCTTCTTTGGTTTTTGGATCTGGGTACTCTTCTAGATCTAACCTTTTTTTTTACAAGTTGTTATTTATTTCCAAATATCTCTCTTTGTACACGAAAGTTACTAATCAGTGTATATACCAATGCAGTGCTGCTTCTCGGGAGACATGTGAATGCGGCTTGGGAGGATTCAAGTGTAGTCTGTAGAGCATCAAGGTCTGGGGGAGGGGGGGGGGGGAGTTTCCTGCACATTGTTTGGGAGACATCATACGGCTTAGGAGCAGTTATCTGTACATGGATATGATAATTTTGCACATATGGCGACCACCAGGAGCTGAGTATAGAGTTTTTGATTGGATGATATTTCTTCAATGTTATAGTTCAGGTGACTGTTGACTCTTTCATGAAATACGTCACACGGGCAAAAGGTTTACTCTGAAATTACTGAATAGTGTAGGTTATATGGGCATGGCCAATTACACAATGCTATTCTTCTTCTTTTTTCTTTTGGTTTAATAAGAGCTTTATTCAACAAAAGAACTCCCAGCATCATCAGCTAACAGGCTGGTGAGCAGGAAAGAGGGTCTAGAGCCCATCCAACTATCAGTCACCACCAATGTTGAAGCAAATTTTGCACAGAGATGAGCTGGTACATTAGCTGCTCTACAAACATGTTGAATATCAAATAAAATGAACTGAGACGCTAGCTCTTCAATTTCAAGAAGTAAAGGTGCCACCACAGAGAGGCTGTTGTGGCGAGTTTTCCAGAGGTTCACCACCTCCAAGCAGTCCGTTTCCATCATCACTCGTGAGAAGCCACGTAGTTTTGCAAAAAGAACACCATCCCACAGCGCCAAAGTCTCACCAATGAAAGGATCGGTCACCCCAAGATGGGGTTTACTCCATGCCCCAATGAACTTTGAATCAGCTCGTGTTACACCACCAGCACCACATTTGCCGAGCTCAAAATCAAAAGTGGCATCAGTATTGATCTTCACCATACCAGCCTCTGGCGGTCTCCAGCCATGGCCTGGTAGAATTTGTGCATGAGCATTGGGAATCTCCAGCACTGCCAGGTCCTCCCGAATGCGCCGCACCGTCATCACCGGATTCAGCTGCTCCCCATCATGAGTAATTCGGTTTCCGGAATGCCAAATTGCCTACATAGTAGTAATCATCTGAGCTCGTTGTTCATCCGTGAACTGATCTTCACATAAAATGTCCCTAGCCCACGTTTCTGGGCGGAGGTGTGGTCGACGGACACCTAACCAAACTTTTGCTTCCACCCAAAACATCTTCGCATAGCTGCAATGCACTAGGGCGTGCATTAAGTCCTCTTCCATAGCGAAACATACCTCACATCTTCCCAGTTGTTGTATATGGCGATACCTCAAAGTACAAGCATCCGGGAGGATCCCTCTCACAACCCGCCACCAGAACACCCGGACTTTTGGTACCACCTTGAGCTTCCAAAGCTTACTCCACATCTGTTGACCTGACAATGAGGTGCTTGTAACCGTCCCTTCATCTGGAGCTAGCCGCTCGTTGCGATTCACTAGAGCACGGTACGCTGATTTGACAGAGTAGAGACCATTCACTTCATGAGCCCACGCAAGGAAATCATCACCACCCCCATTCCGGAGTGGGATATTCAAGATAGCATCAGCATCAGGTCGAATAAAAGTATCCCGGACAAGTCCTTGTTTCCATGTCCAGTTTTCAGAATCGATGAGCTCGTTGACCTGAGCTAAGGTTGTGCCCCCAGGTTTTTACAACCGGTGACATAGTGGCTGTTCCCGAGATCCATCGATCATCCCAGACCGAGATTGAAATCCCGTCACCCACTCTTTTTATCAAACCCACTTGGAGAGCTTCGCGACCTGCAACTATTGCTCTCCACACAGCAGAGGCTGAGCGCGGTACAGAAGCATCCATAAAATCACAATCTGGAAAATACCTCCCCTTCATAACACGAGCACATAGAGACTCTGGAGCGTTCAAGAATCTCCACCCATGTTTACCCAGCAGCGCCACATTGAATTGTTCTAAGTCCCGAAATCCCATACCACCATGGACCTTCGGTACAACAAGTTTTTCCCAAGCCAGCCAATGCAAAGATTTCCTATCCAGTGAGCCACTCCACCAGAATTTCGCCATACTGGATGATAAACTCTTGCAAACCTTCTTCGTCAACTTGAAACAACCCATGCTGAACGTAGGGATGGCTTGTATAACTGACTTTAACAAGACCTCCCTACCAGCACACGCCAGCAGCCGTTCTGCCCACCCTTGCATCTTGCTTCGGGACCTCTCTCCAATATGATCAAAAGTCCCACTTGTTATCCTCCCTATCGCAGTTGGGAGCCCCAGATATCTATCGCTGAAGGCCTCAACCTGTATACCCAGTTCCAGTTTAACCACGGATCTCCTTTCCAACGGTGTATTAGGAGAAAAGAACACTGCACTTTTCTCACGGTTCACTGACTGGCCAGAGCATAAAGCATAAATTTGCAGAATTTTATTCAACCTGTCAGCACTTTCAACACTTCCACTGATGAAAATAAGACTATCATCGGCAAACAACAAATGATTGATCCAGGGTGCACGGAAAGAAACTCGAATTCCACGATCAATGAAAGCCCCGCCATAGAGGTTGAGCAGGGATGTGAGTCCTTCCGCACACAAGAGGAACAAGAACGGTGACATGGGATCGCCCTGTCGTAAGCCCCGTGATGGGGTAAAATAAGGCAGCAACTCCCCATTCACTCTCACTGAAAATCTGACTGACGAAACACATTTCATGATCAGCCGAACAAAGCTATTGCTAAAGCCAAGTTTCAACATGATAGCCTGCAAATAATGCCATTCAACTCTGTCATAGGCCTTCATCATATCCAAATTAACTGCACACGAAAAATTCTTCCCTTTCTTCCTTCTTCTCATAGCATGAACACTCTCAAATGCTACCAACACATTATCAGTGATCAAGCGTCCAGGAACGAAGGCACTTTGCTCCTCTCCTACTATCTCATCCATGAACTCTTTGAGACGATTGGTAATCATCTTAGCCGAAATTTTATAAGCCACTGGACATAAAGATATAGGTCGGTACTGCATTATTGCTTGCGGATGACGTACCTTGGGTATAAGAGTTATGGAAGTGTCATTAAACCCCACAGGAAGCTCTCCACCATTAACAAAGTCAAGGATAGCCGGTACGAGATCGCCACGGATTAGATCCCAATGCCGCTGAAAAAACCCCGCAGTAAAACCATCCACACCCGGCACTTTAGATGGCGCCATTTGGAACAAAGCTGATTTCACCTCCTCTTCCACAAACGGACGATCTAGAGAAGTATTCATTCCTTCTGAGATCCTCTCGAGAAAAAATTGTAACAACTCATCCATATCATTATAACCTTGGGATGTATACAAGTTTTGATAGAATGATTGTACTTCAATTTTATCCTCATCCGCCGATATACATGTGGTACCATCGATACGTCGCAGATTTGAAATCCTATTCAAACGCTTCCTCTGAGCCGCTTGTGCATGATAGTATGCAGAGTTGTGGTCGCCTTCCCGCAACCACGGCACTCTGGAGCGCTGTCTAATCCACACCTCCTCTTGGCGCAAGGCCTCTCTGAGTTTCAGTACCGTAGCTCTCTCCTCATCATTAGGGCCTCGCCCGACAGACTGATGCCTCAGTTTATCCAGCTTCTTTTGCAGCTTCTTTACTGTCCTTGCTAAACATCCGAACTCCCTCGCACCCCAGGCTCCCAGATCATTTTGGAGCCCTTGCAATGCGGTGGAAATACCAGCCAACCCATGTCCTGTATGATTTCTGCGCCACATTTCTTTGACCACCTCATCATACTCCCCATGGGACTGCCATACATTTTCATATCTAAACTGCCGAGGTCCACTCCTCCTCACTGAGTTCTGGGCCTCCAGTAGTACGAAGCAATGATCGGGCTCCACCGCACATATATGTTTTACTCTGACTGTATCATATCGTCCTAAGAATCCCTCATTTGCAACAGCACGATCAATCCGAACCTTGACGTTTGCATGGCCATGTTGTCTATTATCCCATGTGAAGGGAACACCACTCCAGCCGACATCTTGAAGGGAACAATCCTCCAAAGCTTCGCGGAACGCACGCATTTGCCACTCAGGCCTCGCCGCGCAGCTAAAATGCTCTGACCCATATAACGTCTCATTAAAATCGCCCATACAAACCCAAGCTTGGTGTTGTATTGCGTACAAAGTTCGAAGGCATCGCCAACTATGATGCCGGTCCTCACTTCTTGGAGCTCCATAGAACCCCGTGAAACGCCAGGCATCAAGATCATTATCAGCTTTCCGGACTAATACATCGATATGTCCAGAACTGAAGTTTTTTAGTTCAACTGTAACATCTTTGGACCAAAACAGCCCAATTCCACCACTTAAACCTTCACTGTCTACTGCATAGCATCCTGCAAAACCCAAAGTATTCTGCAGAATCTCCACTCTCTTGGCCCTAATTTTCGTTTCCATTACAAATAGTAGGGCAGACCCTTCCTGCTTCACCACTTTGCGAAGCTCGCGAACTGCCTCGGGGTTCCCAAGCCCCCGGCAGTTCCAGCTCAGACAATTCATTGGTTCGGGCAGGGCTGCATCGCAGCCTCTGCCGAACATTGAGAGATGGGGGGTGTTGGTTTTTTCTTCTTCGGGTCTGGCTCCCCAGATGAGGCAGCCCCTTCTCCTTCCTTAGTCTGAGTAACAAGTTTCTCTTTCCCTTTGAATATCATCAAGGCCGTCGAGGCAGTCTCTGGCGCATTCACCTGATTACTTGTGGGGAGGTAACCTCAGTATTAGTACCCGCTCTAGCTTTTGGGGCAGTTGCATCCTTCTTGCCATTAGATGACCCATGTGTTTCTTTGGATGAACTATATCCTGAAGCAGCCGGTTTCCTATCCTCTGGAGCCCTGAGACTTGTTTTGAATGGCAGCTCTCCATTCTCATCTCGAGTACCAGGGGTAGGACAGAACAGATCCGAGTGGCCCAACCGACCACACGAGAAACAGAAATTTGGGATATGCTCATATTGTATGTCATACCAATCACGTTGCTTCCTCCTAGCTGAATCAATCAAGATCCAACGCCTCAAAGGCTTTGCCACATCAATTGTCACTCTGGCTCTCAGAAAACCACCCACTGGATCAAACTGAACCGAGGACACTTGTTTATCAATCTGCCTGGCAACTGCCAAGCCCCATGTTTCATTCTGCATATTGAATGGTAGGTTGGAAACCCTAACCCACACCTGCAACTTGTCAAACTTGATTTCTGACGGCTTCATACACTCGTCAAATTCAGCCAGTATCACTGCATGTTTACTGACATGCCACGGGGATCCCTCCATGATGCGATCCCTATCACGCTTGCTCTCAAACTCAGCAACAAAGGTATTCTCGCCGAACGGCCTAAAGAGCAACCCCCGAGGATTCCCCCACGCCGGCCTCAGCGCGCCGCCATCGTCTGGATATGAAAGATCTTCTTGCGCAAAATCTTCCCAGCGATAGCCCACTTTTGCTTCACACCTTCCTCAAGATCATCCACCACCAGAGGGGTGGACTCTTCTTCAGTCAGATCCAATCTCCCCATGGCCTCCGCCAAACGAGCCCTCGCCGTCCTGGGCGACAACGGCCCCTAAGTCCCAGCTCCTGGATCCGAGGATGTAGCCATCCCCAGCACCAAACCCTACTCGCACCGCCGTCCAGAAGATCAGCGTGCGCCGTCACTGCCACCCCAAAACCCTAATCGCCCTCACGAGGGCTCCTAGTTTTTCGGAGGGAAAAACCTTCCTCGCCTGCTATTCTTCTTCTTGAGCTGAACTCGCCCCCCCCCCCCCCCGAATTTAATTGGTGGCCCGGCCAGCCGCGCCGTCAAATTTCTGTAACAGGCCCGTACGTGTAGCAAAGCTCTGTTTTGTGTCTCTACAACACAATCTGCTTGTGTCATGAAGAAACCGAATCCGACGGGTGTGAGAGACATGACGACAAACGCTGCCATCTTATACGGGTCTTGGAAATCAGGATCCAGCTTCAGATGTCACCCCACGAACAGCCAAACCAACATCGCGATGCTCAGCGTGGCCGTGAGACACTGCAAAAATAAGAAAAAAGGCACAGGAAATCTCAGATTTGGACGACAACTTTTTAGGAGGCCCTTTGTACATACGTACGTACCCTGATGAAGATCTTGAGGAGTTTCAGTGCTGCGGGGTTGGCTGTTGTTGGTTGCTGCGGGACGTCGGGCCCTTCGGGTATGAGGAGGCAGTAGTGTGGAGTGGCGAGGATGACGCGCCCCATGGATCCACGGAGCACGGCGGCGAGAGCGGATGGATCGATGAAATCGTCGTACCGATCTGGAGGATTTGGCAGCCGTTCCCGTACCGTTTAGTCGAGGCTTTAAAATCGCTTTGTTTGTAGTGTGCCGGTCCACCATGTAGCTGCCTACAGTCCGGTTTGTTTGGGAAGCTTCTAGTTCTATGCCGCCGATTTTGAAAGCTTTCAGAACCTTTTTGCATTCTTCTGCTGGTTTCTTTTCTTTTTTTTATTTGTTTTCTTATTTTTCCTTTATTTTTTATTTTATTCATTGGTTTTTTACTCCTCTAAAATTCATAAATATATTTAAATTAGAGATTTCCTTTAAATCCATGACTATTTTTAAATTTTGCAAACTTTTTTGGTTTGGGCTGAAACGACTTGTCTTTATTCTTTTCATGCATGTGCCAAGTCTTATACTTTATGTACTCCCTCCGATCCATATTAATTGACGCACACTTAGTACAACTTTAGTACAAAGTTGTACTAAGTGTGTGTCAATTAATTTGAATCGGAGGGAGTATCATAAGTATTTGCCATGCAACATCCTTCACAAAAAGATGTTGCCAGAAATGACGTGTGATTCGGAATACACATTTTCATGCCACAAGATGTGGTTGATCAAGGAGGAATCCCCCCTATGGTTGAAGAGATATTTTTTGGACCCTCTTGTGTGATTCTATTGAAGTACCCATGGTCTTGCGACTTAGATTAAGTGTTAATCCAGTTTTGCCAATCAATATCACGTGTCGACAAATCGGCGGGGCTGACACAAGGATGACCGACTCGCCTTGAACCCAAAAAACAAATATCGTGACGCAAAAGAAACTACAATATGATACATTGTATAGATTTGCCAGGTCGGATTTTGCGTAGACTTAGAAGTCGACACGTTCTGCTAAAAGCTGATATCGACTACCCAATCTGATGAGATTGGATTGAAGACCATGTGTTCGTAAACATAAAGGATCGAGTTCTTAAAGGAACAGGAACCCACTAAATCGAGTCGATTTCATCAATCGATATGATTCGACCGCGGACTTGGACTAGAAACTAAGTGTACTATGGGCTTTAAGGTTCCAATGGGCATCAAGTGTTGAGCCCATGAAGAGACGTCTATATAAGCAGGGGCATCTCACCTGTGTTGGGTGATGGTTGTAAAGTCCATATACGATACTATTTCGGATATAGATTTCATTTTCACAATATAAGCGTATATTTAATCTATCGCGACATATAACATTGTCATATGCCCCGGATTTTAACACTGATAGCACAACATTACCACTTACAAGGATACAAAAATGTTAGAACAAGCTACACGAGTGCCTAGATACAAATACATCAGCGAAAAACACACCGTCGGAGTGTAGACAACATCCAAATGCCTAAGAGGCTGGAACATAGACAATTATCCCACAAACCTTTGATTTTAGACTGCCGACCGAGACACACTAAACTAGTTGTCGTCAAAGTCTCCACGTAAAATGTTGTCGATCATCCTACATATTGAAGTTTTCATCGCAGAAGATCTCTGAAAAATGTTAGGTAGTATCCGGTGAGTACTAGAGGGTACTCAGCATAAATCACAAATCACGCTACCATAACCAACTAGTTCACGATAAGGAAGGGATAAGTGGTGGGTCGGGATGTCGCCGCACTAAGCAATATACCAACTACTCCCTCCGTTCCAAAATAACTGACTCAACTTTGTACTAGCTCTAGTATTAATTTGTACTAAGGAACTGACTCAACTTTGTACTAGCTCTAGTATTAATTTGTACTAAGGCTATGACAGTTATTTTGGAACGGAGGGAATACAATAAGTTCTATATTGGTGTACCATGTAAAACGTCATGGCGGAAGCCCCCTTTCGTGATGTTTTTTGGAACTAAAATTGCCATCTGAAAAGCAAAAAAAGAAAATTGAAAATTGCCATCTTTATTGTAAATTTTCATGCACTAACAATGATGTTGTTGCCTCGCTTTATCTAAACTTTCGGGCTTGCCATCCCTGTGCCCACACGTTCGGCGGTTATCGGGGTCCCAAATCTATGATCGGTTAGATAGGGCACACTAAGGAGTAAAGATTTTTGGAGCTCAAGCTCCATGGAACTTGTTTTGTGAAAAAAATCGAAAAACCTATTTTTAAGTTTTTTAAAAATTATGAAAAAAATTGTACAAGTAAACAAAGATGTGAGATGAATGTGCGAAAAATTTCAGGATGAAATGCGTTGAAATGATATCTCCACAAAAAAGACAAATTCATGGTATAAAAGGATGAATATTGAACAGTACCATGTGTTAAAAAAAACTTAGATTAGTTTTTTTTTTTGCACAACCCTCATTTTGGGGTATTTCTTCCTGAAATTTTACACACTTATGCATTATGCATTCATCTATCTTTGTATTTTTTTCCAATATTTTTTAAGATGTAAACATATGAAATTTTATGAATTTTAAGTTTTGCATTCTGGAGAGCTTACTGGAGCTCGTCCTCCAAAAGCAAATTCCGCACACCAAGTGCTTACAATATTATTGTTGTGTCTAGTAAGCACAAACATTTTTGTCCTCGTGAGGGTATTTTCAATGCTAACCCCTAAAACAAACAATATATCCGTTCACTGGTTGATCTGGATCAATCCACGAAAACTGATATGAAAACCGGTCATCTAACTGTATCTTTTAAAATTTAACTTCATTTTTATTAATTGTTACCACTTTAGATTTATATATAAAATTAATTCAACTTAATTGATGTTTAGTTATTTTCTTATAACAACCCATAAATAGTTGTTCTTTTAAGATTTTTTAGGGTTTGTGTCTTGCTCAGAAAGACGAGATGGTGGTGCCTTCGTGAAGATGGAATAAAGGTCTCCCCGCCTAGCCTCCATCCCGGTGATGCGTCTAGCATCATCGGTGGGCGTGTGGAGGTGTGTTTTCGGCGGATCTGTCCTTGGTGGATTTGCTCGGATTTGTTCGTAGTTTGTCTACGTTCTTGTGTCAGGTTGGATCCTTTCGATCTACGTCACTCTTCAATGACGACGGTTGTTGTTCTGGTGTGCTGTTTTATGGGCCTCAGCATGGAGACTTCCCGACTGTCTACTACAACAAGTTTTGCCCTCCAACACCGGAGCCGGGCAAAACTTGTTGTAGTAGACAGTTGTTGTAGGATGGTGAGCCGGAAAAAGGAAAACTCATAAATGCTCACCATCTTCAATTCTTAATACTACTATACTAGGAGAAGAGATGTTCAGCACGAAAAAGGAATATTCATAGTAGCTCGGATGACAAGAAAGTCAACTCCGTATATATTCCAGCAAAATATTGTTCTGTTCCGTGAGCTGCCGTTTATTAGGAGGTTGAGTTTGTGTCGGATTCCAGTCCAGTGTTGAGTCGGTATGGAGCCTTCTCCACGTACGAACTCGATGCAGGCCCGGCTAGTTATAAGAGTAGCACCGTGGCAGCCCAAGTTTGAGATCCCAGAAGGAAGCGCCATCAGAATCAGAATCAGAATCGAGACTCGACTCGACTCGCTCCAATCACTCGGCTTCGCCGGGACCTCCACCATGCCTCCGTCGTCGTCGTCGAGAAGGCGAAAGAGGCGATGGCCATGGCGACGTCCGTGGCCGCGTCCATGATGCTGGTGCGCAGCCTGGCCAACGACCTTGTCCCGTACGAGGCGCGCACCCTGCTCTCCTACTGCCTTCGCCTCAGCGGCCTGCAGTCCCGCATGGCGTGGCGCCACACCATCGTCATCGAGCAGAACGACGGCTACTACAGGAACCTCGTCTTCTCCGCCGTCAAGACCTACCTCGCCTCGCGCATGGAGGCGGACGACGCCACCCGCGACGTGCAGCGCCTCCGCCTCAGCTGCGGCGGCTTCGACGACGACGACGACCCCGACAAGCTCGCGGTGAGCATGGAGGAGGGCGAGGAGATGGTCGACGTCTACCAAGGCACCGAGTTCAGGTGGAGCCTCCACTCCCACGACCTTCCCGGCGACGCCGCCAACCTCCTCGGCCGCGGCGGCGGCAAGCAGTACTACGAGCTCACCTTCCACAAGAAGCACAAGGAGAAGGCCATCAAGGCGTACGTCCCCCACATCGTGGCCGTGGCCAAGGAGATACGGGACAAGGAGAGGCCTCTCACCATCTACATGAACGACCTCACCGAGTGGTCTCCCATGGACCTCAACCACCCCTCCACCTTCGACACGCTCGCCATGGAGCGCGCGCTCAAGCAGTCGGTCATGGACGACCTCGACAAGTTCATCCAAAGGAAGGCCTACTTCAAGAAGATCGGCAAGGCGTGGAAGAGGGGATACCTGCTCCACGGCCCGCCAGGCACCGGAAAGTCGAGCCTCATCGCCGCCATCGCCAACCACCTCAGGTTCGACATATACGACCTGGAGCTCACCGGCGTCCAGAGCAACTCGGAGCTCAGGAAGCTTCTCATCGGGATGACCAACCAGTCGGTCCTCGTCATCGAGGACATCGACTGCACCATCGACCTCAAGCAACGAGACGATGTCACTCCTCCTTCTGCCAAGGACGAGAACAAGGTGACGCTGTCCGGACTTCTCAACATCATCGACGGCCTGTGGTCAACAAGCGGCGAGGAGAGGATCATCGTCTTCACGACCAACTACAAGGACCGTCTGGACCCGGCGCTTCTACGGCAGGATGGACATGCACGTCCACATGGGATACTGCACCGCCGAGGCCTTCAGGATCCTCGTCAACAACTACCACTCCATCGACCACCATGCCACGTATCCACAGATCGAGGAACTCATGGCGCAGGTGGAAGTCACACCTGCGGAGGTCGCCGAGACCCTGATGAGGAGCGAAGAACCTGATGTCGTGCTCCATGCTCTTATCGACCTCCTAAAGTCAAAGAAAGCCAATAAGGAGGAGGGTTGTGATGACGATGGTAAAAAGGAGGAGGAGGATAGTGGTGATGCGAAGAAGGATGACGACCACGACGATGAGGAGACATGAGATGGACGAAAGCTAGTAGGAGCGAGTGGTCTAAGGATGATAACGAATCTGTGTGCCTACCAGAGTGATTTTTCTACCATGCATGCCCTAATAGGGTGCATCGTCACCTGGAGATTCGTGCTGCCGCTCCTAGTTATGCCAAAGTTTGTTTTGTTTTAGAGTGTTGTTACATGAAGTTTCGTCCATCTTTTTGGTGTTTCAGAACGTACTTATGATAATGTTTTGCTATGTATCAATAAAAGGAGAGTGTATCATGGACGCGGCTAAACTGATCACGTATGCATCTGATCCTGAAATCTTATGCATTTGTACGGTTGTTGGGATCTGAGCAAAAGCCTGACACAAGGTAGAAACTCGTGTCCAAAATTCCTAGTTTATTTGGAAATACAACCGCTCACAATGCATTACGGTCGACGGCTAAAGGTTAGGGTAACGGAGGAAAGTAGTGTCGTGGATCAGAAAGCTTCATCTCCATCTGAGCATGGGAACGGAATTGCAACGAAGCTACAGACTTGGCACTTTGGCAGTACCCACCATCTCAAATACTAAATCTTTTGATACAGATCATCCCAAAATAACACCTCTTAACACATAAACACGCACTACAAAAGATTGCAGACAAATACCTCTATTAGCTAATTAATTAACCATTGATGCAAAGACACAGTACGTAAGTAAGATGAACACTTAGGATCTGCTTATCCCGCTGCATCAGCAGGAGAGGACCGGCCCAGTGAGCAATCGGTGTGAACAACCACAGACTAGATCGCCGCCCCGCCGTCTTGCTGCCGGACACGCCATTGGTGCAATGTTGTAAATCGCTAGAGAGTTGCAGGTAGATTGATGGGGGCGGCAACACGATCCACCACTCGTGTGGCAGCCGAAATGTCAGGTGGCAGGTCCCGTGTTGTATCTGGGCATGGAAAGAGATTTTTTGCCGATGTAAGTGAAGTAGATCGAGGTATTCGTCAGACGAGGCCGAGCATTGATCTGAGATGAAGCGGGACACTTACCGCAGGCTGCTGCCCCTTGCGATCGAACTCCTCGCCGTAGAATGTGTACTACTAGATGAAACGTAGTAGCGCCTGCATCTGAGCGAATGAGAACGAATATCCAGACGCAGACATGGATGGTTTTTGTGTGGAGGCAGCCTCCTTCGTGTGTGCTGAATGGAAGGGATAGAGGTAGGGGGAGGCAGCGAGATGTTCGTTTGCACGGTACATATCCCACCTGTTCCGTCTGTGGAGGAAATGTACCGGGACGTCCGTCCATGTCGGGAGGTGATAAATGCGTCACGTCAGAAGAAAAAGCTAATCAATATACGCGAGGAAGATACAATATCCGCTCGGATCCCCAGTCCCAACGCGTGGAAGAGATTTCGGGTCTAGATGTGCTCGAGACCAGATACCAGTTTTGGAGTGTATCATCCATTATTGTATCCAGGTTCTCTACTTATTACTTAGGATATCACAATGTTTTGTCGTATATCAACAAGTCCCACATACTCGAATCTTCAATTTTTGAGCGATGGATATATGTTGCATGGTAAAATGACATTTTTCATGGTAGCTAAGAATGATAAAAAATCTCTAATCCTTTTGTTGAAGTGGAATAGTAGAATAGAATGTGATGCGATAAGATGCAATAGAAATGGAAATAAGGATAGCGAAAAGTTACCTACTCCCGGCTTGGCACACTGCTCCACCTAGGTCACTGCATGAGAAACATGCGGAGACCTACGCCCAGCTACCCCACTAGTGATACGTCCAAAACGTATCTAAAATTTCTGCTTGCTCCATGCATGTTTTGTGTGATATTGTTATGATCTAGATACACTTTCATATACTTTTGATCATATTTGGACTAACCTATTAACTCAGTGCACCCCAGTGCCAGTTCCTGTTTTCTGCTGTTTTTCTATTTCAGTTTCCCCCCATATAAAAAGTGCCAGAAAAATTCGGGAAAATTCAGATAAAAAATCAGCGTGAAGGAAGCTTCGCGAAGAGCCCTGGAGGGGCCAGAGGGGAGCCAGGGGGACCCAGGCGGCCACCCGGCGCGGCCCCACCCCTGGTCGCGCCAGGGGGGCCTGGTCCACCTCTGGCTGCCCCCCTTCGCCTATTTATTCTCCGTCACGGGGGAACTCCGAAGACAGAACCCTATTTCGCGAACTCGCCTCTGTTCCGCCGCCGCCGCGCTTCCGAGATCGGGAGCACCAGAAGACCTCTTCCCGGCACCCTGCCGGAGGGAGGATTGACCTCCGGGAGTCTCCTCTCCACCATGGATGCTCCCCGGATGTCTCGTGAGTAGTTTTCCTTGGACCATGGGTCCGTGATCAGTAGCTATGTGATGTTCTCCTCCCCTCTTTGATCTTCATTGTTTAGACCTCGTGAGCTTCCCTACATGATCGAGGCACCTTTGTAATATTTCTGCTGTTGCTATGCTGAGTTTGATGGGATCTGATGGATTATAAGATTATCTTCAGATTGTGATAGAGTAATATATTTGGTTTTTATCTCTTATATTTTTGTTCCTAAGTAATTCTTGCATGTTCTTCGTTGCTGTTTATTGCTTTGGCCAAGTAGTAGGTAGTGACTCCAAGAGGGAATGTTGTGCTCGATTGTGGGTTCATGCCCCCCCCCCCCCGATGACACGCTTGAGTGACAGAAACATGAGTCTAGGGTATGTGATGTTGCCACAAGGGGGAAAACAACGGTGCTTGTAACCGCGGTTACAAGGATTGTTTACTTTACGCAAAGTGCTTTTTAATGCAGTTGTCTGTTGCTTTGGGTTTACACTTTGGGTGGGGCTCGCAACTTAATACCAGCGAGATGTTCTGGATAGATGTCTCAAGGTGTATGATTAGTAGTAGATGCAGATGGATTTCGGTCTACTTATTTTGGCGTACTGTCTGTGCTTTTGAACCTCTTCCTTTCTTTTGTAGCATAGTTAGCATTGCGGTGCGTTCATAATCCTGTCAATTGTCCTTCTGTAATTTGTTTACCTCGCATAGCAGTTTTATCGTCTTTTGGGAGAGAGACATCACTAGCGAACATCACGTATCCTGGTCCATATCCTTATTACTGTTTCCACGCTATCTTTACTTTATTGCTTTTACTTGCTATCATTATCCCTTGTGTTTTACCCTTTGTAAACAACAAGACCGGAGAGATTGACAACCTCTCTGAACTTCGTTGGGAACAAAGTTATCTGTGTCTGTGTGCAGGTCCACGTCAGTCGCGCCGCTGACACCTACTTATCATCTCTGGAGTCCTACTGGAGACAAACCTTGGTATCTTCACCCAGGGAAACTTGCTGCTGCGCTACATCTCCACCTTCCACTTGGGGTAACCAACGAAGGGCGAGAAGCCATCAAGCGAATTTCTGGCGCCGTTGCCAGGGACTCCGAGTGCTAAGATAGGGGAGTTGCACACTACCCTTTACCTTTGTTTTTTAGTCTTGTTAGTTTACCTTTCAGTTTTTATCCCAGTGTCCTTTATGAAAAACCACAAAAACAGTTGCTACCTTTTGCCTTTGTCTTGCTTTGCCTATTTATGATATCCTCACCATGGGTGATGAACCACCCAAATATGGTAGGATGGACATGTTTCACTTGGATTGTCTTCGATCAATTTGTGCTCGCGCAAAAAACCCGACCGACTTGGTTGAGGGAAAATCATTGGATGAGCATGCTCATTATACGCGGCACCGCCTATCTCAGAAAGGGAAACACTTATGGGATCAAATACATGTTTCTTATTTCCATGCTAAACTTTTGTGCCACATTTATGATTTCACTTGTTGTTCTAATATAGATCATAAACACCTCCCTTTCCAATGTGAGTTTAATGAAAATGAGATCTTATCTTCTTATGCTAAAGTTGCTTATGATTACTTTGATGTTGAAAAGATTGAAGAGTTTGTTGCTTTTAAAGGTGCCTATGAGATTGCTTCTTTGATTGAAAAGTATCACGATACTATTTTCGAGTCTGAAAACTTTGCAGTTCTTGCTTATTGCTTCGAGAATTATACTTCCAATTCTTATATTGAGGATTTTAAAAATAAAATGCTTGCTGCCCAAGAAGAGGCCAATGATTGCTTTGAGGAGGAATCCCATGATTCCGAGGACTCACTTGAAATATCCCTTTCTGAAAATTTTGATACTGGCTTTGTTGATGGCCAAGATGCCACTATGGATGATGCTGACAAAAATGAACTCTCTATAGTTCCTTATGTTAAGCATGAAATTGTTGCTATTGCACCCATAATTTATTGTCCTATTATCATGTTGAAATCTCCAACTCATATTCCGGAGAATTTTCCTCTTATCAAAGCTCAATGTGATGGGTTGCATTTATCTTATAAATGTGGTCATGAACAATGTGATAGTTATATTCTTGATATTTTTCATGATACTACTGAAAATTATTTCGAGAGAGGGAAGTTTGGTTGTAGAAACTTTCATATTACTAAAACACCTCTCTTCATGTTGAAAGTTTTGAAGTTGTTCTTTTTCGACCTTCCTATGCATGTCACTTTGTGCTTCTTTGATTTATTTTCTTACAGGATGCCTATGCATAGGAAGTGGGTTAGGCTTAAATGTGTTTCATATTTGCTTTTTGATGCTCTCTTTTTCTTCAAAATTCTTATTCTTGTGAGAGCATCTTCTATAATCTTTAAGCCTAGCTAATGGCTTTAAAGAAGCGCTTTTCGGAGGCAGCCCACAACGAATTAGGTTTCTTTTTGCTTTTTTTATGTCTTGATGTTTTTTACTACTGTAGCAACATCATTGTATCTTTAATTTTTATCTTTGTGCCAAGCTATAGCCTCTTACGGCAAGGGAAGTAAAAGTTGTGACATGCTGTCCAGAAAACAGATTCTGTCCTCGTGACCAGAAAAATTCCAGAAAAATCCCAGTTCATCTTTTTGAGCTGAAATTTTTACACAGCATGCTCTATACAATTACGAAACTTCCGTATGTTCTGAGTTTTTTTATTTGAGTTGCAGAAGTGCCCCTAAAAAATTCTTTACTACCTTCTGTTCTGTTTTTCACAGATTCTGCCACGTTTTGTCTCTCCTAACTTTTGCAAACCTTAAGCTTGCTTTTTCTTTGCAAAAACTTTTTGGCACTCTTGAGAAACAGTAGCTCTTCAAAAATATCTTTATATCCAGTGGGGAAAATTATTTTATTAAGGGTACTAACCTCTCTAATCAGCTTATGATGAGTTATGTATGAAGGGCGTTTTCAAGTGTGCGATGGAATATGATGAAAGAAGATCCAGGAGTGTCAAGCGCCCAAGCGGGATTCCCCCATGAATCCCCAACAAATATTCAAGGAGACTCAAGCATCTAAGCTTGGGGATGCCCCCGTGCATCCCCTTCTCCATCAACAATCGTCAGCTCGTCCTTCGTCTCACTATGTTTTTATCACTTCATGCGTTATGTGCTATGCTTGGAGCGTCTCGCTCTTAGGTTTTGTTTTTAGTTTTCTTTAGCTTTTCTTGCTGTTCATAACAAGTTAGATCCCTTCTTACTTTGTGTGGGAGAGAAACACACTCCACTTTCAAAATTTAGAACACATCATAGGATTTTTCCTGCTTATCTTTTTGCTGTTGTGTGTTCTTTATCTTTTCATAGCTACTACAATGTTTAGTTTTAGTCTTAGTTTGTCTTTAGCAAGAGCCTTGGCTTTTGTTTAGTTTGTTGCTGGAACTCTTTTTAGTTTTCATGTTTATCTTGTTAAAGAGAGTTGGTTGTTGCACTGAGTTGTGTCTTGTCTTGAGAGTAGGTAATTGAGGTTGCTATTTATTTTTAGTAGTAACTTGCAATAGTTTTGAGATGTAGTGCAGCAGCAGTTTTCCCTCGGTGAAGATACCAAGTTTTTTCTCCAGTAGGACTCCAGAGATGATAAGTAGGTGTCAGCGGCGCAACTGACGCGGACCTGCACACAGACACAGATAACTTTGTTCCCAACGAAGTTCAGAGAGGTTGTCAATCTCTCCGGTCTTGTTGTTCACAAAGGATAAAATGCAAGGGATAATGATAGCAAGTAAAGGAAGTAAAGTAAATATAGCTTGGAAACAGTAATGAGGATATGGAACGGGATACGTGATGTTCACTAGTGATGTCTCTCTCCCAAAAGACGATAAAACTGCTATGCGAGGTAAAAAAATTACAGAAGGGCAATTGACAGGATTATGAATGCACCGCAATGCTAACTATGCTACAAAAGAAAGGAAGAGGCTCAAAAGCACGGGCAGTACGACAAAATAAGTAGACCGAAATCCATCTGCATCTATTACTAATCATCCACCTTGAGATATCTATCCAGAACATCTCGCTGGTATTAAGTTGCGAGCCCCACCCAAAGTGTAAACCCAAAGCAACAGACAACTGCATTAAAAAGAACTTTGCGTAAAGTAAACAATCCTTGTAACCGCGGTTACAACCACCGTTGTTTTCCCCCTGGTGGCAATAGCACATCCCCTAGACTCATGTTTCTGTCACTCAAGCGTGTCATCAGGGGGCATGAACCCACAATCTAGCACAACGTTACCTCTTGGAGTCACTACCTACTACTTGGCCAAAGCAATAAACAGCAATGGAGAACATGCAAGAATTACTTAGGAAATAAAATATAAGAGATAAAAACCAAATATATTACTCTATCACAATCTGAACATAATCTCATAATCCATCAGATCCCTCCAAACTCAGCATAGCAACATCAGAAATATTACAAAGGTGCCTTGATCATGTAGGGCAGCTCACGAGGTCTAAACAATGAAGATCAAAGAGGGGAGGAGAACATCACATAGCTATTGATCATGGACCCATGGTCCAAGGAAAACTACTCACGAGACATCCGGGGAGCATCCATGGTGGAGAGGAGACTCCCGGAGGTCAATCCTCCCTCCGGCAGAGTGCCGGGAAGAGGTCTTCTGGTGCTCCCGATCTTGGAAGTGCGGCAGCGGCGGAACAGAGGCGAGTTTGCGGAATAGGGTTCTTCTTCTGGAGTTTCCCCGTGACGGAGAATAAATAGGCGAAGGGGGGCAGCCAGAGGTGGACCAGGGGCCCCAGGCGCCCCCCTGGCGCGGCCAGGGGTGGGGCCGCGCCGGGTGGCCGCCTGGGCCCCCTTTGAAGGGGTCGTTACATAGAAAACAAAAATTTTCCTACGGTTGTAACAGCCAAGATCACATCTAGGAGATAACTTGTAACGGTTTGGGAAGGACTCACCCTCGAAGAACAAAAGCTTTAACGAGAACTATTCTCGTGGGTGATGTAGTCGAACACTCGCCGACCTCAAGGTCGTGATGAAGACTTGACGCCACGAACGGGCAGCGTCTCCGTAGTCGGTCACACGTACAGATCAGTGACGACCTCCGCCCCTTGCTCCAGTTGGGAAGCGGAAGTAGTGGATCCTCGGGAACTCCAACAGCACTACAACATAGTGGTGGTGGTGGTAGAGAAGATCTTGAGCAGGGCTTCGCCTAAGCACCGTACTCGTGAAACTGGATCAGCTAGCAAGGGGAGGAAGATGCCAACCAAAGGGCATATGAGAGATGGAGGAATTAGTGTGTAGAGGGGTCTCCACCCATCTATATATAGGAGGGGGAGGCAGCCCCCAAGGGGTAGCACGCCCCAAGAGGTGCCCCCACCTCTCCCCTCATCATGTGGGTGGACTCTCCACTCACAAAAACAAAGGGTCACACATTATTCCCATAACTTCCATAATTCTCCACTCAAAATTCCAAGAGTTTATCACATTAAAACACTTTTAATTATCTTGTTTAATGTCACTCAAATTAATGAACACTTCATTTAATGAGTACTTCATTGATGAACACTTCATTCAATGAACACATTAACAATTATCCCCTTGCACTATTTTGATATACCGAAACTATTCCAGCAGTTTTATCAAAACAGTCCATGTGCTGTCCAGTATATTCTCTGGCGTTCCGTATCCACTCAAACGCGTCAACGAATCCTTAAGTGTGTCACCCTACGGTTCGTGAATAAAATGGACATGACAGAGACTCTTCTCTGATCAATAATCATCAGCGGGATCTGGAGATCCATGATGACTCCCACTTACTCAACGATGAACTAGTGATCGTGTGAACCAAAACTCCGTAACCAATTCCTTTTGTCTCGCGATATTTTACTTGTCCGAGATCCGATCATTTGGTATCATCCATACCTAGTTCGATCTCGTTACCGACAAGTACTCTTTACTCGTTCCGTGATATAACATCCTCATGAGCCAGTCACGTGCTTGCAAGCGATGTCAATGTGATATCACCGAGAGGGCCCAGAGTATATCTCTCCGTCATCTGGATGGACAAATCCCACTCTTGATCCACGAGCCTCAACTAACACTTTCCAAGTACCCAACGACACCTTTATAATCACCCTGTTACGGTGTGACGTTTGATGGAATCAAAGTACTCTTCCGGTGTCAGTGATTGACGTGATCTCATGGTCTAAGGATTAGAGTTACTTCGTGAAAGTTTGATACAGCAATAGAAACTTGATGACATGATCGTATTGCTATAACTACTGTGGGTGTATGTTCATCACATCATTCTCCAATGACATGACCTTGTTATTAACAACATCCAATGTTCATGACCAGGAAACCTTGATCATCCGTTAATCAACAAGCTAGTATAAAGAGAGGCATTACTAGGAACCTTTTCTCTGTTTATTAAACACACATGTATTAACGTTTCCGGTTAACACAATTATAGCATGAAAATAAACATTTATCATAAACATGGAATAAGATAATAACCACTTTATTATTGCCTCTCGGGCATATTCCCTTCAGTCTCCCACTTGCACTAGAGTCAATAATCTAGTTTGGTACTTGCGCATCCAACACCTATGGCATTCAGGTGTTATCCATACGCATTGCTAGTGGTAAACCTAATATCCAGATCTGACACTTCAGATCCGTGTGTATTTGCATTTCTTTGCGTCTCTACGCATCACTCATTCACCAATGAGATGGCATTGCATAAATTTGGTCCTCCGGTGAGACCTTACTCCCTTGAGCTCAAAACATGTTGAATCTATTGTCATACAATAGATCTTCATAGTATTAGCCCGTTTTGAACTACACCTAGTTTGTCAAACAAACTTCTTGACACAAATGCCCTCCTTTACTGCTGCTAGAGCAGTCATATA
The DNA here is from genome assembly GCA_950022295.1 of Bromus sterilis. Taxonomy (NCBI): domain Eukaryota; kingdom Viridiplantae; phylum Streptophyta; class Magnoliopsida; order Poales; family Poaceae; genus Bromus; species Bromus sterilis. The sequence continues at coordinate 445,765,599 of OX465595.1, read as the reverse complement.
CTTAGCCTTTCGTTGTAGTATTCGTTATAATGTCTTAACTTTGGAACTCATCCAAATCCATTTGGAACTATTCCAAATCTATCATGGAACTTTCTTCCATTACATTTTTCCACCTTAACATACCGCCAAAATTGAGATAAATTTAGATTGTATCTTGCGACAAAACTAGTATCAATGTAACACTTTACAATGAACTATTGTCCAACATACATAATATATATTCTTAGTCCTTCCAAAGCACGTAAGGATATCTTTACTATTGTCCAATGATCATCTTATGAATCATTCTGGTATATGCTCATAACATTTAGAGCATAGGACATTCTGGAATTGTACATATCATGGTGTACATGATTGATCAAATCATTCATGTGATTTTACTCACCAAGTGTCAAAACACTTGAATCTCGCTTCAACCTTTTCCATGCGGCAAGAACCTTTCTCGTCGTTTCCATATTGAACTTATTCAATATTTCATATATGTACTTCGGCCCAACCATATTAGCACCTCAATCTATCTATATAGACCATATTAGCCCAATATACTGGTTTTGCCCAAATCTTCCATTAAAATCAAATTTTCAATGAAACTTCACCCGTGTCAATAAAAGATACATCATTTCCAATCAACAATATGTCTTCTACATAATGTATTAGAAATATGTCTCAGCGCTCCCACTTAATTTCTTGCAAAAGCAAGCATCTTCACCGTCTCTGATGAAACTAAACGTTTTAACAATTTCATCATGATGAAGATTCCAACTCCGCGAATGCTTATTTCAACCATTGAAATTTGCATGCTATTTTAGCATCCTTTGAATTAACAGAACCCTTTGGACCGTGTCCTGTACACGTCCTAGGTAACCATTCTATTAGAAGAACGTTGTTCCGTTTGTTCAACTACCATATACCAAAACTAGCATATGTAGTGGTTGCTACAATAATCCGTCCAGACTAAATATCGTTATGAAAGATCAAAGCTTGTCATAGCCAACTCTTTGAACATAATCGTAAACCATTTTAACGATATGTCGAATATTTCATAGATGTGAGAACATCCACGTCTGTTTCTTTATAGATCCAAACACGGTATCTAGAGGGTCTTCCAAGTTCAGAAACTTGGTTTCTCGTGTATGGAACTATCACGGATTTTATAGCTTCTAGCCATTTTGACGGAGTCAGGGCCCATCATTGCTTCTTTGCATGTAGTCGGTCCATTATTATCAAATAACAATGATTCAATCTCAAATCTTTCTATTTGATCGATTACCCGAACTACGCAGTTCAATAGGAACTTAGATCGCCGTGACCACAACCTTTGGGACACGGGAGCGAAGAGCATTGCGGCCGCTTCCGGGACACTTTCCGGCGCTGCGCCACTTAGCACATAAAGCTTAGGTTCAACAACCTAATCGAAGTTCTAGTGTCCTCCCACTTAACTTTTCGCAAAAAATTCCTTCTCAAGAAACTTGATGCACTTAGCCACAAAACACTTTTGTCTTTAGTGTTATGGAGGAATACCCAACGGTTACTTTGGGATAACTTACAAAGACGCACTTTATCCGACTTTGGTTGTAAACATTTTACATATGCCTTGCATACCAAAATTTAAGAAAAGACAAATTGGGTTTTATCCCATTCCACAACTCATATGGTGTCATTTCAACGGATCTCGATGGCGCTCTTTTCAGTGAAAAGCGGTAGTCTCTAAAGCTTAATCCTTAAAATATAATGGCAATTTTTATAAATAACACCTTTGATCCTTACCATGTCAAACAAGGTTTGATTATATCTCTCGAACACTCCATACTCCTATGGTGTTTCGGGAAATGCAAGTTTTGGAACGATTCCTAAACTCTCAGGCATTTGCTAAACTTTTAACTCAAAAATCTTCTTTTATGATCCAATCATAAACTCTTATTTTCTCGTTACAATGATTTTCACTTCATCTTGAAATTTATTTGAACATTTTCAAACATTTCATACTTCTTCCTTATCAAGTAAATATACACATATATCCACTCAAATCCCTTGTTAAAGTATATGAAGTTATAAGACCCACCACACATGGCTACACATAATGAACTATACACATCAACATGTATAATGTCCAATAAGTTAGTCGTCCGTTCTTCTTTGCCTATAAACGGAGTTTCAATCATTTCTAGGAAATTCTTACAAGCGTCAATTGATTCAAAATCAAAAGACTCCAAAATTCCACCAACATGGAGTTTCTTCATGTTATCTTTCCAATATGATTTAAACGGTGTTTCAATCATCTCTAGAAATTTCTCACAACCGTCAATTGATTCAAAATCAAAAGACTCCAAAATTCCATCACCATGGAGTTTCTTCATGTGTTTCTTTCCAATATGATTCAAACGGTGGTGTCACTCATAAGTGATCTTCTAATCATTTGTCTTGCGACATGTTTAGCATCAGTTATTATGGATGTGATTTCTCCAACAAGATTTATAGAGTTCATCCATCTTCTATGAATATGGTGATAATTTGAACAACTATTGTTCGTATAACACCAGAACAGAATAACAATTATTCAAATAAATCTTGAAGGCTAGGTTTAATTCCAACGATAAACACAATAACACTTTATTTTGTTCTTGATCAGAATCATCCCATATTCATTTGCTAGTTACTCAGGCCATTGCAACTCTTGTATTGCGTTGTTCTGTATGACACTTCATACCAACCAATCAGTATCCAATACTCAAGAATCACACTGTTTAACAAGCAATGAATATACCCATAACATGTATATCATCTATATACCTGAGCTGGACATTTCCAGTCTTTTCCTTTTTCTTTTCGCCAAAATATTTTTCAGATCCTCTTTCAGCAATTCCTTTCCTTTTTAGAAGAATTTATCAACATCACTTGTGGCACCATTCATATGACACATAATCCAAAGTGTGTTAGTCAAATACTAACACCCTTTGATTCTCACTTTGATGTAGATCACCGTCATCAAATGTTTGGTGTTCTTCCAAATTCCATTCTTTAGTAATCTTATAGTGTAGTAAACATTTTACCTACATCTTTTATTCATCCTATCATGACAACTTTCGTGATAAAGCTACTATAGCTCATAAGGACGAATTTCGAGTACAATATTAGTTCCCAAAACCTTTTTGGCAGATTAGGACACATAGTGTCTCCAACCTTCACAAATTCTCATACAATATGAGAACATGTTTCTCACTAAATTTTACTCTATCACATTGCAACTAAACATTGTTTCAGATATCGCTATATCTTCCACACATGATAGTTTCTGAAACAATCCTTTCAGATCCTAGATAACCTTGATAATAACAAACAACTTTTGAATATCAAGGATCATGGAGGCAAGTGTGATACTTAGACACTAACACTGGAATTGTTACTCTCGATTTAATACACATTATTAAACTTCATGGAGTAAGCAAGGTTTGCTAAAGTTTGCAATAAGACTTTAAACTTTAGATTGACACTCAAACAATACGGTACCAGTCCGTAAAGTTAAATATCCAGAATTCTATAGTTCTATTATCTCAATTATAGCTAAGCGCAAAGGTAGTAAACAAATGCCAATGACTACAACGAACTATGCAAATTCACTTTGATTTAGTTCATGATAAAATGAGTTCATCTAACTCCCACTCAAAAACAACATCCCTCGAGTCGTCTTTGGTGATTACACGAACCAAATTCACTACACCACGACCGATCATCACGTGAGGCGGTGTAGCTGCAATGGCGAGCATCTCAATATGGTTCATCATATCATCCATATGACTCGTGCTTAACCTTTCGGTCCATGTTCCGAGGCCATGTCTGTACATGCTAGGCTCGCCAAGTAGAACCTTAGTATTTGCATGTGTTTCAAGGCCATGTCTGTACATGCTAGGCTTGAAAACACCCGTTGTATGCGAACGTAGAGTCTATCACACCCGATCATCACGTGATGTCTCGAAACGACGAACTTTCTTAACGGTGCATACTAAGGAAGAACATATAATTATCTTGATATTAAGTGAGAGGGATCATCTTATAATGCTACCGAAGCGATCATGATCGTAACTAAGCAAAATAAGATGCATAAAAGGATAAACATCACATGCATGGATAATGTGATATGATATGGTCCTTCTCGCAATAGATCTCCATCTTTGTGCGTCTTGGTATGATCTCCATCATGCCACCGGCGCGGCACCAAGGTCCATGGCGCCACCACCATGGTCGTCCTTCTCCATTACAATATATCTCATGGATATATCTACAGCACGCAGGCCTTAAAAAGGAAAAACACAACCATATGGCTCCTGCAGGTTGTTTACAATAAATCTCATTTCATACAACAATTTTGTAACAATGACCATATCACATCACATGCCCTGCAAAAACAAGTTAGACGCTTCTAAATTATCTTTGCAAATTTTACGTGGTTTTGGGCTTCCTAGGAAAGAACCGATCTTACCTACGGACAAAAACCACAACGTTGATTCGCTAGTTGTTTCTTTTCATCCCTTTCCAGAACCCTCCGTTGCAAATGCCATATCACTAATGTTAGAGAAACTGACACCCCCAAAGCCACTTTATACGGTACAAGCCGTATGTCAAGCGTGACACGCAATCTGCGCTTAGGGCCGCTTCAATCCAACATTGCCGCAATATGAACAAGTGCACAAAAGAGGGTAACAACTAGAGGATCAACGCCCACATCTCTATGTGTTCTAACCGTACAAAGCATCTACGCATAAACCTGGCTCTGATACCACTGAAGGGGTCGTTACATAGAAAACAAAAATTTTCCTACGGTTGTAACAGCCAAGATCACATCTAGGAGATAACTTGTAACGGTTTGGGAAGGACTCACCCTCGAAGAACAAAAGCTTTAACGAGAACTATTCTCGTGGGTGATGTAGTCGAACACTCGCCGACCTCAAGGTCGTGATGAAGACTTGACGCCACGAACGGGCAGCGTCTCCGTAGTCGGTCACACGTACAGATCAGTGACGACCTCCGCCCCTTGCTCCAGTTGGGAAGCGGAAGTAGTGGATCCTCGGGAACTCCAGCAGCACTACAACATAGTGGTGGTGGTGGTAGAGAAGATCTTGAGCAGGGCTTCGCCTAAGCACCGTACTCGTGAAACTGGATCAGCTAGCAAGGGGAGGAAGATGCCAACCAAAGGGCATATGAGAGATGGAGGAATTAGTGTGTAGAGGGGTCTCCACCCATCTATATATAGGAGGGGGAGGCAGCCCCCAAGGGGTAGCACGCCCCAAGAGGTGCCCCCACCTCTCCCCTCATCATGTGGGTGGACTCTCCACTCACAAAAACAAAGGGTCACACATTATTCCCATAACTTCCATAATTCTCCACTCAAAATTCCAAGAGTTTATCACATTAAAACACTTTTAATTATCTTGTTTAATGTCACTCAAATTAATGAACACTTCATTTAATGAGTACTTCATTGATGAACACTTCATTCAATGAACACATTAACAATTATCCCCTTGCACTATTTTGATATACCGAAACTATTCCAGCAGTTTTATCAAAACAGTCCATGTGCTGTCCAGTATATTCTCTGGCGTTCCGTATCCACTCAAACGCGTCAACGAATCCTTAAGTGTGTCACCCTACGGTTCGTGAATAAAATGGACATGACAGAGACTCTTCTCTGATCAATAATCATCAGCGGGATCTGGAGATCCATGATGACTCCCACTTACTCAACGATGAACTAGTGATCGTGTGAACCAAAACTCCGTAACCAATTCCTTTTGTCTCGCGATATTTTACTTGTCCGAGATCCGATCATTTGGTATCATCCATACCTAGTTCGATCTCGTTACCGACAAGTACTCTTTACTCGTTCCGTGATATAACATCCTCATGAGCCAGTCACGTGCTTGCAAGCGATGTCAATGTGATATCACCGAGAGGGCCCAGAGTATATCTCTCCGTCATCTGGATGGACAAATCCCACTCTTGATCCACGAGCCTCAACTAACACTTTCCAAGTACCCAACGACACCTTTATAATCACCCTGTTACGGTGTGACGTTTGATGGAATCAAAGTACTCTTCCGGTGTCAGTGATTGACGTGATCTCATGGTCTAAGGATTAGAGTTACTTCGTGAAAGTTTGATACAGCAATAGAAACTTGATGACATGATCGTATTGCTATAACTACTGTGGGTGTATGTTCATCACATCATTCTCCAATGACATGACCTTGTTATTAACAACATCCAATGTTCATGACCAGGAAACCTTGATCATCCGTTAATCAACAAGCTAGTATAAAGAGAGGCATTACTAGGAACCTTTTCTCTGTTTATTAAACACACATGTATTAACGTTTCCGGTTAACACAATTATAGCATGAAAATAAACATTTATCATAAACATGGAATAAGATAATAACCACTTTATTATTGCCTCTCGGGCATATTCCCTTCACCCTTGGCTCCCCTCTAGCCCCTCCCGGGCTCTTCTCGAAGCTTCCTGTACGTTGATTTTTTCTGTATTTTTCTCGGAATTTTTCTGGATGGGAACCTCGAGGAGAATGTATACATGATACAACCTGAGGGTTTTGTCGCACCAAAGGATGCTGGAAAGGTGTGCAAGCTTAAAAGATCCATCTATGGACTAAAGCAAGCATCACGGAGTTGGAATCTTCGTTTTGATGAAGTGGTCAAAGGTTTTGGCTTCATCCAGAATGGCGAAGAAGCTTGTGTTTACAAGAAAGTAAGTGGGAGCGCAATATCTTTTCTAATACTGTATGTAGACGACATATTGTTGATTGGAAATGATAAAGAATTTCTTAACACTATAAAGGAGTCGTTGAGAAGCAGTTTTTCGATGAAAGACTTAGGCGAAGCTGCATACATATTGGGCATTAAGATCTATAGAGATAGATCCCGGCGCCTGATAGGGCTGAGCCAAAGCACGTATATAGACAAGGTTCTGAATAGGTTCAGAATGGAGAAATCTAAGAAGGGATTCCTCCCAATGTCACATGGTGTGGTACTCTGCAAGAGCCAGTGTCCTAAGAACACTGAGGAGCAGGTAGAGATGAGCACAGTTCCATATGCTTCGGCAATTGGATCTGTTATGTATGCCATGATATGTACAAGACCAGATGTTTCCTATGCTCTGAGTATGTGTAGCAAATACCAGAGCAACCCAGGTAGTGCACACTGGGTAGCAGTCAAAAATATTTTGAAGTATCTAAACAGAACTAAGAATATGTTCTTGGTATTCGGAGGTGATGAAGAACTTGTTGTAAAGGGTTACACTGATTCAAGCTTCATGACAGATCCGAATGATTTCAAATCTCAATCAGGATATGTTTTCACACTCAACGGGGGTGCCGTAAGTTGGAAAAGTTCTAAGCAAAACACGGTCGCGGATTCTACAACGAAGGCGGAGTACATCGCAGCTTCAGAAGCTACGAAGGAGGGATATTGGATTAAGAAGTTCGTCACCGAGCTAGGTGTGGTTCCTAGTGCTGAAGACCCCATGGAGATCTACTGTGACAATAGTGGAGCCGTGGCGCAAGCTAGAGAACCAAGGTCCCACCAGAAATCCAAACACATTGAACGTCGTTATCACAAAATCCGAGAGTTCGTTGACAAAGGATATGTGAAAGTATGCAAGATTCACACGGACCTGAACGTGTCAGATCCGATGACGAAGCCTCTTCCACGAGCAAAGCATGAGCAACACCGAACAGCCATTGGTGTGAGAGAACTTATGTAACCGGTATTATTGTATCTAGTGCAAGTGGGAGACTGTTGGATATATGCCCTAGAGGCAATAATAAAGTGTGTTATTATTTATATATTCATGTTCATAATTAATGTTTATATTTCTGTGCTATAATTGCAATGATCCTGACTGTGAGATTCAGAAGAAAACTCATATGCATGTGTGGAAATGTAAACAACAAGAGTTCCTGGTTTTGCCTCTAAGACCAGCCCATGTGCTTATTGATGATTATGTTTTCTTAATCATGGACATTGTTCTTGTAACAAGGATGTCAATAGCAATGAGAGCATATTGTTAGCAGAACAATGATGTTGAACCGACCCCAGTGTTAAATGATATACTTAGAGAACTCATCGTAAAACAAACGTTATAAGTCATATCATAAAATGTTGTTATATACATAGTTCCTTAGACCATGAGAATGTCAAGTCACTTCACACAAGAAGATGTGCTTTGGTTCTTAGATGAATCTTCCCGTAAATGGGAAGTAGTAAAATAAGTTCTGGGTACATTGGACAGTGTGTCTAGTAACAGTGATAGTTCAAGAATGGGATTTGCTCCTTCACGATGAAGAGATATAGACTCAGGGCCCACTCGATATAACGGTATCTATTCTCGTCTGGCCAGACACTTTGTGATTTGATCACGGAGATACCGGTATACGTAACGAGGAATGAAGACAAACGAGCAATGAGGATAACTAATGGCTTGTGATCAAAAAGGTTGTTTCACATGGGTGCCAAAACTTCTCTCCTCTAACTTTGTCATATATCGCGAAGCAAAGGGAATAGTATACGATAAACATAAAGGTTCACTCGAAGTCTTTTCGTGTATGTGTGGGAGTCAACATGGGTGTCCATGGCTCCGCTGTTGATTATTGACAAATGACTATAAGTCTGGAAAGCGTTCCAAGTCATGTCCACATAATACCGAACCTATTGGGTCACACACTTAAAGTACAGTAATCTGTTAGAATGCTAGAATGATTGAAGGTTTAGTGGAAGCAAGTAAAGAGCAAATAATATGGCTAAGATACTTTGGAATTGTTTCAGATAACTTTAGTTCATATGAAAATGGTAATGGGAAAGTTTACGATCAACCGGAATAGTTTCGGTGATCGGTGGACATCTTAAACAATATGTTGTGTTCACCGGACATAATAACCTTTGCCCGGATGTCTCCGAAACCCATTTAGATGGCTCCGGAACATTCGTTAGAGGTTCCGGAAGGTATTGGAAGTGCTCCAGAAGTGTCCGGAATGTCCCGAAACGGTCCCGGAAGGTCCTGGAAGCTTCTAGAAGGTTCCGGAAGGTTCCGGGCAGTACCACCCACTGCCCTGCGCCCCTGGCCTTGGGGGGCAAGCCACCTAGGCTGCCCTGGCCGGCCAGGTGGTGGGGCGCACCAAAAAGGGGTGGGAGATCCTCCAGGTGGGATTTCCAAATACCATTATGGAAGGTTTCCGGTGGGAAGGTGTGGGAAGCTATGGAAGGCTTGGGAGTCCAAGTTGGACTCCCAAACCTCCTTGAGCTGCACCCTAGGCCCCTTGGCCACCTATATAAGGTGAGCCAAGGGTGGGGGGAAGACACACACAAGTCTCCGGCGCCCCCTGGCTCTCCCTAGTTGCTAGTTGCTCCACTTTTAGACCCCGGTTTAGATTCTAATCTAGATCGGAACTCGCTAGGGTTTTCTCTCTCTAGTTTTCTCGGAAGCGTTCTTCTCTGGACGGCGGAGCGCTGCCGGATTGCTGTGCCGGACGTGTGGATACCGGTGGAGAGATCATAGCTTTGATCTTGCTTCGAGGACCATCTTCTTCTCGGAGATCTGTTCGAGGGATTGTTCGTGGGAGATCTTCTTCGACTACTTCCACTACGTCCACGTTGCTTCACCAACTCTTCTTCCGCTGCAACCGTTGGTGAGCATGAAAACCTAAACCTTGTATGTGATCTATCTTGGATGATCTTGGGTTCTTGTTACGTAGGCACGAAATTTTTGAATTCTACTACGTTTCCCTACAGCGGTATCATGAGCGATCCTTGATTAGATGCATGTTTAGGTAGATCATATGTTGATATGAGGCATTGATTTTCTTGTTTGCTTCCCTATCATGTGATTTGTTCTTTGCTCGACGGCATGATGTGATTTTGCTACAAGGTTTGAGTTTTGCCATGATCCCTCTATGCTGCTCTTAGTATGCTGGTTGCCTTGATCATGGACTACATCAAATTCCTTGGATCTCATCCTAGTCTTGCTATAGAAAATTTTACATGAACGGGCTTGTGGATTTTATGAACTCAAATCCACATGGGGGTCACGCGTTTAACGAAGTTTGGCTTGTGGCATTAGTTGCTACACGCACCCCGTATGTTAAACTAGCAACAAAAGAAGTATCGTGTTTTGTTTTGTCTAGGGTTTCTCGTTTGCCTTGTAAACCTGCTTAACAACCACGATAAAATTTGCAACAACCCGTATAGATAGCGATCTAACTCGTTTTTGCAGAGAATGCATGTGATGTGGTATAGCCTTCAAGATTTGCAATGTGTTTTGTATGAGATGCTATATGATGTAATATTTTTGCGGCCTGCGAGCCGTAGTACGGCATGATGACTGGAGTCATATGATTGTCACTTAATTATGGCCTGCGTGCCAGAACTGTTTAGTAGCTTGAGGCAAGGCTATAGATGGAGATGCGGTGATGATCAATAGTGTGAAGGTGGACCCCGAGACACATGCCGAAGCCGTGAGGAGGTCCCGGCGCCAAGGACAAAAGGTGGTGGGTGGAGACTTCAACCACGGAGTCATGAAGGCAACGAAAAACTTCAAGACACAAAGGGCTATATCATGTCACATATTTTATGAATTGCATGTGATGTTAATCCCTTTGATGCACCCTTGTTTGATGCGCGGTAGTCGTGTTTTATTAGGGTGATCTCTCGCAAAATAATATCAAGTTGATAGTGTTCTCCCAACTGTAGCACCATCTATACTATGTTTCACACCGGAGCAGGTCATGTCACATGGGTGCACACGGTGTGACGCATAAAAGATGGGTGTGTTAAAAGAACACACAGCACATTACACTTGGTTATCTTGACGGTTTGGATAAAAGTTTGCTGCCGGAACACGCCCATCGAAAGATGAACAAGAATCACCTTGCGTGATTGGCAAGTTGGCCTACCAGTTCAGTCTAAGTCATCAGTGATGTCACATCAATGGCGGACGACTAAACTTGGATCTTGAATCACTTAGAATCAACTACGAGAGATGTTGGTCTGAGTGGGAGCACTTATTAAATTAATAGTACGATTAATTAGTGCAACTTAATTATGAACATTGTCTAAAGTGAAACTTGTGTTTATGTTGTAGATTGAAATGGCTCGTGTCAATCCCCAGTTTAACTTAGGTCCGTTGATTGAGAAAGAAAAATTGAAAGTTGATGGAAGCAACTATGCGGACTGGGTTCGTTCCCTGAGAATTGTACTCAGGAGTGCTAAGAAGGACTATGTCCTGACGACACCTCTCCCAGCAGCACCGGGGCCTGAAGCCACGGTAGCTGAGCAGAATGTGCATCAGACTAAGCTTGATGATAGCACCGCAGTTCAGTGTCTTATGACTGCATGTATGGAATCAGAGTTACAAGGGAGGTTTGAAAACACCGATCCCCACTTAATTGTTAAGGAGTTAGACGCTCTGTATGCCAAACACGCTAGAACTGAACGGTATGAGGTAACTCATGCCATGTGGAATTGCAAGATGAAAGAAGGAACACCTGTCAGTGAGCATGTGATAAAGATCATGCGCCTTGGGCAAAGGTTGACTGAGCTGGGATTTCCGGTCCCGGAATCACTGGGTACAGATATTGTTCTCATGTCACTCCCGCCAAGTTTCAAAGGCTTTGTTTAGAACTATCGCATGAACGGGATGGATAAGTCAGTTAATGAACTGCTTGCAATGCTGAAAAATGCGGAGACTACCATGCAGGCTGACCCTAACTATACGTTAGCGGTTAGCAAGACCACCAGTTTCAAGAAGAAGGGCAAGTCCAAGGGCAAGGGCGCCGGCAAGCCTGGCGCCAAGACCAAGAAACCCTCTGGCACCGGCCCTAACAAAGATACTGAGTGCTTCTACTGCAAAGCTAAAGGTCACTGGAAGAGGAACTGCAAGAAGTATCTGGCAGATAGAAAGAAGCCTGGTTTTACCAGCGAAGGTATAAAATTTATATATGTCATAGATGTTTTTCTTTCCGGCCCTCACTCTAAGTCGTGGGTATTTGATACTGGAGCTGTTGCTCATATCTGTAATTCATTACAGGGACTAAGGAGAATAAGGAAGCTGGAAAAGAATGAAGTGACGATGCGTGTCGGAAATGGAGCTACGATCTCTGCTAAAGCCGTGGGCGTCTACACTATACATCTACCTTCAGGATTTACCATAGAATTAGATAATTGTTATTTCGTTCCTGCTATTTGTAAGAACATTATGTCCGGATCATGTTTAGTTCGTGACGGTTATAATTTTAAGTCTGAGAACAATGGTTGCTCTATTTACTTGAAGAATATGTTCTATGGTTTTGCACCTATTAAGAATGGGTTGTTTTATTTAGATCTTGATTGTATTAACGACATCTTGAACACTAGCTCTAAACGTCTCAAGCAGACTGATAATACCACTTACATGTGGCACTGCCGTCTAGGTCACATCGGAAAGAAACGCATGCAGAAACTTCATAAAGATGGAATTTTGCAATCTTTTGATTTCGAATCATTTGATAAATGTGAGGCTTGTCTGATGGGCAAATTGACTCGGACACCGTTCACAGGTCATGTAGAACGGGCGACTGACTTATTGGAAATAATACATAGTGATGTGTGTGGTCCGATGAGTATACCAGCGCGCGGTGGATATCTCTACTTCGTAACTTTTACTGACGATTTGAGTAGATATGGCTATATTTACTTAATGAAGCAAAAGTCTGAAACTTTCGAAAAGTTCAAAGAATTTCAGAATGAAGTTGAGAATCATCGTGACAAGAAAATCAAATTTCTATGATCCGATCGTGGTGGTGAATATCTTAGTCATGAGTTTAGAGAACACCTCATAGAGCGTGGAATCGTTTCACAGCTGGCGCCACCTGGAACTCCACAGAGAAATGGAGTGTCTGAGAGGCGTAACCGAACTTTGTTAGACATGGTAAGGTCTATGATGTCATTAACTGATCTGCCACTATATTTTTGGGGTTATGCGTTAGAGACTGCCGCTTTTACTTTAAATAGGGCGCCGTCAAAGTCTGTGGAAACGACACCATACGAGTTGTGGAATGGGAACAAACCCAACATTTCGTTCCTGAAAATTTGGGGTTGTGATGTTTATGTAAAACGTTTACAACCGAACAAACTCGACCCTAAAGCATACAAGTGCTACTTTGTAGGTTATGCCAAAGACACCGTAGGCTATTCCTTTTACCACCCCTCCGATGGCAAAGTCTTTATTGCTAAAGGAGGAACTTTTCTTGAGAAAGAGTTTCTTAACAAAGAGGTGAGTGGGAGGACAGTACAGCTTGATGAGGTTAGTGAACCTTCGGAACCAAGGAATGAAACGACGGAAGTTGTTCCGGCAGTCATTCCAATGAAGGAACCGGAAGCTCCTGCAAGTGATGTAGGGACTTCTGAGAAGCTGGAGACTGAACCAAGGAGATCAGGCAGAGTACGTCAGCTACCCGAGTGGTACGCTAACGAAGTATTCATATTGGAAGATGATGAGCCTGTGAACTACAAAGAAGCGATGATGAGCCCCAACTCCACTGAATGGCTACAAGCCATGAAATCCGAAATGGAATCCATGTACGAGAACCAAGTATGGGACTTGGTGATCCCTCCAGAGGGTGTGAAACCAATTGAATGTAAATGGATTTTCAAAAGAAAGACAGACGCGGATGGTAATGTTACTATTCATAAAGTTAGACTTGTTGCGAAAGGGTTCCGACAAGTGCAAGGAGTTGACTACGACGAGACTTTCTCGCCAGTACCAATGCTTAAGTCTGTGCGGATTTTACTAGCAATTGCTGCATATTTCGACTATGAGATATGGCAAATGGACGTCAAAACAGCTTTCCTGAATGGGAACCTCGAGGAGAATGTATACATGATACAACCTGAGGGTTTTGTCGCACCAAAGGATGCTGGAAAGGTGTGCAAGCTTAAAAGATCCATCTATGGACTAAAGCAAGCATCACGGAGTTGGAATCTTCGTTTTGATGAAGTGGTCAAAGGTTTTGGCTTCATCCAGAATGGCGAAGAAGCTTGTGTTTACAAGAAAGTAAGTGGGAGCGCAATATCTTTTCTAATACTGTATGTAGACGACATATTGTTGATTGGAAATGATAAAGAATTTCTTAACACTATAAAGGAGTCGTTGAAAAGCAGTTTTTCGATGAAAGACTTAGGCGAAGCTGCATACATATTGGGCATTAAGATCTATAGAGATAGATCCCGGCGCCTAATAGGGCTGAGCCAAAGCACGTATATAGACAAGGTTCTGAATAGGTTCAGAATGGAGAAATCTAAGAAGGGATTCCTCCCAATGTCACATGGTGTGGTACTCTGCAAGAGCCAGTGTCCTAAGAACACTGAGGAGCAGGTAGAGATGAGCACAGTTCCATATGCTTCGGCAATTGGATCTGTTATGTATGCCATGATATGTACAAGACCAGATGTTTCCTATGCTCTGAGTATGTGTAGCAAATACCAGAGCAACCCAGGTAGTGCACACTGGGTAGCAGTCAAAAATATTTTGAAGTATCTAAACAGAACTAAGAATATGTTCTTGGTATTCGGAGGTGATGAAGAACTTGTTGTAAAGGGTTACACTGATTCAAGCTTCATGACAGATCCGAATGATTTCAAATCTCAATCAGGATATGTTTTCACACTCAACGGGGGTGCCGTAAGTTGGAAAAGTTCTAAGCAAAACACGGTCGCGGATTCTACAATGGAGGCGGAGTACATCGCAGCTTCAGAAGCTACGAAGGAGGGATATTGGATTAAGAAGTTCGTCACCGAGCTAGGTCTGGTTCCTAGTGCTGAAGACCCCATGGAGATCTACTGTGACAATAGTGGAGCCGTGGCGCAAGCTAGAGAACCAAGGTCCCACCAGAAATCCAAACACATTGAACGCCGTTATCACAAAATCCGAGAGTTCGTTGACAAAGGATATGTGAAAGTATGCAAGATTCACACGGACCTGAATGTGTCAGATCCGATGACGAAGCCTCTTCCACGAGCAAAGCATGAGCAACACCGAACAGCCATTGGTGTGAGAGAACTTATGTAACTGGTATTATTGTATCTAGTGCAAGTGGGAGACTGTTGGATATATGCCCTAGAGGCAATAATAAAGTGTGTTATTATTTATATACTCATGTTCATAATTAATGTTTATATTTTTGTGCTATAATTGCAATGATCCTGACTGTGAGATTCAGAAGAAAACTCATATGCATGTGTGGAAATGTAAACAACAAGAGTTCCTGGTTTTGCCTCTAAGACCAGCCCATGTGCTTATTGATGATTATGTTTTCTTAATCATGGACATTGTTCTTGTAACAAGGATGTCAATAGCAATGAGAGCATATTGTTAGCAGAACAATGATGTTGAACCGACCCCAGTGTTAAATGATATACTTAGAGAACTCATCGTAAAACAAACGTTATAAGTCATATCATAAAATGTTGTTATATACATAGTTCCTTAGACCATGAGAATGTCAAGTCACTTCACACAAGAAGATGTGCTTTGGTTCTTAGATGAATCTTCCCGTAAATGGGAAGTAGTAAAATAAGTTCTGGGTACATTGGACAGTGTGTCTAGTAACAGTGATAGTTCAAGAATGGGATTTGCTCCTTCACGATGAAGAGATATAGACTCAGGGCCCACTCGATATAACGGTATCTATTCTCGTCTGGCCAGACACTTTGTGATTTGATCACGGAGATACCGGTATACGTAACGAGGAATGAAGACAAACGAGCAATGAGGATAACTAATGGCTTGTGATCAAAAAGGTTGTTTCACATGGGTGCCAAAACTTCTCTCCTCTAACTTTGTCATATATCGCGAAGCAAAGGGAATAGTATACGATAAACATAAAGGTTCACTCGAAGTCTTTTCGTGTATGTGTGGGAGTCAACATGGGTGTCCATGGCTCCGCTGTTGATTATTGACAAATGACTATAAGTCTGGAAAGCGTTCCAAGTCATGTCCACATAATACCGAACCTATTGGGTCACACACTTAAAGTACAGTAATCTGTTAGAATGCTATAATGATTGAAGGTTTAGTGGAAGCAAGTAAAGAGCAAATAATATGGCTAAGATACTTTGGAATTGTTTCAGATAACTTTAGTTCATATGAAAATGGTAATGGGAAAGCTTACGATCAACCGGAATAGTTTCGGTGATCGGTGGACAGCTTAAACAATATGTTGTGTTCACCGGACATAATAACCTTTGCCCGGATGGCTCCGAAACCCATTTAGATGGCTCCGGAACATTCGTTAGAGGTTCCGGAAGGTATTGGAAGTGCTCCAGAAGTGTCCGGAATGTCCCGAAACGGTCCCGGAAGGTCCTGGAAGCTTCTAGAAGGTTCCGAAAGGTTCCGGGCAGTACCACCCACTGCCCTGCGCCCCTGGCCTTGGGGGGCAAGCCACCTAGGCTGCCCTGGCCGGCCAGGTGGTGGGGGCGCACCAAAAAGGGGTGGGAGATCCTCCAGGTGGGATTTCCAAATACCATTATGGAAGGTTTCCGGTGGGAAGGTGTGGGAAGCTTTGGAAGGCTTGGGAGTCCAAGTTGGACTCCCAAACCTCCTTGAGATGCGCCCTAGGCCCCTTGGCCACCTATATAAGGTGAGCCAAGGGTGGGGGGAAGACACACACAAGTCTCCGGCGCCCCCTGGCTCTCCCTAGTTGCTAGTTGCTCCACTTTTAGACCCCGGTTTAGATTCTAATCTAGATCGGAACTCGCTAGGGTTTTCTCTCTCTAGTTTTCTCAGAAGCGTTCTTCTCTGGACGGCGGAGCGCTGCCGGATTGCTGTGCCGGACGTGTGGATACCGGTGGAGAGATCATAGCTTTGATCTTGCTTCGAGGACCATCTTCTTCTCGGAGATCTGTTCGAGGGATTGTTCGTGGGAGATCTTCTTCGACTACTTCCACTACGTCCACGTTGCTTCACCAACTCTTCTTCCGCTGCAACCGTTGGTGAGCATGAAAACCTAAACCTTTTATGTGATCTATCTTGGATGATCTTGGGTTCTTGTTACGTAGGCACAAAAATTTTGAATTCTACTACGTTTCCCTACACTAGCAACCATATAAGAACTTTTAAAAGTAAAGCAATTAAGGTTAGAGATTCAATTCAAGTCATAACAAGCAAGAGTCTATATTAGCATTGAAACAAGTAACAAAGGAACAAAAGGTGCAAGAGCTCTTGCTGTCCGTGACTCGAATGTCTCCAAATGGTGTTTGCGTGCAAGAAGGGGGATAGGGAATACGAGAAAAAGTAATTCTTGTGTTGAGAACTCAATCTACTAAAGTTTCACACTTGGTCTTCTTTGGAATCTTATCTTGACTCGTCCCCAGACCACTAGCCAGGTACAAGTCAATTTGATCCACTCCTTTTCGATATTTTGAGCACTCATGCAATGCATGAGCGTAAGCACGAGAGTTGACACTTAGGATGGCAAAGAGAGAAATATGGTGGAGGAGGAAGACAAAAAGGATGAGAAAGGCTCACATCAATGAGGACAATCATAGGCAAGAGATGCCAAATGATAGATATGATGTGAGGAGTAGGGATTGCCATGCAACGGATGCACATACGAGCTAAGAAGCTCTCCAAAGGAACTAGTGGGGGTGCATCTAACTTGCTCGCTCATGAAGACCTAGAGCTCGTTTGAGGAGGCTCATCCTTCGAATATGCAAGCCAAGTTCTATAGTGTGAAGGTCCCCACATAGCTATAAGCATAATGATCATCTCTATGGAGTACAAGGATATAGAGGGAGTACTAGTGTGGATCTCTCAAAAGGATAGTAGTGTTGCCCCTTTCTCTCTTTTTATTTATTTTTCTATTTTTTCTTTTTTTGTATTTTTTGTGTCCTCAATGGCTCTTTCTATTTAACTCTCATTTGTCCTCTTTGGGATCTTTTAATGTGTCCACTTTGGGATCTTTTCCTCACTTAAGGGCAACACTCTATTTTACAAGAAGGTAAAGGAGATCTTTCACACTTTACAAGGTACTCAAAACATAAAGAAGATGTAGCTATCATGATGTATGCAATGTATGTCGCTGCCATTGTAGCGGGAACATGTATGACATGAATATCAAGTCATGAAGAGGTGGAAGTTGCATGGCAATATAACTCGGAAAGGCTATGGAAATGCCTTGATAGGTAGGTATGGTGGCTGTTTTGAGGAAAGATATAAGGAGGCTTATGATGACAGAGCGTATCATGCCAAGGGTTTGGATGTACCGGCGAAGGTGGATACCAACTCTCGGAGTGAGAAGAAGGCAATGCACGGCACGGGAAAGGCTAGCAAAATATGGGAAGGTGGAAGTGTCAACTTTCAATGCTTACATTAGTCCGAAGAACTCATGCACTTATTATCGGTAACTCTCAATCTAATAAGGAGGTTCACAAAGAGACAAGTACCCCGAGGAGGAGTGTATGGGGGTTTGGTTATCCTTGCGCATCCTCGACTCATGGTACGTGAGTGTTCTCTGATATTCGACCACTCAGAAGAGTAGTGATCCATCTAGTAGCTAGAGTTCTCAACTAGTTTTGTAGGTTTTGAAAATACACACGGATTGCCCAAAATATGACACCTATCACTAATAGGCAAGAGCTCTTGACACCAAAACTTCAAACATTACTCACAACAATACCTCAAAACTATTGCAAGTTACTACTAAAATTAAATAGCAACCTCAATTACCTACTCTCAAGACAAGACACAACTCAGTGCAACAACCAACTCTCTTTAACAAGATAAACATGAAAACTAAAAAGAGTTCCAGCAACAAACTAAACAAAATCCAAGGCTCTTGCTAAAGACAAACTAAGACTAAAACTAAACATGGCAGTAGCTATGAAAAGATAAAGAACACACAACAGCAAAAAGATAAGCAGGAAAAATCCTATGATGTGTTCTAAATTTTGAAAGTGGAGCGTGTTTCTCTACCACACAAAGTAAGAAGGGATCTAACTTGTTATGAAAAGCAAGAAAAGCTAAAGAGAACTAAAAACAAAACCTAAGAGCGAGACGCTCCAAGCCTAGCACATAACGCATGAAGTGATAAAAATATAGTGAGACGAAGGACGAACTGATGATTGTTGATGGAGAAGGGGATGCACGGGGGCATCCCCAAGCTTAGACGCTTGAGTCTCCTTGAATATTTTTTGGGGATGCATGGGGGCATCCCCAAGCTTGAGCGCTTGACACTCTTGGATCTTCTTTCATCATCTTCCATCACACACTTGAAAACTCCCTTCATACATAACTCATCATAAGTTGATTAGAGAGGTTAGTACCCTTAATAAATAATTTTTCCCACTGGATATAAAGATAATCTTGAAGATCTACTGTTTCTCAAGAGTGCCAAAAAGTTTTTGCAAAGGAAAAAGCAAGCTTAAGGTTTGCAAAAGTTAGGAGAGACAAAACGTGCCAGAATCTGTGAAAAACAGAACAGCAGATAGTAAAGAATTTTTTAGGGGCACTTATGCAACTCAAATCAAAAAATTCAGAACATACGGAAGTTTCGTAATTGTATAGAGCATACTGTGTAAAAATTTCAGCTCAAAAAGATGAACTGGGATTTTTATGGAATTTTTCTGGTCACGAGGACAGAATCTGTTTTCTGGACAGCATGTCACAACTTTTACTTCCCTTGCCGTAAGAGGCTATAACTTGGCACAAAGCTGAAAAATAAAGATACAATGATGTTTCTACAGAAGTAACAATCATCAAGACACAACAAAAGCAAAAAGAAAACACCTAAATTCGTTGCGGGCTGCCTCCCGAAAGCGCTTCTTTAAAGCCATTAGCTAGGCTTAATGCAAAAGATCAAGTTGTATCAATTGAATCAAAAAGCTCTTCGATTGTACAACTAGTCTTAAAAGGTCTTTTAAATAAAGGACTAATGAAGATACTTCTAGGGAGAAAACCAAAAGGCGGAAAATCAATGGAAGATTCATTTATAAAATTATCAAAGAGAGGTATTTCTTCCAAAGTTTTCACGGTTTCAACTTCTTTGGCAATAGGTGGTTTATTTTTAGGTCGGGGAACCTTAGGGACATAGTTGAACTTAGGTTCCCTTCTTGCCGAAGTCTCTACCTTTTTTGGTTTGATTGAGGAGAAAGTAGTTCCTAGAGCATTAATGATTTCCTCAATCTTATCTATCCTAGAAAGATCCGTATCACGGGATTTGATGACCTCCAAAGTTTTAATAATTTTATGCATGGATCTATCAAGACTATTCAAATTCCCTTGAATCTTGCGATCCAACTCATTTATCCCAGTTATACTTGGTATTTCTAACTCTATCTTTTCGAGTTTCTTCATAATCTGAGATAGAGTTATATCTTCTTGCATGCTAGCAATCGGGAGATTTCCAACAAGATTTTCAATAACATTAAGAGACTCCCAAGTCGGGGCTTCTAGAAAATTCCCATTGATAGCAGTATCTAATATGAACCTATTCCAAGGAGTAATCCCGACATAAAAATTTCTAAGCAGGATAGTAGTGGATTGCTTCTTGGTGGCTCTTTTTTGAGAATCATTAATTCTATACCAAGCATCTTTTAAACTTTCTCCACCTTTTTTTTAAAGGTGAGAACCTCTGTCTCAACAAAGGCAAAAGGGCCAGACATAATGACAACTAGCAGGATAAATAAATTTTTTGTAAATTTTGATAAAAGACACAAAGATAAAAACTGAAAGATAAACTAACAAGACTAAAAAACAAAGGTAAAGGGTAGTGTGCAACTCCCCTATCTTAGCACTCGGAGTACCCGGCAACGGCGCCAGAAAACTTCGCTTGATGGCTTCTCGCCCTTCGTTGGTTACCCCAAGTGAAGGTTTGAGATGTAGTGCAGCAGCAGTTTTCCCTCGGTGAAGATACCAAGTTTTTTCTCTAGTAGGACTCCAGAGATGATAAGTAGGTGTCAGCGGCGCAACTGACGCGGACCTGCACACAGACACAGATAACTTTGTTCCCAACGAAGTTCAGAGAGGTTGTCAATCTCTCCGGTCTTGTTGTTCACAAAGGATAAAATGCAAGGGATAATGATAGCAAGTAAAGGAAGTAAAGTAAATATAGCTTGGAAACAGTAATGAGGATATGGAACGGGATACGTGATGTTCACTAGTGATGTCTCTCTCCCAAAAGACGATAAAACTGCTATGCGAGGTAAACAAATTACAGAAGGGCAATTGACAGGATTATGAATGCACCGCAATGCTAACTATGCTACAAAAGAAAGGAAGAGGCTCAAAAGCACGGGCAGTACGCCAAAATAAGTAGACCGAAATCCATCTGCATCTACTACTAATCATCCACCTTAAGATATCTATCCAGAACATCTCGCTGGTATTAAGTTGCGAGCCCCACCCAAAGTGTAAACCCAAAGCAACAGACAACTGCATTAAAAAGAACTTTGCATAAAGTAAACAATCCTTGTAACCGCGGTTACAACCACCGTTGTTTTCCCCCTGGTGGCAATAGCACATCCCCTAGACTCATGTTTCTGTCACTCAAGCGTGTCATCAGGGGGCATGAACCCACAATCTAGCACAACGTTACCTCTTGGAGTCACTACCTACTACTTGGCCAAAGCAATAAACAGCAATGGAGAACATGCAAGAATTACTTAGGAAATAAAATATAAGAGATAAAAACCAAATATATTACTCTATCACAATCTGAACATAATCTCATAATCCATCAGATCCCTCCAAACTCAGCATAGCAACATCAGAAATATTACAAAGGTGCCTCGATCATGTAGGGCAGCTCACGAGGTCTAAACAATGAAGATCAAAGAGGGGAGGAGAACATCACATAGCTATTGATCATGGACCCATGGTCCAAGGAAAACTACTCACGGGACATCCGGGGAGCATCCATGGTGGAGAGGAGACTCCCGGAGGTCAATCCTCCCTCCGGCAGAGTGCCGGGAAGAGGTCTTCTGGTGCTCCCGATCTTGGAAGCGCGGCGGCGGCGGAACAGAGGCGAGTTTGCGGAATAGGGTTCTTCTTCTTGAGTTTCCCCATGACGAAGAATAAATAGGCGAAGGGGGGCAGCCAGAGGTGGACCAGGGGCCCCAGGCGCCCCCCTGGCGCGGCCAGGGGTGGGGCCGCACCGGGTGGCCTCCTGGGGCCCCCTGGCTCCCCTCTGGGCCCCTCCCGGGCTCTTCTCGACGCTTCCTGTACGCTGATTTTTTCTGTATTTTTCCAGAATTTTTCTGGCACTTTTTATATGGGGGAAAACTGAAATAGAAAAACAGCAGAAAATAGGAACTGGCACTGGGGTGCACTGAGTTAGTAGGTTAGTCCAAATATGATCAAAAGTGTATGAAAGTGTATCTAGATCATAGCAATATCACACAAAACATGTATGGAGCAAGCAGAAATTATAGATACGTTTTGGACGTATCATTCATCTATATGCTGTATACTGTAACGGAAATTTCGGTTGAACCTTGATTGGTGGGCAGATTGCTAGATTTGCCAACCAATCAGGGCTTAACCGAAATTGTCCTTTATGGTGTACAGAGTGTGGAGTAATCTTCCGTTGACATCCTATAATGAAATTGCTATACTTTTTTTTTCCAATCCAATAAAACACAAGGTTTCCCCTGCATACAGCTGAATGATTTGTATTTGGTCGATATGAAGTGAAAGATTTCTAGCTAGATATATGTAAGATCAACAAAACATACGATTTCGCCTGCATACAGCCCGACGGTGGCTCATGAGTGCAAGCATATCAAATGCACCGTCGAACGTATGCAGGTGAATCCGAATGGTTTGTATTTGGTCGATGAAGTGAAAGATTTCTAACTAGATATATATAAGATCAACAAAACACACGGTTTCGCTTGGTTACAGCCCGACGGTGTGGCTCTCGTGAGTGCCCGCATATCAAAAGCACCGTCAGACTGCAACCAGGCGAATCCGAATGATTTGTACTCGGCTGATGAAATGAGTGTCGAACATGTCCGAGAGGTGGGCTATATAGGCAACGACAAGCCTGATCCAACGGCTGACAAGCCTGATCCAACGACTCACAAAGCGCTTGAAAGAAAAACGCGATGCGTGTGCTTCTTCCTGATTGGTCGGGGTGAGCTGAAAGAAACAAAGCGCTTGAAGTACCGGTTTGTGGTTGAAACCAGTGCTAAAGACCTTTCTGACTTCATTTGCTATTTTTTGAACTCAGAAAAGGTTGAAACTTTGCATGGTATCATCATTTTACCATAACATGTGTGCAAAAGTTGAGAGGATTACGACAAAAACTGGATGCACTTCGTGTACAAATTGGACCATCTCTTTTAAAGTACGAGGGTTTCAGACGAAAACACATGTGTTTCAAAGGCATTTCATTTTTCTAAACTTATTTCAACTCAAGACTTTTTTTGCATCCAACATGCAACATTCAAAGCCACATACTAAAATCCGTGTGCTTCTTCCTGATTGGTTGGATCCAACGGTTCAGAAGCCTGATCCAACGACTCACAAGCGCTTGAAAGAAACACGCGATCCGTGTGCTTCTTCCTGATTGGTTGGATCCAACGGCTTAGAAGCCTGATCCAACGACTCACAAGCGCTTGGAAGAAACACGCGATCCGTGTGCTTCTTCCTGATTGGTTGGATTCAAAATCGTGTACGGTTAAAAGCGCGTGGAAGAGGATTCCACGCAACGCCAGTCGCCGCTAGTTCTTTTCTCGTGCACTCTTTCCCCTTCCGCGCCACCGCCACCATGCCGCCTCGCCGCCGCCGACCAAGCTACCACGGCGTCCGCGAGCGCTCGGACGGCACATTCATGGCGGTGATCACTTGCGCCAACAACGAGCATGTGTGTCTCGGTAGGTTCCGGCATGCATATTTATCCGCCCGCGCGTAGGACGTTGCGGCGTGGAGGCTCGGTCGCCCGCGCGCGAAGATGAATAACCGCCACTGTCGCAGCTTGGAAGAGGCGGAGAACATGGCAGATCCGCCGCTCCTCCTCACTGAAGGTGACCACCGCCTCCATCGTCGACGAGCGGTGCTCGGCCTCACCTCGGAGCAGGACCAGCGTGCCGTGCAGGATTGGTACGCGAGCCATCCCCGTGAAGCCTCGGAGGAGGCGGAACACTGGACGAGGCTGGCGGCCGAGAGCGCGGAGCGGCGACAGGAGCGTCATGAATGGAAGGAGGAGCGGCGGGCGGCCAAGGCGATGGCGGAGGAGGAACTGGCGAGAGGCACCGCCAACTGGCCCCTCGGTCACCCCCGCTGGATAGAGCTGGAGGATGACATCAGCTCCGACACCGAAGACGATTTCTCCGACGACGAGGAGGAGTAGTTTTTTTATGTTATAGGTTTGAGATGTTAAGTTTGTTGAATGTTTTAAGTTTGCCGCGTCGCCGCCACCATTTGCTCTTTTTCATGAATTTAATGATTTATTTTGAGCTAAATGACCCTAAAATTGGACTAATGCTTGTGGGCGTGACTTTAGTCCCGGGTTGAGCCACAAATCGGAACTATGCTTGTGGGTCAGGAGCGAGGTGCATTGGTCCCGGTTCTTGGCTGGAACCAGGACATATGCCCCCAGAAAAGGTTGAAACTTGGCAACGTATCATCATTTGACCCACATAACATGTGTGCAAAAGTTGAGAGGATTACGGTAAACTGGATGCACTTCGTGTACAAACTGGACCATCTCTTTCAAAGTATAACGGTTTCAAACGAAAACTCATCTGTTACAAAGACATTTCATTTTTCTAAACTTATTTCAACTCAAGACTTTTTTTGCATTCAATATGCACCATTCAAAGCCACATACTAAAATTTCAACCCTTTCTGACTTCATTTGCTATTTTTCATGCATTTAATGATTTATTTTGAGCTAAATGACCTTGAATTTGGAAAGCACTACAACTGAACTCAGAAAAGGTTGAAACTTGGCAAGGTATCATAATTTGACCCACATAACATGTGTGCAAAAGTTGAGAGGATTACGGCAAAAAATGGATGCACTTCGTGTACAAACTGGACCATCTCTTTCAAAGTATAAGGGTTTCAAACGAAAACTCATCTGTTACAAAGACATTTCATTTTTCTAAAATTATTTAAACTCAAGACTTTTTTTGCATTCAATATACACCATTCAAAGCCACATACTAAAATTTCAACCCTTTCTGACTTCATTTGCTATTTTTCATGCATTTAATGATTTATTTTGAGCTAAATGACCTTGAATTTGGAAAAGCACTACAACTGAACTCAGAAAAGGTTGAAACTTGGCAAGGTATCATCATTTGACCCACATAACATGTGTGCAAAAGTTGATAGGATTACGGCAAAAACTGGATGCACTTCGTGTACAAACTGGACCATCTTTTTCAAAGTATAAGGGTTTCAAACGAAAACTCATCTGTTACAAAGACATTTCATTTTTCTAAACTTATTTCAGCTCAAGACTTTTTTTTCATTCAATATGCATCATTCAAAGCCACATACTAGAATTTCAACCATTTCTGACTTCATTTGCCATTTTTCATGCATTTAATGATTTTTTGACTATTTTAAAGTATTTCACAAACTAGTATTTCAAAAGAATTCAACTTGAAAGTATTTAAATTTGAAAACCACTGCCACTAACAGAATATTTATAATTATGTTTTAACCTAAAATAAAAAGATTTATTAAAAAACTCCAACTGTTCTAATAGCTAGTCAAAATATAAAAACAAATATAAATCTAAAAAATAAAGGTTTAGAACCGGTTTCAACCACGAACCGCTGCTAAAGGTCCCTCCCCTTCCCGCGTGTATTTTCTGCCGAAAATGGATGAAATTGGTGACCTTTAGAACCGTTTTGTGGCTGAAACCGGTTCTAAAGGTCCATTAGCACCGGTTGCTGCTACAAACCGGTGCTAAAGGTCCATGGTATATATATCGGCACTTGGCGTCAGTTCCGTCCACCGCTTCAATTCGTCACACCACGCCGCCAGGCTGCTGCTCTTCCTCGCCAACGCCGCCGTCGCCTTCCCCGTCGCCCTCTCCAGCGTACGTCCACCTCCCCGCCGCCGTGGCCATGGTCCGTAGTGGTCGAACTTTTGCTATAGATGCGCGCCGCTGTGGTCGAACTTGCCGCCGGCCGTAGTCGCCGTGGCCATGGCCGTAGTGTCCGCCATGGCCGTAGATGATCGACCTCCCCGGCCCGCCGTCGTGGCCATGGCCGTACGTGGCCGCCATGGTCGAACGTACTTGCCGCCGGCGCCCGTAGATGAAATTTTTATAGATTTTTTGCTACATGTCATTAATAAATTGTTGATGCAATTAATTTGCTAGATTACTTGATATATGTATTAGTGATATAATTGTTGCATTCATATATATTATGGTTCATCACTATTTTCTTCCTTTCTAGAATGTCGATGATTAAATTACATATTGGAGATGGGCCAATGAGGCACAATTTGTATTACTTCTCATGTTATATTTGTATAATTTTCATTATAATTTTATTACTTTGAATTAATTTTATAATTATGAACACATAGTATGTCTCATCCCAAGTGTGAGATTTGTCAAGACGACTCGGATCGATGCAACGATCCCGTGTTTGATGAAGCAGACACATACTTTTTCATCACGCTTAGGTCCTGGTTCCAAAATGTTACGGTATGTAACTTGCACGACATGTTCTTGTTATGGTGCATGCATGCATGACTTAAGTTTATGTTTATAACGTATCATTTTTTTCTAATTCAACTAGTGCATCCCTTGCTTTGCAAGACGCCACGTTTGTGACAAGATCAATATTCAAGATTTCGATGAAACTATTAGTAAAGAACTTAACATTAAGACGAAACATTTCGTTGTTAAGGTTAAGATCTTTAATCAACCAAATGCCACATTCTTTGGCTGTTCAAAATGGGATGCATTATGCAAGACATATGCATTTCATGATAATATGAAAATAATATTTGATCTTGGACGCCGTCGTCGAGGATCCAATGTTTTTCGTGATGATAAAATTTCGATGGAACTAGGCTACATGATTCCAGTTCGATGTTCATCTGAGTTTGTTAAACAACAATTTTGTTACTTCTACAACTTATTTTTCTTTGCTCCAAATGTTTGACAACTCATTTATAATTGCCAGCTTATGTTCTTGCCACGGAAGAAGTAAAAGATATTTTTGATTGTACCTTATATAACAATGGCTTCGACCTAAGTATGAATGAACAACATGCATTTATCGAAGTTATTAAATTGGTACCTTCGTATGCGAACTATTTAAGGGCTGGCCGTCCTTTTGGAGCATATGTGCCATTTGTCTTTAAGTTGGAGGACTATATGCTTAAATGGTCTAGCCTGGTATGATTTTTATCATTCTCCCTCAGTAGGCTATATCTTTTTTAAAAAGACATTTTATTAATTATACTCATTGCTAACTATGCTACTAATATGTATGTTCTTCAACAGAAGATACCGCAAACTTGTACGCCTAAATGGATGTTGGGATTTAAAGACGAAGTTACAATTGTTTGTGCACGGCCTTGTACAGAACCTTTCCAACATGATTATTACACTGAAAGTGAATCAGATGGTTGTGTCAAAATCAAAGCATGGTTAAAGATAGTGGTCCAGAAGAATCCAAAACCTGGAGACAGGTTGTTCTCTATCCTCTATCGTGGAGAATATGGACTTCCTTTTTTTGTTTATTTCTTGTTACCTTCGCGTGTTTGATTAGATCCTATATATTAGGAGTGAATTCGAAGAATTATGTCCTATATATATATTTAGTAGTAGTGTATCTGAACAAATTAGGTTATCGAAGTTAAACTAGGAAAAATCTTTGTGTTGGATATAATGGCTTTCGTACTTGTTCTTATTGAAATTAAATTATATATTGTCCTATATATATGAGATGTGATCGATATATTTAGACTATATTGTCTGTGTGTATGAGATGTTGTGAAGCATATGTACCGAGATACACATCTTGTAAGTGTATGACGCAGGAACCGCTTGATATATTCATATATTGATCATCTTCATTAAATAATAAGATTGCGGAGAACCTTTAATTAATAATTCAAAAACAAAACTATTAAACCCTTAAACCACGAAACCTTTAGAAGCGGTTTATGTTACCAACCGGTGCTAAAGGTGCCCAAGCCCTCGCGCTGCCGTGCAACCACGTGGCCTGGCTGGAGCTGGTTTAGAACCGGTTCGTGGGGAACCGGTTCTAAAGGCTTTACTCTTTAGCATCGAGCCTTTAGAACCGGTTTCAAAAACCGGTTCTAAAGGCACCCTAGAACCGGTTCTAATGACCTGTTTTGCACTAGTGATATGACAGGCCAGCGAGACAAGAGACGACGCAAACCCCTAGCCGGTTAGAACTCCATGGGAGGGAGGCTGCATCCCCACTCCATCGCGATGCATCTGGGCCGAAACCCTAGGCGTCGTCGCAAGACCACGACCAAGGCGTTGCGAGGGAGGACTTGACACGGGGCGACCACTGACGCAAATGCCGATGACCTGAAGGTCAACGTTAATGGATGCACGGTTCCCCACTAGAGAACTCACCGCCCATCGGGTGTGTGTGGGGGGGGGGGGGGAGGGGGTAAGATCGCGAGGATGAGGCGACACACCCCTCCGTCATCTTCCTGGAAGTCGGCTCGCCTTCACCGATCGCTCGTTCGGTGGTGCCTACGAGGTGGGGTAGGGTGAAAGGGGTCTACGGTGGCACTGACAAGGGTTCCCCCGCTGTCGTCAGGGAAGACAACATTCCAAAACAATAATGCATACGTAACATGTAACATTTACATCTCTGACATACGAAGCACAAGTACAAAATTCCATGGATACAAACCAGAGTCAAAAACAGGTAAAAGCAGAGAAACAACAGTGGCTGTGTTCGGTTTGAGGAGGTTTGACATGGATTAGCAGTGAACAAAGCTCAAATTCCTGCCAATCAATCAATCAATCGCTCTTAATCCACGGCAATCCCTTCCAAACCGAACACGTACGCATGCCCTCAAACCCTCTGAAATCAAGCACCAAGAATCAACACTCCACGCATAACAACAGGAAAAAAAAAGGAATCGGACACCAAGAATCAACATTCTACTGTAGCATCGCCATGGACGCGGCCACGGCGAATGCCAGGGCATAGCCCGCGCGGACGACGCCGGCGCCGTTGGCTCCCGGCGCGGGCGCGGTCGTGGTTGCCCCTCCGTCGGACGTCGTGGCCGCGGCGGGCGGGGTCGTGGCGCTGGTGTCTCCTGCGCGCGGGGACGCGGCGACCGGCGCCGGAGCGGACGCGGCGGGCGCCGGGGAAGGGGCAGCGGAGGAGCGGGTCCGCTGCGTCTTGAGCACGCGGACGTTGAGCTTCTGGCCGGCGGCGCAGTGGCCCGGCACGCCGCAGATGAAGAAGCGGTGGCCGGGGGTCTTGATGGTGACCTTGTCGTCGCCGGAGGTGTGGGTGGCGATCGGCGTCGAGTTGGTGCAGCTGCTGTAGTCCGCCTTCTTCACCTCCAGCACGTTGTGGATGCCCTTCGGGTACTTGAACTCTGCATGCAGTTGCACACACGCACATCAAAACTGTTTACTTTTAGAAGACATTGTCTTTTGGATCACACCAAATGGATGAAATGAAATCATCACGCAAAGTGGCAGGAATGGAACCAAAACGTGCAACACAAGGTAGGTAGATAGATCGATGGATCCATCGGCAGAACGAATGAGTAGACTGACTTTTGACAACAAAGCTAAGCTAGCAAGCTGGTGCAGACGGCATGCTTCTGATTATTTTTCATGATTAAAGTGCTTCACTTTACAACCAATGAGGAGTCCACGATGCAGATGCAGCTGCTCATTTTTCTTCACAACGCAAATGATTTCCTAGTGGTTTCAGATCTGCTATGCTCAAAAAACAACCTCTCGTTCTGTACTGAAATGCAGATCTAGCAGCCACTAACTATTACTATGGTCTATGGCATTTACGGTTTTGCGGGTTCAGATTTCACCGGGCCAAGTAGCCCATGGAGATTCTATTTTTTCTTTTGTGAGTTCAGATTTCACAAGCCGAACATTGCATTTTTGTTTCAGAGGAGTCTGAGTACAGAACAGTTGAGCTTACAGTTATATGGATCATGTCAATACTGTGCACAGGGAGCACGCAGCCTCTGTGAACGCCTTGAAGACCCACCGACCACATAAAACCTCGATTGCTTGGTGTGCATTAAAATCAAAGAATGTCGACTATATTTTTACTTAAATTTCGATTTTCATTGCTTGATGTAAAAAAGCAGGATTCTTCATCTAAACGCAAGACACGAAAAGAGAGATGGACGGTGCATTTCTAAAGTACTCTGCCGAAGGTGACAAGTCCTTAGCACTCCATCTTTTTTCATCAGTAATTACAGAGAGAAAAGAACAGATCCCCCTGATCAACAATCACAATATGTGCCACTTAACTAGTACTTCTATTTTTCTTCTTTAAGAAAATAGATTTGCTAGGGCACATCTAGATGTGCACATCTAAATCCTATACTATTGATTCTACATAAAGATTCATTTAGATATATTTATTATATTTCTTCTTTTCATTTCTAGTTTGATTAAACACTTAGATGTGCTCTAATTAAAGCACATCTAGAAGTGCCCTACACAAATCCGAAAGAAAACTAGACACTACATTGAAGTCTGAACAAAGATGTAGTGCGGCTAAACTGAAAATTACTTGCAGTAGTGTGAAGTCTGAACTCTGAATTGAGGAACTTACCGATGACGTCCCCAACTTTGAAGGTCACCTTCCCAGCCCAGTCGGTGTAGTTGACATTGCCGAGGATGGTCCACCCGGAGGAGCCCCCGACCTGGTACACCGCCGCCGACGAGGTCGCCGCCATGCCGGCCAGCGCCAGCGCCATCACCACGGCCATGGCACCCATGCCCTTCATCTCTCTCGCAAGCTGGAAAGGGAGAAGAGCAGAGCACACGGAACGAATGTGTGTGTACCAGAGTCGCGCTTTGCCTTGTCCTCCTTTGCGAGCGCCAAGGAAGGCCATTTTATAGCCCCTCTCATTCGGCTTTACTGACGATTTTGCCCCCTAGCATCGTGTTCGTTTCTTCCATTTCATACCAAATCACTTTTCCTATGTACAGTACCATATAGTATTAAGCAGCACTCGAGTAATTAGAACCTCGTTTGGGACATATATATAGCTAGGTTTTTTGTCTAACACAAACCTGACTTGGGTGGAGATGCATGGTTATGGTTGGTCCGGAGCATAATTTGGGGGGCTGGTCTTTGATTATCCATTCATCCTCTGTGTTCCTTGAGTAAAGCAAACTCGATCAAAAGCTGGCTGTCAATCCAAGTCTTGATCATGAGGCTTGTTCGATGGATCGTTCTGTGAGTGCATGCAGCTGCTGGTACGTGCTGTCAAGTCCTTTGGACTGGAGATCTTTTCCTTTTTATGGAAGCAACGGCTGGGAGCATGCATATGTGCAAAGCGCTCTGTGTTGGTGCAGGCACATCTTCCTTCCTTCCTTAGTCGCGGCGTGAATGTGATGCCTCTCCATATTCATATTCAGTAGGAAAAGGCTGGCGGGGTCGATCGATCGATCGGCTCAACTTTTGTTTTACTATGCATGTGAAGAGATGAGGCTTTTGCAGGATATATATATCGTGTTTAATTACATCTGTGATCTGTCTGCCCCAAAACAAGCAACATGCAGTTTGCAAAGGCGGGTAATAAACAGCTAGCTACCCAGTGCACACTTTTGGCTCCCGGGCTGCTACAGGGTGGACTTTATTTCGAAAAATTCAAAAACCATATTTAAATATTTCGAGAAAATCCAAAATCAAATCCATTGAACTTATATGTGTTTTGCACTATCCTTCGAAAAATTTCGTTTAAAAATATTACGAATGAAAGGTTGTGCAAGAAAGACAAAATTGCAGGCCAGCAATCTAAAAAATCGGTCCATTCTAAATATCACATTTGTATTTTTTTTGTATGCTACATGTGAAATCATAATTTATGAAAATTTACAGATATGTATTATATTTGTGTATGTTTGTTTACAAAAATGTTTTGAATTTTTTGGTAAAGATTTTTTTTAATTTCATAAAGTCCGCCGTGGAGCCCGTTCACGAAAGTGAATTTCTTGCAAGCTACCTCAATACATTGTATCGTTCAATCGTCTACTTTGGATGTTATTATTTTATATATAAAGCGAACCAAAGAATGTTATCTGAGATATAGACAGCTAGCGCCTAAACGCCTATTATCTGAGTAATTTAGAATAGTATAACCGAAACAGAGCTTTCTCACGTGTTTGGAAATTTAGACCATTGATTTCAAAATGTTAACCTAGTCAATACTAATTAGTTCATTAACATAGTGCCTTGTTTTTTTTTTCTTGTCTAATATCGATTTAGCTGGGCCGAGAAAGTTTTGTGGGCTTTAAAACGGGCCGACGCACAAGAGCAGTGCGTTTTAGGCTACCACCCCTCAAAAAAGAGAGTAAATGCCTACTAGGACAGAAGTAACATTTCATCCAATGGCTAGGAATGTTCCGGTAGCCTAGAACGACCCATCATCACTCTCGTGTGTCGGCTTGCTTTAAAGCCCACACAACTTCCTCGGCCCAGCCGAATCGGTATTAGACAAGAAAAAAATCGATATATTAATGAACTAATTAGCATTGACTAGGTTAGCATTTTGAAATCAGCGGTCTAAATTTCCAAATACGTGAGAAAGCTTTGTTTGGATTCGGTCATACTGTCCTAAATGAAGAAGTTGTGTCATGTCATCATTCATCGCCAAAATGGATATTTTGTAATACTACAAACATATTTAATTCTACATAATTTGCACTTAAATATTAAAAACTCTTGAATTCATATAATAATAAAAATTCTTAGAAACATTATAAATAGACGTGCGCAGCAACACGCTTCATCAAGGTTCTAATGGACATCAGAGTTGAGCAAGGTAGGAGGTCTTTCAGGATTGAGGGTGCAAGGACTTTATTCATTGTAAAAAAAAGGGAAATATTCGGGAGGTGAACGTTAGAATTCCCATCGCCTCCTCTGAACTGCATCTACGGCGTTTGTTTCATAATAGATCACCCAAATCTTACAGTGGAGAAGAACGACACAACTTTTTTTATTCATTAGATGATACCCCGCGCGTTGCTGCGGGAACTGCTAATAAATAATTTAATATTTTGAAATATAGAAAAAATTATGAAACATAATATAAGTTTATTATAATTCTTTGAAATTAATATTGTTTTGACTCAAAATATAAGAATTTTTTAAACAAAAATTGATGATAAATAAAAAATGAGTGTCTTTAAAAAAACATTACCTTCACAATATATCGGTGAGATGATATAAGATGAAAAAAA
This sequence comes from Bromus sterilis, assembly GCA_950022295.1. Lineage (NCBI taxonomy): Eukaryota > Viridiplantae > Streptophyta > Magnoliopsida > Poales > Poaceae > Bromus > Bromus sterilis. Next base: position 445,732,138 of record OX465595.1, on the reverse strand, counting down.
TGTTGAGTAGACACAATGGAGACATCACCTTTGATTAAACATATTACAATGATAGCAATTACCTATGTGCATTCATAAAAAAATCACATAGAAAAAATATGAGGTAACTTATAATTTGATTCTCTATAAAAAAAAGTCACTTATAAATTTGAGTGCAAAAGAAAGTTATATTTATATATGATAAGTTGCATGTGCATGTGAAGTTAATGGGAGCTCCCTTATGTGGCATACTTTGCATTGCCTAGTGGGAAAGAAAATTAAAATGATTGGCTTAGTGGGATGGTGAGGTGGACACCTTGCATGTTGAGAGAATTGGGACCAACTTCTTAAGAATGTTAGATTTGCTATAACACATAAATGACATGCACACCAGTATAACTAGACTCATGTGTTATTGCATTGGCCATTTCCATTGTCCTTCATCTGACAAATATGTGTTTAATTTCTAATTTTTCATGCTATTTATTAGTGATGGTGAAATAAAAAAACTTACAAAATGTTGTAAATGCTTGAAAATTTTACAACAGTTATTTTCTTTTTCACTTGACCGTAATTATATTTTTTTGAAACATGGTGATTTGATGATGGCAATTTTTTTAATCATGACAACTTTATTTTCTATGAATCATGGCAATTCGATTATTGTTTGGAACGATGGAAATTTTAGTTTATAGACTACGGCAAAAAAACTTGACATGGCAATTATAGTTTTCAGACTATCGAACCGAAATTAAAGAATGGAAATTTTAGTTTTATAGCATGACAAATGTATTATTGGTACCATGACAAATTCAGCTTTGGACCATGGCAAATTTATTTTCTATACAAAGACAAATTCAACTTTGGACCATGACAAAAAAAATCGTACAAAGACAAATTCAGCTTTGGATCATGGCAAATTTGTTTTCTGTACAAACTCAAATTTAGTTTTGGACCATGGCAAATTTCACACAAAAAATCCTCGACACAAAATTACCATGGGTATAGTTCTATTATGATTTTTCAGAAAAAATATGATATATATTTATTTAATAGTCAATGAATTTTTTTCATGTAGCTACACATTTTTTGTCATGCGAGTCTCTTATACAGTGCAAAGTTAGTTTTGTCATGTGTGGCAATTTTTAACTATTTGCATCATTTTATTTAAAAAATTTATTATTGTTATTTTAAAGTTAGGAGCTGAGGGGATAGTTTTTGGGTCAATTAACAAGAAAGGGTTTAGTTCTAAGTTTTTCCCTTATAGAATTGAATCATTCGCTTGTTCCTCCTTTGTGGAGTGAACGATACGTTTGCTCCTCTGATCGTAAAACCGATATTTGTTTCAAATTAGCATCCAAAATGTATTATTGGCTGATTGTCCATTCTCCTGTCGACATTAAACAATCGCGGCGATTGAGAATCCACTTCGGTGACCGTATTCAAACCGGCTGTCCAGCCCCCATCCGCTATTTACACATGGCCGCACATGGCACTATTCGCATCACACCACGTCTGCTTCCATTTCTTTTTCATACTTCACCTTCGCCATGAGGACGAGTTCTAGAGCATTGTTATGGGACACTCTCCAAGGAGTAGAAACGTGAGTTGATTGACATCTCCGTGTGCAACAATTATACTACCTCCATCATAGTTTACAGGCCTTGCGCGTATTTTTTAGGTTGTCAATTTAACCCACATAACCTAAGATATATGTTACAAAAATTATATCATTTAAAAATATAACATCTGAAGTTTATGATGATATATTTTTTATAATATATGTTTTATTTTATGTTGATAAATTTAGCGATCTAGGAATACGTGTGCGTCTCATAAACTGTGACGGAGGGAGTATATGTTTTAAAGGCCGATGCTCAAGATTCCCTTAGGTCCATCTCCAGGTGTTAGTGCATTTTCTTAACAAAGGCACAAGCGGCACCCAAGTCAGATTAATAAAACTCAAATCAGGCACATTGATACAAAGCCTACACAAACAAATTAAAAGTACAACTGGAGTAGCTCTTAATAAAGCAAAGGGATCATGATCTCGGCTCAATACCAGTTTACAGGCTCAGGTGCTGCATCAAATGGGACCCCAAAGATCATGGGTTATTTTCTATCAGTACTGTGCAAGCTAGCTATGAGACTGATCTCAAAGGTGAAGACCTATTTCAAGTCTTAGCTATTTATCATGCTAATAAAACACATTTCCAACTTCAGCAAGGTTGGTCTGGATACAAAGGATGTACCCAGATTGGCCACAGTCCAGCATTGCATTTTAAACTCTTTCATGCTTTGATGCAAGTTCCATGTGACCATTCTGTTTTTCATGTGACTTTCAAGCGTATTCACTCTCTGTTTCGTTGGACTGGTATGAAATCCTTTATGAACGATAGTGTTCAGAGTTGCTTTGCTTGCCAACTGGAATCTGAACTGGTACGGTATGCATGCACATTGTCTCCTTTACTTGTTCCTACAAAACCTTGTGATATGTTCACTATGCAATTTATTTCCGAGCTTCCAGTTTCAGGAAATTTTGATTGCATACTGGTCATTGTTGATAACTTTTTCAAATATGGGCATTTTCTTCCATTAACACATCCTTATACTTCAGAAACTGTTGCTGATACTTTTCTGGGTAAATTCTTATGGATTACATGGCCTTCCCTTATCTATTGTGTATGAAAGAGACCCGTTTTTATTAGTGGTTTCTGATAAAGATTCTGAAGGATCCTTATATCGCATCAACCAGTTAAAAATGGATGAGATCAAATCTTTATCCCAAGTGTGTCATCGGCAGAATTTACTATTAGTCAGCACTCAGCACTCACACCTCTAGGGGACATCACCATCCGTGTTTAGTTTGCATTATGTGTACACGTGATCATATAACTTTTTGCACATACAGCCTCACGTCTCAAACTCAACTACATAATGACTCAGAAAATAGAACATGATGAAAATCTTAACGAGGATAACTCTAACACCTGCATCTGGTCTAATTACAAGCAACAGACAAAATGAGTTTTTCAATCAAATATGTAAATACTCAGTAATATGAAAGAGTTGATCACACTTGCCATGTGATGATAAAGATAAAAGGGCTTGATCTTGTCGACTAAGAACTAGAACAAGAATTATTGATTACAAAATTGCTCCCTCCATTCTAGGCAAACATGTGAACAATTGAAAATCATCTAATTTGTAACGGAGGGAGTACTAGAAAACAAACTGGCATATGCCACAAAACTTCAATCCGTATACCGGACGCTCTCCTCGGGCAACCAAGGCATCATCTCAAGGAACTGTTTCTTATCGTAGTTACCGGATATCTCCAGGAAACGGAGTCTCGGTGTGGACAAGCTCATGTGCATCCTCTCTTCTTGGGGTTCTTCCTGGTGACGACGGTGGATATCGGTGCGGCAGTGGTCGATGGTGAGGCGCTCCAGCGAAGGCGACACGAGCGCATCACCATAGAGGCAGCAGCACTCGAGGGTGAGGCGGAGCAGCGCCGGGCAGCAGGAGAAGTCGAGCTGGCCGCCGGCGAGATAGACGGCCAGCTTCCCTCATCATCGTCGTAGTAGTAGTACTCCGGCATGTTGCAGTAGACGCACTCATGCCGTCTCTTCAGGTTGGCGTCGATCTCGAACGAGCGCAGCGGCGGCGCCGAGGCGGATTCACGGCCGATTAGGAGGTTGTTGACGAAGTGGCAGAAGCCGTCGCCCTCCCCGCGGACGTGGATGGCCGGGGCTGATCTCCAGAGGTGGCGCCACCGGCGGGAGAGAAGGGATGTGTGCACGGCATCGCGCGAGGGCAGGAAGGAGAGCACGTGGCTCAGGAGCTCGTCCGGCAGCGCACCCAACAGGTCGCCGCCGCCCCTCATTCATCACAGATTCGGCCGGCGGCTCAAGGGCAGCAGCTATATATACTCCTAGGTCTGCGGGGATAGAGGACAAGGTCAATTGATCGAGAGCCTATCTAAGCGTCACCAATTTTTAGGTGTCCGACACCTTTTTAGTGTGGAAGCATACAATCTGCGGGATGGAAATATCTTCTTTTAGTTGTGATGAAAATATTTTCTGTGACCGCAAGAAATACATCTATGATATGTTAAAGGCATCTAAAACGCAATGTGGCAAAACACTTCATGATCGACAAGTACTGCTCAAGAGTAGATGGGATTGAACGATAACGGTCAACTTGACATGGTCAGATGGAAGGCCGGCACGATTTTAATGTGGATGCGGTAATCGAGAAGCCTACTTCGCATGCCCAGACTATTTAAGCAAGGCTTTGGCGTCATCCAAAACACATCTCTCATTCCCACACCCCGTCCCCTAGCTCCTCTCCTCTTCGCACAAGGTCGTTGTCGCTTCTGTCCTCTCCTCATCGATGGGAAGTACGACCAGAGCAGGTGGTTCTCAGTGTCAGCACGTGGATCCATATCAAAGTCGATTCTAATAGATCCCTTGGTAAGATACCCTGTGCTAGGTGTTCAGAACTTGGTGGTGATAGAGGGGTAGATTTTACCTAGGTTCAAACTCTTCGTGGAGAAAAAAAATCTAACTACTGTTTGTGCTTTATTGTGTCGGAGTGTGTATAAAATCATTGTTAAGGATATCTCTTATTGTTAGCATTTCGATCGATTGAAGATTAGATATTCATCGAAAATCGGCTAATTAAATGTTTTATCGGTTGACTGTTAATCGCCTTTTTTTTTGCAAATCCATTTCTAACACTAAAATATGTTATATTCAACACAAAAATATATTGGACGAAAGTGTTACCTTAATTATTTTCCTTTGAATACTTGTACAATGACAAACAAAAGAGGACAACATACGTATTACGTAACAAGGTCCAAAAAACATAAATAAACACAGTTTTCTGCACACATTTTACATTCTTAAAAAGTTGGTCTCAATTCTCTCAACATGTAAAGTATCCACCTTAATGTGTCCACTAAGCTATCCACCTCAGCAATTTTGCCAAATCAGCTAATCTAAACATGCCACGTCATTCCTTCAGTTTCCATTTACTTAACCGGCCGAAGCCACACCCCCTTTTGCGTTTGGTTTCCAGCGCTAAACCACTTGAGCCACTACATGCATTCTCCTAGGCCATTATTTAACATTTTAATTAACCAGCACGCAGATTGTGTTGCAACTCAATCCCTCGTCTCCTTCTCTACCTTAAAGTTCCATCCCAAGCCCTCGTCTCCTTCTCTACCTTAAAGTTCCACTGTTACCATTTATTTCTCCGGCCCCTAGCCGCCGCGCCATTATAGCCTTCTCCTTCAACTCCCTTGTGCCATCGAGTTTCATGCAAATTGCAAGCATAAAGTCCTGGCAAATCAAGTACTAAAGCCTCTACTGTGGCATCCAATTGTGGTGACCGCAACCTCAGCCCCAGCTACATCAACTCAGAGGCGTAGCTAGGCCCCAGGCTACACTGGCCATGGCCTCGGGCGTCACAAATACTTTCCTTCGTTAAATGTTCATATTGTACCACTGATAATCACTAATTAGCAATGTTCTTTGCTTCTGACACGGGGCGTTCCAAAATCCTGGCTACGCAACTGCATCAGCTGCCTATGATATCTGAGGCATCCGGATGGAGTAATCGGTGGCCTAGGGTGCAATTATCATATTTCTCTTCTAGTCTTCCTACCCGAGTCGTTCCGTCTACTGTAATTGCTGAAATCGATGAATCTGAAGACCTCCTGTTTGTTTCTCCCATGAGTGCTCCCTGCATCTTATTACTCGACACCGGGTTATATTTTTAAGTAGTTGGTCTCAATTCTCTCAACATGCAAAGTATCCACCTCAATGTGTCCATTAAGCTATCCACCTCAACAATTTTATGGGCAACGTCTTCTCGGGTCACCTTGTGCGTGGGCGCTAGTTAAATGATTAAGTTTTTTTATAACAGTTAAATGATTAAGTTAAACACACTCACTGTATGCGACGATCATGCATATGAACACGGTGAACATACAGCAGTACCATGATCAAATCAACATGTACATATAAGCTGTTGCATCATTATCACGGAATCCATCATTCAAACTCCACAATTAAAATTACAGGATGTCCATCATCATCGCCACCCGCCAATAACTACCGACCGATGGATATACGAGGAGGAGGATTAGATGTCGAATGAGTTCTTGCCGGTGAACTTGACCTCGATGGGGCTGACGTTCTTTCCGATGCTGCGGAAGTTCTGGCCGACGCCCTGCCTGCCGGCGTTGACCTTCTCCGGGTAGACGCCGTCCTTAGGGTGGAGGTACTGCACCTCGCCGTTGGGGAAGACGCGGTAGAACTGGTAGGCGATCTTGTACTTGGAGCGGAGGCGGTTGCCGAGGGCGAGGCACTGCTCCTTGCGGGCGAGCTTGAGGAGGTTGGGGCCCTCGCGCATGATGGCGGCGCCTCCGGTGGGCATCTCGAACACCTGCTCCTTGGGGGAGGTCCAGGTGATGACGTAGAACTCCTCCACCTGGGCCTTGCGGAGCAGGCCGCCCGTGCTGCCGCCGAAGATCGGGGACGGGGTGGACGGGTCCAGCTGCGGCGGCACGAAGCCGGCGGGCGCGGGCGCGGCCTCGGCGGGCGGCGCCGCGGGCGGGGTCTCGGGCGCCGCGGCGCAGAGCGGGGCCGGGCCGCGGGCGGATGGCATGGCGAGGGTGGCCGGGCGGGGCTTGGCGGAGGGCGACCAGGCGGCCGTGATCAGGTGACGGGTCGCCGCCGAGGCTTGCGTGGCCATGGCCATGGCGGTGGCGCGCTCTAGCTCGGCGGTTCTTGGCGAGGAGAGGAGAGGAGACGAGAGGCCACACGCGCGCGCGGGAGAGAGATGTGGTGAGTGGGGAAGTGATGACTGGTGGGTGATGAGTAGAAGAGGTATTGGCTTCGGGGTGGCGCGAGCGGATAAGGGGATATGGCGATATGAGGCCGGCCAATGGGGAGCGCGGATTTTGATACGGCCTGGGTCTCCGCACCGCCGCCACACGACGCGCACGGCCGGGCCCCGATAACCATGGCGTGCAGCGGCCACGCGACGATGATCGTCGGATCACTCTCTCCACGGTTCATCGACTCTCGATCCTGGCTACGTTCGTTTCGTCTAGAGCATTTCAACCAGTGTCCCCAATCTGTCCCTAAGGATCATTTTTTAACGCCGGCGCTAAACTTTTTATCTAGTCGTGCTTTCAAAAGTTCAAATTTCGTCAGATTAGACCGAAATTGATTCTGGCAAACCCAAATTGGCGAAAAAAAATGACGTGAAAAGAAATCGCGCGCAGATTCTCGCCGGCCCGTCGAACGGGCGACTGCCGCTTCGTTGTCTTCATCGCTTCACCTCGGCCTTCCCGCGTGAATCAAACTTGTCGCCGGTCAGCCTTCCAGACGAATCAATGTTACCGCCGAGCAGTCCAATCGGCCACGCGACAAAGTAATGACCGTCGCCGCCGCATGTTCCCGTCCTTTCGCACCGTGCGTTCACACCCCTCCCGACCTCTTGCCGCTATAAAAGGAAAACCCTCGCCGTCGTTCGCCCCACACAACTCTCTCGCCTCCATTCCCTCTCTCGCCGCACACAACTCTCACGCCTCTCTCTCCATCCTCCCTCGAGCAACATGGGTGAGCGCTTCCCCGGCGACGGCGCGGCGGCCAACAGCTTCGGCCGCCGGTGGTTGCACGAGTGGGAGGCTCACCTCCTATAGCAGGCCAACTACCCTGCACCGCCAGACAAGCGTGTCCCCGGCTCATGGAAGCTCAGCGCCGAAGGCGTCCCCGTGCCACCGTCGCCCGCTGGTGAGGAATTTGCCGCCGAGATCGAGGCCATACGTGACGCCATGCCGGCGGTGGCGCGCGACGAGCCAAAGTTCGTCGCGAACAACCACGTGTTGTGGACGGCATACTTCGATCGCCGCCACGCTGAGCGATCGGCGTCCACCAACGGCGGTTCGACGCAGTCCGGGCGGTAGAACTCCAACGGCCGCTACCTATGGTACCCATCGTCCTCGCGCATATCGAGGGATGCAACTAGCCGCCGCTGGAGTACCCGGCACTGTCTCTCTCGCACTCTTGCCGCTGCGAGTTGCCGTGGTCATCCTCGCACGACGGCGGTAGCACGACGTGGATTCCACGGCGCATGGAGACGGCCACCCTCTCCATTTTATACCTACTTTTTATTGTGCTCAAATTACCCTTTAAAACATTTTAGGTCACCTAAATGCCCTTTTGTATGGTCAAAGTCATTTGTTAATTATTAAGGAAATTATAACTAATACATATGTACCCAGAAAAATGCAAATAAGATACCAATTTTTTTTGTAAAATAACACCTATGCGCGTGTGTCATTTTCATTCATCACCTATAAGAGCATTCATTTGCATTCATCCTACATATATCATTAATGCAATTAACCCTAACATATTTTTACAAAGTTTTTATCATAACACAAATGACATGCACATATAGTTGATATTTCTTTGAACATTTTTGTACTTTATTTACATTTTTCTAATTCATAAATTTTTATGAATTTTCAAAGTAATGGTCAAATGATTTTTACCAATGAAAAGGGCCTTCGGGCGACATAAAATAATTGATAAGGGAAAATTTAACAACAACAAAAAATTAGAGGTAAATACGATTAATGGATTTGATTTAGAAGCACAAATGTAAATATCTCATAACTAAAATGGTGAAAAAAAAATGAGGTTGTGGCCTGTGTGTGGCCTCCGGCATCCTGGACAGGTCAGTCTGGCTTTCTCGTTCGAACAAGGCTGCGCTGTGTCTTGCGTGAAGCGAGATATAAACGCAGCCGTCGTGATATATAGACCGTTGTTGGCTCGCCTGAAGTGTGAATTCGTAATGGGACGGGCCAGTGGCATTGTACGTTAGATTTATTTTATTAATTTTGTTTATTTATTACCTTTTCTAATATTTCAGAGAAATATAAATTCATATGTTACACAAATAAATTACTTAAATTTTGAAAAACTCTTTGTACAATGTTAAAATAATGGTGGTGGAACTTTTAAAAAATGTTGACGACATTTACAATCAAAATTCAACACGCATTTGAAAACAATGTTCAAAACATGTGTTTGAGAAAAAAAATGTTAATCATGTACTCTAAAAATGTTAACCTTGCATAAATTTAATGTTTACATGTTTAAAAATATAAAAAATGTTTATGAAACAAAGAAGACATGAAAAAATATATTGGAAAATATTAAATATATATTTAATTTCTCTATATATGTCATAATTTTTTTTACAGATGTATACAAAAAATGTATAAAATACATGAAAAAAATTATACCTCAAAACCTATATTTGTTTTAATAAAATGTATTTGAAAATGTTATAGTTGCATAGAAATATGTTATTGCTGTATATGAATAATGTTAAACCTATATGAAAAAAGTAGACATCAAATAACCTATTAAAAAAAGGTTAAGTATATAATGGAAAAATGTTCAACACGTATAAATATTTTCTTTTTGTATAACAAGGTATTTTGTGCGTGGAAAAAGTAGAAAAGTCTTGGAAAAATAGAAATAATAAAATAGTTGAAAACTAAAAAGACAACAACAAAAAGAAAAAATAAAGGAAGAAAACCAAAGAAAATTAAAAGATAAATAAACCCCATAAAAAGAACAAGAAAAACAAAATAACAAACGCCCTTATTAGGTCGCATCATCTCGGGATCGCCTACTACGAGACAAAGTATAGGGTCGGTTCTTGTCGCATCGTTTTTAGAAAACTGCCCACAGAATTAGTCATCCAGTTCTGTTGTGAGATTCCAAATTGTGATTGTTGTATGAGTTATGTGTTGAATTGTCTATAACACCCTTAGATTCTCAATGATCACATGTTTACACCATAGATATCATCATACAGTTTATTTAACACATAGTAGGCAAGAAATAGCCCTCGTGACCGAGGACATCGATCGAGCGGACAAACTCGTGAAAATGGGGACCAACACTATAGTGCATAGAGGAAAGCTTTTGGTGTAGACAAGTTCTATCGCGCTCAGTGGCGTAGCCAGGCCCCGGGCAATAGGGGCCTTGGCCCGGGGCGTGGCAGTAAATTTCTCTGTGCACTGTAGATAAAATGGCATTGTTTGACACTGTTGTATACTGTAGCACTGAAATTGGCCCTGGACGTGATGCCTGGCTGGCTACGCTACTGATCGCGCTGTAAACGATATATAGCTCCCGTCCAGGCCTGATGCAACCTAGTTTTCTTTTATGGGGAAATCAACTAGATATCTTCGCTCCAGCGCAACCAACTACAGCCCAGTCACAATCGGAGAGGATTTTATCGCAAGATATAAAAACACCTCATATACCTGATGATTTTCTAAAGTCACCTAACAGAGTTTTAAGAGCATCTTCAACAGCTTCTCTATAAAACTTTTTATATGCATGTGTTTAGGGTCTCTCCTAATAATTTTATTGGTTTTCAAAGTTGTGCATCTGTAGAAATTTATCAATCTTTTGTTATATCATCCTGATAAATGGGTCATACCTATCATTGGATAAAATAAAATAAAAATGTATGAACTTAGGTGACCGAGGAGTATAACTAGTTGTTTAAGGAATAATATCCCTCGAAGAAAAAAACACTACCATTTTTCTAAGGACCTCGGTCTCGACTAGTAGCTAAAGTCACCTACAATCACAAGTTGTTTTTTGGGAAACTCGTACATTATTATATATTAATAGGAGCTAGAAGACTCCACACAAGTTACAACACGAGTTACATTGAGTGCCCCCAAAGCAAAGCGAAATTACAAATAATCCCCTAGGATACACGTGGGGAATCAAATCGGCACGTGTGAGAAGAACACCATAGACTACCAACAAGCTACAAACCACAATTTACATGTATTCTCAGGAACATCGCGCTGACCAAGACCAAGGGAGGCCATGGTTGCCACTAGCAAGGCGAAGCTCGAAGAAGAAAAATTACCTTTATTGAGGGGTGGAAAATTGAGCCATCGAAGCCGAAGATGATGTTGACAACTATGCCCCTATAGTTAGAGCGGAACTTTTCAGTCCATCAACACCAAAGATGGAAAATACGCACAAGTACCGGCGAGCCAAGTCCACTCACGAGGAAAATATCTCTTCCCGAGACCGCCAAGCGGGCCTCCGATGTGGAGGTCGTGAGGGTAGAGAGCAAGCCACTAACAAGACCGATGATGAAGGCCATCCTCTTCCCAACACAGAAAATGAAGAATAAACCATCGTATTAAGAGATGACGCCAACACCATGAAAATAGAATAGGAAGCATGCAAAAGTCCCAAACAAACTCGCATGAAACTCCAGAGGAACACGAATGATGCAAAGGTAAAGAGACACCATAGATGACGGAGATAGAGCTCAATGTCCAGCGATCAACCAACAAGGAAAGAGCAGGGGGACAAATGAAATAAGAAACTAAAGGAGGGGAAGAAGGATCTAAGACCAAAGCCAAACTTCCACTAAGAATGACTCCATCACCATGGTGGCAAGCTCGAAGGGGATGAATCGTGGACTAAGATCCAGGACAACAACAAATAGAAAGCTACGAAGGGCCTCATATCCTCTCGCATTTGCACCTCCCATGGTCTCCATCCTAGCCGGTATGGACAAAAAGAGAGGAAGGAGGAAAATCGAATGAAACATGTCTAGTTTATTAGAAGCAGGTAAAAACCCAAACGACAATAGTGACACATCTACTGAAGGGAAATATACACGATGGAAATTAAAGGTGAGCCCCTCTCACTCTATTCTCCAGACAACCAAGACAAGAGGGAAGAGAGGGAGAGGAGGCGGAGGAACAGGCGCTCGAAGAGAAAGAACGAGTGATGGCGGGGGGGGGGGGGGGGGGGGGCGAGGAGGAGAAGGGGAAGCAATCACAAGTGTCTATTTTGAGCCCTATGATGACAAACATGTTCAAAATTTTGCATTTCACAACCGTAGTTCTTATATAAATAGTTTATTTTTTATATAAACATGCAACGTAAAGCTATTACTACTAAATCTACATAAAATAGTAACTATTCATCGTATGATATGTCGATGATGTTCAGACCAGATCCGACACCCTCGTGGTCGTTGGCGGCCTGGCATGACAGACACGCCTCCTCATCGTCCTCCTTTCGCACAAGCTTCGCAAGTACCTCATCCAAATCTGCGGTTTCCCAGCGGATTAAGCGAAGATTCGCATCCGCCTCCGACTTCATGCAAATGGAGTCGAGGAAGGCACGTAGCTCGGCTGCCTCCTCCATAACAAGCACGTCTTTCACCACGATCGCGTTCGCCTCCTCGTCTTGGGCGAGCTCCTCGTCACCGTGCTCCCCCGTTTGTGGCTCGTCCTCCTCCATCTCCACCGGCTCCAGCTCCTCCGAATTTGGCTATCCGAAGGCAACCCCATTGCAATGCGTGCATCATGACCAACACGCCCATACCTCATCAACGGGGTTTATGTAGAGCACATCCACGAGTCAACGTGGCCAACGCGCCCATACCTCATCATATCCCCCTCACATATGTGTTGAATATGGAAAAGATGGGTTAGTCTAAGCATTTATGCCGAATTTACCCTTTCAATTGGTTGATAAAAAATGTTCAAACAACGACCAAAAAGACCGCCCAGGCGTTTGAGGCGGCTCTGTGACCTTGGGTTGTAGATGCTCTAAAAGTATTACCCACAGCAAAAACAAAAGTTTGCGCTGGCTGTTTAACACCAACTAAAATTTACACAATTCACCACTCAGTTCTTTTTATGTCATCGCATGAGCAAAATTTGGTGACAAATTCCATAGCCCATGCAAACTTTCTCAAATTTTGGAAAAAGAAATCGCAATTTTGTAACCTACCAAAGTCGTGGGGAGACGAGGAGGAGTGGATGATATCTTTGCGGGAGGTTTTCCCACCCCGCTCTCCATCTTCACGCTGACCCCTCCCTACCCATTCTCCCCCCAACTTCCCAGCCGCCTCTCCCCCAAAAAATCCAGCGCCCAACCTCTCTCACCTCCGCCGCCGCCGCCTGGCTCCACCCTCCCCGCCGCCGCCGTCCTCAGCCGAGCCCCTCCGCCGACGGCCTTCTCCTCGCCGCAGCGCCTTGTCGACCGTCGAGATCTGCCGTGCCTCTTCCTGCCTCCGCCTGCCCTGCACCGTCGAGCGCCGCAACGCCGTCCGTCGTCCAGCGCCGCGTCGTCCCATCTCCTGCGCCAAACTCCTCGCCGCCTGCGTCCGGAACTCCCTCCTTTACACCAACTCCCTACTCGTCCTCGCCGCCGGGAACCTCCCCTGCTGCTACAACCGCCAGGAGCTCCAACCTACACGCCGCCTCCGCGCCGAACTCCGCCACCCCTCCGCTACCTCAGCCGCCAGGAGCCCAGCTCCTGAGCTCCGCCACCGTCTTATCCGGCAGCGAGAAGGTGAACTCTTCGTCTCCTCCTCCTCCTTTCTCTCCCTCTCTGAACCTCTTCTCTGCCTCGTATTCACGAGGCCGAGTCCGATCTGATGCATCTGTTGGGCTGGATCTGAAGGATACGCTCAACTATCACTCCACTACTAGCTAGAGGAGATTTAGCGGTTTATTGGAAGGCGTTGGATCTACAGCTTGCTTATCTTGCATACTGTTAACTCATTTCGCCGAAGTTCATCTCGATCTGCAGTTTAGGGTTTAATCACTGACGGCTTTGTTGTTTTTCAGGGTGTAGATGGATCAGGAGGTTAAGGAGTCAAAGCCCTCCGTCGAGCCAAACCTGTTCCTGCAATGGGGCAGCCGGAAGCGGCTTCGCTGCGTCAAGTCGCGGGAAGACGGCTCGCCGTCGCCAGCCCGGTCGGATGCGATCAGGCGCACCATACCCCGGGTGAATCGGCCCCTTCTCGGAGGCGATGTGGCGCAGTTTCGTTCACCACGCCGTCCCAGCACTCTTCACCGGAGGTAATTTCAGTATGTGTGCACAGACCCCTTCCCCTTGGCCTTGCAAAATGTCTGAACATGATATTTGCTTGCGAGCAGGAAGTCTGAGGCACAGGCCGGTGAGACCAGACCGTCCATTTCTCTCTCGCCAGAGAAGGACCGGTACTACTCCACCAGGGGTTCCCCATTTCCCTTTGAGGGGAATGGTTTTGATTTCAGCGGTGGAGTGGAAGAGAAGGGCACCGCTGCTCTGCCGAGGTTCTTCATCTCATTGTCGAACAAGGAGAAAGAGGAGGACTTCATGGCAATGAAGGGCTGCAAGCTCCCGCAGAGGCCGAAGAAGAGGCCCAAGCTGATGCAGAAGTGTTTGCTTGTAATGTTCTCTTTCAGAAGTTGATACTGTGAAGTTCTGTTTTTTCAAAGCCATGATGCTCATTTGCTAACCCCCAATGTTTTGTTTGTTGTTGCATGTCTGTAGATGGTGTGCCCAGGAGCATGGCTGTCAGATTTGTCCCATGAGAGGTATGAAGTTAGAGAGAAGAAGAGTTCCAAAAAGGTAAACCAGGATTTCATTCATCTCTCTTTGGTTGCAAGCAATATATGCACTTGGAGCTGTTAGTTCAATCTAGTATCGATCTGTTACTGCCAATTGCTGATATGTCGCAACATCCATCTGCAGAGGGCGCGAGGACTGAAGGCGCTGTGCATGGAGAGCGATTCGGAGTAGAGGCGGAAGCGGAATCCATTCATTTTTGACTTCTGCTCGCGGCAGAAATGCCGGACCTAGGTAGCGAAGGCGGTTCTTTTAACTAGGCAAACCTCAGGAAGCAGCTAATTTAGCGGGGAATCGATTCCCCTTCTCCTTCCCCTTCTCCTTCCTCATTCATCAATCATCACCCCCTGTTGAATGTCCATGATCCTTTGCGCTAATTGTCTGTCCGAAACTCTGAAGAGATTGTCTTCTGGGACCATGATCGTTGATCAATCAAAAGTAGTAGTAATATATATTAGATCATCTATCTCTAAATTGCCCTGTATTGTTCAAATTGTTATGGTTGCAACTCAGTAGTTGAGGACTTGTAGGTGAGCTGAGGCTGCAATGGCACGCCATGTATTTATGACCCATGTCTTGTGCGTGATCCTGAATTCCTGGCGCCTTGCTCCGTCGGAGAGGAGCAGCATCGTTTCCATCGTCGTGTGCTGGTGGTTGGCCTTTGACTCTGTAATTTCTTGGCTCTGTCGGCCGGTTCTTCAGAGCTTATTAGACTGTACTCTGATTCAGCAATGGATACTGTAGCGTGGCTTCGAATTTCTAACCTGGTTTTTAAAAAAGATCTCTTGTTTAACTCAGACTTGAAGTGATTGATGTGATTTGGCCACAACCGTTAGGTACGGGTATGATCAGGGCTCTGGCTATATTTCACTCACTCACGCACTTTATTTATTTATTTTATTATTTTTTAATTAGTTAAAAGTATGAAATGGGCTCGGAGGGTTCTTGCGCATGTTTCGGCCTATGCTTCTCTTTTACTCGGCTTCATTCGAGCTTTCTGCTCACTGGCTCGATCCATTTGTGATAAATATGGCCGGTGAGCTCTTTGGCCTTTGCATTGCTCTGAAATGTTTGGACTGATTCTTTCGGCGAGCTCTTTCGCCTTTGCATTGCTTTGAAATGTTTGGACTGATTCTTTAAGTGAAAACGTAGATTTTGGTGTTCAATTCGATGATGACGGCGTTTGCGTGTCGTTTCTTCTTGATGGCAGCGTTTGAGTGTTGTTTTTTACTTGAAGACGTTGTTGAAGAATCTCGCCACTCCTTGTGGTGTCATAGGATTGTTGGTACGAATATGGTCATTGTTGTAGTTTACTGATTGTAGATTGGATCGATTTGTTTTTTCTTTATTATCTTTGTATAACTTTTGTTTTACATGATTTTACTATTTATCGACATGTTTGTGTGTGCGTTCTTATTGGTTATGTTTATCCTAGTTATACGAAGGTTGGATGTTTGCTCATTGTTTCTTTATACTTTATTTTAAGCCAATAAATGACATTCTTTGTCAAAAATTCATGCATGGTCGATATGCAGCGGTGTGGATCTCGATGGACATAACATAATAATTACAATGCCTTTGATACCCAAATTATAGGTCCCCGCAAAAGAAAGATTACCAAACTATAGGTAATTCGAGTAAGATAACCATCCGTAGATCTATCTCATTGTAAGGGTATCTTCAACATTGACTTTTAAATCTTCCGTAATTGTTTGGATTGAGTTGCCCATGTCTGTTTTGCTATTCAACGTGGTTCTATATTCATTCGCGAATCAGTGTACATATCTGTTTACCCACAAATATGATGGAAAATAGGGGAGACGCTTTGTAGGACTCTGAACCGCCGCCACGTAGGACTCTAACACCCCTAGCTCACTCAAAAAACCTCTCGCGCTAAAAACCACGCGAAGTGGTTTTGCCACGCATTCACGTCGGTCCCTGGTATTGGATGCCGATTGAGAGGATGCACGATCAGTCACTACGATCGGCATTGATGCCAACCAGAGCAAACACGATTGGTTATTGGGGAGACGGACGACGTGCCGATAGAGAGCACCAGTCTCATCTTGTCGGCTGATTAGTCGCTTGACTTCAGGGGGCGAAGGATGCTCTTCCCTCCCGCTGAAGCTTCACTTTAGGGACCTCATGGCTGTCCGGTGAGTTTTCTGCCAAACATGGGGAAGACAAATAATGGGAAATGATCCTCCTTGAATTGGCATCTTGCATCTTCATCATCGGCAACTCCCCGAGATGAGGCATCATGGTGCAGATGACCGGTCTGCCGCACCTTGTGTGCAGGCTACCCCAGGGTTGCACCGAAGGTTCTTCGCCTTCAAAAGCCCCGAGCTAACAACGAAGCAATTCTTATGAAAATCGGCTGGTTTACATGAAATGCCTTCAATCTATGTAAAAAAAACAGAATTTGAATGAGAGTTTATTCTACTTTGCCAGATTTTAATTGCGAGTGTTTGCC
The DNA here is from genome assembly GCA_950022295.1 of Bromus sterilis. Taxonomy (NCBI): domain Eukaryota; kingdom Viridiplantae; phylum Streptophyta; class Magnoliopsida; order Poales; family Poaceae; genus Bromus; species Bromus sterilis. The sequence continues at coordinate 445,715,194 of OX465595.1, read as the reverse complement.
GCTATGATTAGATGGCTAACTCTTGTATCGGTGTTCGCGGATTGATCCGAACCTATCCACGAACGATGTCGGTTTTAGGAATCAAAGATGCCCTTACGTTGCATAATCAACGACGGTGCTGCAAAAAAGTTTGTAAGTCGTCCAGGGTAGGGAATTACACACACACGTGGCTTTTTTAAATCCGGGAGCATATGCTTCCAGTTTTTAAAATACATTTTTATAAACATTGAAAATGTCTAAAAAATCGTATTAAAATTTTCAGGTGTACCTCTTAATGTTTATGTGTTCACAAAATCACTTCATGGAAAATCGACATATTTGTGTCGTTTGTAAAAAAGAACAATATCGTTGCTAAAATGTTTTTTCATGAGTCATCTTTTATATTTTTTACAGAGGCCATAATAATTATCGGATTTTCACGAAACTTAAAGTGCGCTCATAGAATATCAAGATGTACATGCTAAATTTTTGTTCCAAAATTTAAATATCTCAAAATATCATTTTAGGGAGGTAGGAGTATATACTCCCATGTTCCAAATTAAATTTATTATTACACACAATATTTGTCCTAAAGATCAGTAGTTCAGTTCTGCTCTCACTTAAAAAAAAATTGGCGAGCTGGGCCAGCGCAAATCATATTTAGCGCCTGGCATGAGAAAGCCGTCACATCTCCCCCGTACGACAGTTCCTATATGGCTCGCCGCCACTCATGAATTGTCTTTTTCTCAAGCAGTGTTTTTTGGATTTTTAGAGAGCAATTAGTTAGCGAGTACTCCGTATATTTTAGCTAAAGCCTCGTGAGGGTTAAAAAAATTGTGTTTAAAGTGTGCTACGTGTATAGTGTTGGACATTTTCTTGGAATTTATTTTTATTTTTTTTGTACGCAATTTCAAGATTTAGATGGATTTTGACGTTTTCTGGCTTTTCGGTTTTCGCATGATATTTTCTAGATTTTGAAGGAAATAAATTTAGAAAATATGTGGAAAGAATGCTTTATTCTACAAGAGGCACGACCATACCTTTCGTGAAGACATATATTTGATTTTACGAGAGGCACGACCGTGCATCTCGGAAAGGAAAAACATATTTTTTTACTAAAGTTATGATCGTGCTTCTCGTGGATGCATAAGTTTGCTTCTGCTAGATGCACAACTGTTTCTCTCAAAAAGAAATGAAAATTGTGTTTTGTTGCTAGAGACACAACTTTGCCTATCGTGGAGGCACACAATTATTTCTGTAAGTTACACGACCTGTCTCTTAGATAGGAAAAATATATTTTCTCTATTTAGTAAAGGCACTACTATGCCTCTCGTGGAAGAACCGATTTGCTTTCGTAACAGGCGCGGTCATGCCTCTCAGAAATGAACAAAAAAATGTTGTATTTCATGAGAAACACAAGTTTACTTTGTCTTAAGGCACATATTTACTTTCACGAGAGGCATTAATATGCTTCTCTAAGAAAAGAAATTCATTGAAACAAGTTAACATGGAATCTAGTTTTGAAGATCTCGACGAGAGGGACCCAACGATGAAAACAATTCGGTTTTGGACGCATGATAAAAAAAAATATGACAACAAGAAAAAGAGGAAAACTACAGATTGCGAGTGCGCATGCAGTGCACCACTTATTAGCCGTTGGAGACAATCGTTGCAAGGAATAATTTTTAATTAGTGATTTCATATTTTTTCAAAAACATGGTTTATCCTATGTATTTATTTATTTTTTGTAGAAGAATCAAAAAAATTTCTCTTATTCATGAATATTTTTTACCTTCTTTAAGTTTTTAAAGTCATGTTTTTTCCGAATCCTGACTTTTTTCAGATTAGTGAACATTTCTTTAAATATGTGAACATTTTCCAAGTGCATGAACATTTTTTCCAAATCCATACAAAGTCTGAAATTTACAAACTTAATTAAATATGATTTTCTTCAGGTTTTTTAATAATTTAAAATACATGAATATTTTGTAACTCACATTTTTTTTCGAACTAATGGATTTTTTAATTTCACAGTAATTTTAGAAATTCAACGGCGACCAGTGTGAGTAAAGGGGGGTGGGCGACCAAGGGATCTGTTGTTGGGCTAGCCCACCTGAGCGGGCGCGTGAGCGTTGTTGGTGCTGATACAAGTGCTATATCTCGCCGGCTAGACTGCTGTGGACGGGGTTTATGTACGGGTTTTTCCCGGGCACTTTCCATGTCGGTTTTAGTTTTTTCTAACCCCTGAAAAAAGTTTTTTGTTAGTTTTTTATTTATTTTATGGTTTCATTAGATTTATTTTCAACACATGTCTATTTAATACACAATTTTTTTTTTCATATATTTGTGGAACATTTTCTGATTAGCGTGGAACATTTTTCAAATGCATGATGTACACTTTTTTCACACCTTTTGAACATTTTTTAAATATATGTTAAAGATCTTCAACCCTTCCCTGCAAGAAGCTACTCTCGGTATTGGTTCTTGATCGAGTTAAATGCACCATTCATACAACAACTTATTCTCGATGCTCACTTTAGTACATTAACTCGCAAAACATATCAATTTGCTCTCTAAATTTGTCTTCCGCGCACAGTTTGATACAAATGCAGGCCAAAAAAAAACTTTTCTTCAGGAAAACCTAAAAATTTATTGAAATAATCAATTTCCTCGGAAAAAATGATTTTTTTCGACCGTTAAAAATCATTTCCCCCAACAAATAATTTCTTTAACCTTGAAAATATTTGCGCCCCAAAACAATTACCCATAAATAATTATTATCTGCCAGAAAATAATTATTTTTTACCCAAAATAGCTTTTTTGGGTAAAAATTAATTATTTTCGGGGGCGGTATAATTTATTTTTCCCCGAGAATTTTTTTTGCAAGAAAATAAATTGACCTAAAACAAAAAACTTTCCCTTGTATGTCTTTTCGGGAAAACACATTTTATTTTGGGGGAAATGATTTTTTTGTTCCGGCAATTTTTCTCGTGTAAAAAACAATTATTTCTGGGGTGGGGGCAATTATTTTCAAGGAAAAAATAAGTATTTCCGGGCAACAATATTTTGAAGGAAAAAAATAGGTTCTTTTGAGATTTTTCTGTTTTTTTACCTGCATTTGTATCAAATTGAGCGTGCGAGACAAGTTTAGAATGCAAATTGATACGTTTTACGAGTTAATGTACTAAAGTGAGCATTGAGCATAAGTTGATGTATGAATGGTGCATTAAACTCTCCTTGATCAGCTTGATTGTCCTTTAAGTCGTGCAAGTATTTTGGTCGAGGACGCGACTATTCCTCTCAAGCTAGATGCACCTCATTTCACATAGAAGGACTGAGTTAGTGCATCTGCGGGCCTGCGATGCGCCGGTGGACTGAGTTTATGCCTAAGCCAAATACATGCTCTTGTAATGCAACATTGGGGGAATAGATTACAGATGCTAAAAGAAAGATGAAACATGAAAGGGATATTTTGGTATAGCAGAGGTCTAGCGGACTTGGCTAAAAGAAAATTCCTTAGAGATACATCGTTAGAGCAAAAACTAGATTTTATTGCATTGTTAGAGACGTGTAGAGATAATTTCACTCCACAGTTCCTAAATACTATTTCTGGTGGGACGGATTTCGATTGGCATGTTTTACCGCCAAGAGGTAGATCTGGAGGGATCTTACTTGGGGTGAAGTGTGAGACTTTAGAAGTTTTAAATGTGGTTCACGGTGATTTTGCTGTCAAGTTTCGTGTAAGGTCGAAAATTGATGGTTTCAGATGGGCTCTGGTGGCCGTATATGGTGCGGCTCAACCGGAACTCAAAGCTGAATTTCTCGCAGATTTGGGAGGATTTGCGGGGATGAAAGATTACCCATTCTGGTTGGGGGAGATTTCAATATTATTAGAAGGCGAGAGGAAAAAAAATAATGACAACTTCGATGAAAGGTGGTCTTTTATGTTTAACATGATAATTGAGAGTCTTGATTTGAGGGAGATTGACCTTACCGGTAAGCAATATACATGGGCTAATTCCCTACCGAATCCTACCTATGAAAAACTGGACCGGGTTCTCACTAGTGTTGAGTGGGAACCGAAATTTCCTCTGGTAACGGTTCATGCTTTACAGAGGGCCATTTCTGATCATACCCCGTCGTTGATCGATTATGGGGAAGCGACCCATGTGGGAAACAAAAATATTTTCTCTTTCGTATTAGGATGGTTCGAAAAGGAAGGCTTCATGGATCTCATTGAGACAGAATGGGCCAGGGGCCGTGGTGGGTCTTCACCGATCGAGAAATGGCAAAACAAAATTAGACATCTGCGCCAATTCTTAAGGTGTTGGGCCAGAAATCAAAGTGGTATTTATAAAGTTGACAAGGAGATACTATTACAAACGATCAATGCGCTTGATGTGAAAGCGGAATCCACTCCTCTTAATACGTCTGAGCGAAATATTAAGAATGAGGCGGATTTTTTTTTACAATCTCTCATGAGAGAGGAGGAAATGAAATGGGCACTTAGAGCAAATATTTCTACGATCCTCCAAGGGGATGATAACACACAATTTTTTCACATGATTGCTAATGGGAAACACAGAAAGAAAAAGATATACAGCTTGAGCAAGATGAGGGTACGATTGTAGGACAGGAGAACCTAAAATTGCACATCTCTAATTACTATAAGCAACTTTTTGGAGCTCCCGAAGAAAACTTCGTATCTTTAGATGAGAGTGCGACCGGAGACATTCCTCAACTCAATGTTGAAGAGAATGAGATATTGTATGCTCCTTTCACCGAGAAAGAGGTGTACGATGCAATAACACAAATGAAACATAATAAAGCTCCCGGGCCAGACGGGTTTCCGGCGGAGTTTTACAAGAAATGTTGGCATATCATAAAGGGAGATCTTATGCCTATCATAAATGCTGGCCACTTGCAACTTTTCCACCTCAATTTTGGAACAATAACGCTGTTGCCAAAAAATCTGGAGGCTATTCGCATTGAGCAATTCAGACCGATTTGTCTTCTCAACGTTAGCTTCAAAATATTTACTAAGGTTGCTACGAATAGGTTGACACAGATAGCCCATTCGGTTGTCCAACCAACACAATTTGCTTTCATGCCAGGACGACACATCCTAGAAGGGGTGGTTGTCTTACACGAGACGATTCATGAAATCCATACGAAGAAACTAGATGGTGTCATCTTTAAAGTGGATTTTGAGAAGGCATATGATAAATTTAAATGACCCTTTTTACAACAAGCTCTACGCATGAAGGGCTTCAATGAAGCTTGGAGAGCCCAGGTAGATTCATTCATATAGAAAGGCAGTGTTGGGATAAAAGTCAATGAGGACATTGAACATTTTTTCCAGACACATAAAGGGTTAAGACAGGGAGATTTCATGTCTCCTGTACTATTTAACATTGTTGCAGATATGTTGGCTGTCCTCATTGGACGGGCAAAAGAATGTGGCCAAGTAGGAGGACTCGTTCCCCACCTTGTAGAGGGGGGCGTCTCCGTTCTACAATATGCGGATGACACAATAATATTCATGGAACATGATTTAGAAAAAGCTAGGAATATGAAACTTGTGTTGTGCCTTTTCGAGCAATTGTCTGGACTAAAAATAAATTTCAACAAAAGTGAACTCTTCTGCTTTGGGAGAGCGAAAGAAGGACAAGATGATTACAAACGATTGTTCGGATGTGAAATGGGATCTCTACCGTTTAGTTACCTAGGAATCCCAATTCATCACAGGAGATTAACAAATAAGGAATGGAAATGCATAGAAGATAGATTTGAAAAGAGACTAAGCTGCTGGAAGGGCAAGCTAATGTCATACGGGGGCCGTTTAGTGCTGATTAATTCGGTTCTCTCTAGCATGCCTATGTTTCTTTTATCCTTCTTTGAAGTACCGGTAGGGGTACGAAAAATACTAGACTTCTATAGATCCCGATTTTTTTGGCAAAGTGATGAGACAAAAAAGAAATATAGATTGGTTAGATGGGATATTATTTGTAGACCAAAGGAACAAGGTGGGTTAAGGATCGAAAATTTAGAAGTGAAGAATAGATGTCTGCTTAGCAAATGGCTATACAGGTTATCTGTTGAGGCCGAGGGTATGTGGGTACATATATTGCAGAATAAGTACCTTCACTCTATGACTTTGGCTCAAGTAACTGCTAAACCAACAGACTCACCATTCTGGAAGGGGCTAATGAAGACGAAAGTAGCTTTCTTCCGCCGGGTTAAGTTTCGAGTTGGTAATGGGAATAACACTAGATTCTGGGAAGATACATGGCTAGGGGATACACCCCTGGCCGTGCAATACCCTTCCTTATATGATATTGTACAACGTAAGAAAGATTATATTGCCACAATATTAAATTCGGTACCACTTAATATCCATTTTAGGAGGTCTCTCGTTGGGAGGCTTGGTTGCATCTTGTCCGTAGGTTGATGGACGTTCAACTATCAGACGATCTTGATACAATTCGCTGGAGTTTGACTACAACGGGAGTTTTCTCAGTGAAATCTATGTATCTGGACTTAATTGACACTGGGCCATTGTCAAGGTCTTTACAGTTTTGGAAGATTAATGTTCCACTTCGGATTAAAATCTTTATGTGGTTTATTCACAAAGGAGTTATCCTTACCAAGGATAATTTAACCAAAAGAAATTGGGAGGGTAATACTAGATGTTGCTTCTGTGATCACAACGAATCGATTAAACACCTCTTTCTCGAGTGCCCACTTGCGAAACTGTTATGGCGATCGATACATATCGCTTTCAACGTAAACACTCCTAATAGCATTCACACGTTATTCGGGACGTGGCTTAATGGAGTGGACAATCACATAGCCAAACATATTCAGATAGGGATATGTGCTTTATTTTGGGTTATTTGGAATTCTAGGAATGATCTGATTTTTAATGGTACACAATTCACAAATATTTTGCAGGTTATCTACAAAGCTACAGCTTGAATTCGTATGTGGTCGTCACTAACTCATGCGGACTTCAGAGGGCTTTTGGTTATTGGGTGCAACCGTTAGGAGATGGTAGCACGGACTATTTACAGCCGATTTGGATGGCAAGCTAATAATAGGCTAGGTGTGTAGGCATCGTAGTCTATTTGTTTTATCGTCGCTTGTGGCATTTATCTTTTATGTTTCATTTAAGCTCAAACTATGAGCTTTTTAAGACCTTAAGACCTTGCTACACTTATATTTTAATAATATGGCTGCATGCATCAATTGATGCAGAGGCCGGGGATCTCCTCCTTTTAAAAAAAAAAAGATTTCAGATGCTAAGTGATGGATTACCAACTAACCCATCTGCATATCTCTCTTTTGCTCTAAAACGTACTGATCGACGGAAGGATATATGCAGTAGTGGATGAAACCAACTGCCACTCTTTCGAAATGTAGGATGCATATTTCCTACTGCACTAGATTATATTACAATTCACCAAAACCAAAATCAAAAATCTTTGTCCCAACAACTCGTGCCTAACTCACTGTAATCCACTACCCTCCCTCAATGCAAAACTTGGATTATATATATATATGAACTGTGGACACCGGAACATACCAGAGAAGGGCTAGCTAGAAACAGGGCAGCCGGTTACTCCCGTCCATCAATGGAGGCCAGCGCCAAGAAGATGCTGAGGGACGAGATCAGAGACGCCACTGCGGCCGCATTCGCAGGCTCCACCGTCATCCCGGATAGATACGTTTGGCCCGACGAGCCCGCCGGCCGGGGCAGCACCGTCGTCGGCGACGACGAGAGCCACAAGCTTCCTAGACATGGCCAGCCTGCTGGATGGGTCGCAAGAGGAGATCGCCAAGCTTGGGGCCGCATGCCGGGACTGGGGTTTCTTCCAGGTTAACTAATTAATCTAATCCAGGGCAAGATCCAAAACGTTGTCATGCACCATTACCCTTCGTGCCAGCACGGCGCCGACAAGGTGTTAGGCATCCCGCCGCACACAGACGGCCTCTTCCTGACAATAGTCCTGGAGGTGGATGCCACAGCCGCTCTGCAGGTAAAAAATGGTGGCAAGTGGTTCCCCGTGCCGCCACTGCCGGGGTCCTTGGCGACATCTTTGATGAGATCCTCACCAATGGAACGTACAAAAGCGTCGGACATAGGGTGCTCGTCAATCCCGTCGCCACGTTCCAAGATGCGTGTGTCGACGGGATGGTGAAGCCGCTCCCAGAGCTTGGGGAGGTGGCACAGTACATTTCTCTTGACAAACATGACTACACCCATCGCCAATTCCAGGCGCTGACTCAAAGGGAAAATGTTATCGATAGCCTCAAGATATAGACTCAAGCTCAATTGACTATGATAGACTCATGTGTCCAATCATACTATATGAAACTCATGGCGGACCGAAGAACTACGAGCAAGGCAAGGTTGGAAATGTATGTATTTTTCTAGCATGTTTAATTCTTATGGTTTCAATTGTGTATGAAAAATTGTTGTTTGTGTCTGTTGTTGCTCAACATTGTTATGAAGTATTCTAGTGTTGATGTTTCCTTTTTCTTTTTTAGCAACCTAGCCATATGCATTATTGATATCTATCGTTGGTGCATTCTTGTTGACTTCTTTATGTTTGATCAACCCCTAAAAATGTATGATGATTTACAACACCAAACACTCTAGTACAAAAATATATTTCAATAAGAACGTAATGAGATTAATTTTGTATTCTAGATGTTAATATGCTTTCTTATAGCCTTGATCAAATTTAAACAAGATTGACCTGAGATAAGTCCTGAAATTTGATTGTTTTGGAGTAATAGAGATAGTAATTTCAAATATAAAAGCACATGAGTATAAGGCTTGTTAAGGAAGTTAATTTCTCGTGTATAAATACCTTCCGTTGAGATTGCTCCCCGTGCCCTTGACTCGTTCAAGCAAACTTTATAGTCTGTCTAACCAGTAGCAGTCATTTCGTTTTGTTTTTCACCTTTCATTCATTTTTCTCCTTCGTTTCTTTGCTTTTTTCTTATTTTTTTCAGTTGTACTCTTGCTTATATTTCAAAATATTTAGAATACACAAGTTTCAGAAATTATTTTACTTAATTTTTCTAAATAATTCGTCGTATTCGTACCATTATTCTTATACTGAAATTTTTTATCCACAACTTTGAAAAAATTATACCATTACAAAAATATTTATACATGTAAAACAATGTTCACACTTTTAAAATTGTACTAATCACATTTTATAGCTTAGAATTGAAAATGTAAAAAAGTGTTCATATCGTAAAAAAATGTTCACCGTCAGGCAATTCAAAAATATGTTCGTGACATTATAAAAATATGTTTACTATTAAAAATGTGACTTTAGAAAAATATAGTTTAACCTTTTAAATCATCTAAAAATGTTCTTGGCATTTATATAAAATTTTGATTCTATGTTAAAAGAATAGCATGCATTAAAAAAGTGAACATGTATTTAGAGAATGTGCAATGTGTATTATTCAACCTATATACCGAAAATGTTCATTGTGTATTCTGAAAACTTCCGCATATATTTTAAAAATAGAAAAGAAAATAAAAACAGATGAAAACACTAAAAATAAAAAAAATAAACTACACAATCAATTCATACTCATTTAAAAAAAAATCATGAACCGAACTGTTGGTGAAAGAGGCGGGAACAGCTTAGGTCTTGCAGTTAGCAAGGCATAGCTTTTAAAGCAAAGTCGAGTCAACAGGCAGCAGAACAATTATATTTCGCTTAAAGAGAGAGGTACTTACTACCGGCTCGCTGAAGATTTCGTTCGCCCGTGTGTAGTACTGTACCAGCCCATTTTTAGCATGCCATAGTTGTGTGTTCGACGTGATTTTTTTTTCGTTTCTCTCATGTGTTTTTGTTTCTTATCGATTTTTCATTGGAGCTTTTCAATTTCTTTATTTTTCATTGTTTTTCTTGTTTTATTTTGTCTTTCCTTATCTTTCATTAATTTATTCATTTTCTTCTTTTTTCCGTCTTTGATTTTTTTGTTATGTGGCTTTTTGAGTTTTCTTTTATTTTTTCACAGTATTTTTTTTTCATTTGTCGTTCAGTCACGGATTTTTCTCGGTAGTTACCGATTTTTTTCATGGAAGCATAATTTTTTTGCGCGAACAATGACTTTCCATTTATCGTTCAGTTCTAGATTTTCATTGAGAGATAAATCTTTTTTAAATAAAAATAAACTTATGAAAAAAGTACAAACAGCCAACCTCTCATCTTTACACGCGGGCTGAGAAAATCACTTAACACTCTTTAGTTACGATAAGAAATGTGCGTACGTTGTCACTTGTTATCACTAAATTTAAAAATAACTTTTACAAAACATATCCTCTAACTAGCTAGTGATCTCGCGCCTAGTGCCCATGCGTTGAGGTAGGGACAACATCGTTTCACTAGTCTTTGAAGCCCACACAACGAAAAGCGCCGACCTGGATACCCACATGACCAAATGATGTCCACGTCAATTAAGAAATGAAAGTCTCAAATAAATTTTAAATAGGAAATAAACTGTGGAGAGAAAAAAGGTTGAATCAGTGAGGTCGACGGGGGAATTTGGTGCAATTAGAGTTGGGGATGGACTGTCTGATCCGACGTCGTGAACATGCCTGAGCCTTCACATATCCATTCTAGATTTGATCGTAATATAAGATGTGTCTATTAGCCCGGACGTAAAGAACCGATATGAACCATCCATCTAGATTGAACTTTATAATTGATCAATGACCGAGTCGTTCGTCCAAACCTTGCCAATAGTGGAAGTGCCCGGATGTAGGATGGGTGAAACTTAATTGTGATGGCTCATATGACTTAGATGGCAACGCTGGATCTGGAATGGTTCTTCGCGACGATCTAGGCCACATCCTCTTTACATCCTGCAGATGACTCTTCAATTGCAGAGATGCCCTTGAAGCTGAATTAAGTGTGTGCATGGAAGGCTTATCCTTTGCAATTCAAAAATTTGAAGCCCTGATGATTATAGTGACAGATTCATTGGTGGCAGTGAAGCTTATCAGCTCGGGAGATTTAGATAGATCAATCTACTCCTCTCTGGTTTTGGAAATCAAGCACTTGATGACACTTTACACCTGCCTTATTACTCATATGAATTGTAATCAAAAGATGGTTAGTAATTCTTTAGTGAATTTAGCTCGTACCGAGGGACGCACTGTGACCTAGCTTGGGTCTGGCCCTCAGACTGCTATTAATCTGAACTATCTGGATTGTAACCCTATTTGTCTTTGAGAAATAAAGCTCTACCCTCGCCAAAAAAAATGATCAAACCGTTCACCCAAAGGTATAGAAAGAGTTTGATGGAGCCGTCTTTAGACGCTCTTAGGGTAAATCTAACCGCGGGACGCAATTCATCCACACACACTTGTTTGAATTGTTGTGGTTAAATTTTAGTCCTAACGCGACAACCCGAATCAAATTAAGGCCGACGTGAGATCCCCTCGATTTTCACACAAACGCAAATCGAGCACAAATTTTTGTCGGGTTTGATTCCGCGCGGACGTGAGACGCATTCGTGCTATGGTCATATTAAATGACGCACGCGCACGTGCTGGCTCGCTACTCAATCTTCTAATAAATCCTTTTAATGCCACAATCCACATTCAAGCGGTCCACTCAATCCTCTCACTGCCTCCTTCCTCCCACTCTACCTCCTCCCCACTAACAACAAGCATGTGCTGCCATGGGACTTTTCAAGCGCAGTGGCGATAATCACGACAAGGAGGTAGGCTCGATGAATCGCCCTTCAGCTACATTCACCATAGTGGCGTGACCACGACATCGTGTCTACCTCCCCGTCCACCATGTCGTCTAGCACTGGGAGCACCACCTCCCGGTGCCATGGTCGGATGTCAATCTCCCCCATGGCAAGCGCTTTAACCCCGATAGGATTCGTCTGCCTCAATCTACTCGCGTGCTAACGCAAGAGATTCGTCTTCGATGTGCCTCCCCGACTACACGGTGGACTCCCCTAACTGGGCATGTGGTTTGCCATCGAGAACGACACGACATCCATCACCGCCGATCGAGCCCCTCCACCTCTCATGGTAGTCAATGAGGAGGACCAGAAGGAGGAGGCCGACTTTCAGATCGAGCTGGAGGCGGCCACGCAGCAGGCCAACGAGGAGTCAAGAATATGATGAGTTTGAAGTATTTTAAACATAAATTATTATAGTATTTGATTTGTGCCCGTGAAATGCATCGGTCGTATTGGATACACTAATGAACGCGCGGGCACAAATAAACGGGTTCATCCATTCACCATTTGGTTCACCCAAATGATAAAATGTGAATCAACCACATGTTCATTTGAATTACCCCCTCGGCTCTTCATAGGTCATAGCGAGCACGCTAGACTGGTACAGGTACTGGTCGCCGGTAGCGGCGTACCGTGCCTCCCATGACACACCACCACAAACATCATCATCTGACCATGAATGACTGACTGACTGGACGTGACCCCATCTTCGAATCCACTCTTCCTTTTTTTTTTCTCTCATCAGAGAACCGACCCAGAATTACTGTCCGCCCGTACCAACACACCTACAAGTAGAGATTGCACAAGATAAACAACGAACCGTGGAGCAAAAATGCTGCGAGCACCGAGCACCCTGCTGCTGCTGCTGCTGCTGCCAAGTTTAGGCAAGTTGAGGAGGAAGAGTCTCACGAGCGAGCGAACCAACAACACATGGATCGCCCACCAACTTCCACCCGTGCCATAGAGAGTTTGACTGGAGTGGAATGGCGTGGCAGCAGCAGCACATGATTTCTTGCACTGCCCCCGGCCAGTACTGTATCATCTTTCTTTTTCTTTTCGAATTCAGATCATCTGGTGTTGATGGCAAGCCCAAATATCTGCTTCATCTCCCGTCCCGTCCACGAAACTGTTGTAGGTACCTGCCTGGCATGTACGTACTCTATAGCACATGACATGTATGGCCAGTGTGTAAATAATCTAGAGAAGGGAACACAACCAGTCTATTCGTATTCTTTGATCAATGCGAGCTCCAACCTCGGCAACGCAAAACAAAGCAGCATGGGCCACAAGAACGTGGACCGCACAACGCACATCCACCTTCATCTTCTTCCGCTCACAAAACTGTAGTAGAATTACCCAATTCCTACCCGGGATCATCCAACATCTTGCAAATGCTTGAAGCGGATCGAACCGTCCAACCACTTTTAGTCATTTATCGGCGATTGGGAAAATTGTTTAGATCCCTCTGGACGTGAAAATTCCCGCAAACTGTTACCAAACCAAGGAAGATTTACGAAAGTTCAAACGTCGGAATACGATAACACAAACCCATCCAAAATCTTTTTTTTTTGAAAAGGAGGATGGCCCTCGGCCTCTGCATTAGGGCGAAGCATGCGGTCATGTTAACAATTATTCATCAAGACCTTACAAAGTAATACATCAATAAATCTGCAGTCATTGTTGTAACAATATATGTCCTTACCTATATCCTCTTGATGAAGTGATATAGATTGTCGAGGTCATATACGCAGACCTAACACCAAACAACATCTAAAGCCGGAGGCTCCAACCAAGCCGCTTTGCTAATCAAAAATCGGTTGTTGGCGGCAAAACACTATGATCAAATCAAGTGTTGATGGAGGCGAAGGAGGAGCATGCACCCGCATCGATGAAGGATTCACCAGTGTTCATGTTTAAGTTGTTGAGAGCGACCGACTGATGTAAGAGAAATTTGAGACAAAGTGCGCGTTTGAAGATACCGTCGTGGTCATTGTGTCAACGCCAAATAAACCATACGCGTGTTCATACACAGCGCTCACACCATCCATCACAAGGGTGGCAGCTACGCGTCAACGAGACGAAGCACAACCGCCTTCGAGTGGATGGACGCGCGGGATAACTTCAGCTTCGATAGGAAGGAGTAAAGTGGATTTTGTAGTACTTTCTTCAATACGTAGTAAGTATCGCTCATTTTATACAAGCTTAGTATAAATTTTATATTAAATAAACGATACTTATTATGGATCGGATGGAGTAGCTTTTAAGGTTCTTTTGCTATGTAATAAGAATTTTTGTTGCAGAAATGCTCTTTGAAGCTCGAGCTCCATGGAGCCCTCCAAATTCAAACTTGAAAATTCATGAAAATACATATTTGTACGCTTAAAACAACTGAAAAATACAGATATACAGAAAGGCATAACACACAAGTGTGTACATTTTTAAGACAAATAAGTCGAATGAGTGTTGTGGATTTTTTTTATTCTAGACCTTGTGAACACATGATACTATTTATGTTCCCAGGCCATGAATTTGTTTTTGTTTTTCTATATAGACCATAATTCATGGTATTTCATCATAAATTTCTACACACATGTACATTACATCTCTACGTAGTTGCATCATGAATTTCTACACACATGTACATTACATCATGATTTTTGAATGTTTCAGAAAATCGGGATCCATGGAGCCCGAGCTTCAAAACGCCTCATTCTTTTTGTTGTTATTTTATATGTTCTTTTGCTATGTAAAAATAAATTTAAAATGATTTAAAAACAGGTGTCCACCTCATTTCCGTGGGCTGTCCACAGACAGACGCGAGACGTGTCCACAAACATTTGATGTCGTCCAATAGATGATCTGTATTGAAGTTACCCTTAACACTAGCATCTCGAAGCTCTCACAAACACTTTGGTTCTCAACGAGACAAAGCTCACTGCTGCTTTCGATGATGCGCCATACTACATGGTGGCATCCAAAGGAGAGAAAGGAGGCCGGGCCAAGATAGAGAAACAAAAGCATTGGCTTCCCCATGCATGCATGGATGTTAACCCCAAGAGAGAAGACGAGAACCTCCATCATCGAACAATGGCAATGGCCAGAACGACAGGCAGACAGGTGAATGAATCTACCACAGTATGAAAAGGAGGGCGGTAGGCCATCACCACCGGACCACACCACATGCCATGCTTCTCTTCAGAAGACTTGATTGACACAGGGAAGAAGAAAATGAAAAACACCAGGACCCATTCACATGACAAACACTATCATCTAGGGCTAATAATGCAGATGATGAACTACTACATTGCATTGCTGCTTGCTTGCCTGATCGCTCACTCTCAGTCAGGGTGGTTCGGGTCACTGGCAGTTTGAGCTCCTGCCGGGGCCGCCGTAGTAGAAGTAGGAGCCCCAGTCGGCGTTGTTGCCGTTCTGCACGTCGTAGCAGTTGGACTGCTCGGTGAAGGTGCCGAGCCCGTGGGGCGCCTTGAGGTTGTTGGTGCTGTCCACCACCTGAACGTTCTTGAAGTAGCTCGCCTTGCCGAACCCTTCCTCCGGGAAGTGCCCGCTGCCCATCTGCGTCGACGTGTGCACACCCTCCGCCTGCGAGTTCACCACCTCCCCTCCCCACTCGATCATCGACGCGCTGTCCGCCAGGTACGAGAAGAGGAACGACGGCCAGTAGCCAAGAACATACTCCTTGCCAAACTGCATCCACCAGTGCCCCTCCTTCGGATCCTGCTCACCAGAGATATAGACCACTTAGAAGGCACATTACAGAATCATTAGCATTGACATGTATCTAGACTTCAGTAAGGGGTTAGCCGTTTAGCATCAAGACGCCGACACCGAGTCATGGAGCACTAAGCAGGCCGTGGATGCACTCATTGCCCGTGCTAGAGAGAATGAAAAACACTCGTGACTTTCTATCTCGGCACTCGCTTGTTGAGGTAAAAAGTAGCAATGCTTCATGAGACTTCTATTGACAAACACAACTAGAGTAATCATCAAGCCTAAAAAAGTTTGTTGACGATAAGCCGCATTGCAGCCAATCAGCCCCTGCCACGCTGTGAGGGAGGACTACTAAATAATCTTCTTCAGGCAGAGCCCCAGAGTTCTTCAGTCAATGAGCAAGAAGAGTAAAGGGCACAGCAGCAAGTAGGCAAAAAATCCCTGTGGCATGCATGCATGTTTGTGACAATCCTCAAACAGTAGCACCAGATTAATTGCTTCCTCACTCACCTTCCAGATGAGTATGCTGATGTCATACTGCGAGCCGGAGTAGCCGGAGATGGGGAAGATGCTGGCTCCCATGGCCACCTCGCTGTTGATCTGAACGAACCCTGAGCACAGTATGTTGTAGCACCCTGTGGCCTGGTAAGCGTCACTCTACAGGATACAAAACATAGAGGTTAAGATCATCACATCTCACAAAGAATCGCAGGTCTGATTGTTTACACGGTTATGTCAAGGAAAAACTCACGGTCCAGTAGGTGAACAGCCGTGTGTTGTTGTCCCCGTAGAGGTCCGGGCTAACCTGATGAACCAACAAGAAAAGGCAAGAAAAAGTTCAGGGCCCGTGACACCACCATCGAGCTATCAATCAATCAACAACAACGGTGCTGCATTTACTAGACATGGGCTACGATAGTGAAGTGAAGCTCGATCATGGAGCTGTGTGTTGTGTTTGTGGTTGGCTGATGTTATCAGTGGTACCTGCCAGCCAGCCTCGATGCTGTTGAGGTCTTCGCCGAAGGAGCCCCCCAGGATCCACAGCTGGGACAGGCTGAACTCGTTGGGCTGCTCGATCTTGGGCTCCCACACATTGATCGTCGCCTTGGCGCCGTAGTACTTCTCGCCCTGAACGTACGATATCGCGTGCTGAAAAAATCACAACAAGCAGAGTTCATACTTCATAATTCATAGACAGCACTAGTCGTCAGTGACATTTCTTCTTCCTCTGCTATTCAACACTGAAGTAGATGGACACAATGTGTGTACATACTTGATGGCCGCCCTCGTTGAGCATGGCGAGGTCGACCGACATCGGGTTCGCCACCGTGGGCCGATGCTTCCTGCCGTAGCGCCGCATCGAGCTCGCCCGGAGCAGGTCGTCCTTCTTCGTTCTCCGTACAGGGACGGTGCCCGGGGCGCACCTGCCATTCATGTGCCAGAGCTGAACCATTGGCCTCTCGCCGTCGCCGGAGGAGGCCACATTGGCCTTGGATTCGTCATACAGGCCCTCCGGGTGATAGCTCGGCCTCATCTGCAAGGGGACAAGATATGAGTTCAGCGAAAACAATGGCTTCACCTGCTGCTGCTGCTGATGCATCTTGGAAAATCAAACTTAACGTTACCTGGATAGTATGGTTCTTGAGGAAAGGGTGGTCGAAGGCCGGCTGGTGCGAGATGTGCACGCAGTCTATGATGTCCCCGTCAGGGCTCTGCTCGATTAATTCGCAAAATAACAAAAAAAAAGTTAGCATCCACTCACTGAAATTTAAGCAAGAATCGACGACGAAGAGCGGCATTGCAAAAGGGACACCAGTACTAGTAGTTTGGCTGGCATCCACTGACTGACTGAAGCTTCAGATTATTGCAGTAAAGAAGAAAGAAATTCCCCACAAAGTGTTGGGCATCTTTCTTGAAATTTTTGGTGAACTTTCGCGAAATTCGTAAAGCGAGAAAGCGAATCGGCCCCAAGAACGAACGAACAACCCGGAAAATAACAAGCCCCCCCGGAAAGGCCAAGCTTTTGAATCAGGCAGGGGCGTGGCGAGTGGCGACTTTGAGCGATTGGAGTGGAGGAGCGGCCTGGAACTAAAGACCCGTTGAATCAATCAATCAATCTTGCCCGAATCCCCCCAAAAATGCAGACGGAAACGGACACTGGCTTTGACCGGGGAGGGGAGGGGAGGGAGAAGATAAATCCTACTAATTCAAATCTTGAGAAGGAGAAGAAGAAGGGATGAGCATGAATCTAGCGGATTGGTCGGCGAAGGTACGCACCTCGATGCTCTTGACGGCCGGCTTGTTGAGGCGCTTGAGGTGGCGGTGCATCCTGGCCTCCGGCGACCTCGCCGCCGCCGCGCAGGAGAGGCACATCACCGCCGCCAGCAGGCACGCGGCGACGCGCGAAGCGGCCATGGCACTCCTCACCTATCCCCTCTCTCTCACTCCTCCACCCCCTCTCTCGCCCGCCTCCGCGATCCGGCCGAAGCTTGAAGAAGAAACGACCCCCTGCCGCACCAGAAACGCCCCTGGCCGCCGGCGACCTACCGCGCCGCCGCCGCCTCCGTGGATTTTGAAACAATGCGCGGTGGGGAACGGTGGCAAGCTCTGCGCTCCTGGGGCGGCTCGCCGTGTGGGCTGGGGAGTCTCGCCGCACCAGTGCTGCTGGCGCTAGTGAAGGGAGTGAGGTTTGTTTACAAGTGGGCAGTGGAGGAGCTTGTGTTCTGCTCTCTCTCTCTCTCTCGCTGAGGCCGCCGCCCAGTCTCGCACGCTGCGGCCTTTTGCCGTTTTCCCAGCTTGGCCTTTTTCTGCGGCGCGTGGACGGAACTACCCCTGCCTACGCTACACCATTCGAAAATCGCTCCGGGGACCCGGCCGTGCCAACGTCATCAGGGGCAGCGCCCGCTGGAATGTGGTCCCATACCGAATGGGGTTTCCAGTTTTACTGTGTCCATGCGTAAGTTTTTTTTTTGGCTGGATCCGTGAGTAAGCTTTCAAATATAGTTAAAAAATAGTTGTGTTCGTACAACTATCCTATAAGCATGATGCAAAATATGGCATTTGTTTATGAAGCGGCACAACGTATTGATGTGTTTATCAAATGTCCCGGCCCAAGAATATGGAGGAAAAAAGCTTTTGACAAAAGGAGAATTAATCTTTATTCCATCCTTATAAAAAAACTAGTTTTGCTTTGTTTTGGCATTTCAATCTAGAGTTTTAAATCTTTGGTAAACATTTGAATCTGGTTGTTCGGATATATTTTACTATTCAACGTAGATTTGTATCCGTTCGCGGACCGGCTTGTATGTTCCTTTTTTCAAAAACCGAACACAAAATAGTGAGGTTTGCAGCAAGTAGGACTCCGACAACCCAACCCATTCAAATCCTACTTTCGTATCAGTTTTTGTTCATTTTGCCTTTGCTTTCCTCATTGCTCTGCATCTGCGGTCTCCTTGTTTGATTGCAGCTATATTCTTCGGCTGTCGTACAAACATTGTAGGACCTTCGCAGCCTCCCGCTTAATACTACATCATATGTCGCAACCAGGTACACTATGCTTCCTTGCCGACATCGCTCATGATAGATACACGCTCAGGAGGTAATGTGTTCGATCAAATATCATTGAGTTTTTTTAACATCCTCGTTATTCCTATAAATCACGATGACATGATCTCGATGCGAAGTCGCTTGCCCGTCAATGATGTGAAATCTTCAAATAATTATTGTTGTGCGGATAGACAAGTGAGTGAAGAAAAGATCACATAAGAGTGGTCAAAAAATTGAAAAGTTAAACCTTTTGTAAGGGCACTCACTATGGGTAGTACTAACTTAAAGGCAAAAAATCAATAATAAAGAGAACCAACAGGTTTAAAAATAGTTGTAGCAACACCCATGATGTTTGTCCAGACTAAGAACAGTTGAGATGGAGTATAATTTAACAACCCATCACATGCATGATATAGTGGTAGATTAAGGTGGGTCAACTAGTAGTTTTGTTTTGAGGGAAGGTCAACAATTTACTAGTTGTATCAATCTAGCTCTAAATATTCCTGAAAAGAAAATCTAGCCCCAGATAGTAGGAGTAGTAGTTTGTCAGCAACACTACAAGTTCCCGTGCAGTCACAAGTCCTCTTCTCTGGCTGGAAATACGCACGCATCATGGCAGCTGAGGTTTGCACTACTTACAATTCCAGGGTTCCTAAACTTCCGCTGCAGTTCTCCCTTTATTTTCTGGTGCGTTAAAAAGAAGTGTCGCGCCCTCGAATTTTGGTAAGTAGGGTAGTGTAGTCGTAGTAAAACAATGGGATCCGTCGGCACGTGCGCACGGCGATGCGGTCAAAGTTTACCGAGGCCTTGGTGAGGCGAACTGGACGCTGGGATTATAATACCGGACATGCTCTTTGTTTTGTTTTCTGGATTAGGATTAGGAGGATTAGGGCTAGGATGACGGCCGCCGTTCACGCCTTGGACGTGTGTGCTCGCTCGACTGCTCGTGAAGAACCAAACCCTATCTTCTTCCCCTTTTTTGGGGCCAAAGCGGTTTTTTTTTTTTGGGAGGGCCAAAGCGGTTGGTAGGTAAAATTTCGTCCCCAGGATTTGGGCGCCACCTACCACCTCTCCGGCCCCGGCCGGGATGCGTCGCGTCACGTCCCGTTCACCACAACCCCCCCGGGCACGTGCGTGCTGCCGCTCCCAAACGTCTCGCTGACCGGTGGGACCGAGACCCACCCGCCTTTCCATGCGTGTGAGAAATGGCATTGGATCCGGCCGGAGTTCGGGCGGTCGATTCTTTTTTTTTTTTGAGGACGCACGCATGCACCGCGTGATTACTGATTAGGGACAGGGCCTCGGTGTAAAAAGCTTGCTGCAAAAGTGATTAGCCGGTGCTTACTTCTGCACGGGAGCTTTAGCGAAGGAGCCTAAAAACAGAGCACTGTACAAATCTTGGTTAGCCTTTTTTTTTACAGTACATACGTATTACTACTAGCAAAGGAAACTCAGCTAAAAAAAGAGAGCAAAGGAAATTACTACAAGCAAAGTACAAGTACAAACGGTACAACTAATTGTTTAACTACGCTCTTCCATCATCATTACCAGCCATGCTGCAAACACGCTCTCGAACCTCTGCAAACTGTTTGCCATCAATTCTATAACCAGGTCCTCCATCATGGCCCGCCCTAACCATCGTCCAAACGCGCTCTCAAAACCTCCGTTCAAAAGACTGTTTGGCATTACGTACTACTCAAAGTAGGAGGAGACAAGCAGGCACGAGCAACCTACAGAAAGCCTACAAGAAACTCCTTAATTTTGTAGTAGTACCATGCCCGCATTCCCAAAGCCTGGAAAATCCACGACAGCATCACAAAGATCGTACGTACCTCATCAGCTCGTGAAAATGCTTGCTAAACAGTCAAGGTTCGTACAGAACAATATCATAGAGCCAAGTCCATCCGTACTCTAATCACTCCAGTGTTACGAGTACGTACTGTAATATTTAACTGTCACCGCTGCAGACAACAACAGCAGCATCGCTGGGGATGTCTTCTCGCAGTACCATCAGTCTCAATCAGAGGCGCGTCAGTCAGTAAACGACCAAGATTTATTTAATTTGAACAACCCCGTTGTTATTAGTACGAGTAATTAGTAAATGTGAACAGCCCCAGTTAAAAAACTACGCGCGGTAATTATAGTGCTGCCGGGGTTGGTTGGTTGGCGCGTTGCGTCAAGCAGCAGCGGCACATGGTCAATGCATGGACGCAGGCCTGGCCTGCTAATTCAGTGAAACGGGATGATTGGTCTCCCCACGACCGGATCTTACTGTCTTGGTAATGAGGTAAAAAAGAAGGTGCTAACCACAAGATTAATCAAGAAGGCGCAGTACGTGCGGTCCTCCATTTTCGTTCTGACGATAGGAGGCCCACATGACAGTACACCCCACTCCCCCTTGCATTGGTGTCTGCTGAAGGTTGGTTGGATGCTTGGATGTCTATGGCCCATAGGAAGGAAGGGCCGGTGAAAACAATCAGCCAGCAGCGCAGCACTGCAGTGAAATGAAAGGGTTTTTACCTCTACGGCCGACTGCCTACCACAAGATTTCGATCCATTTTCCGTTTATTAGAAGCATTGATCTGATAAGCTCTCAGATTGGAGCTAATAAACTCAATTATCACTCACTCAACTAAAAAAAATCGATAAACTGTCCCAATTAAAATTATTTTGATGTACTGTGTGCACACAGTGGGCATGTGCTTGATGAACAAGCTGGAAGTAAAACAAAAGGCAAGGCAAGATGGCCAACAGAGGGAATCAATCTGCGAGCTAGAAAAGGCCGTCGATTTGCTTTAGCTCTTGGCTTTCCATGCCACACACACAAGCGCTCGAAAGACGCCTTTCTTTCTTTCTTTCCCGCCACCTTTCGCGCCTCTATTATTGTTTTCTCTCTCGATCACGATCACGATCATGAGAGGAGAAAGAAAGCGGTTACCAAAAGCCATCTAGCTAGTGATGGTGATGCTCTACTGTACAAAATGGTCACTTCGTTCACAACCATAATAAGAGCCGAATCATTGCCTCGCTCCACAGCAAATGAAGGCTGGAATAAAAATGGAAATCGGTGGTGTGGTGCAACGAGATGAACACGATCGATCGATCGATCGGTGTACACGTCAGCTTAGCTCAAGCTGTGACATGGCTGGCCGGTGGCAGTGAGCATGGCGTTGGTACCCCAGGTAAGAAGAGTCGTGGGCGTGATTCAAACGCTGGCGTGGCACAGGACTGACCAGATGCGTAGAGTACATATATTAAACACACAACATTGTATCCTCTTCTCCGTCTCCGGTCCGGTCTCGCTACCATGTTGAAATCTACCTACGGTCAAGATCTATGGAACTCCCTCCTGCAGGTGCAGAGCGGACCAATTAATTAGGTCAGCATGCATGCATCGATGATCATAAACTAGGAACAGGAATATAATCTGGCAAAGATGGAAAGATTCCACGCACAAAGGCACGTACGGCCATACCCCCCCTTTGGAGTGCTTGATTGAGTGATTGGGATGGTGCTAACCAGCCAGAGTTCGCCTGGCCTCACAGGGATGCCTCGCATGCGGATCACTCTCATAACGAACCCTCCTTGCACTCGCAGGGTCGGCATCGTCGCGTTTATTCTCTCACTTAAGTATGTCATCGTCGTCCTGATCATTCTCTATCCACCGGACGTTCTTGATTAATAAATAAACAAAACGACGTGACAACAGCATGCATTGGTCTGCCGTCTCATGCTCTAAACTCCATCTGCATTAGATAAGCATTCCCAGTCAGCAGCATCGTACTACTAGCCGATACATGGGCTACATAATAATCGAAGCTCGTCTACTTTGATGTGGCTTTGCTTTGCTGTGTCCTGTCTCCTGTGTGTGGTTGAGACGCCAATCGGACGTCTCACCAAGATGACAGCCCGTGCCAGACTTGTACTGCTTCACAGGAACATTTTGTGGTCCGTTCAGCTCAATCACAGCGTGTACCATGCACATTCATGTTAGCAAACAGAAACAGGACCACTTATCCTGCTGCTAGTCATGTATGTATAGTATGCAGCAATCTACCGTACATGTACCACTGCAAAGCTGCATGTGTGTGCTCCAACACATATAGGCCTCGACTTTGTGCTCCCCGTACCGGTATCACTACGCTCTGTTGCCTGTTGCAAGCAAGTTGCAACCTTGCTGCAAATTATTCGCCTCTCGAAATTGCGCTCAAAATTACTCTTTACCTGAGCCCGAAGAGTGAAATGACAGGCCCTAGAACCTCTTCTAAGCACTCCTCAGGCATGCATAAAACGGACACTGAAATACTGTGGCTCAGAGGGAAAGCCAGATTTCCAACGAACCGTAAATTATAAAAAGACAGATTTCCAAAGAACCGTAAATTATTATAGTATAAAAACACAGATCTCCAACGAACCATAAATTGTAAAAGACCAAAAGACAGGAAGACAACGCCTATAATATGTGACAGATGCACTCCTATGTCCATCGCTTGCCCGTGAAGCGATTCGTAGTAGTTGCCTAGGAGGCTACTAGGAGCCAAGCCCCTTTTTATCAGTGCCTCCAAAGCTCAGATCAATGGCTCTTGTCATCTTGTCCACGAGATCCATCGGAAGTGGCCGAGGCTTAGCACACACGCGCAATAATGGAGCAGCCATGGCTAAAAAGCTTATGTGTTACTACTACGTACCATGGTAAACTAGTGAAGTAGTAGTACTATCTGCTCATGGGATGGACCCTACGTGTCCATGGTCCATGAGGCCAGCCGCTCATGTGCCAAGGTTGTTCCACCGCCACACCCTATCCATGGCGAGGGGCTCTTACCCTGATCCGTTTGGTCAGTGGTAATTTCGAAAGCTACTACATGTTTCAACTGTAGGAGTAGGATACTGCACGATAATGACTTGTCCAGCTTCTTTAAGGATATAATGCGAGATGGATTTTAATTGTTGACAATGGTTACATGGAAAGGTTGGAGTACTACTGCTACTTAGATCATGGTGCTGATGGTAGGTACACACACATTATTTGTTGAACGATGCAAGTAGCAGAAACACAACACTACTATGAAGAAGCTCTTGCATCATGCACTTTGTTACAATAGACATGCATGGATGCAGATGTACCTTTTATGGAATCTGAAATCTGGAGGATATTCAATTTCTTGCCTCCTCACGACTATCCAAATCCAACCAGGTTGAGCTGAAAAGGGGAAATGAAACAGTAAGATTTACCAGGCAGCCATGAAAATTGCTTCCGAGTAAGAAGGGATGAAATTTGTTGGCTGTATCAGATCAGAAGGACAGAAATGACATGCAGTGGCACATGATAAGATCCCCCACCTCTCTCTGTCCAGTGTCCACCCCCCTGCACCACCACCACCACCACCAAGCCCATACCTATTCCCTGGCCATACCACCAGTATAACAAATTCCATGAAAAATGATTGAAATTGAAAGACTACACTACACATGATGGCCAAAAAATAGGATGTGGAATCATCACATAATTAGTGCTTCTGACTCAAACCCACCACCCCGATTCCTACCCTGAAGGAAGCATGATAAAAGTTCTCTGTTCTCAGATGTTCTCTCTGTCTTAACAAATGCAGAAATGCTACATAGAATTCCTGAAGAAAAGAGGTACTGTACATACAAGAGTTTTACAGGCACATCACCTGTTCTCTTACCAACATTGACGGCGACGGGATCATGGAAAGCACCGCATGTTGCATGCCTTTAATCAGGACCCAGGAATCGGCATGGCAGAGTGCACCACGGAGCAAAAGATTTTTCCAGTATATCTGAAAGCAACCGTAGATTGTTTTGTTTCCATCCAGGGATGTCTTGGCTCCTGAATGCCAGTTACAGAGAAAAAAGGATGTGCTTTCGCTTCTCAGCCAAGCAATAATGAGATCTTGTTATTTGCACGTATGAAGGCAGACATTTCAACTGAAATCTGGAACTGCATTTCGACTTTCAAGTACACAGACACAAAGGTTATATTTCATTGCCACTATTTGGTCATAAGATCCATTTATACAAGTACAATGCAATAATATACACTGACAATTCCAACCAGTTTTCATCACTCAGATGTCCATTTAGTAGCTCCCAACCAATGAACTTATTAACAATGACGATCCACAAAATGTTAGGTCCTGAAGACTAAAGATAAGAAGGCCTGATGGTTTCGCGTGATATACCCCAGGCAAGTGTACAATCTTTGAAACTGAAGACCAAAGTTCTCTGTCTTCCAGAGCCTATTCCTATGCAACCTGAAACAGATACAAGTTAGAGAAGGGTGGAGGATGTGGAAGTTGAAAATTTTGCAGTATAGAAATTCTTATTCTAAGAAATCGATACAAACTTCTAGCATCAAGCATACATGCCCCATTTCCAGGGTGAAGGAGTTTGTCAGAGTTCAACAGATGAGGAATGTTGACATATCGAAATTGTAACCTATACTTCTAATCTCCTTTTGCATCTTTCAGTCAAAGAGAAAAATATTAATAGGTTAGTCTCAATTAAAAAGGATGTAGCATATCGGGTGTAAGTATAAATAAAATGATCTACCAAAATATCCACTTGATACATGAAACGGAAGTGACATATGGGCAAAAGATTTACGATCTACGAGCACCGAAGCCCTTATATGTCACCATGATGGCACATTGGCACTGTCTATCTTCTAAAAATTATGAAACCACTCAGTTCATTAGTTGACATGATATCAACTGGTCAATAAAATAGACCTCTCTTAAGATCTAAAAAAAAGACAGACCCAAAATGCTAGAAGCTCCCACAGCAGGTTGGGTCTGGGGAAGGGTTATACGAGGCGAGCCTTACGCTCTTATCCCTGCACAATGCAACGCAGAGAGGCTGCATTGAACACAGGACCTCTTGTCACAACTGGGGAGTACTTCACTACTGTGCCAGGCCTGTCCTTCATCTTATGTTCTAAAAAGCATCAAATAAACTATACTTGCAGTTAAACCATAAAAGCTTGTGTCACATTTTCTTAAGTGGCCAAAGATTAATCTTAAGCTTCGTTTGGATCTGGTAACTATAGTCAAGTGCTTAAATGCTCCCATCAAAATGAGACATTTCTTCTCTAAGACTAAGTCCTTACTTTTGGGAAGTCAAGCAACAAAACTCAATGAGTGTAGCGAAACTAATTTTTTTTGAACACTACCACGTAAGGCACTACATATCATCATCATTTATCGAGGAAGGTGGAGAGACAGTCAATTACGAAGACTGCATATATCATTGTTTGCTCAGGCAGAGCTTAGGAGTCAAAACCTCAACTTTCATGTTGGATGACTGGATGTAATCATCAAGTTAGTCTTCAATTCCCAAGGTGTTAATTTTCTGTTTACACCAGGAATTCAGGATATGCAACTGATCTGAAATGTCGAAAGCATGATATGCACTACCATGAATAGATGCAAATGATGACTCTAATAAAAACATAGCAAGTCTTGAACGACAATGTGCAACATGTGTTTGACGCACGAGTTCTCTCAAGAATTGACAGTCTCATGGCTAAGTTTATGATCATGGAGAAATGAGTGTGCATAGACTTCAGAGACAACTTTTCTCTTCAGAGTACACAGTTTATCGGAAACCCGCTTGCAAATGCAACTCCTTAAATGGGCAACTAACCAGTAGGTTTGTTTTAATGGTGTCGATGGCTTGATCATGTAAACTAACTAAATCAGGTGTGCAAATCAGGTACACCACATTCAAGTCTGAAATATGATCAAAGCAGTAAACAGTGAAAATGCACAATAACACCACAATTTAGCGATTTCGTACAGAAGGGAAACATCAGCAGAATTCCAGGCATACACTACTCTATACCAGCTCCTCCAGATATGCTACTAACGGTTTGCATCATCTAAAATTTAGTGGCTTATAAGTCATACTGTCGAATGACCGCATGCCCAGAACTGATACATTGGATTGAAAATTTCTTTTCTTCCGGATTTTAGTTGAAAAGTTATGTCTAGATCATTAGAAGGAACCGTTATGAAGTGGTTGGATTCTAATGGCGGACCAAAGGGAAATCCACCAGTTTCTGATAGTAGTCAGACTGCCGATCCTGAATTATTCAGAGTTCACGGAATGCACAAACCATTTCCACACTATGAGCAGAACAAAACCATTGCAGTCTAATTTACAAGTACGCGATAAGCAATCAGGCATGAAATCGAAAGCGGTGAATGAGCAGCCGCGCACCTCAATCGACGTGAGGGTGGATGCCGTCCCCGTCCACGGTGCCTCCGTACTCGTAGTCGTCGTCGTCGTCGTCGTCCTCGCCGGACGATGACGAGGAGGAGGAGGAGGAGGAAGGAGAAGGGGAGTACGGAGCTAGCAACAGCTCGGGGGACGGGAGCAGGAGCAGGCGGCGTCGGCGGCGAGGGGAGGCGAAGCGGAGGGGGGCGCTGGCGGCGAGGAGGGGGACGCAGAGGAAGCCGGCGAGGCGCGCGAAGAGGTGGAGCGGCCCCAAGCAGAGGAGCGCGAGGACGCGGTCGGGCGGGAGCGTCTCCGGGTTGCACGCCACGCGCTGCCACCCCGCCGCCGACCCCCGCGCCACCGCCACCACCCACCCCGCCCGCACCGCCATTTCCGCCCTCAAATCCTGAGCCGTTTGACCGGCGCCTGAATCCCACCGCGAACCGCCTCCCCGCGCCCGGGGAAGGTGGGGGGAGGTCGAGGCGCGCACGGCACGGCAGCCGCGCGCCTGCGGTGTGCCCGGCCCTGCTCCGTGCTGCCGGCGTGCTCGGATTTGCTGCTGCGGTGGCAGGCGGTTTGGGTTGTTCGATCGAACGCGGTTCGCCGGCCGGGCACGCGACCTGAACCCGTCCGGCTTTATAGCTAAGCTTTATCTACTCGGATGCGCACGTGGACTGCCGAATAGGACGATGGATGGAGCCCACACGTCAGTGGTGCGGGTGTATGATTGAGAAATGAGAACCAAGCTTCTGCTATGGTTCCGACACAAAAAATACAGTGAAAATAATCACAAGAAAATCAGCTTTTTTAAAGGCCATATATTAATTGCACATACACAGATAAAAAACATTCTTACTGAAATTCATAAGTACATCCAAATCATTCGGGTGTCGAACATTCAAAGTCCATTGATGGCGTGAGGTGAGAAAATGCCTTTGCCACCTTTGGGCCGCCGTCTCAACGGAGCAAACTTGCTGAAACACGGGCTAATTGTTGCAGTAGCAGTCTGAATCATTGAAGTAGATTGAAACACATACTAATTGTTGGAAGTCGGGGTTCACGTAGCAGATCATTGTTTCGAAGAAGAAACGTTGGGTTTCGTCGGTGGAGGCATAAACATGGGTCGTGCTCAAGGTTATTGGCAACAAGATTGATCACATGTCCTCAAGAAGATAATAAATTACTCATAACACATCATAGGATCAGTGGGGGTGAATAGATGAATAACAATCCGAACTTATGAATCTTTAGCCAATAATACATCTAAGCATCAACTATAAACAGTAATCAAAATCAGAAACATCATACAATGATAGATATGAGGTAATTGATCATAGATCAAAATTTTGTGGCAAAAGTTGTTGATGGAGATGAAGGTGCTTATGATGAATGGTTGGAGAAGATGATCCAAATAATGAACTAAGTGTTGATGATGACAATGTTTTCGATTCGCCCCTTTCGTAGGGAGAAAAATTCATCCAAATTAGCCTCCGAGAGGGCAAAAGTGTTGTGTCGTAGATCCAACTCGTAGAGGTGGCGAAAAAAGTCTAAAAAACCTCTTTGACGTTTTTAGGTAAGACCCTGAATATAGGCCGAAATGGGCAGCAGGGAGGTGGAGCGTCCCCTAGCCGCCAGCCCAGTGTGTGTGAGGGTGCACCAAGGGCACGTGGGTCCATGGTAAGGCCCCCGGGATCGTATTTTCGCGACGCGTCTCTTTTCTTCTGATTTTAACTCTAGAGATTTTTCTGTAATTTTTTGGTCCCTGAAAAATTCAAGAACACATCAATTATGTAGGCCTCAACAATTGAATCTTGAGGCCTTGCTTTGTTAGAGTCAGTTGACTAGAGGTATCCAACTCTTCTCTCAATTGGATACATCCAACCACATTGAACATAGCCCCTTAAAAGTGCCTCCTCTTGAAGATGAACATCTATGTGCACCATTATATTGAAGAAAGTAGGGGGGTCTTCTCAAGCCTGCAAAAAATTACAGGAATTTCACAATTCAATCGTTGCACGACATAAATTCACAATGTTGCATAGGGGAGGTGGGACTAATCCCACCAAAGGGGGAGGTGCGCCGTCCATAGGGGGAGTGGGCCCCTCCCTTGGCGCATGGCCCAAGGGGGGAGGCTTCTCCTTCCCCTAATGGCCCCTATGAGGCCCATGTGCCTTTTAATTATTTATTTAATTATTTAAATCAGTTTTTAATATTTAATTCATTAATTATAGTGTTGCTTGACATTGATACTCACAATTTTATCGCCTTTGGATTTTGGATATATCACGAAGCAAAAAGAATGGTACATGATTAATAGAAGGTTCACTCGATAACTTATTCATGTATATGTAGGAGTTGATATGAATGCCCAGATCTCGCTACTGATTATTGACGAAAAATTGTTCCATGTCATGGATGAATCATACGAGGCATAGGCCCATCAAAAGATTTTGGAATATTCATGGTGAGTTAACTTCAGATTCTTGGCCATCATATAAGTTGACGTTCAAATGTCATGTAGGAAGATTCATACGCATTATCATTCTATCTATTTTATTGGTATTTTTACCTCGTCTGTGTTTCTCTTCCTACTTCTCTGCTAATGAACTTCGTTGAAGCATTTTTTCATTTTTTTCTCATACTTGTTATTCAATTCTCTGCTTCTTCTACAAGGGTGATCTTTATCCAGGAACCGACGGTGATCAACATATCCAATTTTATGTTGGGTTATAAAGATAGTTTATAATTTTTTTTTGTAAATTATCTAAACCGCCAACTATCATTTTACAGAAGGATGTTTCGTTCTATTTTGAGGGTTTTTTACGGGCAACAATGACGTAAAAGCACACTGTAATTTTTATAATTCAATTAAAATCTATTTACAGATGGCTTGAGATAAGCCAATGCAAAAAATATGTTAGTGGGGACTAACTATTTACATATAGAAGATTCATGTTTCTTTGGGGTACATAATGTGCCAGCAATCTTCAGTAAAGGTGCAACTCCAAAAGACATGGTGGAGTTTTTCCTCCTAGTCACATCCAAAGTGTATCAAATTTTCTTGAGAAATTGTATACTATTAAGCGTATCATTAAGATGGAGCTAAACAAACATTTGTGTTTGTCCTTGCAAGAACTTCGCCATGTCCATTTGAAGTATAGAGGTGCTGGTTGGTGTCCACTCAAGACCTTGTAAGATTTTATAAAAGATAAAAGTTCAGTTCCCCAAACGTAGCAAGAGAAATCCATATATTCTTCTTTGATGTTAATTGAAATTTTGATAATTAACCTTTAGCCATGTGGAATCAGAAAAGCTTGGAGCAAGGATTTCGAGCAGATTATTTGCCTAGAATCGGCATGAAGGATGATAATATAGAATATGATATGCATATCGCACAATTGAAAGTTAGGATTTCCATTATTTCTTATAGGTTGGTGTATAATCCTTAGGTTCATAACAATGATTAAGCATATACCGCAACGGGTCAATTGCAAGCACAAACAACACAATTGGGAAATATTCTATAGTCTTTTGAAGTGGGATGAACCTTTCGGAATTATGTGTGATGCAAGTGATTACGCCACTGGAGCAGTCATTGGTTAGTCGCTTGTTGACAAGAAGTTGAATGTTGTCCATTATGTTAGTTGATCACATCCTCAATAATGCTCAAAAGAATTATGTACAATGGAAATGAATTTGCGAATCATAATTTTTGTTTGCCATAAATTCGGATTGCATAACCGTCCTAGTAAATCTCAGTCAATTGAGAATTGACTATGTCTTAATCGATGCTATATTTTTATGAGATCTTACACTAAGATTCGTGCATTTTTTGTACATGTTATGTTATTTGACCGAGACTTAGTTAAATCTCAGTTGATTGAAACCTAGGCACACCTAATCTGTATTGTACGTGCAATGCTTCTCTTACACACACACATGCATACATGATACATGTACCAGCTAGCTGGTGAACAAGGCCTCTCCTAAGATAGCTAGAAAAAAGACCTAAGATGTCCCCAATCATTTGCCTAGCTCAAATTCCCATGCCGTTGCTTTCTGCAACACTCCTAGTTAGACCAAGTACAATAGAGATCACTGGGCGGGCTATAAGAAATAAAATAGTATATTATTGCTTAGTTGAAAGAGAGAGAAGAGGAGAGAGAAGAGAAGCGGGCTACTAATTAGTAGCCAGCTGCAACACGTGCTCATAAGAACTTTGTGAGATAGACATGTGGGCCATATATTGCTAAAGTAGTATTTCTTATAGCCTTCCTATTATACTTGTTGACTATAAAGTTAGCTATAGATGACATGGCATCTCCTTATAGCCGGCAGCTGGCTATACTATTAACCATGCTCTTAGGGCATCTCCAATGGTTGTAAGAGCATGGTTAATAGTATAGCCAGTTGCTGGCTATAAGTTGTTGCCATGTCATCTATAGCTAACCATATAGCCAACAAGTACAATAGATAGATGTAAATATGTACTACTTTATTGATATATGGCCACATGTCACTCTCACAGAATGCCTAGGAACACGTGTTGCAGCCGGCTGTTAACTAGTAGCCCGCTTATCTTCTCTCTCTTTCAACTCATCAAAAATATAATATTTTATGTCTTATAGCCTGCCTACGTCACCTTATTGTACTTGCTTTAAGATAGTTGTTGGTAAGTTTGCCACCTAAGATAGAATGATGATGTGTCATGCAATAAATGAAGTGAGAGAACAAAGTTGTATGTAGATTAACCAACAACTCTTGCACAGGCTCCAAGATAGAATAGAGAGCAAACACATTTATTTACCCATTTTTTATTGAATGACTTACATACAACCCATTGGAGTACTTGTATGATAACTTGTTGGTTGATGACATGGACAATTTACCAACAACACTTACATACAAACTATTGAAGATGCTCTTAAGGGACAAACTCTGATTTCTTTGTACAGCAGGCAGGCTTCTTGGATTAATCCCGCATCAAATCTAGTTAAGGGAGTATCTTGCAATCTCTATCTATCTACAGCAGGCAAGGTTTCGTTGAGGACAAACTCTGCTTTCCCTTCTTTGTATTCCCTGTTTGATTGCTTAATCCCGCATAAAATCTGTATAAACTAGATGATGTTCCGCACGATTGTTGCGAAATTTTTGTGCAAAATATTTCGGTGAAAATGTTTGGTTAAATGAAGCATGTATATTTGAAACAATAATTTAACTAATATATGAATTTAATATAAATATCATAATAAAATAAAAATCCCCATGCATGCATGTTGCATGTGGGTTTTATTATGCATAGTAGTATATTGAGGTGGGTCTTTTTCATGCATGTTGGATGATGAGGTGGCATGTTTGCATGTTGAAAGAAATGTGCTAGTGGAGGATGATGTAACATGCATGATAAGGTAGAGTGTGTGCAGAGAATTAATGTAAGATGTAAGATAGATTCCCCAGGATCAATGATCATGCATATAAAAGCTGTCCATTAATCTACTACGAATCTATGCATGCATGCATCATACTTTTACAGCATCACGTACGCCTGCCTCGTAGTTAAGCTAAACCAGCACCGGCCTTCTTGGAGCTGTCGTCTTCGAGCTCGACGTCACCGGCGGCGGCGTCGTCGGACTTCTTGAACCTGTACCACCGCGCGCAGGCCACAAAGTAGACGAGGTTCACGGCGGCGATGGCGGCGGTGACCAGGTAGTACAGGTCCACCCTCCCCTCGTTCAGGTCCTGCGCCAGCCAGTCCGGCTGCCCGTCCCGGCCGCGCGTCGCCCGGTGCACCACCATCACCATGAGCCCGCTCGCGTAGCTCGCCAGCGCGAACCCTAGGAAGTAGAGCGCCCCCGCCACGCTCCTCATGTTCTCCGGGAACTGCCGGTAGAAGAACTCGATCTGCCCGATGGCGGCGAACGCCTCCGACAGGCCCGCTATCACCTGCTGCGGCACCAGCCAGAAGCACGACATCGACGACCCGATCCTCCGCCGTCGCTGCTCCACCGCCGCCGACACCACCATCGCCACCACGGACAGCACCAGCCCGACGCCGATCCGCTGGAGCAGGGTGATGCCGCCCTCGCGCTTCGTGAACCGGCGGATCGCCGGCACGATGAGTCTGTCGTACACGGGGATCCAGAGCGTGAGGGCGAGCATGTTGAAGACGACGAAGGAGCCCTGCGGGATCAGGAAGCTGCTGGACTTGGTGATCCGGCGATCGGTCTGCGCCGCCTGGAGCACCACGTAGGTGCCTAGCTGGCCGAGGACGATGAAGTAGACCATCCCCGCCGACCACACCGGGATGATGCGCGCCAGGCACTTCACCTCCTCCACTTGTTGGACCGTGCACAGACGCCACGGGTCCGTCGGCGTCCTCCCGTCGGCGCAGAGCGTGTCGTCGGCGACCTGCACGGCCGCCTTGTCCAGACACGCGAACTGGTCGGTGTAGGCCAGTTTGGAGACGAGCTTGCTCTGGTGCGGCGGGTCAAACAGATCGGCGGCGCCGCCAGCTCGCGGGAGGTGGCGCTTCCGGGAGGCGGCGACGAAGACCTGGGCGAAGCTCGTGAAGGGGCTTCCCTCGGGGCGGACGCGGACGTAGAGGCGCGTGCCGAGGAAGAAGACGCCGCATGAGAGGCCCATGAGCGCAGCAGGCACGGCGAGCCCCAGCGCCCAGTTGACATTGCTCTGGAGGTAGATGATGACGGTCGCCGAGAGCATCATGGCGACGGTGAAGGTGAAGTAGTACCAGTTGAAGAAGCTCGCGATGCCGCGGCGGCCGTCGGCGGTGCGCGGGTTGAACTGGTCGGCCCCGAACGCCAGGTTGCAGGGCCGGATGCCGCCGGCGCCGATGACGAGGAAGAAGAAGGACACCAGTATCGCCGTGAGCTGGACGCCGGTGGGTCCCTCGCAGAGCTGCCCTTTGGACGCGTCGCACGCCGGAGGGTGGAGGACATGGAGCGCGGCCGTGAGCGTGAGGATGACCATGCCGATGAAGGAGGCGACGGTGGCGGCGGCGATGGTGGTGTAGCGGCCTAGGTAGGTGTCGCTGACGTAGGCGCCGAAGACGGTGGCGAGGTTGCTGGTGCCGGAGAAGACGTGGAGGAGGGTGGCGGCGTTGACGCTCTGCATGTGGTACACCGTTGTGAGGTACACCAGCATGTTGGACAGTGTCCCGATCGTCCCGAGCTTCTCGAACGTCTCGTTCCCTGCAACAACCAATCCATATTCGTTTAGCTTCACTTACAGTACGAAATCAAATCTGAGCAAGAAAAATACATTTCACTTTTGTCAAATTCAGTTGCCATTTGCCAAAAGATGCCCAACTCGCATCGAAGTTACAAAGTCATTTTGTTTTTGTGGACTTTGACTGCCAAGGGTTGTAGTATTAGCTATACTGAGACTAATTAACTGACTTTGTACATATCTAGCTTGCTCATGATTTGGTGGGTTGATTTATTATACTGTATTAAAGTTTGTCCAAGAAAACTCTGTCCAACAGAACATGCATAAGAATTGCTACAAATACAAAGCATTAAAACAGTTACTGTTAATATATTGCTAGCATATATGTTATTGGCTTCAAAGAGAAACATATAAAGTGAGCCTGCATATTGATAGATAACCCACCCAATGACCCAAACAAGGGGAAAAGGTGTAATTTTCACCACACATTCTCAATCTGATGGAAAAGAGGTTGGACGGCCAGATAAAGGTAAACACCAGGTGTACATTGCGACACATAAATAATTTTTTTCCTCCACAAGGAAAAACAGAGAAGACAATCAAAATTATTAGGATAGTGACTTGTCCTAGAATCCTAGGCGAGTGGCATTTTGGCTCCCGGTTGCCTCCACACATGGAGCAGGCCTATTGCTTTTAAAAAATTGAGGAATTCATTGCTAGAAGTTGCAAAAACTCTAAAAAAATGTGTACATGCAAGTAGGTGTGTTATACATATGTAATATATCTAAATTCATTGCAAGCGGTTTAATTTGAAAGCTACAGACAAAAAAGACTAACGTGTGGATCTCCGTAATAGCTTGCATATATCCATTTTCATCCACATATTTGTCCTACGTGCAAAGATGTACCGATGAATTTTCTACGTACATGTAAATTTCCTTTGAGATTTTCTAATGCTTAAAGTATCAGTTGATATCAGCCCTCACATGCTCCCAAGGTACCAATTTAAAAGAATCAAATTTAAAATTTTCAAAACATTATGAGAAAAAAGCATGAACGTTCACAACACATGTGTCGGCAACCCCTAAAAAAATCCAGATTCATATCTAGTGTATATTGAATTTCGATCTGAATTATTTAGGGCTTGCCAACAAATCTGTTGTGAACATTCATGATTTTTTTTCCGAATTTTCAAAATCTTTAAATTCATTTTAAAAAATTTTGATAGCAGCAAGGGAGCATGTGAGTGGGTATATGAGTGGATACTTTCTGCACTGGTGGTCAAGAAGGAGGCATGGGCACACAGCTAGTAGCTAGCAGCCTTTCTGGACCTGCTGGGTGCAAATCACAGACACTGAGACACACACACATGGCCTGCAGATTTGTGGCCACTCATCGATCGTCACACACAACACACACAGCAAAGCAAGGCAAAGGGGATACATGACATGGCGCGGCACGCCATGGCATGGGGATGCACCTAGCCAAATTCGGCAACCAACTAACTGAATTATTGTCACCATCGTCCCCCCCGTCCCTACTGCTACTACTACTCTTGTGTGCACGCCTTTACTGCGTGCCTTTTCGGCCGGTTCATCAGATTTGAGTTTGACACGCACAAAGTTTGTTGAGATCTAACGTAGTAGCTAGTTACAAAACAAACGATCCAGTGAGATTGTTAAACGATCCAGTGAGGATGCCGATTGCAGAGGGCGGGAAGATGCATGTATGTAGGAGAAGATGCGACGTATGATGGCATGCATGCAGCAGGTAGCTGCAACAATCGCTCACCTATGACGTACGGCATGGCCTTCCACCCGCGGTGGTTGTCTTCCTCGTGGCCGGCGTCCGAAGACGACGACGACGACGACGACCCGGCCTCCTCGGAGAGCACCTTCACCGCCGTCGGCGGCGCCGTGTTCTCCATGTTGACGGCCTTGTGCTCCTCCTCCTCCTCCTGCTGCTGCCGAGGCTTGTTGGAGTCCATGGCGCTCTCTTGCTTCACTTGAACACTATGCAAGCACCAAGCAGCTGGCTGCCGCACACATGAAACTGAGACTGGAAGAGGTAGCTAGCTTAGGTAGGTGGCTCTTCTGGCTAGTGTGGTTGCTGCTGCTGCACTAATGCAGGGAGCAGAGTAGGAGGCGTATAAATAAGCTCAGCTGCCAGACAGACCATGGGAGCAAGATACTTGTAGAGACATGTGTGGGCAGAAGGAAGGAGGGAGCGAAATAAGTTTCTCACTCTGCTCTGTCGATCAGTACGTACTGACAAACCGGGCAGCTGCAGCCTGTACGCTGTACACATACGGTATAGAGACGGAATGAAAGCAACGGCATGTCGAGCTGAGAGATACTGCATGGACACTCCCCTCCAATTGGTCGATTTTTGTGAAGAAGCCGGCCATTAAAATGCAGCTAGCTGTGGTTGGAGGCAAATAATTGAGGTAGCTAAAGTAGAGGCTCTTTGCTTTGTTCATAAAGGCATCTTCAACTCTGATACCTAAAACGAACATCTGTCAGTCCGTCAACACTCTCATACGGGAACCGGACATCCAATCGTATCTCTTAAGGTGTGCTCTTAGGATTTCTTTCTAAAATCGACAACACTTTTGTATTTATATCTAAGAATTGCAATTCAATAAATAAATTAGTTTTAACATGAATTCAATTTAAATTAATGTTTAGTTATCTTCATTAACATCTCACAAATGCTCAATCAAATCCTTTTTGAATTGCTTATGAGTTGCACGATGTTGAATTTGTCGATGCATTTGGACAAATTCTTCATATGTGGCCGGATTCTGAGGTGAAAATTGAACATGATCACCCATGTTCTCAAACTCCAGATTTCCGGCAACACCTTCACCCTCATCTTCCACTTTGTGCATGATGACACAACATGTCATCACCTCCCACAAGATCTTTGGATCCTTATTTTTTTACAAGTCCTCGGACAACTGCAAACAAGTTTCCTTGACTTTTTTCTACCCTCACTGCTTCCCCTAGGACTGGCAGTGATCATGCTCCCTTGACTTTGAACTCTAGGGGCAGTAGGGTTCCTTCTCCTAGGCCTGTTCTCTTTGAGAAATGGTGGTTAGGACAACTTGATTTTAAACAGCTGGTTACCTCCACTTGGAATACCCCTTCCCCTCATTCCTCTGCCAATGATACCTGGCAATTTAAGATCAGATTTCTTAGGAAAAAGATCAAGGGGTAGAACATTCACAAAAAGGCAACTCTTAAGTGAAAGTAGAATGATATCCTTGTGAATCTAGGTATTTTAGAAGTTTTTGTTGAAGATAATAAAGGTTCTATTGATGATAATAACCGAATGAATGAGATCAATTATGAACCTGACTCCATCTGGAGAACATAGGAGACTTCCTTGTGGCAGAGATCTAGGGATATGCAAATTTTGGATGGGAACCGTGATAATGCTTATTTCCATAGTTTAGCTTCACATAGACACCGTGCAAATCATCTTGAGGTTTTGGATGGGCCTTCTGTTCATGTGCATTCTACGCCAGATATGTTGGCTTTAGCTACTAAATTCTATAGTAAGCTTTCGGTCATGAGGGTAAACATAATGTGCATCTTGGAAATGACTTCTGGAGCGAGGCTGAGTAAGTCGCTAAGGAGAACTTAGATCTTCAAAAACCATTTTCGAGGAGGAGATCAAGGCTGCTGTTATGAGCTCTTATGCCCGTGGAGCCTTGGTTTGTCCTGATGGATTTTCCTTCTTGTTCTACCAGAGATTTTGGGATGTTATAAAAATGATTTTATGAGATCAGTTCATGATTTTAAGGCTAGAATTCTGGTTATTGTTAGACTTAACTTGTCTATCATTAATCTGATTCCTAAAACACATGGTGCCAAGGAGCTTAAGAACTTTGGACCTATTAGTTTGAGTAACTGTAGTGTAAAGATTTTTACTAAAGCTATGACAAATCATGTGGCACCTCTAGGAGATACGCTAATCCCCCATAACTAGACTGCTTTCATTACGGGGAGATTTATCCTGGAGAAGGTGGGTGATACATGAGCTTCACTCAACAGGTATAGTGCCCTTGTTTTGAAATTAGACTATGAGAAAGCATATTACAGAATGAGTTGGGATTTTCTTATGGAAATGCTTACATATAGAGGTTTTGGTAGTAAGATCAGACATTCTCTTTGCAAGAGTTCATCTCGTGTGAGGCTTAATGACACAAATGACCCTTATTTTGCTAGTGGTAAAGGTTTAGAGTAAGGGGATCCTTTGTCATCGATCTTGTTTAACCTTGTACATGATGTTTTTACTAAAATGCTCAGTAAAGTCACTTCTCATAACTTTATCCAAGGGCTTTTGCCTAACGTAATTCCAGGAGGTGTAGTCAGTTTGCAATATGCTGATGACACTATTGTGTTCTTGGATAATAATATTCATCATGCTAGAAATATTAAATGGATTCTTGTTTTCTTTGAAGCTTTATCAGGTTTGAAAATTATTTTCCACAAAATTGATTTTCTTTCCATCAACATGGAGGAGGCTAATGTTAGAGCTTTTGCTAAGCTCCCTTATGTTGTAAGATAGGTACCTTCCCTTTTAAGTACGTTGGGGTTCCTTTACACTACAACAAACTTAAAATAGAAGATTTACAACATGTGGTGGATAGAATCGTTAAAATTATTGCTGGTTGGATGGGTAAATATCTAACCTATAGGGGTAAACTCATCCTTATTTGCACATGTGTTGCTATTATCCCTACATATTTAATGTCCTTAATTAAGTTCCATAAGTGAGATGTTGAAGCTATCACCTCACAGATGCCCCATATCTTTGGGGCAATCTTGCGGATGTGCATAAGTACAGTCTGGCTCATTGGGGCCTTGTGGCAAGAAAGAAGATTTTTGGCATGATGGGAGCCCCAAATATGAGAGATTTTAATATGGCTTTGCTTGCTTCTTGGGGTAAGAGGTACTATGATGGTACAAATAAGGGTTGTAAGAAGATAATTGATCATAAATTTTTAACTGCAAAGCCAAATATTTTCTGATCTAGAACTAATGTGGGTTGCCCCTTCTGGAAGGGCTTAACTTGGGCATTGTCTGCATCTAGATGCTTTTATAAGTGGGAGCTGTGCAATGGCAACAATATTGACTTTTGGAATGATTGGTGGGTTGTGGAGTGTTCCTTGAAGATCCAGTTTGGGACTCTTTTTGAGACTTTGTAATCAACAAAAATATTTGTTGCTAAAGCATGGGATGTAGAGGTCGTCAAACTAGATTTTAGGAGATGTGTGGATGAAAATTTGTTTGGTGAGTGCTTCTGTTAACAGAGATTGTTAGAAATACTTATTTCTCTGATAATAGTGATTTGCATGTTTGGCTTATGGAACCTGCCGGAGTGCACTCTGTGAAATCTTTCTATACCATGATTAAATTTGGCGGGGTGGTTTATCCTTTGCAAGATTCCATGTGGAAGATCTTGACACCCCCTAAGATTCATGTCTTTAAGTGGCTTATTCTTCTGAATAATAAAAGTGATAACTAGAGGGAGACAATTTAGCTAAAAGGAGACATGTAGATGTTCTGTCTTGTTTGTTTTGTTCTGAGCCTGAGTCTGTCTAGCACTTATTCTTTGATTGCGTAGTGGCTAGGATTGTTTGGTCATGTATCTCAGCAATTGTTGATAAGCCAGCTATTTCTTTCTTCTTTGAGGTGTTTTGCAAACGGTTAGTTAAATCATAGTCGGTGTCCAATATGGTTTGTGCTGCCTCTTTGTGGAGCATTTGGGTATTTAGAGCATCTCCAGCCGTTCGCCCCCCCAAGGCGTTTTGCGGCGCTATTTTTAGCGCCGCTTGGGGGTCATTCGACGGAGATAGTGGCTTGGGGGGCCGGCTACCCAGCCGCGGCCCCAAGATATCCCCCCAAGTTGTCCAAATTTCGTTAAATTTTAAGTAAATTTGGGCCAAACAAAGTAAACTTCGACCAACTTCGACCGATTTCATTAAAGTTCGGGCATATTTTACATAAACGACGAAAAATAAAACGAAAACTAGCCTAGGGCTGGAACAAGAAGGCGTAGAGGGCGTCCATGGACGTCTCCTGGGCGCCTCCTCCAGCAGTACCGCCGGCGGCGCCATCGTCGTCGTCGCCGCCATCCTTTGGCTCCGTCTTGATGTCGGCCTGCGCGCCACAGGTCCCGCCGCCGAGAGGCCCCTTTCTCCTGCGCAGCGGCACCTCCTCCTCCTCCTCCTCCTCGTCTGTGTCGTCCAGCACGACGAGTGGCGGCGCTGGAGGCGTCCACCTGCTGCTGCCCGCGCCGCGTGACGACTTCTTCCTCACCGCCTCGGCCCTCGCCGCCTCGGCGAGGTCAAACGCCTCCTGCTGGCGGCGCACCTGCTCGACAAAGTAGTCATTCCTCGCCCACGCCAGCTGGGCGTCGAGCTCCTCGTCGTCGTCGGCGACCGTCGATGGTGGCGGAGGCGGGGCGACTTCCTTGCCCTTCTTCTTCCCGAGAATGGAGTCGTGGAAGCCACGACGCTTTGGCTGCGGTGACGGGGTGCCGATGTTGACGCCACGTCTGAGGCGACCGGAAGGCGCCGGGGTGGGCTCCTTCTTCGCCTCCAGCTTCACCGGGGTGAAGAACTGCGACGGCGAGAATGCCGGTCCCGA
Organism: Bromus sterilis; assembly: GCA_950022295.1. NCBI lineage: Eukaryota > Viridiplantae > Streptophyta > Magnoliopsida > Poales > Poaceae > Bromus > Bromus sterilis. The sequence goes on along the minus strand of OX465595.1, from coordinate 445,674,065 downwards.
TGAATGGGAGCCGGTGGAGCGCGAAGGCCGGCCGCCGAAGGAGGAAGAAGAGCCGCCGTCGTCGCGCGGCAGCGTCACCCACATCGGTGTGGCGCGGCTGTAGGAGCGGCGGGCGGCCCCGTAGCCCAGCGGTGGGTAATCGAGATGCGGCGTGTTGCCGTTCTCGATGTACCGCATCACGTACTCCAGCGTACGGCCCTGCGCTCCACCACCGGTGCCGCCCGTCGCGGTTGTTGCGACCAACAACCGGCGTCAGGCCGTTGGTGGAGGCGACGGCCTGGGCTCGCCGGGAGGTGAAGTATGCCTCCCAGGCCGGCGTGTTATTGGGCGCGTTGTCGGGGTTGGCGCGCTCTTCCGCCGTCATCGTAGCCCGAACTGCGTCCACCTCCCGGCGAAACGCGCTGGTGCCCACCAGAGGAACTGGAGGCACCGGCACCCCGCCGGCGGATAACACCCACGCGTGGGGTGGCCTGGTGTCCAGCGGGCATGGGTAGCTGGCCTGCGCGAGGAGGAGCGCCTCCATCTGCGACAGGTTGCGGCTCCTGAAGCCGTTGCGGGCGAGGTTGTCGTCGGCCATGGCGATCGAGGAGAGCTCGAGAAGGGAAGACGAGAAAGAGAGGAGAGCTCGAGGAGGGAAGGCGAGAAAGAGATGAGAGCTCGAGATGAGGATGCGTGGCTAGAGCGCCCCGGCGAGCCCCTTTTTATAGCGGGGAAGAACGCGAACAGACGGCGGGACACGCGGCGGCGCGGTCGACGGACCGTTGAGTATCTCAACGCGCCGCATTGATGCTCTCTGCGCCGATTGGACTCGTCACCGGCGCCGCATTGATTCGCTGCGGCGGCGGCAGGTGCGGGGAACCCGAGGCGAGAGGATGAAGACGATGCGTGTTCACACGCCGCCAGGCAGTGGGAAAGCAAGCAGGGAAGAGATGCAGCTGGCTAGCTAGCGCGCGTTTGAGTGAAGTGTGAGTGAGTGGATTGGATTGTTGCACTGGATCGAGCGGATGCAGACGCATGTGAGCATCACCAGTGATTCCACATGCATTCGCCTTCTCCTAGTCCTCCTAGTACGTTCGGCTTTGGGTTTCAAGTCGGCCGGTTCCAACAAACAAGAGTCAAAGCTGCAGCTAGACTAGTAGTCCGGTCATCTATCCATTTTGCTCCATGCGTGGCCGGTTTTCTAGGTTCTGATTATTAATCAGATCTTGCATGAAAGCATTGCATGCATTTCATCGGTCCAACTTTGGCCGGCACCTTATCATCAGCTGATGATCGATCAAAGTGGGCTGAGTGCCGTTTTCTTTCGGCTGTGGTGAGTGAGACAACGATGCATATCTGCACTGCATGCTTGCCAACGGCGCCCTCGCCTAACTAATCAATCACCATGCATGATCTCTCTTTCTCTCTCGAGATCATCTCTAGCGACTGCCTAGCTACTACTGTAGTTGGCATCACAAACTGTTTGCAACGTCGCGGCTGCCTCTAGCTTGCCTTCTTCTTTCTCTTATCCCTTCTCGTCCACATGTGCCCTGTATCTCTGTATGGGTGGCCATGGAAAGTTTGTTTTCTACGATATAGAGTGAACGATTGGTTACTACTCCCTCCGTCACATAATATAGTAACGTTTTTTGAGCTAGTTTACTATATTATGGGACGGAGGAAGTATCGTACGTACATTTTCCAGATCTTTTAGTATCATTAATCAGAAGAAGCATGTAGCCTCGAGGTATCATTTGATATCTTGGTCCACGTTAACTATCAAGCCTGTACAATATACTAGTATTCATCATTCAATATCATACAAGTACAACAGTATGCGTATGTGTCGAGTACTTATACTACAGTAGGTAGTACTATTGTATGTATTCATCAAACGTTATGCAAGGAAAGCAAGTCAAACGAGAAGTTCTGCACGTACCCATCATCGGTGGACATGCGATCCGGAAGCTTGTGTCGCTCTTTGGGGGTGCGGCTCGATCGCAATCCTAGCGCGCCCACCCTATCTCCTCCTGTTCATTGCATCTCGATCGTCGCTTGAAAGGATCAAGTTGAATCTAATATATAAGAAAGATTTCGTTTCTCTTCATATATAAGACTCCAATCGTAATATATGGTTAAACAATACAAGGTGGTGAAATATGCATTTTACAAAGCGACTTTCCGAAATAATCAGGAAACACAATCCACATCAACGAACGTCAAAAAATATGATGACTACACTGCTGAAAATTAGCATAAGAAACCTCGAAGACAGTGCCACATGACAAACTAGGACATTTGAACCTCACAACAACGCCCCTCAAAGGGTAACTGCGGAGAGCATCACCGCCACCGATTCTCAAATGGATATGGCTTTTCACCCACCCAGAGCCCTGGCACGAGAAGGAGAACCACGACGAAGTTCTCAAGAAGAGAGCGTTACATGTGGGCGCCATCCCCATCAGTCCAAAGCGGTAAGCTTTCGCTTCGTAGCTCATTGGTACGGTTATGAGGTACCTAGGACGCCCCAACTATCACGGGAAGAGAATGAGCCCATGACACCCATCGCTACACCCCTCATCGCCACCATGGGGGACGACGACAACCCTAGCAAGGCAGTGTGTGCTCCAGTAGAGCCCATACTCTAGGGCGGCAGTCCCTCGTCTATTGGTGGTTGTCGTTTTGCCATGCATGAAAGGGCAACGCGATGGTGGTAATGGACTTGACCCTATCTCAGTTTCCATGGGGCTGGGAGAGGGCTCTGGTCGATCGGCGGTTTGATGCGTTATGGCATCTCCACTGTTGGGATTCATATAGCAGCGATAGCTCACGCCTCGAGAGGTGTGACATCGGAGTGGATCACAGCTTGATTCGGTGAGAGTCGGCCCGGCCTCCCTACGTATTACGCATCTCGGCCTTCGATATCCATTGGCAAGGGAAGGTGTGATGTGACGGGGCCGACGAGGCATCTTGCTCTGAGAGGCCATTGGAGGTGGCACTTGCGATGTGATCACGTGGCCCCATGTGATAGTCTATCCTTCACTTCCCGCCCACGCGATGGATGAACTCCAACGGTAACTGTTGTCTTCCAGTGATGATCGAGGCCGCGCATGCAGAACTAGCATCTCGAAAATTGTCCGATGTGTCGGTTTTATCATGTTTAGATATTCTGGTGCTAACCGATCAGAACATTGTAGAAAAACTTTTTTTTTGGCAAGCTGGTAGCAGCAACTTTGAGGGCATCGCTTTGGTGGTACCATGCACCGAGATCTGGAGTGAAAACCTTAGGTCTATCATTCATTGGTTGTATCCTTTATCCCCAGTTCAAATCTGGGTGCCGCCTGATCAATAAAATACTTAGGGTTTTTTTATAGTACTTCTTGGCAGTGTCGGTATACACGCCCTTAGCGAAGATATTGTTTAGAGCTAGTTTGCTCGGACTTTCCTCATGGATGAAAATCCATGATTTAATCTGTATGATTGAATCTGAAACAACGGCTTTCATGCACGTGTACGATTATCTTTTGGGAGATCTTTTAAGGAATAGTCACCGCATGCGTTGCTTCTTGGTTGACGTGGACATGAAGGTCACATGCTAGCTAGCTAGATGCCGCGACCTGGTCGACACGGACATGCGCGTACGGCGTTCACGTCCATTTCCATGGGTACAACAACACGGTATTAAGTTTTGTTTCTTGCATACGCGCACGCAACGTCGAAGTAACCATCCATCCATGGACCCAACAATTTTTATGTACGGCTCGTTAAGAAGCATGGTTGATAGAATAGGCAAATGATGTTGCCATATTATCTATAATCGATCTTATAATTCGTAAATACAATAGTTGCATATAAAATTGTACTTACTATTTTTTTGATATATTATCTTTCTTACTCTTTCATAAAGTGTTTAGAAGCATGTGTTGCAGTTGATTTGTTACTCGTACTTAGTAGCTGGCTACTCTTCTCTTTCATTTTTTTTCATTCTTTCAACACATTCAAAATATAATATTTTATGTTTATCAATTTATTATAATTGCAGTAAGTAGGGGTAAATGGGGTGGTAGCGGCGTGTGGACACGGGACGAAGGGCAGCGGCGTGTTCAAAACGGGTCAATGCAACGCAGGACGGACTGCACCCTAAATTTTAGACCATGCATGTGTTCATGCTGGATGTATGGATGATGGATGGACGCTGAAAGCCAAAAGAGATCGCGAGTCAGTTGACTGAGCTAAATGGCTCCAAGTTACTCCTCCGTTCCAAAATAATTGTCTCAATTTTTTACTAGAGCCAGTACAAAGTTGTACTAAGGCCATGACAGTTATTTTAAAATCAAGGGAATAGTACACTATCATGGCATAATGGACTAGTGCCCAACGTACTAGCTCCTCCGTGTACTGTACGCAGCTAGCACACGCAGTCGCTGCCTGTGTGAACGACTTGCTTTGCATTGCATACACACTGCATGTACGTACACGCTCCCTCCGTCGACTATACGTTGATGTACGTAGATGCTAGTACTCCGTAGCAGCAGTGGCTTTGCTTGCTTGATGCCGACCCGCCATTACTGCTCACATTGACGTATAGTTTGCTCCTGTAGTCCTGTTCAGTTTGCTCCATGCATGCTGGGAGGCCGTCCGGGGAAATATCAGGTCATGGAATGCTTGCTTGGGATCCCACGACACTTGTTAAACAACTTGCGTACGACGACACATGCTGCTGCCCAACTGAGTGAGTTTGACCCTGGGTGCTGAGCGTCGATCGTTATTGATGGATCCAACACAAATTCAATAATTCATCCTAGGTATAGGTACGGCAATAGCACAGCTCGGCTTGGGATCGCCCGATACCGCCTGTTTGGTTTTGAACTAAAACCATGACATTCTTTTTGGGACGGAGGGAGTATCATTTACGCACTATATATAGAGCTAACTCGATGGAGTCCCACCGAGGAAAAACAGCGCCTCTATACCATCTTGTCCACTTTGTTTGATGGTCCACATCACTTCACTGAAGATTTTTCTGCCTTGTGTTTGGTTGTTCGTGTTTTGATATTTTGAGTTGGCTGGTTTCAATTTTTTGTGTTATATTTTGAGTTGGGCACATACAAAGCACTGTGTTTACTTGTGGTAAAGAAAAAGAATGCAATATTAGTATGCAAACGAATCAAGAAAAAGAAAAATCTATGGAACAGCTAGTCGTAAAGGAAAATTTAAACGGTCCATTGTGTCCGATTGATTTGCTCAATTTCATCTAAATTAGTATGCAAACGTATCTGAAACCCTTAGTACAATGCAATAGAGAGAGATATAGGTCAACTTGTTTACGAGCATACAAAAATACAGTGTGAAAGTTGTGTGAAACAAATGTGATGGAGTTACTGGTGAAAGGAAATTTCAAAAGATCGACCGTGTGCGGCAAATTTCACAAAATTTATCTACAAAATCTCTAAATATGAATATGAAATTGATAATTTACATTCAACGAAACTACGAACCGGTCGCTCGAAGCGAATCGCAACATCGTTGTGCATCTTTTTCATGTATAATTTATCTTGAGTAGAAGCACCGTTGTGTAGAATAGAAAAGACTAGATGAAGAAGATTAGTAGAACAGACCACATGCAAGGCTAGTTCTAGACATGGGTTGAGGTCATATCTATGCCACCGAACTCAACGCCCTGCTTGGAAACATCGTTTGGATCCACCTTCTTGAAGCCATTGTCATTTCTCACCTCACTAGCAATGATTTCACACATCTTGTTAAGCATAAAAAATGCACACGAAAAACAAAAACAACATTTTTTCCCAAAAAAACTCTCCATGTAAACACCAAAAATGCGTACACAAAAATAAAACCTAAGGAAACGCTCATAATGCAACACGTAACACGCTCTAAGGATGATTCTTACGTGAACTTCGAAGGAACGCCCTGTAACTAGTCGCTCCCCAAACTTGCCGCATCCAATTAAATGGCAAAATCATATCTATACAGTGACCGGGCTAGAGACCCCACCAAGATGATACGGCGAAGAACATGTTATAACAAAACACAAAAAGGGAAACAACAAAAACACAAGAACATGCCACATCAGGTATGATTCCTGCGGTAAGGGTTGCACCTTGCTGCCGCATGCACAAGAAGAAATCCCGATCCTAGTTTCTCTAGGCCTAACTTCTGAGAGATGCACACAGATGAATCACAGGTAACATTTGTAGGTAAGCTGGGAGGAACAAATTCAGGACAACATAGCAGATGACCGAGCACCACAGCTATGTAAGATAGAGATGGATAACGTAAATCCCAGAGTAAACAACAAACAGTTGCTGAACGGAAAGACCCAAAGTACATTGTTGCGATGACTTTTATACCAACAATTCCCTCAACCACAAATAACTTTTATAACAACAGCAACAGAAATCCCGTTGCAATAAATTCGGAAAGGGGCACGAGGAACTGCTACAGGCGATGGACATGAAACAGGAAGGATGAGCAGTATCATCATCTGCATTTTATTACATGCATTGTGATGCCGCGAGGAGCAAAAAGCTGTGGCGTATCAAGGAAAAAGTCTTCAAGGAAGGGTTCTCTCGTAGAGGGGAAGGGCTCCCAGTGCTTTACGCTCTGCTGCCTCCTTTTTGACCTGCAACAAAATGTGAGATCAAGTAGCAGCCAACTTGGAAGAGATCTTAATGGTATTGAAATGTGAAATAGCCTCATAGCATAAAATCAAATCATCATAAAGCCCAGGAATTTTTTGGTTTACCATCAGTCTTGCTTAGAGAAATATTAATATGTAAAAATAATAGTTAATTGTAGACAAACAAAGTCATCAGAGGCATTAGAAGGATGCTACACATCAGTTGCGCCATATATAAGTAGATCATAAATTCAAAAACTTTATGGCTGTACCATCTTGTACTCAACTACTCATCCGACAAAACATGCCCTAAATGCAAAAAAATATACAAGAAAAGAAAGGAACTAGATTAATATTCCGTGTCAAAGATGCAAATGATAAGGAAACTACAAGATATCATGGTTTAGAGAGCAACTTGATGAAATTGCCTGACATTAACTCATAGAGTGTTTAATTTGAGGCATGACACCCCGCCCGATGATGGATTTACCAATCATTAGCATGGTATAGAGTGTTTAACTTGATGAAACTGCTTTGCATCAACTCATAAGGGGTTTAATTTGAGGCATGGCACCTCATCCTATGGATTGACCAATAATGGGGACATCCAATGGTTTGGATGACGGATAAAACCCACTCCATTCGTGAAATCAGACAAGTGAGTTCGCATCAGATGGCACATTCTCAGTCCGGTTCATCATACCAAACACTGTATCAACGGATTGCGAGTTGAAGCTAATCTATACATGTTGCATGAACAAAATGTAGCATGCTTGTACTTGAAGTGGGTAAAGATTTCAAAGCAGCATACAGAATATTATACACGAACATATAAAAGACAAGCATCAGCAGATAAACTTACCAGAGCCAGCATGTCACTCAAATAGCTTCGGAATGGTGTCTGCGCTGCCTGTTGAGAGAAAGTAAATGTTTAAGACCTGTGTTTATTACATATGTAATATGTTTGATAATAGCTAGTGTAATGGTAACCAATGGCTAGTTGCTGAATCCAAAAGAATGGTTAGTTCATAATGAACTGTTTCTTACACATCAACACCTCACAAGTCAGTTAATGGATTTTTAGGAAGAAACAATCTAAAACATCTTCAGTACCGAACAATACAAAATGGGTTTTCAATAAAATTCGCCAAAGCAAAATGTATCAAGAAAATAGAACAAAAGAACTTCTTACAAGTACAACAAAATACAGATGAACCTCAAAACAATTGAACCATCATAAAAAGTGAGTTAAAGTAGATGTTTTAAAACGACTAGCTGGTATAACATCATAGATTTCAACAGTTTTGTGCTTGATCAAACCTAATCCTCCTCATTCTCATGAGGCATCTCTATCAAACCTAAGCATGAACATTTCTCACTCAAATGTGAATTCCATAATTTCTGGGTACAACATCTCACCTCCAAACTATTGAAATCTATCGAACTTAACGAATGATCATTTATCACTCAAATGTGAATCATGTATCTGCTGGAAACCACTTCTCTGATCCAAACTATTGAAATCCCCAGCATCCAATCCACCATTTTTAGGCAACAAACAACATTTGAATGCATCATAGATAAACCGACAGAACATCGGTAGAACCACCTAGGCCACATATGCGACTGAAATTCCTTACACACTTCTCTTTCCCCCCATTCATTTCGCCAGAAGTGCAACAATCAGGCATAACACATAAGAGAAATCGCGGGCGGCTACTAAACAGGCTCTCGAGAAATCGTCCATCGATCGGGTAAATCCGTACGCATGTCCACATCCCACAAACCGGAGGCACGCGAAACGAGGGAGATCTGCGCGGATGAGAGGGCGGGGAAGGGAAGGGACGGACCTGGAGGTCGTCGGGGAGGTACTGGTGCTTCATGGAGAGGTCCATGGCGCGCTTGAGGCGCTGGTGGCGGGCGTCGACGACCTCCCGGGGCAGCCTGCCGAGCGCCTCCTTGATGTCCAGATCGAAGTAGGGGTCGTACAGATCGTCGTACCTCAGGCCTGGAATCACCATCACACAGAATCACATCAGATCACCCGGTCTCGCTCGCGCGGAGATCGGATCGGATCGAAATCGATCGAGGACGAGGGAGGCAAGGAAGGATCGGGATCGGGGATCTAGCGACGGACGCACCGTATCTCTGGAGGCGGGTGGCGATGGTGAACTTGTGGAGGCGGGCGAGCGGGTTGCGGCGCGGGTTCACGAACCACTGCGAGAACGCGGACAGCATCGACGACATCCTGGCGAGCGGCGGCGGCGGCGGCGGCGGCGATCCCCGTTCGTCTCCTTCTCTTTGCTTCGGTTTTGGGGGAGAGGAGAGGAGAAGATGTGGTGGAGGTTGTGGCTTCCCCTATTGGGCTGACGTCGTAGGGGCGAGACCGAGAGAGAGGGAAATGGGCCGAGACAAACCTTGCGTATGGGCTGGACTGGCATGGTGGTACGGCACGGTGGCCCATGTTACTTCGCTGTTTTACTGGTTGATTGATATAGTTTTTTTTACAATTGCGAAATCACTAATTAGCGAGTACTCGTAGCAATGAACATGTCCATTTCTTTTATGCTCGACAAGTGGTGCTCCACGTGCGTGCCAAGTGGCGTGATCTGGCGGTTTCCTTTGCCCCTTTATTGGAGCATGCGGCGTGCCTTTTGCACAAGTACATTCGTGCCCCTGCAGAGGCATGGTCGTGCCTCTTTTTTAGAAGCACATCTCATGTATTTTTTTGGGGACACGCGGTGTGCCTTCCGCGGAAAAAAATTGTGCCTCCCACGGAGGTGCGGTCATGTCTCTTTTTTAGAGGCACGACTCGTGTCTCTAACATACCTCTTTCTTTTTAGAGGCACGACTCGTGCCTCTTTTTTTTAAGGCATAAGTCGTGCCTCCCGTGAAAGGTGAAGAAAAAGCGTGTGAAAACTGAGAAAGCCGGAGAAACCTATTTTAAACATAAAAAATACGTACATAAAATTTTAAAAACGAAATCTCAAGGGAATACTATGGATACTACACGTGGCGCGCTATGAGCCTGAGAAAAGTGCTCGTTTGGGCGGGCCGCGAACGAATACTCGCTAATTAGTTGCTCTTGGTTGATTGATATAGCTATACTGCTCCCTCCGTTTCGTAATAAAAACTATTATTATTATCAATCCATGGGAGACGTAGATCAAAAGTGATCCTTCTTACACAACTTTGCAATTGATATACACTAATAAGCGTGCACATACAACACACGTATCATTTTAGCGAGTTTTATATAAAGATCTATTTTGAATATTATTTATGTTTTAGTGGGATTTTTTACCGAGCCATTTAAAATGTGTTTCATGCCCAATGATATGAGTCACGATATGGTGCAAAATATACCTATTCAGGATGTCGTAAAAAATATCTCTTGTGAAGTATTTCAAGTAATACCATCCAGAGATCACAAGATGACCTGAATGATTACAAAAGTTTGATATGTTCAATAATAAATATCAAAATTTTAATCCTTGTAACTATACAAGATGCTCATTCCGGCGAGGCGAGCGGTGCTCCTGGCGGAGCAAGTGGAGACACAACGCATGGAGGCGGAGGAGAAGTCGGGGTAGGAGGAGGAGGACGACGAAGTCGAGGAGGAGGGGCAGAAGGATGAACTTACTTCGGCACGGCGCCGCCAGCTCTTTCGAGAGTTACAAGGTAGGTGGGCCGTCGACGAGGCTGTCTTGGCGAATCCCACCACGATGGAACAAAATGCGATCCTCGACTTCGTTCATTCAGAGCTCGGAGGTGCAAGCCAACTGGCGCCTCCTCCATGTACTACAAGTGAGGATTGACTACTTCAAAGCTGACCAGGGCGACGAGGTGCCGGTCGAATCCATCGAGGAGATGAAGTTGGAGCACAATGACGTGGAAGCGATTAGTTTTCAAATTTTATTTGGATATCAATATTATTTTTTGAATTTATCTAATTTACACAAATTTCATTTGAGTTTATGCAAATTTGAATGAAATATGTTAAACTGCTGGCGAACAAATTAGGGTTAGATGATTGACTTCCACATCAGTATTCACGGACTGGTTCCCTTTGTTCACGAACCGATGCGGTGTTCGCTTTACGGGATCGCGCCAAAGATTCCCTTACACATCAATATAGCCGCTCCAGTGTGCACACGCATAAGATATTAGAAAAAATCTTCTCACCGACACCGACAAAATGTGTGAAGACAACTGAAAAAACACATAATACAAATACAAACACACAAGTCAACCTATACTAATTAATTGAGCAAAAAACAATGGGAGAAAAACACACGGCAGCAGTACCAAACTCAATACCATTAGGTAAGGCATCAAGAGCTTTCTATATACAGATACATCAGCTCAACCTCACACTCACATCAAAGCAAAGGCGACGTCTCAACCTCACCCACAAAGTCACAAGATGCACACATCACACCAGTGTCGCACACACAAGGAAAGCATCTACTCGTCTTTTCCCAGACGCCATTGCCATGGAAACTATGCACACGAAAGATAATGGGCGGCTCAACGGCGAAAACCGCATGCCGCGCCATGGCTGCCAATGCCATCCTTGGTTGTGGGAACCCTCCTAGAGCTTGAGCTTCACGATGGCCGGGTGGCGGTGCGAGTCGACCAGGATGGACCACAGGACGTGCACATCTTCGTCCTGGCAGGACTTGACGTCCTTGTACAGGATCCGCATCCCCCTCCCTGGCAAGAAGCAGCAGGGACAACAATGTCAGCGCCTAACAAAGAACAATGGCACAAGGAAGAGAAACAAAGCCCCACCACTATCCACAATGCTACAAAGTTACCCAAGATTTCTAGAAAAAATGCAAGGAAGAAGATGAGCAGCAGCGATCTTACGGTATTTGCGCGCCGAATGCGCGCGGACAATGATCTTCCTCAGAGGAGCGAAGAGGGAGCGGAGCCACCCCATGAGGAAGCTAGGCCGGCCAGCCAGGACTAGGAGACCTCCTTCCTTCCTTCAGTTATGGCCTCATGGGGGGCGGGGTGAGATGAGGGAGCAGAGCAGAGGCTGCAAGCCAGGTATGTATGTAATCGCACGCAGGGGAGGGGGAGAAGAAACAAAAACAAAAACAAAAGGGGTCGGTTAGAGAGGAAGTAACCATCAACCAGGCCCTGCTTTTTGGCACGAGGTGAAGTTCAGTGCACTGTACCCTTCTTCCCCTCCCCTCTCTTGCCACATGTCTTGTGCTTCCTTCCTTGAGACCCAATCGTGGTGCTTTTTCAGCCATTTTGTTCTGGTATCTCGTCCCTTTCCACTCCTCACTCCTCCTACCGCCTTTCTCCTTTCGAAAACGCCTCGGCCGGCCCCAAACCTAACACTGAAAAAGAATATTGCTAGGTGAGAGTGTTGAGTGCTGCCAATTCTGAAAATCCCCGCGTCCGATATGAAAAAACGGCATTTTCAGCGCCATAGCTCTCATAGTACTATATTCTGTAATCTATAGTTCTATATTGATGAACAATGCAGAACTTTGACGAAAATTCTAGAATGGTAGCACATGAACTAAATCGATATTCTTAGCTTTTAGTAATGGTAGCTAAAACTTGTAGTTTACTTGAACACAAATAGATAATGGTAGCTGGTCTTGGCATAGCATGGTAGTTCAATATTCTTAACTTTTTCTGAAAGTATTCTTAGCTTTTAGTACAAGTAAATGGTTCCTGATTTTAGGTGGCACAAGATTAGAAATATTAAACATGATTTGGCCAAGTCTTGGGAGTATCATTTACCATAGTATGCAGGTAACCTGAGATTAATTATGTGGCAAAGTTACCCTAACATATTTTTACTGTAAAATAAACTAATATTTAACTTTTAGATGTATATGTCTAGCAGCCAACTACACATACCTTTTCACTGATGTAACCCTGCACTCCCCTCATATGAGAGTTGTCATAAATTCGCTTGATCATTACAATGCAGTAAATCGCTCTTGATGCCGTGTTACACTAACGAGCTCCATCCAAAATTCAGAACACATCTACAGACAAGCTTAGCAAGAAAATGTTAACCTGAACATGATCCATGCATCTGGACATTGTAATGGACTAATAGTATGACCATCAAACTACCCAAGAACTAGCTGCAATAAAAAGACAGCAAAATTCGACCTGACACTCTTATCTTCTAGGAATCTTATCCTCAAACCCCTACATTCACCATACAATATTTGGAAAACTAAAACCTCAGTATTGATGTGTTAATATGCAGAAGCATAATGAGCTACAGGTATCATTTACCATAGTATGCAACTAACTAGAGATTAATTATGTGTTAAGCACAGTTTCAAAAAAAAGTGTTAAGCTTAAGCTAACAATTAACCTTCAGATATATTATGTTTATTAACCATACCTTTTTGCTACTGTAAGCCTATATTCTCCTTGCATGAGAGTTATCCTAAATTCGCTTGATCCATACAAATCCCTCTTAATGTTGTGTTACACCCACGAGCTGAACCCAACATTCAGCACAAATAAATCTTCGTTTGAGACAGCAAATAGCATGTGTCTAAACACACATGTTTTTTGTAAGGAAAACCCCTCTCAGGGGTATTCATTGATTACATAAAGATGTTGCATGCATGAGTGTGATGTCATAAGGTTGATTGCACAGAATAGAGAGAAGCAGGGAAGGGAGCATGACCTGAATTCATACGAATTACAGATTTCCTATTTCAGATCACCGCTTCCTTTGCTAATCTATCAGCCTCGCTATTTTCAATGTCTAGGTATGTGAAGGAATTCTGCACTAATGGCATGACCAACTTATCTGATCAAAGAGATGGTTGTCCTGAGGTTCCATTCAACCATATGACATATACGAATCTGTAGCATTGATTGCTTGAACAACAGTCATATTATCAGACAATAGGGTGCAGCTATTGATTCGAAGCTGATAGAACATGTGTGGCTAGAAGTAAAGCATGAGCTTCTGCATCAGATACAGAGACGGCAGAGAGAATAGAAGCTTGCACTTCGGTGCATGCAGAGATGCACGGCATGTTGGCACAAATGTAAATTCCAAAGCCTACAGCATGAGATTAAGAAAGAGAGCCATCTGTGAAGCAAATTGCTACGAGATGATGTTCATCGTCAGTAGTCGAATAGCTCCATCAAACAGAGATGGTACCTGTAAAACATTACACTGGCAGGGGAGGGAGGTGTCTGCACAAAGAGCTAGAGCGTGAGAGTGATAAGCAGCATTAGCAGTGTGCAGAACAGAACGGGTAGTAGTGTCTTTCCCCTTAAACCATAGATCATTTCTAGCTTTACAAATGTCAGAGAAGAGAGGGAATAATCAATTACAGAAGTGAACCCAAATTAGCATATGTGAAATCATCATGAGTGGGTCTCAGTTCTGAAGCCTAGATAAGAATGAAACCAAATTGCTCTGGTGTACTGGCAGTTGAAGAATGAGTGTTTATCAGTTTCAAGATCTCCACATCTATCTCAGTTGGGAGAAAATTTTCAAAATTCTCCGATGGACTCTAGAAGCTACAGTCAAAGATTCAGTAGGTAGTCTCCAAACAAAAGTTTGAACTCAAGGAAGAATTTTTTTTATTTGTCCCAACTTGTTTAACGAAACCCAGGCTAATCTGATAAAAGTTCATGTCAGTGATAGTATTAATTTATTTTTCGTTGTTGTTAGAGGCACTTTGAGATGTACATTTACCTGATTTGGAGTTGGAGGGTCTCCAGCAAAGAACATCTTCGCCATGTGCAAAGTGTTGGTGCAGTGTTTTATGAATAGATATAATGATTTTCCTTTAAGACCATTTGATAATAGTGAAGTTTTGGAACCGTACTTTAACAACTAATGATAAGCATAGCGTAGGCAAGCAAATGTAGTACGGAGTACATACATAAGAGAAAAAAATCAAATGTATAACATAAAGAAGAGAATAAAATAATTCATAAAACCTATTATTAAACGTACTCTTCCATATTCTCTAAGATCTAAAGAACTTTAACATACTCCCTCCGACCCATATTAATGGGCACACACTTAGTACAACTCTAGTACAAAGTTATACTAAGTGTGTGCCCATTAATATGGATCGGAGGTAGTAGTAATATTCGCAGAACTCAACCTCGGTATGGATTTGTCAAAAGCTGCAAATCAGGTCATCCTGAATACAGAAAAGAAAACCAAGAACGTTTCCCGCAAAAGAAAAACATCCACGGTATAAGGGAAACGGTTCAAGTTCTACTCCTAGTTGAGATTTGCATGGAGTACAGGTTCTTCAATGTCCATTCTGCGCCAGCCCCCGCCCAAAGTCAACAGCTGATCCACTTTATCATACAACCCAAGGAGACCGCCGGTATGAACAAAGAGGACCCTTCGCCCTTCCCACTTGGCTGGATTGCTGGACATGTCCTTCAGCATACCGTACGCCGCCTTCCCGGTGTAGACCGGATCGAGCACGATGCCCGTCACTGCAGCGATATCCTTCACAAACATAAGCTCCTCGGCCGTGCTCATGGCATAACCCAAGCCCTTGGCATCTTCAATGCTGACTATATCATGTGAGTTCAGGCCAGACTGAAGCCCGTCGATCAGACCTTGAACGCAGTCATAGAAGTATCTAGGGCTATTGCAAACAGAGAACGCGTGGACTTTCGCCTTCAGGCTACTCAGCTGAGATCCCAGGGCGAGGCCGGCGACGGTCCCACCGCTACCACACGCGACGACAATGTCGTCAAACCGAACATCTCCGCCGGACGACTGAATCTGCTGCTCGATCTCCCTGACTGCCTCGATGTATCCCCAATTTCCCAGCGCGTTTGATCCACCACCAGGGATCACGTACGGCCTGCGTCCTTCGGCCAGGAGCCTCTTCTTCAGCAATTCGGTCAGAGCCACGCTGCCCATCTTTCACAATTCTCGTTGCGTGACGAGGTCGATGTGCGCACCCAGCAGCCTCTCGACGAGCAGATTGCCGACCAAACCAGGGTCTTGATCGATTAGAAGCTTGGAGGTGCCCAGCAACAGGTGGCAGTCGAGGCCGGCGTACTTGGCGGCGACTGCAGTGGCCCGGCAGTGATTGCTCTGGACGCCGCCGACGGTGACTATGCAGTCGGCGCCACTCGCGAGGGCGTCGGCCACGAGGAACTCGAGCTTCCGGGCCTTGTTGCCGCTGAGCTGCATGCCGGCGAGGTCGTCCCGCTTGATCCACACCTCCGTGTCCCTGGGAAGGTCCGGCAGGTTCCACCGGTGGATCGGGGTCGGGAGGTGGCCGAGGGTGAAGGCGTGGGACGGGGCGTGGGAGAGGCCCGCCGCCCACGACGGCGGCGCGTACGGCCTGCTGGACAGGAAGCCGCCGATCCGGCCCGCGCCTGCGGCCTTGGCGGCCGTCGAGGTCTGGCGGTGGACGGATGCCTGAGGGGAGAAGGACGGGCCGAGGAAGGTGCTGGGCGCCATTGGATCGGCCGGAGTTTGATGTCAGGGCGGCGGCGGCGGCGGCAGGTTCGAAAAAAGAAGGAAAAGGATCCTTTCACCGGACGACTGATCCCAGAGAAGCGTCGGCCGCGTCCTTTAATTGCCACGTACCCCCCAGGGGCCCCACGCGTATCCTTTCTTCCCTTCCTATCGTATCTCTCTGTTTCTCTTGCATCCCATCCCAGAGACCAGAGATCGGTAGCTGCTTCAAGGCCGGAGCTTGATGCTGAGACAGGCTACAAGGCTGGTGATCTCTCCATCGATGTGCGGATATTGCAAATGCAACACGCACAGTGGTAGTGTTGCGGCTGCAACTGCGGTGCTGCGGCTGGTTGTGCTGCAACGGCTGCGGCTGCGCTTCAAAACATCGGGGATGCTGTGGAGGCGACGCTTCTGCAATTCCGGTCGCGCTGGCAACGGCGGTGTTGCGCCGACGCGCTCTGCAACAGCGACTGTGCTTCTGAAATGTGGCATTCAGATTGTGGAAATCGATTATCTTAACAGCGACTACACTATGCACAAATGCAACCAATTATCTTTAGAGGATGAGCTTGCACACATTCAGATTATGGAGGCAGCTATTAGGACATGCTGACCTTTATCCTCCCACCACTGCTAAATCCATCTAGCTGATTCGCCAATTCCGGCATTGTCCATTGTGCTTCTCTGTCCCCGCCAGCTAAACTGCAGACAAATAGAACAAAAAAAAGGATAAAGACAAACATTATGAACAATATCATAGCTACTTCCTGGTAAAAATACCATGCCTAAGTTGCATCCAGTCATTATGTTTATATGCTGAGTTAATATATTAACAAACATCACATATGATCTGTGAAGCGATATACTGAAAGGAATCAAGTTGTATTTGTCACTGAAGTATAAAACCATGAACCATCTGTTCTAGTATTTCACATATTATAACATAACAGGTTGAAGGAGTGTTTAACTTGCAGGCATACCACTAATCTTCATACAAAGAATAACACCAATAATCACTAGTATCAGTTCAGAGGTTATTCTCAGATGTCAGTATCCAGGGAGACCCGGCCATATGCTCTGTCTGCATTCAGTACAAATGCAAGCTCTCATAAAGATTCAGATATATTTGCAACTAACCAAATCGCAGCTACAATAAAGCCCCAAATGAATGATAGGGACTAGCAAACAGCACATTTAGTCACCAAAACTGTCCATATGGAATGGTCTCAGTGCAAGTTAAACAAATCTGGTTATGACGGCTCTGTTCTAATTTAAAAGACCGAACTCCTAAACTTAAGCATGATTCAGACAGATGAAACAAGGCAGCGTTGCAGCGCTATTCATGTTAAACGACGCAATGCTCCACTCAAGTCTGTCTAGGTTTGGTTGCACACAGTTGAGAGCAATACAGCAAACCCCAGAGTTTTTTCTTCACAATTATCCATATAAAACAAATCAATGATAAGCAAATGCCAACCTACAGCATAATTAATTCATGTCTAGCTGGTTTAACAGTACTCGGCCCGTTTCAGAGGCCCATGATTTGACCGCAGTTTCAAAAAAAAAAAACCCTGTACTAAATAGATTGGTGAGCCCCAAATCTTCTGTTGGAATGGAAGCATCAAGTGAATTAAATGCAATCAAGATAATTACAAAATGCAAACAGGAAAAGAAGATATATATAAAGTAGGGTCCTTATCAGAAAGGGGGAGGGGAATCAGGCTCTGCGGTTTGAATGTATTGTGGATGACTGAGAATAATACGTTATTCAATATGTCAAACATCATAGCTTAAGTGGTCCAGCAAGTGGAAAGGCCGCTTAATTTCATCGATCATCATTGTCGATGCCAATGCAACCTCCTCACTTAAAGAAAAATAGAGCTGAGCCCACTTTACTGGATAAACACACGATGCAGAAGACAATAAGAAAAATGATGCAAGAAAGCACTAAGAAACCACACAAAGAGATGAACAATTTTGGAGAACTATAAAATGGTACCAACCAAATTGCACAGAATACGGTAATATTCAGCAAGTTGTAGCATCTGAACTCCATGATCCCCAGTAGGATGATCTGTCTCCTGCAAAAGATGGGGCATATTCAGATATCTACAGATAAGCACAAAAAGGACTGTCATCAATGTAACAAACTTGATTCTCAAGCATTCCATGTGTCTTGATTCCTTAAAACCTCCACTTTTGCACATGGAGTAAAGTGATATTGTGATAACATTTGTTACTGGATCATAAGTAAACAAAGTGGAAGAACAATCATTAGACAGACAATACTGTTGCCATAAACAAAACAAAAAATATAAATATGAACTTTCAGTATGTACCTTACATCATGACAACATTCTTTCTTAGAGCATTGCCATAGTTCAACTACTTGGAGCATTAGAACCAATCTCGCTTAAGGCACAAACACAGGGGAGGGAAAGAAATGACACAAACAGTTTGAATATCACTGAAACTTGCCAGATAATTCAAGCACATCGTTTATAAAGAAGATGGCAGAGCCAAAAATGAAAAAGGAAATCGAAAGAACATATATTGGAGTTTCCGACAGCACTCCGAAGAACAGACACTCAGTGAACAGCTTGTTAGCACTGGAACGGAGGTGGCCGCAGAAGCAACTTATGATCTGCAAGCACCTACTCAATCTTCCATGCATGTAGGATCAGCGAGAACCCGAGGCCTTGCAGCTGAGACTCCCTAAAAATCTGCGAGTACGACCACGGCATCGACTTTTCGGGCGCCTGGCATGTCTGAAACATGAACACGGCGTTGCTCGTCGTCGTCGACCCGAAGAGCCAGCTGTGGACATCCCAGAACACCTCCACCGGCAAGCCATCGACGAGAATTGTCTGGTTTCCCCTGAACTTCCATGCCAGCCTCTTCACCTGCATGACTTGCTTCTTGTCAATGCGTATCTCAAGGCAAGGGTCCTTGAGGCCAACGGTGTCACACTCTATGATAAGGTCATGGAACTGGCCATTGTCGCAGAACTGCGCCTTGGCGGAGTAAATCTTCTTGCCGTAAATGTGCTCCTTCCTAGCCACGAACGCGGCGTTCAGCGCCGGCCGGTTGGCGCCGGTCTTGCGGTACGCCTCCTTCTTCATGTCGCCGAGCAGGAGCACGAGCTCGAGGTCGAAGACCAGCGCGACGTAGAAGCCCTCCAGCGGCTCCGGCCCGGTGCCGAACCTAGCGGCGGAGAGGTCCCAGAAGATGTCGATCTTGCCGCCGTCGACGTCGAGCCCCTTGGAGCCCTTCTTCTTGGAGAAGAGCCAGGGCTTGATGTCGGCCTTGCAGAGGCACTGGCCGGCCAGGTCGTCGACGCCGACGCTGAGGCCCTGCCCCATGAGGCTCCTGCTCCAGGTGACCGAGATGACGCAGGGCCTGGCCGCGAACTGCGCCTGGTAGAGGCAGGTGACGAGGTTCTGCGCCGCGCCCTTGCCGGCGCTGGACGACGACGACGCGGCGTCCGCGATCTGCACCCCGCTCTCCCCGAAGCAGGACGGGAAGTCCCTCATGGCTCGCGCTGAACTTCCGCCGAACACCTCGCGTGCAGCCCCTGCGCCGAGCTCAACGAGCCCCCCGCAATGCCGGGGGAGCGGCGTCCCGCCCGCAGGTACTCGGACTGCTGCCGCGGCAGGAGATTCCTCGATCCGGCGCAAGTGGCCGCAAGATCCCGCCTTTACTGCCGAAAGCGGCACCGCCAAGAACCGCCCGGGAAGCAAGGGCCTTGATGGATCCGGGAGCAAGCTTCCCCCGCCGTCCTGGACCGCAATCAAGCTTGGGGATGTGGAGGCATGGGGGGGAGGGGCGAGCTTGAGTGGGGAGAGCACAGCAGCCACAGGAGGAGGAGGTGGGAGGAGCGAGGAAGCAAGGAGGAGCGGAGGAGGAGTGGGGAGTAGTAGTAGTAGTAGTAGTAGGCAGTGAAGAGGTGGGGGAAAGGAGACAAAAGGTCTGGGGGATCAAATCAATGGGGGCAGCCCTACCAGATAACAACACAGCACGCAGCGCTCACTGTCAGCCAGCTCTCTCACCGTGGAAGAGGGAGGATGGAGGAGCAGGTGCCATCTGCCATTGCCCCTGCCTGCTCTCTCTCCCTCTCTTTTGTAACTGCTGCCATTGCCCATGGTTTCTTTCTCCCTTTTTCCGTTGCAGATTAGCTTTGCTTGCTTGCTTGCTTGTGTAGCACTGCTTTTGCAGTTTTTTGTAGCGATGAAGGTTCAGACATTGCAGTTTAGGACAGCAAAAAAACAGGAGTTTTCCTCACCATTTTTACTGCCCTGACATTGGATTACACACTACGTATGGGTGAGCTAAATTTTAGGAGGTGAGAGGTTCCTGGGGTGCAGTGGAGACAATTGTCGCTCATGCCAATTTGCTGCTTGCAACCTTCCAAAAAGAATTTGGCCCTCTTCTGCTTGAGCTGAGTCTATCTATCTATACTGCCTTGCAACTTTAAAAAAAAATCTATGTTGGAAGTTGGGACTTGTGTGGGAGGGAGGACAAGTTCACATGCATTACAGTGCAAAACGACTGGAGTCTGCGTACCCTGCTACAGGGAATGCAGTCAGTGTTTACTCCATGCATGGGTGCCCTGCCCCGCCCCCCATCCCTGTGCTGTTCTTCCTTCTTCTATCTGGCTTAAAACAAAAGTTTTCCAGTTGTAATAATTTCTTGTAGAGAGGGAGAATGTTTAAAATTTAATCTTTGCCCACTTGGTTGATGAATGATCATTGCACCAGAGTTGGTGCAAGGTGGCTCTAGTAGTGCTTGCTCTGTAGGTGATGATGCCCCCAAATACATCAAATGAAAATCAAAGACAACTTGAAAATTGTGTTGCCAAGGTCACACTGTTTTTAAAATTTTAATCAGAGAAAATGGTACAGTATATACTTACATGCCTGTCGACACATGCTTTCTCAATTATTTGCCCTCACATCAACTGCCGCCTTATACATCACCCCATTATTAATTTTTTGCGAGTACAGCAGCTCCATGATTGATTGGGGTGTGCAGTTGTGCACGAATTAGAATTCCACTGCATTAGAATAGTGCCTCCCAAATTTGACTTTAGGACATCATGTGAAGCAACCAGTGGTGGTGCTAGTACTGGAAATTATTTATTATGCCGTGCTAAATATATATATGTGCATATGGAAAACAAAGCCAAAATTAATCGATTTTGTTTTGGAGCAGCAAAACAAACTGAAACTGCTGCCCACAAAAGCAAGAGGTTGATGAAGTGAGGTAACTGACATGAATGAGAAGGACAACGGTTTTCCTGGACCTGGGCCCCACCCCCGGCCCATCCGTTAACTGCACGCCCACGAGGCCGCATTTACTCGCCTCCTGATGGTGATCCAAGTACTCCTCCTACTCCTTGCTTTCTCTGCTTCGTCTCCACGCAAAGGCACACACAAATTTCACAACTTTTTTAGAAATGATCCGAACTAACTTGCTTTTATGATCTGATAAATTTAACATAGTACATCAGGTGGAAGAAATTGAAACAACATCGGACATCGAAGACGATCCGTGATAAAGCCGAGAGTCACGGCGAGATTCTCGAAGTCGTCGTGTCTAATTTTAGCATTTGCATCTTGATGTTTCGCCATGACTTGAGTGATGTATTTTTCTTTTGCAAAAGACTAAACACCCATAAATTGGACTAACCTCAAAGGTCTTGAAAAGCGGCTTGAGCCGTCCATCTCAGTAGGCGAGGACCTTATACCGTTGAATACGCTGCAGTTGAGGATGCTCCCCTTGATGTCAAAGTATTGATTTGACACCTTGTCGATGAAGAAGATTGGGAGACAAACATATAAAAAGGGGGAACTCTTGGTGAGAAATCACTTACCATCATCATCGTCGCACAATCGCGATGAAGGGCAAACATGTCGCACGACGAGCATCATGATCTAAACTTGTCGATCTGCGGGACCAAAACACTACTCGCTCTCTGGTATCGGTCACGCAAAGATGAAAATGGAGTGTCAAGATTGTATTCCATTCAAGACTGCTCTCACCCCTATGACACACAAAACATAACATGCTAGAAACAAGTTGCATTTCAACTTTGATTCGTGGGTTTCTCCCACCTCCCTATGTTTGAGAGGCTCGAGAATCGAAGGGAGACGATGAACATGAGGGGGAAATAGAAACTAACAATTTTACAATCATCTTGTTGTTTCGATTTTTTTACATTTCATTAAAAAAAGCTTCCAGTTTTAATCATGGAATTGGACATCCTTTGTTAATTTTACAAATGTCATTGTTATTCAGATATGTTACACTCTCCTTTTATATATATCGTGCGGCCACCTCATCTGAACTAGTGCAACAACATATATATGTGGAATAGAACACAAATACTTTCTTTGTTTCTAAATATATAAACTTTTAGAGTTTTCAATACGAACTACTTACAGATATATGTAGATATACGCTAGAGTGTAGATTCATTCATTTTGCTTCGTATGCAGTTTATATTAAAATCTCTAAAAGATCATATATTTAAGAACGAATGGAGAAGAACACTAAACACCTCATTGCGTGCACAAACTTCGTTGTTCATTGGTGGCGCTCAGTTACCAAACTTTTTTGACACCGTCAAATCATGAATAAAATTTGATTAATGTATAGCCCACCATCTATGTGATGCAGTTTCAATGTATTGCCCAAAATTATCGCAGTCAATGTTCACTTTAAAGCTCTGATTGCTACTACCATGCATAAATATTGAATTTTTCATGTGAAAATGATACTGCTCAATTTGAATTTTGCTAGTATAGGTTCAGAGAAACTAACGGCCATGCGACCATGACCATGTCTTTGATTGACATTTGAAACTGAAAGGTTGTAAGGTTGTATGGAAGAGGAAGTGGACGAGCTATGGAGCACATATTTTCTCTCTTAAAAATCAAACAAAAAGAGTTTAAAGAATTAAAAAAAATACATAAAGCTTACAGATAGATACTATAATGAGTTACACACACTCAAGTTTATTTTTAAAAGTTGCCGACCCCTCTAAAAAAGCTAGGGTTCCTCTGGCTTCCGCCGCCGGTCCGCCTCGTCTCCGATTGTCCTAGGGCTATGAAGGCCCGGTGGATCTCATCCCTTGTTGGCCGGAGGGCTCCATTTCTAGATGTTTTTTTAGTTTTGTTAGGGTTTGTGTCTTAGATAATCCACCGAGAGTCATGTCGAGATTCTCAAAGAAAATCCTTGATAAAGCCGATAGTCACGTTGAGATTCTCGAAGAAATTCAAACAACATCGGACGTCGAAGAAAATCCGTGAAAAAGCCGAGAGTCACGTAGACATTCTCGAAGTCGTCGTGTCTAATTTTAGCATTTGCATCTCGATGTTTCTCGATAATAAAGCCGAGAGTCACATTTGAGTGATGTTTTTTTGCAAAAGACTAAACACCCATAAAGGGATTAACATCAAAGGTCTTGAAAAGCGGCTTGAGTCGTCCATCTCAGTAGGTGAGGATCTGATATCGTTGAAACACGTTGTAGTTGGGGATGCACCCCTTGGTGGCTAAGTTGTCAAAGCATTGATTTGTCACCTTGTCAATGAAGATCAGGAGCCAAAAATATTAAAAGGGGGAACTCTTGGTGAGAAATCATTTACCATCGTCATCGCCGCACAATCGCTTTGAAGGGCAAACGTGAAACACAACGCACATCATGATCTACACTTGTCGATCCACGGGACCAAAACACTACTTGCTCTCTGGTGTCAATCACGTAAGCCACACAAGGATGAAAATGGAGTGTAAAAATTGTATTCCATTCGACACTACTCTCACCCCTATGACACATAATACCATCATGATAGAAACAAGTTGCACTTCAACTTTGATTCGTGGGTTTCTCCCGCCTCCTTATGTTTGAGAGGCCCGAGAATCGAAGGGAGCCAATAAAACATGAGGGGGGAAATATAAATTGTCTCATATGCTCATTAGGTTAAAGTTTTCTAACTCCATGGAAAGTACTCACATATGGACAAACGACCATCGACCATAGGTACCCACTCCTATTAAACCCACTCTTATCATTCACATAATCTAGTAGTATATGCTATAAAGTTAATCACCATGTTGTTTTGATTATATTTTTTACAATTCATTTAAAATGGAGTAGTTTCTAGTAGTACAATCTTGGAATTGAGTGTCATTTGCTAATTTTACAAACATTGTTTTTAGTCAGATATGTGGGTCTCATTTTTATATACATCGTATCATCACCTCATTTGAACTAGTGCAATGACATCTATGTATGTTGAATAGAACATCCGACAAATAGAACACTAAACACCTTACTGCAGTTAGAAACTTCATTTGTTCATGAAGAAATATATTGTTTAGGCTCATCTCATTTACTCAGGTGAAGCCAACAGATAAAATGATAGGTATTGGTGGCGCTCAGTTGCCAAACTTTTTAACATCGTCAAATCATGAATGTTTATTTATGTGTTTATAAATCATGAACAAATTTTTGTTGATGATATAGCCAACCATCAATGGGATGCAATTTCAATGTGTTGCCTTGAATTTTCGCAGTCAATGTTCACTTTAAAGCTCTAATTGCTACTATCGTGCATAAATATTGAATTTGTCATGCGAAAATGATTTCGCTCAATTTGAATTTTTTGTATAGGTCCAGAAAAACTAACAACTATGAGACCGTGACCATGCCTTCACATGACCATGTCTTCGATTGACGTGTGAGACTGAAAGTTTTATTTTGAAATGGAAGAGGAGGTGGACGAGCTATGGAGCACATATTTTCTCTCTTAAAAAAAATAAACAGTGAGTTTAGAGAATAAAAAAATACATAAAGCTTATGCGCATAGATACTATAATGAGTTATACACCCTCAAGTTTATTATTAGAAATTGCTGCCTTCTCCAAAAAAGTTAGGGTTCCTCAGCCTCACGTTGGTCCGCCTCGTCTCCGATGATCCTAGGGTCATGACGGCGCAGTGGATCTCGGCCCTTGCTTGCGGGAAGGCTCCGTTTTAGATGTATTTTCAGTTTTGTTAGGGTTTGTGTCCTACTCAGAAAGGCGAGACATCGGTGACTCCTTGAAGATTGAATAAGATTCTCCCCTCCTAGCCCCGTTTCGGTGGTGCGTCTAGCATCTTCAGAGGGCGTGTGGAGGCGTATCTCTGGGGATCCCGAGGGATTCGATCGGTGATTATCTTTGGTGGATCTACTCAGTTCCGGTCTTCGTTCGTGTGTCATCAGGATGGATCCTTCCGATCTACGTGTCTCTTCATCAGCGATGGTTGTTGTTCTGGTGCGCTCGTCCTACAAGGTTTTAGCACGACGACTTCACGACTGACTACTACAATAAGTTTTGCCCAACTAGGGTGAGGAAGGAGCGATGACGGTGGTGCGCCTTCGGTCATTACTTGTAGTCGTCGATATAGGTGTTATCGGGATCTAGATGTAATACTTATCATTTTCTGTGTTCGTTGTACTATTATGATTCAAGATGAATAAATCAGAGGTTTTACTGCAAGAAAGAGTTTATTGTTAGAAAATGTGTTGATTTATAACTTGCGTGGAAAAGACAGGATTTATAGAGCTAAAAAGGAATTATTAGGTGTTTTGAGTCTTACCACGGGATGCACGAACTATGCAATAGTTTTATGAAACCGCAAACCTCTCTATATAATAAATAGGTTTTCTACTTCCTTTGTCCGGATTTACTGTGCCCCCTTGTACTTAGAGCATCTCCAAGAGCATGTGTATATTTGGATGGCTATATGTTTATATAGATAAATATTCTTTCATATACACATTTAATTTTGCACCAGATTGTCTATATACACATTGTCTATATCCTCTTTCTTATATTATAGACTGCAATTGTGCTTTGGACGATGCTTTACATTGTTCATACGTAGACGACGTCGAGGCCAATTTAGAGGATGTGTATATTTGCACGTCCGTTTAAACGAGCCGCTGGATGCTATTCTGAGATCCACGTCATCTAAAATTTTGGAGATGCTCTTAGAGTTAAATTTTGATTGATTACAAATTTAACTCATAACATATAAACTATATGTCACAAGATATATGAGGTGGGAGTCCTCTTTCCAATAAGAATCCAATGATGTAATCTTTTTTAGAATGTAAACCATATTTTATTAGTCATGTAGATGATCAAAGTGTTACTCTCTCTTTTGTGGGTATCAAAGTTTCACACAAAATAGGAAGAGACCTAATAAACTGTAAGAAAGAATTTTAAAAGAACAAAAACAGAGTACATGCCCTCGCCCTCGAGCCCTACTTGGCGGTGTCATTCATGGGTTAGTTCCAAAAATGGACAAGCGAAGAATGAAATATTGCAGCATAAAGCGTACTGGTAATCACCTCATCACCACCAAGAAAAAAGTCTACTACTACCTCCGATCCATATTAATAGGCACACACTTAGTACAACTTTAAACATTTAAAGTTGATGTTTAAAGTTGTACTAAGTGTGTGCCTATTAATATGGGTCGGAGAAAGTATAATCTACTTTGTAAACTAATATAAGATGTTTTAAATAACTAGTATCATATTATAACGTGCTCTGCTGTCCACCTACCTGGGCACTAGAGCATGCAAAGTTCAGGATCATGGGTAATCTAGGAATGTGCTGTGTACTGGTACGTGGTAGAATAATGGGGATTTGTTGTGGTTGCCACTTTGCTTTCTGGCGTGCTGGCAGTTTTGGCATGATACCACCTACACATCGCGACCGTACGTTGCGTGCCCAGCTTTGTACAGCTGGGTAGTATCTCTGATACTCGCAGCCAGAAAACGTTAGTGAGATAGAGTTATTTCGGGGCTGGCAACAAGATCGTGTTGGTGTGCCCTCTTTTTTAGAAGAAAGATTTGTTGATCCTTCCAAATAATGGAGAGAATTCATGGCCGATTATAATATGGCTGTCCCTATCTTAAAAGAGATTGTACTAGTTTCTAAAATACCAAGAAACATATAGTACATATTTTTTTCATCCCATCGACTGTTCTGGAAGTCTATGTTTGGTCTTGTACCTCCAAAACCAGAAACATAGTATCTTAACTTGTACTGTAAAATCGAATATCTTTGATTCGTCGCCCTGCTTTGAGTGGTTTTAATGATGGTGTGGAATGGCTTTAACTGAGAGCAAACCTTGCCATGTCGATAATTATCCTCTCAGAAGGTCATTGTACATTTACTGAGGACTGAAGATACGGGAAATTTTATAAAGGTTTTTTATGTTGTAATAAAGCAAAACTAGGTATGCCTGCCCCTGATTTGGTGATACTAATCAGAAAGGAAAAGGTTAAAGTAGCTAATGAGTAATGTCCTTACAGCCTGCGGGCGAAAGCCTAGTATGAGTGACAAAAAGTGGCATGCTTACCATTATATAAGACCTTTTTTTTATGATACTGATGGTGCATTGATGTTAGCTGTAAGGGATACCAAATGTTGGTAAGTACACAATTGTTTATGGTTGAAGAAACACAGTAAATAACTAAAACAATTCTCTTAGTTAACTGGCCTCCATCCTAATATAAGCTTGTTTACAAACATCTTTCAAAAAGATAACTAAAAGAATTATCTTAGTTAACTGTCCTCCATCCTAAGCTCTTGTTTACAAACATCTTTCAAAAAGATAACTTACATTCGTATGGCATATGTTTTCTTGATGGGGTGAAACATCTTCCACTCCCCCTCTCTTCCGAAATACATCATCTTTTACGCCGGAATGTCAAAATAATTCACACTGACTTTTGTATGAAAACATAGTTGTATAAAAATAATAAAAGTAATAATGAGGTTAAAGTCAGCATAAATTTTACTTTGAAATTGAATGTAGTGGAGATCATAATTTTTTTTGAGCTATGACGGACATATTTGAACTCTCCTTAGGACCTCTTTGATTAGCAAAATTCTAACTATGCAGAAATGGAAGAAATGCTGAAATGAAATGACACACTCATATGATTTTTGTAGGATTTTGGTTCATTCGTTTGCGTCTTCACAGAAAAAAGCAAATGATTCTTCGCAATAAGTTTGAGTGGATTCTAAATTTTCCATGAAATATAATGCAAACGAATTCTATAGGACTCAATCCTATGAAACAAACCTACGTAGGTACGGAAATTGTCTAAGAGAAGGTTAGACAAGTTAAGCTAATATTTGGTTCAAGCCTCACCTTAGGTAAGATATTTTTTGCCATACTAAGATCCCACATCTCATAAACATAAAAAATGCGGTAAGTTTTTCTTAGGCTCGTTAACTTGTGGCTATCATTTTGGAAAACTAAACTTAGGCAACTTTGATAAACAAATGTGGCATGTCAAGGAACCAAACAACCACATGGTATACCAAGGAGAGGTATCCACTTCGAGAAATCAACCCCATAGAATTTCTCCGAACCAAACGTGTGTAAATACGCATTTGGAAAATTGGAGAGGAACTCCCTCATTGTCATTGAGCAGATAGCTAGCGCCACTCACCATGATAGATAGAGACACGAGTTGGCGGGCCAAGGAGACACCTCCACTGCTCCACACCACAACTAGCCAGCCACTCACAAGTCACAACTCATACTGCCACACACGACACGCGCACGGCGTCAAAAGCTGTACTCATCACTCGTCATACGATACTCCTTCCGTCCCGTAACATTTTTTGAGCTAGACCTCCATACACACATACACACACTGATAGAGTGATGCGATGCCATACACCGATAATGGTCTGGATGTCTGATACACACACACACTGTGCACGACACTGACAGCGTCGTGGAGGCGGAGTGTGCATGCAAATGGGCAAATGGCCATGCCGGGGACGGGGAGAGGCCTTTGCTTCATCTTCACTTATCCCCCGTGCTTTTGCATCAACGCCGTGGCATGGAAAATTAAAGGGCCGCCACTGCTGGAGACAGAATGCTTGCATGCTCTAGCCATGTCGCTTTGTCAGGATCCCGGCCCGGTGATGAACCATTTGCTTTTGTGGTAGAGTTAACTTTAGGAGCCAGGGATGCTTGATTAGCCGACCATCCCGGCTTGTGTTTGGGGTTAGCTTTTAGTTTGGATTTGGACTTTACAAAAGCCGGAACCTAGACCAGGTAGGAGTAATAAGCACGTAGCTTTTGTTTTACAGCAATACACTGCTTTATTTCTCCCTGCTTATTAACCGAGGCAAAGAAACTGTCTAGTTTCATTGATTAGAAACTAGGAAGGAGGTCTAAGAGCATCTCCAGCCGGCGCCCCAAGAGGCCCTCAAGCCGGTGCTATTTGTATCGGATGGACGAAATCTGCCCAGTCGTGCTCTCAAGGGCCCAAATAGCGTCGGATTGGGCCGATTTTGAGTCCGACGATCCCAAGCCGACCCGGCGCCGAGGGTCGCTTGGGGGTGCCGGACGAAACAAAA
This sequence comes from Bromus sterilis, assembly GCA_950022295.1. Classification (NCBI taxonomy): domain Eukaryota; kingdom Viridiplantae; phylum Streptophyta; class Magnoliopsida; order Poales; family Poaceae; genus Bromus; species Bromus sterilis. The sequence goes on along the minus strand of OX465595.1, from coordinate 445,644,549 downwards.
CGGCGCGAAAGAGAGAATACGCGTGCGCGGTTTCGCCGGCCCTACTTGTCGGCGTGTAGATCCCAAGCCGATCCGCCTCGGCTTCCCCGCGCCTGCCTCCGCCGCAGAGAATCAATGCGGCGCCGATGACTAGTCCAATCGCCGGTTGCAGGGAATCAATGCGGCGCATTGAGTAGCCCAACGGTGCGACGACCGCGCTGCCGCGTGTCCTGCCCCGTTGAGGCCGCCCAAGTCCCGCCTCCTCCCGCTATATAAAGGGACTGGCCGTGAAGGACGCCGCACGCACTCGCCTCCCTGATCTCGCCGCCACGCACACACCCCCTGCTCTCGCCGCCCTCCTCCTTCGTCGCCGTCGACATGGACAACCTCGAGAGGAACGACTTCCGTCCCCGCACCCTGCTGCTGATGGAGGCCATCCTCCTCGCGCAGGCCGGCTACCCGTGCCCGCCGGACACGAGGCCGCCGCACGACTGGGTGCTCTCCAACGGCGGCGTGCCGGTGCCACCGGTGCCAAAGGTGGGTGTCGCCTTCGGCCTGGAGGTCGAGGCCGTCCGGACCACCATGACGGAGGCGGAGCGTGCCGACCTGGTGAACTCGCTGGGCAACATCGCCCGCTGGACGGCCTACTTTCAGCAATGCCGCGCCGCCTCCATCGCCTCCACCAACGGCCTCCATCCGGTTGTGGGCCGGAACAACCGCGACGGTCGGCGACGGTGGTGGAGCGCGGAGGGCAACAAGAAGGCCAAGGCGGCGAAGGCCGCGACGCCGGCTGCCGAGCGGCCGCAGTCGGCCATCAAGAAATGCCTCGCCGACGCCGCAAGCAACGCCGCGATCAGGGAGGAGACGTCCAAGGCGAGGTGCGCCGAGCTTTTGGGCAAGCAGGACGCCAAGCTTGACCTCCTGAGGAACACCGCCGCCGCCAAGAAGAGGAACACCGATCTCGCCTTCCTGTCGACAATGGCGACGATGGATTTGGGATCGGTGGACGCGCAGATGAGGGCCTGGCTTGTCTCCGAGCGCGACAAGATCTTGCCCCAGATGGCGCCGCCCGTTGTCACGCCGCCAGCGCCCCCCCTCCCCCCCGCCCCGCCTGAGCTGGGCGTGCCTACCTCGCCCAAGAGCACGCCGTCGACTCCGGGCACGCCGTCCACGCCAGTTGAGACAATCGGCGAGTCACTGGCTTCTGCGGTCGAGCTGGACGGCCCGTTTTGAGCTGCCGACCGGCCTAGTTTTTTGTTCCCCGCGTAGATCACGCCGCCTGTGGCATGTTTGATCGCCGAACCATGGCGTGTTGGTCGCCGAACTTTGCTGTTTTTTAAAACGGGAAGAAAACTATTCGAACTTGTGTGCGCGTCGCCGTTTTTTTGGGTTCGCCCTTGGGGGCACGGCTGAGGGGGAAACTCGCCCCAAGCGTTATCGCCGCCCGAGCGCCCCCCAAGCGGCGCTAAAATAGCGCCGAAAGTCGTCTTGGGGGGGCGAACGGCTGGAGATGCTCTAAGCAAGAAAGGAGCAGGAGAAGCGGAGGCTACCGGCTGGTTGGTTCAAAAATAACTCTATGCATTGAACAAGTGCTTGGGAGCAAGCGAGATGATGGGAGATTTTTTGCTGTGAAGTGGCCGTGGAGATGATGCCGAATCAAGGCTGGACAAGATAATTGCTGAGCTTGACTTTGCAGTTTGCAGAGGCAGTGAAAAATGTCAAGTATAATGGGTTAGATAGATCTCATGTTGAGTGCGAATTTCTGGAGGCCGAGCTACACGTAGCCCTTTATTTTTAAAATATCGAAAAAATATTATTAAGTTATGAAAAAAATCGAAAAAAAATCTATGAAAACTTATATGTATTCCGTATGAACATGTCAAATTTGGCTTGAAAATATTGTAATATGAAGTCTGCACAAAAAAAACAAAATTTCAGCCCAAAACCAACAACAAAAAGGCCCATTTAAAATCAAATATTTGTCTTTTTTTCATACGCCACATGTGAAAGTATAATGGTATGAAAATTTGCATATATGTCATATACATGTGTATATATATTCATAAAAAAATTCAACGCTTTTTGAATAATATAAAATACATTTTATGACTTGTTCAAACTAAAGGGCTACGTGTAGCTCGGTCTACGTTAGCATTATCCGTCATGTTGACCCTTTTTGTTCTGGAAATTAGGGAGATGTGTACGAGTAATGATCAGGTAGAGTTGATTTAATGCAGAGTAGAAAATATGTATGCTCATCTTTTAGCTAAAGATGGGTGTAATGTGGCTGAGAGTGAGCAGTGGACGGACTCATCCACTCGGGCAATGCTGAAGTATTTGTTCTGTAAAGATTTGATATACCCAATATCATGTGATATATGAATGAAATCCCAACTCTGTCAATAGCAACGACAAAGCTGCTAAAAGTGTATTCTTCATCAGAACATACAAAATTTTCACACAAGCTAAATTTGATACAGTAATCATATTTGCTTAAACTATCAGTTATACGTGTCTTCTTATAAAACTTGGTCCATTTATGCTTAACCCTTTTTGCAAAGAAAATCAAACAATATAAATCGGGCCTATGTATCCTAACATAGGTGCAATTCCTTACTGATTGTGTGAGCACAAACAAGTTAATCCATCAAAGACGTAAGCTCAATTCAATCATAAGTTATGATTGTAATTAAGACCAAATAAATAGGCCAGCAATAATTTAATCGGAGATGAACGAGGATAACTCCGGCAATGTGTTGTTGCCATCGCCGGCTCCCTAGCCCACACCCCGCAACCGATTCGCTCTCTGTTGTGTCACTTTTCGCTTGATCGGTTACCATTGCGTCGCTTAACCCATCCCTCTATGCTACCTCTCATATCCGCATGATGCCCGCCGATGACCCTCATTTCACGATGCAACTTTCCTCGGCGGCCTCTCTCTATTGTTGTAGTGCATAGGTCGGATCAGGTGCATAGTATAACTCACGGAGGGTGACCCTCACATCCAGCTCAAAAGGATTAATTTTGAAGTTCAAAACATTCGCTTGAGCTAGAAAGGTCCAGTGGTAGGTGTGGCATGCAGTGTGTTGGAAACTCAGATTTGAACATGTTGTGGACACCATCACTATCATGGGCGAGGGTGATAGAGGCTAAGGTGTCCCGATGTTTCGATGAGATGGTGGAGATCGATTATGGTGGAGACGACTTTCACGATCCGACTACGAACGTGCGAAGACGTTGCGCCTTAGCGATCGCTAAACCAACTCCGAGAGGTTATTGATCCCGCGGATGCACGATCAACCTGACCACGAAGGTCTAATTCCTGCAAGCAATCGAAGAACAAGCAAGAACTAAGAATTGCAATCTGGATATTGCGAATATAAGATGAATGTTTACGAAAGTTGGGGTTCCAATGCGGTCTTGGCCTGGTCGGATGACACAAACGAAGAGCTCGAAGTTGCGGCTATGGCTAACTTAAATCTAATTAAAACCCAAGTCTAAACGACGCCCTAAGGGTTGTATATATGGGGAAACAGAGGGGATTTTCGTGACCCCTTGGAGGTGGGGTCCGAAAAAAACCCTAACTCGGTTTCCCCACACATACAGACTCTAAAAACAGCCTATAATATGGTATTTCGAAATTACATGGGCCCAGCCCAATATTAAGGTGACGCAGCACCTATAATTTCCCTTGGACGAAAATAAGGAAGTGGCATCTCGTGTATTTCGTCCAAGACTTCATGCGCGCCTTATGGTGGCTTCAAAGTGCGAAAATCACCACTGGAAGCTCCATTGTCCTTCCCCGCGCGCGCACCTTTTTCTCCATGCTTGATCCCGCTCCAATGACCATCCTTCTTGTCCATGCTAGGTCCTTCATTCATAAGCAAAACAAAAGTATCTAATTTAGGCAACATCATATGTTCATGAACATTAGAAGGATTCGCAAGAAATGAAAGTACCTGATAATTTAGTTGACGTGCGCGTGCTCTTGTAACTGGTCCAATATGTGTAGTTTGTGAGGATATGGGTGTAACATTAGTAGGGATGTCCTCATCAGAGGGAAGGAAGGATGATAAGTGTGGCGTCTTGATGAAACAAGGGATGTGGCCTATGGGGGTCTTGGTCCGTACATATTGAATTAGTGGTGTATTCCTTTTATTATATTAGAACCTTGTGATTTATTTTTCTCCCGCTGCGATGCACGGGTATTCTTGGAATCTCCTAGAAAATATTTGGGAAGAACGATAAGCAACGATAAAGGTCGGACGTTTGAGAAAATAGATGGTGTTGATGTGTTGAGTGAAGGGGTCTTGAGCCACGCCTTTTAGACTAGGATGGTGTCATATGTTTTTCCCGTTGCAATGCACGGGTATTCAGCTAGTTATAGATACGTTTAGGACATATCAGCGGCGTCGTCATCGGCGGCCCATCCTCAGCCGCGCCTCCGCGCCGAGGCTTCCTGTCTCGCTTCGGCGGCAAGTCGAAAAGGAGAAGGAGGTCGTCCCGCCTCCGCCGCCCCCGCAGGCCGCCGACGAGGATGATGATGAGGAGGAGTACGACGCCGGCCTCGCGTGGGCGCGAAAGGACTACCTCCTCGGCGAGATGGAGGCGCAGAGGAGGGCCTCGGACCTTGTCGAGGCCTAGAAGCTCGCCGAGAAGGCGAGGATCCGGCCGGCGGCCCGGGGGGAGGGCGGCAGCAAGGGGAAGGGCGACAGCAGCAGCCCCTGCAAGTGGGCACCACCGCCGCTTCTTGCTCCGGAGTTCGTCGTGCTGGACGGCACCGATGACGAGGACGAGCAGCCGCAGCCGCTGCGGAGGAGGAAGGGGCAGCTCGGCGGCGGCACGTGCAGTGCACAGGGCGGCGTGAAGCGCGAGCCGAAGGACAACGACAGCGGGGCTGCTGGAGGAGGCGCCGGAGAGACCTCCCTAGAGGAGCTCTACTCGTTTTTTTAGCAGTAGTTTAGTTTTTTATTTGCTTTTTATGTAAATTAAGACCAAATATTATGAATTTGACCGAATTTCATTCAATTTGCCTCGTATTAGACAACTTTCGTTCGATTTGCCTCGTTTTAAACATATTCAGACCAAACTTAAGGAGCCGCGCCTTTTCGCCGCCATGGCGCCCCTCAAGCGGCGCTAAAATAACGCCGAAAACTGGCTTGGGGGTGAACGGCTGAAGATGCTCTAACGATGTACTCCAACTCATGCTCCGAGACGGCAGAAAAATAAAACGACTAGTCTCGAATGCCCGCTTGATCCATTGTTAGACGAATTCGAATTCTCAGAGCGCGTATGCTTTTCCCTTTATATCCGTCTGACACTTCAGTCTGAATTTAATCTACTGACACGATTGAATGATCGATTTTAGAATTCTTATCCACAGGCGAAAAATGTGACCGTGTTAAAGATGCCCTAACCCTAGCTAGGTACTGCAGCATCTGTATCAGTCTCACCCTGCCAGCAGCTCCACGTACGTTCGTACGACCGTCGTTACCCAACTGGATCGACCGTCCGTTGCATCATCGCATTCAATCGCCGGCCGGTCCGGGTGTGTACGTGAGTGACTGACTCGATCGATCGGGTCGGTACCGTTCGTCCGATCCACCCGCGTTTCGCTTCTTTCTCACGTGTGTGTGGGCTTGTTAGTTCGGCTGGCGTTGGTTTCCATGCAATCCTAGTTTTGCTCACGTTTTTGTCAATCAGAAAATTCACAGCTTCGATGATCGTGCATCAAATATTCCACTCTTCAACTCTGGTCATCAAATCTTTCGCAACCGTTAGAATTAAACTGTTCGGATCGGTTTTACCATTTAATGCGGGTTCGTTTCCATCCATAAACCGGTTCACATATTCTTTTTTTTTAATTTAACGTAAATTTTAGATAAAAGGCTAAGTCCGACTTTATAAATAAAGTCATACGGCGAGTCAACCAATAAATGCTTACAACCACATCGAAAGACAAAGGGCGCGCAGGCCACAGCCAACACGGCGAGAGAAGTTCCAAGAACAGTATTAGACCAACATAGGTCGAAACAAACAAACACTAGAGTCGATCAGCAGCAACACATAAAAGGTAAGATAGACTAGGGCGCCTTCGAAACCGTGGACGGAGGCATCCGATGAGCTCGAGGGAGGAGAGGCTTGGCTAGCTCCTTGATGCGGTGGATCACGTCCTTCAGGTCGTCGCCGTCGCCGTCTTTACTCAGAGGAATCCAGCTCTGTAACAAAGCAGCCGTTTGGAATAGGCAGTTGGCAGGGCATTTAGGGAATGCCTTTTCAATTTAACGTAAATCGAGGAGCTTTTGCGGGTTTTAGACCATAGATACGTTCTCATCCAACACACATGTCCCATCCAAAATCTATTCGCACGAATAATGTCTTCACGTACGAAACGATTACTGTGCATTCATGCCGATCGATGTCATTGAAAATCAACCGGGCGCATGCGCAATTGAACACTGCGATCGACATTGATGCCTAGCCAGAGAGGACATGATAGGTCACTGGAGAGACAGATGGCATGTTGGTCGAGAGCCTCAGTCTCCATGATTGTTCAATGCGGGAGAGGGTGAAGGAACAACTACTCGTTCGTCACCTACCAACATTAAGCAGTCGCGACGGTCGATAAACCCGCTCCGACGTCCCGCATTCAAACTGACTGCTTCGCTCCCTTTGTTGGCGGCCCCTATTTATATGTGCCCTCGTAGAACGTGGAACACAGCACATCCCGCCCGCTCCCATTTTTCTTCCTCCACTTCCGCTATGATGGTGAGCTCTAGCCTCTTATGAGATAGATGTCGGTTCACTGGCCAGAGCAATAATGAGTGCGAACAACGGCTCTCCTCAACAAGTCGGGCGCGACGTTGGCGCATGGAACCATTATTGAAAGTAGCCCTCCTCTCCGGAGGGCTATGCGTCGGCTTGTATTCCATGAAGGTCACTGCTCCTCCCTTCGGTTGGAGCCAAGCTTGGCAGTGTCATCGTTGTCCGATTAGCCGCTTAGTCATGGTTGTCGATCGTCATGGCTGATTTCGATGGATCATCGCGTCTCAATCTCAACCATGTCATCACGCCGTCGGGGGAAGAAAGTGAAAGAGGAAGCCATTTAGATGAAGAAATGTCCAACAAATCATGTTCCCGTGAAGTAGTTTCATCGACTTTCTCCATTCATTTCGTGCATGGGTACACCAAGCCCGGTGAGCTTTGGACAAACTGATTTTGTAGATCATCTACCCTATACCCCTAGCTAGCTTTGGACAAACTCGAGACCATGCCTTAAGAAAAAGAAGGGGAAAAGAAGAGGGAGAAGATAGACTTCCATAGGGGCCGGGGTCGAGCTCGTTGGGTGAGCCTCTCCACCATATATATCCATATCTTGCTGGTGTTGGATAGAGCTTTCCTTTGGATATGGAGAGGAGGAATTGCGCGATGTACATGTGGGGGTGCATGCACACGTGCGTGCGTACCTTAACCTGAAGGTTGCAGCAGCTGCACGATTGCTTGCTTCGCTTGGAGCCGGATGTTTTTGTCTCACGCTCCTGGAAGCAAACGGTGCACCATGGATTCGCTCCTTCGGACAAGTGCACGTGCCGTGCGCGCTGCTGCGTCGACTGTACTCCGTACGTACGTACTCCCTCCGTTTCATAATATAGTAACGATTTTAAAAGCTTTGCTAGTACTAGACAGAGTTGCTAGCATGCATTGATTGGTCGCGGCATCGCGTCAATAAGTCCTCCTTGGGCTGGTATGGTTTGGTCCAACGCTCCCCTGCGTTCGCATTCGCAGTCAAGCCGTGGCGCTGTCAGTTCGTTAGGACTGCTGCCATTGCCAGGGGCAGCGCCTCGGCTCAAACCATTCCCGGCAGCTGCCTGCAGCCGCATCTTATGTATTTTCTTCAGCGGAGCACATCACCTTCTTTCTTCTGTGAGTATATAAAACGAACGGTCGCTCTAAAACAGGTACTCCTACTACCTCTGTCCTATAATATAAAACATTTTTGCAACGTCTTACATTGTGAAACAAAAGGAGTAACTACCAAAGAGAAAGATGACAGTTTCGGTGCGCATTTGTCATTAAAACGCTAAACGTGTACAACAAGTTATCATGCACGTGTTATTAAAATAGCCACCGTGTTTCAACTGTGATTGCCATGTCAAGCCACAATAGGGGTGCAACAACTATGGAAGGCAAACAATTGTAGGGGGGCAACCTAGGGACGGTAAATAAGCAGTACTTCCTCTGATCCTACAAATTTATCGCAAATTACACTATGAACTATAACTATCGCAATGCAAGTGACTGCAACAAGGGAAATGTTCGATGGCAAACGGCACGATCTAACGTTTCAAACATCAAATCAAACGGTTGTCGACCCGATCAATCTTTGTCAGGATGATGCGCATTGTTGGCCTAGAAATATTGATGAACTTTTTTAGTAGAAGAATAGATTGTTTTCTAGACAAATTGTAGAAGAATAGATAACCTCTTTTTTGGACGTCTAAGAAAAGAAGAATAGATAACCTTTTCTTAGGGGACGATGAAGAATAGAGATAACCGATCTATCTATCTTATCTTCTGCCTGTGATCATCGATTGCAAGCAATTCCCTGATCGGCGGATCCACCACCGCGACGGCGCACGAAACCGCCAACGTGGTGTGTGTCATGATGATCGAGCATGGCGATGGCGACAAGACCACACGCCGCCAGCGTCCGCGCACCATGCCGGCGGCGGGGCCTGCCTTCCCACTCTGCAGCGACGACGTGCTCCGGGAGATCTTCTCCGCCTCGACCCTCACGCACCCTCGCTCCTGCGCGCGTTTCACGTGTCCTCGACCCGCCTGTTCTTCCTCCAGAGCGCTTCTCCCTGCGAGGCTACGGCTCCTGGACTTTGCTCGATCGGGTGCCGCCATGGACGCGTCCTCACCATCAACCACACTGACGGCAAGGCCATCGTGTACGACCCCGTTACCGGCGACCATCACCGCATAACAGTTCCTCGGGAGCTCGGTCGTCCCGCCGTGGTTGCTAAAATCAATGGCGCCGTGCTCTGCACGGCCGACGACGACAGGCGTGCATGGTGCGTGCCACTCAAGCCCCTTTAAATCGTTTTGGTACGCACCCGTTGGGACGAGAAGGATGTAGCCCAAGCATGTGTTTACTCGTCAAAGACCGGATAGTGATCACATTGCTGGTCACCGCAGCGTGTTTGCTGGGAACGCCCTTTACTGGTATCGTCCTGGCAACATACTAAAGTTTGATATTGTGATTGGGAACGATTGATTGTTACGGTAGAAGCCATATTATTCGCGCAAAAGATGGCGGCATCGCCATTGCTTTACTTTCATACCCTATCTTTCAAGCGTGGGACATGAAGAAAGAGTTCAATTGTCGTGGTGGAACTAGATGGGTGCCACGGAGGCCCATCAATCTTGATCTTGAGCTAGGATGTGGCAGTGGTGTAAGGATGAAACAAGCTATATTGGCGTAGGAGAAGGACGAGAATGCAATCTTCTTTCAGGTGGGCAGCAGTGTGTGGTCTTTCATGTTCAACATGATCATTGAGAGTCTTGATTTGGGAGAGATTGACCTCTCCGGTAGGCAATATACATGGGCTAATTCCCTACCTATCCCTACGTATGAGAAACTGGACCGGGTTCTCACTAGCGTTGAGTGGGAACAAAAATTTCCTTTGGTAACGGTTCAAGCTTTACAAAGAGCCATTTCTGATCATACCCCGTTGTTGGTCGATTTCGGGGAATCGACCCATGTGGGAAACAGAAATACTTTCTCTTTCGAATTAGGATGATTCGAGAAGGAAGGATTCATGGATCTCATTGAGACAGAATGGGACAAGGAAAGTGGTGGGTCGTCGTCAATTGACAGATGGAAAAATAAAATTAGACATTTGTGCCAGTTCTTGAGGGGCTGGGCCAAAAATCAAAGTGGCATTTATAAAGTTGAAAAGGAGAGATTGATACAAATTATTAATGCGCTTGATGTCAAAGCGGAATCCACTCTTCTTAATACGACTGAGCGAAATATTAAGAATGAGGCTGAAAAAAATTTACAATCTCTAATGAGAGAGGAGGAAATGAAATGGGCACTTAGAGCAAAGGTTTCTATGATTGTCCAAGGTGATGATAACACACAGTTCTTTCACTTGATCGCTAATGGGAAACACAGAAAGAAAAAGATCATTCAGCTTGAACAAGATGAGGGTACGATTGTAGGACAAGAGAACCTAAAATTGTACATCTCTAATTATTATAAGCAGCTTTTCGGAGCCCCCGAACAAAGTTTCGTATCTCTAGATGAGAGTACTACCGGGGATATACCTCAACTCAATGCTGAGGAGAATGAGGTATTGTCTGCTCCTTTCAATGAGAAAGAGGTGTTTGATGCTAGAACACAAATGAAACATAATAAAGCCCCAGGACCAGACGGGTTTCCGGCGGAATTTTATAAGAAATGTTGGCATATCATAAAAGGAGATCTTATGCCTATGTTCCATGGTCTGTTCGCAGGCCACCTACAACTTTTGCACCTAAATTTTGGAACAATCACGTTGTTGCCAAAAAAGTTGGAGGCTATTCGCATTGAGCAATTCAGACCGATCTGTCTTCTTAATGTTAGCTTCAAACTTTTTACCAAGGTTGCTACAAATAGGTTGACGCAGATAGCCCATTCGATTGTGCAACCAACTCAAACTGCTTTCATGCCAGGACGACACATCCTAGAAGGGGTGGTTGTTTTGCACGAGACAATTCATGAAATTCATACGAAGAAACTAGATGGTGTTATCTTCAAAGTGGATTTCGAGAAAGCATATGATAAGGTCAAATGGCCCTTCTTACAGCAAGCCTTACGTGTGAAGGGATTCAATGAATCTTGGAGATCCCAGGTAGATTCATTCATACAGAAAGGCAGTGTTGGGATAAAGGTTAATGATGACATTGGACACTTTTTCCAAACACATAAAGGGTTACGACAGGGAGATTCCATGTCTCCTGTGCTATTTAACATTGTTGCAGATATGTTGGCACTCCTTATTGGACGGGCAAAAGAATGTGGCCAAGTAGGAGGACTCGTTCCCCACCTTGTAGAGGGGGGCGTCTCCGTCTTACAATATGCGAATGACACAATAATATTCATGGAACATGATTTGGAAAAAGCAAGGAATATGAAGCTTGTGTTGTGCCTTTTCGAGCAATTGTCTGGACTAAAAATTAATTTCAACAAAAGTGAATTGTTCTGCTTTGGGAGAGCGAAAGAGGGACAAGACGAATACAGACAATTGTTTGGCTGTGAGATGGGATCCCTACCGTTTAGTTATCTAGGAATCCCAATTCATCATAGACGTTTAACGAATAAGGAATGGAAAAGCATTGAAGACAGGTTTGAAAAAAGACTAAGCTGCTAGAAGGGCAAGCTAATGTCATACGGTGGTCGGTTGGTACTGATCAATTCGGTTTTGACTAGTTTGCCTATGTTCCTTTTATCCTTCTTTGAAGTGCCAGTAGGGGTACGGAAAATACTTCTATAGATCCCCTTTTTTTTGGCAAAGTGACGAGACCAAAAAGAAATATAGATTGTCTAGATGGGATATTATTTGTAGACCAAAGGAACAGAGTGGCTTAGGGATCGAAAATCTAGAAGTGAAAAATAAATGTCTGCTTAGCAAATGGCTATACAGGCTATCTGTTGAGACCGAGGGTATGTGGGTACAAATATTGCGGAATAAGTACCTTCACTCTAAGACTTTGGCCCAAGTTACCGCGAAGCCAACAGACTCACCATTCTGGAAGGGGTTAATGAAAACAAAGGTTACTTTTTTCCAGTTGGTAATGGCAACCGTATCAGATTTTGGGAGGATACATGGTTAGGGGATACACCTCTCGCTGTGCAATACCCTTCCTTGTATAATATTGTGCAACGTAAGGAGGATTATGTTGCTACAGTATTAAGCTCGGTACCGCTTAATATTCATTTTAGGAGATCCTTAGTAGGAGAACGTTGGGATTCTTGGCTGCAACTGGTCCGCAGGTTGATGGAGGTTCAACTATCATACCGAGATGATACAATTCACTGGAAGTTAAATACGACGGGAGTCTTCTCAGTGAAATCTATGTATCTAGACTTAATTGACACCGGGCCACTGTCGAGGTCATTAGACTTTTGGAAGATCAAAGTTCCACTTCGGATTAAAATCTTTATGTGGTTTGTTCACAAAGGAGTTATCCTTACTAAAGATAATCTAACCAAAATAAACTGGGTTGGTAATACTAGATGTTGCTTTTGTGATCATAATGAATCTATTCAACACCTCTTTCTCGAGTGTCCACTTGCAAAATTATTATGGAGATCAATACATATTGGTTTCAATGAAACCCCTCCTACTAGCATATACACGTTATTTGGGACGTGGCTTAATGGAGTGGACAGTCACTTAGCCAAACATATTCGGATAGGGATATGTGCGTTATTTTGGGCTATATGGAATACTAGGAATGACTTGATTTTTAATGGCACAAATTTCACAAACTTTTTGCAGGTTATCTTCAGAGCTACAGCTTGGATTCGTATGTGGTCGTTACTAACTCATGCGGACTGCAGGGAGCTTTTGGTTATTGGGTGCAACCGTTGGGAGATGGTAGCACGGGCTATTTACAGCCGATTTGGATGGCGAGCTATTAATAGGCTAGGTGTGTAGGCATAGTAGTCTATTCTTTATCGCCGAATGTGGCACTTTTCCGTGTTGTTTTCGGTTTTAAGCTCAGACTATGAGCTTTGATAGACATGGAGACTTTGTTATGCTTTTATTTCAATAATATGGTTGTATGCATCGATTGATGCAGAGGCCGGGGGTTCTCCTCCTTTTCAAAAAAAAAGGTGGGCAGCAGTGTCTTCATTCTAGAACTTGGTATCATTGAGGACTTGAGGTCCAGGAAACTTTGGAGAAGTTATTCTACCCGCAAATACCATCCTTACACGAGTCTCTATTATACTGCAGGTAATATTGTTCATCTTTAAAGTGTTGGAGTTATCAAGATCCAATTTTTGTTCATAGATTATTGTTGTGGGATACCTGCCTCTTTTGTTCTTCGAAGTGTTCACCAGAAACTTAAATTTAGTTGTCCATTTTTGTACTCGAACATAGGAATATCATAACCACATTTTTTCTAGAAGTCTTTGATTAGTTGTTAGAATATGAAACTATATTTAGTATTTCTTACGTCATTTACATGCATTGTCAATACATTCTATATGAAAATTTCTCACCTATTTAAGATAGAAAAATCACTGGTAATTTTCATGGGAGATCTGATACCACAAGATCTTAGCATGCCGAGATCATACTTATAGTTTTTATTTAGGTAACATACTAGCTAAAAAGAATTATTAAATATGAAAACTTACTTTTTTAACATAATACAATTGTAGACACTAACATATATATACATACACTCATACCTTATGAATGCATGCGCACACACCCTATGTCTATGAGCACCTCCGAAATACTGAGCCAACACAACATCTTGAGATTAAGTCATCATAGGTCCTAATATAAGTTCATGAAATGCAATCCACAAATGGAAAATCTAGGACTTGAGCCCTGATGGAGTGGTTCCACCACAAGGAACCCGACCATTTGAGCAAAGAACTTACTCGAACTTACCTCTTCAAGATGTTTTAGAGTAAGGTAATAGTATTCTTCATGTAGACACCACCTAGTTTCAATTCGAAAAGAGTAAGAGTAAGATATGATGATGATTATTATTATTATATGCTAGTCATTTGGAATTTTGTTGGATTACAAATAGAATTGGCATTCAAGGAGTTGTTTTTCCATTTCCTACTTATGCTCTTTATCAATTGATCCACCAATGGCAAATCTAGGACTTGAGCCCTGATGGAGTGGTTCCACCACAAGGAACCTGACCATCCGAGCTAAGAACTTACTCGAACTTACCTCTTCAAGATTTTTTAGAGTAAGGTAATAATATTCTTCATGTAGACACCACCTAGTTTCAATTCGAAAAGAGTAAGAGTAAGATATCATGATGATTATTATTATATGCTAGTCATTTGGAATTTTGTTGGATTACAAATAGAATTGACATTCAAGGAGTTGTTTTACCATTTCCTACTTATGCTCTTTATCAATTGATCATTGCTTGCAGCCCTCAAAATTTCTGTTGATAATGCAAGTACGACGTGAGGTGGATACCAAAACAACACGCTTCAAGGAGGAAGCATGCATATCTAAGCGGTGGAAGTGTCTATGTGTGTATATGTTGAACTTGAGTATTTCATTAGGACAAACAAATGAGACATATATTTTTATAAAGAAGGTTGATTAGTCTAAAGGTTGGTCCAAGCTCTGGTATAGATATCAATTGAAGATGGGTGATCAATTGTTATGCATGCCTGTATATGGAACAACAAGATTTTCATAGGATACCAAGTTTTGGTTTTGCCAATTGCAGTGACTGAACGTATTGAACAACGTAGCACATGTCAAAAAAATGGCAAAGTTATAGTTGCACAAAAGAGGGAAGACTATAAGGTGATCGCGAATAGAAATACAATAGCTAGGTCAATGTTCTTCTATAGCCGTGTCAGACCATGAGGATAGTGAACACACGGATAATGGGTGAATAGATGGCAAAGCTAACAATTTGCACACACTTTAGGGAATGTTCGAGCAATTATTTTCCCAACTAATAAAAGGATGAAATGTGTTACCCTAAGAAAAATATGAAATGTGTTTCCACTAATTCTACTTGATGCCAACCATTTTGGATGGCAAAGGTAACAATAAGCACCGTGGACCCATGTAAGGTTTTTATCTCGACATGTTCTTTGATTCTCACGCCCCTCTTGATCTCACCTCACCTTCCTCCATTCTCTTCGGTAGTGACCAATAGGAGCAGGCAGACTCCGGTGCTCGTGATGGTAGATATTGGTAGAGGCGGCGTGTCATGTGTTATCAACCGCCCCTCGCAAGACAATGGTACACTAGTCCTCAGGACCATGTCTGCCACCAGACCAAGAGAATTTGAAGCTGCTAGGCAATTCATGTTCATCACATGCGCTTCTCTCCCTTCTATGTATTTCTTTTTTGTACTTCATCTTGTGACCGATGACCGTTGATTTGCATGTATACTGACAGGAAGAAGCTTGATGGAAAGACCTTTTCGATATCAACAACCACATCAAACATTCTTATAAGGCGGAAGAGACTCGTAGCATCCATTTGGTTGATGGAATAATAGTGTGAGCCATATTTATGTCACATTCATTGCATTTGGTTGGGTTCGGTCCAATGGTTCTCGCATTCACCCCATTCAAGGCATGTCACTCTAGTTTCGGCTCTTGGGCCTACCAATGCCAAGGCAGTGCCTCAATTGGCTCAAACTCTTCAGTGCAACTACCTCGACATGATACTTTTATTCAAGGGAGTATATATATGAAATTTGTGTGTGTGTGTGTGTGTGATTTGATAATTGAGTGAGTATTTTGATGATTTAGTCTTGGCTTCGGTTTGATACAACCTTTTGGTGGGACCTTTTTTACAGAAAGGAGTGAGACCGTTTAATACAATTGAAAAGACACAAAGCTCGGTATGATGAGGTGTAATGGTAATAACGGGCCGGGACAACCCAACTGCGGCATCGGGATGGATGACCTTCGGCAAAGCCTCCAGTATATGACACACACTAGCATCATATAGGATTTACCAAGAAGGAAGAAAATGTTGCCCGTCTTGTTTTTTTTTCAAGTGTATGTATGCTCGCCTAATGCAAAAGGCATGTTTGGCGGCCTTTGGGCCATGTTCGGTTGATGTGTTCTTTTTCTATCAATGTGTTTTTCTTTTTCTTTTGTTCCATTGTTTCCTTTCTTTTCCATATTCATATTTTATTTACTTTTTATTTTTTGAAATTTTAAATAACCTTTCAAAATATATAGTGAACCTTTTCTAATATACGATGAAGATTTTTAATATACACTGAACTTTTTTAGAACATGTTAAACTTCTTAATGCATATTAAACTTTTTTTTATTATATATTATGAACATTTTTATGTACAGTGAATTTTTAAAAATTATAAGATCAACATTTTTGTTGCATTTTTGAAGTTTCTGATCATACGATTATTTTTTTACATTGTAGGATGAACATTTTGTTAATACAAACCAAACAATTTTTCAATGTATAATGGTTTTCCTTAATGTACATTGAACCTCTTTTTATTGTACGATGGATATTTTTTAATACACACCAAACAATTTTTCAATATAGAATGAACATTTTTTTAGTATGCACTAAACTTTAATATAAAACACATAATTAACCTTATAGAATTATATATTTTCAAAAATAAATTTAGTATTTAAACAATAAAAATGACAACCTTTTTTGATAAAATTCGGCCAAAAATAGAAAATAAGCAAAAAAAACTTATGTAAGTGGGCCAATTCATTTAGAGCATGCTTGACAAAAATCTCCTCCTCACGGAGGGCTCCCTTTTGTCTCAAAAAAAAAACTAGGGGGTCTCATCGTTACTCCCTCAACCGAAACAAACACCCATCTCCGGGCAAGGACAGTTCTCCATCCATCCCGTCCATTGTTGTCACAGTACATCGTTTCAACAAGAGCTCTTTTACGGTACCTTGCTGTCATCATGGACCGTTTATTTCTCTAGATCTAACGGTGAAGATTAATCTATACTGGTCGTTTGAGCGAGCAGTATATATGTGGAGCAACCGAGGTAGATGAACCGTATACGGGAACTGTAGCAAAATCGTAAAGATATATACCCAGAAAATCCCCGCGGATCATTCTTATATCTGGATCCGGCCGCTAGTGATTGTCATTGGAAACCCCCGTGGCAACCTGTTGGCCATGGCCATGAGTGATCTCAGTGCTCCACGTCCGACTCCCCTGTAATAATAAGCACCCTAACAATAGGCTTCTACAAGATACTCCTCCGGCGTTGAGCCATGGCATCCATGGCGAAGGTGTCGGTCCTGTGCAATTAAATAGTACGGGAAGCCGCAAGAGTTGATTACTTGACGTATTATCCACTAGAGATTATTTGGCAGCCTTTATACAGATTCGCTCTCACCAATTCAGTTAAGAAATCCAATTCGACAAAGTTGATTTCATCCACTTTTCTTGAGCTAGGCCATCATATTCATGATCTTGTTTATCCGTTCATGTGCACTAACACCGGCGTCGCTGATCTATTCCTTCCTACTAAAAATTCCCAAGGGAGGAGAAAACCGAGTCGGTGATTGCAGAGCGATGGAAGTGCTAGCTTAGCTCAGACGAGCCACATGTAGATACAGGCGAGCGTCATGTGCCGCGGGCCGTGGCTCGTGTTACTCTTATGAAGATCAATAACACCCTTAAAAATAGACGGTCAGATTTGCGATATACTGTTCACCGTCTTTATAGCAGTATAAGGTACCGTAAAAAGGCTTTTCAACAAGGTCTCGGGTGACCGATGTAGATGACAGATTTTTAGCTCCCTGTACGGCTGGTCTCGAATGTTCGAAGCATGGAACAATTTCAATCATGCATGGGGAAGAGGAAGAAAAACCGCCAAAATGATTTCACAGATAGAAAGGTATTACAGGGCGAGCTCGGAGAACATGAAAGAACATCCAGATTGAATAATCAAGCGAATAATCCAAATGTCTGCCACTCTAGCCCCTTTTCTTGGACGGGCAGGCTACAAATGCTACATACCAGTGAGTGATCACTACGAATTCCCTCCCAAAAACAAAACTGTGGTGGCCTCTTACATCATGACGCAGCGATGCAATGCTCCACTTACAGAGCCTAACTACGCAATCCGTATCTCATGTCACCACCAACGTAGTAGATGCAGATAGACGAGACAGGACAGGGCAAGAGACATGAAGGTGGCAGCTTGAACCTGGGCAACGGAATCGTCTGGTCCAAGGTCGCCATCGTCGTCGTCGTCGTTGCGGCTTCTCGGCGGTGGTCGAGATGTAGAAGTGGCTGAACCGGGTGTTCCGGCTGTGCTGCATATAGGAAGTCAACATGATCATCATGCTATTAGTGGGTTCTTCTGGGTACCTCTTACAATTTTTTATTACAGTGCGGGGTAAAATAAATTTGAAAGTTCAATTACGTGCAAAGTTCTGGTAACAACAGATAGAACAAATTCAGCACAACACAGTCAGTAGCCACAAACCATGGTAATAAGTAAACATCTCATGTTATTTGACGTTTTATGTTATTCAAATTCCATCTACCAAACACACTGCTCTTCTAGATATACATTGGATTGCAGAAAACATAAGCAAAGTTTACTAATGAATTGGAGTTTTTCTTCGGTACACCCACCCTAGAAAAGTTTATATATTTCGATGCAGATTAAACATGGAGATTAGAAGTTATCTCTCCAATCAAAAAGATCAGATTGTTCTGATATCTTGTTTGATATATACATTGGGAGAATAGATACCAAATTTTGTTACTATGAATTGATTGTTGAAAATTCCTCACACTACTGTGCGTACTAATGGAGTTGTACAAATGGAAGCAAGAGCAATGCATGCATGTGTACCTTGAAGACGAAGGGTAGGTGCATGATCCATAACCTGAAACATAAGAGAGAACTGAATTACTACATAAGAGAGAACTGAAGTGCCTAAGTAAATGCACCACATTCGTAAGGAAGACTAAACATTCTACGCTTTGTCGTCAATGCATCAAGGCGCCACGTTTTCGTGGGATTTTCTTGTTCTTCTAAATCCTACTCAAGGCATGCATATATAATTCCAGAGGTTCCAAAAGGAAAAGCACGCAGCTATTAGTGCAGTAGTAGCAGTGATACTACTAACGAAGCAAGAAAAGCAAAAGAGACACCAGTCAACAACAACAACAACAACAACAACAACAAAAAGCTAAAGCAAAAGAGACGCGTGCATGGAATGGAGCATTAGTTAGACTGATAGGAAGCTTGCAATCAAGGGAAAAGAAGCGTCATTCCACAATGCAAATTTAAAACAAACAAAACCAGGGCATAATCGAGCCGATCGATCGAGTGCACGGCAAGCGCAACAGATAAGGAAAGTAGGAACAAATTAAGAGCAAAGCTATGAATCGAGGTGAAGGATTACTGACTGGGATCGGTGAGAGTGACGGTGGCGGTGCCGGCGAAGTCGCAGGCGCCGGGGGCGGCGCGGGAGCGCTGGTAGACGGAGTTGTAGGCGTAGGAGGCGTGCGCGGCGAGGGAGTTGGGGAGGTAGCAGAGGCCGCTGGGCAGGATGGGCGCGCAGTCGGCGCCGCCGGCCGGGCTGCACGCGTAGTCCAGCGCCGTCTGGACCGTCCTCACCGGCGCTCCGGTGCGCACGATGCACCACGTCGTGGCGCCCGCGGTCCGGGCGCCCGCGAGCAGAGCCCACGCCGCGGCGAGCCACAGCGCCGCCAAAGGAGAGCGCCGGCGCCGCATGTAGTGGTCTGGTCTGCGGGGAGCGTGGTGGAAGGCTCGGGGCGGGGCGGGGCGAGGGGTAGGGAGGAGTAAAGGTGGTGGGAATATGTGCGGGTTGGCTGGAAGGGAATATGAGAAAGAAAAAGATGTGGGAGCGGGAGACAAGAGGAGGAGGAGGATCTCCTTCTCCCTCCGTCTCCATGGACAACTGCTTTCTTTTCTTTATTTACTTTTCCTTTGGGAGTACGACAGGAGAAAGGAGAAATGGAACACATGGGAGATGGGGACTAGGAAATGGAAACAACATCAAGGAAGAAGAAGATCTTCTCAAAATGAAGTAAGAACATGAGGAAGTAGGAAATAGTAGATTAATAGAGGTAACCATCAAACTAACATCTGAAAATAGTTCACTAAATTTATGTCTACAATGGAGAAACCTAGTCACCAACCTTTCAAAGACAGAGGTGTTCCCAAGGAGGTGTGATGGCATTGACCTACAAGATGACCTCTTCACCTTCCCCGCAGGGATCACCTCTTTTCCGAGACGGTGCATGGGGCCCCCCTTCACTTTCGACGGCTATCGCAAGATTGACCTCCACCCTTCATCGACAAGATTGCAGATAGATTATCGGGTTGGAAGGGGGAGCACCTGACCAAGCCTGCTAGAACCGCCCTCGCAAAATCTGTTCTCACTGCATCAGGCACATACCACACATCACTGCCGTAGCAGCATAGCTCCCTCGAAATGGTTCCCGCGAAAATTCAAAAAATCACGTGTCGATTCATCCGGTAGAAGGAGGAACATGAGTGAACTTTAGGAAGACGGTGTGTCAGACAAAACATCTGGGAGGTCATGGTATTGTGGATATTTAGTGATTTGGACGTGCACTATGATGGCTTGCAAGTACACATGGTTTAGTTGTATCTTTTTCAAAGTTAAAGTATCGATTCCAAAAAGAGCAAAGCTCTATGATGGACTTGATTGCTTGTAGAAATTTGTTATATTTTACCTGGAAGTTAATGAAGGTCCAAAGCAAAGCGGATACAAAAAATTTACATGGTTTATTAAGTGATATGCAAAAACAAGTAAAACACAAGATCAAAATTGGAAGAACTAAAGAGAGTAATGACGATGCTTGAAAATAGTAGGACGAAGACATTCTCAAGAAGGCTGGATTTCTCACTAGCATGTATCTATGGTGACGTATGTTAAAGCATAGTTTAGGTTTGAATTTTTAATCCACTTTATATGCTTTTACAAGTGGACGGAGCCAAGTACAGATATGTGCATACATGTCGCGGCTCCGTATCACATACACCACCATCATTCATCCCCACTCAGGTTTCTGATAGGATTAAGTATGAATCTACGAGGGTTTTGTAAATCCTTCCTTCTAAAATACACAATGAATTGGACATAAAAAATTCTACAGTGATTTTCATTAATATTAATATGATACAATTATGTACAAAGCAAAGAAAGAAACTAACTAATAGTACAAGAAAACAAGGATAATCAGCCAACTCCAGTTCTATGCATCATCATGTCAGGGATGATCTGATACCATAAATATTTAACTCAAAAGGCATTGGATCAGTTGGAAAACTGTGAGGCCACCGAAGATTTAGCTCTGTACTGAATAATCTTGAGACTGTCTTTTAGGTTAAACCCCTAATTGTTGCTGCAACTTTGCTTACTTTCAGGAAACATGTCATTTGTCTACATCCATAAGTTCAAATAGCTCATGATCAAATTGTCCAAAGCACAACTATTAGGTAAGAAGTCAGAAGAGTGCACGGCCTCATCATAAAAGGAATTTCCTCTGCTAAAGAATTCAAGGAGCGGTCCAAGAAGAGAAAAAGGAGTGTTTTGTTAGCATTTTCTGAACAAAGAACATTGTTTTAGCTGCTCAAATGTACGTTTATTTTACACAGAACAAGGATTCTTGTATTGATTATTATGCCACAAAGAAGCAACTAAAAAACCTTTCCATAGCTTTTTAAACAACTTGTATTGACCATAAGAATTTTATATGCATTCCCTAAACAAAGAATTTTGTATGCACACCCAGTAGAAAATTCATCAGACCTCCAAGCACGATCATATATCTGGATCATTGGAGAGTTGTGAGGAGTTGGCCAAACTTCCCGGCATTTTAGTTGTTCATGGGCTTGGACGGTGAGTGGTCTGTTGAAGTGATGTTTGAATTGATTTTGATAAAGAAACTGCTTTTTTAGAAAGATCGTACACACGCAAACGCTCACAATTACATACATACACATTCTCCAATGAACACATGTACATATATTCTCCCAAGAGCATCTTCAAGAGATTATTCGAATGAGTCTTTAATCTTTGAATTTAATAGAGTCATCATAGGCGTCTCGTCGTCGACGAAAACATCTTCTTCCACTACAAAAATATTTACCTCAAGATCAGGCCCAGTGATTATAAGGGGCCGAGCCAAACCTAGTCGAAGAGTGCCAAGTAGCGTGCCGACAAGATTTTCTTCAAAAAAAAAAGGTCATCGGCATCATACGAGCAACAGTGTCACTCGAACTCCAGGGCTCCTATTCGACGCATGTGTGCGTCCGAAGGAGGACGCTTTTGCTGAAGGGATCACCCCGATTGGGCTGGGCCATTTACAACCAGCAGTTTTTTTATTTGTTTTCATTTTCCTGTTTTTTGGTCAGTTCCAGGTTTTTTATTTTATATATGAAAAATTATTTAGTGTGTAATATAAATTATTGTAAAAAGTAAATTTTATTTCTATATTTAACATTTGTTTGGTGTATATTAAATACATTTACCGTATAAACTAAAAAAACAATGTATATTAAAAAAAGGTTCATTGTACATTTAAAAATGTTGAATATATATAAATAATTTTTTAATATGTATTTTTTTAATTTTACCATGTTAAAAAAAGTTTATCATATAAAAATAAAAGATTCATTGTATATGATTTTTTTTATTATACATTACAAATTTGTTCAACATATTCACAGAAAAAGATAAAAAAAGAAATCTAAAACGGAAACAGAAAAGAAAAAAATTAAACAGGGAAAAAGAAGAAGTTTATTTTAGGGGTCTAAAAACTCTTTATTACTCTAATTTAACATCAAGAGGAATACATATCGGGTCATGAGGGCCTGAAAACCCACACATGGCGACCAAGGTTGCTAGAAATGTTTGCAAGGTTATGAGCTTCAGTATTTGATGCCCGACCTTCAAACAAAATAATGCAGTCCTAAAAATCATCACTTCTTTGATCAAACTCCTTCACCAACAGCTATGTAGGAAGCACCATTGTGATTTGTGAATTTTGAGATCATCCACAATCAGCTTTGGGTCACATGCAATGAAGAGTTTTTGTACTAGAAGGTCTTCGGAAAAGGTCGCGATTCGGGCGCACACGTGTGTCGAATAGGATTCTCACTTGAACTCGTCCTCCTGGATTCTGTTCAACAACAAGAGAAAAGGAAAACAAAAAAACAGTCCATTGCTATTGCTATCACAGAGCAGCGCCCCAGCACGGCCTCTCTCTTCCCGATCCCAATCACCTGTTTTTTTGTGGATGCAAGATTTCTTTTTACCTCCCTACCTGGACTGGACGGCCGAGCCTCAACGTGTTCCCGGCGGGCCTCGACCAATCTCGATCGTGGGAAAGAGGGAGGAAACACAGTGGTGAATCACCGGTCACTCACAGTGACGTGCCGGGCCAGACACACGATCACGGGTTCATGTTCATTGACCGGCTGCATATATATATATATATATATACCGTTGGAGAATCCACGTCGGTTTCAGGGCTTGTGTTGTAGCGCTAGCAGCCGACGAATCGGCAACAAGATTCAATGGACCAACTCACGGCCAAGTGGCCGTGTCTTCCAATTCCATGTACTCCCTCCTTTTTTTTTACTTCGCATATAAGGTTTGTTCAAAGTCAATTTTCATAAAATTTGACCAACTATATAGAATAATCTATCAACATCTACAATATGAAACAACTACCATTAAATTTATCATGACATTAATTTTCACATTATATAACTTTGATATTGTGAATGTTGATACTTTTTAATATAAACTTGATCAAACCTTATAAAAATTGACTTTGACCAAACCTTATATGCGGAGTAAAAAGAAACGGAAGGAGTATCTTACTACTATCAAGCAGCAGTCAATTCCAGCGCGTGGCCAGGTGAGGCGACACACGCTAGCTTCCGTTGGCGTGTGCATCTCATCTCTACCTAATCGCAGGAGAAGCAAAGCATTTCCCTCATCATCATGGCCTTAATTTATGCAATGGATCCTACCCGTTGTTATTAATCTAAGAAAAGCTTCTTCTCCTCCAAGCTACAAGCTATCTCCTGATGTTAAGAGGCCTTGTCCTCTAACTTTGAGCGGAATATATTCAGGTGAGGAATCTCTCCTCTCTTTCCCGGTGATCGTTTAAAGAAATATATATAAGAAACGCAAAACGTTTCACCAGGGACCCGTTGATCAACCCAAAATATTCACATCCAGTAATAGACAATCTATGTATGTACATGATACAAGGATACAGGTGCTAAGGTACTAGTATTAGCTAGGTGGTACTTTGTGTACACTACATACATACATGCTGGCCAATGTAAAGAATCTCAATACGACCCTGTCGGGGAACAAATAATGCGCGTCTAATACTACGAGATCATTCATGGATGCGTCGACGAATTCTAGAAGCTTCTAGCAGCACTTCAAATCAAAACCCGTGGTAGTGGCCGCCGAAAGACACCGTCGCCCTGGTGGATGCGCACGCGCCCTCCATCACTGACGACACGGCCTGGTTCAGCCTCGACGCCTGCTCCACGGCCCGATGAATCCTCTGCGCACACATCAAACGAGCAAAGCAAAACTGTCAGCAACATCGGGCCAAATTCTTCACTGCTTTAGGCTAATCTATTGTAAGATTCCAAGCTTCAGATAGATAGAAAGGCAAAGAAAGCATCAGCAACAGTGGGCCATTTCCTCCCTACTATTCTCTAGTACTACTTTGGCCTAATGGATAGGAAGAAGATTCTAATCTTGCCAAGGAAGCATGACCTATTCTACTCCAATTGGACATGATGATGCAAAGTTGCTCAACTCACCCAATGTTTTTTTTTACTTTTCTTTTACATCCAAGTATAATAAATGAGGTTTAAGTAAGCTATAGTTGTTAGAGCATGTCGTCAGGGGAACGGTGCGAAGATTGAACTAGTGGCTTAATTCAAGAACAGAAGGAAAGAGTGATCAACCTTGTCATCGGCGAACACCTCGAACTGGGACTTCTGATCCAGCACCTTCCTCTGCTGCTGTTGATGATGCTGCGGCCTGCCGCCAATCAGGAAGATGCAGAAGGTAGCAGCGGCGACCCCGAACGAGCAGAGCGCCCCGACGCCGTTCACCCTCAGCTTCCCAACGCTGAAACCAACCACACCTTCCAGCCCTTCCCTGTTTATCTCCACACCTTCTTCCTCCTCATCATGTAGATCATCAGTGGCTGCTTCCACCATCACCTCGTCCTCCTCACAAACTTCCTTGGCACCAAGAAGGGACTTGACAGTCCCTTCCTCCTCCTCTTCTGCATCGGAGAGCATCACCTCGGTCACCTTCGATGCAAGCTCCCCTCGCATCGGCTCGGCCTGCATGACACCGGTGTCCTTGAATTCGGCGACAGGGTGCTGCACAGAGGCACCCTGCAAAGATGGCAGCTCTTGTCTCATGGCCTCTTCTTCATCTAGGATGCAATTATAGGTACAAGGGTGAGATGCAGGGCGAAGGGCGAAGTGGCCCATGTTGATCACGACCAAATCGGCCCCAAACAAGAGCTGATCCTGATCCTTACCACCATCAACAGCGCACTCCTCCATGAAGAAGGAGCTCCCGTGGTCAGGCAGAAGCTCCCACTCATCCAGGATGATTGCATCCATGGAATCCCCTCCGGTCATCGCAAACTAAATAAGACAGGATCCGGTTAGGGAGTTTTATAGCTGCTCAAACCTGCTTGCACCTATGATGATGCTATGGAATGGATGCTCCCGAAGAATCGACGCAAGTGATGGTTTGGAAGGATACTTTCTTCTTTCTCTGGAGGGGATCAACAGCTGAAGAAGCTTGTGGGGTAGTGGGAACTAGTACATGTTGCACCAAGGGAGATGACAGGCCAATTTAAGGAGTTTCTGTGTGTATGTGCTTTGCCTTCCTGCTAAGTGACAAGGATGAAAGTGTTCTTTCGGGCCTACCAATGGGGACTTGTTCCTTCCTTCCTTCCTCCTTAATCATTTCTTTCCAGCTGCCATATTTTTCTGCAAGATCAAATAATTTCTTTCAGTCAATCTACAGCGAGATAGTGATTTGTGCAAGGGGGTAAAAATACTATTAGCAGTCAAATCGTCCGACTGGCAAACTCATCCAAGAACCAGTAAAACGTTACTTGGCAATCTTACTTGTACGGCATAGCAAACTGTAATCAAATATGTCCTATGAGTTACTGTCAAGGATTATGATGTCAATGCCACCTAATCCGAAAGGGATTTTGATGAGCGTTTTTTTCATCAAGTTACATATAAAAAGCATTGCTTTCAAAGAACGGCACACTAAGTAACATAATGGATAGGGTCAAAGTTATTACACGGTACATTATAAACAATGAACTGATAAACGGAATCAACGGGAAGTAAAGATGGATAGAGACACAAACCGGCTGAACACGGCGGGCAGAAGAGATCGAGACGCGTGTTTAGAAGGTTCTGCAGAAATACAACTCGGAAAAGTTTAGATGTGACCCAAGATGGTGACAGATAACTATGCACAAGGCAATGTAACTGGGAGTTTAAAATGAAAAAGATCTTCAGAGTAAAACAAATTCACTTGAAAATGAGAACCGTTCAGATTCAGAACTGTTTTATTTCTTTCAAGCAGCATGGTGTGTATAGCAAATCAAGCCGGTTTACAATTCAGAGCAACAGTTGGCATCACAGGCTTTAAGCTGGTGCAGACAAGGGTGGCATAATGAAGCCAAATTCCAAAAGACATCAAAGAAAATGCTCAGATCTTGACCATACATCAAAGAGTTACTTGACTTAATTGACAGAATGATCAGAGATGAGCTATCGCGTCAGCAATGCGAAACGCGTTCCTATATACAACAAGATGAGATCCTGAAAACTTTACATTCCTGTGAGGTTCCCCACACGCACGAACACACATACATGGCGGGATGGGGAAGCAAGATCAAACAAGTTTGGATCACATATCAGCAGCTAGACTATCAACCAGCACCACGAAAAAAGCTAGGCATGCCGCAAGGAGGACGGTTCCCCCAGTGAGACAGACGCAAACGACGAAGCCCAAGCTCGAGCATTACTCGCCCCTTTCCTTAGGTCCCTTGTCTTACTGCTCAGTCTAAGGTTGCTCCAAAGCCTCTTAACATCAAGCACAGTCAATGCCCGTTCCATAAGTTGGCTTGATACCCTACGAATTCTCAAGTTCAAGTTCTGAACACGCGCAATCAAGAAGGCTCTCAGATGGGAGATGACAGTGGGGACAAAGTGTGCCACGGCCTTCAGGATTATAAAAAGTGCTCCCAGGAACACAAAGGGCTCGTCTTTCACCATTTTGCGCAGAGACCGGCCTCCTGGCATGACTGATCCCAAACTTCCAGTGATCTCTTGCTGATCAACATCAATATACGTAACTGGATCGAGGCCTGCAGCAAGAAAAACCTTGGTTCAGTGCTTGAGGTAATAAAATGAACCCAACAAACTTATCATCAACAGCTGTAGTAATGCAGTGTTGCAGTGTGCAACATATGCATATCGGCATATGCGTTTTAAAATTAATTGAACAATGGAACAAAATCCATATTATCAAGACAAATTATTATGAGCATGCCCAACTGCCCCAGGAATAATCAAATATGCTGTTGTTCAACATTCACAGGCATCAACAGTAAGATGTTTCAACAATTAGACACCAATCCTGATGCATGGGGTTAAGATTATCATTCATGGAATCAAGGGTGCAGCTAATTCCGCACCGTACGCGTAGAGTTTCCAATGTAAACAAGCACTGGACTGATTAGAAGCAAAATCAATTGGAACTTCCAACCAAAGCAACCCAATGCAACAATCTTTAGTATTGATTTTTTTGCTCAGGTGTCAAAAGTGACATATTTGAAACAAGCTGTAACCATAAATTAAACTATATCTGTAGGAAACAGAGGAGTAGCTATTTTCATGCACGCGTGATACTGAGTGCAGGAAATGACATTCAAAAACAAAGAAAAAAGATAATGGTCGTACCTGTAGTTTCTTCATAGAAATACATCAGAGACTTCAGATCTTTTGTACCCCTGTAACGAACCATTGAAGTCCCATTCACAAGAAGAATGGCTGGGAAGCCACGGATGCCATACCTTGAAAACAAACTACAGTAAGCAGAAGGGGTAGGATGAGCAGTAATTCACTGGGCAAATAACACACTGGAAACAATATGGACATGATGTATCACTTGAAGGGACAGGCACGCAAAAAGCTTTCAACAATCACATACCTAGGCATCGAAGAAGATTCTTCAACAGCAAAGTGATGTATCTGAGGGAACATGGTGCTGAGAGCTTCAAATATTGGTCGGAATTTGCTCGAGAAAGGACACCATGCAGCATAGAAAAGAATGGAGCATGAGGCACCACCACAGCGAAGGTTCAACTCTTTATCAACAGCATCTCCACGCACCTTCAGTAGGAGGAACGTATTTTAAATTATTACCAGGAAGTCAAGGAGGCACCTCTAAAATACAAGATTATTTTATATATAATTTTTTTTTCGTATAGCCACACTGTATCCAAAATCTTGTTCGTAATGTAAGAGGAAACTAGAGGGCAGGCCTGGCGCAGTGGTGAAGTCCTCCCCACTTGTGCCAAGAGGTCCTGGGTTCGAACCAGCCTCTCTGCATTGCACTGTAGCAGGGGTAAGACTAGGTTCCTATAATCCCTCCCCAGATCCCACCTTGTGTGGGAGCTTCTATGCACTGGGTCTGTCCTAATGTAAGAGGAAACTAGATACTTCAGAAATTGCATGCACATCTCTTTATTCTGAAATTACATGCACATCTCTTTATTCTGAAATTACATGCAGCAAACATGTTACGCCACTCACCTTCTTTAATAACATCCGTTGGATTAATACAAAGATTGACTTAAACCATAACAAACTAACATGACATACAAGATGCAACACGATGTGTCGTTGCATCCTTTGGAACAGTGAACCATAACAATAGTGTGCTCTCACATTCCAAACACCAAAGGAAAAGGGCTTTTAACAGCCTGGTCCCAAGTGTGTAAAACAGCCTTACATGCATACATATATTATAATAGATGGCCATCGATGACTATTAATTTCATTCCTTATTGTTTTATTCGCTTTCCTTGCTAATTCATAGATGTATATAATACTAACATGCATGTGCACGTGCAAGAGCACTAGCGAAAGACACGACCAATTGCGCCACATAGGCAGTTTGTCTCCTTGCCAATAGCCAATAAAATTAGTTGTCTTCTCAATTCACACAAAAAAGCACAACACCTCTCGGTGGGATTCAATGCGTGCTTTGACGGAAACCGAGTGAAGACCGAGGACACTGCTGAGTGCATAGATTTGCACCCCATAGGGTTCCTCGTTGCACTGAACGGAGCGGTGCTAGCGCTGACTATGGTGATGATCATTGTTTAAAAAAGCATTAAGGAGTCCTAAAGCGCTTTGTGGGGGGGGGGGGGGGGGGGCTCTGACGCCTAGGCGGGCGCTTTAGGTGCCTAGGCACCCAAAGCGGCCATTTTTGCAAAGCGGTGAGGGGGCGCTCTGACGCCTAGGCGACGCTTTGAAAACAATGGTGATGATGACGGGGTAGTGGGAGCATTGGCCAGTGACGGTTCATGGAGTTGGAGATGATGGCGTCACCGGCAGTAGAGGTGGATATAACTAAGGAGCGATCATGTTCTTGTACTACTGTACAAAAAACATAAATACTAGAGTGCTTCCTAACTCTTCTCTTCCCGAAAAGGAAAATCAATGTAAATGGGACATATGCAATGAAGTAATGTTTTCCAGACTTAAATATATATGTTCTAGTGATTTAGACTATTACATTCTCCTTGGCACCACACATAAGACTTTCCAAGAGAAAATACACGGAACTTATATTCAGAGTTATAACTAACTGATAAATGTACAAACTCGAACCTAGGCACACAAACCCGAAGCATGAACTAGTGTTAATGCATAGAAACTACCGTGGAGCCTAGACACTGCTGCACCGACACGTCTCGATTATTCTCCTTCGGCTGAGCCAGCCGATTCTACGCAACCACTAACACATTGCAATAAGCATCCTGGCACAAATATCTCTCACAACACATTCCCAACTCTCTTCATCACAACCCCCCCCCCCCTCTAAGATCGATGCACTTCAAAACCTAGCCACTCGGGCGCTACTGCCGGGCCGTATTCTAACCAAGATATTCAGCGAGCGGGGAGAACACGGCACGTGGTATTTCAGATAGGGTCGCAAATAGGAAAGATTGCTTCCTAACTCTTCTCTTGCGTAAAAGGAAAATCAATGTAAAGGGGGCATATGCAATAAAGTAAAGTTTTTCAAACTTAAATATATGTTCAAGTGATTTGGACTATTCATACTCCTTGTACCACAGAAACAGACTTTCCAATAAATCACATGGAACAAATGTTCAAAGTTACAACTGACCGATAAATTTATTCTATAACTTTCAAACCAATATTGCCAAAAATATTCCCCGCCGCAGTATGCACTTTGAATCTAACGTAAGCCCACGAATTCGAACCACGTCAGTCAAGCTTGAGTTAACATAGGGATTCTACCGTGGCGCCTAGACACCACAGCACCGACGACGCGCCACGATTGTTCTCCTTCGCCTGAGCCACTCATGTTTTGTTTGCTCCTGGCAATTACCTGATTCTACTATGCACCCACCAACACGTTGCAATTCACATCATTCCTGCCGAGAATATCCCTCACGACACACTCCCCACCCTCTACCAAAATTCCCCTTCTAACATCGGCCAGTCAAAGAGCTAATCACCGGCCGCGTCAGCGATTCAAGAACACCCTACGACGCCACTACCTGGCCGCGCTTTGACGAGAACGTTCCGCGAGCGGGGAGGACAGGCCGCGCGGAATGAATCTCGGGGTCGGGACTACGACGAAGGGCACGGGGACCGGGGCCGGATTCGGTCGCGGATATGCGGCGCAGAGGGGGAGGAAGGCCGGGGCACGGCGGCTACCTCGAGAGGCGGGGAAGGCGCGATCCGGGCGATGCGGGGGCAGCGCGGCCCGAGCGCGTCGAGGAACGGCGGGCCCGCCCCACGCGGGCACGTGGGCTCCGGATGACCTGCGGCAGCGCCGGTGACGAGGAGGAGGAGGAGCGCGGCGGCGACGGCGACGGCGGCGCGGCGCATCGTCGGAAAGGCACTTCTTCTGGGGAATTTTCTCCGTGGGTGGGTGTGGGTGAGGGAGACTGGTAGACCAGATTTGCCACGGGCCTATTTTGGGGGCAGGGGTGACGTGGCTAGTGCGTAGTGGCTGTTGCTGCGTCACGTGTGACATAGGGGAGTTGGGCCCGCCTGTCGGCGGAACTGGACCCTCCGCAGTGGTTTGCTGTGATTTTTGTCGGTGACGAATATACATCTAAGGATTGCTGAAAAAGAAAAATCTCTGGGAAGAATGATCATAGGATCTCCTGCTAATATCGAAGGTTTTTTTGTTTTAAGGTTCTAATTTAAATAAACCATGGATAATCATGTTTTCATTTATCTTCTAGAGATCATTTTGGTTTCTCCAGGCCTGCCTTGCCAAATCATAGGTGTCGTTGACACGTCAA
This sequence comes from Bromus sterilis, assembly GCA_950022295.1. Taxonomy (NCBI): domain Eukaryota; kingdom Viridiplantae; phylum Streptophyta; class Magnoliopsida; order Poales; family Poaceae; genus Bromus; species Bromus sterilis. The sequence goes on along the minus strand of OX465595.1, from coordinate 445,613,155 downwards.
AAAAACGGCGAACAATTTGACCGCCATTGTTTAACGAAGGAATTGGTATAAAATGAAGGAGAAGCTCTGGCAAGGTTGGGTTGCCAAAAATTTAGATTTCATCCAAATAGCATACGAAGTCCTAGTTAACACCAATATATTGGGTGAATCGATGAGGGTGGCGATCCAAACAATCCCTAGCCTTTTTTCAATTTTTAGGGTGCGATTTATGCTCCACAAAATAAAGGAGTAAACTAGTATGCAATGACACCTGTTACAAGGGACGTGACTGTTACAAAAGACACAACTGTTGGGAGAGAGAGATTGAAGAGGTGTCTATACATAAGAGGCACGACTCTACGGAAGGATGCTTTGGGCATAAACTATTCCTAACACTCCCCCTTGCACAAAGCTTCGTCTTGTATATCTTGTATTCCTTGTATAATCTTGAAAATATTGGTCTTGATCACAAGCATGTATGATCTTGTATAACTCCTCCAAAAACCCTGTGGGAAAATATGAGGAGAATAGTGTAGATATGTTGCTAAAACTCCTTTAAACCGAGTGGGAAAAATAAGGAAAAAATGATGCAACATATAATGATTATTGTCTCGTTGATAACTCATATGAGAAAAAACTTTAAAGAAGGAGAAAAAACTCGTTGATGAGTTTGGAGAACAATATATATGCTTGATATACTTTCATTTAAAATCCCTATTGGGGGATGTTGAAAGTATTGCATATATCACCTCATTAAAACCTTTTATGAGAGATTTCGAGAGAAAGCTCATAAGGAAAAGAGTGTGATTTGATATGTCATTGAAAACTCCTTTAAAACCCAGTGGAAAAAATATAAGGAGAAAATGATATGACATATGATGGTAATTGTCTCTTTGATAACTTATATGAGAAAGCATTGAAAGGATAAAACTCAATTAGTAAGTTTAGAGGACAATTAATATGCCTTGTATACATCCGTTAAAAACCCCGTTGGGGAAAATAGGAGGTATGCCATATATTCTTGTGTTGATATTGCCTCATTAAAAACCTTGATGAGAACCTTGAGAGTAAACTCATAAAGGGAAAAGAGTATAATATAATGTTTGTATAGGTTATATTTCAGGAAGAGACTCCCCCTGATCCTTGTAATTTGGGGCAATATGCTTAGTGATATTGCTTCTTATATAACCCCTTTGCATCTAAGCAACACAAGTATTATTATCGTTATAGATAATAGTTGGTGATTCAATAGAACCAATTCCACATGGATGTTGTATGTGGTTTATCATTCTATAAAGCAACATATATTAATATGAGGTCACATATTTCAGAATGATTGGTAGATGTAGCCACTAAGGTCTATTTTAAAGACTTCCATAGGATGGCTATCAAATCAAGTGAGTACACGACGTGTGTCTACGATCTGACATAGTGAGGATCTGATCGATGTATCCGATGATATCGGTGTCCATATTTAATTGAAAAACTAGGACAATGTGTTTTGTGCCTTGGAGATATCAAAGATATTCATGAGTCCAAACCAATTGTGTTAGGTGGATCTAGTGGCACTAGAGTATGGAACCTTGGGTTCCAATATCTTATTTCCATCTTATCATGGTTTAAAATGGATCTTTCTCTACGTCTAGAGATTGAACAACCATGAAAGTTATAGATGGATAAGACTTATTCATGTCCAATATATTCTGGATATAGACAACATGGTGTATCATAATATATGAGTGAAGGGGCTCGAATTGTAGCTGAAGCAAAGTTTGTTTTTACTTACATCCTTCATCTCAAATTCCGTCTATGGATGATTGCGTTCTTCATCAATATCGTGTGTGTTGTCAATGATGTTATAATCAGTACCATGCACTGATAGTGGAATCCTAATGAGGATTTGTTGATGAACACGCATGAGAAATCATCACTATTGGAGTATATTTTTGCATAAGGAACTCATTAAGTCGATTGTACCAAATTTATTTCGACTATTGTAAGTCATGTAGTGACTTATTGAGTTTACACAATACATGTTGCACTTTCATTTTGGATTCAGAATTGGGATTCCCATGAGGAACTTATATGTCTGAATCAAGTGACACATTAATATATGTGGTCACTACATGTATCAACTGCATAAATAGATGATTTGTACTGCCATTGAGATAATTATCGGAAATTGATTTCACTTGTGTATGGAGAATCGATTTGGGTATCTGCGTGAACCCTTATGCTACAAGCCTTGCTATTCATCACATGTATGTTATCATTCCACTTTAGGATGAAAACTAGTGTAGGTATTACTTTTGTGAATACCTTCCTTTTATTGAGCGAGGCTATTTCTTCTTGGATTGCATCCTTTGTTTGAGTCCAGTCCGAGCGAGTATTATTTAAACTCTGCCATGGCCATGGTCTTTGGATCCGGATCGTTGTAAAGGTTGTTTGCAATCATGAGAAATTTATGTCGATAGTTATAGGCTTTCATTTATATGATTCTCCAGAATGTATAAGATTTTGGTGAAATATTGTTACCCTTGATGACTCTCCATGTTTCTCAATACGGTTGAGTCTAGGTTTCCGATGTCCCAGTTTTTTTTTTGAACAAAAAAAAAGAAGTCATTGTGTGCACTATTGAGCTGGGTTATGGAGGTTTCCCTCTCATTGGGTGTATACTACCCATTAGGTGTCTATCAACGTGAAGTTGACTTGCATTTACGGAGTCAGAGGCCTCAATATCCTTTGTTGCTTGCGGAAAGCTGAACCCTGATGTATTGTGGCCGTACTTCTCCCCTTCTTGTTTTGAATGGAGAGTTGAATGGTTTTCGTTGATACCTCCACTCTTTTGGGCGCATTATCGTAGGATTATAGGATTGTGTGACACCATTATAGTCGGTAAATGAGATTGGCAGGTTATTTGCAATGTGTTGCAAATCTTCTAAACAATGAGTTTAGATCTTTGGATTTGAGGTAGAAATATGTTGAACATTCCAAGTGATTTCCTGGCATTATTTTTGGTACTTAAAATCTCCCCCTAATGCCTGGAGATGTACCTCACTGAGCATACTAGCCATGAATAACTCCCCCTGATAAGGGCTTAAGGTATTTATAGATGACGGAAATACAGTTATTCCTCACATAGATCCCAATTTTCTATGAAGGGCCATTGATGTATGCTATGGTGGTGATTTCGGTATGGAACCGAATTATCGCAGATGGGAAATACTTTTGATTTCCACGTACTAATTTTAGAGGGGACGTACTACGATATGTAATATGTTACATTTGAATTAAGTCAGCGGTGTGTAAAACTGCATGACTCCAACGTGAAGGTGGTAAGCTACAATTCCGAAGTAAAAAATCATGCAATGAGCTTAATTATTCGGATACAGGATGCTATCAAACCATTTTGAAACTGGACATATGGGACAAAGTGCTTAATTTACATCACAGGACCATGTTCATGGCACGCAAAGATATTTGCAACATTGTCCATTCGATTTTCATTGAAAATGATCTTTAGGATAATGAGCCAATGATTCATGTGCATAGATGCACACAGAAGACCATCGTGTAGATGTGCCTTTAGAACCATGGAACAAACTGAATAGTCCAATCAATGGTTGAGAAGTACCACTTACCTCGGCTTGATGAGTTCAAGGAATCTGAGTGGTTAAACAATTTAAGGTGCATGGACCTTAAAATTAGATTTCCTTGACACATGTAGTGCACAAAAAATCAAAATATTGTTAGAACTTAGCATCATTTTGGGCATGATTAATGGAATTGTTGATAGTTTTCATTTCAAGTTATTGTCAGAATGACCAAGGAGAGTGTGCCAAGTTTGTCATGTAAATAACATTCTGGAAAACTATCTTGTATGCAACATGTGCTACGGGTTTTGATGTATGTGTAGTGCAATTCCGATGATACATAGAGAATGTGCTTTTATATCTGTTGCATATGGTAAAGAGAATATATTTCTCTTTGTTGTCATCATTAGTTTCTATATAAAAACTATTTTGACAGATATCTCTATAGTTTAGTGGGATACAAGTTGAACCTGGACTCAATAAAGAAATCCTTGATGGTTCTTGAGTATCCATAGGGACAGAAACATGATTCGAATTGAACCAATAATTATATCATCGCGTCTAGCAATTGTTAAAATATCTCCTTTTCTCTAAGTAAGAGTGGAAATGTATTTCTTTTACTGCCCTAACTATAGAGTTTGTGGTGCATATGTCCACAAGGCACTTATACTCTTTCATTAGATTGACCCCCGTAGAAATCTATATATAGTTTTGAAGATTCTCAATATGATAATCTTTATTAGATATATAGAATACATACAAATGTAATTGTATCAAAGTGCTGATACACTACATTGTGATGAATAATATATGATGACAACGACAACAGTGTATTTATTACAACAATAAATGGATGTTGATAAGGAGTTGGGAGACTAGTGAAGTCTCGAAAACATGTCATGTAAAACATATTTAATGACCATGTTCTCCTTGTTCATGGGATTTCATGACTGTTGAAGAGCTTTGTTGTTACCTGATGTGAACAATAGCTTCCTTGATACAGTCAGATTGAAGATTGAAGTGTGTTTCATATCTTTACCCTTTAGCGGGTCGGTTGTTTCATGGATTATTTGAAAAAAATTGATCATATGTCAGTAGGGTATGGCATTTTGGGGGATGCTGGTAGCATACACACTTTTGACAAAGATTAGTTTTTATGAAACTTCGTCTTTGTAGTGCCTTTCCCACGATCTGATGCATGTGGCTTGTGATTCTTGTTGCATTTGCATTTCCCTTTGCAGTTTGTTGATTGGCTTCTAGGAGAGCCATCAAACTGTGATATCCCGAAAATGTGCATATACAACATGTAGAGGAGAAAAACCGACATGGTTGTAATGATGATTGTTAAAGATTTCATCAAGTTTCTCCTCCTAGAGTAGTAAATGTAGGAAATCGGAGATAAACTAGGGATCTTTTGCACGATTTTGTTGCTATAAATAAGATCCTACCAATGATAAAAAATAGTAGACAATGTCTTCTATTTTCACCATAATGTGGGTTGTTTTTGCAACTTGCAAGCTAAAGAATTTTTTTATGAACCTCATGATGGTATTCTCCCACGGATATAAACCTTGGAGTCGGAGATGTGTTCAATCATGATTTGCTTTAGGCAAGATGATTGCCTCATGATGTTCATACCTTATTGATAACTTGCCACATGTTCACTCATAATTTTGATTTGGTAGCGGGGCATGCACCATGGGGTGGTTGAAGTGCCGCTAATATGCCATGAGACACATTTTTTTTACCTCAACATCCATACGCCATGTAGATTAGTTGTGACCGTCGAGAATCCGTTCATCGAATTATGGTCATCTTGGCTTACATGGGGTTCAAACCATAGATTTTTCATTTATTTACTTGTCAGTAAATTAGAAGTCATCATGGTAATGTTGTAATAAAATTTTGCAAAGTTGTGAGTTCAAGTGAAGACTTGAATGTAGATCTCAAATCATCTATGATGACACTTTGGAGATAATTATATCTATTATGAGGTATATCTCGCAGTACTAAGAAACATAATCTGACTATAGTCAGTAGATGTCTTGGTCTTAGTACCTTATGTTATTGAATGATTAAAATATATGGAAGAACACAATGAAGGTAGTCAGAATGTCAATTTTGACAAAATGTAGACCTTACATTAATTGTGGATAATCTGCATATTACGCAGTAGATGCCACATTATCTTGTGATCCCATATATAAATTTGAGATAATAATTTTTTTTTGCATATCAATTCAGTTCGAGTTAAGTTAATTTTGTGCTTTGCAGGTATTTTTGGACTTAACCGATCATGAGTTGATATGAAATTTTGCAAAATAATATGTTGTACCATATGAATATGTTATAGGGATTGCAAAGTGCAAACACATTAAACATATTATCTCCGGTGGAAAACCGGTAATTTATTTATATTACAGATTGCGTAATATAAATACATCATAATGTTGCAACATTAATAGATTTCAAGAAGGTGACTTGAAATCATAGTGTGTATCTCAAACTGCTAAGTATGATACTTTGAAGATAATCTTCGAAATGGAGTAGATCTCGCGGCACTAGGAAGTATAATTTGACGAAATCAGTAAATACTCGCTCCTAATGCATTATCTCATGACTTAGTAAAATGTGTGGGAGAGCACTTTGTAAAGCGATCATAATGTCGAGACGACAAAATGTAGGCTGTATCAGTAGTCAACGATTATCTGGGTAGGCAGTAGATCCATATGACTATCTTGTGATCCCAAGCATTAATTTGAAAAAATCACCTTGAATTTTGCATATGTATTTGCAAGAAATTAAAAGTCTCAATTGCAAATAGACGTATTATATTTTTTACATGTGTTTAACATAAAAATAGATACATCATATAAATTTTTCGGAGTACCGTGTACTCAATGGAGAAACAGTACTATAAAAGTACTGAATTTATATTTGCAAGAGATTGAAAATCTCAATTGCAAATAATAGACATATTTTTTTTACATGTATAGTACACATGAAAATAATTTATGTCACAAAATTCCAGAGAATAGTCTAGAATAATAATTAGTAGACAAAGTTCCTCGTATTATTTGCAAGGAGGACTCATGCATAATTCTGTAACTTTCTAGACTAAAGTTAAAGAAAAACAACAGCCAAAAGATAAGGCTGTCTCCCTCGTGCAGTTATTTACCAATCGGGAGATTGGCTTTGCTCCACCGCACATGAACGAGGATGGGCTGCCATGGACGCCAGGCGGGCGCGCATGTTCGTCCATGAGCGTTGGACAGGCACGGCCGGACGCAGGGCGGCCACGGACGGGCAGCCAAGAGCGCGGCCGGTCGAGGCACGCGAGCGGCTGGGCGCGGGCCGGACATGGCGCCGACGGCTAGGCGAAGCGCGGCCACGGGCGGAGGCCGGGCGGCCGGGCGGCCGGGCGGACGCCCGACGGAGCAGAGGCCGGCCTGCCGGCGCGAAGGCTGGGAGGGGGCGCGACGTGCAATCGCCAGGGACAGGAGCCACCGCGGGTGTCGGGCAGTTCCTTCTGGGTTCGTAGACTCCTTTTCGCTCGCGGCAAAGCAAAGTGCTGATAACGTGTAAAGAATAGAAGTAATTGATCTAAACTTGTATTTATTGCTTGTGGGCAAATCTCTATTTATACAAGGATTTGGGATGCCAATGACATCTGTTACAAGGGACGTGACTGTTACAAGAGACACGACTCTACGGAAGGATGCTTTGGGCATAAACTATTCCTAACAGAAAAAACGGCGAACAATTTGACCGCCATTGTTTAACGAAGGAATTGGTATAAAATGAAGGAGAAGCTCTGGCAAGGTTGGGTTGCCAAAAATTTAGATTTCGTCCAAATAGCATACAAGTCCTAGTTAACACCAATATATTGGGTGAATCGATGAGGGTGGCGATCAAACAATCCCTAGCCTTTTTTTAATTTTTAGGGTGCGGTTTATGCTCCACAAAATAAAGGAGTAAACTAGTAGTATACATTAATCATCTCTCTGTACCAACTATTTTATTGTTATTGGTTCACTTACTTCTTCATCGTCCTTCCATGTGCTTCTTTCATTTCATTCCAACACAAGATAAAGCTTGGATATATTTTATGATGGAGAGGGGGCGAGGGGAGAGGGTGTGATCTTCCCCTCCACCCTCATATGGATTTGAAACTCTAGTAGACATCCTCATCGCCATATGCTTTAAAATGTTAGGGTGTATGTTGTACTACTCTCTCGTATGTTAACACTTCATTACGGCGGTTTCAAGTGATGGTCACCCTTAAGGTCACATTGTCACAACCATTCTACTCTTTTCCTCACATATTTTTATTTGAGAAAACTTCTCCTCAATTTCTTCATACCCCTTTATTTTCCCATCTTACTCACTATCTCTTCTTCCTATGGCTGCATGCCTAGTGTGGTACTATTTTTTTCCATAAGACCTTCTTTTGAAGTTTGGTACTCCTATGTGTTTCTTAGATGATTTTCCTTTGTATGTTTTCCCCCGCTAAGCATCCGTTATTGGGTAGGTATGCAAAATGAAGAAGATCATGATGTGTGCTGGAACATGAAGCAGATTTATCGCAATCCATAGCGAGGAAACTTTATAATGATAGACGTGCAAAAAAGAGAAGGGGTATTATGACGGTCTTATAAAGCGTGCTGCGCTATTTTCTTTCTCCTTTTTTCCTGTTAGCGAGGCATGTGACAATGACCCGCGAGACTTTTTGCTTAGTCCTTTTTTTCCTACTTTTACCCTAGGACATTTTTTATATTTTTTTGTTCATTATAGGTTGATAGTGGAATTGGATCCAAAAATTTGTATAGTATGGAATTAACTAAGCCTGCCATATTTCTCCTTAATAAACATGCCAAGTTATCAAAAAGTGAAATGTAAGTGCAAGTTATTGTTATGGAGTGGAATGCAATGGTCGGCCACCAAAAGAGTCCCCCTAAAAGAACACGAAGGGCTTGTTTGAAAGCAAGGGATCCTTCCGAGATCTCCTTAATTTTCCTAAGTAAAAAATCATGGCATCAGGACATAGGGAGAATTCTCCCCGTCTCTCCATCCACCCCCGTGGGTATGCTGCCCTTGAAATAATTTTCCGTTCAACCAAATGGATCCGAAAGAGGAAAAAATAGCACATGTTCCATTTCGGGCGCAAATTCAGCCCACTTCTCCTCAGGCCCTTACGGCCCATGGACATGGCCTCACTGAGGCCCAACCTGCGTCCATTCCAGCCTCCCCGCGCCGGGAAAGCGCAGACGGCGGACCACCCAGCCTGACCTCGCGATGCAGATTCTCCGGCGGAACCTTCTCGAAGCTTCCCGCCGCCTCTCCATCCTCCTCCACTCCCCACCTCCCACCATCCACCGCCACGCCCATGCCGTCGCCACCCTCTCTGCCCCCCGGAGGGACCCGTCTTCCGCCCCCCTCGCCGCCACGCCGTGGGCCGCCACGCAGCGCCGCGGCGTCAAGATGCTCGGCTCCGACGTAATCCCCCCCTGCTCCCCCCTCACTCTCGCGTCTGCTCCCTCGGCCCGTGCCCGCCCAGGGTTTAACTAGGGTTCTATTAAGCTAGTGCAGATCACTCTTCTAGCTGATGCTGCTCTGTCTTATTCGGAACGAAAGATGCTCTGGAATGCCAAACTTGTGTGCTCTAGTTTGTCATCCTCATGCACGCTGCAAAGGGAACTCGTTATATCGTGGTGTGGCTTCAGGACATGGCGCAGGAGCCTATTATGTAGTAGATTGAGCTGAGTATTTTAGTGTTTGATCAATTTGCTTGACATGAACGATACATTTATAAGTTAGTTGCGTTCTTCGATTGTGTTTAGTAGGGAGGTTTTCAACTTTCCATTGGTCCTAAAAATAACCACAAAAACAACTTCCGGTGTACATTTTCATAGCGTGTTGATTAATGATTATATCCACAGTCTGAGTTTTGCTGATGCCTTTTCAGTTGTTTTGTTTTTATACATTTGCAAAAGCTCATAACAATCGTTGCATTGACGTGAGAATATCTTCATATGTTGTAGGTGAAACTTGGAAATGTGATACAGAGAAGAGGTGTGTGATTAACTGGTTACATCTCTTTTCTTTCATTTTTTACTTCCAAGTATCGTGGATTATTACTTATCCATCTTTTGGGCCAACCTTAAATCAAGGCCGCATTTATCAGGTGCGTTTACTGCTTTTCGTGTCCTACATCCTTCATATCTCCTGTTTTACACACCTTTATGTTTTGTATTCACCTATGTTTCTGGTCTACTAGTAAGAGCAATCACTTCGTCCTTTCCTGACTGAATCTCTTATGTTCAGGTGATAAAATCACATCATTCACATCAAGGAAGAGGAGGAGCCACAATACAGGTCATTTATTTTGTTTCTTTCTGTCAATCTGTTGCAGCACTTGAAGCTGCATACTTCACTGTCATGATGGCAAGCTCATGTAGTTTTCGCCACTTGCCAGCTTTTTTCTTTCATATATGTTATCAGACACAATCACACAAGATGGTCTCACCTTAATAGTCACTAGAGTACCCATTTTAGCAACAACAACAGGACACGCCAACATGAAAAAGATAATTTAGGAATAACTTGTGAATGAGTAATAAGAAGGATAGTAAAATAGACAGCTAGGCACCAACAAATACATATGAATAGTTTGATTCACGGTCGCTCCATTGGCATGTCTGCAGTCCATGCAAAATGTCCCTTCACATGACTAAAACTAAGTTCAGGGGCATGATTTCTCTTATACGTGCTTGATTTAACTGAAGCTTAAATTTGTCATTTGTTTCATCACCAATCTGAATTTTATTCTCACCTTTTGATTGCTGCAGGTGGAACTGAGGGATGTTGACACGGGTAACAAAATAGTCGAAAGATTTCGTACCGACGAGGCTCTTGAGAGTATGAACAGTTCTCCACTCCTTATACAAAAGGCATTCTAGAACTAAGTTATAGGCTTCTATGTTTTAGTCTGATTTGCCTTCTGTCTATATATACCCCGTCCTTTTATAAAATGTGCTCCAGTACAATTTTACATAGGCGTCTCTTTATTTTTTCTGGTTACAACTTACAAAGCTGAGCAATAATGTCTTCTTGTGTGTTTTATTGCATTCAATCATACATGTGCCAATACTCGAGCGGTGTTAGAGACTCTGAAGCTACCAAACAAAGTTGAGATGATGACCATCTAGAATCAACTAAAAAATGATAAGGATTATAGAAGCTGGATGCATTAGCGAGCTTGTTAGGGGTATTGCAACAAGCAACTCATATCTATCATGACTACGAGCCTCTCCAAATTAATATAAATTATTATTGATTTGTATAATTCATTTGCCTAAATTTGGTCAACATTTGACATTACTTTTGCACATTTTTTTTGGAAAAGGAGGTTTTAATTACTTTTGCACATAACTGCATTATATATTCATATCAATGGTAATATATATTCATATCAATGGTAATTGAACAAAAAAGAAGGTGGCACCGCATGGGACTAGGTTTTGCTGGAAAGTGGCAAATTAACCTGGTTTTGACAAGCTCCTGGCTTGAGTTACCGGCTACCCATCCTTTTTCCAATAATATCTAGTCCAGTGGGAATTTCATAAAGCACAGTCATGATAGCAGTAGTTTTGTTGTTTAGATTTAAAACTTAGAGTCATGTTCATAATGGAAGTCTAAGCATTACATATTTTTGTGTATACATTCAGGAGTTTTTGTTGAGGATAAGCCTTTCACATATCTGTATCAGGAAGGAGACAATGTGGCACTTATGGAGTATGTTTATTTCCCTGCTTTCTCTGTCATTCCTTCATCAACATGCTGTGGTGTTATACTGTCCATATTTTATTTATATCCATTTAGTAATGACTTCATCTGGAACCTTTTTTTTGCCAGGCCTAACACGTTTGAGCAACTCGAGGTTTCAAAAGAACTGTTTGGGAAAAACGCTGCATATCTGAAAGGTCCAAACAATATTAATCGACAACCAGAAGAAATACCAATTGCTATCAATACTAGATTCTAAGAATGTACTTGTGTTCTACCCTTTGAATAGTTAGATGCTTGATTTACTTTTGTGCCTCTTACGCTCTCATATGCAAGTTGCGCTGCTGTAGGCATAATAGTTACTTTTAAATGATCACAGCAGATAAAATTGTCAATTCCACTTAATATAATACTACATGGGACACTTAAGTTTTACCTTACAATAAAAATGATAGTGATCCGTATATAACTATATATGCCTTATATTAGCGATCCTAAACATATCCGGTACATGTGCATTTTTGCAATTCGTTAGCAGCAATAAAGAGTTCAAGACTTCAGGTCCTAAGAGGCTCACTCCCTCCTGAACTGATAGTGTAGTCGATGTTGATATCTTTTGCTCATTTTCAAAATGGCTTAAAATGTATTTGATCTCATCGAAATAAAGACAATGGTTAACATAATTTTTTATTTGCACGCTTCGTTTGAGACCGTTTAACTCAAATTTCCAATGTCATTATTTTTCAGATGAGATGAAGGTAACTCTACAATACTTTGATGGTCGGCCATTGTCTGGCTCAGTGCCTCCTCGTGTGACTTGCACTGTTGTTGAAGCACAGCCTAATGCAAAAGGCCTAACTGCCACACCTCAGTGAGTTCAATATTATTTTCATCATCAAATTAATTCTTATTTCTGCAATACTTGTTTATTATGTATTGAAGATTTTTTGGGTTATTCATTCTTCCAATACCTTCTATGGGTTGAAAATTAGCAAGTCAAGTCCAAGTGGATAACATCGTGTACTTTTCATATTTTGTGTCTCGAAATGTGCACTCTTGTCAAATGTTCAGCAATTAAGTTATGGTCAGTTCAGAAAAAAATGCAGTAAAGTTATGGTAAGTAATATGTTCCATGCTATTGGTGCAAATGTTGCTTGGAGTGAACGTTCATAGTGTTCTATCCATAACATGAGCTTTTAGTCTCAAGTGAACATACCAAGATGGGTAATTATCTGTGCAGAGAAACTACTTGAAAGTTAATTGCGTAGTTACTAGTTACAGGCAGCAGAAGTATAACAATAGGCCTGGTCTTATGCAATTGCAGTTCATGTACTATGGAATTGTATCCATGCACATGCACATTGCAGATTCCCCTTTGATCAGCTTCATCATCTTTTATCATCAAATGTTTGAGGCCTGGTGTTATGCGGTAACTAAACTTGTGTTTGTACTAAATGCAGATATAAAAGGGTTTTGCTGGATAATGGTCTTACAGTGCTTGTAAGTTGATGGGTACCATTTTGTAGAGTTTATTCACCTAGCCCTTTGTGGAATGGTGTATGGAAACGCCGTCTTTTCAGTATTCATCATTCTTCTTCATAATCTCCTAATTATCAATATTAAAACTAGAAACCATGTAATTCGATGGAGTCCTGCAGCTTTGAAGTTTTTCTTACTTCCATCAACTTTTTGCTAATTGTAGGCCCCGCCTTTTGTTGAAGTGGGTGAGAACATTGTTGTTAGTACCGTGGATGATTCATATATGACGAGGTAAGTTGTGAGAAATTTCAATTACTCAGACTGTATAATGCTGTATTATCCTGTCAATGAATGCTGTGATGGCCGTCTGTATTCTGAAATTTAATTTCGAGGTAAATTTAGTGAAACTATTTTGCATTTCAGGGCCTAAGGGCGGTATCATGTGAATGGTGCTGTCTGCTCCGAAATTGGGATTCAACTTGCACTTGCCTTCTTAGATAAGTTTGCTATGTCATTGGAATCTGCCCCCTCAAAAAGAGACACCCAGTTTTACTAGGAATTCAGTATTCAGCAACACATCGTGTTCTTATAGATATAATTTAACCGGTTTCTTGTTTTTAATTTGGGGAAGCGATATACACGCTGACATTTAAATGTATTGCCCTTTTATAAGTTGCAGTTTTGTGAGGTGAAACAATAGGTATGACTTGCAGTTTTGTGAAGTGAAATAATGATGGGATGTGCTCAATATGTGCAATTCCATGTGGAAATGCCAACCATGTATAAATAAGAAGTTATATTATTGTTCTTTATATGGTTTTGCGGCAACAAGTTCCTCTATTTTCCTTGTAAAAGCTTAGCACCCGGGTGCTTGATACAAAATTCTTAATTTTCTTTTGTCACTCGTATAAGGTTTATCACACTGGATTTGAATGAAAATCAAAAGGCGGTGTAGGTAGGAACAAAAAAAAAACTAGTTGCTTTATATACAGCTACTAATCGGTAGTATCAAATAATGTGATGAGCTTCATGTACACCTTCTGAAGCCGCATCAAGTCAGGAGCTACAAAATCCTAGCAACGAGTGGCGCAGGATATGTCTTCACTTGTAAGCATGGACGTAATCCTGGAAGTAGAAGTTCTTCTCGATGAAGCTCGCGAGCCAGCGGGATGCGGCGAAGCACAACACGGCCAAGGATACAACGGCGGCTCTCTGCACGACCGATGTCACCAGCGTCCCCTTGGCGACGGCGAGGAACCCTACGACTGCCACCGATGCAATCTGCAGGGCAACCTCCAGCGCCTTCATGCCCTTCAGCGCCGTGCTGCAGCTCCTGCACTGCGCGACGTGCGACCAGTACCTGTGGACGCCATTGCAGAATGTGTTCAGAGGGGGTTTCGCTGAATGCTGAGGCGGTGTTCCAGGCATCAGGTTTTCCGTGGAGAAAGGTTAGAATGCTGGACTATTTGTACCTCTCCATGAGCTTGTCTTTGGTTGGAGTCTCTGGTAGCTGACCGGGTGTCGGGGCAGCCCAGCCGACCTGACTCTTGCAGTGCTTTCTGAACCAGTTCCTGAAGGCGATCACCATGCTGTCCGACGACGTGGGCACGTACACGGCTTTCTGCCAGTTCTCGACACCCGCTGCGGCGAAGTTGCGCTCCTGAAATGAAGGAAGAACAGTGGGTTTGCTGCTTGAGCTCCATATCTTGGATCAGATTCAGAAATTCAGAATCACCGAGCTTGAGCTGAAGAATCATTACCTCGATGTGGAGGAGGTAGATGTCTGAGTCCAGGATGGCGTTCTGGCCGATGTGGTAGTACCACCGCGGTATGACCTTGTCGAGCCAGACGCCGACGTTCCTCGGGAACGCCCAGATCACCCTGCTCTTCCCAGGAGCCACCGGGATGCACATGAACACGAGCAGGAACTGAGGAGGCTGCTTCTTCTTCTTCTTCTCCTGCACAAACCGAAGCACGAACTGTGAACTTCTGAACAACCCCTGTTTGCTCTCCTCTGAGGTGCTGCAAGTTTGCGTTTGCACTGGCAGCAATGGAAAACGTGTCTGCTCAGTCGTCAATTCATACCTCTCCCTGTTCCTCTTTGCGGAGGGGCGAGCCGTAGAAGGTGCACGGCGCGACGTACCGGAAGTAGCCGCTGTCCTGCGCCGACAGGAACCCCTCGACGTTCGCCTCCTCTATCTTCATCTTCACTGGCCCGCCGCCTTCGATGTCGAACTCAACTGTGAAGAGAAGAAGAAGAAGAACTGAATCAACACTCTTGTTCGTTCATTCAGTGACACCGTAAACTGAATTTCGATGGCGATCATGTCAGGGTGGGAGGACAGGGGGCTTATCTTCCGGGATCTTCCTTCTTGCGAAGCTTGCCCATGAGCCCCTTGTGCGCGTATGGGACGTGTGCAGGGTCCATGAGGTTCTCCACCAGTACATCGTACCTGCAAACCAATTGAGCTTTTCAGATTGTGCAATGGAGGTGATGGGAGACATGTACAGAGAGAGAGAGAGAGACTGATGATGTGTACCCGTAGGGGAGGTCCCTGACGCCATAGACGGTGACGAAGGAGGGGTCATCGATCTCCGGGATGAAGGGCGGGCGCTTCCTCTCCAGCACGTCCCGGTGCTCGGCGTCGGCCCTCGGGTAGAACCACAGGATGTTGTTCTGCACCACGCTCGGGTAGGACGCCACGCACGCCTTGCTGTTCTGGTGCACCTGCGCGCAATCCAGCCAGAGAAGAAACATTTCGAATTATGGCTCTCTGATCGATGGATCGGAGGAGGAAGGAATGGCGGAATTACGGGTGGGCCGAGGGCGGGGGCTTGTGGGATGAACTTGCAGGAGCCTTGGCCGTCGAAGCACCAGCCGTGGTAGACGCACTGGAGGCGGCCCTTGTCGTCGATGCGGCCCTCGGAGAGCGGGGCGAGGCGGTGGGGGCAGGCGTCTTCGAACACGCGCCACTCGTCGACGGCGCGGTCGTACCAGGCCACCACGCGGAGGCCCAGCACCGTCTTGCCGTGCGGCGCGCCGGGGTCCAGGTCGCACACGGGGGCCAGCGGGTACCACTGGTCCAGCCAGTCGAACCGACCCTCCTCCTTCCCCGTCTCCTCGCCGACGGACGCCGAGGGCGCCTCCGCCGCCACGGCCGAGACCGGCGAGGACAGCCGCCACCGTCGCGCCGACGGGGCGAGGCGGGCCGGTCTGGCGCTGGTGGTGGTCCGGGCGGCGGCGCGGAGAGGGAGAGGGAGAGGGAAAGAAGGGCGCGCTCGGGGCACGAGGAGGAGGGAGAGGGGATCCATGGCGCGTGGTTGGATCCCGCGGCGGCCGACGGCAGGCAGGGGGAGAAGGTGTGGCTGTGGAGGAGAGTGGCGCGCGGGAGTCGGGGGGAAGGAGATGCGAGCCCGCGCGGCTGCTGCTGCGGCTGCGGTTCGCCGGTACGACTTATCGCCACGTCTCTACCTGCCAGGTGCACACCATGTTTTCTTTTTGGATTTGGTAACTGCTATAGCATCCAGATGTTTTTTCTTTGAACACAAAAGGCGCCTAGGCGCCAACTTTATTGAAACCTAAAAGCAGTGTACAACGTTGATGACAAATTTTGAAGAATTGAAGGAAGCTAACTTTGATACAAAGATGCAGTTAGCATGGTCGTGTGTTGTCAGGAGGATTCATCATCGCATAATTGGAGGAGTCTGTTAAAGCAATGTTAGAAAACTCATTGAGAATAACTACAACAGTGTTGATGTGGTGTGGCAGCGCTAACTTTCTGTGAAACACCACGTCATTCCTAGCTTCCCACAAACACCAAAGAAAGTTAAAAATATTTTGCGGGGAATCTTGATGGTGGCCAAAGTTAACCATGTTGGTGAGCACAGTTTGCATTGTGACATTAGGTTGGATTAGAAGCTCAAATTTAATATGCCGGGGGGCGGGGGGAAAGGAAAACCAATCCGCTCTAGCAAAAGGGCAGGGAAAGAACAGGTGAAATTCATCCTCCGGATGACCATATCCAGCACAATTTTTAGCAATATGAACAAAGAACCTACCCGCCCTTAAACCAGTAGCGAGTGCTTTTCTCAAAAGCCTCCAAGCAAAAGTTTTTACCTTGGGAGTTAGGTTTTTGCCTTTCCACACTGCCTTAAGAAAACTCTTAGTTTGATTGGGAATCTGTGTAGGAGTGTTTCTTGGGATAGCTTGCAAGTCCTGCAGACAAAGCTTGTAAGAAGATTTAGGAGAACAAACCCCCGAAGGAGTAAGTTTCCAATAGAGAATATCAGGAGCACCATAATTAATAATATATGTTTGCATGATGACCGAGGCCAGAGGTTGGAGGAACATAGAGGTCATAAGAGAATTGTTCCAAGTATTTTGGTTGTTGATCCAAAGATCAGAAATTTTGCTCGGGTGGACAAAACCCGGTTGTTGGATAATTAAGTGGTCATGAATTTCCTCCCAAACAATACACCAAGGGGCACTCCAAATAGAGCTATTACCACTAGTGATTTGCATAGACACATTGGCTTTCAGTTTAGGAATTAAGACCAAAATCCTGATTTAGGAGTATTTCTGCCAGCTTTTCAAATAGAAGAGTCATAGAAATATTTGGCTTTAAGGACCCGGTGCATGTGAGAATTAGGTGAGTCTGCAATTCTCCAAGCAGCAGAAAGGATCAGACATTCATTAATGGCGTACAGGTTCCTTAGACCAAGACTACCATCATCTTTGGAGTGGAAAATGTCCTTCCACGCCCTGAGGCACAGACTTTTGCCTGCAAGATTATCTCTGATTCCAGACCACCAGAAAATCCTGATGATGGCAGTGAGTTGAGCAATAGTTTTTTGAATAATAGAATGTTGGACATGTAATAAACCGGAATAGCCGAAAAAACATATCCGATGAGTTCAATCCTAGCGGCATGAGAGATCATGTTTGCTTTGAAAATGGGGAGCTTATTTCTAAACTTTTCGACCACAAAGCTGTAAGCAGAAGACCTGTTTTTTGTAGGAAGAATGAGAGGGTGTCCCAGGTGGATAAAAGAGGAGGACATGTCAGGTACCTAGAAAAGGTTCTGGATCTGCTGCTTGATAGGATCAGGCACATTGTAGCTAAAAAGAATGGAAGATTTTGACCAGTTCGGGGTTTGACCCGAATATGTACAAAAGTTGTGCAGAATGTTGGACATGGCTATGGCTTCCTGCACATTAGCTTGAGCACAGACTAGTGAATCATTGGGGGTAGTTTGGCCAAAGATATACCTTGAATTTGAATTGCATACATAACATCATTAAGGCCTAATGACAATTCATTAATAGCAAGGACAAAAAGATAAGGGGATAAATGACACCCCTCTCTAATCCCTCTATTACTTATGAGAAGGTTGATCGTTGATGATAATTGAGAACGTAGGGGTAGAAATGCATGCATAAATAAGATTGATGAAATAACCATGCAACCCTTTACGTAGCAGTGCTGCAACAATGAAATTCCATTCAATACTATCAAAAGCTTTCGCAAGATCAGTTTTAAGCATGAAAGTGTTCGATTTCCAAGATTTTGAAGAGAAGGAGTGAGTGATTTCTTGAGCAATAATGATATTATCAGAAATACGACGACCCTTAATAAAATATTGCTGCATATGATCAATGTAATCACGAAGATCAGGTTTAAGCCTGTTAGCTAGGGCTTTAGAATAATTTTGTGGATGACATTACAAAGGCTGATGGATCTATATATAATCCATGGGCAGAAGAGGAACAAGTTTCTTCAGAATTAAAGCAATATTAGTGTCAACAATGTGGGGAGGGAGAATACCCGATTTGAAAAAAAATCTTGTACCAAAGTAGTTACCTCATCTCCTATCCAATTCCAAACAGTGAGGTAGAATTCGACGTTAAATCCATCAGGACCAGGGGAAGCATTGTGCTTCATTCCTTTAAGAATCTGAAAGATTTCATCCTTAGAAGGCATGGAGTAGGTATCATCATTAAAGTGTTTCGGGAGAGAGGAGTGAAGAAAACGCCTGCCATTGTGAGTTTGAGTAGAGGATAAATTGAATCTGAAATAATTCACAAAAGTTTTGGCAATCATATCATGTTTTTGGTGGGTGATATCATTTTCATCTTTAACCAAAATAATGGTGTTTCTTTTCTTTCTTTTAAGAACAACTTGGTAGAAAAACTTTGTATTCCTGTCGCCGCTTGTTGCCCATCCCTTCTTGCTTCTTTGCCTGTAGAAATGATCCAACTTGGTGAGATTTTTGTCATACCTTGAGAACAGAGAGGATTCCAGAGCACGGTCTTCCTGATTCGGAGGCATCATTTGAATTTTTTAATATGATTCTCTAGATCATTAAGTTCTTGCTGGATTGGTTTTTTCTTCGTGCACCAACGCTTGAGAGAACCAGCCAAAAGTTTAGTCTTAGTACTGAAAGACTTATGCAAACCATAGTTTGCCCAACCACTTTTTGCAACGTCAAGAAAATTATTTCCCCGCAGCCACCAATTTTCAAATTCGAAAGATATCTTAGGCTTAATGAATCTACCCACTGAGAATAATAGGAAGGTTGAGCACTTTAGTGTTAGGATGAATAGCAAGCCAATCAACATTAACAAGACATCTATCCAAAAGTTGATAAATTGGAGTAGAGGTATGCTGATTATTTCTCCAAGTATAAGCAGGACCACTAAAACCAATATCAAACAGACCAAAGCTTTTAACTAAAGCCCGAAATGCTGACATACGAGGCACATTAGTACAACCATTAAATTTGTTCGCGTCATACAATATATCATTAAGGTTGCCCATACAAACTATAATTTTGCCAGGGTTATCATTGACAAAATTGGCAACCGTGTCCCAAATATCTCTAGTCTGGCGATGATAAGGATCTCCAAAGATCCAATAGATGTTTTTTTAAGAATGTCTCATCTAACAGCTGGACCATTGGATCTCGGCGCTGCTTTTATATTCGTGCGCGAGCGATGAGCCTTTTTTGACCGGGGACGATCTATTTTTTTGGCTCGGCCCGAATCATTATTTGTGTGGGCCTATTTGTCCGCGTTAGCTTTGATTGATTGGGCTGTGAACGAGGAGGCAAAACTCGGGCAGGGTTAGTCTCCATCTTTTCCCCCATAGTTTTTCGCCGGGTTGGACTCCATCCTAAAAATTATTCATGCAATGTAAACAATGTTTCTTGCAAGTTACAAAAAGTGTTTGCACTATTTACAAAATGTTAATGACATTTGAAAATGATCATACTCCCTCCGTTTCTTTTTACTCCGCATATAAGGTTTGGTCAAAGTCAATCTTCATAAAATTTGACTAAATTTATATTAAAAAGTATCAATATTTACAATATCAAAGTTATATAATATGAAAATTAATTTCATGATAAATCTAATGGTAATTGTTTCATATTGTGGATGTTGATAGATTTTTCTATATAGTTGGTCAAACTTTATGAAGATTGACTTTGACCAAACCTTATATGCGAGGTAAAAAGAAACAGAGGGAGTACATTTAAAAAATAATGTTTATGACATTTTTAAAAATGTTCATCATGTATTGAAAAATGGTCAATGTGTATAAAAAATGATTAAAGTGTATTTGTAAAATGGACACCATATATTTCACAAAATATTTAATGTGTATTTTTTAAATCATTGATTTAAAAAATAAAGATGTATCTGGATCCTGACGTGCAGGATCCCTATAAGATGATGGTACTTCTCGTTTTTGCTCTCATACCGGTGGGTTTCGGCTTCATTATAACCGATCAAGATATATAAACCTTTCGTTGGTGTTCATAGAAATATGATGTGTGTGTGAAAAATGTATATATGTGTTTATAAACATTTACGTTTATACCGTGTTCAAAAAATAACCCAAACGTTGCACGACAAAAGCACGCGATACATCGCTCGCAAACGGCAGAACACACGTCGCTGGATCAACAGGAAGATCGCAACATGTGGCGGGGGAGGACGTGACGTCTTATCATTTTGAATTCCGCAAACCGCTCAGTGTAGCCCACTCACTCCTATCACATTCCATTCCCCACCTCCTCGATCTCTCCCGAAGGCGGCGAATCAAGGTGCACTAGGGTTCGTCAAAGGTGACGGTGATGCCACGTGTGGCTGGCGATGAAGGCAAGCCAACACGAGGGACCGGAGGACGCAACTCGCCGTCGCGCGCTCGCGAGCGATGAGCGCCACATAGGAGAGAAGGGGGGAGTTGTGAAGGCGGCGGGATGGTAAGGCAAAAGGGCGTACACCAACGACGAGCACCGCCACATATCGAACTCAAAGGTGACTCGCCCGCGCAAATCTCTCTCTATTTCAGCACGAACTCCGTCTTCCTCCCCTTTTTACTCACTTTATGCATATGATTTATTCAATTTATATTTCTTTTTGGTTTATACGATATAAAACTTTGGTAAATGATATGGAATTAAATACGATTCGGTATTGGTATATACCAAATTATTTCGGTATGATTTTGCTATATATCATATAAACCAAATTTGACGCGAATTTGAAAATAACATAATAATACTTATAAATTTATGACTCGAAATACATATACTTTATAAAACAATATATAACTATATAAAAGTATATATGCATGCATGAAATCATACTTGATGGCAAGCCGCACATGAAAATGCATACTTTACTTTGTTTATAAATGTTTTTCACGAGAAAATGCATAGTTGGACAATAATGACTGATTTTATGGGTTTGTGAATATTGGACAGTGTAAGCGAGACAAGGTCACAAGTGAATATTGCACAATGCAAGCGAGACAAGCTAACATATGCTCACATGATCATTAATTGTACGGATGTTCGATAAAAATATATTCTTAATTCGGTTTATTAGGTAAACCATTCAATTTTTTGGTATATACCATAAAAACCGAAACTCAAAACGGTATGAAAATTACATACCATACCAAAACCCTAAAAGTATAAAAACCATAAAATTGGCATCCATGGCGTCCATAAGGGGCATAGAGGTAGAGGATAGGAGGAATGAGGAGGAGGGAGACGAGGATTAGCCATGCATATCTAGTGAGAGATGAACGGGAGGGGGGGGGGGGTGTTCAACTCCAAGCAACAAAACTGACGGACATACGCCTTAGATCCAAGCATATCGGTTAGATTCATCAACCTCTGGGCTCCATGGCGTTTTCATTTTGCTATTAGGGGCAAGCAGGCAACTACTTCCAAATTTCTAGGGAAAGTATCCAAAAAATCTCAAGCATCCACATTATTTTTGTGTAGGAATGTAATCTGACTGAGTTCAGACCATACACACTTCTGTATTTTTTATTTCTGCAACTCATATATCTCTGCATGCATGTAAACTGTCCTATTTACTTAAGCACACACATATTGTTTAGATTCATCCACCTCGAGGCTATACATTGGCTTTCATTTTTTGTTTTGTAGGGCAAGTAGCCAACTACTCTCAAAATTTTAGGGCAAGTATTTAGAAAACAAAAAGCAACCACTATTATTTGTGTAGGCAAGTAATCTATCTAATTTTAGTTCACAAACATTTTCCCTGTTTTTTTATTCTAGCAACTCCTATCTTTTTATGTGGCGGGTAAGTAAAATGTGAGCAAATCAAGGACATAGATCATAATCATACATGCTAAATCCTAGTTTGAAAAATGTTGTAGGATTTAGCCAGGGAACTTCAAACTAGCACACAATAAGTATCCAATTAATTAGTTATGAGTGTTTGTTGTTAGTTGATTGTTAATTATGTGGCAGGTAACTAATTATGAGTGTATGCATGTTTGCTTGATATAATAGTGACCTAACTGAGTTCAAATCATACACACTTCTTTGTTTTCGATTTCTGTAACTCATATATATCTGCAGGAAAGTAAATTGTTCTATTTTCCGAGCCACACACATA
Organism: Bromus sterilis; assembly: GCA_950022295.1. NCBI lineage: Eukaryota > Viridiplantae > Streptophyta > Magnoliopsida > Poales > Poaceae > Bromus > Bromus sterilis. The sequence goes on along the minus strand of OX465595.1, from coordinate 445,590,380 downwards.
TCGTTTAGATTCATCCACCTCCAGGCTATGCGGTGGATTGCATTTTGATTGTACGATAATTAGGCAACTACTCTCAAAATTTAGGGCAATTATTCAAAAAACAACAAGCAACCGCTCTTATTCGTGTAGGCAAGTTTGAATAAACCAAAAGCAAAAATAACTCATGAATTATTTTAGGCCAAATTCTCTTATTGCAGAATGAGATCGACTACAATTATGGCCACTATAGACTACACATTACAATGGGACCGGGTGTCCTTCATATTAGATTTAGATTATTTGCAACAATTTTCCATGCATTCTTTTTTCGTCTCAAAGCACGCTGATGTCTTCAAGGAACTGCAACACACCAATGGGCCTTTTGGGCCCGGTTGTACTCTGAAGTTTGTGCAACACAACTCGATAATCTTACTATCATGCATGACATTGATGCTTTGAGCTGCACGGAAGTAATAGAAGCGCATGTTAGTTCTATTCTCTGAACAATAGTATCGCACCTACGACAAAATCAACTTTTGAAATGGTGCACAAATCGACCGAGTTGCCTTTATGGGTAAAAGAAAAAACAAAGGTTGCTAATAGAGTACTTTTCGTGCAACACTTACATCGTGCAGGAACGGTGATGGATCCCAGGATAACCAGGAAAACAAAGAGAACTCGACTATCCATCATATACTTCGCAAATATACTCTTTCGAGCTCTTAGTGGATGTAGGTATATGCTATATGTAGTGATGGTAATATGCTGTGTTTAGCAAATATTAATAACGACCAAGTTGTGAGTCATCCTTCCAAATTTTGGAGATCAGGTTATTAATATTTAATTAATGCTATATAGCCCGACACTCAATAGCCATTAATTTTCCTTCATTCTTACACAACCATTTTATTCGTTTTTTTCAAAAAATTCCCCATATATTAATTAACTGGATATTGATGGTAATATGCTATGTTTAAAAACAATTAATAACGACTAAGTTGGTGAGTCATCCTTACAAAAAAATTAGACCTTTTTAGTAATATTTAAGTAATGCTATATAGCAAACACTCGATGGCTATTAATTTTCCTTCTCTCTTAGACATCCACTACTTCCTCCATACCAGTGCATAGGGCACATTACGAAAATCAGGTATTCCCAAATCATCTAGGCGCAGAGTATTAAATTTCCCTCTCGTTTCCCTCCCAGCCTCGTTCGCTGCACAAGATGTCCTCCTATGCCTCGATCTCTCCCCCAGAAAAACAACAAATGACTAGTGCATGCAGCGTTGATCAGGCAAGACATTAAGTCCAGTATTGCATGCCATCAAGTACGTGGACCTGTATGGAGTATATCAAACGACGCCATTCAATGCTAATTGTCTTCTGCGCTGTAAATTGAAAAAAATACCAACTTGAGTTGTTTCTCCTCGCCCAATCTCCTTTCACCTAGGTTGTGATGATCTTTCTAAACTGCCCTATGCACTGGTATGGAGGAAGTACCCCTTTACCTTTGATGTTAAAAACCAACTCCGTTTCATTGGAATGACAAGAAGAGAACGATGCCCAGTTGTTATCCAAAAATATAGGAGGAGGGGAGAAAAATTCCTTGCTTTTTCCAAGAACTAAACCATTTCTTAAGTGCCAAGATCTTCATAAAATGAAAATGAATTTCTCATGCATCGGAGACCTCGGCTGATAAAAAAACAATCTGGTACGAAAAAAATTGAAGACCTCTTCCCCCGAAATATTCCACACTTTTCCCAAAACAATTAGTAATTTCCTCTTGAATACCACAAATAGAGCATTAACTCTGTTCACCTATACCACCACAATATTAAATACGTTTCATTAGGAAAAAAATCGATCTTCTGAGAAACACTGACCTTCTAGATGACATTCCAAAGCCTCATATCCCCAACTAATCCATCGCTGAATTCCCCAACATCATCTCTATGCTCCTTGAGATTTAGTGCAAGGTTTGTACACAATTTTCACCAAGAACATGCCATTCTTCTCGTAGTACCATGCAATAAGATCGCCATCCCCGAGGACATAATAAGAAAATTAAGAATCTCCTATGCATCATGAGGATAGAAAAGATGTGAAATCAAGTTCACAACCCATCTGCTTGACCTGCTAAAAAATAAATCAGACACCCATTTGAGTCGTGTTCTTTTCTTTTTACATAAAATTTTAAGACCTGAATTCCTGGGAAGCTAGTTATCTCTCAAAATGTTTATGGTAGAACCATCAAACACACTCCAAATAACCCTCTTTTTAAGGAAATCCATGCCATGCACAATACGTAGCCAAGTCATGGATAACGATTGCAGAAAAAAGTGTTGAGAAGATATCCCTATGGATAATATTTTGCCATCATTGTTTTGGAACACAACAAAACCATGAATACCAATAATCACCAAGAACGTTTAACCAAAATATCTTGGTTAAACAACTTGATGTCTCGAAACCCCATATACATTACGCATAGAGTGTTAAAACAATTGTTCGTTGCTTTGGGTTTGCAACATATTGTTGTGGCTCGCAACTTAATACCAACGACATGTTCTGAATAGATATCTCAAGGTGTATGATTAGTAAGTAGATGTTGATGAATAAACGGTCTAATTGTTTTGGTGTAATGCCTGCATGATTGAACTTTGCACTCTCTGTAGCATAATTAGAATTGCGGTTCATTCATAATTCTATCAATTGCATACCATACAAAAACCCTAAAAGTATAAAAACCATAAAATTGGCATCCATGTCGTCCATAAGGGGCATAGAGGTAGAGGATAGGAGGAATGGGGAGGAGGGAGACGAGGATTAGCCATGCATATCTAGTGAGAGATGAACGGGAGGGGGGGGGGGTGTTCAACTCCAAGCAACAAAACCGACGGACATACGCCCTAGATCCAAGCATATCGGTTAGATTCATCAACCTCTGGGCTCCATGGCGTTTTCATTTTGCTATTAGGGGCAAGTAGGCAACTACTTCCAAATTTCTAGGGAAAGTATCCAAAAAATCTCAAGCATCCACATTATTTTTGTGTAGGAATGTAATCTGACTGAGTTCAGACCATACACACTTCTGTATTTTTTATTTCTGCAACTCATATATCTCTGCATGCATGTAAACTGTCCTATTTACTTAAACACACACATATCGTTTAGATTCATCCACCTCGAGGCTATACATTGGCTTTCATTTTTTGTTTTGTAGGGCAAGTAGGCAACTACTCTCAAAATTTTAGGGCAAGTATTTAGAAAACAACAAGCAACCACTATTATTTGTGTAGGCAAGTAATCTATCTAATTTTAGTTCACAAACATTTTCCCTGTTTTTTTTATTTTAGCAACTCCTATCTTTTTATGTGGCGGGTAAGTAAAATATGAGCAAATCAAGGACATAGATCATAATCATACATGCTAAATCCTAGTTTGAAAAATGTTGTAGGATTTAGCCAGGGAACTTCAAACTAGCACACAATAAGTATCCAATTAATTAGTTATGAGTGTTTGTTGTTAGTTGATTGTTAATTATGTGGCAGGTAACTAATTATGAGTGTATGCATGTTTGCTTGATATAATAGTGACCTAACTGAGTTCAGATCATACACACTTCTTTGTTTTCGATTTCTGCATCTCATATATATCTGCAGGAAAGTAAATTGTTCTATTTTCCGAGCCACACACATATCATTTAAATTCATCCACCTCCAGACTATGCGGTGGATTGCATTTTGATTGTACGATAATTAGGCAACTACTCTCAAAATTTAGGGCAATTATTCAAAAAACAACAAGCAACCACTCTTATTCGTGTAGGCAAGTTTAAATAAACCAAAAGCAAAAATAACTCATGAATTATTTTATGCCAAATTCTCTTATTGCAGAATGAGATCGACTACAATTATGGCCACTATAGACTACACAGTAGAATGGGACCGGGTGTCCTTCATATTAGATTTAGATTATTTGCAACAATTTTCCATGCATTCTTTCTTCGTCTCAAAGCACGCTGATGTCTTTAAGGGTGTGCAACACACCAATGGGCCTTTTGGGCCCGGTTGTACTCTGAAGTTTGTGCAACACAACTCGATAATCTTACTATCATGCATGGCATTGATGCTTTGAGCTGCACAGAAGTAATAGAAGCGCATGTTAGTTCTATTCTCTGAACAATAGTATTGCACCTACGACAAAATAAACTTTCGAAATGGTGCACAAATCGACCGAGTTGCCTTTATGGGTAAAAGAAAAAACAAAGGTTGCTAATAGAGTACTTTTCGTGCAACACTTACATCGTGCAGGAACGGTGATGGATCCCAGGATAACCAAGAAAACAAAGAGAACTCGACTATCCATCATATACTTCGCAAATATACTCTTTCGAGCTCTTAGTGGATGTAAGTATATGCTATATGTAGTGATGGTAATATGCTATGTTTAGCAAATATTAATAACGACCAAGTTGTGAGTCATCCTTCCAAAATTTGGAGATCAGGTTATTAATATTTAATTAATGCTATTTAGCCCGACACTCAATAGCTATTAATTTTCCTTCATTCTTACAAAACCATTTTATTCATTTTTCAAAAAATTCCCCATATATTAATTAACTGGATATTGATGGTAATATGCTATGTTTAGAAACAATTAATAACGACTAAGTTGGTGAGTCATCCTTCCAAAAAAATTAGACCTTTTTAGTAATATTTAAGTAATGCTATATAGCCAACACTCGATGGCTATTAATTTTCCTTCTCTCTTAGACATCGACTACCCCTTTACCTTTGATGTTAAAAACCAACTCCGTTCCATTGGAATGACAAGAAGAGAACGATGCCCAGTTGTTATCCAAAAATATAGGAGGAGGGGAGAAAAATTCCTTGCTTTTTCCAAGAACTAAACCATTTCTTAAGTGCCAAGATCTTCATAAAATGAAAATAAATTTCTCATGCATCGGAGACCTCGGCTGATAAAAAAACAATCTGGTACGAAAAAATTGAAGACCTCTTCCCCCGAAATATTCCACACTTTTCTCAAAACAATTAGTAATTTCCTCTTGAATACCACAAATAGAGCATTAACTCTGTTCACATGTACCACCACAATATTAAATACGTTTCATTAGGAAAAAAATCGATCTTCTGAAAAACACTGACCTTCTAGATGACATTCCCAAGCCTCATATCCCCAACTAATCCATCGCTAAATTCCCCAACATCATCTCTATGCTCCTTGAGATTTAGTGCAAGGTTTGTACACAATTTTCACCAAGAACATGCCATTCTTCTCATAGTACCATGCAATAAGATCGCCATCCCCGAGGACATAATAAGAAAATTAAGAATCTCCTATGCATCATGAGGATAGAAAAGATGTGAAATCAAGTTCACAACCCATCTGCTTGACCTGCTAAAAAATAAATCAGACACCCATTTGAGTCGTGTTCTTTTCTTTTTACATATAATTTTAAGTCCTGAATTCCTGGGAAGCTAGTTATCTCTCAAAATGTTTATGGTAGAACCATCAAACACACTCCAAATAACCCTCTTTTTAAGGAACTCCATGCCATGCACAATACCCAGCGAGATGTTTTGGATAGATATCTCAAGGTGGATGATTAGTAAGTAGATGTTGATGAATAAACGGTCTAATTGTTTTGGTGTAATGCCTGCATGATTGAACTTTGCACTCTCTGTAGCATAATTAGAATTGCGGTTCATTTATAATTCTATCAATTGCCCAGCTGTAATTTGTTCACCCAACATAAGTTTTAATCATCTTTTGGGAAAGACATCACTAGTGAGCGCCATGATGCCCCGGTCTATATCATCATCATATATTTGCACCGCTGCAATTTACTCGTTTTACTTTCTTTTCCCGTTGTACTTTTTATTTCCTCTTGCGTTTAATCCTTTGTAAACAGCGGGACGAAGGGATTGACAACCCCTCTGACTCGTTGGGTGCAAAGTTAGTTATGTCTTGTGTGTAGGTCCAGTTCAAGCAGTTGTTGGCATCGTACCTGCTAGCCACCTACTTGCAATATTTGGAATCCTACTGGATTCGATAAACTCACACTTCCATGTGAGGAAATTTGCTGCTATCTACATTATCATCAACTTGCATTTGGGGTAACCAACGAGGGGTGTATCTACACCAGCAAGAAAGTTTCTAGCGCCGTTGATGGGGATTCCAAGCTACAAGATAGGAGAGTTGCACTCTACCTTTTACCTTTGCATCTTTATCTTGCTAGTTTACTTTTTGTCTTTAATTAGTTTTGTTTGTTTGTCCTTTATTAAAAAGTCAAAAAAAAAAACTAGTTGTCTAGTTTTTAGTTTCCTCTCTTGTTTTAGTTTCTTGCTTGTGGTAGTTAGTATGGATAGTTCCTTTACCTTTGGTACTGCACCCGAGGCCGAGGTCCTCACCTTCAAACAAATAGGTGGGAAGAGTTTGAAAGATGCTTGGTATTTTAAATTAGTGATTCTCAACGTAGGTTGGCCAAGAAGCAATCCACTACTATTTTCCTTAGAAATTTGTATGTCGGGATTATTTCTTGGAATAGATTTATATTAGAATCATAGGTCGTAACTTCTTGGAAGCCCACACTTTGGATGCTTTCAATATTATAGAAAATTTAGTTGGAGTTCCCCCTATTGTTGATACAAACAATGAGATCACTTTAGGACACGTTATGTGTAAATTGGAGAAGATAAAAAAAAGATGCCAAGCATGAGTAAGATAAATGATGTGGATCGTATGATTCAAGGGAATATGAATAGTATTGGCTCCATAAATAATGTTAGAAAAAATTTGGAGTTTGGAGACCCTTAAATCCAAGGATGATGATCCTTCTAGAATAGATAAGATTGAGAAAGTGCTTGATGCTTTAGGAACAACATTATCCTCAATCAAAACCAAAAAGGTAGAAACCCTGGTGAAGATGGGACCTAAGTTTATTTATGTGCCTAAGATACCTCTACCCAAATTCGACACACCTACCACCAAGGGGAACGTGACTTTGAAAACCATGGAGGAAGTGCCTATTTTGATTAGAATTAAGAATGAACCTCCTATTGGTATTACTACTTTTGCTTTTGTTCTTAGGAGTGTTAGTACTAGATCTTTACTTGAGAGTCCCCTTAAAAGGACTAGTTGCATTATTGAAGAGGGATTTGCTTATTTTTATGATCCTTATGATGGTTCAATAGATGAGACTTGATCTTGTGTTTCATGTCTAGATAAAAGGTATTAAAAACGCTTATTGGGAGGCAACCCAAAATTTCTTTCAATTTGTTCTTTTTGTTTTATTATGTTTTGGAGCTTGTTACTACTATAGCAACTCCATTGTATCTTTATTTTCAAGTTATTTTCTAAGTTTTAGCCTCTAATGTTGAGATAAGCTTGAAGGGATATTTGCTTATTTTGATGATCCTTATGATGGTTCAATAGATGAGACTTGATCTTGTGTTTCATCTCTAGCTAAAAGGCATTAAAAACGCTTATTGGGAGGCAACCCAAAATGTTTTTACTTTCAGTTTATTCTTTTTGTTTTAGTATGTCTTGGAGCTTGTTACTATTGTAGCAACTCCATTGTATCTTTATTTTTAAGTTTTGTGCTAAGTATTAGCTTCTAATGTTGAGAGAAGCAAAAGTTATGACTTGCCGCAAGAAAACAGATTATGTGCGCTCTAGTACAAAAAATTCTAAAAATCACCATGTCATATTTTTTATATGAAAATTCTAAAAATCTTTAATTAGTTTTGAGTGCTTTGATTTGAGCTATAAAATTGCCTCCAATAATTCGAGTTTCACAGACTGTTTTGTTTTCCCAGATTTCTGCCTTGTAATTGCATTTGCTTCTTTTATGAGATTTATTCTTGGTTCTTTGGGGGAAGAATCTTAAATAAAGTTGAGGATGCCCCCCTGCATTTTATTAAATATTCAAGGAGACTCAAGCGTCTAAGCTTGGGGATGCCCACGTGCATCCTCTTCTTCATACACAATTATAAGTTCGTCTTTTTTTAGCACTATATTTTTATTGGTTCACATGTTATGTGTTTTACTTGGAGCGCCTTGCTTTTAGTTTAGTTTAGTTTAGTTTAGTTTGTTAGTCATAACAAGTTGGGTCCTAGCATGCTTTCTGTTGGAGAGAGACACGCTTCACTTTTGCCACCGACGAGAACACGGTCGTCCTCGCCATGACACCGACGAGCACGCGACCGTCTTTGATGCCGACCAAGTTTCTTGTTCATCTGAGCGAATCACATGGAGCTGCTCCAGCTTATCGACGACCACAAAGAGAGCACATCACGCTGGAGCACGGCCGTCCATATAGGCTATAGCTATCTCAATGCAGCGGCGTTTCTGCGTCGGCCTTTGAAGATTATCTCTATTTCTATCAGTATTTCGTTCTCTACTGTATGTATTCCACACCCACGAAACCCCCAGCCTCTACCCCCGAAGTGCCAAATGGTGTTGAGAAATCTCCCCGTGGATTCGCATGTGCAGGGAGAAATCACACCGGTGCTTATTAGCCCGAGGAAATCTCTCCCCAACGGCCAAATGAACCCTAAATATCGCAAGTTTCCTCATCGCTTCTTCCCTTTTCCCCGATCGTGCTGACTAGGGTTGCCTGCTCTGTGCCGTTGCCGATGCCCATTGCATCTCGTCAAGATAGCCTCGAGTCGCTGCATACTATTGATGACGCTGCACCTCTGATTGGTAAATAGAACCACACCGACTATAGATCTTCCTCGCAATCGTCGATTCACACAACGAACTTCTGCATGATCAATTTTGACGATTTTTTTCACTGCCTCCTCTAGATCAATCCCTCGAAACCCTACTCTAACACCATTTTGTAAGAATAATCCGAGGCGCATAGTAGATGTCCCGAGAACCAAGCAATCACACGAGCATAACACCAAGATTTGTTAACGAGGTTCACCAACATAGCTACATCCCTGGTGTATGACTATGGGTGCTCCTCCTTATGACACCACTACAATAACACACATCCAGCCACCCGAGCACCCGGCACGCGCCGCCGGCTCCTCCTATGTGCATGTGCTATTATGTTGGCATATGTTACATCGTGTGTGTCCTCACATTATACAGGAGGCCTAGGATACAAGTGTCCTAATAGAACACGATTTTAGACCATGTCTAAACACAATACAATTCAAAGTCCAACTGACCTACCTAGTACACAATATTCGACACAACTCTAACAGGGGCAACTTAAATAACTAAGTTGTGGTCAATATTAGGTTCATTTTACCATGTTTCATATAAGTCATTCAAGTCGCCCCATACTATATTATAAGCGAAATTTCCATGATTGGAGATTATTATTTCCAAAAAAGACTCTCAACTTACTTGTATTTAATGCAATAACCATATTGAAACCATTAGTTAGGACTATCAGCAGATGTCTATTATAACAACCGGTTCGGATGGACAAATACATGTAAACTTCCATTCAGTACACGATGAATGTCTTTAGCTCTTACACGATGAATGTCTTTAGCTCTTAGTTACCTCTGCACTATTACAAGACCAAACTACAGCCCTGTGGCATGGTAGAATCTTCAATCTTTCGATGTTACCACCAGTAGGCCCAGCGCACCGATCAGAAGGTACTGCAAGCAACAAGCATCATATATCAGCATTTCAGCTATTGCACATTTATCAGCGTTTCAGCTATTGCACAAATTCAGCATTTCAGTATACTCCCATTAACCAGAATAACGAATGGGCAGTTCTATCAAAACCTGGTGGAAACATTCATTCACATGGAATAGAACATTCATCGTAACCTCCAGGATGGCCAGTATACTTAATAAGAGTAAACATACCTTGATGATCGGCTTCTCAGTCATCACAATGGTAACCCACCCAACGTATGGAAGATAGCTGTTCACAGAACAAAATAGTAGTGTCAGTTTAATAGCTTTTCACCAGCATGAAGGCAGATAAGTGATGCAAATTTGATGGATACCCACCCTACAGCCCGCCCCATGATGTGATGCTGCTGAAGCCACAGCTGACCGTGAGCATACAGTAATCGGTCATCCCCAAAATTGTTGTCACCTGGAGGACAGTTTATCGGTTGAGATAGAACCATTAGTGGCATCTACTGTGAAGTATACATTTCTAGCTATCGATTATTGTTGCAGGATGGCACAAATTGCTTTACCAACAACAACAAAGCATGTCAGTCCCAAACAAGTTGGGGTAGGCTATATCAAAACCAAATCATGGTTCTGGCACATGGATAGCTAACTTGCAAGCACCCCTGTCCAGAGGTAGATCTTTAGTGATAACCCAATCCTTCAGATCTCTCTTTACGGACTCCTCCCAAGTCAAGTTTGTTCTTCCTCGACCTCTCTTGACATTATCAGCACGCCATAACCGCCTGCTATGAAGCGGCGCTTCAGGAGGCCTGCGCTAGATATGCCCATACCATCTCAGACGATGTTGGACAAGCTTCTCTTCAATTGGTGCCACGCCCACTCTCTGACTTATATCACCATTCCGGATCCGATCCTTCCTTGTGTGGCCACATGCCCACCTCAACATGTGCATCTCTGCCACACCTAGTTGTTGGACATGTCGCCTTTTAGTTGGTCAACATTCAGCGACATACAACATTGCAGGTCGAATCGTCGTTCTATAGAACTTGCCTTTTAGCTTTTGTGGCACTCTTTTATCACAAATTGCTTTACCATTGAGCATTATAATCACCAAAGAAAATTATGGCACTGAGAAAGGAAATAATTGATACCTTTTGTGAGGATGTCAACTTCAGCACTTTCCTGGCGTTCATGCAGCTGTGCAAAAAGTAGGGTAAACTCAAACAAAGCACGAAGAAAAAAAACTTCAGATCTAACATACATAAGTTCCGTCATCATGTGACGACTTCAGATAACAATTACCTTAATCACACGGTGAACAATTGGAATTTCACGGCCCTGCATATATAATAACCAGAAGTAATTTAGTCTTGTCAGGATCATGAAGAAGCACACGGTAAAACTGGATACAGCGCCACAGGTGATAAATCCCTTATTGAGCTACTAATAGATAGCTTAACAAGCAGTAGGACTTACATCAACATTAAAAACAACTATTTCTCCAGTACGGATGGGTTCTTTGCTCATGCGCAGAAACAGGATATCACCCTGCAAAGCATATAATGAATCACTCAGGAACAGCAATGCAGAAAGATGATGGCATGTTACAGTTTGTCAAACAGGGAGACCAAATTTGGGGATTAATGGGATCTTAATGGTGCATGGCAAGGCAATAAGATAATCTTTCACCAGTCACAAAAATGCAACTTCTGACATTTCGATTGATCACAGATAAGCGCATATTTTCATATATAAGAAGTCAAAGAAACACGTGTGTCCACCTCAAATGCCTAATGATAAGAAAAGCATGCATCTAAGTCTGATTCTCATATTGTGCAACTAGGTAACTGACCCTTTTGAATCCAGGCTCCATGCTACCAGAAAGAACCACGACCACCGGGGACTCACTCCCAGTCGCAACCATCAACCCCTTCCATATGATCAATGCGGACGTAACAATCATACCTGCCACAGCAAACATTCAAAACTCCCATATAAGAGCACTGTCACAACCAATCAATCAGAACATCTAATACTAAGAGCAGTAAAATCCCAAACTAACTAACAAAGGGCAGATTAAGTGATTCAAAAAACCTGCTGCTTCTTTTCCCTAAATATCATAAGCTAATATTTAAATGTCAGAAGCAAGGAACAACGTTAGTAACAACTACTGTAGCTGCGAGTGTTTAGAAGAACATCACACTAATGATTCATGGAGGGCAAAAAAATTCCCAATTCACTTCTCCGATGCTGGCATACCCAACTCATCCGCTAATGTACTGTTTACATCTGTTATTCTTCTTCAGGAAAGCTCACTAAATAGTAAATACAGCTCGCGGAGCAAGATCAAGAGCCGAGAAACCTCAGGATTCACGAGGATACTGAATATAACCGCGCATTTCCATCGAGATTTCACTGGGATCCCGCGGCGAACCCCGCCGATCTGAGCGCGAAATAGGTCGTGGAATACTTCTCTGAGTGAAAAAAAAAACAGGTAGAGAAGAAGGGATGGGAGAGCGGGCATCACCCACCGAGGCTGATGATCTGCGCGAGCACCTGGCGGACCTGCATCGAGCGGATCGACTCCACCTGGTCGCCGATGAACCCCATCTCGCCCGGCGCTCGGCGGAGTGCTCTCCGGTTTTCCCGACAGGACCCCGGGGATGCTCCGTATTTGCTTACGGCCCCGGCGAGGCTCGGTACACGTCGGCGAAACTGTTTTGGTGCGCGCGATGAGGATCGGACGGCAACCAGAAGATTGTGGTGCCCGAGCTTAAAAACACTTGGTATGGAAAAAACCTCTGAAATGTAAATTTTGCTTCGGTATACCTTTTTAGGAAAATTTACATATTTCAACGTAGATTAAACTTAAAGACTAGAAGTTATATCTTCAATTAAGAAAATTATATTATTTTGATCTTTTGTTTGATGCATTGGAAGATAGATGTTAGAATTTGTTAATTATGAATGTAAGATAATAATTTTTGTACTATGTAACTTTAAGATTGGTGCAAAAAATTAAAGGGTATACTGAAGAAAATCTCCTGAATTTTCTATGTGCCACGTAGACAAATATGCATCCCAAATTTCCTGAAAATTAAATCTGTAAGCACAATTAAAAAAATTTATTGCTTTACTAGGCTACCTGCTTTTCGAGCCCCCTCAGTCAACCCACGATTGATTTTGATTTTGATCGGGTGGTTGTGTTAGGTCCTATGAAGCGATTTTGAACCAAACAAATTGGTCAAAGTGAAAAAAGTACATCGATACAAGAACAAAAAACGTAGTATCACAACCCGTGTGCATCAAGCCAGAAAGTGAATGAGCAATGGGTGGTCACACGCAGTATATAAATAAAATTATCAATTTTTTATACTTTCTAGCTTTCCCACACGTTTAATTGTATTTATTCATTTGTTTCATATCGACGACGTCGCGTTAGTTCGTTCGAAATCACCGCTACAAGCTTATTCGGTTTATTGTTAGATTATTTAATCTAAGACACCGACAATTTAAATTAACATGTATGTTTTTCCTCGTCGTCATTTTCAGATATACAACCTGCAAGAAATGCAAAGAGAATATGTCGACATTTAGGAAATGAAACAAAACTAATGTTCCTAGTGATGTCTTCATTTCCTTACTTCACACATCAATGTGTTTGACATGGAACCTTGTTTTTTTATTTTGTTTCCAAATTTATATGGAGTGTGTTATTTTGTTACTGCAAAACTCTATAATGTAACTTTTTGTAGAGTGAGGCGTTTTGGTGACCGACCATTATGGAGCCTTTTATTTTTGACAAATTCAAAATACAGATTTTCTGACTTCAGAAAATCTTAAAAAATATGCAAATATACAACGATGAAATGTATTTGTGTGTAAAAAAATAGGATGAAATACCTTGAAATGTGACTTGTGCAAAAAAGAATAATTTATGGACTTTGAGGATGAGTAGTATCAAGTGTTGAAAAGCCTCATAGTCTTTTTGCACAACCCTCATCTCAGCGTATTTTATTTGTCTTGAAAATTTACACACATATGCATTATGCCTTCATGTATATGCGTCTATTTCAATAATTATTTGAACACATAGAAATATGAATTCTGAAAGTTGCAAATGGAGGCCTCACAATTAGGCCTACACTAACTATAAATTGGATGCCCAGTGCAATCTACATTCTAATGTATATGATTTTTGTAATTGGTTGCACTTATCTTGGAATTGGAAGCGGTTTTCCTCTCACGCATGCCTACTGTTTTTTTATGACAATGCCACATTGCTCTAAAATGAAAGCAGTTTTCCTCAACCCTTCTCCCCGAGCTCTCTCAACGCTAGGGTTTCCAGCCGCCGCCGGCCCGCACCTCCCCCGCGCTCGCGGCTAGGCTCCGACCGCCGTTCTCTCCATACCCCTCCCCTTCGCTTCCCGGGGCGCATGCGCGTGCGGCTCCGGAGGCCCCCATCCCCCGCTGTCGTCGTCGGTGCCGGCGGTGTCGGCCACGCCTGGCTGTCAAAGGCAACGGGTGGGGTGGCGCTCCCCTGTCGTGCCCCTTCGCACGGAGGCAACGCGTACCTGGGGCTGGGCGCGGTTGTGGCGAGGCCGGCGGCGCGAAATCCGGTGGCGTCCGCCGACGCGTGGTGGAGCTCGTGGAACCCAGTAAACCCCGTCGAGGTGGGCAGCTGTGGTGTGGAAGCAGAGGTGTCGACGTGTGCGTCGGCGCTTGCTCTCGGCCGAAGTTGGCGGCGTTGTGGAGGCCCTGCCAGGAAGGAGCTCCTGGCGGGCAGCCGGAGCCAGGACACCTCCACGACGTGGCCGGCGGTGATGCCCCCGTGGTGCAGATGCATGGAAGGTGGGGGTTGGAGCATTTTTCAGATCTGGGGACGTCACAGGCTGTCTCTTGGAATGGGGATGACAGCTGTGGTGGCCCTGTTCGCTGCCCGCGTTTGGTGGTGAGGCTGCTCGCCAAGGGATTTTGCTGGAGGTGCCGATGGTCCATGGTTGCGCAGCTTCAAATGCTATGTGTTGCGGCGGCGGCGGTGCGAGGCTTCATGGATGGTGCTGGCCAAACCTTGAAGGTGGTTATGGAGATGTGCGACATTTCAGATGAAAATCCTGTTCGGCTTTTGCTGGACTGGCGGCAATGGCGCCTGTGGGTGTCATTTTCCTCCCTGTAGGTGTCGTCGAGGTGTGTCGCCATTTCCATCGCTCTCTTGGTAGGGTATTGATCTCCGGGTGAAAGCCTTGATTTTGTGTAGAATCGACACGATGGCGGCGTCTTCAACGTCGTACCTTTGTTGGGAGCATCGTGCCAGGAGATATGGCATGGAGGTCCTATGTTGCGTTCCTCCGCTGTGCGTCGCTGCTTTTGATCAAGCTTCTGTGGCGCAATGTACGACCGTCCGTGGTGAATCCAAGACGACAACTTTCTCGAGTCGGATCAAGTCCTGCCACCTCCTTCAGGCAATAAGGGGGATGGTGCGTTGACAAGGGAAGCTTGCAAGGAGCTGTTGTTCTTCGGAGGTGACCGACTACGGTCGATACGCGGCGAGTTTCTTAGATCTTGGGCGGGCTCTTGTGCCTTGTAGTTATGTTGTTGTGGGTGGCTGTCGTTGGACTAGTCTGAGTGTGGTGTTTATGCTACGTGTGTTGTTCGCAACAAATAGTTGTCTTGTACTAACTTTCTCTCTTCTATAAAGCTATGATACGCATTTAGCGTACCATAAAAAAAAGCAGTTTTCCTCTCATGTTTTTTATAGGGTTTTCTTCTCATGTTGAGAAGCACAAAACGTGCTTACAGAAATCATGAATTAAGAATGAAAATTCTCTTATTATACTGCATAAAAAGTTGCCAATTGAATCAAAGAAGACTGACATGATATGAAGGATCAATGTTGCTGAATCAGGAGGCAAATTAAGGAACACATGACATGACGACTCCTTGGGTCGGAAGAGGTATGTATTGTATGCTTGCATATATGGCGACGATCGATCAGATCAGAAAGCCGGGAACTCGATCCTGTTGCCGCAGGGCCTGCCGCCGGGCTGGAGGGGGCACTGGACGAAGCGGGAGGCGTCGGCGTCGACGCAGAAGTAGAGCTGGAAGAGCTGGCTGTTGCCGGACTCGTCGCGGTTGCAGTCGACGTGGGGCGCGAACCCCGTCCCCTTGTGGATGGCGGCCTTGATGGCGTCCATCGTGTAGTAGCCGCCGTCGGGGGAGATGCCGGCGGCGGTGAGGGCGTCGAGGACGCGGAGCTGGTCGCGCAGGCGGAGCGCGGCCTTGAAGTAGCCGTGCTCGTCGAAGAGGTTCTGCGCGCAGGTGCCGTGCTTCTCCCACTCGTGCGCCCAGAAGCGGAGGCCGTCGTTGGTCGGGCACGCCAGCGTCGGCCAGCTCTTGTGCATGCTGCTCAGCAGGTCGGTCACCTTGGAGGCGTCGAAGGCGCTGTCGGGGTTGCAGTTCTCCGGGTAGGACCCGTCGTCGCGGTTGGGCCAGAGGCCGTGGATCCCGAAGTCCGCCGCCGGCTTGCCGGAGCGCGGGTAGCAGCAGCTCCGCTTCGTGTCGCAGTAGGACCCCGGCCACTGCACACATGCATCCGGCACCAACCATCCATCACCAACTAACCAACCGAGGCACCATGAAGGCATGAACTACCGATCGATGATCCGACGGAACTGGCCACACGCAAGCGCACTCACCTGCAGCACGAGGTAGAAGAAGTCGTAGTCCGCCGGTTTCCCGCTCTCCTGTGCTGCCGCCGCCGCGCACCCGGCGCTCAGGGCGATGAGGAGGGCCAGGGAGCAGTGCAGCATCATGGCTTGCATCTCTTCAGTTTGCTGGTTGCGAAGCTATCTCGATCGGTTTGATGGTTCTTGGAGTTGGGAGATCAGTTGGGGTTGTGGATTTATAGGCAGGTGTGGATCTGCTTGCCTCCATTGATGTGCATCTACTCTACGGCAAACAACGACAGGCACGCGGAACGTGCATTCCAGGCTTCCAGGGAGTAATTGCTTTGCTTGCTGTTTTTTAGGAAGTAGGAATGCCGGAGATGGAAGCATGGCTGTGGGCGGCGGCAAGGTGTAGTACACGGCAAGCCGCGGAACCGACTGCATGCACAATTGGCAGGTGACGGGAGGTCCGTCCGATGACACTTGTAGATATGCAGAGTTGGCGTGCACATTATTCGTTTGGAATGATCTTGCGTGCACGCACCGATATATATGCGCCACAAAAGAAAATAGAGATAGACGTTCCAAATGAAGTGTTCGTGGAGCAGCAAGGGACTGAGAAATATTTACATACATGCTTCTATTTTTCCTACATTTCCATCTTGGGTAATTTCAACAGTCCAAAAAACAAGTTCAACTGATCAAGATGAATACCATGGGCCTTGAATTGCAAGATGAGACTTGTCTATACTGCTTTCCTCCCAATGAAAAATGACACTTAACTATTTTTAACAAAGAAGGTCTGATTAGTGCTTTATTCAGTAAAATGTATTCAGACTTGAAAGCTAATTGTTGACCGGTATAATATGGAAATTTTCATATTTAGATAGCTCAAGTAACAAAGATGTATTTTTATTTGGTGGTATGCAGAGGTGGTCATTCTACAATGCCATTGACTTGTATTCAGACAGCTCAAGCTACAAGGATAGTTTTTTTTTTGGTATGCAGAGATCATATTATGATGCTACAGACTTATATTAAATCCAACTGCGAAAATGCTCTTTCTGTTTTCCCAACATTGAATTTGATACTACTTTAAATGGATACTTGATGTAGAAACTGTCCAACAAAGTTCAGATTTTTTTAAACAATAGTTTTCTACTTAAAGTAAAAAAATGCATAACTGAATTTTAATCTGATAAGGACACTACAAATACAGATCATACTGTCTACAAAGAGAAAACGTAAGAAAATGATTACTTAAAACCTTAAAACCTTCAAGGACACTACAAATACGGATCATGCAGTGGTCCGATTTTAGCAAGCCGTCTCCTTATTACTTCCAGTGAGCTGAGCCCATACAATACAATAAAAAGTCTTGTGATCTACACACTCCCAAGGAGTGAATGAACACAACAGAAAAGGATTCAAACCCATTGCTTATGCACCACACGGAGAGTTATGAAAAGCCATTTACTATTGACAAAAGATTAGTAGCCCTCAGTTCATAGTTTGCTGTGATTCGCAAGTTCTTGCCTCAACTGATCCCTCAGGACCCTTCTCAGCAGCTTGTTTGAAGCAGTTCTCGGGAACACGGGGACCACTTTGACGTAGCTCACCTGTCAGGACACACAAACGGCCCCAATCCCGGCATTACACATGTGTCCATCTGATCACCTGAACTGGACATCAGAAAAGAGAAGTTGTTACCTTGAAAAGGGGATTGAGGTTCCTCTGGATGGCTCTCTGGAACTTGCTCTTCAGAACATTTGCATCACTTGGTGCCGACCTATCTTTTAGCACTGCCAAGATAGCCAGTTGTTCTGGCCCCCCACTGGAAGGTTTGATGCTAACAGCCGCTGTTTCTAGCAGACCATCGTCGGCTCCATTGCAGACCCGCTCGATCTCCACTGAACTTGTCTATTCAGAAAAGAACAACATTGAATTGGTTTCATGAAATGCAAACAAGGGATTGAGAACATTGAAAAGAAGAGCTTCAACCTTAATCCCTCCAAGATTCATAGTGTCGTCTGCTCTGCCCTGTACGACATAGTAACCACCTACTGTTCTCTGGATTATATCTCCATGTCGACGGAGTTGCTGCAGTACAAGTACCGTTACAGCAGCGTGTGAGCTTTCACCATTCTGGCTATTACTGAAAACTTCTAATAGTATGTAGTTGGATTTGTTTGGTTGATTCAGCAAATGGAACATCGACTCACATATATCATGTCTAAATCACATACTGTATTTGCTTTCCCCGCAAAAACAAAAACCACATATTTGCTTCTCCTTGTTCTCGCTATGACTCCACTAGAAAACTTGGAGAACATACTGAATTTATAAAGCTTAACAAGTCAACTACTGAGAAAGTTGAATATCTTCATAACAATTTTGTTAAGCAGTTAATGATAAACGGACGAAGCTACGCAACTACATGGACTGCTGTTACAACTATCAAATACGCTGCATTCATACAGTAATTTAAATGGATGACTCAGGTGAGAGGCTCCATACCCGTCCTCTGTAAATGGGCATTCCATCGAAGTAAACCTTATCATGGTCAGCATTGAGAAGCCGATCAGTGGCACCAAAATATAAAGGGAAGAGACCCACTTCTCCAGAACAAGGTAGATCATCAGGCTGTCATAGAATAAGCCAAATGGTTATGCCGCGAACACAATCACTAAACCTACAAAAATTCAAAGGACATTACATACATATGGCTTTCCCTGTTCATCGAGTATGACAAACCCAGTGGACACTGATGCACCACTGAAAGCTCCAAAAACTTGTGGCTGCAAAAGACTCCCTTGAATGTATGAGGATGCCAACTCTGTGCCCCCACAGCACTCAACAATGGGCTTGTAACAGGTACGCGAAGATAGCCACAGATTATCATCGACATCAGAAGCCTCCCCTGTTGTAGCAAGTACCCTGCAATTGTAGAATTATAGCTCCTTTCGATGAGCTTGAATGTTTTCTAACTGTGTAAGTAGAACTCACCTTATTTTGGTCCAGTCTAGCCCTTTGGTATGATTCCCAGTCCTCCATGACTTCACCAAGCTAGGCACAGATCCTAATGCGCTCACATGGGCATCCTGCAATTTATTAATGGACCCATGATGCACATGAGTAAGTGCAGTCTATATTTAGCATTTTGAACCAATAAATGGTGCAAATTACGCCACACCTGGACAAATTTGCAGAAACCACGTCCAAGTGGAGAACCATGATATAAAGCCAGTGTCGCGCCATTTAGAAAGCATGAGAATAATTGTATAGGTCCCATAACCCAACCCAGATTTGTAGGCAAGCAGCCAATGTCCTTTGGGCGAACATCCAAATTTGCCCAGGTATCAGCTCCACATCTTATGGGACAAAGTTGTGTCCATGGTATAGCTTTTGGCTCTCCTGCACCAGAATCAAATAAAACGGATCAAAATCAGTCACGAAGTCGTGAACCAGAGGTACAAGGAATTTGCATCGGAATCTCAGAGTAGTATATACCAGTTGTTCCTGATGAAAACAGTATATTAATTAGGGCGTCTGCAGATTGATAAACTGGAGTGTACACTGATGACCTGCAAATGTCGTGTTGGTTTCATCACAGAATCGCCTCTGTTTTGCAATCTGGGTGCTAATTTTTTTCATGAAATGAAACCCCCTATAATCTTGCATTGTTTGTTTCTGTCTAAAATGGGAAGGACAAAATTTGTTACATACCTTCCAGCAGCACGAGAAAGAAAATCTTTCCAGGACATATCGCCATTCCTTGGTGTAACGCCAAGACCGTCTCCAGTTGCTGGAATTACAATAGCTTTGCATGAAGTCCCTTCCATGACACATCTGAAGAATTGTTCTGTGATAGTTCAGACTTTCATGCAAAAAGGTATAAATGAAATATATCTTGTTAATCAATGCAAAAAGATAGTTTTCACAAGATGTACAGTACAGTACTATTTGTTTGTTAAGGTTGAGAAAAACTAATTTATCGAAAGACGTATATTAACTAAATAATTGTATCAATCATATACCTGTAAAGTGGAAATTTCTTCCCTCCCCTAATTATGAAATCCTGAAATCGCACGAAATTAGTAAAATCACTAGCATAGTACTGATGATAATAAGACTTTCTAGTTCCCACTGTCGAACCTGAGTAAAAATCGCCTTTGCTTTTGCGACCCTCATGCGAGTGGAAATCTCCTGAGGTGCGAAACTGTCTGCTATTGACACAACAACAAAGCCACCAAGGATGATTGCCAAATAAATAATGACCGCGTTGCATGTCATAGGCATGTCTATTGCAATCCGGTCCCCCTTTTGGAACATGGTATCAAGGGCATTTGCAACAGTCCTGAAAACTCCAAAGCAACAAACCCATGATGATGAAATCGTCGAACAAAACAAAAGAGAATTAAAGGTGTATGTATGCCGCCTACTATTAAATTAATAAGAGATGCATACATCACTTGAGTGCGAAGCTCCTTCAAGGACATACGATTCACCGGATCATCGTCAAAGCCCTCATCCCTCCACACAATGGCTGTGCTATCATCTGTCCTGTTTTGGGAAGGCCAAGGTAGCAGACAACATTCAGCAATGTTAAGCACTGCACCTGGGAACCATGTCCCTCCCTTCTTTGATTTATCTGATGCGTCTAGAATCGACGTTGGTTCTCGTAGGAACTTGATGGACAGCTCCTTTAGCACTATTTTCCAGTATACCTACGCTAAACGCAATGATCAGCAAGGTGGCTATTATGAAGAAACAAAACTTTCAAGTGATGGTGTAGCTGTTCACTGTACTGCAAAGCAAATTCCAAAGTGTGCACTCAGAGATACAACTTTCTACGATGAGGCTATTATGAAGAAAATAAAATTTCCAATGATGTTCACTTGTTTCTCATAATAGACCGTTTAGGTAGATGTATGCTGCTCAGGCAGATACAACTTTCCCAGATTCCAAATTTATACCCAAAAAGAAAAAAACTGACCTCCTGATTCTCGACGGCGAACTTGTGGAAGAGGCCAAAGCTTGAAATTGGATCCTTGTATGATGATCCTAGCAGCTTGGGTCCATTCTCTTCCATCACTCTCCCAAGATTTGTTTGCTTGCAGTCAATCCTGCAACAATCGCGATAGCCGGCAGTGTCAGGAAGTAAATTAAGTAACCGATCGATGTGAATCCACACTACTCCAACCCAGTTACAGTCATGTTCTTTTGACCAGTTAGTTACAGTCATGTTTTACTTACTATTGTTTAATTAGATGACTAGAATACTCGGTTAAATGGAACCATAAGTTTGACTGATTAGTTGATTTAGATGGTTGAAGTTCACTAGACTAGCAGTCCTTTTCCACCGTCCGATTGGGATCAGACGCTTGGGACCAACACGGTGGAAGAGAGCCCTGTTCAGCTGTTCTTGCCGAAAAACGAAAAAATGATGGCCGGCGGCGAGACTTACGGGGAGGGGAACCAGTAGGGCGGCGGGCCACGCTTGGCGCGGTCCCAGCCGGCGTAGACGGAGTAGTAGACGAGCAGGTGCAGCGCGTGCGGGTGGTCCGGCCGCAGCACCCCGGCCGCCACGACCGCCGCCCACGCGTCGGCCTCGTCGCCATCGCCGTGGCGTCCGACCGCCGAGCGGAGGGCCGCGAGGAAGGGACCCGCGTCGGACGCGGCGAGCCCGGCCGCCTCCACGTCGGCCGCCCGGACCTCCCGCACGCTCCCCCTCGCGATCGCCGCCATTCGCTCTCGGCCAGCTGCCTCGCGGTGGCGGCAGACTCCGCGTGAGTGGAATGGTGACACTGGGGTATTTTATGGGCGCGCGCATTTGGATGCATTTGGAGCTGACGACGGCGAGGACGAGGGCGGGGGAGGGAGGGAGGGAGAAAAAAGAAACAAAAGACGGTTTGATGGAGTGAGTGGGGTAAAAGGTTTGTTGCGCTGGGAGGCCTGGCCGACGCGGCAGTCGAATCGGATGGAAAGTGATGGCTGACGGTGGCGGCGGCTACGGCAAGGTGAGACTTGTTCACAGGGCGGCAAATTCTTCTATCACAAAATTTGCATAGGTCATAGGTTATCTGTAGATTGAGACATACTGTATATATTTTAGAGCATCCCGTGACAGAAAAACAGGCCCACCCAAGTATCCAACTAGTTTTTACAATTTCAGTATATATGTTCAGATCCCAACCTTACAATATATATCGATCGAAGTCTTTCGAGCCTGGATCCAACAACAAAGTCGATTGCCGCCTACTTGGATGAAGAGGATATAGCCCTATGGCTCGCACCCCACATCCCCACCGCTCTCGAGTTGAGATTCGTGATTCACCATAGGATCCGCTTCAGTGTGCATCCAGCAATCAGGCACCTTCGCCGCCACCCCAACGTGGATCCATCGGCGGTGTCGCGTCCATCGACATCTCACAGCGTGTGTTCGCTCCATCATCACAACATGAGAGCAGCGGCTCAGAGCCACCCCGAATTTGGGTGCTCATCTATACCTTGCCCCAATGTTGGTCTATGAGTTTGAAGTGGATGGTTGCAATCTTTGCAGTGGATGCGGCAACTACATTTAGTCATAGACACAACAAGCCCACCGTGAGAAGTCTAGCATGCGTCGTTGCTCTTGCATATCTGACGTGCTCGCTCCGGTGTCAGTGTTGTTCAAATTTGATGACAACTCGGTTGTCTGATCTGTCACCTTCAAGGAGTCGAACGGGCGTCGTCATTGCTGGATCAACATCATTATCCCCTCCCGCCCCCCCAAGGGTATCCAATCGATGTCCTTTGAAAAAGAACTTCGGGGCTCCATTAACAGCACCCACACCTCGTCCTAGCGTTGATGGATCGTTCACAGGGATGGTCTACCCGCGTCGTCGTCTTCAACGACGTCCTCATCGATTCTAGAGTTTTTTTTGTTCTTTCGTGAGTGTGAGGCCTTGTAAGTGTCGTTGCTATGGGACTTGCACGGACGCATGATTTTCTCATAGGTCCTACTATGATGTTTGGGATCTTGCAAAAACAACATACATATATTTGAATATTTTCCAAAAAAATTACAGACATTCCATAAAACCAAATTTATGCACGTTTAAAAAAAAAACTGTTGAAGATCTCTAAGCAAGTTATCACGAGTTGTTGAATCGGGGGACGGCGACGCATCTCAGCGCAGCAGCCGAGAGCTGTGCTGCTACCTACCGAACCACCGCGCACGCTCGCACCGCACAACTGCTCCTACCAAACCCGCACCTACCCAGCAGCAAGCTTGTCTTTGTTTCCTTTTTTTTCCTCTTCGTCGTCGTCCGAGAGAGGTGCGCCGATAAAATAGCAGTGTCACCAGTACGCTCTCGCCAAGGCTGCGACCACGAGGCAGGCCGGCCATGGCGGCGACCGCGAGAGGCAGCGTGCGAGAGATCCGAGCGAGCGACGTGGAGGCGGCCGGGCTCGCCGCGGCCGACGCGGGGCCCTTCCTCGCCGCGCTCCGCTCGGCGGCCGGAGTCGAGGGAGGCGACGCGGCCGCCGCGTGGGCCGCGGTGGTCGCCGCGGGGGTGCTGCGGCCTGACCACCCGCACGCGCTCCACCAGCTCGTCTACTACTCCGTGTACGCCGGCTGGGACCGCGCCGCGCGGGGTCCGCCGCCCTACTGGTTCCCCTCCCCGTAAGTCTCGCCGCCGCCCGCCGTCCATTTCTTTCTGGAAGTGCAGCTCAACATTGGCTACCAACTGTTTGATCCAATCGGGTAGTGGGAGGGCCTTTTGCTCGTCGTGCCGGGAGCAATCAGTGGCTAATCAATCATGAAAGTGACTGCTAGTCCATCTAATTCCACCAATCAGTTAAGCTTATGGTTCCATTTAGCCTAACAACAACAGTAATATACCAGTAGTTCAATTTTGATACTAGCTTATACCTGGAATGCGCATTCTCATCATTCAACACTGCTATATGATAGGATTATTGATGTATATTTATAGTCATATGCTACTATGCTTCACAACACCGATTATCGCGATTGTTGCAGGATTGACTGCAAGCAAACAAATCTTGGGAGAGTGATGGAAGAAAATGGACCCAAGCTGTTAGGAGCATCATATAAGGATCCAATTTCAAGCTTTGGATTCTTCCACAAATTCTCCGTCGAGAATCAGGAGGTTGGTTTGTTCTTTCTCAGTTACGAATTTGCTTCACCGTGCAGTGATTAAGTCGACAACTAGAACATCAGTTCACAATTCTATTTCTTAATAATAGCCTCCTAGGTGATCATTGCATAGGTCTACTGGAAAATGGTGCTAAAGGAGTTCTCAATCAAGTTCGTGCGGGAACCAACAACGATTCTAGACGTATCAGATAAATCAAAGAAGGGAGGGACATGGTTCCCAGGTGCCGTGCTGAACATTGCTGAATGCTGTCTGCTACCCTGGCCTTCCCAGAACAGGACAGATGATAGCACAGCTATTGTCTGGAGGGATGAGGGCTTTGACGATGATCCAGTGAATCGTATGTCGTTGAAGGAGCTTCGCACTCAAGTGATGTATGCATCTCTTAACAAATTAAGAGTAGGGGCATGCAGAAACCTTTAATTTTCTTCTGTTTTATTTGACAATTCATCATCATGGGTTTGTTGCTTTGGTGGTTTCAGGACTGTTGCACATGCCCTTGATACCATGTTCCAAAAGGGGGACCGGATTGCAATAGACATGCCTATGACATGCAACGCGGTCATTATTTATTTGGCAATCATCCTTGGTGGCTTTGTTGTTGTGGCAATAGCAGACAGTTTCGCACCTCAGGAGATTGCCACCCGCATGAGGGTTGCAAAAGCAAAGGCAATTTTTACTCAGGTTCGACAGTGGCAACTAGCAAGTCTTACGACTATCAGTACTATAGTAGTGCTTATACTAACTTCATGAGATTTCAGGATTTCATAATCAGGGGAGGGAAGAAATTTCCACTTTACAGGTATATGATCGACCAATTATTTAGTTAATATACGTGTGTCAATAACGTAATTTCCTCAACTTGAACAATCAAATATTTTATTTGGTAGGATCGCATGTTGTGAAAATAGTCGTTTTGCATTGATTTTAACAAAATATGTTTCATACACCTTTTTTTTCATGAGGTTACTGAATTACGACAGAATAATTATCAGCACTTATCTAAATAGATCAAATTCTTCAGCCGTGTTATGGAAGGGACTTCTTCTAAAGCTATTGTAATTCCTGCAACTGGAGATCGTCTCGGAGTTACACCAAGGAATGGTGATATGTCCTGGAAAGATTTTCTTTCTCGTGCTGCGGGAAGGTATGCAGCAAATATGATCTTTCCATGTCACACATAAATAAACAAATGTGTGTGTTCAGATGCTTTCTTTTCATGAAAATTTCAACATCCAGATTGCAAAACTGAGGTCATTTTGTGATGTGACGTACATGGATTTGCAGGTCATCCATGTACTCTCCAGTTTATCAATCTGCAGATGCCTTAATTAATGTACTGTTTTCATCAGGAACAACTGGTAAAGACTGCCCTGAGTTTCTGACACAACTTTCCTATTATCTGTGGTTCTACCGTTTCTCACGTTGACAGACATGTGATTTTTATCTGTTTTATTTGCTTCTGGTGCAGGAGAGCCAAAAGCTATACCGTGGACACAACTTTGTCCCATAAGATGTGGAGCTGATACCTGGGCGCATTTGGATGTTCGCCCAAAGGACATTGGCTTGTGGCCTACAAATCTGGGTTGGGTTATGGGACCTATACAATTATTCTCATGCTTTCTAAATGGCGCGGCATTGGCTTTATATCATGGTTCTCCACTTGGACGTGGTTTCTGTAAATTTGTGCAGGTGTGTCTTATTTAAACTGCTAAAGTCAATTTATCCTTGTTCCATTTTGTTACTTAAGTAAACCTTGAATCTAGTATAGATAAAGCTTTCGTGTATCTGTTACTTCCCTTGATTTTACTGTAGATAAAGCTTACTTGCTACCTAATTATCTTCATAGTCTGTCTATGCTTCCAAGTGTGTGTTTTTATGCATCATAGAGCTCTTTTTTGTGAATGAATCAGATAATATTTTGTCAAAAGTCTCTGCATTTTTTTATTAGATGCTAAATATAAACTGCTCTTGCTCATGTGCTTCACGGTAATGTTCATTGATTAAATTCCAGGATGCCCGTGTAACTATATTAGGATCTGTGCCTACCTTGGTGAAGTCATGGAAGGCTGGGAATCTTACTAAAGGGTTAGATTGGACCAAAATCAGGCAAGTTGCTACTTACACTGTTAAAAATCATTCAACTTCATCACAAGCTTTTCGACAGGAGCTGAAATTCTATAATTGCAGGGTACTTGCTACAACCGGGGAGGCTTCCGATATTGATGATAATCTGTGGCTTGCTTCGCGTACCTCTTACAAGCCCATTGTTGAGTGTTGTGGGGGCACAGAGCTGGCATCCTCATACATTCAAGGGAGTCTTTTGCAGCCACAAGCTTTTGGAGCTTTCAGTGGTGCATCAATGTCCACTGGGTTTGTCATACTCGATGAACAGGAAAATCCATATGTAAGTATTGTCTGTTCAATTTTCTAAGTTCGGTGATTGTGTTCGCGGCATAACCATTTTAGGTTTGCTATGACAGCCTGACGATCTACCTTGTTCTGGAGAAGTGGGTCTCTTCCCTTTATATTTTGGTGCTACCAATCGACTTCTCAATGTTGACCACGACAAGGTTTACTTCGATGGAATGCCCCTTTACAGAGGACGGGTATGTAGTCACTGACCACAATTCTCCATTTAGATTCCTATATGAACACAGCATAATTCATGATTTTAGCAGCAGTCCATGTGATTGCTTAGCTTCGGCCATTTCTATGAACTGCTTGACAGAATTTGTTATGAATAGATATTCGATATTCACAGTAGTCAACTTGCTAAGCTTTATAAAATCAGTATGTTCTCCAAGTTCTGAGTGGAGCCCTGCCGAGATGACGAGAAGCAGATATGTTATTTAGACATGTTATTGTGCTCTGACATAAGTCTATGAGACAACTAGCAACATTTGAGTGATTGATCCCTTTGCTGAACCAACCAAATAAATTCAACTACATACTATTAGAAGTTATCAGTAATAACCAGAATGGTGAAAGCTCAAACGTTGTAATGGTACCTCTACTGCAGCAACTCCGACGACATGGAGATATAATCCAGAGGACAGTAGGTGGTTACTATATCGTACAGGGCAGAGCAGACGACACTATGAATCTTGGAGGGATTAAGGTTGAAGCTCTTCCTTTCTATGTTTTCAATCCCTTGTATGCATTTCATGAGACCAATTCAGTATTGCTCTTTTCTGAACAGACAAGTTCAGTGGAGATCGAACGGGTTTGTAATGGAGCCGACGAGGGCCTGCTAGAAACAGCAGCTGTTAGCATCAAGCCTTCCAGCGGGGGACCAGAACAGCTGGCTATCTTGGCAGTGCTAATAGATAGATCTGCGGCATATGATGCAAACCTTCTGAAGAGCAAGTTCCAGAGAGCCATACAGAGGAACCTCAATCCCCTTTTCAGGGTAAGAGCTTATCTTTCTAAATTCAGTTCAGATGACCAGGCATGTATAATGAGGGAATTGAGATCATTTGTTCATCCTGGCAGGTGAGCTACGTCAAAGTCGTCCCCGTGTTCCCAAGAACCGCTTCGAACAAGCTGCTGAGAAGGGTCCTGAGGGATCAGCTGAAGCACGAACTCGCGAATCGCAGCAAGCTATAAGGGACCTGAGGGTTATGTACTGTATCTCTTTTTCAACAGGAAATTCGAGTATTATTGAACTCCGGGTGTGTTACATAAGCAACGGGTTCGAATCCCTTCCATACTTCACTGGGGGCCGTGTGTAGATTCATAATACTCCCTCCGTAAAGAAATATAAGAGTGTTTAGATTACTAAAGTAGTGATCTAAATGCTCTTATATTACTTTACGGAGGGAGTACTTCTTATTCTATTGTATGTGTTCAGCTCATTGGAAGTAATAATAAGGCGATGGCTTGCTGAAATAGGATCACTATGTATGTTTGAAGTTTTTTAAGCCATCATATTTTCTTACGTGTTCGTTCTCTTTGCATCCTTAAGACTTGAGCTACCTTAATATGCAAGTTTCGATATATACCAGACATGCATGATCCATGCCTGAAATATAATTGTGCTGATTGACTTGTGGGAAGCTCACTTGGCAGAACATAGCAAGATGAGCCAAAATTTCATGGCAGTCAAAGCTGAAGGTTGTTGAATATTATATTGGCATGTGTTAAATTGTTGAATCATGATTTATTTTGAATTGTTGAATTGATGTGCTATATGATCTATGATCATGTGGTTGCATGAAAGAGAGGGTTTGAATATGAGGGGTTTTACATTCCTTGTCCATTTCCTTTTATGATATTATTTCGTACTTTGGCAATATTGATAACTTTGTTTTTTGCTTTACAAGATTTTATGAAACATATATTTGGCGCAAGTTATCCTTTTGACTTGAGCAACCTTGGTGTGCAGGTTTCATTCGTCATGTTTTCTAAAGATGACCGCACTCACATTGTGGTTAAGAACTAGTCGTGTTTATGCTACAAAGCAACATCCATATCAATGCCTTGATGGTGATGCACACCCTGTCTAGACGGCTAATTTGACTCGTGGGGAGTTCACTTGGCAGAGCACGGCGAAATGAGCCAAATTTTCACGCGTGCCAAAGCTGAAGGGGTCCAATTAGAGCTAGAATCAAAGATGGACCAGTGTTTTGCTTGTAGGGGACGGCTATATCCACCAGCTGCAACTTTGTGCGCTGAACAAGAACCAGAAAGTCAGCCGGCACAATAAATTCAAGGATCATTGGGTGAATGTCTTGAAATGTTTGCTTCGTAAAAAGTCAAGAAGGCTTTGCTGAGAAAAAGAAGTGTAAACAAAGCTATAAAACTCATCTACCCGCAAAAGAAAAGCTTAGACTCGTCTATATCGGCCTAACTTATTGGGGAATTTTAATAGTGACAACATTGAGCAAAATAATAATTTAAAAAATAATTTTTTTCTAATTTCCCAAGAGTTTTTGTACTTCTTTGTAATCTTTTATTATTTAGATTTTCTGGATTTTCTTTGACTTGCTACTATTTTATTTCTTAAGATGGGCGAACGTTGACATGGCATAAGAGACATAATCACACTAGGAGAAGATTCTAAAAAAAAGTACTCCCTCCGTTCCAAAATAACTGACTCAACTTTGTACTAGTACTAAGGCTACGACAGTTATTTTGGAACGGAGGGAGTACAAAATAGAAGGAAACATACGCTGCCTCCCTCGATCGTAGATGAAAAAAAAATGAGCAAGAGATTTATATCTTAGAACCTTCCAGTGTCGTAGTCCATTCTGAGGTTAAATATAGGAGCCAAACAACACGAGAAAGAAAGCAAAAGAAAAGTGTTGCTGAAAACATCATGGCGACCGGCGTAATAGTGTGTCTTATGCGTGCTTAATTATCGTTGTGAAAAATAATAATTCATTTTACAAGATTTTTTAAAAAATATGGCTCGGTTTATCTTTGTTACTTCTGTAAACATACTTTTTTTTCCTTCGTTGGAGATTAAAATTGATAAATGTAGAATCAAGAGTGAGGATTTAGAGTTTAGAACCTTCCAAAATCAAAATCAACTCCCGGGGTTCAATATACAACCCATGCAACACAAGAAAAGAAAAACAAATAGAAGCATTTGAAACATCAATGTGGTGACTAGCGTTATAATGTGTGACCTTTGCATGCTCAGTTATCCCTATAAGTTCCATTTGCTTTATGAGTTTTTTAGAAAAATATTTTAATAAAAATGATGATCGCATTCGCATTCTGATCAAGAACAAGTTTTGCTTACTCCCTTCGTCCTTTGAAGAATGTACTTCTAACTTTATTGAAAAATTAAACTTATTAAATTTTAACCATGATTAAATAAAAATACATCAATATTTATACCACCAAATTAGTATTATTAGATTCATTATGAAGTATATTTTATTATATATTTATTTGGTTTCATAATTATAGTTATATTTTTGTGTAAACTTGATTAAAATTTAAAATAGTTTGATTCTCTAAAAAGTTAGAAGTACACTCTTTAAAGGACGAAAGGAGTATGCTACAAGGCAACATTCATATCAAGGGCTTTATGCACACCCGGCCAAGACGGCTAACTTGACTTGTTGAAGCTCACTTGGCAGAGGACGGCAAAAGATGAGCCTAAAATTTCAGGCATGCCAAAGCTGATTGAGTCAAACTAGAACTAGGATCAAAGATGGACCGGTGTTTTACGTGCAGGGGACGGCTGCATCTGTATCCACGCGCCTTCTTGTGTGGTAAACAAGAACGGGAAGACCTCAGGTCAGCCGCTACAATAAAGTCAAGAAACCTCAAGAATATTCCTTGGGAGTGGGGATCAGCAGGACAAATGTTTTGAATGCATGCTTGAGTTAGAGGTTAGAGTTAGATTCCTATGACCCTGTTTGAATACTCTAACTCGGTTAGAGGTTAGAGTTAGATTCTAAATCTGGACTAACTCTAACCAAAGGGATGTTTGGATGGTTGGGTTAGATTGCCAATAAATGAACCTTTTTTATTTATTTGACTCCTTTGACTAGGATTTGTGTGGTGGAGGTAGAGAGAAAAGTAATTTTTTTACCCTACCTAACTCTAACCCAAATAAGCACCTTTTGGGTGGGTTAGTTTTTTTGAATGGGTTAGATGCATCTAACCAACTCTAACACTCATGTTTGGATGTTTTAGGGTTAGTTTGATTCAATCTAACCAACTCTAACTCTAACACATGGATCCAAACAGGGCCATAAAGGCAATGAAACTTTCAGAAAAAACAAGGAAGCTTAAACCGTTTATACTATCACCTAATATTTTTTGTGAAATTTCACCAATTCCAATATCTAGCAAAGAAAATTTTGTTCTGCTACCATATTTCCCAATATTCTCTTTTCTTATTTTCTGTAACCTTTTATTCTTTTTCTTCTTTTATTTTTTTGCCAATTTCTCAGTAGTTTTCTTTACGGTTAGTGAAAATCAACATGGCATTGGAGCCATAATCATACTAGGGGGGGATTGCTATCTATGTTGATTAATTTTCCTTGCTTTTGAGTTAATCCACTGTGTTATTTTGTCAGATGAATTGATTTACCACATAAACTTGAAAAAGAAGGACATATGGTGTCTGCTGATTCTACACGTGGAACCTGTCAATACACAAAGCCTGTCCAGTTTAGACACGCATATCCAACTTGGTACTGGTATGCGGTCGACGGTATCAGGTTCCAAAGTGCTAGCTGACAAGATAAGATCGTATGTTCCATTATGCTTCTGCATGTTCATTCGATAATTGATGGAACATACCCACAAGAAATTAAACGAAAGCAATAATCAAATGTTCCGTAGTCTGTTGGGTCAATTAAACTAGTACGTCAACCCGTGTGGTACTGAAGTATGACCAGCCAACTACTAATTTGAGAAGTATATATTTTGGTTGACATAATAACACTAGTAATTTGTACCTGCAATAAAAAATAACACTAGTAATTTATTTTATTTTATTCATTCAGAAAACATGTAAGGAGCTACAAAAATTGAAAAGAAGGAATAACCCGGTCTCTGCATCAAGCGATTCACGCTATCATTTATTAAAAAAAAATATGAAGGTGTCACAAACAAAGTCAAGATATTAAATAAAAAAGCACAATCGGCAAAAATAAAACATTATGTCTAAAGTCTAAACACCTATTCTATTGAACTGCCATCCAAATATGTTGTAGTTAGTTCGTGCTACCGTCTCTTATCAGTCGCACTCCTAGACCATAAACTACTTGGCTCACACATGGTCTAGTAATGAGCACATCGGATTCACCCAAATACTCCGTAACCTGAAAAAAAATGAAATATATGTGCCACGGTAATAGGCTCTACCCCACCTAACCAATTACCAAACAAATTGAAGATACTATTAGGTGAATATACGTTAAAGGACACATATATAGTTCGTCATAATAACTTGACTAGTGGGCACATAAAAAATGTGTTGAATTCTTTTCTTGTGATCATGAAAACAACGACGTTTACTCCCGTACCATCTACGTTTTACCAAATTATTCTTTGTGATACATCTCATGATAAATTGTTTTAAAAGATGGTATTTGTGAAAGGAAAATTGAGTTTAGCACCTACTCCCTCCGTTCCAAAATAACTGTCTCAACTTTGTACAATACAAAGTTATAATAAGGCTAAGACGGTTATTTTGGAATGGAGGGGGTAATAACCATCATCATCGGCAGCATCGGTATGCCCAAAATGAGAATTAATGGATTGAGTGTGGCATGAAATTCAACACTTGGGCTCTCACTTAAGGGAAAGATATTGTCCACCACCTCTGGTACCCAAATATGGCATGCCAAAAGAAACCAGTGTATGCATTCACTAGGGAAGTTCCTTTTTTTATTCACTGACTTTCCCAGAATTATTGAATGAATTACATTTTTTACCATCCTATCAAAATGATCATTGGACCTTGTAAACCCCAATGGGGGGAGTAAGAAGAGTCATGTACTCCCTTCATCCAGATGCATAAGCATTTACCACATAATTGGAGGGCACTAATCATAAGAATTAAAGGGGGTCTTAGGTGGTGTTAATTGGCTATTTTTTGGGCAAATAATCGCTTGGGTATAATGAGGCGTACGAGATGCATGGTGACTTTTACTCATGGATTTTCTGATTTTTATTAGCCATCTTATGCATCTCGACAAAGGAATTATTTATTATCTATCGTTTTCATTGCAATCAAAAATAAGATTATTTTATTATTAAATTCTCTGAAAGGAAAAAACCTTGCATCTTAAATCATGCCCGCTAAAAATAGGGAAACAATTCTAATCAACTAGTTGAAAATTAGAGTTAAATCGCTTTCTTTCCTTGCCATCTAGACATGGGCTGCACACGCGTCTCCATCTCTTCACACCTGCCATCCTCTATTTGTTGCAACATGATCTTTATAATAAGTTTCTAGTTGCCTAAGGAGGAACACAACAAACCTTATGTTGCAAAGATCAGAGGAAGAAAAATGAAAAATATTGCAACATAGTAAAATTGCAACAAGGCGTTATTGGAGAGAGATGAGCACAACACTAAGCTTGTTTACAAGAGCTACGCGTCATGCCATTAAAAAAATGAAGGTCGGTCAATTTTTGCAGAGAAGAAATTTGCCGAAGGTTCACCGAAGAAGATTGCCTCGGTGTCTATCTTATGGGTGGGGAATGCAGTTCGCTGGAGAAGATTATCCCAGTGTCTATCTTAGGGATTGGGGTGTAGTTTGTTGGCATCGAAATTTGAATGTCGTTGGGGTTTGAGGGATGATCGAGGGCGGTGGCTAGCACGACGATGAGGAAGGTCAAGGGGAGGGCGATGCGGTGAGCCGGCGACCAACACGGACGATGGCGGCATATGGATCAACTGGCAGTGGTGGGACGGATCGAGGCATTTGATGAATCCAAGTGGAAGGAGGAAGAAGGGAAACGAGTCGAGGTTGAAGATGAGCCATGGTTGATCCAACAGTTGAGATAGAAGATATGAAATCAACTCTACTCCTTTAAAAATGGGTGATGTTGTGCGCCCGGTGAACAAACAATTAGATCGACCGCCTCGATTGTCGTTAGATAATGCGCGGGGTAACCGTTCGATCTTCCGTCGTGTCAACCACAACATTTGCAACATAGATTGTGTTGTCTTCAGGAGCTTTGCAACATGAATCTTGTTGCATCCACGTGGTCACTAGGTAAGTTTGGATACGTGGGTTTTGGTCATTTCTTGCAACATGGATCATGTTGCAGTCATCCATTGCAACATGTATCATGTTGCGACCATCTCTAAATTATGTGACGTGATTTCTGATCATCCATTGCCACATGCACCATGTTGCAACCACTGATTGCAACATGCATCATGTTGCGGTTACCCCAAAAACAACAACGACATCATCTAGCAAGCAGTCGCGCTTGCAACACGACACATGTGAAGCGGTGGAGGAACGAAGCTATGTCATCGAATGACCCCATCCGTGTAGAAAAAGTCGGACAGGAAGGATGTGCAAAGGAAACTAAGGGACTAGAGCGCGCCCGCGACAAATCATGATTAGGCGATCTGACGGCCCAACACGCGGCGAATGCGTCTGCTGAAATCAGTCGAATGATTTGGATCCTTTTCCTTAAAAAAAATTGAGCAACTGTCTGCTAGCCACTTACAAACTTGTTAATCGGATGATTATCTCTTCAATCATTGGCTTTATAGCATTACGACTGAACTTGGCTAATTTGGTTTCCTTGAAGTTCATGAACGAGACCGCGGATGACACCGGACGACCCCTCATATTATGTTGTGGACAACCACATACTCTTGATTTCATGCAAATTCATGCACGATCATCATACAAGTTTAATGTCACGCGTAAAATGCATAGTTTGAACATAAAATTAATTTCAAGTGAAAAAATTAAACATTAGCCTTTTGCTTTTCATTGTGAGTTCATATTATGCTCCATAAGATCATTGAATAACTGCGCGTGCACCTGATGATCTTGAAGATTTTGTTTCATTTGCAAGAGTAATTACCACCACACGGAGAAGAAAATTAAAGAGGACGAGGTGAACCTTCCGAAGTCACGATCAAATGCCGGGATGAAATAAATAGCCCAAACACCCAGCCAGCACGCACGAGGAAGAAATTAAACGAACGAGTCACTTTACCATAGCCACCCAGCCAGCCGCGTGTGGTGGTGCGAGACTCCTCCGGTCCAGAGCGGGGGCGGCCGGCACACCGCAACGAACCAAACCACCTCCTCCCGTCCCCGTCCCCGTCCCCGGCCACCTGCCCGCCCGCGCCCTCCACCGCTCCTACAAGAACCCCCCGCGCGCCCCTGCCAGCAGACACGACACCCTTCGCCGTGCGAGTCAACCTCTCCTGGGGATCTCGCGCGCTCCCGGACGGAATCAGTCGCCGGCGGCCGGAGAGACAAAAAAAAGTAACATGGACGTGGAGGCGGTCGCGGCGGCCGGACTGACCGGGTGGCAGGCGGCGGCGCTGTCGGGCGCGGCCGGCTGGGTGTGGGCGGCCTCCTACTTCGACCTCACGCGCCGGGCGCGCGCGCTGGCCCAGCCCTGGGTCACCCGCCGCGTCCACGCCGAGACGCCCTCCATCCTCGCCTTCCAGGTCCGTTCCTCCTCCTCCTGTGTCCCCCCAATCCCTGTCCTTTTTCCCCCTCGTTTCTACCAGCAACGGAAGGTTCGCAAAGCAAAGGAGGAAAGCGCACAGTTCCGCTCCTGCATTTGGGGATATCGTGTCGTGCAATCTAGAGCCATTACCGGATTACCCGTTCCAGCACGCGGTTGCTCGTCGATTTGCCAGTCTCACGAGAAGAAAGAAAGAACCCAATTTGATGATTTAATCGTGTAGCTAGAGACTGAATTAAACCTTGAAATACACGGAGATGATTTCTTTTTCTTACTTCGAACAAGGAGACAAATCATCTACGGAGTAATACAGAAATCTGACGATGATACCTATGATGCATGCATTTACTAATACACCTGGCCCTGGCCTCGATTCCTAAGCTGTTCTTCCTTGTACTTTTCTGAAGAAAAATGCTGTCTGCTCAATTATTATTGCAGAGGATCCAACACAAGTTGCTAGACAACTTCTTCTCGGTGCTGTCATGCGTTGTATCCGTCCCTTTCTACACGGGATTCCTCCCCCTCCTCTTCTGGGTATGCTCCACTCCCCTGCCTTGCCTTGTGGCACATTGATCACCTCCTATTCTGCTTCTGTAACTGTGAACTGCTTTTTGTGGGATATTGTAGAGTGGACACGGTAAGCTGGCTAGGCAAATGACCCTGCTTCTGGCCTTCTGCGATTACCTTGGCAACGCCGTGAAGGTTATCATCTA
The DNA here is from genome assembly GCA_950022295.1 of Bromus sterilis. NCBI lineage: Eukaryota > Viridiplantae > Streptophyta > Magnoliopsida > Poales > Poaceae > Bromus > Bromus sterilis. The sequence continues at coordinate 445,554,073 of OX465595.1, read as the reverse complement.
TTCACAACAAAATGGTGGAAGTTGTTTTTTTGCTCTTTTGGTTGGTTTGGTTGTTGATACCTTGGGAAATTTGTGGATGTAGGATCTAGTGTCGGCTCCTCGGCCGTGCTCCCCTCCGGTGAGGAGAGTAACTGCTACCGAAGATGAAAAGGAAAATGCCATGGAATATGGACTGCCTTCATCGCACGCGCTCAACACTGTTTGTTTGATGGGGTATATTCCTGCTTTTATATGAAGAGTTGTATTGCATTATGTCCACACATATGGACCATGCGATGCTTTTATGATGGGGTATCTATCGAGTTTGCCTGGCTAATGCTGATTTGGACAAATGCAGGTACATGTTGCATTATGTCCTCACATATGGACCATGTGATGCTTTTATGATTGCCACCGGTCTTTCTCTAGCTTTCTTGCTTGTTACACTGATTGGCATTGGTGAGCTTTTTATTTCTTTGAACAACTGTTTCCTTGAGTTAGTGGAGGATACTGATGATATGACTTCCATGAAATTTGACAGCGAGGGTATATTTGGGCATGCACAGCTTGATCGATGTTATCGCTGGTATCTCTTTTGGCATTGTGATCCTCGCATTCTGGTTGGTGGTCCATGATCATGTCGACGCCTTTGTTGTCTCTGGTCAAAATGGTATGTCCACATGCCTCAGCGCTACTTTAACTTGAGTGACAGATAAATTATGATATTCAAAGGTGAAGAATGTTCTCATAGTTTCTTCTTCTGCAGTTACATTCTTCTGGGCAAGCCTTTCTCTAGTGCTGTGCTTTGCCTATCCAAAGCCAGAGTTTCCAACTCCTAGCTTTGAATTCCACACAGCATTCAACGGGGTTGCTTTCGGAATTGTAAGAACTCTGACCTGATCTGTGTATATGACTTATGGCTGCTTGATCCAAACATTTTATAGGTTCTGCTCACACAAAATACATTACTTGAAAACCGAAATAATTTAAGGCGTGGCATATGCACTCTTATTGGTTGGTTTATATATTTTAATTTGTGACTGGGATTCAGTTAGCACTCAAATCTGAAGTGTGGTCAGCAGAGAATAGTCTTTACCATTGATCATGCGTACTACAGTATATGTTTACCCAAAAGAATTCTAGGAAGGAAATCTAGCTATAGTTTCTCCTTTGTTTACCCTTATGAATCTTAGTCCTGGCCTGACATTGTTTTTGTGCACATCGATTCAGGTCTACGGCGTCCAGCAGACATACTCCCGTTTCCACAGCCCTGATGCGCCCCTCATTTTGAGCCATCAACTGCCTCTCCTCGTGTATGCCGGGAGGGTCCTGGTTGGGATCCCAACCATCCTGGCCGTGAAGTCGTGCAGCAAGGCGCTGTCGAAGTGGCTCCTGCCGGTCATGTGCAGCACCCTGGGGATCCCGATCGTATCGTCCTGCTATGTGCCTGCGCTGAAGGCATCCAGCAGCAGTTCGGACAAGCCTGAACCTGATGCCAAGCAGGGATACCTGCAGAAGGTGTTCTCGCTCTTCCCGCAGAAGGCATACGACGTGGACACCGGCATCAGGTTCGTGCAGTATGCCGGGCTCGCCTGGTCGGTGGTTGACTTGGTGCCAGTGATATTCACCCATCTGAACCTGTGAAGCCGAATTAGCGATCAAGGTTAACAGCATTTCGTTTATATCTTCGGAGGCGTCGTCCGACAAAACGGGTGATCTCTCCATGTCTCGTAGGCTGTAGATCATTGACCCCGAGCTCATTTGTGTTGTATGTTTATGTTAGCACATCCTCTACTGGGTGGTGTTTTCTGTACAGTTTCTCCAATGTAGCAACGAGGAAAGTATACACGTGAATGACCTAATTTTGTTGGTTGATGGGAACAGCTAGCGACCGCCATGTGCACCGTTGGTGCTTAAAACTGAACCCTGAGTCTCTATTGTACATAACTGCCAAAAAGTATGCTTCCTTATTTCTCACCTCGAACGGGCTTGTTAGTCTCATCTATTTTGGTCTCAACATTGCCCATGAGCACAAAAAATATGCTATATGGATTGTTATTTCTCAGTCGACCGAGAAATAACTATTTCTCAATCACCTCCTAAACCACTGGATATAACTTATTTTGCTAGCTAAGACGAGGTGAAAATTTGGTACAAAATACGAAAAGGATCAATAAACCAGGACGGAGGTAGTGTTTAAGAGTTGATCAAAACACAAGAAAGACTTGTAAACTTGAACAGAGAAAATTATGGTTTATAGAAAAGTTAATTTCAGACAAATCTAATACGGACTAGTAGAATAGAGACTACTAGGGACTTGGTTTGTTTACATATCACACGTGTATTAATGTTTCCGCTTAGTACGGTTAATTATGAAGATTTGAACAAAGAAAAATATCTTTATCATTTGCCTCTAGGGCACATCTTCAGCAAGAGAACCCATGGCCACGCGGATGGCATGATTGTTGGTGTTTGGCGTAGTGTGGCGGGCGGAGGGGTGTGAACGCTACTTCTCGAGTCTCTTGGGCAGGCCGATGGCGACAGCATTCGCGGGCGTTGTTACCTTCATGAAGGCTTCGTCGTGGTATGCTCCCTAGCCTTCATGTTGCTCCAGTTGTAAACTCAATCCTCGGGATCTGGCTATGGCGGCACTCTGGTGTTGTGCCCTTCTTGGAGTCACCACCTTGGAGTCCATGCTCCGTCGTTGTTCAGCTTCACCTCTTCGTGGTGACTTGCTCTTGGTAGGTCTCCATCTATTTCAAGCGGGTCTTTTTTACTTCATCTTTAGTTTGCTTGGTAGGGGATTGAGAAGTGTTGCGGTGGTACAAGTACTCGACTCCTATCCCTGAACATATCTTTTTGCTTGTGTCGTTGTTCAACAAGTTGGGAGCCAAGATTAAAGTTATGTCAAGGTGTCGGAGCGACAGGACAAGTGGCTTGCTAGTCAAGTGGCAGGAAGAACCAGAGGATGACAGTGACCCTGTCCCTCAGGAACATCGGCCATGAGACTCTCCTAGGAAGCGTTGCCACCAAAAAGCTTGCCATCACCCAAATGCTTAGCACACTCAATTCTCGGTGCCTCTCCCATCGTCTCTCGGTGCCCGGGGATATGTCCAAGCTCCACACCATCACCGTGGTGTTGCCGAGGTGCTCATACGATTCAATGATGACAAATGAGTCGGTGTCTCCGACTCCGGCACCCAAGTCTTGTTCCATGTACTCTTTCTTCTTGTCGTCCACTATGCGAGGACAAATGAGTCGGTGTCCCCTCAATTCTCACACATGTCTGGGTGACATTTCTTATTTATTTTACACGAGATTGATAACAATATTAGACTAATGAAAGCTTTGATTGAATCATTTTTTTGGAGCAACAAATTACATGTACGTTAGTGAGGTGAATGGAACGGGAGACTAATCCTGAAATTTTTAATGAACAAAAAAAATTGAACCAGAAATTTTACACAAAAGGTGTACGTCCAAGTTCAACAGGGCTCCCAGTTTAACACAACACACGTAAGGATCTCTCGGATTGAGAATGGAAACTGAAAGGACCTTTCTATAATAGTAGCAGTGTATGAGAGGACTAGAAAAGATGGCTGTAGGGGCCTGCGCGTGAAATCTTAATAAAATTTGGACCATTTCTCGATTTGTGCGCAGGGGCCATGCTAATCTTCTCTGTATCGTTCCAATTTTATCGGATGTCCCCGAAGGGACAATGCTAGACGCAGCGCTCAGGCTTATAAACCAGTATGTCTCTCCCTCGCTTTCCGAGGTGGGACTAAAGAACGTCTTGCTGCTCCCTGCTCAAACTACACGAAGTTCTAAATTTTGAAACTTTCAAAAAGCAAAAAAATGAACCCGGAATTTTTCTCACAAAACCACATGTTTGCATAGATGTATTCTACATAAGTATGAAATTTTATTAAGAGGAACGTTAACATTTGAGCTACACACAAAATATAAATTTATAGATTTATCATATTAGCAAAGAATGCATGTACTCCTTTTACACCGCGTATTAGAGCAATTCTAACAGACTCCTTATCCCGCGGACCCTTAAATCCGGATAAGGGACGAGAAATGCGCGGTATAAGGTCTAGATCGGCTGCGGTAGAACAGAATCTTTAAATTAAACTGTAAAAAAGAATATCCTTCATTATCCAAACCATTTTTTTCTTCTTTTTTCCCCTCTCGTAACTTCTTCCCGGTTCACACCTGACGGGCGGAACAGACAAGTTCGCCGGCCGGGCGAGCTGCCGGAATCGGCTCAGGCGACCGGGGCAGGCACGAGCGGCAGGGTGGGCAGTGAATGGGAGCGAGGCGAGTCGGACTGCTACGGAGGACGGGCATCGCGGCATCCGGAGGCGGTCGGGGGATGTTGCTGAACGGACGGGCAGCGCGGCCGAGGCGGGCAGCGCGGCTGCCAAGATGATCGACGCAGGTGACGCGGTTGCTGGGGCCGGCGACAGCCAACAGCGGGGATGGGCAGTTGCCCTAAAATTTGCCTCCCGCGAGCAGCCTTTTTAGGATACGGGGCGCGCTTCAGTTCGAGGCAAAAAACCGTATTTTTGCAGATCGCGGGGTTCTTTTACCGTGCCACTTCAAAAAATTATGGTATCGGATGTTCAAAAGGCTTTGTTCAGGTATTTTTTTACCATGAAACCATAAACTGATAGTTATTTAAACTGATACTACCTCCGACCCATATTAACGGCACACACTTAGTACAAAGTTGTACTAAGTGTATGCCCATTAATATGGGTCGCAGGGAGTAGTTATTTTAAGTGTTTACGGCATTTAAGGGGTATACTCAATGTTTTAAATAGCATGCTATCAAAAATAGCGTGACCCTTCTCCAGAAGCTACAGAAGATATAGCGGGATATAACGAAGTTACATTTAAAATAGCGTGATAAAAAATGGTGAAAACTAACCCAAATATTAAGGATTTCGGGCTTTTCAAGTTTCAACATTAAAAATGTGTCTAAATGTCGAGGCCAAATTCATGGCACATATAAAAATATGAGGCTTAAATCCACGCACAACAAAGTAATAAACTCTATAAGACAAATTGTTTTAAGCTTTTAATCAGAATCATTGGCATCATCTTCAGATGAACTAGAAAAACCATAAGATAAACACAAGGTTTTAAATAGCGTGCTATAAAAAATAGCGGATTATCAAGTTTAGCGTGATGTAACGCGTTAAAAACGTTATTAGCACTGTAGCGGTAACTTTTCGTTAAATATAGCGTAGCCCCTCAAATAAAACTATAGCGCGCTAATAACCGCGAAATAACGCGCTATTTTTTTCATTGGGTATACTAGAGTTGCTTTTAGATTTCACTTGAGCACCTCGAATTCTGTCGACTGACTGCCGACGAGAAGTCGTGTTTGCCGAGTGGAATATGTTTGTGCTCGTACGCTACTATCAGCGCACAAACGCACTATACTTCTCGCTCTCTCTCTCTCTCTGATGTGTCGGGGAAGGAAAGCGACGTAGGAAGAAGAGAAAATTGCACGTAACACCAGGCTTTGTGGAATTTGTTGCACAAAACACAGAAACAAAATAAAAGTTGCGACTAGCACAACATTGTCCCTAAAACGTTGCAGCTGACCCAAATTACTGAGTTAACGTGATAATACCTGGTAGGTTGTTAGTAATCTTTGGGTCTGGCATTAGATAGAACAGGTTATTTGCATAAGTTCGCCCTCCAAACCGGTGAGCGCTGCTGGGCATATAACACACAAAAATTAGGCAATTTTAAAACATGATGAACAATTTTAAGACTAGAAATACATTTCCTAAAAGCATTTAAAAATTACATACTACACGAAAATATATTAACACATGAAGATTGTAAAAATTATATTAATATTATTAATAAAAATATATAAACAGTTTACAAAATATTATTTTTATTACATATATATGAACACTTTTCAAAATAATACAAATAAAATAAAATGCATAAGTATTAATAGAATTACATGAATATTTATTGAAATTACAATTATATAAAGTGTATTATATAATTGTAATTACTATTAATAGAATTACATTAATATTTATTGTAATTTACAATTATAGTAGTAATTACAATTTTATAATATGTATTATATAATTGTAATTACAATAAAATTAATGCATGAGTATTATTGTAAATAAAGAATACTACCTGATCAACTAAAATAAAATGCATAAGTATTATTGTAAACGCAAGTAATTTGAGCAACACAATTATATAACAATATACCAATAACAGTGTAATGATAACAAATTAACCAAAAATTGTCTTAGATATGCGCAAGCAATTTGAGCAACACAAATATGCGCTCGTGTGATATTTTTCATTTACTTGATCGTTCTTTCTATGTGCCTCGAGGTGGTCGGGCTAGGTGGGGCCTAGGCTGTTTGCAAATTAAGTGAGTAATTTGGGCCAGCTGCAACGTTATAGGAACAAACCTGTGCTAGGTGCAACTTTTGTTTTGTTTCTGTGTTTTGTGCAACAAATGCGACAAAGCCTGGTGTTACATGCAATTTTCTCTAGGAAGAAGCCATTGTCCGTCGACATGCCTGCACTGCACGCTCAATAACACATACTCCCTCCGTAAATAATTATCTTAACTTCAGTACAATTTTATACTAATATTATTTTAGAACAGAGGAAATATATAGTTCCAACTAACGATCACCAGTGGCGATTGGGCCTGCTAGTGCTGCATCGTAGATGAAATTTTGATACTACTCAACCTAACTAGCAGTAGTAAAATATATTCGATTATATGCCACAAAAATAATATAATTGCAAACTTTATTTGAATACAAATTCAACAATGTAAATATCGTGGCATATAACTTACATTTTTCTAGTCAAATTATGAGACAAAATACAAGGGATTCAATAAACCCGGACCCCTATGGGCGACATGATTTCAAATCCTAAGCGTAAATTTGCCAAAACAATCAAGCATACCATGCGATAAAAACACCATGAGAGTATGAGACGTCAAGATCCATGAGCTACTCACCAAATACGCGCATTCAAGAAAACACAATGTTGGCCAGATGAAGACATATGGTTTGAATCATAATCAAGGTAATGGTGTTTGTTCTTCTTGCAGATGTGAAACACCTTTGCATTCATAAACAGAAAAATATCCACTGACCGGACCAAACATTTCTGTCACAGGCAAACACCACACACAATCAGTGGTCTCAACATACTAGTTGCCCTTCAAAGTATTCTATACGGTAACAAATCAATACGGGTTCACAAGACCTAACAAGGGCTCAACACATAACCATACAAACTACATTGTTCATTCATCTCTACAAGAATCATCATCAAAAGGAAAAAAAATTAGGAGAAATGTGAAAACAGGTGAAAAAAGAATGAATACAGAGGCGAATTGAAATAGCTTCCTGTCACAATACAAACGCTGCTCGATGCTCAAGCTCAGTTAGAGAAGTGAGTAACACAATGGGTCCTTCCAGCTGTAGGTAGGTTATACACTTTGATGATCACGATGCGGCGAAGCGGGGCTCGCAAACAGCCAGGGGCATCATGGGTGAAAAAATTAAGAATAACACACAGGAGATTGATTTCCAGCAAAAAGATTTATCTGCAGCCAGGAAACTTCAGCTAGTTATCACACCTTTGGTGCAGAGGCTGACACCGATTTCGCATCACAGGAAATAGTCTGGCGTTCTACGAGTTACATCTGGCTCTCCCCTTCTTGGGGCCGGCTCAAACTGCAGAATCACACATCACAACCCATAAGACCATAAGATAACAGGTAACTTGAGGTCATGACAAAACTCAATGACTGAAAATCCAAGATGTGGATACTATGCCTATCTCAAATTACGACCACAAATACAGAAAAGGTGATCCTGTATGTTACAGAAATATGTACATGAGAAATAATCTGCCAATCTCAACTTCCTCTACTGATCCATGTGTTGGTGTCAAACTCCTAACCAGTTCACGTATTATGTCACTTGAGGTACATGAGTAGATATGCCATTTTTCCTCAAAATATCATAACTATTCATCTTTACTTATCAGCAACCTACCAGAATAAATGTAAAAATGAGGTATATATATTGTACCTGGATGAAGGTATGCTCCCTGCAATCATCAACTTCCAAGATTGATGCCATGTTTCCACAGCGGTAGCAATAATTAGGTGCACTAAATATGGTGACCACTTTTTGCTCCTGTTCAATGCAGTAAAGTGTTAACCAGATATAGTATGGACCACAGACAAAAACAAGTGTGGAACTCAGGAGTAGATACTAACATGAGCCCAGTTGAATCCCTCCATGACCAACTGGTGAGCTCGAGCAATAAGTCTTAAGTTATTGGTATGATTGAACTGCTCTGATATATCCTGGAATGATAGGAGTTGCAAGGTCAGTTGAAAATTGACCGTGGAATTGGCATAATCACATTGACCAAACAAGAATTTATGTACAAGACCTGTCCGAAGGTATATCCAGCGCCTCGAGGAGAAATACCCCAACCGCATCGATCATCGGGATCAGACCACAGAAGATCACACATGGGCCCTTCATGAGGAACTTCTTGGGTGCGGTCAAAGTTGCGTATGTTATCAAGTGTCTCAATGGATGGTGATAATCCACCATGCAAGCAAAATATTTCGGACTCAACCTATAAAATGTTTGTATGTCAATTTCACTAGATAATGTATAAAAAAGAACTTGACATATAGGTCATTTTATCAATGTAAATGCTGCAGCAGTGTAATACACACCAATGCTGTCAAGGGGAAGTAGTCGAACAGATCTGTAAAGGTTTTCCACACAGTTGCATTTCCGTACCTGCAATAAATATAGGAACGCGATTCTTATAATTCAATTTGCCAATAAGAACATGCAATGGCCAGCTTTATCTCACATATGACAAGCAGAACCATAAACTGAGTTATCTTGTTATTTCAATACTAGAGTATATACAAACAAAGACACTTACTTCCTTAAGCACTCGTCATAGAATCCATAAACTTGAGTGATCTGCAAATTGATTGCCAAAATTATTCGGTCAAATTATCAGTGTTCAAAAAATGTAGTGGAACTGAAAAGATGTTTAAAAAACTACTGTAGAAGCGATGTAGGAATGTATCAGAAAAACAATGCAAATACAGGAACCAGTAAGATAATCTATATACCTGTCGGCTTTCATGGTTTCCTCTAAGAATAGTGATTCGCTGAGGATAACGAACTTTCAAAGACACCAACAGCTGTATATTTCAAGGATTGCCTTAGTCACAAGAGCTACTACAGTAACAAGATATCACAATTCTTGCTAAGCTACAAGCATATATTGCACACTAACTCTTACCGTGACAGTTTCGACAGAATAGTAGCCACGATCTACATAATCTCCCATAAACAAGTAATTTGTATCCGGACACTGATAAAAACAAGGAAGCCTTCAGTATAGTGAAGATCAAAATTTACTATTGATGACTCGAGAAGATGGCACAAAGGAAGATGAACAAGAGAACTTGTACCTTTCCACCAATTCGGAACAGTTCTGCAAGATCGTGAAACTGCCCATGAATATCACCACAGATTGTAACGGGACTCCTTACAGGCTGCAAGTATGCCAAAGAAACCACCAAAGTTAAAACAGATGGCGAAACAATAACTCAATTGTGTATCTGGCAGACAGGCGGCACATAATTATATGAAGGGGTCATTGCATAGCACAAGTTTCTCCATGGGGCTAGCTTTAGTCTGCAGGGCCCATTAAAAGAATCTAACGCATACCAGTTGCCATACACACAAAACGGTACATAAGTACATTTTGCATGAGTTCTGATAGTGACTACATCTTGTATATTTTATCCAAAACAATTGAAAGCATGGATTAAGGAAAACGCTGGAGCAAACTTTGCTGAGATGTCCAACTCCATTATCATCAAAAACGTATGGCTGCATTTATTGGTTCAACCTTTTACTAATCGATATAGTAGGACTGAAAGCCTGGCACTGTCAACTAGTAGGATCTGTTATGTGATAGTGTAGTTCCATTACCTCGGGATACATCTTAATTCCAACAGATAGAATCACCACATTCTAAAGTTTGAAAGACCAGTAATGTTCAATGTTCTGTTTATAAAACCTTACACTACGAGTTGTAACATATCCATGTCTTGTTCACTCGATTAGTACCTTGCGGCTTTCTCTTAACACCAAAATGATGGAGAGACTATTTGTGATGCACAGAACCAGGTTGAGACAAGAGGGGCTGGCCCATGGTGCATATTAGCAGGGAAGTAGAATAGCATACCTGAACATTGCTCTCCTCCATCAAGATCTCCTTAGCCTTCTCGCACAGTGCTCTAACCTGCACGGCAAATATTCTTCAAGGATCAGAGCGAATCAACGGTACCCTATCTAGCAGCTCTACGGAAGGCAGGCACCAATTTGGCCAAAGGTGGAAATCTAGCGGTTTGGGGACAAGGCATATATAACGAATCCAGCCAAGAACAAGCAGCGGCCAAAATTCGTTTCTTTTTCATTGAGGGGAGCAGCCGCAAGAATCCAGCGATTGCGTAGAAGCGCGATTACATGGGTGCTGGGGGCTCATCCCAATCAATGTGACCCTGCGTAAGAAGGAAGGGCCGTGGAGCAGCAATTGGTTGGTCGCGACCGCGAGGCCAGCCGGCGACGAAGCAAGAACCGCCGCAAGGACCGACGAAACGGCCATTTCTGCGCAAGGTAGCGGCGAAACGGAGGCCTCGGAACCCCGATCTTGGGCGGAGCCCTGGCGGGGGTAGGAATTGGGCCAGATCTGGCGGCAGGGCGAGAAAGAAGAGAGGCGGGCGGGAGGGCGGTTGGGTTGGTTACCTCGGCCTCGGGGAGGGGCTTGCACTGCATGAGGCGCTCGATCTGGTCGTCGAGGCCGCCATGGGGGCTGCTCATCCTCGCCGGGGGTCCACCCTGGGCAGATCTCGCCGCCGCGGGAGGGGGGGAGGGAAGGAGAGGTGGGGAGGGGAGGGGAGGGGGGGCAAAAGTTCTGGAAAGGTGGGAGCGGCGGTGGTTATATAATTGCGCGGTGTGGATTGGAATGGATTGGCCTGCGCCTGCTATAGCGGCGAGGCTCGTGGTGGTGGTGGTGGTGGTGCTGGTGAAGTGGTCGACGGCCAGCGACAGGGAGGGAGGGAAGGATGGTTGTGCTTGTGCTGTGAATGATGTGATGATAGTTGGGGTTGGTAACAACGATCGATGTAGGAATATGTCGACTCGAGGTAGAATAAACTACGTGTAGATCTCGATGGAGTACTAATAAATTCTAAGAAATCCTTCTTGTAGGTGATGGTGATGGTGATGATGGTGTGTTGGAATATGAATTTTTATTTTTCACCTTGATGACGTCTGATGCGGTATTGTTGATAGGAATGTGGATTTGTTGGCTCTTTTCGAATTTTGGTAGTTGATGTAAGGAGAGGAATTGGGTTTCAACAATGTGCAAGTGGTTCATCTCATGTCCTAAGCAATTCGAACAATGTTTAACCCGCTCACGTGGCGTGTTGATCACTGCCACGTCGATATGAATCACACCAAGAACAACTAGCTAGAATAATATTTTGCACAAACGAACCTAGTAGAGCTCTCCTTCTTATTAGTGGTCTCTCTCATCTTCTTTCCATACGCAAATCCTCCTAATTCTCGAGGTAGTCGATTCCACGGTGATAGAAAAGTCGTCATAGAAGTCATGGACATGGTCTCGGAAGGTCGGGGAGCCCTGACACCGTGCGGCGTTGGTGGAGCTTCGCTAGGGAGCGCATGATGGTGTCAAGCTCGACCACCATCGTGATCTCGGTGTCGTGCTCGGCAAGCTCCGACGCTGCCCTTTTCAAATTGTGGTGTTGTCTTCGTATCTTCCTCCATTGGCATGGACTTCGTCGTCAACTGCAACAATTGTATCCCTCCTCACGCCACTGCGAGCACCTCATGGTCATGCACCTACCCCACACACCCAAAAAAAGTGATTGAGACAATGGTTGGAGCCATAGAGACATCACTCCCAACCAATCGAACGACCACGAATAGTACCTCACACTCGTTACATTCCTTGTACATTTCCCTCGCCACAATTCACCTATTGGCCTTGCTCACCTTCACCCCTCCGTGGATTTGGCCTCACCACCACCATAGCCTCGGCGTGATCAAACTCCGTCAAGGTTGCGGACCTACGTCTTCTCTTTTTTGAATGGGAAAATAATAGATGCAAAATGTTATTTTATTCAGTTCTTTCTGGTGGGACATGTGTTGATATGGCAATGGTCACACAAGATCTTGAGCGGTAACGGATTTGTACTAAGCCAATAATTGATTACGTTCCAGTCAAAACAAACATGATCTGTCGTTATGTGTTATCGGTGTAAACGAGTTACGTTTACAACCTTAGGAACCAAACACCTCCTATATGTCATTCGTCGAGTGATAAAGAGTATTCAAACATGCTGAATCAAATATTTGTGGGTCTTTTAATGAACCACATTAAATTTGGTTTTGCATATTAATGGTACTAGATGATACCCCGCGCGTTGCTGCGGGAACTATTAACAAATACTTTAATGTTTTAAAACATGAAAAATTTATGAAACATATTATAATTTGATTATATATTTTTTTGAAAAAATATTGTTTAGAGTACAAATCTAAGATAATTTGATGAAAATCCAAAAATATGTGTGATTTTTTGCTTTGTTAATCTATTACCTTGACAAGATATCGGTGAGATGATAAGAGACGAAGTGAAGTTGAGTAGAGACAGTGCAAACATCTCCGCCCTTGATTAAACCTAAAACAATGATAACAACTAAAGATGTGCATTCATAGAAAATTTGTCGCATAGAAAAATAACATGCGAGGTAACTTATAATTTGATTTTCTATAAATAAATTATTTATAAATCGTGGAGCTAAGTGCATAATTTTTTTTAAATATTTATTTGTGATGCATGGAGAATTAATGAGAGCATGTGCATGAAGAGTTGGTGAAAATTAGTTTTTGCATGATGAACCTACTTGATGATGTCGATATCTTGCATGTCAAGATAAAAAAGTTTGTGAGGATGGATTATTTAGGTATTATAGATTAGTGTGGGTAAACAGAGGCTTTTTTTTTGGTTCATAGGATAGGATATCATAGGAATAGAAAACTAATAGAAAATGAGATGTCATGTATCTCGAATCATATGCATAGAAATCACGGAAAAGATGTTATTTGGTTCACGTTATAGGAGTTTTTGGGTTAAATCTAGATTAATATTTATTTTTCTTTAGAATTTGAAGAATAGAAATAGTTTATATATAGGAATACAGGATTCCATTCCTATAAATCAAAGGGCTCTAAAAAAAATGTTATCCTATAAAATCTTCCATATAAAGTTTCTTCAAACCAAAGAAAATGGAAGGGCTTGTTTGGAGGCCCGAGATCCTTTCGAAATCCTTTTAATTTTCCTGGGTAAAAAATCCTAACCTGACATCAGAAAAAAATTCTCCATCTCTTCACCTATCTCGATGGGGTTTTGTACCCTGAAAATGATTTCACGTTTAATCAAACCAACCCCAAATGGTGGCTGTACTTTTTGGTCCGAGGAGAGGTGGCATCTTCTCATTGGAGACGGAGCCGGCATTCTCGGCCAGGAAATTAAGCAAGGAATCCAAGGATAGATAGCAGGAGAAAGCGCCACCAAACACACAAAGCACAGCGGACGGCCCAGCTGCTTCGCGACCACAATGAGGGCGCTCCCCATGGCCGTGAGCCGCGGCGCCGTCGCCTGCGCCACCCCGGCCGCCGCCGCCGTCCCCCGGAGATCCATGCTCCTCTCCACCGCTGCCGCGGGCGCAGGTAAGCCCACGTCCCTCCACCACGTCAACCAAAAGCATCCGGCTCACTGATTCCTCGTTCGTCTGTTGCCTGCTTCCCGGAGCAGCGCTGCAGTCCGACTCCATGAGGCTGAGCGCGCCCAAGCTCCGGGTCTCGGCGGGCGCCGCGCAGGCCGCGGCCACCTCCTTCTCCAGCAAGGACGAGGCCTTCGCGTGGGCCAAGAAGGACAACCGGCGGCTCCTCCACGTCGTCTACCGCGTCGGCGACATCGACAAGACCATCAAGTCAGCCCGCCGGCCGCAACGCACCGCCGCCATTGGTGCGTCCTTGTTTACCGGAGGGTGGTTCTGACGGGAGTACCGATGGATGGATGCAGGTTCTACACCGAGTGCCTGGGCATGAAGCTGCTGAGGAAGCGCGACATACCCGAGGAGAAGTACACCAACGCCTTCCTCGGATACGGCCCCGAGGACTCCAACTTCGCCGTCGAGCTCACCTACAGTAAAAATTTACCACATTTACATGGCACAGCAAAAATAAGTGCATTGCATTCTCATCGTAATTTCATCGCCTGACGATGATATATTCATCTGTCTGCAGACTACGGGGTCGACTCGTACGATATCGGACCGGGGTTCGGCCATTTCGGCATTGCAACTGATGATGTAACACACATCTCATAAGACTTTATGATTATTTCGTAATGAGCAGGATGATGCTATGTTGAACATTGATGTGCCTTGGATGTTGATGGTTTGGTCGCGGCAGGTGGCCAAAACTGTTGAACTCATAAGGGCGAAGGGAGGCAAGGTGAGCAGGGAGCCTGGCCCTGTCAAGGGTGGCAAGACCGTCATCGCCTTCATCGAAGACCCCGACGGCTACAAGTTCGAGATCCTAGAGAGGCCACGGACTCCGGAGCCACTATGCCAGGTGATGCTTCGTGTTGGCGATCTCGACCGAGCCATAGGCTTCTACGAGAAGGTAGGCAGCTCAAAACTGCTTGTTGTTCACGACAGTTCAGCATCTTGTTGCATTTCAGTGATCACCGCAATCGACACCTTGTTTGTCGCCAACTTGCAGGCTTGTGGTATGCAACTGCTACGGAAGCGAGACAACCCTGAGTACAAGGTGATCACTCTGCTAAGACTACCATCTAATTTCGTGTAAACTGCCATCTGCTTAAGCTTAACTAGACAAACTCTTGTGTAGTATACGGTGGCGATGATGGGGTACGGACCTGAAGAGCAGAATGCGGTTCTGGAGCTGACCTACAACTACGGGGTCGCTGAATATGACAAGGGGAATGCCTATGGTCAGGTATGGATAGATAGACTCCATTGCCTTTGTAATTCAGATGATCTGAACCTATAGATGTAAGATGTTGTTGTGTCGCTAAGTTCTTGGTATGATGTTTTTCTTTTGACAGATCGCGGTAGGCACCGATGATGTCTACAAGACCGCCGAGGTGGTGAAGATGTTTGGAGGGCAAGTGGTGCGGGAGGCAGGCCCCTTGCCGGGGCTCGGCACCAAGATCACGGCCATCCTCGACCCTGATGGCTGGAAATCGGTATCACCTTATTTATCCCTGTCATGCTGATCTTCAGAGTTCAGACCACTCGTTGCTCATCGATTTGAGACTCATTACCTGATTATTAATTTGTCATGCAGGTGTTTGTTGACAACATTGACTTTGCCAAAGAACTGGAGTAATCATGTACGGACGTTGACTTTTGCCGAAGAAGTGTAAGCATGGACTCTTTACATTTTGCCATCGTTGTAAACATGAGCGCATAGGCTTTGGGAGAAGTTTTAATCTCTGAATAACAACAAATGGAGGAGAGGACAGCGAGAGCCAACTCCAGTTGTATGGATGCCATTTCCTCTAGAGAAATTCAATTTCGGATGGGAAATTTGAGCAAGTTTGAAATGTGAGCTCAGAAGAATGTGGTTTGATCACACTGTAAAAAAAATGATATGATCCAACATCATGAATGATACGTGTGCCTCCATGACTGTATAGGAACTCCGCTCCGCCAAGGAAAACGTGGATCCACCCCGCCTTTTCCTGCCGTTGGTTATAGTGACGATAGTGGTCTTTTGGTCGTCGATGGGCCTCAATATAAATTTAATTGTATTTGAGGTGATTTCACATTTGATAGATTTTTATAACAGATTCAAGTATTTTTTTGTAAAAGGGAAATTAATAAAGTTTTATAATAATGTCTCCTAAAATTCATGCAAAGCTTGGTAAATTAAGGGATAAGGGAATCGACACCTAAAAAAAGAGAGGATAGAATTGAACAAAACCAACATTATTTATCCGGCTTGTTTACCATCATTAGTCGACACAAGCACATCGACAAAGAGAGTAGCCATTCCAGGTAAGGCCTCATAAGCACTGCGTCAGAAGGTGTCCCCCTCCCGGTTCGCTCGCTCGCCCCCCCGCGGGCGACGGGCGGACCACCCCCTCCTCCCGCCTCCAGCCCCCTCTCCTCCCCTCCCCCTACCGCCGCCGCCGGCGAGGGCCGCCGGGCCTTGCCCGCGTGGTGCTGGCGGCGACGGGCCGGACTTTCCCCGCGCGCGCGACGGGGGGCGCGGGGCCCCTGTCGGCGGCGGTGGTCTGGTGCGGCGGCGAGGCCGCGGACCAGGTGGTCTCCAGCGCGGCGGCGCGGCCGTTGGCCGCGGAGCTCCTTGGCGGCGAGGTTGACCGGCGGCGACGCCCGCCTCAGCCCAGATCTGGGCCCCCTCGGGCCGCATCTGGGTTTGGGCGGGCCGGCGGGTACAAGCGTGGTGATGGTGCTTCCGTCTGGCAGGGAGGAACGACACGATCCTGGGTGCTGGCAGCGCCTCGGCCGGCCTGCTGCAACGTCGCGACAGGAACTTCACGGGTCCGGCGAGACCCGGCCGGGCCAGTAGGGGCCTGGTATGTTCCTATGCGGCGTCAGTTTGGCTACTGCGTAGATGGCAGTGGAGGTCGGTCCCTCCCGCCTGGCTGTGGCGCTGCTATCCCCGCGTCGGGTGTTCCTCTTCTTCCTTTCGGCCCCGTGTTGATGGCCACAGTGCGGCGACGAGGATGGCGCCAACATGGTGGTGGCGCAAGCTGGTGGGCGGCTAGTTGGTGGTGCACTTCGGTCTATCTGGGTTGGTGGGGTAGGAGGTCGGGAGAAATCCCTGCTGGCTTGTCCAGCCCCGACGCGGTGACGCCTTCGGTGCCGCCATTCCTTCATGAGGGGCCTCGGGAGTCTCCTCTCCACTGCCCTTCGCGTACAGGAGAAACCCTCGGATTCGTCCGAGCAACAGCGACGTCGTCGTCGCTCTCCTTCCTGAAGGTGTTGCTTCGTACTCGGTGCATCGGAGTGCTAGGAGCGTGGTGGATTCTTTCGGTGGGCGCAGCGGTTGCGGGTCTTCCTCGTTTCGTCGGGCTGTCGTTGTCGGCCCTTATTTCTTTTCTTGTTTCTCTCTTTTTTTGTTTTGAGCTCGTTTGTGCTGCGGCTCCAGCTGGTTTTATGTATCGTGTGGTTGCTATATCAATATAGCGGGGCGAAAGCCTTTTTTCGCGCGGTAAGGCCTCATAAAGGAGGAAACCGATACCTCAAAAAAAGGAAGGAAGGGGAAACTAGGCAAACCAACAATACACGACTATATTATTTATGGGAAACACTTGGTATCACCCGAGGGATCACGCAGTGCCTGGTCCGTCAACTTCCCTGCACAACACTTGACCAAGTGGGGCCGGCACATGCCCCCTTGCAATGTTATCTCTTTCGATGAGCTCTCCTATGCAATTCTCTCTCCCTCATTCCCATCTCTCCTTCATCAAAGAGTAGGCTCCCATGTCATCACGCGTCTAGTCCCCTTCACGCCTCCATCTCGATCTTGCTACCACTCCATCGATTCCTCTACCCTCTCGGATCTTGCCAATTCACCTTGAAGACCTCTAGCAACGGCTCCTTCGTGTTGGCTAAAGCTCCACGTCCTCGATGTCGCAGGCATCGCCAACGCCACAAAGCCTACTAGTACGAGCACTGCATCAGGACCATCCGTTCCAAGGTCTGTGGCACGCTCAAACTCGTGAGCAGTGTTTGTAAAGGGAGTTAGAGATGCACGCAACATAAAATCCATGTTGTAATGAATGATCTCGGGCTGGTCCATGTTGTAATGAGTGACTAAAGGCCCAACCCACATGATTGTTGTTACTTTGTAATGAGTGACCAAAGGCCCAACCCACATGTTCATTGTTACTGCAACATGGTCCATGTTGTAATGGATCATTGCAACATGGTCCCTGTTGCAATGGTTGATAAAAAAATCATGTCACAAAAATTTAAAGGCGATCACAACACGATCCATGTTAAAATAGATGATCACAATATGATTTGTGTGTTAAAATAGACTACCACAACATGGTTTGTGTGTTAAAATGAGTGAGCACAACATGATTTATGTTGCGATGATTTGACAGGCAACATGAAACGAATTAAACGGTTGTTGATTCAAAAAATCGATCACATCATCTATTATATATATCCAACTTAAAAAGTTTGGGGCGCGACCAGACAGAAGACGAACAACCGTCCCATCTAAAACAAAAATGCTAGATCAATGTGCTATTACGGGGCTCCCACGGGTCTTTTTTAATTTTTTAGCGCCCCTCCCCCCTGGGTTCTTCCTGGGTGCTCACTCTCCATTGATTCAATCACATTCTGCTAAACCAAAATCTATTCGTAATTATGGAAAGAAGAAAATCTATCCGTAAACACCACGTAATACCCCCCGTGGATATAGCATTGCTACATCTAAAAAAGGCCCAATGGCCCAAACTACGCCTCTCTCGTCTCGCCGCCTCCTTGTCTCACCACACCAAACCTGGGATCGGTTTCCAGGTCGGTCGCCATGGCCGCCGCCGCCGCCTTCCCCAACTGGGTGCTGCTGGAGCACTTCGTCTTCCGCAGGGACGACGAGAAGTCCTTCCCGGACGACACCGAGGCGCCCATCAGGGCCTCCGGCACCACCTCCTGGAACGCCCCCTTCTCCATCGCCTTCCGCCTCGCCGAGCCCCCGCTCCCCTCCCGCCTCTACGCCCACATGCCAACCTTTCCAGATCCCAGGAAGACGAGGCCCTTGGCCATCCTGGCGGCCCACCACCACCTCCTCCTCCTCCGCGTCGGCACCGACACCCCTGCGCTGGTCCAGGAATTCCCACGACACCTCCTCGCTCAAAGCTCTCCCGCCCTGCACCGAGCCGTACACGGATTACACCAGCGCCGACCACCGCCAGCCCCGCGTCCGTCCTCTCGAGTACGGCGAGCGGCGCCTGCTGGCGGTCCGATCCATAGGCCTCCTGTGCCGAGGCGACGGCGAGCACGAGAAGGAGTTCGCGGTGGCGGAGCTCAGCGTCTTCGTGTCCGTCAAAACCAAGGCCTACGCCGACATCTGCTTCCTGCGCTCACCCGCGCCAGCTTCAGCCGGCCCCGTGCTCGGCGGCGAGTGGAACTCCATGCGCGTACCAGTCCTCGGCGTGGCCGCCAATGATCCATGGAAGCTCTGTTGCTGGGACACCGACGCCATCGTCCCCGTCAACAACCGCTGGCTGTGCTGGATCGACTACCACCGCGGCATGCTCTTCTGCGACGTGTTCGCAGAGCCCACCCCCACCGTCTCCTTCCTCGCTCTGCCTCTTGATGAGCTCCCTGGTCCTCACGCTTCCCGTGAAATCAAGCCGCTTTTTTTTTTTTGCGATAAGAAATCAAGCCGCTTAGCCGGTTGTACCGCGGCGTGTCCGCCATCGACGACGGCCGTGCGCTCAAGTTTGTCAATGTCAACCGCCATGACGGCATTGGTTACGGGGAACTGGAATCCGGCTCGCGCTTCACCGTCACCTGCCATACCCTCGCGTTGGGTAGCACGGCGTGGAAACTAGACTGCAAGATCACTTCCGATGAGCTCTGGTCTGCCAGTCCCCCTGAGCGGCTTCCACGCACCATTCTTATGTTTCCTCAAGTTGACATGGACAGGCCGCATGTAGTGCATTTTATCACCAGTGAGTTCAAATACGTTATCAAGAAGATGTGGGTGGTCGCCATTGATATAAACACTAAGATTGTGGAGTCATTTTCCCAGTATGTCCATGGGAAGGAGGGCCTTGAAACTGAGGACGCTGACTTCACCAGATCAAGGTGTAGCGCTCCTATGTCTTTCCTCCCGTGTGAATTCTTCAGGTTCCTTCGTCTATGAAGGTGATAATGATAATAGTTTCTATCTACCACTTAGTGCTTAATAGTTTTTCAGTTTTGCCTTTTTTAGTGCAAGTTTTGGTTTTTTTTATCAGTCCAGTGGAAACAATTGGCTTTCACTTTTTTTTCTCCGATGTCTATTTTATGTGCTACGATTCGTGCTTGTCCGTTGTCGCACGTCGCTTTCAGGTGTTTTTTGAATTTAGTGTGCCTCCCACTCATCGATATGTTTCTGGTCGAATTTACACTTCTTAGAGCCTGTTCGAAAATCCTGCGCTCCAGGGCTCTGCTCCTGGAGCCAAGGAAGTGGCACCGAACGGTAACTGCTTCGCTTCTTGAGCGGCAGGAGCGGAGCGCCCAGCAAGCTATTTTTTTGGGAGTTGCCCAAGTGACGCTCCGGAAAAGCGAAAAGGTGGAGTTGAGAAGAGAGGAGCGGAAGGCTTCCGAACAGAACAGGCTCTTATTGTCATGTTTTAGTTCTCAAACTGCATTGTAAGGGCAATAGCTAAATATTGTATGTCGAGTTAGAAGCTTTCAAACTTACAAATAGACTGTAGTTACGGTGCCTTACGTCTTGTATTTTTGGTTAGTTTTCATTTTGGAATTTCCTAACCATGTTTATCAACTAGTTATACCAACAGTTAAAATTACTTTCTGTAAATTACATGGTGTGAATCTGTCTTTTACGGTTACAATGTCTCATTCTTGTTATTTTCTAATGATACTTATCAACTAGTTATACTGCAAGATAGATACTAAGTTCAAACTAGCTCAATGTAGTTACAATGGTGCACTTTACATGGTAATTCAGTAGTTCAAACTAGCTAACATTGCTCCCTTAATTACAATGTAGTTTAGGACAGTATAACCGGACCTAAAGCGAGGTCTCATAGCTTTTCGGCCGTTCATTTGTGTGATTAATTAGTTCCTAGCAGTCCGATCTCTATTAGCGCTGCATTTTCGAGAAATGGGCCAACTGTCTTAAGGAGACGCTACTCCGGAGGAAAAATCCGCATTCTCTCATTTATTGGGCCTATGCACCACGGCCCAACAAGCACATATATATCTACTCGCGTGAAAAACCAAAGGCAGAATCCGCGACGATTGGATCCGACCTGGGTCTCTGCAGAGCCCGTCGCGCTCCGCCGCCGCATACGATGCTCATCAGGACAAACTACAGAATGGATCTAGGAGGCGCTGCAGAGGAATATATATCAGGGATGTCGTGGCCCGGTCGATGTGCCGTTCTTCCCTTCTTCTGCGAGGGGATCCAGCCCAAGTGAATCAGCGAACACGCGGGATGCAGCGTGCAGTCTCCCAACATCGGGTTGGCACCCTATCATCATGCGTCGCGGAACTTCCTTCCGGAACCCCATCTGGTCACGGCGAGGTTCTGGCCACTTTTCCAATTTGTGGAGAGGTACGGCGAGCAGCAGCGCCACCGCACCCTTGATGAGAGCAGATGCTTCCACTCGCTAAACAGGGGATCCGAACCGCCGTCGTCGTCTATCAAGAAACGTTGGCTAGAAGGGGAACGCAAGGCCCGGTGTCCGATGTCCATCGCCTCCTCATCTTCTCCACGGCAACGCTTCTAATCTTCTCCATGAACGGTAATTACTCTACCACCTATTGATTTCCCTCTTTCTATTCATCTTTTCCACCAAATCTTATTTCTCAATCTCCTATTAATTTTTTTCCATAAGGAAACATATCAATCTAAGAGTAAGAATAACCGATGTAGCTGCTATATACTGCAGCCACCCGATCGGTCTGGCCTCACCAAGAGAAGGTGGTGGAGGAGTAGGTCATGAGGATTTCAGGTTTTTGATTCTCGCTGCTGCCCATATGCTTCTCCTTCAGCGTCCCATTGCGGCCATCTTACGGTAGGTGGCGCTCCACCAGAAACACCAAGGAGTTACACACTTTGTCCAGACATGCACCATGGTGGGGAAGAAAACACTTCATCAAGGATTCAATTGACCTTGAGAAACATAAAGCGTACTACAAGTCATGAGAAGAAGCTACGAATCAATATCCCCTCGCCAATGATTTGCCCACAAGGAGCCCTCGCCATATGCAGATAGACTGCAAGATTGACCACAAAGACTCGTGTCGACAAATGGTTATCTCATCCTTAAATATTCATATTTATGCAATTTTCTCTTTTCATTTGCCATGTCAGCTTAGGTAATTAACATTATATATTATTAGATTTGTACCTATTGAACAATACCAACTACTCGTGTCACCTTTTCACTGACGCACTAGGATGAAAAGTTTCTATATGCATGTACATGGTGTGATGCAGCCACACAACCTTCCCTGCCTCTCGTCCCTTGACACGTACGTCGCCTGTAAATAATTTGCGTTGCTCTCCTCCTGATGCTTCACAATATTTTTATACCATCATAGACTTAGTCATAAGATTTCTGAATCTGTAAAGATGTTACCAGATTTTGCCCGTACTATGCTTTCTTCTTCTACAGATCTGGTAGAAATCTAACTGTTCTTCACAAGTACTCTTGCTTTTATGTGAAAAGTGTGCTGAACACATAATATATATTTGTCGGATTTTATACCATAATTGTTTTACAACCCAAACATTGATATATCAACCTCAGTTTGTTTTAAATAAGAGAAAGACACTTCATTGTGATTTTTCTATTATAGTGATCATTTGAGTAAACGTATATATGTTTCAGCAGGCTATTTCTACCACGGTTTGTCAAAATTTAATTGTTTCATTTTTTAGTTATTATAGGCCTGCATTGATTTTTACTAGTGCATGAGGCGTGCACTGTCAGGTATATGAAGAAAACAGATGTTTAAATACATAATAGAAAACAGATGTTTAAATACATATTCCTTGTAGGTAACTTATTCATCACATATGACAATTCATATTAGGAATCATCGTTTTTTATTTATTTGAACGCGACCATGATTCCCATCGACGGCTGTATTCTAGCGACATAACATGCAAAACAGCTAGTAACTGATAACATACTTCCCACGCATACAAAAATCTATCAATATCAGTTGACCAAATATTTACAGCTGTGTATGCCGATTGCCGAAGATTAAGTTCTTCGCTTAATTCCATTTAGTTAAAGGTTGTAATGGCCTTCTATTGGTGTTAGACAAAGAGCAAGAAATCACACGCAAATTCCAATGAAATTAATTAGCTTATTTGGGTGGGACTATACGTTCACTTCTCCTGAAATTTCTACACATGAATGTGTGTCCTGCTCTCCTGAAATTTCTACACAAAGTCAATACTCCATCGATGCCACAAAACCGCAAACCAGTCCTCTCTATCTTCTGACACTTTAACGGCTCGAGCGAGTATGAGACAACGGCGGCCTACTCGCCCGCCTAGGCCATCGACGGAAGCGAGGCACGAAAGGCTTTACCTTGGCTGGGTATCGAGGCAAAGCCTGACCACGCTAGCGCCACAAAATTCTCCCCAGTGTCCCACATCTGAGCCGCCGCTCAATTGGGCGGCCACGGCCTCGCTGGCCGACCAGCGAGCAGCCCTACGGTATTTAGACGACACAACAGAAAGTCCTCCTTGTTGCTGGAGATAGAGAGGTAGATTAAAGCAGAATTTTGCGAAGCTAGGAGCAGGACCTGAAGATGGGCGTAGAAACCGGCGCACATCTAACTGAACTGACCAATCGCCAAATAGGGGGATGAGTAAAATCAGATCCAACTTGAGAAGGAGAAACGAGGTGGAAAAGAGATCAAATCAAGAAGAAAAAGGAGGGAGCACTGGCAACAGCCAACCGGGCCATTCGTGATGAACGGAGAGCATGGAGCCACAGCGGGAAGGCAGGTCAACGGGAAGAACGGGGTGAAATGCGTGTGAGAGATAGAATGGTATGGGGAGAGCGAGGAAGTGAGGGTGTGCCATCCCTGACTACAGCCAGAGGAGCAGAGCATTGAAGCAAGGATCGGGAGAGCGAAGGCGAGGCCATGCGGAATGGATGGCCACGGAGGAGAAAATGGGGATCACAGCTTCTTTAGCGTCTCTCCCACGCCGCACGCCGTATGACCACTGTGTGCACAGGCGTGACGATGCCACAGTGCAGGGATGGGGGGGATGACGAGAGTAGCCACAGGAGGGAGTGGAAACGGCCCAACAGGGAAGCGACACAGGGACTAAGAAGACCAGGCTCCAACGGGGCTGTGCGGGCCGCCAACCGAGTTTTGCAGGGTCCTGGCAAGGCTTCAGCGGGCCGTATGCAGAAGCATCATCTGCCGTCCAATTGGAACAGAAACGATCGAATCGAACGACTCCAAACAACAAACACGACGTGGATACCTTCGGCGTTGAGAGCCTTGCGTAGAACTTCTCTCGGAGGATGTGCAAAACTATGCTCTTTCCAAGACTTGAAGGTGCTAGCCTCTCAAGAGCCCATTTTCTGTGGCTTCTCTCCTATCTCTGACATAGAGAAAATGTAAAAAGAATAATTATGTGAATGTATTATTTTAATTTCAAATAAATATTCCCACCTCATATATTTACTTAGGCAAATGGTGATGAATGATGAGAATAATATTCTTGAAAGCTCTTAGTGTCTCTTCTTTTATCTAAACTCACTACTACTACTAAAGTGCTTTTTCAAATAGTTGTGTGATTTTGCCAAAACCAATTGTACGTTGCCATACATGTTCCCTATTATGTAACTCAAAAATTTGAACTATTCTTTTTTTACTAGGGAGGTGTGGAATCAATCATAGTCTATTTTGTTTGTGGAGCCATTGTTTTTCTCTAAGCGTTGTATGTTTTTTCAAGACCATAATTTTATCTGCCAAATGGTTGTTGTATTTCATAAGTGTAATAGATTCTTATATCAATGTGAACTTCTGAAAGGACGTGGATGTCGCCTAGAGGGATGGGTGAATATGTGTTTAAAATAATTACGGTTTCGGCTTGAACAAATGCGGAATAAAACTTAACGTTTAATTTGCCAAGCAAGAAACCTAAATAAGCTAGGCTCAACTATGTGCACCAACAACTTATACTAAGCAAGATAAACAACTATGTGATAGCAAGATATATGACAAGAGCACTATGACTATCACAAAGTAGGTGCACAAGTAAATAGGTTGACTAGAAGAACAACCTATGGGACAAGCAATGTACAATAATATGAGCAAGCACAACATAAACAAAGTAATAAGCTTGCTCAAAGTAAAGGTAGAGATAACCGCAAGTGGAGCCGATGGAGACAAGGATTTGTTACCGAAGTTCCTTCTCTTGCGAGAAGTACGTCTCCGTTTGGAGAAGGTGAGGAGCACAATGCTCACACGAAGCCAACGAGGGCCACCCTATTTCTCCTCACGCTCTTACCAATGCAAGATGCCGTGATTCCACTATTAAGACACTTGAGGGCGGTCACCGAACCCGTACAAATGGCAACCCTTGGGGGCGGTCACCGAACCCGTACAAATGCTCGGGGCAATCTCCACAACCGAATTGGAGACTCCCGTAGCGTCCCGAAGCTTTCCACCACAATGATTGAGCTCCGCACAAACAAGCCTCTAGGTGCCAACGCACCTACGAGGTACAAGCTCTAGAGTGCCAATGCACTCGAGAGTAGCTATCTTCTCAACTTCACTCACTACAAAGAATCCTTGGAGAGAACTCAAACCGATGCACCAAATGCAATGGCAAGAGCACACGAAGTGCTCAAGTCCCCAACTCTCAAATCCCACCAAAGCAACAAAAGCTATGGAGGAATATGAGAGGAAGAACAAGGAGAACACCAAGAACTCCAAGATCTAGATCCACAAGGTTCTCCTCACTTAGAGGAGAGATGGCTTGGTGGAGAATGTGGATCTAGACCTCCTCTCTCTTTTCCCTCAAAAAGGAGCAATAATCATGGGAGGGAAAAGGAGTAAGCAAGCTCAAAGAGGTCAACAACGGGGGGAAGAACTTGCACAAAACGGGTGGAGACAAAGGAGGAAGAAGACTCCCTTTTATAGTCCCCCACGAATCCAGCCGTTGGAACCCGTTGGCAGCCCACAAACTGATGTGCGAGGTAATGATAGTGATTTCTCGCCCTTCGTTGGTAAACCCCAAGTGGAAGGCGTGATGTAGCACAACAGCAAATTTCCCTCAGTAAAGATACCAAGGTTTGTCTCCAGTAGGACTCCAGAGATGATAAGTAGTTGTCAGCGGCGCAACTGACGCGGAACTGCACACAAACACAAATAACTTTGTTCCCAACGAAGTTCAGAGAGGTTGTCAATCTCATCCGGTCTTGTTGTTCACAAAGGATCAAACACAAGGGATAATGATAGCAACTGAAAGTAAAGCAGAAAAGTAAATGAGCGTGTAAACAGTAATGATGATATGGACCGGGATACGTGATGTTCATTAGTGATGTCTCTCTCCCAAAAGACGATAAAACTGCTATGCGAGGTGAACAAATTACAGAAGGGCAATTGACAGGATTATGAACGCACCGCAATGCTAACTATGCTACAAAAGAAAGGAAGTGGCCCAAAAGCACGGCCAGTACGCCAAAATAAGTAGACCGAAATCCAACTGCATCTACTACTAATCATCCACCTTGAGATATCTATCCAGAACATCTCGCTGGTATTAAGTTGCGAGCCCCACCCAAAGTGTAAACCCAAAGCAACAGGCAACTGCATTAAAAAGCACTTTGCGTAAAGTAAACAATCCTTGTAACCGCGGTTACAAGCACCGTTGTTTTCCCCCTTGTGGCAACAGCACATCCCCTAAACTCATGTTTCTGTCACTCAAGCTAGTCATCAGGGGGCATGAACCCACAATCGAGCATAACGTTCCCTCTTGGGGTTACTACCTACTACTTGGCCAAAGCAATAAACAGCAACGGAGAACATGCAAAAATTACTTAGGAACAAAAATATAAGAGATAAGAACCAAATATATTACTCAATCACAATCTGAACATAATCTCATAATCCATCAGATCCCATCAAACTCAGCATAGCAACAGTAGAAAGATTACAAAAGTGCCTCGATCATGTAGGGCAGCTCACGAGGTCTAAACCATGAAGAACAAAGAGGGGAGGAGAACATCACATAGCTACTGATCACGGACCCATGGTCCAAGGAAAACTACTCACGAGACATCCGGGAAGCATCCATGGTGGAGAGGAGACTCCCGGAGGTCGGCCCTCCCTCCGGCAGGGTGCCGGGAAGAGGTCTTCTGGTGCTCCCGATCTCGGAAGCGCGGCGGCGGCGGAACAGAGGAGAGATCGCGAAAAGGGTTCTGTTCTCGGAAGTTTCCCGTGACGGAGAATATATAGGCGAAGGGGGGCAGCCAGGAGGTCCACCAGGGGTCCAGGCGCCCCCTAGCGCGGCCAAGCCCTAGGGCGCGCCACCAGGGCGCCTGGGCCCCTGATGGTGGCCCTCTGGCCCCACCCAGGTTCTTCCGGAAGGTTCCTTCACGCTGATTTTTTATCTGATTTTTCCCGAATTTTTGGAGCACTTTTTATATGGGGGAAAACTGAAATAGAAAAACAGCAGAAAACAGGAACTGGCACTGTGGTGCACTGAGTTAATAGGTTAGTCCAAATATGATCAAAAGTGTATGAAAGTGTATCTAGATCATAGCAATGTCACACAAAACATGCATGGAGCAAGCAGAAATTATAGATACGTTTTGGACGTATCAACATCCCCAAGCTTAATTCCTGCTCGTCCTCGAGTAGGTAAATGATAATGGCATAATTTCTGTGGTGACATGCTGATGGCGCGAGAGTTTTCTCGCCCTTCGTTCGTGAGACCCAAGTGGAAGGCGTGATGTAGCACATCAGCAAATTTCCCTCGGTAAAGATACCAAGGTTTGTCTCCAGTAGGACTCCAGAGATGATAAGTAGGTGTCAGCGGCGCAACTGACGCGGACCTGCACACAGACACAAATAACTTTGTTCCCAACGAAGTTCAGAGAGATTGTCAATCTCTCCGGTCTTGTTGTTCACAAAGGATCAAACACAAGGGATACTGATAGCAATTGAAAGTAAAAGCAGAAAAGTAAATGAGCGTGGAAACAGTAATGAGGATATGGACCGGGATACGTGATGTTCACTAGTGATGTCTCTCTCCCAAAAGACGATAAAACTGCTATGCGAGGTAAACAAATTACAGAAGGGCAATTGACAGGATTATGAACGCACCGCAATGCTAACTATGCTACAAAAGAAAGGAAGAGGCTCAAAAGCACGGCCAGTACGCCAAAATAAGTAGACCGAAATCCAACTGCATCTACTACTAATCATCCACCTTGAGATATCTATCCAGAACATCTCGCTGGTATTAAGTTGCGAGCCCCACCCAAAGTGTAAACCCAAAGCAACAGACAACTGCATTAAAAAGCACTTTTCGTAAACTAAACAATCCTTGCAACCGCGGTTACAAGCACCGTTGTTTTCCCCCTTGTGGCGAACAGCACATCCCCTAGACTCATGTTTCTGTCACTCAAGCGTGTCATCGGGGACATGAACCCACAATCGAGCATAACGTTCCCTCTTGGGGTTACTACCTACTACTTGACCAAAGCAATAAACAGCAACGGAGAACAAGCAATAATTACTTAGGAACAAAAATATAAGAGATAAAAACCAAATATATTACTCAATCACAATCTGAACATAATCTCATAATCCATCAGATCCTATCAAACTCAGCATAGCAACAACAGAAATATTACAAAAGTGCCTCGATCATGTAGGGCAGCTCACGAGGTCTAAACCATGAAGAACAAAGAGGGGAGGAGAACATCACATAGCTACTGATCACGGACCCATGGTCCAAGGAAAACTACTCACGAGACATCCGGGAAGCATCCATGGTGGAGAGGAGACTCCCGGAGGTCGGCCCTCCCTCCGGCAGGGTGCCGGGAAGAGGTCTTCTGGTGCTCCCGATCTCGGAAGCGCGGCGGCGGCGGAACAGAGGAGAGATCGCGGAAAAGGGTTCTGTCCTCGGAAGTTTCCCGTGACGGAGAATATATAGGCGAAGGGGGGCAGCCAGAGGTGGACCAGGGGCCCCAGGCGCCCCCTGGCGCGGCCGAGGGGGTGGCCGCGCCGGGTGGCCGCCTGGGCCACCCCTGGCTCCCCTCTGGCCCCACTCGGGCTCTTCGCGAAGCTTCCTGTACGCTGATTTTTTATCTGATTTTTCCCGAATTTTTGGAGCACTTTTTATATGGGGGAAAACTGAAATAGAAAAACAACAGAAAACAGGAACTGGCACTGTGGTGCACTGAGTTAATAGGTTAGTTGAAATATGATCAAAAGTGTATGAAAGTGTATCTAGATCATAGCAATATCACACAAAACATGCATGGAGCAAGCAGAAATTATAGATACGTTTTGGACATATCACATGCTAGCAACCATATAAGAACTTTGAAAAGTAAAGCAATCATGGTTAGAGATTCAATTCAAGTCATAACATGCAAGAGTCTATATTATCATTGAAACAAGTAACAAAAAAACATTAGGTGCAAGAGCTCTCGCTGTCCGTGACTCGAATGTCTCCAAATGGTGTTTGCGTGCAAGAAGGGGGATGGGGAATACGAGAAAAACAATTATTTGTTGAGAACTCAATCTACTAAAGTTTCACACTTGGTCTTTTTCTGGAATCTTATCTTGACTCGTCCCCAGACCACTAGCTAGGTACAAGTCAATTTGATCCACTCCTTTTCAATATTTTGAGCACTCATGCAATGGATGAGCGTAAGCACGAGAGTTGACACTTAGGATGGCAAAGAGAGGAATACGGAGAAGACAAAAAGGAGGAGAAAGGCTCACATCAATGAGGATAATCATAGGCAAGAGATGCCAAATGATAGATATGATGTGAGGAGTAGGGATTGCCATGCAACGGATGCACATACGAGCTAAGAAGCTCTCCAATGGAACTAGTGGGAGTGCATCTAACTTGCTCGCTCATGAAGACCTAGAGCTCGTTTGAGGAGGCTCATCCTTGGAATATGCAAGCCAAGTTTTATAGTGTGAAGGTCCCCACATAGCTATATGCATAAAGATCATCTCTATGGAGTACAAGGATATAAAGGTAGAGCTAGTGTGGATCTTTCAAAAGGATAGTAGTGTTGCCCCTTTCTCTCTTTTTATTTCTTTTTCTCTTTTTTCTATTTTTTTCTATTTTTTTGTGGCCTCAATGGCTCTTTCTATTGAACTCTCATTTGTCTTCTTTGGGATCTTTTATTGTGTCCACTTTGGGATCTTTTCCTCACTTAAGGGCAACACTCTATTTTACAAGAAGGTAAAGGAGATCTTTCACACTTTACAAGGTACTCAAAATCATAAAGAAGATGTAACTATCATGATGTATGCAATGTATGTCGCTGCCAGTGTAGCAGGAACATGTATGACATGAAGATCAAGTCATGAAGAGGTGGATGTTGCATGGCAATATATCTCGGAAAGGCTATGAAAATGCCTTGATAGGTAGGTATGGTGGTTGTTTTAAGGAAAGATATAAGGGGGTTTATGATGACAGAGTGTATCATGCCAAGGGTTTGGATGTACCGGCGAAGGTGGACACCAACTCTCGGAGTGAGAAGAAGGCAATGCACGGCACGGGAGAGTCTAGCAAAATATGGGAACGTGGAAGTCTCAATTTTCAATACTTACATTAGTCCGAAGAACTCATGCACTTATTATCGGTAACTCTCAATCTAGTAAGGAGGTTCATAAAGAGACAAGTACCCCGAGGAGGAGTGTATGGGGGTTTGGTTATCCTTGCGCATCCTCGACTCATGGTACGTGAGTGTACTCTAATATTCGATCCCTCCAAAGATTAGTGATCCATCTAGTAGCTAGAGTTCTCAACTAGTTTTGTAGGTTTTTGAAAATACACACGGATTGCCCAAAATACGACACCTATCACTAATAGGCTAGAACTCTTGACACCAAAAGTTCAAACATTACTCACAACAATACCTCAAAACTATTGCAAGTTACTACTAGAATTAAATAGAAACCTCAATTACCTACTTCCAAGACAAAACTCAACTCAGTGCAACAACCAACTCTCTTTAACAAGATAAACATGAAAAATAAAAAGAGTTCCAGCAACAGACTAAACAAAAGCCAAGGCTCTTGCTAAAGACGAACTAAGACTAAAACTAAACATGGCAGCAACTATGAAAAGATAAAGAACACACAACAGCAAAAAGATAAGCAGGAAAAATCCTATGATGTGTTCTAGATTTTGAAAGTGGAGCGTGTATCTCTCCCACACAAAGTAAGACGGGATCTAACTTGTTATGAACAGCAAGCAAATGTAAATAAAACTAAAAATAAAACCTAAGAGCGAGACGCTCCAAGCATAGCACATAACGCATGAAGTGATAAAAATATAGTGAGACGAAGGACGAACTGATGATTGTTGATGGAGAAGGGGATGCACGGGGGCATCCCCAAGCTTAGACGCTTGAGTCTCCCTGAATATTTATTGGGGATGAATGGGGGCATCCCCAAGCTTGAGCACTTGACACTCCCGAATCTTCTTTCATCATCTTCCATCGCACACTTGAAAACTCCCTTCATACATAACTCCTCATAAGCTGATTAGAGAGGTTAGTACCCTTAATAAAATAATTTTTCCCCAATGGATATAAAGATATTCTTGAAGAGCTACTGTTTCTCAAGAGTGCCAAAAAGTTTTTGCAAATAAAAAGCAAGCTTAAGGTTTGCAAAAGTTAGGAGAGACAAAACGTGGCAGAATCTATGAAAAACAGAACAGCAGGTAGTAAATAATTTTTTAGGGGCACTTATGCAACTCAAATAAAAAAACTCAGAACATACGAAAGTTTCACAATTGTATAGGTCACGCTGTCAAAAAAATTAAGATCAAAAAGATGATCTGGTGATTTGATTCGAATTTTTCTGTCAAGGGACATAATCTGTTTTCTGGACCGCACGTCACAACTTTTGCTTCCCTTATCATAAGAGGCTATAACTTGGCACAAAGCTGAAAAATAAAGATACAATGATGTTGCTACAGTAGTAACAAACATCGAGACACAAAAAAATCAAAAAGAAAAACCTAAATTCGTTGTGGGCTGCCTCCCGAAAGCGCTTTCTTTTATGCCTTTAAGCTAGGCATGATGCAAAAGATCAAGTTGTATCAATCAAATCATTATCAAGATCATCAAAAAGCTCTTCAATTGTACAACAAGTCTTAAGAGGCCTTTCAAATAAAGGCCTAATGAAGATACTTCTAGGGAGAAAACCAAAAGGTGGACAATCAATGGAAGATTCATTTATAAAATTATCAAAGAGAGGTATTTCTTCCAAAGTTTTCACGGTTTCAACTTCTTTGGCAATGGGTGGTTTATTTTTAGGTCGGGGAACCCTAGGGACATAATTGAACTTAGGTTCCCTTCTTGCTGAAGTCTCTACATTTTTGGTTTGATTGAGGAAAATGTAGTTCCTAGAGTATTAATGATTTCCTCAATCTTATCAATCCTAGAAAGATCCGTATCACGGGATTTGATGTCCTCCAAAGTTTTAATAATTTTAAGCATGGAGCTATCAAGCCTATTAGAATTCTAACTCTATCTTTTCAAGTTTCTTCATAATGTGAGCTAGAGTTATATCTTCTTGTATGCTAGCAATAGGGAGATTTCCAACAAGATTTTCAATGACATTAAGAGACTCCCAAATCGGGGCTTCTAGGAAATTCCCATTGATAGCAGTATCTAATATGAACCTATTCCAAGGAGTAATCCCGACATAAAAATTTCTAAGCAGGATAGTAGTGCATTGCTTCTTGGTGGATTTTTTGAGAATCATTAATTCTATACCAAGAATCTTTTAAACTTTCACCACCTTTTTGTTTAAAGGTGAGAACCTCTGTCTCAACAAAGGCAAAAGGGCCAGACATAATGACAACTACTAGCAAGATAAATAATTTTTTTGTGATTTTTGATATAAGACACAAAGATAAAAACTGAAAAGTAAACTAACAAGACTAAAAAACAAAGGTAAAGGGTAGTGTGCAACTCCCCTATCTTAGCACTCGGAGTCCCCGGCAACGGCGCCAGAAATTTGCTTGATGGCGCGAGAGTTTTCTCGCCCTTCGTTGGTGAGCCCCAAGTGGAAGGCGTGATGTAGCACAACAACAAATTTCCCTCGGTAAAGATACCAAGGTTTGTCTCCAGTAGGACTTCAGAGATGATAATTAGGTGTCAGCGGCGCAACTGACGCGGACCTGCACACAGACACAAATAACTTTGTTTTCAACGAAGTTCAGAGAGGTTGTCAATCTCTCCGGTCTTGTTGTTCACAAAGGATCAAACACAAGGGATAATGATAGCAACTGAAAGTAAAGCAGAAAAGTAAATGAGCGTGTAAAAAGTAATGAGGATATGGACCGGGATACGTGATGTTCACTAGTGATGTCTCTCTCCCAAAAGACGATAAAACTGCTATGCGAGGTAAACAAATTACAGAAGGGCAATTAACAGGATTATGAACGCACCGCAATGCTAACTATGTTACAAAAGAAAGGAAGAGGCTCAAAAGCACGGGCAGTACGCCAAAATAAGTAGAACGAAATCCAACTGCATCTACTACTAATCATCCACCTTGAGATATCTATCCAGAACATCTCGCTGGATTAAGTTGCGAGCTCCACCCAAAGTGTAAACCCAAAGCAACAGACAACTGCATTAAAAAGCACTTTGCGTAAAGTAAACAATCCTTGTAACCGCGGTTACAAGCACCGTTGTTTTCCCCCTTGTGGCAACAGCACATCCCCTAGACTCATGTTTCTGTCACTCAAGCTAGTCATCAGGGGGCATGAACCCACAATCGAGCATAACGTTCCCTCTTGTGGTTACTACCTACTACTTGGACAAAGCAATAAACAGCAACGGAGAACATGCAAAAATTACTTAGGAACAAAAATATAAGAGATAAGAACCAAATATATTACTCAATCACAATCTGAACATAATCTCATAATCCATCAGATCCCATCAAACTCAGCATAGCAACAACAGAAAGATTACAAAAGTGCCTCGATCATGTAGGGCAGCTCACGAGGTTTAAACCATGAAGAACAAAGAGGGGAGGAGAACATCACATAGCTACTGATCACAGACCCATGGTCCAAGGAAAACTACTCACGAGACATCCGGGAAGCATCCATGGTGGAGAGGAGACTCCCGGAGGTCGGCCCTCCCTCCGGCAGGGTGTCGGGAAGAGGTCTTCTGGTGCTCCCGATCTCGGAAGCGCGACTGCGGCGGAACAGAGGAGAGATCGCGAAAAGGGTTCTGTTCTCGGAAGTTTCCCGTGACGGAAAATATATAGGAGAAGGGGGGCAGCCAGGGGGGCCACCAGGGGTCCAGGCGCCCCCCTGGCGCGGCCAAGCCCTAGGGCGCGCCACCAGGGCGCTTGGGCCCCTGGTGGTGGCCCTCTGGCCCCACCCAGGTTCTTCCGGAAGGTTCCTTCATGCTGATTTTTTATCTGATTTTTCCCGAATTTTTGGAGCACTTTTTATATGGGGGAAAACTGAAATAGAAAAACAGCAGAAAACAGGAACTGGCACTGTGGTGCACTGAGTTAATAGGTTAGTCGAAATATGATCAAAAGTGTATGAAAGTGTATCTAGATCATAGCAATATCACACAAAACATGCATGGAGCAAGCAGAAATTATAGATACGTTTTGGACGTATCACCAACCACGGTACTACCGCTCGGAGAGCGGTACTACCGTGGTGCGGTACTACCGCACCGGGAGCGGTACTACCGAAGCCCAGTGCCGTGCCCACTACCGCAGAGTCCCGTGGACTTACGATAGTGAGTGCGGTACTTGCCCACGGTACTACCGTGGCACGGTACTACCGTGGCACGGTACTACCGGCCCACGGTACTACCGGGGGCCAGTACCGTGCCTACTACCGCAGAGTCCAGTGGACTTACGGTAGTGAGTGCGGTACTCGCCCACGGTACTACCGCTCCAAGAACGATACTACCGCCCTGGCAGAACCAGGGAGCCCATGCCACACAACAGATGAACTCCAAATAAAACAAGCAAACCCTGAACTGCCACAACTTCTGCAAATAAACTCCGATTAAGGCAAACTCAAGCTTGATGTAAAGCTAACGAAGAGAGCTGCCTAATCACGACTGGAAAGCTAACGAACAGAGCTGACTAACCTCTAACCAAGAATAACCGGCAAATCTCCCGCATCGAAAATCATAAGAGAAGATGCATATGAAATCTGTTTTCGATGAACACGAGCTTGTCATGAAGAAGACCACAAGCTCCAAAACTCACAAAGAGAAAAGCCAAACAAGAACTAATAAAGATGATGCCAAGGATGCAAAAGGTTTGAGATCTCCACGAACGACTCGGCCTAGCCTATAAAATGGTCTCCTAACTACTACCAAGAGACCGGTAAACTAGACACCTATCTAGTCAAACCTTTGTCTTGCGCATAATCCACTTGAGCTTGATGATGACGATCATGCCCACCTCAAGTTGGAACATCTTCCTTGATTCCGCCGGCTCGATGAAGACTTGTAGATAGCTCCCCCATACTCATTATGGGTGAGCCTATTTTAGGCACATCTTCACACGACCATTATCACCAAATGGTCGGCAAGCTTCAAGCATACGATATCTTCGTGACACTCCTCTTGACCTTGCACACATCACCTTAACCAATCTTTGGATAGCTCCATGAAGAACACCTTGGTCAACACGAAATCTTCATCCTACAACCTTGAAGCCACCATATGATCTTCAAGCATTGCCTATGGACAAACCTTAAAGTATAACTCAAGGAAACCATTAGTCCATAAAGATTGTCATCAATTATCAAAACCAAACATAAGGGCACATGCCCTTTCAACTTCCTTTTTGTTTTTCCAGGCGGTACGAGTGCTCTACCCATATCAATATGTCTATTTCATGCTTCATGTTTTCTTGGAACATGGGATTTTCAAGAAGTTTTGTTATCTGAACGTCTATTCTAAGTAGTGTTCAATGATATTTCTTTTTAGCATATATTTCCCAAAATATGCTTCATTCTCACCGTTGCTATGTCTTCAAACTTATCCTTGGATCTATCAAAGTGAGACCTGTTTTTTCTTATACTTTCACTCAATGAATGAAAATCTTAATTCCATGTTGATCACATTCAGATGTTACTACTTACAAGCAATGTATTATGATTCGTGTGATTGATGCTTCTCCCTATGTAATTCCTTGGCGTTTACTTATTAGATTAGACTTTTAGTTGGTCATGCACAGGTGATGTTTTAAATAAAAACACAAAAACTGCTATGTTGCTTTCTTTTTTAAGATCATCGCTTCAGCAAAAATGGACATCAAACACCTTATTGTATAAGATACTACTATTGTTTTAACTTTCAGATAGCCTGCGGGTAATTGCATCAAGCCTTAACAATCAACATTATAAAAAACGGGCGCATCAACGCGCGCCACAGATGATCTAGTTGTTCTATAATTACAGTGTCTCTCATTGTTGTAACTACAAAATTATTACTTCTCAGTACTTTTATTAGGCCACGACTGCCCTTTCTTACCTTTTCTTTTTGATTGAAACTCTCTTTGTTTTCAATCGGTTATTTTTTAGCTTGCGCACGACAGACATACATACATACATTATTTGTTGTTGTTTCCATCAAACATAAATACATACACATGTCGCATTTGTACTGGGTGAAATGTTTGATTGAACCATATGTTTTTCTCGGGCAATTGTAAAAATAGACAACCCCTAGTATTTTTGTTGCCATTGATCATTTTAACCTTTGGTATTTGAATTATCGTGGAGAACAACCTTTTTCTCCAAACAGAACAGTAATGTAGTGCATTATGTTTATGTATATATTATAGGAAGAGAAAAGATATGGAATGGCTCACATCAACCAACTTTATCATACTGGATGGCTTTACGAGATCAACAGTTCAAGTTGAGCTACAATAACTGCAAGGATGAAGCTTTGACAGGGACTAATGATATCACAACTTATGTAGTTCATTGATATATTGATGTGATGAGGCATGTGAGGATCTAATTAATACTATTTTAATGTATTGCACTATTGTTTTTCTCAAAATTTGTGTCATTTCTTTTGTTGTTCGCCTTTGAATTTCAGAGGCAGTCTTAGCTGTTTGCAAAAATTATTAGTTACCTGAAGTATGTGTTTGCTATTTCTGAAATTGATCAGTATAAGATTACCGTGGTAACAATACGGTATCTCGTACACATGTGGACACCTTTAGCTCTTGCTGACTCATTGTTGCATTACTAAGTTGTGCAAAATGAACATAATGGAATACTTGCTTTTAGTGTCGCCCTCTTCATAATTTTGTTTGCATATGTGCATATTTTTGGACATGTAATAGTATTGCACTTTGTGCTTTACTAAATGCATCAAGTTTGTATATTTTGTTAAGTTCGTTGTGGATAATTTGCATACTTGGTTTAGTTTCATCATGGATCGAAAGGAAGGAAAAAAGTAAACATGTTATATGCGTGAGTACAAAAACACCAAAGGTTTCGAGTGTGTCATGAAAACATTGTGCCAAATATACAGTCGTAACTAAAGTTTTTTCTTTTCTCTCCATCTCGTTGTGGTAATTACTATTTATAGGGTTGTTTGTGTAATAGTGGTCATTTGAACACTTTTCGTAAGATCGTGGTGCAACATAAGTTTCAAAGAACAAAAAATTCAAAATTAATGCATATGAAAGATTCAACTTCTTCAACCTTGTGAGAGGCATCCACGGAGGTTAGCATATTTTCCAGTTGATGCCCATATAAACAACATGTTGATCAATCAATTAAATGCAAAACAACTCTAAGCGAAGCCAAAAATTCACAAATAATGTAAGGCATTCTCTTTAAGTGTTCCATCAAGCTAATTGCCATCCTAAACATCTGGTAATTAATGTTCATTAGTAAAACCAAGATAATAACCTCGAGATATATAATGAAAGCATTTGCCACTCAAGTTCTAAAACTTTCTAACAAAAGAAGTGTAGCACAAAAAGTTACAACTGCATAGCGCCAATTGCAATTCTCCAACAGATACAATTATAGAAATGGAGCACGTAGATTAAAATAGAAAACCAGGAAAAAAACTCTCCAAGATGATGCAAATGACTAGAGGTGAGATGATTACATTTATTCAAATAAAAAATAAAAAATAGGCTCCAAGATTATGCAAACAAAGCAAAACTAGATAAGAGGGATCAAAGGGACAATACAATTATTGTTGTGAAGTATAACGGGGATGCCTTGGGCATTCGCAAGCTTAGCCGTTTCGATCTTCTTAGAATTAAAGTGAGGATGCCACGGGAATCCTCAAGCTTGAACCTCAAACCATTCCGACTACTTGTGATTGTGCTGACATCGTAATGAGACCAGGCACAACTTAATTATCTACATGTGTTGCTTGCATTACTCATGTATTGCCAAACTTCTTTAAAAATACTCCTTACTGAATAACCAAAGCGAGAAATGATGGACATCAATTTGAAATAATATGTTTCTTGCAATTTCAAGACTTCTATTAAACCTAAATACATGCATGAGATCAGGGAAATGTAAGAAAGTAGGACAGTGGAATCGATAAGAGGGATTAAATAAGCATGTATGGTTATGAAACATTAGCTGGAATTGTTTTCTTTTATGTTGATAGTTGTTAATCAGTTGGAGATGTATTTTCATATGAGGCTTTCGGTTTATGTGCAATTGGACAACAAACAATTCCCGTTTAAATTATTTTGAAAGGGGGCATGGATGAAATAACTAGTAGATAATTTAGGTGTCAACTTATGACATGAAACAATTAACAAGGCACAACACCGCTTGAAATTGCTTTCAGAAGTAGCATTAGCAATAAACTTGACGTAAAATGTAAATACATATTTCAATGTTCAAACATTCATAATAAAAGTCACTTTTAATTAGCTAGCTTAGCATATCGCTGTATCCGGAGCAAAGGCAAACACGATTTGGAATGTTTGATAACCAATAATCAGATATGCACACAACCCTTACGAACAAGATAAAATTCAGAATGATATGCCATGCCGATTTGGAAGTGACCCCTTTTATATGGTTACGAGGAAGAAACACTAGAACCCAAGCCAACTGATAGCAAAAATACAGAAAATATATAACCATTTCAACTTGTCCAACTAAAACTAATCTAAAAATAATAATATTTCTTATTTGCCTATCTGAAACTAAGGGCGCACAATTTCACGAGTTCCTATTGCATGGTCGAACGACACTCGATGCGAAACTTTTGAACTAGAACGACCAAAATTTCATAACATCTGTATAATATCTATCAAAAAGACAATCTGAAATACCGGCCTAAGTGGAATAAAGAATCCGGTCTCTTCCATCTGAATTCATCTCTACTCCTAAAGGGGGAGTCCGTACGTCGTCTCGTCGACATGACTCCCCCCCCTCGATCGAACGAAACCCTCTCCCTCGCATCTTTTTTTTCCAGCAACATCCAAACAAAACCATCCAAGAAAACCTAACCTAAATTTCCTAACCGCACACTCCACCCCTCTCCCTCCCTCCCAAGAGTCTCTGGCGGCGGCTCAGAGCAGTCAGGCGACGGCGGCCTCACCGCATGATCTACCCCTCTCTCTCTCTCCCTCCGAGGAGCAGCGGCGGAGGCTCAGAGTACAATCAGGCAACGGCGACGGCTTAGAGTACAGTCAGGCGACGGCGGCGCCTCGAGACGACGAGCGCTTCGCCCCACATGGTCCACCCTTCTCCCTACGTCCTAGAAGCGGCGGCAGCGACGACGCCTAACCTACAACAAGCTGCTCCCGTGCCCGCATCGTCCACCCACACCAAGTCCTCCTCTTCACCATACAACGTGAAGGTATACATAGAAACAACCTCTCTCTCCATGTTCATCTGTTTCTGTTTGATCGGATGTTGATCTGATGCTGAGACGTGCTAGTTCAAGCTGTACAAGAAGCAGGCAAACACTTTGGTTTTGCGGTTCCGAAACTACACACAAATTGGAGAGAATGTGTATCATCAGTGGTCAGTGAAAATAACATGAATTAGGTACAATCAGATTTTAGAGGATAGTATACTGCATCCAAGACCTTGACCGCATCACAATTTTGGTTCTTTTGTTATTTCATGTATATTAGGTGCATGGCTCAGCTTTTACATATCACTGGTCGTTGAGCTAAGAATCAAGTTTCCCAGGTTGGTTAGTATTCATCAGTTCTTTCAATTTCTGATGTACCATCACTGCTTTTTCTTGCTTATTTTTTATTTTTGTTCCATTTTAAATGGTTTTGCAGAAACATACACAAGGGAAGGAGGAAGCATGAAGTACGGGACAAGGATCCAAGCAATGGAGCAACAAAGTTACTCATCAATTTGATATTGATCTCAATGGTTGGCCCTTCTTTTATAATATACCTAGCTTTCCATTTCATTAGAGGCCATCCTATGTTAGGTTTCGTTCTACAATGGATCTTTCATTTATTCGAGAACATAATATATTTTGAATTTTCCAGTCAATTGAATGTTTTAATGTCACTGGATTCATTTTTTTGTTGGATGCACTGAATGACCGCCTATATGGCAAAGTCTTCTCCCTAAACTGAGCTTTAGAATATGTCACAATTAAAAGTCAAGGATTTTTTTCTGTCAAATAAATTTTAGTAGCTAGCTTTTTTCATATTGATCTTTAGCTGCAGTGTGATGTGCCTGCACACGTGTTAAGACAAGAACATTCTGAAATATACCCAATCTGCAGAGAGTAGGAGGGAGGGCGGAGAGAGATACCCCAACTACACGGTTTCTGGTTCGAATGGGTGCTTGGATTGGAGAGGTGGAGATAGTGTGTGGAAGAAGAAGGAGAGGAGGCGGCGTGATTTAGTGGTAAAAGAAAGTTGAGCAATGCAGCTTGATGTACATGAGGATGTTAAAAAAAACATTAGACAAACATAATGTTGAATACTAGAATATATATGCCCCCGTGGCAATGCACGGGCAACGCACACCAAAGGCGAGGTGATCGTCAAGGGTTTTAAAAAGAGAGAGCTCAGCGAGAAATGTCCCGTTACGGTGGGAAACCGAGCGCGGGGGGGGGGGGAGAGGAGGGTCTCGTGGGGGAAAGGAAGGGTGCGTTATGGGGTAGGTTTTTGTGTTGGGCTCTTGTGTTGGAGATAACATGGCATATAGTCCGGAAAACCACATTTCTTCCCCACATATGATTTGGATTTGGAGGAGCACGGACTGTCTAGACGGTTGAATTTCCAGGAGCCTACTAGGTGCCCATTTGATGTTCAAACACGTCAGGATGTATGAGAGAGAAATGATATTTGAGCTTAATCATTTGTTTGATTTAATTATATATGCATTATAGCCCGCAACAATAGTGTCATTGGTACCTGATGTGCACGACCACTGACAGGGGCTGCATTGGAGGGTGTCGCTTGCGCCCGAGGTGCGGGCCACTGAATATGTGGAGCCGCAGCCGGTAGCCGGGCCGCCATGGTCATATAAATTGGGCCATGGAATCCTTTGCTTTCTTGCATTGTTCACTAATATATCAATATTTGATATGCATGTGTTACTGATTTTTTTTGCCAGGCGATAATATTAATTAGTATAAGTGCTGGTGCCTGACGCGTCGCTAGTACCAGCGGCGACCGAATAGAGCCCGGAGCTTTGGTACGCGTCTTTTCCCGTTGATAGTTGGAATAAATGAAGAAAAACTGTTCTGAGTCATATTATGCCAAAAGATGAAAAATATAATTTTCAAAAATAAGCGACTTACTCCTTTATTGATTTATTTTGCAGAAATCTGTATTCAGAGTTGTAGTAGATATACATCATATACTGGAATTATTATATAGAGAAGGAATCATAAGTTAATTCATTTGGAAGACTGTGATTAAGGATGATAACAATAAATTTCATCTTAAGCTTGTGTTGTATGCTTTGTCATTTCCTAATTATCCCTGTGTTGTATGCTTTGTCAATTTCCTAATTGCGAGGTGTGATTCAGTATTTTTTGCATGTTGTTTGTACAGGGATTTGATGAACTCCTTATTTGGACTCTCAGTTCTGTTCGAATTGATTTTACATTTTGTTTGGATTCGTCGATGCTGATAAGCTGACGAGGAAGAGGCAACAGAGGTTTGTTCTCCGTATATCTGCGTGTTACTTCATTTTAATTTATATTAACCATCATAGTACTGACTCATTATTTGCAAACAAAAGCTGAACAACTATGTAAGCTTACATCCTGTCTATATCGTCTAATCACTGGTGCTAGCATTGCAATTGACATGTCAATTGTGTTGTGTTATTTTCCTAAGCCGCATTAATTAATATTTGGTTGTCCTTGTGGTGATTTATTTCAGTTCTAAGCGACTGAATGTTAATAATGATCTGAATGAGATCGCGATCATTTTGTTCTTGTGGCAAAGTTCTGCTACAACTAAATGGGTCTGGCAGCAATTGTGTAAACATGTTTATGAAATTTAAATATGTTTTAATCTTTTTTGTCCTATTTCTTTAGTTTTGAAATTTAAACATGTTTTAATTCCTAAACATGTTAAGATTCAGGTTAAGATAAATGCACAAATACATATATATTCAACATGTTTAGGATATGTTTAGGATGACATATACTGAACATTTAGATGTTGTTCATTTTACTACTTTTCATTTTGCATTCTGTTCATTTTGCAGTATAGTAATAGTGCCTAAACATTTAGAAGTCTATTTTGCAGTTGATATTAAGAGAGCCTGAACATTTACATACTGTTCACTTTGCAGTCCATATTAGTCATGCATCCAAAATCACTAGCAGTCCTCATTTATATTCACTAGCAAGATTAGTTCAATTTCAGTACCGAACATGAGTGTCAGATATTAGCACTAGCACCACCTCTCCCTCTCTAACTAGATAGGTGGCGCGGCTTGCCGCGCGTTGCCCGCCATACGGCGGGCCACCAGATATGCATTGACGTTTTGTAACATGGTAAAGTTACAACAATATAATCACAAATAGATATATAATGTACAGTTTCGTAAGTGTAACATTTCTGCACATTGCGTATCAATAAGAAACCAGAAGCGGAAGAACATTTTGATGACTTATAATGCTCGGCAGGCTAGCAGACAACTCAAAATTTAAAAAATTTAAAGAGAAAAACTGTATACTCATAATCCCTGAATTATTGATTGTGAAGAAGGCATGTGTAATAAATAATAACCATCGGAAAGGTAGCAAGTTATATATCGCAAATTTGTTCTCGCTGGCATATAAAAGTGCTACATGCACTGGCAATGTGGTTTGGTTTCTTTACCAGGCTATAAGAAAAATAGCCATGGCCTGAATATTCTGGTAAAAGATTGCAAGCACTGATGGACAAATAAGTTCAAATGGAAGGTAAGCGAACACAATTGAGCATCTCTGAATCCTACTAATAAACCTGAGCAGTATGGCTTCCTTTATACCTCTATGAGCTAATATAGAAATAGGCTTCCTTTCTACTTCTATGAGCTAATATAGAAATAAGCAAGACAATTACATATGAATAGGGCCAGCTAGTCAGTAGGGAGGCTACCACATGCACAGGCAAATGAGAAATCAAATCCAACTGGTTAGTGCACCAATTCTAACAGCAAGGAACAAAATAAGGGTTGTACCAGCGGCACGAGCTCTACGGGACAGAACCATCTAACCAATAAATAAACCAACAACGCAACATAGAAGTTGGATGCACAACCATGACACATAATCATACAGGAGCAGATAAAAGGGAGTGACTTGGATACAAACTTGAACATGGCACCATTCTAAACAGATAGTAAACAACGAAATAAGATAGGGCCGAACTACCCTCAAAAGGAAGAACGGTTGACATTGAGAATAGAGATGGATTTATATGTGGCATTTGAACATAGCATGAGTACATAGATAATTAATGGTCCATTGGTAGTTTGAAACAGAAGCACCAGTACACAGGTTCAAGGCATATAGTATATGAGTTTAAATAAAGGAAACTGCATATAACAACTTATGAGAGGCATAAGTTCGAAGCCTGGCTTCCAAGGATCGCAGTGGCAGTCGGTTCCTACAGAGAAGGAAATGCATGATGGTTAGAAGATGTGGGACTGTGTGGGTAGTATAGAAAATTGTTTTGGAAATCACCTTACAATTGGGCCGTCAATTTAATCTTTGAAATATAAAACCCTGTGAGCAGTAGGCTTAGACTTTGTTTTTTAGCTGGGCCTATGAGCTATTTCACTGGAAAGGCAACATGCATAAATAATGGAAACAGTTGTGAGAGGTTGAATCATATATAGGAGACAAGGGCATTACTCATTTAATGTTTCTTCGCTTGCCATCAGTGAGGGGACATGGTCGGCAACAACATCCTATTTTAAGATGATCGATAAGAGAAAAGTAAGGGGCGAATGTATATTTGTATGTAAGATGATGTGCAACATTATAGCTATGTAACTGGAGAACTGGAAACAATACCATGATTAGTGTTAATTCATTGGTGCATTCAGTTGATGGAGAACCATTGTCGTTGCTTCCTAAGTGAGGTTGTATGTTTGTTGCATTTAGAGAAGCGAGTTGATCCTGGAAGAATTTTGCGCGGTCATATAGCACCGATGACCATGATTGCTCAGCTTGAAGTAGTAGCTGGCATCGCTTGAGCTTCGCAGAGTTGGCATCATCAAATGTAATGATGTTCATGTCCAAAAGGTAAGCCAAAGCAGCAGAGCACGTTGATT
The DNA here is from genome assembly GCA_950022295.1 of Bromus sterilis. Classification (NCBI taxonomy): domain Eukaryota; kingdom Viridiplantae; phylum Streptophyta; class Magnoliopsida; order Poales; family Poaceae; genus Bromus; species Bromus sterilis. The sequence goes on along the minus strand of OX465595.1, from coordinate 445,509,161 downwards.
CGATAGCGTCTGTGCTCAACTGAGATGCTTTTCCATAAAATTCCTGTTGTTTTGGTGGTATGTTTTCACTGTATGATCGAAATGTGATCTTGACCGACGCTGTGACCAGGCTGCCATCATGATCAGTTAACTCAAATGCATGCAGTGTGCCGCGGATCCATCAGATAGCTTCTTCAAGCATGTACCTCCTGCTGATTGGTATACATATGGTAGATAGCTAGATATAATGAATAAAAAGGAGAGTCAATTAGTTTAATCGAGTATGCGATGATTGTTATTTTGAGGATGCACTGATAGATTTGTTACAACCTGTGGGAGCCCCTTCACGATTAAATCATCATCGTCGTTCATCAGGTTGTCAGGTCCTGTGGATGCGGGGATTGAGGGAAAAAATGTAAACAAAGAGTTACACAGTAGGCTGGGTAGGCATGGAAATAAGTTCAAGCGCATAATAAAGTACTTTGATACATGATCCAGATAACACAGCGCGTAGCCAAAGATGAACAATAGAAATTACATTACCAGATATGTCAACAGAGTGTGTAACAAAGAACGGAAAATGGACATGTAAATAGCTTGTTGATAATTACCTACTTCATACAGGAGATTGGATTAACAGACATACTAAACGGCAGGTAAGACAAACCGGTTAATTTGGTACCTAACTGACCTGCGTAGGCACGTATGGTTGCGCCAACAAAAATGGCAACAACTGGTTCAGTCTGGCCCATGAAATGGATGCTTTGGCCATTGAATCGTATAGCCCTCTCACCCCATAGAGTTATGGCAACCTCAACGCCACTGATATAAGACAGTGAGAGAAAGACACATGTAAAAAGAGTAGTCAATACGCAATGTAATAGTTTATGGTACGAATTAACAAATAGTATTTACACGGGAGTGCACATCATACTTGTGATTAGAAAGAAGCACGCGTCTTCGCATAACATGGGTAAGGGTATTAGGTACCCGGAAGCTACAAACAGGGGAGATTGCCGTGATAACTCCGATCACATCTACATTAGTACATGGCAGGTTAGCAACTACGAAGTAATGGGTTAAAGAAAATAACAGAGTACTCATTTTAAGTTGAGGTCATGGTTGTAGACCACACTGCTATTCTATCTTTAATGTGTATAGTCACCATGGAAATCCTGGTCCATGGAAATCACACCAAAATATCTTTAATATGGAAGGCCTGGTCCATGGAAATCACACCAAAATATCTTTAATATGTATAGTCACCAGCAAGCAGGTAGTGGTTAAATCTGTTCGAACATAATTGTTATTATAAATCTCAAACAACATGCAGGACAATTAGTATATAATTAAAATGGGTATTAAATAAAAATGGATCGGAAAGAGGGGTGTACATTTTAATCATTTTGCATCTGAAGCATATTTGGTAGAAACGGTATGAATATTGTTAGTTGCCTTCCAATCCAGTTATCATAACGTGGGTTATTGACATTTTGGGTCCCCGCCCATTTGGTAGCGACACATAGCGAGACAATTTTTAACGAAGATATCTGCCATTTTACCAAACATTTCTCAATAATTTGCTTATTAAGTTCTTCAAAGGGAACCTCTTGTATCATCTTTCATTTAACTTTATCCTTGTGAGTCTATAAAGATGGCATCTACATTTCTATGACTTGTACAAGCAGATACTCAGGAGGAATGTATATCAATTGTCTGCCTTTGGCAAAACAGCATGATTGCATCTATCCAGGCAACATATATTGGTGGGAGGAGAAACAACATGATTGGTGGGAGGAGAAACAACATATATTGGTGGGAGGAGAAACCCAGCCCAATCATTTGTCTGCCTTTGGCAAAACAGCATGATTGCATCTATCCAGGCATCTATCCAGGTTTTCTACTGCATGGGCTGGGTGTTTATACGCACTGTCAAAAGTACGGGTGGTTGAGATTGGTGGGAGGAAGATATCTAACGGCCGAAATTCCAAATGCCCTGAGAGAGCTCCTAGCCCCGCCGAATCATCTGGGATGTGTTTATTAAATTACTGGGCAATATTGTAGATTGACAAGGAAAAAGAAAAAAGAACTGATGTGGTGGCTAAAACTTTTAGAGCAGTTGGCAAATGAAGTTTTTAATGCGGCGAAAGGGTGGCGTCCTGGGTCTGATAGCTATGTGACTAAAAGATGATGCTTGAACGCTACGAGCAGAGTAAAATAAATGGCAGTAACAAACTAAATCCCACAAACAGAAGGTCAGGGCATTGTTCGTAAGCCGGCGTGCGACCAAGAAACTACACACACACACACACACGCATGGGCAGCTTGATGGGAGGAAGACGGCAGGAGAACGGGCAAACCAACAGCACAGGCAAACCAACAACATGCGACAAATCTACAGGCAACATGATGGGGACAAGACCAACACACGCCCAAAAGCGCCCGAACTGAATCCCAAAAGGAGCAGCACGGATCATCGATTCGTACTGACAGGCAAGAGCATAACCAGAATAGGAACTAAAGTCATTAAATCTAACGGCTCTACGAATAAGAACACAGAACACGAAGGTCCATGAACGACCAGGCAGCGGTACAGATCTAAGAAGGTAAGAATGAAAGGGCTCTACCTGCAGAGGAATGCCCTGACCTTCAGTAGGACAGCAGAGCAAGGAGCACCTACACTGAACGTACTAACCTGCAAAAGAAGAGCAACCATTATTTCCAAAAGGCTGTCTAACACCAAAACAAATAATGAATCAGCTCCTAAATCTAAAATATAGCATGTTGCTGCTTGTATAGGTCATAAGGACCATAGTGCGCCAACGGCAAGGAATTTCCTCACAACAGAACACATCGATAGGACCAAGACATATATTCTAGACTAAAGGCCGCGGCCCGACTTTATAAATAAAGCCATGAAGGCAACGGGTTCACAAGTAACCAACATAGTATATCACCAACGGGAAAAGAGAAAATACAGACCAACCAAGACATATATTTCAATCGCTTAAAGCATATCATAGGAAATCAAGAGCAACCATATCATTTTGTTTCTCATTGGTATTGTGTTGTAATAATGGTATTGAACATCCATACAAATTAATGTGGTGAGAATAGAAAGAGGAAGGAGGGGTCATGGGCTTACGATGTTGGTGTTGGGGGTGGCATTCACAAAACTAATCAACCTATAAAGAAGGTAAAACCTGCCTGTGCATTGGAACTGAGAACATACACATGTGAGGTAGTATTAAAATGATAAATAAAAGGTTTTAGAATTTCTGTTTGATTCAACCTCTTGGTACTCTATCTTTAGAAGAAAATTTCTTGGTTCTCTTTGCTGCATCATCCCTTGTTTCAGAATTTCGGGATTCAATGTTTGTTTGATCTTAAACTCGTGTGGCTGGGGGATAGGGCTTGACCCTCTAATCTACTTGATATGATTCCTTCTTAACTTCTCTAGTTCTTGGCCTTAAAGGTTGCATCTATGGGTATAATGTTTAAAAAATGCAGGCATGAAACATGGTACGTATAACAATATCTGGGCATCCCCTTCCGTTTGGAGACAATTTTAATGGAGTAAAATTGAGTGGACAAGTCTTATATTCATAAGGAGAGTTTTAACATAGTATAGTAAGGTAAGAAACACACGTTGCCTCGGAAATAATTTGAAAGCAATGCAACTGTATAAAGTTCAAAACCTTTAGAACATAATTGATAGCGGCAATTGGAGTGTCCTTATCAAATTTGATTTGCACTTCATGAAGTACATGTCCTTCTGAATTGGAGAACATCTCCAGTGGTGTTTCGATTGCAGAGTCCTGGAAGTTTGAAATATTTTTTAGCAAGTTGAATCCAAAATAGTTAGAATTATAGCTAAAGGATAAATAAGAAAGAGGTTCCTAGAAAGTTAGTGTCGATAGGCACCCATATGCCAGTGTAAATAGCTGAAAACAGTTTAGAGTGCTTGAACAGTTTTCACAAGTTTAGAACAACCTTGATTGGAACCGAACCGGGAGGTCTAATTTCCAAAGGAGGTTGATCCCATTCGCTGAAAATGTACAGATAAGGAGGATAAGATGAAATCAGTTGTTTTAGGGAGCAGAACATCTACAACAAACCGGACTTAAAAAATTATTCTTTCTTTAAGTAAAAACGGCAGAAGCGGGTATCAAGACAATGCCATAGGAACCATGGAGACATAACACACATTGACACACAATTGAATTTGCGAGCATGGTCTTTCAAAAGAAACATGTGAACATCACTACCCAGTTGTGCAAACATGTTATTGCTAGTTAGCATGTGCATCAATGATATTCCAGAAGAAGAAAAGGCCTAGGTATTTGAAGTATTTGGGAAATGTCAGAACTCAGAACCAGCACAAATAGTTCCAATGTCACTGATCCTTATGCAACAAAAATGTTAAAAGTTTTGTGCTGAATTTCCCCTGCTTAATTAGGAGCAACTGCATTGCCCACCTAATTTATTTATTAATCTGAAATGAAGATGCTCAACATTTTCCCTATGCATTGATCCGGTGCAGTGAAGCTGCATCGGTAGCATACCTGGGTGAGAGGAGACAAGGCGTGCATACCTGCCGGTCTCACCGCCGTAGGAGACGCCCCAGTGCAGCAGCCACTTCCCCTCCACATCGCAACCGATGACGATCTTGCAGTTGCCGTCCGCATCCGGCTCCGCCACCACTCTCACCCACGCCTTCTCTTCCACCTGGACACACCACGAACTGATCACCAGCCAGAAGACTAAGAAGAGGAAAAAAGGAGAGGCGGAGAGGCTTTGGCCTTGGCACAGTCCACGCGAGGGGGCATAGGACAGGTTGTTATTACAGTATGGCATCAGCCAGCGACGGGCACCTCGGAGAAGACGACCGCAGCCTCCCCGGAATCAGCGACGGGCACCTCGTCCGCGCCGACGTGGGCGACGACGACGCGGTCGCCTCGGGCGAGCCAATCGTGCCGCCGCTTGGTGTCAAGTGCCCGCTGTTCACGAGCAGATCTCGGCGTCCCTGGCGCGGCCTCGCCGCCAGCGCCGCGTGCCGCTCGACGAGGGCGTCGGCTGCTACGGCCTCGCCTCGCTCCGCCGCTCCCGCCGCGACAGGAAGTCCGGCGCGGGCGCGGGTCTCTGCAGCAGCAGCCGCCGGCGACATGGAACGAGCGCGCGGGGAGTGGAGTGGGAGAAGGCGGCTAGGTTTTCTACTGCGTGAGGCGATGGCAGCTACTTTTATACCCCTCAACGTGAACGACCTTGCAATCCCAGCCGTACAAAAATCGATCGAACGGCAACCAGGCCATGTGGCCTGGGAAGCCTCCATTTCCCACAAGAATCAAGAATTGAGATAAAATTTTGTTTTCCTTTCTAGCTCTCTCTTATGCGGTTCAAGTTTGCCAACATTAGCTTACAGCATTTAGGCTTGTACTACTAAGAGATCGATGATCGATCTGTAGGTTCATAATTAAGAAATTGCTTATCGATATGTAGGTTCATAATTAAGCTTTATAATTAATTGGTTTGCCTAAGTGACGACCGCTGCCACTTTATCTTATTCAGAGAGCTTAATTTACAACACCATTCAGTTCAGCGCCGGAATCATGCAGATTGGCCGCGGCTGGTACTGGCGACGCGCGGGCGGATCGGGCACCAGCACTTGCAAATCACTCTTGTCAAGAACATTCTTGTGACATCATTAACATACGCGACGCACATCAAAAATGATGCGGGAGACGTCGGCATACATATAAGGATGCGACGATGGAGGGAGCCGGAGACCATCGACTACCCGTCAGAGGACAAGGGCACAGAGGACAACCGACATGTCTTCACTTCACGTCTCGGAAAAGCATAGAGGATGAATTTACTTCCTTTTGTTCTTAATAGATGTTATTTTATCGATAAACAAAATCAGTTTCCAGATTCATGAACCTGCTAAGAAAACGATATGTTGAATAAAAGGTTGCCACTTTCAAAGATTCTATTAATCTTATTCATCTCATAAGTCACTTAATCATATCAAAGGTTCCATTAACCTTATGTATCATCTATGTCACTTAATCATTTTAATTTATTTACATGTGCAGGCAGTGTTGTACTTCGCCATAGCATAATCGCACCCCCTCTAGGCATCGGCGAGGCATTCGACTCCACGGTATTCTCGATGGATGACGGCGGCTATATGGAACGTGACGGTGTACGGCCATAGGAAACGCCAAAGCTGGAGGTCCCGCTCCCACGGATCGTCCAAGACCTCATTGCCGCTATGGAAGTACACCATCGACGGTTGCCGGGAGCTAAAGGGACGCCCACCTCCACCGCGACAGTATTGGAAATATGGATCGGTGGGGGAGAAGGTGGTTTCCTTTTGCCAAGCTCTCGCTAAAATTTGCATATGAGGGGCTTTGTGTTAGATGGTGTGTATTCTAATAATTGTTGATTGGAGATTGTGTCATTTCTCTCGGCCTACCACTGGATTTATGGTTTCATATTTAATATTTTGTGAGGTAATTGCATAATGCATCAAGTTTTTGGTTGTAGCATCTTGGAATACTTGTTTAAAGCGAACAAAATCCTCCATGTTATTATGTCTTTAATTGACTGATAATAACAATGGACATGCTCCATGAGATTATCTTAAGTATAAAAGGCATACAAGTGATATCTATCTTTTGTAATGCAGTGCACAATAAATAGTTCTAAGTTTTTGTACCACTTTTTTTTATTGTGCATCAGATGTCTTTCTCGAGTATACACATTTGAATTGAATTTTTGTATCAATTTTTTTTCATGTGAATTTAGTTTTAATTATTTTTGTCTAGCTATCTTTTCTATACATGTAAAACTTGATATGCATGCATTATATTCATATATGCAATCAGTAGAAAAATTTAAAGCCCGTCGCAACGCACGGGCATTCTACTAGTCGTACTAGGAGAGGAGATGAACTTTGTTATTCCCAAACCTTGCACGAAACCCCTTTATACAAGTTCAAAAAGAAAACGTCTAGCCAGCCGCTAAAGAAAAAGCCAGAATGTACGTACAGTACAGCGCGAATTTGCAAAGTACTAGTAGGTTGTTGGACGGCACAGGACGTTTCGTGATGGGGCCCATGGCGCAGCCGGAGGGGGGAATCGAGCCCGGACCGGATCCGGCAGGGCCACACCGCCCGCCACAGAGAGAGAGAGGCCGCGGCGTGCACGCGTTGCGGGCCGGCCAAGTCAGAAAAGATATTTTGGGTGCCCAGCCCTGCTCCTACGACGTCCTACCCTAGCCAAGAGCCAGCCAAGGTGCGTGCACCCTTCCTCCACCCACCACCCGCCCGCAGCTTTTCTTTGTCCTCGTTGCTGCTTCGGCTCCTCCTTCAACCTTCGATCTCCCCGATTCTCTAGGGTTTCTCCCGACACCCATCCCCCAGCCGACCCCGCCGACTCCCACCCGCTCCCTCCCCTCCTCGCTCGCTCGCCGCAGGTCAGCTCCCCTCTCCTCCCCCTCCCCTCCACCTCCTCTCGCCGCGCCGATCTGGCCGCCGCTCGATCCAATCACCCTCCGCCGCTTTCTCTTCTCATGCGATTTCCTTCTCCCGTCAGCGCGCGCGAGGTTTGTGTAGCCGCTAGCCCTGCCGCTCGCCGTTCTCGAGGTTTTGTAGCTGTCGGCGGCTTGCTGCACCGGCGGGGGCCGCTTGATTCCTAGGGTTTCCTGCCGTTGGCGGCGCGGTTTTTGCTTAATCGAGGTCCAGGCGAGGGTTTAGCGCGTCCGCCGCCTGGTCCTGTGTCGCGGTAGTGCGCTTGGTTTCCTCCTCGCCGTGCTTCGATCTACAAGCTTTGCGGGATCTTCTCCTATTGCGTGTTACCGCTCTTCTCTTCTCATGTCAAGTTTCCGTCGAAATTTGGCCCGGTTGTCGCGCTCTCGTTGTCTTACTACGCTGTTTTGGTAGAGGATGTTCTGTATTTGGACGAGATCTACTGCTTGTTCTGTTAGCGCTTTTCGTCTCCGTCATTAGATCTACGTTATTACGGTGCTGCCTGTGTACAGGTTTTGTTTTGATTCTGGGACGTCTGTGGTTTCCCTGCTAGGCAGGGAGTAAAGTACTACTCCGTACTAGACTTGCAGATTTCATCAAGAGGCTTACCGCTTTTAGTTTTTTTTTTGGGTAGTTCAACGCGTGCATGAGCAAAATCTAGGCAGCTGCCTTGCACAGGAATAACCTAATTGAACTGCCTTGCACAGGAATAACCTAATTGAACCACATTTGTTGGTGTAGCTTCTATGGTATCTTATCGGTTTGAAACTTCAAATTCCACTGGGGTTTATATCTATTATAAAATATAATTGATTTGATCTGGGCCTGCATTACACATGTGTATGAAACGATTTGTTCACGTTACAGTTACCTGCTGCTCTTACCAAAGCAAGAAGGATTCTAACTTTACATTGTTATAAGATTCTGTATCTTTTACTTCTTACACATTTGTACTGAATAGCTATTTCTGATATTTACAGGTTTTAGCGATCAGAAGTAGCACCTTCATCAAAGGTTTTGTGCAAAATTATGCGATCTTCATGGGCTGATTCAGTTGCGAACGCCGAGGAATCGGCGCCCGCGACTGGTGCTGCTGGTGCCCCTGTTGCCAATCACCAGAACTCGCGCCCTACACGCAGCTCTTACGTCCCTCCTCACCTCCGAGGCCGCTCACCAGACAGCCAAGTTCCAGCTGCAGCTCCGACACCAGCTGGCGCCTACCCCGCGGGTGCCGTGCAGCCTTCTGGTGGTTACGCAGCTGCTGTTGGTGGCACTCGCTGGGCTGCCCCTCCTGGTGGTGGTAGCACTGGCGTAGGTGTTGTCCGCCAGGGTGGTGGTGGACGTGGTGTTGGTGGCGGTGGCGGTGGCTGGAACTCTAACTCGAACTCCCGCCCTGGTGGGTGGGGGGACCGCAGGGACCGTGAACCAAACCCTTTTGGCGATAGTGAGCCGGCTGCGGATGTTGACTTTGAGAGTGCGAACACAGGCATCAATTTTGATGCCTATGAGGACATTCCTGTGGAGACAAGTGGTCATGATGTGCCTCCAGCAGTCAACACCTTTGCAGAGATTGATTTGGGTGATGCACTGAATGAGAACATACGGAGGTGCAAGTATGTGAGGCCTACACCTGTGCAGCGACATGCCATTCCGATTGTCATTGGAGGCCGGGATCTGATGGCCTGCGCTCAGACTGGGTCTGGGAAGACGGCTGCCTTTTGTTTTCCGATCATCAGTGGTATCCTAAAGTCAAGGCCTCCACAGAGGCCAAGAGGCTCTAGGACTGCATTTCCTCTTGCACTGATATTATCTCCTACTCGCGAGCTATCTGTCCAAGTAGGTGACTGCTTTGGTTATATTTGGGGTGCACTTGTTTATTGTGTTTTGGTTTCTTATATTTCATTTTTTATTATCTCAGATTCATGAAGAAGCAAAGAAATTTGCATACCAGTCTGGTGTTAAGGCTTGTGTTGCATATGGTGGAGCACCAATACATCAGCAGGTATTTCTTTTCTGACATATAGTTCATTTTCGCAATAACCAAATCAACACACTGTATTGTAAACAAATTAATAAGTGATCTTTGTTGGTACTATCTCACTCTGGCTGCACATTGTATTACGAATTGTCTATAGCATGGAACTTGCAACGCACATTGTGCTAGAGGCCTCGAACTATACCATAATTGGCTCAGTAGTTCAAGACAGTTATAACATGGCATGGTGGTTTTTGGTATGTAGGTTGTGAAAATGGTTATGTATGCAGCATGTTCTCAAGTAGTGAAATACATAATGATTAATTGTGAACGGAACACAGTTCATTGCATTTTATATTTTATTAGCTGTAGTATCTACACTAAGCTTAATAAGATGTCTCATAACTTGAATGACCATGGGAAGGAATCAACTGAAAACTTATAACCCAGTCTACTTTATGACCACGAATAGGATGAGTGTTTCATAACAACCCTTTTAAAAATGATATTTGCTGCTATTGAGCATTTGTTTGTTCTATTATATAGTTGAGAGAACTGGAAAGAGGCGTTGATATTCTTGTGGCAACTCCTGGTCGGTTGATGGATCTGCTGGAGAGGGCTAGAGTATCACTGCAAATGGTGAATTACTTGGCTCTTGATGAAGCTGACCGGATGCTTGATATGGGGTTTGAGCCACAGATACGCAAGATTGTTGAGCAGATGGACATGCCCCCTCGTGGTGTGAGACAGACTATGCTGTTCAGTGCTACTTTTCCGAAGGAGATACAGGTATGGTTCTCTTTTGACTCCATGCTTTAATTTGTGTTCTTATGCCCTCCTCGCTTTGTTAATGATGTGTTTTCTGATGGCAGTAGGGAGATTTCCCCCCCTCTATTTTGCTGTAAATTGGTCAGAAAATTGCAGGCATGAATATTAGTGTTGTTGCTTTACATTTAAAGCCGAATAGCAGTCGTTTTTCCTTTTGCTAACATCGGAAATTGATATTTCGAGAATGGATATGTGCATTTGTTTAATTTTCTACTTCTACATGACAGGGAAAATGTTAGCTTCTTTCTGTATACTGTTTTCTTTTCTAAGTAATGTTACTTTTCTGCAGCGTCTGGCTTCAGATTTCCTTGCAGACTACATCTTCCTTGCTGTTGGAAGAGTTGGTTCAAGTACCGATTTGATTGCTCAAAGGGTAGAGTTTGTCCTTGAAGCGGATAAAAGAAGTTATCTCATGGACCTTATTCATGCGCAGAAAGCTAATGATGTTCCTGGGAAGGTGCTATGCGTTAACTATTTTTTTTACCTACATTATGTTGATTGTATTAGTTCATGAACTTCTTACTAGACTAGTGTTTTTTTACTATTGTGATGCTTTCTGGTAATCTTGTTTGGTTAATTTGCTTGGTAGTGCGGTCCATTATTTTTTCCTATTGTTGCCTTCTGAGATATTATAAAATAATTTGAGAGGGCAATTGGATTACATAATATACTAATTAACCAAACAGATAATAGACTTGCAAATTTCTTTAGAACATCTTAAATTTTTTGGAAAGCATAACAGGATGACTGCAAGCTAAGTGTAAACCATAAGTTGAATTGTCTGGTTTACAACTGCATTTTTGAATGACGTTGACCTGGATGATTTAAAGGTCTCATTTAATTCTTAACTTTGGTGTGATAATTTACCTGAATATTAACCCATAATCCTCTATTCTCCTCTTGTTTGCAGAATTCTCTTACTTTGGTCTTTGTGGAGACAAAGAGGGGTGCTGATGCTCTGGAGAACTGGCTGTATACAAATGGGTTCCCTGCAACAAGTATTCATGGAGATCGCACACAACAGGTATGATTTCAGAGCTGTCTCTACCTTTACATTATATGGAACCCCCTTACTTTTTGGAAGCTAATATCTATTTTGAACATCTAAGTGATGATTTATTCTTCTTATTAAAACAATGCAATGCTACCACAATTTGAATATCTGATTGTTTTTTACATGACAAGTTGATTCTGTCTTCTTTTCGCAAGGATTAACACCTTTTTCCTTGTGCTTGTTTGGTCGTATTCAGGAAAGGGAGTATGCACTGAGATCCTTCAAGAGTGGAGCAACCCCCATCCTGGTTGCAACTGATGTAGCTGCTCGTGGACTGGACATACCTGATGTCGCCCATGTCATCAATTTTGATCTACCAAATGACATTGATGACTATGTTCACCGCATTGGAAGAACTGGACGAGCTGGGAAATCTGGTCTGGCAACTGCATTTTTCAATGAGGGCAATTTGTCGCTGGCCAGGCCGTTATGTGAACTGATGCAAGAAGCCAACCAGGAGGTTCCTCAATGGCTTGAGCGCTATTCTGCCCGTTCCTCATTTGGAGGTGGAGGCGGAGGCAGAAACCGCAGGTCAGGTGGTGGTGGTGGTGCTCGATTTGGTGGACGTGACTTCCGTCGTGACACAAGGGGCGGTGGAGGTGGTGGAGGCTACGGTGGTGGCGGCGGCTATGGTGGTGGTGGCGGCGGTGGAGGTTATGGTGGAGGCGCATCTAGTTCGTGGGACTGATGGATTCTCTTGGTGGCTGTGAGAATTGAGATGAAACCGATCAGTCGTATTCTATTGACTTTAGATGAAAACAGATATTGGGGTTTGTAGTCACCGTGGTGTGGGTATGGTGCCCTGCCCCTCATTTACCTTATTTTGTGGCTGGTTGTCACCGCACTTGTGTTTCCCGTGTACTGGTTATTTTCTGACTGGCATCAAAGTCCGGGTGGGCTAATTTCCTGTTGCTGCTGTAGTTTTGGATGATTGCTGAGTGGTTTGGTTGGTGGTCATTGTTGCGCTCCACATACGAGTTTAGTGGTTGGATGCTTTTCTGTGAAACTGTTTTATCGCTTTGCTGGAGTCATGGTAAGCTGATATTGCAGGCCTTCTTTGGTCATTGAGTTCTTGTGCTGTAGTTGAAATTCTGTATGCTGACCTTGAAGCTCTGGAAGCTGAAATGGCTTCAAGGATGTTACTTTGTCCTTGGGTCTCTGCGTGGTTAATACATGTTTGCCCTAAGGGCTTGGTTAAAATACACGCTTTCCTGTGGTCGTTCGTTGGCCCAACAATTTGTTATTTCCATCTTCATGTGATTCTTGCAGCTATTTTTACTACTGCTGTTACATCAGATTTCATTCGGTGAAATTGATGTACTCCCTCCGACCCATATTAATGGGCACACACTTAATACAACTCTAGAGGTAGTACATGATACTATTATTAGCTCATAAGCGTCGATATGTGCAAAAAAGGGCGTTTCCGTCCCGATATGTATTTATGTATGTTTGATTTATTGATTTTAAAAGGTAATTAATTATACATAAATATTATGGAAACTGTTCATGATTAGCATGAGCAACTATATTGATATATTTTGGTAGTTAAAGATGACAAAAAGGTTTAAAGCCTGACAACATGTGATCTTGTTTTAAAGCCTTTGTCGAGAAACATTCACTGATAAAATGAATCGCTAATGGGTTAATGAATGATAAGATAAATCATTTTGGTCATTTAAATACAATAATCAATATGATGATGCGATTATTAGACGAATATTGTTGCATGCATTTGTTTGTAAAGAAATATTCCTATTGAAATAGGATAGCATGAAAAGACCAATGTGCATAATATGCTCCTTAGGGCCTATTCGGTAGCTTTCTGGCTCCTAACTTCTTCAACTCCAGCTTTGGAGTTGGACCGAACGGATTAAATCTTGGAGTTGCCCGAGAGAAGCTGGCGATTTTGACAGTGCAAATTGTGAGGGGTTGAGAGGCTAGAAAATCGAGCTCCATAAAACGAAGAAGTGAGAGTTGCCTGAAATTACCCATCTATGCCACCGCCAAGTGAGGCTACTGCGTGCCGGTTCAAGCGCTCTCTCTCCTCCCCTTCCACTTTCCCTAGAAAAATAACAACGAGCTCTGCCTTTTCCAAACACGCTTAGGATGAATTGAAGGAGACTTATTAAAAAATTGATGGCCATTTCCAGGTGGGTTCCCATACCGTTTTTTTGATAAAGGTGTTTTTTATGAGGTTTCTTACAAAGGTGTTCGTAGTAACCTTTGCATTCTGGTCGTTTGAGCCATGATTTAAAATGCTCGAAACAGCATGGCGTTAGACGGGAAAGCCTTGCCTACCCTTAGATGATCAGCCCAGAGTGCAAGTTCCCTAAAAAAGCCAGTGTGCCAGACCAAGGTTGGTGCTTGCTTTGGGTTTCAGCACTTTCTTTGGTTTGGCACATGCTTTGTTTTAGTTGATGTCTTTCTTCTGCCGAAGAGTGCCATGTTCTTCAGAGTGCGTATTTTCTACTTGCGTCTAGGTTGTTGTTGGTTGTACTGCGTGAGGTCATTCTATCGAGATTTCCTTTCCAAAAGTGTTTTTCTACTCCCATCGTGCATATGCACCTAATTTTATGAGAAACACTGATGAAAGTTTTATCAACACATCATTTTTTGTGCTGAAAAACAATCATGGAGGCCTGTCTTTTTGGAACATCGTTTTCTTTTTCTTTCAAAATGATCTGATTTAGCATATCTATAAATTTCATATGGACAAAAGCATGTGTCCAACTAAATTGAATTCAAACTTGAATTATTTTATTTCAAAACTTTATGTCTGGATTGTAGTATTTTTTTATTTAAATTGTTGTTGCACAATAGTATCTTAGAATTGTGCTATTTATCTTTGATTATTTTGACTACTCAGGATAGAGAAAAATACTTGCTGATTATGAACAAATCCAGTCAAGATTTTGGAATTGGATAAATAGGATCTGTTCATAATCAGCGAGTAAAATCTCCTTTTCAAAATACTTTTCATTTTCCGCCAAGTTTTCACACGAGGTTCTCCTCTCATCCTGCGTTCTTCTTGAACACGATGCCACCATGCACCGGCTCCTCCTTTTAGCTTGTATGCGACCAAAGGAACTCTACGATCTTTCGGAACCTCCATGACCTCAAAGAAAGTCTCCACTTCATATAACCAATCAAGGCACCCTTCAATATCAACATTTCCATTAAAAGTTGGGATCACAGCTTGTATCCCTTGCATATGTAGGGTTGGGTACAACTCCCCGATATGCATAGGGATCAGGTTCTTCAAGGGCATCATCATATTCTTCACCTCCAGAAGTTTCAACATAAATTTTCCTTCTTGAAGTACGCTGAACTGCATGTTGTCGTGATAGTCTTGCTCCAAGATTGCCTCCCCTTCTTCGTGGTTGAACATCTTCTTTTTATTTAGATGAAATTTCTTCATTGGCAGCAGGAGGAACACCCTTCTTATCATCTCAACCAATTGATCGAATCTTCGATTAAGATCTTCACGGAGCTCTTTGATCTGTTGTTCTACAGCATCCATCCTCTTCTCAAATTGCTTCTGTGGAGCCACGATGTACTAGACACACCGCGTGCTCAATGGAAAAAGGAAAAAAGAAAGCGCTAGATCGTGTCACTTGGCGCGCATGCGGAACGCCCCTTGTCGAGCGCGAATGGAGTGGACGCATTCTGCAATGAGTACCCGCTAATTAGTGATTTCGAAAGTTTTTGGCGAATAGCAGAAAGAAAGTTTGACGGCCTTCGCATTCTGAGCGCTTGGGCCGCGCAAAACAGTACGACATCACATGGGAAGACCTTACCTATTCTTAAGTGATCAGCCAAAGAGTGCCACATTAGTGCTAGCTTCGTGTTTCAGCAGCTGCATTAGACCTTGTACAACGGAGGTGCTTGCACAGATGTCTCGGATAAAAGATCCAGTTTTTTTGTGAACAAGTGCTTACACAGGTGCTTCAAAAGTGGGATGGAAGCAAACTTTGGCTTCGGTGCCAGCCGGTGCTTAGGTAAGGTAACTGCTCTTTTTTCCTTACGGTTGCTACAATTTCACAACAACTAAGCACCTACATGAAGCACTTTCCACTGTGTAACATTTGTTCTCTGAAACAAAACAATACTTTCTCTCTCCTTAAGCACCGCCCCACAAGCAGCCAGCACTGTACATGGCCTTAGTTTGGCACAGGATGTCTCAGTTACTGTCTTTTTTCTGCTGAAGAGCGTCATATTCTTCGGAGTGTGTATTTTCTACTTGTTGTTGGTTGTATTGCGTGAGGACGTTGTACTGAGTTACCTTCCCCCTCTACTTCTATCTACAAAGTTGACGTGCAGTCCACTGGTTGGTAAAAAAGGAGAGCAGCCCAACCACAATCCAGTTGAAAAATTATAACCAAATTGCACAGGTGCCACAGCAAACGATATACGTACATCACAAAGATAAGTCACAAATCAACAAAATGCATATATCATCACTGTCAACAAGGGCATGCCAAGTTCTTAGGATACATGTTACGAAGGAAGTTTCTCCTAGATTCAAACAACTTACTACAAGTTGAAACAACATACGGAACGATGGAGGTAACGAACAAAAGAATTAGCATCATCGTGTGGCGCCAGCAGGGTACGTAGCACAACACTACATGCAAACCAACCACATCCATCTGCAGTCAGCATGACACAAAACCTACAAAAATGCCAGTTCTCAATCAGCATTGTCAATTGCTGACGAAATATCATCGAGCTGTTACTCAAAACCGATCAGCGTACCGTATGGACGAGGAGGTGCCACTAGGAACACAAAAGGACCATGCTGACCGAATCACTTGCCATACATTACACCCAAGATAATAGCCACCAGCAGAAGCGCAATCATGATCTGAGGATGTCACATAGAGCGGCTTGAGAAAATTACAGAACAGAGAACTTGCAGGGAATTTCAGCTTAAGATTTTATTACTCACCAGCATAGGCATCCTATACATGGACTTCTCCAGGTCATAGCCCCTGTAAAAACCGACAATCAGTGAAGATGAAATGCCAGCAGCCAAGTACAGCTATTGAGTCATGCTACAAACCTTCTCTTTAGCAACCCAGATGACTTGCAGCTTTTCTTTATCGCATTCACACGCTTACGTGTTAGCACAGCGCTTGGGTCGTTATCATCAATCTGAGACCATTTGACGGTCAAAAGTTAAAATGACAAGTTTGTATAAACAGATATAAAGCTAAAAGCTTAGCACATCATCATCTTGAAGCGAAGCTAACTACTTGTGGATTTCTGAGCTCAAAATTAAAACATTCTAAGTGATACTAAAGCTACATGTATGTCTCCACCAAAACAATGGAAATGTTATTTCAACAAGCAAATGTGTTTTTTTGTGTAACAGGACAAAATATCTGAATGTTCATTTTTCTTTGCATCAATACCACAGAGCATACCTTTGACTCCAGCAATGAAGAGAACTCATAGAAAGCAGTATAGACATCTGATATCGATTTTGTCTCATCAATTACCCGTGCAGTGAGCCCTACGAGATAGGGTGTACATGTTAAGTTATGCTGAGGTCAGAAGAACTTAAAGATAAACACAGGACTGAAACATGCAAGTTATTCGATAGACAAATAAAAGTAGCGATTGGTTAGAAGAAATAATACTATTTGGCAGAAAGAGCATTTCTAAAGGTGCACATATTTCTTGCTCCTCCTAATATGATTACGAAATCTGAGGTTGCTCTATTCAAATGTTTAATTTATCTGTCTAAGATGAACACACAACCATGAACCACTTCTAAAGGTGCACATATTTCTTCAAATCCCCCCACAATAATCATGGTCATAATTTAACTACTACTAAATCATGCTTAAGTTCAATACTACGATACTTTGTGAATCAAGTACAATTGCAGACTACAAATTAAACTAAAAGATAGGGATTGTATTTCCTGATGCTAGGGAACCTCGAAGCACTCCATGCGATTTTTCGTGTTGATCTATTCCTAACCATACAACAGTAAGCACACAAAATGCATATACTTCAAATGTGACATAAATAAGTAGAGTGTTGCATAATCTGTCCACATTAAATTCCTAAACATCATGTGGAAGGTGATCAAACAAAAATTTATTGGCGAACTGCAGGCTAATACAACTTGTCAACTTCAATTAAATGTGTCTTACCACGCCTCATCTTAACAACTCCTCTAAAGACATTCACATTATTATAGCAAATAGCGCAGGTTCCAATTGCCATTATCTGAAAAGGAACAGTTACAAATTATGTGCTGAAAAAAGTTGTTTGAAGAATAGAAGATCCATACTTCAACAAAAAAGGCAAGTTAAATCATAGCATCCACCAGTGTATAACTAGGAATGCTGTTGAACATTGATGTAGATGATAAAAGGTAGAATAAAATATCAAATATCTTCACTTCAACATTTAGAAGGCCAATTGGCCATGAGACAATGAAAGAAGTTACATCACAAAATAGCTAGTTTTTTGTAACAGAAGTTTTATGTCATTATTGCTGAAAACTAGCTTGATTTGCAACTACTTTCACTGGCAAGGGTACAAATGTTGAGTATCTATACGAAAAAAGGAAACACAACAGGTCTCAAAGAAAATTGTGTGCTGATATAGATCAATCCTTAAGTTACAACCTTGTACCCTTGGATAAAACTTATCACTGCTGATTGCCACATAATGTAATACGTCAATTACACTAATATGGTATACCTATCTTTAATCCTTGGCACCTACCAACACCAAACATCAATGAACCAATATAATGAAGATTCAATTATCATAAATCATGGCTAGTACCATAAATCTATTCTAAGCTATAAGCAAGTTTCGCTTGTATACCACTAGATTGTTAGGCAGCATTTTGCAAGGACATTATTTAGGTCCTGGTAGACAGTGAAAATCTAACAGGACATTCTAACTGAAGACTGTATAACAGGAAAAACTAGCACTACAGTGTACCTGAGGAATTGCACAAAAACGAAAATTGGAATTGTCCTTCAATGCTGACATGTATTGAAGGCAATCTTCGGCATGGATCAAAGCATTGGTCACCATATCATTCAAGCACTGAACGGCCTTTTCTGAATTTTCCTCATATTTTAAATCCTGATTCATATCCCAAAACAAATGCATAATTATGGAGGGGAAAATTGCGGTTGCTACTTCAACAAAAAGAAATGTGTAAATGGATGAAAGTTTCAGATGATTGTAGACTTCCCAACAAAGGTAAATGGATTGGATTAGATATTTAGATTACATTATTGACTGTTCAATTGAATATTTCAATTACTGTCAGGTATCAGAGTTTTGCATTAATTTTACAATATGATTCATATGTAAGCCCCTTGTTGTTGGGTTAATGTACCTCAAGTTTATCAACATATTTGCTCCAGATTTCTCGAGGCCAGAACATACGGCACTTCGGTATTTCATTTATGTCCTCCAAATAATCCCTTATTATATTGGTTTTCTGCAGTTGGAAGTCCAAATATTAGTTACAGAGTTAAATGTAACAAAAGAAGGTTTTTATTTTGTCGTGATAGTAGATATTTGATTGAACTTAACATACCTGTAGAAATAAACCCATTGAATTCGAAAGGCTATCCGGAGCCAGATCTTCTGTGCCAGTAGCATGAAAGAGCCTGGAAAGTCCATAGCCTACTAGCCCTGCTACATAGTGGCAGTACTCATCATAGTCATCAATGGTTTCAACCTACAAAATAAAGTTGTTCCAAATTAGTTCAGACAAATAACGATATCAATACTTAATTAGTAAATTGGTAACTAGAAACAAGTTAAACATGTATCACTTCTATCCACAGGTCTCAACACCCAAAGAAAATATGATATCAAATAGCCTTTTAGTCATAATGTTCAGATCGATATAATCATGTGGCATATATTCTGTTGGCCACAAGTCACCAAGGAAAGTTTTGTTGTATCAATGTTCTTGTGGTACATCAGAAAGTCATGGCAAAGTGTTTGTCATTATTATTGTGACAGATACATTTATCTATGTCACGATGCCCACAGTCACATCTTCCTTACGGAGAGTGGTCAAACATTGACAGATTGTTATGACAACCAATAACAGGAATTTCAAACCAGATGCGAAAAGGGAAGCATTGATGAACTTGACCACAAGAAAAAAAGGCTCGAATATTTTGAGTGATCTAGATTAACAGACCTCCTTGCATATAAATTTAGCCATTCCTGCTCCCATTCGCCTAGTGATTTCTTCAATAGCCTTTTGGTATCTGAAACCAAATGAATGATAATTATATTATTCTGCAAGTTTCAAAAGAACTTACCTGCACTTAATGGATAAACTGTGTCTGATGGAAAAGCAAATGTGGAAAAGAAAGCTTTGTTTGCGTCATGTGAAGTGCTACTACGATGACTTTAATTGATGGTTCTGAAAAAAGGACAGCAATATGTACTATATGCTTTCTAGCATATAAAAGTGTGCTAGATGGCAAAACATGTCTAGTGAACTAAATATCTCTAGAAACATGGTTTTACAAATTAAAGTGACATTTCAAATTTATTAAGTATTAAGTGAACTATCTTAATTTTCTGAACACCGCTCTGAATGCAACTGAACGAAGGGCTGCAGATGACAAGATATGAGAGGGTACACAAGAAAAGGTCGGCATAAGCTCTAGTGCTTACATTCTGAGCATACTAAAGAAACCCTTGGCAACATACAAGTACATCCCACTTCAATTCTTAGTAGTCCCTTTCTTTCTCCTGTTCTCTTGTGCGCATTTTTACTCTCCTTTTTTTTTACTTCACCCTTACAAACCTGACTATGACATACAATTTCAATGGTCGGCACTAATACCCGGAAAAAAACTCCACCTGACTATGACATTTTTAGAGAAGTATGCGTTTATACTTTTATAAAAGTGATATCAGCGCTGACTAAATGATTTGATGTGTTCCTCCCCCCAAAGACTTTGACAAAACAACAATTCGCATGAAGCCACAAGTTCCGAGCCGCATAGTGGGCAATTAGGAAAGTAGAGAAAATGAGAATCGGTCTGAAGCTCAGGAAGAGGAATTACCCTTCGCCTAGCTCCAAGAAAGCCGTGGAGACTTGTCTAAAATTATCCATGAGCACCCTGTAGTCGTTTGTCCCACCTGAAGGGAAAACATGATAAGATCAACACAAACAGCATGGTAATAGATAGAGGACAAGGAGCAGCTTGTTGTTAAGGAGAGATCCCATACACTGATAAATCCAGTCGGGGTTGTAGATATGGCGGTAGAAATCAATGAGGATGGGCAGCTTGACCTCGTTAGGGATGCTGGTGTCGTCCTCTGTAGTTAGACTAATCACGGTGAGCAGGGTGGTACCCAAAAAAAAAAGGAAAGCAGTGATGAACAACTCAAAGTTGTCCCGATTCTACTAAACGCGGCAAGACGAATACAAACGGAGAGCAGACTGAGAGAGAGAGAAGAGAGGGGGCTTACCGACGGTGTCGAGGGCCCGGAGCACGAGGTAGAAGATGCAGACCTGCACAAGCCAGAATCAGAGCAACATGAGAGAGTCGCCCAAATTGATGGAGCATTCGAATCGGGGATGGGATCCGGAGGAGAAGGGGAAGGGGGGAAGTGGGGTTACGGCATTGCGGAGCTCGGGTCCGAGCTGCTGGATGACGAGGGCGAAGCTGCGGGAGACCCGCTGGAGCATGTCGTAGGCGAAGGCCCAGTGCGGCTGCGGCGGGATCTGGCGCTTGATCCGGCCCGCGGCCGCCCGCAGCCTGACGAGCGCCATCACCTCCTCCGGCCTCGACAGCACCCCCATGGCCGCAACCGAACGGAATCACCAAATCGAATCCCCTCCCGCGGGGCGGGGGGCGGGGGGCGGGACGAGACGCGACGCGACGAGCGGAGATTGGCGGCAGCAGGGGAGGAGCTCGATGATGCCGAGGCGGTGCGCGGTTGTCGCCGTCCGCCGGGGTATTTGATGGATGAGTCCGTGGGTGGCGGGGCGGGCGCTGCTGGTGCGGTGACTTGCTCCCACACGGCGGAGGAGGGCGGGCCCACGCCTCAGCCGGCCGGTGGCGGATCTGGCGGCTTGGGGTGGAGTGGAGCCGAGGAGCCCGCGACGCGCACGTGGCGGTGGGTCCCACTGGAGTAACTGCATGCTGGTCCTAGTAGTAGTGCTGGAGTACTGCAAGCATTTTCTCTCTTTTTTTTTGAACGTATTTTCTCTCTTTTTTTAGGGGGAGTAGCATATACGGAGTATATTTTTGAACAAAAAAAAAGTATACTTGTACGCTAGAATTGGGTGGATGGATGGATCAGGAAGCACTTGGAGCGATCGCACCGGAGATTTTGTCCAGCTATCTACTCGTGGATCGCGTCGGGTCGGGTCAGCGGGGCC
Organism: Bromus sterilis; assembly: GCA_950022295.1. Taxonomy (NCBI): domain Eukaryota; kingdom Viridiplantae; phylum Streptophyta; class Magnoliopsida; order Poales; family Poaceae; genus Bromus; species Bromus sterilis. The sequence goes on along the minus strand of OX465595.1, from coordinate 445,487,389 downwards.
GACCGACCGATGGTTGGGGTTACGTACGCGTGTGTAGGTGTAGACCGACGTGTGTAGTGGCGGAGTTGTGCTCGGCCCATCAATAAACTGTGAGCCACATACACACCTGCCAAGTGCCAACTAACCTTCAACTGGACGGACGGGATGGACCGAGACCCTCGCTCCGACGACGCTGCACGTTCCTCGATTCGCCTGGATTTGATTTCCTGGCCGTCTCTAGCAGACACTCCGGCTCATTTTTATTTTTTTTGAGATTTTCTGTATTTAAATAAAAAAAAAACAAAGTTGTTGACTCTTACAAGCATACAGAAACACAATCATAGATGACCATGAACACCTAAAACAACCATAACACGTGAAGATCTCCGGAGTCCTGCGTCATCATCCTAGAAACTTGAGAGAAGACTGCAACAGAAAGATCTGCAACTAGACACAAATAGGTCACATCTTCAACCACGGTGCAATTGCCGCCACGCCGCTTCCTCTTTCCTTGACACCATCGATGAGAGGGCATGGATACCAATCCAACACACATACAACAACCGTCTTCATCTTTGGCTTTGAGTACCGCGAAAAGTGTCCCTTCCGGAAAGAAGAGAACTCGAGTCATCCGATCGGTCCAGCACCGCGGCCGGGTCATCCGCCCGGGCAAACAGGATCTCCCTCCAACATCAGCGCAAAGAAAGAAGAAGAACAACAACAGCAAATCATACCGACAAGGAAGAAGAAGGGTCTTCGTTTCCATGCATTCATCACCCATCTGAGGACCCAACCGGCCAGTGCCAATTGACCTTCAGACACCATAGCCCGCGACCTCGACGAGATCGGGGGATCCCCCACTCCGCTTCCTCCTAGGCCTCCTAGGCGAAGACCAAAGACTTGCCTGACCGCGAACGGAGCCCCAAGAGATTTATTCCGACGTGACACTACCGCAACGGCTTCGGCAACGTCACCCTCAACCTTAACCCTACCACGCACCCGCCTGACGGACAGACCCGAGGTTCCCCCTCCCTCCCGCCGCCGGAGCGGTCGACAGAGAGAGAGAGAGGGAACCTACGGCGCCGCCGCCGGCACGCAAGGGAACCATGTTCGCCTCCTGATCGCCTGATCCAATTTTCCCGGAGCGAACCGGTTGAGCACCGTACTCCGGCTCATATAATTGATATGCAGTTCAGCTTAAATCGTAAAATGTAGTATGAAATTCATCGCGGCAGAACAGATCCGCCATCATGAACGTCATATTCTATAAATTTAAAAACACAGATAGTTTGTGGTTATACAAACCATCGGAGTACAAACTGAAGTTTATCTACTTCACTACTTCATCTACTGCATAAAGTAAAAAAATGTAACCCATAAAAAAAGTGTGGTTCAAACGGGTCCATAGTGATTTTCATGGGTTTTGAACCCTAAAAGTCAAGTCTAGAAATCTGCATTTCTTACAAGTTTGTGATTTATGACGTTTCGTAATTCAACGTGTCAACTGGATTTTGAGACATTTTTGTTTCAACTTTTTTTCATACTCTGGAAGATCGGTTTCATTAGAGCTTGGGCAATATAAACAATCAAAGGTATTTTCTTTGTAAAGAAATATAATAACGTTTGGATCACTATTTTAGTAATCTAAATATATTTTTTAGGGAGGTAATACTATTTTTTTTGTTAAAGTCGCACTTCACAACTTTCAGCAAGTTCTCTTTTTAAATGTACGTAGTTGCAATATATAAATACATTACATGATGAGTATAATGATATTGATTTCGTATTATAAATTTTGATAGAGAAAGTCTATGAACTCAATCAAGGATTACAAGTTTGACTTCAAAAAAATCTAACACAGAGTTAATAGTGAAATTCAGATTTGTCCAGTTTCGTTCGTCGTCTGGTCACTGCTTACGTGTAGCCGTGGAGGTCCAACCACACGTCGTGGTCGTCGCCCATCACTCCACTATATACTGTTCCTACAAATATCCTCCCCAAAAAAACTTTCCCCACAAAGTTGATAATGACAATTTTTCTTTTTGGAACACAGTGATACTGACAATTAAAGGCGAACGAATTAATCGTTTTGACGTTCTACTTTACGTGCAGTACTTTTTATATGACCTTATACAATGCTAGATGTTTAGGGATGTGTTTAGAAAAATAAAGCAATTTTTTCTAAAGTCCCAGTGTCCATTTCTATAAAAAAAAGACGCATAATTAAAAATCTGTCATGTACAATAAACACCAATATTTAAAAAAAATCTGATTTATCTCTCTAAGCATATTTTTTAAGCATTTTGCATTTTACTTCTTCCGTTCTAAATTAGATGACTTCCATTATTCACGTGTATAGATACATAAGTAAATAAGCTACAACTCAGACATGTAGCGGCTCAAAGTATTCGCTGCGAGTAGCGGCGGATGGGGACGGGACGATGTACGGTGATCAGTTTGGCTGCTTAATCAAACACTCCTACCAGGATAATCTTCCGCTTAGGTACTCACCGGTAGCGCATGCCTGGTGCCTTTTTCCTTATAAGTTTATCCTTAATGCTTCTTTTATAGAGAAGAATTTTACTGATTCACTTAAAGTAAAGCATTTGAAAAACACAAACACAATAAATATACATTCAACGTTTGCATAATCGAAATGCACATAATGAACAGTGATGAACATATAAACTGTGTGGCACATATCTGACAACCGTCAACCAACCAACTCATACTCATCGCTTGGACGGCTGGAAGAAGTGCCTGCTGGAACTAGCTGCTGCGGGATTGATGGAGATCCTCGCTCACCAGACGACGATGCCGCACGTTCGCCGATTCACCTTGATTTGCTTGTTTGATAGGATAATCTTACCTCGCGATGCTTGCGTGTTTGACCCCCTATTAGAATACTTCGATTCGTAGTATGGAGTATTAAATCATTTGCTAGAATGATCTTTGATAGTAGTATACTTCCTCGGGCACGTCGTGGTGCTTGCGTGTGAGTCCCGAAGTGGAAGATCCAAACGACCTTGTTTCTTCAAGGGTTTTGCGGGGCAAAGAAAATGCTAAGACCCCGCTTGATTTGGGTGTAATTTATACATCTGTATTTATTTTTCAGGTGTAAAGTAGCGGTCACCATTTGTTTTACACTCGGATTTGAAACGACGAACAAAGGTCTGTATTTTATACCGGCCAAAAACGCTGATCCAAACGGGTCCAAAAATCTAAAAGAGTAAATAGATGCTCGCTTAATACACAAACAAATGCCTCCATTTTTACCAGGAACGCATCGTCCATGCATTATTTATTGAAATGAAAATTTTCATTTTACTGCATAAGAAGCACCCGAGATGAATAGGATGCATCCAGTGCACGAGCTCATTGCATCAGATTTCAGAAAAATAGGCTTTCGTCCTTCTTTATATATAAAGAAAATGATTAAGGTACACGATCAAATGATACAAGGGAATGAGATAGTCATCTTACAAAGTTAAATCTTAGATATGTGGCGCGTGCAATACAACCAACAGGGAACACTGGAAGAACTAAACACAACCCTACTCTACAACCTAGCACATATAGACTCCACGACAACGCCCTCAAGAGGGAAGACGACGCAAAGCGACGCCTCTGCCGTGCCCACCGGACAAAGGTGTTCACCCGAAACCTTGACACGAAGAGAGAAACCATGACGACGTCTTCTAGAAGATCGCGACACCCACGAGTGTCGCCGCTGCCGACGCCAAGGCACGAAGCTTTCGCTCATCACCTAACCTGTAGCACCGATGCCTCCAGGAGGATTGCGAGGATCTATAGTCCCCATATCCAAATCAGAAAACCGCCCCTGGCGGGGGCGCGTCCGGGCAACCTACCGCTCCACCATCCATTGCCCACACAACCCGGAGGGGAGCCACCACCACCACGATGACGCCCGCCGGAGAGCAATCATGTGGACCACCATCTGGGGCCGCCGTCTTGCATCCATGCCGCCAGATAGCAAACGTCGCCCACATCACAGTGCACTCGACCCCGGCAGGAAGAGCTATGACACACCATGAACTCTCCCCTCGGCATCAGTCCCGAGTCTAGGCAGATGCCTCCAACGCCCGAGCACGACACCTGCATCCCCAGCAAGTCCCTTTGAGCTAGGGTGATTTGGCCGTCCTCGCCAGCATCTTCTCCACCAACAAATCCGTCGGATCGGACTGCTCCGAGCTTCCGGGCCAAGAGGCGATGGCGACGGGCGGCTACGGTCGTGAGGAAGCGGCGGCTGGCAGTGGGTGGCTGCGATGAAGAAGGAAGGGGTGGTTGTGGTGAAGAAGAATGGGGTCGGTGTTCCGGATTTGACTCAGGGATCCAGTTCGAAGCCGGCAAGAAGAAGCACCACGGATCGACGGTCGACTGCCTCGGCATTCCGCGTAATCAAACTCTCGGTCACAAATCGCTCATGCAAGACTACTTCGCAGAGGTACCCAACTATCTGGCTCATCTTTTTTGTAGGTGGCACGGAATGCTTTGATCTCTTTTTGATCGGATTGTAAAAGCTTGCGAGTAAAGTAAAATTGAGGTATATGTTTGCGGTATCTGTTTCGACAGATGCCGCGCGGTATTGTAAATCATTTTGCAGACCGCCCATAAAAAGGTCTTACGGATCACAATTTTGACTGCTTCATAATTTTCTGGATTAAAGCACATCCTAGAGTGGTCGGCTCCCCCACTCAGCTGTTGTGAAGACCCGGTTGTGAATGCATGAGCTATTGGAAACAAGTAGTAGTGCTGTGGAGTTTGGGATGGATCGGGATGCATCCATTCCAGATCCACTTGGGGCGAGTCAGCCGGAGGCTGGAGAACATTCATCACATCAGATCTGTGGAGTTCGTTCGTTCATGCGTCCGTAGTCGTACCTGCATTGTCACCGCTTACGTGTAACGTGTAGCAGTGGAGGTCGAAGCATGCACGCGTTGCTGTCGTCGTCCATATATACGGGCGCGGTAATCCATTGAATTTAGCAAGCACCTATACCATCGTTCAAATAAATAAAACACGGTTGAGTGTTCGCTGTAGACAGTAGACTGAGCACTCCGTGTTTGAGTTTCATTTCGGACAAGTGGCAGCTGAAAATCTTCTGCCTGAGTAGTACAACTTCCCATGAAAATTTACAGTATTTCCATGAAATTCTTAACGTACAACGAGAGGTTTGGCTTAAGCCCCCAAGGACACTGCAAAGATCAATGTTGTTGATGCACCCTTTTTTTCGTGGATTTAGGTAATGGTGCAATAGGTGTGGTCATGTGCAATCATCATTGGTACTCCCTTCGTCTCAAAATACTTATCTCAGATTTATTTAGATATGAATATATCTAGACTTAGTTTTAAATTTAGATGCGTCTATATTTAAAAAGAAATGAGACAAGAAATTTGGGACAGAGGAAGCTTGCGGCTGCTAGCTTGTAATTGCCGTTTGATCTGGATCCATGCTGCTAGCGTGAAGGCACATGCATGATGATGCATGAGCATTCCGTTTTTATTTCAGATAAAATCAGAAGCATAATGGTACATCCAATGATGTGAGTAAAATGTAGAGTCTGTCAAATAGAATTTGATAAACGATTGCGTTGGCAATCCTTGGCTGCAATAACAGATATCCTATATTTTTCTTTTGAGGGAAAAAACATGGCATGCTCAGCGTGTCATCCAATCACAGTTCTCTCAGGAGATTCCCAGCTTAGCCATAGCCACAAGTATATCTGATCTCCTTGTGGCTCTCGCAGTCTCTCTGAACCAATGGCATTCAAGATACAGATTTCTTGCTATGCACCTGTCAGTGTCAGCTTACACAGGTCATTTCGCGCTGCCTTAAGAAGCCCCCCAGCTCCAATGCTCTCAAGCCATCTCCACACTCATTCCTCATTCTTGGAGATCACAGAGGTCCTCCAGTCTTACCATCCATCAGAATGGCTGCAACCACCATGTCACTCTCTTCCCCAACTTTTGCCGGCAAGGCAGTGAAGAACTTGCCATCATCATCTCTTTTCGGCGAGGCTCGCGTCACCATGCGCAAGACGGCGGCAAAGGCCAAGCAAGTTGCCTCGGGGAGCCCATGGTACGGCTCTGACCGCGTGCTCTACCTTGGCCCGCTTTCTGGTGAGCCCCCGAGCTACCTCACCGGTGAGTTCCCCGGCGACTACGGATGGGACACCGCTGGGCTATCTGCTGATCCCGAGACCTTCGCCAAGAACCGCGAGCTGGAGGTGATCCATTGCCGTTGGGCCATGCTTGGCGCCCTCGGTTGCGTCTTCCCCGAGCTACTCGCTCGCAACGGTGTTAAGTTCGGTGAGGCTGTTTGGTTCAAGGCCGGATCACAGATCTTCAGTGAGGGTGGTCTCGACTACCTCGGCAACCCAAGCCTCGTGCACGCGCAAAGTATCCTTGCCATCTGGGCATGTCAGGTCGTGCTCATGGGTGCCGTCGAGGGTTACCGTATTGCCGGTGGGCCGCTCGGTGAGATCGTCGACCCGCTCTACCCGGGCGGCAGCTTTGACCCGCTCGGCCTTGCCGACGACCCTGAGGCTTTTGCCGAGCTCAAGGTTAAGGAGATCAAGAATGGTCGCCTTGCCATGTTCTCCATGTTCGGTTTCTTTGTGCAAGCCATCGTCACCGGCAAGGGTCCACTTGAGAACCTTGCTGACCATCTCGCTGACCCTGTCAACAACAATGCTTGGGCATTCGCCACCAACTTTGTTCCAGGCAAGTAAGGTGTATCTTAGAGACCATGATCGCGTTGAAGTGTGTCATCGTGATGCCTAAGTTGTACTACCACAATGTAAATTAAGAGTATTGTGTCTCATGTTGCTTATCGATATACCCATTTTACATGATCATTGAAACAAATACGCGATCTCTCACAATAGATATATCCATTTGACATGATCATTGGAACAAATACATCGCCTCACAATTCGTCATATGTACCGGCAAATTTGAAGGGCTGCAAGCCTGCAACGAGAAGACTCTGTGGTACATGGTTGAGACGTTGTTCATGCCGTTTGGTCAAAATACCTGGCAACCGGCAGAATTATCTCAATATGGTCTAAAAGCAAGATAGAAGTTTTATGCATGCTTCACATGAGTGCATGATCAGTCCGTTTGAGATCTCTGCAATTTTATTTTATGGTTTTCCATTTCAATATGAAGATGAACTCTGGCATTTTATATGACTTCCTAATACTTGTATTTTTCATTCATTAAATCGTGAAAATTTTCTCAATCCTCAAAGAATTAAATATGAAGGGTTGTTTTCTATGAAATAAAAACATGTGAAGTGGTGGTTCTAAGCAAATGATATCCTAAGTGGACATGGATCAGACGATAACTTAGATTCGCCCTAGCCCCTTGAGATGTGAAAATAAATCATCACACTATTCCCATAGTGTACTAAAATGCATTTGAGAGACTCATATATCTCCCTAGTGTATATGAGAATGAATTATCTTAAAAAAAATAACATCCTCGAGCCAGGGCAAGGAGATATTACTTCACTCCAAGCCTTTTAAAGTTACTTAACTACCCCTTCGCCCGGCGGCTCCGATCGCCTTTTGATGGTATTGACAGTGAGGCGGCCATGGCGGGGTCTTCTGGCATGAGAATTCGAGGATGGTGGAAACGAATTTTGGCTATCAACAAGAGGCCTTGAAGCACCAAGCTACTATGGCGATCTACGTGACATGGAACCTTTGGAAAGAAAGGAACCGGAGAACTTTCGAGGGAAAGAGATGCTCACCAGAGACCATTGCTGCAATGGCGAGAGAGGAGTGCTTTTTGTTCAGAGAAGCGTCTGCCTAGCGGATCCCTCTCTTTTTCTCTTCTCTTATTCTTTTCCCTTTTTCTTCTCACTGTTGTTGAGGCTAGCGTCTTGTGACTCGCGGGTTTCTGACCCTTCCCTCTTGTAATATGAAAAGGCAGAACACCATCCATTGCCCGTCAAAAAGAGGATTCTCTGAATCAAGGGCTGGATGTTTTTTGTGAGAATTCATAGAATATTTCTTTGTTTCTCCTTTGTATAGCATTACTTTTTTTGCGGGGTGTATAGCATTACTACATTGATAGATATGTTAATGAAATGAATAAAAGGTTAACTTTCATCACAAATTTAATAGTACTTCTATTCGCTGATTTGGGTATATATCGATGGTTGTGATGATACACATTATAGATCGTCTATTTTTGAACAAATTTTATATATCATCGAGGCACATGCATGAGCATATCTGTTTTTATGCAGAGCCAGTCGACTAGAAATAGCATCCATCACGTGTTAGATCAACAGCTGCGGTGGCAAATTAATTCGCTGCAACAATCGTTTCATAGCTTCACTTCTGTGGGATGCATGTCATGCTCACGTGCAGATAAGCGTGTAATCCAATCCCTGTTCTCCAAGGAGATTTCCAGACATATCCAAAATTTCCAGCTAAACATATCCACAAGTATATCTCATCTTCCTGTGGCTCTCGCAGTCTCTCTGCACCAATGACATCCAAAATACAGATTTTCTGCTCTGCACCTCTCTCTTGTTACCTTACACCTGTTCATTTCCTCTGTTCGTCCACTGCCTTAAGAAGCCCCCTACTCCGATCCTCTCAAGTCATCTCCACACTCATCACTTCCCATTCTTGGAGAACACACAGGGACTTCCATCGATCATAATGGCCGCAACCACCATGTCACTCTCTTCTCCAGCCTTCGCCGGCAAGGCAGTGAAGAACTTGACGTCATCATCTCTTTTCGGTGAGGCTCGCGTCACCATGCGCAAGACGGCAGCTAAGGCCAAGCAGGTTCCCTCCAGTAGCCCGTGGTACGGTTCTGGCCGTGTGCTCTACCTCGGTCCACTTTCTGGTGAGCCCCCGAGCTACCTCACTGGTGAGTTCCCTGGTGACTACGGCTGGGACACTGCTGGGTTATCGGCTGACCCAGAGACCTTCGCCAAGAACCGCGAGCTAGAGGTGATTCACTGTCGTTGGGCCATGCTTGGTGCACTCGGTTGTGTCTTCCCCGAGCTGCTCGCCCGCAACGGCGTTAAGTTTGGTGAGGCTGTTTGGTTCAAGGCCGGTTCACAAATCTTCAGCGAGGGCGGCCTCGACTACCTCGGCAACCCAAGTCTCGTGCATGCGCAAAGTATCCTTGCCATTTGGGCGTGTCAAGTCGTTCTCATGGGGGCCGTCGAGGGTTACCGCATTGCCGGTGGACCGCTCGGTGAGATCGTTGACCCGCTCTACCCGGGCGGCAGCTTCGACCCGCTCGGCCTTGCCGATGACCCTGAAGCATTTGCTGAGCTCAAGGTTAAGGAGATCAAGAACGGCCGCCTTGCCATGTTCTCCATGTTTGGTTTTTTTGTGCAAGCCATCGTCACCGGCAAGGGTCCACTTGAGAACCTCGCTGACCATCTCGCGGACCCTGTCAACAGCAATGCTTGGGCATTCGCCACCAACTTTGTTCCCGGCAAGTAAGGTATCTCGGAGACCATGCTCATGGTGAAGTGTGTCATCGTGATGTCTAAGTTGTATTACCACAATGTAAATTAAGAGGATTATGTGCAAGAGTATTATCAGATTTGCCCACCATTTATCTCATGTCGCGCAATTATATTGTCATTGTACAGGATCATGAAAACAAATATGTCGCCTCACAATTGTTATAGCCATTTGACATGATCATTGGAATAAACTAGATAATACCCCACACGTTGTTGCGGGATTTTTTTTATAATATATTTAAATGAAATTTTGGCTAAATGAAAGAATAATATTTTAAAGATAGTGATTGAATTAATATATTAATTTAAGATAAATATCTTAATATAATTAAACTTTCCATGCATGCATGTTGCATGTTAGAGTGGATTTTTATTATGCATAATGGCATCTTGAGATGGTCTTTTATCATGTATGTTAAATGATGAAGTAGCATGCTTACATGTTGAAAGATATAATTATCGGAGTTGATACCAAAATTCACTTTGGTTCATATACTTAAAAACTAGATAATATCCCGCGCGTTGCTGCGGAAATATTTAGTTAATACACATGATATAATACATACATTGAATAAATTTGTTTGCATAATAAATGCCTGATTTTGAGATGAAATTTTTTTCTATACACTACATGAAGGGTCAGTTCTTTTGATGGCTTCTAGAATAAGTTGGAATAAGATTTCATCTTATTCTAGAAGTCCAAGCAAAATTACTTTTTGGAAACCTACTAATTAAGACTTGATTAGTACGCTTCTACAAATACTCCCTTCGTTTCTTGATTTAAGGTGTATAGTTTTTGGCACGAAGATTAAAAAATTTACATCAAGTTTGGATGAGATTACACCTAGCTAATTGACATGAGAATATAGAGGGGTTTGCAAGAGATAAAGAAACATGATAAAATATTTTAAAAATTTGCCCACACGAGTGGTACAACGCAATACACCCTATATTTTAATTATTATTTTTAAAACTATACACCTTATATTTTGGAACGGAGGGAGTATATTTTTGGTTGAACTTTTAGAATAAGATGGGCAAAGGGGCGCTAATTCTAGAAGCCCAAAAAACCCATAAAAATGGCCCTTTGTATGATTTGATGATACATATTGCCCCACGCTCTACATACAACAAAGAGGAATACGTTGTCCAAGTGATTCTGTAGGTGTGCGTCCGGAATTTTGCACCTTGCAACAGAGATCAAAATTAAGTGATAAACAATGTGAAACGGGTGCAAGTGCAAATAGTGACAATATAAGACTGTTTTTTCCATGGTTTATTGACATGGTTAGTCACGAAAGAAAATGTAATTTCTTTTATGGAAAACTGATCTGCTACGATAGTTTTCTCCTTATATATCACTGGGAATATTTGAAAATGTATGTTCCATTTGTAGCATCTCTCTTTATAGATCAAGAGGTTCTCATAAATTAAGAGAGGCTTATGATCATGTTAAATGTATCACAACCAAAAGTTTGGAATTAAGTTTTTACCCTCCGTAGCTTCCCCCTATTGCTTCTTGCACTTAAAAAAAGAGAGAAGGGAATGCTCTGAATAAAATAGACATATGAAGTTCGGTCTTTTTTTGAGTGTCACAACAAAGGAAAATTTCAGAACAATATAAAGGCCTAAAACATATAAATAATTACTCTAGTAAGAACAAACATGTGAGACCAGTATGCTAGGTCAAGACATAATGGATCAAAGCAATGAGGGGTATCTTAATTAGCAAATCATCAAAGAAAATCATAGAGGAGAAGAATCTGTTGCTCTACTTGAATATTTTGTTCACGCTTACAGTTTTTTGGAGTTCCAGTTCATTGAAACTGTGAGTTCACATCTCACATAAAAAACTCCTTGTGCCCTTTTGTGTTCACTTATCACATAAGAAACACACTGAATAAACAGAACACATGGTAATTTAGCAAATACTATAGATGCATGCCGATTCGGAAGAGATGCCTAACCGAAATGGCGCTGATGATCAGACCAATAACACACAGACTACTGGCACCAGCATGCAAAAGTCATCGAGATATAAATATGGACACAATCGGAAATGGCGACCTGGTGGGTAGCACGAACAGTGGCGGGCAATTGGTGTCGCCCGCGATACTATACTGACAGAACGACGGGCGTCCTCGACGCCCATCCTGCAGTGGCTCCACGCCATCGCTCACAAGACTTGTGGATGCGCCGCTGGAAACACTGGCATGCACCTGGCCGTTCGGTGCTTCGTCGGTGGTGGTGACTGGTGAGTTGATGGCTTGACTCTTGAACGTATATGATCTCCCGCGGAGACGGCCGCACGTCCTCGCCGGCTCGCCTATCTTGCTTTGGGACTATAGAGACTGGAGAGTCTCTACCTTGGACGGGCACGACCCCCTTTCAGTATGTGGTATGTTGTCGATGGGCGAGATCTCCCTAGAGGAATGGGCATAGCTCATGTGTGAACCGTTAAGAAGAGGACGCAAGGAGGATGCTTGAGCACGTACTGGATGGATATGGGACTCCATTCATTTGTTCCCCAACGACTGGATATTTATCTATGAGACTATGACCATGGAGGAATGTGGTGAAGATGAATATGATAAATCAAGTGATGATGGGTGGCGGAGTGGAGAAGATGAATAGTACAATCTAGTGATCGTGGGTGGTTGCATTTATTCGGTGGAGAAAATGAATATGATGATGGATGGCCGAGTAGAGAAGATGAATATGATCTAGGGATTGTGGGTGCTGGAGTTAATAGGACAATTTCTTTCCGCCCAGTGTTCAGGGAAGGCAAACAACTCCACCAAGTGGGCTGCGGCAGGGAAAGTGATGACATGGCATGTGGATTAGTTCTCTTCTTGCTGAGTTGGCAGCTTTGCTGAGGTGGATAGCCTGCATGCTTAGATAATATAGTTAGTGGGGATCAACTTCTTAAGGATGTAAGATGTAAGATACCCAATACACTTAAAAATAGCGCATGCCAAAAGGGAAGTTCATCCGCGATCACTGGAGTTGAGACCGGAATTCACTTTGGTCCACATACTTAGAAATACCCAGAATATGGTCATTAAAATTACATTAGTGAACGCTGACGGTCACCGCCATACGTTGTAACTACGTATTTTGCCTACGTGGCATATTGTTTGACCAATTGACCGTCCACATATGTATTAACATGATTAAAATTATCGGCGATCACTGGACTTGTCTTGAAAATTTATTTTGGTCACTCGTTCGAAATTCACAACACGCCACTTTGTTTGTTGATTGTCTTTTTTCTTTATATTTTTGTTTAAATATTTATAATATATTATTGTAAAAATTAATTTACCTTAAATTTTAAAATAATTCATCACATATACGAAAAATATTCATGCAGTGTAAAAAATTATGCAATATTTAAAAAAATTGTTTGCCAGCTTTCAAAAGATATTAGTGACATAAAAAAATTGTTCACGATTTCGGAAATGGGTTCATGACAATTGATTTTTAATACAATATCAAAAGTGCGCAATTTCTAAAACATTCCATACCATTAAAAAAATCACGAAATGTAAAAAATGATTCATGCATTTGAGAAAATGTTCCTGAAATTTTCAAAAACATTACAGTAAATAAATATTCACATAAATTTCAATTTTTTTTGTACCGTTAAAATGACAATTGAAAAAATGGCCACATCTAATAAAAATATGTTCTTTATATTATCTTAAATATATTATAATAATATTTTGAAATGTTTACTTAATATAAAAAATATTTGTTACAATACGAAAAAATGTTCATCATATATTTAGAATTGTTTAATATTTATTTAAAAAGTATTCAAACACATTTTTTTACAAAATGAACATCTTGCATTAAAAAATTCTAATATTTATTATTTTGGTACCATATATACAATAAATATATAACATATATTAAAAAATAGACATGTATTTTAATCAGTGTACATGTCTAATATTAGACAAGTATGTATTCGAATCGGCATAAATGTCAAGTGGTAAAAGAGCATTTCATGGGCCATCCTTCTAAAAAAGGACGAGACTATACAGCGGCGCGGCGCACACGCCCCTCATCCGTGCGGCGGCTGTTAATTGCTCTCTTTATGCATGCAAAGTGAAAAAAAAGTGCTAACTTTTGTGTTTTCAAAATTTTAAAATATTTTCTCTCTCAAACCGTTAACCTGATTGATGATCCGTTTTCATAATTATCTTTCTCGCGACGAGATCTTCGAAAGTAGATCTCATGTCAATATGTTTTGAAAAAAAAGAATTTCAATAATACTTGCCACATTACTGTTCTACTTACCTGATAATTATTCTCAGACAACTATGTACAAACATTTGTGGCAACAATTCACGATAAAAATGGCAACTAGAGTGACCTAATCTGACAACTGACGGTGACAAAAAGAAAAATCATCGAAACATATCAATATGAGATCTTGTTTCGAAGATCTCGTCGCGACAAATCTAATTGTGAAAACGGATCATCAATCGGGTTAACGGATTAAGAGATAAATCTTTTAAAAAATTTAAACTTGGAAAAGCTAACACGTACGGGCTAATGGATTTGGCTGGATTCCGCCGCCGCACATATGCGCGTCGGTGCAGCGGAGCTCCTTATAACTTCCCAAAAAAAAAATGGACCCTAGCATGGGATAGTTTTCAAACGCGTCAAGTGTATTATTCCTAAAGTAACACATTACTATTATATATGCACATAGATCTCCATCGAGGATTGAAAATAAACTAGATTAAAGTAGTACCATAAATCATATTTTCTGATTTTTAAAAACTTGAACTTTTTTCTAGTATCACTAGTTTTGTTTTGAAAGCTAGCAACAATTTTTTTAAATTAGCTTGAACATTTTTTACATTGCATGAACATTTTGTGTGTGTGATGAATAATTTTACAATTCTAAATTAATGAGTTTTGCAATAAATATATTTTAGACATATAATCAAAATTAAAATGAACTATCCAACGAAAATAGTGATGTGTTGTGAATTTCGAACTAGTGACCAAATTAAAAATTTAAAACAAGTTCAGTGACTACACCGATGAATTTTAGCATTGCTAGCACATACGTGAACTACCAGGTCAAACAATATGTCATTATAGGCAAAATACGTTGTAAAAACGTATGGCGATGACTATTGATATTAACTAATACAAATTTAATAATCGTATTTTGGATATTTCTAAAACACTACGGGTGGGGCTCCACCATCGAGAGCTTCGGTTTCGGGCACCCGATGGTGATGCTCCCGTTCATCCTCGACCACCCTCATGGCGCGAGCCATGGCGGAGAGGGGCATCGGCGTGGAGGTGGCGAAGGACGACGGCGACGGCTCGTTCGTCAGGGACGGCGTCGCCGCGGCGGTGCAGCGCGTCATGGCGGACGAGGAAGGGAAGGTGTTCACGAGCAACGCCATGAAACTGCGAGAGGTTCTTGTAGATCAGGGGCGGCAGGAGAAATACATTGATGATCTCGTCAACCACCTCAGACGCTACAGAGAGGCTGCTGATAGTGGCAAGATCAGACAGTTATCAGAAGTGGACTGAGCATCTGTTGTCATCCCATTCAGGGCCCTTCAAACGTGTGGTATTTCGTTTAAATAACCTAGTATATTGCACTGTAAATACTATTTTGTATGCATGGAAGTGTGAAATGGTGAAAATTATGTGAAAATCGATCTATTAGTTTCAGAATATTCTGAAATATCAGAGTTCAGAAGACACTACTGCTGTTTCAAAATCCAACTCAGTTGTATTAGTCACATACTCACATCTCACTTTCTCACTGAAATTTTAAGTATGTGCTCTGAAATATCACAGCTCAGAATACACTAGTGAAAATCAATCTACGAGTTTCTGAATATTCTGAAGCAAAGTCAAATCTTACTCGTTTTCATCAAAATTTGAGTATTACTTGTGCTGAAGCAAAGAAGAACCAGTCCTGCAAATTGTAGAATGATTATACCTATTGTGTTTGAAAATTATTTTGAAATATAAATTGGAATTGTAATTGAAATTGGGTTCTTTCAAATTTATTACATAGTAAATTCAGATTTTAAAGTCCTTTCTACTACTTTTTTTTTGGAAAAGAAGAATATATTAATATCAAGAAGATACCAATTACACCCGGCCTCTGCAACTACGCACTGCTAGGCAGTACGGATGCACTCAGCCAACCAAAACAAAAGGAGAAGAAATAAAAGGTAAAGTCCCGCTATCGAGTTACAATCCTTGCAGCAGCAGCACAATCACCACCAAGCCAACATCTGATGTCCAATTCTTCAAAAGCACCGCATTCAAGACGGAATCAGTGCCAGGCACAACCAATTAAGGCTAGACCTTGGGTTTTCACCTTGAAGATAGTCCCTGCTCTCAAAGCAATGTCTTCAGCAAGATCATTGCCAGACACAACCAATTAAGGCCAAGCCTGGGATTTTCATCCAGAAAGGTAGGACTTTGAACTTCACCTGTGTTGTCGCCCCCGCTAACATACTGCTTCCACGATTCCTGAAACTCCGAGCCAGCTCTTCCTCGACGCAAAGACTCCAATCACCATTGCAAATCCTCCAATCTCAGCCTTCATGACATTCTCACCTCTGACTTCACCATGGATTTGCCTATGATGGCAACAGAGAAGAGCTTCGCGCCACTTTTTGCGTTGCGACCGAATCCCACCCGATCCAGCAATCTCCAGGCATGCACTCATGGGAGTTCGCCGACGGAGCCTTCCGGAACCCGACACTTTGGACAGATCAAAGAGGACCTACATCAGACAGATCTTCTTCCTGACGCGCAGCCACCACCATCCTCCACCTCGCGCGCCGACAGCGCCAACGCCGCGAAGCAGCCACCACCACCATCAAACCAGACCGAAAAGCTCCGCAAGCACAACCGCCACCAACCGCACCTCGCGGAGAAGAGAGGCCGGGCTGCACCAGCCTGCTGCCGACGGAGCACCGCCGAAGTGCACCGTGGGCGCCGCCGGAACGCCACAAAGAGGGGGTGCCGACCAACATCGACGCGGGGCATGACGACGAAACTCTGACGGCCGCAGACATGAGCTCCCCAGACCGGCCGCCGCGCCGCCCATGCAGCCACCATGGCCGCCGCACTGACGAGGATCCCGGGGCCGCCGCCCAACGCCCAACTCTGCTGGAGGCGCCGCACCATCCAGGGTCGACATGCCGCTCCAGCCAGAGCTCCAGTCGTCCGATGGGGAGAGGCCCCTGCCCCAAACCAGCCGTGCGGGAGGAGGAAGGCCTGCCGCCGCCGTCAGCCGCGCGGCCTTCGCCCGACGGCGTCCTCCGGCGGCGGCGAGTGGAGGTGGAGGGGGAGGAGGGGTGGCAGCTGATCTAGGTTTTGGGTCCCCGAGCCGCCCCCCTGGGAGCGACGCGGGGACGGGTCCTTTCTACTACATTAAATCTCTAAAATGTTTTTGTAAAAACATAAAGCAAATTTTAACTTGAAAATATAGAAAATAACTATGAATGATCAAATAAATGTAAATACGTTGATAATCTCGTCGAGCACCTGAGACGCTACAGAGAGGCTGCTGATAGTGTCAAGATCAGTTGACGGTTATCAGAAGTCGAGTGAGCATCTCCATCCCATCGAGGGCACTTCAAATGTGTGCTATTTCCTTCTAACCCATCCGTTATAATATAGTGTTCTATATGGCTGAGTAACCTTAGTGAGGTATATTTACTTCATTAAATTTTGGTCGGATCTAAACAATCTCTTAAAAATAGCAAAGTAAAATTTTGTTTTACTAAGTGTTGATATGCTTGGTTACTTAATGCATTGCAACTACATATGTAGCACACATATAAAATTTAAACATACGAAATAAGTTCTACACAATTCAACAATATTATAAATACATAGGTTTACAAATTCAAGTGTTTCAAATTCGAACACACCGAAGGGTTCAAATGCATTAAATCTCAACTACGAAGTGCTATGGGGATGCCTCTGATGCTCAACAAGATCATGTTGACACTAAGAATAAACTTTTAGGTTCTCAATCCTACGGTGCACTTTAAGGAACGCCTGAATCCTGTCTATATCGTGCTCTGGCTCAACAGGAATACCCTTGGCGAAGTACCGAAAGTTTTCAGGCATGTCTCTTTCATCTTCAATGATCATGTTATGCAAGATATTGCAAGAAGTCACGATTTACCATACAAATTTCGGGTTTCAAAACTCGCCTGGGCCACGAAGATTGCAAATCATTTGTAGAGCACACCAAAAGCTCTCTCTACATCCTTCCAGGTAGACTCTTGTCACACGACAAAGTGAGAACTTTTATTACCTTTTGGTTGCTTAATTATCTTCACAAATATAGCCCACAAAGGATAGATGTCATCCGAAAGGTAGTAACCCATCTTGTACTCAGGACCGTCGACCGTACAGTTGCAAGGAGTAGCATCTTTCGCAACAAGCCAAGCAAACAGTGGTGATCTCGAAAACACATTAAGATCATTGTGAGAGCCAGACAATCCAAAGAATGAATTCCAAAACCAACGATCATTTGATGCAACTGCTTCAAGAATGATCATGGAATTGTCGAAGTGGCCCTTGTACAGACCTTTCCACCCTGCAAGAAAAAAATTACAGGTCCAATGCATACTGTGAATAGATCCAAGCATGCATGAACATCCTCTTACTTCACTGTGTGCATAGCTTCTCGGTGTTTTCTTCGTTGGATGCCCTCAAGTACTACGGGCCAAATATATCAATCAGTGATTTGGTGAACCTCCGAACGACCAAGATATCTCTCCTTGGTTTAAGCGTGGCTCTTTTAGCCATCGTTGAGGCCATCACATGGTCCTATCACACTGACGTGTTGGCCTGTAGCATTTTTTATTGCTTTAGAGTCCGTCCATTCCATCACATCGGTTCTGGTGGGTTTGCTTAGGCGGTGCAGCGGCTATGGGCTGGGTCCAGTCTGCCCGTCGAAGAATATCTAAGAAATTAACTCTCTTATATTAGTCAATCACTAATTAGCAGGCACTCTTTCGCGCGTTTCTGTAGAGATCATTTTTAGCGTTCTTTGGATCTGACACATGTCGCGTTTTTATTGTGTCCCACGCGAACAACAACAGTGGCTGCGTGCGGATTTTCCTGTGGCTGCGCGCGAACCTGGGGCTTGGACTCTGGCAGGGCTGTAGCTGAAAAAACTGTGGCTTTGACTGAAAACTAGGCTGCAGCTGAAAAAACCGTGTCTGTGACTGAAAAAACTGTGGATTTGGCTGAAAACTTGGCTTGGCAGGGAGTTGTGATTGAAAAAATTATGGTTGTGGCTGAAAAAATTATGGCTTTAGCAGAAGCTGTGGCTGAAAAAACTATGACTGTGCGGGTATGGCTGAAAAACTGAGCTGTGGCAGGACTGTGGTTGCGCGAAAAACTGTGGTTGAATCTGACCTGCGCTGTGGCTGTGCATTATTCGTCCAAAACGTGCCACGTGGCGACATCGAAGCGTGCGAAAAGTGACCTCCGCAGAGGCGTGCGGAAGGGTACCCACTAATTAGTTGCTCCCTGATATCATCTTAGAGCAAATCCTCGCAACGACCTAAATGGTTCGTTTTGGTTCACTTTATTCTGTTTGGATCCGCGCCGGCTAAAACATATGGTTCAATGCAGGGATGTAAACGGAGCACGTTTCATTTTTTATCCACCGCGATTCATATCATACCTAAATTTAGAATGAGTTTGGGTTCTCACAGTTAGAAGATGGACCGCCAATGCATCCGCCGGTGACCACTCTGAAAACGCCTCAAGCCCGTATCCGTCGTCGCGTTGATTGATCATTTTTAATGGGACCCTGTGCGTATTCGCAACATTGGCCCCACCAATTCCTCACCGCCCCAGCACGCGTCGCTATCGCCGCTGCAATGAACAACCGAGAGGCGTCCTCCTTCAAGTCTATGCACCCTCTCCAGAGCGCCCCGGTCGCTACCATTGCAGCATCCGGGAAGCCATCTTCTTCTGGTAGGAGGGCATGCTGGTGTCATGGGTGGACGTGCACCTGCCGCACTGGTGATGGCCGAGCTTCCTGAGGGTGCACGGGCCGCCACAGGAAGTCATCGACTCCTACACGCCACCGCGGCCACGTGATGTTGCCTCCACCATAATCGTTGTGAGCGTCACCATCTCTGCCACGAGCCGCTCCTGCCCATCCAGCATTGTGGCGACGCGGCCTCCATATATATTCGGCCGTGTGTGCCCCTTCAGCATCAAGCTAGCGTGGCCTCCAGATCATCGATTGAGCACCGTCATCGTCGCCACCTGCAGATGATTACATAAGGACGTCGCCTACCAGGCCGCCGCCCTCGAGAAGTCCCGGCGCGAGGAGGCCAGGTTGTGGCCGAACCTCACCGATCTGTTGGAGGGGACCTTGACGCGGTCGGGCGACACCGTATACGCAGCCACATCGCCTGCCTCCACCATAACCATTGTCGTCGCCGCCACGGTCGAGGTATGAGTTCCTCGAGTCGGAGTTGATGCCGTCGGCAGCGAACAAGGACGAACCCCGCGATCGGGGAGGTGCTCTAATCTTTGATTAGGACGACCTGGGGCTTCACGACGCCCCTCCCTATGATGGATCTGCCACCGCCGCCACCACCCTTGCAGCAGTCGTGACCCCCAGGCCGTCACCCTACTTCACCGAGCAGTTGTCGCCGCCACCATAGAAACCCTACTGGCCGAGCGACCCGCCGTGGGCGGCGCAGCTCTTCATAGATCTTAGCGGCAACGATAACGATGAGGAGGAATAGCCACCGACGTGAACCACTAAAGGACACTCATGAGGACCACTAATATCTAGTTTTTAGATATTTTTATTTTTTTAATGTACAATAGTTTGTTTTGAGGTCATTTAAAAATAAATAAAAAGCCTCTCGCACTACCCGTTGAGCGCCACGTGACCCAACGGAGACAACGTAGACATTTGAACACATGAATACCAAGACCAACATGCAAATACCACGTATAAACCCATACGTTCACACCCCAGCACACACGCCCACAACACTACAAGTGACCGATACTTTCAGCACAAAACAATATACATTCCCTTCTGGTCGTTAAACAACAAAAAGAATCTTCGATACAAGTATCCATGAGCCTTAACAGCTCACCAAGTTACCAACATTTCATAGCCCAAAATAACACTACATAGCATAATCACACCTATAATCACCCCCCGGTCCTAAAGAAAAGAGCTAAGAATTGAACAATCACGATTCTAAAAAAATGAAATCACTCTTAGATTAAACATATATCGCCGGGCGCGGCGGAGCGCGCCATCCCCACTAGTTTATTCATGATGACACGTCGCATATATTCGATGTTATAAAACACAAGGCACTCAAAACACAAAAGAAGCAAATATAAACACGTTGCAGGCTTAGTACTCGGGTTTAGCAAAGTACAACAATATAAAATGGATGCATAGCTGCCTTTGTGTAATGACCGATATCATAGTACGCCACAGCTTTGGAATTTTTATAAGAAAAGGCAGCTTTGGAATTTGATTCCGTGAACCAGATTTAATTATTTCTAAGGATCGGATGATTATCTCATAGTATAAAAAATTAATTCATAGTTGGAACTGCATATTCGATTGTAATACAAAATGAGACAAGCTGAAAAGGAAACCATTGGTACAAGAAATCGACGACAATCGACCATCAAGCACACAGGCATTTTGATAAATCCAAATCAACCGGGCACATGGAATGGCAAGCGGGGCAAATACCTGTTTTTTCATAAATTGGAATTTTTTATGGGAAGCTTTGAAAGTATCTAGACATAGCTTCTTCAATCTTATCCAACCACATGCCACTTTTTTTTATCACTTCCATATATTTTGTCTTCTTAGCCCGCCCGGTTCAAATTTATTGCCTAAATTTAATATTTATGATTGGATGGCTTGTTTTCATATTATGTCTGCGGACACGTTGAAACGCGATCCATAGAGAAATAATGTATCGTTTGGGAAATCGGCGTAAAAATACCCTTAATAGGCATGCTATTTCTTTTGAACACAGGTATCCGTTGATGTACTGTTTTCTATGTAAGTAAAGGTACGCAAGCTCTTGGGTATTCGTAAAAGAGATATATGTTTCGGTGGTCACTAAACTTGTGCGTGATGTTTAATTTGGTGTACAAAGTTATAAAATATGTTATCCTGGTGAACAAATTTGCACGAACGCGTAAATACAGTCAGAATTACTGTCCACATACGCATTCATTGCCTATATGGCATTAGATGGGTCCCACATATCAGTAAACAATACAATTAATTATATTTTTTATTAAACATTATATGGGCTCCACTTGCCAATGATACTACAGAGGAAATATTATGCAAAAATGGGTACCTAGGCAAAGTAAAATATTTAATAATGAAAATAAATAAATATATTGTTAAAAATAAATGATTTATTTTTTTCTATTTTTAAAAACCTATGTAAATGTTTTTTCTCAATTCATCATTTAATTACAGTTATATTTTATATTCAAGTATCAATGTAATTAAATATTCCAATTTCTTATTGAAAATTACATAAATTATATGTTATTATATTTTTTATAAAAATAAAATAATAATGTAAAAATAATTATATTGTTGAAAATAAATACTTTTTTATGTAATAAAATTTATGTAATCATTTTTCAATTATTCATTTAACTACAGTGATATTTTTAAAAGTATTATTGAATATTTAAAAATATAATACAGTGTACTTATATTTTTTCATTTGTAACGTATAATTATAATTCTCTAGTACAAGTGAATTAAAGAAAAATCTACTACAATGTAGAATGGACCGCAGCGGGCAACAGTTCGTTTTGTCCGGATATTTGAGCCGAGGAGTGGAGAGAGGCTATAAGAAAGTCTAACGCTTGTGTACCAGATAAGGAGCAGTAGCACACCTAAAAAAAAGGAACAATAATCCAATTGGTTTGTGCATTCCAGCGCTAGCAGCAGGTCTTGAGTTCTTCTGTTCGGGTATCTATTTTTGCGTAATATTTTCTCTGTACTATATCATTGGTAAGTGGAAACCATATGATGTTAAATAAATATTAAGTATAATTTTTTATAATGTATAAGGACATGTTGGGTCCATCTAACGTCGTGTAGGCAATGAATACGAGTACATGTAAAGTATTGTGAGTGTATTTACAAGGCGTGCAAATTGTATGGTCATTTTAATGTATTTTACATTTTTTTTGCATCAAATTGAACATCACACACAAATTTAAAGACCAATGAAGCATATACCTCATTTGCAAAATAAGAAGGAAAGAAGATTCGATGCTTGGTAGACCTGGATATTTTTTAGGTCGGGCCTAACAAAGCCCGCAGCAGAAAACCAAGCCCCATGCCTGACCCGCCCGACCGTCAGGCCTAGATTTCAGGCCTGAGCCCGGTCCATTAGTGCAAATACAACGTCGGGCCTCAGGCCCGGCCCTTCCCTAAATCATGATTATAGCAAGCCCGAGCCCGGCCTGACGCAACCTTCGGGCTAAAAAATTAGGCATGAGACCGGCCCATGGGCATGGTCGGGCCGGGTTTCCCATGCCTAGGTCTAGTGCCCGGGTGCATCTGCACCCAGGAAAACGTAAAATAAATAAATAAAAATGAGAACACTAAAAAAATTGCATTTTTGTGATGCAAGATGCTTACGTGTGAGATATTCGTACAAATTTTGAAAAAGTTCAGACATCTAAGAAGCTCGTGGAAAAAAAATAAAAAAATCTACAGTTTCTTTAAACTCTACCGTTCATGCACTATTACGGGCTGAATTTGTCTTCTTTTCCACGAGCTTTCTAGATGTTCAAAAAAACTCAAATTTTATATTAATATCTAGCCTAAGCATCTTCCACCATAGATTTTTTATTGAATTTTTTATGCTTTTTTTTCGTATGTCTTTTGAAGAGTTTTTAGTGCAAGAGCTTATGAGGTTGGGTTTAGGTTCGAATTACTCGAAAATAAGCCAATTCAAGTGCTTGACCAGTTCTTTTATTTGATCGTCAAATGGCAACGTCGCAAATTGTTTCTTTTGTCGGTGAACAAATTCGTATCTATAATATCTAAATAGTTCATCCTCATTAACATATTTTTTTGACATATAAACTATCCACATCATCAAGTAGGTCCACCATGTAAAATCTCTTTTCCACTAATTTCTCATGTATATGTTTCTGTTAACTTTACATGTGCATGCAACCTATGTCAAATAAGTAATAAAAGAATTATGCATTCAACCTCACAATTTATAAGCGACTTTTTATAGAAAATTAAATTATGAGTTGCCACACATTTTATTCTTCTATATAATATTTTTGTTTTATATATACACATTTGTACTTGCTATTATGGTTTTAGGTTTAGCCATGGATAAAGATGGATCCACTGTTCCTACTCAACATTATTTTAGATTGCATTTACAATCAAATTATTCTATTTTTTCATATTTTAAATTATTAAATTCTTTTTTAACAATTTCCACAACTCTTTTTTTGAGGAACAATTTCCACAACAACATACGAGATATCATTTAGTTCTCACAACTGATAAGGCACACATGCCAAACCATTTGCGTGGCAAAAAAAACACGGTTAAGGGTGACTACTGACTGCACTACACTACACGTGTTCCTCACCACGCACACGGGGAAGCAAAATATCGCAGAGCATGACCCCACAACCACAGCAACCAGATAAACATTGCAACCATTCCCATAGCCATAGGCCAACCAAACACCCACAAGCCAAATCCACTGTCCACTGTGCGCACTCTCCGGCAGCTCTAAGGCTCAAGGTGCAGGCGTTCGACGACGGCATGAGCGTGGTGATCCTGGACGGGACGACGGTGCGGTCCTTCGTGGCCGACGAGGCGGCCTTCGCGCGCAGCGTGGACGCGCGCTTCGCGGCGCTCGACGCCAACGGCGACGGCGTGCTGTCCCGCGCCGAGCTGCGCCGCGCGCTCCAGTCCTTCCGCCTGCTCGACGGCGCCGGCTTCGGCTCCGCCGACCCGGCCCCGCTCCCCGGCGAGGTGGCCGCGCTCTACGACGCCGTCTTCGACCAGTTCGACGCCGACCACAGCGGCGCCGTCGACCGCGCCGAGTTCCGCGACGAGATGCGCCGCATCATGCTCGCCGTCGCCGACGGCCTCGGCTGCCAGCCGATCCAGGTCGCCGTGGACGACGAGGGCGGCAGCTTCCTGCTCGAGGCCGCGGAGCACGAGGCCGCCATGATCGCCGCCAGGGTCCAGGAAGAGCGCGACGAGGCCGACGGCAAGTAGTGACGACGCCGCCGACGGCTCCACGGTGTGTACGTACGTACTGTGGCAAGGTGGAGACGACGTGGGAGTGGCGCGTGTCCGTGTGAGATGGGTGGGTGTGCCGCGTGCGTATGTCCTCACTCCTCACTCCTCACTCCTCACCGTACCGATATGGAATAAAATCGCTTGCGATTCTTCTAGCGGCTTGCCTTTTCCCGAAAATATGCTTTCCTCCACAGAGGATTTGAACAAGATATACTAATCCCTTCCGTTTCCTCTTACTTCGTATATAATATTTAACTGAAATCAAACTACATAAAGTTTTTTATATTAAAATATCAACATTTACAATAAATTTTTCGTTTCTTGATATAAGGTGCCTAAGATTTTTTATAATTTTTTAAAATACAAAGCATATTGATATTATACCATCCGTCTAGGCAAACATACCTACTGAAAGAGATAGAATGGAGGTCTCTTTCTTATTATGAGCTGATTCGAACTATTTTCTTTCGATTTTTTCTAGAAAAAGATCAGTCTAATTATAGCATTATACGTACGTATTAATATTCGTGCAAAAAAGTTAAACACTTTATATCAAAGGAACATAAAGAGTATTAAAACTATACAATATGAAAAATTATTTCATGATATATCTAATAATACTAGATTTGTATTGTGAATATTAATAGTTTTTTCTATAAAATTAATCAAACTTTATAAAATTTAACTTTAGATAAATCTTATATGCAAAGTAAAAAAACGGAAAAAGTACCTCTATAACATACTTTCATTACAGAACATGAGGTGTATTGTTTCCCTTGTAAGTCAAAAATATGTAGCTTTAACCAAAATTGTATAATAAAATATCAAAATATACAATCTAAAATAAATACAATATGAAAATACTTTTTATGGTGGATCTAATGATACAAATTTGTTATTGTAGATATTTATACTTTTTCTAAAAAAATGATCAAATATTCACATGTTTGACTTAAAAGAAAACTAATGCTATAAGACATTATTTGATACTATGAAAGTGTTAAAATATATTTTATATTATGATACAAAGAGAGTACGATATAAAATGGTAAGATAGCTTTCTTAAAAAACCGGTTCTAACCTAATCGGTACACACAGATAATTATATTACATAACCTGTATAGAGCATGGGAAGATCTACACATATCCCCACGTTCCATTCTAGCACATTTAGGTTCCATGATAACGCCTTTAAGAGGAAAGACAACGCAAATCGTTGCCGCCGTCGAGTTCGGATAGATAAAAAAACCTTCATTCGAAGCCTTTACATGAAGAGAAGAACCACGACGACGTCTTTAAAAATGTGCAGCACCTGCGGATGTCGCCGCCGTCAACACCAAGGCACGAAACTTTCGCTTGACAACTCACATATATCGTCGGTACCGCTAGGCGGCTTCTTGCGAGATCTTTTTTCTCTAGAGGGAAAGACGAGAGGTCGGGCACGGCTTTCTGTTGGTGTTTTAGCCAAATGGGCCGGCAAAGAAGTGGCCCAGTTAACCAGAAATCTTTGTTTTCATCTTCTAGAGCAACAATCCCTTATGACATCATATCTAAGGATCAGAAAAGGCCAGATCAAGAAAATCAACGACCAAAAACGCCGAATGCGAGAGAAGATAGCTTTCTTAAAAAACCGGTTCTAACTTAATCGGTACATACAGATAATTATATTACACAACCTGTATAGATAATGGGAATATCTACACATATCCCCACGTTCCATTCTAGCACATTTAGGTTCCATGATAACGCCTTCAAGAGGGAAGACAACGTAGAGTGTTGCCGCTGTCGAGTCTGGATAAATAAAGATCTTCATTCGAAGCCTTTACATGAAGAGAAGAACCATGACGACGTCTTTAAAAAAACGCAGCACCCGCAGATGTCGTCGCCGTCGACACCAAGGCACAAAACTTTCGCTTGACAACTCACCTGTATCGCTGATACTACTAGGCGGCTTCGTGTGAGATCTTTTTTCTCTGGAGGGAAAGACGAGAGGTCGGGGACGGCTTTCTGTTGGTGTTTTAGCCAAATGGGCCGGCAGAGAAGTGGCTCAGTTAACCAGAGATCTTCGTTTTCATCTTCTGGAGTAGCAACCCATTAGGAAAGCATATCTAAGGATCAGAAAAGTCCAGATCAAGAAAACCAACGCCAAAAACGTTGAATGCGTGAGAAGGCAGGGATTAGACTCAGTTTTACTGTCCTAAATTTCTGGTTTTCTTTATATTACTTTAATAATTGATGGATATATCGAACGTTTTCTCCACACACAAAAAATCACATCTATTTTAAAGTCATGCAGTATTTTCAATATGAAGTCTGGACAACACCTGTCCAGAAATTTTAATATTAAGAGTTTTCCAATCTGAAAATCAAACTAAAGCAGAGGAAGAGGCCCCTTAAAAAAAAGCAGAGGAAGAGAGGCAGCAAATTAATCGAGCCATATGGCCCGAATTGTCTTGTCCAGCCCGGCCAAGTTTCACTTACACACCAGCCCGGCCCAGCAGCTTCCTTCAACCTCTCAAACCCGTCCGAATCCCCGTCTCCACTCGCCGTCGCCGTCGCCGTTGCCGCCGCCGCAGCCGCCAACGAAGGGATGGGGACGTCCGTGCAGGTGACACCTCTGAGCGGGGCGTACGGGGAAGGGCCCCTCTGCTACCTGCTCGCCGTCGACGGCTTCCGCTTCCTCCTCGACTGCGGCTGGACCGACCACTGCGACCCCGCCCTCCTCCAGCCCCTCGCCAGGTAGGCACCCCAGCCTTCCTCAACCGTCCCGTCCCCGCCTACATCTTTTCCTCCTCGTCGATCCGGTTGCCTCCGCCGCGCCACCGCGCTTGTGTTCGTGCGGGTGGTTGGTTACCTCGCCGGGCGCACCCCACCTGCTCGACGGATTGTGCCAGCTAGGCCGAGGCATCCCTATCTTTAACTCTGCTAATCAGTAGTAGCATGAGTAGACAACCTCATTTTCCTGAGCGGAGAAATCCGTCTTGCTCGTTTTTCCTTGGCTGGTGAAACGAAGTTGACATGGATACAATAGCAATTCTTCCTATATACAGCTTCCTAGTCAATTGCATTTATTACTTGTAGGCTTTTAAATGCATCCGCAGATGGTAAAATGTTGTTGTTCGAGTGCTTTTGTTGCGTGATTTTTTGTAAGCAGATTTTTACTTGTTTCTTCCTGAAGGCCCCATACAGTGCTATGGAGTAAAGGGTCACTTCGTTTTTCTGCCTATACAACATAGCCTTTCTTATTTTAGTCGAAACATATTCAGTATTTTTTCTTATGATGATAAGCATGCATTGTATCTTTCAGGGTTGCGCCAACAATAGATGCCGTTCTTCTGTCTCATCCTGACATGATGCATCTAGGAGCTTTGCCCTATGCTATAAAACATCTTGGATTATCTGCACCAGTATATGCAACAGAACCTGTGTTTAGACTTGGCCTTTTAACCATGTACGATTATTTTCTATCTCGATGGGTAAGCTTCCTCAACACCCATTGTTGTGATTTGTAACTAAATATGCATATCCAGTTGGCAATGTCCTCCTTGTTGCAGACTCCATTTTCATTTATCGCTCATCATCATTCATCAAGGACTCTTTACCATTTTTAATGTCTCTTTTGCAGCAAGTTGCAGACTTTGAGTTGTTTACTTTGGATGATATTGATGCCGCATTCCAGAATGTCGTGAGACTGAAATATTCACAAAATCACCTTCTTAACGGTCAGTGAGATCATGTTGATGTACACCACGTTAGTATGCTCAGTTGTATTCCCTCATAAACATTTATCAGCAGATAAAGGTGAAGGAATAGTTATTGCGCCGCATGTGTCTGGGCATCTTTTGGGGGGTACGGTATGGAAGATAACAAAAGATGGAGAGGACGTTGTCTATGCTGTTGACTTCAACCACCGAAAGGAGAGGTTAGATCCTTTGTTGTGTTTGTCCTGTACATATTAGGTACTCTTTTGCTTAAATAACTAACACTAATGTATTGTATCAGGCATTTGAATGGTACTGCCCTTGGATCTTTTGTACGGCCAGCTGTTTTGATTACTGATGCTTACAATGCCTTGAACAATCAGGTCTACAAAAGGCAGCAAGATCAAGATTTCATTGGTATGCATCACTGGACTAGCTACCCATAGGCCATAAGTACTCTCTTGCATTAGATATGTTATTCTCCCCATCCTCCCTCCGTCGTTGTCATATTGAGTTACCAGCTCAATAGCTCATGATGAGGTACAAATTGATATAATTGTTGAGATGGGCATGTGGCCACACAAGGAAGGATCGGATCCGGAATGATGTTATACGGGAGAGAGTTGGGGTGGCACCAATTGAAGAGAAGCTTGTCCAACATCGTCTGAGATGGTTTGGGCATATCCAGCGTAGGCCTTCTGAAGCGCCTGTGCATATCGGGCGGTTAAGGCGTGCTGATAATGTCAAGAGAGGTCGGGGGAGGCCAAACTTGACTTGGGAGGAGTCTGTGAAGAGAGACCTGAAGGACTGGGCTATCAACAAAGATATAGCTCTGGACAGGGGTGCGTGGAAGTTAGCTATCCACGTGCCAGAACCGTGATTTGGTTACGATATCTTTTGGGTTTCAGCTGTAGCCTACCCCAACTTGTTTGGGACTGACAGGCTTTGTTGTTGTTGTTGTTGTAGAAATTAGGTAGATGCACTCATGCACATTATTTTATTTTCCAAATTTTCAACATTCGGGATTTTCTTTTTTACTTTCAATTCACGGTAAAGTGTCATGGTCAGATGCGATGAACAAATTAAATTGTTAAATCTATCAAATCATTAATTTTTGCATATTATCTTACTTGCATTGTATGTCAAAACCTCTTGGTTGGAGTGACACCCTGTTTTATACAGATTCAATGGTAAAAGTTCTATCCAGTGGTGGTAGCGTATTACTGCCAGTCGATACAGCTGGTAGAGTGCTAGAACTTCTTTTAATAATGGAGCAGGTGACATCTTGATTGTATCATTATTTCTCCTTTTCTCTGTTATATTGATGATATGCTAACCTTTTATCTTTATACATTGCAGTACTGGGCTCAACGGCATTTGGTCTATCCTATCTACTTTCTGACAAATGTTTCTACAAGCACTGTTGATTTTGTCAAGAGTTTTCTTGAATGGATGAGTGATTCGATCTCAAAGTCTTTTGAACACACTAGAGATAATGCCTTCTTATTAAGGTATAATGATTACCATGCCATGAACATTCTTCCACTCTCTTGCTTCTAGCAGAGTCATACTTATATGTTGTCACTTTTGGGTTGTTCTATTCTTAGAATACTATTACCAGAGCCATTTTAACCGTACTTCAAAGCAATGATGCACTTCAGTTGTAAGATATATTCCGTCTAGTGAACTTTGTGTGTAAAGAATCCTCAAAAGAGATTTTCTCAAGGTTATGTCCAATTTTCCACATAATTTAGCTGTTTGATTGTGAACACCTATTCTCCTTCCTCTGTCGCAGATATGTTTCCCTGATAATTAACAAAGAAGAGCTAGAGAAACTTGGAGATGCTCCAAAGGTTAGAGTAATAATATATATGTCTCCTGTACTTTTGAAATCTTGAGTTAACAAATATTTGTCAGGTGGTTCTAGCATCCATGTCAAGTTTGGAGGTTGGCTTTTCTCATGACATTTTCGTTGAGATGGCAAATGAAGCTAAAAATCTAGTGCTTTTTACTGAGAAGGGTCAGGTACATCCATGTGTGCAGCCTCTCCAAATGGTCACACTTTTCTTTACTCTTCACATGTTTTCAGTAGCTTGCCACGTTAAATATGTTGCCATAAGAAATGCAGAGCTTGAAGATATAAATGACTAGAGGCCTTGTTAACACTTAGTTGGAACTTTGGATATGTAGAAAGCATGAGCCGAAGCCCAAAGGTGCTTTTGTGAAATAATTGCTGAATTGGTCTTTTATTACTGGTGGAAAAGTATAAAGCCTCATTTCCATTAAATTTAGCATTATAGATGTGTCATGTTCCATAGATTTGAATGCAAAGAGTGATGAGAAACGCCTTTGTTTATTTTGTTTAGTAGCAGAATTCTAGCATTGTATATGTATGTATTGATAGATGTCTGATTGCCAAATACTCCCCTTCCAGTTTGGGACACTTGCTCGCATGCTTCAAGTGGATCCACCCCCCAAAGCTGTAAAAGTCACTATGAGCAAGCGGGTTCCTTTAGTTGGTGATGAGCTGAAAGCTTATGAAGAGGAACAAGAACGGATAAAAAAGGAAGAAGTGCTAAAGGCTAGCCTCAGCAAGGAGAAGGAGCTAAAGGCTTCTCATGAATCAAATGCAAAGGCTTCTGATCCCATGATCGTTGATGCAAGCTCGTCTCGTAAATTATCCAATGGTATAAGATGGCCACACATTTTTGCGGAACTTAGATTGGCTGTTACCTGACCCATCACATTTGCAATTGCA
Source organism: Bromus sterilis (assembly GCA_950022295.1). Lineage (NCBI taxonomy): Eukaryota > Viridiplantae > Streptophyta > Magnoliopsida > Poales > Poaceae > Bromus > Bromus sterilis. The sequence continues at coordinate 445,456,070 of OX465595.1, read as the reverse complement.
TAGTACAGTTCTAAATATTATGTGTCCCCTGATAACCAGTTCTAGTCACAAAGACTGTGACTCCGTGTGTATGACTATTCTACTTCTGTTCCTTTTCTGCTTGCCTTGTATGTTGACTTGATGTAGTTCAATTTTCCTGTTCCATTCTTATTTACTATACTGAAAAATCAATGGATGGTAACACATCTGTTGTTCCATCTATTTCTCCAAACTGACCTTGTGTTTAAAGTCTTGTACTATCTGATTCTGATGTAATATGCTGTATGTAGCTAACTGTGCTTCTTTACTTTCTGCTTCCATCAGCTGGCTCACATGTTGGCGGGAATGTGGATATTCTAATTGATGGATTTGTCTCTCCGGCGTCCAGCATTGCTCCAATGTTTCCTTTCTTTGAAAATACTGCTGATTGGGATGACTTCGGCGAGGTTATCAATCCTGATGATTATATGATGAAACAAGATGAAATGGATAACAACCTGATGCTCGTAAGTTTGCTTATGCGTTTGCTGTTCCTTTTGACTACTCAGTATGTGATTCTTTCTGTGTTTTCCTTGTTAAAAAGTGAAAACTGCAAGAAGCTTTAATTGATAAGTAGAAAACACATGGAACTTCCTTGCCATCTTCAGGGTTGCTTATTTATTTTTACTTAAGGTGAAAGGGTCTTATATAGTTACATGTATTTTAGATTATTAAGGGCATGCTTTTTTTTCAGGGTGCTGGCGATGGTATGGATGGTAAGCTTGATGAGGGCTCAGCACGCCTTCTTCTTGATTCAGCACCGTCAAAAGTTATTTCCAACGAGATGACTGTAAGTTCTCCTATCTTTTTTTTTCTGCATCTATATCAAAGTTATAGCTGTATGTCTATCAAGATTGAACTTTCGCATCTGTTTACATCTATCACCTGCTTCCAGGTGCAAGTGAAGTGCTCATTGGCATACATGGACTTTGAAGGTCGGTCTGATGGACGTTCTGTAAAATCAGTCATTGCTCATGTGGCCCCACTGAAACTCGTACGTGTCTTTAGTTGGAACATTGCATCTTATAATATACAGTACATGGCTTTGGTTTTTCAGTTTTAACTTACTTGCTCTCTTCTGGGCATTTTTGTGTTCACCCATGTCTGTTATCATTTTCATGGTTAAACATTGTTCTGAATTCTCTCCAAGCCTCTGTTCTGAAGCACTTGCATTATTGAATCCAGAGCTAGTTAGATCATGTGAATCTAGCATTGCATATTTATCCACTTGAAGGTGGACATGCCATCATAGACTTTGTGTAGATAATTACACTGTCCATTCTTGTATTTACCATGTGTGAGATCAGTGTCCTCCTGCAGTTGCAGTGCTTGTGGTCAATCCTTGCTTTGGGGAGATTTGTAGCACATCCTGAACCTCTTATATTTTTCCAGGTTTTGGTGCATGGATCAGCAGAAGCTACTGAACATTTGAAAATGCATTGTGCAAAAAACTCAGACTTGCATGTTTATGCTCCTCAGATAGAAGAAACGATTGATGTAACATCAGATTTATGTGCTTACAAGGTTAGTTTGTTAACTGACTAACTCTTTCATAGAAGATCATGAAAGTATGGTCATCCTCACATACTGGTGTGTTAATTCTTACTCTCTCCGTCCCAAAATAAGTGTCTCAACTTTAGCATAGGGATTACATCTGAAGTCAATGCACACACCATAGTGATGCTCCATATTACTGAATACAATAGCCATTGGCAATTATTAAGTAATTGTACCATCACGACGCTCACAATTAGTCTGCAACAAGAACTTTTTTATATGCCATTATTTAGTTACACTAGGAGGCTAATGCAACTTTGCAACCAATCATATATGTATATACAGAGATTTGCTAAGCTTATAATTTCTGTGCTATTATGAAATTTCAGGTACAACTCTCTGAGAAGTTAATGAGCAATGTCATTTCGAAGAAGGTATGAGCTATATTTGATTCCCTTAGTGTTAATTTATTTTTATATCTTTATTGATGTTAAAGTCATCTTGATGTGGAGATTATACCATGATATAAATTTCAGATAAGTAAAGCAGCAATCTAATGGTTCTAGTTCTCTCTTGGGATAGCTTAACTCCTAAAGTACTCGAGCCCATTCAGATCTCCACAATTAGCAAACAGAAAGAAAATGGCAGAAGTTCTTTTGCTGTTAAAAATGAAAAATGAACAAAAAAAAAGTGTTGTTGCTTCCAACCAGACAGCCAAATCATTCCATTTCCCAACTAGTCACCAGACACCAGCCATAAGAATAACAAATATTAAATCAGTTGAATTTACTCATCAACCCTGAGCCATCCATGCAAAATCTTGGCCAGTAACCACCACAAACCACCTGGTCTGAGTCTTCAGCCACTGCCATAGTGTTTGCCATATAGTTTCATTTGGTCATTTTCTGAATTCTTCACTTTGTTGCTCATTTTTTGCTTGTTTTGAGTTTGTTGAAAGAAAGCATGACTCTGACACTAACAATTTATGCAGTTGGGTGAGCATGAAATTGCATGGGTTGATGCAGAAGTTGGAAAGGTGGACGAGAAGCTTACTTTGCTACCCCCTGCATCAACTCCAGCAGCCCACAAGTCAGTTCTTGTGGGTGATCTGAAATTGGCCGATTTCAAGCAATTCCTAGCGAATAAAGGTTTACAGGTAGGTCTCTGTTCTTAACTATGAAATTACGATATTGCATCCCTTAGTCATCCTATCTTTCACATTTTATATTTTAGAATGTGCAACAAACCTATCTCCGGTTATATACTCTGAAACCGAAAGTTAGTGCTAAGTAACTCCTTCCAGGTTGAGTTTGCTGGGGGTGCTCTACGGTGCGGTGAGTACATCACTGTGCGCAAGATTGGCGATTCTAACCAAAAGGTAACTTACTACTACTAAAACTGCTATACATTTAGCAGCAATTTCGATCAATCATAATTCTTCTACCAAACTTTCCTTCAATAATGGAAGATACTCTAGATCAAGCATGATAAACCACCTTTCAATTTATGCCTGTGACACGTGTGATTGTGCATTGCAGGGTAGCACGGGTTCTCAGCAGATTGTGATCGAGGGTCCTCTGTGCGAGGACTACTACAGGATCCGCGAGCTCCTCTATTCACAATTCTTCCTGTTGTAGAGGCCATCCTCACAGGTGCTGCACCATTGCTGCCTCGTGTTGTACAACCGACCGGTGAATAGACAAGTGGAAACCGCCTCGCTAACGTAAATTAATCCTGAGCAATGCCAGTTGTACCTTTTCTTATGAGTAGCTGAGTACCTTGTCACCTCGCTAACGTCATTTCCGCATTCATATTCTAGTTCTGTCATTTCATTTTTCTGTGGCTGTGGGTTACCTGTGATTAGTTGATTTTATCATAACAGAAATAATTTATAGTTTTGGCGAACTACCATTTCTCCTGTCTTTGTGAACTCTTTGACTCCCAACTTGTGAACCAATGAACTTCTAGTGTTAATGAAGCGAGCTTGCTTTGCTATTTTGTGCATCATCGGTTAATAACCTTGAAGAAGGCGAACTGAGCCGGATTACGACGCATGGTCCAAGCCCCAGATAACATTCCTCATCGGCTGAAAATTTGCTCTGGTTTTAACAGAAAATTGCTATCTCAATCTTAATTCCATGACACTACTAACAGAAAACCTGTGTCAATGATTCAACAACCAAAAAACTGTGTCAAAAACAAAAAATATACTATAACAGAATTTATGGAGTCCAACCACGGCTTTTAGAGAAGAATTGTACTATGTTGGATGGATCATCTTGTCTCACTAGATGCAACCATTTCATCTTATTTAGTCCGCTGCTATTTTTTTTAATCGTATTTAGTCCTCCAAATCATCAATCATTGCAAGTTTCAAAACGTGATGTTCATATAGTATTCTTAACACTTGTCCGCATGTCTGAATAAAAAAAATGATGATATGATTTATCTTACAAACTTTTAATGAAGGAAAATCACACTCACTCATTTTGATACCCCCTTCAGTCCAAAAATACGCATGTTAGTTTTATCTTAAGTCAAACTTTGCAATTACTGCTTTTATCAGCATCTACGGTACCAGATCAAAGCCATTAAATTCATCAGGAGATTTATTTTCTATCCTATACATTTGGTATTGTAAATGCTCATATGTTTTTCAATGAACATGTTTCAAACTTTACAAAGTTTGACTTGACATAAATCTAATATGCACTTTATTTTGATATATAGAGAAATAAAATTAGGTATTTTTTTATATCCATAAATCTGCATAATTATAATTTTACATGCACAAGAGTTACACATGTTAGAGAACGGGCGTCACTCGTTGGGTGGGCACTGGAGTTAGCAGCCAGCCCGCCCGCGTTCGAGTCTCGGCTCTAGCGGGCGGTGCTCACAGAGTTATTTTTATAAAAAAGCTAACAAGGGTTAGCCCTGGGTTGGTCTCATTTTTTTAGAGTTACACATGTTTTGATTATAATTTTCATGTTTAAATTCGTTTTAAATTATTATAAATATTAACTCCAATTCCTAGTCTTCTTCCTAAGCAATATATATCGTTAACTCTATTTATATTTACGCTGTGCTATATTTGTAAAATTTTACCATTTAGTTACAGAGTTTAATTTAGTGCAACTTCGAAATCCATTTAAGAATAAATTTAACAAAACATATGTATCTGTTTGCCCTTCATAAAAATTCTGTATATTTGGCAATCAAGCTTCTTTTAATACTCTTTTGTTTCTCGATATAAGGTGTATAGTTTCTGTAAAAATGTTAAACTTTTATAACTTTGATCAAATTTATAGCAAAAAATATTAACATCTACAATATCTAATAAATACAATATGAAAATATATTACAAGATGAGTTTGATGATACCCCTTTTTTTGTGAAATTGATGATACAATTTTTGTATAATTTATATCAATATATTTACAAATTTGGTCAAAGTTAAATGAGTTTGATTTTTTTATAACTATACACCTTATATTTAGAAATGGAGGGAGTACAATTTCTTGAGTGTGGGCCACATGTGATTGTTGCTAGCGGTGCAAAACTTTGGCTTACCGAATAACCAAAACTTTGTTGTGTGTTAAATTAACAAATAAACTCGTTGTGTGTTTCCTGACGCCAGGCGAGCACAATTAGGAGGTGAAACTGAATATGAACTTAAATTCTTTTATTGACGCATTTGATATCCAATCAAAATATACAAGAAATAGTGAACAGCTTTAGGTGTCCGTATTTACTGGTGTACATACAGTGTATAGTGTATAAGGAATCAATCAAGAACATGCACGCCGGCCGTCGTCGATCAATTAATTCCGGAACTTGGACTTGAGGAGCTTGATGATCTCGCCGTCGACCTGGAAGCTCTTGGCGAGGACGGCGTCGGGGATCTCTGGATCGGCGCCAAACAGCGACGGCGCGGCTTGCACGACGCCGGGCAGCTGGCTGTTGAACACGGTGACGGCCCTGGCGGCCTCCCTGCCGGAGTTGTACTGGAAGTGCACCATGCCGCGCGGGATGACGAAGCTCTCCCCCTCACGCACCACCTTGGAGTAGAAGGTGCCGGCGGTGCTGACGAAGCCCACGAGCATCTGGCCGGCGACGACGTGCACGAGCTCGGCGGCGCGCGGGTGGCTGTGCAGCGGGTTGACGCCGCCGGGGGCGAGGTCGACGCGGTTGATGGAGACGCCCAGCGTGTTGAGCCCCGGGAAGGCCTCCACGTTGCCCGGCGTCACGCTGACCCCGAACGGGCTCGCGGCGGCCGCGGCGGCGCCGGACCGCGCCAGCCCCGCGAAGAAGAAGTCGTCCGACACCACCGCCGACGCCGGCTTGCACGGGAACCCCGGGTACGCCGGCGCCGATCCGTTGCCGACCGCCGCCGCCGCCACGCAGAAGTCCTGCACCGGCTCCGGGTCCGCCGCGCACGCCGAGACGAGCGCCGCGACGGCCATGATCGACAGGATGATGGAGGCTCTGGAGCGCGCCATTGGGCGATGAGATTGTCGCTTTTTCGTACGCGAAAGGTTGATGAGATTGTTGGTTCGGACTTGGGACGTGTCCTGGTGCTGTCACGATGATCGGCGATGGCTGTATATATAACGCGGGAGAGTTGGGATGGAGGGAGGGAGCAAATGTCAAAGGGTTTGAAGGGTTCAAAAGCTCAGTAAAAGTCTCCCGCGTGACTCGTACGTAGACGTGGACATATGTCTTTTTTTTAGAAAGGACATATGTCTTGTTGGAAGTTTTCGTGCATCATCATCATCGGTAACTATTACAGTAGGTGTGAACATACGCACGCTCCTAACCCACAAAAATAACTTACTTTCGAAAAAACCACATGCAGATTTTAAAGTTTGGTGCAAACACATGAAGTCTTTTGCCCTGTGGAAAATGAAAAATTCTTTGCATTTTTTTTGAGGGCCTACAAAATCTATTCTGGCGGCGCGGAGGTCCATAGGTCAACATTTTTAGAAAAATCAAAATGAGTCAAAAGTTTCAGAAACTTTTTGACCTAAATATGATCAGGAGTTGCACTCACATAGAAAGTTTCGCAAAAGAATGACTTTCATGGTATTTTGTGGGGGAAAAATCCAGACTATATAAAAGTTACTGTTCACAATTTTTGTACTCCGAAATTTCATTTTTGGTTCTGGAGTCACTTTGAATCTATTTCTTCGGAGAACTTTTCATATGAGTCTAACACCTAAGTAACTAACTATGTTTGGTTCTAAAATGATTCAGGATTTCCTAACTCTGATTTTTTTTCATTTCAGGTGCAATGGGACTCTAGACCCACTGATTATTTCCACTATTCTGGCCACTAATTTGTCTTTCACGAAGGACATGAACTGGTTTAACAACAAATACAATAATGGGTTATAATCATGCTTACATGAAATTTTTGTTTATATGATAAAAATAGATAAGCAAAAAGAGAATGAGTGGTATCTTAAAAAAATAGATAAAAGAATAAAGAGAGAAAAAGAAAAAAAGTAACAATTTTATAGCCAACCTTATAGCTAAGCTTACTATGTGAGTTTTCACAAAAAAATAACTTATTATGTGAGTATTTAATGAGGTTAGCTCTTACTAACATGACAAACTTATATAGACAGTTGTTGCCTATACTATTAACCATGCTCTAAGGACAATTTCAAGGGCGCGATTCCGTTTTGATCCCACTTTTGTTTGTTTGTGTCGCCAGACGGACCAATGATCGATCCATGTCCGGTCTCGCCAGGTCGCTGCAACCAACGGTGGGGCACAATGCATTTGGGCAGGGACCAATTTTTTGTCCCATCTAGAAACGTGGTCTCACGTGAGCTGTCAGGCTTTGATGATACTATATATCTTTCTTGAGGGTGAATGATCTCAAATTTAGATTCGTTGACCTCCAAGTAAGACATGTATATCGCCATAGCCTGGTTGTTCATGTTGGAGCACATTACTGTCTTTGCTATAATTTTTTATTTTTTAGTGTAAATCGTTGTTCACATTGGTATTATAGCATAGCTTTTTAGCATAGAGCAACTATTTTTGAGTGATGTCTATTATTTAGACAGCTCTTCACGAGGCATTTACTGTCAGACAACACATAAATTTGACCGCATAAATTTGCCATGATAGTATTGGCCGCATACGGGGGAAGGCCATGATAGTAAACACCCGTGAGGCTTTCGACCGGTGAGGTGGGACTAAAATGGGAGCGGTGTGATGCGGGGTGCGCTTGTTGGGCAGACATGAGGGCTAGGAAAGGACATCGAGGGACAACCAGGGCGTCCGCTTCGCTCCACTGCGTGTCTGCGTGAACCCAAATCCGCTCCAGATTTGGGCTGGAAATGAATCGCGATGAACCAAAAAGGACAGTGGTCCATTTGAATCGTCCCATTGGATCGTGATTTTTATCCGCGAGAATTCAAACGGAGGCCAGCGGATCGAATGTGGACATTTGGATCGCCCGTTGGAGTTGCCCTAATATTCTATGTACATAACACAACTGTTTATTTTTTTACATATGTCTTTTGATTTGAAACTAAAGTCCACCACTCACGCGTTATCATGGGCTTTTTAACCGTGGTCACCCCCTAATTTGTTAGTTACGGTTGGTAAGCGTGGCGCTAATCATCTAGAATCTTGTTTGGGAGACGCTTTCAAATCCTAGTGCTTTGGAGACTGGTCTTATGTTCATCATCGCCATCAATGACGAACAACAGTGCCTTGACGTGTGAGCTAGGGTGTGAGGATTTTAATTTGGTTGGTGGAGAGCGGAGGAGAGGAGACCCGGTAGTCCAAGACAATTTTCACCTCTTCTCCGGTTGATTGGAAGGTGAACTGAACTACGCGCACACGTCGTCATGCAATGCTCACCACATACATACATACATACACAAACATCAGCTCAGCTCTGAACATTTCAACAATAGAGGGCCTGTTTGAGGCCAAGATTTGCCTGTTTGCTAAACCTTAAAGCATCTCTCAGTCAGGCTTAATCGTCCGTTTACCCAGATGCAAGCTTGTTGTAATGCAATTTACATTATCGAGGGACTAAACGACAAGCAGAACTACCCTAAGTTATGCACCATCGGGCCAGGTTTCCGGAAAACGCAAAAAGACCTGCAGGTGATCAAACAAGCCCTATATGCCTCGGTTCGGAGTAACATTTTATTTCTTTTGCGACTCAAACGCAAATAATTTTATTGTAACTATACAGTCTATATATACTCACTGGGCTATACTATACTTCAAGAATGTGTCTACAGAAGATGATGCGGCACTAACAGTAACAGACACACAGGCACAAGACATATGTACACACAGAGACACAGAGATGAAGAGCGAACAAGAGTGATGCACCTATACTATACTTCAAGAATGTGTCTACAGAAGATGATGCGTGCTTGCTAGGAGCTGCCGTGGGACCTGGCCGACGACACGGACTGCGCCGACACGGAGGCCGTCGGACTTTGCACCTCCCTCTCCGAGTTGGCGGCTCGGGCCTTACCGCTGATCCTGCTGATGCTGTCCTGCGCGACGTCGATGAACCACTCGTCGCTCGGAAGCACGCTACAGAGAGACCAGCAATGCTGCCACGTCAGACTCAAACACTCTCCAACACATTTGTTCAATTGGGTTGAATTAGAATTTATCAGACAACAGGACGGAAATGCAAGTTGAATAAAATCGTTATATTTTACCTATCAGGATCCAATCCAGTAGAAGAGAACGCTGCCATCGCTCTGTCGATTATGTTCAGTATGACCTGGTGCACGTGCCGCGACAAGAACCGGCCTTGCCCGAAAAGGATGACGAATTGCATGTCCAGGTAGAACTGGCAAAAAAAAGGTAGGGTGTTAAATAAGGGAAATAATCTGTCACATGAAATTAGGATGGGCAAAAAGGAGCTTACCTGCTGAAGTCCAAGGGGACCAAGACCCCTTGGCCCCTCTTCGATTTCCTCCCAGAAGGTCTGGTCATCTGAGAGCCACAGTATGACGGTTTCAGTCATACGCATCATTAGCAATGTAGCGAACCTTTCCCTGCCAACAAGCATCTCCGTGGCGATACCTGCCATCCTGTTCAGCTTTGTGTATAATTCCTGCAATGGACTGCAGATGAGATGCTGCAAAAGGAAATAGTTTCTTGGGCAGGTTTACGAAGGGACGAGGTGCAGCTGACTACTAAGACAAGGTCCATCCACCAAGTTTGTAAGGGCAGAAACTTGTAAGTACCTGAAAAATTAGAGATGGAACCCATTCTTTCTCTTCAGCATTATTATCCATATCGATGTACATTTCTGCGCTCAGATTTGTGTCACCTTCTTCCGTGAATATAAGATCAAGAGCATGCTGCCTGCAGAAACTATCTCTAAGTTTATCCACCATATGTTGCAGCTTCCTTTTCCATTCACGTTGCTCCGCACGGTTTTGCTTGTCTGGACCCCTTATACGCATACTACCCATGCTGGCCTGGTTTACAGGTGACAGCTTCATAGCTGCTCTAGGTAACAACTCCTCAGCAAGTAAGGATGCATTGGCTAACAATGCTAATTGCTGCTCCTCGGTCTCTGCCATGCGAATAATCTTATTTCCTAACCCTTCCAAATTCGCTTCATCATCCAATGAGCCTGGTAGAGCACTCACGAGCAAATCAACATATGTACTAAATATTTCCAGAAGCCCATCCATTGTAGAACCACCTAACTGCAAGCTAAGCAGTGGCCCAACATCCTCACAGAAATCCTGCAAAAAACACCATCAATTATCATTGCATATCGATCCTACAAAGAAAGAGCACAATAAATATATTCTAAATGAATTTTGTAAATGAATTTATTAATTCATATTAATAGTATCTCTCGAAGCAAATAGTAATAATTAATCAGCTGCCATATGCTTAAATTGGGTTATCTGGAAGTTTACACCTTACAGAGTAAATAGCGAACCTTAACTATATGAATCAATGAAGACAAGAAGGGTGGAACAAAGAAACCTCAATTAATGTAGCTTGAAAGTTGAAACATCTGCCGATAAATAGATAGTTACCTGAACCATTGAATTGAATCGATGGGCACTGCTCGAGAGCTTCGGTTGGAGTGCCAAATTACCAGTAGATGCTCTAGCAAATGTCCTTATACCAGTCGGAGGATAGATTAGTGCCCAGTCATCAGCCGCCGCTAAAGCACCAGTGGTCTCTTCAATTCTCCTCAAATTGGAATCTAATGCTTGCTCAACACAGGGTCTGAAATGTTTCATCAGAACTGCTGAAAGTGACAGACCACGAGCTTCTAACAAGGAGGTATAACCAAGTGCTATCTGAACACACTCGGCAGCAGCTCTTAAGCCCCCAGCTGCTGCACAAGATCCTAAAGCATGCCTCTTTACAAGCAAGGTAAACTCCATTGCCTGTTTAGTAGCCCATGTAACTAGTTCAGATGTATAAGATGGTTCATCACCAAACACTTCCAAAGAGTCACTGAGAGCATTAGCTATAACAGAAAAAACTTGCTTTGCAAGAGACGCGGTGTAAGCCACACTATGTGATGTGCTAGATGGAGGGGTTGTTTGTATTTTGGACTGAAGCCTTTGGTTATGTGCACTGAGCAACAAACTATGAGCGCGAGGTCCATCACCAAGTCTCTTGAGAGCAGAAGCTGCAGCACGAAGTTCAATGCCACAAGTAGAAGACTGGCAAGCAGCTTCAGCAAGCTGATCTGACAGCTTTTGACGATTATCAGAGATAACCCTCTTCAAAGCAACAATGTCAGCTGTGGCAAGAGTCTGTTTCTTTTCTGCATCGACAGCAATTCGTTCTGCTTCATCCAGGGCATCCAGTGCTTCATCCACTCTTCTCTCAGCTAGCAAAACATCAAGCTTGTCGGGGAAATCTGCATGCCATTTCTGTATTTCTGAAAGCTCCTGGTATTCATAAGTGGAGATGTTCTCTTCTGCAGAATCTTCAGGTCCTATAATCAAGGAATCAATCTGAATCCCTTCAGATAGACCATGAATTAGAGCTGACTCTGTATTTAGAAGATTTCTGACAGATAGCAGCTCCCTTTCAAGTTCAGATATCTCCTTTGATGTTCTGATAAACAAGAGAGTAGTTTTCAGACATTATTCTTGAAAGTCATGGGTAGTGGAGAGGAAGAACACAGAAGTTGGTTAACAATTGGTTTCACACATGATGAATACAACATAATTAAGCGTATACACTTCAACGCACCTGATGAATGCAGCATAATTAGCATATACACTTGTACGCATCTCTTCAGCAGAAGCCTTCTTTAGATCTTGCAGATAGGAACACAGGTGCCTTATTTCCTGCCATACAATTTTGAACATCAGCCAAAGCACTTGGTGTTGTAATATCACACTGATCATTCAAGAACAACACGCTTCAAAGCGCCACCGTTCCAAAGGCGGAGTCTGCGTAAGAAGCACATGTGCATGACATGGTGCGGGTGCAAGAACAGGAACATTCCATTCGTTAGTCTGACAACAGAGTGCTCATTCACAAACCTGATGTTACCTAAGATTCAAGATTGTTCAGTAGATTGGATCTCACTCACTGCGCTCAATAGAAAACCCAGTAACAGGGAACTATATAAGTCTACTTCAGCATCCAAATTGACTATGTAAACAAGTACTAGTACTATCTGTTAAGAATTGAACAGTGTCCCTAACACAAAAGACGTACAGCATCCTAATCGCGTGATAGAAACAAAATTTCTCACAGAAAAGCTGCAGGGTCGCACCAAAAGGTTCTTCTCCAGGACCAGCATAATTTCCGGTAAGAAGTTGCATTCCATTTTCCATTTTTAGTTAGGCAGAGCTAACCGACAGTTCCAAACCTATACACGTGCCCCGGTGCCCGCGGATAAACCCAGGAGTGGCGCACCAATCCCCCTCTGCTTCGGTGCTTCCTCCAAAGCTGCTCCACTAGTCCACAAAAACGTAAACTCCAATTCTGTATCACGTCGCTTATGCAGCGCGACAATATTTTCTACCAGGAACTTGCAGAAAAATGTCTCCCGGAGCCGATTCCCGGCGGGACGGGGACGGGGACGGGGTCGGCGGTGGCTGGCTCACCTTCTCGGTCATGGTCTGGCACTTGGACTGCACGTACGAGTCGGGGTCGAACTTGTCGGTCTTGAAGATCTTGAGCTTGTCGGCGAGCTGCACCCCGCCGCCGCCAGCGCCTCCGCCCGCCGCCGCGCTCGCCGGGAGCACGCCCGAGTGGCCGGCCGGCCGCGACCGCGACGACCTGGCGGCGCCGGACGACGCCATCGGAAGCCGAGCGCGGGGAACTAACCCAGCCCCCGAGGGATCTAGAAGCTTCTAGAAGCGGGCTGGCGCCTCGGTTCGCGCCGTCTTCGATTGATTCCTGCGACGCACGGAGTTGTGTTGGTTTGGTCTGGGGATTTTGGAATTTTCTACCCCCGAGTTTTTTAGGCAGGGGGAAATGGCGTTGGGAACGGAGACAGACAGACTTGTGTCTCACAGCTGGCACAGAGGTGGAAACGAAAGTTGCGTGGGCAACTTCGCCCTTGTGTTCTCCGCGTGAGAAATTTCCAATGAGTTGAGGACCCACTTATCTTAAGTGTAAGAATGTTCGTTCGTTTCATCATGCTAAATACAATCGGAGATTTCAAACCCTGTCTAAACGCTCGGGCAGTTTGTTTGGGCGCTAACCGAATTTACTTTTGCCACCCCATCAAAGGGGTAAGGTCGGCCAAAACGTTTGGATTGATCGGTTTCCCTCATGTATACTCTCTTCGTTTCATAACATAAAAGTTTTTGCAGCTTAAATTGAACCACAAAAACGTTTTACATTACATGACAGAGGCAGTAGTTTATATATGGGATGTATATGAAAAGGATCTTAGGTAACTCCGTTAAGTTGAGATATCAGGAGGAGGAGATGATCGTTCGCCTCACTCGTCGTCGAACCCGAAAGGAAATTGTGCGTCCACGACGTTGGCGGCTCGAGGCGGTTGACAGCGGTGGAGCCAGAATGGCACTGCAACACCGGCGTGGGGCCGCAACCACTGCGTTAGAAGCTTGTCCTGCCTCTTCGGGCTCCAAGTCAAAGGTGTACGCTGAAATGGATGAGCGGAGTACCTACCATCATCGAATGCGGTTATGACAAGTATCCTCCCACGAGGAGTCCCGTGTATCGTAAGTGGAGTCGCGCACCTTCTTGGATCCGAGAGAGGTAGCTCTCCGTGCTCGGATCTTTGTGAAGCGTCAAAGGCGGAGAACCTACACTCTTGTAAAGGAGAAAAACTGGGCCTCCGCGCCATGGCGAAACTACCTCTCCGTGAGAAGAGGACGAGTCTGATGGCTCACTCAGCTCCGATAGTGAGTAGATCATGCTCGGTCCGTTTTGTGTCTTCGACTGCTACTTCCGCAAAGAAGACAACACCGACGACGGGGGAACTGATTTGAGGTATCTGGATGTGAAAAAAAAAGAGTTGTGATCATTCAGTAATGCGATTGGATACATCCACAGATGTATGAAGAACCAAATTAGACCAGCCTGATTATAGATGCTCTAACAATACAACATGTTTAAATGATGAAAATGGGAGATGAAGAATACTAGGAAGGTCGAGCACGTTTCATTGTGTGGGGCTGAGGTTTTTTTTATTTGGTTTGGTGATAAAGTGTGTTTAAAAAAAAAGTGATGTTTTGATGGGATCTTTTTAGGGGTGTGATTATGTGTTATCCGCTAAGTAATTCATATGTACGTATGAAAGTTTTTTTGCAGTGGTGACCACATGAATTATATTGGTGCTACAGTGTCGCATGTTGGCGTTCATTTGTTGTCAGGTGATGAGATAGTGTGCATGTGTAGATGCAAGATTTTTCTCTTTAGTAGTTTTGAAGATTGTTGAGCAAAACAGTAGATGAACTAACAATGTTTACGAGTGTATTCAAAGAGTTAAGTTTCTAGAGAAAACGAAGAGTTTGGTAAAACTTCGAGAAGAATCATAAGATGACGAAAAACATGCTTATGACCGACACAATTGAAGGAAGGATGATTCTACAAAAATACACTGATGACGATGATGTCTCGAAGATTTTCAACTCACTCAGAAGAACGAAGAAGTTGGATGAAGACATAGTCTTTTTCTTAGTTCCTTTTCATTATTTGAGTCATAGTACAAACCATACTATCAAGAGGGGTTAGTTAATCGAGATTTAAGTCGAAGGTGAAAATGCTCAATCCAATAAAATCCTTATGAGGATTTTTGAGAGAAATCTCATGTGCGCTGAGTTATTAGTCAAAGACAAAGACATAATTCTTTCCGTCTATGAGAGAGAACTAAGTTAGCGAGTCAGCATTCCTTGTTCCTTAAGAAATGTTGTGATCTATTCAAAATTCCGATTGTTGTGACACGTGTTGAGCGATCGAGTAAGGTCACTTTGGTCTTTTGACCATTCAGAGTGCCACAGTATAAACACCCTGCCCCCGTCTTCCATGTGTGGTGGCTGCTCGGTTCCAATTCCACACAAGTGTCCAGTGAGTAGCCCAAAGAGGAAATCGAGATTTCCAATTCCTAAGTTCAATCAAGTTGAGAAAATTCACCAAGACTTAGATTGATATTAGCGAGCCTTTTATCTTGTGAGCCTGCAAGCTCTCTAGACAGTTAGGCATCGGTTCTCCAACAATCGAGAAGAATGTGATTGCGAGAACAAGTCTGTGAAAGGTTTCGGAGGTCGCCTAAAGTATCTACCACGAGTAAAAACAACTCAAGTTCGAAGAACTCTACTGTGGAGAATAGGACATGGAGAGGTTTGTTCACATGTTCAATCAGAAGTCCCTCCAAATAGACGTAACACTTTGTGGAGTGTGAACTGGTTTAGTAAACATCATTGATTCGGGATCTTTCTTCTTTACCCTGCACTACTTTCGTAGTTATCAAGTTGTTTTCATGTCTATCTCATTTATCTTTGGTCTTTGTTCTCGTGCGAGATAATTCATCATGTTTGTATGCATCTTTGTATTCATGTTACCTTCTTAGTTTCCTTTCATCCCTACTTATCGAGTATTTTTCACTATGTTGTCAAGACTTATTCAAATTTACGAAAGAAAAATTTGAGAAGCCCATTCACCCCCCTCTGGACGTTCTCGGTCGTTCAATTGGAATCAGAGCAACACAATCCCTTTTCTATGCCGCCACTCCACGTCTAGGTCATGCGAGCGAACCTAGCAGTCCGTCGATCGATGCTTCCTTCCTGCATGCACGAATACCTTGGAGGTGCTCGGGATGAACTGTTCAAGGGATTCACTAGGATGAGATGAGAACGCGCATCGCCAACTCTCCTTCCTATTGGGGTGCGCAGCGGAAAACACAAAATTTTCCTCACTAGCGTTTCCCATAACCCAAGATCTAGCTAGCCGTATTACCGTAACGGAAAGGAGTGCGGAATAACATACCTCGGGGTGTAGTCCATTGCGCGGGAAACGCTCCCGCAAACGTGGCTGGTGTAGTCGAACAAGTTTCACAACCCCCTGGCTGTGTTGAGCACCCGGATGGGTGTAGTGCCACATGTGTAGCACCTCGTAGTACTCGCACACGTATGAGACTCGATGACGACCTCCGTTCTCCGATTCAGCGAAGGTGGCGGAAGCAGACCTCCAGACGGAGCTTCGGCAGCTCGATGACCTCCGATTCTAGCAGATATGCCTCAATTCCACTACAAGCTCACACTAGGGAGCCCACCGCGGAAGAGACGAGGAAGGGGAGAAGACCGGAGAAAACCGATCTCAATTCGGAGTAATATTTATTTTCTCACGATTTCTATGTATTAAATATGTGCACCCTGCCCATCTATATATAGGCAGAGGGGAGGGAGTCAACCCCTCTCCCCTAGCAATGTGGGACTAAAGTCCCTTGCTAGGGGGGGTGGCCGGCCAAGGGAGGAGGGGGGCACACCCCTCATGGGCCCTAGGGCCCATGGCGCCTCTCCCCCTCTCTCTCTCTCTCTTTTCTTTTCCCTTTATTTCCCCTAATGGGCCTCTTTCATAAATAAGGCCCATAACACTTTTTAATTATAAATAAAATGTTTTTAATTATTAATTCAATTAATTAATAACTAAAACATATTATTCCTTCTCCTGGTGCTCCGAAACACCTTCTGGCTCACTCCGAAACTCCTTCGGGTCAACACTGAACTTTTCCGATGCTTCTTCCTTTATTCTCCGGTAACTCCGATAGTTCCGAAAAAGGTCTCCGATTTCATCGAGCCCTTAAGTGTGTTACCCTACGGTCTGAGAACACTCCAGTCATGACCGAGATGAGGCTAAGGTCAATGATCATCAGCGGGACCTGGATGCCCATAATGACCCCTGTGCATTCCGGATATCAATACCGATTGGACCTTACGTCGTATAGCATTCCCTTTGTCAGCGATACTGGATTGTTCCGAGATTCGATAAATGACATCCTATGTCTGGTTCAACCTCGTTATGAAAAAAATCCTTATTCACTCGTTCCCGTGATATTCATCCCCGTGACCTAGTCACACGCTGCGCAGCTTTATGGATGGAATCTCACCGAGTGGGCTCTGAGTATCTATCCATCACATGGATTGACAAATCCCGCTCTTGTAACAATACTCCTCAACATATCTCCACGGAGTACCCAAGATACAACCATTATGACCCGCATATTTCAGTCAGGTGGTGGGATGTAAGTCAAAGCATTCGAGTAGATAGCAATTATGCACGTACTCACGGTCAAAGGAACGGTCTACTACGTTCTGTAATTACAACACTGAACCTTCATAAGATTGATCATGCTGTAATGCTTACTTTGGGTAATGTTCATCACGTCACTCATCCAGTGAGGTGACCTCATAGTCAAGAGACTTAATTGTCCATGATCGCGAAACCACGACCATCAGGTTGACCATGAACTAGTTATTGATATAGAGGCTAACTAGGAACTCTAGGGGTTTCTATACCACACATGTATCATTGTTTCACTGATACAGTTCTATCATGGTATGAAACTGGTTATGAACTTGCTTAGATATATTGGAATAATCATATACTATTTGCCTCTAGAGCATATATCCAACACTTCCACCGTCGTGACTACGCGTGTAGTGGTAAACCCTAATCACATAGTCTATCCCGAGCAGTATGATCTTGGTTGTGCGGCATAAATTTTAATTTGGTGCTAGAGTAGCGTGTTGTGTGCCCCAACACAATATGGAAGGGTCAAGTGTCTCAAGTCATCCAAACTGATATGGGACTATGGGAGTATACCGAGAAAATTGGTGAAGGTGTTTCTTCTTAGAAAGATGGCATGATTGATACGCTTAGAAGTAAGTTTGCCAGATTGAAGCCAGTGGAAATGAATATTTCCAAGAAACGTTTAATCGCATTTTGATATTTCTAGAGAGCTTCATGCTCTCGATGCGACTGGTGTCACAAATCATCTCATTCCGATGATAAAGTAAAGGACTGAATACAAAAATCTTGTACCTGGAGATGTTTTCGAGAGATTTAATACACATGAGATGCAAAAAGAAGAAAAATGTGACATTAATGGCCAAGGCAACTATTGACTCTTCCTCAAAGATGTTTTTTTTCTATGACTCTAACGATCCTAAGAGCATCGACAAAGATCTCGTGATTGCCATGAAGCGTTTCACTCGCTTTCAGAAGAAAAGTTGGTCTACGAGAAATATTTCTTCCTCAAGGCACTCAAGTCAATCCCCTTGTCACAAATCCTCAGTGAATGGTAATGGATGTTACAAGAAAGCATGTTCATTTTATTTTTGATTATCCTCTGTGGGATATTGAAGCTAAAGCAAAGTACTCAAAGAGTAAATCAAGCAACAATCCATACAAGTCAAGCAAGAGTTATGATTCCAAGTCAATGAGAGAAAAGAAATCAGACTTAGATGACGAGAAAAAATAAAGTATCATAAGAAGCATGAGGGTTCTTCCTCGAAGACACATCACTCTCGGTGAACCCTAATGGTCCCGGAATGTATGTAGACGATTTGAGAATTTACAGAACGATCCCAAAATTGTTTTAGAATGTTTTGAATGCCCTCAAATGGTCCCAAATTGTTGTAGAAGGTTCTGGAATGCCCTAGAATGGTCCCGGAAGATACCGAATTGACCGAGAATGTAACGAAAGGTCTTGGAAGCTTCCGTGATATTCTGTAAGGTTCCTGGTCATCCAATACCCCTTGACTTGGGGGGAAAGTCCCCACCAAGGGCCCCAAGTCGGCCAAGTAGGAGGATTCTGTTGGGGTTCGGAGTAGGAAGAAAATCTACCACTATGAAACCAAGTCCCAAGATATGTAGGAAGATGCATACAAGGTTAGCGATCTAATTACCTTACAACCGTTCAACGAAAGTTCTCTCGCAGCGGACCAAGAAGGAGATTCGATGAAGCATGAAGAAGAGCAGTCCCTCGAGCAAGATCCAATCTGGTGTGCCTCGAACAAAGATCGAATGTACGATCTCTCTACGAATGGTGCACACGTACGATGCAGCTGATACGATAGGGCTCCATCATCCAGAGTTCGGCACCGCCGGAGTAAAGAGTATGTAGGAGTAGTCCTTCGAGGTATGGAGAGATTGGGTATAATATGAAGGAGAGGGGAATCCAACGTCACGATCAAGATTGTCTGTTTGGGGCCACCCCCTCCTCATCTATATATAGTGGGGAGGGGGCACCACCTTAAAGGAGGGGGAGGCCCTAGGGTTCAACATGGGCACATAGATACATCTCCTGCAAATTTTTATATTTGTTTATCAAAATGAAGTGGCTAAATATGCATGTTATTTATTCCATTTTGGCTTGTTTTATAATAGTGTGCATCAAGTAATATATCAATACCATCATATCATAGATAGTCTCTCATGTTCTTCTTGCTGACAACAAATGACCTTGAACACAAATCTTATAAAATTTAATGACACAATGAAATTAAACAACACGACAATGCATACTAAAGCAAACATAGATCAATGAGCTAAAATATATTTAATATGCCCCTCAAGAAATTTTGGATTGCGCTAGACCATGGTATTCTTCTTCTTATTGATGACCTCTTGAATCGTAGGCCCAAGGGCCTCAATCCTCATTGGTTTGGGAACAAACACATCAGCACCAGCACTTTTGAACAATTCATTGGCATGCTCATGAGCTGACATCCCAACAATCTTCAAATCAGTTTCTCCCATAGCACGAATCTTTACAACTGCCTGTCAAGCAACAAAACCAAAGAGTTTTTAGTGTATTAATCAAGGAGTTGTGTTTAGATAAATACATTAAGAAAAATTGCAATGGTAAAACTAAAGTACCTCGGGACCGGTCATGATGGGCATGTCCTTATCACACAAAACAATGTCAAACTTCCTCCCCTCAAAGAATAGGTCAACTGCTTCTTTCCCATTCACAGCAAGAGTAATCTCACAGTTAAATTTGCGCAACATTGCTGAGAGGAGCATCCTTTCAACCGCTCCGTCCTCTACAATTAGTGCCTGCACGGAGGAAGATCCTTGGGCTTGGGATGCCATGACCAGCTAAAATAAGGACAAAATATAATAAATGAATTAGCTATTTCCTTATACATTCATTTCAAACACTCACAAGACGATTGCTATTCTATAAATGAATCAACACAAAATGTATAATATTAATTAATGACATCATGGTTTCACTAATAGACGATATCACAAAACATGATAAAACAATAATAAACGAAATATGGTATTGTTTATAGCAAAAATAATAGAGATTCATCCATAGTGTTATGCATGGTTAATTTTGCATGTCCTTTAGTTTCTTAAAACATGTAGCACCACCCGCAAGGAAAGCATCAAAGCGAAACCAAAAGTGACGATCCTCACACGAAGAAGCTTTCGGGAGGGACCGATAAACCAATACAGGGAACGATACTACCGTTACACATAGACACAACCTAATAACATAAACAGAGAAAAAACCCTTAAAACGGCAACGTGTATATAGAGAGGCATAAAGATGGATGCCAGCACAAAATTTTACTCCATAGCTCAATATGAACTACTTCCACTCTAAACATATATAGAACTACCTCTAATCACATGTATGTGAAACATGGAAAAAAAAAACTACTACAAGCCGAATGATGAAACATGGCAGAAAAACTAAGGATGGAATAGGGACATGTAGTCTAAAGCTACAACTTACAATGGGGAGGAGGAGGAGAATGGAGCTCTTTTCTCTCTTGATACTTGACAATCTGGTGGTTGTGTTCCTTGTTCCCCGAGTTTGCCATAATATTTATAGAGGATCTGAAGGGAGCACAATGCATGGCCATCTGATCTCCACCTCCTTCACCATGTGAAAATCGGTGACGCTCCCTGCTGAAATAAATATAGCATAATAAATATTGGAAGAATATATTTTGTTATTAACGATCCATATCTCCATATATGCAATATTGAGAGCATATATTTTGTTATTAACGATCCACATATACATATATCATAATCATTTAATTTGGAGCTAGAAATTAATGGTTATAATATTTGAAGTTTGAGGGACTTTTCAACAAAATTTGCAGCAGTCAGCGTGAATGGGACATGTGGCATGCGCTTAGTGGTTTGTCGGTGTTTGAGTATGGACTGTTAGATCTGAAATCAACGATCGACGACATACCAGTTAGGAGGTCGATATAACATGTGTCATGTGATGTGTGATCAAATGGTTATGGTCATTTGGGTTCTATGATTCAAAAAGTGTGATGATTACTGATCGACGACAATGGCGATAGCGGTGGCACTCCTCGGCCGCATTTGTGTGCTCTCTATGTAGTACAAATATTACTTTGGAGTACGAGTGTTGATTTTTCAAAATGAATAGTAGTGTTGCCCCCTTCTCTTTTTTTTTATTTTTTGCAACCTCATTGGCTTTTTCTATTTATCTCTCATTTGTCCTCTTCGGAATCTTTTAATTTATCCTCTTTTGGGATCTTTTATTTGTGTCCTCTTTGGGATCTTTTACTCACTTTAAGGGCAACACTCTATATTTTACAAGGATATAGAAGATCACACTTTATAAGAAATACTCAACATAAAGAAAACTGGAAACTATCATGATGTATGCAAATGTATGCCTCTGCCAATGTAGCAGGATATGCAATGATACTAGCGCGTCATGTAGCAATTATAAGGGCAATGCCCAACTAACATGCGGCTCCTCGATCAAGTAAAAACATGTATGCCATGAAGATCAAGTCATGAGATGATGGATGTTTCATGGCAATGTATCTCGGAAAGGATATGGAAATGCCTTGATAGGTAGGTATGGTGGCTATTTTGAGGAAGGATATAATAAGGTTTATGATGATAGGGCGTATCATTCCAAGGGTTTGGATGCACCGGCTAAGTTTGCACCAACTCTCAAGATGAGACAGGGCAATGCACGGTACCGAAGAGTCTAGCAAAATATGGATGGTGGAAGTGCCAACAATCGAATACTCACATTAGGTAAAGGAACTCATTGACTTATTATCGGTAACTCTCTACCTAATCAGGAGATTCATAAAGAGACAAGTAATCCGAGGAGGAGTGTATGGGGTTTTGGTTATCCTTGCGCATTCTCGACCCATGGTACATGAGGGTACTCTATATATTACAACCCCTCCAGAGGTTAGTGATCCATCTAGTAGCTAGAGTTCTCAACTAATTTTTTGTAGTTTTCGAAAATAAACACCTATCACTAATAGGATAAATCTCTTGGCACCAGATGTCCAAACATTACTCAAATCAATACCTCAAAACTATTGCAAGTTACTACTATACTTAAATAGCAACCTCAATTACCTACTCAAGTGAAGACACACAACTCAGTGCAACACACCAACTCTCTATGCAAGGTAAGCATGATAACTCAAGAGAGTTCTAAAAGCAACAACCTAAATAAAAGCTCTTAAAAAATAAAGAACACACAATCAAAGATAAGCATGAAACCTATGTTGTGTTCTAGGGTGGGGTGGAGCGTGTTTCTTTCCCAAACAATGTAGGCTAGGGTCCAACTTGTTATTGATACGTCCAAAACGTATCTATAATTTATGCTTGCTCCATGACTCTTTTGTGTGATATTTCTATGATATTGATGAACTTCCATACACTTTTGATCATATTTGTACTAACCTATTAACTCAGTGGACCCCAGTGCCAGTTCCTGTTTTTTGCTGTTTTTCTATTTCAGGTTTCCCCCTTATTAAAAGTACCAGAAAAATTCCGGGAAAAATATAGGAAAAATCAGCGTACCGAAAGCTTCGCGAAGAGCCCAGGAGGGGCCAGAGGGGAGCCAGGGGGCCCAGGCGGCGAGAGGGCGCGGCCAAGCCCCTGGTCGCGCCAAGGGGGCGCCTGGAGCCCCTGGCCCACCTCTGGCTGCCCCATTTCGCCTATTTATTCCCCGTGACGAGAAAGCCTCGGGGACAGAACCCTTTTTCGCGATCTCTCCTCTGTTCCGCCGCCGCCGCGCTTCCAAGATCGGGAGCACCAGAAGACCTCTTCCCGGCACCCTGCCGGAGGGAGGAATCACCTCCGGGAGCTTCTCCACCACCATGGATGCTTCCCGGATGAACCGTGAGTAGTCCACCTTGGACCATGGGTCCATGATCAATATCTATGTGATGTTCTCCTCCCCTCTTTGTTCTTCATGGATTAGACCTTGTGAGATGCCCTACATGATCGAGGCACATATGTAATCTTTCTGCTGTTGCTATGCCGAGTTTGCTGGGATCCGATGGATTATGAGATTATGTTCAGATTGTGATTGAGTTATATATTTGATTCTCTTATTTTATATTTATGTTCTTGAGTAACTCTTGCATGTTCTCCGTTGCTGTTTATTGCTTTGGCCAAGTAGTAGGTAGTGACTCCAAGAGGGAGAGTTATGCATGATTGTGGGTTCATGCCCCCGATGACTAGCTTGAGTGACAAAAACATGAGTCTAGGGGATGTGTTGTTGCCACAAGGGGGAAAACAACGGTGCTTGTACTTGCGGGTGCAAGGATTGTTTACTTTACGCAAAGTTCTTTAATGCAGTTGTCCGTTGCTTTGAGTTTACACTTTGGGTGGGATTCACAACTTAATACCAGCGAGATGTTCTGGATAGATATCTCAAGGTGGATGATTAGTGGGTAGATGCAGATGGATTTCGGTCTACTTGGCTTGGCGTACCGCCTGTGCTTTTGAGCCTCTTCCTTTCTGTTTTGCATAATTAGCATTGGTTTGCGCACATAATCGTGTCAATTGCCTAGCTGTAATTTGTTTACCTCGCATGGCTATTTTATCGTCTTTTGGGAGAGAGACATCACTAGTGAACATCATGAGATCCAGGTCCATACCTCCACCACTGTTTACTTTCAGTATTTACTTTTCAGTTGCTATCACTATCATTATTATCCCGTGCTTTTTATCCTTTGTAAACAACAAGGCCGGAGGAATTGTCAACTCCTATGAACTCGTTGGGAGCAAAGTTATCTGTATGTGTGCAGGTCCAGGGGAAGCAAGTGATTATCTTCAAACGGCGCCTCACTTGCCGAACCACCTACTTGTCGACCTAGGAGTCCTACGGGTTCGATACTTTAAACCTTAGCATCTTCGCTAAGGGAAACTTGCTGCTACGCTACATCTCACCTTCCACTTGGGGTAACCAACGAGGGACGAGAAGCTATCTCGTGTATCAAGCAAATTTCTGGCGCCGTTGCTGGGGACTCCACTCTTCAAGATAGGGGAGTTGCACACTATCTTTTATCTTTGCTTTTTAGTCTTGTTAGTTTACCTTTCATTTTTTGATTTAGTGTCTTTTTTAAAAAATCAAAAAAATAGTTATCTTGCTATAGAAGTTATCAGTATGTTTGGTCCTTTTGCCTTTGGTGAGTCAGAAGTGCTCACCTTTAGACAAAGAGGTGGTGAAATTCTGAAGGATGCCTGGTATAGGATTAATGATTCTCAAAAAAGAGCCACCAAGAAGCAAACCACTACTATCCTGCTTAGAAACTTTTATGTTGGAATTACTTCTTGGAATAGGTTTATTCTAGATACTGCTATCAATGGGAATTTCATAGAAGCCCCAGTTTGGGAAGCTCTTAGTGTTATGGAAAATCTTGTTGGAAATCTCCCTGTTGATAGCATTCAAGAGAACATTACCCTAGCTCACATTATGAAAAAACTTGAAAAGATGGAGCTAGAAATGCCAAGTATTAATAAGATAAGTGAGTTGGATCGTAAGGTTCAAGGGAATTTGAATAGATCAGATAGCTCCATGCATAAAATTATTAAAACCTTGGAGACCATCAAATCCCATGATTTGGACCCTTCTAGGATTGATAAGATTGAGGAAATTATTGACACTCTAGCAACTAATTTTTCCTCAATCAAAACCAAAAAGGTGGAAACTCCGGCAAAGAAGGAACCTAGGTTCGTTTACGTTCCAAAGGCTCCTCGTTCCAAAAATAATTTATCTATTGCCAAAGGGGTTCAAACTGTAAAAACTTTGGAAGAAATACCTCTCTTCAATGAGATGAATGAGACTCCAACTGATTTTCCGCCTTTTGCTTTTGTTCTGAGAAGTATCTTTATTAGGCCTTTATTTGAAAGACCTCTTAAGAGTGGTTGTATTATTGAAGAGCTTTTTGATGATCTTGATGATGGTTCAATTGATACAACTTGATCTATTTGCATTAGGCCTAGCTAATGGCTTTAAAGAAGCGCTTTCGGGAGGCAGCCCGCAACGAATTTCGGTTTTCCTTTTTGTTTTTCTTCTGGTTTTAGTGGTCTTGATGATTGTTACTACTGTAGCAACATTATTGTATCTTTACTTTTCAATCTTTGTGCCTTTTATAGCCTCATACGACAAGGGGAGTGAAAGTTGTGACATGCTGTCCAGAAAACAGATTCTGTCTTCGTGACTAGAAAAATCAGAGAAAAATACCAGTTCATTTTTTTGAGCTGATTTTTTTACACAGCGTGCTCTATACAATTACGAAACTTTCGTATGTTCTGAGTTTTTTTATTTTAGTTGCAGAAGTACCGCTAAAAAATTCGTTTTTACCTGCTGGTCTGTTTTTCACAGATTCTGTCCTGTTTTGCCTTTTCTTCGTTTTGCAAACCTTAAGCTTGCTTCTTCTTTGCAAAAACTTGTTGGAAATCTTGGGAAACAGTATCTCTTCAAGGTTATCTTTATTTCCAGTAGAGAAAAATATATTTTATTATGGGTACTAACCTCGCTAATCAGATTATGATGAGTTATGTATGAAGAGAGTTTTCAAGTGTGCGAGGGAAGATGATGAAAGAAGATTAAGAAGTGTCAAGCGTTCAAGCTTGGGGATTACCCCATGCATCCCCAAGAAATATTCAAGGAGACTCAAGCGTCTAAGCTTGGGGATGCCCCCGTGCATCCCCTTCTCCATCGACAATTATCAGTTCGTCTCTCGTCTCACTATATTTTTATCACTTCATGCATTATGTGCTATTCTTGGAGCGTCTTGCTCTTAGGTTTTGTTTTTAGTTTTCTTTAGCTTTGATTGCTGTTCATAACAAGTTAGAACCCAACTTTCTTTGTGTGGGAGAGAAACACGCTCCACTTCCAAAATTTAGAACACAACATAGGACTTTTCATGCTTATCTTTGTTGTGTTTGTTCTTTATCTTTCCGTAACTGCTGTCATGCTTTGCTCTGAGCTTTCATGTTTATCTTTTGAAATAGCTTTTGTTTAGTTGTTGCTGGAACTCTCTTGAGTTTTCATTTTTATCTTGTTTAGAGAGTTTGCCTGTTGCACTGAGTTTTGTGTCTTGACTTGAAGTAGGTAATTGAGGTTGCTATTCTTTTTGAAGTAGTAACTTGCAAAAGTTTTGAGGTGTTGTCTTGAGTAATGTTTGGACTTTTGGTGTCAAGAGCTTTAGCCTATCATTGATAGATGTCGTATTTTGGGCAATCCGTGTTTATTTTCAAAAAACCTACAAATTAGTTGAGAACTTTAGCTACTAGTTGGATCACTACTCTTCTGAGGGGTCGAATATTAGAGTACACTCACGTACCATGAGTCGAGGATGCGCAAGGATAACCAAACCCCCATACACTCCTCCTCGGGGTACTTGTCTCTTTGTGAACCTCCTTATTAGATTGAGAGTTACCTAATAAGTGCGTGAGTTCTTCGGACTAATGTGAGTATTCGAAAGTTGACACTTACACCTTCCCATATTTTGCTAGCCTTTCCTGTGCCGTGCATTGCTTTCTTCTCACTCCAAGAGTTAGCGTCCACTTTCCCCGGTACATCCAAACCCTTGGCACGATACACTCTGTCATCATAAGCCTCCTTATATCCTTCCTCAAAACAACCACCATACCTACCTATCAAGGCATTTCCATAGCCTTTCCGAGATATATTGCTATGCAACATCCATCTTCTCATGACTTGATCTTCATGTCATACATGCTACTTGCTTGATCGATGAGCCGCATGCTAGTTGGGCCTTGTCCTAATCATCGCTACATGACGCGCTAGTATCATTGCATATCCTGCTACACTGGCAGAGGCATACATTTGCATACATCATGATATTTACATTTTCTTTATGATTCGAGTACTTTGTAAAGTGTGAAAGATCTTCTATACTTTTTTGTAATATATAGAGTGTTGCCCCTAAGTGAGGAAAAGATCCCAAAGTGGAAAAATTAAAAGATCCCAAAGAGGACAAATTAAAATATCCCAAAGAGGACAAATGAGAGTTAAATAGAAAGAGCCATTGATGCCACAAAAAATACAAAAAAATATAAAAAATAGAAAAAAAGAGAAAGAGAAAAAAATAAAAGAGAGAAGGGGGCACACTACTATTTTTTTGAGAAGATCCACATTCGTACTCCATCTTGTATCTTATACTCCATAGAGATTATCATTCATGCATATAACTATGTGGGGACCTTCACACTATAAAACTTGGCTTGTATATTCCAATGATGAGCCTCCTCAAATGAGCTCTAGGTCTTCTTGAGCAAGCAAGTTGGATGCACCCCCACTAGTTCCATTGGAGAGCTTTTATCTCATATGTGCATCCGTTGCATGGAAATCCCCACTCCTCACATCATATCTATCATTTGGATTTCTCTCGCCTATGATTGTCCTCATTGATGTGAGCCTTTCACACCATTTTGTCTTACTCCTCCACCTTATTCTCTCTTTGCCATCCTAAGTGTCAACTTTCTTGCTTACGCTCATCCATTGCATGAGTGCTCAAAATGCCAAAAAGGATCAGATCATTTGGACTTGTACTTGGCTAGTGGTCTGGGGATGAGTCAAGATAAGATTCCAAAGAAGACCAAGTGTGACACTTTAGTAGATTGAGTTCTCAATAATAAAAATACCTTTTCTCGTATATCCCTATCCTCTTTCTTGCACGCAAACACCATTTGGAGACATTCGAGTCACGGACAGCGAGAGCTCTTGCACCTTTATGTTCTTATGTTGCTTGTTTCAATACTAGATATAGACTCTTGCCTGTTATGACTTGAATTGAATTGCATGCTTTGATTGCTTTACTTACAAAGTTCTTATATGGTTGTTATCATGTCACCACATAAATTATGCGTGTTATCATTTACCTACTCGAGGACGAGCAGGAATTAAGCTTGGTGATGACGGCTTCTCGCCCTTCGTTGGTAGGCCCCAAGTGTAAGGCGTGATGCGGTACAACAGCAAGTTTCCCTCAGTAAAGATACCAAGGTTTGTCTCCAGTAGGACTCCAGAGATGATAAGTAGGTGTCAGCGGCGCAACTGACGCGGACCTGCACACAGACATAGATAACTTTGCTCCCAACGAAGTTCAGAGAGGTTGTCAATCTCTCCGGTCTTGTTGTTCACAAATGATAAAACGCAAGGGGATAATGATAGCAACTTGAAAGTAAATGCAGAAAAGTAAATATAGCTTGGAAACAATAATGAGGATATGGACCGGGATACGTGATGTTCGATAGTGATGTCTCTTTCCCAAAAGACGATAAAAATGCTATGCGAGGTAAACAAATTACAGAAAGGCAATTGACAGGATTAAGAATGCACCGCAATGCTAACTATGCTACAAAAGAAAGGAAGAGGTTCAAAAGCACGGGCAGTACGCCAAAGTAAGTAGACCGAAATCCATCTGCATCTACTACTAATCATCCACCTTGAGATATCTATCCAGAACATCTCGCTGGTATTAAGTTGCGAGCCCCACCCAAAGTGTAAACCGAAAGCAACAGACAACTGCATTAAAAAGAACTTTGCGTAAAGTAAACAATCCTTTTAACCGCGGTTACAAGCACCGTTGTTTTCCCCCTTGTGGCAACAACACATCCCCTAGACTCATGTTTCTGTCACTCAAGCATGTCATCGGGGAGGCATGAACCCACAATCTAGCACAACGCTCCCTCTTGCAGTCACTACCTACTACTTGGCCAAAGCAATAAACAGCAACGAAGAGCATGCAAGAATTACTTAGGAACAAAAATATAAGAGATAAAAACCAAATATATTACTCTATCACAATCTAAACATAATCTCATAATCCATCAGATCCGATCAAATTCAACATAGCAATAGCAGAAATATTACAAAGGTGCCTCGATCATGTAGGGCAGCTCACGAGGTCTAAACAATGAAGATCAAAGAGGGGAGGAGAACATCACATAGCTACTGATCACGGACCCATGGTCCAAGGAAAACTACTCACGAGACATCCGGGGAGCATCCATGGTGGAGAGGAGGCTCCCGGAGGTCAATCCTCCCTCCGGCAGGGTGCCGGGAAGAGGTCTTATGGTGCTCCCGATCTTGGAAGCGCGGCGGCGGCGGAACAAAGGCGAGTTCGCGGAATAGGGTTCCTCTTCTGGAGTTTTCCCGTGACGGGGGATAAATAGGCGAAGGGGGGCAGCCAGAGGTGGACCAGGGGCCCCACGCGCCCCCCCTGGCGCGGCCAGGGGTGGGGCCGCGCCGGGTGGCCGCCTGTGCCCCCCTGGCCCCCCTCTGGCCCCTCCCGGGCTTTTCTCGAAGCTTCCGTCACGCTGATTTTTATCTGAATTTTTCTGGCACTTTTTATATGGGGGAAAACTGAAATAGAAAAACAACAAAAAACAGGAACTGGCACTGGGGTGCACTGAGTTAATAGGTTAGTCCAAATATGATAAAAAATGTATGAAAGTGTATCTAGATCATAGCAATATCACACAAAACATGCATGGAGCAAGCAGAAATTATCGATACGTTTTGGACGTATCAACATCCCCAAGCTTAATTCCTGCTCGTCCTCGAGTAGGTAAATGATAACAAGCATAATTTCTGTGGTGACATGCTAGCAACCATAAAAGAACTTTGAAAAGTAAAGCAATCCAGGTCAGAGATTCAATTCAAGTCACAACAGGCAAGAGTCTATATTAGCATTGAAATAATTAACAAAAGAACAAAAGGTGCAAGAGCTCTCGCTGTCCGTGACTCGAATGTCTCCAAATGGTGTTTGCGTGCAAGAAAGGAGAATAGGGAATACGAGAAAAAAGTATTTTTGTTGAGAACTCAATCTACTAAAGTTTCACACTTGGTCCTCTTTGGAATCTTATCTTGACTCGTCCCCAGACCACTAGCCAGGTACAAGTCAATTTGATCCACTCCTTTTCGATATTTTGAGCACTCATGCAATGGATGAGCGTAAGCACGAGAGTTGACACTTAGGATGGCAAAGAGAGAAATATGGTGGAGGAGGAAGACAAAAAGGATGAGAAAGGCTCACATCAATGAGGACAATCATAGGCAAGAGATGCCAAATGATAGATATGATGTGAGGAGTAGGGATTGCCATGCAACGGATGCACATATGAGCTAAGAAGCTCTCCAACGGAACTAGTGGGGGTGCATCTAACTTGCTCGCTCATGAAGACCTAGAGCTCGTTTGAGGAGGCTCATCCTTGGAATATGCAAGCCAAGTTCTATAGTGTGAAGGTCCCCACATAGCTATATGCATAATGATCATCTCTATGGAGTACAAAGATATAGAGGGAGTACTAGTGTGGATCTCTCAAAAAGGATAGTAGTGTTGCCCCTTTCTCTCTTTTTATTTCTTTTTCTCTTTTTTCTATTTTTTTGTATTTTTTTGGTGGCCTCAATGGCTCTTTCTATTTAACTCTCATTTGTCCTCTTTGGGATCTTTTAATGTGTCCACTTTGGGATCTTTTCCTCACTTAAGGGCAACACTCTATTTTACAAGAAGGTAAAGGAGATCTTTCACACTTTACAAGGTACTCAAAATCATAAAGAAGATGTAACTATCATGATGTATGCAATGTATGTCGCTGCCAGTGTAGCAGGAACATGTATGATATGAAGATCAAGTCATGAAGAGGTGGAAGTTGCATGGCAATGTAACTCGGAAAGGCTATGGAAATGCCTTGATAGGTAGGTATGGTGGCTGTTTTGAGGAAGGATAAAGGGAGGCTTATGATGACAGAGCGTATCATGCCAAGGGTTTGGATGTACCGGCGAAGGTGGACACCAACTATCGGAGTGAGAAGAGGAAATGCACGACACGGGAGAGGCTAGCAAAATATGGGAAGGTGGATGTGTCAACTCTCAATACTTACATTAGTCCGAAGAACTCATGCACTTATTATCGGTAACTCTCAATCTAATGAGGAGGTTCGCAAAGAGACAAGTACCCCGAGGAGGAGTGTATGGGGGTTTGGTTATCCTTGCGCATCCTCGACTCATGGTACGTGAGTGTACTCTAATATTCGACTGCTCAGAAGAGTAGTGATCTATCTAGTAGCTAGAGTTCTCAACTAGTTTTGTAGGTTTTGAAAATAAACACGGATTGCCCAAAATACGACACCTATCACTAATAGGCAAGAGCTCTTGACACCAAAAGTCCAAACATTAGTCACAACAATGCCTCAAAACTATTGCAAGCTACTACTAAAATTAAATAGCAACCTCAATTACCTACTTTCAAGACAAAACACAACTCAGTGCAACAACCAACTCTCTTAACAAGATAAACATGAAAACTAAAAAGAGTTGCAGCAACAAACTAAACAAAAGCCAAAGCTCTTGCTAAAGACAAACTAAGACTAAAACTAAACATGGCAGTAGCTCTGAAAAGATAAAGAACACACAACAGCAAAAAGATAGGCCGGAAAAATCCTATGATGTGTTCTAGATTTTGAAATTGGAGCGTGTTTCTCTCCCACACAAAGTAAGACGGGATCTAACTTTTTATGAACAGCAAACAAATCTAAAGAAAACTAAAAACAAAACCTAAGAGCGAGACTCTGCAAGCATAGCACATAACACATGAAGTGATAAAAATATAGTGAGACGAAAGACGAACTGATGATGGTTGATGGAGAAGGGGATGCACGGGGGGCATCCCCAAGCTTAGACGCTTGAGTCTCCTTGAATATTTATTGGGGATGCATGGGGGCATCCCCAATCTTGAGCGCTTGACACTCCTGGATCTTCTTTCATCATCTTCCAACGCACACTTGAAAACTCCCTTCATACATAACTCATCATAAGCTGATTAGAGAGGTTAGTACCCTTAATAAATAATTTTTTCTCTACTGAATATTAAGATAATCTTGAAGATCTACTGTTTCTAAAGAGTGCCAAAAAGTTTTTGCAAAGAAAAAGCAAGCTTAAGGTTTGCAAAAGTAAGGAGAGACAAAACGTGGCAGAATCTGTGAAAAATAGAACAACAGATAGTAAAGAATTTTTTAGGGGCACTTCTGCAATTCAAATCAAAAAACTCAGCACATAATGGAAGTTTCGTAATTGTATAGAGCATACTGTGTAAAAAATTCAGCTCCAAAAGATGAACTGGGATTTTTCTGGAATTTTTCTGGTCACGAGGACAGAATCTGTTTTCTGGACAGCATGTCACAACTTTTACTTCACTTGTCGTAAGAGGCTATAACTTGGCACAAAGCTGAAAAGTAAAGATACAATGATTTTGCTACAGTAGTAACAATCATCAAGACACAACAAAAGCAAAAAAAAACCTAAATTCGTTGCGGGCTGCCTCCCAAAAGCGCTTCTTTAAAGCCATTAGCTAGGCATGATGCAAAAAGAAGAATCAAGTTTTATCAAGAGAAAGAGAATAACTAGCCCGAGTAACGGACTCAAAAGGTAACTTGATTTTCTTTCTAGGGAAGTGTTCCATCCCCTTTTTGAATGGGAATTGGAATTTTATATTCCCCTCTTTCATGTCAATAACCGCACCAACGGTGCGAAGAAAAGGACGTCCCAAAATGATTGGACACAAAGGTTCACACTCTATATCCATAACAATAAAATCAACGGGAACATAGTTGTCATTGACAATGATAAGAACATCGTTGATCTTCCCCAAAGGTTTCTTTATGGAAGAATCAACAAGACGAAAACCAAAAGAACAAGGCTCAAAAGGCTTCAATTCAAACATATCAAATATTCTTTTGGGCATAACAGAGGTACTAGCTCCAACATCACATAAAGCATAGCAAGAGAAGTTATTCAATTTAATTTTGATCATAGGGTCCCAACCGTCCTCTAGCTTCCTAGGTATGGAGGCTTCTACTCTAAGCTTCTCCTCCCTAGCTTTGATGAGAGCATTTGTGATATGCTCCGTGAAGGAAAGATTAAGTGTGCTAGTGTGGGGGTCTCTAGACATTTTGTGTAACAAGCTAATAACTTCTGAGAGGGTGCAACTATCAAAATCAATAACGCTACTATCAAAGGTGGTAGTAGTGTCATCTAGGCTCACTTGTTTGAAACCCTCTATGTTCATAGGAGTTTCTTTTTCTACGGTTGAGGTATTAGCATCACCATTAATAGGTCCAACGGGACTAGGAGTGCATTGGGTGCTAATAGTTTGAGTGTCCTCAACAATTTGGATAGTGGCAACTGTGTGGTGTGTAGGAAGGCTCTTAATTCTATCCTCTTCCATAGGGATAACTTCCGGTTTGGCTGCCATTTGATTTATCAAAGTAGATTGGGTGTGGGACATATTCGAAACATGGGTTTCGGTGGCGGTAAGTCTAGCCTGGAGATTAGAAATATCACTGTTCAGGCTATCAAGCTGTCCCCTAATGTTTTGCAGGATGGCAGTATGCTCACCTATTTTCTTAGAGCAAGCTTTGTTTTGTTAAAACTGCGTGTGCATATAGTTCTTAGTAGCTTTCTCTATTTCTACCAATTTATCATAGCTAGGTAGGTCTCTTTTCGTATAAGCAGGATTATAGGAGTTGTTGCTAGGGTAAGTGTTGTTGTTCCCATAGTTAGATGGGAATGGTCTAGGATTGCTAGCAAAATTTCCCCTATAAGTACTGTTGTTGAAGTTGTTTCTAGCAATAAAGTTCACATCTACTTGTTCTTGATCAACCAAAGAATTTAAAGGAACATCATGAGGATCAATAGAAGGTTGCTTGGTAAGTAGAGACATAATTAAATCAACTTTTTCATTGAGGGAGGTAATTTCCTCGACAGAGTTTACCTTCCTACCTGTTGGAGCGCGTTCGGTGTGCCATTGGGAATAATTGGTCATCATCTCATCGAGAAGCTTTCTGGCAGCACCAAGTGTAGTTGACATAAAGGTTCCTCCCGCGGTCGAATCTAACAGGTTCCGCGAGGTAAAGTTCAAGCCTGCATAAAAAGTCTGGATAACCATCCAAGTAGTCAAACCATGTGTAGGGCATTTCTTAACAAGAGATTTCATTCGTTCCCAAGGTTGGGCAACGTGTTCTTTATCCAATTGCTTAAAATTCATAATATTGCTCCTCAATTGGATAATTTTAGCAGGAGGGTAGTACTTCCCTATAAAAGCATCTTTGCACTTATCCCAAGAATCTATGCTATTTCTAGGCAAAGATTGAAACCAGATTTTGGCATCTCCCCTTAAAGAGAAAGGAAAGAGCTTAAGCTTAACAACATCACCTTCCACTTCTTTATACTTTTGCATATCACATAATTCAACAAAACTATTCAAGTGTAAAACAGCATCATCTCCAACACCAGAGAATTGATCTCTCATAACAAGGTTTAGCAAAGCAGGTTTAATTTCATAAGAGGTAGCTGAAGTGGCAGGTGTGGCAATGGGAGTGCAGATAAAGTCTTGGTTGTTGTGACTAGTGAAGTCACACAACTTGGTGTTTTTAGTGGAACCCATAGTAGCAGCAAGTGTGGAAGATTTTTTTTTGTAGTTTTTGATAAAATACACAAAGATAAAAACTGAAAGATAAACTAGCAAGACTGAAAAACAAAGGTAAAGGGTAGTGTGCAACTCCCCTATCTTATCACTTGGAGTCCCCGGCAACGGCGTCAGAAATTGCTCTTGATGACGGCTTCTCGCCCTTCGTTGGTAGGCCCCAAGTGGAAGGCGTGATGCGGTACAACAGCAAGTTTCCCTCAGTAAAGATACCAAGGTTTGTCTCCAGTAGGACTCCAGAGATGATAAGTAGGTGTCAGCGGCGCAACTGACGCGGACTTGCACACAGACACAGATAACTTTGCTCCCAACGAAGTTCAGAGAGGTTGTCAATCTCTCCAGTCTTGTTGTTCACAAATGATAAAACGCAAGGGGATAATGATAGCAACTTGAAAGTAAATGCAGAAAAGTAAATATAGCTTGGAAACAATAATGAGGATATGGACCGGGATACGTGATGTTCGCTAGTGATGTCTCTCTCCCAAAAGACGATAAAAATGCTATGCGAGGTAAACAAATTACAGAAAGGCAATTGACAGGATTAAGAACGCACCGCAATGCTAACTATGCTACAAAAGAAAGGAAGAGGTTCAAAAGCACGGGCAGTACGCCAAAGTAAGTAGACCGAAATCCATCTGCATCTACTACTAATCATCCACCTTGAGATATCTATCCAGAACATCTCGCTGGTATTAAGTTGCGAGCCCCACCCAAAGTGTAATCCTAAAGCAACAGACAACTGCATTAAAAAGAAGTTTGCGTAAAGTAAACAATCCTTGTATCCGCGGTTACAAGCACCGTTGTTTTCCCCCTTGTGGCAACAACACATCCCCTAGACTCATGTTTCTGTCACTCAAGCATGTCATCGGGGAGGCATGAACCCACAATCTAGCACAATGCTCCCTCTTGGAGTCACTACCTACTACTTGGCCAAAGCAATAAACAACAACGGAGAGCATGCAAGAATTACTTAGGAACAAAAATATAAGAGATAAAAACCAAATATATTACTCTATCACAATCTGAACATAATCTCATAATCCATCAGATCCGATCAAACTCAACATAGCAATAGCAAAAATATTACAAAGGTGCCTCGATAATGTAGGGCAGCTCACGAGGTCTAAACAATGAAGATCAAAGAGGGGAGGAGAACATCACATAGCTACTGATCACGGACCCATGGTCCAAGGAAAACTACTCACGAGACATCCGGGGAGCATCCATGGTGGAGAGGAGGCTCCCGGAGGTCAATCCTCCCTCCGGTAGGGTGCGGGGAAGAGGTCTTCTGGTGCTCCCGATCTTGGAAGCGCGGCGACGGCGGAACAAAGGCGAGTTCGCGGAATAGGGTTCCTCTTCTGGAGTTTTCCCGTGACCGGGGATAAATAGGCGAAGGGGGGCAGCCAGAGGTGGACCAGGGGCCCCAGGCGCCCCCCTGGCGCGGCCAGGGGTGGGGCCGCGCCGGGTGGCCGCCTGTGCCCCCCTGGCCCCCCTCTGGCCCCTCCTGGGCTTTTCTCGAAGCTTCCGTCACGCTGATTTTTCATCTGAATTTTCCCGAATTTTTCTGGCACTTTTTATATGGGGGAAAACGGAAATAGAAAAACAACAGAAAATAGGAACTGGCACTGGGGTGCACTGAGTTAATAGCTTAGTCCAAATATGATCAAAAATGTATGAAAGTGTATCTAGATCATAGCAATATCACACAAAACATGCATGGAGCAAGCAGAAATTATAGATACGTTTTGGACGTATCAACATCCCCAAGCTTAATTCCTGCTTGTCCTCGAGTAGGTAAATGATAACGACATAATTTCTGTGGTGACATGCTAGCAACCATAAAAGAACTTTGAAAATTAAAGCAATCAAGGTTAGAGATTCAATTCAAGTCATAACATGCAAGAGTATATATTAGCATTGAAACAAGTAACAAAAGAACAATAGGTGCAAGAGCTCTCGCTGTCCGTGACTCGAATGTCTCCAAATGGTGTTTGCGTGCTAGAAGGGGGATAGGGAATACGAGAAAAAAGTATTTTTGTGTTGATAACTCAATCTACTAAAGTTTCACACTTGGTCTTCTTTGGAATCTTATCTTGAGTCGTCCCCAGACCACTAGCCAGGTACAAGTCAATTTGAGCCACTCCTTTTCGATATTTTGAGCACTCATGCAATGGATGAGCGTAAGCACGAGAGTTGACACTTAGGATGGCAAAGAGAGAAATATGGTGGAGGAGGAAGACAAAAAGGATGAGAAAGGCTCACATCAATGAGGACAATCATAGGCAAGAGATGCCAAATGATAGATACGATGTGAGGAGTAGGGATTGCCATGCAAAGGATGCACATAAGAGCTAAGAAGCTCTCCAAAGGAACTAGTGGGGGTGCATCTAACTTGCTCGCTCATGAAGACCTAGAGCTCGTTTGAGGAGGCTCATCCTTGGAATATGCAAGCCAAGTTCTATAGTGTGAAGGTCCCCACATAGCTATATGCATAATGATCATCTCTATGGAGTACAAAGATATAAAGGGAGTACTAGTGTGGATCTCTCAAAAGGATAGTAGTGTTTCCCCTTTCTCTCTTTTTATTTCTTTTTCTCTTTTTTTGTATTTTTTTGTGGCCTCAATGGCTCTTTCTATTTAACTCTCATGTGTCCTCTTTGGGATCATTTAATGTGTCCACTTTCGGATCTTTTCCTCACTTAAAGGCAACACTCTATTTTACAACAAGGTAAAGGAGATCTTTCACACTTTACAAGGTAATCAAAACATAAAGAAGATGTAACTATCATGATGTATGCAATGTATGTCGCTGCCAGTGTAGCAAGAACATGTATGACATGAAGATCAAGTCATGAAGAGGTGGAAGTTTGCATGGCAATATAACTCGGAAAGGCTATGGAAATGCCTTGATAGGTAGGTATGGTGGCTGTTTTGAGGAAAGATATAAGGAGGCTTATGATGATAGAGCGTATCATGCCAAGGGTTTGGATGTACCGGCGAAGGTGGACACCAACTCTCGGAGTGAGAAGAAGGCAATGCACGACATGGGAGAGGCTAGCAAAATATGGGAAGGTGGTAGTGTCAACTTTAAATACTTACATTAGTCCGAAGAACTCATGCACTTATTATCGGTAACTCTCAATCTAATAAGGAGGTTCACAAAGAGACAAGTACCCCGAGGAGGAGTGTATGGGGGTTTGGTTATCCTTGGGCATTCTCGACTCATGGTACGTGAGTGTTCTCTGATATTCGACTCCTCAGAAGAGTAGTGATCCATCTAGTAGCTAGAGTTCTCAACTAGTTTTGTAGGTTTTGAAAATACACACGGATTTCCCAAAATACGACACCTATAACTAATAGGCAAGAGCTCTTGACACCAAAAGTTCAAACATTACTCACAACAAGACCTCAAAAATATTGCAAGTTACTACTAAAAGAAAATAGCAATCTCAATTACCTACTTTCAAGACAAGACACAACTCAGTGCAACAACCAACTCTCTTTAACAAGATAAGCATGAAAACTTAAAAAGAGTTCCAGCAACAGACTAAACAAAAGCCAAGGCTCTTGCTAAAGACAAACTAAGACTAAAACTAAACATGGCAGTAGCTATAAAAAGATAAAGAACACATAACAGCAAAAAGATAAGCAGGAAAAATCCTATGATGTGTTCTAAATTTTGAAAGTGGAGCGTGTTTCTCTCCCACACAAAGTAAGAAGGATCTAACTTGTTATGAACAGCAAGCAAAGCTAAAGAAAACTAAAAACAAAACCTAAGAGCGAGACGCTCCAAGCATAGCACCTAACGCATGAAGTGATAAAAATATAGTGAGACGAAGGACGAACTGATGATTGTTGATGGAGAAGGGGATGCACGGGGGAATCCCCAAGCTTAGACGCTTGAGTCTCCTTGAATATTTATTGGGGATGCATGGGGGCATCCCCAAGCTTGAGCGCTTGACACTCCTGGATCTTCTTTCATCATCTTCCATCACACACTTGAAAACTCCCTTCATACATAACTCATCATAAGTTGATTAGAGAGGTTAGTACCCTTAATAAATAAATTTTTTCCCACTGGATATAAAGATATTCTTGAAGAGCTACTGTTTCTCAAGAATGCCAAAAAGTTTTTGCAAAGAAAAATCAAGCTTAAGGTTTGCAAAAGTTAGGAGAGACAAAACGTGGCTGAATCTGTGAAAAACAGAACAGCAGACAGTAAAGAATTTTTTAGGGGCACTTCTGCAACTCAAATCAAAAAACTCAGAACATACGGAAGTTTCCTAATTGTATAGAGCATACTGTGTAAAAACTTCAGCTCAAAAAGATGAACTGGGATTTTTATGGAATTTTTATGGTCACGAGGACAGAATCTGTTTTCTGGACAGCATGTCACAACTTTTACTTCCCATGCCGTAAGAGGCTATAACTTGGCACAAAGCTGAAAAATAAAGATACAATGATGTTGCTAAAGAAGTAACAATCATCAAGACACAACAAAAGCAAAAATAAACACCTAAATTCGTTGCGGGCTGCCTCCCGAAAACGCTTCTTCGAAGCCATTAGCTAGGCTTAAAGATTGTAGAAGGTGCTCTCATAAGAATAAGAATTTGAAGCAAAAGAGAGCATCAAGAAGCAAATATGAAACACATTTAAGCCTAACCCACTTCCTATGCATAGGCATCTTGTAAGAAAATAAGTCAAAGAAGCACAAAGTGACATGCATAGAAAGGTGGAACAGGAACATCTTCAAAACTTCCAACATAAAGAGAGGAGTTTTAGTAATATGGAAGTTTCTACAACCAAACTTCCCTCTCTCAAAATAATTTTCAGTAGTATCATGAACAACATCAAGAATATAACTATCACATAAATCATGTTGTTCATGAACTTCAAGCACACATGTATAGTTTTCAACACGGTCTTTAGGATTATAAGATAAATGCAACCCATCACATTGAGCCTAGATAAGAGAAAAGTTCTCCGGATTTGGAGATTTCAAAAGGATAATAGGACAATCAAGTGTGGGTGCAATAGCAAAAATTTCATGCTTAACATAAGGAACTATAGAGAGTTCATTTTTGTCAGCATCATTCATAGTGGCATCTTGGCCATCAACAAAGCAAGTATCAAAATTTTCAGAAAGGGATATTTCAAGTGAGTCCTCGGAATCATGGGATACCTCCTCAATGCAATCATTGGCATCTTCTTGGGCAGCAAACGTTTTATTTTTAAAATACTCAATATAAGAATTTGAAGTATAATTCTCGAAGCAATAAGCAAGAACTGCAAAGTTTTCAGACTCAAAAATAGTATCGTGATATTTTTCAATCAAAGAAGCAATCTCATAGGCACCTTTAAAAGCAACAAACTCTTCAATCTTTTCAACATCAAAGTAATCATAAACACCTTTAGCATAAGAAGATAAGATCTCATTTTCATTAAACTCACATTGGAAAGGGAGGTGTTTATGATCTATAGTAGAACAGCAAGTAAAATCATAAATGTGGCACAAAAGTTTAGCATGGAAATAAGAAACATGTATTTGATCCCATAAGTGTTTCTCTTTCTGAGATAGGCGGTGCCGCGTATAATGAGCATGCTCATCCAATGATTTTCCTTCAACCAAGTCGGTTGGCTTTTTAGCGTGAGCACAAATTGATCGAAGACGATCCAAGTGAAACATGTCCATCCTACCATATTTGGGTGGTTCATCACCCATGGTGAGGATATCATAAATAGGCAAAGCAAGACAAAGGAAAAAGGTAACAACTAGTTTTGTGGTTTTTCATAAAGGACACTGAGATAAACACTGAAAGGTAAACTAACAAGACTAAAAAACAAAGGTAAAGGGTAGTGTGCAACTCCCCTATCTTAGCACTCGGAGTCCCCGGCAACGGCGCCATAAAACTTTGCTTGATGGCTTCTCGCCCTTCGTTGGTTACCCCAAGTGGAAGGTTTGAGATGTAGTGCAACAACAGTTTTCCCTCGGTGAAGATACCAAGGTTTGTCTCCAGTAGGACTCCAAAGATGATAAGTAGGTGTCAGCGGCGCAACTGACGTGGACCTGCACACAGACACAGATAACTTTGTTCCCAACAAAGTTCAGAGAGGTTGTCAATCTCTCCGGTCTTGTTGTTCACAAAGGATAAAACGCAAGGGATAATGATAGCAAGTAAAAGCAGTAAAGTAAATATAGCTTGGAAATAATAATGAGGATATGGACCGGAATACGTGATGTTCACTAGTGATGTCTCTCTCCCAAAAGACGATAAAACTGCTATGCGAGGTAAACAAATTACAGAAGGGCAATTGACAGGATTATGAACGCACCGCAATGCTAACTATGCTACCAAAGAAAGGAAGAGGCTCAAAAGCACGGGCAGTACGCCAAAATAAGTAGACCGAAATCCATCTGCATCTACTACTAATCATCCACCTTGAGATATCTATCCAGAACATCTCGCTGGTATTAAGTTGCGAGCCCCACCCAAAGTGTATATCCAAAGCAACAGACAACTGCATTAAAAAGAACTTTGCGTAAAGTAAACAATCCTTGTAACCGCGGTTACAAGCACCGTTGTTTTCCCCCTTGTGGCAACAACACATCCCCTAGACTCATGTTTCTGTCACTCAAGTGTGTCATCGGGGGGCATGAACCCACAATCTAGCACAACGTTCCCTCTTGGAGTCACTACCTACTACTTGGCCAAAGCAATAAACAGCAACGGAGAACATGCAAGAATTACTTAGGAACAAAAATATAAGAGATAAAAACCAAATAAATTACTCTATCACAATCTGAACATAATCTCATAATCCATCAGATCCCTCCAAACTCAGCATAACAACAGCAGAAATATTACAAAGGTGCCTCGATCATGTAGGGCAGCTCACGAGGTCTAGACAATGAAGATCAAAGAGGGGAGGAGAACATCACATAGCTACTGATCATGGACCCATGGTCCAAGGAAAACTACTCACGAGACATCCGGGGAGCATCCATGGTGGAGAGGAGACTCCCGGAGGTCAATCCTCCCTCCGGTAGGGTGCCTGGAAGAGGTCTTCTGGTGCTCCCAATCTTGGAAGCGCGGCGGCGGCGGAACAGAGGCGAGTTTGCGGAATAGGGTTCCTCTTTTGGAGTTTCCCCGTGACGGAGAATAAATAGGCGAAGGGGGGAAGCTAGAGGTGGACCAGAGGCCCCAGGCGCCCCCCTGGCGCGGCCAGGGGTGGGGCCGCGCCGGGTGGCCGCCTGGGCCCCCCTGGCTCCCCTCTGGCCCCTCCCGGGCTCTTCTCGAAGCTTCCTGTACGCTGATTTTTCCTGTATTTTTCCCGGAATTTTTGTGGCACTTTTTATATGGGGGAAAACTGAAATAGAAAAACAGCAGAAAACAGGAACTGGCACTGGGGTGCACTGAGTTAATAGGTTAGTCCAAATATGATCAAAAGTGTATGAAAGTGTATCTGGATCAAAGCAATATCACACAAAACATGCATGGCGCAAGTAGAAATTATAGATACGTTTTGGACGTATCAGGTGCAAGGATTGTTTACTTTACGCAAAGTTCTTTAATGCAGTTGTCCGTTGCTTTGAGTTTACACTTTGGGTGGGATTCGCAACTTAATACCAGCGAGATGTTCTGGATAGATATCTCAAGGTGGATGATTAGTGGGTAGATGTAGATGGATTTCGGTCTAGTTGTCTTGGCGTACCGCCCGTGCTTTTGAGCCTCTTCCTTTCTGTTTTGCATAATTAGCATTGGTTTGCGCACATAATCTTTTCAATTGCCTAGCTGTAATTTGTTTACCTCGCATGGTTGTTTTATCGTCTTTTGGGAGAGAGACATCACTAGTGAGCACCATGAGATCCAGGTCCATACCTCCACCAGTGTTTACTTTCATTATTTATTTTTCAGTTGCTATCACTATCATTATTATCCCGTGCTTTTTATCCTTTGTAAACAACAAGGCCGGAGGAATTGACAACTCTTCTGAACTCGTTGGGAGAAAAGTTATCTGTGTGTGCGCAGGTCCAGGGGAAGCAAGTGATTATCTTCAAACGGCGCCTCACTTGCCGAACCACCTACTTGTCGACCCAGGAGTCCTACGGGTTCGATACTTTAAACCTTAGCATCTTCTCTAAGGGAAACTTGTTGCTACGCTACATCTCACCTTCCACTTGGGGTAACCAACGAGGGACGAGAAGGTATCTCGTGTATCAGTTATGAACAACAAACAAAACTAAACAAACTAAAAAGTAAATGCAAGACACTCCAAGCATAGCACATAACACATGAATTGATTAAAATATAGCATGGAGAAGGACAAACTGATGATTGTTGATGGAGAAGGGGATGCACGGGGGCATACCCAAGCTTAGACGCTTGAGTATCCTTGGATATTTCTTGGGGGTGCATGGGGTCATCCCCAAGCTTGAGATTTTGACACTCCCGAATCTTCTTTCATCATCTTCCTTCGCACACTTGAAAACTCCCTTCATACGAAACTCATCATAAGCTGATTAGAGGGGTTAGTGCCCATAGTAAAATATTTTTCCTCTACTGGAAATAAATATTTTCAGGAAGAGCTACTGTTTCTCAAGATTGCCAACAAGTTTTTGCAAAGACAAAGCAAGCTTAAGATTTGCATAACGGTAAAAACGCAAAACAGGGTAGAATCTGGGAAAAACAGACCAGCAGGTAGTAAATAATTTTTTAGGGGCACTTCTGCAACTCAAATAAAAAAAATCAGAACAGACGGCCGAAAGTAAATTGTATATAGCATATTTTCAAAACAAATTCTTATAAAAAAGATGATCTGGTGATTTTTAAGATTTTTTTGCAATGGAGCAAACATATTATATTTTCTGGACAACATGTCACAACTTTTGATTTTTTTTGAAATCAGAGGCTAAACTTGGTACAAAGATTGAAAATAAAGATAAAATGATGTTGCTACAGTAGTAACAAGAATAAAGACCACTAAAAACTGAAAATGAAAAATTCAAAGTAAAGATAACAAGGGTTGTCTCCCAAGAGCTTTTTCTTTATAGCCATAAAGATAGGTATAAGATATTAATGATACTCTCGTAAGAATAAGAGTTGAAGCACAAAATAGAGCACCAAGAAGCAAATGCCAAACACATTTAACTATAACATGCTTCCTATGCATAGGAATATTGCAATATAATAATTCATTGAAGCACAAAGAAATAAGCATTGGAAGGCAAAACAAGTGCAACTTCAAAAATTTCATCATGGAGAGAGGGAGCTTAATATGTGAAGCCATGTCTCCCTCTCTCATAGTAATTTTCCTATGTGAAGCCATGTCTCCTTCTCTCATAGTAATTTTCAGTATCATCATGAATAAAATCAACAATATAAGTATCACATAAAAAATTCTTATCATGATCCACAAGCATAGAAAATTTATTACTCCCCTGATGACCCTCAACTGTAGGGGATCGAGATAGTCTTCGCGGGCAAGATAACCTAATTTATTGATTCGACACAAGGGGAGACAAAGAATATTTATAAGCTTTAACAGTTGAAT
Source organism: Bromus sterilis (assembly GCA_950022295.1). Classification (NCBI taxonomy): domain Eukaryota; kingdom Viridiplantae; phylum Streptophyta; class Magnoliopsida; order Poales; family Poaceae; genus Bromus; species Bromus sterilis. The sequence continues at coordinate 445,411,755 of OX465595.1, read as the reverse complement.
TGTAAATTCAACCGCACCTGAAATATACTTGCTTGCAACAAAATATTAATAGCAACGGTGATATGATAGCGATAGTGGCAACAAAGAAAGTAAAACAACAAAAGTAAACTACTAGTAACCAGCAGGATTAAAACATTGTAGGCTAGGGAGAGGAATGGTTGGGTGCTGCTTGGATGAGAGTGAACATGTACTAGATTCTAACATGGGGGGCAAGGCACACAGAAAAGCAAGGATCATCTAGGCAATATCAAACATTAGGCATGTATCCCGCAGGAAGTTGTGCGTGCTTGCAAGAAGAACTTGCACAACATCTTTTGTCCTACCATCCCGCTATGAACGGGGCCAAAAGCAACTTATGGAGATTAAGGTGCTCCTGTCAAAGAGCACCGGAACAAAGCATTAACACTCAATGGATACATGAAATCCTCAAAATACAGTCCATCCCCTTTGGTGTCCCAAGCTGTCACCTTTGGGATCGGCGGTTCCGGACCATAATAGGTGCATACAACTCATAGATAGGATCAAGAACATAAATATACTCATGAAAACACAAGTGGTTCAGATCTAAAAACATGGCACTCGGGCCCAAAGTGACAAGAATTAAGAGAAAAAAAGTTGTAGCAAAGATGATAAACACCAAAGTAGATGATAGGCAACATGCCCCCAACAATCTGACGAACTATTACATGATCTAACTCATCCAATCCCTACCACCCCCTTTGCCTACAACAGGGAATTACTCACACATGTGAAGAGATGTCATGGAGGGAGGATGGAGTAGTGATGATGATGACGATGGCGATGATCTCCCCTCACCGGAGGCCAAAACAGCCTCCAGATTAGCCCTCACGGAGAAGAACAGAGGGTGGCGGCGGCTCCTCTTCGGAAACTGGGAAAACGACTTCTGTTCTGGAGTTTTCGCGTCACGGGAATAAATAGGAGTCTTGGTAGGTCACCAGAGGAGGTGGGAGTCCCCCAGGCGGCCCCCTCGGCGCGACCAGGGGTGGGGCCGCGCCAGCAGGGCGCCTGGGGCCCCTCTGGCCCCCCTCTGGCCCCACTTATGGCTCGTGGAAGCTTCGGGTGCGTGGATTTTTCGTGAATTTTCCTGGATTTTTTTGAGGTACCTAAAAATCCATTTTCCTGCACACAATAAAACCATACAGGCAGCTCTGCTGAAAACAGCGTCAGTCCAGGTTAGTTTCGTTCAAATCATGCAACAATGAGGGCGAAACAATAGCAAAAGTGTTTGGAAAAGTAGATACGTTTGGGACGTATCAAAGGCTCACCTCAATGAGGACAATCATAGGCGAGAAGGCCAAATGATATATATGATGACGATGGCGATGATCTCCCCTCACCGGAGGCCAAAACAGCCTCCAGATTATCCCCCCTCGAAGAAGAACAGAGGATGGCGGCGTCTCCGCGGCGGAAACTGGGAAAACGACTTCTGTTCTGGGTTTTCCTCGCCACGAGAATAAATAGGGGCTTTGGTAGGGCATCGGAGGGGGGAGTGATACGTCCAAAACGTATCTATAATTTCCGCTTGCTCCATGCTTCTTTTGTGTGATATTGCTATGATACTGATACAATTTCATACACTTTTGATCATATTTGGACTAACTTATTAACTCAGTGCACCCCAGTGTCAGTTCCTGTTTTCTGCTGTTTTTCTATTTCAGGTTTCCCCCATATTAAAAGTGCTCCAAAAATTCGGGAAAATCCAATAAAAAATCAGTGCTTCGGAAGCTTCGGGAAACACCAAGCAGGGGCCAAAGGGGACCCACCAGGGCCCCAGGCGCCCTCCCGGCGCGCCCTAGGGTGGGGCCGCGCCAGGGGGCGCCTGGACCCCTGGTGGCCCTTGATACGTCCAAAATGTATCGATAATTTCTGCTTGCTCCATGCATGTTTTGTGTGATATTTCTATGATCTAGATACACTTTGATACATTTTTATCATATTTGGACTAACCTATTAACTCAGTGCACCCTAGTGCCAGTTCCTGTTTTCTGCTGTTTTTCTATTTCAGTTTTCCCCCATATAAAAAGTGCCAGAAAAATTCGGGAAAATTCAGATAAAAAATCAGCGTGACGGAAGCTTCGAGATAAGCCCTGGAGGGGCCAGAGGGGGGCCAAGGGGGCCCAGGCGGCCACTCGGCGCGGCCCCACCCCTGGCCGCGCCAGGGGGGGCGCCTGGGGCCCCTGGTCCACCTTTGTCTGCCCTCCTTCGCCTATTTATCCCCCGTCACGAGAAAACTCCAGGAGAGGAACCCTATTCCGCGAACTCGCCTCTGTTCCGCCGCCGCCGCGCTTCCAAGATCGGGAGCACCAGAAGACCTCTTCCCAGCACCCTGCCGGAGGGAGGATTGACCTCCGGGAGTCTCCTGTCCACCATGGATGCTCCCCAGATGTCTCGTGAGTAGTTTTCCTTGGACCATGGGTCCGTAATCAGTAGCTATGTGATGTTCTCCTCCCCTCTTTGATCTTCATTGTTTAGACCTCGTGAGCTGCCCTACATGATCAAGGCACCTTTGTAATATTTCTTCTATTTCTATGTTGAGTTTGATCAGATCTGATGGATTATGAGATTATGTTCAGATTGTGATAGAGTAATATATTTGGTTTTTATCTCTTATATTTTTGTTCCTAAGTAATTCTTGCATGCTCTCCGTTGTTGTTTATTGCTTTGGCCAAGTAGTAGGTAGTGACTCCAAGAGGGAGTGTTGTGCTAGATTGTGGGTTCATGCCTCCCCGATGACATGCTTGAGTGACAGAAACATGAGTCTAGGGGAAGTGTTGTTGCCACAAGGGGGAAAACAACGGTTCTTGCAACCGCGGTTACAAGGATTGTTTACTTTACGCAAAGTTCTTTTAATGCAGTTGTTTTTGCTTTGGGTTTACACTTTGGGTGGGGCTCGCAACTTAATACCAGCGAGATGCTCTGGATAGATATCTCATGGTGGATGATTAGTAGTAGATGCAGATGGATTTCGGTCTACTTACTTTGGCGTACTGCCCGTGCTTTTGAACCTCTTCCTTTCTTTTGTAGCATAGTTAGCATTGTGGTGCGTTCTTAATCCTGTCAATTGCCTTTCTGTAATTTGTTTACCTCGCATAGCATTTTTATCGTCTTTTGGGAAAGAGACATCACTAGCGAACATCACGTATCCTGGTCCATATCCTCATTATTGTTCCCAAGCTATATTTACTTTTCTGCATTTACTTTCAAGTTGCTATCATTATCCCCTTGCGTTTTATCATTTGTGAACAACAAGACCGGAGAGATTGACAACCTCTCTGAACTTCGTTGGGAGCAAAGTTATCTGTGTCTGTGTGCAGGTCCGCGTCAGTTGCGCCGCTGACACCTACTTATCATCTCTGGAGTCCTACTGGAGACAAACCTTGGTATCTTTACTGAGGGAAACTTGCTGTTGTACCGCATCACGCCTTCCACTTGGGGCCTACCAACGAAGGGCGAGAAGCCGTCATCAAGAGCAATTTCTGGCGCCGTTTCCGGGGACTCCAAGTGCTAAGATAGGGGAGTTGCACACTACCCTTTACCTTTGTTTTTTTAGTCTTGTTAGTTTACCTTTCCGTTTTTACTTTTGTGTCCTTAATCGAAAATACCAAAAATACCTACTAATGCTATCTTCACCATGGGTGTGGAACCACCCAAATATGGTAGGATGGACATGTTTCACTTGGCTCGTCTTCGATCAATTTGTGCTCGCGCTAAAAACCCAACCGACTTGGTTGAGGGAAAATCATTGGACGAGCATTCTCATTATACGCGGCACCGCCTATCTGAGAAAGGGAAAAAACTTATGGGACCAAATACAAACTTCTTATTGCTATGCCAAGTGTTTATGCCACATTTATGATTTTACTTTCTGCTCTAATATAGAGCGTAAACACCTTCCTTTCCAATGTGAGTTTAATGAAAATGAGATCCTATCTTCTTATGCTAAAGGTGTTTATGATTACTTTGATGTTGAAAAGATTGAAGAGTTTGTTGCTTTTAAAGGTGCCTATGAGATTGCTTCTTTGATTGAAAAGTATTATGATACTATTCACAAGTCTGGAAACTTTGCAGTTCTTGATTATTGCTTTGAGAATTATACTTCCAGTTCTTATATTGAGGATTTTAAAAATAGAATGTTTGCTGCCCAAGAAGAGGCTAATGATTGCTATGAAGAGGAATCTTATGATTCCGAGAACTCACTTGATACTCCCCTTTCTGATGATTTTGATACTTGCTTTGTTGATGGCCATGATGCCACTATGGATGATGCCTACGAAGATGAACTTGCTATAGTTCCTTATGTTAACCATGAAATTATTGTTGTTGCACCCACACTTGATTGCCCTATTATCCTTTTGAAATCTCCAACTAATCCGGAGAATTTTGCTCTTATCAATGCTCAATGTGATGGGTTGCATCTATCTTATCATCCTAAAAACCGTGTTGAAAATAATACACGTGTGCTTGTAGGTCATGAACAACATGATTTATGTGATAGTTATATTCTTGATGTTGTTCATGATGCTACTGAAAATTACTTTGAGCGAGGAAAGTTTGGTTGTAGAAACTTCCATGTTACAAAAACACCTCTCTTCATGTTGAAAGTTTTGAAGTTGTTCTTGTTCTACCTTCCTATGCATGTCACTTTGTGCTTCTTTGATTTATTTTTTTACAAGATGCCTATGCATAGGAAGTGGGTTAGGCTTAAATTTGTTTCACATTTTCTTCTTGATGCTCTCTTTTGCTTCAATTCTTATTCTTATGAGAGCATCTTTTAAAAATCTTTAAGCCTAGCTAATGGCTTTAAAGAAGCGCTTTCGGGAGGCAGCCCGCAACGAATTTAGGTTTTTATTTTTGCTTTTGTTGTGTCTTGATGATTATTACTACTGTAGCAACATCATTGTATCTTTACTTTTCAGCTTTGTGCCAAGTTATAGCCTCTTACGGCAAGTGAAGTAAAAGTTGTGACATGCTGTCCAGAAAACAGATTCTGTCCTCGTGACCAGAAAAATTCCAGAAAAATCCCAGTTCATCTTTTTGAGCTGAGTTTTTTACACAGTATGCTCTATACAATTACGAAACTTCTGTATGTGCTGAGTTTTTTGATTTGAGTTTTAGAAGTGCCCCTAAAAAATTCGGGAAAAATCAGATAAAAAATCAGCGCAGAAGAACCTTCCGGAAGGACCTGAGTGGGGCCAGAGGGCCACCACCAGGGGCCTAGGCGCCCTGGTGGCGCGCCCAGGGGATGGCCGCGCCAGGGGGCTCCTGGACCCCTGGTGGCCCCCTCGGTGCCCCCTTTGGCTCCTATTTATTCTCCCGTCGCGGAAACCCTGATTCCAGACCCCTTTTCTCCAGAAGGAATTCCGATCTCCGTCGCCATCGCCGACAAGCTTCGGGGGACCAGAATTCCTGTGCCGGCACCCTGCCGGGACGGGGAAGTGCCCCCGAATTCATCTCCATCGACGTTGCTTCCTCCCTCCATGAAGCGGGAGTAGTTCTCCCTCGGGGCTGAGGTTTCTACCAGTAGCTATGTGTTCTTCTCTCTCTCCCATGATGTGATCTTCGTTGTGATCATAGGCTATGTTAATCTAGGGTGATCCCATGATATTTCCCCTTCCTCTATGTATTGGATTGATGTACTCAATTGATCTTATCTAGTATAATCTCCGAGACCAAGGTGACAGCGGTCTATTGGACATGGGTTAGAAGAATATTATCATGAGTGATTTCCTCTTTTGTGTGTGGATTGAAGATTGAGAGTCTCTTGGTGCTTGTCTTTGACTATCCTTTAGATATGTTGTGGTGATTGTGGTACTCTCTTTGGATGGCCGTGGTGACATTGGGAAATCCATAGATTGAGAACTACGAACTCTGAGGTGTGCTTTTGTATCCCTACACAATTCTCGTCCTCTCTTGACCACAAAGGAATGACCTCCGAGTACGTCTCCATTGCATGTTTTATGGGAAATATCATGTGATTAGACTATATTAATGTTGTTGGGAGTTTCCACTAGTGAAAGTATGAAGCCTAGGCCTTGTTTCCATCATTGTTACACCGTTTGCACTCACTTTTGTTACTTGTTTCCTTGCTGCACTTTTTATTACAGATTTATATTACTTTGTTTTGCCACACCTATCACTCGTATTTTACCATCTCTTCGCCGAACTAGTGCACCTATACAACTCCTAGTTGTATTAGGTGTGTTGGGGACACAAGAGACTTCTTGTATCTTAATTGCAGGGTTGCTTGAGAGAGACCATCTTCAACCTCTACTTCCCTGAGTTCGATAAACCTTAGGTCATCCACTTGAGGGAAATTGCTGCTGTCCTACAAATCTCTGCGTTTGGAGGCCCAACATAGTCTACAAGAATAGAAGCGTGCGTAGACAGAGGCTCAAAAGCACGGGCGGTACGCCAAGACAAGTAGACCGAAATCCATCTACATCTACCCACTAATCATCCACCTTGAGATATCTATCCAGAACATCTCGCTGGTATTAAGTTGCGAATCCCACCCAAAGTGTAAACTCAAAGCAACGGACAACTGCATTAAAGAAATTTGCGTAAAGTAAACAATCCTTGCACCCGCAAGTACAAGCACCATTGTTTTCCCCCTTGTGGCAACATCACATCCCCTAGACTCATGTTTTTGTCACTCAAGCTAGTCATCGGGGGGCATGAACCCACAATCATGCATAACGCTCCCTCTTGGAGTCACTACCTACTACATGGCCAAAGCAATAAACAGCAACGGAGAACATGCAAGAGTTACTCAAGAACATAAATATAAAAGAAGAGAATCAAATATATAACTCAATCACAATCTGAACATAATCTCATAATCCATCGGATCCTAGCAAACTCAGCATAGCAACAGCAGAAAGATTACATATGTGCCTCGATCATGTAGGGCAGCTCACGAGGTCTAATCCATGAAGAACAAAGAGGGGAGGATAACATCTCATAGCTACTGATCATGGACCCATGGTCCAAGGTGGACTACTCACGGTTCATCCGGGAAGCATCCATGGTGGTGGAGAAGCTCTCGGAGGCGATTCCTCCCTCCGGCAGGGTGCCGGGAAGAGGTCTTCTGGTGCTCCCGATCTTGGAAGCGCGGCAGCGATGGAACAGAGGAGAGATCGATAAAAAGGGTTCTGTCCCCGAGGGTTTCTCGTCACGGGGAATAAATAGGCGAAAGGGGGTAGCCAGAGGTGGGCCAGGGGCTCCAAGCGCCACCCCTGGCGCGGCCAGGGGCCTGGCCGCGCCCTCTGGCCGCCTGGGCCCCCTGGCTCCCCTCTAGACCCTCCTGGGCTCTTCGCGAAGCTTCCGGTACGCTGATTTTTCCTATATTTTTCCCGGATTTTTTCTTGTACTTTTAATAAGGGGGAAACCTGAAATAGAAAAACAGCAGAAAACATGAAATGGCACTGGGGTGCACTGAGTTAATAGGTTAGTCCAAATATGATCAGAAGTGTATGGAAGTTAATCAATATCATAGCAATATCACACAAAAGAGGCATGAAGCAAGCAGAAATTATAGATACATTTTGGACGTATCAACTAGCAGAGGCATACATTTGCATACATCATGATAGTTACATCTTATTTATGTTTTGAGTACTTTTGTAAAGTGTGAAAGATCTTCTATAATTCTTGTAATATATAGAGTGTTGCCCCTAAAGTGAGGAAAAGATCCCAAAGTGGACAAAATTAAAAGATCCCTAAGAGGACAAAATTAAAAGATCACAAAGAGGACAAATGAGAGAAATAGAAAGAGCCATTGAGGCCACCAAAAAATACAAAAAAATAGAAAAAAGAGAAAAAGAAATAAAAAGAGAGAAGGGGCACACTACTATTCCTTTTGAGAGATCCGCACTCGTACTCCATCTTATATCTTGTACTCCATAGAGATTATCATTCATGCATATAGCTATGTGGGGACCTTCACACTATATAACTTGGCTTGTATATTCCAATGTTGAACCTCCTCAAATGAGATCTAGGTCTTCTTGAGCAAGCAAGTTGGATGCACCCCCACTAGTTCCATTGGAGAGCTTACCTTAGCTCAGATGTGCATCCGTTGCATGGCAATTCCTACTCCTCACATCATATCTATCATTTGGCTCTCTCTCGCCTATGATTGTCCTCATTGATGAGAGCCTTTCACACCCTTTTTGTCTTCCTCCTCCACCATATTCTCTCTTTGTCATCCTAAGTGTCAACTTTCTTGCTTACGCTCATCCATTGCATGAGTGCTCAAAATGTCGAAAAGGAGTGGATCATTTTGACTTGTACCTGGCTAGTGGTCTGGGGATGAGTCAAGATAAGATTCCAAAGAAGACCAAGTGACGAGGGGGTGACCCCACGACTCCTATAGATTAGCCTACCCGGTGTACCAGAATACAAAAGGCCCACAAAGATGCCACCTGGGCCCAGCTTTGGCCCACTAGTGGCACCTACGTAGGAGTACGCGAGTCATAAGGAAGGTGCAAACTTGCCGTACGGAACAAGATCATGGTTAGGAAACCTCATCTGTAATCAAGACGGACTCCCCGAGACCTAGCCTAGTATATAAGGGCTAGGAGGGGAGACGTCGAGATCAAGCAATACACAATCTGTAACCTAGCCTTGAGCACACTAGCCTCGGCTTCCCTGTAATCGCCATCTCCGATCAATAATATCAAGCAGGAACGTATCCTCCTGTTAGCCGACGAGCTTATCATCCAACATGTGCCTCTCATTACTAACCCAGGGTCCTTGACCATGGGATTTTCCGGGGTACATCCCCGTCAATTGGCGCCGTCTGTGGGAACTACATAGGTTGGAATTACGATCTCGGCGGTTCCGTATCCAGCCACCCGTAACTCAAGGGCAAGAACCAGATGCAATCTACCCGAGGAACTCAAGATCACAGCGAACATCTCTGCCACCCCGGCAAGATCGCTCAACCTGTAGCCGTGTCAAGATCAATACTACGGCGGCAACCGAGCCCGCCGCCAGCGAAGGAGAACTCGACGAACCAAAAGAAAGGCGCAAGGGTTCTACACGAAGACCCCGATCGACGAACTACAACATGAAGAAGAGGACCTGTTGGCCACTCAACGACCCAACGCCACCCGGGGACCCGCCGCACAACAAGACACTGAATCAGAGCTCGAGATCAGTGACCGCCAAGATCATCGCCAACAAGGAAGAAATCGACGACCCAGAAGGCAGGCGCGAGGATCCTACGAAGCGATTCCACCCGACAAATCGAACTATACAACCGTACGATCGCCAACCACTCGACGACCCGCCGCCGCGTGGACAGCCACCACCCGCCAGGGCATCGACTCTGAGACTCGGACCGGTAAATACTATGACCCAGATCGAAGGCCAGATGAATTCGCCAATCTCATAAGGAACCAGAATCTAAGTGCAGGGATCGAAGTCGACCCGCGAGCTCACGAGCACCCAGCGGACCACGCGCTATTCTTCCGAATCTCAAGGAGGAAGCGACACACCGGATCTAGCAAGCTCACGGCCAGGGAACAGCTAGAAGGACCATGCATGATCCACTGCTTCGAAGACAACTGGGGAAACATCAGATCGAGCCACACTTTGGGAGACTGCCGCCTGTTCAATGAACTCGCCGACAGCCTCAAGGAGGAAAAACAGCAAGAAGCCAAGCGCGCCCGGCGATCCGAGCAGTCGCCCACTCAAGGGCAGGTGTACACAATCCAAGAAGGCAAGGTATCGCAAGCCCAACAGGACGCCTACACCCTGCAGGCTAGAGCAGCTGAGAATCTTAACGCAGTCGAAGTCTACCAGCTACACGACGCAGAAACCAGCATCATGTTCTCCCAGAGCGACCACCCGCCTGCAGTCCCAAGGCCGGGGCACGCGCCCCTGGTCCTCGACGCTCAAATCGGAGGATATGACATGGACAGAATCTTCGTGGACGGAGGCAACAGCATGAACATAATCTTCGTCAGCACCCTGCGCAAGATGCTGATCCCTCGATTAGTATGGAAGAAATCAAGCACCGTATTATACGGAGTAGTCCCAGGAGAAGCAGCTACCTCCCTTGGATTAATCGAGCTCGAAGTCGTCTTCGGCAACAGACGCAATTTCGCAAGACGCACCCTTTAGTTCGAAGTACTCGATTGGCAATCATAGTATCACGCCATATTGGGACGTCCAGCGTTCGCACAATTCATGGAGATTCCGCACTACGCCTACCTCAAACTCAAGATGCCAGGATCTGCGGGCGTCATCACAGTCAACGGGAGCTTCATCAAGTCAGACAAATGTGACCGCGATTTCCACAAAGTCTCTGACAACTTCGGAGCCGAGCAAGAACTCACAGAAATAGCCATGGCGACAGACAAGAATATCTTTCCGCTAGCAAGCCGATGCGAGTCAAAAGAGTATGGACGGGACTTCAAGATCGATAGCGACACGGTCACCCACCAGGTGCACCCGACAGACCCAGAAAAAACAGTCCGCGTGTATGCCCACCTCCCGGAAGAGCAAGCGACGACCCTCATCACTTTCCTCCGCGAAGAATGGGAAATCTTCGCCTGGTGCCCAGCCGACGTGCCAGGAGTACCGCGCGAGTTCGCAGAGCACGCGCTACGCATCAAGCCAAACACCAAACCAGTGAAGCAGGCGCTACGAAGATTCTCAGAACCCAAACGCAGAGCAATCGGGGAGGAAGTCAACCGACTACTCGATTCCCAATTCATTCGAGAGACGAAGAAAGCCACTTGGGATCGCCAACCCTGTGCTGGTCCCCAAGAAAGACACAAACGTACTGCGAATGTGCGTCGACTACGGGCCAATCAACAAACTATTGCAAGTTACTACTACAAAGAGAACAACAACTTTAACTACCTACTTTCAGTCAAGACACAGAACTCAGTGCAACAGGCAAACTCTCTAACAAGATAAAACATGCAACCTATAGAAAGTTCAACCTAAGACAAAAAGGAAAACTCTAGAAAAACTAAAGCACTACAACTAAACAGAACAGCAGCTAAGAAAAGAAAAAGAACAGCTCACAGCTAAAAGAATAAGCATGCAAATCCTATGAGGAGTTCTAGTTCAAGCGGAGCGTGAATCTCTCCCACACAAAAGAGTAAGTTGGGGTCTAACTTGTTACTACAAAAAACAAAGCAAAATAAAACTAAAAACAAAACCTAAGAGCGAGACGCTCCAAGAATAGCACATAATGCATGAAGTGATAAAAATATAGTGCAACGAGAGACGAACTGATAATTGCTGATGAAGAAGGGGATGCACGGGGGCATCCCCAAGCTTAGACGCTTGAGTCTCCTTGAATATTTATTGGGGGTGCACATGGGCATCCCCAAGCTTGAGCGTTTGACCCTCCTGAATCTTCTTTCATCATCCTCCATCGCGCACTTGAAAACTCCCTTCATACATAACTCATTGTAGGCTGATTAGAGAGGTTAGTACCCTAACAAAATAATTTTCCTCTACTACAAATAAAGATTTCCAGGAAGAGCTACTGTTTCCCAAGATTTCCAAAAGGTTTTTGCAAAGAAAAAGCAAGCTTAAGGTTTGCAAAAGTGAAGAGAGACAAAACGTGGCAGAATCTGTGAAAAACAGAACATCAGATAGAAACGGTTTTTTTAGGGGTACTTCTGCAAATCAAATCAAAAAACTCAGAACATAAACAAGTTTCGTAATTGTATAGAGCATGTTGTGTAAAAAATTCAGCTCAACAAGATGAACTGGGAGTTTTCTCTGATTTTTCTAGTCACGAGCACAGAATCTGTTTTCTGGACAGCATGTCACAACTTTTACTTGCCTTGCCGTAAGAGGCTAAACTTGACACAAAGCTTGAAAAGTAAAGATACAATGATGTTGCTACAGTAGTAACAATCATCAAGACCACTAAGAACAGAACAAAAGCAAAAATAAAAACCTAAATTCGTTGCGGGCTGCCTCCCGGAAGCGCTTCTTTACAGCCATTAGCTAGGCTTAAAGCAGAAGATCAAGTCTTTTCAAGAGAATAACTAGCCCGTGTGACGGACTCAAAAGGTAACTTAATCTTTTTCCTAGGGAAATGTTCCATCCCTTTCTTGAGAGGGAATTGGAATTTGATAGTTCCCTCTTTCTTGTCAATGATAGCACCAACTGTGCGAAGAAAAGGACATCCCCAAATAATTGGACAAGAGGGCTCACACTCAATGTCCATAATAGTGAAATCAACGGGAACATAATTGTCATTGAAAATGATAAGAACATCGTCGATCTTACCCAAAGGTTTCTTTACGGAAGAATCAACAAGACGAACACCAAAAGAACAAGGATCAAAAGGTTTCAATTCAAGCATATCATACATTCTTTTGGGCATAACAGAGGTACTTTCTCCAACATCACAAAGAGCATAACAAGAGAAGTTATTCAATTTAATTTTTATCATAGGATCCCAACCATCTTCTAGCTTCCTAGGTATGGAGGCTTCTAGTCTAAGCTTCTCCTCCCTAACTTTGATTAGAGCATTGGTGATATGCTCTCTGAAGGCAAGATTGAGTGTGCTAGTGTGGGGGTGTCTAGACATCTTGTGTAGGAAACCAATAACTTCAGGTAAAGTGCAGTTGTCAAAGTCTAGGTCACTACTATCTATCAAGGAGGTAGTGATATCATTTAGGTTCACTTGTTTGAAAGCCTCTATGTTCATAGAGGTTTCTTCATATATGGTTGAGGTGGTAGCATCACCATTGATAGGTCCAGTGGGACTAGGGGTGTGATGGGTGCTAACAGTTTGGACATCCTCAACTACTTGGATAGTAGCTACTGTGTGGTAGGTAGGAAGGCTCTTAATTCTCTCTTCTTCCTCCTTTTCTCTATCCCATCTCTCTTTGAGTTTAGCCATCATCCTAATATTTTCATTGATTTGTAACTGGATAGCATTAATAGGAGTGACCTTACTCTCCTCAAGGGGAGGGGTTCTAATTTTTAACATCTCAACATCAAGGGCTAAGTTGTCTACCTTCAAACAAAGATTGTCTAATTTATCTAATTTCTCCTCCACACTCTTGTTGAAGGCTTTCTGGGTAGTGATAAAGTCTTTGAGCAAGGTCTCTAGCTCTGAAGTGGAGTTTCTGGTGGTAGGATAAGTGTTGTTCCCATAGTTGTTGGATGGGAAAGGCCTAGGATTGTTGCTACCAAAGTTACTCCTATAAGCATTATTGTTGAAGTTGTTTCTAGAGACAAAATTAACATCTACTTGCTCTTGAGCAACCAAAGAATTTAAAGGAACATCTTGAGGATCAATAGAGGGTTGCTTGGTAAGTAGAGACATGATAAGGTCAATCTTTTCATTTAAAGAGGATATCTCCTCGACAGAGTTTACCTTCTTACCGGTTGGAAATCTCTCGGTGTGCCATTGCGAGTAGTTCAGCATCATCTCATCAAGTAGCTTTGTGGCAGCACCAAGCGTGGTTGACATAAAAGTTCCTCCCGCGGCCGAATCTAACATGTTCCGCGAGGTGAAGTTAAAGCCTGCATAAAAAGTATGGATAACCATCCAGGTAGTCAGTCCATGTGTGGGGAAGTTCTTGACAAGCGTCTTCATACGTTCCCAAGCCTGGGCAACGTGTTCATTATCCAATTGCCTGAAATTCATAATGTTACTCCGCAATTGAATAATTTTAGCAGGGGGATAGTACTTCCCTATAAAAGCGTCTTTGCATTTACTCCAAGAATCGATACTGTTCTTGGGCAAAGATTGTAGCCACTCCTTGGCTCTTCCTCTCAAAGAGAAAGGAAAAAGCTTCAGCTTTACGATGTCTCCATCCACTTCCTTGTACTTCTGCATGTAGCAGAGCTTGATAAAGTTGTTTAGGTGCAAGGCAGCATCTTCTCCTGCTCCTGAGAATTGATCTTTCATAACAAGGTTAAGCAGAGCAGGTTTAATCTCATAAGAAGGTGCTGAAGTGGCAGGTGGAGCAATAGGAGTGCAGATAAAGTCACTGTTGTTGTGACTAGTGAAGTCACACAACTTAGTGTTTTCATTGGAACCCATAGTAGCAGCAGGTATTTTTGGTATTTTTGATTAGGGACACAAAAGTAAAAACTGAAAGGTAAACTAACAAGACTAAAAAACAAAGGTAAAATATAGTGTGCAACTCCCCTATCTTGTAGACTTGAGTCCCCGGCGACGACGCCAGAAATTTGCTTTCTGGTGTGGGAGTTGACGGGGGCCAAGCTTCTGTCGATCTTCAGAGTCCCCGGCAACGGCGCCAGAAATTTTCTTGATGGCTTCTCGCCCCTCGTTGGTTACCCCAAGTGGAAGGTTTGAGATGCAGTGCAGCAGCAAGTTTCCCTCGGTGAAGATACCAAGGTTATCGAACCAGTAGGACTCGGGAGATACAAGTAGGTGACAACGGCGCCAGAAATTAGGCGGTTGACGTGGACCTGCACACAGCAACAAATAACTTTGCTCCCAACGAGTACAGAGGAGTTGTCAATTCCTCCGGCCTTGCTGTTTACAAAGGATCAACGCAAGAGATAATAATAGTGGCAACTGGAAGTAAAGACTGAAAGTAAACTAAGGATGTAAACAGTGATGTGAAGATGGACCGGGGTCCCGTGATTTTCACTAGTGATGTCTCTCTCCCAAAAGACGATAAAAGTGCTAGCGAGGTAAACAAATCACAGTTGGGCAATTGACAGGATTATGAAGGCACCGCAATGCTAACTATGCTGCAAAGAAAGGAAGGGCTCAAAAGCAATGGGCAGTATGCCAAGGTAAGTAGACCGAAATCCATATGCATCTACTAAGAATCATCCACCTTGAGATATCTATCCAGAACATCTCGCTGGTATTAAGTTGCGAATCCCACCCAAAGTGTAAACTCAAAGCAACAGACAACTGCATTAAAAGAACTTTGCGTAAAGTAAACAATCCTTGCACTCGCAGGTACAAGCACCGTTATTTTATCCCTGGTGGCAACAGCACATCCCCTAGTCTCATGTTTCTGTCACTCAAGCTAGACATCAGGGGGCTGAACCCACAATCGAGCATAACGCTCTCTCTTGGAGTTGCAAATAAAATACTTGGCCAAAGCAAATACCGCAACGGAGAACATGCAAGAATTTACTCAAGAAAAAAATATAAAAGAGAAGAACCAAATATATTACTCATCACAATCTGAACATAGTCTCATAATCCATCAGATCCCAACAAACTCAGCATAGAAACAACAGAAATTACATAGATGCCTCGATCATGTGAGGCAGCTCACGAGGACTCGAAAGTGGAAGCACAAAAGGGGGAGAGATAGATCACATAGCTACTGGTCACGGACCCATGGTCCAAGGGAAACTACTCACGGTACATACGGGAGGCGTCCATGGCTATGGAGGGTCTCCCGGAGGGGGTAGCTTCTCCCGGCAGGGTGCCGGAGCAACTTCTCCAGGCAGACCCGATCTAGAAACAGCGGCGGTGGCGGAACAGAGGCGAGATCGCGAAAGAGGAGTCCGTATTAGGGGTTTCCACCCCGAGGGGTAAATATAGGCGAAGGGGGCGTCGAGGGGACCCACGAGGCAGTCAGGAGGCTCCCTAGCGCGGCCCAGGGTGGGGCCGCTCCACCTGCCCTCCTGGCTGCTTGGTGGTGGCCCCCCTTCCCTCTCTTGGTGATTCCGGAAGTTTCTGTTGCGGTGATTTTTTATATATTTTTCCCAGAATTTTTGGAGCACTTTTAATGGCCGGAAAACCTGAAATACAAAAACAGCAGAAAACAGAAACTGGCAACTGGGTGCACTGAGTTAATAGGTTAGTCCAAATAGGTTCAAAAGTGTATGAAAGTTCAAGCAAAACATGGCAAAGTCACACAAAACATGCATGGAGCAAGCAAAAATTATAGATACGTTTGGGACGTATCACCAACCAACATCACAGGCATGCAGCAGCTCACCGGAAGACTCGCAGCCCTGAGTCGTTTCATCAACAGATTGGGAGAGAGCACGTTGCCATTCTACTAGCTGCTGAGAAAAGGAGAGAAATTCGAATGGACTAAAGAAGCCCGCAAAGCATTCGCGGACCTGAAGAAGACACTGTCGACCCCACCGACCCTGGCGGTACCCAAAGAAAAAGAACAACTGTACCTCTACGTAGCAGCACGCAACAACGTGGTAAGCACGGTACTCGTCGTCGAGCGCACAGAGGAAGGCAAGATCCAGAGCATATAGAGGCCCATCTACTACCTCAGCATGATCTTGAAAAATCCCAGCAGCGGTACCCTGATACGTCCCAAACGTATCTATAATTTCTGCTTGCTCCATGCATGTTTTGTGTGACTTTGCCATGTTTTGGTTGAACTTTATTACAATTTTAAACCAATTTGGACTAACCTACTAACTCAGTGCACCCAGTTGACAGCTTCTGGTTTTCTGTTGTTTTTGTTTTTCAGGTTTTCCGGCTGATTAAAGTGCCCAAAAAATTCCGCAAAAATTATATTAGAAATCAGCGGTCAGGAAGCTTCCGGAATAACCAAGGGAGAGAGCCGGGACCACCAAGAGGGAGCCAGAAGGGTCCCTGGCGCGGCCCCAACCCTAGGGCGCGCCAGGCACCCTCCTGGCTGCCTTGGGTGGCCCCTCGACGCCCCCCTTCGCCTATATAACCCCCTCGGGGTAGAAACCCCTAAAAAGAACTCTTTTTCGCGGAAACCTCTCTGTTCCGCCGCCGCCGCCGTTTTCAGATCGGGGATGCCTCGAGAAGCTGCCCCGGCACCCTGCCGGAAGGAGATCACCCCTCCGGGAGACCATCCATAGCCATGGACGCCTCCCGTATGTACCGTGAGTAGTCCCCCCTTGGACCATGGGTCCGTGATCAGTAGCTATGTGATGTCCTCTCCCTCTTTTGTGCTTCCACTTTCGAGACCTCGTGAGCTGCCTCACATGAACGAGGCACCTATGTAATTTTCTGTTGTTGCTATGCTGAGTTTGTTGGGATCTGATGGATTATGAGACTATGTTCAGATTGTGATGAGTAATATATTTGGTTTGCCCTTTTATATTTTGTTCTTGAGTAAATTCTTGCATGTTCTCCGTTGCAGTATTTGCTTTGGCCAAGTTATTTGCTTGCAACTCCAAGAGAGAGCGTTATGCTCGATTGTGGGTTCAGCCCCCTGATGTCTAGCTTGAGTGACAGAAACATGAGACTAGGGGATGTGCTGTTGCCACCAGGGATAAAACAACGGTGATTGTGCCTATTGGTGCAAGAATTGTTTACTTTACGCAAAGTTCTTTTAATGCAGTTGTCTGTTGCTTTGAGTTTACACTTTGGGTGGGATTCGCAACTTAATACCAGCGAGATGTTCTGGATAGATATCTCAAGGTGGATGATTCATAGTAGATGCAGATGGATTTCGGTCTACTTACCTTGGCGTACTGCCCATTTCTTTTGAGCCCTTCCTTTCTTTGCAGCATAGTTAGCATTGCGGTGCCTTCATAATCCTGTCAATTGCCCAACTGTGATTTGTTTGCCTCGCTAGCATTTTTATCGTATTTTGGGAGACATCACTAGTGAAAATCACGGGACTCCGGTCCATCTTCATACCATTGTTCACACCCACTATTTACCTTTCTGTTTTTACTTTTACTAGTAACTTTTTATCTCTTGCGTTTGATCCTTTGTAAACGACAAGGCCGGAGGAATTGACAACTCCTCTGAACTCGTTGGGAGCAAAGTTATTTGTTTTGTGCAGGTCCACGACAACTCCACGCATCAGAATAATTTCTGGCGCCGTTGCCACCTATCGTACTTATCGTTGAGTCCTACTGGAGACAAACCTTGGTATCTTTACTGAGGGAAATTACCGCTACGCTGCATCTCAACCTTCCACTTGGGGTAACCAACGAGGGGCGAGAAGCCATCATACCCGCACTACCAGAAGCTACTACTGGCCATCATCACGACCTCAAGAAAGGTGTCGCACTACTTCTACGAGCACCCCATCACAATCGTGAGTAGCGCACCACTCGCAGACATTCTCAACAACCCCGGAGCGACTGGGCGAGTCGCCGAGTGGAACATTGAGCTCAGTCCACGGGACCTACAATTCAAGCACCCAACAGCAATCAAGGCACAAGTACTCCCAGATTTTTTGGTCGAGTGGACGGAGGTCCAGACATCAGGCCCCCCGGACCTGTGGAACTCATGGACAATGTTCTTCGACGGGTCCAAAAGAAAGCAAGGAGCCGGAGCAGGAGTCGTTCTGGTCTCCCCCAAAGGAACCAAACTTAAATACATCCTCCAGATCAACTTCATCCACGCCTCCAACAAAGAATCTGAATACGAGGCACTGCTCTATGGCATGCGTATGGCCAAAACATGTGGTGCCACTCGCCTTGTAATCTACGGAGACTCCAACCTCGTCGTCCAGCAGGCGATGAAAGACTGCAATGCAGTAGACGACAACATGGCGGCCTATCAGAAGCTCTACAACGCACTCGAAGGAAGTTTCGACGGCTGCAAGCTCAATTATATCCCCAGAGCAAACAACACAGAAGCCGACGAACTCGCAAACATCGGCTCGACTCAAGGACCAGCACCACCCGGAGTTTTCCTTGAAAGCATCAGCCAGCGATCCATCAAGGAGAAACCAGCATCACCAGAAGCAGCTGTAGATGACGACACCACAGAGCCAACAAAAGTGGCATCAGCAAGTCCATCTGAAGGCAACAGCAGCCAAGAGGTCGAACCTACGGATTCAACAGCACTTGAAGGACCAGCATGGACAAGACCGTTCCTCCGATTCCTCATCGATGACACACTACCGCAAGACGTCTCAGAAGCTCGACGCATCAGCCGCCGATCCAAGGCATCCACAGTCATCAACAGACAGTTATACAAGCGAAGCATCATCCAGATACTCCAGAAGTGCATCGATGAAGAAGACGGCAAAACTCTACTACTCGAAATCCACGAGGGCACCTGCGGGCACCACGCGAGCAGCCGAGCGCTCGTATCTAAAGCGTTCTGAGCAGGTTTCTACTGGCCCACTGCGATGAAAAACGCAGAAGACATCGTATGATGCTGCATCGCCTGTCAAAAATTCGGCAGCAGGCCGCACGCCCCAGCCTCAGAACTCAAGACCATACCACTATCATGGTCCTTCGCCACCTGGGGACTCGACATGGTGGGCCCACTGAAGAAATCATCAAAGGGAGGAAGAACTCACCTGCTAGTAGCAGTCGACAAGTTCACCAAATGGATCGAAGCAGTGCCCATCACCAGCTCCACAGCCCTCACGGCGGTGAACTTCATCAAATCAATCATCTTCAGGTTCTGGGTGCCACACAACAACATCACGGACAATGGCACAAACTTCACAGCAGCATAATTCCAGAACTTCTGCGAAGAACTGGGCATCAAAACCAACTATGCATCAGTCGCGCACCCACAATCCAACGGCCAGGTGGAAAAAGCAAACGGCCTAGTATGCGGAGGACTCAAAAAGCGGCTCCTCGCACCACTTGAGCAGGCCGCGGGCAACTTGGTAGAAGAACTCCCTGCCATACTATGAAGCCTACGCACCACCCCGAATACTGCAACCCAGTACACACCTTTCTTTATGGTGTACGGGTCGGAGGCGGTGCTACCACATGACCTCAAATTTGGGGCACCCCGGATCTCAGGGTACGAAGAAGAGAAAGCAGAAGAAGCACTGCAGGATGACAAAGACACAACAGACGAAGCAAGGGACACAGCCCTAGCAAAATCAGAGGGATACCAGGACAAACTGCGCACATACCAAAGCAGTCGCCTGCGCACCGGAACCTTCAATAAAGGCGACCTTGTCCTACGGCTCATACAAGAGAAAGTTCACAAACTCGCCCACCAATGGGAGGGACCGTTCATAATCACAGAAGTCATAGGAGGAGGAGCCTATAGACTGAAGAACCCGAAGACTGACGAGGACGTGGGAAATCCATGGAACATAGCGAACCTACACCTGTTCTACCCATTGTATCCACCAGTCATGCTCATCTGGCAGCTCATGTAAACTTTTGATGCAATAAAATGATGTTGCCCAAATCCTACCACAACAAAGCACTCGGGGGCTCGAGCACAAAAACTCCCCCTGAGAGACGCTATCGTCGCAATCGCGATCTCTTACCAAAGCACTCGGGGACTCGAGCGCAAAAACTCCCCCCGAGAGACGCTATCGTCGCAATCGCGATCTCTTACCAAAGCACTCGGGGGATCGAGCACAAAAACTCCCCCCGTGAGACGCTATCGTCACAATCGCGATCTCTTACCAAAGCACTCGGGGGCTCGAGCACAAAAACTCCCCCCCCCCTAGAGACGCTATCGTCACAATCGTGATCTTTTACCAAAGCACTCGGGGGCTCGAGCACAACAACCCCCCGAGAGACGCTATCGTCGCAATCGCGATCTTTCACAAAAACATTCGGGGGCTTGATTGCAAAATCTCCTCCCGAGAGACGTCATCATCGCTCACGCAGCCCGAAGCTCCAAAGGGTCCAAGCGAAAACCCATCGACAAGTGCCACCCATTGAACTCTGTTCGGAATCAAAAGAAAAGACACGGCTACAACCAGATGGAACACCCTATACTCTGAAGAACTACAGACGGAGCACAGGACGCAGAAAAATATTTAAAGTCTTCACCTAATCACCAACGATCACCTAAAGACTCGGGGGCTCCTCCCATCGGGAGCGCTGCCGCGCACCAGATAAAAGACAGAAGATAATGGAAGAATGACAAAGGAAACAGATCTCAGCCTACGTTCGACTCTTCGACTCAAACGTAGCCTTGGGGGCTACTCCCATCGGGAGCGCTGTCGCGCACCCAATAGAACCTGCATTGCGAAAGTTTTTTGATGGACTCGAAGACAGATCTCGGTTGCAAGGGGCTCGAAGACAAATCTCGATCGCCAGTATTCAAACACGGCAATCGGTTGCAAAGGGCTCAAAGACAATTTCGCTGCAAAGACTCAGGCACAGTTCGCATTACAAGGACCCGAAGATCATTCTTAGTATAAAAGATTCGGAAGTACATTGGATAGAAGGCAGATCTGATTGCTCGATGGCAATCCTCATTACATGGAGAACTCATCTAGGTACAAAGGCACAAGCAGCTGATAAGCTTACAAGGAATTATAACTTCTACATGAGTGCCCATGCTGGAATGACTGGCACTAAGACAGCGAGCATCATCACAGACAAAGGAGGAGTCGAAGCAGCAGGCTCACGATGTTAATGACATAACAAAAGGTGAAGCTCGACTTATTTGCAGAGCAGTCGAAGACGACACTCCACCATCTTCTTCTCCTGCTCCGCTAGCTTCTTCTCCTACTCCACCAGCTTCTTCTCCAGCTCCACCCGAGCTGCCGACGAAGATGACGCTGCCGCCTCCAGTTCTACAAGGTCGCCTGACGCGCCCGCTTGACTGGTGGTTTGACGTCGAGATCCTCTTCAGAACTGGAGGGGGAAGCAGTTGAAGACGGCTCCGCATCAGCACCCGAAGAGTCACCGGAGGAGGAAGCAGTTGAAGACGCAGGCGAAGGACTCCTTGACCTGCCAGAACCATCGCTGCTTGTCTCGGGCCAGTACGGATCCATACGGTTGCCGCTCGGGTCAAAAGCGCGGATGACAAGAGTATCATCGCCATCAAAACGGCAACAAAGAGTGTCACCATCATGCAAGTTCAACCGACGAGCAAACGATTTCCAGCCAGAGCCAAGAAAAATCAAGCGAGAACTATCGATCTCCAACTTAACATAAGAAGGAGAATGAGCGCACCCTTGAAGACGAAGCAGCAAGCCATCAAGATTGCACTCAGAAACAAGGGCAGAAAAAGCAGAAGGAAGCAGAATGCGAGCAGCGTTCCGGCCACCGACGCGCAGGAGGAAATCATAGCGCCAAAAACCCTCCTTCAAAGAAGAGGAGGAAGGTGTCGACGGTGTACCACGACGGCCACCGCGAGAAGAACGCGGAGTGCGACCACCGCGACCACGGCGAGCCCGGCCGCGGCCAGTCACACCAGCTCCGCGCTTGGGCGCCATGAGAAGAGAAAGAAAAAGAGAAGCAAGCTGAGCAGAGGAAGAATACCGCCTCTAGAAGAAAAAGAGGGGCCTATTTATATCACAAACCCCACATAGAAACCCAGACGACGGGATCCATTAATTCAAAGACCAAGCACGCCGGGCGATTCGAAGTTCGAGGCAAAGATGCCTTCACACGGGAGGCACAGTGCGCTGGACGCGTCAAATCTCGCGCGGTTTCAATGCGCGCATCGATAACTCAACAGGCGGTTGCAGCACGCCACCAAAAGCCATCATTATGACTGTTCATGCAGACATGACGGTTAGCAGCCAGAGCATCTTTTGATGGTCCTCCAGCAAGGAGATAGTTATCTTCACCAAACAAAAGGTAAATTAAAAGAGGCAATCAGCAGAAGAGGCAGCTTGCAAAACACCATTTTTTGCGTAAAATCTAAATACATTTTTCAAATATATCTAACTCCCATCGGGAGTGTATCCACCTGCGCGAGTTTCGGGTGCTCCCTCACCCAGAAGTAAAAACGTGATCGAGTGATTACTCGCACCCATGAGAGTTTCGGGTGCTCCCTCACCCAGAAGTAAAAACGTGCTCGAGTGATTACTCGCACCCATGAGAGTTTCGGGTGCTCCCTCACCCAGAAGTACAAACGTGCTCGAGTGATTATTCACACCCATGAGAGTTTCGGGTGCTCCCTCACCGTGACGCAAGATGAGCAGACCTGCACTCGCCAGCTCGAGCGGTCCTGGAGTATCGGGTGCTCCCTCACCCCGAGAGCAAAAGCGGTATTCGAGTGATTACTCGCAAAACTCTATATACTCCAGCACTCGACGACCTCCCGAGAAAATATCCCTCTACACTCGAGCACTCGGAAAATCTCCACGAGTGACCGCTAAAAACCGCCCACTTGATTGTTTATTCCAAGTGGGTGCATTATCTACTAGGCTCCGCGCCTCAATAAAAATACATATTCCTGGAACACGATACACTGTGCCCAGATGCCACGCAAGCTTAGCGTGTAGGTAAGACCCCGCTGCGAAGATCGGCCGGGCTGGGACTTGCCGAAGAGCGATTTCACTCCCAACCTTTTCCATGCGCATGCATGATAAAAAAGCCGGGCGGACGCGCCTAGGCTATGAACTTTACTGGCGGCAATTGATCACTGTAAGACCTGCAGCGGCATGACTTTTGCTAGACACCAGTGTTCCAAGCCCATGTCGAGGGACATGGGTTTGATTGGGCGACTGCGGTTTTTGCCACTAGTGCAATTCACCAAGGCTCGATCAGTCGACACCTTGGGCCCTTTCAGCTTAGAATCCCTCGAGACAGGTTTTGTCATGGCCCCAGACTACCAACGACCCGCGGTTAAACCGTGCATACATCAAAACGACGCTAGAGTGGACTTGAGACACTGCGCGCCTCTTTGAGTCCCCCAGGCACTCGGGGGCTACTGACGAGGGGGTGACCCCAAGACTCCTATAGATGAGGCTACCCGGTGTACCAGAAGACAGAAGGCCCACAAAGATGCCGCCTGGGCCCAGCCTTGGCCCACTAGTGGCACCGACGTAGGAGTCCGCGAGTCATAAGGAAGGTGCAAACTTGTCGTACGGAACAAGATCATGGTTAGGAAACCTCATCTGTAATCAAGACGGACTCCCCGAGACCTAGCCTAGTATATAAGGGCTAGGAGGGGAGACGTAGAGATCAAGCAATACACAATTTGTAACCTAGCCTTGACCACACTAGCCTCGGCTTCCTTGTAATCGCCATATCCGATCAATAATATCGAGCAGGAACGTATCCTCCTGTTAGCCGACGAGCTTATCGTCCAACCTGTGCCTCTCATTACTAACCCAGGGTCCCTGACCATGGGATTTGCCGGGGTACATCCCCGTCACCAAGTGTGAAACTTTAGTAGATTGAGTTCTCAACACAAAAAAATACTTTTTCTCGTATATCCCTATCCCCTTTCTTGCACGCAAACATCATTTGGAGACATTCGAGTCACGGACAGCGAGAGCTCTTGCACCTTTATGTTCTTATGTTGCTTGTTTCAATGCTAAATATAGACTCTTGTCTGTTATGACTTGAATTGAATTACATGCCTTGATTGCTTTACTTAAAAGTTCTTATATGATTGGTAGCATGTCACCACAGAAATTATGCTTTTTATCATTTATCTACTCGAGGACGAGCAGGAATTAAGCTTGGGGATGTTGATACGTCCAAAACGTATCTATAATTTCTGCTTGCTCCATGCCTCTTTTGTGTGATATTGCTATGATACTGATGAACTTCCATACACTTTTGATCATATTTGGACTAACCTATTAACTCAGTGCACCCTAGTGCCAGTTCCTGTTTTCTGCTGTTTTTCTATTTCAGGTTTCCCCCATATTAAAAGTGCTCCAAAAATTTGGGAAAAATCCAATAAAAAATCAGCGATACGGAAGCTTCGGGAATCACCGGGGGGGCCAGAGGAGACCCACCAGGGCCCCAGGCGCCCTCCCGGTGCACCCTAGGGTGGGGCCGCACCAGGGGGCCGCCTGGACCCCTGGTGGCCCCCCTTCGCCCATATATTCCCTGTGACGTGAAACCCCCGTGACAGAAACCCTTTTTCGCGATCTCTCCTCTGTTCCGCCGCCGCCGCGCTTCCAAGATCGAGAGCACCAAAAAACCTCTTCCCGGCACCCTGCCGGAGGGAGGAACCACCTCCGGGAGCTTCTCCACCACCATTGATGCTTCCCGGATGAACCGTGAGTATTCCACCTTGGACCATGGGTCTATGATCAGTAGCTATGTGATGTTCTCCTCCCCTCTTTGTTCTTCATGGATTAGACCTCGTGAGCTGCCCTAAATGATCGAGGCACATATGTAATCTTTCTGCTGTTGCTATGCTGAGTTTGCTGGGATCCGATGGATTATGAGATTATGTTCAGATTGTGTTTGAGTAATGTATTTGATTCTCCTATTTTATATTTATGTTCTAGAGTAATTCTTGCATGTTCTCCATTGCTGTTTATTTCTTTGGCCAAGTAGTAGGTAGTGACTCCAAGAGGGAGCGTTATGCATGATTGTGGGTTCATGCCCCCCGATGACTAGCTTGAGTGACAGAAACATGAGTCTAGGGGATGTGTTGTTGCCACAAGGGAGAAAACAATGGTGCTTGTACTTGCGGGTGCAAGGATTGTTTACTTTACGCAAAGTTCTTTAATGCAGTTGTCTGTTGCTTTGAGTTTACACTTTGGGTGGGATTCGCAACTTAATACCAGCAAGATGTTCTGGATAGATATCTCAAGGTGGATGATTAGTAGGTAGATGCATATGGATTTCGGTCTACTTGATTTGGCGTACCGCCCAAGCTTTTGAGCCTCTTCCTTTGTTTGTAGCATAGTTAGCATTGGTTTACGCACATAATCCTGTCAATTGCCCAGCTGTAATTTGTTTACCTCGCTTGGCTATTTTATCGTCTTTTGGGAGAGAGACATCACTAGTGAACATCATAGGACCCCGATCCATATTTCCAATATTGTTTACACCCGCTATCAATTTACTGCTTTATTTACTTTTCCATTGCTATCACTATCATTATTATCCCGTGCGTTTTATCCTTTGTAAACAACAAGGCCGGAGGAATTGACAACTCCTCTGTACTCGTTGGGAAGCAAAGTTATTTGCTGTGTGTGCAGGTCCAGGTAAAGTAAGCAACATCCGTTGTGAATGGCGCCATTGTTCACTTTACCACCTACTTGTCGATCTTGGAGTCCTACTGGTCCACACTCAAACCTTAGCATCTTCGCTAAGGGAAATTGCCGCTACGCTACATCTCAACCTTCCACTTTGGGTAACCAACGAGGGGCGAGAAGTGAACTCTCGTGACATCAACTCCATGCTTCTTTTGTGTGATATTGCTATGATATTGATACACTTTCATACACTTTTGATCATATTTGGACTAACTTATTAACTCAGTGCACCCCAGTGTCAGTTCCTGTTTTCTGCTGTTTTTCCATTTCAGGTTTCCCCCATATTAAAAGTGCTCCAAAAATTCGGGAAAAATCCAATAAAAAATCAGCGCTTCGAAAGCTTCGGGAAACACCAAGGAGGGGCCAGAGGGGACCCACCAGGGCCCCAGGCGCCCTCCCGGTGCGCCCTATGGTGGGGCCGCGCCAGGGGGCCGCCTGGACCCCTGGTGGGCCCCCTGGCTGCCCCCCTTCGCCCATATATTCTCCGTGACGCAAAACCCCCGAAACGAGATCTCTAAAAGGGTTCGGTTACACCTCTTTGATACATCATTTCTTTGTGGTGTCCCCGATGGCGTAAGTTGTGAAACAATTCCACGCTCTCGAAGATGTACAATAAACTCATCACTCAGATATTCACCCCCACGATCTGATCGTAGGAATTTAATCCACCTGTTACGATGATTATCTACTTCGCTCTGAAATTCTCTAAACCATTCAAAAGTTAATACTTTTTCTTCATTAAGTAAATATACCCATATATACTCAAGTTGTCAGTACAAGTAAGACTAGGAACACTTCGTGTTTATATCTCCACATGTGCATATGGGTTTTCCTCCAGAAGAAGTTACACCATGCACCTTGCAAACCTCCGCATAAGCCGTACAAGTTATAGCATAGAAACATAACATTAATAATGAACCTGGACAGATAATAATAAATTTAATTATTGCCTCTAGGGCGTATTTCCAAGAGATTCCCATTAGGAACAATATTTGTGGGGTGTCCTTCCTAGATTGGTCCACCAGGAGGTGAAATTTGGGCGGTACTGCACCCCAGGTCTATCAACCCCTTGGGTTCATGCTCCTATTTTGGGGCGCACCAACCTTGTCCCAAAGCCTAAGGACTGCCCCTCCTTGCCGCCCTGCGCCATGTCCCTCTAAATGTCCCGGTCCTAGATCGTTCTAGACCGGACAACACTAGGCTATTATTCCTCTAGTTTTCTTGATGGAGTTTCTTTCTTGACGACAAATCTCTGCTGGACGGCTATGACTTGTCAAAATGGTCACACCATAAGAGAAACATAGGTTGATGAAGCTCTTGAGAAATATCTTCTTGACGTTGTCTTCACGTTGTTCCTTTGAGGCGACCCATGTCAGTGTGCTCGAAGTTACCCTAGTTCAAGTTGCACTGATAATGTAGATGTACGTTCTTGAAATAAGTACTTGCACAACATATCTTATCCTACCATCCCATTTTTATTGGATGCTAATGGAAATTAAGTTTAATTAAGGAACTCCTCTCACAAAGTAGTGGATGAAATTGTTCACAATAAATGAATACATGAAATTCTCAAATCATATTTAGACTATTGTCACTTTGGGGTCTCCGTTTTAGAAAAATAGCATGTGCATATAACTTGTAGGTAAGATCCAATCACATAGATATTCATGAAAACAGATATGGTTCAGATATGGAATCATGGCACTCAGGCCCTTGTTTCAAGTAATAAGTAGAGAAAAGTCATATAAATTCATAAAAATACCAATCTCAGAACAAAATGGGTATTATGCATCAAACCCTAACAAGTATGTCATATACCGTAACATAAGGGATCTCATCTAATTTGATCCCATCCGCTCCATGTCCATACAGAGAAATTACTCACACTATGTAGAGTGGGGAGATTAGGAAATTGGCAATGTGATATTGATTGGTGATGGCGAGGAATCCTGGTCTCCAGATATCGGATCAGCCTACAGAAAACCCTCTGGGAAGAGATCAGTGGTGGCGGTGTCTCCATCCCGCAGAAAAATACAGCAAAAATACATCGGGTTTTTTTGGAGATGATGACTTAAGTATGCGAAAGGGGGTCTAGAGGCATGCCACAAAGGGCCACGTGCCCTCTCCTCATGGCTAGGACTTGGGCCACAAGCCAGGGTTGCGTGGAGGCCCTTGGCACCCCCCCTCTCTCCATTTTCTTCCCATGTGGCTCTTTTATCCATAATACTTCATGCATGTTTTATTTTTATTTTTTGGTACCTTAGAATGTTAGACTATCCATGAAGTAACGATTAAGCAAAAATCATCAATACAAATTATTATGAGAATAACAACTAGGTGATATTAATGTTGCCCTCAAGAATGATACAATGTGTATATGAAGCACCACTAGTTTGTACTTGGCATAAATAAGGATTGGGATACTCTGCAAACTTTTACATTTACTTTTCATCAATACTTGCAAATATTCACTTGATAAAACAAACAATTGTCACTACAATGATTTTAGGATAATTTCCATGCACCAATTCCTTCTGGTCTTTATTGGATTCGACACTCTTACTTGTTGAAAAGAATTACATTTTATCGACTACAGTTCTTATGTATCGACAACATAGTTAATCCATAGGAGACCTTTCACATATTCATATCTCATGGTAAAGTATAGTTTTATTACAATCCCTACTACTTGCATTAACATTGATTATATGGACATCTCCATTAACAAATTTGATTTCATTGTATTTTGTTTACTTGTGATATATGGAAGCTATTGGGGGAGGTTTTGTGTTACCTGAGTCCTTGGAACAAAAAATGGAGGAGATCTACAAAGAGGAGGGGCTGAGTATTGTTGCAGAAAGTCCTCGTTCACAAGGGGGTTGGATCTAATCTCTGATCATCTATTTATCCTCAAGAATGAAGGACCTATCTTCCAGCTCAATCAACATCATTGAACAGAATTGATGGGGATCAACCCCGGCAAATCCCATGGTCAGGGACCCTGGGTTATTCATAGAGAAGGCACAGGTTGGACGATACTCGTCGGCTAACAGGAGAAGCACTTCCTGCTCGATATTATCACGCGAGGGGGCGATTACAGTGGAGGCCAAGGCGAGATCTCGCCAGGCTAGATGAGTAGATGCGTATTGTGTTCCTCGGACGGCAGACAAGCGACACATGAGGGCACAATTTACCCAACTTCAGGCCCCCGGAGGTAAAACCCTACATGCTG
Source organism: Bromus sterilis (assembly GCA_950022295.1). Classification (NCBI taxonomy): domain Eukaryota; kingdom Viridiplantae; phylum Streptophyta; class Magnoliopsida; order Poales; family Poaceae; genus Bromus; species Bromus sterilis. The sequence continues at coordinate 445,382,715 of OX465595.1, read as the reverse complement.
CTTTTATGATCTTGTATTGATGATGATGTACAGGGGTGCCGTGAGGGCTTTGGTGGAGAGAGATCTGTCTAGTCCTATGCGTGGGGATTGAGAGCTTTTCTAGAGAGGTGCCCCTGCCTCGCTTTATATAGATAGCCAGGTAGGGGTTTACATGAGTCCTAGTCTACTACAAGTAGGAGTCCTTGTCTTGCGCCTCAAGTCTTCGGCTTCACGTCTTATTCCATCATGTCGGTGTCCACGAGCGGGCCCCTGGTGGGCCGCCAGCCATGACACGCACCAGGTACCCTCACGCAGAGGAGTCATGGGGTCACCCCCTCGTCAGTAGCCCCCGAGTGCCTGGGGGACTCGAAGAGTGGCGTAGGGACTCGAATCTGCAGTAGCCGCCGTAGTGCGTGTCGATCATTTGCTGATGAGAAGTCGAAGATGTCGTGAGTACGCTCCCGATGGGAGTATTTGGATGAAGCATCAAAATTGCAGTCGAGTTCGTCTTCTTGTAGGATGTGCGAGCGGCGGTCGTCGGGTGCGCGTTAGCGCTTCCGATGGGAGTAGCCCCCGAGGCTATGTGCGACTCGTAGAGTCGGGCATATGCTCAAGTTTTTTTAAGCTAACCCCGTCGTTCTTGTCAGCTGCGCGATTAGTGCTCGTCGGGTGCCCGTCAGCGCTCCCGATGGGAGTAGCCCCCGAGGCTATGTTCGACTTCTTGCAGTCGAGCATAGACTCAAGACTTCTTCGTCGTCAAGTAGTTGTCGTCCGAGGAAGTGGTCGACTCGGGTCTTGCGCCGTAGGCATGAGTTGTTGTAGAGACCGGTCGTGGACGAGGAGGTTGGCGTCACCGCGTCATGAGGGCGCCCAGCCCCCGAGCATCTGCTGAGAAGGAGAAAAAAGTGCAATTGTATTAAGATGTACTTGCGCGATATACAAAATAATTGTAAGGTGCATGATTTGCAGATGTTGCACTTTTATCGAGTGGATAAGTAGCAGCATATAAAGTTTATGCGTGTCTTTTCATGAGTAGACCCTCCAGCAGCATACTCTTGCCGGGTAACAGGGACGCTATGCCAGACTTGTTGAACCCGGAGACAAGAGCGGCCTTTTGGTACCCAGCCTCACTATTTTGACAAACGCGAATAAACAACATATAAAACTGAGCATGATCCAAAGAACGATTTTGTAGCCCTCAGATGTTTCTGCACAACTGCGTAGTTGGCAGGATGATTTTTTAGCCCTCAGATATTTCTGCACGACTGCGTAGCCCGCAGGATGATTTTTTAGCCCTCAGATGTTTATGCGCGACTGCGTAGCCCGCGGGATGATTTTATAGCCCTCAGATGTTTGTGTGCGACTGCGTAGTCGTCTTTGGCGACTGATCGAGAATGCATATATGTTTTGCAATCATAGCATATAAGAGTGTAAAGAAACTTAGTTGTAGGATCGACGTGGCGGAGGATGTCGAAGATGAGCAGTTGAGTAGTTGAAGATGAGCAGTCGACGTGGCGAAACAGAGTCAATGTGATGACGACTGCGACGTTTAGCCCCCGAGTCCGCGAACCCCCGAGTGTTGAGGCGGCGGAGTTGCACAGCGAAGTCGTCGTGATGAATTTATCCGACGAGTGATGAGAGGACTCGACGCGGTGATTCCTGTGAGATGGAGCTCGGTACGGGAGAGCCCATACAAAGGAGCTCGGGCCAGGATGATTTGTGTTCTTGGAGTCGACGATGCGGGGCCGACTTGTCGAAGTTGCATGACGTGCAACCCTTGTTGTACTGGGGCGACTCGATGTAGAGGTCTTGGCGAGTCGTCCATGGCATGTCGAGTTGGAGTAGAAGCCTTGTGGGTCAAGATTGAACCCGAATTCGCGATTGGAAATTCGCGATCTCGCGTAGATCCAAAAACGCGTTGTAGGACGGAGATCTAACCGTTGGAAGTTTCTGAAATGTTTTGTGCTGATGGGGGATTGAAACCCGCATGCTTTCACCGGAGGGATCTTAAAGTTGATGTCCGAGCCAATGTCAGGAATTTTTGTGCTGGAGTCGCGCGGAGTTTCGTCAGATTCCGAGAGTGCTTCAGTGCGCGAGTCGCCGACAGAGATCCAGCCGTTGAAATTTGCTGAACTTTTCACAGATTTTCGAAAATTTAATGTCGCATCTTTCCACCGAATGGATCATCGAGATGAGCTCCGAGTCGCCGTCGCGAGTGCCCACAAAACAGACGTTTTTCTGTCCTGTAGGCTGCGCGTGAGCGCTTTTGTTGATGTCGATCTTCGAGTGGCGCGCTCGATTATTTTCTTGTTTTCTCCGTGATCTCGATGTAGATCTTGATGTAGTTGTTGAAGAAGCCCTTGAGTTGTGACTTGCTGGAGACGGACCGTGGAGATCGTGATTCCAACTTGTGTAGTTCCCACAGACGGCGCCAATTGACGAGGCCGTGGGTTCGATCCCCACGGCCGGCGTCAATTGACGGGGATCAACCCCGACAAATCCGATGGTTAGGGTCCCTGGGTGAGTCATAGAGAAGGCACAGGTTGGACGATACTCGTCGGCTAACAGGAGAAGCACTTCCTGCTCGATATTATCACGCGAGGGGGCGATTACAGTGGAGGCCAAGGCGAGTTCTCGAAAGGCTAGATGAGTAGATGCGTATTATGTTCCTCGGACGGCGGACAAGCGACACATGAGGGCACGATTTACCCAGCTTCAGGCCCCCGGAGGGAAAATCCTACATGATGCTTGTCTGATCTTGTATTGATGATGATGTACAGGGGTGCCGTGAGGGCTTTGGTGGAGAGAGAACTGTCTAGTCCTATGCGTGGGGATTGAGAGCTTGTCTAGAGAGGTGCCCCTGCCTCGCTTTATATAGATAGCCAGGTAGGGGTTTACATGAGTCCTAGTCGACTACAAGTAGGATTCCTTGTCTTGCGCCTCAAGTCTTCGGCTTCACGTCTTATTCCATCATGTCGGTGTCCACGAGCGGGCCCCTGGTGGGCCGCCAGCCATGACACGCACCAGGTACCCTCACGTAGAGGAGTCGTGGGGTCACCCCCTCGTCAAGAATGTTGGTCCGTCTCCACCATATCGACCATAATTGTTGATGGCATCTCCATAAAACCTAGCAATATTTTATTTCTTAGTAAATATTTTTCTAGTGTTAGAACTTACAATTCCAAGCCATGAGAACAACCTCGGGGAAGAGTGGTGGTAGGTGAAACCCTAGCACCAAATGACTCTAACATGTGTTAGCTCACCATGAGAGATCCGTTCGTCGCTTTATACAAATGGTTGATATAGGATTAAATGGATATCTAAATTCTCTAAAATAATTCCATCTGGTATTATAACTCCTATTTTTAAGATTCAAAACTTATAAGTATCCTATGTGTGTGGTTCTTTTATCTCCTGTCCTAATTTCAAATCGAACCAAAATTAAAAATTGTTACAAACAAATTAATTTTGAGCGTATTTGTAAAAGTCATTATATTCCATTTCTTATATTATTTGGAATGTCTAAATAAGTGCTCAAACTGTTCTGAAAGGCTTCAAAAATTCAAAGAACCTGAATCAATAATAATCATTCTTTTTAACATTCATTTTATTATTATCTTGGGATGTTTGGTACTTAAACCAATTCCTCTAGGATGTAGGATAGTCTGGATCCCAAGTCTATGAGTTTTTGGATATGGAAATTTTTTCCACAAAGATTAATAAAGGTAATCCTCTCATGAAGTATTGGACGAGAGCATTCACAATTAAATAATATATGAATTTTTAAACTATAGTCACCCGTTTATATCCTTATTATTGCCACTTCGGGGCCTCTGGTTCAGAACGATGGCATGTGCATATAACTCGTAGGTAAAAATGTAAAATTCATTCACGTAGATATTTATGAAAACAGATATGTTACAAGTTTTAAATCAAGGTACTCGAATCATATTGTCAAGCATTATGTATAGCCAAGTCATGGAAATATCAATCTCCGAATAAAATGGGTACTAGAATCAAGCCCTAAAAAATATTTCATATATTGTAACATAAGGGGTCTCATCCAATTCCCATCCACCCCATGTCACTATAGATAAATTACTCGCATATCAGTGGGGAGATTATGAAATTGGTGATGGAATAGTGATTGGTGATTGATGACGGCTTCTCGCCCTTCGTTGGTAGGCCCCAAGTGGAAGGCGTGATGCGGTACAGCAGCAAGTTTCCCTCAGTAAAGATACCAAGGTTTGTCTCCAGTAGGACTCCAGAGATGATAAGTAGGTTTCAGCGGCGCAACTGACGCGGACCTGCACACAGACACAGATAACTTTGCTCCCAACGAAGTTCAGAGAGGTTGTCAATCTCTCCGGTCTTGTTGTTCACAAATGATAAAACGCAAGGGGATAATGATAGCAACTTGAAAGTAAATGCAGAAAAGTAAATATAGCTTGGAAACAATAATGAGGATATGGACCGGGATACGTGATGTTCGCTAGTGATGTCTCTCTCCCAAAAGACGATAAAAATGCTATGCGAGGTAAACAAATTACAGAAAGGCAATTGAAAAGATTAAGAACGCACCGCAATGCTAACTATGCTACAAAAGAAAGGAAGAGGTTCAAAAGCACGGGCAGTACGCCAAAGTAAGTAGACCGAAATCCATCTGCATCTACTACTAATCATCCACCTTGCGATATCTATCCAGAACATCTCGCTGGTATTAAGTTGCGAGCCCCACCCAAAGTGTAAACCCAAAGCAACAGACAACTGCATTAAAAAGAACTTTGCGTAAAGTAAACAATCCTTGTAACCGCGGTTACAAGCACCGTTGTTTTCCCCCTTGTGGCAACAGCACATCCCCTAGACTCATGTTTCTGTCACTCAAGCATGTCATCGGGGAGGCATGAACCCACAATCTAGCACAACGCTCCCTCTTGGAGTCACTACCTACTACTTGGCCAAAGTAATAAACAACAACGCAGAGCATGCAAGAATTACTTAGGAACAAAAATATAAGAGATAAAAACCAAATATATTACTCTATCACAATCTGAACATAATCTCGTAATCCATCAGATCCGATCAAACTCAACATAGCAATAGAAGAAATATTACAAAGGTGCCTCGATCATGTAGGGCAACTCACGAGGTCTAAACAATGAAGATCAAAGACGGGAGGAGAACATCACATAGCTACTGATCACGGACCCATGGTCCAAGGAAAACTACTCACGAGACATCCGGGGAGCATCCATGGTGGAGAGGAGACTCCCGGAGGTCAACCCTCCCTCCGGCAGGGTGCCGGGAAGAGGTCTTCTGGTGCTCCCGATCTTGGAAGCGCGGCGGCGGCGGAACAGAGGCGAGTTCGCGGAATAGGGTTCTTGTTCTGGAGTTTTCCCGTGACGGGGGATAAATAGGCGAAGGGGGTAGCCAGAGGTGGACCAGGATCCCCAGGCGCCCCCCTGCCGCGGCCAGGGGTGGGGCCGCGCCGGGTGGCCGCCTGGGCCCCCCTCTGGCCCCTCCCGGGATTTTCTCGAAGCTTCCGTCACGCTGATTTTTTATCTGAATTTTCCCGAATTTTTCTGGCACTTTTTATATGGGGGAAAACTGAAATAGAAAAAGAGCAGAAAATAGGAACTGACACTGGGGTGCACTGAGTTAATAGGTTAGTCCAAATATGATCAAAAATGTATGAAAGTGTATCTAGATCATAGCAATATCACACAAAACATGCATGGAGCAAGCAGAAATTATCGATACGTTTTGGACGTATCAGTGATGGCTAGGAATCCCTCGGTTTAGAGGCCGGATCAGCATCCAGATAGCCCTATGGGAAGAGATTAGTGGTGGCGATGGCTCTGTTCCGCCAAAAAATACAACAAAAATCCATAGAGTGTTTTCGGGGAAGACGACTTTAGTAGGAGAAAGGGAGTCGCGAGGAGTGCCACAGGGGCCTCATGCACCCTCACCTCTTGGCTAGGCCTTCGTCCATGAGCCAAGGCCGCGCGATAGCCCGTGACAAGGCCCCGTTCCATCTTCCAACCCCATGCTCTGTTATTTGGAATTTACATGCATATTTTTGTTATAGTTTTGGGCATTTTTACTACATAAAAAATAACACCATGGAAAAATCTGCTGAAAATAGCTTCGGTCCGGTGAATTATTATCCAAATTATACAAGTTGGAGGGTAAACATATATCAAAGTATTTGGAAAATTATGTATGTTTGAGACATATATTTGGCCAACCCGATATTGAAGTATTGAACGTATGTGTCTTGTAACAAAATGATGCTTGTGCTAAGAAATTAACCCCATATCGGCTTAGCCCTCTCTCTCTCTTTCTCTCTCTCCCTCTCTCTCTGAGACATGGGCCACATCTATCATCAAGTAACTCTGGTTGAAGTCCACCTCCACCACGAATCCAACTTGCCCCAGCATAGACACCCCCCGTACCGCCTTACCATTGCCCTATTTTCCACCCGAGCCACCAATAAGAAGCAACTGAGGATCATCAGTCTATTCCACTACTCATAGTTCAAATTTTGCCTCATAATCAAGCTATTCAAGCTCATTGAATCCATTGTAATACGCTTCGTCTAGCCAAGAAACTTCATCCCTTGGAACCAACCGAGGAGGGGTTGAACCCCCCAAGGAGGAGAACATGAGAGGAGTAGAGTCGTCGGTGCAAGCCACACATCATCATCAACTTGTTGTAGCAAAGGGAGAACTAAGACAAGCACACAAATGCAGCTGAGGAGTGGCGCCGCCATCGCCATTGCCGTCGACCAGTAACCATCACACTTTTTGTATCATAGAACCCAAATGAGCATAACCATCTGATCTCACATCACATGACACATGTTCTATCGGCCTCCTAACTAGTATGTTGTCGACCCCTGATTTCAGATCTGACAGTCCATATTCAAACATCGACAAACCACTAAGCGCATGCCACATGTCCCATTCACGCTCACTGCTGTAATTTCTGCTGAAAAGCCCCTCAAACTTCAAATATTTATAACCATTAATTGGTAGCTCCAAATTCAATGATTATGATATATGTAGATACGGATCGTTAATAACAAAATATATGCTCTCGATATTTCATATATCGAGATATGGATCGTTAATAACAAAATATATTCTTCCAATATTGCTTATGCTATATTTATTTTAGTAGGGAGCGTCACCGATTTTCACATGGTGAAGGAGGTGGAGATCGGATGGCCATGGGTTGTGCTCCCTTTGGACCTCTATAAATATTACCACATCCTCGAGGAACAAGGAACACAACCACCAGACTGTCTAGTAGCAAGAGAGAAAAGAGCTCCATTCTCCTCCTCCTCCTCACTGTAAGTTGTAACTCTAGACTTCGTATCCCTATTCCATCCTTTGTTTTTTTGCCTTGTTTCATCATTTAGCCTGTAGTAATTTTTGTATTCCATGTTTCACATACATGTGACTAGAGGTAGTGTTATATATGTTTAGAGTGGAAGTAGTTCCTATTGAACTATGTAGTGAAATTTCGTATTGGCATCCGTCTTTATGCCTCTGCATATACACGTTGCCATTTTAAAGGTTTCTTTTCTCTGTTGATGTTATTAGGTTGCGTCTATCTCTACATGTTTCAAGAAAGGAAAGGACGTGCAAAATTAACCATGCATAGAACTATGGATGAATTTATATTATTTGTTTCCATAGACCATACCATTTTTTGTTCATTATTGTTTTATCATGTTTTGTGATATTGTCTATTAGTGAAACTATGATGTTATTAATTAATATTATACATCTGTTAATTCGTTTATAGAATTGCAATCGTCTTATGAGTGTTTGAAATGAACGTATAAGGAAATAGCTAATTCATTTATTATATTTTCTCCTTATTTTAGCTGGTCATGGCATCCCAAGCCCAAGGATCCTCCTTCGTGCATGCACTAATTGTTGAGGACATCGCGGTTGAAAGGATGCTCCTCTCAGCAATGTTGTGCAAATTTAACTGCGAGATTACTCTTGCCTTGAATGGAAAAGAAGCGGTTGACCTATTCCATGAGGGGAAGAAGTTTGATATCATTTTGTGTGATAAGGACATGCCCATCATGACCGGTCCCGAGGTACTTTACTTTTCCCATTCCAATGTTTCTTAATGTATTTATCTAAAGAAAAATCCTTGATTAATAGAATGGAAACTGTTTTGTTTTGTTTCTTGATAGGCAGTTTTAAAGATCCGTGCTATGGGAGAAACTGATTTGAAGATTGTTGGGATGTCAGCTGATGAGCATGCTAATGAATTGTTCAAAAGTGCTGGTGCTAATGTGTTTGTTCCCAAACCAATGAAGATTGAGGTCCTTGGGTCTATGATTCAAGAGGTCATCGATAAGAAGAACACCATGGTCTAGCGCAATCCAAAATTTCTTGAGGGGCATATTAAATAATTGTTAGCTCATTGATCTATGTTTGCTTTAGTATGCATTATTGTGTTTTTTGAATTTCATTATGTCTTTAAATTTCAAGAGATTAGTGTTCAAGGTCATTTGTTGTCAGCAAGAAGAACATGAGAGACTATATATGAGATGATGGTATTGATATATTACTTGATGCACACTATTATAAACAAGCCAAAATGGAATAAATAATATGCATATTTTGCCATTATCATTTTGATTAACAAATATAAAAAATTGCGGGATATGTATGTGCCCATGTTGAATCCTAGGGATGCCCCCTCCCCACTGTTTATAGATGAATAGGGCATCCCTAAACAAACAACCGTGATCATGACGTTGGGTGGCTCCTCACTCTTCTCTATTATATCCAATCTCTCCATGCCCAGAAGGGCTGCTCCTCCCTCCTCTTTACTCTGGTGGCGTCAAGCTCTAGACGGTGGCGCCCTATCGGATCATCCATACCATGCGTGTGGAGCATCTGTAGAGAGATCGTAGGTCCAATCTTTGTTCGAGGGACACCCGATTGAATCTTGCTCGAGGGACTGTGCTTCTTCACTACATTGCCCTCCTCAAGTCTCCTTCTTTTTCCGTTGCGAGAGAACTTCCGTTGATTGGTTGTAAGGTAATTAGATCACTAACCTTGTATGCATCTGCCTAGATATTTTGGGACTTGGTTTCGTAGTGCCCGATTTTTTTTGTTTCCGAATCCCAACAGAATCCTCCTACTTGGCCGACTTGGGGTCCTTGGTGGGGCCTTGCCCCCCCCACCACCAAGTCAAGGGGAATTGGCCGACCAGGAACCTGACCGAATGTTCAAGAAGATTCCAAGACCTTTATGTACCATTCTCGGTCAATTCGGTATCTTCCAAGACCATTCTAGGGCGTTCTCGGACCTTCTAAAACAATTTTGGGACCATTCTACGAAATCCATAACCTTCAAAAATAATTTTGGCACCGTTCCAAACTATCTAGATATATTTCGGAATCATTAGGGCTCGCCGAGAGGAATTGTCTTCGAGGAAGAACCCTCACGTTTCTTATGATACTCCCTCCTTCCCAATATATTAGGCGTATTAGGACTTGCCTGCATTCCCATAATTTAGGGCGCAAAATACTAACCTCCCCAAACGATTGCAACTTTCTGTGGAAAAAGAAAAGAAACGCTGATGGTCCTCTCATTTGGGATTGAACCGGTCAAACATGAATTGCTCTAACTAAATCATGGATGCCTCCGTATCTGTAACATGCAGGAGCGCTGAAGCAACGAACCACCTGCGTTAATTTTCGTGCTAGAAACCAATACGCCCTAGATATTGGGAAGGAGGGGGTATATTTTTCTCGACATATTAATCTGATTTCTTTTCTCTCATTGACTTGGACTCCTAGCTCTTGCTTGACTTGTATGGATTGATGTTGGATTTACTCTTTGAGTACTTTGGTTTACCTTCAGTATCCGATAAAGGATAATCAACAATAAAATGACTAGGTTTCTTGCACTTGTAACAAGGATTATCTTTTTCCGAGGATTTGTGGCGAGGAGATTAAATTGAGTGCCTTGAGGAAGAAATATTTCTCATAGACCAACTCTTCTTCTAAAGGCGAGTGAAAGCTTAATGCCAAGCATGGAACTTTGTCGATGCTCTCGGGATTGTAGAGTCATAGACAAAATATATCTCTAAAGAAGATTCAACGGTTGCCTTGGCCTTCAGTGCATGGATTCCACCATTGGTACTATTAATATTTCATTTTTTTTCTTGTTGCATCTCATGTGTATTCAATCTCTCAAAAACATCTGCGGATTCAAGTTTTAAGTATTCACTCCTTTACTTCAAATCAGAACGAGATTATTGGAGGAGTCATGCAAGGAAACGAACAAAATCTTCACAACAACATGATTTGTGATATCAGTCGCATCGAGAGCTTGAAGCTCTCTAGAAATATGGCCACACATGCAATCTAAAGTGGGTGTAGCCACAACGAGAAGAACCTTGGAAACCAACAAAATCCCTAGCAATATGATCCGTGAGCCAGCAGCGATGGCATCGAATCTCGCCGGAGCACCCCGCTTTATGGTGAACCGAGTTAAGGCATTTAAACAACGTCCCTACAACCACCGGGGAATCCGAGGTTTTGGGACAAGTGGCTTCGTCAGGGAGGAGGACGACGACACTTGATGTCGTGGGCGATGCAAGTTTGTCACTTGAATCCAGTTGTCATCCTCCGGTTCGAGATCTGTCGTGTGATAACCCACAAGTGTAGGGGATCGCAACAGTCTTCGTGGGTAGGTATAACCCTAATTTATTGATTCGACACAAGGGGGGCCAAAGAATACTTATAAGCCTTAGCATTTGAGTTGTCAATTCAACCACACCTGAATTAGCACTAGACAAGATATTTAGTAGCAATGGTGTGTTGACGGGTGTAGCCTTTGAGACTTCCCCAATCATCAACACTACAAAGTAGTAACAAAGTAGTAGCAACAGTAATGAGAGCAATAGTAAAAACGAAGGCAATGAAGATGAAAGATGGACCGGGGTTCAAGGTTTCACTAGTGGTAAGTCTTCAAGAAAAAAGACAGGTGTTGGGTGAACAAATTACAGTTGGGCATTGACAAAATTGCACAAACTCTAGCCAAAGAACAAACTAGAGCAATCCTAGTCTAAGAACCAAACGTAGGCATGTGTTTCGTATGTAGTTGTACGTGCTTGCAATAAGAACTTGCACGACATCTATTGTCCTACCGTCCCGCTACGAACGGGGCCAAAGGGAACTTACGGAGATTAAGGTGCTCCTGTCAAAGAGCACCGGAACAAAGCATTAACACTCTATAAACACATGTGATCCTCAAATTAAAGCCCATCCCCTTTGGTGTCCCAAGCTATCACCGTTGGGATCGCCGGTTCCGGACTATAGTAGGTGCATACAACCGTAGATACGATCTAGAACAACAATAATAATCATGCAACCATAACGTGCTCAGATCTGAAATCATGCTACTCGTGCACTAGTAGCAAGCATTAAGAACAACAAAATTGCAGCAACAATAATTCATAAACCTCTTAGGACTGAACAAGGTAACAATTCATCGGATCTCAACAAACACAGCAACAATTACATCATATGGATCTCAATCATGTAGGGCAGCTCATGAGAACTTTATATTGAAGAACTAGGGGGAGAAGATACCAACAAGCTACTGCCAAGAACCCGTAGTCTAAGGAGGAACTACTCATGATCCATCATGGGGTGAAGAAGAGTTGATGAAGATGGCCCCGGGGGCCAAGGCCCTCTCCGGCAGGGTGCCGGAGCAGGATCCTGGTGATCCCCGAAGCTAGGTTTGGATGGCGGCGGAGATCGGGATCGCTTCTGGAAAAGACGTCTGGATATCTCGGGTTTTTGCGTCACGGAAGAATTTATAGGCAAAGGGGGAGTCCGAGGCGGTGCCCAGGTCACCCAGGCGGCACCTGGCGCGGGTGGGCCCTGGCCGCGCCGGGAGGGCGCCTGGGGGCCTAGGGCCACCACCTGACTCCGTCCTCCGGCTGGAGGACTCTTTCGATGTAAATATTTTTTTGGTAATTTTTTAGGAATTTTCTGAGCAACTTCATTTTTGGAATTTTTTTGCATTGCAATGACAAAACAGACAGAAACTGGCACTGGGCTCTATATTAGGTTAGTCCAATAAATGATTCAAACGCATGGCAAAAAGAGGTAGCAATGACACAAAATGGGTATGGAGAGCAAAAATTATAGATACGTTTGAGACGTATCACCGTGGCAGGACGGGACCGTCTAGGCAAAGGAGCACACGAGGACGAGGAACCGGAAGGGGCGTATCCCTGAACACGAACGAACGATTGGGAGAGGAGGTTATCTGGCCATCGGGTGCCGGAGTGGCCAGCCGATGGGTTGGTTCTGGGTTGGGCTGGTCGCCGCCGTGAATCCGAACGTTGGAGCTCGGAGGAGCCTTGAAGCGAAACGAACGTTGGAGAGCCATTAGGTTTTCTTTCCCCTATAAATATTTATTATATATGTAGACATGATAACGGGTTAAGAATTTGCAGAAAGTTAGGCCTACAAACTGAACTGGTGCAACAAGTTAATCTTGTCCATATTGAAATTGCTTCTTGCATTAAGAAACACCACAAAAGAAATTTTGAATCTAAGAAAACCAATCAGCAAGTGACGGCAGCACGGATGGCTAACTCATTGTTGTCCAGGCGAATGACACGAGCATCACGACAAGTGCGTCCCCCAACGTACCTGCTCGACGCTGTCCTCGGCTGCCGTGAGGACGCCTTGCTCTAGGCTCTACATGAAGGCGTCATACATGAATTTCAAATGTGTATTCCCTATACTTCCACAACGCAACGGGCGAGTACAGTGATTTTTCCTGAGATGGTCCCTCCAAAGGCCTTGCGACCATGCCGCGGTGTTCGTAATGCAAGTGCCCATGTTAACCCAGAACCGCGCCAAACTGGAACCGTACGCCGCCCGCCGGAGAGGACGACACTGTGTCGGGTTTGCGGTACTAGTTTAGTTATCTAAAATATTTTATATGAGTTTACAGAGGGAGTATATGCCATCATCGTTTCTGCAAACTATCGTTAAGGCCCTTGTGTGCTTGTTTCTTGAAACGACTCCATCAATATTCAACTTATATGTACCTTGAGAGGGTTTTATCCACGGTTTTCTCGTTGTTCTTGCTTGGATCGGTTGACTCCTTTTGGGGGCTAGGATCTTCCCAGTATCATTAATGAAACTCTTGATGAACAAGTGTGTGATGAGTGGTGATTGAAGCTCATTTTCGTACACCGCTTTCCGCCTGGCAAACCAAATAGACGCAAAAGAAGCCCCACTATCCCTCACCGGGAGTCAGCGGCCGCGGCACCTCTGGTGTGATAACGAAGGCGAGGACGATGGCCGACGAAGGATCACACTCGGCTGTTGCGCTGCGTCCACTCACCGTCGGAGCACGAGCACCAAGTGTTCGACAAAATGCTTAAGATAAAAAAAATCACGAATACGTAAAATTTACGTTATCATTTCATTGATAAAAAGAGTAAGAAGAGTACTGGAAAATTATGAATTTGCTCCACTATATTTAATGGATCGACTATGATCAAAATTTAGTGGAGTAAATATACATACATCACTATAGTTTTTCGGATCCCTCCCGTACGGATCCGGCCTTTTGGCCTCTCCGGGGGAAACCCTTGATCTTATGATCTGACGATGGCGGCGCCTTGGTTTCGTCTTCCCTCTTTGGGGCATCGTTTCGGAGCTTGACATCAGTAAGCGGGACTGGTGGTGGCAGTGTGATGATCAGGCTTCTGTGGCGACGATGATGGGGGTGAGCAATGTTGGCAGCGTGGCTATGGTTGCGGTAGTCGGCTCTTCTTCGTCGTGTCCGCGGTTTTGCCTCGGTTTGTTTGTTGCTGTGGAGTCGAAGCTGCGGTGGCGGGGCCTCGCGGTATACGATGACTGGCTGCAGGTGGCCCGTTCGGTGATCTTCCGTGGCGCCAGCCATGCCTGGATTTGTCCTTCAGAGCTTCCCTTCAGAGTCGGAGCTGCGCTGTCTTATCATAGGGGCTGAGTTCTGGTGAAGATCTTCATGCAGCTGCACGCATTTTCTTCTGTGCGGGTTGAGTTCATGTTCGCCGTTGGCGAAGTCGGAGTCGTTTGCTCAGTGTTGTAGGGTGGCGAGGAGGCTTCCAGGGGAGAAGTGATGACGATGACGCTTGTGTGCTGCCTTGGCGAGGCCCTCTTTGTAGTGGTGTGCGTGGTTCTATTTTTTGTGTACCGCTCAGCGGTTGTGATGGTTTTCGCCCGGTTCTCCATAATCAACTGTGCAATCTGGTTTTCGCTCGGTTTTCCCAAATTAACTGAGCAACTCTTTTCTTCTTAATGAGTGCAGGATAACTGCCATTTCGAAAAAAAAACTATAGTTTTTCGGTGTTTTATTTGACTATGTTTTACAAGATCAATACCATTTCACAAAATGATATGTCTGTATTTGCCCTTTGACATTCTAGCACAACCATTTCAAAAATATACTAGCACAAGTCTTTTGTGTCATTTTGACAAAACCGCTTTCATTAGCATGGATAATGGCATTTCTAACGTCAACTCTTAGACCTTTCTTAAACGTTTAGATCGCGCGATCCGAACCTAATTTGCACTGTATTTGTTCGCGGGTTGATTCGTCTGTTCATTTATCTACAAATCTGACCAAACAATGTGAAGGTTTGTGGGAGTTCAAACCTTCGCCATGTAGGGCTTCGACATCCCTGTCTCGCTAAAATCCCTCTTCAGGATAAGTTTGGTAGTACAAAAATTCATTAAAGTAAAAAAATGAGAAGAAATTTTTTCTATACAAATCTTACATCTTACATTTTTAAGAAGTTGATTTTAATTCTCTCAACATGTAAAGTGTTCACCTCAATATTTCCACTAAGCCATTACCTTTATTATTTTAACATGCACACATGACACCTCATCAAAGGTCCAACATAATATACCTAAGATAAATGTTTTCAATAATATTTAATCCCATGGATAAATCCATGTGACCACACATGCCACCACATCAAGGCTCAATCAATATGAATATATTTTTTCATTGTATCATGTCACTTATATTAAATAAACATTTTTCAATTACATAATAATTAAATATGATATTTTAAAATATTTTTAATTTTAATTTATATATTATTAATTCTACTATTTATATTTCATACAATTAAAATATATTATAATTAATTTTCGTAGCAATGCGTGAGGTATCCTCTAGTTAAGAGGAGAAATGATGGACTGAAAACGAATTGGCCCTGCCTAAGTGTGTAGTTTGAGTGTTTACCGGGCAAAACTATGCATTCGGGATGTATCATTTTTTTAGGAAGTGCTTAATGGTCGGAGTAAAATATTTTTGAGTGTAGGCGGGAGTATTTTTCCTTGGCTAGGGAATAATTTTGCTGATTCATACATGGCGTACATCTACTGACCCATAAAGCAATGACAGTGAACCAAGAATAATATAGAGGTGATGATTTAATTAACCTTAGGATGATGGGTCGGTTCAGTATTACGAAGGTACTTATAAAAATATAATATGTGTGTATGAAAAAAACGTTCATAAAAATGAGTATATGTTTATATATGTGAACGTAACATCTGCTTGTACCGTGTTCTAAATAAATAAAATGCAACTACTTACCCCAAAAAAAACACTACTTAGCATAACCTACAAGTCTGCTGCGTCATTAAAAAAAGGTTTATTGTGATAGAGCCTTTTTTAGGGAACTTTATTGTGATACAGCTGTTAGCATGAACACACATGGCAGTGGGACAAAAGCGGCAAAAAAATGTTTTGAGAAACAAAAGCGGCAAATGGTTGGCCTCACAGAGGGGCAAAAAAACCTAACCCTTTCCGTGGCCTCCCGTGAGCTTCCGCCGCCGCCGACCGCCATGGAGATCTCCAGTGAGCTGCCGCCGTGCAAGAAGAGATCCGCTCCCACCACAATATGCGCCCTCGGCGAAGATCTCCTGTGCGAGGTGTTCCTCCGCCTGCCTTCCCTCCCGAGCCTCGTCCGCGCCGCTCTCACCTGCCCCACCTTCCTCCGCGCCGTCCGTTCGTCCCCTAAATTCCGCCGCCGCTTCCGCGAGCTTCACCCAGCCCCGCTCCTCGGCATCTTTCTCGACATCTACGAGCCCGCCATGCCCGCATTCGTGCCGATCCGCCGCCCTTCCGATCTGGATCACGCCGCCGCCGTCCGTGGCGCCGACGTGTTCCTCACCCGTGTCCCGGACGTTGAAGACAACCGTGTCCCCGGAGATGAAGAAGAAGATGATGATGATGATGATACTGATGATGACGATGACGACAGCCCCGGGTGGTCAATGACCGAGTGTCGCAACGGGTACGTCGTTCTTGTCAGCCGGACTGACGACCAGAGCACCAAGGGGGTGGCCGTCTATGACCCCCTCACCCGGGGTCTGCACCTCCTCCCGGCGTTGCCCGAAGAGATCTACGGTGACCCCGAAGAAACCGAAGTTGAGTTCCACGTCGACACCCCCAAAGAGGATCGTCGGCAGCTCCGCGTCGTCTGCGTCTGCAAGGAAACAAGGAAAGTGCGTGTCGCCGTCTTCTCGCCTGACAGCAGGGAATGGCAGATCTCCCCAGAAGCAGCGAGGCTGGACCTGAGTTACTATGGTGAAGGCAATGGCACGGTAGTAAATGGGTCTGTGTACTGGGCATCTGAAGCCGGTATTCATGTGCTGAACATGGCAACACTGACATTCTCCCGGATGGATCCGCCACCGTATATGGGAGAGGGTTCCAAGATCGGTGAGACCAGTGATGGAAAGCTCTGTGTCGCCTTTGCAACTGTTCTCAGGCTTTCTATCTGGGTCCTCAGAGCTGCCACCAACGGCGCTGACAAATGGATGCGAGAGACTACATTTGAGGTGAGGCAGGCGATTTGTGAGCTCGAGCTACCGTTTGTAGATGAACTCGATGTACTGGGGTTGGGTGTTGTGGCTATCATCAATGGCACTGTGTATTTGACTATCTTCGCGCCATCGCTTCCTAGTTCTTCTGGCTGGTTCCTATCCTTTTGCATTGAAACAGAGAAGCTGAAGAAGGTCTGCCCTATCACTCGCTCTCAATCTTCCTACCCCTACGTCATGGCGTGGCCTCCCGTTTTGGTAGGCAATTAAGGTGAACTCTCTCGGCTAGAAGGGGCTTTACTAGTACTCCCTCGTACTAGAGTTAAGACACTTATTTCAGAACGGAGGGAGTAATAGGAATAAGAAAACTAGAACTTGGTTATTTTATATGTACTCCGGATATTATCTTTTGTTATCTGATGAAGTGATGATGGTATGTTTCCTATGGTTTTAACATGCAGTCTTTGTTAGATTTATACATGTATGAGTAAGGATGTTCAGGTTCAGAGGTGTTGTTGGGAATTGCAAGCTATTTCTGCTGGCTTGTTATAGAGTATCATTGTGAGTAGATGATGCCAGTGGTCTCATAAAATACAAAGGAGTAAATAAATGGTTATTGTAGGATGACTTGGCATGTGAGATCAACTTAAGGCACACCCAATACATTATATCTTAGACTATCATGGATTTTAAAATATGCATTAGATATACCGTAGTAAAGTGGCCCGTGCAGACAAAATCTTTTAGCCACAAGTCATATTTTTATTTTTAAACTTCTTATATATTAATAATGCAAGATTAGCGTCTAATGCTTGCTGAACACTTGCTCGTGTTTTCCATGAGCGTTGCAGGTAGTACCACCCATGGCGGCAGCCGAGATGCTACCAAGAAGAGGAGTCAAGAAGTAGCAGTTTGTCGACATAATAGCTCATGGAGCCGATCCTGGTGGACAGTGAGCACAATGAAGTCCGTTAGACCCTGTGCCGTTTGTCTTAGCGCCTCAAGTCTCAACTAGGAAGTGGTTGTAGTGATGCTTGATAGGCAGAACTAGTCAGTAATCTGTGAGCATCCTGTGAGTGTTTGTTGTCGTAGCTCTGTTTCGTTTCATCTGGTTGGTTTCTGGGCGTCAGTCGGGAACTGGAAACACTCTTGTGCTGTAGCCGCTGCAGCGTGATCTGCGCAAATCTGTTTGCATCTTGCACTGTACTTGATAGATTTGCTGCTTGTGTACACATGCCTCTATATGCAGCGCCTGCTTAATTTACCCTGTTAGATCTGATCGATCGACCTTCTCTGAACTGAAACAAGGCACTCATGAAATTTTACTAACAGGACAAAAATGCGGTAATGCTATTCAACAGGCGGTCGACGGCGAACTGAATGTTTTCAATGGCAATTTGTATTGATAAGGTGAAGTCTCTCGGCTAGAAGGGGCTTGACTAAAGAGGAATAAGAAAACTGGAAGTCGATCATTTTAGATGATTTTACTCCGGATATTATCTGTTGTTATCTGATGAAGTGATGATGGTATGTTTGCTGGTTTTATACATGCAGTCTTGTTAGATTTACTCACTTCTGTATGAGTCAAGATGTTCAGGTTCAGAGGTGTTGTTGGGAATTGCATGTTATTTCCGTTGGATTGCTATAGAGTATCACTAATTCACTATGACTATGAGTACATGATCCGTCGTCTAATAACCTCGTGGGCGAGAGTAGTTTAGTCCATCAACTCCCAAAATGAATGATCAAGCCCTAAACATGGCCAAGTGTTCTGCTTATTGTGGCTTCGCTGGGACTCACCTATATATTTGGTCCCTGGATTATTCTTCCGTTGTTACTGTCGTTAATTTTAATTTACTAAGGATCTAGAGATAGTTTATTTCAAATGATATAGAGTTCTTAACATTTGTTTAGCAATTGATTTTATAGAATAGTATGCGGTGGAATAAATGCGCTCATACATGATTGCGCCCATTCCTGGCTTTCCTCTTTCTTTTGTAACACACACACACACACGCAACACACACACACACCAAAGTTGGAAACATATTTTGTAAAAAGCCATCAAGAAGAACATCAAAGAATTGGACAGATGAGATCTACCTGATCATGCTGTCCAGGTGATGCGATTCATTTTGTAGAAGCAAAAATGAGAAACTCTCATGTAGTACTAGTTAGTTTTCTAGCACAGATCTCAAAGCAATGCTAGATGATACAGATAAGTGATGCAGCATGGATAATCTCTGGTCTTTTGATGCCGCCTAGATGTGGCCGCCGTAGTCCTAATAAAAGTTGCCGTGCCACGGGTTGAGAGGTTTCAATAAAAGTTGAGAGGTTTCATTTCTGGGGCAGAAAACTCAAGATCATAATCATCGGTGGAGTCATAGGGGAGCTTGAGAAGTTTAAAGCTAGAACATCTTGCCACCATTGCGTCCCCTACCTCAACATTGAAACAATGGCGGATGTCAAGAGACTCGAGTTGTGTGCAGCTGTCGAGGATGCACGATAAACCATTAGTGCTGATAGTATGAGCAAACAGCTGCAACGAACGTAGCCCACGCATCCTTGTGATCCCCTCGACTTCGCAGTCGATTGGGCGCCATCTCCGTCCTTCGAAGCGCAGGCTGCTCAGACGAAAGCGTTTGAGGTTAGGGCATGAGTTCCCAGCGATTATGCATGTCGACGAGAACGTATTGGGATGACAGTTTGAAATTTCTAGCTCCTCGAGCATAGGGAAATTTGTTATCGCATGGCTGATGAGCCTGTCACAGATCCTCTCGCAAGAGATCATTCGGAGGCTCTTCAGCGAAAGCGCCCTGCAATATAATCATCAAAGCATATCATATAGGAGAACAAAAGGGAGTACAACATGGGCTGGACAAAGTGAAAGGAAACACTGACGAGTTCTCCAGGAGAGATATGACCCGCTCGTCCACGGTTCCCTCCCCCCAAAACGCCACGCACCTCCCCCGGCTACGTCGGACCGCGGCGTATGCCATCAGGCGAAGGTGCCACCGTGAAGAGTCATCAACGCGGCGGTGGCGGAAGTCGATGCGACGCCACAGTGCGGGATCCTCCAGCGCTGCGCGGCGCCATGAGCGGCACACCCGCTCAGGTCCGCGGAGGACGTCAACCTGGTGCAGCTTCCCGAGAACCACCAGCAGTGCGTCCCACGGCAGCTCTCCCCAGTCCCTTACCTCCTCTGTAACCTCTGTCCTTGTCTTCTTGTTTGACTCCGGGGGCAGCAACGGTCTCGGAGGGCGACCCTCGAGGAAGCGTGATGATGAGGAAGAGATTGTTGCCATGGCATGGCATGCAGGGAGAGTGCTGGCTGGGAAAGGCCACACAATGGATCACCGTATTCTTATGTTCTTGTAGTATATACTAAGCCAGGATGGCAATAGTAATAAGCGATCAAATTAAGGTCGGCTTCAGCCTTAGTGCGTTACGTTGCTGTGCTGATATTTTTTAGTTTATCTACAGCTATCTAAGAAAGCAAAGCTGATTGTTTGGTTTATTCTTTGTAGCTAGCCAGGTTAAGCTGTATCGTTACAACCGAGGTGTGCATTTACCAATGATTCGTCTAAGTAAGAAGGAAGTTTTAGCTACCGAAAGAAAAGAAAAAATAACAAAGGAGTAAAGAAATGGTTATTGTACGGTGACTTGGCATGTGAGATCAACTTCAGGCACACCCAATATATTATATCTTAGACTATCATGGATTTTAAAATATGCATTTAGATATAACATAGCAAAGTGGCCCGTGCAGACAACGTCTTTTAGCCTCAAGTCATATTTTTATTTTTGAACTTCTTATATAGTGCAAGATTACATAAATGATATAATCCATTTAGATATTTTGCTTATCATTTATTGTTTAGGTATACATCTGTTAGTAAGGATCAATCAGATTCCAAAAGAAACATGAATGGAAATATAATATTTTGAAGCCCAAATCTACTAATATTTCATTGAACTTTACCAAATCTACCAATGACTTTATTTTAAATTTAATTCTATCAATTGTTACAAAAGGGATTAAACATCATGGATATTATTGTGTTCTTATAGTCCTACATTCAAAAGAAGTACCATATTAAATTGGATTCTTTTATATGCATACACTTCAAAATATATGGCTCCTATAAAATTTGTAGTCAAAATTTTGTACTGTATTAGATTATTCAATAAAACTACATTATCATTGTATTTTTAGAATTTATGCACGTACATATTCATAAAATAATTTGAAGTTAAAATTGCTATGGGTAGATAATATATACAAAATGAAAAACACACAAATTGTTGAGTGAGAGTTTAGCACACATACATATTGTTATATTGTTGAATGCCATGTTCTTACTTTCCATATGCATTCAACCCATATCATCTTTGCCTTCTCTTCACCTTCTTATTTAATATTGCCACAGAATAACGAATAAACAAAGTGTTAAACAAAATTTCTAATTTTAATATATGTGTCGTACTACATGACAACTGTGTAGTTTTTTCATCCATATAGTCATGTATACATTTGAATAACGTTCTAACTACGAAAATCACCTCGTGGGCAACGTGCTAACTCAAAAAGCTACATGTGGCCTAAATTCCATTGCATCTATTTTCAGAAGTCGATAAATAATTAAATGTAAAGAGCTCTATTTCAGTCTAAAATAAGCTTTCTCTAGGTTCATAATAAATTAAACTTAAGAGCAGACACAAAGGAAAATTAATCCAGGAAAATAAATGCATAAGTGCAGAATGCGCGGGCGTGACGTATGTATAGCACCATATATGCTCTCGCCTGTCAATTTTAGGGTGTCGATAATTTTGGGAGTGGTCAGTCAGTGAGGAAAAGGTAATACCCGGAGTACAGAATAAAATGACTTGCTTTATAGTTTTTCTACTACTCTTTAACCAGTCAAGCCTCTTCTAGCCCAGAGAGTTCACCTTGTTGCGTACCAGAACAGGAGGCCACGCCATGACGTAGGGATATGAAGAATCAGAGTTGGTGATAGGGCAGACCTTCATCGGCTTCTCTGTTTCAATGCAGAAGGACAGGAGGCAGCAAGAACTAGGACGCAATGCCTCATAGATAGACAAATACACAATGCCACCGTCAATTGCCACAACCTCCAGCAAGAGGAGTTCATCTGCAAATGGTAGCTCCAATTCACCCATCGCGTCCGGCATCCATTTGTCTGTGTCCAGCATCCATTTGTCGATATCGGTGCCGATGGCTCTCCTGACCCAAACTTTAAGCATTTGACCGGCTGTCCAGGCGACACATAGGTTTACATCACTGGTCTCACCGATCTTGAAATCATCTTGCTCCATTCCTGGCGGCGGATCGATCCGGGAGAACTGCAGTGTACCGGTGTTCAGCACATGGATGTCGTCTGCAGATGCCCAGTAGACAAACCCGTTCACCAGTGTACCATTGTCTTCGGCCTGCAGCTGCAGCCTCGACGCTTCTGGGGAGATCTGCCACTCCCCGCTGTCCGGCGAGAAGACGGCGACCCGCACTTTCTCCCTTTCCTTGCAGACGCAGACGACGCGGAGCGACCGGCGGTCGTCCTCGGAGGTGAGGACGTGGAACTCGACCTCGACCTCGACCTCTTCCGGGTCTCATGAGCAGATCTCCTCGAGCGGCGCTGACAGGAGATGCAGGCTCCGCGAGAGGGGGTCGTAGACGGCCGCCCGCTTGGTGATCAGGTGGAAGAGAACCACGTACCCATCGCGGCACTCGGTCAGCAGCCATCCGGGGCCGTCGTATTCGTAATCGTCGTCGACTGCGTACTCGAATCCATCTTCGTCTTCGGGGACCCGGGTGAGGAAGACGTCGGAGCCGCGGACGGCCGCGGCGTGGTCCGAGTCGATCCGGCGGCGGACGGGCACAAAGGCGGGCTTGGCGGGCGCGTAGATGTCGAGGAAGACGCCCAGGAGCGGGTCCGGGTGGAGTTCGCGGAAGCGGCGGCGGAACGTGGGGGACGAATTGACGGCGTGGAGGAAGGTGGGGCAGGTGAGCGCAGCGCGGACGAGGCTCGGGAGGGAGGGCAGGCGGAGGAACACCTCGCGCAGGAGGTCGTCGCCGAGGGCGAGTATGGTGGTGGGACCGGGTGGTGCGGATCTCTTCTTCGACGGCGGCAGCTCACTGGATGTCATGTCGGCCGGCGGCGGCAGTTCGGGAGGCCACGGGACAATGGGGAATTTGAGGATGATGTGCCACACCTTTGTTTGGGATTTGAGGATTTGCCCCTTTCTTGTCATCCTTTATTTTATTTTATTTTTGACTGATTTGTCATCCATTATTTGCTACACCTTTCTTCGATTCTTCATAAGTAAAAATCATCCATCTTTAAGTTTTTTGGTCATTGCATATAAAATACGATTATTACCCCTCAAAAAATATAAAATACAATTATTATAATTATTTTGTATGACGTGACATGAAAATATGATCAGTGTTCACCGTATTTATCTCCGGTGCTATTGTTTGACCACATGTTGACCTTTTTCGAGTTTACCACATTTTGACTAGTACTTGTGTCATATATCGTGTCCAACATTGTTGGTAGCCGGTTTTATGTAAAAAAAAACTCATGGATCGAAACCCATTTGACACCCTTCCTCCTATGAGGTGATTAAAGGCAGTTGTGGCACGCGAGAACAAAGACGCCGAGGAGGGGTGATCGGTGTGGTTGAGCTCGTTGTCGCCCATCTCGAGTGACAGGTTCGAGGGAGCGCTGGCGCCGGAGGTTTTCTTCATCATCTTTAAGAGCAATCAACGCATCCATGTCTCCTGTTCGTTAGCCCGATGGAGCCCCTCCCCCTTACTACGGTAAGTGCCCTATTTCTTCCTCAAAACTCAACTAATCTGCATGGAATCAAGTGTAAACACGGTTTGGCATTGCGATTCTTTATAGTGTCTGATTATATAGGATTTGATTTTGTGCTAGGATTTACTTCAAAAAAGTTTTTGTGCTAGGATTTTAGGCATAAATTGTGGATTTTTCGATGGGGCTTAAGAGGATGTAAAAAAATTCATTTGTTGTTGATTCTGAGTCTAGATTTACGATCATGTACAGTAATCATACACGCAGGGTACATGATCGAGATCAAGGTGCCACGGTGAGAATATCACAGCACAACACTAAACACAAAAGGATAAACCAAAAATATTACAATGAAGGGGGGTCACACGGACCCGAATACATAAGTCATACAATCATAATATCTGAGTACAGACATAGTTAGTCAAGTTTTGCCTTAAGAAGGCTAGCGCAAATAACATCAGAGGTACAAATCGAAAAGGCGAGGCCTCCTGCCTATGATCCACCGAATTACACCTAGTCAACGGGAACTCGACGTCGTAGTAGGCTCCTCCTGGAATCTCCTGCTCCTGGGCTCCAATGTCGACTGCAGCGGCCGATCAGGCAAAGCGAAAAGGGAAAATAAAGCAAGGGTGAGTATCTAACATACCCGCGAGTCTTACGTCCGCTACTAAGCATTTATGCATGTATCAAATGGAAAAGGGAGGTTGTATATAATGGACTGCAAGGTAGAAATCAGAGTAAAGGTAAGAAGCTAGGCCTATCGAAGACTAGCATCTTCCGACGAGTCTTGCAGCATGAGGTAAGAATCAGCCAACAGTTTAATATAACAGTAATGAATGTAACAATGCAGCAGAAGTTGCTGCAGCATTGTATAATAATAAGTTGTAATCATAATTAACAATGCCTCCGAGTTCCCCTCCTCGACATCCCCGCGAGGAAGAAAACCCGAAACCAACAGTTTAATAGTAGTAGTTTGTAGTGATAGGATCTGGCTTCAGCATAAAGCGTCCTGTTACCGTGGACACGACTATCGATAGATTAATCTTCCCTGCAGGGGTGCACTAGTGTGACACTACACGCTCGGATCTCCAGGGTGGCGTACAACTGGTTAGGGAGCACCCCACCGAGGCTATCCGACACAACGCAGTCCATCCTACGACTCATCAGAGAGGTCCCCGCCGGTCTACAGCCCTAAGTGCAAGGGGGTCATGGGCCTATCACCCCTCGCTCTCCGGGTCGTTGCGAGGAGGGTGAATTCCAACGCCGCAGCGCGATCCGTCCCTGCCGCAATGCTGAACTGGACGTCTTTCAGAGCTTTCGAACGAGGCTACATTGCGGAGGCGCCCAAACACGTAATCCCACGTATAGGTAGTGCGTACAAGCCAAAAGGCTACTCAAGTCATCCGCCGAACCCGTTAAGAATTTTATTAATTTTCTGTCGAGGCAACCGTTATCGTTGCCCCTTACTAAATGAGTCGCGGACAACGACAGCAGTCAGGACCACCAGTAACGTCGGTGCCTGCCCTGTCGTCCCACCAACTCGTGCGGTTACCAACAAGGTGAACCGTCTCCTTACCTTGTCTCGCGTTTGCTCCGAAGAGCTCAACTTTCGTACAACAGGAAAACCTTCGGCCACGAACAGTACCAGGCCCGCCGCACACCGGTGGAATACACCTGACCTGTCGTTCCGCTAAGATAACCTGCGCGGACACCGTTGGGTCACCCGACTCCTTGCCTGTAAGGACAACCGTGGTTCAGAACCCTAAGACGGATATACAGAGTCGACCACGAGTGGAGTACGGGGATTTCTCCCCGATCGCTCACACTTGAGGTGGCTCGGCAGATCCGACGTAGGGGGCTGAGTCGGTGTCTGCTCTGAACCGTACCTGTAGCAGTTGTAATATATCGTATCCGCATTCACTCCCCGAGTGAACACGACCCGCTATCTAATCCTATTGACTAACAATGCGCAGGGCTCACTGCTGAATATAATATAATTATAAGGCAGCATAAGATAAAGGAAGGTACATCAAGGGTGACAATGACAGGCTATGCAATTGAATAGGATTGTAACGTAGCAGCAGCAGCAATGCCTAGTGCAAGAAAGTACGGAAAGATAGGCGATATCTCGGGAAGGAAATGGCTCTGCTTGCCTGTAAGCTCGACGGTAGAGGTACGGTCGTCGACGAAGTAGTCGATCACAGGGGCATCAGCAGCGAACGTCGAGACTACCGGACAATAAAAGAGGGGGAAGAAACAATAAATACACATCAATGATAGCAATACAAATACAATACATGACATATGAAATGTTAACGATGCTCTAACGTTGTACGATACACATTGCTCGGAACGGAAATTCATCCGGGGATGAACTGCCAGTTCCGGGTGATTACCTGTCAGGGTGTCCGGAGGGGGAAAGATCATGCTGGAGGTGTCGTGGACATCCGACAAACGTATGGGTGATGTATCCGGACTAGTTGAACTATTCTGAACAATTTTCGTGTTCAGAATAAATTCATCCGGAGAGTTTTACGGTATCAGGTTGTTATCGGACAGACGGCCCGGAGGGGGGATGTCGATGTTCGTTGTGTTACAGGGGGGGTGGTGGGTATACGGTTAGCGTATTCTTAACCGACATAATTTTCTGATCAACTTTCATGTATAAAGTTTTTTAATCCGACTTACGGTTTAAAAGATACTGATTTTCAAAGTTTTAATCATATTTAAATCAATTTTGGATTTTCTTTTAATATTTAATACAACATTATCCACAGAGAGTTGACTGGTCAAACCTGACCAGTGGGTCCCACTGGTCAGCCTCACATTTTTAATAAATCAATTTTATTAATTAAATGACAGTGGGGTCCCACATGTCATTGACTCATTTATAATTGCAATTAATTAAACTAATAACCCAGTGGGGCCCAGCTGTCATACTAACAGATTTTAATTAACTTAATAAACTAAACAGAGGGTTAACTTAAGTTCCGGGCCCACATGTCATTGTCTATTGGGGGTTTAATTAATATAACAATTCAATTAGGGGGTTAAGTCTAACTTAACAGGGGGGTTAGCCCCGGCTGGCACATCCGTGCCCACGCCGGCGGTGAGCTCTGGCCGCGACGAGGCCAGTAGGGGAGGGGCCGCAGCGGGGAGGCAGGCCCGGTGGACGGCGGCTGGCACGACGCGGTCGCGTCTGCGAGCTAGTGGGCGCGGCCACGGGCTCGGGGGGGGCACGCGGCCATGGCAGCCCGGCGGCGGCCGGAGCCATGGCTTAGCGGGGCGGCGGCTACGATGGCTTAATTCGAAAGGAGGAGGGGGCAAATGGAGCGGCAGCTCACCACGGTGGGGATGCCGGGCTCGGGGAGGCGCGAGGAGGTCCGGGGCGGAGCTAATTCGGCGATAATGGCGGCACGTCCGTGATGGAAGGGGCGGCCCGATTTGGCGGCCCTTATGGCTACCGGCGACGCGCCCAGCACGGGGAGACGAGGAGGAGGCCGGGGAGGTGCCACGACAACACGGGGAGGCTTGCCGTCGTCGTTGGCCGCGGTGAGCCCGGCGACTTGACGCCCACGGGCAAGAGACGAGAGAGGCGGAGGGGCGCAAAGGGAGGGGTGCGAGGGAGAGCAGACGTGGAGGGCGCGGCTAGGGTTTGGGCGCAGGAGGGCGGCCTCTTAAGTTCGCCGGGGAGCGCCCGATGGCCGCCACGACATTGGTCGTCGCCGTGGCCGGCGGGATGGTGCCCACGGGGGTGGGGATGAACAGGGGGTTAGGGAACGGTTGGGGGTGGGCTAGTGGGCTGGATGGCCCAAGGGATATGAGAATGGGCCTGGGGGTGGGGGTGGGCTTCTGCCCCCCTTTTGTTTCTTTTAGTTTTTCCTTTCTTTGTTGTATTTGTTTTCTGTTTTAATTTATCTTAGCTATTTTACAATTTTGTAAATCTTGTAATCTGCCCCAATATTGTTGCTACATTTAGGAAAACTGCTACAAAAAGTTTGGAGCTTTTATAAAATCATTTAATATTTGTTTTTATTATGCAACTAGTGAAAGGGGTTGTTTTAGCACTAGTTTGAATTGTTTGCAATATTTAAATAGTGCAATAAATACCCAATGTTGGTTTAACATGGTCCACTGATTTTTAGCCATTTAATAAAATTGGTTGCACAATTTTTGGACAAAGTTTTATTTATCACATTATTTTTAATTATCAACCAAAAGGATTTTTGGAGTGATCATATGCAAAGATGATCAAAGTGAGATTAGCAACAGTAATTATCATTAATCAAAAGTGATTACTGTTACATGACACTGAGGGTGTTACATACTATCTACTTATCAGTAGCGCCCTTCCGTTATGACCGCTGCTGCTAATGTGGACCCAACTTAACCCAGAGGCCCGCAAATAGCAGCAGCGCGTGATCTATTGGGTCGCTACTACTAAAAGAATAGCAGTAGCGCCGTAGCGGTACAGGCGCTACTGGTAAGGCGCATCAGCCACCTTTCCACCAACCATCCCCCTCCCCCCTCCTCTCTCTCCCTCACTTGCTTTTCCTCAGTCCTTCTCCTACCTCTTGTCCATCTCCATTAATGCATTACACCATCTCCATTAGGGCCAGTTCTTTTCGCGGCTTCTCCCAGAAGCTGCCCTCCCCCCAGCTTCTCTGAGAAGCCGCCCCAAAAAGTTAGGAAGGCTTCCGGAATGGCCTAACATGGAGCATTCCGGAAGCCTCCCTAACTTTTTGAGGCGGCTTCTCAAATAAGCTGGGGGGAGGGCAGCTTCTGGGAGAAGCCGCCAAAAGAACTGGCCCTTAATGCACTACACACCATCTTCATTAATGCAATATCTCTCTCTTTACTTCTAATTTGCTCCTCCTCCACCACCACATATCATGCATAAATGCATCTAGCTATCTCTCTTTCTCACCTTTGTCTCCTTCCCCTCACTAGCTAGTGCAAGCTTCTCCCAAGTGTGATATTTTAACAAAAGGTATATACTTTCTCTCTCTCTCTCTCTCTTAATTAATTACTAGCTAGCTAGGTACGTGGATGCATGAGATGTGAGTACAAAATTATGCTTTGCATCAATGAAAATATTTGTGTGTGTGTATGGGTGTGTGATATGAGAGTTTGCCTATGTTTTGCCGAAATGTCGATTTACTTCCGTTTCGGCGAATTTCGGGCAAACTCTATATGTCCTATTTTTAGGAAGGTCATGCCGAATTTTTGTATGACTTTGATATGCATATGCATGTCGTTATAATATTTTGTTTGTATAACTCGTAGGCGACCATGAAGGTCTGTGGAAGGATGGTGGATAGATACTTGCGATCCGCAGTGGACGACATGGTTGAAAAAAAATGAAAAGGAGATTTTATGTCCTTGTCGAAAATGCAAAGAAGGCGTCTGGCTGGACCCATTTAAGGGTGGACGTTTGAAGGCGCACCTGCTTAGATATGGTTTCATGGATGGCTATACTCGATGGATAACTGAAGATGATGAGGACGATATCGACGGTGCAACCAATAACCCCATGGCAGCGGATAAAGAGATGATTGATGGATCCGAAGACGAAGAGGGCGCTGGAAATGACGGCGGAGAAGAGGCCGCACATGGTAATGGCGGAGAAGATCAGACCGAACATGACGGAGAAGATGCGGACACGACGGATCCTTCGTCGCTACTAAATTCAATCGTGCGGGACCCTCATGTTCGAGACCTGCTTCGCAAGAAGACGACTAGCGACAGAGCTGGTTCTAGAAAGGAGGCTAAGTTGGAGCAACTGTAGGTAGACTCGAAGACTCCATTGTATGATGGTTGCGCTCCTGAGGTGACCCGCTTGAGTTTCACGCTCGAACTTCTAAAGATGAAGGCTAAAAACAAATGGAGCGACAAAAGCCTCGATGATCATCTCAAGTATCTAAACAAGACAGTTCTTCCCCCGGGGAACCTCTGTCCTACTAGTATCGATGAGGCCAAGAAGATTGTGCGCCCTCTTGATCTGCCGCACATTAGATACCATGCATGCATCAACGATTGCATCATTTATCGAAACGAGAACGTAGAAAAAACCAGTTGTCCGGTGTGCAATGCTGATAGATACAAGAAGGCCGGAAAGAAATCTCCTCAGAAAGTTGTATGGTACTTTCCGATCATTCCTCGTCTGCAGCGTTATTTTGTAGATCCTAAGGAAGCTGAGCTCATGCGGTGGCACGCGGTCAGGAAGGTGCCCGGTGATGGAGATGATCCGAAGATGAGACACCCTGTGGATGGAAGCCAGTGGAGAGCGTTGAACGCCGAATATGGATTTCATCTTGATCCAAGGAACGTCATGCTTGGCGTGAGTTCAGATGGCATGAATCCGTTTGGCAAGCAGAACACCAACCATAGCACATGGACCGTGTTTGTATGGATGTACAACATTCCCCCGTGGAAGTGCATGAAGACAAAGTACATACACATGAGCATTCTGATTCAAGGGCCGAAACAGCCGGGAAATAATATTAATCTATATCTCGAGCTATTGAAAGAGGAGCTAGAAATGTTATGGAAATCACCAGTCAAGACATGGGACGCTTTGGAAAAAGAATATTTCTATATGAAAGCCGCGGTGCTGACGACGGTGCACGATTATCTCGGTTACGGATATGTATCAGGCCAGGTGTGCCATGGATATTGCGGATGCACGAGGTGCATGGATGATACAACGTCTCAGCAGCTAACGAAAGATGGTGGGTCTTCGAAAATCGTGTACATGGGGCATCGAAGATGGCTCGAGAAGAATGACCCGTGGAGAAACCGTGGAGATCTATTCAATGGTGATACTGAGCATCGAGGACCTCCACGTAAGAGGAGCGGCGCCGAAATTGATGAGTTGTTGAAAAACTGGAAAGAGTGCCCCGCGCCTGGAAAGATGAAAAAACCGGAGCCGCTGCTGAAGGTATGGAAAACAAGGTCTGTTTTCTGGGACTTGGAATACTGGCCCAAACTCGATACACCTCATTGTCTTGATCAAATGCATATCACGAAGAATGTTCTCGAGAGTTTGCTTGGCACACTGATGAACATGCCAGAGAAGACCAAGGATGGGTCGAAGGCAAGAAGAGACTTGGAAGATTTGGAAATAAGGGCAGATCTCCACATGCCCCGTAAAACGGCCGAGACAGAGACGGATACAGAGGCGGGGGACAGCAGGCGGGGAAAAAAATTAAAGAAGAAGGAAGAGAAATATTGCCCCCTTCTTGCTCCACCTTCAATACGAAGGAGATCGATCAATTTTTCAAGTGTCTTACCGGAATAAAAGTTAGTTCCGGTTACTGTGGGAAGATAAGCAGATATCTAGACATGCAGAAAAAAAGGTTCAGCGGGATGAAGTCTCATGACTGTCACGTGATGATGACGCAGATACTACCGGTTGCCCTTAGAGGTATAATGGACAAGCACGTCCGTGACACGCTTACTGGTTTCTGTAATTTTTTCGATGTTATCTCTCGAAAGTCGATCAGTTCGAAGCAGCTCA
Source organism: Bromus sterilis (assembly GCA_950022295.1). NCBI lineage: Eukaryota > Viridiplantae > Streptophyta > Magnoliopsida > Poales > Poaceae > Bromus > Bromus sterilis. The sequence continues at coordinate 445,351,484 of OX465595.1, read as the reverse complement.
CAAGGCTACAGGAAGAGATTGTTGTCATACTATGTGAGCTCGAGATGTACTTCTCGCCCGCGTTCTTTGACGTCATGGTGCATCTGTGTGTCCACATTGTGCACGACATCATCGACCTTGGCCCGTCATACCTGCACAACATGATGCCGTTCGAGAGGATGAATGGGGTCATCAAAGGATTCGTTCGTAACATGTCCCGACCAGATGGAAGCATCGTACATGGCTATCTGACACAAGAGTGCATCTCTTTCTGCGAGAATTATCTAAGCAACGGAGACGACGACGTCCCTGTTGTTGGTTTGCCCGTTAGCAAGCACCATGGGAGGCTCGGAGGAGAAGGTCACACCAACGATCGGAGGGAACTGCATGTCGACCACTCGGATCGACGCAATGACTTTGACAGGGCAAACTTAGTAGTGCTACAACATCTTGACGTGGTAGACCCTTTTGTAACACTGCACAAAGAAACCATCGCCAAGAAGTACCATGACCAGGGCCTACGCAAGACGGACGCCGAAGTTACTAGAGAGCACAACTCCACTTTCTTGCCTTGGTTCAAAGAGCATGTTCTTGCCAATCCCCCGGAAGAGGGGTCTACAGACGCATTGCTCATATACGCCTTAGCACATGGCCCTGCTGTCAACTTCCTCACCTATCAGGCATACGATATAAACGGATACACGTTCTATATGGAGGCCAGAGATATGAAAAGTGATTTCCAGAACTCGGGGGTGACGATAGAATGCATGACTGACGACGACGGCTCAACTGAAAGATATTACGGAAGGGTCGAAGAGATCTGGGAGCTTAACTACTCTGGACTACACAATGCGACGATGTTCCGTGTCAGATGGGCTAAGAATGTCGAAAGAAAAAACCGGTGTTTCACTACTATTTCTATACCCGACGCCAAGAGCGCTACCGTGAACGTCATCGCCAAAAATGAGCCATGGATACACGCTAAGCACGTGACACAATGTTTCTACATAACCGACCCGAGCAATCCCAGCCGTGTTGTCGTGAGGAGAGGCAAAAGAAACATCGTCGGAATGGATGGAGTCGCCAACATAGAAGACTATGACCAGTACGACAACCCGATGAGGGAAGATGACGACGAAGATGAAGCATATGTCAAAAGAAGAATGAAGACTACATTACCTATGAAAGATCGTACTCCATGGAAAAGGAAAAGTCACAACGTGGGCCTAAATTATTCGGAAACGAACAAAAAAGGAAAGTAACTAATCACTAAGAAACGTCCTCGACGCTGAGAAACTAAATGTGTGTTGTAATCTATATATGTATCTATTTTGTATACTTGCACTTTAACCGCGTTATCAATCGGTCAAATTATATATTGCGGCTGTTAAATATACATTATATAAATTGTATCGGTCGTTGTTCGGGAAAAAATTTAAAAAGGAAATGGAAAGAGGGAAAAAAATGCCAGAAATATCAGTAGCGGGCCCTGTCAGCGCGCGCTACTGCTAAGGTTTAGCAGTAGCGGGCCCTGTCAGAGCGGGCTACTGCTAAACTTAAGCGGGTCACCTCTAAGTTTTAGCAGTAGCGGGCCCTGTCAGAGCGCGCTACTGCTAAACTTAGCAGTAGCGGGCCCTGTCAGCGAGCGCTACTGCTACGTTTAGCAGTAGCGCGCCCTGACAGGGCGCGCTACTGCTAAGTTTCACTTAAACCGGTCGGGCGGGTTCTTCTTTTCATTCCCCTCTATCTCTCCCTCTCGAACTTCTCCCCGGCCGCCGTCGTCGTCGCCGCGCCTCCCCGCCCTCGTCGCCGCGCCTCCGCCGCCCTCGTCGCCTCGCCTCCGCGGCCGCCGTCGTCGTCGCCGCGCCTCCCCGCCCTCGTCGCCTCGCCTCCCCGGTATTACTGCAGGCCTCTGGATGCTTCACAATTCAGCATGCTTGATATGCTTCAAAATTTGGCAGGGTTAGGGCCCTAATAGACCTCGTAAATGCTATGTTTCGATTCCAAACTTGATATGGGTACATTAAAAATCGGTGGCCTCCCGGTTTTCAAAAACATCACAAAATTTAATCTACTCAATAATATCCGGTTCAAGAAAACTATAGCCCAATATTACACCTAAAGAAATTATAGCATATATAGAATTTGTATTATGCTATTAGTAAACAGTAATAAAAAGAGAAGCATCTATTCATCTTATATGCAGTTTTTTCATGGGCCTAGCAAACGATTCACATACAGTAAGAAAATGTAAAGAATGAAGATCGAGGAAAGATGGCTATGGGTGGAATGGGATGATGATTGATGACATCGATTTGTTACTGGCATGAAGAATCATGTGCTTGTTCTTTCTGTTTCATTGAGAGCTTGCAAAGCTTATGACATACTCCTTTCGTTTCTAAATATAAGCCTTTTGAGATTTTAGTATGAACAACATATAAAGCAACGGACTTCTATGATTTCTCTAATGGAAATCGGGGAAGGGGGCAACCCCTTTTATTTTGCTAAAAAAACAACAACATATAAAGCAAAATAAGTGAATCTATACTCTAAAATGCATCTACATTACTACATATATAGTTTATATTAAAATATCTAAAAAACCTTATATTTTTTTTAAAAAAGGAGGGAATAGTACAAATACAGTTATACCAGAGCGTGCATACCTCGGCGTGGTTCCTTTTAGTATTTGTTAAGTGGCCTTGTGAATAGTTCATATTTAGGAGAATATTTATGCCTCACATCACTAGTAGTTAAATAAAAATGTATGACTATATTGTTGTATTTTCTGTGTTGCAGTTGTTATTAGTTCCTCCTCTTACTTAATTGGTTTCAGTTGAGCTGTTAAGCTTGTTGGAAAGATGCTTTGATGGGACGTTGTAGCACAGTTGCTGCTGTTAATAACTCGGGCTGTGCTGTGCAGCGCAAATGAAATGATATTGTGTACGGATTTTCTTCTTTTTTCCATATGCAGGGATCCGAGGGGCCTATGTTTTGCCGGAATGTTGATTTATTTCCGTTCGGCAAATTTCAGGTTCCCGATATGTCCACTTTTTAGCAAAGGTCATGCCGAAATTTACCGTGAATTTCGACATGACTTGTGCTACAAAGTATGACATATCGAGTGCCCGGTATTTGATAGGACGGTATTTAGTCCTTTTTTTATAGTTTGAGAATTAAACTTGGAGACTAAATATATCGTAGGAAACATGTCGACCAACGATGAAGCCGGTGCAAATGAAGATTTTGACTACCAGCAGCATGAACACGCCTTCCTCGACCATATGTCTTCTCAGCTACGAGACAAAGGTCCAAATGCCGCTAGTGCGACGGACGCCGAAATCGAGTCCGACAGCACTCCTGGTGGCACCGATGGCACTGACACCGGCAAACTGCTGAAGCCGCTAATGAACCAGCAAATAAGAAGAAGGAGAGGGTACGAAAACCAAACAAGCTCGGCACCGACAAACTGCTAGTGACAGAGGTGCATCCTGGCAAATTCGAGCCAATAGCGTCGGCGGAAGCTCGCAAGTGCTACGGCAACCAAGTCGGATGCATTCTACGGGAAACCGCGAGCATCAACGACTATGACTTGAGGAGTATACCAAATATGGAACATTTACTCCTTACGAAGCTGCATAACAGATTCAAGTTCCCGGATCGGGATGAGAGCAAAACTCCGTGGGATGATGATGCCATGACTGACATAAACGCCGCCGCCATGGTCAAGTTCAGCAACGCATTGTCCGCGTGGAAAGTGAGGGTGAAACGATTGATTGAGAAGAACAAACCTTTGTCCAAGATTTTTGCGGAGAATCCATCACTTACGGAAGCTGAGTTCTTAAAATTCAAGGACACTTGCGCTACCGACGAAGCCAAGCTTAGGTCCGCGAAATTCAAGGGGCTTCAGAAAATGAACACGGGGAAACACCGCCTCGGAAGCCGTGGTTACATTGGCAAAAGGCCCATATGGGACAAGGAGGACGCGGAACGTGAAGCCGCGGGGATCCCAGACCCCTTGGCGGAGTTCACCGACCCGCAAGAGTATGACTTCATCAGGGCCCGCTACAAGTGGGACTCGAAGAAAAAGGTTTGGTCCACGGACGCGCCCACGAGGGAATTGATGAGATTACTGGTAATATTTTTTTCCACCTTATATTAGCTTCTCATCAAGTCAGAATACACGTCGTAGTAACATTTGTAAATGGTCCACGTTTCTTTCGCAGAAAGAGCAACACAAGCTTGATGCCGAAAGCGACTCATCGTCTCAGTCGACGATGAGGCCCAAGTGGGACACCCATCTTAACCGGGCCTTGAACATAATGAAGGGCCTCCCTTTGGACACTCGGCCGCAGCATGGACGTGTGCACGGCGTCGGAGACGGTGCCCAGTGGAAGCACTACTACCACGAGGACCCTGAGGCCAAAAGGCAGAGAAGGAAGTTTAGTCAGGTCAACATCGACGAGAAGGTGAAGCTTGCGGTTGAGAAAAAAGCAGCTGAGACCGAACAAGCGACCAAACAAGAGATGATCAAGTCGGCAGTCAATGCAACTTTAGCTGCCTGTAGAGATGAGTTCGCAGCTTCGATTTCATCCTTGATCCCGGCTGTTATCGAGTGGACGAAGCAAAATCCAGACAAAACGGCAGCGGATTTTCCCCGTACTAGCTTCGTCGGGAGCAACTCGGTGAACATCGCACCAGCGGGGCCTGCTCTTGCATCCGGACATGCTCCATTAGCCGCTCATAGAAGCCCGTCCTCTTTCTCTGGCGTGCTAGGCGGGCCTTCGCCTTTGGCTGAGCTCGACGCCCTCACGGTAATTACGCGTCACACCAACATATCTATAATATATCCCTTTTTCGTTGCCTTTTGGATGTCTGACGCCGTAGACATGTTTTCGCAGGCCGAGAGAACCCCGTGCACCTTAATATACATGATCAATGGCCAGACGGTGGATGTGGGAAAGGCGGCGATAATAAATCCCATGGATCGGATCAGGGGCGAATTTACGTGTATGGTTGTGGGGGCGAATGCCCCCACTCGATTTTTTGGGCTACTTATACCTGTATTAGGATACAGGGCGTTGCCCCCACTCAGCCCGTGAGCCGCCTCAGCGTTGCTTCCTGCCTGATTACTACCAACTAAATTAAAGAGAGAGTTGTTGATAGCCCATAAAAACAAGAAAGAAGCCCATTTACAAAGAATACGAGCAGGCACATAGTACCAGTTGGCAGCCGGTTGTTTTTCCTATCGTTGGAAACCTACGCAATAACCATCCAGATGAGTCAAAGCAGTCGACACGGGCGTCCCTAAAACTGCGCGTATACACGAACCACAGAGGACCATGCCTCCGGCCAGGCTCGATCTGCATCGCGTACGCCGGCCGGCCGGACCGCTGGGGCGCCGACGCGCCTTACGTCCTAAGAGAAGAAGACGTGTGCCACTAGGATCTGTTCATCGATCGTTCAATCAACTGACAGCCTAAATCTTAGGTTTTGTTCTCAGCTTTCTCCCATCTAATTTCGTTTCTAGGCTTCTAATCTTGTAGCAGATTGTTGAATGGTTGATTGAATCTAGCTTCATGTAATAATTTGTATGAATAAATTTAAGCACATGGGAGTAGAATAAAAACTATATAGACTATCAGGTTAGACTATTGTAATATTCTGCCTTCACATACTCCAATTTATTTAACTAATGTTTAACTATTTTACATTGACAGGAAATAATGGAGAGATTTTTTGCAAAATCAACAACTAGTAGTATGCCTGAAATAGTCGATCTGAACAAGCTTACTCGGGATCCATCTAAAAGGAGGAGACTTACAGATTTTAACATCAATCAGCATGAGGAGATTAGGAGAAAGTACCTAACATGGGGCCCTTATCAACCTTGTCCAAAAAAGTTTAAACCCAGATGGATTGGTAAGACTAAGCGCTATTTCAATCCTGATTGGTATGATCTGCATCGCAATTTGCTAGAATATGAGGTAGAGAACGAGGCATATTGCTTGTGTTGCTATTTGTTCAGAGATAATATTAAAGGTAACAAACCTGGTCATGATGCATTTGTGATTTTGCTTCTTACACACCACGTATGCTTGTGTTAGTTGGTTTCTTAAATGATTTAGCCATTAGTTCATATACATGTTTTTGAAAAAAAAATACTACTTCGCCCCCTCTCATTTTTCATCCTGGCTTCGCCCCTGGATCGGATGATCCACACCATGCAGATGCCCAATAGCACTTTCAAGGTTTCCGTGGCGAGTGTCAAACCGGGCCACGAGGATTTGGCTCCTCCTGTACAACTCGGGGGAGAGGAAGACGAGACCCCTAAGCGGCTTGCAGACTGCAAGGGCTATTTCATCCTATGTCCGAAGGGTCTTCTTCGTGTCGATTCGGCCGCCGTGATGACCACACCAACGACAACACATCCCCAAGATGGTATGAACACCACCACCCCGCCTCCACAATTATTAGCGTCGCCTGTTATGCTGGGTGAGAGCGGTGAGCGACGCGAGGAAGGCGGTCCAAGTAGAGTGGATCGTGATTTCTCCCCCGTTCTCCAGCAAGCAATGGATGATGACATGGACGAGGATGGTGACCCTATGCAATTCCTCAACACCGCCTTCATTAATCAGGAAGTAGAAATGATGAGTCAGCCATATGACTCGGCCAATAAGGAGCATGTGGACGAGGAGATGGATATTCTGTCGGAGCAGGAGCATCCTAGGTCTGAGTGCAAAAAGTCTCTCTTCGTGCAACCCTTGCAGGACACGCCTCCAGATGCCGCCTCAAACCAGCATGAACAACCCTTTCTCAGCCCGTCAACACTTGGGTTGGCGATCAAGGGCGCTATGAAAGGCTCATCACAACCTCTCCCCCAGAAGAAGCCGAGGAAGAGACCGAATAGGAAAGACTTAGCTGCCAAAAAGGCTGTCAATGCTTCTAGCAGCAAGTCGGTTCCGCCAACCGGTTTTGCAGACCGTGTACCGATGAAAGGTACGGCGTTGATCCATGTCGCGGGCGAGCCGATCCTCCCGCCGAAACCGCTGGAGAGCATATCAGGGGATCTCAGGAGACTGCACGACCATGTACTGTCGACAGAGAAAAGCCTTCTCGCGTCGAAGGATCCAGGATATCCACTTTATGCGGTGCGTGTGCCTCCGGGCATGGGCTACGTCGACACGGCGCCTGCGGAAGTGTTCTTCCTGCGGTTTGATCACATCTTTGAGATGTTCCTCACTAGGCGGCTCGATTTTACGATTGTCCGCCTTTTTGCGCTCCATATGAGCTTTGTCATCAAAAGAGAGGAAATCTCGCAAATCGCGGTGGCAGATCCGTACTACATGCATGAGTCCTTCTTGTCGCTCGGTGACTATGAACTTAAAACTGCTAGGGAGTACATCGAAAATTTCATGCTGATGAATAAGGAGAAGGAAATGGTTCTCGTGCCTTATCATCCAATGTAAGTCATTGCCCGATTGCCTTTACATTTCAATCATTCCTTTGCTCATATGGAGGCTAGCTAATTTGAGGTGCATTTATTTTGCGCAGCGAGGGGCACGCCGTCCTTATCGTTCTTTTTCCCGCGAGTCTCCCATGCCGTGTATTTCGACTCGTCTAGGAACTTCAAAAGGAAGGACTACACCAAAGTAATGAGTCTTCTGGATTCCGCTCTCCAGGGCTTCGGCATGAGGGGTGGCCACATCGAGAAAAAGTCACGAAGGAAGGGCGCGCCGTGTTTCTCGCATAAAACCAACTTCTGCAGTATCCATCAACCAGAAGGAAGTACAAATGATGGATACTATGTCATCCATCTCATGATGGAGTTCAGAAAGGATCAACAACGTCTTCGCATGGCAAGCAAAGATGACAATCATATCATGATATGGGCAAAAAACTTAGCCGACCCGGATTATAAAGTAAGAGATGACTTCTTTCGCATCCTGAAGGATATTGCAACCATCATCATGAAAGAATTCGTCGACAAGAAGGGGATGTTCTACCACGGCCCAATATCGCGAGCTGATGTTAAAACTCGCGTAGGAATGCATCTTTTGGACATTATGCCGTTCAATAAGATAGGGTGCGTCCTCCCAGATATGGATGGATGGAAGTTCTAGTGTATTGACTATGCCGATGATGATGTCTCGGTTGAATTTATACTTTTGGAAGCGATATGAAACCTTTGTGATGTAATTTAACGGTCATGTTGAACTACTTGCGTAACGCTTGCTAGCTAGTGAATTAGTTGGGGTACCATGAACAACGTGTGTGTATTATATTATGTATGTTACTTTTTTTTGAGGGAAAAATATGTATGTTACTTTATGTTGCATCTATTCACTAACTTTTTGTCTTCGTGTTGCTTAAGTATATTATGTTGTGTACTATTGTTGAATTCCTATAATGAATATGCATCTCTAATAGGTACATAGATCATCGATGGCGAAGAAGTGCTAAGCCGTGTACATAGGGAAGGTTCCAGGAGTGTACGATGAGTGGCCAGAGTGTCAGGCCCAAGTGCACCGGTTCCCGGGCGGCAGCCAAAGAGGGTTCAATACCAGAGAGGAAGCGGAAGCTAGTTACTTGAGATTTACGCTAGCGCGAGAGGAAGATCGGAGGCAGCGCTTCATGAGCTACTACATAATTCCACTCTTCCTCATAGTGACCGCTCTTCTAGTATATATCATAGTTTAGATGGATGATGAAACTTGCTTGTAATTGCATGTATTTAAGATATTGTGACAACTTCTATCGCTATTTTAGAGATGACATGATGAGAGACATCATTTGTGTTGGATATGAGAGATCATGATGATATATATATATGGTCATCAGATTATTGCATGTGTATGATATGATGAGATTTGTACTCTGTAGAAAACCTGTGTATGTGTATGAGACTATATTGTATAATACCTGTACAAATACAACAAAAATACGATGGGAAAAAAGAAACAGAAAATGAAAAATAAATACCAATAGCGCCCTGTTACCTGTACGCGCTACTGGTATTAGTAGTAGCGGGCTCTAAGGGGGGCGCTACTGGTGTAGTAGTAGCGGATGCGTACGCGCGCTACTGCTACAAGTTAGCTGTAGCGTGCTAGCAGTAGCGCGCCCTGGGGCGCTATTGATAAGCCAAAAGGGGGCGCTACTACTAGCCTTTCTCCTAGTAGTGATCTGTACGCACATCTCTTCCAGTCTCTACCCATTACAGGTGTCCTTTTGAAGATTAAGATATTTCTTTGGCAGCTAATTCGGGGCAGGCTCCCGTCTGGTACGAAAGTACTTAAGCGACATGGCCCTGGGATGGGCTATGCCCCCTCTTTTTCCAAGACCCACATTTTCTTCTCCTGCTCCGCATCCCGCTTCATGTGGAGCTTTGCCCGCGAGGATCTGGGGTCTGAGTGATAGGCCCAGGATCTGGTCGAGTTCCTCCACACTCGGGTCACCCAAACCAGCAAGAGGAGGTGCTTCTTCTAGCTTGTGTTCGCGGCTATGATCTGGATTTTACGTACGATTAGGAACAAGATGGTGATAAAGTGCATCTTTCTTAGGAGAGCATTGGATTTATTTTAAATATTTGGCTTTTGTGCAGCACTGGTTCCCATTGCCTATGGTGCGAGCACGATCGACTGGGTTGTTTGGTGGATGTCTTGACAGAGACGGCATGCGTGATGGTGGCTCCATCTCCCTAGCTTTTAGTTTTGGATATCTATAAAGCGGGACGAATAGCTTTTTGTGAATTGGGTTGAATACACCCGTGTTTTAAAATTGCGCAGGCCACACGACATCTATCCATATGGGTCTCACCTGCTCATAACGAGATCCGGGCTCGTATTTTTTTTTCCTGAATCCAGTGCACGGTAGAATTTGTTTATCTCATTATAGATATTTTTTGTGATTTGCATCATATTAACTTGGTAGAAATTCACACTCGGAATCAGATAACAATGACAATGTAAAAATAAAACAATCTTGAATTTTCACCAGTACAATATTATAGGGGAGGAATAGTAATACAAAGGCAGAAGTTCTAATTGGTGTCGATGGCAACTGATGAAGCCGGTGCCGTTGCCTTGTACTTGTACCACTTTGCAATCCAGAGGTAGACGAGGAAGTTGATGGCGCTGAGGGCAGCGAGGACCCAGTAGAAGTAGTCGAGGTGTCCCCGGTTGAGGTTATCTGGGATCCACCCGAGGCCGCCGTTCCTGGTGGAGATAGCCGTCACGATGAGGACGAGCAGCGTGCTGAGGTAGTTGCCCAGCGCATTGGACGTGAGCGACAGCGCTGAACCCATGCTCCTCATGGCGTCCGGCGACTGGTCGTAGAAGAACTCAATCTGGCCGACGAAGGTGAACACCTCTGCAGCGCCGACGATGAAGTACTGCGGCACCTGCCAGAAGATGGACATTGGCAGGTAATCCGTGGAATCGAGCATGCCATGGGTGGCGGCGACGTGGAGCCTGACGACCTCGAGCACCCCGGCGGCGACCATGGAGAAGATTGATATGACGAGGCCAATGCCCATGCGCTGGAGCTGTGTGAAGCCGCGCGGGTGGCCGGTGACCCTGCGCACGGCGGGGACGATGAGGCGGTCGTAGGCAGGCGCCCAGATGATGACGCTGATGGTATCGAAGATGGAGAGCGATGCGGACGGGATCTTGAAGGAGGCCCCCATGCGCGGGTCCAGCGTGTTGCCCTGGAGCACGAACATGGTGGACATCTGGCTGTACACCGCCGACATCACGATGCCGCTCGCCCACACCGGAAGCAGGCGCACCATGCTCTTGAGCTCCTCCACCTGCGTCACCGTGCACAGCCTCCACGGGTCAGGGAATGCCGTGGAGTCGTCGCCCGTCACCACCGCCGCCCTGTCCAAGCACGTAAGCTGCTCCGTGTGCTCCAGCCTCCTGCTGCCCTCGATGGCGGCCTTGCCGTCCGGCGACGCCACCTCGTACAGCATGGAGGCGTCCAGGGGCACTGGCACGCGCGACTTTCTGCAGGCGGCGACGACGACCTGCAGCATCCTCGTGAGCGGGCTGCCTCCAGGCTTCTGGTACCTGTAGAGCTTGCTCCCCAACAGGAAGCTGACGACGGCGACGGCCATGGCAGCGGCAGGGACACCAAAGCCCCAGCCCCAGCCGACGTTCATCTGAACCCAGACGAGCACCGACGACGCAACGAGGGCGCCGACGTTGATGGACATGTAGAACCAGTTGAAGAAGGAGCTCTTGCTCCGCATCTCGCGCGGGTCGGCGTCGTCGAACTGGTCGGCGCCGAAGGAGGAGACGCAGGGCTTGATCCCGCCGGTGCCGATGGCGATGAGGTAGAGCGCGGCGAAGAAGGCGGCGCTCTGGCCCCCGGTGGGCTTGCAGCCGGCGCAATCGGGCGGCCTGATGCCGGGCACGGCGGCGCTCATGGTGAGGAGCGCGAGGCCGGCGATGTAGAGCGACATGAAGGCGGCGATGGTGCGGAAGCGGCCGAGGTAGGCGTCGGCGATGAAGGCGCCGAGGAGGGGCATGACGTAGCAGGTGCCGGACCAGTTGTTGACGTTGGTGGCGGCGGCGGCGTTGCCCTGGTGGAGGCGGTCGATCATGTAGTTGACGAGATTGGAGCTCATGCCGTAGTAGGCCAGGCGCTCGCAGCACTCGTTGGCGAGGATGAAAGGGCAGGCCCTCCACCCGCCGGTCTTGCTCCTCACCGCCGGCTTGCCGGACAGATCCGTCGTCCCGTCCATGGTCGTCGCGACGTCTTGGCCGCCCGCCGCCATGGCTGATGAGATCGATGCGATCTTTTTTCGAGCTAGATCAGGGCGACCCGTGATCCTCGCACGCACGAAATAGGTAGGTAGATATAGGCTGCAGCAGGTTGCTCCACGCGCGTACCGTACGTAACCATATACTGCGATCTGACTGGGCTATTTGAATCCGTAACCAACGCCAATTCTCTTCGGGGCCGACCGAGAGATTATTAGTAGCAGGGCCTGTATCCCCCTCGGGAAAGAAAAATAGCACGGAGCAAAAATCTTTTTTTGGAAGCACACATACCCAAAACCTTATACCAAACGGAAGGATGAAAATTATTATTTAGCGGGCACCCTCCCACGCGTCATGTTTTGACTGTGTTCCACGCGAAGCAATAACTGTGGCTTTGGCTATGGATGTGACTGATGCCGTGGTTGCGCGGGATCTGTGGCTGTGACTGTGACTCGGGTTGTGGCAGGGACTATGGCTGAGGTTGTGGCTGGATTTGTGGCTGCGCGTGTAGTTGTGGCTGCGGTTGTGCGTCCGGAAGGGCCACGTGTCAAACGCGGAAGGGCTCAAGAAAAACTCGAAACGCACCAAAACGCGACATTTGATGCATTCGAAACGCGCGCAAATGACCTCCGCGAAGAGTACCCTCAACTAGTGATTGGCAACGAAGGATACCACTTTAGCACACACCGGATGCAGCAACGGCCTGGTCCTGAGATTTTAGGTACCGGGACGGAAATAAAAGTTGAGATCCATTAGTATCAAAACAATAACAACATTCCTAAAAAACACCATAACAATAGTAATTAATATAAGAATACATAGTATGTTATTAATAAGTAATTAAATGTGTGTAAAATAATTTTCATAATTCATACTTTATATATATTACCGATTTTCTTCTACAATTTTGGCATGTAAGTATAAAGTAACAATATGGCCTATGGCATAATCTTTATTAACGGGTCACACTCTTTTCTTGTATGCCCTTAGCAACAAATTTAGGAGTATTCCTTGGGTGAGTTCGCATGGATCATTTTTAGTGGGTTGAAAGGGCCACATGTTGCGTGCTGGTGCTTCTGTGGGATTTTGTTTTTTGAAATAAAAATACGACTTCTCAGTTTTTGGTTTTGATGATTTTTTATTTATTCTTTTGGCTTTCGGTTTTCAACCATTTTTCCTTGATTTTAGAGGATTTTTTGTGCTTGCAAAATACGTTTTTCCTCTTCCACAAGAGGCATAGATTTGCTTCTTCTAGAGGAACGTGTTTGCTTTTGCGAGAGGCACGGCTATGCCTCTCGGAAAAGAAGAAAAAATGAGTTGTTTCTTTACGAGAGGCATCGGTTTGCATTGCGAGAGACATGAATGTACATCTCAAAAAGTAAGTTTGCTTCCATCATAGGCACAACTCAAAATGCGAAAAGCGTGTTTTTTATGAGAGGTACGTGGAAGCAAAGATTTGTTTTCATGAGAGGCACAATCTTCAGAAAAGCGGAAAACATGGGGTACCAGGATATTATTATAGTCTGATCGCAAATCCTATGTAATGCATTTGTACGGGGAATCACTATTTGGTGGACATCTTTTTTTCGCGCTCCCCGCAAATGTTACTTTAATGCACTTTGAAGCCGCCGCATATCGCGTTCTGACTAGGTCCCACATGAAACAATAACTGTGGTTGCGCGTAAAATTATGGCTGCGCGAAACTGTGGTTGGACCTATGCCTGCGCGAAACTGTGGTTGTGAAAAATATGGCTGCACTTGTGTCTGCGAGGAAAAACTGTGGCTGCACAAAAGTGTGGCTACGCAAAAACTATGCATGCACGTGTGCTTGCGTTGTGGCAAAAAAAATTGGGGCTGGGCATAAACTGTGTCTGCACTTGTGTTTACGTTGTTGCTGCATCCATGCTTGCGCTATGGTTGCGTGGGAGCTGTGGCTGTGATGTGGTTGTGGCTGCGCATTGTGCGTCCAAAAAGTATCACGTGTCGATCACGGAGAAACTAAAAAAACACCGAAACGCACCAAAACGCGACAATTTACGCATTCGAAACACGCACGCGTGACCTATGCAAGGGTACCCTCTAACTAGTGATTGACTTAAATTCGTGACCGTTTCGTAGAAGGATTTTCAGCGAGCGGTACGAAGTGAGCCAGCCCATGTTATTTCTTGAGGTAATTGCACCAGCGGTGCTTGAACTTGGCATGACTGTTCACTTTAGTGCCTGAACTTGAAAAATACGTTGAACTGGTTCTAAAACTTGACATGAACGTGCAAATATGATGCTAACCTCATTCGTATACGTAAAATGGGTCACTGTAGCGACTAGACAAGATTAATTGGTACTAATCTCTCTATGACTAATGGGTCTCGCATGTCAATACTACATAAAAATTGGCAAAATTCATTTCTGAAATTTGACTTGAGACATGTACCTCGCTTACAACCTCAATCAATCATTCGACCACAGTAATTAAGTTGGCAAGTACAACCCTTCATCCTGTGATACAGTTGCACCCAATGTCCAACTTACACACGTATTTTGTAATGTAAAAAAGTTTGCAAATTATAATAACAGTAATACAAGAATTATGAATATTATACAATCAATTAATAACTAAATTTTCTAAAATTCATGTATTTTAAAAGTTTGCATGTGTTATATCAAAAAAATACAAATAATATACATGAACCATAACAATGTTTGTATGTTATAAAATAATACTAATATTTTTCAAAAATCTCGTAAATAGTTTTAAAATTAAATCTCATAAATATTAATATGATATTTGAATAATTATACACACATTTTTATAATTTATTAGTACGATATTTAAGTAAAGCTAACTACAATTACAAAATATAATATTTTTAAATTTAAATTGTTTATATGAATATGAACTGTATATTATATTTATCTTACATAAAAATTATTGTTATAAGCCATGAGTGAGATTATACACTGGTGAATATTCATAAATACCCAAATTAATCGCTACAGTGGCCCATTTTACGTAAACGAATGAGATTAGCACCGTATTTGCACGTTCGTGCCAAGTTTTAGAACCAGTTCGACGTATTTTTCAAGTTCAGACACTAAAGTGAACATTCTGCCAAGTTCAAGCATCGCTGGTGCAATTACCTCTTTTTTCATATTTCTTTTGTTTTCACTTCTTCTTTTTTCCTGTTTTATTATTTTTTTGTCTTGTTTTCTTTTCTTTTTCAGTTCTAGATTTCCTTCTTCTTAACTTGTTTCGTAGAACGTGTTGAACTTTTTCCAATGTATGTTAAACTTTTTTGTTATATAATATTGAACATTTTTTTGATGTATAATGATTTTTTATTTATATAAGTGTAACATTTCTGTAATATGTTGAACTTCGTATAAATTGCATGTTAAATTTTATTTATTTATTTAATGTACAATGACTTCTTTAAAAATACATAAGTTTTTTATTTTATACAATGAACATTTTTTAGTACGCATCAAACAAATTTTGATGTAGAATGAACTCTTTTCAATATAGATTGAGATTTTATTTTTTGTACAATGAACATATTTTATTACACAACAAACACATTTTTATATATACAATAAGTAAATAAGGAAAACCTAACAAAAATCCAAAAAAATTAAAACAGAAAAAACAACAAAAGAAAAACCGCTAGTCATAAATAAGTCGACCTAATGATCCCTTCAGCAAAGGTCCCTCTTTCTTACGCACACGTTTGCCAGATAGAAGGTCTCTAATGTGACGACACACATGAAGATTACAAAGGATTACGCGCTTATTAGTAATTGGCTTAATTTGATTGGATTAATGGAGAGAAATGGATCCCATTTAGGTTAGAAAGGGTGGGGGTGAAGATAATTAAAGGGAAAAAACCATCGATTCAGCCAGCTGATAATAGGGTGCGCGTCCACCGCTTCCTAGGCCGTCCGATTATCCGACCATGATTGTGTTTCACAGGTACAAGGTGTTAGGTTTCTTTACTTTTTTGTGTGTGTGGTACGCATTAGACATATCTAGTTAATTTGTTCATGTCACCTTTCTTAAAACATTTTTTACCACACCACAGACTACCAAATCAATGTCATGCCCTACAGGCTAGCAATTAGCTAATCTCTACTAGGTTTATGCAAGGCCTGGTATATAATTGCAATAAAAAAGGAAATGAAATCCCCTAACCGGAGGAATCGCATGCGATACGGCTTTGAGTTGCATGTGATACGGCTTTGAGTTGCATCTGCGCTTGAACCGGGTTTTCAACTCACCCCTTGCTGTGCAACAAGTGGTCTGTTGCAGATCGATCAAGATAAAAAACAAATATGCTTCGGTCTGCTTTCCAATATGTATTTTGTTACATTATTTTGAGGGCAATAAGGCACTTGTTGCAAAGCCACACAGGTTGTATCGGTTAGTATAACACACTTCATTACACTTTGTAACAAGCCTCTTGTTTCATTGTCCCGAGCGCAACAAAGATATGTTGCAATGCCCCACGTGATGTACCAGTTATATCAGACAACGGTTTAAATCTCAATCCAATAGCTCGGGAGGCGGCATATGCTTTCAAAACTTCAGCTAATCTACGCGTAGCATGTGCCGAAATAAATGGTTGTCATGCTTTTGCAATGCCCACGTCATTACGAGAGGTTGACCTTGGTGCGACAAGCCGACATGAGAAAATGTTACAAGAAGGGCGTCAATCATGCAAGGATTGTCACCATTACTACAAAATCCCACCGTCGTTGTTGCAAGCCGAGATGCACAACGTTGCAAAGGAATGTCCACCGCTGCTACAAGATGAGATGTTCGACATTGCAAGGGATGGCCACAGCGGCAGCAAACTGGGAAACCCAACGTTGCAATGGGTGACCACCGTTGTTATAACATGGACGCGTGATACTGGAAGGCCGTTTGACCTTGCTGCAAGCCAGAAGATGCGGCGCTACAAGGATTGATTGTTGTCGCTGCAAGCGGTACATGCTACATTGCAAGACTTGACCACCATTGTTGCAACACACGATGCTGCAAGGTCGATCTCCACTAGTGCAAGCGGTCCATGCCGTGAGACAGCTACCTGTTGGTCGTGCTGCAATGCCTAGATGTCGGGGTATGAGAGGGTGACAATGATTGCCATGTTGCAACTCGAACGACAACAACTCTATACAACAACAGTGACTCTGTGTGGCAACGTCCACACCAAGGATCATGTTGCAATCGGGTATAGAGTGCCAACTGATATTATGCTCATGGAGACATCACCCATGTTTTTTTACAGGATAAAACACTTCATTGCTCAAATAATAGACATATCGTTTACAATAAAGTGTGAGATAGATTCAGGGATTGAGTTGTCCCAAAATCCTGAGGATTTGAGCTGAAAGCATAGCTTTGCAAGGCCATCTGCCGCCTGGTTTTGATCCCTCGAACATTTGATATACTTGAGTTTGTGTAGATCATCTTCTAGGGTTTTGCACTCTCTGGTCGTCAGAGCCTCCGGCCCAAAGAAACTATCTCCTTGAATGACAGCCTCAATAGCGTTAGTATTGTCCGACTCGATTTCCAGGTTGTTACATCCGATGTGTGCTGCCAAGTAGAAACCATTACGAATAGCTATGATTTTCGCCGAGTCTGCTGAGCTCACATGTAGTAAAAAAACCAAGTTGTTGCAGCTAACAAGTTTCCTTTGTCATCCCTGGCAACAACCCCGGTTGCTCCGGCAAGATTATCCTTCCAAAAAGATGCATTCGTATTGATCTTAACTGTTCCAACACTTGGTCTGCGCCAACATGTCTCCATGTTTCTCCCTGGAATTTTGGAGTTGTGTGAACGGATGAAATTTGTAGCTATTGCCCGAATTGATATAGATGTTAGCAGGTAGCAACGGAAATTGGTAGGGATCTTGTGGCGTAAACGATATATACTGTGATGCTGTGGCGAAAACAATAATTAGAACTTTTGCGGAGAACCATACTCCCTTTGTTTCGGTGTATAGGGCTTACTAGTAAAATCTATTTGTTCCATTTTACTTCAGAAATAAGGCCCGTAAGGAATAAATGATACTACTAATGAAGGCTTTCTCTCTTCCCCTCAATTAACTTCTAACCACACTGAAGTAATTGCATGCAGGCTCTCTTCCAATGAATGCAACCGTACTAGTACTACTTTTTCTTTCTAGCGGCACGCATGCATAAGGGCACTCCCAATGCTTGTATCTTAGCACGTAATCATAGGCATTTTGCTTATGTGGCATAGTATTTAATGAAGAAAGAGAGGGAGTTTGTATCTTAGCTAAGATACAACTCTTGCACGTGGCCATATGCAAAATGCATGGTTAGACCAATCATATTTATGCATGGAGCTAAAATCATTAAATAAGAGACAACCTCTAAGAAACAATGCATTGTGGAGGTTGTATCTTAAGTTTTTATTGCTCCTATGATATTGTTGTTGGGGAACGTAGTAGAAAACAAAAATTTCGTGCCTACGAGTTAAGAACCCAAGATCATCCATGATAGATTGCATACAAGGTTTAGGACAATGCTCACCAACAATTGCAGCGGAAGAAGAGTTGGTGAAGTTCGAGGACGTAGTGGAAGTAGTCGAAGTAGATCTCCCACGAACAGTCCCTCAATCTATCCCACGAACAAGTCCCACGAACAGATCTCCGAGAAGAAGAAGAAGCTCCTCGAAGAAGGATCAAAGGTATGATCCCTCTACCGGTATCCACACGTCCCGATGTAGCAATCCAGCAGCGCTCCGCCGTCCAAAGAAGAACGCCACCGAGAGAAACTAGAGGAAGAACACCCTAGCGGCGTCCGGACTAGAACGATCTAGCCCGAATAGAGATTTAGAGGCGCGTGGATTAGCTAGGGCAACCTTGGGGCTTTTCTGGTGTAGTTTTGGGGTTGCCCCTGCTCCTTTATATATAGGTGGAAGCCTGGGGTCGCAACTTGGGCGAGGGTCCTCCCCAAAGTCGGTTTTGGCCACCAGGAGGAGTCCAACACGGATTCCCCACCGAAACGCCGCGGACCCCGGCGTCCTGGTCCAAAACGCCAGGGACCCTGGCGTCTGGGCCTAGGACTCAAGGAAAGTCCTTTTCCTTCCGAGTTACGACCTTGTGGACCTTCCTACTTGGTCTAACGTCGGTTTCCGCGGTTTGGAGAGTTCCTTAACCCTCCGGATACTTCCATAAGCTCCCGAGAACCTTCCGAAACCTACCGGAACATTTCCGGAAGTCCCGAAACAATTTTCCCGATGTTCCGTAACCTTTCCAACACCTATCACCAAATGTATTGTGATCACTCAAGACCATTCTTGAATGTTCCGGAATCATCCGTGACCATTTGGTACTACCTAGAACATTTCTTATCGCTATCCGAAACACTTTCGGTTCCACCCGAAACAATTCCGGTACCTTTCTCTTTTCATCTCCTAGTTCTCTAACAGATTACTACTCGTTAAGTGTGTGACCCAATAGGTTCGGTATTATGCGGACATGACTCGGAACGTCTTCCGGACGTAGGACAACAGCCTATTGTCAACAGTCAAATAATCAACAGCGGAGCCATGGACACCCATGTTGACTCCCACACATACACGAAAAGACTTCGAGTGAACCTTTATGTTTATCGTATACTATTCCCTTTGCTTCGCGACATATGACAAAGTTAGAGGAGAGAAGTTTGGCACCTATGTGAAACAACTTCTTGATCACAAGCCATCAGTTATCCTCATTGCTCGTTTGTCTTCATTCCTCGTTATGTATTCCGGTATCCCCGTGACTGAATCACAAAGTGTCTGGCCAGACGAGAATGGATACCGTTATACCGAGTGGGCCCTGAGTCTATATCTCTTCATCGTGAAGGAGCAAATCCCAGTCTCGAACTATCACGGTTACTAGACACACTGTCCAATGTACCCAGAACTTATTTTACTACTTCCCATTTACGGGAAGATTCATCTAAGAACCAAAGCACATCTTCTTGTGTGAAGCAACTTGATATTCTCATGGTCAAAGGAACTATGTATATAATAACATTTTATGATATGACTTATAACGTTGTTTACGATGAGTTCTCTAAGTATATCATTTAACACTGGGGTCGGTTCAACATCATTGTTCTGCTAACAATATGCTCTCATTGTTATTGACATCCTTGTTACAAGAACAATGTCCATGATTAAGAAAACATAATCATCAATAAGCACATGGGCTGGTCTTAGAGGCAAAACCAGGAACTCTTGTTGTTTACATTTCCACACATGCATATGAGTTTTCTTCTAAAGCTCACAGTCAGGATCGTTGCAATTATAGCACAGAAATATAAACATTAATTATGAACTTGAATATTAATAATAACATACTTTATTATTGCCTCTAGGGCATATATCCAACAATTGTGCTAAGAAACAATGCACTGAGAGAGCCCTAACCCAGCTGCATTTCTATGGGTCTTTGGGTCGCTTTGATTGCTTTTCAATTGCATGCGTTAAAAAAAGTGGTTGCTGATTGGAGGAATCTTACATTCTTAAGAAGTTGCTCCCCACTACTACCAATTCTCTCAACATGCACACACTCCACCTCATCATGCATGCCACATCACCCTCCACTATCATATTTCTCTCAACATGCAAGCATGTCAACTCATCATCCAACATGCATAAGAAAGATCCACTTCAATATGACACTATGCATAATAAAAACACATATGCAACATGCATGCATGTGAATTTTTATTTTATTATGATATTTATATTAAATCCTATATTAGTTCAAAAGTTATTATTTCAAACATACATGTTTCATTTAACCAAACATTTTCACTGAAATATTTTGCAAAAAAGGTCCGCAACAACGTGCGGGGCATCATCTATAGTAATCAGATGAGAGACTTTCTCATAACCAATAGTTTTGCAGCTTGGTCGCGATGCAAGCTCTAGTAAGCCCTATACACCGGAAGGAGTATATGCGCGTGCCTATAAAAATATGAAATGATGGAATGCAATCCCGTCACCTCGCCGCTAGTTTTGGATTGCCATGCAGTCAACGCGTATGTACGTAAAATGCATGTGTCTAAACCTAATCCAGCCCATCCTATGTGACGCGTAGACTGGTTAGGCGGCGAAAATTACGCAGACTTCATCATGCGGATGATGCCTAGTACAGTTCTATTTAATAATATCCCGTACGATTCACGAACGTTTTACGGGCTAGCAGCATAGTTGGTAGGTTTTCATTCAAGATAAGAGGAAAGTAAGGATCCATCCAGTGATCCATCCCACCACGGTTGAAGCAAGAGAGATTTTAAAGGAAAGTTTACGTAAATCGTTGGTAAGTGCAGGATTATTGCCCCCATAACCCTTTCCTAACTGTGGAACGAGCCCTAAAGATAAAACTCTGGAACGAGCGAGCAGCCCCTCCTGGTTTTCCCATTGTCACGGCCTCCCGAACAGCCGCCGCCGACCGCCATGGCCTCCAGTGAACCGCCGCCGTCGAAGAAGAAATCCGCACCGGCCGCTACCACCACCATATGCGGCCTCGGAGACGAGCTCCTGTGCGAGGTTTTCCTCCGTCTGCCCTCCCTCCCGAGCCTCGTCCGAGCCGCCCTCACCTGCCCCGCCTTCCTCCGAGCCGTCCGTTCGTCCCCTTCGTTTCGCCGCCGCTTCCGCGACCTTCACCCGGCCCCGATCCTGGGAGTCTTCCTCGACATCTACGCTCCCGCCTCGTCCGCCTTCGTGTCCATCCACCGTCCATCCGACCCGGACCACGCCGCCGCCGTCCACGGTGCCAAATTATTCCTCGAACGCCTCGCCGACAAAGAAGACAAAGAAGAAGAAGAAGAAGACGACGACGAAGAGGAAGAAGAAGAAGAAGACGACGACGACGAAGAAGAAGAAGAAGAAGAAGAAGAAGAAGAGGAGAAAGAAGAAGAAGAAGAGGAGGAAGAAGAAGAAGAAGATGATGATGATGAAGATGAAGACCAAGGCCCCAGGTGGTCGATCACAGCATGCCACGACGGGTACGTAGTTCTGGTCAACCGGAGTACCAAGCTGGCGGCCGTCTACGACCCCCTCACACGGGGCATGCACCACCTCTGCGCGCCACCCGTCGAGATCTTCGAAAACTCCCAAAACATCGAAGCTGAGTTCCACGTGATCACCCCCGAGGAGGACCGCCGGTCATTCCGCGTCGTCTGCGTCTACAAGGAAATGGATGCAGCGGGGTGGGCGTGGGTAGGCGGAGTGCACCTTGCCGTTTTCTCACCGGACACCAAAGAGTGGCAGATCTTCCCGAGAGCGGGGAGGCTGGAGAAGAAGAACTCTGTTATAGCCAATGGTACCCTTGTGAATGGATCAATCTATTGGACATCTAGAAACGGAAGGGATCTCCACGTGCTCAACACCGCAACACTGCAGTTCTCTCAGATCGATCGGCCGCCCCATGAAGCCGTACGTGCACTGTTTTGCAAGGTTGGTGAGACCAACGATGGGAAGGCCTGCGTGGCCCAGCTAGTTGATCTCACGCTTGAAGTTTGGGTCCGAAGAGCGGATGACGACGGTGTCGAACGCTGGATGCTGGACACGACATTTCCGATGTCGAATGCGATCGGTAAGCTCGAGCTACAGTCCATTGCTGCACACGCTATACGGGTTGTGAAAATCATCGGTGGCATTGTGTATTTATCTATCGACCAAATATCGGTTTTTGGAACTTCTTCTCCTTGGTTGCTATCCTTCTGCATTGAAACAGAGGAGCTAAAGAAGGTTTGTGCTATGGTTGGCTCCGATTCTTCCTATCCCTACGTCATGGCGTGGCCTCCTGTTTTGGTAGGCGGTAAGGTGAACTCTGGAGGATTGGAAGGGGCTTGACTAAGAGGACTAAGAACTCAGGTCATTTTATCTGCACTCTCGGTATTACCTTTCATTAACTGACAAATGATGATGTCCTGCTATGGTTCTATGCACTTTGTCTTGGTTACATTTAGTTTGTTGGGAATTGCAAGTTACTATTTCTATAAGGTTGCTATATATCATTATGTTGCGTAATGGACACCCATGGTATAATTACTCCTATGCATTTTTTCCATGGATTGTTTTGTGACTGCACTAGAGATAAATTTATGATGAGTCTAGACTTCTAGAGATAATAGTTTTTGAAATGAAATAGAGCTCCTGACGTTTGTTTATTTGTTCATTGTCTGAGATAGTATTGGAGTGGAAAAAAACACCACTCGTACCTTGTGAGGTGATTTTAATGAGTAAAAAACATGCATTTTCGTACAACAAGTTGAAACATGCTCAAACGAGACCCTAATAATCTTGGCTTTCGAAAGCGAGTGTCCAAACTATGTTTGCTAAACTACTGGTTACCCTTTGGGCAATTTGGTGGGCGAGGAGATAGGTAATTCATAAGCAGGAGCATCAATCACCTCTATCCATAGTAGCTTTCGTTAACAAGTTCCTTGAAGAGATCTTACCACTTCTACCAATTAAGAGTTATGCTGGAGCACTGCTGCCTCGAACTGTCATCAACCGGTGGTCTGTCATCGACCTTTTTCTATAAGAGTAAGTTGCAACATCAACAGATCAGACATTCAGACAGGCAACTCACTCACTACAAAACATTATTTTTCTTGTGAGTTCATTATCTGGGCTTTGCCGAGTTTTTTAGATTCCAGTAGTTCATTATCTACAACACATCAGAGTAAGTATCCATATCAATTAACCCCCCTTTCCTTCATAAAAAAAAACTAATTAAGCATGATCATAATCAACTTGTGATATGAAATTCCCAGGACATTATCAACCTTTTTCTTTAAGAGGGAGTTGCAACATCAACTGATCAGACATTCAGACAGGCAACTTGCTCACTGCACAGCAGTGTTGTTCTTGTGAGAATCTACCTTTTTTTAGGGGGTTGTGAGAATCTACCACGAAGTAGAGTACTCACCACGCACAGCAGCAGCAATCGATAAATAAACATTCTGGTCCAACAAACTTAAGGCCCAATCAGGAAATTACCCAGCCTAACCCAGGCCAGTATCAAGCGAGTAGAAAAAGACCGGTGAGCACCACCGTGAGGACGACGTCGATGCCGAAGACCACCGTGTTCCTCCCTGCGCCAGACGCCGCGTCCGCGCTCTTCCCGCCGGCTCCGGTGGTACCTACAACCAGCCACGGCCAAGGCGCACGAGAAAGTCAAGTTACACTTACACACACACGTGTGGTTCGATCTGTTCTATACTACAAAAGCGCAACGAATCATGGATGCAATTAATGAATGCCGCCGGCGTAAAATTTACCGGCGGTGGTGGTGGCGTTCTTGCCCTCGTGCTCGCTCGCGTACTGCCTGAAGATCTGCGCCTCCTTGGAGTCCGGCGAGATGTGCAGAAGCTCTGCATGCCATGCACCACACAACTAGTCCGGTTAACAATCTAGCTAGCATGGACGTACGTACGTACGGCGGCGCACGCATGCAGCGCCGGCCGGCCGGCCAGTGGGATGACGTACGGGGGCAGTCGGAGAGGACGGCGGGGACGGAGCAGGCGGAGGGGAGGTCCATGGCGCGGGTGACGTTCACCTTGATCCCGAGCGCCGGCTCGTCGCGGTCCTTGATCAGCACGCACAGGCACAGCTTGCTGCCCCCCAGGACCTCGCGGAGGCCGGCGCAGCAGTCCGGCGTCGGCGCGCGCGCCGTCGCCGTGGCCTCCACGAACGGCAGGCACGTCGCCAGCACGGCCAGCTTGTCCGCGCACATCTTGCTGTCCGCCGCGAAGTCGGCGCCCGCCAGACCAGCCACCACCGCCATCAGCGCCACCGCCAGTGCACCGCTCCGGCGAGCCACGAGAGCCATCGCTTCCACCTGACCTGCGTACTCCTTGAGCGATGCCGATGGCTACGGAGTACGTGTGACGACGGGTGTGGCTAGTATAACTTGGTTTATATATAGATGATACGTATAACGCACGCAGAGTACAAATGGAGTGTGATGGATCAATGGAGAGAGATAGTGGTGCGTACTGCGGCCGGTGTGACGATGTGATCGATCGAGAGAGGAGTGGCTCGATACGGCGGAGCGATTGATCGAGGGTGATTAATTAGAGTTCGTTGGCGAGGTGCCTGGTTAGCTAGCTACATTGGGCGCGTGCATTGGCACATAATCAAATGGGGTTTTCACACTTACACATGCGTGGATTACAAGGAGCATCAACGAACCAGAGTCGCAATTTGTCCAAGTTGAAATTGCAGTGGAATCTCTATAAACTTGTTGCGGCGAAATGGTTTCGCAAACCCATCAGCAGCTCCATCACATATAGGTATAGTCTAAAGATAGTAATCTTTGACGAATTAGGAAGAAAAAAGATTCTTACTTTGATACAAGAAGAATCGGCATAAGAAAAAAGCTTTTTCTTGTGCCGAATAGACGAACAAGAAGACCTGCAATCCCTCCGAAAGGAATAAATTTTAATTTTATTGTTCTCGCCTTTGCCTTGAATTCTCTTCTTTTGCATGAGATATAAATAAGGAATTTCAGACATCTCGTAAACAAAAACAAATTTCAAATGATTTTTTAGCTGAACGCGCTCTCTCAAAAATGTCGATCTGCCTCAGTATGGAGGCCTCGCATTGAAGACCAAATTAGATATGTTACGTTAGTAATGTCACATCAGAGAAGTGCAAACAGAGCATGCTCAACTCCAAATTTGATATGTAACGTGTGTATCCGCTTCACCTTTGTTGTGGCATTGGTTCGTGAATTATATTCTACTTCTATGCTAGTTCTTGAGATATGGTAGGCTAATTTATGTGCACTCGAAGGTGCCAAGTTAGTAAAAGCTGAAGAAGACAACAATTCCCCATGTGGATTGCGTATCATCGGTGTAGCGTGGCCAATCACCTTAAGAAAAAGGGAAAAAATACATAAAAAACTCTGAACTTGTAGATGAAAACAAAATCAAAATCTGAACTTTAAATCTCTAAAATCAGCACTTCGAACTATCCGATCGGAATCTATTATAAACCTTCACAGGTTCTGAAAAGGATTGTTGATGTGGTGGATAAGGCTGCGAACCGACATGATTAGACCGGCCCACTACCCGCGAAGCGTCTTTTTCTTTTTATCGACACACCGCAAATTCTAGATTTTAAAATGTTTTGAAAAAATAAATCATTTTCCTGAAAATTCACTATAATTGGAACTCCAAATATTCTTAATATAAAAACGAAAAATGTGAACAATTTTTTAAATTCCTGATGATTTTTTGATGTGTGAATAATTTTCGAAGAACGAATCATTTTTTATCATGTACTAAATTTTAAAGTGCGGAAAATTTCAAAACAAGATTGTTTTTTGAAACATAAATATTCTTTTGTATGAGACCAAATTTTTAAAGTACGTAAACTTTCTAAATTTTTTAAAAGAATTGCATTTACAAAAATAGGTTTCAAAACTGTTCGTTTGTTTAACAGTTGCTCGCATTTCTCAGCACTACGGCTAGTTAAATATGTTGGCACTTTTGATTTGTCACAATCATGCTAATCACTAGTTCACAACAGGTTGGGAATTCGATTCCTAAATTTTTTCTCTTTTTACGTCAATTACTAGTTAGAGGGTACCCCTCGCAGAAGTCATTCGCGCGCGCTCCGATCGCGCTAAGTGTTACGTTTCGAAGTTTCCCTTTAGCCCTTCTGTGTTTGACACGTGGCGCCTTCCGGACACACAGCCACACGCGCAGCCACAGTTTTCGGCCACAGACACAATTTTCAGCCACAACCCTTGTCACAGCCATAATTTTTCAGCCACAGGTTGTGTCATAGACACAATTTTCAGCCACAGTCCGAGCCACAACCATAGTTTTCAGCCACAGATCTTGCCACAGTCATAATTTTTCAGCCACGGTCTAAGCCATAGCCACAGTTTTCAGCCACAGGCACAGTTTTTTAGCCACATTCTGAGCCACAGTTCGAGTCACAGCCACAGGCGCCGCGTGCGCAACCACAGTTTTTTGCTTCGCGCAGGATGCAGTCAATGTGCGGCACGTGGCAGCTCCAAAGCGCGTCAAAAGTGACCTCCGCGGGGCCGCGCGGGAGGGTGCCCGCTAACTGGTTGCTCTTGCTTTTTTTTACGTAATTGTAAGTCGCGCGTTATGAAAAAACAAAGTGTTAGCTGGGCCGACTCAGTAGCGTCCGATGGCAATAACTATAAATCTCAAGTCATCGGGTAAAGAAAAACCGCACGTTATGAAAAAAATGTTTTAGTTGGGCTTGCCTAGTAGCATCCGATGGAATCCAACGATCTCGGGTTTGAGCTGCCATTTCGACAATCTTTGTTTGGGAAGATGCTCTCAAGATTTAAAATAGATCCGAATTAGATAGTTCGGAGTGCTGAATTTAGTAATTCAAAGTTTAGTTTGGATTAAGAACTTCGTGTTGGTTCCTATGAAGCTCTGTTATGACAATAGTGGTGACATATGCAAGGTACACACAATCCCACCGAAATTCCAAACATGTACAACGCAGATTTTACATTATTTTGTGATTTACTGAAACAGGAGATGTAAAATAAATGCAAGATGTTCACACACCTAAAAGTTAGATTCATTGACGAAGCATCTATCACAAGCAAATCTTGACCAATAATGAAATACCATAGGTGTTAGAAGCCTATGTATTGACTAGATTATTGACTCTAGTGAAGTGTGAGACTATTAGAAATATTTCTTGAAGGGAATAGTAAAAAATAATATCTAATTTCGTGTTTAAATTATCGAATTCATAAAAATAATTTTTTAAGATTATGAACTTTTTTTCATAATTGATGAAGATTATTAATATTCATGAAACGTTAAAAATTTACAAATATCTTATAAAATCATTGAATATTATTTAACACTCATGGTCATTTTTAAGAACCATGACCAATTGTAAAACTTGTGAACATTTTCTAGAATGCATGAATATTTTTCTCATATTCATGATCACTTCTAAAATTTGCAAATATTATAAAGTCCGTTAACAATATATAAATTAATGAACATTTAAAAAAATCTTGAGCAAATATAAAACTCATGAACATTTTTTAGAATTCATGAATGGTTTTGTAACACCCCAAAAATCGGGTTATCGATTTTTGTGCTGTTATTCCTTCCGACCTTTCCTTCCCGGAAATTTTTCCCCTGGATACCGGTTGATGACCGGAAAAATCCAGACAATCCGTGACCTCGCAACATTTTTCCCTGCCTTTGTTGCAAGTCATGATCCTCTTCCCCTGCCATTTGCCCCGGGGATATGCGAGAATGTTGCCACGGTCGGTGCGATGTTTTGCATATCAGCTTAGTTCCATCGGCCCTCGGTTAATGGAGTTAAAATCCCGGAAAATACCTAGACCCCTCCAAAGGTTGTGTAAACTTGTGGAAATGATCTTGGTAATCGCTTTGACCTCTCCCTGAGATATTGGCTATATTTGGATAAAGGGAATCGTGGTTTCTTTGGTAAAGCCAATAATCCCCTTTTAGCCCATTTGCAAAGGAGCTACCGTTTTGGTTGTCCAATTGGTGCTCAATTTGATTTGTGGAGCTTCTAGTATCCTACCCATGCCCAGTTGTGTAAAAACATGGGGTTCCATAGTTCAAAAATGAAGCATAGCTTCAAGTTGCAAATTCCGGGCAGAATAGCACTTTACAAAGGAAGTGTTATTTTTGGTTGCCCATTGCCTCCCAAACTTTTTGTGCCTTTTCCCTTGCTTATGTCATGGTGCTGTACTAAATTTAAGCCACAATGACCAAGCCAGCAGAGCACAATAAATTCCCAAAGTTTTTGTCCAGCAGGTGACTTTGTGAAGCAAGTGCAAGCTAGCCTTGTCCAAGTGAGCTGTAATTTTGTGTACAGACTAACAATAGTGTATGATTAAGCTGTGCCAAGTTTCAAGCCCAGGTGATCAGTGTGCTGGCCACACCAAAGCACAAACACCTTCTGTCCAGTGGGTGCATTTGTAAAGGAAGTGCTATGCACAGTGGTCCATTTGTGCCCAAACTAGGTAGAGATGATCATCATAGTGTTAGATAACTGGTACACCAGTTTGGAGTCATTCCCCCAGGTGTGCTTCCCCCAGACCAGTACAAACACCTTGCTGTGGAAAGCTAGGTCATGTCTTTTTCTACTGCTGTGTGCCACCCAGGTCAGACAATGGAGGTCCTGTAGCATCTTGATTAGTCACCTCACACAGTGGACATGGCCACTGGTCATTTGCATGCCCTGGACACGTAGGTGCCCGGGTGACCAAGTCGTGGTCGTGATCTGGAAGGTGCTTGTACTGTGTTCTGCTCGCCCTCGTCCGCTTATGTGCATTTGGTCATGTCCAGTGCGTCTCCCACTTAGGTCCTGACCACGGTGTGCAGGTTGGCCTCGTTTGGTAGCTGCTAGACGCCAGTGCCACGCCGTGCTCACCCCCGGCATGGCCACCGCGTGTCCACACTCTGGACACGTCGAGAGCTCGTGTGTGCCCTTCCTTCCGTGGCGATTTAGAGAGCATCCGAGGCCCTCCCAGCAGCACCACCACCTAGCCCCCTCCCCCTCGAGCTCGTGGTCGCCCCGCCTCCCTATGGTCGTGGCCTCGCCGCTCGGATCCTCCACGACCGCGAGGAAGACGACGCCCCTGTCTCCCCCGCGCCGCCAGCAGCCCACTGCTCCGCCCCCTCGTCGGGCGCCCCAGCCGTCGCACGCAGCCCGGCCCGATGGCGCCGCCGATGCTGCCGCCCCAGCCCGGCCGCCCCGCCATGGCCTCGGGCGCAGCCCCGCCTCGTCCGCCTCCACGCCCTGGAGCTACCAACGGCCGCGGCTCGGCCCGCCGAGCTCAGGGAGGCCTCCGGCTAGCCTCCCGCTCCGCACCTTGGTGGCCACCGCACCGGCCACGGCGACGAGCTGGCCTGGCCACGACGAGGACTCCGTCCTGTGTGGTGCAAAACAGAGGAGGGAGAGACCTGAAGGCAAAGCAGCCTGACGGGTGGGCCCAGCCCGTCAGCGACCCCAGCGCGGGCCCCAACCGTCAACGAACGCGTCTGCGTCGAAGACGTATTCCGAGAATACGCGTCCCGACGGTGAAAGCGTATTCTGTTGCTGTATAGGCCGAAGTGCGCTTTCCTGAAGGAAAGCGTATTTTAGTTTTACTGCGACTGGAAATGCGCTTTCCTGTTCGGAAATCGTATTCTCGTAAATACGTTTTCTCTCTCCGGATCTGGATCAGTTAAGCAGTGGACGTTCACCCGATAGTCCCGTTTTCCCGGCTATCGAACGAACGACCGTAACTTCGCGACCGTAACTCCGATCGAGGTGATTCAAAGGCCCAGGTTCTCAGTTTTTCGAGCCCGTTCCGTTGGTGCAAGTTTCATGCTGTGTTTTCATCATTAGATTTACCCTTTTGCCCCCGGTGGTCGTTAGGCTTCGTCGGAGTACCGCCGGTCCCGTCGGATCTTTTTCGGAAGGTGACCGCACGTCCGTCCGGCGTATTCATCGACCCCCCCCCCCCCAGGCAAGCAAGCCATCTAATATATGCTTCAAGCATTGTGCCGTGTTGTTCTTGTGTGCTTAACTAATGCATATGATTGTGAGGCATCTGTTTGCTTTCGTTGTGCGGTGAGTGACCGTGACGAACCTTTGCTTGCATTGTCTTCAATGATGGCACCACGCCTGGTTCTGAGCTGATTCTTGTGTCGGTCGTCTGGGGTGGCATGCCTGCTTTATATTTCTCTGTTCAACAACCGCCGAGTTCTGAGCTGACCTCTCGGCCGTCTCGGGCAGGTGTTGAGTTCTTTTCGCAGTGGTGACCCCATGCCCTGAGCTGAGCTAATATTCAGCCGTCTTGGGGGACCACCGCATTCTTTTTATCGACCCTGCCTCATGTTCCGAGCTGCTTTTCGGCCGTCTTGAGCAGCGGTTGAGTTACTCCGGCAACGTCCTAGAGCTGAGTTGTAAAGACCGTTCTGGTGGCCGCTAGTTTATTTGTTGGTCTCGTGCAAGGGTTCAGATGGTCACCAATCGTTGTTAATACTTCTAAAGATATGAACTTGTCATTTAAATGTTGCATCACTAATGACTTGCATATGCTATGATATGAAGATATGTTGTTACCGTTATGCTTTACAGTTGTTTTCATCGTAGCTGATCATTATTTTTGCTCATGTTATTCATATCATGTTCATACCAGTACCTCGTTCGTGTTGACCATATTCATGCTAAAATGTTGTACCTATGCCTTGACATGTTCGTATCATATCTTGTTATGTGCTGCACTTACTTGGCAGCGGTATTTCATGTTCATATTATTGTTGCTATGGCGTGGATCATATGTTATAAGAAAAAAATGTTGATATGCTCATGAACCTAATCTGAACGTTGACCAAGTGCCACCGAACCGAGTTTCACTAGTGCAGCCACATTTGCCTGTGCGGGCAGGCCTTGATGCGGTATGCCGGTGGGCTTCTCTTATGCGTATTCACCAAAGTGGGAAGGCTACGCGCGGCAGTTACCCTGATCAGGTAACGGCGGTAGTCTTGACAGCTAGTATGTTTTGGGATCCCGTCCCCGTTTGGGACAAGTTTTGGGCCACGCGATGGTTGGAGCCATGCGATGGTCAGTGTCGGGATGACACCGGGCTACCCAGGACATGACTTGCGAAGCATGTCGGTGATGCGGTAAGGGAGACACTTGGTATATTGGTCTCGTTGGAGATGTCTAGCTCACTACTCGCGGGGCTGGTTCCAAGGATCCCGTGGGACACGTTCCAGGGGTTTTGAGCGAAGGAAGAACTCCATGTGTGGGGAACGTGCGCAACTCTGCAGAGTCAAAATCTATTCGAATAGCCGAGTCCTCGGTCATGGGACACAGTTCGTACTAGGTCACACGAGGTCAACAAGAAATTGCTAATAATAAACTTGATAATGAAAGATTGGACCATTTGGGTAGTCATGCGATGACTCCAAAGCGGTGAGTGGTCATGAGGTGACCCGGATATCGAGTCAGGAGGACTCGATGGTAAGCTGCATGGTCATGCGATGACCATAAGTGTTTCATGTGTTATTTATTCCTGCACTAGTCTTAACCATGGTAGAATGCTCATGCTTAATATGTTGATATTGTTCATTCCATGTGTTATTGCTCTAGTCTTGCTCATGTTAGTATGCTAGATTCATCATGTTAATATTGCTTATGCCATGATTATGAACGTTGCTTAAGTTGCATTGCCGTGATAACAAATGTCACTCTAATAACTTAAAGTCATGCGTGAATACCATGGATTGCTTTGATTATTGTATATGTTACTTGGTTTGCTTGTTTGCGAGTACATTCAAACGTACTCACATGGCTTTCATCCCTGGCTATTCGCGTAGCCAGATTTTCAGGTTGCCTAAGGATTTTCTTTCCCTAGGAGGAGTCGAGCGTGTGTGGGCTAGGAAGAGTAACCCAGTCAGATCCCTGTGGATTGGAGCCGCTCCAAGTCCATGCTGCCGTAGAGAGTTGTTATTCCGCTGCCCCTATCTCTGTAAAGAACCATCTATGGTGGTAATGTATTGATTCAAGCCACTCTGGGCTTATGAATCCTTTTACAGTTGTGCCTATGTTCTTGGTACGTGTTGAAGCGCACACACCAGAGTCATTCCTGGGCTGGTGTGTGGGCGACACTCGTCTGTGTATAGTGGTATACAGGCGGGGTGTCACAAGGCATGGTATCAGAGCAGCCAGGCTGACTGTAGGTTACCCCTAGCTGGAGTCGTTGTCTCTTGCTCAATAGAAAGCCCATGATGGATTTCAGCCGTCTTTGCCAGTTCGGCACGGCTACTATTGATCAGAAGACAATATCATAGGATTTCCCTCTCATCTATGTTCCGACTCTCATGGCATTCGTCTCTGGTGTGGAATTTATCGCACTGAGCAATGACCGTGAGCCTTTAAACCCCTAGGTAAGCCAGATATCCTTACCCTGCTTGCTAGCCATGGTATATCTCTCCTTATATCTAGTTTCCTTGGGGAAACGCCAGTTCCATCTCTCCTAAGCAACCCTAGAGTAGTTGACTAAGCCACCTTGGCTATGGTCATGCGGTAAGTTTGATGTTCTCCCTGAGGAGGTAGTAGAAGCTTTACGCCAATTGCTACCAGGAGCATTGTGTGTTTTTGCTTCTAAATCCTTAGAGAGGCATCGAGTGCGCATAGTTAGTGTTGTTAGTGGATCTGTATCCACGTGTGGTTAGCCGTAGATTTTGAGCCCTGTTTTCTTCTTGGTGTCTGTGTTTGTTGTTTGCTCCGTCTTTGTTGTTTGGCTCTGAGCCGTCCCTTCGGCAAGGAGACCGATAGTAAGCCCAGTAGTGTTGCCCTATCCAGTTAAATCTGGTATGGCCACTGTATTTTAGAAAGTTGACATAGTCGGATTTGACACCTGCCTAACTAGTGGACCGACCCCCAGCCACCCTCGGCTTTGACCCCAGCCAACCCGGTTGTCTGTCGTGCCAGGCGTATCCTTTTCTTAGTCTGAGAAGGATTTGCCCTGCCTGTGTGTCCCAGCCTTGCTGCCTTTAAAACCCCTCCATTTTTGCTTGCTGCAGCATTCCCGCTCAGTAAGCCAGGTCACCCTAAAACCCCAGCCAGTTCTCTCTGAAAGCCATGTCTGGTTTCTTCAGAAACCCCACCTTTCACAGCAAGACCTCGGCGGTTAACCATGCTGGTTTTCCCCGTCTCCTTTGGGAAATGCTTTCCCAAGCCCTCGGCTGTGTGGTTAACCCAGACTACCAAGTGTTCCAATCCGAGCCTGTCCCTCGCCTTTGCCGATATTGCGCTAAGGTGTTCATCCACCTTGGTCCCGACAAGATTGACGAGCCTGTAGTCTTTGAGGGTCGTCCCATGCCCACCCCAGCGTTGGCGATTCAGACGGCCGCCGCCGCAGCGATCAGTCGTCTTCGATCCAGGTTCCCGCAAATCGGAGAGATGCGGGAGTTCCTCTACTTTCCGAATGCGTCCATCCATGGTTGCGAGTTCGCCGACACCACCGCGGAAGCCGACCCGGCAATAGCTCGCCTGGTTCAGCTCGTCACTGCCCAGGGACTACTGCTGGGCGACATTCTTGCAGGGTTCCACGACATGGATAGCGATGCCGCGCGAGTTGTTGAGGCTGCCTACCGTAGAGGTCGCCGCGACACCTCCCCAGCCGTTGATCTGCTGCCCTCAAGCCCAGTGCTATTTTCGCAGGTGGTGCCATCCTCTCGAGTTGTGCTGCCCTCCCAGTCTGTGGACGAGTGCATCTCAGGCACTATCTATGCCGACCCCACCTACCGGACCATCCTTCAGCTGTATCGGCAAGGTCTGCTCCAGCAAGATCAAGCCCCTGCCCCAGGAGTTGAGTCCCGACTGGCCGAGTTACTCGACTTCGGGAAGCATCTCAGCCTGCGTCCTCCCGGAGAGCCCGAGCTAGACTAGTTCTTTAGGTGTTGCCCCGTTTGTCTTCCGCCCTCGCTAGAGGATGGGAACCGTAGTCTCGACTGAGAAGTTGCCGTGTGGTACGTTGTGAGGTTGTGTTTGTTTCAGTTGTTTGTGTTGCGGGTGATGCTGGTATTGCATGTGTGTTGTAATGCTTTATGTATGCCGTGTTTGTTTGTGCTTCTGTTGCATTTGTCCCCTGTTAAGCAGGAATGTTTAACAGAGCTAACGGTGGTTTTTCCAACATGTTTGTAATCAGTAGAGCACTGACACTCTTAACATTGGACTCATTCCGAGTCTGTAATAAATGCGAGCTGGTTTAGGTATATGTAGTCCCAGAGTACATATACCCATTGGCATTAAAACACCTTAGTATGGTTTGATCTGTTGTGTTGCTCTTGCAGTTGTTTGTGTGTTGATTTGAGTTTGCCGTTGGCACGTTGCACGCTCGCGCTCGCGCGAGATTCATTCCTAATGGGTACGATCACCCCAGTACCCGGACGGAATGCAAGGACACATCTCCCGTTCGTCTGCGCCTGCCCCGTTTTGCCAGACCGTTGCCCCAGGATAGAGGCGATTGTCCCAGCCCCTGAACCCAGTCCCAAAGCCCGTCGCAATCTCGGATAACTCTGAGAAGTTTATTGCGGCACAAGCCTTTCAACCCTCCCAGTACAAGTACAGACCCAGATCCTACCCCGACGCATGTCCAGCCTGGTTGTTACTCGATGAGGAGCAACCAAAGGCGAGACCCTCGTGTTGCTAGACCCCTCCGAACCCTTCCAAGCCTCCGAGAAAGTGGCACCACCGTCACCGCCTAGAGTGACATCCGGCCGCCAGTTGCCTTGCCTCGCCGCAGCCCTGCTTACTCCGTCGGCCCGAAGCGACCATGGAGCAAGCCCAGAGGACCCCGAGCCGCTGCACCGTCTCCGTCCCGCTCCCGAGCTGCCGCCTTCTTGCCCTCCCTCTCGCGAGCTCGCTCCTGCCGGGTGACCACCCAGAGCAAGAACGACGAGCCGACCAGCGCAGCCAACATCCCGTCGAGCAGGCACCGTAGCAGCCCCAGGAACACGGCCTCGCCTGGAGACCGTGGCTCCAGCTCCTCCAAGCCCAAGAGATAAAAGAGAGGCATGGCGTGTGCTGCCAACAGCCGAGTCGCCGTCTTTTATAGCCCGAGCCCGGTGTACGGTGAACGAGGTCCAGGAGCCTCGCCGCTCGACCACCGTCGTCCCCGAAGCGAATCCGCGAGCAATGCCGCCTTGGTGCTGGCCCGTGATGCGAGAGCACTTACCCCGTCGACCCGTGCCCGCCGCGCACTACCGCCGTAGGGACCTGAGTGCCCTATGGGCTAGATGCGTGTAGCCCAGCCCTAGATCCGCTCGGAGTAGCACCACCGCAGGTGAGCGGAGGTAGCCGAAGGAAGAAGAAGGAGAGGCTGACAGCGGACCCTGGTCCCACCTGTCAGCAGGAGAGCCACTATCCATCAGGGTGACATTAGCATTTTTGGAACAGGAAATTTCTCGCCTTTCTAAAAGTGGTGACCCCTAGCAGTGGAGGCGATTCCGCGATATCCGCGTCTCGGTCGTGATGCGCCCGTGCATCGTTTTCCCCAACCCGGAAGTTTTGAGAAGGAGTGGGTGTAGTCTTGAGCTACTCCTACGAATCTCGAGGACGAGATTCCTTTAAGGGGGGAAGGTTTGTAACACCCCAAAAATCGGGTTATCGATTTTTGTGTTGTTATTCCTTCCGACCTTTCCTTCCCAGAAATTTTTCCCCTGGATACCGGTTGATGACCGGAACAATCCAGACAATCCGTGACCTCGCAACATTTTTCCCTGCCTTTGTTGCAAGTCATGATCCTCTTCCCCTGCCATTTGCCCCGGGGATATGCGAGAATGTTGCCACGTTCGGTGCGATGTTTTGCATATCAGCTTAGTTCCATCGTCCCTCGGTTAATGGAGTTAAAATCCCGGAAAGTACCTAGACCCCTCCAAAGGTTGTGTAAACTTGTGGAAATGATCTTGGTAATCCCTTTGACCTCTCCCTGAGATATTGGCTATATTTGGATAAAGGGAATCGTGGTTTCTTTGGTAAAGCCAATAATCCCCTTTTAGCCCATTTGCAAAGGAGCTACCCTTTTGGTTGTCCAATTGGTGCTCAATTTGATTTGTGGAGCTTCTAGTATCCTACCCATGCCCAGTGGTGTAAAAACATGGGGTTCCATAGTTCAAAAATAAAGCATAGCTTCAAGTTGCAAATTCCAGGCAGAATAGCACTTTACAAAGGAAGTGTTATTTTTGGTTGCCCATTGCCTCCCAAACTTTTTGTGCCTTTTCCCTTGCTTATGCCATGGTGTTGTACCAAATTTAAGCCACAATGACCAAGCCAGCAGAGCACAATAAATTCCCAAAGTTTTTGTCCAGCAGGTGACTTTGTGAAGCAAGTGCAAACTAGCCTTGTCCAAGTGAGGTGTAATTTTGTGTACAGACTAACACTAGTGTATGATTAAGCTGTGCCAAGTTTCAAGCCCAGGTGATCAATGTGCTGGCCACACCAAAGCACAAACACCTTCTGTCCAGTGGGTGCATTTGTAAAGGAAGTGCTATGCACAGTGGTCCATTTGTGCCCAAACTTGGTGGAGATGATCATCATAGTGTTAGATAACTGTTACACCAGTTTGGAGTCATTCCCCCAGGTGTGCTTCCCCCAGACCAGTACAAACACCTTGCTGTGGAAAGCTAGGTCATGTCTTTTTCTACTGATGTGTGCCACCCATGTCAGACAATGGAGGTCCTGTGGCATCCTGATTAGTCACCTCACACAGCGGACATGGCCACTGGTCATTTGCATGCCCTGCACACGCAGGTGCCCGGGTGACCAAGTCGTGGCCGTGATCTGGAAGGTGCTTGTACTGTGTTCTGCTCGCCCTCGTCCGCTTATGTGCGTTTGGTCATGTCCAGTGCGTCTCCCACTTAGGTCCTGACCACGGTGTGCAGGTTGGCCTCGTTTGGTAGCTGCTGGACGCCAGTGCCACGCCGTGCTCACCCCCGGCATGGCCACCGCGCGTGCCCTTCCTTCTGTGGCGATTTAGAGAGCATCCGAGGCCCTCCCAGCAGCAGCACCACCCAACCCCCTCCCCCTCGAGCTCGTGGTCGCCCCGCCAACCCATAGCCGTGGCCTCGCCGCTCGGATCCTCCACGACCGCGAGGAAGACG
The DNA here is from genome assembly GCA_950022295.1 of Bromus sterilis. Lineage (NCBI taxonomy): Eukaryota > Viridiplantae > Streptophyta > Magnoliopsida > Poales > Poaceae > Bromus > Bromus sterilis. The sequence continues at coordinate 445,314,063 of OX465595.1, read as the reverse complement.
ACGCACCTCGGTGGCCACCGCACCGGCCACGGCGACGAGCTGGCCTGGCCACGACGAGGACTCCGTCCTGTGTGATGCGAAACAGAGGAGGGAGAGACCTGAAGGCAGAGCAGCCTGACGGGTGGGCCCAGCCCGTCAGCGACCCCAGCGCGGGCCCCAACCGTCAACGAACGCATCTGCGTCGAAGACGTATTCCGAGAATACGCTTCCCGACAGTGAAAGCGTATTCTGTTGCTGTATAGGCCGAAGTGCGCTTTCCTAAAGGGAAAGCGTATTTTAGTTTTACTGCGACTGGAAATGCGCTTTCCTGTTCGGAAACCGTATTCTCGTAAATACGTTTTCTCTCTCTCCGGATCTGGATCAGTTAAGCAATGGACGTTCACCCGATAGTCCCGTTTTCCGGGCTATCGAACGAACGACCGTAACTTCGCGACCGTAACTCCGATCGAGGTGATTCAAAGGCCCGGGTTCTCAATTTTTCGAGCCCGTTCCGTTGGTGCAAGTTTCATGCTGTGTTTTCATCATTAGATTTACCCTTTTGCCCCCGGTGGTCGTTAGGCTTCGCCGGAGTACCGCCGGTCCCGTCGGATCTTTTTCGGAAGGTGACCGCACGTCCGTCCGGCGTATTCATCGACACCCCACCAGGCAAGCAAGCCATCTAATATATGCTTCAAGCATTGTGCCGTGTTGTTCTTGTGTGCTTAACTAATGCATATGATTGTGAGGCATCTGTTTGCTTTCGTTGTGCGGTGAGTGACCGTGACGAACCTTTGCTTGCATTGTCTTCAATGATGGCACCACGCCCGGTTTTGAGCTGATTCTTGTGTCGGCCGTATGGGGTGGCATGCCTGCTTTATATTTCTCTGTTCAACAACCGCCGAGTTCTGAGCTGACCTCTCGGCCGTCTCGGGCAGGTGTTAAGTTCTTTTCGCAGTGGTGACCCCATGCCCTGAGCTGAGCTAATATTCAGCCGTCTTGGGGGACCACCGCATTCTTTTTATCGACCCTGCCTCATGCTCCGAGCTGCTTTTCGGCCGTCTTGAGCAGCGGTTGAGTTACTCCGGCAACGTCCCAGAGCTGAGTTGTAAAGACCGTTCTGGTGGTCGCTGGTTTATTTGTTGGTCTCGTGCAAGGGTTTAGATGGTCACCAATCGTTGTTAATACTTCTGAAGATATGAACTTGCCATTTAAATATTGCTTCACTAATGACTTGCATATGCTATGATATGAAGATATGTTGTTACCGTTATGCTTTACAGTTGTTTTCATCGTAGCTGATCATTATTGTTGCTCATGTTATTCATATCATGTTCATACCAGTACCTCGTTCGTGTTGACCATATTCATGCTAAAGTGTTGTACCTATGCCTTGACATGTTCGTATCATATCTTGTTATGTGCTGCACTTACTTGGTAGCGGTATTTCATGTTCATATTATTGTTGCTATGACGTGGATCATATGTTATAAGAAAAAAATGTTGATATGCTCATGAACCTAATATGAACGTTGACCAAGTGCCACCGAACCGAGTTTCACTAGTGCAGCCACATTTGCCTGTGCGGGCAGGCCTTGATGCGGTATGCCGGTGGGCTTCTCTTATGCGTATTCACCAAAGTGGGAAGGCTACGCGCGGAAGTTACCCTTATCAGGTAACAGCGGTAGTCTTGACAGCTAGTATGTTTTGGGATCCCGTCCCCGTTTGGGACAAGTTTTGGGCCACGCGATGGTTGGAGCCATGCGATGGTCAGTGTTGGGATGACACCGGGCTACCCAGGACATGACTTGCGAAGCATGTCGGTGATGCGGTAAGGGAGACACTCGGTATATTGGTCTCGTTGGAGATGTCTAGCTCACTACTCGCGGGGCTGGTTCCAAGGATCTTGTGGGATAGGTTCCGGGGGTTTTGAGCGAAGGAAGAACTCCATGTGTGGGGAACGTGCGCAACTCTGCAGAGTCAAAATCTATTCGAATAGCCGAGTCCTCGGTCATGGGACACAGTTCGTACTAGGTCACACGAGGTCAACAAGAAATTGCTAATAATAAACTTGATAATGAAAGATTGGACCATTTGGGTAGTCATGCGATGACTCCAAAGCGGTGAGTGGTCATGAGGTGACCCGGATATCGAGTCAGGAGGACTCGATGGTAAGCTGCATGGTCATGCGATGACCATAAGTGTTTCATGTGTTGTTTATTCATGCACTAGTCTTAACCATGGTAGAATGGTCATGCTTAATATGTTTATATTGTTCATTCCATGTGTTATTGCTCTAGTCTTGCTCATGTTAGTATGCTAGATTCATCATGTTAATATTGCTTATGCCATGATTATGAACGTTGCTTAAGTTGCATTGCCCTGATAACGAATGTCACTCTAATAACTTAAAGTCATGCGTGAATACCATGGATTGCTTTGCTTATTGTATATGTTACTTGATTTGCTTGTTTGCGAGTACATTCAAACGTACTCACATGGCTTTCATCCCTGGCTATTCGCGTAGCCAGATTTTCAGGTTGCCTAAGGATTTGCTTTCCCTAGGAGGAGTCGAGCGTGTGCGGGCTAGGAAGAGTAACCCAGTCAGATCCCTGTGGATTGGAGCCGCTTCAAGTCCGTGCTGCCGTAGAGAGTTGTTATTCCGCTGCCCCTATCTTTGTAAAGAACCATCTATGGTGGTAATGTATTGATTCAAGCCACCCTGGGCTTATGAATCCTTTTACAGTTGTGCCTATGTTCTTGGTACGTGTTGAAGCGCACACACCAGAGTGATTCCTGGGCTGGTGTGTGGGCGACACTCGTCTGTGTATAGTGGTATACAAGCGGGGTGTCACAGGTTTTCTCATATTCATGAAGACTTAATAAATCTAGTATTTTTTTAAATTGACAAACGTTTATACAGTTTTTTGAACATGTTGTAAATTCACAATAATATCATAATATTTTTATTCTTTTGGAAAATAATAATAAAATGTCAGTTCGAGTAAGGTCATATTTTTTGGAAAAGGAGAATATATTAATATCGAAAAGATATCAATTACACCCGGCCTCTGCAACTACGTAATGCCTAAAAGGCAGTACGGATGCACTCAGCCAACAAATACAAAAAGAGAAGAAATTAAAAGAAAATTCCCGCTACAGAGTTACAATCTTTGCAGCAGCAGCAGCAGAACAACCCGCACCAAGTCAACACATGATGTTCAATTCTTCAAAAGCAACGCCTTCAAGAAGGAATCGGTGCCACGCACAACCAATTAAGGTCAGACCTTAGATTTTCACCCTGAAGATAGTCCACTGCCCTCAAAACAATGTCTTCAGCAAGACCATTGATAGGCACAACCAATTAAGGCCAGACCTTGGATTTTCATCCTGAAAAGTAGGACTTTGAACTTCACTCGTGTTGTCGTCCCCGCGTACATATTGCTGCCACGATTCTTGAAACTCTGAGCCAGTTCCTCATCAACGCAATACTCCAATCATCATTGCTAGTCCTCCAATCTCAGCCTTCCTGACATTCTCCGCCTCTGACTTCACCATGGATTTGCCCATGATGGCAACAGAAGAAGAGCTTCGCGCCACTCCTTGCGTTGCGGCCGAATCCCACCCGTTCCAGCAATCTCCAGGCACACGCCCATGGGAGTTCGCCGGCGAATCCTTCCGAAACCCGACACTCCGGCCAGATCAAAGAGAACATACGTCAGACAGATCTTCTTCTTTACGCGATTTGGAACCCTAGGACCGGTCATCCTTATTCACGGTAGCAGACCCCCACGCCGCTCCTATCCAATCCGCAACCGCCAGTTCGACCGTCGCCGGCACCGCTTGACGAATCTGGGCGAGGATAACCATCCTCCCCGAGGGAACACGCCGCACCCGCACCACCGCATGCCAGATGAGATCTGTGCCGCACGGGGAGCCACCGCGGTCGTGCCCCACCACACGCCGAACGCCGCGCACGTGCCGCCCGTCGTCGCCGAAGGCCGCCGTCTGGTGAAGACGCACTCCACGTAGGTCGGCCCCCACCAGAAGCATCCGCGAGAGAAGGTCGCTCGAGGAAGGCCGCGTGAGTTGGCCGGGGTGGGCCGGCGGCAGCTCGACGCCACCAGGAGCGCCCCTCGCGTAGCTGCTCGAGAAGAAGCCGGGTCAAGCCGCCGGCGGCGGCGTGAGGTGACGGCGCTGCGGTGTGGGGTGCGAAGACCGCCCCGCCGCCACCATCCCGGAGCGCGGCGCGGCTTCGCCGGCCGGCTCTCCAGCGACGGCAAGACGGGACCTAGAGAAGGCCTGCTTCTGCGGCGGCGGCAGCGGCTCCCCCGGTTCGCCAGATGCGGGCGACGCGGGGGTCAGGTCGAAGCGTTCATGGGACGCACAACTGGATTAGACCCTTTCATGCAAAACCACTTGAAAAACAATATAAGCTATCAAACGCCTCCATTCTTATGGTGTTTAGTAACTATATAATGATAAGTATGTCTGTAAATTTTATTAGAATTTCTTTAAACCTAAGAATTTGTATTCAAAATTTTCATATTTTGGCCTCCATAAAGCTCTAGCCCCATTTGTATTTTCTGTACGTGCCGTATTAATTGCACACCCACCCTCTCCCTCAAAATAAGAAGAATAAAGGAGAAACTCTCGATCAATTCACTTACGGCATCAGATTTCAGTAGGACAGTTGCAAGTTTGCAACACGAAGAGATCACACAGTCAACTATGAGAGAGGGAAGAGTAGAGATAAGCAACTCACTCAGTACCCAGCAAGAAGAAAACTCACTAATGCACAATATTCTTTTGAGAGAATCCACTCACTACTTTGTTTTTTCGGATTGAATCCACTCACACACCACAACGATCAATAAACAACCCTCCTCTTTTGTCTGCTGAAATCCTGGGTATACGGAATGGTCTATTCCTTGCTGCAAATTTGGGAGTGTCGAAGTTGGTGATCGAATCGGATAACTTAGAAGCAGTCCAAGCAGTGCAAGCATCTGACTACCTTGGTCCGGATACATCTGTGGTAGCTGATTCCAGAATATTGATGCAAGATTTCACATCTACTCTTATCAAGCATTGCTACAGGGAGGCAAATGGAGTTGCAGATTGTCTAGCAAAATACTCATTCACTAGTAAAGTTTCTGCTGTTTGGGATTCCACACCCCACTTTATTTCTCATCATATTGTGAACGACATGTCTATTATCTGAGGAATAAAGTGGTTTTACTGTCAAAAAAAAAAAACCCCTCCTCTTTTCCTTCACCAAACTTAAGGCCCAGGCTGGAAACTAGGCAGCCCATCAGCCCAGCACTTCCATACGGACACCCCCGATCGTCCTGGCCTCCCTCCCTGCAGCAGTGCAGCCGCTGCAGGCTATCATCACTGAAGAACGAGAACAGAGGCAACCACCGCCGAGACGACGGCGGCGAAGACCACCGCGTGGCGGCGATGCTGCCTCCCTGCACCGGACTTGGCGTCTGCGCTCTTCCCTCCGGAGGGTGTACCTGAAACGAGAAAGTTATACACAAACGTGGCTCAAATCTGTTATATGTCAAATAATTTTCTCTTCGTTTTTTGCGAATTTGTACCGAAGATTCTTGCACAGTTCTGAACTGATATACTAGTACGATGAACTGGAGTACGCTTTACTGAATAGCACCAGAACTGATGAGGCGCCCATAAAGAGCGAGCACGATCATGCATGCTGCCGGTACAATTAAGCAAAGAGATGCACCACTCATACGGTGGTCTGGTTACCCGGCAAGTTCAGTTAAGACCGGACACCGAAAGCACCACAGATTCAGGTACAGTTTTTATTTCTTCTTCTTTTTGGATTCAAAACGGAGATCGATTTAGGTACAGTTCTGGTTGGTGGTTGGTACGTGGCTACCCACCAAGTTCAGTTAGGCGGGCCATGGATAACCCTGCACGGCATTGACTGATGATCCCGTCACCGCCTCCGGCTAGAAATGAATGCGCACTGTTGCCTGTATCTTTCTGCCTGTATCTTTCTCGGGATTACTGCGGAGTCGCGTGGTCGCTGGCCGTCGCGCTCGTCCACGTCGCAGTCGTGCAAGCAAGCAGCGGGAAGCTGCTCATGCAGTCATCCTCATGCACATGTCGTGCCATGTGTGGCACTGGCGTCTAGAGACTAGAGTGTGCCGTCTAGTGTGGTGCAATAACTAACACGCGTTTGCTATTTCTCGGTCAACCGGAAAAAATCCGGTTCAGTCGATTTTGGCATGAGGTAGCACAATCCCGAAGAAGAAGAAGAAGAAGGAAGGAAGAAGAAGACTTAAGGGGTGGAGATTAGGTGCTCCCTAATGAACAAGATAGTTTTCCTCTTTGATTTCAAGGATCTAGCTCGACGATCAGAGAATATATGCTAGTACGAGCAGCAGTTTACTGGCTAGATTATATATGTACCGTTGTCGGTGGCGGGCGAAGTGGTGGTGGCGTTCTTGCCCTCGTGCTCGATCCCGTACTGCTTGAAGATCTCGGCCTCCTTGGAGTCCGGCGACATGTTGAGAATCTCTGCGTCCAAGAGCAACTTTGCTTAGGGTCGCCGGTGGCCGGCGGCGCAGCACCGGCCGATGGATTGGATATGTGACATGAGACATGAGTAGAGTATGGTACGTACTGGGGCAGTCGGAGAAGGTGGCCGGGATGTTGCAGGCCGAGGGGAGGTTCATCGCGCGGGTGACGTTGAACTTGACGCCGAGGGCCGGCTCGTCGCGGTCCTTGACCAGCACGCAGAGGCACTTCTTGCTGGCGCCCAGCACCTGCCGGAACCCGGAGCAGCAGTCCGGCGTGGGCGCGCGCGCCGCCGCCGTCAGCTGCACGTACGTCAGGCACGTCGCCAGCCCCATCAGCTTGTCCGTGCACTCCGCCCGGTCCGCCGCGAAGTCCGCGCCCGCGAGCCCGACCAGCACCGCCGCCATCAACGCCGCCACCACCACCGCACCACCACGGCGAGCCGCGAAGGCCATGGGTACCCGCTAGCTTGCTTGCTGATCGACCGCGACCGCACTGGGTTGGGGATTTTTTTTTCTGTTGCCGTCGTCGATATCGATCGTGTGGTTTGAGAGGTGTGGATGGGTTCTTGGGGTATATGTAGGAGAAGATGGACGTACACACACGGAGAAGGAAGTGTGGTGGTGGTGGGGCTACGACTGATTGGTCAGCCGGCCGGTCAGAGTGGTGAAATGGACGATGGATTGAACGAGAATGAGTGTGTGGGGTGCGTACGGCGGTGTGACAACGTGGTTGATGGAGTCGGGCCGGGTGATTAATTGGAAATGGTTGGGGAGGTTGCTGCCATGGCTGGCTGCCTAGCTAGCTAGATTGCGTGCGTGCGCGTTTGCTAGCTCGTGGGGTACATACCGTAAACTGTTCATGTATGGGTCGAGCTAGCTAGGCGGCGTACGTCTAATCAAACGTGAGAATTAAGTTAGCTAAAGCTCTAACCAAACTCTTATAGCAAGCAATTCCAACTTGATAAAAACAAAAGGACACTCACCGTAAGAAAAAGTTTCTAACCAGACATGAGAATGAGATGCATAACCACATAATGAGTGGCACAAATGACTGCATAGGCATTAATCGAAAGCTAGAGCGCGGAGCCGTGTGTTAATCATGGTATGGTTAGTTACACTGTCCAAGTTAGCTAGCCAGCGCCATGCCTGCGCTGCGTACACTCTGGAGCTGCTGGTGGACTTTGCAGTAATGGAGCGGCAGCACTGCATAGGCCCGGCCAACGGCACCACTGTTGGCCACCCGTACAGAGTGGTTTCATATGCACGCATGATCTTCACAATTCAGCACAATTTTTGCATGACGTTTTACTTTTAAAAAATTAAGCATTACAATGGTCTCTACATAACAAAGATGTACACACAATCAAATCAAGTTCAACCATAGAAGATAGAAGAAATAGCGAACTACATGAGCTAGTAACTGTAGAACACCTAAACCAGAGGAGAGCCAATCCAGAGATCATGTTGGCATCCATGTTCGGTAAAAGTACCGCTCACCTTATTCTTTAATCATGTACACACTTTCATAAACAGGTCTCGATTCTCCGCACGTTGTGGAAATGACAATGAATTAACGAAATTAGTGTACTAGTATTGCATGGCGTTGAACTATATAAAGGTTTTTCGGACAACGGACAAAAGTGTCGCCTACTCTACTCATTTAGAATGAAACTGTAACATAATTTTTGGGGTGGCCAAATATTTATTAATTGACTAGTTAAATATTTGTGTGATCGTTGCGGGCTACATTGTAATTAAATGAATCTAACAAATAATAACATTTTCTTATGTTTACCATCACAGTTCAACCAAAAAGCGCAAATATTTTTTTAATTGTTCATAAGGCTCTTTCAAATTGAAAGTACAAATCAATACACCACCAAAGTAATATTGGTACAGAGCAATGCAAAATAGGTGATCAGCAAATTCATCTATTCTACAAAGGGTGTGTCTAGATCTCAGTCGATTAAGACTTAACGCTTGCACGAATCTTCACACACGATCTCACGAATATAGCATTGACTGAGACTTCGTTAAGTCTTAGTCGACTGAGATTTAGCAATCCCCTTCTACAAAAGATACAACCAGTGTCTCACACCCTCTTTTCATCAAGTTATATTTTTAATGATGCTATTACGTAAAGCAAACCACAAAAAACATTTGCGTCATTGATTTTGATATTCGGGTTTCTATTAGAATTCCCTTTGGTTTTTCTTTAGCTGTTGCAGTGTAATTCACTTAAAAGTTCGAGCCTGACCTTTCAGTCATTATTTTGGTTCGAGCTCTTGGAGTTATGATCTTGCGTAATCATGGTTGATCAGGTTGTTTGTTGATCGTGTAGCTCAGCTTGACCTTTTGTCGAGGGTTAATGTCATGCTTTCTAGTCCACGTAGTTGGTTGGTCCTTTTCAGGTTCCTTTTAATGAAATACAGTAATAGAGGAAGGTCTCACTTTTAAGTGAATTACACTGCAACAGGAAAGGTAATTAACTATCCATATTAGAGGAGGAAGATACACTGCTACACATAATAAACCGTCCGCTTCAACAAACTTGAGGCCCAGGCTGGAAATTAAGGCTGGAAATCACGCAGCCAAGCGCAGCAGAATCGTGCACACCTACACTTCCGATCGAGTCTCGTATCTTGGTTGTTCCTGCGGTCGCAGCCAGACTCAGCATCATGCGTGAACAAAGAGGGAGGCGAGTAGCGGCGAGGCGACGGCGGCGGCCAAGACCACCGTGTGCCTCCATGCGCCGGACGCCACGTTTGCGCTCTTCCCGCTAGCGGTGCCTGGAGAACAAGCCACGACGCACAAGGAATTAGTTATACACAAGTACTAGTACGTAGTCTTAGTTTAAATTTAAACTGAAATCATGTTATCTGTTTGTAAACGGAAAGGATATTTATTATGTAAATACGTACAGTTTAAGCTGGATAGACTTGTACGTGCACGAACTTACCGTACGTAATAGGTTCCAAGGAAGGTCCTAAATTTAATTTACATGCCTAACCGTACGTGCAACCGGAATTAAGCGCACCGAATCATGCATGCATGCTGCCGGCGGTACGGGTGCAGTTACATAAAGCAGTCGTTACTGAGTGGTTTCAGCGGCGTGCCATGTCAATTAGCAGGGGCATATACTTATATGGTCACCAAGTTCAGTTAAGACACTAATCCAAGTTCTAAAACAGACAAAAAAAGACACTAATCCAAGTAAGTATACCGGCCGGGTACATACATGTACGACACGTGCACGGTTGGGTGGGGGCACACCTGCATGCACCGCATTGACCACTCCCGTCACTGGAATGAATGCGTACTGTTGCCCATATCTTTCTCGACATAAAGTGCCGGCCGAGCCGTGTGGTGGCTCGTCCATGTCGGGCTCGTGCAAGCAAAGCAGCAGCAGCAGCAGCAAAGCTCATGCCCCAGCCCATGCCATGCATCATGCATGCATGTAGGGTGGTACTACGTTCTTCCAGTCTCAAGTTGTGTAGTATGATTCAAAGAAACTATGGTGATCAAGAGCTTAGTTATATTCGGTCGATCGTTCTGGGCAGAGCACGTAGTAGTAGTAGAATTTACCGGTGGCGGCGGCGGCGGCGGTGGGCGAAGCGACGGTGGCGTTCTTGCCCTCGTGCTCGATCCCGTACTGCTTGAAGATCTCCGCCGCCTTGGAGTCCGGCGCCATGTTGAGGATCTCTGCGTCCAGAACAAGAAGCCAAATATTTAGCATGCACGCACCGACGCACGCACGGTGGCGCAGCTGATCGGAGGAGGATCGCTACGTACTGGGGCAGTCGGAGAAGGTGGCGGCGATGGAGCAGGCGGAGGCGAGGTTCATGGCGCGGGTGATGTTGACCTTGATCCCCAGCGCCGGCTCGTCGCGGTCCTTGACCAGCACGCACATGCACCGCTTGCTGGCGCCCAGCACCTGCCGGAACCCCGAGCAGCAGTCCCGCGTCGGCGCCGGCGCCGTCGCCGTCAGCTGCACGTACGGCAGGCACGTCGCCAGCCCCATCAGCTTGTCCGCGCACTCCGCCCGGTCCGCCGCGAAGTCCGCGCCCGCCATCCCGGCGGCCGCCGCCATCACCACCACCACCATCAACATCGCACCACCACCGCTACGGCGACCTGCCAGAGCCATGATTCTGCTGATCGAGGATTGATTGATCACGGCTCAAGGGTTTGCGTGGCAACTCCTGAGCGCAGTGCAGTGCCGTGCAAGTTGCGTCGTCGAGCGATCGTGTGGTTTTGCGTGTGGCGACGTGGTCTACCTAGGCTTGGGTATATATAGATGTCGCGTACGCACTGTGGTACGGCCTGCTGGTCATTCACCCGTCGTCAGACAGACTGTGAACTATACTAGATTGATCGAGAAGATGAGGGTGGTGCGTACGGCGGGCGGTGTGGCAACGTGAGTGATGGATTCATGGAGGATGTGATTAATTGGAGTTGGTTGGGAAGGTGGCTGGCTGGCCTAGATTGCGTGCGCCTCTGCCCTCTGCTCGTGTGGGGGCATGTACCGTCAACTGTAGTACACATTATATGAGTCCACCTAGCTAGAGAAGAACGAGGGCTAGGTGCTGTACGTCTAATTAAACTCCAAAGTTAAGTTGGAGTACTAGACATGTTACTATCATTTTGTGAATCAAATATAACATTTAGGAGATTTTGTCGGAGATGCTGCCCTTTGGGTGGGCGGCCAGTGAGGTCATATGGTGAGGGAAAAAACTTTAGAGGTACATTAAAATATTGACTGAAAGGATAATTAAATGGTGTGCTCTTTTTCATTAACATAAAAGAAGGGTCTCGATGACCCCTGCTGCATTAAATCAGTATGTCGGTACAACTTGCAGAGAAGCCCCCGAGGAAAGTATGAATAGCAACATGGGGCTTATCAAAGCTGGCCAAACGGGCCTGATAAATGGGCTGGCACGTAAGCCTGCGTGCCTGGCCCGTCACGGGCCGGGCCGGCACGCCAATAAACGGGTCGTGCCAGGTACGTGGCCCGCCTCGGGCCGTGCTTGGGCCGCAAGGCTAGGCACGCGGGTCGGCCCGGCACGACACGTTTAACTTTTTATATATTTTTCATATTTTTTTAAATATATATTACAATACCTAGGCTTAATAATACCTAATAATATAATATTTTTTAGAGATATAAGGGCTAAACGGACCGTCTGTGAGGCACATTTATTAAATGTGCCGTGCTTGGGCTTGAAGGTCAGGCACGCGTGCCGGCCCGTCCCGGCACGTTTATTAAACGTGCCTAGCGGGCCGTGCCGTGCTTGGCACGTTTAAGTTATACCGTGTCGGGCCGGCCCTTTGGCCAGCTCTGGGGCTTACAAATCACAACTATGTCCCTAAAACTAATCGTATAAACGCGACCAGGTCCCTGAACTCCGATGAGGCGACGAATCCGCCGCCAGTCCCGGCCAGCAACGACGCATCCGGAGATGAAAGCACTTGGACACGAAGTACCGAAGAATGCCGAGATCTCGAGGCTACTAGGCCTCCCCTTTGGCACAACGGCCGAGCGGTTGAAGATGCGCAGACGCAGGCTTGCTCTTGTCGTCGTCTTGGCGTGGCACGACCGCCTTCCGTCTAATCCTGGCCATGGGCAGCCCAGCCCGGGCTTACACGTCGGGCCGGGCTCGGGCCTAATTTCGGGCCAAATACACTAGCCAGGGCGGGCTCGGGCTTGTAGAAGACGTGAATTAACGAAGGATCGGACCGGGCCGGTCGGGCCAAGTCGGGCTTTGTCGGGCTCGGGCTAGGCTCGGGCTCGATTTTTGTAGATTGTTGGTCGGGCCGGGCCGGGCTCGGGCCTTGCTTTTTCTGCGTCGGGCTTTGTCAGGCCCGGCACGAGCCCGCCCCGTCCCGGACAATGGCCAGGTTGACTTCCGTCCAAAGAAGTTGATGGGTAACCGTCCGCCTGCCGGCGCAACTCCATCGAGAATGAGCTATTGTGAGAAGCAGCAACAAGTCTAGGAGTAGCCCTTCCTTGATGCGCGCCGAAAACCACCGAACCCCCATCCCCACGATGGACGTACAGATCGGGACGGTCAGGAGAGCACACGCAGAAGAACCACCCTCATGTGGATACAAGTGAGATTATAAGGGGAGGAGCTCTAGATGAGTCCACTTCACCGCCGTCCACTATGGATTCCGGGGGACAAAGACCAATATCTAGATCCCACGGTCGCTCGCAAGACTCGGGGAAGACTCCGATAGGAAGAAAAATGAACTGGATATACATCCTACCGACGAGCACACCCTCCCTCCTAACTCACCCCAACCAGCGACGCCGACGGAGGGGAGAGGAGAGAGGGGGCCGCAAACTAGGTAGCCAAGTCTGTGCTCTCTAGTTAGAGCATCTATAGTGTTCCCACACCCTTCGATACGTTCAGATAGATGGTTCGATCATTGATTGATAATTTTTTTGACCCAAGTGAAAGACTAAGCGATCGGGCTGATCGGCACTTTTCATATTCAACTTAAATCTGGAGCTGACATGAGAGGTCCGGGCGCATTCGTCAACCTTTACCTCATATATACTCCTCCACATCCGCTCTTTGAACGGAATCCTAACCACTCTCCGTTCCACTACATTCCGGCCCCAAGCTCCCTTCTGGCAATCTTCGGCTTTCTTCAACTTGATGGGCAGTGGATCTGAGTCCACCGTAACCGATCTGTGGAGTGGGACCTCATCCAGTAGGGGAGAAAGGCGCCAGGCAAAGAGGGCTCTGGCCTAAGGCGTGATGAACTTATGCTTTGTTTACTGTACATACAATAGCACTGTTTGACATTATTTCACACTGTAGCTACCATGTTGGTCTGGGGCGTGGGATAATTCTAGCTCCGCTACTGACCTCATCCCATGCGAGCAGAAGGAAATGTACATCCGCATTGCGCTTCTCCACACCTCAGGAGGAGATCGACCGACAACGGTCGGAGTCAGTCCCCCCGGGAATCCGCAACGTCTTGGCAAAATGGCAATTGGGTCCCTATGCTTCGATCCTACACTTATAGACAAGTTCGTACATAGAATTTGTTCGTAAGTGTAGGATTTTTATTTTAAAATACCCCTTCCATGTTTGAAATAAAGACATGGAAGTTTTATTTAAAGCCAGGTTATGTATTATTTGATCAAATTCATAAAGAAATTTGAATAAGAGTTCCAACGTTTAACTTTTACCACAAAAAATAGTCAAGCCAAAAGTTATACATGCAGATCGAAATGTTTGTTTGCCATAGTACTTATAAAGCATACAAATAGTAATATGTAGTCCTTCCGTCCTTGAAAGAGTGTAGTTCCAATTTTGTTGGAAAGTCAAAATTTAAAAATTTTAATCATGATTATATAAAAATACATTAACATTTATACCATCAAATTAGTATCATTAAATTCGGTATAAAATATGTTTTTATTATGTAATTGTTTGGTTTCACAAGTATTGTTATATTTTTGTGTAAACTCAGTCAAAGTTTAAAATAGTTTGAATTCCCAAAAAAGTTGAAAGTACAGTCGAAGGTACTACTACACTTATAGACATTTATTGATAAAAGCTACTACCTGTACGTAGACTGTACACTCGAATCTTGAGAATGCACTGTTCTTCCTCACCCTTTTTCTTCCAAACGGAGCAATGTTCAATTATGGTTTGGTTAAACAGTCCAGGTTAGGGCCATGACTCCGCTACGTACGTACACGCTGGAGGAGCTGGCCTGTGTAATAGGCCCGGCCAGCGGGGTCATTGTACACAGCGGTTGGTTTGTGCACAACTTGCATCATGCATGACTCGGTGCGTATTATATATGCAGAGTTTCATAGTTCGAGGACCTAGGTGACACCCCTAAAATAGTTCAAGGACCTATGATACACTTCACTTTAAAAATTAAGACTCAGCTAACAGATACCTCAAAGCACATTTGTTTTAAACAAATTAGCTTTCCAACCCTTAACAATTTCCTATCTAACATATTTTTAGTCCGAAAGAGAGGCATTCTCATGAAAAATGGAGACTGCCCACCTCTCACATTCATGGAGTGGCCGATTGGCCCAATTATGTGTATAAAACACGTTGTCAATGTGCAAACCCCTAGCCCACCCAGCCCACACCCATTTACCTCGCCGATGCCTCTGATTTGGCCCTCTCTACCGTCGCCACCTTCCAGTAGGTCAAGGCTGGGTCCATCGGTCGAGCTCCACTACCTCCCCTACACCACCACCGTTTTTGCGCCAATTTACTCAACTCTCGCATCACCAACTATCTTAAGCACATGATGAGTACAACCATTTCCTTATAATGTGGTACCTTTGTCCAATTATGCAATTGACTAGTTTAAATTAGAAATTTTCAACCTTATAAAAATTATAAGGAAATGGAATAAGCGGATACTTTTTGAAGTGTTAATGATTGCTGGTCGACCACTGGACTGCCCAACAGCAAAATCGCTGAGAACACTGCACTACTAGAACCAAAATGCCACCACATTTATGGACTACATTTATATAGTTCGATGTGCAAACAGTGTCACTTTGCTTAATCATGTACGTACATGTCGCTAGTGAATCTTCTAGCCCATACATGAGCTCCATCACCCGCCGCGGGCGAACAGTGCCAGTTAGGAGCAGTAGCACAAATACGACACTGACAGCATTAAGAGCTGATTAGTTAAGGGATGATGAGCTGAGCTCTGAATGATGCATCTCCCTCCTTGATGGCGTCCACCACCCTCACCCTCCCATCCGTTTGGCCGGCCGGGCATAATTGGCTCCGACGACGACGTTCCGATTAGCTAGGCTGCGTTGCGTGCGCGCGTGCTCGGCATGCAACTCGTGACGCTTATTCTGCAAACCGGGGAATGGCTATGGGTATTAGCTCTAGCTAGCTGCCTTTCCACGAATTCAATTCGAGCTCAGCCAGAAGGAGAGACCGACGTTAGGACGAGAGCTTTTAGTCTGTTGCGTCGACAACGACGCTCCAACGAGAGCCCTAGAGCCTAGCCTGCAGCTCTTGTGACAGTGCTAGTGGTAGCCGAATTTGCCCGGCCAATCGAGATCAGAGGATGGCTCTTGAGATGGATTGGACTGAACTGCACTGAAGCCAACTGATGCGTGGGGTTTGCTCGTTCGTTTTACGCAGTGAACGCCTCCTTTCGTAGCATTTTACTTGTTTTCCTTTTTATTGTGAAATGCTACGAATGGTAACTTTAGTAGAGCCATCATATTGACAGCCTGCGTATCACATATGAAGCGCGTTTCATATGAATTTGGAGTCTGTGATGACAAGGGATGAACATAGAATCATCATATTTGATGTCTATATAATCGAGCGATTCATTCGTCAATGAGACATGTATTTCTCTCCAATCTTCCTGTCATCCCATGTCAGATGGGGGCCCTTTAAAGTTTTCTTCACGCCACATACAGTTTGCATATAACTGTCATGTGGAGTGCGCCTCAAAAGGCAACCCCAAGACACCATACATAGCAACTTTAACGCCAACTATGAAGGATGCTCCACAAATTATGTTGATTACTGACAAAATGGCGACTCAGCGAAGTATTTGTTTTTACGAAAATTGATACAATGATGGTTATCATGGTGATCAGAGAGATATGCCGACTTTGCTAAAGTTCTACTTCTTTCATACAAATTATATATTAGATGAGCGATACTTATCATGGATTGGAAGTACAAAGAAAGCAACTCTTTCCTTGCATTCTTTCTCTTCTACCATCTTTCCTATTTAAATCAAGTTTTTTTTTCAGATTAAAGCAAAAAGGGTGTAATATAAGATTCTTCATTCGGGAATAAGTTCGTCTAGCTAGCTGGACCTGTGATGTTTGATGGACATATATCCAGCTATATGTAACTAGCTAGCTGCATGTACTGACAAGAATGATCAATGATCGATGATCGACGCTAAATGGAGACCAGTTTGTTTGGGCGCGTACATCATGGGGTACGAGCAGTGCTCGTATATTTTTGAAAGGAGAGAGCCTAATTAAGCCCTGGTGGTTGCATTATTTGGGTGGTCACCATACTGTTTTTGCGCAGGCACCGTATTGTGAACTAAGCTATGCTCCTACGTTTCAGGAGTTCCTACCAAACCCTAATCCAACAATCACCACGTGTGCATAGCTCTGGATTAACCACGCCCAGTGATCAATCGACTGACGAACCTTAACTATCCCAGCGCCGGCTCAATTGATCTTGACAAAGCCATCAGTTGCATATAATAAACCCGACCTGAGAATCTGAGATGGCAATGGTACGAACAGCAAGGCGTTGGTTATGTGGCTCGATCGTGCTAGAGACGTCCCCTGCACGTACCTCCATCATTCCGTTCGTCAACAAAACAATGGCGGATCAGTTCAGTTTTGCAGCGGATCAAAACGTGATGGGTACAGTGCAGCGATCGACCAGGCGCGGAATGATGCGCGAGACTGGCACTGAAAGCGAGAGAGAGAGAGAGAGTTAACGCCATGAATATGTGCTAGCTGCTTGCTGCTAAAGCTAAGCTGTCGCTGTGACCCGCGCACCACGTTGTTTGTTTGTTTGCATCGTCACTTAGGAGTACGCTGGGTTGTGGACGGGAGCGGCTCCACGCATCCTCGTCGGCGGTCGATCATGGGGCATGCATGTGCGAGTCGACGGCGGCGGCGTCATCACGGCGGAGCTGCGTCGCTGTACGGGTGGTTCGCGGTTGGCATATCGAATCTACTCCCTCCGATCCATAATAAGTGTCGCTCATTTTGTACTAATCAGATGTTTATTATGGATCGAAGCAAGTACTTATTATTGTTACAGATCGAAGAAGCGGCATGGCAGTTTGGAGGAAACTTCTTTCTTGGCAACTAACTGTTCAGTTCCCTCCAAATCGCGCAGTGGAAAGGAGGAGATTCGAATTAGGATTTCGCGGGAGCCGCTCATAACTTGCAAGGATTTTATTTGTGGCCAGACAGACACGGCGGCCGGTAGGTAGGGGTTCTTTTCGCCTTATTCATTTCGCGGCACCACACCTTGAGTCCTTGAGTGATGATGACGATGACAATGACGACGACGATGGATATCCGGGCAATCACGCTCTTGTCTCTACTTGGTCGTCTCGTCGCTCGCGGTGACCCGACGCGAGAGTCGGCAACGCCATGAGGGCGCGCCGCGCCTTAACTGAAGAGAGCACCATTATTCATGGCAGATGCTAATTGGACAGCTCAGTGTCTTAACTGAAAGGCTCAACGACCCATTGTTCCATCAGAGTTAGTGTATCTTTTGGATTGGACACGACAGTTATCTTTTCCACAGATTTAACATGGTGATTACCTATGTGCAACTGCAACGGATGATGCATATCATATCATATCCCTTTGATGCGTGCCCATCAGCCCACACAGTGTTAACCAGTAACTACTACTGACCTCCGCCACAAGTTGAGAGATGATACGAGGCCTGTGATCAAATCAGTGCCCCGTCTCAATCTTCTTCACAAGGACATGATTTAAATGGGCACGGCAAGAGTCATCATCTCAAAGTTCATGGGGATCGAATCTGCGGTCCATTCTTCGGAGCGGCGCAACTGGCAAAACATTCAATTAAAACCATACGAGTATTTTTGATCTCACAATCCATTGATGAGGCAACCGTACAGGATCGAGCCACGCATATCTAGCATTAAACACTAGGGCAAAAGTCGCCATCAGATGCTTGTACAACTTCGTCTGGTACACGGCGAAAACGATCGAGGGAAGAAACAACAATTGTACACTAGCCTGCTACTATGCAAAACTGCACTGGACTTTCTTGCTTCACAGGTGAGAACTGACGATTTATACAGCGTGTTCCGGTAGATCACGATAGCTTGGCCGCATCGGCGTCACTTAACTCCTTGGCTTCGTAGTTGAGTATCTTGTCGAGCGGGAGGAAATACGGTGCTAGAAATGCCAACATGATGCTGATTACTGCTGCGAGTCCAACCCACCAGGCAAAGTGAGGGATCCCCAGCAGAAGTTCATCACAGACTGCAGAGCAACGGAAATCAGAAAGAACAATTTGGATTAGAAATGCTACTTAATTTAGGTGCTCTAAGGAATACATCAAAGGGCCAGGCAATGACAACCAGAGGCAAAGAAAGGGAAAATTAGATGCTAATCTGCGATTAGTTTCACATAATCAAAAGTCTGAATCAAACTGTTCAAGGAAACTTTATCCAAAGCAGACAATGCTAAGCGGAGGCAAATAAAAGGAAAACTAGATGCAACTAATTTCACATAATCAAAAGTGTGAATCGAACTATTCCAAAGGAAGCTCTGCACACTACCTGTCTCTGTAAATTCCTTCATATGGCGACCACAACCAATTAATTTGTACTAATAAAAATCAATGTTTAAGTGAATATGTGCAACAACTAGTGCACCAGACAGGGTTGCGCCTACTTATTGATGCTAATCAGATGGCCCCGGAGTAACTACGCTTCCCTTCACTGCTTTGTGGATATGATAGTTCAGTGCTTATAGTTATTGATCAATGTGTACTGTACACTGTACAGTAATACCACTGTGCTTACTCATTTACGCTAATTCACATGGCCTTCGAAAAACAAAGCCTACAATCTACATGCGTGTAAAAAGTTTGATATGAACCTACAACTAATGTATGTGTACAGTACCACTGTGCAAGAACGTGCTTGAGATATTATAGATTGAGTACAGCTTCTTTAGAAATACAACTACTGAAGCAAAAAGGAACCAACGTGCAGAATTCAAGTAATAAAAGTATAAACAACTAGAAAAATATCATAACTCAAAAACCATAGATCTCTACTAGGCCAATTTTCTCATGATAACTTTAAATTTTTGATCTACAGCCAATGATACATCATTCTCCATTCTGAACACAAGTTCAGCTGGTTTCTTTCTTATAGCGAAAGGGAGCAGATTCATTAGGTACGACTACATACAGATGAAGCAGACTTTTGCACAACCATACTAATTCGATTCAGATGTAAATACAGATGAACGGACGGAGTATGTAATAAGATTATAAGGCCAGCTAGTGCGGATGGGAAGAAAATTTGTTATATTTTATTACCAGAAAACAAAACAGAATGTTTCACACCTGAATGTAAATATCAAACATTCATGCTAAACTAAACTTACTAGAACAGCACACAGTTTACTACCATTTTCGTTCCAAAATTATACAGTTATCATGGAAAAAGCATAATAAGAACATATAGATTGAACAAGAGGAAAACGTGAATAGTGAAAGAAAATGGAGGATCCGCTACCAACTGTTAGGCCGATAGGTTAGTGAATACCGGTTTAGTTTCCCTTAAAATGGTTACTTTATGTGGCTTATTTATGGTTACTTTATGTTACAAATCATTCTCCAATTGAACACAAGTTCAGCTGTCATCTTTCTTACAGCAAAAGCAGGCAAATTCATTAACTATCGCGCAAATGAAGCAGAATTTTGTACAATCGTACTGATGCGATTCAGAAGTAATAATATTCATCAGGTCAGGTAGTGCCAATGGGAGCGAAATTTCTTATATTTATAACAGAAAGACAGAACAGAATGCTTCGCTCTTAAAATGGGAACAGCAGACGTCGATACTAAACTGAACTTACTAGAACCACACACAGTTCACATTTCTTGTTCTCATGCAATGTGCATGATGACATATAGATTGCATGTAAAGAGAAAGTGAATAGCGAAAATAAAACGGCGGATCTGCTAGCAACCTTAGCCTGATAGGTTAGGAAATAATGTTTTAATTTTCCTTGAATTATGGTAGGCGGCTTATGTTGATATCGTTTAAATGTTCTGGCTGCAGATCATCTCCATCATAATACAATTTATCACACAAATCAGCATTTAGGCTCACTAGTGCTCCCGCCGTAAACTAATATAAGATGTTTTAGATTATTAGCTTAGTTATCTAAAACATCTTATACTAATTTACAGAGAGAGTACTTGTTAGTGAGTTATTTTGTTTTATGGAAGATGTTCTACAAATTTCAAGTCCTTTACAACTTAGATAAACAGGGAAATGGTACCGAGCACTGATCGGTGAGCAACCAAGGTTTCAAATACACGATGATGCTCATAGCAAAGATCCATTCTATGGCACAGCACAAAATTAACACTAGAAGCAGTCTATCATGCCAATGGGTACTGGCTAATCACTGAAATGCAAAGAGACAGCGGTACAGGCTAGCATACCAATGTTGAACAGGGCAAGCTCCCTCTCCTTCACATTTGGCTGCGCAACCACGCCCTCAGGCTCCACCGTGACAAGGACATAAACCTAATATTTCAATCACAAAACAGCCATTGTAAATCACCCCACCAAGGCGCGCCACCCAGGTTCTGCAGCCAAGCAACAAATTCTAGCTAAGAAGTCTCTGAACACCAACCGGCTCGGTGCTCTCGGCCTTGAAGATGATCTTCTCCGTGTTGAGCAGCCTCCTGTTCTTGCTCCCCTGATCCTCCTCCACAGCGTCAGGATCGTTCACGAGCCGGATCGAAAAGCTAGATGGTATCTGCAACCACAAGCAACACATTCATGAATGTTCCTGTTTTTTTGTTCACAGCAAGTGGGAAGGGTGAGAATGAGATCGTACGGAGGCCGGGTAGGAGATCTTGACTTCGTACCACGCGGGCGGCCGGAGCCCGGCGATCCTGTAGATCCTCCGGCCGTGGCGGAGCGGCATCGTCTCGGCCACAAGCTCATCTCCGACGGTGAGGGCCCTGGCTTCCACTTCCGCCTCCAGGCTGCTGCGGGGGGCAAAGCTGTTGACGAACCGTAACCGGAAGAGGCGCGGACGGGGACAGATAGTGGGGCGCACCTGCGCGCGGAGGAGAGAAGAAGGAGGACGATCAGGAGGAGGACACGCTGCGGCGGCATGGCGAGGAGGGCGGCGGCGGCGGCGGGGATGGCATCCGCGCGGGCTCCCTCCGGCGACGGCGACCGCGTCGGGGAAGCAGTGAGTGAGGGTGAGCCAAGGATTAGATGGGCCTAAACGGTACTGTCTGCGGGCTATCTATAAGCGAGAATGGCGGCCTTATGGGCCTTTAAATGACCTCAGCCCGGTGTGGCCCATTCAGACGACAACAGCCATCCCCAAACCCTAGCCCCCAACCCAAACCCTCACCTACATAAGCCACTCTCCCTCCGCCCGCCGCCGCCTCCTCTCGTCTCCCCTCTCTCTCTCTCGCCTCGTCCTCTTGCAGGGAAGCTCGTCGAGGTAAGCGCATGGCCTCCCACGAATCGTATTTGTTGCCGCTGCTCGGCCGGATCTGTTGCTGAGGCTTGGTTTGCGTCGCAGATGTCGTCCGAGGCGTCTAAGGTGGTGGTGCCGGAGTCTCTGAAGCTCAAGAGGAAGCGGGAGGAGCTCTGGGCCTCCGAGAAGAAGGCCAAGGCCGTCGAGGAGAAGAAGAAGTCGGGCGAGAACCGCAAGGTCATCTACGCCCGCGCCAAGCAGTACGCCGAGGAGTACGATGCCCAGGTCAGATCGCTGCTCCCGCCCGATCCGTTTGCGCCCTTAGCTGTCGTTCGCTCGTGGTTAGATTTTCGCTCATGCGTTCGGATCTGTCACTGATTCGTGTACTCGCGGGTGGATTTCAGTATGTGCTCCATTTGTTCTCTGCGTAATCTTAGATATGTTGTAGGGATTGACACTTGCATACATGTGATATTCGCTTGCCGTGATGCTGATGTAACCTAAAAATGAGCTTAATTCCATAGTGGTGTGAAAACCATGTATGCTGTTGTATGTGCTATAGTTTTTGTGATGTCCAATCCATTGCGTGTTGAGGTAGTGACCTAGTCCAGATGTCCAGGGTTTAGCAGGAAAAATGCAATCGAACGACCTGCATTTTAGCCTTTCTTCAAATTTGACGCTCTGTTGATAGCCTTAGCATAAAAGATCATTGAAATGTTTCCTTTTGCCTGACGCTAATCATTAGTGTGTGTGTGCGCCTCTTATAACTTTGCCTGTGAATAGCTCAACCATGGGAAATGTCCTGATGCTGCTTTTGCTTACAGGACAAGGAGTTGGTTAGCCTTAAGCGTGAGGCCCGGATGAAGGGTGGGTTCTATGTCAGTCCTGAGGCTAAGCTGCTGTTTGTTGTCCGAATCAGAGGGTAAGTCATGCCACATTGCCTGTGTATGCCATGATATGTATGTTGTGACCATTTCTGGCTTAAGTTCGTACTAATCTTGGCAAATGGTTTGGCTGCAGTATCAATGCCATGCACCCAAAGACCAAGAAGATCTTGCAGCTTTTGCGTCTGAGGCAGGTGGGTCTCCCAGTTCTTTGGTTGTGTCAGTCACATCTCCTGTTTGTAATGATGGCTACTTGTGTTAATTGTTCCAATTGTTGATTTTGCAGATATTCAATGGAGTGTTCCTGAAGGTCAACAAAGCCACCATCAACATGCTGCGCAGGGTTGAGCCATATGTCGCATATGGGTATGTTCGAAGTGTACATTGTTGGTTGTGTTGGGACAAGCTTTAATGAATGAAATGCTGTTACCATTATCCAGCTTGACTTGCTTGGAACAAATTTACAGTACCTATAATATCATTCTGTTAGAACTTTGATTAGATCTTTTTTAGCCATTTCTTCAGACTCAAAGCAAACACTTTGTGAAAAGATTAGTCTGAAACTAATTTCCTGAATCAACCTTTGCATTTGTTAAGCTGATTATAGCTGTGAAGCAAATTCTAGTTCATGAATCAACCCTATATCTCAGTGCAACTAGTCAAAAGATGTGTGGCATTGCTAGAGTCTGTGATATTGCATTGTAGCTAAATGGACAAAATAATTATGTTTGTAGGTACCCGAACCTGAAGAGTGTGAGGGAGTTGATCTACAAGAGAGGTTATGGAAAGCTCAACAAGCAAAGGATTCCTTTGACCAACAACAAGGTCATTGAGGAGGTAAGCAGTCACACTTGGCTCTTGCATCATTTGACTTTCAAATGCAACTGTTGGGTAATTCTGACCATCTTGTTCTATTAATAACAGGGTCTTGGAAAGCACAACATCATCTGCATTGAGGACCTCGTCCATGAGATCTTGACTGTTGGCCCGCACTTCAAGGAGGCAAACAACTTCCTGTGGCCATTCAAGCTGAAGGCGCCCCTTGGAGGCCTAAAGAAGAAGAGGAACCACTACGTTGAGGGTGGAGATGCTGGCAACCGTGAGGACTACATCAACCAGCTTGTGAGGAGGATGAACTAGGTGGTTTATCATCATTGATTACCCCTTGTGTTCAAGTGATGTTTTGTTTGTTAAGCCTGCTATACATTAGGAAGCGGACGGTGTATGCAGTTTTGATATTTCGGAACCATGCATGTTTGGAAGAATCTGACTCTGTATGTGGAGGTTTTGAGATGCGAATTTAATGCCTTCTGCTAATGCGCCTAGTTTGTCGGCTTTGTACTAGTATGTTTGTATTTCATTTACGGAGTAAAACTACTATTTCAGTTTTAGGTTGTTTTGAGGTTTAATTGTTTGGAATGTATGGGAGATGAAGGGAAGGTTGGAAACAGTCCGGTCTTAGATCCGAATGGGAAGAATCAAATCAAATGCCACGCAATGGGTACAGAGCAGAAACTTTGCAGGTGTTTCACCGATGCGAGTAGAAATTGTAAGATTTCACTACGATTCTGGCAGAGAAGGAGCGCTAACCGAAAATAATCGGTGTCTAAAAGGAACAACAAGAATACCACAAATATTTCATCGATGCACGCTCGCAATCAAAGTTACAGGCTTCTTCATATCTTCATTGTTAGAAGCATTTGAAGCAAAATGGTTCAATTAACGCTCCAATCCAATTAACTCTTACTGTGTAAAATCTGCCAGATAGAACTTCTCAACCATTTTCCATATGTCCTTAGTATTGAAAGATGCAAATCCAACTTTTGGTATCAAATTAACACTGATAGATAAAAAGACTCATCACTTTTTCATTGAAATTCAAATTCAACTCATTCAATTGGCTGTCCAATGGTTCTAGATATATCTCAACTCAAAAAAATGTTCTTTAGTAAAATTACCAGCTAGCCGACGAGCACGACCGACACGTAACATATATGTCTCATCCATATCAGGAATATGCCAGACCTTTGCATTTTAACTGAAACATCGAGGAGCGTGGCCTTTCCCTTGGAGCCAAGCGTTGAAGACATTGACGTTTCACTTCAAACACCAAGCAATTCCACCTGCCATGTTGGTTGGTCGAAAGGGAGACCCAGAGTGATAAGCAAACGAATCAACCTGCCAACCATGTTATAGATCGTACAACGTTCTATCACAGCGAGGCATCTACAAAGTGCAATCAAAGTTGCAGGCTTCTTCAGATATTCATTGTTAGAAGCATTTGAAGCAAAATGGCTCAATTGATGCTTCAATCCAATTAACTCTTGATGTGTAAAATCTGTCGGATAGAACTACTCAACCATTTTCCATATGTCTTTAGCATTGAAAGATGCAAATCCATTATTTGGTAGCAAATTAACACCGATAGATAAAATACTCATCACTTTTTCATTGAATTTCAAATTCAACTCATTCAATTGGCTATCCAATGTTGCTAGAAATATCTCAACTAAAAAACAATGCTCTTTAGTAAAATCATCAGCTAGCCGACAAGCACGACCTCCACGTAGCATATATGTCTCATGCATACTAGGAATATGCCATACCTTGGCATTTAACTTGAAATGTCGACGAGCGTGGTCTTTCCCTTGGAGCAAAACGTTGAAGACATTGACGTTTCACTTGAAACACCAAGCAATTCCATCTGCCATGTTGGTTGGTCGATAGGGACAACCAGATGGCAGGCCATGGCCAAACGACATGGCCCATGGCGTCTCCAGGCCAACACAAATGCCACAATGGATGGTATCACAAAAAAGATCAGATCATGAAAAACTTTTAGAGTGAGGCCAAATCGCGCTAATCTTTGACCAAAATGTCAAAACATTGATTTTAACCACATGGGATCCAAACCAGGAAAAGTAGAAGGCTGGCGAGAGGATGGTGGATGTAGAGATAACTTCCAGATGGCATGATCACATCTAATTTGTCTCAAAATCATCGTACTCATCAACCATGAAGAACACATGGACATTGTCAGATGACAAGAGAGAAAATATCATGGAAGAAGATAGGACGACAAAGTAAGAAGAGATAGAAAAGAGATAATAAGGAAAAATGAGAGTCCCACATCCATATAAACTCGACTCATGCTTTCACTAAACATATTTGTCCAAACATTAACTGTGATGACCAACCATTCACCAAAATTAAAATTCTCTGGGAATAGCTAAGAGTACAATAACGAAGCATGTGCATGCCCACACTAGCAACATACATGTAAACATGTATAGGTCATGAAGAATATATATGATACATCATAGAGCACTCAGAATTCTTATCGCCAATCAAATCCTCTAAGAAAGAGGATGATTCATTGGCTAGTATTAGAAAAACTGGAGGTCACACGACAACCGATCGATGAGAAAAATTGGATTACGAGGTATGAGGAAATACATTCAATCTTTATGGGTGCATGATGCCAACCTGGGCACCTCCTCATAAGCTCAATAAATTCGCACGATCAATGTCTTCGGTGGAGATGCTACTACACATAGTGACAATACAAATAATTTTAACCACCGATGCATGTTAGGATGGCATCAACTTACTTAAGCTGGGCGAAGATGGTCGCATCATGATATCATTCGGCGAGTGAAGACTTTTGTCTGCAACCTATTATCCATCTCAACTAGGACTAGATTATTTTTGGTGCCAGTTTCTAGAACGACTTCTACTTGTAATGGCTTTTGCAAATGTTTAATGAAAATGTACACCTACTTGGTTTACTAAACGACATTGGGATTTTTTTTAATGGTGGTTGCTACACAATTCCTTCTATAATTTATTCTTCACCAGAGGTAATTTTACAAACCTTTCATAATTTTTTATATTTGTAATACAAATAGTTACATTAATATGGATCCACTTCATAAATTTTGACATAAAAAAACAAAAATATTGATTATAAGATCAAAAAAATTACATTTTATGTATATTTTACACCATCATTTTTACCTTTATAATTTTATGTAATATAAAATATATTTTACGGCGATTATATTTTTTTACGTTCTTTTTTTACGTATGAAATAAGACAAAATTTACGAAATTTAAAATTATGGTGCATTGATGTCAAAACAGAGGGGGGGTGAGGAATAACTATTCCTCATCCAGGATGACGAATAGTCTATATATATATATATAGCTGACTAAATGTGAAACGAAATATATTACATGATTTTTTCGTACATACTAAGTGCAGTTAGTTAAAGATATGTGATATTGCAAGAGTATGTGTGACGCTCCATTAGTATTTAACTATATAAAATAGTAATGTTTGTAGGTATCCGGAAGAGCACAGTGAGGTTATCTAAATGATAGGTTCTGAAAGCTCAACAAGCAAATGATTTCTCCCACAAACAACCAAGTCGTTAAGGAGGTTAACAATGGTTGCCCACATATGGCTCTTCCACTTCTTTAGCTCCAAATGCAACTCAGTATTATTCTATTTCATTGTCTTGTTATCAATGTCTTGGAAAGTGAACCATCATCTGCATCTAGGATCTTGTACATAAGATTTTGTACGTTGACCCACACTACAAGGAGGCAAACAACTTTGTGTTACATTCAAGATGAAGGCGCCGCTGGGAGCTCAGAAGAAAAGGAACCCCTATGTCGAGGGTGGCGATGCCGACAACCGTGAGAACTACATCAAGCGGATCACCAAGGGGATGAACTAGGTTGATCGATCATCTCTTGTGTTTAACATATGTTTTATTTGTTAAGCATGTTGCAATTTTGATATTCCAGAACCATGCATGTTTGAAAGAATCTGACTCCATATTCGGACAATGATTTTACATGATGTTTCTTCCAAACCAAAGGCCATCCAACGGGCACATAGTAGAATATGCTTGGATAACTGTACATGATGGGTTGCAAAACTTTTGTTAAGAAGTCATGAATGAAATTGCGCCTTGTGAAATTGAGGATATAGAAGAATACCCCGCGCATTGTAGCGGAAATCACCATAAAAACTCTACAACGTAAATTGAAAGGGTATAAAATGCATGTAATTGAAAGTGGAAATGATAAGTGTCGAACGTCAAGGCGGAGGCACTTCCGCTCTGACATTTTTTAGATGACAATTTTAGGTGTATATAGATGTCAATTATTAGAAAAAGTTGTCATGTATTAGCGAAAATTGTCATGTATCAGCGAAAGTTGTCATCTCAAATATGCTAAAGTTGCCACCAAAATGTTCGGGCTTGCCATCTTTCCGCCCTGATGTTTGTTCCTTATCAGGGTCCAATTGAAAGTTGCTGATATGGACAAATGATTGGCTGCAAAAGTGGGTAATGTTGATAGCTTGCCTGTTGAGATAGATACCACAAATACACCTTAGTGGATATTTTGTTAGTGGATGACATGGATAAATGATTGGCTGCAAAAGTGGGTGATGTGGATAGCTTGCATGTTGAGATAGATACCACAAATACATCTTAGTGGAGATTTTGTTAGTGGATGACATGGACAAATGATTGGCTATAATAGTGGATGATGTGGATAACTTGCATGTTGAGATAGACACCATAAATGCATCTTAGTAGGGGTTTTTCATTATAAGAGATATAGATAGATGTGATCATCCATCTTGCAGATAAGAAAACTATATCCTCTATAGGGATTGTAAAGGATGTTGAGATACTATGCGGTAAGGTAAAAATACCCTACTGATTTTCTAATACTTGGTTCAATGCAAGATAGTTTCCGCCCCATCATATTTGGCAGTTGACGGGGATCAACCCCGGCAAATCCCATGGTCAGGGACCCTGAGAGGCACAGGTTGGACGATAGCTCGTCGGCTAACAGGAGGAGACGTTCCTGCTCGATATTATTGCTTGGAGATGCGATTACAGGGAAGGCCAAGGCTAGTGCGCACAAGGCTAGGGTTACAGATCGTGTATTGGTTGATCTCGACGTCTCCCCTCCCAGCCCTTATATACTAGGCTAGGTCTCAGGGAATCCGTCTTGGATTACAGATGAGGTTTCCTAACCCTAAGCTTGTATCGCACGGCAGGTTTTCCACCTTCCTTACGAGTCATGGACTCTTACGTCGGTGCCACTAGTGGGCCAAGGCTAGGCCCAGGCGGCGTCCTTGTGGGTCTTCTGTCTTCGGGTACACTAGGTAGGCCCATTCGTAGGAGTCGTGGGGTCACCCCCTCGTTAGTAGCCCCCGAGTGCCTAGGGGACTTGAAGAGTCGCGCAGGAACTCGAGTCCGTTCTTGCGTCGTTTCGATGTATGCACGGTTCAACCGCGGGTCCCTGGCAGTCTAGGGCCATGACAAAACCTGTTTCGAGGGAATGCTAAGCTGAAAGGGCCCAAGGAGTCGACTGGTCGAGCCTTGGTGAATTGCTCTAGTGGCAAATACCGCAGTAGCCCAATCAAGCTCACGTCCCTCGACATGAGCTTGGAACACTGGTGTCGAGCAAAAGTCATGCCGCTGCAGGTCTTACAGTGATCAATTGCCGCCAGTAAAGTTCGTAGCCTAGGCACGTCCACCCGCCTTTTTCTATCATGCAAGCGCATGGAAAAGATTGGGAGTGAAATCGCTCTGCGGCAAGTTCTAGCCCGACCGATCTGCGCAGCGGGGTCTTACCTACACGCTAAGCTTGTGTGGCATCTGGGTACAGTGTATCGTGTTCCAGGAATATGTATTTTTTATTCGAGGCGCGGAGCCTAATTAGTGATGCACCCACTTGGAATAAACAATCAAGTGAGCTGTTTTAGCGGTCACTCGCGGAGCTTTGTCGAGCGCCCAGGCGAGGAGTAATGTAGAGGAGCATTGGATCGGGAGGTCTTCGAGTGTTCGGGTACTCAGAGTTCTGCGAGTAATCACTCGAGTATTGCCTTCGTTCTCGGGGTGAGGGAGCACCCGTTACTCTGGGACCGTACGATCTGGCGAGTGTAAGTCTGCTTATCTTGTGTCGTGGTGAGGGAGCACCCGAAATTCTCATGGGTGCGAGTAATCACTCGAGCACGTCTTTTTCTTCTAGGTGAGGGAGCACCCGAAACTCTCATGGGTGCGAGTAATCACTCGAGCATATCTTTTCTTCTAGGTGAGGGAGCACCCGAGACTCTCATGAGTGCGAGTAATCACTCGAGCACATCTTTTCTTCTAGGTGAGGGAGCACCCGAGACTCTGATGAGTGGATACGCTCCCGATGGGAGTTAAATATATTTGAAAAATGTATTTGAGTCAGTAAAAACGGTGCTTGCAGGCTGCATTTTCTTTTGCGCTGCCACCTTGATTTACCTCTTCTTGGTAAGGATAACGATCTCCTTGTTGGAGGACCGTCAAAGATGCCTTGTCTGTGAACCGTCATGTCTTCATGACCGGTCATAACGATGGTCTTTGTGGCGTGCTGCAGCCGCCTGTTGAGTTACCGATGCGCGCATTGAAAACACGCGAGATTTGACGCGTCCAGCGCACAGTGCCGCCCGTGTGAAGGCATCTTTGTCTCGGAATTCGAATCGCCCGGCATGCTTGGTCTTTGAATTAATTGTTGTCGTCATCTGGGCTTCTGCGTGCCCTTGGGTTTGCGCTATAAATAGACCCCACTTCTTCATCTAGCAGCAGTGTTCGTCCTCTTCCCATCTTGCTCCTCTTCTTCATCTTCCTCTTCTCATGGGGCCCAAGCGAGGTGCAGGTATGACTGGCCGCGGCCGTTGATACGTCCCAAACGTATCTATAATTTCTGCTTGCTCCATGCATGTTTTGTGTGACTTTGCCATGTTTTGGTTGAACTTTATTACACTTTTAAACCAATTTGGACTAACCTACTAACTCAGTGCACCTAGTTGCCAGCTTCTGGTTTTCTGCTGTTTTTGTTTTTCAGGTTTTCCGGCTGATTAAAGTGCCCAAAAAATTCCGCAAAAATTATATTAAAAATCAGCGGGCAGGAAGCTTCCGGAATAACCAAGGGAGAGAGCCGGGACCACCACCAGGGAGCCAGAAGGGTCCCTGGCGCGGCCCCAACCCTAGGGCGCGCCAGGCACCCTCCTGGCTGCCCTGGGTGGCCCCTCGACGCCCCCTTCGCCTATATAACCCCCTCGGGGTAGAAACCCCTAAAGAAGAACTCTTTTTCGCGGAAACCTCTCTGTTCCGCCGCCGCCGTTTTCAGATCGGGGCTGCCTGGAGAAGCTGCCCCGGCACCCTTCCGGAAGGAGATCACCCCTCCGGGAGACCATCCATAGCCATGGACGCCTCCCGTATGTACCGTGAGTAGTCCCCCTTGGACCATGGGTCCGTGATCAGCAGCTATGTGATGTCCTCTCCCTCTTTTGTGCTTCCACTTTCGAGACCTCGTGAGCTGCCTCACATGATCGAGGCACCTATGTAATTTTCTGCTGTTGCTATGCTGAGTTTGTTGGGATCTGATGGATTATGAGACTATGTTCAGATTGTGATGAGTAATATATTTGGTTAGCCCTTTTATATTTTGTTCTTGAGTAAATTCTTGCATGTTCTCCGTTGCAGTATTTGCTTTGGCCAAGTTATTTGCTTGCAACTCCAAGAGAGAGCGTTATGCTCGATTGTGGGTTCAGCCCCCTGATGTCTAGCTTGAGTGACAGAAACATGAGACTAGGGGATGTGCTGTTGCCACCAGGGATAAAACAACGGTGATTGTGCCTATTGGTGCAAGAATTGTTTACTTTACGCAAAGTTCTTTTAATGCAGTTGTCTGTTGCTTTGAGTTTACACTTTGGGTGGGATTCGCAACTTAATACCAGCGAGATGTTCTGGATAGATATCTCAAGGTGGATGATTCGTAGTAGATGCAGATGGATTTCGGTCTACTTACCTTGGCGTACTGCCCATTTCTTTTGAGCCCTTCCTTTCTTTGCAGCATAGTTAGCATTGCAGTGCCTTCATAATCCTGTCAATTGCCCAACTGTGATTTGTTTACCTCGCTAGCATTTTTATCGTCTTTTGGGAGAGACATCACTAGTGAAAATCACGGGACTCTGGTCCATTTTCATACCATTGTTCACACCCACTATTTATCTTTCTGTTTTTACTTTTACTAGTACCTTTTTATCTCTTGCGTTTGATCCTTTGTAAACGACAAGGCCGGAGGGATTGACAACTCCTCTGAACTCGTTGGGAGAAAAGTTATTTGTTTTGTGCAGGTCCACGACAACTCCACGCATCAGAATAATTTCTGGCGCCGTTGCCACCTATCGTACTTATCGTTGAGTCCTACTGGAGACAAACCTTGGTATCTTTACTGAGGGAAATTATCGCTACGCTGCATCTCAACCTTCCAATTGGGGTAACCAACGAGGGGCGAGAAGCCATCAAGCTAATTTCTGGCGCCGTTGACGGGGACTCAAAGGAAGTACAAATACGCGGGTCCTGATAACCGCCAATTTCTGGCGCCGTTGTCGGACTCCTGTATCAAAAATAGGGGAGTTACACGCTATCTTTTACCTTTGCTTTTTAGTCTTGTTAGTTTACCTTTCAATTTTTACTTTTGTGTCCCTAATCAAAAATACCAAAAATACCTGCTGCTACTATGGGTTCTAATGAAAACACTAAGTTGTGTGACTTCACCAGTCACAACAACAGTGACTTTATCTGCACTCCTATTGCTCCACCTGCCACTTCAGCACCTTCTTATGAGATTAAACCTGCTCTTCTTAACCTTGTCATGAAAGATCAATTTTCAGGAGCAGGAGAAGATGCTGCTTTGCACCTAAACAACTTTATCGAGCTCTACGACATGCAGAAATACAAGGAGGTGGATGGAGACATCGTCAAGCTGAAGCTTTTCCCTTTCTCCTTGAGAGGGAGAGCCAAGGACTGGCTACAGTCTCTACCCAAGAATAGTATTGATTCTTGGAGTAAATGCAAGGATGCTTTTATAGGGAAGTATTATCCCCCTGCTAAAATTATTCAATTGCGGAGTAACATTATGAATTTCAGGCAATTGGATAACGAACACGTTGCCCAGGCTTGGGAACGTATGAAGACGATCGTCAAGAACTGCCCTACACATGGACTGACTACCTGGATGGTTATCCAGACTTTTTATGCAGGCTTGAACTTCACCTCGCGGAACCTGTTGGATTCGGCCGCGGGAGGTACCTTTATGTCAACCACACTTGGTGCTGCTACAAAACTACTAGATGAGATGATGCTAAATTATTCACAATGGCACACCGAGAGAGCTCCAACTGGTAAGAAGGTAAACTCTGTCGAGGAGATTTTCCTCTTTAAATGAAAAGCTTGACCTTATCATGTCTCTACTTACCAAGCAACCCTCTATTGATCCTCAAGATCTTCCTTTAAATTCTTTGGTTGCTCAGGAGCAAGTAGATGTCAATTTTGTCTCTAGGAACAACTTCAACAATAATGCTTATAGGAGTAACTTTGGTAGCAACAATCCTAGGCCTTTCCCATCCAACAACTATGGGAACAACACTTATCCTACCACCAGCAACTCCTATAGCCAAAACTATAGGGAGAGAGACCTGCCTAGTTATGAGAAACTTGTAGAAATAGAAAAGGCCACTAAAAACTATATGCACACTCAGTTTGAGCAAAACAAGGCCTTTTCTAGACAATTAGATGAGCACTCCTCCATCCTGCAAAGCATTAGCAAACAACTTGAGAGCCTGAACGGTGATATTTCCAGTCTCCAAACCAGACTCACTGCCATTGAAACTTATGTTTCAAACATGTCTCACACCCAATCTACCTTGATAAACCAAATGGCAGCCAAACCTGAAGTTATCCCCAAGGAGGAAGATAGAATTAAGAGCCTTCCTACCTACCACACAGTAGCCACTATCCAAGTAGTTGAGGAGATCCAAACTTCTAGCACCCATCACACCCCTAGTCCCACTGGACCTATCAATGGTGATGCTACACCCTCAACCATAGAAGAGGAAACCTCTATGAACATAGAGGCTTTCAAACAAGTGAGCTTAAATGATATCACTACTTCCCTTATAGATAGTAGTGAACTAGACTTTGATAACTGCACTTTACCAGAAGTTATTGGTTTCCTACACAAGATGTCTAGAGACCCCCACGCTAGCACACTAAATCTTGCCTTCACGGAGCATATCACCAATGCTCTAATTAAAGTTAGGGAGGAGAAGCTTAGGCTAGAAGCCTCCATACCTAGGAAGCTAGAAGATGGTTGGGATCCTATGATTAAAATTAAATTGAATAACTTCTCTTGTTTTGCTCTTTGTGATGTTGGAGCAAGTACCTCTGTTATGCCCAAAAGAATGTATGATATGCTTGATTTGAAACCTTTTGATCCCTGTTCTTTTGGTGTTCGTCTTGTTGATTCTTCCGTAAAGAAGCCTTTGGGGAAGATCGACGATGTTCTTATCATTGTCAATGACAATTATGTTCCCGTTGATTTCACTATTGTGGACATTGAGTGTGAGCCCTCTTGTCCAATTATTTTGGGACGTCCTTTTCTTCGCACAGTTGGTGCCATCATTGACATGAAAGAGGGAACTATCAAGTTCCAATTCCCTCTCAAGAAAGGGATGGAACACTTCCCTAAGAAAAAGATTAAGTTACCTTTTGAGTCCGTCACACGGGCTAGTTATTCTCGTGAAAAAACTTGATCTTCTGCTTTAAGCCTATCTAATGGCTCTAAAGAAGCGCTTTCGGGAGGCAGCCCGCAATGAATTTAGGTTTTTCTTTTTGCTTTTGTTCTGTTCTTAGTGGTCTTGATGATTGTTACTACTGTATCAACATCATTGTATCTTTATTTTTCAAGCTTTGTGTCAAGTTTAGCCTCAGAGTGCTTGAAAGTTCAAAAGTTGGAGCTTGCTGTCCAGAAACAGATTCTGTCTTCTTGACGGGAAAATTCGCGATAAATCACCAGATCATCTTTTTGATCTGAATTTTTTTGACAGCATGCTCCATACAATTGGCTTGCTAGCCCCTGTTCAAATTTTTTTGATTTGAGTTGCAGAAGTACCTCGAAAAAATTCCCCTTTCTCTGCTGTTCTGTTTTTCTCAGCTTCTACCCCAGTTTTTCTTTTCGCAGTTTTGCAATCCTTAAGCTTGCTTTTTCTTTGCAAACTTTTTTGGGAAGGCAAGAGAAACAGTAGCTCTTCCTGGAAATCTTTATTTTCAGTAGAAGAAAATTATTTTATTAGGGTACTAACCCCTCTAATCAGCCTACAATGAGTTATGTATGAAGGGAGTTTTCAAGTGCGCGATGGAAGGTGATGAAAGAAGATCCAGGAGTGTCAAGCGCTCAAGCTTGGGGATGCCCAAGTGCACCCCCAATAAATATTCAAGGAGACTCAAGCGTCTAAGCTTGGGGATGCCCCCGGTGCATCCCCTTCTTCATCAACAATCATCGGTCTGTCTTTCGTTGCACTATATTTTTATCACTTCATGCGTTATGTGCTTTGCTTGGAGCGTCTCGCTCTTTACTTTTCTAGGTTTGTTTTGCTTTCTTTGCTGTAGTAACAAGTTAGACCCCAACTTACTCTTTTGTGTGGGAGAGAAACACGCTCCACTTGAACTAGAACTCCTCATAGGATTTGCATGCTTATTCCTTTTAGCTGTGAGTTGTTCTTTTTTCTTTTCTTAGCTGCTGGTCTGTTTAGCTGTAGTGCTTTAGTTTTTCTAGAGCTTTTCTTTTCAGGTTGAACTTTCTATAGGTTGCATGTTTTATCTTGTTAGAGAGTTTGCCTATTGCACTGAGTTCTGTGTCTTGACTAGAAAGTAAGTAGTTAAAGTTGCTTTTCTTTTTGAAGTAGTAACTTGCAATAGTTTTGAGGTATTGACTAGAGTAATGTTTGAACTTTTGGTGTCAAGAGCTCTTGCCTATTAGTGATAGATGTCGTATTTTGGGCAATCCGTGTGTTTTTCGAAAACCAAAAAACCCCTGTTGAGAACTCTAGCTACTAGATGGATCACTAACCTCTGGAGGGTTCGAATATTAGAGTACACTCACGTACCATGAGTCGAGTATGCGCAAGGATAACCAAACCCCCATACACTCCTCCTCGGGGTACCTGTCTCTTTGTGAACCTCCTATTAGATTGAGAGTTACCGATAATAAGTGCATGAGTTCTTCGGACTAATGTGAGTATTCAAAAGTTGACACTTCCACCTACCCATACTTTTTCTAGCCCCTTCGGTACCGTGCATTGCCCTTTCTCACCTCGAGAGTTGGCGCATACTTCGCCGGTGCATCCAAACCCTTGGCATGATACGCTCTGTCATCATAAGTCTCATTATATCTTTCCTCAAAACAGCCACCATACCTACCTACAAGGCATTTCCATAGCCTTTCCGAGATACATTGCTATGCAACATCCACCCTCTCATGACTTGACCTTCATGTCATACATGCTACTTTCTTGATCGATGAGCCGCATGCTAGTTGGGCCTTTCCCTAATCATTGCTACATGACGCGCTAGTATCATTGCATATCCTGCTATCCTGGCAGAGGCATACATTTGCATCATGATTAGTTACATTTTCTTTTTGTGAGTACCTTTGTAAAGTGTGAAAGATCTCCTATATTCTTGTAAAATATAGAGTATTGCCCCTAAAGTGAGGAAAAGATCCCAAAGAGGACAAAATCAAAAGATCCCAAAGAGGACAAATGAGAGTTAAATAGAAAGAGCCATTGAGGCCACCAAAAAATAAAAATAAAAAAGAGAAAAAAGAGAAAAAGAAAAATAAAAAGAGAGAAGGCGGCATACTACTATTCCTTTTCAGAGATCCACACTAGTACTTCATCTTCTATCCCTTGTACTCCATAGAGATTATCATCATGCATATAGCTATGTGGGGAACTTTTACACTATAGAACTTGGCTTGTATATTCCAATGATGAGCCTCCTCAAACGAGCTCTAGGTCTTCTTGAGCAAGCAAGTTAGATGCACCCCCACTAGTTCCATTGGAGAGCTTTTAGCTCACATGTGCATCCGTTGTATGGCAATCCCTACTCCTCACATCATATCTATCATATGGCCTTCTCTCGCCTATGATTGTCCTCATTGATGTGAGCCTTTCACACACCTTTTTGTCTTCCTCCTCCACCCTTTTTCTGTTTCGCCTTTTAGGTGTCAACTTTCTTGCTCACGCTCATCCATTGCATGAGTGCTCAAAATATCGAAAGGGAGTGGATCAGTTTGACTTGTACCTGGCTAGTGGTCTGGGGACGAGTCCAGATAAGAATCCAAAGGAGACTAAGTGTGAAACTTGTTGGGAATGTGCCCTAGAGGCAAATAAAATATGTTTTATCAAGCATATTCCATTAGTTCATAATACGTTTGATACTATGCTAGAACTGTATTAAGCGGAAACATTAATACAGGTGTGGTATACAAACAACCAGGTCCCTAGTTAACCCTAGTATACTAGTCCATTGGGCGATTGATGATCAAGGTTTCCTGATCATGAGACAATGGCGTCTGTTGACAATGGAGTCGTATCATTGGATAATGATATGATGGACATACACCCACCAGAAGTGTTGCGATGTGATCAAGTCACATAGTTCGACATTGCGATAACTATAACGTAGTGACCAGATCCTTTGACCGTAATGATCATACGTAATTGTCATCTATGAGGAGACTTTGATTTGTATCCCACCGCCTGACTGAAATATGCTGGCTATAACGGTGCACTTTGGGTATTCCGAAATAGATGGTTGATGAGTATGCAAATAGATCAAAGCGGGATTTGTGCATCCGTGTGACGGATAGGTACTCTGGGCCCACTCGGTGATATTGCATCATAAAGTTTGCAAACGTGTGACTAGGTCACGGAGTTGTAATATCACGGGAACGAGTAAACTTGTTTTTTGAGAACGAGGACGAACTAGGTATAGTGGATACCGATGATCAAACCTCGGACAAGCAAAGTACCACGGGACAAAAGGAACAGGCACACGGTTAACGGATCCAACAGCGATTGAAGTTCATTCGATGGAAGCGCAGGGGCTATCAAGGATTGTAACCAGGTCCAATTGATTAGTCATTGATCAATGAGAATTGTCTCGATCATGTCTGTTGTTTCCCGGACCGTAGGGTGTTACACTTAAGGGTACTCGACGCAGTAAGGATTGATTCGGGATCACCGGAGAAATTGGAGAGAACACCGGAATTGTTCCGGTGATGACCGGAAGTTGTTCTGGGTATTTTGAAAGGTTCAAAATATATTTAATAATGTTTAATATATGTTTTATTATTTAATTATCTGAATTAAATATTAAAATATAATTAAATATAATTAAAAATGAATTAAAAGGCATATGGGCCTCATAGGGCCCATTAGGGGGAGAGGGAGTCCTCCCCCATGGGCCATGGCGCCATGAGGGGGCCCACCCCCCTTATTGGTGCGCCACCCCCCTCCCCTTGGGATTAGTCCCACATGGGAAGTTGAGGGGAGGTGGCACCCCTCCTTGGCCTATATAAGGAGGGGTAGGGGTGCCCTTTTAATCATGAATTTTTTGAGAAAAGTTTCTCATCTCTCTCCCTCCTTTCTCCTTCCTTTGAGTGGACTCCCCTTGTTTGGAGGCTGCTCTGGGTTGGGGATTTCTCCACTATACGCACGCCGTCGTGCTGCTGGAATCGGGATCCGAATCCATCTTCTTTCCGCTGCTCTACTGGTTCGGAGCCCGGAGGGACGTCGGGTATACTGTATGTGTATAATCCCGCGAGGCACTACACTTGTGGTGCTACTTCATCGTCGTGGCCGGATCGTGAGGTCTTCATCAGCAACGTTCCGACGGGGACGTAATCCCGTCATCGGTCTGCAAGGATCGGGTGGCTACAGGAGTCATCGTGGATCTGCGCGGCATCGGGGATTGCCGGTACGACTACACCAACCACGTTCATGCGGGAACGTTTCCCGCTTAACGGACTACATACTGGTATGTGATCTATTTCTGTCCGTTACTTGCATCAGCATAGCATAGGTCTTGGGATTTGGTATCGTAGGTCAAGGAAAAATTTGTGTTTTCTGCCCCGAACCCCAACAGTGGTATCATGAGCAAGGCTATGCGTAGATGTATTGTACGGATAGAACACATCTAGTATGTGGGCATCAATTCTCCAATTGTTACCCTCTCACGTGTACTCATTTAGCGTTGCGTCAATGTTTGATGAAGCGGCCCCCGACCGACCTTACGCGTTTACGCGAGACTGGTTCCACGCTTGACATATGGCTTGTACCATATAAAGTGGCTGGGGGGGTGTCTGTCTCCCTGCATTAGCGATGCGAAGATGTTTGCAACGGAGGGCCCCGACAGGGGTGTAATAGAGACAATTGCGGGATTGGTGTTGTGGCTTGTTTTCGCAGGATAGAAAGCGGTTCTTTTCTCGAAACCCCTAGCAGCCACGTAAAACTTGCAAAAGATAAAGTAGAAAGGCGTTTTCAACTTTAATTTGCATGTCGGGGGGAATCATAGCATGTATGATTTATACTGTTGCATCCTGTTTTGCTAATATGTTAGATATACGACGGTAGCATAATAGGATGATCCCTCACTAAAACCAACATAGTGTCCT
Source organism: Bromus sterilis (assembly GCA_950022295.1). Lineage (NCBI taxonomy): Eukaryota > Viridiplantae > Streptophyta > Magnoliopsida > Poales > Poaceae > Bromus > Bromus sterilis. The sequence continues at coordinate 445,274,836 of OX465595.1, read as the reverse complement.
TACCCTAGTGAGCACCACCTGGAAAGTTCTACATTATGGAGGCACCACGTGTCACACGTGTGTCAAACATTTTTTCGTTCACATGAGGTGGGTGTAGCAAGCCTGGCATATGTATATGATATGGCCTTGCATGACACAGCAACAAATCACATAGGGTTTGGTGGCGAGCCTGGCATATGTATATGATATGGCCTCGGGACACAAGAGACCGAAAGGTCGAGCATGAGTCACATGGATGATGTGATTGGCATGATGGCCTACCTTGAACAACATACTGATGGCCGTGATGATCGGGGGAGGTATGGTGTTCAAGGATCGTGTAATCACTTAGAATAAACTATGAGGGATGTTTATCTGAGTGGGAGTTCCAGAATTGTTTTTGAAACATGAACTCCATATTATTAACTTAATCTTCATGTCTTTGCAAATATCATTGTTGATAACGTCATACCAATGTTTAGAACTATGGCTCTTTTAGTATGATAGAACTTAAGGTAAATGGGTCTTACTTCATTGATGTGTGCCAACATCATTAGAGACATACTCATTAGTAATGACTTGCTAAACATAATACGAAGAACTGCTAGGAGATACACCTGATAACTCCGTATTCAAGGAAGATGATGATGAGTATCGTACTCACCGTCACTTATGAATGACTGTCCAATACACCATACTTCATTCTATGAGTCTGAATTGTGAATGCATGTTAACCAACACGTATGACGTGCTAGGTGAACTTCAAAGCACTTGGTCACAAATCATAGTAATGGAATATGAGTATATGGACGGGGTTTCTTTCAACTATGGTGGAAGGAACAACCTGCTGAGAAAGTCACTTGGAAAATGTATAAGATACATGGAACACCTTGTGTATAACTTGGACTACTGAATGACTGGTTACTTTGCGATAACTGGGGAGTTACATCCGCTTCCTCCTAGTTACAAAGACCATGTCTGGACTATGTCATGAAGGAGAATCGTTCACCTGTCATGAGGTCATGGTTAAAGTTAAGAACTTTAAGAGTAGAACCAATGCAGGAATGGTCATTGACAGAGAAGGTATATTTGATATACGAGTTATAAATTTCTTTCCCATGAAACACTAATTGCGGTTGATTAAGTATTCGATGCTTGAACTTACTGCTTGAGAGTGTCTTGGAAGGGATGAGGTGACAATGTGTGTTGAAGGCAATCAAGATAGTTGATGGTCGACAACACTCTCCCTCTACATCTATCAATTGATTAATATATGAATAAATTTTATGATCGTTTGAATGAGGACTTTATTAGTGTGTCTTGCATCTTGCGAAGGCAATTATTCATATTAGTGAGAAACAAGTCAGTTGTTCTCCTTTTATGAATGTTATCTCTTATGGTCACATTACGATTATGAATGAGTTATTCTTATATTGATGATAGTTGTTTGATCATTTATAAGAAATATTGTAATGCCAAGAAATATCCAGGCTTAATAATGACACTACAGTTTAAGTCATGAATGGTATGATGATGTCTTAAGATACTTGATCTCTTGACATATACAAACCATGCTTTTGAGGTGAGATGACTAAAACCTCGCATTCTGGTAAAACAGATTATGTACTGATTGTTAAGTATCATACATTGTGATGTATCGTATGTCAACATGTGGTGAATTTCATTATTTCGTGAACTTCGTATGTGGACTTAGATGAATATTTGTATTCACTAATGAAACATGAGTCTGAAATAGTTTGATATGATCAAAAGGGATTTCAGAGTAAAAATGGATATTAAATTAACAAGAAAGACAAGTCTCTACGATTTGATCAAAGTGACAAATGTTTTGAGTTAGTCTTGGGCATAAAGACTTGTGTGAAAGTTGTTCCACAATTTGCAATGTCTTAAGACACTTCAATATGATTGACGTGCCTGAACATTGTGATCATATTCTATGAAAAAGTGTATGGTCTAAGTTATCTCTTACCAAGTTACGTTATTATTGTTTAGAGTTATTAATTTAATATGCAAACACTCACTTCAGCATAGGGAACCATCTGAGTTCGTGGAAACCAACACTATATATGTCATGGTATATTGTGGTTTCTAGGAAGCTTGATTTATGTAAGATAAATTATCTTTGTAGTGTATCCTTAGACAACTATGGATGCATCTTCCACAACTAGAACCAAAAGGAGCAAAACTTGTATTGCTATGTTTGGTGTTTGTCAAGAATTGTTCTTGATAAATGTGGTAATGGAAGAAAAGTGAAAGTTCAACCAAGGTAATTGACCTTGCCTCCAAATGTCAGAGTAGTGCAACGGAATATGTTCTGGAAGCAAAGCTCTACAATAAGAGGAGAAACTAATGATAATGATCATGATTTTTCTGATGGGAGCTTTTACTGAGAAAGGTAGGATTGAAGAATATATATTTGCCCTTGATGCAAAATAATATTCATGATTCACTTGTCATGTTAATGGAACAAGACATTCCTACAAACTACAAAGAAGCGATGGTGGACCTAAGTACGAGATATGACTATGAGTCATGAAATCCTATGTTGAGTTACATTTAAGATTGCTTGAATCTTATCAAGTAAGGAGGTTACTTGATATTCACAATAACTTCAGAGTTATGAGGAATAAATGTGAACATCAAAGGGACGTCAAGATTGGTTTGTCACAAAGATTGTTTCTGAAAAATTCAATGGGTTGACTACAATGTGTAGCAATGCTTGAGTCAAAGGGATAGTCACTATGATTGATCCAGGACTGTTATCAATACCGTGACTTCCTCAAATCCTGTATTTGAAGAAGTGTTGTAATTGGTACAACCAGAAGGTTTTGGAAAAACATATGGATACTAGTGTCTCGTAAACTGAATTCTCGTTTTGATGGATGATCAAAGGATTTTGGACTTAACCAAAATATCGAGGAAACATGCATTATGCATGAAACTGAGTGGGAGCTGAATAGTTTCCTGAAACTTGATATATGTAGACGACATATTTTGAGTGGGAGCTATGGGAGTATTATCCTAGCCTTATATGTAAATGACATATTTGAGTAGGAGCCATGTGGTTAGTATCCTGAACTTAATATGTGTCTGACATATCTAAGTGGGAGCCATGTGGATGTTATCCTTGTCTTATCTGTGGCTGACATATTTGAGTGGGAGCAATATGAGTGTTATCCTATAACTTAATATGTGCATGACATATTTGAGTGGGAGCATGATAACATTCTCATATATGGATAACATATTATGAATGGTGCAGTTTGTGTTAATGATTATTTGAATCGTTCATAAATGAAGATGAATAAAGTATTAAGCATTGAAGATCTATTAAGATAGATATGTGTTTAATAACATTGAGTCGTAATACTTTCCTGGATAAGATTCTGAAGGAGTTCAGAATGGGACAAGTCAAGAAGTGGTCCTTACTTGTATATCCAAGAGAAGTATTGAGTTAATCTCAGTACAAGAACAATGGTTAATGGTTAATGAAAGAAATGGATGTGCTGGATCCTCTATGCCTTTGTCATAGGTTCTTTCATATAAAACCAGAGTTATGTACTCGACGTAATGTGACCCAAGTTCTTAGTAGTAAGAACATGTTGTGATATGATTTATGAGTAAATCATTGAACAAAGAGTTAAGTTTATCCTTCAGTGTCTGAAGAGAACTGAGGATACATCTCAAATTTGTAAAGGATAGTGGACTTGACCATAAATGTTATGTTGGTTCAAGTTTTGACACTAACCTAGAAAATTGAGATATCATACTAATGAATGCCTAAGTTGAAAGAAACTTGGTTAGACATCAAAGTTGCATACAATGCACTAAGGATTGAATCTACATTGATGTGGCTGCTTTAGAAGTAGCAGGAGTTATATTATGGCTTAAGAAGTTCGACTTCTGATTGAGTGAGTTTCAAGTGTGCATGACTATGGGAAAGTCCGCGTGACCCACCGGATGTCATTGCTATGACATAGCAAACGAAGTCTCACTTCACCGCCAAATATATATACCTCATCATTATAGTGGATAATGAAGGAATGTCAAATTAGGTGACATTATGATTTGCAAAAGGACATACGGTTCTGAATGGTACCCAGACCGTTGATACAACCTCTTCCACGGGCAAGCATGATCAATAAGGAGTTATGATCCAGAGAAAATACAACTAGATTATTTGTACTCTAGTGCAAGTGGGAGACTGTTGGGAATGTGCCCTAGAGGCAAATAAAATATGTTTTATCAAGCATATTCCATTAGTTCATAATACGTTTGATACTATGCTAGAACTGTATTAAGCGGAAACATTAATACAGGTGTGGTATACAAACAACCAGGTCCCTAGTTAACCCTAGTATACTAGTCCATTGGGCGATTGATGATCAAGGTTTCCTGATCATGAGACAATGGCGTCTGTTGACAATGGAGTCGTATCATTGGATAATGATATGATGGACATACACCCACCAGAAGTGTTGCGATGTGATCAAGTCACATAGTTCGACATTGCGATAACTATAACGTAGTGACCAGATCCTTTGACCGTAATGATCATACGTAATTGTCATCTATGAGGAGACTTTGATTTGTATCCCACCGCCTGACTGAAATATGCTGGCTATAACGGTGCACTTTGGGTATTCCGAAATAGATGGTTGATGAGTATGCAAATAGATCAAAGCGGGATTTGTCCATCCGTGTGACGGATAGGTACTCTGGGCCCACTCGGTGATATTGCATCATAAAGTTTGCAAACGTGTGACTAGGTCACGGAGTTGTAATATCACGGGAACGAGTAAACTTGTTTGTTGAGAACGAGGACGAACTAGGTATAGTGGATACCGATGATCAAACCTCGGACAAGCAAAGTACCACGGGACAAAAGGAACAGGCACACGGTTAACGGGTCCAACAGCGATTGAAGTTCATTCGATGGAAGCGCAGGGGCTATCAAGGATTGTAACCAGGTGCAATTGATTAGTCATTGATCAATGAGAATTGTCTCGATCATGTCTGCTGTTTCCCGGACCGTAGGGTGTTACACTTAAGGGTACTCGACGCAGTAAGGATTGATTCGGGATCACCGGAGAAATTGGCGAGAACACCGGAATTGTTCCGATGAAGGCCGGAAGTTGTTCTGGGTATTTTGAAATGTTCAAAATATATTTAATAATGTTTAATATATGTTTTATTATTTAATTATCTGAATTAAATATTAAAATATAATTAAATATAATTAAAAATGAATTAAAAGGCATATGGGCCTCATAGGGCCCATTAGGGGGAGAGGGAGTCCTCCCCCATGGGCCATGGCGCCATGAGGGGGCCCACCCCCCTTATTGGTGCGCCACCCCCCTCCCCTTGGGATTAGTCCCACATGGGAAGTTGAGGGGAGGTGGCACCCCTCCTTGGCCTATATAAGGAGGGGTAGGGGTGCCCTTTTAATCATGAATTTTTTGAGAAAAGTTTCTCATCTCTCTCCCTCCTTTCTCCTTCCTTTGAGTGGACTCCCCTTGTTTGGAGGCTGCTCTGGGTTGGGGATTTCTCCACTATACGCACGCCGTCGTGCTGCTGGAATCGGGATCCGAATCCATCTTCTTTCCGCTGCTCTACTGGTTCGGAGCCCGGAGGGACGTCGGGTATACTGTATGTGTATAATCCCGCGAGGCACTACACTTGTGGTGCTACTTCATCGTCGTGGCCGGATCGTGAGGTCATCATCAGCAACGTTCCGACGGGGACGTAATCCCGTCATCGGTCTGCAAGGATCGGGTGGCTACAGGAGTCATCGTGGATCTGCGCGGCATCGGGGATTGCCGGTACGACTACACCAACCACGTTCATGCGGGAACGTTTCCCGCTTAACGGACTACATACTGGTATGTGATCTATTTCTGTCCGTTACTTGCATCAGCATAGCATAGGTCTTGGGATTGGGTATCGTAGGTCAAGGAAAAATTTGTGTTTTCTGCCCCAAACCCCAACAAAACTTTAGTAGATAGTTGTTCTCAACAACCTTCTTTTTTCTCTTTCTTCCCAGTCCCTTGCTTGCACGCAAACACCATCTGGAGACATTCGAGTCACGGACAGCAAGAGCTCTTGCACCTTTTGTTCTTTTGTTGCTTGTGTTAATGCCAATATAGACTCTTGCCTGTTAAGACTTGAATTGAAGTGCATGCTTTGATTGCTTTACTTAATAGTCCTTATTTGGTTGTGTGGCATGTCACCACAGAAATTATGCTTGTTATCATTTACCTACTCGAGGACGAGCAGGAATTAAGCTTGGGGATGTTGATACGTCCCAAACGTATCTATAATTTCTGCTTGCTCCATGCATGTTTTGTGTGACTTTGCCATGTTTTGGTTGAACTTTATTACACTTTTAAACCAATTTGGACTAACCTACTAACTCAGTGCACCCAGTTGCCAGCTTCTGGTTTTCTGCTGTTTTTGTTTTTCAGGTTTTCCGGCTGATTAAAGTGCCCAAAAAATTCCGCGAAAATTATATTAAAAATCAGCGGGCAGGAAGCTTCCGGAATAACCAAGGGAGAGAGCCGAGACCACCACCAGGGAGCCAGAAGGGTCCCTGGCGCGGCCCCAACCCTAGGGCGCGCCAGGCACCCTCCTGGCTGCCCTGGGTGGCCCCTCGACGCCCCCTTCGCCTATATAACCCCCTCGGGGTAGAAACCCCTAAAGAAGAACTCTTTTTCGCGGAAACCTCTCTGTTCCGCCGCCGCCGCCGTTTTCAGATCGGGGCTGCCTGGAGAAGCTGCCCCGGCACCCTGCCGGAAGGAGATCACCCCTCCGGGAGACCATCCATAGCCATGGACGCCTCCCGTATGTACCGTGAGTAGTCCCCCTTGGACCATGGGTCCGTGATCAGCAGCTATGTGATGTCCTCTCCCTCTTTTGTGCTTCCACTTTCGAGACCTCGTGAGCTGCCTCACATGATCGAGGCACCTATGTAATTTTCTGCTGTTGCTATGCTGAGTTTGTTGGGATCTGATGGATTATGAGACTATGTTCAGATTGTGATGAGTAATATATTTGGTTAGCCCTTTTATATTTTGTTCTTGAGTAAATTCTTGCATGTTCTCCGTTGCAGTATTTGCTTTGGCCAAGTTATTTGCTTGCAACTCCAAGAGAGAGCGTTATGCTCGATTGTGGGTTCAGCCCCCTGATGTCTAGCTTGAGTGACAGAAACATGAGACTAGGGGATGTGCTGTTGCCACCAGGGATAAAACAACGGTGATTGTGCCTATTGGTGCAAGAATTGTTTACTTTACGCAAAGTTCTTTTAATGCAGTTGTCTGTTGCTTTGAGTTTACACTTTGGGTGGGATTCGCAACTTAATACCAGCGAGATGTTCTGGATAGATATCTCAAGGTGGATGATTCGTAGTAGATGCAGATGGATTTCGGTCTACTTACCTTGGCGTACTGCCCATTGCTTTTGAGCCCTTCCTTTCTTTGCAGCATAGTTAGCATTGCGGTGCCTTCATAATCCTGTCAATTGCCCAACTGTGATTTGTTTACCTCGCTAGCATTTTTATCGTCTTTTGGGAGAGAGACATCACTAGTGAAAATCACGGGACTCCGGTCCATCTTCATACCATTGTTCACACCCACTATATACCTTTCTGTTTTACTTTTACTAGTACATTTTTATATCTTGCGTTTGATCCTTTGTAAACGACAAGGCCGGAGGAATTGACAACTCCTCTGAACTCGTTGGGAGCAAATTTATTTGTTTTGTGCAGGTCCACGACAACTCCACGCATCAGAATAATTTCTGGCGCCGTTGCCACCTATCGTACTTATCGTTGAGTCCTACTGGAGACAAACCTTGGTATCTTTACTGAGGGAAATTACCGCTACGCTGCATATCAGCCTTCCACTTGGGGTAACCAACGAGGGGCGAGAAGCCATCACCACCTCCTTCACAACCTCGGTCATGCTGGTTAAGGCGCTGAGCTCCTCCTCCATGAAGGTGGTCCTCTTCCTCTTCTTATCAAGCAAAGGTATGTGCTCGAACACCTTGTCAGGACCATCAAGGTTGATGGCCTCTGCCTTCTGGGTCTCTGGGTAGTCTGGCGTACCGAGAGGCTCACCGGAGCCCATGGCATGCTTGCCAGTTGCCAACCCGAAGGAGAAGATCTGTTGTATCTAGGGGTAGTTCTGGATAGGCGTGTTCAGGAACTCAACACCCTTGGGGTGATCCTAAGAAAGTAACACATCGTTGTTAGTAGGGAGAAGGCAATGGTCAATAGGTTTGAACAAGAGAGCTGTGGACTAATCGTTGTGTGGCCGATGTAGTGCTCTATCTCAAGAATGATGGTGCAAGTGCCCTGATCCCAGGAGGCGCTACTAAGGTCTCAGAGCTTGAACACTTGGATCCATCTAGCTCTCCACTTCCTCAGGTGGTTGTACACCTGGGTGGAACTCACCTGAATCCCATAGAACCCCAACAACTGCTTGGCCACCATGTTTAAGTGCACCTCCTTGAACCCATTGTCAGCCCTAACCCCACTGGAAATGAACTCACACATTTTGTTCAGCACAAAGGTAGACATGAATGACTGCCACTTCATGCTGCTCCCCCTTCCACCCTTCTTTTCCTTTGCCGCCGCAGGTCGTACAATGGCAGAAGCCTCGACATTTTGCTGAGCTAGGACAATTGATATGGTCACAAAGGGAGCAGGCATTCCTGAAAGGTCAAATACCTCTGAATCAGGAGGCATCTCCTCCTCCAAAGGATGGGAGTTCTCCGCAAAGGAACAAGGGAGCTGGCTCTCGCCCACAACAACAAGGGACAGACTCATATCTTGTGTGGGAATGTCCTACAATCACAACACACACTTGTAGTTAGCATAACACACAATGTCACTACCATTACCACAAGCACATGAACATCAGTTCTAGCAACATGCTTGAGTTCAATCAACACTAGTATTGTAAATGCTTGAGTTCAATCACCACATCCATTGTGTTCATCACTAGCACTAGCACTAGCACTACTTCATAGATCCACGCTTGAGTTCAATCAAACCCAATCACATCAGATCTACCTAGAGCGGTCCAACGAAGAGAGTGATAAATTAGCTCACATATGCCATGGTTGCAGGTCGCGAGAGAGGTGGAAGAAGAGGATCCTCGTCGCCGGCGTCGTGGACCACCGACCGAAGAAAGGGATCGACGCTTACCTGCTCGTCAGTGTCGACGCGTCTCTGCGGGAAATCTCGAAAGGGAGGAGAGGGGTGGCGAGACAATCGACGGTGAGGTAAAATGGGGGATATATAGGGGGCGAGCGAATCGACGGGAGGTGAACCTAATTCATCCCGCCGATTTTTCGCCAACGCGGGAGCTCGCGCCATCCCCCGCTCGCACGAGCTTAGACACCACGTTCCCCTCCGCTGCCTCGCTCAAGCCTGGCTGGTGAAAAACGTCGGATCCCTACGTCGCTAGCGGGCGGGGTGCTTTCAGGTTTATGCTGACGCAGATCTGAATGCAGTCCAGGCAACCAAACAAGCTAAATTTTCCCCGTGCGGGGTCTGATTGAGCTGAATGCGGACTATCAAACACATCCAAAATCTTTTTTCCCACGCAAAAAAGAAAGAAAGAAGGGGGTTGAGCCATGTCCGGCGTGAGGCTAACAAAGCGGCTGGCCGATGCGCAAAATAAGCTAGTCAAACCAAACTGGTTTATGGCCTGCCAACACTTTGCAACATGATTGTAAGTAGAGTAACTAACAAAGCTCTTGATTTGAAAAAGGAAGAACCAAAACCAAGTGAAACTGCAACTTGCTGATTGACCCATGGATACAAAAACATACTAAGATTCTCAAAAAACAAACAAACATATACTTCCTTCGATTTATAATAAGTGTCGCTCATTTTGTACTAAATTAGTACAAACTTTGTACTAGATAAACGATACTTATTATGGATCGGAAAGAGTACTATAAGACAATTTGAGACTGACGTGGCTCCCCAACGGAAGTTGCAAAGACACCATGGCAATGGCAATGGAGGTGTTTTGACAAACTGATAGGGCGAAAGGCCAACCCCAAATCGTACGCTGACGCGACGGGGCGCGTGGAGCTACAGGAACCGGGCATACAGTAGGCGCTGGAAGTCGCTGAGGATTTCGGCCTCCGTACACATGAGGATACGCACGCTGCCGTCGCCCTTGCCGCTGTCCATCAGATACACGAACCCGGCGCGCTCCGACACTGCGCGCAGCATCGCCAGCGGCTTCCCCCACCCGAAGTCCGCGTCGTACACCGGCATGCCCAGCCAGCTGATCACCCTCAGCTCCGTCTCCGGCATGCGCCCCGGCGCCGGCTTGATGTCCGTCTCCGTGAGCTCGAAGTAGTCGATCGCCGAACGCGCCACCTCGTCGTCCATCCGACGGACGGCCCCGCTGATCTGGCCGGCCACAGAGGCCAGGTCCTCAGAGGAGGCGACGTCACGCACCTTGCCGGCAGTGCCCAGCCAGATGATCCCGTTGCCGCAGTAGCCGGGCGGGAGCGGCGGCCTCATGCTGCGCCGGACGCTGGCCGGGAAGGTGAGGCGGGTCGTGGCGTCCCGCGGCAGACGGCGGGCGACGCACACGCACTGCCACACGTGGGCGCTGACGGCGCAGAACGTGCTCACGTGGTCACCGTCGCCGACGCAGGCACGCTTGAGAGCGGCGACCTGGTCCTTGGAGAGGACGAAAGCCTGGGTTACGGCGGGGCCCGACGGCTCGACGGTCAGGTTGAGCTTGGGGCAGAAGACGGAGAGCGCGTCGGGGTGGACGAAGGGCGGGGAGCGCGCGCGGAGGAGGGTGCGGTCGTGGAACGGAGGCTGCAGCGCCGCCGCGTCGACGCCCCGGGAGATTGCAGACCACGTCTGGATGAAGTGGAACGCGCTGATGGCGTCGACGGCGACGTGGTGCAGCGCCGTCCCTAATGCCACCCCGCCGCATTTCAAGAAGGTCACCTGCATGGCACACACGACGGAAGGATAGTCTTCGACACGGGGAACAAAGAGCGTCCTAAGCTCCGGCGACGGCAGGAAGCTGCTGAAGTCGTCGACGGTGAGGTCCGAGCGGGCGACGACGAAGAGCGCGCCCTGGCCGGTGCAGTCGATCTCTGCCCGGCCGTCGCCGTCCATGCCGAGACGGCCGGCCAGGGGGTAGAAGGCGACGAGAGCCTTGGCCATGGCGGCCTTCAGCCTGGCCACGTCGAAGAAGTCGCCGGAGTCGGCGGAGCGGTAGAAGTAGACGGTGGGGGTGTGGCCTCTGTTAACCAGCATGATGTCGAGCGGGGAGAGCCACATGGTTTGCCTGGGCGTCTCCTGGCATGGTTCCACCATGGACGACTCCAACACCTTCACCTCCTCCACACCCATTTTGCCTCCTGCTGATCGATTGAGCTGCTGAGGTCGAGTGTGAACAATGAAGAGACAAATGTGTAGCTCTCTTTGAAAAAGCCTGGGTACCTTCTTCCTCCTTTTATAGTACAAGGTCGATGATTTTATGCGACTAGTTGCCCGTGCGACCCACATTCTCTCTCCTCTTTCTTTGAGTTTCTAGAAAATTTGAAATAATTCATGGATGTTAATAATGCTACGTCATGTTCATTTGCCGAATCCATCCAATCCAATAATGCCCACTTGCGACCTCAACAAAAAGGACACAATTCAAATGAAAGCATGCACATTATATACCATGGTTATTTATTGCATAAAGCAATACTTATTGACATGGCCGTGAAGCATGTACTCTACATACAAGATATATCTGATATTTTGAATTAATTTTTGTAAACTTTGACCAATTTTATAAATTTTTTTATCTACGTTCACAATATGAAACCAATATTATTAGATGCATCATGAAATTAATTTTTATATTGTAGATGTTGATATTTTTTAATATAAATTTGATCAAAAATTTAATCTATTATATACTAAAAGGAATGAAAATAGAAGAATTAGCTAGAAAATTCCACGTTAATCAGAAACATCTGACCGTTGATTTAGTGGATCCTTTATTAATAACCCTTAGATCATTATAACTTAAAGTGGACCCACATCTAATAAAAAAATAAGCTACAAATTCTCAGAATAATCAATTAGATCTGACCATCAATTCAACTGACCACGCGTTCACAACCGATAGATCATCAAAATATTTTATTGATATTGGAGTTCAGAAGAATTACCCATCAATACCCTTGATTACTTTTGGTCATACCCCTTCTAATCTGTCTAGCTAGCAAAGTCCCACATGTACCGTAATCCTCTCTGACCCTAAGCTAACCTCTAGCAAGACCGTCTCATGTTCGCCATGCAAAGGTCGCAGCAGCCTCCATTGCAACCCCGTGGATGTCTATGCCCTTGGTCGAGCTGGCTTTGGAAGCAGCCTGCTGGATCGATTCTGTATGAACACAGCATGCACACACATAGATATTTCTCGAGCCCCTTCGGCTCTGTGCGATCCTGTCTCGACGCATCATGCATGCTACCACGGCCTCCGTATTCCGATTCACTATTGTGTCCTGATGCATATGCTGGCATTCTTGCAGGCTGTATATGTATGTGCTCGACAGGTCGACTTCCCTTCCCGTGCCTGCATATCAGCACCATCAGGTTTCAATCCTGCCTCATGCACTCACTATATAATCTTCCCTCATGTACTCACCACGCAGCCGTACGTGGATGGATCGATTCATAGAAGACATACATCATTATGGTGGAACCTAATTAATAATGGATCATAATTTATTAATATTCATAAGTTCCTCGGATCTGTGGAGTAGAAAAGTAGAAACAAATAGTTCTCATGATCTATCTTCCAAACTCTAAAAGGTGAAACCATTCTAATTGATTCTTCTATGCATATCTAAATTTCTTGGTGGTATTACAAAGAACTAGGTACACTACTAACATACTAATCTTGACGGTAGGAAACACATTTACACCAGTGGTTGTAAAAATTAACAAGGCATTGATCGATGCATCTAACAACGTCTTATTAGCCCCTTTGCAATATTAGATGCATGTGAATTATTTGACCGCCATTACAGTTTTCATGGACGAGATAATATGTATTTACAATGGGTTTTGGCATGAATTTATAATATTTGAGTTCAGTACCTTGTGTCTAAGATCAAGGAGGCAGAAATATGTACTTATGATCATTTGTGAAACATTTTTTTCATTTTTTATTTTAGTTCATATTTTTGTGTGTGAATACAATTCATATATATTTGACCATTTGTACCAACAAAGGTCATCATTCTAAAAGAAATATTGAATTCTAAGTTAACCCCATTGTCAGCGTCTAAATGTCATATGCACAATATTACTTATGTACCTCACAGGTTCTCAGGTTTCATGCCAGGTGATCAGATTCAATATCATACATTATTTTGAAATAATAAAGTATGGTTCGTTGCTTGCCATATGATTTTCGATTGAATCTAAACTATCCTTAAATTTTATCACAGCTTTTGGAATCAAGAAAATTTAAGCATTTCTCAAGAGACATAGAGGTGTGAACTTTCTTAGGTGGTTATTGAACCATATTACATCATATTAATAGTATAACATAAAATATGTAGGAAATTAGAAAAATATTTTCCAAATACTATAATGCACTAAAGATGATGCCCTCGCATTTGCGAGGGCCACTTTACTAGTTCGGATAAATCATAAATCATATATGTGGGTAAAAAGAAACGAAGGGAGTATGAAGCAGTGTACCATGTATGCAAAATAGACTTTGTCGTAAAGCATGCACCATGATGTAAATTTGTCTTTGTATGTTATATTTTGTTACGGATTTTTGCATCGATAGCATGACTGACTCCTTAAATTATTTCTAGAACAATAATAATGTAAAAAAGAAGGAGAGTGAACATAAGGTGCATGATTATTATTTTTTCTTTAATGAATGGAGCAGGACTCTCAATTTCAAATCTGCAATTGAACGCCGGACGATAAGGTGCTCGAACTGAATGCGAGGAGGTGCAGAGGATACCGCTACAGGTCTCATTGATTGTCCAGACATATCTAATCCTGACATATATCCTCCTGGTACCACCTTAGAAGCTACTACTAGTATATCACACTCGTGTAACCGTTTTACATGACTAAGTGATATCAATGGTGTACAGTTTTATCACTGTAGTACGTACACACTCCTGTGTCGATTATGTGGGATGATTGTACTAGCAATTAGTCGGCTGTATCTCCAGTAGCGTCTAATGATAATGTGGTCGGGTCCTTAGCCACCAGGCAATAGCTAGGTGACGCGGCGGTTGGAGGACCTTCCGTTGAAAATGGCTGCGTAAAGTAAATCTGAATCACTTGATTTGTCTCTGGAGTCGCTAATGACCGCCCGGTTTTCAGGCGGGAACAAAATTCCATTTTTTGATAAGCTTTCCTACTTTTTTTATGCCCATTTGGCACTTTTTATTGATCTTCATTCGCACCCTCCTCGCCTCATTATCATTGTATTCTTCGATCCAACATTTTCGGATCTCTGCAGCATTTAGGAGCGTGCCTATCACCTACTATTGGGGCATCACGCGCCTCGGATCCGTCCGCAGTCAGGTACACACTATGCTTTCTTGTCATCGTCATTCAAGATAGATACCATGCTCGGGAGGTGCTCGATCAAATGCTATTGAGCTTTTTTCAACCGTTCCATTGTTTCTATAGATCATGATGAAAATATACTCGGTGATGCACGATGATTTGTTGTGCAAATGCTTGGTTATCCGTGTCTACGAAATTCTTAGGCAGGAAGCAAGTAGGCATGAGCTTTTGGAAAAGCGTTTATTCTTGGTTTTATGAGAAAAAGCACAACGAATATTACTCATTGCACTTGCACATGATTCATGGTCGTAATGCCAACTCACTAGCCCATCAGTGGCACGCTATCTACAACTATGTTCACAAGTATTGTTGTGCGGTTAGTCAAGTGAATTGTACGATGTAACCGGGCATCCCAGCTGTGGAGATTCCTGTACGCGCAGTCATGCTATATCAAATGAAAGAGGATAGAACGTTTAAATTGATACAATGTCGGCTTGGCTTAAGTTGAGGAGGTACCTTTTGTCGGACGACTTCTAACCATTCTATGGAGAGCATCATTTTCATTGAATTCAATGAATTCTTAAAGTGTATGAATGAATTTGCTACTTATGCTATGTATGCTATTTATGAATGAATTGTGCTATTTATGGATGAACATGCTATTTATAGACGAATTATGCTATTTTATATAATTATTTTAAGTGTTATTGATTTAAAAAAACTGGAAGTGAACAGATGCGGCTATGGTTGGATGACCGGCTACCGCATCAGTGTTCGTGGATCGATCCATACTGTTTCACGGATGGATGTGGTATAGGTTTTAGGGATCAACGTTGGAGATGCCCTAACACCCACTAATATAACCTTTTCAATGATTCTTCAATCATTGCTTACTAAAACTGACCATTCCAAATAAATGATACATGCAGCAGGGAGTTTGTTGTTGCATAAATATTTGAGTAATATAGATCGAGATATTTCTCTTTCGATTGCAGTCATTTTTTCACATACATTCCTCTTTAGAAAGCCAAATAATATGTGTCATAACATTGCTGCTACAGACGGTTAACCAACTCAATAGCCTAAATCATGCTAAAAACTTTGAAAGATCGTTCATAGGCTAAGAGAATCATCAACATAAAATCAAAAGGGATAGCAAGGTCAAAATGACACGTATAAAGCAATACCTTGTGACAAAGCCATGAAACATGCATATAGAAATATACAGTATATGCAGGACAAGCTTTGGCATGTAATAATCTCAATCACCTTCAACTTAGTTTCCATGGACAACTCTACCTGCAAGTGCTATTGAGTCTACCAAATTAAATACAATAGGGTTGAGTAAGTCTAATGTTGTCTTATCTTAATAATTTTTCTCAATACCCTAGTCTTTTTAGAAACTTTCTCTTATGCACTTGTTATCTTGCTTATCACTATTTTTTTTCAAAACTAGTTCCATCGCAAATCTTGATTATCTAGATGAAGGACTTGCTTTGCTCGATCTTCTGATAAACCCATGATTTGCAGCGTGAAAGAATCTTCTCAACTCTGTCGCTCCGTCTGATCTCGTTTCTACGCGCCATGGACTCTCTCCACCACAACTACAATCGTTGCTCCATCTCACCCCTATCCTCCACATTGTTGTCCTGCCCTAGCCTTCATTCCATGATGCTCTACTTGGTCCCGACCTACCTCCATGGTGACGCAACCGCACACACTACAATAGTCCAGCACAGACATATTTCAATAAACAAAATTAATTGTTATCCAGATACAGAAGATATACATGAAGTAAAAAAATTTGGCAAAATTAATTATATATTTTCTTGATTGAAATAATTTTTTCACAAAAAATAACATATAAATATCAAAATGATATCAATTACACTCTGCAACAGCAACAAGACAATAATTGACATTTAGTATGCACTCAACAAAGAAAGAAAAAAAGATGGAGTAGCCAGTGACACCATTGTTCATGCACATCATCTTTTTTGTCTTCGATAACACGTGAACTATGCGGTATATTCTTCGAAAGCAACACCTCCAAAAGAACGATGTGCAATGTTGTCGTCCCCTTGTGCAACGACTGAAAGCTTATGCCGTGGGTTTTCATACAAGAGATCACATTTTCTGCTATGTTATCCGTGATAACTAAATACAACCTTATCCTGCCAAAATACATGATTGTGAAGTTGTATGGTCCTTCCATTCGTATATGCCTCTACGGTACATTACGCTACTGGCACTGTCAGTCTTCATTGGAGTCCCAGGCTGTGTGCACGCGCGAGTATAGGTATTAGCATCATCTATTGTGGTTTTTGGTTAATTCCAGCTAGGACGGTCCGTTTGCTGCACAGGCAGGCACTGCATCACCACGTACGTTGTCTTTCAATAATATCTCTGCAGCATCCTTTGATTATCCAGAAGAATAAACAAGCCCAATGGTCTTTCGACGACTATTTTCGGCATGCAAAATAAATAGCTGGCCCCACTTTTTCTCTTCCTCTAAACCGCGGATGTGCATGACAGGATGCCACACATTTCATTTGGGAAATATGGTGGTTGGAATTAAGGCACCCACACGAGAATGTTATTGTCGCCTTATCCAAGGAATGCAGGTTAGATCTTTGCAGCATCCACTAATTATCCTATATATATAAGAAAAATGGAACAAGCCAATGGTCTTGGACCGATTAACGCTACACCATTTCAGAGATGCAAAATAAACGAATAGCTGCCCCCCGTCCCTCTCAACCGGTCCACACCTAATTTGGACCAGATGTGCGTGAAGGGATGCCACACATTTGCTTTTGGGACATATGGTATGGTGGTTGGAATTAAGGCACACGAGAACGACAGACAGCAGGATAACGGCAGCGGGCGGGGGATGCTGTGGACGAGAGAGCAGCGTCGCGCCATTCAGGGTGTGGTGCGTGGTGGCCATGGAGAGTTCCTCCTCGTGGACAGCCCGCACACCACGGTATCTGGGAAAGGAAACGACGCGGCATGCCCATACAAGGAGGCCCCATGCATGGTTGGCTCGTGGTTGTGGTGTGCACTGGCCATCCGACTGACGTCTACAGCAGTGGTAGGTCGTCTTGTTGTGTTTTCATAGAAAGAGAGAGAGAGAATGTCTTAGGGCAGTCGTCGTGCTCCTCGTTTCTTGAATTAAAAAAAGACTCTTCATCCACCGATGCAGAGAATCTTACGGATTTTCATTCTCATATGAGGTAGGAAAGTTTATGGGCAACAGATCGGCATGAAATGATTCATCATGTTCAAACATAAACCTTTTCAAATGATCATGCATCTCGCAGAGTCACCAATCTATTTCTATGAAAGGCACATCACGTGCCTCTAAAAAGAGGTTGACCATGCATTTACGGGAGGCACGAATCTGCTCTCGCGAGATGCACACCGTATGCCACTAAAAAAGAGGCGCGAATCTGCTTCGTGAGAGACACATTGTGTGCTTCTAAAAAGAGGCACGACCCCGTGCCTTTAAAAAATAAGGTAAGACCCATGCCTCTAAAAAGAGACACAATCATGCATCCGCGGGAGGCACAAATCTGCTTTTATGACATGCACACCGCGTGCCTCTAAAAAAGAGGCACGCCCATTTCTTCACAGGGGCACGAATCTGCTTCGCGAAAGGCACATCGCGTGCGTATAAACAAAAGGAAAAGGGGAACACTGAGAGCGCGACAAGTGGTGCACGTACAACGCGCCATTTGTTAAGCACGGAAGGATAGTGTGGTGTGCTGTTGAAAAGAGTACTCATTAATTAGTGATTTCAGAAAGCATGCGCATCTTTTCCCATTAAATTCTATTTTGTTTTGTGGGAACATCAAAATCTATTATCACTACTATTAATGCAATAGAGAAATAGTGGTAGAGATTTAGCACTCTAAACTCTTTTTTGCGGGTAAAGCACTCCAAACTTAAGATGTACTCCCTCCGTAAACTAATATAAGAGCAGAGGAAGTATTAACAACAAAGATTTATGGGTATATATATAGAATCCACGTTTAAGAATAAATCACATGTATGCATCCAAGGCAATATGGAACGCAGCTTTGTCTCGCTTGTAGCGAGATCAAACACGATGTCGCCTCAAAGGACCCTCTAAATGGATAGTCTCCGTAGGAAGGCACATACGTGTTGCTTCGTTACGTCTGTGTACATTTGTTTGTCATATATATCAAAAGGTTAATTAATAAATTTTTAGAAATATTCACCGCGCATTAATAAATATTTATAGAAAAATTGCCCCACTTCCCGAAATTGTTGATAGCATTTAAAAATGTTCACGCGTAAAAAATTGTTCATGACGTTATGGAAAAAATGTTTATGAAATTTAAAACAATGTTTCTACCATTCAAAAAATATTAGCAACATTTAAAGACATCTTCCTCATTATAAGATGTTGGTGACATTAAAAAAATCATGCATTTTTAAAATATGTTTGTGACATTTATAGAAATATAAAAGGATTTTAACGTAATTTATAAATAATATTTCATACCATTCAAAAAATATTCAAATTATATACAAGAATGTTAACCTGACAAAGAAAACTATTCAAACATGTATTTCAAAAAATCATCATGTATTCAAAAAATATTCAATGTTTATCAAAATAATATTTCACACATACAAAATGTGTACAATATTTATTAAAAAAGTCGACACCTATTTGCATAAATCATAAAATAAAAAATGAAAAGTAAAACCCTATGAAAAGTTGAAAACCATAATAAATACAGGAAAAAATTTCATGAAATTGTATAAAAGCCAGCTAAAATCAAAAGGTTCCATGAATCGCTGCATTCAAACTTTCCCAATACGGCTTGACCCTAGATAACCCACTAAAGCGACGTAGCAGTAAGCGAGATATATACCCTGCGAAAGGGCAGACCTGCACCCAGGGCAGCCTGGTCTTTAGATGGGTGATTGGGCCCAAAATTCTCTTCAAAATCTAAAAAAACATAAAAATTAATAGTGCAAACCCATATACATTGCGCTGATCATTTTGATCCGTGGGACAATTATTATTGGGTACCCCTTCGGGGACTTTCACAAATGTCACATTTTGAATACAAGAGTATGCTAAGTGATATGCACAACCGTTGCTACGTTTGTAGTACGCTCATATTCATTTGCGCCGGTTTGTTGAAGTTGCCCTGAATGATCTATATGCACATTTTCTCCCGCAAAAATAGGATAAATTACTGAAGCCTACATTGATTAATGCACATCTATTTATTATTCATTATTAAATTATGGGGAAAAAAATCTCTCCTTCATCTACTTAAAAAGAACGCAACATTCTATCGTTCGTTCGCTTCGTTCTTCTTCCAACTATTCGTTCCGCCTCCACGATAGGCTTTCCCACCCTGTATGTTTTTCCCTTCCCGGTTTTACTCAATTTGGTTTTTAATTGGCAAGACTGATGCATACCAATCGGGTGGGGTAACATACATTCGGTTTGATAAGCTAATAATTTCCATTTGGTAAACCAATAACTCACTGTAATTTATTTGTAGCAGCCAAAAAAATTACACTAATAATAGGTGCCGAACGTTCGATCCTAGAGGAGTGGCCCGAACGTCCGCGCACCAATTTTGATGCACTTAGCATCTATACAGCTTTTATGTTTTTTGAATTTTAAAATTGTTTATCTCTTAAATAAAAATTCCGATTAAAATTTTGTTTTCACCATTAAATCCATGGCGACGAGATCTTCAAAACTAGATATCATATTGATATGTTTCGAGACCTTTTTTTCAGACCAAAAGTTGTCATGTTGTTTACACTGAAATTGCCATCCTATTTACACTAAAGTTTCCATGATTTTTTTCATCTATTTTTTTAGATTTAAAGCTACCATTGTATTTTAACACCTTTTGACTCATCGGCGAACCCCGAGCAGATATTTGGTGCGCGGGGGGGGGGGGGGGGGGGCAACATGGCGGTCTCCTAGGTAACGAATGCGTTGAGGAGATCCTCCGACGCATCTCAACACGTGACGGTGAGAGAGGGGACATGGATCGGGGGTGAGTCATCTCCTATGACTCATTGACGACATGGCAACTTTAAGAATGCGAGGATGACAATTTTCAGTAAAACGGATAACTTGCCACCCGCGCACAATAAAATCGCCATAAAAATGTGCCACATGTGTGGATGGAAACATAGCAAGCCCACACACTTTGGTGGCAACTTTAGCACATGTGAGATGATAACTTCTGCTAATACATAGTAACTTCACTAAATATGTGGAACCTTTGGCTAATAATTGTCATCTATGTACACATAAAATTAGCATTTAAAAAACGTGTGGGCGGAAGTGCCTCTTATATATGGCAATATTATTCATAGCACATGGCATTTCTTATTCATATGACATGGCAATTTCTATTCATAGGACATGACAATTCTTATTCGCGGGACTATCGTCTACAACTTAAAGTTATCACCCTCATATAACTAAACTTGCCATACAAAACACAGGGATTGCCATGTACTCGTTGTTGTGGTTATAGACCTAACAATAGATATGAGGGTAGTGATGGAGCTATGAAGATCTGTACGCAAAGATGGTGACACCAGGAAAAGTTATACAGGTTAGGCCTCTCCTTGGAGATAACAACCTTAATCCTGTCCCAAATAGTTTGGGGTGTTCTTTCTCTAGATGTCCAAGTTGCCCATGCTGGGGTGAAAGGATGGGCTTATATAGAGTGCGCCATGTCCCTTCATTGCCCAGTAATGGGTTTTAATTACAGAGTTTAAGGATGGCTATTATTACAATGGGAAACGTCTCCCCATTATTGCTATTTAAGTAGGGGTAACGCCTATGGCTTTAATGTCTTGTAACAGCAGTCCTTCTTCCTCTTATCCGAGTACCATGCAGCTCGGCTTCTTCTTCTTCCGAGTAACCACCTTATTCGGATGGTAGTGCTTCACTCCGAGTGACGCCTTACTCAAGAAAGGGCCTCTTCTGAATAAGGTTGCTCCTGTATTAATGGTGTCGCTTGAGTAAACTAGCTACTCGGAAGAGTTTGATTTGATCCGAGCAGTTTCTTACTCGGATAGAAAAGAAATAAGAGGTTTTTATTTATGTTTTGATTTACAAGTATTTTCCAAGAGGTGGTAGAATTAAGGGTATCCCCTGATATAAGGATCATAGGGGTATACTTTAGGTATTACCACGACAGTAGCCCCCAAGTGCTTCTGGGTGCTCGCGTGAATTCATGAGGTATGTGGAGATCAAATTCGATAAGAGGCCCGGAAGGACTTTATCAATATTTACACTGTCCCCTCGATTATGTGTAGGGTGAGTCGTTTTTGGAAGGATTTGGCGACACTCAAGCGTCTCTCGGAAGAGGTAGACTGAGGCCTCGAAAGGCGTGTCTTGGGGTAAAAGGCCTTAAACCCCATATGTAACCAAATCTGTAAAGTTTGATATTTAAAGCATCAGCTGACGAGCTTTAAATCGTATCCCATGGGATATCAATTCTTTACCCCTCACACCAGATCGTGCTAATAATCTGGCGATTTACGTCAGAGACGGATTATCAGCGAATTAGTTATTCGGAACTTCCTCTGTAATGCTTACCGAAGCTAGTTCGGATTCTCTGAAAGTGATTGCCTATTTTAGCTGTTTCGAGTGATGACTTACTCGGATTGTTTTTAATGATCCTTTCCGAGTGATGACTTATTCGGAATGAATCAGAAAGATGACATTTTTTTCCGAGTTGGGCTTGTCTGGAAAAGTTATTTGTTTAACTTTCTTCCGAGTAAGGTTTTTACTCGGAGAAATTGTCTGAGGGTTTTTTACTTCCGAGTTGTGCTAACTTGGAGAAATTTTGTATGTCTTGCTCCCGGGCCGCTTTTCCAAGGGAGCGAATCTTTTTCTGTCAGGGGATCTTTTCTGTCAGAGCGGTTCCTCGATTTCCGCGACGGTCAGTTATTTTATCATTAACTGCGCGCCTTTTAAGGAGGCATGATTTGGGGGACCGTAACGGGTGCCCTCATTAAATGCCTTGATAACTGTGTGGGCTTCCCTCTTGTATCTTATAAATACAGCTTCCTCTTTTCCTCTTTCTTCTCAGTACAGCGCTTGCTCCTTCCTCTTTTCCGCTGGTGACCTTCTAGATCGAGGGTTTCTTCTCCCATTGGTGATCTTCCAGGCGCTCTTCATACCAGCGGGGCTCCTATCCGTTTGCTCCCTTGGCGTCATGTCTGCGGGGGAATGGTTGCCTTCCATCGTCACGGTGGAGAACATCCGACGCTACCAGGACGAGGGGCTACTCCCTCGCCATGGCTGCCGCCTTCCTGGCCCAGGTGAGGTTGAACCTCACCCTAGGGAGGACGAGCGGGTTCTGCTCCTTTCTCATGTGGATAGGGGATTTTCTCTTCCTCCTCATCCTTTCTTGCTTGATTTTCTTGCTTTCACCGGATCTCAGCTGCATCACATCGTTCCCAATTCTATCACGCTTCTATCTAGCTTTTTCTCTTTGTGTGAGGGTTTTCTTGGTATCGATCCTCATTGGAACCTTTTCCGCACCATTTACACCATAAAGCCCCAAAAGATAAAGAACTCTGGGGAGGCAGAGATAAATCATCTTTGCGGGGGGTTGTTTTTGGCGAAGAGGCAGGGTATCCAGTATTTCGCTTCTAGCTTTCCCGATTCCGTGAAGAACTGGCAAAATAGCTGGTTTTATTGTAAGGTGGAAACTGCCCCTGGTACTCGGACGTTGCCTCCTTACTCGGATGTCAGGCTGGCCGACTCCCGAGGCTGGAATCCCCGGTTGCTCGCTTCCGAGAAATAGCGGGTTTTACCACTAATGAGGGAAGTAGTGAGGATGAAGAAGGCGGGGTTGGACGCCATGGATCTTATTGCTCTTTTCGTCAGTCAGAGAATTCAACCTCTGCAAGCCCGAGCTAGGAGGATGTGGGAGTACACGGGAGTTGATGATAACACCCGCTATAACAACTCGGCGATGTCTCAGAAAGAATTTGAGCAACTCATGAAGATCATTACCAGTGTGACTCATGGTGCGCAGATGTCTGGCCGAGTCAGGCCTCTTGATATTAACCGTCCTCCGACTCTGGTGATTGCTTTTCCCTGGCTAGTCTTTTGGATGTTGCGATAAGTCCTGAATTTTAACTTGGTTATTCTGTCCATCTTTTAGACGAACGTCGCTCCATCCCCGATCCCTTTGGCGCCGCAAAATCCTGAAGATGAGGACGAGGACAGCAACAACGACGCAGGGCTCGGGATTGAAGATGACGAAGAGACGGAGTCTAATGCAGTGCCTCCTCGTACTACTGCCGAGCAGCGCTCCAAGAATAATCATGACCGTGAAGCAGCTCGGGAAGGATCCGTACGGGGGATGAAGCGTCCCATGTCTCTGAGTAAAGGGGAGAATAGCAACAAGGTCGCCGCCCTTAGCCCGAGTCATGGGAAGGTGGCTCCCATGAAACAGCGGAAGACGCTTTCTACCCTTGGCGGGAGGAAAGTTAGTGCTTCGACAGATGCTGCCAAAATCCCCAAGAAGGTTTCCGAGTCGGGAGCTGCTCAGGCTGCTCCTGTCGTTGTTGCTCCCCCAAGACGGGCTCTTAAGACAGCTCGGAAGTAAAATCCGACAACTTTTTATTTCTCCTCAGTGATCTTTGTTGATCCTAACATTCTTTATGTTGCAGTGTTCGTCCGAGTGGTTCCGAGACGCTTCCTGGCGTTGAGGCTCCTGGTGCTGCAGCTTATGAAGATGTTAGCAACTGTGTTGTGACTGATTTTCAGGTGTTGGATTCTATTCCTGAACGAACTTCAATCGATGGTGAGTATACATTCTTTGGCTCTGAATTTCATCTTTGCTCAAGGCTTTGCTTATAAATTTCTTTTGTTAGACATGGACATTGATCGTGACGCAGATCCGATCCCAACTGCGAATGAGACGATCTTCCCTGCTCCCAGCACGCAGACTGCTCCGGAAGGTTCTACCAATCAGGAGGTTATTACCCCTGCGGCAGCGGTTCCTCCTACTACCTCAGGGGTGAAGAATGCCGAGAAGAGCTCTACTGTTCCTGTTGCTACCCTAGGAGAAGTTCAAGCTTCTCCCACTTTAGTCTCAGTTGATACCTTGCTTGAGGGTGCTGTTCTGGACGGATTGAAGGGGTCTTTGGCGAAGGCCTCGGAAATAGAGCTGCGGCTACGTGAGATGGCTTCCGATGCTGGAGTGATAAAGGCCAGAATGCATGTAAGTACATGTGCAAGTTTTCTACCCACTGGGTGTACATATTTCCGAGTTGTTTTGAGAATTTACTTGTGGGGGTACTACTTAGTGCATCTCGTAGGTGTAGCCCCCAAGGCTCCGAATAACTTCTTGGAGTTACTCGGAGTCTTATGTAGAGATTATTGATTTAGTGATTTTCCAGTGGGGGCACTTCTTAGTGCACCCACTGGGTGTAGCCCCCAAGGCTCCGAGTAACTTCTTGGAGTTATTCAGAGTCTTATGTTGTAGAGACTAGTGGTTTGGTGATCTTCCAGTGGGGGCACTTCTTAGTGCACCCACTGGGTGTAGCCCCCAAGGCTCCGAGTAACTTCTTGGAGTTATTCGGAGTGTTATGTTGTAGAGACTGGGTCTTGAATATTTTTTCCTGTGCCAGGTGGCTTGCGAACTAGGCACTGCTTTTGTAAAACTGCAGGGAGAGCATGAAGTCTTGAAGAAAAAACATGTTGAGGATAATGGTAAGGCTCTGCTTCTTGTATCTTAAGAGGAATTCGAGATTTTTCACCACGTGATATTTCCGATTATAAAATCTGCAGAGGCTGCAAAGAAGGCGTTTGATGCGAAGGTGAAAGAAAGTGATGAATTTGTGAGCAAAATGAAGAAAGAGATTGAGCAAGCTGAGAAACGTGCGAAGGAAAAGAAAATCCTGGAAAAGCAAGTGGCCAGCCACAAGAAGGCTCTTGAGGAAAAGGAAGCTGCCATCTCCAAACTTCAGTCCGACCTGCAGAAACTCTCCGAGCTGCGGTCCAAAGATAAGGAGGAGCATGAAGCTGAGCTGGCCGCGACTCGGGAGTCTGTCAAAAATGCTGAAGAATATTGTGCCGGGAGGTTTGCTTCATTTAGCGAGATGCTATCTAGTAAGATGCCGTTCTTTGTTGTGCGTCCGACTTGTTTCTGTCTTGTTAATTTGGTTTGATTTATACGCCATTATTGTCTTTGCAGTTTATTCCACCAATCCTGAAGCGGAACAGGCTCATATGGCACAGTTTGCTGAGTTGATGAAGAAAGATAATTATACTCCCAGGACGACGGAATTTGCCTTGTCCAGAGGTCTGCTAACCATGAGGTGCGCCAAGGCGAAGAAATATGCTGAAGAGACCATGTGTGCCACCTTAGGGTTGAAGAATTACATCTCGCCTACTGAGGAAAATCGTGTTCATCTGGATACGGTTGTTCCTGTGCTTCAGGATGCTCCGCAGCAGATTGCTCGTTGGAAGAGGTCTTCAGCACGAAGTGGTGCCAATTATGCTCTGGCTCTGACTAAAGCTCACTTTTCAGAAAAGGTTCACAATCTGGAACGATTCGGAGAAGGTGATCCTGAGCATGGTCCGAGCTGTACGACCTTATTGTCACGGTATGCTGAGACTGCGAGTCGAATTGCAAAGATCCCAGATCTTGATTTCTTCGTGGAATCTACTGGAGTTATCAGTGAATCTGATGAGGCAAGTGATGCCTGATCGAGTTGAGGGAAAAACAGTTAAATTTGCCTTGGAATGCCGAGAGGTTTTGTAATAAATAGTTTATGTCTTATTATTGTGCCCTGGGTGCACAATTTGTTTCGAAAACTGCCGCCCTTTATTAAAAAGGCCTGACTCTGAGGTGTTGATGTGTTTTGCCATAACCAGTTATTTGCAAGGATATAGAACTATGTTTCTGAAATCATTGTTCCTCCTTTCTCTCTGGTTTTGAAATACTTGTTGAGCAACTTAGTAAAATGCGGTTTAAGCTTCTATCCGAGCCGTGTACAGTTCGGATAAGGAACTTCAGTTTTGTCGTGACGTTAAGTAGCCCCTAAGTTTCAGAAGAACCTGTTAGGTGACTTTAGCTAAGTTTTTCTTAAGCTTTCGTCCGAGCTGCGCGCAGCTCGAACGAAAAAACTTGGAATTTTCGCAACGTTAAGTAGCCCCCAGGTTTCGGAAAAACTTGTTGGGCAACTTAGTTAAGTTTTGCTTAAGCTTTCGTCCGAGCTGCGCGCAGCTCGAACGAACAAACTTGGAATTTTCGCAACGTTAAGTAGCCCCCAGGTTTCGTAAAAACTTGTTGGGAAACTTAGTTAAGTTTTGATTAAGCTTTCGTCCGAGCTGCGCGCAGCTCGAACGAAATTTTCGCAACGTTAAGTAGCCCCCAAGTTTCAGAAAAACTTGTTGGGCAACTTAGTTAAGTTTTTCTTAAGCTTTCGTCCGAGCTGCGAACGAACAAACTTGGAATTTTCGCAACGTTAAGTAGCCCCCAGGTTTCGTAAAAACTTGTTGGGAAACTTAGTTAAGTTTTGCTTAAGCTTTCGTCCGAGCTGCGTACAACTCGGACGAAAAACTTGGAATTTTTCTTAACGTTAAGTAGCCCCCAAGTTTCAGAAAAACTTGTTGGGCAACTTAGTTAAGTTTTGCTTAAGCTTTCGTCCGAGCTGCGCGCAGCTCGAACGAACAAACTTGGAATTTTCGCAACGTTAAGTAGCCCCCAAGTTTCAGAAAAACTTGTTGGGCAACTTAGTTAAGTTTTGCTTAAGCTTTCGTCCGAGCTGCGTACAGCTCGGACGGAAAACTTAGATTTTTCGCAACGTTAAGTAGCCCCCAAGTTTCAGAAAAACTTGTTGGGCAACTTAGTTAAGTTTTGTTGAAGCTTTCGTCCGAGCTGCGTACAACTCGGACGAAAAACTTGGAATTTTTCTTAACGTTAAGTAGCCCCCAAGTTTCAGAAAAACTTATTGGGCAACTTAGTTAAGTTTTGCTTAAGCTTTCGTCCGAGCTGCGTACAGCTCGGACGGAAAACTTAGATTTTTTCTTAACGTTAAGTAGCCCCCAAGTTTCAAAAAAACTTGTTGGGCAACTTAGTTAAGTTTTGCTTAAGCTTTCGTCCGAGCTGCGTACAGCTCGGACGGAAAAATTAGATTTTTCGCAACGTTAAGTAGCCCCCAAGTTTCAGAAAAACTTGTTGGGTAACTTAGTTAAATTTTGCTTAAGCTTTCATCCGAGCTGCTTACAACTCGGACGAAAAACTTGGAATTTTTCTTAACGTTAAGTAGCCCCCAAGTTTCAGAAAAACTTGTTGGGCAACTTAGTTAAGTTTTGCTTAAGCTTTCGTCCGAGCTGCGTACAGCTCGGACGGAAAACTTAGATTTTTCGCAACGTTAAGTAGCCCCCAAGTTTCAGAAAAACTTGTTGGGTAACTTAGTTAAATTTTGCTTAAGCTTTCGTCCGAGCTGCTTACAGTTCGGACGAACAACTTGTTGGATAACTATGTCAGCTTAGGCTTTTGTCTGAGCTGCGTACAACTCGACGAAAGCTTGAATTAAGAATGCAATTGATGAAGGCAGAATCTCCTTATTGAATCGATTGATAAGAATCTCATGCATAGAAGCGCCGTAACATTTGGGCATTCCATGCATGTGGTTCTTCTCTATTATTCGTTACATCATATAGCCGATAGGCTCCATTACCTAAGACTCTGGTTACAATGTAAGGACCTTCCCATGGAGGGGCTAGCTTGTGATCAGAGGTTTGCTTGATACGTAAAACCATGTCACCTTCCTGAAAGGAGCGAGCTCGGATATGACGCTCGTGATATCGTCGAAGGTCTTGTTGGTAAAATGCCGAGCGTGTTAGGGCTAAGTTCCTCTCTTCTTCTAAAAGGTCAATACCATCCTGCCGAGCTGTCTCGGCTTCTTCTTCAGTATACTGAGTTATTCGAGGAGCATTGTGCTTCAGGTCACTCGGCAGGACAGCTTCTGCACCGTACACCAGGAAGAAGGGGGTCGCCCGAGTGGATCGATTTGGACTCGTTCTCAATCCCCACAATACTGAGGGTAGCTCTTCAACCCAGGCTCCTGCTTCTTCCTTTAGTTCTCGCATAAGACGTCGTTTGATTCCCTTCAAAATCAACCCATTTTCTCGCTCTACCTGGCCATTGGATTGAGGGTGTGCCACTGAGGCGAAGTTTACTCTGGTACCCATGTTCCAGCAAAACTGCTTGAATTCGGCTGATTTGAAATTTGACCCGTTGTCGGTGATGATATCGTGGGGAACGCCGAAACGGTGTACAATGCCCTGAATGAAGCCAACTGCAGTGGCTGAGTCTAAGTTTTTTATTGGTTTTGCCTCTATCCATTTCGTGAATTTGTCTACAGCCACTAGGATGTGTGTAAATCCTGAGGTGCCTGTTCTGAGTGGCCCTATCATGTCCAAACCCCATGTAGCAAAAGGCCATGCGAGGGGTATTGTCTTCAACTCGGATGCTGGCTTGTGTGGCTGATTTGCGTAAAACTGACATCCTCTGCAATGATCGACAATGTTCTTGGCATCCCTTAAAGCATTGGGCCAAAAGAATCCTGCTCGGAAAACCTTGGCCACTAGTGTCCGACTTGACGCATGGTGACCGCATTCGCCGAAATGTATGTCTTGTAAGATGAGTCGACCTTCTTCTTCCGATATGCACCGCTGGGGAAGTTTTGTAACACTGTTTCTGTACAACTCATTGTTGATCATAGAGTATGATTTTGCTTTTCGCACTACTTTCTTGGCTTCTACTTCGTCATCTGGCAGCTCTTGCTTTTGTAAGTATCTCAGAATGGGCAAGGACCACTCGGGAGGGATTACCTCTATATCAAAAACAAGATCCACAACTGAAGGAATATCTTCTTTGTCCGGAATGTTCTCATCTGGCAACATACTTGGATCGGCATCCGAGTAGGGATCTTCCTTCACAGTTGGGGCATGTATGTGCTCCAGATAAACTCCTCGGGGGATTTGCCCCCGAGTTGATCCTAGCTTGGCTAAGTCATCTGCTGCCTGGTTTTGTGCCCTTGGGATATGATGGAGCTCCAGCCCATCGAATTTTTTATCCAGTTTTCTGACTGCTACACAGTAGGTTGTCATTGTTGGGCTTCTTATATCCCATTCTTTCATGACCTGATTGATAGGTCGGAGTCTCCAAAAATCATCAACCTTCTGATTCCAAGTGAAATGGCCATTCGTAATCCATACAAAAGGGCCTCATACTCGGCCTCGTTGTTTGTTGCTGGGAAATGGATTTGAAGGACGTATCTCATTTCGTCCTTTCTTGGGGAGACCAGCACTACTCCTGCTCCTGCCCCATTTAACATCTTTGACCCGTCAAAAAACATAGTCCAGTGCTCAGGGATTGGTTGTGGGATGCTTTGTGCTTCTGTCCATTCGGCCAAAAAATCTACCAGAGCCTGTGATTTGATTGCCTTCTTGGGCTGATACTGGATATCATATGGTAAGAGGTCTTATCCCCATTTCGCAATTCTGCCCGTGGCATATCTGTTGTTCATTATCTCGGCCAAAGGAGCTTCTGAGACTACTGTGACCGAGTAGTCTTCAAAGTAGTGAACCAGCTTTTGAGATGCCATGTGAATTCCCATTGCCAACTTCTGGTAATGAGGATATCGCTGCTTGGATGGCGTGAGGACTTCGGAGATGAAATACACAGGCCTTTGAATCTTCTGTGTTTTTTCTTCCTCTTCTCTTTCCACCACTATAGCTATGCTGACGACTTGGCTTGTGGCTGCGATGTACAACAAGAGTGGCTCCTTTTCTTTCGGTGCTGCGAGAACTGGCCGAGTTGACAACTATTTTTTCAATTCTTTGAAGGCCACCTGAGCTTCTTCGGTCCACTTGAAGTTTGACGACTTTTTCATTAGCTGATAGAGGGGGAGTGCCTTCTCTCCAAGTCGGGAAATGAATCGACTGAGTGCTGCAAGACACCCTGTCAATTTTTGAACATCTCGGAGTTTCTGAGGGGGCTTCATGTTCTGGATTGCTGTTATCTTCTCAGGGTTAGCTTCAATCCCTCTTTTAGAAACCATGAAACCGAGTAGTTTTCCTGCTGGCACACCAAATACACACTTTTCTGGATTCAATTTGATGCTATAAGATCGCAGACTCTGAAAGGTTTCAGCCAGGTCGGCCAACAAGTTACTTCCTTCAGCTGATTTGATTACAATGTCATCAACATATACCTCAACATTTTTGCCAATCTGCCAGATCAAACAATTCTGCATCATGCGTTGATATGTAGCCCCTGCATTTTTAAGTCCGAATGACATGGTGACATAGCAAAAACAGCGAAAATGAGTTATAAATGCGGTTAGTATTTCATCTCGTTCATATAATCGGATTTGATGATAGCCCGAGTATGCATCGAGCAAACATAGTCTTTCACACCCAGATGTGGAATCCACAATCTGATCAATGCGAGGAAGAGGAAAGTGATCCTTTGGACAAACTTTATTGAGATGACGGAAATCAACACAAGTTCTCCAAGTTTTATCTTTCTTTGGAACCATCACAGGATTTGCTAACCACTCGGAGTGGAAAATTTCCCTGATGAATCCAGCTGCTAGCAATCTTGCTATTTCTTGTCCAATAGCTTTTCTCTTTTCCGAAGAAAAACGCCTAAGGGACTCTTTTACTGGTCTTGCCTTTGGATCAACCCGTAATTTGTGCTCAGCCAACTCCCTTGGGACTCCAGGCATGTCAGATGGCTTCCACGCAAAAATGTCCCAATTCTCACGGAGGAAGTTGATGAGCTCGAGTTCCTATTTAGGGTCCAGACTGGTGGCGATGTTGGTGTACTTGTTCTCATCGGAAGGATGTATCCGCACCTTTTTGGTCTCTCCTGCCGACTCAAATGAAGATGATTTCTTAGGTTGTAACAACTCGGACGTGTCAACTGTTTTCTTCAACTCGGCAAACTCAATCTCTGCCATTTGCTGGTCGGCTATAAGTGATCCTTTTTGCAGCAGCTCTTCTGCTTGATTATAGTTTCCGGATACAGTGATCACACCTTTAGGACCTGACATCTTTAGCTTCAAATAGACATAGCAAGGAATTGCCATGAACTTTGCATAAGCGGGATGTCCGAGTAGCGCGTGATAAGCACTCGGAAAGTCAACTACTTCAAAGGTAATCCTTTCTTTCCGAAAATTATCAGGTGTATCGAAACTACATTCAGAGTAATCATACCTAGTGAAAATGCTTTCTTCCCTGGGATGATCCCATGAAATTCCAAGTAACTGTTACTGAGTTTGGACATCGGAATGTTCATGTCTTTTAAGGTACTAGCATATAAAAGGTTTATGCCACTGCCTCCATCCATCAAGACATTCCTTAGCCTAAAATTACCGTTTCCTGTTTCCACCAATGGGTCAACTATCAAAGCATGTCTTCCAGGGTGAGGGATATGAGGAGGGTGGTCTGATTGATCGAACGTAATCGGAACATTTGCCCATTTCATATAATTCGGAACAGCTGGAGCCATCGTGTTAACTTCCCTGAATCTCAAATTTTCCACTCTTTTTGATTCCCGTCCTGCAAAAATGACCAGTATTCCATCTTCCCGAGGAAAACCTTCACTATCCAAATCTGGACTTCCTTCCTTTTTCTTCCTCTTATCTTGCTGGGGCCCGGTCTTCGCATTTTGTGCAGCTCTCTTGATTAGTCGGCACTGCCTGGCTGTGTGCTTCGGGAGAACTGTCTTTCCTTCAGCGTCTTGGGTGGTATGAAGAGGACAAGGCTGATTCAGGATATCATCATCATTTGAAGGCTTCTTCTGACGAGGTTGCCATTCCTTCCTTTGTTGATTTTTGCTGTGGATACCTACTGCATTTGCAGCCGCCACCAATTCGGCATCTGTTGGTGCCCCTTCTTCCTTTCGCTTCTAAGTCCCGCCTCCATTCTTTTGCTTGGGATTAGAAGCCGAGCTGTTATTTCGATACTGCTGGGATTTTTTCCGAATTTCCTCTTCCCCATTAGCATACTTGTTTGCAATTTCCATCAATCTGCCCAGTGAAGTGACATCGGGAGACCTTGCGAGCTTCAAGCTTAACTCTTTGTACTTGACACCTTGCTTAAAGGCATGAATCGCCTGGAACTCGGAGACTCCCTCTACCGAATTGTGGAGAGTAATCCATCTCTGAATGTATTCTCGAGTAGGCTCGTTGTGACCTTGGATGCACAACTGTAATTCGGTCTGCCCTCCTGGTCTCTTGTAGGTTCCTTCAAAATTCTTGACGAAAACCCTGACTAAATCCTCCCATGTCCAAATGCTGTTTGGTGGGAGTTGGTTTAGCCATGTCCGAGATGAACCTTCCAGCATCAGGGGAAGGTGCATCATGGCTATCTCGTCTCCACCACCTCCTATCTGGACTGCTATTCTGTAGTCATCCAACCACGTCTGCGGCTTGGCATCACCCCGGTACTTCTCCACTCCTTGCGCTATCCTGAAGCGAAGAGGAATTGAGGTTGATCTGATTCTCTCGCTGAAACAAACAGGCCTGTAGCCATCGGATAACTAACTTGGTCTTGTCGATACATCCTCGCACGATCTACTCGATTCTGTACCAAATAGCTTCGAGCATCATCTTCAATATCTCGATATCTTTCCTCTTGATGATCCACTCGGCGCCGCTCTTGGTCCCTCCTCCGAGCTGCGAACTCTTCGTCTCTCCCCTGATCTGCAAAATCTTCGTCTCTCCCCCGAGCTGTGTATTCATCACCTCTTCGAAACTCCGGGTTTCGAAACTGCTCATGGCGATATTTATCATGAGGATTTCCCTTGTTCCGAGGTGAATGATTTCTGTTTCTTCGAGGAGTATAAACGGACTGAGAGGTGCCCGTGAGGGGCGGCTGAGAGTGAACTCGCTGTAGTGATTGACTGACTTCAGCGTTCTGCTCCACTGCCTTTTGTAACAAGAATGCTAAGTGTTATATTCCTTCGGCCGCCGAGCCGCTCGGCTGCAAGGAATTTGCAATCCGAGTAGCTGCTATTAAATTCTCCATTGGGGTATCCAGAGCTCGGAAGGGTTGATTTTCACCAATCCCCCGCAGTTGCCAACTGGTTCTACTCTGCTAGAGGCGAGCTACCTCACGAGCCTGGTGCTCCAATGTATTCTGTAGCTCGGTTAAACGTTGTCGCTCAGCTAAATTGGTTAACCTAGCTGCTTCTAAATGTTGCCCTTCCGGAGTTGAGGTATCTATGGGGGTTTGTAACACTCGCTCTGCTGCCTCTGCCGTCCCTTGTTCTTCCCGAGTAAGGGGCCGCCGACTTGAACCTCCGAGCTCTAGACGTCTGAAAGCAGATGTTCGTCGACGTTCTCTTTCTCCGAGTGGAATCTCTTCATTTCCCCGAGCTGCTTCATTAGTCCGATCTCCCCCCTCTCTGGCCGGTGACGCCTGAGGTGGTGGAGTTCCGGCCATACAAACTTCTACCATGGTGACGGGAGAACCATTGCTCCCTTCTTGTTCGGCTTCTGGTTCCGAATCACATCAAAAGGTCTTCATCATCTCCAGAGTTGAAGATGTGCATTAGAGATGCCGTCGGACCTTCCTTCGCGATCAGCTCGCTGATGGCCTGCTGAGCTGATTCCATTGAGTCGATGACCGCCACCTGCTGGATCGGGCGGGGCTTGTTCCGGTAAGGAATACGCGGGAGGCCTGATCTCTTCTTCTTGCGGTGAACAGGCAACAGGGCCTGGGCTTGAGGACGAGCTGGTAATTGGAGGCGAAGAGCCCCCGATTTGTCGGCTCGAAAGTTCATGCTGCCTCTTAAAGGCAACAGCTGCGCTTGGAGCGGCGCATCCGCCAGCCAAGCAGAATCGTCAGCCATAAAGGCTAACGATCCAAAGGAAAACATCTCGCCGCGGATGAGTTGGGGGCCGCAGGACGACGAGGAAGACGAAAAGAATCCCATCTCTACGGTTGCTGATCAGCTTAGCCCCAAGGTGGGCGCCAATTGTTGTGGTTATAGACCTAACAATAGATATGAGGGTAGTGATGGAGCTATGAAGATCTGTACGCAAAGATGGTGACACCAGGAAAAGTTATACAGGTTAGGCCTCTCCTTGGAGATAACAACCTTAATCCTGTCCCAAATAGTTTGGGGTGTTCTTTCTCTAGATGTCCAAGTTGCCCATGCTGGGGTGAAAGGATGGGCTTATATAGAGTGCACCATGTCCCTTCATTGCCCAGTAATGGGTTTTAATTACAGAGTTTAAGGATGGCTATTATTACAATGGGAAACGTCTCCCCATTATTGCTATTTAAGTAGGGGTAACGCCTATGGCTTTAATGTCTTTTAACAGCAGTCCTTCTTCCTCTTATCCGAGTACCATGCAGCTCGGCTTCTTCTTCTTCCGAGTAACCACCTTATTCGGATGGTAGTGCTTCGCTCCGAGTGACGCCTTACTCGAGAAAGGGCCTCTTCTGAATAAGGTTGCTCCTGTATTAATGGTGTCGCTTGAGTAAACTAGCTACTCGGAAGAGTTTGATTTGATCCGAGCAGTTTCTTACTCGGATAGAAAAGAAATAAGAGGTTTTTGTTTATGTTTTGATTTACAAGTATTTTCCAAGAGGTGGTAGAATTAAGGGTATCCCCTGATATAAGGATCATGGGGGTATACCTTAGGTATTACCACGACACTCGTGTCACACATATGATAGTAATCAGCATCTCAAGTTTTTCTATCTACCAATGACAAACTATTTCTTTCTTTTTTGTGTCCCTGGCAAATTTAACATATCTTTCGCCATGGCAATTTAAGATGTGTTTTTTCCATGGAAAAAACACGCGTTTACCCAACGTAAGTTTTTAAAGTTTTATTTTATGAATTAAGACTAATTTACTTAGAACGTTGAAGAAAACGTGCAACAAAACGTAGTTAAAGCAAATAACGATAATTTTAGTGCAAACAACATGTCAATTTACGTGTAATAGAGATGAAAATTTTTAACCCAAAAAAAAGTTGTCAAAACAAATCGATATGGGATAATTTCGAAGATCTTGTCGCGACGGATTTAATGGTAAAAACGGAAATTTATTTGGAATTTTTTTGAAAGATAAAACATTTTGAGAATAGAAAAATACAAAAACTGGTTGTACATGCAACCGCATCGACTTGAACATTAGGAATACGATGCGGCCCGTTTGCCGCCACATGTCCGCTGCTCTCCGACGAATACACCCAGTGGGTGCGCTGACGCGCCCCCACCGGAAAGAAGCTGCCCCAAGGGAAATTATCATCCATCTACACCGACAAGGAAGAAGCCCCCGGATGACTCTCCGAGTCACCCGGAGGCTCGGAGGCTACTGTCGGGGGAATATACCCCCGGTAGGGTCAAGCAGAAGGAATAATCTTCGAAAGCATCGGGCGCCGATTGCGCCCTCAGCTCGGCGTCTGCCGAATGCGCCCCCAGTTCGGACCGCCGACTGCTCGCGCACCCGGCCGACTGCTCGTCTGCTGGCTGCCGATTGCCCGCAGTTCGGCTGCCCGAAAGTCAACAGTAGCATCAACTGACAAGACAAGCCATGACGCGTCATGTCGTGAATAGTGTAAAGGTGTGAGATGTCACATTACATCACATCCACCTTTTCCTCATGCCCCTTGTCTCCTTGTCTCCCAACCACTTGTACCTTCTTGTCCCCTTGTCCCCTTGGGCCTCCTATATAAAGGCATCAAGGGTGCTCACGGCAGAAGGTCTCCCTCTCATTTCTCTCCTTCACACACCTCTCTCCCTCACTCACGGCTAGGAGTAGAAGAGGAGGAGCAAGAGTAGTAGAGTAGCAGTAGCTTAGCAAGAGTAGCAGATCAGCTCGGCCAGGAGCAGAGTAGTTAGCATATACAGCTCAAGGAGTAACCATGTACAGTATTCCACATATAGTGCAGACGTGCAGGAGTAGGAGTTTTATATCTACGGAGAGCCCTGAACCTGGGTACATCGCAGTGTTCCCAATCTCGCCTCCGACACCAGCGACACCAACCTCAGTCTGTCCCCCTCTTTAGCCATCCCCATGGCATCTGCCGTTACATATCGACGACAGTTGGCGCCCACCGTGGGGCAGGTCGAGGCGTCGACTGGAGTTTGATCCGGACGGGACCATCCTCTTTATTGACGGTTTCTTCTTCATCAGCGAGTTCTTCAGCGCCAATTTTTCTGGGATCTGGGTCTATCAGGCTGGATGCCCGGAGGCTGCATTTCTCGTCCGATCATCGCCAGTTGAGCATGCGGCTCCGGAGTGGCCCGGTTCGACCGCCGGATCAGATTTCTTCTTTGAGCATGTTTTCCGCCCCGAGTGCATCCAGGTCGGCTGCCAGAACGGATTTCGTCTCCGAGAAAAAATAAATAGCCCGAGCAAAAAGATGTCGGAGCAGAAAAATTCCCTGCCCGAGCAGGAGCAAGCCATCTGCCAGAGCAAAAGTGTGTGTTTGGCGAGTGCTTTGCATGTCTGCCGAGTGCTCCCTCCGAGCTGTTCTCCGCCGGCCCCGAGCAGTGCCTCCTCCGGGTGCGCTTCCCCGAGATGCTGCGGCCGACTGCCGAGCTGTTCCGCAGCACGCCTGTGGTCGTCCCCGATTGCCCCGCTGCCCCGCCGAGCTCCCCAGCCGAGCTCGCCCCGGACTCCCCGCGCCCGAGCTCTCCAAGCCGAGCGGCCCCAGTCCCTCCTACGGCTGCCGCCAAGCTCCTCTTCCCTGTGCTCCCGAGCTCCCCGGCCATCAGGATGCGCCTCCCCGAGCTCTTCCTCGGGCCAAGCTGCGCCGCCGCCACGACCGGCCGAGTGCGCCGCCCAGCCCCGAGCCCCTCCGCCGCTGGGCCGGCTGCCGCCCTCATTGCGCCCGTCAGCGAGGCGTCCTCCCGTAGCCGACGGCCTGCTCCTGCGCGGCCCCGAGCTAGGCCCTCTTTCGAGCATCCGTCGGCCGCCTCCTCATCCGGCTGCCGATTCCGGCCGCCGCCGGCAGGGCCCCCTCCCGACGCGCCTCGCAGCCGCCTCCGACTGCCTCGCCTGCCGGCTGCGGTGCCTCCGACCGCGCCACCCAGCTCGGCTGTAGCCGCCCCTCCTTGTGCTCGCCAGGCACCGAGCTGCTGCCTCCGCGCCAGCATCTGCCGGCCACTGCTGGCTGCATCCACGCCGTGGTCCGCCGGGTGTGGTTCCATCTCCATCACACCTAAATATTTCTCATCCATTGTCCAAAGCTACGCCATATACATGCAAGCAAGAACCTCCCCGTACAATACCCAGATAATGCCATTTTGTGCTTGATTGCTTGTACGCACTGGCCAAAGATGAATCGGACACTGCTCTGTCTCCCGTAGCTGCAGCCACCCGTGGCCGCTCAGCCCGGCGCTCGCTGTGGTTCATCCCCGCGCTCCCCGAGCCGCCGGCCTCCTCCTCTCCCCGCCCGGCCGAGTGCGCCGCTGGGCAAGTGGCGGCCCGTGCCTTTTTTTCCCTCCCCGCCGTTTGCCAGTTCAGAGAAAGGGAGAGCAAAAATTCAGAGAAGAAAAGATTCAGAAGAAATAGCCAGCTCGGCCTGGCCAAAAAAAAAAAAGAGAGAAGAGAGGTCGGCTGTGGCAGTTGCGTTAGACACCGATTGAATCATATATACTTGTAAAGTGGTAGTATGGTAGGCCGAGTGCTCGGTTCCGCTTGTACCAGGCCGATTGCGCCCGTCATACCGCAGTGGCATTCGGTTGCGCATGTCGGTCATTCGGATGCGGAAAAAAAAGTGGTCGGCTGTGATCTGTTGGACCAGCTGCGACAAAAGAAAAGTTTGAGCCGATTGCTCAGTAGTTCCTCTGATGTCAGGCCGATTGCGTCCGCCAGTCTGCAGTTGCATCCGTTTGCGCCTGTCGGTCATCCGGATGCGAAAAAAAGGTCGGCAATGATCTGGTTGACCAGCTGCGACAAGAGAAAAAGTGTGAGCCGATTGCTCAGTAGTTCGGCAGGTGCGAGGCCGATTGCGCCCGCCAGTCTGCATTTGTGTCCGTTTGCGCCTGTTGGCCATTCGACGGCAAAAAAAAGTGGTCGCCTGTGATCTGTTGGACCAGCTGCGACAAAAGAAAAGTGTCAGCCGATTGCTCAGTAGTTCGGCTGGTGCTAGGCCGATTGTGCCCGCCAGTCTGCATTTGCGTCCGTTTGCGCCTGTTCGCCATTCGACGGAAAAAAAGTGGTCGGTTGTGATCTGTTGGACTGATACGTCCAAAACGTATCTATAATTTCTGCTTGCTCCATGCATGTTTTGTGTGATATTGCTATGATCTAGATACACTTTCATACACTTTTGATAATATTTGGACTAACCTATTAACTCAGTGCACCACAGTGCCAGTTCCTGTTTTCTGCTGTTTTTCTATTTCAGTTTTCCCCCATATAAAAAGTGCTCCAAAAATTCGGGAAAATCAGATAAAAAATCAGCGCAGAAGAACCTTCCGGAAGAACCTGAGTGGGGCCAGAGGGCCACCACCAGGGGCCCAGGCGCCCTGGTGGCGCGCCCCAGGGGCTGGCCGCGCCAGGGGGGCGCCTGGACCCCTGGTGGCCCCCCTGGCTGCCCCCCTTCGCCTATATATTCTCCGTGACGAGAAACCCTCGAGGAGAGAACTATTTTTCGCGATCTCGCCTTTGTTTCGCCGCCGCCGCGCTTCCGAGATCGGAAGCACCAGCAGACCTCTTCCCGGCACCCTGCTGGAAGGAGGGCCGACCTCCGGGAGTCTCCTCTCCACCATGGATGCTTCCCGGATGTATCGTGAGTAGTTTTGTTTGGACCATGGGTCCGTGATCAGTAGCTATGTGATGTTCTCCTCCCCTCTTTATTCTTCATGGTTTAGACCTCGTGAGCTGCCCTACATGATCGAGGCAATTTTGTAATCTTTCTGCTGTTGCTATGCTGAGTTTGATGGGGTCTGATGGATTACGAGATTATGTTCAGATTGTGATTGAGTAATACATTTGGTTCTTATCTCTTATATTTTTGTTCTTAAGTAATTCTTGCATGTTCTCCTTTGCTGTTTATTGCTTTGGCCAAGTAGTAGGTAGTAACCCCAAGAGGAAACGTTATGCTCGATTGTGGGTTCATGCCCCCTGATGACACGCTTGAGTGACAGAAACATGAGTCTAGGGGATGTGCTGTTGCCACAAGGGGGAAAACAACGGTGCTTGTAACCGCGGTTACAAGGATTGTTTACTTTACGCAAAGTGATTTTTAATGCAATTGTCTGTTGCTTTGGGTTTACACTTTGGGTGGGGCTCGCAACTTAATACCAGCGAGATGTTCTGGATAGATATCTCAAGGTGGATGATTAGTAGTAGATGCAGTTGGATTTCGGTCTACTTATTTTGGCGTTCTGCCCATGCTTTTGAGCCTCTTCCTTTCTTTTGTAGCATAGTTAGCATTGCGGTGCGTTCATAATCCTGTCAATTGCCCTTCTGTAATTTGTTCACCTCGCATAGCAGTTTTATCGCATTTTGGGATAGAGACATCACTAGTGAACATCACGTATCCCGGTCCATATCTTCATCACTGTTTCCACGCTCATTTACTTTTCTGCTTTTACTTTTAGTTGCTATCATTATCCCTTTTGTTTGATCCTTTGTGAACAACAAGACCGGAGAGATTGACAACCTCTTTGAACTTCGTTGGGAACAAAGTTATTTGTGTCTGTGTGCAGGTCCGTGTCAATTGCGCCGCTGACACCTACTTATCATCTCCGGAGTCCTACTGGAGACAAACCTTGGTATCTTTACTGAGGGAAATTTGTTGTTGTGCTACATCACACCTTCCACTTGGGGTTTACCAACGAAGGGCGAGAAATCACTATCATCACCTCGCGCATCAAGCAAGATTTCTGGCGCCGTTGCCGGGGACTCCGAGTGCTAAGATAGGGGAGTTGCACACTACCCTTTAGCTTTGTTTTTTAGTCTTGTTAGTTTACCTTCCAGTTTTTATCTTTGTGTCTTGTATCAAAAATCACAAAAAAAAATCTGCCACACTTGCTGCTGCTATGGGTTCCACTGAAAACACCAAGTTGTGTGACTTCACTAGTCACAACAACCAAGACTTTATCTGCACCCCCATTTCCACACCTGCCACTTCAGCTACCTCTTATGAAATTAAACCTGCCTTGCTAAACCTTGTTATGAGAGATCAATTCTCCGGTGCTGGAGATGATGCTGCTTTACACTTGAACAATTTTTTTGAATTATGTGATATGCAAAAGTATAAAGAAGTAGAAGGTGATATTGTTAAGCTCAAGCTCTTTCATTTCTCTTTAAGGGGAGAAGCTAAAATCTGGTTTCAATCTTTGCCTAGGAATAGCATAGATTCTTGGGATAAGTGCAAAGATGCTTTTATAGGGAAGTACTACCCACCTGCTAAAATTATCCAATTAAGGAGTAACATTATGAATTTTCAGCAGTTGGATAATGAACACGTTGCCCAAGCTTGGGAACGAATGAAATCTCTTGTTAAGAAATGCCCTACACATGGTTTGACTACCTGGAAGGTCATCCGGACTTTTTATGCAGGCTTGAACTTTACCTCGCGGAACCTGTTAGATTCGGCCGCGGGAGGAACCTTTATGTCAACTACACTTGGTGCTGCCACGAAGCTTCTCGATGAGATGATGACCAATTATTCCCAATGGCACACCGAACGCGCTCCAACAGGTAGGAAGGTAAACTTTGTCGAGGAAATTACCTCCCTCAATGAAAAAGTTGACTTAATTATGTCTCTACTTACCAAGCAACCCTCTATTGATCCTCGTGATGTCCCTTTAAATTCTTTGGTTGCCCAAGAACAAGTAGATGTGAACTTTATTGCTAGAAACAACTTCAACAACAATGCTTATAGGGGTAATTTTGCTAGCAACCCTAGACCGTTTCCATCCAACTATGGGAACAACAGCACCTACCCTAGCAACAAGAACCCCTCTTCTGAATTAGAAAGCATGCTTAGAGACTTTATCACCATCCAAAAAGCCTTCAATAAAAATGTAGAGGAGAAATTAGCTAAATTAGATAATCTCTCTTTGAAGGTAGAAAGCTTAGCCCTTGATATTGAGATGCTTAAAATTAGAACCTCTCCCCTTGAGGAGAATAAGGCCACTCCTATTAATTGTAGGAGATATGCCCTAGAGGCAATAATAAATGTTATTATTTATCCCCATGTTCCTAATTATGTTTATATTCCATGCTATAACTGCTATGGTTCTCGAGTCTGCAATAACCACGAGGCTCGGAGGAAGACTCATATGCACGTGTGGAATAATAAACGGATAAAAAATATATATTCCTAGTCTCGCCTCTAAGACTAGCTCAAGTGTTGCATGATGGTTCTGTTTTCCTGATCATGGGCATGACTATGCCGGCAATTTTGAGGGCACAATGTTAGAAGAACATTTGTGTTGAATCGACCCGAATTGATGTTATGCTATGAGATACATTCGTCACAAGTTAATGGTTAATAACACAGAGAAAGTTGTGCGTTTGCATAATTCCTTAGACCATGAGAGTATCGAGTTCCTTCGTACTTGCTTCGTGAACTTTGGGGTTTTGTTAAACGTCATCTGTAAAAGGGTGGCTATTACGGCAGCTTGCGGGTTCACGGAAAAGTATGACAAGGAACTAGGTAGCTCGAGATTGGGATTTGCTCCTCCGTCGTTGGAGAGATATTCTTAGGGCCCTCTCGGTGTTACGGTATCCACCATCGTCTGGCCAGACACAGTGTGATTTGATCACAGGGATGCCGGAACGCGGGAACGAGAAAAGAGAACAATACCAGGAACGAGGTAACTGGCATAGTGGACAAGTTGTTGATTCACGGGGATGCCAATAAGTCTCACCTCGGGTATTTGTAATATATCGCGAAGCAACAGGAATAGCACACAACAACTAAAGGTTCACTCGAATAATTCTTCGTATGGGTATAGGGATCAATATGGATGTCCTCGGTTCCGCTATTGATCATTGATCGGAAAGTGTTCCGGTCATGTCTATACTTCATCGAACCTACAGGGTCACACGCTTAAGGGTCATCTATCTGTTGAATACTAGACAGGGAGTCTGAGATAAAGTCACCGGAAAGGTTTCGGAGACGGCGGAAAAGTTCCGAGAGAGAAAACCGAAAAGTTGTTTCGGGGTAAACCACTAAGCCGAAAAGGTTTCGGAGAGCACCTGGTAATTTTGGAGAGTGCCAGAATTGTTCTGGTAACTTCTGGAATTTTTCTGGAGAAAAGATTAAAATATTTTTTTTCGGAAATATTTCGGAGCTGCCGGAAATGTTCCGGAGCTGCCGGAAATGCTTAGGTTGCTTTTCGCAGATGAAAATCACTAATCCGGAATTGTTTCGGAATGCGCCCAAAATCATTTTAGTGGGTGTTGGAATTATTCTAAGACCCAGAGAAATATTTTCGGAATTTTCGGACGCGAAAAAGTGGTGTCATGAATAGTAAAAAGTACTACTTGAGATATTTTTGGAAAGCCTTCTAGAAGGACTTGGGAGCCAAGAAAGCCCCCTTGGGTTTCCTATAAATAGAGGTGTGAGGGCAGCCCCATATCCTTGATCCAAGCTCTCACTTGAGTTGTCAACACATGCCATGCAATTATCTGGCTTCTTCTCTCCCTCACACGAAATAGTTTCGTAGAGCCGAAAGGCTGTCTGGGTTCCGGCAGGAACTAGTTCTGGACGGCGAAGCCCTGCCGGATAGATGACACCGTATGTGTGCAACCCCGTAGAGAGGTCGTAGTTTCGATCTTTTGCCCGAGGGGCTGTTCGAGGGTCCTCCCGAAGGGCTGTCCAAATTATCGTTCGAGTTTCAAGGGTCCTCCCGAAGGGCTGTCCGAGTTACCGATCGAGTTTCGAGGGGCCTCCCGAAGGGCTGTCCGTGACATCGTCCGAGGGACTGTCCGACCGCCTCCCTGAGCGCTGTCCGAGGAGCAGACGAGGGAATACATTCTCGCGGTTGGGAGGTTGTAAATCCTAGCTGCGGGGATCTGCACCGACGATCTACATCGACTCTACTTCCGCTGCGCTTCGAGTCGGTAACGATCAGATCAAAAACCTTGTATGCAGTCTCCATAGTGGTCCTGGGCTGTTCGTAGTGCGGAATTTTTTTTGTTTTCTGCCGCGTTCCCCTACATTAATGCTATCCAATTGCAAATTAATGAAAACATTAGGATGATGGCTAAACTTAAAGAAAGGTGGGCTAGAGAAAAAGAGGAAGAGGATAGAATTAAGAGCCTTCCTACACACCACACAGTTTCCACTATCCAAATTGTTGAGGACACCCAAACTATTAGCACCCAATGCACTCCTAGTCCCGTTGGACCTATTAATGGTGATGCTAATACCTCAACCGAAGATGAAGAAACTCCTATGAACATAGAGGGTTTCAAACAAGTGAGCCTAGACGACACTACTACCACCTTTGATAGTAGTGATATTGATTTTGATAGTTGCACCCTCTCAGAAGTTATTAGCTTGCTACACAAAATGTCTAGAGACCCCCACACTAGCACACTTAATCTTGCCTTCACGGAGCATATCACAAATGCTCTCATCAAAACTATGGAGGAGAAGCTTAGAGTAGAAGCCTCCATACCTAGGAAGCTAGATGATGGTTGGGACCCTATGATCAAAATTAAATTAAATAAATTCTCTTGCTATGCTTTATGTGATGTTGGAGCTAGTACCTCCATTATGCCCAAAAGAATATATGATATGTTTGAATTGAAGCCCTTTGAGCCTTGTTCTTTTGGTGTCTGTCTTGTTGATTCTTCCGTAAAGAAACCTTTGGGGAA
The DNA here is from genome assembly GCA_950022295.1 of Bromus sterilis. NCBI lineage: Eukaryota > Viridiplantae > Streptophyta > Magnoliopsida > Poales > Poaceae > Bromus > Bromus sterilis. The sequence continues at coordinate 445,230,364 of OX465595.1, read as the reverse complement.
GATCGACGATGTTCTTATCATTGTCAATGACAACTATGTTCCCATTGATTTTATTGTTATGGATATAGAGTGTGAACCTTTGTGTCCAATTATTTTGGGACGTCCTTTTCTTCGCACCGTTGGTGCAGTTATTGACATGAAAGAGGGGAATATAAAATTCCAATTCCCTCTCAAGAAAGGGATGGAACACTTCCCTAGAAAGAAAATCAAGTTACCTTTTGAGTCCGTTACTCGGGCTAGTTATTCTCATTCTCTTGATAAAACTTGATTCTTCTTTTGCATCATGCCTAGCTTAAAGGCATACAAGAAAGCGCTTTTGGGAGGCAGTCCACAATGAATTAGGTTTATTTTTGATTTTGTTGTATCTTGATGTTTGTTACTACTGTATAAACATCATTGTATCTTTATTTTTCAGCTTTGTGCCAAGTTATAGGCTCTTATGATAAGGGAAGCAAAAGTTGTGACATGCTGTCCAGAAAACAGATTCTGTCCCTTGACAGAAAAATTCGAATAAAATCACCAGATCATCTTTTTGATCTGAATTTTTTTGACAGCATTCTCTATACAATTGTGAAACTTTCGTATGTTCTGAGTTTTTTGATTTGAGTTGCAGAAGTGCCCCGAAAAAATTCTCTACTACCTGCTGTTCAGTTTTTCACAGATTCTGCCACGTTTTGCCTCTCTTCACTTTTGCAAACCTTAAGCTTGCTTTTTCTTTGCAAAAACTTTTTGGCACTCTTGAGAAACAGTAGCTCTTCAAGAATATATTTATATCCAGTGGGGAAAAATTATTTTATTAAGGGTACTAACCTCTCTAATCAGCTTATGATGAGTTATGTATGAAGGGAGTTTTCAAGTGTGCGATGGAAGATGATGAAAGAAGATCCAGGAGTGTCAAGCGCTCAAGCTTGGGGATGCCCCCATACATCCCCAATAAATATTCAAGGAGACTCAAGCGTATAAGCTTGGGGATGCCCCCGTGCATCCCCTTCTCCATCAACAATCATCAGTTCGTCCTTCGTCTCACTATATTTTTATCACTTCATGCGTTATGTGCTATGCTTGGAGCGTCTCGCTCTTAGGTTTTATTTTTAGTTTTCTTTAGTTTTTCTTGCTGGTCATAACAAGTTAGACCCCATCTTACTTTGTGTGGGAGAGAAACACGCTCCACTCCAATCTAGAACACATCATAGGATTTTTCCTGCTTATCTTTTTGCTGTTGTGTGTTCTTTATCTTTTCGTAGCTACTGCCATGTTTAGTTTTAGTCTTAGTTTGTCTTTAGAAAGAGCCTTGGCTTTTGTTTAGTTTGTTGCTGGAACTCTCTTTAGTTTTCATGTTTATCTTGTTAAGAGAGTTGGTTGTTGCACTGAGTTGTGTTTTGTCTTGGAAGTAGGTAATTGAGGTTGCTATTTTATTCTAGTAGTAACTTGCAATAGTTTTGAGGTATTGATGTGAGTAATGTCTGAACTTTTGGTGTCAAGAGATTTAGCCTATTAGTGATAGGTGTCGTATTTTGGGCAATCCGTGTGTATTTTCAAAACCTACAAAAACTAGTTGAGAACTCTAACTACTAGATGGACCACTAATCTTTGGAGGGATCGAATATTAGAGTACACTCACGTACCATGAGTCGAGGATGCGCAAGGATAACCAAACCCCCATACACTCCTCCCCGGGGTACCTGTCTGTTTGTGAACCTCCTGATTAGATTGAGAGTTACCGATAATAAGTGCATGAGTTCTTCGGACTAATGTGAGTATTCGAAAGTTGACACTTCCACCCACCTATACTTTTTCTAGCCTCTTCGGTACCGTGCATTGCCCTTTCTCACCTTGAGAGTTGGCGCATACTTCGCCGGTGCATCCAAACCCTTGGCACGATACGCTCTGTCATCATAAGCCTCCTTATATCTTTTCTCAAAACAGCCACCATACCTACCTATCAAGGCATTTCCATAGCCTTTCCGAGATATATTGCCATGCAACATCCACCTCTTCATGACTTGATCTTCATGTCATACATGTTCCTGCTACACTGGCAGCGACATACATTGCATACATCATGATAGCTACATCTTCTTTATGATTTCGAGTACCTTGTAAAGTGTGAAAGATCTCCTTTACCTTCTTTTAAAATAGAGTGTTGCCCTTAAGTGAGGAAAATATCCCAAAGTGGACACAATAAAAGATCCCAAAGAGGACAAATGAGAGTTAAATAGAAAGATCCATTGAGGCCACAAAAAAATACAAAAAATAGAAAAAAGAGAAAAAGAAATAAAAAGAGAGAAAGGGGCAGCACTACTATCCTTTTGAGAGATCCACACTAGTACTCCCTTTATATCATTGTACTCCATAGAGATGATCATTATGCATATAGCTATGTGGGGACCTTCACACTATAGAACTTGGCTTGCATATTCCAAGGATGAGCCTCCTCAAACGAGCTCTAGGTCTTCATGAGCGAGCAAGTTAGATGCACCCCCACTAGTTCCATTGAAGAGCTTCTTAGCTCGTATGTGCATCCGTTGCATGGCAATCCCTACTCCTCACATCATATCTATCATTTGGCATCTCTTGCCTACGATTGTCCTCATTGATGTGAGCCTTTCTCACTCTTTTTTGACTTCCTCCTCCTCCTCCGTACTTCTCTCTTTGCCATCCTAAGTGTCAAATCTCGTGCTTACGCTCATCCATTCCATGCGTGCTCAAAATATTGAAAAAGGAGTGGATCAAATTGACTTGTACCTGGCTAGTGGTCTGGGGACGAGTCAAGATAAGATTCCAGAAAAAGACCAAGTGTGAAACTTTAGTAGATTGAGTTCTCAACAAATAAATATGTTTCTCGTATTCCCTATCCCCCTTCTTGCAGGCAAACACCATTTGGAGACATTCGAGTCACGGACAGCGAGAGCTCTTGCACCTAATGTTCTTTTGTTACTTGTTTCAATGCTAATATAGACTCTTGCATGTTATGACTTGAATTGAATCTCTAACCTTGATTGCTTTACTTTTCAAAGTTCTTATTTGGTTGCTAGCATGTCACCACAGAAATTATGCTGTTATCATTTACCTACTCGAGGACGAGCATGAATTAAGCTTGGGGATGTTGATACGTCCAAAACGTATCTATAATTTCTGCTTGCTCCATGCATGTTTTGTGTGATATTGCTATGATCTAGATACACTTTCATACACTTTTGATCATATTTGGACTAACCTATTAACTCAGTGCACCACAGTGCCAGTTCCTGTTTTCTGCTGTTTTTCTATTTCAGTTTTCCCCCGTATAAAAAGTGCTCCAAAAATTCGGGAAAATCAGATAAAAAATCAGCGCAGAAGAACCTTCCGGAAGAACCTGAGTGGGGCCAGAGGGCCACCACTAGGGGCCCAGGCGCCCTGGTGGCGCGCCCTAGGGGCTGGCCGCGCCAGGGGGGCACCTGGACCCCTTGTGGCCCCCCTGGCTGCCCCCCTTCGCCTATATATTCTCCGTGACGAGAAACCCTCGAGGAGAGAACCCTTTTTCGCGATCTCGCCTCTGTTCCGCCGCCGCCGCGCTTCCGAAATCGGGAGCACCAGCAGACCTCTTCCCGGCACCCTGCCGGAGGGAGGGCCGACCTCCGGGAGTCTCATCTCCACCATGGATGCTTCCCGGATGTATCGTGAGTAGTTTTGTTTGGACCATGGGTCCGTGATCAGTAGCTATGTGATGTTCTCCTCCCCTCTTTGTTCTTCATGGTTTAGACCTCGTGAGCTGCCCTACATGATCGAGGCACTTTTGTAATCTTTCTGCTGTTGCTATGCTGAGTTTGATGGGATCTGATGGATTATGAGATTATGTTCAGATTGTGATTGAGTAATATATTCGGTTCTTATCTCTTATATTTTTTGTTCTTAAGTAATTCTTGCATGTTCTCCGTTGCTGTTTATTGCTTTGGCCAAGTAGTAGGTAGTAACCCCAAGAGGGAACGTTATGCTCGATTGTGGGTTCATGCCCCCTGATGACACGCTTGAGTGACAGAAACATGAGTCTAGGGGATGTGCTGTTGCCACAAGGGGGAAAACAACGGTGCTTGTAACCACGGTTACAAGGATTGTTTACTTTACGCAAAGTGCTTTTTAATGCAGTTGTCTGTTGCTTTGGGTTTACAGTTTGGGTGGGGCTCGCAACTTAATACCAGTGAGATGTTCTGGATAGATATCTCAAGGTGGATGATTAGTAGTAGATGAAGTTGGATTTCGGTCTACTTATTTTGGCGTTCTGCCCATGCTTTTGAGCCTCTTCCTTTATTTTGTAGCATAGTTAGCATTGCGGTGCGCTCATAATCCTGTCAATTGCCCTTCTGTAATTTGTTCACCTCGCATAGCAGTTTTATCGTCTTTTGGGAGAGAGACATCACTAGTGAACATCACGTATCCCGGTCCATATCTTCATCACTGTTTCCACGCTCATTTACTTTTCTGCTTTTACTTTCAGTTGCTATCATTATCCCTTTTGTTTGATCCTTTGTGAACAACAAGACCGGAGAGATTGAAAAGCTCTCTGAACTTTGTTGGGAACAAAGTTATTTGTGTCTATGTGCAGGTCCGCGTCAGTTGCGCCGCTGAGACCTACTTATCATCTCTGGAGTCCTACTGGAGACAAACCTTGGTATCTTTACTGAGGGAAATTTGGTGTTGTGCTACATCACACCTTCCACTTGGGGTTTACCAATGAAGGGCGAGAAATCACTATCATCACCTCGCGCATCATGGACCAGCTGCGACAAAAGAAAAGTGTGACCCGATTGCTCATTAGTTCGGCTGGTGCCAGGCCGATTGCGCCCGCCAGTTCGCAGTTGCATCCATTTGCGCCTGTTCGGCCATCTGACTGAAAAAAAAGTAGTCGGTTGTGATCTGTTGGACCAGCTGGGACAAAAGAAAAGTGTGAGCCGATTGCTTAGTAGTTCGGCTGGTGCCAGGCCGATTGCGCCCGCCAGTCCGCAGTTGCATCCGTTTGCGCTTGTTCGGCCATCCGACTGAAAAAAAAGAAACAAACCCGGAGGCTTGGACATTGCACCTACCGGATGCCCGACGAGTCACCTGGAGGCTCGGAGGACGAACCTGCCGAGTGCCCCGTCTGCTACAACAACAGAACACTCGCCGGATGACTCACCAAGTCACCCGGAGGCTACACTCAGTGGGTGCTCCAGCTGCGCCAAAAAATTCAATGTGAGTTTCAATAGCGCTTATCATAGCAAGTATGCCGGATGAACCTGAGTAGTCTTCGGGGGTTATCTCCGTGTTATTTCCAGTTGGCCGCATGCTCGGCCAGGGACCGGCCGTCTCCGGGCAGACCGGATAACCCAAATCGTTAATTCCCACAGATGGATTAGTAGTGTGTAGGATACCAAAGGCCCACTCTTCGAGCCAGCTGCAGACCGCAGGTCGGCTGTAATGCTGGTAAGAGAAAAACCTGAAGGTCACCGCACATGAAAAAACATCCAAAGAGAGAACAGCTTGGGCGACCCGATCTCTTTCCTTTTTATAAGTTGGCTCGGTTGAGTTTGCTCCCCAAAGTCTAAGTACAGTATACTCTATCTCGCGGCCCACTCTTCGATCCAGAGGCAGACCGCAGGTCGACTGTAATGCCGGCGAGAGCAAAAGCCAACGGGTGGAATGAACAGAAAAATGTCTGAAGGGCTCGAGCTAAGCCAAGTCATCCTCCCACTGCACAATCTATACTTCAGAAAAATAGTGAATATTTGATATGACTGTAATGACTAACTTTATCTTATGCATGATCGTTTCCGACGGAAAACTGCTGAGACCCTTGATGGCATCGACTGCAACAGGAGCAAGAGAAGATCCGAGCCGACTGCACGCAGTCGGCCCGAATCTCGGAGGCTACACCCAGTGGGTGCGCTGACACGCCCCCACCGAAAAGAAGCAAGAGAAGATCTGAGCCGACTGCGTGCGAATCTCGGAGGCTACACCCAGTGGGTGCGCTGACGCGCCCACACCGGAAAGAAGCTGCCCCAAGGGCAATTATCATCCATCTACACCGACAAGGAAGAAGCCCCTGGATGACTCTCCGAGTCACCCGGAGGCTCGGAGGCTACTGTCGGGGGAATATACCCCCGGTAGGGTCAAGCAGAAGGAATAATCTTCGAAAGCATCGGGCGCCGATTGCGCCCTCAGCTCGGCGTCTGCCGAATGCGCCCCAGTTCGGACCGCTGACTGCCCGCGCACCCGGCCGACTGCTCGTCTGCTGGCTGCCGATTGCCCGCAGTTCGGCTGCCTGGAAGTCAACAGTAGCATCAACTGACAAGACAAGCCATGACGCACCACGTCATGAATAGTTTAAAGGTGTGAGATGTCACATTACATCACATCCACCTTTTCCCTATGCCCCCTTGTCTCCTTGTCTCCCAACCACTTGTACCTTCTTGTCGCCTTGTCCCCTTGGGCCTCCTATATAAAGGCACCAAGGGTGCTCACGGTAGAAGGGCTCCCTCTCATTTCCCCCCTTCACACACACCTCTCTCCCTCACTCACGGCTAGGAGTAGAAGAGGAGGAGCAACAGTAGTAGAGTAGCAGTAGCTTAGCAAGAGTAGCAGATCAGCTCGGCCAGGAGCAGAGTAGTTAGCATATACAGCTCAAGGACCAACCATGTACAGTATTCTACATATAGTGCAGACGTGCAGGAGTAGGGGTTTTATCTCTACGGAGAGCCCTGAACCTGGGTACATCGCAGTGTTCCCAATCTCGCCTCCGGCACCAGCGACACCAACCTCGGTCTGTCCCCCTCTTTAGCCATCCCCATGGCATCTGCCGTTACATATCAACGAAACCATTCATGACAGTGTTCCTCGACTTGAGCAGAGAAGATTCTGATGGATGTGCCGCCATTTAATTGATCCGTTGCCTCATTGTCTTCATCCAGTAGCGACGACTCCATTGTACCGTGTCGCCGGCGGCGAGATGGAAGAGACAGAGAAGATGAAAGGACGGCGTGCAGAGCGTGAGAAAGAGGATGTGTGGAAAGAATTGTGATTAGCGATTTCTTACTGGAATTCATTAGAGAATTAATGACTTGCCATATGCGTTGATTTGTTTTCTTTGCCAAATGTCATCCACTCTAGATGGTCTCACGTTTGTTTTGTACGATCCAGGTCATATAGGATTTTCTCCCCTATTGGCCCACCCACCATCCCCACCTGCTACGGCCCGACCGGAAGCTCGCCAGCTTGGGTGCGGCGGACTCCTCGCCGTCTGCCCGGGAGTAGCGACCCCGTGCCCTTTAACGCCGCCATCCTGATGATCCCTGTCGTGGTCATACCTAAGGCATACCCTTAAGTATCGCATATCATGGGGTACCCTTAACTAAATGATAGCTTGTCAACATTCACCTAAGCCTTTCCAGAAACAAAGGAGAAATCAAAAACATAATTACCGAGTTATAAGTAACTCAGGAATCATAAGGTACTCGGAATGAATTATCTCCGAGCTGTTAGTTACTCGGAAGAAAGACGATCTCCGAGCTGCCCGTTACTCGGAAGAAAGGACTATCTCCGAGCTGCCCGTTACTCGGAAGAAAGGACAACCGAGCTGCCTATTACTCGGAGGAACATCAAAACGACACTGGAAGCATTGAAGCCCAAGGCGTTACCTCCCATTTAAAGAGCAGTAATAGGTAGATTAATAAGTAGCCGTTTCATGTATTTATGATAGGGCATTACTTGTAACATTAAACATCATCAAAGCGCCATGACCAGGCCTTACAACTCCCATGACGCACTCTATATAAGTCATGGGAGAACATTGGGTTGGGGAGAGGCTGGACTCTCTTCTTCTTTCTCACTTCTTCTTCTTCCTCTCCCATGGAAATGATCACATGTACATCTTGTTCTTACAAAGATAAGGAAACCCTCCGGGGAACGAGACGTAGGGATTTTATCTCCTCCGCGAGAGTCCCGAACTCGATAAAATCGCCTGCATCACCCGTTTGCATCTCGATAGATCATGCTCCGTTCTAACCCCTATTCTTATTGTCAGGATCATATCCACGACAGTTGGCGCCCACCTTGGGGCTGGCGTCTATCGAGCCATGGTGCAAATGGTCTTCCTCAACCTTCGGCGGTAGATTGATTTCTACGGGTGTCCTCCATTTGGGTTCCCTCGACTTCATCGTCGAGAACTCTGCGTTGCGCACCTTGATGTGTCGTTCGCCGGGATCACACAGCTAAGTACTTGCAAACTCTAGTTGCAAATATTTCTGGTCTTACCGTGTATACGAACGTCATACATGCAAGATCGGCGCTGACGACAACATTGACAAGCACAAAGCTTTATCGTTGCAGCGTTGGTTCGACTGCCATCGGTGAAAAGCTAGCAAATAAGTACCCTAATGGATGAGTAATACCAATGAAAGCAAATCTACCATGGAAACCAGATGGATGAGAGGTGCCTCTTTCGCCCTCACGCCTTTCAGATGACTGCGGCCTGACGAAGGCAGGCGCCGATTGCTTCGTCATCTCCCGTGAGCTCGAACTTCATGGACAGCGCGAAGACGACACCCACTGCCTAGAATGAGTCGCCTCCATGAACTTATTATGTGGCAATTAATGATTCCTGTGGTGGTTACCATTCCAATTAATCGCATGCTATTAAGTTTTTGTACCCATTAACTTGTGCATGCACATTAATTGCCATTGGACATTTAATTTGCACGTACAGGTACGTAGGATCGTCTTCTTGCTCCGCCTCGGACGCACCGGCTTGCTCCACTCCAACACAAGCAAACTTCGGCACGAGATGGACTGCAGCGACGCCCACGGCCGGTTCTGCTTCGCCCATCTTCGGCGACGCAAGCGGCGCCGGACGCTCTGTATGCCTCCGACCTCCGCTCCGGCGACGCACATGGCTGGCTCCTCGACCAACTGAGCTCGGCCGAGGCTACACTAACTCGGACGGGACTGCGTACAACTCGGCCGGCTCCCTCCCCTACAAATTGATATCTACTTACATATAAACTAGGACAATGCCCGTGCGTTGCAACGGGAGAAATTCTTAATCTTATGATAAAATATTTATGATGTACGTAAAATTAATTTTATATATTTTAAAAAGGTGCAATCGCATTTAAAATAATACAAAAATTTAATATGTGTGAACAGTTTTCGTGAGGTTTTTTTATGAGTACACTTTTTCGTGAGTTAGCTATATATGACATTTTGGAATGAATGATAGAAAAAAATAAAATCACGTGAACATTTTTTCTGATATTTGGAGCAATATTTTTTATATAAAAATATTTTATTAAAAAAAGGAGAAATTTTTAATTTTATTATTAAATACCTATGACGTACATAAATTTTATTTTATATGTTTTAAAAAGGTGCAAACGCATTTAAAATAATACAAAATAAATTTTTCGGGTACACATTTTCGCGAGTTGGATACATCTAGGATTTTGGAATGAATGGCACAAAAAATTAAAATCGTGTGAACATTTCTTTTGTGATATTTGGAGCAATAAAATTAATTATTGCTTGAAACAATGGTAGAAAATTGTAATCTTATGAGCCTATGATGTACGTAAAATTAACTTCATATATTTTTGAAAGGCGCAAACACATTTAAAATAATACAAAAAAATTAAACCGGTTCGAATCCTGGCGCTCTTTTATTTTCTTTTCGACTTCGGGCGGCCCATACACGAAGAGGTGATGACTTAGTTCGGCCCACATACATATGTCATTTTTTTTTTCTGGAACGAGGGTGGACTGCGGGTTGATTTTCCGAAATACCACAACACAAATATTTATCGATATACTTAAATATTGGTTGTGTCAAGAATCTGGATGGTGGCACAAGTATCACGGATACAAAAATATGGAGTCAAATGGGGTAAAGTTCTTTGGTACAACAACTCGGAACATGGGGAATGATTTCAAGATATTGATTCGGCAAATCCATGATGCACATCATATGCACCTTGTAACTTACTTCACGTGACGATAATCTTATACACGCCCTTTTGCTGCTATTGCAATTATCGTCTTTTCACACATCCTTTCTATGCTCGCATTAACATCAAGCATATGGGTTGGAGGTGGAATTGCGTGCAACTTCCTCGATTGTTTTTTCTATCTCTTTCTTTCGCTCTAATATTCAAGTCGCTCTTTCACATAGCATCAACATCCTCAATGTGCGTGCGCAACTGCATCTTGATTTTTTCCCAACTTTCCTCCTTCCTACTCAGCACTCAGCAGCCTCCTCTTCCTACCTGTTGGTAGTAGCGTCATCCTGATTAATAACCCAATCAATGCAGCAACGCTTGCTCCATGCGGAACCTCCTTGGATGCTCGCAGACCACAGATATGGATCAGAAAATAACCAAGCGTCAATCTTTCCTGCCATTACGTGCATACAATGCCTGAACAAATTAACTAATTAACTATATGACTAACACTGTAAAATAAAGATGAACTTATATAAAAAAATCATTTTTGCTAAATACACATCATATTTTACTTACATCGGATTTTGTACTTTTTATATTATTATTTAGGAAAAAGTATATTTTTCATTCCTAAACTTTTTCAAAAAAAGAAAGTATAGGATTGGTCCCTTCGCATCGCCACTCATCCACCCGCTCGCCATGGTTTGCTTCAAAATCATAAGTTTTTGCTCTCAAATTGCGACCCTTAGAGCATCTCCAGCCGTTTCCCCCTCCAGTGCGATTTTCAACACTAAAGTAGCGCCCTTTGGGGGGCTGCCGGCGCAAATAATGCCTTGGGAGGGCGATCGACCATCCAGTCGTGGCCCAGACACGCACCCCAGGCGCCGAGGTTCGCCGTATATTCGATTCAGATTCGACGCACATTTGATTTAAATTCATATAGTTTTGGCGAAATATAGGCGAGTTCATAATATTTGGACGAGTAAACAAAATAAAACATTAATACAAAATAAAAAAAACGACTATATGCCAAAAAAGTGGTAGAGCTCAGAGTAGTCGACGGTGGCTCCTCCAGCGGCGCCGTCGTCACTGGGTGGCTCACGCTTCACGACGGCGTCGCTGCTGCACCCGGCGCCACCAGTGGACGGCGGCCCACTCCTCCTTCTCACCTCAGTGGCGTCGCACTCCACCGGCCCCGCACCATATCTAAGCGACACTGCGCCTTGAAGCGCTCCAGCTATCGGCGCTGCCGCTCCATCTCCGCCGGCAGGCTTGATTCGCGCGGGGAAGCCGAGGCGAGGCGATGAGGACGACGCTTCATAGCTGCTGACACGGCGGGTCCACTTGGCTGTAGCAAAACAAAATCCTTAAATATGAACCGTAAAATTGAATATTTCTGAACATTCTCTTTCTTTCTTACTTTTCCTTTTTTCCATCTTCCTCCTTAGGTCTCCCAAACCAATAGAGAACAGAGAAACTCCACGGTCGGAGCGGGCACATGCGGTCGTCGAAAATTGTAAACTGATGGTTATTTTACAGTTCGAAAAAGATACAAGAAATCTGCTAGAGATGCTCTTACATGTAGCTCAAGAAAATAAAGCATCGATCAGTTTGACTAACATTTAGTAAAACTAATTTTCCTATATTAGTTCGTTTCTGTTTTACAGTGTTGAGCATTTATTAATTTTAGTGGATAGCACTTTACGTTTAATTAATTCATGCTTGATTGATGTACGTAACGTATGTGCTGGAAAAATTGATGCTTTGGTAATTACCTAGCACATATCATTGGATTCGCGGACGTTAGAAGGAGGCACGTCAGTTGACGTGCCAACAGGCACGGTAGGAGAGCCGCTTCCGCTCCATGCATGGAGACCCGCAATCATTTTTTTTTAGAATTGAAACCGCAATCCTTGGGAGTTAATTTCTTCATGATCTTCCCTTCAGTTTACCGTACTGCTCACTGCGAGGTAGCTCCTCGATTCTAGTGTATATAAATTGTTGATATCTAATCTAAAAATCTGAGGTGAGACTAATCAGTAAGACCCGTACCTAATTTTTCTGTGATTTGGAAACCCACTCGTCGCCTAGGAGGCTAGGAGAGACTCAGGCCTTGCTGGGCTGCAATGCATGGAGGTCTGTCTGCTGCTCACGAGAAATCTTAGATGGGCCAGATTCTTTGGGCCATCAAGGCACGTAAGGTTTGGTTGTTCGGTTGTGACAGAAGAGCGAACCGTTTTTTCCACCGAAAATACTTGAGTGAGGGTTGATTAAATTGCCCGTGCGTTGCAACGGGAGATGAAATTAGATGTGCTTGAATTTTGAAATACAGTATAGATCGCATACGCTCACAAATACATACATACAATGCGATATAAATATATTTCTTTTTTTCAAAAATGTACTCATCATAAACGCCTATTATCGGTGCCAACGTCTCGTTCCATTGAAAAAAATATTTTTCTTTATGAAACATAAAAACATTAAACCTAAGATTTGATCTTGGTAAAACTTAAAACTGTTGCTAGTAAGAGAGTTTGTACGTGAGTCGTTTGTTTTTTTTAATGGAATGAAGTCGGGGAAATGCTTCCTGTTTATATATAAAAAAACAAGATTTAATCTCTGGTGGAGTAGAGATATCATTTCCTAATCATCCAAGCACAAGTTAATTTTTAATATGATTCTTTCTTATTTCGACTTGGGTCTTTGATCCAACCTATCACATGCAGCCAGTCAAATTTATCTCATTAATGTCTCTTATATTTAAGCCAAGCAGCACAGATCATTTGCAGCCCCCCAAATCCATTAAATTTTTAATATGATATTTCTTTCTTATTTCGACTTGGGTTTTTCTGGATCCAACCTATCACATGCAGTCAAATTAACTAATCTGATAGAGTTTCTCTTATATTTAAGCCAAGCAGCACAGATCATTTGCAGCCCCCCAATCCAATTTAATTGGATCTTTTTTTTCCAACCATCATCTTTTTCCTCTTCTTAGAGAACCAGCAGGCACACCGAGCGTTCTCTTGTCTTAACCGGGTATTCTCCTTCCAACCAGTCCACACAGCAGCCTTGTCTTGTCATTAATTGACTTTCAAGATGGCTCGTTGTCTGTGCAGGCAAGTTGCACATGTACGTATATAAATTGGTGTGGTGTTGTCAAATTAAGCGAGGTGGGATTATTTCGTTCATAAGCGAACCGTTTTTCGTGTACAGTCCTGAGTTTAGCTCAGTTTTTTTACGGCCTTGATTTTAGCATTGTTGGGCCCAGTACGTGGAGCTGAGCGACGACGGTGCACATCGACGACACACGCAGCCAGGCAAGTGTGAGGGGCCGCAACCGGGCGACGTACGATCGGCCCAAGTTTTTTTCTAACAGCCATGGCCCAGCCCAAGAAAAAGTGGCCCAATAGAAAAAAAAGCAGCGAATCGTTTTTGGTTTTCCTTAACGGTAGGATTGCGGGTTGATTTGCCAAAATATCAGGGGGTTTTCTGCAAATTTTCAGAAACGGACTAAGAAAGCCACCTCCATTTATTATTACTAGAAAAAATGACCGTGGGTTGCAACGGAGAAATGTTAATCGTATTCCACTGCTTCAAAAAGCAATGAAAAACTCATCACCTTTTTATTTCCCAATAAGCACACATATGAATCATTTTGAATATGAGGAAGAATAGCAAAACTGTTCGTACGTTGCAACGGTAAGGAAAATAGCTCCGTGTTTTCCTACTAAATGTCACAACGTATAAAATGCAAGAATCGAGATGTGATAGAGATAAAATATCTTTCCAGACTTCTCAGCAAAAACTTTCGCCGGCATGTCAAAATAAGAATAATTATTTAAGAAAAATAGAAATGATTGGAAAATAAAAGATACAAAGTGTATTAACATTCAGGAAAATGACACATTTTTACTGCAAGTTTAGTATTAATTAGCATCACCAAATTGAAGTGAATTTAAGATCATGAAATGTCGAGCATGAACGTTCATCGACTTGGGCAAAAGGGTGTTGTATTTTATAGCAATAAGATGAAGTTATTGTCTCTTACTCTTTGCAATACGGTGTCCGTGCAGCCTTGAAAGATGAAGTATGGAAGATGAAGTATGAAATTATTTTGCATGTTGTCCTTTGACTAAGAAATATCAATTACCCAATCCGCGAGATATAGCACATTAATATATTACTCTGTGCAATGCATTTTATCTATGCAATTTTGAAAGAATCTATGAAGAGGAAGGTTGCATAAGTCATTATCAAAGTTAAATAATTTCAAAATTCTATACCATTTATTACAAAATTTGCATTTATTTTGTTGAGACAAATATATCGCGAGGAATAAAAGCTGTTTTTTGGCTAAGATTTATCATGAGAACATTGGTGAATTTTTTTATTTTTTCTTTTTCTCGCCTTACCCTTTTAATTATGCCACAATTCCATTGATGAATTTATCCTTCTTTTTTACTTTTCAAAGTCGCCTTCCCCTTTAATTATGCAACAATTCCCATTGAAATTTGATGCCAAATCCCTCTTAATCGCCAGCCCACCACAATCCCAAATCAGGGGTTTCTACCTTTAATCACATAGAATCCTCCTCTATCCTCATTTAATTTGCCTCTCTTTAATCAGTCACGGGTGCGCAACAATCCTTTCCTTTAATGCACGCACAATCCACCATAATGGAACGTGCTCTTTGAGAACTGCATGGCAATCAACCCAGATCCCTCCTTATCCAGGACCTACATCTTATCCTTTCGATCTGCTTGTTGAGTCGGGTTGTTGATTCTGTCACGCAAGTAAACTCATATAAATCGGTGAAATTTCTTTTAAAAAGGAGCGAGGTGGTACTATTGATTAAAGCTTAACCTCGTTCTGTAGCAACATCACAAGCTACGCCAGTTGGTTGATGTTTTTTTGATTGAGGGTATAAGGTCGTGGGTTCGATCCCCAAAGAAAAAGCAGTGATTAGTTTTTGCCCCGTTCGGCCCAATTAGGAACTGGCAAGCTGGAATATGGGCCGCGAAAGTGCAAACCGTACGAACGAGTAATGGGCTGCGGGAGTGGAAACGCACGGAAATAAATTGAAATTTCTACCACTTAAAAAGGACTGCAGGTTAATATTTTAAAAAAGAAGTTTTTTTTTGCAAAATTATATGACGGACTAAGAAATCCACCTTCCTTTATTATTAGGTAAAGATTAGGTAAAGATTAGGTATAGGTATTAGGTATAGATGTGCATGCATGCGTACATGGACACAGGTGTTATGATTGCTAGGACACAATTGCAACGTCTGGCTTCTGCCACGGCTCGGACAATATTGGTCGCTCCTTCCATCCATCGGCAAGCACAGTTTTCTCATCAGCTGGGCAGCTCGGCGGCTTTATCCGACTTGCGCCAGCTCGACGGCCGCCCCGACCTCGCCCCAGCTCGGGTGACGCTCACTGAGGACGCCGCCCCTGCTCCAACTCGGGCACAGCCTTCCGCCCGACCTACTCCAGCTCGACACCACACGGGATCGCGCCGCTGCTCGGACGTGCCTCCACCTCCGTCCCACTCAACCAGCTGCATCTCTCCCTTTACCAGGTACACCAGCGACTCGGCTGTATCGTGGGCGACCTCCGCTCAAGCTCCAGCGACTCAGCTGCAGCGTCGACAGCGCGCTCCTGCTCCAACTCGGAGGTTCACTCGGACAACGACACCTCCAGCCTCCCCCGAGTTAATCCAACTTGGCAGCCGTCTCCAAGCTGCTCCAACTCGGACGCCGTCCTCTTTGCTCGGCAGCGCCGCGACCTGGCCGCAGCTCGGACGCAGGTTCCTCCAACAACTCGGGCCTCCTTCTGTGTCGGCCACGACCTCAACTCGAACGACTTTGTACGTACGCGTTTGGCTTCGCCTCCGCCAAGACTCGGCCGCGACTATGCACCGCTTCGACTCAACAACAACGACTCAGCCGCGTGTTTCCCGAACTGCTTCAACTCGGCGGACTACTTCGAGCTGCTCCAACTCGGTGACCTCGCGCGCAACTCGGCTAGCTACACCATGATTCGACGACGTTGCTCCAACTCAGCGGCCTTCATCGGTACTCGGCCTTCACTCAGCTCGGCCTCGCCTTTGCTCCAACTCGGAAGCACCCAGGTCCTGCTATGGCTCTCGGCCTCGATGCGAAGACGTCTCCAACCAGCAACGATTCAACAACCCTGGATGAACCTTGCGGTTCTGGTTTGGTTTTTTCTGTGCAAATCCCATTCCACTTACATATTTTTATGTATGCATGCGTACGATTGGTGTAGGTGCTCTGGCCTCTGGTTGCAAGGACGCTAGGAGCCAACTACACGCACAACTCAAACGGAATTGCATACAACTCAGCCGCGGTGGTTAGCCAAGCTCCAGCACGGTGACTCGGACGCGGCCGCCCGCTCCAACTCGGAGTTGTTCTCTTCGAACGTGACCGCCTGCTACATCCTCACCGACAATCTCCGCGATGATACCGTCAGCATCGACTCGGCACAGTGCCTTGTATCAGCAACAATTACTCGGGCCATCTGCTGCGCCGACTCAGACGACGGCTCCTGTTCCAACTCGGAGTCGTGAGCGATTCAGAAACTTGATCTCTACTTAGCGACATCATGGCCTTGACTCAACTCGGACCTCCTTCGCTGTTCGGTCTCAACTTGACGATGACCTGGACAAGCTACACGCTTCGTCCGTAACTCCGCGCTGCATCGACTCGACATGGATGATTCGGACGAGCTTCACACTCCGTCTGCGACGTTTCATCTGCGATGACCCGAATGAGCTACGCGCTTCTTCGCGATGATCCAGGTGAGCTACACACTGCTTCCGCAACTCCGCGTTGTTTCGAATCGGCCGCGACTCGGATGTGCTACGCACTCATTCGACGACGACATCCATCACGACTCGGCCTCAGATTCCTCCGAGGACTTCTCTTCGTCGTTTCACGGCTTCACCGACACCGACTACATCACCAACGCAAAAACAGATAAGTTTCTCATACAACCAATTTTCGTACTTAATCTTTAGCAAGTCGGTCTCTCCCGAGCATCATCCGGGAACCACTTCTCGCCTTTACCCGAGTCCACCTCGATGAAACACAAATTATATTCCCCGTACTCCGACCGGTACGCCGTCGAAGGTTGTAACGCACTCAGGGGCTACGCCACCCCCGGGGGCTACAGCTTAGATTAGAATCAATTTACCTTTGCTGGTGGTTTTTTGCTCTACCCATTAGTTGCGCCGCCAGTCGGCAAGTTGTTTACTTGGTTTTCTCCTGCTTCGTGAAACGCATATACACGCTCGGTACTTAAACGCATACTCTTTGTCTCCAACCCGGTCGCAACCTGACTGTCTGGTTGGCAAGAGAAAAAGCTAATGGTCTGCCGACTCGCTAAATGGCTAAACACCAAAGAACAATAAACCAAGTTAGACATATTATTATCTGCAAATTGTGAGTTCTACACTTTATTTCTGCAAAGTTTAAAGTTCCGGGTTTTCACTCAGCTTTCTGGGTATGAATACTATAATACTTTCATTCTCTATCTGTTTGCATTTTCTTTCAGGTCAATGAAGGAAATATCTTTGGTGTCATTCCGTGTCCGCGCACAACGAGATTCCAAATTCCTTCAAGAAAAAACACTCAAGAAAATATTCCGTGTCTACGCACAATGAAATAATTTTGTATATCTTCAGTAAAAGACTCCAACTAACTACAAATAGTTAGTCGGAGCCTTGGGGGCTACACCCACTGGGTGCACCGATCGTGCTCCCACTGGAAGGAAAATTTATCCCGAGTAGATTTTCACTCGGAAGAACAACGTACCGAGTAAGTTACCACTCAGACACTCAACAAAACCGACTAAGTCATCACTCGGAAATCTTTCCGAGTAAGCTATTACTCGGAAAGGGTCATTACCAAACAACCGAGTAAGTTGTCACTCGGAGCGTCAAAGAAAGCAGACAATACTCAAAAACTCAAAACAGTGACAGGATGGATACCACCTGAAGCTAAGCAGTGAGTTAGAAAGAAACTGCCTTCTGGAACGCACAACAAACGGAAAATCTTGTATTCATTAATTATTCGAGAAAAGTTCCGAGTAGTTAATTCACTAGTAATCCGTCTCTGACGTAGATTGCCAGATTACTAGTAGGATAAGGTGCAGGGGGTAAAGATTTGATATCCCATGTGGTATGATCTAAAGCTCATTTTACGATACTTTAGAATATCAAACTTTACAAATCTGTTTCGAATGGAGTTTAAGGCCTTTTTACTCCGAGACACGCCCTCCGAGGCCTCAGTCCACCTCTTCCGGGAGACGCTTGAGTGTCGCCAGATGTTTCCGTTAACTTGCCCGACCCACATTCGAGGGAAAAATTCAAATATCAATAAAGTCATTCCGGGCCTCTTATTGAGTTTAATCTTCATATACCTTATGAATATTTCATCAATAGGAAGAGCACTCTCCTTCGATGAAATCAATTATCCCAATTAATAAAAAGTCTCCAATCAAAAGACTCCGAGTAACTTCAAGAAGTTACTCGGAGCCTTGGGGGCTACACCCACTGGGTGCACTAAGAAGTGCTCCCACTGGAAGAATTTATACAACAAATCTCTAATCTAAAGACTCCGAATAACTTCAAGAAGTTACTCGGAGCCTTGGGGGCTACTGTCGTGGTCATACCTAAGGCATACCCTTAAGTATCGCATATCATGGGGTACCCTTAACTAAATGATAGCTTTTCAACATTCACCTAAGCCTTTCCAGAAACAAAGGAGAAATCAAAAACATAATTACCGAGTTATAAGTAACTCAGGAATCATAAGGTACTCGGAATGAATTATCTCCGAGCTGTTAGTTACTCGGAAGAAAGACGATCTCCGAGCTGCCCGTTACTCGGAAGAAAGGACTATCTCCGAGCTGCCCGTTACTCGGAAGAAAGGACAACCGAGCTGCCTATTACTCGGAGGAACATCAAAACGACACTGGAAGCATTGAAGCCCAAGGCGTTACCTCCCATTTAAAGAGCACTAATAGGTAGATTAATAAGTAGCCGTTTCATGTATTTATGATAGGGCATTACTTGTAACATTAAACATCATCAAAGCGCCATGACCAGCCCTTACAACTCCCATGACGCACTCTATATAAGTCATGGGAGAACATTGGGTTGGGGAGAGGCTGGACTCTCTTCTTCTTTCTCACTTCTTCTTCTTCCTCTCCCATGGAAATGATCACATGTACATCTTGTTCTTACAAAGATAAGGAAACCCTCCGGGGAACGAGACGTAGGGATTTTATCTCCTCCGCGAGAGTCCCGAACTCGATAAAATCGCCTGCGTCATCCGTTTGCATCTCGATAGATCATGCTCCGTTCTAACCCCTATTCTTATTGTCAGGATCATATCCACGACAATCCCCTCCATAACGCCCTGCTCCGCGGGCAACACCACTATCGCATCGTTCCGCACCACCAGCCATTTCACGGCGCGTGATGCGGCCTGCGGGGGTCTGCAGCTTGCGGGGCGTCCTGCAACTCAGGGAGGAGCAGATCCGTGCCTAGCCATACCACACGGCTTCCCCGACGCACTGCCACGGTGTTGTCTCCCGCTTTCGCCTTGGTGGCTTCCCCAACGCACTGCCACGACGACCTCTCCCCCATGCTTCTCTGTAACTTTAATTGACGGGGCGCTAAGTTTTAAAAATGCGAGTACTATTTTTTCTAAATAGTGTTGGTGTTGCATTTTTTAGTACGCAATGCTGCTATGACATTATTGTTGACGTCGAAATTTTTTGATACGCCATATGTAAATGGGATCCATCGTGCCCAATAGACCCAAGACATAGATGACGTCGTATAATATTCAACATCAACACTATTGCTAGTTTGTATGAAGTGTCAATTTCTGATCCCATACAAAATTGTTTATATTATATGATTATTCTTGTATATTATAAAAGCGTATATTTTTTTTAAATTTGTTTTTTCATTTATTTTATTTCTTGTTTTTTATATTTGTTTTTTATATTTGTTTTTTATTTCATTTTTCCTAAATAAAAGTTAATTATTCTATTTATTTATTTATTTATTATATGATTAATTTTGCATATTATTGAAAAAGAGCATGTTTGGTGTAAATCGTGTGAAAAATGCATCTTCTTAAGGGGGTATTTATTCTTGCAAATTATAAAATCTTATCTTATAAAAAATCTTATTCGGGAAATCCTAAACGGTTCTCAAGAGCATACGCTCCTGCGCGCCAAAAGATAATTTTGGATAGAAACAGGGCACTCGTGGATTCTAACTTTTACTAAAGGACTAGTACTGTATGTCCGTTGATCGAATAATTCCATTTGTTTGAGTGTGACTATACGCGTGATTAGCAACCAGGTACCAGGAATATATATCAGGACAGTGAGTAAGCCCTGTTCTTGTAATTGCTGAGGTACCCTGTTTTATTTCCACTTTTGGCAGTCCATTCGAGCATCTGATTCTCCGGCATATAGTTCCCGATATACAACTCGTAGCGATGCTCCTTCCCCTACAAAATATTGTGAGCATCTGATCCTCTTCGCAAGAACTTCATGACTCTGAAGCTCGATAGTGCACTCCATCTCCATGGGCTGGCCAATGAATTCATTGACGAAAGCAGTCACTAATCACTGGACTGTGTGCGCTGTTTCTAGACTATAAAAGGGTAGAAGCTCGACATCTCTTCCTCACTCGACCTCAGAAGCTCAATCAGCAGGAGGAAAATGGGTGCGGTGCTATCAAAGAAAAAGAGGAGGAAAAATGGTGCCGAGGAGGAGGTGAAGGTGGTGGAGTCGTGCATGGTGGCACCCAGCGAGCAGACGCCTAGGCAAGCCCTGTGGCTCTCCCCCCTCGACCTCATGCTCGTCAACAGAGGCCACACCCCCACCGTCTACTTCTACCGCTCCGCCTTCGATGTGGCCAGGCTGAAGGCGGCGATGGCCAAGGCTCTCGTCGCCTTCTACCCCTTGGCCGGCCGTCTTAGCGTTGGGGGCCGGGACGGCCGGGCGGTCATCGACTGCGCCGGCCAGGGCGCGCTCTTCGTCGTCGCACGCTCGGACGACCTCGCCGTCGACGACTTCAGCGGCTTCAAGCCGTCGCCGGAGCTAAGGAGGCTCTTTGTTCCACGCGTCGACGATTACTCGCCGCCCGTCATGTGCGCCGTCCAGGTGACATTCTTGAAGTGCGGCGGGGTGGCACTAGGGACGGCGCTGCACCACGTCGCCGCGGACGCCATCAGCGCATTCCAATTCTTCCAGACATGGTCCGCCTTCTGCAGGGACGGCGACGCGGCGGCGGCGGCGGTGCTAGAGCCCCCGTTCCACGACCGCACCCAGCTCCGCGCGCGCTCCCCGCCTTTCGTCCACCCCGACGCCCTCTCCGTCTTCTGCCCCAAGCTGAATCTGTGCGTCCAGCCGTCGGCGGGGCCTGCCGTCAGTGAGGCCTTCGACATCTCCAAGGACCAGGTCGCCGCTCTCAAGCGCGCCTGCGTCGGCGGCGATGGCGGGCGCGTGAGCACGTTCTGCGCCGTGAGCGCCCACGTGTGGCGGTGCGTGTGCGTCGCCCGACGGCTGCCGCCGGACACCACGACCCGCCTCACCTTCCCGGCCAGCGTCCGGCGCAGCCTGAGGCCGCCGCTCCCGTCCGGGTACTTCGGCAATGGGATCATCTGGCTGGGCGCCGCGGGCCAGGTGCAGGACGTCGCCTCTACGGATGGCCTGGCCTCCGTGGCCGGCCGGATCAGTGGCGCCGTCCGCCGGATGGACGACGAGCTGGTGCGCTCGGCGATCGACTACTTCGAGCTGACTGAGACGGACAGCAAGCCGGCGCCGGGGCGCATGCCGGAGACGGAGCTGAGGGTGATCAGCTGGCTGGGCATGCCGGTGTACGACGCGGACTTCGGGTGGGGGAAGCCGCTGGCGATGCTGCGTGCCGAGTCGGAGCGCGCCGGGTTCGTGTACCTGATGGGCGGCGGGCAGGGCCCCGGCAGCGTGCGCGTGGTCATGTGTACGGAGGCCGCGATCCTCAGCGACTTCCAGCGCCTGCTGTATGCCAAGTTCTAGCTCTGGACGCCAGCTGAGATGGATGGTTTGGTACCCGTCGTAACGCTGTGGTGTTGAACAAAGATTACTTGTAAAATTGCACTGTACCGATGCAAATAATTCATCTGGACACAATACAGCCATTACAGGAAAATAGAACAAAACTAGCATGCCACAATTTAAAAAATAACAGTAGCATTTTTATTTTTTATTTTGTAAAGGAGGTTAGACCCCCGGGGTCTGCATCATTTTTTATCATCAACCACTTCTCTAGAAGTCAAATTGCTTGGATCGTACGCATAGATTTCATCGTATCCATCATGCAAGACTTCAGGTGAGAGCAAGCCATCATGCAACTCTGCACTAGAGATAGAAGAATTTTTCGTGCTTGAACTACTCTCGATAATGGGGTTACCCTTGGAATCGTTCGACATCCTTTTTTACATATTTGTTTATCATACTGAAAATGGATACAAATGCACGCAATTTATTCCATTGTGATCTCTTTATAATAGTGCAGATAAATTAATATATAAATCCCATCAAAACATGGATACTCTCTCATGTTCTTATTTCTAACGACAAATCACCCTTAACATTAGTCTTTGGAAATTAAACAACATAAGGAAACTAAACAACACGACAATACTGAGCCATACATAGATCAATGGGCTAAAAAGTATTTCCTTCATTGCTTCAGAATATTTGATTCATCTAGACCATGGTGTTCCTTTTCTTGTTGACGACCTCGTGAATAAAATACCCAATAGCTTCAATATTCAATGGTTTCGGCACAAAAACATCAACACCAGCACTTTTAAACACCTCCATGGCTTCGTCGTCAGCTGACATCCCAACAATTTGCATGTTGGTTTCTCCCATAGCACGAATCTTTTCAACTGCCTTTCAAGCAACAAAATAAAAGACTTTTCAGGCTATTTTCATAAGTGAAACAAAGTTTTGAGTTTAGATAATAAAGTACAAAAAAAATTAGAAGGGAAACTTAAGTACCTCAGGACCAGTCATTATTGGCATGTCCTTATCACAAAAAACAATATCAAACTTTTCCCCCTTAAGGAATAAATTAACTGCTTCTTTCCCATTCATGGCCAGACTAATCTCACAGTTAAATTGGCGCAATTTTGCTGAGAGTACCATCCTTTCAACCACGTTGTCTTCAACAAGTAGTACCTTCACGAAGGAGGATCCTTGAGCTTTGGATGCCATGATGAGCTAAGCGAACAAAATATAATAAGGAAATTAGTTATCTCACTCATGCCAAATACGCGCAAGAAAATCAGTCTCAAAATGAATCAACACAAAAAATACAAATATTAATAAAGGACATCATAGTTTCATTTAAAGAAAATATTACAAAACTTGATGAAATATTAAGAAAATAAATATGGTATCTTGTATACCAATAATCATAGAGATTGATCAGTTGTGCTATGGCTGGTTAAGTTTGCATATTCTTTCCTTTTTGGAAAATATGTAGCACCAAAAAATAGACACAGGTGAATAACATCACCATAGAAAAGCCTTAAAAGGGTAACATGTATATATAGAGGTATAAACATGGATGCCAACACTAATTGTACTACAAAGATCAAAATGGAATAGTTCCACCCCACACATATATAGAACCCTCTCTAATAAACACATCTTTGCAAAAATATGGATACAAAACTTACTACAGGATGGAATACGAAACAAGATAGGACAATGAAGGATGGAATAGAGATCTGAAGGCTAAAGCTAGATCTTACAGTGAAGGAGGATGAGTGAGAGGAGAATGGAGCTCTTTCCGCTCTTGCAACTTGGTTGTTTGGTGGTTGTGTGCCTTGTACCTTGAGTATGCCGTGTTATTTATAGTGGGTCAAAGGGGGCGCAACCCATGGCTAGCCGATCTCCACCTCCTTCAACATGCAAAAAAAATCCGCACCGATCTCTGCTTAAATTAATATAGCATAATACATATTGGGAGAATATATTTTGTTATTAATGATCCATATCTCCAGATATGCAATGGGTTAGGATTTTGATTAAATGCAACTTGATCGATTTTATTGATTTGGATTTACCAATACAAAGTTATAAATATGTGAAACTCTGGGGTCTAATCTACAAAACTTATATTAGCGGCGTGAACGGGACACAATGCATACCCTTCTTGATTTATTGGTGTTTGAACAGGGCCCTCACATATGAGATCCACAATCGATACCACGTACCTATTTAGCAAAGCCAACATAACATGCGCCATCCGATTGAGTGAGGAGCAATGGCTGTGGTGATTCAGATCCAGGGTTTTAAACCTGTAGTAATTTCTGAATGGCGACGGGTGTTCGACGATAATAATGGGGTTGATGATCTTCAACTTCATTCATGTGCTCCTCGTGGTGTTCCCCTTGCTTCGATGACTTCACAACAACAGGTGGATTTCTCTAGCAACTCTGTTCCTCTCCTCGACTGAAGGTTGGAGACGACAGGGAGGGTCTCACGCGTCAAAGAGAAAGAGAGAAAGAGAGAGAAGAAAAGAAACAAAAAGATTGTAGTGGGTTGGTCTAGTACAGGGTTAAGTGTCGTGCGTGACCATCATTTAGTTATAGGTCACTAATACAAACCAAATGTATCTATAATTTTTGTTTGTTCCATGCTTGTTTTGATGACTTTTCTCTATGTTTCAATGCACTTTCATATCATTTATATCATATTTGGGACTAACCTATTAACCTAGTGCCCAGTGCCAGTTTCTGTCTGTTTTAGTCCATGCATTGCAGAAAAATATGAAAATCAATGTCGCTGGAAAAATCTAGAAAAATTCAAGAACTTATAACTTACCGAAAGACTCCAGAAGCCCAAAGATGAGTTGGAGGGGTTCCACACCCTGGCCAGGAGACCACAAGGCGCGGCCAGGGACCGGCGGTGCCCCCTGGCCGCCTGGTCGGGTGGGACCATCCCTGGTGCCCCCCTTTGGCCTATATTTACACCTGTTCCAAAAACCCTCGAGGAGGACTCCTTTTTGCCATCTACGCCACTGTTCCTCCACCGCCGCGATCATGAGATCCGGATCAGCAGAAGTTCCCGTCCCGGCACCCTTCCGGAGGAAAGATTGATCTCCGGAGGGGCCTCCATCACCATGCTTGCCTCTGAGATGCTT
The DNA here is from genome assembly GCA_950022295.1 of Bromus sterilis. Taxonomy (NCBI): domain Eukaryota; kingdom Viridiplantae; phylum Streptophyta; class Magnoliopsida; order Poales; family Poaceae; genus Bromus; species Bromus sterilis. The sequence goes on along the minus strand of OX465595.1, from coordinate 445,205,167 downwards.
CATGAGTAGTCTTTCCTTGGACCATGGGTCCATGGTAGCAAGCTAGATGATGTCTTCTCTCCAATTTTGTGCTTCATTGATTAGACCTTGTGAGCTGCCTATCATGATTAAGGCATATTTGCTATAGTTTCTATGTTGTTATGCTGTGTTTGCTGGGATCCGATGGATTATGAGATTATGTTCAGATTGTGGAAGTAATATATTTTGATCTCTTTTATATTGTGTTCTTGAGTAGTCATTCATGTTCTCCGTTGTAATTTATTGCTTTGGCCAAGTAAAATAGGGAGCGTTATGCTAGATAATGGGTTCATGCCTCCTGATGTCCGACTTGAGTGATAGAAGCATGGGAATAGGGAATGTATTGTTGCCATTAGGACTAAAACAATTGTGCTTATGATTGTGTGTCATCAGGATTGCTTACACGCATAGAGTGTTAATGCAGGTTGTCGTTGCTTTGGGTTTGCAACATTAGTTGTGGCTTGCAACTTAATACTAACGAGATGTTCTAGATAGATATTTCAAGGTGGATGATTAGTAAGTAGATGTTGATGGATAAACGATCTAATTGTATTTGTGTAATGCCCATACGATTGAACCTTGAATTCTCTGCTAGCATAATTAGCATTGCGATGCGTTTATAATTCTGTCAATTGCCCAACTGTAATTTGTTCACCCAACATAGTTGTTTATCGTCTTTGGGAGAGAGACATCACTAGTGAGCGCCATGGTGCCCCGGACCATATTTTTATCATAGTTTACACAGCTTTCATTTACTATGTTACTTTTACTTTCCTTTTCATTATTATTATCTCTTGCGTTTAACATTGGTAAACAATAAGACCAGAGAGATTGACAACCTCTCTGTACTCGTTGGGAGCAAAGTTATTTGTGTCTTGTGTGCAGATCCAGGTAAGCTAATTTCTGGCGCCGTTATTTTCCACCTGCTTGTCGTCTCCGGAATCCTATGGGAGACAAACCTTGGTATCACTTTGAGGAAAATTACCGCTATCTGCATCATGACCTTCCACTTGGGGTAACTATTAAGGAGGTGTTATCTGCACCCATCAAGCTAGTTTCTGGCATCGTTGCCGGGGATTCCAAGCTTCATGCTAGGGGAGTTGCACGCTATCTTTTACCTTTGCTTTTTAGTCTTGTTGGTTTACCTTACAACTTTTATCTTTGCTTGTGTGTCCTTATCCAAAAACAAAAAAAATACCTTGTTCCTTTTGTTAGTCAGTATGTCTAGTTCCTTAAACTTTTGTGCTCCACCTGAGGCGAAAGTTCTCACCTTCAAACAAAGAGATGGGGAGATTTTAAAAGATGCTTGCTATAGAATTAGTGATTCTCAAAGTAGAGCCACCAAGAAGCAATCCACTACTATCATGCTTAGAAACTTTTATGTTGGTATTACTTCTTGGAATAGATTCATATTAGATATGGCAATAAGTAGCAACTTCTTGGAATCTCCCACCTCGGAAGCTCTCAACGTTATATAAAATCTAGTTGGAATTCCCCCTATTGTTGACACAAATCATGAGATATCTTTAGAACATATTATGAGTAAACTTGAGAAGTTAGAAAAATAAATGCCAAGTATGAGTAAAATAAATGAAGTAGAACGTAGGATTCAAGGGAATATGAATAGGCTTGATAGCTCCATAAGTAAAGTTAAATAAAATTTGGAGACCCTTAAATCCAAGGAAGATGATCCTTCTAGGATTGATAAGACTGCGGAAGTAATTGACGCTCTAAGAACATCATCAATCCTCCCTTTACGAAAGATCAACAAGACGAACACCAAAAGAGCATGGATCAAAAGGTTTCAATTCAAGCATATCATACATTATTTTGGGTAAAACGTAGGCACTAGCTCCAACATCACATAAAGCAAAGCAAGAAAAATTATTCATTTTGATTTTGACCATAGGATCCCAACCATCTTCTAATTTTCTAGGAATAGAAACATATAATTTAGGCTTCTCCTCCCTACCTTTGATAAGAGCGTTGGTAATATGCTCGATGAAGGCAATGTTGAGTGAACTAGTGTGGGGGTCTTTGGCCATTATTTGCAAAAAAAAAATTAACATCAGGGAGAGTGCAATTATCAAAATCAATTTCTTTGCTATTAATCAAAGCCGTGGTGTCATCCTCTACATTTGAATTGCTTTATATTATAACATTTTTGACATCCTCCCAAGTGTGAGGACGTTTAGGAGCAGCTTCAAACCAAAGATCCGGTTTCTTTCCGGGGAGACCATGCCATGGGCATAATTCCCCATCATAACTAGTGTATTCACAAGGTCTGTTACTTTTATAAGTACCCATAGTGACAGAGGCAAGCAAGAACAAAGGAACTAAAAGAAAGATAACTAATTTTTTTGTGGTTTTTGATATAAGACTCTAAAGCAAAAACTAGAAAGTAAACTAACAAGACTAAAAATCAAAGGTAAAAGATAGTGTGCAACTCCCTATCTTGTAGACTGGAGTCCCCGGCAAAGACACCAACAATTAGCTTGATGGCTTCTCGCCCCTCGTTGGTTACCCCAAGTGGAAGGTTGAGATGTAGATAGTAGAAAATTTCCCTCGGTGAAGATACCAAGGTTTATGTCTCTAGTAGGACTCCAAATTCTTCAAGTAGGTGGCAAGAAAACAATGACGTTGTTTACAACCAAGGTTGCTTACTTGACCTGGACCTCCACACAAAAGCAAATAACTCTGCTCCCAACAAGTTCAGAGAGGTTGTCAATCTCTCTGGTCTTGTTGTTCACAAAGGATCAAAACAAGCGGTAATAGTAGTGGTGATTGCAACAAAAAGGAAATAAAAGCAGTAAAGAATTGAGGTGTAGACAATGGTGGAAATATGGACCGAGATCCCATCATGTTCACTAGTGATGCATCTCTCCCAAAACACAATAAAAAAACTATGTTGGGTGAACAAATTTCAGCTAGGCAATTGACAAAATTATAAACGCACCGCAATGCTAATTATGCTACAAGAAAGTTAGAGACTCAATCGTATGGGCAGTACGCCAAGACAAGTAGACCGTTTATTCAACAACAGCTACTCACCAATCATCCACCTTGATATATCTATCCAGAACATCTCGCTAGTATTAAGTTGCGAGCCCCACCCAAAGTGTAAACTCAAAGAAACAGACAACTGCATTAACAAACTATGCGTAAGGTAAACAATCCTTGCAACCGCAGTTACAAGCACCATTGTTTTCTCCCTGGTGGCAACAAAACATCTGATGGTACGAGAGATGATAACGTCTTCTCTCCCTTTGTTGGTTACCCAAAGTGGAAGGTTGAGATGTAGATAGAGGCAAATTTCCCTTGGTGAAGATACCAAGGTTTGAGTCAATCCAGTAGGACTCCAAGGTTGACAAGTAGGTGGTGCGGAAAGTAAGGCGCCGTTTGAAGATAATAACTTGCTTTACCTGGACCTGCACACACAACAAGTAACTTTTCTCCCAACAAAATAGAGAGGGGTTGTCAATTCCTCCGGCCTTGTTGTTTACAAAGAATCAAACGCAAAGGGGAATGGTAGTGATAATTGCAACTGAAAGCAAAGGCAATTAATAAAGTGGAGGTGTAAACAATTGTGGAAATAGGGTCCCATGATGTTCACTAGTGATGTCTCTCTCCCAAAAGACGATAAAAGAGCTAAGTTGGGTGAACAAATTACAGCTGGGCAATTGACAGAATTATAAACACACCGCAATGATGCGAATGCATGTTTCTCAATATTTTGGCTAAGTCCAAAATCACTTTGATCATCCATCAAATTGGGAATTCAGGTTACGAGACACTAGTATCCATATGTTTTCAAAACCTTCTTGTTGTACCAATTACAACACTTCTTCAAACGCAGGATTTGAGGAAGTCACGGTATTGATAACAATTTGGATCAATCGTAGTGAATATCCCATTGACTCAAGCATCGTTGCATATTGTGGTCAAACTATTTGAATTTTTCAGAAACATTCTTTATTGAGTCAAGATAAGATTCCAAAGAAGACCAAGTGTGAAACTTTAGTAGATTGAGTTCTGAACACAAAAATACTTTTTTCTCGTATTCCCTATCCCCCTTCTTGCACGAAACACCATTTGGAGGCATTCGAGTCATGGACAGCGAGAGCTCTTGCACCTAATGTTCTTTTGTTACTTGTTTCAATGCTAATATAGACTCTTGGATGTTATGACTTGAATTGAATCTCTAATCTTGATTGCTTTACTTTTCAAAGTTCTTTTATGGTTGCTAGCATGTCACCACAGAAATTATGCTGTTATCATTTACCTACTTGAGGACGAGCAAGAATTAAGCTTGGGGATGTTGATACGTCCAAAACGTATCTATAATTTCTGCTTGCTCCATGCATGTTTTGTGTGATATTGCTATGATCTAGATACACTTTCATACATTTTTGATCATATTTGGACTAACCTATTAACTCAGTGCATCCCAGTGCCAGTTCCTGTTTTCTGCTGTTTTTCTATTTCAGTTTTCCCCCATATAAAAAGTGCCAGAAAAATTCGGGAAAATTCAGATAAAAAATCAGCGTGGAGGAAGCTTCGCGAAGAGCCCGGGAGGGGCCAGAGGGGAGCCAGGGGGGCCCAGGAGGCCACCCGGCGCGGCCCCACCCCTGGCCGCGCCAGGGGGGGTGCCTGGGGCCCCTGGTCCACCTCTGGCTGCCCCCCTTCTCCTATTTATTCTCCGTCACGGGAAAACTCCAGAAGAGGAACCCTATTCCGCGAACTCGCCTCTGTTCCGCCGCCGCCGCGCTTCCGAAGATCGGGAGCACCAGAAGACCTCTTCTCGGCACCCTGCCGGAGGGAGGATTGACCTCCGGGAGTCTCCTCTCCACCATGGATGCTCCCCGGATGTCTCGTGAGTAGTTTTCCTTGGACCATGGGTCCGTGATCAGTAGCTATGTGATGTTCTCCTCCCCTCTTTGATCTTCATTGTTTAGACCTCGTGAGCTGCCCTACATGATCGAGGCGCCTTTGTAATATTTCTGCTATTGCTATGTTGAGTTTGATAGGATCTGATGGATTATGAGATTATGTTCAGATTGTGATAGAGTAATATATTTGGTTTTTATCTCTTATATTTTTGTTCCTAAGTAATTCTTGCATGTTCTCCGTTGCTGTTTATTGCTTTGGCCAAGTAGTAGGTAGTGAGTTCAAGAGGGAACGTTGTGCTAGATTGTGGGTTCATGCCCCCCGATGACACGCTTGAATGACAAACATGAGTCTAGGGAATGTGCTGTTGCCACAAGGGGGAAAACAACGGTGCTTGTGACCACGGTCACAAGGATTGTTTACTTTACGCAGAGTTCTTTTTAATGCAGTTGTCTGTTGCTTTGGGTTTACACTTTGGGTGGGGCTCGCAACTTAATACCAACGAGATGTTCTGGATATATATCTCAAGGTGGATGATTAGTAGTAGATGCAGATGGATTTCGGTCTACTTATCCTGGTGTACTGCCTGTGCTTTTGAACCTCGTCCTTTCTTTGGTAGCATAGTTAGCATTGCGGTGCGTTCATAATCCTGTCAATTGCCTTTTTGTAATTTGTTTACCTCGCATAGCAATTTTATCGTCTTTTGGGAGAGAGACATCACTAGCGAACATCACGTATCCCGGTCCATATCCTCATTATTGTTTCCACGCTATATTTACCTTACTGCTTTTACTTGCTATAATTATCCCTTGCATTTTATCCTTGTGAACAAAAAGACCGGAGAGATTGACAACCTCTCTGAACTTCGTTGGGAACAAATTTATCTGTGTCTGTGTGCAGGTCCGCGTCAGTTGCGCCGCTGACACCTACTTATCATCTCTGGAGTCCTGCTAGAGACAAAACTTGGTATCTTCACCGAGGTAAAACTGCTGCTGCACTACATCTCAACCTTCCACTTGGGGTAACCAATGAAGGGGCGAGAAGCCATCACATATACTCATATTCCATTACTCTGATTTGTGACTTGGTGCTTTCAAGTTCACCTAGAATGTCATACATGTTGGTGTCATTAACATGCATTAACAATTCAGATTCCATAGAATGAAGTATGGTGTATTGGACAGTCATTCATAAGTGACGGTGAGTACGATACTCATCATCATCTTCCTTAATTACGGAGTTATCTGGTGTATCTCCTAGCAGTTCTCGTATTATGTTTAGCAAGTCATTACTAACGAGTATGTCTCTAACGGTGTTGGTAATAATCAATGAAGTAAGACCCATATACCTTAAGTTCTACATCACACTAAAAGAGCCATAGTTTTAAACATTGGGTATGACATTATCTACATTGATATTTGCTAAGGCATGAAGATTAAGTTCATAATATGGAGTTCATGTTTTAAAACAATTCTGGAACTCCCACTCAGAAAAACATCCCTCATAGTTTATTCTAAGTGATTACACGATCCTTGAAGAACATACCTCCCCCGATCGTCACGGCCTTCAGTATGTTGTCCAAGGTAGGCCATCATGCCAATCACATCATCTATGTGACTCATGCTCGACCTTTCGGTCTCTTGTGTCCCGAGGCCATATCATATACATATGCCAGGCTCGCAACCATACCCTATGTGATTTTTTGCTGTGTCATGCAAGGCCATATCATATACGTATGCCAGGCTTGCTACACCCATCTCTTGTGAACGTAAAAATGTTTGACATCTGTGTGAAACGTGATGCCTCCAGAATGAAGAACTTTCCAGATGGTGCTCACTACGGTAAGGACACTATGTTGGTTTTATGAGGGATCATCCTATAATGCTACCGTCGTATATCTAACATATTAGCAAAACATGATGTAACAATATAAATCATACTAACTATGATGCCCCCCTGCAAATTAAAGTTTAGACACCTCTACTTTATCGTTTGCAAGTTTTACGTGGCTGCTAGGGCTTTCGAGATTGAACCGTTTCTATGCCTACGAACATACAACCACAACAACTCAGCAATTGTCTCTATTACACCCCTGTAGGGGCCCTCCGTTGCAAACGCCTTCACAAATCTAATGTTAGAGAGACAGACACCCCCAGAGCCACTTATATGGTACAAGACATATGTCAAGTGTGGAACCAGTCTCGCGTAAACGCGTAAGGTCGGTCAGGGTCGTTTCATCAGGACATTGCCACAATGCTAAACGAGTACACGTGGGAGGGTAACAATTGGAGAATTAATGCCACATACTAGATGTGTTCTATCCGTACAATACATCTACGCATAGCCTTGCTCATGATACCACTCTTGGGGTTCGGGGCAGAAAACACAAAATTTTCATAACCTACGATACCCAATCCCAAGACCTATGCTATGGTGATGCAAGTAACGGATGCAATAGGTCACATACCAGTATGTAATCCGTTAAGCGGGAAACGTTCCCGCGTGAACGTGGTTGGTGTAGTCGCACCGGCAATCCCCGATGCCGCGTAGCTCCACGATGACTCCAGTAGCCACCCGGTCCTTGAGACCGATGACGGGATTGCGTCCCCGTCGGAACATTGTCGGTGAAGACGCCACGATACGGCCATGACGATGAAGTAGCGCCACAAGTGTAGAGCCTCGCGGGATTACACACATATAGTGTACCCGACGTCCCTCTGGGCTCCGAACCAGGCGAGCAGCGGAAAGAAGATGGATTCAGATTCCGATTCCAGCAGCACGACGGCGTGCGTATAGTTGAGAAATCCCCAACCAAGTGTAGACTCCAAACAAGGGGAGTCCACTCGAGGAAGGAGAAAGGAGGGAGAAAGATGAGAACTTGTCTCAAAATTGGATGAAAGAAAAAGGGCACCCTACCTCTCCTTATATAGGCCAAGGAGGGGGGCAACCTCCCTCAACTTCCCATGTGGGACTAATCCCAAAGGGAGATGGGGGTGACGCACCAAGGGGGTTGGGCCCCTTCTCTTGGCGCCTTGGCCCAAGGGGGAGACTCCCTCTTCCCCTAATGGGCCTTTTTAGGCCCATATGCCTTTTCTTCCTTTATTAATTATATTTAATGATATTTAATATTTAATTCAGATAATTAAATAATAAAACATATTTAAACATTATTAAATAACATTTTGAACCTTTCAAAATTCCCAGAACAATTTCTAGCCTCCACCGGAAACAATTCCGGTGTTCTCTCTTATTTCTCCGATGATCCCGAATCTATCCTTAATGTGTCGAATACCCTTAAGTGGGACACCCTACGGTCCGGGAAACAACAAACATGATCAAGACACTCTCTTGATCAATGACCATCGATTAGACCTGGTTACAATCCTAGATGGCCCCTGCGCTTCCATCGAATGAAACTTCATCGTTGTTGGATCCGTTTAACGTTGAGCATTATCCCTTTGTCCTGCGGTACTTTGCTTGTCCAAGGTTTGATCGTTGGTAACCAATATACCTACTTCATACTTGTTACTGACAAACGTGTTTACTCGATATTCCAAACTTTATGATGCGATATCACCGAGTGGGCCCAGAGTACCTATCCGTCACTCGGATAGACAAATCCCGCTTTGATCTATTTGCATACTCATCAACATATCTATTTCGGATTACCCAAAGTGCACCTTTATGGCCAACATATTTCAGTCAGGCGGTGGGTTACAAATCAAAGCATCCTCATAGATAGCAATTATGTATGATCATTACGGTCAAAGTATCTGGTCACTACGTTATAATTATCGCAATGTTGAACTATGTGACTGGATCACATTGCAACACTCCTGGTGGGTGTGTGTACATCATGTCATTCTCCCAATGACATGACCCCATTGTCAATAGACTTAATTGTCTCTTGATCAGGAAACCTTGATCAACAATTTCCCAATGGACTAGTATACTAGAGTTAACTAGGGACATGGTTGTTTTATACCACACGTGTATTAATGTTTCCGCTTAATACAGTTATAGCACAGTATAAACCTTATTATGAACTAATGGAATATGCTAATAAACATATTTTATTTGCCTCTAGGTCATATTCCCAACAATAAGCAGAGTTGTCTCTTCAGGATTCGGCTCCATACTTATCGTACAAAAGGGAAGGGAGAAAAAGGAGGAGGGGTTGGTATTCCAGCTTTCTTACCAACGGGGCTACGTGTAGTAGGGGCGGAGCTAAACGATGTTCCACGGTCGGAGCATTTCTTCTCCCGAAGTTTTGGATTTGGACGGCTCTCGTATATCCACCAGATAGTATGATCCGTTCTGTAGGTTTTTGCTTACCACTGATACGTCCAAAACGTATCTATAATTTCTGCTTACTCCATGCCTCTTTTGTGTGATATTGCTTTGATATTGATGAACTTCCATACACTTTTGATCATATTTGGACTAACCTATTAACTCAGTGCACCCCAGTGCCAGTTCCTATTTTCTGCTGTTTTTCTATTTCAGGTTTCCCCCTTATTTAAAGTGCCAGAAAAATTCCGGGAAAAATATAGGAAAAATTAGCGTACGGGAACCTTCTAGAAGAGCCGAAGTGGGGGCTGAGGGGGGCTAGGGGGGCCCAGCCAGAGGGCGTGGCCCCACCCTGGCCGCGCTAGGGGGCGCATGGAGCCCCTGGCGCACCTCTGGCTGCCCCCTTTCGCCTATTTATTCCCCGTGACGAGAAACCCTCGGGGATGGAACGCTTTTTCGCGATCTCTCCTCTGTTTCGCCGCCATCGCGCTTCCAAGATCGGGAGCACCAGAAGACCTCTTCCCGGCACCCTGCCGGAGGGAGGAATCACCTCCGGGAGCTTCTCCACCATCATGGATGCTTGCCGGGTGAACCGTGAGTAGTCCACCTTGGACCATGGGTCTATGATCAGTAGCTATGTGATGTTCTCCTCCCCTCTTTGTTCTTCATGGATTAGACCTCGTGAGCTTCCCTACATGATCGAGGCACTTATGTAATCTTTCTGCTGTTGCTATGCTGAGTTTGCTGGGATCCGATGGATTATGAGATTATGTCCAGATTGTGTTTGAGTTATATATTTGATTCTCTTCTTTTATATTTATGTTCTTGAGTAATTGTTGCATGTTCTCCGTTGTTGTTTATTGCTTTGGCCAAGTAGTAGGTAGTGACTCCAAGAGGGAGCGTTATGCATGATTGTGGGTTCATGCCCCCCGATGACTAGCTTGAGTGACAGAAACATGAGTCTAGGGGATGTGCTGTTGCCACAAGGGGGAAAACAACGGTGCTTGTACTTGCGGGTGCAAGATTGTTTACTTTACGCAAAGTTCTTTAATGCAGTTGTCCGTTTCTTTGATTTTACACTTTGGGTGGGATTCGAAACTTAATACCAGCGAGATGTTCTGGATAGATATCTCAAGGTGGATGATTAGTAGGTAGATGCAGATGGATTTCGGTCTACTTGTCTTGGCGTACCGCCCATGCTTTTGAGCCTCTTCCTTTCTTTATAGCATAATTAACATTGGTTTGCGCACATAATCATGTCAATTCCCCAGGTGTAATTTGTTTACCTCGCATGGCTATTTTATCGTCTTTTGGGAGAGAGACATCACTAGTGAACATCATAGGACCCCGGTCCATATTCCCAATACTATTTACACCTTCAATTTACTTTCAGTATTTACTTTTCCGTAGCTATCATTATCATTATTATCCCGTGCATTTTATCCTTTGTAAACAACAAGGCCGGAGGAATTGACAACTCCTCTGTACTCGTTGGGAGCAAAGCTATCTGTTGTGTGTGCAGGTCCAGGTGAATTTAGCAACCTAGGTTGTAAACAGCGCCATTGTTCACTTCACCACCTACTTGTCGATCTTGGAGTCCTACGGGAGACAATCTAAACCTTAGCATCTTAGCTAAGGGAAATTTGCCGCTACGCTACATCTCACCTTCCACTTGGGGTAACCAACGAGGGGCGAGTATTATCTCGTGTATCAAGAAAATTTCTGGCGCCGTTGCCTGGGACTCCACTCTTCAAGATAGGGGAGTTGCACACTATCTTTTATCTTTTTTAGTCTTGTTAGTTTACCTTTCAGTTTTTTGCTTTAGTGTCTTTTATTAAAAATCAAAAAAATAGTTACCTTGCTAGTAGTTATCATTATGTCTGGTCCTTTTGCCTTTGGTGAAGCATAAGTGCTCACCTTTAAACAAAGAGGTGGTGAAAGTCTAAAAGATGCCTGGTATAGGATTAATGATTCTCAAAAAAAAGCCACCAAGAAGCAAACCACTACTATCCTTCTTAGAAACTTTTATGTTGGAATTACTTCTTGGAATAGGTTTATTCTAGATACTGCTATCAATGGGAATTTCATAGAAGCCCCAGTCTGGGAAGCTCTTAGTGTTATGGAAAATATTATTGGAAATCTCCCTGTTGCTAGCATTCAAGAGGACATTACCCTAGCTCATATTATGAAAAAACTTGAAAATATAGAGCTAGAGATGCCAAGCATTAATAAGATAAGTGAGTTGGATCGTAAGGTTCAAGGGAGTTTGAATAGATTAGATAGCTCCATGCATAAATTTTTTAAAACCTTGGAGACCATCAAATCCCATGACTTGGACCCCTCTAGGATTGATAAGATTGAGGAGATACTTGACACCCTAGGTACTACTTTCTCCTCAATCAAAACCAAAAAGGTGGAAACTCCAGCAAAGAAGGAACCTAGGTTCGTTTACGTTCCAAAGGCTCCTCGTTTCAAAAATAATCTATCCATTGCCAAAGGGGTTGAAACTGTGAAGACTTTGGAAGAAATACCTCCCTGTAATAGAATAAATGATACTCCAATTGATCTTCCACCTTTTGCTTTTATTCCTAGAAGTATCTTTATTAGGCCTTTTGAAAGACCTCTTAAGAGTGGTTGTATTATTGAAGAGCTTTTTGATGATCTTGATGATGGTTCAATTGATACAACTTGATCTATTTGCATTAGGCCTAGCTAATGGCTTTAAAGAAGCGCTTTCGGGAGGCAGCCCGCAACGAATTTCGGTTTTCCTTTTTGTTTTTCTTCTGGTTTTAGTGGTCTTGATGATTGTTACTACTGTAGCAACATTATTGTATCTTTACTTTTCAATCTTTGTGCCTTTTATAGCCTCATACGACAAGGGGAGTGAAAGTTGTGACATGCTGTCCAGAAAACAGATTCTGTCTTCGTGACTAGAAAAATCATAGAAAAATACCAGTTCATTTTTTTGAGCTGATTTTTTTACACAGCGTGCTCTATACAATTACGAAACTTTCGTATGTTCTTATTTTTTTGATTTTAGTTGCAGAAGTACCCCTAAAAAATTTGTTTTTACCTGCTGGTCTGTTTTTCACAGATTCTGTCCTGTTTTGCCTTTTCTTCGTTTTGCAAACCTTAAGCTTGCTTCTTCTTTGCAAAAACTTGTTGGAAATCTTGGGAAACAGTATCTCTTCAAGGTTATCTTTATTTCCAGTAGAGAAAAATATATTTTATTATGGGTACTAACCTCGCTAATCAGATTATGATGAGTTATGTATGAAGGGAGTTTTCAAGTGTGCGAGGGAAGATGATGAAAGAAGATTCAAGAGTGTAAAGCGCTCAAGCTTGGGGATGCCCCCATGCATCCCCAAGAAATATTCAAGGAGACTCAAGCGTCTAAGCTAGGGGATGCCCCCGTGCATCCCCTTCTCCATCAACAATTATCAGTTCGTCTCTCGTTTCACTATATTTTTATCACTTCATACGTTATGTGCTATTCTTGGAGCGTCTCGCTCTTAGGTTTTATTTTAGTTTTCTTTAGCTTTGCTTGCTGTTCATAACATGTTAGAACCCAGCTTTCTTTGTGTGGGAGAGAAACACGCTCCACTTCAAAAATCTAGAACACAACATAGGACTTTTCATGCTTATCTTTGCTGTGTGTGTGTTCTTTATCGTTTCGTAGCTACTGTCATGTTTACCTCTTGGTTTTCATGTTTATCTTTTTAAAGATCTTTTGTTTAGTTTGTTGCTGGAACTCTCTTTAGTTTTCATGTTTATCTTGTTTAGAGAGTTTGCCTGTAGCACTGAGTTGTGTGTCTTGACTTGAAGTAGGCAATTAAGGTTGCTATTCTTTTTGTAGTAGTAACTTGCAATAGTTTTGAGGTATTGTTTTGAGTAATTTTTGGACTTTTGGTGTCAAGAGCTTTAGCCTATTAGTGATAGATGTCGTATTTTGGGCAATCCGTGTTTATTTTCAAAAACCTACAAATTAGTTGAGAACTCTAGCTACTAGATGGATCACTACTCTTTTGAGGAGTCGAATATTAGATTACACTCACGTACCATGAGTCGATGATGCGCAAGGATAACCAAACCCCCATACACTCCTCCTCAGGGTACTTGTCTCTTTGTGAACCTCCTTATTAGATTGAGAGTTACCGATAATAAGTGCATGAGTTCTTCGGACTAATGTGAGTATTCAAAAGTTGACACTTCCACCTTCCCATATTTTTCTAGCCTCTCCTGTGCCGTGCATCGCTTTCTTCTCACTCCGAGAGTTGGCGTCCACCTTCGCCGGTACATCCAAACCCTTGGCATGATACGCTCTGTCATCATAGACCTCCTTATATCCTTCCTCAAAACAGCCACCATACCTACCTATCAAGGCATTTCCATAGCCTTTCCGAGATACATTGTCATGCAACATCCATCTTCTCATGCTTGATCTTCATGTCATACATGCTACTTGCTTGATCGATGAGCCGCATGCTAGTTGGGCCTTGCCCTAATCATTGGTACATGACGCGCTAGTATCATTACATATCCTGCTACACTGGCAGAGGCATACATTTCATACATCATGATAGTTACATCTTCTTTATGATTTGAGTACTTTGTAAAGTGTGAAAGATCTTCTATACTTTTTGTAATATATAGAGTGTTGCCCCTAAAGTGAGGAAAAGATCCCAAAGTGGAAAAATTAAAAGATCCCAAAGAGGACAAAATTATAAGATCCCAAAGACGACAAATGAGGGAAATAGAAAGAGCCATTGAGGCCACCAAAAAAATAGAAAAAAGAGAAAAAGAAAATAAAAAGAGAGAAGGGGGCACACTACTATTCCTTTTGAGAGATCCACACTCATACTCCCTCTTATATCTTGTACTCCATAGAGATTATCATTCATGCATATAGCTATGTGGGGACCTTCACACTATAGAACTTGGCTTGTATATTCCAATGATGAGCCTCGTCAAATGATCTCTAGGTCTTCTTGAGCAAGCAAGTTGGATGCACCCTCACTAGTTCCTTTGGAGAGCTTTTAGCTCATATGTGTATCCGTTGCATGGCAATCCCTACTCCTCACATCATATCTATCATTTGGCTTTCTCTCGCCTATGATTGTCCTCATTGATGTGAGCCTTTCACACCTTTTAGTCTTCCTCCTCCACCATTTTCTCTCTTTGCCATCCTAAGTGTCAACTTTCTTGCTTACGCTCATCCATTGCATGCGTGCTCAAAATGTCGAAAAGGAGTGGATCATTTTGACTTGTACCTGGCTAGTGGTCTGGGGATGAGTCAAGATAAGATTCCAAAGAAGACCAAGTGTGAAACTTTAGTAGATTGAGTTCTCAACATAAAAATACTTTTTCTCGTATATCCCTATCCCCTTTCTTGCACGCAAATACCATTTGGAGACATCCGAGTCACGGACAGCTAGAGCTCTTGCACCTTTATGTTCTTATGTTGCTTGTTTCAATGCTAAATATATACTCTTGCCTGTTATGACTTGAATTGAATTACATGCCTCGATTGCTTTACTTAAAAGTTCTTATATGGTTGTTAGCATGTCACCACAGAAATTATGCTTGTTATCATTTACCTACTCGAGGACGAGCAGGAATTAAGCTTGGGGATGTTGATACGTCCAAAACGTATCTATAATTTCTGCTTGCTCCATGCCTCTTTTGTGTGATATTGCTATGATATTGATGAACTTCCATACACTTTTGATCATATTTGGACTAACCTATTAACTCAGTGCACCCCGGTGCCAGTTCCTGTTTTCTATTGTTTTTCTATTTCAGGTTTCCCCCTTATTTAAAGTGCCAGAAAAATCCCGGGAAAAATATAGGAAAAATGTCAGAACCCTCTGTTAGGTAATGTGCTAGGGTTAACCATTACTCCTGCATCATGTTAAAATTTCAAAAGAAATCTTTGAAATCAAAAATCAAAAGCAAATGGGAGAAGGAACCCCCCCAGATGAATTAATTCAAAAGGCCAGATAAAAATCTTCTCCAAAAATTCATGTTAGATTTTTGAAAAGTCTTATAAATGAGTGTGATCACATATCAAGTGATGTGGGACCCACCCCATGCTCATAGATTTTTCAAATTTTCAAACAGTGCCTTGGTATTAATCAAAACCCCTATTTGAGTTAAGATTCAAATTAATTGAATTTTAAAAATGTTGAAACTTTATAAGTGGCTAGTCTATATTGTTATGAAGCCATATAAATTTTTTCAGCATTTAATAAAATGCCTAGCTATTTATTTTAGCACAGCAAAACAAATGTCAGAAGAAAAAAGAAAAAGGAAATAAGAAAAGGAAGCAGAGGAGTAACCTGTCGCCCCAGGCGAAGCCCAGCCGGCCCAGCCCACTCCGAGCCGCCTTGTCTTCTTCCTCAGGCAGCCAGGCAGCTGCGTGCCCGGCATGCCGAGGCCGCCGACGTGCCTGGCCACCTCCTGCTTCCTCCCGTCCACGTAGTCGCGCCTGGAGATGCCCAGAGCCTTCCCCGCTCCATTCCCCCCTCTCCACGAGCTCCCTCCCCGTCTCTCTCGCCTGTTCCGCCGACATTCGTGAAGCTCGCCGGAGCACCGTCAAGCCCCCACGTAGCCATTGACACCGAGGAGCCCACCCAAGATGTCCAGCGTGCTTGCCGTCCTCGTCTTCGTCGACTAGCAGAAGAAGGAGCTCCAATTTGTACTAGGAGTGACGCCAGGTTCATCGGATCGCCGCCGGCCGCCGGAGCTCGAGTTGATCGATTCGCCGCCGCCGTAACTTCCCCGCCTCGGGCGCCTTCTCCAACGTGTTCACCAGCGTCTGGTGAGCTTTTCCCCTCAAACCACGACCCCGCTCGACTCCTCTAGCTCATTCCGCCATGAGGGCCGAAGCTCCTCGCCGCAGGGAGCCATGGCGACGACCACCTGTTACGCCATCGAACTCGTCTTTTTGTCCGTCGGCTTCGCCGTGACCTCACACATCGAACGAGCTAAAGCTTGTTGGATTTGGAGCACTGTGGTGACGTTTGCCTCTTCCCCATGTCTCTGTTGCCGCCGGCGAGGTCACCGCCGTCGCTGTGGTCATCGTCTTGGACACCCGCGTACACCAGGTGACGTGCGAGCGCATGGGCTACGTCCCTGTGGTCTCGGCGTAGCGAATGGTGGCCAGGAGAGGGAGAACGCAGAGCGCCGCCGCGTCTGTGACTCCGGCGTTTAGCCGCCGGCAGCCCCGCCGACGTGGCCGTGCTTAGGGACTTAACCCCACCTGGGTTAAGTGACCCTAGGTCACTGCCAAGTGGGCCCAGTGGCTTAATTAAGCCACTGGTTAATTAAACCAGCAGGAATTAGCCACCTGAGACACTGACACCCTGGACCCACATGTCAGCCCCCCCGACGCCAACATGAAGTCAGCATGACGCAATAATGAATTTCCAGAAATTAAATTGAATAAAAACAATTCAGAAAATTCCAGAAAATAACCCAAACTTTGGAAATTCATAGAAAATTCATATCAACTCCAATTTGGGCAAGTAATATATGAAAAATGATCAGGAGAAAATAATCTATCCAAAAATCCAACTTTCAACTATGTTTGAGTTGATTTTAAAATGGGACCAGTAGCATATGTCATTTGATTTATTTGGAATTAATTCAAATTCAATTCAAATGATTTTGCAACTTGAACCATGGAATTAAGCTATATTTCAACCACACTTCAAAGGCATATCATACACATTTCCAAAAGGTTCAAAATGATCAAACAATGTCACATGTAACTTGGTCAAGTTTGAATTCAAATTGGAGTTTGAATTTGCAATTCAATTGCAATATACTCCATTTAAATGGAATTGCTTCACACATCAAAACATATACATCAAGTTTCAACATTCCATCATGTGATTGTGCATTGTATTTACTTTGCTACTTTGCTTGTTGTTTGTCGAGTAGAGGTGGAACCGGAGCAGGAGGATGCCCCCTTCGTTGAAGACCCTGAACCCGAACCTCGTCAGCAAGGCAAGCAAACCCCCATTGATCATGTCGATAAAATCCCAATTCCCTCTCATGTCTCGCTTATGCATTGTTTAGGATGATTACCATGCTACGTTTCTACCGCATAGATGAACCCATTCCTTTGCATGACCTATCATTTGTCACAGTAGTAGGCAAAACCACAATCCTAGCAAATGTAGGAGTTGATTGATATCATGTGGACCCTGCAAATGATATTGCTTATTGCATGCTTAGAGTGATACCATGATGATACTGTTATGTGAGTCGGGATGGTAGTGATCATGATAATGATGGTAGAAAAGTGTTGGTGAATCTACCCTAATACAAGGTGAACGATGAGAGGCTGTGTAGGAGTACACGGTGGGTTGTCTCGTTGAACACCGCCCTAAGTCCGAGTTCTTGTGTGGTGATCCAAGATGAAGAGTACAACCACACATTGGGCTCACTGACCCCTCTCAACTTACTAACTCATCCCCTTCGATGTCCAGATGTCGCAATAGTTCGGAGTTCTGGTAGGCTTGTGGCCTGGATGCTAAGTGAGAGAACGGCTCATCCGAGACCGGCTTATGCACCACGCACACATCACTTGGGTCCACTTCGGTAAACCGGCCGGGTTCACGATAGTGGTAACCAACCCAAGTAGGCGGCTTTCTCGGACTAGATCATCTATCAGGTAACAGTTGTGGTGAGCATCCTCGCCGACACTTCTTGAACGGTGTCGAGTACAAAGGCGGTAAATGATGATCATGTGTGTGTAGCGGTACACCCCTGCAGGGTTAACAAAAACTATTCGAATAGCCGCGTCCGCGGTTATGGACTGCTTGGAAAGCTTAGCTTGATTATTAGATAACTTGAACTGGATACTTCTAAAACACACCAAGATAAGTGTGAGTGCTATGGCGTGTTTTCTCGTGGGGAAGTCGAGGAAGGCACCATAGTGGTGTAATTGTTTGGAGAAAGTAGTGGACTCGTGTACGCTTCTTACCTCAAGTTTGGTATTCGTAGTTCAGGACTAGCCAAGTCAAAGCTGGCACTTCTGCAAGTGAAACCCCACCTCCCTTTACCTTGATACATATGCACGAGTAGTATAGCTCCTATGTAAGTCTTGCTGAGTACGACTTTGTACTCACATTTGCTTAATCTATGTTTTAGATGAACCCACTGACCCCGAAGGTGGCTTCTTCATCGAGCTGGACGACTGAAGACCAAGCTAGTCTAGTCCCAGTCAGACGACTGGTTCCCTCGTGGAGGGCTTGTGTTTAAATAAGGCTTCTTAAGCCATTTGTTAAACTTGTCTGTACTCAGACATAATTTGCTTCCGCTTGTGTTGTAATGTTGGATCACATGTTTATGATCTCTGTTTGCACTCTATAAGAGTTATCAATAAAAATGTATACTTTGTAGAGAATTGCAATGATACCTACTGTTCATACAAGGCATGTGTGCTGCGTGTATGTTTATAACATGCATGTCTTTGTATGGGTTTTCGAGACCTTAGTTGTGATCTGGCTGGCGGTCTTTCATACACCAAGTGGCCCTTAGATGTGCGCAGCTTGGGGCATCGCGATGCGATTGTTCGAGACTCCGTCTCGTGCACACTTTGTGGTATGATCGAGCCCGCCCTAGACCCCGACTAAGTGATTGGGATGGAGTAAGTCTATGTAAGAGTTATGAGATAGTCGATAGTATGGTTGAGGCGACTTGTCTTTGAATATGGGAGATCACCACCCATATCAGTAGACTTGTGTGCGGACGATAAGGACCCATCTCAGTTGATCATCCGGCCTGGATGGGATGCCCCTCACGTACGATGCTCTCCGAGAATGTTCTGTGCTTGGCCTTGTCTTCTTAGACAAGTGGGTACGGTTCTCGGCTCTCCATATGACTATGTCTTAGCTGTACTTGCATACGCTAACCCCGGGTCCCGACAGACTTGGTATCAGAGCAGGACTGACTGTAGGACTAGTAGCCTTGGCAGAAGTCGAGTCTAGCTTGCTATAGTTATATAGTTACTCTGGGTATATAAGGGAACAACGTAAGGCTTATTTTTTGTCCTTACCCCCTTCGTTCTGAGTTCTGAGTCACCCTCATCTTATTCTACGGGAAGATAGGACTAGGCTCTCCTCTATCTGATTAGAACATCTCGTTGTTTGCTTCCTTGTAGCCGTAGGAAAGTTGTGATCGGTTTGTTAGTGTGGTTATGCTCCCTGATTTATTACATCGTATGTAAGTGTTGTTTCCATGTTGTAAGAAATTGTCTTTTTCTTGCAATTACAACCATTATGCTGTCCGAGTCATTCCAGGTTTATCTCATAATCTGATGCATTTGCAAACTCCTTCTTTCTGTTTCAGATGGCAGATCTTCCCCCTCGGCAGATTGTTCGTTTGACCAGGTGCCTCGGTGTGCGTGGCCATCCCGCCACGTTGATCGAGATGATGTCCTATGTGGGATATAGATGGTATCCTGAGTACACCGTCGAGGAGCAGTTCCACGACTTCAACAAGACCTAGTTCCACTGCATTGTCAGGATCTACCCGCACCACGTTGGAGTGACCCAACCTATCCACTTTGGACATGGCATTGGCATCACCGAGAACATGGCTGTGCAGGATGCTGCATATTCATGTATTACCCTGCTGAGAGAGGAGCACACTATGCTGAGAGAGACCTCATTCCGCTATATCCCTGCTGCATTTCCAGGAGAAGAGGGATATTACACCGGACTCTACTCAGATCACTCTGCAGAAGATCCAGCACTTCAGATGACTGCTAGGTTTGCTAGTGATCGAGATCGTGATGCACGCGCTCTCCGTTTTGAGCTTCACGCCACTCGTATTCGTCTGTATCGAGCACTGACACTTTTGGCACCCTTCGTGAGCGTTGGATCAGTTGAGCATGACGCTATCTACCCAGTGAGGACTCAGATGCCTTCTCGAGTTGCTTGGCCCGAGATTGGAGGCATTTTTCCACCCCGTGGTCCTTTGCTCCCACCCTACGCTGGACCTAGGCCCCATCCTTGCCCAAATGGATATCAGGGTCCACAGGGCTCCGTGTTTTCCGATGGTCACCTTCAGCTACCGGGATACGCGGGTAACTTTTATAAGGACTACTATGGAGATGGAGATGAGTGAGACCGCCTGTGGTCTTACTTAGTGTTGATGTAGTAGTATCTTAGTGTATTGTAAGCAAGGTGTCTAAGTTCCAGAGGCTTAGATAAATAATGTATAGGAAGTCAGAGTGCCTCTGAAGGATGTATCATCTTCATCACGTTTGTATTAGCTTGGTGCTTGTACTAAAACGATGTATGGTTTGTATGACAGCTTGTGAATATATGGCTTGTATGCTTTTATCACCATGTTGTCAAGATGATTACTTCCTTTGCTGTGTAATCCTTCCAGTACTTCAATACCTTGTTTAGACTCTTCAAATCAACTCTGTTTGACTTTGGGTTTTCACCTTCAGGATGTCTCAAGGAACCCGTGGCCAGATTGGTCGTAACCAGGGTCGTGTGAATGACCAGGAGGAAGGCAACCTTCCACCCCCACCCACGATGGCTCAGGTTCTGATGGAGGTCGAGAGGAACCGCCGAGACTCTCACCACCTATTGGAAGTCATTGATCGCAACACCACTCAGCAGCGCAATGAGCTGGTGTCCCTGAACGACTTCATCCGACTTCATCCCCCGGTTTTTAGTTACTCCACCGAGCCCCTTGACGCCGATGACTGGCTTCGCAGCATCGAGAGGAAGCTCCAAGCATGCCATGTTGCGGATGGCGACAAGGTCAGCTATGCCACCTATCACCTTGAAGGCGCAGCTAGCTCTTGGTGGGAGAACTTTCTGAATATGCGTCCTGTTGGACCACCCGCATCTTGGGATGAGTTTTGCACTTCCTTCCGTGAGCACCACATTCCCAAGGGTCTCATGGACCGCAAGCGTGAGGAGTTCTGCAACCTCACCCAAGGCAGAAGGACTGTTGACGAGTTTAGTCGTGAGTTCAACCGACTTGCTCGTTATGCTACCGAAGAAGTCTCCACCGACTCCAAGAAACAAGAGATGTTCCGTCGTGGCTTCAACTCTGGACTCCGTCGTGAGCTCAACCTACATGACTTTGCCACATTCCAGGTCCTTGTCAACAAGGCCATCAAGGCCGAGGACATGAACACCCCCAACGACTTTCGCAAACACCCTAGAGATGATGCTTCATCCAGTTCTGGCTCCCAGAAGCGCAAGATCTGGATCCCAAACAACATGTTCCGCCAGAACAACCCACCGAGGCCATCCTATGTGGCGCCTCGTCCACCAAACCAATTCCACCCAGCTCCACCAAATAACCCAGCTCCACGCACTGTTTTTGGAGCCTGTTACAAGTGTGGTCAGGCAGGCCACTATTCTCGTGAGTGTCCCCAGAACCAGCTCCAGAATCAGAATGCTCCACCCCGTGCCGGAGGCAACAACAACAATGGTCGTGGCAAGCCACCCCAGAAGGTGTACACCGCCAAACCCGCTCCTCCCGCCACTCGTGGACGTGTGAACCAGATCGCCGCCGAAGAGACTGACGACACTTCTGACGTCATTCTTGGTACGCTCCCAGTCAATTATGTTCCTACTTCCGTTCTTTTCGACCCAGGAGCATCTCATTCATTCATGTCGGAAAGTTATGCACTTCGTCATGAGTTATCTTTTGTTGAATTTTCCACCCCAATGATTATTCAAACTCCAGGGTCAAGATGGCAAACTAATAGAGTAAGCCATGGAAATCAAATTGCAATTGAGGGTCTAGTATTCCTTGCTTCACTCATAGCCCTCAAGTCTTCAGATATTGATGTCATCCTTGGCATGGATTGGCTATCAAGACAGAATGCCTACCTGGATTGCAAAGGCAAATCCGTGAAACTCACCCACCCTTCAGGCAAAACCGTCATCTATACCTCACCCAGAACAAGAACCCAAGTGCATTCCTTGAATGTACTTCCCCTTCCCGAACTTGAAGATATTCCGGTGGTTCGTGACTTCCCGGATGTCTTTCCTGAAGATCTGCCGGGCATGCCACCCGACAGATGTGTAGAGTTTATAGTGGATCTTGTACCAGGAACCGCACCAATTTCCAAACACCCATATAAAATGGCCCCACATGAGTTAGCTGAGCTAAAAATCCAACTTGATGTTTCGTTGGCAAAAGGCTTCATCCGCCCTAGCTCATCGCCATGGGGTTGCCCCGTTCTGTTCGTAAAGAAGAAAGATGGAACAGAAATGATGTGCGTAGACTATCGCCCGCTAAATCTAGCGACGATACAGAACAAATACCCATTGCCCAGGATCAATGATCTTTATGATCAACTTGCAGGATCCTCTGTCTTCTCCAAGATGGATTTGAGATTAGGTTATCATCAAATCAAAATCCGAAACGAGGACATTCCCAAAACGGCTTTTACTACTCGTTATGGTCTTTACGAGTACACCATCATGTCCTTTGGTTTAACCAATGCCCCCGCCACTTTCTCACGCATGATGAATTCGATCTTCATGGAGTACTTAGATAAATTTGTTGTGGTTTATCTCGATGACATTCTCATCTACTCGAAGAACGAAGAAGAACATGCCGAACACCTAAGGCTGGTATTGATGAAACTTAGAGAGCATCGCCTGTATGCTAAATTCTCCAAGTGTGAATTCTGGCTACCAGAAGTGACCTACTTAGGCCACGTGATTTCTGCAAAAGGCATTGCTGTAAATCCCGAGAGAGTTCAGGCCATCCTTCACTGGACTCCACCTGAATTGGTTAAGCAAGTTAGGAGTTTTCTTGGCCTAGCCAGCTATTGCCGTCGCTTCGTCGAGAACTTTTCTAAAGTTGCAAAGCCTCTAACTGAACTCCTCAAGAAAGATAAGAAATTCCTATGGACTCCCAAGTGCGAGGAAAGCTTTCAAGAGCTAAAAATAAGATTGACTTCTGCACCCGTACTTGCACCTCCAGACACCAAAAAGGATTTCGAGATCTATTGTGACGCATCACGGCAAGGGTTAGGATGCATACTTCTGCAAGATCGACATGTGGTAGCTTATGCTTCACGCCAGTTGCGGCGACATGAAGAGAACTATCCTACCCATGACCTTGAACTCGCTGCCGTAGTTCATGCCCTAACAACTTGGCGACATTACCTCCTTGGTAATCGTTGTGAGATTTATTCCGACCACCAAAGCCTCAAATACATTTTCACCCAGCCAGATCTTAATCTCAGGCAAAGACGCTGGATTGAGTTGATAAAAGATTACGACGTAGGAATTTCTTACACCCCAAGCAAAGCCAATGTCAGGGCTGATGCCCTAAGTCGTAAGTCGTATTGTAACAACCTCATGTTACAACAGTATCAACCACTTCTTCATGAGGACTTTCGCAAGATCAATCTTGAGGTTGTTCCTCATGGCTATCTTTCTACCTTGGTGGCGAAACCAACTCTTGAGGATCAAATCATAGTTGCCCAAAGGCGTGCACGAGGTGTTCGTCGAATCAAGGAGAACATTGCTAGCGGAGTTGCTAAATGTTTCTCCACAGATAACAAGGGAACGGTATTCTTTGGAAATCGTTTGGTAGTACCTAAGAATAGGGAACTAAGGCAACTCATCCTTAAAGAAGCCCATGACACACCCCTCTCAATTCATCCCGGTAGCACAAAAATGTACCGAGATCTACGCCAGAGATTTTTGTGGACTAGGATGAAGAGAGACATTGCTCAATTTGTTGCCGAATGTGATGTTTGTCGTCGCATTAAGGCAGAACATCAAAGACCTGTTGGTACACTTCAACCTTTGTCTATTCCCGAGTGGGAATGGGACAAAGTCGGTATGGACTTCATCACCGGCTTTCCAAAAACCCAGAAAGGAAACAATGCCATCTTCGTTGTCATAGATAGGCTTTCCAAAGTTGCTCACTTCCTTCCGGTTCGCGAGTCTATAACTGCTAGCCAGTTAGCGGACTTGTACATCTCTAGAATTGTATCCCTTCACGATGTTCCTTTGGAAATCAATTCTGATCGTGGTAGCCTTTTCTCCTCTAGATTTTGGGGAAGCTTTCAGAATGCTATGGGAACTCATCTCTCCTTTAGTACAACTTTCCATCCTCAGTCTAGCGGTCAAGTCGAAAGGGTTAACCAAATTCTCGAAGACATGCTCAGAGCTTGTGTTATCTCATTCGGAAAGAATTGGGAGAAGTCTCTTCCATTTGCCGAATTTGCTTATAACAATAGTTTTCAATCTAGTCTGAACATGGCTCCTTTTGAACTCCTATATGGACGACGATGTCGAACACCACTAAACTGGTCAGAAACCGGTGAAAGACAATTCTTTGGACCGGATATGATCAAGGAAGCAGAAGAGCAAGTTCGCATTGTTCGTGATCAATTGAAAGCAGCCCAGTCTCGTCAGAAAAGCTACTATGATCTTCATCATAGGAAAGAGAGCTACAATCTGGATGAGAAGGCTTACCTTCGGGTTACTCCTCTGAAGGGAACCCAACGTTTCAGTATCAAAGGAAAGTTGGCCCCACGTTACATCGGACCTTTCCGCATTATTGCTAAACGTGGAGAAGTTGCCCACCAACTTGAACTACCCCCGCACCTTTCCCGAGTACATGATGTATTCCATGTGTCCCAACTCAGGCGTTGCTTCAAGGACCCCATCCGCGAAGTCGACCATGAAACGCTTGATCTCCAAGATGACCTTTCTTATCGAGAATACCCCGTTCACATTCTTGATTCCGCAGAGCGTGTCACTCGTCGTCAGAAGATTAAATTTCTGAAAGTGCAATGGTCACACCACTCTGAAAGAGAAGCTACGTGGGAAAGAGAAGACGGTCTCAGTGCCGATTACCCCACCTTCCTCCCGCAGACTTCTGAATCTCGGGACGAGATTCTGTTGAGTGGGGGCGAGTTGTCAGAACCCTCTGTTAGGTAATGTGCTAGGGTTAACCATTACTCCTGCATCATGTTAAAATTTCAAAAGAAATCTTTGAAATCAAAAATCAAAAGCAAATGGGAGAAGGAACCCCCCCCAGATGAATTAATTCAAAAGGCCAGATAAAAATCTTCTCCAAAAATTCATGTTAGATTTTTGAAAAGTCTTATAAATGAGTGTGATCACATATCAAGTGATGTGGGACCCACCCCATGCTCATAGATTTTTCAAATTTTCAAACAGTGCCTTGGAATTAATCAAAAACCCCTATTTGAGTTAAGATTCAAATTAATTGAATTTTAAAAATGTTGAAACTTTATAAGTGGCTAGTCTATATTGTTATGAAGCCATATAAATTTTTTCAGCATTTAATAAAATGCCTAGCTATTTATTTTAGCACAGCAAAACAAATGTCAGAAGAAAACAGAAAAAGTTAAACAGAAAAGGAAGCAGAGGAGTTACCTCTCGCCCCAGGCGAAGCCCAGCCGGCCCAGCCCACTCCGAGCCGCCTTGTCTTCTTCCTCAGGCAGCCAGGCAGCTGCGTGCCCAGCATGCCGAGGCCGCCGACGTGCCTGGCCACCTCCTTCTTCCTCCCGTCCACGTAGTCGCGCCTGGAGATGCCCAGAGCCTTCCCCGCTCCATTCCCCCCTCTCCACGAGCTCCCTCCCCGTCTCTCTCGCCCGTTCCGCCGACGTCCGTGAAGCTCGCCGGAGCACCGTCAAGCCCCCACGTAGCCATTGACGCCGAGGAGCCCACCCAAGATGTCCAACGTGCTTGCCGTCCTCGTCTTCGTCGACTAGCAGAAGAAGGAGCTCCAATTTGGACTAGGAGTGACGCCAGGTTCATCGGATCGCCGCCGGCCGCCGGAGCTCGAGTTGATCGATTCGCCGCCGCCGTAACTTCCCCGCCTCCGGCGCCTTCTCCAACGTGTTCACCAGCGTCTGGTGAGCTTTTCCCCTCCAACCACGACCCCGCTCGACTCCTCTAGCTCATTCCGCCATGAGGGCCGAAGCTCCTCGCCGCCGGGAGCCATGGCGACGACCACCTGTTACGCCATCGAACTCGTCTTTTTGTCCGTCGGCTTCGCCGTGACCTCATGCATCGAATGAGCTAAAACTTGTTGGATTTGGAGCACTGTGGTGACGTTTGCCTCTTCCCCATGTCTCTGTTGCCGCCGGCGAGGTCACCGCCGTCGCTGTGGTCATCGTCTTGGACACCCGCGTACACCAGGTGACGTGCGAGCGCATGGGCTACGTCCCTGTGGTCTCGGCGTAGCGAATGGTGGCCAGGAGAGGGAGAACGCAGAGCGCCGCCGCGTCTGTGACTCCGGCGTTTAGCCGCCGGCAGCCCCGCCGACGTGGCCGTGCTTAGGGACTTAACCCCACCTGGGTTAAGTGACCCTAGGTCACTGCCAAGTGGGCCCAGTGGCTTAATTAAGCCACTGGTTAATTAAACCAGCAAGAATTAGCCACCTGAGACACTGACAACCTGGACCCACATGTCAGCACCCCCGACGCCAGCATGAAGTCAACATGACGCAATAATGAATTTCCAGAAATTAAATTGAATAAAAATAATTCAGAAAATTCCAGAAAATAACCCAAACTTTGGAAATTCATAGAAAATTCATATCAACTCCAATTTGGGCAAGTAATATGAAAAATGATCAGGAGAAAATAAGCTATCCAAAAATCCAACTTTCAACTATGTTTGAGTTGATTTTAAAATGGGACCAGTAGCATATGTCATTTGATTTATTTGGAATTAATTCAAATTCAATTCAAATGATTTTGCAACTTGAACCATGGAATTAAGCTATATTTCAACCACACTTCAAAGGCATATCATACACATTTCCAAAAGGTTCAAAATGATCAAACAATGTCACATGTAACTTGGTCAAGTTTGAATTCAAATTGGAGTTTGAATTTGCAATTCAATTTGCAATATACTCCATTTAAATGGAATTGCTTCACACATCAAAACATATACATCAAGTTTCAACCTTCCATCATGTGATTGTGCATTGTATTTACTTTGCTACTTTGCTTGTTGTTTGTCGAGTAGAGGTGGAACCGGAGCAGGAGGCTGCCCCCTTCGTTGAAGACCCCAAACCCGAACCTCGTCAGCAAGGCAAGCAAACCCCCATTGATCATGTCGATAAAATCCCAATTCCCTCTCATGTCTCGCTTATGCATTGTTTAGGATGATTACCATGCTACGTTTCTACCGCATAGATGAACCCATTCCTTTGCATGACCTATCATTTGTCACAGTAGTAGGCAAAACCACAATCCTAGCAAATGTAGGAGTTGATTGATATCATGTGGCCCCTGCAAATGATATTGCTTATTGCATGCTTAGAGTGATACCATGATGATACTGTTATGTGAGTCGGGATGGTAGTGATCATGATAATGATGGTAGAAAAGTGTTGGTGAATCTACCCTAATACAAGGTGAACGATGAGAGGCTGTGTAGGAGTACACGGTGGGTTGTCTCGTTGAACACCGCCCTAAGTCCGAGTTCTTGTGTGGTGATCCAAGATGAAGAGTACAACCACACATTGGGCTCACTGACCCCTCTCAACTTACTAACTCATCCCCTTCGATGTCCAGATGTCGCAATAGTTCGGAGTTCTGGTAGGCTTGTGGCCTGGATGCTAAGTGAGAGAACGGCTCATCCGAGACCAGCTTATGCACCACGCACACATCACTTGGGTCCACTTCGGTAAACCGGACGGGTTCACGATAGTGGTAACCAACCCAAGTAGGCGGCTTTCTCGGACTAGATCAGCTATGAGGTAACAGTTGTGGTGAGCATCCTCGCCGACACTTCTTGAACGGTGTCGAGTACAAAGGCGGTAAATGATGATCATGTGTGTGTAGCGGTACACCCCTGCAGGGTTAACAAAAACTATTCGAATAGCCGCGTCCGCGGTTATGGACTGCTTGGAAAGCTTAGCTTGATTATTAGATAACTTGAACTGGATACTTCTAAAACACACCAAGATAAGTGTGAGTTCTATGGCGTGTTTTCTCGTGGGGAAGTCGAGGAAGGAACCATAGTGGTGTAATTGTTTCGAGAAAGTAGTGGACTCGTGTACGCTTCTTACCTCAAGTTTGGTATTCGTAGTTCAGGACTAGCCAAGTCAAAGCTGGCACTTCTGCAAGTGAAACCCCACCTCCCTTTACCTTGATACATATGCACGAGTAGTATAGCTCCTATGTAAGTCTTGCTGTGTACGACTTTGTACTCACGTTTGCTTAATCTATGTTTTAGATGAACCCACTGACCCCGAAGGTGGCTTCTTCATCGAGCTGGAGGACTGAAGACCAAGCTAGTCTAGTCCCAGTCAGACGACTGGTTCCCTCGTGGAGGGCTTGTGTTTAAATAAGGCTTCTTAAGCCATTTGTTAAACTTGTCTGTACTCAGACATAAGTTGCTTCCGCTTGTGTTGTAATGTTGGATCACATGTTTGTGATCTCTGTTTGCACTCTATAAGAGTTATCAATAAAAATGTATACTTTGTAGAGAATTGCAATGATACCTACTGTTCATACAAGGCATGTGTGCTGCGTGTATGTTTATAACATGCATGTCTTTGTATGGGTTTTCGAGATCTTAGTTGTGATCTGGCTGGCGGTCTTTCATACACCAAGTGGCCATTAGATGTGCGCAGCTTGGGGCATCGCGATGCGATTGTTCGGGACTCCGTCTCGTGCACACTTTGTGGTATGATCGAGCCCGCCCTAGACCCCGACTAAGTGATCGGGCTGGAGTAAGTCTATGTAAGAGTTATGAGATAGTCGATAGTATGGTTGAGGCCACTTGTCTTTGAATATGGGAGATCACCACCCATATCAGTAGACTTGTGTGCGGACGATGAGGACCCATCTCAGTTGATCATCCGGCCTGGATGGGATGCCCCTCACGTACGATGCTCTTCGAGAATGTTCTGTGCTTGGCCTTGTCTGCTTAGACAAGTGGGTACGGTTCTCGGCTCTCCATATGACTATGTCTTAGCTGTACTTGCATACGCTAACCCCGGGTCCCGACAAAAAATCAGCGTACGAGAACCATTGGAGAGCTTCTTAGCTCGTATGTGCATCCGTTGCATGGCAATCCTTACTCCTCACATCATATCTATCATTTGGCATCTCTTGCCTATGATTGTCCTCATTGATGCGAGCCTTTCTCTTCCTTTTGTCTTCCTCCTCCACCATATTTCTCTCTTTGCCATCCTAAGTGTCAACTCTCGTGCTTACGCTCATCCATTGCATGAGTGCTCGAAATATCGAAAAGGAGTGGATCAAATTGACTTGTACCTGGCTAGTGGTCTGGGGACGAGTCAAGATAAGATTCCAAAGAAGACCAAGTGTGAAAATTTAGTAGATTGAGTTCTCAACACAAAAATACTTTTTTCTCGTATTCCCAATCCCCCTTCTTGCACGCAAACACCATTTGGAGACATTCGAGTCACGGACAGCGAGAGCTCTTGCACCTAATGTTCTTTTGTTACTTGTTTCAATGCTAATATAGACTCTTGCATGTTATGACTTGAATTGAATCTCTAATCATGATTGCTTTACTTTTCAAAGTTCTTTTATGGTTTCTAGCATGTCACCACAGAAATTATGCTGTTATCATTTACCTACTCGAGGACGAGCAGGAATTAAGCTTGGGGATGTTGATACGTCCAAAACGTATCTATAATTTCTGCTTGCTGCATGCATGTTTTGTGTGATATTGCTATGATCTAGATACACTTTCATACATTTTTGATCATATTTGGACTAACCTATTAACTCAGTGCATCCCAGTGCCAGTTCCTGCTTTCTGCTGTTTTTCTATTTCAGTTTTCCCCCATATAAAAAGTGCCAGAAAAATTCGGGAAAATTCAGATAAAAAATCAGCGTGGAGGAAGCTTCGCGAAGAGCCCGGGAGGGGCCAGAGGGGAGCCAGGGGGCCCAGGAGGCCACCCGGCGCGGCCCCACCCCTGGCCGCGCCTGGGGGGGTGCCTGGGGCCCCTGGTCCACCTCTGGCTGCCCCCCTTCTCCTATTTATTCTCCGTCACGGGAAAACTCCAGAAGAGGAACCCTATTCCGTGAACTCGCCTCTGTTCCGCCGCCGCCGCGCTTCCGAAGATCGGGAGCACCAGAAGACCTCTTCTCGGCACCCTGCCGGAGGGAGGATTGACCTCCGGGAGTCTCCTCTCCACCATGGATGCTCCCCGGATGTCTCGTGAGTAGTTTTCCTTGGACCATGGGTCCGTGATCAGTAGCTATGTGATGTTCTCCTCCCCTCTTTGATCTTCATTGTTTAGACCTCGTGAGCTGCCCTACATGATCGAGGAACCTTTGTAATATTTCTGCTATTGCTATGTTGAGTTTGATAGGATCTGATGGATTATGAGATTATGTTCAGATTGTGATAGAGTAATATATTTGGTTTTTATCTCTTTATATTTTTGTTCCTAAGTAATTCTTGCATGTTCTCCGTTGCTGTTTATTGCTTTGGCCAAGTAGTAGGTAGTGAGTTCAAGAGGGAACGTTGTGCTAGATTGTGGGTTCATGCCCCCCGATGACACGCTTGAGTGACAGAAACATGAGTCTAGGGGATGTGTTGTTGCCACAAGGGGGAAAACAACGGTGCTTGTGACCACGGTCACAAGGATTGTTTATTTTACGCAGAGTTCTTTTTAATGCAGTTGTCTGTTTCTTTGGGTTTACACTTTGGGTGGGGCTCGCAACTTAATACCAACGAGATATTCTGGATAGATATCTCAAGGTGGATGATTAGTAGTAGATGCAGATGGATTTCGGTCTACTTATCCTGGCGTACTGCCTGTGCTTTTTAACCTCGTCCTTTCTTTTGTAGCATAGTTAGCATTGCGGTGCGTTCATAATCCTTTCAATTGCCTTTCTGTAATTTGTTTACCTCGCATAGCATTTTTATCGTCTTTTGGGAGAGAGACATCACTAGCGAACATCACGTATCCTGGTCCATATCCTCATTATTGTTTCCACGCTACATTTACCTTACTGCTTTTACTTGCTATAATTATCCCTTGCATTTTATCCTTGTGAACAACAAGACCGGAGAGATTGACAACCTCTCTGAACTTCGTTGGGAACAAATTTATCTGTGTCTGTGTGCAGGTTCGCGTCAGTTGCGCCGCTGACACCTACTTATCATCTCTGGAGTCCTGCTAGAGACAAAACTTGGTATCTTCACCGAGGTAAAACTGCTGTTGCACTACATCTCAACCTTCCACTTGGGGTAACCAACGAAGGGGCGAGAAGCCATCACATATACTCATATTCCATTACTCTGATTTGTGACTTGGTGCTTTCAAGTTCACCTAGAACGTCATACATGTTGGTGTCATTAACATGCATTAACAATTCAGATTCCATAGAATGAAGTATGGTGTATTGGACAGTCATTCATAAGTGACGGTGAGTACGATACTCATCATCATCTTCCTCAATTACGGAGTTATCTGGTGTATCTCCTAGCAGTTCTCATATTATGTTTAGCAAGTCATTACTAACGAGTATGTCTCTAGCGGTGTTGGTAATAATCAATGAAGTAAGACCCATATACCTTAAGTTCTACATCAGACTAAAAGAGCCATAGTTTTAAACATTGGGTATGACATTATCTAAATTGATATTTGCTAAGGCATGAAGATTAAGTTCATAATATGGAGTTCATGTTTTAAAACAATTCTGGAACTCCCACTCAGACAAACATCCCTCATAGTTTATTCTAAGTGATTACACGATCCTTGAAGAACATACCTCCCCCGATCGTCACGGCCTTCAGTATGTTGTCCAAGGTAGGCCATCATGCCAATCACATCATCTATGTGACTCATGCTCGACCTTTCGGTCTCTTGTGTCCCGAGGCCATATCATATACATATGCCAGGCTCGCCACCATACCCTATGTGATATTTTGCTGTGTCATGCAACGCCATATCATATACGTATGCCAGGCTTGCTACACCCATCTCTTGTGAACGTAAAAATGTTTGACATCTGTGTGAAACGTGATGCCTCCAGAATGAAGAACTTTCCAGATGGTGCTCACTACGGTAAGGACACTATGTTGGTTTTATGAGGGATCATCCTATAATGCTACCGTCGTATATCTAACATATTAGGAAAACATGATGCAACAATATAAATCATACTAACTATGATGCCCCCCTGCAAATTAAAGTTTAGACACCTCTACTTTATCGTTTGCAAGTTTTACGTGGCTGCTAGGGCTTTCGAGATAGAACCGTTTCTATGCCTACGAACATACAACCACAACAACTCAGCAATTGTCTCTATTACACCCCTGTAGGGGCCCTCCGTTGCAAACGCCTTCGCAAATCTAATGTTAGAGAGACAGACACCCCCAGAGCCACTTATATGGTACAAGACATATGTCAAGTGTGGAACCAGTCTCGCGTAAACGCGTAAGGTCGGTCAGGGTCGTTTCATCAGGACATTGCCGCAATGCTAAACGAGTACACGTGGGAGGGTAACAATTGGAGAATTAATGCCACATACTAGATGTGTTCTATCCGTACAATACATCTACGCATAGCCTTGCTCATGATACCACTCTTGGGGTTCGGGGCAGAAAACACAAAATTTTCATAACCTACGATACCCAATCCCAAGACCTATGCTATGGCGATGCAAGTAACGGATGCAATAGGTCACATACCAGTATGTAATCCGTTAAGAGGGAAACGTTCCCGCGTGAACGTGGTTGGTGTAGTCGCACCGGCAATCCCCGATGCCGCGCAACTCCACGATGACTCCAGTAGCCACCCGGTCCTTGAGACCGATGATGGGATTGCGTCCCCGTCAGAACATTGTCGGTGAAGACGCCACGATACGGCCACGACGATGAAGTAGCGCCACAAGTGTAGCGCCTCGCGGGATTACACACATATAGTGTACCCGACGTCCCTCTGGGCTCCGAACCAGGCGAGCAGCGGAAAGAAGATGGATTCGGATTCCGATTCTAGCAGCACGACGGCGTGCGTATAGTTGAGAAATACCCAACCAAGTGTAGACTCCAAACAAGGGGAGTCCACTCGAGGAAGGAGAAAGGAGGGAGAAAGATGAGAACTTGTCTCAAAATTGGATGAAATAAAAAGGGCACCCTACCTCTCCTTATATAGGCCAAGGAGGGGGGCATCCTCCCTCGACTTCCCATGTGGGACTAATCCCAACGGGAGAGGGGGGTGACGCACCAAGGGGGTTGGGCCCCTTCTCTTGGCGCCTTGGCCCAAGGGGGAGACTCCCTCTTCCCCTAATGGGCCTTTTTAGGCCCATATGCCTTTTCTTCCTTTATTAATTATATTTAATGATATTTAATATTTAATTCAGATAATTAAATAATAAAACATATTTAAACATTATTAAATAACATTTTGAACCTTTCAAAATTCCCAGAACAATTTCTAGCCTCCACCGAAAATAATTCCGGTGTTCTCTCTTATTTCTCCGGTGATCCCGAATCTATCCTTAATGTGTCGAATACCCTTAAGTGGGACAACCTACGGTCCGGGAAACAACAAACATGATCAAGACACTCTCTTGATCAATGACCATCGATTAGACCTGGTTACAATCCTAGATAGCCCCTGTCGGGGGATTGGTACCCGGGTAGGCTAACCCAAGCGGAAGCAAGCTTTCAAGACAAGGATGGGCCGATTGGGCTGCAGCTGGGCCAAGCTAGGCAGAGGTACGGCCGATTGCTCTAAGGCAATCGGCCATACCAAGTGCCGGCAGTCGGCCCAGGCGCAATCGGTCCACCCTTTTGTTCATTGAAGACGATCGTCCGATTGACCTGCTGCTGGATCGAGGTCGTTTCCTAGAAGACCGATTGCCCAGAGCAATCGACCTTACCCAGGAACTACCAGTCGGTCCAGGCGCAATCGGAGCTACCTGACACCCAGTCGGGGGTATGATTACGAGGTCATAAATGCCATATCCCGAGATATCTGGGTGGCAGGAAGGCCAAGTCACATCGAGGATTTCCGGGAGATACGATGTCGACCTCTCCGCCGATTCCGCGGACAGGCCGACAAGACCGTACCTCATAGCTCCACTGTTCATCACTAGACCCTACAAGGTAGCAGCATGGGTCGCCGCTCGTAGGCTCCGGATCACCCGGATAGGAGCAGTCGGTGGGCCCAGGCCGACTAGAGGTTGATAGCTGGGCCCATTCGGCACTGAATTTACCGGAGTACCCTGGAATCACACTATAAGAGCCAGGGTACCCCTCCTGCGCGAGAGACGCCACACCTGAGATCTCATTAACTCTTTCTCCCTTTAGTTCATTTACTGCCCGTAGTCACTCCTCAGGGAAGCAGGAGAAGACCTTGCCCACGGCGGCGGTTTACTCCTTCCCCTGAGAAGATAGAAGAGCAGTTATTGTAGTTCCTTCATTGATATATAAGAGATAAGCAGGAGTAGGGGTGTTATCTCTCCGGAGAGCCCCGAACCTGGGTACATCGTGGTGTCTTCACCGTGCTTGTGCCCAACCCGATTCCGGCACCATCGACATTCCCTCCCTCGTGTCTTCCCCTCACTTTAGCCATCCCCATGGCATCTGCCGTCACATATCGACGAAAGTTGGCTCCCACCGTGGGGCAGACCGAGGCATCGACTGGAGTCAAGATCCGGACGGGATCAATCTCTGCATCGGGCGGTAGCCACGCCTCTGGCCTGATTCTAAGGCGTGGGGCAATCGACTATGTGGTGGACTACTCGGCGCGGTACAAGGAAGGAGCTCCCTTGCCGCCCGGGGTGTCGCTGCAGGTGGGAAGTCACCGTCTCTTCATCGGTGCCTTCCCTGAGGCATATCCAAGAGACATCCGAGTTTTCTCATGTGCTACAGACCCTCTCTTGACCAGGGGCTGCGCCGCAGCACCTGGCCAAGGGGAGGGCCGACTGCACGCTGCAGTCATGATGGCGGGAGCGTCGTCCTCGACCAATCGGGACCCGGCAAGCGCAGCAAGGAAGGCAAAGGAAGTGGCTGATGCAGCAGAGCGAATCGGCACCAGTGCGTTGCGGGATGTGCTGTACACACCCGTGAACAGGAATTGTGATCCGGAGCTAGTGCATACCGAGCTGGAAACGGCACGGCTTGCACTGGCTCGCAGGGCCGAGCAAGTGCTGGCTGAGGAGCGTCGGCTGGGAGCCATCACTCGGGAATACAACGCAGCGCATGCAGGACCGCGTCGGCCGATTGAGCCCACAGTCCTGGAAGACCTGAGAAGCCGAGGCCGGGCAGTCAACCAGCAGTTGTCTGGGGCGGAGCAATCGGAGCGTCCGAGAAGGCCAGCACAACCGGAGCAACCGGTGCAATCGACATTTGTCCAAAGGCCCACATATAGCACACCCGACAAGAATCTGAGAGCAGCCGAGCAGATAGCGCTTGAGTTGGAAGAGTTGGAAGGAGATGAGCGGCGCGAGCAGTCACGCCGAATGCGTGAACTGATAGCGGCCGCAAAAGAGCAGAGGCTTGTGGAAAGGGGCAATCAGAACGCTGAGCCAGAGGCATCAAGAGGGACAATGAGGCCGAATGCGGGAGCCAGCCAGCGGCCGAATGCGTCGCGCCAGAATCGGCACCAGCCCGCGCCATCTTGGCATGACAGCAAGGTCAGAAGCAATCGCCCAGCAGCAAGCAGAAGAATGGAAGAGCCGGCTGTTAACAGCAGGCACCATGACATGCCGCATTAGTCGGCACCGAGACCAGCAATCAGTACCCGACTTGGCCCTCGCCAAATCGGTCAGAATGATGCAAGGCATCGCATTGAGCTCCTGGAGAAGGAGGCCCAGGAAGATGAAGAAGGAGAAGCTGGCCCAGCATGTTTCGGTCATCGCATTCAGACGGAGAAGTTCCCCAAAGGCTTTACACTGCCGAGAGATACCCCCAAGTACAATGGCTCGGTAAAGCCTGAGGACTGGCTGTCCGATACCCCCAAGTACACCGGGAGGCAATCGGCGTGTGGCAGTTCGCTATGCACCGCTCATGCTGCAGGGTTCAGCTCGGACATGGCTGAATAGTTTGCCCAAGGACAGTGTGAACGGTTGGGAGGACTTCACGACTGCGTTCATCCACAACTTCACAAGCACATATGAAAGGCCCAACCTCCCTCGGCAGTTAGCTTTGTGCGTGCAAGGCAAGGACGAGCCCCTCCGAGATTACCTGTCTCGGTGGATCAAGTTGAAGAATTCGTGCGAAGGAGTCCATGAGATTCAGGCCATTCAGTACTTCACTGATGGATGCCTGGCCGATTCAATGCTGAAGCACAAGCTGCTCCGCAAAGACTTCACATCGCTCGCCGAGCTCATGAAGGTGGAAAATGCTTTCGCTATGTCCAATTCTGCGATGCGCCCTATCCAACTCGGAGTTGGAGGTGTGATCCAGTCACCAGGGGCTCCGCAGTCGGACACAGGAAACCAATGGCTCAGTCGGAAAGAGAGAAGAGAGAACAACCGCAACAACAACAACAACCAGCAGAACAACGGCAAGCGAAAGGACGAGCAACCGGACACTCAGTATGGCAGTCGGCAGGTGGCCGCTGTTCAGAATGAGGAAGACCCGGCGGCCGCAGGAGGCAGTCGGAAGATGAGACCCAATGTGAGACCCCCAGGGCAGATGAATCCCAAGTACACGTTTGAGGACATGTTGGATGCACCATGTAAGTTGCACAGCACGCCTGGGAGGCCGTCTGCGCACACCACTCGGCAATGTGATTTTGTGAGAAGGATAGCAAAAGGAGAAGCTTTACCCCCACCACCACCACCACCACCGCAGAACAGAGGACCACCTCAGCAGCAAAACCAGTACCCGCAGCAGGATGCAGCATACATGATTTTCACCAGTGAGTCCACGGACAAGGGCAGTCGGAGAGCCCGAGCTCAGGAAGTCAATGCAACTATGCCACCGATCCCCCAATTCATGCACTGGTCAGAATGTCCGATATCCTGGGACAGAGCAGATCATCCCACCATTTTTCCGAATCCGGGCAACTATCCGCTGGTGGTGGATGCTCTGGTCGCAGGGCCTAAGTTTTCATGCAAGTTTTCAAGAGTTCTAGTTGATGGAGGAAGCACAATCAACATCCTGTACCGAGATACGATGCTCAAGCTAGGACTTACAGAGAGGGATTTGGAGCGCAGTCGGACGACATTTCACGGGATCGTCCCTGGGTTGTCTTGCACCCCCTTGGGTCGCATTCGGTTGGATGTCATTTTTGGCACAGAGGAGAATTTCAGGAGAGAGCCGATTTGGTTCGAGGTGGCCGACCTCAGCAGTCCATACCATGCTTTGTTGGGATTACCAGCATTTGCCAAGTTCATGATCAATGCACAGCAGACATACCTGAAGCTGAAGATCCCGGGGCCAAACGGCGTCATCACAGTCACCGGAGACTTCAGGAAGTCACTCGAGTGCACATCCGCTGGCAGCAGTTTGGCTGAGTCCTTAGTGGTGGAGACAGAGAAGCGTCAGCTCGGCAAGGTGATTGCAATGGCGCAAGCGCAGAGCAAGAATCCACTGCCGGTTGGCCCAGCAAAGAGAGCAGAGGAGGAATCAGTTTTTCAATCGGCCAAGGACAGCAAGAAAATCGCTCTAGATCCCTCCGACTCGACCATGTTTGTTGTGGTCGGAGCTGGACTTAGCGACAAATAGGAAAGCGAGCTCGTCGAGTTTCTCCGTGAGAATCGGGACATCTTTGCATGGTCTCCACAGGACATGCCTGGTGTTCCGAGAGAACTCGCCGAGCACAAGCTGCACATTCGGCCAGGCTCGAAGCCGGTCAAACAACCCCTGAGACGTTTTTCTGAGGACAAGAGAAGAGCAATCGGCGAAGAGATTGCAAAGTTACAAGCTGCAGGTTTCATCATGGAGGTGTTTTACCCCGAGTGGCTGGCCAATCCAGTCCTCGTCATAAAGAAGAACAAGACTTGGCGTATGTGTATAGATTACACTTGTTTGAACAAGGCATGCCCCAAAGATCCGTTTGCTTTGCCCCGAATTGACCAAGTGGTTGACTCTATGGCCGGCTGCGAGTTGTTATCCTTTTTGGATGCTACTGCTGGATATCACCAGATAAAGTTAGCCGTAGAAGATCAGATCAAGACAACATTCATAACCCCTTTCGGGGCCTATTGCTATATCACCATGCCTTTTGGTCTGAAAAATGGAGGTGCCACTTATCAGCGCATGATGCAAAGATGCACACACTCTCAGCTCGGCAGAAATATCCACGTTTACGTGGACGACTTGGTGGTGAAGTCGGCAAGGGGAGTCACATTGTTGGACGACCTCAGAGAGACCTTTGCAAATCTGAGAACCTATCAGATCAAGCTCAACCCGGAGAAGTGTGTGTTTGGAGTCCAAGCCGGCAAGCTCTTGGGGTTTCTCGTTTCCGAGAGGGGAATCGAATGCAACCCCGAGAAGATAGCCGCAATACAGCGCATGGAGCAGCCCAAGACCTTGAAGCAAGTGCAGAAGTTCACCGGTTGCCTCGCATCCCTCAGCCGATTCCTCAGTCGGCTGGGCGAGAAGGCAATTCCCTTGTACCAGTTGATGAAGAAGATAGAGAAGTTTACTTGGACCCCCCAGGCAAATGAAGCATTCCGAGAGCTCAAGCGCATGCTATCCACGGCACCGATTCTGGCTGCACCGATTGAGAAGGAGCCCATGATGTTATACATTGCGGCAACCAATCGGGTGATCAGCGCAGTTATGGTGGTGGAGCGGCCCGAGAAGGACATGGCACAGCAAGTCCAGCGCCCAGTGTACTACATCAACGAAGTGCTTTCGGCATCCAAGCAGAACTATCCTCACTACCAGAAGATGTGCTATGGAGTATACATGGCGGCCAAGAGATTGAAGCCATATTTTCAAGCCCACTTGATCACTGTTGTCAGTTCGGCTCCATTAGCCGACATCATGGGAAGCAAAGATGCAACCGGAAGAGTGGCGAAATGGGCAATCGAGGTGGACAGTCATGGCATCCAATATGAGCCAAGGACTGCAATCAAGTCGCAGGCACTAGCTGATTTCCTGGTGGACTGGGCTGAAACTCAGTACATGCCACAGCTCCCCATGTCGGATGTCTAGCGAATGCACTTCGATGGCTCCAAGATGAAGAATGGCCTAGGGGCTGGGGTGGTGCTCACGTCCCCAAGGGGAGATCAATTGCAATATGTGCTCCAGATTCACTTTGCAGCATCAAACAATGTAGCCGAGTACGAAGCCCTTGTGCATGGTATCAAGTTGGCCAAGGAAATCGGTATTCGGAATATTGAATGATATGGTGACTCCGATCTGGTGGTACAGCAGTGCTCGGGCACGTGGGATGCAAAAGATGCTAACATGGCGAGCTACCGATTCCTGGTGCAGCAAATCAGCGGATATTTTGAAGGTTGCGAGTTCCACCATGTTACAAGAGAAAACAATGAAGCAGCAGACGCCTTGTCCAAGCTTGGCTCCACAAGGCAAGCAATTCCACCAGGCGTATCTCTCGAGCATATCAAGAAGCCGTCCATCACTCCATCACCAGATTCCGAGTCCATTTTTATCTCGGAGACCGATCTTGAAGCTCTGAGAAAGGCAAAAGAAGTTCAACCGGCCAAGCCTGCAACCATGAAGAAGAAATCCAGCGCTCAGGGTGTCTCGGCAATAGCACCAGGGGATGCCGATTGCAAACCAGGGGCTGCAGAAGAGAAGAAGAAGAGCGATATCACAGAGAAGCAAGCAGAGGCTGCGCCAGAGGGCACAACCTCTGGAGAACAAGTGATATCAGAAATTGCCGATTGCAGTAATGAAGTTTCAACCCCAGATGAGAAGTCAGCACCAGAGGCTGCCGAATGCGTGCCAGGCGCCGCAGTCGGCAGTTCACAAGCAGAAGAAGATATAGCAGCGGTTCAAGAGGCCGAGATTGAGCAGGCCAATGCTCAAGAGACCGAGATCCAAGAAGAAGCCTTACCCCAGCAGGCAGCAGTAATGGTAGTGGTCAGTGCGCCATCATGGGCACAGCCAATTTGAGATTTTTTGGCAGATGGGATCCTTACACCAGATTTGGCATTGTCCAGACAGATCAGTCGCCGATCTTGGGCATATACAATCATCAACAACAAGCTGATGCGCAAAAGTCCGACTGGTGTTCTTCAGAGGTGTGTTGAAGAGGACAGAGGCTTGGAGCTGCTCAGAGACATCCATCAGGGTGAATGTGGTCATCACGCGTCAGCAAAGGCAATCGCCAACAAGGCTTTCCGACATGGTTTCTACTGGCCAACTGCACTCGCAGCAGCTGAAAATCTGGTGAAGCACTGCAAGGGTTGTCAGCGATTCAAGGCAAAGAGTCATCAGCCAGCATCGGCACTGAAGACCATCCCAATAGCTTGGCCGTTTGCAGTTTGGGGTTTGGACATGGTCGGACCATTCAAGAGAGCTAGAAGCGGCATGACACATCTCCTGGTGGCAATCGACAAATTTACCAAGTGGATCGAGGCAAGACCAATCAAGAAGTTGGATGGACCGACTGCAGTCAAGTTTGTGGCCGACATCGTATGCAGATATGGTGTTCCTAACAGCATCATTACCGACAATGGCACAAACTTTGCAAAGGGGGCATTGGCTCGATATGCATCTCAGCAAGGCATTCGGCTTGATCTGGCATCTGTGGCACACCCACAGTCCAATGGTCAAGTCGAAAGGGCAAATGGACTAATCCTATCGGGTATCAGGCCCAGATTGGTAGAGCCACTTGAGAGGGCACCTGGGGCATGGATTGATGAGCTCCCCGCAGTAATTTTCAGTTTGAGGACCACGCCGAATAGGTCGACTGGATTCACTCCTTTCTTCCTGGTATATGGTTCAGAAGCAGTCATCCCCTCCGACATCGAGTTTGATTCACCTCGGCACGCTTTATACACTGAAGAAGAAGCCAAGTTAGCAAGAGAAGACGGCGTCGACCTCAAAGAAGAAGCTTGTTTCTTGGCCTTCTCTAGGTCAGCAATCTATCAGCAGAAGTTGCGGCACTACCACAGCAAGAAGATTCGACCTTTCTCTTTCCGAGAGGGGGACATGGTGCTCCGCCGAATCCAGAAGTCAGATGGGCAGCACAAGCTATCCTCACCTTGGGAAGGGCCGTTTATTGTCAGTAGAGCGCTCAAAAACAACTCCTACTACCTGATCGATTGCACCAAGGGAACTCGGCACAAGGACACATCGGGAGTAGAGACAGAGCGGCCGTGGAATGCCGAGTTGTTATGTCCGTTCTATAGTTAAACGGCATAAGTTTATATAAGCCATTCGGCAAACAATCAGTTAAAGTTATCATGTCTCTGAAAATGAGCATTCGAGTACTTTCGTATAATTCCATTCGAAGAGCTAGCTGTAATCGGCAACGCTCCGTCAGACCCGAGATGCGCATAGCATACCCGGGGACTGGCCGACCACGAGGTCAAGAAAATAAGCCATCGTGGCACGGGGACTGCAGGCTGGCTCGCAATCGGACACCCAGCTCAAGCGCAAATCACTAAGGGGTTTGTGGCATTGAAAAGGGTGACGAGTGAAGCAGTCGGTAGTACAAATCCCGGGAAACAACTCGAAACATGCCACCACAAGCAGCGCCGACGAGATAAAGTCGCCGATTGCGCCGCAAACTCGGACACTAGATCCAGAAGCGAGCAATCGGCGCCTGCTGTTGCAGAATCCTTTGCGTTAAGAATCTTGTCGTGTAAAAATAAAAACTCATCGAACCTTGGCTGGACGTTTTACTGTTGATCCGATCGGGGACCGCATGTCGGCAGCAAGATCGACACAGTAAACATCCCCAAGCGCAGCCGATGAAAGAAACCGGCAAAGACGCAAAGTTGATCGCACATGAAAACAGTTAAAACAAGCAATCGATTTGCATCAAAAGTAACAGGCCCAAGGCCGAATAAGTTCATTACATCAAGTGGGTGTTGGCAGAATTAAAATTATCTTACAAGGAAAAGTAAAACCGATCTAATATCGGCAGGTGGACAGTCCGAATACAAATCAAGAGGGCACATCTCAAGCAGTCGGAGGCACCGAGCTGGAGGATGGAGCAGACGGATCCGATTGAGCTTCAGAACCGGCAGCATCAACTCGTTTCGTCTTCGGAGAGGTCTGAGATGAGTCGCTGTCGGAAGGCTCCTCGGCTAGCGCAGAGATAGTTGAAGCAGGGAGTGGGTTCCCTCCGTCATCAAGGTATGGAGTGTAGTCATACGGAGAGAACCAATTCGCCATAGTGCTGGCCAGCCGATTGACTTCAGCGTAGGTTTTCTCAAGAAGGTCCCCGACACCATCTCGGAGGCTGTATAACTTGGAGAGTTTCACCTGAGGGTACCAAGTCAATATTGTCTGAAGGGCGGTCTCCGCACCAGTACGACCCGCGGAATTCAGCAGAACGTCGATCCGACGTGGGATAGCCTTGAGGAGAATCCGAGTTTGCTCAGTGGTCGCATTCGGAGTTTCCCCTTGATCAGAATCTTCCTCCTCTTGTGGGTCGTCCTTACGAACCTCGGCGGAGGAGTCGGCGGCATGTTCCATTCTCTTTAGTCCGGCCTTGAGCTCAGCCGCCGGCCACAGGGTTTCGGCAATCTTCAGAATTCCGAGCTTGAAGGACAGGGCCACTCCCTGGATGACCGGAATGCGAGCTTGAGTGCCGATCAGATATTCATGTCGGGTCCAGACGCTGTCCGCGCGGTCACAAGTCCCTCCGGCAGCGATATGATCCTCCCGAGACTGGGCGACAGCGGCGTAGGCAGCCGCCTCAGATTCGGGCCAGGCCTCTGTGTCGAGAAGGAAAAATGTGAGAAATCAGATACAAGAAGAAAGCAATCGGAAAATGCAATCGGCATAAAGGAAGACTCACCGCTAAGGAGAAGATCCATGTCAGTTAGCGAGTCGCAGAAACCTTTGGCTCGGCGGCGCATTCGGGCATTCTCTTCAAGATGCTGCTTCTCCATTTCTTCATATTTGGCGATCTGCTCGTC
Source organism: Bromus sterilis (assembly GCA_950022295.1). Classification (NCBI taxonomy): domain Eukaryota; kingdom Viridiplantae; phylum Streptophyta; class Magnoliopsida; order Poales; family Poaceae; genus Bromus; species Bromus sterilis. The sequence continues at coordinate 445,161,954 of OX465595.1, read as the reverse complement.
GCGATCCTTGCGAATGGAATCCCGCGCGGCGACTACTTCATCCCTCTCGGCTTGTAAAGCATCTCGGGCGGAGACTGCGGCATCCCGCTCGGCAAGAAGCCCAGCGCTAGTAGCCGTCACAGCAGAAACGTCCGCAAGATGTTTCTTTTCAAGAGCTGCCATCTCGGCGCGAAGATTGTGAATAGTCCGGTTCAAGTCAGTCTCTACCCCTTGCAGCCGAGTCACTTCTTCAGAAGCTTTGGTGAGAGCTGGGCTCTGCTGGTTAAGTTCTGCAGTTAATTCAGAAATCCGGCCCTGGAGGTCACCTACCAGAGGAACAGTAGCTAGAAGAGAGCATAGAGATATGAGCGCTAGAGCAATCGGCTAGTGGAGAAAAGGCAGATGGGCTAGAAGATACCTTTCAGTTTGGAGGTCTCGGCTGACAGGTTGTTGACCTGCAGCTGGGCCTGGGCGAGGGTCCGGAGGCTGGCGGTATAAGCTTCAAGAAGTTTCTCGAAGACATTTTGTTTCTCCTCCATAAAAGCCTGAGAAGAACAGTACGACAAAGTCAGTGATAGAGCAAAGAATATTGAAGACCCGAACCGATTGTAACCAATCGGCCCGAATCTCGGGGACTACACCCACCGGAAGGAAAGTCTACCGATTGAGGAAGGCAAATGAGAAAAGCAAAAATGCTAAAAGATCCGAACCGATTGTAATCAATCGGCCCGAATCTCGGGGACTACACCCAGTGGGTGCGCCTGCGTGCACCCACCGGAAGGAAAGTCCACCGATTGAGGAAGGCAAACGAGAAAAGCGAAAGTACTAAGAAGATCCGAACCGATTGTAATCAATCGGCCCGAATCTCGGGGACTACACCCACTGGGTGCGCTTGCACGCACCCACCGGAAGAAAAATGTCTAAAGTAAAAGAAGGAAAAGAAGGAAAGCAAGAGGTTACCGTATGATGCGAGGCGAGCTGTTGCAGATCCCGATCAATGGCATTGACGAAGCGGTTCACTCGGCTCAGCGCGGACGCCATGGGCTCTTGAGGAGGAAGCGCAGCGTCAGCCTCAGCACCAGCATGATGGGCGCGAGAGTACTAGGCCCGGAATTGATCCACCGTGCGCATTAAAACTTCTGAGGCAGTGGGGGTCGGCGTCGGCGCTGAGGTTGGAATCGCGATGGAAGTGGCAGTTGTAAGAGCTGGTGGCACTGTCGTCACTTGAAAATCAGAAGCACCCGATTGCGGCGGTGGCACAATCGGGCGAGTCGGAGCAGCGGTAGTAACGATGACGGGGGGAAGAGTTGTGGTCGTCGGCGGCACTGATAGAACAGCGGGTGGCGTGGTAGCAATGGTTGGCGGTGCCAACATCACAGTCGGCGGCGAGATCGTCACCATTGGTGCGTCGGGCACGGCGGTCGACGGAGCGGGAGAAGTTGTAGCAGCGGCGGCCGGGCTGGAGCGGCGTGGCGGGGACGGGGCAATCGGATCGATTGATTGCATTCCCCCGACACCAGGAGATACCGGGTCGGCTGCACGCTTGATAATCTTTGGGGCGAGGTCGGAAGGAGACGTCTTCTGGGCTGCTGCGAGCCGAGCTCTCTTGGCAGCACGTTCGGCGTCTTTGGAGGAGTGATGGGTGGCGGTCGGCCGCTTGCGAACAGCCGCAGCAGAAGCAGCGGGCGAGATGATGGCACCGACACGAGCCGGGATCTCGGTGTCGATGTCATCAAGCCCAATCGGCTCGCTGAAGGGAGAAAGGGAGAAGAGTCAGTAGAAGCAGAGGTAGCAAAGTACTGCGCAGAAACTCAGAAGCATACCCGATCGTTCGAGGTGCGCCGGTAGGCATTCAGCAGCGGAGTGGGGCGACATTCAGCGGCGCCTGAGTGGTCAGCCTTCGAGCTGTCATCTTCTGGGCCTGCTTGCCTTTGTGGGCAGTCGGCGCGGTTTGGATGACCTTGGAGGGAGCGGTACCAGAGGAAGAGCCAGCCGCCGAGATGCGTTTGGCTGGCACCCTGGGAGGCTTATCCCGAGGAGCTGCAGCAGGAGCAGCACCCGTTGAGATACTATCATCGTCACTCCAATCAGCCAAAAGTCGCTCAAGGGAAGAGTCGGGCGTACCCCCTTGAGCTGGCAGCCGAGTGGTGGTCCTTGGAGGGATGGCGCGCGCAGCATCATCATCTTCGGCGTCCATGGGGTCGGAGGATTCCCCAGAGGACTCGTCTTCATCCTCATCATCTTCACTGAAGTCGGCGGAAGGGATCTCGCCATTGTACTCAAGGTCAATGGGGTCCGCTTCCGTGCGATCAGGGGCAAACACACCAGCTTCCTGGCCGTCCTCCATGCGGTCGGACTGAATGAAGTGCTAAAAGGGGCACAAGTGATCAGAGCAATCGGAAGAGCATGTAGTTGGAAGAAAAAGCAATCGGAAGAGCAGGCAGTCGGACTGAATGAAGTGCTGAAAAGAAGGCACAAGTAATCGGAGCATACTACAGGCGGTTTCTGCTGTCGGGTAAGGTAGGCAAGCCCGAACCAGAAAGGATCAGGCAGCGCACTGGCGGTGATGGCTTTCACTCGGGCGCAGAGGATCTCGGTCTTCATTTCCCATGTGCAGAGCCGAGTGGGGTCCCGAGGCCCCGACACGTCGCAGAGACGGTGCACTCGGCGCTGCAGGGGAAGAATTCGCGCGTGAAGCCATGCCGCTATCAAGTCGGTGGGAAGGAGTCCCTCTCGCTCCAGCTGGGTGACCCTGGTGGCTTGAGCGTCGACGTCGCAATCCCCAGCACCGTGCTTCAGAGCCCATTGATGTTTCTCAACCGGCCTAGCGAGTGAGAACTCGGGCAGGTTGAGGAGGTCGGGGCCTTGATCGGGAGACTTGACGTAGAAGAACGACGTCTGCCAGTTTTTGAAGGACTGGACGATGTCGGGGCTGGGATATTTTATCTTGCCGGCTGCGGCAAGACAACTGCCGCAGTCGGTCATATCAGTCGGATAGGAGGGTTTGCCGCCTTCGATGGTGGGGGCAACGATCTCTCCTGTTCGAGCATTGTGGGCTCGGAGGTTGAAGAAGCGCTTGAAGAGCGCGATGCTAGGTCGGCAGCCGAGATAGCCCTCGCAGAGTGTCACGAACCCGGAAAGGTTCATGATGAAGTTGGCGGCGAGATGATGAGGCTGAAGTCGGTGGAACTCAAGGAACTCGCGGAAGAAGGCGCTTGCGGGAAGGCCGAATCCACGCTCAAAGTGAGCGAGGAAGACGACCCTCTCGCCCGTGCGCGCGCTGGGCACGATGTCGGCCTGGCCCGGGATCCGCCATTCGATCTCTGCGGGCATCTTTCGGGCGCGAATCAGTGCTTCGACGGCGACGGCGGTGGCTTGGGATCCCTTCCAGCACCCGCGGCTCGCCTGCGAGATGTCCCGTCGTGGCGCCATTGGTTCCGCAGAAGAGGAAGGAGAGGAAGCAGACCGAGGCGGAGCGCGAGAACGACGCCGGCGAACTGCTGCGGCGGCGGCGGAGGCGGCGAGGAGCGCGAATCAGTTGCCGGAGCAGGCGGGAGAGCAGAGGTCCGCGGGAGAGAAATCTGCGCGAGGAGCGGCAATGGCGCAGAGAGAGAGAGAAAGCTGGAGGTTGAAGGAGATGTGTTGGAGAAGGAAGAGGCGAGGCTCCCCCCCGGTGGCTTATATGGGCGGCGGGGGTGGGGAGTGGGATCACCCTGTGGCCATGTGGCCCAGTGTGACCTAGGGCACAAGAAGGCTAACCGACAGATCAGCACAGAGGATCCTGGCACAGAAGGCGAGACGTGCGACGTGGGGGTCGGCTCCTGCAGTCATGTCACGTCGCGCGTGGGTCGTGGGTTCCAGCTCATTGATCACGTCGTGGGCAAGTCGGAGGTAACCGTTGGAGCGCAATCGGCAGAAGGTACTACTCCAGAAAATGAAGATACGAAGCGAGAAGGAACCAAATCCAATCGGATGGGAGCGAGGTCAGCCGAGTGTGATCTCCGAGTCGGCCGACGAACTCGGAATGACGCACTCGAAGAGGCCATAGCAGTCGGAAAACCTCAAGACAAATTGAAAAACTGCAAAGGCCCCGCGGTCAAGTGACCGTGGGACCTTTACAACTTTAGGGGCTACTGTCGGGGGATTGGTACCCGGGTAGGCTAACCCAAGCGGAAGCAAGCTTTCAAGATAAGGATGGGCCGATTGGGCTGCAGCTGGGCCAAGCTAGGCAGAGGTACGGCCGATTGCTCTAAGGCAATCGGCCATACCAAGTGCCGGCAGTCGGCCCAGGCGCAATCGGTCCACCCTTTTGTTCATTGAAGACGATCGTCCGATTGACCTGCTGCTGGATCGAGGTCGTTTCCTAGAAGACCGATTGCCCAGAGCAATCGACCTTACCCAGGAACCACCAGTCGGTCCAGGCGCAATCGGAGCTACCTGACACCCAGTCGGGGGTATGATTACGAGGTCATAAATGCCATATCCCGAGATATCTGGGTGGCAGGAAGGCCAAGTCACATCGAGGATTTCCGGGAGATACGATGTCGACCTCTCCGCCGATTCCGCGGACAGGCCGACAAGACTGTACCTCATAGCTCCACTGTTCATCACTAGACCTTACAAGGTAGCAGCATGGGTCGCCGCTCGTAGGCTCCGGATCACCCGGATAGGAGCAGTTGGTGGGCCCAGGCCGACTAGAGGTTGACAGCTGGGCCCATTCGGCACTGAAGTTACCGAAGTACCCTGGACTCACACTATAATAGCCAGGGTACCCCTCCTGCGCGAGGGACGCCACACCTGAGATCTCATTAACTCTTTCTCCCTTCAGTTCATTTACTGCCCGTAGTCACTCCTCAGGGAAGCAGGAGAAGACCTTGCCCACGGCGGCGGTTTACTCCTTCCCCTGAGAAGATAGAAGAGCAGTTATTGTAGTTCCTTAATTGATATATAAGAGATAAGCAGGAGTAGGGGTGTTATCTCTCCGGAGAGCCCCGAACCTGGGTACATCGTGGTGTCTTCACCGTGCTTGTGCCCAACCCGATTCCGGCACCATCGACATTCCCTCCCTCGTGTCTTCCCCTCACTTTAGCCATCCCCATGGCATCTGCCGTCACATATCGACGACATCCCCTGCGCTTCCATCGAATGAAACTTCATCGTTGTTGGATCCGTTTAACGTTGAGCATTATCCCTTTGTCCTGCGGTACTTTCCTCGTCCAAGGTTTGATCGTTGGTAACCAATATACCTACTTCATACTTGTTACCGACAAACGTGTTTACTCGATGTTGCAACCCCGTGACCTAGTCACACGTTTCCAAACTTTATGATGCGATATCACCGAGTGGGCCCAGAGTACCTATCCGTCACTCGGATAGACAAATCCCGCTTTGATCAATTTGCATACTCATCAACATATTTATTTTGGATTACCCAAAGTGCACCTTTATGGCCAACATATTTCAGTCAGGCGGTGGGTTACAAATCAAAGCATCCTCATAGATAGCAATTATGTATGATCATTACGGTCAAAGGATCTGGTCACTACGTTATAATTATCGCAATGTTGAACTATGTAACTGGATCACATTGCAACACTCCTGGTGGGTGTGTGTACATCATATCATTCTCCCAATGACATGACCCCATTGTCAATAGACTTAATTGTCTCATGATCAGGAAACCTTGATCAACAATTGCCCAATGGACTAGTATACTAGAGTTAACTAGGGACATGGTTGTTTTATACCACACGTGTATTAATGTTTCCGCTTAATACAGTTATAGCACAGTATAAACCTTATTATGAACTAATGGAATATGCTAATAAACATATTTTATTTGCCTCTAGGTCATATTCCCAACAATAAGCAGAGTTGTCTCTTCAGGATTCGGCTCCATACTTATCGTACAAAAGGGAAGGGAGAAAAAGGAGGAGGGGTTGGTATTCCAGCTTTCTTACCAACGGGGCTACGTGTAGTAGGGGCGGAGCTAAACGATGTTCCACGGTCGGAGCATTTCTTCTCCCGAAGTTTTGGATTTGGACGGCTCTCGTATATCCACCAGATAGTATGATCCGTTCTGTAGGTTTTTGCTTACCACTGATACGTCCAAAACGTATCTATAATTTCTGCTTACTCCATGCCTCTTTTGTGTGATATTGCTTTGATATTGATGAACTTCCATACACTTTTGATCATATTTGGACTAACCTATTAACTCAGTGCACCCCAGTGCCAGTTCCTATTTTCTGCTGCTTTTCTATTTCAGGTTTCCCCCTTATTTAAAGTGCCAGAAAAATTCCGGGAAAAATATAGGAAAAATTAGCGTACGGGAACCTTCTAGAAGAGCCGAAGTGGGGGCTGAGGGGGGCTAGGGGGGCCCAGCCAGAGGGCGTGGCCCCACCCTGGCCGCGCTAGGGGGCGCATGGAGCCCCTGGCGCACCTCTGGCTGCCCCCTTTCGCCTATTTATTCCCCGTGACGAGAAACCCTCGGGGATGGAACGCTTTTTCGCGATCTCTCCTCTGTTTCGCCGCCATCGCGCTTCCAAGATCGGGAGCACCAGAAGACCTCTTCCCGGCACCCTGCCGGAGGGAGGAATCACCTCCGGGAGCTTCTCCACCATCATGGATGCTTGCCGGGTGAACCGTGAGTAGTCCACCTTGGACCATGGGTCTATGATCAGTAGCTATGTGATGTTCTCCTCCCCTCTTTGTTCTTCATGGATTAGACCTCGTGAGCTTCCCTACATGATCGAGGCACTTATGTAATCTTTCTGCTGTTGCTATGCTGAGTTTGCTGGGATCCGATGGATTATGAGATTATGTCCAGATTGTGTTTGAGTTATATATTTGATTCTCTTCTTTTATATTTATGTTCTTGAGTAATTGTTGCATGTTCTCCGTTGTTGTTTATTGCTTTGGCCAAGTAGTAGGTAGTGACTCCAAGAGGGAGCGTTATGCATGATTGTGGGTTCATGCCCCCCGATGACTAGCTTGAGTGACAGAAACATGAGTCTAGGGGATGTGCTGTTGCCACAAGGGGGAAAACAACGGTGCTTGTACTTGCGGGTGCAAGATTGTTTACTTTACGCAAAGTTCTTTAATGCAGTTGTCCGTTTCTTTGATTTTACACTTTGGGTGGGATTCGAAACTTAATACCAGCGAGATGTTCTGGATAGATATCTCAAGGTGGATGATTAGTAGGTAGATGCAGATGGATTTCGGTCTACTTGTCTTGGCGTACCGCCCATGCTTTTGAGCCTCTTCCTTTCTTTATAGCATAATTAACATTGGTTTGCGCACATAATCATGTCAATTCCCCAGGTGTAATTTGTTTACCTCGCATGGCTATTTTATCGTCTTTTGGGAGAGAGACATCACTAGTGAACATCATAGGACCCCGGTCCATATTCCCAATACTATTTACACCTTCAATTTACTTTCAGTATTTACTTTTCCGTAGCTATCATTATCATTATTATCCCGTGCATTTTATCCTTTGTAAACAACAAGGCCGGAGGAATTGACAACTCCTCTGTACTCGTTGGGAGCAAAGCTATCTGTTGTGTGTGCAGGTCCAGGTGAAGTTAGCAACCTAGGTTGTAAACGGCGCCATTGTTCACTTCACCGCCTACTTGTCGATCTTGGAGTCCTACGGGAGACAATCTAAACCTTAGCATCTTAGCTAAGGGAAATTTGCCGCTACGCTACATCTCACCTTCCACTTGGGGTAACCAACGAGGGGCGAGTATTACCTCGTGTATCAAGAAAATTTCTGGCGCCGTTGCCTGGGACTCCACTCTTCAAGATAGGGGAGTTGCACACTATCTTTTATCTTTTCTTTTTAGTCTTGTTAGTTTACCTTTCAGTTTTTTGCTTTAGTGTCTTTTATCAAAAATCAAAAAAATAGTTACCTTGATAGTAGTTATAGTTATGTCTGGTCCTTTTGCCTTTGGTGAAGCAGAAGTGCTCACCTTTAAACAAAGAGGTGGTGAAAGTCTGAAAGATGCCTGGTATAGGATTAATGATTCTCAAAAAAAAGCCACCAAGAAGCAAACCACTACTATCCTGCTTAGAAACTTTATGTTGGAATTACTTCTTGGAATAGGTTTATTCTAGATACTGCTATCAGTGGGAATTTCATAGAAGCCCCAGTCTGGGAAGCTCTTAGTGTTATGGAAAATCTTATTGGAAATCTCCCAGTTGCTAGCATTCAAGAGGACATTACCCTAGCTCATATTATGAAAAAACTTGAAAAGATAGAGCTAGAGATGCCAAGCATTAATAAGATAAGTAAGTTGGATCATAAGGTTCAAGGGAGTTTGAATAGATTAGATAGCTCCATGCATAAAAAATTTAAAACCTTGGAGACCATCAAATCCCATGACTTGGACCCCTCTAGGATTGATAAGATTGAGGAGATACTTGACACCCTAGGTACTACTTTCTCCTCAATCAAAACCAAAAAGGTGGAAACTCGAGCAAAGAAGGAACCTAGGTTCGTTTACGTTCCAAAGGCTCCTCGTTTCAAAAATAATCTATCCATTGCCAAAGGGGTTGAAACTGTGAAGACTTTGGAAGAAATACCTCCCTGTAATAGAATAAATGATACTCCAATTGATCTTCCACCTTTTGCTTTTATTCCTAGAAGTATCTTTATTAGGCCTTTTGAAATAACTCTTAAGAGTGGTTGTATTATTGAAGAGCTTTTTGATGATCTTGATGATGGTTCAATTGATACAACTTGATCTATTTGCATTAAGCCTAACTAATGGCTTTAAAGAAGCGCTTTCGGGAGGCAGCCCGCAATGAATTTAGGATTTCCTTTTTGTTTTTCTTCTGTTTTTAGTGGTCTTGATGATTGTTACTACTATAGCAACATCATTGTATCTTTACTTTTCAAGCTTTGTGCCTTTTATAGCCTCATACGACAAGGGAAGTGAAAGTAGTGACATGCTGTCCAGAAAACAGATTCTGTCCTCGTGACTAGAAAAATCAGAGAAAAATCCCAGTTCATCTTTTTGAGCTAAATTTTTTACACAGCGTGCTCTATACAATTACGAAACTTTCGTATGTTCTGAGTTTTTTTGATTTGAGTTGCAAAAGTATCCCTAAAAAATTCATTACTACCTGCTGGTCTGTTTTTCACAGATTCTGTCCTGTTTTGCCTTTTCTTCGTTTTGCAAACCTTAAGCTTGATTTTTTTTTCTTTGAAAAAACTTTTTGGAAATCTTGAGAAACAGTAGCTCTTCAAAATTATCTTTATTTCCAGTAGAGAAAAATTATTTTATTATGGGTACTAACCTCGCTAATCAGATTATGATGAGTTATGTATGAAGGGAGTTTTCAAGTGTGCGAGGGAAGATGATGAAAGAAGATTCAAGAGTGTAAAGCGCTCAAGCTTGGGGATGCCCCCATGCATCCCCAAGAAATATTCAAGGAGACTCAAGCGTCTAAGCTAGGGGATGCCCCCGTGCATCCCCTTCTCCATCAACAATTATCAGTTCGTCTCTCGTTTCACTATATTTTTATCACTTCATACGTTATGTGCTATTCTTGGAGCGTCTCGCTCTTAGGTTTTATTTTAGTTTTCTTTAGCTTTGCTTTCTGTTCATAACATGTTAGAACCCAGCTTTCTTTGTGTGGGAGAGAAACACGCTCCACTTCAAAAATCTAGAACACAACATAGGACTTTTCATGCTTATCTTTGCTGTGTGTGTTCTTTATCGTTTCGTAGCTACTGTCATGTTTACCTCTTGGTTTTCATGTTTATATTTTTAAAGATCTTTTGTTTAGTTTGTTGCTGGAACTCTCTTTAGTTTTCATGTTTATCTTGTTTAGAGAGTTTGCCTGTAGCACTGAGTTGTGTGTCTTGACTTGAAGTAGGCAATTAAGGTTGCTATTCTTTTTGTAGTAGTAACTTGCAATAGTTTTGAGGTATTGTTTTGAGTAATTTTTGGACTTTTGGTGTCAAGAGCTTTAGCCTATTAGTGATAGATGTCGTATTTTGGGCAATCCGTGTTTATTTTCAAAAACCTACAAATTAGTTGAGAACTCTAGCTACTAGATGGATCACTACTCTTTTGAGGAGTCGAATATTAGATTACACTCACGTACCATGAGTCGATGATGCGCAAGGATAACCAAACCCCCATACACTCCTCCTCAGGGTACTTGTCTCTTTGTGAACCTCCTTATTAGATTGAGAGTTACCGATAATAAGTGCATGAGTTCTTCGGACTAATGTGAGTATTCAAAAGTTGACACTTCCACCTTCCCATATTTTTCTAGCCTCTCCTGTGCCGTGCATCGCTTTCTTCTCACTCCGAGAGTTGGCGTCCACCTTCGCCGGTACATCCAAACCCTTGGCATGATACGCTCTGTCATCATAGACCTCCTTATATCCTTCCTCAAAACAGCCACCATACCTACCTATCAAGGCATTTCCATAGCCTTTCCGAGATACATTGTCATGCAACATCCATCTTCTCATGCTTGATCTTCATGTCATACATGCTACTTGCTTGATCGATGAGCCGCATGCTAGTTGGGCCTTGCCCTAATCATTGGTACATGACGCGCTAGTATCATTACATATCCTGCTACACTGGCAGAGGCATACATTTCATACATCATGATAGTTACATCTTCTTTATGATTTGAGTACTTTGTAAAGTGTGAAAGATCTTCTATACTTTTTGTAATATATAGAGTGTTGCCCCTAAAGTGAGGAAAAGATCCCAAAGAGGACAAAATTAAAAGATCCCAAAGACGACAAATGAGAGAAATAGAAAGAGCCATTGAGGCCACCAAAAAAATAGAAAAAAGAGAAAAAGAAAATAAAAAGAGAGAAGGGGGCACACTACTATTCCTTTTGAGAGATCCACACTCATACTCCCTCTTATATCTTGTACTCCATAGAGATTATCATTCATGCATATAGCTATGTGGGGACCTTCACACTATAGAACTTGGCTTGTATATTCCAATGATGAGCCTCCTCAAATGATCTCTAGGTCTTCTTGAGCAAGCAAGTTGGATGCACCCTCACTTGTTCCTTTGGAGAGCTTTTAGCTCATATGTGCATCCGTTGCATGGCAATCCCTACTCCTCACATCATATCTATCATTTGGCTTTCTCTCGCCTATGATTGTCCTCATTGATTTGAGCCTTTCACCCCTTTTTGTCTTCCTCCTCCACCATTTTCTCTCTTTGCCATCCTAAGTGTCAACTTTCTTGCTTACGCTCATCCATTGCATGAGTGCTCAAAATGTCGAAAAGGAGTGGATCATTTTGACTTGTACCTGGCTAGTGGTCTGGGGATGAGTCAAGATAAGATTCAAAGAAGAGCAAGTGTGAAACTTTAGTAGATTGAGTTCTCAACATAAAAATACCTTTTCTCGTATATCCCTATCCCCTTTCTTGCACGCAAATACCATTTGGAGACATTCGAGTCACGGACAGCGAGAGCTCTTGCACCTTTATGTTCTGATGTTGCTTGTTTCAATGCTAAATATATACTCTTGCCTGTTATGACTTGAATTTAATTACATGCCTTGATTGCTTTACTTAAAAGTTCTTATATGGTTGTTAGCATGCCACCACAGAAATTATGCTTGTTATCATTTACCTACTCGAGGACGAGCAGGAATTAAGCTTGGGGATGTTGATACGTCCAAAACGTATCTATAATTTCTGCTTGCTCCATGCCTCTTTTGTGTGATATTGCTATGATATTGATGAACTTCCATACACTTTTGATCATATTTGGACTAACCTATTAACTCAGTGCACCCCAGTGCCAGTTCCTGTTTTCTGTTATTTTTCTATTTCAGGTTTCCCCCATATAAAAAGTGCCAGAAAAATCCCGGGAAAAATATAGGAAAAATCAGCGTACGAGAACCTTCCAGAAGAGCCAAAGTGGGGCCCGAGGGGAGCCAGGGGGCCCAGGCGGCCAGATGGACCATGGGTCTATGATCAGTAGCTATGTGATATTCTCCTCCCCTCTTTGTTCTTCATGGATTAGACCTCGTGAGCTGCCCTACATGATCGAGGCACTTATGTAATCTTTCTGTTGTTGCTATGTTGAGTTTGCTGGGATCCGATGGGTTATGAGATTATGTTCAGATTGTGTTTGAGTTATATATTTGATTCTCTTCTTTCATATTTATGATCTTGAGTAATTCTTGAATGTTCTCCGTTGCTGTTTATTGCTTTGGCCAAGTAGTAGGTGACACGTCCAAAACGTATCTATAATTTTTGCTTGCTCCATGGATGTTTTGTGTGATATTGCTATGTTCTAGATACACTTTCATACATTTTTATCATATTTGGACTAACCTATTAACTCAGTGCACCCCAGTGCCAGTTCCTGTCTTCTGCTGTTTTTCTATTTCAGTTTTCCCCCATATAAAAAGTGCCAGAAAAATTCGGGAAAATTCAGATAAAAAATCAGCGTGGAGGAAGCTTCGCGAAGAGCCCAGGAGGGGCCAGAGGGGAGCCAGGGGCCCCAGGCGGCCACCCGGCGCGGCCCCACCCCTGGCCGCGCCAGGGGGGCGCCTGGGGCCCCTGGTCCACCTCTGGTTACCCCACTTCGCCTATTTATTCTCCGTCATGGGAAAACTCCAGAAGAGGAACCCTATTCCGCGAACTCGCCTGTGTTCCGCCACCGCCGCGCTTCCGAAGATCGGGAGCACCAGAAGACCTCTTCCCGGCACCCTGCCGGAGGGAGGATTGACCTCCGGGAGTCTCCTCTCCACCATGGATGCTCCCCGGATGTCTCGTGAGTAGTTTTCCTTGGACCATGGGTCCGTGATCAGTAGCTATGTGATTTTCTCCTCCCCTCTTTTATCTTCATTGTTTAGACCTCGTGAGCTGCCCTACATGATCGAGGCACCTTTGTAATATTTCTGCTATTGCTATGTTGAGTTTGATAGGATCTGATGGATTATGAGATTATGTTCAGATTGTGATAGAGTAATATATTTGGTTTTTATCTCTTATATTTTTGTTCCTAAGTAATTCTTGCATATTCTCCGTTGCTGTTTATTGCTTTGGCCAAATGGTAGGTAGTGACTTCAAGAGGGAACGTTGTGCTAGATTGTGGGTTCATGCCCCCCGATGAGTGACAGAAACATGAGTCTAGGGGATGTGTTGTTGTCACAAGGGGGAAAACAACGGTGCTTGTGACCACGGTCACAAGGATTGTTTACTTTACGCAGAGTTCTTTTTAATGCAGTTGTCTGTTGCTTTGGGTTTACACTTTGGGTGGGGCTCGCAACTTAATACCAGCGAGATGTTCTGGATAGATATCTCAAGGTGGATGATTAGTAGTAGATGCAGATGGATTTCGGTCTACTTATCTTGGCATACTGCCTGTGCTTTTGAACCTCGTCCTTTATTTTGTAGCATAGTTAGCAATGCGGTGCGTTCCTAATCCTGTCAATTGCCTTTCTGTAATTTGTTTACCTCACATAGCAATTTTATCGTCTTTTGGGAGAGAGACATCACTAGCGAACATCACGTATCCCGGTCCATATCCTCATTATTGTTTCCACGCTATATTTACTTTACTGCTTTTACTTGCTATCATTATCCCTTGCATTTTATCCTTGTGAACAACAAGACCGGAGAGATTGACAACCTCTCTGAACTTCTATGGGAACAAATTTATCTGTGTCTGTGTGCAGGTCCGCGTCGGTTGCGCAGCTGACACCTACTTATCATCTCTAGAGTCCTGCTGGAGACAAACCTTGGTATCTTCACCGAGGGAAAACTGCTGATGCACTACATCTCAACCTTCCACTTGGGGTAATCAACGAAGGGGCGAGAAGCCATCAAGCAAGTTTTCTGGCGCCGTTGCCGGGGACTCCGAGTGCTAAGATAGGGGAGTTGCACACTACCCTTTACCTTTGTTTTTTAGTCTTGTTAGTTTATCTTTCAGTTTTTATCTTTGTGTCTTTTATCAAAATTTACAAAAAAATTATTTATCTTGCTAGTTGTCATTATGTCTGGCCCTTTTGCCTTTGTTGAGACAGAGGTTCTCACCTTTAAACAAAAAGGTGGAGAAAGTTAAAAAAATGCTTGGTATAGAATTAATGATTCTCAAAAAAGAGCCACCAAGAAGCAATCCACTACTATCCTGCTTAGAAATTTTTATGTCGGGATTACTCCTTGGAATAGGTTCATATTAGATACTGCTATCAATGGGAATTTTCTAGAAGCCCCGACTTGGGAGTCTCTTAATGTTATTGAAAATATTGTTGGAAATCTCCCTATTGCTAGCATACAAGAAGATATAACTCTAGCTCACATTATGAAGAAACTTGAAAAGATAGAGTTAGAAATACCAAGTATAACTAGGATAAATGAGCTGGATCGCAAGATTCAAGGGAATTTGAATAGGCTTGATAGCTCCATGCTTAAAATTATTAAAACTTTGGAGGTCATCAAATCCCGTGATACGGATCTTTCTAGGATTGATAAGATTGAGGAAATCATTAATACTCTAGGAACTACTTTCTCCTCAATCAAACATAAAAGGTAGAGACTTCGGCAAGAAGGAACCAAAGTTCAATTATGTCCCTAAGGTTCCCCGACCTAAAAATAAACCACCTATTGCCAAAGAAGTTGAAACCGTGAAAACTTTGGAAGAAATATCTCTCTTTGATAATTTTATAAATGAATCTTCCATTGATTTTACGCCTTTTGGTTTTCTCCCTAGAAGTATCTTTTTTAGGCCTTTATTTGAAAGACCTCTTAAGACTAGTTGTACAATTGAAGAGCTTTTTGATGATCTTGATAATGATTCGATTGCTACAACTTGATCTGTTTGCATTATGCCTAGCTAATGGCTTTAAAGAAGCGCTTTCGGGAGGCAGCCCACAACGAATTTAGGTGATTTCTTTTTGCTTTTTTTGTGCTTCATGATTGTTACTTCTGTAGCAACATCATTGTATATTTATTTTTCAGCTTTGTGCCAAGTTATAGCCTCTTATGGCAAGGGAAGTAAAAGTTGTGACATGCTGTCCAGAAAACAGATTTTGTCCTCGTGACCAGAAAGATTCCAGAAAAATTCCAGAAAAATCCCAGTTCATCTTTTTGAGCTGAAATTTTTACACAGTATGCTCTATACAATTAAGAAACTTCCGTGTGTTCTGAGTTTTTTGATTTGAGTTGCATAAGTGCCCCTAAAAAATTCTTTACTATCTGCTGTTCTGTTTTTCACAGATTCTGCCACGTTTTGTCTCTCCTTACTTTTGCAAACCTTAAGCTTGCTTTTTCTTTGCCAAAACTTTTTGGCACTCTTGAGAAACATTAGCTCTTCAAGATTATCTTTATATCCAATGGGGAAAAATTATTTATTAAGGGTACTAACCTCTCTAATCAGCTTATAATGAGTTATGTATGAAGGGAGTTTTCAAGTGTGTGATGGAAGATGATGAAAGAAGATCCAGGAGTGTCAAGCGCTCAAGCTTGGGGATGCCCCCATGCATCCCCAAGAAATATTCAAGGAGACTCAAGCGTCTAAGCTTGGGTATGCCCTCGTGCATCCCCTTCTCCATCAACAATCATCAGTTCGTCCTTCGTCTCACTATATTTTTATCACTTCATGCGTTATGTGCTATGCTTGGAGCGTCTCGCTCTTAGGTTTTGTTTTTAGTTTTATTTAGCTTTTCTTGCTGTTCATAAAAAGTTAGATCCTTTCTTACTTTGTGTGGGAGAGAAACACGCTCCACTTTCAAAATTTAGAACACATCATAGGATTTTTCCTGCCTATCTTTTTGCTGTTGTCTGTTCTTTATCTTTTCATAGCTACTGCGTTGTTTAGTTTTAGTCTTAGTTTGTCTTTAGCAAGAGCCTTGGCTTTTGTTTAGTTTGTTGCTGCAACTCTTTTTAGTTTCCATGATTATCTTGTTAAGAGAGTTGGTTTTTGCACTGAGTTGTGTCTTGTCTTGAAAGTAGGTAATTGAGGTTGCTATTTAATTTTAGTAGTAGCTTGTAATAGTTTTGAGGTATTGATGTGAGTAATGTTTGAAATTTTGGTGTCAAGAGCTCTAGCCTATTAGTGATAGGTGTCGTATTTTGGGCAATCCGTGTGTATTTTCAAAACCTACAAAACTAGTTGAGAACTCTAGCTACTAGATGGATCACTACTCTTCTGAGGGGTCGAATATCAGAGAACACTCACGTACCATGAGTCGAGGATGCGCAAGGATAACCAAACCCCCATACACTCCTCCTCGGGGTACTTGTCTCTTTGTGAACCTCCTCATTAGATTGAGAGTTACCGATAATAAGTGCATGAGTTCTTCGGACTAATGTAAGTATTGAAAGTTGACACTTCCACCTTCCCATATTTTGCTAGCCTCTCCTGTGTCGTGCATTTCCTTCTTCTCACTCCGAGAGTTGGTGTCCACCTTCGCCGGTACATCCAAACCCTTGGCATGATACGCTCTGTCATCATAAGCCTCCTTATATCTTTCCTCAAAACAGCCACCATACCTACCTATCAAGGCATTTACATAGCCTTTCTGAGTTACATTTCCATGCAACTTCCACCTCTTCATGACTTGATCTTCATGTCATACATGTTCCTGCTACACTGGCAAGGACATACATCACATACATCATGTAGTTACATCTTCTTTACGATTTTGAGTACCTTGTAAAGTGTGAAAGATTTCCTTTACCTTCTTGTAAAATAGAGTGTTGCCCTTAAGTGAGGAAAATATCCCAAAGTGGACACAATAAAAGATCCCAAAGAGGACAAATGAGAGTTAAATAGAAAGAGCCATTGAGGCCACCAAAAAAATACAAAAAAAGAGAAAAAGAAATAAAAAGAGAGAAAGGGGCAACACTACTATCCTTTTGAGAGATCCACACAAGTACTCCCTTTATATCCTTGTACTCCATAGAGATGATCGTTATGCATATAGCTATGTGGGGACCTTCACACTATAGAACTTGGCTTGCATATTCCAAGGATGAGCCTCCTCAAACGAGCTCTAGGTCTTCATGAGCGAGCAAGTTAGATGCACCCCCACTAGTTCCATTGGAGAGCTTCTAAGCTCGTATGTGCATCTGTTGCATGGCAATCCCTACTCCTCACATCATATTTATCATTTGGCATCTCTTGCCTATGATTGCCCTCATTGATGTGAGCCTTTCTCTTCCTTTTTGTCTTCCTCCTCCTCCATATTTCTCTCTTTGCCATCCTAAGTGTCAACTCTCGTGCTTACGCTCATCCATTGCATGAGTGCTCTAAATATCGAAAAGGAGTGGATCAAATTGACTTGTACCTAGCTAGTGGTCTGGGGACGAGTCAAGATAAGATTCCAAAGAAGACCAAGTGTGAAACTTTAGTAGATTGAGTTCTCAACACAAAAAATACTTTTTTCTCGTATTCCTTATCCCCCTTCTTGCACGCAAACACCATTTGGAGACATTCGAGTCACGGACAGCGAGAGCTCTTGCACCTAATGTTCTTTTGTTACTTGTTTCAATGCTAATATAGATTCTTGCATGTTATGACTTGAATTGAATCTCTAACCTTGATTGCTCTACTTTTCAAAGTTCTTTTATGGTTGCTAGCATGTCACCACAGAAATTATGCTGTTATCATTTACCTACTCGAGGACAAGCAGGAATTAAGCTTGGGGATGTTGATACGTCCAAAACGTATCTATAATTTCTGCTTGCTCCATGCATGTTTTTTGTGATATTGCTATGTTCTAGATACACTTTCATACATTTTTGATCATATTTGGACTAACCTATTAACTCAGTGCACCCCAGTGCCAGTTCCTGTTTTCTGCTTTTTTTCTATTTCAGTTTTCCCCCGGCCCCACCCCTGGCCACGCCAGGGGGGCGCCTGGGGCCCCTGGTCCACCTCTGGCTACCCCCTTCGCCTTTTTATTCTGCGTCACGGGAAAACTCCAGAAGAGGAACCCTATTCAGCGAACTCGCCTCTGTTCCGCCGCCGCCGCGCTTCCGAAGATCGGGAGCACCACAAGACCTCTTCCCGGCACCCTGCCGGAGGGAGGATTGACCTCCGAGAGTCTCCTCTCCACCATGGATGCTCCCCGGATGTCTCGTGAGTAGTTTTCCTTGGACCATGGGTCCGTGATCAGTAGCTATGTGATGTTCTCCTCCCCTCTTTGATCTTCATTGTTTAGACCTCATGAGCTGCCCTACATGATCGAGGCACCTTTGTAATATTTCTGCTATTGCTATGGTTAGTTTGATAGGATCTGATGGATTATGAGATTATGTTCAGATTGTGATAGAGTAATATATTTGGTTTTTATCTCTTATATTTTGTTCCTAAGTAATTCTTGCATGTTCTCCGTTGCTGTTTATTGCTTTGGCCAAGTAGTAGGTAGTGACTTCAAGAGGGAACGTTGTGCTAGATTGTGGGTTCATGCCCCCCGATGACACGCTTGAGTGACAAAAACATGAGTCTAGGGGATGTGTTGTTGCCACAAGGGGGAAAACAACGGTGCTTGTGACCACGGTCACAAGGATTGTCTACTTTACGCAGAGTTCTTTTTAATGCAGTTGTCTGTTGCTTTGGGTTTACACTTTGGGTGGGGCTCACAACTTAATACCAGCGAGATGTTCTGGATAGATATCTCAAGGTGGATGATTAGTAGTAGATGCAGATGGATTTTGGTCTACTTATCTTGGCGTGCTGCCTGTGCTTTTGAACCTCGTCCTTTCTTTTGTAGCATAGTTAGCATTGCGGTGCGTTCATAATCCTGTCAATTGCCTTTCTGTAATTTGTTTACCTCGCATAGCAATTTTATCGTCTTTTGGGAGAGAGACATGACTAGCGAACATCACGTATCCCGGTCCATATCCTTATTATTGTTTCCACGCTATATTTAATTTACTGCTTTTACTTGCTATCATTATCCCTTGCATTTTATCCTTGTGAACAACAAGACCGGAGAGATTGACAACCTCACTGAACTTCGTTGGGAACAAAGTTATCTGTGTCTGTGTGCAGGTCCACGTCAGTTGCGCCGCTGACACCTACTTATCATCTGTAGAGTCCTGCTGGAGAAAAACCTTGGTATCTTCACCGAGGGAAAACTGCTGCTGCACTACATCTCAACCTTCCACTTGGGGTAACCAATGAAGGGGCGAGAAGCCATCAGTAGGTAGTGACTCCAAGAGGGAGCGTTATGCATGATTGTGGGTTCATGCCCCCGATGACTAGCTTGAGTGACAGAAACATGAGTCTAGGGGATGTGCTGTTGCCACAAGGGGGAAAACAACGGTGCTTGTACTTGCGGGTGCAAGGATTGTTTACTTTACGCAAAGTTCTTTAATGCAGTTGTCCGTTGCTTTGAGTTTACACTTTGGGTGGGATTCACAACTTAATACCAGCGAGATGTTCTGGATAGATATCTCAAGGTGGATGATTAGTAGGTAGATGCAGATGGATTTCGGTCTACTTGTCTTGGCGTACCGCCCATGCTTTTGAGCCTCTTACTTTCTTTATAACATAATTAGCATTGGTTTGCGCACATAATCTTGTCAATTGCCCAGCTGTAATTTGTTTACCTTGCATGGCTATTTTATCTTCTTTTGGGAGAGAGATACATCACTAGTGAACATCATAGGACCCCGGTCCATATTCCCAATACTTTTTACACCTTCAATTTACTTTCAATATTTACTTTTTCGTAGCTATCATTATCATTATTATCCTGTGCGTTTTATCCTTTGTAAACAACAAGGCCGGAGGAATTGACAACTCCTCTGTACTCGTTGGGAGCAAAGCTATCTGTTGTGTGTGCAGGTCCATGTGAAGTTAGCAACCTAGGTTGTAAACGGCGCCATTGTTCACTTCACCACCTACTTGTCAATCTTGGAGTCCTACGGGAGACAATCTAAACCTTAGCATCTTCGCTAAGGGAAAATAGCCGCTACGCTACATCTCACCTTCCACTTGTGGTAACCAACGAGGGGCGAGTATTATCTCGTGTATCAACCACGAAGGGTCCCTCCCATGGTGAAGACAACTTGTGCATGTTGTCCTTCTTTTGTGTGAGACGTAAGACTAAGTCTCCTTGGAAGGTACGACTCTTGATTCTTCGACTATGGTATCGCCTCAAGTCCTGATGGTAAATTGCCGACTTTGCAGTGGCGATGTCACGTTCTCCATCGAGGAGGAGAAGAGAGTCTTGTCTTTCTTTCTCATTGTAGGTTTCTACGTACGCCATGACTCGAGGTGAGTCGTGCCTTATGTCACTTGGTAGGATCGCCTCGGCTCCGTAGACGAGGAAGAAAGGTGTGTACCCTGTCGAGCGGTTTGGAGATGTTCGGATGCTCCATGACACAGAGGGAAGCTCGTCTTCCCAGCAACCCAGAGACTGGTTTAATGCAATGAGTCGGGGTTTGATTCCTCGGAGGAGTTCCTGGTTTGCGCATTCGGCTTATCCATTTGACTATGGATGTGCTACGGAGGCCAGGTCCATTCTGATGTGTTCCTGTTGGCAAAATCTTTCCATGACTCCTTCCGACCAATTGCTTCCGTTGTCAGTGATTATTTTGTGCGGGTATCCGAAACGGAAGATGATTTTCTTTAGGAACTTCAACGTTGTTTTTGCGTCGCATTTGCTAACCGGCTCTGCTTCCACCCATTTGGTGAATTTGTCGACTGCCACTAGGAGGTGAGTGTTCTTGTTCTGGGAACACTTGAAAGGACCCACCATGTCTATCCCCCTTACTGCAGAGGGCCAGGTTATCGGGATCATCTGGAGTTCTTGAGCCGGAACGTGGTCCTGCCGAGCGTAGCATTGACATCCATCACATTTTTTCACTATCTCCTCTGCGTCGGCGTGAGCTGTTGGCCAGTAGAAACCGTCTCTGTAGGATTTGGCCATCATAGAACGAGAGTCGACGTGATGACCACAATCTCCTGAGCGTATCTCGTTGAGTATTCCGCGTCCTTCCTCTAGCGAGACACACCGTTGGAAGACGCATGTGGGACTGAGTTGGTGTAATTCGTCCTTGTGGATTACGAAGGATTTGCTGTGTCTGAATATTTGTCTGGAAAGAAACTCGTCATATGGTAGTATTCCTGTGTCTTTTAATCCAGGTAAGGCGTGACCCATTCTGGGGTGGCGTCGAGTGCCGCTACCAGGGCCATTTCCGGGTCTGGTACTGCTATTTCTTCTTTGGTTGGGAGCCGTACGGAGGGGTGTTCCAGGATATGTAGGAAAACATTGGGGGGCACCGGCTTCTGTTGTGATCCCAGTCGAGACAAAGTGTCGTCCGCCTCATTGAGTTTTCTCTCTATGTGGTCGACCTGGTATCCCATGAAGAAATCGGCTTGCCGTGATACTTATCGGCGGTAACCCGCCATCAACGGGTCCATGGATTTCCATGTCCCGGAGACTTGTTGGGCGACTAGATCTGAGTCTCCTAGACAGTGTATCCTGGTTATTTTCATCTCTCGGGCGAGTCGAAGGCCATGTAGCAGTGCTTCGTACTCGTCCGCGTTGTTGGTGCAGGGGAAACGTAGCTGGAGGATGTAGCAGAATTTTTCCCCTGAGGAGAAGTAATGACCACCCCGGCCCCGGATCCTTGTAATTGTCGGCTTCCATCGAAGTGTAGGGTCCAGGATTTGGTGGCTGGCTTCTCAGGTGGTATTTTTAGTTCCGTCCAGCCGTTGATGAAGTCGACAAAAGCTTGGGATTTGATAGCCATGCGCGACTCGTATATTATGTCATATGCCCCTAATTCTATGGCCCACTTTGTCCGCACTGTCGCCTCCCTGTTTTTTATGATGTCTCGTAGTGGCGCTGAGCTAACGACCATGATGGAATGCTCTTGGAAGTATTGTTTCAGCTTTCGGATTGACATGAAGACTCCCAAGACCAGCTTCTGCCAATGCGGATAGCGCTGCTTGGAGATGGATAGCACCTCGCCGACATAGTAGGCGGGTCGTTGGATTAGTTGCTCTTTCCCATTCTTCTTTTCGTTCGACCACCACTACAACGCTGATGGTTTTGCTGTTTGCGGCTATGTAGAGCAACATGGGCTCCTTTGGCTTTGGAGCCGCGAAGACTGGTTCTTGGGATAACTGGAGTTTCAGGGCCTCCAGGGCTTCGTCGGCTTCCTTATTCCAGACAAATATATCTGTTTTCTTCAGGAGCCGGTACAGGGGAATGGCCTTTTCGCCGAGCCGGCTTATAAACCTGCTGAGGGCAGTGATGCATCCGGTGATCTTCTGGACACCCCGGATAGAGGTTGGTTTTGATAGAGACATGATTGCGTTTATCTTCTCCGGATTTGCCTCGATGCCGCTTTCTGAGATGATGTATCCTAGAAATTTCCCGGCTGGTACTCCAAAGGTGCATTTGGCCGGGTTCAGTTTCATCCGGTAAGTGCGGAGATTCGCAAATGTTTCCTCCAAGTCTTTGATCAATGAGTCGGCCTTTTCGGTTTTGATCACTATGTCATCGACGTACGCGTGTACCTTGCGCCCGATCTGTTCTTTTAGGCAGTTCTGGACGGTGCTTTGGTACGTGGCTCCTGCGTTTTTCAGGCAGAACGACATCGACGTATAACAGAAGGCCCCGAAGGACGTGATGAAGGATGTTTTTTCCTAGTCTTCGACGGCCATCTTTATCTGGTGATAGCCGGAGTAAGCGTCCAGGAAGCATAAGAGCTAACATCCCGCCGTGGAGTCGATGATTTGTTCTATCTGTGGCAGGGCGAAAGGATTTTTGGGGCATGCTTTGTTGAGGTCCGTATAGTCGACGCACATGCGCCAAGTTCCGTTTTCTTAAGGACTAGGACCGGGATGGCCAGCCAATTTGGATGAAATAATTCCACGATGAACACGACAGCTAGGAGCCGGGCCACTTATTCTCCCATGGCTTCTCTTCTCTCCTTGTTAAAGCGACGGAGGAATTGTTTGATCGGCTTCATTTTGGGGTCGGTGTTGAGGTGGTGCTCATCGAGTTCTCTCGGGACGCCTGGAATGTCTGAGGGTTTCCATGCGAAGATGTCTCGATTCTCATGGATGAACTCGATGAGCGCACTTTCCTACTTTTCGGGCATCCCTGTCCCAATGATGAATTTCTTGGAGGGGTCTCCTGGGACAAAACTGACTTTCTTGGTATCTTCTTCCGGCTCGAACTTGGCGTTGGAGTCAGGAGTTGGTTTTTTGAGTGGTGTCGGGTCGGCCTGGTCCACCCTTTCCTTGTAGATTTCAAGTCCTAGTTGGCCGCACGCTTGTTCCGCGTATGTAGCATCTTCTTTCTCGCAGGATGCGGGTATTTATCAGCTTCCATCGACGGTAATTATGCTGTAAAGACCCGACATCTTGAGCTTGAGGTATATGTAACATGGGTGTGCCATGAACTTGGCGTAGGCCGGTCTCCCAAACAACGCGTGGTAGGGTCTCTTGAAGTCCACAACCTCGAAGGGTAGTATCTCCGATCTGAAGTTGGAGGTGCTTCCGAAAGCCACTTCAAGGTGTATTCTCCCTAAGGGATGAGCCGACTTTCCTGGGACGATTCCATGAAAAACCGTAGAGGATGGTTGTAGTTGCTTCCGGCTTAGGCTCATCTCCTGGAAGGTTTTGAAGTATAGTATGTTTATGTTGCTTCCCCCATCCATGAGGACCTTCTCCAAGGTATAACCGTAGAACTTTGGTGCCACCACAAGGGCTAGGCTCCTGGAGAGTCGACTCGTCGGGGATGGTCGCTTTGACTCCAAGTTATTACTTGCTCGGACCACTTAGGCCATCTGGGAACCGCTGGAACGTGCGAAACTGAAAGCGTCGCAGCACGCTGCGCGTTCTTCATATCCCTTCAGCAACTGCTGGTGGTGAAAATGTGATAAGAGGAGGCGTGAGCGATCTCATCGGGTCGCTCTTGGCGATTGCGTCCGGTCTTCTCATATAGTCGAGATCCGAAGACGAGGAATTTTTGTTAGGTTTCTTAGGTGAAGTTGGTCCGAGCATGAGTGATGTCGTCCGGAGATCGGCCCTCGCGGTCGATCGCACAAACTTGAAACGGCGCTAGAACAGGTCGATTGTCTTGATTGATGGAGAGGAGGACCGTCCCGACGGGGATCTAGAGGACGGGTTCAGCTCCCATGTCTTCGGTGGCGAGGTTGGTGTGGAACCGATTATGCCGCCTTCCGGCTGTTCGATCGGCGGGGATCTCCATGTCGCGTCGAGTTCCCTCATGGATCTCGACACCCTTGCGTGTAGGCCCCACGGTGGGCACCAACTGTCGAGGGAAAATCACGCCAGATGTCCTCATAGAGAACTTGATTGTGGGACTTAGCTACGAGTGCGTCGAGGAGGGAGAGTCGATCGATGGAGACTCGATCCGTAGATCGGGACAAGGGAGACACGGGAATTTACCCAGGTTCGTCCCCTCGACGAGGTAAAGACCTACTCCTTCTTTTCTTGTATTATATGTGGGAGATCTCAATTACAAGGGAGCTAGGGTTTGCCGGTGTCTCGAGAACTATGCTAGATTGATTCACCTCTAGGACGTCCCAAGGCCTCAGATTATATACATGCCGAGCCCTAGGGAATTATAAGAAAACCGACTATCAATAAGGTAGAGTCCTATTCTATCTCTTTGATGACTTGTCTTGTTCTTCAAGGTAGCTTGGACTCCTTCCTTCTTGGCGTCGATCTTCATCTTGTAGGTTGGTTCGGGTTGCAGGTCGAACCTTTCTTTTGGGACTTCTCTTCGGTCTTGGTCGTGAGGCCTTCTTCGCTAATTCTTCCGAGTCTGTGAGTTATCCCCCCCCGACAAGACCCTCCTCGTCTTCTCCAACCTTCAGTCGAGGAGAGGAACATAGTTGCTAGAGAAACCCACATGTCGGTTTGAAGTCATCGGAGCAAGGGGAACACCAGGAGGAGGACATGCATGAATGAAGCTAAGGATCATCAGCCCCATTATTATCGTCGAACACCCATCGCAATTCAGGAATTACTACATGTTTAAAATCCTAGATCCAAATCACCACAACCATTGTTCCTCACTCAATAAGATGGTGCACATTATGTTAGCTTTGCTAAATAGGTACGTGGTATCGATTGTGGATCTCATATGTGAGGGCCCTGTTCAAACACCGATCAATCACGAAGGGTATGCAGTCTGTCCCATTCACGCCGCTAATGCAAATTTTGTAGATTAGACCCCAGAGTTTCACATATTTATAACTTTCTATTGGTAGATCCAAATCAATAAAATCGATCAAGTTGCATTTAATCAAAATCCGACCCTATTGCATATCTGGAGATATGGATCATTAATAACAAAATATATTCTCCAAATATGTATTATGCTATATTTATTTAAGCAGAGATCGGTGCAGATATTTTTTCATGTTGAAGGAGGTGGAGATCGGGTGGCCATGGGTGGCGCCCCCTTTGACCCACTATAAATAACACGGCATACTCAGGGTACAAGGCACACAACCACCAAACAACCAAGTTGCAAGAGCGGAAAGAGCTCCATTCTCCTCTCACTCATCCTCCTTCACTGTAAGATCTACCTTTAGCCTTCAGATCCCTATTCCATCCTTCATTTTCCTACCATGTTTCGTAATCCAGCTTGTAGTAGCTTTTGTATCCATATTTTGCAAAGATGTGTTTACTAGAGATGGTTCTATATATGTGTAGGGTGGAAGTATTCCATTTTGATCTTTGTAGTACAACTCGCGTTAGCATCCATGTTTATACCTCTATATATACATGTTGCCCTTTTAAGGATTTTCTATGGTGATGTTATTCACTTGTGTCTATTTTTCGGTGCTACATGTTTTCGAAAAAGGAAAGAACATGAAAAATTAACCAGCCATAACACAATCGATCAATCTCTATTATTATTGTTATACAAGCTACCCTATTTCATTTCTTACTATTTCATCATGTTTTCTAATATTCTCTATAAATGAAACCATGATGTCCTTTATTAATATTTGTATTTTTTGTGTTGATTCATTTTGAGACTATTTTTTGCGTGTATTTGGCATGAGTGAGATAACTAATTTCCTTATTATATTTTGTTCGTTTAGCTGATCATGGCATCCAAAGCCCAAGGATCCTCCTCTGTGAAGGTACTACTTGTTGAAGACAACTTGGTTGAAAGGATGGTACTCTCAGCAAAGTTGTGCAAATTTCACTGTGAGATTAGTTTGGCCATGAATGGGAAAGAAGCAGTTGATTTATTCCTTAAGGGGGAAAAGTTTGATATTGTTTTCTGTGATAAGGACATGCCAATAATGACTGGTCCTGAGGTACTTTAGTTTCCCTTCTACATTTTTTGTAGTTTATTATCTAAACTCAAAACTTTGTTTCACGTATGAACATAGACTGAAAATCCTTTTATTTTATTGCTTGAAAGGCAGTTGAAAAGATTCGTGCTATGGGAGAAACCAACATGCAAATTGTTGGGATGTCAGCTGATCACCAAGCCATGGAGGTGTTTAAAAGTGCTGGTGCTGATGTTTTTGTGCCAAAACCAGTGAATATTGAAGCTATCGAGTATTTTATTCAGGAGGTTATCAACAAGAAGAAGAACACCATGGTCTAGATGAATCAAATATTCTGAATCAATGGAGGAAATACTTTTTATCCCATTGATCTATGTATGGCTAAGAATTGTCGTGTTGTTTAGTTTCCTTGTGTTGTTTAATTTCCAAAGACTAATGTTAAGGGTCATTTGTCGCTTGAAATAAGAACATGAGAGATTATGCATGTTTTGGTGGGATTTATATATTAATTTATCTGCACTATTATAAAGAGATCACAATGGAATAAATTGCATGCATTTTTATCCATTTTCACTATGATAAACAAATATGTAGAATATGATATCGAACGATTCCAAGGGTGACCCCATTATCGAGAGTAGTTCGAGCACAAAAAAATCTTCTATCTCTAAAGCAGAGTTGCATGATGGCTTGGCCTCACCTGAAGTCTTCCATGATGGATACGATGAAATCTATGCATACGACCTAAACAATTTGACTCCCAGAGAAGTGGTTGATGATCAACTCAATGAGGATTCATTGCACATTATCGGAAAGGGATTGACTCTGGGACATGTCGCTCACATTCGCATGTGTACCATTGCCAAAGAAGCATGGGATATTATTCATGCCTCCTTCATGGGAAGCACAAGTATTCAACATTCCAAGTCGATGAGTTTGCCATGAATGAAGACGACCCACTAGAAGATCTCTACCGGAGGATCAATGTGCTAGCGGTCTCTTTGAGGGATCATGGGAGCAAGGATGCGGATGCCAAATGGATCAAGCACATGTTTCTCAAAACTATCATTCCATTTGACAAGAAAACCTCCTCAATAATTAGCCAAAGGCCGGATTTCACTTCCTTAACATCTATGGAGGTGTTGAATGAATTCATCTCTATGGGCAACTTGATCAAGACCACCGACAATGCTCTTGCACGTGCTCATTGGATCAATAAGCCTATTCTTGCATTGAAGGACAAGACGTTGCATATGTGTGATAAGGGCGCGACCTTTGTGCTAGATGTTTCACATGTTATCTGGACCAATCTCATCTCTACCGCCTATGAGGGTAGGGTGCTGATCTATGCTCCTTCCATTTTCCAGCTCTTAGTGGACACTTGGCACTCTTTATTACCAGAGGAGATCTTAGAGCTTGCCCACCGGTTTCTCACAAGATGATCAAGCTGAAGCATAAGGAGCACAAGGGCCTTGGGTTGATCACTGTGACTGAGGTTCTAATAGCTGAGTTTGGAGAGTGAGATAGGCCAAACTATGTGCGTCCTTCAATCTTTATTTCTAGCTTGCTGCCATGTTTAGCTCTTGTTCTTCATGTTTGTTTATTTCTGTGAAGCCCCCGATTTATGATCATGTACTAATCATACACGCACTGTACATGATCAAGATCACGGAGTCACTCTAAGAATATCACAGCACAACTCTAGACACAAATAATATAAAGTCTTTATAATACAAGCCAGGGGTCACACGGACCCGAAAACATAAGTCATAAAAGCCATAATATCTGAGTACACACATAGTCAAGTTTGGCCTTAAGAAGGCTAGCACAAACGATACAGATCGAAAAGGCAAGGCCTCATGCTGGGAACCTCAGAAATACTCTTGGTCCTCGGGATGTCCACGTCATAGTAGTCACCTCTGGGGTACTCCTGCTCCTGGGCTCCAACATCTGATTGCAGCAACCGTGTATAGGAAACAAAGATAGAAAAGCAAGAGGGGGTGAGTATCTAGCATACTCGCGAGTCTTACGTCCACACATTCTAAGCATTTATGAAATTGTATCAAATGGAAAGGGGAGGCTATATAGTGGACTGAACTGCAGAAATCCAGATTAAAGGGGGAGAATGTAAGAGCAAGTTTTGCCCCAGAAGGTTTTGGACATTGTTGGACAAAGCAGAAGTGGAACTAATATTGTTTTCGAGTATAAACAGATACTTAGGTTCCGAAAGAATGGAGTTTGCAAGTAGAAGGTCGAAGGACAACTCACTGCAGCAGAGCTGCAGTCATCTACCGAAACCTTTGAAGGAAGACGACCCCTAAAAATGTAGTCGAAGAAAAAGTCTCTCTCGAGTAAAAGCGCAATGAGGATAAAGCTGAAGCTGGTCGAAGACTTAGTCTTTTTACTAGTTTCTCTTTATTTTCTTGAGTCGTAGGAAAAACCGTACTATTAAGAGGG
Source organism: Bromus sterilis (assembly GCA_950022295.1). NCBI lineage: Eukaryota > Viridiplantae > Streptophyta > Magnoliopsida > Poales > Poaceae > Bromus > Bromus sterilis. Next base: position 445,133,256 of record OX465595.1, on the reverse strand, counting down.
GTTTGCTAGTTGAGATCTTAGTCGAAGTGAATTTGCTCTGCTCAACCTAAACCCACAAAAACCTACCGAGAGAAATCTTACTGAGTCGAGTAAATAGCTCGAAGGCAAAGTCATCGCACTTCGTGCCTTCGAGAGAAAACTCGTTCGGTAAGTCAGCTTACTTGTTCCTCAAGTAAAGTTGCGCATTGATTGGAATCCGACCGTTGTGGACACGCGTCAAGCTGTCGCATCGGGTCACTTCCGTCATTTTACCCATCGGGATCGCCAACTATAAATACCCCGCACCTACCCGCCATTTCACGTTGGCTGCTCCACTGAAGATTCTAAGACAGAAGTCTATGAGCATCCCAAGAGAGATTCATCGAGAGAAAACCAATACCCAAGTCTGAACTGAGTTGAGCTATTCACAGAGACTTAGGTCGAGATTAGCCGATCTTTTTATCTTGGAGAACTGCAAGTCTCCTAGACGGTTAGGCGTCGCCTGTCAAGCAGTCGAAGAGTAATTGTCACTCCTGAAGGAAGTTTGTAAAGGTCTCGGAGATGTCCTGAATCATCTACCACGAGTGAAAACTGGACAAGCTCGAGGAGTTTGTTGAAGTGGAGAATAGGACGGAGAGAGTTTTGCTCCAGGTGTTCAATCACCAGTCCCTCCAACCAGACGTAGCACTTTGCAGAGTGTGAACTGGTTTACCAAACATCGCCGTGTCAGGCTCGTTTTCCTTCTAGCATTTACATTAAGTATGTACTCGTTGCCTGCTTGCCTTAGATGTTTTCCTTCGTCCCCAATCCTTTCGAGCCATGCATTACTTTCGATACTGTATTTCCTTCGAGATGCCTTAGTCCTTCACAGTTTGCATGAATTCCTTCTAAGTTCTTTAGAATTTTTAGAAGTGATCATTCACCCCCTCCCCCTCTGATCATTCTTGAGCTTTCAATTGGTATCAGAGCTAGGAACTCCCTACGCTCTGCGTATTTCGATCTTACAACCTGGAGTGTTGTCAAGAATGTCGTTTGCAGCTGTTCGCTCGGGGGAACCAATTCCTATCTTCAATGGGAAGGACTATCCCTATTGGAAGGACAAAATGAAGAGGAATATCATGGCTATCAACTCTGCCGCTTGGGAAGTTGTCAAGAATGGTGTAACTGTCAAAGACAAAAATGCTATCACTCCTAAAGAGGCAAAGAAGATAGAGCTAGATGCTGAAGTATGGGTCTTCATTACAAATCATCTGATTCCAGAGAAATATCATGAGGTCAAGAATATTTCTTCGGCCAAAGGTGTTTGGGACTATCTCGAGAAGATTGGTGAAGGTGTCTCTACTCAGAAAGATGCTCGTATTGACACCCTTCGAAGCAAGTTCTATCGTTTCAAGAGGCACGAGGGAGAAAAAGTCAGCTCCATATACAGCAGACTCACTGCGCTGTCAAATGAACTGATTTCCCTCGGTGCCGAAGACATTACCAATCGGATTATTGTCAGAACTTTGCTCCGTTCCCTTGATGATTCCTTCGATCACATTGTGCTGATGATTAAGGAAAGGACTGATTTCAAGGATCTAGTTGCCGCTGATATTGTTGAGAGACTCAATACCTTCGAGATGGAAGAAGATGAAAAATGAGATGTTAATGGGACTCGTAGAAAATCTCATGCACTAAAGGCCAGAGCTTCACATCACTCCTCTCCTGAAGCTAGTTCTGAATCTGGTTGTGCCTCAGATGACCCCGAGAACATTGGAAAAGATCTAGCACTGATAATGAGAAGATTCAACCGCTTTCAGAGAAGGAATTCCTCTTCACCAAATAAAAACTACTCTTCAAGACATTCGAGCAATTCATCACAGCACCGATCATCATCCAGAAACTCATCAGCGAAAGATAACTGTTGCTAAAAGTGCAAGAAGCCAGGACACTTCATTGCTGATTGTCCTCTCTGGGAAATTGAACATAGATCTAAGCATTCTCACAGCAACTCTTCGAGCAAGTCTCACAGATCGACCAAAAACTATGAGTCGAAGAGATATGATTCAAAGTCCAGAAAAGACAAGAAAGACGGTTCTGATGATGACAAGAAGAAGTATCACAAGCATCGAGAGAGTTCTTCCTCGAAATCACATTCCTCTCGACGAAAGAATTCCCCACGTGCCAAAGCCTATCTGGGTAAAGAGATGAACTCTGAAGATGAAGCATCCGGTTCCGAAGCTGAATCAAACCCAAGATCTGGTTCTGGTTCTGGTTCAGAATCTGATGGTGTTGCTGGTTTAGCATTTGCTTTGAGCAAGACTTCAAGTTCATTCTTCACCAACCAAAGCAGCGAAGATGAATCTCCAGCTTACCGCTTCATGGCCAAGGCTAAGGTATCCTCATCTAAGAATTCCTACGATACTTCTGATGGATCTGCTTATGAAAGTAATTCTAGGATAAGCTATGATAAACTTGCCAAAATTGCTTCTATCCAACAAGATGAGCTAGATTCTCTAAGTGAAACTATTCAAAAATATGAGACTTTGTTGATCGATGAGATTGAGAAGGGTCAAACTTTGACGAATGAGCATGCTGCTCTGAAGGAAAAGTATGATGAACTTTCCTCTCGTCATGATATTCTCTCAGTGGACTACGAGAAGCTAACCTATGAATTCCTTCAAAGCAAAATGGCTCTCGAGAAACTGAGAGAGGCTAATGAAGAGTTGGAAAGTGTCAATCTCATGCTCATGGCTCAACAAGGCTCAGAAGCTAAAAATGAATCTTCTTCACCATGCTTAACTTGTTTGGAACGAAGTAAAATTGAGTCTATTTCTGAGAGATCGAAAGGAAAGCAACCTATTGTTATTGATGATACTAACCCCTCGAATGAGGAAACCATTACCGAGGAACTCCTCAGGTTGAAAATTTTATTTGAAACAGGCATGTTCAAAAGTGTGCAGGGACACCAGTACCTATGTGATATCCTACGAAAGGCTCTTCTTCACAGGAATCCACGAAACGAAGGAGTTGGCTTCGAAAGGAAAATCAATCCTGATGGAACCTACTGGGAACCCGAGCAGTATCCTAAAACTGTCTGGGTTCTTGCGAAAGAAAAACCCATTGATATTGCTAACCTTTCAGGTTTCAGTTGCAAAATTGATAAAGCCATTGTTGATGAATCACTTGATTCTGACTACAAGCTTATCAAAAATCAGGAAGGGAAGGTGTCGGCTGATTTCGTTGGTACTCCTCCGAAGAATGGTTTCTATAAGCGACAGATTTGGGTTCGCAAATCTCTCGTAGAAAAACTGCCCCCTAACCATTCTATGCAAGGAAAATCCTCGGTACCACCGAATCACTACTATTCTCTCGAGGATAGAAATGAACCCTTGGTGCCTGCTTCAAATGTTCCCCAGAAGGAATACTATCGTGTCGATAGAAATGTTTATCGTCATCGTAACAATAACACCAAAGTTGCTGTTACCCATCAGTACTCTAACCCATCGTCGAGGAATTATATTTATGGTGTGCTTGATGGTCCAGATAGACAATGCAATCCTGTTCGCTATAATATTGCTGACCCATCTAGCTCTTCCATGCCTTCTAATTCACCTGCTTGTTTGTGGGTGGTTAAGAAGAACTAATTCTTCTGCAGGGCTATGTCTCCGGAGACAAATATTTGTTCACCGAAGACAAACTCACGGAATCTTCACAGAGATACATTACCTTCGGTGACAACAACAAAGGAAAAGTACTTGGTTTGGGTAAGGTTGCTATATCGAAGGATAAGCATATTGATAAGGTTATGCTTGTTCAATCACTTGGATATAATCTCATGTCTATCTCAAAACTTTGTGATATGGGTATGCTTGTACTGTTTTCTACTTCTCGTTGTGTTGTTTTTTCACAGGATGATTATTCCTTCGTGTTCGAAGGATATCGCAAAGGTGATCTTTATATCATTGATTTTTCTTCGGGACCTGCAGTGTCCACGTGTTTAATGGCCAAAGCCACTTCTGGTTGGTTATGGCACCGAAGACTTGGGCATGCAGGAATGAAAAACCCTTCAAACTCTTATCTCGAAGAAGAACATCGTTGGAATTGATAATGTTAAATTCGATAAAGATCGTCTATGCAGTGCCTGTGAAGCAGGAAAGATTGCCAAGAAACATCACTCAGCAAAAACTATATTGACTACTACTCGTCCTCTTGAATTACTTCATATGGATTTATTCGGTCCTCAAAATTATGCTAGTCTTGGAGGTAACAAGTATGGTCTGGTTATTGTTGATGATTTCTCTCGATATACTTGGGTTTTCTTTCTAGATGACAAGAGAAAGGTTGTTGAAATTTTCAAAACCTTCGCAAAGAGAGCTCAGACTGAATATGAATTATCTCTCAAGCATATCAGAAGTGACAATGGTACAGAATTCAAAAACACTCATATCGAAGAATTACTTGATGAATATGGCTTTACTCATGAATTCTCGGCTGCTTATACTCCGCAACAAAATGGTGTGGTCGAGATAAAGAATCGAACACTTCTTGAAATGGCCAGAACAACGCTTGCTGAATTCAAGACTCCTATCAGGTTCTGGGCTGAAGCAATCAATACTGCATGTCATATCATCAACAAGGTTTATCTGCACAAATTTCTGAAGAAAACTTCACATGAACTCATCACTGGTAAAAAGCCAAATGTTTCATATCTCAGGGTTTTTGGTGCTCCATGTTATATCAGAGATATGAATCACAACTCCAAGTTTGCCCCAAAGGCACACGAAGGTTTTCTCCTAGGTTATGGTTCCAATTCTCACACTTACAGAGTTTACAACTCTCATCTTGGAAAAGTTGTAGAAACTGTAAATGTTCGATTTGATGAAACTAACGGCTCTCAAAAGGAGCAATTACCTCTTAACTTGGATGAACCACCATTGGATGAAGTTATCAGGTACATGGCTATTGGAGATATTCGACCTGTCGAAGGAAATGCACGTCAAGCCAACAAGGATGATGATGGTCCAATGTTCCCACACATAGCCCGGGGCGCTGGAGATCAACATCCCGAAGCAAATGATGCACAGGTCGAAGGAGAACACATAGACGAAGAAAATGTCCAACCCGAAGGAGAAGCTGAACCCGAAGGAAATGATCCCGAAGGACAAGCTGGTCCCGAAGGTCAAGCTAATCCCGAAGAACAACCGGATCCACAAGATGATGAAGGAGTTTTACCTCGTGTTCGAAGAAGAGTGGACGTCGACTCAATTCTCGAAGAGATTCGTTTACCAGGTTGTCCCACCACTCGTTCTCGTACTCGTTTAGCTAACTTCTGTGGAAATTTCTCGTTTGTATCCATGCTAGAACCATCGAAATTTGATGAAGCCATGAAGGACTCAGACTGGATGACTGCAATGCTCGAAGAACTTAATCAGTTCGAGAGAAATAAAGTCTGGTCCCTTGTTGATAGACCTGATCCCAAGAAGCATAATATCATTGGTACGAAGTGGATTTTTCGCAACAAGCAAGATGAAGATGGCATTGTGGTAAGGAATAAAGCTCGACTAGTTGCTCAAGACTACACCCAAATCGAAGGTATTGATTTCGGTGAGACTTATGTTCCAGTTGCTCGACTTGAATCCATTCGTGTCATGCTTGCTTTTGCCAATTACAATGGTATATTGCTATATCAAATGGATGTCAAAAGTGCATTTCTTAACGGTGAAATCGAAGAAGAAGTATATGTTATGCAGCCACCAGGTTTTGAAGACCCAAAGAATCCTGATAAGGTGTACAGGTTGCACAAGGCCCTATATGGGTTAAAGTAAGCACCTCGTGCTTGGTATGAAACACTGAAGGATATTCTTCTGAAGAAGGGCTTCAAACCAGGAACAACTGATCCAACTCTTTTTACTCGTGCATACAAAAATGATCTTTTTGTGTGTCAAATTTATGTCGATGATATTATTTTTGGCTGTACTAACCCTGATATTAGCGAAGAATTTGCTCGTATGATGTCGAAGAAATAAGAAATGTCTATGATGGGCGAATTGAAGTTCTTTCTCGGGCTTCAAATCCGTCAACAAAAGAATGGGACTTTCATTTCTCAAGAGAAATATCTCAGAGATTGCCTGAAGAAGTTTGATCTTGTCAGTTGCAAAACTATTAAGACTCCAATGCCTACGAATGTTCATCTAGATGCAGATGAGAAGGGCAAACCTTTCGATCAGAAGAAATATCGCTCGATGATCGGTTCGCTCCTTTACCTTTGTGCATCTAGACCTGACATTATGCTATCAGTTTGTATGTGTGCTCGTTTTCAGGCAAACCCGAAAGAATCACATCATATTGCTGTCAAGCGAATTCTTCGATATCTTGCTCATACACCAACTTTGGGACTTTGGTATCCCAAGGGTGCCCAGTTTGATCTCGTTGGATATTCTGATTCTGACTGGGCTGGTGATCGATTCGACCGGAAATCTACCTCAGGCACATGTCATTTTCTCGGTAGATCTCTTGTCTGTTGGGCTTCGAAGAAACAGAAATGCGTATCTATTTCTACGGCTGAAGCCGAGTATATTGCTGCCGGTTCATGCAGCACTCAAATTCTGTGGCTCAAACAAACGCTGAAAAATTATGGCATTCTTGTGAAGAAAATTCCATTGCTATGTGATAATGAAAGTGCTATCAAAATTGCCCATAATCCAGTGCAACACTCTCGAACGAAGCATATTGATATTCGTCATCATTTTCTTCGAGATCACGTTCAGCGAGAAGATATTGTTATCAGCCATGTTCGCACCGAAGATCAATTGGCTGATATCTTTACGAAGCCCTTGGATGAGAAAAGGTTCTGTGCACTAAGGTGTGAGTTAAACATATTGGACTCACGCAATGTGCAGTAAGATCATAACTTTCGGTACTATGTATTATATGTTTTCTTTCTATGTTGTTCACTTACGTTAATTTTCTATCGTGTTTCTTTTTCGTTTATTTTTGTTCGTTTGGTGTTGTCCTATACACTTACCACTCCGAGTTTTTATCACTGTTTTCCCTCGGATTGATTAAGCATCGGACCCTGTTTTTCCCTCTATTCTATCCCTACCCCATCTGTGCTTTTCTCTCGTGAACATGTATATTTGTACTCGATCAAGATTCCCTTCGAATGTCATTGATTCCGATGGTAATTCTATCGAACGTTCATCTACTTTTATACTCGATGTTCGATGAGTTTGGTCTCGGACGTGGAGCAACTTTCTTTCGGTTTGTTGGGATTTTCCCGCGATTACCACCACAAAATTCGTCCGTTGAATGCGGAGAGACGCGAAATCTGCGCCGTTGGATTAGATCTGACAGTTATGTCAGACCCCTCCCCTATAAATACTGATCCACCCCACCAGTTCAGCAATCCCAATTCCCTCGAATTCATCTCTTAGCTCCCGAAGTTCTCTCTCGCGCGTCGCTGTGCTGCTCGTCGCCGTCGACTCCCTCGCCGCTTTGCTGCAGGAAGGAAGCCGCCGGAGACCTTCCACACGACGAGGAACTTCTTCCCCGTCGCCGTAGTCGCCACACATCACCAAGTTAGGGTATGTGTGGCTCTGGATGCGTTTCCAATTTCATCTGTTCATCGTATCCAGATTTGTTCTTGATTTTTCTCTCATTTTATTAGGTATGTTTGATCCTTTTGGATCATTGAATCTTGGGAAATCTGTTTCTAGAGTTTTCTGTCCATTCCCATCTGATCTAGGTAAGAAATCCCTCGGATTCTCTCACTTAAGCAATTTCCTCAGAAACATATCGATAGACTTTTTTGTGCAACTCGTTCATACAAGTTCTTCGTTAGATTTGCACCCGATGGAAATCTAGCCTAGCACTTGCTTGAAAAACTTGCTGCAAGACATGCTTATCGATATGTTTACTGCATTCAAAATGTTTTTCCTCGAAAACAGCTGGTACTTGTTCACAACTTTCCTACATTCCCTCGTACCTATCTTTTTCGCAGGAAAATGTCTGGGCTCGAAGGAAATGTCAGAGCTCCCAAGCGTGTGGGAGGCCGAACAAGAATCACCAACAACTCTGAAGGATTATCAGAGGATCTGATCATAGAAAAGAAGTTGAGAACACCGTCAGGTTCTGAGGATGAACGCACGAGAGAAAATCGTCTGCAAGAAATTCAAAGACTTCAAGCACTTCGTTGGTATGAATACAGGTCTCTTATGCCTCGCTGGGAGAGGTTGTTTGCTTTGAAAAATCCTTGGTCTGATGTCAAATCGTTAAGGCCCAAGTGGACGAAAGATAATCGACCACCTCCTCCAGCTGATGCTCATCCATCCTCTCTGAAAACGCCTGCCGACTTTCAAGATCTGGTTGATGCTCAGGAAGCTCGAGCACAAAAACGCAAAGAGGCTAAAGCAAGAAAGGAGGCTGCTGCTGCTGAAGGTGCCGAGGAAATTGGCCCAAGTGCCAAACCGAAGGCTGGCAAGAAATCAGCCAAGCGAAAGAAAAAGGTGGTAATTGTCTCGCCACCAGATGCGAGCTCTGAAGATGAAGTCAATTCTGATGATCAAGACCCTGGCACTGAGGCTGATGTCGACGACATTCATCACAAGAAGAAGCCGAGCAGTAAAGGCATTAGGATCCAGGAGCCAGCTGCACAGGCTCCTCGAGCAACAATTGATATGACCGGTTTGGTCACTGATCCGCCCATTTCATCTGCTCCACCAGTTCAAGCTCGCAAGGCAAAACCTTCGGCTAAATCGAATGGAAAGCAAGCTCAAGTTGTTGAGGATGATGAAACTCTTGTTCAACGAAAAGAAAGGTTGGCAAAGCAAAAAAGCACAAGAAGACAAAGACTTGACAAATTCCAAGCTCCTGAACTTTCACAGTCAGCCCGAGCATAAAAAGGACCAGGTTGCTCAACAGCTAGGCATTTTACATCTGGTCAGTGAAAAATATCGACGAAAGATTGCTGAAGGCAAAATTCCTGATGCTCCGAAGGAAAAGGTTGTGGCCCCTAGCGCCACCGAGCAAGTAGTGACTCCCACAGTCACGAAGGAAAAGGATACAGCTGCAAGTGCTGCGAAGAAAATTGCTGAGGCCCCAAGTGCCTCGAAGGATAAAGCTACGGTCCCTAGTGCCGTATCAAAACCCATTGCTGCGGCCAAGGCCACCAAGGAGGCCGAGAAGAAAGCCAAGGAGGCTAGGAAAAAAGCTCAGGCTGTTCTAGTTCCTCGAACCGCACCAGCTCCTGCACGTGCACCTGCTGCACCTATTGCTTTCGGCCCTCGTGCCGATAAAGAGAGCTCCAACGAAGGAGATTCTGGTGCCCATGCTCCTTGGGATGTTGCTAATATTTCGCATATCCTCTGGAAGATGGCTACCACACCGAGCAAAGTTACTGCCGAGGATGATGTCCCTGCTGAGATCCAAGAGCATGTTGCTCGATACATGATTCGCTGGGAAGGGTATATCACCCAGGATCGTAAGGACAACGAGCAAGTGAGATTTTACACCAGGCAACTTCAAGAAGAAACCAAGGACATTGAGTCCCGTAGGTTTTTCAAATCCAAGATTGCCACTCTTGAAGCATCCATAAGGGCACAGAAGGAAAACTTGGCCGCTGTGTTTGAAAAGGTTCGACAAATTGTGTCTGCCGTATGCAAAGAGCACAATGATGCCCTATACAAGAGACAATCTCGTAAGAGAAAGTCTGCTGCCCCAACCTCTGCGCGTGGGACGCCAGAGATCGAGAAGAATGCCAAGAAGGCCAAGTCTACCGAGGTCGTTGCTGCATTAGCACGACAAGAAACTGCACCAAACCCCACCAAGCAACCCACTCCTCCTCGTGAGAAAACTCCACCCCCTCGCCAAACAACTCCACCCCCTCGCCAAGCCACTCCTCCACCTCGCCAACAAACACCTCCACCTCGTCAACCATCACCACCAAAAGCCTCGTCGCCACCACCAAAACCATCGTCACCACCTCACATCATTCCATCGACCACCCCAGCAATCGAGACCCAAGCCCAAGCAGAGACCGAGCAACTTGCTCAGGTCGAGCAAGAAACTCAAGCCCCCATCTCCTCTGATCAGAAAGATTACTCCTCTGCCCAGACTCTGCATGAAGGAGAAGACGCTGATGTTGATATCACAACAGTTTCTTCTCGTGAAGATGTTGTTAAAGGAAATAGTTCTGGAGATGGCAGTTCTAGTGACAGTTCCTCCTCCTCCTCATCAAATTACTCGAACGAAGAAATGGTTGATGCTTTCGCACAACTGGACGAAGATTTGGAGGCCATGGAAACTTAAGAGGCCGCCCAAAATGCTAATGCCGACGAAGGAGTTGCCGTCGAAGCGCAGGCCGAGGAAACTGCTCCTGTAGCCATCCCAGCTCAGGACATCGTAAACGTTCCATCTTCAATTCCTCGTCCTGCTGAGCCAGTTTTCCAGATTCCGGATAATGCTGCCAAAGTTTTTCCTGTTGATGAGCTGCTCCATTCTGCTCATCCGAGAGAAATGTTGCCTCTGTTCCGCTCAGATGTTCCTCGAGGAGGTCCCATCTTCAAAAGGCGTGAACACAAGCCATTTTTCTTCGGAACCAATCCCTACGAGAAGCCCAGAAGTGCATATTCTCTTCGGTTTTGGACCCAAGAGCAAGCCATCTATTATACTCGTGTGTTGTACAACAAGGCTAGAGTTTTCCAACATCAATACCTTGATATGCCTTCGGTGTACTCCACTTCATGTTTCGAGAATGTTGCCGAAACAATTGATGGTCGTCACGCTCACAAGATGTTTGCTCTCGATTGTGGCTACAATCCCGAGCTTATCAAGCAATTTTATGCAACGCTCTATGTCACTGGTGATCCTGAGAACTCGAAGACGTGGAAATTTGATTATATGATCCATGGCCAAGTATTCCATATGATTGTCGACCAATTTCTGGCCATTATCAATTTACCTCGGTTCGAAGGATTACCACACAAGCTTCATGACTTACCTGCTCCAACTCCTGCTGAATTTTCTACGCTCATGAATCCAGATGTCGTAGGAGATAACTACCCGGCTGAGCCCAAGCCAAGACACTTAGTTTTTGAAGCAAAGGCATGGTTTTATATTCTTTCAAAGACTTTGATGCCAATGCTCGATGTGCACGATGATTTTCCTATTCCCAATGATGTGCAACTTGCTCTGTTGAAGTTAGTCCACGGTCATCCCTTCGATTTTGAAGACTACTTCATCAGAACTCTGGTGTCTTGTGGTTATGATCACAATTCCCACAAGCCGTATGCACCATGGCTGATGGCTATCTGCAATTACTCTCGGGACGAGCCATTCCCCGTGTCAGTTTTCCCGAAGATTTTCACTCCACCAGTTAGGGAAGTATTGCAGATTGTTGCTCGACTCAACGATCAATATGCTGAGCACACTGGCATCCGCGCTCACTTAACTGAGCGTAATGTTCGCTCGAAGTTTATCAAGCCTGTGCATCACATGGAAGTTTCTCTTCGGTCCCAGCAAATGCTTCAACATCATATCGACCAAGATTTCATTCAGAAGCAAGCATTGATGGACGAGATTAATCATTTGCGCAATATTACCATGAACTACAATCAGATGTTGCGTGAATGCCTTCGCCGTGATTGGAAAGGACTGCGGAAATTCAATTCCCTTGATCAACTTCAACGATGTGGATTCGAAGAATATCCTCCCCATCTTAACAGAAATTGGACCAATGATGATCAAGTAGATCGCCCGGATCCCAATATCCCTCGGCTGCCGAAGAACAGAGATGTGCTTAGTGTCGATGACTATTATCACATCACTTTGAACACCTTCTCCTCCGACTCCGAGAAAGATGAAGCCCCTCAACGCCAACCGAGAGTTTACACTCCACTTCCTCGAAGCCCCAGGACCCCGCCGGAATCGCAGCTGGAATCTTCTGGAGATCACCACTCCTTCCGCACGAAGACCACTCCTTCAGGCGCTCTCCCAATTCGTCGTGCTCCAACACTCGCCGAATCTTCTCGTCGTCGCCGGAGACATCCAAGCGAGTAGGAATTTCTTTCGACCCTATTCTCTCGACTTTTTGTACGCTGTGACAAAAAGGGGGAGATGTAGTGGCATCGAAGAAATTATTTTGCCTTCGGTATTAAGGGCTTTGCTTTTCGTTCGATAAACTTTTGAACTTTGAGGTTTCTGAGTAGTTTCAACAAACTTTCGATTCATATTCGATCTGGTTGTAACTAACTCTAAGTAGGTCTGTGAACTGCTATCCTTTTCGTAAGATATCTATCTGCTGCTTGCGATACTTAACCTTTTTGCAGGAAGTTATCTTTCATATAAGTTCACAGGTCATTCGAGGAGATTGCATATTTCTCATTGGATATTATCTGGAATGCAATTTCACTCGCTAAGATCATTGATTTTTTCCCTCGTCTCTACTTGTCAAATATACACTTCACAGGAAACTCTTATCTTCCGTGCATACATCAAGGGGGGGTATTTCATCAATCTTAGCACTGATTTATCATCGAAAACTCAAAACTTTCTCAATTATTTATCGATGCCTGTTTTGTCAACAATCGTCCAAAAAGGGGGAGATTGTAAGAGCAAGTTTTGCCCAGAAGGTTTTGGACATTGTTGGACAAAGCAGAAGTGGAACTAATATTGTTTTCGAGTATAAACAGATACTTAGGTTCCAAAAGAATGGAGTTTGCAAGTAGAAGGTCAAAGGACAACTCACTGCAGCACAGCTGCAGTCATCTACCGAAACCTTTGAAGGAAGACGACCCCTAAAAATGTAGTCGAAGAAAAAGTCTCTCTCGAGTAAAAGCGCAATGAGGAGAAAGCTGAAGCTGGTCGAAGACTTAGTCTTTTTACTAGTTTCTCTTTATTTTCTTGAGTCGTAGGAAAAACCGTACTATTAAGAGGGGTTTGCTAGTTGAGATCTTAGTCGAAGTGAATTTTCTCTGCTCAACCTAAACCCACAAAAACCTACAGAGAGAAATCTTACTGAGTCGAGTAAATAGCTCAAAGGCAAAGTCATCGCACTTCGTGCCTTCGAGAGAGAGCTCGTTCGGTAAGTCAGCTTACTTGTTCCTCAAGTAAAGTTGCGCATTGATTGGAATCCGACCGTTGTGGACACGCGTCAAGCTGTCGCATCGGGTCACTTCCGTCATTTTTCCCATCGGGATCGCCAACTATAAATACCCCGCACCTACCCGCCATTTCGCGTTGGCTGCTCCACTGAAGATTCTAAGACAGAAGTCTGTGAGCATCCCAAGAGAGATTCATCGAGAGAAAACCAAAACCCAAGTCTGAACTGAGTTGAGCTATTCACAGAGACTTAGGTTGAGATTAGCCGATCTTTTTATCTTGGAGAACTGCAAGTCTCCTAGACGGTTAGGCGTTGCCTGTCAAGCAGTCGAAGAGTAATTGTCACTGCTGAAGGAAGTTTGTAAAGGTCTCGGAGATGTCCTGAATCATCTACCACGAGTGAAAACTGGACAAGCTCGAGGAGTTTGTTGCAGTGGAGAATAGGACGGAGAGAGTTTTGCTCCAGGTGTTCAATCACCAGTCCCTCCAACCAGACGTAGCACTTTGCAGAGTGTGAACTGGTTTACCAAACATCGTCGTGTCAGGCTCGTTTTCCTTCTACCATTTACATTAAGTATTTACTCGTTGCCTGCTTGCCTTAGATGTTTTCCTTCGTCCCCAATCCTTTCGAGCCATGCATTACTTTCGATACTGTATTTCCTTCGAGATGCCTTAGTCCTTCACAGTTTGCATGAATTCCTTCTAAGTTCTTTAGAATTTTTAGAAGTGATCATTCACCCCCTCCCCCTCTGATCATTCTTGAGCTTTCAGAGAAGCTAGGCCTATCGAAGACTAGCATCTTCAAGCGATCTTGCAGCAGTAGATGAGAATAGCCAACGTTTATAAGGTTGTATTAATAATGATATATATATAGCAGTAATAACATCAAGTCCCGAGATCCTTTCTCGACATCCCGGCGAGTAAGCAATCCCGGGAACCATATCAACAATTCATAATGTAGCAATAATGGTTCAAGTTGTAGTTGCGGATACGGATACAACACCGAGTGTCCTGTTACCGTGGGCACGGGTACGAGATCCTTTCTCGACATCCCGACGAGAAAGCAATCCCGGGAACCATATCAACAATTCATAATGTAGCAATAATGGTTCAAGTTGTAGTTGTGGATACGGATACAACATCGAGTGTCCTGCTACCGTGGGCACGGCTATTCGAATAGGTTTCATCCCTGCAGGGGTTGCACTACTGTTACCCTACACGCTCGGACCCCTGGGTCTCGTACACCTTATTCAGGCATGTCTGAGCAAGGAAATCCGACATGATGTAGTCCTAACTAGACTCATCAGAGAGGTCCCTGCCGATCTAAAGTCCTAAGCGCTCGGGGGTCTTGGGCCTTCGCCCCTCGCACTCCGGGTCGTTGTGTACAGGGTGGATCCGGCGCCTCAGCACAATCCGACCATGCCACAATGTTGAACTGGACGTCTTTCAAAGTTGCCGATAGAATGTACGGCGGCGAGGGGCCTACACCCATAATCCCACGTGGAGGTAGCGCGTATAGGCCAGTGGCCATCTCAAATCACTGACACCGATCCATTAAGCATTTTATTAACAACTCACGGAGACGACCGTGATCGTCGCTCCGACTGAGTAACACAACAGACAACGAGAAGTATCCACACCACCTCTCTCTCCAGGTGATATGTGACTGCCCTGTCGTCCCGTCATATCTCGCGGGTACCCTTAGGGGTGTCCCGTCTCCTCACCTTAAATCGCGAGCAACCTGGGAGTCACTCGACTTTTATGGTTCAATGGGTATATCACGGAGAACGATCAAGGCCCGGGCACACCACACACCGGTCGTACCCGCCTACCCCGTTGTCCCGTCGCAATACCTATCGCGGGCACCGTTGGGTCACCCGACTCCTTACCTTGTCTTGCGTCCGATGAAGTTGCAATAATTTAAAGTTCCCGCTTTCACTCCCCAGAGTGATCGCGGCCCGATTACTAAGCATAGCAGATGGACAAGAGTGTAGGGCCAACTGATGAGTAAATATTCTAAGCAGCATAGGACAAGTTAGGGTACAATAGTAAAGGGGCGAAAAAGACAGTTAATGCAATGGAATAGGAATAATAGCAGTAGCAGCAACAATACCTAATGCAAGAATAGTACGGAAAAGGTAGGTGATATATGGGAGACGGGAAGGGCTCTGATTGCCTAGAAGCGCAACAGTAGTTGTCATACCCGATGGTGTCGTCGGCGGCAGTATTGGGGTCTACCAAAGAATAAGAGGGGAGAAACATTAAATACACGACAATAATAGAAACACATATGAAATACATGGAAAATGTTAAGCTAGGGGGAGCTAACGCGGTGCAACACGTTAGAGACGAAACGAGAATTTAATCGGCTATTTTACCGGCTCCGGGTGATTACCGGACAGACGATCTGAAGGGGGAAAGTCTCAGGTTTGATATGTTAGAGGAGGGTGATGGGTATGTGGGTGACGTATTCTTATCCACTGTATTATTTTGATCAACTTTCATGTATAATTTATTTTGATCTGGCTTACGATATAAAAGATATTCAATTTCAAAGTTTAAATCACTATAATCATTTTCTGAAATTTCTTTATTATTATTAAATCAACATTATCCAGAAGATTATCCAAAATAGTGTACTAACTAGTGGGACCTACATGTCATAGGCAGTGACAATTAAATACTTTTATTTAATTAATTAAATAGCAAGGGGTCCACCTGTCATATTTGTTACTATTTTTGATTTCATTTAATTTAATTAAGCCAGTGGGACCCAACTGTCATTGAGACAGAGACATAATTAAGCAATTTAATTAATTAGAGAATTATCTTAAGTGTTGGGCCCACATGTCATAGACTCGAAGGGGTATTTCCATTATATTTAAACAACAACTAATTAATCGTGGTTGGGCCCACATGTAAGCGACCCATTTGGGTTAATTAACCCCCCCCCCCCAACAGGTGGGGTTCACCTGTCGGCGACACAGACCACTGATGGCTTCTCGCCCCTCGTTGGTTACCCCAAGTGGAAGGTTGAGATGTAGCTAGAAGAAAATTTCCCTTACACGAGGACTATAAGGTTTATTGAACCAAGAGGATGAGACGTGTCAAACGTATCTACTTTTCCAAACACTTTTGCTATTGTTTTGCCCTCATTCTTGCATGATTTGAGCTAAACTAACCCAGACTGACGTTGTTTTCAGCAGAGCTGCCTATATGGTTTTATTGTGCGTATGAAAATGGATTTTTAGACATCTCAGAATATTCCCAGAAAAAATACAGAAAATCCACGCACCCGGAGGGACCCAGGACCAGAAGGTGGGCCAGAGGGGAGCCAGGGGGCCCCAGGTGCCTAGCTGGAGCGGCCACCCCCCTGGCCACGCCGGGTGGCCGCCTGGTGATGGCTTCTCGCCCCTCGTTGGTTACCCAAAGTGGAAGGTTGAGATGTAGACAGCAGCAAATTTCCCTCAGTGAAGATACCAAGGTTTGTCTCCAACAACGACAGGAAGGTGACAACGGCGCCAGAAATTGCTTTGGTGGCGCGAGAGTTGACGTGGACCTGCACACACAACAGATAACTTTGCTCCCAATGAGTTCAGAGAGGTTGTCAATCCCTCCGGCCTTGTTGTTTACAAATGATCAAACACACGGGATAATAATGATAGTGATAGCAATGGAAAGGTAAATAAAGAAGGAAATAAATAACGGGTGTAAACAGTATTGGAAATATGGACCGGGATCCCATGATGTTCACTAGTGATGTCTCTCTCCCAAAAGACGATAAAATAGCCATGCGAGGTAAACAAATTACAGCTGGGAAATTGACAGGATTATGTGCGCAAACCAATGCTAACTATGCTATAAAGAAAGGCAGAGGCTCAAAAGCATGGGCGGTACGCCAAGACAAGTAGACCGAAATCCATCTGCATCTACCTACTAATCATCCACCTTGAGATATCTATCCAGAACATCTCGCTGGTATTAAGTTGTGAATCCCACCCAAAGTGTAAACTCAAAGCAACAGACAACTGCATTAAATAACTTTGCGTAAAGTAAGCAATCCTTGCACCCGCAAGTACATGCACCGTTGTTTTCTCCCTTGTGGCAACAACACATCCCCTAGACTCATGTTTCTGTCACTCAAGCTAGTCATCGGGGGGCATGAACCCACAATCATGCATAACGCTCCCTCTTGGAGTCACTACCTACTACTTGGCCAAAGCAATAAACAGCAACAGAGAACATGCAAGAATTACTCAAGAACATAAATATAAAAGAAGAGAATCAAATATATTACTCAAACACAATCTGAACATGGTCTCATAATCCATCGGATCCCAACAAACTCAACATAGCAACAGCAGAAAGATTACATATGTGCCTCGATCATGTAGGGAAGCTCACGATGTCTAAACCATGAAGAACAAAGAGGGGAGGTGAACATCACATAACTACTGATCATAGACCCATGGTGCAAGGTGGACTACTCACGGTTCATCCGGGAAGCATCCATGGTGGTGGAGAAGCTGCCGGAGGTGGTTCCTCCCTCGGGCAGGGTGCCGAGAAGATGTCTCCTAGTGCTCCCGATCTTGGAAGCGAGGCGGCGGCGGAACAGAGGAGAGATCGCGAAAAAGGGTTCTGTCCCCGAGGGTTTCTCGTCATGGGGAATAAATAGGCGAAGGGGGGCAGCCAGAGGTGGACCAGGGGCCCCAGGCGCGCCCCTGGCGCGGCCTAGGGGGTGGTCACGCCAGGTGGCCGCCTGGGCCACCCCTGGCCCCCTCTAGCCCCACTAGGGCTCTTATGGAAGGTTCCCGTACGCTGATTTTTCCTATATTTTTCCCGGAAATTTTCGGGCACTTTAAATAATGGGAAAACCTGAAATACAAAAACAGCAGAAAACAGGAACTGGCACTGGGGTGCACTGAGTTAATACGTTATTCCAAATATGATCAAAAGTGTATGGAAGTGCATCAATATCATAGCAATATGACACAAAAGAGGCATGGAGCAAGCAGAAATTATAGATACGTTTTGGACGTATCAACATCCCCAAGCTTAATTCCTGCTCGTCCTCGAGTAGGTAAATGATAACAAGCATAATTTTTGTGGTGACATGCTACCAACCATATAAGAACTTTTAAGTAAAGCAATCAAGGTATGTAATTCAATTCAAGTCATAATAGGGAAGAGTCTATATTAGCAATGCAACAAGCAACATAAGAACATAAAGGTGCAAGAGCTCTCGCTGTCAGTGACTCGAATGTCTCCAAATGGTGTTTGCGTGCAAGAAAGGGGTTAGGGATATATGAGAAAAAATATTTTTATGTTGATAACTCAATCTACTAAAGTTTCACACTTGTTCTTCTTTGTAATCTTATCTTGACTCATCCCCAAACCACTAGCCAGGTACAAGTCAAAATGATCCACTCCTTTTTGACATTTTGAGCAGTCATGCAATGGATGAGCATAAGCAAGAAAGTTGACACTTAGGATGGAAAAGAGAGAATATGGTGGAGGAGGAAGACAAAAAAGTGAGAAAGTCTCACATCAATGAGGACAATCACAGGCGAGAGAAAGCCAAATGATAGATATGATGTGAGGAGTAGGGATTGCCATGCAACGGATGCACATATGAGCTAAGGTAAGCTCTCCAATGGAACTAGTGGGAGTGCATCCAACTTGCTTGCTCAAGAAGACCTAGAGCTCATTTGAGGAGGCTCATCATTGGAATATACAAGCCAAGTTCTATAGTGTGAAGGTCCCCACATAGCTATATGCATGAATGATAATCTCTATGGAGTACAAGATATAAGATGGAGTACGAGTGTGGATATTTCAAAAGGAATAGTAGTGTGCCCCCTTCTCTCTTTTTATTAATTTTTCTCTTTTTTCTATTTTTTGTATTTTTTTTGGTGGCCTCAATGGCTCTTTCTATTTCTCTCATTTGTCCTCTTTGGGATCTTTTGATTTTGTCCTCTTTGGGATCTTTTCCTCACTTTAGGGGCAACACTCTATATATTACAAGAAGTATAGAAGATCTTTCACACTTTACAAAAGTACTAAACATAAAGAAAAGAAAACTATCATGATGTATGCAAATGTATGCCTCTGCCAGTGTAGCAGGATATGCAATGATACTAGCGCGTCATGTAGCAATGATTAGGGCAAGGCCCAACTAGCATGCGGCTCATCGATCAAGCAAGTAGCATGTATGACATGAAGATCAAGTCATGAGAAGGTGGATGTTGCATGGAAATGTATCTCGGAAAGGCTATGGAAATGCCTTGATAGGTAGGTATGGTGGCTGTTTTGAGGAAAGATATAAGGAGGCTTATGATGACAGAGCGT
The DNA here is from genome assembly GCA_950022295.1 of Bromus sterilis. Taxonomy (NCBI): domain Eukaryota; kingdom Viridiplantae; phylum Streptophyta; class Magnoliopsida; order Poales; family Poaceae; genus Bromus; species Bromus sterilis. Next base: position 445,113,852 of record OX465595.1, on the reverse strand, counting down.
ATCGTGCCAAGGGTTTGGATGCACCGGCGAAGTATGCGCCAACTCTCAAGGTGAGAAAGGGAAATTCACGGTACCGAAGAGGCTAGAAAAAGTATAGGTGGGTGGAAGTGTCAACTTTCGAATACTCACATTAGTCCGAAGAACTCATGCACTTATTATCGGTAACTCTCAATCTAATAAGGAGGTTCACAAAGAGATAAGTACCCCGAGGAGGAGTGTATGGGGATTTGGTTATCCTTGCGCATCCTCGACTCATGGTACGTGAGTATACTCTGATATTCGATCCCTCCAAAGAGTAGTGATCCTTCTAGTCGCTAAAGTTCTCAACTAATTTTGTAAGTTTTGAAAATAAACACGGATTGCCCAAAATACGACATCTACCACTAATAGGCTAAAGCTCTTGACACCAAAAGTACAAACATTACTCATAGCAATACCTCAAAACTATTGCAAGTTACTACTACAATTTAATAGCAACCACGATTACCTACTTCAAGTCAAGACACAAAACTCAGTGCAACATGCAAACTCTCTAAACAAGATAAACATGAAAACTTAAGAGAGTTCCAGCAACATACTAAACAAAATATCTTTAAAAAGATAAGCATGAAAACTAAGAGCTAAACATGACAGCAGCTATGAAAAAGATAAAGAACACACACAACAAAGATAAGCATGAAGAATCCTATGATGTGTTCTAGATTTTGAAAGTGGAGCGTGTTTCTCTCCCACACAAAGAAAGCTGGGTTCTAACTTGTTATGAACAGCAAGCAAATCTAAATAAAACTAAAAAGGAAATAAAGAGCGAGACGCTCCAAGCATAGCACATAACACATTAAGTGATAAAAATATAGTGGAACGAAAGACGAACTGATAATTGTTGATGGAGGAGGGGATGCATGGGGGCATCCCCAAGCTTAGACGCTTGAGTCTCCTTGAATATTTCTTGGGGGTGCACGGGGGCATCCCCAAGCTTGAGCGTTTGACCCTCCTGAATCTTCTTTCATCATCTTCCCTCGCACACTTGAAAACTCCCTTCATACATAACTCATCATAATCTGATTAGCGAGGTTAGGACCCATAATAAAATAGTTTTTTCTCTACTGGAAATAAGAATAATATTGAAGAGCTACTGTTTCTCTAGATTGGCAAAAAGTTTTTGCAAAGAAAAAGCAAGCTTAAGGTTTGCAAAACGAAGAAAAGGCAAAACAGGACAGAATCTGTGAAAAACAGACCAGCAGGTAGTAAAGAATTTTTTAGGGATACTTCTGCAACTCAAATCAAAAAACTCAGAACATACGAAAGTTTCGTGATTGTATAGAGCACGCTGTGTAAAAAATCATCTCAAAAAGATGAACTGGGATTTTTGTATGATTTTTCCTGTCACGAGGACAGAATCTGTTTTCTGGACAACATGTCACAACTTTCACTTCCCTTGTCATACGAGGCTATAATTGGCACAAAGCTTGAAAAGTAAAGATACAATGATGTTGCTACAGTAGTAACAATCATCAAGACCACTAAAACAGAAGGAAAACAAAAAGGAAAACCGAAATTCGTTGCGGGCTGCCTCCCGAAAGCGCTTCTTTAAAGCCATTAGCTAGGCTTGATGCAAAAAGATCAAGTCTTATCAATAAAATAACTAGCCCGTGTGACGGACTCAAAAGGTAACTTAATCTTCTTTCTAGGGAAGTGTTACATCCCTTTCTTGAGAGGGAATTGGAATTTTATAATACCTTCTTTCATATCAATAACAGCACCCACGGTGCGAAGAAAAGGACGTCCCAAAATAATTGGACAAGAAAGTTCACATTCAATGTCCATAATAGTAAAATCAACGGGAACATAATTGTCATTGACAATGATAAGAACATCATTGATCTTCCCCAAAGGTTTCTTTACGGAAGAATCGACAAGACGAACACCAAAAGAACAAGGATCAAAAGGTTTCAATTCAAATATATCATACATTCTTTTGGGCATAACGGAGGTACTAGCTCCAACATCACATAAAGCATAGCAAGAGAAATTATTCAACTTAATTTTCATCATAAGATCCCAACCATCTTCTAGCTTCCTAGGTATGGAGGCTTCTACCCTAAGCTTCTCCTCCCTAGATTTAATGAGAGCATTAGTGATATGCTCCGTGAAGGCGAGATTAAGCGTGCTAGTGTGGGGGTCTCTAGACATCTTGTGAAGGAAACGAATAACTTCAGAAAGTGTGCAATTATCAAAATCAAGGTCACTACTATCAAGTAAAGTGGTAGTGTTGTCCTTTAGGCTCACTTGTTTGGTAGCTTCTATAGTCATAGGAGTTTATTCTTGTACGGTTGAGGTCATAGCATCACCATTAATAGGTCCTATGGGACTAGGGGTGCATTGGGTGCTAAGAGTTAGGATATCCTCAACAACTTGGATAGTAGCAATGGTATGGTGTGTGGGAAGGCTCTTAATTCTATCTTCTTCCCCCTTTTCTCTAGCCCATCTCTCTTTAAGTTTAGCCAGCATCCTAATGTTTTCATTAATTTGCACTTGAATAGCATTCATAGGAGTGACCTTCCTCTCCTTAAGAGGAGACGTTCTAATTTTAAGCAATTCTACTTCATGGGCTAAATTTTCTACCTTCGACGAGAGATTATCTAATTTGTCTAGTTTTTCCTCTACACTCTTGTTGAAGGATTTTTGGGTAGTGATGAAGTCTTTAAGCATACTCTCTAATTCAGAAGTGGAGTTCTTGGTGCTAGGATAAATGCTGTTGTTCCCATAGTTTTTGGAGAGGAACGATCTAGGATTGCTACCAAAATTATTCCTATAAGCATTGTTGTTGAAGTTGTTTCTAGAGATAAAGTTCACATCTACTTGATCTTGAGCAATCAAAGAATTTAAAGGAACATCATGAGTATCAATAGGAGATTGCTTGGTAAGTAGAGACATAATCAAGTCAACTTTTTCATTTAGGGAGGAAATCTCCTCGACAGAGTTTACCTTCCTACCTGTTGGAGCTCTTTCGGTGTGCCATTGGGAATAGTTGGTCATCATCTCATCGAGTAGTTTTGTGGCAGCACCAAGCGTTGTTGACATAAAGTTTCCTCCCGCGGCCGAAGCTAACAATTTCCGCGAGGTAAAGTTCAAGCATGCATAAAAAGTTTGGATGACCATCCAAGTAGTCAAACCATGCGTAGGACAATTCTTAACAAGATATTTCATGCGTTCCCAAGCTTGGGCAACGTGTTCAATATCCTATTGCTTAAAATTCATTATATTACTCCTCAATTGGATAATCTTAGCTAGGGCGTAGTACTTCCCAATAAAAGCATCCTTGCACTTATCCCAAGAATCTATGCTATTCCTAGGCAAGGATTGAAACCAGAATTTAGCTCCTCCTCTCAAGGAGAAAGGAAAAATCTTAAGCTTAACAATATCCCCATCTACTTCTTTGTACTTTTGCATATCACTGAGCTCAACAAAATTATTTAAGTGCAAAGCAGCAGCATTTCCAGCACCGGAGAATTGATCTTTCATAACAAGGTTCAGCAAAGCAGGTTTAATCTCATAAGAAGGTGTTTAAGTGGCGGGTGGAGCAATAGGAGTGCAGATAAAGTCACCTTCGTTATGACTAGTGAAGTCACACAACTTGGTGTTCTCGGAGGAACCCACAGCAACAACAAGCAAGATAACTTTTTTTTATAAAGGACACTAAAGCAAAAACTGAAAGGTAAACTAATAAGACTAAAAAGAAATGATAAAAGATAGTGTGCAACTCCCCTATCTTGAAGAGGGGAGTCCCCGACAACGATGCCAGAAATTGCTTTGATGGCTTCTCGCCCCTCGTTGGTTACTGATACGTCCCAAATGTATCTATAATTTCTGCTTGCTCCATGCATGTTTTGTGTGACTTTGCCATGTTTTCCTTGAACTTTCATACACTTTTCAACCAATTTGGATTAACCTATTAACTCAGTGCACCCAGTTGCCAGTTTCTGTTTTCTGCTGTTTTTGTATTTCAGGTTTTTCGGCCATTAAAAGTGCTCCAAAAAATCCGGAAAAATGAAATAAAAAATCAGCGTCACGGAAGCTTCCGGAAATACCAAAGGAGCGAAGGGGGGCCACCACCAGGAGGCCAGGAGGGTCCCTGGCGCGGCCCCACCCTAGGACGCGCCAGGAGGCCTCCTGGCTGCCTAGTGGGTCTCCTCGACACCCCCCTTCGCCTATATTTACCCCTCGGGTTGGAAACCCCTAATACGGACTCCTCTTTCGCGATCTCGCCTCTTTTCCGCCGCCGCCGCCGTTTCTAGATCGGGGCTGCTTGGAGAAGCCGCTCCGGCACCCTGCCGGGAGAAGCTACCCCCTCCGGGAGACCATCCATGGCCATGGACGCCTCCCGTATGTACCGTGAGTAGTTTCCCTTGGACCATGGGTCCGTGACCAGTAGCTATGTGATCTATCTCTCCCCCTTTTTGTGCCTCCACTTTCGAGTCCTCGTGAGCTGCCTCACATGATCGAGGCATCTATGTAATTTCTGCTGTTGCTATATGCTGAGTTTGTTGGGATCTGATGGATTATGAGACTATGTTCAGATTGTGATGAGTAATATATTTGGTTCTTCTCTTTTATATTTTTTTCTTGAGTAAATTCTTGCATGGTCTCCGTTGCAGTATTTTCTTTGGCCAAGTATTTGATTTGCAACTCCAAGAGAGAGCGTTATGCTCGATTGTGGGTTCAGCCCCCTGATGTTTAGCTTGAGTGACAGAAACATGAGACTAGGGGATGTGCTGTTGCCACCAGGGATAAAACAACAGTGCTTGTACCTGCAGGTGCAAGGATTGTTTACTTTACGCATGGTTCTTTTAATGCAGTTGTCTGTTGCTTTGAGTTTACACTTTGGGTGGGATTCGCAACTTAATACCAGCGAGATGTTCTGGATAGATATCTCAAGGTGGATGATTCGTAGTAGATGAAGATGGATTTCGGTCTACTTACCTTGGTGTACTGCCCATTGCTTTTGTGCCCTTCCTTTCTTTGCAGCATAGTTAGCATTGCGGTGCCTTCATAATCCTGTCAATTTCCCAACTGTGATTTGTTTACCTCGCTAGTACTTTTATCGTCTTTTGGGAGAGAGACATCACTAGTGAAAATCACGGGACCCCGGTCCATCTTCATATCATTGTTTACACCCTCAATTTACCTTCAGTCTTTACTTTCAGTTTCCACTATTATTATCGCTTGCGTGAATCCTTTGTAAACAGCAAGGCCGAAGGAATTGACAACTCCTCTGTACTCGTTGGGAGCAAAGTTATTTGTATCTGTGTGCAGGTCCAGGTGAGGTTAGCAACCTCGGCACCATTGTTCACTTTACCACCTTCTTGTATCTCTGCGAGTCCTACGAGAGACAAACCCTATCCTCTACATAGGGGAAATTTGCTGCTACTCTACATCTCACCTTCCACTTGGGGTAACCAACGAGGAGTGAGAACTATCCTCACCGTATCAAGCTAATTTCTGGCGCCGTTGCCGGGGACTCCAGTCTACAAGATAGGGGAGTTGCACACTATCTTTTATCTTTGCTTTTTAGTCTTGTTAGTTTACCTTTCAGTTTTTACTTTTGTGTCCCTTATCAAAAATACCAAAAATACCTGTTACCTTGTCAGTAGTTACCACTATGGCTGGTCCTTTTGCCTTTGGTGAGGCAGAAGTGCTTTCATTTACTCAAATAGGGGGTGAAAGTTTGAAAGATGCTTAGTATAGAATTAATGATTCTCAAAAAAGAGCCACCAAGAAGCAATCCACTACTATCCTGCTTAGAAATTTTTATGTTGGGATTACTTCTTGGAATAGGTTTCTTTTAGACACTGTTGTTGGATATATGCTCTAGAGGCAAATAATATATGATTATTCCAATATATCTAAGCAAGTTCATAACCAGTTTCATACCGTGCTAGAACTGTGTCAGTGAAACAATGATGCAGGTGTGGTATAGAAACCCCCAGAGTTCCTAGTTAGCCTCTACATCGATAACTAGTTCATGGTCAACATGATGGTCGTGGTTTCGCGATCATGGACAATTAAGTCTCTTGACTATGAGATCACCTCACTGGTTAAGTGACGTGATGAACATTACCCAAAGTAAGCATTACAGCATGATCAAATCTTGTGAAGGTTCAGTCTTGTAATTACAGAACGTGGTAGAACGTTCCTTTGACCGTGAGTACGTGCATAATTGCTATCTTTCCGGATGCTTTGACCTACATCCCACCACCTGACTGAAATATGCGGGTCATAACGGTTGTATCTTGGGTATTCCGTGGAGATATGTTGAGGAGTACTGTTACAAGAGCGGGATTTGTCAATCCATATAATGGATAGATACTCAGGGCCCACTCGGTGAGATTCCATCCATAAAGCTGCAGCGTGTGACTAGGTCACGGGGATGAATATCACAGGAACGAGTGAATGAGGATTAGTTCAGAACGAGGTTGAACCAGACATGCATAGGATGTCATTGATCGAATCTCGGAACAATCCAGTATCGCTGACAAAGGGAATGCTATACGGCGTAAGTTCCAATCGGTGTTTGATATCCGGAATGCACAGGGGTCATTATGGGCATCCAGGTCCCGCTGATGATCATTGACCGTAGCCTCATCTCGGTCATGACTGGAGTGTTCTCGGACCGTAGGGTAACACACTTAAGGGCTCGATGAAATCGGAGACCTTTTCGAAACCATCGGAGTAACCAGAGAATAAAGGAAACAACATCGGAGAAGTACCGTGTTGAACCGAACAAGTTCGGAGTGAACCGGAAGGTGTTCCGGAGCACCGGTAAATGGAATATTATGTTTTAGTTATTAATAATTGAATTAATAATTAAAATCATTTTATTTCTAATTAATATGTGCAATGGGCCGTAGTGGAGAAAAAGGCCCATTAGGGGAAGAAATAAAAGGGAAAAAGAAAAATAAAAAAAGGGGAGTGGGGGGGAGGCGCCATGGGCCCTAGGGCCCATGAGGGTGGCGCCCCCTCTCCCCCTTGGCCGGCGCCCCCCCTAGCATGTGGGATAGTCCCACATTGCTAAGGGAGGGGGGTTGACTCCCTCCCCTACCCCTATATAAAGAGGCCATGGTGCACATATTTAATTAAGCCAAATACACAATAAATCGGATTAAATTAGTATTTACTCCGAATTGAGATCGGTTTTCTCCGGTCTTCTCCCCTCCCTTGTCTCTTTCACGGTGGGCTCCCTAGTGTGAGCCTATAGTGGAATTGAGGCTTCTCTGCTAGAATCGGAGGCCGTGTCGTGCTGCCGAAGCTCCGTCCGGAGGTGTGCTTCCGCCACCTTCGCTGGATCGGAGAACGGAGGTCGTCATTGAGTCTCGTACGTGTGCGAGTACTACGAGGTGCTACACGTGTGGCACTACACCCATCCGGGTGCTCAACACAGCCAGGGGGCTGTGAAACTTGATCGGCTACATCAACCACGTTTGCGGGAACGTTTCCCGCGCAACGGACTACACCCCGAGGTATGTTATTTCCGAACTCTTTTCCGTTACGGTGATACGGCTAGCTAGATCTTGGGTTATGGGAACGCTAGTTAGAAAAAATTGTGTTTTCTGCTGCGAACCCCAACAGTGGTATCATGAGCTAGGTCTATGCTTAGTATTACTGTACGGATAGAACACATCGGGGATGTGGGTGTTGATTGTATGATTGTTACCCTCCCACGTGTACTTGTTCACATCTGCGGCATTGTTTGATGAAGCGTCCCCCGACCGACCTTACGCGTACGCTTACGCGAGACTGGTTCCACGCTTGACATACGGCTTGTACCGTATAAAGTGGTTGGGGGGTGTCTGTCTCTCTACTTTAGCAGATGTGGCATTTGCAACGGAGGGCCCCGTGCGGGGTGTAACAGAGACAATCGTATGGTTGACGTTGTGATTGACTCGTAGGTTAAAACCTGTTTAACTATGAAAGCCCTAGCAGCCACGTAAAACTTGCAATATACAACTAGACCGTCTAAACCTTGTATTGCTAAGTGGGGGCTATCATTCGTTTGTTTGTGATGTAGCGATAGCTTTGCTATGTGTTACTAGTAAGTAGTAATCGTCATCATAAAACAAACTAAAATGGAGACACTGTAGACTTAGTGTTGCCATAGCTCAGACATATTAAAACTTGCTAGTATAGGATACACGACGGTAGCATGTGATAAGATGATCCCTTAACAAAGCCAAACACAAGTATTCTACCGAAGTGTGCACCGCCTGGAAGGTTCTCCCATATGGCTTGATGCTCCGTACATACCGGAGTTGTCCTACATATTCAATGGAGTTCGCATGAGGTTGGGTTCGGCAAGCCTGGCATATGCAGATATGGCCTTGCTGAGCAGCATATAACATGGAGGTTAATTTGGCGAGCCTAGCATATGCAGATATGGCCTCGGAATATTAGAGATCGAAAGATCGAGCATGAGTCACAGTACATATAAGATAATGTGATCGCACAAGTTGTTGTCTACCTTTGAAACTGACCCGTCGGCCGTGTGATATTCGGGGTCGGGCAGTGAATCTGGATCATGTAATCACTAAAACATCCTAGGGATGAATTTTTTTAGTGCGAGCTCATTTATAATATGATTATATGAACTCATTGTTGTGAACTGGTCTTAATTGTGTTCCTTGCAATTATGTTTGTAGAAAATGAATGCACTAGAGCAATGTGAACTATCTTTCTTCATGGAAGGTGAAAGACTTAGAGAAAATGGGTCAAACTTTGCTGACTGGTACTTACGCCCTAGGACGTCGCTCAAGAGAGCAAACATCTTGTTTACAATAGAAGTGCATGTGGAAGAACATCCGGACGATCATGTTGGCGATCAAGGGATACCTGATCATTATGCTCGCCGACAGAAATGCTCCGTAGTCAGGAATGTCATGATCTTCAGCATGCCAGAGGTTTTGGGCATACAGTTTCAGGACACTGGCTCATATGACATGATGGACACGCTAAAGACAATGTTCGTACGTGTGTTCAGATTTGCCATTTTTGAGTTAGAAAGCAAGTTTCTATCTACAAAGATGGAAGAACGCACAAGCCTTGGTGATCACTTGGACAGGATGCATGAGATGTACCTGACCCTGGTGGAGGACTATGAATATTGGACAATGAACAAAAGCAACACATAAGAGTTTGCAATAAACACGTTATTGAACTCACTCACTCCGAGTTATGGTGATTATGTTCATAGCTATGTCGGAAGAGGAGCTAATATGAGTCTTTAGAACTTCATGACTGGTCTCTTGGCCGCGGACATTGCTCCTATCGAGGATGCAGAAGTCGTGGATGGAGAAGGTATATACTTGATATACTTTATAAATGTTTACTCCCTTATACAACATTTGCAGTAAATGAGTATCTGATACTTATTCTGTTTTATGAAAACAGGACCTGCCGTTGCATGGACGGGAAGAGGTGAAATCGAGGATTGATGGGTATCAAGTCAGTTGATGGCCAGCATGGATTCCGCCGAGACATCTATCATAGGAGATACTTAGAGTATTAGATAAATCTTATGTAATCATTATAGTATGAACACTTAGTTGTGTGTCTTGCCTCTCGCGAGACAAAGTTATTCATGTAATGAGACAAGTCAGTTGTTCCATCTTTATGAATAAAAGTGTGCTTATACTTTGGTTACGTCTTGATTTATGATATGATAGAAAGCATTTATAATACTGCTATTATTGTCAAGAAATATTCAATGTTTAATGATAAAGTTGTCTTGATTATAACAAGTCAAAGATTTGATTGCATGAGGTGACTTCATAAATGATGAATTCATTAAATGTATGATCTATTAACTTGTGAGTTCATTATCGAATGAAAGTCATAACTTGATTGCATGAGATGGATTAGATACACGATCTATGAACCTCTGCAATAAATATAACCATGACAAGGTTCTAGCAAGTAGAACTTGTGCCAATCATTATACATAAATGATGTACTAAATGGGCACGTGATTTATCAATAAAGACTTCATATGATTAATTGAAAGTTGTATTCAATTGACATCATAAAACTGAGATTCAGGAATCACAGTGAGAAGTGAGAATACAAGGATACATATCACTACGCTACGATCCGAAGTGATAAGTATTGATATTGACATAATGGGAGACTTGTGGAAGTTGTACCACAAACTACGATGGAAGTTGAAAGTGCTAGACTACTTAAACCATTCGTAGTCATACTAAACCGTAGTATGGTCTAAACGTTCTTCCCCCTAGCACTATAGTTATTGTCGAATAAGGTTGTTTAATTCATTAAGTTTGAAACACCCACTTCATGAATAGGAAACCATCATGAATCTAACGAGACATGATAGCTCCATAACTGATGGTGTCATAAGGTTTCTTAAAAGAAAGAATTTCTTTGTAATAAAACTACAAGCAATTGAAATTACATATTCTCCCCGAATAGCAAAATGTGTGTTGCTTGATTGGTAATGCGAGAAGAAGTCTCTCGACACGGATCCAATGGGAGATAATGGAAACTTTGACCGGGGTATTGGACCGTGCCTTCAGAATATCAGAGTATTGCAACGGAAGCATGTTCCGCTGTAATGAAACTGTATAAGGAAGGATATGCCATAGATGGTTAATCTTGGTATATGAATTGAAGCCATTGTTGAATTTAGAAGGTTGTCATGAATACGTTCTGTACAGAACAATAATCATGAGTCTTCTTAATAAAACAATAAAGAATAGCATTGCTTGAAGACACAAAGGAATGATGGTAGCCTAGAACACGAGGAGAAATGAAATAATATTGAGTTACATATAGGATGGTGATGGCTTCTCGCCCCTTCGTTGGTTACCCCAAGTGGAGGTTGAGATGTAGTGCAGCAGCAGTTTTCCCTCGGTGAAGATACCAAGGTTTGTCTATAGCAGGACTCCAGAGATGATAAGTAGGTGTCAGCGGCGCAACTGACGCGGACCTGCACACAGACACAGATAACTTTGTTCCCAACGAAGTTCAGAGAGGTTGTCAATCTCTCCGTCTCTTGTTGTTCACAAGGATAAAATGCAAGGGATAATGATAGCAAGTAAAAGCAGTAAAGTAAATATAGCGTGGAAACAATAATGAGGATATGGACCGGGATACATGATGTTCGCTAGTGATGTCTCTCAACCAAAAGACGATAAAATTGCTATGCGAGGTAAACAAATTACAGAAAGGCAATTGACAGGATTATGAACGCACCGCAATGCTAACTATGCTACAAAAGAAAGGACGAGGTTCAAAAGCACAGGCAGTACGCCAAGATAATTAGACCGAAATCCATCTGCATCTACCGAGATGATTAGTAGTAGATGCAGATGGATTTCGGTCTACTTATCTTGGCGTACTGCCTGTGCTTTTGAACCTCGTCCTTTCTTTTGTAGCATAGTTAGCATTGCGGTGCGTTCATAATCCTGTCAATTGCCTTTCTGTAATTTGTTTACCTCGCATAGCAATTTTATCGTCTTTTGGGAGAGAGACATCACTAGCGAACATCACGTATCCCAGTCCATATCCTCATTATTGTTTCCACGCTATATTTACCTTACTGCTTTTACTTGCTATAATTATCCCTTGCATTTTATCCTTGTGAACAACAAGACCGGAGAGATTGAAAACCTCTCTGAACTTCGTTGGGAACAAAGTTATCTGTGTCTGTGTGCAGGTCCGCGTCAGTTGCGCCGCTGACACCTACTTATCATCTCTGGAGTCCTGCTGGAGACAAAACTTGGTATCTTCACCGAGGGAAAACTGCTGCTGCACTACATCTCAACCTTCCACTTGGGGTAACCAACGAAGGGGCGAGAAGCCATCACATATACTCATATTCCATTACTCTGATTTGTGACTTGGTGCTTTCAAGTTCACCTAGAACGTCATACATGTTGGTGTCATTAACATGCATTCACAATTCAGATTCCATAGAATGAAGTATGGTGTATTGGACAGTCATTGTAACGCCCCCAAAATCAATCCGTGTACAGTAATCATACACGCAGGGTACACGGCTGAGATTAGGGTGCCACGGTGATAATATCACAGCACAACACTAAACACAAAAGGATAAACAAATATGTTACAATAGAGGGGGTCACGCGGACCCGAATACATAAGTCATACAAACCATAATATCTGAGTACAGACATAGTTAGTCAAGTTTTGCCTTAAGAAGGCTAGCAGAAATCACATCAGAGATACAGATCGAAAAGGCGAGGCCTCCTGCCTGGGAGCCACCGAACTACTCCTGGTCGACGGGGAACTCAACGTCGTAGTAGTCGCCTCCGGGGTACTCCTGCTCTTGGGCTCCAACGTCGGCTGCAACGGCCGATCAGGCAAAGCGAAAAGGGGAAATGAAGCAAAGGTGAGTATCTAGCATACCCGTGAGTCTTACGTCCGCTACTAAGCATTATGCATGGTATCAACGGAAAGAAGAGGCTGTATATATTGGACTGAAAGACAGAAATCCAGAGCAAGGGTAAGAAGCTAGGCCTAACGAAGACTAGCATCTTCCGACGATGTCTTGCAACATGAGGTAAGAATCACCCAACAGTTCATATAAAGCGTAAAGTAACAATGCAGCAGAAGTTGCTGCAGCATTGTATAATAGTAAGTTGTAATAATTAACAATGCCTCCAAGATCCCCTCCTCGACATCCCCACGAGGAAGAGAACCCGGAACCATACAGTTTAATAATAATAGTTTGTAGTGGTAAGATCCAGCTTCAGCATAAAGCGTCCTGTTACCGTGGACACGGCTATTCGAATAGATTAAACTCCCTGCAGGGGTGCACTGCTGTTCAGCCTGCACGCTCGGATCTCCAGGGTGGTGGGAACCTTGTTAGGGAACGCTCCACCAAAGCTATCCGACACGGCGCAGCCCATCCTAGGCTCAGCAGAGAGGCCATCCGCCGGACTAAATCCTATGCGCCAAGGGGTCTAGGTCCCTCACCCTTGCACTCTCCTGCACGGTGCGAGGCTGGCCGGGAAGCAAAAGCAAACACCACTCGCGAGAAAAGAAGACACACAACTTCCCGGCAATCAGACCGCGATACTGCTGACGTCTGAAGAGCTTTCGAATGAACTACGACGCAGGGGAGCCCATAACTCCTTATCCCACGTGAAGGTAGTGCGTACAGACCAACGGGCCTCTCAAGTCATCCACCGAACCATTTAGCATTTTATTAACTTGCGAGACAACCGTTATTGTTGCCTCGACTTAACTGTCCCGCGGACAACGACAGCAGCCAGGACCACCAGTTCATCGGTGCCTGCCCTGTCGTCCCACCAAGTCACTGCGGTTACCAACAAGGTGAACCATCTCCTTACCTTGTCTCGCGTGTGCTCCTGGAGGAGCTCGACTTTCGTGGTTTGGTAACTCTCGCGGCCAACGATCAGGGGCCAAGCACACCGGTACACTGGTCGTACCCTCCCTGTCGTCCCGTCGCAATACCACTCGCGGGCACCGTTGGGTCGCCCGACTTCTTACCTGAGGGACAACCGCTGTCCAGGACCCTATGGCGGTAAGACAAAGTCAGCCTCGAGTGGAGTACAAGGATTACTCCTTGATAGCTCACACTTGAGGTGACTAGGCATAACCCAGATAGGGGCCTTAGACGGTGTCTGCATGTACCGTACCTGGGCAGTTTATAATTATCGTATCCGCGTTCACTCCCCTGAGTGATCGCGGCCCTCTATCTAATCCTAGCTAACAATGCGCAGGGCTCACTGCTGAATATAATGTATAGATATAGCAGGCAGCATAGGATAAGGAAGGTACATCAAGTGCGACAAGGAAGGTACAGCGGTGTACGGCGAGCAGGCACGGCAAGGAGGGGAGCAGAGGGGGAAAAGGATGCTCACAAGGAGGCGGCGGCTGGAGGTGGTCTTGGTGGCCGGGGGTTCGTCGGAGTAGCGCGAATTTGGCGCCGGGGTAGACGGCGGCCGGCGGAGGTGGCTGCTCGATTTGTACGGCACAGCGGCCTCCGGCTCGAACGAAACGCAGGGGACGACGAGGACCACCACGTTGCTCCGCCTGGACACGTCGGCGTGGCGCGGGGAGCACGGCGACCGCTACGGGGAGCGCCCGGGCGTGAGGGAGATGGCGAGCGGCGCGAGGGGGTCTGGGAGGGGATAGGAGGGTGGCCAAGGGTTGCACGGGGGCTCAGCTTCCTTATCTCCATGGCGAGCCGGCGGATGAGGGGCACGACGATGACCATGGCCGTGGCACCGGCGAATGGGTGCCATGCCATGGCGGGCGTACGGGAGGAGGGGGATGAGTGGGGGTTGGTGGGCTGTGGGCCGGTTTGGCCCAGGGGAGAGGGGGTTTGGGCTGGGCCAGTGAAGGGGAGGGGGTTAGATAGGTTTTGCTTTTTCTTTATTTCTTTTCTCTTCTGTAATTTCTCTTTTGTATTTCTTTTATCTGTTTAACATTTTTGTAAAATATGTTAGGTGCCTCAAAATTGTAATAACAGTATATAGCAGTGCCACAAAAGTTTTTGCAGCCAAAGAAAATCATTAGATATTTCTTATAAATATTAAATGCCCAAAGTAAGGGTTTTAACCTACTGTTTGAATTGTTTGGAATTTTCTATAACTCAATAAAAACCCAAACCCATTTGGATTTGGTCCACTGAATATTTGTGATTTTATAAAAGTAGTTTTCACAATTTTTGGAGAAAGTTTATTTTGCACATTGGTTTTAATATTCCACCAAAGGCATTTTGAGATTTGATTTGATTTCAAATGTTTATGGGTTGGACTTTGTTTTGACCCATGATGATCAAGGCCCAAGGTTCACATTGCATTCAACAATAACAAAGGGGTATTGAATTTGAGCTGGACCAAGTTGATCAAACAAAAATTTTGAACAGTAGTGATCAACAGTAATGGTGATTACTGTTCACTGACAGTGAGAGTGTTACAGTCATTCATAAGTGACGGTGAGTACGATACTCATCATCATCTTCCTTAATTACGGAGTTATCTGGTGTATCTCCTAGCAGTTCTCGTATTATGTTTAGCAAGTCATTACTAACGAGTATGTCTCTAACGGTGTTGGTAATAATCAATGAAGTAAGACCCATATACCTTAAGTTCTACATCACACTAAAAGAGCCATAGTTTTAAACATTGGGTATGACATTATCTACATTGATATTTGCTAAGGCATGAAGATTAAGTTCATAATATGGAGTTCATGTTTTAAAACAATTCTGGAACTCCCACTTAGACAAACATCCCTCATAGTTTATTCTAAGTGATTACACGATCCTTGAAGAACATACCTCCCCCGATCGTCACGGCCTTCAGTATGTTGTCCAAGGTAGGCCATCATGCCAATCACATAATCTATGTGACTCATGCTCGACCTTTCGGTCTCTTGTGTCCCGAGGCCATATCATATACATATGTCAGGCTCGCCACCATACCCTATGTAATTTTTTGTTGTGTCATGCAAGGCCATATCATATACGTATGCCAGGCTTGCTACACCCATCTCTTGTGAACGTAAAAATGTTTGACATCCGTGTGACACGTGATGCCTCCAGGATGAAGAACTTTCCAGATGGTGCTCACTAGGGTAAGGACACTATGTTGGTTTTGTGAGGGATCATCCTATAATGCTACCGTCGTATATCTAAATTATTAGCAAAACATGATGCAACAATATAAATCATACTAACTATGATGCCCCCTGCAAATTAAAGTTTAGACACCTCTACTTTATCGTTTGCAAGTTTTACGTGGCTGCTAGGGCTTTCGAGATAGAACCGTTTCTATGCCTACGAACATACAACCACAACAACTCAGCAATTGTCTCTATTACACCCCTATAGGGGCCCTCCGTTGCAAACGCCTTCGCAAATCTAATGTTAGAGAGACAAACACCCCCAGAGCCACTTATATGGTACAAGCCATATGTCAAGTGTGGAACCAGTTTCGCGTAAACGCGTAAGGTCGGTCAGGGTCGTTTCATCAGGACATTGTCGCAATGCTAAACGAGTACACGTGGGAGGGTAACAATTGGAGAATTAATGACACATACTAGATGTTTTCTATCCGTACAATACATCTACGCATAGCCTTGCTCATGATACCACTCTTGGGGTTCGGGGCAGAAAACACAAAATTTTCATAACCTACGATACCCAATCCCAAGACCTATGCTATGGCGATGCAAGTAACGGATGCAATAGGTCACATACCAGTATGTAGTCCGTTAAGCGGGAAACGTTTCCGCGTGAACGTGGTTGGTGTAGTCGCATCGGCAATCCCCGATGCCGCGCAGCTCCACGATGACTCTAGTAGCCACCCGGTCCTTGAGACCGATGACGGGATTGCGTCCCCGTCGGAACATTGTTGGTGAAGACGCCACGATACGGCCACGACGATGAAGTAGTGCCACAAGTGTAGCGCCTCGCGGGATTACACACATACAGTGTACCCGACGTCCCTCTAGGCTCCGAACCAGGCGAGCAGCGGAAAGAAGATGGATTCGGATTCCGATTCCAGCAGCACGACGGCGTGCGTATAGTTGAGAAATCCCTAACCAATTGTAGACTCCAAAAAAGGGGAGTCCACTCGAGGAAGGAGAAAGAAGGGAGAAAGATGAGAACTTGTCTCAAAATTGGATGAAAGAAAAAGGGCACCCTACCTCTCCTTATATAGGCCAAGGAGGGGGGCAACCACCCTCAACTTCCCATGTGGGACTAATCCCAAAGGGAGAGGGGGGTGACACACCAAGGGGGTTGGGCCCCTTCTCTTGGCGCCTTGGCCCAAGGGGGAGACTCCCTCTTCCCCTAATGGGCCTTTTTAGGCCCATATGCCTTTTCTTCCTTTATTAATTATATTTAATGATATTTAATATTTAATTCAGATAATTAAATAATAAAACATATTTAAACATTATTAAATAACATTTTGAACCTTTCAAAATTCCCAGAACAATTTCTAGCCTCCACCGGAAACAATTCTGGTGTTCTCTCTTATTTCTCCGGTGATCCCGAATCTATCCTTAATGTGTCGAATACCCTTAAGTGGGACACCCTACGGTCCGGGAAACAACAAACATGATCAAGACACTCTCTTGATCAATGACCATCGATTAGACTTGGTTACAATCCTAGATGGCCCCTGCGCTTCCATCGAATGAAACTTCATCGTTGTTGGATCCGTTTAACGTTGAGCATTATCCCTTTGTCCTGCGGTACTTTGCTTGTCCATGGTTTGATCGTTGGTAACCAATATACCTACTTCATACTTGTTACCGACAAACGTGTTTACTCGATATTGCAACCCCGTGACCTAGTCACACGTTTCCAAACTTTATGAGCGATATCATCGAGTGGGCCCAGAGTACCTATCCGTCACTCGGATAGACAAATCCCGCTTTGATCTATTTGCATACTCATCAACATATCTATTTCGGATTACCCAAAGTGCACCTTTATGGCCAACATATTTCAGTCAGGCGGTGGGTTACAAATCAAAGCATCCTCATAGATAGCAATTATGTATGATCATTCCGGTCAAAGGATCTGGTCACTACGTTATAATTATCGCAATGTTGAACTATGTGACTGGATCACATTGCAACACTCCTGGTGGGTGTGTGTACATCATATCATTCTCCCAATGACATGACCCCATTGTCAATAGACTTAATTGTCTCATGATCAGGAAACCTTGATCAAAAATTGCCCAATGGACTAGTATACTAGAGTTAACTAGGGACCTAGTTGTTTTATACCACACGTGTATTAATGTTTCCGCTTAATACAGTTATAGCACAGTATAAACCTTATTATGAACTAATGAAATATGCTAATAAACATATTTTATTTGCCTCTAGGTCATATTCCCAACAATAAGCAGAGTTGTCTCTTCAGGATTCGGCTCCATACTTCTCGTACAAAAGGGAAGGGAGAAAAAGGAGGAGGGGTTGGTATTCCAGCTTTCTTACCAACGTGGCTACGTGTAGTAGGGGCGGAGCTGCACGATGTTCCACGGTCGGGGCATTTCTTCTCCCGAAGTTTTGGATTTGGACGGCTCTCGTATATCCACCAGATAGTATGATCCGTTGTGTAGGTTTTTGCTTACCACTGATACGTCCAAAACGTATCTATAATTTCTTCTTACTCCATGCCTCTTTTGTGTGATATTGCTTTGATATTGATGAACTTCCATACACTTTTGATCATATTTGGACTAACCTATTAACTCAGTGCACCCCAGTGCCAATTCCTGTTTTCTGCTGTTTTTCTATTTCAGGTTTCCCCCTTATTTAAAGTGCCAGAAAAATTCCGGGAAAAATATAGGAAAAATTAGCGTACGGGAACCTTCCAGAAGTGCCAAAGTGGTGGCCGAGGGGGGCTAGGGGGGGCCCAGGCGGCCAGAGGGCGTGGCCCCACCCCTGGTCGCGCCAGGGGGGGCGCCTGGAGCCCCTGGCCCACCTCTGGATGCCCCCTTTCTCCTATTTATTCCCCGTGACGAGAAACCCTCGGGGATGGAACGCTTTTTCGCGATCTCTCCTCTGTTTTTCCGCCATCGCGCTTCCAAGATCGGGAGCACCAGAAGACCTCTTCCCGGCATCCTGCCGGAGGGAGGAATCACCTCCGGGAGCTTCTCCACCACCATGGATGCTTCCCGGGTGAACCGTGAGTAGTCCACCTTGGACCATGGGTCTATGATCAGTAGCTATGTGATGTTCTCCTCCCCTCTTTGTTCTTCATGGATTAGACCTCGTGAGCTGCCCTACATGATCGAGGCACTTATTTAATCTTTCTGTTGTTGCTATGCTGAGTTATATATTTGATTCTCTTCTTTTATATTTATGTTCTTGAGTAATTCTTGCATGTTCTCCGTTGTTGTTTATTGCTTTGGCCAAGTAGTAGGTAGTGAATCCAATAGGGAGCGTTATGCATGATTGTGGGTTCATGCCCCCCGATGACTAGCTTGAGTGACAGAAACATGAGTGTAGGGGATGTGATGTTGCCACAAGGGGGAAAACAACGGTGCTTGTACTTGCGGGTGCAAGGATTGTTTACTTTACGCAAAGTTCTTTAATGCAGTTGTCTGTTTCTTTGAGTTTACACTTTGGGTGGGATTCGAAACTTAATACCAGCGAGATGTTCTGGATAGATATCTCAAGGTGGATGATTAGTAGGTAGATGCATATGGATTTCGGTCTACTTGTCTTGGCGTACCGCCCATGCTTTTGAGCCTCTTCCTTTCTTTATAGCATAATTAACATTGGTTTGCGCACATAATCATGTCAATTGCCCAACTGTAATTTGTTTACCTCGCATGGCTATTTTATCGTCTTTTGGGAGAGAGACATCACTAGTGAACATCATAGGACCCCGGTCCATATTCCCAATACTATTTACACCTTCAATTTACTTTCAGTATTTACTTTTCCGTAGCTATCATTATCATTATTATCCCGTGCATTTTATCCTTTTTAAACAACAAGGCCGGAGGAATTGACAACTCCTCTGTAATCGTTGGGAGCAAAGCTATCTGTTGTGTGTGCAGGTCCAGGTGAAGTTAGCAACCTAGGTTGTAAACGGCGCCATTGTTCACTTCACCACCTACTTGTCGATCTTGGAGTCCTACGGGAAACAATCTAAACCTTAGCATCTTAGCTAAGGGAAATTTGCCGCTACGCTACATCTCACCTTCCACTTGGGGTAACCAACGAGGGGCGAGTATTATCTCGTGTATCAAGAAAATTTCTGGCGTCGTTTCCTGGGACTCCACTCTTCAAGATAGGGGAGTTGCACACTATCTTTTATCTTTTCTTTTTAGTCTTGTTAGTTTACCTTTCAGTTTTTTGCTTTAGTGTCTTTTATCAAAAATCAAAAAAATAGTTACCTTGATAGTAGTTATAGTTATGTCTGGTCCTTTTGCCTTTGGTGAAGCAGAAGTGCTCACCTTTAAACAAAGAGGTGGTGAAAGTCTGAAAGATGCCTGGTATAGGATTAATGATTCTCAAAAAAAAGCCACCAAGAAGCAAACCACTACTATCCTGCTTAGAAACTTTATGTTGGAATTACTTCTTGGAATAGGTTTATTCTAGATACTGCTATCAGTGGGAATTTAATAGAAGCCCCAGTCTGGGAAGCTCTTAGTGTTATGGAAAATCTTATTGGAAATCTCCCAGTTGCTAGCATTCAAGAGGACATTACCCTAGCTCATATTATGAAAAAACTTGAAAAGATAGAGCTAGAGATGCCAAGCATTAATAAGATAAGTAAGTTGGATCATAAGGTTCAAGGGAGTTTGAATAGATTAGATAGCTCCATGCATAAAAAATTTAAAACCTTGGAGACCATCAAATCCCATGACTTGGACCCCTCTAGGATTGATAAGATTGAGGAGATACTTGACACCCTAGGTACTACTTTCTCCTCAATCAAAACCAAAAAGGTGGAAACTCCAGCAAAGAAGGAACCTAGGTTCGTTTACGTTCCAAAGGCTCCTCATTTAAAAAATAATCTATCCATTGCCAAAGGGGTTGAAACTGTGAAGACTTTGGAAGAGATACCTCTCTGTAATAGAATAAATGATACTCCAATTGATCTTCCACCTTTTGCTTTTATTCCCAGAAGTATCTTTATTAGGCCTTTTGAAAGACCTCTTAAGAGTGGTTGTATTATTGAAGAGCTTTTTGATGATCTTGATGATGGTTCAATTGATACAACTTGATCTATTTGCATTAAGCCTAGCTAATGGCTTTAAAGAAGCGCTTTCGGGAGGCAGCCCGCAACGAATTTAGGATTTCCTTTTTGTTTTTCTTCTATTTTTAGTGGTCTTGATGATTTTTACTACTGTAGCAACATCATTGTATCTTTACTTTTCAAGCTTTGTGCCTTTTATAGCCTCATACGACAAGAGAAGTGAAAGTAGTGACATGCTGTCCAGAAAACAGATTCTGTCCTCGTGACTAGAAAAATCTGAGAAAAATCCCAGTTCATATTTTTGACCTGAATTTTTTACACAGCGCGCTCTATACAATTACGAAACTTTTGTATGTTCTGAGTTTTTTTGATTTGAGTTGCAAAAGTATCCCTAAAAAATTCATTACTACCTGCTGGTCTGTTTTTCATAGATTCTGTCCTGTTTTGCCTTTTCTTCGTTTTACAAACCTTAAGCTTGATTTTTTTTTCTTTGCAAAAACTTTTTGGCAATCTTGAGAAACAGTAGCTCTTCAAAATTATCTTTATTTCCAATAGAGAAAAATTATTTTATTATGGGTACTAACCTCGCTAATCAGATTATGATGAGTTATGTATGAAGGGAGTTTTCAAGTGTGCGAGGGAAGATGATGAAAGAAGATTCAGGAGTGTAAAGCGGTCAAGCTTGGGGATGCCCCCATGCATCCCCAAGAAATATTCAAGGAGACTCAAGCGTCTAAGCTAGGGGATGCCCCGTGCATCCCCTTCTCCATCAACAATTATCAGTTCGTCTCTCGTTTCACTATATTTTTATCACTTCATACGTTATGTGCTATTCTTGGAGAGTCTCGCTCTTAGGTTTTATTTTAGTTTTATTTAGCTTTGCTTGCTGTTCATAACATGTTAGAACCTAGCTTTCTTTGTGTGGGAGAGAAACACACTCCACTTCAAAAATCTAGAACACAACATAGGACTTTTCATGCTTATCTTTGGTGTGTGTGTTATTTATCGTTTCGTAGCTACTGTCATGTTTAGCTCTTGTTTTCATGTTTATATTTTTATAGATCTTTTGTTTAGTTTGTTGCTGGAACTCTCTTTAGTTTTCATTTTTATCTTGTTTAGAGAGTTTTCCTGTTGCACTGAGTTGTGTGTCTTGACTTGAAGTAGGCAATTAAGGTTCATATTCTTTTTGTAGTAGTAACTTGCAATAGTTTTGAGGTATTGTTTTGAGTAATGTTTGGACTTTTGGTGTCAAGAGCTTTAGCCTATTAGTGATAGATGTCGTATTTTGGGCAATCCGTGTTTATTTTCAAAAACCTACAAATTAGTTGAGAACTCTAGCTACTAGATGGATCACTACTCTTTTGAGGAGTCGAATATTAGACTACACTCTCGTACCATGAGTCGATGATGCGCAAGGATAACCAAACCCCCATACACTCCTCCTCAGGGTACTTGTCTCTTTGTGAACCTCCTTATTAGATTGAGAGTTACCGATAATAAGTGCATGAGTTCTTCGGACTAATGTGAGTATTCAAAAGTTGACACTTCCACCTTCCCATATTTTTCTAGCCTCTCCTGTGTCGTGCATCGCTTTCTTCTCACTCCGAGAGTTGGCGTCCACCTTCGCCGGTACATCCAAACCCTTGGCATGATACGCGCTGTCATCATAGACCTCCTTATATCCTTCCTCAAAACAACCTCCATACCTACCTATCAAGGCATTTCCATAGCCTTTCCGAGATACATTGTCATGCAACATCCATCTTCCCATGCTTGATCTTCATGTCATACATGGTACTTGCTTGATCGATGAGCCGCATGCTAGTTGGGCCTTGCCCTAATCATTGCTACATGACGCGCTAGTATCATTACATATCCTGCTACACTGGCAGAGGCATACATTTCATGCATCATGATAGTTACATCTTCTTTATGATTTGAGTACTTTGTAAAGTGTGAAAGATCTTCTATACTTTTTGTAATATATAGAGTGTTTCCCCTAAAGTGAGGAAAAGATCCCAAAGTGGAAAAATTAAAAGATCCCAAAGACAACAAATGAGAGAAATAGAAAGAGCCATTGAGGCCACCAAAAAAATAGACAAAATAGAAAAGAGAGAAAAATAAAATAAAAAGAGAGAAGGGGCACACTACTATTCCTTTTGAGAGATCGACACTAATACCCCCTCTTATATCTTGTACTCCATAGAGATTATCATTCATGCATATAGCTATGTGGGGACCTTCACACTATAGAACTTGGCTTGTATATTCCAATGATGAGCCTCCTCAAATGATCTCTAGGTCTTCTTGAGCAAGCAAGTTGGATGCACCCTCACTAGTTCCTTTGGAGAGCTTTTAGCTCATATGTGCATCCGTTGCATGGCAATCCCTACTCCTCACATCATATCTATCATTAGGCTTTCTCTCGCCTATGATTGTCCTCATTGATGTGAGCCTTTCACACCTTTTTGTCTTCCTCCTCCACCATTTTCTCTCTTTGCCATCCTAAGTGTCAACTTTCTTGCTTACGCTCATCCATTGCATGAGTGTTCAAAATGTCGAAAAGGAGTGGATCATTTTGACTTGTACCTGGCTAGTGGTCTGGGGATGAGTCAAGATAAGATTCCAAAGAAGACCAAGTGTGAAACTTTAGTAGATTGAGTTCTCAACATAAAAATACTTTTTCTCGTATATCCCTATCCCCTTTCTTGCACGCAAATACCATTTGAAGACATTCGAGTCACGGACAGCGAGAGCTCTTGCACCTTTATGTTCTTATGTTGCTTGTTTCAATGCTAAATATATACTCTTGCCTGTTATGACTTGAATTGAATTACATGCCTTGATTGCTTTACTTAAAAGTTCTTATATGGTTGTTAGCATGTCACCAAAGAAATTATGCTTGTTATCATTTACCTACTCGAGGACGAGCAGGAATTAAGCTTGGGGATGTTGATACGTCCAAAATGTATTTGTCAGATCCCTCTGTTAGGTATGTGCTAGGGTTAGTTAGTACCTTTGCATCATGTCAAAATTTCAAAAGAAATCTTGGAAATCAAATTCAAAATCAAAATGGGAGAAGGAACACCCCCCAGATGAATTATTTCAAAAGGCCAGATAAAAATATTTTCCAAAAATTCATGTTAGAGTTTTGGAAAGTCTTATAAATGAGTGTGATCACATATCAAGTGATGTGGGACCCACCCCATGCTCATAGATTTTTCAAATATTCAAACAGTACCTTGGAATTAAAGAAATCCCCCTATTTGATTTAAAATTCAAATCATTTGAATTTTAAAAATGTTGAAAGTTTATGAGTGGCTAGTCTATATTATTATTAGGCCACATAAAAGTTTTTAGCATTTAATAAAATGGTTTGGTATTTTTATCAGAGCCAAAACAAATTACAGAAAAAGAAAGGAAAGATTAAACAGAGGAAAAGGGAAAAAACATACCTCCCGCCAGGGGCGAGGCCCACCTCTCCAGCCGGCCCAGCCCACCTGGACCCTCCCCTGTCGTCTTCCTCCCCGCGCCCCCAAGGTGCTCGGTGGAAAGCCACCGACGCCACCGCGACGCCCCGCAGCCCTCCACCTGCCTCCCCGGCCGCCTTCTAGCGTCGTGGAGAACCCTCGTGCTCATCCACTTCTTTCCCCCCCCCCTGGAACCCTCTTCCTCCTCTCTCCCGTGCGAAACCAGCGAAGACCCGAGCGCCCCGTAGCTCGCCGCCGTGCGCCACCGCGGCCACTGGCCTCCACTCGTCGCCCCAGCTTGTCCAGGACGTCCGCCATCGCCGTCTTCATCACCGTGGCCGATCAATTGGACCGAGGAGCCCCCGTGGACGACGCCAGCCTCACCGAGAGCTCGCCGGACCCGTGAGTCGCCGTCGTCAAATTCTCCGGTTACACAGCGTCCCCGGCCTCACCGTCTTCTCCTTTAGCTTCAGGGTGAGCTTCCTCACCTTTCCCCTAAGTTTGTAGCGCCTCGTTTGCCCCACAACCGAATCCTCCATGGATCCCGAGCAAGGTCGCCGCCATGGTCGTCGACCTCCTCGCTCCAGTGCTTGTCATGGACTCCCAGTGCACGCGTTTGACTTCCGCGTGTGCCAGCTTGCGAACGCAACCAAGAACGCCTCAAACCGTGCTCCCTAGCCTCGGCTACGACCTCGCCGCCGTTCTGCTGCCGCCGGAGTCGTCGCCGTCGTCGCTCTCGACCACCCCGAGGACCCCCGTTGCCTCCAGACGATGCGCGAGACGTTGCTGAGTCGAATGGACTTCTCCCCGTGCTCTCCCGTGGCCTCTAGCTCACTCCGGCGACCACGCCGCCGTGCCCGTGCCACCGGCGGCTAACCGCCGGCGAGTTAACCCTAACCCACCCCTAATCACACCCTAAACCCACTGACTACTGGGCCCCAGCCCCTAATCCCTCTGTTAATTAAATTTTAACCACGGGTTTAACCCTACAGAGGCTGACCAGTGGGACCCCTTGTCAGTTTGACTCGGGTCAAACCCCCTGACGTCATGCTGATGTCACAGTGATGCAGTAAATGAATTTCCAGAAAAGAAAAATAGTTTAATAAATCCAGAAATTCCAGAAAATACCCCAAACTTTGGAAATTCATAGAAAATTCATATTAACTCCAAATTGGACAAATAATATATGAAAAATGATCAGGAGAAAATTATCTTTCCAAATATGCAACTTTCAACTCTGTTTGAGTTGAATTTAAAATGGGACCAGTAGCATATGTCATTTTCTTTATTTGAATTTAATTCAAATTCAAACCAAATGATTTTGCCACTTGGACCATGGATTTATGATGCAAATCAACCACACTTTAGAGGCATATCATACACATTTGAAGTTAATTCAAATTGATCAAACTATATCATATATAACTTGTTTAAGGTTGAATTCAAATGTGGAATTTGAATTTGCATTTAAAAATGCAATATATTCCACTTAAATGGAATTGCCTCACACATCAAAACTTATACTCCAAGCTTTAAACACTATATCATGTGCTTGAGCATTGCATTCATATTGATTACTACTTTGTGCTTTGTTTGACGAGTAGAGGTGGAACCGGAGCAAGAGGTCACCCCCTTCGCTGAAGATCCAGAACCCGAACCTCGTCAGCAAGGCAAGCAAACCCCCATTGATCATGTCGATAAAATCCCACTTCCCTCTCATGTCTCGCTTATGCATTGTTTAGGATGATCACCATGTTACGATTCTACCGCATAGATGAACCCATTCCTTTGCATGACCTATCATTTTGTCACAGTAGTAAGCAAACCACAATCCTAGCAACTGTAGGAGTTGTTTGATATCATGTGGCCCCTGCAAAGTTACTGCTTATTGCATGATTAGTATGATACCATGTTGTTACTGTGATGTGAGTCGGGATGGGAGTGATCATGTTGATGATGGTAGAAAAGTGTTGGTGAATCGACCCTAATACAAGGTGAACGATGAGAGGCTGTGTAGGAGTACACGGTGGGTTGTCTCGTTGAACACCGCCCTAAGTCCGAGTTCTTGTGTGGTGATCCAAGATGAAGAGTACAACCACACATTGGGCTCACTGACCCCTCTCAACCTATTAACTCATCCCTTTCGAGGTCCAGATGTCGCAATAGTTCGGAGTTCTGGTAGGCTTGTGGCCTGGATGCTAAGTGAGAGAACGGCTCAACCGAGACCGGCTTATGCACCACGCACACATCGCTTGGGTCCACTTCGGTAAACCGGCCGGGTTCACGATTGTGGTAGCCAACCCAAGTAGGCGGCTTTCTTGGACTAGATTGGCTATGAGGTAACAGTTGTGGTGAGCATCCTCGCTGGCACCCCTTGAATGGTGTCGAGATCAAAGGCGGTAAATGATGGTCATGTGTGTGTAGCAGTACACCCTTGCAAGGTTAACAAAACTATTCGAATAGCCGCGTCCGCGGTTATGGACTACATGGAAAGCTTAGCTTGATTATTAGATAACTTGAACCGGATACTTCTAAAACACACCAAGATAAGTGTGAGTGCTATGGCGTGCTTTCTCGTGGGGAAGTCGAGGAAGGCACCATAGTGGCGTAATTGGTTGGTGAAAGTAGTGGACTCGTGTACGCTTCTTACCTCAAGTCTGGTACTCGTAGTTCAGGACTAGCCAAGTCAAAGCTGGCATTTCTGCAAGTGAACCCCACCCCCTTTACCTTGATACATGTGCATGAGTAGTATAGCTCCTATGTAAGTCTTGATGAGTACGCCTTTGTACTCATGTTTGCTTAATCTATGTTTTAGATGACGCCACTGACCCCGAAGGTGGTTTCTTCATCGAGCTGGACGACTGAAGTTAAGCTAGTCTAGTCCCAGTCAACAGACTGGTTCCCTCGTGGAGGGCTTTATGTTGAATAAGGCTTCTTAAGCCAAGTTGTTAAACTTGTCTGTACTCAGACATAATTTGCTTCCGCTTTATGTTGTAATGTTGGATCACATGTATGTGATCTCTGTGTGTACTCTATAAGAGTTATAAATAAAATGTACACTTTGTAGAGAATTGCAATGGTACCTACTGTTCATACAAGGCATGTGTGCTGCGTGTATGGTTATAACATGCATGTCTTTGTATGGGTTTTTGAGACCTTAGTTGTGTTCTGGCTGGCGGTCTTTCATACACCAAGTGGCCCTTAGATGTGCGCAGCTTGGGTCATCGTGATGCGATTGTCCGAGACTCTGTCTCGTGCACACTTTGTGGTATGATTGAGCCCGCCCTAGACCCCGACTAAGTGATCGGGCTGGAGTAAGTCTATGTAAGAGTTTCGAGATAGTCGATAGTATGGTTGAGGCGACTTGTCTTTGAATATGGGAGTTCACCACCCTTATTATTAGACTTGTGTGCGGACGATGAGGACCCATCACAGTTGATCATCCGGCCTGGATGGGATGCCCCTCACGTACGATGCTTTCCGAGAATGTTCAATGCTTGGCCTTGTCTTCTTAGACAAGTGGGTGCGGTTCTCGGCTCTCCATATGACTATGTCTTAACTGTACTTGCATACGCTAACCCCGGGTCCCGACAGTATCTATAATTTCTGCTTGCTCCATGACTCTTTTGTGTGATATTGCTATGATATTGATGAACTTCCATACACTTTTGATCATATTTGGACTAACCTATTAACTCAATGCACCCCAGTGCCAGTTCCTGTTTTCTGTTGTTTTTCTATTTCAGGTTTCCCCCTTATTTAAAGTGCCAGAAAAATTCCGGGAAAATATAGGAAAAATCAGCGTAAGAGAACCTTCTAGAAAAGCCAAAGTGGGGCCCGAGGGGGGCCAGGGGGGCCCAGGCGGCCAAATGGCGCGGCCCCACCCCTGGCCGCGCCAGGGGGGCGCCTGGAGCCCCTGGCCCACCTCTGGTTGCCCCCTTTCACCTATTTATTCCCCGTGACGAGAAACCCTCGGAGACATAACCCTTTTTCGCGATCTCTCCTCTGTTCCGCCGCCGTCGCGCTTGCAAAATCGGGAGCACCAGAAGACCTCTTCCCGGCACCCTGCCGGAGGGAGGAATCACCTCCGGGAGCTTCTCCACCACCATGGATGCTTCTAGGATGAACCGTGAGTATTCCACCTTGGACCATGGGTCTATGATCAGTAGCTATGTGATATTCTCCTCCCCTCTTTGTTCTTCATGGATTAGACCTCGTGAGCTTCCCTACATGATCGAGGCACTTATGTAATCTTTCTGTTGTTGCTATGTTGAGTTTGCTGGGATCCGACGGGGTGAGATTATGTTCAGATTGTGTTTGAGTTATATATTTGATTCTCTTTTTTCATATTTATGTTCTTGACTAATTCTTGCATGTTCTCCGTTGCTGTTTATTGCTTTGGCCAAGTAGTAGGTGATACGTCCAAAACGTATCTATAATTTCTGCTTGCTCCATGCATGTTTTGTGTGATATTCCTATGTTCTAGATACACTTTCATACATTTTTGATCATATTTGGACTAACCTATTAACTCAGTGCACCCCAGTGCCAGTTCCTGTTTTCTGCTGTTTTTCTATTTCAGTTTTCCCCCATATAAAAAGTGCCAGAAAAATTCAGGAAAATTAAGATAAAAAATTAGCGTGGAGGAAGCTTCGCGAAGAGCCCGGGAGGGGCCAGAGGGGAGCCAGGGGGGGCCAGGCAGCCACCCGGCGCGGCCCCACCCCTGGCCGCACCAGGGGGGCGCCTGGGGCCCCTGGTCTACCTCTGGCTACCCCCCTTCGCCTATTTATTCTCCGTCATGGGAAAACTCCGGAAGAGGAACCCTATTCCGTGAACTCGCCTCTGTTCCGCCGCCGCCGCGCTTCCGAAGATCGGGAGCACCAGAAGACCTCTTCCCGGCACCATGCCGGAGGGAGGATTGACCTCCGGGAGTCTCCTCTCCACCATGGATGCTCCCCGGATGTCTCGTGATTAGTTTTCCTTGGACCATGGGTCCGTGATCAGTAGCTATGTGATGTTCTCCTCCCCTCTTTGATCTTCATTGTTTAGACCTCGTGAGATTCCCTACATGATCGAGGCACCTTTGTAATATTTCTGCTATTGCTATGTTGAGTTTGATAGGATCTGATGGATTATGAGATTATGTTCAGATTGTGATAGAGTAATATATTTGGTTTTTATCTCTTATATTTTTGTTCCTAAGTAATTCTTGCATGTTCTCCGTTGCTGTTTATTGCTTTGGCCAAGTAGTAGGTAGTGACTTCAAGAGGGAACGTTGTGCTAGATTGTGGGTTCATGCCCCCCGATGACACGCTTGAGTGACAGAAACATGAGTCTAGGGGATGTGTTGTTGTCACAAGGGGGAAAACAACGGTGCTTGTGACCACGGTCACAAGGATTGTTTACTTTACGCAGAGTTCTTTTTAATGTAGTTGTCTGTTGCTTTGGGTTTACACTTTGGGTGGGGCTCGCAACTTAATACCAGCGAGATGTTCTGGATAGATATCTCAAGGTGGATGATTAGTAGTAGATGCAGATGGATTTCGGTCTAATTATCTTGGCGTACTGCTTGTGCTTTTGAATCTCGTCCTTTCTTTTGTAGCATAGTTAGCATTGCGGTGCGCTCATAATCCTGTCAATTGCCTTTCTGTAATTTGTTTACCTCGCATAGCAATTTTATCGTCTTTTGGGAGAGAGACATCACTAGAGAACATCACGTATCCCGGTCCATATCCTCATTATTGTTTCCACGCTATATTTACTTTACTGCTTTTACTTGCTATCATTATCCCTTGCATTTTATCCTGGTGAACAACAAGACCGGAGAGATTGAAAACCTGTCTGAACTTCGTTGGGAACAAAGTTATCTATGTCTGTGTGCAGGTCCGCGTCAGCTGCGCCGCTGACACCTACTTATCATCTCTGGAGTCCTGCTGGAGACAAACCTTGGTATCTTCACCGAGGGAAAACTGCTGCTGCACTACATCTCAACCTTCCACTTGGGGTAACCAACGAAGGGGCGAGAAGCCATCAATCAAGTTTTTTGGCGCCGTTGCCGGGGACTCCGAGTGCTAAGATAGGGGAGTTGCACACTACCCTTTACCTTTGTTTTTTAGTCTTGTTAGTTTATCTTTCAGTTTTTATCTTTGTGTCTTTTATCAAAATTTATAAAAAAAATTATTTATCTTGCTAGTTGTCATTATTTCTGGCCCTTTTGCCTTTGTTGAGACAGAGGTTCTCACCTTTAAACAAAAAGGTGGAGAAAGTTTAAAAGATGCTTGGTATAGAATTAATGATTCTCAAAAAAGAGCCACCAAGAAGCAATCCACTACTATCCTGCTTAGAAATTTTTATGTCGGGATTACTCCTTGGAATAGGTTCATATTAGATACTGCTATCAATGGGAATTTTCTAGAAGCCCCGACTTGGGAGTCTCTTAATGTTATTGAAAATCTTGTTGGAAATCTCCCTATTTCTAGCATACAAGAAGATATAACTCTAGCTCACATTATGAAGAAACTTGAAAAGATAGAGTTAGAAATACCAAGTATAACTAGGATAAATGAGCTGGATCGCAAGATTCAAGGGAATTTGAATAGGCTTGATAGCTCCATGCTTAAAATTATTAAAACTTTGGAGGTCATCAAATCCCGTGATACGGATCTTTCTAGGATTGATAAGATTGAGGAAATCATTAATACTCTAGGAACTACTTTCTCCTCAATCAAACCAAAAAAGGTAGAGACTTCAGCAAGAAGGGAACCTAAGTTCAATTATGTCCCTAAGGTTCCCGACCTAAAAATAAACCACCTATTGCCAAAGAAGTTGAAACCGTGAAAACTTTGGAAGAAATACCTCTCTTTGATAATTTTATAAATGAATCTTCCATTGATTTTCCGCCTTTTGGTTTTCTCCCTAGAAGTATCTTTTTAGGCCTTTATTTGAAAGACCTCTTAAGACTAGTTGTACAATTGAAGAGCTTTTTGATGATCTTGATAATGATTCGATTGCTAGAACTTGATCTTTTTTGCATTATGCCTAGCTAATGGCTTTAAAGAAGCGCTTTCGGGAGGCAGCCCGCAACGAATTTCGGTGTTTTCTTTTTTCTTTTGTTGTGTCTTGATGATTGTTACTTCTGTAGCAACATCATTGTATCTTTATTTTTCAGCTTTGTGCCAAGTTATAGCCTCTTACGGCAAGGGAAGTAAAAGTTGTGACATGCTGTCCAGAAAACAGATTCTGTCCTCGTGACCAGAAAGATTCCAGAAAAATCCCAGTTCATATTTTTGAGCTGAAATTTTTACACAGTATGTTCTATACAATTACAAAACTTCCGTATGTTCTGATTTTTTTGATTTGAGTTGCAGAAGTGCCCCTAAAAAATTATTTACTATCTGTTGTTCTGTTTTTCACAGATTCTGCCACGTTTTCTCTCTCCTTACTTTTGCAAACCTTAAGCTTGCTTTTTCTTTGCAAAAAATTTATGGCACTATTGAGAAACAGTAGCTCTTCAAGATTATCTTTATATCCAGTGGGGAAAAATTATTTATTAAGGGTACTAACCTCTCTAATCAGCTTATAATGAGTTATGTATGAAGGGAGTTTTCAAGTGTGTGATGGAAGATGATGAAAGAAGATCCAGGAGTGTCAAGCGCTCAAGCTTGGGGATGCCCCCATGCATCCCCAATAAATATTCAAGGAGACTCAAGAGTCTAAGCTTGGGGATGCCCCCGTGCATCCCCTTCTCCATCAACAATCATCAGTTCATCCTTCGTCTCACTATATTTTTATCACTTCATGCGTTATGTGCTATGCTTGGAGCGTCTCGCTCTTAGGTTTTGTTTTTAGTTTTCTTTAGCTTTGCTTGCTGTTCATAACAAGTTAGATCCTTTCTTACTTTGTGTGGGAGAGAAACATGCTCCACTTTCAAAATTTAGAACACATCATAGGATTTTTCCTGCCTATCTTTTTGTTGTTGTGTGTTCTTTATCTTTTCATAGCTACTGCCTTGTTTAGTTTTAGTCTTAGTTTGTCTTTAGCAAGGACCTTGGATTTTGTTTAGTTTGTTGCTGCAACTCTTTTTAGTTTTCATGATTATCTTGTTAAGAGAGTTGGTTGTTGCACTGAGTTGTGTCTTGTCTTGAAAGTAGGTAATTGAGGTTGCTATTTAATTTTAGTAGTAGCTTGTAATAGTTTTGAGGTATTGATGTGAGTAATGTTTGAACTTTTGGTGTCAAGAACTCTAGCCTATTAGTGATAGGTGTCGTATTTTGGGCAATCCGTGTGTATTTTCAAAACCTACAAAACTAGTTGAGAACTCTAGCTACTAGATGGATCACTACTCTTCTGAGGGGTCGAATATCAGAGAACACTCACGTACCATGAGTCGAGGATGCGCAAGGATAACCAAACCCCCATACACTCCTCCTCGGGGTACTTGTCTCATTGTGAACCTCCTCATTAGATTGAGAGTTACCGATAATAAGTGCATGAGTTCTTCGGACTAATGTAAGTATTGAAAGTTGACATTTCCACCTTCCCATATTTTGCTAGCCTCCCCTGTGCCGTGCATTGCCTTCTTCTCACTCCGAGAGTTGGTGTCCACCTTCGCCGGTACATCCAAACCCTTGGCATGATACGCTCTGTCATCATAAGCCTCCTTATATCTTTCCTCAAAACAGCCACCATACCTACCTATCAAGGCATTTCCATAGCCTTTCTGAGTTACATTGCCATGCAACTTCCACCTCTTCATGACTTGATCTTCATGTCATACATGTTCCTGCTACACTGGCAGCGACATACATTGCATACATCATGTAGTTACATCTTCTTTATGATTTTGAGTACCTTGTAAAGTTTGAAAGATTTCCTTTACATTCTTGTAAAATAGAGTGTTGCCCTTAAGTGAGGAAAAGATCCCAAAGTAGACACAATAAAAGATCCCAAAGAGGACAAATGAGAGTTAAATATAAAGAGCCATTGAGGCCACCAAAAAAATACAAAAAAATAGAAAAAAGAGAAAAAGAAATAAAAAGAGAGAAAGGGGCAACACTACTATCCTTTTTGAGATATCCACACTAGTACTCCCTCTATATCTTTGTACTCCATAGAGATGATCGTTATGCATATAGCTATGTGGGGACCTTCACACTATAGAACTTGGCTTGCATATTCCAAGGATGAGCCTCCTCAAACGAGCTCTAGGTCTTCATGAGCGAGCAAGTTAGATGCACCCCCACTAGTTCCATTGGAGAGCTTCTTAGCTCGTATGTGCATCTGTTGCATGGCAATCCCTACT
This sequence comes from Bromus sterilis, assembly GCA_950022295.1. NCBI lineage: Eukaryota > Viridiplantae > Streptophyta > Magnoliopsida > Poales > Poaceae > Bromus > Bromus sterilis. The sequence continues at coordinate 445,080,341 of OX465595.1, read as the reverse complement.
CATCACATCATATCTATCATTTTGCATCTCTTGCCTATGATTGTCCTCATTGATGTGATCCTTTCTCACCTTTTTGTCTTCCTCCTCCACCATATTTCTCTCTTTGCCATCCTAAGTGTCAACTCTCGTGCCTACGCTCATCCATTGCATGAGTGCTCGCAATATCGAAAAGGAGTGGATCAAATTGACTTGTACCTAGCTAGTGGTCTGGGGACGAGTCAAGATAAGATTCCAAAGAAGACCAAGTGTGAAACTTTAGTAGATTGAGTTCTCAACACAAAAAAATACTTTTTTCTCGTATTCCCTATCCCCCTTCTTGCACGCAAACACCATTTCGAGACATTCGAGTCACGGACAGCGAGAGCTCTTGCACCTAATGTTCTTTTGTTACTTGTTTCAATGTTAATATAGACGCTTGCATGTTATGACTTGAATGGAATCTCTAACCTTGATTGCTTTACTTTTCAAAGTTATTTTATGGTTGCTAGCATGTCACCACAGAAATTATGCTGTTATCATTTACCTACTCGAGGACGAGCAGGAATTAAGCTTGGGGATGTTGATACGTCCAAAACGTATCTATAATTTCTGCTTGCTCCATGCATGTTTTGTGTGATATTGCTATGTTCTAGATACACTTTCATACATTTTTTATCATATTTGGACTAACCTATTAACTCAGTGCACCCCGGTGCCAGTTCCTGTTTTATGCTGTTTTTCTATTTCAGTTTTCCCCCATATAAAAAGTGCCAGAAAAATTCGGGAAAATTCAGATAAAAAATCAGCGTGGAGGAAGCTTCGCGAAGAGCCCGGAAGGGGCCAGAGGGGAGCCAGGGGGCCCAGGAAGCCACCCGGCACGGCCCCACCCCTGGCCGCGCCAGGGGGGCTCCTGGTCCACCTCTGGCTACCCCCCTTCGCCTATTTATTCTCTGTCATGGGAAAACTCCAGAAGAGGAACCCTATTCCGTGAACTCTCCTCTGTTCCGCCGCCGCCGCGTTTCCGAAGATCGGGAGCACCAGAAGACCTCTTCCCGGCACCCTGCCAGAGGGAGGATTGACCTCCGGGAGTCTCCTCTCCACCATGGATGCTCCCCGGATGCCTCGTGAGTAGTTTTCCTTGGACCATGGGTCCGTGATCAGTAGCTATGTGATGTTCTCCTCCCCTCTTTGATCTTCATTGTTTAGACCTCGTGAGCTGCCCTACATGATCGAGGCACCTTTGTAATATTTATGCTATTGCTATGTTGAGTTTGATAAGATCTGATGGATTATGAGATTATGTTCAGATTGTGATAGAGTAATATATTTGGTTTTTATCTCTTATATTTTTGTTCCTAAGTAATTCTTGCATGTTCTCCGTTGCTGTTTATTTCTTTGGCCAAGTAGTAGGTAGTGACTTCAAGAGGGAACGTTGTGCTAGATTGTGGGTTCATGCCCCCCGATGACACGCTTGGGTGACAGAAACATGAGTCTAGGGGATGTGTTGTTGCCACAAGGGGGAAAACAACGGTGCTTGTGACCAAGGTCACAAGGATTGTTTACTTTACGCAGAGTTCTTTTTAATGCAGTTGTCTGTTGCTTTGGTTTTACACTTTGGGTGGGGCTCGCAACTTAATACCAGCGAGATGTTCTGGATAGATATCTCAAGGTGGATGATTAGTAGTAGATGCAGATGGATTTCGGTCTACTTACCTTGGCGTACTGCGTGTGCTTTTGAACCTCGTCCTTTCTTTTGTAGCATAGTTAGCATTGCGGTGCGTTCATAATCCTGTCAATTGCCTTTCTATAATTTGTTTACCTCGCATAGAAATTTTATCGTCTTTTGGGAGAGAGACATCACTAGCGAACATCACGTATCCCGGTCCAGATCCTCATTATTGTTTCCACGCTATATTTACTTTACTTCTTTTACTTGCTCTCATTATCCCTTGCATTTTATCCTTGTGAACAACAAGACCGGACAGATTGACAACCTCTCTGAACTTTGTTGGGAACAAAGTTATCTGTGTCTGTGTGCAGGACCGCGTCAGTTGCGCCGCTGACACCTACTTATCATCTCTGGAGTCCTGCTGGAGACAAACCTTGGTATCTTCACCGAGGGAAAACTGCTGCTGCACTACATCTCAACCTTCCACTTGGGGTAACCAACGAAGGGGAGAGAAGCCATCAGTAGGTAGTGACTCCAAGAGGGAGCGTTATGCATGATTGTGGGTTCATGCCCCCCGATGACTAGCTTGAGTGACAGAAACATGAGTCTAGGGGATGTGCTGTTTCCACAAGGGGAAAAACAACGGTGCTTGTACTTGCGGGTGCAAGGATTGTTTACTTTACGCAAAGTTCTTTAATGCAGTTGTCCGTTGCTTTGAGTTTACAATTTGGGTGGGATTCGCAACTTAATACCAGCGAGATGTTCTAGATAGATATCTCAAGGTGGATGATTAGTAGGTAGATGCAGATGGATTTCGGTCTACTTGTCTTGGCGTACCGCCCATGCTTTTGAGCCTCTTACTTTCTTTATATCATAATTAGCATTGGTTTGCGCACATAATCCTCTCAATTTCCCAGCTGTAATTTGTTTACCTCGGATGGCTATTTTATCTTCTTTTGGGAGAGAGACATCACTAGTGAACATCATAGGACCCCGGTCCATATTCCCAATACTGTTTACACCTTCAATTTACTATCAATATTTACTTTTTCGTAGCTATCATTATCATTATTATCTTGTGTGTTTAACCTTTGTAAACAACAAGGCCGGAGGAATTGACAACTCCTCTGTACTCGTTGGGAGCAAAGCTATCTGTTGTGTGTGCATGTCCATGTGAAGTTAGCAACCTAGGTTGTAAACGGCGCCATTGTTCACTTCACCACCTACTTGTCAATCTTGGAGTCCTACGGGAGACAATCTAAACCTTAGCATCTTCGCTAAGGGAAAATTGCCGCTACGCTACATCTCACCTTCCACTTGTGGTAACCAACGAGGGGCGAGTATTATCTCGTGTATCAACCACGAAGGGTCCCTCCCATGGTGAAGACAACTTGTGCATGTTGTCCTTCTTTTGTGTGAGACGTAAGACTAAGTCTCCTTCTTGGAAGGTACGACTCTTGATTCTTCGACTATGATATCGCCTCAAGTACTGATGGTAAATTGCCGACTTTGTAGTGGCGATGTCACGTTCTCCATCGAGGAGGAGAAGAGAGTCTTGTCTTTCTTTCTCATTGTAGGTTTCTACGTACGCCATGACTCGAGGTGAGTCGTGCCTTATGTCACTTGGTAGGATCGCCTCGGCTCCGTAGACGAGGAAGAATGGTGTGTACCCTGTCGAGCGGTTTGGAGATGTTCGGATGCTCCATGACACAGAGGGAAGCTCGTCTTCCCAGCAACCCGGAGACTGGTTTACTGCAATGAGTCGGGGTTTGATTCCTCGGAGGAGTTCCTGGTTTGCGCATTCGGCTTATCCATTTTACTGTGGATGTGCTACGGAGGCCAGGTCCATTCTGATGTGTTCCTGTTGGAAAAATCTTTCCATGACTCCTTCCAACAAATTTCTTCCGTTGTCAGTGATTATTTTGTGCAGTTATCCGAAACGGAAGATGATTTTCTTTAGGAACTTCAACGCTGTTTTTGCGTCGCATTTGCTAACCGGCTCTGCTTCCACCCATTTGGTGAATTTGTCGACTGCCACTAGGAGGTGAGTGTTCTTGTTCTGGGAACGCTTGAAAGGCCCCACCATGTCTATCCCCCTTACTGCAGAGGGCCAGGTTATCGGGATCATCTGGAGTTCTTGAGCCAGAACGTGGTCCTGCCGAGCGTAGCATTGACATCCATCACATTTTTTCACTATCTCCTCTGCGTCGGCGTGAGTTGTTGGCCAGTAGAAACCGTTTCTATAGGCTTTGGCCATCATAGAACGAGAGTCAACGTGATGACCACAATCTCCTGAGCGTATCACGTTGAGTATTTCGCGTCCTTCCTCTAGCGAGACACACCGTTGGAAGACGCATGTGGGACTGAGTTGGTGTAATTCGTCCTTGTGGATTACGAAGGATTTGTTGTGTCTGAAGATTTGTCTGGCCAGAAACTCGTCATATGGCAGTATTCCTGTGTCTTGTAATCCAGGTAAGGCGTGACCCATTCTGGGGTGGCGTGGAGTGCCGCTACCAGGGCCATTTCCGGGTCTGGTACTGCTATTTCTTCTTCGGTTGGGAGCCTTACGGAGGGGTGTTCCAGGATATCTAGGAAAACATTGGGGGCACCGGCTTCTGTTGTGATCCCAGTCGAGACAAAGCGTTGGCCGCCTCGTTGAGTTTTCTCTCTATGTGGTCGACCTGGTATCCCGTGAAGAAACCAGCTTGCCGTGATACTTATCGGCGGTAAGCCGCCATCAACGGGTCCATGGATTTCCATGTCCCGGAGACTTGTTGGGCGACTAGATCTGAGTCTCCTAGACAGTGTATCCTAGTTATTTTCATCTCTCGGGCGAGTCGAAGGCCATGTAGCATTTCTTCGTACTCGGCCGCGTTGTTGGTGCAGGGGAAACGTAGCTGGAGGATGTAGCAGAATTTTTCCCCTGAGGAGAAGTAATGACCACCCCGGCCCCGGATCCTTGTAATTCTCAGCTTCCATCGAAGTGTAGGGTCCAGGATTTGGTGGTTGGCTTCTCAGGTGATATTTTTAGTTCCGTCCAGCCGTTGATGAAGTCGACTAAAGCTTGGGATTTAATAGCCATGCGCGACTCGTATTTTATGTCATATGCCCCTAATTCTATGGCCCACTTTGTTCGCCCTGTCGCCTCCCTATTTTGTATTATGTCTCGTAGTGGCGTTGAGCTAACGACCATGATGGAATGCTCTTGGAAGTATTGTTTCAGCTTTCGGATTGACATGAAGACTCCCAAGACCAGCTTCTGCCAATGCGGATAGCGCTGCTTGGAGATGGATAGCACCTCGCCGACATAGTAGGCGGGTCGTTGGATTAGTTGTTGTTTCCCATTCTTCTTTTTGATCGACCACCACTGCAGCGCTGACGGTTTTGCTGTTTGCGGCTATGTAGAGCAACATGGGCTCCTTTGGCTTTGGAGCCGTCAGGACTGGTTCTTGGGATAACTGGAGTTTCAGGGCTTCCAGGGCTTCGTCGGCTTCCTTATTCCAGACAAATGTATCCGTTTTCTTCAGGAGCCGGTACAGGGGAATGGCCTTTTCGCCGAGCCGGCTCATAAACCTGCTGAGGGCGGTGATGCATCCGGTGATCTTCTGGACACCCCGGATAGAGGTTGGTTTTGATAGAGACATGATTGCGTTTATCTTCTCCGGATTTTCCTCGATGCCTCTTTCTGATATGATGTATCCTAGAAGTTTCCCGGCTGGTACTCCAAAGGTGCATTTGGCCGGGTTCAGTTTCATCCGGTAAGTGCGGAGATTCGCAAATGTTTCCTCCAAGTCTTTGATCAATAGGTCGGCCTTTTCGGTTTTGATCACTATGTCATCGACGTACGCGTGTACGTTGCGCCCGATCTGTTCTTTTAGGCAGTTCTGGACAGTGCTTTGGTACGTGGCTCCTGCGTTTTTCAGGCCGAACGACATTGACGTATAACAGAAGGCCCCGAAGGACGTGATGAAGGATGTTTTTTCCTAGTCTTCGACGGCCATCTTTATCTGGTGATAGCCGGAGTAAGCGTCCAGGAAGCATAAGAGCTCACATCCCGCCGTGGAGTCGATGATTTGGTCTATCTGTGGCAGGGCGAAAGGATCTTTGGGGCATGCTTTGTTGAGGTCCGTATAGTCGACGCACATGCGCCAAGTTCCGTTTTCTTAAGGACTAGGACCGGGATGGCCAGCCAATTTGGATGAAATAATTCCACGATGAACACGACAGCTAGGAGCCGGGCCACTTCTTCTCCCATGGCTTCTCTTCTCTCCTTGTTAAAGCGACGGAGGAATTGTTTGATCGGCTTCATTTTGGGGTCGGTGTTGAGGTGGTGCTCATCAAGTTCTCTCGGGACGCCTGGCATGTCTGAGGGTTTCCATGCGAAGATGTCTCGATTCTCATGGATGAACTCGATGAGCGCACTTTCCTATTTTTCGGGCATCCCTGTCCCAATGATGAATTTCTTGGAGGGGTCTCCTGGGACAAAACTGACTTTCTTGGTATCTTCTTCCGGCTCGAACTTGGGGTTGGAGTCAGGAGTTGGTTTTTTGAGTGGTGTCGGGTCGGCCTGGTCCACCCTTTCCTTGTAGATTTCAAGTCCTAGTTGGCCGCACGCTTGTTCCGCGTATGTAGCATCTTCTTTCTCGCAGGATGCGGGTATTTATCAGCTTCCATCGACGGTAATTATGCTGTAAAGACCCGACATCTTGACCTTGAGGTATATGTAACATGGGTGTGCCATGAACTTGGCGTAGGCCGGTCTCCCGAACAACGCGTGGTAGGGTCTCTTGAAGTCCACAACCTCGAAGGGTAGTATCTCCGATCTGAAGTTGGAGGTTCTTCCGAAAGCCACTTCAAGGTGTATTCTCCCTAAGGGATGAGCCGACTTTCCTGGGACGATTCCATGAAAAACCGTAGAGGATGGTTGTAGTTGCTTCCGGCTTAGGCTCATCTCCTAGAAGGTTTTCAAGTATAGTATATTTATGTTGCTTCCCCCGTCCATGAGGACCTTCTCCAAGGTATAACCGTAGACCTTTGGTGCCACCACAAGGGCTAGGATCCTGGAGAGTCGACTCGTCGGGGATGGTCGCTTTGACTCCAAGTTATTAGTTGCTCGGACCACTTAGGCCATCTGGGAACCGCTGGAACGTGTGAAACTGAAAGCGTCGCAGCACGCTGCGCGTTCTTCATATCCCTTCGGCAACTGCTGGTGGTGAAAATGTGATAAGAGGTGGCGTGAGCGATCTCATCGGGTCGCTCTTGGCGATTGCGTCCGGTCTTCTCATATAGCCGAGATCCGAAGACGAGGAATTTTTGTTAGGTTTCTTAGGTGAAGTTGGTCCGAGCATGAGTGATGTCGTCCGGAGATCGGCCCTCGCGGTCGATCGCACAAACTTGAAACGGCGCTGGCACAGGTCAATCGTCTTGATTGATGGAGAGGAGGACCGTCCCGACGGGGATCTGGAGGGCGGGTTCAGCTCCCATGTCTTGGGTGGCGAGGTTGGTGTGGAACCGATTATGCCGCCTTCCGGCTGTTCGATCGGCGGGGATCTCCATGTCGCGTCGAGTTCCCTCCTGGATCTCGACACCCTTGCGTGTAGGCCCCACGGTGGGCACCAACTGTCGAGGGAAAATCACGCCAGATGTCCTCATAGAGAACTTGATTGTGGGACTTAGCTACGAGTGCGTCGAGGAGGGAGAGTCGATCGATGGAGACTCGATCCGTAGATCGGGACAAGGGAGACACGGGAATTTACCCAGGTTCGTCCCCTCGACGAGGTAAAGACCTACTCCTGCTTTTCTTGTATTATATGTGGGAGATCTCAATTACAAGGGAGCTAGGGTTCGCCGGTGTCTCGAGAACTATGCTAGATTGATTCACCTCTAGGACGTCCCAAGGCCTCGGATTATATACATGCCGAGTCCTAGGGCTTTACAAGAAAACCGACTATCAATAAGGTAGAGTCCTATTCTATCTCTTTGATGACTTGTCTTGTTCTTCAAGGTAGCTTGGACTCCTTCCTTCTTGGCGTCGATCTTCATCTTGTAGGTCGGTTCGGGTTGCAGGTCGAACCTTTCTTCTGGGACTTCTCTTCGGTGAGCTGGCCCATAGGCCCACTCTCTCTTCGTCTTGGTCGTGAGGCCTTCTTCGCTAATTCTTCCGAGTCTGTGAGTTATCCCCCCCCCCCCGACAAGACCCCCCTCGTCTTCTCCAACCTTCAGTCGAGGAGAGGAACAGAGTTGCTAGAGAAACCCACATGTCGGTTTGAAGTCATCGGAGCAAGGGGAACACCAGGAGGAGGACATGCATGAATGAAGCTGAGGATCATCAGCCCCATTATTACCGTCGAACACCCATCGCAATTCAGGAATTACTACATGTTTAAAATCCTAGATCCAAATCACCACAACCATTGTTCCTCACTCAATAAGATGGTGCACATTATGTTAGCTTTGCTAAATAGGTACGTGGTATCGATTCTGGATCTCATATGTGAGGGCCCTGTTCAAACACCGATCAATCACGAAGGGTATGCAGTCTGTCCCATTCACGCCGCTAATGCAAATTTTGTAGATTAGACCCCAGAGTTTCACATATTTATAACTTTCTATTGGTAGATCCAAATCAATAAAATCGATCAAGTTGCATTTAATAAAAATCCGACCCTATTGCATATCTGGATATATGGATCATTAATAACAAAATATATTCTCCAAATATGTATTATGCTATATTTACTTAAGCAGAGATCGGTGCAGATATTTTTGCATGTTGAAGGAGGTGGAGATCGGGTGGCCATGGGTGGCGCCCCCTTTGACCCACTATAAATAACACGGCATACTCAGGGTACAAGGCACACAACCACCAAACAACCAAGTTGCAAGAGCGGAAAGAGCTCCATTCTCCTCTCACTCATCCTCCTTCACTGTAAGATCTACCTTTAGCCTTCAGATCCCTATTCCATCCTGCATTTTCCTACCATGTTTCGTAATCCAACTTGTAGTAGCTTTTGTATCCATATTTTGCAAAGATGTGTTTACTAGAGATGGTTCTATATATGTGTAGGGTGGAAGTATTCCATTTTGATCTTTGTAGTACAACTCGCGTTAGCATCCATGTTTATACCTCTATATATACATGTTGCCCTTTTAAGGATTTTCTATGGTGATGTTATTCACTTGTGTCTATTTTTCGGTGCTACATGTTTTCGAAAAAGGAAAGAACATGAAAAATTAACCAGCCATAACACAATCGATCAATCTCTATTATTATTGTTATACAAGCTACCCTATTTCATTTCTTACTATTTCATCATGTTTTCTAATATTCTCTATAAATGAAACCATGACGTCCTTTATTAATATTTGTATTTTTTGTGTTGATTCATTTTGAGACTATTTTTTGCGCGTATTTGGCATGAGTGAGATAACTAATTTCCTTATTATATTTTGTTCGTTTAGCTGATCATGGCATCCAAAGCCCAAGGATCCTCCTCTGTGAAGGTACTACTTGTTGAAGACAACTTGGTTGAAAGGATGGTACTCTCAGCAAAGTTGCGCAAATTTCACTGTGAGATTAGTTTGGCCATGAATGGGAAAGAAGCAGTTGATTTATTCCTTAAGGGGGGAAAGTTGGATATTGTTTTCTGTGATAAGGACATGCCAATAATGACTGGTCCTGAGGTACTTTAGTTTCCCTTCTACATTTTTTGTACTTTATTATCTAAACTCAAAACTTTGTTTCACGTATGAACATAGACTGAAAATCCGTTTATTTTATTGCTTGAAAGGCAGTTGAAAAGATTCGTGCTATGGGAGAAACCACCATGAAAATTGTTGGGATGTCAGCTGATCACCAAGCCATGGAGGTGTTTAAAAGTGCTGGTGCTGATGTTTTTGTGCCAAAACCAGTGAATATTGAAGCTATCGAGTCTTTTATTCAGGAGGTTATCAACAAGAAGAAGAACACCATGGTCTAGATGAATCAAATATTCTGAATCAATGGAGGAAATACTTTTTAGCCCATTGATCTATGTATGGCTAAGAATTGTCGTGTTGTTTAGTTTCCTTGTGTTGTTTAATTTCCAAAGACTAATGTTAAGGGTCATTTGTCGCTTGAAATAAGAACATGAGAGATTATGCATGTTTTGGTGGGATTTATATATTAATTTATCTACACTATTATAAAGAGATCACAATGGAATAAATTGCATGCATTTTTATCCATTTCCACTATGATAAAAAAATATGTAGAATATGATGTCGAACGATTCCAAGGGTGACCCCATTATCGAGAGTAGTTCGAGCACAAAAAAATCTTCTATCTCTAAAGCAGAGTTGCATGATGGCTTGGCCTCACCTAAAGTCTTCCATGATGGATACGATGAAATCTATGCATACGACCCAAGCAATTTGACTCCCAGAGAAGTGGTTGATGATCAACTCAATGAGGATTCATTGCACATTATTGGAAAGGGATTGACTCTTGGACATGTCGCTCACATTCGCATGTGTACCATTGCCAAAGAAGCATGGGATATTATTCATGCCTCCTTCATGGGAAGCACAAGTATTCAACATTCCAAGTCGATGAGTTTGCCATGAATGAAGACGACCCACTAGAAGATCTCTACCGGAGGCTCAATGTGCTAGCGGTCTCTTTGAGGGATCATGGGAGCAAGGATGCGGATGTCAAATGGATCAAGCACATGTTTCTCAAAACTATCATTCCATTTGACAAGAAAACCTCCACAATAATTAGCCAAAGGCCGGATTTCACTTCCTTAACATCTATGGAGGTGTTGAATGAATTCATCTCTATGGGAAACTTGATCAAGACCACCGACAATGCTCTTGCACGTGCTCATTGGATCAATAAGCCTATTCTTGCATTGAAGTACAAGACGTTGCATATGTGTGATAAGGGCGCGACCTTTGTGCTAGATGTTTCACATGTTATCTGGACCAATCTCATCTATACCGCCTATGGGGGTAGGGTGCTGATCTATGTTCCTTCCATTTTCCAGCTCTTAGTGGACACTTGGCACTCTTTATTACCAGAGGAGATCTTAGAGCTTGCCCACCGGTTTCTCACAAGATGATCAAGCTGAAGCATAAGGAGCACAAGGGCCCTGGGTTGATCACTGTGACTGAGGTTCTAATAGCTGAGTTTGGAGAGTGAGATAGGACAAACTATGTGCGTCCTTCAATCTTTATTTCTAGCTTGCTGCCATGTTTAGCTCTTGTTCTTCATGTTTGTTTATTTCTGTGAAGCCCCCGATTTATGATCATGTACTAATCATACACGTACTGTACACGATGAAGATCACGGAGTCACTGTAAGAATATCACAGCACAACTCTAGACACAAATAAGATAAAGTCTTTATAATACAAGCCAGGGGTCACACGGACCCGAAAACATAAGTCATACAAGCCATAATATATGAGTACACACATAGTCAAGTTTTGCCTTAAGAAGGCTAGCACAAACGATACAGATCGAAAAGGCAAGGCCTCATGCTAGGAACCTCCGAAATACTCTTGGTCCTCGGGATGTCCACGTCATAGTAGTCACCTTTGGGGTACCCCTGCTCCTGGGCTCCAACATCTGATTGCAGCAACCGTGTATAGAAAACAAAGATAGAAAAGCAAGAGGGGGTGAGTATCTAGCATACTCGCGATTCTTACGTCCACGCATTCTAAGCATTTATGCAATTGTATCAAATGGAAAGGGGAGGCTATATAGTGGACTGAACTGCAGAAATCCAGATTAAAGGGGGAGAAGCTAGGCCTATCGAAGACTAGCATCTTCAAGTGATCTTGCAGCAGTAGATGAGAATAGCCAACATTTATAAGGTTGTATTAATAATGATATATATATATAGCAGTAATAACATCAAGTCCCGAGATCCTTTCATAATGTAGCAATAATGGTTCAAGTTGTAGTTGCGGATACAGATACAACACCGAGTGTCCTGTTACCGTGGGCACGGGTACGAGATCCTTTCTCGACATCCCGACGAGAAAGCAATCCCGGGAACCATATCAACAATTCATAATGTAGCAATAATGGTTCAAGTTGTAGTTGCGGATACGGATACAACATCGAGTGTCCTGCTACCGTGGGCATGGCTATTCGAATAGATTTCATCCCTGCAGGGGTTGCACTACTGTTACCCTACACGCTCAGACCCCTGGGTCTCGTACACCTTATTCAGGCATGTCTGAGCAAGGAAATCCGACACGACGTAGTCCTAACTAGACTCATCAGAGAGGTCTCTGCCGATCTAAAGTCCTAAGCGCTCGGGGGTCTTGGGCCTTCGCCCCTCGCACTCCGGGTCGTTGGCTACAGGGTGGATCCGGCGCCTCAGCACAATCCGACCATGCCACAATGCTGAACTGGACGTCTTTCAAAGTTGCCAATAGAATGTACGGCGGCGAGGGGCCCACACCCATAATCCCACGTGGAGGTAGCGCGTATAGGCCAGTGGCCATCTCAAATCACTGACACCGATCCATTAAGCATTTTATTAACAACTCACGGAGACGACCGTGATCGTCTCTCTGACTAAGTAACACAACAGACAACGAGAAGTATCCACACCACCTCTCTCTCCAGGTGACATGTGCCTGCCCTGTCGTCCCGTCATATCTCGCGGGTACCCTTAGGGGTGTCCCGTCTCCTCGCCTTAAATCGTGAGCAACCTGGGAGTCACTCAACTTTTATGGTTCAATGGGTATATCACGGACAACGATCAAGGCCCGGGCACACCGCACACCGGTCGTACCCGCCTACCCCTTTGTCCCGTCGCAATACCTATCGCGGGCACCGTTGGGTCACCCGACTCCTTACCTTGTCTTGCGTCCGATGAAGTTGCAATAATTTAAAGTTCCCGCTTTCACTCCCCAGAGTGATCGCGGCTCGATTACTAAGCATATCAGATGGACAAGAGCGTAGGGCCAACTGATGAGTAAATATTCTAAGCAGCATAGGACAAGGTAGGGTACAATAGTAAAGGGACAGGTAATGCAATGGAATAGGAATAATAGCAGTAGCAGCAACAATACCTAATGCAAGAATAGTACGGAAAAGGTAGGTGATATATGGGAGAGGGGAAGGGCTCTGCATGCCTGGAAGCGCAACAGTAGTTGTCATACCCGATGGTGTCGTCGGCGGCAGTATTGGGGTCTACCAGAGAATAAGAGGGGAGAAACATTAAATACACGACAATAATAGAAACTCATATGAAATACATGGCAAACGTTAAGCTAGGGGTGAGCTAACGCGGTGCAACACGTTAGAGACGAAACGAGAATTTAATCGGCTATTTTACCGGCTCCGGGTGATTACCGGACAGACGATCCAAAGGGGGAAAGTCTCATGTTTGATATGTTAGAGGAGGGTGATGGGTATGTGGGTGACGTATTCTTATCCACTGTATTATTCTGATCAACTTTCATGTATAATTTATTTTGATCTGGCTTACGATATAAAAGATATTCAATTTCAAAGTTTAAATCACTATAATCATTTTCTGGAATTTCTTTATTATTATTAAATCAACATTATCCATAAGATTATCCAAAATAGTGTACTAACTAGTGGGACCTACATGTCATAGGCAGTGACAATTAAATACTTTATTTAATTAATTAAATAGCAAGGGGCCCACATGTCATATTTGTTACTATTTTCTATTTCATTTAATTTAATTAAGCCAGTGGGACCCAACTGTCATTGAGACAGAGACATAATTAAGAAATTTAATTAATTAGAGAATTATCTTAAGTGTTGGGCCCACATGTCATAGACTCGAAGGGGTATTTACATTTTATTTAAACAACAACTAATTAATCGTGGTTGGGCCCACATGTAAGCGACCCATTTGGGTTAATTAACCCCCCCCCAACAGGTGGGGTTCACCTGTCGGCGACACAGGCCACTGATGGCTTCTCGCCCCTCGTTGGTTACCCCAAGTGGAAGGTTCAGATGTAGCTAGAAGCAAATTTCCCTTACACGAGGACTGTAAGGTTTATTGAACCAAGAGGATGAGACGTGTCAAACGTATTTACTTTTCCAAACACTTTTGCTATTGTTTTGCCCTCATTCTTGCATGATTTGAGCTAAACTAACCCAGACCGACGTTGTTTTCAGCAGAGCTGCCTATATGGTTTTATTGTGCGTAGGAAAATGGATTTTTAGACATCTCAGAAAATTCCCAGAAAAAATACAGAAAATCCATGCACCCGGAGGGACCCAGGACCAGAAGGTGGGCCAGAGGGGAGCCAGGGGGCCCCAGGTGCCTAGCTGGAGCGGCCACCCCCCTGGCCGCTCCGGGTGGCCGCCTGGTGATGGATTCTCGCCCCTCGGTGGATACCCAAAGTGGAAGGTTGAGATGTAGACAGAAGCAAATTTCCCTCAGTGAAGATACCAAGGTTTGTCTCCGGTAGGACTCCAACAACGACAGGAAGGTGACAACGGCGCCAGAAATTGCTTTGGTGGCGCGAGAGTTGACGTGGACCTGCACACACAACAGATAACTTTGCTCCCAATGAGTTCAGAGAGGTTGTCAATCCCTCCGGCCTTGTTTTTTACAAAGGATCAAACATACGGGATAATAATGATAGTGATAGCAATGGAAAGGTAAATAAAGCAGGAAATAAATAACGGGTGTAAACAGTATTGGAAATATGGATCGGGATCCCATGATGTTCACTGGTGATGTCTCTCTCCCAAAAGAAGATAAAATAGCCATGCGAGGTAAACAAATTACAGTTGGGCAATTGACAGGATTATGTGCGCAAACCAATGCTAACTATGCTATAAAGAAAGGCAGAGGCTCAAAAGCCTGGGCGGTACGCCAAGACAAGTAGATCGAAATCCATCTGCATCTACCTACTAATCATCCACCTTGAGATATCTATCCAGAACATCTCGCTGGTATTAAGTTTCGAATCCCACCCAAAGTGTAAACTCAAAGCAACAGACAACTGCATTAAAGAACTTTGCGTAAAGTAAGCAATCCTTGCACCCGCAAGTACAAGCACCGTTGTTTTCTCCCTTGTGGCAACAGCACATCCCCTAGACTCATGTTTCCGAGCCATCAGTGAGATACCACTCTGGAAGAGCTCGGATTCTAACCTTGTGTCAGACCCGCGGGCCAAGGGACAGTCTCAGGTAGACAGTTTCTATGGGGCGTAGGCCTCCCAAAAGGTAACGGAGGTGTGCAAAGGTTTCCTCGGGCCAAATCAATAAACAGCAACAGAGAACATGCAAGAATTACTCAAGAACATAAATATAAAAGAAGAGAATCAAATATATTACTCAAACACAATCTGAACATAGTCTCATAATCCATCGGATCCCAACAAACTCAGCATAGCAACAGCAGAAAGATTACATATGTGCCTCGATCATGTAGGGAAGCTCACGAGATCTAAACCATGAAGAACAAAGAGGGGAGGAGAACACCACATAACTACTGATCATAGACCCATGGTCCAAGGTGGACTACTCACGGTTCATCCGGGAAGCATCCATGGTGGTGGAGAAGCTCCCGGAGGTGGTTCCTCCCTCCGGCAGGGTGCCGGGAAGAGGTCTCCTGGTGCTCCCGATCTTGGAAGCGAGGCGGCGGCGGAACAGAGGAGAGATCACGAAAAAGGGTTCTTTCCCCGAGGGTTTCTCGTCACGGGGAATAAATAGGCGAAGGGGGGAAGCCAAAGGTGGACCAGGGGCCCCAGGCGCCCCTGGCGCGGCCTAGGGGGTGGTCGCGCCAGGTGGCCTCCTGGGCCACCCCTGGCCCCCTCTAG
The DNA here is from genome assembly GCA_950022295.1 of Bromus sterilis. Taxonomy (NCBI): domain Eukaryota; kingdom Viridiplantae; phylum Streptophyta; class Magnoliopsida; order Poales; family Poaceae; genus Bromus; species Bromus sterilis. Next base: position 445,064,882 of record OX465595.1, on the reverse strand, counting down.
CCCCACTAGGGCTCTTCTGGAAGATTCCCGTACGCTGATTTTTCCTATATTTTTCCCAGAAATTTTCGGGCACTTTAAATAATGGGAAAACCTCAAATACAAAAACAGCAGAAAACAGGAACTGGCACTGGGGTGCACTGAGTTAATAGGTTATTCCAAATATGATCAAAAGTGTATGGAAGTGCATCAATATCATAGCAATATGACACAAAAGAGGCATGGAGCAAGCAGAAATTATAGATACGTTTTGGACGTATCAACATCCCCAAGCTTAATTCCTGCTCGTCCTCGAGTAGGTAAATGATAACAAGCATAATTTTTGTGGTAAAATGCTACCAACCATATAAGAACTTTTAAGTAAAGCAATCAAGGTATGTAATTCAATTAAGGTCATAATAGGGAAGAGTCTATATTAGCAATGCAACAATCAACATAAGAACATAAAGGTGCAAGAGCTCTCGCTGTCCGTGACTCAAATGTCTCCAAATGGTGTTTGCGTGCAAGAAAGGGGATAGGGATATATGAGAAAAAATATTTTTATGTTGATAACTCAATCTACTAAAGTTTCACACTTGGTCTTCTTTGGAATCTTATCTTGACTCATCCCCAGACCACTAGCCAGGTACAAGTCAAAATGATCCACTCCTTTTTGACATTTTGAGCAGTCATGCAATGGATGAGCGTAAGCAAGAAAGTTGACACTTAGGATGGAAAAGAGAGAATATGGTGGAGGAGGAAGATAAAAAGGTGAGAAAGTCTCACATCAATGAGGACAATCATAGGCGAGAGAAAGCCAAATGATAGATATGATGTGAGGAGTAGGGATTGCCATGCAACGGATGCACATATGAGCTAAGGTAAGCTCTCCAATGGAACTAGTGGGAGTGCATCCAACTTGCTTGCTCAAGAAGACCTAGAGCTCATTTGAGGAGGCTCATCATTGGAATATACAAGCCAAGTTCTATAGTGTGAAGGTCCCCACATAGCTATATGCATGAATGATAATCTCTATGGAGTACAAGATATAAGATGGAGTACAAGTGTGGATATTTCAAAAGGAATAGTAGTGTGCCCCCTTCTCTCTTTTTATTAATTTTTCTCTTTTTTCTATTTTTTGTATTTTTTTTGGTGGCCTCAATGGCTCTTTCTATTTCTCTCATTTGTCCTCTTTGGGATCTTTTGATTTTGTCCTCTTTGGGATCTTTTCCTCACTTTAGGGGCAACACTCTATATATTACAAAAAGTATAGAAGATCTTTCACACTTTACAAGGTACTCAAATCATAAAGAAGATGTAACTATCATGATGTATGCAAATGTATGCCTCTGCCAGTGTAGCAGGATATGCAATGATACTAGCGCGTCATGTAGCAATGATTAGGGCAAGGCCCAACTAGCATGCGGCTCATCGATCAAGCAAGTAGCATGTATGACATGAAGATCAAGTCATGAGAAGGTGGATGTTGCATGGCAATGTATCTCGGAAAGGCTATGGAAATGCCTTGATAGGTAGGTATGGTGGCTGTTTTGAGGAAAGATATAAGGAGGCTTATGATGATAGGTAGGTATCGTGCCAAGGGTTTGGATGCACCGGCGAAGTATGCGCCAACTCTCAAGGTGAGAAAGGGCAATGCACGGTACCGAAGAGGCTAGAAAAAGTATAGGTGGGTGGAAGTGTCAACTTTCGAATACTCACATTAGTCCGAAGAACTCATGCACTTATTATCGGTAACTCTAAATCTAATAAGGAGGTTCACAAAGAGACAAGTACCCCGAGGAGGAGTGTATGGGGGTTTGGTTATCCTTGCGCATCCTCGACTCATGGTACGTGAGTGTACTCTGATCTTCGATCCCTCCAAAGAGTAGTGATCCATCTAGTCGCTAAAGTTCTCAACTAATTTTGTAAGTTTTGAAAATAAACACGGATTGCCCAAAATACGACATCTATCACTAATAGTCTAAAGCTCTTGACACCAAAAGTACAAACATTACTCATAGCAATACCTCAAAACTATTGCAAGATACTACTACAATTGAATAGCAACCTCGATTACCTACTTCAAGTCAAGACACAAAACTCAGTGCAACAGGCAAACTCTCTAAACAAGATAAACATGAAAACTTAAGAGAGTTCCAGCAACATACTAAACAAAATCTCTTTAAAAAGATAAGCATGAAAACTAAGAGCTAAACATGATAGAAGCTATGAAAAAGATAAAGAACACACACAACAAAGATAAGCATGAAGAATCCTATGATGTGTTCTAGATTTTGAAAGTGGAGCGTGTTTATCTCCCACACAAAGAAAGCTGGGTTCTAACTTGTTATGAACAGCAAGCAAATCTAAATAAAACTAAAAAGGAAATAAAGAGCGAGACGCTCCAAGCATAGCACATAACGCATTAAGTGATAAAAATATAGTGGAACGAAAGACGAACTGATAATTGTTGATGGAGGGGATGCATGGGGGCATCCCCAAGCTTAGACGCTTGAGTCTCCTTGAATATTTCTTGGGGGTGCACGGGGGCATCCCCAAGCTTGAGCGTTTGACCCTCCTGAATCTTCTTTCATCATCTTCCCTCGCACACTTGAAAACTCCCTTCATACATAACTCATCATAATCTGATTAGCGAGGTTAGGACCCATAATAAAATAGTTTTTTCTCTACTGGAAATAAGAATAATCTTGAAGAGCTACTGTTTCTATAGATTGGCAAAAAGTTTTTGCAAAGAAAAAGCAAGCTTAAGGTTTGCAAAACGAAGAAAAGGCAAAACAGGACAGAATCTGTGAAAAACAGACCAGCAGGTAGTAAAGAATTTTTTAGGGATACTTCTGCAACTCAAATCAAAAAACTCAGAACATACGAAAGTTTCGTGATTGTATAGAGCACGCTGTGTAAAAAATCATCTCAAAAAGATGAACTGGGATTTTTGTATGATATTTCCTGTCACGAGGACAAAATCTGTTTTCTGGACAGCATGTCACAACTTTCACTTCCCTTGTCATACGAGGCTATAATTGGCACAAAGCGTGAAAAGTAAAGATACAATGATGTTGCTACAGTAGTAACAATCATCAAGACCACTAAAATAGAAGGAAAACAAAAAGGAAAACCGAAATTCGTTGCGGGCTGCCTCCCGAAAGCGCTTCTTTAAAGCCATTAGCTAGGCTGGATGCAAAAAGATCAAGTATTATCAATAAAATAACTAGCCCGTGTGACGGACTCAAAAGGTAACTTAATCTTCTTTCTAGGGAAGTGTTACATCCCTTTCTTGAGAGGGAATTGGAATTTTATAATACCTTCTTTCATATCAATAACAGCACCCACGGTGCGAAGAAAAGGACGTCCCAAAATAATTGGACAAGAAAGTTCACATTCAATGTCCATAATAGTAAAATCAACGGGAACATAATTGTCATTGATAATGATAAGAACATCATCGATCTTCCCCAAAGGTTTCCTTACGGAAGAATCGACAAGACGAACACCAAAAGAACAAGGATCAAAAGGTTTCAATTCAAATACATCATACATTCGTTTGGGCATAACGGAGGTACTAGCTCCAACATCACATAAAGCATAGCAAGAGAAATTATTCAACTTAATTTTAATCATAGGATCCCAACCATCTTCTAGCTTCCTAGCTATGGAGGCTTCTACCCTAAGCTTCTCCTCCCTAGATTTAATGAGAGCATTAGTGATATGCTCCGTGAAGGCGAGATTAAGCGTGCTAGTGTGGGGGTCTCTAGACATCTTGTGAAGGAAACGAATAACTTCAGAAAGTGTGCAATTATCAAAATCAAGGTCACTACTATCAAGTAAAGTGGTAGTGGTGTCCTTTAGGCTCACTTGTTTGGTAGCTTCCATAGTCATAGGAGTTTCTTCTTCTACGGTTGAGGTCATAGCATCACCATTAATAGGTCCTATGGGACTAGGGGTGTATTGGGTGCTAAGAGTTAGGATATCCTCAACAACTTGGATAGTAGCAATGGTATGGTGTGTGGGAAGGCTCTTAATTCTATCTTCTCCCTCCTTTTATCTAGACCATCTCTCTTTAAGTTTAGCCAGCATCCTAATGTTTTCATTAATTTGCACTTGAATAGCATTCATAGGAGTGACCTTCCTCTCCTCAAGAGGAGACGTTCTAATTTTAAGCAATTCTACTTCATGGGCTAAATTGTCTACCTTCGACGAGAGATTATATAATTTGTCTAGTTTTTCCTATACACTCTTGTTGAAGGATTTTTTGGGTAGTGATGAAGTCTTTAAGCATACTCTCTAATTCAGAAGTGGAGTTCTTGGTGCTAGGATAAATGCTGTTGTTCCCATAGTTGTTGGAGGGGAACGATCTAGGATTGCTACCAAAATTACTCCTATAAGCATTGTTGTTGAAGTTGTTTCTAGAGATAAAGTTCACATCTACTTGATCTTAAGCAATCAAAGAATTTAAAGGAACATCATGAGTATCAATAGGAGATTGCTTGGTAAGTAGAGACATAATCAAGTCAACTTTTTCATTTAGGGAGGAAATCTCCTCGACAGAGTTTACCTTCCTACATGTTGGAGCTCTTTCGGTGTGCCATTGGGAAGAGTTGGTCATCATCTCATCGAGTAGTTTTGTGGCAGCACCAAGCGTTGTTGACATAAAGTTTCCTCCCGCGGCCAAATCTAACAATTTCCGCGAGGTAAAGTTCAAGCATGCATAAAAAGTTTGGATGACCATCCAAGTAGTCAAACCATGCGTAGGACAATTCTTAACAAGAGATTTCATGCGTTCCCAAGCTTGGGCAACGTGTTCGTTATCCTATTGCTTAAAATTCATTATATTACTCCTGAATTGGATAATCTTAGCTGGGGGGTAGTACTTTCCAATAAAAGCATCCTTGCACTTATCCCAAGAATCTATGCTATTCCTAGGCAAGGATTGAAACCATATTTTAGCTCCTCCTCTCAAGGAGAAAGGAAAAATCTTAAGCTGAACAATATCCCCATCTACTTCTTTGTACTTTTGCATATCACAGAGCTCAACAAAATTATTTAAGTGCAAAGCAGGAGCATCTCCAGCACCGGAGAATTGATCTTTCATAACAAGGTTCAGCAAAGCAGGTTTAATCTAATAAGAAGGTGCTAAAGTGGCAGGTGGAGCAATAGGAGTGCAGATAAAGTCACCTTTGTAATGACTAGTGAAGTCACACAACTTGGTGTTCTCGGAGGAACCCATAGCAGCAGCAAGCAAGATAAAAAAATTTGATAAAGGACACTAAAGAAAAAACTGAAAGGTAAACTAATAAGACTAAAAAGAAATGATAAAAGATAGTGTGCAACTCCCCTATCTTGAAGAGGGGAGTCCCTGGCAACGATGCCAGAAATTGCTTTGATGGCTTCTCGCCCCTCGTTGGTTACTGATACGTCCCAAACGTATCTATAATTTCTGCTTCCTCCATGCATGTTTTGTGTGAATTTGCCATGTTTTTTTGAACTTTCATACACTTTTGAACCAATTTGGACTAACCTATCAACTCAGTGCACCCAGTTGCCAGTTTCTATTTTCTGCTGTTTTTGTATTTCAGGTTTTTCGGCAATTAAAAGTGCTCCAAAAAATCCGGAAAAATCAGATAAAAAATCAGCGTCACGGAAGCTTCTGGAAACACCAAAGGAGCGAAGGGGGCCACCACCAGGAAGCCAGGAGGGTCCCTGGCGCGGCCCCACCCTAGGCCGCGCCAGGAGGCCTCCTGGCTGCCTGGTGGGTCCCCTCGACACCCCCCCCCCTCCGCCTATATTTACCCCTCGGGGTGGAAACCCCTAATACGGACTCCTCTTTCGCGATCTCGCCTCTGTTCCGCCGCCACCGCCGTTTCTAGATCGGGGCTGCCTGGAGAAGCCGCTCCGGCACCCTGCCGGGAGAAGCTACCCCCTCCGGGAGACCATCCATGGCCATGGACGCCTCCCGTATGTACCGTGAGTAGTTTCCCTTGGACCATGGGTCCGTGACCAGTAGCTATGTGATCTATCTCTCCCCCTTTTTGTGCCTCCACTTTCGAGTCCTCGTGAGCTGCCTCACATGATCGAGGCATCTATGTAATTTCTGCTGTTGCTATGCTGAGTTTGTTGGGATCTGATGGATTATGAGACTATGTTCAGATTGTGATGAGTAATATATTTGGTTCTTCTCTTTTATATATTTTTCTTGAGTAAATTCTTGCATGGTCTCCGTTGCGGTATTTGCTTTGGCCAAGTATTTTATTTGCAACTCCAAGAAAGAGCGTTATGCTCGATTGTGGGTTCATCCCCCTTATGTCTAGCTTGAGTGACAGAAACATGAGACTAGGGGATGTGCTGTTGCCACCAGGGATAAAACAACAGTGCTTGTACCTGCGGGTGCAAGGATTGTTTACTTTACGCATGGTTCTTTTAATGTAGTTGTCAGTTGCTTTGAGTTTACACTTTGGGTGGCATTCGCAACTTAATACCAGCGAGATGTTCTAGATATATATCTCAAGGTGGATGATTCGTAGTAGATGCAGATGGATTTCGGTCTACTTACCTTGGCGTACTGCCCATTGCTTTTGAGCCCTTCCTTTCTTTGCAACATAGTTAGCATTGCGGTGCCTTCATAATCCTGTCAATTTCCCAACTGTGATTTGTTTACCTCGCTAGTACTTTTATCGTCTTTTGGGAGAGAGACATCACTAGTGAAAATCACGGGACCCCGGTCCATCTTCATATCATTGTTTACGCCCTCAATTTATCTTCAGTCTTTACTTTCAGTTGCCCGTATTATTATCGCTTGCGTGAATCCTTTGTAAACAGCAAGGCCGGAGGAATTGACAGCTCCTCTGTACTCGTTGGGAGCAAAGTTATTTGTATCTGTGTGCAGGTCCAGGTGAGGTTAGCAACCTCGGCACTATTGTTCACTTTACCACCTTCTTGTATCTCTGCGAGTCCTACGAGAGACAAACCCTATCCTCTACATAGGGGAAATTTGCAGCTACGCTACATCTCACCTTCCACTTGGGGTAACCAATGAGGAGTGAGAACTATCCTCACCGTATCAAGCTAATTTCTGGCGCCGTTGCCGGGGACTCCAGTCTACAAGATAGGGGAGTTGCACACTATCTTTTATCTTTGCTTTTTATTCTTGTTAGGTTACCTTTCAGTTTTTACTTTTGTGTCCCTTATCAAAAATACCAAAAATACCTGTTACCTTGTCAGTAGTTACCACTATGGCTGGTCCTTTTGCCTTTGGTGAGGCAGAAGTGCTTACCTTTACTCAAAGAGGGGGTGAAAGTTTGAAAGATGCTTGGTATAGAATTAATGATTCTCAAAAAAGAGCCACCAAGAAGCAATCCACTACTATCCTACTTAGAAATTTTTATGTTGGGATTACTTCTTGGAATAGGTTTCTTTTAGACACTGTTGTTGGATATATGCTCTAGAGGCAAATAATATATGATTATTCCAATATATCTAAGCAAGTTCATAACCAGTTTCATACCGTGCTAGAACTGTGTCAGTGAAACAATGATGCAGGTGTGGTATAGAAACCCCCAGAGTTCCTAGTTAGCCTCTACATCGATAACTAGTTCATGGTCAACATGATGGTCGTGGTTTCGCGATCATGGACAATTAAGTCTCTTGACTATGATATCACCTCACTGGTTAAGTGACGTGATGAACATTACCCAAAGTAAGCATTACAGCATGATCAAATCTTGTGAAGGTTCAGTGTTGTAATTACAGAACGTGGTAGAACGTTCCTTTGACCGTGAGTACGTGCATAATTGCTATCTTCCCGGATGCTTTGACCTACATCCCACCACCTGACTGAAATATGCGGGTCATAACGGTTGTATCTTGGGTATTCCGTGGAGATATGTTGACGACTATTGTTACAAGAGCGGAATTTGTCAATCCATATAATGGATAGATACTCGGGGCCCACTCGGTGAGATTCCATCCATAAAGCTGCAGCGTGTGACTAGGTCACGGGGATGAATATCACGGGAACGAGTGAATGAGGATTAGTTCAGAACGAGGTTGAACCAGACATAGGATGGCATTGATCGAATCTCGGAACAATCTAGTATCGCTGACAAAGGGAATGCTATACGGCGTAAGTTCCAATCGGTGTTTGATATCCGGAATGCACAGGGGTCATTATGGGCATCCAGGTCCCGCTGATGATCATTGACCGTAGCCTCGTCTCGGTCATGACTGGAGTGTTCTCGGACCGTAGGGTAACACACTTAAGGGCTCGATGAAATCGGAGACCTTTTCGGAACCATCGGAGTAACCAGAGAATAAAGGAAACAACATCGGAGAAGTACCGTGTTGAACCGAACAAGTTCGGAGTGAACCGGAAGGTGTTCCGGAGCACCGGGAGATGCAATATTATGTTTTAGTTATTAATAATTGAATTAATAATTAAAATCATTTTATTTCTAATTAATTTGTGCAGTGGGCCTTACTGGAGAAAAAGGCCCATTAGGGGAAGAAATAAAAGGGAAAAAGAAAAAGAAAAAAAAGGGGAGTGGGGGGGAGGAGCCATGGGCCCTAGGGCCCATGAGGGTGGCGGCCCCTCTCCCCCCTTGGCCGGCGCCCCCCCCCCCCCCCCAGCATGTGGGATAGTCCCACATTGCTAAGGTAGGGGGGTTGACTCCCTCCCCTACCCCTATATAAAGAGGGCCATGGTGCACATATATAATTAAGCCAAATACACAATAAATCGGATTAAATTAGTATTTACTCCGAATTGAGATCGGTTTTCTCCGGTCTTCTCCCCTCCCTTGTCTCTTTCACGGTGGGCTCCCTAGTGTGAGACTATAGTGGAATTGAGGCTTCTCTGCTAGAATCGGAGGCCGTCGTGCTGCCGAAGCTCCGTCCGGAGGTCTGTTTCCGCCACCTTCGCTGGATCGGAGAATGGAGGTCGTCATCGAGTCTCGTACGTGTGCGAGTACTACGAGGTGCTACACGTGTGGCACTACACCCATCCGGGTGCTCAACACAGCCAGGGGGCTGTGAAACTTGATCGGCTACATCAACCACGTTTGCGGGAACGTTTCCCGCGCAACGGACTACACCCCGAGGTATGTTATTTCCGCACTCTTTCCGTTACGGTAATACGGCTAGCTAGATCTTGGGTTATGGGAACGCTAGTTAGAAAATTTTGTGTTTTCTGCTGCGAACCCCAACAGTGGTATCATGAGCTAGGTCTATGCTTAGTATTACTGTACGGATAGAACACATCGGGGATGTGGGCGTTGATTGTATGATTGTTACCCTCCCACGTGTACTTGTTCACATCTGCGGCATTATTTGATGAAGCGGCCCCCGACCGACCTTACGCGTACGCTTACGCGAGACTGGTTCCACGCTTGACATACGGCCTGTACCGTATAAAGTGGTTGGGGGGGTGTCTGTCTCTCTACTTTAGCGGATGTGGCATTTGCAACGGAGGGCCCCGTGCGGGGTGTAACAGAGACAATCGTATGGTTGACGTTGTGGTTGACTCGTAGGTTAAAACTTGTTTAACTATGAAAGCCCTAGTAGCCACGTAAAACTTGCAATATACAACTAGACCGTCTAAACCTTGTATTGCTAAGTGGGGGCTATCATTTGTTTGTTGGTGATGTAGCGATAGCTTTGCTATGTGTTACTAGTAAGTAGTAATCGTCATCATAAAACAAACTAAAATGGAGACACTGTAGACTTAGTGTTGCCATAGCTCAGACATCTTAAAACTTGCTATTATAGGATACACGACGGTAGCATGTGATGATACCTTAACAAAGCCAAACACAAGTATTCTACCGAAGTGTGCACCGCCTGGAAGGTTCTCCCATATGGCTTGATGCTCCATACATACCGGAGTTGTCCTACATATTCAATGGAGTTCGCATGAGGTTGGGTTCGGCAAGCCTGGCATATGCAGATATGGCCTTGTTGAGCAGCATATAACATGGAGGTTAATTTGGCGAGCCTAGCATATGCAAATATGGCCTCGGAATACTAGAGATCAAAAGATCGAGCATGAGTCACAGTACATATAAGATAATGTGTTCGCACAAGTTGTTGTCTACCTTTGAAACTGACCCGTCGGCCGTGTGATATTCGAGGTTGGGCAGTGAATCTGGATCATGTAAGCACTAAAACTTCCTAGGGATGAATTGTTTTAGTGCGAGCTCATTTATAATATGATTATATGAACTCATTGTTGTGAACTAGTCTTAATTGTGTTCCTTGCAATTATGTTTGTAGAAAATGAATGCACTAGAGCAACATGAACTATCTTTCTTCATGGAAGGTGAAAGACTTAGAGAAAATGGGTCAAACTTTGCTGACTGGTACTTACGCCTTAGGACGTCGCTCAAGAGAGCAAACATCTTGTTTACAATAGAAGTGCATGTGGAAGAACATCCGGACGATCATGTTGGCGATCAAGGGATACCTGATCATTATGCTCACCGACAGAAATGCTCCGTAGTCAGGAATGTCATGATCTTCAGCATGTCAGAGGTTTTGGGCATACAGTTTCAGGACACTGGCTCATATGACATGATGGACACGCTAAAGACAATGTTCGTACGTGAGTTCAGAGTTGCCAGTTTTGAGTTAGAAAGCAAGTTTCTATCTACAAAGATGGAAGAACGCACAAGCCTTGGTGATCACTTGGACAGGATGCATGAGATGTACCTGACCCTGGTGGAGGACTATGAATATTGGAAAATGAACGAAAGCACCACATAAGAGTTTGCAATAAACACGTTATTGCACTCACTCACTCCGAGTTATGGTGATTATGTTCATAGCTATGTCGGAAGAGGAGCTAATATGAGTCTTCAGAACTTCATGACTGATCTCTTGGCCGCGGACATTGCTCCTATCGAGGATGCAGAAGTCGTGGATGGAGAAGGTATATACTTGATATACTTTATAAATGTTTACTCCATTATATAACATTTGCAGTAAATGAGTATCTGATACTTATTCTGTTTTATGAAAACAGGACCTGCCGTTGCATGGACGGGAAGAGGTGAAATCGAGGATTGATGGATATCAAGTTAGTTGATGGCCAGCATGGATTCCGCCGAGACATATATCATAGGAGATACTTAGAGTATTAGATAAATCTTATGTAATCATTATAGTATGAACACTTAGTTGTGTGTCTTGCATCTCGCGAGACAAAGTTATTCATGTAATGAGACAAGTCAGTTGTTCCATCTTTATGAATAAAAGTGTGCTTATACTTTGATTACGTCTTGATTTATGATATGATAGAAAGCATTTATAATACTGCTATTATTGTCAAGAAATATTCAATGTTTAATGATAAAGTTGTCTTGATTATAACAAGTCAAAGATTTGATTGCATGAGGTGACTTCATAAATGATGAATTCATTAAATGTATGATCTATTAACTTGTGAGTTCATTATCGAATGAAAGTCATAACTTGATTGCATGAGATGGATTAGATACACGATCTATGAACCTCTGCAATAAATATAACCATGACAAGGTTCTAGCAAGTAGAACTTGTGCCAATCATTATACATAAATGATGTACTAAATGGGCACGTGATTTATCATTAAAGACTTCATATGATTAATTGAAAGTTGTATTCAATTGACATCATAAAACTGAGATTCAGGAATCACAGTGAGAAGTGAGAATACAAGGATACATATCACCACGCTACGATCCGAAGTGATAAGTATTGATATTGACATAATGGGAGACTTGTGGAAGTTGTACCACAAACTACGATGGAAGTTGAAAGTGCTAGACTACTTAAACCATTCGTAGTCATACTAAACCGTAGTATGGTCTAAACGTTCTTCCCCCTAGAACTATAGTTATTGTCGAATAAGGTTGTTTAATTCATTAAGTTTTAAACACCCACTTCATGAATAGGAAACCATCATGAATCTAACGAGACATGATAGCTCCATAACTGATGGTGTCATAAGGTTTCTTAAAAGAAAGAATTTCTTTGTAATAAAACTACAAGCAATTGAAATTACATATTCTCCGCGAGTAGCAAAATGTGTGTTGCTTGATTGGTAATGCGAGAAGAAGTCTCTCGACACGGATCCAATGGGAGATAATGGAAACTTTGACCGGGGTATTGGACCTTGCCTTCAGAATATCAGAGTATTGCAACGGAAGCATGTTCCGCTGTAATGACACTGTATAAGGAAGGATATGCCATAGATGGTTAATCTTGGTATATGAATTGAAGCCATTATTGAATTTAGAAGGTTGTCATGAATATGTTCTGTACAGGACAATAATCATGAGTCTTCTTAATAAAACAATAAAGAATAGCATTGCTTGAAGACACAAAGGAATGATGGTAGCCTAGAACACGAGGAGAAATGAAATAATATTGAGTTACATATAGGATGGTGATGGCTTCTCGTCCCTTCGTTGGTTACCCCAAGTGCAAGGTTGAGATGTAGTGCAGCAGCAGTTTTCCCTCGGTGAAGATACCAAGGTTTGTCTCCAGCAGGACTCCAGAGATGATAAGTAGGTGTGAGCGGCGCAACTGACGCGGACCTGCACACAGACACAGATAACTTTGTTCCCAACGAAGTTCAGAGAGGTTGTCAATCTCTCCGGTCTTGTTGTTCACAAGGATAAAATGCAAGGGATAATGATAGCAAGTAAAAGCAGTAAAGTAAATATAGCATGGAAACAATAATGAGGATATGGACCGGGATACGTGATGTTCGCTAGTGATGTCTCTCTCCCAAAAGACGATAAAATTGCTATGCGAGGTAAACAAATTACAGAAAGGCAATTGACAGGATTATGAACGCACCGCAATGCTAACTATGCTACAAAAGAAAGGACGAGGTTCAAAAGCACAAGTAGTACGCCAAGATAAGTAGACCGAAATCCATCTGCATCTACTACTAATCATCCACCTTGAGATATCTATCCAGAACATCTCGCTGGTATTAAGTTGCGAGCCCCACCCAAAGTGTAAACCCAAAGCAACAGACAACTGCATTAAAAAGAACTCTTCGTAAAGTAAAAAATCCTTGTAACCGCGGTTACAAGCACCGTTGTTTTCCCCCTTTTGGCAACAGCACATCCCCTAGACTCATGTTTCTGTCACTCAAGCGTGTCATCGGGGGGCATGAACCCACAATCTAGCACAACGTTCCCTCTTGAAGTCACTACCTACTACTTGGCCAAAGCAATAAACAGCAACGGAGAACATGCAAGAATTACTTAGGAACAAAAATATAAGAGAATAAAACCAAATATATTACTCTATCACAATCTAAACATAATCTCATAATCCATCAGATCCTATCAAACTCAACATAGCAATAGCAGAAACATTACAAAGGTGCCTCGATCATGTAGGGCAGCTCACGAGGTCTAAACAATGAAGTTCAAAGAGGGGAGGAGAACATCACATAGCTACTGATCACGGACCCATGGTCCAAGGAAAACTACTCACGAGACATCCGGGGAGCATCCATGGCGGAGAGGAGACTCCCGGAGTTCAATCCTCCCTCCGGCAGGGTGCCGGGAAGAGGTCTTCTGGTGCTTCCGATCTTCGGAAGCGCGGCGGCGGCGGAACAGAGGCGAGTTCGCGGAATAGGGTTCCTCTTTTGGAGTTTTCCCGTGACGGAGAATAAATAGGCGAAGGGGGGCAGCCAGAGGTGGACCAGGGGCCCCAGGCGCCCCCCTGGCGCGGCCAGGGGTGGGGCCACGCCGGGTGGCCGCCTGGGCCCCCCTGGCTCCCCTCTGGCCCCTCCCGGGATCTTCGCGAAGCTTCCTCCACGCTGATTTTTATCTGAATTTTTCTGGCACTTTTTATATGGGGGGAAATGAAATAGAAAAACAGCAGAAAGTAGGAACTGGCACTGGGGTGCACTGAGTTAATAGGTTAGTCCAAATATGATCAAAATATATGAAAGTGTATCTAGATCATAGCAATATCATACAAAACATGCATGGAGCAAGCAGAAATTATAGATACGTTTTGGACGTATCAACATCCCCAAGCTTAATTCCTGCTCGTGCTCGAGTAGGTAAATGATAACAGCATAATTTCTGTGGTGACATGCTAGCAACCATAAAAGAACTTTGAAAAGTAAAGCAATCAAGGTTAGAGATTCAATTCAAGTCATAACATGCAAGAGTCAATATTAGCATTAAAACAAGTAACAAAAGAACATTAGGTGCAAGAGCTCTCGCTGTCCGTGACTCGAATGTCTCCAAATGGTGTTTGCGTGCAAGAAGGGGGATAGGGAATACGAGAAAAAAGTATTTTTGTGTTGAGAACTCAATCTACTAAAGTTTCACACTTGGTCTTCTTTGGAATCTTATCTTGACTCGTCCCCAGACCACTAGCCAGGTACAAGTCAATTCGATCCACTCCTTTTCGATATTTCGAGCACTCATGCAATGGATGAGCGTAAGCACGAGAGTTGACACTTAGGATGGCAAAGAGAGAAATATGGTGGAGGAGCAAGACAAAAAGGAAGAGAAAGGCTCACATCAATGAGGACAATCATAGGCAAGAGATGCCAAATGATAGATATGATGTGAGGAGTAGGGATTGCCATGCAACGGATGCACATACGAGCTAAGAAGCTCTCCAATGGAACTAGTGGGGGTGCATCTAACTTGCTCGCTTATAAAGACCTAGAGCTCGTTTGAGGACGCTCATCCTTGGAATATGCAAGCCAAGTTCTATAGTGTGAAGGTCCCCACATAGCTATATGCATAACGATCATCTCTATGGAGTACAAGGATATAAATGGAGTACTAGTGTGGATCTCTCAAAAGGATAGTAGTGTTGCCCCTTTCTCTATTTTTATTTCTTTTTCTCTTTTTTCTATTTTTTGTATTTTTTTGTGGCCTCAATGGCTCTTTCTATTTAACTCTCATTTGTCCTCTTTGGGATCTTTTATTGTGTCCACTTTGGAATCTTTTCCTCACTTAAGGGCAACACTCTATTTTACAAGATGGTAAAGGAAATCTTTCACACTTTACAAGGTACTCAAAATCATAAAGAAGATGTAACTACATGATGTATGCAATGTATGTCGCTGCTAGTGTAGCAGGAACATGTATGACATGAAGATCAAGTCATGAAGAGGTGGAAGTTGCATGGCAATATAACTCGAAAATGCTATGGAAATGCCTTGATAGGTAGGTATGGTGTCTGTTTTGAGGAAAGATATAAGGACGCATATGATGACAGGGTGTATCATGCCAAGGGTTTGGATGTACCGGCGAAGGTGGACACCAACTCTCGGAGTGAGAAGAAGGCAATGCACGGCACAAGAGAGGCTAGCAAAATATGGGAAGGTGGAAGTGTCAACTTTCAATACTTACATTAGTCCGAAGAACTCATGCACTTATTATCAGTAACTCTCAATCTAATGAGGAGGTTCACAAAGAGACAAGTACCCCGAGGAGGAGTGTATGGGGGTTTGGTTATCCTTGCGCATCCTCGACTCATGGTACGTGAGTGTTCTCTGATATTCGACCCCTCAGAAGAGTAGTGATCCATCTAGTAGCTAGAGTTCTCAACTAGTTTTGTAGGTTTTGAAAATACACACGGATTGCCCAAAATACGACACCTATCACTAATAGTCTAGAGCTCTTGACACCAACAGTTCAAACATTACTCACATCAATACCTCAAAACTATTACAAGCTACTACTAAAATTAAATAGCAACCTCAATTACCTACTTTCAAGACAAGACACAACTCAGTGCAACAACCAACTCTCTTAACAAGATAATCATCAAAACTAAAAAGAGTTGCAGCAACAAACTAAACAAAATCCAAGGCTCTTGCTAAAGACAAACTAAGACTAAAACTAAACAAGGCAGTAGTTATGAAAAGATAAAGAACACACAACAGCAAAAAGATAGGCAGGAAAAATCCTATGATTTGTTCTAAATTTTGAAAGTGGAGCGTGTTTCTCTCCCACACAAAGAGGAAGAGGATAGAATTAAGAGCCTTCCTACACACCACATAGTTGCCACTATCCAAATTTTTGAGGATACCCAAACTATTATCACCCAATGCACTCCTAGACCCGTTGGACCTATTAATGGTGATGCTAATACCTCAACCGTAGATGAAGAAACTCCTATGAACATGGAGGGTTTAAAAAAGTGAGACTAGATGACACTACTACCACCTTTGTTAGTAGTGATATTGATTTTGATAGTTGTACCCTCTCAGAAGTTATTAGCTTGTTACACAAAATGTCTAGAGACCCCCACACTAGCACACTTAATCTTGCCTTCACGGAGCATATCACAAATGCTCTCATCAAAGCTAGGGAGGAGAAGCTTAGAGTAGAAGCCTCCATACCTAGGAAGCTAGATGATGGTTGGGATCCTATGATCAAAATTAAATTAAATAACTTCTCTTGCTATGCTTTATGTGATGTTGGAGCTGGTACCTCCGTTATGCCCAAAAGAATATTTGATATGTTTGAATTGAAACCCTTTGAGCCTTGTTCTTTTGGTGTTCGTCTTGTTGATTCTTCCAAAAAGAAACCTTTGGGGAAGATCGACGATGTTCTTATCATTGTCAATGACAACTATGTTCCCGTTGATTTTATTGTTATGGATATAGAGTGTGAACCTTTGTGTCCAATTATTTTGGGACGTCCTTTTCTTCGCACCGTTGGTGCGATTATTGA
Organism: Bromus sterilis; assembly: GCA_950022295.1. NCBI lineage: Eukaryota > Viridiplantae > Streptophyta > Magnoliopsida > Poales > Poaceae > Bromus > Bromus sterilis. The sequence goes on along the minus strand of OX465595.1, from coordinate 445,048,187 downwards.
CATGAAAGACGGGAATATAAAATTCCAATTCCCATTCAAAAATGGGATGGAACACTTCCCTAGAAATAAAATCAAGTTACCTTTTGAGTCCGTTACTCGGGCTAGTTATTCTCTTTCTCTTGATAAAACTTGATTCTTCTTTTTGCATCATGCCTAGCTTAAAGGCATAAAAGAAAGCGCTTTCGGGAGGCAGCCCGCAACGAATTTAGGTTTTTATTTTTGCTTTTTTTGTGTCTTGATGTTTGTTACTACTGTAGAAACAGCATTGTATCTTTATTTTTCTGCTTTGTGCCAAGTTTAGCCTCATACGGCAAGGGAAGTAAAAGTTGTGACATGTTGTCCAGAAAACAGATTCTGTCCTCGTGACTAGAAAAATCAGAGAAAAATACCAGTTCATCTTTTTGAGCTGAATTTGTTACACAGCGTACTCTATACAATTACGAAACTTCCGTATGTTCTGAGTTTTTTTTATTTTAGTTGCATAAGTACCTCTAAAAAATTCGTTTCTATCTGTTGTTCTGTTTTTCACAGATTCTGCCACGTTTTGTCTCTCTTCACTTTTGCAAACCTTAAGCTCGCTTTTTCTTTGCAAAAACCTTTTGGCAATCTTGAGAAACAGTAGCTCTTCCTCGAAATCTTTATTTTCAGTAGAGGAAAAATTATTTTATTAGGGTACTAACCTCTCTAATCCGCCTACAATGAGTTATGTATGAAGGGAGTTTTCAAGTACGCGATGGAGGATGATGAAAGAAGATTCAGGAGTGTCAAACGCTCAAGCTTGGGGATTCCCATGTGCACCCCCAATAAATATTCAAGGAGACTCAAGCGTCTAAGCTTGAGGATGCCCCGTGCATCCCTTTCTTCATCAACAATTATCAGTTCGTCTCTCGTTGCACTATATTTTTATCACTTCATGCGTTATGTGCTTTTATTGGAGCGTCTCGCTCTTAGGTTTTGTTTTTAGTTTTCTTTTTCTTTGTGTGCTGTAATAACAAGTTAGATCCCAGCTTACTTTCTTTTGTGTGGGAGAGATTCACGCTCCGCTTGAACTAGAACTCCTCATAGGATTTGCATGCTTATTCTTTTAGCTGTGAGTTGTTCTTTTTCTTTTCTTAGCTGTTGTTCTGTTTAGTTGTAGTGCTTTAGTTTTTCTAGAGCTTTTCTTTTGTCTTAGGTTGAACTTTCTATAGGTTGCATGTTTTATCTTGTTAGAGAGTTTGCCTGTTGCACTGAGTTCTGTGTCTTAACTGAAAGTAGGTAGTTAAAGTTGCTATTTTTTTGTAGTAGTAACTTGCAATAGTTTTGAGGTATTGACTAGAGTAATGTTTGAACTTATGGTGTCAAGAGCTCTTACCTATTAGTGATAGATGTCGTATTTTGGGCAATCTGTGTGTTTTTCGAAAACCAAAAATCCATGTTGAGAACTCTAGCTACTAGATGGATCACTAACCTCTGGAGGGTTCGAATATTAGAGTACACTCACGTACCATGAGTCGAGGATGCGCAAGGATAACCAAAACCCCATACACTCCTCCTCGGGGTACATGTCTCTTTGTGAACCTCCTGATTAGATTGAGAGTTACCGATAATAAGTGCATGAGTTCTTCGGACTAATGTGAGTATTCAAAAGTAGACACTTCCACACACCTATACTTTTTCTAGCCTCTTCGGTACCGTGCATTGCCCTTTCTCACCTCGAGAGTTGGCGCATACTTCGCCGGTGCATCCAAACCCTTGGCATGATACGCTCTGTCATCATAAGCCTCCTTATATCTTTCCTCAAAACAGCCACCATACCTACCTACAAGGCATTTCCATAGCCTTTCCGAGATACATTGCCATGCAACATCCACCTTCTCATGACTTGATCTTCATGTCATACATGTTCCTGCTACACTGGCAGCGGCATACATTTGCATCATGATAGTTACATTTTATTTATGTGAGTACCTTTGTAAAGTGTGAAAGATCTCCTATATTCTTGTAAAATATAGAGTATTGCCCCAAAGTGAGGAAAAGATCCCAAAGTGGGCAAATCAAAAGATCCCAAAGAGGACAAATGAGAGTTAAATAGAAAGAGCCATTGAGGCCACCAAAAAAATACAAAAAGAGAGAAAAGGAGAAAAAGAAAAAATAAAAAGAGAGAAGGGGGCATACTACTATTCCTTTTGAGAGATCCACACTAGTACTTCATCTTCTATCCCTTGTACTCCATAGAGATCATCATCATGCATATAGCTATGTGGGGACCCTTCACACTATAGAACTTGGCTTGTATATTCCAATGATGAGCCTCCTCAAACGAGCTCTAGGTCTTCTTGAGCAAGCAAGTTAGATGCACCCCCACTAGTTCCCTTGGAGAGCTTTTAGCTCAGATGTGCATCCGTTGTATGGCAATCCCTACTCCTCACATCATATCTATCATATGGCCTTCTCTCGCCTATGATTGTCCTCATGGATGTGAGCCTTTTACACCTTTTTGTCTTCCTCCTCCACCTTCTTTCTGTTTCGCCTTTTAGGTGTCAACTTTCTTGCTCACGCTCATCCATTGCATGAGTGCTCAAAATATCGAAAGGGAGTGGATCAGTTTGACTTGTACCTGGCTAGTGGTCTGGGGACGAGTCCAGATAAGAATCCAAAGGAGACCAAGTGTGAAACTTTAGTAGATAGTTGTTCTCAACAACCTTATATTTTCTCTCTCGTATTTCCCTATCCCTTGCTTGCACGCAAACACCATCTGGCGACATTCGAGTCACGGACAGCAAGAGCTCTTGCACCCTTTGTTCTTTTGTTGCTTGTGTCAATGCTAATATAGACTCTTGCTTGTTAAGACTTGAATTGAATTGCATGCTTTGATTGCTTTACTTAAAAGTCCTTTTATGGTTGTGTGGCATGTCACCACAGAAATTATGCTTGTTATCTTTTACCTACTCGGGGACGAGCAGGAATGCAGCTTGGCGATGTTGATACGTCCCAAACGTATCTATAATTTTTGCTTGCTCCATGCATGTTTTCTGTGACTTTGCCATGTTTTTCTTGAACTTTCATACACTTTTGAACCAATTTGGACTAACCTATTAACTCAGTGCACCCAGTTGCCAGTTTCTGTTTTCTGCTGTTTTTGTATTTCAGGTTTTCCGGCCATTAAAAGTGCTCCAAAAAATCCGGAAAAATCAGATAAAAATCAGCGTCACGGAAGCTTCCGTAAACACAAAACGAGCGAAGGGGGGCCACCACCAGGAGGCCAGGAGGGTCCCTAGCGCGGCCCCACCCTAGGCCGCGCCAGGAGGCCTCCTGGTTGCCTGGTGGGTCCCTTCGACACCCCCTTCGCCTATATTTACCCCTCGGGGTGGAAACCCCTAATACGGACTCCTCTTTCGCGATCTCTCCTCTGTTCCGCCGCCGCCGCCGTTTCTAGATCGGGGCTGCCTGGAGAAGCCGCTCCGGCACCCTGCAGGGAGAAGCTACCCCCTCCGGGAGACCATCCATGGCCATGGATGCCTCCCGTATGTACCGTGAGTAGTTTCCCTTGGACCATGGGTCCGTGACCAGTAGCTATGTGATCTATCTCTCCCCCTTTTTGTGCCTCCACTTTCGACTCCTCGTGAGCTGCCTCACATGATCGAGGCATCTATGTAATTTCTATTGTTGCTATGCTGAGTTTGTTGGGATCTGATGGATTATGAGACTATGTTCATATTGTGATGAGTAATATATTTGGTTCTTCTCTTTTATATTTTGTTCTTGAGTAAATTCTTGCATGTTCTCCGTTGCGGTATTTGCTTTGGCCAAGTATTTTATTTGCAACTCCAAGAGAGAGCGTTATGCTCGATTGTGGGTTCAGCCCCCTGATGTCTAGCTTGAGTGACAGAAACATGAGACTAGGGGATGTGTTGTTGCCACCAGGGATAAAACAACGGTGCTTGTACCTGCGGGTGTCTGTTGTCTGTTTACTTTACGCATGGTTCTTATAATGCAGTTGTCTGTTGCTTTGAGTTTACACTTTGGGTGGGATTCGCAACTTAATACCAGTGAGATGTTCTGGATAGATATCTCAAGGTGGATGATTCGTAGTAGATGCAGATGGATTTCGGTCTACTTACCTTGGTGTACTGCCCATTGCTTTTGATCCCTTCCTTTCTTTGCAGCATAGTTAGCATTGCAGTGCCTTCATAATCTTGTCAATTGTCCAACTGTGATTTGTTTACCTCGCTAGCACTTTTATCATCTTTTGGGAGAGAGACATCACTAGTGAAAATCACGGGACCCCGATCCATCTTCATATCATTGTTTACACCCTCAATTTACCTTCAGTCTTTACTTTCAGTTGCCACTATTATTATCTCTTGTATTAATCCTTTGTAAACAGCAAGGCCGGAGGAATTGACAACTCCTCTGTACTCGTTGGGAGAAAAGTTATTTGTATCTGTGTGCAGGTCCAGGTGAGGTTAGCAACCTCGGCACCATTGTTCACTTTACCACCTTCTTGTATCTTTGTGAGTCCTACGGGAGACAAACCCTATCCTCTACATAGGGGAAATTTGCAGCTGCGCTACATCTCACCTTCCACTTGGGGTAACCAACGAGGAGTGAGAACTATCCTCACCGTATCAGTTACCCAAAGTGGCAGGTTGAGATGTAGACGGCAGAAAATTTCCCTCGGTGAAGATACCAAGGTTTGTCTCCGGTAGGACTCCAACAATGACACGAAGGTGACAACGACGCCAGAAATTGCTTTGGTGGCGCGAGAGTTGACGTGGACCTCCACACACAACAGATAACTTTGCTCACAATGAGTTCAGAGAGGTTGTCAATCCCTCCAGCCTTGTTGTTTACAAAGGATCAAACGCACGGGATAATAATGATAGTGATAGCAATGGAAAGGTAAATAAAGCAGGAAATAAATAACGGGTGTAAACGGTATTGGAAATATGGATCGGGATCCCATGATGTTCACTAGTGATGTCTCTCTCCAAAAATACGATAAAATAGCCATGCGAGGTAAACAAATTACAGCTGGGCACTTGACAGGATTATGTGCGCAAACCAATGGTAACTATGCTATAAAGAAAGGCAGAGGCTCAAAAGCATGGGCGGTACGCCAAGACAAGTAGACCGAAATCCATCTGCATCTACCTACTAATCATCCACCTTGATATATCTATCCAGAACATCTCGCTGGTATTAAGTTGCGAATCCCACCCAAAGTGTAAACTCAAAGCAACAGACAACTGCATTAAAGAACTTTGCCTAAAGTAAACAATCCTTGCACCTACAAGTACAAGCACCATTGTTTTGTCCCTTGTGGCAACATCACATCCCCTAGAGTCATGTTTCTGTCACTCAAGCTAGTCATCGGGGGGCATGAACCCACAATCATGCATAACGCTCCCTCTTGGAGTCACTACCTACTACTTGGTCAAAGCAATAAACAGCAACGGATAACATGCAAGAATTACTCAAGAACATAAATATAAAAGAAGAGAATCAAATATATTACTCAAACACAATCTGAACATAGTCTCATAATCCATCGGGTCCCAACAAACTCAGCATAGCAACAACAGAAAGATTACATATGTTCCTCGATCATGTAGGGCGGCTCACGAGGTCTAAACCATGAAGAACAAAGAGGGGAGGAGAACATCACATAGCTACTAATCATAGACCCATGGTCCAAGCTGGACTACTCACGGTTCATCCGGGAAGCATCCATGGTGGTGGAGAAGCTCCCGGAGGTGGTTCCTCCCTCCAGCAGGGTTCCGGGAAGAGGTCTCTTGGTGCTCCCGATCTTGGAAGCGCGGCGGCGGCGGAACAGAGGAGAGATCACGAAAAAGGGTTCTGTCCCCGAGGGTTTCTCGTCACGGGGAATAAATAGGCGAAGGGGGGAAACCAGAGGTGGACCAGGGGCCCAAGGCGCCCCCTGGCGCGGCCTAGGGGGTGGCCGCGCCAGGTGGCCACCTCTGGAAGGTTCCCGTACGCTGATTTTTCCTTATTTTTTCCAGAATTTTTCTGGCACTTTAAATAATGGGAAAACCTGACATACAAAAATAGCAGAGAATAGGAACTGGCACTGGTGTGCACTGAGTTAATAGGTTAGTCCAAATATGATCAAAAGTGTATGGAAGTGCATCAATATTATAGCAATATCACACAAAAGAGGCATGGAGCAAGCAGAAATTATAAATACGTTTTGGACGTATCACCTGGGTGGGTCCCAACCCCTCTGGTGACCTACCTTGGGCCCTATTCATTCTCGTGACGAGGAATCTCCGAAACAAAAGTCGCTTTTCCAGAACCCGTCGCGGAGCCGCTGCCACCCTTTGTTCTTCCTCGGGAGGGCTAATCTGGAGGCTGATTTGGCCTCTGGAGAGGGGAGATCGTCGCCATCGTCATCACCATCACCAATCCATCATCCATCCATGACTTCTCTTCACATGTGTGAACAATTCCCTGCTGTAGGCAAAGGGGGTGGTAGGGATTGGATGAGATTGATCATGTAATAGTTCGTCAGATTGTTGGGGGAATGTTACCTATCAACTACTATGGTGTTTATCATCTTTGCTACAACTTGTTGCTCTTAATGCTTGTCACTTTGGGCCCGAGTGCCATATTTTCAGATCTGACCACTTATGTTTTCATGAGTTTATTTATGTTCTTGATCCTATCTATGAGTTGTATGCACCTATTATGGTCCGGAACCGGCGAACCCAAAGGTGACAGCTTGGGACACCAAAGGGGATGGTCCATAATTTGAGGATTCCGTGTATCCATTGAGTTTATTGCTTTGTTCCGGTGCTCTTTGACAGGAGCACCTTAATCTCCATAAGTTCCCTTTGGCCCCGTTCGTAGCGGGATGGTAGGACAAAAGATGTTGTGCAAGTTCTTACTGCAAGCACGCAACACTACCTACGTGATACATGCCTAATGTTTGATATTTGCCTAGATGATCATTGCTTTTCTGTGTGCCTTGCCCCGTGTTAGAACCTATTACATGTTCATTCTTATTCATGCAGCGCCCGACCATACATCTCCCGGGCCTACAGTGCTTTAATCCTGCTGGTCAGTACTTGTTTATTTCTGTTGTTTTACTTTTGATCTTACCACCATCACTATCACTATCATACCATAGTTGCTATTAATATTTTGTTGCAATCAAGTATATTTCAGGTGCAGTTGAATTGACAACTCAACTGTCAAAACTTATAAATACTCTTTGGCTCCCCTTTTGTCGAATCAATAAATTGGGTTAACTTACCCGCGATAACACTACAATCGATCCCCTATAGTTAAGGGTCATCAAGTATTGTTTTCTGGCGCCGTTGCCGGGGAGCATAACAATATTTACAAGTCTACTTGAAGTATTATTCCTGCCACATGATACGGTGAGGATAGTTCTTTCACTCCTCGTTGGTTACCCCAAGTGGAAGGTCAGATGTACCGTAGCAGCAAATTTCCCTCGGTGAAGATACCAAGGTTATCGAACCAGTAGGACTCCAAGAGATACAAGAAGGTGACAACGGCGCCAGAAATTAGGCGATTGACGTGGACCTGCACACAGCAACAAATAACTTTGCTCCCAACGAGTACAGAGGAGTTGTCAATTCCTCCGGCCTTGCTGTTTACAAAGGATCAATGCAAGAGATAATAATAGTGGCAACTGAAAGTAAAGACTGAAAGTAAATTGAGGGTGTAAACAATGATATGAAGATGTACCAGGGTCCCGTGATTTTCCCTAGTGATGTCTCTCTCCCAAAAGACGATAAAAGGGCTAGCGAGGTAAACAAATCACAGTTGGGCAATTGACAGGATTATGAAGGCACCGCAATGCTAACTATGCTAGAAAGAAAGGAAGGGCTCAAAAGCAATGGGCAGTACGCCAAGGTAAGTAGACCGAAATCCATCTGCATCTACTACGAATCATCCACCTTGAGATATCTATCCAGAACATCTCGCTGGTATTAAGTTGCGAATCCCACCCAAAGTGTAAACTCAAAGCAACAGACAACTGCATTAAAAGAACCATGCATAAAGTAAACAATCCTTGCACCCGCAGGTACAAGCACCGTTGTTTTATCCCTGGTGGCAACAGCACATCCCCCAGTCTCATGTTTCTGTCACTCAAGCTAGACATCAGGGGGCTGAACCCACAATTGAGCATAACGCTCTCTCTTGGAGTTGCAAATAAAATACTTGGCCAAAGCAAATACCGCAACGGAGAACATGCAAGAATTTACTCAAGAACAAAATATAAAAGAGAAGAACCAAATATATTACTCATCACAATCTGAACATAGTCTCATAATCCATCAGATCCCAACAAACTCAGCATAGCAACAACAGAAATTACATAGATGCCTCGATCATGTGAGGCAGCTCACGAGGACTCGAAAGTAGAAGCACAAAAGGGGGAGAGATAGATCACATAGCTACTGGTCACGGACCCATGGTCCAAGGAAAAATACTCACGGTACATATGGGAGGCGTCCATGGCTATGGAGGGTCTCCCGGAGGGGGTAGCTTCTCCCGGCAGGGTGCCGGAGCAGCTTCTCCAGGAAGCCCCGATCTAGAAACGGCGGCGGCGGCGGAACAGAGGCGAGATCGCGAAAGAGGGGTCCGTCCTAGGGGTTTCCACCCCGAGGGGTAAATATAGGCGAAGGGGGAGTCGAGGAGACCCACCAGGAAGCCAGGAGGCCTCCTAGCGCGGCCTAGGATGGGGCCGCGCCAGGGGACCTCCTGGCCTCCTGGTGGTGGCCCTCCTCCGCTCCTTTGGTGTTTCCGGAAGCTTTTGTTGCGCTGATTTTTTATATATTTTTCCCGGAATTTTTGGAGCACTTTTAATGGCCGGAAAACCTGAAATACAAAAACAGCAGAAAACATAAACTGGCAACTGGGTGCACTGAGTTAATAGGTTAGTCCAAATTGGTTCAAAAGTGTATGAAAGTTCAAGAAAAACATGGCAAAGTCACACAAAACATGCATGGAACAAGCAGAAATTATAGATACGTTTGGGACGTATCACCACACTTCATCCGCTATGGGTAAGAAAGGAGACCCCAAGGTTCCGATCTTACCATCTACTACAAGAAAAGGTACTGTTCTAAGTACCAGTGCTACGCTTGATTCACCTTCCGTTATAAGTAAGTTTTCTTCACCGCTACCACCACATGCTACTTCTACTGAGTCTGATACTATGTCCGATACATTTGATGATGCTTCCACTACTCTTGATGATACTAGTTTTCTTGGTCACTATATTGAAACTTAGACTGCTAAGGTTGCAGCAGAATCCGAGACCGAGACTCCTGCTACCTATATTCCTACTTGCAAAACCTTTGGTTACCCAGACTTAGATGAACTCAAGGAGAGTATCCTTGATGATGATTATATTACTCTTGATGATGATTTTTGCAGGGAACTCAGAGAGTTTGTCGACTCTGACCCTGATGTTGTTAAGGAGATGCTCAAAAAGCACTCCATGAAGAACAAGATTATTCCTGATCCTAAATTTGTCACATCTCCTATATGCATCACTGATCCTGATTATGATTTCTCTGTTGATCTTTCACTTATATCTACAGTCGAGGTTGACCCTTTTTATGGCAAAGAAAATGATGATGTTATAGCACACCTGACCAAACTCGCTGAGTTAGGTGACCTATTTACTACTGATGAAAAGATACGAAACTTCTATGTGGCCAAGCTTTTTCCTTTTTCTTTGAAGGAAGATGCTAAATCGTGGTACGATGCACTACCCTATGGTTCCATTGAGAGTTCTTAGGACTTAGTTCAATTTTTTGTTGATAAATATTTGCCTGCTCATATTCAACATGCTACTTTGCAAAGAATCTATAACTTTAAACAATTGCAGCATGAGCACCTCCCTAAAGCTTGGGGGAGGTATTGTGATTTGATCAAGGCTATACCGGGAAATGAAGTCCCAAAGAATGAATTACTTGATATATTTTATGTTGGTCGAACCGATGAATCTAGATCCTATCTGGATAGTTACGCTGGTTGTGTTTTCAGGGAAAGAACACCGGACGATGTCGAAGAATTAATGGGCAAGTGACGAGGGGGTGACCCCACGAATCCTATGGATGGGCCTACCCGGTGTACCCGAAGACAGAAGGCCCACAAAGATGCCGTCTGGGCCCAGCCTTGGCCCACTAGTGGCACCGACGTAGGAGTCCGCGACTCGTAAGGAAGGTGCAAACCTGTCGTGCGGTACAAGATTAGGGTTAGGAAACCTCACCTGTAATCCAAGATGGGTTCCCCGAGACCTAGCCTAATATATAAGGGCTAGGAGGGGAGGCGTCGAGATCGGCCAATGCACAATCTGTAACCCTAGCCTTGTGTGCACTAGCCTTGGCCTTCCCTGTAATCGCATCTCCAAGCAATAATATCGAGTAGGAACGTCTCCTCCTGTTAGCCGACGAGCTATCGTCTAACCTATGACTCTCATGACTAACCCAGGGTCCCTGACCATGGAATTTTCCGGGGTTGATCCCCGTCAATTGGCGCCGTCTGTGGGAACCGCAAAGGTTGGGAACGTGATCTCGGCGGCCTCACCAGCATCTTCAACACCCGCCAACGTGATGACTCCACCAGCACCCTTCGATCCGACGACCCAGGCGGAATCCGATCTATTTGGGTCCCTCGGTTTCACGGCTCATCTTTCGACTCTCCGACCAATCTTCGCTGATATACGCTCCGGCATCAACCTGATCTTCGGAGCATATCAGATCTACATTAACCATTGGGGCACCCTCCGCCTCACGGACGACGCTCGAGCACCTGCGACGACATCTACAGCAACAATCGACGCGATCGCCACCCGCGCGGCCACCCTTCGAGCCAGCCGCGACTGCCCACCCAACCCAAGACTTCACGTCACCCGCGACCGCTCGGGTGGACCCTTGGCCTGGAAGAGCAGCATCACACGCGTGAGCAAGAAGGCAGTCAGGGCACCATCGCAGGTGTTCATGGCAGAAGTCGACGCACCAGCAGAAAACGGCAAGGGCCAAGACGACGACTCGAATACTCGCCAAGATAACCAAACCAACGGCAACACAAAAGAGTCTGGAACCGCCAGTAAGACCGTCGTGAAGCTGGGAGCAGTGGGAAGCATACCAATGAAAGTACCACAGGGACAAGAACAGAGCAACCACAAGAGCAACGAGCCATCAAGCAGAAAGCAACAAGCCCCGGGTGCGGTGGTAGATGACCCACCCAGAGAGCGAATATTCCTGTCCAAAGAGTCAATGGCCAGAGTAAGGGACGCAGTCGAACACGACAAGCTACTACCAGCAAACGCAACCAGGGACGAGCTCAGGGCATACAACAAAATGGCAAGCGAACTAACCCAGCAAACAAGACAACAGCGCCTAGAGATAGAGAAGCAAGAAAGGGCGGCCGCCGAGCAGAAAAACAATCGCAAGCCACCTCCCAGAGGCGACTCTCCCGATCACGGCTCCCCTCTCCGCACTAAATCAAAACTCAGCAACCTGCGACGAACAGACAGGGAGAGAGTGGTTCGGAAGCTCGACGACGACTTCAAGCTAGAGGAGGAGGACGATGAAGAGGAACCCCTCACACCAGCAGAAGCCCTTATAAGTGCCCGAGACTACCTATCTCGTGCACAAAAAAGTAGGAAGAACAGACCAGACCGCAGCACATCAATAGCCTTGCAGATAATGAAAGACGCCATCGCCGCCTCAGCACCCAAAAAATCAAGTGCAAGGCGACCGACCCGCGAGAGGACACCAGACAGGGACCCCAGCTCACCCGACGACGACGACGACAGCAGCGATGACTGGCGCAAACGCTCCGGCAAAAACAAGAAGCACGACAGCAACGACAACGACAACAGGCGCCGTAGCAGTCGACGAGACGCGCGCGACGACATCACGCAGAACAAAGTCAACCGCAGCAGGCGAAGACGCGCAGCACGTGAAGAGTACTCGGACGAAGAAGCTTCCGAAGAAGAAATTGAGCCATGCGGAGCATTATGCTTCACGCGTTCTATACGCAAGACGCGAATGCCAGTGGGTTCAAATTGAACTCCACAACGCTAAAATACAATGGACTCGAGGAGCCGGAGGCATGGCTCGACGACTACTTAACAGTAGTTAAGTTTCAGCGAGGGACCAACGTCACGGCAATGCAGTACGTGCAGCTCATGCTCGAGAGCTCGGCACGACACTGGTTGAAGAATCTCCCGCGAGGATCCATTAGCTCATGGAGGCAGTTCCGTGGAGCCTTCATAGAAAACTTTAAATCTACATACAAGTGATACGATGAGGATAGTTATCTCACTCCTTGTTGGTTACCCCAAGTTTAAGGTGTGATGTAGCGTAGCAGCAAATTTCCCTCGGTGAAGATACCAAGGTTATCGAACCAGTAAGACTCTAAGAGATACAAGAAGGTGACAACTGCGCCAGAAATTAGCTTCGGGCTAGATAGTTGACGTGGACCTGCACACAGCAACAAAAAACTTTGCTCCCAACGAGTACAGAGGAGTTGTCAGTTCCTCCGGCCTTGCTGTTTACAAAGGATTAATGCAAGATATAATGATAGTGGCAACTGAAAGTAAATACTGAAAGTAAATTGATGGTGTAAACAATGATATGAAGATGGACCAAGGTCACGTGATTTTCACTAGTGATGTCTCTCTCCCAAAAGACGATAAAAGTGCTAGCGAGGTAAACAAATCACAGTTGGGCAATTGAAAGGATTATGAAGGCACCGCAATGCTGACTATGCTGCAAAGAATGGAAGGGCTCAAAAGCAATGGGCAGTACGCCAAGGTAAATAGACCGAAATCCGTCTGCATCTACTACGAATCATCCACCTTGAGATATCTATCCAGAACATTACGCTGGTATTAAGTTGCGAATCCCACCCAAAGTGTAAACTCAAAGAAACAGACAACTGCATTAAAAGAACTTTGCGTAAAGTAAATACTCCTTGCACCCGCGGATACAAGCACCGTTGTTTTATCCCTGGTGGCAACAGCACATCCCCTAGTCTCATGTTTCTGTTACTCAAGATAGACATCAAGGGGTTGAACCCACAATCAAGCATAACGCTCCCTCTTGGAGTTGCAATAAATCATTTGGCCAAAGTAAAATACGGCAACGGAGAACATGCAAGAATTTACACAAGAACAAAATATAAAAGAGAAGAACCAAATATATTACTCATCACAATCTAGAAAATTAGCATAGCAACAGCATGAACTTACAAAGGTGCCTCGATCATCTGAGGCAGCTCACGAGGACTCGAAAGTGGAAGCACAAAGAAGGGAGAGATAGATCACATAGCTACTAGTCACGGACCCATGGTCCAAGGAAAACTACTCACGGTACATACGGGAGGCGCCCATGGCTATGGATGGTCTCCCGGAGGGGGTAGCTTCTCCCGGCAGGGTGACGGAGCGACTTCTCCAGGCAGCCCCGATCTTGAAACGGCGGCGACGGCGGTACAAAGGCGAGATCGCGAAAGAGGGATTGATATTAGGGGTTTTCGTCACGGGGGGTAAATATAGGCGAAGGGGGCACCGAGAGGGTCCACAGGGCAGTCAGGAGGGTGCCTGGCGCGGCCCAGGGTGGGGCCGCGCCACCTGCCCTCCTGGCTGCCTGGTGGTGGCCCTCCTTACCTCCTTTGGTGATTCCGGAAGCTTCCGTTGCGCTGATTTTTATCTGATTTTCCCGGATTTTTTGGAGCACTTTTAATGGCCGGAAAACCTGAAATACAAAAACAGCAGAAAACAGCAACTGGCAGCTGGGTGCACTGGGTTAATAGATTAGTCCAAATATGCTCAAAAGTGTATGAAAGTTCAAGCAAAACATGGCAAAGTCACACAAAACATGCATGGAGCAAGCAGAAATTATAGATACGTTTTGGACGTATCAACATCCCCAAGCTTAATTCCTGCTCGTCCTCGAGTAGGTAAATGATAACAAGCATAATTTCTGTGGTGACATGCCACACAACCATATAAGGAGTTTTAAGTAAAGCAATCAAAGCATGCAATTCAATTCAAGTCTTAACAAGCAAGAGTCTATATTAGCATTGACACAAGTAACAAAAGAACAAAAGGTCTAAGAGCTCTCGCTGTCCGTGACTCGAATGTCTCCAGATGGTGTTTGCGTGCAAGCAAGGGATAGGGAAATACGAGAGAAAAAATAAGGTTGTTGAGAACAACTGTCTACTAAAGTTTCACACTTAGTCTCCTTTGGATTCTTATCTTGACTCGTCCCTAGACCACTAGCCAGGTACAAGTCAAACTGATCCACTCCCTTTCGATATTTTGAGCACTCATGCAATGGATGAGCGTGAGCAAGAAAGTTGACACCTAAAAGGCGAAACAGAAAGAAGGTGGAGGAGGAAGACAAAAAAGGGTGTGAAAGTCTCACATCAATGAGGACAATCATAGGCGAGAGAAGGCCATATGATAGATATGATGTGAGGAGTAGGGATTGCCATGCCACGTATGCACATGCGAGCTTAAAAGATCTCCAAGGGAACTAGTGGGGGTGCATCCAACTTGCTTGCTCAAGAAGACCTAGAGCTCGTTTGAGGAGGCTCATCATTGGAATATACAAGCCAAGTTCTATAGTGTGAAGGTCCCCACATAGCTATATGCATGATGATGATCTCTATGGAGTACAAGGGATAGAGGATGAAGTACTAGTGTGGATCTATCAAAAGGAATAGTAGTGTGCCCCCTTCTCTCTTTTTATTTCTTTTTCTCTTCTTTTTGGTGGCCTCAATGGCTCTTTCTATTTAACTCTCATTTGTCCTCTTTGGGATCTTTTGATTTTGTCCTCTTTGGGATCTTTTCCTCACTTTAGGGGCAACACTCTATATTTTACAAGAATATAGGAGATCTTTCACACTTTACAAAGGTACTCACATAAAGAAGATATAACTATCATGATGCGAATGTATGACATGAAGATCAAGTCATGAGAAAATGTATGTTTCATGGCAATGTATCTCGGAAAGGCTATGGAAATGCCTTGTAGGTAGGTATGGTGGCTGTTTTGAGGAAAGATATAAGGAGGTTTATGATGACAGAGCGTATCGTGCCAAGGGTTTGGATGTACCGGCGAAGGTGGACGCTAACTCTCGGAGTGAGAAGAGAGCAATGCACGACACCTGAGAGGCTAGAAAAAGTATAGGTGGGTGGAAGTGTCAACTTTCGAATACTCACATTAGTCCGAAGAACTCATGCACTTATTATCGGTAACTCTCAATCTAATCAGGAGTTTCACAGAGAGACAAGTACCCCGAGGAGGAGTTTATGGGGGTTTGGTTATCCTTGCGCATCCTCGACTCATGGTACGTGAGTGTTCTCTAATATTCGAACCCTCCAGAGGTTAGTGATCATCTAGTAGCTAGAGTTCTCAACAGGGGTTTTTGGTTTTCGAAAAACACACGGATTGCGCAAAATACGACATCTATCACTAATAGGCTCGAGCTCTTGACACCAAAAGTTCAAACATTACTCTAATCAATACCTCAAAACTATTGCAAGTTACTACTACAAAGAGAAAAGCAACTTCAAGTACCTACTTCTAGTCAAGACACAAAACTCAGTGCAACAGAAAAACTCTCTAACAAGATAAAACATGCAACCTATAGAAAGTTCAACCTAAAACAAAAACAAAGATCTAGAAAAACTAAAGCACTACAACTAAACAAAGCAGCAGCTAAGAAAAGAAAAAGAACAACTCACAGGTAAAGGAATAAGCATGCAAATCCTATGAGGAGTTCTAATTCGAGCGGAGCGTCTATCTCTCCCACACAAAAGAGTAAGTAAGCTGTGATCTAACTTTTTACTACAGCAAACAAAGCTAAAGAAAACAAAAACAAAACTAAGAGCGAGATGCTCCAAGAATAGCACATAACGCATGAAGTGATAAAAATATAGTGTAACGAGAGACGAACTGATAATTGTTGATGAAGAAGGGGATGCACGGGGGCATCCCCAAGCTTAGACGCTTGAGCCTCCTTGAATATTTATTAGGGGTGCACATGGGAATCCCCAAGCTTGAGCGTTTGACACTCCAAGATCTTCTTTCATCATCTTCCATCGCACACTTGAAAACTCTCTTCATACATAACTCATTGTAGACTGATTAGAGAGGTTAGTACCCTATTCAAATATTTTTTCCTCTACTGCAAATAAAGATAATCTTGAAGAGCTACTGTTTCTCAAGATTTCCAAATAGTTTTTGCAAAGAAAAAGAAAGCTTAAGGTTTGCAAAAGTAAGGAGAGACAAAACGTGGCAGAATCTGTGAAAAACAGAACAGCAAATATAAACGAATTTTTTAGGGGTACTTCTGCAACTCAAATAAAAAAACTGAGAACATACGGAAGTTTCGTAATTGTATAGAGCAATAGCAGAAAATTACAAAGGTGCCTCATTCATGTGAGGCAGCTCACGAGGACTCGAAAGTGGAAGCACAAAGAAGGGAGAGATGGATCACATAGCTACTGGTCACGGACCCATGGTCCAAGGAAAACTACTCACGGTACATACGGGAGGCTCCCATGGCTATGGATGGTCTCCCGGAGGGGGTAGCTTCTCCCGGCAGGGTGCCGGGGCAGCTTCTCTAGGCAGCCCCGATCTTGAAACGGCGGCGGCGGTACAGAGGCGAGATCGCGAAAAAAGGATTGATGTTAGGGGTTTCCGTCATGGGGGTAAATATAGGCGAAAAGGGGTACCGAGAGGGGCCATAGGGCAGTCAGGAGGGTGCCTGGCGCGGCCCAGGATGGGGCCGCGCCACCTGCCCTCCTGGCTGCCTGGTAGTGGCTCTCCTTCCCTCCTTTGGTGATTCCGGAAGCTTCCGTTGCGCTGATTTTTTTTATCTGATATTCCCGGATTTTTTGGAGCACTTTAAATGGCCGGAAAACCTGAAATACAAAAACAGCAGAAAACAGCAACTGGCAGTTGGGTGCACTGGGTTAAAAGATTAGTCCAAATATACTCAAAGTGTATGAAAGTTAAAGCAAAACATGGCAAAGTCACACAAAACATGCATGGAGCAAGCAGAAATTATAGATACGTTTTGGACGTATCAATAAGCGACCAGCATCGCTCGAGGAGCTGCGGGCATGCAAGCAAGGAACCAGGGAAACCTTGCAAGCTACATCCAGCGGTGGACCATACTCAAGAATTCATCAGAAGACATATCAGACGAAAGCGCAATCGACGCGCTCAGGCGAGGCCTGCAGCGCATTGAATTCAAGGAACAGCTCGGGCATATGAAAGTCCGAACACTCGCACGGCTGCTAGAGCAAGCCAACAGCTGGGCGGACGGCGATGATTTCGTTCGCAACGAAACATAAATCCACATCGCACGCTCAGAACACGACTACGACTACCACAATGGAGAAAGAGGACTCGTCCGACGATGGAAGCGATCCAGGCGCAGTTTCTACGACGACAGAGGACCCGACATGGTCGCCGCCGGCTTCCCAGACGACAGAGACGGCAGGCATCGCGACGACAGCAGAACACAGCGAAGAGATAACCCTAAAGACGCGGCCCAAGCTCAGAAACGAGACTGGAGGACGAGGCAGCCGCGCGACAACACTAGAACATACCGCTCGCTCAAAGAACAACTCGACGGACCGTGCTCGATACACGGATTCAGAAACGAGCGAGGGGAGCTTAGATCAGGGCACACCCTCAGGAACTGCAGAAGCTTCAACGAGTTGGCTGAGGAAAAAAGTTGATATGCGACAACAGCGGCCCATCCACTCGCGAGCATAGCAGTCGGGCCTATCGCCCACAACGCACCACCAGCCCCTCCTCTGCCAACAAGGCAAGTGGTTGTAATCCAGGAACGGCGCAGGACACCAGAAGAAGAGGAGCAGTATCCAGAAGCCCACGGCAGGATCTACATGATACAAGAAGGCAGGCCTTCAAATAGGCAGCAGAAGCAGGTCACAAGACAAGTTTTTCTCGCAACCTCCTCGCACCCCGATGTCCCGGATTACTTGCGCGGGTCTGAGACAGAAATTACTTTCTCTCGGGAGGACCACCCGCCAACCATCCCTCGACCAGGACACGCCGTACTAGTGCTCGAGGCCAGAATTGGAAACTAGGACATGTCACGAGTGTTCATGGACGGCGGCAGCGGGATCAACATCATCTTCACCAGGACACTCGAAGAAATGCTCATCCAGAGCTCCGCGCTCAAATCCTCAGGTACAACCTTCCATGGGATTGTGCCAGGAAAAACAGTCTACTCTCTGGGAAAAATAAGCCTGGAGGTGGTTTTTGGCAAGATGTTCTGGATAGATATCTCAAGGTGGATGATTAGTAGTAGATGCAGATGGATTTCGGTCTATTTATTTTGGCGTACTGCCCATGCGTTTGAGCCTCTTCCTTTCTTTTGTAGCATAGTTAGCATTGGGTGCGTTTATAATCCTGTCAATTGCCCGTCTGTAATTTGTTTACCTCGCATAGCAATCTTATCGTCTTTTGGGAGAGAGACATCACTAGTGAACATCACGGGACCCCGGTTCATATTCTCATCATTGTTTATGCGCTCATTTACTTTCTTTCTTTTTACTTTCATTTGCTACCATTATCATTATCTTGTTTTTTTGATCTTTTGTAAACAACAAGACCGGAGAGATTGACAACCTCTCTGAACTTCGTTGGGAGCAAAGTTAATTGTGTTGTGTGCAGGTTCACGTCAGGCGCGCCGCTGACACCTACTTATCATCGCCGGAGTCCTACTGGTCGATACTCAACCTCGGTATCTTCACCGAGGGAAACTTGCTGCTACGCTGCATCTTAACCTTCCACTTGGGGTAACCAACGAAGGGCGAGAAGCAATCCTATCTCGCGTATCAGGGCCCGAAGCTGTATAAAATCGCGTCTCTCTCTGTGTGTGATTTTTTTTCCTCCTCGTACACTCGTAGCAAAGGCCCCATAATCAAGTCCGACTCTGCGGATATTTGCCGTGACCTTCCCACGACAGTTGGCGCCCACGGTGAGGCCTACGCACAAGGGTGTTGTCATCTCGAAGGAAGTCCTCACAGGGATCAAGAAATTCGTGACCGGTCGGACGAAGAAGAACCGACACGAACAAATCTCCATCAACAATATCAACAACAAACATCTGATGATCCGACGAGATCAATTATTCGCGGAACCCGCAGCGATCTGTACAAAGACTGATTCCGCCGAGGTTGAATTTCGCTAGGTCGTCTCCACTACTTCACCGTCACATCAAGACCATCGGATCCAAAATAAAAATTCCACCAGCCGCCGAGGACAGCTCGGCCAGATTGCTGCGCTCTCGATCGAGTCGTTGGAGATGTTGTTGTGCATCAATCTGCTATACATCAAATCGCTGGTGCCTTACTTTCAAAAAAAAAATCGCTGGTGCCCGTTCAGTCCCGTGGCTGGTTCCGCCGAGTTGCAAAAAAACTGCTACTCTGTTGTTCCACATCAGTAAAATCAAAGCCGTACTACACGTACAAGTATTGAGATTAGATCGATCTCTAAGAACTCCACGTACAAGAAATCTACCCAAACCGGGTGCTACACGATGGAAGGAATCAGCCTTTTCCTTTTCCACCAGGCGTTTCAGATCTAAAGATGGTTATTGCTGCACGAAGACAAGACACGATTTGGAAAGATTTGACACAACAGGAAAAGCTATCCAGTCAAAAGAACAACGCCGCCATCATGGAACCTTCCAATTGATGCCGCGTACGACTCCAGTGCGTCAACTTCGTCCGTTACGTCAAGTCCGCCGATCGCATCGACTCCGCCTTACCTTCAAACCGCACCAACTTCCAGCGGCACCGGCAAACGAACGCCCGACTCTCACGCGATGTGCCTGTTCGCCCAGTTTCTGCGTGCCGCGTCTGACGACCCGGCTACCGCGCCCATAGCCGTTCGCACGACCTCCACGCCGGCTATTTGGAAGCGCACCACCAAAATCCGCGGCTACCGCAACACCGGCTCGCCGATTGTATTTCCACCCAAAGCCGCCGCAATGCCGGTTCCTCGCCGCTACGCATGTCATTTTCCGGTGGCTGCCGCACCGTCCAGCTACAAGTGCAACGTAACAACTCAGCTACGAGCACACAGTCATAGCCAGTGCGCGTGGCTGCCTCTATTGCCGACCTCTGTTTTCTGGCACCCGGCTCTGTGCGGTGGCACGCCCGTCATCGACTCCGCATACTGAGCAATTTGGAAACGTTCACGTGCACAACTATCTCAGCCAAAAACTGATGGATGGATGGATCTAAACTAATAACACACTAAGCGGTCAATTCCAATACACGAGCGCCATGAAAGACGGCTTTACATGCCAGTTTCGCTCGACAAAGCGTGTACAACTCGAGCACCGCTTGCCCCTTCGCCGGCTCCGACGACCAAACCACTTCGGCGAACGCCGGCTGCGGCGGCCGACGTCCGCGCTCCTCCGGCTCCAAAGCAAAGTTTGATGGATCCTTCAAAACATAAAACAGCACTTACAACCAAGCAGCCCGCTGGATGGATCCTAACGCATACCATTGCCGGCTCACTGTAATATCTTCATCGTCGACTCCTTTAAGGCCGCCCGACTTCTATATCTGCGACGGTTTTTGTCGTCGCGCTTCATGACTACATCCGCACGAGCTCTCGACGGTGCACTCGACGTCGACTAAGCGCCAGTCGGAGTCCACCGCCGGCTCCGCCCAGTCCATCCATCGCCAGCTACACTTAGGCATGGAAAATTAATCACTACGGAAGTGATCATCATACCACGGCTCATAACCGCATGGCCGGCTCGATATAGTGGTCGGACTATCAACCGCCGACTCCTACGACGATTAATCATAACCTCATTACGGTTGTTTTTCATGATTTTCCGGGTTTTCTCTACAACACCAAATCAATGCTTGTTTCTTTATCAAGCCACATGGAGTCCCTAGCCAACTCCTCGAGTCGACTCAAGACTCGGGGGCTTGATCATTGGTAATCTGGACACTTATGTGTTTCATTCAGAGAAAGTTCAACAGAGCTTGATGACAACTCATCAACCTCTAACTGAGAAATCTCGGCACATAAAGTGAAAATTGCATGTACAAAGCTCGAATTCAGAGAAATCTTGGGGCTCGACTATACCCATCGAGTCTTCACCCAAGAAACCTCGGCTTATACATGTGGCACTCCACGCCTCCTAAACTGCCTGTATGTTCGATGCTCATACGATCTAAACACATGAAATCCAGCTAGAAAATTCCCAAAAGGAAATTTTACGCAAACGGAGAAACGCTGATCAATGTGAGACGGCATACAGAGAAGTCTTGACTCAAGGATAACCCAAACTCTTCTCAAACGAGAGAAGATGAGGACCAGATGAATCCAGAGTCGGCTTCTTCAAGCACTTCATGAATTCCCCTTTTTTGCATACATAATCATAAGCATATTTTTTCTTTGCATATACACAAAATCCTTGCAGGATACAGAGTTAAAACCTATGCGACTCGGTAATGTGTCAATACACACATGCCGACTCATAGGGACCACAACTCAACGCAAGTTCCTATGCGACTTGGTACTGTGTCAATACACACAGGCCAACTCATGGGGACTACAGCTCGAAAGTCTTTATGTGACTCGGTAATGTGTCAATACACACATACGGACTCATGGGGACTACAACTCAAAAAAATTCTCTATGTGATGCGGCAGCATGTCAAGACACACATGCCGACTCATGGAGACTATACCTTTTGTATAGCACCTTCTGCATTCTTAAAGTCGACTTCGGTCGCAACGGCTCTCGCCATATATAAAGTCGACTTCGGTCGCAACGGCTCTCGCCATAGATAAAGTTGACTTCGGTCGCAACGGCTCTCGCCATATATAAAGTCGACTTCGGTCGCAACGGCTCTCGCCATATATATAAAGTTGACACTCGTCGCACCGGCTCTCACCATATATATAAGTCAGACTTTCGTCGCACCGGTTCTCTCCACATTCAGATGCTCATACCGACTTGGAGTTGACACACATTACCACGGGTTGCCGAAGGAAACATATTCCAGCACTCGAAGGGCCAATCTATTTTGGAAGCTGGGAACACAACCCATCGTGTCATATCCATGTGACTCGGCAGATTAAAAGTTAGACCTATGTAACTCGGCACTGCACACAGATGCACACACCGACTCATGGGGACTACACTTCAAGGTTTCTTCTCAAATAAAGTCTCGGTACATCACCCAACTATGTACACCGACTCTTGGGGATTAACACTTCAAAAATTCCTTATCAAAAGATTTGGCATATAATACTTGACGACTTCAGAGAACAAGCAAGATCGTGACATTTATCACAGGCTAAAACATAATTTCTAACATCTTTAAAGAGAGTAGGCCAATAAAACCTGATTGGAGAACCTTATGTGCGGTTCTCTCACCGGCGAGATGTCCTCCATAGGGACTATCGTGACATTGCTTGGGAATGTCCTTCTGCTCGTGTTCCGGTATGCATCTTCTCACGATCCCGTCTGGACCTTCTTTGAAAAGATGTGGGTCATCCCAAAAATAATGCCTCAAATCATGGAACAACTTCTTCCTTTGCTGAAATGTTAAACCTGGAGGCAAATACTTTGCAACGATAAAATTAGCATAATCTGCAAACCAAGGATCGGAAAGAGATTGTACTTTAACAACGGCAAGTTGTTCGTCTGGAAAACTGTCATTGACTGGAATGAGATCATGCGGTATATCTTCCATCCTTGAAAGATTGTCCGCTACAGGGTTGTCTGCTCCTTTTCTATCAACAATCTGCAAATCAAATTCTTGAAGGAGGAGTACCCACCTGATGAGTCTTGGTTTGGCATCCTTCTTCGTCATAAGATACTTAATGACAGCATGGTCAGTATGAATAATAACTTTAGAGTCAACAATATACTGCCTAAACTTATCACAAGCAAACACTACTGCTAAGAATTCCTTCTCAGTAGTACCATAATTCTTTTGAGCACTATCAAGGGTTTTACTAGCATAATAAATAAAATTCAATTTTTTATCAACCCTTTGTCCCAAAACAGCTTCAACAGCAAAATCACTAGCATCACACATAATTTCAAAGGGCAAATTTCAGTCAGGCGGTTGTACTATAGGAGCGGTTATTAAAGCTTTCTTAAGAACTTCGAAAGCCTCCTTACAATCTTCATCAAATAAAAAAGGAACATCCTTCTGGAGAAGATTAGTGAGGGGTCTCGAGGTCTTAGAAAAGTCTTTAATAAATCTTCTATAGAAACCGGCATGACCGAGAAAACTACGAATACCTTTAATGTCCCTTGGATAGGGCATCCTTTGCTGGGAAGGGACATGGCTGAGCAACGAGAAATAGTAACATAGCAGTATAAGGTTTGCTGGGAAGGGACATGGCTGTATCGGTTTGAAAGAGGCTGTAAACATGTGGTAGGATCAAACATCGAACCTAACCTAGACTAGCATGCAAACCGCTGGTTGAAATAGAATGGATCATAAGTAATGTATAGTCCTTGTCTGTTGATAAGTCGGGTTCCGAAGGTGTAGTGGATCGCAAGCTCGCATCGTCTCCGAGAGGTACCCGCGGAAGCACACAAGACGATAAACACTGGAAAGAAATCAACGAGCAAGCACTCTATTACTACAGGGCAACACAAGATCAAGAATACATCACACGACACGGCAACGCGATACGGATCTATCGTCGAGAACGGTTACTAACAATTTAAGTGGGGTATCGGTCACACACGACGAATACCGCACGTTTACGGTGGTTCAAGTTGCTTAGCTACAGGTGATCAAACAACGGTTATTAACATGGAAACTCAAGCAAGCATGGCATGTCACACAATCAAGGAAAAGGGTTAAGCACAAAGTAAACTACCTATACTAGTCAAGTTAAGCGAGGCAACACCCTAAACATGGCATAACACTAAGTGACGCACGATGATTAAAATATTTGGTACTGTTCTGTCCTAAACCATATTTTAGGTTGGTTAACAGCAACAAACAATAGCATAAACACAAAGTACACGAAAAACTAATCAAGTTACATATAAAGAACACCCCAAACGGAGTTACGGTTAAAAAGATACAAGAAAAACAAGTTACGAGCACAAGCTGTATAAACAGGGGTAAATCTATATGTAAAAGTGCAGCAACATGGCATAGCAACACATGGGATGAAAGTAGACATGATGTTTAACAATATGCAATTTGAATCACTCAAATCCGATAAACGGTCGCGACACACTCGTCGACCGAAGTTGCAACAAAATAACAGTTTCAGCAACAGCAGCACAATAACATCAGGATCACCACTTTGGAGCAAGATTTAATATAGCTAAAGCACCCAAACATGGCAAGTTAAAGCATGGAAATGAAGTACACATGATGCTTAATACATAGGAGAAATAATCAATGCAATAGGCCTCATGGATGAGTCACAATCATCATGCAAAGTTGCAACAAAATAATAACAGCAGCACTTAACAGGAAAAAGTAGCAGTTTAACGGCCTGATGCCCTGTTCAGCACACAATTATACAATCAAGATGAGCTCAAATGAAAAAACTTTCTACATACGAATGCTAGAGCACGCAAAACTGAGCAACTTTCGTTTTGGGGGCACGTTCATCTGAGCTGCCGTTTGCTTGCTATCGTCAACGCGAAATCGAATCAGCACACAGTTTTATCAGCACTTAGTAAAAAAAATCAGGCCCCAGGGAAAAAAAATGGATCTCGGGCCTCACATGGGTCTTGGACCATCTGCAGCAGAGGGGAGGCCGGCTTGGGCCAGATCTGGCCTGCTGGGCTGGGTTGCGTCACTGGAGTGGGCCACGGGGGCGTTAGGCCGGCCCACCTCGGCTGGATCGGGCAGCCGTTCCCGACCGCGGCGGCGGCGGTCGACACCGGTGCAGCTCCGACGAGCGGCTGCTGGCGTGGAGGTGCGGGGCGAGGGGATCTGGAGGCGGCGAGGTGGATTCGCTCGCTGGCGGGATCTGGGGTGGCGCGGCGGGCATCTCCATGGCGGCGGCGCGACGAGGTTGCTCGGGGCCAGCCATGGCCTCAGCCGGCTGGAGCTAGGGCGCGGCGGCGTGGGCATTCCTGCGAGGAGGGAGAGGAGGCAGGAGGTCAGAGGGAGAGGAGGAGCTAGAGGAGGAGAGGAGGAGAGGTGAGAGGAGGGGACCGGCGGGGAGAGAGGCTGGCGGACGGCGGCTCGGTGAGCTCGCCGGAGCAACGGCGGCGCGGTGGCTGGAGGAGACGGGCGGCCGAGGGCTTCCAAGCCCAGATCGGGCCCGGGGCGGCGCGGGTGCGGGCTGGGAGGGCCCGGCGGGGCCCGAATCGGCTGGAGGAGGCAGGCTGGGCAACGTGGCTCGATCTGAGCCACAGATGGACAGATCTGACGGCTAGATTTTCTTGGGACCTAGGGTTTCGGGAGAGAGGGGTGTTTGGGGCAAATTTTGGGCCAAATATAGGGGTGTGGCTGCATATTTGTGTTAGGGAAACCCTAAGTGGGGTGGTGGTCTATATATAGCCCCGGTGGCTGGCAGTTTGCAAAATCATCCCCGGTTTTTTTCTCTCGCGCGCGCGGTGCTCATGTTCCTGACCACCGGGGGTCCGCGGTACCTCCGATTCGGGTAAAACTTCGATCTGCGCGATCAGTGCGTCGAGACGGAGGCGTTCACCTCGCATTGTAACCGTTCCGAGAACACTTTCCGGCGCGCTATAAAAATAACCCATTTAATTATTAAACGGGGTTTTTGTTCCGTTGGCTGTAACTGGTATGGTGCGGTTTTCGCGACGGTGATCGGGTGAAACCCGGTGTCGCAAAGGCCGAGTGTCAGGGTGGCAAGGGTCGGTCTCCGTCCGATACGAGATAAGTGGGGGGAAAATAATCGCCGATCGATAAATCAAGGATGCAAAAACCGCAAACAAATCAGACAATCAAACAATTCACACCGAAAACAAAAAATTTAATTTTTGTGAAAACTGGGCTGTTACAATACAACACCACCAACAAGGGATCTCGTCCCGAGATCGAGGAAGATCCGGGGGAGAGGGGGGAGAGAAATGAGAGACGACGATCTTCAACACCACCAACAAGGGACTCTGCTCCATGTCGACGTCGAACTTCCATCGAGATAAATTCCCGCAGAGAGACGACATCGTCGGAAAAACGAAACCGTCAGTGACAAGAGGAGGAACGACAATTGAAAGCGAAGATCAAGGGAAGCATTCTCGCGCCATTCGCGAGGATACCGGACAAGAGGACTGAAGTCAACAAACGACCAAGATGTTTACCCAGAGTCGGAAGAACTAAAGGTACTACAGGAATTTTCCAAACCTGAGATCGAAATCGAGACAATACGCTGCAAGCAAGGCATTGTAACGGTTCCGAAACTCCACACCTCTACATCCTAAAGTTTGAAGAGGATAAGGCGAGAGTAAAACACTTACGACACTTGTCCTAACCAAAGCAAGGATAAGGAGTAAAAAGAATCCTACTCTCCGATAACTAACTTAGTAACTACAAAATAGTTTTTTCTAGACTCGACTTCGGCCAGAAAAGGGATCCTACGGTCGGTAAGGCTCTGATACCAAGTTGTAAGGCCCGATATGCGGTACTGTTCCAGATCTAGATGTTTCCATCCAGATCCGGGGACGAAGCACATATCGGTCCCACCGCGAAATATGACAAAGCCATATGCCCCGGATTTCCAACATGATATCACAACATTACAGATACAAGGATACAACATCTCATACAATCAGCATACAACTGCCTCAAATACAATACAACAGCGGAAGATACATGTCTGAGTATAGACTACAATCAAAAGCCTACTGGCAAAGAGAAAACATCGATCCCATAACCACACGGGTCCAGGCCCTCTGCCGGGATCCGCCTAACTAGTCGTCGTCGAGTCTCCATGTGAAACGTCGATCACCATACCTGTTGTCGATCAAGAACCCTGAAAAGAGTTTGGGGGTAGTATCATGAGTACAGAGGTACTCAGCATCCAACTGTAGTGGTCATCTGACCCAGCAAGGACTTCATCACTCTTCATTCTAGGACAACTAGTAGTTTACGGTAAGGAAGGGGTAAGTGGTGAGGTTGCTGCCGCACTAGCATTTATAAAGTGGCTAACGATCTAGAGAGTAAGATAAGAAGCCAAGAATTCGATGAGGAATCGCCTCCAACAAGTCTTGCTATAAACTACAACGCAAACATAACACCTATCCTATCCTTGTCCTCCTCTTCGCATCCCGACGAAGAAGAAGCAGTCAAGGCACACACACACGTTGATCAAGTTATATTAAGATTATCTCAGTTGTTGTTGTCTATGAACAAGGAGTAGGTCTCAAGTCATTCATAACCGTGGACACGACTTCTCGAAAAGATTTAACCCTGCAGGGGTGTACCAACTTCCCATTGCGAGGCGTCGCATGCTCGCCCATCTCTCTCAGTTGCTACCCATTATAGGCAACCATTTTATGATTTAGTTCCAAGAGATCCGAAATGACAGGTCCCTCTAACTAACAACGAAAAATCCGGGTGGCCCCCGGGGAGTCGACACCCAATCCAAAAGCTGGCCACGCTCTCGGATCGGACTCTTCCGTAAGGCTAAGGTCGGGGTTAGTCTCGCCTATATAACAGGGGACTTCCCTAGCTCACCAAGTGTGGACCAACAGAGGACCTAAGTCTCCGCTGGCCCGAGTTGTTTGAAAACTACTGGCAGCTGACCAGCACACACAGGGTTTCAAATGGTAAACCAGCTTGGGCCACCTCTAGAAATGTTTGAAGCTAGGTAGGTAAGAAGAGGGGACCCCATAAAATCCCACACGCGATTAGGCACGCTCAGTCTTAAAACCAATACCCGGAACTCGGGTCCTAGGTGACTCGAATGGAACAAAGTGTCGGGGCGGGATAGCCTAGACCTTCCATCCTTCGTCGAATATAGTCAACATTATAATAATCATATCATCAACAACAATAATAATAATGTGATATCCCAAAACCAAGGAGTAGCAGGGTAACATCGTAGCATCCTAAGCATGCATACTAAGCAATGGCTGAGCAACGAGAAATAGTAACATAGCAGTATAAGGTTTGCTGGGAAGGGACATGGCTGTATCGGTTTGAAAGAGGCTGTAAACATGTGGTAGGATCAAACATCGAACCTAACCTAGACTAGCATGCAAACCGCTGGTTGAAATAGAATGGATCATAAGTAATGTATAGTCCTTGCCTGTTGATAAGTCGGGTTCCGAAGGTGTAGTGGATCGCAAGCTCGCATCGTCTCCGAGAGGGACCCGCGGAAGCACACAAGACGATAAACACTGGAAAGCAATCAACGAGCAAGCACTCTATTACTACGGGGCAACACAAGATCAAGAATACATCACACGACACGGCAACGCGATACGGATCTATCGTCGAGAACGGTTAATAACAATTTAAGTGGGGTATCGGTCACACACGACGAATACCGCACGTTTACGGTGGTTCAACTTGCTTAGCTACAGGTGATCAAACAACGGTTATTAACATGGCAACTCAAGCAAGCATGGCATGTCACACAATCAAGCAAAAGGATTAAGCACAAAGTAAACTACCTATACTAGTCAAGTTAAGCGAGGCAACACCCTAAACATGGCATAACACTAAGTGACGCACGATGATTAAAAGATTTGGTACTGTTCTGTCCTAAACCATATTTTAGGTTGGTTAACAGCAGCAAACAATAGCATAAACACAAATTACACGAAAAACTAATCAAGTTACATATAAAGAACACCCCAAACGGAGTTACGGTTAAAAAGATACAAGCAAAACAAGTTACGGGCACAAGCTGTATAAACAGGGGTAAATCTATATGCAAAAGTGCAGCAACATGGCATAGAAATACATGGGATGAAAGTAGACATTATTCTTAACAATATGCAATTGGAATCACTCAAATCCGATAAACAGTCGCGACACACTCGTCGACCGAAGTTGCAACAAAATAACAGTTTCAGCAATAGCAGCACAATAACATCGCATCACCACTTTGGAGCAAGATTTAATATAGCTAAAGCACCCAAACATGGCAAGTTAAAGCATGGAAATGAAGTACACATGATTCTTAACACATAGGAGAAAGAATCGATGCAATGGGCCTCATGGATGAGTCACAATCATCATGCAAAGTTGCAAAAAAAAATAACAGCAGCACTTAACAGGAAAAAGTAGCAGTTTAACGGCCTGATGCCCTGTTCAGCACACAATTACACAATCAAGATGAGCTCAAATGCAAAAACTTTCTACATACGAATGCTAGAGCACGCAAAACTGAGAAAGTTTCGTTTTGGGGGCACATTCATCTAAGCTACCGTTTGCTTGCTATCGTCAACGCGGAATCGAATCAGCACACAGTTTTATCAGCACTTAGTAAAAAAAATCAGGCCCCAGGGGAAAAAATGGATCTCGGGCCTCACATGGGTCTTGGCCCATCTGCAGCAGAGGGGAGGCCGGCTTGGGCCAGATCTGGCCTGCTGGGCTGGGTTGCGTCACTAGAGTGGGCCACGGGGGCGTGAGGCCGGCCCACCTCGGCTGGATCGGGCAGCCGTTCCCGACCGCGGCGGCGGCGGTCGACACTGATGCAGCTCCGACGAGCGGCTGCCGGCGTGGAGGTGCGGGGCGAGGGGATCTGGAGGCGGCGAGGTGGATTCGCTCGCTGGCGGGATCTGGGGTGGCGCGGCGGGCATCTCCATGGCGGCGGCGCGACGAGGTTGCTCGGGGCCAGCCATGGCCTCAGCCGGCTGGAGCTAGGGTGCGGCGGCGTGGGCATTCCTGCGAGGAGGGAGAGGAGGCAGGAGGTCAGAGGGAGAGGAGGATCTAGAGGAGGAGAGGAGGAGAGGTGAGAGGAGGGGACCGGCGGGGAGAGAGGCTGGCGGCCGGCGGCTCGGCGAGCTCGCCGGAGCAACGGCGGCGCGGTGGCTAGAGGAGACAGGCGGCCAAGAGCTTCCAAGCCCAGATCGGGCCCGGGGCGGCGCGGCTGCGGGTTGGGAGGGCCCGAAGGGGCCCGAATCGGCTGGAGGAGGCAGGATGGGCAACGTGGCTCGATCTGAGCCACAGATGGACAAATCTGACGGCCAGATTTGCTTGGGACCTAGGGTTTCGGGAGAGAGGCGTGTTTGGGGCAAATTTTGGGGCAAATACAGGGGTGTGGCTGCATATTTGTGTTAGGGAAACCCTAAGTGGGGTGGTGGTCTATATATAGCCCCGGTGGCTGGCAGTTTGCAAAAACATCCCCGGTTTTTTTCTCTCACGCGCGCGGTGCTCACGTTCCTGACCGCCGGGGGTTCGCGGTACCTCCGATTCGGGTAAAACTTCGAACTGCGCGATCAGTGCGTCGAGCCGGAGGCGTTCACCTCGCGCTGGAACCGTTCCGAGAACACTTTCCGGCGCGCTATAAAAATAACCCATTTAATTATTAAATGGGGTTTTTGTTCCGTTGGCTGCAACTGGTCTGGTGCGATTTTCGCGACGGTGATCGGGTGAAACCCGGTGTCGCAAAGGCCGAGTGTCAGGGTGGCATGGGTCGGTCTTCGTCCGATACGAGATAAGTGGGGGCAAAAATAATCGCCGATCGATAAATCGGGGATGCAAACACCGCAAACAAATCAGACAATCAAACAATTCACACCGAAAACAAAAAATTTAATTTTTGTGAAAACTGGGTTGTTACACCGGGAGTGGCCCCGGGGGTCCAGGCTCCCTACCGACGCGTCCAATGATGGGGCCGCGCCAGGTGGCTGCCTGGGCACCCTGTGGCCCCCCTCTGGTCGCTCTTTTCCGTGTCTTCATGATCCCTCTGGAAAACAGCCTTCGTCGATTTTCAGGTAATTTGGAGGTGTTCTTCTTCAGCAACTCAGCGTCCACTTTTTACCGCTGAATCCTGCGTCTGCTGCTTCGGCACCGGAAAGTTGAAAATTGTGTAAAATAAGCCAAAACAACATAAGAATAGCATCATATCATGAAATATATCAATGAATAAGAAAGAATTACTATATAAAATAGTGATGCATTTTGGACGTATCATGTGTCCAAGATAAACTTGGGGGCTAATGCCGAGGGAACATCCCACGGCTAAACCCGGCTTGAATACAAAGCCGGTCGGATGACAAGAGCCGCCTCGCGGAGAAGAAAGCTGGACGAAGGAATCAAGATGGAGTCCACCTAACTTGGAAGATACGAAAAGCTACAAGACTTAGAGTAGGACTAGGAATTATATCCGACTTGTAATAGAATAAGAGACTAGTTTGTATCCTACTAGGACTCTACATTTAAGCCTCCCCCTTCCACCTATATAAGGAGGGTAGGGCGCCCCAAACGGGACAACTCAAGCAGACTCAATACAACCTCAATAGGCTCTAAATTAGAGACTAGTCCCGGGAAATCTAAACCCGAGACAATTAGACAAAACTATAGGAGAGCCGTCGACATGCCGGCGACCCTTCGTGAGAAAAGGAATAAGACCTAGCCACAAACAACATGTAGGGTTCTTACCAGACAATGTTTCCCGGGGCCCGAAGCTGTATAAAATCGCGTCTCTCTGTGTGTGTGATTTTCTTCCTCCTCGTACACTCGTAGAAAAGGCCCCATAATCAAGTCCGGCTCTGCGGACATCTACTGTGACTTTCCCACGACAGCTATGGAAATGCCTTGATAGGTAGGTACGGTGGCTGTTTTGAGGAAAGTTCTAGGGAGGTTTATGATGACAGAGCGTATCATGCCAAGGGTTTGGATGCATCGACGAAGGTGGACGCCAACTGTCGGAGTGAGAAGAGGGCAATGCATGGTACAGAAGAGGCTAGCAAATATGAGGAGGTCAAAGTGTCAACTTTCACCAGTAACTCTCAATCTAATAAGGAGGTTCACAAAGAGACAAGTACCCCAAGGAGGAGTGTATGGGAGTTTATTTATCCTTGCGCATCCTTGACTCATGGTACGTGAGTGTACTCTAATATTCGATCCCTCCAAAGATTAGTGATCCATCTAGTACCTAGAGTTCTCAACTAGTTTTTTGTAGGATTTGAGAATAAACACGGATTTCCCAAAATAAGACACCTATCACTAATAGGCTAGAGCTCTTGACACCAAAAGTTCAAACATTACTCACAATAATACCTTAAAACTATTGCAAGTTACTACTACAATTGAATAGCAACCTCAATTACCTACTTCAAGACAAGACACAACTCAGTGCAACAACCAACTCTCTTAACAAGATAAACATGAAAAATAAAGCGAGTTCCAGCAACAAACTAAACAAAAGCCAAGGCTCTTGCTAAATACAAAAACTAAAACTAAAACTAAACATGGCAGCAGCTACGAAAACATAAAGAACACACAACAGAGATAGATAAGCATGAAAAATCATATGATGTGTTCTAGAATGGAGTGGAGTGTGTTTCTCTCCCACACATAGTAAGCTGGGGTCTAACTTGTTATGAACAGCAAACAAAGCTAAAGAAAACTAAAAAGGAAACCTAAGAGCGAGACTGTCGGGACCCGGGGTTTGCGTATGTAATTCCAGTCACAACTCAACCATATGGAGAGCCGAGAGTCGTTCCCACTTGTCTAAGCAGACAAGGCCAAGCACAGAACACTCTCGGAAAGCATCGTACGTGAGGGGCATCTCATCCAGGCCGGATGATCAACTGAGATGGGTCCTCATCGTCCGTTCACAAGTCTAAGTGATTATGGGTGGTGAAATCCTATACTCATAGACAAGTCGCCTCAACCATATTCTCGATTGAATTAACACACTTACATAAACAGACTCCAGCCCGATCACCTAGTCGGGATCTCGGGCGGGCTCAATCATACAACAAAGTGTACCACGTGACAGAGTCACGAGCAATCGCATCGCGATGCCCCAAGCTGCGCACATCTAAGGGCCACCATGTGTATAAAAGACCACCGGCAAGAACACAACTAAGCTATCGAACCCCACACTAAGACATGCACGTTATAATCATACACGCAGCATACATGTCCAGTGTAAACAACAGGTAATCACAACATGAACTCTACAAACTCATAGTCTTTATAACTTCTGCTAAACAGAGCAGACATAGCAGTTGTATTACAAGCAGAGATCACATGGCTGTGATCCAACATTACATCAAACATCAACGGAAGCAAATTATGTCTTAGTAAAGACAAGTTTAACAAATGGCTTAAGAGGCCTGAAAGAAAATACAACGACCCTCCAAAGGGCACAGGTTGCTGTCTGGAACTATGCGACCTGGTCCACGTCGAGCTCGAGGTAGAGGCCACCATCAGGGTCAGTGGTCTTGTCTCTAAAACATAGAATAATCAAACGTGAGTACAAAGACGTACTCAGCAAGACTTACATAGGAACTATACTACTCATGCACATGTATCAAAGCAAAGGGAGGTGGGGTTTCATTGCAGAAGTGCCAGCTTTGACTTGGCTAGTCCTGTACTACGAATACCAGAATGAGGTAAGGAGCGTACATGAGTCCAAGTAACAAGTCTCCAACCAATACACCACTATGGATCCTTCCTCGACTTCCCCACGAGAAAGCACGCCATAGCACTCACACTTATCTTGGAAAGTTTTAAGAGTAACCATTGAAGTTGTCTATGATCAAGTAAAGGTCTCCAAGTAGTCCATAACCGCGGACACGGCTATTCGAATAGTTCATTAACCCTGAAGGGGTGTACTGCTACACACACGCCTCATCAGTTACCGCCTGGGGATGGACCCTTCAAGTGAGTACCGGCGAGGATGTTGCCACGACACTTCACTCACGGCACCATCTCTAGTCCTAGGGAGTCGCCTATTTGAGTTGGGACCACGATCGAAATCCGGCCGATTTTTCCGATGCGGACTCAAACGTTGTGTGACCGCCATCAAGCTCAACTCGATCATGATTACTTGATTCAACGTGCCCACAACCTACGTCAACCACTTACCTTGGTTCCACCTGCTTGAGATCGTTAAAGGGCGAACTACTTGCGACTCCTGGACAGGTCCGGGGTGAGGTACTAGGCCGAGAGGGGTCAGTGAGCCCAATGTGTGGTCGTACTCTTAGTCTTGGATAACAACACAAGAACTCGGGCTTAAGGCAGTGTTCAACGAGACAACCCACTGTGTACTCCTACACAGCCTCTCATCGTTCACCTTGTTTAGGTCAATTCACCAACACGTTACCACCATCATTCACATGATCACTACCATCCCGACTCACATCAAAGTAGCCTCAGGTAACAACTCTAAGCATGCAATAAGCTGTAACAATTGCAGGGGCCACATGATATCAACCAACTCCTACATCTGCTAGGATTGTGGTTTGCTTACTACTGTGACAAAATGATAGGTCATGCAAAGGAACGGGTTCAACTAGCGGTAGAACATATCATGGTGACATCCTAAACATGCATAAGCGAGAATGAGAGGGAACTGGGATTTTATCGACATGATCAAAAAGGGGGTGCTTGCCTTGTTGACGATCACGAGGTACTAGTCTTAGGACGTGAGGTTGAACTCGTCTCCGAGATCAACTCTACCGAGAAGAAGCAATCACTGAAGCACTGAAAGTAAAGCACAATCAAGATAATACAATGCACATTCAATATGCAAAAATTAGCATGGCAAGGTGCTGAGGTGACCTATGTTTAAATTGCAACATGTTAATTGAAGTTGATTTGAAAAATAAATTCGAATTCAAACTCCAAATGTATTCAAACTGGTCCAAGTTGCATTTGCTAAAGTTTGTTCATTGTAAACCATGTGATCATGTATGTGAAAAGCTTCTGAAGTGTAGGTGATCATATTAGCATTGCTTTGGTTGAAGTTGGAATGGCTTTAGTGATTTATTTGAATTATATCAAATGATCCATATAGCAAAATGCTACTGGTTCCTCAATATAAACAATTCAAACATGGATGAAAGTTTTATATTTGGATAGAGCATTTTATTCTGATCAATTTTCATATATAAATCTTTTCATTTGGAGTTATGGTTTAAAAGATATTCAATTTCAAAGTTTTGCTTATTTTCTGGAATTTCTGAATTAATTAAATTATTTTGGATTTACTGCGTCAGCACTGCATCATGCTGACGTCAGTGGCGTTGACTGGTCCAGCTGACCAGTGGGGCCCGGCTGTCAGTGGTTGGGGGTTAAATCCCGGTTTAAATTAAACCGGCTAGTTTAATTAGCCGCTAGGGGGGCCATTGTCAGCCTCTGTAGGGGGGGTTAAGAGCTGGGTTAGGGGGCTACTGGCTCGGGCGGCCGGCGGCATGACGCTGGTGCCACAGCGCACGGCGGCGCCTCGCCGGAACAGGGATTCCGGCCACGGGAGGTCACGGGAAGGGCACGGGAGGGTGCCCCTCGCTCGTGCGCTTCGAGTGGCGCACACGGGGGTCAAAGGGGAGCTCCAGGGCGACGGCTACGACGACGGGCGCGGCGGCCGGCTTCTGTCCACGGCGATATCGACACAGCGGGCACGGGGAGAAGCACAAATAGGGGGAAACAAGGAGAAGCTCACAGCGGAGTCGACGGTGAGCTCGGGGTGGCCGGGGAGTAGCTGGCGGCGGCGAATTCGTCGCCGGAGTTCCTTGCGGCCGGCGGCGAATCGAAGAAGAGGGAGTCGTCTCCAGCGCGGCTTGAGCTCGTATCGGCGCGCGGTTCGATGAAGACGACTTCGGGGATGCGTCTGGACATGGTGGCGCGGCGAATGGGGCACGGTGGCCGCGCGGACCACGACGGCGTGCTCCGGTTGGGGCTTGGGATCCCGCGAAAATGGCGACGAGGAGGAAGGGGAAGGACCAGGGAGAGGGGGGAATGGAGAGGGCGTACAGGCGAGGCTTCGAGGCGTGCAGAAGGCGTCCAAATCAAATCATTTTTAGAAATTCCAAAAACTTTATTGTGAGCTACTGGGACATATATAAGTCCACTCACAAAGTTTCAGAATTATTGAAATTATATTTAAATAATTTCAATTGCAATTACAATAAATATTTAATTTCCAAGGGCATTTTGAAATTTTAGGAAAATCAGAGAGCATGAAGTGGGACCCACTTCACTTGAAATGTGATCATACCCATTTATAAGACTTTTCAAAAAGGTCAAAGCATTTTTGGAAAAAGATTTTTGTCTAGCCTTTTATTTAAATTGCTTTGCGGCTTTTCTTTTCCCCATTTCCTTTTCTTTTTGCAAAAATTTTCATGATGCAAAAAATGCAAGCTAGGTTAAACACAAACCTAAATTAGGGTTCTGACAGAGACGCTCCAAGCATAGCACATAACGCATGAAGTCATAAAAATATAGTGAGACGAAGGACGAACTGATGATTGTTGATGGAGAAGGGGATGCACGGGGGCATCCCCAAGCTTAGACCCTTGAGTATCCTTGAATATTTATTGGGGATGCATGGGGGCATCCCCAAGCTTGAGCGTTTGACACTCCCGGATCTTCTTTCATCATCTTCCCTCCCACACTTGAAAACTCCCTTCATACATAACTCATCATAAGCTGATTGGAGAGGTTAGTTGATGGTACGAATTAACTCCCCCTCGTTGGTTACCCAAAGTGGAAGGTTGAGATGTAGACAACGACAATTTCCCTCGGTGAAGATACCAAGGTTTGTCTCCAGCAGGACTCCGACAACGACAGGTAGGTGACAATGGCGCCAGAGATTGGCGGTTGGCGTGGACCTGCACACACAACAGATAACTTTGCTCCAAACGAGTACAGAGGATTTGTCAATTCCTCCGGCCTTGTTGTTTACAAAGGATCAAACGCACGGGATAATAATGATAGTGATAGCAACGGAAAAGTAAATACTGTAAATTGATAGTATAAACAGTGTTGGAGATATGGACCGGGGTCCTATGATGTTCACTAGTGATGTCTCTCTCCCAAAATACGATAAAATAGCCATGCGAGGTAAACAAATTACAGTTGGGCAATTGACAGGATTATGTGCGCAAACCAATGCTAATTATGCTATAAAGAAAGGAAGAGACTCAAAAGCATGGGCGGTACGCCAAGACAAGTAGACCGAAATCCATCTGCATCTACCTACTAATCATCCACCTTGAGATATCTATCCAGAGCATCTCGCTGGTATTAAGTTGCGAATCCCACCCAAAGTGTAAACTCAAAGAAATGGACAACTACATTAAAGAACTTTGCGTAAATGTAAGGCCCGATATGCGGTACTGTTCCAGATCTAGATGTTTCCATCCAGATCCGGGGACGAAGCACATATCGGTCCCACCGCGACATATGACATAGTCATATGCCCCGGATTTCCAACATGATATCACAACATTACAGATACAAAGATACAACATCTCATACAGTCGGCATACAACTGCCTTAATACAATATAACAGCGCAAGATACATGTCTGGGTACAGACTACAATCAAATGCCTACTGGCAAAGAGAAAAAACATCGATCCCCATAACCACACGAGTCCAGGCCCTCCGTCGGGATCCACCTAACTAGTTGTCGTCGAGTCTCCACGTGAAACGTCGATCACCATACCTGTTGTCGATCAAGAGCCCCGAAAAGAGTTTGGGGGTAGTATCATGAGTACAGAAGTACTCAGCATCCAACTGTAGTGGTCATCTGACCCAGCAAGGACTTCATCACTCGTCATTCTAGGACAACTAGTAGTTTACGGAAAGGATGGGGTAAGTGGTGAGGTTGCTGCCGCACTAGCATTTATGAAGTGGCTCACGATCTAGAGAGTAAGATAAGAAGCCAAGCATTCGATGAGGAATCACCTCCAACAAGTCTTGCTATCAACTACTTACACAAGCATAACACCTATCCTATCCTTGTCCTCCTCTTCGCATCCCGACGAAGAAGAAGCAGTCAAGGCACACACACGGTGATCAAGTTATATTAAGATTATCTCAGTTGTTGTTGTCTATGAACAAGGAGTAGGTCTCAAGTCGTCCATAACCGTGGACACGGCTTCTCGAAATGATTTAACCCTGCAGGGGTGTACCAACTGCCCATTACGAGGCTCCGCACGCACGCCCATCTCTCTCAGTTGCTACCCATGATAGGCAACCATTTTATGATTTAGTCCCAAGAGATCCGGAACGACAGGTCCCTCTAACTAACAACGAATAAATCTGGGTGGCCCCCGGTGAGTCGACATCCAACTCAAAAGCCGGCGCGCTCTCGAATCGGCCTCTACCGTCTGGACGAGGTCGGGTTAGCTACCCAAACAGATGTGGGCAGCCCCCTAGCTCCCTGGGGTGGACCAACAAAGAAACCATGTCTCAGCTGGCCCAAGTTGTTTTAAAGAATATCTGACAGGAGCGACCCAACAGACACACACACGGTTTTCAAATGGTAAATCAGCTTGGGCCACCACTAGAAATGTTTGAAGCTAGATAGGTAAGAAAAGGGGACCCCATAAAATCCCACACGCGGTTAGGCACGCTCCGTTTTAAAACCAATACCCGGAACTCGGATCCTAGGTGACTCGAATGGAACAAAGCATCGAGGCGGGATAGCCTAGACCTTCCATCCTTCGTCGAATATAGTCAACATTATAATAATCATATCATCAACAACAATATAATAGTGTGATATCCCAAACCAAGGAGTAACAAGAGGTAACATCGTAGCATCCTAAGCATGCATGCTAAGCAGGGGCTGAGCAACGAGCAATAGTAACATAGCAGTACAAGGTTTGCTAGGAGGGGAC
Source organism: Bromus sterilis (assembly GCA_950022295.1). Taxonomy (NCBI): domain Eukaryota; kingdom Viridiplantae; phylum Streptophyta; class Magnoliopsida; order Poales; family Poaceae; genus Bromus; species Bromus sterilis. Next base: position 445,009,395 of record OX465595.1, on the reverse strand, counting down.
ATGGTTGTATTGGTTGAAAGAGGCTGTAAACATGTGGTAGGATCAAACATCGAACCTATCCTAGACTAGCATGCAAACCGCTGGTTGAAATAGAATGGATCATAAGGAATGTATAGTCCTTGCCTGTTGATAAGTCGGGTTCCGAAGGTGTGGTTGATCGCAAGCTCGCATCGTCTCCGAAGGTACCCGCGGAAGCACACAATACGGTAAACACTGGAAAGCAATCAACGAGCAAGTATCTATTACTACGAAGCAAGCACAAGCAAGCAACATCAAGAAGGTAACACGAGACAAATCACGGCATCGCATCTATCGTCGAGAGCGGTTACTAACAGGTTAAGTGGAGCACTTGTCACACACGACGATACCACACGTTTTACGATGGTTAAAGTTGTTTAGCTACACAATATGAGCAAAGGTTGTTAACATGGCATCTCACTCAAGCATGGCATGTCACACAAACATGGCAAGAGGTGAAGCATAAGATAAACTATCTATGCTAGTCAATTTAAGTGAGGCACAACCTAAACACGTCATAACACTGAGTACCCCACGACAATTTAAGTAATTGGTAATGTTCTGCCCTAAACTATATTTTATTATTTTTATTAGCAATCAAGAGCAGCAAAATCACAATCTACAAGCAATTCTAGTCAAGTTACATATAAAGAACATTTTAAACCGAGCAACGGTTAAAAAGTTATGACAATTACAGTTTACAGTGGTAGGCAGTTGTAATTAGCAGGTAAACAACATGTAAACAAAGCCAAACATGTAAAAGGAGCACATTTTATTAATCTACACAAAATTCTAAGCAACTTTCATGTTTAAAGCGTCGCGATCCGAGCTACGATTTAAAAGATACGCGCAACGCAAAAAATACGATCTGCTAATTTTATTAAACCAGAAAAAAGAAAAAAAACTACTGGGCCGAAAGCTACTGGGCCCAACAGTGCAACAGCAGCAATTACGAAAAAAAAGAAAAAAAAGAAAAAGGGGGCGCTCACCCTTGCTGGGACGTGGCCCAACAACACAGAAGAAAAAAAAACAAAAGAAAAAAGGGGAAAGGGGGCGCCTCACCTTGGGCCGAAGGGGAGTTGGGCCCGAGGCGCGCTGGCCCAGCCGAGCGAGCAGCCCCGACGGCTGTCGTGCTCCTCCCGAGCGGGAGGCTGGCGGCGGTAGCTTGCTGGACTCCGGCAGCGGAGGGCGGAACGGCGAGGGGCGAGGAGGCGCGGAAGGGGGTCGTGGCGGCCGGATCCGGACGTTGGGGGAGTCGCCGGCGAGTTCGCGATGGGCGCGAGCGAGCTCCACAAAGCTCATGTCCATGGCGCCATGCTCGCAGAGAGAGAGAGAGAGAGAGAGAGAGAGAGAAAGTTAGGGGAGGAGAAGGAGAGGGAAGGGAGGAGGAAGAAAATGAAAGGGGAGAGGGAGGCCACGGGGCGCGGCGGCCGGACCTGCGGGGACGCAGCGGCTCGGCGAGCTCGCCGGAGTAGAGGCGGCTCGGGCGTAAGGAGGCCTTCGGGCACGGAGGTGGCTCGGGAGGCTGGAGCCTAGGAGCTCGGGGGTGACGTGGCGCGTCCGTAAACCTCCAATCGCCAGATCCAACGGTTGGGGCTCCTGGTGGTTAGGATTTCGGGATTTTTGGGATAAAATGGGAAGATCTGAGTATGTGTAGGGGGGTGGCTGAAATTTTTGGCTAGGGAAACCCTAGAAAGGGGTGGGCGTGTGGTGGTCTTTATATAGCCCAGGTGGCTGGCAGTTTGCAAAAACATCCCCGGTTTTTCTCCCGCACGTGCGGTGTTTACGTTTCTGACCGCCGGGGGTCCGCAGGACCTCCGATTCGGGTAAAACTTTGAACTGCGCGATCAGTGCGTCGAGCCAGCGGCGTTCACCTTGCGTTGGAACCGTTCTGAGAACACTTTCCGGCACGCTATAAAAATAACCCGTTTAATTATTAAACGGGGTTTTTTGTTCCGTTGGCTGCGGCTGGTCTCGTGCGGTTTTCGCGACGATGATCGGGTGAAACCCGGTGTCGCAAAGGTCGAGTGTCAGGGTGGCAAGGGTCGGTTCATACGTCCAAAACGTATCTATAATTTCTGCTTGCTCCATGCATGTTTTGTGTGATATTGCTATGATCTAGATACACTTTCATACATTTTTTATCATATTTGGACTAACCTATTAACTCAGTGCACCCCAGTGCCAGTTCCTGTTTTCTGCTGTTTTTCTATTTCAGTTTTCCCCCATATAAAAAGTGCCAGAAAAATTCGGGAAAATTCAGATAAAAAATCAGCGTGACGGAAGCTTCGAGAAGATCCCGGGAGGGGCCAGAGGGGAGCCAGGGGGGCCAGGCGGCCACCCGGCGCGGCCCCACCCATGGTCGCGCCAGGGGGCGCCTGGGGCCCCTGGCCCACCTCTGGCTGCCCCCTTTCGCCTATTTATCCCCCGTCACGGGAAAACCCCGAAAAGAGAACCCTATTCCGCGAACTCGCCTCTGTTCCGCCGCCGCGCTTCCGAAGATCGGGAGCACCAAAAGACCTCTTCCCGGCACCCTGCCGGAGGGAGGATTGACCTCCGGGAGTCTCCTCTCCACCACGGATGCTCCCCGTATGTCTCGTGAGTAGTTTTCCTTGGACCATGGGTCCGTGATCGGTAGCTATGTGATGTTCTCCTCCCCTCTTTGATCTTCATTGTTTAGACCTCGTGAGCTGCCCAACATGATCGAGGCACCTTAGTAATATTTCTGCTTTTGCTATGTTGAGTTTGATAGGATCTGATGGATTATGAGATTATGTTCAGATTGTGATTGAGTAATATATTTGGTTTCATCTCTTATATTTTTGTTCCTAAGTAATTCTTGCATGTTCCCCGTTGTTGTTTATTGCTTTGGCAAAGTAGTAGGTAGTGACTCCAAGAGGGAGCGTTGTGCTAGATTGCGGGTTCATGCCCCCCGATGACATGCTTGAGTGACAGAAACATGAGTCTAGGGGATGTGATGTTGCCACAAGGGGGAAAACAACGGTGCTTGTAACCGCGGTTACAAGGATTGTTTACTTTACGCAGAGTTCTTTTTAATGCAGTTGTCTGTTGCTTTGGGTTTACACTTTGGGTGGGGCTCGCAACTTAATACCAGCGAGATGTTCTGGATAGATATCTCAAGGTGGATGATTAGTAGTAGATGCAGATGGATTTCGGTCTACTTACCTTGGCGTACTACCTGTGCTTTTGAACCTCTTCCTTTCTTTTGTAGCATAGTTAGCATTGCGGTGAGTTCATAATCCTGTCAATTGCCTTTCTGTAAAAAAATTACCTCGCATAGCAATTTTATCGTCTTTTGGGAGAGAGACATCACCAGCGAACATCACGTATCCCGGTCCATATCCTTATCATTGTTTCCACGCTATATTTACTTTTCTGCATTTACTTTCAAGTTGCTATTATTATCCCTTGCGTTTTATCCTTTGTAAACAACAATACCGGAGAGACTGACAACCTCTCTGAACTTCATTGGGAACAAAGTTATTTGTGTCTGTGTGCAGCTCCGCGTCAGTAGCGCCGCTGACACCTACTTATCATCTCTGGAGTCCTACTGGAGACAAACCTTGGTATCTTTACCGAGGGAAATTTGCTGCTGTGCTGCATCACGCCTTCCACTAGGGGCTCACCAACGAAGGGCGAGAAGACTACACCCGTCAACCCTCGCGCCATCAAGCAAATTTGTGGCGCCGTTGCCGGGGACTCCAAGTGCTAAGATAGGGGAGTTGCACACTACCCTTTACCTTTGTTTTTTAGTCTTGTTAGTTTATCTTTCAGTTTTTATCTTTGTGTCTTTTATCAAAAACTACAAAAAAAATATTTATCTTGCTGTTAGTAGTCCTCCTTGTTTAGATGAACATGTTAGGGCTAGGTTCTTTGCGGGAATCGGAAGTTCTCGATTTCCGTCAAAGGGATGGAGAAAATATGAAGAAGGCATGGGACAGAATTTCTGAAGCACATAAAAGAATCATGCCTTGGATATCTATAAAGATTGTGCTTAGAAATTTTTACCATGGTCTTTTTAAGTGGTGTAAACACTCTCTTGACATTATAGCTGAAGGAGATTTTCTAGAGTGTGATGAAGATAGGGCTCTTGAGATTTTGCATAGTCTATCTAGTTATTTTGTTTATGATCGTAGTATTGATACTGTCATAGATAGACTTGCCACTATTGAAAAAAGACTAGATGCTCTAGATTTGGGGAAAGTAGAAGAACTCAAGTCCAACAAGAAAGAAATGTTGGAGATAGATGATGATTGGGAGCCCTTTGTTAGGATTAGCATCTCTAACCAAAGCTTCCTTGCTTTTTGTGATATTGGATCCACAGTTTCTACTATGCTAAAAATAGTTTATGATTCTTTGAAACTGGATATGGATATATTAGCATCTTATCATGAACATTCTAATGGAGATATTTCAGAAATTAAAGTAAAGGTAAAAGAAGTCCAAGTTGCATTCCTTCATAAGACTGCACCAATGGATTTCTTCATCATGGAGCCAAACCAAAGTAACATTGTGCTCGGAAGAGACTTCCTCCGTGCTATGAAAGGCTTCATTGATATTGGTAATAGGCACATACGCTTACGCGGTATGGCGAAAGGTAAATATATCTTTCCTAGTAAGAAGAAGAAGGAGCTTATTGAAAATCAATTTGAAGGTTTTTATGATTCTGATCTTGGATACCCTTGATTCTTCTTTTTGCATTATGCCTAGCTAATGGCTTTAAAGAAGCACTTTCAGAAGGCAGCCCGCAACAAATTTAGGTTTTTATTTTTGCTTTTGTTGTGTCTTGATGATTGTTACTTCTGTAGCAACATCATTGTATCTTTATTTTTCAGCTTTGTGCCAAGTTATAGCCTCTTACGGCAAGGGAAGTAAAAGTTGTGACATGCTGTCCAGAAAACAGATTCTGTCCTCGTGACCAGAAAAATTCCAGAAAAATCCCAGTTCATCCTTTTGAGCTGAAATTTTTACACAGTATGCTATATACAATTACAAAACTTCCGTATGTTCTGAGTTTTTTTATTTGAGTCGCAGAAGTGCCCCTAAAAAATTCTTTACTATCTGCTGTTCTGTTTTTCACAGATTCTGCCACGTTTTGTCTCTCCTAACTTTTGCAAACCTTAAGCTTGCTTTTTCTTTGCAAAAACTATTTGGCACTCTTGAGAAACATTATATCTTCAATATTAAATTTATATCCAGTGGAGAAATTATTTATTAAGGGTACTAACCTCTCTAATCAGCTTATGATGAGTTATGTATGAAGGGAGTTTTCAAGTGTGCGATGGAAGATGATGAAAGAAGATCCAGGAGTGTCAAGCGCTCAAGCTTGGGGATGCCCCCATGCATCCCCAATAAATATTCAAGGAGACTCAAGCGTCTAAGCTTGGGAATGCACCCGTGCATCCCCTTCTCCATCAACAATCATCAGTTCGTCCTTCGTCTCACTATATTTTTATCACTTCATGCGTTATGTGCTATGCTTGGAGCGTCTCGCTCTTAGGTTTTATTTTTAGTTTCTTTAGCTTTGCTTGCTGTTCATAACAAGTTAGGTCCTGTATTGCTTTGTGTGGGAGATAAACACACTCCACTTTCAAAATCTAGAACACATCATAGGATTTTTCATGCCTATCTTTTTGCCGTTGTGTGTTCTTTATCTTTTCATAGCTACTGCCATGTTTAGTCTTAGTTTTAGTTTGTCTTTAGCAAGAGCCTTGGCTTTTGTTTAGTTTGTTGCTGGAACTCTTTTTAGTTTTCATGTTCATCTTGTTAAGAGAGTTGGTTGTTGCACTGAGTTGTGTCTTGTCTTGAAAGTAGGTAATTGAGGTTGCTATTTAATTCTAGTAGTAGCTTGCAATAGTTTTGAGGTATTGATGTGAGTAATGTTTGAACTTTTGGTGTCAAGAGCTCTTGCCTATTAGTGATAGGTGTCGTATTTTGGGCAATCCGTGTTTATTTTCAAAACCTACAAAACTAGTTGAGAACTCTAGCTACTAGATGGATCACTAATATTTTGAGGGGTCGAATATTAGAGAACACTCACGTACCATGAGTCGAGGATGCGCAAGGATAACCAAACCCCCATACACTCCTCCTCGGGGTACTTGTCTCTTTGTGAACCACCTTATTAGATTGAGAGTTACCGATAATAAGTGCATGAGTTCTTCGGACTAATTGACTTGTACCTGGCTAGTGGTCTGGGGATGAGTCAAGATAAGATTCCAAAGAAGACCAAGTGTGAAACTTTAGTAGATTGAGTTCTCAACACAAAAATACTTTTTCTCGTATTCCCTATCCCCCTTCTTGCACGCAAACACCATTTGGAGACATTCGAGTCACGGACAGCGAGAGCTCTTGCACCTATTGTTCTTTTGTTACTTGTTTCAATGCTAATATAGACTCTTGCATGTTATGACTTGAATTGAATCTCTAACCTTGATTGCTTTACTTTTCAAAGTTCTTATATGGTTGCTAGCATGTCACCACAGAAATTATGTTGTTATCATTTACCTACTCGAGGACGAGCAGGAATTAAGCTTGGGGAATTTGATACTTCCAAAACGTATCTATAATTCCTGCTTGCTCCATGCATGTTTTGTGTGATATTGCTATGATCTAGATACACTTTCATACATTTTTGATCATATTTGGACTAACCTATTAACTCAGTGCACCCCAGTGCCAGTTCCTGTTTTCTGCTGTTTTTCTATTTCAGTTTTCCCCCATATAAAAAGTGCCAGAAAAATTTGGGAAAATTCAGATAAAAAATCAGCGTGACGGAAGCTTCGAGAAGAGCCCGGGAGGGGCCAGAGGGGAGCCAGGGGGGCCCAGGCAGCCACCCGGCGCGGCCCCACCCCTGGCCGCGCCAGGGGGGCGCCTGGGGCCCCTGGCCCACCTCTGGCTGCCCCCTTTCGCCTATTTATCCCCCGTCACGGGAAAACCCCGAAAAGAGAACCCTATTCCGCGAACTCGCCTCTGTTCCGCCGCTGCCGCACTTCCGAAGATCGGGAGCACCAGAAGACCTCTTCCCGGCACCCTGCCGGAGGGAGGGTTGACCTCCGGGAGTGTCCTCTCCACCACGGATGCTCCCCGGATGTCTCGTGAGTAGTTTTCCTTGGACCATGGGTCCGTGATCAATAGCTATGTGATGTTCTCCTCCCCTCTTTGATCTTCATTGTTTAGACCTCGTGAGCTTCCCAACATGATCGAGGCACCTTTGTAATATTTCTGCTTTTTCTATGTTGAGTTTGATAGGATCTGATGGATTATGAGATTATGTTCAGATTGTGATTGAGTAATATATTTGGTTTTTATCTCTTATATTTTTGTTCCTAAGTAATTCTTGCATGTTCCCCATTGTTGTTTATTGCTTTGGCCAAGTAGTAGGTAGTGACTACAAGAGGGAGCGTTGTGCTAGATTGTGGGTTCATGCCCCCCGATGACATGCTTGAGTGACAGAAACATGAGTCTAGGGGATGTGTTGTTGCCACAAGGGGGAAAACAACGGTGCTTGTAACCGCGGTTACAAGGATTGTTTACTTTACGCAGAGTTCTTTTTAATGCAGTTGTCTGTTGCTTTGGGTTTACACTTTGGGTGGGGCTCGCAACTTAATACCAGCGAGATGTTCTGGATAGATATCTCAAGGTGGATGATTAGTAGTAGATGCAGATGGATTTCGGTCTACTTACCTTGGCGTACTGCCTGTGCTTTTGAACCTCTTCCTTTCTTTTGTAGCATAGTTAGCATTGCGGTGCGTTCATAATCCTGTCAGTTACCTTTCTGTAATTTGTTTACCTCGCATAGAAATTTTATCGTCTTTTGGGAGAGAGACATCGCCAGCGAACATCACGTATCCCGGTCCATATCCTTATCATTGTTTCCACGCTATATTTACTTTTCTGCATTTACTTTCAAGTTGCTATTATTATCCCCTGCGTTTTATCCTTTGTAAACAACAAGACCGGAGAGACTGACAACCTCTCTGAACTTCGTTGGGAACAAAGTTATCAGTGTCTATGTGCAGGTCCGCGTCAGTAGCGCCGCTGACACCTACTTATCATCTCTGGAGTCCTACTGGAGACAAACCTTGGTATCTTTACCGAGGGAAATTTGCTGTTGTGCTGCATCACGCCTTCCACTTGGGGCTCACCAACGAAGGGCGAGAAGACTACACCCGTCAACCCTCGCGCCATCATCGGTCTCCGTCCGGTACAAGATAAGAGGGGGGGAAATAATCGCCGATCGATAAATCGGGGATGCAAACATCGCAAACAAATCAGACAACCAACGAATTCACACCGAAAACAAAAATTTAAATTTTTCTGAAATATGGGATGTTACAGTAAAGTAAATAATCCTTGCACCCGCAAGTACAAGCACCGTTGTTTTCCCCCTTGTGGCAACAGCACATCCCCTAGACTCATGTTTCTGTCACTCAAGCTAGTCATCGGGGGGCATGAACCCACAATCATGCATAACGCTCCCTCTTGGAGTCACTACCTACTACTTGGCCAAAGCAATAAACAGCAACGGAGAAATGCAAGAATTACTCAAGAACATAAATATAAAAGAGGAGAATCAAATATATTACTCAAACACAATCTGAACATAATCTCATAATCCATCGGATCCCAGCAAACTCAGCATAGCAACAACAGAAATATTACATAAGTGCCTCAATCATGTAGGGCAGCTCACGGGGTCTAACCCATGAAGAACAAAGAGGGGAGGAGAACATCACATAGCTACTGATCATAGACCCATGGTCCAAGGTGGACTACTCACGGTTCATCCGGGAAGCGTCCATGGTGGTGGTGGAGCATCAATATCATAGCAATATCACACAAAAGAGGCATGGAGCAAGCAGAAAATATAGATACGTTTTGGACGTATCAACATCCCCAAGCTTCATTCCTGCTCGTCCTCAAGTAGGTCAATGATAAAAGCATAATTTCTATGGTGACATGCTAACAACCATATAAGAACTTTTAAGTAAAGCAATCAAGGCATGTAATTCAATTCAAGTCATAACAGGCAAGAGTCTATATTTAGCATTGAAACAAGCAACATAAGAACATAAAGGTGCAAGAGCTCTCGCTGTCCGTGACTCGAATGTCTCCAAATGGTGTTTGCGTGCAAGAAAGGGGATAGGGATATACGAGAAAAAGTATTTTTGTGTTGAGAACTCAATCTACTAAAGTTTCACACTTGGTCTTCTTTGGAATCTTATCTTGACTCATCCCTAGACCACTAGCCAGGTACAAGTCAAAATGATCCACTCCTTTTCGACATTTTGAGCACTAATGCAATGGATGAGCGTAAGCAAGAAAGTTGACACTTAGGATGGAAAAGAGAGAATATGGTGGATTAGGAAGACAAAAAGGTGTGAAAGGCTCACATCAATGAGGACAATCATAGGCGAGAGAAAGCCAAATGATAGATATGATGTGAGGAGTAGGGATTGCCATGCAACGGATGCACATATGAGCTAAGGTAAGCTCTCCAACGGAACTAGTGGGGGTGCATCCAACTTGCTTGCTCAAGAAGACCTAGAGCTCATTTGAGGAGGCTCATCATTGGAATATACAAGCCAAGTTCTATAGTGTGAAGGTCCCTACATAGCTATATGCATGAATGATAATCTCTATGGAGTACAAGATATAAGAGGGAGCACGAGTGTGGATCTCTCAAAAGGAATAGTAGTGTGCCCCCTTCTCTCTTTTTATTTCTTTTTCTCTTTTTTCTATTTTTTTGTATTTTTTTGGTGGCCTCAATGGCTCTTTCTATTTTTCTCATTTGTCCACTTTGGGATCTTTTAATTTGTCCTCTTTGGGATCTTTTAATTTGTCCACTTTGGGATCTTTTCCTCACTTTAGGGGCAACACTCTATATATTACAAAAAGTATAGAAGATCTTTCACACTTTACAAGGTACTCAAATCATAAAGAAGATGTAACTATCATGATGTATGCAAATGTATGCCTCTGCCAGTGTAGCAGGATATGCAATGATACTATCGCGTCATGTAACAATGATTAGGGCAAGGCCCAACTAGCATGCGGCTCATCGATCAAGCAAGTAGCATGTATGACATGAAGATCAAGTCATGAGAAGATGGATGTTGCATGGCAATTTATCTCGGAAAGGCTATGGAAATGCCTTGGTAGGTAGGTATGGTGGCTGTTTTGAGGAAGGATGTAAGGAGGTTTATGATGACAGAGCGTATCATTCCAAGGGTTTGGATGTACCGGCGAAGGTGGACGCCAACTCTCGGAGTGAGAAGAAAGCAATGCACGGCACACGAGAGGCTAGAAAAATATGGGAAGGTGGAAGTGTCAACTTTCGAATACTCACATTAGTCTGAAGAACTCATGCACTTATTATCGGTAACTCTCAATCTAATAAGGAGGTTCACAAAGAGACAAGTACCCCGAGGAGGAGTGTATGGGGATTTGGTTATCCTTGCGCATCCTCGACTCATGGTACGTGAGTGTACTCTAATATTCGACCCCTCAGAAGAGTAGTGATCCACCTAGTAGCTAAAGTTCTCAACTAATTTTGTAAGTTTTGACAATAAACACGGATTGCCCAAAATACGACATATATCACTAATAGGCTAAAGCTCTTGACGCCAAAAGTCCAAACATTACTCAAGACAATACCTCAAAACTATTGCAAGTTACTACTACAAAAGAATAGCAACCTCAATTACCTACTTCAAGTCAAGACACAAAACTCAGTGCAACAGGCAAACTCTCTAAACAAGATAAACATGCAACTCAAGAGAGTTCCAGCAAAAAAACTAAACAAAAGCTCTTTGAAAAGATCAGCACGAAAAATAAGAGCAAAACATGACAGTAGCTATGAAAAAGATAAAGAACACACACAGCAAAGATAAGCATGAAAGTCCTATGTTGTGTTCTAGATTTTGGAAGTGGGGCGTGTTTCTCTCCCACACAAAGAAAACTGGGTTCTAACTTGTTATGAACAGCAAGCAAAGCTAAAGAAAACTAAAAATAAAACCTAAGAGCGAGACGCTCCAAGCATAGCACATAACGCATGAAGTGATAAAAATATAGTGAAACGAGAGACGAACTGATAATTTTCGATGGAGAAGGGGATGCACGGGGGCATCCCCAAGCTTAGACGCTTGAGTCTCCTTGAATATTTCTTGGGGATGCATGGGGCATCCCCAAGATTGAGCGCTTGACACTCTTGAATCTTCTTTCATCATCTTCCCTCGCACACTTGAAAACTCCCTTCATACATAACTCATCATAATCTGATTAGCGAGGTTAGTACCCATAATAAAATATTTTTTCTCTACTGGAAATACGGATATTCTTGAAAGGCTTCTGTTTCTCAAGATTGCCAAAAAGTTTTTGCAAAGAAAAAGCAAGCTTAAGGTTTGCAAAACGAAGAAAAGGCAAAACAGGACAGAATCTGTGAAAAACAGACCAGCAGGTAGTAAAGAATTTTTTAGGGATACTTCTGCAACTCAAATCAAATAACTCAGAACATACGAAGTTCCGTAATTGTATAGAGAACGTTGTGTAAAAAATTCAGCTCAAAAAGATGAACTGGGATTTTTCTGTGATTTTTCTAGTCACGAGGACAGAATCTGTTTTCTGGACAGCATGTCACAACTTTCACTTCCCTTGTCATATGAGGCTATAAGTGGGACAAAGCTTGAAAAGTAAAGATACAATGATGTTTCTACAGTAGTAACAATCATCAAGACCACTAAAAAGAGAAGAAAAACAAAAGGTAAATCCTAAATTCGTTGCGGGTTGCCTCCCGAAAGTGCTTCTTTAAAGCCATTAGCTAGGCTTAAAGATTTTAAAAGGTGCTCTCATAAGAATAAGAATTTGAAGCAAAAGAAAGCATCAAGAAGCAAATTTGAAACATATTTAGGCCTAACCCACTTCCTATGCATAGGCATCTTATAAGAAAATAAATCAAAGAAGCAAAAAGAAACCAGCATAGGAAGGTGGAACAAGAACATCTTCAAAACTTTCAACATAAAGAGAGGAGTTTTAGTAATATGGAAGTTTCTACAACCAAACTTCCCTCTCTCAAAATAATTTTCAGTAGTATCATGAACAACATAAAGAATATAACTATCACATAAATCATGTTTTTCATGACCTATAAGCACACGTGTATAGTTTTCGACACGGTTTTTAGGATGATAAGAGAGATGCAACCCATCACATTGAGCCTTGATAAGAGAAAAATTCTCCGGAGTTGGAGATTTCAAAAGGATAATAGGGCAATCAAGTGTGGGTGCAACAGCAACAATTTCATGCTTAACATAAGGAACTATAGCAAGTTCATCTTTGTAAGCATCATCCATAGTGGCATCATGGCCATCAACAAAGCAAGTATCAAAATCATCAGAAAGGGATGTATCAAGTGAGTCCTCGGAATCATGGGATTCCTCATCAAAGCAATCATTAGCCTCTTCTAGGGAAGCAAACATTTTATTTTTAAAATCCTCGATATAAGAATTGGAAGTATAATTCTCGAAGCAATAAGCAAGAACTGCAAAGTTTTCAGATCTGTAAATAGTATCGTGATACTTTTCAATCAAAGAAGCAATCTCATAAGCACCTTTAAAAGCAACAAACTCTTCAATCTTTTCAACATCAAAGTAATCATAAACACCTTTGGCATAAGAAGATAGGATCTCATTTTCATTAAAGTCACATTGAAAGAAGGTGTTTATGCTCTATATTAGAGCAGCAAGTAAAATCATAAATGTGGCATAAACACTCAGCATAACAATAAGAAGTTTGTATTTGGTCCCATAAGTGTTTCCTTTTCTGAGATAGTCGGTGTCGCGTATAATGAGCATGCTCATCTAATGATTTTCCCTCAACCAAGTCGGTTGGGTTTTTAGCGCGATCACAAATTGATCGAAGACGATCCAAGTGAAACATGTCCATCCTTCCATATTTGGGTGGTTCCACACCCATTGTGAGGATAGCATCAGTAGGCAGAGAAAGACAAAGAAGAAAGGTAGCAACTATTTTTTTGGTTTTTCATAAAAGACACAAAAGCAAAAAGTGAAAGGTAACTAACAATACTAAAAAGCAAAGATAAAAGATAGTGTGCAACTCCCCTATCTTGAAGAGTGGAGTCACCGGCAACGGCGCAGAAATTGCTTTCTTGGTACGAATTAACGCCCCCTCGTTGGTTACCCAAAGTGGAAGGTTGAGATGTAGACAGCGGAAATTTCCCTCGGTGAAGATACCAAGGTTTGTCTCCAGCAGGACTCCGACAACGACAGGTAGGTGACAACGGCGCCAGAGATTGGCGGTTGGCGTGGACCTGCACACACAACAGATAACTTTGCTCCCAACGAGTACAGAGGAGTTGTCAATTCCTCCGGCCTTGTTGTTTACAAAGGATAAAACACACGGGATAATAATGATAGTGATAGCAACGGAAAAAGTAAATACTGAAAGTAAATTGATAGTGTAAACAGTGTTGGAAATATGGACCGGGGTCCTATGATGTTCACTAGTGATGTCTCTCTCCCAAAAGACGATAAAATAGCCATGCGAGGTAAACAAATTACAGCTGGGTAATTGACAAGATTATGTGCGCAAACCAATGCTAATTATGCTATAAAGAAAGGAAGAGGCTCAAAAGCATGGGCGGTATGCCAAGACAAGTAGACCGAAATTCATCTGCATCTACCTACTAATCATCCACCTTGAGATATCTATCCAGAACATCTCGCTGGTATTAAGTTGCGAATCCCACCCAAAGTGTAAACTCAAAGCAACGGACAACTTCATTAAAGAACTTTGCGTAAAGTAAACAATCCTTGCACCCGCAAGTACAAGCACCGTTGTTTTCCCACTTGTGGCAATAGCACATCCCCTAGACTCATGTTTCTGTCACTCAAGCTAGTCATCGGGGGGCATGAACCCACAATCATGCATAACGCTCCCTCTTGGAGTCACTACCTACTACTTCGCCAAAGCAATAAACAGCAACGGAGAACATGCAAGAATTACTCAAGAACATAAATATAAAAGAGGAGAATCAAATATATTACTCAAACACAATCTGAACATAATCTCATAATCCATCGGATCCCAGCAAACTCAGCATAACAACAACATAAATATTACATAAGTGCCTCGATCATGTAGGGAAGCTCACGAGGTCTAATCCATGAAGAACAAAGAGGGGAGGAGAACATCACATAGCTACTGATCATAGACCCATGGTCCAAGGTGGACTACTCACGGTTCATCCGGGAAGCGTCCATGGTGGTGGAGAAGCTCCCGGAGGCGGTTCCTCCCTCCGGCTGGGTGCCGGGAAGAGGTCTTCTGGTGCTCCCGATCTTGGAAGTGCGACGGCGGCGGAACAGAGGAGAGATCGCGAAAAAGGGTTCCCGTCTCGGGGTCTTTGCGTCACTGGGAATAAATAGGCGAAGGGGGGCAGCCAGGGGGTCCACCAGGGGTCCAGGCGGCACCCTGGGGCGTGCTGGGAGGGCGCCTGGGGCCCTGGTGGGTCCCCTCTGGGCCCCCCTCGGTGATTCCCGAAGCTTCTTGTACGCTGATTTTTTATTGGATTTTTCCTGAATTTTTGAGCACTTTTAATATGGGGGAAACCTGAAATAGAAAAACAGCAGAAAACAGGAACTGGAACTGGGGTGCACTGACTTAATAGGTGTGGCACCCCGCCTCAGAGGACCGGAACGCCCCGTGCACCAGCCCAGAGATCAAGTCTTCTGGAGCCCGGCACTGATTGAGATAGAACTGAACAGCTTTCTATTACCAAAGATAGGGGTACACGAGGTCTATTACAACGCTAGCGGAGACACAGCTTGCTCCTCAGGCTAGCCTCAGCTCTACACCAACCAGCAGCATAACTCTAGCAGCGGAATAACGACGGCAGCAGAACAATAACGGCGATGACGAACTCCAATCCACAGGGACACTGGCTGGGACACCTCCTAGCTCGCAAACACCGGGAACGTCGTCCTATGCATCCAAAGTACGGCCTGCAAATCTGGCATAACACACCAGGTCAGTACATTGAATGTACTTGCAAGCTCACAACAACCATGCAACAAGGCAAAACAATAACATGCCAACAGGTTAAGGTATATTAGTGAATTAAACAGGTGAGCAGCAATATCATGCAAGCGTATAATCATCAAGCATATTAACAGCGTTAAGTCTAATGCACACACAATGTACCCCACATGAAAGGATCGGAATGTCGACTAGAGGGGGGTGAATAGGCGACTAACAATTTTTATGACTTCTTAATAAATTTAGGCTCAACGAGAAAAGTAAGTTGTCTAGATATGCAACTAGGTGAGATCCTATATGACAACTTAACAACTACAACAAGAATTCAAGCAAGATATAAGTAATGAAAAGTAAATTTCAAAGTAAAGGTAGAGGGAACACGGAGACAAGGATATGTTACCGGAGTTCCTTCTCTCTCGAGAAGTACGTCTCTATTTGGAGAGGGTGTGGAGCACAATGCTCAAACGAAGGCCAACGAGGGCCACCCTATTCTCCTCACGCTCTTACCAATGCAAGATGCCATGAACCACTACGCGGTGGCCTCGAAGGTGGCAACCGAACCTTTACAATACAAGGTTGGGGCAATCTCCACAACTTAATTGGAGGCTCCCAACAACCCACGGAGCTTCACCACAACAGAATGTGGCTCCGAGGTGACCTCTTCCGTCTAGGGCACCAACGCACCCAAGAGTAACAAGATCCACAAGGGAATAATGGGGGGAATCAAATATCCTTTGGTGGAAGTGTAGATCGGGGCCTCCTCTTCCAAACCCTAGAGAATCAACAAGTTTTGATGGCTAGGGAGGGAGATCGGGCAACACTAAGCTTTGGGCGTCAATGGAGGAGCAGCAATAAATGAGGTGCATCTTCATGGAGAAGAAGACCCCCTTTTATAGGGAGCACATTAAACAGCCGTTGGACCCCCACCAACCACGGTACTACCGCTCTTAGAGCGGTACTACCGTGGCGCGGTACTACCGCGCTGGGTGCGGTACTACCGTGGTACCGTAGTACTGCACTCTAGTGCCGTGCCCACTATCGCTTAGTCACTGAGTTTGCGGTAGTGGTTGCGGCACTAGACTGCCGTACTACCGTACCGCGGTACTACCGCGCTGGATGCGGTACTACCGTGGTACCGTAGTACCGCACTCTAGTGCCGTGCCCACTACCGCTCAGTCAGTGAGTTTGCGGTAGTGGTTGCGGCACTAGACTGCCGTACTACCGTACCGCGGTACTACCGCGCTGGGTGCGGTACTACCGTGGTTCCGTAGTACCGTACTCTAGTGTCGTGCCCACTACCGCTCAGTCAGAGAGTTTGCGGTAGTGGTTGCGGCACTAGACTGCCGTACTACCGCATGCGCGGTACTACCGCACAGCAAGCGGTACTACCGCCCCAGCAGACCCAGGCTGGAATGGCCTCCTATACTGACTCCTCCGAAGGCGCCAAGAAGATATGTGGGTGCAGAGAAAAGTGTAGTGTGATGATTCCACCCATCATATCACCGCGGATCCCCTCTTAATAGTACGGATTTCCTATCGACTCAACCACCAAAAAAGAATCCGAGAGGGAAACTCCGTCTTCACGTTCCATCAACCGAGGGGATGATAACCGTCCTGTGCCATGGCTTAAGTTATCTGAAATACTCAAGGCACACGGTTAAACCGCAAATGTGTTGTCATCAATCACTAAAACCAATCATGGGGAAATATGCCCTATCAATCTCCCCCTTTTTGGTGTATTGATGACAACAACCGATTTGCTCAAAAAGATAATAGGGAATGAAACATATGGCATGGAGCCACAAAATATAGGCTAGCTCCCCCTAGATGTGTGCACCCTTTGATATTAACCTTTGGATTGCATGGTGCACACATTAGAATGGACACTAGCCCTATATTTTATCTACCATGCCACACAAGCTACCAACAACAATTATATGAGCGAGAATTAGCACAACCATAGCAAAAGCAACATATAAAGTACTTTAAGCAAAGGGTAGCGTATGTCTCACACCATACTTCACAAAGGTCTCACAAAGCAAACGAACCACGAAAACAAACACACGGAGTTCACAAGTGGAGGCAAAGGCAACACAGAAACACACTTGTGACTCGACAACCCTGAAAGAAAGCAAATCGAGGTCCTAAACTCTCTCCCCCTTTGGCATCAAGACGCCAAAAAGGCAGAGAGTGACGTAACGCCCCACGGTGGTGGACTACTCCTCCGCCTGATAATCGTCATCACCATCATCAGACTCATCCGAAGATCCCGCCTCTGACTCCTCAGCAGGCTCCTCAACAGTCTCATCAGCAGGTGGAGCGGAAGCAGACGTGCCGGCAGTGTCCTCGTCAATCTCCCATGTGCTGAACTGGTAGATCCATTGATTCTCCTCAGTGATCTTCCCCTAAGATCCGGACTGCACTTCCATGCCTTGGTGCCTGTAGAACAGCTTCTGACGCAGGCGGTTTTCCTTCTCCCTCTTGTGAGCCAAATACATCTTGTGCTGCATGTGAGACTGCATGCAGAACAGCTTCTTCACCTTGCGAGTGAGCTTAGCAGCCCAACCCGGCTGCTCCAAGTCCTGGGAGGAAGACCTCCCACTGCCACCAAAGCTCGTACCAGAGCGACTGCGACGGACGCTGCCACCACCAGCCGCAGGCTCATCAGCATCACCAGCTCCACCCTCCTCATCAGCCATCTCCGCATCAGAAGCAACTGGGGAACCCTGAGCAGCAGCCTCACCACTAGCCCAGTTGGCCTTAATCCGCAGCTGCACCACCTCATGCCTGGTAAGAAGCCCCACCCGAAGAGGATCCTCATAAGTGTCACTCCAGACCTTCTCAAACAACGGCTGAAGGAAAGGCCCATAGATAGGGACCTTGCGCTCCATAACTGCAGTGTAGAGCTCCTCATACATGATCGAGCAGATATCCAGAGTCATCGCCGTCCACCTGTACTCCTGGCAGAGAAGAATCATGTTGACCAAGTAGCTATGGATCTTGTCCAGATCGCCAACCCGAGGGAACAGAGAGGTCCGGAAAATCCGGTGCATAATATCCAGAAATGGGGTGAGCATCAACTTGCACTTCTCGTTGCCCTTCGCATCATAGTAGACAACAGAAGTCTGATAGGGGGGAAATTCACCCTTCTTCTTAGCAGGGGCGGAGGTGTGAGGACGCAGCCCCACCGGCTCATTGGCAGTGGTGTAGGGGACCTGCAGAAGATCCAAGAATACCTTCCACTTGCATGTGAGAACATCATCATCACACATCCAGGTGATGTGCCTATCATCATCATTATGGAAGAAGACGGTGGCGAAGAACTGGGCCACGAGATCAGCGTCAAAAGGGTTGTTGAAGGAAATGATGTGGCAAAGCCCAAACTGATCCACCAGAGCAAGAGCATCAGCAAAGTAGTCCATATGCTGCTCCATGTATGCCAGACTGACAGACTTCACATTGGGCACAAACTTGTTCTTCCTGTCAGATATGAGCAAGTAGAAGACATCACGCTGCTCCTTGTTCCAGAACTTGGACTTCATCAAGGATGGATCACGAAGCTGCCTGTAGGGATTAACCCTACGGTAGTCCCGATACTCTGGCAGAGGGAGCTCGACCACTGGCTTCCTCTTCGGCTTCTCTCGGTGAGCGGTCTTCTTCATTGAACTGTATGGTGCTTTGCCCTTGGCTGGAGCCTTGCGCTTCAAGTGCGAACGAGAGCCACCACCTGACCAAAACCAAAACAAAAAGACACAAAAAGAGCAAGAGAATGAGATGCAAAAGTCCAGGAGATGAATAATAGAGCAGAGAAGGTGATACAGGTTGCTGGTTCTGGAGGTACGGTAGTACCGTGGTTAATGCGGTACTACCGCTCGAGCGGTAATACCGTAGTACTCGAGCGGTAGTACCGCAGTAACACTGCGGTAGTACCGTGCAGACAGCTGAGAACACGGAACTGAGATCCGGTACTACCGTGCCTCCACAAATCACAACCACACCAACAAATCTACTCTATGCCTATCTAGCAATCCTTCCATGTCCTCAAAATGCCTAGGGATAGCCAAAAACCTAGTGGATCTAAAAGCATTGCCCTAAACACAAAAGATCAAGAACACGAGCCAACACGAGGGAGAAACGAGGCAATACCGGGATCCATGGCACACGGGGGAGGTGGGGATCGATCCCACCGGAGGAGAACACGGAGGGGGAGCACGGATGCGGCACTCCGGGGAGGGCGCCGCGGGAGAGCCTTGCTGCTTCGAGACAGGAGAGAAGGGGAAACTGACTGGGGTATGGGGATAACTTCCCGTACCCCTTCGGTTTTGACTCTCCCCGAGACTGCGGTAGTACCGCACTGGGCGCGGTAGTACCGCTTCCCCGGGCGGTAGTACCGCAGGAAGCAGAAAACTCAGCCAAGGTAGCAAGCAAGGAGGACTTTTGCGCGACGGCTAAAAGGGGGGGGAAGGCTTAGGATGGAGACAAACAAAACACGACTGGGAAGGGTCACTTCATGATCAAGGAGCAAATGAACAAGAGAGCAATCTTGAAGTGACCAAAACGCAAAACAAATGAAAACGGACACAAGAACACAAACACTCTCCAACGAAGAGGGGCGGTGGCCGGAGCCACCATGTTTGAGCTTATTTGGTATGACACCACAAAGATGTGTCTTGGGTTCATGGCCAATGCTCTTCTTTGAAGCACCGTTATCACCTTGGGTGACCTAGAAAGGCCGCCGAAAGTGACCATAGTGAAAGAATTGTTTCTCTTTATGCATAATAGGTGGAGTGGTTGCCCATTACTTAAGCAACACTCCCCCTATGTCCATGTCTACATCCAAGCTAGATACCTTGTTGAGATGGGGTGTGTGTGCCAAGTCTTCAAACCGCATTACTCGAATCAATGATATTTAGCTCATGCCTTAACTCTCGGAATCTTGCTTCATCCAAGGGCTTGGTGAAAATATCCGCAAGTTGATCTCCGGTGCCCACATAAGAAAGATCAATATCACCCCGCTTCACATGGTCTCGAATGAAATGATGTCGAATTTCAATATGCTTCGTCTTGCTATGTTGAACGGGGTTGTAGGCAATCTTGATAGCACTTTCATTGTCACATAATAGAGGCACTTTGTCACAAGTGACACCGTAATCCTTTAAAGTTTGCCTCATCCACAATAATTGAGCACAACAACTTGCGGAAGCAATATACTCGGCTTCCGTAGTTGAGAGAGATACACAATTTTGCTTCTTGGATGACCAACTCACCAAAGACCTACCAAGGAATTGACATCCTCCGGAAGTGGACTTCCTCTCCACTTTGTCTCCCGCCCAATCCGAATCTGAGTAGCCAATGAGATTGAAGCTTGAGCCCTTAGGATACCACAAGCCAAAGTTTGGGGTATGAACCAAATATCGAAAGATTCTCTTGACAGCCACCACGTGGCTCTCCTTTGGTGCGGCTTGAAATCTTGCACACATACCCACACTCAACATGATATCCGGCCTAGATGCACAAAGGTAAAGCAAGGAACCGATCATGGAACGATACTCCCTTTGGTCTACCTCTTTGCCATTCGGGTCGAGGTCAAGTTGACACTTGAGTGGCATGGGGGTCTTGGCTCCTTTAAGACCATCATACTTGAACCTCTTGAGCATGTCTTGAGTGTATTTGGCTTGGTTGATGAAGGTTCCCCTAGATAATTGCTTCACTTCAAAGCCAAGGAAGAACTCCAACTCTCCCATCATGGACATCTCAAACTTGTTGGTCATTCGCTTAGAAAATTCTTCATTAAAAGATTGGTTAACCGAACCAAAGATAATGTCATCAACATATAGTTGGCATATGAACAATTGCCCACCAACCCTCTTAGTAAAAAGAGTGGGATCGATTTGCCCAATTTGAAACCCATAATCGACTAAGAACTCGGTAAGGTGATCATACCAAGCTCTTGGGGCTTGTTTGAGGCCATAGAGCGCCTTGTCAAGTTTATAGACATGATTAGGGAAATTGGGGTCCTCGAACCCGAGGGGTTGCTTGACATATACCAACTCATTAATGGGACCATTAAGAAAAGCACTCTTCACATCCATTTGATATAGCTTGAAGTTATGATGAGAAGCATAAGCAAGAGCTATACGAATGGACTCAAGGCGAGCCATGGGGGCAAAAGTTTCACCGTAGTCAATACCTTCGACTTGGGAAAAACCTTGTGCCACCAACCTTGCCTTGTTCCTTACGACAACACCATTACCATCTTGCTTGTTCTTGAAGATCCACTTGGTCCCAATAACATTATGATCACCTTTGGGTCTCTCCACTAATGACCACACCTTGTTGCGCTTGAAGTTGTTGAGCTCATCATGCATGGCCTCAAGCCAATCCGGGTCTTCAAGCGCCTCAAAAACCTTTTGGGGTTCAACACAAGAAACAAACGCATTATGGGCACAAAAGTTTCTCAATTGACTACGAGTTGATACCCCTTTCTTGATGCTTCCGAGCACTTGATCCACCGAGAGATCTTGAGACTTTAACCGGGATGCAATCTTGAGTGCTCGACGTGCTCTTTATTCCTCCATGGCCTCTTGAGATGGCTCGAGAGGAACATCTTCGGAAGAGGGAGCATCAACAAGGACTTGCTCAACATCTTGAGTTTGTCCTTGAACTTGAACTTGATCTTGGTCATCATTGGGTGCGACACCCTCAACATTGATGTGATCTTGACCTTGATCTTCTTCGGTAACGAGAGGGCCTTCATCTTGTTCTTGGTTGGCTTGTTGATCTTGAGAAGGTGATGGCTCCACTTGAGTAGAGCATTGTCCTTCTCCTTCCGCCACAAGGGGTTCCTCAATGGGTAGGAAAAATCCCACACCCATTCTTCTTATGGCTTCCGGAGGAATTTCATCACCTACATCATTAAAATCACTTTGCCCCACTTGGGAGCCATTATGTTCGTCAAACTCCACGTTGCTAGATTCTTCAACAAGCCCGGAAGACTTGTTGTAGACTCTATACGCGTGAGAGTTTGAAGCATACCCAACAAATATGCCCTCAATTCCCTTAGACTCAAACTTAGACAAACGGGCACCCTTTTTAAGAATGAAACACTTACACCCGAAGACCCGGAAGTACTTGATGTTGGGCTTCTTCCCGGTAAGGATTTCATAGGGAGTCTTGTTCAAGATCTTGCGGAGATAAAGACGATTGGTAGCATGACAAGCGGTGTTGATGGCTTCCGCCCAAAAGTTGTAGGGACTTTTGAACTCCGCCATCATTGTCCTTGCCGCATCAATTAAAGTGCAATTCTTTCTCTCCGCAACACCATTTTGTTGAGGGGTATAAGCAGCGGAATATTGATGTTTGATCCCCTCATCACCAAGAAATTCATCCAAGGTATAGTTCTTGAACTCGGTGCCGTTGTCACTTCTAATAGCCAATATCTTTGAGTTATGTTGATGTTGAGCTTCATTGGCAAACTCGATGACGGTTTGTTGAGTCTCACTCTTCCTCTTGAAGAAATAAACCCATGTGTATCTTGAATAGTCATCCACAATCACCAAACAATACTTCCTTCCGCCAAGACTATCATAGGATGGAGGCCCGAAGAGATCCATGTGAAGGAGCTCCAATGGCCTCTTGGTGGAGATGATATTCTTGACGGGATGTTTCTTCTCATGAAGCTTTCCTTCAATACAAGCTCTACAAGCACGATCTTTGGCAAAACTAACATTTGTTAGTTCCACAACATGATCACCGTTGAGGAGTGTTTGCAAAGATCTCATATTGACATGGGCTAGTCGGCGATGCCAAAGCCATCCCACATCAACTTTAGCCATTAGACACATGGCGGTTTTGGTGGGAACTTTGGAGAAGTCCACCACATACATATCGTCCTCCACGTGTCCAACAAAGGCTACTTTAAGAGTTTTGCTCCACATCAAGGTGACCATGTCTTTATCAAAGAAGGTACAAAGACCCATCATAGCAAGTTGACGAACGGAGAGTAAATTAAAGGCACAAGTCTCAACGAGTAATACTTTCTCAATGGACGAGTCCGGAGAAATTATTACTTTACCGAGACCCAATACCTTAGACGTGTTTGCATCACCAAATTGGACACGGGTGGTTCGAGATGGTCCATAGTCAATATCCACCAACATGTCCTTGCTTCCGGTCATATGACTTGTAGCCCCGCTATCAAGTATCCATGAGCCACCACCGGAAGCCTCCACCTACATGGAATCAATGCTTGGTTTTAGGTACCCATTCACGAATGGGTCCTCTCGCGTTAGTAACAAGGGTCTTAGGGACCCAAATAGACCAAGCAATATATTCATCATAAGAACCAATAAATTTGGCATAGACATGCCCATCGTTAGTGCAACAAAGAGCATAAGAAGGATTAGTTGGTCCGGCAAAGTCATTGGGGATGGCATCACCCCTTTTGGCAACACCACCCTCATTGACCTTTGCCACTTTCTCTTGAGGCTTCTCCCCTTCCTTCACGAATGCTACATCTTTTGTGGGAGGGGGAGTTTTTCCTTTCTTCTTCTTGTTCTTCCTTTTCTTGTTCTTCTTTTTGGATGAACTCGCACCAAACCCAATTCCTTCCTTTCCAATCACCTCCTTATGGGAACTCAAGAGATCATTGAGATTCTTTTCTCCTTGGATGCAAGAAACAAGTCCCTTCTCTAGTTGTGCCTTCAACCTAGCGTTTTCCTCAATAAGAGGGATATGCTCACAACAAGGATAAGTGGAACTAGGTTTCTCTATCATAATAATAGGAGAAGAAGTATTAATCTCTTTAGTGAGTTTAATGGAGGTTTCCTCATGTGCTTTCTTGAGAACCATGAGTTCGTGTTTTAAGGACTTGTGGTCCTTTTCAACTTTCTCATGATCCACAAGAAGTCTCTCATGAGCCTCCACAAGTTCATCATTTTTAGTCTTTAGGTCACAAGCAATGGCATTAACATGTTTAAGATCAACCTTGAGCTTAGAAGTATCACTAGCATATGTCTCCTCGAGAGACAACTTAAGCTCACGCTCTTCTTCAAGAGATTGACATAGCTCTCCTATCTCATCCGCATAGTCTCGACTATGACCTTGCAACTCCGTGATGGACTCCTCAAGTTACTCAATGTGGGCATGAGCTCCACCTAATTGCTCTAAGAGAGCCACAAAGTGTCTCTTGGCCTCACCTTTGAGTTTGCTCATGAAAAGCTCAAACTCATTTCCTTCTTGAACCTTGGGTTCCTCATTATCCTCCACACAATCCAACAAAGATGGGTTAGTGGGAGTAAATAGTTTAAGGGGAGGAGTTACCGAAGTGGTCTTCGTCATGAGACACTTGTGGATGATGTTAGGATTTTCGTTGGGGGAGTTGAAGAGCGAAGACGATGAGGGAGGGAGACTCCATGGCGATGGCGACGGTGGCGGTTTCCACAATCTCACCACCTTCTTCATCATCCTCATCATCGAAGAAGTATTCTTCATGAGCCACCACCACACGTTGTGGCTTCTTCTTCACAAAATTCTTGTTCAACGGTGACTTGGACTTGTCCTTCCGGATGAGCTTGCCACCATGATCTTCTCTCTTCTCATATGGACAATCCGCAATGAAATGACTCACATTTCCACAATTGAAGCAAGTTCTTATTCTTTGTCCCTTGGGCTTGAAGCTACTAGTGTTGGACTTGAAGTTCTTCTTGTTGCTCCAAAATTGTCTTGATGCAAGAGCCATGTGCTCATTGTAAGCATACTTGGTGTCTTCCGGACCGACATCCTCTTCATCAACATCTTCCTCAAAATGAACTTCCTTTGCCTTCAAGGCGAGGGATTGCATATTAGGACCTCCATGGCGGGTTATCTTCGTCTTGGCCGTGTCATTCAAAATCTCCATGGCCACAAATTCATCCAAGACTTGGTTGGAAGTCAAGTCACGGAAATCCGGTCTTTGACGAATGACTTGAGTGAGATGCTCCTTATAGAGAAGCATAGCCGAGACGAACTTCCTTTTGACCCAATCATCATCGGTGTCCTTGCTTCCATGATCCTTCATATCATTGGCAAGAGCAACCAACCTTTGATGAACATCCTCGGAAGACTCTCCTTCATTTCTGACAAAGTTATCGGCTTGGTCTTGGACCTTGTCAAATTTGGAGCTTCTAATACTTGCACTTCCCATGAGTGTCCTTTCAAGAAGATCCCAACACTCCTTGGCCGTTTCACACTTTCTGACAAGATTTTCTTGCTCGGGCTTCAAACCATTCCCAATGACAACTATAGCATGACTGTTGATGAAGTTGTCACGGTGTTCTCTTGGAGTCATGTTGTGGCGATCATATGGACGAAAGCCTTCTTGGACAATTCGCCACAAATCCTCCGATGACCCCTTCAAGTGCCTCTTCATACGGTATGCCAATATAGGATACTCATCTTTGTTAAGGATAGGTATTGGTCCTGCATGTGCAAAATGAAGCTCGGGAAGAGGTAAAGGGTGATAGCTCGACGGAGGGGCAACCGCGGAATTGACACCCGCTCCATTCCCATGAAGGGGAATGAAAGGGTTGCCATTCCTACCATCATCACGAGATTGAGAGACCGACTCTCCTCCTCCCAACGTTTGAGTGTTGGGTGTGATGACGGCGTTGCCCCCCTCGGGAGCCTTAGACATGAGAGCTCTAAGCAATTGGGTCATTTCATTCATTTGAGCTTTTATGGCGGACATGCCGTCATTATACTCATGTCTAGAGACGGTGATTGTGTCATCCCTCAAAGATGTGTTCGTGAGTCCCGCGGTACTTGGACTTTCCCCCAAGGAGGGATTGGCCGAAGTGCCTACCAACTCACCGTCTTTGTCTTTCCCCTCCGTCGCCATCCTCTTAAGGCGGTAAAGCCCTTAATAAGAGACGAGGCTCTGATACCAATTGAAAGGATCGGAATGTCGACTAGAGGGGGGGTGAATAGGCGACTAACAATTTTTATGACTTCTTAATAAATTTAGGCTCAACGAGAAAAGTAAGTTGTCTAGATATGCAACTAGGTGAGATCCTATATGACAACTTAACAACTACAACAAGAATTCAAGCAAGATATAAGTAATGAAAAGTAAATTGCAAAGTAAAGGTAGAGGGAACACAAAGACAAGGATATGTTACCAGAGTTCCTTCTCTCTCGAGAAGTACGTCTCCGTTTGGAGAGGGTGTGGAGCACAATGCTCAAATGAATGCCAATGAGGGCCACCCTATTCTCCTCACGCTCTTACCAATGCAAGATGCCGTGAACCACTACGCGGTGGCCTCGAAGGTGGCAACCGAACCTTTACAATACAAGGTTGGGGCAATCTCCACAACTTAATTGGAGGCTCCCAACAACCCACGGAGCTTCACCACAATGGAATGCGGCTCCGAGGTGACCTCTTCCGTCTAGGGCACCAACGCACCCAAGAGTAACAAGATCCACAAGGGAATAATGGGGGGAATCAAATATCCTTTGGTGGAAGTGTAGATCGGGGCCTCCTCTTCCAAACCCTAGAGAATCAACAAGTTTTGATGGCTAGGGAGGGAGATCGGGAAAGACTAAGCTTTGGGCGTCAATGGAGGAGCAGCAATAAATGAGGTGCATCTTCATGGAGAAGAAGACCCCCTTTTATAGGGAGCACATTAAACAACCGTTGGACCCCCACCAACCACGGTACTACCGCTCTTAGAGCGGTACTACCGTGGCGCGGTACTACCGCGCTGGGTGCGGTACTACCGTGGTACCGTAGTACCGCACTCTAGTGTCGTGCCCACTAACACTCAGTCAGTGAGTTTGCGGTAGTGGTTGCGGCACTAGACTGTCGTACTACCGTACCGCGGTACTACCGCGCTGGGTGCGGTACTACCGTGGTACCGTAGTACCGCACTCTAGTGTCGTGCCCACTACCGCTCAGTTAGTGAGTTTGCGGTAGTGGTTGCGGCACTAGACTGCCGTACTACCGTACCGCGGTACTACCGCGCTGGGTGCGGTACTACCGTGGTTCCGTAGTACCGTACTCTAGTGCCGTGCCCACTACCGCTCAGTCAGAGAGTTTGCGGTAGTGGTTGCGGCACTAGACTGCCGTACTACCGTACTGCGGTACTACCGCAGATGGTGCGGTACTACCGCACAGCAAGTGGTACTACCGCCCCAGCAGACCCAGGCTGGAATGGCCTCCTATACTGACTCCTCCGAAGGCGCCAACAAGATATGTGGGTGCAGAGAAAAGTGTAGTGTGATGATTCCACCCATCATATCACCGCGGATCCCCTCTTAATAGTACGGATTTCTTATCGACTCAACCACCAAAAAAGAATCCGAGAGGGAAACTCCGTCTTCACGTTCCATCAACCGAGGGGATGATAACCGTCCTGTGCCATGGCTTAAGTTATCTGAAATACTCAAGGCACACGGTTAAACCGCAAATGTGTTGTCATCAATCACTAAAACCAATCATGGAAAAATATGCCCTATCACCACATGATCGTCGCACGATCACGTGGCTTACCTCGGAGTCCTTATAGACTCAAGCACCGGGTCACCTCGTGACCATTCACTTCCACGGGTCGTCGCATGACCGAACGGGTCATCGCACGACCATCCAACGGGTTAGGTGTCCTCTGTTACCACCCAACCAATCCACTCATCGCATGACCATCCACTTACCACAAACTTGCCACCGTACTCAAGTTGATCATATGGTGTGACCTAGTACGAACTGTGTCCCATGACCGAGGACTCGGCTATTCGAATAGATTGTGACTCTGCAGAGTTTGTGCACATTACCCACATTATGGAGTTCCTCCTCCATCCAGCACCCCGGTACTTGTCCCACAGGATCCTTGGAACTCGCACCGCAGGAGTGGACTAGGACATCTCCAACGAGACCGATACTACCGTGTGACCCTCTTACCGTATCACCGACATCCCGTCTTGGGTAGCCCCCGTGATTCGGTGTCCTATGTTACCACCTGAACCACCTGTGGTTAGGTGTCCATGTTACCACCTTAACCACCCATAAACTCTGTCCCCCGTCGAGAACCGTGCGCAAAACATACTTGGGATGTCAAGACTATCGCCGTTTACCCGGCCAAAGGCAACTGCCGCGCATAGCCTCCCCTCTTGGGCGATACAAATAAGAGACCCACCGGCAGACCGAATCAAGGCCCGCCCATACAAGCAAATGTGGCTGCACGGATAAGTCCGGTTCGGTGGCACCTGGTCAACTTGTCACGAAGCATTTCTCCAACAGTGAACACAAGTATCAGGTGCAACATGAGTATCAGATCATAAAAATGCATAGCATATTAACATGAGAGTTCCAAATATGATCAAGCACATTTTAGTTGGTGAACTTATCCGTGTTAAAAAGATTCAGTTATTAATATGGCATCATTTCGAATGCAGTTAAGCATAACTTAGGCATAGCATGAACTAGCATAGATATAACATGATCAACTTAGTATGGTGTTGTTGTGGTTAGATGGTGCAAAGTATAACATGGCAATAATATGATTAAAACATAGCATGAATGTAGCATGGCAAAACATAGCATGGTAATGATAACATCAATCATAGCATAGCAACATGATCATAATCATCGATATAAGCATATCATCGAACAACAATTTTTAAAGCACGTCAAAGCTTTGCAAAGGTGCAAAGGGTATTGTGGCTTGCCTTTCACCAGAGTGGTGTGAAACACACTCGGTCTCGGATACCGACAACGCCCTGCAAAAATGTTTCAAACAGAGCAACGGGCAAAAAGGTCAAACGCCATCTTTTGTTGGACCAGCAAATAACATCAGAAAAACATGGCATGAAACCTACGCCAATGTGAAGAGGAGCTCGATACGAAACCAACGCAAAAAGAATCACCCCATTTGGACTCACGGTTGCGGAGATATTGACGAAACGGTGTCGGGGGTGGATTTGGAGAAAGTACGCTTTCAGACAAGTGAAAGCGTATTTTGGGCTGCTGCGGGACAAAGTACGCCTTCGGCTAATGAAAGCGCATTTCTGGCTGATGGAGCCCGAAGTACGCTTCTCTTAAGCGAAAGCGCACTTTTAGAAAATGCGCCGCCACTCAAACGAACCGGGCCCAGCGGTCAGTGGCCCGTGTGTCTAGCAGGAGGGCCCCTCCCGTCAGATCTCTCTCTCCTCCCCTGCTCTGCCTTCTTCCTCCTCTCGCTCGACGGAAACAGAGCAGGCGGCTGAGGCCGCGCGGGGAGCCGGCGAGGGGAGGCGCGGCGGCCTGCCCGCGGAGGGTGATGGGCGTGGCTCTCCGGACTCGCCCGCCTGCGGCAGCCGGGTTCCGCGGGACAACTCGCGGCGTCGTGCCCGCACGGTCAGGCGGGACGGCCACAGGGAGAGGCCCCGGTGAGGCGGGAGAAGGGGGCGGCAAGGGAAGGTACTGGAGGTGAGGGGAGGGCTCTCGTGGTGGCTAGGAGTGAGAGGAGGAGCCCGGGCTGCTCAAATCCGAGCCGAGGCGGGCGGCGGCCACGGTGGCCGTGGCGGCCAATGCGGCTCCGGCGACCAAATCGACGGGGGGGGAAGGGCTAGGAGGAGTGGGGGAGGCCGCTGGTGTGCTCTGGAGGGGCTTGGGGTGCCTCCTTTTAAAGGGGAGGAGGGAATCCGAGCTCCGGGATCGCAACAATGGAGACGGCGGCCAAACGTGCGATGAACAGGGGCTTTGAGGGCGACCCGACGGCCGGCGTGCTGCCTAGGGAGGGGTAAAATCCGTGCGGCGCGCGTGGACATGAAGAAGACGACGGTAGCGCCCTGTAGCTCGAGGGGGACGCGTCGGGCACGCTCAGTGTGTGGCCAGAGCACGCCTGAAGCTGCCAAGAGCGTGGCCACAAAAGGGAATCTGCGCACAGGGGGTTTTCTTCGTGACCAATGATGTCTATCATGGAGTCCTTCGAGTGTTGATCACATGGGTACAGCTAAATGGTCCATAGGTGCACTGGATTGATCTCTATCTCAAGGAGAAGTTTGATGCAACAAACTTGGACAGGAAGTAGTGCTCACATGGTGGGGTTTTGGGTAGGACCAAGTTGTCACATGGCTTTGGGGTACAAAGGACTAGAGTACTGTGGAGTTTGGGCTCTGTAACACTCTCACTGTCAGTGAACAGTAATCACCATTACTGTTCATCTCTACTGTTCAAAAATTTTGTCTGATCAATATGGTTCAGATCAAATTAAAATTACCCTTTGATATTGTTGCAAGAAAATATGAACCATGGACCTTGGTCATCATTGGCCAACTAAAGTCCAAGCCATTTGAAATAAAATTCAAACAAACCCTAAAATGCCTTTTGATGAATATTAAAAATATGGTGACAATAAATCTTTTCCAAAAATCTTGGAACCACTTTTATAAAATCACAAATATTCAGTGGACCAAATCCATATGGGTTTGGGTATTTATAGTGCTATGGAAAATTCCAAACAATTCAAACAGTAGCCAAAACAGTGGCATCTAATACCTTTTTAATAAAACAAAAGTGCAAAAGAATTTATAAAACTCCAATTCTTTTTGTGGCATCTCAATATTGTGCTACACTAATTATGGACTATGTTACATATTTTACAAAATTATGGAAGCAACTAAAATAAATATAAACCTAAAAGAACAAAAAGCAGAAAAGAAATAAAAGAATAAAAGGCTCCAGCCCAGTACAGCAAGTGCATAGTGCGGCCCAGCCACCCAAACCGGCCCACTTGGCCCACCCGGGGTCATCCCCTTCCTACTGCTCACCCGACGCCCTCGTGTCGCCATGGCAGGGAGTGTTCGACGGCGATTGCCGTCGTGTCGCACATCCGCAGCCCCTAGGGTTTGTGGGCAGGGTTAAGTGCTCGCCCCCGAGCCGCCAGGACAAACCCTAGCTCCATCTCGCTCCCTCCTCGCCTCGCCATCGCCGCCGCCTTTTTCTCCCGAGCACCACCGTCGCCATGGCCATGAACCCGCGCTGCCACTGACCACCCCGAGCGAGCCCGGCGTGTCCGTTGCAGCCGCCATCGACGACCTCGTCTCCCCCAGGAAGGAATCGGCCCGGGGAGCTTCACAGCGTGCGCATCGCCACCGCCCCCCTTTCTGCATCACGCCGCCGTCGTCGTCGATTCCGGCCGCCATAACTCGCCATCACGCACGCTAAGCTCACCTACAGGATCACAGTGAGCGCGCCCGTCGTCCCCATCCTCTCTCACCCCCTCCCTTGCACCGTAGGCCACCCCGCCATGGATGCCGAGCTCAGTCTCCGCTGTGGATGACCGCGGGCTCGACCCAGTGCTCCCCAGCTCACGCAAATGGCACCAATGTGCTCCACCTCGAACGTTAGGTCGATTCCACCCCGTAGGTCGCCCGCTTGCGTCCCGTTTCGTCGCTTGCCATCTGACCCGTACGCCGTTCGCCGCCGCCGTCGACCGTGGCGCCAACTCCGGTCGCCCCCGCTCCAGACAAGACCACCAGTATACGCGCGTTGAAGTGCACGTTCGAACGCGCCCCTTTGCGCATCAAACCGTCGCCGGAAACGACCGGAGCGGCGACCTCGCCGTCCACTTTCGTCGCCGGCGATGGCCTGGGAGACTGTCCGGTGGACCCTCCCCGTCAGGGGGTTAGTTAACCACTAACCCCACCCCCCCCTATGGTTGACTTACATGTGGGCCCTGCCCGTTAATTAATCCCAATGGTTTTGTTAAATTGAAAATACCCCCCTGTGTCAATGACAGGTGGGCCCAACTGTTAAGGTAATTCAATAATTAATAAAAATGCTAATTAAGCATATGAGTCTATTACAGGTAGACCCCACTGCCTTTTATTAATGAAAACAATTTCAGATTTATTCCAGTGTATGACATATGGGCCCTGGCTTTATTTTAATTAATAAAATAAATAAATAAAACCTGTGAGGCTGACCAGTGGGACCCACTGGTCAGGTTTGACTGGTCAAACCCCTGTTCTGGATAAGGTTTATTTATTTAATAAAAATAATTCCAGAAAATCTTTTAAATGATTTAAAACTTTGAAATTCAATAACTTTTAAACCGTAAGTCAGATTCAAAAACATTATACATCAAAATTGATCAGAAAAATACAACGAATACGGATACGCCATCCGTATATCTACCCCACCCCCCCTAACACACCGATCATCGACATTCTCACCCCTCCGGGCTGTCTGTCGATAATTCCCGGTACCGATAAAAAGTACCCGGATGAATTTATTCCGAACACGAAAGTTGTCCGGAATGGTTCAACTAACACGTATACACCCCCGTTATCTTTGTTGGATGTCCACGACACCTCCGGCTTGATCCTTCCCCCTCCGGACACCCTGTCCGGTAATCACCCCGGAGCTGGCAGTTCATCCCCGGATGAATTCCCGCTCCGAGCAATGTACTTTGCACTGCGTTAGAACACCGTTAACTTTACAATTGTCTTGTCATTTAATATGTTTGCATTGCTTGCTTTGTATTTACTGTTTCTCCCCCCTTTATTCTCCGGTAGACCCCGCTGCTACCGTCGACTACACTGCTGCCGGGTACGACTACTTCGTCGACGACCCTGCCCCTACCGTCGAGCTTCCAAGCAAGCAGAGCCATTCTCTTCCCCAGATATCGCCTACCTTTTCCGTACTTTCTTGCACTAGGCATGGTTACTGCTGCTGCTACGATTACAATCCTATTCAATTGCATAGCCTGATTTTGTCGCCCCTTGATGTACCTCCTTTATCCTATGCTGCCTATTATATTTATGCATATATTCAGCAGTGAACCCTGCGCATTGTTAGATAGGACTAGATAGCGGGCCGTGATCACTCAGGGGAGTGAACACGGATACAATATTTACAACTACACAGGTACGGAACAAAGCAGACACCGCCAAAGGCCCCTATCTGGGTTATGCCTAGTCACCTCAAGTGTGAGCTATCAAGGAGTAATCCTTGTACTCCACTCGAGGCTGACTTTGTCTTGCCGCCATAGGGTCCTGAACAGCGGTTGTCCTTAAAGGTAAGAAGTCGGGCGACCCAACGGTGCCCGCGAGAGGTATATCGTCGGGAACGACAGGGAGGGTACGACCGACGTTACTGGCGTGCTTGGCCCCTGCTCGTATCTCGCGAGAGTTACCAAACCACGAAAGTCGAGCTCTACCAAGAGCACACGCGAGACAAGGTAAGGAGACGGTTCACCTTGTTGGTAACCGCAGTGACTTGGTGGGACGACAGGGCAGACACCGATGTACTGGTGGTCCTGACTGCTGTCGTTGACCGCGGGTCGGTTAAGTCGAGGCAACGATAACGGTTGTCACGCAGGTTAATTAAAATGCTAAATGGTTCGGCGGATGACTTGAGAGACCCGTTGGTCTGTACGCACTACCTACACGTGGGATTACGGTGTGGGCCCTCCGCGTCGTAGTTTGTCCGAAAGCTCTTCAGACGTCAGCAGTACTGCGGCCTGATCGCCGGGAAGTGGTCTTGTCTTTTGCTGCAGCAGGTGTGTTTGGATTTGCTTTTGCTTCACCGGCCAGACTCGCACCGTGCAGGAGCGTGCAAGGGTGAGGGACCTAGACCCCTTGGCGCATAGGATATAGTCCGGCGGATGGCCTCTCTGTTGAGCCTAGGATGGGCTGCGTCGTGTCGGATAGCCTCGGTGGGGCGTTCCCTAACAAGGTTCACGCCACCCTGGAGATCCGAGCGTGCAGGCTGAACAGTAGTGCACCCCTGCAGGGAGTTTAATCTATTCGAATAGCCGTGTCCACGGTAACAGGACGCTTTATGCTGAAGCCGGATCTTACCACTAGAAACTATTACTATTAAACTGTATGGTTCCGGGTCTTCTTCCTCGCAGGGAGTCGAGGAGGGGAACTCGGAGGCATTGTTATTATTAATCATTACCACTTATATTATACAATGTTGCAGCAACTTCTGCTTCATTGTTACCTTATTGCTTTATATAAACTGTTGGTTGTTTCTCTTCTCATGCTGCAAGACAACGTCGGAAGATGCTAGTCTTCGATAGGCCTAGCTTCTTACCCTTATTCTGATTTCTATCTTGCAGTCCACTTTATACAACCTCCCCTTTCCGTTGATACAAATGCATAATGCTTAGTAGCGGACGTAAGACTCGCGGGTATACTAGATACTCACCTGCTTTATTTCCTTTACTGTTTTGCCTGATCGGCCGCTGCAGTCGACGTTGGAGCCTAGGAGCAGGAGTACCCCGGAGGCGGATACTACTACGTCGAGACCCCCGCTGACCAGGACCAGGAGTAGTTTCGGAGGCTCCCAAGCAGGAGGCCTTTCCTTTTCGATCTGTATCTCTGATGTTATTTGTGCTAGCCTTCTTAAGGCAAAACTTGACTAACTATGTCTGTACTCAGATATTATGGCTTGTATAACTTATGTATTCGGGTCCGCGTGAACCCCCTTTATTGTAACATATTGGTTTATCCTTTTGTGTTTAGTGTTGTGCTGTGATATTCTCACCGTGGCACCCTAATCTCAGCCGTGTACCCTGCGTGTATGATTACTGTACACAGATTGATTTTGGGGGCGTCACAGGCTCAAACAAATCAATGTACATGGTACCTCCTTTGTAAATGGCACAATGCTGCAGAAGGTGCTTGTGTTGTGGTGTGGCTTGTACATAGGTCCCCTAGGCTTGTACTGGGCAATTGACAGGATTATAAACGCACCGCAATGCTAACTATGCTACAAAAGAAAGGAATAGGCTTAAAAGCAATGGGCAGTACGCCAAGGTAAGTAGACCGAAATCCATCTGCATCTACTACGAATCATCCACCTTGAGATATCTATCCAGAACATCTCGCTGGTATGAAGTTGCCAATCCCACCCAAAGTGTAAACTCAAAGCAACAGACAACTGCATTAAAAGAACTATGCGTAAAGTAAACAATCCTTGCACCCGCAAGTACAAGCACCGTTGTTTTATCCCTGGTGGCAACACCACATCCCTTAGTCTCATGTTTCTGTCACTCAAGCTAGACATCAGGGGGCTGAGTCCACAATCAAGCATAACGCTCCCTTTTGGAGTTGCAACAAATCACTTGGCCAAAGCAAAATACGGCAACGGAGAACATGCAAGAATTAACTAAAGAACACAAATATAAAAGATGAGAATCAAATATATTACTCAAACACATTCTAAACATAGTCTCATAATCCATCAGATCCCAGCAAACTCAGCATAGCAACACAGAAAATTACAAAGGTGCCTCGATCATGTGAGGCAGCTCACGAGGTCTCGAAAGTGGAAGCACAAAGAGGGGAGGAGAAAATCACATAGCTACTGGTCATGGACCCATGGTCCAAGAGGGACTACTCACAAGACATCCGGAAGGCGTCCATGGTGATGGATGGTCTCCCGGAGGGGATTCCTCCTTCCGGCAGGGTGCCGGGGCAGCTTCTCCTGGCAGCCCCGATCTTGAAACGGCGGCAGCGGCGGTATAGAGAGGAGAACGGGAATAACAGATCGATATTAGGGGTTTCCTCCGTGGACACAAATTTTTTATATGATTTTTCCGGAATTTATTACGCACTTTTAATGCCCGGAAAACCTGAAATACAAAAACAGCAGAAAACATGAACTGGCAACAGGGTGCACTGAGTTAATAGGTTAGTCCAAATATGATCAAAAGTGTATGAAAGTTCAAGCAAAACATGGCAAAGTCACACAAATCATGCATGGAGCAAGCAGCAATTATAAATACGTTTGGGACGTATCAGCAAGTCTATCTATAACAGTATCAAAACTACGATCATAACAAAAAAACTAGATAGACCATGAAAAATATCAAGAGCTCTAGCTTCATCACACTCTAAAAAGTCTCCTTCAGCTATAATATCAAGAGAGTGTTTAGACCACTTAAAAAGACCATGGTAAAAATTTCTAAGCACAATTTTTATAGGTATGCAAGGCATAATTCTCTTATGTGCCTCAGAAATTCTGTCCCATGCCTTCTTCATGTTTTCTCCATCCCTTTGACGGAAATCTAGAACTTCCAATTCCCTCAAAGCACCAAGTCCTAACATGTTCATCTAAACAAGGACTACTAAAAGCAAGATAAATAAATTTTTTGTGATTTTTGATATAGGACACAGAGATAAAAACTAAAAGGTAAACTAATAAGATTAAAAAGCAAAGGTAAAAGATAGTGTGTAACTCCCCTATCTTAGCACTCTGAGTCCCCGGCAACGGCGCCAGAAATTTGCTTGATGATCTATCCTCGTTGGTTACCCCAAGTGGAAGGTTAGATGTGGTGTAGCGGCAAATTTCCCCTATGTAGAGGATAGGGTTTGTCTCCCGTAGGACTCCGGCAATGATAAATAGGTGGTTCAGCAAGTGATGCGTCGTCTGAAATGAATCACTTGCTTCTCCTGGACCTGCACACGATACAAATAACTTTGATTCCCAACGAGTACAGAGAGGTTGTCAATCTCTCCGGCCTTGTTGTTCACAAAGGATCAAATGCAAGGATAATGATAACAACTAGAAAGTAAAATCAGGAAAATAAAAGAGCGTGTAAAGATTGTTTACTTTACGCAAAGTTCTTTAGTGCAGTTGTCTGTTGCTTTGGTTTACACTTTGGGTGGGGCTCGCAACTTAATACCAGCAAGATGTTCTGGACATATATCTCAAGGTGGATGATTAGTGAGTAGATGCAGATGGATTTCGGTCTAATTGTCTTGGCGTATAGCTCATGCTTTCGAGTCTCTTCCTTTCTTTTGTAGCATAGTTAATTTTTACGGTGCTTTTTAATCCTGTCAATTGCCCAGCTGTAATTTGTTCACCTCACATAGCTGTTTATCGTCTTTTGGGAGAGAGGCATCACTAGTGAACTTCATGGGACCCCGGTCCATATTTCCATCACTGTTTACACCCTTAATTTACTTCCTGTTTTACTTTCTAGTCGCAGTTATCATTACTTTTATCTCTTGCGTTTGACCCTTTGTAAACAGCAAGGTCGGAGAGATTTACAACCTTTTTGTACCCGTT
Source organism: Bromus sterilis (assembly GCA_950022295.1). NCBI lineage: Eukaryota > Viridiplantae > Streptophyta > Magnoliopsida > Poales > Poaceae > Bromus > Bromus sterilis. Next base: position 444,972,266 of record OX465595.1, on the reverse strand, counting down.
GAGAGCAAAGCTATTTGTATCTGTGTGCAGGTCCAGAGGAAGTAAGCAAACCTCGGTTGTGAACGACGCTATTGTTCACTTACCACCTACTTGTCGTCGTTGGAGTCCTACTGGTTCGATCTTAATCTTGGTATCTTTGCCAAGGGAAATTTGCCGCTACGCTACATCTCAACCTTCCACTTGGGGTAGCCAACGAGGAGCACTACTTCAGTGCCATCACCATGGTTCGGCGTTCGCATGCCACATGCGGCATGATCTACGCGCGGGAACAAAAGACCGACCGGCGCATTTTCTCAAATGGAGCCGTCGAGGTCGACGGCAGACGCCATGGGATCGGCAAACTCGGCGGACGGCGTGGACGGCATGGACGGCGTGCTGCGGGGCGAGGCAGTTGGCGAGGCAGTTGGCTCGGCGGTTGTCGCGGCGGCTGTCGTGGGGTCTCCCGCGTGTTCTTGGGCGCCGCCATTTGAGCCAAGATCTTGTCGCGCTCGGACAAGAACCACGTCCTGACCGGCGCGTCCATCGTCGCCATTTGGGTCAAGAAGGCCAAATCGGTGTTCCTCTTCTTCGCGGCAGCGTTCGTCCGGAGAAGGTCGAGCTTGGTGTCTTGCTTCGTCAACAGCTCCGACCACCTCGCATGTGCCTTCTCCTCCCTATCGGCGGTGTTGTTTGCGGCGTCGACGATGCACTTCTCGATCATCGATTGCAGACGTTCGACGACGGGAGCCGCGCCCTTGGCCACTTTGGCCTTCTTATTCCCCTCGGCCGGCCTCTCCTCGACGCCAGCGGCGGCGCGTCCGGGTCTTAGACGCCGTTCTTGGTCCGGGCGAGCTGGTGGCGGCACTCTTTCCATTTCGCGCATGACTCGAGGCGGGTGAAGACGTGAAGAAACTTGAATCCGACGTTGTTGTCCTGCTGATACATGCCGAGCATGCGCACAAGCCGCACAGGGCGAGTTCATGTCGAGGTTACGGCGAAATCGCGGTGGACAAAAGATGGAGGCGGCGGGGGAATACCTTTTGTTCGTAGTTCGCGCCGCTCTCAGGCCGGGCTAGCACCTCCTCTTGAATGTCGTGCCACTTGTTGCACGCCGCCTGGACGGAAGCCCAATGCGTGGCCATGGCTTTCGCACTGCACTCGTCGCCATCCACCTGCTGCTCCGGCGCTTCTTCCGTGTCAGTTGTGTCGGCGTAGGTGGTGGAACCGGCGGTGATGATGTCCTCCATCTCCGCGGCGAAAAGTATTGATCCGCGGCGTATGGAAGGAGAGGAGGAGGCGGCGTAGGCCGGTGAAAAGGCGACCGAGCTTGGCATGACGCGCGGGGGAGCACAAGCATGTGGGAAGGCGAGGTTGGGGTCGAAGTCACTCACCGAGATGTCGCCGTAGTCCGGCGAGTACCCCCACGCCGAGGGTGTCGTCGGAGAGAAGTTGCCGGCCGGCGAAGCAACGCTCTGCTGGTTAGGTGGGCGCAACTACGGCTTTCCTGCCCGAGACATGGCAAGCGCCGCCGCAGTTTTCGCGTCCTGCAACTCCTTCACCGCTGCCGCCTCCTCGCGGATTGCCTGAAGCTCCTCCTTCGCCGCGTCCACCTCCTCCCGCGCTTTCTGGGAGGCGAGCCTTCTCCGTCGCTCGGTTGTTGAGTTGGCGCGACGGTCGCAGTCGGCTTCCACTGGCCGTCCGTCAACCCTGCCGGCCTGGCTAGCGGCGTCCTCTGCTTCCTTTGCTTGAGGAATTGTGTTAGTGGTTCATCGGTGCGGCGGGGTGACACATATTTCGTCTTCTTCGGCGGCATGGCGGGCGGATCTGGAGAAAAATGGTGGGACTGTGGTGGGGAAGGGAGGGAAAGGGAGGAAAACGGCGGAGATGTGGCCTTACTCGCCGACACCGCGGCCCCACTCATTCTTTCGCTTTATCCGGCGCCCCAAGGAGACCCCAACGCGCTAGGTTCAGCATAAGATCGTCGGATTCACCTTTAACCTAATTCAACGCTATCTAAGCTTTTAAGGACGCGACTGAAGGATTTTCGTCCATGCAGCGCAAATACCGTTGGGAGGATCCTGGGGATGCTCTAAACTTTTCCATGCTCGTTCGGCCGGATCGTTCCGTTTGGATTTAGCAAGCGAATATTCAACTCCCGACCCAGGTGAGCAGCGGTCAACCCCAGCAGCCCCACCGCACGGGATGCTTCGGCCGCCCCGCCCAACCCCACCCCAGCGCCGGCGCGCGCCGCTTTACCCCCACGCCTACGCGCGCCCTTCTCCGCCCGCGCGCTCAGTCCACAGTCCCACCACCCACACGGCCCCACCCACAAGGCACGGCAGCAGCCCGATCCACCGTGCGCCAGGCCCACGCTCCCCTCCCCTCCCCTCCCCCCGCCGAACGAGCTACGGAGTAATTTAGGCGCGCTCCTTTCTAGGGGGGAGGAAACGGAAAAAATAATGCGACCTGTACATCGGTTTGAACGAAGCGGAAACCGTCGATCAGAATAACGCAGACACGTCCGCCTCGGCTTTCCCGTTCCCCTCTTCCCCCTTTCCCTCCGTGGGCCGCGCCGCGCGTTTCCCCTCTCTCCTCTGCTCCGGCTCGCTCCCCTCCCCTCCCGACCCGACCCGTAGCCTCCGGCCGCCCCCCTGCTCTCCTAGGGTTAGGGTTAGCGCCCGCCGTCGGGGCGCAATGCGGAGGCCACCGGCGGGGACTGCGGCCGGCGCCTCGTCCCGCCGCCGCGCGGCTCAGGGGTTCGCGGCGGTATTCCTGCTCGCGTACGCGCTCTCCGCGCTGCTGCTCACCTCGCCGCCGTCCCTGCTTCCGGCCGGCCTGGGCGCGGGGAAGCTGCACGTCTATGGCGGCGAGGCGGACGGGCGGGGCGCGCCGGCGCGCCCCGCCAAGCGCGCGCACCGCGAGGCCCTCGAGGCGGCGCCGGCCGGGATCGTCTCCGGTCTCGACCTCGCCCGCCTCAACTCCTCCCGCTCCGGCGGCTCGCTGCGCAAGGTCGCCGCCGAGGCCGCCGCCGCCGGGGCCCGCGTCTTCTCCGACCTGCACGCCCTCGGGGGCACCTCCCCGCTCGAGGAGGAGGAGGAGGCGGGGGAGAGGGGCAAGTGCCCGCACTCGATCGTGCTCACCGGAGACGAGTTCCGCGCCAGGGGCCGGACCGTGGAGCTGCCGTGCGGCCTCACGCTCGGCTCCTACATCACCGTCGCCGCCACGCCCCACGCCGCGCACCCCGAGCAGGACCCTAAGATCGCGCTGCTCAGGGAGGGGGAGGAGCCCATCATGGTCTCGCAGTTCATGATGGAGCTGCAGGGGCTTAAGACGGTCGACGGCGAGGACCCGCCCAGGATCCTCCACTTCAACCCCCGCCTCCGTGGCGACTGGAGCGGCAAGCCTGTCATCGAGCAGAACACCTGCTACCGCATGCAGTGGGGCACCTCGCTCAGATGCGAGGGCTGGATGTCCCGTGCCGACGAGGAGACTGGTACACCCTGTTTCTGTTTGTTACCCCATGAAATACTGTACTGTTTAGCTACTCTATTGATATAGAATTGATTGAATTGTTGTTCAGTGGATGGGATGGCCAAGTGTGAGAAGTGGATTCAGGATGATGGTCGGTCCAAGGAGTCCAAGACGTCATGGTGGCTGAATCATCTCATTGGCCGGACCAAGAAGGTTTCTAGTTCTTGGCCATACCCATTTGTGGAGGACCGCCTCTTTCTTCTTACTCTCACTGCTGGATTGGAAGGTTATCATGTGAACGTTGATGGCCGGCATGTGACGTCATTCCCTTACCGCATTGTAAGAGTCTTCTCTGTGCTCATCAAGAGAATGGGAAACATGATTAGATGTTAATAATGGTGGGGCACTGTCGCTAACTTTTGTCTCTGGTGCTGTTTTCAGGGGTTTGTGCTTGAGGATGCTACTGGCTTGTCATTGAATGGGGACCTTGATGTGCAATCAGTGTTTGCGGGGACTTTGCCCACTACGCATCCTAGCTTTGCACCGCAGAAACACCTTGAGATGTTTCCAGCTTGGCAGGCCCCTCCCCTACCAGAAGAACCAGTTGAGATATTCATCGGCATCCTGTCAGCAGGCAACCATTTTGCTGAGCGTATGGCTGTTCGGAAGACATGGATGTCTGCTGCCCAGAAGACTTCGAATGTCGTGGCCCGGTTTTTTGTTGCGCTGGTAATTTTTGTTGACTCGGTATATGACTTACTAATTCCGAGGTCACTATCTATGGGCTTGAGCTTTTCAATTCTCTTTTCTGCAGCACGGCAGAAAGGAAGTGAATATAGAGTTGAAAAAGGAAGCAGAATATTTTGGGGATATTGTCATTGTGCCATTCATTGACAGCTATGATTTGGTTGTTCTGAAGACGGTTGCGATATGCGAATATGGGGTATGTCTAAGAGCTAGTGCCCATTTTCAAATTTGCTACGTCAGTCGCTGTATTGACTATTTGCCACCAATGAACCCTTTTTCTCTCTCAGGTCCATGCTGTCTCCGCGAAATATATAATGAAGTGTGATGATGATACTTTTGTTAGACTTGAATCAGTAATGGCTGAAGTTAAGAAAATACCGAATGGTAAAAGTCTTTATATAGGGAACATGAATTACCGCCATAATCCATTGCGCACTGGGAAATGGGCTGTTACTTACGAGGTAAACTTGAAGAATTGATTTCATAATGACCTCACATGCCCTTTTTCTTTCATTGATTGAAGTTAGTGCTTCACTACATTGCTGTAGCAAATAGTCAAGAAGTTATTTGGTCTATCTGTTCATTTTTTCTTTCTATAAAGATCTATCGTACTGTATGAGCCAAAGTTGCTATAAAAGGCGCAGCCATTAGCTCCTGCAAGTAAAACAGTTTGCTTTGTTGCTTGCTAGAGCTTGAATAAATCTGTAGGAACATGCACAATTTTACTCTCAAAAGTAATTTTGTGCTGCCTAGGACTTCCTGTCATAATTTTATATCATATTTTCCGTTAGGCAATTACTCTTAATTTCAAATGTAGTATTATCTGAAATTCTGAATACTGACATGTCTATCATGATTTTCCACTTTAAGTTCCAATCAAGTTGCCCCTTTAACCAAAAGCAGGGTACGGAGTCTGCATTAAATGGACATCTTTCTTATCTCTGCTTTTATATTGTACTTCACAGGAGTGGCCAGAAGAGGATTACCCAACATATGCAAATGGTCCTGGATATGTTATATCTTCTGATATCGCAGATTCCATTGTTTCAGAATTTACAGACCATAAATTAAGGGTAAGATCAGATGAATGCTTCTGCCCTGTATGCTATGGAAATTAGTCAGCAATTTGCATAGTACCAAATGATTCAGAGTTTCATCAGATTATGTTTGTGTTCCCAGTGGAGTAGCCGTAAAACCATATTAAAAAACAATGCAGATTTCCAAGCACAAGATAACTTGGACCGGGGTACTGGACATGAAAATGTCGACTGATGTCTATTTTGTTTCTGGTATTAAAAAGATGTTTAATTCGCATTTTGCTTGCTATGCAGCTATTCAAAATGGAAGATGTGAGCATGGGAATGTGGGTGGAGCGTTTCAACAACACCAGACCCGTCGAGTATGTGCACAGCGTCAAGTTCTGTCAATTTGGATGCATAGACGATTACTACACCGCGCATTACCAGTCACCAAGGCAGATGCTATGTTTGTGGGACAAACTGCAGGCTGGGAGACCACGGTGCTGCAACATGAGATAGCGATAAGGAGACTGGTGGTGCCTGACACTTTTTTGGTGTTACTAATCATCCATATCTTCTGAGAAGTAGATGGTCATGAGTCCGAGATTGGAGGAACACTTTGTGGTGGTAAATTAAGCATTACATTTCATTAGAGAGACGACCGGGCCGAGTTTCAGCTAGAAACAATCAAGGGAACGAACAGACAGCTTGTAGGGACACTTTTGGATCAGCTTGTGGCGATCTACTTTCTCCCCATATATATAGAAGTTATGACTGCTCAAGAACTTCGGTTGTAAATGTTAATTGTAGAAAAGCTTAGATGAATTACTGCTAATTTTTTAGTGGCTTATTGTGGTTACTAGTCATGATAGAAGAGCAGTCTTACAAGATTACACCGACTAGTTAGTTTCAGTCATGGTCTTCACCATGAATCTGGCCCCCACATTGGCCTCTCATTGTAGGACTTGCACTTTGTTGTGCTCCAATATCTGTCTCTATCGATGAACATGGCACTGCTGGATGATGTTTTCCGTCGGCACTGGTCTAGCACGGGCTCGGCTTGGCTGATTTTGTGTGGCCAAGGTCAAAGGTAACTTTCACTCTGAACCGTCGGATCTAACTGGAGTAGCTCAGATCATTTTGTTGTTGTTGTAGACGAGTTCAACACTGTACGTAGCAGATATCCTGTTCATCCTGTATGATGCAACCATAGGTCTTGATCTGAAATTTGACGACTCAGGGCCAGTTTTCGTGTAGAATTCTACAAAATTTCATATGGCGAAGGTCGTCGGCCGTCTAGGACATGAGTCAGGGGGTGGGGCTGCGGCCATCTTAAACGATGGTGCGCCACCCAAGCACTCAGAGCTCTAAATGAGGTCGACGGCTCGACAAAGATGTGTTGTGTCCGCGGATGGTGCGTGGGTGACCATCTTAGGCAGTGGATGGGCATGGAAATAATCAAAATCGACAATCTAAGCTTTTGTGACGATCATGGCCCCACGACGGTTGTCTTGGCTGATGGGAATTAGCGGTGAGGTGAGGGTAGTAGCCCTCGGTGTGGCAGCAGCGGAGAGAAACGATCGAAATCGTGCAATGGTCGAGTGGCAGGGAAGTTTCACGTGGTGGTTGGGTTCTCGCCGTAGTGTTTTGCTTTTTGGGGTAACCGCTAGAGGTGTTGCATATCACTTGGGCCCAAAATTTGTGGTTATCAAAAAAAAATCATCGCTGAATAGAGGTACATCATTTGTTGGAGTTGTTTTCTTGGCCCAAAGTGTTTCAACCGACAATTTTTTGGGCACTGTGCTAGCAAATGGCCAAGTCAAGGTGTAAATTATTTGGCCTCCAACATTGTTGAAACCTCTTGGAAGGCAACGATAAGTGGAAATGGAGACATTACGATGGTTCTCCAAAATCTGAAAAGTGCATCAATTTCACTTAGGAGATGAACTGTGGTCAAGAAGATGATGATGATGAAAAGGAAAGGGCGCCTAGAAGTCCCACTTCAGCGTCTAGCATGAATCAAACTGATGAGAGGAAGGGAACAAAGGAGAAGCTCAAGAGACAAGAAAAAGGTGGAGGCAATGAAAGGAAAGATAGGTAACTTGAAGGGAACAAGGAGCGAGTACACAGAGAAGAGGAAGCAATAAAACCTCAAGATGGAGGAGAAGAAGATCCAAGAGAAGAGAGTGAGGTGGGATGCTATACAAGAGAGAAGGCGATGACAAGAAGAGACAAAGGCACATAGACTGAAATTGAGGAGCATTTGGGTGACAACTGAATGGATAATCGAGAATAACCCGTTCTCGATTCATTGATGCGAGCATTTGGGAGGATACACGAATGTATATCATAAGCTTTAGGTCCACAAAAGCAAGGTCGCATTCCGAAGCGGGGGACAATGCACACACTGAAGGAGATGAGGATGGTGCACACGTGGTGCGCCAGAGAATGGTCAATGCACACACTGACAATATGAGATTTGTATATGTCAATGTTATTCTAATGCTTTTATTCATGCTACCTGTTAAAAATCATGTGCACAATTACTTTGAAATGATGTGAAATTTTGGAGGTAATCGAAGTGTTTGAAAATATATAAGTTTTTTTATGAAGTATGAGATATGGCAATTATGAGTTTATAAAGTATGATGGAGTGCGCTTCATATGCAATACGATGACGACAAATATGACGAATGTGCTAGAGTTTCTCTTAGACAACCAACTCGAATTTGTTGTTCCTTAGGCAGCTAAGAATAGTTTTCGAAACACTCCACTTCTCGGGAGATGTGATGTGAAGCTCGACCAAACGAAGGCGCCACAACCAGCCACATTGTTATCAACGTAACCAATGTAGGACCAAAAGTTTGGGATCACATATACATATGGAGGATTTTTGTTTTGACTACCGCTTAGATTAGATGGCAACTGAGCTAGAGACGGGAATGTTGTGGCCAAGGCATCATTGACAAGGGAGCCAAGTAGAGCGGGTCGTCTGGAATGTGTGGCGGCATGGTGAAAGAAATTGTGAGTAAAAGAATAATGTGAAACAACCGCTGAATTGAATCAAAATACTCAAATCAGTCGATCAATACTAAAAACCCATCAATTACCTAGCACATAGGCATTTTCTTATTCGAGTAGTTTTTTTTGCCTTGCACTCAATGCATAGCATGTAAGCACTTTTTTTTTGCAATGTTCAATGAGCTTGAAAACCTCATGGCCCATAGTAGGCAGGTAACTAACATTTTCTTACTAGTTAAAACTACAGTTAATGTCTACAATATAGTTGCAAGTGCTATAAAATATCTGGTGTATCGGAAATCTCAAACGGCTCATGAAAGCGTATGCGCCCACTAACTAGTAAAAGCAAAAAGAATTGCAAACAAAATTTTAAAAATATGGATTTTTGCAGAATGCAATATGCTCGTGTGTGTGACATCCGTGCAAAATTTCAGGGTGTTTGGACATTCGGAGAGTTCATGGAAAGAACACGAAATCTTTGATGAATAGTGCAGTTTTCAAAAGGTTCGCACAGTCCCAAAATTTGTCATTTTTGGCGAGCACTACTTGAATGTTCAAACTCCACGAAATTTGGCGTGGACTTCGCACACATGACCATCTTGCATCATTTTTTGATTTTGTTTACTATTTGAAATGATGTTCCTATTACGAATAGAAGCAAATGCACCTATGACCCAAAATATAGAAAATAAATTATATCAGAAAAAGTAAAAAGTAAAAATATATTGTCGGACCCATGAAGAAAGGGGCTGATTATTGTTATCGGGGGACGGACACACAAGAAGCAACCGGCCCATCCCCAAGAAGCCCGCAACGGCAGTAGTAAAACCAACATAAAAACCCGCGAGCCCAAGCCGCCCTAGCGCGCGTGTCCGCGGAGGTCACCTCCTCCTCCACTTTCCCCTTCTTCCACCCCACGCCATCGGCGCCGCCTCCTTCCCTCACCCCCAACCCCACCCTCGCCGCGCCGCCGGAAACCCGCCTCCTCGATGAGGGGCCAAGGCAACCACCAGAGACCGCAGCATGGCTACGACCCGCGCGCCGCCGCCGCCTTCGCCGCCGCGGCGGCCGCCGGGATGAATCCCTACGCCTACGCCCCCAACCCTCAGTACCCGCAGGACCCCTTCAACCTCATGCTCCCCAACCTCTTCCTCCAGAACCAGGCCGCCCTTGCCGCCGCCTACCAGCAGCAGCAGCAGCAGTACCAGCATCAACAGCAGCGGCAGCAGTACCAGCAGCCGCTCCTCCCCTCCTCCAGCCACACCCAGAGCCCTCCCGCTCCAAACGCCCAGCTCCGCCCGCCCAACCCCTCTCCCCAGCCCCCCCGCGCCTCCTCGCCCCCGTCCGCCCCGCCCCAGCAGAAGCTGAAGCAGAAGCAGAAGCAGCCGCCGCCGCCGCCTAAGGTGCTCGAGAGGGCGCAGGCGGCGGCGACGAAGGCGCGGGACGCGCTCACGCGGGCGGGCGAGGGCGTCACGGGGTGGAAGGTGGCCCAGGCGACGCTCGTGGCACTCAAGGCGGACTCGTGGGGGTCCCTCGGCGTCCAGGTCAATGACGTGCCCCTCCTGCGCGAGCTCTTCCTTGTCGAGGGCAAGGTCAGTACCTGCTCGGCTGAGATCGCCCTTGTAGTTTGCACAAGCCAACTACTTTGAATTTACTACAGTTATTTCATCTGCAATTGCTGAAGCTGGTTTCGTTGAGAAAAACGTCGTTTACACTGCAAACTCTGCTCCTTCTCTGCTCCACTTGCTAATTTAACTGTTATGTGTTGGCACTATTGAGGCAAACTCGGAGGGGCGGTACTGCTGTGTGCAGATTGCCTGCTCTCTCTCTCTCTCTCTCTCTCTCTCTCTCTCTCTCTCTCTTTTAAGCTTTGTTATGCTTGTATATGCCTTGGGCTCATGCTGGATATTGTACAGCGCTCTACTCTGATTTCATCTGTGAACAAAAGTGGCGATGAGATTGTTGCACTGTGTTTTGTGAGTAACAGTGCACTGCACTCAGACTTGAAAATGGCATGTTTCTTCTGCGTTCCATGCCTGTTTCGTTAATTTTATCACATGCTCTCATTTTATCAGATAATTTAACGTGTGCTAAACTGCAACAATTGAACTGTTAGGTACTTAGGTGTATGACCAAAGTTAGCTTCGTTTAATATGCCTTGGCGCATGAGACCCGAAGATAATGAATCACAGTCACTTTAGCAGTTATGTGAACTGGGCTAGCATTTTCAGTCTTATTCAGACCCAGAGTTAAATTCCCCTGGCAAATGGACCATGATCTGCTCTTTTCTCAGCTCGGGGAAAAGAAGAAAGAATGGCACTGAAGTGGACATTCGAGACACATGTGGACAAATGGAAGTCATCTAATTTGGAACGGAGGGAGTATTTATCTAAAATATATTGAAGAATATTAGAACAGTTTAACTTAAACATCATATTGATCAACTGTAGTGAACTATTAAATATGACTACTTTGATGTTTTGCTCATTTCAACATAAGCGTAAGAAATGCTTATTTTTTTGCTCATTTTCCGTATATGGCGCTGCTTTGATGTTTTGCCCATTTTGTAATAAGTGCCAGAGTGCTTCTTTTTTGCTCTTTTCTGGGACAACATAAGCTCGCAGAGCTCTTTCTGATGGTCAAATCATTACTAAGTATATTTGGGAGAACTGCACATGGTTATTTGCTGATTGACTTTACATGGACTGTTGTTTGTTGTTTGTCAGGTGAACACATTCATCCATTGTTATGTTGCAGCAAGAAGAATTGTATCTATTCATGACCTGGAGGTTGAGATGTGCAAGAACGAGGGTATTGGGCAGTTTGAAGAGCTGGGGTTGGGGCCTTTTCTTCAGCACCCACTTGTTGCACATTATTTTTTTGTACCTGCTGATTTATCCAAGGTTCCTAAGCTTAGTAGCGAGGAGATTATCAATTGCCTGCAGAAGTTTATCGATAAATCCAAGGAGAAAGTCACAGCGGAAAGCTTCTTGGATTATCTCGCAGAACAAAAGTCAGTTTCTGGGAAGGAGAAACTCGGCGTGCGCGTACAGACCTTGGGGTATGTACCTTCTCTTTTAGGCACATACTTGTTCACTTTCCTTGTGTGCTCCAACGTTGGTACTGGTGTGTACTTTGAGATAGAAATGACTTCCTTCAGCTTTCAGCCTTCCTGCTAGTATTTTGTGTCTTACTTTGCACCAGAATATTATTATTTTTAATTTGGGGAGGTTTTGTAGGTTACACATTTCCTTACTCCGACAGGCCAGAAGAAATGAAGTTGCTGCAATTAAACATCTAGGGAAGACCAGTGCTTCTCCTGATAGCACTTCTGAGAAGGCTCTACCAAAACAGACAGAAGTTCATTTGGGAAAGGAGGAATTGAACAGGAGGTTCGATGCTATAACTAGCCGTATAAAGCAATTACCAGGCATCAATAAACATATTCGTTTTGATTCAGTCGATGATGATGTTGATAACAGCAGTACTTCGAAGGATGCAGTGGTGGAGAGTGAGAGCGAAGATAGCTGTTATATTGTTGACAAAAAAAATGTTGATAAAAGTGTCAGTACGTGCCCATATCCTTCGACCACAGAAGAAATTGAACGTCTTGGTTTGAAATCACAACAGAGTAAAAAGTCAGCTATAGAGAGCAGCAAGGTAAAAGTGAGTGAAATAAATGTCAATTCAAGAAAGAAAAGGAAATATGAAGAAAATGGGACTCCTAGCTCTGTGTGCAAACAGCCCATGAAGCGGCAAAAGATGCAAATAAAAAAGCGAGGAGTGACGCCTAATTGCTTCCTAAGTACAGGTAAGCTGGAGAAATTCATAACAACTTGGAAAGAAGCATGCCGTGAACATTCAGTTCAACAGGTATGCTTGTTAGTTGGTCAATTATGGTCAAATCATTATTGTTCTCTCAATAGTTGTGAATTATAGTTACATTTATCAGAGTGGGTTTTCAGCCCTCAAGCCCCATTGAGCTTGGAATCTGGGCTCTACATATGCATAGTGATCTGTGCTTGCTTTCTCTTTTGCTTCAAGTACAAACATAATTACCGACGGAATACATAGCATGTGGGTCTACACAATTTAAAGGTGGTCCGACACTGCACCAAGGCACCGATTTCTCTCATGTTACTCTTCTTTTCTCCATTAATAAACACGGTGTGGCGTATCTGTGGAAGTGTCTGCGATTCGAGGGTGAGAGCTAGATTTGGGGTGGGGGAGACCCCCGCCAGACGTCCCTGCAAAGGTTGACGTCGCCGTGGTCAATGCTGCCCCACCTGAGCTCCGGAAAAGCCAGATCCCCATGTTACCGTGCCTGGATCTGGCCATCCCTCCTCGTGCTGGATCCAGCCTGGTAGTTGACTGCCCAGATATGCCATGGAAACCCGCAAGACTGTCTTGTCTTTCTACCGATTGTTTGTGTTCGTTTGTTTTCTTTGATTTTTTTTCTCCGCTTATGGTATACATGATTTTTGGCCTGGAGTTTGTTGTCCTTGGTCAGACAGATTGAACCGGTACCAACTGTTTCTATCCTGGTGTTCAAATCTGGCCAACACATGTTAATTCTATTTGTGCTTGGTCAGATCATGAGCCTTTTGGTGTAAAAGCAGTGCATATGTTTTTGCTGGATGGACCGCAGCTATTTTCCTTTACAAAATACTAGCTGTTATTGCATCTGAGAATTCTTGCAGACATACTGTGATGATGCTGTGCTGAATCATGCAAAAATATTTGGTGATGAATTTACCATTTTAGTCCATCTTGGGATGAAGCACACATTTTATTTGGCAAATTGTGATGATTTATTGATTCATCATAACAAATCAAACTTAATCAAGTGCATTTCATGTTAGATTAGTGCCAATTTCTGCTAATAATTATGTACACTGTCTTTAGAAGTAAAAGTTACATCTCCTGTGCAGTATTGAAATAACATTAGGGTTGTTAATTGGTAACCTCAATCACAAGTTCACAACTATTCAGACAATGAAATGAAATGAAGAAAAAGGTACTGACCCAGGGGATGCTATCAATGGGAATTGTGCTAATCTCACTACTAATCATGCACCTGTTAAAAAACAAAATTTAAAATTTGGAAGGGGAAACGTTGTTGCATTGAAGGGCAGGAAATTTTGTCAGGTGATGCCATGTGAGTGGTCAGCTTTTGTGTCAGAGATGAATTTTCAGAAATAGAAAAGCTCAAATACACCAGAAATACAGCCCCAGATACGTTGATTGCACAGATCTTTATGACCAGCGGCCTATATAACAGGCTTGCCATTGCTTGGCTTTTTTGCATTTGTCTGTACTTACCTGATATTTGTCGTACTCCTTCGATGTTTTCTGCATACAATTTCTTCATATTAACTCTAAAATTCACAGAATACCATCAATTGTTCAGCAGAAGATTCGTGTGTTCAGTATCAGTATGGTCTTTCACTATTTCCAAATCTAATTTATTTTCCACTTCTCACTGATGCAGGTTTTGGAATTGATAACAAATTACTATGCTGAAACACCAGAAGAGAACAAGAAAATGACGAATTTCTTTTCGCAATACCCGGGCATTGGCTTCCTAAATGTTGCAGTGAGTTGATTTCTTTTTCAGCCAGCTCCTAGTCTCCTAACCAGATATGTTTGCAAAACGGCTTCATTCTTTTTGGTTGCGAACATAATCACTTGTCAGAAGGGCCAGTGCACTTAATAGTTGGATTGGTTAGGCATGGTATTGCAAATTTCATGACATGAACTATTAGATCTGCAGGTGTAGCATATGTCGCTTGTACTTGTATGATGAATTGATGAGGTGTGAATGCATCCGGTGCACCAAATCTTATGGTGGGTGCGCCCAATGTGTAAACACAAGCTAAAAGTCATAAAATAGATCTGAAAATAATTCAGCATGGAGAACAGCATATATGTACCATGACACAAAAATTCACACTCAACTTGACCCGCAGCTTGAGAAACAAATAAGGCAAATCATTTTATAAATACTATTTCTAATTGGGCTGTGAATTGGGCCCATCAGCACTATCAGGGCTAAATTTGTTGTTTTTCTTCTTCGAGCTGTATTTCAAGTTTGGAATTTCCAGTAAAAAGTATTTTTTGGACTTCACATTTTGTGACATTGTAGATGTGTAGTGTCTGTGTCTTAATTTTTTTTCCAGATTATTTCCATTATTTTATGTTTCTGCTTGGATGTGCAGGATAAGTTCTGGTAGAGTAGCATTTTGTGATCATATTTAATGTCCTCTGTCATGTATATGCAGGTTAGATCTATGGCTTATGGTCTGCTGGACAGTATTTATGATGCGATCCATGTCTTTGGTGAGAATAAATTGTCATCAAGTCCTATTCCTAACACCACAACGGAGGTTATGGAAATTGAGCCCCCCAGTAAAGAAAATACTAAATGCGTTGCTGAAGGAGCCAATGATAGCAATGACTCTGGACCCAGTAATCTCTCTCTCCCTCCCTCGCTCGTTTATCTCAGTTCTTTGCACTCAAATCAAATTCTGTGATATTGAACTGGACCAACCTTTAACAGCTGCTGCACCACTTGACACAAAGAAATGCCCCCTTATCATTTGTGTTTGTTCATGCAGATGTTACAGCTGACGATGTCGTCAGGAGAATTACTGAATATCTTGAGTCCAACAGTGGAGTATCTAGAGCTGGGGCTTTGAAAGTGGAAAAGTTTATATTCCTGAAGACACTTAATGATTGTGAAATATGGGTAGCTACTCAATTTTCTGCCAAGCAATTTACTTCTCTTGGCCATGGGACTTTCCTCGAGTTTTTGGGAAAACATGGTGATCACTTCCCCCCTAAGTTGAGTAGTTTCTTGAAGCGGGGGAACTCTGATTCTTCGTCTCTGGAAGTTTCTGTATTGCGGCAACAACTTGAAGTTCTACTCTGCCAAGCCGAGGGTAACTGGCTAGAAGATGGCGACTTCTCAGGGGATAGTTTCCTTATGCTTCTCAAAAGGCAGTTCCCCACTATTAGTTTTGATGTTGCACAATTCAAATCTGGGGAAGGACTTGATGGTTCTATAGAGAGACAGAGAAAGAGCACACAAGCAAATAATATCACATTTTCCATCTCTCTTTTGGAGAAACGATGGTCTGGAATGTCTACAGGTGAGCATGATACTATTGATGGGCAGAGGAAAAGTTCTGTTGAACAAACTTATTATTCTGAAACGGTTTCTTCACGAGAAGCAACCAACTGTTTACTTAAGGCTCCAATGCTGTCAGATCTGCTTCTTTGGTCACATTGGGATATGTTGTTTGCTCCTTCACTGGGCTCCTTCATGCACTGGCTACTGAATGCAGGTCCAGTTCAGCAGCTAGCTTGCATCGTGACCACAGATGGTAGATTTTTAAGAATAGATCCATCAGCAACGGTTGACCAATTTTTAGAAGCCATAATTCGATGCTCACCACTTCAAGTGGCAGTGAAGCTGCTTTCCTTGCTGCACATTTACAATGGTTCTGCGAACACTCCAATTTCCTTACTGAAGTGTTATGCACAACGGGCAATAGGTATTATAATGAACAACAAGAACGATCCGATGAACACTAGTTCTGAAGGCAAACCATTTATGGCAGAGGAATCCTATAATCTAAGTGCTGAACAGCGTGACAATTCTCCTCATTTTGTTGGCCATGTTAAAGAAAGCTCTCAGCTGTCTTCTGCAAGAAATGTCATGTCTGATATCTTGACAAACATTGACAGCACTGTTCATACTGTTGCCAAACTTTTTCTTGATTGTCTTGGTCATTTGCCTTCTGAATTCCGGGGTCTTGCAGCAGATATACTATTGTCCGGACTTCGAACAGTTACCAAAAATTGCCATTCAGCCATCTTACATGAAGCCACAGAAACTTGGCAGCTTTGCATGCTTCATGATATTGGGTTGTCACTTGGAATTGCCGAGTGGGTCGAAGATTATCGTGAATTCTGTTTAGCTGAAGAAGTTTGCGCAAAGACAGAAAAGCGTTCTTCTTCTGAGCATACATCAGCTGCATCTGAAGGATCTACACTTGAAAACTCGCTTATTCCTCATGATGTTGATATGGTGAATGACAGTACTAAATCATTTCCTGACAAAAAGGATCAAGTCCTTTCTATGAATAATAGTAAAAAGCAGAGCGTGTTAAATCCTGTTGGAGCCACGTCAGAAACTGCATTGCATACAAACCAATCTGCAGTGATGGGAGAAATGAAACTCGAGGAAGCAGCTCTAGTTGTCGAGACTATACGACGTGAGGAGTTTGGTTTGGATCAGGCTCTAAGCTGTACTGAGAATGGTTTGTTGAAGAAGCAGCATGCTCGACTTGGCCGAGCACTGCATTGTCTTTCCCAAGAATTATACTCTCAGGATTCTCACCTACTGCTTGAGCTGGTAAGCTTCACTCTGTCCACTTGTTTATTTCATTTTTTGTGCTTGTTTGGTATGAAGATCTGTTTTGTTTGCTGACATGTGTGTACTCTATTCAGGTACAGAATGCTGACGATAATACTTATCTTGAGGATGTTGAACCCACATTAGCGTTTGTTCTTCAGGAGAATGGTATCATTGTTCTCAACAATGAGAGGGGCTTTTCTGCTGAGAACATTAGAGCTCTTTGTGATATTGGTAACTCGACAAAGAGAGGAGCCAATAGGGGTTATATTGGAAATAAGGGCATTGGGTTTAAATCAGTATTTCGGGTAGGTCTAATAGAACCATTTCTAATAGAGCCATTTTTTTTATTGCATGCTTTGCCATCTATGCTTTCATGAATTTCTTATTGTATCAGTCATTCGATTCTTTGTTTCTACTTCCATCTTTTGTAGGAATTTTGAGTTATGTGGAAAAATCACATTTTTATTCTGTCTAACATGTCAGGTAACTGATGCTCCAGAGATCCATTCAAATGGTTTCCATGTGAAATTTGACATTACCGAAGGCCAGATAGGTTTTGTACTGCCAACTGCGGTTCCACCCTACAGTACCAGCTCTTTGAGTAGAATGTTATCTGTTGAAGATGACAAGGATGCTTGTTCCCTCTGGAACACTTGCATTTTACTCCCATTTAGATCTAAATTCAGGGATGACAATGGCATGTGCTCCATTGCGTCCATGTTTTCAGATCTCCACCCATCTTTGCTTCTATTCCTTCACCGACTAAATTGTATCAAGTTTAAGAATGTGCTGAATGACACACTGCTGGTTATGAGAAGGAAGGCTCTTGGTGATGGCATTGTCAGGATTTCTCATGGGAATGAGATAATGAGTTGGTTGGTAGTTAGTAAGAAGTTACAGGGCACACTTGTACGCCATGATGTGCACACTACAGAGATAGCTCTGGCATTTACTTTGCAGGAGACTGAGAAAGGAGAGTATGAACCTTACTTGAGGCAACAACCTGTGTTTGCTTTTCTACCTCTAAGGAATTATGGTCTCAAATTCATTCTTCAAGGAGATTTTGTTTTACCTTCTTCTAGAGAGGAAGTGGATGCAGATAATGCATGGAATCAGTGGTTGTTGTCCGAATTCCCCTCTTTGTTTGTCAGTGCGCAAGAATCCTTTTGTTCCCTTCCCTGCTTCCAGAGGTGCCCTGGAAAGGCCGTTACAGCCTTTATGAGCTTTGTTCCTCTAGCAGGAGAAGTTCATGGATTCTTTTGCAAGCTCCCTCACTTAATCCTTTCCAAGTTACGTCTGAATAGGTGCATGGTTTTGGAGGGTTCTAGTTCGCAATGGGTCTATCCATGCAACACACTAAGGGGTTGGAATGAACAGACTAAAATGATGTTTTCTGATGGCTTACTTCATCAGCATCTTGGTCTTGGTTATCTGTCAAAAGATATCATCATACCTGATACATTATCAAGGGCTCTAGGCATTCATGATCATGGACCAAATGTTTATATTGATATGGTATCATCAATTTGCCGAACTGAGGGTTGCATTGAGTCACTGGGGATGGAATGGCTATGTGCTTGGTTTGTAAATCTTCATTTGGTGCTGTCACATTCTTCTCAAAATATTCCCTTGACAACAAGTCTTGAAGGTGATCTTTTGTGTGCTCTCAGGAAATTACCATGCATTCCTCTTTCGGATGGTTCATTTAGCTCTGTAGCAGATGGCCCTATATGGTTGCCTCTTGATATTTTCAGTTCTACACCTGACTGCAGAAGTAGCATGAAGGATTTCCCAATTCTGTATAGTAACCTTCGAATTGTTAGCCCTTTGCTTTTCTCTGTGTCCTGTAAAAATAAATACCTTATGGAAGAAATGAGAGCAAACGATCTGATGGACATTCTTCTGAAAATCGGGGTGCAAAAGTTGTCTGGACATGAAATTATCAAAAATCACATCCTCGTGTCCTTGCCAATTGATACAGATGCTAAGACGGCTGATAAGTTGATGATAGAGTATGTGAGTTTTATTATGCTTCATTTTCAGTCTCCATGTACAAGCTGTAATTTTGGGAAGGAAGAGATAATTTCAGAACTAAGGAGTAGGCCTATCTTACTTACAAACCATGGCTACAAGTGCCCAGCTGATGAACCAATTCACTTTAGTAAAGAATATGGAAATCCTGTGGACATAGGCAAGCTACTTCAGAATACTGAAATCAGATGGATAGAACTTGATAGTGGTTACTTGATGAATCATGGTTCAGTTTTGTTGCCACCTGTGTTGAAAAGTTGGAGGCAATTTTTTGAGGAGCTGGGTGTGACTGATTTTGTGCATGTAGTGAAAGTTGAGAAAAACATATCCCAAGTTGATTCTTTGATAGCAGGAAGAATTTCGCAAGGTGGTGTTTCTGCAACACCCTGTACAGTGTATGACTGGGAATCACCAGAACTGGCTAGCATTTTATCAACATTTTCTTCACAAAATTGCCGAGAAAATTGCATATACCTTCTGGAGGTTCTTGACAGTTTCTGGGATGATTATTATAGTGCAAAAGTTTGGTGTCTCACAGATGGTACCAAGTGTGATGAAAACAAAACAATTCAGTCATCCTTTATGAATTGTATCCGAAGCTTCAGATGGATAGCGTCAACTGTGGATTATGACCTTCATAATGCAACACATTTGTTTTATGATTCTGAAAACGTGCGATCCCTGCTTGGTGGTGTGGCCCCATACGCTGTACCTCAGGTTTGTAGTTTTTATTTTTACCTACCAGCCGATAGAAAGAAGGGTTTAATTATCTTTACCAACACGTACGTCCGCTCACCTTGGAGACTTCATTTTTGTGGAACAGGTATCCAGCAGGTCACTAAGTAAGGACATTGGATTCAAAACAAATGTATCACACAGTGATGCTTTGATGATCCTGAACTTATGGATGACATCACAAGTTCCGTTTAGTGCAAGGTATTTCTAAAAATCTGATCTCCATGTTTAGATGCAAAGCAACCGTAAAGATTACTAGTCTAAACACTATCATATTTCCATGTTAATCTATACGTTGCTTAAAATGTTGGTATGTGTTTTGAGTACTAATACAAACATGTCCAGATCAACCCCGCTGCCATGTAGTTTTTTACTGCAGACCACCCTGCAATTTTTCAACTTCTAATGGTTGACCTGCCTTTTCTTCAGTGTGGACCAGATGTGCAAATTCTATACCTTCATGTCAGAAGGTGCGGCTGATGCAAAGATTGACATCAAACGGGAGTTCATGTCATGCTCCTCTATTTTTACACCACTACTACGTCCTCGATCTAGTCAGGTCGTCCGTGGTAAATTTTTATCCCCAAAAGACCTCTATTGGCATGACCCAACAGGGTGTTCTGAAACATCAGAGCAATTCGTTTCGGTAAAGGATCATATAATGTTCCCAAGAAGGATGCTGTGCTCAACCTATCCAAGCCTTTGCGAATTCTTTACGGAGATATGTGGTGTACCAAAAGTTCCAACAACCTCCGATTATGTAGAGATGCTTTTACGGCTGTCAAATGTTGCACTGCCTTCACAAGTAGCCCATCAAGTAAGTTCCTTTTGTGCATGGAGTACCTATAGTTGTATCTTTTTTATTTGTCATCGCCTCAACTGTTGGATGTACGCCTTTAAAATATGAAGTCTCGTTTCCACATTCTATATAGGTCTTCCGTGTATTTGTGAGATGGGCTACCGATATCCATCCTGTGGGTGACAAGAAGAACGATTTAGTTTACTTGAAGGATTCTCTTCAGAAGCTAGAGACAAAGATATTGCCAACCCTGGTTGATAAATGGGTCTCGCTCCATCCATCTTTTGGCCTCGTTTGCTGGTCAGATGATGATGAGATGAAACAACACTTTAAGAACTGTATTGATGTTGACTTCATACAGTTTGGTGAACTTTCATCAGAGGACAAGCAAGTGTTGTATGGAAAAGTTGCTGCATTGATGAAAAGCCTAGGTATCCCAGCGCTATCCAAGGTAATATAGTTCTTGCTTTATGGTATCTCTATTGACTTCTTTCCTACATTCAGCAAAGTCTTCATGCTGGATATGTTGTATGTAATTCGTCATTTAGCTGCAAAGTTGTGCAAAGTAATACGGAATAGAAGATTAGTAAAGTTTGCTCTGCGCTATTGGCCTAGATGCAAGCTCATGCTCCATGTTTAGTATCCATCAGGAGCAGTGCTTGTCTGTATTTGAAACATAAATCTCGTATTGTGGTTATTTGGTTCGGGCTATAGCTCATGCTCCATGATTGAGAATATCAAGCATGTCAAAATATGTAACGAATGAATTATACGAAAATAAAGAAATGTATTTGCACCAAAATGCTGCTGCGCAGTGCACACTATACTGTAGCGGGTTTTAGTGGCCAGTTTGCGGGCGCCTGGCAGCTACTATAAGCTGCCTGTTTTACCAGGGCCATATCTGTCTAAAACAATGAATAGGAGAACTAGAAAATGGAAGTTAGCATAAAGAAGTAATGATTTGATAAACAAAGTTACTATGGGACAACCGGATTCTAATGCGCTTCATGACTACTATTTACACCATACTACTCATCCTACAAATGGGCAGTAGGAAGAAGCGACACCTTGTTTTTTTAAATGATTAGAAAACTAGAAGTCTTTACCATAAATAACTGTTTACAGTTTTCCCACATTATATTTATAATGTTTTGTCTTCTTGGAAAGTTTGAAGTTCATATGTTATTTTATTTGGAAGACACAAAAAGAGAAGTGTTGGCACGAATTGCGGTGCAGAAAATGGGCCGCTAGATGCAGTGTGCCTGAGTTCAGCCATAACTTTCCCAAACTAGAAGGCGAAGGCAACATGAAATAGAGTGATGCAGTAATTTAAAGCAATAATTTACGGTAGAAATTACTTTTCATGTGCTTCACAATGTTAATGTGGAATAATTACTTTTTCATCCACTAGAACCACCACCCATCCTGCAAGTGGGTAGCAGCGAGAAATTAGGGTGGAATGTGTATAATGTGGAAGTGGTGGAAAGTTAAATCACCTTTTCTAGTTAAAAACAAATAAAAGAAAAAAAGCACGCGAGACAATAGTCATTTCCCTATAAAAAAATGTACAGTCACCAAATATTTCGTCAATTATTCTATTATAGATGGAACTTGTGGGAACTTGCAATTGACTTTGCAGTTTCAATAGCATCATACTCACACCATTACAACACCCACTAGTTCTTTTATGGCCTTGCTGGGGATGATGATTTCATCAGAGTGGTCAAAATTGACTGCAAGGATCACATTATGACTTCACTCATATCTGCTGGTAACAGGCGCATTTGAAGGTTATATGTTGTAAATTGTAACATACTTTTTTTGACGGAGAATTGTAACATACTTGATATTGTACTTGGCATGTTTTAAAGTACTCCCTATATTTTATTTACCAATTCCGCAACTACACCAGCTGCATATTAAGGTTAGGTTATTTTCTCAGAACGTTGGCTTTTGTGGCAAGTATGGTTCTCATCCACCTTTGTTGCTTTTGTATAGGTTGTGTATCGGGAAGCGATATTCTATGGCACGTCTGACAACAGGGAAAAGGCTACTTTGATTTGTGGAATGTTACCATATATGCAACGTTACATCTATAAGACACATAGAGATGCATATATCAATTTTCAGCAAAATGAGATCATGAAGCTTAGCAATCTTCAAATTATTGTTGTTGAAAAGTTGTTCCACAAGTACATGCTTAAAGGGAATGAGAGTTCTTCTAAGAAAAGATTCAAATGCCATTGCCTTTTGCAGGTTAGTACCTATCTTACTGTTCTGCCTTTATGGTAACTAGTGTGAGTGATTACCTCCTTGCTAGTCTTTTGTTTCCCAACATATCCGTTAGGTTATTAGGATGGACGATTGCTTGCTTAGTTAGATGGTTTATTCTTAGGCCCTCTCCTATGACACCATTGAATATAGTGATGTGCCACCAAATATACTGATGTACTTCTGCATCCGAATAATGTTATAACTGGCATTTTTCACATTTGGTTGTTATAGTATATCTTTTAAATACTTGAATTAAGTCTAATGTCCTGCCATTATGTATCAACCTTACATTCTGTCAACTGTATTTAAAATTAAGACCTTTAGAAATTCCTGCAGCCGAGGCATTGCTTGAATGCTTGATGCACTCTATGATTAAGGCCGCCATGAGCTTTGCAGTTCATTTGATTTGATCTGTTACTTATTTTCAGGGAAATATTCTGTATTCTACACAAGAAGCGGATTCACATTCATTGTTTCTGGAAATTTCTAGAGTTTTCTTTGATGGATCACCTGATCTGCACTTCGCTAATTTTCTGCTCATGGTTAAAACCATGGCAGAATCTGGCACCCCAGCTGAACAGGTTGAGTCTTTTATCGTTAATAATCAGAATGTGCCTGTGTTGCCTGAAGATGAAGCGGTTTGGTCCTTTTCTTCCTCATTTGTACCAGAGTTTGTACCGGACCAAGGTGTTGATTCCAAACCGGTTGAAACCTCATCTGTGTGTGATCTCAATACTGCCAAAAGTCAGAAGTCAGGCGGAACTGTTTCAAGTTGGCCACCTAAGAATTGGAGAACAGCTACTGATTTTATAACATGTCGCAGAAGTCAGTTTGGAACCCTGCAAGATGCAAAGGTGAATGATGTTGAAGGCACAAATACAGAAGATAATTGGTTTCCTGTTCAGCTCGATGAGGATACAGAAGATAATTGGTTTCCTGTTCAGCTCGACGAGGATTGGATTATAGAAGAGGATCAGAGTCTGGAAAGTGATTTACACACAGAAAACACAGTGGCAACACTGGACGAGCCTCAGATGGCGATGTCCATTAACTCGGACAGTGCACCTCCTTATTTGGACTTGGGGACCAGTTCACCTAGTGAGATTGTTGAGACCGAGGTACTAGATTTCAGTGGCAAAATGCCCAATACTTCAGAAGGCAGGGATAGGCTCCGCACAGCCCAGTTACTAAGAACTGGCAGGGTCGGTGAAGCTCTAGCCCACAAACATTTTGTTAAGCAGCTAGGGGCCAACAAAGTCAGGTGGGTGAATGGAGACACCGAAAGCGGACTGCCATATGATCTTATCATCACCCGTGGAAATAACCGGATAGAGTACGTGGAGGTGAAGGCAACCACCTCTTCAAACAAAGACTGGTTCTACATCACAGCGAAGGAATGGCAATTTGCGTTGGAAAAAGGGGACGAATTTAGCATCGCCCGTGTCATGGTGTCGGGCGAAAAGATGGCAAGCATAAAAATGTTGAAAAACCCACACAAGCTTTGTCAAAAGAAAATGTTGCATCTTGCTCTCTTGATGCCCCGCTCCCGGGACAGTGAAGCACACACTGTTGCCGGAGTATCTGCACGAGATTGAAGTGATTGTGGGACTTGTCGGTTGTAATCACTGAGATCTCTCATCTCCACTGAGGCCTTCTGACCCTGGATAGGAGACACAGATGCTTAATAGGGGAAACAGGTGCGTTGGCTGATCCGACCTGTTAGTCTATGACACCTCTCTTCTGTTTGGGAACTGAGTTGAGACGAGGCAAGGTCGCGAGATTATCATGCAGCTCATGGTCCATGTCTGCGTGTAGTGAATGTCTCTGCTTTCTGGGGAAGGAAATGATCTCGGTTATGTCTCTGGGTCGTGTTACACTTAGGACATAGTCATCTCGTGCCCGTAGCTCTGCGCCACTGACTTACTTGTAACTGGTTGTAATAGTTAACCGTAGCTAATCGTTTGTTTGATTGGTGATAACCAAAGCGTATTTGATCATTATAGCAACAGTCGGAAATTAAACATCATGCTCAATAGTGGCCACAGATGCTCTCTTCTATTTGATCGTGTTTTGTTTAGTTTTTTCAATAAATAACATGTACTCATATGCTGGCGAGTAACAGCTTGGCAAGTCACCACTGACCACTCCATCTTAGTTGCTGGTTGCTGCGTTCATGTAAAAACCTAAACCAACCTACCGGACCGGACGCTAGCCCATGTGCCGTGGATTTTAACTGTCCTATTGATTTATTCTGTGAATATAATATATTTTTGAGTCAACGGGAGGGTTACAAAGATGTGTCCGGGGCCCTGGAGAACCAAACATGTCTGCCTTCATGTTGGGAGGATGAACATTTTACTAAGGCCTCCTTCGGTTATGCTCAACCTTGCCGGTATTTGCTCTATTCCCCTCCAATCCGTGTGGGTTCCACCCGCCCGGGGTTAAATCCCGGTTTGCTTTCTGTGTGCCTTCGGTTAGCACCAGCCGGGCTTAAACCATAGTTCAATAAATTGAACCAGTAATCGAACCGACGAGGTTGTCGATTTAGGTTGAGCCATAGTTTTAAAACCCTCAGTGATATAGTAGATTGTTTCAACCTGAACCCTCGGTTCAATAAACTTAATTCTAGGAAGCTTAGTGATATAGTAGATTGTTTTCCAAGTCAACTCCATGTCCAATACTTAATTATAAGTGATGTAGCAACTCCAAGTAAGCTCCAACATTTCTCGAAGCCCGGACATGCAGAGAAGTGTTAACAATTGTACTTGTTTTTTCTCAGATCATATTGACGGCCCTCGGATGTGGCCGTTTAATGATTGCATTGCTCAACTTGCCCCGCGAGAGATTATCCGAGTGGGTGGTCGCTTCACTTGGTGCAATAACCAATAGGACCCCATCCGGTGTGTTCTGGACTTGCCCACCTCTAGTATGTTGATGATACGATGATTATGGTTGAGGGCTCAAAACTCGATAGTATCAACCTTAAGTTCCTCCTTTGTTTTGATGCCATGTCAGGCCTCCAGATCAACTTTGATAAGAGCGAGGTAGTGATACTGCGCTACTCTGAGGAAGGCCGACGACATTTGCGGTTAACCTAAACTGTAGGAATCACCTTCCATGTATCTTACCTGGGGATGTCGTTGTCTGGGTCTTGCCTCCATATTCAAGACTTTTCCCCAGTAATGGGTTGGGTCGCCTCGTGGTTGGAACTATGACGCGATCGGTTTACCTCGAAGAGTAGCAAGACCTTTCTGATCGACGCGTGCCTTCTGAGCCTCCCCATGTACTAGATGATCATTTTCTCCTTATGGAAGGAGTCCATGGTGCGTCCGATCGTGAAGTGACCCGCTTCTTCTGGCAAGGCGTAGACAACCACTAGAAGTACCATATGGTTAGGTGAGCTGACATGTGTCTCCCCACGCCGCTTGGCGGCTGGGGTATTATTGCCTTGCGATGTATGAATGTCTCTTTGATGTTCTGGTGGCTCTAGCGTATACTTAGTGAGGATGGCAGCCGTTGGTTGCAATTGATTAAAGCTAAGTACCTGCGGGGCCGCCCGCTGCTTACCTGCTAAACTAGAACTAGCCCCCAGCTCTGGTGGGCCATCTAATCGATTAAGCATGAGATTGGTCTAGGCCTTGCGATCTTGATTCACAATGGGGATGATACCTTTTGTTCGGCTTAACTCTTGAGTGGATCATACACCCCTCTGCCCCTCCTTCCGAAATCTCTTTGCAATATGCTTGGACCCAAAGATTTTAGTTTCTGTGGCCGGGGCCAATGGGCGCAGAAACCTCTCGTTCCAACGTAAATATGGCTCCTTAGGGGAGAGGGTTTGTACCGATCTCCTCGCCATGTTGTCGTCCAAATCGTCCATTGCGGCCCGACGGCTTCTCCTGGCACCTTGCCCCGTCTGGGCACTATTCGGTGGCCTCGAGCTCCGTTCTCTCTATATAACTCCACCCTTTCCCTGCCTTGATCACTCGTGGAAGGCCCCCCTATGTCATTGAAGACTAAAATTTTTGTTTCGCAGCTTCTCCAGAACAAGCTGCCGTCAGAGATAGAGATCCTAAATATGCAGGGGACGGGTGATGGTTTTGCCTCTGTGTGGTGTCCTAGAGATAGGGACCCACATTTTCTTCTCCTACTTGGTGCCTAGGTTTATGTGGCAGTATGTTCGTGAAGCCCTAGGGCCCGAATGGGAGGCTGCAGACCCGACTGAGTTCCTATAGGATTGAAAGGGGTTTGTCTAGAGGGGGGGGGGGTGAATAGACCAACTAGCAAAATATTGACCAACTAAAATATCTATGGTTTAAGCTAGAGGTAGCACAAGATAGATAGGTCAATACACAACAACACATGCAATGCTGCAAAAAGTAAAGCATCAGAAATCAAGCATATGAGAAATTGCATGAAAGTAAGTTGGAGAATCGTAAACACGAGAGACACCGATGATTTTTATCCTGAGGTTCCGATAGTTGGTGCTATCGTACATACTCATTGGTGGAGGCTTCAATCACTTAAGATAATGCTCGCGAGAGTCCATACATGGCTCCACTCATGAAGGGTCCACGAAGAAGAAAGCTTGCCGACCTATCCCACTGGACCCACGAGCGACTAGCCTCACTATGGGTAGATCTTCACGAAGTAGGCGATCTCCGAGCCCGTACAAACTCCTTGGATTCTTCACACGTTGAAAACTTCCAAGCTTCTCGATAGCCAAGGTAGGAGGCAGTCCATCCTCCAAAAGGTAAAGAGTGAACTGTTGATGAAGAACTCCTTGCCCTTGTGCTTCCAAAGATCAATCCCACATCACTCAAACTAACTCACAAAGATTTTTCATGTGGATATGAAGTTGGTTTGGGTGGAAAGCTATGAGGTGTTGAGAGATAAAAGATTCATGGTGTAGAATGGGTATGAAATTATCTCAACAAAAGATATGGGCTCTTCTCTCTCAAACAAAGTATATAGGAAGTGTAGGCTAAGTCTAGGTGTTCTCACTATGAGCGGGTTGATAGGTGGGGGAGGATGGTATATATAGGCTTCACCAGAAAACCAACTGAAAGGGCATGTGCCCTCATGCTTGGTTTTGGTAATTGATGGCAATCTATATGGACTAATGGTTTCCTTGAGTTATACTTTAAGGTTTGTCCATAGGAAACACTTGAAAATCATATGTTGGCTTCAAGGATGAAAGTTGAAGATTACGTGTTGACCAATGTGTTATTCATGGAGTTATTCAGAGATTGGTCAGGTTGATGTGTGCAAGTTCAAGAGGAGCATCATGAAGATATCATATGCTTGGAGCTTGCCGATCATATGGTGATAATGGTCTTATGAAGATGTGCCTAAAAGAGGCTCATCCATAATGGAGTATGGGGGAGCAATTTACTAGTCTTCATCGAGCCGACGGAATCAAGAAAGATGTTCCAACTTGAGGCGGGCATGATCGTCATCATCAAGCTCAAGTGGATCATGTGCAAGACAAAGGTTTAACCTTGATAGGTTTCTAGTTTACCGGACTCATGGTATTAGTTAGGAGACCGGGTTAGGCTAGGCCGCATCGTTCGTGGAGATCTCAAACCTTTGCATCCTTGGCATCATCTTTATTGGTTCTTTTTTGGCTTTTCTATTTTTGAGGTTTGGAGCTTGTGGTCTTCTTCTTGACAAACTCGTGTTCATCGAAAACGGATTTCATATGCATCTTCTTTTGTGTTTTTCGATGTGGGAGATTTGTCGATTCTTCTCGGTTAGGGGTTTCACATCTCTATTTGTTTGGCATTTCTCCCCAGCCTCTTCTGGATATTTCCAGACGTGATTAGGCAGCTCTGTTTGTTAGCTTTCCATAAAGCTTGAGTTTGCCTCAATCGGAGTTCATTTGTAGAAGTTATGGTTGTTCAGGTTTTCTTGTTGTTGGCAGTTCCTGCCGGGTGGTTGTACCGGTCGGGTGGGCCAGTTGTACCGCCCTTGTCAGGGTGCGGTACTACTAGGCCAACTACCAGTGCCACTACCGGGCGTAGTGGCTTTCTCTTCTGACCTCGGGCCGGTGGCCGGGCGATGGTACCACGGTTGTACCGGTGAATGTATATTTGCCGCTACTACCGGGTTCATGGCCGGTTGTACGCCCTTGTCAAGGTGCGGTACTACCGGACCCCGGACCAACTCACTACAAGAAATATGTTAATACACGACGCTCTATTTTCGTCATTGTATCGTCATGGTTTTTAATTTACGATGATTTTACGACGAAAAATTGAGCGTAAAAAACGAGGCGTCAAAAATTGAAAACAACAACGTTTTGGTCGAAATCGTCGTAACTCTTACGATGATTTCTAGATCGTCGTAACCTTTACGACAATCCTAAATCGTCAGTGGCGATCTAGCCCAATCCTACGTGGCGATCCTATGTGGCAAGATTGTGACGAAACCAAATCCTCATAAATGAAAATCAACCCAATTCGGTTAGGTGGTTTACATGGGCCAAGCCCAATAATTCAGCCTATTTATATATTTTTTATCAATTTTGTTCCATTACATGGGCCAAGCCCAACATACCAGCCTTTTTATTTTGGTCCATAGGCTTTTTCGCTCAAAAAAATCGGATTTGTTTTTTCTTCTTCTAAAAGATGGGCCCATTAGCTAGATGTGTCCCCGTTGTCAGATTATGGCAAGTGGGTCCTAGCAGTCAGGAAGATATTCTTTATGTTTTGATTTTCAAATAAATACATAAACAATATTTGAATCAGAATATACAGAAAATATAAGTTATACTTCAAACACATCACAATCAAACACTGATCAGATCAGGTTTATACCATCAAGCCATCAATGTCACAGTATTTCAAGTGAACCAGTAATATTAGAAATGTAGAATTTACACAACAACAAAACAATCCAACATTATAATCCACAACCGTCTCAGATACATTACACTACATAATAACAAGATTGCAGTCTTCGGACGTTGCAAATTCTCCTTCGGACGAGCTCGCCATTACCCCCATGCTTATGGTAGATCTGATTATACAGGATAACATACATGTGAATACCAAAACAGATAAAAAAATTTAACTACCAACTAACAATTTAAAGATGCAAGCAAGTATAACCAGCAACATATGGCGTTGTCAGCGATAAGAAGGAAATTGTCTCACCTGCAGCAGCTATAGTGGGCAGCAGGAGAAGTTGAGGAAGGTCGATAGCAGGAGCATCTCAGGGACATGGTCAGGGCAAACAACCAGACAGCAGCAGCAGGTTCGTTGCGCCCACGGACTGCCTACCGTCGCGCACCCTCACAAATACACCAAAAGAGGTGGCACCGCAACTCAGTAAAAGGAATAGAGTATGGTTATCTCACAGCCGCAGAAAAGAGTAAATAGGTAGTTTGACAGCATGAAAACAATAATTCCAAGAGTTGCTTTTACATGATTATCTATATCTATAGTGGTTAATTATTTATTCTGCAAGAAACCACCAAATTTCTGCAGAAAAAAACATGTATCCAAATAAGTAACAAGCTGGTTCATCTTATCCCCGAATAAAAATCTCACTCAAATGAAAGCAAGCAATCGAACATTCACACAAAAGCCTGATGTATGAGCAATCATAAAGCAAGAGAAAATTCCATAGTTGGGATAAACAAAATCCCCAGATCTGGCTCTATCACTCCCTGCAAACTGCAGCACTACAAAAAAACAAATACCAAGTACTTGGCTTGTGTGATTGACTGAATGTAAATTACCCATCCACGTGCCACTAGGAACAATATCTTAAATTGTACTTTCAATATGTAAAGCGAGATCTGATAGACATTGTTGTTTACTGTGCTGATAGAAACTATTAACATGAATTAGCTAGATTATTGTCCAGATCTAGCTTCATGTCTACATATGACACCACTGAATATATGCAGGGGGGCGATCAAATCGACAACTGATGTAAGACTTACATAATCAACAGAAGGCAACACAGTTGCAACGCGGGAATGCAGCATGGGCTCCTTTGGATCTACGGGGCAAGAGCGAGGTGGGGATCAGTGGGCATATAAAACCAAGTAAAAGACGCATAACTATCAGCAAACATCAAATTTGATTGAAAGCAGTACCAAATAACTGACAGCAAGCTCTTGTTGCCAAGGCAAAAAAAATGCTACCAAGGGATATTTGGTGTGTCCTAGCTGTCTAGTGGGATAATTCATATAAAAAAGAAACACTTCTTCAGAATATTAAGGCACAGTTGTGGGGTCAATCTGTGAACAGTTTTTGCATTTTTGTTCTAGTAAGCTCGCTCCGTCCATATTAAAAAAACCCAACGGTGTCAATCTATGAACTGACACTCCATCTTACTCAGGCAAGAATGCAGCAGCACGGGTAGTAGGTTGAACCCTTAAGGGCACACAACAAAATCCCAAGTCAACAAGGTTATCTAGCAAGCAAAGTTTGTTGCTGCTAATCTAATCTCTACTCAATATTGAGTGCTTATATTCAGTTTGCTGCTGCTAGTCTTATCGTAAAAAATGAATGCTTATACTGCTGCTGCTACTCTAATCTCTACTGAATATTTTCAAGTAGTAAATCAGTCTTACCTTCCTAGTCTAATATCTATAAATAATGTTGTCAAACAGTGTCAAGGTACCAACATACCAATGGTACATACATGATACACCATAATATAGTTGTTACATTTCTGATTTAAAAAGTATTTACTTTAAGATGCCATTTAATAGTCAGCCAGAAATTGACAAATCCGGATTAGTGTCAACTGACAAACCACTCAAGTGTAATCATTCATGCAAACTATCCAAGCGGTCCAGAAATTTAAGAGTAAGTTATGTCATGAGGGGAGTTACCTAGTTAATACTTGACGCGATCTTGACCAAAGAAATTTCCTTCAAAGCAACTAGAAAGGCAAAAGATCTAACATGCAAGGTCCATGGACATTTAGTTCCTCTCGAAAGAGCTATGCACCAAAGAATCTTGCCATGAGTGTGAAATCAGGAATATAGTACCAACCCAAGATAAAATGCATACAAGCATTATGATAGGGCAACAATGATGTCGAAAACGCTCCTGATATTATGAATCCAATTAACTTATAACAAATGGCAACACTCAAATTTTAGTCAATGAAAGTGAAATACAGGAACCACCACATCTAGAAGTGTACTTTATTTCCAGAATATTCTACAGTAACACTTTAGAATATTGTTTTGCCTAAGTTACTTCTTCAATTTTCATAGAGATGAAAATTGATATAAGAACCGAAGAAGATAACATCAGCTTACTCTTTGCAGCACTTGGAGGAAGCATGGAGCCCTTCAATGGAATTGAGTACCCCCTAGCACACAAGAATAGTTTGTTGAATTCCAGAGAAATGGTTTTCTATTGAAAAAAAGGTAGCTAGATACTAGCAATATAGTACAAGGAGGAAAGTGTTATCTTAATAATACTTGGAGTCTACAATAGAAAAGAGCACTTGGAAAGTTGGAACTGACTGAGAAGTGACAACTAAACTGTTTGTTCGACTCTAGACATCTATAAAAATGGTGATCATTTGTGTATGCTCAATTGCTAATTATTACTCGTGGTGTTGGTAGACTGGTGATCAGTATTAGTTTGTACATTAGTAGGATCAGTAGTAGTTTGTACATTACTAGGATCAGTAGTAGTGTACCTTACTAGGACATCCTGGTGTTACATTACTAGGATCAGTAGTAGTTTGTACCTTACTAGGACATCAATAATTTTTCTTGCTTAGTAGTAACATTACTTAGTCAAGGCACAAGTAGTCCTAACATACCATACGAGCATACATATATCTATGGTACAAGCAAACACATCCTGCCAAGTCTTCTAAACCATTTAGCGAACCTAGCTACTTCTAGGGATAAGAAACCACGTCCAACGCCATTGCCTTGGGCATCATATGACAGGGTTTGAAGCTGAAGCACCATTCGAAGCAACTCGCTACAAGTAGGAGGAGCAACCCAGCGCAGAGGATTCACTGAATAAATAATAGACAGACAATACTTAGCCTTTTATCTCTGAATATTGAAAACAAAATAGTAACTTTCAGTTAGTGAGAAAACGTTGAATTATCTCTGAATATTGAAAGCTGAACATATGGAAGGGTCATTGAAAATATGTGCTAAGCAAGGATTAACAATTGATAAAAAATAACCTTGTTTCTTAAGTACAAGTTAGGAAAAAGTTTATTAAAAAGTCATACATTGAAGAAATTATGTGAGGCAGATAAACAAACTATACAGCTGTACTACGACATGCTAGGAATAAACACCAAAAAAACTTATTAACAAATGTGAGGAACAATACCTATAATTAGGCTTCTCTGCACTATAGAGTTGGATATTTTCATGAAATCGCTAGACTATCAGCAATATCAATCAAGATATAGGTTTACACAGATGTTTCATCGAACTGTACAATGCATCAAAATTCAAACCAGCCTATTGTTTGCAGCCAACGTCATATAGTAATATTGTTATTGAGTAGCACAGCTGGATTTCAAGAAGCATAAATTCCAAAATTGCATCAGTGTATCACAACATGGTTGATCAGAACTTGAAGTAGATCAGTTCTAGTACCTCCTCTAGCATCGTCTATGTGCCGAGGTGGAGGCCACCGCCTACAACACCTCCTCGCCATCGTCGAGCACGTCCAGTGTCTCGCCCAGGCTCACCCCACACGTCCAGCTCACAGGGCACAGGTGGAGACCAGAAAAACGCCCATGCATGTCGCCCGACTCACTTAAGGTACTCCAGCAGACACTAAAAATTCAGTGGAGTACTCAACTTTAGCTAGCTCAATCAATTTAAATCCAGTAATCAGCTATAACAGATAACTCCACTAGTACCAAGATCGAAATGGTATGCTCATTTTCTGAAGTTCTAGTCATACAATTGAAGTGTCGTACCATTTAAGTGAATCCTAGATAATTTTAAACACATCACATCAGACAGTATGCAATTTGGCAACTTGGTCGTTCTACCATGTAGTGTATACAAGATAAATTTTCTAAAGATAACACAGAAATTGTACAGAGCATCAGGTATATCAGGCATACTGCTATATAATATAATTAGAAGTCTACCCACTCACAGAAGATTAGCTAATATTTCTGAGCTTATTGATGTACATAAATAGAGATGCATAAATAGCAAACAGTAAATTTGAATAAAAATACAGGATAGGCAAACTGAAAATCATAATTCCTAGATCTCACTTCAAGTAGTAAACATACTTTGCCTCTGTTGCTAAACACACAATTTTGTTTCAATCAAGAAATATTAGTCAACACCACACTAGTATATATCAACAATTCAGTGTATTGAGCAAATAAATATTAACACAAACTGGAGCATACACAGAAAACACACATCAGAGGGAGCCATCAATTTGCAGTTCTTGCATCGATAAAAAACACGCATGCAATGTGAAGGGAGATAATAGAAAGATGAGTCGTACGCGAGCGCACATAGCTGACTGCTCTAGCAAGCCGCCTCCGCCCAGAAACCACCAGCCACTCAAGAACGGCATGCACACTGGTCTTCCGCCCCTCGAGTGGCTGGCTGCATCTGACACCCACGCACCCTGACCGGCCCCGCCGTTGCAACGAGGCCGGATCTTCTGCCACACGCGCCCTTGCCGGCTTAGCTGCCGCATCATGGCTCGCCCTGAAGGGAGGCACCGGTCTCGCCCTTTACGCACCGGCGACATCGCACGGATCCGGTCGCCATCTTGGCACTTTCTGGGGCATCGCACCAGGTCAGAGGAAGATGACGAGATGGGGAAAAGAGATAGGTGAGTGAGAGAGACGTCACCGGTGTGGATCTGGAGAGACGAAGACGCCACCGGCGTGGATCCAGTGGCGAGACGTCGCTGATGGCTTCTCGCCCCTCGTTGGTTACCCCAAGTGGAAGGTTGAGATGCAGCGTAGCGGTAATTTCCCTCAGTAAAGATACCAAGGTTTGTCTCCAGTAGGACTCAACGATAAGTACGATAGGTTGCAACGGCGCCAGAAATTATTCTGATGCGTGAGTTGTCGTGGACCTGCACAAAACAAATAACTTTGCTCCCAACGAGTTCAGAGGAGTTTTCAATTCCTCCGGCCTTGTCGTTTACAAAGGATCAAACGCAAGAGATAAAAAGGTACTAGTAAAAGTAAAAACAGAAAGGTAAATAGTGGGTGTGAACAATGGTATGAAGATGGACCGGAGTCCCGTGATTTTCACTAGTGATGTCTCTCTCCCAAAAGACGATAAAAATGCTAGCGAGGTAAACAAATCACAGTTGGGCAATTGACAGGATTATGAAGGCACCGCAATGCTAACTATGCTGCAAAGAAAGGAAGGTCTCAAAAGAAATGGGCAGTACGCCAAGGTAAGTAGACCGAAATCCATCTGCATCTACTACGAATCATCCACCTTGAGATATCTATCCAGAACATCTCGCTGGTATTAAGTTGCGAATCCCACCCAAAGTGTAAACTCAAAGCAACAGACAACTGCATTAAAAGAACTTTGCGTAAAGTAAACAATTCTTGCACCAATAGGCACAATCACCGTTGTTTTATCCCTGGTGGCAACAACACATCCCCTAGTCTCATGTTTCTGTCACTCAAGCTAGACATCAGGGGGCTGAACCCACAATCGAGCATAACGCTCTCTCTTGGAGTTGCAAGCAAATAACTTGGCCAAAGCAAATACTGCAACGGAGAACATGCAAGAATTTACTCAAGAACAAAATATAAAAGGGCAAACCAAATATATTACTCATCACAATCTGAACATAGTCTCATAATCCATCAGATCCCAACAAACTCAGCATAGCAACAGCAGAAAATTACATAGGTGTCTCGATCATGTGAGGCAGCTCACGGGGTCTCGAAAGTGAAAGCACAAAAGAGGGAGAGGACATCACATAGCTACTGATCACGGACCCATGGTACAAGGGGGACTACTCACGGCACATACGGGAGGCGTCCATGGCTATGGATGGTCTCCCGGAGGGGTGATCTCCTTCCGGCAGGGTGCCGGGGCAGCTTCTCCAGGCATCCCCGATCTGAAAACGGCGGCGGCGGCGGAACAGAGAGGTTTCCGCGAAAAAGAGTTCTTTTTTAGGGGTTTCTACCCCGAGGGGGTTATATAGGCGAAGGGGGGCGTCGAGGGGCCACCCAGGGCAGCCAGGAGGGTGCCTGGCGCGCCCTAGGGTTGGGGTCGCGCCAGGGACCCTTCTGGCTCCCTGGTGGTGGTCCCGGCTCTCTCCCTTGGTTATTCCGGAAGCTTCCTGCCCGCTGATTTTTAATATAATTTTTGCGGAATTTTTTGGGCACTTTAATCAGCCGGAAAACCTGAAAAACAAAAACAACAGAAAACCAGAAGCTGGCAACTGGGTGCACTGAGTTAGTAGGTTAGTCCAAATTGGTTTAAAAGTGTAATAAAGTTCAACCAAAACATGGCAAAGTCACACAAAACATGCATGGAGCAAGCAGAAATTATAGATACGTTTGGGACGTATCAACATCCCCAAGCTTAATTCCTGCTCGTCCTCGAGTAGGTAAATGATAACAAGCATAATTTCTGTGCTGACATGCCACACAACCAAATAAGGACTGCTAAGTAAAGCAATCAAAGCATGCAATTCAATTCAAGTATTAACAGGCAAGAGTCTATATTGGCATTAACACAAGCAACAAAAGAACAAAAGGTGCAAGAGCTCTTGTTGTCCGTGACTCGAATGTCTCCAGATGGTGTTTGCGTGCAAGCAAGGGACTGGGAAGAAAGAGAAAAAAGGTTGTTGAGAACAACTATCTACTAAAGTTTCACAGTTAGTCTCCTTTGGATTCTTATCTGGATCGTCCCCAGACCACTAGCCAGGTACAAGTCAAACTGATCCACTCCCTTTCGATATTTTGAGCACTCATGCAATGGATGAGCGTGAGCAAGAAAGTTGACACCTAAAAGGCGAAACAGAAAAAGGGTGGAGGAGGAAGACAAAAAGGTGTGTGAAAGGCTCACATCAATGAGGACAATCATAGGCAAGAGAAGGCCATATGATGATATGATGTGAGGAGTAGGGATTGCCATACAACGGATGCACATGTGAGCTAAAATCTCTCCAATGGAACTAGTGGGGGTGCATCTAACTTGCTTGCTCAAGAAGACCTAGAGCTCGTTTGAGGAGGCTCATCATTGGAATATACAAGCCAAGTTCTATAGTGTAAAAGTTCCCCACATAGCTATATGCATGATGATAATCTCTATGGAGTACAAGGGATAGAAGATGAAGTACTAGTGTGGATCTCTCAAAAGGAATAGTAGTATGCCCCCTTTTCTCTTTTTATTTTTCTTTTTCTCTTTTTCTCTTTTTTTTGGTGGCCTCAATGGCTCTTTCTATTTAACTCTCATTTTTCCTCTTTGGGATCTTTGGATTTTGTCCTCTTTGGGATCTTTTCCTCACTTTAGGGGCAATACTCTATATTTTACAAGAATATAGGAGATCTTTCACACTTTACAAAGGTACTCACAAAAACAAAATGTAACTAATCATGATGCAAATGTATGCCTCTGCCAGGATAGCAGGATATGCAATGATACTAGCGCGTCATGTAGCAATGATTAGGGCAAGGCCCAACTAGCATGCGGCTCATCGATCAAGCAAGTAGCATGTATGACATGAGGATCAAGTCATGAGAGGGTGGATGTTGCATGGCAATGTATCTCGGAAAGGCTATGGAAATTCCTTGTAGGTAGGTATGGTGGCTGTTTTGAGGAAAGATATAATTAGGCTTATGATGACAGAGCGTATCATGCCAAGGTTTTGGATGCACCGGCGAAGTATGCGCCAACTCTCGAGGTGATAAAGGGCAATGCACGGTACCGAAGAGGCTAGAAAAAGTATGGGTAGGTGGAAGTGTCAACTTTCGAATACTCACATTAGTCCGAAGAACTCATGCACTTATTATCGGTAACTCTCAATCTAATAGGAGGTTCACAAAGAGACAGGTACCCCGAGGAGGAGTGTATGGGGGTTTGGTTATCCTTGCGCATCCTCGACTCATGGTACGGGAGTGTACTCTAATATTCGAACCCTCCAGAGGTTAGTGATCCATCTAGTAGCTAGAGTTCTCAACAGGGGTTTTTGGTTTTCGAAAAACACACGGATTGCCCAAAATATGACATCTATCACTAATAGGCAAGAGCTCTTGACACCAAAAGTTCAAACATTACTCTAGTCAATACCTCAAAACTATTGCAAGTTACTACTTCAAAGAGAAAAGCAACTTTAACTACCTACTTTCTAGTCAAGACACAGAACTAAGTGCAACAGGCAAACTCTCTAACAAGATAAAACATGCAACCTATAGAAAGTTCAACCTGAAAAGAAAAGCTCTAGAAAAACTAAAGCACTACAGCTAAACAGATCAGCAGCTAAGAAAAGAAAAAGAACAACTCACAGCTAAAAGAAATAAGCATGCAAATCCTATGAGGAGTTCTAGTTCAAGTGGAGCGTGCTTCTCTCCCACACAAAAGAGTAAGTTGGGGTCTAACTTGTTACTACAACAAAGAAAGCAAAACAAACCTAGAAAAGTAAAGAGCGAGACGCTCCAAGCAAAGCACATAACACATGAAGTGATAAAAATATAGTGCAACGAAAGACAGACCGATGATTGTTGATGAAGAAGGGGATGCACCGGGGGCATCCCCAAGCTTAGACGCTTGATTCTCCTTGAATATTTATTGGGTGTGCACTTGGGCATCCCCAAGCTTGAGCGCTTGAATCTCCTGGATCTTCTTTCATCACCTTCCATCGCGCACTTGAAAACTCCCTTCATACATAACTCATTGTAGGCTGATTAGAGAGGTTAGTACCCTAATAAAATAATTTTCCTCTACTGCAAATAAAGATTTCCAGGAAGAGCTACTGTTTCTCTTGCCTGCCCAAATAAGTTTGCAAAGAAAAAGCAAGCTTAAGGATTGCAAAACTGCGAAAAGAAAAACTGGGGCAGAAGCTGAGAAAAACAGAACAACAGAGGAAGGGGAAATTTTTCGAGGTACTTCTGCAACTCAAATAAAAAAACTTTGAACAGGGGCTAGCAAGCCAATTGTATGGAGCATTTTGTCAAAAAAATTCAGATCAAAAAGATGATCTGGTGATTTATCGTGAATTTTCCCGTCAAGAAGACAGAATCTGTTTCTGGACAGCAAGCTCCATCTTTTGAACTTTCAAGCACTCTGAGGCTAAACTTGGCACAAAGCTTGAAAAAGAAAGATACGATGATGTTGCTACAGTAGTAACAATCATCAAGACCACTAAGAACAGAACAAAAACAAAAAGAAAAACCTAAATTCGTTGCGGGCTGCCTCCCGAAAGCGCTTCTTTAGAGCCATTAGCTAGGCTTAAAGCAGAAGATCAAGTTGCATCTATTGAACCATTACCATGATCATCAAAAAGCTCTTCAATAGTGCAACTAGTCTTAATAGGTTTCTCAAATAAAGGAAGAATAAAAATGCTTCTTGGAATAAAATCAAAAGGGGGGAAATCAGTTGGAGTTTCATTAAAATTAAAGATAAGTGTCTCCTCCAAAGTTTTCACGGTTTCAACTCTCTTGGCAATAGGTGTGCTATCTTTTGTTCGAGGAACCTTGGGTACGTAAACAGACTTAGGTTCCTTCTTTGCCGGAGTTTCATCCCTTTTAGTTTTGATTGAGGAAAAAGTAGTTCCTAAAGTTTCAATCACTTCCTCAATCTTTTCTATCCTAGAAGACTTTTCATCAAGGGTTTTGATAGTCTCTAAAGTTTTGATAATTTTCTGCATAGAGTTATCTAGCCTATTCAAATTCCCTTGAATCTTACGCTCCAACTCATTCATCCTATCAATGCTTGGCATCTCTAGCTCTATGTTTTCAAGTTTTCTCATAATGTGAGCTAAAGTAATGTCCTCTTTAATACTAGCAATAGGGAGACTTCCTACAAGATTTTCAATAGCATTAAGGGCTTCCCAAACTGGGGCCTCTGTGAAGTTTCCACTGATAGCAGTATCTAAAAGAAACCTATTCCAAGAAGTGATCCCAACATAAAAATTTCTAAGAAGGATAGCAGTGGATTGCTTCTTGGTGGCTCTTTTTTGAGAATCATTAATTCTATACCAAGCATCTTTTAAACTCTCACCACCTCTTTGAGTAAAGGTAAGCACTTCCGCCTCACCAAAGGCAAAAGGACCAGCCATAGTGGTAGCTACTGACAAGGTAACAGGTATTTTTTGTATTTTTGATTAGGGACACAAAAGTAAAAACTGAAAGGTAAACTAACAAGACTAAAAAGCAAAGGTAAAAGATAGCGTGTAACTCCCCTATTTTTGATACAGGAGTCCGACAACGGCGCCTGAAATTGGCGGTTATCAGGACTCACGTATTTGTACTTCCTTTGAGTCCCCGGCAACGGCGCCAGAAATTAGCTTGATGGCTTCTCGCCCCTCGTTGGTTACCCCAAGTGGAAGGTTGAGATGCAGCGTAGCGGTAATTTCCCTCAGTAAAGATACCAAGGTTTGTCTCCAGTAGGACTCAACGATAAGTACGATAGGTGGCAACGGCGCCAGAAATTATTCTGATGCGTGAGTTGTCGTGGACCTGCACAAAACAAATAACTTTGCTCCCAACGAGTTCAGAGGAGTTGTCAATTCCTCCGGCCTTGTCGTTTACAAAGGATCAAACGCAAGAGATAAAAAGGTACTAGTAAAAGTAAAAACAGAAAGGTAAATAGTGGGTGTGAACAATGGTATGAAGATGGACCGGAGTCCCGTGATTTTCACTAGTGATGTCTCTCTCCCAAAAGACGATAAAAATGCTAGCGAGGTAAACAAATCACAGTTGGGAAATTGACAGGATTATGAAGGCACCGCAATGCTAACTATGCTGCAAAGAATGGAAGGGCTCAAAAGCAATGGGCAGTACGCCAAGGTAAGTAGACCGAAATCCATCTGCATCTACTACGAATCATCCACCTTGAGATATCTATCCAGAACATCTCGCTGGTATTAAGTTGCGAATCCCACCCAAAGTGTAAACTCAAAGCAACAGACAACTGCATTAAAAGAACTTTGAGTAAAGTAAACAATTCTTGCACCAATAGGCACAATCACCGTTGTTTTATCCCTGGTGGCAACAGCACATCCCCTAGTCTCATGTTTCTGTCACTCAAGCTAGACATCAGGGGTATGAACCCACAATCGAGCATAACGCTCTCTCTTGGAGTTGCAAGCAAATAACTTGGCCAAAGCAAATACTGCAACGGAGAACATGCAAGAATTTACTCAAGAACAAAATATAAAAGGGCAAACCAAATATATTACTCATCACAATCTGAACATAGTCTCATAATCCATCAGATCCCAACAAACTCAGCATAGCAACAGCAGAAAATTACATAGGTGCCTCGATCATGTGAGGCAGCTCACGGGGTCTCGAAAGCGAAAGCACAAAAGAGGGAGAGGACATCACATAGCTACTGATCACGGACCCATGGTCCAAGGGGGACTACTCACGGCACATACGGGAGGCGTCCATGGCTATGGATGGTCTCCCGGAGGGGTGATCTCCTTCCGGCAGGGTGCCGGGGCAGCTTCTCCAGGCAGCCCCGATCTGAAAACGGCGGCGGCGGCGGAACAGAGAGGTTTCCGCGAAAAAGAGTTCTTTTTTAGGGGTTTCTACCCCGAGGGGGTTATATAGGCGAAGGGGGCGTCGAGGGGCCACCCAGGGCAGCCAGGAGGGTTCCTGGCGCGCCCTAGGGTTGGGGTCGCGCCAGGGACCCTTCTGGCTCCCTGGTGGTGGTCCCGGCTCTCTCCCTTGGTTATTCCGGAAGCTTCCTGCCCGCTGATTTTTAATATAATTTTTGCGGAATTTTTTGGGCACTTTAATCAGCCGGAAAACCTGAAAAACAAAAACAACAGAAAACCAGAAGCTGGCAACTGGGTGCACTGAGTTAGTAGGTTAGTCCAAATTGGTTTAAAAGTGTAATAAAGTTCAACCAAAACATGGCAAAGTCACACAAAACATGCATGGAGCAAGCAGAAATTATAGATACGTTTGGGACGTATCAGTCGCCGGCGTGGATCCAGGAGGCCTGCTCCCGTGGTGCCGCCGACCGGCATCCTGGCCTTCCCACGGCCCCCCGCTGTCCTCCTGCGCGAGTGCGCCCTTCCCGGCAGCCGTACCCGGCAGAAATCGATGATTTGAGCCACAGTGGCGCTCGCTCCATCCTTGAGCGTGACGAACGCGCATGGTGTCTCGCCCCAGTGGTCGTCCGGCCTGGCCACCACCGTCGCGTCGAGCACGGCCGGGTGGTCGAACATCACCGACTCCACCGTGGGAGGATGGCTGCGGGAGAGTGGGGAGGTTGGGGGCGAGCGTGCGGCTGAGTGAGAGGGTTCAAGAGAAGTGGGGGTGAGGGCGGTTGTGGGATTAGGGTTAGCGTGGGCCGTTAGATCATAAATAGATTAACGGTGCTTATCCATGATCCGTGGGAGCCCTGTTTCAACCAATCATATTACAGCACGATTTAAAAAAAATTGTAATAGGAAAACTCTATAAACTCCATGCTTGTGGTTGATTTTTGCCACATAAATCTTTGAAAAATTATATTCATTTATCGTACAAGTCACTAAAATATACTGGAGGAGGACAATAAGAAGTTTTCATTTTTGTTGAACAAAAAAGATATTTTTTGTTTTTTGAGTACCGAAAAGGGGTTTTATGTGAAGAAACTACCAAATATATGATAAATAATTGTACCAAAATATTTTACAAAATTATTAGACCATAATGTATGTATAATTGATCAAATAATTGCGTGTAAAATATTTTTCATACACCTCTCATAAAAATGATGAATCTCTGCCGATTCAGCGGAAACCGGGTCAAATTTGAACTATAGATGCTTCATCGTCTCCTCAAATTTTTTTTCCAAAAATCATTTTTAGGTACCCGAGTATCCATTTCATCAGAGTTTCGCCAATCACCCATAGAAAAGAACATCCAAGCCCACTATTTTGACCGTATTTTGAAACGGACATTAAAATTTCAAAAAATGGGAAACCTTTGCATTGCGTCATTGTATGTGGCCTGGCATCTAGGGTAAATAACAAACCTGGAATACATAACATTTCTTAAAAGATTATGCACAAAAATGGGCTATCATGAACAAAGAAGCTTAGCTTTAAGCCAAACGACCAATGATATGGCCACACTCGTGGGATAGTTTGTTGAAATGTGCCCATACTATGCACAATTGAGAATCTTAGGATAGTGAACAATGTTGTTTAAGGAACCTTTCATTTTCTTTGCACAAAAAAGGCATTTTCTATTTTCTGATTACCAAAAACAGGGTTTTTTGTGAAAAAACTACCAAATATATGTTAACAAATTGTAGCAAACTATTTTACAAAAATATTAGACCATATTTTATGTACAATTAATTAAATAGTTGCATGTAAAATCTTTTTCATACACCTCTCATAAAAAAGACAAATCTGTAACGATTCAGCTGGAAACCGATCAAATTTGTACTATAGATGCTTCATCGTTTCTCAAGATTTTTTCGAAAAATCATTTATTAGGTATCTTATAGCCTTAGGCTAGAATACACCGTAAATACATGGTATTTATTACCTTATAGCCTTAGGCTAGAATACACCGCGAAAAAAAACAATACATAAGTGGAGTCCCATCAACATCAACGGCAAAGTTGAGTGTAGACATCGTAACCCAACATCGCACCACTTACTCGTCGTATACAATCCTACAACACCGAAGGTTGCAGCCCAAAATGGGTCAGTACTCTGAATGTACAGCAAGTTACTCTCAAAAGAATATATAACAAACATATCCTCTACATGCAATACTAAGCTAGCTAACTTAACATATACCAAGCTATGATTACTATTATTCCTTCTTCAATCTAACATATGCAATGAAAAACTTAGGGGTTGTCACATTATTTGAACTTTTATTTATGTTAATATTATAATTACTATTATTTGAATATTAATTAATTATCTTTGTCCTTTTTAGTATTTTTATGTTAAAATGTATTTTTATTTATTGAAATAATAATTAATTCCACAAGCAATAATACATTTAGGATTTTTTTGAATTAATGATAAGTTTTAATGGTGATCATTATTGGCTATTTTCTATGAAACATCTACCAAATCTTTGTTGCAAAATTATACCAAATCATTACAAAAAAATATTAGACAATATT
This sequence comes from Bromus sterilis, assembly GCA_950022295.1. Taxonomy (NCBI): domain Eukaryota; kingdom Viridiplantae; phylum Streptophyta; class Magnoliopsida; order Poales; family Poaceae; genus Bromus; species Bromus sterilis. The sequence continues at coordinate 444,928,491 of OX465595.1, read as the reverse complement.
GTATGTACAACTGACCAAATGGTCGCATGTAAAATATTTTTCATACACCTCTCATCAAAATGACAGAAATTTTCTGATTTAATTAGATAGAGGATGTTTTTCTGATGATTATTATTATATAAATCATTTTCGAATGAATTATGGTTTATTAAATATTCAATTTCAAAGTTTATTGCATTTTCTATAATTTTTGATAAATTGAAAATCCAATGAATTATTATTTTACTCAGTGGTTAGCCAGTGTCATTGACTGTGGGGTCTAAAACTGGGCCTCTGCTTCAGAGAGAGGGTGTGGTTTACGGAGAGACTATAGTGGGCTTCGGCCCACTATAGGTAGGGCTAGATTTTCTTTTTTTCATTTTTCTTTTTCGTTATTTCGTCATATTATTTTCTGTTTTTAGTTTGAAATGAAATTAAAATTTTAAATTTAAATCTCATAAATAAATTTAAATCTCATGAATAAAATTAAATATTATATAATAATTCTCCTAATTTGTTTGGGTTTTTATTGAACTTCTATTTAGGTTAATACTATTATTACTATTATCTTAATAACAATTAGTTATTCGTTCCATTTATTGATGTTTTTAATAAATACCTTCTTCTATGGAGGTATTTTTATTTATTTACATTAGAATTAATTACTGAAGCAATAAATAATTTAGAATTTGTTTTATTAATGCTAAGTTTTAGTGGTGATCATTATTGGTTATTTTTTGAAGAACCTACCAAATATTTGTTGCAAAATTGTACTAACCCATTTTTCAAAAATATTACACCACATTTTATGTACAATTGACCAAATAGTTGCATGTTAAATGTTTTTCATGCACCTCACATAATAAATACAAAATTTTGCCGATTCAGTTGAAACTGGTTCAAATTTAAACTACACGTGCTAGATAGTTTGTTTTTTATTGTTCCCAGCATTCATTTATAGGAAATAAGTAGTTATTTCATCATAGATCCACCAAATGTTTTTGAAGAGTAACACCTAGAAACGAACGCTCAATAGATGGATGAAGTGGGATCGAATGGACCCCACGAATGATATGTAAGCATAGTTAGAACAGGTTACAACGTTATTATAATCGTCGTAAATGTCACGACGATCTAAATCTGTCGTAATCGACTAAAAATAACCTCGTAAACTGTGTGGATCAGTTTACGACGATTTCATCTGATGCGATTATGACGTTTTTAACTCACATCGTCGTAACTTTATAGGGATTTGACCCCCCTCGGACGGTCTACGACCATCTTGGGTGAAATCGTCATAGAGTTATGACGAATTCATCCATGACCACGTAGAGAACGTCATGTACGAGCATATTTCTTGTAGTGACTACTGGGCAAAGCCCCTTTTATCATCTGACCAAGGCCGGTGGTGGACCGGTGGTGCCGTGGTTGTACCAGTAATTAGCTAATTACCGGTACTACCGGGCGGGTGGGCGGTTGTACCGCCCTATCCATTTTACCACCAGCTAGGGTTTCTCGAGAATGTGGGATGCTCAGGGTGGACCGGTTGTACCGGCCAGTGCAGGCCGGTTGTACCGATTATGTGCAGAAACACACATAAGTGTCAGATTTCATGGGGACATATAAAAGGGGGTGTTCTTCCTCCTTTGTCCTTACGGTTCTTGAGCTCGTTTTTCACCTCCATTGTTGACCTCTTCTAGCCTGAGATCTCTCTATCCCTCCCATGATTCTTGCTCCTTTTGGAGGGAAAAGAGAGATGAGATCTAGATCTATATTGTCCATCAAGTCAACTCTCCTCTTTGTGAGCAGAACCTTGTGGATCTAGACCTTGGAGTTCTTGGAGTTCTCTTTGTTCCTCTTCTCATATCTACATGAAACCAAAATGCAACTCCATGCAATGGAGATGAAAACAATAGCACAAGGCGTCAAGGCAGAGGAAAGCAGGTCAAGCATGCAATACTTATTTACTTTTCGATTAGGTGATAAGAAATACCTAGATAAGAAATACCAAATTCATACAATTGCACCACAGATTAAACTGCATTTCACAATCATGTCTTCAGTTACTTGCTAGAAATTTCTTCAATAATATTGGATGAAACTCATTTGAGTAAAGGTTTAGGATTATCTTGCAGGCTTCACGCTACTGCAGGAAGGAGCAACAAGAACAGATTACACATGACATATAACGTAGTCTCAAGAAAGATCTATAACCAATCATGTTTTTGTTAGCTGAATGACCAATCATTCTAAATCGATATAACTTCCAGTAATCATTCATGTGGGAAAAAGTTACAAGCAAGGCAAGTAACCCAAAGAGGAGATTCAAGAAAAAGCTAAGCAACCCAAATATCAGATTATCAATCATGATAAACCATCAAGGCTAGAAAGGCAGTGTTAAAAATATTGATATATGAAAAAAAAGCAAGGCATGCAGTAGTGGAAAACCAAGCAAAGATACATCATGTACTGTACCTTACTATGTTCCCCACCTGAATATAATGTTAGGAAGCTAATTTCTGAAGATGAGATAAGTCAGGTAGATTTATCCCACTCTATGCGAGGTTGCAAATGGCCACACTGAAATTAAGTTTACGTATTCCTCCAAGGCCAAGTATCAGGAAATCAAATATCCCCTCTGTATTCATTAGGACCAACAAACATAAAACTATTTCCATAAGCTAATATATACGGTTTAGTTATCACCAATCAAACACATGAATAATTTTAGTCGTCCACGAATATGAACCCCACTGTTACAAGTTTACAACCAGTTACAAGTTAGTGGTGCAGAGCTCCAAGTACACATGCCTTTGCTTAGTGCTTACCATGCAAATAGGAACTCCTTATCTTGCAGCTCTCATCTCGCTTCCCAAACAGAAGAGAGGCGTGATGCATCTCAAAGTATCTAGGTGATTACAATTGACAAGTGTGCACAGCCACTTTAATCTGCAGATAGCCGCCAGTATTTGCCTCACTGCCCCAGTGGTGTCAAGAGAGCAACATGCAACATTCATAAATAAAAGGTTCAGTTTTGCACAGGTTGAATAAGAGAACTTTCACACCATTCATATCACGTGAGAATTAACCTAACCACCCCTAGATTAATCTAACATTGAGCTGATCATCCCTATAACAAATTGGTATGAGAAGTTTAGCAAATCTACCAATATAGCTGCTCATGCTTCATGAAAACTTTCTTCTCTTCACCAATGCGTCCACTATGAGAGATGGGCAAGTCGATGTGAGATCCTTGAAACCTTGGGTTGCCACCACAGCATCCACGTCACCTGACATTTCAATAAATCCAAGGCAAGCATCCTTAAGCTTGTGGCAGTTATGTCGGTCATAGTGTCCGTGTTCAGATCCTCGCACATGATGCTTTGGCAAACGAGCTTGAGCCTATCCATGGCATATCTGTCAGCAGCCACTAGTAGAAGCCTGGCCATCTCAGTATCCATGTCTTTAGGCAAAGAGTCAGTATATATTAAATGGAGCAGGGCCTTGAAGATGGCAGGTTGCATGTCCTTGATGGTTATGAATTGCCCCGGCATCGCCTCCCTCATCGGCCCAAACAACTCCGCTCTTAGAACAGGCGAACGCATTGCGAGAACGAACCGATGTGCTTCAATGGTTTCTCCTTCAACAATGAAACTAACATCAAAACCCTGCTTTTCTTCCAGCAGCCTGCCAACATCCTCGGTCATGTCAGATGGTGGCATGTCGATCCTGGGGAACGGTTTGGTTTCGGTAACACGCGGCGTCTTGAAAACAGTGACAAAGCATTCGATCATCAGGCGATCATCCTTAAGGTAGCCGGATCCCTCGATCTCGCATCTTTTTTTGAAATAAGGAACGCGTGTAGCAAACACATTGTTGTCAGAGTCGCCGAAAATCCTTTTTGTTTTCCTTTTCTTGTCCTTTTTCTATTTTCGTTGATTTTCTGTTTGAAAAAATTAAACATAGTTTACGTTGAGTCATATTTTTCGTATTATCTATTAAATATATACATTGTATACACCATTTTTATCATGTATTTTGCAAAATGTTCACCAAGGTATTTTAAAAACATTTGTGTGTATATTTTTTACAAATATTGTATATTTTATACAATTGCATGATATTTCGACGTGTGTTAATAAAATACATCTTGTATTAAAATGTTCATTGTTCAATAAAACATTCTCATCATATTTTAAACAAAAAATCCTCGGTTATATAATCTATTTTTATTGTGTATGTAAATAATATTCATCTTCTAACAAAAATATGATCATCATGTATATATAAAATATTTATAAAATAAAATTCGCTCATTGCATATTTAATTTTTTATTCATAATACAATGCTCCTTTTTATGTTTGGAAACTTGCTCGCCATGTTTTTTTCTTATGAAATTCATGATTTATAAATTTTTAATTCTTGATATATATTTCTGATACACATCGAACATTTTTCCAAGATAGTTAAAGAATATATTTTTACACAATTGAAGAAAAACCAATACATATTGTTTCAAGATAAACAATAGACATCATTTCTTAAAATAACATACATTATGTATCTTGCGCCAACGTACCTAGCTGTAACGGCTTAATAGAATGGCTAACCTCTAACCCTTTTTAGGGGTTGACTAACTTTGGGCGTATGTGGGCGAGCGCCTGATTCCAATCGCAGGATGTGAGGTATAGCATCATCCTTTTCATTCACTCTCACACCCTATCGCCGTCTGCAGATAAATGAAAGTTTTATTGGGATGAGATGGAGCACAGTCAGCTATTAATTTTTGTTTTTCGAGGATAATGGGCGTCGGGGCTATATCTCACCCGTACTGATTGTTATTAGGAATTGCTTACGGGTTGGTCTTAGTGTTCCGGTCCAAGACTATAGCACTAGACTTTTCTAGTTTGTTACGTATTTTCTATTGTTGTAGCTTGGGTTTTTGTTTTTCTTTATTTTTAATAGATTTTGTTTTTTTTCTATTTTATTTTTTCCCTTCTTTCTTTTCTTGAATTTGGGTTTCTTTATTTTTTGTCAATTTCTTACAGGTTTTCTTCTCGTTCTCATCAATTTAGTTTTCAATTTTTTAAAATTCTATGAAGACATGTCTACATTTTTCATCATAACAAACAATTTCTGACATTACAGAAATTGTACATACTTTTTTTAATACAACATCAATATTTGACTATTCATCATCCTGGATGAGGATTAGTTATTCTTCACCCTCCCTCTATTTTTACATCAATGCACCGTGATTTTACATTCCATAAATTTTATCTGTAGTAGACAGTAGTTGTTGCACATGCCCCTTAGCTTGCTGTAACCCAAGATGTCGAACACATGTGTGGCCTGAGCCGTCTCCGTTGGGGTGCAGGTAGACACCGTCTTGCATGCCTCCATGTCGTGGCCGGCTGGGAGGAAGAAATGCCGTGACGACGACGCCGTGTGCTAATTAATCTGATGGTGTGAAACAGAAAAAAGGAGCATTTATTAATCACAGAGGAGAGGAAAGCGGAGGGAAGGAGAAGCAGGATACGGGGAGTCGATCGAACCTTGAGAGGTCCGATGGCGGCGGCACCGAGGATGGAGATGAAGCCGCCTCGAGTTTTCACGTTTTTTGGAGGAAGAAGAGAGACCTCGGAGTTACTGGGCCTGAGAGTTTCTGGTACACACACACACACACAGAGACGCACACCCACCCATTGTTGGGCCAGGCCATGTGTATACATTTCACCGGTGTTTTGGACGCCAGCTTTTCTCTTATATTTATGTGTTTCCTTCTGGTTTATTTTCTTTTTTTAGTTAATTTTAAAATTTCTGAGCATTTTTTTAATGTGAGATTAAAAAAAAACTCCAATATGTTTTGAATTTGAAAATATTTTTAATTTCATGATCAATTTCCAAATTGTGAATATTTTTAAAACCCATGAATTTATTTTGAATTTGTGAACATTTTTAAGTCAATGATTAAAAAAATCATCATTGTTTAAAGTTCATGAACTATTTTAAATTTCTGAACATTTTTCTGAAAAATACATTCTTTGAGTCTATCATACAAAGTAGTTGGTTTTTACTTGAGCAATCATCATTTGAATTTTTACATTGGTTTTCTATTTCAAGAAAATACTTTCTCCGTTCCGAATTTACTATTGTTGAAACAGATATATCTAACACTGAAATAGATTGGTTTTAGGAAATGCTAATATGGGAAGGGGGAAGTAGTACACAATATCTTCAAGAAAACAAGTGTCTATGAATAGGTGCATGAAAACGAAAAATGCTAATGTAGACCGAACTACATGTAGCTCGGTATTTTGAAAAAGTCGTAAAAAATATTTAATAGTTAATTTTTTTGAAATTTTTATGACTATACATACGCATGTATACGACATATGTACAGACTTTCATACCATTATACTTTAACACATCGCGTATGAAAAAATAAAAATAATTGATTTTAAATGAGCCTTTTTTTTGTTTTTGGGCTGATTTTTTTTGTGTGGAGACTGCATATTACAATATTTTCAAACAAAATTTTACGCGTTTGTGCGGAATACATATAAGTTTCCATTGAAAAAATCGTTTTTTTTACTTTTAAATATGTTTTATGAATATTTCAAAATACCGAGGTACATGTAGCTCGGTCCTCTGCACGGAAGCCTTATTTAGACGACGTAATCATGTTATAGCTAAATTTGACATCGAAGGAACCAAATAGAAGGGCTTGATGGATAGATCTTGAATGTGCTTTTTAACCAATTTTTTTTAAAAAAATAGAAGCACTCAAACCATGGGCGGTAGGCACAAATTAATATAAAAGTGAATTCACACTGCCAATGTATTGCAATGATATGAAGATGGAGTGGTGATGGTGAATATGTATGGAATGATGCCTCCTTGATGCAGAGTTAAGGCGGCAGAGTCCCTCTCTCAATTCCCCCCTTCGGAATCCTTTCGGAGGCTAGGGTTCTTTGTTTTGGATGAATTTTTGGTAGTTGTCGGCGTCTGAATCGGGATCTAATTTCACAAGGTTAAAGTAATCGATCAAACAGAGGTGGTGGCCCCTGGTATGGATGGTGGTATATGTGCGTGTGCCCGTACCGTGCGACATATTGGGCCACCATTGCTTCCTAGTTAGGCTTCTTCTCACAAATGTGTAGTTCTTTTTAGGTGATAACGATCATGTTAAATGATATGATTGTATCACATTTTTCTAGTGTTTTTTTAATTTAAACTTCATAATCTTTTCCTCCATGACAACCTAATGGAAACATATAATATTAGAGTGCGAACAGTAAAATTCAAAGAATTTTGTAACTACAAAACAAAATAAAATGGGTAAACTAACACAAAGTTTGGACTCATCATTGACCCAATAGACGGCTTACTTGGACTTGGATGTAGCTAGGGGAGAGTCATAGTGAATGCGTTCGGGTATAGTAGTGCATCCTTGTAGGGTTAAATCTATTCGAATAGTCGTGTTCCTTGTTATGGACGACTTGATGATTGATGATGTTCATTGACAATTTCAACTTAATGATCAAAACTTGTTAAAAAATTGTCAACAATGTGAGTGCCTTGTGGGTTCTTCTCATATGAGATTCAAGGAAAGGCTCGGCTGTGTTATGTTTGTAAGTAGGGTATATGCTCATCGTGGGTGTAATCATTGGGTTGCGTCACACACTGGTTGCATAGTTGGTACTTAAGGTCTCTCACCTTATCTCATTAAACACAATTATAGCATGTCACTTTAGATTGAATAGTGTTTGTGCCGCTAAACCACTTCCTCTTCTTTGAGACATGATGCATAATGTAGTGATTTGCATGAGTCTTGTGGAGTATGTCACGTACTCACCTTGCCATCAACAACCATTGTAGAGGATTACCACTTCACCTTCGATGATGATTCTAAACGATACTATATGGAGTACTTCGACAATCAATAGCTAGGAGATTCGTGTGGCAACCCACGATCTCATGGGATGGGATCGACATGCTTTCTTCTCAGCCTCTTTATGCATTTGGGTTTTGTTTGTATCCAGACTTGATATGCTTCGATTGGATGATGATTAACATGTATGTCATGTAATAATGTTATAATTTTACATCTTGAATCATGTGAGCTGTAATGCCCCGATCAAACCAACCGGTTAACTACCGATTCCATGTTCGGTACGCCTGGGATACAGACTGTCCTCACATACCAGCACTAGTCTTTTATGCACACTTTGTCCTCACTCGTGCGCACCCGGGATCAACTTCCCGATCGATCACCCATCCTCAAATCGCTTCACGCCAAGCACGCTTAACTTTTGAGTTCTTTGGAGCCAGGCTTCCGAAAAATAAGGTGCACCTTGATGATATGAGTAGTCTATCATTCTTATTGAGATCCTGGGGTTTTACATACACCACCCCTCAAAGGAACCGACGTCTCCGTCATCCTAGCAGGAACGTTCCCCTTTGACAAACTTTTGTGCGTGCCAGTTGCAGGCATCCCACATGTACCCCACGTAAGCCTTACCGATCGGCACATACACCGTGTAACAGCGAGGGGTCAGCTCTGATACCAACTATAACGCCACGACCAAACCAATCGGTTAACCGCCGATTCCATGGTCGATGTGCCTAGGATCCAGACTGTCCTTACATACCAACACTAGTCTTTTCTACACACTTTGTTCTCACTCATGCGCACACGGTTTCAACTTCCTGATCGATCACCCATTCTCAAATTGCTCCGAGCCAAGCACTTTGGAGTTCTTTGGAGCTGAGCTTCCTAAAAAGAAGGTGTACCTTGTTGATATGAGTAGTCTATCAATCCTGTTGAGATCCTGGGCTGTTACATGAGCGTAGTAGTATTATTGCATTTTCATAGTTGTGTTATAATGATATTATTATTGTTTCATACTGATCCATGCAATTGATGTCTACACACGCTTCCATTCTTGTAGACTATGTTGGGCCTCCAAGCACAGAGGTTTGTAGGATAGCAACAATTTCTCTCAAGTGGATGACCTAAGGTTTATAGAACTCAGGAAAGTAGAGGTTGAAGATGGTCTCTCTCGAGCAACCCTGCAATTAATATACAAGAAGTCCTTGTGTCCTCCACACACCTAATACAATGACAAATTGTATAGGTGCACTAGTTCGGCGAAGAGATGATAAAATATGGGTGATATGGGTGGCAAAGCAAAGTAATATAAATATGTAATAAAAATTACAGCAAGGTAGCAAGTAGTAAACGTGAGCACAAACGGTATTTAAATGGTGGAAATAAGGCATAGGCTTCATACTTTCACTAGTGGCAACTCCCAACAACATCAACATAGTCTAATCACATGATATTTCCACTAAAACATGTAATGGAGACGTACTCAGAGGTCATTCCTTTGTGATCAAGAGAGGACAAGAATCATGTAGGGCTATAAAAGCATACCTCAGAGTTCATAGTTCTCATCTATGGATTTCCCAATGTCATCGCGACCATCCAAATAGAGCACCACAATCACCACAATATATCTCAAGGATAGTCAAAGACAAGCACCAAGAGACTCTCAATCTTCAATCAATTCACAATAGAAGAAATCACTCACGAAAATATTCTTCTAATCTATGTCCAATAGACCCGCTGTCACCATGGTCTCGGAGATTATACTAGATATATACAAGTTAGCACATCAAATCCAATACATAGAAGAACGGGAAACATCATGGGGTCACCCTAGATTAACATAGCATATGATCACAATCAAGATCACATCATGGGAGAGAGAATTAACCACATAGCTACTGGTACAAGACCTCACCCCCGCGGAGGAACTATTCCCGCATCATCATGAGGAGGAAGCAGCGTCGATGGAGGTGAATCTGGGGGCACTTTCCATTCCCGGCAGGGTGTCGGAGAAAGAAATTTTGGTCCCCCAAAGCTTGTTGGCGATGACGGTGGAGATCGGAATCCCTTTTGGAAAAAGGAGTTGGATTTCCAGGATTTCCTCCCCTGGAGTAAAAATAGGGCCAAAGGGGGGTCTCGGGGGTGGCCGCACTGGACCAGGTGACCTGGTGGCGTGGCCACCCCCTAGGTCGCGCGGGAAGGTCGCCTGGACGGGGGGGGGGGGGTGACTGTCGTTGATATGTAACGGCAAATGCCATGGGGATGGCTAAAGAGGGGGACAGACCGAGGTTAGTGTCGCTGGTACCGGAATCGAGAATGGGAACACACGGTGAGACACCACGATGTACCCAGGTTTGGGGCTCTCCGTAGAGATAACACCCCTAGTCCTGCCGAGCTAGCTATATGCAATAACTCTGGCTACAATGAATGCTCCTTGAGCTGTTTGAGAGGAAGAAGAAGATGGCTCTAAGCACATCTCTCTCCAGGCTCTCTCTATGGTGGGTGAGATTGCAATAAGTGCTCCGTCGTCCCTCACGCAGGAGGGGTACCCGGGGCTCTTATAGGCCGAGCCCAGGGTACAAAGGTAAATATACAAAGGGGAGGGCCCAGCTATCAGCCTCAGACAAGGTAGGGACCTCACATCGTGTTCTCCCGGATGACCTGGTGTAGACTTGCGGCTCACCATACCGCTATCTTGTATACCTCGGTAGTGAACAGTGGAGCTAGAGACCTAGACATGTCGGCCTGTCCGCGTGATCGGCGCTGGAGGAGACCGCACGCCTCTAACAGTCCCGATCTTCAGGAATTGCGCATTGAATGCTCTTGTACCAGGTGTCCGACCCGACTGTCTTTCGGGCTTCTGGAGTCTTCCGTACTGCTGATTTTTTATATAATTTTTCTGGAATTTTCCAAGCACTTTTATTTTTGACATTTTCCTGCAATGCACGGACAACAACAGACAAAAACTGGCACTGTGCACTGAGTTAATAGGTTAGTCCAAATACATTGTAAAAGATATGAAAGTGCATCAAAACATATAGCAATATCACCAATATAACCATGAAAAAGAAAAAAATATAGATACATTTGGGGCGTATTAGCAATCATGTGTGCATGTGTTAAAATTGCATGAATCAGATGGTGTCAAATGCGCTTCCATACCTGACTAATAGCAATGAACTAGTTTGGGTGTGGTACAATATCTGGGTCTTACAACCTCCTGCTTCGTTTGACAAACTAGGCCAACCAAACCATGGTTTCCTACTTTAGCCACGATACTATCTGTGTTTATCTTCATACACCCATTAACATGACGCAACCAAGGAGTTTTCGTTGACGCTCGCCCCGCCATTATTCGAGTGGTTACCTTAGATTTCTTGGTAAAATCATTGATCTTTGAAATAAACTTGAAAGTGAAAAAAGAGTTCAGAGCAAGCACTAAAAACATCATCGTGTATTGCCTTTTTCTTTGCCTACCAAGTGGACAAAATGGAAACCACCATCTGGATGAGACTAGCATACGATAATGTGCCAATCATCGTAAAAATTCGCTGGTTTGCGATTGGTTCTTTTGCATCGACCATATATTCAGTCTAGTCTTGATCCACGAGATTCCACCCACACCATGAATTCATAAGAGAATGGAGCTAGGAGTATTCAATGCACAAGATACAACAACTCACATGAGATATATTCCAGTGCTAATGAACATCTTCAATGTGCAGACTTAGGTGTGCAAATCTCCACAAAAATATCTTCAATTTAGCTGGCACTTCAACATGCTAAAGAGAGATCCAACCAGTAGCCTAGGTGGTCGAGTCCAAACTTAATGCCCTTTAATCTAGCTAGTCCCCTCGTCAATGTTTAGTAGGCACAAGCATGCGATATGCTAATCTCACAAAACACCTAACGTGGCCGACGGTAGGAGGCCAAGGGCATGGGGGTTGATGGCACCGGGGACGAGGGCAAACCAAAAAACTACATTTTGTACTAAGTTTTTATACTTATGTCGATCTTAACTTTAACATGTAGTCTTACAAGCATAATTTTTTTATGGCATAGTTTAACCACACAAATATGTTAATAAATATTAGTTGATGTGTTATGTTTGTACTGAATATTATAGAAAAATAGTAAAGTATATTTTGTAACAAATGTTGAAAGCTAGAACTATTTTCTATACACTACATAATTTATAATCCCTCCGTTCCTATCCTAAATAAGTTTTGTTAGAAAATCAATATTTTTAATGTTGACTAAATATATAGAAAAATAATATAAACATCTATGATATCTAATAAATACAATATGAATATACGATTCAAAATGAATGTTATGATGCCATTTTGGTATATTTATGTCGATATATTTATCTACAAATCTAATCAAAGTTAATCAAATTTAACTTTTTTAAGTAATATACCTTATATTGAGGAATGAAGTGAGTATTATTTATGATAAAGATCTACAAAGATTATGAACAAATATCACACTAGTGGTTTCTAGTATATGGTTGGGTAAGAATGTGTATAGAAATTTTTAGAATATAAACTTGATTGGTTTCAGTGCAGAAAACAAAAAAAAATTCTAGCAACGAGAATAATCTACCCCAGGATCTATACTATGCAGATGTAAAGTAATGAAGTGAATCGGTGTTCATAACCTTGAATACCGAAAGCGGGAAACGTTTTCTGTGAACGTGGTTGATCTAGTCGTACAACCTTTACGACCTTCGAGCCATGTAGACGTGCCGAAAATGACAAGTGCCACATATGCACCTCATAGCTCTACACACATACGATGCAAACGAGGCTCTGGTTTAGAGAGCAGTGGAAGAAGATAAACTTAGATCGTGAATCCAACAGCATAACGACGTGTGTATGATCGTGAATCCGAAAATATCAGGTTTGCTCCGTTTGCGGAACAACATATGAGGGAGAGAGAGGGAGATGGGGAGAGGAGATGGGCAAATGAGGTTTGTGATGAGATGGGGTCCCTCCTCCTTTATTTAAAGGTTTGGGGGAGGGGAAGGGCTCCCTTCACCCCTTTGCTGCCGCCCCCACCTAGCGTTTGGGTGGGGAGGCACCCCCAAGGAGCCAAAGCCATTGAGGAGGCACCATCCCCCTAATGGGCCCAAAAGCAGACATTTTTTAATTATTTAAAATTCATATTTAATTCATTAACTATATACTAAAACATATTTAAATAACTTTCTGAACAATTCAGCAGCTCCAGAAATTCTTCGATACCTCTCCGGAATAATTCCGGTCTTCTCTCTTCTTTCTCTTATGACCCCAAATCCTCCTTAAGTGTCGTATATCCTTAAGTGTGACACCCTACGGTTCGGAAATGCTTCAGACAGGACCGAGACACTTATCTGACCGTTGACCAACAACGGGATCCAGAAACCCATGATGCCCCCCGTGCTTTCCACGAATTAATTTCACCGTTTGAACCTTAAACATCAAGTCATAATACCTTTGTCACAAGGATACATAGTTTGTCCGAGCTTTGATCTTCGATATCTTTATACCTAGTTCAATCTTGTTACCGACAAAAATATTTACTCATTCTCGTGATGTTACATCCCCGTGACCTAGTGATATGCTTGCAAGCTTAGCGTTTTTCCATACCGTTTTTGAGGTTTTTTTTTATTGTTTTTCTTCTTTATATTTCTAGTTTCTTTAAAAAATATCATTTTCTTTTTATATATTTTCAAGATCATCATCTTTTAAACATTCATAAAAATCAAGGTATGTGAAAATATTTATTTATAAACCACATGAAGATTTTTATATCTGTGATCACTTTAATAACTACTTAAACATTTTTATAGACGATGAAAATATTATAATAATTTTTTTAAATACACCTTGGAAATATTAAACACACATAAAAATATTTAAATACATAATGAATATTTTTCAACCAACTTTTATATTTTGAAAACCAACAATTATTATTTCTTAATTGCTTATTTCAAAATTATGTTTTCCTTTTACCTTATTTATTTATTTTCTTGCAGATCCTTTTTTATCATGTATTTCAAATATGTGAATTGTGTTTTTAAAAGTGTTTGCCTTGTATTTTGAAAATGTTGGTCTTGTATTTATACAAAATGTCTATCTTGTGTTAAGAATATATCCATCATGTAATAAGAATGTTCATCATAGTTATAAAAATGTTCAATCGTGTACATGCAAAAGGCCCATGGTATATTATAAAATATTCCTTGAGTAACTTAAGAAATGTTTAGGATCTATTTAGAAAATGTTGGCGTTGTTTATAAAAAATGGTAATCATGTATTTCATTAATGTATTAACTTATTTTTTAAATAGGTTTATCATGCAATTCTATAAAAATAATGTTTACCGTGTGACTAAACAATATTCAAATTTATTAGAAAATGTTTATTGTGTCTTTAAAAATGGTTCATCTTGTATTTCAGAAATGTCTTCATGTACTTAAGAAATAGTCATTTATTTTACAAAATGTTTAAGGTATATGTAGAAAATATTCATAATGTAACTAGATGATGTTCATGGTTTGTTTTAAAAATGTTGACATTGTTTCTATAAACGCTAATCATGTATTTAATTTTCTTAATTATTTATTATTAGAAAAATTCTCATAGCGTATTCAGAATATGTTTATTTTTTCATATGGATGAATTTTTGCCCATAATTCTTTTGTGATCTTGATAAAATTTAATCCAGTCATGTAAACTCTTTTTTTATCTATGTAAACATTTTTATGTTGTATGGTACATGTTTTTTTTATAAAAGAGAGCGGTCTCTCCGATTTCATATAAAGAAATCAAATTGTTCATTACAAGCACCAGATTACCCATCTACTAGACACCCTGAACTGAAAAGCCCCAGGCTCTAGTAGGATACTTACCCCTAACATCCAGACCTGAATATTACAAGCCAAAGTCTACCAAATTTTTCATCCCTGACCAGTTCTAGGAAATATATAACTTCTAGATATATCTAACATGCTGAAGTTATAGGAGACAACAAAAGTGCCCATGATACGAAATCGCAGCTTCTGTAATTTCTTCATCTTCATCCTCCCAGCCTAGGTATGTTGAAGCTCCAGCCCGCCGCCCTTTTGAAGATCTCAACAGCTACCATCTCATACATGAGCCCTCTTTTCTTAAGCATTGCCTGCCTTTCTTGGTTTTTCCTGCAAAATAGCCCAATCAGACAACCAATTAGCAAGCATTTTCACTGGCACACTGGGATCAGTGACCCTAATTGTATCAAATATCAGTCTGTTTCTTAATCCCCAAATGGTCCATAACAAAGTAGACACCGCTACCATCATAATCCTGCCCATCTTTTTTTAAAATTGCATTATCCACACCTTTAGCAGGCCAGATATATTTGTAGGAGCTCTATTTATTCCAAAAGCACATAATAGAATGTTCCATAAAACTCTGGCCATAGAACATTCAAAAAATAAATGTGTAATGGATTCAGAATGCCCACAATATGGACATCCTATATCTCCATGCCATCCTCTTTTTTCAGATTATCCCTGGTTAAAACAGAGTTTTTATCCAGCAACCATAAAAAGAATTTTATCCTAGCAGGTATTTTCACCTTCCATAAAAACTTTTTGTCTATCCTGATTTCTCCCTCTACCAGATATCTATACATTGATTTAACAGAAAATTTTCTGCTTTTTGTCAAAGTCCAACAAACTGTATCTCTATTTTCATTAAGATTCACATCTCTACAGATTTCTTTGATATGAGTCCAAAATTCTAGCATCTCTCCCCATAATGTCCTTCTAAATTTTATGTTATTCAGCCCTTTTCTGAATATTTGTTCCACATAGAGATTAGTATCAAAACATATATTATAGAGTCTAGGGTATAGCTTCTGCAGAGGCTTATCATCTAACCAACTGTCCTCCCAAAATCTTACATTTTTTCCATTTCCCACCTGAAATCTACAGCAGTCAAGAAAGTTATTTTTCACCTTCAATAGCCCCTGCCAGAACTGTGAATCCCCCTGTCTATTTTTAGCAGCAGAAATGCCTGCAGCTTTAACATATTTATTTATCAATAAATGTTGCCAAATCCCATCTGTCTGGTACAATTTCCACCACCATTTACTAAGTAGAGCAATATTCATGGTTTCAATATTTTTAATGCCTAAACCCCCCACATCTTTTGGTTTGCAGATGTCTTTCCAGTTTACCAAATGATATTTCCTAGTATTATCATCCTCCTGCCAAAGAAACCTAGCTCTATAAAAATCAATTCTCTTTTTCACACCACTTGGCAATTGATAAAAAAGACATCATATAATAGGGTATCCCAGTTAAAGAAGCTTGGATTAGAGTAATCCTGCTCCCACTATCTAGTAATTTCCCTTGCTAGGTTTTACATTTCCCCCCTACTTTGTCTTCTGTGGGCCCCAACTTTTATTTCCAATTCTTTTTTCATCCACAAGGAATCCCAAATATTTCATTGGAAGTACTCACATTTTACAATTGAATATTCCAGAATATATATCTTCTTTTTGCTTAGCTTCCCCGAATAAGAAAAGCTCACTTTTACTAAAATTAATTTTAAGACCAGACATCTGTTCAAACATGGTCAGAACAAATTTTAGATTCTGTGCATTTTCAGCACCATCTTCCATCATGAAGATGGTATCATCTGCATATTGCAACACGTTTACTCCATGTTCAATTTTATCTCTCAAAGTCCCTTTTATCAATCCATTTCTCCTGGCTTTATCCATTTCCGCCAAATCAAAAATCAAAGGTGACAGAGAATCCCCCTGTTTAACCCTTTATAAGTAGGAAAAAAAATCTCCTACTCTATCATTAACTTTGACACTAACTTTCCCTCCTCTTATAGTCTGCATGATCCAATCAACCCATTTATCTGGGAAACCTTTCAGCTTCATCATTTGTAAGACAAAAGACCACTTTATTTTGTCATATGCTTTTTCAAAATCTACTTTAAATATAAGAAAAAAGTCCATTTTACTCCCCTGAAGAAAATGGGTTGTTCGCATACCCCCCTAAACTTTTTTTTGGTTCACTTAACCCCCTGATCTATCCCAAACTGTTCAAAAATCATCTCTAGCTGGTTTGCTGACTTGGACACAGTCAAGGTGGTATTAAACAAGTTTTATTTAGTTTTAAACAACTAATCAACTGGTCAGTGGGTCACCCCATTGGCTTAAACCCAGTGGTCCCACGTCAAGGAAGGGGTCGTGGAGGTCGGGGGCGCACCGGTGATGGCGAATTTTGGTGCGGTAACCGGCGGCAGTGGCGAGGAAGATGACGATGCCATGCTCGATTGGGGTTGACTTGGCACAATTAATTTGGCAGATTTGAAGAGGGCAACGAGGCAAATGTTCCGGACATCTTGGCGTGGCTCTGTGCTTCCTTCGGCCACGTGCACGGCGACGGTGGCCGTCGACCGAAGCTCGGGCGCTCTCTGGTGGCTGTGGATGTGGGAGAGAGGGCAGATGAGGGGCCCACTGGTCAACAAACCGCTTTGATCTTGTCCAAGTCAGCAAAACCACCCATGGAAACCCACCAATGACGATTTCTGAACGGTTTGGGATAGATCAGGGGGTTAAGTGAACCGAAAAAAAGTTCTGGGGCTATGCGAACAACCCATTTTCTTCAGGCGAGTAAAATGGACTTTTTTCTAAATATAACATCTTTTCCCCCACATGAATGTTGTTTAAAGCTTCATGAAGAATCATCACTCTATCCACAATAAAGCTGCCTATTATAAATGCAATTTGTGTAGGTAAAATGACTTCATCAGCCACTTTAACTAGTCTATTCATCAAAACTTTTGTAAAAAATTTGAAACTAACATTCAAAAGACAGATGGGCCTAAATTTTTGGATTTGATCAGCCCCTTGCACCTTAGGCACCAAAGTGATTATCCCAAAATTTAGTCTTCAGATATCCATCTCCCCTTTATGAAAATCTGTAAACATACTCATCAAATCTGTTTTAATCAACTCCCAAAAATGCTGATAGGATTCAGCATTAAAACCATCAGGCCCAGGTGACTTGTTGTGTGCCATATTAAACACTACTTCCTTATCCTCTTTTCAGTCAAAGGTTCAGTTAATTTTTCAGTGTCTCTATTAGATACCCCCACAGCTCTTTCTACCTACAATGTGATTGTATTGCAGTCAGATTGTCCAAATAAGTCTGTATAAAATTTGGTGATGTACTCTATTATATCTTTTTCCTCATTGAAAACCCCCTCCTCCTGATGAAGGGAGGTAATTCTATTTTTCCTTCTTCTCCCATTAGCTTTAGCATGCAAATATTTTATATTAGAATCCCCTTGCCAAATTTCCTTTATCTTCCCTCTTTGTTTCCATTTAATTTCCTCTTGGCCCATCAGCCTGTCTAGCTGAGCTATCAGTTCCAGTTGTTATTTTCTCATACCAGCTGTTAATCCATATGTTTCACATTGTTTATCTATCTCATCCAGCTGAGATAGTATATTTTTTTAAACTCTATACCAAGCATTCATATTTCTATTCCACCCTTTTAATTTTGCCCTTAAGGCTCTAATCTTCCCTTGCCACACATCTATACCAGACCCCCTAGTGTTTGTCTGATTCCAGGTATCTTCCACCACCTTGTCAAAACCATCTCTTTCTAGCCAATAATTTTCAAACTTGAATAAAGGTTCTATTTTAGGTAAATCTCCAGTGCACAAATATAAGGGCACATGGTCAGATTTTTCTCTGAATAGAGCTTCAACGTTTACTAGAGGGTATTTTTCCTCCCATTCAGTGCAACACAACACCCTATCTAATTTCTCAAAGGTGGGTTGCTCCAAATTGATCCCCCATGTATACTGTCTCCCATTTAGGGGTAGCTCTATTAAATTTGATTGTTCAATGTTTGCATTGAAGACAAAGCTCCAATGACTTGGAGATCCTGGTTTATTCTTCTCAGATGCTTTCTTGATAATATTAAAGTCCCCTCCCACCATAATTGGATTTACACTATCTTGTAACATTCTAGAAAATTCAGCTAGAAATATGTGCTTTCCCATAGACTAACACCAAGTCCCATATAAATTTAGTTTTTACATCATGCACTATCATTTTGATATAATCTTCTCCATCCTCTTGAGCAATCACATCTAAAGTAGTGTAATTCACTCCTAAGAAGATCCACCAGATCTACCTCTGGCTGGAGTATGATGCCAATGAAAGTCTCTGCCTGCACATAATTTCTGCAGGTCAGTCCTACTAAAATTCTGTCTCATTGTCTCTTGTAACCCAACAAAGTCTAATTTTTTGTCCATAATCATTTCTCTAATGAATCTTTGTTTCACATCTCCCCCAAAACCTCTCATATTCCAAAAAATTCCTCTCATGATGGATATCTGTTTAATTTATCACAAGATTCAGAGAAAATGGATCAACACTTCCCTTTACTTTTTTTACCTCCAGATTTTAATAAGGCTTTCACCTTACAAACAGGTCTCCCACCTAGAGGTGGTGAGCCATGCTTTTTATCAACACTATTAGAAAATAATTTTTTAATTTCTACCCAATCTCCATCCACATCTGATTTTTCACCATCATTTTCAGTGAGAAAATCCTCAATGTCATTATTCCCCGTTTCAATAACTTCATTTTTAGAGAAAGAAGATGTCTCTTTCTCCCTTTTCCCATCCTTCATATGTAAATCATATCTGTCCATTTCCACTGACTTAATCAAATCTATGTTTTCTTTTATTTTTTCCATATCAGCCCCTAAAGTGACCCCATGACGGGGATGTACCCCGGCAAATCCCATGCTCAGGGACCCTGGGTTAGTCATGAGAGGCACAGGTTGGACGATAAGCTCGTCGGCTAACAGGGGGATACGTTCCTGCTCGATATTATTGATTGGAGATGACGATTACAGGGAAGCCGAGGCTGGTGCGCGCAAGGCTAGGGTACAGATTGTGTATTGCTTGATCTCGGATGGCGGACAAGCGACACAGGGGGCACGATTTACCCAGCTTCAGGCCCCCGGAGGAAAAACCCTACATGCTGCTTATCTGATCTTGTATTGATGATGATGTACAGAGGTGCCGTGAGGGCTTTGGTGGAGAGAGATCTGTCTAGTCCTATGCGTGGGGATTGAGAGCTTCTGTTGTGGTTGTCTAGAGAGGTGTTCCTGCCTCGCTTTATATAGATAGCCAGGTAAGGGTTTACATGAGTCCTAGTCGACTACAAGTAGGAGTCCTTGTCTTGCGCCTCAAGTCTTCAGCTTCATGTCTTATTCCATCATGTCGGTGTCCACGAGTGGGCCTCTGGTGCGCCGCCAGCCATGACACGCACCAGGTACCCTCACGTAGAGGAGTCGTGGGGTCACCCCCTCGTCAGTAGCCCCCGAGTGCCTGGGGGACTCGAAGAGTCGCGCAGGGACTCGAATCTGCAGTAGCCGCCGTAGTGCATGTCGATCATTTGCTGATGAGCAGTCGAAGATGTCGTGAGTACGCTCCCGATGGGAGTATTTGGATGAAGCATCGAAATTGCGGTCGAGTTCGTCGTCTTGTAGGCAGTGCGAGAAGCATTTGTCGGGTGCGCGTTAGCGCTCCCGATGGGAGTAGCCCCCGAGGCTATGTGCGACTCGTAGAGTCGGGCATAGGCTCAAGTTGTTGTAAAGCTAACCCCTTCGTTCTTGTCAGCTGCGTGATTAGTGCTCGTCGGGTGCGCGTCAGCGCTCCCGATGGGAGTAGCCCCCGAGGCTATGTTCGACTGCTTGCAGTCAAGCAAAGACTCAAGACTTCTTCATTGTCGAGTAATTGTCATCCGAGGAAGTGCTCAACTCGGGTCTTGCGCCATAGGCGTGAGTTGCTGTAGAGACCAGTCGTGGACGAGGAGGTTGACGTCGCCACGTCATGAGAGCGCACAGCCCCCGAGCATCTGCTAAGAAGGAGAAAAAAGGTGCAACTGTATTAAGATGTACTTGCGCGATATAAAAAATAATTATAAGGTGAGTGATTTGTAGACTTTGCACTTTTATCGAGTGGATAATGCAACAGCATATAAGGTTTATGCGTGTTTTTTTTCTTGTGAGTAGGACCTCCGACAGCATACCCTTGCCGGGTAACAGGGTCGCGATGCCAGGCTTGTTGAATCCGGAGACAAGGGCGGTCTTTGGTACCCAGCCTCACTATTTTTACGAACGCAAATAAACAACATATAAAACTGTGCATGATCCCAAGGATAGTTTTAAAGCCCTCGAGGTTTGTGTTCGACTGCGTAGTCGTCGTTGGCGACTGATCGAGAATGCATATATGTTTTGGAGTCATAGCATAAGAATGTAAAGAAAACTTAGCTATAGGATCGACGCGGCGGAGGATGTTGAAGATGAGCAGTCGACGAGGCGAGAACGGAGTCGATGTGAAGGCGATTGCGACGTTCAGCCCCCGAGTCCGCGAGCCACCGAGTGTTGAGGCGACGGAGTTGCGTGGCGAAGTCGTCGTGCTGAATTTATCCGCGAGTGACGAGAGGACTCGATGCGGCGATTTCTGCGCGATGGAGCTCGGTACGGGAGAGCCCATACAAAGGAGCTCGCCGCATGATGTTTTGTGTGCTTGGAGTCGACGGTGCAGCGAGTGACCGAGAAGGACTCGACGCGTCGAGCGGGATCCTTCGATTGCTCGTTGGATGATGTCGTTGTAGCGGCGCAAGTCGATGTAGAAATCTTGGCGTGTCGTCCATGGCATGTCGATTTGGAGTAGAAGCCTTGCGGGTCAAGATTGAACCCGAATTCGCGATTGGAAATTAGCGATCTTGCGTAGATCCAAAAACGCGTTGCAGTGCGAGAGCCGCTAACGGAGATCTAACCGTTGGAATTTTCTGAAATTGTTTGTGCTGATGAGAGATTGTATCCCGCCTGCTTTCACCGGAGGGATCTTCAAGTTGATGTCCGAGCCAATGTCAGGTATTTTTGTGCTGGAGTCGCGCGGAATTCCGTCATATTCCGAGAGTGATTCAGTGCGCGGGTCGCCGACGGAGATCCAGCCGTTGGAATTTGCTGAACTTTTCACAGATTTTCGAAAATTGCATTTCGCATCTTTCCACCGAAGGGATCGTCGAGATGATCTTCGAGTCGCCGTCACGAGTGCCCACAACACAGACGTTTTTCTGTCCTGTAGGTTGCGCGTGAGCGCTTTTGTTGATGTCGATCTTCGAGTGGCGCGCTCGAAAAATTTCTTCTTTTCTCCGTGAGCTTGATGTAGATCTTGATGTAGTTGTTGAAGAAGTCGAGGGATCCGAGCAGATCGGAACCTGCTCGAGTCATGGAGTCGACGAGTGTTGACGGAGTCGCTGCCTTGACGGTTGCTGGTGACGAGGCCGCCGAGATCGCGTTTCCAACCTGTGCGGTTCCCACAGACGGCGCCAATTGACGGGGATGTACCCCGGAAAATCCCATGGTCAGGCACCCTGAGTTAGTCATGAGAGGCACAGGTTGGACGATAAGCTCGTCGGCTAACAGGAGGATACGTTCCTGATCGATATTATTGATTGGAGATGGCGATTACAGGGAAGCCGAGGCTGGTGCGCGCAAGGCTAGGGTACATATTGTGTATTGCTTGATCTCGGATGGCGGACAAGCGACACATGGGGCACGATTTACCCAGCTTCAGCCCCCCGGAGGAAAAACCCTACATGCTGCTTGTCTGATCTTGTATTGATGATGATGTACAGAGGTGCCGTGAGGGCTTTGGTGGAGAGAGATCTGTCTAGTCCTATGTGTGGGGATTGAGAGCTTCTGTTGTGGTTGTCTAGAGAGGTGTTCCTGCCTCGCTTTATATAGATAGCCAGGTATAGCCAGGTAAGGGTTTACATGAGTCCTAGTCGACTACAAGTAGGAGTCCTTGTCTTCCGCCTCAAGTCTTCGGCTTCTAGTCTTATTCCATCATGTCGGTGTCCACGAGTGGGCCTCTGGTGGGCCGCCAGCCATGACACACACCAGGTACCCTCACGTAGAGGAGTCGTGGGGTCACCCCCTCGTCACCCCCACTCCTTCAGCTAAATCAACTAATTCATCATAAGGTTTATGTACAAAACTTAACAAAGGATACTTACCATAATTATTCTTTTCTGTAGCTCTTTCCTTGGCAAGGTCCACCTTCTTGTCTTCCTTTCCAGAAAGTCTTGTTGCCCTTCTGACCACCAATTCACCCTTCTTTGCTTTTTCCACTTGTGTTCCAACGGATTCCTGGCTTGCATTGTAATCCACAGGCTCAATGTAATTATCTCCCTCTCCTAGTGCAGCCAATTCTCCCCCCAGCAGGTCTCCACCATCCTCCTCATCTAGTTCATGTCCCTCTACTCTATTTTCCCCAGCTTCACTACTCTTCAGTTCTTCTCCTTCATTTTTCTGGGCAAGAAGTTCATGCAGCCTCTTGATCTCCAGTTCCAATTTTCTTTTTTCTCCTTCAAGTGCCATCCTTTTCCTATTTTCCATAGCCAGTTGTGCAGCATTTGTATCAGCTTTTTCTTCAGCTTCTTTCAATCTGAACATTAGCTCAAACTCCCTTTTCTGTATTTCTTATGCCATATCTAGTTCTTTCCTCTTTTCCTCAGCTTTGTAAGCATCTTCCTCTGATCTTCCAGCAGCAATTGCATCTTCATATTGTTTTAAGGATAGGGCCCCCAATGAAACTCCAACCATATCACCATTGTGTTCCATTCTGCTCTACTTCCCATGTACTTGTTCTTGTTGGATATATGCTCTAGAGGCAAATAATATATGATTATTCCAATATATCTAAGCAAGTTCATAACCAGTTTCATACCGTGCTAGAACTGTATCAGTGAAACAATGATACAGGTGTGGTATAGAAACCCCCAGAGTTCCTAGTTAGCCTCTATTTCAATAACTAGTTCATGGTCAACATGATGGTCGTGGTATCGCGATCATGGACAATTAAGTCTCTTGACTGTGAGCTCACCTCACTGGATGAGTGACGTGATGAACATTACCCAAAGCAAGCATTACAGCATGATAAAACTTATGAAGGTTTAGTGTTGTAATTACAGAACGTAGTAGACCGTCCCTTTGAACGTGAGTACATGCATAATTGCTATCTACTCGGATGCTTTGACTTACATCCCACCACCTGACTGAAATATGCGGGTCATAACGGTTGTATCTTGGGTATTCCGTGGAGATATGTTGAGGAGTATTGTTACAAGAGCGGGATTTGTCAATCCATGTGATGGATAGATACTCAGGGCCCACTCGGTGAGATTCCATCCATAAAGCTGCGCAGCGTGTGACTAGATCACGGGGATGAATATCACGGAACAAGTGAATAAGGATTTGTCATAACGAGGTTGAACCAGACATAGGATGTCATTGATCGAATCTCAGACTAATCCAGTATCGCTGACAAAGGGAATGCTATACGACGTAAGGTCCAATCGGTATTGATATCCGGAATGCACAGGGGTCATTATGGGCATCCAGGTCCCGCTGATGATCATTGACCGTAGCCTCATCTCGGTCATGACTAGAGTGTTCTCGGACCGTAGGGTAACACACTTAAGGGCTCGATGAAATCGGAGACCTTTTCGAAACTATCGGAGTTACCGGAGAATAAAGGAAGCAGCACCGGAAAAGTTCCGTGTTGACCCGAAGGAGTTTCGGAGTGAGCCGGAAGGTGTTCCGGAGCACCGGGAGAAGGAATAATATTTTTTAGTTATTAATTAATTGAATTAATAATTAAAAACATTTTATTTATAATTAAAAAGTGCTATGGGCCTTATTTATGAAAGAGGCCCATTAGGGGAAATAAAGGGAAAAAGAAAAAGAGAGAGAGAGGGAGGCGCCATGGGCCCTAGGGCCCATGAGGGGTGCGCCCCCTCCCCCCTTGGCCGGTCACTACCCCCCCCCCTAGCAAGGGACTTTAGTCCCACCTTGCTAGGGGAGAGGGGTTGACTCCCTCCCCTCTAGCTATATATAGATGGGCAGGGTGCACATATTTGAGACACAGAAATTCGTGAGAAAATAAATATTACTCCGAATTGAGATCGATTTTCTCCGGTCTTCTCCCCTTCCTCGTCTCTTCCACGGTGGGCTCCCTAGTGTGATCTTGTAGTGGAATTGAGGCATATCTGCTAGAATCGGAGGTCGTCGTGCCGCCGAAGATCCGTCCGGAGGTCTGCTTCCGCCACCTTCGCTAGATCGGAGATCGGAGGTCGTCATCGAGTCTCGTAAGTGTGCGAGTACTACGAGGTGGTACACATGTGGCACTACACCCATCCAGGTGCTCAACACAGTCAGGGGGATGTGAACCTTGATCGACTACATCAACCACGTTTGCGGGAACGTTTCCCGCGCAACGGACTACACCCCGAGGTATGTTATTCCGCACTCCTTTTCGTTACGGTAATACGGCTAGCTAGATGTTGGGTTATGGGAAACGCTAGTTAGGAAAAATTTGTGTTTTCCGCTGCGCACCCCAACAGTTCTTTGCCATACAACTCCTCCACATTTATGAACTCAAAATTTCTTCTCTTGTTCCCCTCTGCAGTTTTATACCATCCTTGTTCAGCTATACATTCAATTGAGAATCCAATGTCAAGCAGCAGCAAATATCTGGTTGTTATCTCTGTACCCACTGGCACTATGTGTAAATCCCTGATTCCTACTTTGAACCTTATGGCCTCCCTGTTTCCCAGGTTGTCTAAATCCACTTCCACTACATGCCCCAGGGCAGACCCAATCTCACAAATGCCCAAGTAGTGCCTTAAAGATTCAGGAACACCTGACATATTTGCCCACACTGCATGTAGCTTCCCTTTAGCCAAACTGTCTGGGGCCCAGAAATCAACTGCAACAACCACATCAGTCCCCATTAAGGTGAAATTATTGAAGTTCTTCAATTCTACCAGCTTTGCTTTAACAATTATTGAAGGTGTCATTGCTTTGTTTTTTTGCTCTCCACTCCTAGTTCCAACTGAACATAGAATGGAAGCCAGCATCTAGGCTTGTCTCATTCAGCCCTCCTAACACCACAGTGACCAGAGCCATAGGATTAGACTGCTCAGGAGAATATATCTCTTTTGTATTCTGAATTAAAAGGCACTCATCCCTTTAGCTCCATAACCAACATATCTAGCTACTGGTTTGGGCTGCTTCAGGATAGTGCAGTCAGCAGTCCTATGTGAGTCTCTATTACAAACTACACAATGTATGTTGGACTTGCAGTCTTTACCTATGTGACCACTGGCTTTGCATCTTCCACAAACAACATCCTTTTGATTCACCTCTCTGTTATCAAACTTCTTAGGTAGCTCTTGTCCACTGACTATGGAGGTCATTACAACAGTCTTGGGGACATTTGCAATCAAATACTGAAACTGAGCATTACCTTGTTCTGGGAAGTTATTTTGTCCCCCACTCCCTCCAGCAGCTACCACCTGAGTAAACTGGCCAGGGAATTGTTGCAGCTGAAAAGGTACAGTTTGCATCCCCCCATCTGTTGCTGTCCACCAAACACATCAGGGTTCTGAACAAAGCTACCAGTAGGAATCTGCACTGCATACTGCTGTGGTGCAAATTGCCCAGCAGTTGCAATTTGTGCATTTCCAAAGCTATGTGAACTAGATCCAGCTCTTTGCATCACCTCCTACCCTATACTGATTGAAGATCCTACAACTCCCATTAATCCAGCAGCAGAGTTCCCAGAATTGCTATCTTTGGCTCCCCCCTCCACATCTTTTCCATCCACTTTCTCCTTGAACCTCATTTCCCTATTAAACTCTTCTCTATTATAACCACCTCTTCCCCTGTTGTTAAATCCAAATCCTCTCCCTCTCTCCTGTCATCCTCCTGAGTTTCTCCCAGCCATCTCTGTCTCTTCTTCCCAGCCGCCGTCACTAGAGAGATAAGAGGGGGAGGGAGAAGGAGGAGCTAGGTTACCCCAAGGGATCTCCCTGTCTAGAGGCCAGCCACCTTTTATACTAGGCTCAGCTTGGTCCTCTCCCAGCTGGGCCTGGTTAGCCCCTGGGTGGGCTATTTCCAGCCCATCTCCTTTGCCTTTCACCTTCAGTCTTTTCCCTACGACCATTTTATCTTTTTCCCCATTGCCAAAAAAATTCTCTGCCCCATTTCTATATTGAATGGGGTCTATATCAAATACATTTTCAATATATTCCAAAATAGGAATTTCATTTTGTATTTTTTCTATATCTGCCCCCATTCTCTTATTACTATTCTCATCAATCTTTCTCTCAAAATAATAATCTCCCTCTACACCCTCAAATATGGACTGTATCCTTATTAAATCTCCCACAACCGGATTTAGTGGTCTAATTTTTTCCAAAGCATTTACAATTTTCTGGCAATGCTGCTTTCCCCAATTGGGAGAGTCAAGCATTGGGAAATCAGGGTAATCAAAATGACACTCCTCATATTTAGTAATATTAACAGTTTTTCTTTTCCTGAATTCATGGCTCTGTTGTTTCAGAATTCTTTTTTCTTTTTTAGATTTTTCTCTAGCAACATAATTTATATGTATCAATTCACCCTTCTCCGGTTCAGAATTGTAATCACCATAAACATACTTGCACGTACCTTGGATTATAGGGATTTGTCCCCCGAACTCAGAATCATCTGAGTCGTCGTCAGCCAGCATCCAGAACCTGGAGCCAGTTGCCTTCGTCTTCAGAGATGGGTTGACTTTGTCTGCCCACCAGCAAGGCGAGCAGACTTGCGTGCTTGATTCGCCGAGCGCAGCACTCTCCCGGTCTCCGGTACAGTCGACTTCTTTCGTCCAGATGAACTTTCTCCCGTCTCCTCCTCCTGCTTGATCTTCATAGTGAACTTGCTCTTCATCCTCCACAGCTCTAAATCGATTGGCATTTCCTTGCATCCTGGTTCCATTTTCTTCATTGGGTTCCCAATCTCCACCAGATCCACTTCAGCTTCCTCGTCCAGCACAATGGGGCGGTGCTGACTGCCCGGGGCTGCTATGACCATCACCACGGGCTTCATCAACGGCTGCTCTCCAGCTTCCCTCTTCGATTTGAAGTCCTTCCACCTGATCCGCTGCGCCTGATCTGCCGATTCGGTCTCCCCCATAGCCCAGAGCACCACCTCTATTGTGATGAGCCCCCCATTGCTGAACATCATGTCTCTCTCTTCTGGATTCTCCATGAGGATGATCCCCACATTGCACTGCGTTGTAATGGGATATAAGTATTCTAGTCAGTACATTAGCATGTGATTTAGCCATATTAATATGCTTTTGTAATTAATTTTATCTAATCCCGTCAATGATTTATCTAGTTTTTTGGACGGCTTAAAATATAAACCGGCTCTCCCAGCTTAAAAAAATAATCCGCTTGCTAAATTTGTGGAGGCTTCTAGATTAATTACCGCATAACTATAAGACCTAACAAACATAAAAGACAGCTTATGAAAAAAACTGAGAAGAGGTGGCTTATATTTTAAGTCGTTCAAAAGAACTAACCCTAAATATATTCCGGGCCATGGCAGATTCTGAAATAAATGATTTGATACGGTAAATGATTTGGGCTATCGGTTTGCATTAGGCCCAATTTCCGAGGCTCTCGTTTTCTTCCAATTTCTTCTCCCCCAAATCGACCGACCTCTGAATCTTTTGGCTGACGAAATCAGTTGCAGGCAGCGGGAGACGCTCTATCGTCGTCTATATCTTCGTCGCCCTCCTCTCCTCCCATAGTTTCTCGCAGCTTCCTTCCTTCCGCGCCCTCCCTCTCTCCTCTTCATCTGGGCGTTCTTGCGAAGCTGTTCCACCGAGGCGAGATGCCGGGCAAGCGGAAGGCCGACGTCGAGATTCCCAGGATATGGGATCGGGGTGCGCGGACGGAGACTACACCCGGCGACGGCATCGCCGGTACTGCGGTGCAGACTTCATGGCCTACGGCGAATGCGTCCGGGACTTCGCAGGCGCTTGCGGGGCTGACGGCGGGGACTGCAGGCTTCGCCGCCGCCTCTTCCCAGTTCGGTGGAGGTGGGTGCCCAAGAAAATCAAAGCATATACAGTTCTTGCGTTGATGCCCGCTTCTTGAATTGTAACATCTGATCTGATACCTTTGTCTCTTGCAGCTGCTTGCGGGGGATTCCCTCGGTCGCGTTGGACGGCGCCGCCGACGCCGATGCTCCAGCCGCCGGGGTTTGATTTCTCGGGTTCTGTTGCAGACGGCAATCCAGGTGGGTTCCCTCCCCTCCCCTTTCTGATCTGTGGGGGTTCTTGGTTCTTCATTGACGCCGGAGTTTGATTTCTTGGGTTCTGTTGCAGCCGGTAGGAGTTCGCCCTTCACCTACCAGTACCTCGCGCCGACCGGCTATGGCACGCTCTCCGGCCAGAACCAGATCGCCAGCCCCTGGTGGACAGGAACAGGGCAGCCTTCTTCCGCGATCTCTTCACCGGCCCCAGCGCCCAAGTGCCTGTCCGTCGACCCAGCCCCGGGTTGTATTATCTGCAAGGCGCCCACGACGGGTGTTTGGTGCGAGGCCTGCTACGACTGTCTCCTCACCGGCGACGCGCCTCCGCAGCAGCACGCGTAGACCGGCTACCTGTTTCCGAGTCCAGTCCCCAGCTACGCCGGTGAGCAGCAGCAGCAGTACCAGGCTTGCGGCCACCTCTCCGGCGTGCATGTTTTGCAATCAATCGAGGGCCTACCGGCACATTACTGTCAGTGAGAACCTTGATCAACCTTTTCTGGTTGCTCTGTTTTGACAAAAACTCTGCTTTGAGTAGTTATGATTCTCGTGGCCTAATGTTGCAAACTTGCAATACATCAATGTCGCTACATACTTGTGCCTGAGTATTTTTTTCAGTACTGATTATTCAGTGTGCACATAACAGATCGGTGGTGCCCTGACATTAGTAAATGATACTCCTACTTTTTACTTGCTGTGGATGTCATTGTGCTCTCTGATTCGTAAATCTTGGGCTCTTTTCTGACGCGTTGGTTTTTCCTCGACTGTTTGAATGTTTGGCTTTCAGTTCAATCAAATGGGTACCATGGCTTTCTTTCTATACTGATTATTCTTTTTACAAGTGATGATTAGTTCAAATTCTAAATAATATGCTAAAGAGTTGTATGTGGTGCATAATAGATCATTCAGTGGTATAACCATGGTTTAAAATAGCGGGAGAAGCGATATATCAGCGGGCTTTTTTGACAACTATTTGTCGATATTTGACACAAAGAATCTTGATATATCACAGACATATCCCGCTATTTGCCGATATTTAACGAAGAAAAATAATATCGGTGAGCTTTCTTAGCAGCTATATCGCCGATATATCGGCCATTTAGCGGACTATCTTAAATCATGGGTATAGCGTACAGATCATTCAGTGATGATTACATTTTATTTTACCAATAGGCATAACAGATCATTTAGCGGTTATGCTTGTGGTTTTTTTTCATTTTTTTTCAAGCCATGCAGAAGAGTTGTATATGTATTTATTAAGAGCATCTTCATCGTCGTAGACCCTCTAATCACTCGCAAATATCCGGGCTAAGCTGTTCGGATGCGTTTTGTAATTCAACACGGTCCTACAATTGTTCGCAGATAAGTTTGCGTGTTCGTTTTCTACGACTTATAAGGCGGAGGACAACCTCTTCTATCAAGTTAGTATTTTGAGAGGAGAAGGGCCCAAGGCCTATTGTAAGTCGATGTTGGACTCCGGTTGGCCCCTTGACACATGTGGGTCGGAAACCTGGTTAGCGAACCCTGGAATTGCATAACAAATGGTATCGAAGCCCAGGTGTCCGGAATAAAATCTCGGTGAACTCACGCGTAATTGGTCATGGTTAGTGGGATGGAACCGTTGGTATTGGCGGGCTCATGGTAATCGATGTGTGAGGAGGAGGTTATTGGGTTTAGTCTCACGTCGGTTGTGGGAGAAGACATAACACTTATAAGGTGGGGGACAACCCCTCCTATCAGGCTAGTCTTTTAGAGTTTTGGAAGAAGAAGGGCCCAAGGCCTGTTATAAGTCGGTGTTGCTCTTTGATTGGGCTCGTTGACGCATGTGGGTTGGAAAGGCTGGTTAACGGATCCTGGAATTGCGTAACACAAAGCAGTTGGAAATCGTGATGGGGAGGGGGCAGGGGCTTTGTCGACGTCCAAACCGCTGCAACATACTCCCTCTAGGTATCTAAACACTCTTATATTTCTTTACGGAGGGAGTACATGTTTGACGTCCCGGTCCCACCCAAAATCCTTTGTGCGGTAAAACTTCTCTGTGCGCATAGAGGTTGCCGCACATTCATATGTTGCCCATCCCTCTTCAGAGCAATGTGACACGTTGGCTAGCGGTAGAGCTTCCCATTGATGGGCGTGCAAATATAAGGAAATATCATGTGTGTGCTAATGTTTCAAGGTCCAGGAGTAAAAACAAAATTTGGTAGTTTAATATTTTTGCTTCCCATTTTTACCATAAAATATTTTTCTTCATTTTTTGACACTCAATCTTCATTTTCTTCCCTCTATGACACTTTCTTCCATTTTGGTACATAACGGTGGTAAATTTAACATAAACAAATCATTTTACCCCTGATCCCAAATATGATAAAACTCTGCTTTGAGTAGTGATGATTCACGTGCATAATGTTGCAGACTTGCAATAGATCAATGTCATTAAAGGAACAAAATGATGTTAATGTGTCAAAAAGGGAAGAAATAATTTTTTAGGGTCAAAAAAGGAACTGAACTAAAAAAAAGGTTAAGTAAGGAATTCTCTCAAGAATATATGTCATTCCTTATTATGTTTTTTTTTAGATTTCCTTATTATGTACAGTACAGTACTGTAGATAGCAACGGCCTGGCCCGGCAAATGATTTGGGCTATTGGCAGGTCCATTTTCGTTCACCCAAAATTAACCGACTGAATCTTTACCCCTCAAAAAAGGAAAAGAAAAAACGGTTGTATCTTTGCTTCTTGAAATCGGTTGCAGCGAAGTTCAATAATAAAAAAGGAAATCGGTTGCAGCGGCCAGCGGGACTGCGGGAGACTCTCTCTCCCCTCTCCGGTCGTCTCGTCTATATAGCCTTTCCTGGGAGTCCTAGCTTCCTTCCACCCCCCCCCCCCCCCCCTCCCTCTCCTCTTCATCTGGGCGTTCGCCGAGCGAGATGCCGATGAAGCGGAAGGCCGGTGACAACACTCCCAAGAAAAGGCGTCGGGGCGTGCGCACGGAGACTACAGCCGGCGCGGACATTGCCGGTACCACGGCGCAGACTGCTGGGCCGACGGCGGATCCATCCAGCGACGCCGTTTCCGGGATTTCGCAGGAGCTTGCGCCGCCTACAGGCTTCGCCGGCGCCTCTTCCCTGCCCGGTGCAGGTGAGTGCCCACGAAATCAAAGCGTACGACGAGCGCGTCCTTCGTTCTTGCGGCGATGCCCGCTTCTTGGGTTCTGACATCCGGTTCCTTCGTTTCTTGCAGCTCGCGCGATCGGGGCGGGGTCGGGACAGAGGGGATTTGCTCCGCCGTACCGGCAGCAGGCTTTTGCAGGGAAGATGGCGACAAGACCAGCCTTCGATGTAGGCTATCCCGGCGCCGGCGGCTCTTCCCAGTTCGGTGGGAGTGCGTTTCTTGCAGCTTCTCGCGGGGGATTCTCTCAGTCGAATTTTAGGCCGACGCCGACGCCGATGGTCCAGCCGCTCGGAAATCCAGGTGGGTTGCCTTCCCTCCCAAGAAAAGCGCCAAACTCTTTCTAATCCGTGCGGTTATTGGTTCCCAATTGACGCCGGAGTTCGATTTCTTGGGCTCTGTTGCAGCCGGTGGGGGGAGTGCACCCTTCACCTACGTCGGGCCGGCCGGCTATGGTTCGCTCGGTCGAGGCGATGGCGGGGCTGGGACAGGGCAGATGGGATTCGCTCCGCCGCACCGGCAGGCTTTTGCAGGGAAGACGGCGACTCCACCAGCCTCCGCGGTAGGCTTGTCCGGCGGCTCTGTCCAGTTCGGCGGAGGTGTGTCTCTTGCAGCTGCTCGCGGGGGATTCTCTCAGTCGCGTTTTAGGGCGACGCCGGCGCCGAAGCTCCAGCCGGTGGGAAATCCAGGTGGGTTCCCTTCCTCTTTCTGATCCGTGCGGTTCCCCATTGACGTCGGAGTTCAACTTCTTGAGTTCTGTTGCAGCCTATGGTTTCGTCCCCGGCCAGAACCAGATGATCAGCCCCCGGCAGAAAGGAACAGAGCAGCCGCGCGGCGTCTCCCTCAGGGTAATTTGCGACGATTCATTCCTTATCTGCGAACAATTGTAGGACCGTGCCATGAACTAACTGTATTTCTTCTTGCCTCTTTGCATTGGTCAGCAGCCATCTCCCTCGGCGCCGGAGCAGCAGCCTTCTTCACCGGCACGGGCTGCCGGATGCTCTGTTTGCGGAGCGCCCACGACGCTCTTGCGCGGGGTTCTGGACTTGGCGCCCTTGTGCGAGCTTTGCCGCTATATCTTCCACGCCGGCGCGCCTCAGGAGCAGAGTGGTTCTTCCTCATCAGCGCCGCCGGAGCAGCAGTCTTCTTCAAGAGCACCGACTCCAGTCCCCAGCTACGCGTACGCCGGCGCGCCTAAGGATCAGAGTTCTTGTACTACTTCGCCGGCGCCTCAGGAGCAGTCAAGGGCACCGGGTCCAGTCCCCAGCTACGCCGGTGCGCCTCGGGCGGCAGTCCCTGCCGCTGCCGGTGGGCTGGATGCGGAGATGCCGGCGGCGGACACTTGCAAGTCTTCCATCTACACGGACGCGATCTGCAGGGCTTGCCGCAACATCTCCGGCACCAACCACAAGGAGTGCAGGTTTTGCCGTGAATGGATAGCATACCACGGTAAAGAGCGTCCTTAACCAGCCTGTTGACTGTTGTGCTTGCTCTGCGTTTGACAAAATGCCTACTGGCCAAATGTGGCAATGTAAATTGTCACCATGGATATAGTGCTCTGACATTACAAAATGGCACTTAGTTCATACTTGCTGTGGATGTAAATGTACTTATGCATTCTTGCTCGTAAATCTTTGGTTCTTTTCTGACGTCTGACGCTTTGGTTCCGCCTCAAATGTTTTGGTTGGTTCACCTTTCAGTTGAACCAATTGAAAGCACTCAGAGTCAGAGCTCCCTTGCTCACTGATTATTCAGTTTAAGCTTACATTTTGTAATACAACTGATGAAAGTTGCAGATTCCAACAGGTGATGTAAAACAACATGCATTTGATAACTTCAACTTAAAAATTCTAACTACATTTCAACATTCGAATTAGAATTTAAACTAAATATTTAAGCTACTAGAGCATGCTACTCGTCAAACATATTAGAGTCGTACGATGAACACCCAAAGAAAGAAAAGTTGGAGACCAAGTTTATGACCGGAGATGATTCGGCCTCGGCCTCCTTCTTGACCCTCACCGCCGAGGGCGTTGACGATCCGACCCCCTAGTCTGACTTCTTCTTCTTCTTTGTCGCCGCTTCCAGAAGAATTCCTGCTCGTACTATGTAACACTCCTTCATCGACACAGATCGAGCTGATGTTTTAGCTTCATCTTGTACCGCCATGCGTATCTGATGATAACCCGCACGCAGATCGAGCTTTGTGAAGTATGCTGAACCAGACAATTTGTCGAGCAGTTCGTCCACAACAGGCATTGGATACTTGTCTTTGACAGTGATTGCGTTAAGTTGTGGATAATCGACACAGAACCTCCACGTCCCATCCTTCTTACGGACCAATAACACCGGAGCTGCGAAGGGATTGTGACTGGTTTGAATGAGCCCTTGGCGCAACATAGCCTTCACATGTTTCTCAAGCTCATCTTTTTGTTGTGGGGAGTAACGATAGGGTCTAACTGACACAGGCAAGGCGCCTGGTAACCATGGAACCCGATGGTCACAATCACGCGTAGGAGCCTAGGAGGCAAGCCTTGAGGTTCTGAAAACCTGTCTTTGTGCTCCTCCAAAATCTTCTGAACCTCAACTGGTAGTGTTTCTTCAATTCGTCCTTCTTGCACAGTATCCAACTGAAGAATTTGTGCCACTGCCCCTATTTGCATTAAGGTTGCCAACTGCTCAACAGTGATTTCAGAACAGGAAGAGATCATATCTTTCACACCACGTATGGTGCCTGAACCTGAATATCTTCTTAGTTCAATCGATCCACATCGGGCCGAGTGATTCCAACCAGTCCATCCCGAGGATTAAATCATAACACCCCAAATTAAGGACTTGGAGATCAGTGGTGAATACATGTTCTTGACAAGTCCAGACAGCTGCAGGCACTAGAGCAGAACTGGGCATATATGTCCACCATCTGCAATGGTGACAGTGGCAAGAGCAGCTAGTATGGTAGGAATTTGATTACTCCCTCCGATTCAAATTAATCGACGCACATTTAGTATAACTTTGTACTAGAATTGTACTAAGTGTGCGTCAATTAATACGGATTCGAGGGAGTACTATTTTTCACCATAGATTCACTAATAAAGTTGCTAGAGCTTCCCGAGTCAACCAGCATGAGCACCTGATGACCATTCAACATCGCATGCAGTCTGCTGGTTTTTTAGTAGTAGTTCCCACTTTTGCACATTCAGACAAGTACATTAACCCTTCAGTTTCGCTGTGAGAATTTTCCTCTTCTGGTCCAGTCTCGCCGTCCAATTTAACATCCAGTAGCAACAACAATTCATCAATTAATTGCAGTTGGGGAGAGGGAGAACAGTTGTGACCCCTGTGGTACTTCTCCCCACATTTGAAACATAAACCTTTTGCCTTGGGCATTGCTCTCAGTGCTTCTAACTTCTGTTCCAGCTTTGCTCATAAGTTGATTTGCCTTCAGGAGCTGCACCCAAAATTCCTTTGGACTGCACTGGTGCCTTGTACTCATGTCAGGTAGACGAACGCTTCATGCAATTCGTGTTTCCTCGATCACAGACTGAATTTCTGGCTTTAAACCTTTTACAAACCGAGTGACAAAAAAAGCCTCATCAAAGTTTTGTTATATACCAAAACTTTATGCATGAGTTCCTCAAACTTGTGGTGATACTCATCTACCGATGCAATTTGACTAATACGCTCAAGTGCTTCTAACTGACGATGATACTTGTCACGCCCAAACTAGTGACTCACAGCTACCACTAATTCTTCCCAAGTATCAACATCGTGCATTGCATCATGAGTTTGCAACCATAATGCCGCATTACCCCTAAAATGAAGGGTCGAAAAACTAGCCCAAGTTTCTCTAGGAACATCATAAATACTAAAATATATTTCTGCAGCAGATTTCCACCAAGCTGGGTTTTCACCATCGAATTTGGGAAGATCTGTTTTCGGCATGCCACCCCCAGTGTGACCAAATCAGGATCCAGATGATTGTGAATGATCAGGTGTACCAGAACAATCTCCCAAACCAAGTCGGGATATTATGGTAAATACTGTAGTACACACTGAAGTACATGTATTATTCGAACCGTTATTCTCTTTAAGTGCAAAAAATGGCATAATTAACTGGGCAATTTGGTTTTTGCTCGGTTTTTTAAATTAACTGAGCAACTTTTTTCTTCTTAATGAATGCAGGATAACTGCTATTTCGAAAAGAAAAAAATGACATACATAGAGGTATAGGAAAATTGGAGTGGCATATCTCCAAGTCAAGTTTTTGTAATGGCAATTCTCCAAGTGGCTGAAATTGGAGCGGCATAGATCCAATTAACCCTAAAAAAATTTGGGGGGAAATTACTTATAATTTGATAGAACAAATGGCTGGTGCATGTTAAAACGAAGGTAAAATTATTACATAATTTTTCCATAAAAACCTACAAATGACATCATAAATTTCTAGAATTAAATAGATATGTAGCTAAAGTTTGAGCATAACTAAAATCAAGATGATAAATAGTGAACATATCTATAATATATATTTCTCTTGACATGCAAGCTATCCACATTATCAAGTAGGGCCATCATGCAAAACTTTACTCCACTAACACTTCATGCATATGCTCCCATTAAATCCGCATGCGCATGAAACTTATCATAAATATTTTTATAAAAATATGCACTCAACCTCACAACTTAGAAGCGGCTTTATTTATTAAAAAATAATTATGAGTTGCCTTACATTTTTTTTATATGTGACAAATTTAGTTGCTATCATTGTTTTAGATTTAGCCAAGGATGATGTGCCACTCAGAGACGGAGCCAACAGGGGGCGAGCTGGGGCCATGGCTCCCCACATGCTGTGAAAAATGCTCAAACTACCCCTCCATAGTACGTGAAGTTAATGAATTAAATATCTAAATCTGTATGTATGGCCCCCTCTAATGTTTTATATGTTTCATTGGCCCCCCCTTAAACAAAATTCCTAGCTTCGTCCCTGGTGCTACTGTCTCTACTCAACGTTGTTTTTCGTCACATATTATCTCGCTAATATGTTGTCAAAGTAATAAATTAATAAAACAAAAATCACAATCGTTTATTTTTTATTTTTTATTCACTGGCAATGTACATGGGTTTTAAACTCGAACATTGACAACGTTGGGTTTCCCACACGGCTGCCTTTGATTCACTCATGTGTGTTCCCTCTTCTCCCCTCTCTCTAGTCATCTCTCCCACTTCCGACCACCTACATCCCCAGGATCCAAGCACCAACACCGATCTCCCTTATCCCCAATGGTGAACCAGAGGAAGATCCGTAGCATTGTCACTGACCCCCACTCGGCGAAGCTTCGCGTGGTGTACACCAACGCGAAGGACGAAGTTGAGTATCATCTCAACGTCTTGCACAAGGCCCTGGCGGGGAAAATCACAAGATCGTTGGCTTCGACCTGGAGTACACCAAGTCGTGTTGCGGTGTTGAGAATGTCATCGTCGCCCACCTCATCGACGACAAGGTTTTGGTGTATCACTACTACCATGCCGATGAGGAATGCCCTAGTTTTGCAGAGTTTCTCGCCGAGCCTCGGTATTATTTTGCGGCAGTGGATGCTAGCAACGATTGGAAGGTGTTGCGCCATTTTGGCCTCTCGTGCTGGATTTTCCTCTACATACAAGCTTAGTACAAGATCGTCGACAACAAGAAGACCAAGGATTCCCATGCTGACCTCGCCATGGACATCACCAACCCCAATTCCTACGTCGACGTGAAGCCTAACATTCTCAATGAGGACAAGGGTTGGCGATCGTTGCGGACGAGGTTCTCCCACAGAATTATCCTCAGCCGTGCATGAGTGCCATCAGGTTGTCTACAGGATCCCTTCTCTTCAAGCCCATGACAAGATGAAGACCAAGTATCCCCAGTTTTTTCGGGGGTTTGTTAATACGTCTTCAGCGTATTTTTTATTTTTTATTTTTCCATGCTATTATATTATCACTTTCATATATTCATAGTATTTTATATTATTTTAATGGACTAACCTATTGATCTGGCCAATGCAGTTCATGTTTTCTGAAATTCCTATAAAATCTGAACTTGTCAACTTATCGCATTCCGATGTGTGTCGTCTTAGGATCACTTAGCTGGCGTGCTTTTTGTTTTGACGGGCACTGGCTGACAAATTTGTTAGAGTATATTTGGTATATGTGTATTTGGTAGTATAGGATTCATATCTCTTTCCTATCTTATCTTTACGAGGGTTTCTCCTTCAAGACATGTACACTGTATATACTCCCCAACGGGGCTCAGCAATGCATAAAAAATTCTACCAAACCCATCTCTATCCTTCTACATGATATGAGCCTAACAGATCTAAGATCACTTTGCGTCGCCCATCGTCGACATCGACACACGTCTCTACTCCGACACCAGGCATCACCGCCATGTCCCTGAGTTCAGCGCGTCGCTCCACCGATCGAGCTGCCGCTGCGTCGTCCCATCGGGCCGCAACGCCGCTGCCCCGTGGTTCTTCTCGTGGCTGCACCGATCCGCGCCGCGGCTGCGTCGCCCCTTCGAGCCGTAGTGCTGCGGCACGTGGTCCCCGTTGTTGCCCTGATGCCATTTCCGTGGTTGCACCAACCCGCGCGATGCTGCTGCATCGCCCCTTCGGGGCGTAGTGCCGCGGCCCCGAGGCTGCACCGACCCTCGCGCTGCTGATGTGTGGCCCGTCGGGCCGTAGCGAGCGTGACATGCGGTCCCTGCAACCACCCTGAGGTATTCCTCGCCGTCGACCCGACCCGGGCGTTGTCGCTGCGTCGCCCCTCGGGTCGAAGCGTCGCGACGCGCAGTCCACTCCGCCGTCCCCGCGCGTCGACTTCTAGGTGGTACGCGTCGCGCCGCCTCCCTAGGCACGGGAACGCCACCGTTCACGCCGGTCTTTGTCACGCTGTCGGTTCTTCCTTGCCTACTTCGAGCACCGTCGCCGCACTTCTAACCTAGCCGCCGCCGCCGCTCTTCTTCCCGGTTCACGAAGACTACCTCGACACCGGCCACCCCGACTCGACATCGACCACGGTGTCCCTTGCACGGCTACCTCGACTACGGCTACACCACCCTACGCTCTCGGCTACTTCGACATCGACACAAAGGGCTACCGCCTGCTTGGGAACCTCGTCGGCTTGCACTCCAGTCACGAACTCCGCGATGCGTCGACCGTTACGACTGTGGTGGGGATGTTCGTCGGCTTCGCATTCGGATTCTTCTTCAGTATCACCGTCTGCGTCGCTGCGTTGTGACCGCGGGGGATGTTAGAGTATATTTGGTATATGTGTATTTTGGTAGTATAGGATTCATATCTCTCTCCTATCTTATCTCTAAGAGGGCTTCATGTCCTTCAAGACATGTACCCTATATATACTCCCCAACGGGGTTCGACAATACATCCAACGATTCCATCAAACTCCTCTCTATTCTTCTACATTACTTACCAAACCAATTACGGCAGAGTCTCCACCGCTCGATGCTGAGATCGAGGAGTGTTACCAGATAAGACCTTAAGATTGTAACAGTATGTAACAAACTGTATATATCCTGCCTAAATCCTAATCTCGTACCAATGGTTTGTATTCATTCTCTATGTTTACGAACTGGACTGTCCAAAGCGCCATAAACGATCACAAAGCTCCAGAATTCAAACATGGATTACCGGCAACACAAATTAGTGTTATATATACAGGCAAGCTGGAAAAACAAATGTACTCGATCAAGAATTCATACCTTTATGCTATAGCAATCGGGTTCAAATCTCACTTGGGGCTTAAAAGTAAAAAACCGAGGAGCTCGATACAAACAACACTTCTATAGATCCTTCTCTTCACCTCATTTTCACGAGGCTCACTTCCTATCTGGACATAAAATTTTGTGTTCTTCCTTCTTTGGCATATTTGGAGGGCAATAAACACCTAGAGATTTATAAGTAAAGAAACGCCTATGACGAATGGCTTACTTGCAGATACACAAAGGGACCATTATTTCAGATAACCTCAAACTTGTCAACATCCTGGATGCCGAACAGGGAAGCAACAAGAACATGGACTATCTGAAATAATTGTCCCGTTAAGAACTGCCTTCGCTGGAGCATTTTTGTCAATCTACAGGTAACTGAAGTGCATTTTCTTTGTTTCTAATATCACTGGTCCGGCGAAGGCAGTTCTTCCTAGAGCTCCTATTCCTTTAAGAGTTCGGTGTTGTAATCCTAATCACGTCCCTGTTTGGTCACTCTTACATATCTTGTCTATCTAGCACAAGAACATTCTATCCAGCTTTAGGGCATCAATATATGTAATTTACCATGCTATATTGATGAAATCTAACCTTCTAGGGGAACCTAATTCAGAAAACTTCCGTATTTCTAATGTTATATTCTGAGAACAGTATTTTGCTGTGTGTAACTAATAAATTTTCATAGATGAGGCCATCATAGAATTGCTAATGCAGACCGTCTGGGTATCAAATGCTCAATAAAGGTGGCACACCGAAGGGAATTTGGCAAATGATCAAGCGCAAGTTTTACGCGGTTGCAGAAAAGCACTCCATGTAACATCAGCAACTTGTAAATGAAAGAACGGGTTGGTCTTGGAGAAATTCCAGGCCATTCATATCACTTGAGGATTAATTAACCTAATCGTTCTGAGATTCATCTAAGATTTAGCTGATCATTTCTACGACAAACTGGTAGCTGCTCATGCCTTACGAGACTTCCTTCTCTTCTCCAATGCTTCCACTGTGAGAGATGGGCGAGTCACTTTGAGATCATTGAATCCTTGGGTTGCCACCACATTATCCATCGCCTTGTCATCTGATATTTCCATAAATTCAAGGCAAGCATCCTTAAGCTTATCACAGTTATGTTGGTCAGCTAAAGCCAATGTAGTCGCCACGGTCTCTGCATTCAGATCCTTGCAAAGGAGGCTTTGGCAAACCAACTTGAGCCTCTCCATGGCATATCTGTCCGCATCCACCAGTAAGTGCCGAACCATCTC
Source organism: Bromus sterilis (assembly GCA_950022295.1). Lineage (NCBI taxonomy): Eukaryota > Viridiplantae > Streptophyta > Magnoliopsida > Poales > Poaceae > Bromus > Bromus sterilis. The sequence continues at coordinate 444,887,193 of OX465595.1, read as the reverse complement.
GGTATCCTCATCTCCCTCAAGGTCCTCACCGTCAGGCAAAGAGTCGGTATAGACGAAATGGAGCAGGGCTCTGAAGACGGCAGGTTGCATGTCCTTGATGGTAATGCACTCCCCCGGCTTTGCCTCCCTCATCGGTCCATAGAGCTCTGCTTTCAGAACAGGCGGCCGCATAGCAAGCACGAGCCTATGTGCTTCAATGGTTTCTCCTCCAACGATGAAACTGACATCAAATCCATCTTTTTCTTCCAATAGCCTTCCAACATGCTGGGTCATGTTGGATGGTGGCATGGCGATTTTGGGGATTTTGGGGAATGATTTGGTTTCTGTAACATGTGGCTTCTTGATAACAATGACAATGCATTCGATCTTGAGGCAATCATCTCTAAGGTACACGGATCCTTCGACCTCGCTCCGCCTTTTGAAATCAGCAGCCTGTGGAGCAAACGCAGTGACATTGTCGGAACTGAAAATCCTAGGCCCTGTTTTATGCACTGAAGACGACAACCCGGTGCAGTGGTCGACCAGCCTCAGGTCACAAGACGCCCGGACTTTTGTGCTCTTGCTGACAAGCTCGAGATAAACCGAGATGTAATCTTCGCTTGCAATACCGTTCCCATCGGGGTAGAAGCGGATGACCCAATCGTGCCCGCCAACGGAGAAAATCCCGGACTGTGTGTAGTTGTTGGGGTCGTTACCCATGCCCCTGAGCTTGCTGTAACCCACGATATCGAACACGTGTGTGCCTTCAGCTGCCTCCGCCGTGCACGTGGACACCGTCTTGCATGCCTCCATCTTGTGACCGGCAGGAAGATTGCCGGCCAAAGGGGAAAGAGTCGGCGCGCCGGCGCCGCCGCCTGAAAATATGATGATGCGAAAGAAAAGAGCATTAATCTCATACGGAAAGCAGAGGGATAAAGATTCAGGATGCGGGGGAGTGAACCGAACCTTCAGAGCTCAGGTGGTAACCGGAGATGGCGGCGGTACTGAGGACGGAGATGAAGCCGCCTCAACTTCCGTTTACCCTTTTTGGGGACGGAGATGGAGTTGCTGGGCCTGGGTCTTCTGGACTCAAAAGAACAAAAACCGAGGCCCATCGGTCCGGATTTCACTGTAGAAATTAGATTTCCTCTTTAAACTCATTACTTTTCATATTTGTTTGTGTATCCTCTAGCCACTCAATAGTTTACAAAAAAAATATGGTTTGTAGAACCTTTTTTCGTGGGAACAATACTTATATTACTCATCAAGTTTGCTTACAATCACTTTCACATAATTGTGCAACATCCATAGCTCCAGCGACAAACCACACTGCAGCAGTATGATTGTAAGTTCTTTGATGATTAGTAATGAGGTGGCCTATAGAGTTTTGAAGTTGTTGCGCATGATAAATTTTCTCTTTTTAACAACTATTGTTTGATCTGTCGAATCAAGAAATAATATCTTGATCTATTCAACGTTTCATTCTTCAACATATTTATGGCCTTCGTGCAATCAGATTAACGTGCAATGGCAGATTACTCCACTGCATCACTGGTGAAATTCCTTTGGAGAGGGTGCATAGCTTCGTTTCGAGTGCATCATGACATGAAATTAAGTGGCGCCAAACAGTGAATATGATAGTACCCATCGTACCCCTAAGGACCATGTTCGTTTTCACGGAGCCGTTAGAAGGAATAATAGACCTTTCAATTTTTAGCTTCAGATAGCCCTGTCCTGATGGAAGCCATTTCAAGTCAAAATTTGTTGAAGCGTCATCAATGGGATGCACCCTTGATGATTCATAATCATGTGCATACTTTGCTTTGATAGGATCATCTTCAGGTCTCATCTCTAAAATCATGATGTGAATATCTATGAAACATCAAGTAGCGGAGCAGGCTTTTCATGCACAACTTCATTCATTACATAACGTATATACCATAGCATCACAAATAGTACATTCGCTGATTTTCAGAGAGCTCATATGCGATATGGAAGATCCATTATGATCTTGTGTTCCTTACTCCTGCAACATTCAGGATTGCCCAACATTCAGACATTGATATCCAAAGAGAGACATCTAAGGTGTAGTGGCAGATGGCAGTGGCGGAGCATGAACAAAATATTAGGGGGGGGGGGGGGGGGGGTCAAATGAATGTATGACATAGAAAAAAAACTAAAATGATTAGAAAGGCCAGAAAATTAGTAGTGATTAGAGAAAAAATAAGCTTATGTAGTAATATTTTCTTTACGAAGAGGGGGGGGGGGGCAAGGCCCCCAATTATCCCCACTATCCTCTGCCACTGGCAGATGGCATGAAAGTATCCTCCTTCTCATGATCACGCACTAGGCATATATCAGAGTGCTCAAGATGTGTATGGCCCTTCATGGATCAGGTCAGCAAAAGAATGTCTCAATTGTTCTTCAAGACAAGGGGTGCTAAGAAGTAACATATGTTATTCCTTTGTTTGTTACAGTGTGTATAGTTCCAAATTTTTAGAAAGTTATTGTGTCAACATCCACATAAGATATTTTTCTGACCCCTACATCCACAGAAGAAGATTGGCCGTTCCTTATTTTGCAGTTTTTTTTTTTGAGGGGTTACTTTTTTTTTTGAGAAAATGTTGGGGGGTTGCTTATTTTGCAGATAGCGTCGGCCTGGCCAGGCAAATGATTTGGGCTATATTAGCTGGGCTTGCCGGGTTGCAAACTTGCAATAGGCCCATTCCCGAGGCTCTTTCTGTCTTTCCATCTCGTTCCCCCCAAAATCAACCGACTTGCTGAAATCGGTTGCAGCCGGAGGGAGAAGCTCTCTCCGATCGTCTATATAGCCTTCCAGTTCCTGGCCGTCTTCCCCTCCCATTGTTTCTCGTAGCTTCCTTCCATCAGCCCCCTCCCTCTCCTTTTCATCTGGGCGTTCTTGCCAAGTTGTTCGACGGAGGCGAGATGCCGGGCAAGCGGAAGGTCGACGGCCAGGATTCCAGCGACATTGCCGGTACTTCGGCGCAGACTGAAGGGACGACGGCGAATGCAGCCGGCGGCGTCATTGAAGAGACTTCCCAGGCGCTTGAGGTGCTGACGCTGGCGACTACAGGCTCTGCCGGCGCCTCTTCCATGTCCGCTGGAGGTGGGTGGCCAGGAAATCATAGCATAGGACGAGCGCGTCCTTCGTTTCTTGCAGTTGTTCGTGGGGATGGGGCGGGGTCGGGGCAGAGTGGAAGGGGATTCGCTTTGCTGCCCCGGCCGGTTCTTGCAGGGCAGACGGCGACTACACCAGCCTTCTCTGTGGGCTACCCCGGCGGCTCTTCCCAGTTCGGTGGAGGTTTGTCTCCTGCAGCTGCTCTAGCGCGTCCTTCGTTCTTGGGTAATTGCGTTGATATTGCTTCTTGGATTGTGACATCTGATCCGGTACATTCGTTTCTTGCAGCTGCTCGCGGGGACGGGGCAGGGTCGGGCCAGAGGGGAAGGGGATTCGCTTTGCTGCGCCGGCCGGTTCTTGCAGGACAGACGGCGACTACACCAGCCATCTCTGTGGACTACCCGGGCGGATCTTCCCAGTTCGGTGGAGGTTGGTGCCCAAGAAATCAAAGCATACGAGCAAGCGCATCTTTCGTTCTTGCGTTCTTGGATTGTAACATCCCACACCGTCGTTTCTTGCAGTTCCTCGCGGGTCCGGGCGCGGGTCAGGGTACAGGGGATTTCCTCTGTCGCAGGAGAGGATCCGGCGGCTGCTCGGCAATCCAGGTGAGTTCCCTCCCAAGAAAAGCGCCAATTTCCTTCTTTCTGATCCGTCGGAGATCGATTTCTTGGTTCTTCATTGACGTTGGAGTTCGATTTCTTGTTGGTTTCTGTTGCAGCCGGTGGGCGTGCGCCGACCGGCAACGGTTTCGTCCCCGGCCAGAGCGACGCGCTGAGCAGCAACGGTTTCGTCCCCGGCCAGAATCACGCGCCGACCGGCAATGGTTTCGTCCCCGGCCAGAACCAGATCGCCAGGCCCCAGCAGACAGGAGCAGGGCAGCCGCGCGGCGACTCCGGCGAGGTAATTACTAATTTGCGATCACGATTTGATTCATCATTCGTTATTTGGGTTTGTCCTGCCAATGCCATGAACTAACCTCTCATTGGATTTTGCAACGGTGAGCAGCCTTCTTCCGGCGGCGCACGCGCAAGGCCGTTTGCTCTGTGCACTATCTGCGGCGATACTTACACGACGGGGCTTATGGGCGTGGCGCCGGTGTGCGAGGGTTGCTACATCTTTCTCCGCGGCATCGAAGCTCTTCCGCAGAACCCGGAGATCCCCTACATGCCTCCGACTCCGAGTTCAGGTCCAGCCCCCGCAGCACCTCTGGAACTGGGCATCGCCATCGCTCAACGGGGCCAGATCGAGCAGCGCCTCCGCCAGCCCTCTTCCGCGGCGCCGGCTCGGCTCACGAGGGCACCAACTGCTCAATGGTGCTGCGTTTGCAAGGCGGAGACGCCGTGGGCTTTGGGCTCGTCGGCCTTGTGTGAGCTCTGCTACGACCTTCTCTTCGTCCGGCAGCACGCGCAGAACGACTACGTGCGTCCGCCACCGCCTGGGTTCGACTAGCTCCAATCAGTGGAGTGCATGGCTTTACTGTCTGTGAGTGAGAATGTCTTCTGAACTCTGGGAGCAGGCAGCCTCTGATCGACTAGACTTTCCTGCTTTTGCTCTGTTTTGAGTAGTGAATGATTCTTGTGATGATAATACTCTTATTGATGTGGCCAAATCTGGCAATACCTAGATACAAAAAGATCTTGTGATGATAATCTTTGGTAATTCTTGTCTGACGCTTTTGGTTTTGCCTCAAGTCTTTGCCTAGTTCCTTTCAGTTCAGCTTCAACCAAATGAGTACTTAGAGTTTCCTTGCTACTGATTATTCAGTTTAAGCTCCAAAAATAGGCTTTTGCCCCCGTTTAGGAATATTATTCTGTTTAAGCTTACAGTTTATTATACAAGTGATGATCAGTGCAAATTGTAGTAATATGCTATATATGGCCAGTACATATACCAGGTCAGTAGTAGAACATATTTGTTTCCGGGTGTGGAGAAATTACTGATTCTTCTTGTAGTAATCTCTTGTTTCCTGGCGCTTTAGTGTTGTCTTATTTGGTTGGTTGGTTCAATTTCAGTTAAACCAAACTAGTGAAACTGACATACTGACATACTGTCTGTGAGTGAAAATGTGTTCTGAACTTTGATCGACTGATTCTTGTGATGATACTCTTATTGATGTGACCAAACGTGGCAATCAGATCTTGTGATGATAATCTTTGGTAATTCTTTTCTGATGCTTATTGTTTTGCCTCAAGTCTTTGCCTGGTTCACTTTCAGTTCAACTTCAACCAAATGAGTACTTAGGCTACAGCTTCCTTGCTACTGATTATTCAGTTTAATGTTACAGTTTATTATACAAGTGATAACCAGTTTAAATTGTACTGTAGTAATATGCTATATATGTCCATTACATATAACAGATCAGTAGAAGAGCATATTTGTTTTCTGGTGTGGAGAAATTACTGATTCTTCTTGTTTCCTGGCGCTTCAGTGTCGTCTCATTTGTTTGAATGGTTGAATTTCAGTTAAACCTAGTGAAACTGGCATGTTTTTTTTTGGACTATGTATGTTGAGTGCTAAATCCTGGAGTTTGGCGATACAACATCACATGATGTCTAGTTCTTTTTTCTGAAAGCAAATATGCATTTTCGCCTCGTGCTGCGCTTCTCCCTTGCGCCCAGTTACCATTGCGGCATTATATTCAATAGAAACTCTATTTTTTAAACCATGTATCCAATACACATTCAGAGTACCTCCATTTTTCATGTATTTTTTTATCAGAAAATAAATAAATAATATTTCAAATATTTTTAAATCATTTTAATCTCGTACACACATAAATTTACAATTACGATATTGCTAAATCACATGTACATGAGATTTAACTAAGTCACATGTAAATTTCAAACAATCAGATCTGGATGTGCTTTTTAATTCGCGCTGGATGATCTGACACCGAGCGAACCAATTTTCCGCACATAGAGGGACTGCGGCGAGCGATTGTTGTATTTCTCTTCATTGGCCTTTTCTGGGCCGCGTCTAATAACTCAGCCACACATCCAATGTTACAATAGATGTTTGGATTTTATTTAAAAATATTAAGATTTTTTAGTTTTTAGAGGACTAGTAGAAATGGTTTCTTTTGATACAGATGATTTGGGGTGATCCTTAAGATCGATACCATTAGCTACACATATGTCAATGTGTCATCAGTCTCTTTTTTTCATTTTCTTTCTGTTTTATTTTGTTTATTTTTTCTTTTCAGTTGTTTTATTTTTATTTTTTCCAAATTTCATGTATATGATTTTTGTAAAAGTTTTATAAAATTTGGAAACAAACTGTTCTATTGATGCATGGCATCGATACATATTTATTGTCGCGAGTTGACTTGCGCTATTTTTATTTTTACTTTTCCTTCTTTCTTCTCACTTTTTTATTTGATACGTTTCATTTGAAGTTATGATTTATTTTAAACATGATATTTTTAAAATAGGTTTTTTCAGTTGCAAGTCCACCAACGAGTCGCAACTGGATCTGATTTTTTTTTCTCAGTTGCACGTCCACCAACGAGTCGCAACTGGGTCCAACTTTTTTTTCTCAGTTGCAAGTCCACCAACGAGTTGCAACTTGGTCTAACTTTTTACCAGTTACAAGTCCACCAACGACTCGTAACTGGGTCCAACTTTTTTTCTCAGTTGCAAGTCAACCAACGAGTCGTAACTGAGTTTGACTTTTTTCTTTCTCAGTTGAAAGTTCACCAATTAGTCGCAACAGGGTCCAACTTTTTTTCTCAGTTGCAAGTCCATCAACAAGTCGCAACTAGGTCCAACTTTTTTCTCAGTTGCAAGTCCGCCAACGAGTCGCAACTGGGACCGACTTTTTTTCTCAGTTGCAAGTCCACCAATGAGTCGCAACTAGGTCCAACTTGTTTTCTCAGTTGCAAGTCCTTCAACGAGTCACAACTGGATCCAGCATTTTTCTCAGTTGCAATACCGCCAACGAGTCGCAAATGGGTCCGACTTTTTTTCTCAGTTGCAAGTCTACCACCAATGAGTCGCAACTGGGTCCAACTTTTTTTCTTAGTTGCAAGCCCAACAACGAGTCACAATTGGGTCCGACCTTTTTTTCAGTTGCAAGTCCAACAATGAGTCGCAACTGGGTCCAACTTTTTTTCTCAGTTGGAAGCCCACTAACGAGTCGCAACAAGGTCTGAATTTTTTTTCTTAGTTGCAAGTCCACCAACGAGTCGCAACTGGTCCGACATTACCTCGAATTTTTAAAATTGACTTTTTTTATATTCATTGTAGTAATTTTATTTGGTACGACTGCGCTTTTAAAAAAAACTTGGATCCTCCCTCACATATACAATATAATCCTCAACTTTTTGCATTGTAGGATACAATATTTTTGTAACAATTTTAGGTAAAAAAATAATTAAAAAATATATTATTAGATACACATTTTCTATATAGTATGTGATTATTTTTGCAACATTCTTAACACAATTGTAACAGACATTTTCTTTCCTTTTTATATTATCCTTTTTTACTCCGCGGTGGGTTCTGCTTTTTTTCTATCCAAAATGTTAAATTTTCAATAAAAATATAGAAACACTTAAATTTTCATTATTTATATTGTAAAAACAATTTAAATGAAATTAAGTTTAAAAATTATTTTTAAAATATATATACAAACTAATACGCGACTATACGCACAACAAAACCCAACCCGAATTAAAAAAATATCACAACTACATGTACCTCTTTATTTTCCTGTCCATGCAAGCTCATTAGACAAACTATTAGCCTCAAACAAACAAACAAACAAAACAAGACCCAATTAAAAAAACATGCGGGCTGACGTCATTGCATAAGACTTAACTAAGTCACATGCGCATGCGCCCTAGTCACTCCCTTACAATTATTCATCTAGCCTGATCGCCACATCATCGGTCCTCACGTTAGATAAGGCAGCATATCAGCATATCTCCTAGAATACTTGTCATGGTAGTCTTTTCTTGCCGGAACTTGTCATGGTAGTTGTTAAGAATTTAATATAAAATATCAATATGTGTCATTATTGTTTTGTAGAATGAAGGCTCGCCAAGAGTCCGATTTTGAATTAACAAAACGAACAACCGACCAGAAGATTACAAACCGAATTACAACGACCAAACTGATACAAACGGGAACCCTAGAAAGAAAATCCAAAACCACCACGACCTCAAACTGCGAAAGAAGAAAGAAAGTGAAGATTAAAGCTTGCTAGGGGCGGAGCACTCAACACTGGGATCATACTAAACAAGGTTGGAGCGAGAAGGACATAGCCAACCGTTGAGGATGGACATTGCTCTAGGAGCACCTAGGGAAGGAGGGAGCACAACACCTTCCGTCTATGTCACCGAAGGGGTATCCTACCCCCACTCCATAGCTCGTGGCATCGTACCATCGGGATTTAGAGAAGCTCACCCAAGAGCGAGAAGAATGTCGCCCTCATATCGCAAAGTCTAGATAGTGTGACCACCTCGATTTGGGATAGTCCATGGCGGCAGCACCTCCATGGATCACGTGAAAATAGCTAAGTGGGCTAGCATGTAAGCAAATGGGGTAAGGGCCCACATGTTAGCTAATCGGGTGACCCATCGGGCGGCCCATGGGCAGAACCGTATGCCCATACCCTACACATGATTAATCGGGTTACCCATTGGATTTACCCATGGGTGAGGATAACGACCCATACCCTGCCCATTAGGGTCGGGTGCCCATGGGTGAGGCTGCCCATGGGTCGAATTGCCGGGTTGAGTGCAACCATGTGGCATATGCTTATGCATGTTCACAACTTTCCAGTCATGACCATGTAATGATGATTCACTACCAATATCCTAATTTAGGACGCTCAACAGTTCCACGTCATATTCATATTTGTTGTTCTCCCTTGTAAAAATACAATCAGTCGCCATCATCAGATCTAAAAGTCCAAGACCCTCTACCGCAACAATCAATTAGCAACGCAAGAGCATAACACCACCAGCACACCTGAAACACCACCTAATTGAAACAAAAAAGGCAAATGGAATTACGGACACCGATGCCTCGCCATCTGAGCCTTCTAGCTAGACAAAAACACAACCACCACCATTGCACAACCTTAACATATATCTCAAGTTATCGTTCATAGATCACATCTCGCCGCACACAATTTAAAAACAATACAAATAAAAAATGTAAACAATAATCCTTCCGTTCACACATATAAAATATTTTATACTCCCTGTTTAAATGCTCTTAATATTTCTTTATGCAGGGAGTACAATATATTTTAGTATGAATTACATATGGATTAAAATAAATGAAAGAACAGTTGAACACACCTAAATGTATTTATATACATTTGATTCATAAAAATCTCGTAACTATAATTGTGAAAGGACAGAGTGCCAAATTATATTCCTTTTTGTTTGTTTTTCTAGAAAGTTATTATGTCAACATCCACACAAGTGTTTTTTGACACTACATCCACACAAGATTAGTCGTTCTTTTTTGTAGCATTATTTTGTACTAGTACATTTTTTTTAGAACTTTTTTTTGAGGGTTTTACAAAACTTTATTGCTCAAAAGTGATATGAAAAGGGATACACATAGGGTCATGAGGATTAGACGGCCACAAGTGGCGACCCTGAGCAAGATTACAAGCAAACTTAGATTTCACTGAGAACTGGCATTTCTTATCGTATTGCCACGACCAGAAATCCCCCATTGGCTGGGTACACAGGGGAATTTTCAGAATATCTTCAACATCATTAGGCAAGAAAGTGTTGCGCAAGAGGTTCTCATCCCATCTTGCTTCCATAGGCACCATCAGATCAGCGACTACTTGTGGTCTTACAGGTGACAGACAAGCAATCGGTCTCATCATATTGTCGCGCGGGATCCAGTTTTGATCCCACACCCGCGTCGTGTTTCCATCTCCTATTCTTCTTATCAATTCAGATGCTAGGGCATCTCGTCCCTCCAGAATTCCCCTCCAAATCTGTGAAGGGTGCGACCCTAGAACAACTTCCAGAATGTCGTTGTTAGGGAAGTCAATTGATTTCAGTAATCTGGCACTGAGAGACCCCGGCTGCATGAGGGTCCTCCAGGCTTGGCGAGCAAGAAGTGATATGTTAAAAATTTCCAGGTCTCTAAAACCGAGACCGTCGTCCTTCTTTGGTTGGATCATAGAGCTCCAAGAAACCCAGTGTGGTTTCCTCTTCCCTTCTCGGCTTCCCCAGAAAAATTGTCGGATAAGCTTGCTGAGATGTTCACACAAGCCTCTAGGTAACTTGAAACAAGACATCAAATACACAGGAACTACTTGAGCCAATGATTTGATAAGAATTTCTTTCCCTCCACAAGAAATTGTTTTCTCGATCCAGCCCTTTACTTTACCCCACATCCTGTCTTTCAGGTATTTAAAAGAACCCGACTTTGAAGCCCCTATATCAGAGGGTAGTCCCAGATACCTTTCATTCAGGGTCTCAACATGCACATTAAGAATTCCTTTCACTTCTTCTCGAGAGGACTCCGTACATCCTTTGCTGAAGAAAACTGAAGATTTTGTGTAGTTAACCCTTTGACCTGAAGCTTGGCAGTAAGTATTAAGAAAATTTGAGACCTCAGACGCTCCTTCTCCATTGGCCTTGAAGAGCAGCAGGCTATCATCCGCAAACAGCAAATAATTTACTCGCGGAGCCGTAGGCGCTACTTGTAAACAACTTAGTTGCGAAGACGAATCTCTGGTTTTGAGGAGGCCTGAAAGGCCCTCCACTGCTAACAAGAACAAATAAGGAGAGATAGGATCTCCTTGCCTTATGCCTCTAGTGGGGGTAAAATCTTCCAACTTCTTGCCATTGAAGAGGACAGAATATGAAACTGAAGTGACCAGGCTCATTACCAGTGCAACCCAACTTCTCAGAGAAACCCAACTTCAACATTATAGCTTCCAAATAGGGTCATTCCACCCTATCTTAAGCCTTCATCATGTCTAACTTGAGAGCACAATGACGGTGCTTTGCTGCTTTGTTTCTCTTCATGAAGTGCAAACATTCATACGCAACAATTATATTGTCAGTGATAAGCCGCCCAGGAACAAAGGCTGATTGTTCCTCTGATATAATTGGTGGTAAGAAGACCTTCAGTCGGTTTGCAATCACTTTGGAGGCAATCTTGTAAAGAACACTACAAAGACTGATAGGTCGAAACTGAGTAAGCATCGAAGCTTGCTTTACTTCCGGGATAAGCACAATAAAAGTATTATTGATACATGTTGCACTCTCTTCACCCCGCAAAATAAGAAGCACCGAGTGAACAACTTCTTCGCCGCAAATATCCCAATGTTTTTGGAAAAAGTGAGCAGGGAAGCCATCTGGCCCCGGGGCCTTAAGCGGCGACATCTGAAATAAAGCTCTCTTGATCTCAACTGTTGTGTACTCAGCTTCTAGAGAAGCATTCATCTCGGATGTAACCTTTGTAGGAACACAATTCATCACTTCAGACATATAGGCGACTCCCTCTGAACTGAACAGATTCTGATAAAAAGCAGTAGTCATAGCCTCTAGCTCAGCTATGGACTGAATTATACTCCCATCAGGGTTCTGCAAAGATTTAATGAGATTTTTCCTACGTCCCAGAGATGCTCGGAGATGAAAAAACTTAGTGTTCTTATCTCCATTGGTAAGCCATTCCACCCTTGATCGTTGCTTCCAGATAATTTCCTCTCTATGGTATAGTTCCACTAGGTTGTCCGTGATTTTGATTTCCAGAGGAGAAGGACCCCTTCGGTTTGGCACAGCACGCAAAATCTCAAGTTCTGCTTTGAGTTTCTGAATTTCTTTCCTTACATTACCAAAAGTAGCTCGATCCCACCGTGCCAAATAACCCGAGAGATCCGCTAGTTTTTCCCGCATAGCCTCCACAGAGGCAGCCTTTTCCCCACTCCAGCCTGACCGAACACATGGTTTTAAATTTTCATGTGTTTCCCACATCGCTTCATATCGGAAGGGCCTGGCACCCTTATTGAGAGATAACTCTTGGTCCATCTTAACAATGATGGCTGTATGATCTGAGCAGGCCGTAGTATGATGTTCAACCTGAGCGAGAGGGGATAAAGAGGACCAGTCAGCATCGGCGATGGCCCTGTCAAGTCTAACTCTTGTATAGGTGCCACCGCTGACCCTCTTTTCAAACGTCCATGGCAAGCCAATGTGACCTATATCCATAAGGCCACAAACATCAAGCGCGTCTCTGAAACCATCCAGCTGTGATTGACTTCTATTTCCAATTCCTTCATATTCCGAGTGAAACAACACCTCATTGAAATCCCCCAATGCTACCCAGGGGGTCATTGGAGAGATTGCTATTGAATGAATCATGTCCCATGTTTTGTATCTCTCTGGTACCTGTGCCTCTCCATAGACACAAGTAAGTCTCCAAGGGGATGTTCCCAAATCAGATACCACCGTATCAATATGGTATTGTGAAGAGCTTTTCACCTCAAGCCCAATATCATCTTTCTAGTACAAGACCAGACCACCACTTCTCCCAGATCTTCCAACTGCAAACGCCTTATCAAAACCAAACGACAAACCCAAACTTTCTGCACGTGCTTTACTGATCTGCGTCTCAACCAGACAAAGCACAGCAGGGGTAAACTTGCCCGCCAATTCACGGGCCTCTCGGACTGTCGCGGGGTTACCCAACCCGCGACAGTTACTACTTTGGAGACTCATTGTGCCCGGCGGTGCGCCTCGGGGACGCCCGCCGATAATGCATTTGAGGTTTTTGACTGATTGTCTATTGCTTTAGTACCCGTGTTAGTTTTAGATCTTTTTGGATCAGACTTTGGCGGTTGTAACACCCTCAGTTGTCTGTAACAGTAATACTTTTGCTAATGACAATTAATGTTGCTAAATCATGCCATGATCAAATTTGAATCAAATCAAATTCAAAATGCCTTTTTGTTGATATTAAAAATAATGTTGCAAATAAAACTTGCCCAAAATTTATACAACCACTTTTATTAAATCACAAATATTCAGTGGACCAAATCCAAATGGGTTTGGGTATTTATTAAGTTATAGAAAATTCCAAATAATTCAAACAGTAGGTTAAAACCCTAACTTTGGGCATTTAATATTTAAAAGAAGTATCTAATGTTTTTCTTTTGCTGCAAAAACTTTTGTGGCACTTCTATATTATGATATACTAATTTTCAGGCACCTAACACATTTTACAAAAATGCCTAAGCTAGGAAAACAATTACCAAAAGAAAATACAGAAAAGAAAAGAGAGATAAAATAATAAAAACTAGTCTACCCCCATGGGCGAAGCCCACCCCAACCTCCCCTTCCCCCTGGACCTAATGCAGCCCAACAAGCCCACCCCACCCCTTGTCTTCTTCCTCCCACCTGCTCCCACCTGCTCCCGTACGACGGCCGAGCGTGGGCACGCCGCTGCCAGGCCGGCCCCGCCTCCACCTGCTCCCTCCCGGCGCCGACGCGATAAGGCCACCCCGGCCGACCCCCTGGACATCCTCCCCCTCCCTTTCCCCTCCTCCTCTTCTCGCACGCCTCGGGAAAAACTCCCGAGCGTCGTCGTCGCCATTGTCATGGCCAGTCGTGGCCAACGAGCACGGTCCGCCCCGACGTGGTGTCCAGCGGTTGCGCCGTCGTCGTCTTCGTCGACTACAGCAGCCAATCGAGCCCGGGGAGCACCGCAGGCGTCGCCCGCGTCTTCTTCCCCCGCTCCGGCCGCTGCAACCTCAACGTCGATTCCGGCCGCCTCAGCCCCTCCCCGAGCCCGCTGCCAACCCCGACGCGTTCGTGGTGAGCAGCTCTGTCATCGCCAAATGTCCGTAGGTGCTCGATAAGCCCGTAGTCTTTTCCCCCAAATTTGCTTGCTCCGGCCGCCGTGGCACGTCGTCGTAGTCGTCGACTTGGCACGTCCCAGCCCGCGCCAAGTGCACCAGTAGGATCCCCGTGGTGCGTGTGTTCGTTTTGGACCGGTAGTTAGCTCGATTTCGTCTCGCATGTGCATTAGCCATTGGATCCCGACGCCCTTCGCCGCCATTGTTGAAGCTGCACTCACCTCCGTGCGTCCCAGCCCACGGGAACACTCCAGATCGACGCGGCTTCGAGTTCTTCGTCGACTGCAACAAGCGGCGTCTCAAACGGCGCTCGAAATCGCGAGATAGCTCGACCTTGCCGCCGGCGGGCCTCCGGTGAGCCCTCCGGTGAGGCTGCCAGGTGGGGCCCCGGGGTCAGGTAGTTAGTTAGGGCTTAACCCAAACCCCTAAGCCACTGACAGTGGACCCTCCCCAGTTAACTTAACAGGAAAATTTAACAGAATAATAAACCCCTCCCAGACACTGACATGTGGGCCCTGGCCAATTAACTTAGTTAAATAAGTTTAGTTAACACTGGAGTCACTGACCACTGTGCCCCCTTTGTCAGTTTAATTTTAAAAAGAATTTATAAATTCCACTGGCTGACATGTGGGCCCAGAGGCTATTTTGATTTATTAAAATGTTTTATATATAAACAGAGGCTGACATGTGGGTCCCACATGTCAGGCACTGTTTTGGATAATGTTTTGGATAATGTTCTGGATAATGTTGTTATAATAATAAAAGAAATTCAGAAAATCATTTAAATGATTTAAAACTTTGAAATTCAATAACTTTTAAATCGTAACTCAGATTCAAAAACTTAATACATGAAAATTGATCAAAAAAATATAACGAATACGAATACGCTATCCGTATCTCTATCACACCCCTCTAACACAACGAACATCGAACCGTCCCCCTTCGGACCGTTTGTCCGATAAACTGTCCGGTACTGTTAGAGTGCCCGGATGAATTTATTTCGAACACGAATGTTTCTCAGAATAGATCAACTAGCACGGATACACCCCCCCTTATGTTTTTCCGGTACCCATGACATCTCCGGCTTGATCCTTCCCCCTCCGGACACCCTGTCCGGTAATCACCCGGAGCCGGTAGTTCATCCCCGGATGAATTCCCGCTCTGAGCAACGTGCATTGGCACTGCGTTTGAACACCGTTAACATTTCATCTGTCATGTCATGCATCTGTTTGTATATGCTTGTTGTGTATTTACTGTTTCTTCCCCCCCCCCCCTTAATCTCCGGTAGACCCCGCTGCTGCCGCCGACTACACCGCTGCTGGGTACGACTACTTCGTCGACGACCCTACTTCTACCGTCGAGCTTCCAGGCAAGCAGAGCCATTCTCTTCCCTAGATATCGCCTATCTTTCCGTACATTTCTTGCACTAGTTATTGTTACTACTGCTGCTACGATGCTTACCTATTCAATTGCATAACCTGTCATTGTCGCCCCTTGATGTGCCTTCCTTTATCCTATGCTGCCCATTATTATTATGCATTATTCAGCAGTGAGCCCTGCGCATTGTTAGCTAGGATTAGATAGAGGTCCGTGATCACTCAGGGGAGTGAACGCGGATACAAATATTATAACTGCACAGGTACGGTACAATGCATACACCGCCTCAGGCCCCCTAGCTCGGCTCTGCCGAGCCACCATCAAGTGTGAGCTATCAAGGAGTAATCCTTGTACTCCACTCGTTGTTGACTCTGTATAGCCACTCTAGGTACTTGAGTAACGATTGTACTTCAGGTAAGAAGTCGGGCGACCCAACGGTGCCCGCGAGAGGTATTGCGACGGGACGACAGGGAGGGCACGACCAGTGTACCGGTGTGCTTGGCCCCTGGTCGTTGGCTGCGAGAGTTACCAAACCACGAAAGTCGAGCTCCTCCAGGAGCACACGCGAGACAAGGTAAGGAGACGGTTCACCTTGTTGGTAACCGCAGTGACTTGGTGGGACGACAGGGCAGGCACCGATGTACTGGTGGTCCTGGCTGCTGTCGTTGTCTGCGGGTCAGTTAAGTCGAGGCAACGATAACGGTTGTCACGCAGGTTAATTAAAATTCTAAATGGTTCAGTGAATGTCTTCAGTTGGCTATATGCCATGTACGCACTACCTACCCGTGGGAATTACGAGTTTATGGGCTCCTCTGCTTCGTAGTGTCGTCCGAGGACTCTTCAGACGTCAGCAGTACCGCGGCCTGCGCAGGGAAGTGGTGTTGTCTTATTTTCTCGCGCGGTGATGTCTTATTTGGATTTGCTTCAACTTCACCGGCCAGCCACGCACCGTGCAGGAGTACGTTCGGGTTGGGGTCCAAGGCCCGGCGTACTTAGGATTTAGACCGGCGGATGGCCTCTCTGTTGAGTTTGAAAGATGGGCTATGAAGTGTCGGATAGCCTCGGTGGAGCGTTCCCTAACAAGGTTCCCGCCACCCTGGAGATCCGTGCGTGTAGCGTAACACAAGTGCACCCCTGCAGGGAAGATTAATCTATTCGAATAGCCGTGTCCACGGTAACAGGACGCTTTATGCTGAAGCTGGATCTTACCACTAGAAATTATTATTATTAAACTGTATGGTTCCGGGTTTTCTTCCTCACAGGGATGTCGAGGAGGTGAACTCGGAGGCATTGTTAATTATTACAACTTATTATTATACAATGCTGCAGCAACTTCTGCTGCATTGTTACTTTATGCTTTATATAAATTGTTGGCTGATTCTTACCTCATGCTGCAAGACATCGTCGGAAGATGCTAGTCTTCGGTAGGCCTAGCTTCTTACACTTGCTCTGGATTTCTGTCTTTCAGTCCACTATATACAACCTCTTATTTCCGTTGATACAATGCATAATGCTTAGTAGCGGACGTAAGACTCGCGGGTATGCTAGATACTCACCTTTGCTTTATTTCCCCTTTTTCGCTTTGCCTGATCAGCCGCTGCAGCTGACGATGGAGCCCAGGAGAAGGAGTACCCCGGAGGCGCCTACTACGACGTCGAGTTCCCCGTTGACCAGGAGTAGTTCGGTGGATCCCAGGCAGGAGGCCTCGCCTTTTCGATCTGTATCGCTGATGTGATTTGTGCTAGCCTTCTTAAGGCAAAACTTGACTAACTATGTTTGTACTCAGATATTATGGCTTGTATGACTTATGTATTCGGGTCCGCGTGACCCCCCTCTATTGTAACATATTTGTTTATCCTTTTGTGTTTAGTGTTGTGCTGTGATATTCTCACCGTGGCACCCTAATCTCAGCCGTGTACCCTGTGTGTATGATTACTGTACATGGATTGATTTTGGGGGCGTCACAAGTTGGTATCAGAGCCGACTGCCTGTAGGAAGCCACCCCACCACTACTTGGTCGAAGTTGAGTCTAGACTTTGAAAAACTATTTTGCTAACTTAATATTTGACTTACGGGCCCACATCGATGTCACTACGTGTGATATCTATGGTATTAGGATCCTTTTCTCCTTACCTATGCTCTGGGAATCTGCTCTCTTATCCTTCCTGGTAAGTTTTACAAAATCTGACTTTAGGATCACGTTCTCTTGATTCCACCCAGCGTTTTTGGTGCTTCCCCCTTTGATTGAGTCGTGTCACAGGAGTCATACCCCAGGTCTCGGACCGCGGATCCCATTCTCATTCTGGGCAGGCCGCGCGTTCTCTGGCATTAACTCCTGTGGCCAACAGTTTTCTTGCGGCGTGATTGACATAGTGGAATCTATGTCGCGTCGTGTAATCCTTACCGCGGTCTGCGCGCCGCCTAGTGAGTCTTTTTTCCTTAATTTCTACGACGTTACGCTGCCCGATTTTCGATTGACTCTGTGTGTGAATGTGTATGTCTTATATGACTACTCTTATATATATATCTGCGCCTCCTTTTCGTTGTCGTTTTTACTTCAGGCTTGATTCCGGTATCTCGTTAAATTTTCATCGCTGAAATACCCTTGTTAAATTCTAGCAGGATGGCTGGTCGTGAGTGGTCGTGGTCGTGGTCGTGGTGCCAACGACCCACCTCACCTCCGCCGCCGGATTACATGGCCGCGATGATGCAGCAGTTCGAGATGAACCGTCAGTTCATGCAGAATATCATGGCTCAGTTCCCCCCGCTGAATCAGAATGGGCACCACCATCAGCATGCCACCGTGACTCTGCACGACTTCACCCGCCTCAACCCCACTATGTTCCGCAACACTGTTCAGCCGTTGGATGCTGATGACTGGCTTCGCGTCATCACTCACGAGCTGGAGTCTGCTAATGTCGATCCAGCCGACTATGTGAACTTTGCGTCTTATCACCTGAAAGGCGCCGCTGCTCAGTGGTGGAGCACCCACAAGCGTTCACTGCCAGTTGGAGAAGTCATTACCTGGGATGAATTTCAGTCTGCCTTCCGCGCCCGCTACATTCCTCAGGGGATCATGGATCGTAAGGCGGAAGAATTCCGCAACCTCACTCAGGGCGACATGACTGTTGAAGCCTATCAGCGCGAGTTCCTCAACCTCTCTCGCTATGCGGAAGAGGAGATCACCACTGATGCTCGCAGGCAGCAGAAGTTCCGTCGTGGCCTCAACCCAGACCTCAGGCTCGCTCTTGCCGTTCATGATTTCTCCAACTTCGCCACCATGGTGAACAAGGCTATCACCGTCGAGACTGCCTAGATGGAGCACAAGAACTCTCTGAAGCGTTATCGTGACGTTGGCTCATCTTCGGGCGCAACGCAGAAGCGTCGTATCTGGCTCCCTACCAGTGTGACCCATTCACCTGTCCCTGCTCCAAGGCCGTCTTATGTTGCACCCCGTCTGCCTCCGCCACCGCAGATGCCAAGAGCTCTGCCTGCACTACCCAATGCTACCCCCCTTCGTCCTCAGGATGGATTATGCTTCACGTGCCGCCAACCTGGGCATTTTTCCAGAGAGTGCCCCCAGAAACAGAAGCAACTGGTAGTTCACCCCGCTGGCCGTGGAAATGTTCGTGGCAACAACAGGACCCCCAACTATAATACTGGGTCTGCTGCTTATGCTCATGGACATGCTAACAACGTCAATGTTGAAGAAGCTCAGCAACAACCCGCTACCGTGATGGGTACCCTTCTCGTTAATTCCGTACCTGCTACTGTTTTATTTGATACGGGAGCATCGCATTCATTCTTGTCGGAAGCATTCGCATTGTCGCATAACTTCACGCTAGAAAAGATGAACCCACCGATGGTTGTCCGCACCCCGATAGGCCAATGCCGAACCACCAAGATAGTGCCCGGAACCCTCGTTGAAATTGAAGGAATTGAATTCCTTGCTTCCCCCCATCATCCTGACGTCTTCCACCATAGACCTCATTCTGGGAATGGATTGGTTGAAATTTCACGATGCCGCACTTTATTGTGGCACCAAGTCTGTCCAACTTTTTCACCCCTCCGGCGAGATTGTTAACCACACCACCCGAGTTACCCGTAATGCTGAAACACAGATATTTATGATGAATGTTTTGAATGCCGCCCCCCTCGAAGGCATCGAGAACGTTCCGGCCGTTCGCGATTTTCCCGACGTCTTCCCAGAAGAACTGCCGGGAATACCCCCGATCAGAGAAGTTGAATTTGTCATCGACTTGAAGCCCGGCACCACCCCGATTGCCAAGCGTCCTTACAAGATGCCGCCACATGAACTCCTTGAACTTAAGGAGGAAATCGACAAGGCACTTCAGAAAGGATTCATTAGCCCCAGTTCCTCAGCTTGGGGAGCACCTTCGCTCTTTGTCAAGAAGAGCGATGGGACAAACCGATTGGTCCAGGATTATCGGCCCATTAACCAAGCCACCATCCAGAACAAATACCCACTTCCCCGGATCAACGATCTGTATGATCAACTTGCCGGATCCAAGGTGTTTTCTAAACTCGACTTGAGGTTGGGTTATCACCAAATCCGAGTCCGTGATGAGGACATTCCGAAGACTGCCTTCATTACTCGCTATGGTTCATACGAGTACACTGTCATGTCCTTTGGCTTAACCAATGCTCCAGCCACCTTCTCCAGATTGATGAATTATATTTTCATGGAGTACCTCGACCAGTTCGTCGTGGTTTACCTGGATGATATATTGATATATTCCAAGAATGAAGAAGAACATGCAGAACATCTGCGTCTTATACTAGAGAAGCTTCGAGAACACAAACTCTACGCTAAGTATTCTAAGTGTGAGTTCTAGCTTCCCGAAGTAACCTACCTTGGACATGTGATTTCCAAGGATGGCATTGCCGTCACCCCAGAGTGTATCCAGGCTATTCTTGACTGGACTCCTCCCAAGACCGTCAAGCAAGTCCGCAGTTTCCTCGGGCTCGCTAGCTATTGCCGCCGTTTCGTCGAGAATTTCTCCAAGATTGCCAGGCCTTTGACTAATCTGCTTCACAAAGGCGTCAAGTTTGAGTGGACAGATAAATGTCAAGAAAGTTTCCAAGCACTCAAGGACAAGCTAACTTCTCACCCGGTGCTCGCTCCCCCTGATACTCAGAAGGACTTCGTGATATATTGCGACGCGTCTCGTCAAGAATTAGGCTGTGTCCTAATGCAAGAGCGCAAAGTGATTGCTTATGGCTCTCGTCAGTTGCGTTCTCACGAAGACAAGTATCCAACACATGATCTCGAATTGGCAGCAGTAATTTATGCATTGAAGCTGTGGCGACATTACCTCGTCGGTAATCGTTGCGAGGTCTACACCGATCACCAAAGTCTGAAGTACCTGTTTACTCAGCCATATCTGAATCTTCGTAAACAACGATGGCTCGAGACAATAGCCGACTTCAACATGGATATTTCGTATACCCCAGGCAAGGCTAACGTGATGGCCGATGCCTTGAGCCGCAAAGCTTACTGTTCTGAACTTGAGGTTCAGGTGCAACAACCACTTCTGTATGAAGAGTTTCGCAAAATGAACCTCGAGATTGTTCCTCAAGGTTATGTAAATAACCTGGTTATCGAACCGGATCTCGTCAAATCCGTCAAGGGTATACAGTTTTATGATGATTTCGTACACAAGATTAAGCGCGATATCGCAAATGGAAGACCCTCACCCTTTACTATTAATAGCGAAGGTGCGATGTTCTACCAGAACCGTTTAGTGGTTACTCACAGCAAGGGCAGGCATGAGAACCTGGATATGACCCCGAAGGTCATGAAAGCGGCTCACGATACCCCGTTGTCCATTCATCCTGGAAGCACGAAGATGTACCAAGACATTCGTCAGCAATTCTGGTGGCCTAACATGAAGCAAGACATTTCCCGATATGTTTCTGAATGTGACGTTTGTCGTCGCGTCAAGGCAGAACATCAAAGACCTGCTGGAACTCTGCAACCACTCTCTATTCCTGAATGGAAGTGGGACAAGATCGAAATGGACTTCGTCACCGGTTTCCCCCGATCACAGAAGGGTCATGATGTCATCTTTGTCGTCATCGACCGATTCTCCAAGGTTGCCCACTTTCTGCCAGTCAAGGAGACGATATATGCTAGTCAGTTAGCAGACTTGTATGCTTCCAGAAATGTGTCCCTCCATGGTATTCCGCTGGAGATCAGTTCTGACCATGGCAGCATTTTCACCTCAAGATTCTGGGATAGTTTCCAAGAAGCTATGGGAACTCACCTAAATTTCAGCACCGCTTATCACCCCCAGTCGCAAGGACAGGTCGAACGAGTCAACCAAGTGCTTGAAGATATGCTACGAGCTTGTGTCATCTCATTCGGTAAGAAATGGGAGGAATCTCTTACATTTGCTGAATTCTCGTACAACAATAGCTATCAGGCTAGTCTGAAGATGGCACCCTTTGAAGTTCTCTATGGACGTAAGTGTCGAACCCCTCTGAATTGGTCAGAAACTGGAGAACAAACTCTCATTGGTCCGGACGTTACAGCATGCCGAAGATCAGGTTCCCGTTATCCGTGAACACCTGAAAGCTGCTCAGTCCCGTCAGAAGAGCAACTATGATCGCAAGCACAAGGAAATGGCCTATCAACCTGGCGAATACGCGTACCTTCGTGTCACTCCCATGAGAGGCACTCATCGTTTCGGGATCAAAGGCAAGTTGGCTCCTCGCTACATTGGCCCGTTCCGTATCATTTCCAGGAGTGGACACGTGGCATACCGATTGGAATTGCCGCCGAACCTCTCCCAAGTCCACGATGTCTTCCACGTGTCTCAACTCGGTCGCTGCTTCAAGGACCCTATCCGCGAAGTGGAGCATGATATGATCGAGCTGCAACAAGACTTGACTTATCGAGAACATCCGAGCCGCATTCTCGATCAGTTTGAACGTCGAACCCGCAACAAGACTGTCAAGTTCCTCAAAGTCCAGTGGTCGAATCATTCTGAAGATGAAGCCACCTGGGAACGTGAAGATCGTCTTCGCGAGGAATACCCCGAACTTTTCCTCGCTACCACTTAAATTCTCGGTACGAGAATTCTTGTAGTGGGGGAGATTTGTAACACCCTCAGTTGTCTGTAACAGTAATCCTTTTGCCAATGACAATTACTGTTGCTAAATCATGCCATGATCAAATTTGAATCAAATCAAATTCAAAATGCCTTTTTGTTGATATTAAAAATAATGTTGCAAATAAAACTTGCCCAAAATTTATACAACCACTTTTATTAAATCACAAATATTCAGTGGACCAAATCCAAATGGGTTTGGGTATTTATTAAGTTATAGAAAATTCCAAACAATTCAAACAGTAGGTTAAAACCCTTACTTTGGGCATTTAATATTTAAAAGAAATATCTAATGTTTTTCTTTTGCTGCAAAAACTTTTGTGGCACTTCTATATTATGATATACTAATTTTCAGGCACCTAACACATTTTACAAAAATGCCTAAGCTAGGAAAACAATTACAAAAAGAAAATACAGAAAAGAAAAGAGAGATAAAATAATAAAAACTAGTCTACCCCCATGGGCGAAGCCCACCCCAACCTCCCCTTCCCCCTGGACCTAATCCAGCCCAACAAGCCCACCCCACCCCTTGTCTTCTTCCTCCCACCTTCTCCCACCTGCTCCCGTACGACGGCCGAGTGTGGGCACGCCGCTGCCAGGCCGGCCCCGCCTCCACCTGCTCCCTCCCGGCGCCGACGCGATAAGGCCACCCCGGCCGACCCCCTGGACATCCTCCCCCTCCCTTTCCCCTCCTCCTCTTCTCGCACGCCTCGGGAAAAACTCCCGAGCGCCGCCGTCGCCATTGTCGTGGCCAGTCGTGGCCAACGAGCACGGTCCGCCCCGACGTGGTGTCCAGCAGTTGCGCCATCGTCGTCTTCGTCGACTACAGCAGCCAATCGAGCCCGGGGAGCACCGCAGGCGTCGCCCGCGTCTTCTTCCCCCGCTCCGGCCGCTGCAACCTCAACGTCGATTCCGGCCGCCTCAGCCCCTCCCCGAGCCCGCTGCCAACCCCGACGCGTTCGTGGTGAGAAGCTCTGTCATCGCCAACTGTCCATAGGTGCTCGATAAGCCCGTAGTATTTTCCCCCAAATTTGCTTGCTCCGGCCGCCGTGGCACGTCGTCGTAGTCGTCGACTTGGTTCGTCCCAGCCCGCGCCAAGTGCACCAGTAGGATCCCCGTGGTGCGTGTGTTCGTTTTGGACCGGTAGTTAGCTCGATTTCATCTCGCATGTGCATTCGCCATTGGAGCCCGACGCCCTTCGCCGCCATTGTTGAAGCTGCAATCACCTCCGTGCGTCCCAGCCCACGGGAACACTCCAGATCGACACGGCTTCGAGTTCTTCGTCGACTGCAACAAGCGACGTCTCAAACGACGCTCGGAATCGCGAGATAGCTCGACCTCGCCACCGGCGGGCCTCCGGTGAGCCCTCCGGTGAGGCTGCCAGGTGGGGCCCCGGGGTCAGGTAGTTAGTTAGGGCTTAACCCAAACCCCTAAGCCACTGACAGTGCACCCTCCCCGGTTAATTACTTGGTTAACTTAACAGGAAAATTTAACAGAATAATAAACCCCTCCCAGACACTGACATGTGGGCCCTGACCAATTAACTTAGTTAAATAAGTTTAGTTAACACTGGAGTCACTGACCACTGGGCCCCCCTTGTCAGTTTAATTTTAAAAAGAATTTATAAATTCCAGTGGCTGACATGTGGGCCCAGAGGCTATTTTGATTTATTAAAATGTTTTACATATAAACAGAGGCTGACATGTGGGTCCCACATGTCAGGCACTGTTTTGGATAATGTTCTGGATAATGTTGTTATAATAATAAAAGAAATTCAGAAAATCATTTAAATGATTTAAAACTTTGAAATTCAATAACTTTTAAACCGTAACTCAGATTCAAAAACTTAATACATGAAAATTGATCAGAAAAATATAACGAATAATATGCTATCCGTATCTCTATCACACCCCTCTAACACAACGAACATCGAACCGTCCCCCTTCGGACCGTCTGTCCGATAAACTGTCCGGTACTGTTAGAGTGCCCGGATGAATTTATTTCGAACACGAATGTTTCTCAGAATAGATCAACTAGCACGGATACACCCCCCTTATGTTTTTCCGGTACCCACGACACCTTCGTCTTGATCCTTCCCCCTCCGGACACCCTGTCCGGTAATCACCCGGAGCCGGTAGTTCATCCCCGGATGAATTCCCGCTCTGAGCAACGTGCATTGGCACTGCGTTAGAACACCGTTAACATTTCATCTGTCATGTCATGCATCTGTTTGTATATGCTTGCTGTGTATTTACTGTTTCTTCCCCCCCCCCTTAATCTCCGGTAGACCCCGCTGCTGCCGCCGACTACACCGCTGCTGGGTACGACTACTTCGTCGACGACCCTACTTCTACCGTCGAGCTTCCAGGAAAGCAGAGTCATTCTCTTCCCCAGATATCGCCTATCTTTTCATACATTTCTTGCACTAGGCATTGTTACTGCTGCTGCTACGATGCTTACCTATTCAATTGCATAACCTGTCATTGTCGCCCCTTGATGTGCCTTCCTTTATCCTATGCTGCCCATTATTATTATGCATTATTCAGCAGTGAGCCCTGCGCATTGTTAGCTAGGATTAGATAGAGGGCCGTGATCACTCAGGGGAGTGAACGCGGATACAAATATTATAACTGCACAGGTACGGTACAATGCAGACACCGCCTTAGGCCCCCTAGCTCGGCTCTGCCGAGCCACCATCAAGTGTGAGCTATCAAGGAGTAATCCTTGTACTCCACTCGTTGTTGACTCTGTATAGCCGCTCTAGGTACTTGAGTAACGGTTGTCCTTCAGGTAAGAAGTCGGGCGACCCAACGGTGCCCGCGAGAGGTATTGCGACGGGACGACAGGGAGGGAACGACCAGTGTACCGGTGTGCTTGGCCCCTGGTCGTTGGCCGCGAGAGTTACCAAACCACGAAAGTCGAGCTCCTCCAGGAGCACACGCGAGACAAGGTAAGGAGACGGTTCACCTTGTTGGTAACCGCAGTGACTTGGTGGGACGACAGGGCAGGCAGCGATGTACTGGTGGTCCTGGCTGCTGTCGTTGTCCGCGGGTCAGTTAAGTCGAGGCAACGATAACGGTTGTCACGCAGGTTAATTGAAATGCTAAATGGTTCAGTGAATGTCTTGAGTTGGCTATATGCCATGTACGCACTACCTACCCGTGGGAATTACGAGTTTATGGGCTCCTCTGCTTCGTAGTGTCGTCCGAGGACTCTTCAGACGTCAGCAGTACCGCGGCCTGCGCCGGGAAGTGGTGTTGTATTATTTGCTCGCGCGGTGATGTCTTATTTGGATTTGCTTCAACTTCACCGGCCAGCCACGCACCGTGCAGGAGTACGTTCGGGTTGGGGTCCAAGGCCCGGCGTACTTAGGATTTAGACCGGCGGATGGCCTCTCTGTTGAGTTTGAAAGATGGGCTATGAAGTGTCGGATAGCCTCGGTGGAGCGTTCCCTAACAAGGTTCCCTCCACCTTGGAGATCCGTGCGTGTAGCATAACACAAGTGCACCCCTGCAGGGAAGATTAATCTATTCGAATAGCCGTGTCCACGGTAACAGGACGCTTTATGCTGAAGCTGGATCTTACCACTAGAAACTATTATTATTAAACTGTATGATTCCGGGTTTTCTTCCTCGCGGGGATGTCGAGGAGGTGAACTCGGAGGCATTGTTAATTATTACAACTTATTATTATACAATGCTGCAGCAACTTCTGCTGCATTGTTAGTTTATGCTTTATATAAACTTTTGGCTGATTCTTACCTCATGCTGCAAGACATCGTCGGAAGATGCTAGTCTTCGGTAGGCCTAGCTTCTTACCCTTGCTCTGGATTTCTGTCTTTCAGTCCACTATATACAACCTCTTATTTCCGTTGATACAATGCATAATGCTTAGTAGCGGACGTAAGACTCGCGGGTATGCTAGATACTCACCTTTGCTTTATTTCCCCTTTTTCGCTTTGCCTGATCGGCCGCTGCAGCCGACGTTGGAGCCCAGGAGCATGAGTACCCCGGAGGCGCCTACTACGACGTCGAGTTCCCCGTTGACCAGGAGTAGTTCGATGGATCCCAGGCAGGAGGCCTCGCCTTTTCGATCTGTATCTCTGATGTGATTTGTGCTAGCCTTCTTAAGGCAAAACTTGACTAACTATGTCTGTACTCAGATATTATGGCTTGTATGACTTATGTATTCGGGTCCGCGTGACCCCCCTCTATTGTAACATATTTGTTTATCCTTTTGTGTTTAGTGTTGTGCTGTGATATTCTCACCGTGGCACCCTAATCTCAGCCGTGTACCCTGCGTGTATGATTACTGTACACGGATTGATTTTGGGGGCGTCACAGCGGTGGGCTAGGAGGGACGCCCAATGGATGAGTCGTAGCATCCGTCACAGGAGGAGCATCACTGCCAGCAACTGAAGATTGTTTATCAGCCCCCTCAAACTCAGATGTCCTCTTCTTGTCAAACTCTGCGTCCTTCATCTACACATCCGTCGTTCCAGCAGGCAACGTATTTTGAGTTGTGTCAGACTCCTTTGGATGCAGTTTTTCAGGAACCTTAGCAGGCGTTTTTTCAGAAACCTTTGCTTTACCAGGGCCAGGTCCCTCTCCTTTATACCACTCAGCTCTCAGGTTCTTGAAGTGTAGGGCTTCAGGGGGGGTGAATACCGTCCCCATGTTCCTTAAAAAGGTGTCCAAGATGACCACAAACCGCGCACCAATCCGGCAGCCGTTCATAACTAACATAAAAGATCTGACGCCGGCCTCCCTTGATGATTGACACAACATTCTTCAAGGGTTTAAACACGTTGATCTTAACCTTGACACGCACAAAGTTTCCTTCGAAATCTTGGGAGCGTGGTTCAGCATAAACAAACTCACCAATCTTCGAAACGCGAATCCAAGCCGTCGCTGCTGCATGCGGATGCTGCGCATGCAAGGTGCTTGGCCCCTTGCCGCTGCATGCGATGTGACATGTGAGCAGGTCACGTGGTTTCGCTGCTACTGCATGTTTAATGTAGCAATAAGCACACCACTAACTAAACACTACTATATAATTATCTGTTATAAATATATTAATAAGTATAGATGCCATTTAATGTTTAAACACAGTATATTGGTAAAATAGGACTTTAACCATTGGCAATGAAGAACTTTTATAAATACTAAAGTTCCTCATTATCAAATATTAAAGTATTTTGCTTGTTGAATAAAAGTTCTATGATGTATTTATTAGAGAACTTTACATCATGTTGTGGAGAACTTTTAACATTAAATAAAAAGTACTTTACAAAGTTTCATTTTTTTTTTTTGCTATAAACAAACTGTTGGAAAATCTAACACAATAATTATTTGTAAATATCATATAAATTATAGGGTATTTACTAGGCACAAGAAACTGTTTTTAGTTAGGTACTACAGAGGCATGGGCAAAAGAATCTATAGGACTACATCCCTACGCTGCATGGTTGGCCATCAAGTGGGCCTTTTTGGTGGGATACCCGTTCTGATGTGCGGCTACGATACAGGTTACGCGCACAATCGGTTAGACAAAAACCGCGTCCCCCATTTCTGTTCCCCCCAAAATGAACCGACTGAATCTTTGCTTGCTGAAATCGGTTGCAGCCTGAGGGAGACGCTGTTCATCTGCCGTCGTCTATATAGCATAGCCTTCCTCGCCGTCCTCCCTTCCCATTGTTTCTCGCAGCTTCCTTCCTTCCTTCCGCCCCCCTCCCTCCCCTCTCATTGCGAATCTGTTCGACCGAGGCGAGATGCCGGGCAAGCGGAAGGCCGGCGGCAACAATTCCAGGGAAAGGCATCGGGGTGCGCGGACGGAGACTAACGCCGGCGGCGAAATTGCCGGTACTTCGGCGTGGATTTCAGGGCCGAAGGCTGTTGCAGCCGGAGGCGACATCTACGAGACTTCGAAGGCGCTCGAGGGGCTGACGCTGGCGACTACATGCTTCGCCGGCGCCTCTCCCCTGTCCGGTGGAGGTGGGTGCCCAAGAAATCAGAGCATACAAGGAGGCAGCGCGTCCTTCGTTCTTGCGTTGATTCCATGTTTCTTGGATTGTAACATCCGGTACCTTCGTTTCTTGCAGCTCCGGTCAGGGGATTCGCTCCGCCGCACCGGCAGGCTCTTGCAGGGCAGACGGCGACTACACAAGACTTCGCTGTGGAGTACTCCGGCGGCTCTTCCCAGTTCGGTGGAGGTTGGTTACCAAAAAATCAAAGCATACGAGCGAGCGCGTCTTTCGTTCTTGCGTTGATGTCGCTTCTTCCTTCGTTTCTTGCAGCTGCTCGCGCTCGCGGGGCCGGGGGCGGCTCGGGGTACAGGGGATCTTTTCAGCCAGCGATGCTGTCTCAGGGGATTCTCCCGACGCCGCTGGGCAATCCAGGTGGGTTCGATTCCAAGAACAGAGTCAAACTCTCTCTGATCCGTGCGCTTCTTTGTTCCCCATTGATGTCGGAGTTCGATTCCTTGGTTTCGGTTGCAGCCGGTGGGCGTGCGCCCTTCACCCACCAGTATCACGCGCCGACCGGCTACGGTTTCGTCCCCGGCCAGAACCAGATCGACCGCGGCAACTCCGGCGGGGTAATTTGCGAGAATTCAACATTCGTTATTTGGGTTTGTCTGTACTCTGTCCTGCCATGAACTAACTCACCGGATTTCTTCTTGGCTCTCTGCATTGGCCAGCAGCTTTCTTCCGTCGGTCCACGCGCAAGTTCGTTGGCTCCAGTGTGCACTATGTGCAAGATTTACACGACGGGGGTTTGGGGCTTGGTGCCATTGTGCGTGGATTGCTACAACTATCTGATCACCAGCAAAATGCTTCCCAAGTACCCGCAGATCCGCTACGCGCCTCCGAGTTCAGTCCCCGGCAACGCCGGTGCGCCTCCTGATCAGGGCATCGCCATCGGCCACCAGAGCCTCCGCCAGCCTTCTTCCGCGGCGCCGGCACGGCTCACAAGGGCACCAACACCCAGAGCTCAATGGTGCTCTCTTTGCCAAGAGGACACGACGCGGGCTTTGGGCTCGTCCCCCTTGTGCGAGGTCTGCTACGACTATCTCTTCGTCCCTTCTTCCTGCTCGAGCTCGGCCGTCGGTTCGGGCCCGATCTGCCAGGGTTGCGTCTACCTCTCCGGCACCGGCGACAGGGCGTGCAGGTTTAGCCACCACGACTTCCCGACAATGCCAGGGCTCGGCTAGCCCATATCTCGTCGCTCCAATCAATGCACAACTTTACTGTCTGTGAGTGAGAATGTCTTCTGAACTCTGGGAGCGGGCAGCCTCTGATTGACTAGACTCTTCTGCTTGCTCTGTTTTTGCTCTGTTTTGGCGAAGATGATGCTTTGAGTAGTGATTATTCTTGTGATGATACTCTTATTGCTGTGGCCTAATGAGGCAATACCTAGATACACACAGTTTACATGATAGATGTGGCCAATACATATAACAGATCTTGTGATGATTCTTGTGATTATAATCTTTGGTTCTTGTCTGACGTTTTTAATTTTGCCTCAAGTGTTTGCCTGGTTCACTTTCAGAGTTTCAGTTGACCAATGACTCAATGAGTACTCAGAGCTTCTTTTCCGATGTGGCCAATGAGTACTCAGAGCTTCCCTGCTACAGTACTAAGCATTCAGTTTTAAACTTACATTTTGTTATACAAGTGATGATCAGTCCAGATTCTAATGATACGCTATATATGGCTAATACATGTAGAAGTCTAGCAGAGCAAATGCTTGTGT
Organism: Bromus sterilis; assembly: GCA_950022295.1. Taxonomy (NCBI): domain Eukaryota; kingdom Viridiplantae; phylum Streptophyta; class Magnoliopsida; order Poales; family Poaceae; genus Bromus; species Bromus sterilis. The sequence continues at coordinate 444,856,975 of OX465595.1, read as the reverse complement.
TTGTTTCCTGGTGCAGAGAAAAATCTCTTGTTGTTTCCTGGCGCTTTAGTGTTGTCTCATTTGCTTGATTGGTTCAGTTTCAGTTAAACCAAATGAGTACTCGTTTTTTTTGGGGGGTGCTATGTATCTTGAGTTCCAAACCTTGGAGTTTCGCGATACAGATTAACTTGATATCTTGTTTGTTTGTTTTTTTGGAAAAAGGAAAACAAGTGCTTTAGCTCACAGTAATTCGTGCAAAATGCCTAGAGTTTTGTAAAATCTTCTCTAATGTAACATTTCAGAGTTGTACAGCAATGCTAATATTAAAGACCTAAGTGCTTTAGCTCACAGTAATACATATTTATCTTGACATGCAAATTATCCACATCATCAAATTGATTCACCATACAATTTTTTTTCACTAACACTGCATGTATATGCTTTCATTAAATCCGCATGCGCATGCAACCTATCACAAATAAATATTAATAAAATCTCAACCTCACGATTTAGAAGTGACTTTTTTATTAAAATCAAATTATGGGTTGCCTCATATTTTATTTTTATATGCGATATTTTTTTTATGAATGCACATGTGTAGTTGTTATCATTATTTTGGGTTTAGCAAGGATGATGTGCCATCTCTACTCAATGATATTTTTGGTCTCATATCATCTTGCCGATATATTGTCAAGATGATAAATTAACAAAACAAAAAATCACACTCTAAACAACATTTCTTTAAAAAAATACAATCAAAATTTACTATGTTTCAAGAAAAATCTCATATTTTAAAAAAATAAATTATTTGTTAACAGTTTCCGCAGCATCGCGCGGGACATCATCTAGTTTTTTTAGGGTCGGGTATCATCTAGTGTTTTTTTAGGTTTAGAGTATCATATAGTTAAACCTAAACCATTAGCACTACAAAAATGATCAGTTGGGCCTAGCCCGAGTAGTAGCAGAGCCCAGTGGGTAGCGTCGATGCCTTTTCGCTTCACGCACACGCTTGATCGCCAGCGTCTCTCCCTCGCGCACCAAGTCGTCGTTTGCCTCTGACTGCCTGACGCCCATCGCCCACCCGACCAGACTACATCCTCAGTCCTCACGTCAGAGGAGGTGGCATACTCCTAGCAAATATGCCATGATAATTGCTATGGAATCTATTATATACTAAAAACAAAATGCGGATGAAAATAGAGAGATTTGCTAGAAAATCTCACAAAAATCAGAAACATCTGACCTTTAATTAAAAGAGTGGAAAGCTAATAACCGTTGGATCTAAGCAAAAAGATGTACTTTTAGAAACCGAAGTAAATTACCCACCGATGTCATAGAAAAACCCTCGATTATTCTCCCAATCGACCTGCCTCCCACGTGCCTTATGAGGCCGCCGCCGCCGGCGGCATCACTCTCGCGTTGAGCACCTCAGGATTTGTTCCTCATGCAAAACTCAATTGATGTGGTGATGCGAGTACTAGCAAAAAGGAATCGGCAACCATGCATCAGTGCTATGTCTACATGCACATATCGCCGGAATCAATCAAGTGTGTTTGGAGACAGCTCTGCCATCTACTTGCGTTCTCGACAGAAAGCAATAGATCTATATGACTATGAGCGACGTACGTTCGGACCTCCGTCAGCATCCTGATTCCCACACTCAAGGTAAATTGATTGTGTAGGAGGGAGTACGATTTTTTATTTTATTTCAGAAATTAAACTATGTTTAGTATGCTCTATAAACTACGAAGAGGGGAGTAGTTTAGTTCACTATGCATGTTGCAAGGTACGTGCGTGTTAGGAGGCAGATGAAAAACTATATCGACAGCATCTGCATCCTGCTATATGTTACTTGGGAGTTTTTATGGTTGTTACTTAAAGAATTAATTCAGTGGCATACTGCATGCATTTTTGTATCAACCACAAATCTTAGTGTTTTCAAAGATATTTCAGATTCCCATATAGGCAGTCTACAAGATGCACCTTAAAAAAATTTATTTAGATAACAATTGCATGATTATAAAGTAGTATATTACAAGAATATATATCTAACGTCATTATTAGTTTTACCAATCTCATTATTATGTTACATGATAGGTCAATGAACAATTAATGGAACGACACACTACATGATTATTTTTATGTTGTTGACACTTTCTTTCTTCTAGAATAAATGAGATTTTTAGTATATACAGTCTCCAAAAAATTTACCAATCTCATTATTATGTTACATGATAGGTCAATGAACAATTAATGGAACGACACACTACATGATTTTTTTTATGTTGTTGACACTTTCTTTCTTCTAGAATAAATGAGAATTTTAGTATATACAGTCTCCAAAAAATGAAAAATGACCATTACTCTTTACTTGCAGCCTCCAGCCTTTCTCCTCTGTCCATCCTGCTAGATGTCTATGGGTGTCGCCGCATATATTTCTTGGTCTGCAGCTCCACAGAATTATATTCAGTACACACAGTTTGACAAAACATGGATGTTGCAGTTTAGCTTGGTTTTACTCCTTTCTTGATTTCATATAGAGAAACCAACATACATGTTCATACAAGGATTAAACATAACCAGAGCTACCAGACGCAAACTTCTACAATTTAGTTGTTTAGGTGTATAAAGTTCTAACCACGTTTCAACTAAAGTGTTAAAAAATTGGTGGTAAAATATCATCATTTGATGGTATGTTTCTTATTTTTGTAAATGTAGGACTCTAGATAATTAATCGTGGAGATGGAGAAAATATTTAATTAAGAAAGGTATGAAATATTGAATGAGTATGACTAAAATTCGTATTTTCAATGGCTTAACTATAGATCTAAAAAAGCAATGTTTAAGATGTACAAAAGAAATATGTAGATGTTCATTGCAATAAAGATGAAGCCCTCGCAAATGCAAAGGCCCAAAATACTAACAAAATATGCAAAAATTGAAGTACATCATCATGTAAAAAGGAGACTATAAAATGCACCAAGAATACAATAGGAAAATCTATTATATACTAAAAATAAAACACGAGTCAAAATAGAGCCACCATATTAGTCCACATCATCGGAATTATTTTGTACGGTTAGATTTAGAAACAGCGGCCAGGATGAGGAGTTATAAACTTAACATGTACCTGTTTGTTTGAGGACGGTTTGTTTTGTCACGTATATCCATTGGTTGATAGTTAAGAAAAAAACAAATGGTAGATTGATTGCCTAACACGTACACATACATGTCAAAGAATTTTAATGGGCCCAACGGTAAAGGTGATTGGAGAAAAAAAAGATGCTTGGAAGAGTTTTGTGGCTTAACACACCGGGAGTGGTTAGTGCTTTTCACGGCCGTCCGTCACTTGGATGTGTTTTAATAAAAAAAACAAATTATTTATTAATACATATAGCAAGAAAAAGATGGAGTTAAGTTTTCGTAATGTGTGTTACTTAGAAAAATACATACATACAAAACTCCATAGATAACCTTGACTACCTAAGAAAAATTATTTTTGTTGTACACAAAATTATTATTACAGAACAGAGTAGACAATTGATTAATGAGAAATAAGCGTATACCATAAATTGTTATATAAAGATAAGATAATTAACTTCAAAAAAAGACAAGATACTTGATGATTATTGTAAAAAATATTCTCAATTTGATGACATAATTAATATAAATATTCTACCAAAAGCTTATGCCTCACGAGACTTTAAAAAAAATTATAAATGCACAAAGGATTAAACAACATACATGCTCCCATTTGAACCAGAAAAATACATTATCAATGATTTTATTAAGTAAAAAATATATACATTATCAATGACATAATTAATATAAATATATTTTTGTAGAAAATAAAATATATTTTTATATCATATATTCTACAAAAACATTGCATGCCGTCTAGGCTCTAAAATATAATTCTGTATAGTTTTTATATCATATAATGTAACAATTAGTTGAGATAATTTTTGTATGATGCTAGCACTACGAAAATCTCAAACAGTTCACGGGAGTGCACGCACCCACTAACCATTAAATTAAAAAACAATAGTAAATGATTGACGTGATTGAAAAGTAGAGATTGAGGTAGCATGAATGTTGATAGAGAAAATGGATGAAACAAATACTAGCGTGTTTCAAAATAGAGGGCGGCTGGACCCCTAATAAATTATAGCCAGTTTAAATGACCCTATTACAATCACATGCTCGCTACGCTACACAATTCCTACTATCGGCAACATAAAAAGTTCCTAGGATTGACATGAAAACTAATTTGTTGAGTGATTTGGCACCAACATGATCATTGATATAAGAGTACATAAATTAGCATTGATTTCTGAAATCGAGGGCTTTACAATTTACTGGTCATTTATTTGTTTTATTTTACAAAATAAGGATCCATTTGTATATGTAAGGAGGATCCATGCAAGAAGGCCAGATATGAACAAAATTGTATTGCTCTGTATAGCCATACACAAAATAACAAAATGGCTTAGAATTGCACACCTACTCGAGATAACATACAACAACTTAACTAGGGGTTCGCATATTGTAGGTTAATTTGGTTGGTGTCCTCATAGCTCGGTGCCTAATTTTTATATCAAAGCTACATAATTCATTTTTATTTACAATATAATGAAAGGGTGTAAATGAGATTATAAAATTGTTTGCATGAGATAAGAACAAGAGAAAATATACTTTCAATGCACAAAAGGGCTAGCCCTCGCATTTGCGAGGGCCACCTTGCTAGTTATATACAATATCAATGTGAGCCTTCATTGTTACATCAGGGCAACAATAGTTGGGTCCATATTGTTGGACTTCATTATTTTGTGATTTTTCATCGGTAGTTGGTTACTTGGATGAATATTAGTGGGCTTTGTTATTTTATGATTTGACATGATAATTGGTATGTTTTTACGAGTTAAAGCATCTTTAGAAGATTTTGTAAAAAATATACCGAGTTGACAAGCGTCAGTTTACCAGGTCTAGTGAACATCTTTCATCTTCAAGGTTTCAGTCTAGACGCTGCTTTATCAATGAGCGGTTGCACCTCCACTTTGCGCAGCTTTCTAGTGCTAAGCAGCAGCCCCAAATATTTGCAAGGCAAGTTTTTCGTGCAACCTCCAAAATCCTCCGGAACCTCAGTCGGATTAATACCATTACACTATATCGGGTATGCCGTGCACTTGGTGATCTTAATCTGCTCAGACGCCTCCTCAAAGCAATTGAAGATCTCTCTAATGGCCTTAATCTCTTGTTTATAGGATTCACACAAAAACCGCGACGGCGTCAGCATACACACTCACTCAGACACTCTAAGCCTGGCAGCTCTGGGGCTTGGGCGAGGTAAAATTCCTCTTTTAGTAGCAAGCTCCATCAGTCTTTGCAAGGGTTCCATCGCCAGAATGAATAGCATGGGGGACAGGGGGTCCCCTGCCTCAAACCTCGCCTGTGTTGGAACGGGGAGCCCATCTTGCCATTGAACAGGATCCTCGACTAGGTAGACGCCAGAATGAGAGCAATTAAATCACACCAACACTGGCCGAAACCAAAAGCTTTCATGACTTTCAACAAATAGGGCCAGCCAATGTAGTCAAACGCTTTGCAATTTCAAATTTCAGGAAAATCAGTGGTTGTTTCTTCCTATGAGCCTCTTTGATCACATTGTTAACGTAAAGCTGAGACAGGCTGTTTTTTGATTGCCATGGCGAAAAGGCCTCGGGATTTATTGGCGCCTTTGACAAAGATGCTAGGACATTATCAAAGATGATTTGCTCAAAGCGATGAGGCAAATGCAGCAGCTAAGAGGAAACTGGTGGCACTTGGTTAACACTGTCAACCTTGTTCTGATTCCAAAGAAGGGCTGCAATGTGCCTGGAGACTATAGACCTTTGAGTCTGATGCATAGCATGTCCAAAATCATGTGCAAGATCCTGGCTAATCATCTTGCACTCAGGGGTTTGATTTTCGGTTTTGGTTATTTTTCGCCCCAGGCCGAGATGGCCGAATTTCGGCCACTTCCAAATATTTCGGTTGAAATTTGACCAAATTTTGACTTAAATTTGACCAAATTTGATCAAAATATGAATTTTTCGGTGATTTTCGGTTTTGGTTATTTTTCGCCCCTGGCCGAGATGGCCGAAATTCGGCCGAAATTTGAAATTTCGGGCGAAATTCAAAACCCTGCTTGCACTCTCTCCTTAGACCCTGTTTGGATTATCGGTTTCATCCAAATACACTTGTAAAAAGTATACAGACCTCAATCGGTCTGTTTTATTTCCGGTTGGAAATTGCTTGAGATCGGTAAGTTACACTTGTAAATAATACAGGTCTTCCAAGCGTGGCTTTAAGGATCTCATCTCCCCAAGCCAAAAAGAAAACATCTTATAATCTTAAGTTATATATACAGTACTCGGACGGCGGGAGTACTGTTAGCTCGAATGCTCGATGCTTTTCAGTCTGAGAAAGAGTTATTTGCTCGATGGCTGCAATTGTATCAGTCAGATGTCGTCACATCTCGTGGGCGCGAAGGAGAACTTCCGGTTGCGCAGATCAAACAGCACGTGCATGTTCTGCTGCTGGACGTTGCCGATGATGGACACGCCCAAGTCCGGCGACCCGGCCACCGCGAGGCACATCAGCCCGGCGCTCGGCTCCTGGAAGTAGTTATCCCGCGGCAGCACCATGGCTGCGCCGCCGTCGAAGTGCAGCACGAGCGGCGGCGTCTTCACCGCGGCCATTGCAAGGCCACTCGGCAGCGCGAAGCACAGGTCATAGCCATCCACGGTCCCGTTGAACACCGGGAGCCTCGTCGTCTTCAGAACGGCCTTCTTCACGGCCTTGAACGCCGTCCCCGCGAGGTACGCTATCGTGCTGCCCGAGTCGACGATCGTGCCGCCGCTGCCGTCCGGCTTTAGAGCGAGGCTGGCCGCCGGCACGCCCAGCCGCTTGGTCCCAAGCGAGAGCCCAACCAGTGGCACGTAGTAGTAGAAGGTTTCCTCCATTGCCGGGTTCCTCGGCATGGAGGTCGTCTGGATCGGCCCCGTCGTCTTGTACCTGCGCAGGTCGGCCATTGCCCCGAACAACAGCGGGCTGGTCTTGCGCTCGGCGAAAGGGGTGAGGCAGTAGGAGAACTGTGGCACGGACAGCTGCGATATGAGAGACATGGTCCCAGGACTGAGGCCCATGAGGCCGGAGGCGCCGACGAGGTCCCCCGCCGTGAGCGCGCCGCATCCGAAGCCGAGGCGGGGGGAGACGTTGCTGCTGCTGTTGCTGTGCTGCTGCACGCCGAAGGCGAAAGTGTCGGACGCGAGGACGCCGTCCGCCTCGGCGCTGCCGTACACCTCGTCGTACATGCATCTGTTCCCGGTGCAGTTCTTGCCGCTGAACTGGGCCTCCTGGCACAGCCGGCTGCCGCAGGGGAGGAAGGCGAAGGAGGAGGATTTGCGGGGCTCGTAGAGCGGTGGCCGCCTGGCCGTGCGGCCGCGGGATAGCTCGCACTGCGTCCAGATGAGGTCGCTGCCCGTGTCGACGATGAGCGTGCGCGGCTGCGGCGGCGTGCCGATGCCCACGGTCAGCGAGTGGCCCTGGTCGCCGAGCGGGGCGAGCGGCGCGTCGGCTGACGAGATACCCCCGCCTTTGCCGAGGACGCGCGCAAGCCTGGTGTTTATCCTCGCCGCCCGGGCCTTGCTGGCGCGGGCGGCCTGGCCAAAGACATGGTCCGTGGAGAGGGAGCTGCCGGCGTAGGGGTGGTTGAGATCAGCTCGGAAGTCGATGGAGCCGCGGGTGGCGGTGGCGGCGAGGCCGCAGAGAAGCGGGAGGAAGAGATACAGAATGCGCGCCATTCTGGCTTCGAGTCTTCTTGGGAGGCTAGGATGGCTTTACTGATTTTAATCCACACGGTGGTTGGGTGGTCGTGTTCATTTCCATCGTCTTGATTCCCATGATGGTTCACAAAAATATTCGATGCCCTCACTGAGTGTGAGTGTAGTGCCTTTCACCCCCTCAAAAAAGAGTGTAGTGCCTTTCTCGGGAAAAAGCATCAGCGGTGTCTGAAGAGTGGCGCAGCACAATCCAGCCGGCCGTAACAGACATCTCAACAGATTATCCTAAGAGCATCTTTAATAGATGATGTAAATTAAAAAATGTAAAATTAAGTGTTCTATAATTTACAATATTAAAAAATATTTTATATATCTTTAATACTATCTCCGTCATAGTTACAAGGCGCGCGCGTATTCCTAGATCGACAATTTAACCAACATAACATAAAATATCCGTTATAAAAATTATATCATTTGAAAATATAGCATCTGAAGTTTATGATGATATATTTTTTATAATATATATCATGTTTTTTGTTGGTTAAATTGGCGACCTAGGGATACGTGTGCGCCCTGTAAACTGTGACGGAGGTAGTACTTAACTCCAATAAATGATGTATATTTGTGATATAAAACTCCAACTCTAATAGAAAATGCAAATGAAGATGTAAAACTATTATTCAACTACTATTTTACTCACATTTTAAACATAGCAAATTCAACTATTACTTCATTTCAAACATAATTAAACATAGTTCTACATTCAGCTACTACTACTAGTTCAAGAGCAGCTTGGCGTCGTGTCGTTTCCAGCTTGGCCCTCGCCATCATCTCGGGGTCACCGGTTTTAAGGTTGGTTGCAGTTCCGCCATCGAGAGTTGCAACCCGTTGAGCTTCAAACATATGGCCGATTGTAGCAAAAATTGCCTCCGATCCCATCAAAACATATCACCGACTACAGAAAAAAAAATACCACCATTGCCCATTTCCCAACAAAAAACACTCGGCCATTCCAGCAAAACTCGTCGCCGATCCTAGCAAAAAATGTCGCCGGTCAGAGCAAAACACACCACTGCCGCGCATCCCATAAAAAACACCATTGATTCCAGCAAAAAAACGTCACCACTTGTTCATTTACTTACGTCGGTGCCAACTTTCTCCTTCGTCGACTGCAACACCTGGTCACAGGTACATCATCGGCCCTCTCCAGCACAAATCGTCTCCCCCACACTTGTAGCTTTATCTTCAGAGGGTTGCAACATGGATATCGGCTACTCGTAGCGCCAATCTTCTGCTTGCCCCTACAGCGCCGCAGTAATCTCTGCATGTCTCTTGCCTGCAGAAACCTTCTTCTCTACTTCACCATGTCGTCGTCACCTTGCCACACCATCTCTCGTCGTCCGCCACTTCACCATGTTGTCGCCATGTTGGGCTATTGCAACGCCACATCAGGCGACCACCGCACCGCCACCCCCACCGTATCTTGCCGGCCATCGGCACACACATCACAAACTTGTGGGCCCTAAGAAATTGGTTAGGATTGTTTAATGAAAAGATTTAAACGCCTTGGGGGTGCTTAAACTTGTTCATCGCAGTCACTTTGGTGCTTAAACATATAAAATACACGAAAGTAGTGCTTTAACTTATTTGAGTATGTAAATACGGTGCCTCCATCCCTATATGGGTATATTCCTTCCTTGCGTGGCGTGCTAGCGTGGCGATGATTGAGAGTGGACTAAGTGTTGGTGGACCCGTGTGTGGTGACTTTTATATGCATAACCCCATGCATTTTAGTTTAGTTAAATATAGATGCCATGTGGGACCCATTAGTCACCACTGAACAAGTCTATGATGGGACCCACTTTTTACTAACAGTACAAAGCACAAATCTATAATACCTCAATAGTTCATTTCAACTAACTTATTTATCTTGACATGCAAGCTATCCACATCATCTCGTAGGTTCACCTTTTTCCACTAACTCTTCATGCACATGCTTTCACCAGTTGTTCACTAATTAGTGGCTCCCACCAGATGTTCTCATTTACTTTAGAATAAAATAGAAGGGGTTATGTGCGAAAAACATCATGCACGAATTAACCAACACCTTGTCCATTCCCAGTCACTGACACATGGGTCATCGCCACATTGGCAATGCCACGGGAGCGGTGCATACGAACAGAGGCACCATATTTGCATGCTCGAACACGTTAAAGCACGAGTTTCATGTATTTTATAAGTTTAGTATGGTAGGTATTTGATTTGAAATAAATCTTATATGCAGAATAAAAGAGTCAATAACACTGAGAGTCATAGAACTTGTATCTAAAATTCACTTTGGTGTTAAAAGTTATTAAATACTTTATTCCCGTCATATAACTCGTCGATGCATGCAGATACGATAAAAAAATCCCGTATGGACTCGTATGAGATGCTGGCGTGGTATGACTGGCACACTCTCAACCTCTGATGTCGTTAGCCGCAGCGCACACATACCATTTTGGCAGGAATCACCCTACCCTATTTCGTAATTACATAAAAAGCCTTTGCGATGAAGTTTCCATGTGGTTTAGATGACGATGCAATGAAGTTCATGAACGAACTTTTGGTTTGGCATATTTCATGAACAAACTCTTGTTTGTGTAGTTTAAATGACAATGTGAGAACTGCTTCTTTTGTTGGGTTAAGAAGAACTAAATATGTCACTTCTGGTTTTGTTTTGTTTCGTTTATAACACAAAGCGACTACAAATGTCAGTGTTAAATTATTGATTAAATATTGGCCAATTTATGATTGTGGACGATCTGTGAAACATTTTCATGAAAAGCATAAAACAAACAAAAAATGTTCTCCAATTTGGGTTATAATGGTGCTCCCAAATATTTGAAACTTGTAAGTACATGAAATCAATGATAAGTGTTGGAGTAATCCGGGAAGCTTTCATTGTATAATGGTGCTCAGAAATATCCGAGCGAAAATAAAGAATCGGCATTGATTGTCCAAAAATGCCAGGCCCGAGCTCAGCTGGCGGCCACTCTCTCCCGACCCCACCTTTCTTTCGCGCCGCCTACGCCGACCGACCCTGTCCGATTCGCGGAATCCGAGCCACCCAGCCACCCACCTGACAGGCAGGCCCCACTTCCCCCACTTGCGCGAGGGCGGCCATCAACCATCCTCATCCAGTCATCCTACTACGTCCCAGGCCTTCCTTCACTGACGGCCCAGGTTTCCGGTCCCGCACCGTCAGCGACCCGCGCGTGGCTGCTACGCAAGGGGAGGGGAGAGGGGAGGCACGTCACGCCCCCCTCGCGCTCGCCTATACCATCCCCCTTTCCGCACACGCCCCCCCTCGCGCCGACGAAGCTTCCCACCCCCGCACCACACAGCCCGGGCCCGGGGAACCCAGCGAGAGAGCAGGGGAGAGGCGGCGGCGGCGGCGGCGCGACAGATCAGGAGCACCGGGGCTAGCTAGGAGGCGAGTCCGGGGATGTCGACGCCGGCGAGGAAGCGCCTGATGCGGGACTTCAAGCGGCTGCAGCAGGACCCGCCCGCCGGCATCAGCGGCGCGCCGCACGACAACAACATCACGCTCTGGAACGCCGTCATATTCGGGTAAAACCGCAAACCGCCCCCCTGCTATTTCCCCCCTCCCTCCCTCCCTAGGTTTTGGAACCTCGGGATCTCGCGATTTCCTCTCTATTATTCACCGGCCTTGATATGCGTACCGATATACATGTATATATATACCTTCGCTCATGTTGTTTGGTGTGATTCTGCAGGCCGGATGACACGCCGTGGGATGGAGGTGAGAGACGGCTCGATTTAGGATTCAGTTTGTTCAATTTTTTGTTTGCATGGTTGCTCTAGGGATTAACTGTTGCTACTTTTGCGATATAGTGATTGGTCGATTGGTAGTTTAATTTGACCTATTTGTAATCTGTAACCATGTGATCAACTGACATCTTTCTCCTTTGATGATTTCTCATATACATCGTGTAGATGCAAAGCTAATGGGAAGTAGAAGAACCTTTTGCCCCAAAATAGCAACCTGCACACTCGTATGACAGGAAACTGAAAGCTGTAGTAACTGTGATGTCCCTTGTTTAACGGAATTTCACGTACGATTGGGGCTTTAATGCTAAAAACTTGTCATCCTGTCACAATTTAGCAAAAACAACATGCTTGGTTGGCATGATTTTAATTGTTTAGGCAATTACAGATGTTAAATTTGTTCTACTAATGCGCACGGCACAGCTGTTTTTAAAGCAAGGTTTAAAAAAGCATTGGGCGCGAACTCCTAATTTTTCCTCTGCCTAGCGCCTATCTGCCTGAAGCGCATGCCCAGCAGTGCTTACGGCTAGGCGTTCGTTGTCGCCTATCTGGCAGAAGCGCACAGCCAGCAGCACTTAAGGCTAGGTGATCGTTGTCGCCTAGTGCGTAGCGCCTGAAATCAGTAATAAGCATACATCATATAAAAGAACATGTTCTTGGCTCTTCAAATAATAGCGAAGGTGTGTGTGTGTGTGGGGTAGTCTCTTGACTATCATTGCTTACCTGCTGGAGAATTTTTTATTGGTCCATGCCAGCTAGCAATTACTATGTACTCCCTCCGATCCATAATAAGTCTCGCTCATCTAGTACAAAGTTTGTACTAGCTTCGTATAAAATGGGCGACACTTATTATGGATCGGAGGGAGTAGTAGTATTTACTACCTCAGTCATAGCTTTAAGTTACGTATGTCATGTATGTGTGTAACCATCATATGAGCGATGAATGAGGAGCCCTTGTTTGAGATGGACTTCTGCCTGTAGTTGTTGGAGTATGATTTATTTATTGCTGTTTGGTGTCGTAGCAATATTGTCATAATTTATCAGGACACATTCTCCTTTTGTTGGCCGAGGTCACTTCATCTCTAGAGACTATAGGACAAATCAATTTGGTCTTCTGCAAGATACTGAGATGGGGCTGCAGTAATTAAATAACAGCTTCATTTGGTGGGTTATTGTTTGTTTGGAACAAAAATGTATTAGAAGCCTAGGAAACTAGGATACATGATTATGTGATTCATGATGGTCTACTTTCTCCTAATTTCTGTTGCCTGCGAGACTTAAAACATCACCCTTGTATTATGGTAACTGATTAAAAAAAATTGGATCCATTTTGATGCCCGTATCCCTTTGTTTTGGTTACCTACTAGCTTAGTTTAATCATTCTCCACAAGCTTATGGTCATGATGCAAAGAAACTACATACATAGCACCATTGAAATATGGTTCATACTGTCTTTCCCTTGCTGTCGTCTGCAGAACAAATTATTGGTGTTAAGTAATCATAAGTTTGCTAAGATTTCTTATGTTACACACTATAGGTACGTTCAAGCTGACCCTGCAATTCACGGAAGATTATCCCAACAAGCCACCGACTGTCCGGTTTGTCTCGAGGATGTTTCACCCGAATAGTATGTTCTCTTTATGACTTTTTTCATTACTTGATTACTTCTTCAGATGACTAAACTATTCTCAGAGGTCGATTCCTTGAAGATCTGTTGGAAATTGCTTTTAATGTTTCTATCATTTATTCAGTTTATGCAGATGGAAGCATCTGCTTGGATATCTTACAGAACCAGTGGAGCCCTATATATGATGTTGCAGCAATATTGACCTCTATCCAGGTATAATTTAGACCATCTCTTATTGCAATTGGATTAATTTGTTAGCTTCATTGTTTTCCACTACTTATTGGTTGCTGTCCACTTGATTACACTTGGCAGCCATTGGTACCCATCAATTACTTTGTCCACACATTCTGAATTGTTGCCATTAGATGTAAATCCTGTTTCATTATCACTGTAATAATATGGAAGAACTGTGCTCACCTATAGATGGACATGAGTAATGAGTTGCACAGTACTGTCACTGAGACCAGATCCAGATTTTATTGACAACTTCTATTGTTTAACAACCACCTGTCATATAGGTAACATGCGACCAGTAAATAGTTACCAGTGACACGGCCTCCTAAAGTTTTTATTAGAAACGGGGGGCAAAAGCTTTGCCCCATATATATTAATTAGGAGGATTGCAAGAAAGCAAGTTTTGTGACCGACCAAAATACAACGCGACTACTCTCGTGGCATCAAGTTGCCCAAACATTTGGCATCCACAAGGACCCACAAACGGGCCTCATTTTTAATTTTGTCAAGTTGCCCAAATAGTTACCAGTGACACGGCCTCCTAAAGTTTGATCATGTAGCAAGTTACCAACTACAGCCTTTCTTCCGCCCCGCTGTGGATGTAAACATTATTTGCCTCACTTACTTCAAAACTAGTGACCTGGGGCGCCCATGGGTTTATCTCTCCCTAACATTATCCACACATTAAATTTAGTCACTAATTATTTGTCGTGGTTTGCTTTGCAGTCCCTGCTGTGCGACCCAAATCCAAACTCTCCTGCAAACTCCGAAGCAGCCAGAATGTACAGCGAGAACAAGCGCGAGTACAACCGCAAAGTCCGTGAGATCGTGGAGCAGAGCTGGACAGCGGACTAGCGTCTCCACTCGCCAGATTCTGCAATAAGCGACTCCTTGAATGTCTCCATTTCTGGCTTTGCCGATCTGTCTGTACCACCGTCCAAAACATTGAAATCCCCATGGATGTCTGTGTCCCTGTGCTTGATCTGCTGCTGGTTTTCTTAATGTAGTGCTTGCGACCTATTTGGTGAACTAAGGCATGTTAGCCAATGTAAAGATTTTATATTACTATATAGCTAAGAAGTGGTTGCTACTTGCCAGTCCTTGAATCCTTGGTGCTAGTTTTTGGTGGTGTGGTCATGTGGTTGAGAAGTTAAGATAAACGGTAGCAGCGCTAGTTTTTATACTGATAAAGTAACTCTTAAGCCCTTTGGTAGCAACAAAGCTTTGCTTTTGATGGAACGATGATTGATGCTTGCCCAGCACAAGTGCACAACATTATTGCACAAACAGAGAAAAACAATGGAAAATTTGCTACTGGGATCAAGGCTTTATTAGATAGAGAAACAACAAGAGGGATTGATTGAAAGGAGAAAAAACTCTACACTGATAGAAGAAAAACCACCATAGCAGCAGTTGGAGCCTCCTTTTCTGCACATCCTTGAGGATAGCTCATCATTGGCAGCTGCATGTTCATCCATCCTCTCTGGGAGATGGATGTTTTGGATAGGAGAAACAGCTGGTTTATTATCTACTCATCTGCTAAATCTGGAAGACCTGGCGGTCCTGGACGACGACACCGGGGACCCGTCGCCGCTCCGGATCTCCCCCTCCCAGTCATCCTGCACCTGGGTGGCGAACTGGAGGTTCCAGAGCACATCCTCTACCGACGGCCGGTGCATCGCCTCCTTGGCCAGGCACCTCAGGCAGATCTCCATGACAGTCCTCAGTGAATCTTCTGAACAGCTCTTGCTGATCGCTGGGTCCACGAAGCTCCTCCTCCTGGCCCTGTCCTCCTCGGCCATTGCCCATAGCAGCTGCAGCACAACGAGATTCAGTCGTTTGCGTTGCGTTGTGCACTGTACCAGCTAAGTTAAATAGTCGCCAAATCTCGGATCATACATACCAGTTCCTTCATTATCTCCACCTCATATATGGATGTGATCGGCTTTCCAGATACAAGCTCAAGCAGGATAACCCCGAAATCAAATATGTCGATCTTATCGCCGAGCATTGTGCTGCAAAGTAACATTGCACAGCAAGGGAGGATCAAGAAAATATTAATCGTGCTGGTTGAAACTGCTATATATAGATGATAAACATCAGAAGCTTGAACCTTGTGCATACCTATCAGTTTGGTGCCTGTTTGCAGCGCCTCCCTGGTTGGGTTGAGAAAAATCGTACATTGTTGGTCAGCAAATAGCCATAAAAACAGTACTAAGAGTAGCTGCATGTTTTCATATCATAAGTTAGTTTTTCGCTGATCTACCTCAGGTTTTGCAGCCTCTCCTAGGATTGGAATGTTGTAGCTGCCGATTTTGGCGACATGGTTCTGGTCTAGAAGAATGTTGCTGATCCTCAGATTGTTCCCGAATAGACCGGGTATTATCCCTCCATGCAAGAACTGGATGCCCTTGGCGACACCGATGGCGGCCGATATCCTCTGCCCCCAAGTAAGCTTTCGTCCTTCAGTTCCTTCTGGTGAAGAACATTTGAGACAAGCAGCATAACAAATTCAACCACTGGATTGCCAGAGCAAGTGAATGAATGAAGGAGATAAGAACCGACAACTTACGCGAGATTCTGCTTCTCAAATTCCCGTTTTGCACGTACTCGAACACAAGGTAGAGTTGCGTTACAGTGGAATCATCGAGATCATATTCAAAGCAGTGCCCTAGAGCACTGACCAAGTGCCGATGCCTGAGCCTCGATATTGTTTCGATGTGGCGGTTGAAGCTTTGGGAACTCTGGTTCCTCTTGACCTTCAGGCTCCTGATTGTCACTGGGGCGCCATTGCTTAGCTTTCCAAGGTACATCTGCCAATAAGAGCAGGTGGTCATGGGCATAACTAGAACAAGTCATGGTAAACTGCAGGGATCAGTTGCCCCAGTTGTGAACAGATTGAAGAATAATAAGTGGAGATTTCAGGCATCGATCACTTGTCCCAATTATGAACAGACTGAAGAAAAATCGGTGGAGAGATCAAAGACGCTGTACCTCGCCATAAGAATCTTGCCCGAGCAGGCAAGAATTTGCGAAATTGTTCGTCGCCGCCTCGAGCTCGACCAAAGAAAATGATCTATATGGTTGGATCCCCAAAGCTCCTAGCTTCACTGTCTGTGATATGTAACCTTTTGTTTTCGTCGTCCCAAATGGCAAAAGGAAAGCAAATATTAGTGATCTTTCAACAAATTTGATTTCTTCAAGAATTGAAATTCAGAGTCTCTAAGAAAGGCATGTGATGATATTCAGAGATGAAACATACGTGCATCGGCGAACAGCTTGGAAGGGTAGGCACTCGAAGTAGAAGTATGGTCTTCCATCAATGTCGCCGAGGGTCTCGTCTTTGCCCCTTCCATGGTCATCTTCCTGACGGCGAAGAAGGCCATGGCGCCGACGAGCGAAATAGCCACGAGGGCCGCCATTGCGATGCCGGCGATGAAGGCCGCGTGCCGGCTAACTTTCTTCTTTTCTTTGGGAGGAGCTATCCCCACGGCCAATGCCTGGTTCTGACAGAACGGCGACGGGTGCTGCGAACCGTCGCCCCTATCCAAACAGTTCTCCGACGAGAGCACCACCGTCGCCGGCTTCCCGCCCGGCCTCAAGCAGGCGGGCACGCTCCCCATCAGGAGGTTCGACGACAGGTCGACGAGCCGAAGGTTGTCGCCGCACGGCACCTTGTCGGACAGCGCCCCGGTGAACCTGTTGCCGGCGATGCTCAGGTACTGGAGCGACGGCAGGGACAGCAGCGCCGGCGGGAACGGCCCGACGAACCGGTTGCGCGACACGTCCAGATGCTCCAGCAGATAGAAGGAGCTCAGCTCGGCGGCGGGGAGGCCGCCGCCGAACCTGTTCCGGCTCAGCACCACGGACGCCACCTTCCTCCCGAGCCGCGGGAACGCGGGCCCGAGCGAGTTGCCGCCGACGTCGAACACCTGGAGGTTGGCCAGGCCGCGCATGTCGGGGAGGTTCCCGGAGAGGTTGTTGGAGGCGAGCACGAGCGAGCGCAGCGACGGCGCCCTCCCGAGCGAGTCCGGCACGGCGCCTGCCAGCGAGTTGTTCCTTAGGCTGAGCACGGCCAGCGACGGCAGCGCGGTCCCGATCCAGCCCGGCACCTCGCCGCCGATCATGTTGTCATCGAGGATGAGGGTCTGCAGGCCCTGGAGCCGCGAGAGGCCCCTCGGGATGGGACCGTAGAGGTAGTTGCGACTGACGTTGACAATCTCCAGGGCGGCGAGCCGCTCCAGCTTCCCCGGCAAGGGGCCCCAGAGGCCGAGGCCGGAGAGGGTGAGCACCTTGAGGTCGGGGAGCCTTGCCAGCGTGGTGACCAGCGCGCCGAGGGAGAAGTTGAGCGGGAGCGGCGGCGCGCCCTGGGCGTCGCCGGAGACGTGGAGCTGCGTGACGGTGTCCCCGTAGCAGACGACGGAGGCGGAGGGGGCCACGGTGCCGGCGCCGGCGCAGAAGTCGGTGGTGCGGCGCCAATGCCGGAGCGCGGGGGGGCGGTTGAGCAGCTGCTGGACCTTGAGGAGAGCCCACGTCTGCGAGGCCTGCAGCGGCGCGGCCCCCGGGAGCAGCACCGCCAAGAAGACGAGCGCTAGCAGCAGACGGCTCGCCATTAATTGTCGGCGAAGAAGACGAAGGTTCCTTGAGCGGCGGCGCCGGCCGACCGATGAGCAAGCAAGAAGCGGCGGGCGGAGCAGAAAGAGGAGGAAATTAAGAATGTGTACTGCTCAAGCTTTGGCGAGCTCTTCCTTTCCGGCTTTGGTGATGGAGGAGGGTACCGGCAGCAGCTGCGGAATCAAAAGCTTTTGATTGTGGGTTCGTGGGTACAGGAGAAATTTGGGAGGCCTGCCTGGTCTGGATGTAAAGCGGCAAAGCTGCTAGCCTGAGGGACAGCTCCTGGTGAGTGGTGACCAGGCAACAACAACAACAACAATGTGCTTATGTGCAGAGGCAGAATGGCATCAGAATCCCTCCCTCACTGAGATGTTGGCACTAGACTAGACTATTAGCAGCACCAACCTTACAATACTTGCTCGGCTGCTCCCTTTCTTCAACCACTGGCAAGCGTGTTAAGCTACCACTATGGCGCCAGAGATTAGCTAGTAAAGTGAAGCTCAGCTCACCTTGGATTCACTGAAGCAGCAGCAGCCAGCAGGGGCCATGGAAGAGGCCAAGAGAACTTCTCCTGCACACCGTGGTGAAGTACAAGACGATGAACTCTCTGTTTCTTATTGCGTTTTAGACAGACACAGTTTGATGCCTAGTGTGTGGGTGTCCTCTGAGCTCTGGTGCTGCTGCTGCAACTTGTAGCGGCGGTTGGGGATTTTAGTAGCGTTCACGGGGGGGTTTGGCAGAGGCAGGAGGGAACTGGGAGACCGGAGCAACGGACAGGTGGTGCCTCTCAAGGCTGAGCTGGAGCAGGCAACGGACGACAGCAAGCATCAGTCCGGTGCTCTCCTTTACTCTCACTCTCACTCTCACTCTGTTTATATATAGAACCAACTAGTAGTGATGACCAAACTGAAAAATAACAATATTTTCAGTTCAGTATGGTGCTTCTTTGCTTTCTTGGGATTAGATGTTTGGTCTCTACCTGTTTCCAACGTTTTGGAGAGTAAGATATGATGTTGCTTTATGTTCTCGAGCTTCTTTTATTACTCTGTTGCTTAATAGGATCGTGACAGGCTTTCAGGTCTGAGAATTGGTGCTTGGTGGTGCCAATTCGCCATGCTTGGGGTTTGTTTGTTAAGTGTTAATGATGATGCTCCACACCAAACTAAACACTTTGGCAAATAAGCCAGTTCTGGGGCACAAAGTAGGCATTAGGCAAGTAGCCGTTAGGACAATGATGCTATTATTGCACGGTAACCGTATGATCGATGAGCCGTATTACCACCCTTGGAATGAGCCTTTTTCAAAGTGATGAGTACTACCTCCATGGTGGATAGATACGGCCCCCTTTCCACACCTACTGTTGGCTACTGTGATCAAGTATGATGAACATGACTCGCTTCTTTTTCCTTCTTTTCCTTGGATTCGTTGGTTCTTTGCTTTTGGAGTAGTAGTACTTTGGGAGCCGTTTAATTTCCGGATTTCCTCTCCGCTTTGCTTTGCTCAAAGCTCAGGGGAGCAGGAAATCAAGGAATGGCCTCCATTCATGGCGTACAACAAGGGGTTCTGTTAAAGAAGAGGTGAACACTGAATGCAGGGGAGGCACCGCACGAGGTTTTTTTTTTGCACTGAAACCGTGATGAGTTCTTTGAACTCTAGAGTTCTCTGATTTCCGTGAGGTTTGTGCGTAGATGAAACTTTGTGACGTAAATGCCCGTCCTCTGGCTAACCTTGGTCCCTTTTCGAGCGAATGTAAATATTGTTCTATCTGTGGTCTCCACCTCGAAATGAAAGACACGTTTTTATTCGTTAAAGACGATGCTTTGGTCTACAATTACTTTGTTAATACTAGCAAACATACATGTGCGTTGCAATGGGATAGTCTAATAAACATGTCTTCATCCTTATTACATATGATATCTGTATTCGATGAAAAAGACCTAGGATGCAACAATCGATTCCCAAAAATCCATCTAACTACAATGTAAGTGACTAACATCATCAAAGGCTTGGACCTTTACATCTTTTACTCTTTATTCTTAAGTAGAGAGGAAACCCCAAATATGAGAAGAATAGAACAAAAGAGTTACCAAATACTCCCTCCGTTTCTGTTTACTCCGCATATAAGATTTGGCCAAAGTCAAACTTAATAAAATTTTACCAAATTTATACTGTATTAAAAAGTATCAACATCTACAACATCAAGGTTACACCATATGAAAATTAATATCATGATGCTTCTAATGATATCGGTTTCATATTGTAGATGTTGATAGATTTTTCTATAAAAATGGTCAAACTTTATCAAGTTTGACTTTGACCAAATCTTATATGCGGAATAAAAAGAAACGGAGGGAGTACATCACATCATGTTTTCAGAAATAAAGGTAAGATCGTGGATAACTAAGTCATGCCATGGCATATTTTAATTCTAATTAAGCCTCATGCCACAACCAGTTAGTAACATTTCTTGAACATGTTTAATTGCTATTTTTTTAACACTGGCTAATGGCTTCACATGAGGCCAGCTAATACTATATTAAAATAAAAAAATGATGAAGAATTAGACATTACCTAGCTGGGAAGTAGGACTTCTATTTGATTACCTGTTTTAAATAAAAAAACCACATGAATAACTGAAATCGAAGTGTGGATTTATCTCCGTACCATACCTCTATATATGAGATCAGATCGACCATAGAAACAACCAAACACATGCATTCAGTCAAGAAAAGAAGTCGGAAATATTGGTAAGAGAGCCTGACCAATGGATTGTCTCCTGTGACTGTAATTTCGAAATAAGAAAACTGTGATGAATTGATATAAAAATCCACGAGCAAACCTAGGGAGTTACACAATTTATGTGGAGGCAGAAACTTTATTTGGAACTGGTCTGCATCTAAAGGGAAATCTGGAGGTATCCTCATGGGTGTAAATGGGGACAATTTTGATGTGGAACAGGTTGAGACTGGGGATTACTTTGCTAGGATGCCTCTGTTTGATAAAAGGGCAAAATTCAAATGGAATTTGATGGTGGTATATGGTGATGCTCAGGTCTCAAGGAAAGCTGCATTCCTGGCTGAATTGGCTAGAGTATATCAAAACAACAATTACCCCTGTTTAGTTGGGGGTGATTTTAATATCATTAGGAAAAGTTCTGATAAGAACAAACCTAATACCCCTGATCATTGGAGCTTTGTGTTTAATGCAATTATTGAGCATGCTGGGCTCATGGAATTACCCCTGACTGATACACAATATACTTGGGCCAATAATTTAGAAGACCCTGCTTTTGAAAAATTAGACAGGGTGCTGTTCTGCCCAAATTGGGAGGAGCATTATCCTCTAGCATTCTTAACCTCTTTAGATAGGGAATTATCTGATCATACACCTTTGATTGTGGACTCAGGTGAATGCTCTTTTAGTGCACCAATCTTTAGATTTGAAAACGCTTGGATGCTTAAGGAGGGCTTTAAAGAATTTGTTTGCAAAAACTGGGGGAAACCTTTTGCTCTATCCAATATTGATAAATGGCAGGCAAGAGTTAGAAATATCAGGAAAAAAATGAGAGGGTGGTGCAGAAATGCTGAGGCTCTTAGTAGAAAACTCAAGTTGAAAGTGTTAGAAAAGCTAGATAAAATTGACAAAGAAGCTGAGGTGGTTGGGTTGACAGCTCACAACTACAATGAAAGGAAAGAGTTGAGGGCTCAGCTGTTTAGGTTACTGGAGCAGGAGGAGGTTAGATGGTTGCAGAGATACAAAAGTAATGAAATTAAAGATGGGGATTGCAATTCTAAGTATTACCATGCTAAAGTAAATGGTAGGAGGAGAAAAAACAAGATTGTGTCTTTGGAACAAGATGGGAAAGTGATTGAAGGGGAAAACAATTTGATTGAATTTATTACTCAGTTCTATAAAGAATTATTTGGTGCTCCAGAGATTTCCTCCATTACTCTGAGAGAGCAACCAATAGATCAACTAACTCAAGAAGGGGCTGATGTTTTGCTGGCTGAGTTTACTATGGAGGAGATTAAGGAGGTGGTTTTTAACATGAAGAAAAATAAAAGCCCTGGACCTGATGGGTTACCTGCTGAGTTTTATCAACTATTTTGGGACCAGGTTAAGGGGGATTTGAAAGTGCTCCTTGATGATTTTCATAATGGCAATTTAGATTTGTCTAGATTGAATTATGGCATCATAACCCTAGTCCCTAAAATCAAAGATGCCAAGCAGATTCAGAAGTTCAGGCCTATTTGTCTTCTGAATGTTAGTTTCAAAATTATTACTAAAGTCCTGATGAACAGGCTTAGTAGGGTGGTTGCCCCAGTAATTTCTAGAAATCAAACTGCATTTATAAAAGGTAGATACATTATGGAAGGAGTGGTAATTTTGCATGAAGCTCTAAACACCATTCATTCCAAGAAACAGAATGCTTTAATGTTTAAAGTGGGCTTTGAAAAAGCTTATGATAAAATTAAATGGCCTTTTGTGTATCAAATGCTTAAGATGAAAGGCTTTCCTGATAAATGGTGTGATTGGATCATGAAATCTATGATTGGTGGTAAAGTAGGGATCAAAGTTAATGATAATATAGGACCTTACTTCCCAACCCATAAAGGTCTGAGACAAGGAGATTCTTTGTCCCCTCTTCTTTTTGACTTAGCAGCTGATGCCCTAGCCCTAATCCTAGATAATGCCAAGAGGCAGGGTTTGCTGAGAGGGATTTTGGTGGACTGTGTAGAAGGAGGGATCAATATGCTGCAATATGCAGATGACACTATATTCCTAATACAAGATAATTTGGAGGATGCTCAGAGGCTTAAATTCATTCTAGGAGCTTTTGAGCAGATGTCTGGGCTGAAGATTAATTTTCATAAAAGTGAGATTTATACTTTTGGTGAGGCTGTAGATAAAGTCAAACAATACCAGGAAATTTTCTCTTGTGAAATTGGTGCTTTGCCCCTAAAATATCTTGGTATTCCTGTTACCAAAGGAAGAATTAAAAATAGTATGTGGGGAGGGACCCTCTCTAAGATTGAAGGCAGATGTAGCTGTTGGCAAGGGAAGATGCTAAACATGGCTGGGAGAACTTCTTTGGTTCAGTCCTGCCTTACCAACATGCCTCTGTATATGATGTCCTTTTACCCCATACCTGCTGGAGTGAGGAAAAAGATTGATTTCTTCAGATCCAGGCTGATTTGGCAAGCAGATGAGGGGAAAAGAAAATGTCATCTAGTTAATTGGAATACATGTTGTCTTCCTAAGACTCAGGGAGGCCTGGGTCTGCTTAACATTGATATTATGAACAAAGCCTTGCTAGTCAAATGGTTATGGAAGCTAGAGACTGAGGAAGGGTTACGACAAGAGATACTTTTAAATAAATATGTTAAAGGGAAATGCATCTCTGGAATTAAACCTAAGGTGGGTGACTCCCACTTCTGGAAAAATATCCTAAGTGTGAGAAATTTATTCTATGAAAACTGTAGGAAAAGAGTGGGCAATGGATGCAATACTAGATTTTGGGAAGAATTGTGGCTAGATGATAAACCCCTAAAGGATGCTTACCCCAGGATATTTGAACCGTGCCACAAAAAAAATCTGTTGCTGAGGCATTCAACATAGGACTCAGGAACTTCTCTTTCAGAAGGACTTTGTTGGGGGAATCCTTAACATTATGGAATAGTTGCATTAATAGATGTGATGATATTAACCTATCTGATCAGAAAGATAGAGTAGTTTGGAAGCTGACAAAAGATGGATGCTATACTGTCAAATCCATGTATAACAAAATAATTAGTGGTTACTACTCCTTCCCCCAAAAATTTCTTTGGAAAGTCAAAGTACCTGCTAAAATCAAATTCTTTAGCTGGTTAATATGCAAGAATAACATATTGACTAAAGATAACCTGTTAAGAAGGGGATGGAAAGGGGGGAATCAATGTGCCTACTGTGGTGCTCCTGAAACAATTGATCACTTATTTTTTAACTGTTCCATGGCTAAGTTGATTTGGTGCTTACTTAGATGCTCCTTCAATTTGAACAGTACCCCTGAGTCTGTCTATAGTTGTTTTGGTGATTGGATTAATAGGTTTACCAAAAGTGACAGAGATCTGGTGCTAGTGGGGATACTTGCTATGTTCTGGGCAATATGGAAAACTAGAAATGATATTGTGTTTAATAGGAAAATGAATGTTTCTCCTATTACATGTGTTAAAATCATGAACTCCTGGATTAACGACTGGGCTATTCTACAGAAAAAAAAGGAAAAGGGAGAAATGCTGATGGTGGGAGCAAGTACAATAAGCCAAGTGGCAAGTGAAGTGTTCAAGGCGTCGCAAGGATGGAGGCCTGGAGTACTTCGGATCACAGATGGGAGTTGATGCCGCCGATGGGCTTCTTGGGTGTTGCTTTCTGCTAGTTATCTCCCCCTTTTGCTTCCGTTTCTGTGATTCAGTAGTAAGGGCGACCTTCATCTTTGCTGGGTTGTAGATTTCTTGCTTACAAAAGTTGCTTTTGGGGTAATGTCTAATCCAGAACTGAGGTCCTGCGTGACCTGTACCTTGGGAACTTGTAGTTTGTTTTGTTTGTTTGTTTAAATTCCTGTATCAGACTTTTATGATTTCTCTAATGGAAATCGGGAAGGAGGCAACCCCTTTTCTTTTGCTAAAAAAAACGAGCAAACCTAGTAATTGACGTAACATGGGCAAGCAATCCCATATAGGTCTGCCGGATCGATCCATCCAGGATCCTCACGCGAGCACGTGCACATTTGTACGGTCCCTCGGACGGAGGGTAAGGAACAGAGAGACCCATTCACCGTCGTGTGTTTCTTCCTCCGTCTCCCACCTTCATCTTCTTGGTCGTGCAACCTCAAGACACCCAACATCTTCCTCCCCTCGTGCCTACTAATTCCCAGCGTGGACTGATCTATTGTGGCGGATCTTCCTCCGTGTTTATTGATTCCCGATTAACACTCCTATAAAGTTGGAAACGTATTTAAGTTGGACAAATCCGGTCTAAGGGAACACGGTGTGAACAGTATTTAGCAGGAAGCTAACCCAGGTTTATGACAAAAAAGACATACACGGCAGGTCTCCGGTAGCCAACTGGGCGACGGGGAGGAGCGGAATCGTGCGCGTAAAACGGACGATACTTATGTAAGAAGAAAAAAAGAATCATTTTTTCCACTTAAAAGATGAACCACGGGTTGATTCACTAAAATATAGGAGGTTTATTTTTTGCAAAATCGTCAGACGTAAGGAGAAACTCACCTCCCTTTATTATCAGGGAAAGATATGTTTTTTTGTTATTCTCAATTATGACGTTACATTCGTATTGTAAAGATAAATATTTGTCAACATTATTTTTTACATAACATAAAAACACATTCATCAACTAATTATGGGTCAAAGTATTGTCTCAGTGAATCAAAATACACTTACATTATGCGACCACGAGATTACCTCATATAACATTGTGTTCCAAAAATTATGCATATTCGTGATTAATTAAAAAAGTATTCATAATTAAAATAATCATCAGCATGCATAGCTCTAGTTTACTACTCCATTCCTAAATATAAGTCTTTTAAGATATTCCACTATGAACTACATACAAAGCAAAATGAGTGAATCTACACTCTAAAATATATCTATATACATCCGTATGTAGTTCATAGTGTAATATCTAAAGAGACTTATATTTCTGAAGGGAGGAAGTAGATGAACAAAACAGTAGCATTAAACATGCAACAACAATCATAACTAGAGACATGATCAGATCACGGCGTATGTACTGAACGTTCATAGACGAAGTAGTCGTGGCTGGTGTAGATGTGCTGTTGTTGATTATTATTAGACCTCGACATTTCTTGGGTCGGGCCTAAGAAAGCCCGTCGTGGAAAAATCCAGGCATGTGCCCGGCCTAACCCGACCACCGTGTCGAAGAAATCGGGCTCGGGCCTGAAAAATCTCGACTAGCCTCGCCCGATCATCGCTGAATTTGCATTTTCATTAAGCCCGAGTTTAACCCGATCTGATTGTCGGGCTCGATATTCATACCCGAGATTCTTGGGTCGGGTCATGTTGGGCTGTCCGAGCCGAGTCACATCGGGTCGGACTGCCCATGGCCAAGTCTAATGATGATGTGGGTAATGATTGGTCGAAGTTGAAGTTGGTGACGATGACCCCTGATCTTAGAGATAGACGTCTGTGGTGATGAACTTGGGTAGTTGTGTAGAGCGCTTCCCAAAAATATAATCCACTCTCTCGCAATGCAAAATCACAAGAGCGAGACATTTTAAAGACCTGCTCTTTCGCTCACCGGTGCGCACCAATGTTCCGGATGGAGTAGACTATGATGCCGACACAAGTAAAGAAAGGAGAAAAACCCTAACAATTTGGAGGTGTCTTTGATCGTGATCGATAAGCAGTATATATAGGATGATGAAGACGATGTCGCGTCGTGATCACGATCTCAAACCAACTTGGTTTCCAACTTAGGGAACAAGAAAGCAATCAACTTATCTTCCACAACATCAAAAAATAAAATGAGAAAATAAAATCGTGTTCCTGCAAGGCCTCATACCTAGTTTTGATGAAACATTCACGCTCGCACCCTTCGACCCGTCTCCGAGCCTGGCGAGTCGAGACAAGCACGTGTGGTGCTTCTTTTATCTCCTCATACCTTACTAAGTGTAGTGAGGAGAGGTCGCTATATAAAGTGGTCTAGCACTTTCTCCATTAGCGGTATGGGATTAAACTTGGGGAAAGCTATCCATCAGCGTCACACCGCGTCTTTCCTGTGCGGCGGCCCTGCATCCCGTATGAACTATAGGCTACATAGGCTTAATTCCAAATCCTACTACTATCGTCCATGCACATGCAAATTCTTTCGTGTACTAGCAAAATGTGCTAGCTTTTCTAGCTTCAATTTTTTAAAATGTTTTATCTTTCAAACCGTTAATTCAATTGATAATCCATTTTCACCATTAGCTTTCTCGCGACGAGATATTCAAAACTAGATCCCATGTCGATATGTTTTGACAAACTTTTTTTTCATCAGTACTTGCCACATTACTGTTCTACTTACCTAAAAATTATTTATATAGTACCAGATTATACCAACTTGGTTGCTAAAACTCTTTTTTTCGGCAGTACTTGTCACATTACTATTCTATTTACCTGATAACTATTCAGACAGTTGCCAGATCATACCATCGAGTAGTCATATTTTTGTGCTTGCCAGTTTTAAATATGCCGAGTTATCATTTTTTTACACGCAATTTGCCAAAAATTAATTTTAATGCTTACCAGTTTAATTTATATCATGTTGTCATATTTATAGGCCATTATATTTTTTTTGCAATTAAGTTAACTTTTATCAGACAAGTAAGTAATTATTTTATTTGACAAGTAAGTACAAAAATGTGGCAAGTATGAATGAAAAAAAAGTAATAAAAAATATTGATATGGGATGTACTTTCAAAGATCTCACCGCGAGGAAGCTAATGGTGAAAACGGATCGCCAATTGTGTTAACGGTTTGGGAGATAAAACTTTTTAAAGTTTTAAAACTAAAAAAGCTAGCACTTTATTTAGTAGGAAAGGGAGATGGGGAGCCGCCGCATGGGCAAGTGTCGGGTGCTGCGCCGCTGCCTAGGCTTTTCCATTAAACTTTGCATATCCACTTGCCCATTTTTATAGGCCTTTGAGATTTATTAAGATATGAATATTGGGCCTAATTTTAAATATCTAATAATCTCCCATCATATCTCAAATGTCCATTTAGATATTTGCTTCGTTTTGCTACCTGTTTATTATATTAGTGTTTTAGCATAGACTGGTAAGTTAAATTTTTGCCTAGAGCTTTAAGCTAAATTCACTCACAGCTTGGAAATAGATTATGCATTGAATTGCAAGTTCAGGTTTCACAGAAAGTCATAACCAGGTGGAGCATGTATGTCATACTTCCTGGTCTCTTCGTGCGCTTACTAGAGAACACCCAAATCTCATAGATTACAACGTTTAACAGTCGAGGCTCAATGTAGGTATTTTTTCAATAATGCTATCTAGGACAACACCTTTGCTACATACAACCAATAGGAACACATTTAGGAATGTTGTCAACCTACATCACAACACCGAATCTCACAACTATGAGAGTTTTTCATCTTATATTAAAGAGGGTTATAAATTACTCTCCTTAGTTAACCAATAGATTGGTTTTGCCATGTCCTAATTCATGGGATTTCTGATAAAAAAGCTTGGGTTATTACTATTGTGTAACACACATGGGTGTCATACTCATCTTTCTTGAGGCATTATGTATCATATTTCATGATAGTCTCTTTATAAATGGATCTACCGTGTTTTATCTACTTGAATATAAGCACCAGTCTTACTCCAAAGTTTCTCGGTTTTCTGACAACCCCCAAATCTCCACCCTCCTCCTCCTCTTGGTTGGTGATGGTGTCCGCTCAACCCGGGAATGAGGGCAAATCCGCACCAAACCCAAACCCTACCCACTATAGCTCATCTCACGTCAAGACCATACAAATTCATTGTTCCACTTCTAAAAGCCAACCCACACTAATTCTTATGGAGTTTGCACCAAACAAAACTAACCCATTCCACTTTTATGGTTTCAATCCCCACTCAAAAACTATGGAGCTCGGTGGAAGTTGTACCCCTATAGACACGACTACAAATGAAAAATGAAATTTGCATCCTGCATCTCCATGATTTTACATACTATTGCATCATAATTTTACATAGAACTATTCATAGACAACATTTCCATACAATATGTTTTTCCAGAAACAAAGGAAAATAATTGAAAAAATCTTGAATATATATGAGAAATAAAAAATTCAGAAAAACATATCCAAAAAACTAATGAATTACGGAAAATCATAGAGAAAATAATATTACAAATTAATGCAGTAGTTCATTTTGAATAATGAGAAAAAATATTACAAATACATTCTGAAAATAGTTTGTTGTTTTATCCAAAATAATGGCTAGTATAGCATATCTTAACTTTGGAAAAACAATAGTTTACATCCTGCAAACAATTTTGGAAAAGCAATGGATTACTAATATCAGTTCAACTTTGGAAAGACATCCAACATGAAGGAAGAAGCAAGTGGAGAGATGAGCATCAACAACAACGATAGATACTATGTATTAGTACATATCAACACTAGTTGCATGTGAGCTTTTAGAAAAAAATAAAATGTATAAGTGTATGAAGGTGTTACAGGAAGATATATAACGAGTTA
The DNA here is from genome assembly GCA_950022295.1 of Bromus sterilis. Lineage (NCBI taxonomy): Eukaryota > Viridiplantae > Streptophyta > Magnoliopsida > Poales > Poaceae > Bromus > Bromus sterilis. The sequence continues at coordinate 444,827,590 of OX465595.1, read as the reverse complement.
TTGTTTAAATAAGAAGTGGTGATCAACAAACAAATAAAATATCATTACATATTTTATTAGTACATATGAACAAAGTATGTTCCGGAAGTGGCGACACCACAGACATAGCATGCACTACTAAAAACTATGTAGAAATTTGGCATGTTTCGGAATATTTTTCAGAAATATCATTGTTAAGTAAAACTATAAGAAAGTGCCGAGACTAAAAATAATTACTTGTTTTATAATAGTTGACATTTAGTACTCTATTTGCAGACTTTATAATTAACAAATCTGTTATGAATATACGACCAAGAACCGAATTTGTCAAGGCCGGATCCCTCCTTATACTAAACACTTTTACTTACTCACTCTTTGACCATATACCACCACCAGTATATTGTAATGTTGTATTTTGAAATACTAACCGTATGAACCTTGTTAGATATTAATATATAATGTATATACTGAACAATTATAATGTCCATGATTTCTAATGAACTTGCATTAAATTCAATTATATTTTATAAAGTGGCATTAGTTAATTTGTGCCCTTAACAAGTTTTCTATTAAATCGAAGCCCCTAACTAAAAGTTAAATGAAAAGGAAAAGTTGCATGTATCAACACATTAATGTGTGCCACTTAGATGAACTATTAGTATATGTATATATTGGCATTAATTTTAGCGTTCTTAAATATCTTGATGGAGAACTGCATAGTAACAAATATCTTAATAAGAGGTGATACAAATATCTTGGGTACATGTAAATTGCATTCCTTTGGCCTTGATCATTGGCATCCTCATATATTCATCTTGTAATGGAAAACATGACATTCATGTTTCCAGGTTTATTGGTTAGATGACATTGGTTGTGTGACCTGCACTTGGTACTTTGACTTTTGACTTAAAATATCACTGTGCCATAAGTTACATGTGCACAACTCTTTCACCAAAACGATGTATTTATTTTTATTATTTGAAAATGTAGATAATGGAGATAAACTCCTTGTCGTTTGTATTGACTTAATGCGACATATGCACACTATATTGCTCAAGTGTGCTACAACAAGTTTAAAAACCTTTGTAAGTGCAAAACGGACTCTATAAAAACAGAACACCCTAGTCGGGCGCCTTTGGTGACATGGGCATAAGAAAAATCAAAATTAAACATGATAAAAAGCCTTATTACAATAGCAACACAATAGAGGCAAGAACTTCCGATAGCTTCATATTGACCTCCCCTGTCAAAGAAGTGGATATGATTTTCATATTCAATATTAGTTAATCGTATCTCTTTAGTGTTCCCACTTTAAAAACATAGACGTATATCTCTAGACATCCACAACTTCAGAACATAATACTAATCGATCGGGTACTTCCCGTTGAACTACATGATACATATAAGAGCACCCTCATCCACACCATCTATAAATTAGGCGCTAATGTGAGCATGTTTGATCTTTTCATCGAGCTATTTCTTTACATCTTTACACCTCTTTGGCATAAGTGTTTGCGTCACCAACATATGCCAGACACTTTAAATTATAATCTTTAATTAGTTATATAATATAACATAAAACAATAACTGAAATGATTTCTAAGTGGTAAGCGTAATACGCGTGATGCTAAAGTTATTAGTTTATGCTACTATCTTCATAGTGGACAACATATATGTGGTGTCATGTAAGATCATATTTATTAGGGTATAGGCTCATTTTGATTTTATAGTAACTATCAACGACTTTTCTTTTCATTAACTACATGTCAGGTATGCACATTCGTCCTACAACAATTGCTTGGCGCCTATGGATGCTGTCATGACTCATGCTCATGCTCTGCATGTCAATGAACCGTTGCGAGCAAAAGGAAAGCCCACGTTGAATATGGTGAGGAAGAAACAACTCTAGCCTCCAACACCAAAGTTTGTGAAGCCATTAAACCGATTAACCACAAGCAAAGCTAAACCAATCAAAGATGGAACTGTAGTACGTACGTGTGCATGGTACTGGTACGCGAGTCAGAGAGACGATCACCGTCCTGTCGAGTGTCGACCGAGACGTAGCGCGGACGCGATGCCATGCATTCACTGAGCCCCGGCCGGCGGCTTCTCCTGGTCCGTTGAGTTCAGGGCGGTGGTAGCTGGCGGTCTCCTCCTTTGCCATTACTGGCGCCGTGACGGCGAGCCTCCCTCCCTTGTCCCTTGGCATCCAAGGAACCGCGCTGGCTGTGGCGTCATGTCATCATGTGTTCCCGGAGCCCGGAGTAAATGGACGATGCCCAGACGACAGACCTCGCCGGCGGGGCAACGCAACCGCCGCTGTACCGGGAGAATTTAGTGCCGTGCACAGGCAGCACGCGGGCGCACAGTTCTTCGCGAGCGCGCGCGTACGCCACCATGCATGGTACGCACGCCGGCTGGCCAGATCGGATCGGCTGGAGGGAGAGCCCATTCAATGCCGGCGACGATCGACTACGGTGGAAGGAAGGAACCGTGGAGGGAAGGTAAACCATGCATGCACATGCACGGTGAGTAAGAAACCTTTTCAGTGTGACATGGTGACCTGCATGCAGAAGCACAATGGGCGTTTGTAAGTAAGAAACCAAATTTGATCAAACTTTACAAAGTTTGACTTGAGACAAATCTAATACGCGGAGTAAAAAGGACCGGAGGCTCAGGCCCTGGAAATAGATGGAAATAGTAAGATGCAGAAGCACAATGGGCGTTGTATGTGTGGATGAATGAAGTCGGTCAGTGTCAGGCTCAGGCTCAGGCTCACTTGCACTAGTGTATATCTGCACGCACTAATTTTCGGACGTACCGAGATAGTAGTGGCGAGGCAGCTGGTCCGGGCGGTAGACTGGGACCGTGCTAGCACTTTGTAATGTCGGCGTCTAGTACGTACCTCGCTTTCGCTGGACCATGTGAAGCTACATACGACGACGGCGGCGACCGATGATTGCGCAGCACACTGGAAAGGAGCACCAGCGAAGAGATTCCAATCTCGTCTTCATCATGATGAAATCACGACGACCTCTTCTGGATCACAATTGAATTGAGCTCTGCCTTGTTTTCACTAGCCAGGAACCGAGTATCTTACCAACCGATGTCATACCGTGGCCGTTCGTTACAACACACCCCTAGCCCTAGGAAAACAGTACCATCTCATCTTCATCATGATGAAATCACGACCTCTGGATTAAAACTGAGTGAGTGGTGCGTCCTTTCCACTCGGGGCCAAAAATCTTATATACTACAATCCCTAGGAAATTTTCTAGGCTAACATGTTCGAAGCCGCAACAAAATGCAATATTTGCTTAAAGCATCTCTAGCAGAGCTCTTAGATTGCGAAACTATATAATGCTTTTGCAGTTTGACTCTTTTCGCTTTTAAGGATTCAAAACCGCTCAGACAAAATAGACCCTATACAAATTAATTGTAGAACCGAACGTTCTCTACATTTTTGTTCTTCCTCATCATAGACCCAAACCAGCCCCCACTCTCTTCCTTCTCCCCCGATCCCCAAACCCAACATGAACGCCCACCCCCACCGCGTCGTCTCTCCCTCCACCCCGGGCTCCACCCTGCCCACCACCGTCGCTGCCCACCACACTCTACCCCTCCCCTTCCAAATCGAGCAGCCTAGGACGACGACAACTCTTTCCCCCAAATCAACGTGTGCCGAAAGTAGGCCCCTTCCCTCCCCTCCCCTCCCCTTCCAGATCGAGCAGCAAGGGTCACGGGACCGATGGGGAGGCGCGGAGCGGCGTTGGATGGGCATGGAGGCCAGCGGGCGACGGCCGGGATGGGCAGGGCGGTGGGCAACGTCCTGACATGGTCGGGGCGGCAACTGGGGAGTGCATTGTGAAGGTTCTAATGACAGTTGGGTTCCTGCTAAAAGTTTTTCACGGATACAGGGCACCTTCGAGGTGGCTCCGAAAACTTCATTTTCACAGGTCGGGTGGGTTTTTCCACTCCCCTTAAAACATTTTATAGACCCGAAGTACGGGTTCTGATCGGGGCATTTTTCCTCCCCCAAAACAGTAAATGGTGGTTATTTCATGGTTCTAGACGTTTTAAGGGGTCTGTTAGAGATGCTCTTAGGCAGCCTAAGAGCATCTATAGCAAACCCCTTAAAACCGCAAACCTTATACCGCGGATAAGGGCCGAGAAAATCGCGGTTTAAGGACTGGAAACGGCTGCGACCGAGCAGATCCCTTAAATTTAACCTTAAAATCTGAAAATTATGATTTGCGTGAGAAACGAAGAACACATAGTACTAGATAGCTAGTTTGATCATCGATTACATAGTATAGATATCATCGATTTAACATAGCATAGTGCCACCTACCCTAAACTAGCTAAAATGGGGCTCACCAGAGCCCTCTGAGTGCGGCGACGACGCTGCAGCGGCGTCGATGATCTAGATTTAGGTCGTACATGCACAACGAGCTCATGCACGTGAACAAACAGATACCATCAATTTCCGCCAAACCAACTGGTTTAATTTTCATAATTTTATTTATATAGCCTTGTCGGCTTTGTGAAGATCAAAGAGCCCTCTCTTTAGCCTTGTGGGCGGGGGGAGAAGAGTACCTTTTCAACCTGCAAAGGAACTCTCCGGCCTTCATAAGGCCAAAGAGGAGCTTTTTGACCTTATGGGGGTTAAAGAGTACATCCATTTGATTTTTAGAACTAAAAAATCACATACTATTTTGAATTGAAATGATTCAAATAATAAAGTTCTTCGTATCGACGAGTCGAAGAAACTTCATGTTGAACATTTTTCTATAAAAAGATCATATTTAGGAAATAATTATTCACATCAAGAAATAATGGTTCAGGTCATGTATCGGACATAGATATACATGATGTCTGGTGTCGTACGTACTTTTTACTCTTCATTGTGTCACATTGTATTGATTTTATTTTTTGCATACAAATTTGTATTGAGAAGAGATCTCATGGCAATGGAACCCAACAAAAATGAAAAATGTTGTTTATACTCATATCTGGTACATATCGCCAACCAATATTTTTCAGTGTGCGTAATTAGTACTAAAAATGATTTTGATGGAAAATTGTTCAACTTGAAGTCTTTCCGTTTCGTTGATACGAACAACTTTAATTTTAAATAATTTCAATCCAAAATAGTATGTGACCTATGATTCTTAAAAAACAAACTAATGTACTTCCTTCGTTCATATTAACTGTCGCTGAAATGAATGTATGTAGTTTTAAAATACGTCTAGATACATTTATTTCATCGACAGTAATTATGAAACGGAAGGAATACTTTATAGTCTCTATGAGTTTAAAATACTTAATTTTGTGGAGGTTGAAATGTTTCTTTTTTAGTTGAAAATGTACTCTTCAGCCTTCACAAAGCCGAAAAGGAGCTCTTCGATCTCCACGAGGCCTACAAAGTTATACTTCCCAGATGTATCTAGATGTGTTTTAATGCTAGATAAGTTCCTTTTAAGAACAATTAATATGAAACGAAGGGATAAATGAAAAATGTAAAAAAATATTCAAATTTATAAATTTTTTTATCAATTTTTAAAAATTCTCCGAGTTTTGCCTTAAGAAACAGGTCTAGAGTTTTTCCAAAAATAAAAGAACATTCTGGTTCGGAGTCGAGAGAGTAGAGACTCGAGACCCCTCCGCCCCGGCCAATCTCCCAACCGACACGCGAAGCAGAGCCAGCAGCCCCGCCAAACTTGCTCCGGCGACCCCGCGATCTGCTTCCTCGGCGACGGCACGGCGTCTTCAGCTGCCGGCGCTCTCTTCCCGCCGTACGTCACTTCTCCCCTCCCTTCCCCTCCATCGACCTCTTCCCGGCCCAGCTGTCTCGTGCCGGGCTCAAGCTCTTACAGATCCGGTAGATCTGACGCGCGATCGCGTTCCCATGCCCCCTCCTGAATCCGCGGTTCGATCTCTTAGTATGATTTGTTGTTCGGTTTACGACGTAGCTGAGGGGGCGGATCGTGGCAGCCTCGCGTCAATTACGGATCATGACGCTTCTTACATAGAGTTTTGCCTCTGTCTAGTGCTTCTGTTCGGTGCTCCAGATCGCAGTGTAAGGGCGTGTCCTGGTTGAGCAGTTTACTGCTAGTGAGCTGAATTGTGCCTGCTACTACCTGGTTGGGTTGGTTGGGTGAGCTATCCTCGGGCTAGGATTGGCTGCTGGATTCTAATCTAGTCCCTTTTACTTCCCTTTTGTTAGGTTGAGTGCAGGGGGTTGTTGGATATATTTGTATTATTGTGATGTAGATTCGTGCACACAGTTGTGATGAATTTTCTTTTCTTAAACAAGGCTGACTGGTATAATTGTTTGTTGAGCATATTGGTAGTCTGTCAGCTGGGGATTGTGGATCATTGCGTACTTCATCATATGTTAGGTTCATGTCATGTTTGGGGTTTCAGAGGAGGGAAAGAAAATGGGTTTATGGACGCTTCTTTTTCTCTGTATTTCTCTTATTAAGTAATGGCACCACTCTTGAATTTTTAAATGCATGTTACTGATGAAGATGTGTTGTCCGTGAACTGAGTAATTTAGCATGTGTTGGATTGTTTTAGGGCTACACAAATGGATTGTACCTGTGGGTTTTGTTAGTTATGTTAATATATCTAGCCTTCATAGATTTAAATGATTGGATGTCTGTATTTCTCATATATGCATTATGATTAATGTTATTTCAAGTTGCCACTGAATACTTGTTAGTCAAGTTAGAACTTAGAAGCACCTAGGTAGTGACTACTTGTATGAATTTGAACAATGAACAAGTTGTTCCATTTGGGTTGTAGCATATTTATATGTCTATGAAGGCTGTGATGGTTCATTACAAATCTGTTTGACTATGATGACATGAATTACTACTTGATTGTTGGCTAGAAGTTTTGTGCTAAATGTATCAGAGAAGAAGTTGAAGCTGGACTATGTCTGACACACTCATTTCCTCCTTCGCCTTGCAGGTGTCTCTATTGGCTGTCAAGTATATAGTTTCTTGTGGTTTCTGGTGTTCTTCGCAAAATGGTGAAGCTGACAATGATAGCGCGTGTAACTGATGGCCTTCCACTGGCAGAAGGGCTGGATGATGGGCGCGATCAGAAGGACTCTGACTTCTACAAGCAGCAAGCTAAACTTCTTTTTAAGAACTTGTCAAAGGGGCAACATGAAGCCTCACGGATGTCAATTGAGACCGGATCATACTTTTTCCAGTATCCTATGTTATTTGCGGTCTATTTTATGCTTGGAAAATATGCTTATTTATACATTAGGCTTCACCATGTGTCCATGTCCATTTGATGCTTGATTGTAGGTATTATATTTACATATGCCATGATTAGTAGCTACTGCATGCTTGAGCTAGACAATTCATTTGAATCGTTCTGGTGACAGAGAAGTCAGCATTTGTTGATTGACTACCCATGAACTACATTTAAACAAGCACATAGGCTCCTATATGACTCCCGATCTTGATATTTGAGGTGTACTAGTCATACTGATCTTAATATTTCTGGTAATCTAGCTATAGTGATTATGATATTTGCATGCAAGATCGTTTATCTTTACTATTTTTTGTTGGAGACTTTTCTGATCTAGTACTTGCATCATACTCCCTCCGTTCCTTGATATAAGGTGTATAGTTTTCTTAAAAAAGTCAAACTTAACGAACTTTGACCAAATTTGTAGATAAATATATCGATATAAATTATACCAAAATAATATCATCAGATTCATCTTGAAATATATTTTCATACTGTATTTATTAAATATCATAGATGTTGATATTTTTTGCTACAAATTTGGTCAAAGTTGAAAATGTTTGACTTTTTTAAGAAAACTATACACCTTATATCAAGGAACGGAGGGAGTATGTTTTAACTTAAATGGAAAACATCCTGCACCCGTTTAGCTACGTCCTTGTATGTATTTTTGTTATGTGTTGATTTTGTACATGTATTGTGGTATGTTCTTGTCACCTTAATCAGAGGCACAGTTACATCATTGAAGGCCGAGTATGCTATCTAACAATGTGTGACCGTTCTTATCCAAAGAAACTTGCATTCCAGTATTTGGAAGATCTGAAAAATGAATTCGAGAGAGTCAATGGAAGCCAAATTGAAACTGCTGCAAGGCCTTATGCTTTTATTAAGTTTGGTATGTTATGTTATTTTGATCTCTACTTTACGTGCCAGCATTGTTTTCATCCACCCTCTTAAGTTGTACTGGTTGATAACCTTTGTTCGTTTTTTATATAGATACATATATACAGAAGACTAAGAAACTGTATTTGGATACCAGAACCCAAAGGAACATTGCAAAATTGAACGATGAGCTCTATGAGGTGCATCAAATCATGACTCGCAATGTTCAAGAAGTTCTTGGGGTTGGTGAAAAGCTAGATCGTAAGTCTGGGATCTCTCTTGCAAACTGCTTCATTTACATTTCCTGGAAGAGAAAGTGGAAGCTATTTTTATCATGCATTAATAAGTCTGGAAATCTCTCTTCTTTGACTGCTTCATTTACATTTCTTGGCATGAAAAACTGGTTGTAATTATATCATGCATTAGTAACATCAGATTTATCTTCAGAGAATTTTCTTTTCAATAGGCCTTGATTTACTACTTGTCTGCCATTATACTCCCTCCGTTCCAAATTAGATGACTTTCATTTGTATACATGTCTAGTTATACTTGTGAACAAATGGAAGTCATCTAATTTGGAACGGAGGGAGTATATTATAGCTATTTTCGTTGCTTTACTTCTTATTTTGTGGACTAGGTGTTCCTTCCATATTTACAAAATGCTTCCCATCTATCCCTTTTCATTGCATTGGAAGATTTGACTTGTATTGGCAAATAACTGTTTACTATTTTGTATTTCTATTTTTGCAGAGGTTAGTGAAATGTCAAGTAGGTTGACATCTGACACGAGAATCTATGCAGACAAGGCGAAGGATCTCAATCGCCAGGTAATCCATGTGCACAATGCATATTCTGTTTTGACATTACATTTGTTAGTTGAAATGTTGAGCATTTCTCCATCTTAGTTGGTAATATCGTACTGTACCTGTTTAATGTTTGTCAATATTTGTCAAGCATCTTGACATAATTATCAATTTCGTTAGCATGAGTTTTTCCCTTACAGTAGCCTAAATTATCATGATGCACAGACGAAAAATACCCCCTAATGTTTGGTTCACTAAAATTAGTTGATACACATCCAAGTTTCAACACATAAAATTAGTGGAAAGTGCCGGTGAATAATCTGAAATACCCGATATTCGTATTCGAGAAAATGCCTATTCGTATCCGAAACATCCGCATCCGAACTAAAATGGAAATGGAAGATATCAGGGTTTATTTTATAAATAAAATACAAATATGGTACCGGATTTTGATGCAAATATGGATATGGAAGTGGATATATCCGCATCCAAATAGAATTCAGTGAGCTAATTTAAGTAAATCTAACCCCAATATGCCAGTTATCCAACATAAAAGCCCAATAAGTAGTCAAAATTTACTTTTGTATGGTTAAACTTAGGAATCATTTTGCATATAATAGTATTTATTCGTAAATATGTGCATCGTTGACTTACTGTATGTTGTAACTTCTAAGTTGATTATTTGTATCCGTTCCGAATCGAGTAAACATCCGATATGTAATCGTGTCCGGCCACCGGCCAGAAACATGCTTTCACTTTTCACCTGGACACATATACAGCCTTACACGCATTTAAAGTTGACCGTTCTCTTTCGAGTTTACTAGTGGCACAGAACCATTCAGCATTTTTTAATAGCATTTTGCCTAACATCCGTATTCGCATTCTTATTCGTTTTTGAAAATATGAAAATGGTGTGGTAAGAGCACTATCCGATCCATTTCCACCCCTACTTGTCAGTTCACTGTTCACAGCTATACCTTCTCAAATTTAACTTTCCTGTGGAGAAGCTTGAGCCCTCAAACTTTAGAAGAGATCAAACATTTGCAGTTATGCTGTCTATCAAGACGTGTGTACTTGAGGCATTTAACTGGGTGTTTTACTGTTAAATTCAGAAACATGCTTTTATGAAGTTCCTAATTTATATCACAATCCATGTATTCCTTTTGGTGTATTTTGACTATTTATGTAAATTGTGTTTGTTCCGGGTTTCAGGCCTTCATTCGGAAGTATGCTCCCGTAGCAATTGTGATGGGGGTTGTAATAATACTGTTCTGGGCCAAGAACAAGATATGGTGATTTGACTTAACAAGGAAGCCGGGCTGTGTTACAACACTGGAGAAAGAACAATCAAAGTTGATTTTGGATCAAGAGACGCTTCGATGATGACTTGTATCCCGTATCTGCCCGTTCAAGCGAGTAGTTTGAAGCTACCTTTTACCCCTCCTTACAAGCAGCTATTCAAGTGGATTCGTTGGTTGTAGTACAGACCATATATGACGGACTTGATTTTGTGAACCCTGGGAAACCGTACATACAAGAGCTCTGTAGAGTTGAGTTTTCGATATCGGCATTATATATTTTGTTGTATCAACTGACTCTGTGTAAGAATTCAGGCTGATGAACTATACTCCGTCGCTCCCGCCCCTGACCGTGTTTGACAACATTATTTTCTATATGCCCAAGATAAAAGTCTGCTTTATGCAAATCTTTGCCCATTACCGTTTTGTCCAATCCAGCATTATGTTGTGTATTTATACTTTTGGGAACACTGCCGGCGGCGGCAGGGAACGCTATCACACCAGTCGATGGTGGACGTTGCGTTGCGTCCGATCAGCCAGATTCTTTCCTTGCGATCGCAGGCAGCGCGTCTAAAAGGGGAACGCAAGCATCTCGCCCAGCTGCTTTACGCGTGACCAAATGAGGGACACCCTGAAAGACTGAAACGACAGTAGCTGAAAGATTTGGCACATGATATGTGATGTGAAGATCTTATTTTTCCTTCCGATTCTATTTCAGTCACTGTAGTGTATGCCAATGGGGAATGACAAGCCCATGGAACACCGGTCCCGAATTACATCACAGAGCCTTGGCTACTAGCTAGCCAGCTCCCCCCAATGCGAGAAAAACGAAAAAGAAGAAAATCATCAGTAGCCGTGTACTCCAGTGTAGTGTAGTAGGTCAGCGATCCGCCGACGACCGTTCTTCACAGCACCCACCCACCCTGCAATCTGCAATCAGACCACGAATCGAAGTTAAGAATAGTTACTGTTGGATGGATCAATCAAAACAATCCAATCGGATTGATCAGCTTAATCGATCGATCGGGATCGAGCGAGCACCTGCGCCGCCTATGACGATGAGGTGGGATTGGGCTCGGCGCTCATAGGATCGGATTCGGCGGGGAGCTGCTGCTGCGGCGGCTGATGCTGATGCTGCTCCCCCTGGAGGAGCGCGCGGGCGTCGTGGAGCCGGACGCGGGCGGCGGCGGTGACCCGCTTGAGGCGGCGCCGCTTGCTGCAGTTCTCCTCCATGCGGCGCTGCAGCTCCGCGGCCCGCGCCCGGGCCCGCTCCAGCTCCGCCAGCGCCTCGGCCAGCCGCGCCCGCGCCGCCGCCAGCCGCGCGTCCGCCGCGGCCTCCCTCCGCCGCAGCTCCGCCGCCACCGCCCACGCCGGCCGCCCCGCGATGCCGGGCCGCCGCCCCTCGCACATCCTCCTCCTCCTCTCCTCGGAGACAGAGAAGGCCGGGTGGGGTGTGGGGGAAGAAGAAAGTGGGCTTTGGTTGGAGGGAGGGAGGAGTTGGTGGTGGTGGTGGTGTGTGTGCGCTGAATGGTTCCGTTCGACGGACGATCGCGGGCTTTTGTATGATTTGGCGGCCTCATTGTATTATTGATCATTTCCGTTTCCGAGTGAACCGAGCCCTGCGGATTTCTTTTTTGCACCTTACTGAATCGAGAATGGCGACAGCGCCCCTTGGTCATTCATTATTGGTGATCGGTCGGTGGAGCATCATCCATGATCCGGCTCGTATTGGGCACAATTATTGATACACTACACATAATCTCTCGCATTAGCACAACTTTCACACCATTACAATAGAGAGACTTAAGACTGGACAACTTGCTATTGCCGCAATGGAATGGAATGAAAATCAACCGTTGAATGGTTAAGATGATGGATGCTTTGTATCATTGGCTCATCAGGAAACAATTTCTAGGTTTGATATTTGTGTTGTGTGTGTGTAAAATCGGAACATTTTTCTTAGATGAAAGGCGATCACCCAACTTTATAGGTAAAGCCACCGGATAGATATCAAATATAACAATAACCATTCAACATGCCATGATAAACACATAGTTTTAAACAATAGATGAAGGCACACGAGCCAACTACCTACACCCAAAGACCAACCAGGAGAAAGATCAAAATAGGACGCTACTGTGAAGCCCTGAAGCCTAGAACTAGGTTTCGAAGTTGCGACAACCGGTAGGCGGTTGCTCTAATGCGACAGCTCCAGGCCCCCCCCCTTTCCTCCTCGCTCATTAACCTTCACATATGTAAAAAACAATTAATTTATGGGAAAAGCTAGCTTGCACCGCCGCATGGATGCACTTTTGGTGCGGCGACTTGGCATGCAGAATTGCATGCAAAGATAATTACCTTATGCTGACATCATCGCTTTAAATGCGTTTTCTGAATTTTTAAAATGATTTATCTTACAAACTATTAATCCGATTTATGTTTTGTTTTTACCGTTGAGTTTGTTTTCACAAGGGCTTCGAAACAAGATCCCATATTGATATGTTTCGATGATTTTTTTTTGTCACGGTCAGTTGCCAGATTTGTCACCCTAGTTGCCCCTTTTACCATGAACTGTTGCCACAAATGTTTGTACATAGTTACCAAGATATAGTTTCGTACAATTAAGCTTATGATACAACCCGATAAAATAAAATGACAACTGAAGCTCATAAACTGGCAAGAACAATAAACCATCATGTCAATTAGATGTAAAGAATATGGCAACTGAACATAATTAAACCGATAACCGATCGTTCAAGCACAACAAGTTATTATGAAAATTGAGTATTAATAATTTGACAAGTAACACTTTTTTAGGTGATTCAAAAAAGAAACACTTACAAATACCATAAACAACTTTTTTTAGTGTGCAGTGATTTGATAACCAAGTTGATATAATATGGCAACTGTATGGATCATTATCAGGTAAGCAAGTAACAGAAATGTGGCAACTAATAATGAAGAAAAAGGTTGTCAAAACATGTTAACATGGGATCTAGTTTTGAAGATCTCGTCGCGAGAAGTCTAATGGTGCAAACGGATCATCGATTGAATTAACGGTTTGAGAGATAAATCTTTTCAAAAATCGAATTTAAAGTAAGCTAGTAAATTATGGTAATGGAGAGGAGCCGCCGCACGTGCACCCCGCAGGTGCGGCGCTGCTTCGTAGTGCCGTCCTTAATTTATATATGCAATCAATGGGATACTTAGGGAAGCAGTGCTCAATGATAAACTTATTTTTGCTAGTCTGAAGTGTCCAACAAACAGACGAGAAACAGAACCAAAATATGCACTTAAGTTTTGCAAGTAGAGAGTCGGAAAGTCCAACACATTCGAAAAGGAGGATTCCACGAGTTATGGATCCACTCACGAATGCAACTCGAAAGGAATCTGGCCAACTCACAGGAGAAGGAAACGTGCTCGGTGTTCTCAGTGGGTAGACAAAGGGAACAAAACTCGAAGACATTGCTCCATTACGTTTATAAATTTGACCCGATGCTAGAAGCATCCCCTTGAAGGCTTGCCAGATAAAAAAATGATCTTGAGAGGAATGCAAGCTTTCTAACGCACATCAAATTTGTTGGTCGTTGCACCATGAATCAACTTAGCATATAAATAAGACAACCTGAAATAGTATAGTGCCATGTTTGCCTCGCATTCCTCCTCCGAGACTGAGTAAAGGGAAGAGGGCAACAAGACAGTGCAAATCTTCCAACTCTTTAGGAGACATGATACAAAGCAGAGCAGGATTCACATTATTAGCGGCCATCTCCGAGATGTAGGCCTCAGGGTTCAAACAATAAGAGAAAAGGACCACGAATATCTCGCAAAGACGCCCCTCGTTAGACCAAAGGTCAAGCCAGAAGCGAACAAAGGCGTTGTTGTGAACAATAAACTTAACACGAGCACCAAAAGTGTCCCGCAATTTAACTAGGTCATGCCAGATTTGAGATCCAACATAGCTCAAGAAGGAAAATATTTGGCCTTTAGGATGTCGAACCAGAGAGTGCCCGGATTGAAGTGCATAATCTTCCACCACCACTAAATAAGCGAACATTTATTCATGGCGGCGGTGTTCAGAATACCCAGTCCCCCAAACGCTATAGGTTTACACATAAGTTTCCATTTGATCATCCTAAATTTTTTGTTTTCAGCAGAATTCCAATAAAAGTTGCTCAGGTGTTTATCGAACCCAACATAGGAAGAGGTCGTAAAATTAGAAAAAACGATCATATGCATAGGTACAGAAGACATGCAATCATTGATTGCTTCTTGGTCACCCACATCAACTTGATTACCAATACAGATTTACTATAAAAATCCCCTGGCCGTCCACACGATCATTAATTTCTTCTTGGTCACCCAGATCAACTTCATTACCGATAAATATTTATAATAAACCCCTGGGTCATCCACACAAAAGCCCACTATAAGAGCATCTTCAGCCGCGCCCCCAAGAGGCCCCCAAGACGACTTTTTCCGCGCCGGGCAGACGAAATTCGCCCAACCGCGCCCCCAAGAGTCCATTTAGCGCCGGATTGGGCCAAAAGTGGATCCGGCGATCCCAAGCCAAACCCAGCGCCCTGGGGGTCTCTTGGGGGCGCCGGATGAAACGGAATGACGCGTGGGACCGCTCTGTCGGCGTGATAGGCCCTCCCCTCCCGCCATTTTCTCCCCTCCCCCCGCCATTTGCCCCCGTCTCCCGCCATTCCCTCAGATCTCCCCCCACGGCGCCGAAGAAGAAATACGAGCCCGCTCGCCGCGCTGATGGCGCACAAGTTCCGCCGGCCAAGAAGCCCAAAAAGCATAGAGCGCCGCCACCAAGGCCGGAGGACTTTACGGACGCCGAGTGGCTCGCCGACGAACAACGCCGCTCGTTTTCCACGACCGACCGGCGCAACCGCCTCTTGAGCCAAAAGTCCCGGGAGATCATGAAGGCCACGCAGGAGGCGGCGGCGAAGAAGCTGGAGGACGGAAGCAGCGGCGGCCGTGGCCAAGGAGGCAATTGCGGCGGCGGCGGCTCTCCGCTCCGGCGGGGTGTTGTTCCCTCTCCCAACTCAGCAGAGCGTCACCTCCCCTGTCGGCAACTTCTTGCCTTCTACGCCGGCGGCATGGGCGGCGTCGCCTGACCACAGCGGCTTCAACCCCAACCTCGCGTTCCCCCACATGCCTCTGCCGCGAACAACCTCAGCGTCCTGCTCGCTGGCCTACGCGACTACAACCCCGTCCTTGCTACGTCGAGAATCCATCCCGTTCTCCACGGAGATGAAGGACATCATCGCCGCGGGGTCCGAGGCACACGTCGTCGTCGGTTCAGAGGCCTTCTTCGCCAACGACACCGACTTCGCCCAGCGCGCCGACGAGGAGACGCAAGACTTTGAGGTGGACGACGACGAAGAAGAGACCCAAGAAGCGCCGGAGGAGTTGTCCGGCAAAGGGAAGAAGAAGAGGATGAGCGGTGAGCCGTCCTTGAACCGCTACAAGTGGACGGCCAAGGAGGACGAGTGCCTCGCCGAGTCATGGAAGATGGTGAGCTTGGAACCCATCACCGGCTCCAACCAAAACGGCGACACATACTGGAAGAGGATCAAGGCGGCTTTCGACGAGCGCAAGATGGTCGACCCCAAATTCAAGGAAGTCTACATGGAGCGCGGCGCGAAAGCCATGTCAAACCACTGGGCGGCGGTGCAGACGGCGTGCAACAAGTGGCACGACATCCAAGAGGAGGTGAACGCTCGGCCGAAAAGCAGTCGACCTGGACGACCCGCTTTGAGCAGCCGGCCGGCCTACTTTTTGTTCCCCGCATAGATCACGCCGTCTGTGGCATGCTTGATCGCCGAACAATTGGCATGTTTCGCCGAACTTTGCTGTTTTTTGAAGCGGGAAGAAAACTATTCGAATTTGTGCGCATGTCGCCGTTTTCTTGGGTTCGACCTTGGGGGCGCGACTGGGAGGGAACTCGCCCCAAGACCTATCGCCGCGCCGAGCGTCCCCAAGCGGCGCTAAAAATAGCGCCGCAAAACGCCTTGGGGGGGCGAACGGCTGGAGATGCTCTAAGTTCAGGTTATCAAATCACAAGATCTTCACTATATTTCTAAGAAAAGATTCCAGCTCCATATAAAACTAAACCAACAAAGACATCATGCCATAATAACAAAAACTCATCAGAACTAAACAGTCAGATCCGCGAGGGCACATACCTCTCTACCTTCATGGCACCGCGAAAAAGAAACTAAAGTAACTTCCTACATAAACAAAAACACCACAACCACTACTAGACATTTCAAAAGAAATTAATACTTCTAAAATCTGAGACACTCCCCTCCCTCCTTAGCGTTAAGATGATAGCCAGAGGCGAGGGAACTATTCTATAAAATGTACCCGTGTGCACATTTCAAAAACTTTGAGATGAGGGTCACAGCTACTGGAACTAATTTTGGGAAGCGGCTATGTTGTATTTCCTATTTCCAAAAAGAAGGTCTCACCACCTCAAGGCGCCCTCCCTATCACTACTATTGGGCCAGCCCAAGTAGCTCCCTGTAGGTTAGTTTCTTTTTATTTGTTTTTATATTTTGAGAAATATTATAAATACATTTATTATGAATAATAATAATGAAAATATAAGTAAATTCCTGGATTTGAAAAATGTTAACGAAGTGTAATTTTTTATCATAGTTAAGAAACTATTGAAAACATTGAAAGAATGTTTGAGCACCTTAACATACAAACTCATTTTAAAAGATTATATAATATAAATGAAATTTTCTTGTAGGAGTAATAAAAAATGTTTCCATTAAAAAATTAGGTTACATTTTAAAATTTCATGCATTTACAAACCAATTATTAACAATTAATAAAATGTTATATAGAATGAAAAAAAAGTTCACATAGTTCAAAATGTTTCATATGATTCAAAAATTATTTCAACGTGTATTAAAAATGCTAAATATGATTAAAATCTTCCAAATCATGTATTCAATTTTTATCATGAATTTAAAAATATTTAGATATATACTCACTCCGATCCATAATAAGTGTCGCTTATCTAGTACAACGTTTGTACTAGCTTAGTACAAAATGAGCGACACTTATTATGGATCGGAGGGAGTACATATTATTTTATATGTATGCAGAATGTACGATGTATATTAATAAAATTAAAAATCAAAACATATATTTGAAATAAATTTTAATGATGTATTTATAAAATTTTAAATATATGTGATTATGTATACAAAAATGTACAATTATGACAAAAATAGACATGTGTTAGAGAAACAAAAAATAAATGAAGAAAGAAACAAAAAAACTCATATAAGAAAAATAAAAGCCAATGGAAACCAGTGGCAAAAATAAGAAAAAAACAAAAAAAACGAATGTTGCATAGTACTGAGACTTTTTACTATTCCTCAATTGCAAAATGAATATTTGGGCACTCTTTATTGGCCTTTATGACGATGTTCTTCTTCATTAGGCACAATTAGCTCACGTGTATCCTTTCCGGGCAATCATTTTTAACGATTGCTCTATTACAATATTAGTAGTTACTTTAATAATTTTTAGAGGGCAATTTTTTGTCCAACAGTTGTCAAAATGTATCTCAAACAAAAAAAACTACCAACATTTATTTGGACTAAAATCATTTTGGGCAGCTCAACAACAGAGCAATTGGTGATGTAAATTTGTGACAACAACGCTATTGCCTAAGAACGCAATCGATCACCCACAAAACCTTCAACCACCTCCTTTCCTTCCTTTGCTCAGCCTCCCCCCCCATGGGATGTCGGTGTCGACCATCATACACCATAGATTGACCCTCTGAGGGAACTTTCGATGTCGCCGCCGCAATCACAAGTGATCCTGCACCGCCTCATTTCTCGCCGCGAAGGCCGTTGCACATCGTACCGACTTAAAGCCACCACACCCAGAAGAAGGAGACGTCACCGGTTAGATGCCGAAGGCAAAGCCGAAGTCGCGTGGCCAGTGACCAAGAAGACTAAGGCGACCGTAACGGACGGAGGTAATGCCAAGCCCCCTGGGGCGATATCTACGGCGGAGGACGACACCGCATTCATCCCCACCCCTCCCCCCTCCCCTGACCGACATGGTGACCCCCAAAGAAGAGGAGCCAGCCCGTCGCCATGACCACGGACGCCCACGACTTGCTCAATTATTAGTCCCAAAGGTAAGGAAAAAACCTACCTCATTTTTAGATGTTCAATGCAATAGTTGATATGCTATAGTTAAATCTAAAATTGATCCAATGCAATATTTGACTAAGATATGTTAAGTGCAAAGTTGAATTTCAAATTCTTCATTGATGCAACTCCAAAAGAAGGAAGATTGCCGAACTATACACAAGATGAAGACACATTTATTTGTGTGGCATGGAAAAAAATAGCCTTGATCCCATGGTCGGAATTGAATAACCTAAGGCGACTAAAATCAAAAGGTCGAGTGAAATAACATAGGTGGATATGCTTCACTCCATCAAGTAGTAAAACAACAGTTGTAGATTGTTAGATTAAGACGGTTCAAGTCATCAAGATGGTGATGGAAGCCCCACTAGCAACTCCCTTGCCGGTTCAAAGGTTGATGGACATAAGTATGCAAAGGAGAACAAAGGAAAAAAAGACCATGGAAATCGAGATGAAGGCATTTTTGGATGCAACAATCAATTCAAAAAAGGAATATGGGGAGGAAAGAAGGGCCATGAAGCTCAAGGAATGGAGGACATAATGGCGATGGACGAGAGGAGGGCGACGATGGAGGAAAAGATGGACTCGGTTGAGGAATGAGGAGAGAAAGATTGCGGCCGCGGAGAATAGGTTGTCCAAGGAACAAGAGCAAAAATTGACGTTCATGGACACAATTGGATTGGATGAAAGACAAAAGACATACATGAACCTTCTTCGTGACCAAGTGCTTGCAATGAAAATGAACATGATGAGAGCTATGGGTACCATGGTGGTGACATGGAGGTGGTATGGGTGGCTTCATTGGAAGGGGCATTAGAGGTGGTTTGCAGTGGCGGAGCCAGGGGGACGAGCAGGGGCCTCCCCCCCTCCCCCCTCAACGATTGAGCGGTAATGGAACAACCAGTATACAATACTTGATACATACGCAAATACAGACGTATTTGACCCCCCCCATAATTTGTCTATTATCTCCACGTGTGAGAGAGAGTAGTACTAGAAAAGGAAGAAAGAAGCCCACGTGAAAAGCCTACTAAACGGTCGATGGGCTCTAGTACCCTCAGTATGATAAAACGTTATCAATCTTAATGGTAATTGTGGAGTTTAACTAAAACTAATATTCATATAGCTATATCTAATTTCATCGAAGCAACACATTATTACGATATCATTGAGAATTTTTTTTACTAGCTTGGACCCCCTATACCTAAATCCTGGCTCCGCCCCTGGTGGTTTGGGAGGAGGGATGGGTGGATTCATAAGAACCATGAGAGGTGGCATGTGAGGATTGTTGGGAGGAATGCTGAGCGGTATGGGAGAAATGATGGATGGTATGGATGATGGTGCCATGGGCAGAGGTGCTATGGGTGGAGGTGCTAAGGGTGAAGGTGCCATGAGGGTGGTGCCATGGGCTTAAGAGGTGATGCTACCAAGCGGGACAAAGATGTCGACGTTACAAGCAATAGAGGCAATGCAAGCATGAATGCCAATGGAGATAAGAGTTGAGGCTATGTTTATGTTCATCAAGCACTTCATTGTATGCTCAACTCCATGCTTCAATTTGAAGCACAATATGAATTTGCGATGATGTACTATATTGAATATGATTGTGTGTTGATTCGTCAATGTTGGAGATGCTCAAATTGTAGTAAAAATATGTCGTGCAACTGATGTTTTGGGCGGCTGCTGGAAACATCTGTTTTCGTGTCAAGAAATTTATTTTTGGTACCTTATATTTTACTCCGAGCCATTTTTTCTACCATAAAAAAAGAACAATTGTTGAAGATGATCTTAGCAGACATTTATGAAAGCTGCTTCATCTGCGTTCAGTTGCCGCCACAAATCAAACGTTGGATGCATGTGTGGGATTTTCCTTTTTTTCATGTGTTTTTTTTGTTGTTGAACTTTTCTTGGGTTTTCCTGGATTTTAATGAAAATAAATATATGCTTCCACAAAAACAAATGTGTGCCTTCAAGAGAAAGAAAATTTACACTTAAAAAATGTTCATGGAAAATCTATTCTTCACAATAAACAAATATGTGCCTCCACGAAAAACAAATTCATGCTACAAAAAAAGTAATATAATCATAATTCATCGAAAATGTATGCTTCCACGAGAAACAAATATGCGCCTCCCGAAAAATGAAAAAGATAGTTTGTCAAAAATCTATGCTTCCATGAAAATCAAATATATGATTTCACAAGAAGTAAAATCTATGCTTTTACGAGAAGCAAATATGTTCCTCCACGTGAATCGAATATTTCGTGCTAGCCGAAAAAGGAATAATACAACTCATCAAAAATTTGTGCTTCCACATAAACAAACTTGTATCTCCATAAAAAACAACACTTCCGCAGTTTTCAGGTTTTCTCGATTTCTGTTTTCTATTTTACATTTTTTTCAGGTTTTTTTTTCTTTCGATTTTTGGTTTTTCTATGAAAATAATTTGTCAAAACATATTAACATGAGATATACATTAGTTTTGAAGATCTCAGCGCATAAAACACAATGATAAAGACGATTTGTGTGATTTGAAAGGACGATTCAAAAGATAATACGTTTTGAAAAGACGAATCTACGTGAAAGATAATACTTTTAAATTATAATAAATACCGCGCATGTAATACGCACATCATTTATCATTGTGAAAAAAAAAGATGAGAGTGACCTCCACAAAAAATATATTAGTGATCTCGCTCTTCTTCTGCCACGCGGAGGAGTAGGATCGGATCAGGAACCTGGCCGGCCAAGTGCCCAATTACACAACAATAATGGTGTCAAATCAAGAGCCAATCTTTCTTTTACACGATCAGATAGATAATTAGCATATGTGTGACCTCTGTTCTGCCGATGATACCAAAGGCAAGCAATACTGCATTTGGCGCCACACGGACGCATTCAAATCCCATGGCCGGTCACAGACAAGACGCGTTCCAGTGGCAACGGTGATAACTACGAATACAATACATACATGCCGTAGCCCTACTGATTATATATGTACATGCAAAGCACAAGCACAGTCAAGCCAGTCATCTCGTTTGCTTACTCAGTCGTCAGTGATGGCTTCCAAGCAGATGCTCGTCGCCGTGGTCGCCCTCGCCGTGGCCTTCCTCCCGGGGCTCGCCGTCGCCACGGAGCACATGGTCGGCGACGACAAGGGCTGGACCCTCAACTTCAACTACACGGCCTGGGCCGAGACCAAGCAGTTCGTCGTCGGCGACACCATAGGTAATCAACCATTCATTTAACAGGGAGCGCTCTGTCTTGGTTTCTTCTGAAGCTAAAGCTAAACTGCTCGCTGCTCTCGTTTAGTGTTCAAGTACGGCAGCCCCGCCCATAATCTGGTGGAGGTGGGCGGTGTGGACTTCGCCGCGTGCAACCAGCCTTCCAACGCCCTCGTCTGGACCTCCGGCGACGACCGGCTCGCGCTCGACAATGCCGGACGCCGGTGGTTCTTCTGCGGGATCGGCCAGCACTGCGAGAGCGGCATGAAGCTCAAGATCACTGTCCTCGAGACCGCCGCGCCGGCTCCCCAGCCGCCGCAGTCCAACCCTGCCGGCAAGCTGCAGGCGCGCTTCGGGGTGCCGGCGGCAGTGGTCACCGCGCTCGCCGCGGCTGTGCTCGTGCTCTAGGCCCCAGGGTGGCTCAATCCCATTCCATCCTCTTTACATACAGCTGATCATTTTTCTATGTTAGCGATCGACCGCGTTGCTCGTGTGTTATTTGTGTATGTGTTCGATCGTGTTGCTATTCTGGTTTGTTAGTACAACGTTGTGAATTTGTCTTTGTGCCACTGGAAATTTTGTTCAATCACATATTTGTTTCATTTGGTTATTAATGGAATTATTGGTGTTCTGAAGATATTATTCTCTTTTCACAATAACTACAGTATATAAATTGATAGAATTTAAAGTTTGGATAAATCGATTTTGTGAAATGAGGTACGGTTGAAGGAAGAAGAAAAAATAAGCCGGCCCCTTCGCTTTTGTATGGAGTTGCCTAGACTACAAAATGTCGAACGAAACTTTTGAAAGAAAATGATGCATGATTCAAACAATGGCAAATGGCATTAGTTGTTTCCTTAGAGCAACTCTAGTAGATAAGCTATACTTAGATATGCGCCGCAAATCGGATATGCAGTACGAAAATCCTCCAACAAAATAGATATGGCATACTCGAACAACATATTACATATTTTAAAGAGAATCTCTTCGCGGTACATAGAATAGTAGGAGCATCGCCGGAGCACACAAACAAAAAAATAATATTTGATCGCCGGAGGTCATCGGGGTAGTAGATAGAACATCGAGGTGGAGGCGGAGCCCACATCTTGGGGACGAAGCGGTCGCATGCCGTCAGGTATTCTTTGTAGACGACGTTGTAATGAGCCATGGTGGCGACGTGGTGTTCGTTTCCGTCCTTTTGATGGACCAGTACCGCGAAGTTGGCGGAGCGGAGAGGCTCCTCGGCGCGGGTCAGCTTCGTGGTAACCGGCGAGAGCTGCTGCCCTAGCTCTGAGAAGTGCATCCACTTGCGGTTGACGTCCTCATCGCCGCCGCAACGAAAGAAGAAGAATTCGTGCTCCTGGAGCCACCGGCCCAGCAATCGGCATTGCCTTTGCTTGACCTGGCAATTGTGTCACAGCTGGTAGCGCCACTCAGACCAGAGGCCATCTAATTGATCACCAAAGTTGGCGAATCTATGCGGCAGAGAGAAGAACTTGCAGCGGAGGCGAGAAAAAGGATGAGAGACGGGAACCCTAAATCGCCCCCGAGCAATAAATATAGCGGCACAAGCGCTCGTTTATGGGTCGTCCGCAAAATATTAATGAATCGGGCAAATTGTGACGGTTCTGCTCTAGCCCAAAACTTTGCCCGTCCACCAAAATCCCGCATATATACGGGTCGATGGCGGGATGACGCATCTGCTAGAATTGCTCTTATGGCAATCTATATATATATTTTGAGAGTTATGGCAATCTAGATAGATAATACTATTTGCTCTGGTTTTCTTATTCTCAAACACTGTGTCTAGCTTTCTCAAAAAATAAAACTAATGGGCCTACCTATGTTGTAAATGTTAGAATATTGGGCCCATTAGTGGGCAACCCATATAAGCAAGCCTGAGAAATCTTAAATTGGCCCATGTGCAATGGCAGAATTTTGGAGGTGCATGTGGTGCTAAAGTTTAGTACCACCCCGCTAGTTTCCGGAGAGATACACCTCTTTATAAGGTGGAGTGCTTACACACTTGGTGTGCAAGTAAAAAGAGAAGGCTCTCTCACGCGCACTCCTCCTCCGCCGCCGCCGCCCGTCTTGTCACGATGCGCCGCGGGTTGCGGGAATGAGCCGAGCCGATGGGTTAGGGAATGAGCCGCCGTGTACAAATTTGCCTATCACGTTCGTACGCGTTAGGGTTTCCCGAGATGCTCTATATATTGTCGTGCGCCGCGTCGCACAAAGACCCGAACCAATCTAAGTTTGCCACACCTCGTGCCTTGCGCCGCCATCGTAGTCTACTTCATCCGAGCGCCGGCGTGCACCGGCGTTTGGGAGAGCAGGTTTTCGGAACCAGTCGCCTTTGCGATCCTGTACGGGAGAGGGCGAATTAGGTTTTTGGGAAGCGATATGCGCGACTGCTCGCCGCTTTCATCACGGGTCGTCTTCCAGCCGGAGCTGCGGATCGTCTCCGCAGGCGTCGTCTTCTTCGACCCGTCATCACCAACGTCATCGTCAACAACTTCATCGCTGATCTCGCCGCGGTGAACTTGTCTGCCTCCTCTGCAAACCTTAGGTACGTAGAGTGTATTCCGAACTACATGTTCACTGTGGATGTGTTGCCGTATATGTTGCTGCTACTGTTCATGTTGTTTGATGCATCTAGTGAATTTGTATTTCACATGTTAGTAGCTGTTGTAGTCATGTTTAATATTCTGGAATTAATCATGAAATTATTGCCTAATTATCCAACAGTAAAGAACACTATTGACAATAATTTTTTCCGACAAGTGATAGGAAACATCCTGAAAATCATCAAGATAAAATATTAAGAAATAAGAATACATACTTCAACAAATTTTCGAGTAAATACAAGGAATCTACCGAAATAGGAACGTCGTTTGAAAAATATAACACTTTTTAAACTTTCTCTAATACCTACTGCTATCGAGGTCCGTTGTTTAAAAAATCTACGGAATCCTACTAATGATTATGTTAGCTATTTTGAATTACGATTATGACAGCGAGGATCCACTCATCAAGTGCAACGAAGATCAGTACAACATTTATTGCGGTCACAACATAGGCCACGGTGCAATGATAGAAAACGATAGAAACGAAGTGCAACACCAACACGGCTTGTATCGCAAAGCCTCAAATGCAATAGGATCCATGCTGCTACAAAACAGATACGGCTGACCCCAACGAAAATGGAAGATCAGACAGCCATCCAACGGTTGTTGAGGCGGCCAATCCACACACATGTATTTTCTCTGATTCATAATAAGTGTCGTTCATTTTGTATTAAATTAGTACAAACTTTGTACTAGATGAACGACAGTCATTATGGATCAGATAAAATAGCTTCTAAAGTGATACTCCCTCCGTTTTATTTTACTCCGCATATAAGATTTGGTCACTTTTATAAAAAAAATCTATTAACTTTCACATTATGAAACCAATATCATTAGAAGCATCATGACATTAGTTTTCATATGATATAACTTTGATGTTGCAAATGTTGATACTTTTTAATATAAATTTGATTAAACTTTATCAAGTTTGAATTTGGCCAAATCTTATATGTGACAGCTTCCCTCAAAAACAAAAACTACGAAGCCTATATATGCAACAAATGGGGAGTGAAGGTGTACGCCATCACGGGGCAGATGCATCATGTACAGTGGCAAGCGCTCAGGTGGACGAAGAGACAGAAATGAAACCGGTTAGAGACCGCGTCAAACTAAACTTAGTACGTAATTTAAACCTCTTGAATCCTCCTGATCTTCTATCCATCGATGTGTCCATTCGTTGCATTGGTCGCTCCAATGCAGAGCTCCACGCCCGTCTTAGACCATTTCTCCTCCCACCCATGCACGTACGTGAATCCGGACAAAGATCAATCTCTCCATATAAGCATGCCTGAGTACCTGTTCTCGTCATCACATCCAGCCCAAGCCACAGAGTACAGTTGAGTAAGTACTAAGTAGAAACAAGAAGAGTCAGTTTCAGTTTCAACTATAGTGCTCGATCCCCATGGCTTCCAAGGCGATGTTCGTCATTGCGGCGGCGATCGCCGTCACCTTCCTCCCCTTGCTCGCCTCCGCCGCCGTCCACGTTGTCGGTGACGGCAGCGGGTGGACGCTTGGTTTCGACTACACCGCCTGGTCCGAGAGCAATCAGTTCAGAGTCGGCGACGCACTAGGTAGGTACCCAAATCAACCAATCAGTTTCATGGCTGCTTCAGATTCATACTTTGTTTCACTATACGAAATCTGATGATTTTTCAACTCAGCTTAGAGAATCATTTGATTTCTTGATCAAGTCGTGATTGATCGGAACTGTTGATAAAAATTTAGAACTGATTCACCAAGACTGACTGAGATGCCACTCTTTGCAGTGTTCAAGTACAGCAAGGCCTTCCATAACGTGGTGGAAGTGAGCGGGCCGGACTTCAGGGCGTGCAACGGCGCCAAGGGCCTCGGCGCCTGGAACTCCGGCAGTGATCAGGTCAACCTCGCCAGCGCCGGGAGGAGGTGGTTCATCTGCACCCTGGGCAGCCACTGCGCTATGGGCATGAAGCTCAACGTCACCATCCTCGCCGCCGACGCGGCTTCGCTTGCCCCTGCACCTGCGCCGTCCTCGTCTGCTCACAAGTCCAAGAGGCCCTTTGTTTGATTCCAACTGGTGATGGCCTGCCGTCCCTGTGCTAGGTTATTTGCGTTTTTGCTAATCATCTCGTCATGGATGTTGTGATCCATCGCACTGTAGGGTTCCTGCAATTTTTCTCCATTCAGAAATAATAATTGGACTCGTGTCCAACATTAGATTGGCTGTTCAAAAAGCGCACACACACTCATACGCACGGAGGAATAAAAAACGTTTCTCAATACTTAGGTCACAGTACAGCATCAACTGAACACAACTAACAGCTAACGAAGCAATCCAAAGCATCTCGATATTCAACTTAATTTCAGCATTCCGACAGAGAAAACTAATCAAGCCCAAACACCAACCTAGTTCAAGTGTCTCAAATCACAGAGCAGAAAGGAAGGGGGAAAAGGGAGAAAAAGGTAAAATAAAATTCTTCCAGAGCATCAGGCTATGTTGAATTGTTCCTTCAGCCTGCCAATAAGCTTCCAATTTTCGCCACTCATTTCATCCTGTAACAAGACCATTCACAAGTGTTAGAATATTATACGAGTGAGGGTTACAAGATTGCTCTTATGTTAAATGAACCACAGCGCCGTGGGTGTCTTTACCCGATAGAACTCTTTGACAACATCAATGGATCTCCTCGAGATTTCGCTTATCAGCTCATTGCTAGAATCAAAATGGCGTCCATAAGATAGGGATTTCTCCTGAGGATTGTCACCGCTTATCTAGCAGAGATGATAATTGTTAGCTTTTTCAACTTTCAATTTGCAAATGTCATAACTACTCCCTTCGTTCACAATTATAAGATGTTCTAACTTTTTTCTGTATATAGGTGTGTTTTAGTGTCTTGTTCACTCATTTCAATCCGCATGTTGTCCATATTGAAATATCCAAGACATCTTATATTTGTGAACGGAGGGAGTACAATCATTGCTTATGCGTGCACTAACTCAAACCTTTATGGACACAACTCCATTCCTGGCTGAGAAAATTTGATTGCCACTGGATGTTTTCATGGAAGAGATCTTTCCGAGGCTATGAACT
The DNA here is from genome assembly GCA_950022295.1 of Bromus sterilis. Taxonomy (NCBI): domain Eukaryota; kingdom Viridiplantae; phylum Streptophyta; class Magnoliopsida; order Poales; family Poaceae; genus Bromus; species Bromus sterilis. The sequence continues at coordinate 444,800,244 of OX465595.1, read as the reverse complement.
ATGTATCCACTTTTGTCCGTACTTGGAGTGGAGAAACAAATCGGGGTTCCCACCTGAAATGCAATCAAGAAATCAGCACTTACATCAGCAACAAGACCAAATCATTTTGAATTTATGCACTTTAACACATGACTAAGATGTACCTTGACGACGCCTTCCACAACTTCAACATCGCAAACAATTGGGTCCTTTTTATGGTAGACGTGGTTTGGGAGAATCTTCAGGATGCATGGGAAAACTGCCTCAGCAGCACATTGCATTTTCTTTGCTTCCTTCAATCCCTTAATTTGCTCAGTATAGCTGTCGACAAGCTTATATACTGTATCAGCAGTAATAATCTTCACTCCTGATTCAGCTGCAAGGGTACTAGCCTCAGGCGTCACTTTGACGTTAAAGGCCAAGATGGTCGCATACTCTTCTTTACGCTTCAGCATGGCAGTTGCCCTCATGACATCCTGCTTGTGGACGGGGCCTAAGTTCCAACCACCAACAGGAATGGCCACAATATTGCTCTTCAAGTGCTCAATGATAGCTTCTAAGGTTCCAATAGTAGAAGCTTGCACATAGAGACCCTCCTTGCGAGTCTTGATACTACTAACTTCTTGAGTAGATGTTCCCTTGTCCTTCTCATCCGTCGTGCTTATGGCCATATCATTCCCTTGCATTGCAGCTGCTTCAGATTGTCGCAAATCATCCCCTGGCTTCGCTACAATGAGAGAAGTGCCAGCAATCGCATATTGAAGTCCCTGAAAAGACAAAAACATGAGTTCCTTGACAATGGATTTCAAAAGGCACGACAATGGAGATGAAACTGACCCTTGCCACAATTTTTACCCCCTGCGTAGCTCTGAGCTCCTTGTGATGCTTATATACGCCCTGGAAGAACAGAAATGATGATACATTAGCTACAACATCTGAAATTATTATGAACTTGGGTCTCAGAAATACTATTGTTGAGTTGCCATATTCCAGTAAAAAAACATAACCTAAATCAAACAGAGTACAAAGGCTTCAGAAATTTTAAGAACTACTCTACTTCCTCTGTCGCCACTTCATATTTTCATGTCTAACTTTGATCATTAATTTTACCAAAAAAATGGGAGTTATATGCCACAAAAGTATGTCATTGAGTGCACATTTCAAAGAACTTTCTGATGATAGATTTTTTTACGACATAACTCATATTTTGTTGAGCAAAATTTAAAAACAAAGTTTGGCACAAAAAACAAAGTGGCCTTGTATTCAAAGACCAAGCAAAGCAAAGTAATAAATATGCCAGTAAGCACGATTTGGAAAGTTCAACCTAAAATTCAGCTTGGGTTACAAGTGCAAATTTTTATGCTCCAATAAAAGGTACGGCATCTACCAATGTTCTCGACAAGTTAATACCCACATGCAATGTGATATTTATGATGTCACCAGCATAGCACAGACCAATTCAACTACTGAAAATGGTGCAGCTGCAAAAAATCAAGTATCACATACATTTCATTTATTTATTTGTATGCAAGAAATATCATAAACTATGTTGTGGCTATCCACAACTAAGGTCTCACTTCATAACTTCCTTTATGAGCAATGTGGATGCTACTTATGTGGAATCATATCTAGTTCCCATTTGCTCACCATTATTTTCGAATATTTACACTACTAATACTCTGTTGTATTGTTACGTTACATGCATGTCTTGCATGTCATGATACTCAAATTCTTTACACAAGCATTAGCTATTTTACAAAATAAGGGGAAGTTGTTTATTTTGCAGGTACTAACATGCTACACTTTGCCTTGGTCATGTTACCAATCCACTATGATGTTTCTGCATGCACTGATGCATGTTTGCACATAATCTACCATAACTTCATAAAGAAGAGGTAGAGAGTTAACTCGTTCAGAATGTAAACCACATTTTTAGCAAATCACAATGTCCTTAGTTCCTTACCATAAATAGAGCCTTCCATTCAAGTTAAAATGTTTAAAGCATTGCGTAAGTCTACCTATCTATTGCTAATCAACACTAACAAGAAAAATATGAATGAAAAGAAGAAAATAAGTGTGGACTCACCTTGGCTTTGAGTTCTTTCATTGGATGAGGGGTCAATAAATCTCTAATGATGGTTGTAACAGGCCCCTAAAGATCCGAAATGGAATCGTTGAGGCAACATTCAAGGTAGTAGCATTTAAATCTCAATTTTCAGAAAACTTATACCTGTTTAGTGCAAACAATTACTTGATCCCCTTGGTGCAACGAACCATTAATCAGTACCACGTCAACAGTAGTTCCTAAATTTTTACATTCATTGACTTCTAGTACTGTACACTGAACAGCCATATGTGGAAAGAATATCACATTAGCAATACATTAGGTTAATGGATAACTTCAGTAGAGAGAGTGATGGATTAATGTTTAACAAACGAACCTCTACTGTATTGACATAGGCTAGCTTATCTATAATTATCTCAGGCACCCATCGCACAAGTAGCAGTAGAAGATCTGGTATGCCTTCACCGCTGGAGGATATTACAGTAAAAGTTTGTCAACAGACTAAAATCGCAAAATAACATGTGAGAAACTGGAACTTAAACATTTAAGCAACGAAGTATATAGCTGTCATACCTTTCTGCACTGGTCGGGACAATGTTAAACACTTGTTTCTTCTTATTATTTTCATAGTACGGTGCAGTGTTGAAGCCATTTTCCTTGAACTGTGTTACAACCTGTTTACAAAAAATCGAATTGTCAGAAAAAATTCAAAGAAACTATCTGTAATTCAATGCAATTCGGCATTACCAAAGAAATGCACAGAATGTCACGGGAAAATACCTGGATTAACTTCCATTTGTATTGGTCTTTTACATCATCAGATTGTTTCTTGAGTGCCTCCGTTATTGGTGCATTGGGACAACTCTTCCACCCATAGAGACGGTCAACCTTGTTCAAGGCAACAATGAACCTTACATTGTGGGATCTCAAAAGAAGAAGGGATTCAATTGTCTGCTTCTGAAGCCCGCGTGTAATATCAACTACAACCACAGCAATGTCACAAGAACTCAATGCCCTTGAGCGCATCTTACTGAAGGACTCATGACCAGGGGTGTCAATTACGAGCAAACCAGGAACTTTGATGGTGACTTCAGCTTTCAAACTCGTCCTCTCCCTGATGTTTTCAACCGGTAGGTAGGTGGCACCAATCTGTTGTGTGATGCCTCCAGCCTCCCGCCCCTGAACATTGGTGGACCGGATGCAATCAAGGAGCTTCGTCTTTCCAGCATCCACGTGCCCGAGGATGCAACATATTGGTGCGCGAAGCTCCTTTTCATCTCCAGATCCATTACTTGAAGCTACACCCTGGGTGAGGAAGATATCATCCAGTGTCTCATTAGCAGCATTTTCTGAACTAACGTCAGGAGCAGTGGAAATCACATGTTTCTCCTTGGTTTCTTCTTCTTCTTCTCCAGAAGAGTGAGAATTACCAACAGACATGACATCAAATTTATCCAGGCTCTTGTTCTCCCAACCATCTTCATCATCATCACTGATTGTTCTGTCTTCTTCCGATGATCCAGTCCTTGACCCCTCCCTAAATTCAAGCACATCATTGACGGTGCTGTCCTCTTCACAAGATGCACTGCTCTTTTCCTCTCCGGGGTGGCTCTTCGAGCTCTGGTTTCCTCCCCCATCGGCTTCAGATTGGACGTTCTCACGAGGCTTGGGCTTCAATGTAGGTCTCCTGGAGTGATAAACTGGGCGCTTCCGATCATCATCATTGTTGCAGACCTCGGCGAGGGCGGTGACACCAAGCCGCCTTCGTGCCGCCTACAAACGCCGATTGTCCTGCCTCTTCCTCTCCTCCCGCTTTCTCCGCTTTCTTCGTCATCTCCTCCTCCCGCCTCCTCGACTCCTCCATCTCCTCGTGCGCCTTCCGCTCCTCCTCCTTCTGACGGGCAAGTCCCTCCTGAAGCGCCCGCAGGCTCATGCCCCCTGCGGCACTAGCCCCCTTCTTCCGGCCTGCGCCACCGGCGGCCGCGCCGCCGGCGCGGGTGCCCGCGGGCCTCCTCGACGACATGGGGACAAGATCTGTGAAGTTGCCGGCGGTCCAGGTTGGCGAATTGTAAAAAACACGCGCGGCGGCGGCGGCGTAAACCCTAGTTTAGTACGGAGGCGAGGAGATCGGGGCGGCGGAGGACGATGAGGACACCAGCTGATTGAAAACGAACGGCAGACGGGGCCGTGTTGTTGTTTATTTATGGGGACGCCGCGAACGATGTGATGATTCTCCAAACCACCACAACAACCCAGCGCGATAAAAAAACGAAGGCCCAACAACTATTATCCTTGGTCTCTCTCACTCTCTCTCTTTCCAGCCGTAAAATTTTTGAGAAATAAAAGAACACTTTGCTTGCCATCGAATAATAAAATTCCATAAGGAAACGAGGCAAAACAAACATGATTTTTCATTTTGCAATGCATTATGAAAAAAAAACTTAATTTGCTTTGTAAATAAAGGAAAAGGTACAAGTAAGATGTGAGAAATAGCCAGGCGTTGGAGATCGAAAATGTGAAGATTGTCATTAGGATATATGAAATCACCATTCAGAAAAAAATTGGCCATTTTATGAATTTTACATTTAATTATTAGGAAAATAAAAGGATGATGAAATTGTATCTACATTTGCCATATGGTTACTATGTAATCACAAAATTACCATGCTCTAGAGTTAATTTAAAGACTAAATTTGCCAACATTTCCTACAACAGAAAATAGACATCACAAAAATATTATAAAAAATTGTCATGCAAGTACAATGTAATTATAAAATGGGTTTGTCTAGGGCACATCTAAATGTGCTTTAAGATAGTGCACATCTAAGTTTCATACTATTGATTTTGCATGAAGATTTGTGTAGATATTTTTTAAATATTTTCTCTTTTTCTTTCTAGTTTGATTGAACTTATATGTGCTCTATCTTAAAGCACATCTAGATGTGCTCTAGCAAATCTGTTATAAAATTGACGTCTATGTAGGCTAAACAAAAAATGACTGAATTTTCTAGCGTTCACACAATAAAGTTGCCATGGAGTAATTTTGCCATGGGAAGAAAGGTAAGATTGCCATGGCAAGAAAAGTTACAAAAAATCCACGTCAAAACTAAATTTTTAAAAATTACATAGAAAAATGATAAAAAAATCCATTGCCATGTACGTTAAAGTAGATTTGCAATGAGAACAAAGATAAAATAGCCATGGCAAAATAAAAACTTAATAACTTGTCATCTCTAGAAAAATGAAAATTTCCATGGAAAATAAAAAGTTAAATTTACCAAGCTAACAAAGTAAAAAAAAATTGCCATGCTCTAAAAAAGATACAAAAAATGTTATGATAGTCAAAGATTGCCATGGCCTATTGCGTCTTCATTTTAGAACTCACAGGTAAATTCCTTGCTTGTTGTTCTGATAAAAACAAATTGATACACTCAGTAGTTAGTACTGAATTCTGAATACTATGTTGCAATTTCTATTTGATACCCTTCCGTGAAGTCGTGTCGTGGTCGTCCGTGAGGTCGACGAAGAGCAGCGGCTCGCCCACAGGAAGGCGGCGCGAGCAAGCGTCACTGCCCTTGCGGAATATGTCGCCCAAATATTTCTATATATAACTAGGTGTGTTTGGCTATTGAATATATTTTCTGCTGAGCCCTGCACTAGGATGCCCTTGTGAAAAAAACTGAGATAGTACCAGTTTATATGAGTGCGAATTTCTGGAGGCCGAGCTACACGTAGCCCTTTATTTAAAAAAAATCGTAAAACATATTTAAAAGTTTTGAAAAAATCCGAAAAAAAATCTATGAAAACTTATATGTATTCTGTATGAACATGTCAAATTTGGCTTGAAAATATTGTAATATGAAGTCTGCACAAAAAAACAAAATTTCAGCCCAAAACCAACAACAAAAAGGCCCATTTAAAATCAAATATTTGTCTTTTTTTCATACGCCACATGTGAAAGTATAATGGTATGAAAATTTGCACATGTGTCATACACATGTGTATATATATTCATAAAAAAATTCAATGCTTTTTGAATAATATAAAATACATTTTATAACTTGTTCAAACTAAAGGGTTACGTGTAGCTTGGTCTACGTTAGCATTATCCGCAGTTTATATCCCTATGGGAAAACTAAGCTAGATTTTTTGAGGAGACATACAGTTTGCAAAAGATGTTACTATATGCTTGAGTGACAAACATTTTCTTAGATCTCGTAAAGATTTGATGTGCATTTGATGGAAATCCAAGCAAACTGAAGGTTAATTTATTACAGTAGCAGATTTTTTAGTCCACCATATTAATCCAAGTAGCTTTCTGATCAAATAGCATATACGTACTCTTCGTTAATAAATTGGAGGTGTATATTTATGAGAAACTACAAGTAGGATCCATGGTGATCTGACGTATCAACAGCATAACAACAGCATAACCAGGATTAGTGAAGATGCAACATATATGGTCTTCTCATCAGGAGGTATGATTGCTAATCCTGCCATATGAGACTTTCTATTCCAAGCATACCTGACACTTAATTTCAAGGAAATTTAGGTGAAACCAAGAGAGATTAGATTGTTGTTCTTCCAATGACTTTTTTTGAGGAGAAACTCTTCAATTCCGCAAGGTTATCTTCATTGTAAAACTTTCATAGAATATTTGATACTTTTGGTAGGTTACATGTAAGATTAAGTTAACTGCAGACTAAAAGTATTTGTTTTGGATACATATATATGCGGAAAGCTGTAACATTGCCATTATGCTTTTATGTGAATTTTAAGCAATTCTGGAAGAATCAAATGATCTGTCGTTCATGACATCGATTTGCTTAACAAAATAATTGTTGTGCATGCACACAATTTTAGGAATGACTTTTGCAAATGATAATTTAAGTGGTGTTTCTTAGTTTCTGAGCAAGGCAAATTTGAGAGGGACAGGCAAGCTGCCGCTGCAGCCGTGAACAACCAGGAGGAGCAAGAAGGCATTCAGTGAGAAGAGGATAAAGGAAAAGCCTCCAGATTCGGTACATACTCATAGGATCTCTCAAGTTGAAATCAAATAGCGAGCTACACTTCTAGGTAACATTTATGTAGTCTCTAGATGTTTGAAGATGAGTGTTGTGCTACTGATTTTGGTGAACTCGAAAAAACTCCAGAGGATTACAATTTGAAACCGAGGCTAAACGGGCATCGATTTGCCATGGACCTCACAATATAAATTGTATAACCGATGATACTTCATGTTTAGATTGTTGTGTGGCCCTAGAGGCACATTCCATTTATTCAATCCGTGGATGTCTATCAAGTTAGAAATTTCTTCCCTTTCCGAACAACACCGTGCATGATACCATACGGTGGTTGCTGGCTTCTTCCTCTCCCTGGTGACATCTTTTTTACTTTACTAATTGCAAGTCATGACCGTCGATGACTTCCTTCATGATACTAATTTGAGTGCTAAGCCTAATTTTGTCGAGTTTCTGCACAGAACTCCTGATGCAATGTATGAATAAGGTAATTTAAAAAGTTGCTTGTAAGCTTGATTTTCGATAGGTTTTGTATGTCTGAAGATTACCGTTTCATACCAATGGAGATTACCTTTTTTTTACACGGCCTCTAATTATGTTATGATACTCAGATTAGTTGTTAGTTCTGATAGCATGAACTTGACAAAGATAGTGATGGTTCATGTACTTTACTATGAATGTCATTTTGGTGTTCTTGTGGCATCCTTTTATTGATGTTTCTATGTGATAATAATGAGAAATAAAGAATAATAATATTGGTGTATCAAATATTACAATAGTGCCATATAATTTTGTTTGGGACGCCTGTTTTAGATTGGTTAATCAGTAGTTTTTTGTATGAACTTCATTTAGACGTGTGAATTTTTGATTTAGATATTTTTCTATTTCCACCAGGAGATTTATAATACAAAGAAGATAGGTAAAAAAAAGCCTTAAGGACTTAGAGCATCTCCAACAAACCTACATTCCCTAATAAAAATGGTATGGGGAAAAAATTGTTGGGGATTTCGTATAATCCATCCCAACTTCCTCGCTATTTCAGTTGTGACGTGCGTTGTACGTGCAAGCTTTCTAGTTGATACAAGTGACAAAATACGTAGAGACTAGAAGGTGGTACTTTCGAGCAGCACTGATGGGATTTATTTATTTTTGAGATCGTCACCGGTGATTGGATATCCACGTTACGTTGACGTGGGAACTGACAAAGTAACCATGCCCATTGCCCACGGTCACTAGACTAAAATGAAACAGCCGGGCCCTGGAGTGGGAAAAAGAAAGCCGCCGCCGTCGCTTTCGGGTTAGCCATCCCAAAGATCGATCACAGCAGGAATGGATCTCGCCACGCGCCGCTCTCTCTTTCCGATGTTTCGATCGTGGTGCTCGGCGCTTCCAGTCCACTCCAGACTCCACCCAAGCTCGGGAACTGGAGCGTCGGTCGGCCGAGGTCAAGGTCGCCCCCGCCACTCCGCTCGCCGGCCGGCCTTCACGTGCGTGCACGGACGCCGTGGTGGCACCTAGAACTCTGCTCTGTGTATCTGGTCACGGCACGAGCCGGCGAGCCAGGCCGGAAATCCGCCGCCCGCCCTCAACGAGCATTCAGCTGACCTCCTCTACTAGGTTCGGACAATTTTACTGTTCTAACCCTTTTCCTAATTTTTAATACGATTTGATCCTTTTTAAGGAAATTTAAACAATCTAACGCGCAGGATTCGAACTCACGACCTTTTAGTAACCGCGATCGGAGCTAACCACTGCGCTAGGAAACACTTTTTGTCTATACAGTTTCACAGCCCTATATATACATTGAAAGCTATTTATACCTTTATTTTTTAAGGCGCACAGATATATATAAATTTATATATATATATAAATGTTAGTAATTATAAAATGTTTGTGTTTGTAAAATTATATATTATTATTACGTACTTATATAATTTGTAAAACATATAAATAGAAATCAAAATCTAAAAATATTTCAATAAAATGCAAACTTATTATAAAAATAGAAATAGAAATATAAACATGATTTATATAAATTATAAACACGATTTACAAAGACGTACATTTTATTATGTTCGTGTTTATATTTATAAAATTTTAAAATATTTTTATTTGTAAAATGTGTTTAAATTTATATAATTATGAAATGTTTGTGTTTGTAAATCGTGTTTATATTTATATAATAATAAAATTAAGTCTTTGCAAATCATGTTTATAATTTATATAATTATAAAATGTTCTTGTTTATAAAATCTTGTTTATATTTCTATTTCTATTTATATAATAAGATTAAATTATATATATATTTATATTTTTCTATTTCTATTTATATGTTTTACGTATTATATAAGTACGTTATAATAATAAATACATAATTTTAAAGGTATAAATGGGCCTGCAGCCCGTTAGCTTTGAAGGTATATACAGTGTAGACAACAGGTGTTTCTAGTGCAGTGGTTAGCTCAGATCACACGCCACGATGATTGACATGTCTAAATGGAATTAGGTCGTGCTAAAAAAATTTATAAAGGGTCAAATCATGTTAAAAAATTATAAAAGGATTAGAACAGTAAAATTGTCACCTAGGCTCCTAGCCAGGGTGCACTCCGGAACAACGTCAATCATTCAATCAGACTTTATTTTGAATATTTCTTTTTCTTCTTAATCTTTCTATTCAGAATTCAGTTAACGACGAGATTTAGTATCCTTTCTTGCATTTTCATAACTCGTGAAATGCCGAGTAGGCACGAATTCCCCCAATTTGCGACCTACCATAGGATTTGTTATGTAAATAGGTATATGTTCCTTTCCATTATGAATCGCGATTGTATGGCCAACCATTGTGGGTAGAATGCTAGATGCCTGGGACCACGTTACTATTGTTTCTTTCTCCTCCTTCATATTGACCTTTTCTATCTTTGCCAATAAATGATGAGCTACAAAAGGGAGGTGTTTGGTTGAAGCTCTGTAAACGTAAACGGTAACGTAATCAGTTTACGCTGAAATGTGGCCGTAATGAGATTTTCATTGGTTTTGTTTGGCACACTCAATCAACGATAACGGTAACAAGGACGATCGAGATAAAGAAAAAACTGCAACCTCTGTCCCGAGTTCCGATGGCAGCGGTTCCGGCGGCGGCAGCGTTCCGACGACGGCGACGTTCCGGCAGGTAACGGCGGCGGTGTTCCGGCAGCGAAGGCGAGGTTCCGACGGCAGTGGCGTTCCGGTAAGTGACGGCGGCGTCGTTCCGACAGCGACGACGAGGTTCCGACAGCAGCAGTGTTCCGGTAGGCGACGGCAACGACGTACGGGCAGCGACAGAGAGGTTCCGACGGCAGCGTCGTTCAGGCAGCGAAGTCGAGGTTCCGACGACAGTGGCGTTCCGGCAGGCAACGGCGGCGCCGTTCCGGCAGCGACAACGGCGTTTCGACAGGCGACGGCAGCGACGTTTCGGTTGCGAAGGCGACGTGCTGCGGTGGCCACGAGCGTGACCATGGCGTCTCAGCGGATGCAGGATGCAGTACAGCCGCTACAAAAGCGTCGTGGAGGAGAGTGGATCACGAGAGGAGGAAAGGGATCGGTTACCAGGGAAGGGTGAGCGGTAACGATGGGATATAAGGCTGGACCTGTTTACGAAGGAAACAAGTTACAACGTACGCATACCAAACACGTACGCATACCAAACACCGGAAACGTTATCTGTTTACGAGGGAAACAGGTACCGGCAAAAATTCCGCGAAACAAACACCTCCCTAGATACGCATCCATTTCATGCACATCACAGCAGCCCGGCGCGCCGCCGTTCCCAGCGCCAGTGCGTCGAGCTGCGTCAGCCAGGACATCACCATCGAAGACCACTCTCACTAGTCTCCACTCTCGCCGACGCTCCGTCACGCGTGACGCGAGAGGGTCCGATCCATGCCGATTTTTCTCGGAGGCAACGAACGTGCCACGTTGACCCCAACCCCGCGCGAACCGGAGCCTCGTTTGGCCCATCTACCCGGGCGGCGGTGCATACATATCGCCCCTGCGCGGACGCACGTAGCGCGTGGACGTTTGTTTGGTTGGTCTCACAGAGCTAGTCAGCCCGGCAATCTGGGGCGCGCGTTCGGTGGCCGCCTCCAACGACTATTCAGCGTGCTAGTGACTTAGATTGAGTTGGTTTATTAGAGTTTAAATTTCAGAATTGATATTAATGCTCGTATTTTTTTGAATTTATTTTAGACTTTCGGCGATATGTTTTTAGTGAAATGAGATGTTTCCGTCGAAAACGAGATGATGACTTCGTTAATTTCAAGATGACGTGTCGAACTCAGTATTGCGAAGATGCTCATAAGAATAAGGTGTGCGTGTGTGCGTTCATAAAGATAAGTGTATACTCGTATATGTGAGCGTATGCGTTGTACTGTGTTCTTTGGAAGAAAAAAAAACTCAGCACCGGATTCAAACATCCGTGCCGCCGTGGCTGTGGAAACGGAGTGAACCGACCGAGCGAGCGTACGTACCTTCTCCGTTTAGTCGTGCCTGTCGCTACCCATGGACAGACAGGGGCTACTTCTTCTTCTCAATGTACCGTCACTTTAGTTGAAGTTTCAAAGCCGGTACCGTGGTACACACAGGTCTATTCCTCTTATAAAACCTCCTAGCCTACCCAGCTCCTGAGACGATCTGAGATCAAAAATCGATCCTGGCCATCGTTGCCTCTCATCAACAGTTTAATTCCTGCTGCTGGCGCTATGATCCACCGTAGGTCAGTTAAGAAATTCCTCTAATTCGCTATTAGCGCCCATGACTGGTGGGGCGGTTCTTTCTCCTTCCTGTGCACGCTCGGTGAAGTCGGTTGCCTTGACGCCGGCGTCCACTGGATCGCTGCCGTACGCACCGCTGGTTGGCTGGGACCTTGGTTGGTATCTTTGGGTCTCGTGTGCTCTCTCTGGCGATGGGTCCCGGCTGCTCCTGTAGAGCACGATGAGGCCTCAAAAGCGAGCCAGCGTCCCCTGCCCTCTCCCTCCTCACTTCCACCGCTCGCTTCCGCTTCTTCTTCTAACTCCCTCTCTCTGGTTACTTGCTTGCTTGATTGATTGCCTCCAGATTCCATTTTCGTTGTGCCATGGAGGTCACCTGAATTGTTCGCTGTGTTCTCCTTGATCTGCTCGGTGTGAGTTCCTCTACTTACTCTCAAGTCACGACTCCTTCCTTGCTTTTCCCTTTGCTTCCCCTTCTAATTCTTTGTGGTTCCTAGGATTTACTACCATTTGTTCTTCTTGCAGGGTTGGATCTGGGGGTCCTTCGGTTTTGGTTTGCTTGGCAGAGAGGTACATTCTGTTCATGCTCGCTATGTGTTTGATGTAATGCGCCAGTGTAATCTTCAGGGTTTTGCTTCCTTCTTCATGCAGAAACTTTCTTCGGAGCTGTGTTGCCCTCTCCTTAATCCTCTGTTTGGAAGGTAGACCTTTTTCTTTTATACCTAACAGTGCTTTTGTGAAGTATTTATAGTGCTTTTGTGAAGTATTTAGGCTACTACTGTATGTATGTTCCTGTACTTAAGCTTGAAGACTTTGCAAAGTATGTAAGATACCACTATATGTATCTGCCTGCACTAAGTATGTGTTGTATTATTATGCATATCATCAATTTTTAATAGATGGTTACCTATCAACCCTTTCTCCGATTTCAATTTCACGTTCCTGATTACGCCTAATCTTAATACAAACTAAATATCTACAAGTACCTGGTTTGCCATAGCCCCTTGCGCCATTGGCGCAACGGGTCATCCAGTAATACAACACGCAGTGAGAACAATCAACGCATAGCTGATCATTCCAGTAATCTTCAGTGTCCATCCACGACTTGTGCTCCTCCTCGGTCTTCACTTCACTTCATCTAGCCTGGGAACACCTGCACCTAGTATTTTCGGTACCCCATCCAATGCAATACACACCTTCTGTATAATGACATTTACTTGCCCCGTTTCTGCATATTAGCATCGGATATCACATGGAGTTGGAACCAGCAGCGATGAGCTCGGCATCGACGAATTCAGTGATCCTCTGGAGGAGCAGGTCGAAGTCGTCCTTGGACCTGAGGAGGCTTATCCTCGTGTACCGGCAGTTGTCGTCATTCCAGACGTCGGACCGTGTGATGATCTTGGCCTTGAGCATCACGTCGGCGCAGTCACCGTCTTCCTCCCTCTCGCACTTCACCCACGCATAAGCTGCAAAGTGCACACCCAGTGGGTTTATGCAGCTGCAGTATTGCAAAATCTGAAGTCTCAACGTGTTTGAGCGAACCGATGCCTCACCTGGGGATGTTTCTGTGATCCTGTCGAAGTAGGTGCAGTACTGGTATGGGATCTTCTGCAGCGAGATCCGACGGGAGCGCGACACGACGGCGTTGTGTGTAACAGCCCAGTTTTCACAAAAAATCAAAAATTTGTTTTCGGTGTGAATTGTTTGATTGCCTGGTTTGTTTGCGGTGTTTGCATCCCCGATTTATCGATCGGCGATTATTTTTTCCCCCTCTTATCTCGTACCGGACGGAGACCGACCCTTGCCACCCTGACACTCGACCTTTGCGACACCGGGATTCACCCGAGCACCGTCGCAACCGGCACAGTACCAGCCATCGCCACCGGAACGAAAACCCCGCTTATTTAATAAACGGATTATTTTATTGGGGCGCCGAAAAATGTTATCGGAATGTCACCGCAGTGAGGTACGATCGACGGGCTCGACGCGCTGAGCGCGCGGTTCGAGATTTCGTCGGAATCGGAGTCCGGACGGAGTTTCGGCGGTCACGAACGCGATCGCCGGACGCGCGAGAGGGTACCAAAGGCATTTGCGTAAACAGGTCAGCCAACCAGCCTATATAATGACCCCACCTCCCAAACCAGCCAATTAGGGTTTACCCTAATGGAAAATTGCAGCCACCCCCTCTAAAAGTCCCCAAATCTTCCCAATAGCCCTCCACCAGCCGAAACCCTAGCCCCATCAGATCCAGACCGTCAGATCTGGGATCTGACGGCCCAGATCTGGCCACCTTCCCTCCAACCGCAGCTCTCAGGGAAACAGGGCCCCGCGGGGCCGCTCCTCCGCCGCCTCGGGCCCGAGCCGGTCTGAACGCTGTCGCCGACCCCGTGGAGGCACCGCCGCCGCGCCGCCTCGGCAACTCCGGCCGTCCGCCCCGGTAAGGAGCTCCCCCTCGTCTCTCCTTACCTCCCTGCCTCACCTCCGCCTTCCCCCTCCCCTTGCAGCCAGCCGGAGGCGCCCGAGCCAGCCCTCAGCCGCCGTGGACGCCGACGGGAGCTGCGCCATGGCCGGCGTGCCATGGAGCTTGCCTCCTCCTCGGATCCCCTCAACGCCGCGGCCTGATCCGGCGTCCTCCGCCTCGCCCTGGCGCCTGACACCCCCCTTCGCCGTGCTGTGCCGCGCCTCCTCGCCGGCGAGCGCCGCCGGTGGCCGCCGCCGCCAGATCGGGTCAGGATGGGGACGCCCGAGCCGCCATTGACCGCCGCTGGTGGGCCGACCCAGCTCCCAGGCCCAGCAGCCACGTGGGCCCGCGGCCCACCTCCCTCCACAGCCAGCCGGCTTCCACTGCCCCAGCAGCCCAGCGCCAGGCCGCCTCAGGCCGAAGCCCAAGGGGTGAGGCCATTTTTTTCTTTTTTTGTTGTTTATTTTTTTTCTCCTGGCTAACCCCTGTTATTTTTCTAAGTCTGGGATCAAACTGCTGCTGATTGCTTTTTGTGCAGCGATTTCCTGTTGATCCGTAGCCCATATGACGTTGCCCCAAAATGAAAGTTGTCCAGCTTTGCGTGCTCTAGCGTTCGTATGTAGAAAGTTTTTCCGTTTGAGGCCGTCTAGATAGTTTAATTCTGCGTTGAAGTGGGCATCAGGCCGTTAATTGCTTTTTTTTTCTGTTAAGTGCTGCTGTTATTATTTTATTGCAACTTCGGGCGACGGTACCGTTCATCGGAATTGATTGATTCCTTTTGCATCCTGTTAAGCATTGTTTCTACTTCAGTTTCATGCATTCATATGCCATATTTGCTTGCTGCATGTTGATTATATCTTGCTCCAAAGTAGCTATCCTGATGTTAATGTGCTGCTGTTGCTGAAACTGTTATTTTGTTGCAACTTCGGTCGACGAGTGTGTCGCGACCGTTTATCGGAATTGAGTGATTCCAATTGCATATTGTTAATCATCATGTCTATTTTCATCTCATGTATTGCTATGTCATGTTGCTGCACTTTTGCATATAGATTTACCCCTGTTTATACAGCATGTGTGCATAACTTGTTTTGCTTATATCTTTTTATCCGTAACTCCGTTTGAGGTGTTCTTTATATGTAACTTGATTAGTTTTTCGTGTACTTTGTGTTTATGCTATTTTTTGCTGTTGTTAACCAAACTAAAATATTGTTTAGGGCAGATCAGTACCAAATCCTTTAATTGTTGTGCGACACTTAGTGTATGCCATGTTTAGGTTGTGCCTCACTTAAATTGACTAGCATAGATAGTTCACTTTGTGCTTCACCTCTTGCCATGTTTGTGTGCTATGTCATGCTTGCTTGAGTTGCCATGTTAATAACCGTTGGTTGATCACCTGTAGCTAAGCAACTTGAACCACCGTAAACGTGCGGTATTCGTCGTGTGTGATCGATACCCCACTTAAATTGTTAGTAACCGTTTTCGACGATATATCCGTATCGCGTTGTCGTGCTCTGTGTTGTCTTCTTGATCTTGTGTTGCCTCGTAGTAATAGATGCTTGCTCGTTGGTTGCTTTCCAATGTTTATCGTCTTGTCTGCTTTCGCGGGTACCTCTCGGAGACGATGCGAGCTTGCGATCGGCTACATCTTCGGAACCCGACTTATCAACAGGCAAGGACTATACATTACTTATGATCCATTCTATTTCAACCAGCGGTTTGCATGCTAGTCTAGGTTAGGTTCGATGTTTGGTCCTACCACATGTTTACAGCCTCTTTCAAACCGATACATCCATGTTCTCTCCCAGCAAACCTTGTACTGCTATGTTACTATTGCTTGTTGCCCAGCCCCTGCTTAGTATGCATGCTTAGGATGCTACGATGTTACTCTGTTACTCCTTGGGTTTGAGATATCACATTATTATATTATTGTTGATGATATGATTATTATAATGTTGACTATATTCGACGAAGGATGGAAGGTTTAGGCTATCCCGCCTGGACGCTTTGTTCCATTCGAGTCGCCTAGGACCCGAGTTCCGGGTATTGGTTTTAAGACTGAGCGTGCCTAACCGCGTGTGGGATTTTATGGGGTCCCCTCTTCTTACCTATCTAGCTTCAAACATTTCTAGTGGTGGCCCAAGCTGGTTTTACCTTTTGCAAACGTGTGTGTGCGAGTGTCGACCTTGCAAGTTTTCAAACAACTCGGGCCAGCGGAGACTTAGTTCCTTTGTTGGTCCACACCTGGAAGCTAGGGGGCTGCCCACATCTGTTTGGGTAGCTAACCCGACCTCGTCTAGATGGTAGAGGCCGACTCGATAGCGCGGCCGACTTTTGAGTTGGATGTCGACTCACCGGGGGCCACCCGGATATGTGCGTTGTTAGTTAGAGGGACTTGTCGTTCCGGATCTCTTGGGACTAAATCATAAAATGGTTGCCTATCATGGGTAGCAACTGAGAGAGATGGGCGTGCATGCGGAGCCTTGTAATGGGCAGTTGGTACACCCCTGCAGGGTTAAATCTTTTCGAGAAGCCGTGTCCACGGTTATGGACGACTTGAGACCTACTCCTTGTTCATAGACAACAACAGCTGAGATAATCTTAATATAACTTGATCAACGTGTGTGTGTGCCTTGACTGCTTCTTCTTCGTCGGGATGCGAAGAGGAGGACAAGGATATGATAGGTGTTATGTGTGCGTAAGTAGTTGATAGCAAGACTTGTTGGAGGCGATTCCTCATCGAATGCTTGGCTTCTTATCTTACTCTCTAGATCGTTAGCCACTTCATAAATGCTAGTGCGGCAGCAACCTCACCACTTACCCCTTCCTTACCGTAAACTACTAGTTGTCCTAGAATGACGAGTGATGAAGTCTTTGCTCGGTCAGATGACCACTACAGTTGGATGCTGAGTACCTTTTTACTCATGATACTACCCCAAACTCTTTTCAGGGTTCTGGATCGACAACAGGTACGGTGATCGACGTTTCACGTGGAGACTCGACGACGACTAGTTAGGCGGATCCCGGCGGAGGGCCTGGACCCGTGTGGTTATGGGATCGATGTTTTCTCTTTGCCAGTAGACATTTGATTGTAGTCTGTACTCAGACATATATATCTTCCGCTGTTGTATTGTATTTGAGGCAGTTGTATGCCGATTGTATGAGATGTTGTATCCTTGTATCTGTAATGTTGTGATATCATGTTGGAAATCTGGGGCATATGACTTCGTCATATGTCGCGGTGGGACCGATATGTGCTTCCTCCCCGGATCTGGATGGAAACATCTAGATCTGGAACAGTACCGCATATCGGGTCTTACATTGAGCCTGCGCCATTTGGCTCTCATGACGTCGTTCCCGAAGGCAATGATGTCGTCCTTGCCGTGCAGGTTGGCCAGTATGAACTTGAAGATGTTGAGCATCCGGAGCTGAGTGTCGCGGGACACGCCCATGGTGTTCGGCAGGAGGTAGTCGTTGACCCTCTTGGCCACCTTCTCTCGTCCCTTATCAGCACCCACCTGTGCAGCACATACAGAGCGAACGACGTTGGTCGCAACACAAACTATACATTTATATTGATTTTGGCGTACGTGCGTACCCAAATCTAGTGCTGGCGTGGCCGGAGAGCTTGGAGGTGGTGAAGAGCATGACGTCCTCGTCGGAGGGCGCAGGGATGTGGGTGAAGTGCGGCCAGTAGTAGGCGTGGTCGACGATCGCCGAAGAGCCGGCGACGACGGGATGCTGGAGTAGGGCGTCGGGGTTGTTGGGCGACGTCACGAACTCGATGACTTCGGAGTTCCCCGACGCGTTGCCCCACACGGCGGTGTTCCCCGCCCATATGTACTCCCGGCTATCGAACATCACGGTCTGTGTTTTGTAAGCCTGCATAACGTATGGCTGCATGCATCGATTAATGCAGAGGCCGAGGGTTCTCCTCCTTTTTCAAAAAAAAAAGGCTGCATAACGTATCAACAAATAGAGTAAGTACCATATTAGGAACAAATTTCCGAAGAAAGAAAGAAAGAGAAGAAAGCAGCGCTGACCGGGTAGTACGGCGAGGTGGCGACCACGCTGGCCGTCGAGCCGGAGTTGCTGTCTGGGGACAGGGCGTACACTAGCGCGTTGATGAGCTGCATGGAACCGGTGGCGAAGACGATGTGCTTGCCGACGGGCGGCGTGCAGCTGCTTGATGCAGCGCTCGAGCTCGACGGACTGGAAGAGGTCGGTGGTTCGGTAGCTCATGCGGTGCCACCACTGCGCTGGCCTCCGCGTGCCGCATCCAGTACGGCTCCAGGAACATCGGGTCCCCGCTGCGCAAATAATTAGCAGCACGATCACCGTGACATTAGCACGTGATGATGGTAGCCAGGCTTTTTTTGCACTAGGGTTTTGTGTGGGGAAACGGTAGGTGTACGGTCCGATTCGATCGGATGCTGCAAACATTATGATTTGAGACCACGACCATGCAACACAATTGCTGTTTACACTGGGCCAGTCTGGGCACTGCACCGAATTAGTTGAATGGGGGTGACTGGCGACGACTGTCGCTAGAGTTTTTCAGGAGTACACGTGAAAGTTTCGGGTCTATGTCTTAATCTGCGCTATTGTTCATTAATCATTCTTATTATTGGATATGCTTTTTTTTGTATTTTGAGACAAATCTGTGCTGTTTTACTTCTTGCAGGAGAAACCTGTGCTGTTTAGCCAAAAAGAAAGAGATTATGCTTGATCTGATTAGCAAGCCATGGGATAAAACTTTTTCAATCCTCAATCAAATTGGAATTACTTAAGTCTGTACTGACAAGATGATTTCATGTTTTAGGTCACACAGAAAAGCAATTTGTGTGATATATTTACTTCTACACAAGAAAAATATTTTGCCCCTTCAAGTATTGCAAAAATCTTAGTTTAGTTCTCAGCAGTACTATACTACATATTTTTCATCATAAAGTTTCCAAAATCTATGTAGATTTAGTCCCTTTCCTTGCTAAATCGGTTTAGATCATAACACTAGAGAAATTCTTAATATTTGAAATAAGAAACACAAATTGTTCCATGAAGATTACTTAATATTTTACCAAAAATGCATATAATTCATAATAATATTGTAGAAAAAAAATTAGATCTGAATAATAATTCCAAAAAAATCCATATAAAATATTTTTTATTGTTTGATTCCCAGTTTTACAATAAATTTTATGAGATATTCAAAATGGATAACCAATTTTTTAACTGGTTTCTCCTGTAAATTTTATTTCCAAACACATTTATCCAAATAATATTGGATTTTCTTGCATTTATAAAATTATCAAAACATGTCCCCTAATTTTTCTCTGAATTACCGAGGTTTCAAAAAACATTTTTCTATTCATGGTGTTCCGAACAGACTTATAATTCACAATACTTGAGGATAAAAATGAAATTAACTTTTCCTCACACAAATTAGAGTATTGATGGTCATGATTAGTTATGTGAGAAGTGCATCTCCACCTTAAAAACTCTATAATAATGGTTTCCCACAAAGAAACTCAACATTTCATTATGCAAAAGCGTGACCGGGGCTACCGGGAGAGCCTTGATGAAGATACGAAGATGTAAATCAAGAAAAATCATATGTGTCTCCCTGACTTGGATAGAGCTCAATATTTATTAGCGTAGCATGAAGATCTCCCAGGGCTAGTTACGGAGCCGTGAGATAGATACATATATGTGAACCAAGAAAAATCATAGGTGTGTCCTCAACTTTGGTAGCTTGTGAAAGCGAAGGAAGATCCAAAATTGTGGCATTGGGTTGAGCTTGATGATATGAGTTGAATTTTCATGACAACACATTTTTTTTCATGACAGAGTCATGTGTTTAGCCTATCTACATGTTTATTCAAGATTCTGTTTTTTCTCAATAATTGTGTTGGGAGTGTGAAGTTGCCTCTTGGCTGGCCCTAGGCCACGTTGGAGGCCCTCGAACATCACTTTCATATATCCACCCATTTCCCCTCTTCTCATGCATCCAAACGAAGCCTCTAAATGAATATGGTGGCGTTAAGGCCCTCCTCGATGCATCTCCGATCTCATTTTTCTCATCATCCTTGTCCTAGGGTTGATGTATAGTGTGTGATTGTCACCTCGACTAGCTTGTCAAATACCTATTTCTTGATGGATGATTAGATTCGTGAGACATCACCGGGTGGTTATGTTTGTGGTCGCAACATTAAGCGTTGGAGGCACAACACGTTGGTGTTCTATGGCAAAACCAATGCGGGGATGATCTAGGCTTTTTAGACCCAATTTTTATGGATTTGCGCCGAGCTTGGTGGGCTAACTTTCCCTACTCAAGTCTTCTTCCCTAGTAAGGCATGCCCTTTATTGGATGCTTACATACGAAAAAAACTAGAGAATGGAGTCACCTTGGTTTGATGTTTGGACTTTTGGATATATTGACACTTAGGCTCCTTCATATGTGTATTGTAGGCCTCATTGGCCTGATCTCAATGATGAGTTGATGTGGTGTATTTTATCTTGAGGTGTATGTGTTGCGCTTTCAATTTCTGTGACCCACTATAGTTTTTGGTGCCAAGTCATATGGTTGTGCGGCTCGGCAAGCAGGGTGAAAGAACTTTTTTTAGGTGCGCGGGGTGAAAGAACTAAGGGCTTAGATTTAGTCGTTCTCACATTTTTGTGTTGTATGGTGCAAGTCTTGGATCTAGACTTAACTAGGTGGGTATGACATGGTAAATTGATGGTGTTTTCTTAACGTGGCATCACATCGTGCATGCTCAAACATCCTCTCTGATTTAAGAACCATCGGTATGGCCTTCTGTGGGTAAATCTATCAACTACGATGCGCATGCCTCATTTTCTTCCTTGATATGTTGCTCAGGAGGACCAACATTTTAGTATTGGATTAATGACTAGAATGAATTCAAAGATATGTGTTGTGGTGTGTCCATACTAACACTAGTAGAAAACAAGGCTTTGGTTCAGGCCTCTCCAGCCGATTTGTCCCGGTTGTGCCACGAACCGGAACCCATGGGGGTCATACGTCCCGGTTCGTGCGCCCGGAGGCCGGCCGGGCCTCGTGGAGTATTGGTCCCGGTTCGTCTGGGGGCATATGTCCCGGTTCTAGACAAGAACCGGGACCAATGGGCCTCGCTCCTGGCCCACAACCACTAGTCCCGGTTTGTAGATCAACCCGGGACGAAAGGCTGGCCATTAGTACTGGTTCCAGCCACAAACCGGGACTAATGATTTGGCTATATATACCCC
This sequence comes from Bromus sterilis, assembly GCA_950022295.1. NCBI lineage: Eukaryota > Viridiplantae > Streptophyta > Magnoliopsida > Poales > Poaceae > Bromus > Bromus sterilis. Next base: position 444,778,710 of record OX465595.1, on the reverse strand, counting down.
TCGCCGGCGAGCACTCCACTGGTGCTCTGTTTTTTCGAGGAGGGCAAGGGGAGGGCTTTGTGGTGCTCTAGCTCACCTCTTATGCACATGAGGTGTTCGATGAAATGCCCGAGCCACACTACTTAAGCTTTCTCCTCTCCAAACTCGACTTCCAAGCTCCATTTTTCTTAAGATTTGTCCAGATTTAGCGGTCCGTCACGTCCCAGCCCCGTCTTCACCACCGTCGATCGCCCGCGCCGATCTCGTCGCCGGCACCACCGTGGTGAGCCTCTTGTTCTTATCTTCTTTATAAAAGAAAAAAATTCTTACTTGTATGATTAGATAGATAATTGTCTAATTTTCTTACTTGTGTTATTGCTTGTTATTATATAGTGCGATGGTTTTGGTATCCGCCCCCGTCGGCCCTCGTCCTCTCTATGATTCGGATGTGGTATATATTATCTTTTATAACTATTTGTTTCATTTAGTGTTTATGGTAATTATGCCGACACCAACTTGACATAGATGTATTTATCTAGGAGGTATGTGAACCGGATATTACATACGACCCTCTTGTCGAGAGGTTAAATTTAGTTGAAGAAGAAAATGAGTATTTAAAATAAAAATTAAAAAGAGTTGAAGAAGAGAAGAAAAGAGTTGAAGAAGAGAAGATGATATTGGAGTTGCATGTTGCGGATGTCGTAGAAGATCACAAGATCAAGATGGATGCAATGCGCTTGAAGATTAGAAAGTTTAGAAAATATGCCATTCATAGCGAGGCTTGGTATCATTATGCCGTTGGATCAATTGTTACCTTGGTTGCGATTATGATCGCATTTGTTGTTGCATTGAAATGTTTTACATAGTTTCAATGTATGGTTTAATTAGATGCTCTGGAGAGCTATATGTTGTTCAATGAGAACTATGTATGTACTTTGGTTTTAATGTGATGATAAACTTCTATTAATTTGGTCACTTATATATTCATGGTGTTCTGTAATAATGGTTTTTGACACACTTAATGCACGCAGATGAACCGGCAATGGATGTATGGGGACAGACACACCTTCGAGTACATTGAGGGCGTGCATGATTTTCTCGAAGTGGCTGAGGCAAACAAGCAGAATGGTTTTATGTGTTGTCCATGCTCTATATGTGGGAATACGAAGTCTTACTCTGACCGGAAAACCATTCACGCCCACCTGCTTTATAAGGGATTCATGCCACACTATAATGTTTGGACCAAGCACGGAGAAATAGGGGTTACGATGGAAGACGACGAAGAAGAAGAGTACGATGAAAACTATGTGCCCCCTGAATACGGTGATGCTGCAACGGGGGAAGCTGAAGATCAAGAGGAACCGGACGATGTGCCTGATGATGATCTCCGCCGGGTCATTGTTGATGCAAGGAGACAGTGTGAAAGTGAAAAGGAGAAGCTGAAGTTTGATCGGATGTTAGAGGATCACAAAAAAGGGTTGTACCCCAATTGCGAAGATGGCAACACAAAGCTCGATACCGTACTGGAATTGCTGCAGTGGAAGGCAAAGTATGGTATACCTGACAAGGGATTTGAGGATGTACTGAAAATATTTAAGAAGAGGCTTCCAAAGGATAAAGAATTGCCCGACAGCACGTACGCAGCAAAGAAGGTCGTATGCCCTCTAGGATTGGAGGTGCAGAAGATACATGCATGCCCTAATGATTGCATCCTCTACCGCGGTGCGTATGAGGATTTGAACGCATGCCTGGTATGAGGTGCATTGCGGTATAAGATCAGACGAGATGACCCTGGTGATGTTGACGGCGAGCCCCCCAGGAAGAGGGTTCCTGCCAAAGTGATGTGGTATGCTCCTATAATACCACGATTGAAACGTCTGTTCATGAACAAAGAGCATGCCAAGTTGACGCGATGGCACAATGAAGACCGTAAAAAAGACGGGAATTTGAGACACCCCGCTGATGGGTCGCAGTGGAGAAAAATCGAGAGAAAGTACCGGGCTGAGTTTGGAGATGACCCAAGGAACGTATGGTTTGGTTTAAGCGCGGATGGCATTAATCCTTTCTGGGAGCAGAGGAGCAATCACAACACCTGGACCGTGACTCTATGTATGTATAACCTTCCTCCTTGGGTGTGCATGAAGCGGAAGTTCATTATGATGCCAGTTCTCATCCAAGGCCCTAAGCAACCCGGCAACGACATTGATGTGTACCTAAGGCCATTAGTTGAAGAACTTTTACAGCTGTGGAATGGAAACGGTGTACGTGTGTGGGATGAGCACAAACAGGAGGAATTTGACCTGCATGCGTTGCTGTTTGTAACCATCAATGATTGGCCTGCTCTCAGTAACCTTTCAGGACAGACAAACAAGGGATACCACGCATGCACGCACTGTTTAGCTGACACCGAAAGTATATACCTGGACAAATGCAGGAAGAATGTGTACCTGGGGCATCGTTGATTTCTTCCGACCAACCATCAATGTCGTAAGAAAGGCAAGCATTTCAAAGGAGAGGCAGATCACCGGAAGAAGCCCGTCATGCGTACCGGTGATCACGTACTTGCTATGGTCAATGATTTACACGTAATATTTGAAAAGGGTCTCGGCGGACTATCTGTTCCGAATGATGACGAGGGACGCGCACCCATGTGGAAGAAGAAAATCTATATTTTGGGGCCTACCCTACTGGAAACACCTAGATGTCCGCTCTTCAATCGACGTGATGCACGTGATGAAGAACCTTTGCGTGAACCTGCTAGGCTTCTTGGGTGTGTATGGGAAGACAAAATATACACCGGAGGCACGGGAGGACCTCCACCGTTTGCACGAAAAGACGGCATGCCTCCAAAGCAGTATGAAGGTCCTGCCAGCTACGCTCTTACCAAAGAAGAGAAGGAAATCTTCTTTGAATGCCTGCTCAGTATGAAGGTCCCGTCTGGCTTCTCGTCGAATATAAAGGGAATAATAAATATGGCCGAGAAAAAGTTTCAGAACCTAAAGTCTCATGTCTGCCACGTGATTATGACACAACTGCTTCCGGTTGCATTGAGGGGGCTTCTACCGGAAAACGTTCGATTAGCCATTGTTAAGCTATGTGCATTCCTCAATGCAATCTCTCAGAAGGTGATCGATCCAGAAATCCTACCAAGGCTAAGGAGTGATGTGGCGCAATGTCTTGTTAGTTTCAAGCTGGTGTTCCCACCATCCTTCTTCAATATCATGACGCACGTCCTAGTTCATCTAGTCGACGAGATTTTCATTCTGGGCCCCGTATTTCTACACAATATGTTCACCTTTGAGAGGTTCATGGGAGTTCTAAAGAAACATGTCCGTAACCGCGCTAGGACAGAAGGAAGCATCTCCATGGGCCATCAAACAGAGGATGTCATTGGGTTTTGTGTCGACTTCATTCCTGGCCTTAAGAAGATTGGTCTACCTGAATCGCGGTATGAGGGGAGACTAACTGGAAAAGGCATGATTGGAAGGGACTCAATAATATGCAGGGACGGACATTCTTGGTCTCAAGCATACTACGCAGTTCTACAGAAATCTATCTTGGTGGCCCCGTATGTCGATGAACACAAGAACAGTCTGCGCTCCAAACACATAGAGGAGTGTGACAACTGGATTACACATGAACACATCAGGACTTTCGGCGATTGGTTGGAAACACGTGTCAGAGGTGACAACACTGTTTCTGATGAGCTGTTCTCGTTGTCCAGGGGACCATCTTCAACTGTTTTGACTTACAAAGGATACGAGATAAATGGGAATACATTTTACACGATCGCCCAAGATCAAAAGAGCACCAACCAAAACAGCGGTGTCCGCTTTGATGCAGCAACCAAGAGGGGAAAGGACACATATTATGATTACATAGTGGACATATGGGAACTTGACTACGGACATGATTTTAAGGTCCCTTTGTTTAAGTGCAAATGGGTCAATCTGTCAGGAGGCGGGGTACAAGTAGACCCACAGTACGGAATGACAACAGTGGATCTAAACAATCTTGGGTACACAGACGAACCATTCGTCCTAGCCAATGATGTGGCGCAGGTTTTCTATGTGAAGTACATGTGTACCAAACCGAGAAAAATAAAAGATATGAAAGCGAATACATCATACGATGAGCCAAAGCGCCACATAGTTCTTTCAGGAAAAAGAGACATCGTGGGATTGGAGGGCAAGACGGACATGTCTGATGATTATGAAAAGTTTCATGAAATTCCTCCCTTCAAAGTCAAGGTTGATCCAAGCACCCTGTTAAGCGATGAAGAATATCCATGGTTACAGCGCAATAAGCAAAGGACACAAGCGAAGAAAAAGTGGTTTTGAAAATTGATTATGTGGCTTTGAATGGTTCATTTTGAACACACAAAAAGTCTGGATTTCAAATAAGTTCAAAAAAATGAAATCCCTTTGTAGATAGATCAACAAAACACACGGTTCTCCTGCATACAGCCTGACTGTGGCTCGTGAGTGCCCGCATATCAAATGCACCGTCGGGTTGTATGCAGGGAATCCGAATGATTTGTATTTGGTCGATGAACTGAATGATTTCTAGATATATCAACAAAACACACGGTTTCGCCTGCATACAGCCCAACTGTGGCTCGTGAGTGCCCGCACATCAAATGCACCGTTGGGCGTATGCAGGCCAATCCGAATGATTTGTATTTGGTTGATGAACTGAAGGATTTCTAGATATATCAACAAAACACACGGTTTCGCCTGCATACAACCCAACTGTGGCTCGTGAGTGCCCGCACATCAAATGCACCGTTGGGCGTATGCAAGCCAATCCGAATGATTTGTATTCGTACACACCGAGTGTCCGAGAGGTGGGATATATATAGGGGTCGTGTGCCTCTTTAGCCCCGGTTGCTAGCACAAACCGGTACTAGCGCGAGACCTTAACTGTGTACAGGCCGGTTCCCAGATCCAACGACTCACAAGCCGGATCCAACGACTCACAAGCGCTTAAAAGAAACACGCGATCCGTGTACTTCTTCCTGATTGGTGGGATTCAGATCCGGGTGAGGTTAAAAGCACGCGCAAAGCCAACCTCCACTATCCAGTTTTTGTCGTAACCCTCTCAACTTTTTAGCACATGCTATGTGGGTCAAATGATGATACCATGCCAAGTTTCAACATTTTCGGAGTTCATTTGTAGTGCTAGAAACTGGAAAATTAAATAAAGCAAAAAAGAAAACAAAAAAACTGGAAAAAAGAAAAAAATGCCACCTATTGGGCCACCACGGACTGAATACGACTAGAAACCCAACCATGGGCCAGGATTCATGCCCGCAATAGGCCCAATAGGCCCACAGGCAAGTAGTACCAGATTAGGCCCGGAAGCCTGCAGTTGAGAGGAGCTCGAGACGGTACGCGCAGCAGCGCTTATAAACCGCTCGAGCGTTCCCTCGACTAGCGAGGTGGGACTACACATCCCACCGCTCCGCGGCGCAAGGCGTTTGGTTTCGGTTGGTGGCACAAACCGGAACTAAAGGGGAGCATTGGTACCGGTTCGTGCAAACAACCGGGACCAATGCCCCCCTTTAGTCCCGGTTGGTGGCACCAATCGAGTTAGCATTGGGAGCTCTAGGAAGAACTCCTACCACAAGATCGCATAATAGCAATTGAAGAGGAATTGGCGGGATTCTTTCTTGAACACGTCATCAGGAAAGAGGGAGAATACCATATGGAACTTGATTTCAAATGTTAGGGTATTGTAAGAGATCTTATATTGTATATATCTAGCCAGTAGCGTCGGATAGATATACGAAAACTTGTTGTTCGAACAATCTCATTTCTCTCTGTATATGTTCATGACGATCTTCTGTACTTAATGGTTTAATTCCTTCATTTGCTTACTAGCTAGCATGTCAAGTCCTCTCTATACGTATAGTACGTAGCGTCGACCAAGCACGGAGATAAGAGAGGACACCTCTCTCTATTAGCTACAATATATGAAACCCCTAAATTAATTAACCCTACAAAACCCCCATCCCCCCCCTCTCAAAAAAAAAACCCCAGACACGCAACTGCTGACGCGTGGAGGCATTTTGGTCCCGGTTGGTGGTACCAACCGTGACAAAAGGCCCTCCTGCCCGGGCAAGCCGCAGAGGCCACGTGGAGGCCCATCTGTACCGGTTCGTAAGCGAACCGGGACTAAAGGTTTTGGGCATTAGTAACGACCCTTTAGTCCCGGTTCCAGAACCGGAACAGAAGGCCCTCTGGAACCGGGACAAATGGGCCTTTTTCTACTAGTGTAACCATCATGAGTTAAGTAAAGCATGTCACCCTGAAAGGCGTTTTCTATGTGTATTTATATCATCAACAAGATACATGATTGTTGATTTTGAGATAGCTTGCCGGACTTTTCACCCCATAAAATACATGGTTGTTTGGATTACAACTTGCGCCTCAGTGAACCTTCAAGAACACAATTTCATATGGAGGGATTTGGACGGGTTGAACATAACAACATAAAGATAGGAGATTACAATAATCTAATATCTAAATAATTTGAAAGCTCCAAACGACAACTAGTTGTCATGTTTTTGTTTTTCACATTACCCTTCTTTAAAAATATTTTAGTTTTATGCATCCTACTCATACATGCATATATGGTGTTCTTACATAAACTATGTATATCGTTATAACACGTTGATGTATTATTGTAGTTTATTTCTAGTACTTTAAAAAAGAATAACGTTTCTTTTCATGTCAGGTAGAATGTTTTGTTCAATTTTCAATCGTTTTGTGAGCAATATTCCTTGATAACGACCTTAATTGTTTAATCTTTTATTGACTTTCAAATAAACATTACAAAATAAAATTTGAAATTAATACATTTAGGTAAATAATCACTGGTAGAATTTGGAAAATTTAATTAACACAATCGAATTAACATAGGTAGAGAAATGAGGTAATATCACAAGGAGTCATAGAACTTGCACTCAATGTTCAGTTTGGTACTAGAACTTGAAAAACATAGAATTGCAGTCATTTAACTTGACTCAAGCGTGCAAATACGATCACAAACGCGTATGCGGTCGTATTCATGTTGAAAAAAAGTAAATAAATATATTTTATGATTTCTTAAAAATACCATAAATTTATATAAGGTTTAAAATAAATTTATATAAATTAAGTAAATATCGAAAATATGTTTTAAATAAATATATTAATGAAAAATACATAAAATACATAAACAATTGTTCTAAACTAAAAAAGATTATTATGATTAATTTTTATAATCGTTCAATAAAATTAAAGTTGGAATATTGTTATAGTTTGGTATTTAATTATTTATATATTTTAGTTCAAAAATGTAATGCATAGCAAGTTCTATGACTTTGAGTGATATTACCTCAATATTTAATCATCCAACCATGTTACATTTGCAAGGCATACATGTCGCCCATAAGTTACATTTTTTGAATGATTATAAAAGTAATCATATTAATAAATTATATATATATTTATATTATTTATAGCACAGAATTATAATTTATCTAGCCAAATTGAATTAAAAGAAAATATTTACTTGAGGGTGTTTTCAAAAAGTATTGGTCAAGTGGCATTACTCACTTATAGGTGGGGCCATACACATGAATACGCTCGCATACGGTTTGTGATCGTATTTACACACTTGAATCAAGTTAAGCGACTACAGTGATTTCAAGTTGCAGCACTGAACTAAATATTGAGCGTAGATAAATCATATACTAACATACTAAAATATGAGGATGATTCGGTACACCTTCGTTTCAAAACTTTACAACCTTCGAAGAAATTAATATTTATAACTTATTTTTATATTATTATGTACCGGTACCCAAGCATTCCTTTTAAAATATTACTCATTGCAACACACGGATAATTATCTAGTACGAATAAAAAACAGACAAGGACCGTGTCCACTTGGCCGCCGTTCCATCCTTTTTACGTGCGTGGTCCTGTTTACATGCATCTGCACCCCGGAAACGGATCATACGGTCGATGCAATAACTACAAAATTCTTCCTATTATTCGTGGATTGGACTTGGACGTACGTGCTGCGTCCCAAAAAGTCCACGCAATTTAGTCACTGCTGTACCGATCGATCGACCGGGACTAGTTTGTTTTCGCTGTGCTAGGTCAATATAAAACAAGAGGTTTCTAGTTCTAGTTCCATAGGAAGGAAGTGTTTTTTCTTTTCTTTCGAGGGGGTAGAATAGAAGAAGTGAAGTGATATTTCCGCGTCACGTGTTTGACTATGGGGCCGGAGAGATCATGTGCTACCTGCTCGCTTGCTTGTAGACACGTAGGTCACCTCACGAAATTGCACTTTTCACCAGGCTCTTCTCCATCCGTTGCGCAAATCGTCGTACCTACATATTTTTTTGCATTTTTTACCATATTTACGACTAATTTGTTGCAACCCCAACTAATCAACTTTAACTGGTAACCTGATGGCTGAGTCCCACATTAAATGGTTCATGCTTAGGAGTGCGAGGAGGGTATGAAAGCACCAAGTTGTATTTTTTACTTTACTTCTGATATGAACTACCTAGCACAAAATTCCCAGCGAGAATGATTTTGATAATGACAATATTGCAGACTTGGATGTCATAACTTGCATCTATATTTTGGTGGCTACATCTATATTTTGGTGTTTCAGAATTGTCATCGTTTAGTAACAACAGATGCCATAGGGATGACTAAAGAGAGGGGAAGACTCGAGGGATAACTAGGTCGATGGTGCCGGAAACGGGTTGGGCACAAGCACGGTGAAGGACACCACGATCTACCCAGGTTCGGGGCTCTACGGAGAGATAACACCCCTACTCCTGCTTGTCTGCTTCTAGGTAATGATGAGTGAACAGTGGAGCTACGATCTCTGGTCTTGTCGTCCTGTCTTCGGATTTAGAGGAAAAGGGTGACTACTCTCCTTTGACAGATCGACGAAGTGACTTTGCTTACTGCCACCCGGATCTCTCGGGATCATGCATTTATGACCTTGTACCAGAGGCTCCGACCTGGACAAGGTCAACTCTTGAGCCGATTGAAGGGTGAGCCGATTGCGCCTGGGGCGACTGCTTGCATTCAACATGGTCGATTGCTTGAGGGCAATCGGCTATGCGACTGCCTAGCTCGGCCCAGCAGCAGCTCAATCGGCCTCGTCCTTGTCTTGAAATATTGCTTTCGTCTGGGTGACCCTACCTGGGTATCATTTCCCCGAAAAAAATGATGTTTGCAATGGGTATATTATGACATAACATTGGATGCAAAACATGATGGATAGCTACAGACCCTGTTTGGTTCGGCTGTGGATTTCTGAAAATCTAATGCGGAAAATCTTCTGTCGAAAATCGGAAGAACCTCTCGGGCATTTCGATTTTTCGCAACAGATTTTTAGAAATCGTTCGAAAGTTTGCTCTTTGGTTCGCTCGTACGTGTATTTTCCGGGCGCTTTGGTGGAATCCGGCAACAAAATCGTTTAAAGGTTCGCTCTTTGATGAAATCCTGTTTGGTTCGGCTGTGGATTTCTAAAATCTGACTGACAAAGCTAAACCAAACAAGGACACAATTCAACATATTTTGGTCATCGTTTTTGGTCTTACCTTTTATATAATATGTACCGGAAGCTCTCATGTACTGTGATGTTGTTAAGTAATTAAAATATAATGTATATTGTCTGCTGAATTATCATTGTAAGGTTCCACCACGTACAGCTTATTATGTGAGACCTTGCTGTCAATTTTGCTGTCAAAGTTGATAATGAGCTATTTAGAATAAGTACTAACAGATTATTGATATACATGATGGAGAGTGCAAAAGATATGAAAACCTGATGATTTGTGCAAGGAACGAAGGAGAGCATGGTATGAACTGCAATTCCCTCTAGGTCACCTCTACAGGCTCACCGCTGATGCCTCGGGATGTGGCCAGAGAAGAAAAGGAGAAGTGCCCATGAGAGCATAATAAACAAACAAGAGCGAGCAAAATGAAGCAACACAAAGCTTTGCCTGCCTCCCACTCACGCTCTCTCTCCTTTTGCACACCACTAAACATTGTTATCATCACCTTTCCCATCAATTTGAATATTTGATCTCCATCTCTCTCTCGTGTCGTGTCGAGTGGAGCAGGAGGAGGAGCACCACCACACCACCACTGATTGACGTACTGGTACTCACCACAGTCCACAGCAGAAAAAGTTTCACAAGAAGCCACAGCCCATAGCAGATACTCCCTCCGTTTCACAATGTAGTCTAGCTCAAAAACCGTTACTACGTTACATTATGGGACGGAGGAGTAGCACACAGCACAGGCACTCACGCAGTGTGCATTGGCAGCCACGATCGCTCCATCCCCACCGCGCCCATTTCCCCTTGGACCTCCACGTGAACCTACTGTACTGTACTGTACTTCCTACGTGCGTGCTGCCACTACGCACGCACGCCATTTCACGTCGCTTTCCCCCACTCCAACGTCACTGCATACATACATCCATACAAGATACATGACCAGGTCCCTCCACTCGATCCTTCCCAGCCCGGCCGTATGTAGAGTATAAAGGATAGACGAAGCCGCCGGACCCTGCCTGCGCTGCGCACCGCACCAACTCACCAAGTGAGTGGTGAAGAGAGAGAGAGAGAGAGAGAGCTCGATATATGGGGTCGTTGGGCAAGGATACGCCGGCGGGGGAGCGGCCGGTGGTTCTGGCGGTGAACGGCGCGCGGCGCGAGGCCGCCGGCGTCGACCCGTCCATGACGCTGCTGGAGTTCCTCCGCACGCGCACGTCCGTCCGGGGACCCAAGCTCGGCTGCGGCGAAGGTATGCACTCCATTCCGCCATTAGCTAGCTTCGATCCCTGAGAATGAATCTTCGTCCGATGAACAATACTTCAAAGCCTCGATCGACGGGAGTTCGTTCCTTGGTTTGTTATCTATCCTTCTCAACGCTTTCTGTCCGAATCGCTTGGTCGTTCAGCAGCTCCCAGGTCGGTTTCGCGAGGCTAGCTAGGGCGAATTATAAAACACACACGGAGGAGAGCAAAATGGGAGAAACAAATTAATCGTGTACACGTGCACGCCACATAGACACATATCCACAGCACCCATCTTACATCTTACATTCTTAAGAAGTTGCTCCACACTACTATTAATTCTCTCAACATGCACACACTCCACCTCATCATGCATGCCACATCACCCTCCACTATCATATTTCTCTCAAAATGCAAACATGTCAACTCATCATCCAACATGCATGAAAAATTATACCACTATGCATAATAAAAACCCACATGCAACATGCATGCATGGAAATTTTTATTTTATTATGATATTTATATTAAATTCATATATTAGTTTAAAAGTTATTATTTTAAATATACATGCTTCATTTAACCAAACATTTTTACTGAAATATTTTACAAAAAAGTTCCGCAACAAGCGCGTGCGGGCATCATCTACTTCTCTTAGTTCTTGGGCCATGCATCAACCAATCCGTGATGTATGTTCTCTTGTTTTGCTGCTACCCACTAGCGCCGTCCTTCATTCATAACGCACCACAAATTTGTAGCACCACCTCATCCGAAAGTGAGTTTGTGTGCTCGGGCACATGTGAGCTCGGTTTGTGAATGGTCCACGAAAGCTTCATCAGGTGATGCTTCCAGGTTTTTGTACGTATGCATGCAGGTATTCCTGCCGTGTTCTCAATTTAATTAAATGTACCTGGCCCACGCACAGCAAGTGGGAAAGTTAACTCCGTTTTGTTTGGTTATAACAGCTCAGACGGGCATGACGATCTGTGCCGTTTAACGCAACGTTCTGGACCAACGGGCGTTAGGTCACACACACTACAGAAAAAACTGAATATACTAAGGATATTAGTTTTGCTGAGGATTTTTTATCGGGGCCTTTGACATAGCAGCGTGATATGTCCATGGTCCATTAAAAACGTCGGTAAATTGTCGTATGTCGAGGGTCAATTTTTTATAAAAATGTTTAAATTTAATTAATACACATCTAATTTATCTAAAATTAAACTTATACAAATTATATATTAATTTGGAATAGAATTTCCATAGCTTATGAATATTAAATTTATTTATATTTTTGACAAGCTTTACGTATTTTGCAAAAAATACAACCTCATATAGTTTTGCAAAAAAGTCCTTCTATTTTGTATAAATCACAAGTAATTCATACCTGCATCGATTTTGATAAATTTTATGTTTTTAGGTCAGAATCTTGAAATTATTCTGTTGATTTCTTTGCCGAGGTAACAAATGTTGATGCAACGCGAAGGTTTTACGCTTTTTTAATTATTTATGTTGATTTCAAAATGTGATCAAAATGGCGGGCATTATCGGTGATAGCTAGCGTGAAATCTTGCAAAACTCTTAGTGGATGTCTGATGGAATGGCTACTTTGTGTACCTAGAAATGATTTTTTTAAATAGAAATAGTAAACTATCAAGCACGTGTAGTTTAAATTTGATCTCGTTTTACTGAATCGATGAAAATTTGTCTTCTTGAGGAGAGATGTATAAAAGGCATTTGACATGCAAATATTGGAAAATTTGTTAATAATGTATGATCTATTATGTTTAAAAATGGAATGCTTCAAATTTACACCAAATATTTGGTAGGTTCTTCAAAAAAAAATCTTCTTTTGTCACTTAGAAAGTGAAAAATAGTTTTTTCGTGCAAAGAAATTGAAACTTGCTTTACCAAAATTGTTGACGATTCTAATAGGCACACTTTTGCAAAATTGAAAAAAACTATATCATGAAATTGGCTATAACATCAGTCATTTGGCTTGAAAACCATGAATCTTCATACACGATTACTCATTTATGAGAAAAGACTTTTTTAAGATATTTATCGTGTTCCGAGTTTGTTATTTTTATGATAATTAGGTAACAAATGATGATGCAACGCAAACCTTTTACATTTTTTATTGTTTTTGAATTATTTATGTTGATTTCAAAATGTGGTTAAAACGGCGGGCATGATCAGCGATAGCTAGGGGTGACATCTTGCAAAATTCTTGATGGTTGTCTGGTGAAATGGTTATTTGTGTACCTCGAAATGGTTTTTAAAGAAAATAAATAGTAAACTATCAAGTACGTATAGTTCAAATTTGACCTTGTTTTACGAAATTGATGAAATTTTGTTATTTTAACGAGAGATGTATAAAAGGCATTTGACATGCAAATATTGGATCAATTGTTAATACCATGTGGTCTAATATCATTGACAAATGGGCTGATTCAAATTTACATCAAACATTTGGTAGGTTCTTCACAAAAAACCTTGCTTTTATCAATTAGATAATAAAAGAGGTTTTTTCATGCAAAAAAATTGAAAACTTCCTTTAGTAATATTGTTGGCTATTTCAATATGCACACTTTTACAAAATATGAGATCACTTGAAAAAACTATGCAATGAATCCTGCTATTGGTCATTTGGCTTAAAAACTATGAATCTTCATACACGATAGCTTATTTTTGAGAAGACTTTTTAAAATATTTGTCTTATCCCAGATAGGTTTATTTTTTACGGTAAAAAATGTTGATGCAACGTGAGGGCTTTACATTTTTATTTTATTTTTGAATTATTTATGTTGATTTATAAATGTGGTCAAAACGATAGGCGTGACCGGTGATAGCTTGGGGTAAAATCTTGCAAAACTCTTGGGGGATTTCTGATGAAATGGCTACTTGTGTACATTGAAATGATTTTAAAAATAAATAAATAGTAAACTATCAAGTACGTGTAGTTCAAATTTGACCCGTTCCTACAGAATTAATGAAAATTTGGTTTTTGAAGGAGAGATGTATAAAGTCATTTGACATGCAAACATTGGATCGGTTGTTAATCGTCGGCAGCGGCACAACCAGTGGATAATGGAGTGGATCCATATATAGGCCGTTCTCATTCAGTTCCTCTATCACCACCACCGGTACTCGTCCCCTCGGCCTCTAGCACCAGACAACGAGCCACCATGGTTGTCCCATCCTTTTGTTCCGCCATGCCCTAGCGCGCCGCCGCCCACCATTATCGTGATTTTTTGCTACGAGCACACACGATAAGCTACAAACGATAATACCTAATGTTGCAATAGGCGTCCAAAAAAATTACAACCGGCGACGATGATATATGCTGGATCGACCACCACCATAGATAAAAACTACAACCAACGTCGAAAAAAGTTTCAGCTGACGTTAGAAAAAACCTCAACCGGTGGCAGTGGTTTTGCTACGTGTGAAATATTTGGAGATTTTTTATACGTGTAATGTTGTAACTGGTTAAATATTTTGCTTCCATTGTTTGTGATATTGCTACTATCGATGAGGATTTTTGCTACAACCAAAAATAATAAAGTATGATTGACGATGATGGACTTTGAATTTGTTGCAATCGATAGTAAAAATGCTAACACCGATGATTAAATTCTCTGCGACCAATTAATGGTAAATATGATACGGGTACGATTTTTGCTGCAACAGTGCAAAAATTTGAGAAAAAGATATACACATAATAATTGTTTGATGAGTATGTGTACCGCGAAAGCTGCAATCGGCATTCCAAAAACTACATCTACTAGTGGATTTTTTTTATTTTACAAAGACGTACGCAGCAATTTAGATCGTCGGATCGTCGAGATCGGATAACTGTGCGGTGATCGGTTCAAATTAGGCCGGTTGACTGGCGCCTGTCGCGGCCATTCCGCAAAGATTGTAGATGAAACTATTCGCATCTCTCTCAAAAAAAAAACTATTCGCACCTCATAATCGGTTGTAGCAGGAATTTCATATTTGTCTCCAGAATATGGATCGCAATACTCTAGCCGCCTTTCCTTCACTAATGGATAAACACATTGGGCCGAGTTGGAGACAACCACTCCACGCGAAAAGGTAACTATCTGCTCCAGGGATTAGGATGAAGGTACTAAATCTGAGTTACGGAACTCCTTCTCTCTGCCAACGGGAGACATACGCCGTCCATGCCATGGCACACCTTCCACGTCCCTGCCTATTCGTATTGCTAACGTTCCACAATTAAATAATCGCATGTATTCGCATGAATTTTCTGGACCCACCCGTACCATCCGCTAGCGTGGACCAATCGCAGTTCCGAGACCATATGAGCTCGAGCATACAAACACCGGGTCCCACCTCATCCCCTTTTTCTTCTCTAATTTCCATCACTTTCTCTTTTTTTTTTGAGGAACACAGTACAACTCTGACGCTCACATACACGAGTATACAATCACCCCTATGACGCACACACGCACACCCTACCCCTATTAGCATCTTCGCAATACTGAGCCGGTACATCATCTTGAGATTAACGAAGCCTCCACCTCGTCTTCGAGGGGAACGTCTCCTCCCACTGAAAGCGCATCACCGGAAGCCCTGGAATAAATCCAGAAAAATGCGAGCACCATTGTCAAATCTGGGATTTGAACTCTGGTGGGCTGGGGATACAACCATCCACCTAACCAACTCAACCACAGGTTTATTCGCACTTTTTCTTCTTTCTCGGCGCATACGTACTGATTCTAGCTAGAACCCATCGAAATCCGTGTGATATTCTGTTTGCTGTCTTATTTTTGGTGCTGGCAAGCTAGCTAAGGCTCTCCCAATGCATTATTTCTTAGCACAATATCATAGGAGCAATAAAAACTTAAGATACAACCACCACAATGCATTGTTTCTTAGGGGTTGTATCTTATTTAATGATTTTAGTCTCATGCATACATGTGATTGGTCTAATAATGCTTTTTGCATATGGTCACGTGCAAGGGTTGTATCTTAGCTAAGATACAACCTCCCTCTCTTTCTTCATTAAGTGCTATGCCACATAAGCAAAATGTCTATGATATCGTGTTAAGATACTAGCATTAGGAGTGCCCTAAGTGTCCTTGTCGTCGTTTACTCATGTACGCATCACAGAATATAACATGTCCGCATGCACTTGTTTTTTCTTGCTTTTTTTCTAGACTTTCCAACTGCTCAAAACACTTTGGACAGCGCTGCCGCCTCCTAGGCAATCAGAGAGGCTTGTCAGTGAGAAACACCTAGTAGCTAGTAGCGTGTTTGAAAATGGCACATTCCTTCTGGTAGCGATGATACATACGGAGATACTATAGTTTAGTGTGTTTTTTTCTTCACTTTTTTGCGTGAGATAATTTATAAATTAAGGGACCCTGCAAAAAAAAATTAGATTTAGGGGACAATAGGTTGGAGAGTTTAAGTGCGTTGATTTGGTATCCAGGTGCATCTACACGTGAACATGAACAATAAATGCAACATAAATAGTAAATAAATTATAAAAAACTAAAAAATTTAAGCACTCAAGATGCTCATATGACCTGCTTGCAAAATTCATGGTATTTGGACGGTCAAATAGCTCATGGTGAAAGAACAAATTTGGGATGTTTGAAAAGCTTTTAAAACCCACAGTTTGTAGTTTGTTGCTACGAGCTCTTCGGATATCTAAACATCTTGAAATTTTGCACGCAACTTACACACATGAGCATCTTGGATGCCTACAACTTACACACATGAGCATCTTGGATGCCTACGAATTTAAGATTTATTGAATATCATTTATTTCAAAAGCATATAAGCATATAAGCATGGGCTCATCTTTGAATTTTCGGAGAGTTTGTACTTAACAGTTCAGTCAGATACGGTGGGCAGAGAATCTAGGTTGTGCTTTTCTAGTAGTGGAGTGGGCAACTGGGCATGCTCTGCAATCAGGCACCATTCTGAATTATTGGAACTAATTTATTCTCCGATTTGCAATTGTTTATGTTTTTCTTGTAAAGTGCTCAGGTCCCATATGCAACCCAACAATCTTAGAAAACTCTGGCACGCGTATCAGTTTGCTACATAGCGATTGTAAAGTCGGTACACAAATTTATATTTTTCCCATCAAAATTGACAGACACCCAAAAGAACACGAACATATACGTGTTTTTTTTCTTAAATTTTTGGCATTCAGAATACCATTTATTTCATCCGGGAGACATTTTGAATATCCGTAGTAGTGTTTCTGATTTTTTCCTTTTTTTAAACTAAGACTTAAAGAAGTCTCAGTCAATGTTATATTCTTGAGATTGTGTATGAAGATTCGTGCAAAAAATTGACTTTTTACCACTTGACTGAGATTTCTAGACACACTTTTTATTTTATTTTTTGACACTTGGTGTTTCTGATTCTGATTAAGCGATGTCACGTTGCGGCGTGCAGGTGGATGCGGCGCGTGCGTGGTCCTCATCTCCAAGTACGACGCGGCCACCGACGAGGTGACCGAGTTCTCGGCGAGCTCCTGCCTGACGCTCGTCGGCAGCCTGCACCACTGCTCGGTCACCACCAGCGAGGGCATCGGCAACACCCGCGATGGCTACCATCCCGTCCAGCAGCGCCTCGCCGGCTTCCACGCCTCCCAGTGCGGCTTCTGCACCCCCGGCATGTGCATGTCCATCTTCTCCGCGCTCGTCAAGGCCGACAACAAGCCAGGCGCCGCCGGCGAGCCAGCCCCGCCGCCGGGGTTCTCCAAGCTCACGTCGTGCGAGGCCGAGCACGCCGTCTCCGGCAACCTCTGCCGCTGCACAGGCTACCGGCCCATCGTCGACGCCTGCAAGAGCTTCGCCGCCGACGTCGACCTCGAGGACCTCGGCCTCAACTCCTTCTGGAAGAAAGGCACCGATCGCGCCGACGTCGGCAAGATGCCGGAGTACTCCAGCGGCGCCGTCTGCACCTTCCCGGAGTTCCTTAAATCCGAGATCAAGGCCTCCGTTGATCACCAGACGAACAATGTGCCGGCAGAGATCGCAGGCCAAGACGGCTGGTATCATCCCAAGAGCATCCAGGAGCTCCATGGCCTCTTCGATGCCAACTGGTTCGACGGAAATTCAGTCAAGATCGTGGCGTCGAACACCGGCGCCGGAGTGTACAAGGATCAAGACCTCTATGAAAGGTACATCGACATCAAAGGGATACCGGAACTTTCGGTCATCGACAGGAGCAACAAGGGGGTGGAGATCGGGGCAGCCGTGTCCATCTCCAAAGCCATCGAGGTCTTCTCCGATGGCACTCCGGTATTCAGAAAGATCGCGAGTCACCTGAGCAAGGTGGCCTCGCCGTTCGTCCGGAACACGGCGACCGTCGGCGGGAACGTGATCATGGCACAGCGGCTTCAGTTCCCGTCAGACATAGCCACCGTCCTTCTCGCCGCGGGCTCCACGGTCACCGTCCAGACGGCTTCGAAAATGTTGTGTCTGACAATGGAGGAGTTCTTGGAGCAGCCTCCCTGTGACGCCAAGACCATACTGCTCAGCATATTTGTCCCTGATTGGGGTTCAGACAATGTCATCTTCGAGACCTCTCGTGCAGCTCCCAGACCATTCGGCAATGCTGTCTCGTATGTGAACTCTGCATTCTTGGCAAGGACTTCAGGGGATGCAGCATCAGGGGAACTCATCATCGACGAAATCTGTCTCGCGTTCGGCGCTTACGGTGTCAATCACGCGACACGGGCTCGGAAGGTTGAGGAATTCCTGAAAGGGAAATCAGTGAGTGCACCTGTGATACTTGAAGCAGTTGAGTTGCTGAAAGATGTCATCTTACCTTCAGAAGGCACCACGCACCCTGAGTACAGAGTCAGCTTGGCCGTCAGTTTCTTGTTCAGTTTCCTGTCTTCACTTGCTAACGACATCAATGAACCGGCAAAGGCTATTGCTGCCAATGGGTCATGTGCTAATGGAATTATGAATGGTGGCGCCGAGAAGCATGGTGATGTTGCCAGCGATGATTTGCCGATTCGCTCAAGACAAGAACTGGGTTTTAACGACGAGTACAAACCGGTGGGCAAGCCGATCACAAAAGCCGGGGCGGAGCTGCAAGCTTCTGGTATACTCCTACACACTCTTTCGATTCAATTATCTTTTGCCATACCTGCTTTTGTACTCAAGGCGACACTAGAATTTTTTTATTTTTCCATAGCTTGAGCTACTCTTCTCACAGAGTTTATGGTCATATTTTCTTCTGCATATTTCAAACCATAATCTATTGTTCGTTTTGTAAAAGATCCAGACTATTTGGTAGTTCTTGTTGTTTATCTTTAGTACACTAGTTCATCAATGCTGAACCATCTGATTCATCCCTGCATTACATTTTTCTACATTCTTGTTGGTGCCTGTAGTTTCTATTCTGAAACATTCACTGACAATATTCTTGGTTCTTGTTCAGGGGAGGCTGTGTATGTTGATGACATCCCTGCTCCCAAGGATTGCCTCTATGGAGCATTTATCTACAGCACACACCCTCATGCCCATATAAAAGGTGTCAACTTCAAATCATCATCTTTGGCTTCAAAAAAGGTCATCACGGTTATCACCGCAAAGGACATTCCTGCTGGTGGAAAAAATATCGGATCCAGCTTCCCGATGCTAGGAGATGAAGCGCTTTTCAGTGATCCGGTTGCTGAATTTGCTGGTCAAAATATTGGCGTCGTGGTACCTACTTCTTAACCACTTGAACTCAATTTCACAAAAATGCACAAGCAGCACTACTCTGTTCTTACCCATAATTTTGCGACATTGTTTAACTTACCGCATCATCATGTTGCTTTGCCATCACTCAGATTGCTGAAACCCAAAAGTACGCCTATATGGCGGCGAAGCAAGCCATGATCGAGTACAGCACCGAGAATCTTGAGCCACCAATTTTGACAATTGAAGATGCCATCAAACATAAGAGCTTCTTCGAACCTCCACCGTTTTTGTCTCCTCAGCCAGTGGGAGACTTCGAGCAAGGGATGTCTGAAGCTGATCACAAGATTTTAGCAGGAGAGGTACACAAGATTTTATCAGTTTAACAGTGGGATGTTGAATATATTCATAGTTTCAGACAAGGATCATTACATCATGTACTCACACCTAGCATCATTGATGATTTCCAACAGGTGAAACTTGAATCACAGTACTACTTCTACATGGAGACTCAGACTGCCTTGGCCGTCCCCGACGAAGATAACTGCATCACCGTCTACGCCTCGACGCAGCTACCCGAGGTCACGCAGAATGTCGTCGCGGACTGCCTCGGCATTCCGTACCACAATGTTCGCATCATCACAAGAAGAGTCGGTGGCGGCTTTGGCGGCAAGGCGATGAAAGGATGCCATGTAAGTGGAAGCCCAAACATTCAGACTACAACAACAATAAGTTGTGGTTTTCAGTTGGTACAATCTTCTGATCATGGTACAATTGTTTGTGTTTTCAGGTGGCTTGTGCGTGTGCAGTTGCAGCATTCAAGCTGCGGCGCCCTGTCCGGATGTACCTGGACCGCAAGACGGACATGATCATGGCGGGAGGGCGGCACCCGATGAAGGTGAAGTACTCCGTGGGGTTCAAGTCGGACGGCACACTCACGGCGCTGCACCTCGACCTCGGGATCAACGCCGGGATATCGCCGGATGTGAGCCCGGCGCTGCCGTCGGCCATCGTCGGTGCTCTGAAGAAGTACAACTGGGGCGCCCTGGCCTTCGACATCAAGGTGTGCAAGACGAACGTGTCGTCCAAGTCGGCCATGCGCGGCCCCGGCGACGTGCAGGGCTCCTTCATCGCGGAGGCCATCATCGAGCACGTCGCGTCCGCGCTCGCGGCCGACACCAACGCCGTCCGGAGGAAGAACCTCCACGGCTTTGAGACCCTCACGAAGTTCTACGGCGACGCTGCCGGCGAGGCATCGACGTACAGCCTCGTTGAAATCTTTGACAAGCTGGCCTCGTCGCCGGAGTACCGGAATAGGGCGGCCGAGGTGGAGCGGTTCAACGGCGGGAGCAGGTGGAAGAAGCGGGGCATCTCGTGCGTGCCGATCACGTACGAGGTGAGGCTCCGGCCGACGCCCGGGAAGGTGTCCATCCTGAACGATGGGTCCATCGCCGTCGAGGTCGGCGGCGTGGAGATCGGACAGGGGTTGTATACCAAGGTGAAGCAGATGACGGCGTTCGGGTTGGCTGAGCTCTGCTCCGACGCCGACGGAATCCTCGACAAGGTGCGTGTTATCCAGGCCGACACGCTGAGCATGGTCCAGGGCGGGTTCACCGGCGGGAGCACCACCTCCGAGACCAGCTGTGAGGCGGTCCGGCTATCGTGCGCCATGCTCGTCAAGCGGCTCAAGCCCGTCAAGGAGAGCCTAGAGTCCAAGTCCGGCGCGGCGGCGCCATGGAGCGCCTTGATCACTCAGGCGACCATGGCGAGCGTGGACCTGTCGGCGCAGGCGTACTGGACGCCTGACCCAGCCTTCGTGAAATACATCAACTACGGAGCCGCCGTCAGCGAGGTACCATAATCGATCGACGATCCAAAGAATCCAAATCGCAACAACAATAGATCTCAATTTCTGACTGAGAGTTTTGCCCGAATTGCAGGTGGAAATCGACGTCCTGACGGGCGCGACGACGATCCTGAGAAGCGACCTGGTGTACGACTGCGGGCAGAGCCTGAACCCGGCTGTGGACCTCGGCCAGGTGAGCTCACTCGCCGCCGATCAACACGGCCACCTTAATTATTTATTGCTGTTTCTGACGATCCCTGTATCCTGAATTGCCTTTTGCCGGATGGATCAGGTGGAGGGCGCATTCGTGCAAGGGGTTGGGTTCTTCACGAACGAGGAGTACTCGACGAACGCCGACGGGCTGGTGGTGAACGACGGGACGTGGACGTACAAGATCCCCACGGTGGACACCATCCCGAAGCAGCTCAACGTGGAGCTCATCAACAGCGCGCGCGACCAGAAACGGGTGCTCTCCTCCAAGGCGTCCGGCGAGCCGCCGCTGCTGCTGGCGGCGTCGGTGCACTGCGCCATGCGGGAGGCCATCAGAGCGGCTAGGAGGGATTTCAAGGTCAACTCGCCGCTGACGTTTCAGATGGACGTGCCGGCGACCATGGCCGACGTCAAGGAGCTCTGCGGCCTCGACGTCGTTGAGAGGCACCTCCACAGCCTCTCCACCGCCGCAGCCAAGGCGTGATGTTACTCGACGCACGTGTACTGTAATGACATGGGCGAATGTTTGGATGTGACCGGTTTGCTTTGTGTGTTGTTTTGTACTGTACCTGTGTATAGAAGGGAGGAGACAGTTCAGTCATCGACGTGGATATATCATAAGCGTTGGATTTTCCATCTAACGGCAGGCATTCATGTGCTGCGATTCTGCTCAACGTCGACCATATGGAACAAATTCTATTCTCTCCGTTCCAATTTAGTTGACTTAGCTTTAGTTTAAGTCAACTAAACTTAAACTAAAGTCGAGTCAACTAATTTTGAACGGAAAGAGTATTTTGTTATCAACCGTAGGAGGACAACCTTTTTGTGAAGAAGAGGAAATTATATATTTTTGAGGGAAAAAGAGGAATTTTTGTATACCAGTTAACATGTTTAAAAATGACATGCTCAAAAACCCCCAAAGTATTAACACCTCGTATTGACTACTTATTGATTTGAATTACTTTCGATCTAAACGCAAAATCTCATTGTTCAATCTCCTTGAATGTGAGATGGAACTCCTCAAACCCATTCCATGCACAATCAAATGGTGGCACAAGTTCACATGACTATTCTCCAAAGCTATTTATCCAATTTGATACCGATCTGATTTTTTTCCTTAAAGCTAAATGGGAAGATTTTTGGGGGGCTTTCTCTGTCATAAGAGGGATTTGGCCATTTGGCTGCCATGGTAGTGAGTTTCACTAATTGTTGTTGCAATAGAGAAATAGTCGATATCTGCACAACAAAGGTTTCCTACCACAGATTAGGAGGACATATGGCGACCGCTGATAGGTTGAGTGGGTGTTGAAGGGAGGCGTTGGTGTGCTGATGTTGATCCGCTGGACCTTGCCCGACTAGAGAATGGCATGGAGACATGTGGTGTTCCACATCAAAATCACACCAAAGGGCATTTCCAACGCGGATTATCAAGATGCATGTAAATATATGGACCTAATGATTCGAACAGTCTTAGGTCACGTTTGGTTGCAGAGGTAGCCAAGGATGAGGTGGGATCGATAAAAAAAGAACATATTTGGTTATAAAAGAACTTGATTGATTTCAATAGAAAAAACAATATGCCTTGCAGATGCAAAATTGTTTTACACCAAGAAATCGATCGGGTCAAGTGGTCAATCTTTGTATGCATGGCCATGTGAGGAGGTTGTGGTCCTAACCGGTGTTTTCATCCTAAATAATTCACTCATCCTTTGTATAAAATCAAACATATGGTTTTATCCCATCCAAAAAAACTAGATGGTCCAAATTGATTCGTCCATACTTCAACTTTAACCAAACGCACCTTTATTTATTCAACCTGGATCATCAACTTAGGATGTATCGGCCAGGACGGCCGAACCCAGATTGGAGGGGGTCTATGGGGAGTTCGGACATCCACCATGTTGGACACACCTCGAATCCATTCCCACACACTAGCTTCTGACCACTGCCACGCCCATCCATTATGTTGTTCAGCACTGCAACAATGAAATACATGAGCCCTTGGCTCGGTTTGTGGTCCCTTCAGACCTAAAGAAGATCGTGGAGCGCGGTTGTGTTCGTAAAACAACAAGGGAGGCACGAGAAAAAGAGGACGAGGAAGACGGGTTGGCGGATGCTCAGACCCCGAGCTCCTTATGCGAAGCGTACGATTGTAACGATGATGTCCGAGAAATTGCGGCCTGGCCCGCCATCTAAACGATCAACTGGCATATATTAACAACCGCAGTACACAATCGCCTCCTTCACCTCTGCCTCGGGTCACCCTCCATCGTACAGTGTTGACCTCAACATTGACTACATGGTCATCGAATGTCGATGCTCACCCGATCGTGATCTTCGGAGGATCCCCCTTGTCACTGTTTGGTAGAATGCCTCCCCTAAACTCGATGTTGGAACCAAGACCCTCAATATAATCCTCATCAAGTTTATAGATAAAAGTAACATTAGAAGGTGTTTCTTGAGAAGAAGGCATACTTTGAAGGTAATAAGTAAGATTTCTACTTGCTATAATAAAAACATTTTTGTGTTTTTAGTGATATAAAATAATAGAAAAGCAAGTTGATAAGAAGGAAAAAATAACAAAATAATGCAAGTAACAAGGTAGTCAGATAAAGGTGTATAGGACATATATCTCCTTTCCAAACCCGGGAATTGCGTGAGAAAAGGGCTTGCTACCTCTCAACTAGGTATTTTTGGGCACTCAAGTGCAAGGCTAGGGTAACAACAATTTTCCCTTAAAGTAGGTGACTTTTAATGTTTATAGTACCAAAAGGAGTTTGGGATTGAAAAATAATCACAACACACCGACTAACACTACCTCGATCCTCAACTCAACTAGAGGTTATCAATTTTACTAGCCTTTCTAGCTATAAAGGTAATTAAAGGTAAATGTGGTATGATCGATAATGTAGTAATTGAAAGTAAAAGCAAAGTAGCACATATTTTTGTTTTTTATATATGATGGAGATGAACTAGGATCCATGCTTTCATTATTGGCCCTCTCTCATTAAGATAGAATAAATTACAATGGTGTATCAATCCAAATTATTATATGTATGATAGTTCATGCATTAAATAATTAACATATGAGTATCACGTTCAAGCATCTATTAGACTGTCATCTAATTGCATCTATACTAATACTCCACAAAAGATCATTATCCAGCGTGCATCTTTTTGTATTAAGAATAATCTATGTATTTCATTAAGTATGATGATATCAAGTACATGGTACATTGTATTCACTCTCTGTTCAAAGGACATCTACTCAACCATTTTTTATAGAGTTAAATGCACTGGCGGTCCTAATTCTTTTTCGGTAGTGTCACTTGGGTCCTAATTCTTTTAAAATGCATATCTAGGTCCCAAAACTTTTGTAAGTGGTTCAAGTGAGGTCCTATTTTTGTCTGACCTCAACCTACGACATGCCTTAGCCTATGACATATAGGCCCCACATGTCAGATTGAGCAGTCAACATTCACTGTTTTGGATAAGGTTGCAATTGACTAATAAAAGAAATTCCAGAAATTGGTTAAAACAATAGAAGTTAATATATTTTAATATGTAAGTCTGATGAAAATATTTTATACATGAAAGTTGCTTAAAAAGATACAACAAGTACGAATACTCTATCCACATACCCACCACCCCTTCTAACATACCGAACATGGAATATTCCCCCTCTGTATTGCCTGTCCGATAATCACCAGGTGCCGGTAAACATCCCCAGATGATTTCCCACTCTGAGCAATACACCTAGTACTGCATTAGAACAGTGTTTGTGGTATTCTAATGCATTACTAGGTGTATTGCTCGGAGCGAAAAATCATCCGGGGATGTTTTACCGGCTCTGGGTGATTACCGGACATGCAATACAGGGAGGAAATATTCCATATTCGGTATGTTAAAGGGGTGGGGGGTATGTGGATAGCGTATTCATACTTGTTGCATTTATCTGAGCAACTTTAATGTATAAAATATTATCATCTGACTTACGAATTAAAAGATATGAATTTCTATAGTTTTAACCAATTTCTAAAATTTATTTTATTAAACAATTGCAACCTTATCCAAAACAGTGAATGTTGACTGGTCAACCTGACATGTGAGGCTTACATGTCATAGGCTGAGGTTAGACAAAAATAGGACCTCACTTGAACCACTTATAAAAGATTTGGGACCTAGATATGCATTTAAAAAAAATTAGGACCCAAGTAACACCGCGGAAAAAGAATTAGGACCGTCGATGCATTTAACTCTTTTTTATCCCTAGTGGAAACAACACAATACAAGTTTTTTGTTTGTTTTCTATCACTACAGTAGATTACTTGCGGGATTGAACCAAACTATCATACACAAATCTTTCTTGAAGATCGTCCCTCAAACTTGGCCAAAGCAGTAAGGATAGATTGAAGATCATGTAGGAATAAAAACTATGCATACAGGAAACCAAATAGATCCCAAATTGAATCATGAATAAATTTGATAATAAAATGAAAATCCAATCACACCATCACTAGGAACACACTAGAATTACATCATATAGATCACAATCATGTTAGGAAGCTCATGTGTTTGTTGTATTGAAGATTGAAATAGAGATATACACATCATCTATCTACTACCATGGACCCTAGGTCCAAGAGGAACTACCAACGAGAGGGCATGGTGACCTTGATGATGGCGAGGATGGCTGTTGAATGGATAGCAAAAGTACAATAGGGTTGCGACGAAAGAAAGCATGTAAAACTCTGCATCGTGGATGATAAATATAATTGAAAGGAGCTGGTTGAGGGGAGTCGTAGGTCCCCACTCCCCCATGCGCCCCCTAGCCGGTGTGCAAGGGGCGCGTG
Source organism: Bromus sterilis (assembly GCA_950022295.1). Lineage (NCBI taxonomy): Eukaryota > Viridiplantae > Streptophyta > Magnoliopsida > Poales > Poaceae > Bromus > Bromus sterilis. Next base: position 444,752,314 of record OX465595.1, on the reverse strand, counting down.
GGTCGTAAGGGTGACCAACCTTCCCTTTGTCGGTTGTTCCGGAAGCTTCTCTATGCGACATTATTTTGGTATGTTTTTGGGTTTGTTTGGGCACCGCAAATTGGGATTTTTTGTAAAGTCCAAAAACAAATCAAAACATAAACAGAACTTGCGCGTGGGTTAATAGGTTAGTCCAAAAATAAAAATAAATGTGCCAAAAACATGCCAATAAAGATGATATAAAAATTTAATGATCGATAAAAAATTATAGATATATTTATAACGTATCACTGAGCTTACGATAAAGAACTCCGAGCTTCAAAAGAAAGATGATATGAAGAAGAAAAGTCTTTCTGAACCAAGTGGCTCACCAAATATGAAATTGGAAGTGGGATAGGCTTATGAAATAATGGCCCGCAATTCCTATCTTCTCTTTAGTATTCATGGTCATTAACATTCTGGAGTACTAACCGGAGTGTGACATTCTGCAAAGATTATTCCCAACCTTAAGATTTCTGCAGCATGGGTCCCTTTTGCGGAGATAGAGGTAGGCGTTGCGATACCAAAACCTTGAAAACTACCATCTCTGTCCAATAATGTAAGATCGTTTTTGGGACGGAGAAAGTACTAAGTAAGGGGCATATTGGGTATTCAGAATGCTCGTGAATTGATAGCTATTACCGCTTGATACTTGTGGTGGAAAAGGCGTAGATTGGTTCATGTGGGAATTACACAAGATGCTTATCACACCTTTATGGGAATTCGTGCCCTTGCGACAAATTAAGTTAAGGCTTCATCTCCGAATGCTACATGTAAAAGAGGGGGATGGAGTCGGCCTCCTAAAGGCTTTGTAAAACTCAACGTTGATGCACCGTTGGCCCCGTCATCAGAGATGATAAAGGGAAGTTCATTGTTGGAGAAAATTGGAGAATTCAATGTTGTGCGAACATCCTAATGGCTGAAGCTTTGGCGTTAAGATTCAGCCTAAACCTTGCGCATAAGGCGAGCTGAAATCGTCTCGTTGTTAATTCTGATAACATGGAGGTCATCGAGATCATGAAGAATGAAGGACATTTTGCAGGAGCGGCGGCAGTAGTTTTTGAGGATTGTTATTTTCTTACTTGTGATTTTCCTCTTTCTAGTTTCGAACATTGTAATAGGGATGCAAACAAAGTTGTTCATGAGCTTGCTAGGTTAGCTAGATTTTCTGTAACAAATAATTGGTGTGAGGAACCTGTCGGTGAAATTGTACCTTTTTTTTACGGACGATGTAACTGTTATTTCGAATTAATAAAGTCTTTATTTTCAAAAATAAATAAGCAAGGGGCCATGGTTGACTCTGTTTGCACACATAGATCCGATTCATCTTATTCAAATGTCGACATAAACATCACAGATGGTGGCAGTGGCGTAACCAGCGGGTAGCACGGGTGGGCCGTGGCACACCCAGGTTTTAGAGATTTTTTTATTATGTTATATTTTGCAGTTTTTTTTTTGCTAAATATTGTACTAGTATAACACTAAACTTTTAGTGTGCACACCCTCTATTTTACTGCTAGATACGCCACTGGATGGTGGAGTTGGACGGATGGGAAACGACTTACAACAGAAATGCACACACGTACAGTTGGACACACGCCACAAGACAGAAGTAGACGCTGGTAATAAGATGACTGACATTCTTTATCTTTGAGCTCTGGAAGCTGACATTGAGTCATTGACCATGGATACATCGTCGGTAACTCAGACGGGACGCCGGCCCTAGCGAGTCATCCCCGGGTACGTCTGCGGCGCGGCGGTCGCAGCGCCCTTCCCCATCTTCTCCATGTTGGCCTGCCACCCTGCACCGATCGAGGGACAACAAATTAAAGCTGATCGATCAAGACGCCATGGCATGGCATGGATGAGAATGAGATCATGCGAGCAACAAACCTAGGCTCATGTCGAAGCCGCGGGTCTTGAGCTCACGGTACTCCTGGCAGAGGGCGCAGGCCTCGCAGCACCAGTGGACGAGGCAGTCGCCGCAGGGCTTCTCCCCGAGCCCGTACTGCTCCCGCAGCCTGGACCGGTACCCGCACGAGTAGAGGCACCCCATCCCCGTCACCCACACCAGCGCCGCGTACACCGTCCCGCTCGCGCAGCACGCTGACCGGCCGGAGCATCCATCGTTCGTTCCATCGTTAGATCATGCCATCGATCGTCGTCTAGGCAAGAAAAGCTAATTAATAATGAACTCACATGTGGCGCCATGGTCGACGATCTCCGCGATCCTCCCGAAGACCACGCACGGGCAGAAGAACGTCAGGCAGCCTGCAGCACACACACAGTGACAGAGCCACCAATTAGGCCGGCCGGCGTCGGGTCATGACTGACAATGCAAGTTCACTGGCTAGGGATTTAGTAGCTTACAGCCGCCGACGTCGTCGAAGCAGCCGCAGAGGCCGCTGGACCACGAAGCCTTGTTGAGGCTGGCCATGGGGATGTCGGGGGCGCTGCGGTCGAGACTTGCAGTTGTAGGAGTAGGAAGCTCGCCGACGCCGGACTTGTGAGTGTGTGCGCGAGCGGCCGTGTGCGTATTTAACGACGGAGAGTCCGGCCGGTTCCTTGGGCCAAACTTCTCACCCAGGCCGCCACGTGGGATTTGCAACAAACTCCTGGTTTCGGCTCTACTATTTTTTTTATAAAGAGTTTTATTACTCAAAGTTAAGCAAGTATATCCGGCCTCTGCATAACTAAGATGCACACAACCGTAAGTCACGAAAACAAAAAAAAGAGTGTACGACAAGTTACAAAGAAATAACTATCGCCACTCAAGGTAACTGTATGCGTAGATCACGCGGCCACCCATGTTGAATAAAAATATCCCTCGCCACCGCTTCCAGTCGTGCACACGCCTCCATAAAAAAGTCTCGATATTCCACCCGTTGTAAGATGAATCACGAACGGAAAATACCCATGCATCGATAGAGAACCTGCAAACAAGTTTTTATCAGAAAAGATCTTGTCATTTCTACTTAGCCAGAGCGACCATATTACGGCTAGCGCTCCTACCCTAACAATGGTTTTAAGCTTTTTATCCACCCCGTTAAGCCAATTGCCAAAGATATTAACAACAGATGTGGGTTGATATAAGTTTGAAGCCATTTAGATAGCTGGCCAAATAGATCGTGCAACCGTACAAGTGAAGAAAAGATGTTTATTGTCTCATCATGAGCACATGAAACACATTTCTTACTCTCTTGCCAGTTGCGTTTGACAAAATTATCTTTCTTTAGAATGACACATTTTCGAAGATACCATGCAAAGACTTTAATCTTCAGTGGTATCTTCATTTAAAATATTTTTAAATCGTGTGCTAATACTAATTTTGTTATTAAAAACAATATTTTTTTTCCAAACTTCAGCTTTCACCAACACAGCGCTAAGGTAGGCTGCTGTCGAGCAGTGTGATGAAAACGAAGAGAGAGTTTCTCGTAAAAAACTGGATAACTTTTTCAAATGGAATATGGCGGGATTAGAACTTCCTACTCTCCTACCGTGATCCTCGCCGTCCCGTTCTTCCCAAACTTGGACTAGTAATTTTCTTTTGCTGCCAACATTTTAAAATTTGACCAAAAATATGACTTGTTGGATATTGGATATCGTCCAAGAATAAGTCACATTGCCCTAGAAAATTTATAAGTCACATCGAATTAATTACCTGACGGCCACGCTCATAAAACCCTTCGGCCTTGGCTAAGGGCTCATGTCGTGCTCTCTTTCTGTCTCTCTCTCTCAATTCTTCAACAATCTATCTAACTCGATCACTAGTTAAGTCGTGCTCTGCATTACTTTGATCTATTTGGAACTGTTAGAATGACTGTGTATTTAATACGACAAATATCATAACCTTTTTGCAGCTTATCTATCGGGCGTCTAGGTGGAGCTGTATGTTGTCAACTTGTCATTGCTACATCATGCAGAAATGATGGAGCTTATAACCTTTAAGTGCAATCGATGGAAAACGGTAGCACAGACTACTTACAATTGATTAGGATATCGTTTCAATGATAGGATAAATGTCTAGGCATGGTTTCTTATTTTTACGGGTTGTGGCTATTTGTTTTGTTCTACTTTTTAGTTAGCTACTTGAGAGTTTTTACATATTTTTTATTTTATTTATAATAAATGGATGTATGTATCGCTTGATGCAGAAACCAGGGTAAATTCTTTTAAAAAAATATATATAATATTGAGCAAGTTTTATTGTTAACCATATAAGTTTCTCATGCCTGTATATCCCAAATTCCTAAAGTACACGGGCGTGTCTTTATCTAAGAGCTTCCATAATGTAATCACACGGCATCCTTGACTATTACTCGGTATTATCTAGTCGATTACACGGCAACCATGACCACTATTTAGACCTAAACTCGTACTGGCTTGAAAACAGACAACACCAGGCAGACACCCTAGCTAATTACAACTCTACTATTAAAACAATACTCCCTCCGTCCCATAATATAGTAACGAAATCGTTGTAGAATCTGGCCGGCGGAGCACCTAGCTTTCTCCACAACGGCAACGAGAGCCCGACGGCAAGCGCTTACATTCATACCGTTCATTAATCGGGGAGTTATCCAACGTTTAGTTTGGCTCATCTGTTTGACCGCATGATGGCCGAGTTAGTTACGTACAACTGGTCGTTTCTTCTTCATAGCATTTTTCTTAGATTCTTCAAAAAACGACCCGATCTATAAATAAAGGCAAATGTTAAAAAAAAAACAGATGTTAAATCTTAAAATTCTCCGGCAAAGTTCAGATTTTCATGCAAAAATTAATAAAATTACAGGATTGTTTTATTTCGCGAAAATTGTACCGTCAATATAGTTGTGTATCAATTCAAATATAGTGTTTATGTTTAATCATACATGTCATGATTCATATAGACAATGGGTGCTTGTTTACATAGACAGTTATACAACCGTATCTATAGTTAAAACTCCATCACAAACTGACTATCCAACATGCATCTTAAAATATTAAGTAAAACAGAGGATTACATTAAGCAAAGTGACATAATGTTTATAGTATATTATCTATACCTTTAATTCGTACTATAAGAGAGTTGAACCTTCCATTCAACCCCCCGGATACGATGAGGACGAGCCGGCAGTTCTCGATGACTGTTTCGCCCAAATATGCCTATGACCGAAGACTCAAATGCGTTTAATGACGAGGAAAAGGACACCACACCTAGGACAACACCGGTAGTCATCGTGCTGGCGCCACATGATCCTATCGGCGCACAACAAGAAGACGATGATCTTGATGATGATGATGATGATGATATCAACGCCGACCAGTTCATCAACACTTCGTTCGAAGGTAATGACTTATTCATGCCTCCTGTTGAAGGAGCCTACTAGCATGACGAGGAAGCTCGCGGTCTAGCTGATCCTGCGGCGAAACCTTCTTGCTCCACGCGTCTCTTTGCTGCTTCTCAGGAGATGTCTCCAGCAGCTTGCGCCTTCACCGAGCCTCAATCAGATGCTACAAGGAGATCTATTCTCAGCCCGTCCACACTCCATAAGGCGGCCACTGAGAAGATAAAGGCCGGTGACTGCTCGAAATCAGAAAAGAAGAAGGGACGGAAAAGAAAGAAGAGCATCACTTCGAGCAGACAACCTTCGATGCCGATCCGGGCTCAGGACGGGCCACCAAGACCCAAGGATCTCTCGTTTAAAATCCATGTGGCGGGTAGGGCGATGCTACCTAAGGACATGCTCGACCTTGCAACTTCGGATATGCAGTGTGCATCACAGTATTATGGCATTAGAGAAGATTCTTCTTCGAGAAGAGAATCCCTTGTACCCGGTTTTCATCGCCAAAGTGCCACTCAACATGGGCTTCATCAACACTATCCCCGCGAATATGATAATCCTGCGGTTTTCGGAGATCTTCAATTTGTACCATCTCAAGCGGCTGGACCATAGCCTTATCCGTCTGTTCTCACTCAGCCTTTATATGAGTATCAGGAGAGATAAGACCCCGAGCGTCGCGATATTGGACCCCTTCTACATGCGTGAAAGCATCTTGATGGACGACGGGGACGCGACTCTCGCGACGGGGTACATCAGAGACTTCATGCTAGAGAACGCCGGCACGGATTCATTTCTTATGACCTACTCTCCCAAATAAGTCATTCGCTCCCCGCCGTAGCATATATGCTTTCTTAGCTTTCCATTGTCCTCTTCCAACATTCCTTTTGGATTGTTTTAATTATGAAGTGAGGATCAAGACTGCGTGCTCATCTGCTTTTCACCGCAACACTCGCATGCCGTGTATTTAGACTCGGGGAGTGTGAAGAAGAAAGATTACAAGTATATCATGAGATTTTTTTATGATGCTCTCGCCGGTTACATAAAAGCCGGAGGCAAGATCGTGAAGCACAAGTTTAGGAAGAATCAGCCTGGCGTGAACGTGTTCAGCCACGTAACGCAGTTCTCGTGCGTCAAGCAGTCGGCTTGCAGTGTGAGGGATGTGTACTACACCCTTCATCACATGAGGGCGATTGTACAGGAACAACGCAACCTTACACTGCCAAGTCATCTCAAAGCGTGGGCCGAAAGGAAGGCGGAAATCGCTGTTGCAAATCTTAAGGAGGTGTCTTTTCACATCCAAGCGCAGATGACGACTATCATCCGTCATGAAGTACAAATGAAGAGGGCGATCTTCCACTCCAACATTGCACCATCCAATGGGGAGATAGAAGTCCGCCTAAAGGCCTTGCGTGACACAAGGCCTTTCATGATGAAAGAAGGATGCCGCCCATTCCTCGATCCGAGTCAGAACAATTGAACAATTTATGTTATATATGGCAGTCGTTTAATTAATGTGTGCCCTACATGTAATTTGGATGTACTTTTTGTGTAGTAGATGGTAGTGTCAAATACTCTTGGTGCTCTTTGTGTATAAAGGTCACTGCATATGCATTTTTATGCATATGTGCATGCTCCTGGCCATTGATCGACTTGCTTTATGTTGTTGATAAGAATAGATGCTATATTGCGTTGTTGTCCTTTGCTATGAATTCATATGGATGTGACCTCTAAATCTTTGTTTTGTGCAGGTTGAAGAGCAAACGAGAGATGATGAAGAAAGTAGATTTCTGTTTTCAATAATTGTTGGACTCATTGTAATATTGTGATGTATGTAATCTTGTGAATCTTGTTGGCCTCTAAACCTTAGATGACGATGGATGTAATCTTGTAAATCTTTGTAATAAGAATTATAATGCAATTTTTTTATATCAATAATTGTTGGGCTCATTGTAATATTGTTTTTTGAATTTCTGTAATATGATAAAAATATCTGTAATATTTTATTCTTTTTTGTAATTCTTTTTTGTTGTTTTCTGTAACCCATTTAGTGGTGCATTTTGTCTGGCTTTAGTGGCGCACTGAGAATGCACCACCCCTAAGAAACCTTAGGCGTGGCGCATTCTGAGACGCGCCACGCCTAAGGGCCTTAGGGTGGCGCATCCAGAATGCGCCACCTCTAAGCCCTTATTAGTGACTTGTGGTTAGTGGCGCATCCCTAATGCGTCACTAAAGCCCTAAAAAGGACGCCACTAAAAGGGTATTCCTTAGTCGTGCAGGTATATCATGGCTAGTGAAGTACTAATTGATTATATTCCAAGACGCATGGGGGACATGGGCCTCCCACTTGTAGCTCTCTGCCTATGGTGACCCATCTTTGCTACATATTTTATTTGATTTTTTAGCGTAATACTGCAAATTATAAATACAAGCAAAAAATAACTAGTCCTAGGCATTAAATTAATAGGTTAGTCGGATAAAATTATATAATATAGTCTCATAACTATGTAATAATAATATAGAAATATCATGAACATAGTCAAAGTTATAGATAGGTCTGAGTCGTATCACGGTGATCAATGGTGGATGGTATAGGCAATGGGAGGCATGTAGGAATGGGGGACACCACGATGCTTAGTGGAGGTGGTTGGTAATGGTTCGTTTAGAAGAACAATAAGAAGGTTCTCGATCATTGACTGAAAGGGGGATATGATGATCCACCTAGCTCATCGGAGAGACGAGCGCAAGGAGGGGAGGGTGATTATCCTCAACATCGATCCCCTTTTTCCTCTAGGGAGATTTCTTGTTTGGGTTCCACGGCGGAAGCAAAAAATAAGTTGTAAGAGCTCATGAAAGGGAGGAGGTGTTGGGTGTGGTGTGAGTGGGGAGAAATGTCTATAGAGAGCCTTATACATGGGTATGGAGGCCATCAAAGTAAAGTGGCAACTTCCAACCGAGACAAGAGATCGCGGTGACATGTGAGCTCGACCTACCATTGTCTGGAAGGAAAGAATGACAAGAAGGAAAGAGGTTGAGCAATCTGGGCCGTTCATTTTATGTTGGATGATCATGGTATCGGGATGTATCTGTTTGAGTTTCTTATTGAAAGAAAAATATTTCTAAAACTCCTTATCTGTATATAAATAATCAAGGGAATTGGTTTTGGTTTTTTAAAATATTTTTCAAAAAATTCCCAGAAATACTTATTTGGGGATTACGAAAAATAGTTTCCACCCATGATGATTTTTATTCATTTTATTTCTAGAAAAGTACTTTGGATTTTAATAATTAATTAAAAATAATTATAGGGATTAAAATTATAGAAATGTCATCTACTAGAACTTAAATATGTAAAGGAAGCCCAAATGAAATATTTTAGCTTTCAAGAAATATTCCACCCATAATTATTATAGTACGAAAGGTATTTTATTCTCTCTCTTTTTGAAAAACTGAATTTGGATATTGGAAAGGAAGAAAAACTCTCCAAATACCTAATGCAGGCAAACAAAGCTAGGTGTACAAAATTTGGATATTGGATATTTGAATATGACATGTAATTAAAAATAAAAAATGGTATTTTTGTTGGAATATAAGAGCATCTTCAACAAATGTTGTAAAATGGTCAATGTGCCACTTGAGCCAGTTCAAGCAGAAAAAATCCTCTAGCAAATGCCTTATATCTATATGGCGCCCATTTTTTTTTACATCATGCCTAAATTTTTTCTACAGGTGTTATAAATTTATAAGACCTCTAGCTCCTACCTGAAAATCATACTGTAAACTCTACGGCAGAAACCCAACCACCCGAAGTGAACTTACACTGCATCCGCACTGTCTAAGCCCCGCCTCCGCGCCGACCAATTTCGATCGCCGCTCACCACCGCGACCCCCATGCCATCAGCCCATCATCGAACTCGCGTTGCCACTGCCCAATTCCGACTGTCCCATTGCGCTCATTCATACCGTCAGTTCCACCCTCGTCGCCTACCCCAAGCTTCCGCCGTCGTCCTCGAGCTCCTGTCATAGTTCCAGGCATCGATCGATGTCTAGAAGCTCATGCCGTTGTCCCCAAACTTCTCCACCACCGGATTTCGTCGTAACCATCACTGTCTTCGCTGAGCTCCTCCTTGCCATCGGATCCGCCTTCCGGCCTCCCCGCCGTCGGATCATCATGTTTTCATGTGGTTCTTAAATGACAGGTCACCAGTTTTAAGGTGTGTCGAAAATAAACTTGTGCCCAAAAATCTTCTTTCTCTTCATCTAAAATCATAGTTAGGGCACCAAATTTTCAGGCATCTATTGGAGATGCTCTAATACGGTCGCTGCAATGCCGTGCAGAATCTTCGTGGCTTTGATTGGACATCCTAGATTTTTTTTTGGAAAAGGAGAATATATTAATATCGAAAAGATATCAATTACACCCGGCCTCTGCAACTACATAATGCCCAAAAGACACTACGGATGCACTCAGCCAAACAAGACAAAAAGAGAAAAATAAAAAAAGAATAGTCCCGCTACAGAGTTACAATCCTTGCAGCCGCAACACAACCACCACCAAGCCAACACCTGATGTCCAATTCTTCAAAAGCAACGCCTTCAAGAAGAGCAGTGCCAGGCACAACCAATTAAGGCCAGACCTTGAGTTTTCACCCTGAAAGGTAGGACTTTGAACTTCACCTGTGTTGACACCCCCGCTTACATATTGCTGCCACTATTCCTGAAACTCCAAGCTAGTTTCTCATCAACGCAAAGACTCTAAACACCATTCTCAGTCCTTCGATCACAACTTCCATGACATTCTCCCTCTGACTTCACCATGGATTTGCCCATGATGGCAACAGAGTAGAGCTTCGCGCCGATTTTTCCGGCACGACCGAATACCACCCGATCCAGCAATCTTTAGGCATTAAGGCCAGTGAGGGATCGCCGGCGGAGCCTTCCGGAACCCGACAGTCTGGCCAAATAAAAAAGGACAGGCGCTTGGTAATTATTCGTCTTGGCGTCAGAGTAACCTAGGACCACTGCCGTCATCGGACCCGGGCGAGGATTCAGATCCACGGCCGCCGCGCGCAGATGGCAACACCCGGATCCATCCTCTGCCCCTAGCCGGAACCATGGGCCAGAACGATGGGATCCAAACCACGCCATGGAAATCGCCCAGGCGCGTCCTCCCATCTGCACACGCGCCAGCCAGCCAGAGCGTCGGCGTCGACCAACAGTGCCGGGACGACCAGTTCGAGCCGCCAGTGCCCCGACCACTCCTTCCCTCGCCAGATCCGGGCGTTGCAGTCCCGGGGACAGCAGTACGCGCTGCCGCCCGACCTTCCCGCACGGACCGATTGTCCCGCCGACGACGACCACGAGCCGTCAGATCCGCCGCAGCGGTCGACTCGCGAGGCAGCCGCACGAGAGCAAGCCCCGCCGCCACCATCCCTGGGTGACGTCCGGCTTAGTCGGCGTCCCCTCCGGCGGCGGCGAAGCGGGAGCAGGGGGAGGGAAGGGCCCGGCGGCGGCCTGGGCTAGGGTAGCCCCCGAATCCATTGCAAACAAATGTTCAAGACATCCTAGATTCCTATGGTTTAAGTTGTTCTCCCAAGGCTGCATTATTTTCGTCAAACTTGGTTGATTGATGCTCGAGAATAAGATACCCTCATGTGTAGCTATCATTCTACGAAGAAACGGACAGCTAGCGCCACTGTTCAAAGGTTGACTAACCAGTTCAGTATGTGACACGACAACAAGCACAAGCCACTTAATCTTGCTCGCGTAACAAGATCTGACCTGAAGACCAATACGCTTGGGTTGAGTAATAAACTTGGATTTCATAGACAGTTAGCAGCCGGTACAAGCTTAGCCGCCTTCCGTCGAAAGTCGATTCGCGTCAGCCAATAAGTACATCATCTCCAAGAGTCGTCGAAGAGTATTGAGCTTTGTATTAGTCTCCACTCTATAAACACGCGCGTGTTTATCTGAGAGAGAGAAGATAATTAAGGACGCCAATAGCCAGTGATCGTCAACACTGAAGGATGGCAATCATAAAAGTTTTGATGGCAATCTATACTTCTTATAAGACAAAACCTCACTATAGATCATTTAAGTTATCTATCTCAACATGCAAGCTATCCACATCATCTATTCTCTTAGCCAATTAATTATCCATGTCACCCACTTAGGTCATTTAAATTGTCTCTCTTCACATGCAAGCTATCCACACCATTAATTTCTTAGCCAATCAATTGTCTATCTCATCTCAACTAATATATTTATTAATCTCTATATGAAATCTCCATATCAACCATGTTTTAGTCATTTTATTGTCCACCCTAATAATTTTTAATACACACATGTTTTTGTTGCATCTTCACTTAGACAACTTAATGTATCATACTTTTATACTTTTTATTTATGCATATAGTTTTCATAGCAATTCCCGCAGCAACGCGCGGGATATACTTCTAGTTATAACTAATTATCACGAGGATGGCAATTTTAGTTGGCGATCCCGGAATTCCGTTGTAGTTCTATTTTTCACCAGAAAATCCCCATGCTTGTAAACTAAAATTCTCATCTTTGTATAGTAGTAGTAGTACAATCTAACGACAATCAAGATTGTCATTAAAATAGTCACGTTTGCCACCCTGCCAACTGGCGCTCGTTCCTTATGATTTCCGATAACTAATGTTGACGAATTTCCCGACCATCCGCTGCGTTACCTCATTGCTGATGCGCAGCTCGCGGCGGCGCCGGCTAATGCCTCTGGATGGCCAGAGAAGGAGATGAATAAGCAAGAACGCAAGGAATCAGTTATCGCCTGCCTGCCCACTCTGCATTGGTCTCTCCATCCACTATATACTTTATAGGATCGCAAATGCTTTAGAATAGAACACGCAGGCCAACCTAACCCTAACCGCGCCGCCAGCCCTGCTCCCCCGCCCGCGCCGCCGCCGAAGGAAACCGTCGGGCGAAGCCCGTGCGGCGGACGGTGGCGGCGGGGCTCTCGCGCTCGCGCGCGCACGCGTGGTCCAGCTCCGGGTGGCGCCGCCGATGATCTGGGGCAGCCCGGCCATGGTGCGGCCGGCGCGGAGACCTCGAAGGCCGTCCCTCTCGCCTCCCCTCCCTCAAGCCTGCAGCGCCCCTCGAGCGGTTCCGTCGACGGCCTGGTGCGGGGCGGTACCGCAGGATGGTGGGCGCGGGGCTGGTGGCGGTTGGCGGCGGGGGTGTCCGCGTGCTAGGCTCTGGTGGCGGCACGACCTGCTGCTAGGCGGCAGGGCTCGTAACTTGAGCTCGGAGGCGGACTACGCAGGCGGCTCGGCGTCTTGGTGGCGGTGGCGCCTTTGGCTTGGCTCCCGGGCGGCGCGGCCTCCTCTGTCCTTGGCGACGGGAGGCGGTGGTGCTAGGGACCGTCGGCGGCAGGGCTCCCGGTGGCGGCGGATGCGGACCAGGAGATCTTTCCCCTCCCGCAAACGTCCCTGCTGGGAGTCGTTTCACAGCGTCGGTGCTGCGAGACATCAGAATAAAGGAGGTGGTCCTAGGGTTTCCATAGCGCGAGGACGAAGATCTGCATGATGTAGGTCCTCTTGGATCTGGCCGAAGTGACGGGTTCCGGAAGGCTCCGCCGGTGATTTCCTTTGGGCATATGCCTGGAGATTGCTGGATCGGGTGGGATTCGGTCGCAACGCAAAAAGTGACGTGAAGCTCTGCTCTGTTGCCATCATGGGCAAATCCATGCTGAAGTCAGATGTGAGAAAGTCATGAAGGCTGAGATTGGAGGATTTGCAATGGTGATTGGAGTCTTTGCGTCGAGGAGGAACTGGCTCGGAGTTTCTGGAATTGTGGCAGCAGCATGTTAGCGGGGGTGACAACACAGGTGAAGTTCAAAGTCCTACCTTTCTGGATGAAAATCCAAGGCCTGGCCTTAATTGGTTGTGTCTGGCAATGATCTTGCTGAAGACATTGTTTTGAGAGCGGGAGCTATCTTCAGGGTGAAAGCCCAAGGTCTAGCCTTTTGGTTGTGCCTGGCACTGACTCCTTCTTGAAGGTGGTGCTTTTGAAGAATTGGACATCATGTGTTGGCTTGGTGGTGGTTGTGCTGCTGCTGCAAGGATTGTAACTATATAGCGGGATTTTTCTTTTTATTTCTTCTCTTTTTGTTTTGGTTGGCTGAGTGCATCCGTATTGCCTTTTGAACAGTGTGTAGTTGCAGAGGCCGGGTGTAATTGGTATCTTCTTGATATTAATATATTCTCCTTTTTCAAAAAAAATATACTTTATAGGAGAGTTCCATCGGACCGGAATGGATGCTGAGAGTGTACATATACATATGATCATCTTGATAATTTCCCGTCGCTTTCAACCCAGTCCAGTCCACCATGACTGCCGCTCTATCTAGCGAGACCGACCCGATTCGTATAAAGGATGGAGTTATAGCCGGCCTCTGCGTCCCTGCGTCTGCGTGCACTTCGTGTTGAGTGGTGCAGGAGGATCGGGGAGGAAGGGTTGGGTTGTGGAGGAGCCATGGGGTCGTTAGGGAAGGAGGCGGCGGGGCAGCGGGTGGTGCTGGCGGTGAACGGCGAGCGGCACGAGGCGGCCGACGTCCACCCGTCCATGACGCTGCTGGAGTTCCTCCGCACGCGGACGCCCGTCAGGGGACCCAAGCTCGGCTGCGGCGAAGGTGAGCACCACCCCCGACAGCTCCATCGATTCATCTCCAGTACCTAGCTTGTTCAGTAATCAGTACAGTACGTACTATAGCTAGTTCGTTTCCGTGAGAGAGAATCTTTTGCTGAATGTTGATGTCTCGATGTAAGAAGTATCCATGTCTGTCGGTGCTTGTAGATTTGGGACTGGCGATTTTTTTTGGGGTCAGCCCACCCTTTAAAACAGTCCGATGTGAATTGGACGGTTGGATTGTCTTCTTCCATTTTTCAATTCTCCTTGTTCATCTTCCTTAAAATCGCCAGCGATCATCGGTCGAAGATCCTACTCCGTCGTCTGTGGCCTACGAGGCTCCTCCTTCTCGCCCAACCCTTCCCTCTACCTCCCCTCACAGTCATGCTTGTTGAAGTCCCCGCCCTTCCCTCTACCTCCCCTCACAGTCATGCTTGTTGATGTCCCCGACCATCCCTCTAAGCCCTGCCGATCTCTAGTTTCGGCATAGACAAGCCCTAAGATAGACATTGAGGTTGATGCTTCCCCGACGAACGTGCACCTCCTTTCCAAGGACCCTTAGATAGACACTGAGGCTGATGCTTCCCCGATGAGCCAATGCCCTCTTGCTTTGTGCGTCTCCTTATTCCTTTCCAAGAAAAATAGACCGGTCTGAATTTGAAATTTAGTCGACTCATGTCCAACTAAAATGTTTAGATTCAAGCCATGTTTTCTAGTTCGAAATTCATTTTATTTTATATTGCTATGTAATGTTTCGTAGGGTTATTTCTTGTCTCAAAGTGTGCCATACTTTTATATTTTATATCAACAAATAAATTGTTATTAATTCAGAATGAATATGCCGGTTCATATTAAACATTACATAATTTTAAAACAAGAAAGAAAAAACAACAAAACATCATCTAATACTTGTTCACCTCAACGTTACCCACTTGTCCAATTGTTTCTATGTACTACCTCCGTTTCAAAATAACTGTCGTAGCCTTAGTACAACTTTGTACTAGAGGTAGTACAAAATTGAGACAGTTATTTTGGAATGGAGGGAGTAGTTACTAAACACATATCTCCTAATGTTAATCGACTGAATTACCCTCTTTTGCAACGAGATTCAAACCAAAAAGGGAAAATGGAAATAGTTCTAATAAAGGAAACTCACATATCATGTTCTTCTCCAATATGACTCTTACTCAAGTCTCCAATAAACTCAAGAACATATTCAAATAAATTATGAAAATAGAAAATTAAATCAAAGAATTTATCACACTAATTCTTTTAGGGGAATTAGAGACTTACTTGCTAGAGGTTGTGAGTGCGCGTCAAGCCATCCAGATTCAAATCTTAGCTTCAGCTATGGTCGGCTCGAATAAAACCGAGGGTTTCAGCGAGGGATCATTCCCCCATTGGCAACATTTTTTGGATGCCCATTTTGATCAATCAAGATCTAACGGGTCAGGAGCTCCCTTGGCATAGTTGGGTACATATCAGCTCTGGCAGCATTAGATATTTTCCGTGCGCCGGCGAGCCCGCCACCCGGCCACCGGGAGCTCCTTCCTCACACGGTCTGAGTCTCACCGCCACCACGACACCCTTTCTCACCTTCACCAGAGCGCCTCCCCGACGTCATCTACCCCCTCCAGAGCTCCTGCCTCTTCCCCGATGGGCGACGGCGCTCGCCGCCGGCCCAAACCCGTCCCTCACCAAGCGCCCACGCGCGGCGCTCATCCCGGTCTCCGAGCGCTGCGTGGAGCTCACGCGCGCCCCGCTGGTGGACATCGGTCCGCCGTCTCGAGAGACACCGGGACGAGGTACGCGATATCATACACCATGGGCACAGCTTGATGCGGATGCACGTAACCCGTTCGACGATTTGCGCTCGCTCGGCCGTCGCCCTGAGTTCGAGCTGGAGGGCGCGTGGGCGGCGGCCAGGCGCTCGTAGACGGTGTGCGGTAGACGCTTTGCCCGCGGTTGTGGTTGGCTGAGGGCAGCAGTACTAGTTTTAGCTGATGACTTCTAATTATGTACGTAGTAAGACGAACATAGGGGTTGCTTGCGGTGATTGAGTGCATAATCAATTCTATCATAGTCACTCATGTGCTAGCATCTATGTTGAGCCTAAGACCAACATGGGGATTACTTATGAGAACTGTTGAGAAAATCGCTAACCGGTAGCTGCTCAGGTTTCTGGCGAGTAGGGGATTAATCGGCCAATTTATCAGGTTATAAGCTACTCGGTGATCCTACGATCAGCGATTAATCGGCCAGTGAACTGGTTAATCAATTGATTTCTTGAACAGGGCTCATGAGTTATGATTAGCCCTGCTGTGCATAAATCGTTGATGCAAATTGGGGGTGATGCTTGATTGATTGAAATTTCAGTATACTGGATAGATAATGTAATACTGCCACTAAATGTTTCTGAATAACTTAGTGCTTTAGCTGGGAGGCAATTCATCAGACTCCATACACGGATGTGAAGTACTTCAGTGCATTGCTTGACGTTTTGTGTTTTGAGTGGTTGAAATTAGGGAAAAAAGAAGGTGATGCCATACATGGATGGATATTATTTCATGATAAAATTTAACTATGTACTTGAATTCAAATTGTTGTGTTTGAAAATGTGAATTTGAATACGCTTCAATTCTATGTGTTAAAAATAGTTATATTTGGATTTTGTGATGTCAAACGTAGAGTAAAACATGAAGTACGGTATATGTGAAAATACGGGGAGAACAAATATGGGTTGTTGCTGTAGTTTTAGCCACTATTTTGTGGCTCGGGAAATAGGGGGAGACCCCATTTAGGATTTAGGGGCTCTGTTTTAGGGGTAACTGCTGGAGATACTTTCTACATGCATCCCAAATTACTCTCTGATTTGCTATTGTTAATTTTTTCTGTTTGGTGATAGGTCCCATATGCAACTAACGATATTGGAAACTTTGGCTCATGTTTCGATTTGCAATTACTTTAGCCCTATCAAAATATACTTTGCTAACTAAATGTGCAATTTGCCAATTTTAGTAGTAAAAAAATGTTCACTAACAGTTTGAATCATTTTGAGTAGAATTGAACAATTGATTATTCTTTCACACAACTGGTTATTTGATAGATCTTACAATCACTTCACTCACCAATGTTTGTATCTTGGGATTTATATTTACACATAAACGGTGCGTTTAGTGTGAATTTTGCGAGATTTACAGATTTGTCTTCGGTCTCGGTTGATTCATAGCCGGTGCATGTGTTAACTCATTGCCGGCATTGTTTTCTTATTTAAAATGTCAAATTACTGCGTGCAGGTGGATGTGGTGCATGTGTGGTCCTTATCTCCAGGTATGACCCGACCACCGACAATGTGACTGAGTTCTCAGCGAGCTCATGCCTGACACTCGTCGGAAGCATCAACCACTCCTCGGTGACCACCAGTGAGGGCATCGGCAACACCCGCGATGGCTTCCACCCGATACAGCAGCGCCTATCCGGCTTCCACGCCTCCCAGTGCGGCTTCTGCACTCCCGGCATGTGCATGTCCATCTTCTCTGCCCTCGTCAAGGGCGACAAGCTTGGGGGCCCTGCCCCACCACCGGGATTCTCCAAGCTCACTTGCTCCGAGGCCGAACATGCAGTTTCCGGCAACCTGTGCCGTTGCACCGGCTACCGGCCCATCATCGATGCCTGCAAAAGCTTCGCCACCGACGTCGACCTCGAGGACCTTGGCCTCAATTCCTTCTGGAAGAAAGGCACAGACCGCGCTGACGTAGGCAAGCTGCCGGGGTACTCCAGCGGCGCAGTCTGCACCTTCCCTGAGTTCCTCAAGTCCGAGATCAAGGGTCAAACGAATGATGGTCCAGTGGTGATTGCCACTTACAATGGCTGGTACCATCCCAAGAGTATCCAGGAGCTCCACAGCCTCTTCGATTCTAACTGGTTCGACGAAAACTCAGTCAAGATTGTCGCCTCAAACACCGGCGCCGGAGTGTACAAGGATCGAGACCTTTATGACAAGTACATCGACATCAAAGGTATACCGGAGCTTTCGGTCATCGACAGGAGCAGCAAGGGGGTGGAGATCGGGGCAGCCGTGTCCATCTCCAAAGCCATTGAGGTCTTTTCCGACGGCACTTTGGTGTTCAGAAAGATCGCTGATCACTTCAGCAAAGTGGCCTCGCCGTTCGTCCGCAACACGGCGACCGTCGGCGGGAACCTGATCATGGCTCAGCGGCTGCCATTCGAGTCAGATATTGCCACCGTTCTTCTTGCTGCGGGTTCAATGGTCACAATCCAGACAGCTTCCAAGATGCTGCGCTTGACGCTGGAGGAGTTCTTGGAGCAGTCTCCCTGTGATGCCAAGACCATACTGCTCAGCATATTTGTCCCGGATTGGGGTTCAGGCGTCATCTTTGAGACCTCTCGCGCAGCTCCAAGACCGTTTGGCAATGCTGTGTCTTATGTGAATTCGGCATTCCTGGCAAGGACTTCAGAGGATGCTGCATCAGGGGAGCTCATAATTGAGGGTATCTTCCTGGCATTTGGAGCTTACGGTGTCAATCATGCCACCCGGGCTCGGAAGGTTGAGGAATTCTTGAAGGGAAAACCAGTGAGTGCATCTGTGATACTTGAAGCGGTTCGGTTGCTGAAAGATGTTATCTCGCCGTCAGAAGGCACCACACACCCTGAATACAGAGTCAGCTTGGCTGTCAGTTTCTTGTTCAGTTTCCTTTCTTCACTTGGTTACAACCTGAATAAACATGCAAAGGCTATTGCTTCCAATGAGTCATTTCCTGAGCCATCACCCGAGAAGCATGATGAGGTTGCCAGCGATGACTTGCCGATTCGCTCAAGGCAAGAACTGGTTTTCAATGATGAATACAAACCTGTCGGCAAGCCGATTACGAAAGCCGGGGCAGAGCTGCAAGCTTCTGGTATAGTCCTAAACACTTAGTCCTATGTTTAATACAAGTGTTTCAGTGGATTAGTTTGCGCTATAGCTGTGTTTGTACTAGATCCGGCACTTGAATTTCTAGCTTTCCATTGTTTGAGCTTCTTACAGAGTTTACTGTTATATACTCCCTCCGATCCATAAAAAGTGTCGCTCATTTTATACTAAGGTAGTACAAACTTTGTACTAAGTGGGCGACACTTTTTATGGATCGGAGGGAGTAACTTATATTTTCTTCTGCATAGTTCAAATCAAGATGTGTTGTTATTTCTTTTGAAGACCCAGATCATTTGGTAGCTATTTTTGTACATTAGTTCATCAATGCAGGGCCATCTTATATGCTTTATCCCTGCACTTCAATTTCGAAACATGCACTTGACAATATTCTTGGTTCTCGTTCAGGGGAGGCTGTGTATGTTGATGATATCCCATCTCCCAAAGATTGCCTATACGGAGCATTTATCTACAGCACACACCCTCATGCCCATATAAAAGGTGTCAGCTTCAGATCATCGTTGGCTTCAAAAAAGGTCATCACAGTTATCTCCGTGAAGGACATTCCAGCTGGTGGAAGAAATGTTGGATCCAGCTTCCTGATGGGAGAGGAAGCACTTTTTGGTGATCCGATTTCTGAATTTGCTGGTCAAAATATTGGCATTGTGGTACTTACTTCTGAACCCCTTGAACTCAATTTCAGGAAAATGCATAGCCAGTAGTAGTCTATTTTTACACTGAATTTTAAGAGGACATTCAAAATTATCACATCATGATGTTCCTTGCCATCACTCAGATAGCTGAAACACAGAAGTATGCCTATATGGCAGCAAAGCAAGCAGTCATTGAGTATAGCACCGAGAATCTTGAATCGCCAATTCTAACAATAGAGGATGCCATCCAACATAACAGCTACTTCCAGATTCCCCCATTTTTGGCTCCCCAGCCAGTTGGGGATTTCGACCAAGGGATGTCTGAAGCCGATCACAAGATCTTATCAGGAGAGGTACATACTTCAGTTTATAGAATGCTGCATTCTTAGTTTCAGACAAGGCCCCAGTATTGACACATGGTATATTTTGTTAATTTCCGACAGGTGAAACTTGAATCACAGTACTACTTCTACATGGAGACGCAGACCGCATTGGCCATCCCTGACGAAGATAACTGTATCACCGTCTACTCCTCGACGCAGCTACCCGAGATCACACAGAATGTTGTCGCAGACTGCCTCGGGATTCCCTACCACAATGTTCGCATCATTACCAGGAGAGTTGGAGGTGGCTTTGGTGGGAAGGGAATGAAAGGAACCCATGTAAGTGTGCCACTATATAACCAGATTCAGATAAGAATTTTAGGGGATATTCATTTGGTAGAATCTGATAATGGAGAAACTGTTTTGTGTTTTTCAGGTTGCATGTGCGTGTGCACTAGCAGCGTTCAAGCTGCGGCGCCCTGTCCGTATGTACCTCGACCGCAAGACGGACATGATCATGGTGGCAGGGCGGCACCCGATGAAGGCGAAGTACTCCGTCGGGTTCAAGTCGGACGGCACACTCACTGCGCTACACCTCGACCTCGGGATCAACGCCGGGATATCGCCGGACTTTAGCCCGTTGATCCCTGGTCCCACCATCGCTTCTCTGAAGAAGTACAACTGGGGCGCCCTGACCTTCGACATTAAGTTGTGCAAGACGAACGTGTCGTCCAAGTCAACGATGCGGGCGCCTGGCGACGTGCAGGGCTCCTTCATCGCGGAGGCCATCATCGAACATGTAGCGTCCGCGCTCAAGGTCGACACCAACACGATCAGGAGGAAGAACCTCCACAGCTTTGAGAGCCTCACGAAGTTCTACGGCAATGCCGCAGGGGACGCCCCGACGTACAGCCTCGTTGACATCTTTGACAAGCTGGCCTCGTCGCGGGACTACCGGAGCAGGGCGGAGGCAGTTGATCGGTTCAATGGCGGGAGCAGGTGGAAGAAGCGTGGCATCTCGTGTGTGCCGATCACCTACGAGGTGTCCCTCCGGCCCACACCGGGGAAGGTGTCCATCCTGAACGATGGCTCCATTGCCGTCGAGGTGGGCGGCGTGGAGATCGGGCAGGGGCTGTATACCAAGGTGAAGCAGATGACGGCGTACGGACTGAGGGAGCTCTGTCCCGACGCAGATGAGCTGCTGGACAAAGTGCGTGTCATCCAGGCAGACTCGCTGAGCATGATCCAGAGCGGCTTCACCGGCGGGAGCACCACCTCCGAGAGCAGCTGTGAGGCGGTCCGGCAGGCGTGTGCCATGCTCGTGGAGCGCCTCAAACCCATCAAAGAAGGCCTCGACGCCAAGTCCGGAGCTACGGCGCCATGGAGTGCCTTGATTACCCAGGCGACTATGGCGAGCGTGAACCTGTCGGCGCACGCCTTCTGGACGCCCGACCCAGCCTTTGTAAAATACATCAACTACGGAGCCGGCTTCAGCGAGGTGGAAATTGACGTTCTCACCGGAACGACGACGATCCTGAGGAGCGACCTGGTGTACGACTGCGGGCAGAGCCTTAACCCGGCGGTGGACCTCGGCCAGGTGAGCTCGCCGCCGATCGACACAGACACTTGCTATTGCTGATGATCGTTGTAATCTGAGCTCTGTTCTTTGTTGATGGATCAGGTGGAAGGCGCGTTCGTGCAAGGGATTGGGTTCTTCACGAACGAGGACTGCGCGACGAACGCGGACGGACTGGTGGTGCACGACGGCACCTGGACGTACAAGATCCCCACCGTGGACACCATCCCCAAGCAGTTCAACGTGGAGCTTATCAGCAGCGCACGCGATCATAAGCGGGTGCTCTCTTCCAAAGCGTCCGGCGAGCCGCCGTTGCTGCTGGCGGCGTCGGTGCACTGCGCCATGCGGGAGGCCATCAGGGCGGCCAGGAAGGACTTCGCGGCAGACTCGCCGCTGACATTCCAGATGGACGTGCCGGCGACCATGGCTGACGTCAAGAAGCTCTGCGGCCTCGACGTTGTTGAGAGGCACCTCCAGAGCCTCTCCTCCGTCGCTGACAGCGCGGCCGAGAAGGCGTGATCATACTTGTATGTAAGTTGTGTATAAATGTTGGCATGTACTACTGCTGTAGTGCGACGAGGAAGGTTTGTGTGGGATGCTGTTGTGGTCTGTGGAGACAATCATAAGCTTGGGTTTTCATCTAACGGCATTCATGCAGGTGCTGCGATTCTACTTGTAGTAAAAAATTACTAAGGTGAAAACATCGTCAGTTCCTCTTACTTTGCCGTACCATGTCACATGCAAAATCATACCGTGCTTCATTATCTACAAACGAAAAGTTTTTTTTTTGAAATGGCAACAGTTTTTCTCTCGAATACGCACAAGCATGCGTATTATTTATTAACGGAAGTGCTAAAACACATGTACATGTGTTTTAAGTATGTCAAATGTACATGTGTTGAGCAGCGTTTTTTTTCTTTTTTTTGCGAATCGTTTTTTTGTGTTTTGTTGGGCTGGTTTGATAGTTAATCGTTATGTGCTTTCTCCCCCCGGTGCCCACTGTTTTTTGCTGGGCCGCGCGTAGTGAACCGTTGGGAGAGCTGGTTTTATTGTTTTTTTAGCGGTTTTGCTAAAAATCATGTGCATGCGTTTTTACTATGTCGCATGCAGGTCCAGGTCGGTTGGATCCCGCTTTGATTTAATTTTCGTGCAGAACGATCCCCTTCTTATTTCTTGCCCCGAGCGATCACTTGTTTCACAGACTAGGTTTCTCTTTCGTTATTTGTTTTTTTTTGCCTGGGTTCCCAGCGTTCCAGTTCCTAGCGTTGTCACTATATTTGTTTCTATTTTATTTTTATGGGAAATGTGTGGGGAGGGGTTGAAAATTTCAATGAGTGACTTGCCACCAGCTCGCAATTGGGGCAGAGGATGGGGGGGTGGGGAGGGGTTGAAAATTTCAATTTTTCGGTCTAGTTGCAAGTCGATCACCGGCACACAACTGGGCCTTTGAATTTTTCATTTTGTGGTCTAGTTGCAAGTCGACGTCCGACTCGTAACTCGAAGGGTCATGCGGGTTGACTTAAAAAAATCACTTTAGTTGCAAATCGACCACCGAATTGCAACCGAGATTGTTTTTTCATTTCCCGCTCTAGTTACAAGTTGACAACCCACTCACTTGCAATTGGGTTTTCAGTTTTTATTTTCGCTCTAGTTGCAAGTCGACTAACGACTCGCGACCGAGGGTCGACATTTTCATTTGTACGCTCCAGTTGCAAGTCGACTACCAACTTGCAACTAAGGTTTGACTTTTTATTTTTCGCTCCAGTTGCTAGTCGACCACAGACTCGTAACTGGGGGTTTGTTTTTCATTTTTCATCCTAGTTGCAAGTCGGTCATCGACTCGCAACTGAGCGGGGGTTCATTTTTCATTTTCCACACCCAGTTGCAAGTTAACCATCGACTGGCAACTAGGAGTCGGCCTTTTTATTTCCATTTTAGTTGCAAGTCAATCACTGACTCGCAACTATGTGGTGACTTTTTTCATTTTTCACTACAGTTGCAACTCGACCACAACCTCGCAACTGAGGGGTTGAATTTTAATTTTTCACCTCAGTTGCAAGTCAACTACAGACTCACAATTGTGGGGTTGACTATTTCATATTCTACCTATGTTTCAAGTCGACAACCAACTTGCAAGAGGTGGTTCAATTTTTTCATTTTTCCACACGAATTGCAAGTCGATCACCAACTTGCAACTGTAGGTTGTCTTTTCATTATTCCACACCAGTTGCATTTCGACCACTATCTCGCAACTTTGGGTTGACATTTTATTTTTACCACTAGTTTCAAGTCGATCAACGACTCGCAACAATGGTTTGACATTTTCATTTTTCCATAACAGTAGTAAGTCGACCACCCATACTCAATTGTGGGTCGACTCGACTCGCAACTAGATGCGACTTTTCATTTCTCCGCTCTAGTTGCAAGTCGACCACGCCAATTGAAATTCAATCACCGATTCGCAACGAGAGGTTGACTTGTCGCTATTTTCACCACACACCTCAGTTGTGAGTCCATCACCGACTCGCAACTAGGGGATGACTTGCTTGTATTTTCCAACACCCAATTGCAAGTCGACCACCGACTCGCAACTGAGTTTGACTTGATGTTTTTTTCCATCACCTAGTTGCGAGTCGACCACCGACTCGCAACTTGGTCTGACTTGTTTTATTTTTTCAACACCTCAGATGCGAGTCGACCACCGACTCGTAACTGGGGATGATTTGTTGCCTTTTTCTCCCCAAACCCCAATTGCGAGTCGACCAACGACTCGCAACTGGGGGATGACTGGTCGCTATTTTCACCACACACATCAGTTGCGAGTCCTCCATCGACTCGCAACTGCGGGATGACTTGCTTGTATTTTTCCAACACCCAGTTGCAAGTCGTCTACCAACTCGCAGCTAGGTTTGACTTGATGTTTTTTTTCATCGCCCAGTTGCGAGTCGACCACCGTCTCGCAACTGAGGATGGCTTGTTTTTTTCCAACAACCAGCTGCGAGTCCATCACCGACTTGCAACTGGGGATGACTTGTTATTTTTTCCAACACCCAGTTGCGAGTCCACCACCGACTCGTAGCCGGGGATGACTTGTTGCTCTCCTCACACCCCAGTTGCGATTCCACCACCGACTCGCAACTGGGGATGACTTGTTGCTCTCCCCACGCCCTAGTTGCGGGTCCACCACCGACTCACAACTGGGCGATGACTTGTTGCATTTTTCTTCCCACGTCCCAGTTGCGAGTCGAACACCAACTCGCAACTGGGTTTGACTTGTTGTTTTTTCCATCACCCAGTTGCGAGTCGACCATCGATGGGCAACTGGGGTTTTATTTACCATTTATTTCATTTCCACCCATAGCATTTCCATGTCACCCATTTTGTTAGTCGCAACTAGGGTTGATTACAAGTCCACCGACTCACAATTGAAGGTTATTTTTTCTTTTTCCTTTTTAGACTCATTTATGTGAGCCGACTACCAACTTACAAATTGTATAACACTAGTTTTTTCCAAATTTTGTTCACAAATTGTTGTGTGTAGAGTTTGTGTATGGTGTTTTTTAAGGAAAAAATAGCAACTTAAGACAATTTCTATTTTTTTAGCCTCCATTAAGTGCACTCACTATTTGAAATTTGGGGAAGAGAGACACGTGTCGGGCAAGACGGGGGCGTGCAGCTTAAGACATTAAGTGCACTCACTATTTATTTTTTTCTAAATAAATTATCAATGTTTTTCATACTTTTTTAATATTTTTAAATAACTGTTTAACATTTTAAAATACTTGGTCAACATTTTTTCATATTGATTGTATATTTTTCTATATAATATTTCAATACAAGATCAAAATTTTCTTCATATGTGTTTCACAAGTTTTAATAGATGATTCACAATTTTAAATACATCATGAAAAATTCCATGTATGATTAACAATTTTTAAAAACATGATTAACATTTTTTTGATAAATATTTTCATATATTTTGACATTTTTCGTATATATGATAAAATAATTCGTTACATATTTAATATTTCTTTTAATACTTTATGAACATTTCCTTAAATAGTATAATGAATTGTTTCATACATAATTTATTTTTTGTATACATGAGAAACCTTTTTTCTATGTGCATTTAATATTCTTATCATGAGCAATTAATATTTTTATATATTATGTAAAGTACTCTTAATATATATATTTAGATTTTAAATAAAAATAATATAAACAAAAAATAAAAAACGTTTTTTAGAAAATAAAACAATGAACGTGAAGTAAAAAAAAGGAGGCTGCAACCTACCGCTGGGCCAGCCCATCTTAAAACGCGCCTAATAAACGAGACGAGCGGTTGCTTCTCAGGTTTTTATTTATGCGCGACAAAAAAAAACAGAAAAACTGGACAAACAAATAATGAAGGCTTGTTTTTCTGATTAATTTGTGATAAGATCATAGTACATGTGACATATATGTGTTTTAGACAAACCCATTCATTAAATAAGGGGAAAGATTTCTTGAGTTCCACCATTACAATATTTTATTTACAGTTGGGTTTATCCAACGCCACCCACGCAATATAAGAGCTAACTGACTACTACTCAATCGCCCATGAGAGGCCGCCGCCCCGAAGCAGGGGACTCCAAGTTATATGGCAACAAATGAAAATTTATATGGGCATGAGGGGAGTCCACGTAGTGCATGAGATTATAGAAGGCATTGTAGCTTGTAGGTGTTCTCCAACATTTAACTCAACAGTTTTTCTTTTTGTGAAGAACTCTTACAGGGCTTTATATTCCATTCTCTATTAATAGAGTTTGCCGATGGGGGCATCCAAAAAAATTCGAGAGAGCGGGTCAACCATGCCTTAGGCGACTGGGAGGCGATCGTGAAAGCGATTGACACACATTGCTAGGGTTAGGGTTTTCGCGTGCGTGCAAGTTTCTCCGGCGGCGGTAGTCTGCCGAGGAGGCAGCAAGTCTTTCGACAAGGCTTGTGGGATAGTTCTGGTGGAGATGGAACTGACATGTCAGTTTTTTACTGATTCGATATCGGATCACCCGTAGACGCCGAGGTTGTGAGTGGTAGCAAGGTGTGCTCGCATCGGCAGATTAACATTCATGATTCTGAACGGGTGGTGCATTGAGCCTGGGTTTTACACCATGTATGCTAAGATTAAGCACATTGGGGGGGGGGGTATTTTCATTGTCCACTTGGGCAGCTAGGGGGATTGGAAACATGCACCCCCTCAACAATGGCCCATGGCAATTTGACTTCGGTGTCATTGTGATCAAGAACTATGAATGATGCTACAAAGCCTTTAGAGATGGTGTTTGATACTACTGAGGTGTGGGCTAATTAGAATTACTGATCTGCCTTTGGACAAAAGGTTGGAGGATTTTGGCAATGCCTTAGGTGATTCGCTAGGTGAAGTGGCTAAAGTGGACGTGGAAAAGGATGGATATGCTAGGGGTAAACACCTCAGATTAAGTGCAAAATTCCCAGTTTATGAGCACCTTGTGAGGGTATTCTTTCTGAAGAAAACACCGAAGGATATTGAGGGCACATGGTTTGATTTGACCTATGAGAAGGTGCATCATTTTTGTTTCGATTGTGGCAGGTTAGTTTAGGAGGAGGATCGGTGTCAGCCCTCGGTGGACAAGAGATTCCAGTGGGGAGAATGGTTGCGTGCCTCCCCTACCTGAAGATCATCATAGAATGCTTACAAGGCAAAGCAGGAGGCGCTAGGGAGTAATATGAGTCATGGCAGCTCCGAGTCATGTGATAATGAAAATGAGAGGCAACTAATTACCTCGGTTAGGCCTTGTTTGGTTAGCAAACTTTCCACGTGGATGATGGCATGGAAGTGATAATGGCTTATTGCCCTTCGTTGGTTACCCCAAGTGGAAGGTGAGATGTAGGATAGCAGTAAATTTCCCTTGGTGAAGATGTCAAGGTTGAGTATCAAACCAGTAGGACTCCGATAGTGATAAGTAGATGGCAAGGAAACAATGACACCGTTTTAGACAAAAGTTGCTTCCTTGACCTGGACCTGCACACGACACAAATAACTTTGCTCCCAACGAAGTTCAGAGAGGTTATCAATCTCTCCGCCTTGTTGTTTACAAAGGATCAAACGCAAGGGATAATGATAATGGTGATAACAGCTAGAAAGTAAAAACAGGAAATAAATTGAGCGTGTAAACAACGATGAGGATATGGACCGGGGTCCCGTGATGTTCAGTAGTGATGTCTCTCTCCCAAAAGACGATTAAACTTCTATGCGAGATAAACAAATCACAGCTGGGCAATTGACACGCTTAAAAAGCACCGCAATGCTAACTATGCTACAAAGAAAGGACGAGGCTCAAAAGCATGGACGGTACGCCAAAATAAGTAGACCGAAATCCAACTGCATCTACTACTAATCATCCACCTTGAGATATCTATCCAGAACATCTCGTTGGTATTAAGTTGCGAGCCCCATCCAAAGTGTAAACCCAAAGCAACAGACAACTGTATTAAAAAAACTTTGCGTAAAGTAAACAATCCTTGCAACCGCGGTTACAAGCACCGTTGTTTTCCCCCTTGTGGCAATAGCACATCCCCTAGACTCATGTTTCTGTCACTCAAGCTAGTCATCAGGGGGCATGAACCCATAATCGAGCATAACGTTCCCTCTTGGAGTCACTACCTACTACTTGGTGATACGTCCAAAATGTATCTATAATTTCTGCTTGCACCATGCATCTTTTGTGTGATATTGCTATGATATTGATGCACTTCCATACACTTTTGATCATATTTGTAACTCAGTGCACCCCAGTGCCAGTTCCTGTTTTCTGCTGTTTTTGTATTTCAGGTTTTCCCATTACTTAAAGTACCAGAAAAATTCCGGGAAAATATAGGAAAAATCAGCGTACAGGAAGCTTCGGGGAGAGCCCAAGTGGGGCCAGAGGGGAGCCAGGAGTGGCCCAGGCGGCCACCTGGCGCGGCCACCCCCTAGGCCGCGCCAGGGGGGGCCTGGGGCCCCTGGTCCACCTCTGGCTGCCCCCCTTCGCCTATATATCCCTCTCGTCCCGAAACCCTCGAGGACATAACCCTTTTTTCGCGATCTCTCCTCTGTTCCGCCGCCTCCGCGCTTCCAAGATCGGGAGCACCAGGAGCCCTCTTCCCGGCACCCTGCCGGAGGGAGGAACCACCTCCGGGAGCTTCTCCACCACCATGGATGCTTCCCGGATGAACCGTGATTAGTCCACCATGGACCATGGGTCCATGATCAGTAGATATGTGATGTTCTCCTCCCCACTTTGTTCTTCATGGTTTGGACTCGTGAGCTGCCCTACATGATCGAGGCACATATGTAATCTTTCTGTTGTTGCTATGCTGAGTTTGCTGGGATCTGATGGATTATGAGACTATGTTCAGATTGTGTTTGAGTAATATATTTGATTCTCCTCTTTTATATTTATGTTCTTGAGTAATTCTTGCATGTTCTCCGTTGCTGTCTATTGCTTTGGCCAAGTAGTAGGTAGTGACTCCAAGAGGGAGCGTTATGCATGATTGTGGATTCATGCCCCCCTGATGACTAGCTTGAGTGACAGAAACATGAGTCTAGGGGATGTGTTGTTTCCACAAGGGAGAAAACAACGGTGCTTGTACTTGCGGGTGCAAGGATTGTTTACTTTACGCAAAGTTCTTTAATGCAGTTGTCTGTTGCTTTGAGTTTACACTTTGGGTGGGATTCGCAACTTAATACCAGCGAGATGTTCTGGATAGATATGTCAAGGTGGATGATTAGTAGGTAGATGCCGAAGGATTTCGGTCTACTTGTCTTGGCGTACCGCCCATGCTTTTGAGCCTCTTCCTTTCTTTATAGCATAGTTAGCATTGGTTTGCGCACATAATCCTGTCAATTGCCCAGCTGTAATTTGTTTACCTCGCATGGCTATTTTATCGTCTTTTGGGAGAGAGACATCACTAGTGAACATCATGGGACCCCGGTCCATATTTCCAACACTTTTTACACCCACTATTTATTTTTCTGCTTAATTTCCTTTTCTGTTACTATCTCTATCATTATTATCCCGTGCGTTTGATCCTTTGTAAACAACAAGGCCGGAGGGAGTGACGACCTCTCTGAACTCGTTGGGAGCAAAGTTATCTGTTGTGTGTGCAGGTCCACGCCAACCGCCTAATTTCTGGCGTCGTTGTCACCTTCCTGTCGTTGTCGGAGTCCTACTGGAGACAATCCTTGGTATCTTCACCGAGGGAAATTGGCTGCTTTCTACATCTCAACCTTCCACTTCGGGTAACCAACGAGGGGTGAGAAGCCATCAAATCTAATTTCTGGCGCCATTGTCGGGGACTCCGAAGCGCAGCAAAAGAGTGGCCCCGCCATTCGCTAATTTCTAGCGCAGTTGCCATGGACTCTACTCTTCAAAATAGGAGAGTTGCACACTATCTTTTATCTTTGCTTTTTAGCCTTGTTAGTTTACCTTTCATTTTTTGCTTTAGTGTCCTTTATCAAAAATCAAAAAAATAGTTACCTTGCTTGCTGCTATTATGGGTTCCTCCGAGAACACCAAGTTGTGTGACTTCACTAGTCATAACAACAGTGACTTTATCTGCACTCCTATTGCTCCACCTGCCACTGCAGCACCTTCTTATGAGATTAAACCTGCTTTGCTGAACCTTGTTATTAAAGATCAATTCTCCGGTGCTGGATATGATGCTGCTTTGCACTTAAATAATTTTGTTGAGCTCTGAGATATGAAAAAGTACAAAGAAGTAGACGGTGATATTGTTAAGCTTAAGCTTTTTCCTTTCTCCTTGAGAGGAGGAGCTAAAATCTGGTTTCAATCCTTGCCTAGGAATAACATAGATTCTTGGGATAAGTGCAAGGATGCTTTTATTGGGAAGTACTACCCCCCAGCTAAGATTATCCAATTGAGGAGTAATATTATGAATTTTTAGAAATTGGATAATGAGCACGTTGCCCAAGCTTGGGAACGCATGAAATCTCTTGTTAAGAACTGTCCTACGCATGGTTTGACTACTTGGATGGTTATCCAAACTTTTTATGCAGGCTTGAACTTTACCTCGCGGAACTTGCTAGATTCGGCCGCAGAAGGAACCTTTATGTCAACAACGCTTGGTGCTGCCACAAAACTACTCGCTGAGATGATGACCAACTATTCCCAATGGCACACCGAAAGAGCTCCAACAGGTAGGAAGGTAAACTCTGTCGAGGAGATCTCCTCCCTAAATGAAAAAGTTGACTTGATTATGTCTCTACTTACCAAGCAATCTCCTATTGATCCTCACGATGTTCCTTTAAATTATTTGATTGCTCAAGATCAAGTAGATGTGAACTTTATCTCTAGAAACAACTTAAATAACAATGCTTATAGGACTAATTTTGGTAGCAATCCTAGACCGTTCCCCTCCAACAACTATGGGAACAACAACACTTATCCTAGCACCAAGAACTCCACTTTTGAACTAGAGAGTATGCTTAAAGACTTCATCACTACCCAAAAATCCTTTAACAAGAGTGTAGAGGAAAAACCAGACAAATTAGATAATCTCTCGTCGAAGGTAGACAATTTATCCCATGAAGTAGAATTGCTTAAAATTAGAACTTCTCCTCTTGAGGAGAGGAAGGTCACTCCTATGAACGCTATTCAAGTGCAAATTAATGAAAACATTAGGATGATGGCGAAACTTAAAGAGAGATGGGCTAGAGAAAAGGAGGAAGAAGGTAGAATTAAGAGCCTTCCTACACACCATACCGTTGCTACTATCCAAGTTGTTGAGGATATCCAAACTCTTAGCACCCAATGCACCCCTAGTCCCATAGGACCTATTAATGGTGATGCTATGACCTCAACCGTAGAAGAAGAAACTCCTATGACTATAGAAGCTACCAAACAAGTGGGCCTAAAGGACACCACTACCAATTTACTTGATACTAGTGACCTTGATTTTGATAATTGCACCCTTTCTATGTCTAGAGATCCCCACACTAGCACACTTAATCTTGCCTTCACGGAGCATATCACTAATGCTCTCATTAAAGCTAGGGAGGAGAAGCTTAGGGTAGAAGCCACCATACCTAGAAAGCTAGAAGATGGTTGGGATCTTATGATTAAAATTAAGTTGAATAACTTCTCTTTCTATGCTTTATATGATGTTGGAGCTAGTACCTCCGTTATGCCCAAAAGAATGTATGATAAATTTGAATTGAAACCTTTTGATCCTTGTTCTTTTGGTGTTCGTCTTGTCGATTCTTCTGTAAATAAACCTTTGGGGAAGATCGATGATGTTCTTATCATTGTCAATGAAAATTATGTTCCCGTTTATTTTACTATTATGGACATTGAATGTGAACCTTCTTGTCCAATTATTTTGGGACGTCCTTTTCTTCGCACCGCGGGTGCTGTCATTGATATGAAAGAAGAGATTATAAAATTCCAATTTCCTCTCAAGAAAGGGATGTAACACTTACCTAGAAATAAAATTAAGTTACCTTTTGAGTCTGTTACATGGGCTAGTTATTTTCTTGATAAGACTTGATCTGTTTGCATCAAGCCTAGCTAATGGCTTTAAAGAAGCGCTTTCAGGAGGCAGCCGCAACGAATTTAGGTTTTCCTTTTTGTTTTTCTTCTGTTCTTAGTGGTCTTGATGATTTTTACTACTGTAGCAACATCATTGTATCTTTACTTTTCAAGCTTTGTGCCATTTATAGCCTCATATGACAAGGGAAGTGAAAGTTGTGACATGCTGTCCAGAAAACAGATTCTGTCCTCGTGACGGGAAAAATCATAGAAAAATCCCAGTTCATGTTTTTGAGCTGAATTTTTTACACAGCATGCTCTATACAATAACGGAACTTTTGTATGTTCTGGGTTTTTTTATTTTTATTGCATAAGTATCCCTAAAAAATTCTTTACTACCTGCTGGTCTGTTTTTTCACAGATTCTGCCACGTTTTATCTCTCCTAAATTTTCCAAACCTTAAGCTTTCTTTTTATTTGAAAAAACTTTTTGGCGATCTTGAGAAACAGTAGCTCTTCAAAAATATCCTTATTTCCAGTAGAGAAAAATTATTCTATTATGGGAACTAACCTCGCTAATCAGATTATGATGAGTTATGTATGATGAGAGTTTTCAAGTGTGCGAGGGAAGATGATAAAAGAAGATTCAGGAAGATCAAACGCTCAAGCTTGGGGATGCCCCCATGCATCCCCAATAAATATTCAAGGAGACTCAAGTGTCTAAGCTTGGGGATGCCCCCATGCATCCCCTTCTCCATCAACAATTATCAGTTCGTCTTTCGTTCCACTATATTTTTATCACTTCATGCGTTATGTGCTATGCTTGGAGCGTCTTGCTCTTTATTTCCTTTTTAGTTTTCTTTAGCTTTGCTTTCTGTTCATAAAGATTTAGAACCCAACTTTCTTTGTGTGGGAGAGAAACACACTCCACTTCACCCTAGAACACAACATAGGATGTTCATGCTTATCTTTGTTGTGTGTGTTCTTTATCTTTTTCATAGCTGCTGTCATGTTTAGCTCTTAGTTTTCATGCTTATCTTTTAAAAAAGCTTTTGTTTAGTTTGTTGCTGGAACTCTCTTGAGTTTTCATGTTTATCTTGTTTAGAGACTTTTCCTGTTGCACCGAGATTTGTGTCTTGAATTGAAGTAGGTAATTGAGGTTGCTATTCAATTGTAATAGTAACTTGCAATAGTTTTGAGGTATTGCCATGAGTAATGTTTGAACTTTTGGTGTCAAGAGCTTTAGCCTATTAGTGATAGATGTCGTATTTTGGGCAATCTGTGTTTATTTTCGAAAAACCTACAAAATTAGTTGAGAACTTTAGCTACTAGATGGATCACTAATCTTTGGAGGGATCGAATATTAGAGTACACTCACATACCATTAGTCGAGGATGCACAAGGATAACCAAACCCCCATACACTCCTCCTCGGGGTACTTGTCTCTTTGAGAACCTCCTAATTAGATTGAGAGTTACCGATAATAAGTGCATGAGTTCTTCGGACTAATGTGAGTATTCGAAAGTTGACACTTCCACCCAGCCATATTTTTCTAGCCTCTTCGGTACCGTGCATTGCCCTTTCTCACCTCGAGAGTTGGCGCATACTTCGCCGGTGCATCCAGATCCATGCACGATACGCTCTGTCATCATAAGCCTCATTATATCCTTCGTCAAAACAGCCACCATACCTACCTATCAAGGCATTTCCATAGCCTTTCCGAGATACATTGCCATGCAACATCCACCTTCTCATGACTTGATCTTCATGTCATACATGCCTTGCCCTAATCATTTCTACATGACGCGCTAGTATCATTGCATATCCTGCTACACTGGCAGAGGCATACATTTGCATACTTCATGATAGTTTCATTTTCTTTATGTTGAGTACTTTTGTAAAGTGTGAAAGATCTTCTATACTTCTTGTAATCTTACATTCTTAAGAAGTTGCTCCCCACTACTACCAATTCTCTTAACATGCACACACTCTACCTCATCATGCATGCCACATCACCCTCCACTACCATATTTCTCTCAACATGCAAGCATGCCACCTCATCATTCAACATGCATGAGAAAAACCCACCTCAATATGCCACTATGCATAATAAAAACCCACATACAACATGCATGCATTGGAATTTTTATTTTATTATGATATTTATATTAAATCAATATATTAGTTAAAAAGTTATTATTTCAAATATACATGCTTCATTTAACTAAACATTTTCACTTAAATATTTTGCAAAAAAGTTCCGCAACAACGTGCGGGGCATCATCTAGTATATAGAGTGTTGCCCCTAAAGTGAGGAAAAGATCCCAAAGAGGACAAAATCAAAAGATCCCAAAGAGGACAAGTGAGAGTTAAATAGAAAGAGCCATTGAGGCCACCAAAAAAATATAGAAACAATAGAAAAAAAGAGAAAAAGAGAAAAAGAAATAAAAAGAGAGAAGGGGGCACACTACTATTCCTTTTTGAGAGATCCACACTCGTACTCCTTATATCTTGTACTCCATAGAGATTATCATTCATGCATATAGCTATGTGGGGACCTTCACACTATAGAACTTGGCTTGTATATTCCAATGATGAGCCTCCTCAAATGAGCTCTAGGTCTTCTTGAGCAAGCAAGTTGGATGCACCCCCACTAGTTCCATTGGAGAGCTTACCTTAGCTCATATGTGCATCCGTTGCATGGCAATCCCTACTCCTCACATCATATCTATCATTTGGCTTTCTCTCGCCTATGATTGTCCTCATTGATGTGAGCCTTTCACACCTTATTTGTCTTCCTCCCCCATCATTTTTCTCTCTTTGCCATCCTAAGTGTCAACTTTCTTGCTTACGCTCATCCATTGCATGAGTGCTCAAAATATCGAAAGGGAGTGGATCATTTTGACTTGTACCTGGTTAGTGGTCTGGGGATGAGTCAAGATAAGATTCCAAAGAAGACCAAGTGTGAAACTTTAGTAGATTAAGTCTCAACAATAAAAACTATGTTTTACTCTCTCGTATATCCCTATCCCCTTTCTTGCACGCAAACATCATTTGGAGACATTCGAGTCACGGACAGCGAGAGCTCTTGCACCTTTATGTTCTTATGTTTTTTGTTACAATGCTAATATAGACTTGCATGTTATGACTTGAATTGAATTACATGCCTTGATTGCTTTACTTAAAAGTTCTTATATGGTTGGTAGCATGTCACCACAGAAATTATGCTTGTTATCATTTACCTACTCGAGGACGAGCAAGAATTAAGCTTGGGGATGTTGATACGTCCAAAACATATATAATTTCTGCTTGCTCCATGCATCTTTTGTGTGATATTGCTATGATATTGATGCACTTCCATACACTTTTGATCATATTTGGACTAATCTATTAACTCAGTGTACCCCAGTGCCAGTTCCTGTTTTCTGCTGTTTTTGTATTTCAGGTTTTCCCATTACTTAAAGTGCCAGAAAAATTCCGGGAAAAATATAGGAAAAATCAGCATACAGGAAGCTTCGGGAAGA
The DNA here is from genome assembly GCA_950022295.1 of Bromus sterilis. Taxonomy (NCBI): domain Eukaryota; kingdom Viridiplantae; phylum Streptophyta; class Magnoliopsida; order Poales; family Poaceae; genus Bromus; species Bromus sterilis. The sequence continues at coordinate 444,716,756 of OX465595.1, read as the reverse complement.
GCCCAAGTGTGGCCAGAGGGGAGCCAGGGGTGGCCCAGGCAGCCACGCCCTAGGCCGCGACAGTGGGGCCCCTGGTCCATCTCTGGCTGCCCCCTTCGCCTATATATCCCTCTCGTCCTGAAACCCTGGAGGACAGAACCCTTTTTTGCGATCTCTCCTTTGTTCCGCCGCCGCCGCGCTTCCAAGATCGGGAGCACCAGGAGCCCTCTTCCCGGCACCCTGCCGGAGGGAGGAACCACCTCCGGGAGCTTCTCCACCACCATGGATGCTTCTCGGATGAACCGTGAGTAGTCCACCTTGGACCATGGGTCCATGATCAGTAGCTATGTGATGTTCTCCTCCCCTCTTTGTTCTTCATGGTTTAGACATCGTGAGCTGCCCTACATGATCGAGGCACATATGTAATCTTTCTGTTGTTGCTATGCTGAGTTTGCTGGGATCTTATGGATTATGAGACTATGTTCAAATTGTGTTTGAGTAATATATTTGATTCTCATCTTTTATATTTATGTTCTTGAGTAATTCTTGCATGTTCTCCGTTGTTGTTTATTGCTTTGTCCAAGTAGTAGGTAGTGACTCCAAGAGGGAGCGTTATGCATGATTGTGGATTCATGCCCCCTGATGACTAGCTTGAGTGACAGAAACATGAGTCTAGGGGATGTGTGATGGCTTCTCGCCCCTCGTTGGTTACCCAAAGTGGAAGGTTGAGATGTAGACAGCAGCAAATTTCCCTCGGTGAAGATACCAAGGTTTGTCTCCAGTAGGACTCCGACAACGACAGGAAGGTGACAACGGCGCTAGCAATTAGGCGGTTGACGTGGACCTGCACACACACAACAGATAACTTTGCTCCCAACGAGTTCAGAGAAGTTGTCAATCCCTCCGGCCTTGTTGTTTACAAAGGATCAAACATACGGGATAATAATGATAGTGATAGCAACGGAAAAGTAAATAAAGCAGAAAATAAATAGTGGGTGTAAACAGTGTTGGAAATATGGACCGGGGTGCCATGATGTTCACTAGTGATGTCTCTCTCCCAAAAGACGATAAAATAGCCGTGCCAGGTAAACAAATTACAGCTGGGCAATTGACAGGATTATGTGCGCAAACCAATGCTAACTATGCTATAAAGAAAGGAAGAGGCTCAAAAGCATGGGCGGTACGCCAAGACAAGTAGACCGAAATCCATCCGCATCTACCTACTAATCATCCACCTTGAGATATCTATCCAGAACATCTCGCTGGTATTAAGTTGTGAATCCCACCCAAAGTGTAAACTCAAAGCAACAGACAACTGCATTAAAGAACTTTGCGTAAAGTAAACAATCCTTGCACCCGCAAGTACAAGCACCGTTGTTTTCTTGCTTGTGGCAACATCACATCCCCTAGACTCATGTTTCTATCACTCAAGCTAGTCATCAGGGGGCATGAACCCACAATCATGCATAACGCTCCCTCTTGGAGTCACTACCTACTACTTGGCCAATGCAATAAACAGCAACGGAGAACATGCAAGCATTACTCAAGAACATAAATATAAAAGAGGAGAATCAAATCTATTACTCAATCACAATCTGAACATAGTCTCATAATCCATCGGATCCCAGCAAACTCAACATGGCAACAGCAGAAAGATTACATATGTGCCTTGACTAGGGGGTGACCCCACGACTCCTACAGATAGGCCTACCCGGTGTCCCTGAAGATAGAAGGCCCATGAAGACCCGCCTGGACCCGCGTTGGCCCGCTAATTGGCACTGACGTAGGAGTCTGCGACTCACAAGGAAGGTGCGAAGACCTGTCGTACGGAGCAAGCTAGGGTTAGGAAAGATTACCTGTAAACGTGGATGAAATCCCCGAGACCTAGCCCAGTATATAAGGGCTAGGAGGGGCGACGCCAAAGGAATCTAATATCATCTATAACCCTAGCCTTGAGCGCTCCAGCCTTGGCATCCACTGTAATCGCATCTCCCTCATCAACAATATCGAGCAGGAACGTGTCCTCCTGTTTGCCGACAAGCTATCGTCCAACATGTGCTTCTCATGACTAACCCAGGGTCCCTGACCATGGGATTTTCCGGGGTTGATCCCCGTCAATTGGCGCCGTCTTTGGGAACTACACAGGTTGGGATCACGATCTCGGCGGTCCCGTCTCCAGCAAGCCACAACTCAAGGGCAAGGACCAGATCTAGCCCACTCGAAAGATTCAAGATCACAGCGAACATCTCTGCCACCCCATCAAGATCGCTCGGGCTACAGCTGTGCCAGGACCGATACTACGATAACGGCCAAGTGCAGCGTCAGCAGCGAAGGAATCGACGACCCAGAAGAACGGCGAGAAGCCTCTACGAAGGAATTCCACTCGATGAACCGCGACGCGCAGCGGAGGACTCGCAAATCTTTCGACAACCCACCGCCGCCCGGGCACCCGCCGCACATCAAGACGATGACTACGAGATCGAAACTAGTGATCAGCCAAGCAAGAAGGAATCGACGACCCAAAAGGCGCGCACGGGAGATCTACGGCGAGGCGCAACTGAACGAGCCACGTCACGCAGCCGTGCAACCGATGGCCACTCGACGACACGCCGTCGCACGAGCACCTGCCGCCAGACAGGACAGCGACTCCGAGACGCCGGTGGGCAAGTACTATGACCCAGATCGAAGGCCAGATGAATTCGCCAACCTCATCAAGAACCAAGATATGAGTCAAGGAATCAAAACTGACCCTCGCTTCCACGAACACCCGGAGGATCACGAGCAAATCTTCAGAATCTCAAGAAGGAAGAGGCACGCCGGATCTAACAAACTCACGGTTAGAGAGCAGCTAGCAGGACCCTGCACGATCCACAGCTTCGAGGATGACTGGGGACGCGTCAGGTCAGGTCACACTTTGGGAGACTGCCGCCTGTTCAACGAGCTAGCCGACGACCTTAAGAAGGAGAAGCAGAAAGAAGACAAGCGCAACCGGCGACTCGAACAATCGCCGCCCTCAAGCCCGGAAGGACGTCACAGCCCGCTGCAAAGACAGGTGCTCATGATCCAAGAGGGAAGGGTGCCGCAAGCACAACGCGAGGCCTACGCCCTGCAAGCCAGAGAAGCCGAGAGCATAAATATAGTCGAAGTCTACCAGCTACATGATGCGGAGACCAGCATCACGTTCTCACAGGACGACCATCCACCCGCAGTCCCAAGACCGGGGCACGCGCCCCTGGTGCTCGATGCACAAATCGGAGGGTACGACATGGATAGGGTCTTCATGGACGGAGGCAGCAGCATGAATATCATCTTCACCAGCACCCTGCAAAAGACGCTGATCCCACGATCAGTATGGAAGAAATCGAGCACCGTGTTACACGGGGTAGTCCCAGGAGAAGCAGACACATCCCTTGGAGTCGTCGAACTCGAAGTTTTCTTCGGCAACCGACGCAACTTCGCAAAGCACGTCCTCGAGTTCGAAGTACTCGACTGGCAATCGCAGTATCACGCCATATTGGGACGGCTAGCATTCGCGCAGTTCATGGCGGTTCCACATTACGCCTACCTCAAGCTCAAGATGCCAGGATCAACGGGAGTCCTCACGATCGACGGAAGCTTCATCAAATCAGATCAATGTGACCGTGACTTTCACAAAATCTCCGACACATTCGGAGCCGAACAAGAACTCAGAGAAATATCCATGGTGACGGACAAGAGTACCTTCCCATTGGTGAGCCGAAGCGAATCTAAGGAGTACGGACGCGACTTCAGCATCGACAGCGACACAGTCACTCACCAAGTGCACCCGACGGACCCGGACAAAACAGTCTGCGTGTACGCCTACCTACCAGAGGAGCAGGCGACGACTCTCGTTGCTTTCCTTTGAGATGAGTGGGAAATATTTTCCTGGTGCCCAGCCGACATTCCTGGAATACCGCGCGAATTCGCGGAGCACGCCCTACGCATCAAGCAAAACACGAAGCCGGTGAAGCAAGCTCTGAGACGATTCTCGGAGCCCAAGCGCAGAGCAATCGGAGAGGAAGTCAACCGGTTACTCGACGCCCAGTTCATCCGAGAAACGAAGAAAGCCACCTGGATAGCCAACCCAGTGCTGGTGCCCAAGAAAGACACGATCGTGCTGCGCATGTGTGTCGACTATGGACCAGTCAACAAGCATTGCCCAAAGGACCACTTCCCCCTGCCTAGAATCGATCAGATAATCGACTCGACAGCAGGGTGTGATCTACTTTCCTTTCTTGATGCCTACTTAGTATACAACCAGATCAGGATGAAGGAATAAGACGAAGAGCACACATCGTTCATCACCCCCTATGGCGTATTCTGCTACAGGACCATGCCCTTCGGGATCAAGAACGCATGTGCCACATACCAGCGAATGATGCATGCCTGCTTGAAAGAGCAAATCAGAAGAAATGTGCAAGTCTATGTGGACGACATCGTCATCAAGACCTACAAAGCATCCGCACTACTCGACGACCTGCGCGAAACCTTCGCAGCGCTCAACAAATACAGAATCAAACTCAACCCAAAGAAGTGCGCGTTCGACGTACCGGCGGGGAAGCTGCTCGGCTATATGGTCTCTGCCCGAGGAATCGAGGCAAACCCTGAGAAAGTACAAGCCATCGCCCGAATGCAAGAACCAACCGACATCAAAGGAGTACATCAGCTCACTGGAAAACTCGCAGCCCTAAGCCGCTTCATCAGCAGGCTGGGAGAACGCACGCTGCCTTTCTATCAACTGTTCAGGAAAGGAAAGAAATTCGAGTGGACGGAGGAAGCCCGCCAAGCATTCGCGGACCTGAAAAAGACACTCTCGACCCCACCAATCCTGGCGGTACACAAGGAACGAGAGAAGTTATACCTCTACGTGGCAGCACGTAACAGTGTAGTAAGTACAACGCTCGTTGTCGAACGCACAGAAGAAGGCAAGGTCCAGAGCATCCAGAGACCAATCTACTACCTCAACATGCTCCTGACCAAATCCCAGCAGCGATACCCGCATTATCAGAAGCTACTACTGGCCGTCATCATGACCTCAAGAAAGGTGTCCCACTACTTCGACGAACACCCTATCACAATCGTGAGCAGCGCACCACTCGCTGACATACTTAACCAAACCTGGAGCGACTGGACGAGTCGCCGAGTGGAACATTGAGCTCAGCCCACGGGACCTGCAGTTCAAGCACCCAACAGCCATCAAAGCCCAAGTACTCCCAGATTTCCTGGTCGAGTGGACGGAGGTTCAGACACCAGGCCCCCCAGACCTATCAAATTCATGGTCAATGTTCTTTGATGGGTCCAAGAGACAACAAGGAGCCGGGGCAGGAGTTGTGCTCATCTCCCCTAAAGGAACAAAGCTAAAATATGTCCTCCAGATCAACTTCAGTCACGCCTCCAACACCGAAGCAGAATACGAGGCACTCCTCCATGGCATGCGCATGGCCAAAACGTGCGGAGCCACTCGCCTCATAATCTACGGGGACTCCAATCTCGTCGTCCAGCAGACGATGAGAAACTGCGACGCAATAGCCGACAACATGGCGGCCTACCAGAAGCTCTACAACGCACTCGAAGGGTAAGTGCTAGGGCTTGCTTGACCCTTTGCATCATGTAAAAATTCAAAAGAAATTCAAAAAATGGGGAAAAGAAAAGCCCTGAGAAATTAATTCAAATGGCCAGATAAAAATATTTTTCCAAAAATCATTTGAACATTTGGAAAATTCCAATAAATGATGGTGATCGTTTTAAAAGTGGTTTGGGTACATTTCCATGCCCATGGAATTTTATAAAATTCAAAAGGTGCCTTGGAAATTAAATAATACCCCCAATTTGAATTGAAATTCAAAAAGTTTGAATTTCAAAAATGCTCAAAACCTAGGGGTGTCTTGCTTCTGGTCACCTAGGGTTTATAAAATTATTTGGGCATTTTTATAAAATGCTATGGTATTTTTTTCCAGAGCAAAACAAAAGTCAGAAAAGGAAAAAAGAAAAGAAATAGAAGAAAAAGGAAAAAAGGAAACCCAACCCACCCCCTACGGCCTCGGGCCCAACTAACCCTCCCCAGCCCAAGCCCACGTGGGGCTTGTCGTCTACCCCAAGCAGCTTGCTGTCGAGCATGCCGGGGGCGACGATTGCCACCACGACGTCGGCGGCCCTCTAGACCACCCCCTGCCCCTCCTACGTGTCGCGGAGACCACCTCACACCCGCTCAGCCCTTTCCCCCTTCCCTGTGGCTCGTCCCCTTCGTCTCCGGCGAGATCCCGTGAGGGCCCGAGCGCACCGGAGATCACCGACGAGGGCGAGCGCGGCCAACGACGCCTTCTAGCCGAACCATCTTGTCTAGAAGCTCCGCAAGCATCCTCTCCTTCGAGCTGCTCAATCAATTGAGCTCCGGAAGCCCAAGAACCGACGCCATATTCTCCGATTTCCGCCGGCCGCCGTGGACGTCGTCGCTAAATTCGTCGTCCTCGAGCTCTCCTCGGCCCCCTCGACTGCTCCATCAACTTTGGGGTGAGAATCCGCTCGATTCCCCCCTTCTCCTGCCTTGTTCCGAGCCCTAGGTCGACCTTCCACCTGAGCAGATCCACGGTCGCCGCACCCGCGTTGACGCCGGCGTTGCTGCGGTGCCTCTGAGGTCCCCCCGATGACGAAGATGGACGCGGGAGAGCGCGGGGCACGTTTTGGCGCAAGAGCCCTTTCCTCCCGTGGCCATTTGGCCAAGTCCGGCGAGCTCCCCGGCCGGCAACAGTAAAGTCCTGCGAGCCCGCCATTAGGCCCCCCTAATCACCTCTCAATCCCCCCCCCCCACAGTGGCTGGCAAGTGGGCCCAAACCCCCTAACCCCTCTGTTATAATTAACACAGAGGGGATTAACCCCTGTGAGGCTTACATGGTGGACTCATAGGTCAGAGCCTCCCTGACGTCATGATGACGTAATGCTGACGCAGTAAATAGAAAAAAAACAATTAAAACAATTACAGAAATTTCAGAAAATAGCCAAAACTTCAATAAATCATAGAATATTCATTTTAACTCCAAATTTAACATATAATATATGAAAAATTATCAGAAAAATGCAAGGATTAAGAATATGCACTTTGTTTCTATGTTTGACCATTTTAAAATGGGTGAACAGTGACAAATGCATATTTGCATTCTTTTGAAATTCAAATTTGGAGTGAATTTGCAAATGTCTTTGCAACCCACTTCTTTTAAATGGAATTGTCCACACAATGCAACCATGAACATCACATTATACAATTGAACATGTGTTTGTGCATTGTACTTTTCCGTACCCCTTTGTTGATGATTGCTTTTGGTAGCCCCTTTTCCGAGGTGGACTTCACCCCCGAAGCAGAAGACCGGTAAACTCGTGTATCGTCAGCAAGGCAAGCAAACCCCATTGATCATGTCTATAAAATCCCAATTCCCTCTCAGTCTCGCTTATGCATGTTTAGGAGATCACCTGGTATCGATTCTACCGCATAGTTGAACCCATATCCGATGCATGACCTATCATCTTGTCACAGTAGTAAGAAAACCACAATCCTAGCTGACATAGGAGTTGATTGATATCATGTGGCCCCTGCAACTGTTACTGCTTACTGCATGCTTAGAGTTTACAATGAGGATGATTTTGATGTGAGTCGGGATGATAGTGAACATGGTATTGATGAAAGTGAAACTGTGTTGGTGAATCCACCCTAATACAAGGTGAACGATGAGAGGCTGTGTAGGAGTACACAGTGGGTTGTCTCGTTGAACACCGCCTTAAGCACCGAGTTCTTGTATGGTAATCCAAGACAAAGAGTACAACAACACATTGGGCTCACTGACCCCTCTCGGCATAGTACCTTGATCCGTGTTGACATCCAGGAATCGGCTTTCCATTTGACATGTGCATATAAAAAGAATGAAGGAACGGTTGCATCATATAGATATGTGGGTGCACCTGTGAGGCAGGAAAACCATCTGCCAAAGGTGGCGTCTCGGTCACTTGCATTGTTTGAGTCCGTTTCGTTGATCCGGCCGGGCTCTCGAGCGGAGGCAACTCAGATAGTCGACTCCTGGAATAGACCGGTTGTGAGCGAAGTGTCGTGGTGAACATCCTCGCTGTCACCTCTTGAACAGTGGCGAGCAAAAGGCGGTAACCGATGGTCATGTGTGTGTAGTTTACACCCTTGCAAGGTTAACAAAACTATTCGAATAGCCGCGTCCGCGGTTAAGGACTACTTGGAACCTGTACCTGATTATTAGACAACTTGAATGGATACTTCTAAAACTCACAAGATAAGCGTGAGTGCTGTGGTGTGCTTCCTCGTGGGAAGTCGAGGAAGTAACCATAGTGGTGTATTGGTTGGAGAATTGGTAGTGGACTCGTATACGCTTCTTACCTCAAGTCTGGTACTCGTAGTACAGGACTAGCCAAGTCAAAGCTGGCACTTCTGCATGATGAAACCCCACCTCCCTTTACCTTGATACTGGAGCATGAGTAGTATAGTTCTGATGTAAGTCTTGCTGAGTACGACTTTGTACTCACGTTTGCTTATTCTATGTTTTAGATGAGAAACCAGACCCCGATGGAGTCACCGACCTGAGGCTCGACGTTGACTAAGCTAGTATAGTTCCAGACAGCAGTCTGGTCCCTCGTGGAAGGGCATGTTTGTTGTACAAGGCTTCTCTAAGACATTTGTTAATCTTGTCTGTACTCAGACCTAATTTTCTTCCGTTGTATGATGTAATGTTGATCACAGACATGTGATCTTTGTATGCTCTATGTGTAAGTCAATAAAGATACTTTGTAGAGTTATATGATGATACCTGCTGTTCATACTAGGCGTGTGTGCTGCGTGTATGTTTATAACATGCATGTCTTAGTATGGGTTTTCGAGACCTTAGTTGTGATCTGGCTGGCGGTTTTTTATACACCAAGTGGCCCTTAGATGTGCGCATCTTGGGGCATCGCGATGCGATTTCTCGTGAATCTGTCACGTGCACACTTTTTTGTATGATCGAGCCCGCCGTAGACCCCGACTAAGTGATCGGGCTGGAGTTTGTTTATGTAAGGGTTATGATTCAATCGATAACATGGTTGAGGCGACTTGTCTATGAGTATGGGATTTTACCACCCATAATCATTTAGACTTATGAGCGAGCGATGAGGACCCATCTCAGTTGATCATCCGGCCTGGATGGGATGCCCCTCACGTACGATGCTTTCCGAGAGTGTTCTGTGCTTGGCCTTGTCTGCTTAGACAAGTGGGTACGGCTCTCGGCTCTCCTTGTGATTGAGTTGTGACTGGAATTACATATGCATACCCCGGGTCCCGACACCAAAACGACAGCAGCAATTAATTCAAAGACCAAACGTCGCAGACGTCTTAGATTCCAAGACCAAGATGCTTTCTCACGGGACGCACTGTGCGTAAGACACGTCAATTCACGCGCGTTTCCAACGCGCGTATCGGAAACTCAACCAGCGCCCGCCGCACGCCACATCGGTAATCATTATGACCGGTCATGAAGACGTGACGGTTCACTGGCGGAGCATCCCTGACAGCCATCAAACAGAGGCATCTTTATCCTGACAAGCGGCAGACATCAAGGATGATTTCTTAAACACATTTTTCAAATATATTTAAACTCCCATCGGGAGCATACCCGCTCAAAACTGAGCCTCAGGTGAGCAGCCCCCTAAAAATCAGCAATGTGCTCGAGTGACCACTCGCACTCACGAGAGTCTCGGGTGCTCCCTCAACCCGACGCAAGACAAACATTCACTCGCCAAGATCATACGGCGCTAGAGTCTAAGGTCCTCCCTCACCTCAAGAGCCGAAACGGCATTCGAGTGACTACTCGCGAAGAACCCCCGTCTGAGCATTCAAAACAAGCTCCGCGGGTGAATGAGTGAACAGCTCGCTTGATGTTTTGTTCCAAGCGGGTGCAATACTATTAGGCTCCGCGCCTAAAAAACACACATTCCTGGAACACGATACATTGTGCCCAGATGCCACGCAAGATTAGCGTGTAGGTAAGACCCCTCTGCGAAGTTCTGCTGGGCTGGGACTTGCCGAAGAGCGATTTCACTCCTAACCTTTTCCATGTGCTGCACATGATAGAAAAAGCCGGGCAGACGCGCCTTAGGCTACGCACATTACTGTCGGAAAATGAACACCGTAAGACCTGAAGCGGCAGGACTTTTGCTCGACACCAGTGTTCCAAGCTCACGTCGAGGGACGTGGGTTTGATTGGGCTACTGCGGTATTTGCCACTAGTGCAATTCACCAAGGCTCGACCAGTCGACTCCTTGGGCCCTTTCAGCTTAGCATCCCTCGAAACAGGTTTTTTCATGGCCACTGATGTCTACGCACGCTTCTATTCTTGTAGACTATGTTGGGCCTCCAAGCGCAGAGGTTTGTAGGACAGCAGCAATTTCCCTCAAGTGGATGACCTAAAGTTTATCGAACTCAGGGAAGTAGAGGTTGAAGATGGTCTCTCTCAAGCAACCCTGCAATTAAGATACAAGAAGTCTCTTGTGTCCCCAACACACCTAATACAACTAGGAGTTGTATAGGTGCACTAGTTCGACGAAGAGATGGTAAAATATGGGTGATAGGTGTGACAAAACGAAGTAATATAAATCTGTAATAAAAAGTGCAGCAAAGAAACAAGTAACAAAAGTGAGTGCAAACGGTGTAAAAATGATGGAAACAAGGCCTAGGCTTCATACTTTCACTAGTGTCAACTCCCAACAACATTAACATAGTCTAATCACATGATACTTCCCATAAAACATGCAATGGAGACGTACTCGGAGGTCATTCCTTTGTGGTCAAGAGAGGACGAAAATTGTGTAGGGCTACAAAAGCACACCGCAGAGTTCGTAGTTCTCGTCTATGGATTTCCCAATGTCACCTCGGCCATCCAAAGAGAGTACCACAATCACCACAACATATCTAAAGGATAGTCAAAGACAAGCACCAAGAGACTCTCAATCTTCAATCCACACACAAAAGAGGAAATCACTCATGAAAATATTCTTCTAACCCATGTCCAATAGACCGCTGTCACCTTGGTCTCGGGGATTATATTAGATAAGATCAAGTGAGTACATCAAATCCAATACATAGAAGAAGGGGAAACATCATGGGATCACCCTAGATTAACATAGCCAATGATCACAACAAAGATCACATCACGGGAGAGAGAGAAACCACATAGATCAAGATACAAGCCTTAGCCCCGAGGGGGAACTACTCACACATGGACATGGTGAGAGAGAGAGTTGTTGATGGAGAGGTGCAGCCCGGAGGAGATGAAGGAGGCGGCGACCACGGCGGCGGCGGCGCCCACGGCCACGACCCTTGGGGGCAGCGGCCCTTGGCCCCTTATTCTTTCTTGGAGATGGTGCTGCTGTGGAGATTGATCTCACCCTCAAGACGGATGCCAAGGAGGAGGAATTTTCATGGTGTCCTTTGACCTAGGTTTCCTCTCTTTATATAGACTCTCGGATTCCCGTCATCCAGATTACGTCTTCTGTATTTCGGGGTTTCTGGAAGCATACAAACTCCGATTGGGACGAATTTTATGTCTAAATCCACCGAAAAAAATTCCCTACAACTTTGTAGTTTTAAGTTTTTCCGTTTGAGGCCGTTTTCTAGCGTTTCCGAGGCGATCTTTAAAACCTGTCAGGTGGGGACAAATTTCGGGAAAGTTAGAGTCCAACTCTTACAAGGCTTTCTTTTGTGATCTTTCCTTTATCCAAGTAATTCCTACACACAAAGTAGAAAAATAAGAACTTGTGCACTCTTGCAACCATTAATAGGTTAGTTCCAAAATATGTTATAAAGATATATGAAAGTATATCAAAAAACATAGCAATATCACACAAAACATGCATGGAGCAAGCAGAAATTATAGATACGTTTGAGACGTATCATCCACCCGACTGCCAGCGACCCGCGGTTGTACCACGCATAAAAATGACCGACAAATGGATGTACTCGAGTCCCTGCGCGACTCTTCGAGTCCCACAGGCACTCAGGGGCTACTGACGAGGGGGTGACCCCACGACTCCTACAGATAGGCCTACCCGGTGTCCCTGAAGATAGAAGGCCCATGAAGACCCGCCTGGACCCGCCTTGGCCCGCTAATTGGCACCGACGTAGGAGTATGCGACTCACAAGGAAGGTGCAAGGACCTGTCGTACGGAGCAAGCTAGGGTTAGGAAAGCTTACCTGTAAACGTAGATGAACACACCGAGACCTAGCCCAGTATATAAGGGCTAGGAGGGGCGACGCCAAAGGCATCTAATATCATCTGTAACTCTAGCCTTGAGCGCTCCAGCCTTGGCATCCACTGTAATCGCATCTCCCTCATCAACAATATCGAGCAGGAACGTGTCCTCCTATTTGCCGACGAGCTATCGTCCAACCTGTGCTTCTCATGACTAACCCAGGGTCCCTGACCATGGGATTTGCCGGGGTTGATCCCCGTCATGCCTCGATCATGTAGGGCAGCTCACGAGGTCTAAACCATGAAGAACAAAGAGGGGAGGAGAACATCACATAGCTACTGATCATGGACCCATGGTCCAAGGTGGACTACTCACGGTTAATCCGGGAAGCATCCATGGTGGTGGAGAAGCTCCCGGAGGTGGTTCCTCCCTCCGGCAGGGTGCCGGGAAGAGGGCTCCTGGTGCTCCAGATTTTGGAAGCGCGGCGGCGGAGGAACAGAGGAGAGATCGCGAAAAAGGGTTTTGTCTTCGGGGGTTTCGCGTCACGGAGATTAAATAGGCGAAGGGGGGCAGCCAGAGGTGGACCAGGGGCCCCAGGCGCCCCCCTGGCGCGTCCTAGGGGTGGCCGCGCCAGGTGGCCGCCTGGGCCACCTCTGGATCCTCTCTGGCCCCACTCGGACTCTTCGCGAAGCTTCCTGTACGCTGATTTTTTTCTATATTTTTCCCGGAATTTTTCTGGCACTTTAAATAATGGGAAAACCTGAAATACAAAAACAGAAGAAAACAGGAACTGGCACTAGGGTGCACTGAGTTAATAGGTTAGTCCAAATATGATCAAAAGTGTATGGAAGTGTATCAATATCATAGCAATATCACACAAAAGATGCATGGAGCAAGCAGAAATTATAGATACGTTTTGGACGTATCAATGTGTTGTTGCCACAAGGGAGAAAAGAATTGTGCTTGTACTTGCGGGTGCAAGGATTGTTTACTTTACGCAAAGTTCTTTAATGCAGTTGTCTGTTGCTTTGAGTTTACACTTTGGGTGGGATTCGCAACTTAATACCAGCGAGATGTTCTGGATAGATATCTCAAGGTGGATGATTAGTAGGTAGATGCAGATGGATTTCGGTCTACTTGTCTTGGCGTACCGCCCATGCTTTTGAGCCTCTTCCTTTCTTTATAGCATAGTTAGCATTGGTTTGCGCACATAATCCTGTCAATTGCCCAGCTGTAATTTGTTTACCTGGCACGGCTATTTTATCGTCTTTTGGGAGAGAGACATCACTAGTTAACATCATGGGACCCCGGTTCATATTTCCAACACTGTTTACACCCACTATTTATTTTCTGCTTAATTTCCTTTTCTGTTACTATCGCTATCATTATTATCCCGTGCGTTTGATCCTTTGTAAACAACAAGGCTGGGGGGATTGATAACCTCTCTGAACTCGTTGGGAGCAAAGATATCTATTGTGTGTGCAGGTCCACGCCAACCGCCTAATTTCTGGCGCCGTTGTCACCTTCTTGCCGTTGTCGGAATCCTACTGGAGACAAACCTTGGTATCTTCACCGAGGGAAATTTGTTGTTGTCTACATCTCAACCTTCCACTTTGGGTAACCAACGAGGGGAGAGAAGCCATCACTTGGCCGAAGCAAGAAACAACAACGGAGAACATGTAAGAATTACTTAAGAACATAAATATAAAAGATAAGAACCAAATATATTACTCAATCACAAACTGAACATAGTCTCATAATGCATCAGATCCCAGCAAACTCGGCATAGCAAAAGCAGAAAATTACATACGTGCATCGATCATGTAGGGCAGCTCACGAGGTCTAATCCATGAAGAACAAAGAAGGGAGGATAACATCGCATAGCTACTGATCACGGACCAATGGTCCAAGGTAGACTACTCACGGATCATCCGAGGAGCGTCCATGGTGGAGGAGAGGCTCCTGGAGGTCAATCCTCCCCCCGACAGGGTGACGGGAAGAGGTCTGTTGGCGCTCCCCATCTTGGAAGCGCGGCGGCGGCAGAACAGAGGCAAGATCACGAAAAAGGTTTATGTCTTCGGGAATCCCGTCATGAAGAATAAATAGGCAAAGGGGGGCAGCCAGGGGGGCCACCAGGCGCCCCCCTGGCGCGGCCAAGCCCTAGGTCGCGCCACCAGGGCGCCTGGACCCCTGGTGGTGGTCCTCTGGCCCCACCCAGGTGATTCCGGAAGGGTCTTCTACGATGATTTTTTATCTGGTGTTTCCCGAATTTTTGGAGCACTTTTAATATGAGGGAAACCTGAAATAGAAAAAATAGCAGAAAACCGGAACTGACACTGTGGTTCACTGAGTTAATAAGTTAGTCCAAATATAATCAAAATTTTATGAAAGTGTATCTAGATCATAGCAATATCACACAAAACATGAATGGAGCAACCAGAAATTATAGATACGTTTGGGACGTATCAATATCGCCAAACTTAATTCCTGCTCGTCCTAGAGTAGGTAAATGATAACAAGCATAATTTCTGTGGTGACATGCTAACAACGATATAAGAACTTTGAAAGTAAAGCAATCAAGGTATGTAATTCAATTAAAGTCATAACATGCAAGAGTCTATATTAGCATTGAAACAAGCAACATAAGAACATAAAGGTGCAAGAGCTCTCACTGTCCGTGACTCGAATGTCTCCAAGATGGTGTTTGCGTGCAAGAAGGGGGATATGGGAATATGAGAGAGAAAAATATTTTTGTTGAGAACTCAATCTACTAAAGTTTCACACTTGGTCTTCTTTGGAATCTTATCTTGACTCGTCCCCAGACCACTAGCCAGGTACAAGTCAATTTGATCCACTCCCTTTCGATATTTTGAGCACTCATGCAATGAATGAGCGTAAGCACGAGAGTTGACACTTAGGATGGCAAAGAGAGAAATATGGTTGAGGAGGAAGACAAAAAGGGTGAGAAAGGCTCACATCAATGAGGACAATCATAGGCGAGAGAAGACCAAATGATAGATATGATGTGAGGAGTAGGGATTGCCATGCAACGGATGCACATATGAGCTAAGAAAAGCTCTCCAATGGAACTAGTGGGGGTGCATCCAACTTGCTCGCTCATGAAGACCTAGAGCTCGTTTGAGGAGGCTCATCCTTTGAATATGCAAGCCAAGTTCTATAGTGTGAAGGTCCCGACATAGTTATATGCATAAATGATCATCTCTATGGAGTACAAGATAAGAGGGAGTACGAGTGTGGATCTTTCAAAAGGAATAGTAGTGTTGCCACCTTCTCTCTTTTTATTTATTTTTCTCTTTTTTCTCTTTTTTCTATTTTTTGGTGGCCTCAATGGCTCTTTCTATTTAACTCTCATTTGTCCTCTTTGGGATCTTTTAAATTTGTCCACTTTGGGATCTTTTCCTCACTTAAGGCAACACACTATTTTACAAGAAGATAAAGAAGATCTTCACACTTTACAAGGTACTCAACATAAAGAAGATGTAGCTATCATGATGTATGAAAATGTATGCCTCTGCCAGTGTAGCAGGAACATGTATGACATCAAGATCAAGTCACGGAGAGGTGGATGTTGCATGGCAATATATCTCGGAAAGGCTATGGAAATGCCTTGATAGGTAGGTATGGTGGCTGTTTTGACGAAAGATATAAGGAGGTTTATGATGACAGAGCATATCATGCCAAGGGTTTGGATGCACCGGCGAGATGTACGCCAACTCTCGGAGTGAGAAGAAGGCAATGCGCGGTACCGAAGATGCTAGAAAATATGAGGAGGTGGAAGTGTCAACTTTCAATACTTACATTAGTCCGAAGAACTCGTGCACTTATTATCGGTAACTCTCAATCTAATAAGGAGGTTCACAAAGAGACAAGTACCCCGAGAAGGAGTGTATGGGGGTTTGGTTATCCTTGCACATCCTCGACTCATGGTACGTGAGTGTACTCTAATATCCGATCCCTCAGAAGATTAGTGATCCATCTAGTAGCTAGAGTTCTCAACTAGTTTTTTAGGATTTTGAAAATAAACACGGATTGCCCAAAATACGACACCTATCACTAATATGATAGAGCTCTTGACACCAAAAGTTCAAACATTACTAACAACAATACCTCAAAACTATTGCAAGTTACTACTACAATTGAATAGCGACCTCAATTACCTACTTTCAAGACAAGACACAACTCAGTGCAACAACCAACTCTCTTAACAAGATAAACATGAAAACTAAATAGAGTTCCAGCAACAAACTAAACTAAACTAAAACTAAAGCTCTTGAAAAAGATAAACATGAAAACTAAGAGCTAAACATGGCAGCAGCTACGATAAGATAAAGAACACACAACAGAGAAAAGATAAGAATGAAAATCCTATGATGTGTTCTAGTTTGAAGTGGAGCGTGTTTCTCTCCCACATAGAGTAAGCTGGGGCCTAACTTGTTATGAACAGCAAGCAAATCTAAAGAAAAATAAAAAGGAAACCTAAGAGCGAGACGCTCCAAGCATAGCACATAAAGCATGAAGTGATAAAAATATAGTGAGACGGAGGACGAACTGATGATTGTTGATGGAGAAGGGGATGCACGGGGGCATCCCCAAGCTTTAGACGCTTGCGTATCATTTAATATTTATTGGGTATTCATGGGGGCATCCCCAAGCTTGAGCGTTTGACACTCCCGGATCTTCTTCATCATCTTCCCTCGCATACTTGAAAACTCCCTTCATACATAACTCATCATAAGCTGATTAGAGAGGTTAATACCCTTAATAAAATAATTTTCCTCTACTGGAAATAAAGATATTCTTGAAGATCTACTGTTTCTCAAGATTTCCAAAAAGTTTTTGCAAAGAAAAATCAAGCTTAAGGTTTGCAAAAGTGAAGAAAGGCAAAACATGGCAGAATCTGTGAAAAACAGAAAACAGGTAGTAAATAATTTTTTCGGGGTACTTCTACAACTCAAATCAAAAACCTCAGAACATATGAAAGTTTCACAATTGTATAGATCATGATGTGTAAAAAATTCAGCTCAAAAAGATGAACTGGTGATTTTTTTTTCTGTCAAGCAGACAGAATCTGTTTTTTGGACAGCATGTCCCAACTTTTACTTCCCTTATCATAAGAGGCTAGAACTTGGCACAAAGCTTGAAAATAAAGATGCAATAATGTTGCTACAGTGGTAACAATCATCAGGACCACTAAAAGCAGAAGTAAAAACATCTTGGGTTGCCTCCCAACAAGCGCTTTCTTTTACGCCTTTAGGCTAGGCATAAAGCAAAAGGAAGAATCAAAGGTCCCCGAGATAATCGGAGTCATAAAAACCTTCGAATTGATTTTCAACAAGCTCATTCTTCTTTTTCCTAGAGAAGAGGTACTTACCTTTCGCTTTTCCACGTAAGTGTATGTGCCCCTTACCAATATCGATGAAGCCTTTCATAGCTCGGAGGAAGTCCCTTCCAAGCACGATGTTACTTTGGTTTGGCTCCATGACGAAGAAATCCATCGTTGCAACCCTATTAAGGAATGCGACTTGGACTTCTTTTACATTTCCTTTAACCTCTGAAATATCTCCATTAGCATGTTCATGATAAGATGACAATTTATCCATGTCTAGTTTTAAAGAATCATAAACTATTTTTGGCATTGCAGAAACCATGGATCCAATATCACAAAAAGCAAGGAAGTCTTAGTTAGAGATGCTAATCCTAACAAAAGGCTCCCAATCATCATCTATCTCCAACATTTCTTTCTTGTTGGACTTAAGTTCCTCTACCTTTCTCAAGTCTAGAGCATCCATCCTCTTTTCAGTAGTGGCAAGTCTATCTACATCGGTGTCAATGCTACGATCATAAACAAAATAACTAGATATACCATGCAAAATATCAAGAGCTCTAGCTTCATCAGACTCTAAAAAGTCTCCTTCATCTATAATATCAAGAGAGTGTTTACACCACTTAAAAAGACCATGGTAAAAATTTCTAAGCACAATTTTTATAGGTATACAAGGCATAATTCTCTTATGTGCCTCAGAAATTATGTCCCATGCCTACTTCATATTCTCTCCATCCCTTTGACGGAAATCTAGGACTTCCAATTCCCTCAAAGCACCAAGTCCTAACATGTTCATCTAAACAAGAAGGATTACTAAAAGCAAGGTAATTTTTTTTTGTGATTTTTGTTATAGGACACTAAGATAAAAACTGAAAGGTAAACTAATAAGATTAAAATGCAAAGGTAAAAGATAGTGTGCAACTCCCCTATCTTGGCACTCGGAGTCCTCGGCAACGGCGCCACAAATTTGCTTGATGGCGTGGAAGTGATAATGGCTTCTCGCCATTCGTTGTTCACCCCAAGTGGAAGGTGAGATGTAGGATAGCAGCAAATTTTCCTTGGTGAAGATGCCAAGGTTGAGTATCGAACCAGTAGGACTCCTATAGTGATAAGTAGGTGGCAAGGAAACAATGACATCGTTTTAGACAAAAGTTGCTTCCTTGACCTGGACCTGCACACGACACAAATTAACTTTGCTCCCAACGAAGTTAAAAGAGGTTGTCAATCTCTCCGACCTTGTTGTTTACAAAGGATCAAACGCAAGGGATAATGATAATGGTGATAGCATCTAGAAAGTAAAAACAGGAAATAAATTAAGCGTGTAAACAGCGATGAGGATATGGACCGGGGTCCCGTGATGTTCACTAGTGACGTCTCTCTCCCAAAAGACGATAAAACTGCTATGCGAGGTAAACAAATCACAGCCGGGCAATTGACAGGATTAAAAATGCACCACAATGCTAACTATGCTACAAAGAAAGGACGAGGGTCAAAAGCATGGGCGGTACCCCAAAATAAGTAGACTGAAATCCAACTGCATCTACTACTAATCATCCACCTTGAGATATCTATCCAGAACATCTCACTGGTATTAAGTTGCGAGCCCCACCCAAAGTGTAAACCCAAAGCAACTGACAACTGCATTTAAAAGAACTTTGCGTAAAGTAAACAATCCTTGCAACCGCGTTTACAAGCATCGTTTTCCCCCTTGTGGCAACAACACATCCCATAGACTCATGTTTCTTTCACTCAAGCTAGTCATCAGGGGGAATGAACCCACAATCGAGCATAACATTCCCTCTTGGAGTCACTACCCACTACTTAGCCAATGCAATAAACAGCAACGGAGAACATGCAAGAATTACTCAAGAACATAAATATAAAAGATAAGAACCAAATATATTACTCAATCACAAACTGAACATAGTCTCATAATCCATCAGATCCCAGCAAACTCAGCATAGCAACAGCAGAAAATTACATATGTGCCTCGATCATATAGGGCATCTCACGAGGTCTAATCCATGAAGAACAAAGAGGGGAGGAGAACATCACATAGCTACTGATCACGGACCCATGGTCCAAGTTACACTACTCACGAATCATCCGGGAAGCGTCCATGATGGAGGAGAGGCTCCCGAAGGTCAATCCTCCCTCTGGCAGGGTGCCGGGAAGAGGTCTGCTGGCGCTCCCGATCTTGGAAGCGTGGCGACGACGGAACAGAGGCGAGATCGCGAAAAGGGTTCTGTCTTCAGAAGAATCCCGTCACGGAGAATAAATAGGCGAAGGGGGCAGCCAGGGGGGCACCAGGTGTCCAGGTGCCCTGGTGGCGCGGCGTAGGGCCTGGCCGCGCCAGGGGGGCGCCTGGACACCTGGTGGTGGCCCTCTGGCCCCACCCAGGTGATTCCGGAAGGTTCTTTTGCGCTGATTTTTTATCTGATTTTCCCGAATTTTTGGAGCACTTTTAATATGGGGGAAACCTGAAATAGAAAAACAACAGAAAACATGAACTGGCACTGTGGTGCACTGAGTTAATAAGTTAGTCCAAATATGATCAAAATTGTATGAAAGTGTATCTAAAGCATAGCAATATCACACAAAACATGCATGGAGCAAGCATAAATTATAGATACGTTTGGGACGTATTAGTGGATTACGGCTCGATCCAGCCCATTCCACAGGGGAGAGAATAATCATCTCCTGCCCGTGGAAGGAATCCATGCTAGATGATGCAAGAAATCACATAGAAACAATGTTGTAAAGTGGATTAATTCCAACGGTGGATTCATTCCCTATAACCAAACAAAGCCTTGGGGATCTACCAACTCAAAGTGCTCTCTACAGGGATAGTACCCCATTTGCGGACTCTCGCACTAGTAGTAACTGAAACAACGAAGACCACGAAGAGATTACTAGTCTAAATAGGAAAATGCACGGTTCCAGACCTGATGGTGGAAATGACCTGGGACAGCAGCTTGAGGAAAGTGGCATGAGCTTGAGGAGGGAAAATGAGCTAAGGAGGGAATTGGAGCAGAAGATAAAGGTCGGTAAGTATGGTGTGAATAAATGGAATGGGCATGTGGATTATGAGGGGCGTACTCGCCGACCGAGAGTCATGATCTCTGCGCCTGCTCAATGTCGAAGATACGCGATAAGACGACTATCCACCCACCACCCTTCAGGCATTAAATCAACGCAGCACCCGAGAAACCCACTCCGATACCCCACATTCAAACCGGCTCCTCCACTCCTCTGCCCAGCCAGGGGCGTACCCACGTTCATGTACCCGGGTGCACAGGACACCGGGTAAATGATGTTTCTCTTTGTAATTTGTTGTTTAGTGTAGTGTGTGACACCATGTATCTAAATGAAAAATATATATTGCTTAACACTAGGACGTTGGGTCACATTATCTCTAGGTTCGCCCCTGTGCCCAGTGCCTACTATTTAAATGGACCCTCGCGGGGCCTGGAATGATGGATAAGTCTTTGTACTCCAGTCCTTGTGGGGCTGCAGCTCAGCTTTTAGGCAGTTAGCATCTTTGTGGGGCTGCAGCTCAGCTTTTAGGCAGTTAGCATCTTTGGCTGCAGCACATGGTCCTTGTGGCTGTTAGGATAGCATCTTAGACTAGCATCTTAGACTAGCATCTAGCATATGCTTGGCTGGCTAGCAGCCTCCTATAAATATGTATCCCCAACCCCTCAGGTTGGCATGACATTGAGTGAGAAAAACCAGAAAATTGCCCCAACTCCCCGGTGTCATCCTCTTCCTAGATGAGAGTAAGGTTCAAGAGACTAACAAGTGGTATCAGAGCCTCGTTATCCTGCAGCGTGAGCATCTCCTGTTCACCCATTTCCCTTGGGAAGGAGCAGCCCCAGCCCAAAGCAGCAGCAGCGCCGGCTGCCAAGAGAGCAGCAGCGGCACCGGCTGCCCCTGGTCACATCTCTCCCTCCACGCGGCCGAGCAGCAGCTCGTCTGCAGCCACCCGCCCTTCGCGCAGCAGCCCCCCAGCAGCGAGCCATGTCTGCAGGCCACTCTCAGCACATGGCTACCTCGAGTACGCGGGGTCGGCAGGAGGCCGAGCTCGCCGCGGCAGAGGAGCGTGAGCGAGCGGCTGCAGCAACCGCTGCGGCGGCAGCAAGGGCGTCAAGGCTGGCAGCGGCGGAGCTGGCAGCGGCCAGAGCGGAGGTAGAAGCAGCAGCGGCAGCGGACTCCGCACGTGAGGCGGCGGCGGAGGTGAAGGTGCTGCGTGAGAGCACCAACAGCTCCGTCTCTGCTGAAGACTGCGCCAACGCAGGGGGCGATGGTGCAGCACAAGAGCGGACGGCGCAGTGGGCAGCTGAGCACGGAGGCGCGCACGGTGGAGGCGTGCACCGCGGCGGCGGCGGCTGGGACGACCAAGACCACGGCCTCTACGGGGTCCGGACTGTGGTCAGGGAAGTTGGTCCCGGTGCTGGGTGGCCTACCCTCACCAAAACCAACTATGTCGAGTGGGCCGCGGTCATGAGGATCAGGCTCAAGGTGCGGCACATGTGGGAGGCGGTCCAGCATGGCAACGTCGACTACCATGAGGATCGACGGGCACTGGACGCCCTCATCGCCGCAGTCCCGCCCGAGATGCAGTTCTCGCTTTCCAACAAGCGGACTGCCAAGGAGGCTTGGGACGCCGTCGCTGCAGCCCGCATAGGCAGCGACCGCGCCCGCAAGTCCACTCTGCAGGCCCTTCGCAAGGAGTGGGAGAACCTGGCCTTCAAGACAGGTGAGGACGTCGATGACTTTGCTCTCCGTCTCAATACTCTCCTACAGAAGATGGTGCAGTTCGGCGATGACACCTACGACGAGGAAAGAGCTGTCGAGAAGCTCCTTCGCTGCGTCCTCGAGAATTACAAGCAGATGGCTCGCTCGATCGAGTCGCTGCTAGACCTCTCCACGATGACGATCGAGGAGGCGATGGGTCGCCTCAAGGTCATCGACACCGACGAGCCACAACCCCTATCGGGGCCCATCACCACTGGCGGAAAGCTCCTCCTCACTCGGGAGCAGTGGGATTCCCGCCATGGTGACAGGAGGAGGGGGGAGCCCTCTTCCATGAGAGGCGGCCGCAAGCGCGGCAAGCCACGCAGGGCGCGCAACGACGCTCAGGCCGGTGCGCGAGGACGTGCCGGATGTGATCCCCGCGAAGGCACCCGGGGAGGCGCCGCTGGCAGATTCCAGCCGGCGCCAGATGATACCTGCCACAAGTGTGGCCGGACTGGCCATTGGGCCAAGGACTGTCGACAGCCACGCCACGGTCAGGCCCATGTCGCACAGGCGGAGGAGGAGCCGGCTCTGTTCATGGCACATGCGAGCATCGAGCTAGCTCCAGCGGCCCCGACCGCAGCGGCTCTCCTCCACCTCGACGAGCCAAAAGCTCATGCCCTTCTTGGTGATGGCTCCGGCAAGGACAAGACCAGCGGGTGGTGCCTCGACACCGGTGCCACCCATCACATGACCGGTCGACGGGAGTTCTTCGCCGAGCTTGACTCCACCGTACGAGGCTCCGTCAAGTTCGGGGATGCCTCCGCCGTGGAGATCAAGGGTGTCGGCTCCGTCATCTTCGCCGCCAAGACCGGAGAGCATCGGCTGCTCACTGGCGTCTACTACATCCCCGTGCTGAGGAACTCCATCATCAGCCTGGGACAGCTGGACGAGAACGGCTCGCGCGTGCTGATCGAGCATGGGATCCTACGCATCTGGGATCGCCACCGACGCCTTCTCGCCAAGGTAACCAGAGGTGCCAACCGACTCTACGTCCTTGACGTGCAGGTGGCACAACCTCTCTGTCTCGCAGCTCGTCGGGACGACGAGGCGTGGCAGTGGCATGAGCGCTTTGGGCATCTTCACTTCGAGGCCCTGAAGCGGCTCGGTGCCACGGAGATGGTGCGAGGCCTGCCGTGCCTCGACCACGTGGAGCAATTCTGCGACATCTGCGTGATGACGAAGCAGAGGCAACTCCCCTTTCCCAAGCGGACGAGTTTCCGAGCCAAGGAGAGGCTCGAGCTCGTACACGGGGACTTGTGCGGCCCGGTGACGCCGGCCACACCGGGAGGACGACGCTACTTCCTGCTGCTCGTTGATGAACTCTCCCGCTACATGTGGGTGCTGGTCCTTGGCAGCAAGGGAGAGGTGGCGGACGCCATCAGGCACGCGCAGGTGGTTGTGGAGGCGGAGTGCGGCCACAAACTGCGCGTACTACGCACCGACAACGGCGGCGAATTCACGGCAGCTGAATTCGCGTCGTACTGCGCTGATGAAGGCATCCAACGCCACTTCTCCGCGCCGTACAGCCCGCAGCAAAACGGCGTCGTCGAGCGACGCAACCAGACGGTTGTGGGGATGGCTCGGGCCCTTCTCAAGTAGAGAGGGATGCCAGCTATTTACTGGGGAGAGGTGGTGGCGACGGCCGTCTACATCCTCAACCGCTCGCCTACCAAGGCTCTCGACGGCAGGACGCCATACGAGGCCTGGCACGGGCGAAAACCGACGGTCTCCCACTTGCGGGTCTTCGGCTGCCTCGCTTTCGCCAAGGAGCTTGGCCACATCGGCAAGCTCGACGACAGGAGCACTCCGGGAGTGTTCATCGGCTACGCGGAGGGCTCGAAGGCCTACCGCATCCTCGACCCAAAGACACAACGTGTGGGCACGGCGCGCGACGTTGTGTTTAATGAAGGGCGAGGATGGGCTTGGGACAAGGCGGTGGACGACGGCTCGACTCCGAGGTATGACGACTTCACCGTCGAGTATGTCCACTTCGAGGAGGCTGGGGGAGTAGGCAGCAGTTCTTCATCGGGCATGCCTACCCCAGCTCCCAAGTCTCCCTCGACCCCGGCGACTACTCCACCGGCAGCACCACGCTCTCCGACCACGACTTCAGCGGCACCGAGCTCTTCACCGGCTCCACCACAGCCGGCAACGCCACGTACTCCAGCAACGATAGCCACTCCTCCGGGCACGTCTACTCCAGCACCAGCTCCCATCCCGGTGGAGTTTGCTTCCCCGCTCTCTCACGACGAGGAGCGCATCGACGCGTATCATGACGGCGAGCCGCTGCGGTACCGTACGATGGAGGACCTCCTTGGCGAGCATCCAACGCCGGGACTGGCGTCCCGTGATCTGGAGGCGCAGCTGCAATTGGTGTGTGAAGACGGCGAGCCTCGGTCTTTTGCGGAGGCCGAGGGAGACGCGGCTTGGCGCGCCGCGATGCAGTTGGAGATGGATGCGATCAAGACGAACCGCACCTGGGAGCTTGCAGACCTCCCTCGGGGTCATCGCGCGATCACCCTTAAACGGGTGTTCAAGCTTAAGAGGGATGAAGCCGGCGTCATCGTCAAGCACAAGGCTCGCCTGGTGGCACGAGGTTTCTTGCAGTAGGAGGGAGTCGACTTCGACGACGCCTTCGCTCCCGTGGCACGAATGGAGTCCGTGCGACTCCTCCTTGCGCTAGCTGCCTAGGAGGGCTGGCGTGTCCATCACATGGATGTCAAGTCTGCATTTCTCAACGGCGATTTGAAGGAGGAGGTCTACGTGCATCAACCGCCGGGATTTGTGATCCCCGGCAAGGAAGGAAAGGTACTCCGCCTGCGCAAGGCCCTCTACGGCCTGCGGCAGGCACCAAGGGCGTGGAATGCCAAGTTGGACTCCACGCTCAAGGGGATGGGCTTTGAGCTGAGCCCACACGAGGCGGCCGTCTACCGACGGGGCAGTGGAGGAACTGCCCTGCTGGTGGGCGTCTATGTCGACGACTTGGTGATCACCGGCACCAAGGATGCGGAGGTTGCGGCGTTCAAGGAGGAGATGAAGGCCGCCTTCCAGATGAGTGATCTGGGGCTCCTCTCTTTCTATCTGGGCATCGAGGTGCACCAGGATGCCTCCGGGATCACGCTTCGACAGACCGCCTACGCCAAGCGCGTTGTGGAGCTCGCAGGGCTCACCGACTGCCACCCAGCTCTCACTCCGATGGAGGAGCGGCTGAAACTGAGCCGCAACAGCACGACGGAGGAGGTGGATGCTACACAGTACCGGCGTCTTGTGGGGAGCCTTCGCTACCTCGCCCACACACGGCCGGACTTGGCGTTCTCCGTCGGCTACGTTAGCCGGTTCATGCAGCGTCCGACGACGGAGCATCAGCAGGCTGTGAAGAGGATCATCCGCTACGTTGCGGGGACTCTCGACCATGGCCTACACTACCCTCGGTGTCCTGGTGCGACACACTTCATCGGGTACAGCGACAGCGACCACGCCGGCGACATCGACACCAGCAAGAGCACAAGTGGGATTCTCTTCTTTCTCGGCAAGTGCCTTGTGAGCTGGCAGTCGGTCAAGCAGCGGGTGGTGGCCATGTCCAGCTGCGAGGCTGAGTACATGGCGGCCTCCACCGCATGCACTCAAGCGCTCTGGCTCGCTCGACTGCTTGGTGATCTCCTCGGTCGAGACACCGGAGCGGTGCAGCTCAAGGTGGACAGCAAGTCCGCTCTGGCTCTGGCAAAGAACCCCGTTTTTCACGAACGGAGCAAGCATATTCGGGTGAGGTACCACTTCATCCGAGGCTGCTTGGAAGAAGGAAGCATCCAGGCGAGCTACATCAACACCGCAGACCAGCTCGCGGATCTGCTCACCAAGCCCCTTGGGAGGATCAAGTTCCTCGAACTCTGCTCCAGGATCGGTATGGTCCAACTCTCCCACAAGACGACGCACAATACTTAGGGGGAGAATGATGGATAAGTCTTTGTACTCCAGTCCGTGTGGGGCTGCAGCTCAGCTTTTAGGCAGTTAGCATCTTTGTGGGGCTGCAGCTCAGCTTTTAGGCAGTTAGCATCTTTGGCTGCAGCACATGGTCCTTGTGGCTGTTAGGATAGCATCTTAGACTAGCATCTTAGACTAGCATCTAGCATATGCTTGGCTGGCTAGCAGCCTCCTATAAATATGTATCCCCAACCCCTCAGGTTGGCATGACATTGAGTGAGAAAAACCAGAAAATTGCCCCAACTCCCCGGTGTCATCCTCTTCCTAGATGAGAGTAAGGTTCAAGAGACTAACATGGAACACACCACACACATCAATTTCCCTTTCTTCTTCTTTCATCTTCACCATGACTCTGAGCTCTAGGCTCTTGTGGGATGAACATCGGTTCGCCGACCGAGCAACACTGATCAATTGCAGATAGTAGTTCTCCTCAACAAGCTAGATGTACGATGGTGCAAGATGTGATTACAAGCAGCACCTCTTCTCACGGGAGGGTTGTGCGCCGGGTTGTATGTCATGAAGACCACCACTTTCTTCCTTCCAAGCATTGTCGGTGATGAACTGGCTAGGCCTCTAGGACAGGGAGGCGGAGGGTGGTTTCCTACTCCATCATTTGATGTCACTCCTCTTGCACATCTATAAGTGCAAGGACTGAGTGGACCGCCATCAATCAGGAAGACTTGGTGGACGAGACTCGTTTGTGTAGACGATCGGTGTACCTTGCTAGATACTGATGACCCTCAACGTAGAGGGATCTATTGCAGTGTTTTCGATAAGTAAGAGTGTCGAACCCAACGAGGAGCAGAAGGTAGTAGCAAGTGACTTTGGTAAGGAGATAACTGCAAGCACTGAAAGATAACTTTTTAGGGGTTTTCTTTGTATAAGCGATAGGATAGTAAAAACGAGCAAAGTAAAAGATACTTGATAGTAAAGAGTGGCCCAATCCTTTCTTAGCAAAGGAGAGGCTTAGCAACTGAACTTATAAAAGCTAAAGTGTTCTTGAGGACACACGGGAGAGGTAGTCATGTGCTTTCGCCATATTCCGTATCGGTACTATGTGATGTGTTGATAAGTGTCGAGTGGGTGGATCTATGCTAGTACACCCTCTACACTAAGATAAGTGTACTCTTATGATTAAACACCTTGCAAGAATCCGCAAATACAAGATAGTATTTAAGGCAAAAGCCTAACCATAGCAATACGATCGGTGATCCATTGTTCCCTTGTGCAAAAGTGTGCGAACTGGGGTTTAGGTTTCTGTCACTCCGGCAACCCACCGTAAGCATTCTTTATACACAATGCATTCCCCTAGGTCCTTGATAAGGCGAAGTGTTGAGTGTTCGACTCACACAACACCACTAGGAAAATAACAACACAACTTAAATATCAACCAACACATATTACTTCAACATCATATGACTACTAACAACTAGACTTCTCCCATGTCCTCAAGAACTAAAGTAACTACTCACAAGACATAAAAGAGATCATGATCAGTGGGGATAAATAGATGATAAACAATCTGAACACAATAATATTTCTCCAACAAAACTCAATAGCATTCACCACAAAGTAGTAATCAACACCGGTAGAGTAGAGAGGATAGATAGTACAGATTACAACACGAGTTGCAATTGTGAGACAAGATTGGATGGAGGTGGAGATGGTGCTGATGATGGGGATGATGTTGATGATGATCTCGATGATTCCCGTGACGATGGTGATGACGATGGCAACGATCTCCCCTTCTGGGAGGTGATCTCCCCGGCGGAATATGCCCGCCAGAGATGGCTTTTCTTCTCTGTAGGTTTCCGCCACGGAGCGGCGGCGGAACTCCGGAAACTCTCCCTGCCTTAGGGTTTTTGGACGAAGAGGAGTATATAGGCCAGAGGGGGGAGCCGAGAGTGGCCCCGGGGGTCCAGGCGCCCTCCCGGCGCGGCCAGGGGTGGGGCCGCGCCAGGTGGCCGCCTGGGCACCCTGTGGCCCCCCTCTGGTCGCTCTTTTGCGTGTCTTCGTGATCCTGCTGGAAAACAGCCTCCGTCTATTTTCAGGTAATTTGGAGGTGTTCTTCTTCAGCAACTCAGCGTCCACTTTTTACCGTTGAATCCTGTGTCTGCTGCTTCGGCACCGGAAAGTTGCAAACTGTGTAAAATAAGCCAAAACAACATAAGAATAGCATCATATCGTGAAATGTATCAATGAATAAGAAAGAATTACTATATAAAATAGTGATGCATTCTGGACGTATCAACTCCCCCAAGCTTAGACCTCGCTTGTCCCCAAGCGAATACTGAGCTCGATAAACCTGTCCACAAGTTTAGAGAGTGAAGTGTCGATAAATAAAATACGGACAAGAAGCATCAAGGTTTCTCCATCAAACTCAAGCATCTTCAACAGCAACCTCAACTCATAAGGCCCTCATGAGAAAGTAATAACAATTATAATCAAAAGTAGGGCTGAGGAAACTCATCAAATTATGGCAAACATAACCTTGGTCAAAGGACAACTACAAACAATTTGAATCTTTTGAAAGGACATGTTAATAGTCATGAAGTGCAAATGCTAACACAAAGGAAGATGCTCGCTAGGCAAAAGCTTTCGCAAACAACTTACTTATCAAAAGATAATGTCAACAAGGATATGGCATGGAAAAACTTAATGCAACTCTATATGGATGAATCCTCATCAACATCAAATGTCTGTTCTCTTAGGGAAAAGAAGGAAGTGGGAAAACTGACTCAACATGAAAGTGGAAGAAAGGCCTTGTCAAGGGCAAGCAGGGAAAACTCATGTGCTATCCTTAAATCAAACAGAATATAAATAGATTTTGGGGTGGTGCATAGTTTGTCAACGAATGCTAATAGATAGCTCAATTACTTCTCAAGATGGACAAGTTTCGAGGAACGGCTCCCAAGTGAGGACGATCACATCCCCTTAATCTCCTTTGTTTATCACTGCCAAAGTTTCTGATTTCTCATAGACCAAGCGTGAAGGAGGGTTTGTTTGTTATATTATCTTTCGAGCTGGGCGCACCCATGCCAGTTCCTCCTCGTATTATGGGTTTACAGATTAGAAATGCAATCCCGGGATAAAACTTGTCCAACTTAAGAAGATCATGAATTACCTACTACTTCCTCATGAGCTAAACAAGAGGCACAAAACAGAAGATTTTGAACATTTAAGGATAACACATAAATTCTATACTTATAGGAGTGGTAGGGGAATACCACGAATAGGAAGGTATGGTGGACTCACATGGAAGGTAATGGTTTCAGGGTATGGACGCACAAGCAGAAATCTACTTGGCAAAGAGTTTGGCTAGCAAAGGCTTTGAGAGAACAGACAGTTAATGATAATTTAGATGCAAAACATATAAGGCATAAACATTAAGGTAAGCATAGCACATCAAGTTGTCTTCCTTGTCAACATAACACTTCAAGCATAATAACATAAAGGTTTTGGCTATGTCGCTACTTGAGAAAACATGTATGTTGTCAAGACCAAAGCTATGTTTGCCAAAATTAAATAAAGTTTTCAAAGCTATACCTGATATAAGGTCAATACTCCCCATAAGAATCGTCATATGATGCCGATTGCGTGAAGAGAATACCGAGTGCAGCGAAGGAATCAATAGACTTCTCATTAATATTCCAATATAGACGACTCCACACTCACGGATACAATCTCTCCACAGACGGAGTGATAGACCTCAATGCAAACACCTATTTCATATAATAAACTCCCTAGACATGATACGACTCTACTTGACTCTAAAAGACTAAGATAAAGATAAAGATACCGGGCACTCCCCCAAGCTTGGAACAAGCTGAGGGGATGCCATTACCCGAGGAGATTTACTCCTCATTCTTGTTCTTGTTGATTCTTCAAATCTTTGATGACACGGCGAAGGGTTTGGTTTTCCTCCTCCAAAATCTCCACTTGCACCTTTAGTACACGGAAATATTCACACAGTTGATTGGTGATGCGGTAAGCTTCGGAGATGGTAGAGATCGTACGTTGATCTTCAAGTGCAGGGGCCGTTCCTGAAAGGTTAAGGGAAAGATCATAATAAGGTTGGACACTCCCCACCATGATGGGGTTGCTTGATCTTCCTCCTTGTGTTGATGGACCCCCTGATTGTTGGGCGGTGATAATCTTCTTGTCTCACGGAACGCTCCATCTCCGCTCGCCTTGCAGCGATTTCTTCTTCCGTGGCCCAATCCATGTATTTCCCTAGGTTGAGATCTTTCTGAACTTCACGTAGACGCCGTCCCATGAAGTCCTCTCCACTTGAGCCACAAGAAGACATCTCTAACAATAACTTTTTACCCTGGCAGAAATAGATTGAAGAGAAAACACACAAAATCGCGAGATACGTTGCCGGAACGATCCGGGCAAATATATAGCAAAAAAATTCTGCAACAAAAGGAAGGTAAGGAGCCAAAGTGAGGTCGGAGACGGACTCCTGGGTGCCCAGGCGGCCTCCCGGCGCGGCCAGGAGGTAGGGCGCGCCAGGGGGGGCGCCTGGGCCCCCTAGAGCTCCTCTCCGGCTCCGCTTAGGCCTCGAATTTTCCTAATTTTGCAAAAACTCATAATATGGAACTTTTATGGCGGTTCGTGATGTTTCCTTACCGTAATACATACCTTTTATTATTCTGCTTCTGTCGGTGTCTGAAACAGGGCTGCAACATGTTCTTCATGAGTTGTTGTGCGTATTATATTTACATCAACATTGACGGGATCTCCCGCCATGTAATGCTTGAGTCTTTGCCCATTCACAACTTGAGGTTTGGTGCCTTCAAAATTGTTAATCTTAATTGCACCAGACCGGTAGACTTCTTCGATATGAAATGGCCCTTCCCACCTGGAAAGTAGTTTACCTGGAGAAAACCTGAAACGGGATCTAAACAATAAAACTTTATCACCAACATTAAATTCACGTTTCAGAATCCTCCTGTCATGCCACTTCTTTACCTTTTCCTTGAACATTTTAGCGCTCTCGTAAGCTTGACTTCTCCACTCATCTAGAGAAGTCAAGTTCATGAGATGCTTTTCACCAGCTAACTTTGGGTCAGTATTAAGCTCTCTAACAGCCCAGAAAGCTTTGTGTTCTAACTCTAATGGCAAATGGCAAGCCTTGCCATAGACCATTTTATAGGGAGACATGCCCATGGGTTTTTTTAAGCAGTCCTATACGCCCACAAAGCATCTCCCAACTTATTTGACCAGTCCTTCCTATTTCTGTTAACTGTCTTTTGCAAGATCAACTTGATCTCTCTATTGGTGAGCTCAACTTGCCCACTAGTTTGAGGATGGTACGGTGACGCAATTCTATGATTGACATCGTACTTGGCTAAAGCTTTTCTAAAAGCTCCATGCGTGAAGTGTGATCCTCCATCAGTCATGAGATACCTAGGTACACCAAACCTAGGGAAAATTACATCTTTGAGCATTTTCAAAGATGTTTTGTGATCAACACTTTCAGTGGGGATTGCTTCAACCCACTTGGTTACATAATCAACAGCAACTAATATGTGAGTGTACTTGTGCGAAGAAGGAAAAGGACCCATAAAATCAAAACCCCAACAATCAAAAGGCTCAATCACTAGTGAGTAATTCATAGGCATCTCATTCCTCCTACTAATATTACCAACTCTCTGACATTTATCACAGGCTAAAACATAATTTCTAGCATCTTTAAAGAGAGTAGGCCAATAAAAACCTGATTGGAGAACCTTATGTGCGGTCCTCTCACCGGCGTGATGTCCTCCGTAGGGACTATCGTGACATTGCTTGAGAATGTCCTTCTGCTCATGTTCCGGTATGCATCTTCTCACGATCCCGTCTGGACCTTCTTTGAAAAGATGTGGGTCATCCCAAAAGTAATGCCTCAAATCATGAAAGAACTTCTTCCTTTGCTAAAATGTTAAACCTGGAGGCAAATACTTTGCAACGATAAAATTAGCATAATCTGCAAACCAAGGGTCGGAAAGAGATTGTACTTTAACAACGGCGAGTTGTTCGTCTGGAAAACTGTCGTTGACTGGGATGGGATCATGCGGTATATCTTCCATCCTTGAAAGATTGTCCGCTACAGGGTTGTCTGCTCCTTTTCTATCAACAATCTGCAAATCAAATTCTTGAAGGAGTACCCATCTGATGACCCTTGGTTTGGTATCCTTCTTCGTCATAAGATACTTAATGGCAGCATGGTCAGTATGAATAATAACTTTAGAATCAACAATATACTGCCTAAACTTAGCACAAGCAAACACTACTGCTAAGAATTCCTTCTCAGTAGTAGCATAATTCTTTTGAGCACTATCAAGGGTCTTACTAGCATAATAAATAACATTCAAATTTTTATCAACCCTTTGTCCTAAAACAGCTCCAACAGCAAAATCACTAGCATCACACATAATTTCAAAGGGCAAACTCCAGTCAGGCGGTTGTACTATAGGAGCGGTTATTAAAGCTTTCTTAAGAACTTCGAAAGCCTCCTTACAATCTTCATCAAATACAAAAGGAACATCCTTCTGGAGAAGATTAGTGAGGGGTCTCGAGGTCTTAGAAAAGTCTTTAATAAATCTTCTATAGAAACCGGCATGACCAAGAAAACTACGAATACCTTTAATGTCCCTTGGATAGGGCATCCTTTCGATAGCTTAAATTTTCGCCTTGTCCACTTCAATTCCCCTCTCGGAAATCTTGTGGCCAAGTACGATTCCTTCGTTAACCATGAAGTGGCACTTTTCCCAGTTTAGAACTAAGTTTGTATCCTCGCATCTCTGCAAAACTTTATTAAGATTGTGGAGACAGTGGTCAAAGGAAGTTCCATAGACGGAGAAATCGTCCATGAAGACTTCCACAATCTCCTCACAGAAACCATGAAATATTGCAGACATACATCTCTGAAAAGTAGCAGGGGCATTGCAAAAACCAAAAGGAATACGCCTATAAGCATAAGTACCATAAGGACAAGTGAAAGTGGTCTTCTCTTGATCGGCAGTGTTAACATGAATTTGAGAGAAGTCAGAGTACCCGTCAAGATAGCAAAAGTGGGTGTTTTTCGACAGCCTCTCAAGCATCTGATCAATAAAGGGCAGCGGGTAGTGGTCCTTCCTGGTTGCCTTGTTCAACTTCCTGTAATCAATACACATTCTATATCCAATAATAATTCTCTGAGGTATTAGTTCATTCTTACCATTAGGGACTATAGTTGTCCCTCCTTTCTTGGGAACACAATGAACTGGACTTACCCACTTACTATCGGCTATAGGGTAGATAATACCTGCGGCTAGAATCTTGAGGATTTCGGTCCTCACAACATCCATCATCTTTGGGTTCAACCGTCGTTGATGGTCAACAACAGGTTTAGCATCAGGCTCTAGGTTGATAGTATGTTGACAGATAGATGGTCTAATTCCCTTAAGGTCATCAAGGGTATAGCCAATTGCACCACGGTGTTTACGAAGTACTTCCAATAATCGCTCTTCTTCATATCCTAAAAGGTTAGAGTTGATAATAACAGGATATACTTTCTTTTCATCTAAATAAGCATACTTGAGCGTATCGGGAAGAGGTTTGAGATCAAACACCGGGTCTTCTTTTGGTTTGGATAGAATTCCCAAAGGTTCAACCGGAAGGTTGTGCTTCAGGATAGCAGGTTGTCTCAAGAAGATTTCATCAATTTCATTTCTTTCCTGCATATGAGTATCATTCTCGTGGTCCTCCATGTATTGCTGCAAAGGATCATTAGGGGGAATAGTAATAGAAGCAATACTTTCAATAATTTTATCATCACTAGGTAATTCAGTACCACGAGGTTGCTTGGAAATCTTAGAAAAGTTAAATTCATATGGCTCACCATTGAATTCAACAGAAACTTTACCTTTCTTGCAATCTATAATAGCTCCACAGGTTCTGAGAAAAGGTCTACCAAAAATAATAGGACAAAAACTATCTTGTACTAAACCAAGTACAAGAAAGTCGGTAGGATACTTTACCTTTCCACATAGGACTTCAACATCTCTCACAATCCCAATAGGAGAGATAGTAGCTTTGTTTGCAAGATGAATAATAACATCAATCTCTTCAAGTTCACAGGGTGAAATCTCACTCATGATCTCTTGATAAAGCGAATAAGGAATCGCGCTAGCACTTGATCCCAGATCGCATAGCCCGTAATAATTGTGATCTCCTATTTTAACAGATACAACTGGTGTACCTGAAATTGGGCTTTTATTCTTGGCTGTGACAATGTTAGTTGAAACAGCACAAAAATTTATAATAGAATCTGAAACATCATTGGTAACTAAATCTTTAACCATAGCAACTTGAGGATCGACTCTGATCTGGTCCTCAGGTTCGCCTGTTCTTCTCTCACTTTTATTTATGAAGCCTGTCACAAAAGAGTGCTCCCTTATTCTCGAAGGAAAAGGGGATTGTTCATATATAACTGAAAGGATCGATACGGTCAACTAGAGGGGGGGTGAATATGTGACTAACAAATTTAAGCTTTATTACCAAATTTTAGGGTTAAGCGGATTAAAACAATTCTCTAGATGTGAACTAGATGGAACAACCCTAGGTGGCAAGCAAGCTTAAAACAAGTATGCTAGGCAACAAATACCATAGCCAGCCAACAAGCATACAAGATTAGAACAAGTAAAGTGCGGAAAGGATAAACCACAAGTGACGGGGAGACGCGGCGATTTGTTTGACCGAAGTTCACACTCTTTTGAGGGAGTGCTAATCTCCGTTGGAGCGGTGCTCAAGATTGAGAGCACTACAACAACGTAGCTCACCGTATTCTCCCTTTTCGAGTCACCCCCCACGGATGAGCCTCGAATCACTCGGGGTTGGTCTTGAAGGCGACCACCACACCTTTACAGACTTCCCTGAGCACACCACAAGCAAGGAAGCTTCCGGGACGGACACCTAGCCGCCTAGGATCCAAAGCTCCAAGAGTAACAAGTCAACGGTGAAGAAATCTTGAGGGGAACCAAAAACGGTTTGGTGGAAGTGTAGATTGGGTGAATCTCCTCCGGATCCCAAAGTATTGGAGTGTTTGGTTGGGGGAGCAAGGAGGAATCCAAGCTTTTGAGGTTTGGCAATGGTGGGGAGCTTGGGGGAGAAGATTGGAGAGCAAGGAGGAAGAAGAGGGGGTTTTTATACCCCCTCCCCCAAATCTGCCCGTTGGGCACGGGGGACCCCGGGCACCCGTGATAAAGACCCCGGGCACCAGGGGTGGTCAGAGACCAGCCACCCAGGACCGGGCACCCGGGGGTCCAGGACCCCGGGCACCCGGAGTGGTCAGAGACGAACTCCTGGGGGACCGGGCACCCGGGGGTCCAGGACCCCGGGCACCCGGAGTGGTCAGAGACGAACACCACGGGGACCGGGCACCCGGGGGTCCAGGACCCCGGGCACCCGGGGTGGTCAGAGAGGATTGGGGCTTCTCTCTGACTGACCCCAAAGTGATACCACCTGCTCCAGATCTTCCTTCCCTAATCTAAATTCACCGTGACCCCTCTTAATAGTGCGGCATGCCTACGACTCAAAAGTAACCGAAAAAAAACTTCCGAGTCCAAAAGCACGCCGTCTTCTCCTTTTTGGTTAGAGAGGGGACACCCGCATCCGTAGATGCCACCGAGAACCTAATGACCTGAGATAAATCTTTAACACCCATCATTAGTCCCACTAACCACATTGTCATTACACCAAAACACCATTTAGGAGTAAATGCACTTTCAATCTCCCCCTTTTTGGTGAATTGATGACAATATGGTTAGAGCTGTGCAATAAGATACTCAAGATAAAATGACATGAACAACTATTAACATAGAAGGCTCCCCCTAGGTGTATGCATATATTTATGTTTTGCTTTTGAATGCAATACACATACAACGAGGTCTCCCCCTATGTAAATAGTCAAGTGCAATGATATGAGAGAAGCATATGAACTGAAATAATCATTGCACAAGAACCTTATGTGATCTCCAAAGATAATATATAAGACAAGTATAGATCACTTGAGGAAAAATGTGAATGTGAGCTAAATAATTATGCAAGACTATGAATGATAATGTCATGACATAAAAAACATGCAGAGCATATGAAACATCATGACAAGATAGATAGCAAACTCACATAGTCTCACACATAAAGTATAAGGTGGCTCACATCCACACAAGGTCTCAACATAAATAGTACGACATAAATAGTACGGCATAAAGAGTGCAATAAAGGGAAACACACAAAGCACGCATGCATCAATCCTACTAGAACACTTCTCCCCCTTTGGCATCAAGACACCAAAAAGGAATAAGCGCGATGCTACCGCAAGAACTAGACTCGGGGAGGAGCACTGCCATCATCGTCATCCTCATCCTCAGGAATGTAGGCAGCACACGGGTTGGTGTAGTCTGTCGCAGTACTGTCCTTATCCTCAGACCCTGCAGACTGAGGCTCGCCTGTCTCTAACGCTCTGGCAGCCTTCTTCTCACGGAGAGCCCGCTTGCTGAGGTTCACCTCCCTCACCTGACGCCGCGAAGTGGATTGGCACAACTTGAACAAATTGTTGAATCCTGCGAAGAACATATTCTTCTCCTTCTTAGAGAAAGAAGGGGAAGACATCATTGTCTGAGCAAAACCAGCAGGATCCACCTCAGGAACAGCTCGAGAGGAGGAAGCACTAGCACGTGCAGCTGAGGGAGCGGGCTTGGCTTTCTTGCCACGAACAAGATCCGGGTGAACAATAGGCTTGAACTTTGTGTTGCGCACTGGCAGAGAGACAGGAAAATGGCGCTTAAGACTTTCGCGGCTCGGATGCTTGCGCTCAATCAGCGCCTGAATGAAGGGAGCAAAGACAGCCGCCTTCTTCTCGAAAACACAAGCCCTCATCTCCTCAAACATGAAATCTAGGACATCAATCTTGGTCCTCTCATGAGCATATACCAAAAGATCAATAGCAGTGCTCCAGAACTCATCAGAGGAACCAGCCTTGGGGGACAGAGACACCCGAAATATCTGACGAAGAGCATGGTACAGAGGAATCATGCCCTTGGTGCGACCAATGGTGCCTGAACTGCTATACGCAAATGCAAGAGCTTGTTTGGTGCGACTGTGCTGAACAACAGTGGCATAACCATCCTCAGGCTCAGGAAAGAACTCATACCTAGTAATAGCAGCAAGATCAGTCATGGAACCACTGAGAACTCTGTTGCCCGAGCGCCACTTGAAGGAACGAGCATAGTCATTTTCAAAATACACCGTAGCATAGAACTGAAGAATGAGATCCTCATTGTAGGCCCGGTTGTATGATACAAACCGGATCAGCCCCATATCCTCCAACACACTGTAGACCTCGGGAAAAGATACAGTGTCACTGATGTACTCAAGGTACAAGTCACGGTGCGGAGCAATCTTGACCTTCATGGGCTTGAGAATCTCAGAGAACACACGCTGCTGAAGGATATTCTGAAATTTCCAATCCACCTCATCACGGGAAGCAGCATATGGATTAATACGACGCAGTCTACGATACTCAGGCCGTGGCAGCTTGTTCAGATCATCAAGAGTATCAATGTTGAAGTCATTATCAGGCTCTTCCTCTTCATCTTCCTCTTCCTCTTCTTCAGCACTTGGTTCATTGGCCACATAGGTCTCTTCCTCAATATCATCACTGCTGGACCCCTCAACAATAGGAGCCCGAACACTTGCACGCTTGGCACGGTCCTGGAGGGCAGAGGAGCTGGAACCACGATCCTGGCGAACAAACTGTCCCTTCCTGCTACCATCACGAGTATTCTTAGCACGGCGAGCACCAACAGTGCCTCCTGAGTCATCTAACAGCAAGCAATGGTTACGAGGGTAAGTGCAAGGGTCCATGCAAGAAAACATACAAACTAGGGATGATATGATAGGTCAGGAGGGTGCTGAACCTGGGGACCCCGGGTACCCGGAGTCAAAGGATCGGGTGCCCGGGGTGCTCAGAGCACCTCCAGGTGGAGACCGGGTGCCCGGGGTAGCTACCAGCGCGAGACCGGGTGCCCGGGGTGGACACCGGGTGCCCGGGATAGCTACAGCGGGCACAAAGTTCTCAGATCCGGGGCACAAGCAACGTCTCTACAATCATATCTCCATCTACAACCTCTAGCATGCACCAAAATCAAATTGCTATACCAAAAAGGGAGGGATAAGCAATTTGGTCACTAGAAAAACGTAGGAGGATCAAAAATTACCGGAGGAGCCGGCCATGGCGACGAGGAGGGACTCCGGGGAGGAGATCCGGGTGCCCGGAGGGCTCCAGACGGCGAGGGACTTGGATTCCCTGGAGGAGGCGGCGGCAGCAAGGGAGTTGGGGCGTGGGGAGAATGAAGGGAATGAACCCTAACTCCCCACGGCCCCTTAGAAGTAGCCACACGCCTAACCTCGGGTGCCCGGGAGGTGAGACCGGGTGCCTGGGGCCCCGGGTGCCTGGGATGGTCAGATAGTTTTCCTCTGAAACAGGGGAAACTCCCCTTGTCCCAGTGCTCACATCTCATCTAACCATTCCTCTCGATTTCCTAGCTACGGGAGCATGATGCAAAATATAAAAACTGGAACCCTTGCACAAGATATGAATCTAGGATTGCAGGAAAGAAGCCTTAGGATAGATCGCACACACTAGGTCGTAGGCAATTAGGCACACATAACACAAGAGTCTAAATGACAAAAAAACAGCACAACGCAATAAAGCGGAAAAAGGCGGTGACCCGAGGGTCACCATATTTGAGCAAATGTGGTACGGAACCGCGAAGATTTTAACCTTGGGTCCGTCTCCACTACTCATCTTTGAAGCACAAGTGCCATCTACAATGGCGGATGTGAAAGATTTTGATCAATTTATGCACAAGTAGGGTTATGTCGGAATTATTGAGAGAATTCTACTCCCCCTACTTATGTGCCTACATCTAAGCAAGATATAGTAAAGCTAGTGTGTGTATGCAAGATCATCAACCCATGTTACTAAGATCCACGATATTTAGCTCATGCCTTAACTCACGGAACCTTGCTTCATCAAGTGGCTTTGTTAAAATATCCGCAAGTTGCTTCTCGGTGCCCACATGAAAGAGTTCAATGTCTTCTCGTGCCACATGATCCCGAAGAAAATGATGACGAATATCAATATGCTTGTGAAAGGATCGATACGGTCAACTAGAGGGGGGGTGAATAGGTGACTAAAAAATTTAAGCTTTATTACCAAATTTTAGGGTTAGGCGGATTAAAACAATTCTCTAGATGTGAACTAGATGAAATAACCCTAGGTGGCAAGCAAGCTTAACTCAAATATGCTAGGCAACAAATACGATAGCAAGCCAACAAGCATACAAGGTTAGAACAAGTAAAGGGCGGAAAGGATAAACCACAAGTGAAGAGGAGACGCGGTGATTTGTTTGACCGAAGTTCACACTCTTTTGAGGGAGTGTTAATCTCCGTTGGAGCGGTGCTCAAGATTGAGAACGCTACAAAAACGTAGCTCACCGTATTCTCCCCTTTCAAGTCACCCCCAACGGATGAGCCTCGAATCCACTCGGGGTTGGTCTTGAAGGCGACCACCACACCTTTACAGACTTCCCGGAGCACACCACAAGCAAGGAAGCTTCCGGGACGGACACCTAGCCGCCTAGGAGCCAAAGCTCCAAGAGTAACAAGTCAACGGTGAAGAAATCTTGCGGGGAACACAAATCGGTTTGGTGGAAGTGTAGATCGGGCCTTGCTCTCCCAACTCCCAAAGTATCAACAAGTTTGGTTGGAGGAGATGGGAGTATTGAGCAAAATGGAGTTCATGGAGTGGAGGCTCAAGCAAGGGAAAAGAATTAGGGCTGGAGGAAGAAGAAGGGGGGCTTATATAGTGGAGGGAGCTGTGAGGGGGCATCTAGCCGTTGGAGGCCCGTGCGCACGGGCTACTCAGAGCCGGATGCTCTACCCCGTGCGCACGGGGGTCTGGGACCCCGTGCGCACGGGCTACTCAGAGAGGCTCGGGGTACCCCGTGCGCACGGGGGTCAGAGACCCCGTGCGCACGGGCTACTCAGTGAGCCTCTGGGTACCCCGTGCGCACGGGGGGTCAGAGACCCCGTGCACACGGGGTGACCAGAGACAAACTGGTCCACCTCACAATGAGCCCATGCAATCGCACACTTTTCGGCACTTCTTCCAGATGGGTTTGGGATGAAATATTTGGACATGGAAAATGTGTTCCCACACATACTCAATCTCGTTGACCCCTCTTTATAGTGCGGTGATCCTACGACTCAAATCAAACCGAAAGAATCCTTCGAGTCATCAGGTGAACACCACGCCTTTTATCTTTTTGAATCGGGGCCAATCCTCCTCCAAAATTAATAACCCACCACGGGACCTATGACCTGAGATAAATCTTTAACACCCATCATTTGTCCCACTAACCACATTGTCATTACACCAAAACACCATTTAGGAGTAAATGCACTTTCAATCTCCCCCTTTTTGGTGAATTGATGACAATATGGTTAGAGCATGGCATTAAGATACTCAAGATAACAATGCCATGAACAACTATTAACATAGAAGGCTCCCCTAGATGTATGCATATATTTATGTTTTGCGTTTGAATGCAATACGCATACAACAAGGTCTCCCCCTATGTAAATAGTCAAGTGCAATGATATGAGAGAAGCATATGAACTGAAATAATCATTGCACAAGAACCTTATGTGATCTCTTAGAGATAATATAAGATAGGCATAGATCACATGAGGAAAATGTGAATGTGAGCTAAATAGATATGCAAGACTATGAATGATAATGTCATGACATAAAAAACATGCAAGGCATATGAAACATCATGACAAGATATAGCAAACTCACATAGTCTCACACATAAACGATAAGGTGGCTCACATCCACACGAGTACTGGAAAGGAAATAAAGTTAAAATACCAGCAAGCCAACATAAACACACGAACAAGGTCTCAACGGCTTGCAACCTAACCAGACAATCAATATCCTAGATAGAACTCTTCTCCCCCTTTGGCATCAAGACGCCAAAAAGGGAAAAGGCGATGTTAACGTCACTAAACAACCGGCGAGTGGCTCGAGGCATCATCCTCATCATCAAAGCGCCAGTTCTGCATAGGGAAGGAGTATTCAGAGAGCTGACTATCCTTGTCCTCTGGACCTGGCTAAGCTGGAATGCCTGACTGCTGGGCCTTCTTTGCCTTGTAGGCCCGCTGCTCCGCGTTGATGCGGTTACTGTCTCTAAGCTGCTTCTTCTGGATAGACTGACACATCTTGAACATGTTGCTGATAGTCTGGAAGAGTGTCTTCTTCTCACGAACTGTGAAGGCAGCAGGAGCATCGGAACCAAAAGGAGGACCCCTCTGATGAGGAACCCTAGCAGAGGAGGAGGCACCGGGAGTGTAGGTAGCACGGTCCTCGGGCCTTGGGTTGCGCCCAAGCTTGGGAGCAACATACGGAGCCGGAGCAGGAGGCCTCCAGTTGAGGTCACGCTTCAGAACACTGACAGGGTACACATGCTGAGGAATGTGGCGAGCAGGGCACACAGACTCAATCAGAGCCTGAATGAAGGGAGCATAAATCAGGGACTTCCTCAGACGGATACACTCACGAATCTCCAGGAACATAGTATCCAGAACATCCACCTTCCTGCGGTCCTTAACCATCAGAAAAATATCAAGCATCGAGGCACGCAGGTTATGAGTGTCACCTGCCTTCGGTGTGAGAGTGTACCGAAGGATGTGACGCAGTGTATCATAGGTGGGAAGCAGATCCTTGATAGAGCCAGTGACAAAGGACTTCTCCTTCTTATAAGCAAATGCAATCTCGTCCTTATTGCGTCCAAACTCAGACACCCTCTCAAAGTCAGGATGAGGCTCAATGTAGAACTGGTATGGAATGATCTCAGCAAACTTGGCAAACGGGGCAGAGCAGACCGCAGTGCCAGACATCCAACACATAGTACGAGCATCATCATTATAGAAGTAGACAGTGGCATAGAACTGCATGACAAGATCCTCATTGTACTTGTACGAGAACTGACAGAACGGTATAAGGCCAAGCCTCCCAAGAGCATCATACACACCGGGATAAATATGAGCATTGTCCCTCAAGTGCTCCACATCGACCTGCTTGTGGGGAGCAAACTTCTTCTGCTTAGCCATCATCAACTCATTGAAAATTCGGGCCTGAAACACATTGAGGAATCTTGGATCTGCTCCGAGCGCAGTGGCAGCAACATAGGGGTTCTGGTCACGAAAAGCCCAGTACTCTGGCTGAGACCACTCACTGACCGGTATGTTAGACACATCCCGGCCACCTGGAAGGGGACGCTCACCAGGACTCGAGCTCTCCTCATCATCATCTTCATCTTCCTCAACAAACCCAGTTTCCTGAGATGCCTCAGCGGTCTCATGAGCAGTAGGCTGATATGCACCCTCAGAATCATACTCCTCATCGCTGGAATCAGTCTCAACGGGTGCTCTGGCAGTGGCGAGGCGGCGGGGACGGCCACCACCACAAGAACCCTCCTCCTGGCCCTGACCAGCTGGCGGCAGAAACTCATCATCTCCTGCCTTTTGA
Organism: Bromus sterilis; assembly: GCA_950022295.1. NCBI lineage: Eukaryota > Viridiplantae > Streptophyta > Magnoliopsida > Poales > Poaceae > Bromus > Bromus sterilis. The sequence continues at coordinate 444,673,773 of OX465595.1, read as the reverse complement.
CGCTTGCGACGAACGAACACCTGCCGGTTCGGGGACTCTACAGACGAAAGGCAAGAAGTTGTGCAAATGCTCAGTGAAAATGAAACGAGGACGATGAATCAGATGCATATCAAGGTTGTCTCTGCCTGAAAGGCCCGTGCGCACGGGGTGCAGGGCCCGTGCGCACGGTACACCACGTGGGCACGGGGGCCCGTGTGCACGGGGTCTTGATCCCGTGGGCACGGAGTCCTCCCAGCCGCCGCTCAAACCTCGCGAGGAGGGGAGGGGCGGGCTGGGGAGGTTCCCCCTAGGCCGAGACTACCCTAGATCTGCATCTACTCCACACACAATCGGATCCCATCTACATAGAGCACGAAGAGCACCTCTCCTAGGGTTTTGAGGACCAAAACGAAGGAGGAGAGGAAGAGTGACCAACCTGGGTCATCCATGGTGTCCAATGAAGGGGGAATCCGTGCCTTTGGCCGGGAGATGGCCGGAGGAGGCAAGATGGCGACGGCGGCGGCGACCCTGAAGAAGACAGAGGCGTGGGGGGGATAATGAGGTAACTCCCTCTCCACCCCGCGCCCTAGTCAAATGGGTGCCAACCTCATAACCCCGTGCGCACGGGGTCCCCGTGCGCACGGTACACCCCGTGCACACGGGGTCCTCAGAAGGTTGCGTCAGTTTTGACAAGGAGGGGAGGGGCTGGGGGTGACCCCTTACCTCGTCCCTAAATGTCAAGCTGAACCAACACAAAATTGAGGAACATCGCACTAGAACGTCTATGCTATGGAGGTGCGAGTGGAGAGCATTTGCACGAAAATGATAACAGAGAATGTCTTATGAGATAAGAGTGGAATAGGATAGGGCAGAAAGTTGAGGGAAACTATTCCTATCCGGGGGAAGACACCAAGAGTCTAAACGACTCGAAAAACAAACAACGCTGTAACGCGGAAAAAGGCGGTGACCCGAGAGTCACCATGTTTGAGCAATTGTGGTACGGAACCGCGAAGATTTTAACCTTGGGCCCGTCTCCACTACTCATCTTTGAAGCACAAGTGTCATCTATAAATGGCGGATGTGAAAGATTTTGATCAATTTATGCACAAATAGGGTTATGTCGGAATCATTGAGAGAATTCTACTCCCCCTACTTATGTGCCTACATCTAGGCAAGATATAGAAAAGTTAATGTGTGTATGCAAGATCATCAACCCATGTTACTAAGATCCACGATATTTAGCTCATGCCTTAACTCACGGAACCTTGCTTCATCAAGTGGCTTCGTGAAAATATCCGCAAGTTGCTTCTCGGTGCCCACATGAACGAGCTCAATGCCTTCTCGTGCCACATGATCCTGAAGAAAATGATGACGAATATCAATATGCTTGGTTCGGCTATGTTGCACGGGATTATCCGCAATCTTGATTGCACTTTCATTGTCACATAATAGAGGCACTTTGTCAAATTTGACACCATAATCCATCAAAGTTTGCCTCATCCATAATAATTGGGCACAACAACTTCCCGCGGCAATGTACTCGGCTTCGGCGGTTGATAGAGAAACACAATTTTGCTTCTTGGAGGACCAACTCACTAAGGACCTCCCGAGGAATTGACATGAGCCGGAAGTGGACTTACGATCCACCTTGTCACCGGCCCAATCTGAATCCGAATATCCCACTAGCTTGAAGGAAGATCCTTTGGGATACCAAAGTCCCAAGTTTGGGGTATGAACAAAATATCGAAGGATCCGTTTCACTGCCATATAGTGGCTTTCTTTGGGGGCGGATTGAAATCTTGCACACATACACACACTTAACATAATATCCGGCCTAGATGCACAAAGGTAAAGCAAAGAACCGATCATAGAGCGGTATACCTTTTGATCCACATCTTTACCATTGGGATCTAGATCGAGTTGGCCATTGGTTGGCATTGGAGTCTTCATCGGCTTGGCATCCACCATATCGAAACGCTTGAGCATGTCTTGAATATATTTTGCTTGGTTAATGAAAGTCCCTCCCCTTAATTGCTTGACTTGAAATCCGAGGAAGAACTTCAACTCACCCATCATAGACATGGGAAACTCCTTGGTCATGAGATTTTGAAACTCAACATTGCAAGCATGATTAGTAGACCCAAAGATAATTTCATCAACATATATTTGGCATACAAAAAAATCTCCTTTTACTCTCTTGGTAAAGAGAGTGGTATCTATCAACCCCATCTCGAACCCTTTCTCGTTTAAAAACGTCGTAAGGTGATCATACCAAGCACGAGGTGCTTGCTTAAGACCATACAAAGCCTTATGAAGTTGATAAACGTGATTGGGGCATTCGGGGTCTTCAAAACCAGGAGGTTGCTTAACATACACCAATTCACTTAAAGGACCATTTAGAAACGCACTCTTAACATCCATTTGATATAATTTAAAGTCATGATGAGCAGCATAAGCAAGTAAGATACGAATGGACTCAAGACGGGCAACGGGGGCAAAGGTTTCACCAAAATCCAAACCTTCGATTTGGGTGAACCCTTGTGCCACTAACCTTGCCTTGTTACGAGTGACTTGTCCATGCTCATCTTGCTTGTTCTTGAAAACCCATTTGGTCCCAATGACATTATAATTTTCCTTGGGCCTTGCAACAAGTGACCACACCTTGTTGCGGGGGAAATTGTTGAGTTCCTCATGCATAGCTTCTAGCCAATCCGGATCATCAAGCGCTTCTTCTACCTTAAGGGGCTCAATACAAGATACAAACGAGTGATGTTCACAAAAGTTTGCCAAACGTTTACGAGTAGTTACCCCTTTTGAGATGCTTCCAAGGATGTTGTCGGTGGAGTGTTGAAGCATTTGAAGTCTCAAAGCCGCTTTTTGTCTCTTCTTTTCAAGTTCTTCTTCACTTGGTTGAATTCTTCGTGGAGAAACCCTGACTTGCTTTTTCTTAGCTTGTGGAGAGACAACTTCTTGAACTTGATCTTGATCACTTGTATGAGCTTGATCTTGGGCCTCAATTATAGGTTCATCATCATTTGATTGAGCTTGCCCTTGATCTTGCTCGGTAGCTTGAGGGACCTCTTCTTGCTCTTGGATAGGTGCTTGTGCTCCCAAAACGTCTTGCTCTTGTGGTGGAGGTGATGACTTCCCTTGAGGAGAAACCTCAAGAGGGGCTCTTACCCCTTCTTCGATTACATGGACTTGGGGTGTTTCTTGTGGAAGAATGTGGCCTATCCCCATGGTCCTTATAACTTGAGAAGGAGCCTCATCACCTACAACACTTGGAACAATAGGTTTGGCTTGGGAGCCGTTATCCTCATCAAACTCCACATTCGATGTCTCCTCAATACATCCGGTGGATTTATTGAGAACACGATACGCATGGGAGTTTGAGGCATATCCAACAAATATTCCCTCATATGTTTTTGCTTCGAATTTAGCTAATCGGGTTTTCTTGTTGAGAATGAAACACTTACAACCGAAAACACGGAAGTACTTGACATTTGGCTTCTTCCCGATTAGGAGTTCATAAGGTGTCTTGTTCTTGAGCTTGCGGAGATATAGCCTATTAGAGGCATGACACGCGGTGTTGATGGCTTCGGCCCAAAGCTTGTATGGAGACTTGTACTCATCAAGCATTGTCCTTGCCATCTCAATAAGAGTCCTATTCTTCCTCTCCGCAACACCATTTTGTTGAGGAGTATAGGCCGCGGAATATTGATGTTTGATCCCCTCATCACTCAAAAACTCATCCATTGTATAATTCTTGAACTCGGTACCATTGTCACTTCGAATAGCCATAATCTCACATTGGTGTTGACGTTGAGCTTCTTTGGCAAATGATATAAAGGTCTCTTGAGTCTCATCTTTGGTCTTGAGAATGAAAATCCATGTATATCTTGTATAGTCGTCGACAATGACAAGGCAATACCTCCTCCCACCCAAACTATCATAGGATGGAGGCCCAAAGAGATCCAAATGAAGGAGCTCAAGAGGCCTCGTCGATGTGATGATAGTCTTTATCTTGTGTTGCTTCTCATGTTGCTTTCCAGCAATGCAAGCACTACAAACACGATCTTTGGCAAAGGAAACATCGCTTAGTCCAACAATGTGCTCCCCCTTTATAAGGGATTGTAGATTTCTCATACCGACGTGGGCTAGTCTACGGTGCCATAACCACCCCACGTCGGCCTTGTCCATTAGGCATGTTTTTAGGTGAGTGCTCTCTTTCGAGAAATCAACCACGTAAATGTTGCCTTCAACATGCCCAACAAAGACCACTTTGAGAGTATCCCTTTTAAAGACGGTCACATGAAATTCACTAAACAGCGAGTCATATCCGGCACGAGCCAATTGGATAGTGGAAAGTAGATTGTAGTGAAGGGATTCGACAAGCATGACATTCTTGAGTGAAGAATCACTCGAGATGGAAAACTTCCCTAATCCCAATACCTTGCCCTTGCTATTGTCGCCAAAGGAGATGTCCGAGGATGACTTGAGCGAATCAAAGAAATCCACGAGCATATCCTTGCCTCCGGTCATATGATTGGTGCAACCACTATCAATCACCCATTGTGTCCCACCGGAGGCATAGTCCTGCAACAATCAAGCTTTGCTTTTAGGTCCCCATTTTTCAATGGGTCCTAGAGAGTTAGCAACAAGGGTCTTAGGAACCCAAATATTCCATGCATAATCATCATAATTAGTGCCGACAAATTTAGCAAAAGTATATCCATCATTCCTTCTCATAAGGACATAAGATGGGTTGTTCATGCCGGCATAATTAGAAGAGGGAGCCACTTCCTTTGAAATGACTTCCTCTCCAACCTTCTCCTTCCCTTTCTCCTTCTCCTTGTGCCCTTCTTGCACAAATGTGATTTGTTGTTGAGGAGGAGTTGCTTGGTGCTTCTTATTCTTGTTCTTCTTCTTCTTGTGCTTGTTCTTCTTCTTCTTTTGAGAGGGATCAAAACCGATTCCCTCTTTGGCCACACATTCCTTTTGATTGATCAAAAGTTCATTCAAGTTCTTTTCGCCTTGGATACAAGACACAAGACCTTTCTCAAGTTGCTCTTTCAACTTTTTGTTCTCAACAAGTAGTGATGCATAATCAATGGAGTTAGAAGCACATGCATCATTAGGAGAGAAAGTAGCAAGAGTTTTAAGAGTGGAAGCCTTAAGTTGGTTGTAAGACTCGGTGAGAGTTATAAGCTCCCCTTTTATGAGCTTGTGGCTCTTTTCAAGGAGTTTATACTCCTCACCGAGTTCACCATGATCAACTTTAAGCTTAGCAATTTTATCCATGAGATCATGCTTAATTTCGAGAGAGAGTTCTAGAGCATCATTGACTTTAACAAAATCTATCTCATTTGAGGTGATGGTTTCCTCAAGTGAGGCTTTCATGTTTTCTACTTCAAGGAGATTTTGCTCAAGGAGATCATTTCTCTCCTTTTCCTCCATTAAGAGGGTTTCCACATTTCCGATGTAGTCATCACGTTCGGTGAGTGACCTCATCATGTTGAGGAAACGAGCAAGGGATTCTCCCTTAAGTGTCTTCATGAAAGCCAATGAGGCTTCCTCACTATAAACGACACCATCATCATCACACTCGTTATCCGACTCTTCTTGCAAAGAGTTGGTAGTGTTAGATGATGGCGTAGAGTTGATAGACTTTGATATTACCTCTTTTGCCATGAGGCATCGGTGGACGATGGTCTTGTTCTCGTTGGGGAGTCGAAGAGGCTTGATGAGGTGGAGGAGGACTTGGAGTGCATGGCAATAGCGGCCATGCCCTTGTGCTCATCTTCATCACCGTCTTGTTCATCCTCGGAGATGTACTCTTCATGAACAAGAGCCTTGTCGCCACGCCTCTTGGCAAACTTGTTGAATCTCTTCTTCTTTAGAATAAGCTTCTCAGATTTTTCTTCTCTTCTTTCATATGGACAGTCCGCAACAAAATGCTTTGGACTATCGCAATTGTAGCACTTTCTTCTTCCAAAGGTTTTGCCCTTGAGATGATTACTTCCTTTGTTTCCCGGAGTCCCCATGGTGCCCACATATTTTCGGACAAGGAGGGCCACATCTTCTTCAAAGTCTTCGGCAGGGCACGAGGGGCCATCTTCTTCTTCACAATATTCTTCCACTTCTTCCACCTCCACCATCTTGGAGGGGGAAGCCACCTTCTTGCCCTTCAAGGCGAGGTTGTTGGAGCTATTGATCCCATAGACAAGGTCATGGGTTTGCTTGGACTTGGTCTTCAACAAAGACTTGGTGGTGAAGGATGGCACAATTTGATTTGGTGTCAATTGGTCAAAATCCATGTGTTGGTAAATCATGGTGACCATGGTTTCATCCGTGAGAATCATGGCGCACAAGAATCTGTCCTTGATGAAATTTTCATCGGCCCATGTGCAACCATAGTTCCTTAGATCCAACACAATGGATTTGAGCCTACGGAAAGCTTGATCCGCAGTCTCACCTTCCTTCCTCACGAACATGTTAACCTCTGTCTTGAGAAGGGCCAGACGAGATCTCTGCACACTTGCGTCTCCTTCAAAGATTTCCCCAAGGGTATTCCAAATTTCCTTGGCCGACTTCAATAGAGCAATGGAGTCTCGGTAGTCATCCGGCACGGCCTTCCGGAGCATGTGACAGGCAGTGTCATTGAGTTGTTCATCAACCTCTTCTCTTGGAGATAAGCTTGACGGATCCTCGGGGCGATAGCCTCTCAAGATGATCCACCACAATTGAGTGGAGGCACTCCGGACATGGGACTCCATAGCTAGCTTCCATTTACCAAACGAGTCAGGATTCAAGAGGGGGGTCCCCAGTATGATTAATATGCGGCATAGGAATATGAGGATGAGCATATGAAGGAGCAGCAGCATTGTATGACGGTGCAATAGGACGTGGTGGTGGTGGTGGTGTCTCCCTCACTCCATCAACATCCAAAGTGGTGTTTGGACAAAATGTTGATGAGGTAGAGGGAGCTTGTGAGATAGAAGCAAGCTTCTTATCGACCTCTTCACGAACCAAGGCCTTCATCGAATTTTCCATGGAGCTTTTGAAAGACTCCATGAAAGAGGCGAATTCGGTCATGGTTAGTGAGGTGGCGGAGCTAGGTCCACCACCCTCTTGGTGTGTTGTTTGTGGGACGGGTGGGTTAGTAATGGGTGCACCATGTGCACTCGGTACTCCCCCATCCGTGGGAAGGGTATCACCTTGATCCCCTAGATTGACCATATTCTCTTAGGCGGTTAAGCCCTTAATAAGAGACCAAGACTTTGATACTAATTGAAAGGATCGATACGGTCAACTAGAGGGGAGGGGGTGATTAGGTGACCAACAAATTTAAGCTTTATTACCAAATTTTAGGGTTAGGCGGATTAAAACAATTCTCTAGATGTGAACTAGATGAAATAACCCTAGGTGGCAAGCAAGCTTAAATCAAATATGCTAGGCAACAAATACGATAGCAAGCCAACAAGCATACAAGATTAGAACAAGTAAAGGGCGGAAAGGATAAACCACAAGTGAAGAGGAGACGCGGTGATTTGTTTGACCGAAGTTCACACTCTTTTGAGGGAGTGCTAATCTCCGTTGGAGCGGTGCTCAAGATTGAGAACGCTACAACAACGTAGCTCACCGTATTCTCCCCTTTCGAGTCACCCCCAACGGATGAGCCTCGAATCCACTCGGGGTTGGTCTTGAAGGCGACCACCACACCTTTACAGACTTCCCGGAGCACACCACAAGCAAGGAAGCTTCCGGGACGGACACCTAGCCGCCTAGGAGCCAAAGCTCCAAGAGTAACAAGTCAACGGTGAAGAAATCTTGCGGGGAACACAAATCGGTTTGGTGGAAGTGTAGATCGGGCCTTGCTCTCCCAACTCCCAAAGTATCAACAAGTTTGGTTGGAGGATATGGGAGTATTGAGCAAAATGGAGTTCATGGAGTGGAGGCTCAAGCAAGGGAAAAGAATTAGGGCTGGAGGAAGAAGAAGGGGGGCTTATATAGTGGAGGGAGCTGTGAGGGGGCATCTAGCCGTTGGAGGCCCGTGCGCACGGGCTACTCAGAGCCGGATGCTCTACCCCGTGCGCACGGGGGTCTGGGACCCCGTGCGCACGGGCTACTCAGAGAGGCTCGGGGTACCCCGTGCGCACGGGGGTCAGAGACCCCGTGCGCACGGGCTACTCAGTGAGCCTCTGGGTACCCCGTGCGCACGGGGGTCAGAGACCCCGTGCACACGGGGTTACCAGAGACAAACTGGTCCACCTCACAATGAGCCCATGCAATCGCACACTTTTCGGCACTTCTTCCAGATGGGTTTGGGATGAAATATTTGGACATGGAAAATGTGTTCCCACACATACTCAATCTCGTTGACCCATCTTTATAGTGCGGTGATCCTACGACTCAAATCAAACCGAAAGAATCCTTCGAGTCATCAGGTGAACACCACGCCTTTTATCTTTTTGAATCGGAGCCAATCATCCTCCAAAATTAATAACCCACCACGGGACCTATGACCTGAGATAAATCTTTAACACCCGTCATTAGTCCAACTAACCACATTGTCATTACACCAAAACACCATTTAGGAGTAAATGCACTTTCAGCTTGGTTCGGCTATGTTGCACGGGATTATCCGCAATCTTGATTGCACTTTCATTGTCACATAATAGAGGCACTTTGTCATATTTGACACCATAATCCATCAAAGTTTGCCTCATCCATAATAATTGGGCACAACAACTTCCCGCGGCAATGTACTCGGCTTCGGCGGTTGATAGAGAAACATAATTTTGCTTCTTGGAGGACCAACTCACTAAGGACCTCCCGAGGAATTGATATGAGCCGGATGTGGACTTACGATCCACCTTGTCACCGGCCCAATCCGAATACGAATATCCCACCAACTTGAAGGAAGATCCTTTGGGGTACCAAAGTCCTAAGTTTGGGGTATGAACCAAATATCGAAGGATACGTTTCACGGCCATGTAATGGCTTTCGTTGGGGGCGGATTGAAATCTTGCACACATACACACACTTAACATAATATTCGGCCTAGATGCACAAAGGTAAAGCAAAGAACCGATCATGGATCGGTATACCTTTTGGTCCACATCTTTACCATTGGGATCTAGATCAAGTTGGCCATTGGTAGGCATTGGAGTCTTCATAGGCTTGGCATCCATCATATCAAATCGTTTGAGCATGTCTTGAATATACTTTGCTTGGTTAATAAAAGTCCCTCCCCTTAATTGCTTGACTTGAAATCCAAGGAAGAACTTTAACTCACCCATCATAGACATGGCAAACTCCTTGGTCATAATATTTTGAAACTCAACATTGCAAGCATGATCAGTAGACCAGAAAATAATATCATCAACATATATTTGGCATACAAATAAATCTCCTTTTACCCTCTTGGTAAAGAGAGTGGTATCTATCAACCCCATCTAGAACCCTTTGTCGTTTAGAAACATCGTAAGGTGATCATACCAAGCACGAGGTGCTTGCTTAAGACCATACAAAGCCTTATGAAGTTGATAAACGTGATTGGGGCGTTCGGGGTCTTCGAAACTGGGAGGTTGCTTAACATACACCAATTCACTTAAAGGACCATTTAGAAATGCACTCTTAACATCCATTTGATATAATTTAAAATCATGATGAGCGGCATAAGCAAGTAAGATGTGAATAGACTCAAGACGGGCAACGGGGGCAAAGGTTTCACCAAAATCCAAACCTTCGATTTGGGTGAACCCTTGTGCCACTAACCTTGCCTTGTTACGAGTGACTTGTCCATGCTCATCTTGCTTGTTCTTGAAAACCCATTTGGTCCCAATGACATTATGATTTTCCTTGGGCCTTGCAACAAGTGACCACACCTTGTTGCGGATGAAATTGTTGAGTTCTTCATGCATAGCTTCAACCCAATCCGGATCATCAAGAGCTTCTTCTACCTTAAGGGGCTCAATACAAGAGACAAACGAGTGATGTTCAAAAAAATTTGCCAAACGTTTACGAGTAGTTACCCCTTTTGAGATGCTTCCAAGGATGTTGTCGGTGGAGTGTTGAAGCATTTGAAGTCTCAAAGCCGCTTTTTGTCTCTTCTTTTCAAGTTCTTCTTCACTAGGTTGAATTCTTCGTGGAGAAACCCGAACTTGTTTTTTCTTTGCTTGTGGAGAGACAACTTCTTGAACTTGATCTTGATCACTTGTATGAGCTTGATCTTGGGCCTCAATTATAGGTTCATCACCATTTGATTGAGCTTGTCCTTGATCTTGCTCGGTAGCTTGAGGAACCTCTTCTTGCTCTTGGATAGGTGCTTGTGCTCCCGAAACGTCTTGCTCTTGTGGTGGAGGTGATGACTTCCCTTGAGAAGAATCCTCAAGAGGGCCTCTTACTCCTTCTTCGATTACCATTTTGTTGAGGAGTATAGGCCGCGGAATATTGATGTTTGATCCCTTCATCACTCAAGAACTCATCCATTGTATAATTATTGAACTCGGTGCCATTGTCACTTCGAATAGCCATAATCTCACATTTGTGTTGACGTTGAGCTTCTTTGGCAAATGATATAAAGGTCTCTTGAGTCTCATCTTTGGTCTTGAGAAAGAAAACCCATGTATATCTTGTATAGTCGTCGACAATGACAAGGCAATACCTCCTCCCACCCAAGCTATCATAGGATGGAGGCCCAAAGAGATCCAAATGAAGGAGCTCAAGAGGCCTCGTCGATGTGATGATAGTCTTCATCTTGTGTTGCTTCTCATGTTGCTTTCCGGCAATGCAAGCACTACAAACACGATCTTTGGCAAAAGAAATATCGCTTAGTCCAACAATGTGCTCCCCCTTTATAAGGGATTGTAAATTTCTCATACCGACGTGGGCTAGCCTACGGTGCCATAACCACCCCACGTCGGCCTTGGCCATTAGGCATGTTTTTAGGTGAGTGCTCTCTTTCGAGAAATCAACCACGTAAAGGTTGCCTTCAACATGCCCAACAAAGACCACTTTGAGAGTATCCCTTTTAAAGACGGTCACATGAAATTCACTAAAAAGCGAGCCATAACCAGCACCTGCCAATTGGATAGTGGAAAGTATATTGTAGTGAAGGGACTCGACAAACATGACATTCTTGAGTGAAGAATCACTCGAGATGACAAACTTTCCTAATCCCAATACCTTGCCCTTGCTATTGTCGCCAAAGGAGATGTCCGAGGATGACTTGAGCGAGTCAACGAAATCCACGAGCATATCTTTGCCTCCGGTCATATGATTGGTGCAACCACTATCAATCACCCATTGAGTTCCACCAGAGGCATAGTCCTGCAACAATCAAGCTTTGTTTTTAGGTCCCCATTTTTCAATGGGTCCTAGAGAGTTAGCAACAAGGGTCTTAGGAACCCAAATAGTCCATGCATAATCATCATAATTAGTGCCGACAAATTTAACAAAAGTGTAGCCATCATTCCTTCTCATAAGGACATAAGATGGGTTGTTCATGCCGCATCATTAGAAGAGGGAGCCATCTCCTTTGAGATGACTTCCTCTCCAACCTTCTCCTTCCCCTTTTCCTTCTCCTTGTGCCCTTCTTGCACGAATGTGATTTGTTGTTGAGGAGGAGTTGCTTGGTGCTTCTTCTTCTTGTTCTTCTTCTTCTTCTTGTGCTTGTTCTTCTTCTTCTTTTGAGAGGGATCAAAACCGATTCCCTCTTTGGCCACACATTCCTTTTGATTACTCAAAAGTTCATTCAAGTTCTTTTCGCCTTGGATACAAGACACAAGACCTTTTTCAAGTTGCTCTTTCAACTTTTTGTTCTCAACAAGTAGTGATGCATAATCAATGGAGTTAGAAGCACATGCATCATTCGGAGAGAAAGTAGCAAGAGATTTAAGAGTTGAAGCCTTAAGTTGGTTGTAAGACTCGATGAGAGTTATAAGCTCCCCTTTTATGAGCTTGTGGCTCTTTTCAAGGAGTTTATACTCCTCACCGATTTCACCATGAGCAACTTTAAGCTTAGCACTTTTATCCAAGAGATCATGCTTAATTTCAAGAGAGAGTTCTAAAGCATCATTGACTTTAACAAAGTCTATCTCATGTGAAGTGACGGTTTCCTCAAGTGAGGCTTTCATGGTTTCTACTTCAAGGAGATTTTTCTCAAGGAGATCATTTCTTTCCTTTTCCTCCATTAAGAGGGTTTCCACATTTCCGATGTAGTAATCACGTTCGGTGAGTGACCTCATCATGTTGAGGAAACGAGCAAGGGATTCTCCCTTAAGTGTCTTCATGAAAGCCAATGAGGCTCCCTCACTATAGTCAACACCATCATCTTCACACTCGTTATCCAACTCTTCTTGCAAAGGGTTGGTAGTGTTAGATGATGGCTTAGAGTTGATAGACTTTGATATTACCTCTCTTGCCATGAGGCATCGGTGGACGATGGTCTTGTTCTCGTTGGGGGAGTCGAAGAAGCTTGATGAGGTGGAGGAGGACTTGGAGTGCATGGCAATAGCGGCCATGCCCTTGTGCTCATCATCATCACCATCTTCTTCATCCTCGGATAAGTACTCTTCATGAACAAGAGCTTTGTCACCACGCCTCTTGGCAAACTTGTTGAATCTCTTCTTCTTGAGAATAAGCTTGTCATATTTATCTTCTCTTCTTTTATATGGACAATCCGCAACAAAATGCTTTGGACTATCGCAATTGTAGCACTTTCTTCTTCCAAAGGTTTTTCCCTTGAAGTTGTTACTTCCTTTGTTTCCCAATGTCCCCATAGTGCCCACATATTTTCTGACCAAGAGAGCCACATCTTCTTCAAAGTCATTGGCCGGGCACGAGGGAACATCTTCTTCTTCACAATATTCTTCCACTTCTTCCACCTCCACCATCTTGGAGGGGGAAGCCACCTTCTTGGCCTCCAAGGCGAGGTTGTTGGAGCTATTGATCCCATGAACAAGGTCATGGGTTTGCTTTGACTTGATCTTCAACAAAGACTTGGTGGTGAAGGATGACACAATTTGATTTGGAGTTAATTGGTCAAAATCCATGCGTTGGTAAATCATGGTGACCATGGTTTCATCCGTTAGAATCATGGCGCACAAAAATCTATCCTTAATGAAATTGTCATCGGGCCATGTGCAACCATAGTTCCTTAGATCCAATACTATGGACTTGAGTCTACGGAAAGCTTGATCCGCGGTCTCACCATCCTTCCTCACGAACATGTTAACCTCCGTCTTGAGAAGAGCCAGACGAGATCTCTGCACACTAACGTCTCCTTCAAAGATTTCTCGGAGAGTATTCCAAATTTCCTTGTCCGTCTTCAATAGAGCAATGGAGTCTTGATAGTCATCAGGCACGGCCTTTCGGAGCATGTGACAGGCAGTATCATTGAGTTGTTCATCAACCTCTTCTTTTGGAGATAGGCTTGATGGATCTTCAGGATGATGGCCTCTCAAGATGACCCACCACAATTGAGTGGAGGCACTCCGAACGTGAGACTCCATAGCTAGCTTCCATTTACCAAACGAGTCAGGATTCAAATGGGGGGTCCCAATATGATTAATATGCGGCATAGGAATATGAGGACGAGCATATGAAGGAGCAGCAGCATTGTAAGACGGTGCAGAGGAGGGTGGTGGTGGTCTAGGTGTCTCCCTCACTCCATCAACATCCAAAGTGGTGTTTGGACAAAATGTTGATGAGGTAGAGGGAGCTTATGAAATAGAGGCAAGTTTCTTATCGACTTCTTCGCGAACCAAGGCCTTCATCGAATTTTCCATGGAGATTTTAAAGGACTCCATGAAAGAGGCGAATTCGGTCATGGTTAGTGATGTGGAGGATCTAGGTCCTCCACTCTCTTGGTGTGTTGTTTGTGGAGCGGGTGGGTTAGCAATGGGTGCACCAAGTGCTCCCCCATCCGCGGGAAGGTTTTCACCTTGATCCCCTTGATCGACCATATTCTCTTAGGCGGTAAAGCCCTTAATAAGAGACCAAAGCTCTGATACCAATTGAAAGGATCGATACGGTCAACTAGAGGGGGGTGAATAGGTGACTAACAAATTTAAGCTTTATTACCAAATTTTAGGGTTAAGCGGATTAAAACAATTCTCTAGATGTGAAATAGATGGAACAACCCTAGGTGGCAAGCAAGCTTAAAACAAGTATGCTAGGCAACAAATACCATAGCCAGCCAACAAGCATACAAGATTAGAACAAGTAAAGTGCGGAAAGGATAAACCACAAGTGACGGGGAGACGCGGCGATTTGTTTGACCGAAGTTCACACTCTTTTGAGGGAGTGCTAATCTCCGTTGGAGCGGTGCTCAAGATTGAGAGCGCTACAACAACGTAGCTCATCGTATTCTCCCTTTTCGAGTCACCCCCAACGGATGAGCCTCGAATCACTCGGGGTTGGTCTTGAAGGATACCACCACACCTTTACAGACTTCCCGGAGCACACCACAAGCAAGGAAGCTTCCGGGACGGACACCTAGCCTCCTAGGAGCCAAAGCTCCAAGAGTAACAAGTCAACGGTGAAGAAATCTTGAGGGGAACCAAAAACGGTTTGGTGGAAGTGTAGATCGGGTGAATCTCCTCCGGATCCCAAAGTATTGGAGTGTTTGGTTGGGGGAGCAAGGAGGAATCCAAGATTTTGAGGTTTGGCAATGGTGGGGAGCTTGGGGGAGAAGATTGGAGAGCAAGGAGGAAGAAGAGGGGGTTTTTATACCCCCTCCCCCAAATCTCCCCGTTGGGCACGGGGGACCCCGGGCACCCGGGATAAAGACCCCGGGCACCCGGGGTGTTCAGAGACCAGCCACCCAGGACCGGGCACCCGGGGGTCCAGGACCCCGGGCACCCGGAGTGGTCAGAGACGAACTCCTGGGGGACCGGGCACCTGGGGGTCCAGGACCCCGGGCACCCGGAGTGGTCAGAGACGAACACCACGGGGACCGGGCACCCGGGGTGGTCAGAGAGGATTGGGGCTTCTCTCTGACTGACCCCAAAGTGATACCACCTGCTCCAGATCTTCCTTCCCTAATCTAAATTCACCGTGACCCCTCTTAATAGTGCGGCATGCCTACGACTCAAAAGTAACCGAAAAAAACTTCCGAGTCCAAAAGCACGCCGTCTTCTCCTTTTTGGTTAGAGAGGGGGCACCCGCATCCGTAGATGCCACCGAGAACCTAATGACCTGAGATAAATCTTTAACACCCGTCATTAGTCCCACTAACCACATTGTCATTACACCAAAACACCATTTAGGAGTAAATGCACTTTCAATAACTGCAGGCAAAACATGATCAGCAACGTGAATATCAATAGGTACTTCTTTGAAAGGCTTATGGTACTGATCCTTCTTCATCTTAGAAGAATCAATATGAGAGGCAAAGTTCTTACAAAAATCAATCATTAGATGGGAATCCAGACCGATCTTAGAGCAAAAGGTATTAAAATAATCAGTTTTCACATAGCTCCCAATATAATCATGCTCATAATTTATAGCAGGTTCGATACCTTTATCGATTTCCCAATCTTCAGTATTCTTCTGGATCCTTTCGATGAGATCCCACCTTTCTTCAACGCTCTTTGTCTAAAATACCCCGCTAGAGGAGGTATCCAGCCTTTCCTTATCCTGATGAGAAAGCATGGCATAGAAATTTGTAAGTATAATATCTTTGGGGAGTTTATGGATAGGACATTTGAACATTAGGGATTTAAGCCTCCCCCAAGCTTGAGCGATGCTCTCTCCGTTGCGAGACCTAAAGTTATAGATGTAATTCCTGTCTCGATAAACTTCATGAAGAGGGTAAAACTTTGTATAAAAGAGAGACATAAGCTCTTCCCAATTAAGAGAATGTGAGTTATCGAGGAGCTTATACCAATCTGAAGCTTTGTCTATAAGCGATACGGAGAATAATTTCTTCATAACGAACTCCAGTGACACACCTGCAAGCTTGAATAATGAACATAGTTGTGATAAATATAGCAAGTGTTCACCTGGATGTCTGTCTCCTGCATAGCGATTAGCTAGGACATAATCGATAATACCAGATGGTATCTTATAAGGCACAATTTCAGTAGAGGTAGGAGTGACTACCTTAGTAGTGGGGCGGTTCCCCAAGAACAACGATACAAGAGTAGGGGTGTCCATAAGGACAAAAGCAGCAACAACAAAACTAAAACAGAAATATAAAAACTTCCTTACCGGCTTCACTTACTAATAGCGCTACACTCCCCGGCAACGGCGCCAGAAAACGTAGCTTGATGACCCTCAACGTAGAGGGATCTATTACAGTGTTTTCGATAAGTAAGAGTGTCGAACCCAACGAGGAGCAGAAGGTAGTAGCAAGTGACTTTGGTAAGGAGATAACTGCAAGCACTGAAAGATAACTTTTTAGGGGTTTTCTTGGTATAAGCGACAGGATAGTAAAAACGAGCAAAGTAAAAGATACTGGATAGTAAAGAGTGGCCCAATCCTTTCTTAGCAAAGGAGAGGCTTAGCAACTGAACTTATAAAAGCTAAGTGTTCTTGAGGACACACGAGAGAGGTAGTCATGTGCTTTCGCCATATTCCGTATCGGTACTATGTGATATGTTGATAAGTGTCGAGTGGGTGGATCTATGCTAGTACACCCTCTACACTAAGATAAGTGTACTCTTATGATTAAACACCTTGCAAGCATCCGCAAATACAAGATAGTATTTAAGGCAAAAGCCTAACCATAGCAATACGATCGGTGATCCATTGTTCCCTTGTGCAAAAGTGTGCGAACTGGGGTTTAGGTTTCTGTCACTCCGGCAACCCACCGTAAGCATTCTTTATACACAATGCATTCCCCTAGGTCCTTGATAAGGCGAAGTGTTGAGTGTTCGACTCACACAACACCACTAGGAAAATAACAACACAACTTAAATATCAACCAACACATATTACTTCAACATCATATGACTACTAACAACTAGACTTCTCCCATGTCCTCATGAACTAAAGTAACTACTCACAAGACATAAAAGAGATCATGATCAGTGGGGATAAATAGATGATACACAATCTGAACACAATAATATTTCTCCAACAAAACTCAATAGCATTCACCACAAAGTAGTAATCAACACCGGTAGAGTAGAGAGGATAGATAGTACGGATTACAACATGAGTTGCAATTGTGAGACAAGATTGGATGGAGGTGGAGATGGTGCTTATGATGGGGATGATGTTGATGATGATCTCGATGATGCCCGTGACGATGGTGATGACGATGGCAACGATCTCCCCTTCCGGGAGGTGATCTCCCCGGCGGAATATGCCCGCCAGAGATGGCTTTTCTTCTCTGTAGGTTTCCGCCACGGAGCGGCGGCGGAACTCCGGAAACTCTCCCTCCCTTAGGGTTTTTGGACGACGAAGAGTATATAGGCCAGAGGGGGGAGCCGGGAGTGGCCCCGGGGGTCCAGGCGCCCTCCCGGCGCGGCCAGGGGTGGGGCCGCGCTAGGTGGCCGCCTGGGCACCCTGTGACCCCCCTCTGGTCGCTCTTTTGCGTGTCTTCGTGATCCTGCTGGAAAACAGCCTCCGTCGATTTTCAGGTAATTTGGAGGTGTTCTTCTTCAGCAACTCAGCGTCCACTTTTTACCGTTGAATCCTGCGTCTGCTGCTTCGGCACCGGAAAGTTGCAAACTGTGTAAAATAAGCCAAAAAAACATAAGAATAGCATCATATCGTGAAATATATCAATGAATAAGAAAGAATTACTATATAAAATAGTGATGCATTTTGGACGTATCAGATACCAGTTGCACTGAACATCTCGGTCGCGAGGAGTCCCGGAGCTAACGAAAAGTATGGATGGTCTATCTGATCGCTGATATGGTTTTAAACTAGGTTAAACTCATGTATTTCATTTGGTTTACATGAAATATGTTTGATTTATATAAATTACACCCACATCTGAATGAATCCATGTAAATGTGTGCAAATTTAACGTTTATTAAACCGCAAATGAATGAATTCGATTAAAGTACATCTGAATCTAAATGAAATTATTTAAATTTGTATAAATTTAATATATTTTGATTAAACTGCTAACGAATGAATGTGGTTATAGTTGTATGACTAGTTTTCGCTTCACGGATGGATCCTCATAACGGTGTCCATTTTATAGATCAACGTTGGAGCCTTACCGCGAATCAGCCAGCCTTTGGTTGAGTTGGTTGGAGGGACAGTGATATCTCAGTCCACCAAAGTTTAAATAGTAGAATTGACATTGGTGTTCGCATTTTTCTGGATTTATTTCAGGCTTTCGACTGTATGCTTTCAGTGGGAGAAGACGTTTCGGTCGAAGACGAGATGATGACTTCGTTAATTTCAAGATGATGTGACGGGCTCAATATTACATAGAGGTAGGTGTGTGTATGCCTTCAGAAAGGTGATTGTATACTCATGTATGTGAATTGCGTTGTACTTAGTTTTTTTTTAAACGTTGGAGCTTTACCCAGATCACCTTCCTCGAAGTTTCAGCTGGGAACATGGGTCTACCAAAGCTGGCCACATGGGCCGGCCAAAAGGGCCAGCACGGTAGCCCGGTTTATTTGGCACGGCCCATCTTCGGCCCGGCATGGTATGGGTCGTGCCGCGCCGGCACGTTACTGTTGAAGGGCCGTGCCTGAGCCTGAAGGCTGGGCACGCGGACCGGCACGGCACGGCCCGTTTAGGTTTATTTATTTATTTTTTATTTTTTTATATAACATCCTAGGCGTAATATAGTTATAAGTCACCTAAATAAAAAAATAACAGACAAACTGGTGTGTCAAACGGGCCAACGGGTCGACTCGTATAAGCTTGGGCCGTGCCTGGGCCTAGCGCAGCAGCACGCGTGCCGGCACGACACGGCCCATGAAGCAATCGGGCCGACGTGGGCCGTGTCGTGCCTGGCCCGTTTCGTGGCTATTGGGTCGTGCCGTGCCGTGCCGGCCCACGTGGCCAGCTTTGGGGTCTACGAGACAGGCAAACCTCGCCTGCCACCCACGCTCTCTATGACAATTTCCCGTCCTTTTTTCTCCCGTAGAGTTCAGTAGCCCACGTAAAAATAAAAATAGCACTCGTAGTAGCAGTACCACTGATTGACTGATGATACTACGTGCTACGCAAGAGGATAGCATAAAATTATGGCCAGTGATAGGCCCCGGTGGACCGGCGCTAGCTAGGTGCCGGTCAGACCGCAGCCGTCCGATCTCCGCGATTTAACGGTCCAGATTTGCTCGTACCCTTTCATTTTGACTGCAACATTTGCGGTACTTTTGCAACATTTGCGGTACATTTGCAACATTTTCGATATATGAATGTAACATTTTTTATTTTTGGTATTGTTTGCAGAAAAAAAAATATGATAACAAATTTTAATCGCTGGCGGTAGCATTTTTTACTATCGATTGCAACTTTTTTGGTACATGGATGCAACAAAAAATTATTGTGTGCATTTTTTTCACTGGTGCAAAAAAGAATCTAATAAAAAATTACGTACCATATTTACCGTCAATTCGTTGCAGCAAATTTAATCTACGCTTGTAGCTTTCTTTATAATGGTTGCAACAAAATTCGGGACCCATCATCACCGATCACACTTCATCTTTTTTGTTGTAGCAAAATTCATTAGTAACTTTTTCATATGATGCTACCAAATGAATGCGCTTAGCACTAAAATACTGTTAAATACATCTATTTAACAAAAAGTAATATAGATTAATATAATAACATTAGTATAATAATAGTACAAATATTAGCATTTTATACTACGGTTACAACATTTATCATATGTCAAATGCAGCAAAAACGAAAAAGTGGGCACAAGTGAACCTAACCGACCGGCACATAGGCCGGCCACCATCGTTACCCTAAAATTATGGGGTATCTGCCCCGTGCTTTCGATCTCTTGTACCGGCGATCACCACCAAACACCAACGCCGCCACCACGATCGTACTCCATAATTTTATTTTATGGTGTACTCATTTGGTCATACACTAGCAAACATGCATGTACGGGCTAAATAAATTTCAATAAGTATAAAAAGCGAACGTTCCTTTTAAGGCATGGCAATTTCGAATGATTTGTATGTCAACTGCAGTACTAACGCATAATAGTTGAAAGCACACGATTGTCATAAAAACTCAAAAATGCAACGAGTTGTCATGCGTTTGTACTTTAGTTGTCATGTGTTTGTACTGCGAGTTGGCACAAAAACGATCGCGGTTGCCATGTCCTGGAGCGAACGTTCGCTCTAAATTGTCAACCAAATTTTTTCGTATATCTAAATATAATAGTTATACAAAAATCTTTGCCTCTGATCCTTTGTTCGTCCTCTACTCGTCGTCGATGCCGCCGTCATCATCGTCGATAAGGTGGATGAATGCGGCATCCACGACAAGCGTTGGGTCCAGTAGACCGGGTGGCGGCGGTGGGTCGGAGGTGGCGACAAATGCATCATCGGTGGCTTTAGCGGTCAGAACGCAGACGACGGCACGTCGAAGGTCCAGACGGTCCTTACGAGGTCACGGATGACCTTGCAGACATGGGTGTTGTTATTGTTTATGGGTCATGATGGCAGGGAGGCCGGTGGTAGATCCTCGTACCATGGCCTCGCCGGTGGCATCAAGGGAAGCGGAGGCGGCGGGTGAGCGTAGACGGCATCGTCGCGCTTCGCGGACGTCACATCGAGCAAGTCTGTAAGCCCCGGTCACCGCTTGTGCTCCTCCGCTCGGTCTTCTTATTAAAATCAATCGCATATAAATTGGTGATATTTAATGTCACGTATCGAGATGGGACTATTAAATAACGTGAGAATACCTGGTTTTAGCATGAGTCTCAAGAAGCTAACTGACTTGGTTGGTGGAGCGTTTTGCACATGAAAACTTCGTGGGTTGTAAGACCCGATATGCGGTACTGTTTCAGATCTAAATGTTTCCATTCAGATCTGAGGAAGAAACACATATCGGTCCCACCGCGACATATGAAACTGCCATATGCCTTGGATTTCAACATGATATCACAACATTACAGCTACAGGATACAACATCTCATACAATGGGCATACAATTGCCTTAATATAATACATCAGCAGAAGATATAGCTCTGAGTACAGACTACAATCAAATGTCTAGTGGCAAAGAGAAAAGCATCGTGCCCAATCCACTCGGCTCCAGGCTCCCCGTCGGGATCCGCTAAACTAGTCGTTGTCGAGTCTCCACGTGAAACGTCGATCTTCATACATGTCGATCAAGAACCCTGAAAAGAGTTTGAGGGTAGTATCATGAGTACAAAAGTACTCAACATCCAACTGTAGTGGTCAACTGACCCAACAAGGACCTCATCACTCGTCATTCTAGGATAACTAGTAGTTCACGGTAAGGATATGATAAGTGATGAGGTTGTTTCCGCACTAGCATATATGATGTGGTTAACGAACTAAAGATTAAGATGAGAAGCCAAGCGTTCGATGAGGAATCGCCTCCAACAAGTCTGCTATCAGCTACTTACGCAAACATAACACTTGTCATATCCTTGTCCTCATCTTCGCATCCTGACGAAGAAGAAGCATTCAAGACACACACATGGTGATCAAGTTATTAAGATTATCTAAGTTGTTGTTTTCTATGAACAAGGAGTAAGTCTCAAGTTGTCCATAACCGTGAACACGACTTCTCAAAAAGATTTAATCCTGCAGGGATGTATCAACTGCCCATTACAAGGCTCCGCACGCACGTCGAGCTCTCTCAGTCGAGCCCGTTAAAGACACTCATTGAAGAGTTGTTCCGAGAGATCTGGACGTCATAGCCCCTCTAACTAACAACGCACAATTCCGAATGACCCCCGGTGAGTCGACATCCAACTCAAAAGCCGCCTCGCCGCTCTCTGCTGCAGGCCGGCACCCCGATGCCCGAGCCGAACGCCGTCCCACGCCGACGACCGACCCCGCGAGGACCCACGCGCCTCCGGCTCCATCGCGCCTCTCCGCCACCCCGCGACCTCCTCGTCTCGCCGGCGCAGCTGCTGCCGCGGTCGTCGTCGCGAAGACGGGCCGACCGGCGCGGCCCAGCCAGTGCCTGCCAGCCCACGACTATCTTCCGTCCAGGGCGAGAAGTCCCTATCCACCGCCCACCGCTTAGTCGGGCCTTGGCCCATGGTGAGCAGTGCCAGCCCGAGACCCCTCTTTTTCACTAAGTTATCTGTTTTTGTTATTTTCATCTGTTTTGCAACGATATTTGCGGTAGATCTGTAACCCGTATGGTGTTTTGCCGAACATGAAAATTGATTTTATTAGTGTGCTCTACAATGTTTATTTAGTAAGCTTGCTGATTTGAGCTCGTTTGAGTGGTGCAATTGCTTGTTGAACAGTGCTACTTTATATTCCTGCTGAAAACTGTTATAATATGCCATGTTTGCTTGATGATTGCCTCACATCCATGCAGTGGCGAACCTAGGATTGGCTGACGCCACAGGCGAGAAGCTAAGGGCTAAGAACTGTCCCAAAAAAAATCAGTTGCAAGACATACAAAAGTTCATCTATGTTGCATAACTAACAAGAAATCAAACATAATATTCAATAATAGCATTTGTTCCATGATGTATCAACTAATAAAGCAATGCAAATCAAAAGACAATATATAACATATATAAATGATACACAAGATTGATACCATCTTCAATCTGAGCCTTCCACAAGTGCATCTTCAATAGCAGAAGAAGCTAAACCTTCAATCATAAATTTTCAAAATGCGAATCAGTGCATAATATAAAAGGTAAACTAGTTCAGAACAGACAAAAAATGTGAAAACTTACGTGTAGGACGAGGCAAAATCCCTTTGCGTGTGCGATAACCTTGAAATCGTTCAATGATCTTTGATTCTTCAATACTAACAAATATGTCTCGCTCAATGTAACATACCATTCTATGATTCATCCAATCATCACCCATTTTGTTCCTTAATCCAGTCTTGATAATAGTCATTGCTGAGAATGCCCTTTCCACTGTTGCGGTTGCAACAGGTAAAATCAAAGCTAACTCAACAAGACGGTAAACCAAGGGAAAAGTTGTGTGCATCTCAGTTGTAACCATATTCATGGCAAGATGACCAAGATAGTTGCAATTCATCAAATGTGGATCAACTCTTGCTTCCCGGATGAATGAGTCTAGTTGGTTTCTAAGGACAAAAGAAACTTCATATGTAGAGAAGTCAGCAACATACATATTAGCAAGATCTACTAGCTTATCTTCATCATAATTGGCAAATGAATTCCTGGGATCAAGACAAGCAATGCATCTCAACAATTGGCTAGACCTTTCAGCAAAGCGGTTGTTTAATTCCACAATAAGTTGATCATGCAACACATTGAATATTTCATTTTTGAAATGATGGTCGTAAGTTACCAATTGCCCACCCCAAGTCCTTGAACGCCCATTAGCAGTCCTTGTATCTTCCATATTTGGCACTACAATATTATATTTAACACAAAAATCTGTTACCTCTTTAAAGAGCTCATCCCAACCATTCTGCCTAATCTCTTGAATATCCTCCAATGTGGTTTTAACCAATCCCACAACACGTACAATATTCTGATTTTTCAATTGCAAGCATTGTGATAGATTGTTAGTCTTTCCCAATAATCTGATCATAAGATGCAATATGAGAACAAATTCAAAGGACTCCATGTGATTTATCAACCCCGCGGCTGTAGTTCTTTGGGCAACATTATCTGCATCATTGTGTAGATTTTCTAATACCTTCAAAACTGGTTTTCACATCTCAACAAGACGGCATAAGGTTTTATGATGTGATCCCCACCGTGTATCACCAGGTCTTGCAAGGTTAGTTAATTGATTTTTCCCTTTTCCTTTAAGAAGTTCCCCAGCCTCTATTTGGCGCACTATTTCATCATGTTGCTCTTGGGCTAACCGATCATGTCTTTTGCAAGAAGCATTAAGAATGTTAACAACCATGCTTGTGTATTCAAAAAAATCCCTTACTGATGAACAACACTTGGCAACAGCAACAACCACTAATTGTAACTGATGAGAAAAACAATGTATGTAATGAGCATAAGGATTTTCATCCAAGATCAATCTTTGCAACCCACGGAATTCCCCTCTCATGTTTGAAGCCCCATCATAACCCTGCCCTCTCAAATTAGACATAGATAAGCCAAGAGTACCAAACATACCATCCAAAGCTACCTTGAGTGAACTTGCTCTCGTATCAGGAACATGCTCAATTGCCATGAATCTCTCAATCACCTCCCCTCGTTTACCGAGGTACCTACATAAGACAAAAGAGCATGATTAATATATAAAATCTATAAGAACCTCTATCAAACACATGTGGCAAAGGTACTGACCTCAAACACATAGCCATTTGCTCCTACAAAGACGCATCTCTAGACTCATCAACAAGTAATGCAAAATTTTATCACCAATCTCCTCGATAATGACTTTGGTGGTTTCTGCTGCACAAGCTTTGCATAAATCCAATTGTATCTTAGATGAATTCAGTTTATGGTTATCTCCTGCATCCCCAAATACTTTGTTCACATTTGGGTCTTTCTTTATGAACAAGTCCAACAACTCTTTATAGTTGCCCTTATTCATTGAGCTAGTAGACTCATCATGACCACGAAAAGCAAGAGCTTGCAGTAGCAAAAATTTGGCAATACCCAATACAATCAAGAGACGAGCTTTGTATTCTTCTTCTTGCTTCTTAGAACCTCTATCAAACACATGTGACAGATTTTGTCTTTGATTTTTGAAATCCTCATAATGTTGTCTAGATTTATTGCGAGCACTATCATGCTTGCCAACATGATTATTCAAAACTTTAACTCCATCCTTCCAAGATTTGAATCCATTTTTCGTGAACGCTTCAATACCATAGTTTTCAGCTCTTGGTTGCTTAAACAGAAAACAATAAAAGCAAAAGGCTGTTTTTTTCTCAATGCTATATTCCAACCAGCCGCGATGATCATTGAACCAATAATCATGAAAACTTCTACCATTTATCCGTTCATATGTATGATTAGTTGGTTGGCATGGACCCATACTAATGTACTCCCTTCTAGCAAGATCTCTAATGTTTGCATCTAAATCCTCAATTGGAATTCTTTTACCAGGGTCTGGTTCAACATCACCAGGTTTGAGTTCTGCTGTAACACTAGGAGTATTATCATTTGTTTGAGCTGAAGGACCTGTTTCCGCGGTTTCCATGGTTTGAACTTGAAAATAGAATTCAATGTCCTGGTTCTTTTACTCATCTTGCCTGTAAAAATTTATACAATCAAAAATTACTTAATGTCTAAATGAATAAATCAGTTTCCACATCTAACAAATAGTGGCACATCAAGCAACAACTATAGCATCGAGCAATTAAAACCAGTAGCAATTTGCCATCTTGCAAAATTTACCTTTGTTGGTCTGTGAGTTGTGACTTCTGTTGTGAGGAACCGGGCAGGGGCAGCTGGGCGGGGGCGGCCGGGGGGCAAAGCTTGAAAGTTGAAACGGAGGGGCGGCCGGGAAGATCTTGAAACGGAGGGTTTCGAGGCGGCTCGCGGCCGGGCGGGGGCACAACTTGGGCGAAGGGCGGCCGGGTGGGGCGGTCGGACTGGTGCCGGGGCGGGGGGCGGGGGGTGGCCGGGGCGGGCGGAATGGAGAGGCAAGGCGGAGGGCGGCGCCGGCTAGCCCCCTAGCCCTAGGGTTCTTCGAGCTCGATGGAGGCTGGGACTCGGAGGACCGAAGGAGGAGTGGGGAATCGCCTTCTCCGGAGTTCCTGGCGACAGAGCGTGAGGGCCGTGCGGGAGGATAAGAGAGTCAGGCTGGGGCGTTGGGCGACTGGGCCAGTTGGCCTGGCCTGCCTAGGCTGGCTACACTTACGACCCAGGCCAAGTTTTTTTTTAATATAGGCCTGGTAATTTTCGCACGCCCAGGTGATGGCCTGGGTTGCCTGGGGCCCAAATTCG
The DNA here is from genome assembly GCA_950022295.1 of Bromus sterilis. Classification (NCBI taxonomy): domain Eukaryota; kingdom Viridiplantae; phylum Streptophyta; class Magnoliopsida; order Poales; family Poaceae; genus Bromus; species Bromus sterilis. Next base: position 444,647,789 of record OX465595.1, on the reverse strand, counting down.
CCCATGCATCCATGCATCCTTTGCATATGCTTCCTTCATGTGAACTGCTTAGCATCATGTCTAATTTAATACCATGTAATTGTTTGACATGTTAAACTTTTTGGCCATGTAGATCTTGAGCTCTTAAAGTGCATACTTACTGTTTTTTTTAATTGGCTTTTAGCTCACGAGAGAAGGTACATTAGCATATGAAATTTGATCGGTACGAAGTGTGTTTTAACGAAGAATTTTTTCACGGTGACGTTCATGATAATTTATATCAATTTTAAAGATAAATAAAATGACGAACGCGGAGGTATGTATCGTACGTGCGCGGTGAGCACATGCTCACGCAGGCCATTTCCCGTCGCTTTCCCCGTCTAGATACAACAAAAGCCACCGCAAAGCGCCTGCCGCTCCAGTCCACGGAGATCACCCCGTGGCCCCTGCTTACAAAGCCCGGCCTCGCTCTGCTGTGCTGAGCACGCCGCACGCCGGATCGAGATCGAGCACCGGGAGGTTGGAGATGGGCTCGCTGGGCAAGGATGCGGCAGGGGAGCGGCCGGTGGTGCTGGCGGTGAACGGCGCGCGGCGCGAGGCGGCCGGCGTCGACCCGTCCATGACGCTGCTGGAGTTCCTCCGCACGCGCACGCCCGTCAGGGGCCCCAAGCTCGGCTGCGGCGAAGGTGAGCACTCCATCTCCACTCCACCATTAGCAAGCTTGGTTAAACAAACAGTTCTTTCAGTCTTGATCGGCGTGAGAATCTTCCTTCAGACGAATACTTCAACGCCTCGATTGAACGAACCAACGAGTCAATGGGAGCTGATTTGTTATTGTTTTCAATCCATCGACCCGATTTCTTCTGTTCCATCGAATTGCTTTTTCCTCCTGGAAATTGGAAATCCTCTTGCCATCTCCGGCCTCTGTGTGAGTGATCGAGTACGCGACGATGTGACCATGGATATCGCAAGAAACATAGACAGGCACATGCTGCCGGCCGGAGGCGACTTGACCTCGTCGTGCACAAGGCACAACCTGGCTGGATCTCGCCACACAGCATTTCTGTACTCCTATTTGACTTTACAACCGTATCTCAACGTTTGGACAGCACACACGATCCTACTATTGCTGCTCTTTTACTTTTCAAGGATTCAATTCTTTTTTCTTTCATTGAGGAGAGACTTGGTGGTATTCTTCAGAAAGCTTAATCTGACTTTTACTACATGCCAAGAGAAATCGAGCTCGAGAATGACAGGTTATTTTCATTACATTCGGCCTAACGATGGGTATCTAGATGAGTTTTGCTAAAAAGAAATCTACACCTATGAAACTATTACTCCCTGCCTCTAAAACGGATGTGTACCTGACACTGAAATATATCTAAAGACATTTGTTTTAGCGATACTTAATATAATAAAATGGTGGAAATACTCAGTATTTCTTAGGAAACGCCATCTTCTTCCCTAATCACCACTACCCACCCACATCCCCTCTGAATTTCAGGGTGGGGCATGTGATGTGTTATCCAATTAAAGAAACCCACATCATCACAATGTAAGAGCACAATCTAATGAACCTTTTTAAACGTTTTATAAAGCATAAATTGATTAGTCTTATCTTTGTATTATATTGCTATTTTCTCCTTCCATTGTAACTTACTTATATAATAAAAAATATCATATACCAATTTTTCTACGGTTTTAACCTAAAAAACGTATGTGAATGTAGCAAAGCTCGTTTTGCTACACCTACCGGGTGTTTACGGTGTATTGTGGTTAGAGATGGAGACATGCATGGAGGAAGGCAGGTAGACTCCGTATAGATCATGTGTAGGCCTAGCATTTTCGTATCGAGATTTACTATTCTCGTGACTTATATTTGAGGTGATTTATACTACTAGTAATTATATGATGTCTCGTGCGTTACTGCAAAAGTTTTTATAAAAAAACATGTAAGCTCAATTTAAATAAAAATAAAATGTGTAAGCTTACAAAATTGAAAAAATTATGCGTATAAAAAGGGGAAAGAATTTCTAAATTGTACAACTTAGTTAACATAACGCCATTTATCACAAAAATATTAATAATGCACTACATAAATATGCTGCAATGGGCAAATACATATATTGTTATAATAAAAAAGTAAAAAACTTATGATTAACATGCATTTTTTAAATGTATGATTAACATGCATTAGCTGATGATGTGGCGGCGGTGCATGCATAAAATAATGTAAAAAATAACTTATGACTTATATGTATGACTTGTTTATGTAACTAGATGATACCCCGCGCGTTGCTGCGGTAATTGCTAAGAAATACTTTTATATTTGAAAATATGAAAAAAATATTAAATATATTATAATTTGATTATAAATTCTTTTTGGAAAAATATTATTTAGAGAAAAAATCAAAAAGAATTTGATGAAAAATACAAAAAATGTTTTTTTATTACTTTATTTCCTTGATCATATATCAATGAGACAATAAGAGACGAAAACAACCTTGAATAGAGACACTCAAAATATCTCCACCCTTGGCTAAACCTAAAACAATAATAGCAATTATAAATGTGCATAGAAAAATTAAATATGAGATAACTCATATTTTTACTTTTCATTAAAAAAGACCCTTATAAATTGTGAGGCTAAATGCATAAAACTTTATTATTTGTTTAGGTTGCATGCGCATGCAGAATTAATGAGAGCATGTGCATGAAGAGTTAGTGGAAAATAATTTTTGCATAGTGGACCTACTTAATTATGTGGATAGATTGCATGTCAAGAGAAATAGGTTAGTGTGGATGAACTATTTAGGTATAATAGATATGATTGCATTACTGAAAAATAGATAGTTTTATTTTTTTGAACAATAAAAGGATCCCAAAGGATCTTATTCATTAAAATTCAGAGAGTAGTACATCTTACAACAAAGCCCTAAAAACAGAGGTACACAACCAAGTCCCTGGATTTTTACAAATAAGACCCCGCAATAAAAATGTAAAAGCGATCGGGTAAATATTAATTATTTAATAATAGTGTTTTAAGAGAATAGGTTAGTTCCCTACGGTCATCCAGGCATGATGAGGACACAATGTTATCCTGCCGTTGTACTTTTCTTTTCGCCGAGTGGAGTAAGGCATGTAATGCAATCATACACCCATCACAAATCATTGGACCTTGACCCTCTGATTTTGTAATTGTTATTTTTTCTCTTTGTGTGGGTCAGGTCTCATGTGCAACCGACGATTTTACAAACTTTTGGCACGTGTTCTCACTTTGCTATATAGCCATATTTCTAATCATTGCCCTACTTTCGCTTGTACCAATTTGGCAGATGCTTTTATATATTTATAGATTCACATGACTTTACAGAAGTAGCCCAACAAATGAGCTAAATAATGGGAGCGTGTGCTTCACAATCGCCTTGTTTGCCAATCAAGACATTAGTAGATCTTGTTCCATTTTCCTTTTCCACCAAGCTAAAAGATACTTCCTCCGTTTTATAATGTAAGACGTTTTTGTAAGCTTATAAAAACTTCTTACATTATGAAACAGAGTTGTAAAAGGTAACAAAATAAATAACACTATGAAACCATCGTACCATGAAAATTGAATATACTTTGCTAACTAAATGTGCAAGTTGCTAGTTTATTATAAAAAGGTTTGCATTAGTATGAAACTATGAATAGATATATATTTGCACTTATAATGGTTATACATACGACCATTTCACATCCGATTCTTGTACAATGCCATGATCGGTGGCTTTGTTCATACGATGCTATATTATGAACGACTCTTCGAAAAATTTATATTGATATAGTACATTGAAAAAATGTATGAATAACAATGCTCATTAACAACCGATTACATTGTAAATAACTAGTGATTTGATTGATCTTAACCAACTGAATCACTTCACTCGCCTATAATTGTATCTTGATTTTTACATTTATAGATGTACAATTCGTTTTTTTAGATACATATATATTTTTGGTCTAATGAACAACAAAACAATTTTCACCCAGACTATGAAATGCGCTCTACGTGTGTGTGGTGGTTAGACCTAGGCACTAGGAGCCCGGCCCGACCCGGCCCGAAAAAGTCTGACCTGGCTCGGCCCGACCACGGCTATGGGCCAGGCTCGGGCCTATTTTTTAGGCCTGAAGGCTGCATCGGGCCAGGTTTGGGCTTGAAGAAAATGCATTTTTGGGAAGGCCCGGCCTAAGACCCGATGACGTTTTATGCACTGACGGGTTGGGCTCGGGCCTGATTTTTAGGCCTGACGGTCGGGCCGGGCCTTGGTTTTCTGCTTTGGGCCTTTTTCAGGCCCGGCCCGAGATATGCCTAGGTTCGGTGGTGGTATGCATGTATGCGCAGTTGTGTTAATGTTTTTAAGGAAGATCATGGCATGCACAGGGACTTGCTAATGAAATACAAAAGCAATATACCAATGATTTTAAACATATTTTTTCACGAATTTAGAATTTTTGAAATATCCAAAATAATAATCAATAATATTTAAAATTACAAATAGAAGTTTCACCATTTATTAGAATATTTCTAAAAGTATTAGATGTGTACGGAATAATTTAAAATTGTGTGAAATGACAATGGGATGCTTCAAATATATATTCTTAAACATATTTTTTGTAAGAAAATCGAAAATTATAGATCAAATTTTTAGAAAAGCATGTGCCTGTTGGCCTCGTCTAGGCCGAATTGGGGTTTCAGCCTCGCATGGGTCCAAGAGGAACCGAAAAATGTTTTTTATCCTCATTCTCAGGCTACATGACAAATTAAGTTTATATAGCATGGTCAATTTTATTTAGATAGCATGACAAAAAAATGAACATGGCAATGTTAGCTTATGTAGGTTGAAATTTTTAGTTTATGTAGCACAGAAAATGTATTTTTGGACATACAATTTTAGTTTTTGTAGTATGATCATTTTACTTTATGTAGTTTGACAAATTAAGTATAAAGACCATGGAAAATCTACTTTCCTAAATGGTTCTCAAAATAACTGAGTGCTGACTAATGCCTATTGAAATGGTATGGTCAGAATTTGAAAAGGAATTTAATTCCTATTGAGATGGTTCTCAAAATAACTGAGTGCTGACTAATGCCTATTGAAATGGTATGGTCAGAATTTGAAAAGGAATTTAATTCCTATTGAGATGGTTCTCAAAATAACTTAGTACCGACTAGTGCCTATGGAAATGGTATGGTTGGAATTTGAAAAAGCAATCTATCTATTATATACTAAAAGCAAAATACGGGATCGTTTTCGAGGCGCCACGTTAATCCACATCATCACAATTATATTGATGGTTGGATCTATAATTTATGGTTACGATTTAATGAGAGATTACAATTTTGTACCGATTGAGTCTGCTCTATGTACGTACGTTATAAAAAAAGGTTCTGCGCCGGGTATGCACGTTGAAATTAAAAAAGAAGTTTGAATTGGAGTTGGACTCTACAGATGCGTTCTTTCTTTCCTCCCCTCTTCAGGCACGTATCTATTTTTTTAGACAAGACCACGTATCTATTTCATTGTACATCGTTATTAATGCCCGCAAAAAATAGGTAATCATCTATAGAAAATGTTAAGGTAAATAGTATTTTTTTGCAGGGAACGCGTAAGGCCGATACTGGGATGAGGGACAAAAATACATATATTTTAGATATAAAGTATATATTATTATACGTACACATGAATACAAATCATGAATAAGTTCATAAAATAATCAACCACAATTAAAAAATAGCATACACATTTTATTTATTATTAATAATTAGAGATTAAAAATATAAGCTACATCATCTGTTTAAAATTGAATCTACTACACCCATCCATTAAATCAGCACTCTATTGGTACAAAAGGAAACAAAAAGAAACATTACAAGAAATTATAATATTTCTTAAGTGAAATGAAATAAATTCATCAAAATTTTGACTAACTATTTGATGAGAAAGGAGGAGTCTACATTGCAAATTTACCATGTCATATGCTTGAAATAAAAATGCTCGACGTACTCTATCATAACTAAATTAAAGTTGGGAGATAATCAGATACAATTGAACAAGACCCAGGAGATTAATCCCTTTCTAAGAACAAATAGAATTAAGCTTTAGAAAAACATTTTATAGTCATTTGGAGCTCTAAATATTTTATGCAAATAGCAGCCATAAAAAATACTATAAAAATCCTTCATTCCAAAGAAGTTATACCAAGTGTAGGCACATGCATGTGAAAAGATAAAATTATAAAACTACTATATATATACATAATAATAATAATTTGAAATATAAGAAAAATAAAGCATCGAGATGATAAATTATTTTAACCATTATTTGTGTTGTATATGGGTGTGGAAAATAAATTAACCTCAAATGTGTGTTTGATAGAATCTCCTTTTAATAGATGTTTGCGTATATACACGGGTTCCTATTGCTAAAAAAATCTCTATGAAATTTAAAAAATGTTACCATAGGACGTGTCAGGATAGACATACTAGACTATTACATTTAAATCTCCAATCTTCTCAAAAATAAAAAAACTTCACGTACTACCTCGCGCAGTTGGGAAGTAAATCCTCAAGGACTGCCAGACTATTAGGACGTGTCTGTCAAGACGTGCTACACTATTATAACAAATGAATTCAGTCATTGTAGTAAGTACATTATGAGATGGTAGGGAAGACGGGCTAAATTCCCCTATGTATACACATGGATAGCTTTACAGAAAAGATATCACACAATAATCATAATTACCAAGTAGAGCCATAATATTACGAACTATTTATTGTACCATAAATACATTAAAATGAATTATTAAGGAATTTTACCGAAACATTCCTATCAAGCTTGCACAAATTTCATATTGATGCAAGTAGTTATTAACCTCATCAGAGGATTTTTCGCAAAAAAAAATCTCATGAGAGAAAAGTTAACACTAATGCAAGAAAAATAAATATGCATCAATTGTAGTATTAATTACAAGCGGAAGTCATGAACATCTAATTGTTCCATTGTACTGGATTAACTCGCAAGCACATACATATCTATCTAATCCTACCTTACAACGAGGAACTGAGTGTTGAAAGATAAAAGTAACAAGACTATAGTATTTGAGCTTGGTGACAAGATTATTTCTTTGCATAGTTGAGAGAGAGAGAGAGAGAGAGATTTATTCGTATAAATTGTGACATACCATTGAGAGTTATTTAAAAGAAATCTCCATAGAAATTGGTTGATTTGTAGTTTAAAATCTTAAGATTCTTTTACACACCATCTAGCAAAATTTCAATGCCCCTTGAAGTTTAATATGTGTCTTTTATAGTATATAATCAAACACACTTTTATGTCAATTTCTAAGGTTTCTAAGAAAAAATAACTAGGATCATTACATAAAAACAATTTCAAAGTTCATTTTATTTATTAGCAACATAATCCTAGACACATATATAAAGTAATTATCAAAGTTACTCCTTATAAAATTTACCAAAGTGTAAAATATGATGTATCGTGAAAGAGGCACAAACGAGTACAAAAATATGACATTTTTGATGCGTCAAAGATGTTGCCCTCGCATTTGCGAGGGCCATCCTTCTAGTTAATAAAAAAGAAATTGTGCTCTTCTTTAGGTTTGTCCCGCCCAACCATTTCTTTAGCCGGCAGTATTTCTGATTTACGATGCCATGTTGCTGCGTGCAGGTGGATGTGGCGCATGCGTGGTCCTCATCTCCAAGTACAACCCGGTCACCGACGAGGTGACCGAGTTCTCGGCGAGCTCCTGCCTGACGCTCGTCGGCAGCCTGCGCCACTGCTCGGTGACCACCAGCGAGGGCATCGGCAACACCCGCGATGGCTACCATCCCGTCCAGCAGCGCCTCGCCGGCTTCCACGCCTCCCAGTGCGGCTACTGCACTCCCGGCATGTGCATGTCCATCTTCTCCGCGCTCGTCAAGGCCGACAAGCCCGGCTCCAGTACCACCGGTGATCACGCCCCGCCTCCCGGGTTCTCCAAGCTTACCTGCTCCGAGGCCGAGCATGCCATCTCCGGCAACCTGTGCCGCTGCACCGGTTACCGGCCCATCATCGACACCTGCAAGAGCTTCGCCGCCGACGTCGACCTCGAGGACCTCGGCCTCAATTCCTTCTGGAAGAAAGGCACCGACCGCGCAGATGTCGGCAAGCTGCCGGAATACTCCAGCCGCTCTGTCTGCACCTTCCCTGACTTCCTCAAGTCCGAGATCAAGGATCAAATGAACGATGCTCCAGCGGTGAACGCCGGCGAAGACGGCTGGTACCATCCCAAGAGCATCGAGGAGCTCCATGCCCTCTTTGACTCCAACTGGTTCGACGAAAACTCGGTCAAGATCGTGGCGTCAAACACTGGTGCCGGTGTGTACAAGGATCAAGACCTCTATGAAAAGTACATCGACATCAAAGGGATACCGGAGCTTTCGGTCATCGACAGGAGCAACAAGGGGTTGGAGATTGGGGCAGCCGTGTCCATCTCCAAAGCCATCGAGATCTTCTCAGATGGCACTCCAGTCTTCAGAAAGATCGCCAGTCATCTCAGCAAGGTGGCCTCGCCGTTTGTCCGCAACACGGCGACCATCGGCGGGAATGTGGTCATGGCGCAGCGGCTGCCATTCGCTTCAGACATCGTCACAGTTCTTCTCGCCGCGGGTTCGACGGTCACCATCCAGACTCCTTCCAAGATGCTGTGCCTGACACTGGAGGAGTTTTTGGAGCAGCCTCCCTGTGATGCTAAGACCATACTGCTCACCATATTTGTCCCTGATTGGGGCTCAGACAGTGTCATCTTCGAGACCTCTCGTGCAGCTCCCAGACCGTTTGGCAATGCCGTCTCCTATGTGAATTCTGCATTCCTGGCAAGGACTTCAGGGGATGCAGCATCAGGGGAGCTCGTAATTGAGGATATATGCCTCGCATTTGGCGCGTACGGTGTCGATCACGCCACCCGGGCTCGGAAGGTTGAGGAATTCCTGAAGGGAAAATCAATGAGTGCACCTGTGATACTTGAAGCGGTTGGGTTGCTGAAAAATGTTATCTCGCCTTCAGAAGGCACCACGCACCCTGAATACAGAGTCAGCTTGGCTGTCACTTTCTTGTTCAGTTTCCTTTCTTCACTTGGTAACGACCTGAATGAACCGTCGAAGGTTATTGCTCCTAATGGGTCATTTGCTAATGGCCTCGAGAAGCATGGTAAGGTTGCCAGCGATGACTTGCCGATTCACTCAAGGCAAGAACTGGTTTTCAATGACGAATACAAACCTATCGGCAAACCGATCACGAAAGCCGGGGCGGAGCTGCAAGCTTCAGGTATACTTCTAATCTCCTATTCCAGTGTTTTATTTAGCTTATAAGTGTTTCCTTCAATTAGTCTGTACTCTAGCTTTTCAATCACAAGTTTTGGTTAGTAGTTCTTGACAATGTTAGTCAACCTTGTAACTTATGTCCTGGCACTTGGACTTTTTAAATTTCCATAGATTTTCTTATAAGTATTAAATTCAAAGCAATTGATAATTTTCTTTTGAAAGACCCAGATCATTTGGGAGTTTTTTTGTTCATTTTTAGTATGCTGGTTCAATCAATGCTGACACATCTGATATGCTTCATCTCTGAATGTATTTCTTCAACATTTTTGTTGGCACATATAACTTGTATCATGAAACATACGCGTGACAATCTTGGTGGTTCTTGTTCAGGGGAGGCTGTATATGTTGATGACATACCTGCACCTAAGGATTGCCTCTATGGAGCATTTATCTACAGCACACACCCTCATGCCCATATAAAAAGTGTCAACTTCAGATCATCTTTGGCTTCAGAAAAGGTCATCACGGTTATCTCTGCAAAGGACATACCAGCCGGTGGAAGAAATTTTGGATCCGGCTTATCGATGTTAGGAGAAGAAGCTCTTTTCGGTGATCCGGTTTCTGAATTTGCTGGTCAAAATATTGGCATTGTGGTACCTACTTCTGAACCATTTGAACTCATTTCAGGATAATGCATAACCAGTAGTAGTTTATTACCCTGAACTTTCTCATCATGGTGTTCCTTTGGCATCATTCAGATTGCTGAAACACAGAAGTACGCCTATATGGCTGCGAAGCAAGCCGTGATCGAGTATAGCACCGAGAATCTTGAGCCGCCGATTTTGACTATAGAGGATGCCATCCAACATAACAGCTACTTCCCTGTTCGCCCATATTTTGCTCCTCAGCCAGTTGGGGACTTCGACCAAGGGATGTCTGAAGCAGATCACAAGATCCTATCAGGAGAGGTACACACTTGATATTTAGAAGGCTGCATCCTTTAGTTTCAGACAAGGCCCAAATATTGACACCTAGTATCTTTTGTTCATTTCCGACAGGTGAAACTTGAATCACAGTACCACTTCTACATGGAGACACAGACGGCCTTGGCCATCCCCGACGAAGATAACTGCATCACCGTCTACGCCTCGACGCAGCTACCCGAGGTCACGCAGAATATCGTGGCGGACCTCCTCGGCATTCCTTACCACAATGTTCGCGTCATCACCAGGAGAGTTGGAGGTGGCTTTGGTGGAAAGGGAATGAAAGGAACCCATGTAAGTGCCCACCCAGCAGATTCACTTAGAAATTGTATGAAAATTTCATTTGATGGAATCTGATCATGGGTATTTTTTGTATGTTCTTCAGGTTGCCTGTGCGTCTGCACTTGCTGCGTTCAAGCTGCGGCGACCTGTCCGGATGTACCTGGACCGGAAGACGGACATGATCATGGCGGGAGGGCGTCACCCGATGAAGGCGAAGTACTCCGTGGGGTTCAAGTCGGATGGCACACTCACGGCGCTGCACGTCGATCTCGGCATCAACGCCGGGATATCACCGGACTTGAGCCCATTCATCCCGGGTTCCACCATCGCTTCTCTGAAGAAGTACAACTGGGGTGCCCTGGCCTTTGACATCAAGTTGTGCAAGACCAACATGTCGTCCAAGACGGCGGTGCGGGCGCCCGGCGACGTGCAGGGTTCCTTCCTCGCCGAGGCCATCATCGAGCATGTCGCGTCGGAGCTCGGGGCCGACACCAACGCCGTCCGGAGAAAGAACCTCCACAGCGTCGAGAGCCTCACGAAGTTCTACGGAGACGCGGCGGGGGACGCCCCGACGTACAGCCTCGTGGACATCTTCGACAAGCTGGCCTCGTCGCCGGAGTACCGGAGCAGGGTGGAGGCTGTTGAGCGGTTCAATGTTGGGAGCAGGTGGAAGAAGCGCGGCATCTCGTGCGTGCCGATCACCTACGAGGTGGCCCTCCGGTCAACGCCGGGGAAGGTGTCCATCCTGAATGACGGCTCGATCGCCGTGGAGGTCGGCGGCGTGGAGCTCGGGCAAGGGCTGTATACCAAGGTGAAGCAAATGACGGCGTTCGGGCTGGGTGAGCTCTGCGCCGACGCTGACGGACTTCTCGACATGGTGCGCGTCATCCAGGCCGACTCACTGAGCATGATCCAGGGCGGCTTCACCGGCGGGAGCACCACCTCCGAGACCAGCTGCGAGGCGGTCCGGCAGGCGTGTGCCACGCTCGTCGAGCGCCTCAAACCCATCAAAGAGGGCCTCGAGGCCAACTCCGGTGCGCCGCCGCCATGGAGCGCCCTAATCGCCCAAGCGAAGAGCGTGAACCTGTCGGCGCACGCCTTCTGGAAGCCCGACCCAGCCTTTGTAAAATACATCAACTACGGAGCCGCCGTCAGCGAGGTGGAAATCGACGTGCTGACCGGAGCGACGGCGATCCTGAGGAGCGACCTGGTGTATGACTGCGGGCAGAGCCTTAACCCGGCGGTGGACCTCGGCCAGGTGAGCTCGCCGCCGATCGACACATCCACTTGCTATTGCTGAAGATCGTTGTAGTCTGAATTCATTTTGGTGGATGGATCAGGTGGAGGGCGCGTTCGTGCAAGGTGTTGGGTTCTTCACGAACGAGGACTACGCGACGAACGCGGACGGGCTGGTGGTGAACGACGGGACGTGGACGTACAAGATCCCCACGGTGGACACCATCCCCAAGCAGTTCAATGTGGAGCTCATCAACAGCGCACGCGACCAGAAACGGGTGCTCTCCTCCAAGGCGTCCGGCGAGCCGCCGCTGCTGCTGGCGGCGTCGGTGCACTGCGCCATGCGGGAGGCCATCAGAGCGGCCAGAAAGGACTTGTCGGTCGACTCACCGCTGACGTTCCAGATGAATGTGCCGGCGACCATGGCCGACGTCAAGGAGCTCTGTGGCCTCGACGTCGTCGAGAGGCACCTCCAGACCCTCTCCGCCGCCGCCGAGGTCCCAGCTCCCGTGGCATGACGCGGCTTGTGAGCGGTATGTCAGTGTGTCAGTGTGTGACTGTACAAATAGCGGGCATTAGGTTTGGGACTTGTCCATAATAAACGTTGCTTATATAGAACAAAATTTATACTAATTTAAAATAAAATGAAAGGTATTTATTATAAATCAAAGGGAGTAGTGTGTATGGTGCGTTAAAAACTGTCGTATAGCGCGCGCTGGGCGATATCGTGCGCTCCAGCAGCCGCGCTAACCGAGGACTGTTATTTCATGTGCTGTGAGTTAGCCTATGTTTCTTTTCAGCACTATTTTAGAGAATGTAATGAAGTAACCCGTTAGTTGGCTAGTAGAGTTAAGTTTAGTACTCCTGAAGTTTGGTTAGTCAACCCCCGGGTGATCAAATGTCCTGGTTTGTAAGAGACATTACTATGTTTGAGGAATAAAGGGGGTGTCATAAATATCGAAAAAAAAATCGAGCGCGTGCTGCAAAAACGGCTCAGCGCGCTGGACAGCGAAATCCAAACGGCACAGACGCAACCGTCTCCTTTCGCGCCGCGACTCTCCCCCCCCCCCCCCCCCCCACACACCTCTTCCCACCGCGCCGTCGCTTCCCCAGCGCTCCGCCGCATCCCGCGCGTCGCCACGGCTTCCCCGACCGAGGCGCTTCTCTTCCCCACCGCTTCGCCATGCTCCTCGGCCAAGCGTGTCGTGGCTTCCCCGCCGCGCTCCTCCGCCAAGCGCACCGCCGCTTCAACCGAGGCGGCCAAGCGGCGCCGCGCCTTCCTCGACTTCCTTCCCACCGCGCCGCCGCTTCAAACGCGCACCTCGGCACCTCGGCGCCGCTGTTTTCTTCACCTTCACTTCCGCAAGGTGTTCGACAAAAAACTTGCAAGGTATATGTCTTTCAAAAAATCAATTTTTGTAGTATCGACGTTCGATTTAGTTCTAATTAGTTGTGTGAAATACAATTTTGTAGATGAGTTCGTCATTTGATTCTTCCAATGAGGAAGAATTTGATCTTTAAGAGGAGGAGGACCTTGCAATCATTCTAGCTATGCAAATCAACAAAAGGCCGCGGAAGAGTGAGCATTTGGGATTTTACAAGGCCAATTTTCTATTGTGAGAGGACCGGCTAGATTTTAGGATCAAAAGATCCTTTGGTACATCATGAACGCTTGTGTGATCATGCATAACATGGTCATCGAGAGTGAGCGTGGACAAGATTTAGAGTATGCTCACTATGAGTTGATGGGGCATCTCGTGCGAGTGCGGAGGAGGGCTCATAGAGTGGCCCGCTTTGTTTCCTCCTATCACGCCATTCAACGTGCCGATGCGCGTGATAAACTTCAAAAAGGATCTAGTCGAGGAGTGGTGGTCATGAAATGGGCAAGAAAACTAGTTGTTGCATTGTTAAAGTGTTTGTTGTATTGTTGAACTTTTTGTTGTATTGTTGAGGAATTTATATAAGACATAAAATAGATGTGACAAATGACAACACGGAAGAAAACACTAGATATAGTGTAGCTAATCTATTGGATTTCAGGAGATACAATACAAGTTGATGTTGTGCAGATGGTTCAGTATAACTATTGTGTACTCTCTATACCAAAAGTCCTAAGCAGAACCACCTTCGTTTTCCAATTGGGTTTCTTTGGTCACTGTCCATCGGTGGATTAAGTACAGATGCAAATTCTAAACTTAAAAGGATAGGAGGACCGATCAAATACATAGGAGGATCGAGTGGAGCTGCAAGAAAGATTCATCCAACATTCATGAATGTTCCTCTCATTCCCGAATAATATGAAAAGCTGTGAGATAGGCACATCATATACTGAATTCATTGTCATAAACTTGGATCACACTTCACGGGAAAGCTTTCTCAATAAAATATAGATGAATGCTACCTCTTCACAGGACAACTTTCTCCATACAATATAGACATCAATTTTTGTTTGTGATAAATGTTTTTATATATGCATCAATTTGTTTATGATCAATTTTCCTATGTGTTGGTTATGCGCGCGCGCTGAGATACAGCGTCTGCTGAAGCGTTGAAGCAGCACACTAAAGTTTAACGCATCCGGAAAAGCGCACTCGTCGCTCCGCGCGCGAAAACGCTATTTCGGCGCTGCAAAAAACTTTTAGCGCGCCTGTTGAAGATGCTCTTAGGCAAGATCAGAGTTCGGTTGAAGATGCTAGCATGCGAGGCAAAATGGTCGACAATTTCCGGAAATGATCCCAGCAGCCATAGTTCCTAGGGATCTGCTAGAATTGCTCGTGTGAATACTTCGCCATCATAGGGAGAAATCCAATTCTACACATGGGTGTAGATGCTCCCGTCTTTCGAAAACGATATTTCAAAAGGATAAAAAATTTGGAACAAAAATTTGTCATGTATATCTCAACATTCTATGTGCGCACGACAAATTTCATGAAAATACGACATGTTTTGTAACCTCTGTAAAAAAGAAAAAATAATGTGTCTGATGGAAAGCTTTTTTAGCAACAAGTTTTTGTCTTTTTTACACACGACACAATATAAGTCCATTTTCCGTGAAACGACTTCATGAAAATATAAAACGTCAACATGTGTACCCAAGATTTTTTATTCGATTTTTTTGACATTTTAAATGTATTTAAAAATACATTTTAAAAACCGGGAGCATATGCTCCTGGGTGCAGAAACACCATGTCCAAAAACTGCGCTGAATCATGGGCATGCTCTCACTTCCACGAGGAACAGAACGATTTTATTTACACGCAGATTTCACGGAGCCACGGAGACACTGAAATTTATTGGTTTGTTCTGTACGCTAAATTCACCTCTGAGCACATTTGCGGCCCTCTGGATAGCCATGGCGATTCTCCACAGTTCCTGCCGCACCGCTGGCTGCCGTTGATTCGTACTTTGGTTCCCTGACCGAGAGATGGCGTCCGCTATCCCAGGGAAGAAGGAGAGCTGGCTCTCATAGTCCTCCGGAGGCGAGTAGAGCTACGAATGAACACATAAACTGTTGTTAGAAAGTCGTGCTCGTAATCACTAGAAGTATGGCAAAGTTTCATGGGAAACAATGAAAAAATGCCCTTTTTTGACACTCTTGTTGCTCACCAGGTGCTTGTACCATGTTCTTCCTTGCAGTCCTTCCGCGTGCAGGAAGCTTCTTTCGGCGAGTAGAAGGCGGTCGTTCAACAACCGCCTCCTCATAAGACCTTGTCCATCATGCATATCTAGCAGCTTTAGCTCCTGTATTTGATATACCAGAAATCAATAAAGGCCAGACAGCATATAAACTACTAATAGTGCTAGATTGGTCCCAAAAATTCAAACGCCAAGCCATTTCGTTGGTCGTGGCCTGATAGTGTTAAAAAAGATAATGTGCTAGACTAATCTGGCAAATCATCAACACTAACTCAGTGGTCAGAATCAAGACCATTGACCATAATTGAGGTGGGCATGCGAATCTTCTTAAGCATTTTACTACAGAAATGCATATTCTTGGAGCACTAAAGAAATGACAGGGTACGGTTACAATGTACAAACGAAAATAGGAAGAATGGTGTTCTAACAGGGAACACAAGTACATGAAAATAGAAATACAACAGGAGCAATACAAAGTGATAATACAATAAAGTATGGATAGCTTGAACATACCTTTGCCTCCTTCTGAACTTCCATGGCTGCACCGGAAAGATCATTGATGAATCCATTTAGGAAATTGACTGATTGGCCATTGTTCATCATGTCAGCAAGCACATTTGTATGCTCCTGTATGTTACGAATTCAAAGTGTATATCAAAACAAATATGCTACATCCAGACCATGTTGCTATAGTAGTAATGCACACATGACTTAGTTTGTGTTTCACAGATCAGATTTGCCAAATTGGGCACCACCATATTTATAATTTTGTAGATATGGTGTCAACGAGAGTTAATACCTGATCTGGAGGGTCAACCACCTTGAAGGCAGAAACAGCTAATGACTATGCCTTGCGATCACAGAGATGATAATGCCCAACCAAAATGAATATGCTTACAGTAATTCTGAAAAATAGTTGATATACCTTCAACTGTGAGGCATATGTCTGGTAATCAAAAGGAAACACAAGATCATCTGCCAAGCGAAGCGCTACTAGTCCCCAAATTTCAGTAACTGATGAAGTGGAAAAAGAAAATGAGTGGTCTGATGAGTACTGTAATACATGCCTGCACAAGCACCAGCCAAGATCAACCACGACTATATGTGCATTTCTGTCGGACACAGTCCATGGGCATTCATTCTTACTCATGACCAACAAAATTGTAATTATGATAGGCCATGCTGCTACTTACTAGCCAAATGACGAAGAAACAATGGATCACCATGCTTTTCCATCCAGTTATAAGAGTCAAGTGCAGTATGGTAGCCAGGAAATTCTGTGTCAGTTGTGCCCTGGTTAGTGATGATGATTTATATTATATATTAACATAACGAAGACACATTCTATGAAAAGGTAGAGCGAAGAAGAAAATTGTGTCTGCCGATTTAAGGTTGACCAGGAAAACATGGAAACAAAAGAAATTATTGGCATACATAAGTACAAAATTGCATTATATAATCCAAACAAAATACTTTAAATATGAGTATGCAGTAAAACTCCTAAAATTTTCATTTCTACAAAGGAATCCATATGGGGCTACGAGCAACTCCAAATTTTACAAGATCTGACTTTTGGAAATAATGAAAATATGGTCATTTCTATTTTGAAAGAGACTGTTCTTTCTCAAACTACATACATGCTAAGAAATACCAGAAGATTACAAGGTATGACTTTGAAACAAATATCAAAAGGAGTCATAGAGCAACCAT
Organism: Bromus sterilis; assembly: GCA_950022295.1. Lineage (NCBI taxonomy): Eukaryota > Viridiplantae > Streptophyta > Magnoliopsida > Poales > Poaceae > Bromus > Bromus sterilis. The sequence goes on along the minus strand of OX465595.1, from coordinate 444,630,605 downwards.
TGGATTAAATGTTCTCAAATACCTTTTCCATAGTACAAGTCAACACAAGGAATTCCAGCATGATGTAGAAATGGGGCGAAATCAGAATCAGTTCTGGCAAGTCTCTCTATCTGCGAAGTGAAACCATCTTCAGAAATAAATCTAAACTAGAATACAAGTAAATTAGTCTGTCTGGGTATTGTCCATGCACTTATGTATTAGGAAAAAGGCACTCTCGAGCCAAGTGTGTGTGTGTGTGGGGGGGGGGGGGGGGGGGGGGGTATTCTGAATTACACAAAAAATTCTGCCAAGAAAGTCTAACTAGCAGCCATTTATTCATATCAAAGCCTGGTTTCTGCGTAATAATAGCAATTAGTTAAGAGGCTAATATTGGCTCCAGAAAATTGTAGATCATGCAGTGAACTGGTGGCGAGATATTATGTGAACTGCAAACTCTGAACGTACTATTCTCTTGGTGAGATGTTGTGGGGTTTTTTCTACCACCTATTTTGCAGTACTAAAGATTGAAGGATTGCTCAGATTTGAAATACACATCATTTAAAACAGCGAGTGGCACCATTTGCGTTCCTTTGGTCTGGCCGTCATTGTGACTCCTGATTTGGTCAAGTTAAAAGAGTCAAACTTGACAATGTAGATTGTACTAGTAGCTGAATTTGGGGAGATGGGTGTGGGAGTGTGTCCCCCACTGTGATCTATAAAGACCTCATACGCATTTGGGACAATTGGACTCAATGCTAGCACACTATGTCTGTCCCTGCTCCCTACTATCATAACATCATAATGCACGACCAGATGAGTAGGAAAAATTATGAGATCACAAATGAGAGGTGATGTTAACATGGCCACAGTTAACTTGCATGCAAAGGACAAACTGTGACCTTTTTGTGGCTCTGTTCTAGAACTCTCATTTGACTTTTAACAAATTAGAGCAACTAGAGAAAAGAGACAACATCGAATTGCAGTCCAGCCACAATAAACAGGATGAAACTTAAACAATTCTCTAATTCTTACATTGATGCCGCCGTTCATTGTACTCCATGTATCATGAACTGTCTTTCCTTCAATATCTGGGTCTTTTACCTGGAAATAACAGGTTTGAAATAGAATAAACCTTATGTACCCATAACTCATTCCAATTCTTCAATACCGCAGTGACACTGATGCCACAATGATATTTGCTGATAATGATGGTTAAGCTAACTAGTTTCAATCATACATGAGAAACAGGTCAGGTACTAGCAAAGGTTTTTGTTAACAGAACCATGTGTCCAAGAGATTGTTATCGCTAGCTAAAAGTGAACTTGTTTACAACAGAAGACCAACCCACAGAATAAAACAATTTCCTTTTACCTGCCTTGTAACATCAATCAAGAGCTTATCCAACTGCGGAGTAGAACCAGCGAAAAGCCCCATGCCTTGCACAGCACAATCAACATTCAAGTAAGCTACAGCTTTGGATTGCAGATCTCCAAGGTTCTCTTCGACCCATTCAGTTGACCCTATCTGGAAAAAAGAACCTTCAAAATATAGAAAAAGCAAATGTAGCAAAAGGAAAATGAGTATTGGGAGTCGTAATAAAAATAAGAAAGTAAATCAAGTAAAAGAATCTTTGAATCAGAATCTTGAACAGCCTAAAACTAGATAGCACATACAAACTTCATGTGGTTATGATTTTGCTATCAATAAATAAAGACAATGATTTGCAAATGATCCAATATCAAAATTCTATAACACTTAACATCTGCCTTGTTCTTTTTTTTTTCTCTAACCAACATAGTGCATGTGCACTTTCAAATTTGGGGGAGGGGAGGGGGGGACCCTTGTCCCCTCACATTAGTACATGCATCCCATGATTACATATATCATGTTTTTAATAACAAGCCTCTTCTCATCTTCTGCTGATACAAACTTACCATTCCGAACTCTTCTGCGTCCCAGCTGCAAAGAATGATAGTCCTCCGTGGTGTCCAGCCTGACCGCAGCATTATTCCAAGACGGCGAGCAACATCAAGAAGCGCAGCTGTCCCACTATTAGGATCAACCGCTCCATAAGTCCATGCATCGCGGTGGTTACCAAGGATCACGTAGCGATCAGGTTCTTCGTATCCTTTTATGATAGCAAAAATATCCTTTATCGTAGCCATCTTCCTGTCCTCCTTAAAAACAGAGACGAGGGCCATTTTTTCAGAACTTAAAAGCCAGCTGAATAATGACAAAGCGGTCTACAGCAATAGAACAAGGTCACCCAGAGAAGCATTTTGCACTTCTAAAACTTACTGCACCCAAGTGCTCTGTACTTCTCTTATTTTGTACTCAAATAAGTTCCCTATACTGCGAAAAAAAGCCTCTTTTCTTTTCAGTATGCAAAAGGATTAAGAATATTATGGAACCATGAGAAAGGGAAGCAAAAATTACCATGCTGTCCGTACATATATATGTGAGCAGAAACGTTTGGTGACTTACAAAAGTGAGCAGACAAGGAAAAACATCTTAAGTCACAACCACCCATGTATTATGCAACAAGGGCTTATAAAGAAATTGAGGAAGAGTCAAAAGGAGGCAGCAAAAATGCTCTCACGGTAACAGTAATCTTGAGAAAGCGAAGCAATCTGTACAAGCAGCAAAAACTACCTGGGGGCGCACTAACCACCAAACAGAGCCGCTATTTGACACAGTCGTTGCTACGGATAAAGGCAATAATGCAAGGACCACGGGAACCAAAACAGTGAGGTCCGACAACGACATGGATTACTACTGTATTTCCTTGCCTGAATTTGGCAGTACAAACACAGGCCACACTCAACAAATTAAGCCAACTACGTACAGCTTAGCAAAAAACATCTATGCGATGAGACCAGCGCCCCCAAATTCATGGTCAAAGGAGGAGTAGTCGACGAGATTTCCCGTTTTCGCGTCGTTCTTGTCTCTGCATGGTCAAACGGGGACAGCAAAATGCCAAACGAATGCGTATCAGCAGCATATGTATGTATGTATACCTGATAGGTGAAGTTGAGCAGCGTGGGGCCTGGCCCGACGCCGCCGGCGTGGTCCTGGAGCCCCAGCCCGGCGCTCCACTCCGGCGGCAAGGCCGGCCCGCCCAGGCTGCGTACGATGGTCTGGGCCGTGTCGGCCGACACCGGCATGGACGGGATGGTCGGAAGCCGCCGCCTGACCGCCTCGTGGTCGAACCCTAGCCGCGACGCCCCGGCCGTGGCGGCCCACCCGGGCGTGAGCGGGTCGCCCGGGCCCCCGAGGAGGACCGAGCCCCTCTCGACGCCGCCGTCCGCGCGGCCGGCGATGAGCACGGCGGCCGCGCCCCACCCCGCGGCGCGCGCCACCACCCCACCGCGGTACCCGCCCCCGCGGACCGCCACGGCGACGCGGCCGCGCACGGACACCCCGAGCCGGTCGAGCGCGAGGTAGTCCTGCTCGCGGCCCAGGTTGACGAACACCGCCTCGGCCAGCGCCGCGCCCGACGGCGCGTAGGCGTGGTAGGGCCGCACGACGCGGCGGCCCGGGTCCGCCGGCTCGTCCGTGGAGAGGCGCGTCAGGAGGGCGCCGTCGGCGGCGAGCAGCGCGAGGGAGGCGTGCGCGCGGTACGAGAGCACCGGCGCGTACTCGCGGGTGAGCGTGCGGAGCCCCGCGGCGCGGAACCGGGCGTGCACGTGCGCCGCGACGCCCGCCGCCCCGGGCGTACCCGCGAGGTGCGGCCCGGACGTGAGCGTGCGGAGGTCGGCGGCGATGCTGGCGTTGGCGCCCGGGGAGAGTGAGAGGAAGAGCGCGGCGGGGCCGGAGCGGGTGGCCGAGAGACGGCGGTCACCGCCGGGGCGGGGGTGGAGCACGAGGAGCGAGACGAGGAGGAGCAGGCCGAAGGGCAGGAGGAGGCGTGAAAGGTGGAGCATTTCGCGGCGGCCGTCGGCGTGGTGGGCTGGCTGCAGTGCAGATGAGCGTGTGGGGCTGGGAGTATCGTATCGGCCGTGCCCGTGCGCGGGTTTTACGGCCATGGAAAAGGCGACTGTTACGAACTTTAGTGCGGCTCGTCATCGTATGTATGGTACGTACATTATACCACTACGTTACACGAGTGGTCCTATACGTCGTACTGCACGCTTTGGATTGAAGATGGAGGCAAAATCAACATTTCTAACCTTTTTGCAAAACAAATTCACAATCTAAATATAATGATAAACTATTTTAAAAGGTTAAAAATGTTGATTTTGCCGAAGATGGATGCTGTGGTCTGGCCATTGCCGTTCCTTCCGAGTTCCGAGTTCCGAGTACGTAGTGTACGCCTTTACGAGGAGGAGACGGGGGAATGTGGTGGTGGTTTCCACTGGGATTTTGTTTGATTGGCTGGTTGGGGCGGTGCGGGGCGCACCTCGAGGCTCTAGCTTTGATACGTGCCGGCGATGCGACCGGCGCGCAATGTGGCTGCCAGGTTTGGCTTTGTGGATGGATTCTCTTTTTGTGTCTGGGTGCAGGTTGATGTGATATGATAGGTCATCGGGTGCGGAATTGGAATTGGACGTGTTGCTTGTCGTCTCCCGGGCACCCAAGTTGTGTTTGTGCGTGCTCATCGTTATCCATGATCATGTGTGCTTTTGTACCTGGCACTGTAGTAGTACGAAGTGATCATAGAAAAGAGGCTTTCGCTCCATTTTTATAGATAAAGGAATAAACCAAGATACACGGTCAATTAATACAGGATGGCGAGATAGTCGTCAGATAGCGTCAGTCGGTCCCGTCTCAGCGCCCTAGACCCCGCCGGAAGAGCGACGACCCAGCATCACCTCTCCGCCCGACCTCAGTCCCAGAGTCTGGGTGGGCGCCTCCATCATCAGAGGCCCCCACCTCTGCGTCCCCAGCCAATTCCAGCGAACTAGGGGGGAGGCAACTCCTGGACTGTCGACGGCCATCGGAGAGCCGACCCAAGCCACTCGACTGAGCCAGCTCTCACGATGCCATCGGTGCCGATCCACGACCCGACGAACTGCTACCACGGCCACCACCTCCAAGCATCATACCCGCGAAGCGAGCACGACCAACGCCCCGCGGGCACCTCCCGAGCCATGCCCAGCCGCGCCTACCCGAAGCGAAAGCTTCGATCTGCCCCGGGCTCCGAACTGTCCCGCCCAAGCACGAACCCTATATCTGACCCATCACCGAAGCGCGTGCGGCAGCGTTCGCCCAGCCCCGCGCACTGTCGGTCAGATCGAAGAGAAGGCATGCCGCCGCCACCGCCCTGCGCCGCCTGCGCACACCACCGACCAGAGCTGCCGCAGCTCCCGCCGGAGCCGCCCTCAGCCCTCGCCGCCACCCAGGGCAGACCGGCAGGGCCGTCGCCGCCAAAAGATGGCTAGGCCAAGAACCGTCGATGTCCCGTGTAGCACGTACCACCACCACCAAAAGGATCGCCACGAGAAGTCGCCGCACCGCTGACCGCAGCCCGCGACTCCTGCCGAAACCAGACGCCGACCAACACCAGATCTGGCCGGAGGCCGGCAGATTCGCCACCACCAGGAGTAGCCACCACCGAGGAGGGCCGCCAGAGGCAGCACCCGCCGGCAGCGAGCCAGAGCACCGCCACCGCCCGGGCCCCTGCCACGGCAGATCCAGGCCACCAGGGCCGCCGCCGCCAGGCCCCGAGAGCACCCCCGCGCACAGGGCCACTCCACGTCGCCAGCCAGCCACCGCGTCTCCGCCGCCGGTGCCGCGCCCCCGCGCCCCCCTAGACAGCGCTAGTGCCACCACCGGCCCGCGGGCCCACGCCAGCCGAGACCGCGCGGGGGGAGTCGAAGCACCCCGCCGCCGCCAGCGCTGGACGGGCTTTGCCCGCCAGCACGACGAGGCGGCGGCGATGGAGGAGGAGCGCCAGGAAGTCCCTCAATCGGTGGCTAGGGTTTCCCCCCGGCGGCACTCGCGGGAGCGTCGCGGGAGGAACGGGGGGAGGTTCGGTCTCGGTGTGTAAAGAAGAGGGTGATTTCTTTCAGTACGTGAAGTGATTCCTTGTCGTTTGCTGCTTCTGCTCGATCCTTCCATCCGCGATGTTGGATATGTTCGATGTAAGATCTTATCTCTACTTTTATAAAACATACAGTTGATAATGATGGTGTGCCTATTATCTTTCATTCGTGATTGATTTATATCTAACACACACGAAGCAATCTATGTCAATTTTACAAAAACATCCACCATTCCGTTACACACTTACAGATAAGCCATCATCTCTCCCCACCTCATCCAACCATCCCGTGAGAAGCAGCAGCCTGCTAGCCAGCGACGTCGAAGTCGATATGGCGCAGTGGCCGCCGCCAGTTTCGTCCACCCCCAAATACTCTTATGCCTACCTCATATCCATCGCCCATCGCAGCCTCCCAACTTCCCGTCTCCTTCGTTGTCGACCTCGACAGGCACGCCGCCAACGTCGTCCTGACATTCAAAGTGACAGCATGAGCCATCATGATGACATCGATATCCTCGACAACAAGTTTTACCTACGAGATGCATGTCGTGCGGGTTTTCTTCTACCCTTCAAGAAAAGGAGGCATCAGAGGGTTCATGGGTGCTATGGGAGGTGGCATGAATGGTGGTTTGGGTGGATCTATGGAAGGTGGCATGGTCGGTCGTGGCGGAGATTGCAACTCCCATCATCCCATGTGACCAACAACACCAATGTTGTCAACGACAACGTAGAGCAACAAAATGATGCCTATGATCCCAGTTATGCATGTGAATTATTCGTTTGTGTTGAACTATATCAAGCCATCCTAATTTATACTATGCTTTGAACTATGTATTATGTTCGTGTTTGTGTTGAACTATGTCAATGTGAACTACCAGCCTATGCTATGCTATGTGGATTTGAGAAGTATTTCTATGCGTGTCATGATCTTGGTGATAATTTTAGCTCGTCTTGTTGTTCATATGCTTGAGATGATAATTGTTTAGTTAAAATTCCGAAACCGATATTGAAATAGGTGATCTATTTTACATCACCTGATGTGGTACACGTATCCTATTATACATCATCTGGAAAAGCGAAAACTGAGCAGGTGATATAAAACACCTTTTTTAATGATGTATAATTTTTACATCACCTATTTTAGTGCCTTATTTTATATCACGTGTTAGAGATGATCTTAGAGATTGGTCAGCTATCTTCATCGTTTTCATTTTTTAGGGTATAATTCAATACTATGTACTTTCTCCGTTTCATAATAATTGACGCTTAAATGGATGTATTTAGCGTAAGATCCAATTCTGCACATGGGAGCATATGCTCATGCCTCTCAGAAATTATATTTTGAAATGTTTAAAAGAAATTGAAACACAAATTTGGGATGTATATCTCAATATTCTGTGTACGCATGTCAAGTTTCATGAAAACCCAACACTTTTTATGGTCTTTGTAAAAAATATAAAAAAAGTATCTCATGAAAGAGTAATGCAAAGTCGAACCCAAGCTCATATGGTCCTACACAAGAAACTCTTCAAAAGACAACTGAAAAGAGCTCAAACAATCCATCTTTGTGTGGTGAAAGATGCTTAGGGGCTAAATATTCATGTAAAAGTTCAATCCAAAAGCATGAACAATAGCGTTTAAAAAACTATAGATTTATCTTTTTGTCGCGAGCTCCTAAATATCTGAAGTTCTTCATAATTTACATGAACATCTCGTACGTAAGTATCTTTCAACTAAAAAAATAAAAAATGTGTATTTATATAATTATTTATTTATTAATTTTTTTTCCGGTTGCAGATGCACCTGGGCACCAAATTGACGCTCTCCAAAACGAAAAACCTTTTTATCCATGATTATTTTGTCTTTTTACATACAACACAAGATATATTGTTTTTTCGTCAAACTACTTGGTAAACGCATAAAACGTCAAGATATACGACCAAATTTTTTGATATGATATTTTGATATTTCGAATATGTTAAAAAAAACCGAGAGCGTATACAGCAATGTGCAGGTAGTACATGTAATTAGACCAGTCAATCAGTCAGCCCACTCATCTGCACGAAGCTGATGGTCACTGAAAATTGGATGAACTTGGCTCCCCGTTTCCTGATTACTAGCCTCCTGGCGGATGGCGGCTGTACCCGACGGCGCGCTCGATCCCCAAGTTAGTCGGAGGCGCCGGCGTTGCCGTAGACAAACTGTTTGACGAGCCGCACCACTTGGCTCCCGGCGTCGCCGTACGGCTCGACGGCGAAGAACCCGTGGTGCTGCCCCTCGAACTCCACGAGCTCCACCGGCTTCCCCATGGCCTTGAGCCTCGCCGCGTAGTCCGCGGCGCGGTCGCGCAGCAGGTCGTGCGCGGCGACCACCACGAGCATCGGCGGCAGCGGGACGCCGTCCAGGGCCGGGCTGTCCGGGCCGAACGGGTTGGCCAGCGGGTGGTCCCTGGTGGACCCGGGCGGCAGCACCAGGCGCCACGCTTGGTCGACCACCGGCAGCGACAGGAACGGGCCCGGCGGGAACTCCGCCTCCGACGTCGTCCTCTCCACGCCGCCGAACATCGGGAAGAGCATCGCGTACCCGGCGACGCGCACGGGATCGAGGGGCCCGAGCCGTCCCGACGCGAGGCGGACGGCCGTGTGGTGGACGACGCCCCCGCCGGCCGAGTCCCCGGCGACGAACACCCGGCCGAAGTCCGCCGACTCCGCGAGCCAGGGGTCGGCAGAGTCGTGCCCGGACGCCTGGGCGTGCACCCAGGACACGACGTTCGCCGCGTCGTCGAGGCCCGCGGGTAAGCGGTGCTCGGGGGCGAGGCGGTAGTCGGCGGAGAGTACGAGTGCCGGGAGCTCGCCGGCGAGGCGGTCGCAGCACGCGTGGAAGTTGGGCATGTCGAAGCTGCCGATGCAGTACCCGCCGCCGTGGAAGTAGACGATTACCGGGAGCTTGCACTCGTCGTCGGAGGAGGAGGCCGGCGGCGGCCTGTACACGCGGAGCTTGAGGCCGTGGCTGGCGTCGTACACGAGGTCCTTCCACTGGACGACGGGCTGGCCGGGCGGCGGCGACGGGACAGGGAGCGGGTAGGTTTCCTCGAAGCGGATCACCGTGCCGTCGCTGAGGAGCTGCAGGAACGGGGGCACGTCCTCGACGACGTGCGGCGGCGAGGAGGGCGCCATGGCCGGGTGGATAGGTAGTGGAAGTTGGCCGGATAAGTTCACGTTTTGGGCAGTGAATGGTAGACATTTCTGCAGCGTCGCCATCTTTATATACGGACGGAGTGAGTGAGCTGATTGAGCATGATTTCGTTTTCTGGAAACTTGATGAGCACGGATCTAGCCAGTCTCATGTTGGCTTCCTCCTGATTTCGTCTCTGTTTCCCCTGCGAAATGATCCACGTGCCTTTCAGAGCCGACATTTTTTCGACTCAACTGAGTGAGGTCAAAAGAGCATGCTAGTTGAACGACTGTTAAAAGTTTAAAGGGTCTGTCTAGTGTTCATTTGATTAACCAAGCCAACGCAGCGGTAGCTTCTTCAAAGAGGCGGCTGCATCGTCGGCTATGGACTTAAAGCAGGGAAAGTAGTTAAAGCAGAGGAGGCCGAAGACGGAGACGGATTGGGAGCAATCGTGACGCGACGCTCCCTAAAAACTTTATCGGCCTTTTTTCGGATAGGATCTCGAATATCGTCATCGATCGCTTAGTTAGGACACCCTACCGAGGGATTCACAGATTTCATCTTCGACGGTGTTGGCGAGGCATGGCGATAAGCTGTTGTAGAGTCGCCCTACCTCATCGACAATGAAGGTGAGAGAGCCGAAGCTGAATCCCTGGTCCGATGGGAAACCACCGACTTGGATTTAAGATTTAATCTGGGTTGGTTCTTCGATCATTGCGTTGTGTCCCGTTCCTGGGGCGTGAATTGATGGTGTAATCGAAAGTAGTCCCGATAGGATGGAGCGAGAGACCTAAGTAACAGAGTTGGGTGTTCACATGTAGTTTCCCCAGGTTTGCCCCCTCATGTTTAAAGGTAATACCCTACTTCTTGCATGTTTGATTAATGATAGGGAGACACCTCGCGAGAAGGGGTTATAATGTGTGGCTAATAACCAAGATAATGACAATGACTAAGATGCCTCAATATATCCCCGGCCTCGACTTATATAGGGATACGAGAAATAGGATTACAAGGGCGAACCAACATCTAGATCGGATCCAAATAGGAGTCCTCAACATAGCTGTCTATTGATGATGCTTCTAACAAAACGGCTCTTGTGCGGAGCCAGGAATCCTACCAAGGCCTAAACCATGGTTCTGCATGTTGATAGAATATCCGGCCTACCCCCTTATATATTCCCCACTCCCAGTAGAGCACACCGTCATTGGCACATTCGTTTTTTTTTACAACATCATTTAGGGGCTAAGAAATTACAGTAGTGCTCGAGAGCCTGAGCTTTCTTCTAGCGTTCCGTCTTGCGAGCTAGGTGCTCGGGGATGCTTTGGCCGTCCAAAAAACTGGGATATAAACTTGGCCTATTTGTTGTCCATCTGTCTAACAATTCCACCTCAAGGAGATGGAGGTTGATAAGGTTCGTGATGAAGATTTACGTCATGCTATCTTGGTGTTGTGCCTTAGGATCGAATCATGTCAACGTGCCCGGAATACCTTTTGTTCTGTTTGGCCGACAAAGTCACTAGTATATAGACCTCACAACATTTGAAACACCGTTATGAGGTATTGCAGTGTGATTGTGCAAGTGAAAAAAGGTGATCAGCGGGTGCATCACTCATGTCATAAGTTTTACTTCTTGTTGCTTTATTGTTGATCTATTCACTGATTCACACAATGTTGTAACTTGATGATCATATCATTTTATATCCCGAACGTGTTGCAACGTTGTACAAAGCAATGAAAGATAAACCTTTCACATTGAAGTTTAAGCTTGAGATGAAGGTCGCTAATTTGGGATCGAAGAATATGAAAAACTTGTTGAACATTCAACGCTTTTGGACCTAATATCTATATTTATAGTATCACGGTATTGAAATATTTGTACTACGTGATTGTGAAAGCATTATCTTTCAATCATTTCATATGCATCAAATATTAAAAAAGAATATGATAGTAGAATTTTTGGTGCACCTTGAATGGTCGGTTCGTCTATGTTGTTTAAAGACAAGTTTAGATGTGTTCATAAACATACGATGTGTCTATTTGGAAGAATGATGTTGCCTAAATCAACGGCGAGGTTGCATTGTTTGCTCAGCTATCATCATTTTAGGTATATATGATAGGCCTCGGCGCTTGCTTGCGGTGTGGGTTTCTTCAACGACTGTTGATAGTGGAGTCGGAGTTGCCCTCAAGGAGGTGTGATGGCGATGACGCGGGGTTGCAACCTCGACGACGTTTTTTTCCTCGGCAGCGTGTGTACGTTTTTGTGTGGGTTGCCGGATCTTCCTGTGTGCATTGTTATTGCGGACATGTCGTAACGATTTTCGCTTGATTTTCCGATAATTAGTCAAGCAACTCTATTCTTATTTTTTTAACGAATCGGGTTATAAGGAACCTAGTTTAAAAAAACAGGTATATGTAAACGAGGGCCACACCTTGTTAGGTGCATGATTAGGACTTGAGCTGCAGACAAAAATGGAACCAAGACATGCCACGAGGAAGCTGAGCTGAGCACGCCGCCGATCTCATGTCGCTATGCCATCACGTGCTCCTCCAATGACGCCACGAGCAAATGTCCGGTCTCCTCCCACGGAGACGTCCGCCATTGTTTTACCCAAAGACCCGTTGACCACTGCCATTGACGACGCAAGGAACCTTTACCTGATTGCCGGATCAGAAAACATCAGTCGCCGTGAGCCACCGCCGCCGCCGTTCCCCGTGCCATTTCTTTTCCTCGCCGCGACGCGAAACAAACGAGGACCTCAAACCTGTTTCCGGCGAGCAAAAAAATTCCGCAGGAGTGGTGGCGGCGCATCGGAGACGAATCCAAACCCCCCTGCACGATTTCCACGGTTAGTGGCGGCGCACGTAGTAGCAGTGCGTCCACGCCTCCACGGCACTGGATCGCACAATCCCAAAGTTCCCATTTTTATCTGCGGTTGTTGTTGCCGTTGAGAAAAACACCACACAATCCACACCTACACAGCTGAGCTAGTGCGCGCCTTTTATCTTCTTCCTCCTGCCGCTGCCGTTCTTCTCGAGCTCAGGGGAGTAAGGTTAGTATACTGTATTAGATTAATCGAACGGCGACGCCTGCTTCATTCTTTTCACGGCGTCTTTTCCCGCGGGCGACGTGGAAAGCTCACCGGCGTGATGTGATGATGGGGGTCTAATCTAATCTAATCTAACCCGTCCGGATCGTTTCTTTTCTTCCGATCGAATGAATTATTGAGCGCTGTCGCTGCCGCTGGCCTCTTCCACCCCACCCCACCCCAGCTCAGCTCACGTCGCGTCCAACTCACGCCACCCCCACCACTCCCGCCTTTCCCCCTCTCCGTCGAAAAGGACCTGCGCCGGCCGTCCACCGTCCGGTCCCACCCACGGCGGCCGCGGTGACGCCGCCGGCGGCGGGCGCCGGGATCCGGGGCTGGGGATCGGATCCCGCGGGCCACATACATGCTGCCCCCATGGACCAGCTCGCGGACCCCTCTCCCTCATCGTCCTTCTCGCAGGAGTCGAGGCGGTCGGTGAAAAGGCGCCCGCCGCCCGCGGGGTCGCCGGAGCCGTCGCCGAGGGCGGCCGCGGGTGGACCGGAGCTGGTGCGGCGGGTGGAGGAGCTGGAGGCGGCGGCCGCGCGGCTGGCGATGGAGAAGGAGGCGGCGGAGGAGTCGGCGCGGGGCCTGCAGGACGAGCTGGAGGCCGAGCGGGCCTCGGCCGAGACGGCCGCCAGCGAGGCCATGCTCATGATCGAGCGCCTGCAGCGCGAGAAGGCCGCGGCGCAGATGGAGGCCCGCCAGTTCCGCCGCTACGCCGAGGGCCGCGCCGACCACGAGCGCGAGGTGCAGGAGGAGCTCGCCTCGCTCTCCGACCTCGCCGCATCCTACCACTCCCGGCTACAGTCCCACGGGATCGACCCGGACACCTTCTCCGACGAGGAGGACGAGGAGCTCTACGAGGAGCAGAAGCGCGGGCACGCGGACCAGATCGACCTGGTCGCGCCCGAGGCAGAGGGGAACGGCGCCGGCTTGGTAGCCAGTGTTGGCATGGAGGTGAAAGCCATGGTCGACCACGAGGTGGAAGAGCAAGAGCAATTCACTACCCCTGTGGCTGTGGAGAAAGAGTTCGAGTACACGGTGGATGTCAGGTGCGCGAGCCCGACGATGGCCGCCGTGGCCGTGGTGGGGGAGTACGTCGGCGATGTAGATGACAATGCAGGGGGTCTGTATGCGAGGGTGGAGGCGCTGGAGGCAGACAGAGCGGCAATGCATAGAGAGATTGCGGCGCTCCGGGCAGAGAGAGCACAGTTGGTCATGGCAAGGGAGATGGCACGACGACTGTGCTGGGAAGTGGTTTCTGAGAAGAAAAGCATAGTGAAGAAGGCAGTTGCCCCAGCGAGGAACTTCTCGGCGTTAGCAATTTGCAAGGTATAATCGAGTTCTCTAAGCATTTCTCATTGTTAGTAAGCTGGTAATCTCGTTATCCATTAGTAAGCATCTTTCGTGCATTGGCAATCTCATCATGTCACTAAATTCGGAGGCTAGTGCATTTATAGAATTTAGTTGCATTGGATGTCATGAATGGATTTAGTTTGGCAGATTTTGGATGTGCCTCTGATGAAATCTGTTGCAAGTCTTTGCTAGGTGAGATGGAATCACAATTTTGATATTTCTTACACCTTGTAAAATGACTTGCCTTTTCTATTGAATTGTAGCAGCAAGGCAGCAGCTAGTACTCTGAACTATTTTTAGGGTGCTGGTGATTTGCCAATCTTTCTCCATTAATTGATGCCATCTGATGTGTTTTTAAGCGATCCAACATTTGCAGTTAGACTGAATGCATGAATTTGCTTGGAGGTGTGGTTATCAGCTGGTGTGCTCTTTGCTGTTAACACAAACTTGATGAGTTTTAAAACTTTGAGTTGAATGTGGATGTTTAGGATTTAGTGCGTGTCTCTTCTTCAGATAGCATAAAAGCACTGCCCATTTCGTAGATACATTTCTAGTTACTTCATACATTTGCGAGTACGCATTAGCACTAGGTGCTAATGATGATGGTGCTGAATTTGGAGAATTACACATTTGCGGAATAGTTGCATTGCATGTGATTAATATTTAGTGGAAGACTTTGGTGATGGCCTTGATGAAATGGGGTTTTGCGAGTATCCGCTGTGTGAGAGGCTAAACTAGATAAATGACATTGCTGTAAAATATTTTGTATATCCTCATTCTTTGTGTTTGGTCAAAGTTTATATACCTCCCACAATGTTTCTTAGTACAAAATTGTTGTTTGAGATGCCTAAATGACGTGTCAACGCAATTATATTGTTCTCCCTCATGCATATATTGCAAATTAGTGATAATCCATCTAACTGTTAATAATTGAAATATTAGATGACAGTTTCATTACATCAATTTTTTTTCACTGGCTGAGATGACTATTGATAAACAAATTTGTGAACTCAATGGAACTCATTTACCGAAATTATGTGAAATGTTAACAAGACTTCAACTAATAATTATTCGCAACTCTTAGTTTCTCCAGACTGAACTCATTTTCTTGTTATCCTTTCATTTCTTCATTATGTGAAGATGCAGTGCGCTGCAGCCTGCTAGATCATTGCAGAACTACTGAGCTACAGTTCACTTTAAAATACCCCAAGAAACACATGTTGCAGAATGAGCCTGTTGTTTCTTTCAGTTATATAAAATCATTTGTCTCATTATATGGACCATTGGACCTAAAATTTGGAAAATAAACGAAGTTAAGATAGTTGTTTACTTATCAACAGAATTTTAGGGCAGTTACTACCTCCTTCCTTGGAAAGTTTAATGTGAAATGTCCAATGGAGTAATTTGCTGTTCCACAACATTCCCACTGTTCACCCTTGGAAATTAATAACTTTTGATATCTTTGTTGCAGTGGTTGCTCTCAGTAATCTTTTGGAGAAGAAGCTCGACTACAAGGTACTAGTTCTATACCATGAATCATTCTGAACCTGTGATTATCCTTTTTCGCTCTGATGCAAAACTAAACTGCTGCCATGAATACTCCCTCAGGTATACCTTCGGCTTGTCAACTACGTTCCTCGGCCTCCTGCTGCTCCTCGACAGATCCACGACATTAAGTCCATGGCGACGTCTTCCTAGGCCGCAGCGATGACCACGGCCTTATGAATCCCATAGCCAAACACATGTAAATGCAGAACTACGAAAGACTGGTTGCCACTCTGTTTTGCGCTCGTGTTGTTGCATTCTTTGATGATCTGTTTTCTTTTCGTTTGGCTGAGCAAAGTACAGTATTGGGGATGTAAGTTTTGGCTTTCAAGCTTTGAGCTTGCTGTATAGTGTGTTATTGGGACTACTAGGCTTGCATAGTTTGTAATTCGGAGCTAACTGACGTGCAGTGAATTTGTGGAATCTGATGTTTTTCCAGTGCTGTCTCCACCTCTCCAGTAAATGCTGTGTACTTCGCGACTTCAGATTTGTACTTGTTTTGATGTTGAACTAGCTTCGACTTCGTGACTGAATCACATAGGCCATGTGAAATGTGAATTAGGTGCTGGTCGAGGGTTCTCTAAAACGTGAAATGTGAATTAGGTGCCGGGTATTGTCAGGGTTTGTATATGTTGGTTGACTAAAAATTTTATTTTCTATTTTTGCGTCCATTTTGTCAAATGTAAATTGTCAGAAACATTGAAATCGCAGATTTTTAGGATCTACATAATAAAGTTACCAAGCTCCCAGAAATTGAAGCCTAGGTAGCGGAGCCGGTAAATATGACTTCTCAGCAAAATCCATACCCAGAAGCCTAGGTAGTGGATATTGGAGTAGTAGCAAGTTATAGTTAACATGAAACAATAACATCGTCGTGAATCTGACAAACTTATCCAATATCCACAGTTACAAATGCAGAGGGCACTTAATTACTGTCGGCATTGCCGCATGAAACCATACACCGTACTCCGGCGGGAGCGTCAGCTCATTTCCCTGGCTTGCCGCCGGCGCCGAAGCCCTTCTTGCGCTCCTCGATGAAGTTGGACGACTTCTCATTGATGTTGGACGGCACCCTCAGGTTCGCCGCCGGGATCCTCGGCCGGAGCCCCCACCTCAACGGCGGTTTCTGGACAGGTTCTTCCCCTCCTGCCCCGACCACCTGGCCGCCGCCGCCGCCGCTCAACGACGACGACTGCCTCTTCTTCGACAGCGACTTCTTCGCCTTGCCCTTGGCGCCGCCGACCTCCTCCCTGTCCTCCTTGATGGTCACGGACTTCCTCACCTTCTTCTCCTGCACCGGCGGTTCCGTCGGCGCCACCTGATGGCCAGCTTCCGCCGTGGCCTCCTGCTGATCACTCGCTCTCACACCAGCAACCGTCTCTTCTAGGATGGTGGGCGTGAAGGTCCTGCGGTCTTCTTCCTCCTTGCTGAACTCGAACTCGGCCTTCTCGATCTTCACCGCGAACTCGTCGTCTTCCTCCTCTGCATGATTCCTGCTGTGATCGCCGCCGACGGCGGCATGTCTTGGCCCCTCGCCGCCATCGGTGACGTTCTTCGGCCTGCTGAACGACAGGTTCTTGGCGAGGAACGTCAGGAGTCTGTCGCAGACGCCGATGGCCCTCGCCGGATCGTCCCCGCCACCCACGCCTCTCTCCATCGGAAGCCTCGACACACGAGTTGGTGGGAGCGAGCGTGCGTGGTCTCTGTTTGATTCTTGAGATGCAAAAATGGAGGAATGGACTTTATAGGTGCTCTGGGTTACAGTGGATAAGGAAGGTAGCCGAAAGTGTGAGAGTTTGGGATAGGAATCCATTCTTTCCTTTGCTGCCGGGATGACCTTCCGGATAGATGTTGGAGAAAGAAGGTTCTTCGCTTCATAGCAGGCAAAGATTCCAAATTCATTTTTATCCTTGTTAGTATTACAGCTGCCACATAGGAAGAAATCCAATTACTAGAATTGAGGAATCGGAATATTGCTGGTTGAAGCAATTCCAAGTGTGACAAAAGAGGTGTGCTCTCGGCAGCAAATGATCAGATGGCACACGAACAGATAGGCCAGCAAAAACGGAATGACGGTAGCTACCGAACAATTCATCAGTTGAGTTTTATTTTCGTTCACCACTCTGGATCATACAGTTGATAGTACGACATCTAATTTGGTTCAACAATTTTGAGTTTCATACAAGATTTTCTCTTTTTCTTTTGCTGAAGGTACAACTGCTTTGAGAAATAATAAGGGAGCGACTAGATTAAATTTGATTTAAATTTGAACTAAAGCCATGTCAAATAATTCGAAACGGAGGAAATACTATTTTATACCGTATTTACAGAAGTTATACACGGAGAGAGACAACATTGAGTAACTCACCATTAAACATGTATTTCCTTCCAAATCAGTTGATCTGCTTTTTAAGCTAACCGTGATCCGTCGACAGTGGAAGTCGCTTGTCAAAGAAGACGACCAGGACGCCATCGAGCTGCTGCTGATCTTCGGAGTCCGTGAGTCGGCGATCTCCCTGATGCCCAATGCTCAAGCTCCGATGGTGTATGGTGTAGTGCGATGGCATTTCTCATGTTGTTTGTCGGGGTCGCGTTCAGTGGCGGAGCCAGGATTGAAGCAAGTCCAGGGCCCAAAAATATTTTTGCGCGAGCGAATTTTTTTAATGCCCGTCAGCTATAACTATCTTAGACAAAATATAGCTTGATTGCACAATTTTTTTGAATTTGACTCAGTTCTTAACAATACAACAAGATACATAAAGACATGACAAAAAGTACGAACAGAGGAACCTTACAACACAAGCACAAGCAGGGGATGGCCAGCACATAATTGCAGCACCAGCATGCACAACATCAATTGAACCACTCACAAAAGGGAGTATGGATATATTAGATCTCAGCTCTCACCAATGCTAATCTCCTCAAACAACAGAGAAACAAGCGGATACATGAGCAGAGGGGAGCGCCGGAGGCCGGAGGCTCGGAGCGAAGGGGAGTCACCAGCTGGCGGTCGGCTGCAGGCTGCGGTTGCCTGCCTTCCACGGCGGCGCACTGATGGATCGTTGGTGGAGTTCCCAATCGAGAGGCGGCGTTCCTCGTCTCCAGCCCCTGCTCGTCTCCTTTTGTTTTTTTTGAGCAGGCCCTGCTCGTCTCCTGGATGCTTCGTTGCTAGAACTGTGGGCGTCTTCCTTTTTTTTTGAGAAAAAACCTAGCTACCTCTTTATTCATCGATCACAAAATTCGGTAAAATACAAAGAGGGTCATGGGGATTGAGCAGCCACACATGGCGTCCCCTAGGAAGACTTGCAGCAAACTTTGCAAGGTTGTGAGCATCAGAGTTCAGACGGCGATTCTCGTATATAAAATAACACTTGTCATACTGTGGAGTCTTCCTGTGTGTTGGGCTGGGCACTGGTGGAGCTGTGTGTGTTGGGTTAAGCCCCAGGCCCATAAAAGAAATATGTCTAGGTAATAGGTAAAAAAATGCCACGCCCTGGGCCTGGGGCCTAGATCCGCCCCTGGTTGCGTTTACTTTTGCACGTCTGGTGTTGTTGTTGGAAACTTGGTTATTTTGGTGTGCTGATTGTCGGTCTGTGTGCCGTTGTTATCTTTGTTGCTTTTCCTTTTCCAAAAAATCTTTGTTGCTTGTATTACTTTGGCCGGTGTTAAACTCATGTGTATGACTCTTCTGGTGGCTTTATTAATCTAAAATCACACAGTAGCCTTTGCTCTAAAAGTATTAAGCAATTTATATTTCATTAACTAAAAGGAAATTAAAAAAACCCAGAAAGAGTTCATAATGTGTTGATAACGGCACCAGAAGCTTATGGGCACTCGCTAACCGCATGCCAGAACCATTACTAGGTTTCGAGAGCTTTTGGGCTTCAATTCCAACCTACATCAGCTTGTCTGAAATTT
Source organism: Bromus sterilis (assembly GCA_950022295.1). Classification (NCBI taxonomy): domain Eukaryota; kingdom Viridiplantae; phylum Streptophyta; class Magnoliopsida; order Poales; family Poaceae; genus Bromus; species Bromus sterilis. The sequence goes on along the minus strand of OX465595.1, from coordinate 444,611,564 downwards.
AAAGACTTTTGTTTTGTTGATGATGATAACAGAGTGCACATTCAGAATTGAGTTGCCTCTTGTATGTGTAAGAACTCCTCCTTCGCAGATATAATGGTCAAACTTTGCAATGCCGTAGTCACACCTATTGTTGGTTCATTGGCAACATATAAAAAGCTTACCATGTTTTTTTTCTCCGTAGCCTAGCATCGAGGGGATCTTCCAAAAGAAACTACCAAAAATGTTGTGAATGCGCACACATAATGCAGTTAGCCGTCGGATCTACATCCAACAATCAAAATTTGCTCCGATATCCAATAAATACACCACCTCTATCCTAACCCTAAACCATCTCCCCCCCACCTCGCCGCCGCCGCCGCATTCCTTGCAATATCATCTTCATCCACCCTCTTGTGCTTCTTTTGCTGCTCTTCTTCTTCCCAACCAATCCGTGTGTTGGCTCCCTTCCTCCACGTCTACGGAGGTCGTTGATGTCACTCCCAGACGATGGGTGGTGATGTCTTCGGTGCTTTGACAAAAGGAAATTGGGGGAGGGGAGGGAGTAGGAGGTGCAAGGATTTTCATCTAGGGGATTCGACGATGTTGTAGATTTGCTTCGTGAGAGTTACCTCTCGTGCTGGAGCGACACCTTTCGAAGATCTTGATTATAGTGGAAAGGAAAGCAAGAATTTTGACAAGGAATAACCGTGGTGACACAAGCGAGAGGAAGAAGAAGGAAAAGGTGAAATCTCAATAAAACTGACTAGAAGTTTCTAAGGGAAATCGACTAGAAGTTAAAAAGGTACATTTTCTTCATAATTTATCATTCTCTGCAAACCTAAATATAAATATTAATCTAAAGAGCATTGCAGATATGATCCCCACCGTGCCGTATGAACTGCATTCAGGGATCCTGGAGCACCTCACACCGCAGCCCCAGACAATCGCGCACGCCTCCTCCGTTTGCAAAGCATGGCGTCACATCGTGAATGCACCTGATTTTCTTAATCGATGTCATGTGCGTCATGGCACACCCCTCACTATGGGCTTCTTCCACAACTCCAGTGTCATCCCTCGCTCGTTTGTGCATATCAGTGACCCCATTGGCGTCTCCTTTGATTGTTCTGATGATAACAATCACTTATGGAAGTTTATGGACTGTCATCACGGTCGCGTCCTCCTCCGTGACGGGCCCTGGTTCCTTGTTTGGCACCCCATTACCGGCTACCGCCACCTCTTTAATGTTGAAGTAAGTCACTTGGAGGAGTACATCGAGAGAAGCAGCAACGCTGCACTACTTTGTGCGACCGCTGATGGTGATGACCACAATATTTGTTGCCGAGAACCCATGAGTCCATTTCGTGTGGTCCTCGTGCAAAGCGACTCTCTCGGCCGTATGTATGCCAACGTCTACTCCTCGCTTTCTAGAAAGTGGATCATCCAACTCACTCCACTGGATATCCCGCTACAGTGTCACATCCGTGCGGAGCCCTGTGTAGTCATCTTTAACACCATGTACCAACCACTCTACGACTATCGTGTTTTGGCATATGACATGGACAAGTGCACTTCAACGGTGTTTGAGCGCCCTAGGGGAGGCAATGTACGCCTCATGAAAGCTGACGGCGGGGTGCGCCTCGGCCTTGCTGCCGCGAAGGATTTCACATTGAGTTTATGGGCGCGGGGCGCCTATGGTGGATGGGTATTGCGAGCTAAGGTTAATTTGGGAGAGCTCATTGTTGGCCTGACAAGGGCGCCATTGCCCAAGACAGACCCTCGCTTCTTGGTGATGCCGCCGGTGAAGGTAATTGGGGTCGCTGAGGAAGGAGATGCATTGTTTTTGTGGACCATGATTGGTGTATTCATGTTCTCTCCCAAAACGATGGAGATCAAGAAGGTGCATGAGATTGCTGAGGACATGGAGATTGTGTACCCTTATACTACATTATTCATACCAACCACCTATGCTGCTATAGATCAGCATGTAATGTGCTAGGTGTAAGCATTTGGGTTGATGCTCACAAGTTTTTGTCCCATAGATGGCACTCGAGTCTTGAGTATGAGCAGTGGTTTCTTGTTAGCACATTGAGCTTGTCCAATTTTTTTTGTTTTTCTCTCTTTGATATGTTCTCTTGATTTATGTTAATGGAAATGGATGTAAGCTTCTTGAAAGGAAAAATGATTAGTCGAGACCCTCCCTTATTTTATTATGACCACCCAACATTAGAGAATGAATACTTTCTAAAACAGACCATCCCATTTTTTTCATTAACTTCAAATGAAAACAAGACCTTTTTGTGATGAAAATGGAAACAATATCTACGACTGGGTTGTCTCTCATGTGCGTAGTTGAGCTAACGGGCATCAACATCGATGCACAAGGTTCTCTATATATTCTAATTTTAGTGGAGCCGTGCAATAAATACTGGCAAAAAAAATGTGAACATTCACGCAATTTTTGTACCTACATCCAAACATCACAACGTCCTTCGAAATCTAATGAACTGAAATATGCACATCTATAGACTTTTCCACACTTTTGTGTTCATAAGGCTGCGAGTTAAACATCACTTATTTGTCTGCATGTTTCTTGTGGTGTTGTGTTGAATGCTAAAGTCAACGGCCTCCAAATTCCAATTTTTCCCGTGGCTAGGTATTGATTTATAGTTGAGAATATATATGCAGTTTATTGGTCAGAGGCTATACCTTGTTCAAGATGTCGTCCCACCATTTACAAAGTAACGCAAATTGATCGAGGAAGCATGACATACATTTAATAGATTGGGTCAAAACCGGGAGAAGCAAACTGAAATCGACAACCTTGGCCAGCCCAACATTCCTCTATGTTGCTTAGGAATGGTGTGTGCCTTAAATTATTAGGCCTCGCAACATTCCATCGTGTTATTCTACGTCCTTGAAATATTGTTGTGTCTCGAAATAAAACTAGAGGTCAAATTCCTTTCCCTTCCATAAAAGAGAAAACATTGGACCTGCTTGAATCAAGTTGTTTTCTCTTATGAGGTTTTATTGAAGTATAGTAATGTGCCCGTGCGTTGCTACGGGTGCATTATCTATTCCAATCCTTCAACAGTAATTATTTATCGAAAGTCCCCTAAATCATATAGAACGTGAACTTCACGTAGAAAAACATTAATATAACAATCACAATTAATATAGAGGTCAATTGTGCAATTGTTTATCATTGCACAATTTTTTTATATCACAATTAATTCAATCGCTAAGTAATACACGATAAAAGTTGTGAGTTGAACACAAATGATTCTCCATGAAGGATGTGATCTGCACAAAATAAGTCTCATAATTAAAAACCTATATAATTATCTAATTTAATTCTAAAAATATAGGTATATATAATTTAAAAAATAGAAAGTATAATGACTAAAATTAAAAGTGCCAAATCTTTCGCCTATGATATAAGGATCTCTCTATAGACAATGGTCTTCATGTACATACCAATGGAACAATCAAAACTTTTATTTTTGATACAATTTGAACCCTTTTTTTAATCCAAGTTATGTTTTTTACGACCAACATCAGGAACGGCAAGAATTATGATGTTCCTTTTAGAGATGGATCTAAATAGTGCAACATACAACTGACCTGAAAGAACATCGGCTCAAGCAAGTAAATATTGTCAATCGGGATAGTCTGCCCGTTTCCTTTAACAATCATGGTGAGGATCGAAGATGAGCCAAACAGGTATGAAAACTAAAATATTGAAGGATAATTTAGCGGATTAATTTAATGGATGCGGATACCCAGCGCTCGTGCACTCAGCGGATTAATGGAGCAGCCCTTGTTAGTTAGGAAAGTACTACCGTAAGCATTGTCCCATCTCTAAAAAAGGAAAGAACCAGTCTGTACGTGCGCTAGTCTGTACGTGCATTTATTTGTGATTTGAATTTTTTTAAAGCTATAATTTTTAAACCGGGTATCGAAATTCAGATCGGCTTTCACCATTGGGTTTCTCATGACGAGTTCTTCAAAACTAGATCCCATATAGATAGGTTTCAACAAACTTTTCTTTTTGAGCAACTTTGTGTGATATGTAGGCAACTTTAATGATATAAGTAAGCAACTCTTTTTATTTGTCTAGTATGACTATTTATTAGTCTGATTTGTGTAAAACTGAGAAAATAACATAAAACATGGAATGTCGGTAGTGCTACATATCAGTAACTTTATTTTACTATGTGTATCAACGAATATAGCTAACATGATTTCAATTGTCTATCATGGTTACTCAGTTGCGTCAGATTTCTATTGTTGATGCTCGGTTGCATACAATATTATTCAAGCAAGATCCAAAGTAACTGTTTCTAGCAAAAAAAAATACACACCTAGCCTAAAATTTCAAGCAACTGTATAACCGAAAACACAATATAAAAATGGTCAAGCAAAAACTAAGCAATTGTCCTAGCAAAATCAAGCAATTATCTTAGTAAATTCAAACAATCACATTACCAAAAAATATATTGCAAAATAGTCCTAGCAAACCAAACAACTGTCATAATAAACCAATCATCTGTTCTGGCAAAACAAAGCAATTATCCTAGCAAAAACCAAACAACTATCCTAGCGAAAACCAAAGCAACTGCCATAATAAAACCAAGCAACTGGTCTAGCAAAACAAAGCAACTATCCTAGCAAAAACCAAACAACTATAAAACCATGCAACTAACATAATAAAACCATGCAACTATCATAACAAAAGCCAAGCAACTGACATAGTAAAACCAAGTAACTGAGATAATAAAACTAAGCAAATATCATAGCAAACCAAACAACTGTCCTAACAACACCAAGCAACCATCCTAGCAAAAACCAATCAACTATATTAGCAAACCAAGCAACTATCCTAAATGAAACAAAACAACTATCCTAGCAAAAACTAAGCAACTGTTCTAGGATATTCAAGCACATACATTACCGAAAAAACATAACACAAAATACGTTGGCATCATCAAAGTTGCCTATCGATGATGCTTAGTTGCCCATATACGATGAAAAAATATTTGTCGTGATTTTTAAATGGTCTATGACATACTTGCTTGATAAATTCATTATTACATATAATGTAATAAAGCTTATATTTAATATTAAAGTTGCTTATTAAAAAAAATCATCAAAGCATGCTCGTGACGAGATCTAGTTTTGAAAATCTCGTGACGAGAAACCTAATGGTGAAAACGGATCTTCATTTTAATTCTCGGTTCAAAAGTTGTAGCATTTTGAAAAAAAAGTAAAACGGAATAAATGCGTGACGTCATCATGCGCGTAGGTATTACTCTCATCCGCATGAAGTAGGTACTCTTATCCGCATGCGTGAGATCAATTTTTTTATCGCGTAATAAGTGCGTTTCGCACGACTAGAGGGCGCAACTGCGCTTTTAAGCTAATGGGTAATTTAATTAGGCATCCCAACAGTAAAGATTTTTTGGCTATTTTTTCTCTAGTGATTGTTGCAGCAGGTAACTTCTTGAAGCATTTCCATCGGCCTGGTATGAATTCCAAGTGTACTTCAGTTTACTATTTATATAATTTAATTGCAAATTGTAATGAATTATCTTGCAAATTGTACTGAAAGAGCTACTTATGGTGAGTTTAAACTGGCATCTGAATTATCTTGCAAAGTGTTATGGTAGAACTGAATTATGTTGCCCATCTGAATATGTAGTGGGCATCAAACTAATATAACAAGGATTGAGTTTCTTGTACGTACTTTTACTTGTAACCAGGCGTATAACTTAAACATACAGCTACCGTGTCCCGTGGGCGTCGTTGCTGCACCATCCCATTGCAGCGGAGCATCGCGCTTGCCGTCCGATGGCAGGGGAGCATCGCGGTGGGCGCCGTGCCGTCCGATGACAGTGGGCAGCCAGAGCATCGCGGTTAGCGCCGTGTTGTCCAAACACTGGTCGTTGGTGTCGTCGTCGTGCCGTCCGATGGCAGTTGAGCGTCGTGGATGCTTTAGCGAAGATCGTGGGTGTCGCCGTCGTGTAGTCCGATAGCAGCGGGGCGTCGTGGTTGCCGCAACACTGGCCGTGGACTTCGCCGCCGTGCCGCCCGATGACGGCGGAGCGTCGCGGTTGGAGCCGTGTCGTCCAAACGCTGGTCGTGGGCGTCGCCTTCATGCAGTAACAGAATAAGTCGTGGGCTGTTTGCAGCGTGATTTTTGGAGGCGTAAAAAGGAAAATCAAAACGAAAAAAGCGCGAGAAAAATAAACTAAGCGGCCGGGGTACGATTGGTGGGGTCAGACGTAAGAGGAGGTGGGACGGAAGGAGGAGCGAAACGAAACCTTGCTCGTTTTTTAATTAGGAGAGAAGAGAAGACTGGAAAATATGTCCGTGCGTTGCAACGGAAAAAATATACATCACATATCTGTATTAAAATGGTTTATATGCTGAATCAGATTGATAAAATAACACCTTTAAATAAAACCAGTAAAAATACCTACAATGATTTTGTTATAATATACAAATTATATTAGTTTAAATATTTAGATTACCAATAAATTTAAGGTTTATCTTTTTAGCTCAACGTCCATGCTTCATTACATAGAAATGAAAACGTGAGGCTGCACCGTGCACCGCGTGCTTCTTGTATCAAGGTTGATGTAAACCATACACACCTTATATGTTCGGGCATGCATCTATAAAACTTATGGTCAATAATCTTACTCGATGCAGTGTTTTTTAGGAAAACAAATAGATATTGGGCTAGCTAGAGATTATTCATATTCTATGACAACTATTTCAATCTAAGAACCAAAATGATTGTTTACAATCATCTAAAAGGGTGTTGTAATTGCCTATTGAGAAAAGACGAGGCTCTGCCATGTTTTTTTCTTCGCACATGCCACATCTTTTTTCTTCACAACTACTTATATTAGCCAACATGCAATGTCTTCCCTTCTTTTATTACATATAGCCTACAAATCATATATAAATTAGAATGGCTCATTTTTTATTCTTTTCTTATTGCACGCAACCCCTCCCCGTAAATCAAGGTTTTTCTTCTCATATATTATATATTTTTGCTTAACAACTATTATTCCCCACACGTTTATGGCCACCATACAATTTCTTTCTTTCTTTTATTACATACAACCCAAAAATCATATTTTAATTAGAATAGCTCTTTTTCCTTTTTTTTTCTTATTGCTCACATCCCACGAATCAAGCCCATATTTTTTTTATTCGCGGCTATTATTCCCGCACATTTATTTTGCGGCCACATGCAATTTCTTTCCTTCACTTATTAGATACGTAGTACAACCCACAAATCACATTTTAATTAGAATAGCCTTTTTTCCTTTTTTTTTCCTATTGCAAACATCCCGCAAGTCATATTTTTCTTCACGCATGTTGCATATTTTTTTCCAGATATTATCTGCGGCCAACATATGATTTCTTTTCGAGTATATGACAGAGAAGGCACTCACTCTTTATCTAGTAACCTAGGTGGGTTGTTGATTTGGAGTCACAAAATGTATTTAAATAGGTGGGAATTTTTATGAAGGAGCGATGTGGTACTATGCAGTTGTATTGCGGGTTGATTTACAAAAAAAACAAAGTTTTTTACCCTTATATTTGTTAGCCCACGTGCGAGAATCTGGATCGTGGGCCGAGATGCCTCTCTAGCCCATGTGGACAAGAAGTGTAAAAACGTGACCAGGCCTGTTTTTTCTTCGACCTACAGTTGTACTGCGGGTTGATTTACAAAAACTAGAGTGGGTTTTCTGCAAAATGACCATAACGGAAAGAAAAACTCACTTTCCTTTATTATTATTATAGGGAAATATTGTTGCGTCTACCCTTATACTCAGCAGCATTTTAGTAGTTTCTCAAAATAAATAATAATAAAGTAGTACATTCAGTAATACCAACATTTAGCTTTTGTGTGCCTATCTGCATTGCACAAATCGTTTGGTGACGCTAAAAGATGCAACCGGACCCTAGAAACTGAATCCACTAAATGATCAAGCATTCATAATCGGCAGTAGCTTGTCCAATAGGCTAGAGGGGCTGGTGAGGAGAGTATATCTTGCACATAACAAGCGTACCATTAGTCTCGACTTTACGGATGATCCGATGATGTAGTGGGTCAAACCGTTAGTTGCTAAACCGCAAAAAAAACATTAGTTGCTACGAATGTTAATTAGTTTGTTCATTTTTATTCTTTCACTTTTTCTTATTTTGTAATATTTATTTGTATTTTGATAAAATGATGATACATATTTCAAAATTATTTTACTTAAAATTTTAAGAAGTATTCATGGCACATTAAAAAAATTCTCATGCAATGCAAAAATAATGTCCGCACAACATTTAAAACATGTTGATCGCATTGGAAAAATATTTATGACATTTTCAATTTTTTCATGTTTATGAAAAAAATGCTGTTGAAATTTTTAAAAATGTTAATACATTGTATAAAAATGTTCACATAATTTAGAAACATTTTTTAGTATTACAAAATGTTCATAATGTTAAAAAAGGTTCATGTGATTCATAAAATGTGTATGCAATGTATAAAAATGTTCATTTAAGTTTAGAAAAATGTTTCATACCACTAAAACAAATGTACGTGACTTTGTGAACACTTGGTAAATTTTCAATATAATGTAGAAAATATTCAAGTAATATAAAGAATTGCTTTCTACCATTCAAAAATGTCCAATGTGTATTCAAATATAATTAACATTTATTCAAAAATATTGTTCAAATATATTTTTACCAAAAATGTTCAACATATATGCTAAAAAAGGAAACAGAAAAGTGTACATGTATTTGTAGAAAATGTCCAATGTTATACATATGTTTGAAAAATGTACAATGGATATTGAAAAAAGTGTACATGTATTTGTAGAAAAAGGAAACAGAAAATGGAACTAAATAAAAGGTAAAAGAAACCCCGAAGAATCAGAGAAAAAAGGAAACCCACAGAAAACCTAAAATACAAAGAAAATAAGAATTCATAAAACAAAAAGTAACAAAATACCATAAGGAAATCAAAAAATGGAAAACAATCAGAAAACCCAAAAATATATATATATAATGATGCATCTTATAATAAAACCGTTACTTACTGCTTTTTTGCTGGACTGTACATATGTGTGTACACTAGAGGTGAGACGTGTATATATCATAGCCATCACCGCATGTGGGGTGCAAGGAAGGTGTTGCTGATGTGGTGGCTAGTTGCGTTGTTGCAAGCGACTCCAACGCCCATCGCCCATCGATGCAAGTTGATGATGGAGTTCGAGGCAACCGGGTGTTGCAACTAAACCTGGGCATTTCTCGGGCCGGGCCGGGTTCGGGCCGGGCTTTCTCAACTTGAGCCCGGCCCGGCCCGGCCATCGGGCTGCAGAAATCAGGCCCAAGCCCGGCCCGAACATGGCAAAGCCCGACAAGCCCGGCCCGATCCTTCATTAATTTATGTTTCCTGTAAGCCCGAGCCCGGCCCGATCAGTGTATTTAGCCCGATTGTGAAGCCCGAGCCCGGCCCGAATGACAAGCCCGACCCGGCCCGGCCCGGGTTTTTCGGGCCGGGCTCGGGCCGGGTCGTCGGGCCGGGCTGCCCATGCCCGGGTCTAGTTGCAACGACGATGATCCATGATGCGAGGATTTTCTCATAGTTCAATATGTGGATGGCACACTTTTGATAATGCATGCAGATAATCAACAACTAATTGCCCTAAAGATATTATTGCTTATGATTTTTTTCTCAACCCCCTAGTTTATATCTGAATTATCATATGTCATCTTTGATATCGATCAATGTGCAAGATAATGAAGTTGTTAGGATTTCTGGGGATTTAGATGTAAGTTGGTAAACCCTTTCACCAACCTTGATCTCCTAGTAGGCACTACTATGCCAAGAACTGTTGATCGCAAGGCACTAGTGGATTGGGTGAATGACGTCTTACAGCCAATTCAAAATTGTAAGCCCACGAGGGGTGCTTGCCATTGCAAAAATTTGCATTCTCATCGATCCCAATTTGCTTTTTGTGTAGCCTTTATATCACTCTTGGAATTCTGGAGCAATTGGAACAAAGCAACAATGCTTGTGGAGAAAGATTGGGACTTGGGAATGAGCCCAAGCTTTCTCTTGCATCTTCGGTCCTTATTTATAGACAAAGGAAGGAAGAGGGCTCAGGTATTCTAAATTTACGAATTCAAAATGATGCACTACTGCTGTTGAAAAATGTTCACAAATTTTGTAACAAAAGGAATATATCTCGGGTGCAACTAGTATGGAATTTGTATTATATTGGCATGGTACTACACTACTAAATGCAATGTCTTTGTGTGGATCTTTTTGGTGTCGTGACATATCTAAACTAGAGGATGATCCACACATTGTTGTGGCAACTTTGCCAAAAAATGCATAATAGTTGCTAAAAACATCGAAAATGAATGGAAAAATATAATCTACAAAAATACAAACGATATAACAAAGAATAGTTCACAAAAAAACATCATTTCTAACAAATATGTGAAGTATGAATTACATACATATGTTGCAACCGCCCAATACATATATTTTCAAGGAAATATATTACAAAAAATAATTTACAATTATCATGCATGAATTAATGATCTAGTAGTACAACATGTATAGAACTAGAAGAATACCCGCGCGTTGCAGCGGAAATTTTCATAATAACTCTACAATGTAAATTAAAAGAGTATAAGTTGTATGTAAATAAAAGTGAATTACATGGACAAATGTTTGGTACAATAGTGGATGATGTGGATAGCTTGCATGTTGAGATAGATACCATAAATGCATCTAAGTGAGATTTTATTAATGGATGACATGGACAAATGATTGGCTACAAATAGGGGGTGATGTGGATAGCTTGCATGTTGAGATAAACATCATGAATACTAGAAGATTACCCCGCGCGTTGCAGAGGATATTTCCATAAGAACTCTACAATGGATGATGTGGATAATTTTTGAATAGCTAAAAATAGATTATGCGTATATCTTGTATGTAGAGTTGTAGACATCGGCTATTATATTAATAAATGTTGGTAGAGATGATATGAACAATTGCTTGGTTGATAGATAAAGTGATGTTCATACACCCCGCGTGTTGCGGCATAAATATTTTTAAGGATTTTATTGTTAAACAAAATGAGTTAAAGATGTATGAAATATGAAGTTGTTGTTATAGACACATGCAAGATTCAGTTGATCACAATAGTCTATATCTCTATAAGAACTTTGCAATGTAAATTGAAAAGCTATAAGATGCATGTAAATAAAATTGGATGACATGGACAAATGATTGGCTAAAATAGTGATGATGTGGATAGATTGCATGTTCATATAGATAACATAAATTCATCTTAGTATGACATGGACAAATGATTGGCTATAGTAATGGATGATGTGGATAGCTTGCATGTTAAGATAGACACCTTAAATGCATCTTAGTGGGGTTTTGTCTTATAAGAGATATAGATATCTTAGTGAGGTTTTGTCTTATAAGAGATATAGATAGATATTGCAAGAATCATTAAAGTCTTACATGCACGCATGCATGCCTTGCTTAGGTGGCATGATTGCATATCTAGAAAATATCTAGTGGGTTGTAGCTATTTAAAAAAAAGATTAACGGATAATTACACGGAACCTGTGGGAGGTGCATTATCATCTCATGGACTCCATTCTTTTCTAGTATAATAATTGGAAACCGGACAACTCAATACTTCCTCTACATTATCGATTCCCACACCCTTTTCCCCCTAATCATTGTATACTAACATTTGTGTTAAGGTCGCCATTTATATGTGATATATGCTATCTTGTTTTTAGCTATCCTTTTTTTGAAGATGCATGTTTAGAGTTTGAGAGTTTGTTGAGTGGGCACATCTTTGACTAGGCCATCATGAAATTTGGAAATGGAGAAGTGGTGATGGGGTTTATAGACATAAGGCCTACTATGTGGTCATACGTGAAAATACCGATGCACATGAATTCAAAAGTATTTAATTTATTATTGATTACAAATCGTTTGAACACTATAGATATACATGCTTCAACGACGCCATTGGAATTTCACTAATGAACTGCATTGTGTGGGACATCGCACACATTTGTTCACACCATATTCGCAAAAAGACAATCAATCAATAACTCTTGCTTATTGGCGAATGAGAGAAAAAGGGAAGTTAGCTACTTCCAAACCCTCCTCTGCCTCCATCGTTGCCCTTATTCCTCTTCTCGAATGATTTGAGTGTTGAGACCCTTCCTCCTTCTTCTACGATGATCCTTGATATCACCGTTTGATGATGGTTGATGATGTCTTGTGGTTTTAATGGTAAGAAAATAATCAAAGAGGGGGAGGGTGGGGGGGGGGGGGGGCTGCTTTTCAACAAAGCGGCATTCGGCTTAAGAGAATAACTTCATTGATAGTCCTCGTTGTCATGGGTCACGTTTATCAACGAAAAGTATATGGATGAGGAGGGAGGGGTGGCACTCGACTAGTGGTTGCGTCAATGAGTCACCTCGTCCGGGTGACAAAGGAGGAGGAGGCCAGATGGCAATACTCTAGCAAAACCGACCAGAATTATGCTCATAGAACTCTTTCATACGTGGCTACACTACTAAAATATATAGTAGTACATAGAAAGACCTCTCTATAATTGTACTTCAGTGCCACCATCCGTTGGAGCTACCAGAATTCAAAGTAGTACAAATCGGCTGCTGCTGCCGCCAAAAGATGCAACCGGCCGGACCCTAGTATGTGAAATCCGCTATAAGGTCAAACATTCATAAATGTACGGGGATGCACGGTGTAGATCGTCTACCTAATTGGCTGGCATGGACGCATGCGTACAAATCGTCTACGTCCAATGGTGGAAAACCTTTCCGGGCCGGCAGTTCATTGTCGCCGGCCCCTGATGTCAAACCGTGAGCACATTCATGGAAAAAGTCAAATGGAACTACCAAAGCCACACATCATTCTTTCTTGGAACTCCGGATGTATTTTTATCCCTACGATACTCATGCGATCGAAAATCCAACGATGTACGTATCTTACATCTGAGATATGGATGATGCATATGCTTTTATCAAGAAGCTCCCCATATGGAAGACCAAAAATGTACAGATGTTGTGCGTAAAATAACTGTATCATGAACTGAAGCTGCTGTGCTGTGCGTGGGAAATTTCAGCCCCTCGGCCTCGTGTAAAATTTCACACGAACAACACGAACTCTGCATCGCTAGCCGATCTGTATTTACATAAATATATAGTACTCTACTAGGAGTATGTATATATGAGCTTCTACCAAACTGATATGATACCTGCAGCAAGAAACCGGTCCAGATCGATCAACTGCTGCATGCATGCATGCATATGGTTGCCGATGATCAATTAGCGCAGGGGGTAGAGCAGAGCTCCTGGATGGACTGCATGGTGTTGGGGGAGAAGATGAAGCCGCCGGGGGACATGAGCTGCAGCTGCCCCTGCCCGGCCGCCATGGGCGGTTGCTGCCCGAGGGTGAGCAGCAAGGGGTCTCCTACTCTCGCGGCTCCATCCTCCATAGGCGCTACCTGGACGTCGTAGCCATGCACGTAGGCGGGAACCGGCGCCGGCGCTGGCGCTGGCTTGCCGGTCAGCCGCTGCACGACGGTCATGAACTCGTGAGGCCGCGCGTGCACGACCTTGGGCGTGTGCTCGTAGACGATCACCGGCGCGGAGCCGCCACCGTGGCCCCTCTTGGTCGACGGCCTGGAGGACGGCGGCGCCGACGCCACCTTCAGCGGCTGCGGCCGCGGCCCACGGAGACCCCCTTTCTTGGAGGGAGAAGACACGTCCATGGCCATCGCCGTCATGGCAGCTCGAAGCTAGGTGACTTTCTTTAGCTTGATTGGTCGGCGATGAAGTTGGCTGTGTGAATTGTGGATCCCTCTGTGCGCTGGGTACGGCGTGGCGATGGATCGGAGCGACGCTAGGTCTTATAGGGCGGGGGAGAGAAGAGAGTTGGGACGAGATCGACGGTAATGGCCGGCCGGCGTTGAGAGAGGAATTGAAGGAGTGTGAAAAGTCGTCGGTCAAGTACGGCAGATGACTGTTGACATTGTGGATGGAAAGCGAGGGTAGGTTGGAAGTGGTTACTCTACTAGCTATTGTTTTGACTAAATCGATTACCAATATAATCAACTTGCCCTCACGGTTCGTTCGATCGAGAGATGTCCAAACATGCTCGGTCCTAAAAACTTCTGCTAATTCTCTGGTCGAGTCGCAAGGTGCCACTTTGCTTTTTCTTTGAGTTGACACTTGGCCTGTTTCCTTGCCCGGTCCTTTCAGGCATGTTTGGTTCATAGCCTGATTTTGCCACATTTTGTAAGCATGCCTAGTAGGTGCTATTCAAAGCATATATAATAAAAGCGATATAAACTGTTGTTGCGCGTAAACTGTGGTTATACATTCGGTTGTGCCTGTAACTATGATTGTAGTCTTGGTTACATTTGTTATTGTATCGGTGGCTGTGTTCGTGGTTATGGTTATGACTGCGCGTTTGAAAACTTTTAAGCGCGGAATAATTAAATAAAAAAAATTCGAAACACATAAAAAAAAGATATTTAACGCGTTCGAAGCACACACGGATAATTTCTCTAGGAGTATCCCCTATTTCGGCTCAACAAACCTCGAGCTAAGTATAGGTAACTTTAGACGTACGGCCCAGTAGTCGTGGCGACCGGCTCCCTTTATTATTTTGTCAAAGTGACAAGGGCTTACTTTGTGCGACTTGGAACATGATGGCCCTCTCTCTCCACCTTAATTTGTCCACGGACTGCGTAATACAGTATGCCGGTGCCGGGCGCTGAAGCATCCATGGCATGCAGGTCGAGATCGAGATGGATGAACAGGTCAAAGAACGCACGCCAGGCCAGACGACAATTATAAATGTCAGCTAACGACGTACTCCGTATGTATGTATGGTCCATACAAACTTGAGAAGACCCGGAAGCTTTGGGACGAAGGAGTCAGCCGACCTCGCTGCATGGGAATCGGCCGGCCGTCCGTCGTTTTCAGACTATACTACTAGCTAGTACAGAACTACTATCTACTTACTTTTCTTTTCATGGCCTGCAGGAACCGTCACATTGCCCTAGTGCATTGATTTAGCACCAATGACGGCGCCGGCTAACCCATGCATGGCCGCTTGAAAACGGCAAGAGGCGACACAAATGGATGCGGATTTGAGTACTACTAGTAGTTTACACTTTGCCGACAAAGATGAATAACTATAGTGGAAGGTGAAAAAACCAATTAATTGGATAACGATCTTATCGGTAGAATTTTCTTTTACGAAGGTCGCGCTATGTTGATGTAGAGCAACAAATTATCATGCATGGTGATCAGACAGTTTGATGTACACTCACCATCCTACTGCTAGTAAGGGAACTGTATTGATCCCGATGTCTCACCAAACCAGAACCAAATTGATTTTGAAGAAGACAAATTGAACAAAAATAATCTTACGTCACAGTTCTTTACCAGAAGGAAGGATAAGGAATAAAATAGTCTTACTCTTCGATAACTAATTTAGTAACTAAAAAATAGGTGTTCGTACTAGATTCAACTTAGACCAATAATGAGATCTTACGATCGATAAGGCTCTGGTATCAAGTTCTAAGATTTCATGTGTGAATTTATTTCAGATATAAGCAGTCTCGTCCATGTCTGAAATAGAAGTGCAGCTTAAATCCACCGCGACCAATGATGTCGCCATACGTCTCGGATTTCAACATTGCAAAACAACAAAACAGAGCTAGCTAGAAGCCTCCACGGTGTTTTGAGCCTACCAGCCATTAGATAGATCTGACATACGATGCAGATCAATTCGGTCGTCCACACTCTCCGGAAAAACGTTTCGCGGGCCGCTACTCCACAAAATGAGCACTAGTTCTTGTCCCTGATCGGGTCGTTCAAGGCCCAGCTCTTCGCTTTGCACAGTAACATGCCAAGAAGGTTGTTGTGATGCTCCTTCGTTGTTCTAAAAAATGTGAATGGTTCCTTCTTTCGGGATGCGACACCATTCGTTCATTCGTTCATCCCCGAAGCGCCACCTCCGTATATTTCCCATCGTCGAGGTTTTGCTATGCATTTGCCTCCACGTAGGTTCTTTACACTTGCTATGTGTTCTTCCTCTGCAGACCCCCAAGAGTGCAAGATTAGAAACGGGTGTCCCTCTGCATCCATGGAAGACGACGCTTCCATCTTCACCAAGACTACCTTTTTGTGGGTTGTGTAGCATATTTACAGTCTGCAACTTGTATCACATTTGAGAAAGAAGCATTTTCTTTGTAACATGCGGGGGTCAGAAGACCATGTAGAATATAACCATAAATTTGCCTACAAGACCTTTAAGTACCTGGTATAAAATTTCTATTACACATACGATGGTGTAGATCACACACTCTCGTTGGTTACCTCAAGTGAAAAGTGGTGATGCAACTAGTAGCGATTTTCAGTCAGCAAAGATACCAAGGTTTATAGAATTCAGAAGGACTACGAATGCTACAAGTAGGTGGTCCCCTCAAAAGGCGCCAGATTTTTTTTCGCCTGGACATGTACACAAGACACAGAATACTCTCGCACCCAACGAGTCAGAGGGGTTGTCAATCCCCCTGTCTTGCCGTTTACGAAAGGTTACACGTATAGGATAGAGGAACCGGAAAGTAAAACAATAAAGGAAATAAAACACGTAAATTGCAGCGGGTAAAAATATATGGGGCCGGGGTATCATGTCATTCACAAGTGACATCTCTATCCCAAAAGACAATAAAGTAAGAAAAAATTACAGTTGAAAAATTGACATAATTATGAATGCATCGCAATGCTAATTATGATAGTAGAGAATGCAAAGTTCAATCATGCAGGAATTACACCAAAACAAGTAGACCGTTTATCCATCAACATTTACTTCTTAATCATCCACATTGGAATATCTAATCCAGAGTATCTCGTTGGTATTAAGTTGTGATCCACAAATAAATGTTGCAAAACCTAAGCAACTGACAACTGGATTAACACTCTATGTGTAATGTAAGCAACACTTGTAACACGCAACCACAAGCACCACTGTTTTACCCTTAGTAGCAACAACACATTGTCTAGTCACATGATTATGTCACTCAAGCTGGACATCGAGAAGCATGAACCTACTATCTAGCATAACGCTCCCTCTTGGAGTCACAATCTACTATTTGGTCAAAGCAATAAATTACAATGGAGAACATGCAAGAACAAAATATAAAAGAGGATCAAATATATAACTTCCACAATCTGAATATAATCTCATAACTGATCAAAAAAAAATTCTCTGATAAAAATAATATAATCTCATAATCCATCGGATCCCAACAAACACAGCATAAAAAGCATAGTAACTATAACATATGTGCCTTGATCATGACAGGCATCTCACAAGGACTAAACATTGAAGATCAAGATTAGAGAGATATGGATCATCTAGCTACTGCAATTAATCCTAGGTCCAAGGTGGAACTACTCACGGGTCACTGGGAGGCAAGCATGACGGCAGGGTGCCGGGACAGAACTTTTAGAGCTCCCGATCTAGGAATCATGACGGCGGTGGAACATAGAAGGTTTATGGAAGATAGACTCCGC
The DNA here is from genome assembly GCA_950022295.1 of Bromus sterilis. Taxonomy (NCBI): domain Eukaryota; kingdom Viridiplantae; phylum Streptophyta; class Magnoliopsida; order Poales; family Poaceae; genus Bromus; species Bromus sterilis. The sequence continues at coordinate 444,593,903 of OX465595.1, read as the reverse complement.
CTTGAGGGTTTTTGAGGAACATGGAATAAATAGGCAAAAGAGGGGCACCAGGGGTGGGCCCACCTGACCAGGCGGCGAGGGGCACGGCCCCGTCCAGGTCGCGCAAGGGAGGCGTCTGTCCAGGGGGTGGCTCTCCTCCGGCTCTCTTTAGGGCATCTGAGTCTTCTGACAAACAAGAATTTCTGGAAATTTTCTAGGATTTTCATGCAATATCAATTTTTTCACCTTTTTATGCGATGCACAGACAATAACATACGAAAACTGGCATTGAGCACTTGGTTAATAGGTTAGTCCCAAATATGTTGTAAAATGGTATGAAAGTGCATGAAAACATGGGTGTGGCTAGGTCTCAGTCGACTGAGATTTAACCAAGTCTCAATCATGTCACATAACATGCAAGAAAGAAAAAGAAACAAATCGAAAAGAAATTTTTGCATTGATCTTAATGTAAAATCTCACAGATATAACATCAACCGAGACTTAACGAAGTCTCAGTCGACTTAGACCTAGCAAGGCTGTGAAAACATATAGCAAAGTCACAGAAATAAGCATGAAACAATTAAAAATTATAGATGCATTTGAGATGTATTAACATACTATTTATCTTATGACTATGCTCAGTTCTTTTTCGAAGTTATTCACATGCTTAGTGGTGCATGACTAATTTTCTCATGTACTAGCTTTCTAGAAATGTACGATAGTATATCTCAAATCAAAACCATGGAATCTTTAATACAACAATGATAGTCATGTATTATTATTATAAAAGATATTTGTAAGAGCAAGTTTTGCCCCCGAAGGTTTTGGACATTGTTGGACAAAGCAGAAGTGGAACTAATATTGTTTTCGAGTATAAACAGATACTTAGGTTCCGAAAGAATGGAGTTTGCAAGTAGAAGGTCGAAGGACAACTCACTGCAGCAGAGCTGCAGTCATCTACCAAAACCTTTGAAGGAAGACGACCCCTAAAAATGTCGTCGAAGAAAAAGACTCTCTCGAGTAAAAGAGCAACGAGGAGAAAGCTGAAGCTGGTCGAAGACTTAGTCTTTTTACTAGTTTCTCTTTATTTTCTTGAGTCGTAGGAAAAACCGTACTATCAAGAGGGGTTTGCTAGTTGAGATCTTTGTCAAAGTGAATTTGCTCTGCTCAACCTAAACCCACGAAAGCCTACCGAGAGAAATCTTACTGAGTCGAGTGAATAGCTCGAAGGCAAAGTCATCGCACTTCGTGCCTTCGAGAGAGAACTCGCTCGGTAAGTCAGCTTACTTGTTCCTCAAGTAAAGTTGCGCAGTGATTGGAATCCGACCGTTGTGGACACACGTCAAGTGGTCGCATCGGGTCACTTCAGTCATTTTACCCATCGGGATCGCCAACTATAAATACCCCGCACCTACCCGCCATTTCGGGTTGGCTGCTCCACTGAAGATTCTAAGACAGAAGTCTGTGAGCATCCCAAGAGAGATTCATCGAGAGAAAACCAAAACCCAAGTCTGAACTGAGTTGAGCAATTCACTGTGACTTAGGTCGAGATTAGCCGATCTTTTTATCTTGGAGAACTGCAAGTCTCCTAGACGGTTAGGCGTCGCCTGTCAAGCAGTCGAAGAGAAATTGTCACTGCTGAAGGAGGTTTGTAAAGGTCTCGGAGATGTCCTGAATCATCTACCACGAGTGAAAACTGGACAAGCTCGAGGAGTTTGTTGCAGTGGAGAATAGGACGGAGAGAGTTTTGCTCCAGGTGTTCAATCACCAGTCCCTCCAACCAGACGTAGCACTTTGCAGAGTGTGAACTGGTTTACCAAACATCGTCGTGTCAGGCTCGTTTTCCTTCTAGCATTTACATTAAGTATTTACTCGTTGCCTGTTTGTCTTCGATGTTTACCTTCGCTCCCAATCCTTTCGAGCCATGCATTACTTTCGATACTGTATTTCCTTCGAGATGCCTTTAGTCGTTCGTCGTTTGCATGAATTTCTTCTAAGTTCCATAGAATTTTTAGAAGTGATCATTCACCCCCTCCCCCTCTGATCATTCTTGAGCTTTCAATTGGTATCAGAGCTAGGCACTCCCTACGCTCTGCGTATTTTGGTCTAACAACCTGGAGTGTTGTCAAGAATGTCGTTTGCAGCTGTTCGCTCGGGGGAACCAATCCCTATCTTCAATGGGAAGGATTATCCCTATTGGAAGGACAAAATGAAGAGGAATATCATGGCTATCAACTCTGCCGCTTGGGAAGTTGTCAAGAATGGTGTAACTGTCAAAGACAAAAATGCTATCACTCCTGAAGAGGCAAAGAAGATAGAGCTTGATGCTGAAGTCTGGGTCTTCATTACTAATCATCTGATTCCAGAAAAATATCACGAGGTCAAGAATATTTCTTCGGCCAAAGGTGTTTGGGACTATCTCGAGAAGATTGGTGAAGGAGTCTCTACTCAGAAAGATGCTCGTATTGGCACCCTTCGAAGCAAGTTCTATCGTTTCAAGAGGCACGAGGGAGAAAAAGTTAGCTCCATATACAGCAGACTCACTGCGCTGTCAAATGAACTGATTTCCCTCGGCGCTGAAGACATTACCAATCGGATTATTGTCAGAACTTTGCTCCGTTCCCTTGATGATTCCTTCGATCACATTGTGCTGATGATTAAGGAAAGGACTGATTTCAAGGACCTAGTTGCCGTTGATATTCTTGAGAGACTCAATACCTTCGAGATGGAAGAAGATGAAAAACGAGATGTTAATGGGACTCGAAGAAAATCTCATGCACTAAAGGCCAGAGCTTCACATCACTCCTCTCCTGAAGCTAGTTCTGAATCTGGTTGTGCCTCAGATGACCCAGAGAACATTGGAAAAGATCTGGCACTGATAATGAGAAGATTCAACCGTTTTCAGAGAAGGAACTCCTCTTCACCGAAGAAAAACTACTCTTCAAGACATTCGAGCAATTCATCACAACATCGATCATCATCCAGAAACTCTTCAGCGAAAGATAACTGTTGCTACAAGTGCAAGAAGCCAGGTCACTTCATTGCTGATTGTCCTCTCTGGGAAATTGAACATAGATCAAAGCACTCTCACAGCAACTCTTCGAGCAAGTCTCACAGATCGAGCAAAAACTATGAGTCGAAGAGATATGATTCAAAGTCCAGAAAAGACAAGAAAGACGGTTCTGATGATGACAAGAAGAAGTATCACAAGCATCGAGAGAGCTCTTCCTCGAAATCACATTCCTCTCGACGAAAGAATTCCCACCATGCCAAAGCCTGGGTAAAGAGATGAACTCTGAAGATGAAGCATCCGGTTCCGAAGCTGAATCAAACCCAAGATCTGGTTCTGGTTCTGGTTCAGAATCTGATGGTGTTGCTGGTTTAGCATTTGCTTCGAGCAAGACTTCAAGTTCATTCTTCACCAACCAAAGCAGCGAAGATGAATCTCCAGCTTACTGCTTCATGGCCAAGGCTAAGGTATCCTCATCAAAGAATTCCTACGATACTTCTGATGGATCTGCTTATGAAAGTAACTCTAGGATAAGTTATGCTAAACTTGCCAAAATTGCTTCTATCCAACAAGATGAGCTAGATTCTCTAAGTGAAACTATTCAAAAATCTGAGACTTTGTTGATTGATGAGATTGAGAAAGGTCAAACTTTGACGAATGAGCATGCTTCTCTGAAGGAAAAGTATGATGAGCTTTCCTCTCGGCATGATCTTCTCTCAGTGGACTACGAGAAGCTAACCTATGAATTCCTTCAAAGGAAAATGGCTCTCGAGAAACTGAGAGAGGCTAATGAAGAGTTCGAAAGTGTCAATCTCACGCTCATGACTCAACAAGGCTCAGAAGCTAAAAATGAATCTACTTCTCCTTGCTTAACTTGTTTGGAACGAAGTAAAATTGAGTCTATTTCTGAGAGATTGAAAGGAAAGCAACCTATTGTTATTGATGACACTAACCCCTCGAACGAGGAAACCATTACCGAGGAACTCTTCAGGTTGAAAAATTTATTTGAAACAGGCATGTTCAAAAGTGTGCAGGGACACCAGTACCTATGTGATATCCTACGAAAGGCTCTTCTTCACAGGAATCCACGAAACGAAGGAGTTGGCTTCGAAAGGAAAATCAATCCTGATGGAACCTACTGGGAACCCGAGAAGTATCCTAAAACTGTCTGGGTTCTTGCGAAAGAAAAACCCATTGATATTGATAATCTTTCAGGTTTCAGTTGCAAAATTGATAAAGCCATTGTTGATGAATCACTTGATTCTGACTACAAGCTTGTCAAAGATCAGGAAGGAAAGGTGTCGGCTGAATTCGTTGGTACTCCTCCGAAGAATGGTTTCTATAAGCGACAAATTTGGGTTCGCAAATCTCTCGTAGAAAAACTGCCCCCTAACCATTCTATGCAGGGAAAATCCTCGGTACCACCGAATCACTACTATTCTCTCGAGGATAGAAATGAACCCTTGGTGCCTGCTTCAAACGTTCCCCAGAAGGAATACTATCGTATCGATAGAAATGTTTATTGTCATCGTAATAATAACACCAAAGTTGTTGTTACCCATCAGTACTCTAACCCCTCGTCGAGGAATTATATTTATGGTGTGCTTGATGGTCCAGATAGACAATGCAATCATGTTCGCTATAATATTGCTGCCCCATCTAGCTCTTCCATGCCTTCTAAGTCACCTGCTCGTTTGTGGGTGGTTAAGAAGAACTAATTCTTCTGCAGGGCTATGTCTCCGGTGGATCCGAATGGGTCATGGATAGTGGATGTACAAATCATATGACCGGAGACAAAGATTTGTTCACCGAAGACAAACTCACTGAATCTTCACAGAGATACATTACCTTTGGTGACAACAACAAAGGAAAAGTACTTGGTTTGGGTAAGGTTGCTATATCGAAGGATAAGCATATTGATAAGGTTATGCTTGTTCAATCACTTGGATATAATCTTATGTCTATCTCAAAACTTTGTGATATGGGTATGCTTGTACTGTTTTCTGCTTCTCGTTGTGTTGTCTTTTCACAGGATGATTATTCCTTCGTGTTCGAAGGATATCACAAAATTGATCTTTATATCGTTGATTTTTCTTCGGGACCTGCAGTGTCCACATGTTTAATGTCCAAAGCCACTTCTGGTTGGTTATGGCACCGAAGACTTGGTCATGCAGGAATGAAAAATCTTCAAACTCTTATCTCGAAGAAGAACATCGTTGGAATTGATAATGTTAAATTCGATAAAGATCGTGTATGCAGTGCCTGTGAATCAGGAAAGATTGCCAAGAAACATCACTCAGCAAAAACTATAATGACTACTACTCGTCCTCTTGAATTACTTCATATGGATTTATTCGGTCCTCAAAATTATGCTAGTCTTGGAGGTAACAATTATGGTTTGGTTATTGTTGATGATTTCTCTCGATATACTTGGGTTTTCTTTCTAGACGAAAAGAGCAAGGTTGTTGAAATTTTCAAAACCTTCGCAAAGAGAGCTCAGACTGAATATGAATTATCTCTCAAGCAACAATGGTACAGAATTCAAAAAAACTCATATCGAAGAATTTCTTGATGAATATGGCTTTACTCATGAATTCTCGGCTGCTTATACACCGCAACAAAATGGTGTGTTCGAGAGAAAGAATCGAACTCTTATTGAAATGGCCAGAACAATGCTTGCTGAATACAAGACTCCTATCAGGTTCTGGGCCAAAGCAATCAATACTGCATGTCATATCATCAACAAGGTTTATCTTCACAAATTTCTGAAGAAAACCTCACATGAACTCATCACTGGTAAAAAGCCAAATGTTTTATATCTCAGGGTTTTTGGTGCTCCATGTTATATCAGAGATATGAATCACAGCTCCAAGTTTGCCCCAAAGGCTCACGAAGGTTTTCTCCTAGGTTATGGTTCGACAACTCTCATCTTGACAAAGTTGTAGAAACTGTAAATGTTCGATTTGATGAAACTAACGGCTCTCAAAAGGAGCAATTACCTCTTAACCTGGATGAACCACCATTGGATGAAGTTATCAGGTACATGGCTATTGGAGTCGACCTGTCGAAGGAAATGTACGTCAAGCCAACAAGGATGATGATGGTCCAATGTTCCCACACATAGCCCGGGGCGCAGGAGATCAACATCCTGAAGCAAATAATGTACAGGTCGAAGGAGAACGAATGTAACAACCCAGTTTTCACAAAAAAATAAAAAATTTGTTTTCGGTGTGAATTGTTTGATTGTCTGATTTGTTTGCAGTGTTTGCATCCCAGATTTATCGATCGGCGATTATTTTTCCCCCTCTTATCTCGTACCGGACGGAGACCGACCCTTTCCACTCGACCTGTACGACACCGGGTTTCACCCGATCACGTCGTGAAAATCGCACGAGACCAACCGCAGTCAACGGAACGAAAAACCTCGTTTAATAATTAAACGAGATATTTTAATAGCGCACCGGAAAGTGTTCTCGAAACGGTTCCAGCGCTAGGTGAACGCCTCCGGCTCGACGCGCTGATCGCGCAGTTCGAAGTTTTACCCGAATCGGAGGTCATGCGGACCCCCGGCGGTCAGAAACGTAACCACCGCGCGCGAGAGAGAAAAACCGAAGATGTTTTTGCAATCTGCCAGCCACCGGGGCTATATTTAGACCACCACTCCACTTAGGGTTTTCCCTAAGCACCTAGGCAGCCACTAGCCCTCCAGATCTGGAAAAATCCCCCATTTTCGCAGCAAACCCTAAATTCCAGATCTGAGATTCGCCAAAATGATCCTGGACTGTCAGATCCTCAGATCCAACGGCCAGGACGTCGCCACGTCACCCCCTAGCTATCCTCCTCTCCTCCAACCTCCAGCCCGCCAGCCGTGGAGTCCCGTGCCGCCGCCGTGCTCGCTCTGGCGAGGCCGCGCCGCCGCGCCCCGCTCATCCTCCCTCGTGCTCTCCTCCGCTCCCTCCTGACCCCTCTCTCCTCTCTCCTTGCCGCAGGTCGCCTGGCCCGCCGCAAAGACCTCCAGGACCGCTGCCATGGCTTGAGGCCGACGAGCCCGAGCTCGAGCCAGCCGCTGCCCCGCGCCATGAGCCGAGCCGCCGGCCAGGTCCACGCCGGATTCCGCGACGCCGCCGCCCACCAGGTCGCCCCGACCCCCTGCCGCGTCGCCGGAGTTGGCCACCGGCCGCCGCCAGGAGCCGGCGCCTCCGTCCGCTGCCGTGCCCGATCCAGTCGGGACGGGGACGCAGCCGCGGCCTCCCGCTGCACGTGTGGGCCGACGCGCCCACACGGCCCACCTGTCCCCAGCAGGCCCAGCTGCCCTCAAGTCCAGCCAGGCCAGCCTCCAGGCCGTTTTCGGCCGAGGCCCAAAGTGAGATCTTGCCCGAGTCCTTTTTTTAACCCCCTGTGAATTTTTCTAAGTGCTGAGATTTTTGCTGCTGATTCGATTTTGCACTGTTAATAGCGATCAAACCGTAGCTCCGATGAACGTGCCCCCAAAACGAAAGTTGCTCAGTTTTGCGTGCTCTAGCATTCATATGTAGAAAGTTTTTCCGTTTCAGGTCATCTTGATTGTGTAATTGTGTGCTAAAGTGGGCATCAGACCGTTAAACCGCTACAAATTCCTGTTAAGTGTTGTTGTTCATATTTTGTTGCAACTTTGGACGATGATTGTGACTCATCCATGAGGCCTATTACATTGATTCTTTCTCCTATGTGTTAAGCATCATGTGTACTTCAATTCCATGCTTTAACTTGGCATGTTTGGGTGCTTTAGCTGCATTAAATCTTGCTCCAAAGTGGTGACCCTGATGTTATTGTGCTGCTGTTGCTGAAACTGTTATTTTGTTGCAACTACGGTCGACGAGTGTGTCGCGACCGTTTATCGGATTTGAGTGATTCCAATTGCATATTGTTAAGCATCATGTCTACTTCCATTACATTTATTGCATTGGCATGATATGCTTGCTGGTCATATAGTTATTAAGCTCCAAAGTGGCTATGCTGCTGTTGTTGACAGCCACCTCAGTTTTTCACTAAGTCTGTTACTTTGCGATGTCATGTTGTTTGCTTAATATCTTTTGATCTATGATGCCTTTTTGGATGATTCTTTTTGCCATGCCTTCCCTGTCATGTCTAGTTTAATTTCATATCTTTTGTGAGCATGTCTGCATTGATTATCCTGTTTATGCATTGTTCTAAAGTGTGCTTCGTGTTGTTGGCAGTTTGTGCCCGTAACTTGTTTTGCTTATATATTTTTAACCGTAACTCCGTTTGGAGTGTTCTTTATATGTAACTTGATTAGTTTTTCGTGTACTTTGTGTTTATGCTATTGTTTGCTGTTGTTAATCAACCTAAAATATGGTTTAGGACAGAACAGTACCAAATGTTTTAATCATCGTGCGACACTTAGTGTTATACCATGTTTAGGTCGTGCCTCACTTAAATTGACTAGCATAAATAGTTTACTTTGTGCTTCACCTTTTGCCATGTTTGTGTGCTATGACATGCTTGCTTGAGTTGCCATGTTAATAACCGTTGGTTGATAACCTGTAGCTAAACAACTTGAACCCTTATAATCGTGCGGTATTCGTCGTGTGTGACCGATACCCCACTTAAACTGTTAGTAACCGCTCTCGACGATAGATCCGTATCGCTTTGCCGTGCCTTGTGTTTCCTCCTTGATCTTGTGTTGCCCCGTAGTAATAGAGTGCTTGCTCGTTGATTGCTTTCCAGTGTTTATCGTCTTGTGTGCTCCCGCGGGTACCTTCGGAGACGATGCGAGCGTGCGATCGACTACACCTTCGGAACCCGACTTATCAACAGGCAAGGACTATACATTACTTATGATCCATTCTATTTCAACCAGCGGTTTTCATGCTAGTCTAGGTTAGGTTCGATGTTTGATCCTACCACATGTTTACAGCCTCTTTCAAACCGATACAGCCATGTCCCTTCCCAGCAAACCTTGTACTGCTATGTTAGTATTGCTCGTTGCTCAGCCCCTGCTTAGTACGCATGCTTAGGATGCTACGATGTTACCCTGTTACTCCTTGGTTTGGGCTATCACATTATTATATTGTTGTTGATGATATGGTTATTATAATGTTGACTATATTCGACGAAGGATGGAAGGTCTAGGCTATCTCGCCCGACGCTTTGTTTCATTCGAGTCACCTAGGACCCGAGTTCCGGGTATTGGTTTTAAGACTGAGCGTGCCTAACCGCGTGTGGGATTTTATGGGGTCCCCTTTTCTTACCTACCTAGGTTCAAGCATTTCTAGAGGTAGCCCAAGCTGATTTACCATTTGAAACCGTGTGTGTGCTGGTCAGCTGCCAGTAGTTTTTAAACCAACCCGGACCAGCGGAGACATGGTTTCCCTGTTGGTCCACCTTTGACCGGCGAGGGCCCGAGGCCTCACGTGAGGCGTCTCGGTAACCCAAACCCTGTTGAGACGGAAGAGTCCGATCCGAAAGCGTGGCCAGCTTTTGGATTGGTTGTCGACTCCCCGGGGGCCACCCGGATTTGTTCGTTGTTAGTTAGAGGGACCTGCCGTTTCGGATCTCTTGGAACTAAATTATAAAATGGTTGCCTGTGATGGGTAGAAACTGAGGGAGATGGGCGAGCGTGCGGAGCCTTGTAATGGGCAGTTGGTACACCCCTGCAGGGTTAAATCTTTTCGAGAAGCCGTGTCCACGGTTATGGATGACTTGAGACCTACTCCTTGTTCATAGACAACAACAAGTGAGATAATCTTAATATAACTTGATCAACGTGTGTGTGTGCCTTGACTTCTTCTTCTTCGTCGGGATGCGAAGAGGAGGACAAGGATAGGATAGGTGTTATGATTGCGAAAGTAGTTGATAGCAAGACTTGTTGGAGGCGATTCCTCATCGAATGCTTGGCTCCTTATCTTACTCTCTAGATCGTTAGCCACTTCATAAATGCTAGTGCGGAAGCAACCTCACCACTTACCCCTTCCTTACCGTAAACTACTAGTTGTCCTAGAATGACGAGTGATGAAGTCCTTGCTGGGTCAGATGACCACTACAGTTGGATGCTGAGTACCTCTGTACTCATGATACTACCCCCAAACTCTTTTCAGGGTTCTTGATCGACAACAGGTATGGTGATCGACGTTTCACGTGGAGACTCGACGACGACTAGTTAGGCGGATCCCGGCGGAGGGCCTGGACCCGTGTGGTTATGGGGATCGATGTTTTTCTCTTTGTCAGTAGGAATTTGATTGTAGTCTGTACCCAGACATGTATCTTCCGCTGTTGTATTGTATTTGAGGCAGTTGTATGCCGATTGTATGAGATGTTGTATCCTTGTATCTGTAATGTTGTGATATCATGTTGGAAATCCGGGGCATATGGCTATGTCATATGTCGCGGTGGGACCGATATGTGCTTCGTCCCCGGGTCTGGATGGAAACATCTAGATCTGGAATAGTATCGCATATCGGGCCTTACAACGCATAAACGAAAAAAATGTCCAACCCGAAGGAGAAGCTGAACCCGAAGGAAATGATCCCGAAGGACAAGATGATCCCGAAGGTCAAGCTGATCCCGAAGATCAACCGGATCCACAAGATGATGAAGGAGTTTTACCTCGTGTTCGAAGAAGAGTGGACGTCGACTCAATTCTCGAAGAGATTCGTTTACCAGGTCGTCCCACCACTCGTTCTCGTACTCGATTAGCTAACTTCTGTGGAAATTTTTCGTTTTTATCCATGCTAGAACCATCGAAATTTGATGAAGCCATGAAGGACTCAGACTGGATGACTGAAATGCTCGAAGAACTTAATCAGTTCGAAAGAAATAAAGTCTATTCCCTTGTTGATAGACCTGATCCCAAGAAGCATAATATCATTGGTACGAAGTGGATTTTTCGCAACAAGCAAGATGAAGATGGCATTGTGGTAAGGAATAAAGCTCGACTGGTTGCTCAAGGCTACACCCAAATCGAAGGTATTGATTTCGGTGAGACTTATGCTCCAGTTGCTAGACTTGAATCCATTCGTGTCATGCTTGCTTTTGCCAATTACAATGGTATATTGCTATATCAAATGGATGTCAAAAGTGCATTTCTTAACGGTGAAATCGAAGAAGAAGTATATGTTATGCAGCCACCAGGTTTTGAAGACCCGAAGAATCCTGATAAGGTGTACAGGTTGCACAAGGCCCTATATGGGTTAAAGCAAGCACCTCGTGCTTGGTATGAAACACTGAAGGATTTTCTTCTGAAGAAGGGCTTCAAACCAGAACAACTGATCCGACTCTTTTTACTCGTGCATACAAAAATGATCTTTTTGTGTGTCAAATTTATGTCGATGATATTATTTTTGGCTGCACTAACCCTGACATTAGCGAAGAATTTGCTCGTATGATGTCGAAGAAATATGAAATGTCCATGATGGGTGAATTCAAGTTCTTTCTCGGGCTTCAAATCCGTCAACAGAAGAATGGGACTTTCATCTCTCAAGAGAAGTATCTCAGAGATTGCCTGAAGAAGTTTGATCTTGTCAGTTGCAAAACTATCAAGACTCCAATGCCTACGAATGTTCATCTAGATGCAGATGAGAAGGGCAAACCTTTCGATCAGAAGAAATATCGCTCAATGATCGGTTTCTTTACCTTTGTGCATCTAGACCTGACATTATGCTATCAGTTTGTATGTGTGCTCGTTTTCAGGCAAACCCGAAAGAATCACATCATATTGCTGTCAAGCGAATTCTTCGATATCTGGCTCATACACCATCTTTGGGACTTTGGTATCCCAAGGGTGCCCAGTTTGATCTCGTTGGATATTCTGATTCTGACTGGGCTGGTGATCGAGTCGACCGGAAATCTACCTCGGGCACATGCCATTTTCTCGGTAGATCTCTTGTCTGTTGGGCTTCGAAGAAACAGAATTGCGTATCTATTTCTACGGCTGAAGCCGAGTATATTGCTGCCGGTTCATGTTGCACTCAGATTCTGTGGCTCAAGCAAACGCTGAAAGATTATGGTATTCTTGTGAAGAAAATTCCTTTGCTATGTGATAACGAGAGTGCTATCAAGATTGCCCATAACCCTGTGCAACAATCTCGAACGAAGCATATTGACATTCGTCATCATTTTCTTCGAGATCACGTTCAGCGAGAAGATATTGTTATCAGCCATGTACGCACCGAAGATCAATTGGCTGATATCTTTACGAAGCCCTTGGATGAGAAAACGTTCTGTGCACTAAGGTGTGAGTTAAACATATTGGACTCACGCAATGTGCAGTAAGATCATAACTATCGATACTATGTATTATACGTTTCTCTTTCTATGTTGTTTACTTACGTTAATTTTCTATCGTGTTCCTTTTTCGTTTGTTTTTGTTCGTTTGGTGTTGTTCTATACACTTACCACTCCGAGTTTATCGTTGTTTTTCCCTCGGATTGATTAAGCATCGGACCCTGTTTTCCCTCTATTCTATCCCTACCCCATCCTTGCTTTTTCTCTCGTGAACATGTATATTTGTACTCGATCAAGATTCCCTTCGAATGTCATTGATTCCGAAGGTAAATCTATCGAACGTTTATCTACTTTTATACTCGATGTTCGATGAGTTTGGTCTCGGACGTGGAGCAACTTTCTTTCGGTTCGTTGGGATTTTCCCGCGATTACCACCACAAAATCCGTCCGTTGAATGCGGAGAGACGCGAAATCTGCGCCGTTGGATTCTCTCGCGCGCGTCGCCGTGCTGCTCGTCGCTGTCGACTCCCTCGCCGCTTTGCTGCCGGAAGGAAGCCGTCGGAGACCTTCCCGTCGACGAGGAACTTCTTCCGCGTCGCCGTAGTCGCCGCACATCACCAAGTTAGGGTATGTGTGGCTCTGGATGCGTTTCCAATTTCATCTGTTCATCGTATCCAGATTTGTTCTTGATTTTTCTCTCATTTTATTAGGTCTGTTTGATCCTTTTGGATCATTGAATCTTGGGAAATCTGTTTCTAGCGTTTTCTGTCGATTCCCATCTGAGCTTGGTAAGAAATCCCTCGGATTCTCTCACTTAAGCAATTTCCTCAGAAATGTATCGATAGACTTTTTTGTGCAATTCGTTCATACAAGTTCTTCGTTAGATTTGCACCCGATGGAAATCTAGCCTAGCACTTGCTTGAAAAACTTGCTGCAAGACATGCTTATCGATATGTTTACTGCATTCAAAATGATTTTCCTCGAAAACCGCTGGTACTTGTTCACAACTTTCCTATATTCCCTCGTACCTATCTTTTTCGCAGGAAAATTTCTGGGATCGAAGGAAATGTCAGAGCACCCAAGCGTGTGGGAGGCCGAACAAGAATCACCAACAACTCTGAAGGATTATCAGAGGATTTGATCATAGAAAAGAATTTGAGAACGCCTTCATGTTCTGAAGATGAACGTACGAGAGAAAATCGTCTGCAAGAGATTCGAAGGCTACAAGCACTTCGTTGGTATGAATACAAGTCGCTTATTCCTCGCCGGGAGAGGCTGTTTGCAATGAAAAATCCTTGGTCGGATGTCAAATCCTTAAGGCCCAAGTGGACGAAAGATAATCGACCACCTCCTCCATCTGATGCTCACCCATCTGCTCTCAAAACCTCTGCTGATTTTCAAGAGCTGGTTGATGCTCGGGAAGCACGAGCACATAAGAGAAAGGAAGCCAAAGCAAGAAAGGAGGCTGCTGCTGCTGAGGGTGCCGAGGATGTTGGCCCAAGTGCCAAACCGAAGGCTGGCAAGAAATCAGCCAAGCGAAAGAAAAAGGTGGTAATTGTCTCGCCACCAGATGCGAGCTCCGAAGATAAAGTCAATTCTGATGATCAAGACCCTGGCACTGAGGCTGATGTAGAGGACTTTCCTCTGAAGAAGAAGCCGAGCAGTAAAGGCATTAGGATCCAGGAGCCCGCTGCACAGGCTCCTCGAGCAACAATTGACATGACCAATTTGGTCACCGATCCGCCCATTTCATCTGCTCCACCTGTTCAAGCTCGCAGGGCAAAACCTTCGGCCAAATCGAAGGGAAAGCAAGCTCAAGTTGCTGAGGATGAAGAAACACTTGTTCAACGAAAAGAAAGGCTGGCAAAACAAAAGAACAAGAAGTAATATACTTGACAAATTCCAAGCTCCTGAACTTTCACAGTCAGCCCGAGCATAAAAAGGCCCAGGTTGCTCAACAGCTTGGCATTTTACATCTAGTCAGTGAAAAATATCGACGACAGATTACTGAAGGCACAGTTCCTAGTACCCCGAAGGAAAAGATCGTGGCCACCAGTGCCACCGAAAAAGTTGTGACTCCCACAGTCACGAAGGAAAAGGTTGCAGCCACAAGTGCTGCGAAGAAAAATGCTGAGGCCCCTAGTGCCTCGAAGGATAAAGCCGCGGCCCCTAGTGCCGTCACAAAACCCATTGATGCTGACAAGGCCACCAAGGAGGCCGAGAAGAAAGCCAAGGAGGCTAGGCAGAAGGCTCAGGCTGTTCCAGTTCCTCGAGCCGCACCAGCTCCTGCACCTGCACCTGCTGCACCTGTTGTTTCCGGCCCTCGTGCCGATGAAGAGAGCTCCAACGAAGGAGATTCTGGTGCCCATGCTCCTTGGGATGCTGCTAATATTTCACATATCCTCTGGAAGATGGCTACCACACTGAGCAAAGTCACTGCCGAGGATGATGTCCCTGCTGAGATCCAAGAGCATGTTGCTCGATACATGATTCGCTGGGAAGGGTATCTCACCCAGGATCGCAAGGACAAGGAGCAAGTGAATTTTTACTCCAGGCAACTTCAAGAAGAAACTGAGGACATTGAGTCCCGAAAGTTATTCAAATCCAAGATTTCCACCGCTGAAGCATCCAGAAGGGCTCAGAAGGAAAACCTGACCGCTGTGTATGAAAAGGTTCGACAAATTGTGTCGGCCGTATGCAAAGAGCACAATGATGCCTTGTACAAGAAACAATCTCGTAAGAGAAAGTCTGCTGCCCCAACCTCTGTGCGTGGGACGTCAGAGATCGAGAAGAATGCCAAGAAGGCCAAGTCTACCGAGGTCGTTGCTGCATCAGCACGACAGGAAACTGCACCAACCCCCACCAAGCAACCCACTCCTCCTCGTGAGAAAACTCCACCCCCTCGCCAAGACACACCTCCACCTCGCCAACAAACACCTCCACCTCGTCAACCATCACCACCAAAAGCCTCATCGCCACCACCAAAACCATCATCACCACCGCACATTATTCCACCAACCACCCCAGCCATCGAGACCCAAGCCCAAGCAGACACCGAGCAACTTGCTCAGGTCGAGCAAGAAACTCAAGCCCCCATCTCCTCTGCTCAGAAAGATTATTCCTCTACACACACTCTGCGTGAAGGAGAAGACGCTGATGTTGATATCACGACAGTTTCTTCTCTTCAAGATGCTGTCGAAGGAAACAGTTCTGGAGATGACGGTTCTAGTGACAGTTCTTCCTCCTCCTCATCAAGTTCCTCGAACGAAGAAATGGTTGATGCCTTCGCACAACTAGACAAAGATTTGGAGGCCATGGAGAATGAAGAGGCCGCTCAAAATGTTAATGCCGACGAAGGAGTTGCCGTCGAAGCGCATGCCGAGGAATCTTCTCCCGCAGCCATCCCAGCTCAGGACATTGTAAACGTTCCATCTTCAATCCCTCGTCCTGCTGACCCAGTTTTCCAAATGCCAGACAATGCTGCCGAAGTTTTTCCTGTTGATGAGCTGCTCCATTTTGCTCATCCGAGAGAAATGTTGCCTCTGTTCCGCTCAGATGTTCCTCGAGGAGGTCCCATCTTCAAAAGGCGTGAACACAAGCCATTTTTCTTCGGAACCAATCCCTACGAGAAGCCCAGAAGTGCATATTCTCTTCGGTTTTGGACCCAAGAGCAAGCCATCTATTATACTCGTGTGATGTACAACAAGGATAGAGTTTTCCAACATCAATATCTTGATATGCCTTCGGTGTACTCCACTTCATGTTTCGAGAATGTTGCCGAAACAATTGATGGTCTTCATGCTCACAAGATGTTTGCTCTCGATTGTGGCTACAATCCCGAGCTTATCAAGAAATTTTATGCAACGCTCTATGTCACTGGTGATCCCGAGAACTCAAAGACGTGGGAATTTGATTATATGATCCAAGGCCAAGTATTCCATATGACCGTCGACCAATTTCTGGCCATCATCAATTTACCTCGGTTCGAAGGATTACCACACAAGCTTCATGACTTAACTGCTCCAACTCCTGCTGAATTTTCTACGCTCATGAATCCAGATGTCGTAGGAGATAACTACCCGGCTGAGCCCAAGCCAAGACACTTAGTTTTTGAAGCAAAGGCATGGTTTTATATTCTTTCGAAGACTTTGATGCCAATGATCGATGTGCACGATGATTTTCCTATTCCCAATGACGTGCAACTTGCTCTGTTGAAGTTAGTCCATGGTCATCCTTTCGATTTTGAAGACTACTTCATCAGAACTCTGGTGTCTTGTGCTGATGATCACAATTCCCACAAGCCGTATGCACCATGGCTGATGGCTATCTGCAATTACTCTCGGGACGTGCCATTCCCCGTGTCAGTTTTCCCGAAGATTTTCACTCCACCAGTTAGGGAAGTACTGCAGATTGTTGCTCGACCCAACGATCCATATGCTGAGCACACTGGCATCCGCGCTCATTTAGTTGAGCGTAATGTTCGCTCGAAGTTTATCAAGCCAGTGCATCACATGGAAGTTTCTCTTCGGTCCCAGCAAATGCTTCAACATCACATCGACCAAGATTTCATTCAGAAGCAAGCATTGATGGACGAGATAAATCATTTGCGCAATATTACCATGAACAACAATCAAATGCTGCGTGAATGCCTTCGCCGAGATTGGAAAGGACTGCGGAAATTCAATTCCCTCGGTCAACTTCAACGATGTGGCTTCGAAGAATATCCTCCCCATATGAACAGAAATTGGACCAATGATGATCGAGTAGATCGCCCGGATCCCAATATCCCTCGGCTGCCGAAGAACAGAGATGTACTCAGTGTCGATGACTATTATCACATCACTTTGAACACCTTCTCCTCCGACTCCGAGAAAGATGAAGCCCCTCAACGTCAAGCGAGAGTTTACTCTCCACATCCTCGAAGCCACAGGACCCCGCCGGAATCGCAGCTGGAATCTTCTGGAGATCAACACTCCTTCCGCACGAAGATCACTCCTCCAGGCGCTCGCCCAATTCGTCATGCTCCAACGCTCGCCGAATCTTCTCGACGTCGCCGGAGCCGCCACAGCGAGTAGGGATTTCTTTCGACCCTATTCTCTCGACTTTTTGTGCGTTGTGACAAAAAGGGGGAGATGTAGTGGCATCAAAGAAATGAATTTGCCTTCGGGGTTAAGGGCTTTGCTTTTCATTCGATAAACTTTTGAACTTTGAGGTTTTCTGAGTAGTTTCAACAAACTTTCGATTCATATTCGATCTGGTTGTAACTAAATCTAAGTAGGACTGTGAACTTCTATCCTTTCGTAAGATATCTATCTGCTGCTTGCGATACTTAACCTTTTGCAGGAAGTTATCTTTCATATAAGTTCACAGGTCATTCGAGGAGATTGCATATTTCTCATTGGATATTATCTGGAATGCAATTTCACTCGCTAAGATTATTGATGTTTTTCCCTCGACTCTTCTTGTCAAATATGCACTTCACAGGAAACTCTTATCTTCCGTGCATACATCAAGGGGGAGTATTTCATCGATCTTAGCACTGGTTTATCATCGAAAAATCAAAACTTTTTCAATTATTTATCGATGCATGTTTTGTCAACAATCGTCCAAAAAGGGGGAGATTGTAAGAGCAAGTTTTGCCCCGAAGGTTTTGGACATTGTTGGACAAAGCAGAAGTGGAACTAATATTGTTTTCGAGTATAAACAGATACTTAGGTTCCGAAAGAATGGAGTTTGCAAGTATAAGGTCGAAGGACAACTCACTGCAGCAGAGCTGCAGTCATCTACCAAAACCTTTGAAGGAAGACGACCCCTAAAAATGTCGTCGAAGAAAAAGACTCTCTCGAGTAAAAGCGCAACGAGGAGAAAGCTGAAGTTGGTCGAAGACTTAGTCTTTTTACTAGTTTCTCTTTATTTTCTTGAGTCGTAGGAAAAACCGTACTATCAAGAGGGGTTTGCTAGTTGAGATCTTTGTCGAAGTGAATTTGCTCTGCTCAACCTAAACCCACGAAAGCCTACCGAGAGAAATCTTACTGAGTCGAGTGAATAGCTCGAAGGCAAAGTCATCGCACTTCGTGCCTTCGAGAGAGAACTCGCTCGGTAAGTCAGCTTACTTGTTCCTCAAGTAAAGTTGCGCAGTGATTGGAATCCGACCATTGTGGACACGCGTCAAGTGGTGGCATCGGGTCACTTCAGTCATTTTACCCATCGGGATCGGGATCGCCAACTATAAATACCCCGCACCTACCCGCCATTTCGGCTTGGCTGCTCCACTGAAGATTCTAAGACAGAAGTTTGTGAGCATCCCAAGAGAGATTCATCGAGAGAAAACCAAAACCCAAGTCTGAACTGAGTTGAGCAATTCACTGTGACTTAGGTCAAGATTAGCCGATCTTTTTATCTTGGAGAACTGCAAGTCTCCTAGACGGTTAGGCGTCGCCTGTCAAGCAGTTGAAGATAAATTGTCACTACTGAAGGAAGTTTGTAAAGGTCTCGGAGATGCCCTGAATCATCTACCACGAGTGAAAACTGGACAAGCTCGAGGAGTTTGTTGCAGTGGAGAATAGGACGGAGAGAGTTTTGCTCCAGGTGTTCAATCACCAGTCCCTCCAACCAGACGTAGCACTTTGCAGAGTGTGAACTGGTTTACCAAACATCGTCGTGGCAGGCTCGTTTTCCTTCTAGCATTTACATTAAGTATTTACTCGTTGCTTGTTTGTCTTTGATGTTTACCTTCGCTCCCAATCCTTTCGAGCCATGCATTACTTTCGATACTGTATTTCCTTCGAGATGCCTTTAGTCCTTCGTCGTTTGCATGAATTTCTTCTAAGTTCCATAGAATTTTTAGAAGTGATCATTCACCCCCTCCCCCTCTGATCATTCTTGAGCTTTCAATATTATCAAAGCTAAGGGACAAAGAAGAAGGGGATAATGCAAGTGTTAGTAAGTCATGCGAGGATGATAACTAATTCTGCATGGAATAAAGTTGGATCCATAATCATGACATAAGGCATGTTAGGGGTTCCACCAAAGTTATGAAGGTTGCTATCTTTGCTCTTTAATCTCTAATTATCAATGCATATCCAATGTCACGAGATTAAGAATATCATGGTTACCACCCACTCCTTAAACCTTGCTGCCGCACACAAAATAGCAAATATTAATGGTCCAAACAAATATGTAATTTCACCATATTAAGAACTAATGTGTTATCTTGCCATTTTTACAGCATGACTATGATACATATTTGTTTCATCATACGTCATCAGACTAACTGGAAAAGGCATAGGGGTGCATACCACTACAAGGCTTCACTTGTACCATGAGGCACGCACAAGGCATGTTTTAATCCTCTCATGCAGAGATTTTTTTTCTATCAATGTGAGGTTCCCAATGATATTTGGGTATAACAGTCTGCATTTCCCCATAATATTAGTCAATGGATATATATTTCACAAAGTTATTTAGCAGATAAGTGACACTCATTTCTATTTTTAGCAGAACAAATATTTTGTTGCTACGAGTGAAGGCAAGGTAGCAGAATCATCTTCATTTGTTCTAATCATTGTTCTCTTGTTTTCATCATATGATATATTGTCTTGTGTACTGATTACATATCCCATGAACTCACGATATTCTTGACAACTTGTTTTGGCAGAGGCGAACATTCTTTTTGTAGCCTGCATGTATGATGTATTTTTACATATGTTTATATCGATGTAGTGTCCTTTTCAAAGAGCAAAAAAATGGTACTCCCTCCGATCCATATTAATTTACGCACACTTAGTACAACTCTAGTACAAAGTTGTATTAAGTGTGTGTCAATTAATTTGAATCGGAGGGAGTAACATTTTTTATTGCCCTGCGTATTATTTTTATATATAGAAGCAAGATGCTCATTTTATGTTTTATGGAGAGAAAATGTCGACTCTTCCAGTCATAATCATTATAGAGATGAAATGTTCAAGGCTTTTAATCAAACATGTGTTACTCACTCGCTTGCTCAGACCCTGAGTAGCATGCATAGGACGCTACAATGTTTCCCCCGTTACTTTGGATTGGGTAGTATGCTATTATTGTTGATTGCTATGATTATTACAATGATGACTATATCAAACAAAGGATTGATCGTCAGGCTATCCCGCCTTGGCGCTTTATTCCATTTGAGTCACCTAGGATCTGAGTTTCGCATATTGATTCTTTGTTTGAGCGTGCCTAACCATGTATGGGATGATATGGGCTCCCCTTGACTTACCTACCTAGCTCCAAATATTTCTAGTGCCTGCCCATGCTTGTTTTACCATTTGCAAACCGTGGGTGTGCATGGTTGATACCTTCAAACAAGAGGGGCATTTAAAATGGTGGTAGGATTAAGCAATCAAAGCTAACCTATGCTAACATGCAAGCCGCTAACCATAATAGTATGAGATACGAATGCCTTTGTCTGTTGAGAAGACAGGCTCCTGAAGTGTAGTCAATTTCAAATCGAAACATCTTCGAGTCTATCCGCTAAGCACAAAATCAACAAACACGAGAAGACAATCAACAAGGATACAACTACCACTACGGAGCAGATCAAGCATGGATGCATGTCATTTTAATAGTGTAGCATGAACATAGACAAAGCTTGGGAAGGCAAGTGTGCAATGCTCCCAATATTCTTCATATGCCTTATGTAGATGAATTAGGGATTCGATCAATCCTTAGGTTGTAGTTGTATTAGTGCACGATTATGTCATAACATGATCCTAATGAAATCTATTGCAATCTATGAAAGAAAGAAGGAACTAGCTACCAATAATTGGTGTTTGTGCACAATATAAGTGAAGGGGGTGTCACGGTAGTCGAAGCATTGTTTGATGGCCTCAGCGAACTTACCGTTTACTATATCATTTGGTATATGAGTAGAAAAGCATTCATAATCATGCATCAGGCGTAGTCATATAAATAAACCTCATTAACTGATTATGATTATTGCTTATCCTTAAAGAATCAACATGCGGTTTCATTATGTCTTTTCTCTTTAAAATACAGCGCAACTAATCCCTACGTATTTTCGTATAGAATTAACTGCTAAAATGAAGTTGCCAACATAAAAATAGTTTTAAGGATCGTAATCCTTTGAAATACCTATGAAAAAACTTTGAACGAAGACACCTTGCGAAATTTATGTATTTATATATGCTGCGTTGGTTTAGAGTGTGTTTAAATGAACAAAATAACTAGGCTTGGTATAAACCAAAACCTATTACAGCATTATTATTATTATTATCATTATTATTATTTTGAGGGCTCAAATCCTATTATTTAGGCGTTGCCCACTGACAACCAGTCCTACCTACAGAGCAGCAAGCGACCTGGTCCACACGGCAGTCGCACGGATCTGCCCCGCTGGGCCCACCACATTTGGTTCTGGCTCCGCCCTTTCTCTCCCCCTGGCCTTGTCTCTCTCTCCGCGCCTCTCCGATCCAAGCGAGCAACCGCCCGCGCCCTCGCGGCCCCTCCACCGCTCGTCTCCAATGCCACCGCCGCCGCCGCCGCGGCCGTCCCCGTAGGGTCTCCCGGCGATGGGAAACAGCTGCGTCGGCGCCAACGGCGTCGGCCGCAGCGGCTTCCTCGCCTCCGTCGCCATCTGGCGCGCGAAGCCCGCCGCCGAGCAGGCGCAGCCCCCTGCCGCCCTCCCGGCGTCCTCCGACGACAAGAATGCGCCCGAGCCCGTCACCATCCCCCCCGGCGAGCATTCCTCCACGCACTCGACCGCGCGCTCCTCCGACCCGCCGCCCGCCAAGCCCGCCGAGCCGCAGCAGCAGGCCCCTCCGGCCAAGAAGCCCGTGCCCAAGGTCAAGCGCGTCCAGAGCGCCGGCCTCCTCGCCGACTCCGTCCTCAAGCGCGACGTCAACACCGCACGCCTCAAGGACCTCTACACCATCGGCAAGAAGCTGGGGCAGGGCCAGTTTGGCACCACCTACCTCTGCGTCGAGAAGGCCACGGGCAAGGAGTACGCCTGCAAGTCCATCGCCAAGCGCAAGCTGCTCACCGATGAGGACGTCGACGACGTGCGCCGCGAGATCCAGATCATGCACCACCTGGCCGGGCACAACAACGTCGTCTCCATCGTCGGCGCCTACGAGGACGCCGTCGCCGTGCAGCTCGTCATGGAGCTCTGCGCCGGCGGCGAGCTGTTCGACAGAATCATCCAGAGGGGACATTACTCCGAGAAGGCCGCGGCGCAATTGACAAGGGTGATCGTCGGCGTCGTCGAGGCATGCCACTCGCTCGGGGTGATGCATAGGGATCTCAAGCCCGAGAATTTCTTGTTCGTCAATACTCAGGAAGACTCGCCTCTCAAGGCCATTGATTTCGGGCTCTCCATCTTCTTTACGCCAGGTATGGCCGCCTCCAACAACGCAATGTAATGCTGTGTATTTCGTGATATGTATGT
This sequence comes from Bromus sterilis, assembly GCA_950022295.1. Taxonomy (NCBI): domain Eukaryota; kingdom Viridiplantae; phylum Streptophyta; class Magnoliopsida; order Poales; family Poaceae; genus Bromus; species Bromus sterilis. Next base: position 444,571,251 of record OX465595.1, on the reverse strand, counting down.
TTCGATGGTGCGATTCTCTGACGTAGTGGAATTAATAATTGATTCAGCGAAATGGGGATTGTTTATGCGAAAATTGCTATCTTCAAGCATCGGCTCTATATCGTAAGGGGAAGGTAAAATGAATGATAGCTTGGGCTCTTGTTGTGCGCGGGTTCTCATTGCTGCCCTTAGCATCATTGCCTTGGCCATGTTGCTTTGGTGTCTTTTAGAGGTTGGGACTTGGGAGTAATCAGGAATTCAGGATGTGGTGTTTACGATTTCTCATTAGTTGAATAGGCAGTCCTCGTGCCATTATCCTAAAAAAACTGACTCCAATTTCATGGGCTCTGCCACATTGCAAGTTCTTCGCTGGGCTTGCACTGCATTGGACAGTCGATAAAATCTTCATTGCCAGTTTCTTTCTTAGACATGAAGTAGCAACTTAAATATATTTGCACCTGCAGATGCCTACCACTTTTCTTAGAGATAGACTACTAGATATGAAAAGTGTGGTAGATTTTACCTGTGTTTTGTCCCTGAATGACTAGCCACAGGGAATCAACCATATTGATGTGCAATGATGGTCTTACCCTCTACCAAATTATTCAATGCTGTTTTATTCCGATGCCATCTGCAATTCTGCATAACGCAATTGTTTGTGCAGGTCAGTCGTTTACAGATGTTGTTGGAAGTCCATACTATGTTGCACCTGAGGTTCTTCTGAAGAACTATGGACGCGAAGTTGACGTCTGGAGTGCTGGTGTAATAATCTATATCTTGTTGAGTGGGGTTCCTCCATTCTGGGATGGTGAGGTTATGTGTAGCTGTTTTAGTAAACTGACACATATTAAGATTTTGCATAATGTATACAAGATGCGTTCGATTGATTTTGCTTTTGGTTTCTCGAGCAGAAAGTGAACAAGGGATATTTGAACAAGTTTTGAAAGGTGAGCTGGACTTTACAACTGATCCCTGGCCTAGTATCTCAGACAGTGCGAAGGATTTGGTCAGGAAAATGCTTATTCGTGATCCAAAGAAGAGATTGACTGCCCACGAAGCCCTATGTGAGTAGTATGGTAGTGCAGCTATTAGTCAGTGTTAAATGAATAATTACTCTCCATTACTTTATCTTCAACCAAATCTCCTCTAATCACCCATCTTGTGCTAGGTCACCCTTGGGTGTGTGTTGACGGGGTTGCTCCTGATAAGCCTCTTGATTCTGCTGTGCTAAGTCGGTTAAAACAATTTTCTGCAATGAACAAACTAAAGAAAATGGCCCTTAGGGTGAGCATTGGTATTAAATTTTTAATTGGTGCTATACAATCTGTATTCATGTTGATGTGTTATTTTTATCTGGCTTACAATTGCAGGTTATTGCCGAGAGTTTGTCTGAAGAAGAGATTGCAGGATTGAAAGAAATGTTTAAAATGCTAGACACTGATAACAGCGGTCATATCACATTGGAGGAGCTAAAATCTGGCTTGAGGCGAGTTGGTGCTACTCTAATGGACTCAGAAATTGATGCTTTAATGGAAGCAGTAAGTATTTTAAGATGATTGAAAGTACATTTGTTTCTAACTACGCAGAAATTATTGATCGCTGTTCAAAATAATTTATTCCTCACCAGGACAATATCCTTACACTTCAACTGAGGTTAAATAAATTGTTAGTTGCGTTAGATAGCTTGTTAGTTTTGCCTTTCGGCCAACGTCTATGCTGGCTGAGAGCCGCTGTAACCCTTTCACTCCTACTTCAATGAAATTAAACGTGTTTTTTTTTCTCTACTCCAAATAAAACTCAAGATCATTTCATGATAATGCCAGGCGGACATTGACAATAGTGGTACCATTGATTATGGGGAGTTCATTGCTGCAACTATGCATATAAACAAAGTTGACAAGGAGGATAAGCTCTTTACAGCTTTCCAATACTTTGATAAAGACAACAGTGGTTACATTACTAAAGATGAGCTCCAAAAGGCATGTGAGGAGTTTGGTATTGGAGACACCCATCTTGAAGATATTATCAGAGATGTCGATAAGGACAATGTAAGTAGATTCATTGTTCAGGTGTTAAATTGCCAACAACAGATTTGTCTCATTGTCCACCACCTTTTGCAGGATGGACGGATCGACTACAATGAGTTTGTCGAAATGATGCAGAAAGGAAATAATCCACTGGGTAGAAAGGGACAACAAAGTAATGTGAACTTTGGTCTTGGAGATGCACTGAAGCTTCGGTAATCAAAGGTAACATATGAGTGCTTTCCCTACTGGTTGACAATGTTAGTTATTCTCCCTGAGTTGAAATAGTATGATTTTCATTTGCCTTACCAGAGTCAGATGAGTTGTTTCAATCTATTATCAGTTATTTGTATGATTGGATGCAATCCTATGACTGATATCATAACACATCTAGTTATTTGGATTATGTTGATATATCAAGCTTCTAAACTAATACACTTTAAATGCAAACTATGGGAGACAAATTTGTCGGTGAACTAATTGTGAGGGTTATGGTAGACTATTTGTGTTGTGGATATTATGCAGATCCTCCTTAAGAACATGTGTGGAAATGAGCACTTGCAGCTGCAGCAGCCCAAAGCCCCTAAACCTCAAAGTCCATTCTGAATCCTGAACTATTGTGCTTGGTCTGACTTGAACCCTAAATTATTGTGCTTGGTCTGACTTGAACCCTAAACTATCAAACATCTCCATAAAATCCTGAACTTTTTGAAACCATTTTAAAAAAATGTTTTCTATTTCGGTCTCCCAGAATACATGAAGAAAATACCATGTATGTAGGGAATGCTATTATATACTATGTCATATTGTTTGACAATTGTTTTTTGTGCTTACTTTATAGCTTCTCAAACCCGTTAATTGTTTCAAAAAAAATTATAGAACCTCGGAATATGGAACTACCCTCCAAACTTTGACATGGTTACTTATGGTGGTTTCAGATTTCCTAAGTTTCGGAAAAGTTCGAAAATTGGAACATGGGGGATGCTACAAATTGGGAACCTGCAAAATTTTAGTAAAAAAAGCATGACAATTTGCCGTTTGTACCAAAAAAAAGACAATTCAAATCTATCTATCTCTTGTTAATTTTGAACAACACAAATAGACATGTTTTTTAATGAAAAGCTATTTTATGTTGGGTTGAAAGTACAGTACATTTTCTGTTAACACCATAGTTCAGGGTTTAAAGTAGACTTATCATAATATTCATCTAGTTATTTGGATTATGCTGATATTTCAGGCTTCTAAACTAATACACTTCAAACGCAAACTATGGGAGACAAATTTGTCGGTGAGCTAATTGTGATGGTTGTGGTAGCCTATTTGTGTTGTGAATATTATGCAGATCCTCCTTAAGAACATGAGTGAAAATGAGCACTTCCAGCTGCAGCAGCACAAAGCCCCAAAACCTCAAAGTCCATTCTGAATGTGCTTGGTCCGACTTGAACCCTAAACTATCAAACCATCTCCATAAAATCCTGAACTTTCTAAAACCATTTTTGAAGTGGTTTTGTATTTTGGTCTTCCAGAAAACATGAAGAAAATATCATGGATCTAGGGAATGCTATTATTTATGTCATATTGGCTGACAATTATTTTTTGTTCTTACTTTATAGCTTCTGCACACCCGTGAATTGTTCAAAAAAAATCTGTAGAACCTCAGAAGGTTTCAGATTTCCTAAGTTTCGGAAAATTTGGAAATTTGTGAATGTGGGGTATGCTACAAACTGGGAACCTGAAATTTTTTAGCAAAAAAGTATGTCAATTTATCGTTTGTACAAAAAAGAAGACTAGACTAATCTATCTGTCTCTTGTTATTTTTGCACAAAACAAATAGACATGTTTTTTTCTGAAAACTTGCAGCTTATAAATTGCTAGAATTCCCTCCATCTGTTAAAAGTACATTTTCTGAAAACACCAAAATACCCGCTATAAAACACCAAACTAGGGTTGAACTTGAACGATTGTAGAAAGTTTGCGCTTTTATATGGATGGTTTTACATTTCAGTGTTTTAATCGGACTTAACACCATAGTTCAGGGTTTAAATTGGACTTATTTCTCTTAGAGAAATAATCCGAGGAAAGATATTTTGGATTTCAAGAGTATAAAAGCACACATTCAGATAATATTAGTACCTTCAAGCCATCATTACATCAAGCAACTGTCTGCAACTTCCACTATGTGGTGAAGATAAGAGCAGTTCATTTCACAGGTCTTGAAGTCTACAGTCATAATAATCCACCATATTTTTTACAGCCATACATATACATAATACTCCCTCCGATCCATAATAAGTGCCGCTCATCTAGTACAAAGTTTGTACTAGCTTATTACAAAATGAACGACACTTATTATGGATCGGAGGGAGTAATAATTATGAATAAATTAAGGTAAAATCTTCCACTGAAATAAGTGATAAACTCCTTACGGAGTATGGATCTATGGAAGCAGAACCATAGACAAGCGGCGAGGAGTAAACTGTTTGACATAAAAATAAATAGAAAATCATGATATCTGGATTTTTATTAATAGTTACTGACCGCCCTCTATCCTTGATAAGCTTCAGCTATCATGTTGACTTTTGGTTTGTTTAATAAATATGCATTTTCACTAACTATGTGATTGCTTCATAGTAAGCCAAATATTATTTCTAATCAAAACTATTTCGGACATTCTGTTCAGGTAAACTGAGATTCAAGTACATGAAAAACGAATAATTGTATGCTTCCTTGTCCTAATTGGGCGCTCGCCGACAGCCTAATTTCTGCATTATTGTCCTACTCGCCCACAGCATTTTCGGGCTGTAAATATAATTTCCTTTTGTTCTGGTTTCTTTGCAGGTGTAGTAAACCAAATTGCCATTCAGGCCGAATAGCTCCCAAAGGGTAACACAGCAGCAGAATAGCTCCCACAGCTCGTTGCATGCAGGTAGGAGCGAGTTTCATGGCTTCTCCGTCCGAGTTCTCGAAGCCAATTTCGGCGGGAGCATCAAAAGCCTCTAACAAAAATTGACATTAGGGTGTGCCAACATGGCCAGGGCATCATTTGGTTCTCTAAATTAATTTCACCTCCACGGAGCACGGACCGCCATCGCAGTTCATCTTCGGCGGCAACAAATGCTCGGCGAAACCGCCATGTACATGCATTGTAAGTGAGTTGATGAGTAGGAGAAGTCCTTTTCTTCTTCAGTTTTTCCCACTCGTTCTGAAACCAGCGGCAGGGAGGCCTCATGGTCATGGGGGTGCTGCTACGTTTGATTCTCTTCATCTGTATTATTGGGATAGCGGTTTAGCCCGTCTTGGCCTTTTGTAAGGGTAGGTTGTTGTCTCTGTGTGTGTGTACTGTAGGCAAAAAAGAAATGTCTGGCTAATGGAAACTGATTCTCCTGCTATAATTTTGTGGTGCTGTGAGAACGGTGGTGGTGCGGGCTAATTATTAAAGCCTGATGATGATGATGATGATCACGTTTTGCATGTTGTGAACCTGTCACCGATTGATATGTCAATTGCTCTGCTGGAGTATCGTTTTTTGCCGACGATCCTTGGTCGCTGTCGCTGCAGGCGAGGCTTAATGCTACTCATTCTGTTCTGAAGGTGTCGCTAGCCCCTGTAAGAAATGGTAGCGGTGGGCAATGGTATATGCCCCGTATTGTCGTCTGCGAACCTGCAATCTGAAGGTCCAAACCGCAGTTTTTGTCTGCGTTTAAAGAAGTTTTGTCTGCGTTTAAAGAATAAGTAGGCATTAAAAAATAGAGCATAAAAACAAATAAGAAAGGGCCCAACCGGGTTCGAACCGGTGACCTATTGATCTGCAGTCAATTGCTCTACCACTGAGCTATGGACCCTTTGATGCATTTGCCTACGATACAATTTATATCATTCTATAGGCGTGTTTTCTTTTCCACAACAAATGTAATTTGAAACTTCTTATAAAATAAACTCTTTTCAAATATACCACAAGGTAGAACAAGCTTGCGTACAGGATAATTGTCACACTGCTTCAGCTCGGTAGCACTACAACAATTTATCTATGATTGTAGAAAATATTTACTGATCTTTGCACACACTCAACATTAACACACATACACAAAGAGTTAGGGACCAAAGATATGCAAAGTCATACAAGATCAAAGATATGCCTAAGCGAAGAAAAAAAATCAAAGCGATCAAAACAATGATCGATGAACTATAACAACGATCATATCATCACAACATTTTTTTTGACATCATTGACAATGAAAAATGTTCACCACTAGCAACACCGTTAGAAAGGGAATGTCGCTCAAGCGTTACCATTGTCGGATCTAACCACCAATAGCCAGATCCTAAGTTTTCACCCTAATGATGAAGTGTGAGCGCTTGAGACCGGGTACTCGAGAAGCAACACTGAATCAAAGTCATCATGTCCTGCCACAACTAGTTTCCGTGACCCCGATAGCCATGTGTGTAGCGTGGTTTCGATGTAAGACGCCAGGTAAGTGAAAACCATGTCAGCACAAGGAAACAATCTCGCCGTCAAAGACACAGAGAAACGAAGATCACCGGCACCACCCACATCCCAATTCGAAACACTTCAACAATCATCACACCATGCTCACACTCCATTGTCGTCACCCTGGTGTATAATTGGTTGGCAAAACATATTTGTCATTTTTGCATGATTTGAAGGTCCAAGACCCTTCGGCCCGTTTCAGAATCGCCTAACAGTGCGAGACCATTGCTTCATCAACGTGCTCGAGCGAAGAACCGCCTCGTTGAAACATAGAAGAACGTCATTGTCGTCTGCGTGTCTGCGGATGTTCTAGGCTTGATGAAAGGCAGTAAGAGAACATTTTGAAGGAAAGGTTTCTTCTCTCATAATTGTTGGCCTTACCACAAATAAAGTGGCGCGTGGTGAGCAAGAGTGGCACTATGTCACATTTAGCTTAAATGGAATAATTAGAGATTTCAGTATGCACAATGAGTGCACCTACTTTTATATATTCAGTGTTTCGCTGGATATGAAATAGATGAATGAGATCTTGTTGCCCAACTTGCTAAAGAAGCATCGTTTAGAACATGGTTGGGGATGCCATCCTTTGATTGATTATTGCATCTGCATGAGACAGGAAGCACACTAGCAGCAGAAGTATTAGATGCCACGTGTCATCCACTGCCAATTGATTAGGACACTTGACCTCCCCTCTTTGCTTCCTTTTCCCTTTTCATTGGCTAACCCAAATTATTTATTAGCAGTAGTTATTAAAGTAGAACGCATTGCAGTTACATCGGAGAGAAGCTGTTTCTCCAGTCCCAACGCAGGAGGGGAGGAACAGCTCTGAACAGCACACCATACTTACATGTTACGGTACCTCTTTCCTACACAAGTTAGGCAGTTGACGAGCAATATTGTTTTCTTTACTGTTTATATTCGATTGGCAGACAAAATGGTGTTGAAAGGGCTCGCACAGGCGGCGTTCCAAGCAGTCACGATTTTGGCGCCATGGAGATTTTCTGCTACGTACGTAGTACACGATCTCGTTGGTCATGGAGATTTGGCGAGCAGGTAGTAGTAGTAGTAAGTAGCACTTGGGATTGGGAGGAGATCATTGTGCACACACACGCGATGCCCCCCACGCAGCAGTGCAGTAAACCAAGCAAGCAAAGCAAAGCAAACATGGCGTGTCCGTCCATGTGCTCAAGTGCAGCGTGCGCAGGTGTCGCCCAGCTCCACCCCAACCCAGCCAACAAACCCACACGTGCGTCAGCCCCAACATGTTCAAAATGGAAAGAAGAAGAAAACAATCCATTGTTTTGTCGGTCAGAGAATGAGATTGAGTCATTGAGAGATGAGAGACCCCCCAACAACAACATAACCCACGTCCCGGTCAAGAGCCAGCCACAGCCCCCGTCCCCGTCTCTACCGACGGACGGAAGGCAGGCAGGCGTAGACGTGCCACCCGAGTCCACCGACACCGACGCCGACGCCTCCGTCCGTCCACCCGCGACACCGTACCGGACGCCGCTCAGGGCTCGGACGAAACGACCCGGAGCCTTCCTTCCGGTGCTTGCTGCCATCCGTCGCCGTGCCGTGCCGTGCCCGCGCCGGATCGCTGCTGGTCAGCCAGTAACAAAAGTTCTTCCTGTTGGTACCCACCGGCCACCGGACGCCTTTTCTTTTTCTATCTGAACTTACGGGGGCTTTGTTGTTTCCTCTTCTATTTTAGGTTCCTGGGTGGCACATCACACGGCTTGGCCGAGGAGGAAACACCAAGGAGTATGTTTCTTCATGCAATGGCACGTTCATCACACGACTGAAACAACAGGATCCAGCACGAGGGAGGATGCTTATGTACCTTTTTTTTTTTGATAATACATGTCTCGTTCGTATAATAGAGGTTACAGTAGACCAAACTGACAAAGCAGATAATTAATAAATCGATAGCCTTTGCACACAGGATTATAAACTAAGAATGAAAAATACAATCAAAGCCGAAGGAACCTTTGAACTTAACACCAACGGTCGTCACATATCTTCGGCAACACCACAACCATCACTTGAGCTCAACGCGGCTACATCGCTGATATACAACTTTACGGACCTTCAATATGGCTCATCAAAGATGAAGCCATTGCCGTCGAACGAATCAGGACGGGGCAACACCCCGAACACGTCCACCGAGCTCTAGATCTCACACATCCGCTCGATAGAAACGTCGGAAGATGAAATCATATCTAACAATCACCAACCGCGATCCCAGCATACGATCTATCGTCTTCCAAATGTCGTCAACCCAGATCATGATCCACATTCGCTCCATGACTACCTCCCAAGCTCCACGCCCGCGCTGGAGCAGACGCTGCCGTAACGGTGGAGCCTGAGAACACATATCCAACACAAGGATGCCGTCATCGCCACACCATCCCTACTTAAACAGATAACCATCAAGATCCATAACCAACCACAGAGTAGAATGTCATATCATGAGAAAATCTGGAGTATTTTTATTCATCACTGTCGTGGCCCTCACCAAAGCCAAGATTTCGGATAGATGAAACCCTAAACTACAGAGGTCCTAATCCTCGAACTAAAACTAAACTGCACGCACGAAATCCCATAACTCCCCTTACCATAAACGGCTGAGCGGCCATCAACGGAGGAGAGCCACGGGAAAACGACGTCGAATGACTTGCCTCCTGGCGACGGCGACGGCTAAGGTCAAGTAGCCCAACGCGATGCGAGAAGAAAACTAGCTAACGACACTAGGATACTTATGTTCCTACACGGAAACAAATCTGTTCCTTTGGAACAAATGAACAGACTTGTGTCTATACTTAGGGCTTTGTTCGTTTACACCCAGCCCCGCCGGGTTTTCACCCCAATCCCACCAAATTCTTAGAGAACAAGTGGGGATTGGGTGACATGAGGGGGTTCACCCAAACCCTGCGTGGGTTGTATCCCCTAGAGGTTTAGATCCTCTAGAACGGAACGAAGCCTAGAGCGTCTATGGAAGGATTTTCTACAACTTTTTTATATGTTCAAGCAAACGTCGATCATTGACCCCCAAAAATAACTTAAATATATGCAGCATACCGCTTCAAACGCCTAGACTAGCCTGCATTCCTCGTAACAACCTTAATCTAGGGACATAAATGAAGATGGTCAAACGTGTTTGCTATGCTGGATCTGGCGGCTCACCCTCATCCCACATATATTCATTGACATTCGCTTTCTGAACCAAACCCTAGACACTCCACCTCCAAGCTCCCTTTCGGTGATTTCTGTCCTTTTTCGGTATGGTGGGCAACGGATTCGAGTGATCAACCACCTGATTTATAGATTGAGACCTCGTTCCATGTAGTCCGAGAAGGAAATGGTCGTCCGCTTGCTTCGACCCACCCGGGAAGAGAACGACCTATAGTGTTCAGACTTGATCCGGCGGGAATCCATAGAGTCCACCCAAATGGCCCTTGGACCCCGTACGGGCACTTCGTCGTTGTGTAGCCGAAGGCGATGCGGTCCCTTTGGCGTTTGAGCGCCATGGCGAAGGCGTAACCCCTCCGTTGGCGCGCCAAGTGGGATGCCCACACCTATGACCCGGCGATGAGGACGTCATGACAAGGCGTGCCCATCCCGCGAGGCAGGGCGCGGATGATTGTGGCAGCCCTCACAGTGAATGCAGTCGAGGCAGAGTCGCACACCACGACGCATCTACGGGTGATCGACAACCCCGGATGTCGCAACCACGTCGCGATGGAGGAGTCGTGCTCCCATCATGATAGATCCATCATGGACCTCACATCAACCAGTGAAATATGATCCATATGTTTCGACGAGGAAGAGTAGGACATGAGAGACGACGACGCCTCGAGTCTCGTGACCTGATGCGTGTCCCGTGTCCTACTCTATCTTACCGACGATCGGACCGACACTCCCGGGGGCTCAGCAGACTATCGAACATGTCCCCGGTTTTTTGCATTGATCTAGAAGAAAAGGAAAATATATTTGGACTAAGATTATGATACAAAGACTGCTCGATCAATCCCCGCGAATGTGATCTGTCGATATCCGCATATCGCTTATGTATATGGACCAAAATTTAGCAATCTGGATTGCAGATGCTGGTGGGGCCCGCCTATCAACATAACTAACCAGTACTACATGGCCAAAGACAAGGCAATAGCAATAGCACATCATCGAAAACAGTAGAGGGTATCGAGAACCTGAAGATGGGGAACATGGGTGGCTGGTAAACCTAAAGCTTGTGCTTGGCGTGGAGAGCAACCCACGTCAAGCAAGCAAGGCAAAAGACGCCGACGCTTGAGGCCAAACAAACCATCCCAAAAAGACAGAGACGTCTCACTTTACCCCCATCCATCCGTCCGTTCTTTTACAAAGATCCAATAGGAACGAAACAGCCAAGCGGAAGGCAAGCCAAAGCCAAAGCCACGACATGGTAACTAATTCATCGACGTAACACCTCCTTCCTTTGCACTGGGCTAAGCAACGTTTTTGCTTCACACTTGCTACGTATTTAAGATGCTTTTTTTTAGATTGTGTGAAAGCTAGCGGCTATGAACTAGTAATAATGATCGTGGCCGTACAGGGCCTGTCCGGCTTAATTTGTACTAGCTTACTAGTACTCCCTCCGATCCATATTAATGTACTTAAGTTTGTCTAGATACACATGCATCTAATCTAAATACTTAATTAGATACATACAAATCTAGACAAAGTTGAGTACATTAATATGGGTCGGAGGTAATATTTCTTTTTTCTGGTGCGAATTGATTAACAGTTCGTGGTTGCGGCGTCAGCGATGGAACTGGGCGGGGCGGGGCACCATCCGGCGACCTCGACGGCGACCATCCAACGAACCGTCATCATCATCATCAGATCGTCACCACTGCCACGGAACCAAACTCTCAATATATAAGCCTCCTCATTTGTTTTTGTTTAGCTCCCTCCCTCCCATAGAGCTCCATTTTCTCACACGAACCAACTCATATCGAGATGCCAATAAGATACGGTTGGATCTTACTCCAAGGCAATTGACATAGACCCATTGCCACTAGACGTTCCTGGATTCCTCCTGTGTGCATTAACTCTCATCTAGCTGTCTCGCGGGGTGTCTTTTCTGCGCATTTGACCACTAGTCCCAGTTACTTAACCTAATCAAATCTCATTCTAATCTGACACCAGAAGCAAAACAATTGGGAACAATTCCGCCCAACAATCCCCACACATTTGCCCGGCCCGATCCTGCCTGCAATCCTCGTTGACCTTCGGTGCAGCAACTTGCAAAGCCTTTTTATTACAAGTTTACACGAGAGGTGGCTGTGTGTTCCGGGAGCAGTTAGTGAGTGCTCCAACTCACTAACACGATGCGTTTGGGGGGCGTGTTAATTGCTTGCTGGAGAACAGTGAGATGGATGGAAGGAATGCACGTCACATGCCGCCTCTTGTCTGACTTGTGCGAAAAAGATACTCCACTCCAGCTTCATCCAAGGCATTGGCATTAGGTTAGGTGGGTCTTCTAATTATGATTATGATTATGATATGAATCGATCCGGTTCTGGTGGCGGTGTGGTGGCACCTACCGGACCAGCGAACGAACGAACGCACGCACGCGCTTGAAGAACCTCATTTGTGGACTTGCTTTCGGCCCCGCTCAGGTATAGAACAGCAACTCTATAGCACGTACTGTATTTTTATAATCGTATAAACACGTTTTATGGTACACTGTAAAAGGCTTTCTTTCTGCGGGGTGTAGAAGATTTTCTCTTTTTGGTTATGGCACGCGTTCAGGAAGCACGGTACAGTAAAACATGTACACAAATAATTGGCATTGATGTCCATCGAGATCGAAGCTAGGTATGTGAAGCCCGGTTTTCATTCTTTCGGTATGTCTCCAGAAGATGCTTGGATTTGGTTCGGGTTCCTGCAAGGTTTCATACGGCTACCAACATTGTCATACTCAAAGTCAAAAGTTTCGGTCTAAGCTCATGTCATCCTCAATGATCGTGTTGTGAAGGAACCACACGAGACCATATTGGTGAGGGGTTCCTTGCCTCACATACAAGCAGATCCTCGAACAATAGCAAATCAAACTTACAACACAAAAAAATTCAATTGATGTCCTTTCAACAAGCTTCTTGCCAAGCAGAAGATCGACAATGCTTCTTACGTTGCGGTTGTGAGATCTTCTTAACAAAGATAGATATCGTCCGCTAGATAGTACGTCATGTCATATGCACGAACATTGACAATGAAGTTGCAAGTTGGAGCATCACCACTTGCAAACCTAGCAAACAAATTTGATCTCCACAAAACATTGATACCGTTGAGAGAATCTAGCAACTCAAAAAAGCAATGCCAAATCCACAAGTCCTGGGAGGCGACTACTTCAAGTATGATAGTTGGATCTTCGACCGAGTGCGAGCACACCCATAGCTCGCATGATGCCCTATCGACGGAGATGCGGGACCAGGGGAGAGGGCAGACGACTACAACTCCGTAGAACAAGCAACCTGGGCCACTAAAAGGTCTTAGGGACCCAGACCTGAGTTCCAACTTGCATCTATCACATAGATGTAGATGGCACCCGAGAAGCTCCTAGGAGTGTCATGAATGCATTGGGAACGGTGGGTGTCGGAGTCGATACCGGCAGATCCTTGGTAGGGTATCTTGAGCTCGATGGTCAAGAGTCGATGGTAACTGGGACACGTAGTTGTCCAGGTTCAGCCTCTTCGAGGAGATGAAACGATACTTTCTTTCTTATGATTTATTGCATTGGAGTGTATACAAAACATAAACTACCGATAGATTGTTGATTGATTTCTACGAGCCCGCCCCCTCGGCTCTACACCCAAGGGTTCAAGGGTTACATGAAACCTAGTAAGCTACGTATAAGGATGTAGGACCCTTCACTACCACGTCGTCTTGTCTTCACGGATACTCCCTTTATCCACCATAAGACTCCTAGGATGGCCCAAGACGGAATCCATCAAGGGGTCCATGTCCTGACCATAAAGCGAGGACCTACATGGTGAGAGATCCCTTATACGGCACACTGTCAATAGCCCCTGCACAGTCTTCAAGTCAGCACCCGAGGAATCCGGGATGCTCGTTGTCTTCAGTCGACGGTCTTGAAAACGGTTCAACAAAGCCTTGTGATATGTCCCAAACGTATCAATTAAAATATTGTTTTATGCTATTATATTACTATTTTCATATATTTTTGTAGCATTTTATATCATTTTAATGAAATGCCCTATTAACTTAACACCTAGTAGTGTTAGTTATTGTTTTCCGCGTGTTTTTTTATTTTACAAAAAATCCTTATCTACAAATATCAAAACACCGTGCCAATATCTTATGATTTTATATGTACCAGAAGAGATCTGAGAAGCTTCGGGAGGGAGCCGGAAGAGGTGCCACGGGGCTACACGACCTGGTAGCTTAACCTGGGGGATCTGTCCGTGTAGGGCCGCCGCATATCAAAACACAACTCTATTATCGCCCCCGCACGCTCCATTATTTTAGCCTCGGTTGCTAATATTATAATTTAATGTATGAAAATAACCATCGAACTTGAGATGCAATGTTTTTTTAAACCAAAATTGGCCAAAACTAGTTGAACAGGATATATTAACATAATCCACCATAATTGCAAAACACAACCTTGTTTCACTACACCCAAATAGTTGAAAAGCATTATGGTTTATGAATTATCATCGATTGAACAAATTGGTTAAATTCCAATTTAATTGATAGATGGTTGAGAGAACATGTTCTGCCTTTGGATTTAAATTAAAATCACATGCGATTTTTTCTAGTAATTTATAAATAATTCATTGATCAAGCTAGGAAACTAGTCGATGTCGATTTACTATTGTAGAGAATCGTGTTGTTTTACTTTCAAATCGATTAGGATAAAACATGATGAGAGGACGTGGATGTCGTCTAGAGGGGAGGGTGAATAGGCGTTTAAAAAAAATTACGATTTCGGCTTGAAAAAATGCGGAATAAAACTTAACGTTTAATTTGCCAAGCAAGAAACCTAAATAAGCTAGGCTCAACTATGTGCACCAACAACTTATACTAAGAAAGATGAACAACTATGTGATAGCAAGATATATGACAAGAGCACTATGGCTATCACAAAGTAGGTGCACAAGTAAATAGGTTGACTAGATGAACAACCTATGGGACAAGCAATGCACACTAATATGAGCAAGGACAAGATAAACAATGTAATAAGCTTGCTCAAAGTAAGGGTAGAGATAACCGCAAGTGGAGCCGATGGAGACAAGGATTTGTTACCGAAGTTCCTTCTCTTGCGAGAAGTACGTCTCCGTTTGGAGAGGGTGAGGAGCACAATGCTCACAAGAAGCCAACGAGGGCCACCCTATTTCTCCTCACGCTCTTACCAATGCAAGATGCCGTGATTCCACTATTAGGACACTTGAGGGCGGTCACCGAACCCGTACAAATGGCAACCCTTGGGGGTGGCCACCGAACCCGTACAAATGCTCGGGGCAATCTCCACAACCGAATTGGAGGCTCCCGTAGCGTCCCGAAGCTTTCCACCACAATGATTGAGCTCCGCAACAATAAGCCTCTAGGTGCCAACGCACCCACAAGGTACAAGCTCTAGAGTGCCAATGCACTCAAGAGTAGCAATCTTCTCAACTTCACTTCTACAACGAATCCTCGGAGAGAACTCAAACCGATGCACCAAATGCAATGGCAAGAGCACACGAAGTGCTCAAGTCCCCAACTCTCAAATCCCACCAAAGCAACAAAAGCTATGGAGGAATATGAGAGGAAGAACAAGGAGAACACAAAGAACTCCAAGATCTAGATCCACAAGGTTCCCCTCACTTATAGGAGAGATGGCTTGGTGGAGAATGTGGATCTAGACCTCCTCTCTCTTTTACCTCAAAAAGGAGCAAGAATCATAGGAGGGGAAGAGAGTAAGCAAGCTCAAAGAAGTCAACAATGGGGGGAAGAACTTGCACAAAACCGGTGGAGACAAAGGAGGAAGAAGACCCCCTTTTATAGTCTCCCACGAATCCACCCGTTGGAACCCGTTGGTAGCCCACCAACCACGGTACTACCGCTCGGAGAGCGGTACTACCGTGGGGTGGTACTACCGCGCCGGGAGCGGTACTACCGCCCCACGGTACTACCGAAGCCCAGTGCCGCGCCCACTACCGCAAAGTCCAGTGGACTTACGGTAGTGAGTGCGGTACTTGCCCGCGGTACTACCGCCCCACGGTACTACCGGGGGCCCGTACCGTGCCCACTACCGCAAAGTCCAGTGGACTTACGGTAGTGAGTGCGGTACTCGCCCACGGTACTACCATGGCGCGGTACTACCGCTCCAAGAGCGGTACTACCGCCCTGGCAGAACCAGGGAGCCCAGGCCACACAACAGATGAACTCCAAATAAAACAGGCAAACCCTGAACTGCCACAACTTCTGCAAATGAACTCCGATTAAGGCAAACTCAAGCTTGATGGAAATATTTAGAAGTGGCAAGGGAGAAATGCCAAACACATAGAGGTGTGAAACCTCTAACCAAGAATAACCGGCAAATCTCCCGCATCGAAAATCATAAGAGAAGATGCATATGAAATCCGTTTTCGATGAACAAGAGCTTGTCATGAAGAAGACCACAAGCTCCAAAACCCACAAAGAGAAAATCCAAACAAGAACCAATAAAGATGATGCCAAGGATGCAAAAGGTTTGAGCTCTCCACGAATGACTCGGCCTAGCCTATAACACGGTCTCCTAACTACTACCAAGAGACCGGTAAACTAGACACCTATCTAGTCAAACCTTTGTCTTGCGCATAATCCACTTGAGCTTGATGATGACGATCATGCCCGCCTCAAGTTGGAACATCTTCCTTGATTCGGCCGGCTCAATGAAGACTTGTAGATAGCTCCCCCATACTCATTACGGGTGAGCCTCTTTTAGGCACATCTTCACAAGACCATAAACACCAAATGGTCGGCAAGCTCCAAGCATACGATATCTTCGTGATGCTCCTCTTGACCTTGCACACATCTACTTGACCAATCTTTGGATAGCTCCATGAAGAACACCTTGGTCAACACGTAATCTTCATCTTACAACATTGAAGCCACCATATGATCTTCAAGCGTTGCCTATGAACAAACCTTAAAGTATAACTCAAGGAAACCATTAGTCCATAAAGATTGTCATCAATTACCAAAACCAAACATAAGGGCACATGCCCTTTCACATGAGTACAACAAGTCAAAAGTGGTTGGTTGAGTGAGTTAATTTTTCAATTATTTTTTAGCTCGAGGGGTGATTTGTACAAAATTAGAGTTTGAGATTTGTATTGTAAACCTAGTACAAGTTTCAAGGGGGAGGGGAGGGAAGGTTATAATGTTGCCATCTCTCCACTTTGAATTGTACTCTTGAATTTGGTAGTTTTTCAAGTGCAAAAAACACACTATAAATTGCATGAACAATATGAGAAAATGCCTTATACCTTTCAAAATAAGTCGAACAACTAAAGTTTGAGTCAACACCGAAATTCCTATAAACTATGATCGTGGAAGAGAAATATTTATAATATTGACAACCTTGTCCCTATGATTCAAAGTCCTATACTGAAACAAGAGGGGTACACATCAAGTCGAATTCATCGTGTAAAAGGATTACATACTTTGATTCCATGATTTTATATAGACATTTCATCTAAAGTTTGAAGAAAGAACATTGTTCATGGTAACCAGGCCACTGCTCCTTGCCGGCCATTCTACTTGATCATCCATCATGAAGTCATTGTTCATGTATGTTGAACTCTTTTGAGAGCGTAGGTCGGTTGATAAACCATTGAAAAATATTTTCTCTTTTGCCCCGTCGATCACTTCCTTCTCTCTGCACTGATAGACAAACGCTCGAAGCTCCGGAGTGCCGCATGGCTGTCGCGTCGACCGGATCTACTTGGCGCATTTCGGGCAGTGGGTGACGATGAACCATTATCTGCGCCATTGCCTCCAGAGTGGTGGATCCTTTGGACGGTCGACGACGATGGACGGCTACTACTGCCACTCCCCGAGAACAGTCTACCGGTGTAGTCCCCTGAAGAGGTCGGTCGACTAGATGGCGTGGCAGCCATCTTAGATGAGCTTCCAGTTCGGGACAAGATGTGTGTTTTTTCTGAATCAGCACCAACCTGCTACCACATAAGGGGTAAAGTAAACTAATCCATTACAAAATTTGAAAAGAGATCTCAAGAATAAATATAGTTAATTTTGCCTCATTTTGGTCAAGTGCTACCATAAAAGCTTTGGTACTTGCACGTCGTGACTTACAACTTCTCTCGATGAAGTTAAGGAATCTGCGAGGCTTTTGTGCCTTGAATGATCTGCTTGGCGACCAGAACCTGAGTTTCTTCTAGCAAATGCCTCCACGGCACCCGTGAATCTATCCCGAATCTCTTGTCCTACTGTCACAATAGAAATGATTTAATCTGGGTATTAATATTTGTGTTTGATACGACCAACTACATACAAGAAGGCAAACCTGAAGATCTCTCCGTTCTCTCAACAGTTGGTCCAACTCCCGCCAATCTCCCGCTTGGTTGCTGCATATGGAGAGATAAATAGTTCAACAAGAATATAAAGTAGACAATCCAATCGATAACGTAAGAGAACACATACTCTAACAAGCTTGTTACTTGAATTCATGTGAGGATACTTGAGTGCGGTCCAGTCAAATACATAATCAAATTGATATCCTGTAGAGATAGCCCATAATTAGATGTCTTTTCTCAACATCAGATTATAGAAAACTTTCAGTGAACCAAATATTGGACAAGTGTAGTAAATAATCCCCAAACAATAAAAATCAGTACCTTCACGAACAAATACGTCCCGAAATAGTTTTTTTAAATAAGAGTAATCTGGCCTGTCTTCGAATCTCAGGGAACGACAATAGTGGAAATATGATATGAACTCCGATGGGTAGGATTTGCACAAAACCTGGTCAAATTTATATTTATAAGAAACAATACATTTGGGTGTTACCATAACATAATGACGAACTTAACAATTGCAACATCAATACCTCTGCCGGGGTAAGCATTTTCTTTTCACTAATCCGATCATACTTTTGTTTCTTAGTGCCTGCTTTAAGACCCTGCCATGGGAGACTAAGAATAACAACAAAACATGTCAATCAGTGCTCACATTGCTAAATGTAAAATAGGCAATATAACAGCCCAACCTTCCTCTCAAAAAATACATCAGAAGATAGCCAACCGACTCTAGATCATCTCTCCTGCTTTGTTCTGCAGGATACAAAGACGTGTATATGTAAGGTGATATGTTTTGTTTCATCCTTTTTAAAATTAGTATGCCAGGTACCTTCTAATATACCATATGATATTCATTTTACATCTAAGCTTATCATAATTCAGTGCCTCGACTCATGGGCTAATTTCGGATAAAAGATAGTGAGGTTTTACTTATTGTGTTCACCTATTCCAAGATGAGTATTCACACTAGCATAGCGCGCTGTCCCAGTCAGATTTTTATTCTCCCTGTACATAAAAACAAATAACTATAAATACATCACATTCGAGTTTGAGCCTAGCATGTGCATTGTTCAAGAGAAGTTGTTACAACATTTTTATGTAATATAGCACCTGATAACACGCGAAAAACTAATATTTACATACTACACTGATTACATTTTTTATCTTGAGTTTACATTTGAATAACATATATAAGAACCGAACCGCATAAGCTCGTGAGCCTAAATTTATACAACACTATGATATAGATGATTGTATCTTGGAAAAAAACAAACACTCTTTATAATTTTTACAATGATATGCCACTGTGAAGTATCATATACAGAAAATATGCCAATATGCTCGTACATAAATGAGAAAATGGATAAATTTTACAATATGCTTTGAGGATGTATTTGAAATTTAACATACAAAAATACTCGAGATAACAAAATCTATATCAAATTTTACTTCCTAATTTATCTCGATAAAATACTTCAATAATGTTTACTCACCTGTAAGGGGTGTGTTTATGAGTCTGGAGGTCCTTGTATTTCTTGGCAAGCCCATAATCAATTATATAGACCTACAAATTAAAAGCAGGGATCTTTTGATGTGTTGATCATTTGTACATAAAAAAGTTAAAGCATACAATAGAAAACAACTCACAACTGGTGTTTGATTTATTTGAAAAACATGTTACAAGACATATTTTTGAAAATGCAAACCTGATTAGCTTTCCGGCCCAACCCCATAAGAAAATTGTCGGGCTTGATATCACGATGAAGAAATCCTTTGGAGTGCATGTACTCCACTCGGGTTATCTGAAAAGGGAGAAATGGTCATAAAATAAATAGGAAAATAACTAATCTTTTCCTCTTAAAATATAGTGGTTTATTTTCAAATGCAAACATTATAAACTTTGGCCAACTTTATTGAAAATTTTACCAACATATAGAATACCAAACAAAGCATTAGATGATATATTTTGATATAGTATATATTTGGTATTGTATATATATACATATACTTTTCTCAATAAACTTGATCAACTTTTATGAAATTTATTTTTTTCACAAAAATCAATGCGCACTATGTTATTGAACTAGGGAAACCCACATTTAAAAACTTCCTACATAGAACAAGCACAACCTGAAACAATGTCAAGTAAGCACAAACTCTTGTCCTATCAGTGAAACGTAAACTTAAATAAGTGTACTAGTGATTTAAAGCCAAGCATGGCCTTAGAGTGGTTGGGTTCGGATCAAGTAAATTTATTCTATGACAGATTTCGTGGATATCACCAATTCACGAATTCCTGATTTTAAATTTTCACTAGTAAGTAAGGTAACTTTTTCACTGAAAATACTCGCAAACTTTTATATGCTAGACTCTGATCACACTGAATCATATAGAGTTGTTACATAACTACATGGACCAGCATCGAGTAACATATGTAAAGGAAAAACTTACTAGTTGATCCGCAAGCATAAGCACAGTTTTCATAGTAAATTTCCGGTTGCATGAGTTAAATAAGTCTTCTAAGCTTGGGCCAAGAAGATCAATAACCATAACATTGTACTCTCCCTCGACACCATACCACTTCAGATGTGGGATGCCACCTACGAAGGAAAAGTTAATTAATTGAACACATCACTGGTAACTAAAACATAAAGATAGGATCCACTTACTTCCGCCTTGCATCAACATGTAAACTTTGGATTCATAGTGCAATTGTGGGTGTTTCGTTTTCACAGGCTCCTGGTACAAATCAAATCGAGGGAAAGGTGAGATTGAGCTAATCATTTCAATTATAAACTAATATAAATCTTCAATAGAGTAAATGTGATAAATGTTTAAGCGAAAATGCAACTAATATATACACGTTAAGATTCACAAATCCTCCAATTAAAATTACAAGCAAATTTATCGGCACTTACCAACTTTATCCCTACTTCTTCTCCGTTCTGTATATTAATTCCTGAATCAAGAAAAGACACGTAACAAATATAAAACATATATATTGCTCGTTAACACAATGACAATCGTTATACCCATAATTTATATGAAGCATACCAAGGTATAGCTCCCCAAATGATCCACTACCAATCTTCCTCCCAAGCTTAAACTTGCCCGCAATAACATGCTCCATGGTCGTTGTACCGTTGACTCCCCAGCCGCAAGAAAGGCACCAAATTAAAGAAAAATGATCCTTTTCTTAAGATACAACCGCACCGAATTGTTATGCTTATCAAGTTAGTTGTCTGTCGCCACAAATCCTCGTCAGACAATCAGCATTCCCCTTCGGCACAAAGAGTCACCCAGCAAGGTCGTACCGTAAGGCCAAGAAACACCATAATCACTCCCTGGAAACGAATCAAAAACATGGAATTAGATGTCCGCCCCACCGCCACTACCTAAAACACCATCGTCATCATCAAAGTCGAACATTCACCATGCATTAGAACGAAAGATTATACAATGGGGAACAAGGATGGACCAAGACCAAAGACGATGAAAACCTCACCGATTCCAACCGCGGAACCACCTTCTCAATCGCAAAACCACCCTCGCTGAACCACCTAGATGACGACCCTAAAGTCCCGGTAGACGGTGTGGTGCTGAAGCGGCCCCGCGGGAGAGGGGGGATGAGTTTTTCCCCATGGTCTAGGGTTCCATGAATAGAAATGCGGTTACCACTAGAGCAGCGTGCGGGACCGTTCAAAGGTAAAAACAGCAGCGTGCGGAGGCGCGGGAAAGACGGGAGACCTCACACCCAAAAAAGTTTCATACTACGTCTTCTCAAAAAAAAAAGAAAAAAGGTTCCATATCATACGTTGGCGCCGCTTGGCTTGGCACGGACCGCGACCTTTCCCGCTGGCTGACGAACGAACCCAACCCGAACCTTGTGTGCGGTGCGGTGCGACCCACACCGACACTTGCTCGGCCCGGGCCCGCCGGCCAGCCTGTGCCCACCAACTGCTACCGCGTCTCCCCCCTCCCTCCTCTCTCTTCACTTATAAGCAAGCTTCACTCTCTTTCGCTGTCTGGCCGGCCGTCTCTCACTCTCTATTTCTCTCTCCACACACACACACTAAACAAAACTAGCAGAAGAAAAAAAGCTCACACCACCACCCAGCACCATATAGTTACTCATCCCCTCCCTCTCCCCCTCCCCTACCTGGAGCTAGCTGGACTAGCCGCAGCAAGCAAATCCACCGCATCCGCCGACCCATCAGCGGCAGCAGCAGCTAGAGTGGTCCGCGCGGCAGAGGAGAGGCCCTCCGCCATGGGTGCGCCGGCGTACGGCGCCGTGCTCCTCTTCGCCCTCGCCGCGCTTGCCGCGGGCGCCGACACGGCCCGCCCGGAGCAACCCACATTGCCCGCCGTCGCCGCTAGCGGAGACTCCGGCGTGGCGGCAGCGGCCGTGAACGCGTCCGGGGCGGGGGTCAACTCCAACTCGGTGCTGGTGGCGCTGCTGGACTCGCACTACACGGAGCTGGCGGAGCTGGTGGAGAAGGCGCTGCTGCTGCAGACGCTGGAGGACGCCGTGGGGAGGCACAACGTCACCATCTTCGCGCCCCGGAACGAGGCCCTGGAGCGGGACCTCGACCCCGAGTTCAAGCGCTTCCTGCTCGAGCCCCGCAACCTCAACTCCCTCCAGACGCTGCTCCTCTTCCACGTCATCCCCGCCCGCCACCCCGCCGGCGCCTGGCCCGCCGCCTCCCACCCCACCCTCTCCGGCGAGGACGTCCAGCTCTCCGCCGGAGCCAACGGCTCCATGCGCGTCGCCCACGCCGCCGTCACGCGCCCCGACGCCGTGCTCCGCCCCGACGGCGTCATCCACGGCATCGAGCGCCTCCTCGTCCCCCGCTCCGTGCAGGAGGACTTCAACCGCCGCCGCAGCCTCGCCGCCATCTCCGCCGTGCTCCCCACGGGCGCTCCCGAGGTCGACCCCAGGACGCACCGCCTGAAGAAGCCCGCGCCGCCCGTCCTCCCCGGCGCTCCCCCCGTGCTCCCCGTCTGGGACGCCATGGCCCCAGGCCCGTCCATCGCGCCGGCCCCCGCGCCCGGCCCGGGGAACGGGAAAGCCCACTTCGACGGCCACAGCCAGGTCAAGGACTTCATCCAGACCCTCGTCCTCTACGGCGGCTACAACGAGCTCGCCGACATCCTCGTCAACCTCACCTCGCTGGCCACCGAGATGGGCCGTCTCGTCTCCGAGGGGTACGTGCTCACCGTGCTTGCGCCCAACGACGAGGCCATGGCGCGGCTGACCACGGACCAGCTCAGCGAGCCGGGCTCGCCGGAGAACATCCTGTACTACCACATGATCCCGGAGTACCAGACGGAGGAGAGCATGTACAACGCCGTCCGCCGGTTCGGCAAGGTGAGGTACGACACGCTGCGGCTGCCGCACAAGGTGGTGGCGCGGGAGGCGGACGGCTCCGTCAAGTTCGGCCAGGGGGAGGGCTCAGCCTACCTCTTCGACCCGGACATCTACACCGACGGCCGGATCTCGGTGCAGGGCATCGACGCCGTGCTGCTCCCGGAGGACGACAAGAAGCCGTCCACGCCAATCTCCACCCCGGAGAGGAAGGCGCCCGCCGTCACCGGCAGCAGGAAGAGCAAGCTCCGGCGAGGTCAGTATCCCCCAGATCTGAACTCCGCACCTCCCCATTATTAAATTAGCATCATAACTAGACTGCTTAGTACGTACGACCACCCACATCATTGCCACCGAAAATTTACACTTCACAACCATAGATTTACTCTACTAGCGGTTCGTTGGTAGATGAATTCGCGGCCCAATGCTGTCTGAGTGGTTGACGGTGAGAATATTGCCGGTGAGGGTACCGGCGAGGTTGCAGCTGCGCGGCGGGGATTAATCTATCGCTTGGTTGGTGGCGAGTGGTACTCCTACCTACCAAGAGCAATTAGGGTTCCGTCCTGCCGTCCTGCTCATGGCCCTGTCGGTGCCTCTCCTTCCCCTCATCATGTGCCATGTACCGCCCAAAACTGCAGAGGTTTCCATTGGCCATTTGATTACACCTGTCTTGGCCAATTGGAATTTTTATTTAGAAATCCACAGACATCAAATCGGGAAACTTAGAAACGATGGAAATAGAATGGCTGAGCTGGTGCTGGTGCTGGTGGGTCACTGTCTGCAGATTGATGCTCTTACTGGGGCTGCAAGCAAACCTCACATCTCTAGCCCGTGACCAGCAGCACCATGAGCAACAATTTTTAGCTTTCCCAAAGGCACCAAACCAAAGCCTGATGCGCAAGCCTTGGCCACATCACATCCTCCTTTGCTGTCTATCTCTACTAGTTTGGTGTAGTGGTAGGCCCAAATGCTTATGAAATGAGTGACTGGCAATGCACCAAACCGCGTGCCTTTCTGAGTTAATTGACATATGATTAAACCCTGTACATGTAACCAATGATTTTTAGCATATACTCCATGTTTACGGATCAAAACTTAGTATAAATAAACAACTCATGTTTGGCATTGATGAGAAAAACCCAATAAGGTGGTACCAAACCACCAATGATTTGAGAGAGCCATTATTTGTAGACCCAGCTGTATTCCTACAAATAGAGCATCCATTGTGAAATTAGATGAGCATTTCGACCTTTGGACACATTGGATGGACAAAATCTCGTGCTGAACTTTAGGGTGATGGTAAATGGAGCAGGAATCTCCCTCCTTTTCATAGCCAGCCATGGTTCTTGATCGAGAAGATATCATCCTATAGCCTGTGAATCACGACCTCCCCTGATTTTTCCTGCGATTGTGACATGAGAGGCCATTTCACCTAGTAGCAAACAACACAATTTTCCTGCTATTTCTTCTTCCTAGGCTTTGAAGCTAGGTTACCACCAGCAGCCGTTGGCATGTCCTTAGCAACACAAGATGTCAAAATTCGCAAGTTTCTTTCGCGTAAAAAACCCCACATAGGCAGGGAGGCATCTGATGCTGACTTGATAGCGCGTCCGTCACCCATAACATAATCGGACGTCGATGCTCCAACTATCTACCGTCGGTGCTGCTGCTGCACTGGCGCCGCAACGTGTGAACCACTCACTTCATTCATTTCCGTCGCTCAACAATATTATCATCATCATGCTGAACTTTGCTCCATTTTAAAAATGGCTGCAGGCAAGTTGTTGGAGGCAACGTGCAGAATGGCTGGCGTCTTCGGTCAGCGATCGCGATTAGCGAGCTGCCAGTAGAAGAAGAAGAGGAAGAAGATTGATCTCATGATGATGATTGACCAACCGAAACGAGGCGACGGCGGGGTGTGGAGCCAGCCAGACGACGGCGATGATATTGCTTGATGTTCTTTTTTTTGTTTATGATTATTATACTACTATGGAATAATGGTGGGGAATGTAAAAACTGGTGGTTGTTGGTGTGTCCGATGGAAGAAAAAAAAAGAATTGTTTATACTCCCAAGGCTAAGCAAGGTCTCCTTCTGTGTATAGGAATTGTTTCTTTTTTGTTTGTTCAGTCATTCTTTGCGTCTGTTATTTTTTCGTGTGTCAAAAAATGTGGTTCTGAAAGTGAAGGTTGCATTTGGATGGGTTAAAACTTTAGAGTTGTAGGAAAAAGGGTTTTGGTACAACATACATATATATATACTACATTAAAGTTTAATGATGACTTGTTCTTATGTTACTTTCTCAAGATCTTGGTGTACATTCTTGTGCTTATAATATTAGGGTTGTGAACTGTGATTTTGTCTTCGGTGTGCGCCATGTGCATGCGTTGTTCTTTAAAGACAGCTGGGCTAATCAGCAATGGAACATGGCAGGTAGTATATGTAGAGTAGCAAACCGTAGATGCTCCAACAAAGCAGCAATTAAGGAGCTAGTATTAGTATACTATCAACCGAAGGGATGTGGTTTGACTTTGCTTAATGACTCGGTGGCAGAGGCCTCAGATGAGGTTGCTAGTTATTTGTTGGCCAGGCAATCTTAATCCTGTGTGAGTTCCATCTTTGCAGTAAGATGAAGTAATAGTAAGTAGTACTAGTGCACTAATACTTTCTTAGTTCATAATTATAATGTATTTTAAATATTTTCGTGCAGATTATACATGAACTGAAATGAATTAACAAAAGCACTAAAACTTGTTTATGTATATTCAACTAGAAAACAAAATATTTCATAAGTGTGAAGGGAGGGAGTACATCGTAGACACAAGGGAAATTCCATGATCACCCTCACCCTCTCCTGCAGGTCCTCCACCACCCGTCCTGTCCCGCCTCACCCTCTCTTCTTTCACCGAAGCACTATGAAAATTGTACTCAACACAAGCATCAAGAAACTCTCATGATTTCATAATTCGATCCATCTAGAAGAACAATTTCATGATCAATATTACCCTAATAATGAAGTCACCACTTCATCAATGGACTCCACAAATATCATCAAAGGAGCACATTATATCCAATTCATAATAGAAGGGGGATATCATGGAATACAACTGGATTAACATAGCCAATGATCACAATCAAAGTCACATCATGGGAGAGAGAGAGAGATGACACATAGCTACTTGTAGACCTCAGCCCCGAGGAGGAACTACTCCTGCATCATCATGGGGAGGAAGCAACGTCGACGGAGATGGATTCGGGGGTGACTCCCTGTTCCGGCAGGGTGTCGAAAATAGAACTTCTGGTCCCCCGAAACTTGCTGGCGATGGCGGTGGAGATCGGAAACGCTTCTGGGAAAATCATATGGATATATTCAGGGTTTTCACAATCACGGATAAATATAGGACAGAGGGGGTCCCGAAGTCGCCTCGACCAATGGTGGCCACCTCCGGTAATTCTTCTAACTCCTGAAGTCTTCCGGTGAGTTAGAATTTCTTAATTTTTTGGATTTTTCTGAGTAATTTGATTTTTGATCTATTTCTGCAATGCACGGACAACAAGACAGACAGAAACTGACGTTGAGTTAATAGATTAGTTCCAAATATGTTGTAAAAAGATATAAAATACATCAAAACATATAGCAATGTCACAAAAATAAGCATGGAATAAGCAAAAATTATAGATACGTTTGAGATGTATCACCAAGATCGATGAAGAGACCGACGAGATGTCGACGTGGTTGGAGTAGAGGAAACACGGCCATCAGCTGCAGCGTGCTTCGGGTGGCAGTGGTGACGGTAGGGCTCCTACTAGCATTCTCCTTCTTCTCGCTACGGCGGCCTCCTCCATACGGCTGCACTGCCTTCTAGAAAGATGTGGCGGGAGTGAAGGCGGCCGTTGCCGTCGCCTCGACAGTGTCCGCTTTGTATCCGTCCCATCGCGTCTCCGACATTGAATACACACCGACAACATTGCGCTGACAGCATCGTCGTCTCCTCGAAGCCTTCCCCGTCGTGTCTCTTCGGTATTAACGCGATCGCGAAGAACGAAGCTCTAACCGGAGACCTCCAGCCGCATATGTTCGGCATTGAACGGTCGCACCCAACCACCAACCGCTTCTTCTTTCAGGATAATTGTTGTAACATCCCAAAATTTTCTAAATTTTGAAATGTTACTAAATTAATTATAATAATGATTGTTTGCTTGATATGATTGATTTTCACTAGGATCTGAAACTTTTTAGATTTGAATTGAATATTAAAAAGAGAGGGAATAAAAGGACTTTCCCTAATATTCATAATTGGTATTTTTGGAATTTATTATTTAAAACAAAACCAACAAAACAAAATGAGAGAAGGTAATATGACTCCTTCAACATATTAAAAGGTTGGAAAATGTTTTAAATCATTATTGGAATTCTTCTAAATATTCAAAACATTTTTCAACTCAAGGAAATTCATTTGAGAGGATATAAAAATGACTTATCCCCTTTTTAATAAAGTTGGAAAATATTTAGAATATGACTTTAAAGTTTTTAAAATTTATTATGAGTATTACAAATAACTCTAAAATTATTTTAGGGATCTTTTAATGCTAAGAGAGTTTTTATTTCATTGAAATGAATTATTAAATATTTTAAAAGAGTTAAAAAAATATTCCAATGGGATATTTTTATTTTACCAAATTATTTATGGGTGTGACAATTTTAAAATTTTTATTTTATTATTTAGAAAGGTTTGTCAACACTTTTGACCAAATAAAAATATTTTTAATAATTTATTGGATTTTATTTGAATTATGAAAAATATTTTGTATTTAAATAAAGGCTTTAGAAAATGCTTTTATTTTTATTTTTATTTTTAGAAAATGTATTCATTAAATAAATTTCTTTGTATTATTTGAATAATTTAGAAATTTATTTCATATTTTTCTGAAGAGTATTTATTTCCCTAAAATTGTTTGAAGTTTGTGATTTCTAAAGAAAAAGAAAACTTCTAGCCGAGCCGACCCAGTAGTCTGTTTTCGCACATGGAGCAATTTGGGCCCGAATCGGGTTTTTTTTTTCTCTGTCTATTTAAGGTTTTTCATAAAAGTCTTTTTCCTTTTTTTTGGAAAAACCCTAGCGGGTCCCGCCTCGCCACAGCCGGAACCGCGCCGCCGCCGGAGTCGACCTCCGCTCGCCGACGCCGCCACTCACTGGCTGCCCGCGCTGCATTCCCGTCCCGCGACGCCCGCCGCCGGAGCGAGCCGCCGCCGCCTGCCACCACACACGCGTCGCCGCGCCTCCCCGGCTGGGCTGTGCCGCCAACCGCGCCGGTGACAGCCGCCGCCGGCCGCCCCACGGCCTCTGCCCCCGGCCACTCGCCGTAGTGTCGGCGCCTCTCTGAGCGCCACCCGATGCCACGCCGGAGCCCGAGCCGTCGTACGCCGACGCCACCACCCGCCGTGCCTCGCGTCTCCCGCGCCGCCAGCACGCCGCCGCCTCCCCTCGCGCCAAGCGCCGCCACGCCTCGCCGGAACCGCCGCCTCCACCGCGCCTCGCCAGAGCCGAGCCGCCTCGCTGGAGTTGCTCCGGTCAGATCTGAGACCGAGGACCTGATCGCGTTTTCTGCAAAACAAATATTTACAATGAGGTCCTTTTGGCAGAAAAGACCCCGGCGCCGTTTCCGCAATATCTCCCACACCGTAAGTCGGATTTCGGTGATTCTTGTTCCTACACACTCGTGTTGTTTTGTAATTTAGAATAGAATCAACTTTTCAAACTTTTGCACAATTTTGAATTTGAATTTATTTCAAATTCAAATTCAAATTCCGGAGGACGTATATTTTCAACCGTTGATCCAAATCGAGTGATTCTTTTTGCGTTGGATCACTCGTGTCATGTACTTCTGTCTATATCATGTGTACACCAAATTTCACAAGTTTCTTGATCTGTTTAAAGTCAAATTCAATTCAAATTTGAACTTGCTATGACCTGCGTTGTAGTATTCCGGTTCACGTGATTCTTTTTGCATATCGGATCACTTGAGACATGTTATCGGGAAGATTCACACACTTTTCATGTGGGCATGATATTCACCTGGAATTCATAATGTCCATGATCACAATTCCTTACCGACGAATCTTTATCTGTTGACTCTCTCGAGTTCACGTTCCACCGATCACCTTCGAGCACATCTACACCTCTGCACTTCAAAACTTTTGTTTTGTTGCTAAAACCTTTGTGATTTTTTGTTGATCTTTTGTTTTGTCCTTATGGTGTGATTGCTTATTCGAGTTCCTTCGTCTGCGATAGATTTCTCGGAGGGTGACGAATAGAGTTGACTGGATCGTGAGAGCGAAGAACTTCATCGAATGTATAAGGCAAGTTTCACTTTTGGTTATGCTTCACTGTTGATTATGCACATACTATGCTTCTATGCATGTGAAGGTTGTTATGTTATGCTGAAACCTGGTAGGATAGCCACATGTTTTGATTGATCATTATATCCAACGTTGTTATATTTTAGTATTTCTTGTGCTATGTGATTATATGCTTATTGTTGCAATGATAATCATGGGGG
This sequence comes from Bromus sterilis, assembly GCA_950022295.1. Taxonomy (NCBI): domain Eukaryota; kingdom Viridiplantae; phylum Streptophyta; class Magnoliopsida; order Poales; family Poaceae; genus Bromus; species Bromus sterilis. Next base: position 444,541,263 of record OX465595.1, on the reverse strand, counting down.
GAATTGTTGTGTTATTCAAGTGTTGTGACAACATTATTATTAGTAAAACAATAACGTGCGATTGAGGTATTGTAGAGTGGTATTACATCCTGAGGGCTCTGTGTTATTCACTTACGATTGTTTGTGTGGCATTGCACCGTGAGGGCTCTGCAATGTTCACTTTGTGTTTAGGTAGTGGCACTGTATCCCGAGGGCTCTATAGTGTTCACGATAGGGTGATGTTGCATCTTGAGGGGTCTTTAACAGTCACGAATGTGTTTGTAGTGGCATCGTATCCTGAGGGCTCTATGATGTCCACGAATAGGAGGTACTTGTGCAATTGTATCCCGAGGGCTATACAATACTCACGAAACCATGATCCCGAGGGCTCTCATGGCTGCCATTAGAAATCCTATGATCCTGAGGGCTCTCATAGGCGGTTTAGTTGGATAATGTCCTTTGTGGGTTGATATTAACTTAAGATGATAAAAATGTTGAGTAGTAAGTAGAAGTAGGTGAATACCAACTTTATGTACAACAAACCAAGCTTGATTCATGTTCTTTATTTGTAATTAGTTGTAGGATTGCTTTATCACTTGTGTTACTTGCGGTACAAATCAGATGTACTGAACCGTGTTCGGGCTGTTACCTTCGGTGTTGCAGGATTTTATACGACGAGTAAGTGATGCGTTGTAGGGTTACGATGTCTATACTCAACTATGCCGGTGGAGTTGATGGACGCCACGAAGATTTTATTGTGCTTCCGCTGTATTTTATTTGTAAGCTAGCCTTGAACTATGCAGGTATGCTTTATTGTAATACTAGATCTTCGATGTAATATTTACGACATGTGATTTATTCTTGATATTACATCATGTACTGTGTGTGCTAGCTATTGATTTAAGAACTAACATAGAATGCACAGAGACTTGGATTCTTAGTGAATCAGGTCGTTACAATTGTGGCGCGGAGGGCATTTGTGTGGTTTGGGTTGTTTTTTGTGTCCGGGCCAGGGTAGGGTATCCCTAACGCGGAACCTTAAACCTCCCACAAATCTGAGCTTCCCGGATCAGTACGTCATCCAACGCAACCCTGTATGTGTTTGTGGGTTTGTTGAAGGACGCGGAGCGGGAGGACAATGACGTCGAGAAGGAGCAGCAGAAGGACGAACTTACTCCGACGCGCCGCCACCAGCTATGTCGAAAGTTACATGATAAGCGCAATGTCGGGGAGATGGTCTTAACGAATCCCACCATGGCGGAACAAATATCGAAACCGAGGGCGAAATATCGAAAGTTACATGATAACTATAAATCCATGAACCAAGAGCGAAATATGGGATCTGATAGAGTTGCTTTTCTTACTGTTCTGAAGGGGCCCCCAAAGACGACGGTGTGTGTGTGTTTTGCACATGCATCTGAATTTTACTAGTGATTAGTGGATGGACCACCGGTTTGTGTGGGTCCGGGACAAGATGGCAGGAAACGCAACGTATCTGGAGCAAAGCGACACCGTCAGAACTGAACCCAGCGTGCATTCTGGCCCTGCGTCTAGGCGGTGTTGATGTTTGGTGCCGGGCAGCTGGGGTGGAGAGTGGAGAGAGACAGAGACACTGACACGACGGATCTCTTCTCCCGTTCACGTGCCCACTGGCCTGGGTTTCCGCGGCTCGCCACCGTTCGTTGTTGGGTTGCAGCTGGCGGTGACGAAGACGGAGACGAGACCCCGTCCATAATTTTACCGCCGGAGCTAGGTAGGTGTGGATAGCGCAGTCGCCCGTGAGGCCGTGGGCGGCGGAGGTCGCCTGCCTGGAAGTATCAGCAGCGACACGCACAACGGCAAGCAGGGATGGGCTCATCTTCATCTTCATCTTCTTCGTGGGTCCAACCAAGTAAACAAGCAGGCCGAGCCAGAGTTGTTGTTTGTCATCTCTTGCTTGGTTGAAACGGCGTGGAAGGAACGTGCTCGCCTCGCCACCTGCTGGCTGGATCACGACGCAACCCGGCTGACGAGGTGCACCGGGGCCTATCTGCTGCAAGAGTGCGCCGCGAGGTGTGTCTGTCAGCCAACGCGCCTTGAGTTGAGTGAGGATGAAACAGTCAGTAGCTGCCGTGCGTTGTTTCGGGAGGAGAGTCAGCTCAAGCAATTCATTCTTGTTCAACACATCTACAATTCAGAAACGTCGCAAACAATTGCTTCTAGGGAAGGCTGAGGACCTTGGTTTGCACATTGAGTAGAGACAACGGAGATGTCACCCTTGGGTAACCTAAAGCAATGATAGCAACTACATATGTGCATTCATAAAAAAATGTCGCATAGAAAATAAAATGCGAGATAACTTATAATTGGAATTTTTTATAAAAAAATCTCTTATAAATCCTAAGGTTGAGTGCATAAATTTTTATTTATTTATTTGGTATAGGTTGCATGCACATGCAACATTAATGGTAGCATGTGCATGAAAAATTAATGAAAAAGGGTTTCTACATGGCGGACCTACTTGATGATGTGGATAGCTTGCATGTTAAGATAAATAGATTAGTGGGGATGAACTATTTAGGTATTATAGATTAAATAATACTCCTAGATCATAGTTCGATTTTATAGATAAAACCATAAGACACTAAAGTTGTGAATATTAATGTTAAGTTTATTTTAAAACGTTGCAGTTCTTAAACTGAACCTGACAATCTCACATGAGCTCGGGTAAACAGTGAAATCGGAAAAATGGAAAACAAAACTGTTTTCTTTTTGTAAACATTAGAAAAGTTTTGGACGTGTGCCAAGCATTGATTTTTTTCACACCTTCATAAATGTGATTTTATTCCGAAATTTTGCACAAATGTGAAACTTTTCTCGATGTTTGTCATGAAAAAAATTCTGATTTTTTTTCATTTTATTTTGATTTAATGTTCACAAAGTGTTCATGTGAGCTTGAGCTCAAATATCACTTTTGCTAGCTAAATTATCTCTTTCATTAGTTCAATAGCGCCATCTTTGGCTCGTTTTATCTCATGGTAAAAATTGTATTCCCCATATTGTGGTTTTCGATAAATAAAGTTTTATTTCACCCCATCCCCCTAAAAAAACTAGAGTAATATATTAAACGTTTGTGAATATGTTAACGTGTTCATGAATGGCGATAGGAAGTTCGGGCATTCCACTATGTGCCCATTGAACGCTCGTCTTGGTGAAAGATATCAAAATAATGTTACAATTATATAGTGCACATGTTTTAATGTAATAATATTTAAAACATAAATAATATATGTTCAATAAGTTTTTCAAATTCATCAATCCCAGATTCAATCATGCTACTCAAAAACGTTCTTCACCTCAAGCTTAAACTTCTTCATTGACACACGTTGTTCATTCAAATGTTGTGTCTTTTCAGCTGGAGCTGCATTTCAATAATTCACCAATGTGAAGGGTTTGTACTCCGTTGTTTGGTACAACACTGCGGAGCGTTCGGACTATACACCGACATGATCATCAAATTACAATATCGGGTGAACCAATGGATAACAGCTAGGTTTGTGTTTTATTTTCAAATGCTCACAGAGTCCTCTAGGAAACTTAAGACATGGAGTAAACCGGACAACCTAAGCTATTAATTTAATGAAAACCTCCTTGCCTGCTAAGGATATAGTTCTCTCTATCCATCATATGACCTATCGTTACTTTGAATAACATCAGGCTATCATCTATACAAATAAGAAATTGTTAACAGGCGGAGCTCGTGTCACTTAGATTCCAACAATTCAAGATTACTGGTTTAAGTTATTTAAGAGGTACAAAAGATCCTCCACTACCAACAATAAAAGGTACGGAGATACTGGGCCTCCCTGATGAATTCCCCTTCTAGGTTTGAACTTTTCTGATTTATTTTCATAAAAAATCGAGTATGATACAAAGTTAACCAACTGTATGACAATGTCAATCCACCTCAAAGAAAACACCACCTTTATCACTATAGTTCTCAAATTATCCCATTTAACCTCTACATATGCTTTCATGTCTAATTTAAGTGCACACTGGCGATGCTTTACCGCCTTATTGTGTTTCATAAATAAAGGCATTCATATCCAACAAAATATTATTATCAATAATTAGAGGGCCCAGGACAAAAGCACACAGTTTCATCGATAACTTTTGAACGTACTAATTTTAGATGGATGGCGATTACTATAGAAGCTTTTGTATAGGACATTTACACAAGATTATTATTTGATGGACCTTTATCAGCAAAGACAGAAAGTGCATAGTTAATGTTTTCGAGGGTCTTCTTTCCTTCAACAATTTTGTAGAAGGGCCGCAGTCATCTAAGCATCCCATACAATGCTTCTAAAAAAGTGGATTGAAAATCCATCTTAAATAAGTGATATTTTAACGAATGGGTTTGTTTCTATTTGGCGATTGTGTACGGTTCTACTTCTAACCCACCCAACCCAGCTAGAGCAATGCTACATCCACGAGGTATTACGTGGTGTTTACGGACTCATCCTTGTTTGGCAGGCTGTGGTTGGATCAAAAAAAAAATTGATGGAAACAATTCATGTGGGGGAGTAAAAAAATTAAGGGAAGACCCGTGACAGTCGTCCCGTAATAACCCATTCGTTTAGCACTTTTGACCCAGCTATGCTTTGTGGGCTTGCGTTTTGGAAGACAGGCCGACAAAATTCCGAGGGAAGGAAATTGACTGAAAACGGAATTTGTAAGTCGATTTTTATTGTACTGCAGTTCTGTTGGGTCGTTGGATTAGTATCCAACGGCAGATCAAAAACTGCCTACCACAGAAATCGAAATTCAGTCGACTCATCCATAGTTGCTGCAAACTTCTATCCATAAGGATGGAAAAAAGGCTTTTTTATAGTTTTTATACTCAGTAATACACAATTGAACCAATCCAGTGGTGATCTCTGTGAATCACCGTGGCTGGCCGCCTGCCTGCCTGCCTCTACACAAAAGTCCCGGGTCCCGACCCTTCGCTACTCGCCAGGAGCTGCCGCCCTTCCAACCCTATGAAAACCAATCGTCTCTACAACAAACCGTCTTGGACGAGCGAGAAGAAAGAAATTAGCGTCACCATGGCTACATACAACCTAGCTCCTCCTTCAGGCCATCCTCAAGGCCTCCCTGAAGCCGATGCTGAAGCTGCTCTGCAACCCGGCCCCGCCCTTCTTCGCCAGCCCCAGCGACGGCTTCTGCATCATCGCCACGAACTCGTTGTAGTCTATGCGCCCGTCCTGCCAAACCCAACCAACCAACAAGAAACCATCAGCATTTCAGTGGTGATTGGTAAAAGAACTCCTAGATTTGAGCAGGACATTCAGATCATTATTCACACTAGTGGCGTACGTTGTCCTGGTCGACTTCTCTGATCATGTTGTCGAGGCTGAGGTCGTCGCCGCCGAGGCCGAACTCCTCGCAGGCCAGCTGCAGCTCGTCGGGGGTGATGTAGCCGCTGCCGTCCTTGTCAAAGTACTGGAACGCCGCGAACAGGTGGTCCTCCCGCTCCACCTTGTTCAGGTGCAGCGTCGCCGCGATGAACTCCCCGTAGTCGATCGTCCCGCTGTTGTCCACGTCCGCCTGCATTCATCCCATTTCATCATCAGTTTTCTCACTCGATCCATGTAGACTTATTTGAGCAGTTTTATTTAAACTTACAGCCTGCATGAGCGCGTAGATCTCGGACTCCTGGAGGTTGGCGCCGACCTTCTTGAGCCCAACCTTGAGCTCCTCGTACGTGATCTGCCCGCTGTTGTCCGAGTCGATCATCTTGAACATCTCCTTCAGGCCGGCGATCTCGTCCTCGGACAAGTTCTCGGCAATCACCTACACAGACACACACATACGCGTTAGGACGAGGTCAGTTTGGATGGTTTCCTAGTCTTGGTTGCTTCCATGACAGCATAAACTAAGCTCCAAATGGCAGGCGAGACCACTTGACTTGGTGGATGAGCACAAAGGCAAGATGACAATTTATTAGATGGACTGACATGAAAGTAAAAAATCATTTCAGGTCGGCAATGCTTCTTACTTACCCTGAGAGCCATCTTTTTCAGCTTGTTCATGGCCGAGAACTGCTTCATACGGGATAGAACGGCGGAATCCAAAGGCTTGTCAGGAGCCAGACCGCCAACCTGAACCCATGGATGCCCTGAGACAATGCGAAAAAAACAATCTTCAGCAACACAATTCACTAACCATTGATCATGGGCTGTACTATTACTGAGAGAACTAGTAGAATTTATTTGGTCATGTGATGAGAATGTTCAGGACTCACGTAGAACTTCGTGGGCGGTGAGTCTCTTCTTGGGGTCCCTGAGGAGCATTCTCCTCACGAGATCCTTGGCGCCTTCGGAGATGCTGGGCCATGGATCTGACTCGAAGTCGAGTTTCCCGTGTAGAACCTCTTCGAATATACCCTGCTCGTTCTCTGATAAACAGAAAAGAAAAGGCTATAATTAGTTCAAAAGGTAAAAAAGAAAATGTTTTTGTGTGTCAAAGAGCTTGAAATTGAACAGAAATCACACCTGCCCAGAATGGCGGCACACCGCACAACAGAATGTAGATGATCACGCCAGCACTCCAGACGTCTGCCTCGGGGCCATATTTCTTCTTCAGGACTTCCGGCGCGACATAGTAGGGGCTTCCGACAACGTCAGTGAATATTTGACCTGGAACAGTTAAGATCCACATTACTAGAGATTACAGTGGAGAATGTTTGAAATCTGATGGACAGGATGCAGACTGCAGGATGTTAAAGATGTGCAACCAAGCTGTTCATGGTTGAAGTTGAATGACAGATTTTTCAGAAGAAGATAAAAAGATGTTGGGGCTTTCACCACAATGCATTGCAAAAATCCAGTATGCTAGAATCAATCAAAGGGTCATTTCCAGCAACATGGTCACATCAATCAGTCTAGATGGGATACGAGCATGTGACTGCATTATGGATCAAATCAAGGAATACAGAACCATGGCAGCAAAATGCCAAATCATATATTTTATCTTGCCCATTTAGATGCACAGCAATTCCCTGAATGAATGGTACTCCTACTTACTGTTTTCGTGTTTAATTTTCTGAAAATAAATACGAACATATGCAAGTGTTTACTTTTCAGAAGAAAAAATTGAAGATTGATGAACCAGTTTCAGTACCAGAATTGTGGTTGCGCCGAGAGATGAAGCAAATCAACTCACCAGGGCGGAAGAAGACGGAGAGACCAAAGTCGATGGTCTTGAGGGCGGCCTCCTCCGTCTGATCGACGAAGAGGAAGTTCTCGGGCTTGAGGTCCCGGTGCATGACGCCCATGGAGTGGCAGACCTCGACGACGCCGACGATGACCCTGGCGAGCTCGGCGGCCTTGCGCTCGGTGTAGTGGCCCTTCTGCACGATCCTGTCGAAGAGCTCGCCGCCGGCGCAGAGCTCCATGACGAGGTGCACGGCGACGGCGTCCTCGTAGGCGCCCCGGATGGAGATGACGTTGGGGTGGCCCGCGAGGTGGTACATTATCTGGATCTCCCGGCGCACGTCCTCCACGTCGTCGTCGGTGACGAGCTTGCGCTTGAGAATGGACTTGCAGGCCAACTCCTTGCCGGAGCTCCGCTCCACGCAGAGGTAGGTGGTGCCGAACTGGCCCTGCCCGAGCCGCCGCCCCAGGCTGTACTTCTCCTTGACGCTCTCCGTCTTGCGCTTGAGCACGGAGCCGACCAGCAGGCCGGCGCTCGACACGCGCTTCACCGGCGGGACCTTGGGCCTGTGCGGCGGCCTGGGCGCGGCGGCCGCGTCGCCGCCGGAGCTGCTGCTGGACGAGTCCGTGCCCGCCTTGGCGTCCTGCTCTTTGGGGGCAACCGCGGCCGGCTTGGCCCTGGCGGACTCCTCCGGCTTGGTGCTTGCGATCTTGACGGGCTCCGGCGCCTTGCTTACGCTCTGGGCGGTCAACGGCGGCGTGCGGTCCGCGACGGCGCCATTGGGGTCAGGCAGGGCGTCGCCGTCGGGGCGCCTGGTCCAGAGCACAGTGGAGACGGAGTGGAAGAAGCCGTTCTTGCCGATGCTGGGGCCGACGCAGGTGTTGCCCATCGCTGCCGGACGAGGACCCCTCGTCCGTCGGGAATCGGCGAGTCTTTATCGACCGCCGGGCCGGGCCGGGACAGGACAAGCCAACCACTCCCGCCCCTTGGCGGATCCAAGGACCAGCACGCACGAGGGCTCTCTGCGTGCTCTGCGGCGGCGCACCGGGGTCGGTCAGATCACGCTCCGGGATGTCGGCCACGCGCGCACCGAGGAAAGGGAAGGGAAGGGAAGGAAAGCAGAGGAGGATTACCTTCCAAGCGGGCGGCAGGAGATCGGCGGCGAATGAATTGCGGGAAAAGTGTTACTAGCAGAATCGATTAGTCAACGCTTTCCATCCTCCGGGTACTGGAACGGCGACGCAGAATGCCATGATCTATCTATCTCTCTGACGCTCCTTGCGCCGGGATTTAGTAAACGGTGAGGATGGTTGGTGGGCCTTGGTGCTCAGCCGGCGGCAGGTAACAAGAAAGCAGGTGGGTGGGACTGGGGAGAAGAAGGAAGAGAAGCGGTCAAAGGCGAATGAATGCTGATGCACCAAGCCAAATTGCTCAAGCAAAGGTGATGAGAGAGAGAGAGAGACTGGTTCTAGGACGAAGAAACCGCACCCGCGTCAAGAAACAAAACCCTCGACGAACGAACTGCTGGGACGGGCCCCTGGCCCCCGGCGATAACTATATTGCCGTGAAGAAGAGAAGGAAGGAAGACGAGGCCCCGCGAGGAACCGTGGGTGTATCTAAGACCCAAGGAAGGACAAGACTGGACAAAAAATTAATGGGATAGCAGCAGTACGTGACGGGAGGTATGTGTGTCTGAACAAAAAGATAGGATATCCACCCACGGGCAGGGGCAGGAGAAGATGGTGGGGGTTGCAGTTAAGACTTGTTAAGAGGCAATGATTAGCGAGCTGCTACTACTTATATGTGACCTCGACATGGCACCTCACGGCACGGAGAAGAGGGGGCGAAGTGGGGGGGTGCGAGGACAAGATCGCTAACTCCATGGATAGATATATAATTTCCCGTGCCGTTTTGCTTCCTTGCTGCTGGGCGTGGGCGGAGTGCCTAAACCGCTACGCTAGCGCGGAGAAAGAAAGCGCGTGCTGCTGGCCGACCCCGACCAGGTCGTGCCGCGCTCCCATGCCAAAGTCCAAAAAACATCATCGCCATCTCTCTCTACAGGCGGAAAGGGCGGCCCCTCCCTTGTACCCGTCGTCCCGCTTGCACATCTCCTGCTTTCTTTCTTTCCCCACGTAAAAAAAAAAAGAGTCAAGCATCTCCTCTCCTGTCTCTGACGGGATCGCGACCTACGTGGCCTGGCATGCTATGCTACTAGTACGTGATCCTAAATTCAACGGACGGCTGCTGAATGCCTCTTTTTTCCCGGAGAACCGGTCAAGCAGATGGGGGAGAAAACCTGTCGCTTTCTCCCATGGAAATAGATAAGACAGTCTGTCTGGGTATGAAACGGAACAACAGCTAGCTCATAAGGACGGACGGACGGGCACAGTAAACAAACACGGTGCCTACGCGTTGACAGACGAAGCGAAACATCCAGGAAGCACGCTCGCTCCAGTGCTCTTCCAAAACTAGTTGGGAGTCAAGACAAAAAAAACAATAGTAATACAACAGTAGTAGTAAACACTTGCTCTACCAGGCATATAGTATAACGGACGCATACAAGGAAGAAAAAAATAACATACGGCAGGTTATAGGAGACAAAATTACACCTGGAGATACACTCTTCGTTTCTTCTATTTTACAACCCCAAGAGCACAAGCATACTAGTACAATATAATGCCACCCGGGCCAATGACCAAGCAAGAAAATGTAATTGAGTGGCTACTCTACACTGACTCACCTTGAGTTTTGCATGATAGCCTCCAGATTCATATATTTGCTGTGGGTGGGACACCTTCGTTGCTGGAAAATTTTCTATCACCATACGAATCATCCATCGCCCTAGTTTATTCTCCAGCTCCAAAGCTCCCATATCCAGATGAGCATCCCGAACGGTACACCATCGAAAACTGAAACCATGTAACGCAAAACTGAACAGAGAGGCTATTTTTTCCTCTGTGTCCTCTTGGGCTTGATGATCCGCCTGTTGGACTTGTCGCCGCCCATACTGCCCAATGAGAAGTTCCCCGCCTGAAACTCTAGGCTACCACCAGTTGGGAACTGCGGGTTCTGCTGTGCGGCGCTTTGTTGACCGCCAAACTGGAAAGTTCCGGCAGGCTGGGCAGCCTGAGCACCAAATACTGGAGCTGCGGGTGAACTGGCTGGCTGCCCAAATACAGGAGCAGCGGATGAACTAGCTGGCTGCCCAAATACCGAAGAACCAAACACCGGTGCAGACACTTGCTGGGGTGCTGCTGGGTTAGTGTCATCAGCCATGCTGTCTTCCATACTCATCTGATCATTTGCAGGAGATCCCATTCCGAATCCCGTGTTGGCATTTGTAGTCCCAAATGCAGGCTGTGGTGTAGACAGATTCATGCTTGCGCTTGCCGAGCTAAACGAAAACACTGGAGGAGCTTGCGATGAGAAAGCTGGAGCTGACTGTGCTCCAAATGAAAAGCCACCCCCTGAAGATGCTGATTGGCCAAAGGTAAACGTGCTGGGAGAGGATGAAGCTGAACCAAAAGGGTTGCTGAAAGCGGCAGATGATGAAGTCGTGGAGCTACTGCTGAACATACTTGTACTAGCCACTGTTAGGGATGAGCCAGCAGCAGAAGAGCTAGGTGATGAAAATGCAAACCCACTTCCAGATCCTGAGAAGGCAGCTCCAGATCCAAATGATGAATTGCCAAACAGAGGCCCAGAAGAGGAAGTTGTCACCCCAAAAGACACAGTCCCAGGTCCAGACGAGGAAGGCGTCGCTCCAAAAGAAACAGTCCCAGGTCCAGATGAGGAAGGCGTCGCTCCAAAAGACACAGTTCCGGGCGCAGATGATGAAACCCCTGCTCCAAAAGAAAAGAGACCAGGGCCAGATGAGGAAGCTCCTGCTGCAGTAGAAACACTCCCTGGACCTGATGAGAAAGTCCCCGCTCCAAAAGATACGGTACCAGGACCAGATGAAGATGCTCCCGCTCCAAACAACATGGCCCCAGGGGCAGATGAGGAAGCTCCCACTCCGAAAGAGACAGTGCCAGGCCCTGATGAAGAAGCTGCAGTTCCAGCAGCCACGGTGGGGAATGAAGAACTAAACTGTGTGGCTGAACTCTGCGACGGCTGTGACATTGTGCTCTGTGGCTGTGGCTGCTTGCTACCAAAGATCGTACTAGCAGCAGATGGCTGAGAGGCACTGGCACCAACAGTTGTGGTCAGACCAGTAGACTGAGCTGGAGAGCTGAATCCAAATATGCTGTTTCCTGAGCTCGAGAATGCAAACGCTGCCGTTGAAGCAGGCTGGACACCAGGTGCTGTTGGCAGAGTAGTAGACGGTGTAGAATTAGTTGAGGTTATTCCAGCGCTTAAGGATGCAGCAGGAGAAGACGAAAATGTTGCAGCGCTCGAGAAACTAGAAGAGGATGTGACTGGAGAACTCGAAAAGATTGTGGTATTTGATGAGAAAACAGGCGCAGTATTCAGATTTGATGATGTCTTGCTGGCTGAGTCTGGGGCTACAGATTTGGCTTCAGCTGTAGTACCCACAGTACCGAAGAGTGGAGTGCTAGCTGGCTTTGTCTCTGTAGATGTGCTCTCTGATTTAGGTGCTGCTACCATTGAAGTGCTGGAGCCAAAATTGATGGTTGGAAATGCAGGAAGCGAAGACGAAATGGGTGAGCTGCTACTGGATACAGCGAAGCCAACAGTGGTAGTAAATGGAGATGAGCTGACATTAAGCTTATCAGCCGGGGGGACATTTGATAACTTTGGTGGTGATGTGTGCGACAAGCCATTGCTCAGGCTTGGTGAAGTAGATGCAGCAGAAGCAAAATGGAAAGGTGGAATCAATGTTTGTGCAGCCGATGGTAACACCTTGTCGGATGATTTATTGATGTCTCCTGTTCTTTCCCTTCCGTTGTCTCTCTCTAAACTAGGGCCGTCCAACGATATGGGCTTGGTAACACTGGAAACATAAATAGCATAATACGTTAGCACATACTCCAAACTATAAAATGCAACTGTCTGAAAAAATACCTTCACAAATAAATAAATAAAATAACTGAGTATGCAACCAAATAACTGAGGAAAAAAGGAGTGCAAAGAGAATCACCTCTCCCCAAGTCTTCCTTTGGTTTTTACACCAGCAGTTGTTGATGTTTCCAGATCTGATGTACTGGATGGTTTGGCACCAAACATAAAAGGTGAAGCACTGGTCTGTTTATCATCTTTATTTGAAGTGAGTGGAACTGCTGAAACAGTAGCCCCAGGATGGTCCGCAGGAGGTACATGTGGAAATGTAAAACCGATGTTGTTATTTCCGGACACATTGGAGGTCGCCTTCTTTTCAGTATCACTGGACGAAAACAAGCCTGGTGCAGAGCCATTATTTGATGTGGATGTTCTAGGCTGTTTGCTAACTGAAGAATTGATAACATTCTCCTTCGATGAGGTTGACTCAACTTTCTGCTCGAATTTAACATGTTGGACTTTCCGCTCCTTACTCTTTGAATCAAAATTCTGCTCAGTTGTCTTCACCTCTGTCTCAAATTTCGAATTCTTTGACAGAATAGGGGCTTCCTGATCATCATCGAACTCAGATAAATCCTATAAACAAAAAAGGTAAATATTACCCTCAGATCAAAAGTGCATATATGACTAGTTTACACTGAGTTTATTTCTCCCATACCTCAAAAACAGCCATTTTAAAGCCTGGTTTTCGTGATGCAGTAGCAGAATCCAAATTTCCCGAAATGGCAGGCTTATTAAGAACAGCAACATGGTCAGACTTAATGTGTTTGTTACCTAAATCCGGAAACATATTGGAGTGAGCTTTTGATGATCCATCTTTCATCAGTGTATCTTTATTCAATGTAGAACCATTCAGATCTGAATCATGGAGACGCTTAATTCCATCCAAATCTTGAAATTGCAGGGAACTACTGGGGTCATTTACACCCGTTGGCCCATTGGACATGGATTGGCTTGGTTTCCCAGCAACAGATTGTTGCCCAGACTCTTTGCCTTTTGGTGACGGAGCTATTATGTTAAGCTGCTCAAATATCTTCTCAGCCATCTTGTTTGGTTGAGATGGGACAGGAGGAACATTATCACTAGAGGATATACCATCTTCACTGTTTCTCAGTCTTCCTACAGTCCGCGGAAATTTACCAGACTCAAGCAATAGTCTTTTCGAACTAGGAGATTCCTGAGGTGGTGAACTGCCTTCGGCAAAATCTGAACCAATTGTACGGCTAGGAAGAAAGTTTCCCCGAGCACCTCTGAAGGGAGACATCATATTCGACTTCTGACGAATCCTGCGTATGGGGCCGGTAGATCCCAGTTCATTTTCGAACTCAGTGCCTCTTCGTTTCAACACCTGTTAGGAAGACTGATGATTTAGAAAAGCTCCGGCAGATATAATCCAGACCAGGCAGAATATGATGGAGAATGCTCCCCACTATGTTAAACTTAAATATACACTGCAGTATGTAGCTTATTTCAGATACAGAAATCTTCTGCCAATTACCTGCCTGCCGTCAGCAGTCAAACTTGGGGTCCGTGCGTGAGATAATGAAAATGGTGAAACATTCATATCACCGGAAGAGCTCGGACCCTGCTAAGAATAAATAAATATTTATTGCAAAGTGCAAACAACTAACAAAGTTTCGCAGTTGAGTAAATCACTCAACTTAATACTCCCTCCGTTCCAAAATAAGTGTCACAAATCTATCTAGATATAGATGTATCTAGATGTAAACTAAGTCTAGATACATACATACTTAAACAAATCTACGACACTTATTTTAAGACGGAGGGAGTAGTGAATAGAGAGAAAATTCAAGGACCATAGAAGGACAAGAGCCTGTCATGTGGAGTACATATGAATATATATAACCATGAGAAGGAAAGAGAATGATGTTGCAGTAGATAAAACTACCTTGAAAAATGGAGAGCGGGACATTCTACATATCGCTGACCGCCCACGTAATCCTGGAGCCATATAGCCATTCACAGGAAGTCCAGAGTTTTCATTTTTAACTTCATTCACCTCTTGAACAAGTGGTACTCCAGAAGTCCTATAATAGCCAGAGTTGCTTGCTTCCGCTTTGTTACCAAGAAATAGTTGGCTCCGTAAAGTACCGTGTTGGGGTTCTCTCGAATAACGGGAGCTCATATATTGTTTCGCAAGGTCCGCAGGGGAGTTACCACCACGAGTAGGAACCTGCAAATGAATACAAATTATATTAAACAGGAAACTGAAACTCTAACCAAGATTAATGGAAGTACAGCTATATTTGCTTGCTTCTTCCTAACTTACACTGAAGAACTTAGTTGCCAAGTGTACTGTATTAGACAGGCAAAGTAAGGAAATTAAAAGGTAGCATCCATACTGCAGGTAAGAACTTTGAACTAATTAACCGCACATTTGTGCACGTAATATTGTATAAGTGACGCAAAAGAGATCCGGACAGACACAAAAACTTAGCTAAATCTAAACAACTGAGACCACATCACATGTCAAATCGATGTTTTAGTCCAAGTTCACAGGGATAATTCTGCAACCATCTACCTATACATATTCAAGTTTGACCTAGCACAGTCAAGTGAGAATCATCACTAACCTGACCTTGGAAATCACTTTGACAACATTCTAAACAAATCACTACTAACAACATACACTTCATGGAACTTGCCAGAAATGTCCACATGATCCTTACCAGCACATTGATAAAAATCAATTCATCAACCTACGTTCATGGCCTTAACATTAACATAAAAGGAAATTACACGAGCAAAGTAACTCCTTACATTAGCAAGCGGAGAATGATCTATAGCCATCCCATGAGATGTGGAGCCTCCTACTCCATCGATTCTGGTTCTTGTTTCGTTCTTGTCCTCATGGTGGTCCGCTTGTGCAGACAAATCAGGCTCTACAGTTCTTGCACGCAGTAAGTCGGTGAGACGATCAAACTCAACCCTGCACAGAAGAATCAAACCGTCATGAACAAGTTTGAAAGCAGTGGGGACAAAAGAGGCAATGTTCCAGTGGACATCAGGTGCTAATAATGCTCAAACCAAAATAATGGAACTAGAAACAAAACATTGCACATAAAAATAAGAGAAATAACTTGGATTAATATATATATATATATATTGTGGTCTTAAGCAAGCAAGTTCAACATCAAAAGGCCATACACCATCCATTATACTAGGGGCTAAAACAATTTACATATTTTGATACTTAACAAGAGAGAAATAACTAGCAGGACACAGAAAGTTCAAGAACTAAAAAAATTGCAGATACTTTCCTGGTGAATGTTTTCCGCATTAACAAATGCTCTACTTCAGATAATGCTTTGTCACCCGGTGTACCAATGGGGTCCTTCCCTTTCGCAGTTAAACCCTGCATAAAAATTTCAAACAGCCCCTGGTCAGAACAACAGGGAACTATCTTAAACAGGTAATTGCTGATTGAAACTTACAGGAGCATGTGTTGCCGCCTCAGGCAAATCTTGTTGAGGTTCAGCATCTCCACCTGCCCACATGAAACGGACATCTGATTCATAAGTGCAGTTCAAGAATATAATTGATAAAATTATTATGCAATCACAGCTAGATCTTCAATTAGCTAGCAAAAAACAAAAACCGCAAACTGGAAGAACATCTCTTGTGTTGTATTCTACCCAACCAAACATTCAGTCCCAATAGGTCACACTCCACTCGTATACCAATTAATCAGCTTAAGAACATCAATGGTGGCGCACAGGATAATTCATCCCAAAGTTCCCCAGCGTTACCAATTTCAAGCACCTGCCCCTAGTCCTTGTGTTATCTTTTCACAACCCAATGCAAAGCCATGCGCTACCAGTACATCCATATCAGACACAAATTACGCCTTTAAACATAAAGCAAGGTGAAACTCTAGAGAGGGCTCCAGCAAACACCCATTTTCGCAATGAAATCGGTGCTGCTTGCCAGCAATAACACAGGTGGGGTCAAAATTACCGTAACAGAAAGCAGGCACTCGGCAATCTAAGCTAAACCCTAGCATGCCCGGGGGGGCATGCCGAAACCCTAGCTTCCAGGCCAGGGACCGAAACCGCGAACCCGCGCGAGCAAACACCAATCTAAAGGGGGTTGGGGGGAGGGTATGGTACAGGAAGCATAGGCTCACCGGGAGGAGGGGACGCAGGGGGCTGCGCCGTGGAAGGCGTAGCAGGCGCGGGGAACGCGAAGCGCTTGCGGAAGACCGAGGAGAAGAGCCGCGCGGCGCCGCCCGCGATGAGGCGCGAGGCTGGGTCGACGAGGCGGGACACCCAGCCGTCGCCGCCGGGGCCCTGGATGCTGGCGGTGGCGGCGGACGCGGCGGCGGCGAGGCGGTGCGCGGCGGCGGCGGCGGGCGGGCGGTCGTAGGGGGTGGAGGCGGACGCGCGGGGGCCAGGGCGGCGCCGGATCTTCCCGCCGGCGCCGGCGTACGAGCTCTGCTCCATGGGGGCGGGCGCGGGCGCGGGGAACGGGGGCAGGAAGGGGGCGCGGCGGGGAGGAGGCGGGCGCAGCGCGGGCGTCGTGTGGGGGGAAAAAGGGGGAGGGGGCGGTGGCCTAGGGCTGCTTCGTGCGAGAGGCCCGCGTGGTTCGCAGCCTCCTGTTTTTTTTTTTTTCTCTTCCTGTGGTTTTCTTTCTTTCCTTTTCGTGCTGCCAGTGCCAGGCGTGGGCTGGCTAGGTGCGTTTCCTTCCGTACGCGCGTGGCCCGTTTAACGTTGGCTCCGGTTCGTTAAGAGCCGTTGTTAGGCTCAAGCGTGACGTGTACGGGCGAGGGGTTTAAATTTCGAACCACCGATGGACTGGATAGATGTTTTTTTATTTTTTCGATTTGAAATCATGGATCGGTGGATTTTTGGCTGCTAGGAGGCTTGACGACGGGGGTGTTGTTGTGATCGGGTGACACGTGATGATGATGTGGCAGCGGCTCGGCGCACGTGGGATGGTCTCGCCACGAACCGCTAGACAGAGCGTGCAGTTTGGAGACGTATGAACAAAGTGTTTTAGAGCATCTCCAGCCGTTCGCCCCCTAAGGCGTTTTGCGGCGCTATTTTTAACGCCGCTTGGGGGTCATTCGGCGATGATAGCGGTTTGGGGGGCCGGCTACCCAGCCGCGGCCTCAAGATATCCTTCAAGTTCGCCAAATTTCGTCAAATATGAAGTAATGGGCCAAACCAAGTAAACTTCGACCAACTTCGACCGATTTCATTAAAGTTCGGGCATATTTTACATAAACGATAAAAAATAAAACGAAAACTAGCCTAGGACTGGAACAAGAAGGCGTAGAGGGCGTCCATGGACGTCTCCTGGGCGCCTCCTCCAGCAGTACCGCCGGCGGCGCCATCGTCGTCGTCGCCGCCATCCTTTGGCTCCGGCTTGATGCCGGCCTGCGCGCCACAGGTCCCGCCACCGAGCGGCCCCTTTCTCCTGCGCAGCGGCACCTCCTCCTCCTCGTCTGTGTCATCCAGCACGACGAGTGGCGGCGCTGGAGGCGTCCACCTGTTGCTGCCCGCGCAGCGTGACGACTTCTTCTTCACCGCCTCGGCCCTCGCCGCCTCGGCGAGGTCAAACACCTCATGCTGGCGGCGCACCTGCTCGACGAAGTAGTCATTCCTCGCCCACGCCAGCTGGGCGTCGAGCTCCTCGTCGTCGTCGGCGGCCGTCGGTGGAGGCGGAGGCGGGGCGACTTCCTTGCCCTTCTTCTTCCCGAGAATGGAGCCGAGAAAGCCACGGCGCTTTGGCTGCGGCGACGGGGTGCCGATGGTGACGCCACGGCTGAGGCGACCGGAAGGCGCCGGGGTGGGCTCCTTCTTCACCTCCAGCTTCACCGGGGTGAAGAACTGCGACGACGAGAATGCCGGCCCCGATGAATTGGAGTCGGTGGAGCGCGAAGGCCGGCCGCCGGAGGAGGAAGAAGAGCCGCCGTCGTCGCGCGGCAGCGTCGCCCACATCGGCGTGGCGCGGCTGTAGGAGCGACGGGCGGCCCCGTAGCCTAGCGGTGGGTAATCGAGACGCGGCGTGTTGCCGTTCTCGATGTACCGCATCACGTACTCCAGCGTACGGCCCTGCGCGCTCCACCACCGGTGCCGCCCGTCGTGGTTGTTGCGACCAACAACCGGCGTCAGGCCGTTGGTGGAGGCGAAGGCCTGGGCTCGCCGGGAGGTGAAGTATGCCTCCCAGGGCGGCGTGTTGTTGGGCGCGTTATCGGGGTTGGCGCGCTCTTCCTCCGTCATCGTAGCCCGAACTGCTTCCACCTCCCGGCGAAACGCGCTGGTGCCCACCAGAGGAACTGGAGGCACCGGCACCCCGCCGGCGGATAGCACCCACGCGTGGGGTGGCCTGGTGTCCGGCGGGCATGGGTAGCCGGCCTGCGCGAGGAGGAGCGCCTCCATCTGCGACAGGTTGCGGCTCCTGAAGCCGTTGCGGGCGAGGTTGTCGTCGGCCATGGCGATCGAGGAGAGCTCGAGGAGGGAAGGCGAGAAAGAGAGGAGAGATCGAGATGAGGATGCGTGGCTAGAGCGCCCCGGCGAGCCCCTTTTTATAGCGGGGAAGAACGCGAACAGACAGCGGGACACGCGCCACATTGATGCTCTCTGCGCCGATTGGACTCGTCACCGGCGCCGCATTGATTCGCTGCGGCGGCGGGAGGTGCGGGGAAGCCGAGGCGAGAGGATGAAGACGACGCGTGTTCACACGCCGCCAGGTGGGGCGCGGCGCGAGGCGCGCGCGAAATCGCGCGCACTTTCCATCCCTTCGCGCGCTTTCCTTTCATCCGGCGACCCCAAGCGACCCCCAGCGCGACGGGTTTGGCTTGGGTTCGCCGGACTCAATTTCGGCCCAATCCGGCGCTATTTGGGCTCTTGGGGGCGCGACTGGGCGATTTTCCTCCGCCCGGCGCTATTTTCGCCGTCTTGGGGGCCTCTTGGGGGCGCAGCTGGAGATGCTCTTAGATTTATTACTATGGAGAAAAAGGCGAAAGAGAATCTCATAAACATCTTTCAAACTTACAAGTATATCCACCCTAGTTGTTTTGTAAGCTGGCAACTCGTTTTATAAATCATACCTTTTATAAGCATGTATACAAATAAAATTTATCTAATTCGAAACGGAAGAAATACGTAAATTGCTAGCATGTCATTATCGAACTAGAGATGAGTGTTTTTTTTGCGGGTAGAACTAGAGATGAGCTTTCGATGCATGCATGTATGAAACGAAGAATATATATTCTCAAAGGCTTACGTAGGTTTCGTCATGTGATGGAAAGTTTAGTAGAATACCATTTTCAATTTGAAAGAGGATTGAAATCAACATATACGAGTTTTTTTAAGAATCTTAATGCATGACCATTACACTCGGATGGCATATGCTTTAGAGCATATCCAACAGTCATATTATAGGGCACCAAATTGGGGTGCCCTAAAGTTTTGGCTAGTATACAGTGATTTTTTGTGCACCAAAATGGTCCTGCGTTGTTGAAGTTTTGTTTTTAGGTAGTTGTTGAAGTTTTGTTTTGGGAAGCATGCTTTCCACTAAGTGACATGATCGATAGTTTCATTTCTCGTATCTTTATGAATGTGCCCATCCTGTAAATACCAACATCTCAAAAGTAGCAGGAGGATTTTAGCTCGCATGTCTTCGGTTCTCGTATCAAGTGGCACATGCAAATAGTTATTTCCGGTGACCCGGAAGGCTTCTTTCGCAGGTAAGTTCAAAGTCTCCCTTATGGGGACGTGGAGTATCTGGTCACGAGCACAGATGGACCTTTTATCTGCATCGTTGGTTCCTGTTTGTGGATCTGTGTCATCTGGTTTTATTGCTGAATACGCTCCGATGGTAAATGCATAGGATATTGGGATATTGTACGTGCGCAGCCTCGTCTACGGGCCAACATAACTGCCAGCTTCCATTACGGGGTGACGAAGCGCAGACGGCCGTCCAGTGGTTCTACCTGAGCCGTGGCTCGTAATGTTTCGACGGATATGGTCCATGGCACAGGAAAATGACTTTCCTTCGTGTGGGGGAGGAGGAGTTTAATTGCAGTTTGGTATGTTTTGCTTTCTGGCCACCACTGTCCGACATTGATCTCCATAAATTCTGACGGGCATAGAGTTTGGCAGAGAAGAGATAGGATGAGACCATCCCCGCCCATGGCATTCCTAATGAAGCCATAAATCTGTAGCCTTGTTTTTGCATATGCCTCGTTGTTCTTCCTGATTTGAGCCTGAACCTAATCTCTTCCGCACTAGATCCCTTTGATTGAGGAGGTGGCGGATAGCCAAATACCGATGGATCTCACGCCTCACGGTGAATGGAGCTGCATGCAGAGTGCAGACGCGGAGATCCTTTGGGGCTTGGTGGGAGAGTTCGCCACAGGATTCGAAGCTGTCAACCGGCAAGATGATTCCGCGGTAGACTAAGAAGTGCGTTATACACTAATGAAGTATTTGCCATTTTGATGTGTGTGCCATTTTGTTGGAATGAAAGTAATTGCATTAGGCTGAGGTTTGTTGTACTAATATTGTTTCTGCAACTAGATTAGTTGTTTGTAGAAGGTAGTAGAGCAAATGTTGAAAATCATTGACTGAACATGCGTACTAGGAAAGTTGCACTTGAGTTGTTCGTCATTATGTTAGGGATCCATTTTGGTTTACTATGGTAATTTACGGTTGCTATGTATCTAATTTCTCTTTGGAACATGGTCTCACATCAACAATTTTGCTGAGTAGTAAAGGGAAACTCTTGCAGGGTGAGCATTGCATCTGCTGCCCTAAGCAGGACACCATGGCGCCTGTCGCATCTAAGTTCAACATTTCGTGATCTCGTAACTGGTCGCAACCATGTTTATTCAATTCATAGTTTTGTACATTGAAACGACAATGTTTATGACCAAGAACAGTTGATTCAACATTTTATATATGATCTTGTTGAGCTAAATTGCATTATGTTTTCCCTCTCTCACCACTAGTTAGGCACTTACCCCCTTATCCAAACAGGGAATGCAAATATTTACCCGTGTATGATTTTGCAACTTTTTTCCATTCTTGCCAAGGAGATTAACAACAGAAAGCTTATCCCCTTGGTGCACATATTGGACAAAACCCACTACAGCAGATTGCATTAAGGAATAACCATGGTGGGCATTGATACTAACAACACCATGCACATTCTTGGAAATGAGTGCGGAAATGCCAAAAAAAAGATTAAACACCATGGCAGAAAATGAGTGCTGAAAGGAGCAACGAGCACACAAAAGAGAAAAATGGCTCCAGTGACAGGTTTAGCAAAAGCACCATGGTGATTCAATCTCCCTACAGGACGGCCGGCTTTGGTAGAAGTTTTTTTCTTTTTTCCTTTCAAGGGTCCAAAAGTTTGTAAAAGAAGGGTAGGCTTGAGAACGTGAAGGCCGGTGTTAAATATCACGGTCCAGTAGGAGAAAGAAACGGCCTAGAACATGCGGCAAGGTCTGTGCCATGTGGGCTTAACGGCGCATGCAGCATTAATTGTATCGCAGTTGTGTGGGCCAATATATCTCCTTTACTAGAATACCATAGATTATACGTGAGGAAATACTGAACCCAGAACTGATCTCGGAGAGAGCGGACAGCGTAGATATCAGGTGTATGTATGCTCATGTGCAGATAGGCATTTCCCCCTTATGGTGCACCTTAGCGCTCTTCTCCTAATGTAAGCGACAGGTTTGGAAGTAGTGGGGACAAAAAAGGTAATGTTTCAAAGGACATCATGTGCTAACAATGAAAACCAAAATAATGATACTAGAAACAAAAATTGCACATAAAAAATAAGAGAAATAACTTGGTTTAATATATATATTGTGGTCTTAAGCAAGCAAGTTGAACATAAAAAATCCATGCACCATCCATTATACTAGGGGATAAAACAATTTACATATTTTGATACTTAACAAGAGAGAAATAACTAGCAGAACACAGAAAGTTCAAGAACCAAAAATTTTGCATGTACTTTCCTGGTGAATGTTTTCTGCATTAACAAATGCTCTACTTCAGATAATGCTTTATTACCCGGTGTACCAATGGGTCCCTTCCCTTTCACCATTCCACCCACAGGAGTTAAACACGACAAAAAATTTCAAACAGACCCTGGTCAGAACAACAGGGAACTAACTTAAACAGGTTATTGCTCATTGACACTTACAGGAGCATGTGTTGCCGCCTCAGGAAAATCTTGTTGAAGTTCATCATCTCCACCTGCCCACATGAAACGGACATCTGATTCATAAGTGCAGTTAAATAATATACTTCCTTTATACTAGAGTTAAGACACTTATTTCAGAACGGAGGGAGTAATTGATAAAATTATTATGAAGTCACCGGTAGATCTTCAATTAGCTAGCAAAAAACAAAAACCACAAATCATGGAACTTGCCAAAAATGTTCACATTTCCATATGTGAACATTTCCATAAGTTCAAAGTCTCCCTTATGGTGCACCTTAGCGCCCTAACGTAAGCAACCGTGGTGTGGTATTCGTTTTCTTCCCCATTTAACATAAAATTTGCAAGTGGGATATGGTCAATGGTTCTCATGTACTTGTTCTTCTTGGTAGCTAGAGTGTTTATGGCGATCCCCCCCCCAAAAAAAAATCTCTCACCTTTTCTATAACCTTTTTGTTTTACATATGAAACCCCACAAACTAGAATCTTGGTAGTCCCTTGAGGAGCTCGACGTCCGAGAATTTGTCTGGCTTAGAGAGGGAACCAACTAATAAACACTCCTGACGAGGAACTCGTTATTCCTTTCGTAGTGCCAAGTGACCTGTATTTCTTCCTCAGAAATTGGGATGGGAATTGTGTATATCTCATCAGTATTAAAAGGATAAATGATGTGCCTTACAAGCTCCCCATTCCATTGTTTTCATGAGTTGATTGACCCAACGGAGTCTATATCATCCCACGTAAGTAACAACCATGGGACCTTCTTTCCTTGGTCTCCATTGGTCCCTTTTCGTATTTGTATACTCCTTCCATCACCCACATGCCAAATAAAACTTGTTTTCAGCGGTTGCAAGACATACGTAATTGATCTTAGTACTGGGTACGTGCCAGCCACGAAGACCGTGTCCAAGAGGTTACCATTTGGGTAGTACTTAGGTCTTAGGACTCTCACACACACATCCTTTAGCTTTTGGATAAGCCTCCACCCCTGTGTTGTGATCATGGCCTAGTGAAATAGATGAATGTCTCTTGACCCCATACATCCCGCTTTTTGCGGCTTCTTCAATCTTTAATGAGTCATCCAATGAACCTTCCTATGTCCCTCCTCATCTTTCAAAAAACTCTCTTATCATCCTCTCGTATTTCTTATATAACCCTTTGAACAACAGAAAATAAACTCCGAGTTGGGAAGAACTTGAATGACAGATTTAACACAAACTTCTTTGGTAGCAAAGGAGATGAACTTTGCCGACCAGTCATTGCACCTCTTGATGGATCCTTCCATTATCGGCTGGAAGTTATCATCTTTCATCATGAATGTGTGTTATACCAGGGGTGGCCCATACATGGCTTGGTTGAGCATCCCGATGGCCCTCGGAGCCCTCGTTGCACACCTCGGACGGTCTTCGTGAGGAGCATAGTTCCCTTCTTCCAGAAGCAACATCAACTTGAGGCACAAGTCTAGTACTCCATGTTACGCCTTAGTCATAGGTCAACACGACCTTGTAACCTTATGCCTCGATCCCCATATATAAGACGAGGTCGACGATAGTTTGAGGAATACTTACATCTAGCCATATATCTCAAGAGCATAAAGATAATTGTAACCCTTATTGCGAGGAGTTCATACACTCATGATCAAACCAAATTAGAAGTAGGGTTTTACCTCTACCATGAGGGCCCGAACCTGGATAAATCATCTGCGAGCTCTCCTCTCCGGTACTTCTGGCCCTCGACTAATCCATACTAGAGCTTCACCAACCTCCGGTATCTCCATGTCGGGATAGGAGTCCACATTCGGCGATATCACCTTCTATTGTCGATAATCCCATGTCCTCGCTTTCAAAATAAGTAGACTCCACTTCAAGGACACCCTCAGTTCCATATCTCATATCGGATGGGCACGAATCATTGAAAAGGAGGGATCACTTGCTAGTACCCAACAGATGAGTGATACATCTATGGATATGTGAAAACCCTCTTAATTGTGTATGCTTGGTCCATCGTCGCCTTTAATAAATCAAGGCGTCATCAGCAAATAAGAGGTTGGAGATACACTGGTTGTTTGTAACATTTGTATAGGTGTCGAACTTCCTTCCTCGATCTCTTTCTTTAGAAGGGTAACCATACTTTTAGCTACAAGCATCAAATGGAACGAACTAAAAGGATCACCTTAACGAAGCCCCCTCAAAGGCTTAAATGGTTACAACATGTCACCATTGCACCTAGAATATCCCACATAGCGTACACACTACATCATTCAATCAGTCCAAATTTTGTTGCAGCCAATCTTCAGAAGAACTCCCTCTATGAAGCCCCAATCCACCCCCGCCGTAGGCATTGTCAAGGTCAAGCTTGTACGCATAAATGGACTCCGATGCACCACGCCAGCACCTACACATGACGACCATTTTGCAACATGGTGGCAATCCACGCTCAAGGCGGCGACACCATTGAACCCGCAAGGGCCTCTCCTCAATCATATTGTCATATTGCTAGGTGCATGGCTGATTTGGAAGCACCGAAACAACACGGCGTCCGATGGGCAAACCCCCTCCCTACTCAGGCTACTAGAGCTTACCACTAGCGAGGCGCGCACTTCGTATTGGCGGGAAACCGTGGCTTGGCCAACATTCTTCCAAAGTAGTCCGCATGTGGAATGCGTAGTAGCTCCCCCTCCCCTCGTTTGTTCCTCTCTCTCTCTCTCTCCGCCTTCATTGCTCGCTCTCGAGATTGTAATCGTGGCACCTTGTTCTTATCTCTCACTCCTTTGCGTATTCGCGAAAAATGGTTGTTGATTAATGCCCCACTGAAGACACATACTTACAATGAGGATATGAGAGGTGTGATGGTAGATGCTCTAAGGAGGGCTTGTCACTATTGGATGACCGCATGGTGAACATCGCGCCATTTCTTGTCACATATGGTTGTCGATTAATGCCCAGTAGAGACACACACTTAACATTTTGTTTGTGCATAGCCGCGTAATAAAAATGGTTGTGTGCATCCTTGGATGCAAAGACCGGGGATCAAAACTCCTTTAAAAAAGACAATTCTTAGTCACCAAAGATAACCAAATCATGAAAGTTGGACCCCCCAACGCTATCTTCTTCTCTGCCTGGGTGAACAGCAACCCACGACAGGCCCTCCACGGATGGACCGCCCTTGTAAGGCCAGCTATCGCAGGATGAATGCGGCAGTGGCAGTGGCAGTGGCCCCAACCATTCATCCAAACGCCCATGATTCGTCGAAAGCGACCACCGAATCCAACTACACATGTAGAACACACACGCACAACCAGAAATGCGGCACTTAGAAACTGGCAGCAATTCTGAATGAAACGGGCTTAATCCAACACATGCCCTGTCACTGAGGGATACTAGAAGTGGGATTCAGAGAGTTCTTTTGCAGGTACAGTGGTACACACATATCCGTGCCATGGTCGTGGCATGCTCATTGCAACTACAGAGGCTTCGGTTCAGAGCTGATGGCGACTGGCGCGATGAACCCGATGCTGAACCCGAACGAGATGCAGGTCAGCTCCTCGTTCTTGTCTCCCAGCAGCTTCATCTGGAGACTGTAAGAACCCTGAAGCAAACATCACAATAACACAAAGCGTCAGGATGTGAGGTCTTAAGGAGTGCCGAGACAGCCTACTCATTCTCTCTGTCTGTCCCAGGAGTACAAGGAAAATTGTCTAGACAAGTTCAGCACCAAAACTGAATGTGCACTGGAGGTATGCTTACCGGTGGGGTCAAAGATGGCAAAGTCTGTTCACTGGATACGACGAATTCGCCGGTTACGGGGCAAGGAGTCCCAGCACATAAGTCATGAGTCTCTGAATCGACATGGAAAAAGAAGTACCACACATCTACCACCAGCTTCCCTTTAGCGATGGTTTTATCTGTCAGGTGTAAACAGTAGTAAACATGTCTCAGGAGGATTCTGAGGAACTAGCAAAAAAACATTCAAGTTGGTAGAAAACACTCATTAATAAGTAAAATAGTCCCTCCGTTCCAAATTAGATGACTTCCATTTGTACACATGTTAACAAATGGAAGTCATCTAATTTGGAACAGAGCGAGTATATAGTAGACCGCGTGTGTGCGTGCACACACACTACTAAGAAGCAGATCCAGAATGTACTACTAAGAAGTAAGATGACCCAACAGATAAAAAGAATCTACACTTCAACAGAAACTCTGCCAGATCCACATCCTACTAATTTCAATATTTAAGACATAGCGACCATGGTACCAACTATGGGGTGGAATCTATAAAGTGTTTTGCGGAACCACATGTTAGAACTCACATTTCTTTCATCTCAAACATGGTAAATTAGGGCCTGTTCGGTAGTCCTCTAACTTCCCAAACTCTTCCAACTCCAGCTCCGTGCTTCGTCTGCCAGCTTCTCAAATCAACTCCGGCGATCAAAAAACGTTCGGGGATACAACTCCCGATTTCTCTCTTGGCAATCATGGGCTACAGCCCATTTGTGTAGTACTCAGCCCAACTATGAGGAAAGGCCAGGCTAGGGGCCTGTTCGGGGGAGAATAAGAGGAGAACGGTCGAAGCGGTACGAGAAAACAGGCGACGAAGCGGTACGAGTCATCACTTGGCGGTGGCATAGCACTGTAATTTCCATGAACTCCAGCTTCGATGATTCTGAGGAGCTCGGTTTTCCCAGCTTCCCAACTCTGCATATTTTGCACTAGATGAAACTCCAGCTTCTCATCCTCAACTCTTGGATTTATTTCGTTCGGATCAACTCTAAACTTGGAGTTGGAGAAGCCAGCAGCCAGAGAGCTACCGAACACGCCCTTACTGCTCAAGCTTACATAAAGTCACTCACATATTGGCTATCAGAATAAATAATCGGGACATACAAACTCAGCTAAAGGAAAAATAACCATCTGCAAACTTAAATACAAGCATCGACAAAAAGAGGGAAGGCATGAAAGTAAGCCTTGTAAAATAATGCAAGCATCGCTGCGATTTCGGCCTGACAAATATTTGATGTTCCAAAATCCAAAACTTCGAGGTGCAAATAGAATGGCAGTACCAACTGTCTTTTCCAAAGCAGTCTTACTCTTATAGAAACACCTAAAGAGATGTATTCATCAATCCTCAGTTTCTAACACACCACGTAGGTGTGAGTCCTTCCCAAAACTCCAATTCATGGTTGAAATGCTACCACACACAGGACTAATTCACAGACGAAAGTACATGGATATTGGATAGCGCGGGCAAGTCCTTCGATAGGACATTAATTTGATCCCACGAGCAAAAGTGCATCGATTTGATCTTACGTCTGGAGAAGGCTGCTACTAACAAGATCAAGAAGTACTCTACCAATATAGGATGTTCTAGTTTTTTTTATTTTCCAAATTGGATGTATATAGAATTATAGATGCGTTTTAATGTGTTTGTTCACTCATTGCAATCCGTATGTAGTCTATATTGACATATCTAAAACACCATATAATAGTGGACGGAGGAAGTAACAAGCTAGATTTAAGGAGTACTCGACTAACAACTAACAAGCTAGATTCAGGTTACTCGCCAGCTCAATCACGAGCACACGGTGTCACAGTTCACAAGCAGCCCAATCGCAAGGAGTTGACCGACTCTATTCGACGAATTCTCAGCATCTTACCGGTGGAGGCGGAGATCTTGAAGGTGGCGGGCTCGCCGCGGACGACGGGGTCTGGGACGATCTCCACGCCGGTCACCTTCACCGGGTAGTGGCGCCCCTTATCTGCGGAACCAAACACCAACTGAAGCTCGCATCGCACGCACAATCCGCGGAATCTAGAAACGGGGAAGATTACGATTTAGCCGCGAAAGAGAGAGCCCGGAGCACTCACTGCAGTACTCGAAGTCAGCGGCGGCGGCGAAGGAGGCGGACAGCAGGAGCGCCCCGGCGAGGAGGAGGAGCAGGTCGCCGGTGAGGCAGCGGTTGGTCGCCATCGCTCGCTCGCTGCGAAACCAAAGCTCTGCGCGTGTCGCGACTAGGCGGTAGAGCAGGTGGACACGAGTCGGGTCGTTGAGGAGGAAGTGCGGGGCAGGGTCGTCAATAACGGAGAGAGAGAGAGGCGCTGTCGGCGGTGTGTGTGGGCCTGACTGTGCCATCTCGTTTGCTATTGCGTGCTGCTTGCTGCTGTGTGCTGCTGGGCTTCGTTTGGACCCGGTGAAGGCCTTTAGTTGAATGTACATGCCCGTCTGGGAGTAATTAAGGGGTGGATGGCTAAATTTCTCTCTTCTATATATGGTTCTATGAGAAATGAGGTTCTTATCAAGGCAGTGACTCAATCAATTCCGGTTTTTCAATGTCATGTTTCAGGCTCCCTCGGGGATTATGCGACAGTGTCACGTCTCATTCGGCAGTTCTATTGGGGAGGTAAACCGGGCAAGAGGAAGCCGGCGTGGGTGGCCTGGGACACCTTGATCAAACAAAAAATGCTTGGTGGCCTTGGCTTTAAGGATCTGGAGGTTTTCAACCTTGCACTTCTGTCAAGACAAGCATGGAGGCTGCTTCAAAATCCTACTTCTCTCAGTGCAAAAATTCTCAAAAGTTGTTTACTATCCGGACTCGACCATCCTTGATGCTTCCCTCGGATCCCACCCGTCCTAGATTTGGAGGTCTATCATCGATGGACGGGATATCCTAGCCCAGGGAATTATAAAGAGGATTGGCACCGGAGAAACTACAAGAATTTGGCCTGAGAACTGGATTCCCCGACCGGATTTTATGAAACCAATCACATCTCTGGTCCCTTTCCCTCCGGTTCTGGTTTCAGAATTGATTGATCCCACGACAACAACTTGGAGAGAGCAGCTAGTCCGGTCGGTCTTTATACCCATTGATGCTGACCAAATATTGGGGATTCCTCTCTGTACTCGAAGAGTGGATAATTTCTGGGCATGGGGAAAGGACAAGAGAGGTGTCTTCTCTGTAAGATCTTGCTACCGGATGTTAATGCACACCAAGAGGATGCGCGAAAATTATCTGAACAATCACCAAGGTGGCTCGGATGAGGAGGACCTCTCAAACGATTGGGCTACCCCGTGGAACATTGTGGTGCCACGCAAGGTTCGTAATTTCATGTGGCGGCTCTCGCATGAGTCTATACCTACTGGTGAGCTTCTTTTGAAGCGACACATTTCTACCTCGGCGGCTTGCATCTTCTGTGGATGGTGCGACTCCTGGAGCCATGCACTGGTGGAGTGCAATCTGGCTCAAAGTGTCTAGGCTCTCGCCCTAGATGATATGGGGCATGAAATGACAAATTGTCATGAGTTGGGAGCAAAATCTTTCATTCTGGATATGCATGGCAAGTTATCAGGAGACCTGTTTATTCTCATGATCATTACCATGTGGTCCATCTGGCACACTAGACGGAAGGCGATCCATGAAGATATTTACCAGCCACCAATCTCAACTACTCGGTTCATCACCTCTTTTCTGCGGGAATTGAGTATCTCTCCAACCCGAGGCACTGATGCCCCCCGTCCGGCTAGGGCCAGAGGAGGTTGGATTAAACCGCAAGAGACGTTTACGAAGCTCAATGCCGATGCAGCTGTAGCTCAAGGGCGAGGATCAGTTGGTGCGGTGGCAAGAGATGACCACAGAGTTTTCCTGGGAGCTTCCGCTGTGGTGTTCCGAGGCATGTCAGACCCTACAACCCTAGAAGCGTTGGCTGTAAGAGAAGCTCTAGCGCTGGCTACTGACATCAATGCAAGCAAGATCCAGGTGGCTTCAGATTGCAAGATAGTCATTGATGAGATCAAGACGGAGAGTTCGGCTGTCTACGGTGCAATTGTCAAAGAAATCAAACTTAATTCTTTAGATTTTAATTCTTGCTTTTTCATCCATGAATTTAGAAGCTCTAATGTCGAAGCTCACAACCTAGCCAACTATGCTCTTAATCTTCAGGCTGGCCGCCATGTTTGGTTAGGTCAGCCTGGTCCCCTAAACTTCGTTCTGTAACTGTTGGTGCCGAAGTTATATAAAGCTTGGTGGGTTGCCTAAAAAAACTAATTACCGAGTAATTTGCCTAAAAAACTATTATCGAGTATTTGCCTTAAAAAACTAATTAACAAGTACTCTTTTATCGAACCCGCCAACCTTCTCTACGCTCGATAAATCACACTTTGTACACGCGCTAGTTGTCGCGTAGTAGAGGTTTCTTTTTTCCCTTTTTAGAGGCATGCGGCGTGCTTTTCACGGAAGCAGAATCATGCTTCTTTTTTCAGAGGAACGCGAGGTGCACGCGGCATGCCTTTCTTGGAATTAGTTCGTGCCTTTTTAGAGGCACCTGGTGCCTATTTTTTAAAGACAACTCATGCTTTTTTTAAGGCACGCGACGTGCTTTTCATGCAAATAAATTCGTGCCTCTTGCGGAGGCATGATCGTGCTTCTTTTTGTAAAGGCATGGATCGTGCGCCTTTTTACAGGCACACGACGTGCCTCTCACGAAAGCAGATTCGTGCCTCTCTTTAAAAAAAGAAATTTGATTTTTTTCCATCAAAATGTAAAGAAAAACCGCGCGAAATCCAAAAAAAGCACAAAATAAACCCTAAAAAAATCAATTTTAAATAGCCAAAATGCAAACACAATAATAAAGAAATATATACTTGAAGGAAGCGTGAGAACGCCACACGTGACGCGCTCTTAGAGTGTCGTTACATGAACTATGAAGGAGTACTCTCTAACTAGTTTCTCTCATGTTTCCCTCACATGCTCTAAATGAACAAACATCTGTAGCCGTGGCAAGGGACTTGCACGGAAGTGGTGATGTCCGACGCCCCCTCTCCGTTTTATCTATGTTTCTAATAGTTGTCCGAAGCAGACGGAATTCTAGGATTATCCTTTTGGACAAAGAATTTTATACAAACTTCTTATGGATTATCTATACCATACTGTATTCTCGTAAGATGATACACGCTAGCTAAAGATCAACCGGGTGCTACATCATAAGCACACTGGGAGCGTAAATAATTGTAACCATATACATATAAAATGACAGCAATGGAATCCCAATTCCCTGCTTTTATTTGTAAAGTCTCTATTCCTCGGTGATCAAAGCCCAAAGATCTATGAACCACCTCATGTTTGACTAGCCAATTAGATAACCAACCCTGCTGCATTGTCTTCATCTCTCCCTCTTTGGGTAAATATTTCACATTTCTGATGCAAGTTTGAAAGATTGCCCTGCTTTTTATTTTTCTACACAAAATAACCCCTCCCCTCCTAATTCACTAATTTGTAGGAAGGTACTGGACTTTTGGATTTGAAAAAAGTTTCAGAAGATATAACGAACTTGATCTTTTGGTCGATTTATGCTATATCGAGTGATGAACTATGTCCGTTGTATATAGGTATATGTTGATCCGGATAATGCTAACGTAGACCGAGCTACACGTAGCCCTTTAGTTTGAACAAGTCATAAAATGTATTTTATATTATTTAAAAAGCATTGAATTTTTTTATGAATATATATACGCATGTATATGACATATCTGCAAATTTTCATACAATTATACTTTCACATGTGACGTATGAAAAAAAAGATAAAGATTTGATTTTAAATGGGCCTTTTTGTTGTTGGTTTTGGGCTGAAATTTTTTATTTTTTTTGTGCAGACTTAATATTACAATATTTTCAAGCCAAATTTGATATGTTCATACAGAATACATATAAGTTTTCATAGATTTTTTTCGGATTTTTTTAGAACTTTTAAATATGTTTTACGATTTTTTCGAAATAAAGGGTTACGTGTAGCTCGGCCTTCAGAAATTCGCACTCCATGTTGATCTAGTTATATGTTCGGTGAACTACGTAGTTGTTATAACCGTCATCCTTATATCCGTCCCCCAAAATGGGCTTCTGTATTTTGAATTCAGACGTGGACGTACTGTTTTTCTATGACGTCACTGCTACGCTGCTTGCAGTAGACTGGCTGGTAAAAAATTCACTGGGTGGCTGTACGTTAGCTGGATTACTGGACCACTAGCAGTACCACGAGTCTACGATACACTTGACAGTACAAAAAACGCAGAAAGTCGTCTCCATTTAAGAGAATCATCTACCGCAAGCAGCGTATCCAGCATTTCTTCGATGTACTATCGCAGACTATAACCCTAAAGATCCTCGAATCCTGATATACTAGTACCCGAGAAAAAACTCTTCGCCCGGGGGACTCCCCTCGTCGCCGCCGACGCGCGCCGCTGGGCAAAGCCCGGCTGGTGCAAGCGGCGGCGGGGTGCTCTCTCCCCCCTCCCATGGTGGGCGTCGCGCGGGAGGCGGCACCATGACGGGGTGCGGTGGCGGCGGGTCAGTCGGGCGCGGCACCATGACGGGGTGCGCGCGGGGGGCGGCTTCGGGTTGGTCCTTCGATGGATCTCGAGCAGCTGCTGCCCGATCTGGCGGCACAGGCGCGCGGGGGCCCGGCTCGCATCTGCGGCGGGGTGGGCTGCAAGGGCTGCGGCGGCTGCCTACGGTGGCGGCGGTCCGGGCAGCGGGCGTGCTTGACGGGGCGGCGACGGATCTGGGCGCGGCTGCCAGCTCTGGTGGTGGCGCCTTGTCGGTCTGTCTTGGGGAGCGGCGCGGGCTGCGAGCGGCTCCGGCGTGGGCTGCGGCGGCGTAGGATGGTGGCGGCGCAGGCGGCGCACGGCGGTGGTGGCGGCTTGCCTTCTTCTGGATCTGGCCGACGGTGCGCGAGGCTGGGCGGACACCGCCGCACGTGTTCCGGTGATGGCCAGATCTAGGGTCCGTGCTCGAGCGGGCCAGTTCGGAGCCCGGGGCGGATCAGAGCTTGTGCTTCGGGTAGGCCCGGCTGGGCTTGGCCCGGGAGGTGCCCGTGGGCGTTGACTCGCCTCGCGGGTACGGTGGTCGCAGGTGGCGGCCGTGGTAGCGGGGCGTCGTGTCGCGGATCGGCACCGATGGCCTCGGACTTGGCATCGCGAGAGCTGGCTCGGTCGAGTGGCCTTGGCCGGCTCTCCGGTGGCCGTCGGTAGACCAGGAGTTGCCTCGCCCCCAGTTCACTGGAACTGGCTGGGGACGCAGGTGTGGAGGCTTCCGATGATGGAGGCGCCCACCAAGACTCTAGGGCTGATGCCGGGCGGAGTGGTGATGGCTGATCGTCGCCCTTCCCACCGGGTCGAGGGCGCTGAGACGGGACCGGCCGATGCTATCTGGCGGCATGGATGCCGGGGCGGCGGCCCCGAAAGGTGGTCCACATGGTTGCTTTCCGGCAGGCACCATTGTGGTGGTGGTGGCTCTCCCCTGGGTTGTGCGGGCAACAGGTGGCGGAGTGGTGGGTAGCCCGGGCATGTCTCCTCGGGGGCGGTGTCCTGGTCCAGATCTGGGGCTAGCCTCCGCGTGACCCTCTGGTGGCATCGGCAGCACGAGCGAGCTACCGAGCGAAAGCTTCGCGCCTTGGCGCCGACGGCGGCGACACCCGTGCTTTTCTTGAAGACGGCGTCGTGGATCTGCTCCTCGTGTCAAGGCTCCAGGTGAAGACCTATGTCCGGCTGGACTCGTCAACGACGACGCTCTGCGCCGTCTTCCCTCTTGAGGGCGTTGTCGTGGAGTTTAGGTGTGCCAGGGGGTTGCGTGTTTGTGCTTAGTTTTCGTGTTGCTTCGTGTTGGCCATGTAGGCGTCTACATGTGCCGAGTACCTTAGGACCGGCTTTGTACGAGGGCTACCTCACCATCATGTATCGATCGGCTATGTACTTTATTTGGTTCCTTTATATATAAAGGGGGGCGAAAGCCTGTTTTCTGATATACTAGTACCTCTGTAATGAAAAAAAACCTGGGGGGAAAAGGGGGCAGTATATACCTTGCTTAGGGACCATGTATCGTCAAAGATTCAGTTCGGTGAGTTTCTGGGATTATAAATTAATCAACTTGCTGGAGTTTGAATTGCTGGGCTATCGTGGAGAGCTGTTGTTCTGCCTGACAATGGAAATCAAGAACATCGAATCGGCTGAAAGTGATTATCCTGAACTTGTCTGTTACATTTATGTATCATAGACTTGCCATTGTTGACGGTGCATGTAGTGATCACAAGAAGGAATTGGGCATGCTTGTGTATAATTCTATCCATATAGGATAACTACTCAGTATAATCACCATCACATTGCGTTGCAAGGCTTCAGGAGGGTCTGAATGGAACTTGTTTTTCTACGACTGTCACCCGTAGTTAGCAGTAGACTGGATGGTAAGCATTTCACTGGTTGTAGCTGGATTGCTGGGCCACGAGTCTATGGTACATGCACTTGAACTACTACATTTTAAACCGTCGATCGTAACCGAGCATCCGACCTTCCTACGTTGTACCATCACAGCCATTAACCCTGCACATACGCCTGGATTCTGATGCAGAACACCATCCTATCGTACAGTCTCATCCATGCGTCTGAATGAAATCAACTGACTCTTCTTTCCTCTTGCCATCAAATATTTTAGAGTCCTTAACTCAAGGAAAAAACTGAACACAATGCAGTACACCTACGATTCAACGAGCTCCCAGATTATCAGCAGACCACAGCGCGCAAGAAAAGGTTCAATTCACATGGAAGGAGGTTGTTTTGTTTGGATCAAAGCAGAACTCGCGTGCCCTGGAACCCAAGGGGGCTTGTCATTTTGCTCTCAAATCTCGTCTCCTAGAACATGCAGCCTCATCGGTGCCCGTGTTGCTCCAAAGCACGATGAAAACCACGGGTTTTGGATCATGATTGACCCAGCAAACCTGGGAGGAAAGGGGGCTGTATGTATGTACACCTTGCTTATATTATTAAAGATGCAATTTGGTGAGTTGTTTGAACTGTAAATTGGTCAACTTGCTGGAGTTTTGAGTAGCAGCTGTGCTGAACTATCGCGTTGAGTTCGTTGTTCTCAACTTGACACTGCAAGTCAGGAATATGGAATCAATCGATATAACTATGAACCAAAGCATAATAACGAAATCATGCGTTTACGTACACGCTAAGCATTAAATCCACGGTTTGCTATTTCTTCAGAGTAAGGTACTCACTGAATTGACACCCAAATCGAAGAGAATTTTTCATCTTGTTTCTAGTATATATGTTGAGCATCCCTCCCTGTCAAACAAATCGTTCTACATTGCTTTAACTTGCTAATAATATGAGATAATAATCTCTGAGCAGCACATGCTCTGATCGGAGATTTCTCATAAAATAATAATCTCGTTTGTGTCAGTACAGAATGCTAGCCTGACTTGCATTTCATCAGAAAAAGAAAAGGAAACTAATCTAAATCCAGATTTACACCCACCACCAACGAAAGAAGCTTCTAAATCCTAATTAACCTGAGCATTTTTTTTACGGATCCAAATTTTCCAACAAAAACAAGAAAATCAAAACGAATCAGGAACCTTGGTGTGCTATCAGGAGGACAGCCTGGTCATGGCGAGCGGCGTGACCTCGGCGAGCGGCGTGGGCAAGGGGCTGGGCAGCGGCGAGGTGCGGCAGACGGGGCAGGTGGGGTGCTTCCGGAGCCATGGGTCGACGCACTCCCGGTGGAACAGGTGGCCGCATTCCGGCAGCATCCGGAGCACGTCGCCGTCGCCGTAGTTGTCGAGGCAGACGGAGCAGCAGGTGCAGGTGGTGCCCGGCTTCCTGCTCTTGCTCCTGCGCGCCTCGCCGTACACCACCTCAGGGTACCCCTTGAGCGTGGCCTCGTCGATGCCGAGCTCCACGTCGACGTCTACGTCGCCGTCGTCGCCGCCGCCGTTCTCGTCGCCGTCCCGCCGCGCGCGCCGCCTCCGCCGCCGCGGGGACGAGGGCGCGTCCGGGGCGGGCGGCGGCGCGCGGGTGCAGAAGTAGGATGCGAGGGTGATGGTGGTGATGAGGAGGAGGATGCCGACGGAGACGCCGACGCCGTAGCCGAAGCCGCCGATGCGATCGGAGCTGAACATGCCCACGGAGTTGCCGTCGCCCGGGGTGAGCTTGCTGGCCGGCGGCGCGCCACCGAAGCTCATCTGGACGTCGCTTTGGCTGGCTGGCTAGGGAGAGGTGAGGTGAAGGCGACGAGTCGTTGGTGGAGTTGGACGAAAGGGGAGAGCGATTCTTGATCGTTTGGTGGGGTTTTTGTTTGGGGTCGAAGGAAGGGAGGTCGGATCCAGGCCAGCGGAGGAGGGAGATGGATGGGTTGCTGCGAGGGGGACGTCAACGCTTTGCATGTTGCGGGGTGGAGACGACGACTAGGGGAGTGTATACCATGTACTACTACTACTGTACGCCGTATTAATTGGGTGATGGTTTCGATCGAGGTCAATGCTGCGTTTGGGTATTTTTAAAATGTTCGCTGGTTCGGTTCGATTTGGTGCGCTCTTTTCTGCATGTTGTTTTTGCTGTTCATTTCTGTTTGTTTGATTGATTGATTGATTCATCGTGGTCAATGCAACGCAATCATGCACGATTCATGGTTTGACTTTGCAGCTTATGCGGTTGTCTCTTTCCGATTTTCTTTTCCAAGTTGTGTGAACCATGTATGGTTTTATATATCGGGTTTGCTAGTAAGACTCATTTGTCTGAGATTTAACCAAGTTTTAATTGATCTTGCATCATTTTGTTTCATTGTTTACAATGTTTCGTTTTACCGGTTGCAACATCTATCTTATTGGTCGTAGCATGTTCTCCCCGCAGTGGCGGAGCCAGCCTAGCTGGAGAGCCTGGGCAAAGTACAAAGCCTCATATCCACCAGCTGTTTGCCCATACAAATCGATAACCAACTCTTCATTTGCTACAATTGGTTAAACTAACATCTCAGGTAGAGCCCGGGCAAGTACCCCGGGTAGCCGGGAGGTGGCTCCGCCACTGCTCCCCTGTCGATTGTAGCACGTCATCTTATTGGTTGCAACATCCTCCATTGATGGTTGCAGCATTTTTGTTACAATGGTTGTAGCATATGTTGTCGTTGTTTGCAGTACCGTTGCAACATTTTTCATCGCCGTTTGCAGCATCCAGTAGGATCGATCATAACACCAAGACTACGCTGACATCACTCGACTGAGTCTTCTTTAAGTCTCAAAAGTTATTCTTGTACATTCACAGTCAATAAATCTTAACATCTGCTCTTCCAACGCATCAA
Organism: Bromus sterilis; assembly: GCA_950022295.1. Classification (NCBI taxonomy): domain Eukaryota; kingdom Viridiplantae; phylum Streptophyta; class Magnoliopsida; order Poales; family Poaceae; genus Bromus; species Bromus sterilis. Next base: position 444,503,744 of record OX465595.1, on the reverse strand, counting down.
AGAAGAGATCACAATATTTTAATCTTTTAGATTGAAAGATGTTGGAGGTTAAGAGTTGGTACCATAATCAAGATTGTAATAGTGTAGCTGTACTCAGTACTGGTTATGAACTTGTAAATGTTAGGAGGGTGTAAATGTAAAATAGCAAAGAGTGGATAAATAAAAGGAAGGAGAGCAGGGAACGAGATAAGGTTCCAGTTCTCTGTCTCCCAAATTCCCCTCTCTCAGAATCCTTCAATCTTAAATTAGAGTTTGATTCCAGCTTGAATAGGAGTAGTTACAACATGGTATCAGAGCAATTGGTCCGTGGGTGTGTCGCTGACGCGTATTCGTTCTGATTTGTGCTCTGTTTGTCGATCTGGTGGTCGTGGCTGCCTTTGTGCGCCGCCGTCGTCTTTGTCAAGGTCGCCCGTCGTCACTGCTGTCCCGTACCGCGCCGCGTCGTGGCGCCGGACCTGTCTTCGTCAAGCTCGTCCCTGCCGTCCGGGTGCTGCGCGTCGACACCAACACCCTGGTCCTGCGCTTCGTCGCCCGCGTCCTAGTTGATGTGCGTCGTCTTTGTGCTGGAGCTTTGCTCAATCAACCGTGACTAGCTCAGGTAAAAATATTGCTCAGTCTGAGAGGTGTTGTGGTGGATTTAATTTGCTGCTTTGTGGAAGTCTCGTGAAGAGGGACTAGAGATTTGGTGGATAGATTAATTGGTGCCTAGTTGATTTGATCTCTGATTACTAGTAATCATGGGAGACAGTGATGGGGGTGTGGCGAAGCTGTGTGAAACCATGCAACAGATGTTGAAGCAGTTGATGGAACAATCTCAAGCCAAGACTAGTGGTGGTTCTGAGGCTCTCAAAACACTCGAACCAAATCCAGTCAAGTTAACCGGTTCGGGTGATTTTTTTAGCTGGTCTAGGAATGCAATGCTGATCCTTGAGTCACATGGTCTTCAGAAATTTTTGAAGAAAGATGAGGAAAAGGCAACAGATGTCACACAAGAACAGTGGGACCAGAACCAAAAGAAAGTTATGGTATGGCTATTAGGATCGATGGAGAAGCCAGTGAGAGAACAAGTTGAAGGTTTCCAGTCCGCGGCTGAGGTCTGGACAAGCATCGAGAAACAATTCTCGGGTAAATCAAATAAAATGCAGGTCAGCAGGATACTCCATGAACTAAGGCATATCAGTCAAGAGCAAAAGACGGTGACCGAATATGCAGGATAGATTAAGAAGCTCTATCGAGATTTGGAGTACTTCAGACCATTCAAGGCACATGATCCGAGGGATGTACCGCTCCTTCGAGAGTGGTTTGAACCATTGTTGGTTCAAGCTTTCCTTGAAGGCTTGAACCCGGAATTTAATTTTCGGTCTCAGCTAATATTAGCTACACCTGATTGGCCTACATTGGATCAGGCTATCGCCAGTATACTTGAGGAAGAAACACGGTTGGCCAATCAGATTACAACTCCCCAGGTAAATGTTGATAGTAGGGCTGCACTATCTTTGGTTAACCAAGTTCAGCATACCAGTACTTCAAGAAACAATCAAGCAAATGCTACTCGATTTAATTATACAAGGAGGGCTAGGGTGGTATGTGACTACTGTAAAAAACCAGGTCATTTGAAGAAGGATTGTTTTGACATAGTTGGTTATCCTCCTGGATGGCAACCGAAACAGTCCAACAGATTCACAAGTGGCAGTAGTAATGCAAAAAGGCCAAATCAAGCTCATCTTACACAATCAGGGAGAGAACAATCTGCTGTTACAGCCCAAGCGCTTGAAGAGTTTAAGGCGAAACTTATGGTGAATACTGCAGAAAGTCCTGCTGAAACCACCTCTGATGCTCATTCTGTGAAAGGTACAAATAATTTATTAACTTCCTGGATTATTGATTCTGGGGCTACAAACCACATGACAGGCTCATCTAAATCATTTTCATCATATGCCCCTCGCTCTGGAAAGGATAGGGTGCGCATAGCTGATGGATCCTCGGCCCCAATAATGGGATGTGGAAACATTAGTTGTACCCCATCTCTATCCTTAAGTCAAGTTTTGCATGTCCCTAATTTCCCAGTGGATCTTTTATCAGTTAGCTCAATTACAAAGTCACTTAACTGCAGAGCATGGTTTGATCCTCACTCATGTGCATTTCAGGAGCTGAAATCGGGAAGAATTCTTGGGACTGGAACTGAGTGTGACGGTCTTTACTACCTCAACAATGGCACAAATCCATATGCGCTCAGTACGAAATGCATCTCATCTACTGATGAGTACTTGTTACTGCATTATAGACTAGGCCACCTTTCATTCCAGTCATTAAGTCGCATGTTCCCAATACGATTTAAGGATTCTTGTATGAAGAACCTTGTTTGTGATGTGTGTGAACTAGCTAAGCACACACGGTCAAATTATCCTAGCAGCGGTGAGAGAAGTAAGGTACCGTTTGATGTGGTGCACTCAGATGTTTGGGGCCCTTCTGCTGTTACCTCTCTTCTAGGAGAGCGATATTATGTGACCTTCATAGATGGTTTCAGTAGGTGCACTTGGTTGTATCTTCTTAAATATAAGTCTGATGTTATGTCTGCCTTTAATGATTTCTATAATATGGTGCATAATCAATTTGGTGTCAATGTCAAGATACTTCGCTCAGATAATGGCACCGAGTATATTAATAATGACTTTGGTGCCTTCTTGTCTTCTCATGGTATTATCCATCAAACTACATGTGTAAACACTGCAGAACAGAACGGAGTTGCAGAGAAAAAAAATAGGCATTTACTCGAAGTTGCCAGATCGCTTATGTTTATGATGAATGTGCCAAAGTTTCTATGGGGCGAAGCTGTTAAGACTGCTGCCTATCTAATTAATCGGATGCCTTCAAGGATCCTGGAGTATAAAACTCCAGTTGAATGTTTGCATGGCACTAATTCTTTCACTGTGCCACCAAAAATATTTGGGTGCACGTGTTTTGTTCATGATTACAGGAGCTCAGCAGGAAAACTTGATCCACGAGCCATCAAATCTATCTTTGTGGGATATGCTCCCAATAAGAAGGGCTATCGGTGCTGGTGTCCGACTGAAAAGAAATTCTTTGTGAGTATGGATGTCACTTTTCATGAAAAAGAACCGTTCTATTCCTTGAAAGTTAATGAGGACTATACATGTAGTAAGGGGGAGAAATTCAGCAATGAACATAATGCCAGGGGCTCAGTGCTTGTGCCAATGGTGGAAATCATCCGGTCAGAAAATGAAATAGAAGGGGAGAATGATGTCAATGCAAATAAGGAGGCTGATGATACAGGTGATGAGGTATGCAATAATTCCCCAGGTCAACAAATTATCGAAACTAATATGTCGCCATCTTTGAATTCTCGAATACCATTTGATGAACCTACACCCTGTAGAGTTAATGAGGACATTGATGATCAGATTCCAATAGTAGATGAAACTATGTCCCAAGAAGCAAGAGGTACTACTGAAGTTCCTACATCATATTCTAATATTCCAATAAGAGAAGAATCAATTGCTTTGCGGAAACCAAAGAGAAATGTAGATATACCGCACGACTCAAAGATTGTGTAGGATATGAACATGACCTTGCAAAGTTTGTCTCTTACGATAGATGTAGTCCTTCATTTCGGAATTTCGTTGCTTCTTTAGACTCTATATTTGTACCGACAGATTGGAGAGATGCAATAAAGGACCCTAAATGGAAGGCAGCTATGCTTGAAGAAATGGAAGCGCTAGAGAAGAACAACACCTGGAAACTGGTGGAATGGCCAAAGGGCAAGGAGCCTGTCGGGTGCAAGTGGGTGTATACTATTAAACACACTCCAGAAGGTAATGTTGAAAGGTACAAGGCTCGGTTGGTAGCTAAAGGGTATACACAAACATATGGAGTAGACTATGAGGAAACGTTTGCGCCGGTTGCTAAGATGAATACAATAAGGATGTTAATATCTTGTGCAGCTAATCTTGGCTGGAATTTGTACCAGTTAGATGTTAAAAATGCATTCTTGCATGGGAATCTTCAGGAAGAAATCTATATGCACATTCCACCTGGATTTAACAATGCACAAACTGAAGGCAAGGTCTTGAGACTGTATAGGTCTTTATATGGTTTAAAACAATCTCCCCGTGCATGGTTTGATCGATTTAGGAGGGTTCTGGTGCAACTAGGCTGCAGCCAGAGTAACGGTGATCATACTCTGTTTTATAAAAGGAATATGGGTAAACTAACAGTACTGATTGTCTATGTTGATGACATAGTTATTACAGGTGATGATGACATCGGAATAGAGAATTTGAAGAAGCAATTAACGAGAGAGTTCGAAGTCAAAGATCTAGGACAACTAAGATACTTTCTTGGAATTGAAGTCTCCCGAAGCCCAAAAGGTATTTATTTATCTCAAAGGAAGTATGTTTTAGATTTATTGGCGGAGACTGGTATGTCAGGTTGTCGCCCAGCATCAACTCCAATAGAACAAAACCATAAACTCTCTAGTGAATCAGGAGAAATAGTAGACAGAGAGCAATACCAAAGACTAGTTGGACGGTTGATCTATCTATCGCACACACGTCCAGATATTGCCTATGCTGTCAGTGTAGTTAGTCAATTTATGCAAAATCCTAAGAGTAATCACATGGATGCAGTGATGCGAATTATTCGTTATCTCAAAAGTTGTCCAGGTCGTGGACTATTATATAAGTCACATGGACACTTGCAAGTTGAATGCTATACCGATGCTGATTGGGCAGGTTCACTTGACGATAGAAGGTCCACATCTGGATATTGCACATTCGTTGGAGGAAATTTAGCAACTTGGCGCAGTAAAAAACAAAGTGTTGTTGCAAGATCTTCTGCTGAGGCTGAGTTCAGGTCCATGGCTCATGGGATATGCGAGGTGCTATGGTTGAAGATTATATTGTTAGAACTAGGCCTATTCCAAGCAAAACCATTAATGGTTTACTGTGATAACAAAGCAGCACTAGATATTGCTCATAATCCAGTTCAACATAGTCGAACAAAGCACATCGAAATCGATCGACATTTTATTAAAGAGAAGCTAGATCAAGGGATTATCTGTATGCCATATGTGAGCTCATCAAATCAAATAGCAGACATTCTAACTAAAGGCCTGTCTGAAAAGGTTTTTTCTAGTCTATGTTGCAAGATGGGGCTATACAATGCATTTGCCCCATCTTGAGGGGGAGTGTTGGAGGTTAAGAGTTGGTACCATAGTCAAGATTGTAATAGTGTAGCTGTACTCAGTACTGGTTATGAACTTGTAAATGTTAGGAGGGTGTAAATGTAAAATAGCAAAGAGTGGATAAATAAAAGGAAGGAGAGCAGGGAACGAGATAAGGTTCCAGTTCTCTGTCTCCCAAATTCCCCTCTCTCAGAATCCTTCAATCTTGAATTAGAGTTTGATTCCAGCTTGAATAGGAGTAGTTACAACAAAAGAGTTACTTTTAATCTCTATGTTTAATTTGCATCGAAATTTAGACACTTTTCTAAGGGGGTGTGCCGAAGCAAAGCTCAAATTGAGTATGTAGACATAGGCGTATCTCTGTTACCAAGTTGGCTGATATTTGTTTTCTGATCTAAGGCATATCTGATCACAGGATTATAAAGCATATGAATGAAAGAAAACTGTAGAAAATGGACAACACGTTAGTTTTAAATGTTGTCAGAAAAAGGAAAACCTTGAAATGCTGATAGAAAATGAATAGCATGGAAACGCTAAATTCTTAAATCGATTCTTTTGTCAAAGTAAACGCTAGCTTTAAAATATCCACGTCTATCAATCTAGGGATTTGAGGAAACTTTTTGTATTAGCACAAAACGGTACAAAAGAACTAAAGGAAAGAAAGATGGCCTAGAAGTGTCCTCGTCTAAAACAATGTAGACATGAGAAAGAACTAGAGACGGGGGAACAAGGGGGTCGGCCTTTGGTTTTTTGTGTCCCCATGAGCGCCCCCCCCCCCCCCCCACACACACATGCGCGCGCGCGCGAATAGGTGGAAAAATTGGAGGGAGGGGCATTCTTTGACTTAGGGAGGAAGGCGAACCTAGGAAGAGTTGTAATACCGAATGGCTCCAAGGTGTATCCCTTCACCTTCGGAGGATCTAATTCTACTTTTGAACTATCGAGCACCATGGTATACTTTTTTTATACGACCGTAACTTATCTTTATTATCACCCACTTGCAATGTGATGTTTGGCAATCTCAAAGTAACCATCCGATATGCAGGTTTACGATATTCTCAGGGTCTAAGGATATAAGTATAGTTAACATTTTACAAAAATACTGTAACAATTTAGACGATTTGATATTGCAATATTTCATAAGTTGGATCTATCCAACATCAACGTTAGCCTAACAATGTGTTTTCAATATTTTTGAAATCTTTATTACATTAACAATACAAATAATTAAAAAAATAGAATCATCAATAATACATGAACTAATCGAGAGGTCTAACTAGGAATCTTTATAGTGTTTATCTTTGCACACATGGAAATAAGTTTTCCTTTGAATCTCATATTCTAAAACCATTACAATTAATAGAAAATATATGTTCAATTGTAACTATCAAAATAAAACAATAACAATTTTATTATTGTCTTTAGGAGATATTTCCAACACAACAAGCACCCGCATGTCAATGCCATCCTTTCTAAGGCTGCAAGGTACACATGTCCTTCTCCAGGGAGTGAGGGGAATGCCCATGACCTAGAAAACTCTTATCGTGCCTAAGAGCAACAACCAACCGATTAGTGAGGTGGGAAAAAGGAAAACTATAAAATAAAAGAGTTACTTTATTTTAGTTAAGAGACAATCTCTTAATAAAAAAGGTAAGACTATATTCCCATTGTACAAGATAATTGGTAACGAGATAATCTCTTGTCCTACTAACATATTTTCTAGTTTATTTGTTTTAAGTCCCGTGATGTTAGGATCTCATAACATTAATTGGTAAAGATAATGCTAATATAATTTTCATTATATAACATGTGTTTATGGTCTTTTAAATGATGTGAAATACATAAGAGAATGTCGCCTTATCAATGTGGAAGTGGATGAACAGTAAATTCGAAAGAAAAAATGATACGAAAATTGAAAAGAAAAATTGTTTTTTTTGTGATGAACATCGTTGAATATTTTACCAACACACAAAGTTCGTGACAAAAAAACATTTGCGAAGGTCTAAAAAAAGGTTTCAAAATACTTTACAAATTGTTCCTTTCCAAACCTACTGGGTTATTGTTTTTATAGCTAAATTTTACATGTTGATAGAACATTCAACAATTTTTATTTTAACCAGACAATGAACTTGTTAGCTATCAAAAAAAGTTCCTCAAAAGAAAAAACATTGTTTGTCTTAAGCAAAAACAATCATTTCTAAAATTAAAAGACATGTATTACTTTATTTTATTGCGTATCAATGTATTGGCATCCAAGTGCAAAAACTTCATGGACGTGTTTGATTGTCATCTCTTCATTTGTCTGCATTGCATACACATCTCTGCATGGTCCGACTGAACAGATGCAGACAAAAAAACAACATCTGCACTTTGCCTAGTTGTCTGCATACCCTCTAACCTGGCTGAGGTGAAAGTGAAACAGAAGGCACGATGTTTGGTTGCCCATATTATCTCCACTCATGCAACTACATGGTGTTTGGTTGCCCGCATAAAATATGATTAAGACTTAACATCTACACATAACACACATATCCATGCCATGATAACTGCGATGGACTGTGGTGGCGACGAGGCAAGCAACTAGTTTGTCACGCAGCAGCACATCGTCCACCATGGGTGGCACTACCGCCACCGTATCCAAACGAACATCGCATGTAGTACTGTCGCACGAACTAATCAACGAAGTGGTGCAGGTTAGTGTCGAGGGAGGTGGTTGTGCCAGATGACGCAGTCGACGAGGAGTGTGGCGAGCATAGCTACGCCAAAGAGCAGAAGCAGTCCAACAACTTCAACATTTTTTTAGCATGGCATTTTTTTAGCTCATATAACATGTAAAATTTTGTTTATGTGGCATGAAAATTTTAGTTTTTTGAACCATGACAAATTAAACTTAGACATGGCAAATTAATTTATGTAACATGACAATTTAAGTGTGTGGACCATGGAAAATCTAACATTTTAGCATGAAAATTTTACTTCATATAGCATGGCAAATCTACATTTCAGCATGGCAATTTTAGTTTATGACCATGACAAATCTGAAAAATAAGATATTTATTTTTCATTTTTTCTGCCATCCTCAATGAAAAAATAAACTATAAATTTTTCATGTATCTAAAACATCATTTTAGGATTTTATTGTGCATTTTTGCACTATGTGCTTTGGTTTCGCACACTACCACTACGCTAAGCATTATATCTTGCTTAAAAGGGTATTCCCGCTGTATATAGATCAGCGCAAACTAAGCAACAACTGATGTGTGATGTGGTTGATCATGATCGAACGGTGCACAATGAGTCACGCCGAAAGCAAAATCCACATACATTCGCTCCTAATTCCCTATCAAAGTCCTAAACTTATAGTTCGTGTTCAAGCAATCGTTGAAGATCCGTCGGACAGAGGCAAAACTCCAATCTTAACTGGAAGCTACGGTACGGCTCCTTATGCAAAGGCCAGAAAACAACAGCAACAGCAAAAGGGTTATCTTCACCTACAAACTGAGGGCGAAGGCCACAGAAAAATTAGACCGGTTTCACCATTTTCCTCCACTGATGTGACCCACACCGATTAGCACCTTGCAGCGGAACATCTGCTTTCCGGAAAACAGATTAGACACGTTCACCGGTGCAAGGTCAGAAGTTAGAACACATAACACTGGCTGATCAGCCCTGAAGGTCAACTGCTCTGTTAAAGAAAGGCTGGAAGGTCAACTGACAGAAGCACGCAGACCTAGTTAAGTACTGTTTTTTTTTTCTATTCATGATGGTATAATTTTATATAGTTAAGAAGTGATTATCATTCCAACTGTATAGTCGACATGAATATCCAGCTAAAATAAATGATGATGCATTTTAATATCCTTTACTTGAGTGCCCTCTGTGGTGATGCCTTCCCCAAATGCTCGCCGCCTACAGCCGGGTGAAGCAAGGTGCCTGAGCGTTCTTTTCGGTGTTTCAGGAATTCAGTCTTCCACAATTCATGACTAAATTATTTCAACGTTTTTTGGTTCTTCATTATTTCGGTCTACTAGACGGTGACCCGCACATTGTTGCGTTATTTTTTACAATATATTTAAAAAAAAATTGTTACATGAAACAGGAATATTTAAAATAATAGTGATTGAACTAATATATAAGTTTAATATAAATATCATAATATAATGGAAATTCATATGCATGTGTGTTGCATGTTATGATGAATTTTTATTATGCATAGTGGCATGTTCAGATCGGGCTTATATTTCACAGAATTGTTTTGTTAAATGAAACATGAATATTGAAATAATAGTGATTAAACTAATATATGAATTTAATATAAATAATATAATTGAAATTCCCATGCATGCATGTTGCATTTTATGGTGGATTTTTATTATGCATAGTGGCATGTTAAGGTGGACTTTTTCTTATGCATGATGAATGATGAGGTGACATGCTTGCATATTGAGAAAAATATGTTAATGGGGGCTTGCTATTTAGATATACAAGATTCGATCTTGATCACACAGAACAAATTATTCAGTCTTTTCAATCCTTCACTGTTCATGTAAATTACAATTCAAATGCACAAATAATTCAAACATATGTAACAAATTATTTTAGTCTTTTCAAGCCCCCGCCGCCGCACGAGTTGCATCCTCGGCTGAATGACCGCCGCTATCCGGATCCATTGGTGAGTGCTTCGCCAGCCGATTAAAGCTTCGCTATACGCGTGATTTTCATCGATTCATTGCTTCATAGTGGTTTCTTTCGCATTTTAGATGGATTTGCGCCCGTGCGAATAATTTTTGCTCCAGGACTCGGACGTTGAGACGTTGCTCAACCACCACCGGAAGCAAATGGTGGTGGCGTTTCTCGCGATGAAGGAGCTTGAGGATCGAAAGAAAAAGAAGCAGCGAGGATTCACCGTTGACCGCCTTTGCAACAAGTTGTTGATGCAAGCCTACTTCCCGGATATATCTACGTATCTGCCACACGTCTTCCGGAGAATATACCGAATGTGCTGATCCCTTTTCGCGAAGATAGTGCAAGCTTGCGAGGTCACATGTCGCTATTTTACCCGCCAAGGAAACGTTGCAGGTTTTATTGGTTTTAATCCAATATCAAAAAATCTCCGCAGCAATGAGGGCGATTGCCTATGGCATTCTGGCTGACTACAATCGAGTCGGTGCATAGGCTCGCCGAAAGTGATGATCCGTCTCTTTGTTCTTGTTTTTCTTAGAGCACCCAATGAAAAAGATATGGTGAGGTTGATGGCATCGAATGAGAAGAGAGGTTTTCCGGCATGATAGGGAGTATTAACTACATGCATTGAACTTGGAAAAATTGCCCGAAGGCATGGCATGAGCAGTATTGCAACAAGGGTGGTGATGCAACGATTGTGCGTGAGGCTGTTGCATCCGAGGACTTGTGGATTTGGCATTGCTTATTTGGTTTGCCAGATACCCTCAATGACATCAATGTGTTGCATCGATCTAGTCTGTTTGCTAGACATGCTAGTGGTGATGCTCCTGCTTGCAACTACACGTTGAATGAGCGTTCATACACAAAAGGGTACTATCTTGTTGACGGTATTTACCCTACTTGGTCTACACTTGTAAAGATCATCTCAAATCCTAGGAAATGGAAGGAAGCTAAATTTTCCAAGGCACAAGAGGGATGCCGAAAGAACGTTGATAGAGTCTTGGTGTTTTACAATCTAGATTTATTATTGTTTGAGGTTCTAATTATCTTTGGGACAAGAAAACCCTAAAAACATAATGACTTAATTGTGTCATTTTCATAACATGGTCATCGAAGATGAAAAAGACCTAGACTAGAAGTTCTTCTACAACAATGTTGATAGCCGTGTGAAGGCGTGAAGCCAGCTAGAAATTCAGATCACATTCAAGCAAGCATTTCTTCAAATATACCAGGAAACTAGAGGACGCCACCACCCACAGCTTCAACGGGATGGTTTTTGAGCACCTTTAGCAGAGGCAACAATTTATCATTTTCATTCCTTTGATTTCATTCATGTGAGATTTCAACAATTATTTGCTTTCAACAAAAATTCTATAATACATTACTGTTTGATTTCTATTCAATTTTAAATTATGTTTGTACTTTAAGATTGTGTTGATTTTATATGTAATTGTGTTGAAATCATAAAAAAGGCGCGTGTTGAACAGAACCGCAAAACCAAACGGTAAAACAGAAATTTACGCAACCGAATCCAACCTGTTAAAACGAGATATGCCCTTTGTGCCGCCGAGTACAGTTCACCTGCTACATCGGGCCTGATGGCGACACGGCAGCTCTGAAAAACGAGTCTACTGCGGTCGCACACAAGCTTCCTTAGAACTGAACACAGTGTCAGCTCAGCTCATCAGCAACTAGCAAGTAAACGTGCCACAGAAATTCGAACGAGAACGCCAACAGCTTTTCTGGACGACCACAACATTTTTGTTTAGTAAAAGTAGTCATATCATATACTAGCACCAAAGAGTGCACATACCGCGCCTAGACATGGGAAAAAAACTTGAAACAAAATGAGCTCCGACACAATCACAACATCTGCCTACTGCTGGGCGCACTGCACCCGCTGGCCAGCACCGCCAGGCATGTCTTCGTCCTCGTCGTAGGCCTCCTGCGCCTGCTGCTGCTGCCGCCTCCTCATCTCCTCTTCAATGTCAATGTCGTAGGCCATCGTCTCCTCGCACTCATCGAGCTCCATGTCGGTGTACTGCGATGCTGGCTTGGGTGGGAGGACCGTCTCAAGGGCCTTGCACTGGTCCAGGCTCAGCGAGTCCGGGAAATCCACCGTGAAGTGGATGTACAGCTTGCCCTTCATGAAGGGCCTTTGGTACATTGGCATGCCCTCGTCGTTTATCGCCTTGAATGAATCTGCACAAACATTTAGATACATGAGCATCAGTTTGAATATCTAAACCAGAAGATCACTTGATCCTTCTAGCTTCATGTCAGAACACTTACCAGGCTTGACAACTTCACCGGGGTTGGACTTGATGAGCAGCTGCCTGCCATCCAAGTGAGACAGAACATATTGGAAGCCACACAGAGCCTCAGTGAGGGTCAGGGTGTGCTCATAGAAGAGATCATCACCCTTCCGCTTGAACTTGGGATGCTCCTTCTGTTGAAGGACAAAGATTATGTCTCCAGTGACAGTATCAGGCTGCACAACACACAAGCAAGAAAATCAGATAATGCAACAGGCATAACGAAAGAGGAGCAAAACAGAACATAGTCCAGAAGTTCAGGCACATACCGCTTCATCTGCCTCACCAGGGAAGGTGATCTTCTGTCCATGTTGCATCCCCTTCTCAACCACCACCTCCAGGACTTTCTTCTCATGCACCACCTTCTCACCTTTGCACTGCCCACATCGGTCCTTGTCGCTGATGGTCTCCCCACTTCCCCTGCACTCATTGCAAGGCTGCTGCATTTGCTGAATCATTCCTGGTCCCAGCTGCCGGATCTGGACCTTGTAGCCAGCACCCTGGCAACCGGCACACTTCATGGAAGCCCCAGACTTTGAACCCTTGCTGCAAATCAAATGGAACACAGTGAGAAAATTCAGAACCTGAATTTGCTGCTAAATGCAATGTTATATGCACAGTGGACAATAGCAACTCACCCATTGCACTTCGAGCATAGCACATTGCGGGCAAGGGAGAGCTTCTTTGATGTTCCATTGTACAATTCCTCAAGGCTAACCTTCAGAGGATGGACCACATCCTCACCCCTGCGCTGCCGCCTGCCCCTACTGCCCCCAGCACCTGTAGAACACAATGCCATGGGTCAAAATGCAGGCAAAACACAATGACAAACAAAGGCATTCAGTTGGTTCAAGATTTGATTACCTCCAAAGGGGTTACCACCACCACCACCAAAGAATGACTGGAAGATGTCGAATGGATCATGCATTCCTCCACCTCCCATTCCCTCCTTGAGGGCATCCTCGCCATATTGATCATAGATCTCACGCTTCTCAGGATCACTCAGGACCTCATAAGCCTGAGCTAGCTCCTTGAACTGCAATATGGCAACGTTAGTTATCCAGTTCAACCAGCTAACAATGTTTTAAACATACAGATTGACCGCCCAAAGCATCAAAACCTACTACCAAGCAAATCTTGACCAACCCAAGCATCAGTAGTTAGCTTTAGTTCAGCTAGGTTGGCATATGGAAATTGGAACCAAATAAGTTGTGTGTATGATATTGACATCGCATAATGTTTGGTGTGTCTGGTACTACGATATCACATAATGTTTAAATTGAAAAGCTACTACCTCCATCACAGTTTATAAGGCCTGCGCGTACCCCTAGGTCGTCAATTTAACCAACATAACATAAGATTTATAACATAAAAAATATACCACATGAAAATATAACATTTGAAGTTTCTAATGATATGGTTTTTATAATATTAATCTTATGTTATGTTGGTTAAATTGACAACGTAGTATGACAACTGCTGGTCTGCATTCTATGTTTAATCATCAACTGTTGAATTGAGCAATTACAGGTACAAATTGTAGGCAATTTAACAACACACACACAGAGATTACTCCTACATCATCAGGAATTCAACACAAAGAAATACAATCATAACCGACAAGCCTCTAATGAAATTGGTCGACTAACATCTAAAATCATCGATTAAACTACCCTTCAAGCAGGCTAGCAATTATGAAACACATGTATTGTAAGGACGATTCCACTAATTCCATGCCTAGTTTTAAATAAAAGTCACTTAAATGTTGAGTTTCAAGCCGTTTCCCAATTCCTCCCCACCGAAACCTATGGAAGATCAAATTCTACACCGCCGCGGCCCCGGCCAGATCCAGCTGCCGAACCAAATCTACGGCTACGGGGACAGATCGGGACGAAAGGGGGGGTGGGAGAGACCGATCGGGCATGCGCTTGCTCACCTTCTCGGGGTCGCCGCCCTTGTCGGGGTGGTTCTTGATGGCGGCCTTGCGGTAGGCCTTCTTGAGGTCGTCCTGGGAGGCGTCCTTGGGGACGCCGAGGATCTCGTAGTAGCGCGTGCTGTCGCTCTTCTTCGGCTGCCCGCGCCCGAACATCTCGTCTCGCCGGAAGCTCGGAGAAACCCTAGCTGGATTGGCTGGGCTGGTCCGGTGGGGAATGAATCGAGTCGAGGAGGTGTCGCTGGTCGGGATCGGTTTGTGAGGCAGATAGGTGGGGCGGTGGTACTAGTTATAGCGCAGCGCGGGACGGGTGGTCGGGAGTGAACGCTCTGGAAGATGCGGGGGGACGGGGGTGTGGCGGCCGTCGGATCCGGATCGGGCGGTGGCGGGTGGGAGGGGGCGAGCTTCCAGATGCTTCCGGGGTGTTCTCGCGAAAAGGGGGGCGACGAGGGCGGGCGCGACGCCGGTTGACTCCGGTATGGATCCGGGTCGGGTGCGGAGCCGTGGGAACCGATAGGGGGAGACGATCCTATTCCTCGCTCCCCCAAGAGATCCTTGGGAGCCTCGTACGAAGGTTCTTTTGAGAGAGCATTTTCTTTTCTTCAAAAAAACTTATTTTCTCTATAAGTAAAGCACTGCCATTCGCGGGATAAGAAAAAGTAAACTACACCGATTATATGACAATTACATTTTACGGGATAACGGAAATTTGTGTGTGCATCATTTTTTCCAAAATGCCATGTCTATATGACAATTATATTTTACACAACATTTTAATTTAATTCCGACTCAACCACGACAATTTTTATCATTTACATCATGATGGATCGATTTTATCTACTATGGCAATTTCAATATTCTGACCATGGATTTGTTTTACAAATATCCCATGGCAAACTTTTTATAGGTAGCATGCCAATTTCATTTTGTACATCATGACATTTTTCTATTGTAGGATGACAATTGATTATATACATTATGGCAAATTTATTTGACATAACATGATTTTTTTCATGAATAGCATGACAATTGCAATGTTTAGGCCATGTCATTTTTTTCATAATAGTCCATAGCAATTTTTGTAGCTAGCATGGTAATTTTCATTTTATAAGTCATGGTAATTTGTTTTGTTATATGATGATGATTGTATTACATACTCTATGAAAAAATTGTTTAATATACCATGGTATTTTTTGTGATGTGTCAATGATAATTATAGGCAAATTTTCCATATCATGGCGATTGTAGACAATTATATTTTACTTGTTCTCATGGTAAAATTATACCTTTTTCTCCTTCAAGGGATGGCATTTTTACAGTTGTATCTTTTTATCTTACATCGAAATTTTAATGTCTTAATATTCTTCCATATAATGTCATGGCAATTTCATAAGTTTTTTAATTTAAAACATGGTATTTTTCACAACTTATTTTTTATGGCATTTTTAATTGTATTTTTTGGTTACATGCCTCCCCTAGGCCACGTGTCCTTTGCAGACCCGACGTAACGGCGCCAAGCTTTGTCGTCAGCCGGCGAACGGCATAGCCTAACGGACGTTGTCGTCAGCCGGCTGACGGCAAAGCGTGGCCCTAACCCCCGGTCGTGGGCACACCCTAACCCCCACCACCCCACACTCCTCTCGCCACCACCTCCTCTCGTCCCACCCGCCGCATGCACCAACGCCGCCACCCTGTCCTGCACCGCTCCCCTGTCACCGCCGGCGGTGAGCCGCTCTCCCTTCCCCTCTCCATCTCACTTCGCCTCTCTCCCTCTCTGTAAGGCCCGATATGCGGTACTGTTCCAGATCTAGGTGTTTCCACCCAGATCCGGGGACGAAGCACATATCGGTCCCACCGCGACATATGACGAAGTCATATATCCCGGATTTCCAACATGATATCACAACATTACAGATACAAGGATACAACATCTCATACAATTGGCATACAACTGCCTTAATACAATACAACAACGGAAGATACACGTCTGAGTACAGACTACAAGCAAAAGCCTACTGGCAAAGAGAAAAACACCGATCCCATAACCACACGGGTCCAGGCCCTCCGCTGGGATCCGCCTAACTAGTCGTCGTCGAGTCTCCACGTGAAACGTCGATCACCATACCTGTTGTCGATCAGAACCCTGAAAAGAGTTTGGGGTAGTATCATGAGTACAGAGGTACTCAGCATCCAACTGTAGTGGTCAACTGACCCAGCAAGGACTTCATCACTCGTCATTCTAGGACAACTAGTAGTTTACGGTATGGAAGGGGTAAGTGGTGAGGTTGCTGCCGCACTAGCATTTATGAAGTGGCTAACGATCTAGAGAGTAAGATAAGAAGCCAAGCATTCGATGAGGAATCGCCTCCAACAAGTCTTGCTATCAACTACTACGCAAACATAACACCTATCCTATCCTTGTCCTCCTCTTCGCATCCCGACGAAGAAGAAGCAATCAAGGCACACACACACATTGATCAGGTTATATTAATATTATCTCAGTTGTTGTTGTCTATGAACAAGGAGTAGGTCTCAAGTCGTCCATAACCGTGGACACGGCTTCTCGAAAAGATTTAACCCTGCAGGGGTGTACCAACTGCCCATTACGAGGCTCCGCACGCACGTCCATCACTCTCAGTTGCTACCCATCACAGGCAACCATTTTATGATTTAGTTCCAAGAGATCCGAAACGACAAGTCCCTCTAGCTAACAACGAACAAATCCGGGTGGCCCCGGTGAGTCGACATCCATCTCAGGAGCCGGCCGCTCTCTCGATCTGGTCTCTACCGTCTGTCTCGGGTTTGGATAGCCGGTTAATCACACATGGGAAACCGGGTCCTCAGCCGAACAAGGTGGGCCAGCAAGGGAACTAAGTCCTCACTGGTCCGGGTTGGTTTGAAAACAACTGGCAGCTGACCAGCACACACACGGTTTCAAATGGTAAATCAGCTTGGGCCACCACTATAAATGTTTGAAGCTAGGTAGGTAAGAAAAGGGGACCCCATAAAATCCCACACGCGGTTAGGCACGCTCAGTCTTAAAACCAATACCCGGAACTCGGGTCCTAGGTGAGTCGAATGGAACAAAGCGTCGGGGCGGGATAGCCTAGACCTTCCATCCTTCGTCGAATATAGTCAACATTATAATAATCATATCATCAACAACAATATAATAACGTGATATCCCAAACCCAGGAGTAACAGGGTAACATCGTAGCATCCTAAGCATGCATACTAAGCAGGGGCTGAGCAACGAGCAAAGGTAACATAGCAGTACAAGGTTTGCTGGGAGGGGACATGGCTGTATCGGTTTGAAAGAGGCTGTAAACATGTGGTAGGATCAAACATCGAACCTAACCTAGACTAGCATGCAAACCGCTGGTTGAAATAGAATGGATCATAAGTAATGTATAGTCCTTGCCTGTTGATAAGTCGGGTTCCGAAGGTGTAGTCGATCGCACGCTCGCAACGTCTGCGAGAGGTACCCGCGGAAGCACACAAGACGATAAACACTGGAAAGCAATCAACGGTGCACCACTATTACTACGGAGCAAACACAAGATCAAGAAGACAACACAAGGCACGGCAACGCGATACGGATCTATCGTCGAGAACGGTTACTAACATTTTAAGTGGGGTATCGGTCACACACGACGAATACCGCACGTTTACGGTGGTTCAAGTTGCTTAGCTACAGGTGATCAACCAACGGTTGTTAACATGGCAACTCAAGCAAGCATGGCAAAGCACACGAACAAGTCAAGAGGTGAAGCACAAAGTAAACTATCTATGCTAGTCAATTTAAGTGAGGCACAGTCCTAAACATGGCATAACACTAAGTACCGCACGACAATTAAAAGATTTGGTACTGTTCTGTCCTAAACCATATTTTAGGTTGGTTAACAACATCAAACAATAGCATAAACACAAAGAACACGAAAAACTAATCAAGTTACATATAAAGAACACCCCAAACGGAGTTACGGTTAAAAAGATATAAGCAAAACAAGTTACGGGCACAAACTGCCAACATCACGAAGCACACTTTAGAGCAATGCATAAACAGGATAATCAATGCAAACATGCTCACAAATGACTTGCAATTAAAGTAGACATGACAGGGAAGGCATGGCAAAAAGAATCATGCAAAAAGACATCATAGATCAAAAGATATTAAGCAAACAACATGGCATCGCAAAGTAACAGACTTAGAGAAAAACAGAGGTGGCTGTCAAAAACAGCAGCATAGCAACTTTGGAGCTCAACAACTATATGACCAGCAAGCATATAATGGCAATGCAATACATGGGATGAAAGTAGACATGATGCTTAACAATATGCAATTGGAATCACTCAATTCCGATAAACGGTCGCGACACACTCGTCGACCGAAGTTGCAACAAAATAACAGTTTCAGCAACAGCAGCACATTAACATCAGGATCACCACATTGGAGCAAGATATAAACATGATGCAGCAAGAAAATATGGCATGTGAATGCATGAAACTGAAGTAGAAACATTGCTTAACGCAACGCAAAAGGAATCACTCCATTCGGACGTACGGTTGCGACGCAACCGTCGTCCAAAGTTTCAACAAAATAACAATTTCAGACAGACTTAACAGCAGTTTCAGTTTAACGATCTGGTGCCCTGTTTGACCAACATTTGCGCAATCAAGATGACCTCGGATCAAGATGCTCACAAAAGATGGATTAAAGAGCACAGAGAGCACAACAAAACAAAAAAAGATTCACTTCGTTCCGACCTACGAGTCAACGGAAAATCGTGTTGCAAGAGAGGTACTTGAAGCAGAAATTCTGGGACTTAGGATTTTACAGGGGGTCGAGCTCGGGTTGGACCACGTCCATGGCGGGCTGGTGGTGCTCAGATCCGTGACGGCGAGGGCACGGGAGGCCAGGGAAGGCTCGGGGATGGCCAGGGGCGGCGGAGGACGGCCTAAGGGCGCCGGATCCGGGCCGTAGGTCGCCGGAGGCGGCCGGATCGGGCGGTGCGGCTCCGAGCTCGAGCTCGGGCTCCATGGTGGCCATGGCAGCTCGGACCTTCTCATGGAGAGGAAGAAGAGGGTGAGAGGAGGAGGGAGGAGGAAGGAGAGGGAGCAGGAGGCGCGGGAGGAGGAGAGGAGCTCGCCGGCCGGCGAGGCGGCGGCTCCACCATGGCCAGGGCGTGGGAGGCGATGGAGGCTCGACCCGGCGGCAGACGGCGGCGGGCCCGCGGGGTCCGGATCGGCCCGGCGGCGCTGGGGGGCTGCTGGTTGTCTCCGGGCGCGACGTGGCACGATCTGGGACCTCCGTTCCCAGATCTGACGGCTCCGGACGGCTGGGAGGCTAGGGTTTCAAAATTTGGGGGATTTGGGGGCAAATTTTGTGGAAAAACTGAGGGGGTGGCTGCAAATTTCCATTAGGGTAAACCCTAATTGGGTGGTGGGAGTCTGGTGGTCTTTATATAGGCAGGTTGGCTGGCTAGTTTACGTAAACACCCTCGGTAGCCCTCTCGCGTGTCCGGTGATCGCGTTCGTGACCGCCGAGACCCCGTACGGACTTCGATTCCGACGAAATCTCGAACCACGCGCTCAGCGCGTCGAGCCCGTTGATCGTACCTCACTGCGGTGACATTCCGACAACATTTTTCGGCGCCCCATAAAATAATCCGTTTATTAAATAAACGGGGTTTTCGTTCCGATGGCGATGGCTGGTCTTGTGCCGGTAGCGACGGTGCTCGGGTGAAACCCCGGTGTCGCAAGGTCGTGTGCCGTGGTGGAAAAGGGGTCGGTCACGCATCCGATACGAGAATAAGGGGGAGAAATATTCACCGATTATTATTTCGGCGAAGCAAACACTGCAAACAACTCAGACAATGAAATAATTCACACCGAAAACAAAAATTTTAATTTTTGTGAAAACTGGGCTGTTACACTCTCCCTCTCCATCTCCTCTGACGCAACCCCCCTCTCTCTCCTAGATCTACAGGACGTCGCCGCCGTGCTGCCCCTCCTCTCTGCCGCCGCCAGAGGAGTCAATGTCCCGACGAGCTCCTCCGCCCCGCTGGTAAGCCCCAGCCCCACCCCCTCTCCCTTCCCCTCTCCACCTCCTCTCTAACGCAGCTGCCCCCTTGATCTGCAGGAAAACTGCTCTGCGACCCCTCCTCTGACCACTCTCCGCCGCCGCTGACCACAAGAGACCGACGAGCCCCTCCTCCCCGCTGGTAGCCCCATCCGTCGCCGGCCACCCACTAAAGACCGGCGTTCTTCCCCCTGGTGAGCATGGCCCCTTTATTTTTAAATTTTTTTGTTTGCAATTAGCTAGTGTAGTTAGTACTTTTGTAGTTAGATTTAGGAATTATTAGTTAGTTAGTGTAGTTACATTTATGAATCAGTTAGTTACCTAGTTTAGGTAGATTTAGGAATTAGTCAATTAGCTAGTAGTTAGTACTGTGTTAGTGGTGGAGAAGAAGAACAAAAGGAAAAAAGGAAAGGAAAATAAGTATAAAAAATAGAAGAAATTCAGTTAGTATGTTAGATTAGTTTTTAAAATCTGTTAGCTTATAATTAGATTAGTTAATGTTAGCTCAGCTTAGCTTAAATCTGTTAAAATTTGTTAGCTTACATTTGTTAGAAAATAAAATGTAAGAAAAGAAAAGTAAGAGAAAAGAAAGAATTTGTTAGTATTAACTAGTGACTATTACAGTATATGAGAAAAGTAAAAAAGGAAGAAAAGGAAGAAACATATCAACTTTGCATTGATGACGCCATTAGTCTATAGCTCGCATGGGGATAATTCCTATAGTTGCTTTGTGCTACAATAAGGGCACTCTCATGTCATGCCCTTAGATGGCATGACAAACTCCTATGGCACCTTTATTACTTGCTCTAAAGTAGTCATGGTGATATAATTGCTTTTCTCATAATATAAATCTGCAATTTGAGATTTTTATAAGATTTAATCGAGACACCAAAGAAGGTTGATTCAATGGAATAAAATAGAGGTGGTTAGTTAAACTTTCAGCCCGTAGAATTGGGCACATATTTTTATAGGATAAGAGGAGGAGATGAAGATATAGAAGAATAAAAGGAAATATAAGAAAGAAGAAAGAAGAAGAGTAGAAGTTAGAAAAGAAATATAATTAATATTTTGTTCCCCTTTCCTTTGCTATGTTCCGGCCTTCGTGCCGATGAAACTAGTTAGGTAGAATTAAAATTTAGATGTAAGGTTCCATTGCGTAACCCATATGCGTCTCCCATTCGAAAGATTCCATTTATAAATATGCATTCATTTGCATATTTTTAATTGGATTCTTTCGAATTGTCCAACGTTATCCATGGACAGCCCGAGTATGTGTAGATTGGATTTATTTCCCCAGATATGCTCTCCTCCGGATCGGACGCAGGATTTCGTGAGCGCCACCTTGTTGTTCTCCGGGTACACATCCTCTCGGTTTATGCTGAGACGTGTATCAGGACAACATCGGGGAGGTGCTGTCGAAATTTTGCGTCGGATCGGGAGGAGAGCATGGGGAAATGAATCCAATCTGCACATACTCGGGTGGGATTAGGACCTATCTTTACCTATTAGCTAGTGTACATATGTCGTATCACCGTAATTAATTATATGTCTTCTGGTGTTATTTTGTACTAGCTAGCTAGCCAGAATGAATGATCGTGCGTGGATGTACACCGGTCACCCTAGTCAGAAAAATATGATTGAGGAATGGTTGACCAAGACCGAGGAGTTCCTAGAGGTTGCATTTAGTGTTGGCCAACTGATGACCCTCAACGTAGAGGGATCTATTGCAGTGTTTTCGATAAGTAAGAGTGTCGAACCCAATGAGGAGCAGAAGGTAGTAGCAAGTGACTTTGGTAAGGAGATAACTGCAAGCACTGAAAGATAACTTTTTAGGGGTTTTGTTGGTATAAGCGACAGGATAGTAAAAACGAGCAAAGTAAAAGATACTGGATAGTAAAGAGTGGCCCAATCCTTTCTGAGCAAAGGAGAGGCCTAGCAACTGAACTTATAAAAGCTAAACTGTTCTTGAGGACACACGGGAGAGGTAGTCATGTGCTTTCGCCATATTCTGTATCGGTACTGAAAGTCCAAGTATGTGATCAGAGGGGGAGGGGGTGAATGATCACTTCAAAAATTTCGACTGAAACTTTTGAAGTGAAGCATAAGTAGTGCGGAATAGCGAAGTAAAACTGGAAGCAAAATTAAATGCAGTGAATCAAAACACATTGAAGCATAACAGCGAAGCAAATGCAATACTGAAGGTAAATGCTTGAAGTAAAACGAACTGGGACTCGGCGATGTTTGTTCGACCAGTTCACGCTCTGCAAAGCGCTACGTCTGGTTGGAGGGACTGGTGATTGAACACCTGGAGCAAATCTCTCTCCGTTCGTTGCTCCACTGCACCAAACTCCTTGAGCTTGGTCAGTTCTTCACTCGTGGTTGATTATAGAGGAAATCACCGAAACCTTTGACAAACTGAACTTCGAGGCGACAATTACTCTTCGCTCTCTGAAGAACAACACTCTAACCGTCTAGGAGAATTGCAGTTCTCCAAGATAAAAAGGCTAGAAAGCTTTCACCTAAGTCATCTCAAATCTACTCAGATCAATGGGACTTAGGCTTCAGTATCCTGGGTTTTGGGTTTTGCTTCGGTGGCGTTTTTGGGGTTTCTCTCTTCAGTCTCTCTTGGAATGATCTCAGAGCAGCCACCCGCAAATGGAGGAGGGGGCGGCGTATTTATAGTTGGCGATCCCGAGGTGCGGAATGACCAAACTGACCCGAGGTGACAGCTTGACACGTGTCCACAACGGTCGGATTTGTCATCAATGCGCAACTTTACTTGAGGAACAAGTAAAGCTGACTCACGGACTTAGTTCTGCTTCAGAAGCCAAAGAACGATGTCTTTGCTACCGAAGCTTAATTTAGTGCACATGAGATTTCTTTGCTCAGGCTTCTCACTTGGTTTGGATTTGATCTGAGCATTTTCTCAATGACTTCGATGTCCACAAACTAAATACCCCTCTTGATAGTACGGTTTGTCCTATGACTCAAGGAACAGAAAAAGAACTACACAAAAACATCTAAGTCTTGCGCCGTCTTCTTCATTTCCTTCAATGAGTAGAGCTTCAGGACACCTCCATTTTTGGGGGTCAACCTTCGTGATTAAGCTTCGCTCCGTGGGTAATGCTTCGATAACTTGAAGACCTTCCCTGAAGCTTTATCACATAGCTTGTCCTTCAGGAACCTATGCAACTGTTTATACTAGAAAACATTGTTAGTTCCTCTACTGTTTTGTCCAACAATATCCAAAACACACGGGGGCAAAACTTTGCTCTTACAATCTCCCCCCTTTTGGACTATTGTTGACAAAACAGGCATCGATAAAAGATATTGAAGTTTTTGTGAAGTGATGGGACAAACTCTAAGATATGAAGTTTTTGGCTCCCCTTGAATACAAGCATCGAAGATTTATATAATCGAAGTTAATGCTTGAGATAAATTTTCTTCGGTGGAGAGCAAAAAAAAATATCTTAGCGAATACAATTGCATTGAAGATATATATCAGGAAGTATGCAATTGCTTCCAATGACCTGTGACTTAGAAAATAATAACCACCTGCAAGATAGAAGATACGAAGCAATACTTGCAAGCAAAGGGGTTATTAAAACTTTAAGTGTAGCACCGGAGTAGCATGACCGAAGTAAAACTTAAGTTACAACCCAATCGAAAGGAATGGAATGTTTGTCGTAACTTAACCAAACGAAGCAAAAACAGATAGCAAGAACCCTTTCCCCGATGCAAAACTAACGCATCGATGCCCTCATTCTCCCCCTTTTTGTCAATGATTGGACAAAAGGTTGAGAAGAGGTTCGAGAGATCTATTACGCAGCATCAGCACCCTGAGAACCCGACGAAGCAGTGCTTGACGAAGACTCATCCGACGAAGACTGATCGCCTGAGGATTCTTCTTCGGAAGAAGACGTAGGAATAGCTTCGTGGCGTGTCTGAGTGATGAGGTTGATGTCGAGGTCGCTGTCGTCGAGGCTGTCGTCGTCCTTTGAAGTGATGGAGTCATTCTCGGAGACGGTATCTGGCCGGATGGGTTCAGGTTCGTTGACGAAGAATACTTCATCAATCTTGTGCAGGGGAGGGATCTTCTGATTCGGGCGGTCCATTGAGTCATCATGAGAAAAGTTTCGCTGGAGGTGCGGATACTCTTTGTAGATGCGATCTTTACGAAGACCTTTCACAGAGTTGAATTTCCGGAGTCCCTTCCAGGAATGACGCTTGAGCACACGCAAATACTGATTGTTGTTAAGTGCAATGTTGCCAACTCTGTTTATCTCATCAGCAAGAAACTGCATCTGGCGCTGATTTGCTTCAATGAATTTTTCAAGCATTTGCTGCGATCGAAGATTAACTTCAAAGTGATGGCAGTCTTTCTGGAACTTCTTTGATAAGTTTCGCTCATTGACTTCATGGCACACACCAACATATGTGGCAAATGGATCATTGGGTTTCCTTAGCAATTCCAAAGAGTCACACACTGGTGGGAGGAAAAGCTTCGGATGATGGCGAGCCACAAAGTCTTCGTTCCTGCCATAGTCACAAATAACTTGCAGCCAGGGAGCATAGGGTTTCAGTGTGAAAGGTAGCTCCGCTGCATGAACCAAATTCCTAAGGAAGCAGTCTTCAAAGTCAAAGAGAAGACCATGAGTGAGCTTCATAATAGCATGCCTTGTCTCAGGACAAAGATTTGATTCTTCCGAAGCTGTATTCAAAGGAATCAATGAGTTGGAGAAGATGTAGAACCAAGTCCTTGAGATGAAATTCAAATGCTTCGGGCGAATGTTTTGAGGAATATAGTTTGCAGTGACTTCAGGATCCAACAGAGTAGCAAATTCTTCTTCAGTCAGATCTGGCGCAATATGAATCTTTTCATGGACTCCAGAATGCCTTGGAATGTTGACAATTTCCATGAATTCAGCAGAGGACATCCTGAAGACTTTGCCTTGTATCATCCATTCCAGCGTCCATGAGCTGGGTTCATTGGCTTCACCAGAAACGTAAGGAGTTGCATAGAATTGCTTGATGAGCTCAGAGTTGAAAGGAGTGCTCAACGCAAACAACCGAGTCAAATTCTGATTTTCAATAGTTTCGAGGACGTTTTGAAAGCAGGAGGCAGTGGAAAGACTTCGCATGTCCAGAAACTTGTGCCTAAACAGAACTCCTTGCTGACAGAAGACTTTGGTGTATAAGATTTGTTGTTCAGCAGTCCAAAATCGAAGATCATCAGCTGTGCGGTCTGAAGCATACGGACTAACACCAAAGAATCGATGGCGCTTTCGATGCTGTTCCAGGTTGAAATCCGGGCCATGCCTTGAAGTATAACCAGCACCCTTGAAAATAGGAAATTTTCACGAGGGTAATTGGAGTCAAGCTGGGTATCTTGGCAGGGGCGCGAACGCTCACGAATTCTTTGCAGAGGAGAAATTTGATTGGCTCTTGAAGGGCCAGCAGATTGAGCGACTATGAGCGCTTGCTCTTGCGACAGATTCAGAATCTGAACTTGTTCGTCTTCGTCGTCATGTGCTTCGGTATCGGGCACATGTGCTTCAGAATCTTGAACTGTTCTGGCGGGGGAAAAGTCTCGGGATACATGGGTTCTGGAGTGGGTTGGTGATGGAGCATTAGCTTCACGGGGAGGTGATGGAGGTGGTGCGGGAGCAACTGGTGGAGTGGGAATCCTTTGTGGTTCGGGGGTTGGAGCACGGATGGGTGTGGGAACTCGAGGTGGTATGGGTGAGGGTTTTCATGCAGGCGTTGGAGTGGGGTTAGGAGCTCTTTGTGGTGGAGTTTGCTTGGGGATGGTTCTGGTAGGAGGAGGTGTGGGAGTTTTGGTGGGTGGAGCTGAAGGCTTTGGTGTGGGATGGGATGGCTTTGGCTTCGGTGCAGGAGTGGGAACTGCTTCAGGAGTTTCCTATGGCTGTTCATCACTTGTATCCATGTCTGCGGCTGAGGCCAAAGTAACCTTGTGCTTCTTGGTGGTTCTCTTCTTGGGTGAGGGTCCAGTTGCCTTTGATGCAGGCTTGGGAGATGGTGGTGCAACGACACGGTCAGCTTCGGGCGAAGCCTTGCGTTTCCTCAAATCTCTTTCCATAATGGAAGCATTATGGGTCTTCACCATGTCATCCACAGCAGCCTTGATTTTGCCTTTAAAGATTTTGATATTGCCCTTGGTGGTGGAATTGACTTCTGTCACTTGTTGGAGCAACTTCAGGGCGTGCTGTTTGAATTCTTCATCAGGTTCTGATTCAGCTCGCTTCTGATAGTTGTGAATCTTTTTGTTTTCAGCCCTATCTCTTGAGTGCAAATCCTTCAGCTGACTTATCATAGTGGAGATCATAGCTTCGATAGACCTGGAGATGTAAACTTCTCCAATGTCAACAGCATCAGGATCTTCAGCAGCACACTTCTTCCAAAGGGCTTCAGTGATGCCCAACTGATCCCAGAGTTTGCCTTCACGTGAGTCAGGGAATGGATGGTCACTCTGACGATCAGCTTCATCTTGAGCTTCAGGCAAAGATATGCCTTTCTGCTTCGATGGAATAGCTGAGGGAGTCATATCAACTACGGGCTTATTCTGACTTGCCCTAGCAGCTTTTTCAGCTTTCTTCGTCCTGAGACCTTCTAAAGAGGCCTTGCGTTTAGCTTCATGTTCAGCAAGTTGTTTAGCTTCAGCAGCAGCTTTTTCTTCGTTCTTTGCGGCTTCGGCGATCTTGCGCTTCGTCTCCGCCTTCTCTGCAGCCATCTTTGCAGAGTCCAACTCCTTTTTCTGTCTGGCAGCATCCTCATCTGCCTTCTTCTGATCAGCTGAGCTTCTGGCAAGGATGTTGCGCTCAAGTGCCTCTTCGAGGTCTTTCTGTCTCAATTCTTCTTCAGTGAGCGTGTGCTTCGCTGAAGGGTTTGTTGCAGCAGGCTGCTTGGGCTTCGTTGATGTTGAAGCCTTTGCAGGTTGTTTCTTGGCGGGGTCGTGCTTTTGCTTCGATCGCCTCTCAGTGGTGAGGGCATCAGCCGGTGGCTTGGAGGCCAAGGGCTTCGCAACCACCAAGTTGGAGAGATCAATGGTGGGGCGAGCAGAAGGCTTGTCCTTGGGGTCTTGAAACTTAAGCCCCTTAGCTACATGTTTCTCTCCTGGCATCTTCTTCAGAGGGATCTGAAGCCTTTGCTTCTTGGGGGGAGCAGGATCATCAGATTCATCATCTGCTTCGAATTCTGATTCGTCGTCAGCAGCATTTGATTCGTCCATAATTGAATCTTCCAGAGCAGCTTGCTCTAGCCTGACCTGCTCTTCATCTTATGTGGTAGCATGGGGAGGAGAAGCATATTTCTTCTTCAGCTTCTTCTTCTTCTTCGAGCTTGGCCCAGCACCTTGGGCTTCTGCTTCAGCCAACTTGGCTGCCTTCTTCTCTTCTTTCAGCCTCTTGGCTTCAGCAGCGATTCTCAATCGTTCTTGTTCTTCTGGGTAATCATCTGGTGTCTTGAGGGTGTTGGGGTGAGGAAGCTTCGGTGGAACTGGGTAGTACAGGTGGCGATTCTCTTCGGTGTACTGACTACACATGGCCGAAGTATACTGATAGGGTGGACTGAAGGCAAACTGCATAGTCCACTTCCAGGTAGGGATGCTCTTGTACTTGTACCATCGAACAGCCCAGTACCGGCGAATATTTTGCAAGCGATTCTTGCGCTGCTCCTTGGTTTCTTCAGGGGGCGTGTCATATCCTAGAGCAATGCGAATGGATTCAGGAATGCCTCTGGCGTTGTTGGTTTCCTTCGTTCTTCCTCCTTTCTTCTTCGGAGCAGACCGTTCTGCTTCGTTGATGTGATCAAGGTTTGGTGACTCATTACCGAAGCCTAACTCAGCAGACATCCTGTGAAAAGCATAGAAGTTGCGAGGGAAAGAGGCAAGTATGGAATGAGCACCAGCAAAAGTTTCGGTCCAAAAACAAGAGTTTTGAAAAGAGATTCAGTGAAGAATTTGGGTAGAGATTCTGGTCTGTTCTGAGCTAGACTTAGTCTCACACAAGATGAGCTGAAACCCTAACACAGAACAGATGGATTCTAACCCTAATTTCTAACCTGAATCGAGATGGAAACCTTTGACTAGCAGAAACAGATTTCCCAACAGAGCAACGATCCAACGGATCAAAGAAACCTAAGGAATTCATCCAAAATCAAACAGACTAAGAACTTGGATCCAATCGGGAAATGGAAGAGCAGAGGGATGGAGATTGGATCGTGGCTCGGCGTACCCTAACTCGGTGGCGTCGAGCAGCTACGGCGGCGATGAGCGGTGAGGACGTGCTCGTCGACGGCGTGAAATCCACGGCGGCGTTCTTCCGGCAGTGAAGCGGCGAGAACGGCGACGGGGACGAAGAGCTCGGCAGCGCTCAGGAGAGAGAGGGTTCCGGGGAGATGCGAATGAGGTGGGATGGATTCGCTGGGGTGAGATGCCTTATATAGGCCGGTCTGAAAGGAGCTGTCAGATCAGATCGAACGGCCCCCAGCGTCTGTCTCTCCGGATTCTACGGCGAGGATCTCGTGGCGAATCGCGAGAAAATCTCAACGACCCGGATTTGATGGGATCTCAACGACCGAAGAATATGTCCTCGACTTGAGTAAAAACTTCGATAAGAATTGGAAGCATTTGATTCGGAACTCAATGATGTTCGAAGCAAAATACTTTCCGTTTCAAATGTGCTCAACCATTTTGGACAGACAGAATAAGGAAGAAAAAGAATAGAAAGGGTAGGGTCCGAAACTTATCACCTCGAAGAAAAACCAAACGAAGCAAAGGTGATAAGCATAGAGGACTAAAATCAAGCGAAATAAAAATAAGCTAAACGAAGCAAAAACAAACAACGAAACTAAATAGGTAAGCAACGAAGTAAATGAATATATACAGAAGTAAAAAGATTCGGTCTTACAGTACATGTCGTGAGTCCAATATATTGAGCTCACACCTTAACGCACATAATCTTTTCTCATCCAATGGTTTCGTGAAAATGTCTGCCAGTTGATCTTCAGTTCTGACATGACTAATAACAATATCTTCACGCTGAACATGATCACGAAGAAAATGATGGCGAATGTCAATATGCTTCGTGCGAGAGTGCTGCACAGGATTGTGAGCAATTTTGATTGCACTCTCATTATCACATAGGAGTGGAATTTTCTTCACATGAATACCATAATCCTTCAGCGTTTGTTTCAGCCATAGAATCTGAGTACAGCATGACCCAGCAACAATGTATTCGGCTTCAGCAGTAGATATTGAAACACAGTTTTGCTTCTTTGAAGCCCAACACACAAGTGATCTTCCAAGGAAATGACAAGTCCCTGAAGTTGACTTCCTATCCACACAATCACCAGCCCAGTCAGAGTCAGAATAGCCAATGAGATCAAACTGAGCTCCCTTGGGATACCACAGCCCCAAGGTAGGTGTGTGAGCAAGATAACGAAGAATTCGCTTTACAGCAGTGTGATGTGATTCCTTTGGATTTGTCTGAAAACGAGCACAAATACATACTGAAAGCATAATGTCAGGTCTAGATGCGCAAAGATATAAAAGGGATCCAATCATAGACCGGTATTTCTTCTGGTCGAAGGCTTTGCCCTTCTCATCTGCATCTAAGAAGCCATTGGTAGGCATAGGCGTCTTAATGGTTTTGCATTCAGTAAGACCAAACTTCTTCAGGCAATCCTTGAGATATTTCTCTTGAGAGATAAAGGTGCCATTCTTCTGTTGACGGATTTGAAGTCCAAGGAAGAACTTCAATTCACCCATCATAGAAATCTCATATTTCTTCGACATCATCTTGGCAAATTCTTCGCTGATTTGAGTGTTAGTGCATCCAAAAATGATATCATCTACATATATTTGACATACAAACAAATCACCATTATAAGATCGAGTGAAAAGCGTTGGGTCAGTGGTTCCTGGTTTGAAGCCTTTCTTCAGAAGGAAATCCTTCAATGTGTCGTACTAAGCACGAGGTGCTTGCTTCAACCCATAGAGGGCCTTGTGTAACCTGTACACCATGTCGGGTTTCTTCGGGTCTTCAAAACCTGGAGGCTGCATAACATACACTTCTTCCTCGATTTCTCCGTTAAGAAAAGCACTTTTCACATCCATTTGATAAAGCAGAATACCATTGAAATTTGCAAAAGCAAGCATAACACGAATGGATTCGAGACGAGCAACTGGAGCATAAGTTTCGCCGAAATCAATACCTTCGATTTGGGTGTAACCTTGTGCTACCAGACGTGCTTTGTTCCTTACCACTATACCATCTTCATCTTGCTTATTGAGAAAAATCCACTTTGTACCAATGATGCTGTGCTTCGTGGGATCAGGTCTATCAACTAAGGACCAGACTTTGTTTCGCTCGAACTGGTTAAGTTCCTCGAGCATGGCAGTTAACCAATCTGGATCCTTCATGGCTTCATCAAACTTTGAAGGTTCTAGCATGGAGACAAACGAAAAGTTTCCACAGAAGTTAGCCAAACGAGTACGAGAGCGAGTTGTGGGACGACCTGGTTGTTGAATTTCTTCAAGGATCGAATCAACATCAACTCGTCTTCGGACTCGTGATAGAGTTGAATCATTAGCTTCAGGCTCAGCTTCTGCTTCAGGATCTGCTTCAGCTTCAGGATCAGCTTCACCTTCAGCTTCAGCATTTCCTTCGGAATTAGCATTTCCTTCGTTCCTTTGTTCTTCTTCGTCCTGTACATCATTAGCTTCAGGATGTTGATCTCCAGCGCCCCTGGCTATGTGTGGGAACATTGGACCATCATCATCCTATTAGCTTGACGAGCATTGGCTTCAACAGGGCGAATCTCTCCAATAGCCATGGACCTGATTACTTCATCAAGAGGAGGTTCATCTAGATCATGAGGCAAATGCTCTTTTTGAGAGCCATTAGTTTCATCAAACCTCACATTCACAGTTTCCATAACTTTCCCAAAGTGAGAGTTATAGACTCTGTAGGTGTGAGAGTTTGAGCCATAACCTAAAAGAAAAACCTTCATGTGCCTTAGGGGCAAATTTGGAGCTATGATTCATATCTCTAATAAAGCATGGAGCACCAAATACCCTAAGGTACGAAACATTTGGTTTGTTACCAATGATAAGCTCATGTGAAGTCTTCTTCAGAAGTTTGTGAAGGTAAACCTTGTTGATGATATGACAAGCTGTGTTAATTGCTTCGGCCCAGAACCTAATAGGAGTCTTGTATTCAGCAAGCATGGTTCTGGCCATCTCAATGAGAGTTCTATTCTTCCTTTCGACAACACCATTCTGTTGAGGTGTATAAGCAGCAGAGAACTCATGAGTAAAACCATGATCATCAAGAAAATCTTCAATATGAGTATTTTTGAATTCAGTTCCATTATCACTTCGGATATGCTTCAGAGATAATTCATATTCTGTTTGAGCTCTCTTGGCAAATGACTTGAAGATTTCAACAACTTTGCTCTTGTCATCTAAAAAGAAAACCCAAGTATAACGAGAGAAATCATCAACAATAACAAGACCATATTTGTTTCCTCCCGGACTTGCATAATTTTGAGGATTAAAAAGATCCATATGAAGCAATTCAAGAGGACGAGTGGTGGTCATGATAGTCTTCGCTGAATGATGTTTCTTCGTAATTTTACCAACTTCACAAGCACTGCAGAGACGATCCTTGTCGAATTTAACTTCGCTAAGGCCAATAACATGATTCTTCTTCACTAAGTTATGAAGATTTATCATCCCTGCATGACCAAGTCTTCGATGCCATGACCAACCAGATGAAGGTTTTGCCATTAAGCATGTGGATACAGCAGGGGCCGAAGAAAAATCAACAATGTATAAGTCTCCTTTTCGGTAACCCTCGAAGACAAACGCATAGTCATCCTGTGAAAAGACAACACAACGCGAAGCAGAAAATAGAACAAGCATACCCATATCGCATAACTTCGAAATAGACATTAGATTATATCCAAGGGATTGGACTAGCATAACCTTGTCAATGTGCTTATCTTTCGATATGGCAACCTTACCCAAACCTAAAACTTTACCCTTGTTGTTATCACCGAAGGTCCGAAGGTAATGTACTTCTGAGAAGAGTGAGATAATTTTTCTTCGGTGAATAACTCCTTGTCTCCGATCATATGATTTGTGCAACCACTATCCATGACCCATTCGGATCCACCGGAGACATAGCCCTGCAGAAGAATTAGTTCTTCTTAACCACCCACAAACGAGCAGGTGACTGAGAAGATGTTGAAGCACTGGTTGAAGCAATATTAAATCGAACAGGAGTGTATTGCTTCGGTGTACCATCAAGCACACCATAAATGTAAGTCCTCTGCGAATGGTTAGCATAAGAATGAGCATATGCAATCTTAGTATGATTATTATGAGGACGATAAGTATGACGACCAGTGCGATAGTATTGCTTCTGCGGAACATTTGATTCGGTCACCAGAGGATCATTTCTCGTTTCAAGAGAATAGAAATGATTCGGTGGTACCGAAGACTTTCCCTGCATGGTATGGTTAGCAGACAGTTTTTCCACAAGTGCTTTCTGCACCCATATTTGCCTCTTATAGAAGCCATTCTTAGGAGGAGTACCAACATACTCAGGTGTAACCTTTCCCTGTTCATCTTTGATGAGCTTGTAGTCAGAATCAAGTGATTCGTCTACAATAGCTTTGTTCATCTTGCAATCAAAACCTGAAAGGTTAGCTATATCAATGGGGTTTCCCTTTGCGAGGACCCACACAGTCTTAGGATACTGCTCAGGTTCCCAATAGGTGCCATCAGGGTTTATCTTTCTTTCGAAACCAACACCTTCATTCCTGGGATTCCTGTGAAGGAGAGCCTTCCTTAGGATATCACAAAGATACTGGTGACCTTGCACACTTTTGAACATGCCTGTTTCAAATAAGTTTTTCAACCTGAGGAGTTCCTCGGTAACAGCAGGGTTTTCCTCATCAGAGGCATTAGTATCATCAATAACAATAGAAGCTTTGCCTTTGGAATCAATTTTGCTTCGTTCCAAACAATCCAAACAAGGTGATTCAGTTTTATGATTTGCTTCAGAACCTTGTTGATCCATGAGAGAGAGATTGACATTTTCCAACTCTTCATGAGCCTCTTTCAGTTTTTCGAGAGCCATTTTCCTCTGAAGAAATTCATAGGTGAGCTTCTCATAATCAACTGAAAGAAGATCATGCCGAGAGGATAATTCTTCAAACTTTTCTTTCAGAGCTTCATGCTCATTAGTTAAAGTTTGACCTTTCTCTATCTCATCGATCAACAGAGTTTCTGATTTCTTAATGGTTTTGCTTAGTGAATCAAGTTCATCTTGTTGGATTGAAACAATTTTAGCAAGTTTAGCATAGCTTATCTTTGAATCACTGTCATATGAAGAACAATCAGAGGTATCATAGTTAGATTTCGATGAAGATACCTTCGCTTTGGCCATGAAGCAATATGCAGGAGATTCATCTTCACTACTGTTGTTTGTGAAGAATGAGCTCGAAGCTTTTGCCGAAGCATCTGCTGAAGCGAATGCCAAACCAGCAACACCATCTGATTCGGACCCAGACCCAGACCTTGAGCCTGATTGAGCTTCGGACCCATAGGCTTCGTCTTCAGAGTTCATCTCCTTTCCCAGATAAGCCTTGGCACAGTGAGAGCTGCTTCGACGAGACGAGTAAGTCTTCGATGAAGAACCCTCACGCTTCTTGTGATACTTCTTTCTCTTGTCATCATCAGAATCTTTCTTCTTATCTCTTCTAGAACTGGAATCATGTCTCTTGGATTCATAGCTTCTGGAAGATCTGTGGGACTTGGTTGAGGAGTCTCTGAGCGAATGCTTTGCTTTGTTCTCAGCTTCCCACAGAGGGCAATCAGCAATGTAGTGACCTGGCTTCTTGCACTTGTAGCAGCAGTTGTCCTTCGATGGAGAGCTTCTTGAGGATGAGCGGTGAGATGAGTGAGTTGAGCTTCTTGAAGAATAACTCTTCTTTGGTGAAGAAAAACCTTTTCTCTGGAAGCGGTTGAAGCGTCTCATGATCAGTGCTAAATCTTTTCCAATGCTTGTAGGATCATCTGATTCGACACCTCAAGCAGAACTGACTTCGGGTGAAGAATGATGCGAAGCTTTTGCTTTCAAGGCATGAGATTTTCTTCGAGATCCATTTATGTCACGTTTCTCATCTTCTTCCATTTCAAAGGTATTGAGTCTCTCAAGAATATCAGCGGCAACAAGACGTCTGAAATCAGTCCTTTTGCTTGATCATCAGCACAATATGATCAAACGAGTCATCCAATGAGCGAAGCAAAGTTCTCACAACAGAGTGAGAAGTAATGTCATCAGCACCGAGGGAAATCAACTCATTAGCAAGAGCTGTGAGTCTGCTGTAAATGGAGTTGACTTTTTCACCCTCGTTTCTCTTGAAGCGATAGAATTTGCTTCGGAGTGTGTCAATTCTGGCATCTTTCTGGGTAGAAACACCTTCACCAATCTTTTCAAGATAGTCCCAGACACCTTTGGCAGAAGGAATGTTCTTCACTTCATGATACTTTTCTGGTGTCAAGTGATTGGTGATGAAAACCCAAACTTCAGAATCGAGATCAATCAGTTTTGCTTCTTCAGGAGTGATGGCCTTCTCATCGGCAACTGTGACTCCATACAAGACAACTTGCCAGGCAGTTGAGTTGATAGCCATGATATATTTTTTTCATCTTGTCCTTCCAGTACGGGTAGTCCTTCCCATTGAAAACAGGAATAGGTTCGCCGGAGCGAATAGCTGTGAAAGACATACTTGAAGACACTCCAGGAGGTTAATCCAAAACACACAGTGTAGGGAATGACTAGCTCTGATACCAATTGAAAGTCCAAGTATGTGATCAGAGGGGGAGGGGGTGAATGATCACTTCAAAATTTTCGACTAAATCTTTTGAAGTGAAGCATAAGTAGTGCGGAATAGCGAAGTAAAACTGGAAGCAAAACTAAATGCAGTGAATCAAAACACATTGAAGCATAACAGCGAAGCAAATGCAATACTGAAGGTAAATGCTTGAAGTAAAACGAACTGGGACTCGGCGATGTTTGTCCGACCAGTTCACGCTCTGCAAAGCGCTACGTCTGGTTGGAGGGACTGGTGATTGAACACCTGGAGAAAATCTCTCTCCGTCCGTTGCTCCACTGCACCAAACTCCTTGAGCTTGGTCAGTTCTTCACTCGTGGTTGATTATTGAGGAAATCACCGAAACCTTTGACAAACTGAACTTCGAGGCGACAATTACTCTTCGCTCTCTGAAGAACAACACTTTAACCGTCTAGGAGAATTGCAGTTCTCCAAGATAAAAAGGCTAGAAAGCTTTCATCTAAGTCATCTCAAATCTACTCAGATCAATGGGACTTAGGCTTCAGTATCCTGGGTTTTGGGTTTTGCTTCGGTGGCGTTTTTGGGGTTGCTCTCTTCAGTCTCTCTTGGAATGATCTCAGAGCAGCCACCCGCAAATCGAGGAGGGGGCGGCGTATTTATAGTTGGCGATCCCGAGGTGCGGAATGACCAAACTGACCCGAGGTGACAGCTTGACACGTGTCCACAACGGTCGGATTTGTCATCAACGCGCAACTTTACTTGAGGAACAAGTAAAGCTGACTCACGGACTTAGTTCTGCTTCAAAATCCAAAGAACGAAGTCTTTGCTACCGAAGCTTAACTTAGTGCACATGAGATTTCTTCGCTCAGGCTTCTCACTTGGTTTGGATTTGATCTGAGCATTTTCTCAATGACTTCGATGTCCACAAACTAAATACCCCTCTTGATAGTACGGTTTGTCCTATGACTCAAGGAACAGAAAAAGAACTACACAAAAACATCTAAGTCTTGCGCCGTCTTCTTCATTTCCTTCAATGAGTAGAGCTTCAGGACACCTTCATTTTTGGGGGTCAACCTTCGTGATTAAGCTTCGCTCCGTGGGTAATGCTTCGATAACTTGAAGACCTTCCCTGAAGCTTTATCACATAGCTTGTCCTTCAGGAACCTATGCAACTGTTTATACTAGAAAACATTGTTAGTTCCTCTACTGTTTTGTCCAACAATATCCAAAACACACGGGGGCAAAACTTTGCTCTTACAGGTACTATGTGCTGTGTTGATAAGTGTAGAGTGGGTGGATCTATGCTAGTACACCCTCTAGACTAAGATAAGTGTACTCTTATGATTAAACACCTTGCAAGCATCCGCAAATACAAGATAGTAATTAAGGCAAAAGCCTAACCATAGCAATACGATCGGTGATCCATTGTTCCCTTGTGCAAAAGCGTGCGAACTGGGGTTCAGGTTTCTGTCACTCCGGCAACCCACCGTAAGCATTCTTTGTACACAATGTATCCCCCTAGTTCCTTGATAAGGCGAAGTGTTGAGTGTTCGACTCACACAACACCACTAGGAAAATAACAACACAACTTAAATATCAACCAACACATATTACTTCAACATCATATGACTACTAACAACTAGACTTCTCCCATGTCCTCAAGAACTAAAGTAACTACTCACAAGACATAAAAGAGATCATGATCAGTGGGGATAAATAGATGATAAACAATCTGAACACAAAAATATTTCTCCAACAAAACTCAATAGCATTCACCACAAAGTAGTAATCAACACCGATAGAGTAGAGAGGATAGATAGTACGCATTACAACGCGAGTTGCAATTGTGAGATAAGATTGGATGAAGATGGAGATGGTGCTGATGATGGGGATGATGTTGATGATGATCTCGATGATGCCCGTGACGATGGTGATAACGATGGCGACGATCTCCCCTTCCGGGAGGTGATCTCCCCGGCGGAATCTGCCCACCAGAGATGGCTTTTCTTCTCTGTAGCTTTCCGCCACGGAGCGGCGGAGGAACTCCGGAAACTCTCTTCTCTTTTTAGGGTTTTTGGACGACGAGGAGTATATAGGCCAGAGGGGGGAGCCGGGAGTGGCCCCGGGGGTCCAGGCGCCCTCCCGGCGCGGCCAGGGGTGGGGCCACGCCAGGTGGCCGCCTGGGGACCCTGTGGCCCCCCTCTGGTCGCTCTTTTGCGTGTGTTCGTGATCCTGCTGGAAAACAGCCTCCGTCGATTTTCAGGTAATTTGGAGGTGTTCTTCTTCAGCAACTCAGCGTCCACTTTTTACCGCTGAATCCCACGTCTGCTGCTTCGGCACCGAAAAGTTGCAAACTGTGTAAAATAAGCCAAAACAACATAAGGATAGCATCATATCATGAAATATATCAATGAATAAGAAAGAATTACTATATAAAATAGTGATGCATTTTGGACGTATTACCAACCAAGAACATGGTGCCTCTGCACTAGATGTAAGAACTATTCACAACAGACAAAGGATGTAATGGGTAAACACCTACAAATGCGTGGTTTCATGCCTGATTATACGTTGTGGTCATTTCATGGCGAGTCGGCCCAACGTGACAGACATGAGGTAGTGCGTCAGCGCATTGAGGATTGTGGTACAGGGATCGAAGACATGGTCAATGACTACAACGATGCTCGTCATGAGGACGAAAAACCGGAGGAAACTTCCAAGGCCTTTTATGCCATGCTAGAGTCTTCAAAACTCCCACTGCATGCGCACACCAAGCTTTGTCAACTAGATGCCATCGCACAAACAATGGCTCTTAAGGCACAATTCAACTTGCCCAGAGAGTGCTATGATGCGATGATGACCTTATTCGGGTGCTTTCTACCGGACGGTCATATTATGCCTGCAAACCTATACCACTCAGACAAAATACTCGGTGCACTGAAGATGCCCATCGAGCGGATACATGCTTGTGAGAAAGGATGCGTCTTATTTAGGCATGAGTATGCGGATGATAATTATTGTCCACGCTGCAAGTCCTCCAGGTATATTGTCGTAGACAACGGTCTTGGTGAGAAGACGCAGAGCAAAATACCCGTAAACATTCTTCGGTATCTACCGATCTTACCAAGACTTCAACGGCTTTACATGCTTGAAGAAACAGCAAAACAAATGACATGGCACAGAGATGGAATTAGACGTGCTACAGATGAATACGGGAATTTGATGTTGACCCACCCCTCTGATGGTGAAGCGTGGAAGATGTTCAATGAAATACATAAAGAAGGTAAAGCCAAAGACCCAAGAAATGTGGCACTCGCCATTAGCCTCGATGGGTTCAATCCTTTCGCTATGACGACAACACAATATAGTTGTTGGCCCGTATTCATCATGCCCCTCAATCTGCCCCCTGGAGTACTTATGCAAAGAAAGCACATCTTCTTGACGTTGATAGTTCCGAGGCCCAACTATCCCGGAAAAAATATGAATGTGTACTTGCAACCACTGATGGATGAGTTGAAAGAAGCTTGGGATAATGGGATCTGGACATATGACGCAGCTAGCAAAACAAACTTCCAAATGCATGCTTGGTTGATGTACTCCATGCATGACCTGCCGGCGTTTGCACTTTTTGTTGCATGGTGCGTGCACGGAAGGTTCCCATGCCCGCAATGCAAGTCTGCTCTTAAGTTTCATTGGCTGCCGGAGGGTCACAAGTATTCTTGCTTTGACTTGCATAGACAATTCCTGCCTCTGGACCATGGATTCAGAAAAGACAAGAAGAATTTCACCAAAGGTAAAGTTGTCGAGCACGAGGCACCACCTATGATGACGGGCGCACAAATTATTGATCAGTTGAACTCACTAGAGCCTGATCCGAACCGGCCAGGGTATTTCTTGGGATATAATACGGAACACGCCTGGAC
Organism: Bromus sterilis; assembly: GCA_950022295.1. NCBI lineage: Eukaryota > Viridiplantae > Streptophyta > Magnoliopsida > Poales > Poaceae > Bromus > Bromus sterilis. Next base: position 444,464,719 of record OX465595.1, on the reverse strand, counting down.
CCACAAGCCATGCTTTTGGGATCTCCCCTATTTCAAAGACCTTGCTCTTCCACACAACATTGACATGATGCACACTGAAAAAAATATGGGTGAGGCCATTTTTGGTACATTGTTCGGCACTGATAAGGGGAAAGATAATGTTAAGGCTAGAGTCGATCAGGAGAGTCTGTGTAATAGGAAGTCACTGAACATGCGACAACCGAAAGGGAAGAAGAATTGGGAGAAGCCAAAGGCATGGTTCAATCTTAAAAGGGAAAACATGAGGGAAATCCTCATCTGGGTGAAAAAAAAGTTGATGTTCCCTGATGGGTATGCAGCGAATCTAGCAAGGGGAGCAAGTCTTGAAAAGTTGAAAATCTTTGGGCTGAAGAGTCACGATTGGCACATATGGCTTGAGCGGATAATGCCGGTGATGTTGCGCGGCTACATCCCCGAGGATGAATGGCTAGTAATGGCAGAGCTAAGCTATTTCTTCCGTGTTCTTTGTGCTAAAGAATTATCGCCTATTGTGATAGAAGAGATGGAAAAACTGGCGCCGGAGTTGATATGCAAGTTAGAGAAGATCTTTCCACCGGGTTTCTTTAATCCGATGCAGCATATGATTTTGCATCTACCGATGGAGGCAAGATTGGGTGGACCTGTGCAAAACCGTTGGTGCTATGCAACCGAGAGAATGCATAAGACGCTTCGAGAAAAATGTAAAAATAAACGGAGAATTGAAGCATCAATGGCTGAGGCATTCGTTGTCGAGGAAGCGGCAAACTTCGTGACAGCACACTATGTTGCCACTAATTACAGTTTGCATAATCCAAAGCCTCGGTACAATACTGGCGACCCCGAGCGACATGAATCCAAGTTCAAACTCTTTAAAGGAAGCCTCACACTTTGTGGGGTTATGAAGACAAAGACGTTGACCTTCGAGGAATGGGGCATCATTACATTGTATATCTTGACCAACATGATAGAAGTGCGGCCATACATCGAGTAAGTGCGCGGTACATATTAATCGTTCTGCAACTTCTTGACGAGTTGTGTGTCTAACTTCTCTTAATTATTTGATACAGTCGATTCGTCGCGCAATTCTCTAATGGAGTGGCGATCGAAAAAGACTCCATCGAAGAGATTAATCTTCTTGAGAAGCGGGGAGGCGGCAATCCCGGTTTCATCTCTTGGTTTACACAAACGGTACTTCTTATATGATATACATGCCATTTTTATTTCTTCGTCGTCTCAGTACCGACTAATACAACAAGCCTTTCCGTTTCAACTTGTAGGATAATTCAGAGTCGATGGATGCTGAATTGAGACAAATCGCAAATGGTTTTGACTTTAAGGTCCATACATATGAAAAATACGACATCAATGGGTATCGCTTTCGTACTGGTATGAAAGAGCAAACTATGCCCGATCAGAAAACAACGAATTCCGGTGTGTCCGCTATAGATGGAGGAGTCGAGTATTATGGAATAGTTGAAGAAATATACGAACTGCTATATTATGGTGAAAATCCTCCGAACGCCGTTGTCTTCAAATGTCATTGGTTCGATCCAAAGGACACTAGACGAACTCATGAGCATGTTGGGCTAGTTGAAATTAAACAGAAGAACCGTTTAAATGTTGCCGAAGTTTATATTGTGGCTCAACAGGCCACACAAGTTTTCTATCTTCCATGGGCCTGCCAAAGTGTAAAGAATCTCGAAGATTGGTATGTCGTCTATGACGTGCCGCCACATGGTAAACTACCTTCCCCCAATGAAGAAGAGGATTATCAACCTCACATAGACCCAGACACATATGACGAAGAATTCTTCCAAGAAACACGTGTGGCCAAAAAACATTTCGGAAAAACCTCTACGTTTGGTCAAAACATGGAAGTAGAGAATGGCAATGCGGAGGAAGAGGAAGAAGTGGAACACGAAGAGGTTACCGATGATGATGAGGAGGAAGATGAAGAAGTGGAACACGAAGAGGTTACCCATGCGGATGACCTATCATTGCTTGACCGGTTACAAAAAGGCTTTCGAAATGTGGTTGACGCTGAACCCGATCCCGGAGAAGAGATCATTCATGACGACACGCGTGATAGTGACGATGATGTTTTTATTGATCCTGGAGAAGATACAGATGATCCCGACTATTAGTTGTATGCATCCCAACTTTCTTTTGTTTTTTGTATATATGAATTTGTATTATTTATTTCCTTAATGTACTAATTCATCTTTATATGCATATGTTTGTTTTTTGTATATATGAATTTGTATTATTTATTTCCTTACTTTACTAATTCATCTTTACTCCGTAACAGGTGTTGACACATGGCAAGCCGTAGGGACCCACCGGTGGAGTCTCGACCACCTCTACCTCTACGGAGAGAGTTGCTGGTGGGTATTGTCGCAGCCAGCTCGCCGCCGGCGCGTGCTGAGCAGCCTCGTGGGAGAGGTCGGGGAAAAGGCCAAAAGAGAGCTAAACCCGGTGGTCGAGGAGGTGGTCGAGCAGGTGGCGCCCTAGCCGAGTCACCCACTCACAGGACAGTCTTACCGGTGCAGGAGCCACCGCCGGTGCAGTCGGAGGCACCGGAGCAGCGGACACCGCCGGTGCAGTCGGAGGCACCGGAGCAGCGGACACCGCCAGTGCAGTCGGAGACACCGGAGGCACCGAGGCAGTCGACGGAGCCTCGTTGGGATGATCCTTGGGAGGAGCGTGCTCGCACGGATGATGATGATGTTGATGAGGATGATGATAGCGATGACGATGGGGCTGAGGGGGTGAGGGGGATGATGGGGGTGAGGGGAGCTCTTCTTCCAAGAAGCCGGTGTACCAGCGTGGTATGACACGGCTCCCACCACGTCCGGACCCTGCGCAGAGGACATTGATTGCGCCAGATGGGGAGAAGTAAGTTGATGAATTTTTTGTGTTCCTTGTATATATATATCATACATGTACATATGGTCCAACAAGAACTAATGTCTTTGTGTTCTTATTTTGCAGGGTGTGGACTTACCCGGAAGGTGCTCGGAATCCGAACTACCTCCTTGGTGCCGTGCTTAAGGAGCGGTTCCCCGGGCTAGTCCAGTTGCCTGTTGAGGGTAGGGTTCCTGAGCCCGGCCTCACTTGGCCACACTACAAAGCCGCCCCGGCCCCGCCAGATGAACGCATCAACAACGTTGAATGCCGTACCAAAGCCGACATGGTAATGGCTACTTTTTGGGTAAGTATTCTAAGCATTGCAATCATTTATTAGCGTTGGAATCATTTCACTCATCTAAGCATATGTTCGATGCATTTTTCAGTGCTACTATAGGGTTGAGGAGGGGATGGAGCCGGCAGCCCAGAAGAATCTCGAGAAGGAGATAGTGAGGCTACTCACGAACACTAGGCACGAGATGCGTGTTCAGTGTGTTCGAGATTGGTACGCCAAGAAGGGCGTGAAGAAGGCCAAGAGGAAGTGTAGAAAAGTTTTCCTTAAGAAGGAAGAATACTTGGAGGTAAATTACTAACTAATTCAAATTCCTACACTTATAAGTACGGCCTAGTTAGCTCCAACTTTTCTTTATAAGCTTATGAAGCTCAAACTTGGCTTTATAAGCTTATAAGTGTCAAACTTTTCTTTATAAGCTTATGAAGCTCAAACTTGGCTTTATAAGCTTATAAGTGTCAAACTTTTCTTTATAAGCTTATGAAGCTCAAACTTGGCTTTATAAGCTTATAAGTGTCAAAATTGGCTTTATAAGTTTATAAAGGTCAAACTTGGCTCTATAAGCTTGTAAAACTAAAAAATGATAATAATAGCTTAGTTACATAAAACTTGACTTGTACTTGGCTTAAAAAAACTATTCAATGACTTTATAAGATTATTAATTCATAGGCGCCCCCGAGATGGTGTGCAAATAAGATGGATTGCTTTGAGGCGATAGTGGACAAATGGCTCAATGATGCCTGGCTGTCCACCCACAAAAGCGCCAAGGCTAGGCGTGCACAAATGGTAGGTGTGGCACACCACCAAGGCAATCTCAACGTCAACGAGTACGCAAAAAAATGGGTATGTGCCTTTTTGTTTTCAGTTTCATGTCCTTTCATCATTAATCAATTGATCTGTTTCATGCCTTTTCTTTGCTTTTCATTGTAGGCGAAACACCATAATCAGCCTGTGCCTAAGGGATTTCGCTCATTTGCCATGGCCCATAAGGGAAAGTACAAAACGGTGAAGGCATATTCCGAGGGCGACGATGTTGAGGCGTACACCAGCGCTGCAGCCTACCACAAGATGATGGCCTATTCTGAGGTGGCGAAAGAGCTACGCGGTCCTCAGTTTGACCTGAGCGAGGAGGAGATGGATCCGGAGGCCTTGATGATTTCTGGTGGCGGTAAGCATCATGGCAGCACCTCCATGTGCAATGGCTTCGTACATTGCCCGGAGACTCTACCTCAGATCAAGGCGAGGCAAACGAGCTCCGCTCCTGCTGTACGACCTCGCCCGCGGCCAGTGGACATTGCTATCCAGGTATAACTTTGTCTCAATTTTTCTTTCCGTTCTTTAGACTACGTAGCGATGATGACAATAATTGCTATATTGTTGAGTGTTCGCAGGACGCCATTCAGAGGGAGAGACAGGCGACACAAGAGATGTTGTCGGAGCAGATTGCGGAGAGGGACCGGCTGGCGGAGGAGAGGACCCAGAGGATACTCGAGGAGGAGAGGGCACACAATAATGCCCAGACGAAGGCCATCTACGACCTCATCTCGGTAAGTTACTACTTTTGCATATATCCGCCAAGAATGCATATGCATATGTTTGGTTCACTTGCTAATATGCTCGAGTCCTCAAAAACTAACTCGCAGAGTATGTGGGAGAAGCAAGGTCTTACCCCTCCACCGATGCCGACGCCTATCGTTTCTCCTCCCGGAACGGTAAGTTTCTTTCAATGATCAATATAGCCCGGTCTTATACCATCAAGTGTCATCATGTTTACCACATTGCAACTCATCATTTGTTGCAGCATAATTCCAGAGCTGCATCTCACAACCCACAAGAATCTCCTAGTGAATCCCCGAGCAACCCACGTGGCGGCGCTTCTCAGCCTTGAGGTGGCCTCCGGTAAGTTACATAAAGCTCAACAATGACTTTCTATGCTCATAAAGCTCAATAATGATAGTAATAGCTTAGTTACATAAATATTTACTTATTCTTGGCTTATAAAAGCTAAAAAATGACTATATAAGCTTATAAAGCTTATACTTGTCTTTATAAGTTTGTAAACCTAAAAAATGACTTATACTTGGCTTATAATAGCTCCTCAATGACTTCATAAGCTCATAAAGCTGAAAAATGATGTTAATAGCTTAGTTCTATGAAAATTGAGTTATACTTGGCTTCTAAAAGCTCAATAGTGACTTTATAAGCTTATAAAGCTCAAACTTGGCTTTATAAGCTTTTAAATCTCAAATTAGATTTTATAAGCTTATTAAGTTCAACAATGACTTATACTTGTCTTATAAAAGCTCAATAATGAATTTACTAGCTTAAGTGGCTTATAAACCTAAAAATGACTTATACTTCGCATATAAAGCTCAAAAATGAATTAATGACATAGTTAGATCTAAAATGAGATATATTTAGCTCTTGAGGTCTAAGAAGAACAAGTATTGTAGAATAAGAAGAAGGATAGGAGGAAAAGAAATAAGTGAAGAAGAAAGAGGTGAAAAAGAAAGTAAAAGAAGAAAAGTTCTTCTTATTTTTACTTTTTCTCTTCTTTCTTTTTCTCCATCTTCTCTTCTTCCTTTCATCTTATTCTTATTCTTCCTCTTCTTCTCCTTACTCTTCTTCTCTTTGTTCTTCTTTTTCCTTTTTATTTTCATCTTTTCATCATTTTGGATTTCTTCTTTTCCGTATGTAACATATGATTATGTTTTCATTTTTCAGATTTGCCTTTATGCATGGATGGATGCTTCTTTGTTGTAGATATAGTATGTTAGGATGGAGATGACTTGTAGATGTATATCATGTTGGGCACTTTCCTTTTGTATATATGATGACTTGTTGTTTTAAACTTGGAGATGGCTTGTTGTTTTAAACATGGAGATGACTTGCTTTTTTAAACATGGAGATGGCTTCTTTTTGTTTATATGACTTGTGGATGGCTTCTTTTTGTATATATGACTTGTGGATGGCTTCTTTTTGTATATGTGACTTGTGGATGGCATTCTGATTGTATATATGACTTGTGGATGACATTCTGTACATATATATATATTATTGTTTATATATATATATGTTGTTTATATGCAGGGAATTAAAGAAAAACAAATTAAAAAGAAACAAACAAAGAGATTTGCCGTCAGCTTGCAGCTGACGGCAACGTCTTTGCCGTCGACAAGCTGACGGCAAAGAGAACACGTGGCGGCAGCCTGTGCAATCTGTGCTGTGGCAGTGACCATTTGGTCACGGCTTTGCCGTCGGGCTTCGACCGGCTGACGGCAAAGAGTAGGCTGGCTGCCATCAGCCCACCGTAAGCCGACGGCAAACTGTTGACATGTGGGCCCAGGCAAGGGCTTTGCCGTCAGCCAGACGGCTAGCTGACGACAATGCACGCCGTTAACTCAGCCCACGGGGTTAAGTTAGGGGCTGGCCGTACGAGCGGATTTGCCGTCAGCCCGTACAAAAAGGCTGACGGCAAAGGCATTGCCGTCGGTCGATCTTAAGCTGACGGCAAAGCAGCTCACTGCCGACTGATGAGCTGACAACAGGTTTGCCGTCGTGGAGCTGACGGCAAAGCCTTTGCCGTCAGCTTTTCATATGTTTGCCGTCAGCTTTGGATGACGGCAAAACTTCTGTTTCCTGTAGTGATACATGCTTGCCCCCTTCCAAAAAGAACGTCTTTCAGAACCCTATATGTATTTTAACAACCAATACAAAAAATAGTTGACATTTGGTGCCATGTCAACGCTTATACGCGGGCTCGATTTATCACAGTCGCGCTTCGTTTCAACCAAGTGAGAGATCATTTACAAAAAATCATAAACAATTCTAATATGATTTTAGAAAAAATTCTAAAATCTTGGTATTTTGAACTTTTACCGCAATTGTGGCGCTTTATTACTATTTACTCAAGTTAATCCTCACAATATATATCTAATTTCCCTATTTATGCAATCCATCCACATTAATAAGCCGTGCAAGTTTTTAACATCGTCAACACGCCATCTCATCATAGTTAACGCTCATAATATTCAGGTTATTAGCATATAAATTTTAGCATTGTTCATGTTGTAACCGCATGAATTATTGTTTGTTTGACATGATCTTCTCTAAAGCATACATGGGCATTTCAAGGTAGATGTCATTTCCACTACAGAAAAGGTAGATGCCATTTTAGCCACATCTGGGCCGATCCTTGCCGTGACCCCCATCCAGGAGAATATCTATAATACCTAAATAGTTCATCCCCACTAACCTATCTATCTTGACATGCAAACTATCCACATCATCAAGTAGGTCCACCATGCAAAAAAATCCACTAACTATGCATGCACATGCTTCCATTAATTGCATGCAAATGCAACCTAAATAAATAATAACCTTTTATGCACTTAGGCTCACTATTTATAAGAGACTTTTTTTATAAAAAACAAATTATGAGTTATCTTATATTTTATTTTTCTATGCACATCTATAATTGATATTATTGATTTAGGCTTAGTCAATGGTGGAGATGTCTCCACTATCTCTACTCAACATTATTTTCATCTCATATTGTCTCTCACCATATATTATGAACCTAATAAATTAACAAAACAAAAATCATACTCATTTTTTGGATTTTCATCAAATTTCTTACATTTTGCTCTAAACAGTATTGATTTCAAAAGAGAATTTATAATCAAATTATATCACACTTAATATTTTTTTCTCATATTTCGAAAAACCATTTTTCTTATATTTTTTCTCTGAAAAATTCCCGCAGCAACGCACAGGGTATCATCTAGTTTTTATAATGATATGTATGTACACATACCCTTGGGCCATGAACCACAAGCCCGTTGTACCAGTAGTTTCTTTCTTCAATCTTGCGCGGTTGGCCCGCGCAGTTATTGGGCCAAGCTCCGCCACTGCTTTTAGCCTCTCCAAATTCTCAAGAATATGCACCGAATATTCAATTTGGCTCCAGAGTCCAAATGATCTCTGTATCATATCCATTGAATTGGATGGAGATTAAAAATTGAAAGGGTGTCCAGAAGTAAGCATTTAATGATTATGGTCCGTATCCATGGACGCCGGCAGTGATCTCCGTCAGTAAGTTGAAATGGAATAGGTATAAAGTAGACGGAGTTACACACGCTGGTAAACCATTGGTACAATATATCCATCACGGTTGTTTTACTGAGTCAGGCTTCTCTCGGAAGAGGCAAGCCAACACCACCTGCCGTGTTAAATACGACCACCCTCCTCCTCACTAGGCGTCCAAGTAGTGTGTGCGCAACTTCATGCAACAATGGATGCTTTATCCTCTTCCTCCATGCAATCTAGAGGGAATGTGTGCCTACCTCTCATGTCTCATCCCTTGCCCGTTCTGTGGCGATGAGTTATAATCTTTCGTTTGTGGGAGGAATGGATCTAGATTATAATACTTGTAGATCCTCACCTCCAGGAATGGATCCCATGCAAACAAGGGAGCGCTTCTACAAGTGAAGGCTTCGAGATGTGAGTTGTTTTACCCAATGATCTATAGTCAGATCTGTTTTGATTTCTTTGTTCATATATCTGATTTAGGTTACTTTTGTTTAATGGTGTCACGGAAGGGGAAGTGCACTTTCTACGAATGGCAGGAGTGCACTTTCTACTTTTGTTTTGATTTCTTTGTTCATCTCACCTCCGAACAGAACTTGAATCACCTATCGGCACTCGGCAGCCAAGGATTGATTCAGAGGAATCATGTTCGTGCTGAGCCAAATATTGCTCGTTCCATTGCAAATGCGCCCCTGCTGAAGTTGTAGTTGTTAGAGAATCGACACGCAAATAACAATGAAATAGAACTAAAAGCAACATAGGGAACACGCAGATTTAACGTGGAAAACTCTTTCGTGAAGAAGGTAAAAAATCACGGACGCCAGCCAGCGAACTATTTCTTATTGTGGAGGTGTTACAAACGCCGAAGGATTTACAACTTGAAGAACTATCCCGTGCGGCGGCTTTCAAGGTATATTTATAGGCGGTAGAAAAGACCTAGACCAACACTGATCCGAACCCCGGGGGGCGGGGGGCAACAAGGCGCCCTAACCTCGCTAGAATCAATTTGTGCATCTCCGTCGTCATCGTGTTGGCGAACGGTCTGTCGAGGACCAAACGCTGCCATTCGGATGACTACTGTTCTGAACTGACGCCTACATTTATTGATCTAACGGATGCGTCTACGTTCACTGTTTACAATCGTCAAGAGAACATGGTCCGTCACGGTGACATAATGCTGCCGTTGTAGACGACGCCAACTACCACCTACCAATGTGTATTGTTTCCAACTGTGCTCATTCGATCGCATGAACATGATACAGAGATCATTTGGACCTTGGAGCCAAAACGCCGTGTCCAGAATACACGACCTTCTATACTTCTAATGCAATTCTTGTTCTACATCGACATTTAAAAGTCACAGAAAAGAGTGGAGCTAATTTACCTTTTTCTTTATGCTTATACTTTCCTGTTAAATCATCTTGTGCTTGCATCCCTTTGCTTTCTGAGGACACACTCTAGGTGAAGTAATGCCTCGGAGATGATAAAAGAGACGCATGCAAATTAAAGGGCACTGTGAACATTACACTTATACTCCTCCCATCCACCGTTTCATAATACAGTATATCATTTGATGTCATATATATTACTATTTTTTCTATAAAATTGATCAAAATTCCTAAACTTGGACTTATGATAAAAATTAGAAATATTACCTCCGACCCATATTAATGTACTCAACTTTGTCTAGATTCGTATGTATCTAGTTAAGTATTTAGACTAGATGCATGTGTATCTAGACAAACTTAAGTACATTAATATGAATCGAAGAGAGTACATTTATTTGCAAACGAAAGGAGTATATTCTTGTTTATCTATTGTGCTGAAGTTCAAAAGGAAGGAGACATATCTCATTTTTCTTGTGGTGAACATCCGGTCCTAAACCGAAACGAAGTACTACAGTACATCTCATTATCCTTTAGAAACGCCATTGACGAATCGTCAACAGTGAACCAGCATTCCGTTTCTTCAACCCATTAGCATTGCTATGGTGACACCACAAATTTGAATTTGGCACCCTCCAAACTCCAGGCCCGAAAAGCGGAAAGTTATTCAGAGAAAACCTCAAAGCACACTTCTTTTTGCACTAAAGAATACTAGACACGGAACATTTCGACGGCCACACTTCCTGTCGGCGCTGGGACAGGTAACATGGCACTCAATCAAGGAGCTGTTCAATGTCCGAAGAAACTACACAAGGCATCTACGTCCTTTTTCTTTCCTAGTGTGTTACTGTTTGGAAAATCATAGGGAGCGAATGGATAGCTCCAGGACATAGCAAAATCAAACGATTTGCATTACAACTGCAACACAAACACATGGCAATTCAGAGCATACGATTGTCATAAAAACTAAAAAATACGGCGAGTTATCATGCGAGTTGCCATAAAAACGTTCGCGCTTGCCATGTCCTGAAACGAACGTTTGCTTCAAATTGCCATCCTACTGTTTTTTTATCTTTTTGACGGGTTCCTGGTGGTTACTGGTTAGCAGACTGCTGGTTAACGGTAGCAGTTTGGGGTTTGGCACTAATAGCACGTCGATCACGTGGCATCATGTTAGAGCTCCCAAGATGTTTAACGTGGTCGTCCGCGCCTAATTCGTTTTTTTTTCTCTTTTCTTTCAGAGATCTTTGGGACTCGTTGCTGCGTTTTTTCATTGGCGTCACGTCAGTTTTCGGTGCAGACACGCACGCGCATCTCCTGCTATCTTGCCGACAATACGCACAAAATAAGATTCTTGTGATTTGGCCATGCGCTGGGATATCAATACCTTCGTTTAGGCGTGTGCGTAGTTTCAGATAATCGATTTAATTAATTAAATATACGTAATATTTAATAAAAAATATATATCTAAAACATACATTACCGTATGAATGCAGTGACACATTTTTTTGTAACATATAAAACAGGTTGCACCTTCATTGTCTTTGCCACATGTATTCGTATAATTATATGCATCGCTTTTCATATATTTTCTGAACAAAACTTAGACATGTCTTTTGAGACCTTTTTTCTCATGAAAGGTTGAAAAATATGTGCATGTCGTGCATTATGACCGCGGTGGGCCTACACAGTACAAATTTTCGTTCTGCTATGATGCAGAAGGTCATAACGTGTTGTACCATGCAGTGATAAAGGTCTTTCCCCTTGATAATCATCCAACTTTACAATTGGATGATAAATGTGAGCGACACTTATTATGCGACACTTATTATGAATCGGAGGGAGTAATGAAATCCACTATAGTAACGAGAAGCTTACACAAAAGTGGGAGTACATAGGGAATTGCAGTTTACACCAGTCTCAGCTTTACAATTGGATGATAAATGTAACGAAATCCACTGTAGTAACGAGAAGCTTACACCAAAGTTGGAGTACAAAAAGTGGGCACTCCCAATGCATCATATCTTAGGTTAGGAAGGTCTTAGTAAAAATAAATTACGCAATAACATCACACACTTTAAGATTAAATCCTATATACCTAAATAGTTAATCCCACTACCTCTATTATTTTAACATACACACATGCCACATAATCAAAGGCCCAACACAATATTCATGACTTTTTTCATTATTAATTGATCGCATGCATACATTTAAACTCACAACACATGCCACCTCATCAAACATTCACTCAACATGTATGATAAAAGTTTCCCATTATATTATGCCACTTATATTCAATAAATATTTTTAACTACACAATAATCAAATACAATAATGTTTCAACTATACATTTTCATACTATACTGTACATTTAGTATTAATCCAACTATTCATGTTTTATACAGTAAAATCACTTAAAACATATAGCAATCAATTCCCGCAGCAACGCGCGGGGTATCCTCTAGTTTGTTTATGTGGTACACAGTTAACAAAGAAAAAACCAATTGTGTTAACATAATATATTCCTATAATATAATAAAAAGAAGGGATTGTTACTAGTACTTATTAACTCATTCACAGTTTATAGGGTGTGCGCGTATCCTTAGATAGTTAATTTAACCAACATAACACTAGATATATAACATAAAAATTATGTCATTTAAAAATATAATATCTGAAATTTATAATGATTTTTATCATATATATTTGTGTTAAGTGGTTAAATTGATGACATAGGTCATACGCACGCCCTGTAAATTGGAGTAAATTGCATCCACGGTACTCATACTCGCGGGCATGGTCTGCAATGGTCCTTAAGCTTGCAAAGTGCTTTGCTATGGTCCTTGTACTGGCAAATACGATCCATTTACGGTCCTGAATACGTCTCGTAGACAATGAGTAGGTAGAGCCGGTAACGGCTAGGTCCTACTTGTCAGTGCATGAAGATAAACAGCAAATACAAGCCTAAACTAAAAAGCGGCATAGCGATTTCGAACCGGCGACCTCAAAGTCATCTTCCATCGCACCAAGCAAGCCACCCAGATTGAACCTATCTCATGTGCAATCTGCAGATAGTAATCTAGATATATAATTCTCCAAGGTCATCCAGACCGCCGCCATGTCGTCGTGGCTTCAGACGAGGATGACGTCAAGCCGGCGGTGACGCAAGATTGGCGCCGTAACGACGGCTACGGCGGGGCAGCTGTCGGGGACGACGTGAAGCCGCGTTCCGAGAGCAGGAGCAGCAGGAGGAGGAAGCCGGTTTGTACGCTGCTTTCTTGGCCGGCGGCCAAGGTGTTCAAGTCGCGCTGCACACGCAGGAGTCCCTCGCCGGCGTCTGCACCAAGTACAACATCCCGGATGGGTTCGGCCTGCACCTGGCCGACCCCGCGCAGGCAGCGTGCGCGCAGCCGCCTCACCCCCCCCCCCCCCCGGGCGCTCGCGGAGCCCGAGGCGGCGGCGCGGCAGCGGTGCTGATCTGCGTGCACATGCAGGCGTTGGCCGCCGGGATGCGCCTCACGCCGTCGCAGCTCGCGCCCAACGTGTGGCGCGTCCTGGCCGGGCCCGGCTAGCAATATGCAGATAGTAATCTCTTGTGCAAATTTTTTTGCGGGAATTATATATATCTAGATTACTACCTGCAGACTGCACAAAAGATATGTCCAGACTAGGCTTGCTAAATGTGTGCGGTGGAAGATGACTGTTAGGTCGCCGGTTCGAAATCGTTAGTCCGCTTTTTAGTTTAGGCTTGTATTTGTTGTTTATCTTCATGCACTGACAAGTAGGACCTAGCTGTTACCGACTCTACCTACTCATTGTCTACGTACAGGAGACGTATACAGGACCGTAGATGGATCGTATTTGCTAGTACAAGGACCATAGCAAAGCACTTTGCAAGCTCAAGGACCATTGTAGACCTTGCCCGCAAGTATGAGTACCGTGGACGCAATTTACTCTGTAAATTGTGAAGGAGAAAGTAATCTAAGGGCGTGTTCTGAACTCCTCTCGCTCCACGCTTCTCCAACTTCAGGCGCGGAGCTGAACCGAGCGTCTGAGCTCCGTGGAGTGAGCTTCGCGAAGCGTTGCGGTCCGCTAGTGCAAATTATCGAAGCAGCTTAAGCCCAGCCTCACAAAATGGAGAAGTGAGGAGTTCTGCATAATTACAATGGGATGCCACCGCCAAGTCATACAAAACGATTCACATGGCTTGTCCCTGGTGACTGTTTCTTGAATCGGTACGCAGCTAGTGTACAGTGTTGGGAGAAGCTGCCAAGCGATCCGAACGCATCGATTAATAGCCAGGCGAAGTGAGAAGCTAGCTTAAGAAGCTGGATTTGTGGAGTTTTGAGAAGTTAGAGAGGTTCAGAACACGCCCTTAAGTTACTTCCAACTATGATTAACCATAAATACTCATGCTAAGGTACTATAATAATAAATGTGTATTTAAATACATTTCTCCAATAGAGTATCTAAAAATACTCTTATTTATTGTATTTATATGAGATAATAAGTATTAGTTGTCTTGGTTTTTGTGCTAAGAACTTTATCTAGTTTAAAGCAAGTACAATATAGTAGTAGACTTATAGCTCACTTACATGACATTTTTGCCTAAAGCGAACTGTAACACAGCCGTTCAATTCGTTCGCCCGCGTTCGTTTGGATCGCTACGGATAAAAAAACATCCTAACACGGGGACACAAACATACTTTTTTTTGAAACTGTCACCGTGGGGGAGGGGAGAACTCCCCACCTGAATTTGATCTCGTTTCAAAAGAAAAATTGATCCACTTTATAAGGAAAACCGGATTGAAAACCATACAGAGCGACCCAATTTATGAGGAAAACTGGGTCAAAAAACCTCACAAGCGAAGAGACCTAGTCTACCACATGATTTAAGGCTTCATTCGCATAGAGCACACCACCAAATCCGGAGCCGCCGCTCCGACGTCCCCCGCTCGCAGGCGAGCCGCAACGCCGCACGACACGGCCGCCTTATAGCCCTCGCTACATGAGACGACCGTTTGCAGACCACAACATTGCGCCAAAGTCCGAGGCCGCTACCTCGGCGTACTAGTCTGATCTATCCCACGGATCGCATCGACCGGGCCGACGAGCTCGCCGCCCATGCAGCACAAGATCGACACCCAAGTAATACGGAGCCGAAGCCCCACCCCATAAGGCCACCACTGCATTACCTTCTAAGGCCGCCGCCTCAGCATACATCCACCATCCGGAGCCGCCGCTCCGGCATCCATGAACCACAACCGGGAAGAGCTCGAAGAAAGAAGTCACCACAGATACAAACTCAGAGCAGCCGCCACCACCAACACCCCCGCGGTGCAAACCCCTGACCCTGGCGGAGGAAAGATTACTCGCAACAGCCTCTCCCAGGCAACGCCTCCAAGGAGGTTACGACGTTGACGCCGTCGCCGTCCGCTTCAGAAGACCAAAGCTAAGATTTTCATCCAGAGATCCAAATCCTTTACAATATCGAAGAAGCTCCCCAACAACGCCTCCAGGAAGGTAGACGGCGCTCTTAAGCGCCGCCGTTGCTGGCCTTGACCAAGAGCAAGACAGTGATTTCGCCGGAGCTTCTTGACCAAAAGAATTCGCAGATCCGAAACACCCGAGAGTATCCGAATCGCCATTGAGCACTTCCCCACCACCTGCCACCAACAGCCAGCACTGCAAATCCTCCACCACTTCGCGTCCACCGCAGTCCAGATCGAAGCAAGAGCACCCAAGCAGGCAGCACCCCACGAGGCACAACACGTCCTCGCAGAAGTGCAAGCCGTGCCACTCTTGGCCAGGCTCGTTCCCAAGCACAAGCAGACAGCAGCCCGCCGGAGTGAAGCCGGAGCAGCAGCCAGCAGCCCGCCGGAATGGAGCCGGAGCAGCATCCATAAGCGCATCGACAGGAAGCAACCGCGCACCGGCGACCTCCGCCGCTGCACCGCCGTCGCCGCGACCCCGCGCACCGGCGACCTCCGCCACTGCACAGCCGTCACCACCACTGGCCTGCCGCCACCACCACGGCGCCCATCGCTCGACGCACCCACACCAGCGCCGGACAGCGCCAGGCAGGGCGCCACGCCGCTGCCCCCGCCGCAGCGCCCGCCGCACGCGCACCGCTCCGGCCGACGGCGCCGGCCCGCACCAGCAGACGCCCGCGGAAGGACGAGAAGGCCTCGCCGCCGCCGGCGACGACCAGGCTTTGCCCGGCCGCGCCCTTGGCGACGGCGAGGGAGAGGATGAGGAGGAGGCGGGGGCTGGAGAAGGGGGCGGCGGCGCCCTCCCCGTCGCGTCGCGTGGGCGGCGCGGGAGGGCCAAACATACTTTTGGATTGAGTGTCCGTTACACTCACTTCTGAACCAAATTTGGGCATGTTTGCGTCCGTGTAGACACGGTGAATGAACCGAGGCGTCCTTCACTAGGGCTCCGCCCCTCTCTGGTGACTCCTCCCGACCACTCGGCCCGCGCATCCTCACCCGCATCCATCGTCGCCGACCCTTGATCGTCACATCCACCGCTGCGGCTGGGGGCCTTCACCATCGTAGGCATACCACTGATAGCTCTCGCTACTGTACGTGGGAGCACCACCGCGGGTTCTCCCCTGCGCGGTTCACACATGCGCCCACGACTAGAGCGACATGGTGTACCGGGATTCTAGGAGGACGAAAACCGCCTCCACATGCCTGTTTTTCCCTTTAAATTTGGTTTTAAACGAATCTTGTTGGGTTTTGAGACTTGAGGGGTGAAACGTAGCCCAAAAAATCTCGAGGGATCAAGTGTATATTTTTGGTGAACTTGAGGGACATGCTCGTACACCATATGCTGGAACAAAGGTAGCGAACGTATAATTATGTTTTTTAGGAGTAAATTATGTCGGTTTGTATAATGCAGAAGGAATGATAAAGTTTTTTCTTTTTTCCTTCATTGTCAAACCAGCTTTACTGTAGGAGGAGATGGCGCAAAACGAAAATCGTGTGTAAACTACAGCAAGTGCGAGTACCGGTTCCCTGACAACACTATTGTGACTGCTACGTACTACTGATCAGTAGCAAAGCGCCAAAGCCCATGGTCCATGGACGCCTATGACTTTGAGGATCAGTTCCCTTCAAGATTTTGCTCGGCTGAAATACAGACAGGAAATCTTACATTTTTAAAAAGTTGCTCTCCACTACTACCAAATCTTTTAACATGCACACATTTCACCTCATCATGCATGCCACATCACCTTCCATTAGCATATTTCACTCAATATTCAAGCATGCCACCTCATCATTCAACATGCATGAGAAAGACCCACCTCAATATGTCACTATGCATAATAAAAACCCACATGCAACATGCATGCATGGGAATTTTATTTTATGATGATATTTATATTAAATTCATATATTATTTCAAAAATTATTATTTCAAATATACATGGTTCATTTAACCAAACATTTTTACTGAAATATTTTGCAAAAAAGTTCCGCAACAACGTGCGGGGCATCATCTAGTATAGAAAGTTGTACGTATACATCAACGATCCTAAAGAATCTTAGTGCCACGAAGCACGTGATCACTATGTCCACACTGTCTCGACTCTCGAGCAAAGCCACTAACCAAATCCAAATCCACACCACAGAGTGGCAAAAACACCACAGCTTTCAGTCGAAAGAGTGCTAAACTATAACGTTAACGTTAATAATAAACCCAGCAGCAGCAGCAGCAGCATCACCTTGTCCTAAAGCTAACCAAAGAATCCACCCGCAAAATAAAAAAGCTAACGAAAGAATCTCTGTCTGAAAGACGCAGAGACAGAAAAGAAGTTAAGAGATACTCGTAATCAAAAATCTCAGAAGCGAGCAACAAGAAAAGGCTTTTGATTCCGACAAGCGGGCGCAGAAAGCAGCAAACCCTGAGAAAAGCGCCGCCCTTTTCTTTCTTCCTTTGTTTATTTCCCATCCTGATAAGTACTCCCTCCGTACCGGTTTATTGAGCCCAAAGATCATTTCTCTTATACCAAAGTATATAGTAATTTGCTCACATTAATCATTTTATGTCATTTTCAATGCACTTTCTCATATGCTAGTTTTTACATGTAGCAAATGAAAAACTTGCATGTGGTGTATTTATTTTCTAGCAATGGGACTAACAACAATAATTTCTCATGCAACCAATGAAAAGAATGCATGCACGCAACTTTCCAAGACGGGGCCTTATAAAAAGGACATGCCTATGCTGCTTACGGGCCTAATAAACCGGGAGGGAGTAGCACAGTATACAATTTTCTTTTCTATATAATTCTCTCCTCGGTCCTCGCCCTCCTCCTCCTCCTCCCCGCGAATAGCTGCCACACAAGCAATAATTCGCGGTTGCACAGGAGCGGCAGTAATGGCCGCGTGGTGCCAGTAGCAGGCAGGCAGGGGAGCAGCGCCACTGCACTGGTCACTGGAGGCACACTGGTGACGCCTCGAGCCCACACCCTCACCCCCCTCCCCTCCCTCACTTCGTCTCCTCCAGCCTCCCAATCTCGCGGACCAGCGGCCCTCGTTGTCCGGCGGCGGTGCGCGGCCCCTGTCCTTGGCCCCGTTTCCTCCGGCGTCAGGTGCGCGTGATCTGGTAACTCGCTTTCCTCGGTGCTTTCTCTGAGATTGTGCACTTTGCGCTCGTGCTGACGAGAAACATGCTCTGCGACTGGAGGCTGCTGCACTGGCGGCGAGGCAGGGTGACGCGGCGGCGCGATGAGGTGGCTCAAGTCGTTGGTTGGGCTGCGGAAGGTGGAGAGGCAGCAGCAGCAGCGTCGCAAGGATGATGGCGACGCCGGCCGAAAGGTACGGGGCTCTACCTCTACCTACCTATTTCTCAATCCCTGGTTCCTTTTGGACTAATATTGTGGAGCTTGGATGTGGAAGGATCATATCATAGCTATATTTTGCTCACTACTTCGTGAGAATCCATCCTTATCCTACAACAAATCTAATCTAGGTAGCAGTTGGTAGCAAGTTCTGGTCATTGTTGGCTCGTTGCAGATCTGGGTGAAATTATTTGGGTCATTCTTTGGCTCTGGAGACTGACAAGACTGAATTTCGAGGACTGAAACTAGTCTAAAACTCAACTAATCGTTTGCTATATAACCACAAGAAGTATAAATCTTGAATATTAACGGATATCAGTAAAATACTTTCTTTACACCGTCCCACATGAGGAGACCATGTTTCTGCTGCCACACTGTTTTTTAAAGAGAGTGTGCCACTTTTTTTGTGCTAATGTGGTATGAGAATTTTCTTGTTTGCTTACACATTCTGAAATGGAAAAATTACAGAAAAGGGATGCAGTAGATCAGTTCCACTTCCAGGATCTACACTCCCAGGATCATGGCGGCCTTGTTGGATCAGAAGAGTTCCCTGATGGAAATGGTCCGTCTGAAGAGGAGTGCGGCACGCCTTCATGCTCAGGACCTGCTTTCAGTGCACTTAGTGTGCCATTGCCTCAAACAGAAGAGGAGCTCAAGGAGATCTGGGCTGCCACAATTATTCAGACCGCGTATAGAGCCCTCCTGGTATCCACCTTTTTCTCTGTCGATTTAGTGGTTAAGTTTTTGCTTGATCTGTACAGTGGAAATAATCATGCTACTTGTTTCCTAACTTATATATTCATAAGAAGCAAGTGGCCTGAAAATTGAAATGGTTGCCCTTTTATGGAGAAATTGAATCCTCTGCTATCTTATAACCAGTCTTGCTTGATTACACGTGTGGTTTACCAGTAGTAAAATACTAATGGTCCAGTCTTCAAAATGCTGACCTCCTCCGTCCAAGCAAACCTGAACCTGCAATTGCATGTGTAGGATTATATTAGGAGGCTTGCTAAATTTATAATCCATGTAAAAATTTATATGTATTGGTTCCTGCGAAACAATGTTTGATGAGCCGTATGTTCATAACTTCATATGGATGGTTGTGAAGTATTAGTCCAAAGCGTAATATCCTAGCGATGATCTTGGAAATAAAGAATGCTTGAGTGGAATTGAGGAGCCTGCCAAGACTGCTCTAAATGTTTATTTTCTTGTACGGTACTACTACTTCACCAAGTTTAACTTCATTCCTCTTCAGGCTAGGAGAGCCCGTCGAGCTTTAAAAGGCCTGGTCAGGCTTCAAGCCCTTGTAAGGGGTCATATAGTGAGAAAGCAAGCTGCTATAACACTCCGGTGTATGCAAGCTTTGGTCAGGGTACAAGCCCGTGTTAGAGCAAGGCGAGTTCGCGTGGCCTTGGAAAATCAGATGGATGATCAACAAAACAATGTAGAAGAGGAAACGGACGAGGCACATGTTCGGGAAATTGAGGTAAGCTGCAAACCAGTTTGAAACATTTGTGATTATAATTTGTAAGACCTCCCTTATATTATTAGTTTTACTATGCAGCTTGCCTTATTTCTTGACACTCTTTCATAAGTTCCCCGTTCGAGTTACAAATTTGTGTTCTTTATCAGAAAATAAATGTTAGTGCAGTGCAGTTATTTTGCTTGAGTTGTTAACTTCCATTACCACCTTAAAATGCAGGATGGGTGGTGTGATAGTATAGGATCTGTGGAAGACATTCAAGCAAAATTGTTGAAGAGGCAGGAAGCAGCAGCCAAGCGTGAGCGAGCCATGGCCTATGCCCTTTCTCACCAGGTAACTTTATCATATGTTTTTACACGAGGACATTACTTGATTGTGATACTGTTAAGCGGTAACAACATGATGCTTTCAGTGTGGATTACTGAATGCTATTTAGTGCACCAAAGCTATTGCCCTGAATCTAAGTATAGCTTCTGGATATCTAACGTAATATGGGGAGCCTGGTGGTTGCTATTTTTGTATAATTGGCTGTAGTGCGCTCTAGTACGTTTGTTGTTGCCGCAGTCCAACTTCCAAGTGCTCCTTTCATGAATAACATTAAAGTCCTGGTAAATAAAAAACATTGAAGCTAACCTTCCCTCCAAGCTGGCATGATAACCGTGTTGTTCATGTTTTCCTCGCTATTCTGCTCCTGTCGATTAGCTCCTATCTGTAATTTTATTGTGTAGCTAATATGAGAGACCGCCACTTGAAAAGAAAAAGGAAGCATCAGTGTTTCAGGGTTCCATCTGAAGTTTCTTCTCTCCCTTTGCAGTGGCAAGCAAGTTCAAGGCAAAATGCAGCCATTACAGCTTCTGAACTAGACAGGAACAACTGGAGCTGGAATTGGCTGGAGAGATGGATGGCCGTGCGCCCGTGGGAGAGTCGGTTCCTGGGCATGTACGCAGCAGATGGAATTGCTATTGATACTGGAGCACAGCACCCCGAGGGAAATGCAACCAAGGCCCCACACAGGAAACCTGTGAAAAAGCAGGGTTCAGCTCTTCATTCAAATGTGTTGTTGAACCAGAAGGCCCGCCCCTCGAACACGGAGGGCGGTGGCTCCTCATCGAACCCGCCTGCCGGTTCGGCATTGGCTAAACCAAAACGGAAGCTGCCATCCAAGGAAGGTTCTGATGAAGTCTCGTCTCGTCCTTCGGGACTTGGTGCCCGAAGCAGTAGTAATCCAAAGGAGAGGCCTGGGCAGTTACAGCCTCGGTCCAACAAGAGGTTCTCCTTGCCTGGCACCGGTAAGTCCAAACTTTGCATCAGCTGCATGCATCAGGTGATGCAAAGATTCTCCATTATTTTTTCAGTATCTTTTTCCTTCTTCCAAAAAAGGTGTCGTTTTTCGACAAATGGCCTTTTTGTACCATAAGCTTAAAAAGCTTCTTCTGGTGGTGTGTGCTATAAGTAATCAGCAATTCAGAACTTGCAAGTCTATACTAGTACATGTTGTTCGTTTCCTTTTCCAACTTGCAATTTAATTTCAATTTTTTTTCCTGGACAGAATTCTCGCGTCTCTTTTAGCACGGTGGGCCTAAATGCTTTCAGATAGACTCACTTGCTGTCGAAAATGTGCAGGCATAGAAGTTGGCAAACGCCTGATGAATAAACCCGTGGTGAACCAATCACCCAAGGCCATCGAAGACTCCCCAGCACTAGAAGGAAAGCATCGCCGTGCCGGTTCCGTAGATCTATTGCTCAAGAGAGTTGAGCTGCAGATTTGACGAGCCATCCGAGGCCCATCCACCGTCCTCAAGGTTCGAAGCCATGGCTTCGCTGCGGCACTCTGATACATTGGAGGCCTTAGACTTGAAAGGTCCATAGGAGCAATGTGCATTTATTTCTTGGCCATATAGGTATGCAGTCAAATGCTCATCTCATGAGATGAAGATGAGAACTAGCTTGTGCTTTGATTTGTATGTTCTGGTCAGCTGGTGCCTCTAGACTTGCAGGTTGCCATTGCTTGTACCGCGGTAGTATTTGTAGCTAAGAGCAAGTGAGAACTAAAGTTTTCTGCAACTATTTTTTCTTGTACAATAAAATTCTGAAACTTAATGTTTTAACAATAACTGTGTTTTCCACCTTTTTTTAGAACACTGATTTTCACTTCTGTGTGCTCTATAGTGTGTACCTTTCTGAGCCTTTTTTTAATGAGGGGATGTTCCTTGTTTTTTTTTTTTGAGAAAAAGGGGATGTTCCTTGCTGAGCTTCTGGGCCGGCCATGGGTATCGGGAAAGACTAAGCCTCGGCCCATGATAACAAATGTGCCTCGGCCCAATGACAAAAGGCAGCTCATTCTTTCCATCCTTTTATTATTCCTTGCCCCCACGCGACGCGACGCGACGCGTTCCGTTTCGTTTCCTTTGCTTGGCGTGAACCGTATCGAAGAAACCGTCATCCATCGACGACTTCCGTCGCGCCCGTTTCCAGGCAGCGAGGCGCCCGAGAGAATTTTAATTGTCTCCTTCCATGGCGGCGACGTCGAGGTGGGCGCCGGCCGTCCTCCTCCTCCTCCTCGTCCTCGCGACGGCGTCCGCCAGGGGCGACAGCAACGGCGTGTACGACCCGTGCTCCGACGCGACGGTGAGCCGCGGCGACGGGTTCACCTTCGGGGTCGCTTTCGCCGGGCGCGACGCCTTCTTCTCCGGCGGCGTGCAGCTCTCGCCCTGCGACGGCCGCCTCGGCCTGTCGAACGCCCGCGCCCAGCTCGCGGTCTTCCGCCCCACAGTCGACGAGATTTCGCTGCTCACCGTCAACGCCTCCGACGCCAACGCCCTGGTGAGCCGCCCTCCGTCCGTCCGCCGAGCTGCGCCTCAGGCAGCCTTTTCCTTCAAATTTTGTTGCTCGATCGAAGCTTTTTGTGCGAGGAAAGTAATATAATCCTTGTGACGATGAACCCTAATCGATTGCTCATTTGCACCTCAGGAGAACCAGTGGTTTGGCGCATAGGAATTGTCTTCTACTAGTAGCTCTTTTTTTCTTCTATAAATAGTAGTAAAAAATTATGGAGCTTTCCAAGCAAGAATTTAGGATGACAATCATGCACTAGCAGTACTCCCTCCTTGCCTTTTGCCAATCACCGTGTGAGAGAGAGAGAGAGATATGAAGAAATTCAAATTGCTTGGAAACATCTCATCAATTCATCTATGATCCGCTCATTGGCTGTAGGAGGTTTAAGCCAAAAATCGTTGAGCTGGACAGTGTCCCACAAGCAACACGTACAGACAACCGACAGCTACGTTTTTGGGCTCATTGGCTGTGTAGGAGTGTAGTAGATCCGTTCATGGCGCGCTCAACATGGCTCTGTGTTCTCTGTGGCGCAACCTAAGTGCCGGGTTTATGTTACTTGGTCGGTGCAGTCTCGTCTGAAAAATTATTGAATGTGCTGTCTCCTCAATTTTGGAGAATTTCCATTTCCACTGATTGATTGGGCGTGGAATGTGTTAATAGCCGATTATCGTGATGGGGGACCTCATTTGTTTCTCTGTACCTGATTCATTGACTGACATTTTTTTGTTTGTTTGTTTGTTGAGCCAAGATGATGCATAGGAACGATTTCAGAAAAAGTGAAAACTTAGGCGCACTGTAATTGATAGCTGTGACAACCTACACTACATACAATCTGCTGGGTAGATCTACTATATCTCCAACTGCACAATAGCGTCTACAGTTCTATAATGATATTACTGCTGCTTTCTTGTAGATACGTAGCACTACTTTTTTTTTAACCCCGATAGTTGCCACACGTGTGGGCGAAGCGCTTCCGTCCACATGTTTTTAGATAACAATTTTAATTATGTATAGATGACAATTATGAGCCAAAATTATCATGTTTATCAAAAAATGTGTGGGCGGAAACGCTCCGCCCACACGTATGGTGTCTATCATTTTCGTTTTTTTTACAGTTCTGACCTTATAACAGATAATGGGGTTCATTAGTTCTAATTTGGGCTTCTTCACTCTGTTCCAGACATCTGCTGGTGGATACATGGTAGCATTTGCAGGGAGGAAATTCGCAGCAAGGTCACCCCCCGTGTTCGTCGGCAACAGCTCGTTCACAGTCACCGGCTTCACCCTGGTGCGCCCATAAACCGTAACCTGGACCCAAATCACCGATTGATCATTTGCTCATATGACACACTCTGTTCTCAGGTCTTCGAGTTCCACAAGGGCACGCTCCAGAACCTCTTCTGGAAGACCGACGGCTGCTCGTCGTGCTCCGGGAACCCTAATTTCGGGTGCGTCGACGATAGCTGCGCGATCAAGACGTCGAGCTGCAAGGGCAGCGGCGCCGGACAGGTGGACTGCAGCCCCGGGATTCAGCTGGCCTTCTCCGGCACCGACAAGCACGAGGCCGTGCTCAACTCGTGGTTCGAGGTGTCGAAGCTGAAGCAGTACTCCCTCGTCGGGCTTTATTCCAACCTCAAGGACTCCCTCACGAACCAGTTCAGCAACTTCTTCTAGCATGCGTGTGTGTTCGGTTCTCCCGGCCATTTTTCCTCCTCTTCGTAGAGCTTCTGGAGGCAGGCACCCGCTGTATCATATGTATGGTTTGTTAATGTTATCTTCAGTCGCCCGTATACTGTTTGTAACTATACCAAATCCTTTGTACTATCGGTTCTCGGCTGCTGTGTACACCCGTTAATTGGGCACGTCTTATGATCGTATTTGGATAGTGACGTAGTGGAATTAGTGTGTTTTTTGGTGATACGGAATGAAATCGTAGTTTGAAAATGCTACGTGAAAAATGTGACTGCTTATGAACATCATATTTAGGACAGTATAATCGGACCTAAAGCGAGGCTTCTCAGCGCTTCGCGTTTTTAGCTGTTCATTTTTGCGATCTGATCATTTTTGGCCGTCTGATCAAATGTACTGGCCCATTTGTTTTACCTGCGTTAAGTACTGGTCCAGCTGTCCTAATGGGCAGTTGCTCCGGAGGCCGAAACCAAGAAATCTGGTGAAATACCCCTAAAAAAATCTGGTGAAATGGGCTTCTCCTCACAGCCCATTCATAGCCCATTCGCTTCTCCTGCATCCCATGGACGTTCCTCATCCCCATCGCCGGTCCTCATCCCCATCCCTGTTGTGCCCTAGCTGTAGGCCGGCGGCAGTTATTCCTATGGTGGCCGCGCCCAGCGGGATCCACGGCGGGGAAGGTATCCTTCCCGTCCTCCTTCTCCTATCCTTTCTCATCTGCGTACGACCCTCGTTCGCTGGCTCGCTGCGTCCCACACACCTCCGTTGCATGCGGCGGGATCCATGGTGGCGCCCAGCGGGATCCATGTCGACGTGGCCACCATAGACCAGCTCCCTCCACCGTGCCCCCTTCCTCCTGGACCAACCCTTCACTTTGTATTCTTGATTCCATGCACTCCACGATGCCCGGCTGCACCCTGGTCGCTGCTCTAGCAGTATGGCTGTGACTGCGTTCTAGGCTTCTAGCTGGTGCAACCGTGCAAGGACCCCGATTACTAGCCATTCATGCTTCATGCAGGCGAGTTGCAGCCTGCAATCCGAACCGAGGATGGGTTTTTCGAGTTGGCTCACCCTCGCGAGATCGCGACCCTTTGTCCCACTCATTGTAGCACGTGTGTCGCCCAGGGCATAAGGGGCATGATGACTTGGCCTCATCCTCACCTTCCTCCGGCTTAACATCGGCGGTCTGTTCAGGGTTCCAAACTCATAGTGGCAACTAAACACGAGGGTTGCGCTCGTTGTGAGACTTAACCCAACACCTTACGGCACGACCTGACGACAACCATGCACCACCTTTGTCCGCGTTCCCAAGGGCCCCCCTCTCTTTCAAGAGGATTCGCGAGGAGGGGACGGACGTTCCCTTGGGTACCTTTCGTGCTCATGATCCCGTACTGGAGCCTTCCAAGTGTTTGGTGGCGAGGAGGCACATCATCGCGTTAGTATCCACAATCTGTAACCTTTGTGGGCTCTCGTTCCTGACGGTCATCTTTCAAGTGGACTGTCATCTTTCATCTCTATATCATTCATGTGATGGTATTATTTTGTTCTATGCGGCCGTTTAAATTCGTGAAGGCGATGGTGACGAACCCTTCATTGTGATGCCGTGAGGCGACATTGATGGCTCGATGATGCTGAGGAGACCAATATCGAATTTTCCCCCTATGATCTATCCCAAGGAAAAATTCGCAGGAAGCTGAGGTGTGCTACTTTGCTTGATTTCCAATCTCCCACTCTAGATCTTCTTTGGCATCATCTCATAGGGGAGTACGTGCACATATTGGTTTCAGTTTACAAATTTTACAGTTGCCAGGGAGGTAGAATTCCACGATGCATATGATTGTGAATTGACTCCTCTGTGTATAACTGGGCACAATCCCTGCCCTCACAACAATTTGAATTATCAACTGTCCATTTTCTTGATCTGGGCGTTTTTAAGCATTGGATTCAGCTGTCTCTATAAGTTCTACGAATTGGGCTAGCTGTCCTAATGGGCCGGGGGGGATTCAAGGTTACCATCTCGTAAACTATTCCCTCCTCTTTCACCACATCATTTCTCCTCCATTGCTCCCTCTCCCTCTACTCCGACGACGAATCTATATGGCCTCCGTCGGTGCTTCAAGGCTGGGAGAAGGCACAGGCCCCGCCGCCCAAACGGACCCTCCACGACACGGAGGCGAGCAGCTCCTGCGGCCCCGTGCCTCCGATTGACTCACGGCGGTCCGTGCAGGCCCGCAACCGCGACACCCTCCGCCGCAGTGACGGGAAGAGTGTGTGGGCCCGGTTCCATGAGTTGGGCAACCTGTTGTGGCCATCCACTCACCGCCTCTGCACGATGGAACGTGAGTTGCTTGCCGCGAAAGACGCGGTGACCGTCGGTGATAAGGCGCGATCGAACGCCACGAGACGGTGAAGGACGAGCACGATGACCTCCGCGTTCGACAACCGCCTCTACAGTAACTACAAGAAGTGAGGCAATTCACAACGTCCTTCGATGATTCCATACATCCTCCGGCAATTCCATATTAAGTGTTTTTTGTGTGTGTTTCTAACTTCATTTAAATTTGTGGATATATCATTCTACTGTGGTGATTCTATTCTACCTTGTCGTTTTATATTTTGTTTATGGTGATCTGCATACTGAATATGCGCATTGAAAATATGACTGTTGTGCTTGAGAAGTCAGCTCTTTTATTTCGAAAAGTCCGTCAGCTCATTACAAGGAGACAGAAAAACAAATTGTAAAAAAAAAAAGAGGAGACAGAAAAACAAAGTGTGCTAGTCAAGCTGGACACGTGCCCCTGCTTCGCGGATTGATCGGTTCAAACGCGACCAACCGTCTTCAACAGACGGCTACGGAATTCACAACCACCCAATCCGATCCAATCCAAGCACTTCACGTAGAATCTGCCGCCACGTACCACGATTTCTTGTTACTCCTACCGCTTAAATTTTACCCGGCCGGCAAGCTGGGTTTGTCCGGCGCGCCGCGCTGCCTTCCTTCACACTGCATGCCCATGACCATGAGCCCATGATCCTGTCTCGTGCAGTTTTGTTGCTCCTCTACTGAAGAAGCTGCGTACAGACAGCTAGCTAGCTGCTTCGTGCCGCGCTGGCACGGTTAGGTTTGCGAAGAGATCTCCATTTTTCCCCGAACGAAGAAGATGGACTACGCGAGCACGCCACCGCGTGATCCAAGACCCGAACCTGGACGCCAAGCCATCGGCGTCCTCCCACTACTATTCTACTCCGACTTGAGAAGGGTCGCCGTCTCCTTCCTCCCACCTTCCCTCCCTCGCACGAGACGGCAGACCCCTTCAACTCAACTCCGCGTCCCCGCCCCCCCGCTCGCCCCCCGCTCGCTACAATTGCCGGTTAAGTAAGTAACCTCCTCCCTACTCTGCTTCTCCCGATCCAAGAAACAGCTCCATCCATCAAGCCGCCGTGCGCCTTGCCCTGCCTGCCTTGTCCGGCGTGCGCGGTGACCACGGCCACCGATCGATCCGTCTACCGTCTGCGGCCATGAACAACCTCTTCTCCAGCTCGTGGAAGCGGGCCGGAGCTGGCGACGAGGACCTCGAGTCCGGCGGGGGCGGGGGCGTGGAGATGTCGGCGCCGCCGGGGGCGGCCGCGGGGGCGAGCCTGGACCGCTTCTTCGAGGACGTGGAGTCCATCAAGGACGACCTGCGGGAGCTGGAGCGCATCCAGCGCTCGCTCCACGACGGCAACGAGTCGGGCAAGTCCCTCCACGACGCCTCCGCCGTGCGCGCGCTCCGCTCCCGCATGGACGCCGACGTCGCCGCCGCCATCAAGAAGGCCAAGGTCGTCAAGCTGCGCCTCGAGTCGCTCGACCGCGCCAACGCCGCCAACCGCTCCATGGCCGGCTGCGGGCCGGGCTCGTCCACGGACCGCACCCGCACCTCCGTCGTCGCCGGGCTGCGCAAGAAGCTGCGGGACTCCATGGAGTCCTTCTCGGCGCTCCGCTCCCGCATCACCTCCGAGTACCGGGACACGGTGGCGCGGCGCTACTTCACGGTCACCGGCGCACAGCCGGACGAGGCGACGCTGGACAACCTGGCGGAGAGCGGGGAGGGGGAGCGGTTCCTGCAGCGCGCCATCGCGGAGCAGCAGGGCCGCGGGGAGGTGCTGGGCGTGGTGGCCGAGATCCAGGAGCGGCACGGCGCCGTGGCCGACCTGGAGCGCTCGCTGCTGGAGCTGCAGCAGGTGTTCAACGACATGGCCGTGCTGGTGGCGGCGCAGGGGGAGCAGCTGGACGACATCGAGGGACACGTCGGGCGCGCCCGGTCGTTCGTCGAACGCGGCCGCGAGCAGCTGCAGGTGGCGCGGAAGCACCAGAAGAGCTCCCGCAAGTGGACCTGCATCGGCATCGGCATCGTGCTCGCCATCGTCCTCATCATCGTCCTCTCCATCGTGCTCAGCAACAGGAGCAGCGGCGGCGGCGGTGGCAGCACCAGCCCCAGCCCGCCGGCAGCTCCATGATGATCCTGTGGCTTCCTGGTCGTTGTTGCTCCGTATTTTTTGTGGAATTTTTTTGTGTTGCTCTGTCCGTCGCGATTGTAATTACTCCATACGGTTCGTTGAGCCGCTCGATTATACATTTATTATTACTGGTACTACTTATATTTTTTTTGGCAATTTCTGTTTGTTATAACTATGCAGTTGGATTGAGTTTGGGTTGGAGTGTGGGGACATGTTGTGTGACGGGTGAGCGAATTTTGACTTGGTCGGAACTCGTGTGCGGGCGCGGCTGACCGGCGATATCATTCCGACGCACTTGAGAAAAGAAAGGAAGAAGAGAAGATTCAGGTCCCAACTACCTCCAGGCTCCAATTTTTTTAACAAAAGAAGGTTCTAAAAGGCCCCGATTTCATTTGACAAACATGAGCATACAACTTACAGCAAGGACCTAAGGAGCTAGAATTAACAATCAGACCCCCTACCTTGCATAAAAGATCCCCAACAGAGCTCGTAAAATGCGATCGGGTCCAAGTTTGTTCTGAAAGGAGCTAATCCCGCCGACTCCAGGGATAGACCACTTGGTCCTGTGAGATCTACATGGTGGAAAACCAAAGACACCAGTCGCCCTTCAGCTAGAGAATCAGATGGGTCGAGGAAAAGAATCAGCAAGCCATGACAAGCGTCGTGGTTTCTTCTCCAAAACCACCATCTGTCGAGCTTCAGATCCTCGTCGTCATCAACACTAGATCATTGTTGGCGCGCGTTGCTGCGCCTGTCTATTTTGAAACTAATTTTAAATATTGAGACAAATACGTGAAGGGCCTTGGTTTGTTTGAAACATATGCAAGTGGATTAAAGAGTTTGAAGGGCGAATGCAAAGATATGGAAAGCTCCTTTGATTGGAGACACACGATCTGAGATGGAAAGGAGAACGCCCTACACTGTACTGACATGTTTAAATCAAAAATTGGCATACATCAACTGATTGATTGTTTTTCTGAACTAAATGACTATTCATCGCAGGTGTTGCATACTTCATGCATTACAAAATCTAACCAGGTGCATCAAATCTATTGAGAATGTCAGACAAGTAACCATTTAATCCCTAGTAAATTTTTGATTTATTAACTCTTGATAGAAAAAACTATGTTTAAATTAAAACTTGGCATAAAGGGATACCCGAAGCCTGAACAGACCTCTTTAGTTGAATTGTTGTTTTCTTGAGCAAAGTGACTGTGCATCGATCGCAAGCGTTACATAATTCATGCATTAAAAGGTCTAATCGGATTGCACCAAATCTATGGAGAACGTCGTACAAGTAACCAATAAATCTCCACTAACTTTTTATTAATTAACTCTTGATAAAAAGAAACTAATTAGCTTACTGAATTATTGACAGAGGCATCATGCGCCTGGCGCCGGCCCAGACATGCCTGCACCTTGATCTGAAAGCATCAGTATAGATGTGCCTCGTATTTCCCATAGCCTCACCGTCGTGCTCACTGTCCGTATAGCAACGGGTATTCTGCGAGGTAGGAGAATCCAGTTGTTGTCAACAAAAATAGCGAACAAATAATGCAACCATGGAGGAAGATTATGGGTGGGGTCTCGTGGACGATGCCGACGGAGATGGTGCAAGAAGAAGATCGAGCGATGGGGTCAGTGACCGAAGGGGAGCTCCTCTCGCTGGAGCTACCATTCGGGAAGGTAGATATTGCGGGACAGAGTTTGAAGAACCATAGCTTCTTGAGGTTTTGTTGTCGGATAAAAAATCGGAAGATGAGAGCATGATGCAAAGAAACATATGTATACATACACACATGAACTCAAGGATTAATTACCGCCAGCTAGTGGTGCTAGTGGACCGTCTTCAATCACGACTTTAAGAGCGGCAACTCGGCTTTTAATCTTCCTGCCGCATCGGCTGCCTCCCACCACATCGAACCGATCTCTGCTGTTTTTCCCTCTCGCAAACAGAACGATGAGGATTATGTCAAAAAAAAAGAAAAAAAGAGAGAACGATGACGATTAGAATTTTTTTGAGCAAACGATGACGATTAGATGAAAGCCGAGGTGTCCGGTGGGCTCTATGGTGCGATTTTTGGCATTTCCTAAGCAGGCCACGTCAGGAATGGGTTGATTCCGGTGAAGAGGTCCAATCAACCAGCGGGCTCCAAAAATCCCCCTGGAATAGCTGCCCTTTAGGACACCTAGCCTACGAATCGACACAGGTGGTAAAGACGGGAATAGACATCTAATCAAACGGCCAAGGACAGGAAATTGCGAAATCCAACGAACAAAAATACTCAAGTTGTGAGAGACGCCGGAAAGTGCCCAGTTTTACTGTCCTAAATGTAGCTCCATCACAAGAGGCTTCGTCCAGATCAAGGGAAGACTGAGAAGTCGGAATATGATGTCCAACAAGGCCCAACTTGAGGAAGCACCCACGAGGCATTTCTTGACTCTTCTCACCGCCACCACCACAGGCAAAAGAGGTGATAAAAACACCCTGAGAAGTATCACCCAGAACAAGAACACGCTTATTTAGGCAAGACTCACCAGATCCGCCTAGATCGCCTCTTCTCTGCCATGGAGAACGAGACAGAGGCAAATCCTGCGAGAACAAAGCATTGTGCGCCAACGCCCAAATCCTGCAAATGGAGAGAAAAGGACAACCTATACTATAGGCAGACACACCCTCCCCCTATCTCACTACATCCGACGACACTGACATACGAGACATGAGGGAGGGGGTTGCAGACCACGCTGGCTACCTGAAACTGAGAGGAACAAAGTACCACCACACCATACGTTTAATTCCTTCGTAAACATCAAGGCGAGAGGCTTGACAATCTTCCTGGCTAGTTGGGAACGAAAGTTTCATGTTCTTGTGTGCAGGTTCGTGTTTTCTGGCACTGCCAAATAACTGTTTTCTGGCGCCGTTGAACACCTGTTTGAAGATCTTTGAAGTCCTACTGGATTGATAAGTTTGGTATCTTCATTGAGGAAACAAATGCCACTTGCTGCATCATACCTTTCTCTTGGGGTTTTCAACGGTGTGTGTGTGAAACATATAACAAACAAGCCATCAATGTGCCGTCGTCATGTATGGATGCAAAAACTGTTTTTCTTCCTCCTCTTGCTCGCCTCTCTCGACGGGAGAAAGGAAAAGGGGGAAGCGTTGGAGACGACCAAGAGATAGGGAACGGGGGTTGTGTCGGGAAAACCTTAAGGCCCTGATTGGATGGCCGTTTTGGTCCGTTTTACACCTGTAAAATTTACAGGTCTCAATAGGGCTGTATATTTTACAAGTGGAAATTGCATTGTATCTTATGATATACATCTGTAAAATAAATACAAGTGTAAATATTACACTCATTCCAAGCGGGGCCTAAGGTGTTTTTTGGCAAAAATACCACTGCGATAAGAATTATTGGATGGAGGAACTTTTTTTTAGCATTTTTTTAGCGTAACTTTTTTTTAGCAAAGGGACGGAGGAAGTATATATTCTTTGCCGCGTGCCGAGCCGGCCCACACACTGCCTTGTGAAGCCCAAGTATCTAACTACCAAACCCAATACGATCTGCCCACTGGTCGTCTTCTCCCCTACCCTCGCGCCCTTCCAGATCACACAACCATCGCCACCGCCTCGCCGTCGCCGCAGACCTCTCCGGCGACCTCCCCCCCCCCCCCCCCCCCCCCTGTCAGCGACCCCGTATAAGGTGTGCCGCCCACCACGAAGATACAGCTTGCGTCCCCTTTCCCGCTCCCACATCACGCAATTCGCATCGCCGGCCGCTCTGTCCGGCTCCGCTCGATCCGCTAGGGTTTTGGCGGGATGGATCCGCTCCGGAGCTACCTGGGGCGGCTCCTCCTCGAGGACATCACCCCGGTGGTGATGGTGCTGACCACCCCGCTCGCCGAGGCCGCGTGCCGCAGGAGCGGCCTCAGCTTCGTGGACATGCTCTCCCCGTTCTCCCTCTTGAAGAAAATCGACGGTGACGCCAGATTCAGCTGATTCTGTGCAATGCTTTGCGTATTTCGTTTGATTCGGTTCTCTGACCTCATGCGGTGTTGGTGTCGGTTTGAGCAGTGCCCGTTCGCACAGCGAGTGACCAGCCTTACAGGCTCCAACAGTTTAAGATTCGGATGGTGTACGCGTCGGACGTCCGGAAGCAGGACTCCGAGGTGAACCTTCTGGAATGTGTTGTATACACTTGTAAATGCCATCTGCTGTTGATGATGACCATGATTGTGTTGGAACAGGTTGCCGATGATAGAATTAAGCTGGTGGTTTCCGAGGCCAACGAGAACACTCTTCCAGATTTGCTTTCAGACCCGCCACAGCTGGAAGATGTACTCAATAGTGAGAACCCTTGCACTGCCTCTGTATGTAATCAGTTTGTGATTTTCTTACCAAGAAACATTTTTATGTCGAGCAAAATGATGGTACTATAGCCGGATTGCTGATTTGTTCATTATTTCCAGAAGCCTTAATGTTAGAAACCTTTAATGAGCAGCCACAACCTTTTCCTCCCAATGTTACAGTGAGCACACATGGGGAGCATTCATGCTACAAGATGTGTTGCTCAAATTTCCTGTATTGTTGTATCATATGCTGCCAACCTCCATTTGGTTGGTGATCTGATGTGTCTAATTTGCCTGATGAATGCTTTGGTCGTATCAATGTCTTACTCAAGTGGATCGTTGTATCCATGTGGCTCAGTCATAGGGTTTCTGTTTGCTGTTTACTGGTTTCATATTTCTTACATAGAATTCCATGTTTGCTACAATTTCAGAGCCTGAAGCTGAGTTGTGCCCATTGTGGATTAAGAGGTTCAACAGAGAGCTAATGCGGACACTGTCCTTTTCAGAACATGAAACCTTTGATCACCCTGTGGCATGTGAGTCTCGGCTCTTTACTCTTAAGTTTCTTTTGTTGCAGAATTTATTCTTCCTCATACACTAATTATTGTTAACAGGTCTTTTAGTTGTATCGTCAAAGGACAAAGAGCCAATCAGCAAATTCGCTGATCTGTTCAACGCAAATCAGTTGCCTCCTCTTTTAAATGAAGGCATAATGGATCCCCAGATTCTAAAGCACTATCTTGTACTTCATGAACAACAAGATGGACCACAAGAGATGTATTATTCCTTTCTCCTCATAATAGGAACACACTCTCCTCCTTGCATGGTTCAAAATATAAGCACATTTAACTGTCCAAATTTGAACTTCTTCCGTAAATCTCATACAATATGTTGTTAATAGTTGCAAAATCACAATCGTAAGAAAGTCATTTCAAATTTATGAATCCAATGGTGTCAATTTTGTATAATATAAGCCAAATATGATTGGATTAATTGGTGGCCGAAGCATGAATTTGGGCAGCCTTACATTTGAAATGAAGTGAGTATTGTTTCTTTCTAAATGGTCACCAACATTTTTCAGAAGTGAAAAATATATTTTGTGAACTTGCGTTAGTGATGTGAACTTTCTAATATACCGTGTTCTTTCAGACTGCTCTCTCTTCACACTGATGTTAGAAATTGGCAAAGCTTAGCTTCTTCTCTAATATACCGTGTTTTTTCACAATGTATTTTAAGGTAGTCGAGGACTTTATAATGTTTAAATGGTACATAAGGCTTCACTCAAAGCTACAAGCTAGTATATACCACATGAGCACAGGGGTGCAGTAGGTGTCCGCTTGTTTACCTTCATTTGAAATAGTGAGCTCTATCTTCATCTGGCAGCTAAGGGCCCAGTTGAAGGGCTGTTCCGTTTGATAATCTTAAATGCCATAATAAGCTTAAATCCCCATAACTGAGTGGTGAGTATGCCTTCTCGGGGAACTTTTAAGCCCCCTCTGTATGGGGAAACGGAAGCCTCTCGATTAGGCCAGCTTATTGAAGAAGCTAAACTTTGGCAATAGGGCCTAAGGCTGTCATATAAGCCCCATTTAGAATAACTTATTTTGGCCAAGAGTTATGCTTATCTAAGTTGGAACGTGCAATTAAGGTCATAGCTGATGTTTTAACTGCTCGCATTGGCGAAAGGAAGTGCAGCACACTTGTATGGTGTGATATTAAATTGATTCCATGCATTTTTTTTTGCTTAACTGCTGCCAGTTGCTGGTTTTACCGTGTCTTCTTATTAAGTTATGATTTTGTTCATTCTTTGGTTGACCCATGTTACTTCCTTTGTCAAGAGCTGTGAACATCCTAGCGGAAATGAGGAGCACCCTGGGTTTGAATGATTGTAAATTGCTGTGTATTAACTCTTCTACACAAGCGGATGGCAGTGATGCTGATAATTCGTGGTCACCCTATGTAAGTGCATTGAGTTACTTAATATTAAATTATGTTAAATGCCTGCACAGAATCTACTTATAGTCTTGTCTTGACTAACTGCAGAAAGCTCATGGTTTACATAATCATGAAGGGGCTTGTTTCCTTAACATGGATGATTTGAACGAGGTATTGCAGCATCTGGTGTAATATCAAGTCACTGCTTTTCCAATCTCTGTTAAGCTTTTCTTGGCACATAAAGTTTCATAAAACATTGTTCAACTTTTCACAGTATCCAACAATTGACCAGTTCAATTAGGAATGTTGTTAGTTGGGTTG
Source organism: Bromus sterilis (assembly GCA_950022295.1). NCBI lineage: Eukaryota > Viridiplantae > Streptophyta > Magnoliopsida > Poales > Poaceae > Bromus > Bromus sterilis. The sequence goes on along the minus strand of OX465595.1, from coordinate 444,429,092 downwards.
AAGACCTATTGTGCTTTTGACAGTACTGTGAGTAACTGACTTGTTAGTCGATTGATTTAATGTTTATATAGGAACTGATATCAAGGAGGACATATAAATTTTTCTCTTAGTTTCTAGTACTAGGTCAGGTCATCCTCTGGGGTTTAGTTTTGCATGCAAATATTTGGAGCTGGTAGTCAAGCTAAGATACTAATTGCTGTTTCTTTACCAGATTAAGGATTTTATGCAAGATTTTGCTTCTAATCATATCATTCCCTACATGGAGCAAAAGATCCGTGTGCTCAATCAGCAGGTATGTTCTTAGTTTTTTTACCATTCTCAACTGTATTGTTTAGTAAGATTTGGAATCGTTCTAGGTAGCCACAACAAGAAAGGGCTTTAGAAATCAGATAAAGAACTTGTGGTGGAGAAAGAGAGATGATGTCCCAGAAGCTGCAAATGGCCCAATGTAAGTATTTATGCTTGATACTTCTTACTGTAATTTATTCTTTTCAAATCTACCCTTTTGCAGTAACACTATTTTTTTCATCAGGTATACATTCACCTCCATAGAGTCGCAGATCAGAGTTCTCAGTGACTATGCTTTCATGTTAAGAGACTACGAGCTTGCTTTGTCCAATTACAGATTACTTTCGACAGACTATAAGCTTGATAAAGCTTGGAAGCGTTTTGCTGGTGTTCAGGTGCTTAAATCTCCTTAACTTATTTTTAATTACTTTATTTATGCATGGGTACATGGTCATCATGTATAATGATTTTGTATTTGAACTAAAGGCACAACTAGTGGTAATTCTAAAGAGATATGTCCTGCTAAGCAGTTTCAGCAAATCAAGATATGTTCTTTACCATAGTCCATAAGAATAATTGACAAGAGGCCATGCCTTACTAATACGAGAGACCAAATGAATAGATGATATGCTCTCAAATTCGTTTCACAGTAGCAGAGTTGCTGAACTGTTTTCTGGTGAATGATGAAATTGATACCGACTTTGTTGTGATGGCCCGTTACTTATCTAGAATAAATATCCACTCCTTCTAAGATGTATGTTTGCGTCTTTTGCAGGAGATGACTGGACTTTGCTATTTCATGTTAGATCAGTCAAGGAAGGATGCTGAATATTCCATGGAAAATGCCTTCTCTACATATTTGGTACTTATTTATTTTAGAAATCCACTTTTAGATTTATTTTAGAAATCCACTTTTAGATTTAAACATATTTGGTAATTATGCTTAACATTGTTCATTGATTGATAAGGCTGCGTACAATAGACCCAAAGCGGTCGGACCCTTCCCCGGACCCTGCGCAAGCGGGAGCTACATGCACCGGGCTGCCCTTTCCTTTCTTATTGTTCATTGATTGATACATCTTTTCTATTTTGTGCTAGTGGTCCTAGTGCTCAGTGTTCTCCCAGAGAAAAAGATAATCTGATAAAGTGGGAAGACATGGGGAAAATGATTTCTAATTCCATTTTGCATGAAACACTTGACTCTATTTCAGATGCATCTGAAGTCTGATGAATAATCAATATGAACCTTGTATAGCAATGCAAGTACTCCCTCTGTTCATAATTATAAGATGTTATAACATTGTTTTAATCGAATGTATCTAGACGTATTTTAGGCCCTGTTTGTTTGGCCTTTTGCTTCTGCTTTTGCGGCTTTTACACTTAGGTCAAAAAGCCATAAAAACTCCAAAAGCACCTATTTAGAAGCTTTTATGGCTTCCGATGAATCAATATAACAATATTTAGCTCCAAAAGCACCTATTTAGGAGCTTTTATGGCTTCTTGGTCAAAATGGAAAAGCTGTCAAAGCAGAAGCAAAAGCTCAAACAAACAGGGTCTTAGTGTGTTTGTTCACTCATTTCAGCCCACATGTAGTCAATATTAAAATATCTAAGACGTGTTACATTTATGAACAGAGGGAGTATTAGTGAGCTTTTGGGAGTTCTCATTGAACTAATCTGGAAATACGTGTCTGGCACTCTCGTCTAGTTCCTCAGCAAGACAAAGGGCCAGTTCTTTTGAGCCGTGGCTTATGCATAAGCTGCGGTGGAAATAAGCACTAGATAAGCTCTTGTGGAAATAAGCTTCTATGAATAAGCCATCGAGTTCTTTTCGGCTTGTGTCTCTCCAGCTTATTTTGTATGTACCTAGTGAAAAGTCTGTAATGCCCAAATTTTATTCTTACATTTATGTATAGCAACATTAAGTTAGTACATACACTCATATTCTCGTACTGCAAAAACGATTTACGGACGACCTGCAAATTCTTTTGCAGTACCATACGGTGTCTGGCAGAATAGATACTGCAAAACTGAAACTAGAGATAAAATTGACACCTACGAACTGAAACTGCACGCACTGAAAGGTTCAGAAAAGAACAGGCACGTTGGCCGCCCTTAGCCGTGCGTGGCCGTGGCCTCCGCGCCGCCGGCTAGCTGCCCCTGGTCCCTGGTGCTGCCTGCGCTGGCCGCGCTGGGCGCCCTGGTCCCTGGTGCTGGCCGCCCCGGGCCGTGCGTGGCCGTGGCCTCCGGCCGTCCGCCCCCGGACAGCTCCGCCCGGCCGCCCGAGGCCGCCCCCCTCGCCGCCCCTTCCCGTTGCCGCACCCTTCCCTCGTCGGGCTCCGCCCCGCCCTGGCCGGCCCTCCCCTCGCCGCCCCTTCCCATGGCCGCCGCTCCGGTGGACGCCGCGCCGCTGCCCGTGGCCGTGGCGGACGCGCCCTCGCCCGTGGCCACGCACCGGCCAGCTCCAGCAAAGGAAGGCGGCGGGGGTGGGAGGCCGCGGCGGGAGGTGGCGGCGGGATGCGGGCAGAGGGGAGAGGACGAGGGATGGGGCGGGATAGAGGGGGAGAGGACGAGGGATGTGAGGGTAGTGGCATTTTTTCTGTAGTTTCAACGACTAGCGAGGGCAACGCGATATACCGCTTCGGCTCTTTGCGGGAAGCCGCTCGAAGCTGCCCCGACCCAGCTTTTTTCCATCGCGAAGAGAAGGCCAGTGGAGATAAGCTAAGCCCATTTGCGAAAATGAGTTCTTTTGGGCTTCTGGCTTATTTTGGCAATAAGCTGCTAGAAGCTCCAAAAGAACTGGCCCAAAGCAATCAATAAAAGCGATAAATACACTAAAATTTCTTCAAAGCAGATAGGTAATTCTTCACTTGTTTGGTCTTGCTCTTCTTCACATTTGCAGAGAATTGGATCTTCTGGTCAGAGAAATGCTACTAGATGTGGCCTTTGGTGGGCAGAAATGCTTAAAACACGAGGACAACATAGGGAAGCATCAACTGTTTATTTCCGCATATCAAATGAGGTATACCTAGAAGCAATCGGAATGTTCTATTCTTGTTTTTTTTAAGTTCTCTTTTCGTTTGTTACAATTATGAATGATGGAACATTCTACTATTCAGGAACCCTCCTTGCATTCTGCTGTGCTGCTTGAGCAAGCTGCTTGTTGTTATTTGTTGTCAAGTCCACGTATGCTTCGGAAGTATGGATTTCACCTAATCTTAGCCGGCAATAGTTATTACTTGTCTGATCAGGTGTATATTAATTCCTCCACTGCAGTGATATTTTTGCAATGCTACAGTAGTTGACTTAACAATGAGCATTCGTCCTTGATGGTGCAGAAACAACATGCTGTTAGGGCATACAGAAATGCTCTGTTTGTATACAAACAAAATCCTTGGAGTTACATCAACAATCATGTACATTTTAATGTTGGCAGGTACTTGCATGATTTTCTGCTCATTTGTCATTGCTTGTAAACTATCTCTGACACTTGTACCAATTAGGTGGTATGGAGTCCTTGGGATATTCGATGTAGCTATCAAGCACTTGCTGGAGGTTATTGCTTGTAGCCATCAGTCGCTGACAACGCAAAACATGTTCCTCAATGATTTTTTCCATTTTGTTCAGGTTATTGACCAGCTCGGTTCTGATTTGCATCAGCTGTACCAAACTTCTGTTTCTTATTTTTCTAATTCTTTTGTAAACAGAGTACAGGCGAAAAGTTCGATGTATACAAGCTTCAACTTCCTGTTTTCAACATGTCATCACTCAGAGTTGTAAATGAAGATCATCGCACTTACGCATCAAATGCAGATGTAATGTCATAACAACTATAGCATTCATATTTTTCTAATTGTCCACCATTTCATTTCCGGAGTAATCAAAGATTCAACCTATGGTGTTTCCGGAGCAATTTGTGATCAAACAGTGTCATGCATTTATCATTTTTCTTAACTCTAACGAGGTATTTGATCATTCTGCGCTTGCTTCTAACTTGTATCATCTACCTTGTATAACAGGTCGATGTTAATGAAAGCATTTGGCAGGAGCTGGAAGAAGAATTGATCCCATCATCATCTGTTGTTAGAACTAACTGGCTCGACACTCAGCCAAAATCTTCTCCTTTTAGAAATAACAAGGCATGTGTTTGTGTTGCTGGAGGTAAATTTTGTTTTCATTGTTTTAATATTTGTACAACTGTCCCTAAGAAAATGGTCAGATTTTGAGTTTATTGATAGTTGCCTCAACAGCTGAACTGCATCTGGAACGTGGAAATGCGGTATATGAGTATATCATAATTTTAGTACTCCCTCCGACCCATATTAATGGGCACACACTTAGTACAACTCTAGTACAAAGTTGTACTAAGTGTGTGCCCATTAATATGGATCGGAGGTAGTATAATTATGCAAACACATGGACCAGTCATTTTTTAGGAACTTGAGGGTAGCATGATGCCGTGATGTGAAACTTTTCTGAGTCAATCCCTCATGCATTGGGAAACTGTAACCCCCCCCCCCCACCCCCCCCCCCCCCCCCCCCCCCCCCAACACACACACACACCTTAACGCTTCAGGTTAGCTAGCATATCACCAGCACGAGGTCCAGGGCCACAGCCACTTATGACATGTGGTTACCACTTACCAATTGCATACTCTCATCCATTAGTGCATGACTCCATGTGGTAGTCATGCTTGAAGAGTCCACATTTTGACGGACGGGCAGCTGCCACCAGCTTCACGCCCAGTAAATGTGTCTGGTTTGCCCCCAACAAACGGTATATTCAAATGACGCGTGCTCCGCTTTGCCCGTTTCATTTTGTATTAGTGTTGACACCGATGCTTCTGATGCCCACCAGTGGCACAACTATTTTGGAGAATGTTCTGGAGGTGCAAAAGGCGTGACCCCACACCCACAGCTCACAGCGCGATCCTTTCCTCCCTCCCCCGATCTGTGATGCAGCGATACAACGACACACCCAAAACACGAACGCCAGGAGTAACCAAGGTGTAGGCTAAGGCGGTAAAAAAATATTGTTCGGTTCATGACACACGACGCCCACATCGAACCTGCAGCCTGGAATGCTGAGAGCTCCCTTTTCCTATGGAGCTTAGAAGTTAAAGTACGTTGCTAGTAATTTATTTAACTATCAGAGAGAGAGACAGAGAGAGACAGAGACAAAGTCGATCAGAATTAGGATGTAGCAATCTGATATCATCGCTGTAAAGACACTTGGAGCATCTCATAATATTGTAGTTCTGAATACTTGATTTCATTGGTTGCAGAGGCAGTAAAACTGAACGTTGAGCTGAAGAACCCTTTACAAATTTCTGTTAATGTGTCTGGCATCTCCCTTATATGCCAGCTTTCCACAAATTTGAACGCTTCAGGTGTGGATATTTGATATTTCTTTCTTCGATTAGAAGATCTTTCTGAAGGACTCTATAATGTTTTGTTCACCGATGGATTGTGTTGCCATGCAGAGACCGGTGCATTAACAGCAGCTGCCGAGGAAGATTTAGCTAGCACAAAGCCCTCTATTTCGACGTAATACCCCCCCCCCCCCTTCCCCCCACAAATTATCCAGGTCTATATATGTAGATATCTTTGGTTCTTCCGAAGATTTTGAAGACCTTTATTGTTGTTTCTGGTTGGTTGCTACAGATTTGAAAGTGATGGAGACAATTTCACAGTATCGAAGCTTGACATTGTACTAGGAGGAGGTGAAACCAAAAGGGTGAGCATCTTTGTCACGTAAAAAACACTTGGAAAATGTCTTTGTCGTGAAACCTGTATATAGCATATCCAAATTACTATGTGAACAATGAATACTGTTTAGAACTTTCCATTAGACAATTCTCCCTAATGCATGATACCCCCTCCTTCCTAAAATATAAGTCCCTCAAATCATGGTCAAAGTTGTGCATTGGAGACTGAAAATGCAAAGATAACTTACATTTTGAGGGAGTATATTCCTTAGGAGGTCAAATAGAAATCAGGAAGAGCTATAATGGTTAATTTGCTATTGACGTGTTGTGCTGTTGTGGATCCAACAAAGGATGGTTCTATTTATTATGCCCAAATAATAGTTTGATGAAGGAAGCTAGTGCAGTGGAAGCTACAGTCATCTATATTATTTGCTTTGGCTTGATATTCCTTTGAGCCAGATACAAGCCTTTCCTTGGATTTATTATCATTTTTGAGTTTGACTTGTGAACCCTGACATTACAAGAAAACCGCAATGGAAATCATAACAAGAGAGTAATACTTAAACTGATCATTGCCTCAGTTATTCGTAGTTTAAACATTTTGGTTAGATGTGTATTAAGTTTTGAACGGTGAATTTGTGGCCCTTTGTGACATACGGAATTGTTTTTTTTTTCATTCATATTTGACACTGCTGCTTCATATCGGTGTTATAACATCATGTGCATAGTTTTCCAAATGGCTAATTACCCTTCTTAATTCTACCAGATACAACTTGAAGTGACTCCAAAAGTTATAGGTATTCTGAAGTTAGTTGGGATAAGGTGGACCCTGTCAGATTCAGTAGTAGGCTATCAGTACTTCGAAGTGGCCACACAAAAGAAAAACAAGAAAGGAAAAAGAGGGGCCCGAAGTTCTTTGAACAACAACCTGATTGTTATCAAGGTTCTCATTTGTCTGGGTATTTATTTCAAATAGTTGTTTCGTGTGACGTGTGAGTAACTGTAAGCTATTTGCCTCCAGGGTTTACCTAAACTTACAGGATATATTGAGTGCTTGCCGACAAAAGCATTTACTGGTGATTTACAACTCCTCACGCTGAATCTGAGAAACCAATCAGAACATGCTGTGAAGGTCCGACATTTTATCCTTATATTAATTTAGTTTCCTTGTTCTATAATTCATAATGATCAAAGGGTTTCTCAGTTCTTCGGAAATGAGCATAGGTTTTAAATATATGCGTGTTTGTGTATGTTAATAATTTCCAAGCCTGCCATGCAGAATATAAAAATGAAAATTAGCCATCCAAGGTTTGTAATTCCCGGTGATTCATCGGACCTTGGCCTTGAATTCCCACAGTGCTTAAGAAAGCATGTGCAATCAGACAGCAATACTGTATCTGAAGGTCCTAAGGAAAATGTCAAGGGTTCGCTCTTTGCATTTCCTCAGGTGAGGTGTTTCAAGGCCCTATGTTTTTTTACTAATCTGATCTGTGTTACCGTTGTCTTTACAATATTTACATTCCTTTCTTACCAGGATATTAAAATTCAAGGTGGTGCCACATTCTCTTGGCCTATTTGGTTTCATGCTGCAACTCCTGGAAACTTCTCTCTTTATTTGTCTCTCTATTATGAAATGGAGAGTACCACTGACATTCCATATCGCACATTGCGCATGCATTACATTGTGGAGGTAAATTGGCAATATTATATTAGGTTTTATATTTATTATTTACCTTATTGCACATGCACAATATATTCGATTTGGAATCAGTGTTTTCAGAACTAGTATTGCACCAGTTGCTTCTTGGGGCACCAGTTTCCTACAGTAGTCAGTTGATCTAATGAAATATGTTGACAAGATTTATGACATACGGGAATCCCTAAAATCTCACTGTGCCAGCTGATTTACCAAATATTGGTTGTGGCTGGCGAAACTGGTTATGGCTGCCTGCCAGAAATCAGATGTGCTCTGAAAGTCTGAGTTCATTGCTAGATGCCTCTGGTTTTTTCCGTTCTGAAGTTGTAATAGCTCAATGAAAGTGTGGTGGTCTGAAGAGGATAGAAATCACTTCTGTAAATTTTTTGAAGACTTAGATCTTAGATTTTGATACAGTTCTCATGTTTTGGACCAAAATACAGGAAGCTAGTATGATATGTGATTAATTATATATTATTTAAAATGCACCTGTCTTTATTTTTAAATCTCACATTAATAGCACTCTGTACTCCCAAGATTAAGGTGTGTAGAACTACTACCCATATAAATGGCACCTTGGTTTTGGATGCTACTGTTGCATTATTTAAGCTCAAATTTGCTTAGCCAGCAGCTGTATGTCTGCACGCAATTCTTGATAGATATGGAATGTGAATCTGTTAATTGTATGTAAACAATTCTTATTTACAGGTCTTGCCATCACTTGATGTATCCTTTGCTATAAGTATGTGTTCATCAAGATTGCAAGAGTATATTGTGCGAATGGACGTAATCAACAAGACACCATCAGACTCATTTGCACTTCATCAGTTATCATGTGTCGACACTAAATGGGCAGTTTCAACATTACCCTCGCGCGATTCCATCAGCTTTGTGGAAACAATACCAGCAAACCAGGCTGTGTCATGCTTCTTCAAGATAAAGGTTGGAGACACATTGTTTGAATAAGCTATCAAATACAAGACACTTCTTGGTCCCTATGTATTCCATTTCTTTATTTCCCTTTTCTTGCTATAACCCGCGAGTTCAAAGGCAGTGATATGGTTTTCCATGCATTATTTATTTTCAGGATTTAGGGACAAGTTTATGTACTGAGGTGGCAGACGGTTCCTGTGGAAGTGATATAGTATTATCATCTGGGGCTAGTACTGATGTATTTGATGTTTCTCGGACTCCTATCACTGATTTCCACCATCAAGAAAGACACCAGCAGGGGAAGTTAGTTAAGGTGAGTGCTGCCTGAGGTTGTAATACCATTCTAGACCACTTGGCGGTACTGTTTTCTTGCTGTTTCCCACTGTTATGCAGCTGGGTAAGATTTTTGCCCTTAGCTTTAACCTCAACACAACAACACTTGGCTTGAAGTGTGGTTTCGTGTATGCATATTTGAATTTTAGCATTAGTTAGTCAAATGCTTACCGATGTATCGACTTCATTTCAGGTGCCAGGCAGTCTACTTGATTTTATTCTGATCTCAAAGGCAGTAGCTGTTAACTCTTCCAAGTCAGAACAACTGCTCTCTCATCATACTTGCCACTGCAGGCAAGTGCTAGAACCTTTGATTGTTCCTTTTATGGTCCTGAACATATATGCTGATATGATCTGCTTTTGCAGTGCTCTCAGCCAGAATCCTGTTTGGTGGCTTATGGAAGGACCTCGCACAATTACTCATGATTTCTCGAAGTCATGCTGTGAGGCTAACATCCAACTGGTGATTAACAATTATGCTGAACATAACACTACCGTGAGAGTGGTTACATCTGACTGTATGCCTGAGAAAAGCCAAACTGTCCCTTCACATGAACATGCCAGCGGTCAGGGTGGATGGTATGATGTATCGCTGGAAAATGACATAAAGTCCATCTCAAGCACCAAGGCGACACATTCTGAGAAACAATCATCAGAAAGCATTTCACCGTTTGTTTGGTGTTCATTGAGTTCCGCACAAGTTGATCTCAAACCTAACAGTTCTGCTAAAATTTCCCTAAAAGTGTGCATATTTGCACCTGGAACGTACAGTTTTTCAACTTACGAGCTGCACTGGAAAGTGCATTCATCTGAGAGTGGACAGGTGGATGAAAGTGGGACATGCCAAGGGTATCCTTTCTATGTTAATGTTCTTCAAGGCGCCTGCTGAATTACAATGCTGGAAAGAGAACTTCTTATGAAGCTCGGCACAGAAAAACCCTGCATGCAGAAGCCTGGTGGCCGATGAGTGAAGATGTACCGTCCCACTGACCCAAACTATCGGACAAGCCGTGGCTGACAGGCTAAGTGAAGATGTACCCTGTAAGTTCCCAGATTGAATATAGGATACACATATACATGAATTATTTCATCATCAGCTTCAGTACTGATGCATTTATATGAGCCCTTTTTGAGGATGAATCAGGAGGATAGTTCAGGTGATTAGAAGATGTATACCATTGTTGTCAATGAAATTGGGGTGCAATGAACGCCAACAAACATTTATCGAGTTGATGTAGCCTGTAGTTATGCTACTCTTGTACATCCTTCTCTCTATATCTTTTTTGTGAGGTTAGGTATCTTCCTGAAACTGTTCTATGAGTAACAAATTGTTTCTTGGCAAAATGTTGATGCCTTCGTTGTTTTCTGTTCTTTTGTATCGGTAGGTAAAGCATATGTTTGCCTGGGTATTCTTGTGTAGTCGTGATACTTGGGTAGTAACATTTTGACTCATCGATGGGAGGCATGCACAACAATAGATTTTTGGTTCTTCTGTCTTCCTTTTGCCATCATGCAGAGAAATTGTTGTTTTGTCGACACTTATTGGCTGATTTCACATCTTTTTATTACTAGAGTAGACAACAACTGCAAACTGCACAGCCAGGATCTTCGCACATGGCAACTAGACATAAAAAACAACTAAACAACTCAACTCGGGAGTTTGATGTTACCAACAGTTTATCTGCAGTTTTTTGTTTTGCAAAAGTACTGATGAGCTAAAGATAGAACATGCGAAGAATGTACTGAATCACTAAGGCCATGGGCAGAAGACTAATCTAAATCCCTGATGGTGAAGTGAGAGTCTGCGGCAGCAGAGGCAATGTTACACTAGATGGACAAGTTGCTCTGCTCCAGATCAGCTACCACTATGATCTCATAGTCGAGCCAAGTGGTGAGAAGATACACGTTGTGCGGCCCCCTCGGGTGCATAAAGGAGACGCGGCCGTGTCGCGGGAGTGGTATCTCAGATATCTTCTGCGGCAACATTTAAACGGCATGCGGCATCCAAGTATCAATGGATTTGCCCACATAAGTGCGAAGACATCAATCAACCAGCTCCAGCTGGGAGAAGAGAAGGTGATCCTGGTTGACGCCAAGAGAGCGAAGGAGGTGAAGCTGAACGAATGTTCATCAAACCACAACAGATCTGCAGCATAATCAACAAAGTGCATGGCGCCATCGTGAACTAGAGAGCCGTTGCTGGCCCAGGGGTGAAAGGCTCTCTCGGGGTAGTCTGCGCTGACGTGGCGATAGCCAGAGCCCTCGGGTGAGTGCGAGAAGACAACAATTTGAATGTAGTGTGTCTGCTTCTCCTCGAGCACGATGGCGGCAACGAGGATATCGAAGCGGCGACACATCATCCCAAGGCTCCCGGCCGGGCGCTCGGCGAAAATGACTGCTGGAAGTGGCATGGCGACGATCCTCTCCATATTCAAGAAAGTGTGCACAGAGCCGGTCTAATTTAATTTCGGGTTTGGGGCAAACCAACATAAAAACATTTTTGTACTAAAATATTATACTTATGTAGATATTATTTTTAACATTTTATAATCTTATAAACATAAAAAAAATGTTCGCATAATTTAACCACATGATAGTGTTAATAAATATTAATTGGTTTGTTTTATGTTTATACTGAATATCATATAAAGATACTAAAAAGTATTTTGTAACAAAAAAATTAGTTAGAATTATATTTTTCACCATTCGGGGATATAAGTTGTATAAGTTTTGTTATAAATTGAAAAAAGTTAACGTTGAATAAATTTATAGAAAAAAAATCGATATCTATGATATCTAATAAATACAATATTGAACTATGTTTGAAGATAAATGTGATGATACCATTTTGGTATAATTTATATCGATATATTTATTTACAGATATGATCAAAGTTAAACAATATTTTTTAAATAATACACCTTATATTCAGGAATGGAGAAGATATTATTTATGGTAAAGAGATCCGCAAAATGCACGACCCAATAAATACACGATAGTGGTTCTAGTATATGATTAAGTAAACATACGTATAGAAAATTTTGTAATATAAACTGAGGCAATGATCTAATTTTTTAATCCTTTTTCCTCTAGCAACACACAGATTTTCACAAAAGTGTGCATACTTTATATTTTTTTGTATTAAAACAACAATGCTTAGAGTAATACCCAATAAATATAAAATGTGTGCATTCTAATTTTTCCATATGTAATTTTATTATTTAATGTGCACTTAATAAAATATGCTCGCTATCATCATTATCTATAGAACTCACCTGACAGTTATGAAATAATATTATAGTGCACATAATTAAACATCTAAATAATTTTGAAGTGTATTAATTGGGATGTATAAATGGATTAAAACATTAGTTTTGTGTACTCCCTCCAATCCATAATAAGTGTCGCTCATTTTGTACTAAACTGGTACAAACTTTGTGCTAGATGAACGACACTTATTATGGATCGGAGGGAGTAATATTTTTGTTCATATATATTGATATTAAATTAGACATATTATAGGTGACAAATTATGGTCAAAGTTGTGTGTTGTGTAAGAAAATTTTCATTAATGCATTAATTGTGGTCAAACTCTCTGACGCCCAAACCACCCTCGTCTGGATCACGACGAAGGCAAGGCCGCTCACTAGCCAGCTCGGCGGCTCCTGCAGTCCCGCTCCCACAATGCCACTGCGATAGTTACCGATTTTGTTCTGACATCAAATTTGTGACGCCGCGATCACTAGCCATCGGATAATCGTGTTACAACACTCACGAAGCAGCGCGGGGAAGTCAGACAGGTACCGCCTGGTCGCCGTGCTCCGCGAGGTCTGCCATCTGCCATGCCCGCGTCCTCGCGTCCTTTGCCCCGCCTCTCTGCTGCTGAAGCTGGTGGTGCCTGTGCCGCACACTGTGTCCTCTGGTCTACTAAGGGCGTGACGACACTGTAGACGAAATCCCCGCTCCCTGACCCAGGCAGATCGCAACCTCGCTCGCCACGGCTGCGGCGTCGAGCGGGCCGGAACCGACGACGACGAGAGGAGGAAGGCTTCGGGAGGGGAGGAAGGCTCGAGAGGGGACGATTGGGAGGATGAACGGGGAGTGAAATTGCAACACAATGTGCTTATATGGAGGCCGGCCGGTGCTCGGGAGGGATGAAGGACAAGCCAAGCAACCGACTTACGGGCATGGAGCAGGAAAGTGAGGGAGGGACGGGGAGAGCACAAGGCGGAGCTCAATTCGATTGATGGGGTACATGAGAGGAGGACGGTGCAGGAGGGCGGTTATGGCTGCCAGCTGGCTTAGCAGGCGCAGCGTGCCCGCCTCGCCGGTGCGGTCGACGCGCCAAGCAGCGCAGCCCAGCGCGCCGCTGTTGGTCGAGGAGGAGGAGCGCCTCCTCGCAATTAGTTCTCCCGGGCGTGGATTGCGGTGTTTATTGGAGCTCCAAGTCCTCTCGAGTGGAGCCGCCTTGCTCGCCCTCTCCGAATTGCTAGTCATCGCCGGCTCCCAATTGCCGAGCGGAGCCGCCATGGCTCTTATTTGAATTCGATGTTCAGATAAGTGATTATATATAAAAGACAACTCCGCCATGAAACAAGTAGCTTCAGTCAGCGTGATGGTTTGGTAGTCTCTTTCTTCGAAGAACCCTGTGGTCAAATGTTCGAAACACACAAGTGTCTTTTTTAATAAAATAATTTTTGTTACCAGGCTATTTATAACAACCTCAACGATGTTTTTTATCCCTTTTTAGGGGGCGGGGGCTGCCAAGATGGCAGTTTATATTTCATGCGATAACGAGCTTACATCATTTGCGAGGGTATTTGAAAGGAAATTAGGGGGCTCGTTAGTGCACATAATTGTGGCCGAACCCTCCCCTCTACTAGCTAGCAAATCTGCTGCCATATTGGCCTCCCTAGGATAGTGAACAAAGTGGACCACATTAAAACTCCTGGAGAGGAAAGAGCACTCTTCATAGATTGCCGTTGCAGCTCCCAGGGAATTACCATCCTCTCGCATCACTTGCACCACCTCCATGCAATCACTCTCAACTATCAAATTGTTGCAGTCAATATCAGTAGCAAGTATTAGTCCATCCCGGAGAGCTCGGGCTTTCGAAGATACGGTGACGAGGATCAGCCTCGGCAAATCCCATGGTCAGGAACCCTGGGTTTGTTATAGAGAAGGAACAGGTTGGACGATACTCGTCGGCTAACAGGAGAAGCACTTCCTGCTCGATATTATTGCGTGAGGGGGCGATTACAAGGGAGGCCGAGGCGAGTTCTCGTAAGGCCAGGAGAATAGATTGGATATTGGATGATCAAGACGTCTCCCTTGCCAGCCTTTATATACTAGGCTAGGTCCCGGAGAGTCCGTACTAGATAACAGAGATAGTTTCCTAGTTCCAGTCTTGCCTTCCATATTAGTCGCGGACTCCTACGTCGGTGCTTTGATTGGGCCAGTCGTGGGCCTGTTGAGGCTTCCTAGCGGGCCTTCCATCTTCATACACACCAGGTATCCTCACACGCAGGAGTCGTGGGGTCACCCCCTCGTCAGTAGCCCCCGAGTGCCTGGGGGACTCGAGGAGTCGCGTAGGGACTCGAATTCGTCAATGCTTTATCACTGTAAGCGCAGCATAGCCGCGGGTCGCTGGCAGTTTTGAGCCATGACAATACCTGTTTCGAGGGATTTATAATCTGAAAAGGGCCCAAGGAGTCGACTGGTCGAGCCTTGGTGAATTGCGCTAGTGGCAAATACCGTAGTAGCCCAATCAAGCTCACGTCCCTCGACATGAACTTGGAACGATTGGTGTCTAGAAAATTCATGCCGCTGCAGGTCTTATAGGATCAATTGCTGCCAGTCTAAGCAAATAGCTTGAGCGCGTCCACTCAGCTCTTTCTATCATGCGAGCGCATGGAAAAGACCGGGAGTGAAATCGCTCTGCGGCAAGTCCCGGCCCGGCCGTTCTGCGCAGCGGGGTCTTACCTACACGCTAAGCTTGCGTGGCATCTGGGTACAATATGTCGTAGCCCAGGTATAATTGTTTTTTGTAGAGGCACGGAGCCTGATTAGCAATGCACCCACTCAGAATAAACAATCAAGTGAGCTATTAGTAGTTACTCGCGGATCTTATGCGTGCTCAGGCGAGGGGTCGTATAAGAAAGCATCCGCTCGGAATGTCGTCGAGTACGTGGGTAGTTTTTTGCGAGTAGTGACTCGAGCGCCTTTTGTTTTTGAGGTGAGGGAGCACTCGAAACTCTGTAAGTGCGAGTGGTTTACTCGAGCGCCTTTTGTTTTTGAGGTGAGGGAGCACCCGAAACTCTGTAAGTGCGAGTGGTTTACTCGAGCGCCTTTTTTTTCGAGGTGAGGGAGCACCCGAAACTCTGTAAGTGTGAGTGGTTTACTCGAGTGTATCCTCATCTTCTGGGTGAGGGAGCACCCGAACTCTCAAGATTTTGGTCTTTTACTCTTCTTTGGATAAAGATACTCCCGATGGGAGTAAAAGATTTTGGAATCGGAAAATTTTGACACTTAGAGATAGGTGTCTTTTGCCAGTTTTTTTCAATTGTTTTTATCCTGATTCGTCCTTCTTGGCATGTTGCGTGGATAGGCTTTTCCATGGTATTTGGTGACCTATCATAATGCTTGGTCTTCGATCCGTCGCGTCTTCTAGTCATAATGATGACTTGGGCACCGCACTGCCTAGTGTCCGTTGGATTTCCAATGTGCGTACGGGAAACAGGCGAGATGTGACGCGTCCTTTAAATATTGCTGACCGTGCGAAGACATCTTTTCTTGGAATTCGTAACGCCCAACGTGTTTGGTCTTTGATTTAATGATGGCGCCTCCTGGGCTTCTGTATTTTTTCCTTGTTTATCCCTGGGCTGTATTATAAATACCCACTGTGTTATTTCCTGAACTTGGACATCCGCTTTTTCTCCCTTTCTTCTTCTTCTTCCTATGGCTCTCAAACGGGGTGGTGGTGCTTCTGGTCAAGGTCGTGGCCGGCGTGGTCGTGGTGGCCGTACCCCTCGCTCTTCTCGTGGTGGGCGTCGTGGGGCTGCGGTGGTGCCCTCCTCGTCTTGTGCGGATGAGGGTGTTTGGCGTTATGATTTTCTTCTGCGCGTTCTTAGTCGCACTGCTACTCGGATCCCTCTTCCGTTATCATTTGCCTCCATGATTTCTGATCTTAATCTGAGGGGCCTGTGGCTTCGGCTTCAGGGGTGCGCTCGACCTCCTGCTTGGGTTGAGATTTCTGTTGATGGCTCCTTCTTGGTTTTCCTTGATGCTGGCTGGAGATTGTTTTCACAACGGCTAAACTTGCGTGATGGGGATA
The DNA here is from genome assembly GCA_950022295.1 of Bromus sterilis. NCBI lineage: Eukaryota > Viridiplantae > Streptophyta > Magnoliopsida > Poales > Poaceae > Bromus > Bromus sterilis. Next base: position 444,412,802 of record OX465595.1, on the reverse strand, counting down.
GTCTTTGCTGTCGTTTTGATGGTGAAGATACCCTCATCGTTCGTGCTTTTGATGTCGGTGGCAATCGTCTGGACCCATACTGGGAGGAAACAAGCAGTGACAGTTACGATGGGTCGAGTGGGGATTCGCCTGCTTCTCCCGTGACTTCATCTTCGGCCGATTCCTCGGCTGATGGTGCTTGCTCTTCTAGTTCTAAAGATTAACTGGACGTCAAGTCGTTCGTCAAGCGGCTGCGTCAGTAGGCGAGGCACCTTGTAGATCTGGAGGACGGTGACCTGCTTCTTCGCGGACTGAGTTGCTACTTTATCTGTGGTGATGCTCGTCAAGTTGTGGTATGAAAGTACCAATTATCTCAGCATGAGAATACATGTAGAAGTCATAATTCCTTGGGATAATTGTAACCCATCTGGTAGCTGCTCGAGTCCTTTTGTAGTGATAACTGTCCTTTGACTCCTTTGTAATGAAAAAACTGTGTTCGACTCCTTTGTAATGGAAACTGTCTTCTTTGACTCCTTTGTAATGGAAACTGTCTTCATCTCCTTTGTAATGGAAACTGTCTTCGGCTCCTTTGTAATGGAAGACTCTCTTTGACTCCTTTGTAATGGAAGACTCTCTTTGACTCCTTTATAATGGAAATTTTCCTCGACTCCTTTGTAATGGAAAACTGTCTTTCGGGTGCGCGGCAGCGCTCCCGATGGGAGTGGCCCCCGAGGCTACGTTTGATTTGTAGAATCAGGCGTAGGCTGTGAGTTTGCCTGGGTTGTCCCTTCTTGTGGCTGTTTTTATGTTTTTGGTCGGGCGCGCGTCAGCGCTCCCGATGGGATTAGCCCCCGAGTCTTTAGGTGGTCGTTTGCGATCAGGTGAAGACTAAAGAACTTTGTGTTTTTCCGATGCGATTCTCTTGTGGAAAACTCTTGGTGCTTTGGGGGGATCTTGTGTTCTGGTTTCCCGGTACTTGCAGATAAGGTCGCGTGAGCGGGGGTAGCGTCTTTTTATGCTCGAATTCCCGAGTAATTTTCAGTAAAGTCGCGTTTAGCGAGGATAGCGTCTCTCGGGGGGGGGGGGTATGCTCGAGCCCACGAGTGCTTTTACGTAAAGTCGCATGAGCGAGGATAGCGTCTCTCGGGGGGAGTTTATGCTCGAGCACCCGAGTGCTTTTAAGTAAAGTCGCATGAGCGAGGATAGCGTCTCTCGGGGGGAGTTTATGCTCGAGTCCCCCGAGTGCTTTTAAGTAAAGTCGCATGAGCGAGGATAGCGTCTCTCGGGGGGATTTTATGCTCGATCCCCCGAGTGCTTTTAAGTAAAGTCGCATGAGCGAGGATAGCATATCTCGGGGGGAGTTTATGCTCGATCCCCCGAGTGCTTTTAAGTAAAGTCGCATGAGCGAGGATAGCGTCTCTCGGGGGGAGTTTATGCTCGAGCCCCCGAGTGCTTTTAGGTGATAATTCTTGGGCCACACCATTTTATTTCTTCGGGTATTACATGGGTTGCTGATCAGTGCTGCTGCCGATGCCGCTGTAGTGTTTGAAGGTATATGGGTAGAACAAGCGTAGGTTCGCTACGTTCCATGGATTTCCCACGTCTTCATTGGTCTTCGGGTTCTTCAACCTGTATGCGCCGCCTCCGATGACTTCCGAGATTATGAATGGCCCTTCCCATTGTGGAGCGAGTTTATGTACTTTTTCTTGTATCAGTCGCAAGACGAGGTCTCCTTTGCTGAAGGTTCTTGTGCGCAGGCGGCTGCTTTGGTATGTGCGCAGCTTGTCCTGGTATCCTTCAGATCTTGTTATGGCTATGTCTCGTGCTTCGTCTGCTGTATCTTTATCGTTCTGTAGTGCTTCTTTTGATTCTTCCTCTTCGTACCCTGAGATCCGGGGAGCTCCAAATTTTAAGTCGTGCGGCAGTACTGCTTCTGCCCCGTATACCAAGAAGAAAGGTGTGTACTGGGTCGAGCTGTTTGGGGTGGTGCACAGGCTCGATAGTACCGCGGGAAGTTCCTCTGCCCAGTTGCCTGCGGCTTGTTCTAGTGGTGTGAGGAGTCGTTTCTATATTCCTCCGCATACTAGGCCGTTTGCTTTCTCCACTTGGCCGTTGGATTTTGGGTGCGCGACTGATGCGTAGTTGATTTTGATGCCCAGCTCCTAACATAAGTTTTGAAATTCTGCTGCTGTGAAGTTTGTACCATTGCCTGTGATAATGTTGTGTGGTACTCCAAATCTAAAGATGATTGACTTGATGAAGTTAACTGCCGTGAGGGTTGTTGAGCTGGTGATTGGTACTGCTTCGTTGGTACGTGGCTCCTGCATTTTTTAGACCAAAGGGCATTTTTTGGTAGCAGAACACGCCGTAGGGGGTGATGAATGAGGTGTGCTCTTCGTCTTCTTCCTTCATCCTGATCTGATTGTATCCTGAGTATGCGTCGAGGAAGGATAGGAGGTCGCATCCTGCTGTGGAGTCGATTATCTGGTCGATTCTTGGCAGGGGGATGTGGTCTTTTGGGCAGTGTTTGTTGACAGGTCCATAGTCAACGCACATCCTCAGTACATCAGTGTCTTTTTTAGGAACCAGGACTAGGTTTGCGATCCAGGTTGCTTTCTTCGTTTCTCGGATGAACTATGCGTCGAGTAGTCGGTTGATTTCTTCTCCGATTGCTCTGCGCTTAGGTTCTGAGAATCGTCTTAGCGCCGGTTTAACTGGCTTGGTGTTTGGCTTGATGTGGAGCGCGTGTTCTGCAAATTCTCGCGGTATTCCTGGCATGTCGGCTGGGCACCAAGCGAAGATTTTCCACTCTTCGCGAAGGAAGGTTATGAGGGCGGTTGCTTGTTCTTCTGGGAGGTGGGCGTATATGCGGACCGTCTTCTCTGGGTCTCTTGGGTGAACTTGGTGGGTGATTGTGTCGTTGTCGATGCTGAAATCACGGCCGAATTCTTTTGACTCGCTTCGGCTCGCCAGTGGAAAAATGCTTTTATCTGTCACCATGGATATTTCTTCGAGTTGTTGTTGGGATCCGAATGTGTCGGAGACTTTGTGAAATTGGCGGCCGCACTGATCCGATTTGGTGAAGCATCCATTGATTGTGATGACTCTTGCGGGTCCTGGCATCTTGAGTTTGAGATATGCGTAGTGCGGGAACGCTGGTCGCCCGAGTATGGCGTGGTACTGCGACTGTCAGTCGAGAACTTCGAACTCCAGGACCTTTCTTGCGAAGTTGCGCTTGTTGCCGAAGATGACATCGAGCTCGATTGTTCCGATGGAGGCGGTTGTTTCACTTGGAACTACGCCATGCATTTTGGTGCCTGGCTTCTTCCAAACTGATCGTGGGATTAACATGTTGTGTAGGGTGCTGGCGAAGATTATGTTTAGGATGCTGCCTCCGTCCATGAAGATTCTATCCATGTCGTAACCTCCGATCTGGGCTTCAAGGACCAAGGGTGCATGCCCCGGCCTTGGGACTGCGGGCGGGTGGTCGCTCTGAGAGAAGGTGATGTTGGTCTCGGTGCCACACAGTTGGTAGATTTCTGTTGTCTTTAGGCCCTCGACTGCTCGGGCTTGCTGGGTGTAGGCATCCTGTTTTGATTTTGAGGCTCTTCCTTCTTGGATCATGCAGATTCGTCCACGGGACGTAGGGTATTGCCTTTCTGTACTTGGTGTAGGTGACTGCACACTTCTTCGGGTGCGCTTGGCTTCACGATGCTTTTCCTCCTTGAGGTTGTTGGAGATGAAAGGGCATGTGCCCTTATGTTTGGTTTTGGTAATTGATGACAATCTTTATGGACTAATGGTTTCCTTGAGTTATACTTTAAGGTTTGTCCATAGGCAACGCTTGAAGATCATATGGTGGCTTCAAGGTTGTAAGATGAAGATTACGTGTTGACCAAGGTGTTCTTCATGGAGCTATCCAAAGATTGGTCAAGTTGATGTGTTCAAGGTCAAGAGGAGCATCACAAAGATATCATATGCTTGGAGCTTGCCGACCATTTGGTGATCATATGGTGGCTTCAAGGTTGTAAGATGAAGATTACGTGTTGACCAAGGTGTTCTTCATGGAGCTATCCAAAGATTGGTCAAGTTGATGTGTGCAAGGTCAAGAGGAGCATCACGAAGATATCATATGCTTGGAGCTTGCCGACCATTTGGTGATAATGGTTTTGTGAAGATATGCCTAAAAGAGGCTCACCCATAATGGAGTATGGGGGAGCAATTTACTAGTCTTCATCGAGCCGGCGCAACCAAGAAAGGTGTTCCAACTTGAGGCGGACATGATCATCATCATCAAGCTCAAGCGGATTATGTGCAAGACAAAGGTTTGACCTTTATTTTGACCTTTATAGGTTTCTAGTTTACCGGTCTCATGGTGGTAGTTAGGAGACCGGGTTATAGGCTAGGCCACATCGTTCGTGGAGAGCTCAAACCTTTGCATCCTTGGCATCATCTTTATTGGTTCTTGTTTGGTTTTATCTTTGTGAGTTTTGGAGCTTGAGTTCGTATTCATTACAAGCCCTTCTTCATCGAAAACGGATTTCATATACATCTACTTTTGTGTTTTCGATGTTGGTGTTTTTGTCGGCTCTTATCTTGTGAAGGTTTCACCTTCTACCTTGTTGGCATTCTAACATTTCCATGATTTGCATCATTTCTTTTTTTTGATCTTGGGTGGTTCTCTATGTGAGGATCTAGAGCTTTTCCATAGCTTTAAAACAAGTCCAAGATCATCAAAATCAGAGTTCGTATGGAAAAGTTATGCTTGTTTTAGACGTGCTGTTTTTTCCTGTGAGGTAGTACCGCCCGGAGTTGAGGTAGTACCGCACGAGCGGTAGTACCGCCCGGTAGAGCGGTAGTACCGCTCCAGCGGTACTACCGTGGTTAGTACCGCATCCACTATTGTATTCCTACTGGATAGGGCGGTAGTGGGGCACGGTACTGAGCCCGGTAGTACCGTAGGGCGTTAGTACCGCTCCAATTGCGGTAGTATCGCTCCACGGTAGTACCGCTCGCTGTGCGGTAGTACCGTGGTTGGTGGGCTTCCAACGGTTGGATTCGTGGGGATCTATAAAAGGGGGTCTTCTTCTCCCTTTGTCCTCACCGGTTTTGTGCAAGTTCTTCCCCCCATTGTTGACCTCTTTGAGCTTGCTTACTCCCTTTCCCTCCTATGATTCTTGCTCCTTTTTGAGGGAAAAGAGAGAGGAGGTCTAGATCCACATTCTCCACCAAGCCATCTCTCCTCTAAGTGAGGGGAACCTTGTGGATCTAGATCTTGGAGTTCTTTGTGTTCTCCTTGTTCTTCCTCTCATATTCCTCCATAGCTTTTGTTGCTTTGGTGGGATTTGAGAGTTGGGGACTTGAGCACTTCGTGTGCTCTTGCCATTGCATTTGGTGCATCGGTTTGAGTTCTCTCCGAGGATTCGTTGTAGAAGTGAAGTTGAGAAGATTGCTACTCTTGAGTGCATTGGCACTCTAGAGCTTGTTCTCTTGAGTGCATTGGCACTCTAAATCTTGTTCCTCTTGGGTGCGTTGGCCCCTAGAGGCTTGTTGTTGCGGAGCTCAATCATTGTGGTGGAAAGCTTTGGGACGCTACGGGAGCCTCCAATTCGGTTGTGGAGATAGCCCCGAGCATTTGTACGGGTTCGGTGACCGCCCTCAAGGGTCGCCATTTGTACGGGTTCGGTGACCACCCTCAAGTGTCCTAATAGTGGAATCACGACATCTTGCATTGGTAAGAGCGTGAGGAGAAATAGGGTGGCCCTCGTTGGCTTCGTGTGAGCATTGTGCTCCTCACCCTCTCCAAACGGAGACGTACTTCTCGCAAGAGAAGGAACTTCGGTAACAAATCCTTGTCTCCATCGGCTCCACTTGCGGTTATCTCTACCCTTACTTTGAGCAAGCTTATTACATTGTTTATCTTGTGCTTGCTCATATTATTGTGCATTGCTTGTCCCATAGGTTGTTCATCTAGTCAACCTATTTACTTGTGCACCTACTTTGTGATAGCCTTAGTGCTTTTGTTATATACCTTGCTATCATATAGTTGGTTATCTTGCTTAGTATAAGTTGTTGGTGCACATAGTTGAGCCTAGCTTATTTAGGTTTCTTGCTTGGCAAATTAAACGTTAAGTTTTATTCCGCATTTGTTCAAGCCGAAACTGTAATTGTTTTTAAGCGCCTATTCACCCCCCCTCTAGGCGACATCCACGTCCTTTCAATTGGTATCAGAGCCTCGTCTCTCTTTATAGGGCTTCACCGCCTTGAGAGTAAAGATGTCGACTAGGGGATTAGGATTCATTGACACTCTTAGTTTCGATGGCACAAATTTTGATGCTTGGAAAATTCGCATGCTTAATTATTTCCGGGGCATTGACCCGTGTATGGAGAGAATTGTAGATATGGGTTTTTCTCCTCCAAAGGATACTCACCTATCCTTAGTGGATGAGAAAACTCTTATCTCAATGCTCAAGCTTCTAATGTGCTTGTTGATGCTTTGAGTAATGTAGACATGTTTCAACTCATGTCGTTTCGGGATGCTCATGAGTTGTGGACAAAGCTTCAAGATAAATATGGTGTCTCCAAGATTTTTGGGGATGATTGTTCTCCCTCCACCTCCGGTCGCGATGCTTTCTCAACTTCTTCTACCTCACCAACATGTGGTTTTCCACAAGGTAATGAAATGGTGAGTAGTGTGAGTCATTGCAATGATGATAGTGAACCTATTGTTCATAACCCGTTATCACTATCTTATCGCAATGCCTCCTTGTTGGACCTCAACACTTCGAGCACCACAAATGTCTTACATGCTTGTGTTGATAGTCCTTGCATATCATGTAGAAATCACTTGAATAAATCTCATGATGATATGCTTGCTATATCTTGTTGCCATGATAAGAATGCCTCCATTTGCTCTAGTTATTGTACTAACAATGTAGAGGAAAACCAACGGTCCATGGAACAAGATGTGGTCTTGAATGGTGCCTCAAGAGATCCTACATCATCATCTCGTGTTACTCATTTTTGCCTTATGGCGAAGGAGTTAAAGGTATCTCCTACTTTGACCCCCATATCTAGTGATGGTGATGATGTAGATAATGTTGAAGAGGATGATAATATTGATCTCTTAAAAATTAAGGGAGAAATGATTTTTAAATCTCTTCATAAGAATAAAATTGCTTGTTCCAACTTCATGGAAATCATGTCTATTGCCATTGAGGGCAAGAAATACATTGAGGAGTTGGAATCTCATATTGAGGAGAATGAGGCCACCATTGAGAAAATGGAAAGCCATGAGCGTGATTACGCTAATGAAATTGCGGATCTATCTCAAGCTCTTGAGTGTGAAGAAACCACCAAGGAATCTCTTGAGGAGACTTTTTCTTTAGAGTTATCTAAAGTAAAGGAATCTCTCCATAGAACCCTTGAGTTGGCTAATTCCATCAAAACTAAACATAATAAGCTTGAGGTTGCGCATGCTAAACTCCTTGAGGATTTTGAGCACCTCGGAAATGGCTCACGGATCATTAAGGGTGAGCTCATCAAACTCACCGAGTCGCATGCTCAACTAAAAGCTTCATATTTGAAAGAGCTTGCCATGTCATCTTCTCCTTCCATTATTCTTGATGATGCTTGTGCTACTAACTCTATTTCTTGTGAAGCATCCATCCTAAAGGAGAATGTTGAGCTAAAGGCTCAACTTGAGTTGCTAACTAGCAAGTATGGGAAATTGGAAGAAAGTCATGAAAAGCTCTCAAGCTCTCATGAGGATCTTCTAGTCTCCCATAATGTGCTAAAGTTAGCTCATGAGGCTAAGGTTTCTAAATTAGTTCCTCATGTGGACATTAGCACTACCTCTGCTCATTATGCTATATTGCCATGTGCTAGTCCGTATAATTCATCCACTCATAATGTTGCTACATCATGTGATGAATTACTTTCCTTGCCTTGTTGCTCTAACAATGCTTCTACTTCCTCTAGTACTTGTATTGTTACTAACCATGTAGAGGAAATCAAAGAGCTCAAGGCCCAAGTCACTTCTTTGAAGAAAGACTTGGGAAAGGGTCATGAAGGGAAGTCTACACTTGACAAGGTTTTGTGTGGACAAAAATCCCCCAATGACAAGGGTGGACTTGGATTCAACTCCAACAATAAGAAGTCCATGTTTAACAAGAAGAAGGGTCAATCTCAAGTCAAGAATTCGGCCAAGATTATTTGTTTCAAGTGCAATGTTGAAGGGCACCATGTTAGATCTTGCCCTTTGAAGAAAAATCCCATTAGTGACAAGCAACTAGGGAAGAGGCCTCAAGTTCTACCGCAAGGTGAAGTGAAGCCACTTCCCAAGAAGAATCAAGTAAATGATCTTCATGTTGAGAAAGCAATCATGAAGAAAGGAAAGAGTAGGTGTTGCTACTTATGTCGGGAGAAGGGTCATCTTGCTTCTTCATGCACGAATGGTACCTTATCCAACCCTATTATAGTTGATGATTTTTATTCTCTTAGGAAGGATAAGGTTGGCAATGTGGTTGCCAAATTTGTTGGCACTCAAAGTGGTGACAAGAAAAGCACCATTTGGGTTTCCAAGCCTATTGTGACTAACCTCTTAGGACCCAACTTGGTTGGGGACCAACAAGCTCCAACTTGATCAATAGGTGGTGATGGAGGGCATTGGAGACTTGGCTACATTATGAAGAGTTAAGGGACCTTCATTAAATCACATTATCTCAAGCCAAGTCATTTGGATTATCTTGTGTCTATCTTATATCCAATGTGCCTCCTTACGGTAACTTGTACTTAAATTGTTTACATTGAAAGTTACTTGCCCATTTGCATGTTTTGGTTTTGTACCTTGCATGTGTTTGTATATGTTGTGTTTCCAATCTACATATCTTGAGTAATCAATTTGGTGTATATTGGTTTGCACACCATGTATGTGTGAGTGTTGTATTGAGCCTATTTTTCATCTTGTTTGCATATTAGTTGGCTCTTGCGAGAGATTAATGGATCATCCCATTTTGGGGGAGTGATGTGCCTTGTGCACTTCACGATCCTAAAATGTGTATACATGAGGAATACCACCTAGTATTGATATTATAAGATTATCTAGTCACTATGTGGTATGTCGTTCTCATGAGAAATTCAAATTATAAAATATCCATTAATTATCTCTTGTTGGTATTTGTTTGCCTCTAGTTGTAAATTTTGGGATATCACGTTATGGGGGAGTAATATGCTTTGTGTATATTACTCGTCTATAAAACGTGTACATTTGGGGTTTTGCCACTTAGAGTTGATATTGTAAATGATCTAGTTTCTAGGTGGCATGTTTGCTCCTCAAGTTCCAATTTGCTTAAATTGACTTCATTTCTCATCTTATGGATCTTGAGTGTGTGAGATTTTCTTGATACGGTTTCCCTCCAATATGTACTTTTATTTTATACGAGGGAACCGTTTGCTCCAAGTTTTCCTAATCATTGCTTGCATGATTGGATGCATACTTGAAGCTATCATGAATCTCCTTGTAAGCATTGTGATCTATTCTTATCTTTTTCCACGTGCTTATGGTTGTTGTTGTGAAGATGATAATATATAATAATGATATATACCACCCGGAAGTAATTCCATATAACTCTTGTTCTTAACAATTGGTACTCTTATATGTGATAGAAATTATTGATCATCTTTACATTGGCTTGTTTATAATTGACTTATTACTTGCCAAGGTTTTATTGTGGTTTTAACTCTCTTTGTCTTCCTAGCCACTTGTGGATCATGTGTTTTCGTGATCTTGTCTAGTGTTTCTCTAGATATAGTGAAAGTGATGATCTCATCATGTGCATTTTGTATTCAAATGGAAATTCTATAAAATGCACATCTTTTGGGGGAGCTAGCATCTTATGATCCATATCAAGTGTGTGTTTTGGAAGGCATATTCTATGTGGTGCTCTGTGTCATCATAAATTTGTTGAGGGCATAGTTAGTTTGGAATTGTGCTTACCTTTTGAGAGTTTGATACCTTGTGTCTTTGATATCTTTTATTTTTGGTATCATGCTCTCTATCAATTGGTGTGTCAATTGATACCCCATTCCTTGATGAATCTTTTATTTGGTATAATCCAAGTGACAAGTTTATGTTGAAATCTTATTTTCAATTGGAATCTTATTTTGAAATCTAATGGTCACTTGGTATCCTTTTCAATTGTTTCCCTATTCAATCATGTGTTGATTGGGTTGGGATTCAATTGGTATCTCTTCACATTTGTTGGTGAATGTAGCAATTGACCATGTGTTAATTTCTACTTGTCTCCGATCATGTGTTGATTTGGACCTTTGATATAATTTGGACAACCTTATGTTGTGTTACCCTTTGGTGTGCCATCTTGGTTTACTTGATGTTTTGTCCAAATCGTATTCACTTTTGGTTCTTGAAAGTCTTGTGCATGCATATTTTCTATGTGTTGTTCCGATGCATGATTTCTTCCTTTGATCATATATATAGGTTAAACTCCGTCCACTTCTTTATTGGCTAATATGTGCATGGAATGCATCTTCATGTCCATATGCACTTATCCCCGTGGAGTTTGTCCTATGTATGTTTGTTCCTCTAACTCTTGGGTCCCAATGAGTTTGGGTACCATTTTGTGTGTTAATGTTGATGTAGGAACTTTGGAGATGCATTGGAGGATCGTCTCATTTAAGGAAGGTGGTGTCACCATGTGCCTTTAGGAGTCATGCTAGGAAGATCATTGAAGACTTTATCTACTACATCATTCCCATGCTATCTCGGTAACAAGTATCTACCTCATGCATACTTTTCTTGCTTCCAACCTTGCGTAGGTTGCATCATGGCATGATATTCTTCATTTGCAATTGTTGCGATTCTTGATTTATTTCTAGAATTGCAAGATATATTATTGGTTGCGATACTTGTTTCGTTGTTCAAAGCATCTCAACTATCTCTTGATACCTTGTTGCTAGTTCTGATGATTTTGATGGTTGTTTGTGTGGATTTCATCCTTATACAATAAGATAATATTAAGCCACTGGCTATGCTTTCAAGAAAATATCTTATTCGTATATTTATGACTTCCATTTGGATATCGTGTTCTCTCCTTTTGTAACTATCTCGGGTGTACATGCTTCTTTGTGGATATAATCTACCTAGAATCTTATACACTTGAGAGAAGTTACACTTTTAGTGGATATCCTTGGTCTTTCATGTCCACCTTTTTATTTTATTTTAAATGTTAAATTCTTCGGTGGTTACATGAAAGCGTGTGTGGTTGAGTGCGCGTCTTAATTCTATTCTTATTGGTGCACTCTTTTGGTGGTGAAGATTGTTGTCCTCATGCTTGTCTTGATGAGCCTATCATTATCTATCTTCACCATGGGGTTGTCACAAGCCTTGATTTTACTTTGCATTTTACTTAAGCTTGTAAACCCATTTGTTGTTTGTGTGTGTGATCTTCTTAACTTATGTTGGAAGGACATGTCTAGCATCTTGAGTCTCATGTCTTCAAGACTATGTTGATGCTTAAATAGTCATCCTTATACTAGTCATATCAAGTGCTTCGCCATGACTCACACACATCCTGTTGGTTGAGCCTATTCCTATGATTATCTCTTTTGCTATTTGCTCAACCATTGGTTTGTTGCAAGTGCTAGACTTTGTCTCATATCTTTGCACACTTGCACATGTGTTGTGTTTCTATCGATTTTGGGGGAGTGATGATCCAATTTTTGTGAACTTTGTATTATACTACAAAGATTCTAAATAGTACACAAATCTTGGGGAACTTCTCTATTTTCTTTAGAACACTCCTATGCTCAAATCATAATATCTTATAATCTTTTGGCATGTTGGATCATTTGATTGCTTGTTTTTCTTATGCCTTTGTGCCATCTCATATTTTTGCAATCTTTGGATCCTCTATATAGTTTGTTTTTCCTCCCATCGTATATCGTTGGATATGTGTATTTTATTCCACTCATTTCTTGAGAAATACACCCTTTGGGAGGAACACATTCTATATCGGCCTTCTAAGTTTTTTCGTCCATTTTGGCAATCAATGCCAAAGGGGGAGAAGAGTTTAGAGGATTTTGTTTGAGGAGGTTCATGCTTTGGTTTTGTTCTTAAGCATTTGCCCTTGTTTGAGGAGGTTCATGCTTTGGTTTTGTTCTTAAGCATTTGCCCTCTTACTCATGCATACTTGCTTTGCATGATTAGCATAATTCATCATATAAACCGTCTTAATGTGTTTGTCATCAATTACCAAAATGGGGGAGATTGAAAGGGCATGTGCCCTTATGTTTGGTTTTGGTAATTGATGACAATCTTTATGGACTAATGGTTTCCTTGAGTTATACTTTAAGGTTTGTCCATAGGCAACGCTTGAAGATCATATGGTGGCTTCAAGGTTGTAAGATGAAGATTACGTGTTGACCAAGGTGTTCTTCATGGAGCTATCCAAAGATTGGTCAAGTTGATGTGTTCAAGGTCAAGAGGAGCATCACAAAGATATCATATGCTTGGAGCTTGCCGACCATTTGGTGATCATATGGTGGCTTCAAGGTTGTAAGATGAAGATTACGTGTTGACCAAGGTGTTCTTCATGGAGCTATCCAAAGATTGGTCAAGTTGATGTGTGCAAGGTCAAGAGGAGCATCACGAAGATATCATATGCTTGGAGCTTGCCGACCATTTGGTGATAATGGTTTTGTGAAGATATGCCTAAAAGAGGCTCATCCATAATGGAGTATGGGGGAGCAATTTACTAGTCTTCATCGAGCCGGCGCAACCAAGAAAGGTGTTCCAACTTGAGGCGGACATGATCATCATCATCAAGCTCAAGCGGATTATGTGCAAGACAAAGGTTTGACCTTTATAGGTTTCTAGTTTACCGGTCTCATGGTGGTAGTTAGGAGACCGGGTTATAGGCTAGGCCGTATCGTTCGTGGAGAGCTCAAACCTTTGCATCCTTGGCATCATCTTTATTGGTTCTTGTTTGGTTTTTATCTTTGTAAGTTTTGGAGCTTGAGTTCGTATTCATTACAAGCCCTTCTTCATCGAAAACGGATTTCATATACATCTACTTTTGTGTTTTCGATGTTGGTGTTTTTGTCGGCTTTTATCTTGTGAAGGTTTCACCTTCTACCTTGTTGGCATTCTAACATTTCCATGATTTGCATCATTTCTTTTTGTTGATCTTGGGTGGTTCTCTATGTGAGGATCTAGAGCTTTTCCATAGCTTTAAAACAAGCCCAAGATCATCAAAATCGGAGTTCGTATGGAAAAGTTATGCTTGTTTTAGCCGTGCTGTTTTTTCCTGTGAGGTAGTACCGCCCGGAGTTGAGGTAGTACCGCACGAGCGGTAGTACCGCCCGGTAGAGCGGTAGTACCGCATCCACTACCGTATTCCTACTGGATAGGGCGGTAGTGGGGCACGGTACTGAGCCCGGTAGTACCGTAGGGCGGTAGTACCGCTCCAGTTGCGGTAGTACCGCTCCACGGTAGTACCGCTCGCTGTGTGGTAGTACCGTGGTTGGTGGGCTTCCAACGGTTGGATTCGTGGGGACCTATAAAAGGGGGTCTTCTTCTCCCTTTGTCCTCACCGGTTTTGTGCAAGTTCTTTCCCCCATTGTTGACCTCTTTGAGCTTGCTTACTCCCTTTCCCTCCTATGATTCTTGCTCCTTTTTGAGGGAAAAGAGAGAGGAGGTCTAGATCCACATTCTCCACCAAGCCATCTCTCCTCTAAGTGAGGGGAACCTTGTGGATCTAGATCTTGGAGTTCTTTGTGTTCTCCTTGTTCTTCCTCTCATATTCCTCCATAGCTTTTGTTGCTTTGGTGGGATTTGAGAGTTGGGGACTTGAGCACTTCGTGTGCTCTTGCCATTGCATTTGGTGCATCGGTTTGAGTTCTCTCCGAGGATTCGTTGTAGAAGTGAAGTTGAGAAGATTGCTACTCTTGAGTGCATTGGCACTCTAGAGCTTGTTCTCTTGAGTGCATTAGCACTCTAAAGCTTGTTCCTCTTGGGTGCGTTGGCCCCTAGAGGCTTGTTGTTGCGGAGCTCAATCATTGTGGTGGAAAGCTTTGGGACGCTATGGGAGCCTCCAATTCGGTTGTGGAGATAGCCCCGAGCATTTATACGGGTTCGGTGACCGCCCTCAAGGGTCGCCATTTGTACGGGTTCGGTGACCACCCTCAAGTGTCCTAATAGTGGAATCACGGCATCTTGCATTGGTAAGAGCGTGAGGAGAAATAGGGTGGCCCTCGTTGGCTTCGTGTGAGCATTGTGCTCCTCACCCTCTCCAAACGGAGACGTACTTCTCGCAAGAGAAGGAACTTCGGTAACAAATCCTTGTCTCCATCGGCTCCACTTGCGGTTATCTCTACCCTTACTTTGAGCAAGCTTATTACATTGTTTATCTTGTGCTTGCTCATATTATTGTGCATTGCTTGTCCCATAGGTTGCTCATCTAGTCAACCTATTTACTTGTGCACCTACTTTGTGATAGCCTTAGTGCTCTTGTTATATACCTTGCTATCACATAGTTGGTTATCTTGCTTAGTATAAGTTGTTGGTGCACATAGTTGAGCCTAGCTTATTTAGGTTTCTTGCTTGGCAAATTAAACGTTAAGTTTTATTCCGCATTTGTTCAAGCCGAAATCGTAATTGTTTTTAAGCGCCTATTCACCCCCCCCCCTCTAGGCGACATCCACGTCCTTTCAGGAGAGTTCGGCGAATAGACAACAATCTCCTAAGGTGTGGCTTGCTCTGAGGCGTCCCCACCCGTCTTCGAAACAGTGGATCGTGGAAGGTCCTTCCAGTTGTTCTCTGGCTGTGAGCTTACTGGAACCAACGTGCCTTCTTCTCCTTGAGACTTGGAAAATTTGCGAGTGGTCCTCTGTTCGGTTGTGGAATCTTGGGTCGAGCTCGATCCCATCGCTGAGCGACTGGTTCCGGATGAAGTTGGCGAATTCATCTTGTCTTCGATCTGGGTCGTAGTACTCGCCGGTCTGGGTTTCAGAGTCGTTGTCTTGTCTCGCGGCGGGAATCCGGGTGGCGGCGGGCCGTCGAGTGATTGGCGAGTCTTTTGTCATGCGCCGCAACTCTTCGAGTGAGATCCCCGTGTAGAGTCTTCGCGCCTGTCTTCTGGGTCATCGAGTTCTTTTCCGTCGGCGGTAGATCTGGCAGTCGTCGAGATGCTGGGTTTGATTCGGCTGCAGGTTAAGTGATCTTGGTGGGGCGATGAAGATGCTTGTGGTGAACTTGAACTCCTCGAGCGGGTTAGATCTGGCTCTAGCCCTCGAGTCCTTATTTGCTGAAGGGGGGGCCGCCGAGATCGTGATTCCAACCTGTGTAGTTCCCACAGACGGCGCCAATTGACGAGGATCAGCCTCGAAAAATCCCATGGTCAGGGACCCTGGGTTAGTCATAGAGAAGGAACAGGTTGGACGATACTCGTCGGCTAACAGAAGAAGCACTTCATGCTCGATATTATTGCGCGAGGGGGCGATTATAAGGGAGGCCGAGGCGAGTTCTCGTAAGGCCAGGAGAATAGATTGGATATTGGATGATCAAGACGTCTCCCTTCCCTGACTCTATATACTAGGCTAGGTCCCGGGGAGTCCGTACTAGATTACAGAGATAGTTTCCTAGTTCCAGTCTTGCCTTGTACGCCAAGTCGTGCCTTCCATATCAGTCGCGGACTCCTACATCGGTGTCTTGATTGGGCCAGTCGTGGGCCTGTTGAGGCTTCCCAGCAGGCCTTCCGTCTTCATACACACCAGGTATCCTCACACGCAGTAGTCGTGGGGTCACCCCCTCGTCATACGGCATCCAGGGCGAAAGGGATTCCGATGCAGCTTGTCGTGATACAGAAGCCAGTGGAGTCGCGAATGATCGCACCCGTTCCGCCCGTACCTGTGGCTTCATCAAATGCAGTGTCCATGTTTAATTTGGAAAGACCCTCCTGTGGTCTTTCCCAGCCGCGTCTCAAAGTCGGCGCCCTTCCCTTTCGAACAGCTCTGGAGAAGTTCTTCGCCAAGGCCAATATAGCTTGAGCTGAACGAGCTGGTTCTAGTATTCCTTCACCATGGGTAATTTTTCGCCGTTCCCACCAAATATACCAAGATCCCACCAGAGCTAGTGTATGTCTGTCCATTTCCAACTGAGGGAATGGAGAGTTAAGCAGCCGCAAGAGTACGAACAATATTGACCCGCCGTGAGGGTCGGTTAGGGCAGCATTGTCAATCGGCTCCGCCATCCATAGCTTCCGCCATATTGTATGAGCCCTCGAGCATAGAAAACAGTCATGATCAATGGATTCACAATATGGACAGAACATACTGGGCACTCTGAACTATTCGACATGTTTCTGTTGGCCAGAACGTGGCATGGGATTGCTCCTAACAGGGCCTTCCACCAATGGATCTTGATTTTCGCTGGGATTGGTAATTTCCATAGGTTCCGCCAAATAGGACTAGCACTTGAGGTTTCTTAATTATTTGTTCTCCTCAATTTTTGTCCATGTTGGTGATCCCACTCAGCATGATATGCTGAACGCACAGAGAAAATACCCTTCTTTTCTAGATGCTAAGAGATGAAGTCCTCCATCATACCATGCGCCAAAGGAATGTTAAGTATCCATTGTGCATCAATTGGCCAAAACAGATCCTGGATTATATCCTCGTCCCAATTTCTAGTTTCAGAATTAATCAATTCTGACACCTTGGTGAGCACAATATTCCCCCTTCGAGTTGCAATTCTTCGGCTAGGTGAGCTTGGGGTCCACGCATCACTACAGATGTTAATGTTAGTACCATCGCCAACCCGCCAAATGTGTCCCTTCTTGAAAGTTTGGATTCCTTCCCAGATACTCTGCCAGGTGTAAGAGCTCCCTTTCTTAAGCTAACAATTGAGAATATCACCATCTAGGAAATACTTCGCTCGATGAACTCTTTCAAATAGGGAGTCTGGTTCTGCTAATAGTCTCCAGCATTGTTTTACCAAGAGAGCTAAATTAAAACAGTGTAGGTCCCGAAATCCCATTCCTCCTTTCCCTTTCGGAATACTCATCTTCCACCAAGCAAACCAGTGCATCCTCTTCTTCCCCTCCTCGTACCCCCACCATAATTGGGACAAGGCAGTAGTAATGTTGTTGCGAATTTGTTTTGGCAATTTAAAAGCAGACATGGCATAAGCAGGAATGGCCTGTAGAACCGCTTTGATCAAAACTTCCTTGCCACCAATCGAAAGGAATTTCTCCTTCCATCCTCTGATTCTAGACAGAACTCTATCAATGATATGCTGGAAACAGTATGTACGTTCCAGTCCCACAATTGGTGGTAGCCCCAGGTATTTATCTGTGATCGCTTCTCCCAAAATATTCAGCCAGGTGCATACTTCCACCTTAACACTATCCAGGGTACACGGGCTAAAGAAAATGTTGGACTTATTATCACTCACCATCTGACCCGACGCTAGACAGTAATCATCAAGAGAGCGCCGAAGGTATTCAGCATCTGAGGCATCATCACTCGTCAAGATTAAAGAGTCATATGCGAACAGGAGGTGTGAGATCGTCAGTGCCTCTCTGCACACCTTCACCCCCATTAGCCGTCCTGCATTTTACTCATGAGATAAAAGACCCGAGAGACCCTCAGCGCACAGGAGGAACAAATAAGGCGACAAGGGGTCCCCTTGGCGGAGACCCCGTGTAGGGGTGAAATAATCTGAAAGATCATCATTAACTCGAACCTGGTAAGTGACCGATGTGACACACTCCATGATGAGTGCCACCCATTCCGCAGAGAACCTCATTTGGATCATAATACGCTCCAAGAAAACCCATTCCACCCTGCCGTAGGCTTTGTCCATGTCGAGTTTAACTGCACACAGCCCATATTTACCCACCGTCTCCCTTTCAATTGTGTGGTAAGATTCAAACGCCACCAAGAAGTTGTCCGTAATCAGTCTACCCGGAACAAAAGCACTCTGATTAGGAGAGATAATTTCTGTAAGAATGAGTTCCAGTCCATTCGCGAGGAGCTTGGAGATCACCTTGTACACCATGTTGCATAAACTTATAGGCCGGAAATTAGCTCTGGACTTTCAGTTTTTGGAATTAACACAATGGTAGTATTAGTCCATCCTTCCGGGATTTTCTTTGAATTGATAGCTCTCAGCACTTCATCCGTGAGATCCTCCCCAATGATGTGCCAGAACCTTTTGTAGAATACCGCATGTAATCCATCAGGCCCCAGAGCCTTGAAATCTCCGATACTTTGCAAAGCTTTGCAAACATCCTCTCTCGAAAAAGGCTTCCCAAGCTCCTCGTTCATGGCTGTAGTGACACGAGACTGCACCTTGTCCAAAACAGCTTGATCCGGTTAATCAACCCCACTTGTAGACAAGCTCTGAAAATAATCTGCCGCATGATTCTGCAGGTCCCCCTGATCCTCAATCCAGTTGTCCGGGTCAAGTCTGAGATTTTTAATGAAGTTTATTTTCTTCCTCGCTGTAGCAGCTCTATGAAAGTATCCAGTATTCCTATCACCTCTGCACAACCAGTCAGCTCGTCCTCTTTGCACCCAGTAAAGTTCCTCTTGTTCGAGCCTTTTCTCTATCTCCACGTGTAGTTCATGTTGTCGTGTAACAGCCTTCTCAGACAGAATCCCTGACATAACAGTATTTAGCTGCTTCTCTAGATCTCTCAGCTTTGCTCGCGACCCTCGCAAGATATCCTTGTCCCACTTATGTAGGGCCTCGTGCACGTTAGTCGTCAAACCGGAGAACACTGGATCACCTCTCAGTTTTACAGTATCCCAAGAGGCCTGAACAATTGTTTCAGCATCCGTTTCTGCTAACCACCGTGCATCAAATCTCCCGGGGCCATCTGCTGCGCGAAGTTGCATCCCCCCTTGTAATTCAGTATCAATAAGCAGAGGCCTATGGTCTGATTTATCGAAAGGTTCTGCCGAAACCCCAAAGCGCGGGAATCAGTCAGCCCATTGGATATTTCCCACAGCCCGATCTAGTCGTTCCCGTATACATCCTCTTCTCCAAGTGAATAACTCGCCAAAATACCCAAGATCATCCAGACAACAGTCTTCCAGCGCCGCACTAAACGCTTGCATGCACCTATGCGGTCTGGGGGGCACCCCCTTCCCTTTCAAAAGATTGTAAAATCTCATTTTAATCACCACCAAGGACCCATGATAGATTCCTCATTGCATGCAAGTCCCTGATGTAATCCCAGCTTAAGTGTTTCCTTTCCCCACTCGGTTCACCATACATGCCAGTGAAACGCCATTCATCCGCATCCCCTTCCTTGATTCTGATATCGATATAGTTTGGGTGCACTTCCCAGGAAGTGACGCCCAAGCTAATCATCCACATCATCACTAGGTCGTCACTCTTGCCATCACTAGCAGCAACCCTCATCTCCTCAAAATCCAGTCTCTTCCGAAGCTTTTTTGCCTTAGCATTATCCAAATGTGTCTCAGACAGAAACAACACATCTTGCCGAACCCGCCCCTGCACGCCCAGGAGCGCACGAACCGCCACAGGCTTACGCATCCCGTGGCAGTTCCAGCATAAGAGTTTCATTGCGTCCAGTCGATCCCCTTGTCGGAGCTCGCCGATATCTGATGGATGGCATCCATCACTTCCGTGGTATCCTTCTTCGAACGCTTAGAATCTTGAGAGGGAGTTTCTTCATCATCATATTTTTCCCCCTTGTCCGTTTCCATAGCCGCGTCTGCGTTTGCAGCCCCATCCAATATCAGATCTTGTGGCATCGTAGGGTATGCGTCCTCTTGATCAAAATTTGGTCGCTTCCTGCCTCCCAATCGGTCTTTATCCCCACCGACTTGAGACTAAGGGAACTAGTTGCATCATCACACAATTACTCAGACATATTATTCTGCTTGGGCTTCTCCGGTTTGCCCTGGAATTGATGTCCTTGTGCTCCCGGCCTAGGGGAAAGCATCCACTCACGCCACTCCATCGTACTAGGATCATGTTTTCCCCTTCCATGCTCCAGGTGGGTGTGTCCCATATAGCCACACACGTAGCAGAACACCGGCATCTTCTCGTATAAGATCGAGAAGTACACTTTCTTCTTGTTTCTGGTGATGGAGACAAAACGCATCAGGTTTTCATTCACATCCAGCTTTACATGCACACGAACAATTATATCGTTCCCCCATCTAGGGTTTAGCATCACCTTCTCCACCGTCCCGATCTTCTTTGCCAAGGATCGAACAACAGTTTCCTTTCTGTAAAGGGGTGGGAGATCAACTATCTGAACCTAGACGAGCAATTTGTCCAAGACTACCACCTCAAATTTTGTGAACCCATCATAGCTTTCCATCAGAACGGCATGGTCCCGGAACAACCAAGGTCCCTCCTCCACAACCCGCTTCCAGTCCCCCAAGCAATTCATCGTAATCACAAAGAGATTCTCTGCCATGGCATTGAAGGAAGCACCCTGGGCCAAACTCCAAGCCATCCTCATAGTATCATAGAAAGCCCCTCGACTGAACGGCTTTTGTGTGTGAACCCTAGCTATCACCATGAACTCCGCTTCAGCAGCCACGTCGAGGAATTCTTCCTCGAAGTTCAGATCCTCCTCCTCACGTTCTTGCAGATTCAACTTGCCGATTAGATCGTCCACCTCCGCAACCTTGTTTCCCTTCGTCACACTATGTGTCGATGATTGTGACCCAGAACCCGCCATCGCCTTAGAAGACAGGTGCGAACCCTAGCAGAGAACTCGTACCTCTACCTCCAAATCAAGCCAGTTAAGTAACCATCTGAAGCCCTCCTGGAGTTCGTAGCGATCTCGTAGTCCCGATGCGAGTAGGAAACAAGGAACCCTAGACGTCGCCGCCAGGGGAGTAGCTCGCGATACATAAAAACACATATAACGACGTTTTTATCCTTGCAACGTGTGTATTGATGAAAATCTTGACTTCCTTATTTTCTTAAATAATTATTTGGTGCCAGTTTTGTGATGATTTTTGAAGATCTTCCGAATATTTTAATTTCCAGTTAAAATTTTGAACAAAACAATCCACAACAATGTTTCTCTCAAGCTGGTCATCCAAATGTACTCCCCCACATGTGCACAAACGCTGTGGATTTGTACCGTACAACAACCCCGTCTTTGCGCTCTTTGACAAACTGAAAACTGACATTCATATCATTTTTCACGGATGCTCAAATAATTTGCATCGTGTATGTATGTACCTAAAGAAACGTGAAAATCAGTTTATCTACTTATCTTGCAAAAGTTGCTAGCTCTAGCTAGTTTTAACTTTGCCTGACATTCATATCATAAATGCATGACATGGGGAATATTAGGGTAAATATCACAAATACTCCCTCCATTCCAAAATAACTGTAACTTTGTACTGGTTCTAGTACAAAGTTGTACTAAGACTAAGACAGTTATTTTGGAACGGGGGAGTACAAGGATACATGCACACATGATGCACAACTTTTATATCCAAAACTCGTTTGTATACAGAAATGTTGCAACTGCTACAACTCCCGGAGAGAGAAACAAAGAACAAGAAACAGCGATACGCAATTACTTTACACAGTGTGTTTCTGACAATAAAATAAAATTAACATGACCATCCCTTTCACTGTGATGTCAAGCCAGATAATTGTATATCTGGGGGTTACTCCGGTCTCTCTCCAAGTACTCCCTGTCGATTAGGCTCTCTATTCTCTTCTTCATATCCGCAGGCTTAATCGGGAACTTGAGCTGAAAGGGGGAAATGGTAACGAGATACAAGGTCAAATCGTTGAGCGGGGAAAAGAACGCAGGCAAATCATGTTAATCACTATGTATGTTACCTGCTGGAAAAGCTCAGTTATTAGAAGAGTGTGGCTGAGCGTTTTCCTTGTCTTCATAATTCGAACTATGGCAGCATCAACCTGCATAAAATAAAGAGAACCAAGCCAGGTTATGCTTCGAGATTGTAAGACATCAAAGGCATGACTGGTAATCAGATTCCTACAGAAAGATTTCTATAATGGTTTTATCCACAGAGGACTAGCTTTTCTACCATAAGCAATAAATCATGGTATATCAGCAGAGCAAACAAAATGTAGAGCATAATAGCTACATCAACCATGCATCACAGGAAAATTGATTGCATATGTAGAGATAATTTCTCTGCTATTCTGACAGTTAAACTATCAAAGTTTCTGTTTGCAAGTTCAGTCACCTGATACTGACGATCTTGAAATACTCTCTCAGTGGTGCTTGTGTTTTCTTCTACTGTTTCCTTCATCTGAATTGCATTCACCTACAAATATAGGACAGCACCTGAGTTAAACACTTATACTTGATGACATCTGAAGTCGCCCATCTCATCCAAAGAAAATTAAGGGGAAATATACCTTTATGCGGTAAAGGGGAGCACTAAAATCTTCATTAAATACGAATTCATCCTTATCATCTATGTCTCGTCCTTTTGGAGTCTGAAACATAATGATAATTAACCAAGCTGCATGCTGAAAATTGTCAAAGACAAACCAAAGAGTCGCACCTTTTGGAGAACCCGAACTTTACCACATGCAAGAGACTGCAGTGTTCTTCTCAGTTCTTTATCCTCAATACCAGTTGACTCTTTTATATCGACAAAGCTTAGCTTTTGTGCATCGTTGAACAACATCAAGACTACGCTCTAATAGAAGGGAAAAAAATCAGAGTTTAGTTATTGCTATCAGATAATTACCGCTATGATAAACCGCGAGGAGGGGGTGCAATTATCCAACCTGAAATAATGACACTGCAAGTTCCTTTCTACCTTTAGGGAACTCTGCTTTTAATACACAATGACCCAAAGAATTTTGCCACATCAGACGTCTTCCACTGTACTTACTCAAATAGAACTCTTTAAATATATCCTGCCAAAGAGAAGGATTAAAAAACAAACAGACTTAAAATTTGCTGCCACCATGTTAAGTCATTCCAGACTAACCTGATAGACATTGAGTTCATGTGGGAGTTTTACATCCATTGGTGGATATGTCGGCCAGTAGCTGCAATTCAATAGATTTATCAAAACCGAGTATATATGATCAAGACAGCATCAAGGATTGCATGTTAGTATGCTCCACAAATGCTCACACTAATCCACTGCATTCAGATTATAAGATACCAGCTACATGCTCTTCTTATTATGAAGCCCATATGACTAATAGCTTTAGACTTTAGACAACTGTCATATCGATGGAATGTTCTTCTTTGCATGCATGTAAATGTGAGAGGGCAAATGTTACTTACCCTGTCGTAAGCACATGGACACTCATTTCAATGCCCGTTGGAAGCTTTGTCCTTGCCTGAGATGATTGCTTGAAAGAATCATTTATTTCTTTGGATAATTCAATGTCCTGTGAACCAAATTGATATATAAGAAATGATTGTGATATAAATGACTAGTGTATAGGCAAGCATCAGAAGAAGATAGGGTACAGGAGAATCATCAGTGACAAAAAGTAGTGCTACCTTGAACATTCCCTCCAGTTTGTTCGTGAATTGACTTCCGCACTCAGTTTTGAGCTGCAAACAGCAACATGTTGCTCAAATATGTCATTATAAGCAGGATCGCATCTAAATAGTAACTTAACCCTCAGATAATAATCACTACCTTTGTAATCATTGACTTTTCAGCATCTATTGATGCGCTCTTTCCCAGTAGCAATCTCTTAGCCAGATCCTTCTTGTAGAATGCCTCAAATACATCTTTTCCCTGTCCATAATGAAAATACACTACTTTTATTTACAGTACAGAATAAAGGGAGATCTACATTTAGGTTTGTTTCATTTAATTCACAGTTAACAGTTCTGTGTAGTGTGTATCACATTATGTACTACTCCCTCCGATCCATAATAAGTGTCGCTCATTTTGTACTAAGCTAGTACAAACTTTGTACTAGATGAGCGACACTTATTATGG
Organism: Bromus sterilis; assembly: GCA_950022295.1. Classification (NCBI taxonomy): domain Eukaryota; kingdom Viridiplantae; phylum Streptophyta; class Magnoliopsida; order Poales; family Poaceae; genus Bromus; species Bromus sterilis. The sequence continues at coordinate 444,388,841 of OX465595.1, read as the reverse complement.
ATCGGAGGGAGTAGTAGTTTTAGGGCCATAGCTTCTCTTACTAGTTCTGTAATGTAAGTTATGGACCATTTGGGAATTTGGCCAAGCTTTACCCTGTCTGGGAAGGCCAAACTATAGCAATTTTGAGGGTACAGATTAGAGTCCCAAATAGGTCATCCATAAACGCATAAAGGTATCAATTTGTACATGTTGCATCTTAGATATCTAAGCTCCTAGCTCATCAGAACACAGCCTAGCTAAGCTATGTCCTTTAAGACATGTATGTCAAAAGAAACTGGGATGACCTCTATACTGTTCCACAATTGATATAAATTTGCTTTAAGTCAAGCTCAGCCCAACCAGTTCCATGGATATATGACAGTATCAAATTGCTCAGTGACTTACTTGTATAAATCGGAACAGAACCAAAACTTTATCGAGTATTCCCTCCAATTCTTCTTCTGAAGTACCTTTATTTCCAGGTCTAAGTTTCTCATCCAGAAACTTTGCAATCAATTCAGCCGGCCGATTCTGTTGTTAGGGATAATCTATCAGCCATAATCTTTTGAAAAGAAAAAACAATAGATGAAAATTTTGTGTACTCAAGAACAACATACAATTTTACCCAGTTAACAATGTGAAAAAAGAACCAGTGCACCAAAATGAACCACATAAAATTCAGAACATAAGAATCATGCTTTCTGTCTGTCAAATCTCACGACTGACTAAAACGTTGTAGAAAACCAACGAAAAGCACACTGTACAAGACTATTAGTATGACACACATTTCTAAATCAAGTAAAGGTAGGATTTAGCAAGCCACAAAATAAAAATAACTATGACAGGAAAGAGAGCACAGGAACATTGTGACACTGCATTCAAGAAAAAAATACCACATGGTGCTCTATTTTGCCTTGTACAAATTACTGCAGTACAGGAGCATTGTATGCGTAACATACTCCCATCTAAAAAAATTACTTCAACATCACTGCAGCCATACTTTTACGTAATAATATAAATTAGCAAATTATAATGATATGGAGGTATCTTTTTCCAAGAGATGTGAAATACCATTATTTCCATATGGGCAATAGATAATTTATGTATATTATCGACCAACGTTTCAAATGTTTGACAGAAGATACCAACCACTATCCAGAGACAAGATTACTGACAATGATTCTTGATGATAGTCTTTTGACTCTTTGCTACTACTCCCTCCTGTCACAGATTTTTTATGCTTGATATGTTTGAGATACACTTTTTACCATCAGTTTTTTATGACTAGTTTGCTACTTCTGTGAAAATTGAAGACAGATATAAGAAAACAATATTTGTTGCACATTTGAGCACAGAATTTCCATACAAGTACATAACCGTATATTAATAGTTATGAGATGAGAAAACTTTGACCACAACTTCCCATGATGATTTGAGAGAATAATAAATATTTGACAAACAAACAATTAAATAGAAAAAAGCAATGACATCAAACTACATGCATGATAAGATATCCATTTAGTACTCAACAAAATAAAAACGTATAATCAAGCAGAATGATAAATCCGGCCCACCTGGCGTAGATTGATAAGATGCTCGAATGACTCCTTTATAGTATTGGAGAAAGCCTCGTTTTTGGCAAAACTTTCTTCCAATATTTTATCAAGGGAAGCCTTAAATTCCAGAAGAAAGGGAACAAGATCTTTGTCTTTCTCTTCGTCCATGATAATGCCCTGGCCCGTGCCCCGGATATATAAACTAAGTGCTTGCTTTAGCATCTCAATGGCATCAACCCTCTGAAAAAGGGTGTACATCCTCGACAGATCCGTTACACGATTTGCTTCCATAAGCATTGTAAATCCCTGAGACACCAAACATAAACGTCGAGAAACACAAAAAGATCCATAAGTGGGGCAGAAGCTAAAATAGATTAGTAGCACAATAAAAATAATACTGCATAAGTGATATCTTTATTGGTTTATCGGTCTCATAGCCAACAAGAATATTGTTCTAACATGCTTGTTCAGGCCATTGGTCGGAAAAAAGGTCTTACGATTCTAAAAGCAGATGCTAACCTTCTCAATAATTGCGGATGTGTGTCGCTGTAGCAATTGTTTTTCTGTAGTTGCTATAAGTGGCCTCCTCGTGTTAGCCTCCAAATACAAAATGCACCTATCGTGTTCTTCTTGCAACCTTGACTGCATTAACTCACATGCAATACCATCAGTTGGAAGCTATACCTGACTTTCATGGTTCAGTATGAACAAAGTACATGGAGAACAAAAGGAACGGATCATTACCTCCGCATGCTTCAGATAATCTGGAATATCAGACTGTTGCAAATATTTGACACCTTCTGTAGCATAAAACTCAGAAGTGCATTCAAGAAAAGGCTTTTCGAAAGTCTCAGAATACATTCCAAGATCAGTAAACATCTTCAGAAGATGACTAAGTAATGTCTTATCTATTGCTTCACCAAGCCTGATCAGGAAAGAATGATCTTTGAATAAACAGTTCTCCAAGCAAACATAGAACAAACAGATTTTCTTGTTAATAGACCTATGAAATCTAGATTGCAGTGATCCTTCAAGTTCACAATCCCCATTACATATAATGAAATGATGGATTTCACTACAGAATCTATGACTGGGAAACAAAATTGGAAAAGACAATTACACTCCTGCACAGGCTGGTGCTAGTATATTTAATTATTATGCATATAACAGATATAGTTACAATACAAAAATCCAAGTGAATCAAAACATTACAATGCGAGGAGAAAGACATAATACATTCGGTAATCGTATTTTAACCTTTACCCATTGATATTAAAACGAACTTGGATCACAATAAAATAAGTCTAGGCCACACATTTGTTAATCTGAAAGGTTCTCAAATTGAGCACTTATGCATCATTCATTAAGCATTTGTGGTTTTTCACTTGCAATAGTAGCAGTGCGGAGCATGATACAAATCATTCACTCATCCACATTTGCCACAGAATAGATATTTCAATCAAAGGGGAGATAGTAGGATTTAATGGTCACACAAAGGATCATGCTTAGGATTCATTAAAATAATATAATACTACACAATCATGTGGTATGTGGGATATAATAAACATATATCATTAAGTTGGCTGGTGTTGAAGTTCTTGTTGAGTTAAATACTTCAATTAATCAAATATAAGATGAATCCTAATTTGGATATGTAAGCAACAGGTTATATAAGAGAACCTATGCAGTGTATGACACACTCCCCACTTCCGCTCTTCTTAAAAAATGTGTGCAATGTGTATGTAGCACAAGAGCTGGCAACATAAGAGTAGGCACTAGGCATACCTCTCACTCTCGATCAATCTTAAAAGACCAGTGACAGTTTTATGTTCAATCTCCGGGGACAGTGATATATGCTTGCGGAACAGCTGCAGCCCCATATCCCAAACTGAAGAAAGATTTGCAACATTCTTGACATATTTTACATCAAGAAGTAAAGCAATACCACGAATAATCAACATCTGATCGCAAAAATCTTGCCATGCTCTTTGTACCAACGACAAAAACACAACCAGATCTGGACTTTGGCCCACTAACGCTGATATTTTTGCTGATATATGTATTTCACATTCTTTCTTGACTCGCTCGTACAAATTTCCCCCTAGCTTGTGTAGACAGAGGTCACCAGCAGCCTATAGTGAAGAAAAAACTCCATGCTTAATAATTAATGTGGAAGCATCAAACATTATGGGGTAGATAACAAGGAGTAACCTGATAAAGTTTCTCAACATCGCAGGAAAGCTTCTGCTTGAGAAATATGGCTGTAATGGCATCCTTCAAGATTGCCCAAGTATCTTCCTCGAAGTTTTTCGGCAATTTTGGCTGACCTATACATGAAATATGCAAATGGATGATATATCATACTCCCTCCATTCCAAAACATATTGTATTAATATATTTTCCAAAGTGAAGCTTTTCTACGTTTGATCAAAGTTTATAGAAAATATATCAGCATCTACAACAGAAGGCAACATTTACTGCACCAATCAGCCAGCTCACATAGTATGATAGAATCAAGCAGGCATCAACCAGTCACACTCACTCTTCAAATGTATCAACAATAACAGAAGATACACGTTTGCTGCACCAAATAGTTGCCATACATTCACACACATCCATTAGGAATCAAATATAAACAGTCACTGCAGATTTCACATGCCACAGACATGTGCAGAGCGCCTCGAGCATGGTACTAGCTCACAGGATTTAAGTTCTCCTAGCAACCACCATTTTCCCCAAAAGCACTGCACAGATCTAGCTAATTTCACTGGTGCAGGCATCGGGATACATAGGTACGCCAATTAGGGGAAACCAATACTGACTAGTTACAACTTAGTGGTCCGTTTGTGGGAACAACTGACAGACACGGCCACAGCTCCTTGCTACTACAGGAATTTAAACTCAAGTAGGCTTGGAAAGTAAAATGGTTGTAACTAGTCAGCAAGTGGACTAAACAACAGGAACAACAGGATACCCCTCGATTGGCACTACAAATCTACAATCCAGTGGATGATAACCTACTGAACGAATCAATTGTGGGAGGGAGAGAGGGGTACCTATTTTGATGCGGAGGGGCTTGCGGGCGGCGGCGGTGGCAGAGGGCTGCGGGAGCGTGGCCTTCTTGCGGAATAGGTTGGCCGTGCCACCGCCGGGGGCCGACGCGCCGGGAGCGCGGAGCTCGTCCTGGTCGGCGAGCAGCATCTCGGCATCCTCATCGCCGTTGGTGCGGCCACCGCCTCTGACGGCGGCGGCGGCGGCCGGGTCGAGGTGGAGGCCGTTCTTCTCGGTGGGCCCGGCGGAGGAGGAGGACGAGGAGGCGGGGAGCTTGGCCTTCTTCATGTGCGGCGGCGCGGGGGAGGCGGGGGAGGTCGAGGAAGAGAAGGGCCGCTTGGGGGCGGAGGCGTGGGGGTGAGACATGAATCAGATGCCCAAGGGCATCGCGCGGCGGCGGCTGCGGCGAGCGGGGCGGGGATGCGGCGGCCGGCGCGAGGGTTTTGGGGGGCGGGCCGGCGGGGAAGGGTGGGGATGGGAGCTGGGGACTAGAGGAGAACGGCGAGAGAGGGGGAGATCGGGTTGGTCCTGGGGGAGGAGGGTTTCGCTCGACTACCTTTCCATTTTTCCTTCTTTTCAGATTTTTTTTTTGTGTGTGTGGGAAGGTGGGATGAGAGGCTGGACCGACGGACGGGACGGCTGGAGAGTGTGTGCGGACGCTTACATGTGGGCCTGGAGCCTCCTACGCCATCCGAGTAGAAGAAACAAATAAAAAAGAGACGATACATCTCAAATAAAGCAAAAAAGAAGATGATTGCAACATTCATTTATTTATTTGCGGGTAAATGATTGTAACATAACTGAAAAAACATGATCTTGTAAAAGAATTGAAAATTCATGAATCATCGTTTCAACTAAGTATAGTTTTTACACTGAATGAGTGTACAGCAAAAGTAACTCTTTCAGTGTTACATTGTGACAGCAACGATTCTACTATGATTATCGTGCCCTATGGCATGTGCTAAATTTTCATCGATGTTTAAAATGCGTAAGTTTATATTCTTCATTGTCGCTTCACATGGCCTTAAAACTTATGAATTCTTTGTGAATTTTCATTCTCGCCCGTTTTGTATTTGGTAGGGAATTTTGTGATATATAGGCAAAAGAGGGTGCCCAATCTAGAAATCGCGGCGACGTCAGAACAACGGCGGCTTCTGGAAAATAAACCCCGCCCGAGGGGTTTAACGTTTCGAAGAATATATAGGTGAAAGAGGGACACCGAGAGAGGTCACACCTGGCCAGGCGCCCAGGGGGCGTGGCCCACCACTGGACGCGCCAGGGTCCGCGACATCCGTTGAGCTATGACCTAAACCTTGTGTGTCATCTTCATGGATGATCTTGGGTTCTTGCTACGTAGGCTCAAAAGTTTTTGTTTCTACTATGTTCCCCAACACATTATTGGGCTAACCTCGGGCCTTATTGTCGGGGGAATGATACCCGGGTAGGGTCACCGAGACGAAAGCAATATTTCAATACAAGGAGGAGGCCGATTGGGCTGCTGCTGGGCCGAGCTAGGCAGTCGCATGGCCGATTGCTCCCAAGCAATCGACCATGCCGAATGCGAGCAGTCGGCCCAGGCGTAATCGGCCCACTCCTCAATCAGCTCGAGAGTTGACCTTGTCCAGGTCGGACGCCCCTGGTACAAGGTCATAAATGCAGGATCCCGAGAGATCCGGATGGCAGAAAGTTAAGTCACTTCGTCGTTCTATCAGAGGAGTGTTGTCACCCTTTTCCTCTGAATCCGGAGACAGGACGACAAGACCAGAGGGCGTAGCTCCACTGTTCATCATCATTACCTAGAAGCTACAGCATGGGCAGCCGCTTGACAAGTCCGGATCAACCGGAGATTTGCAGTCAGTGGACCCCAGCCGACGAGAGGATGACAGCTGGGGCCAACCCCCGACTGAAATGACCGTAGTACCCCGAGCTCACACTATAAGAGCCCGGGGTACCCCTCCTGTGAGAGGGACGCCCCCATTCGCATTAACTTCCCATAGTAGAACTTGTAAAGAAGCAGAGGAGAGCCATGCCCACGGCAGGAATCTTCTTCCTCTGAGCAGCTCCATGAGCATTGATTGTAGTTCGTGAGATCATTTATAACAAGCATACAAGCAGGAGTAAGGGTGTTATCTCTCAGGAGAGCCCCGAACCTGGGTACATCGTGGTGTCCTTCACCGTGCTTGTGCCCAACCCGTTTCCGGCACCATCAACATCGTTCTCCCTCGAGTCTTCCCCTCTCTTTAGCCATCCCTATGGCATCTGTTGTTACTAAACGACGATAGTTGGCGCCCACCGTGGGGCAGACCGAGGCGTCGACTGGAGTTCTGATCCGGACGGGATCTTCCTCGTCGTCGAGCATGAGCCACGCCTCCGGCCTAATCTTTAGGCGTGGGGCAGTGGACTTTGTGGTGGATTACGCTGCGTGGTTCGGGGTCGGCGCACCCCTGCCGCCCGGCGTGTCGCTGCAGATCGGCAGCCATCGTCTCTTCATCATCTGCTTCCCCGAGGCATATCCCAGGGATGTGCGCATTTTCTCCAATGCCACGGATCCGCTCCCGACCAGGGGTTCCACAGCAGCTCTCGGCAGAGAGGATTCGCGTGTGCACGCAGCTGTCATGATGGCAGGGACGACTGCGTCAAGCAATCAAGGCGCAACGAGTGCGGCTAGGAAGGCCAAGGAGGCGGCGGATGCCGCAGAAAGAGTCGGCACCAGTGCGTCGCAGGATGTGTTATACACTCCCGTGAACAGGAATGGTGATCCCGATCAAGTTCACACCGATCTGGAGACGGCACGGCTCGCTCTTACTCGCAGGGCCGAGCACGTGCTGGCAGAGGAGCGCAGGCTGGGAGCCATCACTAGAGAGTACAACACAGCGCACGCCAGTCAGCGGCGGCCGATTGCGCCCACGGTCCTAGAAGATCTCAGGAGCAGAGGTCACGCTGTCGGCAAAGAGCTGTCAGGAGCTGAGCAGCCGGCAGCGTCGGCATTCGTCCAGCGGCCGGCATACAGCACGCCCGAGAAGAATTTGCGAGCCGCTGAGCAGATTGCAAACGAGCTGGAGGATCTGGAAGGCGAAGAGTGGCGTCAGCAAACCCGCCGAATGCGCGAGCTGTTGGCGTCGGCGAAGCAGCAACAGCAGGCGGCGCTGGATAACCCGGGAGCAGGCCCTGAGGCATCAAGAAGGACCGCGAGGCCACCTCCAGAGGTCAGTCAGCGGCCGAATGCGTCGCGGCAGAACAGGCAGTAAGGTCAGTCCCGACGTGAGAGCAGGGTCAGAAGCAACCGGGGTCCCCCAGTCATGAACTATAGAGCAGAAGAGCCAGCTGTGAGCAGCAAGCACAACAATCCACCTCGGCAGCCGGAAGCAAGGCCAGCGATCAGCAATCGGCTCGGTGCTCGTCAGATCGGCCAGAACGATGCCAGGCATCGCATTGAGCTATTGGAAAGAGATGCACAGCAAGAAGAGGAGGGAGCAGCCAGCCCAGCATGTTTCGGGCATCGCATTCGAACCGAGCAGTTCCCCAAGGGATTCACCCTGCCCAGAGACACCCCCAAGTACAACGGCTCCGTTAAGCCAGAGGACTGGCTGACAGATTACATGACCGCAGTCGGCATTGCCGGCGGCAGTCGGCGTGTAGCTGTACGCTACGCTCCTCTGATGCTGCAGGGGTCAGCTCGGACATGGCTGAACAGTCTGCCCGGCAACAACATCAATTGTTGGGAAGATTTTTCGGAAGCTTTCATTCGCAACTTCACCGGCACGTATGATCGGCCGCATCTTCCTCGACAGCTCGCCCTATGCGTGCAAGGCAAGGACGAGTCGCTCCGAGAATACCTAGCTCGGTGGATCAAGCTGAAGAATTCATGTGAAGGAGTCCATGAGATCCAGGCCATCCAGTATTTCACTGATGGGTGTCTGGCGGGATCAATGCTGAAGCACAAGCTGCTCTGCAAAGATTTTTCGTCATTGGCCGAGCTCATGAAGGTAGCCAATGCGTTTGTCGTCTCCGACTCCGCGATGCGCGAGCCCATTCAGCTCGGCGTCGGCGGCATAGTTCAGAAACAAGGGGTTGCGCAAGCGGCAGAGACAGGGAACCAAGGGCTCAGTCGGCGAGAGCGCAGAGATATCAATCGGAACAACAACAACCATCAAAACAGTGGAAAGAGGAAAGATGAGCAGCCATACGTTCAGTATGGCAGTCGGCAAGTGGCCGCTGTCCAGGATCAAGAGGACCAAGGGGCTGCAAGTGGCAGTCGGAAGATGAAGCCGAATGCGAAGCCGCAGTGGCCGATGAAGCCCAAGTACACATTCGAGGATATGCTAGATCAGCCATGCAAGATGCACAGCAGTCCAGGCAAGACAGCGGCGCATACCACTCGGCAATGTGATTTTGTCAAGCGCATAGCAAAGGGAGAAGCATTACCACCTCCACCCCCACCACCACCTCAGAACAGAGCACCACCTCAGGCGCAGAACCAGTTCCCGCGGCAAGATGCCACATATATGATTTTTACCAGCGAGTCAAGTGACAAGGGCAGTCGGAGAGCCCGAGCTCAGGAGGTCAATGCCACCATGCCCCTGATTCCCCAGTACATGCACTGGTCCGATTGCAAGATCACCTGGGGCAAGGAGGATCACCCAAGTATCATGCCGAATCCAGGCACCTATCCGCTCATGGTGGATGCCCTGTTTGCGGCGCCAAAATTTCCGTGCCTGTTTTCCCGAGTGCTCATTGATCCAGGGAGTACAATCAACATTCTGTACAGGGACACTTTGATCAAGTTGGGACTCACGGAAAGGGACCTGGAGCGCAGTCGGACGACTTTCCATGGGATTGTCCCTGGCTTGTCATGCACTCCCATGGGTCGCATTCGGCTGGATGTGATATTTGGGACAAAGGATAACTTCAGAAGAGAGCCGATCTGGTTCGAGGTCACCGACCTTAGCAGCCCATACCACGCACTCTTGGGATTGCCTGCAATCACCAAGTTCATGCTTAACTCATATGAGCCCTACCTGAAGATGAAGCTGCCAGGTCCGAACGACATCATCACTGTCGCTGGGGACTTCAGGAAGTCTCTCGAGTGCTCATCCGCCGGTACAAACCTGGCCGATTCCTTGGTGGTGGTCGAAGAGAAGCGTCAGCTCGACAAGGTGGTGGAAATGGCCCAGGATCAAAGCAAGGCCCCTCTCCCAGTCGGCCCAGCCAAGTGAGCAGATGAGGAGACCACTTTCGAGGCATCCAAGGACAGCAAGAAGGTTGCTCTAGATCCCTCTGACCCAGCCAAGTTTGTCGTGGTCGGAGCAGGACTTAGCAACAAATAGGAAGACGAGCTCGTCGAGTTCCTCCGTGAGAACCGAGACATCTTTGCATGGTCTCCACAAGACATGCCTGGAGTGCCGAGGGAACTCGCCGAGCACAAGCTCCACATTCGGCCAGGTTCTAAACCGGTCAAGCAACCCCTTCGACGTTTTTCCGAAGACAAGAGAAGAGCAATCGGCGAGGAGATCGCCAAGCTCAAGGCTGCAGGCTTCATCATGGAGGTGTTCTACCCCGAGTGGCTGGCAAACCCAGTCCTCGTGATGAAGAAGAACAAGACTTGGCGCATGTGTATCGATTACACCTACTTGAACAAGGCATGCCCCAAAGATCTGTTTGCTCTGCCCCGTATAGATCAAGTCATTGACTCTACGGCCGATTGCGAGCTGTTGTCATTTCTGGATGCCACTGCTGGCTATCACCAGATCAAACTTGTTGTGCAAGATCAAATAAAAACTGCTTTTATAACCCCCTTTGGGGCTTATTTCTATATCACCATGCCTTTTGGTTTGAAGAATGGGGGTGCTATTTATCAGCGCACCATCCAGCGCTGCACGCATTCTCAGCTCGACAGAAACTTGCATGTGTATGTAGATGATTTGGTGGTGAAGACAGTCAAAGGGGTCACACTCTTGGACGACCTCAAGGAGACATTCGCCAATTTGCGTGTGTATCAGATCAAGCTGAATCCAGAGAAGTGCGTGTTTGGTGTTCCAGCCGACAAACTCTTGGGATTTCTCGTTTCTGAAAGAGGAATCGAATGCAATCCCGAGAAGATAGCCGCAATCGAACGGATGGATCGACCCAGGAATTTGAAGCAAGTACAGAAGTTCACCGGTTGCTTGGCGTCACTCAGCCGATTTCTCAGTCGGCTGGGAGAGAAGGCAATCCCATTGTATCAACTCATGAAGAAGACGGAGAAGTTCACCTGGACTCCACAAGCAGATGAGGCATTCAAGGAGCTGGAGCACATGCTCTCCACCGCACCAATCCTGGCCGCACCGATTGAGAAGGAGCCGATGATGTTGTATATCGCGGCAACCAATCGGGTGATCAGTGCAGTGATGGTGGTAGAGCGTCCTGAGAAGGACAAAGCGCAACCGATTCAGCGGCTAGTATATTACATCAGCGAGGTGCTCTCAACATCCAAGCAAAATTATCCCCACTACCAGAAGATGTGCTACGGAGTTTACATGGCGGCCAAAAGATTGAAGCCCTATTTTCAAGCTCATCCGATTGTGGTGGTCAGCTCGGCCCCGTTAGCCGACATCATTGGCAGTAGAGATGCAACCGGCAGAGTGTCCAAATGGGCAATTGAGATAGCCAACCATGGCATCCAGTATGAGCCGAGAACAGCAATCAAATCTCAAGCATTGGCCGATTTCCTGGTGGACTGGGCTGAAACTAAATATATGCCACCCGTCCCAGGATCGGATTTTTGGAGAATGCATTTTGATGGGTCAAAGATGAAGAACGGCCTAGGGGCCGGCATTGTTCTCACATCACCAAAAGGAGATCGGTTGCATTATGTATTGCAAATCCACTTTGCAGCGTCAAACAATGTGGCCGAATACGAGGCCCTTGTGCATGGCATCAAGCTAGCCAAGGAGATCGGCATTCAGAACATAGAGTGTTTTGGCGACTCCGACCTGGTGGTGCAGCAGTGTACAGGCAATTGGGATGCCAAAGATGCAAATATGGCGAGCTACCGTTTCTTGGTGCAGCAGCTAATACGTCCAAAATGTATCTATAATTTCTGCTAGCTCCATGCATGTTTTGTGTGATATTGCTATGTTCTAGATACACCTTCATACATTTTTGATCATATTTGGACTAACCTATTAACTCAGTGCACCCCAGTGCCAGTTCCTGTTTTTTGCTGTTTTTCTATTTCAGTTTTCCCCCATATAAAAAGTGCCAGAAAAAATTGGGAAAATTCAGATAAAAAATCAGCGTGGAGGAAGCTTCGCGAAGAGCCCGGGAGGGGCCAGAGGGGAGCCAGGGGGCCCAGGCGGCCACCCGGTGCGGCCCCACCCCTGGCCGCGCTAGGGGGGCGCCTGGGGCCCCTGGTCCACCTCTGGCTGCCCCCCTTCGCCTATTTATTCTCCGTCACGGGAAAACTCCAGAAGAGGAACCCTATTCCGCGAACTCGCCTCTGTTCCGCCGCCGCCGCGCTTCCGAAGATCGGGAGCACCAGAAGACCTCTTCTCGGCACCCTGCCGGAGGGAGGATTGACCTCCGGGAGTCTCCTCTCCACCATGGATGCTCCCCGGATGTCTCATGAGTAGTTTTACTTGGACCATGGGTCCGTGATCAGTAGCTATGTGATGTTCTCCTCCCCTCTTTGATCTTCATTGTTTAGACCTCGTGAGCTGCCCTACATGATCGAGGCACCTTTGTAATATTTCTGCTATTGCTATGTTGAGTTTGATAGGATCTGATGGATTATGAGATTATGTTCAGATTGTGATAGAGTAATATATTTGGTTTTTATCTCTTATATTTTTGTTCCTAAGTAATTCTTGCATGTTCTCCGTTGCTGTTTATTGCTTTGGCCAAGTAGTAGGTAGTGACTTCAAGAGGGAACGTTGTGCTAGATTGTGGGTTCATGCCCCCCGATGACATGCTTGAGTGACAGAAACATGAGTCTAGGGGATGTGTTGTTGCCACAAGGGGTAAAACAACGGTTCTTGTGACCACGGTCACAAGGATTGTTTACTTTACGCAGAGTTCTTTTTAATGCAGTTATCTGTTGCTTTGGGTTTACACTTTGGGTGGGGCTCGCAACTTAATACCAGCGAGATGTTCTGGATAGATATCTCAAGGTGGATGATTAGTAGTAGATGCAGATGGATTTCGGTCTACTTATCTTGGCGTACTGTCTGTGCTTTTGAACCTCGTCCTTTCTTTTGTAGCATAGTTAGCATTGCGGTGCGTTCATAATCCTGTCAATTGCCTTTCTGTAATTTGTTTACCTCGCATAGCAATTTTATCGTCTTTTGGGAGAGAGACATCACTAGCGAACATCACGTATCCCGGTCCATATCCTCATTATTGTTTCCACGCTATATTACTTTACTGCTTTTACTTGCTATCATTATCCCTTGCATTTTATCCTTGTGAACAACAAGACCGGAGAGATTGACAACCTCTCTGAACTTCGTTGGGAACAAAGTTATCTGTGTCTGTGTGCAGGTCCGCGTCAGTTGCGCCGCTGACACGTACTTATCATCTCTGGAGTCCTGCTGGAGACAAACCTTGGTATCTTCACCGAGGGAAAACTGCTGCTGCACTACATCTCAACCTTTCACTTGGGGTAACCAACGAAGGGGCGAGAAGCCATCAGCAGCTAAGTGAATATTTTGAAGGCTGTGAATTTCATCATGTGCCCAGAGCAAACAATGAAGCAGCGGGCGCCCTGTCCAAGCTCGGCTCCACCAGGCAAAGCATTCCACTAGGGGTATCGTTGGAGCACATCAAGAAGCCCTCTATCACGCCGTCGCCAGAGTCTGAGTCCATTTTCATATCAGAAACCGACCCGGAGGCATTGAGGCAAGCAAAGTTGGTTCAACCAATGAAGATTTCGATGCAGAAGCGGCAGTCAGGCGCCCAGGAAGCGGCGGGATCGGCAAGCCCGGCAAATCCAGATTCAGCCGATTGTGGTCCAGGGGCTGACGATCTCGGCAAGAAGAAGAAGTTGAAAGAAAAAGCAGCAGCAGCACCAGGTGTCGGGAACTCATCCGAGCTATCGACACTAGGGGTTGCCGATTCCGAGCTAGAGATACTAGTTTCAAGGGAAGAGCCAGTAGATCCTGAGGCTCCAGTCTCAACAGAGCAGGCAATACCAGGGGCTGCTGACGCCAAGCCAGAGGTTGAAATCATCAGCTCGGAGATTGACTCCGAGATGACAGAAGTACAAGAAGCCGAGCAAGAAGAAGCAATCGCACCACAACATTCAATGGTCATGACAGTCGTCACCGCTCCGACCTGGGCGCAGCCGATCAGAGATTTCCTGGTTGATGGAACTCTCCCCCCAGACGAAGTTGAAGCCAGGCATATACAGCGCCGATCTGGTGCATACATCATCATCAACAATGAACTGATGCACAGAAGTGTAACTGGAGTTCTCCAGCGATGTGTAGAAGAGGACAAGGGGCTTGAGCTACTCCGAGATATTCATCAAGGCGAATGCGGTCATCACGCATCAGCGGCTGCAATAGTAGCCAAGGCATTTCGCCATGGTTTTTATTGGCAGACAGCACGAGCCGCGGCAGAGCATCTGGTTAAGCACTGCAATGGGTGTCAGCGTTTCAAGGCCAAGAGTCATCTCCCGGCGTCGGCGCTCAAAACAATTCCAATAACATGGCCGTTTGCAGTTTGGGGTCTGGACATGGTTGGGCCGTTCAAACGGGAAGGGGTGGTTTAACCCACCTACTGGTTGCAATCGACAAGTTCACCAAGTGGATCGAGGCGCGCCCAATCAAGAAGCTGGATGGTCCGACAGCAGTTCAATTCATTGCCGATGTCGCAAGTCGGTATGGAATGCCAAACAACATCATCACTGACAACGACACGAACTTTGCAAAGGGGGCATTAGCTCGGTACGGATCCGAGTACGGCATCCGGCTCGATGTGGCATCAATAGCGCACCCCCAGTCCAACGGCCAAGCAAAAAGAGCCAATGGTCTCATCCTTGCAGGCATCAAGCCCAGATTGATTGAGCCACTCGAAAGAGCACCCAGAGCGTGGATTGATGAGCTCCCAGCAGTCTTGTGGAGTCTGAGAACCACACCCAACAGGTCAACCGTATTCACCCCATACTTCCTGGTGTATGGGTCAGAAGCAGTCATCCCAGCCGACATAGGGTTTGATTCACCTCGGTGCACCCTGTACACTGAAGCAGAGGCCAAGGAAGCGCGAGAAGACGGTGTCGACCTGAAGGAAGAAGCTTGCTTGTTGGCTCTGTCCAGGTCGGCAATTTACCAGCAGAGGCTGAGGCACTACCACAGCAAGAAGATCTGCCCCCTCGCTTTCCGCAAAGGCGATTTGGTGCTCCGCCGAATCCAGAAGTCAGATGGTCAGCACAAGTTGTCATCGCCTTGGGAGGGCCCTTTCATCGTCAGCAGAGCACTCAAGATCAATGCATATTACCTCATCGACTGCACGCAAGGCACTCGGCACAAGGATACTTCAGGAGTGGAGACACAGCGTCCCTGGAACGCCGAGCTATTATGCCCATTTTACAGTTGAGTCATGCGAGTGTATTCATGCTATCAAGCATTCAATATGTAAAGTTGTCATGCGTCCGAGAGATGGCATTCGATTGTTTTTATATGAGCTGTTCGTTTTTTGGGCGAGCCTCAGGGGTCAAAGCCTTGTCGTTCCCGAGATGAGCGAAAAACCTCACTCGGGGACTGGCCGACCGCGTGGTCGCAAGTGTAAAATAAAGAAAAACGCGAGAACTGCAGGTTCGGAGCCAAGCTAGTATGCGACACGAGCACAGATCATAAATTGACTGTGGCATCGATGAAGCAACAGCTGGTCGGACCGGCAGTATCGCACCTCAAGCGAAAAAACACTCTGAAAGAGGATCATGGCCGACGGCACCATTCGCCGATTGCGTCCCCGATTGATGCACCGAGCAATCGGCAAGGAACAATCGGCTGACTAAGTCTATGCAGAATCCTTTCGCGTTAATGCCAGAACAGTTCAGCCTCAATGACCAAATCCCAGCGGTGCATGACCCTGTGAGCCGACACCAGACCACACATCGGCTGTTGGCAAACATTGAGTCATGCACCCAAGGGAAAATGGCAAAGAGCAAGAATGATAAAGCGAAAAGCAGGAAGTTGATCACATAAGAAAGTTCTGCAATAAGCTAAGACAAGAGGCTCACGGCCGAATGAGTTCATTACATCAGAACATCCCTAGTGGGTGTCCTCGAAATTTAGGAAAGTCTTGCAAAAGTTGCAGTAAAAGTCATAAGATTCACTAGCTAGGCGTCGGGAACGGTAGAGGTCGGCGACACGGTCGAAGCAGTCGAAGCAGTGGTTGGCGTTTGTGTAACGGTTGGAACCGCTTGCTCCGGCACAGCCGGACCCTCTGGAATAGTAGCCACCTCCGATTGCTTAGGCCCCGTCAAGTCTTCCCGCGCCTTGGAGGGCCCGACATCAGCTGACTTGGCGCTTGTCCGTCCTGAGGTGGCCTTGGGTGAAGTATGAGACGAGCTGCTGTCGGATAAGTCATCGTGATAAAGATGGGAGCTTGAAGAGCGCGCAGGTTGACTGCCTTGACCTCCTCGGGCACGTCCGCTAGCAGGAGGGCTGTCGTCGGCCAGGGCAGCAATAGGAAGTGGAGCAATCGGCATCCCAGAGTCATCAAGAACAGGAGTGTATTCAGTATGAGGGAACCACCCGGCCATGGTCGTGGCAAGACGTTTCACCTGGGTATAGGCCGTCTCAAGGAGGTCGGCTGCCCCGTCTCGCATAGTGTAAAGACGAGCCAGGCTCATCTTGGGATACCAGCTCAGCGCGGTCTAAAGCGCCATCTCGGCGCCAGTCCGGGCAGCCGAGTCAAGCAAGGCCTCGACTCGGCGGGGAGCGGCTTTCAGCAGCATCAGCACCTGGTCATGAGTCGCAGTCGGGGCATCCCCTTGCTCCGAATCCTCGTCTTCAGATTCATGCGTGCCGGCTGAAGATCCTTCACCGTGGCGCAGGCGCCCGAGTGCTTGTTACAGTTCAGCAGGTCCCCAAAGCAGCTCGGCAAGTTTCTGGACACCCAATTTGAAGGCGAAGACGCTGCCAAGGATGACTGGGATGCGAGCTTCGGTGGCAATAATGAACTCCCGGGGACTCCATCCTTCAGCCTCAGTCCTCACAGGCCAGCCTTCTGCAGCTCGGACTCGCTTCTCCTCAGAAACTGCGTGCTGAGCGGCGGACTCGGAAGCAGGCCAATGCTCTGTATCAAGAAAAGAAATATGAGAAAATGCAAAAGAGAAGAAACCAACAGGGGAACCAAGAAAAGAAAGATGGCTCACCGGAAAGAAGAGAGTCCATTTCGTGAAGACCCTCGAGATTAACCCGGGCCTCACGTCGGGCTTTGGTTAGCTCGTCGTTATGACGCAGCGTCATAGCATCCATCTTGGCCACTGCGTCATCCCTTTCAGCTTGCATGGCAGTCCGAGTTGTCACCGCGGCATCACGCTCCGAGCGCAGGATCTCGACAGTCGTGGCGTGGGCCGAGATCACCGCTTCCAGTTCCGCTTTGTGACTGGCTTTGAGTGCAGTCATCTCACTTTGTTGCCGCTCGGCAGTGCGAGATAAGTCAGCTTCGGCAGCTCGAAGGCGCTCAAGTTCCTGCCGAGCAGCGGCAAGCTCTGGGCCTTGGTGGTCGATCTGCTCCACCAGCTCGGCCACACGACCCTGAAGAGCGATAATAGTGGGCAAAGATGCGGAAGCAGCTGCAACGTGAATCGGAGGAAAGAGTTAGAATTGGAAGATGAAATCAATCAGTTGGGAATCAACAGAATTACCTGTCAGCTCGGCGACCTTGGCGGTCTGTTGGTTCACTTGAAGCTGAGCAGAGGCAAGGAGTCGCAAGCTGGCGGCATAGGACTCGAGCAAGGTCTCAAAAACTTTGCGTTTCTCCTCAGCGGAAGCCTGTGCATTGAAAGAAAATCAGTAAGAAAGTTGACGAGATCAAAAGTCGAAAGAAGATCCGAGCTGATTGCACGCAATCGGCCCGAATCTCAAGGACTACACCCACTCGAGGGCAGATCCACCGATCTGAGGACGGCTTAGAAAAGCAAGAGTAAGAGGAAGATCCGAGCTAATTGCACGCAATCGACCCGAATCTCGGGGACTACACCCAGTGGGTGCGCTTGCGCGCACCCACTCAAGGGAAGCTCCACCGATCTGAGGACGTCCTAGGAAAGAAAATGTAAAAAGAAGATCCGAGCCGATTGCACGCAATCGGCCCGAATCTCGGGGACTACACCCAGTGGGTGCGCTTGCGCGCCCCCACTTGAAAAAGAGGACTTACAGTGTGATTACGATCGATGAGCTCGAGCTCCTGAAGCACGCCGGTGGAGAGCGCCTTCACTCGGTCGAAAGCTGAAGCCATAGTGCCATGGGATGCCAAGGGAAAGCGGCGCGAGGCGTCAGTCTCGGAGTCGGTAGGACTGGTGCGGGAGTAGGCCATTCGGAAGTGCTCCACCGAATGCATCTGCGATTCGGGAGCAGCAGAGGAAGTCGTTGAGGTCGTCGTTGACATTGGCTGAAGAATTATAGCTTTGGAGGCAGCAACAGTTGAGGGTGGCGCTGAGGTGGTTGGCGGAGCAGTAGCACTCGGTGTCGGGGCAGTTGTGGAAGGAAGAGCCATCGTCACAATTGGCGGAGTAGTCGTGACGATGGCAGGCGGGATCTGACCGGAGGAGCGGGGCGGGGAAGGAGCAATCGGAGGATCCGATTGCAGTCCCCCGGCATCGGCAGACTCCAGGTCGACGATGTCTTTGGGAGCTGCGGAAGCTTTGGGCAGACACTTGCTCGGAGGCTTGCTCGGAGGTTTAGCAAGGTCGGCACGAAGTTTCTTAGCCTTGCGCTCGGCGTCCTTGGCCAAGAGAGGAACAATCGACGACCGTTTCCTGGTGGCATCAGCGTGAGTGGAAGTGGCAGAAGGAGCTGGGCCGGTTACGGCAGGGATGTCTCGGTCAATGTCGTCCAGGTCAATAGCAGCCTTGAGCAGAAAAGAAAGATAAGCAACAAAGGAAAGGAGAATGTCAAGGAAGAGCAGGAAGGAGAAAAAATTACCCCACAGTCATCGGTGCTCCTCGGGGCATCCGGAAGCGCAGAGGCGGGATATCTAGAGGAGCTTCCTGCAGAACGGGGCCGAGCTTGGGCTTAACACCGGGAGCTTTCCCGGCCTGTTGAACCCGAGTGCGCCCAGTCTGAGTGGCTTTCCCTCTCGGAGCGACCATCGTGGTCTTCGAGCTCTTGCTTGGTGCAGCACCGATTTATGGGCCGTCAGCTCGGGAGCGTTTGAGTGTTGCCTTCTTGGGGTCGGGATGCGAATCTGCACCGCAACCTCCAACCTTTGAGGCGATGTCGTCATCACTCCATTCATCCAGAAATCGTTCGAAGGAGGAATCATGCATACCCCCTTGGTCGGCTGCACCGGCGTCGGCGGGGTTGTCCTCGGCGTCGGAATCGGAGGCGGGGGAGCCGTCGTATTCAAGGTCGGTTGGGTCCTCCTCCTCGCGATCAGGGGCGAATTCGCCAGCAACTTGGTCGTCTTGCATCAGAGCAGTTGCGATAAAATACTGAAGAAGGAACAAAGCATCAAAAGAGCAAATGGGAAATCGAGCAATCAGGCGAAGAGGGAAAGCAATCGGAGCATACCTCGGGAGGATTGATTCCGCGGTGAAGGCACTTCAGGCCGAATCGAAACGGTTTTGGCAAGGGAGTGGTAGTGAGTACTTTCACTCGGAGGCGCAGCGATTGATTGCTCAGCTTCTTGGTGCAAATCCGAGTGGGAGCTCTCCAAGTTGCCATGTCGCAGATGCGTTGCACTCGGCGCTGAAGTGGGAGCACTCGGACTTGGAGCCAGGTGGCCACGAGATCGTATGCCTTGAGGCCATCTTTCTCAAGCCGCGCAATCCGAGCTACCTGAGAGTCAATGTCGCAGTCGTCGACCCCAAGCTTGGTCGACCACTGGTATTTCTCCACCGGAGGAGCGAGCTGGAATTCGGGCAAGTTATGAGGTCGGGGCCTTTGTCAGGAGATCGGACATAGAAAAAAGTGGTCTGCCAGTCCTTGAACGATTGAATAATGGCAGGGGACTCATAGCTCTGTTTGCTTGAGTAAAGGATGCAGCCGCCGCAGTCGGTCATGGTGATACGTCCAAAACGTATCTATAATTTCTACTTGCTCCATGCATGTTTTGTGTGATATTGCTATGTTTTAGATACACTTTCATACATTTTTTATCATATTTGGACTAACCTATTAACTCAGTGCACCCCAGTGCTAGTTCCTGTTTCGCTGTTTTTCTATTTCAGTTTTCCCCCATATAAAAAGTGCCAGAAAAATTTGGGAAAATTCAGATAAAAAAACAGCGTGGAGGAAGCTTCGCGAAGAGCCCGGGAGGGGCCAGAGGGGAGCCAGGGGGGCCAGGCGGCCACCCGGCGCGGCCCCACCCCTGGCTGCGCCAAGGGGGCGCCTGGGGCCCCTGGTCCACCTCTGGCTGCCCCCCTTCGCCTATTTATTCTCCGTCACGGGAAAACTCCAAAAGAGGAACTCTATTCCACGAACTCGCCTCTGTTCCGCCGCCGCCGCGCTTCCGAAGATCGGGAGCACCAGAAGACCTCTTCCCGGCACCCTGCCGGAGGGAGGATTGACCTCCGGGAGTCTCCTCTCCACCATGGATGCTCCTCGGATGTCTCGTGAGTAGTTTTACTTGGACCATGGGTCCGTGATCAGTAGCTATGTGATGTTCTCCTCCCCTCTTTGATCTTCATTGTTTAGACCTCGTGAGCTGCCCTACATGATCGAGGCACCTTTGTAATATTTCTGCTATTGCTATGTTGAGTTTGATAGGATCTGATGGATTATGAGATTATGCTCAGATTGTGATAGAGTAATATATTTGGTTTTTATCTCTTATATTTTTGTTCCTATGTAATTCTTGCATGTTCTCCGTTGTTGTTTATTGCTTTGGCCAAGTAGTAGGTAGTGACTTCAAGCGGGAACGTTGTGCTAGATTGTGGGTTCATGCCCCCCGATGACACGCTTGAGTGACAGAAACATGAGTCTAGGGGATGTGCTGTTGCCACAAGGGGGAAAACAACGGTGCTTGTGACCGCGGTCACAAGGATTGTTTACTTTCCGCAGAGTTCTTTTTAATGCAGTTGTCTGTTGCTTTGGGTTTACACTTTGGGTGGGGCTCGCAACTTAATACCAGCGAGATGTTCTGGATAGATATCTCAAGGTGGATGATTAGTAGTAGATGCAGATGGATTTCGGTCTACTTATCTTGGCGTACTGCCTGTGCTTTTGAACCTCGTCCTTTCTTTTGTAGCATAGTTAGCATTGCGGTGCGTTCATAATCCTGTCAATTGCCTTTCTGTAATTTGTTTACCTCGCTTAGCAATTTTATCGTCTTTTGGGAGAGAGACATCACTAGCGAACATCACGTATCCCGGTACATATCCTCATTATTGTTTCCACGCTATATTTACTTTACTGTTTTTACTTGCTATCATTATCCCTTGCATTTTATCCTTGTGAACAACAAGACCGGAAAGATTGACAACCTCTCTGAACTTCGTTGGGAACAAAGTTATTTGTGTCTGTGTGCAGGTCCGCGTCAGTTGCGCCGCTGACACCTACTTATCATCTCTGGAGTCCTACTGGAGACAAACCTTGTTATCTTCACCGAGGGAAAACTGCTATTGCACTACATCTCAACCTTCCACTTGGGGTAACCAACGAAGGGGCGAGAAGTCATCACATGGCGGTCTTGTGAGCGATACGTCCAAAACGTATCTATAATTTCTGCTTGCTACATGCATGTATTGTGTGATATTGCTATGATCTAGATACACTTTCATACACTTTTGATCATATTTGGACTAACCTATTAACTCAGTGCACCCCAGTGCCAGTTCCTGTTTTCTGCTGTTTTTCTATTTCAGTTTTCCCCCATATAAAAAGTGCCAGAAAAATTCCGGGAAAAATACAGGAAAAATCAGCGTACAGGAAGCTTCGAGAAGAGCCCGGGAGGGGCCAAAGGGGAGCCAGGGGGGCCCAGGCGGCCACCCGGCGCGGCCCCACCCCTGGCCGCGCCAGGGGGGCGCCTGGGGCCCCTGGTCCACCTTTGGCTGCCCCCTTCGCCTATTTATTCTCCGTCACGGGGAAACTCCAGAAGAGGAACCCTATTTCGCAAACTCGCCTCTGTTCCGCCGCCGCCGCGCTTCCGAGATCGGGAGCACCAGAAGACCTCTTCCCGGCACCCTGCCGGAGGGAGGATTGACCTCCGGGAGTCTCCTCTCCACCATGGATGCTCCCCGGATGTCTCGTGAGTAGTTTTCCTTGGACCATGGGTCCGTGATCAGTAGCTATGTGATGTTCTCCCCCCCTCTTTGTTCTTCATGATTTAGACCTCGTGAGCTGCCCTACATGATCGAGGCACTTTTGTAATATTTTCTGCTATTGCTATGTTGAGTTTGATAGGATCTGATGGATTATGAGATTATGTTCAGATTGTGATTGAGTAATATATTTGGTTCTTATCTCTTATATTTTTGTTCCTAAGTAATTCTTGCATGTCCTCCGTTGCTGTTTATTGCTTTGGCCAAGTAGTAGGTAGTGACTCCAAGAAAGAACGTTTTGCTCGATTGTGGGTTCATGCCCCCCGATGACACGCTTGAGTGACAGAAACATGAGTCTAGGGGATGTGTTGTTGCCACAAGGGGGAAAACAACGGTGCTTATAACCGCGGTTACAAGGATTGTTTACTTTACGCAAAGTTCTTTTAATGCAGTTGTCTGTTGCTTTGGGTTTACACTTTGGGTGGGGCTCGCAACTTAATACCAGCGAGATGTTCTGGATAGATATCTCAAGGTGGATGATTAGTAGTAGATGCAGTTGGATTTCGGTCTACTTATTTTGGTGTACTGCCCATGCTTTTGAGCCTCGTCCTTTCTTTTTTAGCATAGTTAGCATTGCGGTGCGTTCATAATCCTGTCAATTGCCTTTCTGTAATTTGTTTACCTCGCATAGCAATTTTATCGTCTTTTGGGAGAGAGACATCACTAGCGAACATCACGTATCCCGGTCCATATCCTCATCACTGTTTACACGCTCATTTACTTTTCTGCTTTTACTTTCAATTACTATCATTATCCCTTGTGTTTGACCCTTTGTGAACAACAAGACCGCAGAGATTGATAACCTCTCTGAACTTCGTTGGGAACAAAGTTATCGTGTCTGTGTGCAGGTCCGCGTCAGTTGCGCCGCTGACACCTACTTATCATCTCCGGAGTCCTACTGGAGACAAACCTTGGTATTTTCACCGAGGGAAATTTGTTGTTGTGCTACATCACGCCTTCCACTTGGGGCTCACCAACGAAGGGCGAGAAATCACTATCATTACCTCGCACATCAAGCCAAATTTCTGGCGCCGTTGCCGGGGACTCCGAGTGCTAAGATAGGGGAGTTGCACACTACCCTTTACCTTTGTTTTTTAGTCTTGTTAGTTTACCTTTCAGTTTTTATCTTTGTGTCTTTTATCAAAATTTACAAAAAAATTATTTATCTCGCTAGTTGTCATTATGACTGGCCCTTTTACCTTTGTTGAGACAGAGGTTCTCACCTTTAAACAAAAAGGTGGAGAAAGCTTAAAATATGCTTGGTATAGGATTAATGATTCTCAAAAAAGAGCCACCAAGAAGCAATCCACTACTATCCTGCTTAGAAATTTTTATGTCGGGATTACTCCTTGGAATAGGTTCATATTAGATACTGCTATCAATGGGAATTTTCTAGAAGCCCCGACTTGGGAGTCTCTTAATGTTATTGAAAATCTTGTTGGAAATCTCCCTATTGCTAGCATACAAGAAGATATAACTCTATCTCACATTATGAAGAAACTTGAAAAGATAGAGTTAGAAATAACAAGTATAACTAGGATAAATGAGTTGGATCGCAAGATTCAAGGGAATTTGAATAGGCTTGATAGCTCCATGCTTAAATTTTTTTTAAACTTTGGAGGTCATCAAATCCCGTGATACGGATCCTGCTAGGATTGATAAGATTGAGGAAATCATTAACACTCTAGGAACTACTTTCTCCTCAATCAAACCAAAAAAGGTACAGACTTCGGCAAGAAGGGAACCTAAGTTCAATTATGTCCCTAAGGTTCCCCGACCTAAAAATAAACTACCTATTGCCAAAGAAGTTGAAACCGTGAAAACTTTGGAAGAAATACCTCTCTTTGATAATTTTATAAATGAATCTTCCATTGATTTTCCGCCTTTTGGTTTTCTCCCTAGAAGTATCTTCATTAGGCCTTTATTTGAAGGACCTCTTAAGACTAGTTGTACAATTGAAGAGATTTTTGATGATCTTGATAATGATTCGATTGATACAACTTGATCTTTTTGCATCATGCCTAGCTTAAAGGCATAAAAGAAAGCGCTTTCGGGAGGCAGCCCGCAACGAATTTAGGTGTTTTATTTTTGCTTTTGTTGTGTCTTGATGTTTTTTTACTACTGTAGCAACATCATCATATCTTTATTTTTCAGCTTTGTGCCAAGTTATAGCCTCTTACGGCAAGGGAAGTAAAAGTTGTGACATGATGTCCAGAAAACAGATTCTGTCCTCGTGACCAGAAAAATTCCAGAAAAATCCCAGTTCATCTTTTTGAGCTGAAATTTTTACACAGTATGCTCTATACAATTACGAAACTTTCATACGTTCTGAGTTTTTTGATTTGAGTTGCAGAAGTTCCCCTAAAAAATTCTTTACTACCTGCTGTTCTATTTTTCACATATTCTGCCACGTTTTGTCTCTCCTAACTTTTTCAAACCTTAAGCTTGCTTTTTATTTGCAAAAACTTTTTGGCACTCTTGAGAAACAGTAGCTCTTCAGTAATATCTTTATATCCAGTGGGAAAAAATTATTTATTAAGGGTACTAACCTCTCTAATCAGATTATGATGAGTTATGTATGAAGGGAGTTTTCAAGTGTGCGATGGAAGATGATGAAAGAAGATCCAGGAGTGTCAAGCGCTCAAGCTTGGAGATGCCCCCATGCATCCCCAATAAATATTCAAGGAGACTCAAGCGTCTAAGCTTGGGGATGCCCCCGTGCATCCCCTTCTCCATCAACAATCATCAGTTCGTCCTTCGTCTCACTATATTTTTATCACTTCATGCGTTATGTGCTATGCTTGGAGCGTCTCGCTCTTAGGTTTTGTTTTTTTAGTTTTCTTTCGCTTTTCTTGCTGTTCATAACAATTTAGATCCTTTCTTACTTTGTGTGGGAGAGAAACACGCTCCACTTTCAAAATTTAGAACACATCATAGGATTCTTCATGCCTATCTTTTTGTTGTTGTGTGTTCTTTATCTTTTCATAGCTACTGTCATGTTTAGTTTTAGACTTAGTTTGTCTTTAGCAAGAGCCTTGGCTTTTGTTTAGTTTGTTGCTGGAACTCTTTTTAGTTTTCATGTTTATCTTGTTAAAGAGAGTTGGTTGTTGCACTGAGTTGTGTCTTGTTTCGAGAAGTAGGTAATTGAGGTTGCTATTTAATTTTAGTAGTGACTTGCAATGGTTTTGAGGTATTGATGTGAGTAATGTTTGAACTTTTGGTGTCAAGAAATCTTGCCTATTAGTGATAGGTGTCGTATTTTGGGCAATCCATGTTTATTTTCAAAACCTACAAAACTAGTTGAGAACTCTAGCTACTAGATGGATCACTACTCTTCTGAGGAGTCGAATATTAGAGTACACTCACGTACCATGAGTCGAGGATGCGCAAGGATAACCAAACCCCCATACACTCCTCCTCGGGGTACTTGTCTCTTTGTGAACCTCCTTACTAGATTGAGAGTTACCGATAATAAGTGCATGAGTTCTTCGGACTAATGTAAGTATTGAAAGTTGACACTTCCACCTTCCCATATTTTGCTAGCCTCTCCCGTACCGTGCATTGCCTTCTTCTCACTCCGAGAGTTGGTGTCCACCTTCGCCGGTACATCCAAACCTTTGGCATGATACGCTCTGTCATCATAAACCTCCTTATATCTTTCCTCAAAACAGCCACCATACCTACCTATCAAGGCATTTCCATAGCCTTTCCGAGTTATATTGCCATGCAACATCCACCTCTTCATGACTTGATCTTCATGTCATACATGTTCCTGCTACACTGGCAGACGCATACATTGCATACATCATGATAGCTACATCTTCTTTATGATTTTGAGTACCTTGTAAAGTGTGAAAGATCTCCTTTACCTTCTTGTAAAATAGAGTGTTGCCCTTAAGTGAGGAAAAGATCCCAAAGTGGACACATTAAAAGATCCCAAAGAGGACAAATGAGAGTTAAATAGAAAGAGCCATTGAGGTCACAAAAAATACAGAAAAATAGAAAAAAGAGAAAAAGAAATAAAAAGAGGGGGCAACACTACTATCCTTTTGAGAGATCAACACTAGTACTCCCTCTATATCCTTGTACTCCGTAGAGATGATCATTATGCATATAGCTATGTGGCTCCTTCACACTTTAGAACTTGGCTTGCATATTCCAAGGATGAGCCTCCTCAAACGAGTTCTAGGTCTTCATGAGCGAGCAAGTTAGATGCACCCCCACTAGTTCCATTAGACAGCTTCCTAGCTCATATGTGCATCCGTTGCATGGAAATCCCTACTCCTCACATCATATCTATCATTTGGGATCTCCCGCCTATGATTGTCCTCATTGATGTGAGCCTTTCTCATCCTTTTTGTATTCCTCCTCCACCATATTTCTCTCTTTGCCATCCTAAGTGTCAACTCTCGTGCTTACGCTCATCCATTGCATGAGTGCTCAAAATATCGAAAAGGAGTGGATCAAATTGACTTGTACCTTTCTAGTGGTCTGGGGACGAGTCAAGATAAGATTCCGAAGAAGACCAAGTGTGAAACTTTAGTAGATTGAGTTCTCAACACAAAAATACTTTTTCTCGTATTCCCTATCCCCTTCTTGCACGCAAACACCATTTGGAGACATTCGAGTCACGGACAGCGAGAGCTCTTGCACCTAATGTTCTTTTGTTACTTGTTTCAATGCTAATATAGACTCTTGCATGTTATGACTTGAATTGAATCTCTAACCTTGATTGCTTTACTTTTCAAAGTTCTTTTATGGTTGCTAGCATGTCACCACAGAAATTATGCTGTTATCATTTACCTACTCGAGGACGAGCAGGAATTAAGCTTGGGGATGTTGATACGTCCAAAACGTATCTATAATTTCTGCTTGCTCCATGCATGTTTTGTGTGATATTGCTATGATCTAGATACACTTTCATACACTTTTGATCATATTTGGACTAACCTATTAACTCAGTGCACCCCAGTGCCAGTTCCTGTTTTCTGCTGTTTTTCTATTTCAGTTTTCCCCCATATAAAAAGTGCCAGAAAAATTCCGGGGAAAATACAGGAAAAATCAGCGTACAGGAAGCTTCGAGAAGATCCCGGGAGGGGCCAGAGGGGAGCCAGGGGGCCCATGCGGCCACCCGGCGCGGCCCCACCCCTGGCCGCGCCAGGGGGGCGCCTGGGGCCCCTGGTCCACCTCTGGCTGCCCCCTTTGCCTATTTATTCTCCGTCACGGGGAAACTCCAGAAGAGGAACCCTATTTCGCAAACTCGCCTCTGTTCCGCCGCCGCCGCGCTTCCGAGATCGGGAGCACCAGAAGACCTCTTCCCGGCACCCTGCCGGAGGGAGGATTGACCTCCGGGAGTCTCCTCTCCACCATGGATGCTCCCCGGATGTCTCGTGAGTAGTGTTCCTTGGACCATGGGTCCGTGATCAGTAGCTATGTGATGTTCTCCTCCCCTCTTTGTTCTTCATGGTTTAGACCTCGTGAGCTGCCCTACATGATCGAGGCACTTTTGTAATATTTTCTGCTATTGCTATGTTGAGTTTGATAGGATCTGATGGATTATGAGATTATGTTCAGATTGTGATTGAGTAATATATTTGGTTCTTATCTCTTATATTTTTGTTCCTAAGTAATTCTTGCATGTTCTCCGTTGCTGTTTATTACTTTGGCCAAGTAGTAGGTAGTGACTCCAAGAGGGAACGTTTTGCTCGATTGTGGGTTCATGCCCCCCGATGACACGCTTGAGTGACAGAAACATGAGTCTAGGGGATGTGTTGTTGCCACAAGGGGGAAAACAACGGCGCTTGTTACCGCGGTCACAAGGATTGTTTACTTTACGCAAAGTTCTTTTAATGCAGTTGTCTGTTGCTTTGGGTTTACACTTTGGGTGGGGCTCGCAACTTAATACCAGCGAGATGTTCTGGATAGATATCCCAAGGTGGATGATTAGTAGTAGATGCAGTTGGATTTCGGTCTACTTATTTTGGTGTACTGCCCATGCTTTTGAGCCTCGTCCTTTCTTTTGTAACATAGTTAGCATTGCGGTGCGTTCATAATCCTGTCAATTGCCTTTCTGTAATTTGTTTACCTCGCATAGCAATTTTATCGTCTTTTGTAGCATAGTCGCTGCCAGTGTAGCAGGTACATGTATGAAATGAAGATCAAGTCATGAAGAGGTGGAAGTTGTATGGCAATGTAACTCAGCAAGGCTATGGAAATGCCTTGATAGGTAGGTATGGTGGCTGTTTTGAGGGAAGATATAAGGAGGCTTATGATGACAGAGCATATCATGCCAAGGGTTTGGATGTACCGGCAAAGGTGGACACCAACTCTCGGAGTGAGAAGAAGGCAATGCACGACACAGGAGAGGCTAGCAAAATATGGGAAGGTGGAAGTGTCAACTTTCAATACTTACATTAGTCCGAAGAACTCATGCACTTATTATCGGTAACTCTCAATCTAATGAGGAGGTTCACAAAGAGACAAGTACCCCGAGGAGGAGTGTATGGGGGTTTGGTTATCCTTGCGCATCCTCGACTCATGGTACGCGAGTGTTCTCTGATATTCGACCCCTCAGAAGAGTAGTGATCCATCTAGTAGCTAGAGTTCTCAACTAGTTTTGTAGGTTTTGAAAATACACACGGATTGCCCAAAATACGACACCTATCACTAATAGGCTAGAGATCTTGACACCAAAAGTTCAAACATTACTCACATCAATACCTCAAAACTATTACAAGCTACTACTAAAATTAAATAGCAACCTCAATTACCTACTTTCAAGACAAGACACAACTCAGTGCAACAACCAACTCTCTTAACAAGATAGACATGAAAACCAAAAAGAGTTGCAGCAACAAACTAAACAAAAGCCAAGGCTCTTGCTAAAGACAAACTAAGACTAAAACTAAACAAGGCAGTAGCTATGAAAAGATAAAGAACACACAACAGCAAAAAGATAGGCAGGAAAAATCCTATGATGTGTTCTAAATTTTGAAAGTGGAGCGTGTTTCTCTCCCACACAAAGTAAGAAAGGATCTAACTTGTTATGAACAGCAAGCAAAGCTAAATAAAACTAAAAACAAAACCTAAGAGCGAGACGCTCCAAGCATAGCACATAACGCATGAAGTGATAAAAATATAGTGAGACGAAGGACGAACTGATGATTGTTGATGGAGAAGGGGATGCACGGGGGCATCCCCAAGCTTAGACGCTTGAGTCTCCTTGAATATTTATTGGGGATGCATGGGGGCATATCCAAGCTTGAGCGCTTGACACTCCTGGATTTTCTTTCATCATCTTCCATCGCACACTTGAAAACTCCCTTCATACATAACTCATTATAAGCTGATTAGAGAGGTTAGTACCCTTAATAAATTATTTTCCCCCACTGGATATAAAGATAATATTGAAGAGATACTGTTTCTCAAGAGTGCCAAAAAGTTTCTGCAAAGAAAAAGCAAGCCTAAGGTTTGCAAAAGTAAGGAGAGACAAAACGTGGCAGAATCTGTGAAAAACAGAACAACAGATAGTAAAGAGTTTTTTAGGGGCACTTCTGCAACTCAAATAAAAAAACTCAGAAAATACGGAAGTTTCGTAATTGTATAGAGCATACTCTGTAAAAATTTCAGCTTAAAAAGATGAACTGGGATTTTTCTGGAATTTTTCTGGTCACGAGGACAGAATCTGTTTTCTGGACAGCATGTCACAACTTTTACTTCCCTTGCCGTAAGAGGCTATAACTTGGCACAAAGCTGAAAAATAAAGATACAATGATGTTTCTACAGAAGTAAAAATCATCAAGACACAACAAAAGCAAAAATAAAACACCTAAATTCGTTGCGGGCTGCCTCCCGAAAGCGCTTCTTTAAAGCCATTAGCTAGGCATAATGCAAAAAGAAGAATCAAGTTTTATCAAGAGAAAGAGAATAACTAGCCCGTGTAACGGACTCAAAAGGTAACTTGATTTTATTTCTAGGGAAGTGTTCCATCCCCTTTTTGAATGGGAATTGGAATTTAATATTCCCCTCTTTCATGTCAATAACCGCACCAACGGTGCGAAGAAAAGGACGTCCCAAAATAATTGGACATAAAGGTTCACACTCTATGTCCATAACAATAAAATCGACGGGAAAATAGTTGTCATTGACAATGATAAGAACATCGTCGATCTTCCCTAAAGGTTTCTTTACGGAAGAATCAACAAGACGAACACCAAAAGAACAAGGCTCAAAAGGTTTCAATTCAAACATATCAAATATTCTTTTGTGCATAACGGAGGTACTAGCTCCAACATCACATAAAGCATAGCAAGAGAAGTTATTCAATTTAATTTTGATCATAGGGTCCCAACCATCATCTAGCTTCCTAGGTATGGAGGCTTCTACTCTAAGCTTCTCCTCCCTAGCTTTGATGAGAGCATTTGTGATATGATCCGTGAAGGCAAGATTAAGTGTGCTAGTGTGGGGGTCTCTAGACATTTCGTGTAGCAAGCTAATAACTTCTGAGAGGGTACAACTATCAAAATCAATATCACTACTATCAAAGGTGGTAGTAGTGTCATCTAGGCTCACTTGTTTGAAACCCTCTATGTTCATAGGAGTTTCTTTTTCTATGGTTGAGGTATTAGCATCACCATTAATAGGTCCAACGGGACTAGGAGTGCATTGGGTGCTAATAGTTTGAGTGTCCTCAACAATTTGGATAGTGGCAACTGTGTGGTGTGTAGGAAGGCTCTTAATTCTATCCTCTTCCTCTTTTTCTCTAGCCCATCTTTCTTTAAGTTTAACCATCATCCTAATATTTTCATTGATTTGTAACCGAATAGCATTAATAGGAGTGGCCTTATTCTCCTCAAGGAGAGAGGTTATAATTTTAAGCATCTCAATATCAAGGGCTAAGCTTTCTACCTTCAAAGAGAGATTATCTATTTTAGCTAATTTCTCTTCTACATTTTTGTTGAAAGCTTTTTGGGTAGTGATAAAGTCTCTAAGCATGCTTTCTAATTCAGAGGAGGGGTTCTTGTTGCTAGGGTAGGTGTTGTTGTTCCCATAGTTGGATGGAAACGGTCTAGGATTGCTAGCAAAATTTCCCCTATAAGCATTGTTGTTGAAGTTGTTTCTAGCAATAAAGTTCACATCTACTTGTTCTTGGGCAACCAAAGAATTTAAAGGAACATCATGAGGATCAATAGAGGGTTGCTTGGTAAGTAGAGACATAATTAAGTCAACTTTTTCATTGAGGGAGGTAATTTCCTCGACAGAATTTACCGTCCTACCTGTTGGAGCGCGTTCGGTGTGCCATTGGGAATAATTGATCATCATTTCATCGAGAAGCTTCGTGGCAGCACCAAGTGTAGTTGACATAAAAGTTCCTCCCGCGGCCGAATCTAACAGGTTCCGCGAGGTACAGTTCAAGCCTGCATAAAAAGTCTGGATAACCATCCAAGTAGTCAAACCATGTGTAGGGCATTTCTTAACAAGACATTTCATTCATTCCCAAGCTTGGGCAACGTGTTCATTATTCAATTGCTTAAAATTCATAATATTACTCCTCAATTGGATAATCTTAGCAGGAGGGTAGTACTTCCCTATAAAAGCATCTTTGCACTTATCCCAAGAATCTATGCTATTTCTAGGCAAAGATTGAAACCAGATTTTAGCATCTCCCCTTAAAGAGAAAGGAAAGAGCTTGAGCTTAACAACATCACCTTCTACTTCTTTATACTTTTGCATATCACATAATTCAACAAAATTATTCAAGTGTAAAGCAGCATCATCTCCATCACCAGAGAATTGATCTCTCATAACAAGGTTTAGCAAAGCAGGTTTAATTTCATAAGAGGTAGCTGAAGTGGCAGGTGTGGCAATGGGAGTGCAGATAAAGTCTTGGTTGTTGTGACTAGTGAAGTCACACAACTTGGTGTTTTCAGTGGAACCCATAGTAGCAGCAAGTGTGGCAGATTTTTTTGTAGTTTTTGATAAAATACACAAAGATAAAAACTGAAAGATAATCTAACAAGACTAAAAAACAAAGGTAAAGGGTAGTGTGCAACTCCCCTATCTTAGCACTTGGAGTCCCCGGCAACGGCGCCAGAAAACTTGCTTGATGGCTTCTCGCCCCTTCGTTGGTTACCGGGGGAATGATACCCGGGTAGGGTCACCCAGACGAAAGCAATATTTCAAGACAAGGAGGAGGCCGATTGGGATGCTGCTGGGCCGAGCTAGGCAGTCGCATGGCCGATTGCTCCCAAGCAATCGACCATGCCGAATGCGAGCAGTCGGCCCAGGCGCAATCGGCCCACTCCTCAATCGGCTCGAGAATTGACCTTGTCTAGGTCGGACGTCCCTGGTACAAGGTCATAAATGCAGGATCCCGAGAGATCCGGATGGCAGGAAGCTAAGTCACTTCGCCGATCTGTCAGAGGAGTGTTGTCACCCTTTTCCTCTGAATCCGGAGACAGGACGACAAGACCAGAGGGTGTAGCTCCACTATTCATCATCATTACCTAGAAGCTACAACATGGGCAGCCGCTTGAACAAGTCCGGATCAACCGGAGATTTGCAGTCAGTGGACCCCAGCCGACGAGAGGATGACAGCTGGTGCCAACCCCCGACTGAAATGACCGTAGTACCCCGAGCTCACACTATAAGAGCCCGGGGTACCCCTCCTGTGAGGGGGACGCCCCCATTCGCATTAACTTCCCACAGTAGAACTTGTAGAGAAGCAGAGGAGAGCCATGCCCACGGCAGGACTCTTCTTCCTGTGAGCAGCTCCATGAGCATTGATTGTAGTTCGTGAGATCATTTATAACAAGCATACAAGCAGGAGTAGGGGTGTTATCTCTCAGGAGAGCCCCGAACCTGGGTACATCATGGTGTCCTTCACCGTGCTTGTGCCCAACCCGTTTCCGGCACCATCGACATCGTTCTCCCTCGAGTCTTCCCCTCTCTTTAGCCATCCCTATGGCATCTGTTGTTACTAAACGACAACACTTATGGATGACCAGATTGATGGTCCGCTAGGTGAGGCCGCAGATCAGAAGATGGAAGGTACAATCGCCTTGAAGGATAAGATGATAAGATTATAATTAGTTTAGGTTTCCTTGACCGTATTGACGTAGAACTCATGTAAACCTCGTTCCCCTGATCCTATATATATAAGTCGAGGGTGCGGGTCCCTAGGGATATGTAGACAATAATCGTAGAACAATCCCTTGGTCATTGTACTCGTTGTTACGCCCGTCATAATCAAGAAGAAGCATGCGTAGGGTTTTATAGTCTGAACATGGGTAAATTTGTGTGCTATGTGTCTTCTATTACCATCATCATCGATCGCCTAGCGTAGGACACCCTGTTGAGGGATTCGTCGAAATCATCTTCTTCTTCGATATGCGTGGTGCGCTTCAGCGCCGCCACGTGTCGCACGCTAAGTGCATCCTACAGAACATGGATTTTTACAAGTGTTTGAAAAAAATTGGATTTTCTTTCTTTTCTTTTTTTATTTTTTTCTAAGGTTCCATGATTTTTTTTTGTTTTCCTCGCCGAGCTACAACTGTGTTTCCTCATGAAGTATAGTTGTGTTTTCTTAAAATTCAAACTACAATTGTACTTTACGGAAAATCACAATTGTGAAGCATAGCTATACTTTTGAAAAAGGTGTAAAACACAATTGTAATTTCACGTGAAGCATAGCTATGCTTTTCCATGAAGTATAGTTGTGTTGCGAAGAAGTGCCAAACAAAGTTATGCTTTACGAGAAAGCACAACTTAAAAAATGGAATACATGATAATTCTTTTGCATGAATCATGCTTCATCGATGAAAAACACAGTTGTATTTTTTCTATATTTGCTTTAGTTTTGATCTATTTTTTATCCTTTGTATTCTGATTTTTTTTAAATTAAAAATTCATTAAAACATATTAACACGAAATCTAGTTTTAAGACTTAAATAAAAAACGAAATGATGAAAATGGTTTATAATTTTACCATACTGTTCAAAATATATATAGAAAAACAAATCTATGAAAAAAAAACATAAACCTCCGAGATTACGACAAATATCGTACATACAATGCATCATTCCTTATCATAAAATATCCGATGAACTCCTTTGTGCTGCCAGCGAACGCCCACAGCACCGCACGACCTTGGGGGCGACCGGCCAGCATCGCCACGACCTGATTAGGTCATCTCGCCACAGCTGCTCCCCACCGCTTCCCTTCCGTCTCTCGTTTGTCTGCTCAAGTGCGTCTTCTCGTCTGCGGCCGTACCCCTCCTGTTCCCTCCGCCGGCTGGAGTGGGATAGGAGGATGGATGTGCTCGCCAGTAGTTAGGTGTAGTTGTAGGTTTACTTTCCCCTTGGAGCTTCCCCCGTGGCTAGCAAGCGGCGGCGGGATCTGGGGCTTCTTTCTTCTTCTCTGACGACCTTGGTGGACGGTGGTGAAGGTGGAACGGATCTCCTACTCCTCTAATAAGCTTGCTTCGTTCTTGAGGAGGGCAGCTGCTCCGCGTATGCTTTCGGCAGCGGCTTGTTCCGGCCATCATGGAGATGGAGGAATGGTGGTGTTTCTCGGTAAAGCTTCTCTTGGTCTTGCTGCTGCTTTATATTCGAGCTCACTCTCGGCGGAGCCTCAACGGCCTAGGGCCGGCTCTCCGTCGACCGATCTGGCCGAAGGGCGGCCATTCAGTGCTTCGACGCGTCCGGTAGCAAGCCGGCGTAAGCACTTCGACAACCTCCCGGCCAACGTGCCTAAGGGGAGGCCTTACAACCCCGAGATCCCGGCGTTCTTCGGCGCTTTGGCTCCAAGTGTTCTTGTCCCCGGAGTCCATGGCGCTGGTCGTGACCGGCGGCGGATGAATCACATCTGGTGTGGTCAGGGACCCGATCGCGTTTCTGCGATTAGTTTTAGGGTCCTATTTGTAATTTTCAAGCCCCTCTTTAGAGTTTATACTTTATTTGGGGACTGCTTTGTAAGTTGTACCACCTTGAAGAATTAATGCAGCAGGGGGTCTTCGAGACCCTCCTCTCTTTTATGTTCAAAAAAATTTATCATAAGAAAAATGATAGTAATAACTTTTGCAAGAAATACCCTCTAAATAGGATTACACCCCCGCCATGTGGACACGGACGGGGACGCTGCTTATCCAGAGCCAGCCCAGCCCTCCCGGAGCCCGACCCAAAGGCGAGGGGAGAAGGCGAGATGCAAAGCTCCGGTACCCGCGTATATCCGCGACGGGCGTCCGCCGTTTTACTTTTGTAGCCTCCTTCTTCCACCTTCCGCCTCCTCCCACCTCTTCACCGCCGGCGGCCTTCTTCCCCTTCCCTACCAACCCCCCCCCCCCCCCCCCCCCACCCCTCTTTCTCCGCGCCATGCGCTCCCTCGCGAGGCCACGGCCGCTGAAGCCCCCCCTCCCCCTCGCCGCCTTCGTCCAGTCCATGGGGTACGTGGACGTGAAGATGCGGTGGAAGAAGGACGCGTCCTTCGACGCCGTACCGGTGCTCGAGCACGCGCGGGATCTCCGACCGCTCGTCACCCTGGCGGGCCTCCTCTCCTCGTCGCCGACCCCCGTCTCCGCGGTCTCCAAGCTCCGACGCTCGCTCGAGACCTCCGACCGCCGCGTCGCCTCCTTCCTGCGCCGCTTCCCCGCGGCCTTCGTCGAGTCCGTAGGGCCCGAGCACAACCACCCCTGGTTCCGCCTCTCGGCCTCCGCCGCGCGCATCCAGCGGGAGGAGCGGGACGTCTTCGCCGCACGCCGCGTCGACATCACCTCCCGCCTTCGCCGCCTCCTCCTCATGTCCCCGGCCCGCCGCCTCCCGCTCAGCGTCGCGCAGGGCACGCTCTGGCACCTCGGCATCCCGGAGGACTACTTCAAGCGCCCGGATTTGGACATTGGGCAAGATGGGTTCAGGATTCTGACCACCGGAGACGCTGTATGTGGCGACGATGAGAATGATGGTAAGGAGCTGGGGCTCATTGATGATGGGAAAGATCAAGAAATGCCACTGTCGGTGCTTCAAATGTGTGCCATAGAGAGGCTCGGATCGGCAGAGGAGGTACCCATCCCTCTGTTCCGGTCCAAGGGTCTTCGGCTGAAGCGGAAGATTTCAGACTGGCTGGAGGGGTTCCAGAAACTGCCTTATCTCTCTCCCTATGAGGACTGCAGCAACATTCATCGGGGTAGCGATGTTTCAGAGAAGAGGGTGGTTGGGGTGCTCCATGAGCTGTTCAGTCTGTTTGTGACATGCTCTGCCGAGAGGCGACGGTTACTCTGTCTCAGGACACACCTGGATTTGCCACAGAAATTTCATCGGGTCTTTGAGCGGCACCCGCATATATTCTACTTGCTGTTGAAGGAGAAATCGTGCTTTGTTGTCCTCAAAGAGGCATACATGGCTGGGGGGGACACATCAATTGAGGAGCACCCCATGCTGGAGGTACGGAGCAAGTATGCCAGGTTGATGGAGGAGTCGCGGGAGATCATAAGGCGCCGGCGAAGTGGAAAGCCTGTACAACTGAATCCTGAGGATCAAGTGATGGAGGATTCGGAGGGTGCAAATTCAGCTGCAGTCCTTTCATAGTGTGTTAAATTTTTTTGACTGGTCAGAAAATAAGTAAATGGGCAATATGGATTTTTGCGACAAGAACGAGGCGTTTTTACCCTTGGAAGCAGCAAATTTGCGTGCAAGTAAAGGAGGTATGTGCCAATGCAAAGAGGTTAGTGGTAGTATCTATGCTTGGCGATTCTAGATTTGTTGGCTGACACTTGGGATAGCTTTAAGTCCAAATTTATTCTGGAAGATGTATAGTGAGGTGATACACGATTATTGCTTGGCAAATGGCTTTTATTTGTTCGCTGGATGCTGTTGTGACTTCCCAATGTATTTCTTGAGCATATTTTCTATCTGCTTACAAGTGAAAGATAACAACTAACAACAGAAAGTGTACAAGTGCTATTCTTGATTGGGGAAACTTTTTGAGGAAAATGCTGCAACATCTACTGGCAAACAACATGCAAGATATTTTTCTTTAATAGTTATCGAGCTTGAGCTATTTAAATGCTTGGTGTCAAAACGGTAAGGGAAAAATAAACATAACTTGATCATATTACGTTGGTATATGCAGAAAAAAATGATGATGATGTAATAGCAGTTACTGCCTTCTAAGGTTTTGTTTGGTTATTTTCGGATCAATCCCCCGGTGGAACGTATCCACGCGTGGATTGCATTGACCGTGCAGAAATTGCTCTTGCTGCTTCCTTTTTTGATCGTGGATTAGTTCCACGCCTTCTAGGCGATTCTTTTCCCCCTGTGTATCGGAGTGGAATACGGTGTATTCACTCGTGGGTTAGGCAAACCAAACAAGCCCTAAGGTGTAGTTTTAGTGTGTGGTTCAGTGTTGTTGTTTGGGGTAAGGCGAACTTGTCACATCTGACAAAAGATATGAGTTGGTGGCGGTCCATTCACCCTCAGAGATCATCTCTTAAGTCTGCAAGAAGTTAATTACTGCGAGTATTATACATTCTACATAGCAGACAGATATATTGCAATCTCATATGTACTAGATTTGATCGATGCATTTTTTTATTTGCACAGAGTTAGAAACTACGATGGTACAAATGTTTAACCAACTCATGCAATAAAAAAAACTTCTTAGCAATGCACAAGCATATATTTTCCGCAGCATTACACGAGCATGTAGCTAGTCTAACAATATGTTGCTGTTATGCTTCTTAGCACAAGTTAACGAATAACCAGACAGCTGAGGCAGGTGAAATTGGTATGGTGAATTGGTTTCTCTGGAAGATACCTTCTTATAGACATGCATGAATTACTGTAACTTTATAGTTAGTTAGTTAGTTAGTTACTTTTCGCATATAAATTTACTAAGATTATGCGCTCTAGGATAGGTAAGATTGGCTGAAGGGGGTGCGAATATGGCTGGTGGCTAGATCACAGTACTATTTTACCATAGGCTTTTCTCCTAATCTTCTTATTCACGACGCTTCAGTATGCTGCAAGTTATCTTTGATTTTGCGGAGTTGTTATGAAACACTATACTATTGATTTCACAAGCTGATAGTGATAATGTCCTCACATTCACTCCATGCTCGTCATAGTAACTTTAACAATTTTAGTCAAATTCAAGATATTGTTGTCCTATACTTTGTTGCATGTGTATAATTGGACTGCTAGTTACCTGCGGTTGAGGCGGCATTTAATATTCACTGAGAAATGACATATATGGGTTTTGTGTTAAGAGGCGTAAAGTTCCAAAACCGATCACAAGATATCCATTTTTGAGATGTGAACCATAGTTGGCAGCATGGAGTCTTATCATTCTGTACATTTCAACGGTCTGTTGCTGGACAAGTATGACCATAAGTGTAGATGTTGATCTAGAGAGTAGACAAAGATGGAGTAGAAATTATGTCTACTCTCATCAGTTTACTCTGCCTCTGCAGTTGTACATATTTGATACAAAGCCAATGAATTACCAAAAGTGACATATTTCTTATTGGCAGATGCCTCTTTGGCTGTGATTTCTGAATCAGTGTTAGATCATGCCCAGTTATGTGCTCCAGAGAACATGATTGTTGATCGGACCCACCTTATGAAGGAAGATCATTTGCACTGTTGGGCCATACTGCCATAATATGAAAAGCATTTCCCACGTTAAAACAGCTGGAAGGTTCTCCACTCACATTAGCAAATTCTGCTCCAGATGTGGCATAGAGGACGATGATCTTCGCCTCTTTTTCCTATGCCAATTTGCAAAGGCTGATTGGTTCTCACATCCTTGGACCTTCCTTTCCGAGATCAGAAAGCTTATACTAGAACTTTAGAACTGTTCCTGATGTGGCATGGAGGAGGATGATCTTCACCTCTTTTTCCTATGCAACTTTGCCAAGGCTCTCACATCCTTGGTTGCTAAGATCAGATAGCGTAGTACAAAACTTCAGAACTTCCTGAGATCATTCATAGCCTGCTTACTTCTGATCATCCACGTGCTCCCCTTAGCCGCATTTTAACGTTTATGTGTGTATTTGGAAGTCCAGTGATCTCTTTGGCGGGAAAGCAGGGTCTCCTTTTCAGGTTGGTCATGCAGCACAAGCAATCTCACATTGCCTATCCCCTGAAACCCAAGCAGATGTACAGGGAGATGATGGCCAGTAAGAAGAAACGTACAGCATCCGGCGAGGCGCTCAAGCATTGTTGTTGAAGAACCGCGTTATTCTTGTGGTGTCATGAGATGGTTGATGCGAATATGATTATTGTTGTAATTTGTTGATCGTGGATTTGTTTTTTTTCTCGCTTAGGCATATCTTTGGTTTTATATGACTTTGTTATTGCCGTCATTTTCTGTATGTGTGTGTTGGTGTTAACTGTGTCATTGTATGCATCGTAGCTACGTAGAGGCTGCAACTGTCCCACTGCAACATCACCTCTGCACACTCAAGCTACAGATTCATCTTGGCAGACAACTTGACGCTTGCCAAGGCTGCTGCTTCCAGAAGCCTAAGATCCAACCCTGGACTTTGGGAAAAAGGCCCATCCTAGTAGGGTTTTGTGTCACAAGTGAAGCATTATCTACATTGACCCGCTCAGAAGGTGATCAGAACATATAGTAGCCAGGCCTACTCTTAGCTCATGTTCATAGAGGAGGAACGCCCCGTAATTCAGTGTCTTGGAAATGTAACGCTCGAGGGTGCTCTGTTTGAACATAGTAGTTTGTAATCCTCGATGTAGGCCTCCTCAGAGAGCATTGTTAGGCTATAGCAGCACTTGTATGACCGAGTCTGTACATGCAATCGTGTGTAGGAGTAGTGGCGCATGATCGCCTGGTAGTGGCACACGTTGAGCCTCCTGGCGGTTCCTGTAACCTGTATATATACCCCAGTAGAGGGCTAACAAAGGTGTGTTGAATCCTATATATACCCCAGTAGAGGGCTAACAAAGGTGTGTTGAATCCTATCCCTCTCTTACAAGCATCACAACGTCCAACGACAACGATGACTCGGCGCCCACAGTCGACGCCTATGCTTCGTCGAGTCGCTCCGGCTCCGCCAAGGAGAAGGACCCTTGATTAAAAAATCTCAACGGTAAACAATTGTGGTTTCTTTGATCCAAAAGGCCAAGTATGAAAGTTATTAGCTTCAATCAAGGGTAGTTAACACTTCAGATAGAGAAAATTTTCTTTGAAGTTGGCTATAAGATTTTCAAATTACCAGATCATCTGGGCCTGGCCTTTGCCAGCAACCAGCA
Source organism: Bromus sterilis (assembly GCA_950022295.1). Taxonomy (NCBI): domain Eukaryota; kingdom Viridiplantae; phylum Streptophyta; class Magnoliopsida; order Poales; family Poaceae; genus Bromus; species Bromus sterilis. Next base: position 444,348,525 of record OX465595.1, on the reverse strand, counting down.
TAAATGATATCTTACAAGGCGGAAATGGTGATCTTAGGTTGGCGTTTATATGATTTTTTTGAACGGTCACCGGGGGGTGGGGGGATCCCCACCTGAATATATCACCACTCAAACCAAAGTGCAACATATTATAAATTTCCAGTCAAGACTAGAAGAGAGGAAGGTCAGGCAAGCTCTGGCAAGATTTCTAGAAATTACATTTTTGAACCAGTGAATCCAGAGAGAGAAGTCATCTACAATGTTCTTAACCGATATCTTGGTGGTTAGTAATTTCTGCACACATTATCCTCATCCTAAGACTACTCCAAACCAAGGTAAGACGGTTTTGGATATTAGCTTGTAAACCTTTTTGTCGTATAGTACTCACTAGAGCCATATCCTTAGTTGAGTGGGAAAAATGTTTGGGAAAGTTTTTCTTACAGGCTCATTAAGTAGCCAAGTGTCATGCCAGAAGAAGGTTGAGGAACCATCATTATAGAGTACAATGGATATATTGATAAGCCCTTGTAGTTGTTTGTTCATTGTCTTCCATAAGAAAGAGGGATTGGACGATATAGAGCCAATGTTTTGAGAGCACCTAAGATGAAACCAGTGGACCCAAGGAAAGTCTAGGTTTCGGAGTAGTTTGTAAGTGATTTTCATTAGTAGATAGTTGTTTTGAATGTTTAGGTTCTAAACCCAAGGCCACCAATTTTTTGGGATTACAAACATCCTTCGCAGTAACTAGATAGCTAGCTCCGGTGCAAGTGGTTTCATTGGTTCAGAAGGTCTTTCGAAGGTCATCTAATTTTTCAATAGTTTTTTGGGCAGCTTGAAGACATCCATGAAATAAACTATTAACGAGTCTAGGACATAAGTTCTGTGAGTAAACCTAGCACCTTTAGAGAGCAGTCTAGCCATCCAACCTTTCATGAAGTTTTGGTAGAACTAAACGATGGGATTGAATGCAGAGGAGCTTAATTTAACGGGGTATAGAGGTATGCCTAGTAGGTACATATTTGGGAAGGAGAAAATAAGACAAGTCATTTTTAAGGCTATATCAAATGCGGTAAGAATGTAATTTATGGCAATTCTAGTGGCTAGGCAAAGGAGTCGAGAATATTCTTTAGGGTGGTAGCCTCTTCAGGGCATGTGCAATAATTAGGGTGTCATCTCTTATTGTAAAGTCAGGGGGGCTTGTGTGAAAGTACCGGATGTTTGAAGTTATCAGGTGGAAGGATTTGGCCGTCATTCTCTGAAGAAGATCCGCAATAATGATGAAAAGGTAGGGTGATAGGGGCACACCTTGTCGTAGACCATTTCTTCAATTGATCCAAGAGCCTAGGATCCCGTGGAGAAGCATAAAAGTTTTACCGGTACACAATGAGTTGAGTCCCATGAAATGGAGTCGAAGGCCCTCCTAAAGTCGAGTTTGAAGATCTTTATGGTAGGTGATGATCAGGTCTGCGGCATACAAATTCTGCGATGGACCGTCCGTAAAGGAAGCCAGTTTGATCACTATATGTTATATTAAGTTCAAATCAATGTTACTTTATCTATATGAACAGTTACCCGACGGCGCTTTCAGATCGGTTTTATAACTTATATGCCCGTATAAAATTTGTATCCGAATGATCTACATTATTTGTATATCTTTTGCATGGATTTACGATGGATGTACGTCGAATGTACTTATGGAAAACCACTCTTAAACCTGATCACCACTGATGCGATTGAACACGTTCATGGACCTGTAAGGACTAAAATGTGTGCAACGTGATTGTAGATGCCCTTATGCCGCAAGTGCTAGAAGTTTTTATTTGGGTTGGTCATTTCTATTGAATTTCAACCCAATGATCGCTCCCTCTTTTCTCTTTCTAAGACTGTTTTTTGTTACGGATTTGCTAAAGCACATCTAGATGTGCTTTAGCTAGAGCACATCTAACTTTTGTACCACACGATTAATTGATATTAGATTCGTGCAAATATATTTTTCCATCGTGCGCTACGGTGGTGTCCGGTGTTATCCCGCGCATTCTGTTTCTGGGCAGACTGCCTCAGCTTTTGTATGGGACGGGCTTCTTTTCCCCTGTTACGATGATGTTTTTTCTCTTCTTTTTTGTGTGTAATAGAGCATGGCAGCCTTTTACAGCAAGTGCACCCGTGTGGGTAGCTTCCACTTGGTTTTCTTTTCCACTTTGTTTTTTTATTGTTGTGTTTATTAGAAAATATTTTTTTATTTTCTGTTTTTAAATTCATTTTTTTATTTTTATTTCTCTTTTTATTTTTCAATATACAAATTCTCATCTAAATGCCTTTAACTATGTCATATATAAATTATCCACGATTAATTGACATTTAGAAGATCTGTTTTTCTTGTTTTTTCCATTTTCTTTTTAGTTTTTAAACTTTTGTCATATTTTCCTTTTTATGTTATAAAATCTATGGTTTTTTATATTTCATAAGAATATTTTAAATTCACAACTTTTTTTAAACGATGTCTTATCTAAGTTTGTCATTGTTTGATTTAGTTTCCGTAATTTTCGTGCAAGAGCTATATCTTCCGCCTCACTTGCCGCTGTTGTTTCTAACATATCATGTTGTTTGCCTAGGCCCTCGTGGCTTCGCTTTTATCGGTCCATTATCGCAACCAATGGCAACCCATTCCCTATGTTATTTCTAGACTGCGATGTATAATTGGAAGAAACAAGAAAAATAAACTCGCAACTCAAGCCTGACCTTTTTTAGTCCCACTTGCAAGTCCACCCTTTACTCACATGGATCTTTTATGGCAAGTTGTTTTTGTTTTCCCCCTCATCGACCCAGTTACAAATCAGCTATCAGTGTTGCAACCGATATATTTCCAAACATGTTTTTTTTTCTCATGCGTGATTCCACCCCAGTTGCAAGTCAACCATCGAACCATTAACTGATGTTTCATTTTTTCACTTTTCATAAACGGCACCACCCCAGTTACAAGTCAACTATGACACTCGCAACTGGGTTTCCTTTTTCCACTTTCATCACTACCACAACACCAGTTGCAAGTCAGCTACGACACTCGCAACCAGGGTTTCCTCTTTTTACTTTTCATAACTGCCGCCACCCCAGTTGCAAGTCAGCCATTGGACCCGCAACTCGGGTTTTCGTTTTCCACTTTTCATAAACGGCACCATCCTAGTTGCAAGTCAACTATGGCAATCGCAACTGGGCTTTCCTTTTTCCACTTTTCATAAACGACACCACCCCAATTGCGAGTCAACTACGACACTCACAACTAGGGTTCCTTTTTCCATTTTCATCACTATCATAACAGCAGTTGAAAGTCAACTACGACAATCGCAACTGGGGTTTCTTTTTTCCACTTTCATAAATGCCACCACCCCAGTTGCAAGTCAATTACAACACTTGCAACTTGGGTTTCCTCTTTGTCACTTTTCTTCACTACCATAACACTAGTTGCAAGTTAACTATGACACTCGCAACGGTGTTTCTTTTTTTTCCAATTTTCATAAATTGCACCACCCCAGTTGCAAGTAAACTATGACACTCACAACTGGGATTTTGTTTTTTCCACTTTTCATAAATTGCACCACCCTAGTTGTAAGTTAACTACGACACTCGCAACTGGGGTTTTCTTTTTTCACTTTTCATAAATGGCACCACCCCATGAAGTCAACCATCGAACCTGCAACTGGGGTTTCCCTTTTCCATTTTTTCATAAATGGCACCACCCCAGTTGCAAGTCAACCATCGGACCCGGAACGGAGGTTTCATTTATCCACTTTTCATAAATGGCACCACCCGAGTTGCAAGTCAACTATGGCACTCACAACTGGGGTTTCCTTTTTTCTAATTTTCATAAATGGCACCACCCCAGTTGCAAGTTAACCATCGGACCCGCAACTGAGGTTTCCCTTTTCCACTTTTATAAACGGCACCACCCCAGTTGCAAGTCAACCATCGAACCCGCAACTGGAGTTTCCTTTTTCCACTTTCATAAATGTCACCACCCCAGTTGCAAGTCAACTACGACACTCACAACTAAGGTTTCCTCTATTTCACTTTTTCATATAAGCCACAACACCAGTTTCCTTTTTCCACTTTCATAAATGCCGCCACCCCAGTTGCAAGTCAGCCATTGGACCCGCAACTCGGGTTTTCGTTTTCCACTTTTCATAAACGGCACCATCCTAGTTGCAAGTCAACTATGGCAATCGCAACTGGGCTTTCCTTTTTCCACTTTTCATAAACGGCACCACCCAATTGCGAGTCAACTACGACACTCACAACTAGGGTTCCTTTTTCCATTTTCATCACTATCATAACAGCAGTTGCAAGTAACTACGACAATCGCAACTGGGGTTTCTTTTTTCCACTTTCATAAATGCCACCACCCCAGTTGCAAGTCAATTACGACACTTGCAACTTGGGTTTCCTCTTTGTCACTTTTCTTCACTACCATAACACTAGTTGCAAGTTAACTATGACACTCGCAACTGGGCTTTTGTTTTTTCCACTTTTCATAAATTGCACCACCCTAGTTGCAAGTTAACTACGACACTCGCAACTGGGGTTTTCTTTTTCCACTTTTCATAAATGGCACCACCCCAATTGAATTCAACCATCGAACGTGCAACTGGGGTTTTCCTTTTCCATTTTTTCATAAATGGCACCACCCCAGTTGCAAGTCAACCATCGGACCCGCAACTGAGGTTTCATTTATCCACTTTTCATAAATGGCACCACCCGAGTTGCAAGTCAACTATGGCACTCACAACTGGGGTTTCCTTTTTCCAATTTTCATAAATGGCACCACCCCAGTTGCAAGTTAACCATCGGACCCGCAACTGGGGTTTCCTTTTTCCACTTTTATAAACGGCACCACCCCAGTTGCAAGTCAACCATCGAACCCGCAACTGGAGTTTCCTTTTTCCACTTTCATAAATGTCACCACCCCAGTTGCAAGTCAACTACGACACTCACAACTAGGGTTTCCTCTATTTCACTTTTTCATATAAGCCACAACACCAGTTTCCTTTTTCCACTTTCATAAATGCCGCCACCCCAGTTGCAAGTCATCCATTGGACCCGCAACTCGGGTTTTCGTTTTCCACTTTTCATAAACGGCACCATGCTAGTTGCAAGTCAACTATGGCAATCACAACTGGGCTTTCCTTTTTCCACTTTTCATAAACGGCACCACCCCAATTGCGAGTCAACTACGACACTCACAACTAGGGTTCCTTTTTCCATTTTCATCACTATCATAACAGCAGTTGCAAGTCAACTACGACAATCGCAACCTGGGTTTCTTTTTTCCACTTTCATAAATGCCACCACCCCAGTTGCAAGTCAATTACGACACTTGCAACTTGGGTTTCCTCTTTGTCACTTTTCTTGACTACCATAACACTAGTTGCAAGTTAACTATGACACTCGCAACTGTGTTTCTTTTTTTTCCAATTTTCATAAATTGCACCACCCCAGTTGCAAGTCAACTATGACACTCGCAACTGGGCTTTTGTTTTTTCCACTTTTCATAAATTGCACCACCCTAGTTGCAAGTTAACTACGACACTCGCAACTGGGGTTTCTTTTTCCACTTTTCATAAATGGCACCACCTCAATTGAAGTCAACCATCGAACCTGCAACTAGGGTTTCCCTTTTCCACTTTTTCATAAATGGCACCAACCCAGTTGCAAGTCAACCATTGGACCCGCAACCGAGGTTTCATTTATCCACTTTTCATAAATGGCACCACCCGAGTTGCAAGTCAACTATGGCACTCACAACTGGGGTTTCCTTTTTCCAATTTTCATAAATGGCACCACCCCAAATGCAAGTTAACCATCGGACCCGCAACTGGGGTTTCCTTTTTCCACTTTTATAAACGGCACCACCCCAGTTGCAAGTCAACCATCGAACCCGCAACTGGAGTTTCCTTTTTCCACTTTCATAAATGTCACCACCCCAGTTGCAAGTCAACTACGACACTCACAACTAGGGTTTCCTCTATTTCACTTTTTCATATAAGCCACAACACCAGTTGCAAGTGAACTATGACACTCGCAACTGGGGTTTCCTTTTTTCCACTTTTCATAAACGACACCACGCTAGTTGCAAGTCAACTATGACACTCGCAACTAGGGTTTCCTTTTTCCTCTTTTCATAAATGGCACCGCCCTAATTGCAAGTCAACCACCGGACCCGCAATTGGGGTTTCCTTTTTCACCTTTTCATAAACGGCACCAGCCCAGTTGCAAGTCAACCATCAGACATAACTGGGGTTTCATTTTTCCACTTTTCATAAACGGCACCACCCTAGTTGCAAGTAAACTATCGAACTTGCAGACCGGAGACGTGAGATATGAGCCCCCCTTCCCCAGTTGCAAGGCCAACAACTAACTCGCAACCGTGTCAACCTACTTATTATTGTTTTGGTCATTTTTATTTTTTCTCCACCAGTTGCAAATGAACCATCGAACTTGCAACTGGAAACATCCCTATCCCCCTAGGTTCAAGGCCAACAACTAACTTGCAATCAGGCTAACTTTTATTTTATTTTTTCCTTACCAGTTTGCAAGCCAACTATCAAAATTTCAAATGGGGCGGAGGTGGTATTTTATGGTTGTATTTTGGTGTTGTATCAGCCAAGTATGGCCACAAATCAACTTGTAAATTAGCCATTTTTTCTTGTCGTACTAACCTTTTTTTAGCCTCGACTAGTTGCAAGTCAACGATCGAACTTGCAACTGGAGACGTGAGAGATGGGGTCCCCTAGTTGCAATACCAACAACTAACTCGCAACCGGCCCTACCTTTTTATTTTATTTTGCCTCGACCAGTTGCAAACCAACTATCAAACTTGCAACTGGAGATGTGAGAGATGCCCCTCCCCTAGTTGCAATACCTACAACTAACTAACAACCGAGCCAACATTTTCTTTATTTTTATTTTTTTAGACATTTTTTTTCGACTAGTTGCAAGTCAATTATCGAACTAGCAACTAAAGATGTGAGAGATGGGGCCCCTCCCTTAGTTGCAATATCAACCCCTAACTCACAACCGACCAACCTTTTATAATTATTTTACTTTTTAGTCATTTTTGTTGCACTAACCTTTTTTTAGCCTCGATCAGTTGCAAGCCAACCATCGATCTTGCAACTAAAGACGTGAGAGATGGGGTCGCCTAGTTGCAATATCAACATCTAACTTGCAACCGGGCCAACCTTATTTATTTTATTTTTGTCGTCCGCTAGTCGTAAGTCAACAATCGAACTTGCAACTACTCAGTTGCAAGAATCTATAATACCTAAATAGCTCATCCCCACTAACCTATTTATCTTGACATGCAAGCTATCCACATCATCAAGTAGGTCCACCATTAAAAACTCTTCCACTAACTATTCATGCACATGATGCTACCGTTACTTTGCATGTGCACATACATCCTATCACAAATAAATAAAACTTTTTATGCACTCAATCTCACAATTTATAAGCAACTTTTTTTATAGAAAATCAAATTATGAGTTACATTGCAATTTATTTTTCTATGTGTCATTTTTTTTATAAATACACGTCCAAATTTGCTATCATTGTTTTAGATTTAGCCAAGGGTGGACACGTATTCACCATATTTACTCGACGTTTTTTCATCTCATATCATCTCGCAGCAACCTTTTTTTTATAGAAAATCAAATTATGATTTACATTGCAATTCATTTTTCTATGTGTCGTTTTCTTATAAATACACATCCAAAGTTGCTATCATTGTTTTAGATTTAGCCAAGGGTGGACACGTCTTCACCATCTTTACTCGACGTTGTTTTCGTCTCATATCATCTTGCCGATATATTTTTCAAGAAACTAAATTTACAAAACAAAAATCAAACTCATTTTTGACTTATCATCAAATTTTCTTATATTTTTTTACTTTAAATAATATTTCTTTCAAAAAATAATTTATAATTAAATTATACTATGTTTCATATTTTTTTTTACGTATTTTAAAACATCAAATTCTTTCTTAATAGTTCCGCAGCAACGCGCGAAGCATCATCTAGTAACTACTAAATTGCAACCCGGCTAACTTTTTTTCCTGTTTTTTCCTAGACTCGGTTGCAAGCCAAAAATCTACCCCACATACAAGCGAAAAACAAGATGTTAAGTACGCAGTTTTGTTCACAAAGTAAAAAATTTCCTTCAAAATTGTAGGGTTTTTTAAGAAAAAGCTATGGAAAATAAGGACTTAAAATTGCCAGCTGCAAGTTTCTCCATCTATGGGAAGGGTTTTATTTTTGTAAAAGAAGAGAACGCTTTACGCCAAAGCTTTATCCTCATTCACTCCTTTGCCGTGTTAACCTCATTCATCTTGTCGTTTCACTCCCTCAAAACTATGGAATAAGTTATTGCGTCCTACAGGTTCCTGTGTGTTCTTTATGTCTGTTTTAGCTTCATGAAAAAGGCAGTTTAGGACTACCATTTTAATCTACATAGGCCCAGAAACAAAGCCCAGTTCGCCAATTTTTGCAACTGGATAAGGCAGACAAATTGACAACCATAAGCCCACAACCATGAAACAACGATAAAAGCCCCTCAAAAATGAAACAACGATAAAAAGACAACAACAAACAGACTGAGACGGGAGGGCACTCGTATATTACCATGGCATTAGATTTAGATGTGCTCTATCTTAGGGCACATCTAGATATGCCCTAGACAGACCATTTTTGTTAATCTTCTTTCCTGCAATGCTCCCTTTAAAATCTAGTCTTAGTTATCGGCACGCACATCTCGTTGTTCATCCTTTCCTGAACTGTCGTCTTCCATCATGTCGCGCAGCCTTGACCTTTCCTATGGCACCTAATTTCTTTAGCATCGGCAACAACCCCCTCCCCCCATCTTCTCTCGACCAAAACTATGAACCCTCTAACTCGTTATCATCGTGGACGCCATGACTATGTCGACTCCCGTCGCGTTCACGGCTCACACCCGACATGGAACCTGCGGCCTCCCCATCTTGCTTTTCTCATGCGAAAATGGATTCATATTTTTAAATTTTCCAGAAACCTAAGAATTAGCAAATGAATACCAAAGTATTGATAATATTATCAAATGGTATACATTGCGGTGTTACAACCTGGGCACGCGATCTGCGAGGAAATGGGGAAAAAAGGATTATCCAATGCCGGCGACACGCACACACGGCCAGTGACACCAGCCGGGGGGAACAATCTGATCATCTGTTCGACCATCAAGATCTCGGCATCCTGGCGGGCCGGCGCACGGCGTAGGGCGACGCGGTGGCGGCAGCCCTGGCCTTGCGCTTCTCGAGGAACCGCTGCAGCGAGCGCTTCATCGATAGACCGCCCTGATCTCCGAGCAGCGCCGGCGCCGGGGCCACGATGCCGCCGTGATCCGGAGATGCCCGCGTCGGCGCGCGAACAGAGCGCCACGTGGTGCCAGCGTCGACGTCCATGTCTGTGATCTTCCCCGTCGTTTCTCGGTTCGCCATGGATATGATTGCCATTGCCTGCAGTTAATCAGGCTGGCTGTTAATTAGCCGGCCATGGCCGCCGCCCATTCATGCCGTACGTAATGTAACGTACGTCGCGCTCGGGAGATGCATGCTGACCTACCTGTAGCTCGACCACATCGACGGCGCACAGCACGCGCTTGTCGTAGACAATCGCGAGGTTCCTCCGCGCCGGCGCCGGGGCCGAGGCCGCCGGCGGGCTTCCAAGGCGGAGGCTGAGCTCCAGGCCGTCGGCACCGCAGGCTCCCACGCCGGCGTCGTAGCCGCCGGCCATGTCTCGCCTCTTTCGACCGTGAAGCCGATCGAGGGCCCTGGTTCGATCGCCGCATGGGCCGTCTGGCTATATATAGATGCAACGGCATCGGACGCAGCGCGGCGCGCGGCGATTTGCGCCGTGGAAAACGATCTATTCTACGGGCGAGCGTCGCCGGCCGTGGCGGTTCAGGCCGTTCTCATGTACTAAAGAATTGCTGCTGGTTCGTGGGAGCTGCACGCGGCGGCGGTTGGCCCAAGTGCTCTTCCAACTCACACTTCCTTTCTCGGCAGCGGTGTGTGACCGTTTCCACCTGCTAGCTTCACAATCAGCATTGGTGTGGCTCCCTTGTACTTTCTTCCAAATAAACGGCATTTATAATAAAACGAAAATACTACCTCCGTCACAGTTTATAAGTCCTACGCGTACCCCTAAGTCGTCAATTTAACCAACATAACATAAGATATATTATAAAAATATAACATTAGAAACTTCGGATGTTATATTTTTAAATGGTAAGTATAATTTTTATGTTATATATCTTATGTTATGTTAGTTAAATTGACGACCTAAGTGTACGTGCAGGCCTTATAAACTGTGACGAATGTAGTAGTATTTTCTTGGTTTTGAACTGAGTGTCTCAGTATTTCCTTCCTCGCTAAATACTACTTCATCCTTCTAAATTAGAGTTGAGACACTTATTTCAAAATGAAGGAAGTACTATTTTCGATTTACAATAAATGTCACACACACGCGCGCGCGGAACGATCGTTGGGCATTCGTGAAGGTCGCTAGCATTGGATGTTGGCGGATGCCCAACCAGTGCGAATGCGACCGCCACCGTTCACTGAAGGGGCATACGGCTCGCCGGCCGAAAGCCACGGTCTCTCCGCCCGTTCAATGTTGGAGAGATGCGATGAGACGATTATCCGTCCATCACCGACATGCATTAAATCAGCGCGGTGCTCGAGAAATCCACTCCTCTGCCCCCCTTGCCGAGCTCTAGGCTCACGTGGGATAGAGGTCGGTTCATCGGCCGAGCAACATCATTTGCGTACAAAGGCTCTCCTTAACAAGTCGGACGTAGCTACTACTCAAGCGGCGATTACGGGAAACAACTCTCCTTACTGAAGGGCTACGTGGGGGCTTGTATCCCATGAAAGGCACCACTCCCCCCCCCCCCCCGTTGATGCCAGGCTTGACGGACTGGTCGTCGACAGATTAGCCACTTGGACGGGGAGGCAAAGGATGGTCATCCCCTCTCGCTGAAGCATCACTAACCAACGCTACGATCCACTGAGCGAAAAAATATATTTTGTACTACATTTCTTAGCGGGGAGGATCGCCTCCGCACTCTCGAGCACGAAGGGAAAGAGGAGACACCGATGGTAATAGGATGTTCCCCAAAAGACTCGCATCCTCCGCGATAGAGCGAAGTAAGGCACGGGTTTTGAGAGATCTGAATGTAACCATCCCGCCATCCGAGATTGCTTGAGGCCTCGAGGCCCGAAGACAAAATTGCGGTCACCCAGCGCAAAAGCAGAACACTTCCGCACACCCTGGTGAAATACATCTCCCGCGGAGACATGGCATCCACCACCGTCATGGGGGGGGGCAAATATGAAACACAAGTGATGGGTGTAGATAACACCTCCTCGTTGGTTACCCCAAGTGGAAGGTTATGATGTAGATAGTAACAAGATACCAAGGTTATCGTACCAGGAGGACTCCGAATTCTTCAAGTAGGTGTCAATGGCGCCATAGTTAAGTTGCCAAAAGGAGACAAGGTTGATGTGGACCTGCACACAGAAACAAATAATTTTTCTCCCAACGAGTTCATAGAGGTTATCAATCTCTTCGGTCTTGTCGTTTACAAAGGATCAAAGGCACGGTGGAAATAGTGATGGTGATTGCAGCTGAAAGGAAATAAAGCAGTAAAGAGTTGAGGTGTAAACAATGGTGGAAATATGGACCGGGGTCCCTTCATGTTCACTAGTGATGTATCTCTCCCAAAAGACGATAAAATGGCTAAGCTGGATGAACAAATTACAGTTGAGCAATTGACAGAATTATAAATGGACCGCAATGCTAACCATGTCACAAGAAAGTTAGAGGCTCAAAAGTATGGGCACTACGCCAAGACAAGTAGACCGTTTATTCATCAACATCTACTGACTAATCATCCACCTTGAGATATCTATCCAGAACATCTCGCTAGTATTAAGTTGCGAGCCTCATCCAAAGTGTAAACCCAAAGCAACAGACAACTACATTAACAAACTTTGCGTAAGGTAAACAATCCTTGCAACCGCGGTTACAAGCACCGTTGTTTTCTCCTTGGTGGCAACAACACATCCCCTAGTCTCATGTTTCTGTCACTCAAGCTAGACATCGGGGGCATGAACCCACAATCAAGCATAACGCTCATTCTTGGAGTTACTATCTACTACTTGGCCAAAGCAATAAGAAGCAACGAAGAACATGAAAGAATTACTCAAAAACAAAATATAAAAGGAAAATCAAATATATAACTCATCACAATCTAAACATAATTTCATGATCCATCGGATCCCGGCAAATACAACATAACAACAGCAGAAAGATTACATAAGTGACTTGATCATGTATGGCAGCTCACAAGGGCTAAGAATTGAAGAACAAGATTGGAGAGAAGACATCGCATAGCTACTGGTGATGGACCCATGGTCCAAGGGGGACTACTCACGACACATCCGAGAAGCACTCATGGTGGTGGAGAAGCTCCCGGAGATCAATCCTCCCTCCGACAGGGTGCCGGGACGAGGTCTTCTTGCGGTCCCGATCTCGGGATCGCAACGGCGGCGGAACAGAGGTGAAAATCGCGACGCGGGGTCTCTTTTCAAGGTTTCTGCATCGGGAAGTAAATATAGGCCGAAGGGAGGGCACCAGGGGAGGTGCCCACCTCCCAGGCGACCTGTGGGCGCGACCCCACCCCAGGCCGCGCCAGGTGGCTGTCTGGGAGGGGTTGGCCCCCCTTCGGCTCTCCTTCGGGCTTCTGGAGGCTTCCGTTACGCTGATTTTTTTATATATTTCTCTTAGAATTTTTTTGGCACTGTAAATATGGGTATAAACCTGCAATTCACACACATCAACAGACATAAACTGACACTGGGTGCACTGAGTTAGTAGGTTAGTCCAAATGTGTGTAAAAATGTATGAAAGTGTAGCAAAACACATAGCAATGTGACCCAAATGAGCATGGAACAAGAAGAGATTATAGATACGTTTGGGACGTATCAACAAGTTACGAAACCCTTCGAGAGTTTGTCGGCACCTACTCGGAGCAACTGCCAAGAGTGAGGGATCAGAACTGGTTGGATGTACACTAGGAGGGATAGGGAGAGTGAGGAGGGGGGAGGCACGCGATAACATGGGAAGGATGGAGCGGCGACAACAAGTTGCTCACAAGTGAGAGTGAGAGCAAAAAAAATATCATCAAGGCATTCTTGTATTCATGGATAAAGTTACTTATCAAAAGAAATGTACCATTACACAATGTTGTTTATCACATACTTAAACCAGTAATTGTGCTGCCTATTTTTAACCATGAAATCAAACACATACTTGCACAATCGCAGAAATGTCAAAACCTTAAATGGCTTTCTTATTTGTTAGAGGAGAAAGTTGAAATGAAAAGGTCCACGATTATCAAGTGGTTGATAATTTCATGATATTGAGGAAACAAATGTAACTAAAAGTAATATTCATATATTTATCTACTTACACGATTTAATTTGACTATTCTATCATATGTCCTATTTGAAAATTCCAAGTCTACCTTCTATCTTATAGGTTATTAACCCTTGGTGTTTGAAAGTGTCTTGGAAATTTTGAAAGTGCAAGACATCATTTCCAAGTAAATGTTGCCTTTTATTTCATCATTCTAGTTACCATTGGATACACGTCCTTTCATATTTGTATATTGCCTTTTGTTATATCTCGTAATCTATGTTATAAGTTAAGTAACATAAATTTTATATAATGCATTGGTGTTTGAAAATTTTATGTCATGTTGCATCATGGTGACTTTAGTCCAGCTCCATCCTAATGGGGATATGATGAGCAGGACAATATTTCTAGGACACCGTCGTAGGCTCACTACCCCAGTCAAAACGCATAGACTACCTAAAGCAAGCCTGAACCAAATCTTCTACGTCATTGCACGCGAGGTTCGGGCATGGGGTCAAGCCCGTCATCACCCAAGATCATGCCCCGATGCCTTCCTCTCTGGTGACCTAGCCAGGTCGAGTAGCCGTCGAATATCACCATTGTATTGTATCTAAGGGATGCATCGAGACACCCACGACATAGGCAGCACCGCTGGCGAGCACTACCGATCTAGATGAGCATCCACGACACTGTCACAGTACCACACAGCCAAAACCCATTGCACGAAGCCTCCCATGAATAGGACCTCCTTGCCACCATCGGCGGGGCGCGACTTTGCATTGGTGACATACTCTCAAAGTGGAGAGAGGGGAAGGAGAAGGGTTAGCGGCGGAGACTGGGGCTGTTTATATGGCCCTCCAAATGTTTGATATTAGCTTAGCTTGTGCAGATTTCACAAGCTTTCGTAAATTCGTCTTTATATGGACCTTAGGCAAACGATTGCCCATGCACCTTGTATATTCTCTTCTTTGGTTTTCCTTTTTTACCTTTTCTTTCATTTTCAAAAAATTGTGAAATAATCCATGGACGTAATTCATGTCGTATAACATGCATTCGCCACAACAGAAAAGTTTTAAAGAAATATTAATTGGTTGTTCTCATAAAACAGATATGACTTGGTACATCGGAGTCCAATTTATAATGCAAGCATTTGCTTCATGGCATCACGATCCATCATCGATCGTATTTTTGGACGAGGCTATGTGCTACCCATAGTGATATGTATGACAACATCGTCTGCACCTATTCGGTAGTGGGACAACCCAATTACAACATGAGATCTCATCATGCTGAAATAACGCATATATTTTCTTCCGTTTACACTTTGAACAGAACAAACAGAAATGCATATGTACATGTACAAGCGGGTACATGTGATATCATATCCGCACAATGCTAAAAGATTGCTTTGAAATCCGTAAAAACTTCGTTAGAAACATTGTATATTTTATACAAAAACCAATGCAATATACCTAATCCTTTAAGGATAATTCTTCATTTTTCCAGTGAATTGAACCATGCATTTTCAAATCATATAGGAACAATTACGTAATAGCATATTAGTCATATGTTTTTACTGCTCCTATATTTTTAGAATCCTACAAACAATGAAGCAATTTTAAATTCCATTTCATATATGTTGGTAGAAACTAGAAAGTTATGGTATGTATTCAAATAACTACATTTTATGGAAGCTATAATAAAAATAAACGCATAGTGCAAAAAATATAGAAATTTTTGACAAAAATCTCAAACAACAATGCACGGATAAGATATCACATGTACCGGCTTACACATTTACAAAATCCACACTCCAGAACAAATACAAATATTATGATTTATTTTTTCTTTTAGTAAATTGTAGTGTAAAACAATGTTCCACCCAGCTTTTACAAAATATTTTTATCATTAGAAAATGTATGAATACTTAAAAAATGCATATGTTACAAAAAGTATGAACGTGAAACTTCTTAAAATTATTGGGTATTTTATAATATGTTTCTTACCATTACAAACAAATATATTACATTTATCAAATTATAACATTTGTATTTAAAATGTTAAAGGTGTATACAAATGTTAACCATTACCATTATATTGAAAACATGTATAGAATATTTTTAATAAATACAATATATTTGCATCAAATATTTATTTCAAAACACTTCAATTATGTATTTGCAAAACGTTAAACATGTATACAAAAGTGTCGGTGGTGTATACAGAAAACGTACACCATACATAAAAAAAGTAGAAATCAAAAAACATATTAAAAAAGACGAAATTGAAAAATGTTAAACATGTATTAAAAAATGTCCTGGCATATAGAAAATATTAAGTCATGATGAAAAAATAGACAATTACATTTGCAGTATTACGAATCTTTCATAAATAAATTACATTTGTAATACAAATAGTTACATTAATATTGATTCCCTACGTAAATTTTGGCATCAGAAAACAAAAAATAAATCATTAGACAATTTTTTTGCATTTTATGTATATTTTACACTGATGTTTTTACGTTTTTAATTTTATGAAACATAAAATATGCTAGTTTGATCGAGGATTGGAGAGGAGGGAGAGGTGGATTAAAAAGCTCGGGATGGATTTTGGAGTCTTTGTGCGAGCCGTATGCGGTGAGAGTCGCACGTACGGTAAGGAGGGGGGGGTTCGCGTCTATACGTGTAGTGTGGTGGTTGGGCCTACCCACCCTATTTGTTCCATGATCTATGGGTCTACTGGAGTTATACGGTCATTATATATCTATTTTTATGTATGAAATAAGATAAAACTTACGAAATAAAAAATCACGGTGCACTGATGTAATAATAGAGGGAGGGTGAAGAATAACTAATCCTCACTCGGTGTGACGAATAGTCAAATATTGATGTTGTATTAAACAAATGTTATATATATAAATAAATCTCTGTAATGTCGAAAATTGTTTGTTATGATGAAAAAAGTAGACACGTCTTCATATATTGATTTTTTTTGAAAACTAAATTGATGAGAACGAGAAGAAAACTTGTAAGAAATCGTCAAAAAATAAAGAAACCCAAATTCAAGAAAAGAAAGAAAGGAAAAAAGCAAATAGAAAACAAAAAAAATCCAAAATCTAGTAAAACTAAACAAAAACAAAAACGCAAGCTACAACAATAGAAAATACACAACAAACTAGAAAAAGCTAGTGCTATAGTGTTGGACCGGAACCCTAAGACCAAACCGTAAGCAATTCCTAATAATAATTAGTACGGGTGAGATATAGCCCCGATGCCTATTATGCTCGATTAAAAAAAATAGCTAACTGTGCTCCATCTCATCCCAATAAAGCTTTCATTTATCTGCAGATGGCGATAGGGTGGGAGAGTGAATGAAAAGGATGGTTCTATACCTCACATCCTGCGATTGGAATCAGGCGCTCGCCCACATACGCCCAAAGTTAGTCAACCCCTAAAAAAGGTTAGTGGTTAGCCATTCTATTAAGCCGTTACAGCTAGGTACGTTGGCGCAAGATACATAATGTATCTTATTTTAAGAAATGATATCTACTGTTTATCTTGAAACAATAAGTATTGTTTTTTCTTCAATTGTGTATAAAAATATTGTTTGCCTATCTTGGAAAAATGTTCGATGTGTATCAGAAATATATATTAACTATTAAAAATTTATAAATCATGAATTCCATAAGAAAAATATACATGTCGAGCAAGTTTTCAAACATAAAAAGGAGCATTGTATTACGAATAAAAAATTAAATACGCAATGAGAAATTTTTATTTTATAAAAAATTTATATAGACATGATGATCATATTGTGCTACAAGATGAATATTATTTAAATACACAATAAAAATATTTTATATAACCGATGATTTTTTGTTTAAAAGATGATGAAAATGTTTTACTAAACAATGAACATTTTAATAAAAGATGTATTTTATTAACACACGTTGATCATTTCTCATAGAAGATTAGAATTTTTAATACATGATAGACATTACTTTTGAAATATCATGCAATTTTATAAAATTTACAATATTTTCAAAAAATATACATGCAAATGTTTTTAAAATACCTTGGTGAAAAATAAGAAAATACTTATAGAAAAATAATACTACCTCCGATCCATATTAATGGGCACACACTTAGTACAATTCAGTATTTGAATTGTACTAAGTGTGTGCCCATATACTAAGTGTGTGCCCGTTAATATGGGTCGGAGGGAGTAAGAAAAAGGTCATTTGTTTTTTGAGGGGTAGAAAGAACAGCATGATAGGCTGGTCTCCTAGGAAGCGAACGCAAAAAAAAACCAGCATACGAAACTCTTGCTGGGCCAGCTCACTAGAGCGAGCGCAATATACATAGAGCTTTCAGTAGGTGAGATTATCAGTGGTGAAGGACGAACTGGACATGATATTTTGCAAAGAAGAATATGTAACTACCAGGATCCCTTGACATCTTTCACCAAGTACATGACTTTATGCTAGCTAGCTAGCTCCTGTTTGCCTTTATCAGTTATGTTTTTTTCTTCATAAAATTATTTCATTTTTACCGTTCTGATCCCCCAGTTCATCATGAACATGTATGAATCAGTTAAACATTTTTACTACTTGGACTGTCAATTCCACTCTACATCTAAAAGCAAAAGGAAAAAAAAGGCTGTCAAATCTGGGGAGATGAAAAGGAGCCACGGAGAAAGCTGGTTCCAAAAGAAGAAATAACGGATGGATTGGATCGGATTCCATATCAAAGTTTGGCGATCGATGGTTGGACCAAATCTAAGTGCAAAATCCGGTGGCGCCCATTCCGCGGGAGAATAAAACAACATGAAGTGGACCACTTCGAAACAGGAATGTTCTCTTCTGCGCAACTTGAGAGAGAAGAAATATTCAGAAAACGTGTCCAAGGAAAAATAACAATATATTCAGAACAAATATATTCCAGCAATCACGAAACAAGAGTTGTCCTGTTCTGTTGTCTTGCTCACTGTCTCGCTCCATCTCTTTCTCAACCTCACAATCTCTTTTCTTTTTTAAGAGAGAACACAGTACAACGCTAACGCTCACATACACGAGTATACATTCAGCCCTATGAACACGCACACACATCCTACATTTGTGAGCATCTTCGTGTGTACCCAGGAGCCGGAACTGATCGGAGCCAGCAACGGTACAAACAACACGAGTAGCGACGTGAATTCGGTGACACTGCAGTTTCCTGCCAATGCCAGCCGACTACGTGTTGGCTAGTCCGCCTGCTTCGTGCCCGGACCCCGGCCTCGGAGAAAATGCAAAATCGCCGGCTCCCTGTCGAAACAAACAAGGGTGAAATCTAAACGAAATCCTGTGTTGTGTGGTGAAGCACAGGGAGGGCAGTGCTGTACCATGCTCTCCAGTATGTCTATCGAGTCGATCCAAGCAGCCAACTCGACGTTAGTTTGGTGAAGGCCTCATTGTTTGAACACTACCAAAACAATGGGAGTCTGTACAAGTTTTACGAGCGTACTAGTACAGTTGGAAAAGCACGGGAGATCTGGCTGCGGTTGGGAGGGAGAAAATGACAAACGCGGCTCTCTTGTGCCGGCTTTATGTGCACCAGGACATCTGAGCGGCCGACTCGGGACAAAATGCTGCGGCTCACACGTTACTCACGCCATGCTCGCATACAGCCAGTTCAATTGATTAATACGGACACAACAAATCGAGACCTCAGTATTTTTATTTTCCTTTTTACTAATTAATTAATACGACAAAGCTTGAAATATATGTGTACGACAAGTGTTTGAATCTTACGTACGACAGAGATTTGAATCGCTGGATCGTTGGCACGTACGTAGTAATGGTCGAGCTTCGATCTCGTGTAACCATTTCCCGTGCAAGTTGCATGAGGCGCCGTCGCACCTGATGGGAAAAAAATAATGTGCCGATTAGAGATTTGATCCGATGGCCCTTGTATTACAAATGCGATGCTTCAACCTCTAACTAAATGGACTTACATGATAGAATTAATGTGACAAATAAAAGTAAACTTAAAATACCAATATCATGTGGTATACATAGAGGGGAAACGATGATTATTTGTAAGACTATTTGAAATTGTGTGACAAACAAGGATTTTGACTTTAGAGACACATTACCCTTAAATGAGGTTTCTATTTAAAGCTCCCAAGCTCCACTATACTAACCTATATCAGCAATTTAGGCGATGCGTGCTCTACCATGAGTGATTTTCTTGCAGGAAAGGCCGTACCAAAAACATTCAATGACACATGCATTGTAATGACAACCAAAACTTTTGGTTCAGTTTATGCCTATTAGCATGTGTAATGATTTACATAAGATAACAGTGAAGGTCCTGGATAATAGACTCAAAGGAATTCTACCACTTATGATCTTAGAGGAAGAAAGTGTCTTTTTGTTCGGACGGAAAATTACTAATTGTGCCCTGGTTGCTTTTTGAATGTGTGCACAAGATACGAACTAGAAAGCGGAAGAAATCATTGTGTGATGTTAAGAGAGATATGATGATACGAACAAGGTTAAGTGGTGTTTTTTGGAGCATATGATGACATGTTTTGGTTTCTTGAACAATTAGATTTCCAGCATCATGTGGTGTATGTGAAGATGACTCGTTTCACTGTTAAACTAATTGGAGGGTGCTCATACAGGTTTGTACCCTCTAAAGGGTTGCGGCTAGGAGGCCCAATATGAAAAATGATTAAAGGAGTGCCTTTTGGGAGCACTGCCCCCATGTCACTCACTTGTTTTCCGCTGGTAACAACATTGTGTTCATGGAGGGGTCATCTAACAACTTGGAAGCCCTTCGGTTTATCCTTAATGTTTATGAGATGGCATCTTCACACAAAGTAAACTTACAAAAGTCATCTATTTAATTTGGCAAGTGTAGTAATGAAGAGGATATACAAATCCTAAAGCAAACAATTGGGATTCACTCTAAAGCTTCGAGTGATGGTTACTTGGGCCTGTCAACAATAATGGACAAGTCTACAGAGGGGAGACTTTTAAACATGTGAGAGAGAACTCTAAAAAAATGTGATTGGGTGGGCGTGACATGGGCTTTCAAAGGCTGCGAAGGAAGTACTTGTTAAAAAAATTATGATGATAGCCCCAACTTGCACCATGAGTTATTTCTAACTCTCAAAGAAAATATGAAGGAACCTATCTACCACCTCTTCAAACTTCTGGTGGGGCCGGTCATCTAACATTGAGAATAAGGTACTTTCAATAGCTTGGGATAAGTGAGTACTCAGAAAAATGAAGGAGATCTCAACTTTAGGGATAATGAAGCTTTTAACGATGTGATTGGCTAAATGGTCATGGAGGATGTTGCATTTCCCTAATTTGTTGTCTGTTAGGGTGCTAAAGGCACTGTATTTCAGAGAGGGGATAATTGTGACTTCTACTCACGGATCATATATATTCAGGGGTATACTGCATGGTTGTGACTTCCTAAGAGAAGGCCTTATCAACCGGATCGGGGATGGTTCTAATATCAACATTCATAATGGTAACTGGATCCCGAGGAAGGGCTGATTGAAACCGTTGTTTGTTGTCTTTGTTCACGGGATTATAAAGGTCACTGACTTCCTTAGTGTTGATACTAGAGTCGATCAAGTGTTTCGATTGGACAAAGTTGTGGATATCAATCAAATTTCTTTCGAAGGACTTTGTATGAGTGACTTTCAGGTATAGAATTACACAAAAGATGGAGTCTTTACTTTAGATTCCGCTTATGACCCGAGGATGTCCATGAAGAAGGTAAAGACATGGACAGGCGAGTTCTTCCTCCTTTGTGGTGTCAAATAAGACCTAGTTATATTTGTGTGGAACTAGTGCACTAAACAAGGCAAAAGTTCACATTTGGAGATTAATCCAAAATGGGATAGCTTTTGGAGCAGAATTGCATAGAAGGGAGCTCAAACTGAGAGACTTCTATGTAGCGTGTGGGAGGAAAGAAACAATACCTTTCATCTTCTGGGCATGTCCACAATCTATACTCTTCTAGATACTGGTGAGCTGAAATTTTTTGCTCCGATGGTGATCCCACCAGGTAAATATGACACCCAAAGTGGTTTGGCATGGTGGGTCCTCGAGTGGTTTGGTGAGGCTACAAAAGAGGCTAGAGAAGTAATGATACATTATGTCTATGGCCTATTGCTAGCAACGGATGACGCAAGAGATGGTCAATAGATTGGAGAGCCACATGAAATAATGAACTCGTTATACAACTACATTGAGAAATGGAAGTCGTTCATGAAAAGAAGGCGAAGGCGAGCACCCCTGTATCCAAGAGAGGATTCTATCCCCAGAGCAGGGCTGGATTAAGGTGAACACTTATGTGTCATCATAGAAACATGGAGAGAAGGGCGAGGGGGGACTAGTTCTGAGAGACCACGCCAAAGCCTTTAGGAGCGGTGTGGCTCACTTTTTCCATCCATCACTACTAGGGAATGCCCTTTTAGTGGCGTCCTTTTTTTCTGTTTAGTGGCGCATTTAGGATGCGCCACTAACTACAAGCCACTAATAAGGGCTTATAGGTGGCGCATTCTGGATGTGCCACTCCTAAGACCCTTAGGCGTGGCGCATCTCAGAATGCGCCACCTATAAGCTCTTAGGGGTGGCGCATTCTGAAAATGCGCCACTATTAATTTTTTAAAATTTTGACTTTTGAATCTGGATCTGGAAAACAATTTTTTTTTCTTAATCTAAGGTTAGTATGCTTAATGCCCGGTCAATATGCTTAATCTCAGATCAAACTTCCTCGAGGGTCACCCATCCTAGCACTACTCTAGCCCCAGCACGCTTAACTTCTCGGTTCTATTCAACTCTCACTCCAGCTCACCTAGCAGGCACTTGTTGATATATCTAACATATAAATCCTATTAAACCATGTTGATGTCTAGGACCTTGTTAATGTTCATGGGTGTGCTAAAATTTTCAACATTTTTTTGAAACTTTCTCGATGGGACCATTAGCATATTTTGAACTTTTTAAATTTTTTTTGATTTTTTTTAAATTTTAAATTTTAATTTTTTAAATATTTTTAATATTACTATCTAAAATTTTCAACTTTTTTTAACTTCTCGATTTGTCCTCTAGCCTATTTTGAATTTTAAAAAAAATTAAAAATAAATAATTTTTTTTTCTGTTACTAGTGGCGTATTTCATACAAAATGCGCCACTACTAAGTTCAATTTTTTTTTCAAATTTTTCTCTTTTTTTGGGCCTTCAGATCTTCAAACGCCCGTAACTTTTTTTCTGTTAGGTTTTTGAGGATTCTAAAAATGTTCAACGGGTTACACCCGATTGAATTTGGATATAACTTTTCGAGTAGATGATTTTTCATATAAAAAAACTTTTTCATCGGAGGTCGTATGCAAAAGTTAAGCCCATTTTACGAAATTCTCGGGAGATTTTGCAAAAAAAGTCGAAATTCATATTTGTAAATTTTCCTAACAACTAGACCACATATCATTTGGGAAACTTATTTTCTTTTATTTTTTTGACATTTCTATCATTTTCTTTTATATTTTTTCAAATTGAAAAGGCGGTCCACAGGGGGGGGGTGTATTTGGGAATTTTCCCGCGCAGTTTTTTCTTATTAGTGGCGCATATGGGAAATGCGCCACCCCTAAGAGCTTATGGGTGGCGCATTCTGGATGCGCCACTAATAATTCCTTAGGGGTGGCGCATTTCCAAAATGCGCCACCTCTAAGCTCTTAGGGGTGGCGCATTTCAAAATGTGTCACCTATAAGGTTCTTAGGGGTGGCGCATTTCTCCAAATGCGTCACGTATAAGGGGATCCAGGGCTGGCCCACTCTTAGGGGTGGCGCATTTGCCAGTGCGCCACCCTTACAACATAGTGGCGCATTACATATAAAATGCGCTACTAATAAGCTTTCCATGTATAGCTATTTCCCTAGTAGTGCATCTTGAGCTAGTAAATGCTAGAGGTGCTAGCTTTCGAGCGGGCAGTGATGTTTTCCAAAGAATGGAGGTTGCTATACTTCACATCGAGCTAGATAGCAAATAAGTGGTGTGTATGATGCAAAACTATGATAAACACCTTTCATGCGAAGGGCCAGTGGTTTAAGAGATCAAGGAGAGGTTGAGGTAAATGATGGAATGGAAGTACAGGGTGACGCCAATCGAAAAATTTAGTTGCCCACATACTTGCCAATCTAGTTGTACGCGATGAGTTAAGTGTAGTTCGACGAATGTGGTTGCTGAATTGTATTTTGCGAGTTATCTCAAAAGATAATCTTAAAATTGAGTAATAAAAATTAATTGTACCCTTGAATCATTATAAGTCGTTTTGTAGGAACTTTTTGCCTAAATATTCCATTTTTCTTGCAGTGTCAAGCTACGACATCATCCAATCAAAGGAGGAACGTTATGCCAAGCACCCCCCTAGATGTTATGAGGAGAAAAGCATGATTGACCACTATTTCGTCCCACCTATTTGTGCATAGTGTACACATCTCAATTAAAATACTAGGCATGTGATTAGGGATTTTTCAATGCTGACTCCTAATAAATATATACTACTTGTTCGCGAACGCGTCCACAGATATGAGACGAGAGTGAACCATCTAACTATAAATATAAAATTTGGGCAACAAAGGTGAATCAAACAGATCAAGAGGATAAAGCATGTGGTACAGTAGGAAAAAATGCCATGTGGTTAGATTATGTTGAAAATGCCATGGATGAATTCTTTCAAAGCTTCCAAAGATTGCTTCGAATTTACGAAAAAACTGACATCCCGATCGTTCTGCAGATATATAGAAGTTTTTGTTTGATGACAAAAATCGATAAAAATGATATCAAACCTATGATCCAAACATTTACTGAAACGTTGCGATCTTCCTTTGAGAAGCCTTTATCCTTCTTCAATGTTGCAAAACATGCACATTTCACATTCTAGTTGACCAGGAAAATCTTCTAATATACTAAAGCCCTTAGAATCAATTGAGTAGTCAATTTTGGCTTGGTCAAACTTTTTGGCTATGTCTTTAAATTATTAGCCATGTCATTCAATTAAGTAGTCAAATTTCACTTGGTCAACTCCTTACCTATTTAAATTTTTATTAAATATATTGCAACTCTTATTTTTTAAGTTGACATGGGCAACATAAAAACAATGTCAACATGTATCTTTTTGAAAAATTTGAATGTCAATTTTAATATGATTCGTATGTTCATGCTATAGTGAATTTGTTGTGAGCTTACAATCGAAACGTTATTGCAGTACATAATTATTGAGTTCGCGATCAGTCGATTCGGCTCATGCGGTAGATGCCACTACAACAATTTTCAATCACAACATACACAACAACAACAACATGATATTCCACTTTATAACGTCAGATCCAGACAAGATTAATTGGTGTTTCAAAGATCAATTGCCTAAATGTTTAATTTTGAAGCCTCCTCATTCAGTTGAGGTCTGTAATTTAAAACTAGATACTTTCTCCGTCACGGTTTAGAAGGTACGCTTGGAAAATCTTTGGGACCAAAATAGTCACCGATTGGTTGTGAGATGTAGCACATGTAGCATCAATAAATGAGTGAAGTAGTAGTACTCCCTCCACACCGGTGCATAGGACATCTTAGGGCACTCCCAATGTTAGTATCTTAGCACGTAATCATAGGCATTTTGCTTATGTGGCATGAGGAAGAAAGAGAGAGGTTGTATCTTAGCTAAGATACAACCCTTGCACGTGGCCATATGCAAAAAGCATGGTTAAGCCAATCACATTTATGTATGAAGCCAAAATCATTAAATAAGATACAACCTCTAAAAAACAATGCATTGTGGGAATTATATCTTAAGTTTTTATTACTCCTATAATATTGTGCTAAGATACAATGCATTGGGAGAGCCCTTATGAAAACCAGATTTTCCCAAAACACTTAGGCGTAATTCATTGATTTACCTTCTGGTTTCCTTCCCAACAACAGCAATTAATGAACGGATTAAACTTGTTTGCATGCGCGGAAGGGGTGAGGACATGTGCATGAGAAGGCAACGGTAATTAAGGAAAGGGCAATTCGTTTGCATGTAGGGAAATAAACCGGCTACCATATTAATTAGGGATTTATTGCCTAACTTTTATTCAATCAAGGAGGCAAATCTGACGCAGAGATTGGACGGTTTCTAAGCTTGATTTTTCGTCTTCTCCAATCAGATTCCACCTGGGTCGCGATGCTAAACATTACGTGCCTTATGCACTTGGCCGGAGGGAGTATTAATTAGGGCTCTCCCAATGCATTGTTTCTTAGCACAATATCATAAGAGCAATAAAAATTTAAGATACAACCCCTATAATGCATTGTTTCTTAGAAGTTGTATCTTATTTAATGATTTTAGCTCCATGCATAAATGTGATTGGTCTAATCATGCCTTTTGCATATGGCCACATGCAAGAGTTGTATCTTAGCTTAGATACAACTTCCCTCTCTTTCTTCATTAAATAGTATGCCACATAAGCAAAATGCATATGATTACGTGCTAAGATACAAGCATTGGGAGTACCCTTAGGGCTCTCCCAATGCATTGTTTCTTAGCACAATATCATAGAAGCAATAAAAACTTAAGATACAACCTCCACAATGCATTGTTTCTTAAAGATTGTATCTTATTTAATGATTTTGGCTTCATGCATAAATGTGATTGGTCTAACCATGCTTTTTGCAAATGACCACGTGCAAGAGTTGTATCTTAGCTAAGATACAATCTCCTTCTCTTTCTTCATTAAATAGCATGCCACATAAGCAAAATACCTATGATTACGTGCTAAGATACTTGCATTGGGAGTGCCCTTACATTCACACTATACATGCATCAATTCCACGCGGCATAAGCAACAAAAAATTGAGAGTGTGCATGCATACTTGAGTGAAGTAGTAGTACTCATTAATAGAAGTAATTGTCTTCGCGCCTTAAATCTTGTCTATTATGGAAACGCACGCAAGTTTAACTGTGCCTTCTAAACCGTGACGGAGGGAGTATAAAATTTTGACTATGTGATGACATCTCTCAATGAATGCATCCCTTTTATAAATGATTGTATGGTGCAAGTCTTGGTTAGCAAGAAGGAAGTGCGCCTACGATATGTTTAGCATCATCATAACACACGTGGTTAATAACATAGTTAACATTCTTATGTACGTGCACTCATCAGAAGTTATACCATAATCGTACCTTAAAAAGGATCCATTCAAATACCACATTACATTAAATAATTTTTACAACTAAAAATATAGCACATATGATAAAACCCTATAATAATCAAGGAACATAAACGACGCGGCGAAGCGAGCACTGCCCATCTAGTAAATAAATACTCTGGACTCGTTACGCGGACTCATAACCACACGAGTCCAACGGCCACCAATTTTTCCGTAAACACACCTCCCTCTCCTCACAGTTGTGTGCATTTCATAATAAATCCAACTCACACTCACGTTTCCTTCCGAAAGAAAACGTCACCGTACAATAGCAAATTCAGCATTAAATACGAGGGGAAAGGCACAAACACATCTGTTTCACGTTGTCGTTTTTGTGACACCAACATTTTGTACAGATGAAAGTGACTAATACAGGAACATCAGTCGACAGGCGTACGTCGCATCTGCCTTTAACCTCCCACCAGATGCATAGGGTAAAATCATGAACACACATTACAGTAGTAGTAGTAGAAGAACAAATGATGGATCATGGTAATAATAATAAGTGGTAAACAGCGGGTGGTAGGTCGCGCCTATTCATGATGGTTAGTCGTCCGTCGATCGATCGCTGCACTGCGTGGTTTAAAGATGGAACACGATAGGCCCATCGTACCAATCGCCGGGAGGGGATCTTTGGGTGAAAAGCCGGTCCAGTAAGGCGAGCCAGATTCCGGTGGCTTGCCGCAACCAAAGTCTACCCAGAAATGGGCGCATCTAAGGTACATGGGGGGTGGGTAGGAGCGTGAGTGGCCAGTTTAGCAGCGGCAAGCAACGGGACAGAGACGCAAAGGACAGACACAGACACGTCCACTCCAGCTAATCTAGTCTAGGCGACTGTTGAGTTATTCGTTGCATTCCCGAGGAAATGAAAAATGGAGGGAGGTTCTGTTGAGAGGTTGGTGTTGGTGTTGCAAGTTGAGAGGGTGGTGTTGCAAGTTGCGAGTACTTGCAAGAGCTGGAACTAGTAGAATAGATGGGACTGGAACTCTCCTATCCACACAGGTCTGGCGCCGCTAGGCGACAGGGCCAGTTGCACCGTTGCCTTTTGCTGTGTTGTTTAGGCGCCGCAGAGAATCAAGCGAGCAACCGATCAAACTGAGAAAGAGATGGAGGAGGGAGGCCACCGGAGGTCGGAGGCTGGACCGCCGGGACCAGAGGCCAGCCAAGCCATGGGCGTCGGCCAGCGGCAGATCTGCGTCGCACCAGCTGGTGTCGCTGAGCCGTGTACCGGCGTTGAGCGCGCGCCGCTCACGTGGCCGTGTCCGTCTGTCGACCACCCCTCTGTCGCCGTCTGCCAACCGGACGGACCACCCACACCCAGGGAACCAAAACCAAACGACGGTGGTCGTCGTCGTCGGATGCAACCTGAGCTGCTGCTGCTGACACTGCGGTAGTGGCAGAAGTGGTGGTTATCCATCCATCCATCCCTGATCCCTCTGCGGCACGGGTGATGGATCTATCTGGGCATCATCATTCGGGTTCGGACCAATCGCAAGCGGTATTTGCAAGTGCGTGTCGACATATATACTACGACGTCGTACATTTCCTCCTTTCGGCATATGGCCAGCCAAGAAACTTTGTAAATGTCAACTACACTCATGCTGGGAATAAAACCCGATAGCCGAAGCCTGAACCCGAAAGACCCGAACCCTTATAGTCCAAACCCGAAAAGCCCGAGTACTACATCGGATAGTAGTTTTGGAAACCTGAATTTAATTTTTAAAAATCGGGTTATAACTCAAGGTATCCGAATTAGTCGAATAGCCTGAAATAAACATTGCAAACCAACACAAAAATCTCACAAAAAGGTAGCCGAAGCCCAGCCCAAAATCTCCCGCAAGGGTTTCGTGCGTCTGCGTGTGGTACCCCGTGTTAGATTATATCTTGTATTAGGAGTCAATTTGTATTTCTTGTAGATCAAGTTAGAGTTAGCCGCTGGTGACCCTATATATAAACCTTGTACCTCATATCAATAATCAATCAATTGTGAGACAATTACAATCTTACATGGTATCAGATAGCGATCCTCTCTAGGGTATGACCCCTCCACCAAAGCCGCCGCCGCTCCCGCCGCCGGGCTTCTTTGAGCACCGCGCCGCATTGCCGCCGCCAAAACCAAAACCACCATCGATCAGCCCTCCACCTCCCTTATTTTAGCCCTCCTCCTTCTGCTCTTTCCTACATCGATACAATTGCTGATGTTACTCCCTTCATCCCCATCACATTAGATCTTGCCGCCCACAACTATTATCATTGGTGTCATCTCTTTGAAGTTCACCTAGGTCGATGCAATCTTCGCGGCCATGTCGCCGCCGACTCGGTACCCCGCCTCGATGATCCGCAATGGGTCAAAGATGATCTTGCGATCATCCAATGGATCTACACGCGCATCTCCACCGAGATCTTCAACCTCGTCTTCCGCAACGCTGCCACCGCCGCGACCCTCTGGTCGGCCCTTCGGCAGCTCTTCCAAGACAACGTCGACGCCTGCGTCACCAGCCTCTCCGCCGAGCTCCGCAACACCGTCCAGGGCGACTCCTCCATCAGCACGTACTGCCAGCGCCTCAACGCCATCGCCGACGAGCTTCGCGAACTCGGCGATCCCGTCACCGATCGCCAACTCATCAACATCCTCGTCGCCGGTCTCAGCGAGCGCTTCGACAAGCAGGCGTCCTTCATCCCCATGATGCGGCCTCGCCCCACGTTTGCGGAGGTTCGGTCTCTACTCCAACATGCCGACACCACGCAGGCTCGCAAGGAGGCTCGTCCACAGGTCTTCGTCGCCGCTCCTCGCCCTTCGCCGCCTACGCCTGCGGCTGTCCCTCCCGCGCCGCCAACACAAGCTCCTCCTGGATGGCGTCCCAGCCGTAATTACAAGGGCAAAAACCCTACGTGGCGTCCGACACGT
This sequence comes from Bromus sterilis, assembly GCA_950022295.1. NCBI lineage: Eukaryota > Viridiplantae > Streptophyta > Magnoliopsida > Poales > Poaceae > Bromus > Bromus sterilis. The sequence continues at coordinate 444,318,880 of OX465595.1, read as the reverse complement.
CCCTCATCGCCGCATGCCGCCTCCCCCAGCGCGCCTCCTTCTCCAGCGCCCTCGACATGGCGCCCCGCGCAGGATCCTTGGACGGGGATGGTGCAGGCCTGGTCTATGCCGTGGACAGCGCCGTTCTCCGATTGGTGCGCCGCCTGCCTACTCTAGCGCTTGGCTGCCCGACATGCGCCCTCACACGGCCTCCACCCCAAGGCTACGTCGCTGCACCACCTCCTTACATCAACCCGTACGGTGCTGATCCGTCCGCCCCCTACGTCAACCCGGGAGGCGGCTTCCCTTCACCGACTCAGCTGCCATCCATGCCGATCATGCCTCCATCGGCGGCTGCACCACCTCCGCTCCCTGTTGCGACACCAACTTGGGACCAAACAGTTTTTCTTCAGGCCATGAACAATTTTGCTGCCCAGGGAAACTCCGGTACGGACTGGATTTTTTACTCTGGCGCTTCTAGTCACATGTCTTCATCACGTAATATGCTGTCAAATTGCACTCCCTGTCCCTTTTCCTCTATTTCTTTAGGAGATGGTTCCTCTATTCCCATTCATTGTGTTGGTCAAACCAATCTACCTTCTCCGAGTAAACCACTTCTTCTTCGTGATGTTCTTGTTGCACCAGCACTCATCAAAAATCTTATTTCTGTTCGACAATTCACTCGTGATAATCTTGTTTCGGTTGAATTTGACTCTCTTGGGTTATCTGTGAAGGATTTCCTGACCAAGGCGGAGATCGCTCGCTTCAATAGTTCCGGTGACCTATACACTCTTCATAGCACGTCTGCTGCCGTCCAGCCGTCCTCCATGGTTGCTTCGGTGGATCTCTGGCATCAACATTTAGGCCACCCCAATGTCGCGACAATGTCATCTCTTCTTAGTGAATTTCTATACCCTGTAATAAAGTAGTTCATGAGCCCTCGGCTTGTGAGTCGTGTCAGCAAGGAAAACATGTGCGTCTACCTTTTAGTTCTTCCACCACTCCTAGCACTTTTCCCTTTGAACTTTTTCATTGTGATCTCTGGACGTCACCTCATGCTAGTATATCTGGTTTTAAGTACTACCTTGTTATTTTAGATGATTTCACCCACTTTACATGGATTTTTCCCTTACACAATAAATATGATGTTTTCACTATTCTCTCAAATTTCCAACGCTATGTTGCTGCTCAGTTTCTTCTTCCCATACGCTTTCTTCAATGTGACAACGGTCGTGAGTTCGATAATTTTCGCAATAGGGATTTATTTCTTAGACATGGCATTCTTCTACGCTTCTCTTGCCCTTACACCTCCCCCCAAAACGGCAAGGCTGAACGATCTCTTCACACCATCAATGACATTATTCGCACCCTCCTCATACACTCCTCTCTACCCTCTAAATTTTGGGCTGAAGCTCTCCACACTGCTACCTATCTACTAAACATACCACCCTCCAAAGCGAATCCAAATATAACACCGTATTTTTTTTCTTTTTCGCTGTCACCCACAATATTCAGCCCTTCGAGTCTTTGGTTGTCTTTGTTTTCCTAATGTCTATGCTACCTCTCCCCATAAGCTTGCGCCAAGCTCCATCGCTTGGATCTTCCTTGGATACTCGGATGAACACCAAGGTTATCGCTGCCTAGATCTTCTCTCCGGGCACGTACACATATCTCGTCATGTGACATTTCTTGAACATATTTTCCCCTATGCCACACGCACCCCTACCACTACAACAGATGCTCCTTCTTCCACCTCACGCCGTGCTACCATCTCACCCATCCACATCTCCACCCTCACTGATTCTGCTCCTGATCAAATACAGCCCGCGGCAGCTCATCCTACCCAAAACCCCGCCACGGCACCTCCCCCTCTAGCTCCATCTTCCCCGCCTATGCCCACAACCTCCGCTGCGCCGGACACTCCACCCTCACCGCCACCACCCCCAACCTCCCCGTCACCACCACCACCCGCTCATGCTGTTCCTACCACGCAACCTCAAAATGAGCATGGCATGCACACCCGAGCCAAAGCAGGTTTCCGTCTTCCCACTCAACGTCTCAATCTTTCAGCCACTCTCTCTCTCCTCTCCCTAAAACATATAAATATGCCTTTTAGATCCAAACTGGAAAGCTGCCATGCGTGACGAATATAATGCACTCCTTCAAAACGACACCTGGCAACTTGTTCCCTGCCCTCCTGGTGCCAATGTTGTTTTTGGCAAATGGGTCTATCGACAAAAATTTCATTATGATGGTAGTCTCTCACGCTACAAAGCACGTTGGGTTTGTCGCGGATTCTCCCAGCAACACGGTATTGATTATGATGAAACCTTCTCTCCCGTTGTGAAACCAAGCACCATTCGCACTGTTCTCAGTATTGCTATCTCCTCACCTTGGCCAATTCATCAACTTGATGTTAAAAATGCTTTTCTTAATGGTACTCTTAATGAAATCGTTTACTGTCAGCAACCTCTAGGTTTCGAGGAATCTTTTTCTCCTTCTCATGTTTGTCTCCTGAAGAAATCTTTATATGGTATCAAACAAGCACCTCGTGCATGGTTTCAACGTTTTTCCACCTTCATTCAAACCATTGGCTTCACTTCCTCTCACTCCGATTCTTCTCTCTTTGTTTATCACACCGACTCTCGCACTGCATATTTGCTTCTCTTGTCGTCCGCCGCGCCCCCGCAAGAGACCAAACATGAGGGAGCTCGCCATCCCGCGCCGTCAAGCACGCCACCGATGGCCATCCCTCGAGTTGTGGACTACGTTAAGTCGGGTGTTTCAGGATTACCCGAACCCGAACCCGAATTTTCGGGTAGCAAAATTTCCGGGGAAAAATGGGTGTTAAAGTTGGAAACCCAAAATATTTATTACCCGAATAACACGACCCGAATTTTCTGGTAACCCGAACGCCCAGCCTGAAACTGCACAACCGGCTTAACCCCAAGGTACTACGTGCTCCCATTGAACCTACGTGCAGGAGACGGCTTATATATAGGACGACCCTACGCATAAGTTGCATCATCGCTCGTTGGGTTCGCACGCAAATAACCGTATTCTTTCATAGCATCAGTCTATCCATCTTGGCAACATGACTTATTGTGTATTCATCAGTTGCAACATGAACCATGTTACATTCATATGGTTGTGTTGTATCACCGTGTTTTGCAACAATTCTCATGTTGTAAAACCTATTTGTGGAATCATGTCGTTGTGGAGTTGCCCTCGTAAGAGCAGCATCACTCTCCTAGTTGTGTGCGACAAGCTCCACTATTCAGGGTGGGAGAAGATATTCGTTTTGAACCATGCTAACCCCTTTTCAATAAGCATAACGAATATACAAGCAGTTCAATGAAGCGAAGAATGGTGAAATGAGTTAAGCATTACCAAGAAAGAGATATTACGCATGTTCGATATCGAAACAATGCACCACGGGATCAAAATCTGATAGCACTAAAGTTAAAGAACATAGCCCTATTTAAAGTAGTATTAACCAACACGACAACATAGTGCACGCAATATTCAACCAAATTAAAGCATCGAAATATAGTTCAACAATGATGTCTCTATCGAGCATCCGGATCAACACTCCAACCTCCAATCATGTATGCTGGTTCGCTCCACAAATACTCATCAGCTTAATCGTGTTGTCATGGAGGCGATCAAAACCAGTCCTGACGTCAAGCACATTATCACCTTCTAAAGACCTGCCTAGTGAAGTGCAAATAGAGAACACAATCTCATATGGAGACTTGATTAACTTATTTTGAAACGTAGCTTGATTATGAGCATTCCAAATAATCAAGGTTACAACAGAAAGCCCCACAATGTAAAATTGTACGCCTTACGAAAGAAAAGTGTATCACCAAGGGAAGTACTACTTTTTTTGCCACCAACCAATACCCAACATAACACCGTCGAACAAGTGAAGAAAAGGTGTTGGGAAGATTCTTCCTCACTACACAAGAAGATCAAGAATTACCGGACATTTTCTCTTTTTCATAACTTGACATGTAGTACAACATCTTGAAACAACTGCCACAATAAGATTTGGGTCTGAAGAGATATTTTGGCATCCCAAATCCACTTATAGTGACATCCCGAGAGAGGTTCCTCGAGTCATTTATATATTCACTTAGTGGTGTACCTTTTACTACTATTCAGCCCCAATAAACGAAGCCATTATCATCAACAAGTTGAATATCACCAACATAAGATATAATTTTATTCCAATGAGCCATAGTATTCAGAATCACAATTCAATTGGATGATTTTACGATCCAAACTAGCCCCTTCGATTCTACACTTTTTCTCATAGAATCTTAATTTCTATGATCCTTGTAATACGATTCACGATCCTACCAAGGAAGTTTCTATCCGATTAAGAATCTCAAGTTTGACAACCTTCTCCTAAAGAGACTCACAGAGCCAACTTGATTAAATTGTGAAATAGTACAATCCTGATTGTTACATATATCGAACTATTTAGGATAATGTGTGCCGAAGGAAATTTGACCATTGACGGGGATGTACCCCGGCAAATGCCATGGTCAGGGACCCTGGGTTAGTCATGAGAGGCACAGGTGGGACGATAGCTCGTCGGCTCACAGGAGGATACGTTCATGCTCGATATTATTGCTTGGAGATGGCGATTAAAGGGAAGCCAAAGCTAGTGCGCACAAGGCTAGGGTTACAGATTGTGTATCGATTTGTCTCGGACGGCGGACAAGCGACACATGGGGCACGATTTACCCAGCTTCAGGCCCCCGGAGGGAAAACCCTACATGTTGCTTGTATGATCTTGTATTGATGATGATGTACAGAGGTGCCGTGAGGGCTTTGGTGGAGAGAGATTTGTCTATTCCTATGCGTGGGGGATTGAGAGCTTGTGTGTTTAGATGATCTAGAGAGGTGCCCCTGCCTCGCTTTATATAGATAGCCAGGTAGGGGTTTACAAGAGTCCTTGTCTTGCGCCTCAAGTCTTCGTCTTCACGTCTTACTCCATCATGTCGGTGTCCACGAGTGGGCCCCTGGTGGGCCGCCAGCCATGACACGCACCAAGTACCCTCACGTAGAGGAGTCGTGGGGTCACCCCCTCGTCAGTAGCCTCCGAGTGCCTGGGGGACTCGAAGAGTCGCGCAGGGACTCGAATCAGCAGTAGCCGCCGTAGTGCGTGTCGATCATTTGTTGATGAACAGTCGAAGATGTCATGAGTATGCTGCCGATGGGAGTATTTGGATGAAGCATCGAAATTGCAGTCTGGTTTGTCTTCGTATTTCATCGTCGGGTGGGGAGAAGTTGCCCAGTCGAGCGATCGTCGGGTGCGCGTCAGCGCTCCCGATGGGAGTAGCCCCTGAGGCTATGTGCGACTCGTAGAGTCGCACATAGGCTCAAGTTGTTTTTAAGCTAACCCCGTCGTTCTTGTCAGCTGCGTGAGTAGTGCTCGTCGGGTGCGCGCCAGCGCTCCCGATGGGAGTAGCCCCCGAGGCTATGTTCGACTGCTTGCAGTCGAGCATAGACTCAAGACTTCTTCGTCGTCGAGTAATTGTCATCCGAGGAAGTGCTCGACTCGGGTCTTGCGCCGTAGGCGTGAGTTTTTGTAGGGATCAGTCGTGGACGAGGAGGTTGTCCTCGCCGCGTCATGAGGGCGCCCAGCCCCCGAGCATCTACTGAGAATGAGAAAAAGGTGCAACTGTATTAAGATGTACTTGTGCGAAAAACAATTGTAAGGTACGTGATTTGTAGACATTGCACTTTTGTCGAGTGGAACATTTAGCTGCATATACGGTTTAAGCGTGTCTTTTTGTGAGTAGGCCCTCCAGCAGCAAACTTCTGTCGGGTAACAGGGACGTGATGCCAGACTTGTTGAACCCGGAGACAAGAGCGGCCTTTTGGTACCCAGTCTCACTATTTTGACGAACGCGAATAAACAACATATAAAATTGAGCATGATCCAAAGAATGATTTTGTAGCCCTCAGATGTTTGTGTGCGACTGCGTAGTCGTCTTTGGCGACTGATCGAGAATGTATAAAGGTTTTGGAATCATAGCATAAGGATGTAAAGAAAACTTAGCTGTCGGATCGACGCGGCGAAGGATGTCAAAGATGAGCAGTCGAGTAGTCGACGATGAGCAGTCGACGAGGCGAGAACAGAGTCTATGTGATGGCGACTGCGACGTTCAGCCCCCGAGTCCGTGAGCCCCCGAGTATTGAGGTGGCGGAGTTGCGTGGCGAAGTCGCCGTGATGAATTTATCCGGCGAGTGACGAGAGGACCTGATGCGGCGATTCCTGCGCGATGGAGCTCGGTACGGGAGAGCCCATACAAAGGAGCTCGGCGCAGGATGATTTGTGTGCTTGGAGTCGACGGTGCGGCGAGTGACCGAAAAGGACTCGACGCGTCGGGCGGGATCCTTCAATTGCTCGTTGTGTGATGTCGTTGTAGCGGCGCAAGTCGATGTAGAAACCTTGGCGAATCATCCATGGCATGTCGAGTTGGAGTAGAAGCCTTGCGGGTCAAGATTGGAAATTCGCGATCTTGCGTAGATCCAAAAACGCGTTGAAGTGCGAGAGCCGCTGACGGAGATCTAACCGTTGGAATTTTCTGAAATATTTTGTGCTTATGGGGGATTGAATCCCGCATGCTTTCACTGGAGAGATCTTCAAGTTGATGTCCGAACCAATGTCAAGAATGTTTTTCCTGGAGCCGCGCGGAGTTCCGTCAGATTCCGAGAGTGCTTCAGTGCGGGAGTCGCCGAGGGAGATCCAGCCGTTGGAATTTTCTAAAATTTTCACACATTTTCGAAAATTGGATTTCACATCTTTCCACCGAAGGGATCGTCGAGATGAGCTCCGCGTAGCCGTCGCGAGTGCCCGCAACACAGACAATTTTCTGTCCTGTAGGTTGCGCGTGAGCGTTTTTGTTGATGTCGATCTTCGAGTGACGCGCTCGAAAATTTTCTTCTCTTCTCCATGAGCTTGATGTAGATCTTGATGTAGTTGTTGAAGAAGCCCTTGAGTCGTGACTTGCTGGAGACGGGACCGCCGATATCGCGATTCCAACCTGTGTAGTTCCCACGGATGGCGCCAATTGACGGGGATGTACCCCGGCAAATCCCATGGTCAGGGACCCTGGGTTAGTCATGAGAGGCACAGGTTGGACGATAGCTCGTCGGCTAAAAGGAGGATACGTTCCTGCTCGATATTATTGCTTGGAGATGGCGATTACAGGGAAGCCAAGGCTAGGGTTACAGATTGTGTATCGATTTGTCTCGGACGGCGGACAAGCGACACATGGGGCACGATTTACCCAGCTTCAGGCCCCCGAAGGGAAAACCCTACATGCTGCTTGTCTGATCTTGTATTGATGATGATGTACAGAGTTGCCGTGAGGGCTTTGGTGGAGAGAGATCTGTCTAGTCCTATGCTTGGGGATTGAGAGCTTGTGTGTTTAAATGATCTAGAGAGGTGCCCCTGCCTCGCTTTATATAGATAGCCAGGTAGGGGTTTACAAGAGTCCTAGTCGACTACAAGTAAGAGTCCTTGTCTTGCGCCTCAAGTCTTCGTCTTCACGTCTTACTCCATCATGTCGGTGTCCACGAGTGGGCCCCTGGTGGGCCGCCAGCCATGACACGCACCAAGTACCCTCACGTAGAGGAGTCGTGGGGTCACCCCCTCTTCAACCATTAATCGAATATTTTCAGAGCATAATGGAAAATTTCAGCATTATTTTCCTTCCCACCACGTAACAGTAGTGTACTTTAAGAATAGCCTTCCAACGAGGAAAACCAGAGAACTTAGGATGCACGGTGGTCATAGTTTTATTTTTCAAATATATGGCTTTAATGATATCTTGCCAAATCACTTTCTTTGTATATAACTCCCATTATCGTTTCTCCAACATGTTAATACTTTGTTTTCTAAGGTCTTTCACCCCAACTCCCCTTACATTTAGATCTATAAACCCTAGAATGTTTCACAAGATGGCATCTTTTTTTTTTGCCACATCCGTGACAGAAATTTTTCCTCATATGCCATATGTGTATGCTCACGTAGTCATGTTCTTGTGCATGGTCTTGTTCTTGTCCATGGCGATGCTCATGCTCATGTCCCTCCTCATGCTCACATTTTCAGTACATGTTTGGCAAGTCACATAATATAAAGTCCATGCTTTGGATCATAAGTATCAGTTGGCATCACTCGCAGTTGCCAAAACTGCCACTCATGATCTGAAGTTGCTAACCCTATCTGTCTTTCTATGTGCATGGCACTGAGGACGACGAGGACAACATCCCCACGAACCTCTGGCTCGGGAGGGTGGACCTCCCTGGCAGGGTGGCTACAATGAGGGTGCCGCACACTATGGGCGCAAGCCGAGGATAAGGCATGAGGAGGACTCCCGTGAGCCCATACGCTTCCACGTGCATAACCGGGACGCTGAGGACCTAGCCATGCTCATCATCCCTCCCCAGTTAGGGGAGGTGATGAAGCAATGGCTGGTAATCAATCCTCCGCGCGTGGTCCGTCTCTCTGCGGCGAATTGGTGTGAGTTTTGGGTGCAAATCTAGATCTCCGAGGGCCACATGGTCCTTGGCAGGGGTGGGAGTACTTTTGCCCTCGCCACATGATCGTCGCCGGCGACCTCCTTGTCCTCAGGATTAGCGGGCTGGGCCTCAAGGTTGAGATCTTCAATCGCAACACCTCGAACTGTTGCACGGTGCGCTACACCAGGCACAATTGCATTGTATAGCACACCCTCACCCTCTGATCATGTTATACGTTTATCTGATTAATTACAAGTGTTTGTAGTGGTGAACATGTTTTAACTTGTGGTTCGTGAATTGGTGCTCTCAATTTTGGCCAGCATGGCACCCTGGCGATGTGTAGCAGGGGCATGGGATGCCCTTGCTACTTTAAACTTATGCTACACTACTAATTAGGTATGTTGTTCTTCGTTATGTTCTTACTTTGTTGTTCTTCTTGTTCTGTTTGCTGATGTTGTTGCTATGATGTTGTGCTGAAAAGGGGTAAGCACGTCACAAATGTGTACGCAAGCAAATAGCCGTGGTTTGCATCTGTTCATCCGGTCATTGCAACCAAACAATATGCCCCTCCGTTTCTCCTCAGTCTGGCTGAAGTGTATGCACGCAACTAAATTAGGGGCAGATGTCGATTTTTCGTTTGTATATGCTCAGTCAAGCTGGGTTGGGCAACCTCTTGCCTGCATTACAACTAAACGCACCCTTAGCAAATCTAAAGAAGAAGAAAAAGGGTGAAAGCATCCTAAATTCCGATCACAAGTGCGGTTTCAATTCAACTCATAGAGGCCGCCCTCTTTTTTTGAAAGAAAAGAAAACAATCACAAGTTGTACATACGGTTTGGAATCGTATTCCATAGAAGAAGTTTCTCCAGAGGTATATATACCATGCATGCGATTTCTTATCCGATGATGGACGGCAATGGCGTGGTATGTAGGAGTACCACGGGCTATGTATGTGAATGTGGGTGGGCATGGGGCAGGCGCTCGATGCACCCAAGCGTTGCCCACTGCCTCTCTGCCCTGCCTGTCTCGGAGCGAATGAACTGCTCGCTCTCTGCAGAGCAGGGAGTCTGGACCATGCGGTGGGTCACGCACGGGTCGGCCACAGTGCGCATGCACATCCATCAACGAATCTCGCTGCGATGGCGATGCCATGCCATGCCATTGGACGGCATCGCCTTGTCCCGTGGGTGCGTGACCCATCGCTCGGCCCAGTTCGTTTCGTACTCACTCCCCCCGGAACCAGAGAGATTCCTTGGTCGAATCGCCCAAACTTGGACACCGTTCGGCCCGACGGGTTTCAGCCTTTCTATCCAGTTAGTTCGTCACACACACTGGTATAGTAGTACAGTACGTGCGTTGAGGTTCGTAGTACGATCTTTCTGGTTGTGGTTGGATGGATGGATGGATGCACCACCGATAGCTGATGAAAGCCTCCCTAGGAGGGGACTCGAGCCCGTAAATAAATAAATAAAATAAAAATATAATAATCAAAGGCAAAAGAGCACCAAATCCAAGATAGATTGATAGGCAGATGCGAACACATTAAACCAGCCCCCCGCACAGTCACCAATTGTCGACGATCCCGCTGCCACCAAAGAGCTACGAACTCGATGCGGCCACCACCCCCGATTCAATCAAACCAAACAACATGCCAGAAATTTAAGAGGATTAAGAAGGAGGAGAAGGATTACAAGGAGAGAGCACAGCTCACTACGTACATTAATAAACATACAGGGGAGAGACTGAAGGAGCTTGGATCGAGGAACTAATAATTAATTAACATCTCTAAAAAGGAGCTAATCTTGGCATGCGTACGTACGTACGTCGTCGTCGTCGTCGTGAAGAGCTGGGTAGGGGACAGGAATGGCCGAATAGGAGTCGTAGAGCTACGTGGCGACGGATTAACCTTGTCTTGCACTTGGATTGGAGGCAGCGCGGCGCCGGCCGGCGAGCTAATTACGCTAGAGCCTCAAGTTGAGGTCCATCTCCTCCTCCTCCTCGCCGTTGTTGCTGTTGTTGTGGTAGTCCGGGCCGGCGCCCCCGGAGGTTAGCGTGGTGGTGGTGCTGGCGGGCGAGGCGGTGGTGGCGGCCGCCGATGCCGTCGGGCCGTGGCAGCCCCGCCTCCAGTTGAGCATGTCGATCAGCTCGTCGCGCCCGGAGCCGGGCTGCTCGGCCGCGGCCATCATCAGGCGCTCGTTGCCCACGGCGGTCCCGCCCAGGAGCTGCTGCTGCTGGTGCGCGGCGAAGCGGGACATCTGCAGGCCGCTGTAGAGCTCGCCCGCCGCCGCCGAGGACGGCGTGGCGCCCTGCGGCAGCGCGTAGTACTGGAGCCGGTCTGAGCCCACCATGTTGGAGCTGTGGGACGCGATTGGGAAGGTCGTCGGCAGGGCCCCGTAGGCGCGGCTCGCGTACGCGTGCGCCGGGAGGCCGACGCCGGCACCTGCCACGCCGGGCACCGCGGTGGCGGTGGAGCCGACAGGTCCGCCGTAGGGCCCCGAGGGCGTGGTAGCGGCGCCGGAGGAGTTGGGCGCGGCGGCGGGCGGCGTGGCATTGGGGTGGAGGTGGGAGGAGGTGGGCGGCATGTAGAAGTAGGGGTTCCAGCCGATGCTGCGCTCCTTCTTGTGCGCGTTCTGATGGCCGCCGAGCGCCTGAGACTTCAAGAACTTCTTGTTGCAGAAGAGGCACGGGAAGAGGCGCACGTCCTTGCCGTCGACGCACGCCGACGAGGCGGCATCACCAGCCGCCTCTCCGGCCTCGGCGACGGACGGCGCCGCCGGGGCCAGCGTGAGCGAGAGGTCGGCGGCCTTGGACGGCGAGTCCATGTCCATGTCCATGTCCATGTGGCGGCGGCGGAGATATATTTGTAGTTGTGGGAGTGGAGATTAAACAACGTCCAAGGAAGAAAGGATATGATTATATCCACAAAGGAAGAGGGAAGACGGAGGGAGGAAGAAGCCAGCGTGCGGGCGGGCACTGGAGTGGTATGTATGGTTTGGCCCAGGGGAAAGGGGAGGGTTTGTTTTTCTATATATGGCAACGCACGAGAAGCGTAGCTGCAGCAGCAGTTTGGTTTGGCTTGGCTGGGCGGGGCCTGGGGGCTACACCACACTGTCACTGTGGCTGAGTGCACCCATTTTCTTTCTTTATTTCTTTCTTTCTCAGATAATATGCTCGTCAAGTCCAGTGGCAGACTCTCAACCCTACGACCCTTCACTCGAAAATGCAGACGCTATGATTACCAAAAAGATAGTGGAATGTTATATTTTTGGAGAATCAGTGGAATTTTTGTTTAACGTACGTACGTACTCCATAGATAGACTCACAAACAACACACACGAGTGGGAGAAATGAAAGGACTTGCAAAAGTAAAAGGAGGCAGGCAAGCAACTGGTTCGAGTGACGCGAATATATGCTGGCCTCGCTCGCGCCCAATGGACGTTGTCGCGGCGTCGGCAGCCGCTCACAGGCGGGGCCCCGGCGTCAGTCAGGATCCGGCTGGTTCGGGGAGGCCGCGGCCACACGGTGGCGCGCCATTGGAGCTGCGTACACACGTCGGCGTGCACAGTGGTTTGGTTTCCTTCTTCACGCGGTGTGAGAAGTGTTATCCAGCTACCTTCCGCTGCGAGAGGACAGGACTACAGGGTAGCATGCGACCACAGGGGAGTTCGTTCGTTTGTTCGTTGCTTGCTTCAATCAGGACGGAGAAAAGTCCGTGATCGGAAAGACTCCCTGCGTGTACCTCCCTTTTGGCTTTCGGTTTCGGCCTATATTTGGAGTTCTCGACAGCCTGGGCCTGCGCACAAGCCTAGCAAGCAAACCTCAAACTGGAAATGAAATGCTTGTGCTAGCATATCATAAACATTCAACTAGTTATGACGCTAACTATAATTATAAACAGTCTGCTAACCTGCGGACTGTACCAGTTCGGGAGTTGGTTTGGAGAACGAGTAAGCAGTCAAGGGCATTTTAAATTAATGAAGGAACTTACTACTACCAGGATGATGATGAGATCCCCAAGAAACAAACAGATCCAAACAAGTAGTTAGTTGGTACTCCCTCCATTCGAAAATGTAGTGCACCCGCGCTTTTCGAGATTCAACTTTGACCTTAAATTTAGCCAACAAGACCGATTGCGACGGGAGTATAAATTATATAATTGAAAACTTCATTCGAATACGAATTCATTGATATAATTTTTGCTCCCGCCGCAATTGGTCTCATTGGTTAAATTTATGGTCAAAGTTAAAACGCGAAAACTGAAGACGCACTACATTTTGGAATGGAAGGAGTAAAGTATACGGTATTTATCTCCCTCCTCTGTTGCAGAACATGGCTAAGAAAGTAGCAATATTTATTTGTTTATTATCATCAGTGGGTGCAGTGCAGTCCAGTCCAACAGAACATGTGCCACTTTCCACTTCTAGAGAAGGAACCAACGCCTGGCCTAGTTTAAGCAATTGATACCTTCAGTTTTCGCACCATAAACAGCGATGGTCACATAGCAGCAGCTATTAAAATATTTAGCGTGTCACCGCGGCGAACCTGCCGCTACCCCCTCCAACCGTGACAGAGGAAAAAACAACGGCAGCTGGTGCAGCAGCGACATGATTTTATTTTATTTTTTCTCGCCTCACCACACCTCAAGGAGATCTGGTTGGATCTTTGGCGCTGTCACGTCCACCTCGCGCTTTTGTCCAAACAGGGACACATCCGGCGAGCGAGTTTCCCGTCCGGAAAGGACATGTTTTCCAACTCAAAGTGAAGATGAATTTCTTGTTCATTCATTCATGGGCGAACTTTGGTTTGGTGTTGCGGAAACTGGATGTGGAGAGGTTGATTATAACCCTCTCACCACACCACACGTCTGGTCCTTGAAGCTTGCTGTCCATAAACTGGTTAACTCTACTGTCGCAGTAGAAAGAAACTAGAATTTCAGTTCTGGTGAAAACTTTCTCTCGTACTGTACTTCCTCGGCCGATTTCAAAGTGGCCGGTGGAGAGTACTGTGAGAAGTGAGAAAAAATTGACAGAAGAGGAGTTTGGAGTCAGGATGAAGAAAAGTGGACGGACGGAGGGAGACGGAGAAAAGACGAGCGATGTGACCTACAAACCCCAATCAGCAGCAGCACGGGGGGAGGCGGGAAATGAAGGAGTTACCTCATCCGGCTGGAAAAGATGAGACGATGGAGAGAAAAGGCTATAATATGAAGACACACGGTGAGTTATCATCATCATCACATCAAAGCAACAAATATGGTAAAAGGAGCACTACCACTAGTAGCAACATCGCATAATTGATAGTCCATCTACCACCACGGTCCTGTGCTCGCATCGCACGCACAGTGGATGCCCCGAGCACTGCGTAACTAAACGCGACGCGGGGAAAGCGAGACAGAACAAGACCGGGTACAGTTTGGCAGTACGAGCGAGCTCGATGGGGAGGAGAGGAGACACGCTCCACCAGCACCCAGTGGGGAGATATTTGCGAACTCGCTCGCACGGAGTGATGTGAGTTGGAGAGCGAGGCGAGCTGTGGCCGGCCTAGTGGGCGAGGCCAACAGGTCCCGTCCGCTGGGATCGGGTGGGCGATGCGGCCCAAGCAACACGGGGGCCGGCCAACCGGCGAGCGACACGTCGGCGCCGTGGTACGCAGAGGAGAACTGGGAGGAGGAGGAAGGCTAGTTGGTGAGAGGGACGATGGCTGAGCTGAGGTGACCCACTGCCGGAAGCGGAGGAGGGGGAGTTTATGGGCGGGAGGCCCCACCGGGTTTGTTTCGTCCCGTTGCGCTCCATGGCCACCATTTTCTCTCTCTAGCTCCAGGTGGTCCTTTTTCCTGTGGCATCTCATCTCATGGCCATGGCAGCGAGGAAGAGGAGGACGACGACGACAAGGCTGCCAAACCAAACCGGACGGACATGGCATGGGCAACGGAGTTGCGCCCAGGACGCTTCGCTTGCTTGGCGCCATGGGGTAAAAATACTAGAAAGTTGGAAGAGCACCGTAGCGTGTCCTCGGAGCAGCTTGGGCATTGCAGAATGGAGTACTATCTGGTTGGACTTTTCTTTCTTTCCTTCAACTGATGAGGCTGTGGATGGGGGCTGCTGTCGCTCAATGAAACCGGTGCAGATGGAGTTAAAAGAAAGGTACTGGTACACAATTAATCCACGTGTATGAAATCACGGCCTTCAGATAAATTGCCAGGAAGATGATTGGTAATTGAAAGCAAACAACATTTACTGTCCTGCCAAAGCTCGTTACCAAGGCTACTGACATGGTTGCAGCACAGGGAAAACAAACTGCTCAGTGCGTCAGCTACGAATTTATTGACACCTTCAGCCACATAGATAAAAATTAGTATACAATAGCTAGGATTAGATTAGATAGAATCCTTGACCAGGAAACTTTCTTGACATCGTAGTCCCCGTTACTCTTTCAGAAAGATGCGACTGTCTAGGCAATCTATCTTTCTTGAGGGAACTCTACCAACAGAGCATTGACTATTGGGAAAACGAGACCTGCTGGTCTCGTTCGTGTCAAGGCAGGCATTCCATGAGGGAGTAGTGAGTGGGTGCACGTAACAACAAACAACAAGTGGGCGGGGCCAGGACGAATAGACAGCGAACAAATAAACAGCAAATCTTTCCCAGTAAGGTTTGGCCTGGCTTTGTAGTGGAGTGGAGCGGAGAGGGAGCATCTCAGATCTGCGCCCCAAGGCCAGGGGACCGCGAGATCGGTGAGGGAAACCGACCTGTGGTGTCAGGTACTATGCCCATCAACACCTTTCATCAGTGGCAAACAATAGGCACATGTAATGGCGCCAACCATTCCTGCAGTTCAACTGGCCACCACCGCTCGCTGCCCAGGCCAGGACCACGCCAAAGGACACAAGCGATTACTACTCCTGTATACTGCTGCCTGCTAACTAAAATCCCCAGATTCCCCACCCTCACCATCACCCTCCCGTCGATGAGCTCGTACCACTCACTAGTGGTAATAGTATCAACCATGTGCAACTTCCGTGGCCTGGAGCGGATAGCGCTCTCTAGGGTGGGGCGTTTAATTGGTCAAGCCTTAATTTGTTCCTATCCTTTAATGGTTGGGTCCTAAGTGTATGCCACAGTGGGTGCGAGTAATAACTTCATCCACAGAGAACAATTGTCCCGGCCTTTCTTGGCTCTGCCTCACTTGAGTAAGTCTTGTCATTGGTGGGGCTGTATTTACTAGTACTAGTGTTTAGTTGTAGAGTACAGGGTCCAGGGTCTAACTTTAAATGGTATCCTATCTACCTCCCCCTCAAACTCCAGAAATATCTACTACTGTAGCAAGTATTCAAAGGGAACAACAACATAAGCATAACATGGGAGTACTCCCTCCGTTCCGGTTTATTAGGCCCGTGAGCAGCATAAGCATGTTTCTTTTTATAAGGCCTCGTCTTGGAAAGTTGCGTGCATGCATCCTTTTATTGGTTGCATGAGAAGTTATTGTTGTTAGTCCCATTGCTAGAAAATAAATACATCACATGCAAAAAAATTCATTGGTTGTATGTGAAAACTAGCATATGAGAGAGTGCATTGAGAATGGCACAAAGTGATTAATATGAGCAAATTACTATATACCTTGGTAGAAGAGAAATGGTCTTTGGGCCCAATAAACCGGAACGGAGGGAGTACTACTCTATTTTTTAGAGAGAGAGAGAACATGAACATGGATTTTATATTGAACTGCAAATGCTGGGCATGCTGATGAACATAGTAGCATAAGTAGCTTTTTCTTGTTTACAAAAGTGGAAATGCCTAAAGCAGATAGTACAGGTTCGACAGAGCAACCAGGATAGGCACAAGATATCAAAAGTAAATCGCATTTGCTCAACTTAAGAGTTGCAGCAGGTCTGCAAGTGGCATCGGCGAGGGAGCGTACCTAAGCAACAAGTGGCGAAGGTCATCTGTCCAAGTTTCGTACACCATGTCCGCGTCAGTTCAATTGAGTTCACAGGGGGAGGCACCTGCTATCAGTATCCCCTGCTGTTCCATGAGCTCAAAGTAGAAGACGACTTGACATTGCTGGCGACGGCACCACCACCACCACCACCACTGTTTGAAACAGGGCAATCACGGGACCAGTGACCAGCCTTCCCACACTTGAAACACCCATCAGATGAGGTCGCTGAACTTAATGTCCTCCCACTACCTTTGTCAGAGTAAGGATCCGAAGGTTGATTCGGGCAGTCCTTCGCCCAGTGGTTCTCTTGCCCACATTTGAAGCAGCCAGAAGAGCTCTTGCTCATGTTTTGGTTGGTGGAGGCTGCGCCAGCTTGATAATGCGATGAAGCACCTTGCAGCGGAGCAGCTGTCCTAGGCTGCTGTGGATCGTCACACCATTTGAAAAAGCCACAAGAGCTACCTCCCTGACAGATTTTGTCCCAGTCCATTACCAACACAAGTTGTCAGGAGTGATGCATAAATAAATATAGGAATGAAGAAAAGCGTAAAGGAAACAAGGAATATCATGGATTATTAAAACATAGGTGATGACATCCAAGCATCAGTTGCTATCCAGAAAGATGCAGATAGCAAAAATGCTCCACTACCACAAAAGGATCTTTCTGCGTATAGAAACTGCCATAATATCTCTTTAAGCAGATTTTGTTCACCAATAGATCATTTCGGGTAATTTTGAATCATCATAAGAATAAAATAAAGAGCTACATGGGCAACAAACACATGCTGTTATTGTTCGCTATATTATTATGTTGACACAAACAATAAGGAATAAGAATATATACTTAACAACCAATTGCATTGCATGGCAGTCTGTGGAAAAGAGTATTCCAGATACCATGCAAGATAACACGTCAGCCATGCATATCCGGTTAAATGATAGTGTGCCAATTTAAGATGTGGAAATAGTATTCCAGTTACCATGAAAGAGAACACGTCGGCCAGGCATATCCCATTAAATGACATCGTGCTAATTTAAGATGGTACAGAAAGCACTTCCTCTTGATCGAGAATAATGAGTTGAATCCAAAGTAACCTAGTTGCTCAGTTATAAGAGCAAACAGATAACAAGATATGAAGCGCATTAAAACTTGAATCTGTTCTGTTGCCAACTAGTAGATCGTAACTCATAACTGCACCCTGCAACTGTGACTATCACACTGTCAACATCTTCTATTTGAATAACATTGAATATGCGGATGGTATAATAGTCATGAATCATGACCACGAGATAAAGAGTTGTAAATACCCAAGTAACTATCCAAGTCAACAGAGCAACCTCAATCAGTAAGAATTGATACGGATGATATCTTCAGTAGGTGACATGCTTTGTGGCTTAGATAAAAGCATAACATTAAATCTCCAGCGTAACATGTATGTGCATAGTGTGGATACAGTAAAATATCAAGCAGCCAACCATGGAATCAAAGAAAAAAGTAAATTCAGGTTGGGCATAAAAATGTCCAGATGAATGAACCTGAGATGGGCAGCGATAAAACTGCCTCCCAACATTAGCTCCCGCCTTTGTAGTGAATATTAAACATGTTCCCGCACCACAGGAACACGGCATATTCACAATCGATGGATCTGACTGAAAGCTTGTATTGCTGCGAGCATTAGCAGGCCCTGGAGATGGAGCATCGCACCACTCAAAGAAGTTGCAACCTCCATTGTCCTAGTGGAAACAGAAAGAACATCAGCACAACAGATACGTTAAAATAGGAGAAGCAAAAGGATACAAGAAATAGCCTTCTTTCTTGACTATGGAATGAAATCTCCGGTTTGGGTTAACCTAATGTACTTGCAAAAGTGCATACATCTGCCAACCAAACAATACGTAGCCCTTTATTGATTTACACTTTCCAAGATTAAGTTAAAGATTTGCAACATGACTGAAGGAGCAGGGGAAAACATAAGAAATACCGGAGGTTGGATATGGACAAAGGCAGACAAACACTACACATGCCTGACTGCAGATTTGGCCAAAGGAAACTCAAGCAACAAGCTCACTTACGCATTTATCCAGCAATTTCTCAAGTATGATGTGCATCTAATGTTCCAACTCAACAGAAGTTTCATGCATGAGGCTTTCATTTGTAGCTTCTTTAGCATCAAGGTGGTGGCCTTAAACTTGTATTTTAGTTTACTTCTCGTTGATAGATTAACTAATTGATAACTTATTCTCAAGAGCAAAACAGACATAATATACTACAATCGGTAAAATGTCTTAGCTAACTGAATGCTGGAGTGTGGCACAGCAATGCCAGTGGAATTGCCTGAATACAACATAAGTGGCACATGTCAACCTAACACAGAGATGGGGGCTCAACCTAACACAGAGATGGGGGCTAACCAGACCGGATCCATTCATATATCACTTATTCCGTATCCCATTCCAAGGCCTTTTATCGTTCATTTCAATACAGTTTCAGAGGCAATACGACTCTGAATCACATAACATAAACGGACTAACTTCAAGATTAAGGAAATCAAAATGGATGTAATATTTGCTTCATTATTAGTCTGGTGGAGAAGATGCAGTTAAAGATATCAGAATACTGCCTATCTGCTGATATCCGAGACAAAAAAATTGGAGAGAGCAATGAAATACTTTAATGTAATGCTAGCATAACAGACAGTAGGATTTCAAAGCTACACAAATGCACAACATAAAAGAGGTTTGGCATCTACAAAAAAAATGCTTGTAAGGAACAACATAATAATATGTAACAAAAAAAGGTTAAAGAACAAATTACGTTTATAAACCTAGCTAAGAATAGGAACACATCCTATATAGTCCATTAAGCACCCATGCCAACCCTATTCACAGAGCACACACAAGTTAGTTGACTGCTGCTAAAGATTTCATCCTGCCAGGCCACTGAAACTGAATGGAACAGATCTACTAAAGCTTTTTACCATAGTCATACTGGTACTCAACAAAAAAAAAACACAGAAAAAAGTTCTTCTAAACAAAGCTACGGTGAACATCAAGTCAATCATCGCACCATACTACTAATTGAGAAACAGCAACCACCATTGCAAAACTAACTTGTCCAGATTCTATTAGAAGCACCTCACACCTCAGCAAGCCACACTGTTAGAGCGTACTATCTTTGATCAACTAGTATGGAGAAATTCTTGTGCAATATAATATGCATCTTGTGCAATACCAATATATAATATGCATCTTATGCAATATATAATATGCATCATAGTACAATTTTCTGTTGGATAATGGAATCTTCTACTACCCCCAGCCTCTGCATCATAATACCTAAAGCATGTATTTACTTCTAAGTAAACGGGAGCCAGGCTGGATGCAACATATTCAAAGTGGTGAACCTAGAAGACAATGGTACGAGAAGCAAACATTTTCCATGAACTATACTAGTAAGACTACAATAAAATACAGTTTCTAATCTCATTGGAATTGAACCATGGTAAAACTATCAGCTGTACTAATTGTGTGTGAGCATAGTTTTGCAACAAACATACAGAATGCATGCACATGTATTTGATTTTGCAAACATCTCCAGATGATCATTACAATTGGTTCAGATTCACTATCGACAGTTCTTGAGTTCTGCAGTACTTGAGTTGAGTGCATCCAAGTCACAAGACCTCATAGGCACATAGCATTGCAAGTAACAACTATCCAAATTACACAAGGTAAGGGTGGTGCGATTTAACACTGAGGGCTGATACTCACCCGCGTGGGGCACTTGTAGAACCTGCGACCGGGGTTTCTGGGCGTGCTGGAGGTGAGCACGAGGCAGATCCCAGCGCCGCAGGGGCACGCCTTCTCCTCCACCTCCCCGCCCGCATCAACATAGCCGCCAGCAGCACCACCGGTTCCGCCCCCTCCGCCGCCGCCACTTCCCGGCAAGGATTGGGGGCACTCTCTCGCCCAGTGGCTGGTGTCCCCGCACTTGAAGCACGCGCCCTTGACGATCTGTGCGCCGCCGGCAACGCCGCCAGAAGGGCCGAAGGCTGGGGCCATGGATCCGCCGGGCCGCTTGTGGGCGAGGGTTAGGGTTTCCTGCTGCTGCTTCCAGGCGGAGCTGTGGCTGCCCTTGAGCGCGGACAGGTAGGACCCCTCGGAGGCGGCTGGGGTCGGCGACGGGGAGGTGGAGAGTCGAGGGCGCTTGGAGGAGGCGGCCGCGGCGGCCTCCGCTGCCTCGGCGGCGAGGAGGAAGGCCTCGTCGTCGACGTCGTCCAGCAGCGACATGGTCGGGTCGAGGCGGGCGGTGTGGTTTGAGAATTTGGGGGAGGGTTTCGTGCGGGAATTTTTTGTGGCTTTTCTTTTTGCCGCGGAAGAGGAAGCGAAATGATACCGTGGAAAATGCTCTTCTCTTTCCGTGCGCCGTGGGCTGCGCCAGAAGTTGTTGACCTGGTGGTGGGCTGCATGCCTCACGTGATCCATATAGACCGTGGGCCGTCCTCGCATTTGTACCTGTCTTTTTTTTATCGGAATGGTATTTGTAGCTTTTGTGAACTTTAAAGCTTTATTTAATTCAGGGGAAAACCCTAAAAAAACTTATGATAAAATCAAGTGGTCGTTTGTTTACCATATACTAAAGATGAAAGGCTTTCTCGACGTTTGGTATGACTTGGTTATGCACACCATGGGGGGGGGGGGGGGGGGGTATATCTTGGGATCAAGGTGAATGATAACCCTGGACCTTACATTTGATTTATCTCCCCTCCTATTTGATCTTGTTTCTGATGTTTTGGATGTTATTTTAAACAAGGCTAGGGATAATAATTTTGTTAAATGGGTGCTAGTTGATATCATAGTTGGAGGTGTGAATATGTTGCGGTATGTAGATGGCACTATCTTTCTTTCGCAAGATGATTTGGAAGATGCTAAAAGATTTGAATTTATCTTATGGGATTTCGAGCAGATGTCTAGTTTGACTATCAATTTCCACAAATCTGAGACTTTTTTGGGAGGCCAATGATAAAATGAGAGAATATCAAGATAATTTTACTTATGAGGTGGGTGTATTGCCACTAAAATATTTGGTGATTCCTTTTTCCAAGGTGAGGATCAAGAACAAACACTGGGATCGTGTGTTGGGAAAGATTGAAAATAGATGTGGATGTTGGAAAGGAAGGATGCTTAACATGGTTGGTGGTACCACCTTAGCTCAAGCTTGCCTCACCAATATGCCTCTTTATATGATGTCATTTTCCCCCTTTCTGTTGGTGTGAGAAAATATTTACTTCGTTAGATCTAGGCTTGTGTGGAAAGCTGGTGAGGTAAAAACCAACATCTTGTTAATTGAAAGAGTGGTTGCCTTCCTAAAGATAAAGGGAGTATTGGGATTCTTAATCTTGATCTTATGAACCAAGCCTTTTAGCCAAGTGGTTTTGGAAACTAGAGATGAAAGAGGGATTACGACAAGAAGTCTTGCTTAATAAATATGTTGGAAATAAATGCATCTCAAGTTTTAAACCAAAATGCGGGGACTCTCAATTTTGGAAAAGCATTTTAAAAGCACAACACTTATTTTATGATAACTATAGGAAAGTAATTGGAAATGGTTGCAACACTATATTTTGGGAAGACTGGTGGTCAGATGACAAACCTCTGAAACGTGTCTACCCTAGATTTTTTAATCTTAGTTATAACAAGAACATCTCAGTTGATGAGGCCATGAAATAGGATGGAAGGGATTATATAATAGGACAACTTTGCGTGGAGAAACTCTTGAGTTGTGGATCGGTTTGAAAAATATATGTGATTATATTGAGCTTTCTGATTGCAAAGACGGGGTTACGTGTATGCTTTCTTCTGATGGGATATTTCCTGCTAACTTTTCATACATAAATTTTGTTCTAGATGCATGCGGTTTTCCTATCTAACTTTTGTGGAGATCAAAATATCCTTGCTAAAATCAAATTCTTTAACTGGCTTCTTGTCAAAAGAAGTATTCTCACTAAGGATAACCTGTTGAAAAAAGGGTGGAAAAGTTGTGATAAATATGTTCTCTATGGCAAACTGGAAAAATATTGATCATTTACTTTTCAATTTCTCTTCTCCTAAACTAATTTGGTGCCTTTTAAAATGTGCTTTAAATTTTAATTCCACAACTAATAGTTTATCTACCCGCTTTGAAGTGTGGCTTCATATGTTCCCTAAATCGGATAGAAACTTGGTGTTGGTGGGAGTTTTTGGTTTATTCTGGGCTATTGGAGAAGTAGAAATGATATTGTTTTGATAGAAAATGTAATGTTGTTCCTATGAGCATTGTTAGGCTGATAACTACTTGGATTGGAGATTGGGCATCCTTGCAAATAAAGGAAACAAAACGAAGGGTTCTGATGGTAGGGGCAAGGTTGTTGAATCACGTAGTAGGTGATGTATACAAGGCGTCACAAGGATGGAGGCCTGGGATGCTGAGGGTTTGTGGCTGAGTTTGTTTTCTTGATCTAAGAAGGTTATCTTCTGGCCTTCTTTTTCCTTTTATTTTGATAGCCCCAAGCTTAGAAGTACTTGTTCAGAACTGTTTAGTAGTTTGGTTGGATGGTTTCCTAAGTCCAATATGATCTTGCCTGGACCTGGTTAGTCATCGTGCTGCAGGTTTTCACCTTGCTATTATACCTAACTGCCCACTTTGTGTTGCTTAGATTAAGGTGTGGGCATAGTAGTTTATATTTCATGTTCTCTTGTTCTTGTAGTTATATACTCGTATGACTTCGTTAATGAAATCGGGAGGGGGAGAACCCCTTCTCCTGCTCAAAAAAATAACTAAGGTAATCCTTTTGAAGGTCACTTTTATCTTTTCTAGTAATGACAAGTGGCCTGATATATATGTGTCATTTATAATTACTTGGAATTTTTGCTTTTTTCATAGATTCTTTTCATCTTCTAGACCACATTTTTAAATTTTGATTTGTTTTCATTGTTGAATTTCTCACATCAAGACAGTTGAAACTAAATCCTAGGTTAATAGATTTTGATGTCTTGTTTTCGTGAAAAAAACGAATAGGTTAAAAACAGTAAAAAGAGAAATGAATCAATTGAAAACCCAAATAAACAAAACCGCGAAAGCACATTTCTTTCTCGTAGAGGAACAAATTTATTTCTTGTTGAGACACAAATTTACTTCTTGTGCAGGTATATATTTTACGTTTTATAGAGTCATAGATTTTTTTACAAAATGTGATATTCTCTTTTTGGGAAAGCATAGATTAACTTCGCGTGAAGACACATATTTACTTCTCGTAAAAGCATAGATTTTTTTACAAAATGTGTATTTTCCATTTTTTGAAAAAATAGATTATTTCTTGTTGAGGCGCATATTTATTTCTCGTGGTGGCATGAGTTTTGTTTACGTGGAGTCACGTATATTTTTCAGGAACAACTTTTTTGTCGTTGAGGCATATATTTGCTTCTCGTGAAGGCATATATTTTTCTTTTTGTGGAGTAAAATATTTCTCATGAATGATGTTTTTCCCTTTGTGTTGAGGCACAAATTTACTTCAATTGAAGGCATAAACTTTTCTTCTCGGAGTTACAGATATTCTATGAACCTTGTTTTTTTCCTTTGTCGTTCAGACACGAATTTGCTACTAGTGAAAGCACAACTTTTTTGAGAAATGATAACTTCCCCTTTTTGACAAGCATAGATTTACTTCTCATCGAGACACATATTTATTGTTTAAAAGCACATATAATTTTTTCAGTGAAATCCACCAAAATTAAAAAAACGCGAAAAGGAAAAAAAATAGAATCTCACGGATGCGTCTAGCGTGCGATACGTATTAGCGTCTGGGCGTGCGACTTGATAGACTTCTAGGGTCAAACAGTGACGTTTATAAAAGCCTGTGAAAAGGTACTGTTTAATTAGTTGCTTTCGCAATTCGTCGGTCGATCGGCATGAGCTTTCGATCGGTGCACTTTGGCACCACCCGATTGGACGAACTACAGTCGTTAGATTGATGTCTCGTTTTCCCCTTATGTCCCATTGCCCATGCGTTTCTTGTAAATTCAACATCCCAACAACTTTCTGCGCACAGGGCTTACATGCATCATTGTCGACCCCCACGATACAACACATGTGAGAGCATTATAGTTTATTGCCTTTGTCTCACAACTCATGAACATCACTGCATGCGGTCGTCGTCATGGTATCACCAGCACGCTGCTATCATTGTATCACATGTCACGACCGTGACAATACCATGTTGCTGACACCCGGCGATAGCTGCACCGACACTGTTGCATCATCAATGATTGGAGGGCCATGCAGCCTCAGCCTAACAACTCATCGCAAGTCGTGGCACCCATCTTTGCCGACCACAACATCACCAACATCGTCCTTCACTCGTAGTTTTGAACTTGCACCCATCACCAACATTTTGGTATATGGTTTTTTTCAGGGTTGTTGTTGTTGTCGTGGAGGATGTTGCTGATCTTTCTGATGCTCATTGGCTTCATAAGTGTTGGCGGGATCTTCACATTGTTCTTGGCAAGCTATGCCAGGTGCGTACTTACTTAGCCTTGTATGGATCCCCTCCTCGTGATATTCTTTTCGTGACACCCTTACTTGAGTTGCATATTATTTTGTTGGGCATGAAGAGCTTTCTATGTTTGAAAATGTTACTCTCCCCAGGCTTGGCGGTCACACCGTTGTCGTTAAATGATGCGAGGTCGATTGAGATTTCGCTTGCTCTTCATAATGTTGACGTTGTCGGGTATAGTGGGATCTTGCGCCGGATGGAGACGATGATGTGGTTGAACTTGAGCATTGCCTTGTCAAAGATTATGAGGAAGATGACTTGTGTTTAGCGAGTAACTCCACAATGTTGTCCATCTTGGTGTGGACCCTCATGATGATGTAGTTGAACTTGAGAAAGTCAAAGAAAGAACTCACCCTTCTAGCTACATCGAACACGCAGCTCGCCGACTGATAAAGAACTTTTTGATGATCGCTGAGCTCATGGACAGACCCTTCGCGTCACGCTTTAGCCAATGCCATCACGCTCCTCCACTGTGTCCGGTAGAGCCACAACCCCACCCTCCATCATGGCGTGGACATGTTAAACGCTTGAGACTGAGCCCGTCACAACGCATGAGGCCGAGCTGACTGACGATCGAGCAACACCAGAGTCGTCACACTGCCTCCACAACCACACATCCCCCTTCGGCGACGGTGCCTTGGTCGCCATCCGTCGCCCCTCCCCGTCCGCCACCCACAACCACATCCATGACTAGTTGGTCGCCACGTGCAGCCACAATCCCACTAGGATCACCCATACCTCGTCGCTGCTATGTGCCCTCGTCGTCACCTGACACTAGTGTTACAATTTCGTGTGAAAGGATGAGAGGAGATGGCCTTGTTCGATAGGGAAAAGGAAAGAGATGGGTTCGATTCGATCGGTCTTTTTTCTTTTGTTAACAACCAAGGGCAATTTGATCGATAGAAGAAAATACCACGACATATCAAATAGACATAAGTGTAACAATCTAACAAAATTGTGATGTAGAAAACAAAACGGGATTTAAGTGTTAAAAAGGAAAGAAAATTTTTCTGTCAAAAAATGACAGATTAAGAAAGTGTTAATTACTGTTTTGATACATAAATTTGTAGTGCGGGAACGATTTAATACATAATCTTGCAAAATGCTTCAACTGGGCCACTAAACTTGTTTAGCGGGTAGTTTAGCGGGTACAGTTAGAGCATTTTGCAAGATTATGTACTTCCTCCGTTTCTTTTTACTCCGCATATAAGATTTGGTCAAAGTCAAATTTAATAAAGTTTGACCGAGTTTTTATTTTAAAATAACAACATTTACAACATCAAAATTATACCATATAAAAATTAAAATCATGATGCTTTTAATAATATTGATTTTATATTATGGATGTTGATAGATTTTTCTATACAATTGGTCAAGCTTCAGCAAATTGGACTTTGACCAAATCTTATATGCGAAGTAAAAAAAACGAAGGGAGTATTAAATTATTTCCCCGCTGCAAGTTTATGTATCAAAACAGTAATTAACTCATTAAAAAAAAGCCACATAAAGAAGATTTTTTCAAGAAACAACGAGCTACTCTGTCAAGTCACCCTTCGAGAACAGTCGAAGGCGTACGTGGTGCCACCGACACACGCTCAGCGCCGCGACGCGTGTACGCTTCCCGGCTATTCGATTTACCCAGGGTGACCACCTGCGCCTCCATGCTCACCATGCGTGCACACGTACCCCCCTCGCAGTAGCCACCTGGCCTGCCAGATCCCGGCCTGCCGCCACGGTATAAATATCCACCGGCGTCACACTTCGCTGCACACCACGACTCACGAGCTGTCTGCATCCAAAGACCAAAGCTTTAGCCACAACACTTCAACTCGCAGTTCGATTCAGGAAGATGGAGTTCCAAGGGCAGCACGACAACCCCGCCAACCGCGTCGACGAGCACGGCAACCCGTTCCCGCTGGCCGGGCATGACGCCACCGGCGGCGTCGGGGGAGCACACGCCGCCGCTCCCGGCGCCGGCGGGCAGTTCCAGGCCCGCAGGGAGGAGCACAAGACCCGTGGGATCCTGCATCGCTCCGGCAGCTCCAGCTCCAGCTCGGTATATATGATTCCCTCTCGACTCGCATATTGGATACACATTTGCTTCTGAATGTTTGGATGTTAATTTCCGTGGCCGTGCACGTGTGCAGTCTTCAGAGGACGATGGCATGGGCGGGAGGAGGAAGAAGGGCATGAAGGAGAAGATCAAGGAGAAGCTCCCCGGCGGCCACAAGGACAACCAGCAGCACATGGCCACGGGAATGGGGACCGGAGGAGCCTACGGGCCGGGAGCTGGAACTGGTGGAGCCTACGGGCAGCAAGGGCACGCTGGAATGGCCGGCACCGGCACCGGCACCGGCGCCGGCGAGAAGAAGGGAATCATGGACAAGATCAAGGAGAAGCTGCCCGGACAGCACTGAGCCTCCGCCGCGCGGCTAGTTCCAGTTCCACTTTCGACGTGATGTTTGTTCAATAATAAGGAGAAGCTGAACGGAGATTTGTCTCTGATGATCTGATCGCGTTAGTGTCAGGGACACCTTTCTGTATACGGTGTGTGTGTGTGTTGCTTTTCTTACTCCGGGAGTACTTATGTATGCTCTGCCTTCGTGGAGGTTGCAAAAATAATCAGAACACAATTGTACTTTTTCTTACTAAATGGTCATGAATTCGTTTCAAATTTGCACGCGCGGAGCCTGAAGAGAGAAAGTCACCCCACAGATCGGCAAAAATGCTAAACGCACGGGTTAATACAGGGTATTATGGGAATATTCCCTCAACTAATATAATCGCCCCCTAATTTTAACCCGGGGTGGGGCCCCCACAGATCGGTGTGCTCGTTAAGCGCTGTGAATTTTAGCTCAGTGAATCAAGTGGTCCAAGTATGATCCCATGTACGCAAAACAAGGGAAATCCGATGCTGCTCATCAATCTTGATGTACTTGTGCTTTTAGTTTTTTTTTAACTTTAAAAAGTTTTATCTCTTAAATAAAAAATTCGTTCAAAATTTCGTTTTCACCATTAAATCCGTCGCGACGAGATCTTCGAAACAACACCCCATATTGGCATGTTTCGGCAACTTTTTTTCCGACCAAAAATTGCCATGCTATTCACACTGAAATTGCCATGCAGTTTGTACTAAAATTGCCATAATTTGTGTCATCTGTTTTTTCGCTAGATTTAAAGCTACCATTTTTTTTCAGATACTTTTCACTCATCGGCGAGCACCCCGGAGAGTTGTGTAGATTAAATATCCGCCGGTCGGCAGGGTGTGTGTGTGGGGGGGGGGGGTTAACGACCAGTGTACCCCAGACAGATGTCCGGCGGTCAAGAGGGGGGTGGGGTGACGGTGCGCGGTATGACGGGTTCTTGGAATACATATGCGTCGGGGAGATTCTCCGGCGCACCTCAACTGCGACGGCGAGGGATGAGAATGTGGTTGGGGGTGGAGCAGTTGTCGGTGTTCTGGTGTTGCGGTGACGGCGAATCTACCATTCGACGACGACAATTTGTAGTAATGCATCGAGGATCCTAGAGAGCTGTGACGACGACTCGTGAACCCCGAGAAGATATCCGACGTTGTGAGGGGTGGTTGATGTGCAACAACTCTTATTTGTAGTACATGGCAATTCTTATTTTGTTTGACATGACGATTTTTAGTAGAACATGGCAAAATCGCCATGGTTTCAATGTTGCAATAGGTTTTCAACCCAATAGGTTGGGATACATGGCAATTTCTATTTGCAGGACATGGTAATTTTATGCATAAGACATGGCAATTCTTATTCATCAGACATGGCAATTCTTATTCGTAGGACATGACAATTCTTATTCATCAGACATGGAAATTCTTATTCGTAGGACATGGCAATTCTTATTCGTAGGACATGGCAATTTTTATTCATCAGACATGGCAATTCTTATTCATAGGACATCGCAATTCTTATTCATCAGACATGGCAATTCTTATTAGTAAGACACGACAATTCTTATTCGTAGGACATGTCAATTCTTATTCATACGACATGGCAATTCTTAGTAGTAGGACATGACTATTCTTATTGATAAGACATGACAATTCTTAGTAGTAGGACATGGCAATTCTTAGTAGTAGGACATGTCTTTTTTTTTGTACGACATGACAATTCTTGTTCGTAGGACATGACAATTTCTTTTTCGTTTGAGAATGTAATTCTTTTTTTTGTGAGATTGCAATTCTTGTTTGTTGGATATGGCATTTTTTATTTTACGTGACGTAGCATTTGTTATATATGGGAGATGGTAATTCTTATTTGTACGAAATGTCAATTCTTATATTATGGAACGTGAGAATGGCAAATTTGTCATCGACAATGAAGGCGACAGCGGCAGCGAGCTACAATTATGGAGGCGACGACGGTGACGAGATACGACGATGACGACAACGGCAAGTTGCGGCGATAACGGCAAGCTACGGTGATGACGTCGGCTAGAAGTTACGGCGACAGTGTCGAGCTACGACGATGACGGCGAGCTGCGGAGACAACGACGAAAGCGGCAAGTCACGCGAGCTGCAGCGAGCGAGCGCGAGCTACATCGATGACAACGATGGTGGTGGCGAGCGACAACGGAGGCAAGCTACGGAGATAAGAGCGAGACGGCGACGGCGACGGCGGCAAGCTACGGCGATAACGGCGAGACGGCGACGACGACGACTGCAAGCGACGGCGACGACGGCGGTGAGCGACGGCGACGATGGCTGCAAGCGACGACGAGAGACGGCAAGCGACAGCGACGACGGCGGCGGCAAGCGACGGCGACGGCGACGGCTTGTGTGAGCTGGCAGCCGAGCTGCACACGCATGGCCGAAGCTGTACGTGCATGACGTTCGGGCTGTAGGTGCATTTCTACCGGACAAAATCGTTCGCACGCTTGGATGGATCCTACCGAACGAAAACGTTCGGTACCAGCTGCTTGGTTCTGACGTCAGGTGAATATCCACGTCCCAAAACAAATATGGTCAGCGGCATTGAACGGCAAGATTAAAACAAGGTACTGTAGTATATATGATTAGCACGATTTATATGATAATCCATTACACAAATTTTGCATCCATCCTAGTCCAAAGTGAAGAATAGATAGACTGGCACGAACACAAACAAGATAGAAAGGCCCAAAAAATAATAGAATCTGGTGCCAAAATAATGTATCTTTTGGCACATAAGAATCAAGAAGAGTACTTACATGGATCTTTAACTTCACAATAGATGGTGCTGCTCTCAGAATGGAAA
Organism: Bromus sterilis; assembly: GCA_950022295.1. Classification (NCBI taxonomy): domain Eukaryota; kingdom Viridiplantae; phylum Streptophyta; class Magnoliopsida; order Poales; family Poaceae; genus Bromus; species Bromus sterilis. The sequence goes on along the minus strand of OX465595.1, from coordinate 444,288,564 downwards.
CTACATGGGGAAGTTTGTTGGTATCTTCAGGTGTTATATTCACTAACAATTGTAAGCGCCTAAGATGGGAAAACAAGCATGTGCTATTCAACACAAGAGAACCAAGGTGATTAAGCAGATGATGTTACATAAATCTAAATCTAAAAAAACTTCAGTGGCATTGTAGAAACTAACCCCCAGTTGCGTGTTAAAAAATTGTAGAGTCAGATTTTGCACGCTTGGAATACTTTTGAGAACTGCATTGGCAGCCTCTTCAAAATCTGCCTTCATGAAACATAGATGTGCATTTTCCAACATCGAGTCTCGATTTATAACAATTGGAACAATGTATCCATGATATACAAATGTTTCCAGTTTCAAAACTAAAATTCTATCCTGGTTATCCTACACCATACAACTGTTAGGTGTCGAAGGTCTAACAAATATATCTATCCATACACTCTGCGCCATGGCGGCTAGGGTTCTCTCTCCCCTAGCCACAGGGCTAGGGTTCACCTTCCCCTAGCCGGGCTAGGGTACGCCTTCCCCTAGCCGCTGGGCTAGGCTTCTCCTTACCCTAGACGCGGACTAGGGTTCTCTTTCCCCTAGGCGATCTAGGGTTCCAACCTTCCTTCGCCTGTGTTGTAGCCGGAGTCTTCGTAAAACCTCGCTGGAGTAAAAATCTGAGCGAATTTTTGGTGAATCATCATCGATGTGGTTGTCTGACGGAATCAATGAAAGTCTTGGCGTGGAACTGTCGTGGCATGGCCAGTGATGCGGCAGTCCGAGCTCTCATGGAGATCCAGAAGCAATGGGGGGCAGATGTGGTGTTCCGGTCTGAGACACATCTGAACACAGTTAAGGCAGGGAAATTAAGAAAAAAGTTGAATATGGACGGCATGGAGGTTGTTGAAAGTATGGGGGCGAGTGGTGGTCTGTGCCTTTTCTGGAAACAACCAAATGTTGTGGAGGTTTTGAGTACATCAAAAAACTTCATTGACGTCCAGTTTGGGGCGGCTGATGAGGAGAAGTGGAGGATGACAGGGTTTTATGGTGAACCGAGATGGGAGGACAAGCACCTATCATGGGGGTATCTTAGGGACCTCCACGCTCAGTCGTCCTTGCCATGGTGTGTCATGGGAGACTTTAACGAAATTCCGTTCTCCCATGAGAAGGAGGGTGGTGCAGCCAGGCCTGCCCGAATGATGCAAACTTTCAGGGACACCTTGGTTGATTGTGAACTGGATGATATGGGTTATTCTGGGGACCTATTCACTTGGAGAAGAAGAGCGATCAGAGAAAGATTGGATATGGGTGTGTGCAATACCCAATTCCGAGGGCTTTTCCCCGCAGCAAAAATTTCTACCTCTGGACATACAAAATTTGATCACCGGCCATTGATCCTTGACATGGAAGGTGACCAGATCCCTTTTCAACCTAGGCCTCCGAGGAACTTGTTTGAGGCCAGATGGCTGCTAGAGGGGGAGATGGAGGAAAGATTCACAGCAGCTTGGGAACGTACCCCTAGTACGGCCCGGTTCGCTGATCGACTAGCCTCTATAAATTGGGAACTGCATATGTGGGATCAAGACACGCTGAAATCTCCACAGAAAAAACTGAAACAACTAAAGGAGGAGTTGGAAGGGTTGCGATTGGGCCCACTCACTGATGAGTCGGCAGATCGGCAACGACAAGTTTTGATCGAAATAGAGGAAAATCTGGAGAAGGAAGCTCGGTGCAACGCAGCCGAGCCAATTGGTTGAAATTCGGTGATAGAAATACAAGCTTCTTTAATAACTTTGCCGGTGGTGCCGACACCAAAACCGGCGATGGGGTCGTCACCATCAGCGTATCAGATGCGGTCATTGCAGCAGGGGAAGTTGCGGCAGGCGAAGCCGGGTTGGAGCGGCGCGGTGGAGACGGGGCAATCGGGTCAACCGGTTGCGTTCCTCCACCACCAGGAGCCACCCGGTCCGCTGCGCCCTTGAGAGTTTGGGAGGCAAGGGTGGAAGAAGAGGTCTTCGAAGTCGCCGCAAGACGGGCCTTCTTGGCAGCGCGCTCGGCGTCCTTGGAGGAGTGATGAGCGGGTACCGGCCGCTTGTGGACGGCAACAGCAGAAGCAGCGGGCGAGATGACGGGTCTGGCACGGACGGGAATGTCGGTGTCAACGTCATCAAGCCCAATCGGCTCCCTGAAAGAAGAAAGGGAGAAGAGTCAGTAGAAGCAAAGATAGTGAAGTAGGAGGCATAAAGATAAAAGCATACCCGATTGTCCTGGGTGCGCCAGTGGGAATTCGGCAGCGAAGCGGAGCGACGTTCAGCGGCGCCTGGACGGTCGGCTTCCGAGTTGTCGTCTCTTGGACTTGCTTGCCCTTGCTGGCAATCGGCTTAGCCTTGGCAACCTGGCTGGGAGCCACACCAGAGGAAGAGCCGGCGGCCGAGGTGCGCTTGGCTGGCACCTTTGGAGGCTTGGCTCGAGGAGCTGCATCGGAACCATCACCCTTTGAGACACTATCATCATCACTCCATTCAGCCAAAAATTGCTCAAGGGAAGGGTCAGGCGTACCCCCTTGAGCTGGCGGCCGAGTGCTAGTCTTCGGAGGGTGGGCGCGCTCGGCGTCATCATCATCGGCATCCATGGGGTCGGAGGACTCTCCGGAAGACTCGTCATCGTCTTCATCATCCCCACTGGACTCGGCGGAAGGAGTCTCGCCGTTATACTTGAGGTCGGTGGGGTCCTCTTCCGTGCGATCAGGGGCATACACGCCAGCTTCCTGGCAGTCTTCCATGAGGTTGGACTGAATAAAGTGCTGAGAAGGAGGTATAAGCAATCAGAGCAATCGGAAGAGAAAGCAATCGGAAGAGCATGCAATCGGAAGAAAAAGTAATCGGAGCATACCACAGGCGGCTTTCGCTGGCGAATGAGATAATCAAGCCCGAAGCGGAAGGGGTCAGGCAATGCGCTAGATGTGATGGCCTTCACTCGGGCGCAAAGATCTTCTGTCTTCACCCGCCACGTGCAGAGCCGAGTGGGATCTCGAGGTCCCGACACGTCGCAGAGGCGGTGCACTCGGTGCTGCAGGGGAAGAATCCGAGCGTGAAGCCAAGCAGCTACCAAGTCGGTTGGGAGGAGTCCCTCCTGCTCCAGCTGGGTGACCCTGGCAGCCTGGGCATCGACATCGCAATCTCCGACACCGTACTTCAGCGACCATTGATGCTTCTCAACCGGCCGGGCGAGAGAGAACTCGGGCAGGTTGAGGAGATCGGGGCCGTTGTCAGGTGATTTGACGTAGAAGAACGAGGTCTGCCAATTCTTGCAGGATTGGCCGATCTCGGGGCTCGTGTATTTTCACTTGCCGGCTGCGACAAGGCAACTGCCGCAGTCGGTCATGTCAGTCGGATACGTTGGCTTGCCGCCTTCGATGGTGGCGGCCACCACAGCACCCGTCCGAGCATTGTGAGCTCGGAGGTTCAAGAAGCGCTTCCAAAGGGCGACGCTTGGACGGCAGCCGAGGTACCCTTCACAGAGCATCACGAACCCGGAAAGAATCATGATGAAATTAGCTGCGAGATGGTGGGGTTGCAGTCGGTGGAAGTCAAGAAATCCGCGGAAGAAGGCGCTAGCGGGAAGGCCGAATCCACGCTCGAAGTGAGCGAGGAACACGACCCTCTCGCCAGCGCGTGCGCTGGGCACGACGTCGGCCCTGCCAGGGATGCGCCACTCGATTTCCGCAGGCATTTTCTGGGCGTGGATCAGAGACTCGACGGCGGCGGCGGTGGCCTGAGAGCCCTTCCAGCACCCGCGGCTCGCCTGCGACACATCTCGTCGCGGCGCCATGGTCTTCGCAGGCGAGGAGCAGAGAAGAGAAAAGAGGGAGGCGGAGCACGAGAGCAGAGGCGCAGAGTGGCCGCGGCGGCGGCGGAAGCAGCGGAGAGCACGAGCCCATGGCCGGAGCAAGCGCAAGATGCAGAGGCCGGCGGCAGGAAGATTCGCGTGGAGTGGCGATGGCGCAGAGGAGAGAAGGCTGGAGGTCGAAGGAGGTGTTTGGGAGAAGGAAGAGGCGAAGCCCCCCCCCCCCCCCGGTGGCTTATATGGGCGGCGGGGGAGGGGAGTGGGATGATCCTGTGACTGTGTGTCCCGGTGTGGCCTAGGGCACAGGGAGGCCAACCGGCAGACCAGCGCAAAGGATCCCGGCGCAAAAGGCGAGGCGTGCGACGTGGGGGTCAGGCCCTGCAGTTATGTCACGTCGCGCGTGGGTCGTGGGTCCCAGTTCATTGATCACGTCGCGGGCGAATCGGAGGTAACCGTTGGAGGGAAATCGGCGAAAGATATCTTTCTCAAAAAGTGAAGACATAAATCGAGGGGGAACCAAGTCCAAACCGGATGGAAATTCGTTCAGCCGAGTGTGATCTCCGAGTCGGCCGACGAACTCGGAATGACGCACTCGAAAAGGCCATAGCAGTCGGAGAACGTCAAGGCAGAGATTAAAAAACTGCAAAGGCCCCTCGGTCAAGTGACCGTGGGACCTTTACAGCTTTAGGGGCTACTGTCGGGGGATTGGTACCCGGGTAGGCTGACCCAAGCGGAAGCAAGCTTTCAAGACAAGGATGGACCAATTGGGCTGTAGCTGCGCCGAGCTGGGCAGAGGTACGGCCGATTGCTCCAAGGCAATCGACCATACCAAATGCCAGCAGTCGGCCCAGGCGCAATCGGTCCACCCTTCCTTCACCAAAGACGATCATCCGATTGGTCCGCAGCTGGACCGAGGCCGATTCCTAGAAGGCCGATTGCCCAGAGCAATCGACCCTACCAGGAACCACCTGTCGGTCCAGGCGCAATCGGAGCAACCTACCACCCAGTCGGGGATATGATTACGAGGTCATAAATACCATATCCCGAGATATCCGGGTGGCAGGAAGGCCAGGTCACGTCGAGGATTTGCTGGAGATACGGTGTCGACCTCCCCGCCGATTCCGCGGACAGGCCGACAAGACCGCTCCCCCTAGCTCCACTGTTCACTCCTAGGTTCTACGAGGTAGCAGCATGGGCCGCCGCTCGTAGGCTCCGGGTCATCCGAAGAGGAGCAGTCGGTGGGCCCAGGCCGATTAGAGGATGACGGCTGGGCCCATTCGGCAATGAAGTTACCATAGTACCCTGGACTCACACTATAAGAGCCAGGGTACCCCTCCTGCGCGAGGGACGCTACACCTTAGATCTCATTAACTCACTTCCCCCTCAGTTAATTTACTGCTTGTAGTCACTCCTCAGGGAAGCAGGAGAGGACCTTGCCCATGGCGGCGGTGTTCTCCTTCCCCTGAGAAGATAGAAGAGCAGTTATTGTAGCCCCTTCATTGATATACAAGAGACAAGCAGGAGTAGGGGTGTTATCTCTCCGGAGAGCCCTGAACCTGGGTACATCGTGGTGTCTTCACCGTGCTTGTGCCCAACCCGATTCCGGCACCATCGACATTCTCTCCCTCGTGTCTTCCCCTCACTTTAGCCATCCTCATGGCATCTGCCGTCACATATCGACGACAACAATGGTGGGGGAAGTGAGGAGTAGAGGTGGTGGGCTAGGGGGTGGCGGCGGGGGTATTCGGAAGTCGCCCTGAAGCGGCCCAGAAGGAAGTTTTGGTTGGAGGTTTCACGATCGAGAATCAATTAAACTTTTGTATGAGTATATAAGAAACATGTTAGGCAAGTAAGGTTGAAAATGCTCTAAGACCAATCTGATAATACAGGGCAATGCAGTGGCTTAATTTTTCTTTTCGATTATTTCCTTCATTTATTTAACGTGCACCACAGCTCAAGTTCATTCCACTTCGAATTCGAATCATGCGCTTCAGATTTTGGGCATGAGCCGAGGAGGAGGGCAAACTCGTAAAACTTCGCAAAGGCGCCCGTCCCAGTTCACTGTCCCCAAAGCAACGTCTGACTGAGCGCAGAGAGGCGGAGAGGGTCACGCGGAGGGCAGCAATGTAAAATCACAAGGAGCGATAAGATCGAGAGCGGTAGTAGTAGCAGTGGCATCCACCTGTGCCGTGGTCGAATCTATACCATCTCCTACCTTTCTCCCACCTCTCTGCTTCTATCCCCGCCCTTTCCCCAACAGAACCCTGTCTAAACCCCCAAATTCATCCCAGGATCACTTTATTCCTCGCTCCGATCCACCCCCCAGCAGCCGAGAGACGGAACCCCCTCTCCGAATCCAGAGCTTCGTCTCGGGTTGCGAGGTAGTATCGGGTTGGGGGAGGTGCCTTTGCTTGTTTGGCCCGTTTCTTGGAGTGTGAGCTAGCTCACTTGAGCAGCAGATCTTGGCGCTGAACCCCAGCAAAAACCCCACCCAAGTCTGTTCTCGGTCATTCGTCGCTGATTTTGGCAAGTATCCAAGGGGAGTTTGGAGAAATTTCTTGGGCCTGTGTTTTCCCCAAATTGGAAGAGCCCTTTTGTGAGTTCTTGGGGGTGTTTCTTGGATGAGATTTGTGGTGAAATCTCCTCAGTAGCGCTGGTGGAGATGGGGATGTCTTCTGCGGACTCCCTCGCCGCCCGCCGGAGCCCCCGAGTTGGGTCTCTCGCTCCCCGGCCCAAGCGCGTCTGCGTCTTCTTCGTGGATGCCGACGCCACCGAATCGGAGTCCTCGGGGGACGAAGAGGTTAAGCGCGGCAAGGGCCGCTTTCGGCAGATCATCGACATCAACGTGAAGGCCTCCTCTGAACCATCTCCGGCACCGTGGATGCCACGGAGACGGCTTCTGGCGCGGCGGCGGGTGGCCAAGGCCGGCGACCGTCGGCGGTTCCGTGGCGTGCGGCAGCGGCCGTGGGGAAGGTATGCCGCGGAGATCCGCGACCCGAGCCTGCAGAAGCGACTGTGGCTGGGTACTTTCGACACCGCCGAGGAGGCCGCCGCCGTGTACGACGACGCCGCCCTGCGCCTCAAGGGATCCTACGCCGTCACCAACTTCACGTCCAGCTCCAGCTCAGACTCCGGGTCCGGCGCGTCCACCAAGCCCCGCTCCCCGCCGCAGGCCAAGCTCCTTCCTACCTCGGAAACGGCAGCGGAGGCCCCCGCGACCATCTCCCCCTCCGCGCCGGCATCGGACCCCGACGGCGGCGACGACGACGCGGACTCGTTCGACCCGTTCGCGTCGCTGAGCTCGGTCCTCCGTGGCGCGGCCGGCGAGGCGGTGCGGCCAATGGACCTGCTGTACGGCGAGCTCTGCGACCTGGCCTCGGCCACTCCGCCGCCGTCGAAGGCGGTGACGGAGTTTGACTGGCAGCTGCCGTGGTGGGAGAGCGAAGACTTCGTGATGATGCCGGCGGCGAGCGCCGTGAGCGTGAAATGACGGCCCAGCCCTGCCCTCCGCGCCGTTTCGCGCCCTGGAGGCGGGAGATGCGTGCGTTCCAGTAGCAGTGTACTGTTACCCCGTTATAACTTCGTTTATTAATTAGATCTGGTAGTACGTAGTACTGCCGTGCTAGTGAATGGTGTTCTTTGTTGTTTGTGGTAGTAAGTCAGGTTGGGTGCGTGAGCCGCCTTTACTCCCCTCCCCCGGCGTGGAAACGGAGCAGTGTAGTCGCGTCGCAGCCGACAGTGGGCCGCTTGTTAATTCAGTAAAAACTGTAATTGGTGTCGTTAGTGATGGTGATGTGATTGTCGTAACAAAGTTGTTTATCCAGCAAGTGGGGATTTGTGGCAAGGGTTTTACCGAGACTGGCCTCGTGATTTTGCCGGCACATCTTGGCTCCAAATCCTTCTTACCCAAGTGGGAGTGTGATTTTGACTGGGATCCAGTAGTAGCAAACGAATGTTTTATTTACTTTTCTTTTCCAAGTGTGTAGGGCCATGGATTACGAGAGGCCAATTCGACAAAAGTTGCGAGGATCATAGCCACCGTGTCGCCGTCGATGGTCTTGGTGGCCACGTTTCTTGGCATCGGTCGACTTTTCAAACCGGATATTTGGTGCTTACGAGCGCTTGGGTGCGCCACGAGGCGGCGTATCTGCCGTTATTCGGGCGGCTCGCTCGGTGAGGGGGCGGTGGTGGGGACCATGGACGGGGTGGATTTGGCGGGAATTCGCCGGGTGTGTGACGCCTTTCGCGCCATTTCTTGCCCACGTGGTCGAGATGACGGTAGTGCCCCTGTCCTATCCGCGAGGAGAAGCGCTCTGCCGGGAGAGTCCCGGTCAGCTGGATAACCCCAGTAAACCTTTTTTAACGTACGTACGCCATTAACGGTGTTTTCCTGGAAGCTCTGTTTTTTCGCGTTGCTATAAGAGCATGGTTAATAGTAGAGCCAAGTGCTGGCTATAAGCCATGTTATAGTCTATCTTATAGACGGTATGTATAATTGTTAGCTATAAAAATGTACTATTTTTATTACATATGACTCACATTTCACTCTCACAAACTGCCTAAGAACACGTGATAGAGCTGGCTATTAGCTAAGAGTTCGCTTACCTTCTCTCTCATCCACATAAGTAAAAACATATTATTTTATCTGTTATAGCCTGCGGACTCACCCTTATTTGTACTTGCTCTAAGTCTAATGATCTGCGTTGGTTGACTGATTGAAATTTCGGCTGGTCGGACTCAGACAGCAAAATACCAATACCGTTGTAGTAAAAAAAGTAGTTTGTTGTTGCAATACAAAATATTTCCTGCTATCGGTTGCATGATAAAAATAGGTGTATATTATATTTATCATTAATTGGTGGTAGCAAAAATTGTGACAACTAGGGCATTGATAAAAAAAATCTTGGCTGTGAGTCGAGGATGGACGTGCAACCGAGAAACAAAAATAGTCGACCCTTCTTACAAGTTAAGGGTGAGCATGCAAACTGGGTAAAAAAAAAGGAATCAAGGTTCCTAGTAGTCGATTTCTAGTTGGATGGAAGAAATTCAAGGTTGCCAGTTGTGAGTCCGGCGGGTGACTTGCAACTCGGGGCCAAAATTAAATCGAGGTTCCCAGTTGCTAGTGGAAGGAGGTCTGGAAACTAAGGAAAACATGAAAACTAATAATGAGTTGAGCCCGGTTTCAAGTCGAGGGTTCACTTGCAACTAAGACAATGGGAAAAGAGAAAAATGAGTCGAGGCCAGTTGCAAGTTGAAGGTAGACTGCAACTGGGGTATCGATAAAAAACAAAAAAAATTGGTTGCGAGTCGAGGATAGGCATGCAACTGAAGAAAAAAAAAACCCGGTCGAGCCTTGCTACCAGATGCAGATGGACATGCAAATTAGAAGCGGAAAAATGATTGAGGTCCCTCTTGCGAGCCATTGGTTCACTTGTAGTTGGGTGGGAAAAGTCAAGGTCCTCAGTTGCGAGTCGGTGGGTGACTTGCAACTAGTGCGAAAATGAAATTGTTGTCCCTAGTTTCAAGTTGAAAGTGGACTTGGAATTGAGGCAAAAAAACAAATATGAGTCGAGGCCCGTTGCGAGCTCAGGGTTCACTTGGATTTGAAGGTGACAAAAGATTGAAATTTTTTGGGTCGGGCCTGGTTGCCAGTCTAGGATGGACTTGCAACTTGGGTCATTGATAAAAATAAAAAATCTTGATTGCGAGACGAGGGTGAACTTGCAATTGAAACAAAAAAAAATAAAAAAAAACTTGTCGAGTTCAACTACTAGTTGAGGGTGCACTTGCAAAATGGGTGCAAAATAATGAATGAAGTTGCGAATAAGTGGGTGACATGCAACTAGATGCGAAAATGAATCGAGGTTCCTAGTTAGTAGTCGAAGGTGAACTCAGAACTAGGGAAAATGAAAAAAAAATAAGTTGATCCCAGTGGCGAGTCGAGGGTTCTTTTGCAACCGAGAAAAAAAGGGGCATAGGCCAGTTGAAAGTCGAAGGTGGACTGCAACTGGGGCATTAATAAAAACAAATCTTGGTTGTGAGTCGAGGATGGACGTGCATCTGAGAAAAAAAAGCGCCGAGCCTTGCTACAAGTTGAGGGTGGACATGAAAATTGAGTGTGGAAAAATGAATCAAGGTCCCAATCGTGGAGCCTGTTGTTGACTTGTAGTTGATTGTAAAAAAATAATGCTGGCAACTGCGAGTTGTGGGTGATACACATTGGACGCGAAAATGAAAATCAAGGTCCCAAGTTGAAAGTGGATTTGGAATTAAGAAAAAATAAAATAAAATAAACATGGATTAAACTCGGTTGCGAATCGAGGGTTCACTTGCAACTAAGGGCGACAGAAAAATTAAGAGAAACATGTCAAGCCTTGTTGCTAAGTCAAAGATGGACTTGCAACTCGAGACATCTATAAAAATCAAATTGAGTGTAACAGAGTTATATGTTATATATAGTCTACGTGTAAAGGATTATAAGGTCGCTTATATGCGTAAGTACATGTGTAAATTGAGTGTACCGTTTTGACATTTTTGAAACTTTAAATACTTTTTTATTTTATACGAACTTCATGAAGACCAGTCACTAAATCGCTTTTTTGTACAAACTACTAGCCTCATATATGATTTACTTTAAAGTCCACCACACTAAAAATAAATAATCAGATTTAAATGGCAAATTTTGTTGTATAGCAAAAAACAAATGTAACATCAACGTACATATGTGTTTTCTTTATTATTATGACCAGTGCTATCAACGTTCTTGGATGTGAGTACGATCTGAGTTTTAATTTTGGACGTGAGCGACAAATTGATATATACACATACATCATCGCATACACATAAGTATTTCAAACATACAAATATTTTCTCACCAGTTAAATAAAAAATAGCACACATGTGTACGTGCACACTATAGTAAATGCATTTCACCGAACCAATTTATTTTCTTCAATTAGCTAAGTGCATGTTTTGATTATATTAGACTGCATGAAAATACATATTTTGTTTTGTTAATTATGTAAAAATAAAAGACTTATAAATATGTAATCTATCGCTAAATAAATATTATGGTGTATGTCAAAAACTAACATATCAAGGTTGATACTGAAGTTGTGTTTTATATTCAGAAGGTATTAGCGTGCTTTATTTTTATTTTTTCTGATGCCCCGTTTCTATATAATATATAAATCTACAGAAATAACAAAGAAGAGTTCTTGGTGGCGTGGTGGTTAGCTCGTGGAAACTAAAAAGCTGGAGGCCAGAGTTTGAACCGTATGGTTTGTTCTTTTCTATTTTTGTTTAAATAGACCGACAAGTGGGTTCCAGCAGGCCCATATATTATAGAGGTGTTTCCTGTAAAATATATTATAACAAGGTGTTTTCTGAAAAATATATCATGCCACATGGCTTTGTTTTATTCGGTTTGGGTTTTTTTGCACCTGAACTGCAAGTCGTTGAATGGTGGAGTATCATTTTACAACATTATGGACCAAACTGTTGTGATTAATTAAATCACGTAATTAGGAAATCTTCACTTGTACTAACCGCCTAGCGGTTCCTCCTCGTACCGACGCAGCCCCTAGCGAACAGACGCCCCGTCTGCGGCAACAGACGCATCTTCCCCTCGCAAGTCGGTTCATCTATGTATATAATGTAAATTTCTTCGCAAGATCAATACAAGGAATCACTTCATTCTTTTACACGTTATCAACAACTTTTGCTCTGCCGAGAGAGATCACCGAGGAGGAATAACAAGAAAGGTAAGAAAGATGGCAAGGAAAAACCTCCAGTTCATCGCCTCCACCCTTGTTCGCCTCCTTGGACAGGAAATTCGGCGATCGGCTAGACGCCGTGGTCGCCGTGGTCGCCGTGGACGCCATGGTCCTGCCGCTGCAATGGAAGAGGAGGGCCTAGGGAACCCCCCAGGGGCCGCCCATCACACCTATCAGGCGCCTCCCCCTCCGCCGCCGGCAGCCGCCGCCCCGCCCATGGACTGGATCTTCAATGGCCCTGCACCACCACTTTTTGCCGAGGAAGATGGCTTCGATGCCGGACTGTTCCCGCCACCTCCACCACCGCCGGGGATCCCCTTCAACAATGGCATGGACATGGACATTGACATGGACGTGGCCTTCTGCCCCGCACACGGGTACAGACCATGCCCTGCCCGTGACGGAGCGGCCTACGATCCCATGCCCGAGTATGAGCCGGTCTATCCGGCTCCGGCCTCTCCACCACCAGTTGAAGAGGAAGAGGAGCCCGAGGAGCCCGCCGTCTTCCCGGACCTCCCGACGCCGACGCCCGCCGCCGAAGACGAGCTCTTCGCCCCTCCAGGCTTCGAACCGGTGGCCATGGAGTGGGAGGTGACGCCGACCGCGGAGGAAGAACAGTGGCTCGCCACCGGCGTGAAGCAGGAGCCTGTGGAGGCCGCCGGCGCCCTCCTCGACCTCAACACCGCACCGGTCATGCAGATCGAGGGGGCGCGCCGCATCCTTCGCCGTTTCGCGGCGGCGCTGGAGAGGCACCGCCCCGGGCTTCGCTCGGGCGCCTGGGCCCCGGCCGGCCTCAACCTCCCCGGCTACACCGCGGAGGAGGGCGGCTCCTCCTAGGGCTCGCCGGCGCCGGGCGGGGGGCTTCTGCCGTGACGGAATCGAAGGGAGAGGAGGAGTGACGGAGAGGCAGGGGAAGCAACGCCGGCGCCTCTGTTCCTCTCGCCTCTTCTTATCCGCTCGCCAAAAGCGGTGGCTGGCCTGGGCCTGGGCCGAAAGGCCAAGTGGGCAAGATCCCCACTAATAATAAAATAATAATAATAATAATAATAATACATGTACATAGGCTAATTTGCAGAAAAAATGCATTAGTCCAACTATCTATACTATTTAGTAGTATTTGTCAAGTTTTAGTCATGTATATATTTGTATTTTATCATGTAGATCCAACTACTAGTGCTTTAATAAGTACTCGTCATGTGTAGATCCTATATATATATATGTGTATTTAAGGTTGTACCCGATTGTATTATATATTGATCATTTAGAAAATACTATATATATGAATTATATGTTCAATGTGTTTGCACTTTGCAATCCCTATAACATATACACATGGTACAACATTTTATTTTGCAATGGAGATCCTTATCAATTCATCATCAATTAAGTCCGAAAATGCCTAAGAAAGCACACTATTGACTTAATTCAAATTAAAATTGATAGGCAAAAAGGCATTGATCATCTCAAATTTATATATGGGATCACAAGGTAATGTGGCATCTACCGCGCAATACGCAGATTATCCACAACTACTATAAGGTCTACATATTGTCAAAATTGACATCATGACTACCTTCACAGTGCTCTTCCATATATTTCAATCACATCATAACATAAGGTACTAAGACCAAGGCATCTACTGACCATAGTCAGATTATGTTTCTTAGTACTGCGAGATATACCTCATAATTGATGCAATTATCTCCAAAGTGTTATCAAAGATGATTTGAGATCAACATTCAAGCCTTCAATTGGAAACACAACTTTGCAAAAAAAAATTTATTACAACATGACCATGATGATTTTAATTTACATACAAGTAAATTAATCAAAACTCTGGTTCACATTCATGTAGGACAAAATGACCGTCAAAGAATTCGAAGAACCAGCGCTTGACGGACACAACTATCCTACATGGGCTATGGATGTAAAAGTTAGTCTTTCATCCCGTGGTGTTGCAGCTGCACTCATATCACCTGAGGATCTTCCGCAGGGAGTTGCGCAACTAAATGAGCAACAAAAATATGGTGCCTTATACATTATAAGGAACCATATTCATCTAGATTTGAAGTCTGAGTACTTAATGGGGGAATCTCCAAGCAATATGTGGCTATGTCTCAAAACTCGATATGAACAACAAAAGGCAGTTATACTACCTGAAGCTAGTCATGAGTGGACCCATTTAAGACTCCAGGATTTCAAATCCGTTGGAGCCTATAATCACGCGGTTCATAAGATTTGTTCAAAGTTGCGCTTTTGTGAAAAGGAACCTTCAGAAGGAGACAAGATAGAAAAGACTCTGTCAACCATGCTCCCAGCTGATAGGATCCTACAGCAACAGTATCGTGCAAGCAAATACACCGTTTATTCTGAACTTATCCATATGCTCCTTCAGGCCGAGAAACATGATGAACTTCTTTTAAAGAATAATCATCAACGCCCAGTTGGGTCTGCCCCTCTACCTACATGCAAATTTTCAGAAAAACACTAAGTTCAATGGCTTTTCCAAAGGCCAAAACAAGAACTTTAAGGGCAAAAGCAACAGCAACAAGAAGAACATGCCACACAATTCAGACAGGGGAAAGGGCATTGCAAAGAACAAGTTTGACAAAACTAAACTTTGCCAGAAATGTGGATGCTTCAAGCATATCACCAAAAAATGCCGCACCCCAAGCCATCTGGTTAACCTCTACCTGCAATCCATGGTACGTAACAGACCTGCCCAAGGAGCAAGATATGAAGCCCACTTCAATCTTCAACCTGATAACAACATGGAAGCTGGCTGTTCGCAAGATGTTCAAGGAACACCAAGTAACACCAAGGAATTCCATCTACCGCAGGACTCCATGGACACAGAGAATATGATGATCGAATACACCAACGATGTGTTCGGAGACTTTGACTAGTCAATCAAACTCCTTTAGATAATATATTTGTTTAACATCCATTAGATTGTTGTAATAATAATAATAATGAAAAAAAAACATATTGGTATTTGTTGTTGTCTTCATCATACTATATTGTAATATCACAAAATATATTGTATCATCACTTTGATATCAATAAAATTGTATGTATTCTATATATCCAATAAAGTATTTTCATTAACTGAAACTTCTACATTTTAATATATAGATTTCTACGGGTGTCAATCCAAATGGAGGAGGAAATGAGCCTTGTGGACAGTGGTACCACAAACTCTATACTTAGGGAAATAAAATATTTTCAAACTCTCAAAAAGTTAAATGGAGATATTTTAACAATCGCTGGACGCGATGCAGTAATTATTGGCTCAGGACGTGCCATATTTACACTTCCCATGGGTACAAAAATTGTAATTGAGGATGCTTTATTGTATCCTGATTCAACTCGTACCCTCATAAGTTATAGAGATATCCGCAAAAATGGTTTCCACATTGAAACCCATGAAGACAACAAAGAGGAATATCTTCTCTTTACCAAAGACAACGGATATGGCAAACAAATATTTGAGAAAATTCCCTCTTTATCATCAGGATTGTACTACACATACATCAAACCCGTAGCACATGTTGCGTATAAGGTAATTTTTCAGAATGTTAATGCATTCCAAACTTGGCATGATCGCCTTGGTCATCCCGGTATAGGGATGATGAGAAAAATTATCTGCAATTCCAATGGTCATGACTTAAATGAAGCCAAATTCCCACAATCTTCGGATTTTATATGCACTGCATGTGCTACTGGGAAACTCATTTTAAGACCCTCTTATCTTAAAATTCAAGCAGAACCACTCCAATTCCTTGAACGAATTCAAGGCGATATTTGTGGCCCTATCCAACCATTGTCTGGACCTTTTAGGTATTTCATGGTTCTAATTGACGCATCTACAAGATGGTCCCACGTGTGTTTATTATCCACACGAAACCATGCATTTGCTAAAATAATGAGACAAGTTATAAAACTACAAGCTCATTATCCTGAGAATCGAATTAAATCAATTCGAATGGACAATGCTGCTGAATTTTCCTCACATGCCTTCAATGATTATTGTATTGCTCTAGGAATCGAAGTTCAACACTCTGTCCCATATGTCCACACTCAAAATGGATTGGCTGAATCTCTAATTAAGAGAATTAAGCTCATTGCACGACCCTTACTAATGAATTGCAACTTACCAACTTCATGTTGGGGTCACACAGTTTTACACGCTGCTGACTTAATTCAATTGCGACCAACTGCATATCACAGCACTTCCCCTCTTCAATTAGTACGTGGAAATCTACCAAACATTTCCCATCTGCGTAAATTCGGATGCGCCACATATGTGCCAATCTCACCACCGCAGCGTACATCCATGGGCCCACACAGGAAATTGGGGATCTATGTGGGGTACAAATCTCCGTCGATAATCAAGTACCTTGAACCCCTCACAAGGGATCTATTCACAGCCCGTCACGCTGATTGCATCTTTAATGAGGACCATTTCCCGGCATTAGGGGGAGACATCATGTACCAAAAAGAATGCCCGGAAACCAATTGGAATGCCCAAGACATTTCCTCCTCTGATCCACGTACTCAAGAAACTAAACTTCAAGTTCGGAAAATAATTGATTTGCAACACATTGCAAATAACCTGCCTGATTCATTTACTGACTATAAAGGTGTTACGAAATCCTACAATCCTGCCAAAAATGCCCCTGAAAGAGTGGAGGTACCAACAAAAACCACTCAACCCCTTGTTCAAAAGAAGAGGGGGAGAAGCACGGCCATTGAACAGGATTCAACTTCTCGCAAGCAACAAAGGAAACAGAGGAAGAAACCCTCTGAAACGGTAAATGTAAATCAACCTAGTGTTGATAATCATCAAACGGGTAATGAACACCCGGTGGAAGGACAACCTCCACAACCCAACTCAGTTGTGCACTCAATGACTGGGACATCGGAAAACCCTAACTCAATCGTATTGGGAAATCACGAACAGTCAACAAGGGTGAATGAAATATCCACAAACTATATAGATTCTGGAGAATCTTACGACCGTAAGTCTACATTTGTCGACATATATTTCTCAACTACAGTTGCAAACAACCTTCTAAATGATCATGATCCAAAGACCATGGCAGAGTGTGAGAAACGCTCCGACTGGCCTAAATGGAAGGATGCAATCCAAGTAGAATTAGCCTCGCTCAAGAAACGAAAGGTATTTACTGAAGCAATACCTGCACCTCCCAAAATTTTCCCTGTGGGATTCAAATGGATCTTCGTCCGTAAGAGGAACGAAAACAACGAGGTGGTGAGATATAAAGCAAGGCTTGTAGCCCAAGGTTTCACGCAGAGACCTGGCATTGATTTCAATGAAACATATTCTCCGGTAATGAGTGGTATTACATTCCGATATCTTATTTCTATGGCAGTACAAAATCGTCTATCTATGCAGTTGATGGACGTGGTGACCGCATACCTTTACGGCTCACTTGATTCGGACATATACATGAAGGTTCCTGATGGAATCCAGATTCCGAATCCAAACGCAATGCGCAACACATATTGTGTAAAACTAAAGAAGTCTTTATACGGCTTAAAACAATCGGGTCGCATGTGGTACAACCGACTTAGTGAGTTTCTTTTGGAAAAAGGATACTCCAATAATGATGATTGCCCATGTGTTTTTATCAAAAAATCCGCAGCTGGATTTTGCATTATTTCAGTATATGTTGATGATCTTAACATCATTGGAAATAAACAAGATATTGATGAAGCACGCAATCACCTAAAGACGGAATTTGAGATGAAGGATTTGGGTAAAACCAAATTTTGCTTGGGACTACAACTCGAGCACCTTCCCTCAGGTATATTGGTTCATCAAACCGCCTATATCCAGAAAATATTGGAGAAATTCAATATGGACAAATCCTATCCTTTCAAAACCCCTATGGTAGTTCGATCTCTAGACGTAGGGAAAGATCAATTTAGACCAAGGGATGATGGAGAAGAGATATTAGGACCTGAAACTCCATATCTCAGTGCTGTTGGAGCGCTCATGTATCTTGCAAATTGCACCAGGCCTGATATTGCATTTGCGGTGAACTTACTAGCTAGACATAGCGCAACTCCAACTAAACGCCATTGGGCGGGAGTCAAGAATATCTTTCGATATCTCCAAGGCACAAAGGATCTTGGCCAATTCTTTCAATTTCAGAGAAATCTGGACATTGATATGATTGGATATACTGATGCTGGCTACTTATCTGACCCCCACAATGCCAGATCACAAACCGGTTTTGTGTTCCTACACGGTGGGACAGCCATTTCATGGAAGTCTTCCAAACAGACTCTAGTGTCTACATCCACCAATCATTCTGAAATAATCGCACTATATGAGGCCTCACGTGAATGTGTATGGCTTCGCAGAATGATAAACCACATACAACAGTCGTGTGGTAAAGGTTCTATCGAATCACCTACTATTATCTATGAAGATAATACAGCCTGTGTTGCTCAAATGCAAACAGGATACATCAAGAGCAATATCACTAAGCATATTGCTCCTAAGTTGATTTTTCCCCATGAACTTCAGAAAAGCGGGGAAATAAACATCTTGCAAGTTAAATCATGCGAGAATCTTGCTGATTTATTTACCAAGTCTCTACCAAATTCTACATTCCAGAAATATGTTCATGGAATCGGTATGCGAAGACTTAGGGACTTGCAAGTATCAGGGGGAGTCTCATCTTGAGACACATTTACTCATAACATCACATTGTTCTGTTTTCTCTTTGTGATTAATGTTTCAGGTCCTCTTCAAGATTTTAATGAAGAACCATTGAGGAAGAATTTATCAGAGATAATGGCACTACCCGGATGATTGTGAGATGATACTACATAGTCAAGCGTAGATTAGGGGGAGTGTTGTGATTAATTAAATCACGTAATTAGGAAATCTTCACTTGTACTAACCGCCTAGCGGTTCCTCCTCGTACCGACGCAGCCCCTAGCGAACAGACGCCCCGTCTGCGGCAACAGACGCATCGTCCCCTCGCAAGTCGGTTCATCTATGTATATAATGTAAATTTCTTCGCAAGATCAATACAAGGAATCACTTCATTCTTTTACACAAACCTTTACAAGCTTATAGACCTCTGGTGCCATTACCTCGTTTATCGAGTGCACCTCATAAAAGGCTGCTGACTAATTTGCTACCAGGCCTTCATTGCAAAAGAATAAAAAAAAATTAGCAGCCCACGACACAAAAGAGAAAGCAAAGCCCATCCAAATGAACGCAAACATAGGCCGCCCAAAGACAAAGACACGCTGGAGATTAACGTTTTACACGAATCTGGCAGCAATTAATCGTGTGGTCAAAAACTTAGATGTAACATCCTTAAATCTCAAGATGCTACTTAGCAAATCCGTTGTATATTTACACTTGTTGGTTGAAATATTTGGTCAAACATGATTGTGTGTACACATCGGTGAACACTATTGTTAACCCTGAATTTTCTTTTACATAATCATTCTTTCAACCGAGGAGTGTTGACGTGCCGTTTTCATAATCAGTGAAGATACACAAGTACGTCATGTACTAACTCACAATGCATCGGTAGATTTCAGCAATGCAACATGTTCAACCTGATTTTGATACCCTATTGATACTCACAAAAATAACGATGATATATGATATCCTCGCTACCAAGACAAGCGTTGTTAATAAAGAAGATATAAAATGCTTTGGTGATCTAATTATCTTCCAGGAGAGGTTTGGTTTCATCGATGCCACCCCATTTTCGCACACGGCTTGAAGCTAGTGCAGCCTACAATTGTGAACTATGATGTGAGCAAAGATGGAAAGCTCAAGAATCTCCATATAAATAACAAAAAATATTACATACAATATGTTTGAAACCATAATAAGAAAGAACAAAGTCATAGGACATATGATATGTGGTTATTGAAGATTGGACTGGTTTTATGACATCTGTTTCTATTTTCAGAGTCGTTAGATTGGTGCCTATTGAGCAGTTAATTAACTATTATAAGGATGAGCTAACAATCTCCAGTTGACTCTTTTAAAATAACATGGTAGAAACTGGAAGGACGATGGAAATTTGTACCTCTGCTTTCCAATCTGTTCTCAACACTATGAAAAGTAAAATTAGTGTCTGAAGTGCAATCCCGCAAAGCATGCCAGCCCAAATGCCCTGATATTAGAACGAGTGTCACAAATTAATAAGTGATGTCGCAAAATCATACTCTAAATATTCTTTATTCATTATTTGGCAATTTAAAGTAGTTCAAATAACATAATGAATTACCCCAACTCCATAGTTGAACTTGTAGCCGAGAAGATAGCCGAAGGGCAATCCGAAAATGTAGTAGCAGCCTAGGTTGATGTATGCAACAAGGCCTTGCCATCCTCCTCCAATAGCAACCCCTGAACCATTAACAGATTACTGTCACCAACTTCAGGGATGAGGTTAAGGTGACATATGTTGTAACTGTGAGAGGAAGAACCATACCTGAAACCACAGGCTGCACGCTGTTGAGCACCATGGTCAAGCCAAGCAGTCCTGCAATCTTGGAGACGGCATGCTGGAGCTCCAAATCACTAGTGTAGATGACGGCGAAGTTATCTCTGAAGATCAACACGAGGGCCATGCATAGCAGCCCAATGAGCAGCGACTCGGCGATGACAACGATGACGGCGTGCATCGCTGCCCTTGGACGGCCAGAGCCCAGCTCATTGGAGACTCGCACACTGACAACGTAAATAGGTCAGCGGTAACAGTTTAGAAACTAAAATTTGACAGTTGTCGACCGACGAATCGATTTAGTTCAGTCGTCGAAGAAATTCCTGAACAAAACAGTTTAACCTGACCTGATGGCAGCATTTAGGCCAATGAAGATCATGCACTCCCACCCGTTTATATTCATGCTGAAGAAACACAAGTAAAATCAGTATTCTGAAAGAAAAAAACTTATATAATTCAGTTAGTTGAGTATGTTGCAAGGTTGTAACTTTGGTAATAAGTACCAGACGCCAAGCGAGTCTACGGCAATCTGTGCATCCTGGAGGTCGCCGGTGAGGACGGTGATCATGCCCATGTACCAAATCTCAAGGCAGAGCATGACGGCGGACTCGAGTGACAGCTTGACGAACGCCCACATGTCGTTGAACGCCGCCATGGACCAGCCCCTCCAGCCGTCCTTGCACCAGCCGATGACATAGGCCGACTGGCCCAGAGCGATGGCCCAAAGCGAGAGGTCGTAGGCGGCGGCGGCGCCCGGGGAGCCCCATTCGAGGACGATAACGAAGAGGTAGGTGAGCGCGACGTGGAAGCAGAGGCCGGCGACGCCGATCCAGGCGAGCACGAGGACCTTGCTCTGCGCCTGGAGGAACTTGGCGGTGGGGAAGTTGACGGCGAAGGAGAACGCGCCGGGGAGGATGTAGAGTGCGAAGCGGCCGGCCTCGCGCGCGAGGACGGCATCCTGGCCGACGGCGAGGAGGAGCGGCTCGGCAAAGACGTAGAAGGGCACCATGAGGAGCGCGGCGGCGACCAGAATGATCCAGGAGCGCTGCAGGTAAACGCCGAGCATGGCCACCTGGCCGGCGCCGAACGCCTGCCCGCACAGCGTCTCCAGAGCGCTCCCCATGCCGAGCTGCATGCTCGCGCATATAGTTAGCATCAGAAAATACTCTTTAATGGTGTATGAGCGGCCGAGCATGCATATAGTTGCTAGGTACCAAGAATCCCAGGGAGAAGGTGGCGAAGACGGAGAGGCCGATGGAGGCGGCGGCGAGCGGCATGTTGCCGAGGTGTCCGACGAAGATGGTGGTGACGGAGCCGACGGCGTACGAGCTGAGCGTGGCGATGGCGATGGGCGTGCCGATGCCCCAGAGGAGCTTGGACTCGTCCCACACCATGCGCGCAGCCTCCCGCACGGTGCTCACCGCCGCCGCGTCGTGGTCGCCGCCGGAACCCATCGCCCCCTCCCTCGGCCGGCTCGTCCTCTGCTTCCGGGTCAATGATTTGCGCCGGCCCTCTGGGTAAAGCGTGACATTACTCCTAGCATCTACCCGCGCGTGCAGTTATGAGCCAATCAACTGCGGGGCTTATTTTCTTTTGAAGACAGTGACGCGGGTCACATGTATATATATTCCACAAATTAGTTGACTTTCATTTGTATATCGTATGCAAATGGAAATCAATTAATTTAAACGGAGGGAGTACTCAATTATCTGCACGCACATCCTGCTTCTACAAGCACTTTTGAAACATTGATTTTGAATCTGGGAGTTTCAAAATTTAACGAAGTTACCACGGATGTCTCACTATATTAGTTTTTGATGGATGAAGATTTTTGATTCAAGACTCGTTAAATCAAGACTAGTATCTCGAAGGTATTTATAAATATAAGGTATACGTTTATGCATTTGTAGGGATAAATGTATGTACCACTCTCTTCATTTATGAGTAATCGTACTTGAACGTTTATCCTAGGTTAAAGATTAAAATTTTGATGAACTATATAAAAGAGTGTTTACATATATGATAGTGAACTGATATATTCTGAAAGCATATTTCAAAACGTATCTAGCGATACTAATTTAGTAGTACCATAAATAGTGCTTTTTTATATATAAAATCGGTTAGAAATTTAATTTTTTAACTTAATATAAAGTTAAAAGTACGTATATTCGTAAACGGAGTTCGTATCTTCGTCGCTTGATACGAAGTCGAGAGTAATCCTCTTTTTCTTCAAAAATAAATAAAACGCATCCATCAGCGAGCTCTGATGATAGTGCACGACTCGTTTAATTAGCTGTTTTCCGTCAGCTCAACACCGAACTAATATGGTCTGCAGTGAGTTATGGCTGCTACGTATCTGTCAGACCATCTGTCAAGCGACATGCGGTTAAGAGTGACGATCAAGGAAAAAAAATCTCTGGGAACGGGCCTCACTCTTCCACTCGTGAGGCCCTTCGTGAGATTGCGACACGTGAGCTAATCTAATCAATCTCAAAGATCCTTCTAACCACCTCGTCTAGGTAGCTTTAGATAATGAACTGTCAAACCGGATATTCAGGAAACGATTGTGGCTGCGTGTTGTTGAACGAGGGAACATGGCGTCAGGAGAATATCCGTCGTCGGCAGCCGCCTCCACTGTCCGCCGGCAAACTGGCGCAGCCACAGACCTACTGTCAATTCCCACCCGTCGTGAAGGTATGGCAGGAGCCGATACCTCCGATGAGTACAACGTTGCTGTCGACGGCGGCGGCACGCGGCCCGTTTCTTCGTTCGTCGTTCACTCATCCGACGATCACGCTGACATGGAGAACTCACAGCCGCTGGCTGATGAAATAATACCGTCGAGCTCGACTGTTTTCACTTTGAAATATTCAGCTACAATGACCACTGCCAATGAGGTACCAAACTGATCCGTGTATTGTTGAAAAAAAAACATGGTTTACTTGCAGCTATTCAGTTTATATATATCTGAATGCAGGAGCATAATATGTGTAAGACGACGATCCCATCTAGCTCGACTGTTTCCGCATTAAAAGCTTCAGCTACAATAGCAACCAGGAACAAGGTACCAAACGGGTACCAAACTGAACCGTGTAGTTTTTGCCAAAAATCATGATTTATTTGCAGCTATTTAGTTTACACAATTTCACTGCACGTGCATGATACTAGTTCTGAATCAACAATTGTTCCTAAAGTTGGAATGGTTTTCAAGTCAGAAGAGGATGCATACGAATTCTACAACGAGTATGTTGGTAATATTGGTTTTAGCATCCGAAAGAACCACACAAAGTTGAGACCTGACAAATCAGTTTATCAGAAGCATATAGTTTGTAGTAATGAAGGGGAAAGAGGCACTCATTCAAAACATGACACGGTGAAACAAAATGCTGCCACAAGGTCTGGTTGTGATGCCCGTATTCAGTTCAGTATTGCTCGTGATGGTGTATGGACGGTGCAGAAGGTTGTACTTGAGCATAATCATTATCTCGCAAGTCCTAATAAGAAACACATGTTGCGGTCACAACGTCGTTTGGTAGAGTCTGATAAAGTTCTGATTGGTAATATGAGGGGAGCTGGATTGAAGCCTGCCGAAGTGTACAGTGGTATGGAGGACCTAATCATGTACCTTTCTTGCGGGTGGATTGCAATAACCATATCGGTCGTGAGCGCAAGAAGTATTTGGAAGTTAATGATGCTCAAACACTGCTAGAATTTTTGAAAAACAAACAGTTAGAAGATCCTTCCTTTTTTTATGCCATACAACTAGATGAGGAGGATTGCCGGATAGCAAATTTCTTTTGGGCAGATGGTCAATCTATCATGGACTATGCTTGCTTTGGTGATGCTATGTCATTTGACACCACTTTCCAGACAAATAAATTTGAAATGCCTTTTGCACCACTTCTTGGTACTAACCATCATAAACAGACCATTCTGTTTGGAGTTGCGCTACTATTTGATGAAACCGCCGACTCATTTTTATGGCTCTTCAACACATTTTTAACTGCAATGTCTGGCAAGCGACCTGCTTCAATTTTCACAGATCAGTGTGCAGCTATAGGGAAGGCAATTAGCATTGTTTTTCCAAGCACAAAACATCTTCATTGTCTTTGGCACATTTATCAAAATGCCGCTAAACATCTGAGCCATGTAATTTCAAACCATCCTCGGTTTCTTGCTGATTTTAAGAGAGTTGTATACCTTGAAAGCTCAGTGGTATACTTTGAGCAGAAGTGGCAAGAATTGTTGATTGCTTATGACCTTGTGGATAACACATGGATACAGACTCTATATGGTTTGCGTGATAAGTGGGCTTCCGTGTACCGCAATGATTCATTTTCTGCAGACATGACCTCAACTCAAAGGAGCGAAGGTATGAACAATGTGTTCAAGAAGCAATTTCGCAAGAAGCTATGCCTTTCGGAGCTCTTGGAACAATATGAGAAGTGTTCTTCTAGTCTTCGTGAAAATGAACTAGATGCAGATTTTAAGTCACGGAAGAGTAACCCTGGTACTTACATAAGGAATTTACCTTTGTTGAAAACTGCAGCCGAGTCATATACAAGGAAGCTTTATACTGATTTTGAAGAGGAGTTCAAAAAGCAACATCTTGTCAAGTGCGAATTAATTTCTGAAGTGGGAACAGTCAAAACTTACAAGGTGATGGGTGCGGTATATGAGGTTGAAGCACTAGTTGTCTTTGATTATGAGAATTTGACCATATCATGTTCTTGTAGAAGATACGAATCCAAAGGTATGCACTGGTTGTTTTTAGTTATTTTTTGGTTTATAAATATGGTATAAACAAGTGTTTTATGATGCCATAGGTCTATTGTGCAAACACGCACTCCGAGTATTCAACATCAATGAGGTTTTCACTTTGCCACCGCAATATATACTACACAGATGGACAAAGTATGCAAAAAGAGGATATTCTTCGAATAATGAAGGAAGTACGAAAGAAACGTTACAAACACGTGCTGCACGCATTTCTCGGAAAGCAACCTCTATTGCACTGAAGTGCTCTATTTCAGAAGAACTTTTTGAAGAATTGGAGAAAGCTATAGATATGCTAGATATAGAAGTTGATGAATCAATAAGCAAAATAAGACATGCCAAGCCTCAGACCGTTCATATAAATTCCAATGATTCGGGTGAAGACGTAACAAATCGAAACATAACATTTAAAGCTCCTCAAGTGATAAAGGGTCCAATGGAAAAAAGAGCAAAATCTGCACTTGAAAAGAAAGGACCAAAGAAGCCAAAGGCTGGAACAAAGAAAGGTAATGCAGCCCCATGGTTATTATTTTTGTCTCTCCTAATTGCACATATTGTAGAGTTTGCATTTTTTACATGGTTCACCAACTGTAGGTGCTGGAAACAAAGTACAAGCAAATGATGTTGTTGGAGAAGGTCATCAACAATTTACTGTATGACAAATTATGTGCTTGGTTTAATATCTTTCATTTCATATATTTGTACCAAAAATTTCTGATTTTATACACTTGTATGACACAGGGATCTAATGAGCCAATTACAAGAACTAATATTGCAATGCCACGGTTCACAAATAATATGTTTTATGGAGCAAGTCCTCAACAATTTATTTGTAAGACATGTTTCTCGTGTTTTTTATATTTCTTATTAAATATGAATTTGATACAAAAATTCTAAACAGTTCCACTACATTTATATGACACAGGGACCTTTTGGGGGAAGCACAAGAACTGATATGTCAATGCCACATTTCGGAAATAATATGTTCCATGCTGAAGGTTTCCAACAATTTACCGTAAGATTGATTACCACACAATTTTTTATATTTCTCATGTAATATAGTTTGAAGACAAAAATTCTGAACATCTACAATACATTTTCATGTCACAGGGATCTTTTGGGGAAAGCTCAAGTTTTCATACTACAGTACCACAGTTCACAAATGATACTTTTCACAGGGATACTTCGACCATGTTTGGTCCATTCATCCAAGGAGGATATACAGAACTTCTACTTCAAACTGATCGAGCTTCAGATGTGCCGCACATTTCGAGAAGATTGGATTTTGATGCAATGAATCCTGAAGGAAGGAAGGAGTAGGCATAGAAGTAGTACCTTGTATTATATTTTCTAGTCGGGAGTGACCTACATATATATGGAGTTAGTTTCAGATCAGAAATACATGTATTGGATAATGTGAATGAGGATATTCTTTTACCAATTTCATCATTCGTAATGTTCCTGTCATACCTCAGATAGTTTTATGTTAATTTCATCACTGGTTATTATTTTTGTCTCTCCTGATTGCATAAACAGTCGAGTTTGCATTGTTGACATGATTCATGACTACTAATGCTTTTTCTCATAAAAGGATTAAACACAACAGCCAAACACATTCATCAACTTAATATGACAACGACATAGGGGACGAGAATGACTAACTTCAGGGGGAAAATTTACATAAATGCACATTCATTCATCAACTCAATATATACAGGAACTCCATTCATTTACACAATACTTTTGCTACACTTGTGCTACATAGAAGCTACTGGTACATTTTTGGAATATCTGAACATTTGTAACATAGTTCAGAAAGTGGTAGCTGTTCCTCCTCAGCCATATCTTCCACTTGAAAAAAGGAGAAAGCAAAGTGACCTAACAGAAGTTTTATCAATCCCTCGGCTTCAGAGACGTCTTTACACTAAAAAACTTCTCTTGTTGGAGCCCATTATTCTACACTTCTCTAGTTAGAACATTGCACGTAGCAGTCTCATGAGCACATTTGCAATTGAACCTTGCTAGCTGAATGTTAGCAACTCTGAAATTTCTAAACAAGATCAGAACTGCCTGCATAACACAACACCAAATTCAGTAAAAAATATACTAGTAAAAAATTGGGAAAGAATCAGCAGAACCGGGCGCACGCCGGCGCCGTACCTTCATCGACAAACAGCGGACCTCGGTGGGGCGGCTCGCGACTAGCAGGCGGCGGGGCGACTCACGAGTAGCAGGTGGCGGGGCGACTCGCTAGCAGAAGGCGGCGGCGACAAATAGAGCAATGGACGGGACCATCGCTTCGACGAGATGCAGGGAGAGGCTCGCTGGCAAGCAGAAAATCGGCCGCGAGGACGCGGATGCTCGCCGGCACCGGCGCCGGCGCTTCCGCGAGATGCAACTGGAGCAGGTAGCCTCGTTTTTCCTGGTTTGAGGTGGTTAACGGGAGCTTTGAGATTGGTGATTTGAGATGATGTGTCGCAATCGTAGAAAGGGTCGTAAGAGGGAGATGCTGCGGCCCGTTCCCAGAGAATTTTCTTCCGACGATCAAATACATTAGTTATTTCCTTCTCCGATGATAATAGGCTATTTTATTACTTTGTCAATCTCAAGAAAGATGCATGCATACGACCACCAACAAGCAAGGTGATTAACCTCTCACTACTGCTCACCCTTCTTGTAAGAATCCCTGAAGTATGATATTGTATCAATATGTATGCCATGTGAACAATTTAGAATGGGTTGCTTTGGATGTAATTGACATCCATGAGTGTGTCATTACTTTATTTTGTGTGTAATCGAGATCTTTCCTTGAGAGACGGTGAGGACGTGCAAGTAACACAGTAACTATTTACAGTAAACTAATACAGCACCCCACAAAAAAAAAGTAAACCAATACAGTAATTAGCTAGGAAGCTAGTTGGATAGAAATATGCACTGTACTTTCCTTGAGATCTGCAAGCTACGTCTAGCTTATTGTTCACCTTGGGGCAGACACGAAGTAAGAATATTTATCAGAACCATTTGTCGGCATGAAGCTTGTTAAATGGTGTGCAGGCAGGCAGTGGCGGAGCCAAGGGGCATCACATGGTTGATTTGCTCCCCGTACTGTTGTGAGTGATACGGTTTTTGAATTTTTTTGCTCCAACAGGTACTCCTTGTCATTCATATTTACTTATACTAGATGACCCGTTGCGCCCATGGCGCAAAGGGCCTGAGCAAACCAAGTTTTGAAAGCTTAGGAGCTGGTTTTTTTTGTAATGCAAGTATATGTAAATGGAATTGCTGACATATCCTTTAGACGTTGGTACTCATAACCTATATTTTGATTTGCGTCATGTATTTGTTGCTTAATAAATAGCAGCGTATATAGCAAACAGAAGACACATGAATGTAGTGTTTTTATTACTTTTCTAAAAAATTTACAAAAACTATCAGTAGACACAACAGAATAATACAACCAACCATACAAGCAAGAAACTATCATCATCACTATCACACCAACATATTACACAACACAACAGAATAATCAAGCACCAACATATTTGTTTCACTGGTATTCATCATTAAATAAACTAGATGATGCCCCGCGCCTTGCTGCGGGAATTGGTTGCTCTATATTTCAACAAAATTTAATTATGTAAATTTTAAATATTTAGATTAATAACAAAAAAGGGGGCAGCCCGGTGCATGTAGCTCCCGTTTGCGCAGGGTCCGGGAAAGGGTCCGACCACTTTGGGTCTACTGTACGCAGTCTTTCCCTACATTTCTGCAAGAGGCTGTTTCGAGGACTTGAACCCGTGACCTCATGGTCACAAGGCAGCAGCTTTACCACTGCGCCAAGGCTCCCCTTCTATTTAGATTAATAACAAACGAACCCAAAAAAAATTAAAAGCATACAAGCATATTTGATTATGTTTAGTTATTGCTTTTTTAATATAAGTATAATAACAGAGTGAAAAATATTGTTCCATGCACGGTCGTATGTTGGGGTGGTCCTTATCCTATCCGTAATTGTGTGGTGATGTGGCATGCTTGTATGTTGAGATAAATAAGTTAATGGGGATCACGGGAATTGGTCGTCTAATATTTCAACAAAATTTAATTACGTGAATTTTAATTATTTAGATTAATAACAAATGGATCAAAAATTTAAAAACTCATACAACTTACTATATTTAATTGTGTATATTTATAAATTATTTTTTGAATATAAGTATAGTAAGGGAATGAAAAATATGTTTTCCATGCATGCATGGTTGCATGTGGTGGTGGGTCTTGTCTCAAGCATGGTTGCATGTTGAGGTGGACCATCCCAATCATAATTGTGTGGTGATGTGGCATACTTGCATGTTGAGATAGAGAAGATAGTGGGGATGATCTATTATAGTATTATAGATAAGTTCAGACCTCAAAACTACAACCACAAGTTAACAATGTCACAAATTTAAACATCTATAGTCCATGATCCATCAGACCATGCATCCGTTATTATAGAGCATCCCAAGCTTGATTTTTCTTTGTTCTTCCGGTTACGGCTGCGTAGGAAGCACTGATCTTGCTGAAGACATTGTGCTGGTAGCTAGCCTACAACTGCAGGAAAAAGAAAAAAACATAAGCTATTTGACTGAATTACAGTTACAGGTGCAGATAGTTGATTCATAATTGATAAGAAAAAACTAAGTTATAATATGTGTGAGTTGCTTTGCGGAAGAGAGAAATTGGCATTCCTAATAAGCATAGATACACTGTCAGACAAGTACTACATCACAATATGAAAGAGTCCACAAAAAACATAATAGATAGGAGCTTATAGGGATCAGGTAGACACATAGCAAACAATTCAAATGACCATAGCAAGAAGCAGGAGCAGCATGTTTAAGCAACAGGCAAGCAGCAGCAACAATAGCAAGGGCATGGGGAACAAGGGAGCCAGCAGCAGCTTAACCCAAATATCGATACAACATCAAGGGCATGGTCGATATTACCTGCTCCAGCGTGGTTGCCTTCGGGAGGAGAGGCTGCAGCACTTGGGAGACGATGGCGGTCGAGTCCAGGCGGCACCGCAGCGGCGACAACTCCATATGGCATCTATGTCAAGGATACAGAGCTACCATTAGATGATGATCTATATGAGAGAGACTGGGCATTCGTGCGGCAAAGGGCGAGGACGTTGGCGGTGGCACGACGATCTGCTTGGCCTCGTCGTCTGTCTCTGGCCCATGAGCTGAGGGGTAAGGATGACGGTGATGGAGACAGCCATCCTCAACCTCTACTCCTCTGCAGGCATCTGCCGAGGTGGGGGCTCGAACAGGGTGTCAGGGTAGGTTCCTTTGCTACGCTCACCGCAAAAGTCGTTCCTGCTCTTCTATCACAACATTGCCACCTCCTACCCCTTGATCTCGACCCCCTCTCCTCTTCTCCCTTGCACCGCTACCTTGCCTCATCTCCCTTGCAATGCCATATCGGCCGCCTCTCCTCTCCTCCCTTGCGTTGTGATTACAGATATGTATTATCTTCACTTATCTGCACTTCCAAAAGGAAAAACATAAAAACCATTCCACAAAGCTGCATTCCTTCCAGGAAATATGGACAGTTGCATACTCAGTATGAATGCCAATTAGGCGACAGTAGGCAAAATATAAACTCCAGATATAATATAATTTAGCTCAAATAAGCAAATGTAGGACACGCAAGCATTTATATATAGCACCCAGTAGGCAAAATATAAATTTTAAATAGCACCATGCATAATAGTTTGTAAGGCAGAAATTCTCGCTGTAGTTATAAGGCTTTCTGAGTCCATATTGAGCTACAAGTATGTACAGTTCAAATAAGAAAAACCAAGCAATCAATTAGGCGTGTAACCTGTAAAGATACTTTATAAAATAGAAGTAATATAAGAGAAACCTCCCCTTGCCCCTACATCTGAAAGATACAAACCTCCCCTGCATCCCAAAATTATTACAAACTTATGAGAAAAATAAAAGATTTTAAGAGTTCACATTTTAATGATGCTGACTTAGTCCATGCAAAATATACTGTTACATTAGCAAGGGCATTTCATCTAAATGGCAGGGTAGAGCAATAGGGTCATAAGAACAATAAGGAAACACAATAATGATAAGGCATGGAAGAAAGAACCAAACAAAAATTAATTCACATCGTTATTGTCCAAACCCATCATTTCGTCCTGACTTTTGAAGATTAAGGCATGGAATAGTGTTTTTCATATTACTAACCGAGCTAGGATTGACTTTCTGTAAGACATAAGTATAAGCATAGGAATACAGACTATGTTTCCAAAATATATAAAATATATAGACCTAACAGTAAGAGAGGAGCATCTGGGATTATGCGGAAATCGAAATTCTAATATGTGAGCGTATTCATAGTAAACCATCCCAAAGGCAATATGAACCTGGAACCATAGATGACAACAAGTAGCAACAACTTCAAATAAAGGCATGTAGGAGGAATGCAAAGCAAACATGCCTGTGATAATTTAAGGAATAACCAGGAAAAGGCTAAGAACACAAGGCACATAAATTGATATTAACAAAACCATAGAGAATAAGGACAATGTATTGTACCTGATAACAACCGCAGGCAACATGATAGTTAAGACATACGATCCAGAAACATCAAGACAGGTCTGCGGAAGTTGGTCAACAACAAAATTAGGTTATGCAAATATGAAACTATGTATAGAACCAATCATGTAGTAATGATAGGCATAAAAGAGGATAGGAAACACAGAACTGGGAAAAGAAATGACACATCTTACTGGTTGTGTATATCAGAATCTAAACTGTAATAGACATTTTTTACACAACTACACATATCAGCAAAACAAAGAATGATGACTACTCCTTATCCGCACAATATTAGAAAGATGAACCGGAAACGATATACCAGATCTTGGTGTGTTATATGATATTGGTAGCTACATTTTTCCTTCAACAAAGAATAAGAAGAATCTATGTAAAAAAAACCTAATTCACTTTCATGTCAATTGGTCAAGAAAAATGCATCTAAATCGTCTCAGTTGGCAAATTCTCAAAGCTTTGCAGGCTATAGATAATGTCCTCTCTGAACAAAGCCTGCAGTAACAATGACTATAAGAAAGGCAAAAGTTACTGGCTTTGTATAACTAAAATTTAAAACAAATGGTTCATAACTTCATACTATTGGCTTTGTATGCCAGTTTTTTTACCAGCCAATCAACACACATCTATGCTATGCATATCCATAAGCTAATTTAAAATGCAAACTTGTAGATTTGAAAGGACTCGTCCTAGGTGCTCATCGCATGAGACTTTAAATTTAGTGGCAAAATCAGGGGACAGAAAAGAGACTATTTTTGGCTAATAATGAGATAGATTCCCATGCATACTCATCTCATGCTTGTCCAAAGTTGTGCGGTTATCTACTCGAATATCCATAGAATCTCCTTCAGACAGTGCCTTCCTCTCATTTATAAACTCAACAGCCTGAAGGCATTGTTCCTCCATTATGCGATGCCTTAAAGAATCAAGGATCAAGCAATCATCAAAATACAAAGATTTTCAATTTCTTGAAAGTGCTTAATTACACACATGCTCTATTACTTTCCTATGATGGGGTGGAGCTTAGGATGTGCTACTACGACAGCCAAGGCAATCTGGGATCAGGAGTGCATGGGCAGTGGTGAAGCACTGGGCTTGGTATTTAGGGACATATAATTTTGAGTTAGGTCACATTATACATAATTTATTAACCGATCAAATCTCCCTAAATAATGGCAATGATTCGAAGAGTAAAAATATATACGGAACATTAGATGCTATATAAATTAGGTACTACTGGGGCATCATTGATAAATTGGTAGCTATTAACTAATAATCTATCATTGATAAATTGGAAATATTATCAAGTATTACCCATGCCAAAAAGTTCATCCATATGCGACAGGCCTAAAATACCAACTGAAAACATGGAAGAAAAAAATGCAAGTTAGCATGGAAGGTGTAGGGATTTGAATAAATACATTCCTACATGCTGAAAGTATCTATTCATATAGTTCACACAAATTATCATGTTTACTTTTAGGACAGTTGAGTGTAATAATCAAGACCTAGTGGCAGCACACCGAATAAGTTCAAATCAATATTCAGTATCCATCAGAGGAATTGGGGGATACAAGGACAGCAAGAAAAAGCAGCAGTTGAGTTCTATCTTTGTACTGAATCGCTACACATAGAGTGAAAATAAGGAGTAAAACAAAGAATGCAGTGAGTTTAGCCTACCAGGCCATATAGAGCCTCTCTACTGAATCCAACTTTCACTTTGCTTGAGGTATGTACGATGCTCGCTCCCTCAACTTGCGTCTGGTTCCTCAATACTGACACAACTGGCAAAAAAATATAGGGGGTCCGAGGAAAGCATGTTAGATATGCTAAATTTCAATTACTCAAGTCAATTAAATAAATGCAGATAGTTCCTTGGAGAAAAAGAGTCTACCTAGGGTTGGTGGCCTCCCCATATACAGCCAGAATGAATCGTACAGTAAATAATTTTGATAGTTGAGTTCAAATACAATAATACATACATATGGGAGACTCTACAGTACATGAAAAGAGGGGAGGGAGAGTGTGGGTAGACTTCATGGCGTCGACAGTAGCATGTCAGAGGAGAATGGAGCAGTGGAGCCCTCTCCTTGCAGGCCCTCGTCGTTGCCGAGCAGGACCAAGTGGAGGAAGCAACAACCTCCATCTCCTCGCAGGGCCTCGTCGTAATAACCTGCAGTACAAAAACCATGTGAGCTCAAAAGCCTGCAAGAAATTTTCCCCTGTGGTGATAGCAAGAGGAATCGAACAACATATAAAAAATATCGTTTGAAGCATATTAAAAGCCTGTAGCTAGGAAAGCGAAAACAACGCAAGACATATGAAACTTGCAGGACATATATTTCACAAAGAACACAGCCTAACCTTAGTGTACAAAGATCATAGGGCTCGAAAATTCGTCAATCCTAGGTTGCGATGAAGAACATTGGTACAAACAGTGTTCTATAATATTAAGATGAATAAGTAGAGGAATAAGATTAATCCTTTTTAGTATGTATGACTCCTAAATCTAAAGCATGCGCTCTCTAGGTTGCTATATTTTGTGATAACATGAGTAAATAGATCATAAAGAGGATAATGTAATTTGAATAAGAAGAAGAGAAAACTAATTATTCCTCTACTGTCTGTATGCATCCACACACTCATCAGAAAACAGAGAAAACAAATTACTCCTTTAACTTCTGTAGAACATAAGAAACAAGAGCTAAAAATTTATCCAGTGGAACCTAACACCAAGCTTCTAATACATAACAAAAAAAATAGCAAAATAAAAGAAAATGTAAACCTACAGATGATCCATCACTGACATCATCCTCTCGCCAGATCTTGGCTGCACCTCGGATAGATCAGACTATGAAAGTAGAATCAACAATCAATAAAGCCTTGTATGATCAGACTACAGTCTTAGTCGATGTTGTACGTATGATATGTTTCAACCCAAAGAAGAAACAACATATGATTTGGCTTTCAGTTTCTACAAGTATATAATAGTTAATAAACCGAGGCCCTACCAATCAATAATTTTATCTCGAGAAGTCCTTTATTTTGAGGTGAGTTAAGAAAGAGAGAAAAGTATTGTATGTTTCCATATGCAGTTTTGCATTGAACAAACATGTTATTAACTGCTTCGCTTTCATTCTACCAAGGGTAATGAAGGTGTGAGCAAGATAAATGACAGAAATAATCCTTCAACATGGATGCTAGAAGTGTCAAAGGGTAATACCATAGGCCCAGATCATGAAAATGAGCAGTCGTGGGAAATAAGAGACATAGACCATCACATAGGAATCTTATATATGAACTGCTTTCCAGTTTCAAACACCAATTAGCCAGAGACGGCCTGTAGATAATAAATGAATAAACAAAAGAACCATGATTAGAGAGGAAAAAAATGGCCAAAGAAATAGTAGTGGGGTTAAGTGGTGTATTTGAAGTCATCTGTATCTTCTCCTTGCCACAAGAAAATAGTGGTGTATTTGGTGTTGTGTATATGCAAATTCCTGGACACTTTTGTCTCATTTACCTCATGGCAAAGTGGGACAGCGGCGTCAGAAGCTCATCTTCGCCTGGAACCTAGGAGAAGCCACAGGAGAGGAGTTTAAAATGACAAAGAACGTACAAAATACAAGACAAATCTCCAAAATTTGAAAGAGCCTAAATCAAAATAAAAAGGTAGTGTACTGGAGATTTATGAATCTAGCCAACCATGGGTGGATTAAAAAATCCATGGAATGTCGAGGAATCTGAATAAGACTCCCAAATCCATCTTTTTCCCCAAAAATTAGGCACGGACGATAAGGTAAAGCAATTAAATTTTATGTAGTAGTCTACTTTGCTTGATTGAATCTGGAGATGTGGCTTGCCCAAAAATTAGTCTGATCATACAAGGCTCTATTGATTGTTGGAGAGATAAGTTAAGCAAGAAAATTAGAGAAACTTACATGAATCTGCATATTCCAAGGCTCAGCAACCCGCGAAATAGGTCGATCCTACACATCAACCCGCACTGAATGAACTGCTGCAGTTGAACAACTGGGGAAAAGCAGATTGAGAGAGGAAAGGGGAAACACATGGTCTGTGAGGAGAACGAATAACTACAATCATCAAGGACACACGGATCACACACATACCTCAACCAGCTTGCCGGTGGCGCCGCCTCCATGACGAACCACGACGGGCTCCTCCATCTCCCCAGCAACTCAAGCCCACCGCGAGAACCCGTTGCTTCTTGCCCTCAGCGCCCATCTCCCTGCTCCTTGCAACGGTGGCTGCATGGGAGAGAGAAAGAGAGAAGGACGAGGACGAGGACGAGAGGTGGCGGCGCGAAGATCTACGCCCGATCCAGAACCACGGCGCGCGACCCGTTTGGACCGAGAACTTGCCGCCCCCGCTGCTGCACCTCGAGCGCCGGGGAGAGAAGGCCGTGTCGGCCGCCGCGTGCTAAGAAGAGGGTGGAGCCGGCGGCGCGATGGGAGGAGGGGGATCGAGGGAGGGAGGAGCACGGGAGAGAAGGCACGGGATATTTTCACCCCGATCGATCCAGGTTTTTATCCCTGCCCCCGCTTCAAGAAATCCATCTCCACCTTGAGGAACAAAAAACTCAACTGATTTCTGGACCCCGCAGTTAACAAGGCCCATCCGTCATTCATCTATTGCACCAGCCATGTATGTACAAAATAATTAACGATTGATCCACGGTTGACCAGACGCCAGCAGCAAAAGAAATACTGTAGCGACTCAATCGGGTGGACGAGGACGTCGCGGGCTCGCATGGCCTCTGGCTATGCGGTTGCCTAGCAAGGTTTATAGTAGAGAATTAAGAGTTTTTTTATGGTACCCTATACTGCTAGGGGAAAGGCGCAGTATATATCTAATCTGAATCTATCATCGTTGTCGAGGGAAAACGCGGCCGCGCCCAAGAAGCCAAGGCCGCCTCAATCCCGGCGCCGCCATTCCCTATATTGCACGCCCGGCCAGTCATTCAGCTCCCCTCGGCCGCTCTTGCCACTGACAGTGTGTTCACTCACTCCGTCCATGTAGTTCTCGCCATGCTCCTCTTGTAGACCTTGCAGGCTCACACATCAGAATCCATGATTGGCTGCAACGTTAAAACTTTCTTCTGCTATTTGCCACTGCTAGGAAATAACCAAGCAATCACTAAAACTACCAACAGCGTGAGGAAGAGACGGGATATGGCCTGGCCGAGGAACAAGGAAGAGGATGAATGCACGACGGCGAAACAGGATGAGAGGAAGAACGGGTGGATCGCCTTCATCCGTGCGAGCTAAAAAATTAATATCAAATATATATACCGCTCTTAAGTTGAAGGAGCAGTGCACGCTGTCCTGCTAACGCAATTTGAGCAGTATACATCTTTTCAGGACGTTGGATTGCGGGAATAAACGGCCAGTATTCATTACACGGTACCTTAAAAGAGCTCTATATTAATCCTGTCTCGGTCACTGCAAGTAGGGGAAATGACGATTGACGGTGTGTGGTTGGTCACTGCCGCCATGCCACAACACGCACCTTTGCAATAGACGAGATGGGCAGATGGTGGAGAGCGGGGGCTGGGCCACCGGAGACGGGGTGTTGGAGAAGGACTGAGCTTAGGTGACTGGCTAGTCACCGATCACGCCTGTCACACCACCCAGGGCCAGCCCTGAGCAGGTGCGTCCGGTGCGGCCGCACAGGGCCCTCTCTTGGCCAGGGCCTCCCACCTAGGTACGTATAAGACAGCCCAACTGCAGTCTAGCTGCTTGACAGAACGCAAGTAAGCAACCAGCCTGTAACCGCGGTTACGGTAAAAAAAGCACATCGATCAACCAAGTCACGAGCATTGACCAAGCCCTTAACTCCTCGTTTTTCTTCTAGCACCGCCGACTCCTCGTTCTCCACTTCCCGTTCCTCGCCAATCACGCCAATAATGGGGTGTTGCTCCCCGTTGCGATTTCTAGCTGTTTGAGCAAAATAAATGGAGAAGGAGATTCCAATTTTACTGATTTCATCAACAATCTGCAATGGTTAGTACTTCCTAATCCCCTTTTATAAATCTTCAGAGGTTTTGTTCTTCTTCTTCATTCGATCTGCCCCTTCCCTACCCTATTCAATTCGGTCCTGCTTGTCTACTGTAGAAATAAGGGAGGAGGGGAATCAGCCGGTACTGCTGCTGGACGGTTTTGCGCGGGCGGTAGCAAGGAGGTTGAGGGGAGACCTCCGACGGTTCTGCTTCTGTACAGTATACTCTTGCTGCAAGATTGGTGGATTCGTTTGGGGCAAGATGCAACAAGCAAGAGCAACCACATACATGTGCTTTTGTTCCAACATTCAGTCTCATGTCATAATTTTTGTAGTCTTTGTTTATTGTGTTATCAGATGTCATCTAGAAAGTGTAATCTGATCATGAGAAGAGGCCAACAAAGAAAGTCAAACAATGAATTTATAACATCCCACAAAAGAGTCTTCGACAAATTTGTTAGACCAAATACAAATTCTGCTTGTAATAATCAGGAACTAGCTCTTATTTAATGTGTCTATTGAGAATATAGAGAAAATTTTGTTCAATATATAAGTTGTTATCGAAATATCAAAATGAGTTATATAAATTTGTGTGTATATGGGCCCCTATTTTTCTGTCTTGCACCGGGGCCTCCGACTGCTCAGGGCCGGCCCTGACACCACCGTCTCAAAAAATTCAATTTTAAATGTTTTTTAAGAAAATTCTGTTTTTTTTGGATGTTTACATCATATGAATGTATAATTTGATCACGCGGGTTCTTCTAATGCATAATTTCTTAGCACATCATCATAAAAACTATAAAAACTTAAGATACAACTAGCACAATGCATTATTATTTAATGATTATACTCTTAATTAAATTATTTTAACCCCAAGCATATATGTGATTGGTTTAATAATCCTTTTTGCATATGGTCACATGGAAGGAATGTATGTTAGCTAAGATATAACATCCATTCATTTCTTCGTTAATACTCCCTCCGTTCCTTGATGTAAGTTGCCTAAGGTTTTGAGAGTTTTATTTATAAATATAAAGCATATTGGTATTATACCCCCATTTGGGCGAATATATCCATGGATGAATCACATGCAATCCCTTTAACCGGATGAACTGAGGGTCTCTTTCCTATTCTTGGCTGATACGAACTGATTCCTCCCGATTTTTTCCAGGAAAAGATAATTACAATTGTAGAATTATACATATATGTTAATATTCGTGCAAAAAGCTTAGGCACCTTATATCAAATAACGAAGGGAGTAACTACTATGCCGCATTAGCAAAATAGGTATGATAACATGCTAAGAAATCAGCATTGGGAGTGCCCATCCGACCCGATCCGTAATAAACATAGTTTATTTTGTATACTAAATTAGTATAAACTTTATACTAAATGAGCGATACTTATTATAGATCGAAGGGAGTAGCATGCAATCAAGCAAGACATATCAACTTGCAAAACATTGCCAACTTTGTTTAAAGTAAAAATAATAATCATGAAACATATATTTGGTCTGTCTCGGTGATTGGGGAGTTAAAAATTGTAATTCCAAGTAACTCCAGCTTTGATTTATTCTAGTCGTAATATCTAGAAAAATCATGTAAAGCTTTATTTTCTGTAAAGAGGATAAATTAGTAATTGAGTTATCCCAACGTTATTTGTAATTTTTAGTACTTTCAGCCTCATAACTCCTTGTAACTTATTTTCCCACCGTCAGACTGAGGTGGATGAACGGCTCCTACAATCATCAGTCATCGTGAAAGTTGTATTGGTACCAAGGTGTAGAAATAATTGAAAAAAACACAATTTTATGACTAATATATAACAAAAAAACATAGACTGCTCCGATTAGTCATTATACTCAATAAGAATTATGACAGGCGAATCCCATATGTAGTGTCTAGCGGGACATCACGGCTTTGCTAAGTCGAGCCGATCTCAGCTCTTCGAAAAAAAAGTATTTTAATTTCTACAAAATTCAAAAAATATATAAAACTAAGAAAACTAGGTATTCAATCCATCTTTGTTGACCAATATGGGTAATCTTCAGCCTATTTTACCTAGCCATTCTATAGTTTGGATAATTTTTGTGCGAACATGAATGTGCCTATAGTGGGGTGACATGGAAAATTGATTGACTAAGAGAATGAATGATGTGGATAGATTGCATGTTGAAATGGGCAACTCAAATGACCTTATAGTGGGGTTTTTCTTTATAATAGTTATTGCTAAGTAATTTTCTTTTAAAGAAGGGTGACTTGTAATAAATATCAAACCAACATTAATTTTCCGCAGCAGCATTCGCCTTTACCTGAACGTGGTGGAGCCAGAGCGACATGAGTGTTATGCCCAGACTCGAAGATCACCCCATGAAAGTCGATGATGTCGGGATCCTCCATGATCATGGTCGCAACTGCCTACTCGTTAGCTTGCTCGTCGGTAATATGCTCCTCTACCAGTCGGTGATGTGTAAGAGATCAAGGTTGCATCACCGCTCCTCCAGCAGCATCTAAAACATTGACACCAGTTGCTCCTCCTCCTTCACATTGGTCGCGACAACATAAAAATGTGCTTGTGCTCGCGTCATGGCGAATTCAAGCGTCCGACAATCGTCGGGTCAGAGAATCAAAATAGTTGGGGTGTCGTCCTCGAAGCTCTCATCCGACGAGTTCGAAGTGAATCTCGCGGCTATGAGATGCGCGTGCAGTATCCCGCTAGTGGATGATCTCAGTGATCTCGTGTCGGCACCGCGGTGAGAAATCATCAACCATACTTTGTGGTTCCCAGCCACTTTGATGGAGCAGAGTGACGCAAACACGCAGTAAAGAAAGATGAGGAAAGTGGCTACACCAAAGGAAAGCTCTACCGAAGAAAGAGGAGGCAATCTCGGTTGTGTTGTGGACAGTCGTGGTTTAAATAGTCAGCATGTCGGGCATGCCAAGCAGGGGTTTGAATGGTAGCATCAGACTGGGGTTTCTTTGCCGCCACACCTACTCAATGTCGGATAGGCAGATGATGGGTAATGTTCTCGACCGCCGCGCCGCTTCAATGTCACATTAGTGATCGGTCCCATCCGCTCTAGACCAGCATGAATGCGGTGCCCACAACGAAGGTGTGGTTGAAGTGACCGTGAGGAAAGAAATGGTTCACACGAGAGAGATGATTTTGGATAGGACCCAGCGAGCGGACACATAGGTGACGAAGGTCTGAATGCCTGCAAGCCTCCCCTCAATTTGTTATAGGTTTATGAAAATTCATAAATATTTGCGGTACCATGTTGAATGGTAAGAAAGTTCAGATGAATCAATCCAAATGTTTACGGGTGTTTTGCAACACGGTGTTGTTGAAGATGCTCCCTTTGTCCCAACGTGCCATTTCCAGACCACACCCGTATTCCAAAATAGACTTTACTCGATGACAATGTATATGATAAATACAGAATCGGTGAGTGTATATCGATCGTGGAATACAATATGGTGCTGTGGATGTAAAAAATATGGTGCCGGTGGACAGGACGCAAAATTTATGTACTAGTACGACTCACCCGTCTCCGGCCGGACACACACACACGGCTAGCTAGCATCTTGGCACTGACGATGTCGTAGATATAGAGTTGGCAGTAATTATTGCGTGCGTTGCATGCGGTGGATAATGGCGCCGTGCGTGCCGTCGAGACGGCAGATGATCGGCGATGAGCTCGTCGTATGCCCACTGTGGGCTCTTTAATTACATCCTGGGCAGGGGGCGTCCCAGGCGGTCGCCCTCGGTGAAGATGTGGTTGCGGGTGATGTCGCTGAGCTTGGTGCAGCCGCCGAGCGCCATGGTGAGCTCGAACTCCTCCCGCATCATGCGCAGCACGTTCCGCACGCCGGCCTCGCCTTCCGCCGCCAGCGCGAACACCACCGGCCGCCCGATCTTGAAGCAAAGAATTTACAGGTCAGAATTTGGTATGCATGTATAGTATAGTGGCTGGTGAAGGATGGATGGGTGGCTTACGAAGACGCCGGAGGCGCCCAGGGCGAGCGCCTTGAAGACGTCGGTGCCGCGGCGGACTCCTCCGTCGAGGTACACCGGGATGCGTCCCTGGGCGGCCGTGACCACCTCCTCGAGGGCGCTGATGGTGGCCGGCACGTAGTCGAGCTGGCGGGCGCCGTGGTTGGACACGATGATGCCCGCCGCGCCGGAGTGGACGGCCAGACGAGCTGCGCGC
The DNA here is from genome assembly GCA_950022295.1 of Bromus sterilis. Lineage (NCBI taxonomy): Eukaryota > Viridiplantae > Streptophyta > Magnoliopsida > Poales > Poaceae > Bromus > Bromus sterilis. The sequence goes on along the minus strand of OX465595.1, from coordinate 444,246,839 downwards.
GGATGTCCACGATGTCAGCCTATGTCTGCATTTGTGGCTCTCAAGCTAAGAAGAAGAAGATGGCGAGATGAGATGGATTACCGTCTTCTCCGGTGATGACTCCCTTGACGAGGATGGGCATGGTGGTGATGCTCTGCAGCCACTTGACGTCCTTCCAGCTCAGGGTGCGGTCGATTTGCCCGGCCACGTACGACGCCAGCCCAGAGTCATTAGCCTGCAACCAATCGAGATGGTAAGCAAAATTTGCAACGTCGAACAGATGAAGGAAAGAAGGAACCTGACGAAAACCAAACTAACCTGGTCCATCTTGCCGAGGTCGAGGCCCTCAAAGTTCTTGAGCGTGAGGTTGGGCGGCAGCACGAACCTGTTCTTGATGTCGGCTTCGCGGCGGCCGAGGCGCGGGGTGTCGACGGTGAGCGCGATGGCCTTGAACCCGGCCTTCTCCGCCCTCCTCACCAGCTGCGCCACCACCTTCCTGTCCTTGTACACCTGCAAATCAAACATCGTCCATGCCGCATTTCGCAGGTAAAACCAAGACGATTAGCTTCAGAGACCATGTATCGATCGCTAGCTGTGTCTGACTGACACCATCAGCTAAAGAGATCGATCGATGGCTTACGTAGAGCTGGAAGAAGCGAATCCCCGGCCCGGTCGAGGCCACCTCCTCCACGCTCGACGTAGCCCACGATGACAGCGTCTGAAAAACAGAGAAGAAAATGCTTCTCAGTTCATGATCTTACACAAACAAAAACACATGGTATGAATTCGTTTGACTGACACGAACTTACCATCACAGTTCCTGCCGCTGACGCTGCCCGTGCTGTTGCGTACTCTCCTGAATTTATACACAAAACGGGCTCTCCGTCAGTCAGGAATGTTGCAGAATCAACTTTAATTGGACGAATTATTCGCTAACTACAACTCAGTTAACTGTCTGAATGTGTCAGCATGCATGGTTAAGTAATCATGACACTGATTTAAGCTAACCAAGTACCTTCTGGGTGAGCCATCTTTTGAAAAGCGGTGGGAGAGATCATGATAGGCATGGATATCTTCATCCCCAGGACAGATGTGGTCATGTCGATGCTTGACACGTCGATCAGTATGCGAGGGCGAAACCTAGACACACACACATGAATATAATGTTAAGACTGATAACACCAAACATCTAACCAACTAGAGTACAATGATTGCAAATTGGATTTGAATTTACAAACTACTCAAGCGATTACTACTGTTTTTTTGTTAAAAAAATCGGTATGTACTATCGCTACTACGATATCAAAGAACTAATGACGATCTAAAATACGAGACACATTGAGATTTTCTTCTATCGATTAGCAAAAAGGGAACTTCAGCTTAATAAATGAGCAACTTGCATAAAAATTATTTAGTTGAACTTTTTTTAAAGTTCCACTTCCAATGAACCCTTCCACCATGGTCCATATGAACAGTGTGTCACCCTCCTCAGCGACCCCGACGATCTTCACATTTGGCATCACACGGAAGAGTGAGTCCTTCCATGGCAGCACCAATTCGCTGCTAGCCGCTAGAGCTGACCCTAAGCTAAGTCAATAATGACACTCAACCAAAGCCCCTTATATGTAGGGGGGGGGGGCAATATGGTTTACTTCTTTCGGGCTTTATAGCTTATTCTAAGGCAAGCTGAAGGTCAAGGCGCTGAGGATAATCTAGACAACATCGAGATACTGGCCAAGAGCTCGGTAGATGTGTCGACGACAAAGGGAATGGTGGAGGGCGAGACCTCAATGGGGAAGGAAAGAGGGGGCACGAAGCAACAACACAGAGGGGTAGGTTAGTGAAAATGTTTTCACTTGGTTTATGGTTTACTTATTTTTGACTTTGCTTATTCGAAAGTGAGCTGGAGGTCGAGGTTGACCTGGACAACAACAAGATGCCGGCATATGACCTCAGTAGATGTGTCAGCAACAAATGGCATGGTCAATGGCGATGAAGGATGGGACGGGAGGCAGTAGAAAAAGAGGGTGGGACACACGAGTGGAGTTATTGCCAATTGTTGCACGACATGCGAGCTCGGTCAAGGTTTAGTGTGTGATTGGCAAACGACGGCAAAGGTAAAATTTTCGTAATTTGGAGCCCATGTATGAAATATTGTGCGAGAGTAAGAGCCAAAGTGGTATTGTCTTACGTTGAAGACACTATTACTTCTTACAGACAAGACATGCTACTAATTGACACTTCAGAAATATCTATTTAGTTATACCTAACTTCAATAATCTTGAATTCTCAAGTTATTTGCTAGATCCATATACTTAGAACCACTTTATCGAGTTTTGTAGATATTGGATATATATACCAACATACATAATAGGTCAATGGGCATAAGTAAATCAGTGGAATAGTGTGAAAGTATGTGTTTGCTATTTGTTTTACACAAAACCCATTGTAATAATATTTTTCTTAAATGCCATAAATTAAATAATAGAAACAAAAATTCTAATAAACATAGTTCCATTATTAGCACACAAAAATACATTTTAATGGTGAATACGGAAAATGTATTTGTGTCTCAATATAATTTAGTAGCATATTTTAGTTATTTATCATTCTAATTATCGTGAACTAACTTTTTATAATTACTCATATATTATTTCATATATTATTGAAGCATAAATCAATAAGGAAAACATACTAGCTAGTTGAGATATGCCAGGGTAAAAAACTTTAGTATAAAAAGATAGATACGTTTATATTTATAACTAGTCCATGTGCTCATAAAATGGTTGGTGCGACGTGGTCGCGCACAGAAAAAACCAGATTTGACAATCGAATGGCCGATGGATAAGCTAAGAGTTTTAGTCGGTCAAAACAACGTTACAACAAATAAGTAAGCAGTTAAAATATTTTTAACGATTCTGTTAAAAAAATTCTTGGAGAAAGCAGTCCTCGCTTTAATAGAGTAGCATCAATGGTTAAAAGCGACTTTGTCTATAAAGATATGACAAAAATGGATTATATCAGCTCATCGTTGAAGAAATTAGAAGAGGAGCTATAAAATAGAAAGAATATCTTCCACAATACAAGAACACCAAACACACGAGTGCTTGATATCTGCAACAGTAATTATGTACCTTGACACACTGCTTGTCACTAACATAATAACCCCCAGCGCTAAAATGAATTGCAATTAAAACCAGCAAGGGCAAGTGTACGCCTCGAGCAAACATTTTGGTTGAGCCTGAACTCAGGGTAATATGTAAGGCAGACATGATCACTAATGGAAGAGACAGACCATATGAATATAAATTTGGTGGGATTCAGTTTTGGTTCTATTCCACCATGTTCTTTTTTTCGACTAATTTTGTCAGAATATGCTTTCCCTGTGATGTCAAAAGTGTGGAAAAGTGTGAGGGGTGCATTTTGGCACGTGCGATCCAGCGAAAAATCTAAGTCAATTGTGATGCATCACCACACCGAGCAAATGCACAAAGTGAGAGTGGGTAAATAGATATGTGTTGAGAAGTGTTATGAGAACTAAGGGTGTGCCTCGTTCAATATGTTTGATTAGCAATACACTCATTGTTAATTTTGGTGGGTTTTTACTAATACATGGCAGTCCCACATATTTTTATCCAACTAAGCGACTCATGAGGATCAAATATGTCTTCTCTTGTTCCCAGCGGATCTATTTTTTTTATGAATAGACAGAGAAGAGGAAATAAAGGCGATACTAGAGGTATAAGAGGGTAAATGAAGAGGGGTGTCCAAAGTTCGTGCGCGTTGAGATGTGGAGGAGGTGACTTGGGATAGAGATGTTTTTTGTGTTAGATTCTATAGAGGTGATCATGGAATTGTGTGTAAATCCATTGGCTACGAAAGTCTTACTAAATTAACACAACTCGGACATGTTTTGCTGAAATGCTCAATCAAATTTAGGCTATGCATTGGAACATGTATTTGGCTGTTACACGTGTAATTACAGAATGCAAAGTTGTATAGTAGTCATGCCAAGAAAAAGATCTTGCGCACATAAAGACAACTCAAATGTCAATGTTGTTTACATTTTCATCAAAGAAAGAGAGTCTTTTTATCAGTGAATAAAAATAAAATTCCAGTTTCATACAGAAAGTATTTTTGTTTAATAACCCACTTAGGGAATAGTACAAACTCGCTATAACCCATTGCTTAAAGACTGAAATAATAAAATGGACTTAGACAAAAGACTATGTACAAGTGTCAAGCACACTTACACTAATGATAATTCCGAAAACTATGGAATAGTTTAATCTGATGACCATTATTTTCATCATCAGCGTGCTAAACGTTTTCTATACCTGGTTTGAAACTCATAGATCCAAGAGCTCACGCGACCACACGTACATGTCTAATAATAATTTACTGTCCTTAAACCTTTTTTTGATAAATACGGTCGTTAAACCTGGTTAAATTGAGTTACTGTAATAAACCTAAATTTCTTACAGAATCCTGGAGAAGGCCTCTCTGTTCTCCTTGAGAGTCCACTCGTCCTCCGCCCCGGATGCGTAGTAGTCGTAGGCCATCTTGGGGAGCTTCTGCTTCGCGATGGCCTGGTACTCCGAGACATTGGTGACCTGCCCCATTTTCGCTTGGCTAGCGGCGCTGAGCCCCACACCACTCTACAACCAAGAGAAGAACGGGATGTGCGTTAGATGGTAGAACTAAAATTTCCTCCAAAAATTGTCCATCTTTACATGCAGCAATCTTCAAAAGATGCAGAATTTAAAAGCCTTTCCTCTAAAGCGAAAGAGAAAAATATGTCACGTTCTATGGCTAGCTAGAGAAACAAAAGGGGACACCTTCCTTGCAGAGTGCATGCAGATGCCCATTTTGTTTCTGCATAGAAGGCATCATATACTCCTCTTTCAGCAAAAAGCAAAACCCATGAACAACAATTTCCCAGCCAAACAGATAAGAGATTCATAAGAGAACGTGAAGCTTCAAGCTAGGAGTGGAACTTTGGAACATGGCAAGCTCAAAGGTTGAGAAGAAACAAGCACAGAATCCTCACAGCTCCTACAGAGAACCAACAAACAAGGAGATCGAAGACAAGGCGCAAAGTCGAGAAGCAACAGCGGGGCGCGAAGCTACTGAAAGAAGAACATGGATGGATCAATGGATCATGGATGGATGGCTGTGTACCTTAGAAGAGGACGCAGGCGAGAAGGCACACGAACGGGAGGGAGTGGTGGGGAGTGCAGTGATATATACTGGCCAGGAGATAGCAGATAGGGGGGGCTTCTGCTGCGCATGGAGACAAAGATGCAGTGGGAGGCGTGGAGATTGCTGAGGGGGAAAGGGAGGGGTGGAGGTTACGGATGAGCTATTGGAGGTTGTGATGAGGGGTGCCTCCTCCTACACTGCTTCCTCATCCACTTGACATCATCATCGTTACCCCCAAGCCAATGGAGCTACACAATAAATTGAGGCCCATTTCTCGTTTTCTTTTGCCTTTTTCTTTTGGGTGTTCAATCGCTGCAGCGGATTATCTCCTCCGGGGATTTTGTCGCGGCAAATTCTAAGAAGTACCGTCGCCGAGCGGGTTATCTTCGTTTCGGTGACGCTCGGTGATCTTTGTCCTTAGACGGACATAAAATTCATAGTGCTATATCCAGTTGAGATTGTGTTCTGGCATGTTTGGTTTGGTTGCTCCATCTTGGTCAGAGACAAAGATGCAACATAAACGACACAGGACACCACATGGCCGTAAAGACGTTAGCCTTTACAACACAAATCTGCTCCATCTTGGAGACACAGAACATTACATGGCCATAAAGTAGCCTTTACAACAGTTTCCTGTGACATCCGATTTCCGAAAGGCAAAAGTTCAGAGCTCTGGTACAAATTATGCTCAGCATAAACGACACGGTCAGGCACCCTTGTCGTACCATGAAGGATATAGTAAGAAACAACGCCCTTCAGCTTCAGAGCTCGGGGAGAATTTCAACTTCAGACTTGTTTCAGGCATAACACAGCTAAAGATTTACAGCCAGATATGCATTCTTTTAGGACGCCAATAGCCGGGCAACGTTCCCTAGGAACGTTTTTCCCAGCAAACGAATAAATTGCCATGCATTTTGAACTTAAATTTTCATGGCACTTTATAAAAGTGGCCATATTTTGAACGGAAAATTGCCAGGAATAAAAGGGAAAATGCCCAAAAATGGCAAAATATGCCATCCATTCAAACCTTCATCAGACGGCTGTGAGTGCGTCAGCTAGAAGGCTCTTCCCAGCTGACGTTTCCAGTTAGCTTTTCCGTTTTTTTATCTGACCCAGCAACTGTTCTGAAGGCAACTGATGATCATTTGCCTGTCGGCGGAAACAACAGCGAGAACAGATAACAATTCCATGTCTTCCTCATGAGTAACGGCATACTTCTTCTGTGCCAAATTAAAATATGAACTTCTATCATAAAAACATAAAAGTGGAAAACAGTAATATGATGGTCCACTTCTCCGGACAAGGTATTGGGGTAATATTTGCTCTATTATATCAGGAATCCTATACTTTACCAGCTCACGTTTTTCACAACAGCACAACAGGCACATTACGGAAGAAATCAAGATAAATACAACAAGCATTAGAGATTACTTGGTTGCCAAATGCATCTTCTTTTCTCCCCATAGCCGTAAGCAAACTCGTCGTCCTCCTCTAAGAAAAACCTCACTCTAACTGCACAGCTATACCACCTTACATTCCCTTACCATCCCCGTTCCAGACGTTCTCCCATGAGTTCTTGTTAGCTTTTGGCGCCTCAAGGAACTGCTGACCTGGCCCGTCCAATGATGGAGCTTGTGCTCCCTGAACTCCGCCCTTCTTTGGTTTAGTTTTGACCCCCAGTAAACGTAAAGTGAATCTTGCAAGCTCACTATACAGCATTCCAGATTGATCACATAGCTGTGGCAATAATATCATTGGATCAGCATTCAGAAGAACTTAAGAAGCTTGCTTGAATAGAGTTCAAATGAAAAGGCCCTCGTCAAGAAATACCTGCAAAAGAGCCGTGATGAACATGTGGAATGCCTGAGTGTTCTGGCTTATAAGGAAAGCAACCCTTCCAGAGAAATTCACAATTCCATGCATCTGCAGTCAATGAGAAAACAGAGTAAATAGAATATTGTCTCCAATCCACAGGTTAAACCATTCAGAGCATTCCAAAATTGTTTTTGCGAACGCAGATAAAAGCAGAGTAAATAGAATATTGTCCCCAATCCACAGGTCAAACCATTCAGAGCATACCAAAATTGTTTTTGTGAATGCACCAGAGATGCAAGAAACAAACTATGTGATGCACAATAGCCATGCAATGGATATGGAAAATTGATTTCTAACCAGAAACCTGTTCCACTAACTAATTTTTATATCTAAAGAAGGCAACAAGTAAACTTAGTTCCATACAAAGTTTAAACACAGCAATCGCCATACTAAGGACGCAATTGGTTATAGTTGAAAGCAGAATCATGCTCAACTGGATGGAAGATAAATTGAACTAATCAATATCTAATGTAACTGTCAGTTCGTAGAAATGGCATTACCACTCGTAGGAAGGATACCCAGAAACCCGGGGGTGGTGCCGGAGGGCCAAATGAATTAGGACCCTGATTGTAAGGACTCATGCCCATACCACCGTATGGATTCCCCATCCCGTTATTGTACATTGACCCACCATACATTCCTGACCCTCCGTACGAACCGCCATAACCTCCTCCATACCCTGAATGCATGTTATTTCCATATAGCCCTCCGCCGTTACTATAAGCCCCACCAAACCCACCATATGAATTATAGGTACTGGCACCACCATAACCTGCATTTTGATTGAAAACTTATCATTCCGAGCCACAAAGAGCATGTAATTGCTGAAACATTGCAGAAATCATTCATTACCCCCATAAGTATTTCCATATCCTTGCTGTTGCCAAGGACGTGGGGGCACAGGCCCTGCAACTGGATTGTTTACGTTGAAAGCAGCACTGGTCTGTGCAGCAGAAACAACTTCCCCGGGTTTTGCTGTTCCAGAAGCCTCAACAACGTCACTGGTTGTGCCTCCGGATGGGGGCTTGAAAGGGGCTGGACCAGATGAAACCCCAACACGTTCCCATGGCTTTGGCGGTGGGCTATTACCTGCAAATCACATTCATGGCTGAATGAAGGGCTTGCTCTAACTAGAATTTGTCTGCACACTGTAAAGCAATCTGAGCTGGCACATTTGTGACTGAATGAAATGAAGGAATTGCTCTAACTATGCTTTTAATTCCACACCAGACAATAATCTTAGTTGGATGTTTACTATAAAAGGGAGATACTGGAACCAGCCATACAAGTTTATGAACTAATATCAATCAATTAACCCACAAGAAATGTGCAGGAACGAAATCATCTAAACATCTGTACCAATTTTTTTGGAACAAGCACAGTAGCTAATTGAGCTAAGCACCTGCATGAAGGTTTGACATAAGATAAGATTTAGCACTACAAATGCTCAGAGTCAGAGACATCTCAATTTCAGCCTCAAACTGTACCTTCTTGAAGCACAATGATCGATTATTTCTTCCTATGCTACAAGCAAGAGCTCGCTGGGGAATTCAGGGTACTAAGGTGTTCCTGAACATCGCCACCCACCTACCCCCCTAATCGATCCGATGCTTCCCACACCCAAGTACCAAACCCAATCCATCGCGAACCAAACCAAGGTCCAAAACCAATCGCGCACACAATAATCCCACGCAAAACGGCCGATCCCTCTCGCCCTCTCCCGGTGGCCTGATCGAGTCGGTCAACCTTCAGAAAAAAAAATCTCGAGAGGGGAGGGTGCGGCGGGGAGGCGACGAACCTGCCATGGAGCGCGGCGCGGTGCGGTGCGGCTTTCCCTGCGGCCCTTCCCGCCGGCTGGATCGCGCGATCCGGTGGAAGGGGGTCGGCCGCGGCGAGGACTATCTCGCTCGTTCCGCCGGCGGGGTGAGGAAACAAAGTCTGTGTCGGAGGCGACGGATGGAGTAATACCGTTCTGGTTCCAGTCCTGGGCCTTTTACGCGTACGCGTTGGGGCACACACGGTCGGGTACGGCGGCGTTCAGACTTGACCGTTTGACTTGGCTGTGGGCCTCCATTGAGACAATTTGATCCCAGGTCTCCCCCCTCATTTTTTTTTATCCCAGGTCTTTCACTTGATCAATCCTGCATATGAATGAACTCGTTAAATAGCTCTGTATCGGCGAATCCCTTGGAGGAAGATCGTCGGGAGCAAACCCTATTAGTGCAGAGGCGACAACAATGCAAGATGGGCTATAACTAGCGGTAAGGCGTTGCCGCCTATTGCAAGATAGGTTCAAGCGAACCAGAAGTACAGGGGCACAGAGAGCAGAAATATATAAAAAAAACTCTCCATAATACAGAACACACTAACAAGGAGAACAAGGAAGGAAAACACAACACAACACTACAAAGAGCATCGCGAGGAGAGACGAACTGCGTCAGCCAGCCGAGACCAAAGCAAGACACTGCAACCGACGGCGTAGTCGAAAGGCACCGCGCATCCGAGACTGCACAATGCCGCGACACCACCTGTGTCGGGGGTGCAGTCGAAGGGGCACGCGAGACCGAGATGACGCCCCGCCACCTATGTGCCAACAACTTAGTCGAAGGACATCGCCAAGCAGACAAAGCGATGGCACTGCATCGTCGACGCAATCGAAAGGCACCAGACAACCGAGACTACACAACGCCGCGACACCACCTGTGTCGGGGGCACAGTCGAAAGGTTACCCGGGGCCGAGACGACGTCACAACACCTCCTGTGCCACCAACGAAGCTGTAGGGCACCGCCTAGAAGAGACTCACCAGGCGAGCACACGAGCACAACACACACCGCCGTCGACCCCAGAATGGTCGCACCACCAACCGTACCACCATCGACCCCAAACAGGTCGCACCACCGCCGCCGACCACCAACCTCAAACCAACCAAGCACCACCCCAACCCACAGGCAAGCAGCATGGATCAGTGTCTCTGAAGACAGGCGCCACCAAGGTGGGAACGACATCGACGTCGCCGCCGTCTGATCCAGGAACTGGATCTAAGGCTTTCACCCAGAGAACGAACAAAGTGAACGAGGAGACAAGGAATTACACGACGGCACCTCCAAGAAGGGATCCGACACAACAATGTGTCGCTGCCGCCGGCGCCGACAGAAGCCGACGCATGGCTTTCGCCCATAGCTATTTCCCTCGCCACCCTATTGCTGAGCCATGTCACAACTGAGGCCGGAGCCGTCACTACACGGGGGCAGCCACCCACCAATGCCAACGGAGACCGGGCGCCTGCCGGCGGCCGACTAGCCACCACGCTGCCGAAGCAGCAGTGAGCCGGAACCAACCAGGAGACGTCGAGGTAGCAGGATCCGCAGAGGGACGAGAGCAGAGAAAACCCATGCCGCCACTAACTTGGATCTGGCCGGAGAGAGAGGAGGTGGCAGGCCACCGGCCTGGCCCGCCCCGTGCCACCCTTGCAGCCACGGACGGCGCAGCCGCCACCCAACGCAAGAAACCTCAGCCCCTGGCGCACACATCCCGACCGGCGGTCCGGATCCAGCGCGCCGGCCAGATCCGCCGCAGAGGGGAACACCAGCGCACGCCACGCCCAGGAGCCGGCGAGCCGGCGTAGCGACACCTCGACATCACCCCTACTCCCCCAGGCGCGCGTCGCGCCCCTCGGCGTCGAGCACGACGGAAGTCGCCACCGGAACGACCCCGGCCACCCGGCCACCACGCGTCCACCGCGGGCTCTCCCCAAGCCACCTTCGGAGGCAGGGGCCGCCGCCACCGCGGCGAGGCCAGCGACAGCGGCGGAGGAGAGAAGGGGCAGAGGAGGGGAGCCGCCGGCGACTGGGAAGCTCCCCCCGAGTCGCCCAAGCGGAGCGACGCGGGGGTCTTTTTTTTCTTCTCCTATCCAGTAGATTTGAGATTCAATCAGATAAAAGCGGAATCAAATTGTTCTCAAGTCATCGATTTATGTTTCGGACAAACAAGATGGTGGGATGAAGGCTTATCTTTATTAATTGGGAAGATCAAGTTTATACATTGTTTAAGTGCTTGTGATGAAGCAACTCATGTGCTAGTTAAATTTAGTTTTTGTAATAAGACTACTCAGTCGTGGCTAGATGAGCCACCCGATGTTGCCGTCGGGTGCCTCACGAATGAGTTTTAATTAATAAAGCTAGCAATGATGGCATTTTCTATAAAAAAATGATGGGAGCAAGTATGTTATACTGGAACTATCACAAGTTAGGCACTTTGGCGATACTTCATGAATTTCGTGACCTCACGAACAAGCATGCACCAATCATGTTATGCCTTGTTGAAACTCAATTACAAAGAACACATGTTGAGACCCTATGCCATTCTTTTGGTTTTAATAAAGCTTTTGCAGTTAGTAGTTTGAGCTAGAGCGAGGGCCTTGTAATTTTTTGAAACAATGAAATAAAGCTAGAAGTTCAAAATTACTCAAAGTACAATATTGGTACACTTATATCTGATCTTTGTAATGCCCCTTGAGGGATCTCTTGTATCTATGGTGAAGCACAGGTTTCGGAAATGTTCAAAATGTGCGATACAATGAAGTCATTGGCTATTCAATAAGGTGATCCTTGGCTTATGTTTGGGGACATCAACAATGTCTTGCATCACTCGGAGCACGATAGTATTGGACAAAGAAATCAATCACAATTGGATGGATACAGAGATGCCCTCGACATCTACGGTCTTGTGGACTTGGGGATCTCAATATCGGCATGGACAGTAGAGGAGCCAGGACAAGAGCACGTCTCAGGCAAGCATTATTGCTACAATACACTACAATTATGTATAGTGTCGTTTTTGCTGCAGTCAACAAACAAAAAAATTACCACGCCCAGGCCAAAGCCATAGCTGCTTGGGGACTGTGTCCGCCACTGGGCATGGACATTTGTAAGGGACTTTTTTGGGGTTCACACACTAGAGTAAGACTAGATAGGGCAATGGTTGATAATTCCCTATCTAGCATCATATTTGTCCCAAAACTTGCACGACCGATACGAGTCATCATTTTTTGTGAGTACGCCATAGAGAGGTGTATCAGATTCATAGGAGAAGAGGCAAGATGGTAGATACAACATCTTTGTTATAAAAAATGCTAATCCAACAAGGGATAGAAACCATATCACACCACATCAAGTATGACCGCGACTACATACAACTCGCTTTGTCTAATGTAAAACTATAAATAGCGAAGTGGTAGAACACACAACGACATAATTGCCTCATAAGAAAAGTTGGATACTACCGAAGCACAACCATGACCTTGGGCCAAACTGAATAACACACCTTCCACCCATAGCGCCTAAGAGAGTTGACAAGTGGACAACATGAATCAACCATATCCAAGGAAAATGTCATCCAATAGGAGTCGGTGATGGAGTACATTGTGCCCCATAGGCCCAGCTCATAGAAGCGACCACCGCCAAAGCAAATCACCACCCAAGCCTTCCCATAGAGGTTGACAAGGAAACAAGATCCGGCTTTTGTTGCGGGAGACTCAATGGGCACAAAGAAAACCTCCAAGGAGGAATTAAACCTTGGGTTTCCCCTGGCAGGAAGGACTAGAGAAGGCCTTGACAATCCCTTGAAGAAGTGGACGACACCCATACATGTCATCATTGTCTACATCAGCAGTCATCGTATAGGGATTTCAAAACAAGAAAATGGTAAGACATAAAGGAAAAGGCAAGTCGCCTCCTCGGACCGCCACAATGGAAAGGAGGGATGTATCATGTCGGCTATCGTCGATGAGAAAAGAAGAAATGTTGAGGGTCGGCCATGGTTACCACCGCGATGGCCTACAACCCCCCCCATTTGTCTTGATTTGTGACAATAAACAGTGAGTCACCCCACGGATTTACCTTTCTCACATTTTGCGGAGACCCAAAAACACATTGCAAGTTTAGTAGACGTAACGAAGGTCATAGAAGAGGCAAAATCCACATTTTTTACCCTTTTGCGAAACCATTTTACAATCTAAACCTAGTTGCAAACTATTTCACAAAACTAACCCTTTTATGTAGCGCCCGACAGAAAGGCGCTAAGCATATGCATCTAGCGTCCATGAGCAAGGCACTAAGGTCCTGCCACGGTGGCGACGTTGGACCCCCACCGGGCCCCACCCTGGTCGTCTAGCGCCTTTGGCAAAGGAGCTACACACATAAAGGCTTAGCGCCTTTGCCAAAGGAGCTACACGCCTCTGTAAATTCTAAGTCCCTTTGCTGTTGTAACTTTTATCCGTTTTGCGATGGCGATTGTGTTAGATGCGTTGCTCGGATGAGATCGACCCCAAAATGAAAATTTATTTGTGTGATGTGATCTACAATGTTTATTTAGGAAGTTTATTTGTTTTAGCTTGTTTAGATGGTGAAAATGCTTGTTGAACACTGATACTTTCTATTTACTGCTGAAACTGTTATTTTATGTAATGTTTTCTTGATGATGCCATCACATCCATGCATCTTTTTCATATGTTTCCTTCACATGGATTGCTCAGCAACATGTGTAATTTAATATCATGTACTTGTTTATCATGATATCTTGGTGTAGCTTGCTCATGTGTTTTTCCAAAGTAGTGCACCTATTAATCTGTTCTTCTGAGTTGCATATAGTTGCATCTTGCTAGCTTTGTATCTTTTGATCCATGCCTCCTACGTTTTCATCCCAATGGAATGCATTGCTATTTTACATGTATACTATCATGCTATGAACTGCCATGTCATGTTATCTTTCCTGTACATGAATATATTGAGGTCTCAAAGTGACTACTTGCTGTTTCTGCCAACATCACTGAAAATCTGCTAAGTCTGGAGTATATTTTACCTGTCTTGCATGCTTGTTATATAATTATATGACCACAAGTGTTATGTATGGATTGTTGAGCATCATGTAGAATCCATGTTCATGTATTGCATTTTCATGTTGTTGTAGTTCAAATATCACTTTTGCTACTGATTAGGGAGCATGATAATAACAGTTTGCCCTGATTCCTGTTTCCACTAAGTCTGTAACCTAAAGTAGCTCTCTTGCATCCTTGTTATATGTTGATCCATGGTTCTTTTGAGCGTAAGCATAATGTATGGACTCATGTGTATCATGTAAGCTAGTTGTAGCTATATTGCATTGTCAATTTGGTGTTGGTTTGATATTGCTTTTACCTGCTATTTAGTGAGCATCTTATTAACCGTTGTGCCCTGTTTTCTTGAATATCACTAAGTCCTAAACCAGTACTGTAAATTGGCTCTTTGCATGGCTTATATCTATTTAACCCTGATGCTTCTGTACATGAAACCTTTGTTGGGGATCGGCGCAGAAAACAAAATTTTTCCTACCTACGAGTCCCGAACCCAAGATCTATGCTATGCTGATGTATGTAACGGAAGGAATCGGTGTTCATACCTTTGAAGACCGAAAGAGGGAAACGTTCCTCGAACGTGGTTGGCGTAGACTCTGAACCTATGACCTCCATGTCGTGTTGAAGAACCTCCGACGATGAAGTAGCACCACACGTGTAGTGCCTCGCGGGATTACACACGTACGGTGCAACCGACGTCCCTCCGGGCTCCGAACCAGAAGAGCAGCAGAAAGAAGATTGATCCTGATCCCGATTTCGGCAGCACGACGGCGTCCGGATGATGGTGAAACCCCCAACCAGGTGCAAACTCCAAACCAGGGGAGTCCGCTCTAGGTCAGAGAAAGAGAGAGAGAAACTCAATGTTGTGTAGAAAAAAGGCACCCCCACCCCTCCTTATATAGGCCAAGGAGGGGCTCCACCCCCTCCCCTTCCCCCATGTGGGACTAAACCCCCAAGGGGGGGAGTGGTGCGGCTAGGAGGGGGGATGGGGCCCTCCCTTGGCGCCAAGCCCAAGGGGGGAGGCTCCCCCTTCCCCTCATGGGCCTTTTAAGGCCCAAATACCTTTTCACCTTTTTAATTAATTATTTAAATCATTTTTAATATTTAATTCTGTCAATTAAATAATAAAACATATTTAAACATTAATATATATTATTTGAAACCTTTCAAAATATCCGGAACAGCTTCCGGCACCTCCCGGTACATTTCCGGTGTTTTCTCTCTTTTCACCGATGATCCCGAATCAATCCTTAATGCATCGATTGCCCTTAAGTGTGACACCCTACGCTCCGGGAAACAGTAGACATGATCGAGACACTCTCTGACCAATGACCATCATGTGGGATCTGGTTACAATCCTTGATGTGCCCCTACGCTTCCATCGAATAAACTTCATCGCTGTTGAACCGTTAACAATATGACTTGATCCCTTTGTGCTTTGGTACTATGTTTGTCTGAGGTATGATCGTCGGTATCCAATACCCAGTTCTTCCTCGTCTCCGACATAACATGTTTACTCGTCTGTGAATATTACATCTCTTGTGACCTAGTCACTTGCTTGCAAGCTATTGATGCAACACCATCGAGTGGGCCCAGAGTACCTATCCGTCACTCGGATTGACAAATCCCGCTCTGATCTATTTCATACTCCTCAACATATGTACTTCGGAATACCCAAGATACACCTTTTCGGTTACCATGTTTCAGTGTAACGGTTAATGCACTCAAAGCATCCTAATAGATAGCAATTATGTATGATCATCACGGTCTAAGGATTCAATCACTATGTTATTAAGTCATCGCAATGCTGAACTTATGTGACTTGATCACACTGCAATGCTTAAGGTGGGTGTGGGTCCATCACATCATTTTCCTAATGATATGACCTCATTGTCAATAGACTATTATGTTCTCATGATCAGGAAACCTTGATCATCAATTGCCCAATGAGCTAGTATGCCTGAGTTTAACTAGGGACCAGGTTGTTATATATCACACGTGCATTAATGTTTCCGCTTAATACAGTTCTAGCACAATATATAACGTATTATGAACAAACAGATATGTGACAAATATCTTTATTAATTTGCCTCTAGGGCACATATCCAACAGTCTCCCACTTGCATTAGAGTACAAATTACACTAGTTTACATCAGGTATGTATCTAACACCAATAGTCTCTCGGTGTTGTTCAAACTTAGCTTGTGGAAGTGGTTTAGTCATTGGGTCTGAAGGATTTAGATCCGTATGTATTTTTCAAATCCTAGTATGACCATCCTTGACGTAGTCCCGCGTCACATGGAAACGCCGGAGAATATGCTTGGCTGTAGACTGAGTCCTCGGCTCCCTTGCGTTAGCAATGGCACCCGTATTGTCGCAATAAATGCTAACAGGGTCAGTGCAACTAGGGAATACGCCAAGCTCGATGACGAACTTCTTTAGCCAATGCGCTTCATTTGACGCTTCGCAAGCGGCAATATACTCCGACTCCATCGTAGATTGGGCGACGACTGACTGCTTGCCTCTCCTCCAGCTAATCGCACCACCATTCAACATAAACACGTATCCCGTCTGGGATTTTGAGTCATCGGGATCAGTACCAAGACTGGCATCGACGTAACCTGTTACGGCGAGCTCTTCTTCACATCCTCCATAGACAAGAACCAGATCCTTAGTTCTTCGTAAGTACTTAAGGACGTTCTTCACTTCAATCCAATGATCCATTCCAGGATTACTTTGGAAACGATTAGTCAGACTAATTGCCAGGGCCACATCTGGTCGAGTACACAGCATAGCATACATGATAGAACCTATGGCTGAGGCATAGGGCTTCGAGGACATTTCCTCCCTTTCTTTTGTTGTTGCTGGGCATTGAGTCACACTCAATTTAATTCCTTTCATAACGGGCAAGAGGCCTCTCTTGGCGTTATCCATATTGAACCTCTTCAATATCTTCTCAAGGTAAGTTCTCTGACTCAGTGCTAATAGGCGTCTTGATCTATCTCTATAGATTTTAATGCCTAATATGTATGCAGCTTCACCTAGGTCCTTCATGGAAAATTGTCCATTCAAATATTCCTTTACCCCCTCTAGAAATTTCACATCATTCCCTATCAATAATATGTCATCCACATATAGTACTAGGAATGCCACAGAGCTCCCACTCGCTTTCTTATAAACACAGAATTCTTCTTCATTTTGGACAAACCCAAAAGCTTTGATCACCTCATCAAAACGAAGATTCCAGCTCCGAGATGCTTGCTTCAACCCATAAATGGACCGTTGAAGTTTGCATACCTTACCAGCGTCCTTAGGATCAATAAAACCTTCCAGTTGTACCATATACAACTCTTCCTCAATGTTTCCATTTAGGAACGCGGTTTTCACATCCATCTGCCATATTTCATAATCGTAATAGGCATCAATTGCTAGCAATATCCGAATAGACTTTAGCATCGCTACGGGAGAGAAAGTCTCTTCGTAGTCAACTCCTTGAATTTGTCGGAAAACTTTTGCGACAAGTCGAGCTTTATAGACAGATACGTTTCCGTTTGCGTCAGTCTTTTTCTTGAATATCCACTTATTCTCGACGGCCTTTCGGTCCTCGGGAATATCCACCAAATTCCATACTTTGTTGGCATACATGGAGTCTATCTCGGATTTCATGGCTTCCAGCCATTTCTTGGACTCGGTTCCCTCCATTGCTTCTTTGTAGTTCGCAGGTTCGTCAGGTTCATTTAACATGACTGCATTGACAAGTTGCCCATAAAACTGAGTTTTTACTCGGGCTCTTGATGACCTGCGGGGTACAACAGGATCCTATTCATCTTGATCATGATCATCATGTATGTCACGATCGTTATGAATATCATGATGACCGTTCTCTTCAGCTCCCACTACGGAAGATGGTTCCGGAACAACTTCCATTGCCATTTCTTCCACTTGGAGTGATTGGTAAATCATCTCGTTGAGGTCTATTTTCCTCCCACTCAATTCTTTCGAAAGAAACTCTTTCTCAAGAAAGCATCCAGTCTTGGCGACAAACGTTTTGCCCTCAGACTGGTTTTAGAAGGTGTATCCAACGGTTTCCCTTGGATATCCCACAAAGATGCACTTATCCGCTTTTGATTCGAGTTTGTCAGGCTGAAGTTTCCTAACATAAGCCTCACAACCCTAAATCTTCAAGTGAGACAACTTTGGTTTCTTGCCATGCCATTCCTCAAATGGTGTTGTCTTTACGGATTTGGACGGTGCCCTATTAAGAATGTAAGCGGCAATTTCTAATGCATACCTCCAGAATGACACAGGTAAGTCGGTATGAGACATCATCGATCGTACGCTATCCAACAGAGTTCGATTACGTCGCTCAGAAACACCGTTACGCTGAGGTGTTCTGATACGTCCAAAACGTATCTATAATTTCTGCTTGCTCCATGCATGTTTTGTGTGATATTGCTATGATCTAGATACACTTTCATACACTTTTGATCATATTTGGACTAACCTATTAACTCAGTGCACCCCAGTGCCAGTTCCTGTTTTTTGCTGTTTTTCTATTTCAGTTTCCCCCATATAAAAAGTGTCAGAAAAATTCCGGGAAAAATACAGGAAAAATCAGCGTACAGGAAGCTTCGAGAAGAGCCCTGGAGGGGCCAGAGGGGAGCCAGGGGGGCCCAGGCGGCCACCCGGCGCGGCCCCACCCCTGGCCGCGCCAGGGGGGCGCCTGGGACCCCTGGTCCACCTCTGGCTGCCCCCCTTCGCCTATTTATTCTCCGTCACGGGGAAACTCCAGAGGAGGAACCCTATTCTGCAAACTGGCCTCTGTTCCGCCGCCGCCGCGCTTCCAAGATCGGGAGCACCAGAAGACCTCTTCCCGGCACCCTGTCGGAGGGAGGATTGACCTCCGGGAGTCTCCTCTCCACCATGGATGCTCCCCGGATGTCTCGTGAGTAGTTTTCCTTGGGCCATGGGTCCGTGATCAGTAGATATGTGATGTTCTCCTCCCCTCTTTGATCTTCATTGTTTAGACCTCGTGAGATTCCCTACATGATCGAGGCACCTTTGTAATATTTCTGCTGTTGCTATGCTGAGTTTGGAGGGATCTGATGGATTATGAGATTATGTTCAGATTGTGATAGAGTAATATATTTGGTTTTTATCTCTTATATTTTTGTTCCTAAGTAATTCTTGCATGTTCTCCGTTGCTGTTTATTGCTTTGGCCAAGTAGTAGGTAGTGACTCCAAGAGGGAACGTTGTGCTAGATTGTGGGTTCATGCCCCCCGATGACACGCTTGAGTGACAGAAACATGAGTCTAGGGGATGTGCTGTTGCCACAAGGGGGAAAAACGGTGCTTGTAACCGCGGTTACAAGGATTGTTTACTTTACGCAAAGTTCTTTTTATTGCAGTTGTTTGTTGCTTTGGGTTTACACTTTGGGTGGGGCTCGCAACTTAATACCAGCGAGATGTTCTGGATAGATATCTCAAGGTGGATGATTAGTAGTAGATGCAGATGGATTTCGGTCTACTTATTTTGGCGTATTGCCCGTGCTTTTGAGCCTCTTCCTTTCTTTTGTAGCATAGTTAGCATTGCGGTGCGTTCATAATCCTGTCAATTGCCCTTCTGTAATTTGTTTACCTCGCATAGCAGTTTTATCGTCTTTTGGCAGAGAGACATCACTAGTGAACATCACGTATCCCGGTCCATATCCTCATTACTGTTTCCAAGCTATATTTACTTTACTGCTTTTACTTGCTATCATTATCCCTTGCATTTTATCCGTTGTGAACAACAAGACCGGAGAGATTGACAACCTCTCTGAACTTCGTTGGGAACAAAGTTATCTGTGTCTATGTGCAGGTCCGCGTCAGTTGCGCCGCTGACACCTACTTATCATCTCTGGAGTCCTACTGGAGACAAACCTTGGTATCTTCACCGAGGGAAAACTGCTGCTGCACTACATCTCAAACCTTCCACTTGGGGTAACCAACGAAGGGCGAGAAGCCATCAAGCAAGTTTTCTGGCGCCGTTGCCGGGGACTCCGAGTGCTAAGATAGGGGAGTTGCACACTACCCTTTACCTTTGTTTTTTAGTCTTGTTAGTTTATCTTTCAGTTTTTATCTTTGTGTCTTTTATCAAAAATTACAAAAAAATCTGCCACACTTGCTGCTACTATGGGTTCCACTGAAAATACCAAGTTGTGTGACTTCACTAGTCACAACAACCAAGACTTTATCTGCACTCCCATTGCCACACCTGCCACTTCAGCTACCTCTTATGAAATTAAACCTACTTTGCTAAACCTTGTTATGAGAGATCAATTCTCTGGTGCTGGAGATGATGCTGCTTTACACTTGAATAATTTTGTTGAATTTTGTGATATGCAAAAGTATAAAGAAGTAGAAGGTGATGTTGTTAAGCTCAAGATCTTTCCCTTCTCTTTAAGGGGAGATGCTAAAATCTGGTTTCAATCTTTGCCTAGAAATAGCATAGATTCTTGGGATAAGTGCAAAGATGCTTTTATAGGGAAGTACTACCCTCCTGCTAAGGTTATCCAATTGAGGAGTAATATTATGAATTTTAAGCAATTGGATAATGAACACGTTGCCCAAGCTTGGGAACGAATGAAATCTCTTGTTAAGAAATGCCCTACAAATGGTTTGACTACCTGGATGGTTATCCAGACTTTTTATGCAGGCTTGAACTTTACCTCGCGGAACCTGTTAGATTCGGCCGCGAAAGGAACCTTTATGTCAACTAAATTTGGTGCTGCCACGAAGCTTCTCGATGAAATGATGACCAATTATTCCCAATGGCACACTGAACGCGCTCCAACAGGTAGGAAGGTAAATTCTGTCGAAGAAATTACCTCCCTCAATGAAAAAGTTGACTTAATTATGTCTCTACTTACCAAGCAACCCTCTATTGATCCTCATGATGTTCCTTTAAATTCTTTGGTTTCCCAAGAACAAGTAGATGTGAACTTTATTGTTAGAAACAACTTCAACAACAATGCTTATAGGGGAAATTTGCTAGTAATCCTAGACCGTTTCCATCCAACTATGGGAACAACAACACTTACCCTAGCAACAAGAACCCCTCCTCTGAATTAGAAAGCATGCTTAGAGACTCTATCACTACCCAAAAAGCCTTCAACAAAAATGTAGAGGAGAAATTAGCTAGAATAGATAATCTCTCTTTGAAGGTAGAAAGCTTAGCCCTTGATATTGAGATGCTTAAAACTAGAACCTCTCCCCTTGAGGAGAATAAGGCCACTCCTATTAATGCTATCCAGTTACAAATCAATGAAAATATTAGGATGATGGCTAAACTTATAGAAAGATGGGCCAGAGAAAAAGAGGAAGAGGATAGAATTAAGAGCCTTCCTACACACCACACAGTTGCCACTATCCAAATTGTTGAGGACACCCAAACTATTAGCACCCAATGCACTCCTAGTCCCGTTGGACCTATTAATGGTGATGCTAATACCTCAACCTTGGAAAAAGAAACTCCTATGAACATAGAGGGTTTCAAAAAAGTGAGCCTAGATGACACTACTACCACCTTTGATAGTAGTGATATTGATTTTGATAGTTGCACCCTCTCAGAAGTTATCAGTTTGCTACACAAAATGTCTAGAGACCCCACACTAGCACACTTAATCTTGCCTTCACGGAGCATATCACAAATGCTCTCATCAAAGCTAGGGAGGAGAAGCTTAGAGTAGAAGCCTCCATACCTAGGAAGCTAATGATGGTTGGGACCCTATGATCAAAATTAAACTAAATAACTTCTCTTGCTATGCTTTATGTGATGTTGGAGCTAGTACCTCTGTTATGCCCAAAAGAATATTTGATATGTTTGAATTGAAGCCCTTTGAGCCTTGTTCTTTTGGTGTTCGTCTTGTTGATTCTTCCATAAAGAAACCTTTGGGGAAGATCGACAATGTTCTTATCATTGCCAATGACAACTATGTTCCCGTTCATTTTATTGTTATGGATATAGAGTGTGAACCTTTGTGTCCAATTATTTTGGGACGTCCTTTTCTTCGCACCGTTGGTGCGGTTATTGACATGAAAGAGGGGAATATAAAATTCCAATTCCCATTCAAAAAGGGGATGGAACACTTCCCTAGAAAGAAAATCAAGTTACCTTTTGAGTCCGTTACACGGGCTAGTTATTCTCTTTCTCTTGATAAAACTTGATTCCTCTTTTTGCATTAAGCCTAGCTAATGGCTTTAAAGAAGCGCTTTCAGGAGGCAGCCCGCAACGAATTTAGGTGTTTTATTTTTGCTTTTGTTGTGTCTTGATGATTGTTACTTCTGTAGTAACATCATTGTATCTTTATTTTTCAGCTTTGTGCCAAGGTATAGCCTCTTACGGCAAGGGAAGTAAAAGTTGTGACATGCTGTCTAGAAAACAGATTCTGTCCTCGTGACCAGAAAAATTCCAGAAAAATCCCAGTTCATCTTTTTGAGCTGAAATGTTTACATAGTATGCTCTATACAATTACGAAACTTCCATATGTTCTGAGTTTTTTGATTTGAGTTGCAGAAGTGCCCCTAAAAAATTCTTTACTATCTTATGTTCTGTTTTTCACAGATTCTGCCACGTTTTGTGTCTCCTAACTTTTGCAAACCTTAAGCTTGCTTTTTCTTTGCAAAAACTTTTTGGCACTCTTGAGAAACAGTAGCTCTTAAAGAATATATTTATATCTAGTGGGAAAAATTATTTATTAAGGGTACTAACCTCTCTAATCAGCTTATGATGAGTTATGTATGAAGGGAGTTTTCAAGTGTGCGATAGAAGATGATGAAAGAAGATCCAGGAGTGTCAAGCGCTCAAGCTTGGGGATGCCCCCATGCATCCCCAATAAATATTCAAGGAGACTCAAGCTTCTAAGCTTGGGGATGCCCCCGTGCATCCCCTTCTCCATCAACAATCATCGGTTAGTCCTTCGTCTCACTATATTTTTATCACTTCATACGTTATGTGATATGCTTGGAGCGTCTCGCTCTTAGGTTTTATTTTTAGTTTTCTTTAGCTTTGCTTGCTGTTCATAACAAGTTAGATCCCGTCTTACTTTGTGTGGGAGAGAAACACGCTCCACTTTCAAAATCTAGAACGCATCATAGGATTTTTCCTGCTTATCTTTTTGCTGTTGTGTGTTCTTTATCTTTTCATAGCTACTGCCATGTTTAGTTATGTGATATGCTTGGAGCGTCTCGCTCTTAGGTTTTATTTTTAGTTTTCTTTAGCTTTGCTTGCTGTTCATAACAAGTTAGATCCCGTCTTACTTTGTGTGGGAGAGAAACACGCTCCACTTTCAAAATCTAGAACGCATCATAGGATTTTTCCTGCTTATCTTTTTGCTGTTGTGTGTTCTTTATCTTTTCATAGCTACTGCCATGTTTAGTTTTAGTCTTAGTTTGTCTTTAGCAAGATCCTTGGATTTTGTTTAGTTTGTTGCTGGAACTCTTTTTAGTTTTCATGTTTATCTTGTTAAAGAGAGTTGGTTGTTGCACTGAGTTGTGTCTTGTCTTGAGAGTAGGTAATTGAGGTTGTTATTTAATTTTAGTAGTAACTTGCAATAGTTTTGAGGTATTGATGTGAGTAATGTTTGAACTTTTGGTGTCAAGAGCTCTTGCCTATTAGTGATAGGTGTCGTATTTTGGGCAATCCGTGTGTATTTTCAAAACCTACAAAACTAGTTGAGAACTCTAGCTACTAGATGGATCACTACTCTTCTGAGGAGTCGAATATCAGAGAACACTCACGTACCATGAGTCGAGGATGCGCAAGGATAACCAAACCCCCATACACTCCTCCTCGGGGTACTTGTCTCTTTGTGAACTTCCTTATTAGATTGAGAGTTACCGATAATAAGTGCATGAGTTCTTCGGACTAATGTAAGTATTGAAAGTTGACACTTCCACCTTCCCATATTTTGCTAGCCTCTCCCGTGCCGTGCATTGCCTTCTTCTCACTCCGAGAGTTGGTGTACACCTTCGCCGGTATATCCAAACCCTTGGCATGATACGCTCTGTCATCATAAGCCTCCTTATATCTTCCCTCAAAACAGCCACCATACCTACCTATCAAGGCATTTCCATAGCCTTTCCGAGATATATTGCCATGCAACTTCCACCTCTTCATGACTTGATCTTCATGTCATACATGTTCCTGCTACACTGGCAGCGACATACTTTGCATACATCATGTTAGTTACATCTTCTTTATGTTTTGAGTTCCTTGTAAAGTGTGAAAGATCTCCTTTACCTTCTTGTAAAATAGAGTGTTGCCCTTAAGTGAGGAAAAGATCCCAAAGAGGACACATTAAAAGATCCCAAAGAGGACAAATGAGAGTTCAATAGAAAGAGCTATTGAGGCCACACAAAAAATACAAAAATAAAATAAAAAAGAGAAAAAGAAATAAAAAGAGAGAAAGGGGCAACACTACTATCCTTTTGAGAGATCCACACTAGTACTCCCTTTATATCCTTGTACTCCATAGAGATCATCATTATGCATATAGCTATGTGGGGACCTTCACACTATAGAACTTGGCTTGCATATTCCAAGGATGAGCCTCCTCAAACGAGCTCTAGGTCTTCATGAGCGAGCAAGTTAGATGCACCCCCACTAGTTCCTTTGGAGAGCTTCTTAGCTCGTATGTGCATCCGTTGCATGGCAATCCCTACTCCTCACATCATATCTATCATATGGCCTTCTCTCGCCTATGATTGTCCTCATTGATGTGAGTCTTTCACACCTTTTTGTCTTCCTCCTCCTCCTACTTTTCTCTTTGCCATCTTAAGTGTCAACTCTCGTGCTTACGCTCATCCATTGCATGAGTGCTCAAAATATTGAAAAGGAGTGGATCAAATTGACTTGTACCTGGCTAGTGGTTTGGGGACGAGTCAAGATAAGATTCCAAAGAAGACCAAGTGTGAAACTTTAGTAGATTGAGTTCTCAACACAAAAATTACTTTTTCTCGTATTCCCTATCCCCCTTCTTGCACGCAAACACCATTTGGAGACATTCGAGTCACGGACAACGATAGCTCTTGCACCTATTGTTCTTTTGTTACTTGTTTCAATGATAATATAGACTTGCACTACAGGAAACAAGAGTTTTGTCGTCAGCTTCGGGCTTTGCCGTCAGCTTTTCATCGTGGCAGACGGCAAACCATGGGTTATCGTCAGCTAGTGGAAAAGATGACGGCAAAGAAACAACTGTAGGCAAAGGGACGTTAGCCGTCAGCCTATTCAACGCCGTCAGTTAGCTGACAGCAAAGCTCAGAAAGGCTGACGGCATAGAGAACCTGACGGCAACGTATGCCTAGACCCCACCACGCGGCAGTGGTATAACGGCCCGCCGCTTGGCCATCAGCCAGCTGACGACAAAGCCGCGTTGCCGCCAGCTGGCTGACGGCCAAGCGGCGGGCCGTTATCTCGGCTCGGGCCAGACCTAACCGGCCAGTACTCTCTCCCTCACCCCGCTCGAGCACT
The DNA here is from genome assembly GCA_950022295.1 of Bromus sterilis. Lineage (NCBI taxonomy): Eukaryota > Viridiplantae > Streptophyta > Magnoliopsida > Poales > Poaceae > Bromus > Bromus sterilis. The sequence continues at coordinate 444,221,378 of OX465595.1, read as the reverse complement.
CTCTCACCCTCCAATGCGCCGCCGCCGCCACCGGAGCACCCCGGCCGCGTCTTCCCGCCGCCGCCAGTGAGTCGCCGCCTCCCCCGCACCCCGGCCGCCCCCTCCTGCGCTCCCCACTCTCTCTCTTCTCATGCCCACTGCTCCTCTCCTCCTCTGCAGCTCCACCCCGCCGCCGCCGCCGCTTCATCTGGGCCTCCGCCGCTGCCACCGGAGAGCCTGCTCCCCATGCCTCGACGGTGAGCTGCCACGGCACTCCGTCCGGGCCGCTTCCGCCACTCTCCGGTGAGCGCACATCCACCCCTTCTCCTTTTTTTTTATGTGTTAGATTTTAGTTATCTTAGTGTAGATCTGTTAGTGGCATGTAATTTTAGTTAGTGTAGTGTAGATCTACATCTGTTAGTGTAGATTTATGTTCATTGTTAGTTGTTGTCAGAAATTAGTTGTTAGTAATTTTGTTATTGTTAGTTGCTAGCTAGGTTAGTGAAGGTTAGATATATAGCTAGGTTTTTGTTTTTGTTATTTTATAGGATCTGTTTTAGTTATTGTTAGTTGTTATAGCTAGGTTTATTACTACTAGTTTGGCATAATCTTTTAGTTAGTTCTATTCTATTATTATTTATTTAGTTAGTAAGTTTAATTAGGTTATAATCAAAGTAAAGTGAAAGAATGAAATTTTTTATTAGTAAAGTGAAAAGAAAAGTAGGGCAGATGAAGAAGAGGGGTAGATGAGGAGAGGCTCACCAGCCTGATGTCGAGGAGGAGGATTTCCAACCATCGAAAAAAAGACGAAGAGGAGCTCCATCTCCCACTGCACCCTCTCCTCCTTTCCATTCCTTCTAACCTCCCCGTGCGTTCGAGGGGGAGCACAAATCTCCTCCCGGTGCGTTCGATGAACTAGCTTGATAGGTAGATTTAATAATTAAAATTTAGATGTAAGGTTCCATTGCGTAACCCATATTCGTCTCCCGTTCGAAAGATTCCATTTATAAATATGCATTCATTTGCATATTTATAATTGGATTCTTTCGAATTGTCCAACGTTATCCATGGACAGCCCAAGTATGTGTAGATTGGATTCATTTCCCCATATATGCTCTCCTCCGGATCGGACGCAGGATTTCGTCAGCGCCACCTTGTTGTTCTTCGGGTACACATCCTCTCGGTTTATGCTGAGACGTGTATCAGGAGAACAGCGGGGAGGTGTTGTCGAAATTTTGCGTCGGATCGGAAGGAGAGCATGGGGAAATGAATCCAATCTGCACATACTCGGGTGGGATTAGGACCTATCTTTACCTATTAGCTAGTGTGCATATGCCGTATCACCGTAATTAATTATATGCCTTCTGGTGTTAATTTGTACTAGCTAGCTAGCCAGAATGAATGATCGTGCGTGGATGTACACCGGTCACCCTGGTCAAAAAAATATGACTGAGGAATGGTTGACCAAGACCGATGAGTTCCTAGAGGTTGCATTTAGTGCTGGCCAACCAAGAACATGGTGCCCCTGCACTAGATGTAAGAACTATTCACAACAGACAAAGGATGTAATGGGTAAACACCTGCAAATACGTGGTTTCATGCCTGATTATACGTTGTGGTCATTTCATGGCGAGTCGGCCCAACGTGACAGACATGAGGTAGTGCGTCAGCGCATTGAGGATTGTGGTACAGGGATCGAAGACATGGTCAATGACTACAACGATGCTCCTCTTGAGGACGAAGAACCGGAGGAAACTGCCAAGGCCTTTTATGCCATGCTAGAGTCTTCAAAACTCCCACTGCATGCGCACACCAAGCTTTGTCAACTAGATGCCATCGCACAAACAATGGCTCTTAAGGCACAATTCAACTTGTCCAGAGAGTGCTATGATGCGATGATGACCTTATTCGGGCGCTTTCTACCGGACGGTCATATTATGCCTGCAAACCTATACCACTCAGACAAAATACTTGGTGCACTGAAGATGCCCATCGAGCGGATACATGCTTGTGAGAAAGGATGCGTCTTATTTAGGCATGAGTATGCGGATGATAATTATTGTCCACGCTGCAAGTCCTCCAGGTATATTGTCGTAGACAACGGTCTTGGTGAGAAGACGCAGAGCAAAATACCCGTAAACATTCTTCGGTACCTACCGATCTTACCAAGACTTCAACGGCTTTACATGCTTGAAGAAACATCAAAACAAATGACATGGCACAGAGATGGAATTAGACGTGCTACAGATGAATACGGGAATTTGATGTTGACCCACCCCTCTGATGGTGAAGCGTGGAAGATGTTCAATGAAATACATAAAGAAGGTAAAGCCAAAGACCCAAGAAACGTGGCACTCGCCATTAGCCTCGATGGGTTCAATCCTTTCGGTATGACGGAAACCCAGTATAGTTGTTGGCCCGTATTCATCATGCCCGTCAATCTGCCCCCTGGAGTACTTATGCAAAGAAAGCACATCTTCTTGACGTTGATAGTTCCGGGGCCCAACTATCCCGGAAAAAATATGAATGTGTACTTGCAACCACTGATGGATGAGTTGAAAGAAGCTTGGGATAATGGGATCCGGACATATGACGCAGCTAGCAAAACAAACTTCCAAATGCATGCTTGGTTGATGTACTCCATGCATGACCTGCCGGCGTTTGCACTTTTTGTTGCATGGTGCGTGCACGGAAGGTTCCCATGCCCGCAATGCAAGTCTACTCTTAAGTTTCATTGGCTGCCGGAGGGTCACAAGTATTCTTGCTTCGACTTGCATAGACAATTCCTGCCTCTGGACCATGGATTCAGAAAAGACAAGAAGAATTTCACCAAAGGTAAAGTTGTCGAGCACGAGGCACCACCTATGATGACGGGTGCACAAATTCTTGATCAGTTGAACTCACTAGAGCCTGATCCGAACCGGCCAGGGTATTTCTTGGGATATAATACGGAACACGCCTGGACCCACAAGCCATGCTTTTGGGATCTCCCGTATTTCAAAGACCTTGCTCTTCCACACAACATTGACATGATGCACACTGAAAAAAATATGGGTGAGGCCCTTTTTGGTACATTGTTCGGCACTGATAAGGGGAAAGATAATGTTAAGGCTAGAGTCGATCAGGAGAGTCTGTGTAATAGGAAGTCACTTAACATGCGACAATCAAAAGGGAAGAAGAATTGGGAGAAGCCAAAGGCATGGTTCAATCTTAAAATGGAACACATGAGGGAAATCCTCATCTGGGTGAAAAAAAAGTTGATGTTCCCCGATGGGTATGCAGCGAATCTAGCAAGGGGAGCAAGTCTTGAAAAGTTGAAAATCTTTGGGCTGAAGAGTCACGATTGGCACATATGGCTTGAGCGGATAATGCCGGTGATGTTGCGCGGCTACATCCCCGAGGATGAATGGCTAGTAATGGCAGAGCTAAGCTATTTCTTCCGTGTTCTTTGTGCTAAAGAATTATCGCCTATTGTGATAGAAGAGATAGAAAAACTGGCGCCGGAGTTGATATGCAAGTTAGAGAAGATCTTTCCACCGGGTTTCTTTAATCCGATGCAGCATATGATTTTGCATCTACCGATGGAGGCAAGATTGGGTGGCCCTGTGCAAAACCGTTGGTGCTATGCAACCGAAAGAATGCAGAAGATGCTTCGAGCAAAATGTAAAAATAAACGGAGAATTGAAGCATCAATGGCTGAGGCATTCGTTGTCGAGGAAGCGGCAAACTTCGTGACAGCACACTATGCTGCCACTAATTACAGTTTGCATAATCCAAAGCCTTGGTACAATACTGGCGACCCCGAGCGACATGAATCCAAGTTCAAACTCTTTAATGGGAGCCTCGCACCTTGTGGGGTTATGAAGACAAAGACGTTGACCTTCAAGGAATGGAGCATCATTACATTGTATATCTTGACCAACATGACAGAAGTGCGGCCATACATCGAGTAAGTGCGCGGTACATATTAATTGTTCTGCAACTTCTTGACGAGTTGTGTGTCCAACTTCTCTTAATTATTTGATACAGTCGATTCGTCGCGCAATTCTCGAATGGAGTGGCGATCGAAAAAGACTCCATCGAAGAGATTAATCTTCTTGAGAAGCGGGGAGGCGGCAATCCCGGTTTCATCTCTTGGTTTACACAAACGGTACTTCTTATATGATATACAGGCCATTTTTATTTCTTCGTCGTCTCAGTACCAACTAATACAACAAGCCTTTCCGTTTCAACTTGTAGGCTAATTCAGAGTCGATGGACGCTGAATTGAGACAAATCGCAAATGGTTTTGACTTTAAGGTCCATACATATGAAAAATACGAAATCAATGGGTATCGCTTTCGTACTGGTATGAAAGAGCAAACTATGCCCGATCGGAAAACAACGAATTCCGGTGTGTCCGCTATAGATGGAGGAGTCGAGTATTATGGAATAGTTGAAGAAATATACGAACTGCTATATTATGGTGAAAATGCTCTGAATGCCGTTGTCTTCAAATGTCATTGGTTCGATCCGAAGGACACTAGACGAACTCATGAGCATGTTGGGCTAGTTGAAATTAAACAGAAGAACCGTTTAAATGTTGCTGAAGTTTATATTGTGGCTCAATAGGCCACACAAGTTTTCTATCTTCCATGGGCCTGCCAAAGTGTAAAGAATCTCGAAGATTGGTATGTCGTCTATGACGTGCCGCCACATGGTAAACTACCTGCCCTCAATGAAGAAGAGGATTATCAACCTCACATAGACCCAGACACATATGACGGAGAATTCTTCCAAGAAACACGTGTGGCCAAAAAACATTTCGGAAAAACCTCTACGTTTGGTCAAAACATGGAAGTAGAGAATGACAATGCGGAGGAAGAGGAAGAAGTGGAACACGAAGAGGTTACCGATGATGATGAGGAAGATGAAGAAGTGGAACACGAAGAGGTTACCGATGCGGATGACCTATCATTGCTTGACCGGTTACAAAAAGGCTTTCGAAATGTGGTTGACGCTGAACCCGATCCCGGAGAAGAGATCATTCATGATGACACACGTGATAGTGACGATGATGTTTTTATTGATCCTGGAGAAGATACAGATGATCCCGACTATTAGTTGTATGCATCCCAACTTTCTTTTGATTTTTGTATATATGAATTTGTATTATTTATTTCCTTAATGTACTAATTCATCTTTATATGCATATGTTTGTTTTTTGTATATATGAATTTGTATTATTTATTTCCTTACTTTACTAATTCATCTTTATTCCGTAACAGGTGTTGACACATGGCGAGCCGTAGGGACCCACCGGTGGAGTCTCGACCACCTCTACTTCTACGGAGAGAGTTGCTGGCGGGTATTGTCGCAGCCAGCTCGCCGCCGGCGCGTGCTGATCAGCCTCGTGGGAGAGGTCGGGGAAAAGGCCCAAAGAGAGCTAAACCCGGTGGTCGAGGAGGTGGTCGAGGAGCAGGTGGCGCCCTAGCCGAGTCACCCACTCACAGGACAGTCTCACCGGTGCAGGAGCCACCGCCGGTGCAGTCGGAGGCACCGGAGCAGCGGCCACCGCCGGTGCAGTCGGAGGCACCGGAGCAGCGGACACCGCCGGTGCAGTCAGAGACACCGGAGGCACCGAGGCAGTCGACGGAGCCTCGTTGGGATGATCCTTGGGAGGAGCGTGCTCGCACGGATGATGATGATGCTGATGAGGATGATGATAGCGATGACGACGGGGCTGAGGGGGGTGAGGGGGATGATGGGGGTGAGGGGAGCTCCTCTTCCAAGAAGCCGGTGTACCAGCGTCGTATGACACGGCTCCCACCACGTCCGGACCCTGCGCAGAGGACATTGATTGCGCCAGATGGGGAGAAGTAAGTTGATGAATTTTTTGTGTTCCTTGTATATATATATCATACATGTACATATGGTCCAACAAGAACTAATGTCTTTGTGTTCTTATTTTGCAGGGCGTGGAGTTACCCGGAAGGTGCTCGGAATCCGAACTGCCTCCTTGGTGCCGTGCTTAAAGAGCAGTTCCCCGGGCTAGTCCAGTTGCCTGTTGAGGGTAGGGTTCCTGAGCCCGGCCTCACTTGGCCACACTACAAAGCCGCCCCGGCCCCGCCAGATGAACGCATCAACAACGTTGAATGCCGTACCAAAGCTGACATGGTGGTGGCTACTTTTTGGGTAAGTATTCTAAGCATTGCAATCATTTATTAGTGTTGGAATCATTTCACTCATCTTTTCATATGTTCGATGCATTTTTCAGTGCTACTATAGGGTTGAGGAGGGGATGGAGCCGGCGGCCCAGAAGAATCTCGAGAAGGACATAGTGAGGCTACTCACGAACACTAGGCACGAGATGCGTGTTCAGTGTGTTCGAGATTGGTACGCCAAGAAGGGCGTGAAGAAGGCCAAGAAGAAGTGTAGAAAAGTTTTCCTTAAGTAGGAAGAATACTTGGAGGTAAATTACTAACTAATTCAAATTCCTACACTTATAAGTAAGGCCTAGTTAGCTCCAACTTTTCTTTATAAGATTATGAAGCTCAAACTTGGCTTTATAAGCTTATAAGTGTCAAACTTGGCTTTATAAATTTATAAAGGTCAAACTTGGCTCTATAAGCTTGTAAAACTAAAAAATGATAATAATAGCTTAGTTACATAAAACTTGACTTGTACTTGGCTTAAAAAAGATATTCAATGACTTTATAAGATTATTAATTCATAGGCGCCCCCGAGATGGTGTGCAAATAAGATGGATTGCTTTGAGGCGATAGTGGACAAATGGCTCAGTGATGCCTGGCTGTCCACCCACAAAAGCGCCAAGGCTAGGCGTGCACAAATGGTAGGTGTGGCACACCACCAAGGCAATCTCAACGTCAACGAGTACGCAAAAAAATGGGTATATGCCTTTTTGTTTTAAGTTTCATGTCCTTTCATCATTAATCAATTGATTTGTTTCATGCCTTTTCTTTGCTTTTCATTGTAGGCGAAGCACCATAATCAGCCTGTGCCTAAGGGATTTCGCTCATTTGCCATGGCCCATAAGGGAAAGTACAAAACGGTGACGGCATATTCCGAGGGCGACGGTGTTGAGGCGTACACCAGCGCTGCAGCCTACCACAAGATGATGGCCTATTCTGAGGTGGAAAAAGAGCTACGCGGTCCTCAGTTTGACCCGAGCGAGGAGGAGATGGATCCGGAGGCCTTGATGATTTCTGGTGGCGGTAAGCATCATGGCAGCACCTCCATGTGCAATGGCTTCGTACATTGCCCGGAGACTCTACCTCAGATCAAGGCGAGGCAAACGAGCTCCGCTCCTGCTGTACGACCTCGCCCGTGGTCAGTGGACATTGCTATCCAGGTATAACTTTGTCTCAATTTTTCTTTCCGTTCTTTAGACTACGTAGTGATGATGACAATAATTGCTATATTGTTGAGTGTTCGCAGGACGCCATTCAGAGGGAGAGACAAGCGACACAAGAGATGTTGTCGGAGCAGCTTGCGGAGAGGGACCGGCTGGCGGAGGAGAGAACCCAGAGGATACTCGAGGAGGAGAGGGCACGCAATAATGCCCAGACGAAGGCCATCTACGACCTCTTCTCGGAAGTTACTACTTTTCCATATATCCGCCAAGATTGCATATGCATATGTTTGGTTCACTTGCTAATATGCTCGAGTCCTCAAAAACTAACTCGCAGAGTATGTGGGAGAAGCAAGGTCTTACCCCTCCACCGATGCCGACGCCTATCGTTTCTCCTCCCGGAACGGTAAGTTTCTTTCAATGATCAATATATCCCGGTCTTATACCATCAAGTGTCATCATGCTTACCACATTGCAACTCATCCTTTGTTGCAGCATAATTCCGGAGCTACATCTCACAACCCACAAGAATCTCCTAGTGAATCCCCGAGAAACCCACGTGGCGGCGCTTCTCAGCCTTGAGGTGGCCTCCGGTAAGTTACATAAAGCTCATCAATGACTTTATATGCCCATAAAGCTCAATAATGGTAGTAATAGCTTAGTTACATAAATATTTACTTATTCTTGGCTTATAAAAGCTAAAAAATGACTATATAAGCTTATAAAACTTATACTTGGCTTTATAAACTTGTAAACCTAAAAATGACTTATACTTGGCTTATAATAGCTCCTCAATGACTTCATAAGCTCATAAAGCTGAAAAATGATGTTAATAGCGTAGTTCGATGAAAATTGAGTTATACTTGGCTTCTAAAAGCTCAATAATGACTTTATAAGCTTATAAAGCTCAAACTTGGCTTTATAAGCTTTTAAAGTTCAAATTAGATTTTATAAGCTTATTAAGTTCAACAATGACTTATACTTGTCTTATAAAATCTCAATAATGAATTTACTAGCTTAAGTGGCTTATAAACCTAAAAATGACTTATACTTCGTATATAAAGCTCAAAAATGAATTAATGACTTAGTTAGATCTAAAATGAGATATATTTAGCTCTTGAGGTCTAAGAAGAACAAGTATTGTAGAATAAGAAGAAGGATAGGAGGAAAAGAAAGAAGTGAAGAAGAAAGAGGTGAAAAAGAAAGTAAAAGAAGAAAAGTTCTTCTTATTCTTACTTTTTCTCTTCTTTCTTTTTCTCCATCTTCTCTTCTTCCTTTCATCTTATTCTTATTCTTCCTCTTCTTCTCCTTACTCTTCTTCTCCTTGTTCTTCTTTTTCCTTTTTATTTTCATCTTTTCATCATTTTGAATTTCTTCTTTTCCGTATGTAACATATGATTATGTTTTCATTTTGCAGATTTGCCTTTATGCATGGATGGATGCTTCTTCGTTGTAGATATAGTATGTTAGGATGGAGATGACTTGTAGATGTATATCATGTTTGATAGAGGCGAAGGTGTCCCGATGTTTCGATGAGATGGTGGAGATCGATTTTGGTGGAGTAGACTTTCACGACCCGACTACGAACGTGCGAAGACGTTGCGCCTTAGCAATCGCTAAACCAACTCCGAGAGGTTATTGATCCCGCGGATGCACGATCAACCTGACCACGAAGGTCAATTCCTGCAAGCAATCGAAGAACAAGCAAGAACTAAGAATTGCAATCTGGATATTGCGAATATAAGATGAAAGATTAACAGAAGTTGGGGTTCCAATGCGGTCTTGGCCTGGTCGGACGACACAAACGAAGAACTCGAAGTTGCGGCTATGGCTAACTTAAATCTAATTAAAACCCAAGTCTAAACGACGCCCTAAGGGCTGTATATATGGGGGAATAGAGGGGATTTTCGTGACCCCTTGGAGGTGGGGTCCGAAAACAACCCTAACTCGGTTTCCCCACACATACGGACTCTAAAAACAGCCTATAAGGTGGTATTTCGAAATTACATGGGCCCAGCCCAATATTAAGGTGACGCAGCACCTATAATTGCCCTTGGACGAAAATAATGAAGTGGCATCTCGCGTATTTCGTCCAAGACTTCATGCGCGCCTTATGGTGGCTTCAAAGTGCGATAATCACCACTGGAAGCTCCGCTGTCCTTTCCCGCGCGCGCACCTTCTTCTCCATGCTTGATCCCGCTCCAATGACCATCCTTCTTGTCCATGCTAGGTCCTTCATTCATAAGCAAAACAAAAGTATCTAATTTAGGCAGCATCATATGTTCATGAACAATAGAAGGATTCGCAAGAAACGAAAGTACCTGATAATTTAGTTGACGTGCACGAGCTCTAGTAACTGGTCCAATATGTGTAGTTGGTGAGGATATGGGTGTAACATTAGTAGGGATGTCCTCATCATCCTCCCCTTCTTGAATTGAAGTCGTCCTCGACGGAAGCTCATCATCTTCTCCCAAATAAGGCTTCAAATCTACAATATTAAATGTGGGACTAACCCCAAAGGCTGCAGGTAGCTCAAGTTTATATGCATTATCATTAATTTTTTCACCCCTGAATTTTTTGGCCTAAAAACTGCTCTGAAAAGCGTGCCAGACTCTTTTTTTTTTTTGGGAATCACCCCCCTTCTCTGGACGGAAAAAGTTTGGTGAAATCCGACTCTAACAACTCAAAACTAATCTGGCTACAGAGAGATCACGAACCGTACTAATGGTGGAACTCAACTCGGACTCGTGGGACGTGGTGGTGTATGTGGACTTGGATTGGCGGAACGTGGTAGGATGACTACTGTGCGGCGGCGACGTGGCAAACTGTGATCAGAACTCGAAACTCTAAGGGAACTAGACGCTAAGATCAGCAACTTGACACAACGATGCAACCGTAAATTCAACAAAGCAAGTACTGAAAAGAAAACTGGACAAAGGCTCGGACTGTCTTGGGACGTGATGATCTAACCCTAAATTTTTTTTGGCTTTTTCGTGGGATGTAGGTATGACGAACAGAATCAATCTAGACTACGAAAACTGGTAAATCTCACCGAGTAACCTGGAAATCTGATACCACTTGATAGAGGCGAAGGTGTCCCGATGTTTCGATGAGATGGTGGAGATCGATTTTGGTGGAGTAGACTTTCACGACCCGACTACGAACGTGCGAAGACGTTGCGCCTTAGCAATCGCTAAACCAACTCCGAGAGGTTATTGATCCCGCGGATGCACGATCAACCTGACCACGAAGGTCAATTCCTGCAAGCAAACGAAGAACAAGCAAGAACTAAGAATTGCAATCTGGATATTGCGAATATAAGATGAAAGATTAACAGAAGTTGGGGTTCCAATGCGGTCTTGGCCTGGTCGGACGACACAAACGAAGAACTCGAAGTTGCGGCTATGGCTAACTTAAATCTAATTAAAACCCAAGTCTAAACGACGCCCTAAGGGCTGTATATATGGGGGAATAGAGGGGATTTTCGTGACCCCTTGGAGGTGGGGTCCGAAAACAACCCTAACTCGGTTTCCCCACACATACGGACTCTAAAAACAGCCTATAAGGTGGTATTTCGAAATTACATGGGCCCAGCCCAATATTAAGGTGACACAGCACCTATAATTGCCCTTGGACGAAAATAATGAAGTGGCATCTCGCGTATTTCGTCCAAGACTTCATGCGCGCCTTATGGTGGCTTCAAAGTGCGATAATCACCACTGGAAGCTCCGCTGTCCTTTCCCGCGCGCGCACCTTCTTCTCCATGCTTGATCCCGCTCCAACGACCATCCTTCTTGTCCATGCTAGGTCCTTCATTCATAAGCAAAACAAAAGTATCTAATTTAGGCAGCATCATATGTTCATGAACAATAGAAGGATTCGCAAGAAACGAAAGTACCTGATAATTTAGTTGACGTGCACGAGCTCTAGTAACTGGTCCAATATGTGTAGTTGGTGAGGATATGGGTGTAACATTAGTAGGGATGTCCTCATCAATGTTGGGCACTTTTCTTTTGTATATATGATGACTTGTTGTTTTAAACTTGGAGATGGCATGCTGTTTTAAACATGGAGATGACTTGCTTTTTTAAACATGGAGATGGCTTCTTTTTGTTTATATGACTTGTGGATGGCTTCTTTTTGTATATATGACTTGTGGATGGCTTCTTTTGTATACGTGACTTGTGGATAGCATTATGATTGTATATATGACTTGTGGATGGCATTCTGTACATATATATATATATATATATATTATTGCTTATATGCAGGGAATTAAAGAAAAACAAATTAAAAAGATAGATACAGAGAGCTTTGTCGTCAGCTTGCTGACGGCAAAGGCGTTGCCGTTAGCAAGTTGACGGCAAAGCGGACACGTGGCGGCAGCCTGTGCAATCTGGGCTGTGGAAGTGACCATTTGGTCACGGCTTTGCCGTCGGCCTTCAACCGGCTGACAGCAAAGAGTAGGCTGGCTGACGGCAAACTGCTGACATGTGGGCCCAGGCAAGGGCTTTGCCGTCAGCCAGACGGCTAGCTGACGGCAATGCACGCCGTTAACTCAGCCCACGGGGGTTAAGTCAGAGCTGGCCGTACGAGCGGCTTTGCCGTCCGCCAGTACAAAAATGCTAACGGCAAAGGCTTTGCCGTCGGTCGATCTTGAGCTGACGGCAAAGCAGCTCACTGCCGACTGATGAGCTGACAACAGGTTTGACGTCGTGGAGCTGACGGCAAAGCCTTTGCCGTCAGCTTTTCATAAGTTTGCCGTCAGCCAAAGCTGACGGCAAAACTCCTGTTTCCTGTAGTGTTGCATGTTATGACTTGAACTGGATCTCTAACCTTGATTGCTTTACTTTTCAAAGTTCTTTTATGGTTGCTAGCATGTCACCACAGAAATTATGTTGTTATCATTTACCTACTCGAGGACGAGCAGGAATTAAGCTTGGGGATGTTGATACGTCCAAAACATATCTATAATTTCTGCTTGCTCCATGCATGTTTTGTGTGATATTGCTATGATCTAGATACACTTTCATACACTTTTGATCATATTTGGACTAACCTATTAACTCAGTGCACCCCAGTGCCAGCTCCTGTTTTCTGCTGTTTTTCTATTTCAGTTTTCCCCCATATAAAAAGTGCCAGAAAAATTCCGGGAAAAATTCAGGAAAAATCAGCATACAGGAAGCTTCGAGAAGAGCCCGGGAGGGGCCAGAGGGGATCCAGGGGGGCCCAGGCGGCCACCCGGCGCGGCCCCACCCCTGGCTGCGCCAGGGGGATCCTGGGGCCCCTGGTCCACCTCTGGCTGCCCCCCTTCGCCTATTTATTCTCCGTCACGGGGAAACTCCAGAGGAGGAACCCTATTCTGCAAACTCGCCTCTGTTCCGCCGGCGCCGCGCTTCCAAGATCGAGAGCACCAGAAGACCTCTTCCCGGCACCCTGCCGGAGGGAGGATTGACCTCCGGGAGTCTCCTCTCCACCATGGATGCTCCTCGGATGTCTCGTGAGTAGTTTTCCTGGGACCATGGGTCCGTGATCAGTAGCTATGTGATGTTCTCCTCCCCTCTTTGATCTTCATTGTTTAGACCTCGTGAGCTACCCTACATGATCGAGGCACCTTTGTAATATTTCTGCTGTTGCTATGCTGAGTTTGGAGGGATCTGATGGATTATGAGATTATGTTCAGATTGTGATAGAGTAATATATTTGGTTTTTATCTCTTATATTTTTGTTCCTAAGTAATTCTTGCATGTTCTCCGTTGCTGTTTATTGCTTTGGCCAAGTAGTAGGTAGTGACTCCAAGAGGGAACGTTGTGCTAGATTGTGGGTTCATGCCCCCCGATGACACGCTTGAGTGACAGAAACATGAGTCTAGGGGATGTGCTGTTGCCACAAGGGGGAAAACAACGGTGCTTGTAACCGCGGTTACAAGGATTGTTTACTTTACGCAAAGTTCTTTTTATTGCAGTTGTCTGTTGCTTTGGGTTTACACTTTGGGTGGGGCTCGCAATTTAATACCAGCGAGATGTTCTAGATAGATATCTCAAGGTGGATGATTAGTAGTAGATGCAAATGGATTTCAGTCTACTTATTTTGGCGTACTGCCCGTGCTTTTGAGCCTCTTCCTTTCTTTTGTAGCATATTTAGCATTGCGGTGTGTTCATAATCCTGTCAATTGCCCTTCTGTAATTTGTTTACCTCGCATAGCAGTTTTATTGTCTTTTGGGAGAGATACATCACTAGTGAACATCACGTATCCCGGTCCATATCCTCATTACTGTTTCCAAGCTATATTTACTTTACTGCTTTTACTTGCTATCATTATCCCTTGCGTTTTATCCGTTGTGAACAACAAGACCGGAGAGATTGACAACATCTCTGAACTTCGTTGGGAACAAAGTTATTTGTGTTTGTGTGCAGGTCCGCGTCAGTTGCGCCGCTGACACCTACTTATATCTCTCTGCAGTCCTACTGGAGACAAACCTTGGTATCTTCACCGAGGGAAAATTGCTGCTGCACTACATCTCAAACCTTCCACTTGGGGTAACCAACGAAGGGCGAGAATCCATCATGTTCCTTCCGGCGTAAGTTGTGGTACGATGCCACAAGTCTTAAGATGATTGCCAAACTCGTGACTTAAATACTCGCCTCCTCGATCGGATCGAAGGTGCTTGATTTTCTTCCCAAGTTGATTCTCGACCTCACTCTGAAATTCCTTGAACCTTTCAAAGGTTTCAGACTTATGTTTCATTAAGTACATATACCCATATATGCTTAAGTCATCTGTGAAGGTGACGAAGTAACGAATACCATTGCGTGTGGGGACGTTCATAGGTCCACATACATCTGAATGTATGATCCCTAACAAGTCTTCCGCATGCTCCATTGTTCCATTGAATGGAGTCCTTGTTTGCCCATAAGGCATGGTTCACATGTGTCAAGGGATCCAAAATCCAATGAATCCAGAAGTCCATCATCATGAAGCTTCTTCATGCGCTTTTCACCAATATGACCAAGTCGACAATGCCACATCGTCATGTGTTCTTCGCCACTAGGTTTTAATCTTTTGGCCTCTACGTTATCAATATGAAGTATATCACAATCGAGATTAAGAATGAATAAGCCATTTTTCTCCGGTGCGTGAACATAAAACACATCATCCTTATAAATCGCACAACCAATTGTATCTGACTTAAAAGAATAGTGGTCTCGTTTCAAGCAAGAACCACTAACGATGTTCACACTCAATGCGGGTACATAGTAGAACTTATTCAAAATCAAAACTAATCCCAAAGGGAGACTAAGATGCTTCGTGCCGACCGCCACCACTTCAATCCGGAAGCCGTTTCCCACGCACATCGTCACTTCATCTTTCATCAAGCGTCGCCTATTCCGTAGCCCCTGAGAGGAGTTAGAAATATGAGCAACAGATCCTGTATCAAATATCCAGGATTTGTTCCCAGCGCTTGTTAAAAATATATCAATAACGTGTATATCAAATATACCTTTGTCTCTTCTGACAATCTTGCCAGCCTTCTTATCCTCTAGGTACTTGGGGCAGTTGCGTTTCCAGTGACCATTGATGGCGGAGAAGTTAATAGGTTTAGTTGGGTTGCCTTCCCTGTTAACCGCGCCAATAAACGATTCTTGATAACCCACAAGTCTAGGGGATCAATTGTAGCTTTTCGATAAATAAGAGTATCGATCCCACGAGGAGCAGAAGGTGTTGATAAGTGACACTGGATAAGGAAAGGGCTGCAAACACTCAAAGGTAAATATTTAGGGGTTTTTGGTTTAAGCAACAGAAAAGTAAAACACAGGCAAAGTAAACAGGGTAACTGAGGAGTAGCAAGTGTCCCAATCCTTTAACAAGGATAAGCCTAGGAACTGAACTTATAAAAGCTAAAGCGTTCTCGAGAAAACACGGGAGAGATAGTCAAGTCACTTTCACCATACTCCGCAAGTAATATGTATCGTGTTGATAAGTGTTGGTGGGTGGATCAATGCTAGTACACCTTCTAGACTAAGATAAGTGTACTCTTATGATTACACACCTTGCAAGCATCCGAAAATACAAGGTAGTAATTAAGGCATAAGCCTAACCACAACATTACGATCAAGGATCCATAACTCCCTTGTGCGAAAGTCTGCGAACTGGGGTTCAGGTTTCTGTCACTCCGGCAACCCACCATAAGCATCCTTTGTGCACAATGTATTCCTCTAGGCCCATGAAAGGTGAAGTGTTATGTGTTCGACTCACATAACACCACTAGAGAAATAACAACACAACTTAAGTATCAAACAACACATAATACTTCAACATCATATGACTACTAACAACTAGACTTCTCCCATGTTCTCAAGAACTAAAGTAACTACTCACAAGACATAAAAGAGATCATGATCAGAGGTGATAGATGGGTGATAAAAAATCTGGACACAATGATATTTCTCCAACAAAACTCAATAGCATTCACCACAAAGTAGTAATCAACACCAACAGAGTAGAGAGGATAGATAGTACGGATTACAACACAAGTTGCAATTGTGAGAGGAGATGGGATGGAGATGGAGATGATGCTGAAGTTGGGGATGATGTTGATGATGACCTCGATGATGCCCGTGACGATGATGATGATGATGGCGACGATCTCCCCTTCCGAGAGGTGATCTCCCCAGCGGAATCTGCCCGCCGGAGATGGCTTTTCTCCTATGTAGGTTTTCGCCCCGTGGCGGAGGAGAAACACGAAAATGACTCTTCTTTTAGGGTTTTCACCCCAGGGGGGTCTTAGAGGCGAGAGGGGGCACCGAGGGGGGCCACCAGGCATCCAGGAGGGTGCCTGGCGCGGCCAGGAGGGGGGCCGCGCCATGCACCCTTCTGGCTGCCTGGTGGGTCCCCTCACCTCCTCCTTCGGTGATCCCGAGTCAATCTTCATAAAAATACTCCCCGTAAAATTTCATCGCATTTGGACTTGATCTGATTCAGCAACTTGGTATCCACTTTTTACCGCTGAATTCTGGTTCTGCTTCGACACCGGAAATTTGTAAAATGTGTAAAATAAGCCAAAACAACATAAGAACAATACTTTAAAGTGGAATATATCAATGAATAGGGTGAAATCACAATATAAAATAGTGATGCTTTTTGGACGTATCAACTCCCCCAAGCTTAGACCTCGCTTGTCCTCAAGCGATTGCTGAGCTCGGTAAACCTGTCCACAAGTTTAGAGAGTGAAGTGCCGATAAAATAATACGAACAAGAAGCATCAAGATTCCTCACCAAACTTTAACATCCTCAAAAGCAACCTCAACTCATAAGGTCCTTATGAGAAAGTGGTAACAATTATAACAAAGTAGGACATGGAAAACTCATCAAATCATGACAAACATAGCCTTGGTCAAGGAACAACTAATAACTTTTACTTTTGTTCTTTCACTTATAAAGGAACAGTTGAATCTTTTGAAAGAACATGCTATTAGTCAAGAAGTGCACATATCAACACAAAGGAAGATGTTTACTAAGCATAAGCTTTTGCAAACAACTCACTTATAAAAAATATAATGTCAACAAAGATGTAACATGCTAGATTTCAATGCAACTTTATATGCAAGCATCTTTATCAACATCAAATGTCTGTTCTCTCTCAAGAAGGAAGGAAGTAGGAAGGACTGACTCAACACAAAATAAAGATAAACCCCGTGCAAAAGGGTAAGCAGAGAAAACTTATGTGCCATCTCTAGATCAAACAGAATAAAAACAAACTTTTGGGAGGTGCATGATCCGTCAACGACTGCTGATAGATAACTCACTCACTTCATGATTTGGACAAGTTTCGAGGAACGGCTACCATGTGGGGACGATCACATCCCCTTGGATTCCTTTGTTTATCACTCGTAAAAGGGCGAAGGAACTTGTGTGTTAGTATTTATTTTTACGAGCTGGGCACTCATGCCAGTCCCTTCTCGTATTAGGGGTTTGCAGATTAGACATGCAATCCCAAGATAAAACTTGTCCAAATTAAGAAGATCATGGGTCACCCACCACTTCCTCATGAGCTGAATCAGCGGCACAAAACAGAAGATTTTGAACATCTAAAGATAGCACACAAATTATATACTTTAGGAGTGGTAGTGAAATACCACAACTAGGAAGGTATGGTGGACTCAAGTGGAAGAAGTTGGTTTCAAGGTATGGAAGTACAAGCAGAATTCCGCTTAGTACGGAGTTTTGGCTAGCAAGGCTTTGACAGAGCAGACAATTGATGACAACTTAGATGCCAGCAATACAAAGCATAAACATCAAAACTATCATGAAACATCAAGTTGTCTTCCTTGTCAACATAACACAAAGGTTTTGGCTATGTCGCTATTTTGAGAAAAAACATGCTTGTTGTTATGACCAAAGCTATACTTGCCAAGATTAAATAAAGTTTTTGAAGCCATACCTGATATAAGGTCAATACTCCACATAAGAATCAGCTCATAATGTCGATTGCGTGAAGAGAATATCAAGTGCAGCGAAGAAACCAATAGACTTCTCATTAATATTCCTTCATAGACGACTCCACACTCACGGATACAAAGCTCTCCACAAGAGGTGTGATAGACCTCAAAGCAACACCTATTTCATAAAGTAACCTCCCTAGACATGATACAACTCTACTTGACTCCTAAAGAAAAAGAAAAAGATAAAGATACCAGGCACTCCCCCAAGCTTGGAACAAGCTAAGGGGGTGCCATTACCCGAGGAGTTTTACTCCTCATTATTGTTCTTCTCAGTCAGGTACTCCTTGGCGAAGCGCTTCCATGGCAGTTGTTCTCCAGTCTCGAAGGACATTCCCGTCTCCAAGATCCTGCACTCAGGACCTAAACCCATGCGCAAAAACTTTAGTTCATACTCACAGTTCTGGTTCTACAGATCATAGATTTGTGCTTGGAGTTCATAAACTTTTTCTTCTAATGCGGCCAAACTTGACCACATCTCCTTCATCTCCTTCTTGTGGGAAGCCTCGATCTCGTTCATGATGTCGAAGTTAGCTTCAACACCGCGCTCCACCATCTTCTTGAACTTGAAGACCTCATGTTCCATCTCCTTCAGCCAATCTTCGGTGCTCCCCTCTTTGACTGGTCCCTCTAGATCTTCCTTGCGGAGGACACCGTCCTCCAGACGAAGGATCTAGGGGTGCTTCTTCACCTCTGCGAGATAAGGGTTGATGACGTTGATGATGAACTTGTCCTTGGGGGAACTTGGAGAAGCCATGGCACCTAGATCTGCTGAAAGTTTTCCTGGCAGAAACAGACCGAGAAAGAAAACACGCGAAATCGAGAGTTACGGTGGACTATCCGGGCAAATATATAGCAAAAATTTCTGCGACAGAAGGAAGGTTTCAAGCCTAGGTGGAGTCGGAGGCGGAGTCCAGGGCAGCTAGGAGGGTGCCCGGCGCGGCCAGGAGTGGGGCCGCGCCAGGGGGCCTCCTGGCCTCCCTGGAGCTCCCCTCCGGCTCCACTCGGGCTTGGAATTTTCCTAATTTCGCAAAAACTCTGAAAAGTTAAGTTTTATTGACGTTCGAGGTGTTTTCTTACCATAATTCATACCTTTTCTAATTCTGCTCCTGCCGGAGTCTGAAACTGGGCTGCAACATGTTCTTCATGAGTACTTGTATATATCATGTTTGCATCCACATTTATTGGATCACCTGCCATATAATGTTTGAGTCTTTGTCCATTCACAACTTGAGGTTTGGTGCCTTCGAAATTATTGATCTTGATTGCACCCGACCGATATACTTCTTCGATATGAAAAGGTCCTTCCCATCTGGAAAGTAGTTTACCTGGAGAAAACCTGAAACAAGATCTAAACAACAAAACTTTATCACCAACATTAAATTCACGTTTCAGAATTCTTTTATCATGCCACCTCTTTACCTTTTCCTTGAACATTTTAGCGCTCTCGTAAGCTTCACTTCTCCACTCATCTAGAGAAGTCAAGTTCATGAGACGCTTTTCACCAGCTAACTTTGGGTCAGCATTCAGCTCTCTGACAGCCCAGAAAGCTTTATGCTCTAACTCTAATGGTAAATGGCAAGCCTTGCCATAGACCATCTTATACTGAGACATGCCCATGGGGTTTTTGTAAGCAGTTATATACGCCCACAAAGCATCTCCTAACTTCTTTGACCAGTCCTTTCAACAACTATTTACTGTTTTGTGCAAGATCAACTTGATCTCCCTATTGGTGAGCTCAACTTGCCCACTAGTTTGAGGGTGGTACGGTGATGCAATCCTATGATTGACATCGTACTTGGCTAGAGCTTTCCTAAAAGCTCCATGCGTGAAGTGTGACCCTCCATCTGTCATGAGGTACCTTGTACTCCAAACCTAGGAAAAATTACATCTTTAAGCATTTTCAAAGATGTCTTGTGATCAGCACTCTCAGTGGGGATTGCTTCAACCCACTTGGTTACATAATCAACAACAACTAAGATGTGTGTGTACTTGTGTGAAGGAGGAAAAGGACCCATAAAATCAAAACCCCAGCAATCGAAAGGTTCGATCACTAGTGAGTAATTCATAGGAATCTCATTTCTCCTGCTAATGTTACCAACTCTCTGACACTTATCACAAGATAGAACGTACCTTCGGGCGTCCTTAAAGAGAGTAGGCCAATAAAAACCTGATTATAAAACTTTATGTGCGGTCCTTTCACCGGCATGATGTCCTCCATAGGGACTATCGTGACATTGTCGAAGAATGTCCTGCTGCTCATGCTCCAGTATACACCTTCTTACGATCCCGTCCACACCTTCTTTATAAAGATGTGGATCATCCCAAAAGTAGTGCCTCAACTCCGTGAAGAATTTCTTCCTCTGCTGAAATGTGAAACCTGGAGGCAAAAACTTTGCAACGATAAAATTAGCATAATCTGCAAACCAAGGGTCGGAATGAGATTGTACTTTTACAACAGCAAGCTGTTCATCTGGGAAACTGTCGTTGACTGGAATAGGATCGTGCGGGATATCTTCCATCCTTGAAAGATTATCCGCCACCGGTTTGTCTTCTCCTTTTCTATCGACAATCTGCAAGTCAAATTCTTGAAGGAGTACCCACCTAATGAGTCTTGGTTTGGAATCCTTTTTCTGCATGAGATACTTAATGGCAGCATGGTCAGTATGAATAATAACTTTTGAATCAACAATATACGGCCTAAACTTATCACAAGCAAACACCACTGCCAAGAATTCCTTCTCGGTAGTACCATAATTCTTTTGAGCACTATCAAGTGTTTTGCTGGCATAGTGGATGACATTCAACTTCTTGTCAACCCTTTGTCCTAAAACAGCTCCAACAGCAAAATCACTAGCATCACACATAATTTCAAAGGGCAAATTCCAGTCAGGTGGTTGTACTATAGGAGCGGTTATCAAGGTTTTCTTAAGAACTTCAAAATCTTCCTTACAATATTCATCAAATACAAAAGGGGAATCCTTCTGGAGAAGATTGGTAAGGGGTCTCGAGGTCTTAGAAAAATCCTTGATAAATCTTCTATAGAAACCAGCATGACCTAGAAAACTACGAATACCTTTGATGTCCCTTGGATAGGGCATCCTTTCAATAGCTTCAATTTTTGCCTTGTCCACTTCAATTCCCCTTTCGGAAATCTTGTGTCCAAGAACTATCCCTTCGTTAACCATGAAATGGCACTTCTCCCAATTGAGCACCAAATTTGTTTCTTCACATCTTCGCAAAACTTTATTAAGATTGTGGAGACAGTGGTCAAAGGAGTTTCCATAGACGGAAAAGTCGTCCATGAATACTTCTAAAATCTCCTCACAGAAACCATGAAATATTGCAGACATACACCTTTTAAAAGTAGCAGGTGCATTACACAAACCAAAAGGCATACACCTATAAGCATAAGTACCGCAAGGACACGTGAAAGTGGTCTTCTCTTGATCCGCGGTGTTGACGTGAATCTGGGAGAAGCCAGAGTACCCATCAAGATAGCAGAAGTGGGTGTTTTTAGACAACCGCTCGAGCATCTGATCAATAAAGGGCAAAGGATAGTGGTCCTTCCGGGTGGCCTTGTTCAACTTCCTGAAATCAATACACATTCTATATCCAATAATAGTCCTTTGAGGTATTAGTTCATTTTTATCATTAGGAACAACAGTCATACCTCCTTTCTTAGGAACACAATGAACGGGACTTACCCACCTACTATCAGCTATAGGATAGATGATACCTGCGGCTAGAAGTTTGAGAACCTCCGTCCTAACCACGTCCTTCATCTTTAGGTTCAACCGTCGTTGATGATCAACAACCGGTTTAGCATCGGGCTCGAGATTGATAGTATGTTGGAAAATGGATGGACTAATACTCTTGAGATCATCAAGAGTATAGCCAATAGCACCTCGGTGTCTTCGGAGTGTCTCCAATAATCGCTCTTCTTCATACCCTGAAAGGTTAGAATTGATAATAACAGGATATACTTTCTTTTCATCTAAATAAGCATACTTGAGCGTATCGGGTAGTGGTTTTAGGTCGAACACCGGGTCTTCTTTCGGTCGCGAGAGGATTCCTAAAGGTTCAACCGGGAGGTTGTGCTTCAGGATGGGAGTTTTTCTTAAAAATATGTCTTCTAGTTCATCCCTCTCCTTCATATGTATATCATTCTCGTGGTCTTCCATAAATTGCTGCAAAGTGTCATTAGGGGGAATAGCAATGGAAGCAATTTCTTCAATAATTTTGTCATTACTTGACAGGTCAGGACCACGAGGCTGCTTAGAAAACTTAGAAAAATTAAATTCATACGGCTCACCGTTGAATTCAACAGAAACTTTACCTTTCTTGCAATCTATTATAGCTCCGCAAGTGCTGAGGAAGGGCCTACCAAAGATAATAGGGCAAAAACTATCTTGCACTGAACCAAGTACAAGAAAGTCTGTAGGATATTTTACCTTCCCGCAAAGTACTTCAACATCTTTTACAATCCCAACTGGAGAGATTGTTCATTTATTTGCAAGATGGATAGTGACATCTATGTCCTCGATCTCACACGGCTGAATCTCGTGCACGATCTCTTGATAAAGTGTGAAGGGAATAGCGCTGACGCTAGATCCCAAATCACATAGCCCATAGTAATTATGATCTCCTATTTTGACAGATACAACTTGTGTACCTGAAATTGGGCCTTTGTTCCTGGTTGTGACAATGTTAGTGGCAACGGCACAAAACTAATAGTGGATTCTTCGATATCACTGGTTACCAGATCCTTGACCATTGCAACTTGAGGCTGGACCTTGATCATGTCCTCATGTTCTTCAGTGGTCCTTCCATTCTTGTTTAGAATACCTTTATCAATTTCCTAGTCTTCAGTGTTCTTCTGGATCCTTTCTATAAGATCCCATTTTTCTTCCATACTTCTGGTCTAGAATACCCCACTAGAGGAGGCATCCAACATCTCCTTGTCCTGGCGAGAAAGCCTGGCAAAAAAAATTGTAAGTATAATTTCCTTGGGGAGCTCATGGTTTCGGCATTTGAGCATTAGGGACTTCAGTCTCCCCCAAGCTTGAGCGATGCTCTCTCCGTCGCGAGACCAAAAATTGTAGATGTAGTTCCTGTCTTGGTGAATTTCACGAAGAGGATAAAACTTTGCATAAAAGAGAGACATAAGCTCTGGCCATTCAAGCAGATCAAAGTTATCGAGTAGATTATACCAATCTGAAGCTTTATCTTTGAGTGATATGGAGAATAGTTTCTTCATGACGAACTCCATCGTCACACCTGCAAGCTTAAATAAAGAACATAATTGTGATAAATATAGCAGGTGGTCTCCGGGATGTCCTTCTCCTGTATAACGATTAGCCAAGACATAATCAACAATACCAGATGGTATTTTATAGGGCACAATTTCAGTAGGGGTAGGAGTGACCACCACAGTCATGGGGCGGCTCCTTACCAGCAACGAACCAACAACAGAAGAGTCCATAAGGACTGAAAGTAACAACAGAAAATAAAAGTTCCCTTACCGGCTTCACTTACCAATAGCGCTACACTCCCCGGCAACGGCGCCAGAAAAGCTCGTTGATGGCGGAGAAGCTAATAGGTTTAGTTGAGTTGCCTTCCCTGTTAACCGCGCCAATAAACGATTCTTGATAACCCACAAGTATAGGGGATCAATTTTAGCTTTTCGATAAATAAGAGTATCGATCCCACGAGGAGCAGAAGGTGTTGATAAGTGACACTGGATAAGGAAAGGGTTGCAAACACTCAAAGGTAAATATTTAGGGTTGTTTGGTTTAAGCAACAGAAAAGTAAAACACAGGCAAAGTAAACAGGGTAACTGAGGAGTAGCAAGTGGCCCAATCCTTTAACAAGGATAATCCTAGGAACTGAACATATAAAAGCTAAAGCGTTCTCGAGAAAACACACGAGAGATAGTCAAGTAACTTTCACCATACTCCGCCAAGTAATATGTATCGTGTTGATAAGTGTCGGTGGGTGGATCAATGCTAGTACACCTTCTAGACTAAGATAAGTGTACTCTTATGATTACACACCTTGCAAGCATCCGAAAATACAAGGTAGTAATTAAGGCATAAGCCTAACCACAACATTACGATCAAGGATCCATAACTCCCTTGTGCGAAAGTCTGCGAACTGGGGTTCAGGTTTCTGTCACTCCGGCAACCCACCATAAGCATCCTTTGTGCACAATGTATTCCTCTAGGCCCATGAAAGGTGAAGTGTTATGTGTTCGACTCACATAACACCACTAGAGAAATAACAACACAACTTAAGTATCAAACAACACATAATACTTCAACATCATATGACTACTAACAACTAGACTTCTCCCATGTTCTCAAGAACTAAAGTAACTACTCACAAGACATAAAAGAGATCATGATCAGAGGTGATAGATGGGTGATAAAAAATCTGGACACAATGATATTTCTCCAACAAAACTCAATAGCATTCACCACAAAGTAGTAATCAACACCAACAGAGTAGAGAGGATAGATAGTACGGATTACAACACAAGTTGCAATTGTGAGAGGAGATGGGATGGAGATGGAGATGATGCTGAAGTTGGGGATGATGTTGATGATGACCTCGATGGCTTTTCTCCTCTGTAGGTTTCCACCCCGTGGCGGCGGCGAAACACGGAAATGACTCTTCTTTTAGGGTTTTCACCCCAGGGGGGGTCTTATAGGCGAGAGGGGGCACCGAGGGGGGCCACCAGGCATCCAGGAGGGTGCCTGGCGCGGCCAGGTACCCTTCTGGCTGCCTGGTGGGTCCCCTCACCTCCTCCTTCGGTGATCCCGAGTCAATCTTCATAAAAATACTCCCCGTAAAATTTCATCGCATTTGGACTTGATCTGATTAAGCAACTTGGTATCCAATTTTTACCGCTGAATTCTGGTTCTGCTGCTTCGGCACCGGAAAGTTGTAAACTGTGTAAAATAAGCCAAAACAACATAAGAACAATACTTTAAAGTGGAATATATCAATGAATAGGGTGAAATCACAATATAAAATAGTGATGCTTTTTGGACGTATCAATCATCACCCTTGCAGTAGAAGCACTCAACGCCGGGCTTGGGTGCCTTACGAGGAGTGACAACTGGCTTGTCACCCTTCTTCGGGCTTCCCTTCTTTCCCTTCTCCTTCTTGCTGGACTTCTTGAATTCAACGGTCTTGTTGACCATGAATACAACATGCTCCTTCTTGATCTCAACCTCAGCAGTTTTCAGCATGGCGAACAACTCAGAAGGGGTCTTAGTCATCACCTGCATGTTGTAGTTCAACACAAAGCCTTTGTAGCTAGGGGGCAGCGACTGCAGCACCCTATTGATACGTCCCAAACGTATCTATAATTTCTGCTTGATCCATGCATGTTTTGTGTGACTTTGCCATGTTTTGCTTGAACTTTCATACACTTTTGAACCTATTTGGGCTAACCTATTAACTCAGTGCACCCAGTTGCCAGTTTTTGTTTTCTGCTGTTTTTGTATTTCAGGTTTTCCGGCCATTAAAAGTGCTCCAAAAATTCCGGGAAAAATATATAAAAAATCAGCGCAACAGAAGCTTCCGGAATCACCAAGAGAGGGAAGGGGGGCCACCACCAGGCAGCCAGGAGGGCAGGTGGCGCGGCCCCACCTTGGGCCGCGCCAGGGACCCTCCTGACTGCCTCGTGGGTCCCCTCGATGCCCCCTTCGCCTATATTTACCCCTCGGGGTGGAAACCCCTAATATCGATCTCTTTCTCGCGAACTCCCCTTTGTACCGTCGCCGCCGCCGCCGTTTCAAGATCGGGGCTGCCTGGAGAAGCTGCCCCGGCACCCTGCCGGAAGGAGGAACCCCCTCCGGGAGACCATCCATAGCCATGGACGCCTCCCGGATGTGCCGTGAGTAGTCCCCCTTAGACCATGGGTCCGTGACCAGTATCTAGGTGATGAATCTCTCCCCTTTGTGCTTCCACTTTCGAGTCCTCGTGAGCCGCCTCACATGATCGAGGCATCTATGTAATTTCTGCTGTTGATATGCTGAGTTTGTTGGGATCTGATGGATTATGAGACTATGTTCAGATTGTGATGAGTAATATATTTGGTTCTTCTCTTTTATATTTTGTTCTTGAGTAAATTCTTGCATGTTCTCCGTTGCGGTATTTTCTTTGGCCAAGTATTTTATTTGCAACTCCAAGAGAGAGCGCTATGCTCGATTGTGGGTTCAGCCCCTTGATGTCTAGCTTGAGTGACAGAGACATGAGACTAGGGGATGTGCTGTTGCCACCAGGGATAAAACAACGGTGTTTGTACCTGCGGGTGCAAGGATTGTTTACTTTACGCAAAGTTCTTTTAATACAGTTGTCTGTTGCTTTGAGTTTACACTTTGGGTGGGATTCGTAACTTAATACCAGCGAGATGTTCTGGATAGATATCTCAAGGTGGATGATTCATAGTAGATGCAGTTGGATTTCGGTCTACTTACCTTGGCGTACTTCCCATTGCTTTTGAGCCCTTCCTTTCTTTGCAGCATACTTAGCATTGCGGTGCCTTCATAATCCTGTCAATTGCCCAACTGTGATTTTTTTACCTTGCTAGCACTTTTATCATCTTTTGGGAGAGAGACATCACTAGTGAAAATCATGGGACCCCGGTCCATCTTCACATTATTGTTCACACCCTCAATTTACTTTCAGCTTTTACTTTCCTTTGCACCTTTTATCTCTTGTGTTGATCCTTTGTAAACGACAAGGCCGGAGGAATTGACAACTCCTCTGTACTCGTTGGGAGCAAAGTTATTTGTTGTTGTGTGCAGGTCCACGACAACACCCTAGTCAGGAAGCAATTTATGGCGACGTTGCCACCTACTTGTATCTCCTGAGTCCTACTGGTTCGATAACCTTGGTATCTTCACCGAGGGAAACTTGCTGTTGCACTGCATCTCAAACCTTCCACTTGGGGTAACAAATGAGGGGCGAGAAGCCATCACCTATCAACAACAAGTTCATCTGGAATCTGACATTCCAGAGCATTCAAGCATTGAACGTAGCCAGACATCTTGACCACGTGCTCACTAACACTGCTATGCTCATCCATCTTTGCTGAGAAGAAAGCTTCAGAAGCCTCATAATGTTCAGCCCTGGCTTGGGGTGCAAAGACGGCCTTGAGGTCGGTGATTATGTCATATGCACCCATCCTCTCAAAGCGTTTCTGCAGCTCAACCTCCATGGAGTAAAGCATTCCACTCTGGACAAGGTTGTAATCATCCGTCTTGGAGAGGTAGACATTCTTCTCATCCTGACTAGCGTCTGATGGTGGTTCGTCACCTAACGCGGCCTCTAGTACGTATGCCATCTTGAGGGGAACGAGGAGAATCCTCAGAGTGCGGAACCAGTTGGGGAAGTTTGACCCATCGGTTTTCAGTTTGTCTTTGTCTAGGAATGACCCTAAGTTGAATGAGGGGCGAGGTGCAGCCATCTACAATGGTTATTTGCAAAACACATATTTAGACTTTGTTCATAATTGGAGTTCAATTTTAATTAATTCTAAAACTCCCACTTAGTTAAACATCTCTCCAAATTTACTAAGTGATTAACATAATCCTAGATTGAATGATCGTCCTCCAATATCACACGGCCGACGACACATCTCCCTAGGTAGGCCATCATGCCAATCATATCCGTTATATGACTCATGCTTAACCTTTCGGTCATCCGTATCCCAAGCTCATATCTACATATGTCAAGCCTGCCAGTCGAACCTTAGTGTATGGTTGTTCAGCAAGGCCATATCTGCATCTGCTAGGCTTGCCAAACCCAACCTCATGCGATCTCTAATGTATGTATGACACCCGATCGTCACGGCCTGCGTATCATAAAGAGATCCTTCCAGGGGGTGCCCACTAAGGGAGAATACAATCATGGTATTGAGAGAGATTATCCTATCATGCTACCGTCGCATATCTAGCATATTAGCAAGACAGGAAGTAAAACTGTAAATCATACAAGCTATGATCCCCCCTTACATGAAAATTAAAGTTAAAACGCCTTCTACTTTATCTTTTGCAAGTTTTACGTGGCTGCTAAGGGGTTTCGAGACAGAACCGCTTTCTATCCTGCCAAAACAAGCCACAACACCAATCCTGTAATCGTCTCTATTACACCCCTGTCGGGGCTCTCCGTTGCAAAAGTCTTCGCGTCGCTAATGTTTAGAGAGACAGACACCCCCAGCCACTTATATGGTACAAGCCATTTGTCAAGCGTGGAACCAGTCTCGCGTAAACGCGTAAGGTCGGTCGGGGCCGCTTCATCAAGACATTGCCGCAACGCCAAACGAGTACACGTGGGAGGGTAACAATTGGAGAATTGATGCCCACATCCTAGATGTGTTCTACCCGTACAATACATCTACACATAGCCTTGCGATGATACCACTGTTGGGGATTGGCACAGAAAACAAAAAATTTCCTACCTACGAGTCCCGAACCCAAGATCTATGCTATGCTGATGTATGTAACGGAAGGAATCGGTGTTCATACCTTTGAAGACCGAAAGAGGGAAACGTTCCTCGAACATGGTTGGCGTAGACTCTGAACCTACGAACTCCCTGTCGTGTTGAAGAACCTCCGACGATGAAGTAGCACCACACGTGTAGTGTCTCGCGGGATTACACACGTACGGTGCAACTGACGTCCCTCCGGGCTCCGAACCAGAAGAGCAGCGGAAAGAAGATTGATCCGGATCCCGATTCCGGCAGCACGGCGGCGTCCAGATGATGGTGAAACCCCCAACCAGGTGCAAACTCCAAACCAGGGGAGTCCGCTCTAGGTCGGACAAAGAGAGAGAGAGAGAGAGAAACTCAATGTTGTGTAGAAAAAAGGCACCCCCACCCCTCCTTATATAGGCCAAGGAGGGGCTCCACCCCCTCCCCTTCCCCCATGTGGGACTAAACCCCCAAGGGGGGGAGTGGTGCAGCTAGGAGGGGGGATGGGCCCCTCCCTTGGCGCCAAGCCCAAGGGGGGAGGCTCCCCCTTCCCCTCATGGGCCTTTTCAGGCCCAAATACCTTTTCACCTTTTTAATTAATTATTTAAATCATTTTTAATATTTAATTCTGTCAATTAAATAATAAAACATATTTAAACATTAATATATATTATTTTGAACCTTTCAAAATATCCGGAACAGCTTCCGGCACCTCCCGGTACATTTCCGGTGTTTTCTCTCTTTTCACCGATGATCCCGAATCAATCCTTAATGCATCGATTGCCCTTAAGTGTGACACCCTACGGTCCGGGAAACAGTAGACATGATCGAGACACTCTCTGACCAATGACCATCATGTGGGATCTGGTTACAATCCTTGATGTGCCCCTACGCTTCCATCGAATAAACTTCATCGCTGTTGAACCGTTAACAATATGACTTGACCCCTTTGTGCTTTGGTACTATGTTTGTCCGAGGTATGATCGTCGGTATCCAATACCTAGTTTTCCTCGTCTCCGACATAACATGTTTACTCGTCTGTGAATATTACATCTCTTGTGACCTAGTCACTTGCTTGCAAGCTATTGATGCAACACCACCGAGTGGGCCCAGAGTACCTATCCGTCACTCGGATTGACAAATCCCGCTCTAATCTATTTCATACTCCTCAACATATCTACTTCAGAATACCCAAGATACACCTTTTCAGTTACCATGTTTCAGTGTAACGGTTAATGCACTCAAAACATCCTAATAGATAGCAATTATGTATGATCATCACGGTCTAAGGATTCAGTCACTATGTTATTAAGTCATCGCAATGCTGAACTTATGTGACTTGATCACACTACAATGCTTAAGGTGTGTGTGTGTCCATCACATCATTCTCCTAATGATATGACCTCATTTTCAATAGACTATTATGTTCTCATGATCAGGAAACCCTGATCATCAATTGCCCAATGAGCTAGTATGCCTGAGTTTAACTAGGGACCAGGTTGTTATATATCACACGTGTATTAATGTTTCCGCTTAATACAGTTCTAGCACAATATATAACGTATTATGAACAAACAGATATGTGACAAATATCTTTATTAATTTGCCTCTAGGGCACATATCCAACAACCTCTCCATTGGAGATCACTCAGCCTCACGCTGTTTGGTCCATTGATGATGAGCGCCTTCCCGATGCTCCTCCCGCTGATCTTGGCTTCGATTTCCCTACGGGACCGGAGTGCATTCCATTGGGATGAAAACGTAGGAGGCATGGATCAAAAGATACAAAGCTAGCAAGATGTAACTATATGCAACTCAGGAGAACAGATTAATAGGTACACTACTTTGGAAAAACACATGAGAAAGCTACACCAAGATATCATGACAAAGAAGTACATGAAATTAAAGTACACATGTTGCCGAGCAATCCATGTGAAGGAAACATATGCAAAAGATGAATGGATGTGATGGCATCATCAAGAAAACATTGCACAAAATAACAGTTTTAGGAGTAAACAGAAAGTAGCAATGTTCAACAAGCATTTTTCACCATTCAAACAAGCTCAAACAAATAAACTTCCTAAATAAATATTGTAGAGAAAATCACAGAAAGAAATTTTCATTTTGGGGTCGACCTCATTCGAGCAACGCATCTAACGCCAATCGCCATCGCAAAACGGATAAAAATTACAACAGCACAAGGACTTAGAATTTACAAGGGCGTGTAGCTCCTTTAGCAAATGCGCTAAGCCTTTATGTGTAGCTCCTTTGCCAAAGGCGCTAGACGACCAGGGTGGGGCCCGGTGGGGGTCCAGCGCCGCCATCGTGGCAGGACCTTAGCGCCTTGCTCATGGGCGCTAGATGCATATGCTTAGTGTCTTTGTGTCGGGCGCTACAAAAAAAAGTTAGTTTTGTGAAATAGTTTGCAAGTATGTTCAGATTGAGAAATAGTTTCGCAAAAGGATAGAAAATGTAGATTTTGCCCATAAAAGATGACAATAAAGTATTGAATTTCTTTTTTTTAAATGAAAAAAACTGCCATTCCACATGAACGTTTTTTTAGTGAATGTGTTGTGCCATGTTTTGTTTCTGTACGAATCTCAAAGCAAGACACGTGATAATCATAGTTCACTCTCATGTATCCCTTTGAGTGAATTAGAAGTTGTTGGCATGAAACGGTTCACATAGGATGATAATCTAAGTTAATGCATTTAACTTGACAAAATTTGATTTTATAGCATGATAATTTTCACAATTTTTTGTTGCTTTAGCATGATAACTCCCCTTCTGCCGGTATGATAAATGAACAAGGTAGAACATTTTCAAGCCGACAATTCTTTACACTGCATCGGGGGAAAGAAAACGCATGACAACTTACTCTGCATCGCTTACAAATTCATGATAATATTTGTACTAACAAGGTAATTTTTATTTTAAAACATGGAAATATATATGAAATTTCGCATGGCAATTCTTGAGCATTCACTGAAAGTGAACTTTTGAGAAAACATTTATAAATTGCGGTGTTAGCTCGAATGACCTCTAGTAAGAAACGATAGTTCATTCGAATGACCTTCCAGCACAGCATCGGATTTGTTCGTATCGACAACCTTCACATGTGCCGATCTTGCGGATCCAAATAAAATACATCTATCCCATCTTGATGTCTATCCTCTGAGCTCGCAAAGGCGCGTCCATTTCCTCCAGACCACCTCTATTTGTAAAGGGGAAAACACCTTTTGTTTATACACTGTAATAGTACCAGCCAGCCGTATGAACTGAAATCACACAATTGAAATACTACTATGTATTTCCTTCGATCCATAAAATATATCGTTCACTTATTATAAAGTTTGTACTAATTTAGTACAAAATGTACGATAATTTTTATGAATGAGAGGAAGTAGTTAAAGTAAGTACCATAAACCTGTGGGCGAAAAAGAAAGTGTGAGGAGGAAGACAACAATGTACTGTAGACGTTGGATTTCAATCCAACAGTGAGGTCAAACCAACTGAAACTTCACTTTTGTTTTAGGCGACCTAGGCGAGATCCATTTTCGAACGAAGAGGCCCCTCTTGTTAATTTATTCATCACATGAAATTGGAATCGGAGGTGGCAACCCGTGCTGCCCCCACCCAAGAACAGCACGCTTGGCTTCACACACACACACACACACTCACAACAACCACCACCAACCACACACGCACCAACACTTTACTCCTGTATTTATTCAAAAAAAAAACACTTTACTCCTGTAGTACGCACTGCCGGCCACCCAAAATCGCTCCTTGATTCATTTATTCCTCCGCTCCGGCCGGCCGTCCGTCGGCGAGCGCGCCTACTCGATGCCGTACTTCTTCTTGAGCACGCCGATGAAGTCGTAGACCTTGTCCGGCGAGTAGAGGCTCTTGGCGACGCTGTCCCGCTCGCCGCACCGCTTCGCCCAGGCGGCGATCTTGGGCGCCACCTCCGGCACGCTGAACTCGCCGTACCTCTCGTAGCTGTGGAACCACGCGGTGAAGGGCGCGAAGGCGGCGTCCACGAACCCGAACTTGTCGCCGCCGAAGAAGGGCTTGTCCCCGAGCTCGCCGTCGAGGGTGTTGAGGATGTCCAGCATCTCGGCCCGCGCCTGCGCCTGCGGCTCGCCCTTGAGCTTCCAGAGGCGGGAGCCGCAGTCGTAGACCTTCTTGTCGACGTAGTCGGCCCAGAAGCGGGCCTGCGCGCGCGCGTAGGGGTCGGAGGGGAGGAGGGAGGGGGCGTCCGGGAAGGCGTCCTCGAGGTAGCTGAGGATGACGAGGGACTCGTTGACGGGGCGGCCGTCGTGGAGGAGCACCGGGATCTTCTTGTGGACAGGGTTGGAGCGGAGGAGGCGGTCGCTCTTGCCGGACAGCAGGTCCTCCTCCACGTACTCGTAGGGGAGGCCCTTCTCCGCCAGCGCGATGCGGACGCGCTGCCCGAACGGGCTCACCCAGAAGTCCAGCAGCACCAAACCCTTGTCGCCCGCCATTGCTGCTTGCTTGCTCGCTCGCTTTGGATCTCGATCGATTTGGTGGTGAGTGAGGATGGTGTGAGGATGAGGGTGAGAGGTTTTATAGGGGAGAGGAGGGGGTTGTGTTTCGGGAATGGTCTGGTATGTTTTGACTGGAAGGAACTTGCGGGTGGGTTCGAGCCACTTGCGAGAAGAGAAGAGAAGAGATGGAGTCGAACGGGTGGTGTGCCTGTGCGGTGCCGTACCGGCTGGAGAATTCTTTTGTTCGGCGGTGGGTGTGTCACCGCTTGCGTCAGGTGGCCGCATGGCACTTTCTGTGGGAATGGGTGGGACGAGTGGCTGGCTTGGAGGCCACACAACAAGGCTGCGAGTACGTCTGGCGCAGAAGATGTGGGCGGTGGGTGGAGTGGAGCGAAAGATGTGATATGGAGTGACGACATCGAATGGAGCTGGCTAGCTATTTTTGGTTGATGGCAGGATTGCATTTGTTTTTGCGGGATATGGCTAGTTATTTCTGGAATATGTATTTTTGGATAAAGGGTTTTATAACTTAAAATGTTTAAGCAAGTACACACGGTCTCTGCATAGTTAAGATGCACACAGCCGCAAGTCACCAAAAGAAAAAAGAAAAAAGCGTACGACAAGTTACAAATGAAAAAACTATCGCCACTCAAGGTAGCTTTATGCGTAGATCACGCGGTCACCCATGTTGGATAAAAATATCCCTCGCCACCGTTTCCAGTCGTCCACACGCCTCCATGAAAAGGTCTCGATATTTCACCCGTTGTAAGATGGACTACGAACGTAGAATACCCGTGCATCGATACAGAACCCGCAAACAAGTGAAATTTTTATTCGAAAAGATCTTGTCATTTCTACATAGCGAGAGGGACCATATTACGGCGAGCGCTCCTACCATAAGAATGGTTTTAAGCTTATTATCTATCCCTTTAAGCCAATTGCCAAATATATTAGCAACGGATGTGGGTTGATATAAGTTTGAAACCATTTGGGTAGCTGACCAAATAGAACGTGCAACCTTACAAGTGAAGAATAGATGTTTTATTATCTCATCATGAGCACATGAAACACATTTCTTACTCCCTTGCCAGTTGCGCTTGACAAGCTTATCTTTCGTTAGAATGACACCTTTTTGAAGATACCATGCAAAGACTTTAATCTTTAAAGGTATCTTCATTGGCCATATTTTATAATTATTATCGACTGGTATTTCAGGTTGGACAAGCGCCCTATACATAGAATCCACAGAAAATTTTCCATTCCTATTGAGATTCCATCGAATCGTGGCCTTGTGACAGTTGCACTATCGCTAACCGTTCTAGCAAGGCATTCCAAGACGCTAGTCTAGGACCAATTAAGTCTCTCCTGAATGCAACATTAGGGGGTGACTCTTGCATGATCGTGGCCAGCGTATCTCCCTTATGTCGCACAATGTTATAAAGGGCCGGATATTGATCTCGGAGTGTGGAATTTCCTAGCCATATATCCTCCCAAAATCTTATCTCCGACCCGTCCTTAATCTTGAAAACCCCAAAGCGATAAAAGTTTTTCTTTGTCGCCATGAGACCATCCCAAAAATGTGAATCTCCAGGATTCCATACAACCTGAGATAACGCTTTTGTGCCGATGTATTTTCTCTTAAGGAGTGTTTGCCAGACACCATCCGAAGTCAGTAACTTATATAGCCACTTACCTAGGAGAGCAGAGTTCTTGACCTGAAGGTCATGAATACCCAACCCCCCTTGGTCCTTCGGACGGCAAACGACATTCCACCTGGTCAGTCGATACTTCTTTTTCTCGTTATCCCCTTGCCAAAAGAATCTCGATTGGAAATATTCCAATCTATTAAGACCCCTTTAGGTAGCTGAAAGAATGATAATATATACAGTACCATGTTGGTTAAAACTGAATTTATGAGTACCAATCTTCCACCTAGGGACAACAACTTCCCTTTCCAGCTATCTAGTCTTTTCTGCAAACGTTCTTCGACATGCTTCCATTCCGCATTAGTCAGTCTCCTATAATGTATGGGTATCCCCAAATACTTAATAGGGAATTGACCTTGCTCGCATCCGAATATCTCAGCATATTGAGATGCTGCATCCTGGGCCTCGCCGAAACAAAATAATTCACTTTTGTGGAAGTTAATCTTCAATCCGGATAACTGCTCGAATGCTGATAATATTAATTTCAGATTCACTACTTTATCTAGATCTTGTTCCATAAAAAAAATTGTGTCGTCCGCATATTGAAGAATAGATAATCCCCCATCCACTAGGTGTGGGACTACTCCCTCAATTTGGTCGTCTAGCTTGGCGCGTTCAATCATGATCGCCAACATATCAGCCACAATATTAAACAATATGGGCGATAAATGATCACCTTGCCTTAATCCCTTTTTGGTTTGGAAGAAGTGTCCGATTTCATCATTGACGTTAACGGCAACACTTCCTCCCGAAACACATCTATGGATTAAAGCACACCACTCCTCTGAAAAACCTTTCATTCTCAGAGTTTTTTGGAGGAACGACCACTTCACTTTATCATAAGCCTTTTCAAAGTCAATTTTGAAAATGACTCCATTAAGCTTTTTAGTGTGCATCTCATGAACGGTCTCGTGTAAAACCACGACTCCGTCGAGGATATTCCTACCTTGCATAAAAGCCGTTTGTGTAGGTTTAACCACATGATCAACCACCGAATTTAATCTAATGGTTGCGACCTTCGTGAAAATTTGGAAGCTAACCTTAAGGAGGCATATTGGTCTATATTGTTGTATCTTTTCTGCCTCCAAAACCTTAGGTAGCAAAATAATTTCCTC
Organism: Bromus sterilis; assembly: GCA_950022295.1. Classification (NCBI taxonomy): domain Eukaryota; kingdom Viridiplantae; phylum Streptophyta; class Magnoliopsida; order Poales; family Poaceae; genus Bromus; species Bromus sterilis. Next base: position 444,185,730 of record OX465595.1, on the reverse strand, counting down.
AAAGTTAAGACGGAACAATTCAAGTTGGCCAACATGCCAATATTGGAACAACTCAATAAGGTTCGTCTTAATGGCATCCCAAAAGTGTTGATAAAACTCAACAGAAAAGCCATCTGGCCGAGGAGCCTTATTATGCTCCATTTGGAAAACCGCCTTTTTAATATCCTCTTCAGTGAAGGGGGAATTTAAAAAGGTATTCTCCTCATTAGAAACCTGGGGTATGTCTTCCTTCGGAGTCTCATCCATGGAAAAGATATCTTCAGCTGGAGCGCCGAACAATCCTTTATAGTAGCTTGTAATATAAGCCTTAAGCTGTTCCTGACCTTCAATTGTCTGACATTGGCAACAATCTGAAAATATTTCGTATTCGCATCTCCCTTCAGAATGAAGTTAGATTTTGATCTTTGGTACCATCTGAGTTCTTCCTCCCGCAGCATTCGTGTCACCTCCGCATTGGATTGACTTTTAAGCTCAACCTCCTGCTGGGTTAGCACTCGTGTTTCTGCCAACGGTCAAGCTCGTCAATGATGGTGCACAAACACTCTTTCTCTTTTTTTTAGAATCCCGGTTGTGTGCCTAGCCCATCCACGAAGATATTTACGCAAGTTGCAGATTTTTGCGTTCCATCTTTGAACAGGACTATTACCCGGGACCGAAGCTGACCACACCCTTTTAACCATATCATCGAAACCATCCCGCAGCAACCATCCCAGCTCAGATTTAAAGCGGTGTCGCGTGTTTGGTTTCAATGTTCCGATTGATAAGAGTAGAGGGGCATGATCCGATAGATCCTCAATACGTTCAAGGGTGCGTACTATTACTAATGGGTATTTTTCTTCCCAATCAGTGCTCATCAGTACACGATCCAATTTTTCGTATGTCGGTTTAGGTAGACTATTCGCCAGCATTCATGTGGGAACCGTAGTAAATTAAAATCTCCACCTATTAGGATAGGATGTCATATGTACCTCTCTCAAGTCCAAACTATCAATGACAACATTGAACAAGAAAGGCCAATGATTATCGAATCTTCGCTTGCTTTTCTCATGTAGGAACCGTAGTAAATTTAAATCTCCACCTATTAGGATAGGATGTGGATCATTTTCAGTAGGTTCACCAGTTCACGCAGAAAAGCAGCCTTACGCTCCTCCTGAACGGCACCATACACGGCAACCAGACTCCATATGAATCCATCAGCTTTGTTACGAATGTGGAATTTTATATGAAATTCCCCACTCGTATAAGATAAAACTTCCATGGAATCTGAAAGTACACCAAACAGAATGCCGCCAGATCTACCACGGGGAGGAATAGAGTGCCAAGTAAAATCCATAACTACTAGAGAAAGGGCTTATGGTGGCGCCCTTTTTTAGCCTTTAGTGGCGCATTATGGATGCGCCACTAAGGACAAGCCACTAATAAGGGCTTAGGGGTGGCGCATTTTGGATGCGCCACCCCTAAGGAACCTTATGGGTGGCGCATTTCGAAATGCGCCACCCATAAGGTTCCTTAGGGGTGGCGCATGGCAGATGCGCCACTAACTGTACAGGAGATGCGCCACCAAATATTTATTACAGAAAAAAAATTAATTTACAGAAAAAGAAAACAAAATACAGAAACAATTACATAAATGGAATCACAGAAATTATTACAGAAATAGAAGCATTACAGAACTAGAGAAAGCATTACATGTTTCTGAGTATTGTTTACAAGTATCGAATACAAGTTATTACAAATGAAATAAAAGAAAACCCTAAAACTAATCTTCGAGTATTGTTTTCTTCACTCCATCTTGATAATGTTGATCATTTTGATCGACATGTTGCAGCAAACAAGTGAGTGTGAATGAGAATGGCATCAATGACCACATTTATCGTTTAAGCATATAGGAAGATACATACACACAACACAACTTTAATAAGAACTGTTCAACTAAACTAGTAGCATAGCCAAAATGATGCATGATACATTTATACGAAGATGGAAAAGTGTTTGTGCAATAGAGATAAAGTTATTTAGAACACAAATCATCAATATTGTTTGAAACTAACAAAGCTAAGCATTAAACAATGTAGCATGAAATTCACATCGATCGTCATCACTTGTGACCCGGCTCAGGAAATGGGCGGCATCCTTCTTTCGTCATGAAAGGCCTTGTGTCACGCAAGGCCTTTAGGCGGGCTTCTATCTCCCCATTGGATGGTGCAATATTGCAGTGGAAGATCGACCCCTTCATCTGTACTTCATGACGGATGATAGTCGCCATCTCCCCTTGGCTGTGAAAGAACTCCTGCCTAAGATTTGCATCGGCGATTGCCGCCTTCCTTTCGGCCCACGTTTTCAGATGACTTGGCAGCGTGAGGTTGCGCTCTTCCTGTACAATCGCCCGCATGTGATGGAGAGCGTAGTACGCATCGCTCAAACTGCCAGCCGGCTGCTTGACGCACGGGAACTGCGTCACGTGGTTGAACACGCTCACGCCGGGCTGATTGTTCCTGTACTTGTGCTTCACAATCTTTCCTCCGGCTTCTTTGTAGACGGCGAGAGCATCATCCAAAACTCTCATGATATACTTGTAATCTTTCTTCTTCACACTCCCCGAGTCTAAATACACGACATGCGAGTGTTTCGGTGAAAAGCAGACGAGCACGCAGTCTTGATCCTCACTGCATAATTAAAACAATCCAAAAGGAATGTTGGAAGAGAACAATGGGAGAAAGCTAAAAAAGAATATATGTTACGGCGGCGAGCGAATGACTTACTTGGGAGAGTAGGTCATGAGAAATGAATCCATGTCGGCGTTCTGTAGCATGAATTCTCTGATGTACCCCGCCGCAAGAGTCGCGTCCCCATCGTCCATCAAGATGCTTTCACGCATGTAGAAGGGGTCCAATATCGCAACGCTCGGGGTCTTATCTCTCCTGATACTCATAGAAAGGCTGAGCGAGAACAGACGGATAAGGCTATGGTCCAGCCGCTTGAGATGAAACAAATTTAAGATCTCTGAGAACCGCATGATTATCATATCCGCGGGGACATTGTTGATGAAGCCCATGTTGAGTGGCACCTTGGCCATGAAAACTGGGTACGAGGGATTCTCCTCTCGAAGAAGCATCTTCTCTAATGCCATAACACTATGATGCACACTCTGCATATCCGAAGTTGCAAGGTCGAGCATGTCATTAGGTAGCATCGCCCTACCCGCCACATGGATTTAAAACGAGAGATCCTTGGGTCTCGGTGGCCCGTCCTGAGCCCTGATCGGCATCGGAGGTTGGCTGCTCGAAGCGCCCTTCTTTCTTTTCCGTCCCTTCTTCTTTTTTGATTTCGAGCAGTTTGTACCGACCTTTATATGCTCAGTGGCCGCCTTATGGAGTGTGGACGGGCTGAGAATAGATCTCATTGTGGCATCTGCTTGAGGCTCGATGAAGGCGTAAGCTGCTGGAGACATCTGCTGAGAAGCAGCGAAGATACGCGTAGAGCAAGCAGGCTTCGCCGCAGGATCAGCTGGACCGCGAGCTTCCTGGTCATGCTGATAGGCTCCTTCAACAGGAGGCATGAATAAGTCATCAGCATCATACAAAGTATTGATGAACTGGTCGGCGTTGATATCATCATCAAGATCGTCGTCTTCTTGTTGTGCGCCGATGGGATCATGTGGCGCCGGCACGATGACTACCGACTTTTTCCTTGGTGTGGTGCCCCCTTCCCCCGTCATCAAACGCATTTGGGTCTTCGGCCAAAGGCATATTTGGACGAAACAATCATTGAGGACTGTCGGCTTGTCCTCATCGTATCCTGGGGGTTGAATGGGAGGTTCCACTCTCTCGTAGCCCGAAATCACGAGAGAGATTTGAAACCTATGCATCTCCGGTGCCATCGACCTATTGTGCATCACTCGATTTTGGGGTTGAAGGATTTTACCTTTGGCAACATCCTTCAACTCGCCGTCCACGACTTGTAGTAGAATGCATGGAGTGTCCTCCTATGAAAGAGACATATGTTTTTAGGGATCAGAGAGATGCCAGTAATAAAAGGCAAGGAGATGAAGTCCTCGTTTGAGTTGCGGATTATTATAGTTACCTTGAGGGCGTCGAGGTCGACCAATGAAGAGACCCCGCCGACGACGGCGGGCATGCAAGAGACGGAGGGTGTGCTGCCTCCCGTGGCGTCGGTCGCCCTTTTTTCACTACCAGCGGGTGCATTATTATTATGCCCCGGTTGCTCGATCGCGGCTGGAGGAGTCACCATCACGTCCGGCGCCGGCATCGCGGTGTTGGCGTGATAACCCTCAACTGTAGGCGATCGAGATAGTCTTCGCGGGAAAGATAACCCAATTTATTGATTCGACACTTGGGGACACAAAGAATACGTACAGGCTTTGACAATTGAGTTGTCAATTCAACCGCACCTGAAATAAACACTTGCTTGCACAAAGGTATTAGTAGCAACTGTGATACAGTGGTAGTAGTGGTGGTGATAATAGTGGTGATGGTGGTGGTGAAACAGCAAAAGTAAACAACTAGTAACCAGCAGGAAAGAAAACACTGTAGGCTAGGGAGATGGATGGTTGGGCGCTTCTTGGATGAGAACGAACATGTAATAGATTCTAACACGGGCAAGGCTCACAGAAAAGAAAGGATCATCTAGGCAAATATCAAACATCAGGTGTGTATCCCAGGGTAGTTGTACGTGCTTGCAATAAGAACTTTGCACAACATCTTTTGTCCTACCCTCCCGCTATAAACGGGGCCAAAAGGAACTTAGGGAGATTAAGTACTCCTGTCAAAGAGCACCGGAACAAAGCATTAACACTTCATGGATACATGGAATCCTCAAATTATAGTCCATCCCCTTTGGTGTCCCAAGCTGTCACCATTGGGATTGTCGGTTCCGGACTATAATAGGTGCATACAACTCATAGATAGGATCAAGAACACCACAAACTCAAGAAACAAAAGGGTGATCAGATTTGAAATCATGGCACTCGGGCCCAAAGTGACAAGCATTAAGAGCAACAAGTTGTAACAGAGATGATAAACACCAAGTAGATGATAGGCAACATGCCCCCAACAATCTGATTGAACTATTACATGATCTAACTCATCCAATCCCTATCATCCCATTTACCTACAGCAGGGAATTACTCACACATAAGAGAGGAAGTCATGGAGGGGTGATGGAGAGGCGATGATGATGACGATGGCGATGATTTCCCCTCACCAGAGGCCAAAGCAACCTCCAGATTAGCTCTCCCGGAGAAGAACAGAGGGTTGCGGCGGCTCCGCGACGTAGATTGGAAAAGCGACTTCTTTTCTGGGGTTTCTGCGTCGGGAGAATAAATAGGGCCAAAGTAGGGCACCGGGGGACGTGGGACCAAGCCAGGAGGGCAGGTGGCGCGGCCAGGGGCTGGGCCGCGCCAGGAACCCTCCTGGCTGCCCTGTGGCCCCCCCTTTGGACTTGCGGAAGCTTCCGGAACGCTGATTTTTTATATATTTTTTTGGGATTTTTCCAGAGTACCTAAATATCCAGAAACCCGCATAAAAGAAAACAACACTGGTAGCTCTGCTGAAAACAGCGTCAGTCCGGGTTAGTTTCGTTCAAATCATGCAAGAATGAAGCCAAAACAATAGTAAAAGTGTTTGGAAAAGTAGATACGTTTGAGACGTATCATGGCGGCCGGAGTCGGTGCGGGAGCCGGAGTCGGTGCGGCCGCCGTGGTGCCCGAGTTGCTGCCGACCATGCTCGGGACCGGTATGGGCCCTTGTCCACCACGCGCTTGCCAATTCGCGAGTGACTCCATCATATCAGGAAGGAGGGAGCTCATCGTATTCGCCACTTCGTCTTGGACAAGTTGCGGAAGCATGTTCACTTTCTCCTCCAGTTCACGAACATAAGCGGCGTCTTCTTCGGTCCTTCTCGCCTTGCGCCCCCTCGAATCTAACTGCTTCGCCGGTTTCCCATAATATTCGGACCAATTTAGGTCCGCACCAAAGCCGACCACACGGCCGGTTGACGATGGCTTCGCCGACACGTTCTCAACCTTCTTGACCTTGTTCATCGCCCTGTTAAAAGCGGTGTCCCACGGGACAGCCGGCTTAATAGACGGGCCCTGCGATGAGGCCGCGGCGAATTCATCTTCCTGCACAAAGAATGTGGAACACTAAGAAGCTGAACTTCAGGAACTAGAATTCAATCGACAAGGAAGTCACGTGGTGAACTACTTACCATGGCAGTCGTAAACTCCTGAACCTTAGGATCAAGAACTATGTTCGAGGTTTCTTTGTCCTTATGGCTCCGGGCCCTCACAAAGAATTCAGTCTGTGGATCAACTTTGTATTTCTCAAAGGGGTTAGGTAGGCCCGCAGCGGCATACTCGGCATCCTCCTTGTCCCATTTAGGCTTGGAATGTCTGTAACCGCCGGCTCCGAGACGGTGGTTACCTATGACCTGCGCCCGCATCGCCTTGCCCTTTGCACTCTTGGCCTTGGAGTCCTCGGACTCACACCTAGCCTTGAAAAGGTCGTAGGTGGCTTCGTCGATCATCGACTCTTTCTCCTTGAGCTCCTCCAAGGATTTGCTGTGCTCCATAATTGCCTCCTTCACCCGGGTTTTCCAACTGGACAAGGCTCTGCTCATCCTCCTGAGGGCCCATCTGTTTACCTTGTTCCCTTTGAGGTTTTTGTCGTCGTATGGGTCCGGGAACTTGTATCATCTGTGCAACTTGTCGAGAAGGAGCTGACAATAATGAGTGTTGTCACGACTCCTTAGGTTTATTGTGGTGATCGGGACGGTGTTCCGGAGGATCGCCGCGACTTGACGGTCGTACCCTTCCGAGAAACGTTGGGGCTCGATAGGAATCCCAGCGGAGGTCACAACGGTAAACTCTTGCCTGATGGTGCCGACCTTGGTTGGTTTCCGATTCCGCTTCCTCGACTGGCTACCATCTGTGTTTGAGCCACCGGCATGATCATCCTCGTCGGCGGTGTTCCTCTCCCATTCATCCATGTCATCATCCTCCGATGAGTCGGACTCCGACTCTATCTCCTCCTCATACTCCTCCTCGCCCGGAGGTACTTCCTCTTCTCTCTGCTCCTCAACCTCTTCCTGGGAGTATTCCCAAAATTGCTTCCTTTTTTTTCCCGGCTAAGAAGAAGGACCGGCGTCGGCTCCGGTCGACATTTTTGCACTAGTACAATATTAATAAATGCAACTACTTAATTAATTGGCACAATAAATAAATGTAAATACTCTCATGTTAAGAAAAATAGCAAAGGTCATGCACAAATTCACGGAAAAATTCTGCATGACCTTTGCTATTTTTCTTAACATGAGAGTGCCCCATTCTCAACCGAAACGGAAGTTAATCAATATTTCGGGAGAAAGGGGATAATGATTTGTACCTACACAAAAAATGCCTACATATATGCACAAGCAACATAAAAATATTCTAGCAATGCACTAAACAGTGCATAAAAATATTGATAAGAAAAACATCTTGTCAATGCACTAAAAACATCATTTAAAAACAATAACAAATCATTTCTTCCTTTTCTATCTTCTAAATTTATTAAAACAGACCCTACACAGATCTTGTATGTGCTAAGTGGCATGGTTCATATTATTTCTATGGACAATATTTCCTTTCCAGAACATATGCTATGCTTGCTAAGCAATGGCAGCAAGCAACATATATATCTATCTATCTATTTATCTATGTTTGTTTCATCATTATGTTCATAAGAACAAATGCTTACCTACTGGTTTTCCTCCTCTCTCTTTTAATTCTGTTTCATAAGAACAAATTCTTTGAATCCAACTATGAGTTACACTTACACCTTACCATTGAAATGCTTTGGTTATGCTCTGCAAATAGTGTCGTCTATTTTTTTCCTTATTGCAGTGTAGCTCTAGTTGCACATGCAGTAACAAGATGAAGCTACTTGTATATTTTTAGATCAAGATTTCACTATGCTAAACTTCATTACCAGAGGAGAGAATTACAGAATTCACTATGGCACATGGTGCAAGATCGCACATGTAAATAGGGAGTACTGTTTCCACCTTCCCACAAGGTGCAAGATCACACATGGCCCCTCTTTTCTCTGTTATAAATCTGTTAAGAATAGATGCTGGCCTATGGCTTGCCCAACTCCTCACCATCTAATTGGTGAGTTGAGAAATTGATGCCATGTGTGACTATAATTGAATATGAAGTAGCATTGAGCAACAGAAAAATTCAGCAGCAGCAGCACGAACTAATTCCCACCGAAATTTTCAACATTTAGAAACCCTAACCATGGGGACAGGGGAGCAGGGGGTGGATGGAGATGGAGGGGGATTCGTGCTCAACTCGGGGGTGTCGGGGTGGCGGCTCCGGTGGCGGTGAGGGGGGCGGCTCCGCTGAAGATGGTGGCGCCTGGAGACGGCGGCGACCGTGGATGGGAGCGCGGGGGCGGCTCTGGCGTCGCCTAAGTCGGGTGGCGCCCGAGTGACGGGGATCAACCCCGGAAAATCCCATGGTCAGGGACCCTGGGTTAGTCATGAGAGGCGCTGGTTGGACGATAGCTCGTCGGCAAACAGGGAGGCTCGCTCCTGCTCGATATTATTGATTGGGGAGATGCGATTACAGTGGAGGCCAAGGCTGGAGTGCTCAAGGCTAGGGTTACAAGTAAGATTCCATGCCTTTGGTGTCGCCCCTCCCAACCCTTATATAGCGGGCTAGGTCTTAGGGAGTTCATCTACGTGTACAGGTAAACTTTCCTAACCCTAGCTTGCTCCATACGATAGGTCTTCGCACCTTCCTTGTGAGTCGAGGACCTCTATGTCGGTGCCATCTAGTGGGCCAAGGCCGTATCTTCATGGGCCTTCTGCCTTCATGGACACCAGCTCGCAACCGTCGAAATTTCCTTCGAGTTCATTGTAGAGCTTTTGGTAAGCCGCCATGTTGTCGGCTATTGCGTTGCAGTTTCTCATCGTCAGCTGGACGACGAGATTGCAGTCCCCGTAAATTATGAGGCGAGTGGCTCCGCATGTTTTGGCCATGCGCATGCCATGTAGGAGTGCCTCGTATTCTGCTTCGTTGTTGGAAGCGTGAATGAAGTTGATCTGGAGGACGTATTTCAGTTTTGTTCCTTTGGGGGAAATGAGTACAACTCCTGCCCCAGCTCCTTGTTGTCTCTTGGACCCGTCGAAGAACATTGACCATGAGCTTGATAGGTCTGGGGGGCCTGGTGTTTGAACCTCCGTCCACTCGACCAGAAAATCTGGGAGTACTTGGGCTTTGATGGATGTTGGGTGCTTGTACTGCAGGTCTCGTGGGCTGAGCTCGATGTTCCACTCGGCGACTTGCCCGGTTGCTCCAGGGTTGTTTAGTATGTCAGCGAGTGGTGCGCTGCTCACGATTGTGATAGGGTGCTCGTCGAAGTACTGGGACACCTTTCTTGAAGTCATGACGATGGCTAGTAGTAGCTTCTGATAGTGAGGGTACCGCTGCTGGGATTTGGTCAGGAGCATGTTGAGGTAGTAGATTGGTCTCTGAATGCTCTGGACCTTGCCTTCTTCTGCGCGTTCGACAACGAGCGCTGTGCTTACTACGCTGCTGTGTGCTGCCACGTAGAGGTATAGCTTCTCACGTTCCTTGGGTACCGCCAGGATTGGTGGAGTTGAAAGTGTCTTTTTCAGGTCCACGAATGCTTGGCGGGCTTCCTCCGTCCACTCGAATTTCTTTCTTTTCCTGAGCAGTTGATAGAAAGGCAGCGTGCGTTCTCCAAGCCTTCTTATGAAGCGGCTGAGAGCTGCAAGTTTTCCAGTGAGATGCTGCACTCCTTTGATGTCGGTTGGTTCTTGCATGCGGGTGATGGCTTGGACTTTCTCGGGATTTGCCTCGATTCCACGGGAGGAGACCATGTAGCCAAGCAGCTTTCCCGCCGGTACGCCGAATGCGCACTTCTTTGGGTTGAGTTTGATTCTGTATTTGTTGAGCGCTGTGAAGGTTTCGCGCAGGTCTTCGAGTAGTGTGGCTTCTTTGTAGGTCTTGATGACGATGTCGTCCACGTAGAATTGTACGTTTCTTCCTATTTGCTCCTTTAGGCAGGCTTGCATCATTCGTTGATAAGTGGCGCCTGCTTTTTTGAGCCCGAAGGGCATGGTCTTGTAGCAAAATACTCCATAGGGGGTGATGAACAATGTGTGCTCTTCGTCTTCTTCCTTCATCCTGATCTGGTTGTATCCTGAGTAAGCGTCCAGAAATGAGAGTAGGTCGCACCCTGCTGTTGAGTCGATTATCTGATCGATTCTAGGCAGGGGGAAGTGATCCTTCGGGCAATGTTTGTTGACTGGTCCGTAGTCGACGCACATGCGCAACACGGTCGTGTCTTTCTTTGGCACCAGCACTGGGTTTGCTATCCAGGTGGCTTTCTTCATTTCTCGAATGAACTGAGCGTCGAGTAACCGGTTGACTTCCTCTCCGATTGCTCTGCGCTTGGGCTCCGAGAATCGTCTCAGCGCTTGCTTCACTGGCCTCGTGTTTGGCTTGATGCGTAGGGCGTGTTCCGCGAATTCGCGTGGTATCCCAGGCATGTCGGCTGGGCACCAGGCGAATATTTCCCACTCGTCTCGGAGGAAGGCGACGAGAGTTGTTGCCTGATCCTCTGGTAGGTGGGCGTACATGCGGACTGTTTTGTCCGGGTCCGTCGGGTGCACTTGGTGAGTGACTGTGTCGCTGTCGATGCTGAAGTCTCGTCCGTACTCCCTGGATTCGCTTCGGTTCACCAATGGGAAGGTGCTCTTGTCCGTCACCATGGCTATTTCTCTGAGTTCTTGTTTGGCTCCGAATGTGTCGGAGATTCTGTGGAAATCATGATCGCATTGATCTGATTTGATGAAGCTTCTGTTGATCGTGAGGACTCCTGATGATCCTGGCATTTTGAGCTTGAGGTAGGCGTAGTTTGGGACCGCCATGAATTGCGCGAATGCTGGCCGTCCCAGTATGGCGTGATACTGTGATTGCCAGTCGAGTACCTCGAACTCGAGGACGTGCTTTGCGAAGTTACGACGGTTGCCAAAGATGACTTCGAGTTCGATGACTCCGAGCGAAGTGGCTGCTTCTCCTGGGACTACCCCGTGCAACTCGGTGCTTGATTTTCTCCATACTAATCGTGGGATCAGCATCTTTTGCAGGGTGTTGGCGAAGATGATGTTCATGCTGCTGCCTCCGTCCATGAAGATCCGGTCCATGTCGTATCCTCCGATTTGTACATCTAGCACTAAGGGTGCATGCCCCGGTCTTGGGACTGCGGGTGGATGGTCGTTCTGTGAGAACGTGATGTTGGTCTCCGTTCCATGTAGCAGGTAGACATCGACTGTGTTTATGCTCTCAGCTGCTCTGGCCTGCAGGGTTTGGGTGTTGCATTGTGTTTGCGGTGTCCTTCCTTCTTGGATCATGAGCACCTGTGCTCGCGACGGGTTGTGACGTCCTTCCGGGCTTGAGGTCGGCGCTTGCTCAGGTTGTTGGTTGCGTCTGTCTTCTTTCTGCTTCTCCCTCTTGATGTCGTCGGCTAGCTCGTTGAACAGACGGCAGTCTCTCAAGGTGTGACTTGATCTGACGTGTCCCCAGTCATCCTCGAAGCTGTGGATCGTGCAGGGTCCTGCTAGCTGCTCTCTGGCCGTGAGTTTGCTAGATCCGGCGTGCCTCTTCCTTCTTGAGATTCTGAAGATCTGCTCGTGATCCTCCGGGTGCTCGTGGAGGCGAGGATCGGTTTCGATTCCTCGACTCATGTCTTGGTTTTCGATGAGGATGGCGAATTCATCCGACCTTCGATCTGGGTCGTAGTACTCGCCAACAGGTGTCTCGGAGTCGCTGTCTTGGTTGGCGGCGGATGCCCGTGCGCGCCTTTTGGGTCGTCGATTCCTTCTGCCTTGGCGGTGGTTCTGCTGATAGTTAGATTCAATCTCGTAGTCATCGTCTTGATGTGCGGCGGGTGCCCGGGCGGTGGAGAGTTGTCGGAAGATTTGCGAGTCCTCCGCTGCGCATCGCAGTTCGTCGAGTGGAATTCCTTCGTAAAGGCCCCTCGCCGTTCTTCTGGGTCGTCGACTCCTTCGGTGCTGGCGCTGTACTTGGCCGTTACCGTAATATCGGTCCTGGCGTGACTGCAGCTCGGGTGGTCTTGATGGGGTGGCGAAGATGTCCGCCGTGATCTTGAATCCTTCGAGTGGGCTAGGTCGGGTTCTTGCCCTCGAGTTGTGGCTTGCTGAATATGGGACCGCCGAGATCGTGATCCCAACTTGCGTAGTTCCCACAGACGGCGCCAATTGACGGGGATCAACCCCGGCAAATCCCATGGTCAGGGACCCTGGATTAGTCATGAGAGGCACAGGTTGGATGATAGCTCGTCGGCAAACAGGGAGGCTCGCTCCTGCTCGATATTATTGATTGGGGAGATGCGATTACAGTGGAGGCCAAGGCTGGAGTGCTCAAGGCTAGGGTTACAAGTAAGATTCCATGCCTTTGGTGTCGCCCCTCCCAGCCCTTATATAGCAGGCTAGGTCTCGGGGAGTTCATCTATGTGTACAGGTAAACTTTCCTAACCCTAGCTTGCTCCGTACGACATGTCTTCGCACCTTCCTTGTGAGTCGAGGACCTCTACGTTGGTGCCATCTAGTGGGCCGAGGCCGTATCTTCATGGGCCTTCTGCCTTCATGGACACCAGGTAGGCTCATTCGTAGGAGTCGTGGGGTCACCCCCTCGTCACCGAGGACGGCGGCAGCCGTGGATGGGGGCGCGGGGGAGGCTCCGGTGGCCGTGAGAGAAGCAGCCGTAGAGCGGGGGCGCGGCTAGGACTCCGGTGCCGGCGAGGTGCAGCGGCGGCTGAGAGAGACGTCGAGGGGGTTGAGTGGGGGGAATGAGTACTGTGCGGGTAGGGGAGGGGTAGTTGGATAGGACAAGTCTTAGAGGTGGCGCATTTTGCAGAAATGCGCCACCAAGTGGATCCTTATGCGTCGCGCATCTCTGCGAAATGCGCCACGCACAAGGGTCCTCTTGGTGGCGCGTTTCTGCAAAATGCGCCACCCCTAAGACTTGCCTATTTTTTTTGTTGAATTGATTTAACGGAATTAAATATCATGAGACTTGCTCTATCGCTACTAAATATCATGTGACTTGATGTAATAGTCAGTGTAAATTTTATTATGTGCTCTAATATTATGTGTAAAATGGGTCGACACGCATGCCCATCCTTAATTTTCAGAAACCCCGTTGGAAAAACTAAAAATGATCATCAATTACAAAAGTGTCGATTAAATCCATGCATACACAAAGTGATCATGAACTACAAACATAGTGTCTTAAATTTGGAGCTAACTATCTGATGTCTACGCACGCTTCTATTTTTGTAGACTATGTTGGGCCTCCAAGCGCAGAGGTTTGTAGGACATCAGCAATTTCCCTCAAGTGGATGAACTAAGGTTTATCAAACTCTGGGAAGTAGAGGTTGAAGATGGTCTCTCTCAAGCAACCCTGCAATTAAGATACAAGAAGTCTCTTGTGTCCCCAACACACCTAATACAACTAGGAGTTGTATAGGTGCACTAGTTCGGCGAAGAGATGGTAAAATATGGGTGATAGGTGTGATAAAACGAAGTAATATAAATCTGTAATAAAAAGTGCAGCAAGAAACAAGTAAGAAAAGTGAGTGCAAATGGTGTAACAATGATGGAAACAAGGCCTAGTCTTCATACTTTCACTAGTGGAAACTCCCAACAACATTAACATAGTCTAATCACATGATATTTCCCATAAAACATGCAATGGAGACGTACTCGGAGGTCATTCCTTTGTGGTCAAGAGAGGACGAGAATTGTGTAGGGCTACAAAAGCACACCTCAGAGTTCGTAGTTCTCATCTATGGATTTCCCAATGTCACTGCGGCCATCCTAAGAGAGTACCACAATCACCACAACATATCTAAAGGATAGTCAAAGACAAGCACCAAGAGACTCTCAATCTTCAATCCACACACAAAAGAGGAAATCACTCATGAAAATATTCTTCTAACCCATGTCCAACAGACCGCTGTCACCATGGTCTCGGGGATTATACTAGATAGGATCAAGTGAGTACATCAAATTCAATACATAGAAGAAGGGGAAACATCATGGGATCACCCTAGATTAACATAGCCAATGATCACAACAAAGATCACATCATGGGAGAGAGAGAAACCACATAGATCAAGATACAAGCCTTAGCCCCGAGGGGAACTACTCACACATGGACATGGTGACAGAGAGGGAGTTGTTGATGGAGAGGTGCAGCCCGGAGGAGATGAAGGAGACGGCGACGACGGCGTCCACGGCCACGGCCACGGCGGTGGCCACGACCCTTGGGGGCAGCGGCCCTTGGCCCCTTCTTCTTCCTTGGAGATGGTGCTGCTGTGGAGATTGACCTCCCCCTCAAGACGGCTGCCAAGGGGGAGGAATTTTCGTGGTGCCCTTTGACCTAGGTTTCCTCTCTTTATATAGACTCTCGGTTTCCCGTCATCCAGATTACGTCTTCTGTATTTCGGGGTTTCTGGAAGCATCCGAACTTCGATTGGGCCGAATTTTATGTCTAAATCCACCGGAAAAAATTCCCTACAACTTTGTAGTTTTAAGTTTTTCCGTTTGAGGCCGTCTTCTAGCGTTTCCGAGCGATCTTTAAAACCTGTCTGGTGGGGACTGATTTCGGGAAAGTTAGAGTCCAACTCCTACAAGGCTCCTTTTTGTGAATTTTCCTTTATCCAAGTAATTCCTACACATAAAGTACAAAAACAAGAACTTGTGCACTCTTGCAACCATTAATAGGTTAGTTCCAAAATATGTTATAAAAAGATATGAAAGTGTATCAAAAGCATAACAATATCACACAAAACATGCATGGAGCAAGCAGAAATTATAGATACGTTTGGGACGTATCAACATCCCCAAGCTTAATTCCTACTCGTCCTCGAGTAGGTAAATGATAACAGCATAATTTCTGTGGTGACATGCTAGCAACCATATAAGAACTTTGAAAAGTAAAACAATCAAGGTTAGAGATTCAATTCAAGTCATAACATGCAAGAGTATATATTAGCATTGAAACAAGTAACAAAAGAACATTAGGTGCAAGAGCTCTCGCTGTCCGTGACTCGAATGTCTCCAAATGGTGTTTGCGTGCAAGAAGGGGGATAGGGAATACGAGAAAAATATTTGTTTGTTGAGAACTCAATCTACTAAAGTTTCACACTTGGTCATTTTCTGGAATATTATCTTGACTCGTCCCCAGACCACTAGCGAGGTACAAGTCAATTTGATCCAATCCTTTTTCAATATTTTGAGCACTCATGCAATGGATGAGCGTAAGCACGAGAGTTGACACTTAGGATGGCAAAGAGAGAAGTACGGAGGAGGAGGAGGAAGACAAAAAAGAATGAGAAAGGCTCACATCAATGAGGACAATCATAGGCAAGATATGCCAAATGATAGATATGATGTGAGGAGTAGGGATTGCCATGCAACGGATGCACATATGAGCTAAGAAGCTCTCCAATGGAACTAGTGGGGGTGCATCTAACTTGCTCGCTCATGAAGACCTAGAGCTCGTTTGAGGAGGTTCATCCTTGGAATATGCAAGCCAAGTTCTATAGTGTGAAGGTCCCCACATAGCTATATGCATAATGATCATCTCTATGGAGTACAAGGATATAAAGGGAGTACTAGTGTGGATCTCTCAAAAGGATAGTAGTGTTGCCCCTTTCTCTCTTTTTATTTCTTTTTCTCTTTTTCTATTTTTTTGTATTTTTTGTGGCCTCAATGGCTCTTTCTATTTAACTCTCATTTGCTCTCTTTGGGATCTTTTAATTTTTTGTCCTCTTTGGGATCTTTTTCTCACTTAAGGGAAACACTCTAATTTACAAGAGGGTATAGAAGATCTTTCACACTTTACAAGGTACTCAAAATATAAAGAAGATGTAGCTATCATGATGTATACAATGTATGCCTCTGCCAGTGTAGCAGGAACATGTATGACATTAAGATCAAGTCATGAAGAGGTGGATGTTGCATGGCAATATATCTCGGAAAGGCTATGGAAATGCCTTGATAGGTAGGTATGGTGGATGTTTTGAGAAAAGATATAAGGAGGTTTATGATGACAGAGCGTATCATGCCAAGGGTTTGGATGTACCGGCGAAGGTGGACGCCAACTCTCGGAGTGAGAAGAAAGCAACGCACGACACGGGAGAGGCTAGCAAATATGAGGAGGTGGAAGTGTCAACTTTCAATACTTACATTAGTCCGAAGAACTCATGCACTTATTATCGGTAACTCTCAATATAATAAGGAGGTTCACAATGAGACAAGTACCCCGAGGAGGAGTGTATGGGGGTTTGGTTATCCTTGCGCATCCTCGACTCATGGTACGTGAGTGTACTCTAATATCCGACCCCTCAGAAGAGTAGTGATCCATCTAGTAGCTAGAGTTCTCAACTAGTTTTGTAGGTTTTGAAAATAAACACAGATTGCCCAAAATACGACACCTATCACTAATAGGCTAGAGCTCTTGACACCAAAATTTCATACATTACTCACATCAATACCTCAAAACCATTGCAAGTTACTACTGAAATTAAATAGCAACCTCAATTACCTACTTTCAAGACAAGACACAACTCAGTGCAACAACCATCTCTCTTAACAAGATAAACATGATAACTAAAGAGAGTTTCAGAAATAAACTAAACAAAAGCCAAGGCTCTTGCTAAAGACAAACTAAAACTAAAACTAAACATGGCAGTAGCTATGAAAAGGTAAAGAACACACAACAGAGAAAGATAGGCATGAAAAATTCTATGATGTGTTCTAGATTTTTAAAGTGGAGTGTGTTTCTCTCCCACACAAAGTAAGACGGGATCTAACTCGTTATGAACATCAAGCAAAGCTAAAGAAAACTAAAAATAAAACCTAAGAGCGAGACGCTCCAAGCATAGCACATAATGCATGAAGTGATAAAAATATAGTGAGACGAAGGACGAACTGATGATTGTTAATGGAGAAGGGGATGCACGGGGTCATCCCCAAGCTTAGACGCTTGAGTCTCCTTGAATATTTATTGGGGATGCATGGGGGCATCCCCAAGCTTGAGCGCTTGACACTCTCGAATCTTCTTTCATCATCTTCCATCGCACACTTGAAAACTCCCTTCATACACAACTCATCATAAGCTGATTAGAGAGGTTAGTAGCCTTAATAAATAATTTTCCCCCACTGGATATTAAGATATTCTTGAAGAGATACTGTTTCTTAAGATTGCCAAAAAGTTTTTTCAAAGAAAAAGCAAGCTTAAGGTTTGCAAAAGTTAGGAGAGACAAAACGTGGCAGAATCTGTGAAAAACAAAACAGCAGGTAGTAAAGAATTTTTTAGGGATACTTCTGCAACTCAAATAAAAAAACTCAGAACAGACGCTCGAAATTCAATTGTATGGATGACGCTGTCGAAAAAATTCAGATCAAAAATATGATCTGGTGATTTTAGGCTATTTTTCCGTCCAATGACAGAATCTGTTTTCTGGACAGCATGTCACAACTTTTGAACTTTCTTGCAATCGGAGGCTAGACTTGGCACAAAGATTGAAAATAAAGATACAATGATGTTGCTACAGTAGTAACAATCATCAAGACCACTAAAAACAGAAGGTAAAAACTCAAAGTAAAGATAACAAGGGTTGTCTCCCTAGAGCTCTTTCTTTATAGCCATAAAGATAGGCTTAAGATTTTAATGATGCTCTCATAGGAATAAGAGTTGAAGCACAAAAGAGAGCATCAAGAAGCAAATACAAATCACATTTAAGTCTAACATGCTTCCTATGCAAAGGGATCTTGTAGAGCAATAACTCATTGAAGAATAAAGATATTAGCATAGGAAGGAAAAATAAGTGCAACTTCAAAACCTTCAACATAGAGAGAGGGAAATTGATATTATTGAAATATCTATAAGCATCTGTTCCCTCTCATAATAATTTTCAGTGGGATCATGAATAAACTCAACAATATAAGTATCACATAAAACTTTCTTATCATGATCCACAAGCATAGAAATTTTTTTACTCTCCACATAAGCAAAATCCTTCTCATTAATAATAGTGGGAGCAAACTCAAGAAAATAGCTATCACATGAATCATTCTTATCATGGTGCACTTGTAAAAAATTATTCTGTATAGCATAAGTGTCATCACAATAATCATCATAGATAGGAGGCAAAGTATCATCAAAATAAATTTCCTCATCAAAACTTGGGGGGCTAAAAAGATCATCTTCATAAAACGTAGCATCCCCAAGCTTATAACTTTGCATATCATTAGCATCAAAAGTATTCAAAGAAGACATGCCAATAACATTGCTACTATCATGAGTGTTGTGCAAATAGTAAAGATCCATAGGCTTTTTGATTTTCTCTTCAAACACTTCATGTCCCAACTCAAGGTAGAGCTCATAAAGCTCTCTCATAATTTTGTTGTTGTTTTCCATAAAGCCTAACTAGTGAAAATAAAAACAAGAAACGAAAAGATTTAATTGCAAGATCTAAAGATATAACTTCAAGCACTCACCTCCCCGGCAACGGCGCCAGAAATAGCTTTATGTCTACGCACGCTTCTATTCTTGTAGACTATGTTGGGCCTCCAAGTGCATAGGTTTGTAGGACAGCAGCAATTTCCCTCAAGTGGATGACCTAAGGTTTATCGAACTCAGGGAAGTAGAGGTTGAAGATGGTCTCTCTCAAGCAACCCTGCAATTAAGACACAAGAAGTCTTTTGTGTCCTCAACACACCTAATACAACTAGGAGTTGTATAGGTGCACTAGTTCGGCGAAGAGATGGTAAAATATGGGTGATAGGTGTGATAAAACGAAGTAATATAAATCTGTAATAAAAAGTGCAGCAAAGAAACAAGTAAGAAAAGTAAGTGAAAACGGTGTAACAATGATGGAAACAAGGCCTAGGCTTCATACTTTCACTAGTGGCAACTCCCAACAACATTAACATAGTCTAATCACATGATATTTCCCATAAAACATGCAATGGAGACGTACTCGGAGGTCATTCCTTTGTGGTCAAGAGAGGACAAGAATTGTGTAGGGATACAAAAGCACACCTCAGAGTTCGTAGTTCTCATCTATCGATTTACTAATGTCACCGAGGCCATCCAAAGAGAGTACCACAATCACCACAACATATCAAAAGGATAGTCAAAGACAAGCACCAAGAGACTCTCAATCTTCAATCGACACACAAAAGAGGAAATCACTCATGAAAATATTCTTCTAACCCATGTCCAATAGACTGCTGTCACCATGGTCTCGGGGATTATACTAGATAGGATCAAGTGAGTACATCAAATCCAATACATAGAAGAAGGGGAAACATCATGGGATCACCCTAGATTAACATAGCCAATGATCACAACAAAGATCACATCATGGGAGAGAGAGAAACCAAATAGATCAAGATACAAGCCTTAGCCCCGAGGGGAACTACTCACACATGGACATGGTGAGAGAGAGGGAGTTGTTGATGGAGAGGTGCAGCCCGGAGGTGATGAAGGAGACGGCGACGACGACGTCCATGGCGGCGGCGCCCACGGCCACGACGGTGGCCACGACCCTTGGGGGCAGTGGCCCTTGGCCCCTTTTTCTTTCTTGGAGATGGTGTTGCTGTGGAGATCGATCTCCCCCTCAAGACGGCTGCCAAGGGGGAGGAATTTTCGTGGTGCCCTTTGACCTAGGTTTCCTCTCTTTATATAGACTCTCGGATTCCCTTCATCCAGATTACGTCTTCTGTATTTCGGGGTTTCTGGAAGCATCCGAACTCCGATTGGGCCGAATTTTATGTCTAAATTCACCGGAAAAAATTCCCTACAACTTTGTAGTTTTAAGTTTTTCCGTTTGAGGCCGTCTTCTAGCGTTTCCAAGGCGATCTTTAAAACCTGTCTGGTGGGGACAAATTTCGGGAAAGTTAGAGTCCAACTCCTACAAGGCTCCTTTTTGTGATTTTTCCTTTATCCAAGTAATTCCTACACATAAAGTACAAAAACAAGAACTTGTGCACTCTTGCAACCATTAATAGGTTAGTTCCAAAATATGTTATAAAAAGATATGAAAGTGTATCAAAAGCATAGCAATATCACACAAAACATGCATGGAGCAAGCAGAAATTATAGATATGTTTGGGACGTATCACTATCTAGCTAGCGTTTCCTCACGATCTTATTCTTACCCTTCTTTGTCGTGGTTGAATAATTTAGGCCCGGGACCCCTTCACTTTTCCTCTTGAACGGGAGACCTTTCTTCGGTAGGGTTGTGGTGTATGTATCCTGAGCAGCGTAGTCATCTTCCATCTTCGGGTCGCCGTACTTGTCAAATTCTTGCTCGTTGGCGACTCCATCAATTCTGATGATGTTTCTTTTGCCTCTCCTCACTGCAACGCGGCTCGGCTTTGATGGATCGGTAATGAAGAAGTATTGGTCCACTTGGTCCGGAGTTTTAAAGGAGACTAGAACTCAGAACTCAAAGTAAGAAACATCACAAGCATGCAGAAGGCAATCTGATATTTTTGGACAATGCATGTTACACTAAGAATGACATTTATGCTCTCATAGTTGGTGCTTTGGAGAAAGGAAGGTGAAGACTCTCGAACCGTGGCTTTTGATGGCAAGGTTGAAAACCCGTGGAAGGAAGCAAAGACTAAACATGTGCCAGAGCTCTTGGTTTTGAAAACAGAGATAAATCTCTTTTGAGAAGTGCAACTTTCCAGTCAACGGTGAACGGTAAAGTTCTCTCAATATCTCCCATGCCAACCATATTAATGCCTTTTGCTTACACATGTTCCCTTATTCATAAATCCTTTGATGGTCTACGCAACATTTTATTTTGCCTCAAGGATGGAAGGAGGATATTGTTCCATCTATCATAAGCAGCATTTGGTCCATTTCACTCCATCATCAAGTATGGGGGAGGTGTAACTCTCATATATTTTTATTGACTAGTTAAAACCTTCATAAAAAATAGTTTTGGCATGAAAGATACTGATTTTCCCTCACCGCACCATGAGCTTTTACGGTTACAAAGGGGAAGCTTTTGAATAAATTTCGAGATTGCACAAGAAAGTCTAAGTCAGGAGTGTCCGGTAAATACCACATATAGGTAGGTATGGTGGACTCAAATGGAACAACTGGTTTGAAAAGGAGTTTGGATGCACAAGCAGAATTCCGCCTAGCGCTGGAGGAAGGCTAGCAAAAGACGGGGAAGCGACCAAACAGAGAGCATAACGGTCATAATCATTCAGAGCGACAAAGCAACATTGAATCGGGCATGAAAGTGATATAGCTCACTCTGAAGTAAAAAGATCATCAAGGCAGAACCGAATTTTTAGTCTTAACATGCGTGAACATGTGCCAAGTCAACCCAAGAATTCCCCGGAGGGAAATACCACTTCAATATGCCACACCATGAAAAATGCAATGCATGTCAATCATTTCAAGCAACACATTATAAACTCTAGCTATTTGAGACTAACCACAAAGAAAGCATGAACCACTGGGAAAGCATTGTAAACATAGCACTATGTCGCTACAAGATGGCCTCTAATCATAAGTATAGGAATATGTACTAAAGTAGAAACAAAAAGAGTTCATTCCGTCGATCTTTGTCATTACTGCCTTGTCACTTGCACGATCGAACGCAGGAAATTATAATCATCACGGACTAGAGCTGAACTCTGAAACAAAGCAAACTAAAGAGCAAAGGAAACATATTTTTGGTTTTTTTAAGGTTTACAGAAAGTAAAAGAAAGGAGAAATCTTTTTGGGTTTTTGCAAACTAAAAGAACAAAGAAGAACAGGCAAAAACTTGCAAAAAGATAAAAGCGAACCAACAGTAGATACAACGGAAATGGGAGGTGAGCACGTACTCCCCCAAGCTTAGGCTTTTGGCCTAAGTTGGGGCTCGTCTACTGCGGTCCTGAGGAACCTCCTGCTCCCGGGTAGTACTGGTATGCCCATGGGTTGTATGCGTTCTCCGGTGCGTACACTGAAGTCCTAGATTCCTCCCACGTGGAAGAGGAAGGTCCCGCCCCCATCCAGAGGAAGACCCTTCACCCCAGGGGGTGACGGTCTCCTCCTGAACTGGTGGATATACCACGTGCTCCTCCTGAACGGGCGGATACACGACGCGCTCCTCCTCGTCTGTCTTGACCCTCTCCGTGGGGTCGTGAATCTGGTATCTCCCCGTGATCTCATCAAACTCGGCCACTGAAAAAAGAAATCCGTTCATGCAAGAAAAATAAAAAAACAAGTGATGCAGGTAGACGGACAGTGCGTGCCACACCGTCTTTAAACCACAAAATATAATCAAGTGTATAGCGGTCAGAGGTCTTAGTAACAAAGAAATGCCTCTTCATGGCAGCCAAGTAATGGCTAACAAAAGGAAAGATTGCATCATCTGGGCGCGGTTCTCCTTGGAGAAACTGAAAAAGAAGTGTGGCATAAACGCCACCAAAGAGGTCCCCCTTGTTACTATTAGTAGCAAGGCGTTTCGCAATAAGAGAACCCACATGATACTCGTGCTTCCATGAGAGGGCATTCTCCATGATAGCAGTATCAGGCGTAGAAGTTATGCTCAGTCCTACAGTCAGTCCTGCTCTGATACCAAGTCTGTCGGGACCCGGGGTTATCTTATGCAAGTCCCGCTACGACATAGTCATATGGAGAGCCGAGAACCGTACCCACTTGTCTAAGCAGACAAGGCCAAGCACAGAACGTTCTCAGAAAGCATCGTACGTGAAGGGCATCCCATCCAGGACGGATGATCAACTGAGATGGGTCCTCATCGTCCGCACACAAGTCTAATGATATGGGTGATGGACTCCAATATTCACAGACAAGTCGCCTCAACCATACTATCGACTATCTCATAACTCTTACATAGACTCACTCCAGCCCGATCACTTAGTCGGGGTCTAGGGCGGGCTCGATCATACCACAAAGTGTGCACGAGACAGAGTCTCGAACAATCGCATCGCGATGCCCCAAGCTGCGCACATCTAAGGGCCACTTGGTGTATGAAAGACCGCCATCCAGATCACAACTAAGGTCTCGAAAACCCATACAAAGACATGGATGTTATAAACATACACGCAGCACACATGCCTTGTATGAACAACAGGTATCATTGCAATTCTCTACAAAGTATACATTTTATTGATAACTCTTATAGAGTGCACACAGAGATCACAAGTATGTGATCCAACATTACAACAACAAACGGAAGCAAAGTATGTCTGAGTGCAAACAAGTTTAATAAATGGCTTAAGAAGCCTTATTTAAACACAAGCCCTCCACGAGGGAACCAGTCGTCTGACTGGGACTAGACTAGCTTGATCTTCAGTCGTCGAGCTCGATGAAGAAGCCAACTTCGGGGTCAGTGGGTTCATCTAAAACATAGATTAAGCAAACGTGAGTACAAAGTCGTACTCATCAAGACTTACATAGGAGCTATACTACTCATGCACATGTATCAAGGTAAAGGGAGGTGGGGTTTCACTTGCAGAAGTGCCAGCTTTGACTTGGCTAGTCCTGAACTACGATTACCAGACTTGAGGTAAGAAGCGTACACGATTCCACTACTTTCTCCAACCAATTACATCACTATGGTGCCTTCCTCGACTTCCCCACGGTAAAAGCACGCCATATCACTCACACTTATCTTGGTGTGTTTTAGAAGTATCCGGTTCAAGTTGTCTAATAATCAAGCTAAGCTTTCCAAGCAGTCCTTAACCGCGGACGCGACTATTCGAATAGTTTTGTTAACCCTGCAGGGGTGTACCGCTACACACACATGATCATCAGTTACCGCCTTTGTACTCGACACCGTTCAAGAAGTGTCGGCGAGGATGCTCACCACAACTGTTACCTCATAGCCTATCTAGTCCGAGAAAGCCGCCTACCTAGGTTGTCTACCACTATCGTGAACCCGGCCGGTTTACCGAAGTGGACCCAAGTGATGTGTGCGTGGTGCATAAGCCGGTCTCGGGTGAGCCGTTCTCTCACTTAGCAGCCAGGCCACAAACCTACCTGAACTCCGAACTATTGCGACATCTGGACATCGAAAGGGATGAGTTAATGAGTTGAGAGGGGCCAGTGAGCCCAATGTGTGGTTGTACTCTTCATCTTGGATCACCACACAAGAACTCGGACTTAGGGCGGTGTTCAACGAGACAACCCACCGTGTACTCCTACACAGCCTCTCATCGTTCACCTTGTATTAGGGTATATTCACCAACACCTTTCTACCAACATCAACATGATCACTACCATCCCGACTCACATAACAGTAACAACTTGGTGTCACTCTAAGCATGCAATAAGCAGTAACAATTGCAGGGGCCACATGATATCAATCAACTCCTACATTTGCTAGGATTGTGGTTTGCCTACTACTGTGACAAATGATAGGTCATGCAAAGGAATGGGTTCATCTATGTGGTAGAAACGTAGCATGGTAATCATCCTATACAATGCATAAGAGAGACATGAGAGGGAAGTGGGATTTTATCGACATGATCAATGGGGGTTTGCTTGCCTTGCTGACGAGGTTCGGTTTCGGGGTCTTCAACGAAGGGGGCAGCCTCCTGTTCCGGTTCCACCTCTACTCGACAAACAACAAACAAGGTAGCAAAGTAATTACAATGCACAATCACATGATGGAAGGTTGAAACTTGATTTATATGCTTTGATGTGTGAAGCAATTCCATTTAAATGGAGTATATTGCAAATTGAATTGCAAATTCAAACTCCAATTTGAATTCAAATTAGCCAAGTTATAATTGACATTGTTTGATCAAGTTGAACCATTTTGAAATGTGTATGATATGCCTCTGAAGTTCAAGTATAATGTGATATGTTGGCATGGTTCAAAATGCAAAAGCATTTGAAAAGAATTTGATTTAACTCCATTTAAATCAAATAGCATATGCTACCGATCACATTTTAAATTCAACTGAAACATGGTTGAAAGTTGGATATTTGGATAGCTTATTTTCTCCTGATCATTTTTCATATATTATTTGTCCAATTTGGAGTTCATATGAATTTTCTATGAATTTCCAAAGTTTCAGCCTTTTTCTGGAATTTCTGGATTTATATAAATCATTTAAACGAATTACTGCGTCAGGCTTGCGCAAGGGTGACGTCAGGGGGGTCTGACGTGTGGGGTCGGCGTGTCAACCACTGGGTTAATTAACCCGGTTAGTTTAAACTAACCGGGGGGTTAAGGGCTCTGGGCCCACTCGTCAGTGACACCAGGGGGGTGGATTAGGGCTAACCACCCCTGCCACGTCGGCGGGCTACCGGCGGCTAGACGCCGGCGTCTCCAGCGCACGGCGGCGCTCACGGGGAGGGCGACTCCGGCCACCATTTGGCATGCCGCGACCACCAAACAGGAGCCCAGGCACGCGCGCTTCATTTGGGACAGACGAGCAGCACGGGGGCTCACCGGAATGACGTCGGCGATGAGCAAAGGCGGCGGCAGAGAACCGGCGAGGTCGGGAGTGGGGCTAGAGGCCACGTCTTGAAGCTGGGACGGTCGCGTTCGAATGCTAGAGCCACTGGGAGTCAAACGCGCGCGCTGGACGAGATGATGGGGCACAGGGGCGACCTCATCGTCGTCCATGGCGGTGACCTTCCTCGGCTCCCATGGTGAAACCGGCTAGAGGGGTTGCGGGGTGCTGGAAGCTTGGGGGAAACGCTCAGTAGCTCACCGCGTATCAAACGGAAGCAACAGCAAGCTCGGGGAGGCTTCAACGGCGGCGAATCGACGACGGCGAGCTCGCCGGTCCGGCGAGTTCTCGGTGAAGCTCGCGTCTCGTCTGGTCCGAATTGATGTGCCTCCTTCTGCTAGTCGACGAAGTCGAGGACGGCGATCACGCTGGACATCTTGGATGGGCTCCTCGGCGTCGATGGCCACGCGGGGGCGCTTCGGTGCTCCGGCGAGTTCTTCTGTCGACGACGAACACGACGATGGAGGAGGGGGAGGTGGCTCTGGAGGGAGGGGAAAGAAGCTGGGCGCCTCCAGGACGTCTCCAGACGAGGGGATAGGGTCCAGGGAAGAAGGGAGCTGCCTGGCGTGCCCTCGCCGCTCGCCGGCGACCTGCTTGCCTGCCTGGAGGGGAAGAAGACGCATGTACCCCCTCCAGGTGGGCTGGGCCGGCTGAGGTGAGTGGGCTTCGCCCCTGGCGAGAGGTAAGTCTTCTCTTTTATTTTTCTGTTTAATCTTTCCTTTCTTTTTCTGTATATTTGTTTTGGCTCTGATAAAAAAGTATCAAACCATTTTATAAAATGCTGAAATTTTTTATGTGGCATCAAAATAATATAGACTAGACACTCATAAAGTTTGGCACTTTTTAAAATTCAAATAATTTGAACTTTAATTCAAATAGGGATTTTTGATTAATTCCAAGGCACTGTTTGAATATTTGAAAAATTCATGAGCATGGGGTGGGTCCCACATCACTTGATATGTGATCACACTCATTTATAAGACTTTTCAAAAAGCTAACATGAATTTTTGGAGAAGATTTTTATCTGGCCTTTTGAATTAATTCATCTGGGGGGGGTTCCTTCTCCCATTTTTCTTTTGAATTTGATTTCAATGATTTCTTTTGAAATTTTTAACATGATGCAAGTGACTTGCTAACCCTAGCACATTACCTAACAGAGGGTTCTGACAACTCGCCCCCACTCAAAAGAATCTCGTCCCGAGATTCAGAAGTCTGCGGGAGGAAGGAGGGATACTCAGCACTGAGGCGGTCTTCTCTTTCCCACGTGGCTTCTCTCTCAGAGTGGTGTGGCCATTGCACTTTCAAAAACCTAATCTTCTGACGACGAGTGACACGCTCTGCGGAATCAAGAATACGAACGGGGTATTGTCGATAAGAAAGGTCATCTTGGAGATCAAGCGTTTCATGGTCGACTTCGCGGATGGGGTCCTTGAAGCAACGCCTGAGTTGGGACACATGGAATACATCATGTACTCGGGAAAGGTGCGGGGGTAGTTCAAGTTGGTAGGCAACTTCTCCACGTTTAGCAAGAATGCGGAAAGGTCCGATGTAACGTGGGGCCAACTTGCCTTTGATACCGAAACGTTGGGTTCCCTTCAGAGGAGTAACCCGAAGGTAAGCCTTCTCATCCAGATTGTAGCTCTCTTGCCTATGATGATGATCATAGTAGCTTTTCTGACGAGACTGGGTTGCTTTCAATTGATCACGAACAATGCGAACTTGCTCTTCTGCTTCCTTGATCATGTCCGGTCCAAAGAATTGTCTCTCACCGGTTTCTGACCAGTTTAAAGGTATTCGACATCGTCGTCCATATAGGAGTTCAAAAGGAGCCATGTTCAGACTAGATTGAAAACTATTGTTATAAGCAAATTCGGCGAATGGAAGAGATTTCTCCCAATTCTTTCCGAATGAGATAACACAAGCTCTGAGCATGTCTTCAAGAATTTGGTTAACCCTTTCGACTTGACCACTAGACTGAGGATGGAAAGCTCTACTAAAGGAGAGATGAGTTCCCATAGCATTCTGAAAGCTTCCCCAAAATCTAGAGGTGAAAAGGCTACCGCGATCAGAATTGATTTCCAAAGGAACACCGTGAAGGGATACAATTCTAGAGACGTAAAAGTCCGCTAACTGGCTAGCAGTTATAGACTCGCGAACTGGAAGGAAGTGAGCAACTTTGGAAAGCCTATCTATGACAACGAAGATGGCATTGTTTCCTTTCTGGGTTTTTGGAAAGCCGGTGATGAAGTCCATACCGACTTTGTCCCATTTCCACTCTGGAATAGGCAAAGGTTGAAGTGTACCAGCAGGTCTTTGACGTTCTGCCTTAATGCGACGACAAACATCACATTCGGCAACAAATTGAGCAATGTCTCTCTTCATCCTGGTCCACCAAAATCTCTGGCGTAGATCTCGGTGCATTTTTGTGCTACCGGGATGAATCGAGAGGGGTGTGTCATGGGCTTCCTTGAGGATGAGTTGCCTTAGTTCCCTATTCTCAGGTACTACCAAACGATTTCCAAAGAATACCGTTCCCTTGCTATCTGTGGAGAAACATTTAGCAACTCCGCTAGCAATGTTCTCCTTGATCCGGCGAACACCTCGTGCACGCCTTTGGGCAACTATGATTTGATCCTCAAGAGTTGGTTTCGCCACGAAGGTAGAAAGATAGCCATGAGGAACAATCTCAAGATTGAGCTTGCGAAATTCCTCATGAAGAAGTGGTTGATACTGTTGTAACATGAGGTTGTTACAATACGACTTACGACTTAGTGCATCAGCCATGACATTGGCTTTGCCTGGGGTGTAAGAAATTCCTACGTCGTAATCTTTTATCAACTCAATCCAGCGTCTTTGCCTGAGATTAAGATCTGGCTGGGTGAAAATGTATTTGAGGCTTTGGTGGTCGGAATAGATCTCGCAACGATTACCAAGGAGGTAATGTCGCCAAGTTGTTAGGGCATGAACTACGGCAGCGAGTTCAAGGTCATGGGTAGGATAGTTCTCTTCATGTGGCCGCAACTGGCGTGAAGCATAAGCTACCACATGTCGATCTTGCAGAAGTATGCATCCTAACCCTTGTCGTGATGTGTCACAATAGATCTCAAAATCCTTTTTGGTATCTGGAGGTGCAAGTACAGGTGCAGAAGTCAATCTTCTTTTTAGCTCTTGAAAGCTTTCCTCGCACTTGGGAGTCCATAGGAATTTCTTATCTTTCTTGAGGAGTTCAGTTAGAGGCTTTGCAACTTTAGAAAAGTTCTCGACGAAGCGGCGGCAATAGCTGGCTAGGCCAAGAAAACTCCTAACTTGCTTAACCGATTCAGGTGGAGTCCAGTCAAGGACGGCCTGAACTCTCTCGGGATTCACAGCAATGCCTTTTGCAGAAATCACGTGGCCTAAGTAGGTCACTTCTGGTAGCCAAAATTCACACTTGGAGAATTTAGCATACAGACAATGCTCTGTAAGTTTCATCAATACCAGCCTTAGGTGTTCGGCATGTTCTTCTTCGTTCTTCGAGTAGATGAGAATGTCATCGAGATAAACTACAACAAATTTATCTAAGTACTCCATGAAGATCGAATTCATCATGCGTGAGAAAGTGGCGGGGGCATTGGTTAAACCAAAGGACATGACGGTGTACTCGTAAAGACCATAACGAGTAGTAAAATCCATTTTGGGAATGTCCTCGTTTCGTATTTTGATTTGATGATAACATAATCTCAAATCCATCTTGGAGAAGAGAGGATCCTGCAAGTTGATCATAAAGATCATTGATCCTGGGCAATGGGTACTTGTTCGTTATCGTCGCTAAATTTAGCGGGCGATAGTCTACGCACATCCTGTCTGTTCCATCTTTCTTCGTTACGAACAGAACGGGGCAACCCCATGGCGATGACCTAGGGCGGATGAAGCCTTTTTTCAACAAAGCTTCCAGTTGGGTTTTAAGCTCAGCTAACTCATGTGGGGCCATTTTGTATGGGCGTCTAGAAATTGGTGCGGTTCCTGGCACAAGATCCACTATAAACTCTACACATATGTCGGGTGGCATGCCCGGCAGCTCTTCAGGAAAGACATCCGGGAAGTCACGAACCACCGGAACATCTTCAAGGTCGGGAAGGGGAAATACATTCAAAGAATGCACTTGGGTTCTTGTTCTGGGTGAGGTATAGTTGACGGTCTTGCCTGAAGGGTGGGTGAGTTTCACTGATTTGCCTTTTCAATCAAGGTAGGCATTCTGTCTTGATAGCCAATCCATGCCAAGGATGACAACAATGTCTGAAGACTTGAGGGCTATGAGTGAAGCAAGGAATACTAAACCCTCAATTGCAATTTGATTACCATGGCTTACTCTATTAGTTTGCCATCTTGACCCTGGAGTTTGAATAATCATTGGGGTGGACAATTCAACAAAAGATAACTCATGACGAAGTGCATAACTGTCACAACCCTAGTTTTGGTATGTGTTTTTATTACTAGAATAATTGCATCATGTTTAAATTCTTGGTTTAAGAATTGGGGAATTGGAAAAGCCTCAAAAAGGAATTTAAATAAAAGGCCAGATAAAAAGTTTTTCCAAAATTCCTCCAAACAATTTTGTAAAATCCTATAAATGAGTATGATCATTTTAAAAATGATTTGGAGTCAAACCCATGCTCCTGGATTTTTCAAATATTCAAACAGAGGCTTGGAAATTAAATTTAAATGCTATTTGAATTGGATTCAAATAATTTGAATTCCAAAAATCTCCAAAACTTGGGAGTGACTAGTACTAGGTCACATATGTCCAAGATAAAAATTTGGGGATTTTTAAAATTGCTTTGATATTATTTTTTCAGAGCAAAACAAATTAAACAGAAAGCATAAAAAGAAAATAAACAAAAAGGCCGAAGCCACTTACCTGGCCCACCTGTCCCAGCAGAAGAGGCCCGGCCCAAAGGGGCAGGGTCGTCTTCTTCGCGGGGAAAGGCAGGCGGGCACCTGCGTGGCGAGCATGCCGCCGTCGGCAGCCCGCCCACGGCGCCCCCCTCGTCACTATCCCCTCGCCGAGGAGCCCCTCGAAGCTCTCCTTCCTTCCCACCCCTCTGGAACCTCCTCTCCTCCTCTCCCGTGCGATTCCCGCAGGAACCGAGAGCTCCCCGTCGCCGCCGTGTGCGCGCAGCCGTGGCCACCGTGCCCCTTCCGCCGCACCGAGTTGTCCAGAGCGTGCAACGTCGTCGTCTTCGTCACCGTGGACGCCCAATTTCGCCGAGGAGACCCCGAGGACACCGCCCCCTTCACCAACTCCCCGCCGGCCGCCGTGCCTCCCTTCGAGAAATTCACCGCCACCGGAGCTCCTCCGCCTCTCCCGTCTGCCCCAACGCACTCGTGGTGAGCTCCTCTCCCATCCCAGCCTCCCCGTTCTCCTCTAGGACCACTCCGTCGCCAGCTCCGTCAAGCCCGAGCTCCGGCTGCCGTGCTCCTCGACGCCGGCGAGCATCCAGAGCCTCCCCGTGGACGCCTTGTGCTCTGGGCGACGCGGGTGAGCTCAAGGAGCACCCCGGTGCCCTTAGCGTGGCCTCCCGTGGCCGGAGTCGCTGGCTCCAGTGGACGCCGCCGCGTCCAGAGGTCGCCGGCGGCTAACCGCCGGCCAGCCTGGCTAACCTCCCCCTCTAATCCCCTCTCTCTCTCACTGACGGGTGGGACCCAGCCCCCCTAATCCCCTTTTAAACTTAATTAAAACGGGATTAACCCCAGAGTGGATGACAGATGGGCCCCGCGTGTCAGTTTGACCAGTCAGCGCCCTGGCGTCATCATGATGTCATGCTTGCGCAATAAACCCTTTTTCCTAATTAACAGAAATTCCAGAAAATGCTTAAATCTTTGAAATTCAATAACTTTTTATCCATAACTCCAAATCAAATAAATTATATATGAAAAATCATCAGAAAAATGCAAGGATTCCAAATATCATACTTTCATGGATGAAAAACACATCTATGATGATGAACCAGTAGCATTTAGCTATATGGCTTATTTGGAATAATTCAAAATAAAGGTTTAAATCATTTCAAATTAAATCTTTGCAATGCCAACCTTATCACATGAACATCAGAGGCAATTCATACACATGACCACATGATTTACCATATCCAAACATTAGCAAATGCACTTTTGGCTAAATTGAACCACATTTGGAGTTTGAATTTGAATTTCTTATTCAAATCAACTTCAATTAAATTCTACAAATTAAACATAGAACACATCAGTACCATGCCATGTTTCATTCTTGAATGTGCATTGCAATGTGATGTTTATACTTTGTTGTCTCGGTGTTTGCTTCTTCTCGATAGATCCATCGCCGGACGTAGTCCCTGTTTTCTCCGAAGAGTGGCACCCCCGAGTCTCGACAATAAGGCAAGCAAAACCCCTTTGATCATATCTATAAAAACCCAGTTTCCCTCTTGTTCTCTTATGCATGATTAGGTGATTCACATGTTACCGTTCTTCCGCTAGTTGAACCCATCCTTTGCATGACCTATCATTGCTACCACAGTATTAAGCAAACCTCAACCTAGCAGATACAAGATTGTTTGTGCTCATCATGTGGCCCTTCATCCATGTTATGCTATGCCATGCTAGAGTTGTTTGCAATGAAGTTGATCCATCTGGGTGATGTATCGGGATGGTAGTGAACACATGCAACAAGGTGGTAACGTGTTGATGAAGTCACCCTAATATAAGTGAACAATGAGAGGCTGTGTAGGAGTACACAGTGGGTTGTCTCATTTACACTGCCCTAGGCCTCGAGTTCTTGTGTTGTGATCCAAGACACAGATTACTACCACATGTTGGGCTCATTGACCCCTCTCGACCTATTAACTCATCCCGACTAAGGTCCAGGATTCGCATGGGTTAACTTTATTCTATTTGCTTTCCTAATGTAGCACGGTTTTAGGCAAGCGCAGTACCATCCGTCGAGGTGGGCTTGTCGGACCGTCCATACATCGTCTGGGTCCTGAACGGAAACCCCGGTCGGATTCTCGATTGGGGTGCAACTCAGATAGGCGATCCCCAGGACTAGAGTTGGAGCTGTGAGGTAAGTGTCGTGGTACTATCCTCGCCGACACCGCTTGAAGGTGACGAGTTCTGGGCGATAAGTGGTAGCTATGTATGTGAAGAAGTACACCCCTGCAGGGTTAATGAACTATTCGAATAGCCGTGTCCGCGGTTATGAACTACTTGGAGATCTTTACTTGATCATTAGAAAACTCAAATGGATACTCTAAAAATCGCAAGATAAGTGTGAGTGCTTTGGGTTGCTTCCTCGTGGGGAAGTCGAGGAAGGATCCATGGTTGTGTATTGATGTGGTGATC
Source organism: Bromus sterilis (assembly GCA_950022295.1). Lineage (NCBI taxonomy): Eukaryota > Viridiplantae > Streptophyta > Magnoliopsida > Poales > Poaceae > Bromus > Bromus sterilis. The sequence continues at coordinate 444,152,751 of OX465595.1, read as the reverse complement.
AAGATTAGATGGACTCGTGTGCGCCTCTCATCTCAACTCTATGTAGTCGTATTACAGGATAGCCAAGTCAAAGCTTTCTGTAGTCAACCCCACTTTCCTTTACCTTGATACTTGAGCATGAGTAGTATAGTTCTGACGTAAGTCATGCTGAGTACGACTTTGTACTCACGTTTGCTTATCCTATGTTTTAGAGACGAGACCGCTGACCCTGATGGTGGCCTCCCCCTTCAAGCTCGACATCGACGAAGTTATGTAGTCCCAGACAGCAGCCTGGTCCCTCTGGAGGGTCGTTGTGTTTTCTTAAAGGCTTCTTAAGCCATTTGTTAACCTTGTCTTTACTAAGACATAATTTTCTTCCGTTGTTGTATGATGTAATGTTGGATCACAATGATGTGATCTCTGCTTATAACACTACTATATCTGCTCTGTTTAGCAGATGCAATAAAGCTATGAGTTTGTAGAGTTCATGTTATGTTACCTGCTGTTATACACTTGGCATGCATGCTGCGTGTATGTTTATATCGTGCATGTCATGTGTGGGGTTCGATACCTTAGTTGTGTTCTCGCCGGCGGTCTTTTATATACCAAGTGGCCCTTAGATGTGCGCAGCTTGGGGCATCGCGATGCGATTGCTCGTGACTTTGTCACGTGGCACACTTTGTTGTATGATTGAGCCCGCCCGAGACCCCGACTAAGAGATCGGGCTGGAGTCTGTTTATGTAAGTGTTAGGATTCAATCGATAATATGATTGAGGCGACTTGTCTATGAGTATGGGATTTCACCACCCATAATCATTTAGACTTGTGAGTGGGCGATGAGGACCCATCACAGTTGATCATCCGGCCTGGATGGGATGCCCCTCACGTTCGAGCTTTCCGAGAGTGTCTTGTACTTGGCCTTTTCTGCTTAGACAAGTGGGTATGGCTCTCGGCTCTTCATATGATTGAATTGTGACTGAATTACATATGCAAACCCCGGGTCCCGACAATAACTTTCCGACATGAATGAATGAGATGCTCCTGGGTCGAAAAGAACGGAAGTAGGAACATAATTGACTGGGAGCGTACCAAGAATGACGTCAGTGGTGTCGTCAGTCTCTTCGGCGGCAATCTGATTCACACGTCCACGAGTGGCGGGAGGAGCGGGTTTGGTGGTGTAGACCTTCTGGGGTGGCTTGCCACGACCATTGTTGTTGCCTCCGGCACGGGGTGGAGCATTCTGATTCTGGAGCTGGTTCTGGGAACACTCATGGGAGTAGTGGCCTGCCTGACCACACTTGTAACAGGCTCCAAAAACAGTACGTGGAGCTGGGTTATTTGGTGGAGCTGGGTGGAACTGAGTTGGTGGACGAGGCGCCACATAGGATGGCCTCGGTGGGTTGTTCTGGCGGAACATGCTGTTGGGGATCCAGATCTTGCGCTTCTGGAGCCTGAACTGGATGAACCATCGTCCCTAGGGTGTTTGCGGAAGTCATTGGGAGTGTTCATGTCCTCTGCCTTGATGGCCTTGTTGACAAGGACCTGGAAGGTGGCAAAGTCATGTAGGTTGAGCTCACGACGGAGTCCAGAATTTAGTCCACGACGGAACTTTTCCTGTTTCTTGGCGTCGGTGGAGACTTCTTCAGTAGCATAACGAGCCAGTCGGTTGAACTCGTGACTAAACTCGTCAACGGTCCTCCTGCCTTGAGTGAGGTTGCAGAACTCCTTACGCTTGCGGTCCATAAGACCCTTGGGAATGTGGTGCTCGCGGAAGGAAGTGCAGAATTCATCCCAAGATGCGGGCGGTCCAACGGGACGCATGTTCAGGAAGTTCTCCCACCAAGAGCTAGCTGCACCTTCGAGGTGATAGGTGGCATAGCTGACCTTGTCGCCATCTGCAACATGGCCTGCCTGGAGCTTCCTCTCGATGCTGCGAAGCCAGTCATCGGCGTCAAGGGGCTCGGTGGAGTAACTGAAAACCGGGGGATGAAGCCGGATGAAGTCGTTTAGAGACACCAACTCGTTGCGCTGCTGAGTGGTGTTGCGGGAAATGACCTCCAGCAAATGGTGAGAGTCTCGGAGGTTCCTCTCAACCTCCATCAGAACCTGAGCCATCATGGGTGGGGGTGGAAGGTTGCCTTCCTCCTGTTCATTCCCACGACCTTGGTTACGACCAAGATGGCCACGGCTTCCTTGAGACATCCTGAAGGCGAAAACCAACGTCAAACAGAGTTGATGGGAAGAATCTAAACAAGGTATTGAAGTACTGGAAGGATTACAGAGCAAAGGAAGTAATCATCTTGACAACATGGTGATAAAAGCATACAAGCCATATATTCACAAGCTGTCATACAAACCATACATCGTTTTAGTACAAGCACCAAGCTAATACAAACATGATGAAGATGATACATCCTTCAGAGGCACTCTGACTTCCTATACATTATTTATCTAAGCCTCTGGAACTTAGACACCTTGCGTACAATATACTAAGATACTACTACATCCTCACTAAGTAAGACCACAGGCGGTCTCACTCATCTCCATCTCCATAGTAGTTCTCGTAAAAGTTACCCGCGTATCCCGGTAGTTGAAGGTGACCATCGGAAAACACGGAGGCCTGTGGACCCTGATATCCATTTGGGCAAGGATGGGGCCTAGGTCCAGTGTACGGTGGAAGCAAAGGACCACGGGGTGGAAAAATGCCTCCAATCTCGGGCCAAGCAACTCGAGAAGGCATCTGAGTCCTCACAGGGTAGATAGCATCATACTCGACTGATCCAACACTCACGAAGGGTGCCAAGAGTGTCAGTGCTCGATACAGACGAACACGGGTGGCGTGAAGCTCAAAACGGAGAGCGCGTGCATCACGATCTCGATCACTAGCAAACCTAGCAGTCATCTGAAGTACTGGATCTTCTGTAGAGTGATCTGAGTAGAGTCCGGTGTAATACCCCTCTTCTCCTGGAAGTGCAGCAGGGATATAGCGGAACGAGGTCTCTCTCAGCATAGTGTGCTCCTCTCTCAGTAGGGTAATGCATGAATATGCAGCATCCTGCACAGCCATGTTCTCTGTCATAGGCTGAGTGGATAGGCTGAGTGACTCCATTGTGGTGCGGGTAGATCCTGACAATGCAGTGGAATTGGGTCTGGTTGAAGTCGTGGAACTGCTCCTCGACGGTGTACTCAGGATACCATCGATATCCCACATAGGACATCATCTCGATCAACGTGGCGGGATGGCCACGCACACCGAGGCACCTGGTCAAACGAACAATCTGCCGAGGGGGAAAATCTGCCATCTGAAACGTAAAGAGGGAATTTGAAAATGCATCAGATTATGAGATAAACTTGGAATGACTCGGACAGCATAACGACTGTAATTGAAAGAAAAAGACAATTTCTTACAACATGGAAACAACACTTACATACGATGTAAGAAATCAGGAATCACAGCAACTCTAACGAAACGAACACAACCTTCCTACGGCTACAGGGAAGCAAACAACGAGATGTTCTAATCAGACAGAGGCGAGCCTAGTCCTATCTTCCCGTAGAATAAGATAAGGGTGACTCAGAACTCAGAACGAAGGGGGTAAGGAGAAAAAAGAAGCCTTACGTTGTTCCCATATATACCCAGAGTAACTATATAACTATAGAAGGCTAGACTCGACTTCGGCCAAGGCTGCTAGTCCTACAGTCAGTCCTGCTCTGATACCAAGTCTGTCGGGACCCGGGGTTAGCGTATGCAAGTCCCGCTACGACATAGTCATATGGAGAGCCGAGAACCGTACCCACTTGTCTAAGCAGACAAGGCCAAGCACAGAACGTTCTCGGAAAGCATCGTACGTGAGGGGCATCCCATCCAGGACCGATGATCAACTGAGATGGGTCCTCATCGTCCGCACACAAGTCTAATGATATGGGTGCTGGACTCCCATATTCACAGACAAGTCGCATCAACCATACTATCGACTATCTCATAACTCTTACATAGACTTACTCCATCCCGATCACTTAGTCGGGGTCTAGGGCGGGCTCGATCATACCACAAAGTGTGCACGAGACAGAGTCTCGAACAATCGCATCGCGATGCCCCAAGCTGCGCACATCTAAGGGCCACTTGGTGTATGAAAGACCGCCATCCAGATCACAACTAAGGTCTCGAAAACCCATACAAAGACATGCATGTTATAAACATACACGCAGCACACATGCCTTGTATGAACAGCAGGTATCATTGCAATTCTCTACAAAGTATACATTTTATTGATAACTCTAACAGAGTGCACACAGAGATCACAAGTATGTGATCCAACATTACAACAACAAACGGAAGCAAAGTATGTCTGAGTACAGACAAGTTTAATAAATGGCTTAAGAAGCCTTATTTAAACACAAGCCCTCCACGAGGGAACCAGTCGTCTGACTGGGACTAGACTAGCTTGATCTTCAGTCGTCGAGCTCGATGAAGAAGCCACCTTCGGGGTCAGTGGGTTCATCTAAAACATAGATTAAGCAAACGTGAGTACAAAGTCGTACTCATCAAGACTTACATAGGAGCTATACTACTCATGCACATGTACCAAGGTAAAGGGAGGTGGGGTTTCACTTGCAGAAGTGCCAGCTTTGACTTGGCTAGTCCTGAACTACGATTACCAGACTTGAGGTAAGAAGCGTACACGAGTCCACTACTTTGTCCAACCAATTACACCACTATGGTGCCTTCCTCGACTTCCCCACGATAAAGCAAGCCATAGCACTCACACTTATCTTGGTGTGTTTTAGAAGTATCCGGTTCAAGTTGTCTAATAATCAAGCTAAGCTTTCCAAGCAGTCCTTAACCGCGGACGCGGCTATTCGAATAGTTGTGTTAACCCCGCAGGGGTGTACTGCTACACACACATGATCATTAGTTACCGCCTTTGTACTCGACACCGTTCAAGAAGTGTCGGCGAGGATGCTCACCACAACTGTTACCTCATAGCCTATCTCGTCCGAGAAAGCCGCCTACCTAGGTTGGCTACCACTATCGTGAACCCGGCCGGTTTACCGAAGTGGACCCAAGTGATGTGTGTGTGATGCATAATCCGGTCTCGGGTGAGCCGTTCTCTCACTTAGCAGCCAGGCCACAAACCTATCAGAACTCCGAACTATTGCGACATCTGGACATCGAAAGGGATGACTTAATAAGTTGAGAGGGGCCAGTGAGCCCAATGTGTGGTTGTACTCTTCATCTTGGATCACCACACAAGAACTCGGACTTAGGGCGGTGTTCAACGAGACAACCCACCGTGTACTCCTACACAGCCTCTCATCGTTCACCTTGTATTAGGGTAGATTCACCAACACCTTTCTACCAACATCAACATGATCACTACCATCCCGACTCACATAACAGTAACAACTTGGTGTCACTCTAAGCATGCAATAAGCAGTAACAATTGCAGGGGCCACATGATATCAATCAACTCCTACATTTGCTAGGATTGTGGTTTGCCTACTACTGTGATAAATGATAGGTCATGCAAAGGAATGGGTTCATCTATGTGGTAGAAACGTAGCATGGTAATCATCCTATACAATGCATAAGCGAGACTTGAGAGGGAAGTGGGATTTTATCGACATGATCAATGGGGGTTTGCTTGCCTTGCTGACGAGGTTCGGTTTCGGGGTCTTCAACGAAGGGGGCAGCCTCCTGTTCCGGTTCCACCTCTACTCGACAAACAACAAACAAGGTAGCAAAGTAATTACAATGCACAATCACATGATGGAAGGTTGAAACTTGATGTATATGCTTTGATGTGTGAAGCAATTCCATTTAAATGGAGTATATTGCAAATTGAATTGCAAATTCAAACTCCAATTTGAATTCAAATTAGCCAAGTTATAATTGACATTGTTTGATCAAGTTGAACCATTTTGAAATGTGTATGATATGCCGCTGAAGTTCAAGTATAATGTGATATGTTGGCATGGTTCAAAATGCAAAAGCATTTGAAAAGAATTTGATTTAACTCCATTTAAATCAAATAGCATATGCTACCGATCACATTTTAAATTCAACTCAAACATGGTTGAAAGTTGGATATTTGGATATCTTATTTTCTCCTGATCATTTTTCATATATTATTTGTCCAATTTGGAGTTCATATGAATTTTCTATGAATTTCCAAAGTTTCAGCCTTTTTCTGGAATTTCTGGATTTATATAAATCATTTAAACGAATTACTGCGTCAGGCTTGCGCAAGGGTGACGTCAGGGGGGTTTGACGTGTGGGGTCGGCCTGTCAGCCACTGGGTTAATTAACCCGGTTAGTTTAAACTAACTGGGGGGTTAAGGGCTCTGGGCCCACTCGTCAGTGACACCAGGGGGGTGGATTAGGGCTAACCACCCCTGCCACGTCGGCGGGCTACCGGCGGCTAGACGCCGGCGACTCCAGCGCACGGCGGCGCTCACGGGGAGGGCGACTCCGGCCACCATTTGGCATGCCGCGACCACCAAACGGGAGCCCAGGCACGCGCGCTTCATTTGGGACAGACGAGCAGCACGGGGGCTCACCGGAATGACGTCGGCGACGAGCAAAGGTGGCGGCAGAGAACCGGCGAGGTCGGGAGTGGGGCTAGAGGCCACGTCTTGAAGCTGGGACGGTCGCGTTCGAATGCTAGAGCCACTGGGAGTCAAACGCGCGCGCTGGACGAGATGATGGGGCACAGGGGCGACCTCATCGTCGTCCATGGCGGCGACCTTCCTCGCTTCCATGGTGAAACCGGCTAGAGGGGTTGCGGGGTGCTGGAAGCTTGGGGGAAACGCTCAGTAGCTCACCGCGAATCGAACGGAAGCAACAAAGAGCTCGGGGAGGCTGCAACGGCGGCGAATCGACGACGGCGAGCTCGCGGGTCCGGCGAGTTATCGGTGAAGCTTGTGTCTCGTCTGGTCCGAATTGATGCGCCTCCTTCTGCTAGTCGACGAAGTCGAGGACGCCGATCATGCTGGACATCTTGGATGGGCTCCTCGGCGTCGATAGCCACACGGGGGCGCTTCGGTGCTCCGGCGAGTTCTTCTGTCGACGACGAACACGGCGATGGAGGAGGGGGAGGTGGCTCTGGAGGGAGGGGAAAGAAGCTGGGCGCCTCCAGGACGTCTCCAGACGAGGGGATAGTGTCCAGAGAAGCAGGGAGCTGCCTGGCGCGCCCTTGCCGCTCGCCGGCGACTTGCTTGCCTGCCTGGAGGGGAAGAAAACGGATGTACCCCCTCCAGGTGGGCTGGGCCGGCTGAGGTGAGTGGGCTTCGCCCCTGGCGAGAGGTAAGTCTTCTCTTTTATTTTTCTGTTTAATCTTTCCTTTCTTTTTCTGTATATTTGTTTTGATTCTGATAAAAAAATATCAAACCATTTTATAAAATGCTGAAACTTTTTATGTGGCATCACAATAATATAGACTAGCCACTCATAAAGTTTGGCACTTTTTAAAATTCAAATAATTTGAACTTTAATTCAAATAGGGGTTTTTGATTAATTCCAAGGCACTGTTTGAATATTTGAAAAATCCATGAGCATAGGGTGGGTCCCACATCACTTGATATGTGATCACACTCATTTATAAGACTTTTCAAAAATCTAACATGAATTTTTGGAGAAGATTTTTATCTGGCCTTTTGAATTCATTCATCTGGGGGGGTTCCTTCTCCCATTTTTCTTTTGAATTTGATTTCAATGATTTCTTTTGAAATTTTTAACATGATGCAAGTGACTTGCTAACCCTAGCACATTACCTAACAGAGGGTTCTGACACTTTCCTAGCCTCTCCATTTCTGAAATTTTTAACAATTCACAAAAACGAAGATTTAAGCAAAACTAGTTTGGGCAAAACATTCTACTTACTTTACCAAGGCTCAAACTAGCAACAAAACTTGAAAAATAAATTTCTACACAAACATTTAAGCTCAACTAAACAACACCAAGAACCACTAAATACTCACTAATGAAGCCACCAACTAGAAAACTAATTGGAGGGGTGAGGGAGTCACATACCAGAGAGTATTTGTTCCAAATTTAAGCTCAAATGAGTGTTTGTAGAAGGAGATCGAGGTTCAGTGCTCAAGAACAACAAGATCAGCAGAACCAGAGCAAGAACACGAGTTTTTGAGAGGAAGGAGAGAGAGTGAGGGAAGAGAGGATACCAGGGGGTGCCTGTGGGCCCCAGGAGGGTGGGTGGCGCGGCCAGGAGCTGGGACGCGCCACCTGGCCTCCTGGGCCAGGGGTGGACCCCCCTGGTCAGCCTCAGGTGCCACCTGATGGCTTTTTACCTGGAAATTTTGATTTTGATTTTTCTGGAATTTTCTGGGCTACTTCACTATAGAGAATTTTTCAAAGTTCAAAAAGCTGCAAAACCTTCCGTGAACTTGAGACAAAAGTTAGAACAAGTGAAGTTTTAAACACAAAAACTTGGGTATAGCAAGGAGAATAAAAGCTAACGGAAATGAAAACATAACAAGCTCAACTTTTACCTATATAAAGCATGCTAGTTAGCTAGGTTGATCAAGTCTTACCAACAAACCTATGGTATATAGCGCAGAAAGTCTCGCCTCTTATGAAGTGATCATTGCACTCTCACTTTAATGGACATTGTCCCCACCATAATTGTCTTGTATTTGTGGTATACATGTAGCGGACAATCCCATTCTCCAACCTTCACGGTCTCGATATTCTCAATGGAGTTAAGGCCATGCCTTTTGTCGATCTTCTTCGGAAAATACACCGTGTGTTCTTTGTCATTCACGTTGAAGGTAACCTTCCCTTTATTGCAATCAATAACAGCACCTGCGGTGTTAAGAAAAGGTCTACCAAGGATAATGGACATGCTCCCATCCTCGGGCATGTCAAGCTCAACAAAATCAGTAAGTATTAAGCAATTGGCAACTTCAACAGGAACATCCTCACAAATACCGATCGGGACGGCCGTGGACTTGTCGGCCATCTGGAGAGAGATATCTGTAGGAATTAGTTTCTCTAAACAAAGTCTTTTGTAGAGAGAAAAGGGCATAACACTCACTCCTGCACCAAGATCACATAAAGCAGTTCTAACATAATTATTTTTTATGGAGCAAGGAATGGTGGGTATACCTGGGTCACCGAGCTTTTCAGGAATCTTGCCACTGAAAGAGTAGTTAGCAAGCATAGTAGATATTGCCTCATTAGGGACTTTTCTTTTATTAGTAACAATATCTTTCATATATTTAGGGTAAGGAGGTAACTTAATAGCATAAGTCAAATGGGATTTGAAGAAAAAGAGGTTTCATCCACTCACAGAACTTGTTGTAGTGCTCTTCTTCTTTGGTTTTGACGGAGTTGCTTGGGAAAGGCATGGTTTTCTGTACCCATGGTTCTCGTTCCTTCCCATGTCTCCTTGCAAGAAAGTCTTCTCTAGTATACTTCTTGCGCTTATCTGGTGCTTCTTCTTCTCGAACCTCAGGTGGATCATTCTTTTCAGCATCTTTTTCAGGTTCAGCACCGTCTTTAGTCTCAGCATCTGAGGTAGATATGTTGTTTGGATCAACAGCTTGTTCTTCTTCTTCTTCTATTGGATCATTGGAATTGTCAGCTTCGTTGTGTTTCTTTTTCTTCTTCTTCTTCTTCTTATTCTTCTTCTTCTTCTTCTTCTTCTTTGTAGAGCTAACAATTTCTTCTTCCTGCACTTGAAAATCTTGCTCGATCCTCTTCGGATGCCCTTCTGGGTAGAGAGGGTCCTGGGTGTGTGTTCCACCCCGGGTCTTTATACCATAAGCCTGTAAATTGTCCTGTTTGGCATTATTAGCAAGAAAATCTTTTTGCACATTAGAAATTTGTTTAAGCTGAGTTTGAACCATATGAAAATGCTTTACAAGACATTTAACATCATTAACTGTTCTACCTAGAACATCAAGAAAACTTTTGATAGAAAGAATATTATCATGCAACGGACCTTGTATCTTCTCATTGAAGTGACTCTGCTTCATAATAAAATTATCAAGCTCATCTAAACATTGGTCAGGAGGTTTACCTTTAGGGATGTCACTTCCATTGAAATCTAAAAGTGAGTGTACCTCTACCATAGGTGGGTGAGTGGTTGGCTCACACAGCTTCTCAATTGGGGGTAGATTCTTCACGTCTTTAGCTTTAATTCCTTTCTCTTTTATAGACTCCTTTGCTTCTTGCATATCTTCGGGGCTTAGGACAAGCATGCCCCTCTTCTTTGGTGGTGGAGGTGGTTCAGGCACAGATCATTCTTCATGGTTTTTGGCAATCTTGCCCATCAATTCTTCCGCATCGTCCGGTGTTCTTTGCTTGAAAACACAACCAGCACAACTATCAAGATAGGATTTAGACCCATCGGTTAGACCAGCATAAAATATATCAAGTAATTCATTCTTATGGATCTCATGTCCCGGTCTAGCCTTCAGCAAACTGCAAAATCTCCCCCAAGCTTTAGGGAGATGCTCATCTGATGATCCACAACGTAAGGGATCGATTGCAGCGTTTTCGATAAGTAAGAGTGTCGAACCCAACGAGGAGCAGAAGGTAATAGCAAGTGACTTTGGCAAGGAGATAACTGCAAGCACTGAAAGATAACTTTTTAGGGGGTTTTCTTGGTATAAGCGACAGGAAAGTAAAAAACGAGCAAAGTTAAAGGTATTGGAGAGTAACGAGTGGCCCAATCCTTTCTGAGCAAAGGAGAGGCCTAGCAACTGAACTTATAAAGGCTAAAGTGTTCTTGAGGACACACGGGAGAGGTAGTCATGTGCTTTCGCCATATTCCGTATCGGTACTATGTGTTGTGTTGATAAGTGTTGAGTGGGTGGATCTATGCTAGTGCACCCTCTAGACTAAGATAAGTGCACTCTTATGATTAAACACCTTGCAAGCATCCGCAAATACAAGATAGTAATTAAGGCAAAAGCCTAACCATAGCAATACGATCGGTGATCCATTGTTCCCTTGTGCAAAAGCGTGCAAACTAGGGTTTAGGTTTCTGTCACTCCGGCAACCCACCGTAAGCATTCTTTATACACAATGTATTCCCCTAGGTCCTTGATAAGGCGAAGTGTTGAGTGTTCGACTCACACAACACCACTAGGAAAATAACAACACAACTTAAATATCAACCAACACATATTACTTCAACATCATATGACTACTAACAACTAGACTTCTCCCATGTCCTCAAGAACTAAAGTAACTACTCACAAGACATAAAAGAGATCATGATCAGTGGGGATAAATAGATGATAAACAATCTGGACACAATAATATTTCTCCAACAAAACTCAATAGCATTCACCACAAAGTAGTAATCAACACCGATAGAGTAGAGAGGATAGATAGTACGGATTACAACATGAGTTGCAATTGTGAGATGAGATTGGATGGAGGTGGAGATGGTGCTGATGATGGGGATGGTGTTGATGATGATCTCGATGATGCCCGTGACGATGGTGAAGACGATGGTGATGACGATGGTGACGATCTCCCCTTCCGGGAGGTGATCTCCCCGGCGGAATCTGCCCGCCAGAGATGGCTTTTCTTCTCTGTAGGTTTCCGCCACGGAGCGGCGGTGGAACTCCGGAACTCTCTCCCTTTTTTAGGGTTTTTGGATGACGAAGAGTATATATGCCAGAGGGGGGAGCCGGGAGTGGCCCGGAGGGTCCAGGCGCCCTCCCGGCGCGGCCATGGGTGGGGCCGCGCCAGGTGGCCGCCTTGGCACCCTGTGGCCCCCCTCTGGTCGCTCTTTTGCGTGTCTTCGTGATCCTTCTGGAAAATAGCCTCCGTCGATTTTCAGTTAATTTGGAGGTATTCTTCTTCAGCAACTCAGCGTCCACTTTTTACCGCTGAATCCTGCGTCTGCTGCTTCGGCACCGGAAAGTTGCAAACTGTGTAAAATAAGCCAAAACAACATAAGAATAACATCATATCATGAAATATATCAATGAATAAGAAAGAATTAATATATAAAATAGTGATGCATTTTGGACGTATCAACTCCCCCAAGCTTAGACCTCGCTTGTCCCCAAGCGATTACTGAGCTCGGTAAACCTGTCCACAAGTTTAGAGAGTGAAGTGTCGATAAATAGATTACGGACAAGAAGCATCAAGGTTCCTTCATCGAACCCAAGCATTCTCAACAACAACCTCAACTCATAAGGCCCTTATGAGAAAGTAATAACAATTATAATCAAAAGTAGGGCTTTGGAAACTCATCAAATTATGGAAAACATATCCTTGGTCAAAGGACAACTAATAACTTTTACTCTTGCTCTTCCTCTTTAATGAAACAATTTGAAGCTTTTGAAAGAACATGTTAATAGTCATGAAGTGCAAATGCTAACAAAAAGGAAGATGCTTGCTTGGCAAAAGCTTTCGCAAACAACTTACTTATCAAAAGATAATGTCAACAAGGATGTGGCATGGCAAAACTTAATGCAGCTCTATATGGATGAATCCTCATCAACATCAAATGTCTGTTCTCTTAGGGAAAAGAAGGAAGTGGGACAACTGACTCAACATGAAGGTGGATGGAAAGCCTTGTTTAAGGGCAAGCAGGGAAAACTCATGTGCTATCCTTAAATCAAACAGAATAAAAATAGATTTTGGGGCGGTGCATAGTTTGTCAAAGAATGCTAATAGATAGCTCAATTACTTCTTAAGATGGACAAGTTTCAAGGAACGGCTCCCAAGTGGGGACGATCACATCCCCTTAATCTCCTTTGTTTATTACTGCCAAGGTTTCTGATTTCTCATAGACCAAGCGTGAAGGAGGGTTTGTTTCTTATATGATCTTTCGAGCTGGTCGCACCCATGCCAGTTCCTCCTCGTATTATGGGTTTGCAGATTAGACATGCAATCCTTGGGTAAAACTTGTCCAACTTAAGAAGATCATGAATTACCTACTACTTCCTCATGAGCTAAACAAGAGGCACAAAACAGAAGATTTTGAACATTTAAGGATAACACATAAATTCTATACTTATAGGAGTGGTAGGGGAATACCACGAATAGGAAGATATGGTGGACTCATATGGAAGGTAATGGTTTCAGGGTATGGATGCACAATCAGAAATCTACTTGGCAAAGAGTTTGGCTAGCAAAGGCTTTGAGAGAACAGACAATTGATGCTAATTTAGATGCAAAACATATAAAGCATAAACATTAAGGTAAGCATAACACTCAAGTTGTCTTCCTTGTCAACATAACACTTCAAGCATAATAACATAAAGGTTTTGGCTATGTCGCTACTTTTGAAAACATGCATGTTGTCAAGACCAAAGCTATGTTTGCCAAAATTAAATAAAGTTTTCAAAGCCATACCTGATATAAGGTCAATACTCCCCATAAGAATCGTCATATGAGGTCGATTGTGCGAAGAGAATACCGAGTGCAGCGAAGGAACCAATAGACTTCTCATTAATATTCCATTATAGACGACTCCACGCTCACGGATACAATCTCTCCACAGACGGAGAGATAGACCTCGATGCAAACACCTATTTCATATAATAAACCTCCCTAGACATGATACGACTCTACTTGACTCTAAAAGACTAAGATAAAGATAAAGATACCCGGCACTCCCCCAAGCTTGGAACAAGCTAAGGGTATGCCATTACCCGAGGAGGTTTACTCCTCATTCTTGTTCTTCTCAATCAGGTACTCCTTGGCGAAGCGCTTCCATGGTAGCTCCTCTCCAGTCTCGAAGGACATTCCCGTCTCCAGGATCCTGCACTCAGCACCTAAACCCATGCGCAGAAACTTTAGTTCATACTCACAGTTCTGGTTGTGAAGATCATAGATTTGTGCTTGGAGCTGATAAACTTTTTCTTCTAGTGCGGACAAACTTGACCACATCTCCTTCATCTCTTTCCTATGGGAAGCCTCGATCTCGTTCCTGATGTCGAAGTTGGCTTCAACACCACGCTCCACCATCTTCTTGAACTTGAATACCTCATGTTCCATCTCCTTCAGCCGCTCCTCGGTGCTCCCCTCCATGACTGGTCCCTTCAGATCTTCCTTGTGGAGAACACTGTCCTCCACACGAAGGACCTGGGGGTGCTTGTTCACCTCAGCGAGGTAAGGTTTGATGACGTTGACGACGAACTTGTCCTAGGGGGAACTTGGGGAAGCCATGGCACCTAGGTCTAGCTAAAAGAATTCCTGGCAGAAACAGATTGAAGAGAAAACACACGAAAACGCGAGATACGTTGCCGGAACGATCCGGGCAAATATATAGCAAAAATTTCTGCAACAAAATGAAGGTAACGAGCCAAAGTGGGGTCGGAGACGGACTCCTGGGTGCCCAGGCGGCCTCTCGGCGCGGCCAGTGGGTTGGCCGCGCCAGGGGGGCGCCTGGGCCCCCTGGAGCTCCTCTCCGGCTCCACTTAGGCCTCGAATTTTCCTAATTTTGCAAAAACTCGTAATATGGAACTTTTATGGCGGTTCACGATGTTTCCTTACCGTAGTACATACCTTTTCTTATTCTGCTTCTGTCGGTGTCTAAAACAGGGCTGCAACATGTTCTTCATGAGTTGTTGTGGGTATTATATTTACATCAACATTGACGGGATCTCCCGCTATGTAGTGCTTGAGTCTTTGCCCATTCACAACTTGAGGTTTGGTGCCTTCAAAATTGTTAATCTTGATTGCACCAGACTGGTAGACTTCTTCGATATGAAATGGCCCTTCCCACCTGGAAAGTAGTTTACCTGGAGAAAACCTGAAACGGGATATAAACAATAAAACTTTATCACCAACATTAAATTCACGTTTCAGAATCCTCCTGTCATGCCACTTCTTTACCTTTTCCTTGAACATTTTAGCGCTCTCGTAAGCTTCACTTCTCCACTCATCTAGAGAAGTCAAGTTCATGAGACGCTTTTCACCAGCTAACTTTGGGTCAGCATTAAGCTCTCTAACAGCCCAGAAAGCTTTGTGCTCTAACTCTAATGGCAAATGGCAAGCCTTGCCATAGACCATTTTATAGGGAGACATGCGCATGGGGTTTTTGTAAGCAGTTCTATACGCCCACAAAGCATCTCCTAACTTATTTGACCAGTCCTTCCTATTTCTGTTAACTGTCTTTTGCAAGATCAACTTGATCTCTCTATTGGTGAGCTCAACTTGCCCACTAGTTTGAGGATGGTACGGTGAAGCAATTCTATGATTGACATCGTACTTGGCTAAAGCTTTTCTAAAAGCTCCATGCGTGAAGTGTGATCCTCCATCAGTCATGAGATACCTGGGTACACCAAACCTAGGGAAAATTACATCTTTGAGCATTTTCAAAGATGTTTTGTGATCAACACTATCAGTGGGGATTGCTTCAACCCACTTGGTTACATAATCAACAGCAACTAAAATGTGAGTGTACTTGTGCGAAGAAGGAAAAGGACCCATAAAATCAAAACCCCAGCAATCAAAAGGCTCAATCACTAGTGAGTAATTCATAGGCATCTCATTCCTTCTACTAATATTACCAACTCTCTGACATTTATCACAGGCTAAAACATAATTTCTAGCATCTTTAAAGAGAGTAGGCCAATAAAGACCTGATTGGAGAACCTTATGTGCGGTTCTCTCACCGGCGTGATGTCCTCCATAGGGACTATCGTGACATTGCTTGAGAATGTCCTTCTGCTCGTGTTCCGGTATGCATCTTCTCACGATCCCGTCTGGACCTTCTTTGAAAAGATGTGGGTCATCCCAAAAGTAATGCCTCAAATCATGAAAGAACTTCTTCCTTTGCTGAAATGTTAAACCTGGAGGCAAATACTTTGCAACGATAAAATTAGCATAATCTGCAAACCAAGGGTCGGAAAGAGATTGTACTTTAACAACGGCGAGTTGTTCGTCTGGAAAACTGTCGTTGACTGGAATGGGATCATGCGGTATATCTTCCATGCTTGAAAGATTGTCCGCTACAGGGTTGTCTGCTCCTTTTCTATCAACAATCTGCAAATCAAATTCTTGAAGAAGGAGTACCCATCTGATTAGTCTTGGCTTGGCATCCTTCTTCGTCATAAGATACTTAATGGCAGCATGGTCAGTATGAATAAAAACTTTAGAATCAACAATATACTGCCTAAACTTATCACAAGCAAACACTACTGCTAAGAATTCCTTCTCAGTAGTAGCATAATTCTTTTGAGCACTATCAAGGGTTTTACTAGCATAATAGATAACATTTAATTTTTTATCAACCCTTTGTCCTAAAACAGCTCCAACAGCAAAATCACTAGCATCACACATAATTTCAAAGGACAAACTCCAGTCAGGCGGTTGTACTATAGGAGCGGTTATTAAAGCTTTCTTAAGAACTTCGAAAGCCTCCTTACAATCTTCATCAAATACAAAAGGAACATCCTTCTGGAGAAGATTAGTGAGGGGTCTCGAGGTCTTAGAAAAGTCTTTAATAAATCTTCTATAGAAACCAGCATGACCGAGAAAACTACGAATACCTTTAATGTCCCTTGGATAGGGAATCCTTTCGATAGCTTCAATCTTCGCCTTGTCCACCTCAATTCCCCTCTCGGAAATCTGGTGACCAAGCACGATCCCTTCGTTAACCATGAAGTGGCACTTTTCCGAGTTTAGAACTAAGTTTGTATCCTCGCATCTCTGCAAAACTTTATTAAGATTATGGAGACAGTGGTCAAAGGAAGTTCCATAGACAGAGAAATCGTCCATGAAGACTTCCACAATCTCCTCACAAAAACCATGAAATATTGCAGACATACAACTCTGAAAAGTAGCAGGGGCATTGCATAAACCAAAAGGCATACGCCTATAAGCATAAGTACCATAAGGACAAGTGAAAGTGGTCTTATCTTGATCGGCAGTGTTAACATGAATTTGAGAGAAGCCCGAATACCCGTCAAGATAGCAAAAGTGGGTGTTTTTGGACAGCCTCTCAAGCATCTGATCAATAAAGGGCAGCGGGTAGTGGTCCTTCCTGGTTGCCTTGTTCAACTTCCTGTAATCAATACACATTCTATATCCAATAATAATTCTCTGAGGTATTAGTTCATTCTTATCATTAGGGACTACAGTTGTCCCTCCTTTCTTAGGAACAAAATGAACTGGACTTACCCACTTACTATCAGCTATAGGGTAGATAATACATGCGGCTAGAAGCTTGAGGATTTCGGTCCTCACAACATCCATCATCTTTGGGTTCAACCGTCGTTGATGGTCAACAACAGGTTTAGCATCGGGCTCGAGGTTGATAGTATGTTGACAGATAGATGGACTAATTCCCTTAAGATCATCAATGGTATAGCCAATTGCACCATGGTGTTTACGAAGTATCTCCAATAATCGCTCTTCTTCATATCCTGAAAGGTTAGAGTTGATAATAACATGATAAACTTTCTTTTCATCTAAATAAGCATACTTGAGCGTATCGGGAAGAGGTTTGAGATCAAACACCGGGTCTTCTTTTGGTTTGGATAGAATTCCTAAAGGTTCAACCGGAAGGTTGTGCTTCAGGATAGCAGGTTGTCTCAAGAAGATTTCATCAATTTCATTTCTTTCCTGCATATGAGTATCATTCTCGTGGTCCTCCATGTATTGCTGCAAAGGATCATTAGGGGGAATAGCAATGGAAGCAATACTTTCAATAATTTTATCATCACTAGGTAATTCAGTACCACGAGGCTGTTTAGAGATCTTAGAAAAATTAAATTCATATGGCTCACCATTGAATTCAACAGAAACTTTACCTTTCTTGCAATCTATAATAGCTCCACAAGTTCTGAGAAAAGGTCTACCAAAAATAATAGGACAAAAACTATCTTGCACTGAACCAAGTACGAGAAAGTCGGTAGGATACTTTACCTTTCCGCATAGGACTTCAACATCTCTCATAATCCCAATAGGAGAGATAGTAGCTTTGTTTGCAAGATGAATAGTAACATCAATCTCTTCAAGTTCACAGGGTGAAATATCACCCATGATCTCTTGATAAAGCGAATAAGGAATCGCGCTAGCACTTGATCCCAGATCGCATAGCCCGTAATAATTGTGATCTCCTATTTTAACTGATACAACTGGTGTACCTGAAATTGGGCTTTTATTCTTGGCTGTGACAATGTTAGTTGAAACAGCACAAAAATTTATAATAGAATCTGAAACATCATTAGTAACTAAATCTTTAACCATAGCAACTTGAGGATCGACTCTGATCTGGTCCTCAGGTTCGCCTGTTCTTCTCTCACTTTTATTTATTATGCCTGTCACAAAAGAGTGCTCCCTTATCCTTGAAGGGAAAGGGGGTTGTTCATATATAACTGCATGCAAAATAGGATCAGGAACGTGAATATCAATAGGTACTTCTTTGAAAGGCTTATGGTACTGATCCTTCTTCGTCTTAGAAGAATCAACATGAGATGCAAAGTTCTTACAAAAATCAATCATTAGATGGGAATCCAGACCAATCTTAGAGCAAAAGGTATTAAAATAATCAGTTTTCACATAGCTCTCAATATAATCATGCTCATAATTTATAGCAGGTTCAATACCTTTATCGATTTCCCAGTCTTCAGTATTCTTCTGGATCCTTTCGATGAGATCCCATATTTCTTCAACGCTCTTTGTCTGAAATACCCCGCTAGAGGAGGCATCCAGCATTTCCTTATCCTGACGAGAAAGCCTGGCATGAAAATTTGTAAGTATAATATCTTCGGGGAGCTTATGGATAGGACATTTGAACATTAGGGATTTAAGCCTCCCCCAAGCTTGAGCGATGCTCTCTCTGTCGCGAGACCTAAACTTATAGATGTAATTCCTGTCTCGATGAACTTCATGAAGAGGGTAAAACTTTGTATAAAAGAGAGACATAAGCTCTTCCCATTTAAGAGAATGTGAGTTATCGAGGAGCTTATACCAATTTGAAGCTTTGTCCGTAAGCGATATGGAGAATAATTTCTTCATAACGAACTCCAGTGACACACCTGCAAGCTTGAATAATGAACATAGTTGTGATAAATATAGCAAGTGTTCACCTGGATGTCTGTCTCCTGCATAGCGATTAGCTAAGACATAATTGATAATACCAGATGGTATCTTATAAGGCACAATTTCAGCAGGGGCAGGACTGACTACCTTAGTTGTGGGGCGGCTCCCCAAGAACAACGATCCAAGAGTAGGGGTGTCCATAAGGACACAAACAGCAATAGCAAAACTAAAACAGAAATATAAAAACTTCCTTACCAACTTCACTTACTAGTAGCGCTACGCTCCCCGGCAACGGCGCCAGAAAACGTTACTTGATGACCCACAACGTAAGGGATCGATTGCAGCGTTTTCGATAAGTAAGATTGTCGAACCCAACGAGGAGCAGAAGGTAATAGCAAGTGACTTTGGCAAGGAGATAACTGCAAGCACTGAAAGATAACTTTTTAGGGGTTTTTCTTGGTATAAGCGACAGGAAAGTAAAAACGAGCAAAGTAAAAGGTACTGGAGAGTAACGAGTGGCCCAATCCTTTCTGAGCAAAGGAGAGGCCTAGCAACTGAACTTATAAAGGCTAAAGTGTTCTTGAGGACACACAGGAGAGGTAGTCATGTGCTTTCGCCATATTCCGTATCGGTACTATGTGTTGTGTTGATAAGTGTTGAGTGGGTGGATCTATGCTAGTGCACCCTCTAGACTAAGATAAGTGCACTCTTATGATTAAACACCTTGCAAGCATCCGCAAATACAAGATAGTAATTAAGGCAAAAGCCTAACCATAGCAATACGATCGGTGATCCATTATTCCCTTGTGCAAAAGCGTGCAAACTGGGGTTTAGGTTTCTGTCACTCTGGCAACCCACCGTAAGCATTCTTTATACACAATGTATTCCCCTAGGTCCTTGATAGGTTCGACTCACACAACACCACTAGGAAAATAACAACACAACTTAAATATCAACCAACACATATTACTTCAACATCATATGACTACTAACAACTAGAATTCTCCCATGTCCTCAAGAACTAAAGTAACTACTCACAAGACGTAAAAGAGATCATGATCAGTAGGGATAAATAGATGATAAACAATCTGGACACAATAATATTTCTCCAACAAAACTCAATAGCATTCACCACAAAGTAGTAATCAACACCGATAGAGTAGAGAGGATAGATAGTACGGATTACAACATGAGTTGCAATTGTGAGATGAGATTGGATAGAGGTGGAGATGGTGCTATGATGGGGATGGTGTTGCTGATGATCTCGATGATGCCCGTGACGATGGTGATGACGATGGTGACGATCTCCCCTTCCGGGAGGTGATCTCCCCGGCGGAATCTACCCGCCAGAGATGGCTTTTCTTCTCTGTAGGTTTCCGCCACGGAGCGGCGGTGGAACTCCGGAACTCTCTCCCTTTTTTAGGGTTTTTGGATGACGAAGAGTATATATGCCAGAGGGGGGAGCCGAGAGTGGCCCGGAGGGTCCAGGCGCCCTCCCGGCGCGGCCAGGGGTGGGGCCGCGCCAGGTGGCCGCCTGGGCACCCTGTGCCCCCCCCCTCTGGTCGCTCTTTTGTGTGTCTTCGTGATCCTTCTGGAAAATAGCCTCCGCGATTTTCAGGTAATTTGGAGGTATTCTTCTTCAGCAACTCACCGTCCACTTTTTACCGCTGAATCCTGCGTCTGCTGCTTCGGCACCGGAAAGTTGCATACTGTGTAAAATAAGCCAAAACAACATAAGAATAGCATCATATCATGAAATATATCAATGAATAAGAAAGAATTTCTATATAAAATAGTGATGCATTTTGGACGTATCATCATCCTGCAACTGTTTAAAGTTATAAATTCTTTGCAAAGCAGCATGTTGCATATGGGCAGGAAAATACTTATCAACCAAAGATATAGCCATATCTTGAGGACTTTGAATGGAACCACATGGTACTGCATCATACCATGCTCTAGCATCTCCTTTCAAGGAAAAAGGAAGAAGCTTGGTCACACAAAAGTTCCGGATCCTTTCATCAGTAGTAAACAAGCCACTCAACTCAGTGAGTTTGGTCAGGTGCTCGATAGCATCATCATTTTCTCTGCCATAAAAGGGATTAGCTTCAACTTTGGATATAAGTGAAAGATCAACAGAGAAATCATAATCAGGATCTGTGATGCATATAGGAGACGTAGCAAAAGTAGGATCAGGAGTAAACTTGTTCTTCAGGGAATGCTTTGCTAGCAACTTCTTTATAGTAGCAGGGTCGGAATCAGCACATTCATTAAGCTCCCTACAAAAATCATCATCAAGCATAATATAATCATCCTCAAGGAGTTTCTCCTTAATGCCAGCAAAGTTATGAGTTTTTCCAATAGGTGTTTGGGTAACAGGAATTTCAACACCCGAGAATCGGGCAGCAGCAGCAATCTGTTCTTCAATAAAAGAACCAAGTGAACCTGTAGTCTCAAAGGCAGTAGAAGCATCATCAAAATTATCTGACATATTGCCAGACTCAGCAGAAGTAGCATGTAACTGAGGTGAATCAAACTGACTCATAACTGAAGGTGAATCAAGTTTAGCACTAGTGCTAAGAGCAGTACCTCTTTTCGTACGGGATGGTAAGATCGGAACCTTGGGGTCTTCTTTCTTACCCATAGTGGATAGCGTGCAGAAGGTAGGATACTTCAAGTAGACCTGTAAATAAAGCTATGGTCCCTGGCAATGGCGCCAGAAAACAGTACTTGATAACCCTCAACTGTAGGGGATCGAGATAGTCTTCGCGGGCAAGATAACCCAATTTATTGATTCTACACTTGGGAACACAAAGAATATGTACAGGCTTTGACAATTGAGTTGTCAATTCAACCGCACCTGAAATAAACACTTGCTTGCACAAAGGTATTAGTAGCAACTGTGATACGGTGGTAGTAGTGGTGGTGATAATAGTGGTGATGGTGGTGGTGAAACAGCAAAAGTAAAACAGCAAAAGTAAACAACTAGTAACCAGCAGGAAAGAAAACACTGTAGGCTAGGGAGATGGATGGTTGGGCGCTTCTTGGATGAGAACGAATATGTAATAGATTCTAACACGGGCAAGGCTCACAGAAAAGAAAGGATCATCTAGGCAAATATCATACATCAGGCGTGTATCCCAGGGTAGTTGTACGTGCTTGCAATAAGAACTTTGCACAACATCTTTTGCCCTACCCTCTGATGGCAAGAGAGTGTTAGTACTCTTCAAGCCCTCGTTGATTACCCCAAGTGCAGGGTGAGATACAGTGCAGCGGCAAGTTTTCCCTTGGCAAAGATACCAAGGTTTGTCTCCCGTAGGACTCCGAAGGATACAAGAAGGTGGTAAAGTGAACAATGGCGCCGAGGTTGCTAGCTTCACCTAGACCTGCACACAGATACAAATAACTTTGCTCCCAACGAGTACAGAGGAGTTGTCAATTCCTCCGGCCTTGCTGTTTACAAAGGATCAACGCAAGAGATAATAATAGTGGCAACTGAAAGTAAAGACTGAAAGTAATAAGGGTGTAAACAGTGATATGAAGATGGACCAGGGTCCCGTGATTTTCACTAGTGATGTCTCTCTCCCAAAAGACGATAAAAGTGCTAGCGAGGTAAACAAATCACAGTTGGGAAATTGACAGGATTATGAAGGCACCGCAATGCTAACTATGCTGCAAAGAAAGGAAGGGCTCAAAAGCAATGGGCAGTACGCCCAGGTAAGTAGACCGAAATCCATCTGCATCTACTACGAATCATCCACATTGAGATATCTATCCAGAACATCTCGCTGGTATTAAGTTGCGAATCCCACCCAAAGTGTAAACTCAAAGCAACAGACAACTGCATTAAAAGAACTATGCATAAAGTAAACAATCCTTGCACCCGTAGGTACAAGCACCGTTGTTTTATCCCTGGTGGCAACAACACATCCCCTAGTCTCATGTTTCTGTCACTCAAGCTAGACATCAAGGGGCTGAACCCACAATCGAGCATAACGCTCTCTCTTGGAGTTGCAAATAAAATACTTAGCCAAAGCAAATACCGCAACGGAGAACATGCAAGAATTTACTGAAGAACAAAATATAAAAGAGAAGAACCAAATATATTACTCATCACAATCTGAACATAGTCTCATAATCCATCAGATCCCAACAAACTCAGCATAGCAACAGCAGAAATTACATAGATGCCTCGATCATGTGAGGCAGCTCACGAGGACTCGAAAGTGGAAGAACAAAAGGGGGAGAGATAGATCACATAGCTACTGGTCACGGACCCATGGTCCAAGGGAAACTACTCACGGTACATATGGGAGGCGTCCATGGCTATGGAAGGTCTCCCGAAGGGGGTAGCTTCTCCCGGCCGGGTGCCGGAGCAGCTTCTCCAGGCAGCCCCGATCTAGAAACGGCGGCGGCGGCGGAACAGAGGCGAGATCGCGAAAGAGGAGTCCGTCCTAGGGGTTTCCACCCGAGGGGTAAATATAGGCGAAGAGGGGCGTCGAGGAGACCCACGAGGCAGTCAGGAGGGTGCCTGGCACGGCCCAGGGTGGGACCGCACCACCTGTCCTCCTGGCTGCCTGGTGGTGGCCCCTTCCCTTTCTTGGTAATTCCGGAAGCTTCTGTTGCACTGATTTTGTATATATTTTTCCCGGAATTTTTGGGGCACTTTTAATGGCCGGAAAACCTGAAATACAAAAACAGCAGAAAACAGAAACTGGCAACTAGGTGCACTGAGTTAATAGGTTAGTCCAAATAGGTTCAAAATTTTATGAAAGTTCAAGCAAAACATGGCAAAGTCACACAAAACATGCATGGAGCAAGCAGAAATTATAGATATGTTTGGGACGTATCAACATCCCCAAGCTTAATTCCTGCTCGTCCTCGAGTAGGTAAATGATAACAAGCATAATTTCTGTGGTGACATGCCACACAACCATAAAAGGACTTTTAAGTAAAGCAATCAAAGCATGCAATTCAATTCAAGTCTTAACAAGCAAGAGTCTATATCAGCATTGACACAAGCAACGAAAGAACAAAAGGTGCAAGATCTCTCGTTGTCCGTGACTCGAATGTCTCCAGATGGTGTTTGCGTGCAAGCAAGGGATAGGGAAATATGAGAGAAAAAATAAGGTTGTTGATAACAACTATCTACTAAAGTTTCACACTTGGTCTCCTTTGGATTCTTATCTGGAATCGTCCCCAGACCACTAGCCAGGTACAAGTCAAACTGATCCACTCCCTTTCGATAGTTTGAGCACTCATGCAATGGATGAGCATGAGCAAGAAAGTTGACACCTAAAAGGCGAAACAGAAATAAGGTGGAGGAAGAAGACAAAAAATGTGTGAAAGGCTCACATCAATGAGGACAATCATAGGCGAGAGAAGGCCATATGATAGATATGATGTGAGGAGTAGGGATTGCCATACAACGGATGCACATGTGAGCTAAAAGCTCTCCAAGGGAACTAGTGGGGGTGCATCTAACTTGCTTGCTCAAGAAGACCTAGAGCTCGTTTGAGGAGGCTCATCATTGGAATATACAAGCCAAGTTCTATAGTGTGAAGGGTCCCCACATAGCTATATGCATGATGATGATCTCTATGGAGTACAAGGGATAGGAGATGAAGTACTAGTGTGGATCTCTCAAAAGTAATAGTAGTATGCCCCCTTCTCTCTTTTTATTTTTTTTTTATTTTTTTCTTTTTTTATTTTTTGGCGGCCTCAATGGCTCTTTCTATTTAACTCTCATTTGTCCTCTTTGGGATCTTTTGATTTTGTCCTCTTTGGGATCTTTTCCTCACTTTAGGGGCAATACTCTATATTTTACAAGAATATAGGATATCTTTCACACTTTACAAAGGTACCCACATAAAGAAAATGTAACTATCATGATGCAAATGTATGCTTCTGCCAGGGTAGCAGGATATGCAATGATACTAGCGCGTCATGTAGCAATGATTAGGGCAAGGCCCAACTAGCATGCGGCTCATCGATCAAGCAAGTAGCATGTATGACATGAAGATCAAGTCATGAGAAGGTGGATGTTGCATGGCAATGTATCTCGGAAAGGCTATGGAAATTCCTTGTAGGTAGGTATGGTGGCTGTTTTGAGGAAAGATGGAGGATTATGATGACAGAGCGTATCATGCCAAGGGTTTGGATGCACCAGCAAATTATGCGCCAACTCTCGAGGTGAGAAAGGGCAATGCACGGTACCGAAGAGGCTAGAAAAAGTATAGGTGGGTGGAAGTGTCAAATTTCGAATACTCACATTAGTCCAAAGAACTCATGCACTTATTATCGGTAACTCTCAATCTAATCAGGAGGTTCACAAAGAGACAGGTACCCCGAGGAGGAGTGTATGGGGGTTTGGTTATCCTTGCGCATCCTCTACTCATGGTACGTGAGTGTACTCTAATATTCGAACCCTCCAGAGGTTAGTGATCCATCTAGTAGCTAGAGTTCTCAACGGGGGTTTTTGGTTTTCGAAAAACACACGGATTTCCAAAAATACGACATCTATCACTAATAGGCAAGAGCTCTTGACACCATAAGTTCAAACATTACTCTAGTCAATACCTCAAAACTATTGCAAGTTACTATTACAAAGAGAATAGCAACTTTAACTACCTACTTTCAGTCAAGACACAGAACTCAGTGCAACAGGCAAACTCTCTAACAAGATAAAACATGCAACCTATAGAAAGTTCAACCTAAGACAAAAGAAAAGCTCTAGAAAAACTAAAGCACTACAACTAAACAGAACAACAGCTAAGAAAAGAAAAAGAACAACTCACAGCTAAAAGAATAAGCAAGCAAATCCTATGAGGAGTTCTAGTTCAAGCGGAGCGTGTATCTCTCCCACACAAAAGAGTAAGTAAGCTGGGATCTAACTTGTTACTAAACAAACAAAGCAAAAGAAAACTAAAAACAAACCTAAGAGCGAGACGCTCCAAGAAAAGCAAATAACACATGAAGTGATAAAAATATAGTGCAACGAGAGACGAACTGATAATTGTTGATGAAGAAGGGGATGCACGGGGGCATCCCCGATCTTAGACGCTTGAGTCTCCTTGAATATTTATTGGGGGTGCACATGGGCATCCCCAAGCTTGAGCGTTTGACCCTCCTGAATCTTCTTTCATCATCCTCCATCGCGCACTTGAAAACTCTCTTCATACATAACTCATTGTAGGCTGATTAGAGAGGTTAGTACCCTAATAAAATAATTTTCCTCTACTGCAAATAAATATTTCCAGGAATATCTACTGTTTCCCAAGATTTCCAAAAGGTTTTTGCAAAGAAAAAGCAAGCTTAAGGTTTGCAAAAGTGAAGAGAGACAAAACGTGGAAGAATCTGTGAAAAACAGGACAACAGAGAGAAATGAATTTTTTAGGGGTACTTCTGCAACTCAATAAAAAAACTCAAAACATACGGAAGGTATCGTAATTGTATATAGAACGCTGTGTAAAAATTTCATCTCAAAAAGATGAACTGGGATTTTTCTCTGATTTTTCTAGTCACGAGGACAGAATCTGTTTTCTGGACAGCATGTCACAACTTTTACTTCCCTTGCCGTATGAGGCTAAACTTGGCACAAAGCTTGAAAAGTAAAGATACAATGATGTTTCTACAGTAGTAACAATCATCAAGACCACTAAGAATAGAACAAAAGCAAAAAGAAAAACCTAAATTCGTTGCGGGATGCCTCCCGAAAGCGCTTCTTTAGAACCATTAGCTAGGCTTAAAGCAGAAGATCAAGGTGCATCTATTGAACCATCATCATGATCATCAAAAAGCTCTTCAATAGTACAACTAGTCTTAATGGGTTTCTCAAATAAAGGACGAATGAAAATGCTTCTTGGAATAAAATCAAAAGGAGGGAAATCAAATGGAGTTTCATTAAAGTTAAAGATAGGTGTCTCCTCCAAAGTTTTCACCGTTTCAACTCTCTTGGCACTGGGTGTGCTAGCTTTAGCTCGGGGAACCTTGGGTACGTAAATGGACTTAGGTTCCTTCTTTGCTGGAGTTTCATCCTTTTTGGTTTTGATTGAGGAACAGGTAGTTCCTAAAGTCTCAATAACTTCCTCAATCTTTTCTATCCTAGAAGACTTTTCATCAAGGGATTTGATAGTCTCCAAAGTGTTGACAATTTTCTGCATGGAATTATCTAGCCTATTCAAATTCCCTTGAATCTTACGATCCAACTCATTCACCCTATCGATACTTGGCATCTCTAGCTCTATTTTTTCAAGTTTTCTCATAATGTGAGCTAAAGTAATGTCCTCCTTAATACTAACAATGGGGAGACTTCAAACAAGATTTTCAATAACATTATGGGCTTCCCAAACTGGGGCCTCTATGAAGTTCCCATTGATATCAGTCTCTAAAAGAAACCTATTCCAAGAAGTAATCCCAACATAAAAATTTCTAAGCATGATAGTAGTGGATTGCTTCTTGGTGGCTCTTTTTTGAGAATCATTAATTCTATACCAAGCATCTTTCAAACTTTCACCACTTCTTTGAGTAAAGGTAAGTACTTCTGCCTCACCAAAGGCAAAATGACCAGCCATAGTGGTAACTACTGACAAGGTAACAGGTATTTTTGGTATTTTTTATTAAGGACACAAAAGTAAAAACTGAAAGGTAAACTAACAAGACTAAAAAGCAAAGATAAAAGATAGTGTGCAACTCCCCTATCTTGTAGACTGGAGTCCCCGGCAACGGCGCCAGAAAACTTGCTGATGGCAAGAGAGTGTTAATACTCTTCAAGTCCTCGTTGATTACACCAAGTGCAGGGTGAGATATAGTGCAGCGGAAAGTTTTCCCTTGGCAAAGATACCAAGGTTTGTCTCCCGTAGGACTCCGAAGGATACAAGAAGGTGGTAAAGTGAACAATGGCGCCGAGGTTGCTAGCTTCACCTGGACCTGCACACAGATAAAAATAAATTTGCTCCCAATGAGTACAGAGGAGTTGTCAATTCCTCCGGCCTTGCTGTTTACAAAGGATCAACGCAAGAGATAATAATAATAGTGGCAACTGAAAGTAAAGATTGAAAGTAATAAGGGTGTAAACAGTGATATGAAGATGGACCAGGGTCCCGTGATTTTCACTAGTGATGTCTCTCTCCCAAAAGACGATAAAAGTGCTAGCGAGGTAAACAAATCACAGTTGGACAATTGACAGGATTATGAAGGCACCGCAATGCTAACTATGCTGCAAAGAAAGGAAGGGCTCAAAAGCAATGGGCAGTACGCCAAGGTAAGTAGACCGAAATCCATCTGCATCTACTACGAATCATCCACCTTGAGATATATATCCAGAACATCTCGTTGGTATTAAGTTGCGAATCCCACCCAAAGTGTAAACTCAAAGCAACAGACAACTGCATTAAAAGAACTATGCATAAAGTAAACAATCCTTGCACCCGCAGGTACAAGCACCGTTGTTTTATCCCTGGT
Source organism: Bromus sterilis (assembly GCA_950022295.1). Classification (NCBI taxonomy): domain Eukaryota; kingdom Viridiplantae; phylum Streptophyta; class Magnoliopsida; order Poales; family Poaceae; genus Bromus; species Bromus sterilis. The sequence goes on along the minus strand of OX465595.1, from coordinate 444,124,328 downwards.
GGCAACAACACATCCCCTAGTCTCATGTTTCTGTCACTCAAGCTAGACATCAAGAGGCTGAACCCACAATCGAGCATAACGCTCTCTCTTGGAGTTGCAAATAAAATACTTGGCCAAAGCAAATACCGCAATGGAGAACATGCAAGAATTTACTCAAGAACAAAATATAAAAGAGAAGAACCAAATATATTAATCATCACAATCTGAACATAGTCTCATAATCCATCAGATCCCATCAAACTCAGCATAGCAACAGCAGAAATTACATAGATGCCTCGATCATGTGAGGCAGCTCACGAGGACTCGAAAGTGGAAGCACAAAAGGGGGAGAGATAGATCACATAGCTACTGGTCACGGACCCATGGTCCAAGGGAAACTACTCACGGTACATATGGGAGGCGTCCATGGCTATGGAGGGTCTCCCGGAGGGGGTAGCTTATCCCGGCAGGGTGCCGGAGCAGCTTCTCTAGGCACCCCCGATCTAGAAACAGCGGTGGCGGAGGAACAGAGGCGAGATCGCGAAAGAGGAGTCCGTCCTAGGGGTTTCCACCCCGAGGGGTAAATATAGGCGAAGGGGGCGTCGAGGGGACCCACGAGGCAGTCAGGAGGGTGCCTGGCGCGGCCCAGGGTGGGGCCGCGCCACCTGCCCTCCTGGCTGCCTGGTGGTGGCCCCCTTCCCTTTCTTGGTGATTCCGGAAGCTTCTGTTGCGCTGATTTTTTATATATTTTTCCCGGAATTTTTCGAGCACTTTTATTGGCCGGAAAACCTGAAATACAAAAACAGCAGAAAACAGAAACTGGAAATTGGGTGCACTGAGTTAATAGGTTAGTCCAAATAGGTTCAAAAGTGTATGAAAGTTCAAGCAAAACATGGCAAAGTCACACAAAACATGCATGGAGTAAGCAGAAATTATAGATACGTTATGGACGTATCACCCTCCCGCTACAAATGGGGCCAAAAGGAACTTAGGGAGATTAAGTACTCCTGTCAAAGAGCACCGGAACAAAGCATTAACACTTCATGGATACACGGAATCCTCAAATTATAGTCCATCCCCTTTGGTGTCCCAAGCTGTCACCATTGGGGTCGTCGGTTCCGGACTATAATAGGTGCATACAACTCATAGATAGGATCAAGAACACCACAAACTCAAGAGACAAAAGGGTGATCAGATCTGAAATCATGGCACTCGGGACCAAAGTGACAAGCATTAAGAGCAACAAGTTGTAACAGATATGATAAACACCAAGTAGATGATAGGCAACATGCCCCCAACAATCTGATTGAACTATTACATGATCTAACTCATCCAATCCCTACCATCCCCTTTGCCTACAGCAGGGAATTACTCACACATGAGAGAGCAAGTCATGGAGGGGTGATGGAGAGGCGATGATGATGACGATGGCGATGATTTCCCCTCACTGGAGGCCAAAGCAGCCTCCAGATTAGCTCTCACGGAGAAGAACAGAGGGTTGCGGCGGCTCCGCGACGTAGATTGGAAAAGCGACTTCTTTTCTGGGGTTTCTGCGTCGGGGGAATAAATAGGGCCAAAGTAGGGCACCGGGGGACGTGGAACCAAGCCAGGAGGGCAGGTGGCGTGGCCAGGGGCTGGGCCGCGCCAGGCACCCTCCTGGCTGCCCCCTGGCTGCCCTGTGCCCCCCCTTTGTGTTGGATATATGCTCTAGAGGCAAATAATATATGATTATTCTAATATATCTAAGCAAGTTCATAACCAGTTTCATGCCGTGCTAGAACTTTGTCAGTGAAACAATGATGCAGGTGTGGTATAGAAACCCCCAGAGTTCCTAGTTAGCCTCTACATCGATAACTAGTTCATGGTCAACATGATGGTCGTGGTTTCGCGATCATGGACAATTAAGTCTCTTGACTATGAGGTCACCTCACTGGTTAAGTGACGTGATGAACATTACCCATAGTAAGCATTACAGCATGATCAAATCTTGTGAAGTTTTAGTGTTGTAATTACAGAACGTGGTAGACCGTTCCTTTGACCGTGAGTACGTGCATAATTGCTATCTTCCCGGATGCTTTGACCTACATCCCACCACCTGACTGAAATATGCGGGTCATAACGGCTGTATCTTGGGTATTCCGTGGAGATATGTTGAGGAGTATTGTTACAAGAGCGGGATTTGTCAATCCATATAATGGATAGATACTCGGGGCCCACTCGGTGAGATTCCATCCATAAAGCTGCAGCTGTGACTAGGTCACGGGGATGAATATCACGGGAATGTGTGAATGAGGATTAGTTCAGAACGAGGTTGAACCAGACATAGGATGTCATTGATCGAATCTCGGAACAATCCAGTATCGCTGACAAAGGGAATGCTATACGGCGTAAGGTCCAATCGGTGTTTGATATCCGGAATGCACAGGGGTCATTATGGGCATCCAGGTCCCGCTGATGATCATTGACCGTAGCCTCATCTCGGTCATGACTGGAGTGTTCTCGAACCGTAGGGTAACACACTTAAGGGCTCGATGAAATCGAAGACCTTTTCGGAACCATCGGAGTAACCAGAGAATAAAGGAAACAACATTGGAGAAGTACCGTGTTGAACCGAACAAGTTCGGAGTGAACCGGAAGGTGTTCCGGAGCACCGGGAGATGGAATATTATGTTTTAGTTATTAATTAATTGAATTAATAATTAAAATCATTTTATTTCTAATTAATATGTGCAATGGTCCTTAGTGGAGAAAAAGGCCCATTAGGGGAAAAAGGGGAAAAAGAAAAAGAAAAAAAGGGAGTGGGGGAGGCGCCATGGGCCCTAGGGCCCATGAGGGTGGCGCCCCCTCTCCCCCCTTGGTCGGCGCCCCACCTAGCATGTGGGATAGTCCCACATTGCTAAGGGAGGGGGGTTGACTCCCTCCCCTACCCCTATATAAAGAGGGCCATGGTGCACATATTTAATTAAGACAAATACACAATAAATCGGATTAAATAAGTATTTACTCCGAATTGAGATCGGTTTTCTCCGGTCTTCTCCCCTCCCTTGTCTCTTTCACGGTGGGCTCCCTAGTGTGAGCCTATAGTGGAATTGAGGCTTCTATGCTAGAATCGGAGGCCGTCGTGCTGCCGAAGCTCCGTCCGGAGGTCTGCTTCCGCCACCTTCGCTGGATCGGAGAACGGAGGTCGTCATTGAGTCTCGTACGTGTGCGAGTACTACGAGGTGCTACACGTGTGGCACTACACCCATCCGGGTGCTCAACACAGCCAGGGGGCTGTGAAACTTGATCGTCTACATCAACCAAGTTTGCGGGAACGTTTCCCGCGCAACGGACTACACCCCGAGGTATGTTATTTCCGCACTCCTTTCCGTTACGGTAATACGGCTAGCTAGATCTTGGGTTATGGGAACGCTAGTTAGAAAATTTTGTGTTTTCTGCTGCGAACCCCAACACTTTGGACTTGCAGAAGCTTCCGGAACGCTGATTTTTTTTATATATTTTTGGGATTTTTCCAGCGTACCTAAATATCCAGTAACCTACACAAAAGAAAACAACACTGGTAGCTCTACTGAAAACAGCGTCAGTCCAGGTTAGTTTCGTTCAAATCATGCAAGAATGAAGCCAAAACAATAGCAAAAGTGTTTGGAAAAGTAGATACGTTTGAGACGTATCATGGCGGTCGGAGTCGGTGCGGGAGCCGGAGTCGGTGCGGCCGCCGCGGTGCCCGAGTTGCTGCCGACCATGCCCGGGACCGGTATGGGCCCTTGTCCACCACGCGTTTGCCAATTCGCGAGTGACATCATCATATCAGGAAGGAGGGCGCTCATCGTGTTCGCCACTTCGTCCTGGACAAGCTGCGGAAGCCTGTTCACTTTCTCCTCCAGTTCACGAACATAAGCGGCATCTTCTTCGGTCCTTCTCGCCTTGCGCCCCCTCGAATCCGACTGCTCCGCCGGTTTCCCATAATATTCGAACCAATTTAGGTCCGCACCAAAGCCGACCACACGGCCGGCTGACGATGGCTTCGCCGACACGTTCTCAACCTTCTTGACCTTAATCATCGCCCTATTAAAAGAGGTGTCCCACGGGCCGGCCGGCTTAATAGACGAGCCCTGCGATGAGGCCGCGGCGAATTCATCTTCCTTCACAAAGAATGTGAAACACTAAGAAGCTGAACTTCAGGAACTTGAATTCAATCGACAAGGAAGTCACGTGGTGAACTACTTACCACGGCAGCCGTAAACTCCTGAACCTTAGGATCAAGAACTATGTTCGAGGTTTCTTTGTCCTTATGGCTCCGGGCCCTCACAAAGAATTCAGTCTGTGGATCAACTTTGTATTTCTCAAAGGGGTTAGGTAGGCCCGCAGCGGCATACTCGGCATCCTCCTTGTCCCATTTAGGCTTGGAATGTATGTAACCGCCGGCTCCGAGACGGTGGTTACCTATGACCTGCGCCCGCATCGCCTTTCCCTTTCCACTCGCGGCCTTGGCGTCCTCGGACTCACACCTAGCCTTGAAAAGGTCGTAGGTAGCTTCGTCGATCATCGGCTCTTTCTCCTTGAGCTCCTCCAAGGATTTGTCGTGCTCCATAATTGCCTCCTTCACCCGGGTTTTCCAACTGGACAAGGCTTTCCTCATCCTCCTGAGGGACCATTTATTTACCTTCTTCCCTTTGAGGTTTTTCTTGTCGTACGGGTCCGGGAACTTGTATCGTCTGTGCAACTTGTAAAGAAGGAGATGACAATAATGAGTGTTGTTAGGACTCCTTAGGTTTATTGTGGTGATCGGGACGGTGTTCCGGAGGATCGCCGCGACTTGACGGCCGTACCCTTCCGAGAAAAGTTGGGGCTCGATAGGAATCCCAGCGGAGGTCACAACGGTAAACTCTTGCATGATGGTGCCAACCTTGGTTGGTTTCCGATTCTGCTTCCTCGACTGGCTACCATCTGTGTTTGAGCCACCGGCATGATCATCCTCGTCGGCGGTGTTCCTCTCCCCTTCATCCATGTCATCATCCTCTGATGAGTCGGACTCCGACTCTATCTCCTCCTCATACTCCTCCTCGCCCAGAGGTACTTCCTCTTCTCTCTACTCCTCAACCTTTTCGTGGGAGTATTCCCAAAATTGCTTCCTTTTTTCCCGGCTGAGAACAAGGACCGGCGTCGGCTCCGGTCGACATTTTTGCACTAGTAAAATATTAATAAATGCAACTACTTAATTAATTAGCACAATAAATAAATGCAACTACTCTCATGTTAAGAAAAATAGCAAAGGTCATGCACAAATTCACGGAAAATTTCGGCATGACCTTTGCTATTTTTCTTAACATGAGAGTGCCCCATTCTCAACCGAAACGGAAGTTAATCAATATTTCGGGAGAAAGGGGATAATGATTTGTACCTGCACAAAAAATTCCTACATATAGGCACAAGCAACATAAAAATATTCTAGCAATGCACTAAACAGTGCATAAAAATATTGATAAGAAAAACATCTTGTCAATGGACTAAAAAACATCATTTAAAAACAATAACAGATCATTGCTTCCTTTTCTGTCTTCTAGATTTATTAAAACATACCCTACACAGATCTTGTATGTGCTAAGTGGCATGGTTCATATTATTGTTGTGGACAATATTTCCTTTCCAGAACATATGCTATGCTTGCTAAGCAATGGCAGCAAGCAACATATATATCTATCTATCTATCTTTGTTTCATCATTATGTTCATAAGAACAAATGCTTACCTACTGGTTTTCCTCCTCTCTCTTTTAATTCTGTTTCATAAGAACAAATTCTTTGAATCCAACTATGAGTTACACTTACACCCTACCATTGAAATGCTTTGTTTATGCTCTGCAAATAGCGTCGTCTATTTTTTTCCTTATTGCAGTGTAGTTCTAGTTGCACATGCAGTAACAAGATGAAGCTACTTGTATCTTTTTAGATCAAGATTTCACTATGCTAAACTTCATTACCAGAGGAGAGAATGACAGAATTCACTATGTCACAAGGTGCAAGATCGCACATGTAAACAGGGAGTATTGTTTCCACCTTCCCAGAAGGTGCAAGATCACACATGGCCCCTCTTTTCTCTATTATAAATCTGTTAAGAACAGATGCTGGCCTATGGCTTGCCCAACTCTTCACCATCTAATTGGTGAGTTGAGAAATTGATGCCATGTGTGACTATAATTGAATATGAAGTAGCATTGAGCAACAGAAAAATTCAGCAGCATCAGCACGACCTAATTCCCACCGAAATTTGCAACATTTAGAAACCCTAGCCATGGGGACAGGGGAGCAGGGGGTGGATGGAGATGGAGGGGGATTCGTGCTCACCTCGGGGGCATCGGGGTGGCGGCTCCGGTGGCGGTGAGGGGGGCGGCTCCGTTGACGATGGTGGCGCCTGGGGACGGCGGCGACCGTGGATGGGAGCACGGGGGCGTCTCCGACGTCTCCTAGTTTGGGTGGCGCCCGAGGACGGCGGCGGCCGTGGATGGGGGCGCGGGGGAGGCTCCGGTGGCGGTGAGGGAAGTGGCCGGAGAGCGGGGGCGCGGATAGGACTCCGGTGCCGGCGAGGTGCGGCGGCGGTTGAGAGAAACGTCGAGGGGGTCAAGTGGGGGGAATGAGCACTGTGCGGGTAGGGCAGGGGTAGGTTGATAGGACAAGTCTTAGGGGTGGCGCATTTTGCAGAAATGCGCCACCAAGTGGATCCTTATGCGTGGCGCATCTCTGCGAAATGCGCCACGCACAAGGATCTTCTTGGTGGCGCGTTTCTGCAAAATGCGCCACCCCTAAGACTTGCCTATTTTTTTGTTGAATTGATTTAACAGAATTAAATATTATGAGACTTGCTCTATTGCTACTAAATATCATGTGACTTGATGTAATAATCAGTGTAAATTTTATTATGTGCTCTAATATTCTGTGTAAAATGGGTCGACACGCATGCCCATCCTTAATTTTCAGAAACCCCGTTGGAAAAACTAAAAATGATCATCAATAACAAAAGTGTCGATTAAATCCATGCATACACAAAGTGATCATGATCTACAAACATAGTGTCTTAAATTTGGAGCTAACTATCTAGCTAGAGTTTCCTCACGATCTTCTTCTTGCCCTTCTTTGTCGTGGTTGAATAATTTAGGCCCGGGACCCCTTCACTTTTCCTCTTGAACGGGAGACCTTTCTTCGGTAAGGTTGTGGTGTATGTATCCTGAGCAGCGTAGTCATCTTCCATCTTCGGGTCGCCGTACTTGTCAAATTCTTGCTCGTTGGCGACTCCATCCATTCCGATGATGTTTCTTTTTCCTCTCCTCACTACAACGCGGCTCGGCTTTGATGGATCGGTAATGAAGAAGCATTGGTCCACTTGGTGCATCCAGTATTCCAAATCCCAGAAAACAGACCTCGCTTTCCATACCCTCATCAACGGCTGAGTCTTATTTTTTTTCTTTCCCGGCGCGGGGCACTCTTTCCAAGTTTTCAGCAAGTTGTCGATTTCTTTGCCGCTCCTTTGAGCTGGGGGTGCTCGGAGCTCCTCGCTTCCATCGAACAGATGTCCCTGTTTTCTCCACGCGTGTTTCTTGGGAAGCCACCTCCGAGACCCCTGGAACACGGTTTTTGAAGATCCGGGATCTTTTGGTAGCTGGCGGTACGTTGTATTATCCATGCACCTAAGGCATGCACAGAATCCTTGGACCACCTGCCCTGAGAAATATCCGTATCCGAGATTGTCGTGCACCGTCGTGATCACCGCGGCTTTCATTGCGAAATATTCTTTTGCCGCGGTGTCCCACGTATTGACTCCGTCTTTCCATAACGTTTCTAGCTCCTCTTTCAACAGCTGTAGATATAGATTGAGGTCCGTACCTGGTTGTTTCGGCCTTTGAACTAACATATATATTGTGATGTACTTTTTCTTCATGCACTTTCAGGGGGGAAGGTTGTATATGCATACAAACACGGGCCAGGTACTGTGTGTGCTGCTCTGGCCGCCAAATGGATTGACTCCATCGGCGCTCACACCAATCCTGAGTATCTTTGGTTCTTTCCCAAAATCTGGGTATTCGAGGTCCAACGCAGTCCATTGGCTATCATCTGAAAGGGTGCCTTAGCATGTCCTCCTTTTCTGGATCCGGGTTCGGGTCATCCTCTTTTAGCTTCTTTCTATCTGCGTGCCAGGTCATGAGCTTTGCTTCCTCGGGATCTATGAAATACCTCTGCAGACGAGGAGTGATCAGAAAATAACATACCACTTTTCTAGGAACTTTCTTCCCTCTCTTGTATCGACTAACACCGCACACCGAACATGTGGTTTTATCTTCGTCCTCACCACGATAGATCATGCAATCATTTATGCTGACGTGGTATTTAACGTGCGGAAGATCGAGAGGGCAAAGGACTTTCTTGGCCTCAGCGATACTAGTTGGGCACGTGTTGCCCTTCGGAAGACGATCGTGTTAGAATGCCATGTTATCATCGAATCTTTCGTCGGTCTATTTGTGTTTTGCCTTCATCTCCATAGCCTCAAGTATTACATTCAAGCGGGTATCCCCATCGTTACATCCTTCGTAGAACTTCGTAATCACGTCTTTCTCGAGTTGCGCCATCTTGGTCTTCTCTCTAGCCGCACCTCTTGCGTTCACCGCCTCTTTGACAAGCAGCTTTTGAACATGAGGGTCCCGCACCCAGCTTGAATCCTCATGTCCGGCATCTTCATCTTCATGATCTGCTTCAGCATTTTCTTCATGATCATGTACGGGATGCTTTTCGTCTTCTCGCCCGCCGTTGTTGTCTGGTTGCCCTTCCATGGCGAGTCATCCATGGCATGTCGAGTTGGAGTAGAAGCCTTGTGGGTCAAGACTGAACCCGAATTCGCGATCTTGCGTAGATCCAAAAACACGTTGTGGTGCGAGAGCCGCTGACGGAGATCTAACCGTTGGAATTTTCTGCAATTTTTTGTGCTGATGAGCGATTGAATCCCGCATGATTTCGCCGGAGGGATTTTCAAGTTGATGTCCGAGCTAATGTCAGGAATTTATTTTCTAGAGTCGCGTGGAGTTCCGTCAGATTCCGAGAGTGCTTCAGTGCGCGGGTCGCCAAGGGAGATCTAGCCGTTGGAATTTGTTGAAATTTTCACATATTTTCGAAAATTTGATTTCGCATCTTTCCACCAAAGGGATCGTCGAGATGAGCTTCGAGTCGCCGTTGCGAGTGCCCGCAACACAGATGTTTTTCTGTCCTGTAGGCAGCGCGTGAGCGCTTTTGTTGATGTCAATCTTCGAGTGACGCGCTCGAAAATTTTCTTGTCTTCTCCGTGAGCTTGATGTAGATCTTGATGTAGTTGTTGAACAAGCCCTTGAGTTGTGACTTGTTGGAGACGGGACCGCCGAGATCGTGATTCCAACCTATGCGGTTCCCACAGACGGCGCCAATTGACGGGGATGTACCCCGGCAAATCCCATGATCAGGGACCCTACGTTAGTCATGAGAGGCACAGGTTGGACGATATCTCGTCGGTTAACAGGAGGATACGTTCCTGCTCGATGTTATTGATTCGAAATGGCGATTACAGGGAGGCCAATGCTAATGCGCGCAAGGCTAGGGTTACAGATTGTGTATTGCTTTCTCTCGGACGGCGGACAAGCGACACATGGGGCACGATTTATCCAGCTTCAGGCCCTCGGAGGGAAAACCCTACATGCTGCTTGTCTGATCTTGTATTGATGATGATGTACAGGGGTGCCGTGAGGGCTTTGGTGGAGAGAGATGTGTCTAGTCCTATGTGTGGGGATTGAGAGCTTGTGTCTTGAGTCGTAAGCTTGTTTAGAGAGGTGCCCCTACCTCGCTTTATATAGATAGCTAGGTAGGGTTTACAAGAGTCCTAGTCGACTACGAATATGAGTCCTTGTCTTGCGCCTCAAGTCTTGGTCTTTACGTCTTACTCCGTCATGTCGGTGTCCACGAGTGGACCCCTGGTGGGCCTCCAGCCATGAGACGCACTAGGTATCCTCACGTAGAGGAGTCGTGGGGTCACCCCCTCGTCAGAAATGAATCAACATTTCGGAAAAACATTGGCAACCCAAGATTCACATATACATCAAACCACCATAAGCTTCACATATACACTTCACATATACATCAAACCACCATAAGCTTCACATATACATCAAACCACCTCAAGCTTTCACATATACATCAAACCACCTCAAGCTTTCACATATACCTCAAACCACCACAAGCTTCACATATATACTTCACATATACATCAAACTCAAGATTCACATATACATGAAACACCAAGCTAATAAAGGGAATTATGGGTGATAAATGAAAGAAAAGAGTTAGGGAGGAGGCCCACTTACTTTAATATGAAACAAAGTAGATTTCAAGCCAAGTATGGATGGATAAATGGAAGAAATGAGGTGGGGAGGAGCACAAAACCGAATAGAGCTAGTTGAGAAGAGTAGATCTAGTTTGAGAAGTGTGTGGAGTGAATGAGAGGTGGTAGGTGGGGTGGAGTAGATAAGGGTAGCTCCATACTTAGGGGTGGCGCATACAGGAAATGCGCCACCCTTAAGAGCTTAGGGGTGGCACATTTCCTATATGCGCCACCCATAAGCTCTTAGGGGTGGCGCATTTCCAATATGCGCCACCCATAATCTCTTAGGGGTGGCGCATCAGCAATATGCGCCACCCATAACGTTCTTAGGGGTGGCGCATATTTCCAAATGCGCCACATATAAGAGGATTCAGAGCTGGCCCACCCTTATGGGTGGCACATTTTACAATATGCGCCACCTCTAAGATCTTAGAGGTGACGCATTTTTAACCACTGCGCCACCCATTACATCCTAGTGGTGCATTACACTGAAGATGCGCCACTAATAAGATTTCCATGTATAGGCTTTTCTCTAGTAGTGCATGCCGCCAGAAAGGCGATCTAGAACACTTACTGGAAAATCCCTCCTCGAGGTTTCTGAAATAGCCAAAAAATCTAATTTATAGTCCCGAACATATTGAGCAATATTCAAATTCTTAGCCAAGTCACCAAGACCTCTGCTATTCATGAAGATGCCATTCATTGGGAAACAATTGGATTTTTTTGGTGTTTCGAGGAAAAAAATTTCATTTTTTTGGTTCTTTTTGTCTTTGGCGGATTTGGATTGCCGGTCGGAAGCATGCATATCATAAATAGATCCTAGCTCCACCTCATCCATACCCACTTCCGTCATCTCACCCACAAGATGTGATAGAAGATGTCCATCAACAGTGGCATTTTCCTCTTCATCATCTAGGGTGTGGTGACCGACCTACTAGATGCACCTGGATAGACCTTTACTCGGTCATATGATACGTCCCAAACGTATCTATAATTTTTGCTTGCTCCACGCATGATTTGTGTGACTTTTCCATGTTTTGCTTGAACTTTCATACACCTTTGATCATATTTGGACTAACCTATTAACTCAGTGCACCCAGTTGTCAGTTCCTATTTTTTGTTGTTTTTATATTTCATGTTTTCCGGCCATTAAAAGTGCCAAATAAATTCCGAAAAAATTATATAAAAAATCAGCGTCCCGGAAGCTTCCCGAAGAACCAAGGAAGGAAGGGAGTGGACCCAAGAGGGTCCCTGGCGCCCCCCCCTAGGGCGCGCCGGGCACGCTCCTGGCTGCCCTGTGGCCCCCTCGGTGCCCCCCTTGGCCTATATTTAGTGCCCGCGGAGGAAACCCCTAATATCGATCTGCTATTCCCGTTCTCCTCTCTGTACCGCCGCCGCCGCCGCCGTTTCAAGATCGGGGCTGCCAGGAAAAGCTGCCCCGGCACCCTGCCGGAAGGAGGAACCCCCTCCGGGAGACCATCCATCGCCATGGACGCCTCCCGGATGTGCTGTGAGTAGTCCCCCTTGGACCATGGGTCCATGACCAGTAGCTATGTGATGTTCTCCACCCCTCTTTGTGCTTCCACTTTCGAGACCTCGTGAGCTGCATCACATGATCGAGGCACCTTTGTAATTTTATCTGTTGCTATGCTGAGTTTGCTGGTATCTGATGGATTATGAGACTATGTTCAGATTGTGATTTGGTTCTCTTTTATATTTGTGTTCTTGAGTTAATTCTTGCATGTTCTCCGTTGCCGTATTTTGCTTTGGACAAGTGATTTGTTGCAACTCCAAGAGGGAGCGTTATGCTTGATTGTGGGTTCGGCCCCTTGATGTCTAGCTTGAGTGACATAAACATGAGACTAGGGGATGTGTTGTTGCCACCGTGGATAAAACAACGGTGCTTGTACCTGCAGGTGCAAGGATTGTTTACTTTACGCAAAGTTCTTTTAATGCAGTTGTCTGTTGCTTTGAGTTTACACTTTGGGCGAGATTCGCAACTTAATAACAGCGAGATGTTCTGGATAGATATCTCAAGGTGGATGATTCGTAGTAGATGAAGATGAATTTCGGTCTACTTACCTTGGTGTACTGCCCATTGCTTTTGATCCTCTTCCTTTCTTTTATAGCATAGTTAGTATTGCGGTGCGTTTATAATCCTGTCAATTGCCCAGCTGTGATTTGTTTAACTCGCTAGCACTTTTATCGTCTTTTGGGAGAGAGTCGTCACTAGTGAACGTCATGGGATCCCGGTCCATATTTCCACCATTCTTTACACCCTCAATTTACTTTCAGTCTTTACTTTCCGTTGCCACTACTATTATCTCTTGCGTTGATCCTTTGTAAACAGCAAGGCCGGAGGAATTGACAGCTCCTCTGTACTCGTTGGGAGCAAAGTTACTTGTTGTGTGTGCAGGTCCACGTCAAGCGCCGTGACACCTTCTTGTATTTCTGCGAGTCCTATTGGAGACAAACCTTGGTATCTTCACCGAGGGAAATTTGCTGCTAAGATGCATCTCACCTTCCACTTGGGGTAACCAACGAGAAGTTAGAGAACTATCTTCCTCACCGTATCATCATACTCCAAATGCTTCAAGGCGTTGGTCGAGACAACGATCTCATATTCATTTTTACCTAAGTTGATTTCTACTTTGGCGAGGTTGGAATAAAGCTTAGAAGTAGAAATAATAAAAATGAATCACTTTTATTGGACGTACCTACGGCTGTGGGGAGAGTCGAGGAGGTGCGCTTGGAGACAAGCGCGTTAGTGCAGCGTTCGTCTCGACAGAGGCCGGAGACGGGACGCGGCAGCGGCCCTTCCGGCGAACGGGACGGGGTGGCGGCGGCCGACCTGACGGCGAACCTGACGAGGAAGGCGGCGGCGGCGCAACCCTAGCTCTTGGTGCGTGCGTGCAGGTTGCAGCGGCGGTCGTGGTACCTTTCAATTTTTATAAATTGAGGGAGAATTTCACTTCCCCGGCCTCTGCACCAACTAGGGATGGACACAGCCTTTTAAGCATGAGTACTAGGATATTTTTAGTCTTGGTTATGCACCAAACCTAGTCCTCAAGGATAAATGCATGAGTACCAGGAAAGTCTGGTCCTCAAGAATGAATAGAAACCTAAATTCGCCTTCGTGAGGATTTGAACCCAGGTGTTGCCACTCCCCCAACCAGTTGAGCTATGCTCACTTCCCTTTTTTTTTAATTGAGGGAGAATTTCACTTCCCCGGCCTCTGCACCAACTACGGATGCACACAACCTTTTTAAGCATGAGTACTAGGATATTTTTAGTCTTGGTTATGCACCAAGCCTAGTCCTCAAGGATAAATGCATGAGTACCAGGAAAGCCTGGTCCTCAAAAATAAATAGGAACCTAAATTCGCCTCCGTGAGGATTTGAACCCAGGTGTTGGGTTTGTACATCCACTCCTCCAACCAGTTCATATGCGTAAGGTATAAGGCTGTGGATTTTGTTCACATTCATCCCATTGAAAAATCAATAAGTATAAGTACTACTCCCTCCGCTTCTAAATACGCGCCACCTCTTCGCTGAGTGCCCATGGGCGACTCAGTTCTGGAGGGATGTGGCGACCATGTTCGGCGTCAGCTCCCTTGACCCCGGGGTCTGGCCCCGTGCTTACTCGCTAGCCGAATGGCACATTGGCGTTGCGGGCGCCACCAAGCGGGGCCGCTCGATCGCGCTTCTGGTGATTTGGTTCATCTGGAAGGAGCGGAACGCCGGAATCTTCGATGCCTCAGACCGCACGGTTCAGCAGCTGCTTTACGTGGCCAAGGATGAGCTTCAGACCTGGATCCTGGCTGGAGGGCTTCGTCTCATGCCGCGAGAGTAGAGGGTCACGTAGGCTTTTTTCTCCTTTTCTTTTTTCCTTCCCCTTTGTTTTTTGCTAGCCTTGCTAGCTTTTGTACAGTTGGCGTTCTTTCGCCTCTCCTTCTATAAATGAAATCGCAGTTCTCCTGTGTTTCGTCAAAAAATAAATATAGGACGTATAATACTCAATAAGTATAAGTATTCCTCCCTCCGTTTCTAAACCTTTGCAAAACATTGAATTTTTCTTTCTTGATCTCTTTGGAAACATGGTGAGACGACAATTAAATATTTTACTGTAAGAATAAAATGAATTTCTCAAATTAATTGTGGACCAATATTTTGTTCTTGAATTATTATTTGTATTTGGAGTTTTTTTATATCGACATTTGAAATCTATTTAAGTAATTTCAACAATTCAATTCATAAAATTAGAGGAGATAACATGACTTCTCCCAAAATAGTATTGGAAATATCTAATCAATGCTCATTTGAATAAGTCGTAGATATTTCATAATCATTTTTGGTATTTATAAAACACTAAAACATATTTAGCAAATTTATGAATGATTTCATTAAATAATATTTGGGAAAATATATTTCCTACACTCACCATATATTATTGGGCCTAAGTGCATATGTATGAATTTATATAGAACGTTTTGACATTTATAAAAGACCATTTTATCTTCCTATATTTTTTAGAAACTTTTTTCCTATGGTTATTTAGTAGAAAACAGATACAAATATCTGAAAATTCGAATTTTGGCGACATCTCCACTTCTTGCCCATCTCTTCTTTATCTCCTCCGTCCCCCGAATTTGGCTAAGCCCATGTATCTTCTATCTTTTTTGGGTTTGTTTAGGGCTCATGTACATGGGCTAGATCAGTCTAGGATTGTTTTATATTTTTATTTCATTTATTTATTTATAGGATTAAAAAAATTCTTCCTTGTTTGATTTTAATTTTACAAGCCCCAAAAACCAACTTGTCCCGCATGTCCGACTAGGTGGCTTACCTATACGCACATTTAATCGCTAATTACCTCTATAGAAAGATGATTGCTAGTTTTCTTAGGGGAAAAAATCTGATCAATAGCTTTGAGTAGTGTTACCACCGATTGTTAGATTTGAATATGATCTCTATAATTTTGCAAGTATGTTTCTGATAGCTAGCATCTAGTAGCCTAGTGATCATTAGTTTTTTACGTCTTTTACTATTTTATACATCAACTTTTAATTAAAATAAAGTTTGATCAATACATTATTCGAAAACATGTTCATGAATTTACATAAACTATGTTATCAAAGTAGAACTCTTTTAGGAAATACCAAAATGTTTTAGAATACGATGAATAATCTTTAATATGATGATAATTTTTTCAATACACACTAATGTTGTTTGTAATTGAAATTGAACATTTTCTAATATATAGTGATTTTTGAAAATAGGTTCACAACTTCAGAAAATATTCACCTATTTAAACAATATGTTCACAAGTTTCAAAAAAAATATTCAGGAGTTGATTTTTTTATTTTTTATAAAGATTCGGGAATTTAAAAAAAGGAAAGGAGAAGAAGAAAAAACAAAATTAATTGAAATAATAAAAACCCATAAAAATAAATAGGGAAAATATATACTAAAATAATAGAATAAAAAATCGTCTGCAATCATCCCAAAGCCGCAAAGGTTCATAATATCGGAACATCAAACCCCATATTACTCCCAAGAATCTCTGACCGCTTCCCGAAAAATCACTCACTAACAGCACAAACGGGATGATCCGTTGTGATCAAACAGTGAGCGATTGCTATAAGCGCCTCCCGGGGTCTTTGTTGTTTTATTAGTGTCATGCAAGTCAATGGTAGACTTGCAGTTGGGTCAAAGATATAGGGCCCGGTTGCGAGTAAAGGAAGGGCTTGCAACTGGAGAAAAATCAAGGACCCAATTGCATGTGTGTGGTGAATTTTCAACTAGAAGGGAAAATGATTAGCATAATTACAAGTGGATGCATGACCTGGAACTACACCAAAATCAATGGCCTAGTTGCGAGTCAATGGTTGCCTTGACCGCGACCACGAATGGTGACTTACAACTAGGTTGAATAAAAAACGTTAAATTTCATGTTGATGAGTGCTTGAATTTTGGTTGAAAAAGGAACTCAATTTCAAGTCGACTAGTAAAAAAATAGAATCCAGTTGCAAGTCGGTGGTGGAGTTGCAAAATAGGGAGAAAGATGGAATTAGTTGCATGTCGATGGTTGACTTGCAACTGGGCGGCAAAAACGGGCTCAGTTGCAAGTCGATGGTGGACTTGCAACTAGGGTTGCAAAAAAAGTCGGCGGTGGGAGTTACACCTAGTACAAGGAAAAAATCGGGGCTAGTTACAAGTCGATGGTGCACTTGCAACTTGGCCGGAAAAAAAATCCAAGTCGAGTTGCGAGTCAGTGGTGGACTGATGGCACCGGATAGTGTTCCTCATTGGCTACCCCAAGTGGAAGGTTGAGAAGTAGTCAATAGCAAATTTTCCTCAGTGAAGATACCAAGATTTATGTATCCAGTAGGACTCCAAGTTCTGCAAGAAGGTGGCAAGAAAATAATGGTGCCGTTTACAACCTAAAGGTTGCTTACTTGACCTGGAACTGCACACAACAACAAATAACTTTGCTCCCAACGAGTTCAGAGAGGTTGTCAATCTCTCTAGTCTTGTTGTTTACAAAGGATCAAAACACAAGCAAGAATAGTAATGGTGATTGCAACTGAAAGGAAATAAAAGCAGTAAATTGTAGCGGTGTAAACTATGATGAAAATATGGAACGGGGTCCCATGATCTTCACTAGTGATGTCCCTCTCCCAAAAGACGATAAATAACTATGCTGGGTGAACAAATTACAACTGGGCAATTGACAAATTTATAAACGCATCGCAATGCTAATTATGCTACAAAAAACTAGAGGCTCAATCGTATGGGTAGTACGCCAAGACAAGCAGACCGTTTATTCATCAGCATCTACTCACTAATCATCCACCTTGAGATATCTATTCAGAACATCTCGTTGGTATTAAGTTGTGAACCCCAACCAAACTATAGGATCAAAGCAACAGACAACTGCATTAACACACTTTGCGTAAGGTAAATAATCCTTGCAACCGTAGTTACAAGAACCATTGTTTTCTCCTTGGTGGCAACAACACATCCCATAGTCTCATGTTTATGTCACTCAAGCTAGACATCGGGGGACATGAACCCACAAACAAGCATAACACTCCCTCTTAGAGTTACTAACTTACTATCTACTACTTGACCAAAGCAATAAAAAGCAACGAAGAACATCAAGAATACTCAAGAACTAAAACATAAAAGGTAAACCAAATATATTACTCATCATGATCTGAATATAATCTCATAATCCATCGGATCCTAGCAAACACAACATAGCAACACAGAAACTAATACATAGGTGCCTTGATCATGTAAGACAGCTCACAAGGGCAAGAACCGAGGCACAAGATTGGAGAGAAAATATCACATAGCTACTAGTCATGGACCCATGGTCCAAGGTGGACTACTCACGGCACATCCGGGAAGCGCTCGTGGTGGTGGAGAAGCTCCCAGAGATCACTCCTCCCTCCGACAGGGTGCTGGGACAGGGTCTTCTGGCGATCCCGATCTCGAGATCGCGGCGGCGGCTGAACAGTGGTGAAAATTGCGCAACGGATGTCTCTCGAGGATTTCCGGGACGAGAGGTAAATATAGGCCTAAGGGGGGCACTGGGGCAGGTCCCACCCCCACCAGGCGGGTCCCTAGCGTGGCCTTTTCCCTGGCCGCGCCAGCTGACCGCCTGGGATGGGGTGGCCCCCTCCGGCTGCCCTTCGGGCTTGTGGAGTATTATTTTGCACTGATTTTTTATATAATTTTCCCAAATTTTCTGAGCACTTTAAATATTGGTAAATACCTGTAATGCACGGACAACGGCAGACAAAGACTGACACTGGGGCACTGAGTTAGTAGGTTAATCCAAATATGTTGAAAAAAGGTATGAAAGTGTAGCAAAACATATAGCAAAGTCACCCATATAAGCATGAAACAAGCAGAAATTATAGATATGTTTGGGACGTATCATAGACTTGCAACTTTGGTGAAAAAAATAGTTGATGGTGGGATTTGCAACTCGTGTAGGAAAAAAAGTTTGAGGCCAATTGGAAGTCGCTGTTGCACTTGCAATTTGCACGAGAAAAAAGGTCGATCCCAATTGCGACTCGGTGATAAGCAACATCTAGGTTGTAAACGGTGCCATTGTTTTCTTACCATCTTCTTGCAGAACTTGGAGTCCTACTGTAGACATAAACCTTGGTATCTTCACTGAGGAAAATTTGTTGTTCTCTACTTCTCAACCATCCACTTTGGGTAGCCAACGAGGAGTGCTATTCGGTGCCATCAAGCTAAATTCTGATGAACATGCCATTGAGTATAAGGCTCTGCATGAAGTCAAGAATAGATCAAAGTGGAGGCAACACAAATTCCTTGATGAATAGTTTAGGGTTCATGCGGAATACATGGAGGGCACTGAAAGGAGTGACAGAGTCACCTGAGGTAGTAAAGTATAGTTCAATGACATAGAAGCCCCCCTCCTAAGTTGAATTTTTTTTCCAAACCCTAGTTTCATGGCCTTTCAAGCTGAAAAATCAAAAGTTGGATCCATCATGAATAGGAAGCCCATTCTATTAGCATTCTCTAGGTACTAAAGGAATTTGTAGATAAGGACCTAAAAGGGCCCAAACCCCTCAAATACCTCAGAAAAGGAGGAAAGAGAAGAGGAAAATATAAAAGGGCATTCTTGTATTAACTACATTCTCTATACTAAGAGAGGGGTTTTGTATCATTGAACTATTTCCCTTTTTTCACCAGTAGGTCTACTGGTGATTTATTTAGCAACTTTTTACTGTATTCTAAATCTTAATCATAGTGATTCAATGCATTTTAATCCAATATCTCGGCGATTTGTCAATGCATATTTGACACAATTATTTGCTATTTATTTCCGTATTATCGCTATAACTCACTAGCCCTACTGTTTCCAGTCAATTTGTTATTACCTTATTACTTATGCATGGAGCCCTTGAGTCGGCTTGCTAGCTCGTCAAGCCGACTTGTTAGCTTCATCGAGCCGGCTTGCTAGCTCCATTTGGCTGGCTCGCTGAACTTTATGAGCTTGGACGAAAGTCTTGCGCTCATCCGGTTGAACCTTGCTTTGGGTCAAGCCTCGAGATTCTTATCCACCCTTACACATAGATAAAAAATAAAAGTTTTTTTTATGCAAGCAAGAGCCAATCCCTATTTCCAAGTGGATTCAGTACTACATACGCAAATAACACTGACACCTCATCACTAACCGTCCACGACCACGCATCGGTGGTGATGTTTAGCATTGATCGGCTATTCGAAATGCATCAGTGATAAGGTTCTAGGGTCTCGGTTGTAGGTTCATCACTGAACAATCTAAAACTGGTCGGTTAGTGATCGTGTGTTTGATGACCAAAATGTATGGATTCTTCTCACTAAAATGATCATTAAACTTGACCAGCTTCTATTACACATTCAAACCTGACCTGTCGTCGATATGTGACGGCAGATGCCATGGGGATGGCTAAAGTGAGGGGAAGACACGAGGGAGAGAATGTCGATGGTGCCGGAATCGGGTTAGGCACAAGCACGGTGAAGACACCACGATGTACCCAGGTTCGGGGCTCTCCGGAGAGATAACACCCCTACTCCTGCTTGTCTTTTGTATATCAATGAAGGAGCTACAATAACTGCTCTTCTATCTTCTCAGGGGAAGGAGTACACCGCCGCCGTGGGCAAGGTCCTCTCCTGCTTCCCTGAGGAGTGACTACGGGCAGTAAATGAACTGAAAGGGGAATGAGTTAATGAGATCTCAGGTGTAGCGTCCCTCGCGCAGGAGGGGGTACCCTGGCTCTTATAGTGTGAGTCCAGGGTACTATGGTAACTTCATCGCCGAATGGACCCATCCGTCATCCTCTAATCGGCCTGGGCCCACCGACTGCTCCTCTCCGGGTGACCCGGAGCCTACGAGCGGCGGCCCATGCTGCTACCTCGTAGAACCTAGGAGTGAACAGTGGAGCTAGGGGGTGCGGTCTTGTCGGCCTGTCCGCGGAATCGGCGGGGAGGTCGACACCGTATCTCCAGCAAATCCTCGACATGACCTGGCCTTCCTGCCACCCAGATATCTCGGGATATGGTATTTATGACCTCGTAATCATACCCCCGACTGGGTGGTAGGTTGCTCCGATTGCGCCTGGGCCGACTGGTGGTTCCTGGTGGGGTCGATTGCTCTGGGCAATCGGCCTTCTAGGAATCGGCCTCGGTCCAGCTGCGGACCAATCGGATGATCATCTTTGGTGAAGGGTGGCCCGATTGTGCCTGGGCCGACTGCTGGCATTTGGTATGGTCGATTGCCTTGGAGCAATCGGCCGTACCTCTGCCCAGCTCGGCCCAGCTGCAGCCCAATTGGTCCATCCTTGTCTTGAAAGCTTGCTTCCGCTTGGGTTAGCCTACCCGGGTATCAATCCCCCGACAGTAGCCCCTAAAGCTGTAAAGGTCCCACGGTCGCTTGACCGCGGGGCCTTTGCAGTTTTTCAATCTCTGCCTTGATGTTCTCCGACTGCTGTGGCCTCTTCGAGTGCGTCATTCCGAGTTCGTCGGCCGAGTCGGAGATCACACTCGGTTGACCAAATTTCCGTCCGATTGGACGTGGTTCTCTCTTAATTCATGTCTTCACTTTTTTGAGAAAGATCTCTTTTGCCGATTTCCCTCCAACGGTTACTTACGATTCGCCCGCGACGTGATCCATGAGCTGGGACCCACGACCCGCGCGCGGCGTGACATAACTGCAGGGCCTGACCCCCACGTCGCACGCCTCTCTTCTTGCGCCGGGATCCTTTGCGTCGGTCTGCCGGTTGGCCTCCCTGTGCCCTAGGCCACACCGGGCCACACAGCCGCAGGGTCATCCCACTCCCCTCCCCCGCCGCCCATATAAGCCACCGGGGGGGGGGGGGGGCTTCGCCTCTTCCTTCTCCCAAACACCTCCTTCGACCCCCAGCCTTCTCTCCTCTGCGCCCTCGCCACTCCACGCGACTCTCCCCGCCGCCGGCGTCTGCATCTCGCGCTTGCTCCGGCCACGGGCTCGTGCTCTCCGCTGCTTCCGCCGCCACCGCAGCCACTCTTCTCCGCAGCTCTCGTGCTCCGCCTTCCTCTTTTCTCTCCTCCGCTCCTCGCCGGCGAAGACCATGGCGCCTCGACGAGATGTGTCGCAAGCGAGCCGCGGGTGCTGGAAGGGCTCTCAGGCCACCGCCGCCGCCGTCGAGTCTCTCGTCCGCGCCCGGAAGATGCCCACGGAAGTCGAATGGCGGATTCCCAACAAGGCCGAGGTCGTCCCCAGCGTGCGCACCGGCGAGAGGGTCGTGTTCCTCGCTCACTTCGAGCATGGATTCGGCCTTCCTGCTAGCGCCTTTTTCAGCGAATTCCTCGATTTCCACCGACTGCGGCCTCACCACCTCACAGCGAACTTTATCATGATCCTCTCCGGGTTCGTGACGCTCTGTGAAGGGTACCTCGGCTGCCGTCCAAGCATCGCCCTTTGGAAGCGCTTCTTCAACCTCCGAGCTCACAATGCTCGGACGGGTGATGTGGTGGCCTCCGCCATCGAAGGCGGCAAGCCAACGTACCCGACTGACATGACCGACTGCGGCAGTTGCCTTGTCGCAGCCGGCAAGTCGAAGTACACGAGCCCCGAGATCGTCCAATCCTGCAAGAATTGGCAGACCTCGTTTTTCTACGTCAAGTCCCCTGACCAAGGCCCCGACCTCCTCAATTTGCCCGAGTTCTCTCTCGCCCGGCCGATTGAGAAGCATGAGTGGTCGCTGAAGCACGGCGTCGGA
Source organism: Bromus sterilis (assembly GCA_950022295.1). Classification (NCBI taxonomy): domain Eukaryota; kingdom Viridiplantae; phylum Streptophyta; class Magnoliopsida; order Poales; family Poaceae; genus Bromus; species Bromus sterilis. The sequence goes on along the minus strand of OX465595.1, from coordinate 444,102,176 downwards.
GACTGTGATGTCGATGCCCAAGCTGCCAGGGTCACCCAGCTGGAGCAAGAAGGACTCCTCCCAACCGACTTGGTGGCTGCGTGGCTTCACGCTCGGATTCTTCCCCTGCAGCGCCGAGTGCACCGCCTCTGCGACGTGTCGGGACCTTGAGATCCCACTCGGCTCTGCACGTGGCGGGTGAAGACAGAAGACCTTTGCGCCCGAGTGAAGGCCATCACCTCTAGCGCCTTGCCTGATCCCTTCCGCTTCGGGCTTGATTATCTCATTCGCCAGCGAAAGCCGCCTGTGGTATGCTCCGATTACATGCTCTTCCGATTGCTTTCTTTTCCGATTGCCCTGATTTCTTATACCTCCTTCTCAGCACTTTATTCAGTCCGACCTCATGGAAGACGGCCAGGAAGCTGGCGTGTATGCCCCTGATCGCACGGAAGAGGACCCCACCGGTCTCGAGTATAACGGCGAGATTCCTTCCGCCGAGTCCAGTGGGGATGATGAAGACGATGACGAGTCTTCCGGAGAATCCTCCGACCCCATGGATACTGATGATGATGACGCCGAGCGCGCCAACCCTCCGAAGACCAACACTCGGCCTCTAGCTCAAGGGGGTACGCCTGACCCTTCCCTTGAGCAATTTTTGGCTGAATGGAGTGATGATGATAGTGTCTCAAAGGGTAATGGTTCCGATGCAGCTCCTCGAGCCAAGCCTCCAAAGGTGCCAGCCAAGCGCACATCGGTCGCCGGCTCCTCCTCTGGTGTGGCTTCTGGCCAAGTTGCCAAGGCCAAACCGACTGCCAGCAAGGGCAAACAAGTCCGAGAGACGACAACTCGGAGGCCGACCGTCCAGGCGCCGCTGAACGTCGCTCCACTTCGTTGCCGAATGCCCACTGGCGCACCCAGGACAATCGGGTATGCTTTTGTCTTCATGCCTCCTACTTCACTATCTTTGCTTCTACTGATTCTTCTCCCTTTCTTCTTTCAGGGAGCCGATTGGGCTTGATGACGTTGACACTGACATTCCCGTCCGTGCCAGACCCGTCATCTCGCCCGGTGCCTCTGCTGCTGCCGTCCACACGCGGGCGGCTCCCGCTCATCGCTCCTCCAAGGACGCCGAGCGTGCTGCCAAGAAGGCCCGTCTTGCGGCGACTTCGAAGACCTCTTCTTCCATCCTTGCCTCCCCAACTCTCAAGGACGCAGCGGATCGGGTGGCTCCTGGTGGTGGAGGAACGCAACCGGTTGACCCGATTGCCCCGTCTCCGCCGCGCCGCTCCAACCCAGCTTCGCCTGCCGCAACTTCCCCTGTTGCAATGACCGCACCTGATACGCCGATGGTGACGACCCCATCGCCGATTTTGGTGTCGGCACCGCCGGTTGCCTCCACAGTTCCGCCTGCTGTACTATCTGACCCACCGACTGCGACGATTTCGCCGCCAGTCGTCGCTACCACTTCTGCTCCGACTCGCCCGGTTGCGCCGCCGCCGCAATCGGGTGAGTCCGATCCTTCACCAACATCCGTGCCGCCAGTCCTCACCACTACAGCTTTCACCATCATTCCCACTTCAGTTCCACCGCCGATTTCTTCTCCCTCAGAGATTCTTATGTGCTCGGTGGATCAATTCCGAGCCGAGTATTCTCGCGCCCGTCATGTCCGCGCTGAGCCTGATGCTTCGCATCTTCCTCGGGATCCCGTGACGAGCGCTCTGAGCCGGGTGAACGAATTCGCCGAAACCCTTGCTCGGGACCTTCAACAGCTGACCTCTCACCATACGGTAAACTCCTTAACTTTTCCTTCTGTGCCTCTGTCTTACCTCGGCAATTTTTCTTCCGGTGGGTGTAGTCCCCGAGATTCGGGCCGATTGGTTACAATCGGTTCGGATCTTTAGCATTTTTTGCTTTATCGTTTGCCTTCCTCAATCGGTAGACTTTCTTCCGGTGGGTGCGCGCAAGCGCACCCACTGGGTGTAGTCTCCGAGATTCGGGCCGATTGGTTACAATCGGTTCGGATCTTTAGCATTTTCTGCTTTATCGTTTTCCTTCCTCAATCGGTAGACTTTCTTCCGGTGGGTGCGCGCAAGCGCACCCACTGGGTGTAGTCCCCGAGATTCGGGCCGATTGGTCACAATTGGTTCGGATCTTTAGCATTTTTTTCTTTATCATTTGCCTTCCTCAATCGGTAGACTTTCTTCCGGTGGGTGCGCGCAAGCGCACCCACTGGGTGTAGTCCCCGAGATTCGGGCCGATTGGTCACAATCGGTTCGGATCTTTTTCACTGTTGCTTTATGTCTGACTCCGTCTTGCTTTTCTTCTCAGGATGTCATGGAAGAGAAAAGAGGTGTCATCGAAAAACTCCTGGAAGCTTATACTGCCAGCCTTCGAACCCTCGCCCAGGCCCAGCTGCAGGTTAATAACCAATCGGCTGAAATCACTAAACTAAGAGGTATCCTCTATCTCACCGCTGTCTTTTCTTCATTTGACAACTGCTCTGGTACTGAAATCTTCGCGCTCTCTTGTAGCTTCTATTCCTATGGTAAATGATCTTCAAGGCCGAATTGCAGAATTGGCTACAGAACTTAGCCAACAAGGTCCAGCTCTTGACAAAGCCACTGGAGAAGTAACTCGGCTGCAGGGGGTAGAGAGGGATTTGACTCGGACTCTTCAAGGCCTCCAATCTGAAATGGCTGCTCTTGAGACGAAACATCTGGCCGACATCGCCGCAGTGACAGCTACTGGTGATGGACTTCTTGCTGAACGGGATGCTGCCGTCGCCGCCCGAGTTGCTCTGCAAACTGAAAGGGATGAAGCAATTTCTGCCCGAGACTCCATTCGCCGAGATCATGACGAGCTCGTCGCCAAGTTCGAAGAACTGGAGAAGCGCAGCTATGAGGAGACCACCCGAATGCGCCGCCGAGCCAAGGGCTTCTGCGATACATTGACCGAAATGGACCTCCTCCTTGGCCGTGAGTCTTCATTTTTGCCGAGTGCACTTTCCGGTTGCTCTCTTCTCTTATCTTATTACTTATGCTCTTCCTTCTTGATGCAGAAGCTTGGCCCGAATCTGAAGCGGCTGCTTATGCAGCTGTCGCCAAGTCCCGAGAGGATACCATCGCCGCTGGAGGGACCTGTGACCGTGCAGATAACGTCTGGACCCGGCATGAATATCTGATCGGCACCCAAGCTCGCATTCCTATTATCCAGGGAATTGCCCTATCCTTCAAGCTCGGAATTCTAAAGATTGCTGAAGCACTGTGGTCGCCGACTGAGCTCAAGGCCGGACTCCAGAAGATGAAGAATGCTGCCGACTCCTCCGCCGAAACCCGTAAGGCAGACACTCAGGATGAAGAGGATTCTGACCAAGGGGACACTCCGAATGCCACCACTGAGCAGACTCGGACTCTCCTTAAGGCTATCCCGCGTCGGATCGACGTTCTGCTGAATTCTGCCGGAAGGACTGGTGCGGAGACCGCTCTTCAGACTGTGCTGTCTTGGTACCCTCAAGTGAAGCTCTCCCGATTGTACAGCCTTCGAGACAACGCCTCTGACCTTCTTGAGAAAACCTACGTCGAAGTCAATCGGCTAGCCAGCACGATGGTGAATTGGTTTTCTCCCTACGAGTATACTCCGTATCTCGACCAGGGAGGGAAACCGCTCCCTGCCTCTACCATCTCTAGCCTGGCCGAGGAGATCTCCGATAGTGGCTCATCCCAGACGTCTCCGAAGTCTAAACAGACTGGTGCTGCGACTTCTGAAGCTCAATCGGACCCGTCTGCTCCACCTTCTAGCTCAGTGCCTCCGACTGCTTAAGCTATGTTATCTTTAATTTGTATTCCGACTGTCCGCTTGTAAGACATATTTTTAATTCTGTCGACACCCACTGGGTGTGACTTGGATGTAATGACATTATTCGGCCTTGGGCCTGTTACTTTTGATGCAATCCGATTGCTTGTTTGTCACTTTTGCATGTGCGATCGACTTTGCGTTTTTGCCGGTTTCCTTTATCGGCTACACTTGGGGATGTCTGCTGTGTCGACCTTGCTGCCGTCATGCGGTCTGCAATCGGATCAACAGTAGACATCCGGCCAAGGTTTGATAAGTTTTCATTTTTTACACGACAAGATTTTTACCGCAAAGGATTCTGCAATAGCAAGCGCCGATTGCTCGCTACAAGATCCGATGTCCTGATTTGCGGCGCAATCGGTGACTCCGTCCTGTTGACTGCCCTTGGTGGCCTCTTTCAAATTGTTTCCCGGGAATTTGTACTACCGACTGCCTCAATCGCCACCCTCCTCAATGCCACAACCCTTTTAGTGATTTGCGCTCGAGCTAAGTGTTCGATTGAAGGCCAGCCTGCAGTCCCCGTGCCTCGATGGCTTATTTACTTGACCTCGCGGTCGGCCAGTCCCCGAGTGTGCTATACACATCTCGGGTATGACTGAGCGTTGCCGATTGAGGCTAGCTCTTCGAATGGAATTATACAAAAGTACTCGAATGCTCATTTTCAGAGACATGATAACTTTTATTGATTTTCGCCGAATGGCTTACATAAATTTCGGTTGCTCAACTATAGAACGGACACAACAACTCGGCGTTCCACGGCCGCTCCGTCTCTACTCCTGACGTGTCCTTGTGCCGAGTGCCCTTGGTGCAGTCGATCAGATAATAGGAGTTGTTCTTGAGTGCTCTGCTGACAACAAATGGCCCTTCCCAAGGTGAGGATAGCTTGTGCTGCCCCTCTGACTTCTGGATTCGGCGTAGCACCATGTCTCCCTCTCGGAAAGCGAGAGGACGAATCTTCTTGCTGTGGTAGTGCCGCAACTTCTGCTGATAGACTGCTGACCTAGACAAGGCCAACAGACAAGCTTCTTCTTTGAGGTCGATGCCGTCTTCTCTTGCCAATCTTGCTTCTTCTTCTGTGTACAGGGCGTGCCGAGGTGAATCAAACTCGATGTCGGAAGGGATGACTGCTTCTGAGCCATACACCAGGAAGAAAGGAGTGAATCCAGTCGACCTATTTGGAGTAGTCCTCAAGCTGAACAGTACTGCCGGAAGTTCGTCAATCCATGCTCCGGGTGCCCTCTCAAGTGGCTCTACCAATCTGGGCCTGATACCCGATAGGATTAGTCCATTTGCCCTTTCGACTTGACCATTGGACTGTGGGTGTGCCACGGATGCCAGATCGAGCCGAATGCCTTGCTGACATGCATATCGGGCCAGCGCCCCCTTTGCAAAGTTTGTGCCGTTGTCGGTGATGATGCTGTTAGGTACACCGTATCTGCATACGATGTCGGCCACAAATCGAACCGCAGTCGGCCCATCCAACTTTTTGATTGGCCTTGCTTCAATCCACTTGGTGAACTTGTCGACTACCACTAGGAGATGTGTCATGCCACTCCGAGCTCTCTTGAATGGTCCGACCATATCCAAACCCCAAACTGCAAACGTCCAAGCTATTGGGATGGTCTTCAGTGCCGATGCTGGCTGATGACTCTTTGCCTTGAATCGCTGACAACCCTTGCGGTGCTTCACCAGATTCTCAGCCGCTGCAAGTGCAGTTGGCCAGTAGAAACCATGTCGGAAAGCTTTGTTGGCGACTGCCTTTGCTGACGCGTGATGACCACATTCACCTTGATGGATGTCTCTGAGCAGCTCCAAGCCTCTGTCCTCTTCAACACACCTCTGGAGGATACCGGTTGCACTCTTGCGCATCAGCTCATTGTTGATTATTGTATATGCCCAAGATCGGCGGCTGATCTGTCTGGATTCTGCTAAATCTGGTGTGAGGATCCCATCTGCTAAGAAATCTCTGATCGGTTGTGCCCATGACGGCGCACTGACGACCACCATTACAGCCGCATGTTGAGGTGGGACTTCCTCTTGGATCTCGGCCTCTTGAACACTGGCCTCCTCGATCTCGGCCACTTGGACGTCTGTCATTTCTATCTCTACTTCTGAACTGCCGACTGCGGCGCCTGGCACGCATTCGGCAGCTTGATACCATGCACCAGGGCTTCGTACTCGGCGACATTGTTTGATGTTGCGAAGTGAATCTGAAGCACATACTGCAACTGATCTCCTCTTGGGGAAGTGAGTACCACCCCATCCCCTAGGCCATTCTTCATCTTGGATCCATCAAAATGCATTCGCCAGCAATCCGACATTGGGAGCTGCGGCATGTACTGAGTTTCAGCCCAGTCCACCAGGAAATCGGCCAATGCTTGCGACTTGATTGCAGTCCTAGGTTCATACTGGATGCCGTGACTGGCGACTTCAATTGCCCATTTTGCCACTCTTCCGGTTGCATCTCTGTTTCCCATGATGTCGGCTAATGGAGCCAAGCTGACAACTGTGATCAGGTGAGCTTGAAAGTACGGCTTCAATCTCTTGGCTGCCATGTACACTCCATAGCACATCTTCTGATAGTGAGGGTAGTTCTGCTTGGATGCCGAGAGCACTTTGCTGATGTAGTACACTGGACGCTGGATTTGCTGTGCCTTGTCCTTCTCGGGCCGCTCCACCACCATGACTGCACTGATCACCCGATTGGTTGCCGCAATGTACAACATCATTGGCTCCTTCTCAATCGGGTCAGCCAGGATTGGTGCCGTGGAGAGCATGCGCTTGAGTTCTCGGAATGCTTCGTTTGCTTGAGGGGTCCACGTGAAATTCTCGGTCTTCTTCATTAACTGGTACAATGGGATTGCCTTTTCACCCAGCCGACTGAGGAATCGGCTGAGAGACGCGAGGCAACCGGTGAATTTCTGCACCTGCTTCATGGTCTTGGGCTTCTCCATGCGCTCTATTGCGGTTATCTTTTCGGGGTTGCATTCAATTCCTCTCTCGGAAACGAGAAACCCCAAAAGCTTGCCAGCTTGGACTCCAAACACACACTTCTCCGGGTTGAGCTTGATCTGATAAGTTCTCAAATTCGCGAATGTTTCTCTGAGATCATCTAGCAATGTGATCCCCTTTGCCGACTTCACCACCAAATCGTCCACATACACATGGAGATTCCTGCCGAGCTGAGAATGTGTGCACCTCTGAATTGTGCGCTGATAAGTGGCTCCTCCATTCTTCAGACCAAAAGGCATGGTGATATAACAATAGGCCCCAAAGGGGGTTATGAATGCAGTTTTGATCTGATCTTCCACAGCCAACTTGATCTGGTGATATCCAGCAGTAGCATCCAGAAAAGACAACAGCTCGCAGCCGGCCGTAGAATCAATCACTTGATCAATACGGGGCAGAGCAAACGGATCTTTCGGGCATGCCTTGTTCAGGCAAGTATAATCTATACACATACGCCAAGTCTTGTTCTTCTTCATGACGAGGACTGGATTCGCCAGCCACTCGGGGTAAAACACCTCCATGATGAAACCTGCGGCTTGCAGCTTCGCAATCTCTTCGCCGATTGCCCTTCTCTTGTCCTCAGAAAAACGTCTCAGGGGTTGCTTGACCGGCTTCGAGCCTGGCCGAATGTGCAGCTTGTGCTCGGCGAGTTCTCTCGGAACACCAGGCATGTCTTGTGGAGACCATGCAAAGATGTCCCGATTCTCACGGAGAAACTCGACGAGCTCGCTTTCCTATTTATCGCTAAGTCCAGCTCCGACTACAACGAACTTGGTTGAGTCGGAGGGATCTAGAGCGATCTTCTTGCTGTCCTTGGCCGACTGAAAAGACGACTCCTCATCTACTCTCTTTGTTGGGCCAACCGGAAGTGGATTCTTGCTTTGTGCCTGCGCCATTGCAATGACTTTGCCGAGTTGGCGCTTCTCCGTCTCCACCACTAGAGATTCAGCCAAACTGCTGCCAGCGGATGTGCACTCGAGGGACTTCCTGAAGTCTCCGGTGACTGTGATGACGCCGTTTGGCCCCGCGATCTTCATCTTCAGGTATGTCTGTTGTGCATTGATCATGAACTTGGCAAATGCTGGTAACCCCAATAGAGCATGGTAAGGACTGCTGAGGTCGGCCACCTCAAACCAAATCGGCTCTCTCCTGAAATTTTCTTCAGTGCCAAATATGACATCCAGCCAAATGCGACCCATGGGGGTGCAAGACAATCCAGGAACAATCCCATGGAATGTCGTCCGACTGCGCTCCAGGTCCCGCTCTGTGAGCCCTAGCTTGAGCATTGTATCTCTGTACAGAATGTTGATTGTGCTTCCTCCATCAACTAGCACTCGAGAAAACTTGCATGAAAATCTTGGTCCTGCAACCAGAGCGTCCACCACCGGCGGATAATTGCCTGGATTCGGAAAAATGGTGGGATAATCTTCTCTGTCCCAGGATATCGGACACTCGGACCAGTGCATGAATTGGGGAATCGGCGGCATAGTGGCATTAAATTCTTGGGCTCGGGCCCTCCGACTGCCCTTGTCTGTGGACTCGCTGGTAAAAATCATGTAAGCCGCATCCTGCTGCGGGTACTGGTTCTGCTGCTGAGGTGGTCCTCTGTTCTGGGGTGGTGGTGGTGGTGGTGGTGGTAAAGCTTCTCCCTTTGCAATCCTTCTCACGAAGTCACACTGCCGAGTGGTGTGCGCAGACGGCCTCCCAGGCATGCTGTGCAACTTGCATGGTGCGTCCAACATATCCTCGAACGTGTACTTGGGCTTCATCTGCCCTGGGGGTCTCACATTTGGCCTCATTTTCCGACTGCCTCCTGCAGCCGCTGGATCTTCCTCATTTTGAACAGCGGCCACCTGCCGACTTCCATAATGAGTATCAGGCTGTTCGTCCTTGCGCTTGTCGTTGTTCTGCTGGTTGTTGTTGTTGTTGTTGCGATTGTTCTCTCTTCTCTCCTTCCGACTGAGGCCCTGGTTCCCTGTGTCCGACTGCGGAGCCCCTGGTGATTGGATCACACCTCCAACTCCGAGTTGGATAGGGCGCATCGCAGAATCGGACATAGCGAACGCATTTGCCACCTTCATGAGCTCAGCGAGCGACATGAAGTCTTTGCGGAGCATCTTGTGCTTCAACATTGAATCAGCCAGGCATCCATCAGTAAAATACTGAATGGCCTGGATCTCATGGACTCCTTCGCATGAATTCTTCAGCTTGATCCACCGAGATAGGTAATCTCGGAGGGGCTCGTCCTTGCCTTGCACACACAAAGCTAACTGCCGCGGGAGGTTGGGCCTCTCATACGTGCTTGTGAAGTTGTGGATGAATGTGGTCGTGAAATCCTCCCAGCAATTCACACTGTCCTTGGGCAAACTGTTCAACCACGTCCGCGCTGAGCCCTGCAGCATGAGAGGTGCATAGCGGACTGCTACCCGCCGATTGCCTCCTGCAATGCGGACTGCCGTCATGTAATCGGACAGCCAATCTTCCGGTTTCACCGAGCCATTGTACTTGGGAGTGTCTCTCGGCAACGTGAAGCCTTTGGGGAATCTCTCCGTCCTAATGCGGTGACCAAAGCATGATGGGCCAGCTTCTCCTTCTTCATCCTCCTGAGCCTCCTTCTCCAGGAGCTCAATGCGATGCCTTGCGTCGTTCTGGCCGATTTGGCGAGGGCCAAGTCGAGTGCTGATTGCTGGTCTTGGTGCCGATTGCTGCGGCATGTCATGGTGCCTGCTGCTAACAGCTGGCTCTTCCATTCTTCTGCTTGCTGCTGGGGGTGGCCGATTACTTCTGACCTTGCTGTTGTGCCGATATGGTGCAGGTTGATGCCTGTTCTGGCGCGATGCATTCGGTCGCTGGCTAGCTCCCGCATTCGGCCTCACAGTTCCTCTCGATGCCTCCGGCTCAGCATTTTGATTGCCCATTGCTACAAGCCTCTGCTCTTTTGCGGCCGCTATCAGCTCACGCATTCGGCGCGACTATTCGCGCCGCTCATCTCCTTCCAATTCTTCCAGCTCGAGCGCTATCTGCTCGGCTGCTCTCAAGTTCTTGTCTGGTGTGCTATATGCTGGCCTCTGGATGAATGCCGACTGCGCTGGTTGCTCCGGTTGCACCGGCCTTCTCGGACGCTCCGGCTGCTCAGCTCCTGATAGCTGCTGGTTGACTGCTCTTTCTCGGCTTCTCAGGTCTTCCAGGACTGCGGGCTCAATCGGCCGGCGCGGTCCTGCATGTGCTGCATTGTACTCCCTTGTGATGGCTTCCAGACGACGCTCTTTTGCCAGCACTTGCTCAGCCCTGCGAGCCAGAGCGAGCCGTGCTGTTTCCAGCTCGGTGTGCACCTGCTCCGGATCACCATTCCTGTTCACGGATGTGTATAACACATCCCGCAATGCACTGGTGCCGATTCGCTCTGCCGCATCAGCTACTTCCTTGGCCTTCCTTGCTGCGCTTGCCGGATCACGGTTGGTCGACGAGGATGCTCCCGCCATCATGACAGCGGCGTGCAGTCGGCCCTCCTCTCGGCCAGGCGCTGCGACACAGCCCCTGGTCGAGAGCGGATCTGTAGCACACGAGAAGATGCGGATGTCTCTGGGATACGCCTCAGGGAAGCTACCAATGAAGAGGCGATGACTTCCCACTTGCAGCGACACTCCGGGCGGCAAGGGTGCTCCAGCCATGTACCGCGCCGAGTAGTCCACTACATAATCGATTGCCCCACGCCTTAGAATAAGGCCGGAGGCGTGGCTACCGCCTGATGCAGAGGAAAATCCCGTCCGGATCTTGACTCCAGTCGACGCCTCGGTCTGCCCCACGGGGGGCGCCAACTGTTGTCGATATGTGACGGCAGATGCCATGGGGATGGCTAAAGTGAGGGGAAGACACGAGGGAGAGAATGTCGATGGTGCCGGAATCGGGTTAGGCACAAGCACGGTGAAGACACCACGATGTACCCAGGTTCGGGGCTCTCCGGAGAGATAACACCCCTACTCCTGCTTGTCTCTTGTATATCAATGAAGGAACTACAATAACTGCTCTTCTATCTTCTCAGGGGAAGGAGTACACCGCCGCCGTGGGCAAGGTCCTCTCCTGCTTCCCTGAGGAGTGACTACGGGCAGTAAATGAACTGAAAGGGGAATGAGTTAATGAGATCTCAGGTGTAGCGTCCCTCGCGCAGGAGGGGGTACCCTGGCTCTTATAGTGTGAGTCCAGGGTACTATGGTAACTTCATCGCCGAATGGACCCATCCGTCATCCTCTAATCGGCTTGGGCCCACCGACTGCTCCTCTCCGGGTGACCCGGAGCCTACGAGCGGCGGCCCATGCTGCTACCTCGTAGAACCTAGGAGTGAATAGTGGAGCTAGGGGGTGCGGTCTTGTCGGCCTGTCCGCGGAATCGGCGGGGAGGTCGACACCGTATCTCCAGCAAATCCTCGACATGACCTGGCCTTCCTGCCACCCAGATATCTCGGGATATGGTATTTATGACCTCGTAATCATACCCCCGACTGGGTGGTAGGTTGCTCCGATTGCGCCTGGGCCGACTGGTGGTTCCTGGTGGGGTCGATTGCTCTGGGCAATCGGCCTTCTAGGAATCGGCCTCGGTCCAGCTGCGGACCAATCGGATGATCATCTTTGGTGAAGGGTGGCCCGATTGCGCCTGGGCCGACTGCTGGCATTTGGTATGGTCGATTGCCTTGGAGCAATCGGTCGTACCTCTGCCCAGCTCGGCCCAGCTGCAGCCCAATTGGTCCATCCTTGTCTTGAAAGCTTGCTTCCGCTTGGGTTAGCCTACCCGGGTATCAATCCCCCGACATGACCCTTATAATTTCATTTAGATCCTTATTGTTGTCTACGAGACCAATTATAAGCCAATCCCATTGCATGTGCCCATTCGAAACTCTTAGGGTTTCCATCAAGTACACTCCAATTAGTTTCCCACTGTGTCTAGTCGCACGCTATCACTTTTATCCCTCCCTCCCTTAAGCCTCACTCAAACCCCCACCTTCATCATGTAATTTCTCTGTGTAGATAATGCCCTGCAGCCACCTGGCTCAACCACACTGTCCCAAGGTAGCCACTCGAACATAGTACCGATACCACAGTGGTGCTTTCCCGTATGACCACTATCACCATACAGTGGGACGCCGGGTCTCCTGCGTCGATGTGTGGGGCCATAGACCTGGTCGTGGTGGTGTCGGGTTGATCTAGACCATGGTCGATGTACTCTATTGTGGGATCTCCCATGTCTCCATTCTTGGTCGTAGACCTGACATTTACTGCCATGTTGTTTGGTCACAATGCATGCCACAACGATGATGACGAAGGGGTGACCCCACGACTCTTACAGATGAGGGTACCTGGTGCGTATCAAGCTAGAGGGCCTGCTGGAAGCCTCGACCGGCCCACACCTGGCCCACTCGAGGAAACCGCCATAATGAGTCCTCGACGATCATGGAAATCGCGACTTGGTGTCCAAGACTGAAGATTAGATTAGGAAACCCTCTCTGTAAACCTAGACGGACTCCTTGCAACCCAACCTAATATATAAAGGCTGGGAGAGGGGACGTCTAGGGCATCGAATATTCTAGCAAACAACATCGGTCCTGAGCGATCTCGCCTTGACCTCCACTGTAATAGCCTCCATCATAATACAATCGAGCAGGAAGTACTTTCTCATGTTAGCCGACGAGTATCGCCAACCTACACATCTCCTCAACGATCTAACCCAGGGTTCCTAACCATGGGATTTTCCGAGGTCAATCCTCGTCAGATGAGCTCCATTACTAGTAATAGTGTTGCAAATTTACTTAATACTAGAAGAATACCCCGCGTGTTACAACGAAAATCTCTATAAGAACTCTACTATGTAAATTGATAGGGTATAAGATGCATGTAAATGGAACTGGATGGCATGAACAAATGATTGGCTACAATAGTGAATGATGTGAATAGCTTGCATGTTGAGATAAATACCACAAATTCATGTTTGTGGGGTTTTGTTAGTGGATGACATTGATAAATGATTGGCTACAATAGTGGGTGATGTGGATAGCTTGCATATTGAGATAGACACCATAAATGCATCTTAGTGGGGTTTTGCTTTATAAGAGATATAGATAGATATGCATGTCATGGATGGTTCAATTACAATTGTGGTAGAGCCTTACAGTTTAATTCGTTGCTTGTAATGTTAGTGTGCCAAAAATTGCATTACAATTATGCGATGTCATGTATTATGTATCCTAATATGTGATTATGTATCTATGAATAAGTTTCCCTTTTATCTTATTCCATCTAATATATTCTAAACGAAACGCCGTCATTTTTCATACCTAAAAAATCGATAAAAAACCAGTACACATTTGACTGAAGCAAAGTACACAATGTTGGTAGTAAACAAGAGAGTTTTTTAGTGATGGGGACAAATGCTACCATCCATGTTTTAGTGATCTTAACTTGGAAAGTGTTCCAGTTGCCTATGGACAAATGATGAAACCTCGGATCTATCTATCAAATTAAATGTATGTCGCCTTTGGATGCAAATAATGCGGAATAACTCCTACTCCTTCAGTTAAGCATCAAAGGTAGACATATAGTTTGTTTATGTTTATAAAGTCCATTATGTTTTTTGAGGTCATCATATATTATGTATCTATTATTGAACATTCCCTTCCATTGTCTACGTTTATTTGGATCGTAACTTTTTATATGTTAAACATTCAGTCATTAAAATTTACGATAACCAAAAATGATGAAGTATGATTGGCGATAACGGGATGCGAATTCTGTTTAATCGGTAGTAAAAATACTACCATCAGTGACTAAAATTGCTGCTACCAATTAATGATAAATATGGTACGTAACAATTTTTATCATGTTTTTTGTTGCAACGGTGCGAAAACTTAAGAAAAACGAACATAATATTTTTTTGCTGCATTAAAGCTGCAACCGGTATTCCACAAAGTTGCATCCACCCATGAGTTTTTTTTAACGAATGGGTACGAAACAATCCAGGTCGCCTGATCGCCTCGATAGGACGGTTGCGCGGTCACAGACCAAAACTGAGCCAGTCGACCGGCGCCTAGTGTCCGCCTTCCCCTGAACCATCTTTTATATGGCAAGAGAGACTTGTTGAAGATGCTCTAATTCCTCACTTTAACCAAACGGATGTGGATCACGGGCCTTTTCAGCCAACTGCAAGGCAAGGAGAGGACGATGCATTGCGAAGAAAAGAAAAAGTCTATGGGGGACATGAATCCACCCACCCAACAAGACACAGTTTCTAAAACAACACAAGATTACCGTTCAAAAACCAACAACAACGAAAGATTACAGCCCACACAGCAGGGGGCGCGCTTGCCAGCCTTGTCTAAAACTCTCACAAAACTTGTACTACACCCGGCTTCATCGGGAGAGAAGGAAAAATCAGCACATGATTGACTGAATAAGCAAGCGAAGCAGAGTTTGATGCATGATCCAGCTCCACAAGATGAATTATTGCCGATGCCGGAAAAAAAATTGGTTGCCTTCGGTTCCTGCAAATTGACAGAAATGGCGATTATTGGGATGCTCTGGAGTTGTACCAGAATGGTAAGATAGCTTTTGATTCAAGAGGCAACACATGAATAAAGATGATGCAGGCGATTGTAAAGCAATCACTGCCAAACATTGGTGGAGCAGCAAAAATGAGGTGGCTTTAGGGGCGCAGCCTTATGCATCGAGATCAGAACATCTGGGTATCTGATACTCGATACCTCTGTGGATGCAGTTCTATGGATATAATTTGCATGAGAAGCTTTAAACGATGCACAATGAACAGAAAGTATCACCTACTCTACTGCTTATGTGCCTACTGATGCACATGCTAGTGTTAACTGGTCAGAAAACTGAAAACATCAAGATGATTCAGAGTGCCTAATCAAGCTAGAAAAAAAAAAGCAAACTTATGTGGTTAAGCACATTTGAAACTCAGTTTTTTGTAGGTGACATGGTTTTTTAAAATCTAAAAAGTTTGTTTGCACATGTAGACTTAGGTCCCCAAGATCCCAACCAACAAGGAACCACTTTGCCGGCATCTGAAGCAAGCAAGCTTCGTTAAACCAATAAGGCTGAGTGGGTTATTGTCTAGCTGACAGCAGCACAGTGCATGGAAAAAAACATGACATATAGAGAACTTGTCATGTACTCATGTCCAATAAAACAAAAATATATGGACTATCATTGTGATAGTTGTATGAACGACTAACCACATTAAGATGAAGTTGAAAAATGTTACTACTAGAAAGATTGTGCTCTGGATTAGCAATTATGGCCTTGAGAATGAATTACTGTGATAATCATACTATTACCACCCCCAGAGATAGAATCTTCTTTCAATTATTACGCACCAGCTACAAAATTTACTTCCATTAAGGTGTTATTGAGAGTAGTGCTAATCAACTAGTACCGTTCAAGAAGTTTTCAGAATAATATTGCACACTGGCACAAGTATCCATTATTACATCTACATGCTAAAGGCCCATGAATCATGTCAAGCTAAAATGTTCTTAAAAGATAACAAAATATGGTACTCGGAGAGTATTGGTGGGTAATTGACTAGCTGACTACAGCTTTAATTAGCTGCATAAGTATTCAGGTTCCCAGTTCATGTGTTCATCCACATTGGATTCCCAGGGTCTTTTTCCATGAAATGGTATGGCACCTAGGCGTAACAACAATTAAATAGTACGTACGTACACCAAAAGTGCAATGCCAGGTAATGAGAACCCATGTGATTAGCCGGTCTCCTATGATGAAAAATCTCTCCCCAGAGAGGAGCAATCGACACCTGTTTGCCCATAAGCCTGCAAAGTTGAGCTAAATCTGCCTCTAAGGTCTCGACAATCGACACCCGTCGCTTGGAGCGATGCGAGATTCGTGTTTCCTGGGATTTGAACGGCGCGAGGCAGTGCCAAACAGATTGCGAGCATGCCGAAACGGCGAATCTAGTCTCAATTAATGGTAATAACAGAGCGAAAGATCGACAGATTTACCGCTGGAGATGGCGAAGGATCAGTTCTTCTCCTTCATGCCGGCCCGGAACCACAGCTGCATCGCCGCGGACGCCGTGAGCGAGCTCTCCGGCGTGGGGTGCGTGGCGGCGGCGGCGGCGTCCTCGTACAGGAACGGCGGGCTCGGGCCGTGCTCCAGGTGCTGGAGCTGCTGATGGTGGCTGGAGCTGGAGAAGTGCGGTGAGTTGGACTGAAGGGGCCCCCTGGCACCCAAGAAGCCGGACGACATGGAGAAGTCGAGAAGAGTCGGAGATGGAGCCGCCGCTAGCCCGTCCTGGACGAGCGAGAAGTGCGCGGCGGAGTTGCTGAAGGTGAAGGGCTGCGCCGGCACCATGCCGAGCGGCAGCGCATTGCTGAATCTGAAGCCGGCATACGTGGGCACCACCTGCGCCCCGCCTTTGCTGCCGGGGTGCGCGATCCCGACGCAGTTGGCGGCGACCGCGGAGACGGGCTGCTGCCAGCGCTGCCTGGGTTGAGCGGCGCCGACGGAGCCCGCCCCGGTGAGAAGCTCGGTGAAGGACCCCGCCTGCGCGGTGGCGGAGGGGTTGCTGGCGACGGTGACCTCCTTGTCCCGGGACGAGCCGCCGACGCGCCCGTCGGAGCGCGAGAGCGAGAGCTCGGAGCCCTTGCTGGTCTCCGACGTGCTGCTGCACAGGGACCTGCTGCCCTGCTGTTGTTGTTGTTGGTGCTGCTTGCCGGCGCGGGGCGCGGTGTGGTGGTCGCGCGGCATGTCGGCGAAGGCGGCCGGGTCGAGCGAGGGCAGGTCGTCGATGGCGGCGGAGGCGGCGTTGAGGAGCCACTCGACGGCCTTGCTGGGCTGGTCGAAGCCGAGGCGGTCCTGCAGGTCGTAGAATTGGATGGCGGTGGGCACGGAGAGGCGCACCCGGCGGTCGCGGATGCCCTTGGAGGTGTAGACCTTGCTGTGGCGGTCCTTGCCGCCGGTGGCCCTGACGCGGCAGATCCGCGACGCCGACCCGGGCGGCTGCAGCTGGAGCTGCTGCTGCTGGCCCGTGGGCGGCGACCCCCACGGCACCACCTCCATGCCGCCGCCGTCGCTGTCCTTGGCGGCCATCACGCCGCGGCCGCGCTTGGCCGACGAGCCGCGGCCCGGCGGCGGCGCCCCTCCCGCTGCGTCGCCCGAGTCCATCCCGGGGCGGTGCCGTGCATACGCTGGTGGCGGGGGGCAGGCAGCGAGGCCCCCTTTTATTGCGGTCGGGGACGGGGAGCAGCCGTTACGGCTGCGTGTCAGAGCCGGCAGCTCGCGGCTCGGGCTTTTCCGGCAAGCCGAACGAACCAAGGATTTGCGCCGCCCTCGCTCGCTCCCTCCCCGGCTCGCGTCCCCCCCTATTACTAGCTAGCTAAGCTACTACTACTAGTAGTAGTAGTACTGAGGCGCTGCAGGCAGTGACTTTTTTTCTCGCACGCGCTCTCTGGCTTGGCTGGGACGCTGGGTAGTAGGTCGTCACGCGGCAGCGGCAGGATCTGCAGCTCGCTGTTGCGGCGGCAGAGGGGGAAACAGCGGCGGCGGCAGGCTTTGGGGCGGGCGGGGGGCCCCGGCCGTGGCGTCCGTCGCAGTGTCAGATCTGCATAGCCTAGCCTAGCCTAGCTGCGGCGGCTGCACACTACTCTAGCTGCTGCTAGTACTGTACTGTACTGTACTGTACTGCTTCGGTGGTTCTGCTGCTGCTCCACACACTTGTCGATGCTACCCGCCCGCGTAGGAATAGGAACGGTGTTCGACTCGCATCGCCTTTGACATTGCGGCGGCGGCGGCGTGCGTCGCTTTACGGCCGACGCCAGCAAGCAAGCAAGGTGCGACGGCGACACTCACGTACGTCTGGTTTGCGCTGAGCTTGGGACATCTTTATACAGCGAAGGCACTCCACTGGTGTCTCCCGTCTGCGTCGCCCGATCTCTATGAACGCGTTTGGTTTCTTTTATCTTTTGGATAATTGTAGCAGTGTTAGAGCATCTTCAACAGCCGCGCTAAAAATCGTCATATAGCGCGGCGGCCGATATAGCGCGCTCCTGCAAAAACGGCCCAGCGCGTTGGCTGACGCGCGGTGTATTTGGGCGTCCGAGCCAGCGCGCTGGACAACGAAAAGCCAAGCGCGCTAACACAACAGTTCCTTCCCCTCTCTCGTCGACGTACGGGCGTGACCCCTCTCTCGCCGTTCCGGGCGGCTACCCCAGCGCTCGCGCGACGGCGGCAACCCAAGTCTCTCTCGCCGGCGCCGCGCCAACTCCGGCCGCCCATCTCTCGCGCTAACATAGGAAAACTGATGCAAACAAATTTTGAAGTTGATTCATAGTTCCAAATTACTTGATCACAAGCAAAATATTGCATAGTTTAAATATTACATAGCAAAATGAGATGCAAATTTTGAGTTCACACAAAAACGATCATGCATCATCCTCATGCTTCTCCTCCTCGTCCAACTCCTCCTCATCGCTCACCTCATCCTCATCGGACTCCACCTTCTCATCGTCACGCACATCATTTACGTTGGAAAGACGGGCGGTGTTCTCATTCTCGCCAAAGGCATCAACCGAAGGCATTTGATTGAGGAGATGCTCACATGCCTCTCATGCCTCCCAGAGGTGCTCCCATCCCTCCCATGAGAGACCCAAAACTCATGCCTCCCATGTTTTCCATGCCGCCGAAGCCTCCCATGCCATCCATGGTGCCCATGGCTCCTCCCATAGTGCCCATGCTTTCCATGGCACCCATGCTTCCCATGCCACCCATGGTAGCTCCCATGCCTCCCATGCCCATCAATCTTTTTTCGATCAAGAGTAGATCACGGCAAAGGTTGATGTACTCTTTTTGCCTTGCATCGAAGTGAGATGTGTCCATGAAGAAGATGAACTTCTCATATTCCAAGAATTTTACATGCTCCTCCATAGCCAATTTCTCCTCCTCCAATGCCACCTTCCTCTCCTCGGCCGCCACCCTCCTCTCCTCGGCCGCCACCCTTCTCTCCTCGGCCAACACCCTCCTCTCCTCGGTCGCCGTCACTTGGCTCCTTGATATCCTTCTATCCTCATTTGCTTTCTTCCTTGCCTTCACAATTTCCTCCGTAGCATTTTTTAGCTCAACATTTCCTCCCTTATTCTTCTTTTCTTTCGCTTGTTTGTCGTAGGCAACCGAGTTTGGCGTTGGGCTCCTCTTTTCACCGTCACTTGATCCCTCTTCCTCATCATCATCCTCTAAGACCACCGCAACAATAGTTGTCTTGTTTTTCTTTGGCACCTCAAGGCCATCACGAGTCGTCCATTTCTCTTCATATTTCATGATCTCATAGCAATGGGGCAACATAAATGCTTTTCCTTTCTTCACCTTGCCATTCTTGGAATTTTTATCTTCTCCTTGGAACAAGTTTTGCGCAATATTTAGCTACAAAGAAAAGAAAAGGTTAGTACCACTTGAGACACAAAAAATGAATCATGAAAAAGGAGCATAACGAAATGGTACTTAACCTATCTCTATCATTAGTACCACTCGGGTTTATCTTGTCAGCGACGCCATAGCCGCCACCCACTTTTGAAAATCAGCGTTGATCAACGACCATCGGGAACGAAGAGATCTATTGGAGCGCTCATTTCCACTCACATTGTTTGCATCAAAGTACTCCTTCATCCTTGCCCAATATGTATCTTGAGTTTGATCCGTTGCAATGGTGGCATCCATAGACACATTCAACCATGTCTTGCATAGCAAAACGTCTTCTTCCACGATGTAGTTAGAGGCCCTTCTTTCATCGGTGCATCGACCATACCCTCACCCTCGTCATCCACCTCAAATTCATGGTCATCTTCATGCATCTCATTGGTTTGAGACCAATGAGAATTGTTGGAACCAACATTCATAGTTGATAAATAAGCTTCATCGGCCATACTACAAGATTTGAATAAACTACATCGGTCTGAATGTTCACATTGAGCTAAAAAATAACAAAAAAAATTATACCTTGTGGGCATATCATCGAACACGTTGTGCGCGTCGGCCACCGGCTCAACAAATTGCCCGCTCGGTGGTGCTTCCGGCGGTGGAGGAGGGGGTTGCGGATGCGCGCTCGCACGCGCAAAGGGTTTCTTCTTCCGCTTCTCCACGCCATCGCCGGTTGCCTTCTTCTTTTCAAGCGTCGTCGTCATTGCCGCCACCGCCGCCGCAATGGGTCGCTTGCCGAGCGCGCTGCGCGGGTTCGCCCCGACCGCCGACGCGCTGCCGATGCGCCGCCACCTACGGAGCTCGTCCGAGGCACCACAAACAACCCACGCGCGAGACCGATGGTCGAAGCCGGTGTGGCGCCGACGCAAAACCGTGCGCCACCCGAGCGCTAGGGTTTGCGCCCGCGCCGGCGAGCGAGGCATCGGGAGAGTACGTGGGGGTGAGAGGGATGTCGGTGGTGTCCATCATCGGCAGTACAGCCGGGCGCGGCGACGGAGGAGCGTATGCGGGAAGGTGGCGGTTGCGTTAGCGCGAATTGTTTTCGCTGTCCAGCGCGCAGTAGCGGGCACCCAAAATACACAGCGCGGAGGCCAGTCGCTGGGCTGTTTTTACAGCGCACGCCCATTTAGTGCGTCAGATTGATTCAACTCCCCAAAGAAATAAGTGGGAACATGGTATTGAAGATCCGAGAGAGAGAGAGAGAGAGAGAGATGCCATCTATCTTCAGACATGAACGCGAAGGTCTAAGAAGAACTACTCCCCGTCACCATGGAGGCAACAAGGTTGATATAGAATCCTACGGTAATCGATTCCCCAATCAACAACATGCCAGGAACAACCTCTAGATTGATCTCATCTAGGGCAGGAGCGTGCAGTGGCGGATACATAAGCTTCGTTTCGCATACATGGTTTTTGCAATATATAGTCATTTTAGGCGAAAGAATGAGGAAAACGGAGGCCAAAGGGGGGGACACATGGGTAGGTGCTCCCCCCAAGACCGCGCCACTTGGTCGTGTGAGGACCCTGGAAGGTTCTAGGGGTCCTCCTTCCGGCTCCCATCTTCTGTCGCTCCAAATAAATCCCTGGGATATTTTGCGTCCGGGTTTTGACCCTATAGGGCTGACCTTGGGACTTACGGGTGCCCAGAGTGATGGATCGCTAGATGAGGCCCCGAATCCTAAGATGGAAGGTCTAAAACCGACTTGGAGGACAAGATGGTAGAATTATAGTCATTTTCGATATTCTTGGTCGTATAGATGTAGAACTCATGTAACCCTTGTACCCCCTGATCCTGTATATAAGTTGAGGGTATGAGGGCCCTAGGGAGAGACAAACACAACTTAGATTGTAGATCTAGACAATAATCCATTGGTTATTGTACTCGGTGTTACACCCTCATTGTAATAAAGAAGAAGTTGGAGTAGGGTTTAATGCCCATTAGGGAGCTCGAACTTGGGTAAATTAGTCTGGAGCGTGTCTCTTGTAACCATCATCATCATCAATCGCCTTGTTAGGACACCCTACCGAGGGATTCACCGGAATCATCCCCAACATGGGGGAAGGAGAGGAGATATGATGATGGTAATGGAGGCGGGGCGACTGATGGTGATGATGCTAGTGGTGATGGCGCGGCAACGGCGACCCATGGTGGTGATGACGTGGTGACTCCCTTTTGGTCTTCCCTTAAGGTTGCAACAATGGTGGTGACGATAGTAGATGACTTGTGGATAGTTCTGTTTGATGTTGCGGATGGCAAGATAATGATGGCTTGGATCTCTTGACGACAGGGTTGAAGGGGTATATATATGGGGCCTCCTCAAGTCCTCTCCATTGATGTAGAGTCCTCCCTTCATATAAATGCCATGGATAAGGTAAATCTCGTCCAAGTCACTTCCTTATTAACCAAAGATCTTGAGGGAACAAACAAGATCAAAATACACACAAAATCCCATTTGTTCTAGAAGTTTTCCAAGCCCTCGGGAGGCTGGTACAACCATCAATATAACCTTGGTGGGTTCATACCACACGTCGTTGCCAATATTTGGCTTCAGTAAATTCATGTAGAGTCTTCATACGAATTCTGAATTTGACGCAATAGGGCTCGTTGAACTCGTATCAACGAGAATGTAGAGAAGGTACCATTGGTTATCCAGTTGAAGTTCTTTGTAAATATGCCATTTTGTCACTCCTCAATTGGCTAACTCATATTGCATTCATCTTTGCTCCTTTCATCGTTCTAGGTACATGCTTGCTCCAAATCACCTATAAACACGACAAAACAAAAGAAACTAGTCAATACTCATCAAAAACATAAATTACGCAATGCTCACAATTATAAGTGTAACTACCAAAAACCATGTGTCGTAGACATGTATTTGGTTCAATGGAACATAATATATGAAGATAACATGCAACAAATGAGCTCTATAGATGCGTAAATTTTGGAGCCGACGCCGCCTCTGCCACTCCTCTTCCTTGTTGCATCACCTGACTCACCCCGTTCCACTTTCCCCACCGGCCAAGCCTCCCGCCTGGACGATCGCCGACTCCCCTGCCTCCTTGTCTTCTTCGCGGTTCCTTTGTTGCTCGCCTTATCCGCGGGGCCACCAAAGCCGCACCTTCCTTCCCTCCTCACCGATCGCCATTGCTCTCCTTCGATGATGACGATGCCTCTCCGCCTTGACCAGAAGTGGTCGCGTACACCTCAATATCGAAGGTCGCCCATACCTCAACCATGATGTGTGCTTCTCATCTCTATTCCTCCCTTCTCCTCATATATATGTTTCTCTCTTATCCTCATTTTTAATTGATGGATAGATGGATGAACTGATAAATAGTTGGATTGATGGATATGCTAACATTGTGTATTATGTATTTTGGTAGTTGATTGATGTACTAATAGTGGGTCAAATGACTATGTATTTTGCTAGTTGCTTGATGTGCTAATAGGGATATTATCAATTGTTCTGATGGTGATATTTTGCTAGTGTTGTCGAAAGGTTGATGTAATATTTACCACTTTATGATATTTGTAAATTGCTTTTGTGTACATGTTCGATGAGGAAGGATTCAAAACAACCAAGTGTTAGCAATTCAACACATAATTTCAATCCAGAAGCACCGTAGACATTTCAACACACAACTCATACCACAATCTCAAACTACAATCTCATAAAAGAACTCAACGTTAGATTCCATGGGAGATTTTCTAAAATCTTGATTTTAAACAGTCACAAGTGAAAAGTATTGACCACATATCATGACACTTAATCTATTTTATAATTTAATTATCCTAGCCACGACCTAGCATCACGCACCAGCCGCTGCTGCCCTAGCCACGCCGCCGCCGCCTTCCACCGGTGCCGCCGCCGGTCTGCCTCATCTCAGATGGCCTTAGGATCATGTTTATGTGGTGGATCTTGGCTTCTACCGACGGGAGGGCTTCAATTTTAGTTGGTCTTTTAAGATTTCTTAGGGTTTATGTCTTGCCTCGGATGACGAGATGGTGGCGGCTCCGTGAAGATGGAATAAAGGTCTTCTCGACTAGCCCCCATCCCGGTGGTGCGTTTAGCATCATCGGTGGGCGTGTGGAGGTGTGTTTTCGGCGGATCTGACCTTGGTGGATTTGCTCAGAGCTGGTTGTAGTTTGTCTACGTTCTTGAGTCTTCAGGTTGGATCATTCCGATCTACGTTACTCTTCAATGGCGACGGTTGATGGTCTGATGTGCTGGTTCTATGGTGCCTTAGCACGGAGACTTCCCGTCTGTCTACTACAACAAGTTTTGCCCGACTCCGGTGAGGGAGGGGCGATGATAGCGGTGCGTCCTGGGCTCGCTTCAGTGCTTGTAGTCGTCGCTAGGTAGTCTACGAATATGGTTGCAATTTTTATTATTTCTAATGTCCATTGTACAACCGTTATTAAAAATGAATAGATCGAAAAAAATCACAAGAAAGAAAAATACTATCAAATTGGCACGCACGATGCTTGTATTGTACTTGAAAAACGTCACATAATATAAGACGTTTTTACAATTTAAATTGAACTCGAAAAACATCTTAAATAATGGGACAGAGGAAGTAGTCGATCTAATCCCGCGGCCACCTCATATGTGTGTCTCCGACACCGGAACAGTAGGACGTCCATCTCGACGCTGCCCACTTTCGCCGCCTCAGCAGTAAACCCCCTGCACATTTCCTCAGCGACGGCGACGATGCATGCATTTTCTCGGGTGCTCCCGCCGAGATCGATGGATGGCAACGAACGCAACAGCTGGGCAAAGTCAAATGATTGGGCGGACGTCCACGCACGAGCGTAGGTGTCACTTCCATGCAAGCGCGTGCCCACACCGGCCACCCATTCATAACCAGGTAGGCCAGCCAAGCCATGGATGAACGCGACGGACTGTTCTCGCCGGAACCCCGGTCGACCGGCCGGCCGGCCGGCGCCCAATAAAGTCTCCGACGACGTACATACTGTACTAGGCGGCAGCGGCAGCGGCAACGACCTTTCCTTTTCGGAGCCGGCGGGCGAAAGATCCCAATAATTGCTCTGCTAACCGGGCTAGCAAGCAGCAGTAGACTGACACACCGTCCGTCCGTCTAGGTCTAGCTAGGTAGCGAGGGAGGGAGGCTGTGGCAGCGGGGAAAAGATCATGGAAATGAAACTGCATGCACATGTTGTTTCAGGTAGGCAGAAGCTGTCCCCGTCCTACTGCGTGGCGGCCTGCACTGATTTGATGCTTTGGCAGCAGCCTGCTCGCTCGCTCCTTCACGCCGCAGACACACTGCTGCGCCGTATATAGCGATCGCCGTATGGTCATCTCCGTGGCCTTTTCCAGCCTAATTCCTCCTTGGAACCACAGGGCATCTCCATCATCAAACCTTTCGATTATGGGATTTGTATTTGTCTTCGGATTAGTTTGAGTGTTCGTTTGAAAAAATCGAATAAGTATTTAATGCAATACCATTTTAAATACAAATATTACATCAGAAAGCTCTGGATGCTCAACAAAAAAATAAATTCATCTATCCCAAATTCAATCATTATCTTCGAAAGTGCTGTTCATCTCAACCTTGAACTTCTTCATCGACACAACTTGTTCATCCAATGTTTACATCCCTTGAGATTCATCCAATAATGCATCAATCTAAAGGTCTTGCCCTTCTTTGTTAGACACAACGGCACAACGCTATAACACGTCCATGCTATACAATGACATGATCCACAAATTGCAACATTGAGTGCATCAATGAACTAACCAATGCGCAGAGCAACAAAACTAAAACTTATGATATTCATGATTAATGTGTTCGTTGGCGGACGCGGTGTATATGCTTTGGGGTGCATATGCTCCCTTTATTTGAAATGTATTGTAAACACATTTTAAAATATAAAAAAAACAATTACCATCGCGTACATAAATCACATTCCAGATGTGCACAAAATTGTTTCACGGAAAATCGAATTTTTATGTGCCCATTGTAGAAAAGACAAAATATGATGCTAATCTAACGTCATTCACGACACATTTTTTTGTCTTTTTTACCCAACCCACAAGAAATGTTGGTTTTTCGTGAAACTTTATGTGAGCACATTAGAATGTATAGATGCACACACAAATATTTTTTCCGAAATTTTTGAATGCGTGTTTAAAAAAATGGAGCATATGCACCTAGGATCACAACTTACTTCCCCCTTCGTTGTCCACCTTTTTTCTACTTGTGCAATCGCACCATAATACTTCATGATGATGTTTCCAATGCTATACCACCGATGAACTGGCACTTTATGTTACGATTATGAATAAATTTTAAGTTGTAGGACGTGAAGTGCTTTTGCTCATAAAACCAAGAATGCATATTTTCTAAACATATTGTGCCTTTTTGCTTCATGCTTACAAATTTCACACTTCTGATCCAGCATGCATCACACAACAATTCATCCTTCATTATCGAGTACCTCACAGTTGGGATTGTTTCAAAGTAAACAACGAGAACACAAATGAATATATTCTCACTAGCATTTGGCCAAACACTCACCGTGTGCGGTATCCGTCGTGAACGACGTTGGCAAGTGGTGAAGGATACCTTGGTTGCGATAGAATAAGGGGTGCAACAAGACGGGTATGCGTGTGCGTGGGACGGTAGCGGTACGACAAGAAGGCTTGGATGGTGGCTTGGGTGGTACAACAACGACAGTGATCTGAACGGATATGGATACAAAGCAAAGAGAAATGAGCGAAGTGAGGGAAAAACTTCAGAAGAGGGGTTTTGAATGGGTTAAGGGTGTCAAAATTTGACGTGACGGGCATTCAAACGCTCAAAAAACACTTTAATGGGTAAAGTGTTTTTGTTTTGTTTTAGAAGCATATGAAATAATTGAAAGATCGTGTAATTGTTTTCACAATTATGTAATGCATGTGTTTAATGCAATAACACTTTAAATACAAAAATTGCATTCGAAAGCTCTAGATGTTCAACAAGTTAATTTCATCTATCCCAAATTCAACCATTATCTTCCAAAGTGGTCTTCATCTCAACCTTGAACTTCTTCATCGACACAACTTGTTCATCCAATGTCCCTTGATATTCATCCAATAATGCATCAATCTGAAGGTCTTGCCCTTCATTATTAGACAAAACGTTGTAAAAAATCCATGCTATACAATGACATGATCCACAAGTTGCAACATTGAGTGCATCAATGAACTGACCAATATGTAGAGCAACAAGGAAGCAAAACTTATGATATTCATGCTTAACGTGTTCGTTGGCGAACGTGGTGTATATGCTTTGGGGTGCATATGCTTCCTTTATTTGAAATGTATTGTAAACACATTTTAAATTATTAAAAAAATCAAACAATTATCATCGCATCTTCACATTCTAGATGTACACAAAATCGTTTAACGGAAAATTGACTTTTTATGTGCCCTCCATAGAATAGACAAAATATTATGCTAATCTAAGGTCATTCGCCACACATTTTTGTTGTGTTTTTACCCAACTCACAAGAAATGTTGGTTTTTTGTAAAACTGTATGTGAGCACATTAGAATGTGTTGATGCACACATGAATATTTTTCCGAAAAAATTGAACAAATTTGAATGTGTGTTTAAAAAAATGGTGCATATGCACTTGATATCACAAGTGACTTTCCTGTCCGTTGGCCACCTTCTTTCTACTTGCGCAATCGCACCTTCACGACGATGTTTGAAATGTTGTACAACCGATGAACTAGTGATTTTACATTGCGATTGTGAATAAATTTCAAGTTAGGACGTGAAGTGCTTTTGCTCATAAAACCAAGAATGCATATTTTTTTGAAATTTTAGACTTATGATCCAGCATGCATCACACAACAATTCATCCTCCATCATCGAGTACCTCACATTCGTGTTTGTTTCAGAGTAAACAACGAAAACGCAAAAGAATATTCTCACTGGCGTTTGGCCAAACACTCACCGTGTGTGGTGTTCGTCATGAACGATGTTTGCAAGGGGTGAAGGATACCTTGGTTGTGATAAAATCAGGCGGTGGTGGTATGGCAAGGGCTGGACGCCGGCGTGGGTCGTACAACGGCGGCAAAGGTTTGAACGGAGATGGATACAAAGCAAAGAAAAATGAGTGAAGTGAGAAAAAAAAAACTTCAGAAGAGGGGTTTTGAATGGGCTAAGGGTGTCAAAAATTTTTTCCGGTTTGTGAAATTTCAGAGATGGGATCACGCGGAAACGTTTGGTGCGCGGCGTGGAAGTTGCCCTAATAAATACGCACAAACGTCGGCATTAACGCCAGCCTGCAGTGTTTAGTTCAGTGTTGGAACAGACAATCATGCCTAAACGGTCCATGCATCTTTGGTTACACAGTGAGCAAAACAGGGCCTTAACACTGTTTGCAATTAACGGTTTTGCCGTACCGCGGCCGGCGACAGTGATCAAACTGTAGACACATCGTGATCATGCTCCCCTACGACGATTTCCTGGCGTTAAATATTGGTCTCGCCATATGCACATGGGCACGCACTGCACTGCACCACATTCCCTTGTAAAAATAGGAGGGAGGCGCCTCGTACGTATCTCCAACAAAAACTTTATCGGGTCGGCCAGGGCCATGGCCCATGGTGCGGCCTACTATCTAACAATAACAAACCTTCTTGCTCCACGAGGCTGCACCACTACAGATGATACCGGAAATCCGCATCTCGTATTTTGCTAACATCCATCTGGGTAGTAGTACACAAATTTGGGGATGGCCGCTGCTGATTTGTTAACGTCCATGCCACTTATCCGGACGCCATTGGATGGCGTTGGACACTTGTCGATCTCTCAGCAGCTCAGCCTCGCTAATAATAATCGTGGATGCAAGACAATCTTTTACAGCTTCAGGCTCATGCCCATCTGATTCGACGTTTGGATATAATATGACCGAAGACCACTCGCCGATGATTACACCCAGATAACAAATCATAAACATTAGTATAGTCTAAAAAAAACAAAGAAATCCTAAGCATTGCAGGCCAGACGACACGGCGACACGGCCAAGTCCCAAGCCTGAGACAATCTGCAGGGGGAGCCTCTCTCTCTCTCTCTCTGTTACTGTACTAAAGGCACGATAAAAACATGGAGATTCTTGAGAGAGCAGCAGGCAGGCAGAGGCGTCGTGGCACTGCGGCTGTTTTGCGTTATGGGCCATGGACCGTACCCCCAGTGTCTTCACCAGCCACACAACTGCGCTCTACTGTATGAACATCAGCAGCGGCCATGCTCATGCATGACAAGGTGGCCGAACAGTGCCGGCAAAGCCCTACCGGTAACCGTCCACACATGGCTACACCCCCCCCTGCTCCCTGCCCCCTGATCGATCCATCCATCAGTACGAGTGTACGACGCAAGTCTGCAGCGGCCTCTGAGAAGGACACGCCGCTTTTGATAGCATCATACGCCACAGGCTTAATCATCTCAAGTGGCGATACAGTATGTATGTATGTATGTATGTATGTATGTATGTATGCATGTATAATTCGGAAATGGCAAATGGAGGACGAGCCCTAGTGAGCCCTTCAAAATGCAAAACCCAAAATTCGTGAAATTTCGTATTTTTACATTACAAAAAATCCTGAAAGAAAAACACAAAGATAGATGAAGCCACAATGCACAAATGTGTAAAATTTCATGACAAAAAACTAAAAACTGAGGGTTGTGCAAAAAAAACAAATCTAAGGTTTTTTAACACATGATACTATTTATCCTCCCATATCATGATATTTTTTTTGTCGATCACATTTCAAAGTATTTCATCCTAAAATTTTACAAGCATACGCCTCACATCCTTGTTTACTTGTACAAAAAATTTCAGATTTTTTTAAAAACTTTAAAACAGGTTTTTCGAGTTTCCCAAAAACCAGGAGCCATGGAGCTCGAGCTTAAAAATTC
This sequence comes from Bromus sterilis, assembly GCA_950022295.1. Lineage (NCBI taxonomy): Eukaryota > Viridiplantae > Streptophyta > Magnoliopsida > Poales > Poaceae > Bromus > Bromus sterilis. The sequence goes on along the minus strand of OX465595.1, from coordinate 444,072,910 downwards.
CTCACTCTAATTCGGAATTCCATTTTTCTATCCAGTCTTAAACGAAGGAATGAGACGGCCAGCCAGCTATGGTAGCGTACGTAGAGTACGCGACGCAAAGACAAAATGATGGTGTTGACGAGACGGGGCAGAATCATTCATTCATACAGGGGGGAAATTGAAAGGCGAATGATGCAGGGGGGAAATTAAAGAGCAAGGGGACACCGGGCAGCTTTAGGGTGTCACGTTCAGCGGCGCATGCAGGTGCAGGTGCAGCAAATGAAGGGATGAGTTTGCTTGCTGTCCTCCTCATAATCAATCAAGTTAACAAGCGACCAGCTGAAAAGGACGCCGGTTGATTGGCTCATACAACGTGTGCGTGCGATGTATTAGGCCAAGGCAGGCAGAGTCGTCGTGATTGCATTGTGATTGTCATGTGAGGCAACGGGATGTGGAGTGCCCGAGAGAGACTATGGATCAGTTGGATCCAACACAAACTTGACCTGATTCTCTCGCTGGACGTCCATGTTACAACCGGTTCTCGGTGTAAACTGTAAGATCATACTCATACAAGACACAACATCGAGTACATACATGGTTACTCTATGACGATTTACATTACATACACATATATATATCTGGTTTTCTAAAAGGAAACAAACCGAGCGCCAACATGTCAGTGAATCACGGCCGACTATATATCCATTCTCCAAGGCTGAAGCCGCTACTATGCCTGCCAGTTCCATTCCGAGACCCGAGCTCAGTGCTTAGCTGGGACGAAACGCAGTGCTAGGCGCATGGCAAAGTACTTGGAACATCATCTCAACTGCACCTTGTTACCAGAAAAAAAGGAACAAGACATTTTTTGGCTGTTCCACAAGGGGGCAATCGTAGACCGAGCACGCACCCAAGACCCAAGCTTAGTTATTGCTGTTTCTCCTGGTCCAAGATAGGTTAGCAGCATCACCATGTGGCCTGCAAATTGATCAGCTATCAGAAAAAGATCTAGTCAATCAGCAAACTACGATGCATATATCCTATCCTATGTGAAGATAAGTGCAACTAAACCATCATTAGGAGGTTTTGTTTACTGTTACATATACATACAGTGTTACGCTGTTACTACGAGAGAGAAAGGAATTCATAGACTAGTAATAGTAGTATTTATCGCCTTCAGACAGCAAGCTCCAAGAGGGATACGAGCAAAGTGAAAGATGGTCAGACAGGATAACTCAAAGCATTGACCTTACCGATTACCTTGGGATTTTCACATGAATCAGAGAAAACAGAATGCACAAGAAGATGCTTGAGGACCCAGTGATAAGATAAGCATATCCAAGGAAGTCGTTCTTGCCGCCTAGCCAGGTGGATGTCGTAAGAACTAGACTTTTCTTCCCACCAAAACTGTAGGTATTGTAATTGTTTGTTATGTGCATGGTAATGGTTTCATCAGCTTGTATATCCTCTTCAATGACACCATAGAGCTTTCGAAACTGGGGAAGAGCAGCTGCACGCATCCACACAATAAGATCCTCTTGATTGCTTAGCTGGCAAAAGGACACCAGTTGTTTAGTTGTTAACATGAAATAAAACTAGCATCTACTTGTGTTCTTAAGGAAAAATGTAGACTATTGCATGAGCAACCGCCAGCACTTTGGATACACAAGTACTCACTGGTATATCAGGGTCAAGTTTTCCTCCTCCGATCAGGGATCCATTCTGAAAGTTGAAAGGATAGACATCCTTGCCAAACCTATGTTCCCGGTCACTTCTCCATGCAATATTTTTCCTATCAACCACTATTCCCATGGATCCACGAGTAAAATCATAAGTATCATTGAACAAGCTCCAGGCAATCAATCCACAGGGAACAACTGGAAGGCCGTTGCTCCTTTCTATCGGATTGCATGAGCTATCAGTGTATTTCAGCCCCTCGCGTAGTTGCTTATCGCTTCTACTTTTGATATACCTGCTCAGCATTAAGAGATTCCTTTTGTTCAGCAAGAGAGGACATATTGTTTCTTCTAAGACGGATGCTAACAAGTAAATCAACCAGTTGTATAATTACCTACGATGATTCTGGTAGAAGTTGTCGAGTTCATAATACACATAAATTGGAGCTTTCATATGGTATCGAACCTGTAACCAAACACTCTCACGACTCAACACTTTTGTGAAGAATTAACATATAAAAAGTAATAGAAATAGTAGGAAGATAGGACCCAAAAAAACTGTAATATGTGCTTGATGTAATCCCAAAGACCCGAATTGAATTCAGGAAATGTCAGTTATACAAAGCAAATATAGTCCACCAGAGATCAGAGTGTAGTCAGATGACAAGTAGATATGAGAAATAAGGTCTGATTTGATCTGATAAGAAACTACCTTCACTTTCTGAATACATTTCTTAGAAATCGAGCTATCTTTGATATAAGCCTGCTTATTGCTTCTGTAAGCATTAGGTACACAATCAATATCATAACGGTGAACGATTTCTGCAACCTGCACGCCCAGAATAGGAGTACACATTTAGCATGACAACCAAACTAATAGCGATTTCAGCATCTATCAGACAGAATAGAAATCAATTACTCTGTTTGAAGCTTGAAGACAAACTAGTCCAACCGGTACAAAAGTGATCCCAATTATCAAGAAAATGGCTATCACCTGAGACAATGGAAGTAATAACATATATGAGTTACTAATCAGATACGTAAATGCCATATTTAGGGTCAGTGCCAGCTTACACATCCTGGTGTCATTGCCGGTTTCCAAGCTGGAAGATCCTGCTGGGTGAATCTATAGAACACTGCAAAACCGATATGATCAACCTTATTTCACCACTGTCTAACAAACAATTTCAGTAAAGTTGACAGAAGTAAGCTTGCTGATAGTGCATCAACATTTGCACTCCCCTCGACCTAGATGATGAATGATGTGGATGGCTAAATTTCTCACTCGATTAAGTGATTAACCCTACTGCCAGGGAAGGCGCTCACAGAGTTTCCTTCCTTTCCAAATGGTATCTGAATGCAATACACTAGCATAGCATGCCCTCACCACATTCGCACTAATGAACAGCTAGAGGGAATAGCATCAGAGTCTAGCGCACGCCAGAGTAAATCAATAGCAGCTAAGAGCAATCCCTCGCACAGATTTATCGAGATCGCACAGAGCTCCCGACTCAAGCACATGGAAGCGACGAATCGGAGCGAGCCCGTAGGCAAAGACCTGACTCACCTCCGGATCTCGCCGGCGGGGGGAAGGAGCGCCCGCCGCGCGCCGCGGAGCCTCCTGACGCGGAGGTGCCCGCCTCGTCCATACCGCCCGCGAGCTCGCCGCAGAGGCCGTGTCAGCTCGCCGGAGCTCGCACTTCGCACGCTGGCCGGACCGAGCTCCACCGGATCGGAGTCGAAGGAGAGGAGCCGGAGAAGAAGGGAAAAATTGGATCATGCGGCTGGTGGAATAGAATAGTAGCCCATGGGTCACCACCACCACCACACGACGATACCCGTATCCGGCCCATCTAAGTGTGGGCTTCGGATTGAACGGGCCGTGAGGTTGACGGCGTGAGAGAGGGGGGGGGGGGGGGGGGGGGGCTAACGGTGGCACCGGCGTTAATTCGGTCTGAGCGTCGCGGTCAGGAGCTCATTTCCCCATTCCGCCCAGGGAGGAGCGAGAGGCGAGAGAGAGAAGAGAGAGAGGAGATGCGGGAGGAGGTCAGGAGCTCGTCGGGGGCGGCGGCCGAGCCGCAGTTCGCCGTCGTCCGTTCGTCTTCGCCGCCGCCCACTCCGGTCGCCAGGTACGGTCTCCGTCGCTCCTCGGCCCCCCCTCCCCTGGTGGTAGATTCGCCGAATCGAGACGAAAGCTGGAGTAATTTTGGGCACGATTCTGGGAAGACCTAGGGTAGGGTCGTAGATGTGGTTCGCGGGGCAGCAGACAGAGACAGTGTATAAATGTTCGATTAAACCATTGGTTAGAAGGAGTGGTGTGATCTCCATTACGTTGTCACTCTCCTACGGGATACCCTATCATTTTTAGGTCTAAGAGGAAAACTGATTTCAGTCCCATCAGTTTGCAATTTGGGGTCCGGCCAGGCGGCCACAGTGCTTTTGTTGAGGGTCTTGTCATAAACTGCTAATTTTCAATTGCTTGCACTGAACCCTCTTTTGCTTTTTCAGTTCTGCTGGTGCTTCATCACCTGCTATGCAAATCAATATAGTAAGCATAGACTGGATGGGTAGCAGACAAGCTTCCAGGGTTGATTCCTCATCACATGTTGCACCACAGGCCTATGGGCCTGCTCATAGCTTTGATGCTGCTGGAACTGCTTTGGATTCTGCGCCATCTTGCAGACCATGGGAGCGTGGAGACTTACTTCGTCGACTGGCAACATTCAAGCCTTCAACTTGGGATTCGAAGCCTAAGGTCATCTCTTCTTTCTTTGTTTATAGGAATTTAACTTTGTTGGAAGTATCAAGATATAACTGGTGAATGCGTGCTGTGTTAACTTTGCTTTTTTATATTTCAGTTTGCAATAAAATATAATCATGGCCCCATGGCAATCAAATTTATAAGCACAGTCATACTTTTCCTATGCTATAGCTTGTGATGCTTATCGCTAGTTTAGTTAATACTGAAGTTGAAAAGGCCACTGTTCCTTCCTTTGCTCGCTGTAATTGGCATTTTGGTGGTTTTTATTTGGTTCTAATTAGAATAACATTGTGGACCATGTAAGAAAAAAATCTACTCGTGCTATCATAAGATATGCTGAAATTAACTTTTGCAGCCTGCTGGTTCATTGGCTTGTGCTCAAAGAGGCTGGGTAAATGTTGATATGGACAAAGTTGAATGTGAATCATGTGGTGTGCATCTTATGTTCAGTGCACTGGCATCTTGGTCCCCAACTGAAGGTATGTGATTTTGCTGAAAGTACATTTGTGTGAGAAGTAACTGGTGCTGCTATGTGCTGGTCCCCAAGTTTCTCCATGCTACATTACCTCCTATTGGTAAACACCAATATATTCACCACCATATTTTAAATGTCTCCACTCTGAAAGTGTTATCCTTTTGATTAATCTCTCTCTGACATGAACTTATATTGAGCTCACATTTGTTAACCAAGAAATTATGCATTCAATTTCAACTATGTATTGGCTACCAATGCACTTATGCCTGCTACCTATCTGATTTGTGCATTTGCAGATGTCAGTATTTTCCTTTCAGTTAACTAAATATATTTGATTTGGTATCAATAATAGTTTCAAATTTTACATGGGTCATGGTATGTTGTGCTCCTTGCTGATAAAAAATATATCTATAGGTCATACTCACTTCACAATTATTAATATTTAACAGTTTGATTTACTGGCCGATTAACACCTGGCATTGTTTTGATAAAGTGACAACATTACATAGTATCAACAGTAACATATATGTCCAGCGCAATAATTTTTCATAAGTCTGACTGATGTTATTCAGCTGTAAAACCTTTGTAAAATGAATTTTATTCAGCTGTGAAATCTTTCTTTGTGGGTCCATTAGTTACAAATGCTGGAGAAGCCTTTGCAGAGCAGCTTGATGCATCACACAAGAATAGCTGTCCCTGGAGAGGCAACAGATGTGCTGATAGCTTGGTTCAGCTCCACCTTACACAGTCAGCGCTTATTGGAGGTTTTAAAGATCGATGTGATGGACTTCTACAGTTTCTCTCTCTTCCCGTGATTGCTCCGTCCGCAATTGAGAACATGAGGTTGACCCGGGCCACTCAGATTAACCGCCTATTAAACCAATCAATTAGCTTCGTATCTGGGGAGCTTGGTTACAAAGCTGAGAATACACCAGGAGTCAACATCCATCAAGGTTCTTCTTGTGGCTACTCACGGGTATGTTTTTCTGTTTCTCGTAATTTGTGGCACCACTGTAGTATTTTATTTGATGCCTTTCGATCTTGTATCTTTCTTCAATTTAAACATTAGTCCTGTTTACTTTGTAGGCACAGAAGCTTATAAGCCTTTGTGGATGGGAGCCTAGGTGGCTTCCAAATGTTCAGGACTGTGAAGAAAATTCAACCCACTCGGCTAAAAATGCACTTTCAAATGAACCAGTTGAAACGTTTTATCCCCCCCTTGTTGAACATCAGAGAGGTTCATTCTCTGCATCAGCCAAGAAAGATAAAGGAAAAGGAAAAAGGCCCCTAAAAGATTCGGGATGCAGCATGAGCTCACCTTTATTAGATTGTAGCCTGTGTGGTGCTACAGTTAGGATCTGGGACTTCAGATCTGTGTCACGTCCTACTCGTTTTAGTCCAAATAACATTGATGCACCAGAAACAGGCAAAAGGCTAACACTGACTCGTGGAACTAGCGCAGCCAGTGGGATCAACGGATGGGTTAATGATGGGGTGGTAAGAGATCAAGCTGAGGGGCGTGATGAAGCAGGAACTTGTGAGGGGAAATTACTATCAAATGCTGGAGTAGACCTTAGTCTAACGATGGCTGGGGGACTACCTCCACTTCATTCTTCAATGGCCGTTGCATCTGAGTGTTGTAATGGAGGAATGGGAAGAGATCTGATGATTGCACAGCCCACTGGAAGTGAAGTTGGTGATCGTGCAACATCATATGAGTCTCGGGGTCCAAGTTCACGCAAGCGTAACCTTGAGGAAGGTGGGAGCACAGCTGACAAGCCACAAGACGGGGTTCGACATGCTGACAGCATAGAAGGAACTGTCATCGATCGTGATGGTGAAGAAGTTGACGATGATGTGCAAGATTCAGACACCCAGAATAAAAAATCCCGTGGGTTCAACTTTTTTGATGCCAATCTTCCATCTTCTTCTGGAGCTGGTCCTAGTAGAAACTTGTGCTTTGAATCAGATGTGGATATTAGTATATTTGGTCACTCTAGAGCTGTTGGTCTAGCCCCTGTTGAGCATCCATCTGCTAGAGGTTCTATGAGAGCATCTTCTGTTATTGCAATGGATGTTCACAGCGCTGATGAAGATTCGATGGAGAGTGTTGAGTACCATCCAGATGCTGGTATTGACATTAATATGCCTTCATCTAGTGGGCACAGGAATATTGAAATGAATGATGCCTTTGATCTCAACGATAGCAACCAAGCACAGCAAAGTGCTTGTGCACAACCTGCTGCTGGAAGTGACGGTAGGGAGATAGGAGGAAGCAGTACTAATGAAGGGGAGGAAGTCCTCAATGCAGGCACAACTCCTGCTTTTGCGAGGGATCAACTTAGCTTAGGAATTAGTGGTGGAAGTGTTGGCATGGGTGCCAGTGATGAGGCTGAGATTCATGGCATTGATGTTTCTGTGCAGAGAACTGAGAGTGTTGTAGGCGATGCAGAACCTATTACTGACCTTACTGAGACAATGGGTCATACTGGTGAATCAGTTCCAGGACCTGGATTAATGGATGAGTTTGTACCCGATGAAGTTGATAGGGAAGAACCTCATGGAGACAGCCAAGATATTGTGTTCCATTTAGCAGGCCGTGCTGATAGTGGATCAAAGAATTTTGGTTCCAATAAAGCTGATTCTGGTGAGAGTGGAAAGAAGATTGGACATGCCATTGGTCATGAAAGCAGCGTGCATCCTTCTCTCTCTTGCAATGCTGGGGTTTATGCCAGTTTTGATGCATCTAAAGAGGAAGTGACACAGGCTGGCAAAGTACTGACTACTGATGATCAAGGGTTGCAATATGATCTGCAGAATGGGTTAGGTAATTATCATCAACCCTTTTTCCTGCTACAGATAACCTAAATGATATTTCTGTACATTTTTTGGGGGTAGTTGTGTTATTTTTTGTGGCTTCATGCTATGCTTTTCCTATTAAACTACGGTTATTCAACTGGTAGAGATACTTGCCATGGAGCAACCAGCAAGGCTTTCAGGACAGGTGGTACTGATCTCAGATCAGTTTTAGCACGTGTTATTCCAACGAAATAAATGTCATCCTATACCAACTTCTCCCCAGTACCCACAGCCTAAAAGTCTAAAACACGTGTTTTTATTATTTCTCACACCTCTGTTTTGTATGTGCTTATTATATTGTTGTTCTGCTCAGTTTTCTGTGTTTTGCTTATATCGTACTCTGTTTCTCAGGAGCAACAAATGGAGAGAACGACTTTGAACTAGGCCCTCCAGATTTTGATCCTGTTAAGCATCACAAAAGTTACTGTCCATGGGTCAATGGAATTGTTGCAACAGCTTGCTGCTATGATACTAGTTCCAGCTCAGGCAGTGCAGAACTTTCTGGCTGGCAGCTAACTGTAGATGCACTTGATACATTCCAATCTCTTGGTCAATCTCAAAATCAAACTATGCGGTCTGAATCTGCGGCCTCGCTGAATATGGTAAATTTATTTCATGCTCATCTTTGTACATTTTCAGAGTTCACCATAAAACATTGAAAGTTGGTAGCTGTTATCCAATATCCATCTTTTAAAACCTGGAGTAAGCGATCTGCATTAGCTGTAACATCTGGACAACCCTAACAGTGCGCCTTGCAGTGTTTTACTGCTCACCTACTGTCTTTCCTTGTGCACCAAGCTTATCCTCACGGAATTCTGGTCTTCGTTTGGCGCAGGATGAACAAGTAGCCTCTAACCGCAAGCTGGCAAGAAGGGCGTCAGTGAGCAAAAACCATGGAAAATGATGAGCGAAGCTCCTTCATACCCCAGCCAGCTTGTTTCGTCCACCTTCTCAAAGATGAATAGCGTTCGGCCAAGTTCCAGATTGGCGCATCCGGGGTGCTTGTTTATGTGCAGTGCTGCTGCCTGCTGTACCCTTCCTGAATTAGGCTTGGCATCGGAGGAAGAAACCAGTTAATAATCCCTTTGAGCTAGTCTGTAGATTGTTGTTGCATATGGTCGCACAGAATCGCCAGCAATTCGATGTGTTTACCGTGTTTATCACCAAAGAGTCTGATTCAGCTCGTTATCCCTCATTCCAGGAGGAACATTTGCAGAATTTTGCAAGTGAAGTGATTGTTTTACACCCCCAGGTTAAACTTGTAAGCTAGTGTTTATATGATTGGGAAAGGCCTGACCCATAGTTCAAAGGAAAATATATTTAGCGAGTCACCCTTGACCTTGAGAATAAATAATTTGGTTCAAATCTAGTACAAGAGTCCATCCTTCATTTTTAATGATGAGAAATACTCCCTCTGTAAACTAATATGAGATGTTTTAGATAACCAAACTAGTGAATTTTTTTTGAAAGATCCAGCCTTTTGCTGGCTTTGAATTGATTTAGGGGAGGGGAAAAACAAGGTTCAGGGGGTCAAAAAGACCCGGGTACAATGCACGCCGTCCGTTAGGGGGCGTGACTCGAAAAGAGGGGCTCTATCTCGCTATCATATCCCCAAAAGGGGGTTCTAAACATCTTGCTCCGGCTAGTCTCCATTGTTCCATGCTGTTTCTTGTTGCCTTGATTATATCCCTTGCGTCCGGTTCTTTGTTCCGGAACACGCAAGCATTCCTCTCGTGTCAGATTTCCCAAGTGACCAATAAGATGAGCGACTTCACCCCTTTCCCAAACCGCTTAGCAGTCCTTGCGATGATCCTGGTCGTTGCCAATTTGGAGCTACTGCTCTCCAGCCGTTCTGGCCCCAAGGACCCACATCAAACTAGTGATTTAAAACATCTTCTACTCCGCAATGAGAAGTATTAGTTTACGGAGGGAGTATGTCTCAGTGTTTTCACTTTTATTGTGCTCTGGTATTTTCTCACGACGAAAAAAATATATGAGTATCGCTTGTTGTCTCTGTTGGAGCTAGCCAGCGGTCTCTGTCTGGTTCAAAATCTGACCACCCAATGAGCAGCACCCAGCGCGCCAGGTCATCGCCAACGATGAGATAGAGAAGTGGATGAGATTCCACCACTTCGCTGCACCCCCATCATCGTCTTCCCCTCCCAATGTCCGAACCTCCAAATCAAATCAAGAAGCTTCGGGAGTGAAGCTCGATCCGGCCGTGAGCGACGACAATGCCGCTCTGCAGCTTCTACGCCTCCACCTCCCTCCCGGTGGCCAGGCCCCACTCCCTGCCCTCCTCCGCCAAGCTCCCTTCCACCGCCGTCGCAGCGATCAGCACCGTGCACCCAACGACGGCTGTCCTGCCGTCGGTGGTGGAGAACGCGGCGTCGTCGATGATGCCGGCGGATGCGCTGTCGCTGCACCTGCCGGAGCTGCCGTCGGCGATGCGGGACAAGATCCTGAGCCTGGAGCTGATGGGGGTGGACTACGGGCGCGCGCTGTCGCTGAACCCGGCGCTCCGCGACGCGGCGCCGGAGTCCATCCACTCGGTGGTCACCTTCCTGCAGTCGCGCGGGCTGCACTTCAAGGACCTGGGCCGCGTCTTCGGCATGTGCCCGTCCGTGCTCACCGCCAGCGTCCGCGCCGACCTCCGCCCCGTCTTCGACTTCCTCACCGACGACCTCGGCGTGCCGGACACCGCCTACCGCCGCGTGGTGGTCAAGTGCCCGCGCGTGCTCGCCTGCAGCGTCCGCGACCAGCTCCGCCCTGCGCTCATCTATCTCCGCCGCCTGGGGTTCCGGGACAACCGCGCGCTGGCGTTCCAGGACCCCATCCTCCTGGTCTCCAGCGTGGAGCGCACCATGGCGCCCAAGCTGGAGTACCTGGCCGGGCTGGGCATGTCGCGGGACGACGCCGTGGCCATGGCGCTCCGCTGCCCGGCGCTCTTCACCTTCAACGTGGAGAGGAACTACAGGCCCAAGTTCGAGTACCTCGTGCAGGAGATGGGCGGCGGCGTGGAGGACGTCAAGGCCTTCCCGCAGTACTTCACCTTCAGCCTCGAGAAGCGGATCGCGCCGCGCCACCGCGCCTCCGCCGACGCCGGCGTCGACCTGCCGCTGCCGGACATGCTCAAGGCCACCGACGAGGAGTTCAGCGAGATGCTCGAGAGGCGAAGGAGCAGATGACCGCCGGCCGGCTGAGCGCGCCGTCCGCCGTGCTCGTGCTCGTGCACGCACGCAGACGGATGCTTTGTGCACTTTGGTACCACTGAGATACGAGACTCGCGAGTTCACGGCGGCCATGGTTGGTCGTACTGTACATAAGGAGGTGGTTCAGTGTTTCCTGACTGAAGCGACGATGCTTCTTTCTTTGTGCTACCAAGGAAGTAGTGGGATGTGCCATGTGTGTGTATAGTGTTCATAGCACATGTTGGGGCTGTAAATAAAGTCATGGAGAAGTTCATCTGAGATGAACTCTCTCTCCTGCCTTGGATTGAGATTTGATTTCAGAGCAAGCATCCACCGTAGCTTAATATCCCATCCATCCAGCATCCTGCCTACTGTTGGGCCTTTGATTTCGCTTTCTGCTGTTGATGTTTTCTGCAATGGACGCGAATACCAAATTGACTGAGAGTGATTACCGGACTTGTCGAAACCGATCCCGTTCCGGAGTTGCGGCAGACTAATCCGATATGCTGCTCGATCCCGTACCGTAGGCATCCAGCTCCCCGGTTTGGGTCCGACTTGGCCTCCTGCATGGGCGATCAATAAATACACGCTCCCAGCTCGACCCCATAGCCATCAGATACTCTCTCTGTTCGTTCCCGGCGAGCGGCGGCTTTCCTCCCTGCGGCGGCCAGGCCAGCGAGCTTCCGTTTCTTGGATCAATTAAGAGGCCAAGCCATGATGTCCGTCGAACGAGCACTCGCCAAGGCTGCTGCAGCGCTTCTTCCGGGTCTGCTTCCGACCCCTCCCAGGAGCACCATGACCACGCCGTCGTCATGCCTCATGATCATCCCGCCGGCTCCCAAGCCCGGCCGCGCTGACTCAGTCGAGAGGTGGGACGCGCACAAGAAGGAGAAGAGACCCGGCAGCCCAGCATCGTCGGCGAGCAGCTCATCCTCATCCTCATCATGCGAGCGATGGGACGTTAACAAGAAGAAGACACCCAGCCGCTGCTCGTCATCGTCAAGCTGGTCATCGTCGTCGTGCGAGAGGTGGGACAGCAACAAGCGGCCGCCCAGCCGTGCCTCCTCCGGTGATCGCTGGGACGCGCACAAGAAGGCTCGCTCGGCACAGGCTGACGCCGAGAGCCAGATGAAGAAGCAGGAGATCAACGGCAATCAGTCGTGGAAGGAGGAGACAAGGGCGATGGTTCCGACGACAGCACCGCGCAGGGGTCTCATGTTCTCTGGACCGAGCTTCGTCGACTCGCCGGACCCGAGCATGCTTCCCATGCCCACCTTCTTTCGCTCCCATGGAGCCGTCCCTGCATTCTTGCCGGTGCACTAGTTTGTACGTCGTGCCACCAATAGAATTCATCAATCTGTTCGCGGACGCTGTCAAGCTATCAGAATTCAGTGTTGCTTGTCTTCTGGTCAGGGGATCAAAGTTGTATCTTCACTCCGTTGCGTTTACTGGTGTTGAGTTGCTCAAATCTTTCACTAGTGCATGTTCTGACCATGGCTGGTCGTTATGTTGTCCTTTCGTCTTATGTAAGATGTAATATTAGCCCTTTGGTTTTGCAAGATCAATGATATGTGCCGTGCATGGTGGTTGTAAATTGGCATGTTTTTTCTCAAGCACGCAATGTTCAGCACCATTTCTAGATATGTTCCAAGAACTTTTTGTCCTTGAGCAGATGACGTTTGATCCTGACGGTTGAGGTAAAGAACGATGGCTTGATCAAATTCTGCCATCACATCGCTTCCCACACAGCGTTTTGATTATCAGCATTACAAATGTTTAGTTAGGGCATCTCTAATTGATTCTCAAAAAGGCTTTAGAGGAAAATCAAATTGATTTTTATGGGCGTGGCTAGGTCTCAGTCGACTAAGATTTAAGAAAGTCTCAATCATGTCACATAACATGCAAGAGAGAAAAAGAAAAAAGAAAAAAGAAAATTTTACACCGATCTTAACGTAAAATCTTATGGATATAACATCGACTAAGAGTTAACAACGTTTCAGTCGACTGAGACTTAGCAAGGCCGAATTTTTATTATCTAAGCGGAACCTAACCGAACCTCTAGATTGGTGTAGTGAAGGAATTTTTTTCCGAACGATGCTTGTTGTCTTTATGTCTGAGTAATTATCTAGTAATTGGGGATATGAATGAACCTTATTATGTTTTAGTTGTTGCACGTTTATAGGATATGAAATCCTCATTTTGCATATACTGAGTTAATAGTCTTCACGACTGCTGTGTATAAGGCCTTCCATTCAAAAAGTTCGCCCCTCTGAGGCTAAGTAGTATATTATTGATGTTGTAAATGTAGGGATGTAGAGGTAAAGAGGTGACAATAATCAAACACAAAAAAAGGAGGTGACAATAATATTATTTCTTCCCAGTGTTCCAAATATCGGCCGATATTCCGATATATCGGCCGATATATCGCTTATCGGGGTCCTACCGATAGGATAAACACCTATCTTCATGATTTATCGCTCTGGCCGATATATCGGCTGTCAGACCGATTTTTACCGATTTTTTTATCGATTTTTACAGAAGAGCAGCACCACGGTAGGATTTCTCTTCTCCCCTGATTTTATTTCTCTAGTCAGCAAATTTTGAGATGATATTAGGCAGTGCAACGGGTGATGCATGATTTTATCATCTCAAATTTATTAGTTGGTCCATTAGATGGCAGATTGTATTAGGCAGATTGTATTTATATTAGTTAATCATTGGTAAACTATGTAGATGGCTAATATGGGTGTTTCCTTTTATTTATGTAGATGTCTGCTTCAGATTGCTCGCGCTTGTACACTGATATAGCATATTTTGAATGCTGAGAGCACTTATTTGTCATGTGTGTAATAGTTAATATAACATATTTTATATTATTTCTCTTAGAAAAACATGAGTTTTAAAAAAAAAAACTTGCCGATAAATGATCGACCGATATAACCGATAAATCGGCCGATAAGCCGATTTATCCCTTATCGGGGCTCGACCGATAAGTTAACGATAAACGATATCTTGAACATTGTTTCTTCCTATATTTTGCAATTGATAGGGGAATAACCGAGAATCGATCATTGATTGCGTCTACAGACAGGACGGCAGTGGCGTATGTGATAGAGAGTCAACACACGTAGCACATAGAGAAAGACTCGGGGTCTTCTGGTTAGCACATGAGATGGTGTGCTAGACAGCCCGAGTTCAAATCTTACCTTCTTCTATATATGAGTAGTGTCTAGCTTCTCCTAGACACTCATTTCATTTTAACACACGTAGCACATATGTTTTACCGGGCTCCTCCCACTACCAAACATCAAAAGGAGGTTGGATTATCCGAAACTAGAACTATGTGATAGCATAGGCTACGATAGATACATACTAGCAGAGAATCAGACTCCCTAAGAACGCCTTAGCCCACTGTTGATTTCATCACCCTCACATTCTTTGTACTCGTTTAGTTTGTTTGCATGCTTTTACTTTCAGTCGCCTTACATAAAAAATTGTTGTTAACTTCTATATCCATTATCCTTTGATCTATTGCTGACTTGCAGGCACATTATATAAACTAGCAAATGTGCCCGCGTGTTGCAACGGGTAAAAAAATCATATGCATCATGCACAACTAACGTAACTTGAGACGCTCCACACGTGTCATTGTCATCCACCATAAAAATAGGAATCACATACTAGTGTTTTGATGCTAGTACAACCGGCTTTGATAACATCAACTATCTTTGTGATATTTGAGGCTATCAAAACCTCCTCAAGTACTTGTTTTAAAATTCATTATATAAACCCTCTTGTTGAGATTTTCATCAATTACCAAAATGGGGGAGATTGAAAGTGCATGTAGCCCAGTGTGGTTTTGGTAATTAATGACAATCTCTATGGACTAATGATTTGATTGAGATATATTTGAAGGTATAGTCCATAGGTGGTGCATTAAGGATATTGTATGGATTCAATAGTGAATGCCCATAATGATGAAGACTTGCTCTAGGCTTTGGTATTGAATGACAAATATCTATGGAGCATCAAGTGCATTGTATCGTATATGAAGAAATGTTCCATAGTGACACATGAAGCATATTGGGTTGATTTGGGAAGAATTCCATCAAAAGTCTCGTGAAGAATTCCTGATGGTATCCCTCTGTGGTTACCTCGTGTCTATGAGGTCCAAGGGTTGTGCCCAAAGGGGTCCAGGAAATCTCTCTGGACACCCCGTGTGCACGGGCCTCTTGACCCCTGTCTTGACCCCTGTGCACACAGGGTCAAGCGTTAACTCTCTGGATACCCCGTGCACACGGAGTCACTTACCCCCGTGCACACGGGGCCTAAAGTTGGCTCTTGGTGTCTCATGACCAGTGAGGTTTCTGGTTGGTCCTTGGAGATATCCTTGGAAGTCATCGAGATTGAGCTCATTGTTTAAACCAAGTATGTTCAAGGTGGAGTCCATTGGATTATCTCAAAGGTTGACATAGTTGGGATCATGAGGTTCAAGGACTTGGGAGAATAACTGAAGAGAAGAATTCAAGTCATGGCTACAAGACAACATCATAGTGAGACCATGTTGGCTTTTGGTTTATCATGTCTTGAAGCAAGCAACTAGAGTGAATAATTCATTGTGCCTCTCAAGTGGTTGTGATGGAGCATTTTGAAGAGCAAGTGATGACCAATATGATGTTAATAGTGAAATGTGATATGGTCATGAGTGAGTCTTTGCTGATCTAGTCTTGAAGCAATGAAGTGAAATGAAGTATTCATAATGGCTTTCAAGATACCTAGATTGAGCATGAAGTAAAGATGTTGGTTGACCAAGATGAAGCTCGAAGATTATATCTAGATGGTCAACTCTCAAAGCACAACAATTGTACCACGTGGGATCAAGTGATCTAGTGGGGTATGGTAAGTAATTGTGAATTGTGCTTTGTTACCTAACCCATGCTATGTAATTGTTATGTCTATGTGGGTTAGGTGTTTCTCATGGGCTTGCATCAAAAGGAAAGATTTCAAGTTGCCTATGTGAGGATGACATCAAGTGGTGATGGTCATCGAGTTTGAGGAGTCCAAGTGCAAGATGAGAAGATGGAGGTTATACGCTTTGAAGCTTGCGGTCCACATTGTGACAATGTACATGTGAAGATGTTCTTAAGTGAAGGCTACCCTCATTGCAAGATGAGGATGCAATTCAAGAATCTTCACCAAGTGAATGTGGTCAACGAAAGGATTCCAACTTGAGGCAACTGTTAACATCATCATCAAGCTCAAGTAGAATGCACAAGGCAAAGGTATAACTTAGCTAGGTTTTCTAGTTTTACCGGTCTCATGGTTCTTGGTGGGAGACCGGATTATAGGTTTGATAGTCGTACTATCAAGAGGGACTACCGGACGAGTAGCTTGATCACGTCGTACGTGGAGTGCTCAAACCTTTGCATATTTTGCATCATCCTTTCTTGTCGATCTTGGGAGGTTCTCTATGTGAGTACCTTGGGCTTGTCCATAGCTTTAAAACGAGCCCAAGATCATCGAAATCGGAGTTCGTATGAAAAAGTTACGCATGTTTCAGTTTCCTGCATTGGGCTGTCTCTGGATACCTCGTGGGCACGGGGTGTACCGTGGACACGGGGCCCCGTGGGCACGGGGTCCCGACCCCCGTGCACACGGGGTGAGCTTAACCTACATGGATCCCCCGTGCGCACGGGGCCCCGACCCCCGTGCGCACGGGGCCCCGACCCCCGTGGGCACGGGGTGCCCAGGAAGTATCCGTTGGAGCCCCAACGACTAGTTTTGGGGGTTGGCTATTTAAGGGGTCTTCTTCCCCACCGGTTTGGGTGTTGTTCATACACATTTCTACCACTCTTTTGAGCCTCATACCACCTCCTCCAAACCCCTATCTCCCCTCTATCTGAAGGGTGATTTGTGGATGGATCTTGGAGCCATTTGTTGATCTCCTCCATTGTTTCCCCTCTCTTCAATCTCCTACCTTCTTGAGTTGCATCTTGTGAGATTGAGAGAGTGAGTTGAGCATCCGTTTCTTGACCTTGCATTGCATTTGTTGCATTGGTTTGAGCTCCCCGCATCGATTTGTTCGAGTGAGAGTTCGTGAGTTTATTACTCTTGGAGGCCACCGCCTCCTAGACGGTTTGGTGGTATTGATTTGGTGATCTATTGAGAAGTTTGTGAAGAGGCCTAGGTGGTCGAGGTTCCCCGGAAGCTTCCGTTTGTGGTGTGCTCCGGGAAGGGTGTGAAGTGGCCTAGGTGGTCAAGGTTCCTCCGGAAGCTTCCGTGCTTGTGGTGTGCTCCAGAGAAGTTTGTAAAGGTGTGGTGGTCGCCTTCAAGACCAACCCCGAGTGAAACGAGGCTCATCCGTTGGGGGTGACTCGAAAGAGAGATATGGTTTCACTTATCTCAATAATATTAAGTTTCGTCTCTTCACGTTTAAACTTTTGAATCATAGGAAGCATATTAGACTTAAATGTGGGTGGTATTTGCTTCTTGATGCTCTCTTTTGTGCTTCAACTCTTATTCTTATGAGAGCATCATTAAAAATGTTAAGCCTATCTTTATGGCTAAAAAGAAAGAGCTCTTGGGAGGCACCCCATGCTATCTTTACTTTCAGTTTTTCCTTTTTGTTTTAATGTGTCTTGGTATTTGATATTACTATAAAAACACCATTGTATCTTTATTTTTAAGTTTCGTGCCAAGTTTTAGCCTCTAATGATGCGGAAGAAAAAATTGTGACATGTTGTCCAGGGAAAACAGATTTTCTTTGCTTCATTAAAAAAATCTTCAAAAATCACCAGATCATATTTTTGATCTGAATTTTTTACACGACATGATCTATACAATTTCCTACCTTTCGTTAGTTTTGAGCTTTTTGAGTTGATCTACAGCAGTGCCCCCAATAATTCGAGTTTCACATGGTGTTCTATTTTCCTAGATTTATGTCTTGTTTTGCGTTTTAATCTTTTGGGCAATTTATTCATGGTTTTTCTCTGCTAGAACCTTAAGCAAAGTTGGGGAACAATACCTAATGTTTAAATTAAGTGTTCCAATGTGTTCCAACAGTATCCTAGTGAAACTTTATTATTTATTAGCACTGACCGCTCTAATTAGTTTATGAGAAGTTTTGAGTGAAGGAAATTTTCAAGGGTTACGAAGGGAGATGATGAAAGAAGATCCAGGAGTGCAAAGAGCTTGTGGATGCCCCCGGCACCTCCAAGAAATATCTAAAGAGACTCAAGCGTCTAAACTTGGGGATGGCCCCGTGCATCCCCTTCTTCATCAACAATCATCAGTTTATAATTTTTAGCACTATATTTTTATTGCTTCACATGTTATGTGCTTTGCTTGGAACGTCTTGCTCTTCAGTTTTCAGTTTAGTTTAGTTTTGTAACCCCTGAACCGTGTTGCAACTACAGCGTGATGGTGAGTTTCACTTGTGTCCTCACCACACCTGCCCATCTACCGTCTGAACCAATGACTTATCTATTTTTTATCTGTTCTGTGAAGCTCTTGGGTCCCCATGTGTATGTTCGCGATCTCCCTTTGGCACTAAAATCGTAACCATCGTCAACACTCCAATTGCGCCTTTGATCTATAACCTCGTGAGTAACTTCATATAGTCAGCAACTGGCTATATTAACCATGCTCTAGTGCTCATTGTTGTTCCGAACAGAGCCGATCCATACACCGAGCAAAAATAGCGACCGCTAGGGCCCCGAGAAAAAAACGGCCTAAAATTTGTAAAATATACAGTAATCACTATGCTATTATCCATTATATATAATAAAATATTAATATTTTGTCTATCAAAATTGAAGCATTAATGTCTTTTTTTTATCAAAAACGCACAACTTTGATCAATATTTTTACTTATAGTATATCTAAAATTAATGTCAATAAATATGAAAATATTAATTTCATAAGATAAAATGTTGCGATGTCATTTTTACAGTTCAGTCCATACACTGTTTTCGTAAACTTGCAAGTGACATTTATAGACAATGATCATAACAAACACATTTTCATAAATGCATATCAAATAATAAAATTTACATATGAAAACTGATTATAATGCACACAATTTTATATTTATTGGGGATTACTCTAATCGTTTTATTTCAATACAACGTACAAAATATATATGCTACAAAATTTGAACCAAAACAAGATTTAAGAATAATATCATTGGCCATACTAGAAACTTTCTATTATTGTGATATTTGTTAGATAATATTTTTTGTAGATATTAACCATAAAATAGTATAAATTATGTCTTATAGAAGAAAAAAAATCAAAACTTCGTTACAAAATACATCTTACTGTCCTTCTATAATATTAAATACGAACATAAAACTATGAGGAGGGAGGGTGCCAACTCTCCTCCCTTAGCAATATGGGACTAATCCCAATTGCTAGGGGGCGGCCATGGGGGTGTGGCGTCACCCTCATGTGATATCACACGTTTTTTCTTTACATTCTGGTGAAAAAAAACATTCAAAAAAAGGCACGATCATGCCTCCGTGGGAGGCACAAGTTTGCTCCCGCAGAAGGCATGCACCGTGCCTCTGCGAGAGGCACGATCGTGCTTCTTAAAAAAGGCACAAGTCGTGCTTCTAAAAAAGTGGCACGGTCGTGCTTGTACGAAAGGCACGCCGTGTGCTCCAAAAAGAAGGAAAAAAATGAACCGCCAGATTGAGCCACTTGTCGAGTGCAGAAGGATTGGACATGTTCGTTGCTACGAGTACTCTATAATTAGTGATTTCGCTTTTTTCCTTCTTTATTTCCCCTAATGGATCTCTTTCATAAATAAGGTCAATTACACTTTTTAATTTGAAATAAATTGTTATTAATTATTAACACATTTAATTAATTAATAAAACATATTATTACAATTCCTAGTGCTCCGAAACTTCTTCCAGATCACTCCGAACGTCCTTCGGACCAACACAGAACTTTTCCGGTATGTTATTCTCTCTTCTTCGGTAACCCCAATAGTTCTGAAACGGTCTTCGATATTCATCGAGCCCTTAAGTGGGTTACCCTACGGTCCGAGAACACTACACACATGACGGAGACTAGGTCCCGATCAATGACCCTCGGAGGGACCTGGATGCCCGTAATGACCACCTGTGTATCCCTCAGTGCTTATTTATCGCAACACTGTTGTTGCTAGACAACAATGATCGTTTCCATCGCTCATGATGTCCTTGAATATCACCATAAGATTGAAATCTTTTCGTTGGGAACGTACCACGGGATGGAATATCAAAGAGTGAGGGAACATTGATACTGAAAAGGAAATAGTGGTTGCAGCTTGCAGCATCGAAAGTTATGGTGATATGTGAAAACATGAAACCATATATTGTTTTGTTTCTTTTTTAACCACTTACTATCATGGGCGATGGCTCTTTTCTCCACCTGGCACATGTCACAATTATAAAAAAACATAATATGCCATAACCATTGTTTACTTTATCATGTTTGTTTGCACTTAAATCTCAATACAAAATTTTCCTCTCTTGAAACTTGCGAAAACCTCATAATATACCACAAATTTCAAATGGATGTTTGGTTGGTTCCCTTGGTGCATTAATAACTTTGTAACTATCATAGTACTGTCATCATTCTATTTTGCAGTCAATTTTCCACATATAAATTATGCAAAGACTAACTAAAACAATGAACGTAAATAATTGGCTACAAAAACTCGACGGTATTTTCCCCCTTTTTAACCACTAACTCTCCTGGTCGATGGTACCTATCTCCACCTGGCACATGTCACCTTTTGCATATAATTTTTCCATAATATGCCATAACCATTGTTTATTTTATCCTATTTGTTTGCAGCTGGACCTCATTGTAAACAAGATTTTTCCTCTCTTGAAAACTTGTGAAAAACCTCATAATATACCACAGAGTTCAAATCAGTGTTTGGTCGGTTCCCTTGGTGCATTAATAACTCTATGACTAGCATACTCATCATTCCATCTCACAGTCATTTTTCACACACATTATGCAAAGATTAACTAAACAATGAACATAAATAATAGACTACAAAAACTTGATATTTCTAGGAGGCAATACGATTGTTTCTTACGTGTATTTATTTTATATGTACTCAGATAGTTGCGTGGAAGAAGTCTATGGGACATTGGGAATCAGTGGATTTGGAGATGAATAATGAAGAAACAGAAGAGGCGTAAGAAGGTAGGGTGGTGCTGCGGTGCCTGATGTCTATGTTTTGTTGACTCTCAGGATGTGTTTGTGTTCACTCTCAAGATTTTTCCTCTTACTAGGTAATTGCCCGTGTGTTGGTACGGGTGCAAATTTATGTTTATGGTTCCCCATCAAAATTGATTAATGAACTAATATACTACCCCCGTCACAGTTTATAAGGCCCGCGCGTACTTCTAGGTCGTCAATTTAAACAACACAACGTAAAACATATAACATAAAAATTATATTATTTGAAAATAAAACATATAAAGTTTTGAATGATATGCTTTTTATAATGTATATCTTATATTATGTTGATTAAATTGACAATCTAGGGATACACGTAGACCTTATAAACTGTGATGGAGGTAGTATTAGAGATTGATCTTTATTTGAGATTGATTTGTTACATTGGTTAGAAAGGTGATCCCATAGCCTGTAACAAATAATCGCCAAGGATGCTACACTGGTATTCAAAATATTATGTTTGTCAGGTCAAATTTACTAAAGTGTTAACACTTCAAGTACCGATGGTACTCACCCCAAAAAAAGTACCGATGGTACTCCCTCCGTTTCTTTTACTCTGAATATAAGATTTGTTTCAAGTCAAACTTCGTAAAGTTTGACCAACTTTATTACAAAAACATTAACATTCATAATACAAAACCAATACCATTAGATGCATCATGAAATATTTTTTCATATTGTATAACTTTGATATTGTTGATGTTGAATATAAAGTTGGTCAAAATTTATGAAGTTTGACTTCGGACAAATCTTATACGCGGAGTAAAAAGAAACGTAGGGAGTACAATAGGAGGTAGATTTAAATCAATTTTTTTTTTGACTGTAGGACCTCAAGTTAAGCCCAATTTAAGCCGAGGAGAAACAATTGATGCAAAAGTTTTCCAGCATGCTTGATGTGTTGGGACATTTACCAGATTGATATATACACTGGCTTCTACTACCATTCTTAGATTGCGTTGTACAATATGAGTCCCTACTCCAAGATAGCTTTAGGTTGGAAGTAATGGAATTGCCTGTGAATGTAGAATGGTTCTTCCCAAGTATTACAGTTCATGAGTTTATCTGTTAGAACTTTGAGATCTGAAGCATGGATAAATGTAAATAGCCATATCCCCACCCAAAAGAATGTAAATAGCATAGAAATGACAGCTTTCTTTGTTTGACGGTCAACCTGTATTTCATTTGAATTTTTTTTGTTTATTGATTTATTTGTTGGTTCGTTTAGCAGGCTAATTCTATCATGGAAGGAATCGAGCATCAAAATAAAGTTTTTCCCCGGCTAAATTTTGAACTTATGTTGTGATGTAATTAGTTTAGAAATGTAATATTACTGCTAAAATAATCCTGTTCCTTGATGCAGAGCTAGAGCTAGATGATAGATCATGGGGTTGTGTAAAGACGTCAGTGTGGGTTTGGATGAAAGTATGTGATATTGCAATGCAACCTCACTATAGAATACGCGATGTGGAAGTACATGTTATCTGGAGAGTGAAAGGTACATATAGTATATTTTTAACAACTCACCCCCCCCCCCCTCCCCCCCATAACAAAACGAGCAAACACAATTTCTACAATATCTGTCTGGATTTCACTCAATAGATAGACTGGTGATAGAAAATACAGATTATTTGGATACAGAGGACAAGCTGAGTTACAGGAACATAAAAAGTAGCCGGGGAAGAGAATGAGATGAGAGTCGTTTCTACCCTTGACTACCATGACAGATAGGAATCCCGTTCTCAAGTACGTACTCAACATCCAACTCTACCAAGTGAATTTTAGGTTCAATCGCAGCGCCCGTCATAATGTGCCTGGGTAAACGCCGGGTCGCCGGGAACACGTCGGGGCTTGCAGGATCCACACCTGGTTCGCCAGAAAACAATCGAGATGGGATGTAGGGTAGTCGTGCGCGAGCATATCAACGACGTATCTTGCATGCCTCAGATCCGGGAGGTGGTGGCGGCTAGCATGGCGGAGGAGGAGGCGTCAACCGTACCAGAGGGGAGAGGGCATCGGGATCCAGTGGGAGGGGCACTTATCGCCGCCGTCCACGTGCATCACGTCCCGCGCACCGTTGGAGAGGATCGAGATCATGTGCACGCCGTGGAACCTGCCTCCATCGCTGCTTTCACCTCCACCTTCTTGACGTTGGCAGGTCCTTCGGCCTAGGGCTCGCCGTCGGACGCTCGAGCCCTAAATCTGGGTGGCCGGATAGAAGCGCGTGGAGGGGTGGGTAGGTCGTAGGAGAATCCCGCATCGAGAGATCCCTGCAATTGGGAGTGGTTCGACAGTTTTTTCCATGGGGTTAACAAGCGGGATTTTCGTTCGTTGAGGGTGGCGAGTTGAGACAATGTTGTTTTTAGGTTGAATGTACGTAGGTGTAGCGAGGGAGGGAGGGTGGACGAAGGATTGGCAGAGACATGCGGTGGCAGGAAATTGAACAATGCAAATGTTTTAGGTAGTAGAGATAGAGATATAAGTTCCGATGTGTGTATCACCTATACAGTTTTGTCCAGAGTTAAGTCAATCCATACCCGTAATAATGAAGATTCGAGAATTTAGTGTTTTCCGAATGAACGGCATATTTCCTTTGTGGGGGAGAAACCAAGTTTTTGTGAGGAAATTCATGTGGGTGAGGAAAAACTTTACTTTTGCGTGCTCCAATCTAGATAGATAACACACTCAGGTTTCGCTTGGATGGTCGTTTTCCAAGACATACACCCGTAAAACTTACCCCTCGTAGAAAAAACAGGTGGATTTGGATTGCGTGCTTGGATGCTCGTTTCATAGATGTAATATTTTACGCATGTATCTTAGTTTACACCTGCATCCGGCCCGCAACCAAAACAACCCACCTAGGACCTGTTTTCCCCACCCCCCGCGGTATCGGTATATTCTACCGGAGCATTGTAAAATACAAGTGTAACAAGCAGGGCCTCAGCTTATTCTATCTAGGAGCACGCTTAACTGTTGACTCTCATAAAGCAAGTATAGTAATAAGGCGATCGAAATCTGCAGTAAGTGTTCTAAATACAGTATATTTGGCGAGTCAAAGAAAAAAACAAAGAAGAAAAACAAGTTATAGATTAAGAGACAGATGCAATGTGGGCTTCAAAATGAAATTGCAAGGTGAATGTATTGATAAGGTAATACATATTTATATCTGATTATTACACATAAATAATATGGCAATAAGACATAGCCAACAATTGGCCTCCTCCCCAGCTTCTTCCAGTGGCATGGTTTGCTAGATTGTGAGGACGACAACTAATTCTAGAGTACTCGTTCGCAGTCCAGTCCAACGAATAGCGTCACGTGTCGCGTTCACAATGATTCCTCCGGATTTCATTTTTTTTATTTTTGTGTACGTGTTTTTTATGTTTAAAATTAGTTTTTTTCGGTAGTTTTTTTCGACTTTCCCGGTTTTTGCACGTTTTGGTGAAAAAAAATAAAAAAAAATTCAAAAAAAAAGAGGCACGACTCTAAAACTCAGGGAAAGGCACTATCGTGTCTCCGCGAGAGGAACTCGTGCCTCTAAAACAGGAAAAACGTGGCGTGGAAAGAACATGTTGTTCGTAGCTACGAATACTCTTAAATTAGTGATTTCGGATTGTGAGCTTCAATATTAAGCTTCTAAATTGGTGAAAGGAAAATGCAGAAAGTAAAATCTAAAGAGGCTGGGTCGTCCATCGGAGAGAGAGAGATGGATAGAGATTCGGTCGGTTGGGCAGAGGCCCAAAATACAGCCCATCTTAGGCCCGTTGCAGCCTCACAGCATCTTAAGGCCCACTCATCCCGAGAAACCCTAGTTCTCCTCTCGCCAGTTCCCCACGTTTAAATACAGCCGCATCGGAAGGGGTACAGACAAGCCTCCTCCGCCGTCGCCGTGGTCTCGCGCACCTTGTTGCACCTCTTGTTTTTCTCTCGCCTCGATTTTCGCTATCGATTTTTCTCTTTGGCTCGTCTGCGGTGCAATACAACGGAGTATGATGAACTGAAATTTTGTCGCCCCAGTCTTAGGATCCGGCTCGCCGGACCTGTGCTGATTGACATAGTTATCTATTCTGACTCTGAGGCAAATGCGCTTTCTTTCTTGCTCTCTGGGAGTAGATCGATTCGATGTGTTCTTTGTTTGTTCTTCCTCGCTTGTTTGCGAGGATGATGACTTCATATTTGTCGCCCCAGTCTTAGGTTCCGGCGAGCTCGCCGGATCTGTGCCGATTGACATGCTTCTGAATCTGACTCTGCTTCTGAAAATTTGGAATATGGCTTTGTCAATTAATCACGCGTTGGATTTTGTTTGCTGATTCTTGTTGGCGGCCTTGATGAGCAACGGTTAAGGGATTTTCTGAGGGATGGGGACTTGGTTCCCCTCCTACTGATTGAGAGAAACCAATGGATCCTTCTGAGCCTGCCCAATAAACTGAATTTTTGTTTTTATTTTGACTTTACGTGCTGAAGCCGGTTATTATTTGCTATGGGTTGATGTGAGGATAAACCTTTACATAAACTTGACTGTTGTGTTGACCAAAATACAGACTACAATTATCTGATCAACCGAAAAAAATTCTGAAGTGTTTTTTCTTGTCTTTATTTATTTTTCTATTGTGAACCTATGCCGTGCGCAATAAGCCGATGCTCTGGATTGAGGGAGGAAGGAAGCATGGTAATGTGCACGGAGAGTACCGATACCGGTGGTCTGCATATGTCTGCTCGTCTTGACGCCTTCGGGCTTTGATCTCGCGGGCCTGGATTTGACCAACATTTCTTTTATTTGTTGAATTCTAGAATTTGTTTGCTTGGTACTGTATGATTTTAAGACATAAGCCGCAAGCAGCAGCATAAGGGTACAGTGCTCAAACGTATGGCACCAGCCAAAGCCTAAAATGGAAATTTGTCATAGAAAATGACCCGAATGACAGTAAAAATGAAGATTGTATGTATGTCCAACAGCAAACTTAAAGCAGCTGGACAGTTTCTTGCAGCAAGCATGACGATCAACTCTTAACTTCAGAACTCGCCCTGTTCTGTTCCGATTAAACTAAATGAAATTATTAAAGGAAATAACTATCACACACCTGTTCACTTTTCTTCAGAAGTCGCCCCGTTCTATTATGATTAAACTAAATGATAGGAATAAGGGAAATAACTAGGATCACACTCCTGTACATGGTGTACGTTTTTTTCTTATAGCATCATTCCATTTGCCAAGGAGATTTGCACAACTCCAATGTGGGTTCATAGGGATAGAAATGATGGTCAAGGATATACATTTTTTTGTTCGTTTTGATTCATTTCTGTTTAAATTTGTGTTGTTGCAGACACGTGGTAGCCTATCCTTTTTTTACAATGTACACCTTCTCCACCAGAGAAGCATCAGATACAATGAAGTTAAGCACTTGGCCAGGTGGGGACTCAAGCCAAATACTGGGCGAGGAAAGCTAGCCGTGAGTGAAATCTAGCGACATCTAGCCGTGAGTGAAATCTAGCGACATCCCACAGAACGAGCCAAGTTCATCCCAAAGCGAACTGCCAAAGCTTCTGCCATAAAGGAGTCCATGCAGAATTCTATCCTCTCATTAGCAGCCGCAACAAAATAAGATTGCGTCAACAGTCCCGAACATCTTCATCGAAGCTTGCATCAATGTTTAGCTTCAGATATTCCTTCCTGGGTTTCTTCCAGTAATTCGATTTCACTCTGGCTTTTGGTGTGCATGAAATAATAAATTTTTCAGCAAGCCCCCGGACCGTTAGAGCAATTTGTGTTGCATTCAGCGCCTCTTCTCCATGCTTCCTCTTCCTCCATTCGAACCATAAGTACCAAGAGGTGATGGCTATAGTGTCCCTCAGTTTTGGCCACCCCAGGACTAGAGAATCACTATTTGGCAGGCATAGCAGGTGTTCCAACACAGCCTCACCCGCATGATCCACCATGCACGCCCGATGAATAACCTCATCAGCTGGAGCTGTTTCCACACCTCCGCTGCGATAGGGCGTTCGAACAATAAGTGTCGAACATTATCAGGACCACACCTCCGCTGCGTGGTAGCCTATCCTTTGTCTACTTTGATTGCGTGAATATGGTTCAGAAGCCCTTCCCCACCCTTTCAACATGGATAACGCTTCAAATCCGATCACTTACGGATTGCCCGAAGAGGGACACATGCATAGTCAACCAAGAGAGCATGAAGCTTTGGCCATTCAAGTGAAGGCAGCGCAAATCATTGCAGAGA
This sequence comes from Bromus sterilis, assembly GCA_950022295.1. Lineage (NCBI taxonomy): Eukaryota > Viridiplantae > Streptophyta > Magnoliopsida > Poales > Poaceae > Bromus > Bromus sterilis. Next base: position 444,045,497 of record OX465595.1, on the reverse strand, counting down.
TGGATGATATCGTCTTGAAGGTTGTGTACCCTCCTCTTGATATCTTTTGCGGTCGCAACCCAACCATTTTTGCTGCTGATGTTGCCTTGGTTGCCGTGAGTGTCATGGGTTGTCGATCGCTTGCGCGCATTGTTTGGATTTGTTGCGCACATCCATGATGCCGAAAAACACGTTGGGGGCATCTAGCTTCTCGACCATACTCTGGACAAGTCATCAGAAGTGATCATAGTGTCGTCTGTCCACTTGGCCCTGGCACGCCCATGGTGGCTATCGATGTCGACCTCATCATCTTCCCCTTGGATGGTTAGTCTAGTGGGTCGCGGAGGAAGCGGTCGAGGGAGTTTGCAGCGGGATGTTTCTCCAAAGCCCTCAACCTTTTTAGGAAACATCGATCGAGCCACGCTACACTAAGCTCCTCATTAAGAAGATCATCTTCGACGGCCACATCTTGCATGACTATGACCTCAAAGAGACCCAAAGCCAGGACGGTTGTGGCCTCCCCACTCAAGATGGTGTCGAGCATGAGGGGCAGGGCCTCGACGACGACAACTCAAGATGGTGTCGGCCATGGCCTTGGAGACCAATGGAAAGATAAAATTGAAGGCAAGGTGAGAGAAAGGTGAAGTTGGTATGTACATTGAGGAGGAGCCATTGTTCATCGATGAGCACTCTCAATAAGCAAGCGTAGCAAAGAGGAGGGGCCAAAGCATCCACACCAAGGAATAAGAGAAGCTTCTTTGCACAACGTGGAAGGAGATTGGGCAAGATCTCAAGATTGACATCGACGAAACATGGTTCGTATTTTGGACAAGGATACATGCGTACTTCCATGAGTGGAGGTTGTTTTATCCATGCAAGTTCGAGAGCACTCGATCAGATGAGTCGCTTAAGAAGAGGTGGACATTCATCTAAGAAGAATGCAACAAATTTTGAGCCACACTTGAGAGCATCAAAGATCGCCCTCTGAGTGACCTAGGAGTCAAGGACATCATATGCACTGCCCTTTACTTTGTTCATATGTGCATCTTCTTCATTAGTCATCTCCATTGCATATGAATATGGGTCGTTGTCTTTCATTGTGTGTAGGCATTTCAAGAGTTGGATCCATTCAAGGCCCAACATGGCAACAAGTCATTCATCCTCACCCATTGTTGGATGGTTGTTTGCAAGTGCCTCAAGTTTAGGGAGCAATATACCGCCCAAAAGAATATTGAAGGGTCGACGATCGTGGTTGATGAGGATGAGAAGGGGTCGAGGGGGTGGGGTGAAGAACTCCAAAGTGGATGACAAACGTGATGCAGCCACACTTGCATTATATTGCAAGTAACTTTGAAAGGGTTCATCACCAAATAGATATTTGGGGGAGGAAGCGACAAGAGAGCAAGGAGTAAATGAAAGCTTTTATCCAGATTCAAAAGAACAAAACTCGAGATCGAGGAGACCAAGGCAAAGACAAAGCGAATGAAGTGGAGCTCGTGCTCATGGGTAAGGAAATAGAGATCATGAAGATGGACTTGAGCACGGTTTCACCCAGGAAAAGGGTTTGGTTCGATAAGATGCGAAACGACATGCTTGATCCGAATCAATTAACTAGGGCGGGCATGTTTGGCGTGGATGTTTTTTGAACATTTGTAGCCGACCTATACATTGTGCCAACAGACTATTATTGATGAGCCGTGAACTAAGTTGTCATTTTTTGTAGGCCGTGTGGACTATGACCGGTGTCATGGTTGATGGCATGGCGCGGCTCTTTTATTTTATGCAAATGACGTTGAGCGAACGAAATGGGAGACTGCCATGACCAGATATGCGCGGACACGGCTGGACATATTGCCTCCAACCGACCCATATGGACATAAAACGAGCCAAATATGCGTCTGTTTAGGTTCTGGCGTTGGAAATGCACATCAGCGGACGAAATGATTGATTTCACACGCTCACCAGAAGCAATACATGGATGCTATTGAATTTCCTTATTTTTTTTAGTGTCCTTTCTGATGGCAACTGTGGCGCATTTCTAAGACCACTAATAGAATCGAACCAACTATTAAGTGTAGTATTCAACTTTGCAAGAGGTACTAAAAAATCAACACATGCTTCTACATTAAATCTACAAAATTTTAATTGTTGATGCTTCTTTCGCAGTAAAGTATGTTTATTGGAGCTTCTGGGGCATGTTGTTGAGGTTGTTTCTCATGAATCCGCGGAAGGTTTGAAACTTAATTAGATTTGTAGTCGCAACTCATTTGTGGTGCAAATGGATAACTTGATTGCTTTGAAAGCTTTGAATTCAACTAGCAGGAAAAGGCACGGCGGCACGCCGTGCCCGTGAGGAAGCCCTGTGATCTTTCTATTGTTTCATTTTATTAAAGATAAATAGTACTTAATTTGGCAAAGAGGTATTTTAGATTGTATTTCTTTGTATGTAGCAATTTTGTATAGTTCCCTTTTGAGTTTTTGTTTGTTACATGCATCTTTTCATAATTGAAATATGTTAGGATTCTTTCTTTCGCGTAATTAGTGTTTGCAATAAATTTATTATGATCGAGCTGAACACAGAAAAATAGAGGCCAGACAATGGATTCTTTGAGCTGACACAAAAACAGGAAGATATTATTACTGCTGAAAATACCTCAGTTTGATACAACACAAAAGCACACAATACTTAGTTCAAATATCTCGGTTTGATACAACACAAAAGCATACATATTTACCAAGTAGACATCGATATCTTCTTTTAGTGGGTTATAGTAGGCTTGAAATTTGTTGTACTCCACCTAAGTAGGTCTCCACACAAAAAAATGTAATGTACTCCTTGTGAACGTTAGCTAGCCTCTTTTTCTTTGCCACTTTTTGGAGAGAACAACTCCCTTGCAATGTCCCTTCGGGGACATCCGATAAAAAAACTCCTTTGCAATAGATCTTCACATTATTCAGTAACAACTCTCATAAAACTGAACGGAGTCTCTATCTCACTTCTCTGAGATCTACACTCAAGAGATGAAGCTCACAAAACCAAGGATGGCATAAAATTTATGTTGAACAGAGAAAAGAAAAACTAACTATGATACACGGTTAGTTGAACAATAAGTACTAATTAAGTGCAATTGTGTAAGCTTTTTGTACTAATTACAGGAATTTATAAACAGAAAAAATAGAACATAGAAAATGGATGAAGAGTTTGCTTCCTAATCTAGAAGACTATCTCATTAGGCATTGGCAAAAGAAAAAAGGGAATCACAACAACTCTTAATAAATTCCACGGAAACATTCTGAGTATAATATAACCGTCTCTTAAAGGCAAATCGGAAGAGTAATTTATCAAGAGCAAATATCAGCTTACACATCAAAGTACATAATTAACGAAGATAAGTAGGAATGATGCAAATGATTTGCAAATTGGGAATCTACTTACCAAATGAAAGTTAGGTGAGATCTACAATTTGGTTCCGTATGATCAAGAAATGGTTTTATTGTTGCTATTTTTTTCCAATGTACTGAAATATGCAAGGAACATAAGGTAAAGTGTTTACTGAGTGTCTTCAATCAAGTAAATGGTAGCAATGCATTTCTGTCATTTACATTTTTTCTACAGTTGGGAGCATATAGTTTGTTTCTGTCTATAAATAACAGAACAAATAAATGAAGCATAGGCTTGCACCAATTAATAACTATGATTTAAAAACCGAAGAGAATCATTGTGCATTGATGCATGCAAGCAAATAATAAATTTGCAAGGTTGAATCAAAACTCTGCCAAACGATGTCCATAAAAAATAATACTATCATGTTTTGTTGAATGAAAGTGGGAGCAAAAAATTAAAATACCTATTACCGATTCAAGAATATATTTTAATGTGAAACACTACTTGATAAAAAATTATGAGTGTCCTTCACTACAAAAATGGAATTAGGTGTTTGAAATTGTAATGGGGGGATTCTCAGTTTCTTAGTTATGCACTTCCCAAAAGAAAAATAACTTCTCTGAGATGAATATATTTTCCTCCCCTTTGTTGTAATAACAATCTTGCATAAGTTTTGCTAATGAACCCAGCCTAAACCACATTATGGGACCCTCTCTCTACAACAGAGTTCATCAAGATTATCAGAAACTGGTACAACATCAGGTAGATTTCTTAATCTGAAATTTCTTAATGTAAAGACCCAATTCTTATAGAGCTCGGTTCTAGGAAGAAACTAAGTTTTCTAACATCTTAGCCATGGAACACTACAATATTGGCATACAGGGTGAAAGACATGACAATGACAAAAGAAAATTTCTTCAGATACTATTAACTTAGTACCAGCACCCCACAGGGAGGTACTGTTTACTATATTATGTCAGGCGATTCCTAGTGGTGTAGAACAGTAGATAGTATGGCTATCTTGAGCATGATCATGAAAATCTGGCTAACGACACCAATGGATTTAGTCAGGAGTGAGAGCACACAATCTTATAAAGCATGGAAGTCTACCGGAGTGAAATAGTTGGAGATATTAGAAGTAAAACTTGTACAATCATAAAACAGGGCATAATTGTGCAGAGGAAAGGTGGAAATGTACATGTTTTGTTATCTATACACAAAATAAAACATATTCTTTTACTTATGACTGGTATTTAACTATTTATATATCATGTAGGTTTTAGCAGTTTGTAAAACTAGATGATGCCCCGCACGTTGTTGCGGAAATTTTCTTATAATATATTTGAATGAAATATTTTGCTAAGTGAAACTTAAATATTGGAAATAATAGTGACTGAATTAATATATGAATTTAAGATGAATATATTAATAGAATTGAATATTTCATGCATGCATGTTGATTGTTTTTATGTATAGTGTCATCTTGAGGTGGACCTTTTAGCATGCATGTGGAATGGTGACGAGGCATGCTTGCATGTTGAAAAAAAATATGTTAGTGCGGCTAGCTATTTAGATATAGAAGATTTTAAATATCACTTATACAACTTATTATATTTGATTGTGTTTAGTTATTTTTTTTAATGTAAGTATAGTAAAAGAATGAACAATATTTTTCCATGTTGCATTTTGTAGTGGGTCTTGTCTCATGCATGATTGCATGTTGAGATGAGCCTTATCCCATCCATAATTGTGTGGTGATGTGAAATGCTTGTATGCGAGATAAATAAGTTAGTGGAGATCATGAGAATTGGTCGCTCTATATTTCAACAAAATTTAATTATGAACCAAAATTTTCAAAACACATAAAACTTATTATATTTGATTATGTATATTTATAAATTATTTTTTGAATATAAATATAGTAAGAGAATGAAAAATATTTTTCCATGCATGGTTGCCTGTGGGGGTGGGTCTTGTCTCATGCATGATGGCATGTTGAGGTGGGCCTTATCTCACTCATAATTGTGTGGTGATGTGGCATGCTTGCATGTTGAGATAAATAAGATAGTGGGGATGATCTATTATAGTATTATAGATTAAGATAAGCCATGTTATGGTTTAGGAAGAATATTCTAATAATTCAAAGTATTTCATTTTTATTGTTAAATAAGACAATATAAAAAGTAAAGAGGAGAAGGCACGGCTAAAAAAACTGTGAGAAATAAGTCAATTTATCAAGTTGAGGCATTTCGATTTGGATTTCCAATAAAACCCTTAAGACAGAAAATGACTCCGAACCATACTTTTTATATCTTACGTCCCTCTATACAAAAATACGACTATTTACTTTCCATAATGGAATCTTTGCCATTTCTGATGTGAATGAGGGAGGTTGTATGTCATGCAGAAAGGCACAAAATCAACCAAGACTGCTATTCTTTTTTTCTCACTCAATATTATTTTTTAAACCGCTAAGCCCCAGCCGCTAATCGATGGCAATAATCCTATTTAAGAATACCAGTGAAGGAGTATATAAGGGTAGATTCACTGTATGGGAAGTTCAAAATCAATTTTGTAGAGGAGAAAAATCTAAAGTTGAATGACAGACAAAATTTTAGGCTTTCAATTGTAATAGGGCTCCTATTTCCGAAACAACAATTGAACATAGTACCTTTCCAGCCGTTCTCTAATCTGTCTTAGTTAATATGAAGAACGTTTGAAAAGGAGAAGTATCATCCATGGTATAGTTTTAACTAAATAAATGGCGTGCAAACCAAATTTGGAAAAAATCCAAATAGGTTGTGGTCATATGAACTTGCTCTCCTGAATAAATATGTCATACACACATGAATGAAAATAATAATTAACATCTAACTTGGCTTTATTCAGTAGGAGATTATTCTGCATGATCTATATTTGGCAGAAGGAATTTTCTACTTACGGAAAGTATTGCTGCAGGGGAAGCATCTCCCTTGTTCTGAAATGCAACATCACACATACAGACGTTGTACAAAAACAATCTTACATAAGTATTCATTTAGCTAATTCAAGTAAACTCAGCACTGATGTCCCTAGGTTCAGAGAAGGCACCATGGTAGCACAAAGCAGGAAACTAACATGGATATTGTATTGTTGCAGCCTTGCAGGATAGAGGTTCTAGTCACAAACTATAATGATGGGGTTTTAGCTTTGAAGGGAAAGCTGAAGGAACTAACTGAATGTTAGCTAGATTACCTCACAATAGCTCCTGGGAGTATCTTGTCATACACAGCTATAAAAGATAGCCTCAACGGCTTTATAGATATGGAACTCATTGCAAAATTCTTGTAGAGATTCCATTGAATAATATATGTCGCACATCAGTAGCAGTGTAAGGCAAATTCTACTTTTCTAATTTTGGCAGGGTAAACTATATTTTTTTCGAACCTGCAGGCTAAAATACTATAAATGAATATTAAGTACTAAAGCAGTAGAATGACAATTTAAAACCCTGAAAGTCATTTACTCTATAGATCAGTACTCCTGTGTCTAATACATTCTGTAACTCTATAGATCAGTAATAAGTTGACCAAGGAAAAACTCTCCCACCCTTTGGAGTTGAACTATGTAGTTACCTCGAAACCTCAACTTTAGGCTCCTCTTTTACGTGCCATTTCTTGGTGATCTAATCAATAAGCATGATTTCTCCTTGGAAATGGCTCCATAATCAGTGGTCGTAGAACCTTCAACAACATTACTGGGCAAAAACTGAAATTCATTCTAAAAATAAATTGAAAATCAATATAATTAGTGAAAATTAAGGACTGAATTTACTCATATGTCAACAAAATTTATGTAAGAAGTGAGTCTGAATTTAATGTAAACACAAACATGGTACGGCTGCCAAACAAAATACATAACCTGGAATCTAACGTAAATTACAGAGAAGAGATGACCCATATATTTGGTATTGTTATTGGATGTAATCACAAAAGCTAGGGACAGTATTATAAATTTCATTAGCAATATATGGTATTTCAGATACCACCCAACTTAAAAGGAAAAAAAGGAATGTAACATTTGCTGGAAAAAATACAATGCAGGCGAGGGAAGCGCTTATCCTGGAGGAACTTTAATGCCACTGTGCGAATTCAGTATTCATACACAAAAATATAAGAGGGTCATACTCCATTTGAAATGTCTATTAGACGAAAAATAATCAACACTTACAGTTAAATTAGGCTTGAATAAGTAGTGAGTCAAAGTTCAATTCAATTCATCCATAAAGCGTAAATAAAAAAGGGTAAATTAGTAGGAACTCGTGGTGCTCGTACGATTGACCAAATGGCCAGTCTAGTGAACCATGGACAATGAAGAAAGGGAGCGGGAAGAAGAGCGGTGCAGCTCTCCCTGGATGGCAGCGGCGTCCTCCGGCGCGCCCAGCGCCACACTCCAGTGTAGGCCGGCAATAGCGCCGACCGGGCCGCACCTGCACTCTCGTTAGCCTCTGTTTCTCACTGGGCACGAACCAAGGGTTGAAGAAGAGGAGCGAACGGGGGAGTCTTCTCGAGAGACCTCGCTGGGCGCGGAGAGATCGAGAGTCAGAGAGAGGTGGGCGACGGGCGACGGGCGGCCGGGTAGGCTGCATATATATGATGCAGAGTATGTTTAATCTACGGCACTGATGAGAGCTTAATCGGTGAACCATCCAACGCAAGAAAAAACCGTTAGCTATCAAACACGTTGTAAACCAAATAAAAAATGGGACATGTGTCGCATGGAGGGAGCAATGGCTCCCAGCGCTGGGAACGCTCTACATCGCCCAGAGCTTAGCCAGTTTGTATAAGTAGTATATTTTTGGGCATGTTATGGCAGCAGCTCATGTCTTGGAATATTGTTGCAACTCGCAAGTTATTGAATGAATTCGAGAAGGTTCTTGTGAACATTATAATAATATGGTTCCCCATGTGCTAGCTCAACATGAGTGTGTTGATCCTTCATCATTTTGGATGGGTTCACCTCCAGATTTTGTCTCTCTAAATATTTGGCAAATAGTGTAAGTATTATTAAAAGTCAATAAAGGTAACCATGAAGGCTTTCCTTGTACAAAAATAGCAAATTTTCAAAAGTGAAGTGCAACCATCGTCCAAAATGCACTATTTATTATTCTTTTTCGTTTCTTTAGCTCGGTGATACAAGTAAAATGGAATGATAGTTTGCAAAGAAATGAGAACATATATTAATTGCTTTCTTGTGATGATGATGATGTACAAAATATCCAGAAGTCACCATTCAATACCTATGCACAAAAGATAAGATATCATCTAAATAGCAACAAAGAAAAGACACCACCTTACTAACTCGCATCCATCTAGTAAAAAAGAAAACAAATCATCTTGTTAACTCATTATTTAGCCAACTCATCATCAACCAAGTGACATTTTTCTATTGGTAAACAAATGGATTAGATATCATATGAAATAAGAGAACAATATGCTAAAAAGATGGGATATTCCCTTTGGCTCTGGGGTGCACGTGCACCTCAGAGTCAAATATACATTTTGCAAATGCCAAAAAATTTAAAAAAATTGTATGTATTCATTGTCATATCCTAATGACACATCATGAGGTACGATCGTACGAGAAATGCATATTCATGGTTAGTTCTCATGGAGTCACACATTAATCTAGAATGCATCCATCTAGTAAAAGGAAAATAAACCATCTTGTTAACTCATTATTTAGCCAACTCATCATCAGCCAAGTGACATTTTTCTATTGGTAAACAAATCGATTAGATATCATATGAAATAAGAGAACAATATGCTAAAAAAAAGGACACATCATGAGGTACGATCGTACGAGAAATGCATATTGATGGTTAATTCTCATGGAGTCACACATGACTCTAAAATCGGAAGCCAAACCCTCCTACAAAGGTAAGACATACAAAAATTGCATGTTGTCATCCACCACAGCGACCATCTTAGTAGTGATAGCTTAATTTACATTCATCTACCTCCCTTGGCAGCCACAGAACACAATCATCTACATCTAATGCTCCAATTATATCACCAAACCACTTCCATTTGTAATCATTGGGAGGTTAACCATAAGTATCGCGAAGCTTAATGACCCCCCCCCCCCCCCCCCGCCTCATGCATGTATAACATGATTGGCAACAATCTGGAACAAACAATTCAACAAAAAATATTACAAAATTTAATATAAATAGAATAAATCATCCAAATACGAAAAATAATATGATGAAATAATTTTTTCAAGTAAAAAAATTAAACACACTATCTCCCACTAGGTGACAATGAGATCTTCCTTTAGCTAATGATGCGAGTCATCGTGTTTAATCTATTGGTACGCCTCAAACAATAATTGAATGTGAATTGTTTGCCTACGAGGCCTAGTGATTGTGCCAATATTATCATAGTCAATGGGGCTTGGCATATTCCTCTTATTCGTGATGACCATGTTGTCCAGAAACACACAATATATCATTACATTTATCAAGGAATCCTTGTTTAAAAACGAGCAGGCACTGGACAATTGAAAACCTTGCCTGCAACTCTTCAAAACTCCTCTCAATCTTCTTACTTTCAGCTTCTTGCATCTTTGCAAAATGCTTAAGTTTCCCGGTCTAGGGATTAGAATTTTCTTCGTAAATGACAAATAGATGTCATCAGCTAGATAGTATCCTCAGCCATAATGATGAATACTTACCGTGAAATTGCAATGTGGAGAAGTATCAACAATTAACCTTGCAAACATATGAGATCTATGTAAGTCATTTATGTCATTTTTAGATCCAAGAAACCTAATGTAGCAATTTCAAATTCAAAATTCTTTAGATTCAACATATTCCAAAATTATCGTTGGATCATGGGAACACCAGATGAATTGGTTGTGGCAAGCTACATTGCAGTTCTTCCACCACAAGTGCATACAGTTAACACTCCCTAGCATCGGCTTCTATGTCATCCGCAATTCGACAAAATAGTTGTTCGGTCATGAGGAAACATGAAGGTTTACCCAACAGAAAGTAGTCATGCATGAGTTTTTTTGCGACCTTCGATTCTGTTATCGTGAAATGTTACACGACTAACTTGTGATCTCGTATGCTTCCTCTTTTTTCTAATTGTCGTTATCTATTTAGATACCATCAATATTACCACATCTTATTCGTGTCCATGATTTTTCTCTCGGACTTGGAGCTCGAATCTTAGAATGAATCATAAAAGAAACTACCAACGGGTTCATCTACACAAAATGCAAATTGGGGGCAAGTTGTCGAGAACCTTAAGGTCGCCCAACGATACGGGTGATGTGATGAGTGGATTTTTTTGCATAGTTTCCAGAATATATCCTAGAAACAAAATCCCTCATGTCATATCTATCTAACACGTTTTCATATTCATAATGTATAGTTTTTATCTTTACTCATTTTATCATGTTTATTGCACAATTTTTAGTTTTTATTAGTTTTCTTTGTTGTATGGTCTTCGTAGGTGGATTGGCGTGTTCAAGAACTTATCACATCAAAAGAAGCTAAGTTGGGGTCAAGCCCAAAAGTTTTAGGCATCAGATTCAAAGCCTATGGAGGGTTTTTTACATTTGTCTAAGTGTCGAAACTACAAATCCAATAGCATAGTTGTATCGAGCTTTTTGATACGAAGAATCCGACGAGCTCAAAAACTTTAAAATTGGAGTTCGTACTAATATACGTCAAACAAAATATGAAACTGATCCCGTGGTCCGGAGCGTATGACGACATAGGTACCTGGTAGTACCAAAAGCTCGTTGACTTTGTAAATCAACCATAATTTTTTTGATTTTGTTTTGATTTCACCATGTTTTGTTCTTGTGCGATCCTTGATGGACAAGGAGCATTTTGAGAGAGGATTTGACTTCCCTAAAGTCCTTGGATGAAGGGGAAAACCAACATCAAACGAAGATACCCAAGGAAACCTCCTATATATTCATCCCCAACCCTAACCATCCAGACAATCTAATTCATCATCTACAAGTCTCATCTATAGGCACCACACCTCTATTATTGCAACTTCAACATAGAGGAAGGGTCAAGGCAATAAAGAGTGAAGGAGAAGACGCCACAGACGTTCGGCACTTGTGATGGAGGTAGCACCGAACGGCGACGAAAAAAGCGCATGTTCTAAAATTTCTGTAGGGCCAACATTTGAACGGATGGAGGCCACTGTATATCACCTCGTCCAAATTTTAAACATGAAGGCTCATGGGGACAATTTGTAGTGGCTTCCTAGGAGTGTATGCCGTCGATTAAAGGTGAGATGACAATTTTATTAGGCTTCATTCGGTTATTCCCTTCCCCCGAGGTTTGGGACCCAAACCACGTGGATTCAAAGGGATCTCCCCCGCCGGGGTATAATCCAAGCCCATCAGTTAACATGTCTTCGATTAAGCCCGACCGTTCCCCGGACGAAACCCCTCAATCCCTGCAAAACACACGAGGAAATAATCATCGTCTCCTCACCCATGGAAAGAACGCGTGCTTCTAAAGGTAACCTCGGCGGCGGCACCCAATCTCTGAGCGGATTGAATCCGCTAGTTTTTTTTTTGAGAAAATCCGCTAGGGGGTCGTTTCCCTGACTGTCGAACAACAGAAAATCCGCCCAGTTCTTTTCACCTAGTGATTCTTCACAATCTGATTCTGGAACACTACCTGTAGAATCATCTGCCCACAGAATCAATAGTCCAGTTCTTTTCCGCGATTCCAGTATGTGATTGTTGTATAAGTTGTAGGCTAAAATGTCTGTACTGCCCTTAGATTAAATTCATATGAAATCATTCCATTTCAATAGTTCGTATGAGATAGAGATCTGCCATACCAAACCTTGTCCGAATAGAAGAATAGCAGTGGGGAAAAATTGCCGATGGTGAGGAGATCTGGTGGCCGGCAGTGAGAGAGGATGTGACAGAGAGCTTGAGAGAGAGAGGGGTCGACGCTGGAGATCCGGATGCAGTGAGGAGATGAGGGCCGAGTGGAGGATGGAGGTCGGGGACGGGATGCGGTGACTCGACGGAGGCTAGGGACGGGAAGCAGCAACGGCCCTTCCGACGACTGGGATGGGGTGGCGGCAGAAGTGGCCCTTCCGGCGAGGAGTGGCGGCGGCCCTTATGGCGAACGGGGCGGGGCGGCGGCGGAAGCAGCCCTTTCTGCGAACAAGGCAGGGCGGCGGCGACAACGGTCCTTCCGGCGAACGGGGCGGGGCGGAGGCGGAAGCAGCCCTTCCTGTGAGGAGAGGCGGCGGCTTGCCGGCTTACAGGAGTGGAGTCGTGCGAGGGATTCGAGTCGAGGGGAACGCGAGGAGCGGTGGGATTTTTCTTGTCTGGCTCGAGTGGCATTTGGATTGTAAATACTAGTGCTTAATAGGGGTAGTTGGAAAAATCGAACAGTTTTCTTTTGTGGGAGCTCGCAGAATCGTCGGAATCATGGGTTGAAGGCAATTTTGGATTGCACTAACGATTCTAGTGATTTTTAGATGATTCTTAAGGTAGAAAACGAGTTCTTTTGTAATTTTGATTCTCCGGGTAGCAATTGTTCAGAATCGAGCTAAAAGAACTGGCCCCAAAGGCCTTAGGGTGATCTTTTCGGTTAATCTCTTGGGCCGAGGCTTGCTACCTTCCCACTTTCCCAGCCCATCACACACAACAGCCTCGCCATCATCGCCGTCGCCCTCCTCCTCTTCATAACACCGCGTACAACCCCCAAAAGCACAAGGGAAGGCATCATTCACCTTGCCCTCCCCTCCCCTCCCCTCCCCCAGAAAAAAAAGGAGAAGAAGCAGCAGCACAAGCGCATCAGCCCGCTTCCACCGCGACGCCGCCGGCGGCGACCTGCAGATGGGGTCCAACGAGGCGGACAAGCCGCTGCGGCGGATCGGCGCGTCCTTCGAGCAGCTCGCGGCCGTCGCCAAGCAGCAGCAGCAGCAGCAGCCCGCGATGGCGGCGGGGGACTTCTCGCGCGCCTGCTCCAACGTCTCCGTCCTCTTCGGCTGCCTCGGCATCGCCTTCAAGTTCGCCGAGATGGACTACGTCGCCAAGGCAAGCCCCCCTCTCCCCTCCCCCCGCTCTCTGCTCTGCTCTAGCTTTCGATTCCTCTTGCGTCTCGCTATTCCTTCCCGCGGTTGTAGCTCTCCGCTGCCTCGGGTGTTGTTTGGTGTACTGCCTCGCTTCGTTGTGCTTCGATGTGGTACGGTAATTGAGGGGATTCGCGGGACATTGGTTAGCTGTGTGGTGAAGCTGAGAGGTTGGGGCGAAATGATCCCAAATTCTCTGCCAGATCGAGAGCTAGCAAGTTCTGTCTGAGTTTATTTTGACTGGCACGCTGCGTATAATTGTGTTCATCCACTTTAGTTTGCGGATAGGTGGTTTGGGTGAAATGATTCCGTTCAAATTTTCATCTGGATCAAGCACCAATTATTGGGTGCTTCATCACGATAGGACTGTCTAATTCTGCTGCTGTGTGCTATGCTTGTTGTGTTGTATGCTTCAGGTGTAGAAAATAGTACTGCCCACTTCTGCACTTGCATTACAACTACTACCGCTTAATTGTACATCTATGTGGTGGTAAGGTTATTGCGGTAATCCCATAGACTGGTTTAAGGCCAGGAGGTTAGGGGGAGATAAATTATCAACTTGATTAGCCAGAAGTCATTGTGTACATATGAGGATCAGGCCATCCACTTTAACGCTGCGAGGTTACGGCGAGATGGTTTCAATAACTTGTCAGCTTGATTAAGCCAGCAATTCTATGTGCATATGAGGATCAGATCATCCAATTTTCAAGCCTTTTGTTTGGTGATCTTGTCTAATAACTTCCTCTTAACCGGTTGTAGGTTGATGATTTACTGGAGGCATCCAAGACAATTTCAACATTGCCCTCCATGGTCGAGCTTGACATTCAGAAGGGCACCGTCAGGCAGCCGGGGAGCCACACGAGGAATCTACTGAGGGTTAAGCGCGGGATTGATATGGTGAAAGTCCTGTTTGAGCAGATATTAGTCACAGAGTAAGTTCAAGTTGCAAACCAGATAGTGCTGTCACTTATGTTATGTTGTCAACCCTTCAGTTTGCTATTATCTTCTGAGGTGCATTTTTTTAGCAAATTCTGAGATGCATGTAGGGTAAATGTTATCTAAATGCTCATATTTCTCTTTTGTATCAGAGGCAACTCCCTGAGAGACGCAGCGTCAAAGGCCTATGCTCAGGTCTTTGCTCCTCACCATGGCTGGGCCATAAGGAAAGCGGTTGGTGCTGGAATGTATGCCCTCCCTTCTAAGTCACAGCTCTTGAAGAAACTGAATGAAGATGGTGAGTGTCCTGATCTCCAGAATAGTGGTTTACTGCCCTCCTCTTGTTGAGTTGTAGTCAGGGCCTGGTTGTAGTTACACATGTTATTACTCTGAACTTCCATGCCAAGCAAGCAACTCACATCTGTTGCTGATATGATCAGATCACATTGCTTTTTGGTTGCCTTAGAAAGCATTAATCTAGTTGTTTGTTTATATAGATGTTTGCTTGCATGAGATGCAAGTTCATATAACAATTCTATGTGCAAACATGAGATGCAAGTTCATATAACAATTCTATGATGCTCATAAGCTGATTGCATTGCATAGAGACACGAATAATTGGGATCTTAATATGTCAAAAACACAATAGGATATTTTATTTTTTCCTTCTTGGTGTCACTTCATTCTGATCTTGGGTCACTGCCTCTTTTAACCTTGCAGAAATTTCGGCAAGGGCTCAAATGCAGAGTTTCGTCAGGTCGTCCGGACCAGTAATTCTCTACGTCGAGGACCTCTTCACCTCAAAGAATTTAGGGCTAGATTGGTGAGTGAAATCTATATGCACACTTCCAATGTACTAATGCGACCAAAAGGTGTGCTGCGATGTGACCTAAACAGTTGTAGCTGGTTTTGGTGTCTGAGTTTGAGGGTTCAGCGTTGTGACCTATATTCAATAAGCTGGTGTCTGAGTTTGAGGGTTCCGAGTTGTCACCTAAATTCAATAAGCTGGTCTTCTGTGGAGGTTCTGTAACAGGCGTTGTTACCAAAATGCTAACTCTTACAAACCTGAAATTCCAAATCATCTATAAGCTGTTAAACTGGAATGCTACCCTGTTAAGGTGTATGGGTCATGTATATCAACTGATTGGAAAGTTCCCTATGTGTGTTTCATGTAAGTTAAGGTTTTACGGTTTAAGTGTATTATGACACACCATGTTCTAGCGTGTTTGAATACAAACAACATACAGAGTTCATTCTCGCAAGAAAGTTTGAAACATACCATCTCTTTGGCACACAAATCTGATTGATTAAAGAATGCAAATGGAACTTGCCTATAAACACAGTACAGCAATGAATCGATTAACCAATAGGCACAGCACCACAGCAAACTCAGAATCAACATCCGGCCATAATTTAACACTAAAACTTTTTAAGATAGCACCGACAAAAAGGATTATATAGACCAGTATCTCTGGCAATTTAACTCATGACGTCCCAGCAACAGAAACAAAATTCAGATCCGACAACCACATACGACAATTTTCATAGACTAACAAGTTTCAGACATGGAACACAATCTTAGCGAGGCTACTAGCATCCTGAAAGATCGGGAAACTGGAAGGATGTCCCTTAGTGCGACTTGACGTACTCCTGCACTATGTTAAGACCCTCCGAATCTTCACCGTAGTCCTGGTTAAGAGGGGAAAGACAGCCACAAGTTAAGATTGGAACTAGATTCTCCTTTGCACTAAAATGGAACAGGATTCTTCTTTCACTAAGATAAGTGTTGAATCCTTACCTTCACAACAACGCATGAGCAGCCCACAACCTTTCTTGCCTTACCCTCAGAGTCAATCTTGCAAAGCTGCATCAAACATAGAATATGGAATTTGTCAGCACAGAATTCACACTTCCATAGAAGGCTAGTTTGCAAACTTAAAACTATCGGAAAACTGCATGCCAAACTTTAAGTTACAAGCTAAGCAACAAAGTTGTGAACCGCTAGTAAATGACCCTGAGTACCACAAGACCAAATAGTGTTACCTAGTGTAAATTAAATAGATGCAACAGACAACATGTTCATGAAGACAAATATGAGGTGGATACAGATTAATGCAAATATTTCTATGCAAATGAACTGACCATGAATATGAAGTAATGTTTGGAATAAATGCAAATATTACTAAGCAGAAGAACATGAATACTAACCCCAGCCCACTCGCCAAGGGTTTTGGCACTAGGGACAGTGACCAAGTGGACGTTGTGCTCAGCACACAGTGCCTTGACCAGCTTGACGTAATCAGGCTGGTCGCAATCCTCAGCAAGCACACAAATCTGAGCAGCATGCTTCTCAATCGCCTTAGCAGCTTCACGGAGCCCCTTGACAAGGCCATCATGGGCGCTTGACTTCTTCATCACAAGCTGCAGAGCAGTCATCAAGTCCATGGGCTCTCCAAGAGCCGGAGTGGGAGCGGCAACCGGTGCGGCCACCTCAACTGGGGCATTCTCCTCCCTGGTCAACAAAATGGAAAGATTGAATCAACAGAAACTTGACAGTTCTCAGAGAGCAAGGCATCAAATAATGACTTCAAACAGAACATATGTACAGTTAAGATTCTATGTTTACCTATAGCACAACCCAGAAGATAACAACTAAATCTACGCCAGGCATAGAAGTAATACAATAGAATCATCTATCCAGTTATTTTCACAAGGCTACAATGGAGGTTATGTTTGCACTTTGCACAACAATGACGTATATCTGGATCTGTGGATCCGCAGTCAGCAGACGCCATTTCAGTTCAAAGCAAGCATAATAATCTCTTTTAAACATCAGGAGATCCTAACCATGTACCGTACATAGCAGGTACCAACCTCTCAACCCATACAAAATCGCAAACGACATACTGGCAAGATTTTCCCTAAACCCCATCAACTAAAAGCTACTACAAGGCAACCACGCATAATCGATTAAACAGGAACATGCGGCGCTCAACAACATCTATCGATATGCTGCCCATGGATGGCCGGCCTTCTCCGTCACAGGAGCAAATCCATCCATCAAAAGCAAGTGAACAAACAGCACCAACAAACAAGCATACGCCTCGGACCACCAGAGTCCACTACACGGCTAACAGCTCGTCGAACCAGACGATAGATGGCGCAAAAACCTCGAGATTTGGATGGGAAACTTACGCCATGACTCGCGCTCCGAAGACCGAACCGAAGGGCGCGCGTAGATCTGAAACAGGAAGAGGAGATTGGAGGTTTAGCGGGAGGAAGAGAAGAGATAAAGGATTGGGGGAGGAGGAGAGCTCAGCGCCGCCACTCACCTTTGGGGAGTTGGAGCTCCTGGGAGAGGCTAGGGTTCGCAAGGGTTTACTGGGGGAGGAGGGGCTGAGGCCGACGGGTCGCGCCTTTTGTGGTCACGGGCAGCCTCGCAGGCGGGCCTTGCCCTGAATGATGGGCCATTTTACTGGGCCCGTTTCTTCACAAAGCCCATTTCTAGACCCATCAGAAGAAGTCTCGTCTCTTTTCGTCGTTATGCTAAAAAAAGTCTCTTTTCGTTAATTTTTGCGAGGTGAGCCTCGTTTTATTCCTAAATTTATATTCCCTCCGTTTCGAAATAATTGTCTTAGGCTTAATACAGATTTGTACTAGAGCTAATATAAAATTGAAACAATTATTTTGAAACAGAGGGAGTACAAAAAAAATGTGAGCCTCGATTTTATTGCTGAGGGTGTTTTGGGACTTTTGGCACTGCATTTATTGGCACTTTGGGAATCAATATCTATAGGAGATAGATCAAGGAGGACACAGCGTTTTGGCTATGGGATGCACATGCTCTCTAATGAACGGTAAAATCAAAATGGATGTTTGTATTAGTGTGGCAATTGTGCTTGCCAATTTTAACGTCATATGGCACAATAGTGCTTCGTTGGTAAAAAATACAAAATCAAGTGTAACATTTTACTATATTTTGAGGCAACGTTTGGCGTTCGATTCGTTTTTTGCACAGGTCAAACCGCTTAAGTTTTACACCTGGAAATTTGCATGTACCACTTGGTTGTGACAATGAACACATACAATATTTTGCATTTTTGTAACATTTTTCAAATCTATTTTTAGTACGCATGAGCACGTGCACCCTAGAGCAATATTGAATATCCCGATTAAGGAGGCCTATATACTTAAGCCAAAGTATGTCTATTGACAAGGTGTTGAAGAGGTTCAACATGCATGAGGCCAAGAAAGGGTTCTCGCCTATGTCACATGGCATTGGACTAAGCAGCCAAGAAAGGGTTCTCGCCTATGTCACATGGCATTGGACTAAGCAGCCAAGAAAGGGTTCTCGCCTATGTCACATGGCATTAGACTAAGCAAGACTCCCGGTGAGCAAAGACGTGTGGATAAGATTTCGTATGCTTCGGCCATCGGTATATCATGTATGCTAGTACTCGTCCAGATGTTTCCTATGCTCTAAGTCCTACGAACAGATACCATGCTAACCCAAGTGAGAGTCACTTGACAACGGTGAAGAATACCCCGAAGCACTTGATAAGGACTAAGGATATGTGGTTTACGGAGGTGAGGATGAACTCGTTGTAAGAGGTTACGCCAATGTTAGTTTCCAAACCGATAAGGATGTCTTTCGTCTGCAATCTGGTTATGTGTTCATTCTAAACGGAGGTGTAGTAACCTACAAAAGTTCCAAGCAAGAGACATTCGTTGATTCTACAACGAATGTTGGGTACGTTGCAGTTTCTAAATCTGCAAAGGAAGGTGTTTGGGTGAGGTATTTCATTTCTTTACTTGGTGTGGTTCTAGACTCGGGAAGCCCGTTGGACCTCTATTGTGATAATAGTGGTTCCATCCCATGGACCAATGAGCCAAGGCAACACAAAAAAAATCCAAGCACATAGAAATGCGTTATCATCTGATATGATACATCGTAGAAAAAGGTGATATAAATGTACACAAAGTACACATGGATGCAAATGTTGTTGATCCATTGACGAAGCATCTCCCGCTGTCGAAGCATGAGGTGCACGTAAGGGCCATGGGCATACAATGCCTAACTGATTGACTCTGGTGCAAGTACGGGACAGTTGGAGACATGCCCTAGAGGCAATCATGAGATAATGTTTATTTCCTTATGTATTCATGATTTTTTTATTGTCCTTGAAAATCATCAATGAGATGTATCAAAAAGTATGTGACTTGTTTGTAAGACTATGTATTGTATAATGATTGTTCTTATGGTCCCTAATTGATAAGTTTATGCAGACACATATCTTTTGATTAGTATATGATTCGGTTGATGACTAAGTTTCATAAGTCATGGGCATGGAGATGCTAACCCGATAGTATGGACTAAATGATGGACCACTAAGTCGGACAGACTCACTTTGAGACACAACGAGATATTTGTAGGAGATATGCCCTAGAGGCAATAATAAATGTTATTATTTATCTCCATGTTTGTAATTATGTTTATATTCCATGCTATAACTGCAATGGTTCTCGAGTCTGCAATAACCACGAGGCTCGGAGGAAGACTCATATGCACGTGTGGAATAATAAACGGATAAAATATATATTCCTAGTCTCGCCTCTAAGACTAGCTCAAGTGTTGCATGATGGTTCTGTTTTCCTGATCATGGGCATTACTATGCCGGCAACTTTGAGGGCACAATGTTAGAAGAACATTTGTGTTGAATCGACCCAGATTGATGTTATGCTATGAGATACATTCGTCACCAGTTAATGGATTATAACACAGAGAAAGTTGAGCGTTTGCATAATTCCTTAGACCATGAGAGTATCGAGTTTCTTCGTACTTGCTTCGTGAACTTTGGGGTTTGTTAAACGTCATCTGTAAAAGGGTGGCTATTACGGCGGCTTACGGGTTCACGGAAAAGTATGACCAGGAACTAGGTAGCTCAAGATTGGGATTTGCTCCTCCGTCGATGGAGAGATATTCTTCGGGCCCTCTCGGTGTTACAGTATCCACCATCGTCTGGCCAGACACAGTGTGATTTGATCACAGGGATGCCGGAACACGGGAACGAGAAAAGAGAACAATACCGGAAACGAGGTAACTGGCATAGTGGACAAGTTGTTGATTCACGGGGATGCCGATAAGTCTCACCTCGGGTGTTTGTAACATATCGCGAAGCAACAGGAATAGCACACGTCAACTGGAGGTTCACTCGAATATTTATTCGTGTGGGTATAGGGGTCAATATGGGTGTCCACGGCTCCGATGTTGACCATTGATCGGAAAGCGTTTTGGGTCATGTCTATACTTCACCGAACCTATAGGGTCACACGCTTAAGGGTCATCTATCTGCTGAATACTAGACAGGGAGTCTGAGAGAAAGTCACCGAAAAGGTTTCGGAGAAAACGGAAAAGTTCCGGAGAGAGAACACCGGAATAGTTTCGGTAAAACCGAAAAGTTGTTTCAGAGTGAACCACTAAGCCGAAAAGGTTTCGGTAAGCACCTGGTACTTTTGGAGGGTGCCAGAATTGTTCTGGTAACTTCTGGAATTTTTCTGGAGAAAAGAATAAAATATTTTTTTCGGAAATATTTCGGAGCTGCCGGAAATGTTCCGGAGCTGCCGAAAATGCTTAGGTTGCTTTTCGCAGATGAAAATCACTAATCCGAAATTGTTTCGGAACGCGCCCAAAATCATTTTAGTGGGTATTGGAATTATTCTAAGACCCACAGAAATATTTTCGGATTTTTCGGACGCGAAAAAGTGGTGTTATGAATAGTAAAAAGTACTACTTAGGATATTTTTGGAAAGCCTTCTAGAAGGACTTGGGAGCCAAGAAAGCCCCCTTGGGTTTCCTATAAATAGAGGTGTGAGGGCAGCCCCATATCCTTGATCCAAGCTCTCCCTTGAGTTCTATACAAATGCCATGCATGATCTGGCTTTCTCTCTCCCTCCCAGCGAAATAGTTTCGTAGAGCCGAAAGGCTGTCTAGGTTCCGGCAGGAACTAGTTCTGGACGGCGAAGCCCTGTCGGATAGCTGACACCGTATGTGTGCAACCCCGTAGAGAGGTCGTAGTTTCGATCTTTTGCCCGAAGGGCTGTCCAAATTATCGTTCGAGTTTCAAGGGTCCTCCCGAAGGGCTGTCCGAGTTACCGATCGAGTTTCGAGGGGCCTCCCGAAGGGCTGTCCGTGACACCATCCGAGGGACTGTCCGACCGCCTCCTGGAGCGCTGTTCGAGGAGCAGACGAGGGAGAACATCCTCGCGGTTGGGAGGTTGTAAATCCTAGCTGCGGGGATCTGCACCGACGATCTACATCGACTCTACTTCCGCTGCGCTACGAGTCGGTAACGATCAGATCAAAACCTTGTATGCAGTCTCCATAGTGGTCCTGGGCGTGTTCGTAGTGCGGAAATTTTTGTTTTCTGTTGCGTTCCCCTACAATATTGTCATATGTTAGTCTCAAACTCTCAATACAATATATATGTCATGTCCTAGAGTATAGGTCCTCGCATTTTCTAAGGATGGGGACTGACTCACTTAATTAAGGTTTATCAAATGCAACTTCATAACTATGTAGTTATAAAGGTAGCTTTCGGGTGAGTCATGATACATGCCACGAGACATGGTTGACCAAGATGGAATTTGCCCTCCAACTTAAAGAGATATTCCATGTGCCCTCATAAGTGATAAGATCAAAAAGCATGTCCATGTGAAATAGGTTAAGTGTTATCCCGGTTCAGGAATTTATATCACGTTTTCGAGAAGAGAGGCCGAGCTACCAACAAGGGTGACAAGTACACTCCCTGAGCTCGACAAAATTATTATGAGGCAAAAGGAATGTTGCATATGTCACTTTGTAACGCTTTTCTTATGATTTTACACACATATGGGAGTCAACACGTTCTGCTAGTAGCCGCTATCGACTGATCGAGTCGGTTGTAATTTGAGTGGAATTTAGGTACATCACTAACCATGTCCTCTAGGCCTTCTCAAAACTTCTACTTGTCGCTCCTATTGTGGCCTACTTATGGGGTATAGTCGTTGATAACATTGTTTTTGGGACACACGACACACTACTCTAGCGCCAAATAAAAATCTACCGTGCAATCAAAATCATATTGTTGGAGACAGACTATGTGATTAGGGTTTTACCACTAGACGCGCGGTCACGACGTCGAAAGGAGAGATGGTGATGCTCGTTCTTGACTCCTCCTCGTGAATCCCTTAAACAGATCCCTGCAACGGTTCATCCCGAGCACCACAAGTGTGATGCCTCCAAGGTATCCGCGCTTGCAGGGAGTCAGGCGGCGGATCCACTTGCTTGACATGGACATAGAATTGGTGGCTACGGTTGCGAAGGAGATGATGTCTTAAGCTCCTTTTAGCCTACGACATGATCATGCTGTTGGGGGGATGACCCCCGGGTAGGCTGAGGAAAGTGAATCAATATTTCAAAATAGTCAGGAGCCGAGCCCAGGACGACTTAACTCCATCAGGCATCAGCCAGCTGGCTCATTCCCACACATTTTACTTTCTGCAATTCATACTTGCTCATATTTGATATATCTTGTGTTAGTTTGACTTGCTTAATTGACTCCTACATCTCCATATCCAATGATATAGTTTGTGATTGCTAGTTTCCTTAAGTGCCTATCTTGTTTATCATAGGTTGTTGGTACACTTAGTTGAGCCTAACATATTTTTTATTTTTGCTTGAGAAGTATCTGTTCAGTTTAATTCCACATTAGGTTAAAGCCAAATCCCTAAATGTTTCAAAAGACCTATTCACCCCCTCTAGGAGATATCTTTGTCTTTTCAACTGGGTTAATAGGTTAGTTCATTAAAACAATATAAGATGATATAAAATGTTGCTCCTTCCATTCCAAATTATATTACTTTTATTTGTGTACATGTCTAGATACACATGTGGATAAGTAGAAGTCATCTAATTTGAAATAGAGGAAGTATAAAAATATATTGAAGTGAGGATATAATAGCATGAAACAATAAAAAATATAGATAGAATAAAGATGTATCAATCAACGATGTAGTACTCCCTCCGTTTCTTTTTACTTGGCATATAAGATTTGGTCAATGTCAATCTTCATAAAGTTTGACCAACTATATAGAAAAATCTATCAACATTCACAATATGAAACATTTATCATTACATTTATCATGAAATTAATTTTCATATTATATAACTTTGATATTATAAATATTGATACTTTTTAATATAAATTTGGTCAAACTTTATAAAAACTGACTTTGACCAAACCTTATATGCGGAGTATCAAATTATTTGTTAAATATTCGATATTACATCATGTGATGTAAAGTGTTAGCTATTGATACAAGGACTAGCACAATGAATTCACAAATATGTAGACCCTTACCTGGACCTGGTCATCACGCACTTCTCGCTAATAAAATCATGGATGTCATATGAAGCATAGGGTGGAAAATCCCCAGGGGTAACCAGTGTCAACTTTTTTAGTTGCAATGTTGTTTTTTAGGAGACTAAATAATTTTTGTAAGAATAGTTGGCCCTTGTTGCCATTTTTAGCGAGGCCTGACTGTCAACTATTGTAATGGTTAGGTACATAAAGCAACATCCTGACCACGATTGAAAACATGCTTTAGGATTTCTTGGTAATTGAGAGTGATTATCCAATCATTTGATCATATGTCGTCGCATATTGTTACATGTGTTTGATACTCGGGTACCGTAAAATTATAAAGTGTATACCGATCACGTCACAATTTAGAGTCAATTTCGCTTGCCTACTACTGTAAATGATCAAAGTTAACAGAGTAACATGCCGCTTGTTGTTTTGCAACAAGGCTATGAAAACGACATGTTTTTTCAAACGTGGTTTTTTCAATGTGGACCAAACAAGATAAGGAGTATTCCATTCGAATGTAGATAACATTCGTTAGTTGATCCAAATGTTTATGTTAAAAAATTGAACAAAACATTTTTAGAATTCAAGGACCACAACATGAAGTCCAGGCATACACACACGTGAATTCTTAAATTGCTTTCCTTCTTCTTTATATCACTTTAGATCTTCATATGTTAGGCGAAGGATCGAATACTCAAACATCCTTAAATTGTCAAGTCTAAATACCTCGTTTTCCATGCATACACATGGGAGAAGAGAGATTCAAATGAACTATATCAAATTGCATGTTGGCATTCTTCAATCTTAACATACACTCTTTTTGTTTGTAATTGGAGACACATTCCTTATACGTACGTAGGTTGAAGGTATGACTGAGCACTAACGAACAATAGACATATAAACAACAGGCATAATCTCATTGATGTGAACTTTTTTCTTTTTTGTTAGATGATGAGTTGAGTCCTATTTTTCATACTAATTGTTCTTCACAAATTTATCATACTTTAAAGATAATATTGAAATCATGGCATTGTTTTAGTGTTCATCGAACACCATACAAGCTATAAACATGGCGTTAGTTAACACCAAGTTAGGTAAAAAAACAAAAAAAATCATTATCAAAATATCCTACATTCATTCGTTTCACATCTGCCTTTTGAAGCTAGAGACACCAACCAAACATATACGCTGAGTTCATTTACTGGTTTGCTTTCACAACTATTGAGGATTGTTTCATGACAGAAAAATTAGCCATCGGGATCACGTCAAAAGCATCAACCATCAACTAACTCCACCGCTTCTTTTCCTCACGGGCTTGAGTGACAACAACGATTCTTTCATCTCATATCCATTCGAAGGTCTAACATTACCGCATACCGATGGTTTAACATACCTTCGATCCAGCGTGAACAATCAAGCGATGATAATGAAAAATCAACACAAATAAGAAGATTGATAAAATTTCAGATCAACGAAGATCGGCACGATGATGCAAAGAACGTTAGACGCCACATGATGGCTGAGGTGGTTAGATGCATTGAGAAAAAACCCGAATACATGCCTATAGCGAATAGCGTCGATAAAGAAGCCAGACAAACGGCCAGGACGATCACGTATCCAGCCGAACTCATGCCCATGGCTGCCATGGTAGCTTCCAATTCCAAGCACGAGGCACTGGAAAGGACGGCCAGGAAAATGTTTCACCCATTTTTTTCTAAAAACAAAGAGCAAAGTTGGGATGCTCAAAAAAAAAAAAGAAGAGCAAAGTTGGAAAACCGCCGCCGATTTCCTGTCCTGCCCTTCCTCGTAGCATACCGCTTCCAGTATAACCTCGCGCCCCCGAGGGCAAACCGGTTCATCCTCCTCCACCTCAGTTTTATCTCCCTCACGCCACTGCCCCCTCCGCTCCCCCCCTCCTCAATGGCGAATCTGCCGCCGTCCCTCGCCGCCGGGCCCTCCTTCGGGGCGCCCTCGCCGCCCCCGCTCCCGCCCCCGTCCGGCTCGTCGTCCGCCGCGCCTCCCGGCGGGGGCAGGGACCGGAAGATGGTGTCCGCCGAGCAGCTCGTGCTCGACCTCTGCGACCCGGAGCTGCGCGAAAACGCCCTCCTCGAGCTCTCCAAGGTCGCTTCCTCCCCCCCCGCCCCCTCACCCCCCCGCCGCGGAGAGCCCCCCGCCCGCTTCCCTCTAGCCCTCCCCGTCGAGGAAAAAATTCGCTTTTGTAGCTCCCCAGCGGATGTGCAAGGGTCGGATTCGCGGTTAGGAATCGTGGGATCTGTGTGTGTCATGCGGTGGTTGGTAAAGTCGTCGCCTTGGTGGCGCAATGCTGTGTTTACGCGGAAGTAGATTGGGGACCCTAATGATCTATCCGATTCTGTTGTCGGCTGCTGTGCGGTTCTGTCGGCAAATCGGCTCACGTGGTGATCTAGGGTATAGATCAGTGCACGCCCGCCTTTCTCTGTTGTCCTCGATGCGTGTTTGGTATGGAAATGTTGTTCTCCGGTCTCCCGAGGGCGATTCAATGAGTAGCTTATGCTGTGTTTGGTAATTTAGTGCAACTCTGCCTGCTCACATCTGGCGTATGACCAGAATTGGGTGATTTTTTGCAGTCCTTTAGTTTGTTGTAGGCTTGTAGTCAGGTAGCGAAAGCAATCATGGCTTGGCATAGCGGAAGCAATTAGGGTTTGGCATGCACGGGCACATATGTGAATTTTGTAGCTTTTGTTAGGGTATGCATTCTTTAGACATGTGCTATGATGTATCTTGCTATTAGCTTCCGTAACGGAAATGGTTACCGATATCTGTGGACACACTCAGATGGCGGTTTCGACTTGTGTATCGGATAACTGTATTTATTCTAGTAGTTCTGCTTGTTCTGATTGAAATGGAAGGTACTGCCGTTGTCTTATACGTTGTTCTGTTAGGATCGAATACGACAAGACTCATGCGCGCTTCTGTTTGTAGTACGCCTGATTAAAATGGAAAGTACTGTAGTTATCATATACATTCTCTTTGTAGCGAATACCATAAGAAAAAGTGCATTTCTGTTAATATTCCCTGCTTCCTGATGTATCTGTTTCGTGGTAAAAGTGAACTTCCAATGAATATTTCTGTGCTGGAGCAGACTGTAAGGTCTCTATTCAGCTGTGCACATTTTGTTATAGTATCTGGAGGAGATATCCTATTCAAGGACAGGGGGTTGTGTAAACTTTGCGAAATCATGTCCTAATGATGAGTTTGCAAACATATCCCCACAGGAGCTGTTAAGAAATCTAAACAGTTTACGAACCATATAGGAAGACATTTATAGGTTAGAAATATTGTTCTACTTCTGCAGATCATGTGGATAAGTAATAAATTTTGTAATTTTTTTCCATCACGTCTTTATCAAGCAAAAGTACAACCCATGGTATGAGCCACTAATGCAAGCATCATCATTCTTTTCTTAGTGAAACATCAACTTTCCAAAGATGATATCCCTAATTGGACAGTTGACATGGAACTACTTTTACTTTCACATTTAAAGTATGGCTACAAATCTGGGATGCAGGAGGTGGAGAATTCATTGTCTAATCTGTTTCTCAGTTATCTTCTTTCAGAAGCGAGAGATTTTTCAAGATCTTGCTCCACTCCTGTGGCACTCCTTTGGCACCATTGCTGCACTACTCCAGGTAGGTTACAATCCTTGCACAGTTCTAAATTCAGTTCAAGGATGCAATGATAAGTGTAAACACGTACTTGTGTACTTCTTGTTATTTAAGTTAGGGTGGTTGTGCATGTGTATTGATTCTTTCGATGTGAAATTTATTAAAGCTTCTGCACATTTTCCTCATTCAGTCTATCTTGCTCTTTTGAAAACATGTGCAGGAGATTGTGTCAATCTACCCTTCACTTTCACCTCCTACTTTGTCACCGGTTGCATCAAACCGTGTCTGCAATGCACTTGCACTTCTTCAGGTATGCTTTTACATGAGAAAGAAAGGAAATCCTCATTGCCGGTGGGCCTTGGGGTGGATTGAGAATACTAAAGTTTTTTATAGCATGCTTGCTTGCCTTCTGTCCCTCTATTTCACTTCACTTTTGTTTTTTAATTGCAGTGCGTTGCTTCACACCCTGAGACCAGGATCCCTTTCTTGAATGGTACTGAGTGCTACTGTTTCTATGCCAAGTCTTAAATATCTCCTTTGTTTATTGTTAAAAACTTTCCTCTTTTGTTCTGACTTTACAAAATAAGTAAATATTGATTAGTTGTGGTTAACGATTGAGTCTTCTTCCTTTTTCTTTTCAGCTCACATCCCACTGTACCTGTACCCGTTCCTGAATACCACCAGCAAGACAAGACCTTTTGAGTACTTGAGGCTTACCAGCTTGGGTGTCATTGGTGCTCTTGTGAAGGTACTTTAAAACTAGATATTTATGCAAACCAGGAATGCATGGAAAACAGTGGTGGGGAGTGGCTGTATTCTTTATTTCTGTGTAGACTGGTTGGGATTTGGATCCCAGGAATCACAATAAGAACTGTTACGTTTGAACGGAACGGGCTAATTCTTAGAAATTTTATTGTTTTGCTAATTGGATATCAGTTTTGCAAATCATAAGGATATTTTCTTCAATTTGCTTTTTTATATGTGCAGGTTGATGATTCTGAAGTTATTGGGTTTCTGCTTCAAACTGAAATAATTCCTCTATGTCTTCGTACTATGGAGATGGGCAGTGAACTTTCGAAAACAGTATGAACTCAACCCTTTTATTAAATCTGATGATCGTCTAGTCTTGGTTCTATGTTTGAACTCATGAATTGTTATGAGCATATATGGTAGCTGCCCTTCTATGGGTTACTTCATTCATCCGTTTCATCTTATCTCACTGAAATATCTTATCTCTTAACAATTATATAAATGTGTATTATTGAATTTACCTTGTTGGTAACTACTCCCTCCGATCCATAATAAGTGTCGCTCATTTTGTATTAAGCTAGTACAAACTTTGTATTAGATAAGCGATACTTTATTATGGATCGGAGGGTGTAATAAATAATTATCTAGATGTCAAGAAACTCATGAAACTCAAAACTGGTTGTTGAGCCATGATGTACTCAAAAGCTTCCATAGATACTTTTTACTAGATTGTTGGATCTCTTTACTCTGTGAGATCTTTGTTTTCTTATTGTGGTTGTTGAGCCATGATGTGCATCAGTCTCACTAACTCCGCCGAGGTTACTTGCAGGTGGCCACCTTTATTGTTCAAAAGATTCTGCTTGATGACATCGGGCTGCGCTACATCTGCGCTACCGCTGAGCGATTCTTTGCTGTGGCCACTGTTTTGGCACAGATGGTTCAGGCACTTGCTGAACAGCCATCTGCAAGATTGCTGAAGCACATAATCCGGTGCTACCTCAGGCTTACAGAGAACCAGAGGTTCATGCTGCCACCTGTTCATGCTACAGTTTTGCAGAGTCATTTACGTGTAAACTGGACGATCCTAAATCTCTCTCTGATGCTATGCAGGGCTTGTGCTGCGCTCAACAGTTGCCTCCCCACCGTGCTGAAAGACGGGACATTCAACAACTTCCTTCATGTGCGATTCCGGCCCATGTTCTCCCTAGCGAGCTAGACAATCCTTGCATCGATATCTGTACCAGGAGCTTGGATCATTCGCTTACTGACGCCTGCCTCTTACCATGGATCCAGGATGATAACGTGACAAGGCGGTGGCTCCAGCAACTGCTGAACAACATGTCGATCGCCGGAATGGGAGCAGGAGGCTCCCTCACGGGCATGGGTGGAGGCGGCTCTCTCGCAGGTATGGGCGGAGGTGGCTCTCTAGCAGGCATGGGTGGCGGAGGCTCTCTTGGCGGCATGGGAGGGGGCGGTTCTCTTGGCGGCATGGGCGGAGGGGGCTCCCTGGCGGGCATGGGAGGCGGGGGCTCTCTGGGTGGCATGGGGGGAGGAAGCCTCGACCACCTCATGGGGCTATGAGCGAGCTAATCAGAGAAAGAAAGAAAGGGTCGGAATCCCCAGCGCATGTGTCCGTCAGTCAGTCTGTTGTAGATGTAGGAGAAAGAATGAGATACAGCGTCTGTGTTGTCTCTAGTTGTTTGTGTTGTCGAAAAATGAAGAATAGAGTCGTTTGCCTGCCTGTCTGCCCTTTGTGGGAAGAAAGAAAGAAAGAAAGAAAGAAAGAAAGAAGGAGAGGAAGAAGATAGTAGTGACTGTCAGTATTGTGTCTAGATTGTTTGGTTAGGTTGTGCCTTGTTTTTGCTGTACCGCATGTAAAAAGACAAATAAACCGGTGCGGAATCGCTCCCTGCTCTGCTCTTTGGCAAAACGTTCCAAGGATGAAGAGGGATAGCAGTAAAGTGAAAACTGAAACATCACAGGGTTTTACTGTAAGAATGAGCTTCTGCTTGGAGGTTTTACCGGTGTTTTGCGGATGGCATTTAAGTGTTTTCTGGTTAAATGGTACTTACGTACTATTACCTCTGTACACTTTTATAAAACGTTTTAGATAACTAAAGGGGTAACTAAAACATCTTATAAAGATTTGTGGAGAAAGTATTCTCTAGATGGATTTATTTGTGGAGAAATTTGTGGTGAAACCTTAGCCCGATTTGGATATTGCTACGTGTACTAGCATTCCCTATTTAACGCCCAGTACGTCAAACTAACGGGCAAATGCACAGAGCGTCTCCCAACAGGAGTCGTCCAATGGCAAAGCACGGAGCTGGGCACTGTAGCGCGTGATGTGAGTATTGTGCCGTGTATTGTTTTACCTGTTTTTTCCAGTCATTGTTCTGTTTTTCTTGAAAGCACGTTTTCTTAAGGAGTAATAATTTTTTGAAAATTTGATAATATTTTTATAAAAAGTTTATTTGGATTTTATCACATTTTGTAAGAACAAATATTGTTTTTAAAATGCAAAATATGTAAATTTAATCTTTTTTAAAATGTTTGTGTACATTTTTTAATAGGCATGAACCTTTTTTAAAAACATGATCATTTTTAAAACCCATTTGAACATTTTTTGAAAATTATGAAGACATGATAGTTTTTAAAAACACATTTTTTTAATTCTAAACATTTTTTAAGCACAAAAATTCTTTAACTTTTCTATAGTAAGAAAAAACCAAAGAAAACCAATAAGAAACTAAACCAAGACCATCTAAAAGGTTCCCAAAACTAACAAAACCGATCTGGAAACTTCTCAAAGGTTCCACATACAAAACAAGATCTTGTATGTGCTACTCCTACCTAACTGGGTCGACCCATAAACATATCGCTAGATCTGCTTCTTGTTAATGTGACAGTGGATGAGGTCTCTCGATCCCACCATGAGTAGATAGGTTTGGTACCACATTTATTTAGAAACTCGGAACTCCCTAGGAAAACCCCGAGGAGGGGGGAGGGGAGTGCTTGGGGTTTCAGGCACCCATTTAGCTATCCCCATTAAAGAGGGTGTTGGTTCTTTCCGGGCACCTGTCCCCGAGGGTCGACGACATCCGCTCGGTGGTATTTCCAAAGCAATAAGGGTGCCTCGCTAAAAGCTAGTTGTGCGTCCTTGTCATGGGATGATAATAATGACATAAGCATGAGGGACATATCATGGGAAGAGACATGAGATGTCATATATCGGTCTGACGTATGATTCATCTTACACAATGTTCACCCGTACCTACGGGATGGGACGCCCACACCATGCTATCGTCGATGGTCAATGGAGCAACTGGATGAAATGACAACAGACCTCATCATTGGATCATTTCGCGTCCTCATAAGAAGATTGAAAAATGTTTTGGCTGTCCTTGGTAAAGCGAGGAGTAGGTCGTGTGGCTGCCCCCGGGAACCGGGATAAATAAGGGGGGAGCAAGATCCAAAGTAAAGGCGAGAAATCTTGTAACATTCATACACACTTAATGATAAAAACACATGAAATTAAAAAAATGTCTGCAAACTAAGTTGTTATGGTGGTATATGCATAAAAAAAAACTTATGTTCCAGAATCATTGTTTACTTACGATTTGTTGGAATTTTAGCGAATATATATGTACATGGTTACCACTAGATTTCGTATTATTAGAATGCTACGTGCTTGAATTTGACATTTGTAACCCAACCTGATATTTTACCAAAAGTTAAAATTCAACAAAATATGTGTTCATACATAGAACAATCAACAACCACTTTTTTTTTATAAAAATGAAAATGCTTTACAACTTATATTTTTTAGTTGTACAACTCAACGCGCCGATAAAACAACGGTTCTGCTAAGACATATCTAGATGTGCCATAAGTGTTGTACATCTAAGTCCTATGTCATTGATTTTATGCGAATACTAGTAAGGATATTATTTTTTCCTTTTCCTTTTTAGTTTGATTGAATCACTTAGGTGTGAAATAACTAGGGACATCTAGATGTGTCCTAGAAAGACCCTAAAACAAGCCTTCAAATAGGCACACCTTCCGACACATGAGATTAAAATGAAAAGTCAATCCTTCCTTGTATAGAATCAGCAGACAACCAATTCACAAATCAATCATTTCATTTGGGATTTCTCTCCTCAACAGTTACCAGATATGACAATTAACCAATCCGCATCTAATTTATCATACCGTTCTACGTACCACTCTACGCATCTAATTTATCATCCAATTCTAGGTTCACTTTACCTGGTATATTCTTCTGAATTTGGCGGCAAGAAGTCAGCTCCCACCTCCAATCTTGGTGCGTCGTTGCAGATTTGCGCATGACCCTTAGCAATGATAGGGAGTATGGATCAGAACAGTCGACACTCGTCTGTAGTTGGTTGGTCTACCGCTGTGAGCCACGGTCATGAGCAATAGCTGAGCTAAAGTTCTCATATCATAAGCTACGGTACACTAGCCTCGTAACGACAAACACGTAACGCACGTCGTGACCCCGGCCTACTGTACACCATCGTCTCATAAGTTCTGCCTTGTATACACCTTTTTTGGTGGATTGAGCCAACTCAAAAAACATCCAATCAAATTCAAAAAAACATCAAATCGCATATCCCGAAACGCTGAACAACGACAGAGATTTTAGGAGTCCATGTATAGAACAATATTGGTTTGCATCAGCCAGGAAGGCAGGTTACAAGGATGCGAAATTGTCTACCTCGGGCATAAATACCAGTTAACTTTGAATACAAGAATATCAAGAACGTAGCTACTTTGAAAACACTAATTCCTTCTAATATCCTTGATTCCCTCACCTACCAGGACCAGGAGTCACAGGTAGAAGTAGAACTAATATGAACAAAAATAACACAAACAATTTGAGGAGAAAACTTTATTATTTTTTGCAAAGTTTTCATACAAAGTGCTGAACATAAACTATTCCAAGCACAACCCCACAGATTACAGATCTAAAAGATAAGTTGTTTTGAGAGCACACACATGGAAAATAAAACCCAACGCTTCTCCTCATGCGACAAAAATAGCATCACGGAAATGTGTAACCTGCAAGACCATTCGATGTAAAGTAAACATATGATCAAAATAGCACAACATGCATATAAAATGCATAACTACAATCAAAACCGTGTGAATCCAAAGAAACCATAATATCAAAATTTCATGCATTAAATTGCCATCATCGTAACTACCCTAATACATTTCACTTACTTCCGCACTTGTAGCCATGCGAAAATGGCTTCTTGCAGAAATTGGCAGTGTAGCCGACCTTTTCCATACACCATATCTTCTCTTTCTCCTTGGTGACATCATTGCAAAGGCACGGGATGTTTGCCTTGTGCCAAACAGCGCAACAGGCATCCGATGGGTTCAACTTTGGTTCCGCTGGCCATTTTTGATACGGACCACACTCCTTGTGCATTTCCTTTCGATCACCCTCGCACTCGTCAGCCGATACAGCTAACATGATAGCGAGAATGATGAAGCATAAGAACATGAGTTTCACCATGGCTAAGGATAGTTTATCTGCTTATTTGGGTTCTCTATATCTTTGATGCTAGAATGGTGCAATAGAGGGTTTATGTGTCTTCACAAATGTGTGGGATACATGACCTCGGTAGCTATTGTTGGGTTTATATATCTTCGTTTGCAGAGATGATAATATGTATGGATGTATGGTAGATTGGATACCTACATAAATGTATATCTTGAAGATATGGCACCGTGTCAAAAAATTATTTGTAGATTAATTGCACATGTACAACTGTACAAGCTACATCATACGTGAGTTATATATCTTGAAGATACGATACTTCATGAAACAATGAATTTATCCATTAATTACACATATACGTGCTACAACATGCATCTGTTGCATATATCTTGAATATATTGTAATGCAACAAAAATAAATGTGTACATTAATTGCACCTCTATCAGTTCTATATCTTGAAGATATAGTAATGCACCAAAAAGTAATGTGTACATAAAATGCACCTTTTTATGCAATATCACACATCAATTGTATATCTCAAAGATATGCGTTGAATTTAAGACACTGCATTCCACATCTACAGGTTACAACATGCATTAGAGTATATATCTTGAAGATGTGGTAATGCACAAAGAACGAGTGTGTATATTAGTTGCACCTCTATAGGAGGATACACTATTACATTACTCTCATGCCGCAATATTATCATATCTATGGCTCTACGTGACATTGCACCCATACATGTGTATATGTATAAAATAAATGCACCTATATATTAGAAAAATAAGATCGAGCTAACACATGTCGTTTTTTCGTTGGGATTCCTATGCTAGCAACTACATGTATTCTGCTTTGTAAATTTTGGTCAATCCCTATATGTAAAAGTCATATGAATAAAAATCGGACATGTACAACTTCTTGGTTTTCATCGTAACACACAAAGTAACGGAAATTTATGAATTTCAAAGTATATAAAGGTAGTTATTAATAAAATGGAAAATACATGTACTAAATATTTCATTTTGGTTTTTGCACCTTGTCCTAATCATAGTCTACATTTTATTTTCCACCAAACATATGCTATGCTGGCGCCTTCGGCACTGTGGCCTATTGCGTCATCGCTCTCTTGGCTCAATACTTCCTATATTCTTATAAGAAATTGTTGGGTCCCAAAGATTAAGAGTTTGCAGTAAGTAGTAAGTTTTTCCTCGGTGAGGGACAAAGATTATCAATAATATATCTCAGGATTTCTAAGAACTTGAAATATGATATTAAATTTTGGAAGAATTATAAAATTTTCAAATTAGGGTTGATTGTTCGCTTTTAGCTAGAAATTGACTAGAATTGAAATCTATTTGAAATGTGCCTTCCAATTTATCATTTGGATTAGAGTATATTTTCTATAAATCCTAGATATGAATTGAATTAAACCATAAATATATTTTAGGGGATAGTTTTACTTTCGAATAACAAGGGAAATATGTATTTATTTAAATTGGTTTATAAATATTCATAAGCCCCAATGATTCTTCAAATTATCATTTCATTTATTTCCCAAATTATTTCAATAATTTATTTACTAAATCAATTTAAATCAAAAGTGAAAAAATAAATAAAGTATCGTTTACATAATATTTGGCAGGAATTAATAAATCAATAGGCACAAATAAATATTTTTTCCAAGGATTAAAATGGAATATATCTGTTACTGAATTTGAATCAAAAGGAAATAAAGAATTGGAATATATTTGTTACTGAATTTTAAATCAGAAAAGAAATATATTTCTTTTAAGGCCAGTTAATCGTGTGAGCCATTGTATTTTTTTCAAATGAATTCAAAGCCTTTTTGTTTTTATACAAATTCAAATTAAAATAAATAAAACGTAAAATAAAAGTAAAGTAAAAGAGGAAAAGAACTCCAAAGCCACCTACCCCCATGACCCCACTCCATAGCCAGCCCATCTAAGCCCGAGACCACCCTTCTCCCACTAACATGTGGATGCCACTAGTAAGCTTCTTCCCCACAACGCATCTCGATGGTGACCACATCACCAAAGAGCCCCCTCAACCCTCGCTTCCCTTTATAAAATGCCTGAAACCCCCTCTGCCATTTCCCCTAACCTCGACTTCGAGCACCCCCGGCCTGCCCAATTTTCACCGCCTATCACTGCCGCCCTCCATTACTTCAGCGAGCAATTGAAGCCTCTATTGTGAGCCCTCACAGTCCTTTCGCCTTTGTTAGCGTCCCCTCGTCCTGCCCTAGCTCTCCCGCATCTTCTTTCTCTCAAGACCACGTTGGTATGAGCCCCTGATGTGCGAGATGATGATAGTGTTTTCTCGCCCTTCGTTGGTAAACCCCAAATGGAAGGCGTGATGTAGCACAGCAGAAAATTTCCCTCGGTGAAGATACCAAGGTTTGTCTCCAGTAGGACTCCGGAGATGATAAGTAGGTGTCAGCGGCGCAACTGACGCGGACCTGCACACAGACACGATAACTTTGTTCCCAACGAAGTTCAGAGAGGTTGTCAATCTCTCGGGTCTTGTTGTTCACAAAGGATCAAACACAAGGGATAATGATAGCAATTGAAAGTAAAAGCAGAAAAGTAAATGAACGTGTAAACAGTGATGAGGATATGGACCGGGATACGTGATGTTCACTAGTGATGTCTCTCTCCCAAAAGACGATAAAATTGCTATGCGAGGTAAACAAATTACAGAAAGGCAATTGACAGGATTATGAACGCACCACAATGCTAACTATGCAACAAAAGAAAGGACGAGGCTCAAAAGCATGGGCAGTACGCCAAAATAAGTAGACCGAAATCCAAGTGCATCTACTACTAATCATCCACCTTGAGATATCTATCCAGAACATCTCGCTGGTATTAAGTTGCGAGCCCCACACAAAGTGTAAACCCAAAGCAACAGACAACTGCATTAAAAAGAACTTTACGTAAAGTAAACAATCCTTGTAACCGCGGTTACAAGCACCGTTGTTTTCCCCCTTGTGGCAACAACACATCCCCTAGACTCATGTTTCTTTCACTCAAGCGTGTCATCGGGGGGGCATGAACCCACAATCGAGCAAAACGTTCCCTCTTGGAGTCACTACCTACTACTTGGCCAAAGCAATAAACAGCAACGGAGAACATGCAAGAATTACTTAGGAACAAAAATATAAGAGATAAGAACCAAATATATTACTCAATCACAATCTGAACATAATCTCATAATCCATCA
This sequence comes from Bromus sterilis, assembly GCA_950022295.1. Classification (NCBI taxonomy): domain Eukaryota; kingdom Viridiplantae; phylum Streptophyta; class Magnoliopsida; order Poales; family Poaceae; genus Bromus; species Bromus sterilis. The sequence goes on along the minus strand of OX465595.1, from coordinate 444,008,517 downwards.
GATCCTATCAAACTCAACATAGCAATAGCAGAAATATTACAAAAGTGCCTCGATCTTGTAGGGCAGCTCACGAGGTCTAAACCATGAAGAACAAAGAGGGGAGGAGAACATCACATAGCTACTGATCAAGGACCCATGGTCCAAGGAAAACTACTCACGAGACATCCGGGGAGCATCCATGGTGGAGAGGAGACTCCCGGAGGTCAATCCTCCCTCCGGCAGGGTGCCGGGAAGAGGTCTTCTGGTGCTCCCAATCTCGGAAGCGCGGCGGCGGCGGAACAGAGGCGAGTTTGCGAAATAGGGTTCTCTCTTCGGAGTTTCCCCGTGACGGAGAATAAATAGGCGAAGGGGGGCAGCCAGAGGTGGACCAGGGGCCCCAGGCGCCCCCCTGGCGCGGCCAGGGGTGGGGCCGCGCCGGGTGGCCGCCTGGGCCCCCCTGGCTCCCCTCTGGCCCCTCTCGGGCTCTTCGCGAAGCTTCCTATACGCTGATTTTTCCTGTATTTTTCCCGGAATTTTTCTGGCACTTTTTATATGGGGGAAAACTGAAATAGAAAAACAGCAGAAAACAGGAACTGGCACTGCGGTGCACTGAGTTAATAGGTTAGTCCAAATATGATCAAAAGTGTATGAACGTGTATCTAGATCATAGCAATATCACACAAAACATGCATGGAGCAAGCAGAAATTATAGATATGTTTTGGACGTATCAACATCCCCAAGCTTAATTCCTGCTTGTCCTCGAGTAGGTAAATGATAACATCATGTTTTGGACGTATCAACATCCCCAAGCTTAATTCCTGCTCGTCCTCGAGTAGGTAAATGATAACAACATAATTTCTGTGGTGACATGCTAGCAACCATAATAGAACTTTGAAAAGTAAAGCAATCAAGGTTAGAAACTCAATTCAAGTCATAACATGCAAGAGTCTATATTAGCATTGAAACAAGTAACAAAAAACATTAGGTGCAAGAGCTCTCGCTGTCCGTGACTCGAATGTTTCCAAATGGTGTATGCGTGCAAGAAGGGGGATAGGGAATACTAGAAAAAGTATTTTTTTGTGTTGAGAACTCAATCTACTAAAGTTTCACACTTGATCCTCTTTGGAATCTTATCTTGACTCATCCCCAGACCACTAGCCAGGTACACGTCAATTTGATCCACTCCTTTTCGATATTTTGAGCACTCATGCAATGGATGAGCGTAAGCACGAGAGTTGACACTTAGGATGGCAAAGAGAGAAATATGGTGGGGGAGGAAGACAAAAAGGATAAGAAAGGCTCACATCAATGAGGACAATCATAGGCAAGAGATGCCAAATGATAGATATGATGTGAGGAGTAGGGATTGCCATGCAACGGATGCACATACGAGCTAAGAAGCTCTCCAATGGAACTAGTGGGGGTGCATATAACTTGCTCGCTCATGAAGACCTAGAGCTCGTTTGAGGAGGCTCATCCTTGTAATATGCAAGCCAAGTTCTATAGTGTAAAGGCCCCCACATAGTTATATGCATAATGATCATCTCTATGGAGTATAAAGATATAGAGGGAGTACTAGTGTGGATCTCTCAAAAGGATAGTAGTGTTGCCCCTTTCTCTCTTTTTATTTCTTTTATCTTTTTCTATTTAACTCTCATTTGTCCTCTTTGGGATCTTTTAATGTGTCCACTTTGGGATCTTTTTCTCACTTAAGGGCAACACTCTATTTTACAAGAAGGTAAAGGAGATCTTTCACACTTTACAAGGTACTCAAAATCATAAATAAGATGTAACTATCATGATGTATGCAATGTATGTCGCTGCCAGTGTAGCAGGAACATGTATGACATGAAGATCAAGTCATGAAGAGGTGGATGTTGCATGGCAATATAACTCGGAAAGGCTATGGAAATGCCTTGATAGGTAGGTATGGTGGATGTTTTGAGGAAAGATATAAAGAGGTTTATGATGACAGAGCGTATCATGCCAAGGGTTTGGATGTACCGGCGAAGGTGGACACCAACTCTCGGAGTGAGAAGAAGGCAATGCACGGTACGGATAGGCTAGCAAAATATGGGAAGGTGGAAGTGTCAACTTTCAATACTTACATTAGTCCGAAGAACTCATGCACTTATTATCGGTAACTCTCAATCTAATAAGGAGGTTCACAAAGAGACAAGTACCCTGAGGAGGAGTGTATGGGGGTTTGGTTATCCTTGCGCATCCTCGACTCATGGTACGTGAGTGTTCTCTGATATTCGATCCCTCCAAAGATTAGTGATCCATCTAGTAGCTAGAGTTCTCAACTAGTTTTGTAGGTTTTGAAAATAAACACGGATTGCCCAAAATACGACACCTATCACTAATAGGCTAGAGCTCTTGACACCAAAAGTTCAAACACTACTCACATTAATACCTCAAAACTATTGCAAGCTACTACTAAAATTAAATAGTAACCTCAATTACCTACTTTAAAGACAAGACACAACTCAGTGCAACAACCAACTCTCTTTAACAAGATAAACATGAAAACTAAAAAGAGTTCCAACAACAAACTAAACAAAATCCAAGGCTCTTGCTAAAGACAAACTAAGACTAAAACTAAACATGACAGTAGCTATGAAAAGATAAAGAACACACAACAGCAAAAAGATAAGCAGGAAAAATCCTATGATGTGTTCTAAATTTTGAAAGTGGAGCGTGTTTCTCTCCCACACAAAGTAAGACGGGATCTAACTTGTTATGAAAAGCAAGCAAAGCTAAAGAAAACTAAAAATAAAACCTAAGATCGAGACGCTCCAAGCATAGCACATAACGCATGAAGTGATAAAAATATAGTGAGACGAAGGACGAACTGATGATTGTTGATGGAGAAGGGGATGCACGGGGGCATACCCAAGCTTAGACACTTGAGTCTCCTTGAATATTTATTGGGGATGCATGGGGGCATCCCCAAGCTTGAGCGCTTGACACTCCTGGATCTTCTTTCATCATCTTCCATCGCACACTTGAAAACTCCCTTCATACATAACTCATCATAAGCTGATTAGAGAGGTTAATACACTTAATAAATAATTTTTCCCACTGGATATAAAGATATTCTTGAAGAACTACTGTTTCTCAAGAGTGCCAAAAAGTTTTTGCAAAGAAAAAGCAAGCTTAAGGTTTGCAAAAGTTTGGAGAGACAAAATATGGCAGAATCTGTGAAAAACAGAACAGCAGATAGTAAAGAATTTTTTAGGGGCACTTCTGCAACTCAAATCAAAAAACTCAAAACATACGGAAGTTTAGTAATTGTATAGAGCATACTGTGTAAAAATTTCAGCTCAAAAGGATGAACTGGGATTTTCCTGGAATTTTTCTGGTCACGGGGACATAATCTGTTTTCTGGACAGCATGTCACAACTTTTACTTCCCTTGCCGTAAGAGGCTATAACTTGGCTCAAAGTTGAAAAATAAAGATAAAATGATGTTGCTACAGTAGTAAAAATCATCAAGACACAACAAAAGCAAAAATAAAAACCTAAATTCGTTGCGGGCTGCCTCCCGAAAGCGCTTCTTTAGAGCCATTAGCTAGGCTTAAAGATTATAGAAGATGCTCTCACAAGAATAAGAATTTTGAAGCAAAAGAGAGCATCAAGAAGCAAATATGAAACAGATTTAAGCCTAACCCACTTCCCATGCATAGGCATCTTGTAAGAAAATAAATCAAAGAAGCACAAAGAGACAAGCATAGGAAGGTGGAACAAGAACATCTTCAAAACTTTCAACATAAAGAGAGGTGTTTTTGTAACATGGAAGTTTCTACAACCAAACTTTCCTCTCTCAAAGTAATTTTCAGTAGCATCATGAACAACATCAAGAATATAACTATTTTTGGGATACGGGGCAGAAAACACAAATTTTTCATACCTACGGTACCCGAACCCAATATCTATGCTATGGCGATGTAAAGTAACGGAGGGAATCGGTGTTCATACCTTTGAAGACCGAAAGAGGGAAACGTTCTTGTGAACGTGGTTGGCGTAGACTCAGAACTACGACCACCCTGTCGTGTAGAAGACCACCACCGGTGAGGATGACTCCCGGTAAACCTCCAACGACGAAGTAGCACCACAGGTGTAGTGCCTCGAAGAGATTATACACGTACGGTACAATCGATGTTCCTCCCGGGCCCTGAACCAGGCGAGCAGCGGAAGAAATATGGCTACGGATCCCGACTCCAGCAGAACGACGACCTGCCTTATGGTGGAGAACTCCAATCCAGGTACAGACTCCAAACAAGGGGAGTCCACTTCCGGGAAGGAGAAGGAGGAAGAAGGAGATATTGGTGTGTTGGAAAAAGGGGGGGGCTACCCCTCCTTATATAGGCCAAGGGGGGTGCTATCCTCCTCCCCTCCCCCATGTGGGACTAAACTCCCAAGGGGGGGGAGTGCGCCGGCCAAGGGGGGGAGTGGGCCCCACCCTTGGTGCCAAGCCCAAGGGGGGAGTCCCCCTCCTCCCTTAATGGGCCCCATGGGCCCATTTAGCCTTTTTCCATTTTTTATTTAATATGTTTTAAATATTTAATTCAGATAATTAAATAATAAAACATTATTAAAACAATTAAACTTTATTTTGAACTATTCAAAATGTCCGGAAACCATTCCGTACTCCTCCGGAACTATTCCGGTGATTTCTCCTATTTCACCGATTGACCCCGTAACTGTCCTATGCATCGATTGCCCTTAAGTGTAACACCCTAACGTTCCGGGAAACAACAGACATGGTCGAGACTCTTCTCATTGACCAATGACTAGTCAGTTGGACCTGGTTACAATCCTTGACAGCCCCTGCGCTTCCATCGAATGAACTTCGATCGCTTTTGGAAACCGTTAACGATACGACGTAATCCCTTTGTGCTGCGGTACTTTGTTTGTCCGAGGTTTGATCGTCGGTATCCTACATACCGTGTTCACTTCTCGTTCACAACAAACAACTTCTCTCGTCCATGATCATTGCATCTCTTGTGACCTAGTCACGTCCTTGCAAGGTGTTGATGCAATATCACTGAGTGGGCCCAGAGTACCTGTCCTGTCACAAGGACTGACAAATCCCGCTCTGATCTATTAACATACTCATCAACCATCTATTTCGGAATACCCAAAGTGCACCGTTATAGCCAACATATTTCAGTCAGGCGGTGGGATACAAATCAAAGTCTCCTCATAGATGATAATTACGGTCTAAGGACTAAGCCATACGTTACAAAGTCATAGCAACGCTGAACTATGTGACTCGATCACATTGCAATACTTTAGGTGGGTGTACGTCCATCGCATCATTCCCCTTAACGATATGACCTCATTGTCAATGGACTTAAGTGTCGCCATGATCAGGAAAGCTTGATCAATCAATTGCCCAATGAGATAGTTTACCCGAGTTTAAACTACGGACCATGTTTTATACTACACCTGTATTAGTATTTCCAAGTAATACAGTTATAGCACAGTATAAAACGTATTATGAACAAAACAGATATGTGACAAATATCTTTATTAATTTGTCTCTAGGGCACATATCCAACAGTCTCCCACTTGCACTAGAGTAAAAATTACACTAGCTTATATAAGGCAAGTATCTAACACCAATGGTCTCTCGGTGTTCTTCAAACTTGCCCTGTGGAAGAGGTTTAGTCATCGGGTCTGCTGCGTTCAGATCCGTATGTATCTTATGAATCCTAGTGTGTCCATCCCTGATGTAGTCTCGCGTCACATGGAACTTCCGGAGGATGTGCTTGGTTGTAGAGTGAGTTCTTGGCTCCTTCGCGTTAGCAATGGCACCCGTGTTGTCGCAGAAGATTCCCACGGGGTCAGTGCAACTTGGAAAGACGCCAAGCTCAATCACGAACTTCTTCAGCCACAACGCCTCGTTTGACGCTTCGCAAGCGGCAATATACTCCGACTCCATTGTAGATTGGGCGACGACTGACTGTTTGCCGCTCCTCCAGCTAATTGCGCCACCGTTCAACATGAAAACATATCCCGTCTAGGATTTCGAGTCATCTAGATCTGAGCCGAGGCTTGCGTCAACGTGACCCTTTACGGTGAGCTCCTCATCAACTCCTCCATAAACGAGAAAGAGATCCTTGGTTCTTCTTAAGTACTTAAGGATGTTCTTTACTGCTGTCCAGTGAGCCATTCCCGGGTTACTCTGGTAGCGATTAGTCATACTAATGGCCAGCGCTAAGTCCGGTCTGGTACATAACATAGCATACATGAGAGAACCTATGGCTGAGGCATAGGGTTTTGAGGACATCTCCTCCTTCTCTTTTGCTGTGGATGGACATTGAGTCAGACTTAACTTGACACCTTTTATAACTGGCAAGAGACCTCTCTTGGAGTCATCCATTTTGAACCTTTTCAATATCCTGTCAATATAAGTGTTCTGACTCAAGGCCAACCGTCGATTAGGTCTATCTCTATAGATCTTAATCCCTAATATGTACGCAGCTTCACCTAGGTCCTTCATGGAAAATTGTCCATTCAGATATTCCTTTACTTCCTCTAAGAATTTCTAATCGTTCCCTATTAGTAATATGTCATCTACATATAACACAAGGAATGCTACAGAGCTCCCACTCAGTTTCTTATAGACGCAGAACTCTTCGACGTTTTGGAAAAATCCAAAAGCTTTAATGACCTCATCAAATCGAAGATTCCAGCTCCGAGATGCTTGCTTCAACCCATAGATGGACTGTTGAAGCTTGCACACCTTACCAGCGTTCCTTGGATCGACAAACCCTTCTGGTTGCATCATATAAAACTCTTCCTCAATGTTTCCATTTAGGAATGCAGTTTCCACATCCATCTGCCATATCTCGTAATCATGATATGCAACTATTGCTAGTAGGATCCGAATAGACTTTATCATCGCTACAGGAGAGAAAGTATCCTCGCAGTCAACTCCTTGAATTTGTCGGAAACCCTTCGCGACAAGTCGAGCTTTGTAGACAGATACATTTCCGTCTGCGCCAGTCTTTTTCTTGAAAATCCATTTATTCTCGACGGCCTTGCGGTCCTCGGTAATATCCACCAAAGTCCATACTTTGTTGGTGTACATGGATTCTATTTCGGATTTCATGGCTTCAAGCCATTTCTCGGACTCGGGTCCCTCCATTGCTTCTTTGTAACTTGTAGGTTCATCCGACTCATCAGCCGAGATTGCATTCACAAGCTGTCCGTAAAACTCGGTAGGTTGACGGACTCTTGATGACCTACGGGGCATAAAAGGTTCCTCTTCATTCTCATCATGATCATCATCAATGTCATGATCGTTATGAATGTCGTTCTGGCCATTCTCTTCAGCTCCCACTGTGGAAGATGGTTCCAGAACAATTTCCGTAGCCGTTTCTTCCAATTGGAGTGATTGGTCAGTCACTTCATCGAGGTCTATTTTCCTCCCACTCAACTCTTTCGCGAGAAACTCCTTCTCAAGAAAGTGTCCCGTCTTGGCAACGAACGTTTTGCTGTCAGACTTGTTGTAGAAGGTGTATCCACAAGTTTCCTTGGGATAGCCCACAAAGAAGCACTTATGCGCCTTGGACTCAAGTTTGTCAGGCTGTAGTTTCCTAACATAAGCCTCACAACCCCAAATCTTCAGGTGAGACAACTTAGGTTTTGTGCCATGCCATTCTTCAAATGGTGTTGTATTTACGGATTTGGATGGTGCCCTATTAAGAATATGAACGGCAATTTCTAATGCATACCCCCAGAATGACACAGGCAAATCAGTATGAGACATCATCGATCGTACGCTATCCAGTAGGGTTCGATTACGTCGCTCAGCCACAACGTTTCTCTGAGGTGTGCTTTCCGGCGTAAGCTGTGGTACTATGCCATAAGACTTCAGATGATTGCCAAACTCGTGACTAAAATACTCGCCACCTCGATCCAATCGAAGGTGTTTGATTTTCTTTCCGAGTTGATTTTCGACCTCATTCTGAAATTCCTTGAACTTTTCAAAGGTTTCAGACTTGTGCTTCATCAAGTAAATATACCCATATCTACTTAAGTCATCAGTAAAGGTCACGAAGTAACGAAGACCATTGCGAGTGGGGACGTTCATGGGTCCACATACATCCGAGTGTATGATCCCCAATAAGACATCCGCACGCTCCATTATGCCATTGAATGGAGTCCTTGTCATTTTGCCCATGAGGCATTGTTCACATGTATCAAGGGATCCAAAATCCAATGACTCAAGAAGTCCATCCTTATGGAGCTTCTCCATGCGTTTTATACCAATATTACCAAGTCGGCAATGCCACATCTTCATGTGATCTTCATCATTCTTCAATCTTTTGGCCTCAATATTGTTAATGTGACACACGTCACCATCGAGATCAAGTACGAATAAACCATGCAACTCCGGTGCGTGAACATAAAACATTTCATCCTTATAAATCGAACAACCAATTGTATCAGACTTAAAAGAATAGCGGTCTCGCTTCAAGCAAGAGCCACTAACGATGTTCACACTCAACGCAGGTACATAGTAGCAATTATTCAGAACTAAAACCAATCCCGAAGGGAGAAAAAGATGCTTCGTGCCGACCGCCAAGACTTCAATCTGACAACCATTCCCCACGCGCATCGTCACTTCATCTTTGAGCAAGCGTCTCCTATTCCTTAGTCCCTGAATGGAATTAGAAATATGAGCGACAGATCCTGTATCAAATATCCAGGATGTGTTCCCGGCGCTTGTCAAGAGAAGATCAACAATATGTATATCAAATATACCTTCGTCTCTCTTGGCGACCTTGCCAGCCTTCTTGTCCTTTAGGTACTTGGGGCAGTTGCGTTTCCAGAGACCTTCACCTTTGCAGTAGAAGCACTCCACTCCGGGTTTAGGCTTGGGTGCCTTGGGAGGAGCGGCAACTAACTTTCCATCCCTCTTGGGGCCACCTCTCTTGGCCTTCTCCCGCCTGCTTGACTTCTTGAAGTCAGTGGTCTTGTTGACCATGAAGACGGCGTGCTCCTTCTTGATTTCAACCTCGGTGCTCTTCAGCATGGCGAACAACTCAGAAGGGGCTTTGGTCATCCCCTGCATGTTTTAGTTCAGCACAAAGCCTTTGTAGCTAGGGGGAAGCGACTGCAACACCCTATCAACAGCAAGTTCATCTGGAATCTGGCATTCTAGAGCATTCAAGCGCTGAACGTAGCCAGACATTTTGACTACGTGCTCACTCACGCTGCCGTGCTCGTCCATCTTTGCTGAGAAGAAAGCTTCAGAAGCCTCGTACCGTTCAGCCCTGGCTTGAGGTGCGAAGACCGCCTTGAGGTCGATGATAATCTCATATGCACCCATCCTCTCAAAGCGTTTCTGCAGCTCAGCCTCCATGGACTAGAGCATTCCACTCTGGACAAGGTTGTAATCATCAGTCCTGGAGAGATAGACATTCTTCTCGTCCTGACTGGCATCATCTGCTGGTGCGTCACCTAACGTGTCCTCTAGTACGTATGCCATCTTGAGGGGAACGAGGAGAATCCTCAGGGTGTAGAACCAGTTGGTGAAGTTTGTCCCATCTGTTTTTAGCTTATCTTTCTCTAGGAATGATCCTAAGTTGAACGAGGGGCGAGGTGCTGCCATCTACAAGGTTGATTCACAAGGATACATATTTAGACTTTTGTTCATAATGTGGAGTTTCAATTTAATCTCAAAATTCTAGAAAGCTCCCACTTAGATAAACACCTCTCAATTTAATTAAGTGATCACACAATCCCAGCCCCCATACCTCCCCCGATCGTCACGGCCATCAGTATGCGAACCAGGTAGGCCTCTAAGCCAATCACATCAGGCATGTGACTCATGCTCGACCTTTCGGTCTCCTGTTGAAAGTGCAATCTTGCCCTTAATCATATTTTGATGTTGATGACAATGTACATATAAGGGACTAATAATATTTGTCAAGTATATCTCAGGTATTAGCCCCCGGATCATTGTTGCGGTGGATCATGGACCATTGATATTATCAATATCTCGGGATATAGAACCAACAAAGTTGAAGCGTAAGCATTTCCGTTTATCTTGAGTATAGGGATCCCCGCACTATTAAGAGGGGATCAGTGGGGCTGTGGTTAAGATTTGCTCAAATCACTTTAAAACATCACACCACATACTAAATCTGAAAGTTAACTATGTCCTAACTTTCGGACGTCCGACAGATTTCGGACGTCCGACAGTTCACGATTTCGGACGTCCGTCCTGTTTCGGACGTCCGACATCCCACTCGCGAGTACTTGTACCGAGGTCAGAAGACCTGCAAAAACATGCCCGGACTTCCGACGTGATTCGGACGTCCGACATTTCACGAGTTCGGACGTCCGTCCTGTTTCGGACGTCCGACATCCCAATCGCCTAGTACTTGTGTCGAGGTCAGTAGACCTGCAAAAACATGCCCGGACTTCCGACGTGTTTCGGACGTCCGACATATCGGACGTCCGAAACCTGTCGGACGTCCGAAACTTCGCATTACACACTATGCCCCCACATGGTCAGTTGGCCTCCCAAAGTTGGACGGATTTTCGACGGCCTTCGGACGTCCGACATGTCGGACGTCCGAACCCCGCCGGACGTCCGGTACCTGTGTCACTGGCTACTACCTGGCATTCATCAAGAACATTTCGGACGTCCGATATATTTCGGACGTCCGACATTTGAAGTTTCGGACGTCCGAAGTCGAACGGACGTCCGACATTTTCACTGCCAAATGCTCCAACGGCCATTTCAGCCTTTGGACTATAAGTACTCCCTCTCCCCCTTTGGAGAGGGTTGACCACTTCACTTTACACTCACCCAAGAACACAAGTGCTCCCTCTCACTCTCTCCTCCACCAAATCTCAGATCCCGGAGAGATTCTTGAGAGTTCTTGTCGGATCTTTCAACCCGTGATAGATCCGGCCCTTCCCCATCTTTCAACCAAAGCAAATCGCGTTTTGAGCAAGTCTTGAGCTTTCCCCATTGATCTTGTTACTCTTGGAGGTTGGAGACTCCTAGGCGGGTAGGAGTTCTTAGGAGAGGAATCGACCATTGTGATTACCCCCGTTGAGTTTGTGAGGGTTTGGTGACCACCTTTAAGGTCAACCGGTAGTGGTTGGGAATCACCTTCGTGGTGATATCTCAAGGGGAATAGAGTGAGCCTTCGTGGCGTTGGTGTGCCTTCGTGGTTTCACCCACTCTCTCCAAACGGTGAGTAGCTTCCCTCTAAGGAAGTGAACATCGGGATACATCGTTGTCTTCGCGTCATTCGGTTATCCCTACTCTTTTCCCTTTCACTTGCACTACCTTGTTGGTACCTTGCAGTTTATCCCTCACTTGCTTTACTATATTGTGCTTGTTGTTTACCTTATCTTATATAGGTCACCCTTGCAATTGTTAGGCACATCTTTATCTTCCGCATTATTGCCTAAAATTGATAAGTAGTGTTAAAATTTATAATATAACCTATTCACCCCCCCTCTAGGTCTATCTCGATCCTTTCACCTGTGTTCCAGGCCCGCATCTACATACATCAAGCCTGCCAATCGAACCTTGATGTTAGCTGTTCAGCAAGGCCATATCTGCATATGCCAGGCTTGCCGAACCCAACCTCATGCGAACTCTGTTTAATATGTAGGACAACTACGGTATGTACGGAGCATCAATCCATATGGGAGAACCTTCCAGGCGGTGCCCACCAAGGGAGAACATAATTTTGGTATTGTGAGAGATGGTCCTGTTTCGTGCTACCGTCGATATATCTAGCATACTAGCATAAAACAGGAAGTAAAACTGTAAATCATACAACCTATGATCCCCCTTCATGCAAAGCAAAAGTTAAACGCCTTTCTACTTTAGCTTGTGCAAGTTTTATGTGGCTGCTAGGGGTTTCGAGAGAGAGAACCGTTTTCTATCCTGCGAAAACCATGCCACAACACCGTCTCCCATCCGTCTCTATTACACCCATGTCGGGGCCCTCCGTTGCAAACATCTTCGCATCGCTAATGCAGAGAGACACACCCCCCATCCACTTTATATGGTACAAGCCATATGTCAAGCGTGGAACCAGTTCGCGTAAACGCGTAAGGTCGGTCGGGGGCCGCTTCATCAAACATTGCCGCAATGCTAAATGAGTACACGTGGGAGGGTAACGAATGAAGATTCGATGCCCACATCCTAGATGTGTTCTACCCGTACAATACATCTACGCATAACTTAGCTCTGATACCACTGTTGGGATACGGGGCAGAAAACACAATTTTTTCATACCTACGGTACCCGAACCCAAGATCTATGCTATGCCTATGTAAAGTAACGGAGGGAATCGGTGTTCATACCTTTGAAGACCGAAAGAGGGAAACGTTCTTGCGAACGTGGTTGGCGTAGACTCGGAACTACGACCTCCCTGTCGTGTAGAAGACCACCACCGGCGAGGATGACTCCCGGTAAACCTCCAACGACGAAGTAGCACCACATGTGTAGTGCCTCGAAGAGATTATACACGTACGGTACAATCGATGTTCCTCCCGGGCCCCAAACCAGGCGAGCAGCGGAAGAAAGACGGCTACGGATCCCGACTCCAGCAGAACGACGACCTGCCTTATGGTGGAGAACTCCAATCCAGGTACAGACTCCAAACAATGGGAGTCCACTTCCGGGAAGGAGAAGGAGGAAGAAGGAGATATTGGTGTGTTGGAAAAGGGGGGGGGCTACCCCTCCTTATATAGGCCAAGGGGGGGGGGTGCTATCCTCCTCCCCTCCCCCATGTGGGACTAAACTCCCAAGGGGGAGGGGTGCGCCGGCCAAGGGGGGGAGTGGGCCCCACCCTTGGCGCCAAGCCCAAGGGGGGAGTCCCCCTCCTCCCTTAATGGGCCCCATGGGCCCATTTAGCCTTTTTACATTTTTTATTTAATATGTTTTAAATATTTAATTCAGATAATTAAATAATAAAACATTATTAAAACAATTAAACTTTATTTTGAACTATTCAAAATGTCCGGAAACCATTCCGTCCTCCTCCGGAACTATTCCGGTGATTTCTCCTATTTCACCGATTGATCCCGTAACTGTCCTATGCATCGATTGCCCTTAAGTGTAACACCCTAACGGTCCGGGAAACAGCAGACAAGGTCGAGACTCTTCTCATTGACCAATGACTAGTCAGTTGGACCTGGTTACAATCCTTGACAGCCCCTGCGCTTCCATCGAATGAACTTCGATCGCTTTTGGAAACCGTTAACGATACGACGTAATCCCTTTGTGCTGCGGTACTTTGTTTGTCCGAGGTTTGATCGTCGGTATCCTACATACCGTGTTCACTTCTCGTTCACAACAAACAACTTCTCTCGTCCATGATCATTGCATCTCTTGTGACCTAGTCACGTCCTTGCAAGGTGTTGATGCAATATCACCGAGTGGGCCCAGAGTACCTGTCCTGTCACAAGGACTGACAAATCCCGCTCTGATCTATTAACATACTCATCAACCATCTATTTCGGAATACCCAAAGTGTACCGTTATAGCCAGCATATTTCAGTCAGGCGGTGGGATACAAATCAAAGTCTCCTCATAGATGATAATTACGTATGATCATTACGGTCTAAGGACTAAGCCATACGTTACAAAGTCATAGCAACGCTGAACTATGTGACTCGATCACATTGCAATACTTTAGGTGGGTGTACGTCCATCACATCATTCCCCTTAGCGTTATGACCTCGTTGTCAATGGACTTAAGTGTCGCCATGATCAGGAAAGCTTGATCAATCAATTGCCCAATGAGATAGTTTACCCGAGTTTAAACTACGGACCATGTTTTATACTACACCTGTATTAGTATTTGCAAGTAATACAGTTATAGCACAGTATAAAACGTATTATGAACAAAACGGATATGTGACAAATATCTTTATTAATTTGTCTCTAGGGCACATATCCAACAACTATCACATAAATCATGTTGTTCATGACCTACAAGCACACGTGTATTGGTTTCAGCACGGTTTTTAGGATGATAAGATAGATGCAACCCATCACATTGAGCCTTGATAAGAGCAAAATTCTCCGGAATAGTTGGAGATTTCAAAAGGATAATAGGGAAATCAAGTGTGGGTGCAACAACAATAATTTCATGCTTAACATAAGGAACTATATCAAGTTCATCTTCGTAGGCATCATCCATAGTGGCATCATGGCCATCAACAAAGCAAGTATCAAAATCATCAGAAAGGGAAGTATCAAGTGAGTCCTCGGAATCATAAGATTCCTCTTCATAGCAATCATTAGCCTCTTCTTGGGCAGCAAGCATTCTATTTTTAAAATCCTCAATATAAGCATTGGAAGTATAATTCTCAAAGCAATAAGCAAGAACAACAAAGTTTTCAGACTCGAAAATAGTATCGTGATACTTTTCAATCAAAGAAGCAATCTCATAGGCACCTTTAAAAGCAACAAACTCTTCAATCTTTTCAACATCAAAGTAATCATAAACACCTTTAGCATAAGAAGATAAGATCTCATTTTCATTAAACTCACATTAGAAAGGAAGGTGTTTATGATTTATATTAGAACAACAAGTAAAATCATAAATGTGGCAGAAAAGTTTAGCATGGCAATAAGAAACATGTATTTGATCCCATAAGTGTTTCCCTTTCTGAGATAGGCGGTGTCGCGTATAATGAGCATGCTCATCCAATGATTTTCCCTCAACCAAGTCGGTTGAGTTTTTAGCGCGAGCACAAATTGATCGAAGACGATCCAAGTGAAACATGTCCATACTACCATATTTGGGTGGTTCATCACCCATGGTGGGGATAGCATAAATAGGCAAAACAAGACAAAGGCAAAAGGTAGCAACTATTTTTGTGGTTTTTCATAAAGGACACCGAGATAAAAACTGAAAGGTAAATTAACAAGACTAAAAAAACAAAGGTAAAGGGTAGTGTGCAACTCCCCTATCTTAGCACTCGGAGTCCCCGGCAACGGCGCCAGAAATTCTGCTTGATGTGCGAGATGATGATAGTGTTTTCTCGCCCTTCGTTGGTAAACCCCAAGTGGAAGGCGTGATGTAGCACAACAACAAATTTCCCTCGGTGAAGATACCAAGGTTTGTCTCCAGTAGGACTCCGGAGATGATAAGTAGGTGTCAGCGGCGCAACTGACGCGGACCTGCACACAAACACGATAACTTTGTTCCCAACGAAGTTCAGAGAGGTTGTCAATCTCTCGGGTCTTGTTGTTCACAAAGGATCAAACACAAGGGATAATGATAGCAATTGAAAGTAAAAGCAGAAAAGTAAATGAACGTGTAAACAGTGATGAGGATATGGACCGGGATACGATGTTCACTAGTGATGTCTCTCTCCCAAAAGATGATAAAATTGCTATGCGAGGTAAACAAATTACAGAAAGGCAATTGACAGGATTATGAACGCACCGCAATGCTAACTATGCTACAAAAGAAAGGACGAGGCTCAAAAGCATGGGCAGTACGCAAAATAAGTAGACCGAAATCCAACTGCATCTACTACTAATCATCCACCTTGAGATATCTATCCAGAACATCTCGCTGGTATTAAGTTGCGAGCCCCACCCAAATTGTAAACCCAAAGCAACAGACAACTGCATTAAAAAGAACTTTGCGTAAAGTAAACAATCCTTGTAACCGCGGTTACAAGCACCGTTGTTTTCCCCCTTGTGGCAACAGCACATCCCCTAGACTCATGTTTCTGTCACTCAAGCGTGTCATCGGGGGGCATGAACCCACAATCGAGCAAAACGTTCCCTCTTGGAGTCACTACCTACTACTTGGCCAAAGCAATAAACAACAATGGAGAACATGCAAGAATTACTTAGGAACAAAAATATAAGAGATAAGAACCAAATATATTACTCAATCACAATCTGAACATAATCTCATAATCCATCAGATCCTATCAAACTCAACATAGCAATAGCAGAAATATTACAAAAGTGCCTCGATCATGTAGGGAAGCTCACGAGGTCTAAACCATGAAGAACAAAGAGGGGAGGATAACATCACATAGCTACTGATCACGGACCCATGGTCCAAGGAAAACTACCCACGAGACATGCGGGGAGCATCCATGGTGGAGAGGAGACTCCCAGAGGTCAATCCTCCCTCCGGCAGGGTGCCGGGAATAGGTCTTCTGGTGCTCCCGATCTCGGAAGAGCGACAGCTGCGGAACAGAGGCGAGTTTGCAAAATAGGGTTCTCTCTTCGGAGTTTCCCCGTGACGGAGAATAAATAGGCGAAGGGGGGCAACCAGAGGTGGACCAGGGGCCCCAGGCGCCCCCCTGGCGCGGCCAGGGATAGGGCCGCGCTGGGTGGACGCCTGGGCCCCCCTGGCTCCCCTCTGGCCCCTCTCGGGCTCTTCGCGAAGCTTCCTGTACACTGATTTTTCCTGTATTTTTCCCGGAATTTTTCTGGGACTTTTATTATGGGGAAAAACTGAAATAGAAAAACAGCAGAAAACAGGAACTGGCCCTGCGGTGCACCGAGTTAATAGGTTAGTCCAAATATGATCAAAAGTGTATGAAAGTGTATCTAGATCATAGCAATATCACACAAAACATGCATGGAGCAAGCAGAAATTATAGATACGTTTTGGACGTATCAGCCCCACGACGACATCCGAGAGTGTTCATCGCTTTGTCCGGTCCTGTCATTGTTGTAGGCTTCACTCGATGATGCTGCAACCACGTTCGAGCTCTCCGTGCTGATCTGAGCACCTTGGTGCTCTCCATCCATGTGGTGAATCCCGCAACACCTCTCGTGCAAAGAACTAAGATGGGATCACCACTGCGCCGCCCGTCTTCGGCCAACTTCTGTGAGAAGACCCCCTCTACCAATGTGGATCCCTCTCGTCCGAACATTTTGAGTCAATGGCGTAGATTATAAGACTTATTGCACCAAAGGGACACACAACCGTTGTTAGATGTAGATCTCAATATTCTAGTTAAATCACTTATCCTACCGTTATTTGGAATCATTTTGCAAAATAGACAAATATCTATTAACATTTACAAAACATGCAAGTATCTATTAACATTTACAAAGCATACTAGACATTCTTAAATCCTTATAACTTTGAGTCTTCTATTCTCGTGCCCCTCCTTCCTTAGTTGAGACTTTGCTCACTTTTACGCTCCACTGCCCCCCCATTCTCACAAAGTCCCAAACGGAGCCTTGCCGTCGGTCCAAAGAAGTGGACCGTTATCTGCTCAGTTAGTGACCAGTAGGCCGCAATTGATGGTGGGTCGCGTATGACAGTGGGCCACGTATGACAGGTGGTATGTACACGCCCTCTTATGATGCGAGGACCCCGCCCATGTGAAGTATCACTTTCATTTGTCTAAAATAGGCCCGAGCAGCCGCATCACCCACATAACTCATCCAGGCCCACACACCCATCGCCGCCGCGCCGCCCCATAGCAGCCCTGTCGCCGACTCCGACCGTTTGCCTGAGCTCCGATGGCACATCGATTGCTGCTACGGCGCCTCCATTCGGCCGTTCCAGAGGAAGCAACTAAGATCGTTAGCCCAATGGTACGTTTCTAATCGAAACCCAATAAATTATGATTCAATTATAAACCAATTGAATATCCGATTTCGCATTTGAATTGTTGTTCTCTTAGTTCCCGGAGTTTGCAAATAGGATCGATGTCCATTTAGGATTGGATCCGTACCAATGGTACCGGTGGTAGCTACTTTAGAAATAGAAAATCTCCATTTTTTGTACTGTGGTAATTTTGATCTGAATAATAAATTCCTTTTTAACGGATTTTAAATTTATTGATTTGCAAATTTGGTTCTTGATTAATGTCTAACAACTACTGGATGGAAAAGGGCGATGCAAGAGTTTTGTGCCAGAAGAGGAGGCCTTAATGGCAAAATGCAAGGAGATATGCTCCTGGTTTACGAGCGCCAAAGCTCTAGTGTTGCACTCGCTGAGCATGCCCTTGGAAGTGACGAGGGAAGAGCTAAATAAGATGATTTCAGGCAAGCCGTCAGTACCAATACAGATTCTCCTATGGGCCATGTCAGACGCGATGGAGTCTCTGGATCCTAGACAGCGCGCTCGCTGGTACACGTATCGATCCCGGCTTTCATTGCCGAATCCAGAGGCGTAAGGGCCAGTGAATTTGCATATTATACAGGAAGTTGACGAGAAGACACAGGAAGATTATAGAGATTCAGATGACACAAAGGAAGAGGATACAAACTCAGACGAGGAGTAAGAGGACGAGGGAGGATTGGAGATCGTCGCACATGAGGAGGAGAGGTCGTTGGAGATGATGGCACACGAGGAGGAGGGGGATTGGAGATGACCACACACGAGGCAGAGAGGGGGGGGGTGGAGATGATCCCACAGGAGGATGTAGAAGATGATGGCTATCAGGGGGGCGTAAGGGCCAGTGAATTTGCGTATTATACAGGAGGTTGACGAGAAGATAGAGGAAGATTATAGAGATTCAGACGACACAAAGGAAGAGGATACAAACTCAGACGAGGAGTAAGAGGACGAGGGAGGATTGGAGATCATCGCACATGAGGATGAGAGGTCGTTGGAGATGATGGCACACGAGGAGGAGGGGGATTGGAGATGATCACACACGAGGAGGAGAGGGGTGTGGAGATGATCCCACAGGAGGATGCAGAAGATGATGGCTAAGGGGGGGGGGGTTGAAGATCATCGCTCACCCTGCATCAGGTCATGAGTTGGGCTGCAAAACTGCCCCCAATATTTGGGGAGGAGTATGAGCTCCCGGTTCAGTTTGAGCAGAATGTTTCACGCTCTCAGCGCCGCCTATCTCACCATTATAAGCGCATCCTCCCATAGATTTTCCTAGAATTATATTTTGTTGCCTGCTGAGAGGATCCTACATGTGGATGCCCTGTGTTAACTAAAAACAATTATCTGAATGTGTTGCTTACTCATTTGGTGCTTTGCATGTCGAAAAATGGTGTATAATGCAAAACAGTGGGTTTTGCATGTTCAATTTTTTTTCTAATGCAAAACAAACGTAATTTTTTACAAACACGGACAACTTGCGTTGATTTTTTTCGTGAGTTTCCCTATTGTATAATCTCAAATATTGCACTTCATGTGATGAAGGTAGGCCGCTGTCCTTTTACAAACTAAATTTTACTTTTAAAATATATTTAGGCAATTTCTGAATAGCACAAATTTTACGACCATAGAACTAATAATTTTCATATAAACATTGTTCAATATCGCATCTGTCTAGAAAATATAGGATAACGTAAGATTTATTCTATCTTGATTTGTAGTCCAAGAAATTAATGTACTACTATATATAAGCAATACAATCAACGAGCCTCTCCACCACCTTTCCTCTGGTCCTCCTCCTCACGTCGAGCGGCGCCTCCACCACCTCGCGATCGATCTGATTGATCACCCACCCACCCGCGATT
Organism: Bromus sterilis; assembly: GCA_950022295.1. Lineage (NCBI taxonomy): Eukaryota > Viridiplantae > Streptophyta > Magnoliopsida > Poales > Poaceae > Bromus > Bromus sterilis. The sequence continues at coordinate 443,989,061 of OX465595.1, read as the reverse complement.
CATTTAATCTGCGTCACGCGCTCGACTTGTACAGTTTTTGCACATATCGATTGTGGGCCTCTGCAATATTCCGTGGAAATCGTCCCCGGGTTTGTGCACATATCCATCGACCAAACAACGGGGTGTCGCTGTGTCGCCCCCTTGGGTCGTAGCTCCACGGTACACCGTACACTTCACCACCTCGAGGCTGCACTGATCGGTGCATTGCCGCTGTGTCGGCCCTTCAGATCGTAGCATCGTGGCATGTGGTTCACACCATCAGTCTGTCGGGACCCGGGGTTAGCGTATGTAATTCCAGTTACGATGCAATCACGTGGAGAGCCGAGAACCGTACCCACTTGTCTAAGCAGACAAAGCCAAGCACAGAACGTTCTCGGTAAGCATCGAACGTGAGGGGCATCCCATTCAGGCCGGATGATCAACTGAGATGGGTCCTCATCGTCCGCTCACAAGTCTAAATGCTTATGGGTGGTGAATCCCATACTCATAGACAAGTCGCCTCAACCATGTTATCGATTGAATCCTAACTCTTACATATACTTACTCCAGCCCGATCACTTAGTCGGGGTCTAGGGCGGGCTCGATCATACAACAAAGTGTGCACGTGACAGAGTCACGAACAATCGCATCGCGATGCCCCAAGCTGCGCACATCTAAGGGCCACTTGGTGTATAAAAGACCGCCAGCCAGATCACAACTAAGGTCTCGAAAACCCATACTAAGACATGCATGTTATAAACATACACGCAACACAAATGCCTAGTATGAACAGCAGGTATCATCACATAACTCTACAAAGTACTCTTTATAGATATACACATAGATCATACAAAGATCACATGTCCGTGATCACATTACAACATACAACGGAAGCAAATTAGGTCTGAGTACAGACAAGTTTAACAAATGGCTTAGAGAAGCCTTGTACAACAAACATGCCCTTCCACGAGGGACCAGACTGCTGTCTGGGACTATGCTAACTTAGTCAACGTCGAGCTTCAAGAAGGTGACCATCGGGGTCCGGGTTCTCATCTAAAACATAGAATAAGCAAACGTGAGTACAAAGTCGTACTCAGCAAGACTTACATCAGAACTACACTACTCATGCTCAAGTATCAAGGTAAAGGAGGTGGGGTTCAACATGCAGAAGTGCCAGCTTTGACTTGCCTAATCCTGTACTACGAGTACCAGACTTGAGGTAAGAAGCGTACACGAGTCCACTACTTTCTCCAACCAATTACACCACTATGGTTACTTCCTCGACTTCCCCACGAGGAGGCACACCATAGCACTCACGCTTATCTTGCGGGTTTTATAAGTATCCATTCAAGTTGTCTATGATCAAGTAGAGGTTTCCAAGTAGTCCATAACCGCGGACACGGCTATTCGAATAGTTCATTAACCCTGCAGGGGTGTACATCTTCACACGCGTGTCATCACATATCGCCTCGTTCTTGTCACCCTTCAAGCGGATGTCGGACGTGGATGAAACCAAGGCACTATCCTCACATCACCTTCTCTAATCCAGGAGTCGACTACCTGAGTTTGTCACCGCTCGAGAGTCCGGCCGGTTCCACGAAACGGACTCAGATAATGCAAGGGACCGAGACGCCACCTTTTTCAGATGGTTTCACTGCCTCACAGGTCCACCCACATATCTATACATAAATCAAATTGAAAGCCCGAATCTAGTGTGACTCCTGGACTGGATCGGGTACGTAAAGAGGCCAAACGGGGCTCCCATAAAACCCTACATGTGGTCATACTCTTTGTCTTGGATCACAAAACAGGAACTGGGGGCCTAGGGCAGTGTTTAACGAGACAACCCACTGTGTACTCCTACACAGCCTCTCATCGTTCACCTTTTTTAGGGTGGATTCACCAACACGGTTACATCAGCATCACTGTGTTCATTCCATCCCGACTCACAATCATAACATCCTCATGGTATCACTAAGCAGAAAAGCAGTAACAGATGCAGGGGCCACATGCTCATCAATCAACTCCTAAATCTGCTAGGATTGTGGTTTGCTTAATACGGTGGCAAAATGATAGGTCATGCATCGGAATGGGTTCAACTATGCGAAAGAACGTGTCTCGATGATCTCCTAAACATGCATAAGCGAGACTGAGAGGGAAGTAGGATTTTATAGACATGATCAAAGGGGTTTGCTTGCCTTGCTGACGGTACACGGGTCTTAACGGTGGTCTTCTCCTTCGCGGGTGATCACCGTCTCGGAACGTCTGTCATCGGAGGCAATCATCAACAAGGGGGGACACAATTAAAGTACAATGCTCATGCACATGTTAAGTTGTGACATGATGTAAAGGTTACTGATTTGTGTCAAATTCAATTTAATTGAAGTATATTGCATTTGAAATGCAAATTCAAACTCCAAATTCAATTTCAAATTAAGTCATATGCATGTTTGCTACTGTTGCCCCATTTTAAAATGGTCAAACATATTTTTTTTGCATATTCTTAATCCTTGTATTTTTCTGATAATTTTTCATATATTATATGTTTAATTTGGAGTTAATATGAATTAGTTATGAATTTCTAAAGTTTAAATGATTTTCTGGATTATTTTAAATCTCTGGAAATTGGTTTATTGCATCAGCCATGCATCAACATGACATCAGCAGGGGGCTGACCAGTGGGGCCAGAGTGTCAGCCTCAGTGGTTTAATCGCCGGTTTGAATTAAATTAGCAGAAGCTTAATTAGGGACAGGGCCCACCTATCATTGACTTAGGGTTAGGTTTAGTGGGCAATTAGCTTAGGCTAATGGCGGGGTCGCCGGAGTTGTCAAAATGGGCACGGGGTGGGGTTTGGGTGGTATGTGCGTGCTCCTCGCGGGCTCCCGAAGACAACTGAGTAGGAGGGGGTCAAGCCCGAGCTCCAGGGCGACGACTAGGACAAAAGGCGCGGCGGCCGTGGACTGACCTCGCCGGAATCCCGAACCCGACCACGAGAGAGAGCAAGAGAGGGGGCGTTCGACGGTGTAGCTCACCCTGATGCAGACGCAGGTGTCGACGAAGGCGGAGGAGCTCCGTAGCCAGCGAATTTCGGCGGCCGGCGGCGATCCGGTGAAGGGGACGACGACTCCAGGGCTTGCGCGGCTCGATTCGAAGAGGGCTTTGACGAAGACGATGTCGCTGCACGTAATGGGCAAGGTGGCGAGGGCTGAGGAGCTCGTTGGCCACGGGTTCTCCACGGTGGTGCTCCGGCATGCTCTCTGTGGCGGCCAAAAATGCGAGCTGAGGAGGGGGGAGAGGGACCTGGGGGAGAGGAAGGGGGTGCGGGGGTGTAAGAGCAGCTCCGTGGCGTGCCCGGCTGCGAAGAGGAGGCCTAGAAGGCCCCTGGCCATCGAGGTGGCCGTCGGCGCCCCCCTGCCCTCCACCGAGCTGCTTCGGGGGGAGGGGAGGTAGACGACAAGTGCTCGGGCTGGGTTGGGCCAGGCCAGTGGAGAGGTGGGCCTCACCTGTGGGCGCAAGGTAAGCCTCTCCTTTCCTTTTGTTTTTATTTTTCTGTAAATAGGTTGGCCCCACTAATTAAATTAGCTAGGCATTTTTAATAAATGTCCAAATACTTTTATAAATACTAGGTGACCAGTAGCTAGTCACATAAAGAATTTGGACATTTTTGAAATTCAATTAATTTGAATTTCAATTCAAATAGGGGTAAACTTTAATTTCCAGAGCACCTTTTGAATATTAGAAAATTCCATGAGTATGGTAAAATACCCAAACCACTTTTAAAATGATCAGCATCATTTATAGGATTTTTCCAAATATTCAAATGATTTTTGGAAAAAGATTTTTATCTGGACATTTGAATTAATTTCTCAGGGCTTTCTGCTTCCCCATTTTTGAATTTCATTTGAATTTTTGCATGATGCAAAGGAATCAAACAATCCTAGCACTTACCCTAATTGGGGTTCTGACAACTCGCCCCCACTCAAAAGAATCTCGTCCCGAGATTCAGAAGTCGTCGGGAGGAAGGTGGGGTACTCGGCACGGAGGCGGTCTTCTCTTTCCCACGTTGCTTCTTTCTCGGAGTGATGTGACCATTGCACTTTCAGGAATTTGATCTTCTGACGACGAGTGACACGCTCTGCGGAATCAAGAATACGAACAGGGTACTCTCGATAAGAAAGGTCATCTTGGAGATCAAGCGTTTCATGGTCGACTTCGCGGATGGGGTCCTTGAAGCAACGCCTGAGTTGTGACACATGGAATACATCGTGTACTCGGGAAAGGAGCGGAGGTAGTTCAAGTTGGTAGGAAACTTCTCCACGTTTAGCGAGAATGCGGAAAGGTCCGATGTAACGTGGGGCCAACTTGCCTTTGATACCGAATCTTTGGGTTCCCTTCAGAGGAGTAACCCGAAGGTAAGCCTTCTCATCAATATTGTAGCTCTCCTCTCTATGATGACGATCATAGTAGCTCTTTTGACAAGACTGGGCGGCTTTCAATCGATCACGAACAATGCGAACTTGCTCTTCTGCTTCCTTGATCATATCCGGTCCAAAGTGTTGTCTTTCACCGGTTTCTGACCAGTTTAGGGGTGTTCGACATCGTCGGCCATAGAGGAATTCAAAGGGAGCCATGTCCAGACTAGATTGATAGCTATTGTTATAAGCAAATTCGGCGAATGGAAGAGATTTCTCCCAATTCTTTCCGAAAGAGATAACACAAGCTCTGAGCATGTCTTCCAAGATTTGATTAACCCTTTCAACTTGACCGCTAGATTGAGGGTGGAAAGATGTACTAAAGGATAGATGAGTTCCCATAGCATTTTGAAAACTTTCCCAGAATCTAGACGTGAAAAGGCTACCACGATCAGAATTGATCACCAAAGGAACACCGTGAAGAGACACAATCCTAGAGATGTACAAGTCCGCTAACTGACTAGCAGTTATAGACTCGCGAACGGGAAGGAAGTGAACAACTTTTGAAAGTCGATCAATGACAACGAAGATGGCATCATTTCCTTTCTGGGTTTTTGGAAAGCCGGTGATGAAGTCCATACCGACCTTGTCCCATTTCCACTCGGGAATAGACAATGGTTGAAGAGTACCAGCAGGTCTTTGGTGTTCTGCCTTAATGCGACGACAAACATCACATTCTGCAACAAATTGTGCAATGTCTCTCTTCATCCGGTTCCACCAAAATCTCTGGCGTAGATCTCGGTACATTTTTGTGCTACCGGGATGAATTGAGAGGGGAGTGTCATGAGCTTCCTTAAGGATCAGCTGCTTTAGGTCTTCATTCTCAGGAACTACTAAACGATTTTTAAAGAATATCGTTCCTTGATCATTTCCAGAGAAACATTTAGCAACTCCGCTAACAATGTTCTGCTTGATCTCTTGAATACTACTATCTTGTTTCTGGGCGGCTATGATTTGATCCTCAAGGGCTGGTTTCGCCACCAAGGTAGAAAGAAATCCATGAGGAACTATCTCAAGATTTAGTTTGCAAAATTCCTCATGAAGAAGTGGTTGATACTGTTGTAACATGAGGTTGTTACAATACGACTTACGACTTAGTGCACCAGCCATGACATTGGCTTTGCCTGGGGTGTAAGAAATTCCTAAGTCATAATCTTTTATCAACTCTATCCAGCGTCTTTGCCTGAGGTTAAGATCTGGCTGGGTGAATATGTATTTGAGGCTTTGGTGATCGGAATATATTTCACAATGATTACCAAGGAGGTAATGTCGCCAAGTCTTCAGGGCATGAACTACGGCAGCGAGTTCAAGATCATGGGTAGGATAGTTCTCTTCATGTGGACGCAACTGGCGTGAAGCATAAGCTACCACATGTCTATCTTGCATAAGTATGCATCCTAACCCTTGCCGTGAAGCATCACAATAGATCTCGAAATCCCTTTTGGTGTCTGGAGGTGCAAGTACGGGTGCAGAAGTCAATCTTCTTTTTAGCTCTTGAAAGCTTTCCTCGCACTTGGGAGTCCATTGGAATTTCTTATCTTTCTTGAGGAGTTCAGTAAGAGGCTTTGCAACTTTAGAAAAGTTCTCGACGAAGCGGCGGCAATAGCTGGCTAGGCCAAGAAAACTCCTAACTTGCTTAACCGATTCAGGTGGAGTCCAGTCAAGGACGGCCTGAACTCTCTCGGGATTGACTGCAACACCTTTTACAGAAATCACATGGCCTAAGTAGGTCACTTCTGGTAGCCAAAATTCACACTTGGAGAACTTGGCATAAAGGCGATGCTCTCTAAGTTTCATCAATACCAACCTAAGATGTTCTGCGTGCTCTTCTTCGTTCTTCGAGTAGATGAGAATGTCATCAAGATAAACCACAACAAATTTATCTATGTACTCCATGAAGATCGAATTCATCAAGCGCGAGAATGTGGCGGGGGCATTGGTTAAACCAAAGGACATGAAGGTGTACTCGTAAAGACCATAACGAGTAGTGAAAGCCGTTTTGGGAATGTCCTCGTTTCGGATTTTGATTTGATGATAACCTAATCTCAAATCCATCTTGGAGAAGACAGAGGATCCTGCAAGTTGATCATAAAGATCATTGATCCTGGGCAGTGGGTACTTGTTCTTTATCGTCGCTAGATTTAGCGGACGATAGTCTACACACATCCTTTCTGTTCCATCTTTCTTCGTTACGAACAGAACGGGGCAACCCCATGGCGATGAGCTAGGGCGGATGAAGCCTTTTGCCAACGAAGCATCAAGTTGGGTTTTTAGCTCAGCTAACTCATGTGGGGTCATTCTATATGGACGTCTCAAAATTGGGGCTGTGCCTGGTATAAGATCCACTATGAATTCTACACACCTGTCGGGTGGCATTCCCGGAAGCTCTTCAGGAAAGACATCCGGGAAGTCACGAACCACCGGAACATCTTCAAGGTCTGGAAGGGGAAGCACATTCAAAGTATGCATCTGGATTCTAGAGCTGGGTGATGTGTAGTCAATGGTCTGGCCTGAAGAATGGGTGAGTTTGACTGATTTGGCTTTACAATCAAGGAAAGCATTCTGCCTTGATAACCAATCCATTCCTAGGATGACATCAATGTCCGAAGACTTGAGGGCTATAAGAGAAGCAAGGAATACTAAACCCTCAATTGCAATTTGATTACCATGGCTTACTCTATTAGTTTGCCACTTTGAACCAGGAGTTTGAATGATCATTGGAGAAAACATTTCTTCAAAAGAAAATCCATGAAGAAGTGCATAACTCTCCGACATGAATGAATGAGAAGCTTCTGGATCGAAAAGAACGGAGGCGGGGACATGATTGACTGGGAGTGTGCCAAGGATGACGTCAGAAGCAACAGTGGTTTCCTCAACTGAGATTTGGTTCACACAACCACTACTTGTGGCTGAAAGCTTTGCTGGGATGGATTTGGTGGTTGATTTCTTTGGAGGCTTGTGACTAGGTCGACGTGGTGCCACCAACACTGTAGGGCACTGTCGGAAGTAATGGCCTGTCAGACCACACGTGAAACATACCCTGCCTGAATTGTTGGGAGCAGGATTACTTGATTGCACAACATCATTCCTGGGAGGAACAATGTGCTGGGGTGGATGGAATATATTCGGTGGTGGTCTCTGAAGAAGGTTTTGAGGTATGGCACGGGTTGGAATCCAATTTCGGCGTTTCTGAGGGGCTGAACTTGAAGAAGGAGCAAGCTCAAGAGCATGCTTGCGGGACTCTTCGAAAATTTCATTGCCATGCTCAGCTCTGAAGGATCTGTTGACTAAATCCTCAAAGGTGGCAAATTCGATGAGGTTGAGATCATGACGAAGGATGGGGCTAAGTCCCTTACGGAACCTTGCCTGCTTTCTGGCATCGGTGGTGATCTCATCTTGGGCATACCGAGCAAGACGGTTGAATTCTCTCACATACTCGTGAATGGACATCTCTCCTTGAGTCAGATTGCAGAACTCTTCCTTCTTGCGCTCCATCAACTCATCCAGAAGGTGGTACCCTCGAAAGGCAACACAGAACTCCTGCCAAGTCACTACGTGACTATCTGGCTGCATAGCAACATAGTTCTCCCACCATTCAGTAGCATCACCTTCCAGAAAGTACGCCGCGAATATAACTCTATCATCGGGAGCAACATGTGCAGTATCAAGCTTACGCTCGATGGAACGGAGCCAATCATCAGCTTCAATGGGCTCAGAAGAACATCGGAATACCGGTGGCTTGAGGAGGATGAAGTCCTGAATGCTCACAACCACATTGCAATGACGTGAGGTATTCTGCTCGATGAGCTCCAGAAGACGTGTTTGATCGCGCTGATTCTTCTCAGCTTCCATCATGATTTCCGCCGCAGAAGGCGGTGGTAGAGGTTCATCATCATTTCGATTCCGAACACGGTCTCGATTCCGACGAACAGCACTACGAGTTCCACCTGACATCCTGCGTGATAACAATCAGAACAGGTTGAAGGATGGATTCAAGGATAACAAGACATGATGAAGGCGGAAAGGATTATAATGCGAAGGCAATGATCCACAGAAACACGGGATAAATCCGGCAGCATAACGGCTACACCGGGATGGAAAACAAGACAACCTCGAGGAAATTGGACAGAACTTCTTCAAGGAACTCAACAGAACGATGAGTATGGACGACCACAACTGTCCTACGGCTACAAGGAGGCAAACAACGAGATGTTCTAGTCAGACATAGATGAGCCTAGTCCTATCATCCCGTAGAAAAGATAAGGGTAACTCAGAACTCAGATCGATGAGGATAAGGAGAAAAAGAAGCCTTACGTTGTTCCCTTATACCCAGAGTAACTATATAACTATAGAATGCTAGACTCGACTTCGACCAAGGGTTTGATAAGCCTACAAACAGTCCTGCTCTGATACCAAGTCTGTCGGGACCCGGGGTTAGCGTATGTAATTCCAGTTACGATGCAATCACGTGGAGAGCCGAGAACCGTACCCACTTATCTAAGCAGACAAGGCCAAGCACAGAACGTTCTCGGTAAGCATCGAACGTGAGGGGCATCCCATTCAGGCCGGATGATCAACTGAGATGGGTCCTCATCTCCACTCACAAGTCTAAATGCTTATGGGTGGTGAATCCCATACTCATAGACAAGTCGCCTCAACCATGTTATCGATTGAATCCTAACTCTTACATATACTTACTCCAGCCCGATCACTTAGTCGGGGTCTAGGGCGGGCTCGATCATACAACAAAGTGTGCACGTGACAGAGTCACGAACAATCACATCGCGATGCCCCAAGCTGCGCACATCTAAGGGCCACTTGGTGTATAAAAGACCGCCAACCAGATCACAACTAAGGTCTCGAAAACCCATACTAAGACATGCATGTTATAAACATACACGCAGCACAAATGCCTAGTATGAACAGCAGGTATCATCACATAACTCTACAAAGTACTCTTTATAGATATACACATAGAGCATACAAAGATCACATGTCCGTGATCACATTACAGCATACAATGGAAGAAAATTAGGTCTGAGTACAGACAAGTTTAACAAATGGCTTAGAGAAGCCTTGTACAACAAACATGCCCTTCCACGAGGGACCAGACTGCTGTCTGGGACTATGCTAACTTAGTCAAGGTGACTCCATCGGGGTCCGGGTTCTCATCTAAAACATAGAATAAGCAAACGTGAGTACAAAGTCGTACTCAGCAAGACTTACATCAGAACTACACTACTCATGCTCAAGTATCAAGGTAAAGGAGGTGGGGTTCAACATGCAGAAGTGCCAGCTTTGACTTGGCTAATCCTGTACTACGAGTACCAGACTTGAGGTAAGAAGCGTACACGAGTCCACTACTTTCTCCAACCAATTACACCACTATGGTTACTTCCTCGACTTCCCCACGAGGAGGCACACCATAGCACTCACGCTTATCTTGCGGGTTTTATAAGTATCTATTCAAGTTGTCTATGATCAAGTAGAGGTTTCCAAGTAGTCCATAACCGCGGACACGGCTATTCGAATAGTTCATTAACCCTGCAGGGGTGTACATCTTCACACGCGTGTCATCACATATCGCCTCGTTCTTGTCACCCTTCAAGCGGATGTCGGACGTGGATGAAACCAAGGCACTATCCTCACATCACCTTCTCTAATCCAGGAGTCGACTACCTGAGTTTGTCACCGCTCGAGAGTCCGGCCGGTTCCACGAAACGGACTCAGATAATGCAAGGGACCGAGACGCCACCTTTGTCAGATGGTTTCACTGCCTCACAGGTCCACCCACATATCTATACATAAATCAAATGGAAAGCCCGAATCTAGTGTGACTCCTGGACTGGATCGGGTACGTAAAGAGGCCAAACGGGGCTCCCATAAAACCCTACATGTGGTCATACTCTTTGTCTTGGATCACAAAACAGGAACTCGGGGCCTAGGGCAGTGTTCAACGAGACAACCCACTGTGTACTCCTACACAACCTCTCATCGTTCACCTTTGTTTAGGGTGGATTCACCAACACGTTTACATCAGCATCACTGTGTTCATTCCATCCCGACTCACAATCATAACATCCTCATGGTATCACTAAGCAGCAAAAGCAGTAACAGTTGCAGGGGCCACATGCTCATCAATCAACTCCTAAATCTGCTAGGATTGTGGTTTGCTTAATACGGTGGCAAAATGATAGGTCATGCATCAGAATGGGTTCAACTATGCGAAAGAACGTGTCTCGATGATCTCCTAAACATGCATAAGCGAGACTGAGAGGGAAGTAGGATTTTATAGACATGATCAAAGGGGTTTTCTTGCCTTGCTGACGGTACACGGGTCTTAACGGTGGTCTTCTCCTTCTCGGGTGATCACCGTCTCGGAACGTCTGTCATCGGAGGCAATCATCAACAAGGGGGGACACAATTAAAGTACAATGCTCAAGCACATGTTAAGTTGTGACATGATGTAAAGGTTACTGATTTGTGGCAAATTCAATTTAATTGAAGTATATTGCATTTGAAATGCAAATTCAAACTCCAAATTCAATTTCAAATTAAGTCATATGCATGTTTGCTACTGTTGCCCCATTTTAAAATGGTCAAACATATTTTTTTTGCATATTCTTAATCCTTGTATTTTTCTGATAATTTTTCATATATTATATGTTTAATTCGGAGTTAATATGAATTAGTTATGAATTTCTAAAGTTTAAATGATTTTCTGGATTTTTCTGGATTATTTTAAATCTCTCGAAATTGGTTTATTGCATCAGCCATGCATCAGCATGACATCAGCAGGGGGCTGACCAGTGGGGCCAGAGTGTCAGCCTCAGTGGTTTAATCGCCGGTTTGAATTAAATTAGCAGAAGCTTAATTAGGGACAGGGCCCACCTGTCATTGACTTAGGGTTAGGTTTAGTGGGCAATTAGCTTAGGCTAATGGCGGGGTCGCCGGAGTGCTGCCGGAGTGTCGCCGGAGTTGTCAAAATGGGCACGGGGTGGGGTTTGGTGGTATGTGCGTGCTCCTCGCGGGCTCCCGAAGACAACTGAGTAGGAGGGGGTCAAGCCCGAGCTCCAGGGCGACGGCTAGGACAAAAGGCGCGGCGGCCGTGGACTGACCTCGCCAGAATCCCGAACCCGACCACGAGAGAGAGCAAGAGAGGGGGCGTTCGACGGTGTAGCTCACCCTGATGCAGACGCAGGTGTCGACGAAGGCGGAGGAGCTCCGTAGCCAGCGAATTTCGGCGATGGGGATTTCGGCGTCCGGCGGCGATCCGGTGAAGGGGACGACGACTCCAGGGCTTGCGCGGCTCGATTCGAAGAGGGCTTTGACAAAGACGATGTCGCTGCACGTAATGGGCAAGGTGGCGAGGGCTGAGGAGCTCGTTGGCCACGGGTTCTCCACGGTGGTGCTCCGGCGTGCTCTCTGTGGTGGCCAAAAATGCGAGCTGAGGAGCGGGGAGAGGGACCTGGGGGAGAGGAAGGGGGTGCGGGGGTGTAAGAGCAGCTCCGTGGCGTGCCCGGCTGCGAGGAGGAGGCCTAGAAGGCCCCTGGCCATCGAGGTGGCCGTCGACGCCCCCCTGCCCTCCACCGAGCTGCTTCGGGGGGAGGGGAGGTAGACGACAAGTGCTCGGGCTGGGCTGGGCCAGGCCAGTGGAGAGGTGGGCCTCACCTGTGGGCGCAAGGTAAGCCTCTCCTTTCCTTTTCTTTTTATTTTTCTGTAAATAGGTTGGCCCCACTAATTAAATTAGCTAGGCATTTTTAATAAATGTCCAAATACTTTTATAAATACTAGGTGACCAGTAGCTAGTCACATAAAGAATTTGGACATTTTTGAAATTCAATTAATTTGAATTTCAATTCAAATAGGGGTAAACTTTAATTTCCAGAGCACCTTTTGAATATTAGAAAATTCCATGAGTATGGGAAAATACCCAAACCACTTTTAAAATGATCAGCATCATTTATAGGAATTTTCCAAATATTCAAATAATTTTTGGAAAAAGATTTTTATCTGGACATTTGAATTAATTTCTCAGGGCTTTCTGCTTCCCCATTTTTGAATTTCATTTGAATTTTTGCATGATGCAAAGGAATCAAACAATCCTAGCACTTACCCTAATTGGGGTTCTGACACCATCGCTGTGATGTCATCCCCGCCGTTGCTCGGACACATGCACCACCGCTCTATCGCCCCTTCAGGCTCTAGCGCTGCGATACGCGGTCTTGGTAACATTTCTTGCAAAATTTAATCAAATTCAGATATCTTACGCACGTTGCGTCACGTTCGACCAGTATTTTAGGTGCTTTTCACTGAAAAACCCTTGAAAATTCCATAAAATGCCAAAATGTAATGAAATTTGGCATGAATGCTTGCCATGGTGATACGACTGTGTGGGGATTTCTTGGGTCCATTTGATGGATGTGAAAAAAATGTTTTGAGATTGGTCCTTCCGGCCCTATTCGAACCACCACATTTGAACATGGTATATTATTTGCCATGCATTAAATGACACCAAATTTTTCTAGCGGGTGGGCATGCCCATGGTATCTCTCCATGCAAAAATTAAACAAATTCAAACATCGTATGCACATTGAGTCGCGACCGACCTGTATTTTAGGGTTGTTTACCGGAGTGACGAGGGGGTGACCCCACGACTCCTACGGATGAGCCTACCTGGTGTCCATGAAGGCAGAAGGCCCATGAAGATACGGCCTCGGCCCACTAGATGGCACCGACGTAGAGGTCCTCGACTCACAAGGAAGGTGCGAAGACCTGCCGTATGGAGCAAGCTAGGGTTAGGAAAGTTTACCTGTACACGTAGATGAACTCCCCGAGACCTAGACCGCTATATAAGGGCTAGGAGGGACGACACCAAAAGACATCGAATCTCACCTGTAACCCTAGCCCTGAGCACTCTAGCCTTGGCTTCCTCTGTAATCGCATCTTCCCAATCAATAATCTCGAGCAGGAGAAAGCCTCCTTGTTTGACGACGAGTTATCGTCCAACCTGCGCATTTCATGACTAACCCAGGGTCCCTGACCATGGGATTTGGCGGGGTTGATCCCCGTCAATTGGCGCCGTCTGTGGGAACCGCGCAGGTTGGGAACGCGATCTTGGCGGCCTCATCACCACCAGCACTCATCGACTTGGCGGCTCCGGCAAGATCCAACCTGTTCGAGTCCCTCGGATTCACGGCCCACCTCCCAGCCCTCAAACCAGTCTTCACCGACCTACGCTCCGGCATCAATCTGATCTTCGGAGAGTACCAGATCTACATCAACCACTGGGGTACGCTCCGCCTCATCGACGACACCCGTGCGCCCACAGCAACATCTACAACAACGACCATAGCGGACGCCGCCCGCACGGACGATCCATCTGGCGGTTGTAGCTACGCACCCAACTCACGGCTCCACGCTACTCGCGACCGCTCGAGTGAAGCCCCAGCATGGAGATGCACGATCGCACGAATCGGCAAGGAAACGGAAAGGGCACCACCGCAGGTGTTCATGGCAGAAGTCGGCACATCAACGCCAGGTAACAACGGGCGAGCCGACGACCCGGACACTCGACAAGACACCCTAACCACCACCAGGGCGGCTGGCCCTGGCCACACCAGTCAGATGGTCGTACAGCTAGGATAACCGGGAACCATACCAAAGAAAGTCCCGGTGGAGCAAGGACCAAGCAATCAAAAAAGCAGTCAGCTGCCAAGCAACAAACAACAAGCACATGGCCATGGCAGCCAGCCATCGCGCAGCAGGCAGCAAACCCCGGTTGTAGCGGCGGGCGAATCATCCAAAGAAAAAATATACTTGTCCAAGGAATCAATGGCAATGGTAAAAGAAGCAGTCGCCCGCGGCGGGTTACTACCATCAGACGCCACAAGAGACGAGTTAAGGGCATACAACAAGCTAGCAGGTGAGCTAACAAAGCAGACGAGACAGTGGCGCCTAGCCATGGAGAAGCAAGCCAAAGCGGAACCCGAAAGGAAAAGCAGCCGCAGACAATCTCCCAGAAGTGACTCGCCAGGTCACGACTCCCCCATCCGCAATATATCGAAACTCAACAACCTGCGGAAAACAGAAAAGGCGAGAGTAGTGCGGAAACTGGAAGACGACTTCAGGTCAGAGGAAGAAGACGACGACGAGGAGCCTCTCACTCCGGCGGAAGCACTCATAAGCGCCCAAGATTACCTGTCCCGTGCCTAGAAAAACAGAAAGGGCAGAACGGATCGCTACACTTCCATAGCCTTGCAGATAATGAAGGACGCCATCGACGCCTCGGTACCTAAAAAATCCAGCGCAAAGCGACAGACTCGCGAGCGGACGCCGGATAGGGACCCCAGTTCGCCAGACGACGATGACGACAACGACAGTAACGACGACAGGCGCAGGTGCTCTGACAAACACAAGAAACGCGACAGCGACGACAACGGCAGACGCCGCAGCACTCGGCGAGACGCGCGAGACGACATCACGCAGAACAGAGTCAACCGCAGCAGGCGAAGACGCGCAGTACGCGAGGAGTACTCGGAGGAAGAGACTTCCGACGAGAAAATCGAGCCATGCGGAGCACTCTGCTTCACACGAGCCATACGTGAGACGCGCATGCCCAACGGGTTCAAACTGAACTCCACGACTCTAAAGTACAACGGACTCGAGGAGCCGGAGGCATGGCTCGATGACTACCTAACAGCAGTCAAGTTTCAAAGAGGGACCAATGTCATGGCGATGCAGTACGTACAGCTCATGCTCGAGAGCTCCGCTCGACACTTGCTGAAAAATCTTCGGCGCAGATCCATCAGCTCCTGGAGCCAGTTCCGAGGAGCCTTCATAGAAAACTTCAAATCAACATATAAGCGACCAGCCTCACTCGAGGAGCTGCGGGCATGCAAACAAGGAACAAGGGAGGCCCTGCGAGCATACATCCAGCGATGGACGATACTCAAGAATTCAGCGGAAGACATCTCGGATGAGAGTGTGATCGACACATTCAGGCGAGGTCTTCAGCGCGTTGAATTCAAAGAGCAGCTCGGACAAATGAAAGTCCGAACACTCGCATGGCTGCTAGAACTAGCCAACAGCTGGGCGGACGGAGAATATTCCGTTCGTAACGAAACAGAAACCCACACTGCACGATCAGAGTACGACTACGACTACAACGGAGATAGGGGAGACGACAGAAGAAGGAAGCGAACCAGACGGAACTTCTACAATGACAGAGGACCCGACATGGTCGCCGCCGGTTTCTCGGACGACCGGAACGGCAGGCACCATGATAACAACAGACCACAGCGCCGAGACAACCCAGAAGACGAGCCCCAGGCTCAAAGACGAGAATGGAGGACAAGACAGCCACGCGACGTCACTCGCACATTCCGCTCCGCCAAAGAACAACTCGATGGACCGTGCTCTTTACCCGGATTCAGAAACGAGCGAGGAGAGCTCAAATCGTCCCACACCCTCAGGAACTGTTGAAGCTTCAACGAGTTGGCCGAAGAGAAAAGCCGCTCCTCGGTCGCAGTAGCACGACCACTCGCAAGCGTAGCAGTTGGGCCAGTCGCCCACGGCGCACCACCAGCCCCCCCTCTGCCAACAAGACAGGTGGCCGCCATCCAGGAACGGCAAAGGACGCCGGAAGAAGAAATCCAATACCCAGAAGACCACGGGAGGATCTACATGATACAAGAAGGCAGACCTTCCAACAGGCAGCAGAAACAAGTCACCAGACAAGTTTTCCTGGCAACCTCCGCACACCCGGCCGTCCCAGAGTATCTGCGCGGGTCGGAGACATAAATCTCCTTCTCCCAAGACGACCACCCGCCAGTCGTCCCTCAACCAGGGCACGCCGCGCTGGTACTCGAGGCCAGAATAGTAAACTACGACATGTCGCGAGTATTCATTGATGGCGGCAGCGGGATCAACATCATCTTCACCCGAACACTCGACGACATGCTCATCCAAAACAACTCAATCAAATCCTCAGGAAAAACCTTCCACGGGATCGTACCAGGAAAAGCAGTCTATCCCCTCGGAAGGATAAGCCTGGAGGTAGTCTTCGGGGACGCGACGAACTTCCGCAAGGAAACACTTGACTTTGAAGTGGTCGATTGGAAGTCGCAATACCACGCAATTATCGGGCGGCCAGCTTTCGCCTGCTTCATGGCCGTACCCCACTACGCCTACCTCAAGCTGAAGATGCCAGGCCCAAACGGAGTCATCACAATCAGCGGCAGTTTCGTCAGATCCGACCGCTGCGACAAAGAATTCCACAAGATAGAAGAAGCATTCATAGCCCACCAAGACAGCAGGACCACGGGACTCGCAGAAGAAGCGCTCCCGTAGAAGGAAAGGAGCATCGCCCGAAGAAACCCAGCATTGGGAGACAAAGCTACCAGGCCCTTAAAGCCACTACATCACACTCAACAGAGCCCGCCCACTCTTTGTAAGGAACAGCAGGAAAGATATTAAATAAATATTTTTCCACAAAATTACTTGGCACTCGGGGGCTCGCCAAAGCAGCCACCCCCCGAGGCGTCCTCCGCAATCGCGGAAAACTAATCTGGCACTCGGGGGCTCGCCAAAGCAGCCACCCCCCGAGGCGTCCTCCGCAATCGCGGCAAACTAACCTGGCACTCGGGGGATCGCTAAAGCAGCCACCCCCCGAGGCGTCCTCCGCAATCGCGGAAAACTAACCTGGCACTCGGGGGCTCGCCAAAGCATCCACCCCCCGAGGCGTCCTCCGCAATCGCGGCAAATTAACCTGGCACTCGGGGGCCCACCAAAGCAGCCACCCCCCGAGGCGTCCTCCGCAATCGCGGCAAATTAACCTGGCACTCGGGGGCTCGCTGAAGCAGCCACCCCCCGAGGCGTCCTCCGCAATCGCGGCAAGTTAACTCCGCACTCGGGGGCTCGCCAAAGCAGTCACCCCCCGAGGCGTCCTCCGCAATCGCGGCAAATTAACCTGGCACTCGGGGGCTCGCCAAAGCAGCCACCCCCCGAGGCGTCCTCCGCAATCGCGACAAATCAACCTGGCACTCGGGGGCTCGCCGAAGCAGCCACCCCGCGAGGCGTCCTCCGCAATCGCGGCAAGTTAACTCAGCACTCGGGGACTCGCCGAAGCAGCCACCCCCCGAGGCACCACACGCAAATACAAATGCAGATGATATATACAATCAAGAAGAAGCATATACAACGAAGGGAAGCACCTAATCTTTAGGCTCCAACTTTGCCTTAATAAGTGCACCCACATGGCGGTCGTTCTCTTCGAAAACTCGCCTCACAACTTGAAGCGCATGCCTGTCTACAGCCACGTAGTGATCATTCATCGGGTGATCCCTACCACCTGGAGGACCCGCCACCACCTAAGCAAAATCCACCCCTGGCCAATGACTATGGACCAAGCCCAAAGCAGCTCGGGCTCCGGCGCGAATTTGGTGGTCCATCACTCGGCGCAACTCGGCAGGTTGAGAAAACATGCGACAAAGCCTCTCAAGGGACGAAGGAACTACCTCCAACGGATAGAAATCAGCATGGATACCACCCAACACCCGTTGGCAGTAGCCGAGAGCTTCCGGTACCCGCTCAACTCGGCGACGAAGCAACGCAAACGCTCGAGCACGAGCCCCATCTGCCCAAAAGGGATTGCTCTCCTGCACACTAGGATCATCAAGCCGCGACATCTCTGACTGAACGGCCCTCTCCTCATCCCGAGTTCGCCCTGCCAGCACTTCGAAAGTCAAGAACTACGATCAAGACAGAGATGGCGAAAACCCACCAAACGGAATTAAGCAACCAAGTAGAGGCAAGACTCACCCCGCAGGAGGTCAGACAACTTCACCACCCACGAAGCAAGGCCCTCAACCACGGACTCGGCACGCTCACGCCGAGTACGCTGAACGGCCACGGACCCTTTCAGTCGGACAATATCCCGCTCAGCGTCCTTCAGCCGCAAGCAAACATACTCGTACGCACTCTCGCGAGCGCCATCCTTCAGCGAACTCCACGGACGAAGGAAGCCAGGAGCGGCCTACCGCAGGACGAACAAAACAAATCAAAAACAGCAAGAGGAACAGCCAAGCAGACGCTCAGATAGAAGTTGCAAAAGATCAACCGTCACAACAGAGTCAGGAATTACAGACAAAATTTCCAAACGGCGAAATCACTACTATGCCTCCCCCTCACCTACGGCAGGGGGACCCTGAGCATCTACTACTTGTTTCAGGCGACGAGCCAGCCTATCGGCTCGGTCGTCCTGCTCACCAGAATAGCACGGAATGGTCTCAACCAAGGAATCGTCAAAGGAAACCCCATGCCTCATAAGGACGACCAGGGCCGTGGAAGAACCACTCACCACGCTCTCCGCCACCAGCTCCACCATATCTTTTCCATCAGGGCCGAAAGCAGCGACCCGAGAACCTAGGCCATCAGGTACCTTCGTACCTTCCGGCATAAGGTGCTCATGCGCAAGACCCACAACATTGGAAGCCCGGGCGCAGACGTCCTCGACCACTGCAACAGCACCCGCTACAGCACCAACAACACCTTGGAGAACTCCAGACCCCGACGCAGCAGCCTCCATCGGCTTCGCACCCACAGCAGCTGCACCAAGCAAAGAAACGTCATCAAGGGAAAACAGAGGAAACAGTAATAGTCGAACACCAAACTTACACACTAGAGAGCTCGCCAAGGCATGAAGACATTTTCCCTCGACTGCCTCCACCTGTGCGCGTGCATCCTCAGCCTGGCGAAGGCGAACCAGATCCTCATGCTGACCATGCAACTCCGCCTCCTTGGAAGCCAAGGCAGCCTCGAGAACGGAAACAGTCCTCTCCGCCTTTTCGGCTTGTTTCTCCGCAGCCTGACGACGACCTGCGAAGCAAAGACAACACTCAGAACAAAAGACGAAGTACCCAAAAACTCAGGAGCAAAAAGAATAAATCTCACCATCCATAACAGATAAGGCATCTTGGGCAGACTCATGGGCCCGTTGCCAACGCTCAGCTTCAAGAACCAACCGCTCACAGTGTTGGAAAACAGGCTGCAAGAACCAGGCAATCAGGCGTTAATTAAAGACAAGGCTACAAGCAACTGCAAACAGTTACTTCTAGCCTCGGGGGCTACTCCCATCGGGAGCACTGCCGTGCCCCCGATGATGAAGCAACACAGACATGAATCATCTTACCAGTTTGGAGACATGATCGAAAGCACGAGCTTTGTCTTCAATCGCCAGACCAACACGGCCAAAGAATGGAGGACAAAGCCCAGTCGACCTAGGCTCAGGAGCAGTAGCACCAGGCACACCAGAAGGAGACACGCCGGTAACAACACCCGCAGTCGAAACGGAAGGAGCCGCCGTCGGCCCAGATTGACCAGCGGCAGTCGAGTGGTCTTCAGGACGCTTGGCCGCTGCCCCAGAGCTCGTCGATTTCAGATCAGTAGCAGCCGCGCTGGTGCATGAAGCAGCCGGAGCAGGTGCAGCACTGCAAAATAAAGCATTGCCAGTCGCAAGGGCAAGGAAAAAGAACCGGGCACTAATTCAACAGAATCTTACCCGACACGCGCGCCACGAGGGCGCCCCAACCTACCAAGCCTGGCCCTCTTGGGAGGAAGGGCCGGAGCAACAGCCGAAGGGGAAGGCCGAGCAAAAGGAGCAGCAGAAGGGACAACATCACCTAATGCGACATGATTTTCAGCATCCAGGGGGCGCGATCGCTTCACACGGAAGGGACTCGAGTCCTCACTATCGCCGGTCTCCACTAACACAATCTCAGCATTAACAGCCGACACAACGCCACCAGCTGCGGAAGCTTCAGGATCTTCACGAATATCAGCGTCTTCCGGCTGCGGAGGATTACGCGGCACTAGAGCATGACCCTGCAAATCAAGCAATGTCAACAACAAAACAAAACGAAGTACTCGCCCAAACAAATAAAGGAATATGGGCACCAACCGGTGGCGGAGGATGATCAGAAGCATATGGAAGGACAAGGCGCATCTCGGAAACACTAGAGAACTTGGACACATGCTGGATACGAGCCAGCAAGGCATCATGTTCTAGCTCTTCAGGCGAGCATCTCGTCGAGTTATCGAGTCCCTCGTACTGCCACATAGGGCGGTCTCGATGCTGCAACGGTTGAACTCGCCACCCCACAAAAACAGAGATAAGTTGACCACCAGTCAAAATATCCTTCAACACAGAAATCCTCTCCAAAAATGGAATCAGTTCAGACGACTCCATCTCGGTCAAAGAATGAGACCACGAAGGCTATCTGATCACTCGCGTGCCCGGATTGAAAGAAGCAAGACCAAATTGCTGACCAACAACGAAGCGATCCTTCAGATAAAACCAGCCTCTCCGCCAGCCGCTAACGGAATCGATTTTCTCCAATTCAAAGTATGAGTGTTTATCCCCAATGGAGATACCCACTCGACCCACGGCGTACTCACAGTTCGTCATTTTTACATTAAAAAGACGTCTCCAAAGTCCCCAATGGGGATAAATCCCCAGGAAGGCCTCACAAAGAGTGATGAAACACGCAATGTGCAAAATCCCATTGGGAGTAAGGTCATGCAACTGGAGCCGATAGGAATAAAGCAAGCCCCGAACGAAAGGATGCAGCGGAAGAGCAAAACCACGGTGGAAGAAAGCCTGGAAGCATACCCGCTCGTCCGCCGCCGGTGCTGGAATCGACTCATCGTCCGGAAGACGAGCATCACCCGCCACCACCATGCCATCAGCAACCAGCGCATCCAGATCTTCAGCAATGAACGTGGACCGCTCCCACTTGCCGGACATCTTGGCCGACTCGATAGCATCACGAGAGCGCTTGGACATAGATCTCACATTAGCACGCAGAGGAGAAAAGATGAAGGCGCAGGAGCACGAAGGAAAACAGAGAAAGCGGAGGAAGGCAACGGCTGGGTAAAACACACAATTCACCCGGCCGCATGGTATTTAACGCAAGAACCTGGCAAGAAGGGCCACCGGCCAACCTTTTCGCCCAGTAAAACGTGCCACGATCCCCTACAGAGGCCAAAAGCATGGAAAATCCAACCGGCGCAGTAACAACACCGCCCACTACGCGCGCAAAAAGAGGACCATGATCGCGCGTCGCGAAAATTTCGGCGGGACAGCGCCAAGTCACCTCACACGATAGACCGCAGCGGTCAAACAAATTGAAGAAGACCACGCCAACGTCATATCACAGCACGGTGTACTCAGTACGCCATCAAGGCCCAAAAGATTCCATCTTTCAGATCTTTTCTCCGAAGGAAGTAAAACATCTTACTCCCATCGGGAGCATACATCATAAAGAGTCTCAGGTACTCCCTCACCTAAAACGTCAGCCACGTGCTCGAGTGAACACTCGCACTTATGAGAGTCTCGGGTGCTCCCTCAACCCGACGTAAGATAAACAAGCACTCGCCAAGACCATACGGCGCTAAGAGTCTCAGGTGCTCCCTCACCTGAAGAGCCGAAAATCGGCATTCGAGTGACTACTCGTGAATAACCCCCCGATTGAGCACTCGAAACAAAGCTCCTCGGGTGAATGAGTGAACAGCTCGCTTGATGTTTTGTTCCAAGCGGGTGCAATGCTATAAGGCTCCGCGCCTCAAAAACACACAATTCCTAGAACACGATAAACTGTGTGCAGATGCCACACAAGATTAGCGTGTAGGTAAGACCCCGCTGCGAAGTACGGCCGGGCTGGGACTTGCCGAAGAGCGATTTCACTCCCAACCTTTCCCATGCGCAGAGCATGATAGATAAGCCGGGCGGACGCGCCTTAGGCTACACACATTACTGGCGGCAAATGAACACCGTAAGACCTGAAGCGGCCGGACTTTTGCTCGACACCAGTGTTCCAAGCTCACGTCGAGGGACGTGGGTTTGATTGGGCTAATGTGGTATTTAGCCTAGTGCAATTCACCAAGGCTCGATCCGTCGATTCCTTGGGCCCTTTCAGCTTAGCATCCCTCGAAGCAGGTTTTGTCATGGCCACCAGACTGCCAGCGACCCACGGATGAACCGTGCATATCAATAAGCGACAAATGAATGTAATCGAGTCCCTGCGCGACTCTTCGAGTCCCCCAGGCACTCGGGGGCTACTGACGAGGGGGTTACCCCACGACTCCTACGGATGAGCCTACCTGGTGTCCATGAAGGCTGAAGGCCCATGAAGATACGGCCTCGGCCCACTAGATGGCACCGACGTAGAGGTCCTCGACTCACAAGGAAGATGCGAAGACCTGCCGTATGGAGCAAGCTAGGGTTAGGAAAGTTTACCTGTACACGTAGATGAACTCCCCGAGACCTAGCCCGCTATATAAGGGCTAGGAGGGACGACGCCAAAAGACATCGAATCTCACCTGTAACCCTAGCCCTGAGCACTCTAGCCTTGGCTTCCTCCGTAATCGCATCTTCCCAATCAATAATATCGAGCAGGAGCAAGCCTCCTTGTTTGCCGACGAGTTATCGTCCAACCTGCGCCTTTCATGACTAACCCAGGGTCCCTGACCATGGGATTTGCTGGGGTTGATCCCCGTCACGGAGAAACCCTAGATAATGTATTAAATATATCAACAAGCAATGCAGATTGGCATGGATGCTAGCTGTGGTGATTCAAGTGTGTGAAAAAAAATCTGGGACCATTTTATGGATGTGAAAAAAAATGCTCGCGAAATTACCAGCAGGTGGGCATTCCCATAGTAGCCCTCCATGCAAAATTTGAACGGTTTCGACACGATCGGCCTGTATTTTGATTTATTAGATTTGCTTTTTGAAATGTTGAACAAATTTTCAAAAGTGCGAGCATATTTTCAAAAGAAAAATGAAATGAAAAACAAAAACATGAAAAAGAAACAAAATGCGAACAGAAAAAAAGAAAAAGACTTAGGTATTCTAAAAAAAATAGATAATCTAAAAATATATTCATGAGTTTTAAAAAAAGTTGCAAATAAACTGTAAAAGCTCATGGATTAATTTTTCACTAGAGTGTTCGCAAAAAACTGTAATATATTCCACGGATTTCAAAAAAGGCCATGAAACTTGAAAAAAAATGTGATATTGAAAAAAAACACAAATTTAGAAAAGGTCACTAATTAGGAAAATAACAATTCGAATTTCCAAAAAATCATGCATTTTAAAAATAAAAAATAACAATAAAACAAAAGGGAAACCTAAGTACATACCGACCAAAATAGCAAGATAGATGATTCCTCCCTTTCAACGGTACGGTTCCCGAGCTATATACTTCGTCTATCTCGTGAGGGCCTTCCCACATAGACTTTAGTTTTCCTGGAAACATCTGTAATAGAGAATTAAAAAGGAGATGTTTGTCTCCCGGATGGAATTCTCTTTTCAAGATTTTTATATCATGGCACCTTTTAACTTTTTTCTTTGAACAACCTACAGAAAAGACGCCATGTATTTCTAAATTATTCTAGAGCATGCATATCCAATAATATTTGCTCACTATCTTCTGTAAGATTTAAATTAAGACTCTTAATAGCCCAAAAATCTTTATACTCTAGTTCTACGTGTAAATGACAAGCCTTACCATACCATTTTGTATGATCTCATACCCATTGGATTTTTGTATGCCATATGATAAGTCCAAACTGCATCATGAAGTTTCATGCCTAGTTAGTCCTTGATTTTTGCACTATTTTCTAGAGTATGGTCTTGACCTCTCGGTTTGACAACTCCACTGGCCCACTAGCTTGTGGGTGATATGGCGATGATACTTGATGTGTCACCCTATATTTGCGAAGGATTCTCCTGAAAACTCTTTCTACAAATGAGACCCACCGTTTGTTATTAAAATTTTTGGTACACAAAACTTGGGGAAGATAACATCTTTAATCATATTTATAGAAGTTTTTGCATCGGTATGGTGAATAAGGAAACACCAACATACCCACAAAAGACGCACGGATAAAAGCAAAGTCGTATAAGACCAAAGCTATGCGTAGGTGAGATTTTTTTCCCAAAGTAATCAGATCTACGGTTGACAAACTACAACAATGACCATATTTGCACCATCATCTCATGAAATCACAAGGGAGATAAAGTTCTTCAATAACAACGCCTTTAGGAAGGGAGCGCCTCCCAAGGGCCTCCGTCACCGGATCCAACCTCCTAAGATCATAATCTAGGTTTAAGAATAAGTCCGAACATATCCGAGCAATGTCTTCAACAAGGTAACAATGTAAAACCAAAGTGATCCCGAGGCTAGGTTCTTGTCTACCCCCTGGCCACATTCTTCCTGGGTACCGACCTCATCGTATACAAGAAGCACATGAATGTTGTTGCTTTAAAACATTAATTTCTTCTAATATTACCAATTTCCCTCACCTATTAGAAGTTATAAGTAGAACCAAAATATGATATATGAACAAACATAACACAAAATTTTGAGGAGAAGACTTTATTATTTTGGCAAACATTCTGATACAAAGTGCTTAACATAAACTATCTAAGTACAACCCCACATATTGAAGATCTAAAAGATAAGTTGTTCTGAGGGCACAACATGGAAACTAAAACCCAACGCTTCTCCTCATGCGACTAAAATAGCATCATTGCTCCAAAGGAGGAAATGTGTAACCTGCAAGATCATTAAATTTAAACCATGATTCATATAAAATGCATAATTACAATCAAACCCATTTGTCTAAAAAATAAAAAAAATTGTATGAACTAAATGCACATAATCATAACTACCCTAATATATTTGACTTACTTCCGCACTTGTAGCCATGCGGGAAGGGCTTCTTGCAGAAATTGGCAACGTAGCCAACCTTCTCCATACACCATGTCTTCTCTTTCTCCTTGGTGACATCATTACAAAGGCATGGGATGTTTGCCTTTTGCCACACGGCACAACATGTGTTTGACGGATCCAACTTCGGCTCTGCTGGCCATTTTTGATATTTACCGCACTCCTTAATCATTTCCTCTCTGTCACCCTCGCACTCGTCAGCCGACACGACTACTGCAACGGCGAGAATCATGAAACATAAGCACATGAGTTTCGCCATGGCCATGGAATTTTTATCTGCTATACTAGCTAGATATTTTCCTTCTTTATTCCTTTGGTTCTAGAATTGTGCAATAGATGATTTATGTGGCTTTGCAAATGTGCGGGATACATGACTCTGTTAGCTGTGGTTGGGTTTATATAGCCTTGTTTGCAGAGATGATAATGCATGGTATATTTGACACCTGCCTAAATTTAATATCTTGAAGATATGGCACCGTATCAAATAATTAGTGTGTACATTAATTGCACATTCAAATGATACATCTGTTACATCATGCTTTGAAGATAGGCTACAATATTACATTACTAACCTAATATTTTGAAGATACAATATTGCATCAACAATTAATGTATACATTAATTACACATCTAGAGGCTATAACATGGGTTGTGTATGTCTTGAATATATGGCAATGCAGCAAAAACAAATGTGTACATTAATTGAACCTCTATATCTACATCGTACATCAATTGTATATCTTAAAGATATTGTAATTCACCAAAAATGAATGTTCATATTTATTGCAAATTTATAGGCTACATCGATTGTATATCTTAAAGATGTGATATTGGTTCTTACACATTTCATTCCACATCTACAAGCTACAACATGCATTAGTTGTATATATCTTGAAGATATGGTAATGCACCAAAACTGAGTGTGTACATTAATTGTGCCCCTATAGGCTACAATGTAACATTACTTTAATGGATACAATATTACATCCTGCTTTGAAAATATGCATTGAATCATGTATTTTGTTAGCTTCTTTTCCATGACATGCATAGAAATGTTCGAGATGAACGAGTTATAGAAAGGCAGTAGAGAACCTAGAATTGAATCCTGGCTAACTCCATAATTAACGGGAAGCCTAAACGATACAAAGCTTGCATGTATCTAATCATTTCGATCACATGCGGGCTTACTGGATCATCCTCAGCTTACAATCCATTAGTGATTGCCATACATTCAACCTTTTGGTCCTTGCCTGCATTTGAAACATGCCTCTAATGTTCTCGGTCATATAAAAAACCTCAATATCATTCAAAAGATGTTATAGTTTGGGCTCCATACAAGCCAACATGAGATAGTTGATTTCATTAAATTCATCACATAGTTCTTGATAGGCACTTTTAGCAACAACAACAACATTATCGATCAGTTCCTTTAGAATTGGTTGCTCTAGAACATGTTCCTTATTATCATGCTTGAGTACAATTTTCAGATTTCTATACCAGGTTGTGAAGTTTGTTCGATTAAGTTTATCTTTTTCAATAATGGATTTCAATGAAAATTTTTAAACCGAAGCAGTTGGTGTCATTGACCTACAACATTAAAATGTAAAAACTAAGACATTATTCATGAGGAACTATTCATATTAAATGCTTTCAGAAAATTACTCCCACTAAGTTTAGCATCCTTCTCATTGACACTTACCGATTCAGGATCCGAGTGGAACAAACCAACTAGTGAGCTTTAGCATCAGATATAATTAACCGACTTCCCCTACCATCAAGCAACTCCTTCTAATCACATCTCTATATGACTCATGTTTGTTGAGGCGCATCATATGCAACGCCAACTCTCATGCCTCTAGGTCCAAAACTGTTTTGGTATCCTCGACAAGTTAATCAATGATTCGCACGCATGCGTCCGACACAAACCCACCACTTCAAGGAGATTTAGGAGCACCCAAATTTTATAAGCCTACCACTAAATATACTTAACATGTGATTTTTTAGCAATTGGGGAGGCAATTTCACTTGATATTATTTGAGGGATCACCCTACTTGCAACATCCGCCATGTGAAAGAAGGGTACACAAAATGGATAAACTTGCATAGGTAGTTTGTACAAGTGTGATATTGTATAGCCCCTTATGGTAGGGCATGGTGATCTCCACATATCCATGTGCACAAATGTCCCATGTTGATATCCATAAACTTGTATGGTTGTCTTAGTGGCGATCTCCATCTCCACGACACCATATCAACCGCCAAGTGTTGCATATGAAACACACAATGGGCAATACCAAATTACAATCATTCCCTGCAAAACAACTTAGACGTTCTACCGTTGAAGGTAAAATTGTTGAAAACTCTATTTTCCAAGCGGATTTTGGCCTCAGATCTTTTTTACATCTAGTGTAACAAATAAAGTTTGATAGGTCAAATTTTGGCCTTCGAATTTTTGTCAAATCTAGCATAGTTTGTTCAATCCATATTTCCACGGATACACTACTAGGTGCATCTCCTCCAAGGTATCCACACGTGCAGAGAGGAATGTTAGAACAGGGACTGCTAGGTCCACTCGCAGAACATGAATATGGAAGTGGTATTGGCTAGGTCATGAGACTGGTTTAACCCCTTATACGGTCTCAAGCCTGTGCTTATATAGACATCCGGGAGGGGCTCAACACTTCAGCCCCATCCAGGATTCACACCCAATTTCCACTTAGATCCAATCTAAATGGGTTCCTACCCCTTAAGCATGCGATTTTATAGGTTCATGTACACATGGACATGAATGGAATCACATCCGACTCGATCAATCGATAGAGGCTCCTAGCAGAGCATGTCGACTCCTATTTGTGCACAAAGTCACAATATAGACCATAACAACATGTCATATGCAACATTCATTTTCTATCACGATATATTTGTCGATCTCAATGCGAGTACTGGATCCTCCTTGTTCGTAGGTCGACCTCTCTTCTTGATACCGTGATATAAATTTCCGAATTGGGTTAAAACTTAGCCCATGTCACATGGTCATGCTTTCCAAATCTTGTCACTCGAAAAGACCCATAGATCTCTTCAAGTTGGAAGGGAAAATCCCTTCTTGGTCAACCATGTCTCGCAACATGTACCATGACTCACACGAAAGCTATCTTTATAACTACATTTTTGTAGAATATTGTTTGATAGATCCTAACTTCCTAAGTGAGTCAGTTCTCATACCTAGAACATGGAAGGACCTCAAGTCTAGGACATGACTACATTGTACTTGAGACTAACAAATGATAATATCTCATTGTGTCTCAAAGTGCGTCTATCTGAATCTGAACCCCGTCACTAATTCCATACTATCGGTTAGCATATTTATGCCCATAACTTTTGAAACATAGTCATCAACTCAATCATATACTACTCAGAAGATATGTGTCCTCATAACCTTATCTTTTTTTTGCGGGTCCTCATAACCTTATGATAGAAACCATTAGAACAAACATCATATAGTAAATAGTCTCACAAGAAAGTTACATACTTATTGATGCATATCAGTGATGACGTTCAAAGATAAAATAAATAGCCCATGAATACATAAGAAAATAGCATCATCTCATAATTGCATCTAGGGCATATCTCCAACAATTTTCCCCTCCAATTATTTGAGCACAAGTAAGAATCATCACCAAGTCATGACTCAAATTGCTTGTGTTTAGAGCATATCTAACCAATGATCTATAGTTTAAAGAAGGATACGACCAAATATCCTTTAGAGGAGCGTATTTGCTCCTCTAAAAATACATCTATTCTAACTGAATTTTTTAACTTGGCCTTAAACATTAAATACAAAATCGACAAAAAAATGATACAAAATACTTCAACAAACTTGATTCAACGTCGATTGAATCACTACCATAATGGAATTTAAATTACAATTACATAAAAACTCAAAATTTTCGACTCCATCGCCACCATCGCCACTCTCATTTTCTAACTGCTTCTAATCCGACCAACTAATTCCTTCGGGATCATGGCCGCGCCACCGTCAATGTCGGAGTCATCATCTTCGCTCGAAAGATCGATGACTGGCGCTGCCCCCGACCATATATGCCTCGTACTTCATGCGCTACTTTGCGACACACTTTGGTTAATGACGGTGCATGTCCATCACATGCATATTCATCATCGTCTCGATCCACCTCATGTTGCTCAGGTGCCAATTGCCATGGCCACCCAACGGTCAAACGACATCAACACCAGCGGCACATTGGGGGAAGTTCAGTCGCGCCAATGCACCATGGTGACTGGCTGGCATTTTGTTGTACACCTACGTCACTTGCTGCACCAATTGGAATGAGCCGAGCCATAATCGCTCGTGCATGTCGCGGTTGGTGATCTCCATCACCCACGTCCCTCTGGCCCATTGCCTCACACGGATGTACCTCCTGTAGCGGTGGGAAGTTAGGGTATCAAGAGTCGCGAGAGGTGGGACAATGCGTGACTCCACATTAGGAATCGGCGGCGGAAAGCGATGGCGATCGCATCCAAACATTTCTTGTAGGGGTCGACACCAGATGGAAGGGGTGGCTATGGGGCACGCTGACGGGGCTTGGGGTGGCGGCGAAGTGGATAAGATCAAGCGGCGAGGAAAGGGGAGTTTTTTTTACTTCATAGCTCCGTGATCAAGCATATTTAAGTTTCCGATCATCAAGGTTTTCCCCCCCTCTAAATCTTTCATTTTGATGATCAGTTAGACATGCTCTTAGTTGGCGTACCGTTTCACCAGTCTTCGTTGCTGCTATATTTTTTGTAACATGGTTTTAGCTTCAATTCTAACTCATGTCACTTATTTTCGAACGAAGGGAGTAACATTAATTTATCATCATAATTGTATTCAGTATTAAAATGCAATAAACAAATAAGTTTTTAAGCCACAGTTGCATAACGTTTTGGTTTTACCTAATTTACTTCATAACCACCACCAAGCCAACACCTGATGTCCAATTCTTCAAAAGCACCGCCTTCAAGAAGGAATCAGTGCCAGACACAGCCAATTAAGGCCAGACCTTGGGTTTTCACCCTGAAGATAGTCTCTGCTCTGAAAACAATGTCTTCAGCAGGACCATAGCCAGGCACAACCAATTAAGGCCAGAACTTGGATTTTTATCCAGAAAGATAGGACTTTGAACTTCACCTGTGTTGTCGCCCCCGCTTACATACTGCTGCCACGATTCCTGAAACTCCAAGCCAGTTCCTCATCGACGCAAAGACTCCAATCACCATTGCAAGTCCTCCAATCTCAGTCTTCATGACATTCTCACCTCTGACTTCACCATGGATTTTGCCCATGATGGCAACATAACAGAGCTTCGCGCCACTCCTTGCGTTGCGACCGAATCCCATCCGATCCAGCAATCTCCAGACATATGCCCAAGGGAAATCACCGGCGGAGCCTTCCGAAACCCGTCACTCCGGCCAGATCAAAGAGGACAAGCGTCAGGAAGATCTTCTTCCTGGCACAATTTGGAACCCTAGGACCACCACCTTTATTCACGGCAGCAGGCCTCCATGCCGCCCCGATCCAATCCATCGTCGTCATGAGGCCGCCGCCGGATCTGGGCGAGGAGATCCATCCTCTAGAGCCACCGTGGCCGCGACCCCACCCCTCGTCGGATGCCGCGCACTGGGCCGCCGCCGGCATGGCAGCCACCCCCATGGGCCAAACCAGACCAAGCCAGGTAGAATTGCGCCCACACCGCTCCGGCCGTCGAGCACCGCCGACGAGGACCCCGCAGCCGCCAGGGACCAGATCTGGCCGAGCCAGATCCGTCCGCAGCCACCACCACGGGAGACACCTCCACGCAGCCCTCCACGCCGGGAAGGCGACCACGACCCCGCCGCACCCTGCAGACGCGACGCCGCCGCCACCGGACGCCACGGACCTCCGCTGCGGGGAAAAGAGTCCCGCCGCCGCAGACACCTACTGGGCTTTGTCCGGCGGCGCGCACCGACGGCGGGGGGGGGGGGGAGAGGAGGAGGAGGTAGGGGGAGTTGGGCTGGGGGCAGGGACGGCCATCGCCACCGCTCGCGGGAGCAGCAGGGCGGCTCGACACATAGTTACTCTTAACATCATATGCTTACATATGACTTTTCTTAGGCACAACTTTGATCTTATATGACTTTGCTATTTGCCAATATGTGTTTTTATGTGTGTGCACTGATATTTTGGTTGTGTGCATCCTAGCTATGCAGAGATCGGGTGTGTGTTCATTGTGATTATATTCTCTTGATACTTTATTTTAAGTCAATAAAATCCACTCTTTATTGAAATAAAAAGATGCTTACATTTGGTAACATACAATCCCTTAATGCATATGTTTCTTCGACTACGATTCATCGAAAAAAAACAAGTTTTTTGTGGAAAGAAAATGTTATTTTTTGCATCTCAGCGCATGGAGTTGATAGTAGAAAAAGATATGAGCAAACCTTTTTTTGAACCATTAAGACTACCTTTACTCAAGCAATGTACCATCGTGTACAATCATCTGGATTATACCATCTGAGGGTATATCCATCCAGACCTGGGAATTTGAATTCCTAGCTAGCCTTGCTAGTCCATCTGCTACATTATTGTTATCCCTATTACAGTGGTTGTAAAGCACATGATTGAAATCTGAAGCCATGTAATAGCAATCATTAACTAGCCACCGATGAAGAAACTCCCTTAAGGAGAGCATTGATTACTTCCAAACTGTCATACTCCAATTCTATCTTGGAGCAGCCCACACTCCTCGCTAGGTTCAATCCAAATCTGCCCGCAATAGCTTCAGCTATGAAACTATCATAGCAAATGTCATTTTTTTTGTTCGCACAAGCCACAAACTTTCCAAACTGATCTCGCAGGATTGCTCCTACAGTTGCATGTAGCGTGTCATGATGAAAGCCAGCATCCACATTGAGCTTCATATACCCATGTCTTGGTCGTTTTCAGGCATCTTTCCTTAGCTTTGCTTTGGGTTTACAGGACAACTCAAAGTTAGCCGCAAGGCTCCGGATTGCAAGGTAAATTTGAGCCGCTGCTTGTATCCCCTCATCATGGGTGAGTTTGCGCCTTTCGTACCAAAGATATAAGCAAACCTAGTAATAGACACACACACACACTTGTTTAAAAGAGGCTATAGGGAATTATGCAGAATAGGAGGACATACAACTCAATTTATGCTCTGAATGTACTGCACAAAGAGAGACAGTCGACAACACTATGCGGCGACGGCAAGATCCTTTGCGCCCAGTTTCGACTAAGACTTACTTAAATCTCAATCGACTGAGATTTATCAATCCCCTTGTCCCAAACGATGTATTTATTCAGTTTGGCCCTTCGGTGTGGCACATAATAGGCCTCGACTTTCCCATAGATTCTCTCATCGAAATCAAAGCTCAAATAGATAGTGCTACCCTTAATAAATGGGAAAATCCTCGTGCATACCAAAAAAGAGAAACGCTTGCCCACAAAAAGTGCCCGCTCGTTGAATCCCTTGATTGGAAATAGCGCCTTCTTTTCCAAATCCACGCGATAGACGTCATATCTCTTTGAGCAAGGCTGACAGTGCACCAACATCAACTTCCCACCACTGTCCACCAGGTGCACCGTATGAGTCACTGTATAAACAGGCTTACATAGCTTTGCGTCCACCTTCAGTTGTGGATCTGTGCTCGTTTCCAGTACCATGAGATTGTCCCGGATAACATAGTAGAAACGACCTAAGAACATCGAAGGAGTTGCATATGACGAGCTTTCGTATTGGATAACCTTCCAGCACTTATCACCTGGCTTGGCAATGCCTAGATACCTACCCGGGGAAGCGTAGCAAGAATGATATAGGTTCAGTGACAATGAAGGAACCCCACGGTAATAATTGGCCATCCAAATGGTGAAAGTGATAGTCTGAAGGCACCAAGGTGGTCAGCGGTGGAAGCTCTATGAGGTGGTGTGTCAATGGGTTCAACAGCCGTGGAGTAGGATGAGGAGTCCATCAGAGGTCGATGTGAGCGGTCTTGTGCCAGAGATGAGCTCCGGGAGATCCACTTCTATGGTGTGGCCAGTGGAAAGGCTGAGAAAACGACGGTGATGAGCAATGACAAGCCGCTCCCGAAGCATGATCCAGTTTCGAGGATGGAGACGACGGTCCAGGCCATCAAGCGTGCGTGGATCGGTGCAGCACCGCCGCCATGAGCGGCACACGGCACGTAGTCGGGCACGTCGTGGCCGAGGACGTATGCGATCGGCGATCACCCAGGCCGGTCCTTCGGAAAGACTCTCCTGCTTGTTGGTGAGCGAGCCTACCGAGAATCCGGATCGAGAACTACTACCTCTGTCCCATAACGTAGTAACGTTTCTTTTAAGCTAAACTTTATCTGTACACACGAGAGTCCTGTTCCGGCCGGTCTTTGGTGCATGCTTTGCCCGCGATGATTCCTCCATCCGGCCGGCGGCCGCCGACACGAGACCGATGTGGAACCGCCGAACGAACCAGCACGATATGGTGTTTGGGCGCACATCATTTTGCTTCCAAATGTCAGTCCAACAGTCTCATTTGGATGTCATAGTAGATTCTTATGCTTCTTATTATTCAAATTACTCCGGTTAAAATGTGTGTAAGCATGTTTCGTGATAAATCCTTCCTTTTTGCTAGGGAGTTTCGTCATAAATCTAACGAGCGAATGCGTGTTTGGCTTCTAGCGTCATGCCATCTGAACCGTTCATCTGGCGCGATCTCTTCAATCTCGCCACGTTAGCTATCGCAATAGCTCGCGCAGAATAAAAATTGTGCAACGTAGTATTAATTTTACTGAATAGCCCGTCCCACTGGCTAGTCAGCTGGTCTCCTATCGAGTAGACCCGAGTTTGAGACCTACATTTGCCCAGTTTACTATATCTTTTTTGTATTTTTCTAAAGCAACTAAATCATGCAAAATTTTAAAATACTTGGTATTTTTTTTACATTGCATACATAATAGTCATGACAATTGTTATATTTTTTTCGCAACAATTTTTATACACTAAATATCATGCCATTTTTTTGTGCATTTTTTCCAAAATGCCATGTGTTTATAACCATTTTGTTTAACACAACATGGCAATTTTTCCAATTCAACAATGGCACACAAAAAGTCATCTACATGGCAATTTCAAATATTACATGTATCATGGCATTTCTAATATTTAGACCATGAATGTTATTAGAAAATAGTGCATGTCAAATTTTCTATAGACTGCATTGTAGTTCCAAAATATACACCATGTCAACATTTATTTCTTTAGCATGGTTTTTTTTTGGCATGTCAAATTTAGTTCTTGTGGCATGGCAATTGTAGTTTTTGTACCAATCTTTGCGGGGTTGTGAGTACCCTCACGTATCATGGGTCGAGGATGCGCAAGGATAATCAAGCCTCCATACATTCCTCTTAGGGTGCTTGATTGTCTATGTTCTCTTGATTAGACTGCGAAATACCGAAAATTTTATTATAAGATTATGGCAAATATAATTCCTATAGCATGGAAAATTTATTTCCAAACCATGGCAATTTTACATTTGAAGGATTGTAATTTTTTGACATGGAAATTTAAGTTTCTTCTTAGCATGGCAATTATATTAGATACACTATTTCAAATGTATTTTCACAAAAAACTTGTTAACACAATTATATGCTTTGGGTTTTGGGTAACAGAGGAAACAAAATCATGAGTACTACGGTACCTTGGGTAACCCTTTCTTTTTGATATATTGGGTTTTGGGTACCTTACCACATGTCATGTGGTAACTCTTATTGAATATACTAGCTCCTTTCCAAAATTTCATGTTTTTATCTTCTCTCAAAGATTATGATGTTGCTTTCAAATTTAAGTCTTTTCTCTCTCTTTTTTGAATTCCGAAAGAGTATTATGTTTCTTCTTAGTTTATCTTTTTCCGTTACATTGATTAGATCTAGCGAATATTGGATATTGTTTCGTATTTTGGGATTTTCTTGACATTTTTTGACACGACATGAATCAAAACAAATTTAGTAGTGCTATGGAGCAAATACCACATATCTTCGAGTGTGGATTCCTATTTTCTGGCAATCAGTCTTTAGTTGGTTTTTAAACTTGCAGTTGCCCAAATGTTTTGTTATTCTCCAATTTACTTTTAAAAAGAAGACTCATCGTATAATGTACATGTCGCTTAACTCTCTGCACTAGATGCTTATTTTTTTAGCGGTGATACGGTCCCTCGATACATATGTGCCTTTGTCGACAATTTACCAAAGTACTTATTGTATGAACAAGTTTTTCACGAGAAACATATAAACTTTGCATACCAATGCATTTAGTTGATAGAGGAAAAAGGTACGCACAAGCCTAGGAATAGAGATCATGCACACGATTACAAAGAAAGTCAAAACCTCCCGGAAATTAGCCGAGTTACACTAATCGTAATGGCTCAAGTACAAATGCCAAACATGAAAAACATACAACTTAAATTATTGTTGCTACAAGTAAGGATCTTACACTATAAGTGTTGGACAAGGAAAGACAGTCAGCAACACTATACGGCGATGGATAAACCGTATCCGACCGCTTTAGACCATATACAATGCAAGGTGCTTACAAGAGGTGCTTAAAGAAAAAACCAGATTATTCTCTAAGCACTGGTGCTTAGATGTAAAGGATAGACGCTTAATTAGACACCTCTCCTATAGAAATAAGCATTAGTGCTACAAAAAAGGTCGGTTTATTTTGCTAAGCACTCCCCTAAGCACCTTGCATTGTACAAGGCCTTATGGAGTTGTCTTGGCGTTGTAGTAAGTGGGACTGGTCCTTCGGCGTCGAACATAATAGGCCTCAAATCTCCTATCTCTTCTCTCGGAGAAATCAAAGCTCAAGTGGACAGTGCCACTCTTAATGAATGGGAAAACCCTAGAACAGACCGAAAAGGAGAAACGTAGTCCGATGAACAACGCCCGGTTGTTGAATCTCTTGACTGGAAATAGAGCCTTCTTTTCCAAATCCACGAGATACACGTCACACGCGGAATGATCTTGACGATGTACTAACATCAACTTTCCACCGTTGTCCACCAGGTGCAACGAATCTATCGTTGGGCAATATGATGTGATAAGCAGCTCGACAGCCGTCTCCAATTGTGCACAGGTGCTCGTTTCCAATACCATGATATTGTCCTAGGTCACACCATAGAAGCGATCTAAGAACATCGAAGGGGTTGTACGTAGCCATTCTTTCTCCTGATCGATAAGCTTCCAACACTTATCGCCAGGCTTGGCAATGTTGGATATATTAGCAATTTTTCAAGCAATTTAATCCCTAGATAAATCATGAACATGACGCATGCAAGATTAATCTTATACTGATACTTAACCATGCAACTCAGATCTACGTAGATAACACATAAATGTACGCAGACAATAAGCATGGCATAGATAAAAACAACGATGAACGGGGTGAATAGATCATACCCTCCGTTCGGCCAGATCGCAGCGGCGGATGCGCTGCTAGCAGCAGCAAGTTCGTCGGCGATCTTCTTGGCGGCGGCGGCTTCCTCCTGAGCGAGCTTCTCGGCGGCGGCCTTCTCAGCTTCGGAAGACATGGCGACGTAGAGGAAGTAGTCGAAGTAGACGAGCCGGAGCGGAAGCGAGCAGTCGCGTCGTAGACGCTCCCCAAAAACCTTATTGCTCCTCTCCCGGTGCAGGATCGCAAGGAGCACGGTTCCGGAGGCCTGCTCTCCCGCACAGCCGTGCACGCGGCGGACGGGATGGGATCGCCGGAGGCAGCAGCAGTGCGTGGAACGACGTGGGCGGTGCGCGAGGAAGAACAGATGCGATCTATTCTGTTGTGTGACGGCTAGGGTTGCCGCGGCTCCTTTTATACACAGCCGAGGTAGGGCGACGTGGGACTGGATACCCGCGACCGAGTCGGCCCACGATTGACGTCTCAGATCGTGCAGCGGTTAACTCGTGATTAATTGCATTAACTAAAATTAATGCCAATTAATTAGCCGTTTCTGACTGGCAAAAATTAAGCGCACACATGACATAGGTTTTAGCTCGGCTCGGCTCAATTCCGCAAACCGCGGCGCGCGTCGTGACGAGGCGAGGCGAGGCGTGGCGAGGCGGGCGGCGGAGGAGGAGCGCGCGTGAGCTCTCACTCTTCTACTTGCTCAATAGCATGTAGGAGAGCCCACCTTATAAAGAGGTGCAACTCCCCCTCCATTTCCGGGGTGGGACTAAACTTAGCACCACACCCATGTCATTTTTCCCACATGGACCCTTAGAGATTTTCTGAAATTGTTAGATGGGCCTAAAGCCCATGCCTTATTTCAACAATCCCCCACCAGATCTCAAGGTCCCATGGTGTTGTCCTCAGTTCCAAACACTGTTTGATATATCAGTATTTTTAGTGGAGACCAGTTAAGGTTGAACATCCACCTAAAGCAAAGAATTACATTCCTTCACAACTGAACAATGGACTATGCCTTGAATTGACAATTTGGCGTAAAGAAGTTTCACTCCTTGTCTTACCGATACTAGGCTGCCGAAGGCTGACCCCGCGGGTGGAGCATATTAGTCACACTCCTTGCCTATTCATGAGCTTCCTAGAGATTACCCTATCTCATAGACTGTGACCAGCAGTCGGGCTCATATAGGTGTGTTCTTCCAGAGATCGCTCTGTAGGATAGCATCTCGCTTGTGAAAGCCTCAGAACACATTAAGACAAAAGTCAACCTACCATACAGTTACCGAGAGTATTGCATCTCCAACGGAGTGGGTAATAAAATTACTCTCCTCAGTTAACCACTAGCTTGTTTTCCCAGGTCCTATTTCACGGGATCTCCGATCATGTAGGTTGGGTTACCACCACGGCAACTCATGTGGGTCTCATACCCATCTCCCTCGATGCATTGTCTATCACAATACGTGACAGACCTTTGGTGAAGGGATCTGCCAGATTCTTAGCCGATTGGATGTAATCCAATGCTATTACTCCGGAGTTTCTCAAATGTCTGACAGACTTCAATCTCCTTCTTATATGCTTTGTGGATTGCATGTTGTCCTTTGAACTCTTTGCCTTAACAATCACCGTTTGATTATCACAGTTCATAAGGATAGCCGGAATCGGCTTTTCAACCACTGGCAAGTCCATCAAAAGCTCTCGAAGCCATTCTGCTTCAGTGCAGGATTTATCAAGTGCCGTGAGTTCTGCTTCCATTGTCGACTTCGTTAAGATAGTCTGCTTGCAAGACTTCCATGAAACAGCGCCACCTCCAAGTGTGAACACATATCCACTTGTGGCCTTCATCTCATCAGCATCAGAAATCCAATTTGCATCACTATACCCTTCAAGTACCGACGGGTATCTGGTATAGTGAAGTCCATGGCTCATTGTACCCTTTAGATAGCGCATAACTCTTTCAATAGCATGCCAATGAACATCTCCCGGATTTGAGACAAACCGGCTCAATTTGCTCACAGCAAATGCGATGTCAGGCCTCGTAGCGCAAGCTAGGTACATGAGTGATCCAATCACTTGAGAATATCTCAACTGATCTACAGCTGTGCCTTCGAACTTTCGAATCCGCACACTTGGATCATATGGCGTTGGAGAAGATTTGCATTCTGAATATCCAAAGCGACTCAGAATCTTCTCAACGTAGTGGGATTGCAAAAGCGTAATTCCACCCTCATTATCTCTCAATAGCTTGATGTTCAAGATAACATCAGCCACACCTAGATCTTTCATCTCAAAGTTTTGAGATAGAAATGTCTTAACCTCCTCAATGACTTTGAGGTTGGTTCCAAATATCAGTATGTCATCAACATATAAGCACAGTATAACTCCTTCGCCCCCACCATGGCGATGGTATACACATTTGTCAGCTTCACTTACAAGGAAGCCAGCAGATGTCAAAGTTTTATCAAACTTCTCATGCCACTGTTTAGGTGCTTGCTTCAGGCCATATAAATATTTCAATAGCTTGCACACCTTTCCTTCCTGACCATCTACTACAAAGCCATCTGGCTGTTGCATGTAGATTTCCTCGTCTAGCTCTCCATTTAGGAAAGCCGTCTTAACGTCCATTTGATGGACGAGAAGACCATGCGAGGCAGCCAACGAGAGTAATACTCGAATGGTTGTCAGTCTGGCCACCGGTGCATAAGTATCGAAGAAATCTTCTCCTTCCTTCTGGGTATAGCCCTTAGCCACGAGCCTAGCCTTGTATTTTTCAATACTGCCATCAGGCCTAAGCTTCTTTTTGAACACCCATTTACATCCCACAGGTTTGCAACCATAGGGACGATCAGTGATTTCCCATGTTCCATTAGCCAAGATGGAATCCATCTCGCTACGAACCGCATCTTTCCAGTAGTCCGCATCTGGTGATGCATAAGCTTCTGAAATAGAAGTGGGAGTGTCATCCACGAGGTACACAATGAAATCATCACCAAAGGACTTTGCAGTCCTCTGTCTCTTGCTCCTAATAGGAGCTTCATCGTCCTCCTCCACAGGATTATCATCATGAGTTCGTTCATAATATTCCATCGGAATGGCGGGTTCCGGAATCTCATCAGATTCCTGTCTAGAAGCGCTTTGCATATCTCTCATGGGAAATATATCCTCAAAGAATGTAGCATCTTTAGACTCCATAATCGTACTGACCTTCACGTCAGGTACCTCAGATTTCACCACTAGAAATCTATATCCAACGCTGTTCTTAGCGTAGCCCAGAAAAACGCAGTCCACGGTCTTTGGTCCAAGCTTACGCTTTTTGGGAACCGGCACATTGACTTTCGCCAAACAGCCCCAAGTACGCAAGTATGAGAGTGTCGTTCTTTTCTTCTCCCATAATTCATAGGGAGTGATCTCGTTATCCTTCACGGGAACCTTATTCAGGACATGACAGGATGTCAATATAGCCTCCCCCCACCATGCCTTGGATAAACCCGATGTATCTAACATGGCGTTAATCAAATCTGTTAGAGTACGGTTTTTCCGTTCGGCAACCCCGTTTGATTGGGGTGAATAGGGAGGCGTCCTCTCATGAATAATTCCATGTTCCGCACAGAAAGAATTAAAATCATTAGAAAAGTACTCTCCACCGCGATCAGACCGAACCCGTTTAATCTTTTTCTCAAGTTGGTTCTCAACTTCTGCTTTATAGATTTTAAAATAGTGCAGAGCCTCATCTTTAGTGTTTAACAGATACACATAGCAAAATCTAGTGGAGTCATCTATCAATGTCATGAAGTATTTCTTTCCACCTTTAGTCAACACACCATTCATCTCGCATAGATCAGAATGTATGAGTTCTAGTGGCGCCAAGTGTCTCTCCTCCGCAGCCTTGTGGGGCTTGCGAGGTTGCTTAGCTTGCACACATGCATCACACTTAGAACCTTTGGCTAAAGTGAAACTCGGGATTAAATTCATCTTAGCTAGCCGCGTCATACAACCGAAATTTACGTGACAAAGACGTGAATGCCAAATCTCAGATTCATCAACGATAGAATGTATATGATTCACGACGTTATTGCATAAATCCTCTAGGGAAAGGCGGAACAGACCTCCGCATTCATAACCTTTACCAATGAATAATCCATATCTAGACAAGATTGTTTTATTCGACTCGAATACTAATTTAAACCCTTCTTTACATAGAAGGGAGCCACTAACGAGATTCTTTCTGATATCGGGGACATGCTGCACGTTCTTCAGCCGCACGGTCTTTCCCGAAGTAAGCTTCAGATCGACCGTACCAACACCAAGAACAGAAGCATGTGCGCCGTTCCCCATCAGTACGGACCTGGTTCCTGTGGTCTGGTAAGAAGAAAACAAGGATATGTCAGCACACACATGAACATTTGCACCCGTGTCAACCCACCATTCAGTAGATTGATAAACTGAGAAAACAGTAAATAAATTACCGTACCCAGATGCACCATTGTCCGTGTTGCCCATGACCACATTGACAGAACTGGAATTCTGCGCTGGCCTCTTATACTTGTTCGGGCACTTATTAGCCCAGTGCTCCAGTGAGCCACAAGTAAAACAACCATCATCCTTCTTGTTGTTCTTCTTTCCCTTCTTCTTGAAGGTAGTACTCGGTTGGACCTTCGGTTGGACCTTGTTCTTTCCCTTGAACTTATTCTGAAAGTTCTTCTGCTGCACCATGTTGGCAGTAAAAGTTCCCTCAGCCCCCTTTTGGTGTGAGTCTTTTGCCCTTGAGTTCTGCTCCACACTTAGATGGCCAATAACATCCTCAACTGAGAATCCTCGCCTCTGGTGCTTCAGAGTGGTGGCAAAGCTCCTCCAAGATGGAGGGAGTTTAGCAATTATGCATCCCGCGACAAACTTGTCCGGTAGATCACACTTGAGGAGCTCAAGCTCTTTCACGATGCACTGTATCTCATGGGCCTGTTCCAACACAGGACGGTTCTCGACCATCTTGTAATCATGGAACTGCTCCATAGCATACAACTCGCTCCCGGCATCAGTTGCTCCGAACTTTGCCTCGAGTGCACTCCATAAGTTCTTGGCATCACGCATATGTAAATACGCGTCGACTAATTTGTCTCCGATCACGCTAAGAACTGCTCCAACAAAGACGATGGAGGCGTCCCTGAACGCCTTCTCCTGTAGAGGAGTAATCGTTCCAGTGGGAGTCTCTCCAACGACCCAGAAGACATTCATAGACGTGAGCCACAAAATAGTCTTTGTTTGCCAACGCATAAAATTTTGGCCCGTAAACGGGTTCGGTTTCAGTGTCGCAGCAAAACCAGGAGATGAAAATTGCCTATAAAAATAAGGTTTTTGGATTGTTGGATATATTAGCAATTTTCCAAGCAATTTAATCCCTAGATAAATCATGAACATGACGCATGCAAGATTAATCTTATACTGATACTTAACCATGCAACTCAGATCTACGTAGATAACACATAAATGTACGCAGACAATAAGCATGGCATAGATAAAAACAACGATGAACGGGGTGAATAGATCATACCCTCCGTTCGGCCAGATCGCAGCGGTGGATGCGCTGCTAGCAGCAGCAAGTTCGTCGGCGATCTTCTTGGCGGCGGCGGCTTCCTCCTGAGCGAGCTTCTCGGCGGCGGCCTTCTCAGCTTCGGAAGACATGGCGACGTAGAGGAAGTAGTCGAAGTAGACGAGCCGGAGCGGAAGCGAGCAGTCGCGTCGTAGACGCTCCCCAAAAACCTTATTGCTCCTCTCCCGGTGCAGGATCGCAAGGAGCACGGTTCCGGAGGCCTGCTCTCCCGCACAGCCGTGCACGCGGCGGACGGGATGGGATCGCCGGAGGCAGCAGCAGTGCGTGGAACGACGTGGGCGGTGCGCGAGGAAGAACAGATGCGATATATTCTGTTGTGTGACGGCTAGGGTTGTCGCGGCTCCTTTTATACACAGCCGAGGTAGGGCGACGTGGGACTGGATACCCGCGACCGAGTCGGCCCACGATTGACGTCTCAGATCGTGCAGCGGTTAACTCGTGATTAATTGCATTAACT
Organism: Bromus sterilis; assembly: GCA_950022295.1. Taxonomy (NCBI): domain Eukaryota; kingdom Viridiplantae; phylum Streptophyta; class Magnoliopsida; order Poales; family Poaceae; genus Bromus; species Bromus sterilis. Next base: position 443,946,252 of record OX465595.1, on the reverse strand, counting down.
AAAATTAATGCCAATTAATTAGCCGTTTCTGACTGGCAAAAATTAAGCGCACACATGACATAGGTTTTAGCTCGGCTCGGCTCAATTCCGCAAACCGCGGCGCACGCGCGCGTCGTGACGAGGCGAGGCGAGGCGGGCGGCGGAGGAGGAGCGCGCGTGAGCTCTCACTCTTCTACTTGCTCAATAGCATGTAGGAGAGCCCACCTTATAAAGAGGTGCAACTCCCCCTCCACTTCCGGGGTGGGACTAAACTTAGCACCACACCCATGTCATTTTTCCCACATGGGCCCTTAGAGATTTTCTGAAATTGTTAGATGGGCCTAAAGCCCATGCCTTATTTCAACAATCCCCCACCAGATCTCAAGGTCCCATGGTGTTGTCCTCAGTTCCAAACACTGTTTGATATATCAGTATTTTTAGTGGAGACCAGTTAAGGTTGAACATCCACCTAGAGCAAAGAATTACATTCCTTCACAACTGAACAATGGACTATGCCTTGAATTGACAATTTGGCGTAAAGAAGTTTCACTCCTTGTCTTACCGATACTAGGCTGCCGAAGGCTGACCCCGCGGGTGGAGCATATTAGTCACACTCCTTGCCTATTCATGAGCTTCCTAGAGATTACCCTATCTCATAGACTGTGACCAGCAGTCGGGCTCATATAGGTGTGTTCTTCCAGAGATCGCTCTGTAGGATAGCATCTCGCTTGTGAAAGCCTCAGAACACATTAAGACAAAAGTCAACCTACCATACAGTTACCGAGAGTATTGCATCTCCAACGGAGTGGGTAATAAAATTACTCTCCTCAGTTAACCACTAGCTTGTTTTCCCAGGTCCTATTTCACAGGATCTCCGATCATGTAGGTTGGGTTACCACCACGGCAACTCATGTGGGTCTCATTATCTTCTGACCGTTCCTCTTATTGTATCAATTAACTCACGAAGGTCTCTTGAGCTCCCTGAACCAATAAAATCTCACCAAGGCCCTTCAAAACTAATCTCCACCAGGACCCGAACATCACTTACTATCTCCATGGATTCTTAGGGTGTGTTTGGTTGGGTGTGCCGGGTCGCGTCGCACCGCATCGCACCAACCCACGATGTGTTTGGTTCACGAGCGGGATCAGGCGGAGTGTCCAGAGAGAGAATATGCCCACCAGATGCTGTTTCGCGTGACTCCACAAAAACGGTGAACTCACGCGGCCCGTCGATGACTCGTCTCGCTCATCCCTCGCGTCTCGCTCATCCCGCTCACCCTCGAACCCTAGCCGCCATCTCTCGCGTGCCTCGATCCCTCGCGTGACTCGCCATCAACCTCTTCCCTCGCTCACCTCTTCCCACGCCATCGACCTCTACCTCAAGATCCGCGGCGGGCAAGACTCGGCGGCGGCAGTTCCAGCAGGCGGCGGCGGCGGCTATCAAGGCGACGACGGCGGCTACCAAGGCGACGGCGACGTTACCAGCACACATCGACGCAGGTTAGGGGTCTCATCCTCATCCCCATGCCCGCTCCCCCACCCCTGCCGCCTCTTTTCTTCTCTGTTTAGGAGGTGGGAGAGATGTGATCTGCCATCTCAATTTGATCTGACCTGCGAGTGATGTGAGGGCCGAGGATCTGTAGTAGGTTGAACCTTTGATCTGTAGTAGGTTGGATCTATACTAGTGAAATTGGTAGGACTAGGTGAGAGCTGCATGGTACAAGTAATTACTATGGATGCAAGATTCAGATTGACATTGTTTGTGTTCTCGTACTACCTCTGAAGAATACATATTTGGATGGTGACATTGTGGTGAGTTATGTCATGGATATGGCGTTCCCTAATTTTGTATAGTATCTAACAAAGTGTATAGTTATGTTGGGGCAATCTAACAAAGCATCAGCACTAGCCACTGTGGTGAGTTATGATAGTTGGGGAAATCGAAACCTTCTTTGGTAACCAGGAAAACCAGCAAGTGTGGTGTGCAGCCGGCCATCTCAACATCACCTAGCCCAACACGTCTACACTTGGACTGGGATGGGATCACTCACTCACGGAGGGATGGACTGTACACCAGAATTTGTTGTTCGTTAGTTGGCCGACCACATGGTTTCATTTTGTTTTCCTTGCAAAGATCCCAGTCCACTATCCACACCGTCTGACTAACCTGCCATGCCATTTCTCAATCTCCTGTCGTGCTTGCTTATTTGTTCCAGTCTAGTACGTACTGATTGCCGGCCATGCTTAGGCTACTTGCAGATGCGTATGGAGTATCTAAATAACAAAATCTGGAGGGATGAGACTACTTGCAGAAACATGCTTAGGCTAGGTAAAGGAGCATTTTTCCGGTTCTGTCATGTGTTCAGGGAACGCCATCTGCTTGAAGATACTATACACTTGTCTATTGAGGAGCAGGTTGCAATGTTCCTCAACACAATTGGCCACAATCTGAGAACTAGGTTAGTTGCCACAAATTTTGATAGGTCAACTGAAACTACAAGCAGATATTTCAACTTAGTATTGCATGCTATTGGTGAGTTGCGAGATGAATACATCAAGCCACCTTCCCTGGATATTGCTCCTCAATTTGCAGGCAACCATCGATGGGATCCATATTTTAAGGTAAGATGGGTAGGAAATAGATGTGGTATTTTGGTACCTCTAGAATTACTAGGTTGCTAATTGGGTATATTGTTGATGAATTAGGATTGCATTGGAGCAATTGATGGTACCCACGTGAGGTGTTCTGTGCCTAAGGTCATGGAGCCAGCTTTTCGTGGTAGAAAGTCTTTCACTTCACAAAATGTTTTGGCTGCGGTAGATTTTGATGGGAGGTTCACATATGTGCTGGCTGGTTGGGAGGGCACAGCTCATGATGCAACAGTGTTAAAAGATGCATTAGAAAGACCTAATGGACTACATGTACCAACAGGTAAAACTAATAAAATTGTGTCAATTTGCTATGTACATGACAAATAAGTACCTAGATAATTAATGATATGTTGTAGGTAAATATTACTTAGTTGATGCTGGCTACGGGGCTAAGCCTGGATTCCTGCCTCCCTTTCGCAATACAAGATACCATTTGAACGAATGGGGACACCATCAAGTTGAAAATGCACAGGAACTGTATAACCTTAGACACTCTTCACTTCGCATAAAGGTTGAGTGTGCATTTGGTTCGCTTAAGAGGAGATTCAAAGTCCTTGACGAGGCCAAGCCCTTTCACCCATACCATACACAAGTTGACATTGTTCAAGCATGTTGCATTATACATAATTGGATGTTGACTGATGGGGCTGATGATATCTTCATAGAAGCACAAAATGCTCAATCTGAAGCACAAAATAACCCACCTCAAGCCTCGACGTATGTTGTACATGCTACAACTACACGAGGCCAAGCTAGAGAACATCAAGCCACCGTTAATCTTAGGAATAATATAGCCAATGCAATGTGGGAAGGGCGTGCACAATACCTTGCCAATCAACATGCTTAGTCCAGTTTATGTAACATTTAGAATATTTTCTGTAATATTTTGAACAATCTATGTAATGCTTAGTCTAGTTTGTTATTTCGAAGTATTTCTGTAATGTTCTTTTGAACAATATATCTTTGTAATATTTCTGTAATATTTTGAACAAGGCTGCAATGGATGAGGTAGGTTCAGAGGGTAGGTCAGTGGTGTCTTGGACTTCTTCCATGTCAACTTTCATGTTGAAGCACATGTGTGCACTTGTGGATGGCGGTGCAAGGACATCTACAGGATTTAAGATGATGCACTACAATGGTTGTGCAAGGGCATTGAATGAACACTTCCGCCAATCCTTGACTGGATCGCAGATTAGCAGCCATCATAGAGTTATTAAGAAGAAGTTTGCCAAGATCAGCAAAATCAAAGACACGGTCAGTGGTGCACAGTGGGATGATGAAACATGCACCATAAGGCTGGAGCATGAGATGGCTTTGAACTATATTGTGGTATGTTTTATTACTTGCTGAAATTATTGTTATAGTTGCTGGAATTCATGTATTGCTTGCTGAAATTGTTGTTATAATTGCTGGAGTTCATTTATTGCTTGTTGAAATTGCTGTATTGCTTGCTGAAATTGCTGGAATGGTGTTAGATTTGTTGGAATTGTTGTTAGAGTTGCTGGGATTTCAATTTTAGTTGCTGGACTTTCAATTGTAGTTGCTGGAATTACTGTTTTAGTTGCTGAAATTGTTGTATTGCTTGCTGAAATTGCTAGAATTGTTGTTAGAGTTGCTGGAATTGCTATTCTAGTTGCTGAAATTGCTGTTTTAGTTGCTGGAATTGTTGTTATAGTTGCTGCAATAGTTGTTTACTTGCTGGAATAGTTGTTTTCTTTTCTATTCTTTCATATTCTTGTTGTTTACATGTTAATTTCAGAAGCAGAGGGATGCAGCTGAGTTCATCAACAAACCAATAGAGAATTATCGAGAGATGCAAATCATATATGGTGACCGCTTGGCAACGGGGAAGTATGCTAAAGGGTCAAGCGAACCTATTGGGATTTCTGCAACCTCAATGAACTGTGATGAGGAAGATGAAGAGAACAATGAAGGGACCTCTGCCACAAAGCCAACAAAGAAGCAAAAGAAGTATCCTAATGAAGAAGAAGGCCTCATTTCCATTCTTGGTCGTGTAGGATCTGAGCTTGCGGCTGCCATCGTCACAGCCGGTGAGAAGTCTGCCCCTCAACCACCTCTTGATGAAATCCCTGATGACTTGTATGAAACTTTGCTTGGTATGGAAGGCTTTAGTGAGGCTCAAATTGCTCACTATTTTGCCTTTCTGGTTGAGAATCCTAAAAGTGCCAAAGCTTTCATGAAGATGGGACACACAGGCCAGCAGACTTGGATGGCTAGGTACATCAACAAAGAATGGAAAAATTAGATAAGGTTGAGTGAGCGTCGAACCTTATGTGTGTCGAATGATCTTATGTGTGTCGAATGATCTTATTTATGTCGAATGATCTTATGTGTGTTGAACCTTTTATGTATTGAACGAATATGTGTGTCAAACCTTATGTGTGTCAAATGATCTTGTGTGTCGAAACATTCGTTGCTAATCTGTTTTGAATGATCTTATTATGTGTTGAATGATCTTACCAACTGGTATATATTCGATTACTAATCTGTTTTGGTTTGAATTTACTTGAGGGATCTGATTGTATCCATGTACAAATTTTAAATAATAAGGAAACTGTGTTCTCAATTTTTCTGGTTCGCTCTATCAACCAAACACGAAAACTGGTTTGAACCATTCACTCGGATTCGAACAACCAAACACGAGAGTGGTTTGTTCCACCCAGTCTAACTCAGGCAACCAAACACGAAACTTGTTTCGCTCCAACCAACCAACCAAACACTTGGATGAATGGGGCGGCCCGGCAAATTCTGGTTCACCCCAACCCATGCAGTCTGAACCATCAACCAAACACACCCTTATAGTCTTCTCTCTATCTCCACCTCTCTCTCTCCATGATGCAGTGCCACCAGCCAAACCTTCACAGCCTGTCGCAGGCTCGCAGCCGGAGACCCGGCACTGCGCGCTGCCAGCTCCAAGCCTCTCCTTGCCGCTATAGATACCTCTCTCGAGGCCCCATGATCCACGCCGTCTCAGGCTATGATTGCAGAAGACCTATGCCCAAGCGTCGATCTGACGATCTGCATGTGCCGCCGCCGGCGTCTCCTCACATATGAACATTTTTTTTGAGTTAGCTTGATTGGACGAGTTGATTTGTGTGTGCTGGGTTCGAGTTAGCTTGATTGGACGAGCTGATTTGTGTCTGTTACTAGGAAGCAAGTCCAATCCGTCTCTCTCCCCTAAACGCCTCCATCACCGATAATTACATATTCCTTCATTACCTGCAACGCCCCTTTATTCCTTTCCCCTCTGTTGCCATTTGCCAACAACCCCTTCATGTTTAAAACTATGTATTTACTATTGTCATCGTCGAGGATGAACGACTGCTCGCGTAATCCTGTCGATACCGGCCTCCATGCTGGCAGCTGGATGCTCCATGTTTTAGTCATCCCTGGTCTGTTCCATATGCTGTGCTTATGCCTTTTGAATTTATCAAATCATGCTCTGGATTGGAAGATGCTCATGCTCCGTATGTGTCTTGCTGCTCCGTTCCCAGCCCATAACGCCAAGAGCAACCGCAGAATCCTCACGAACCACTATGGGTCTATTCCTGGACGCATTCTCAGGTATGTTGGATCTGTGTGTGCGCGCCCAGGTAGATTTCTGCGCTCTCTCAATTAGTTCTATCTGCTTCTTCACAAAAATGAATTATCGTATTTATCCTTTTACCTCCATCCCTGCATGCATTCATATTACTGTATTTGTTACTCTCCATGTCTCGCCCTCTCTTTTGTCACAAATCATGAGCTGTTCATCTTACCCAGTCATTTTGTTGGTTTTGTATTTTCAGAATTTTATGCGTTACTCTCTCTCTCTCTCTCTCTCATTAATCTTGAACATGTACCTATTACTCATCTTACTAAATCATTTTGTTGGTTTTGTTTTTTAGAAAATTGAGGTATATGGTTCAACTAAGTTCAGTTGACTACTTACTGGACTGGCACCTTACTTTTTCTTGAGTAATTCCACAATCAATATTTCAGTTTTCTAACCGTACACATATCCCTTGAGTGTATATTTGTAGTCGTCGCAAATTTTTCTGGCTGTGTTTTACATCTTACAGTTTATGTATATATATTATCCTTGTGTTAGCTCACGCAATGCTCTTGACAAGTTATTCTTTTACACCCTTCCTCGAGAATATGTCAATTCATGTTCCATGATCCAATTGGGCAAGTTTTATGTAGTTTACCCACAATTAATGTGAATGCATATGAGATCTTACTATGAATTGATAGTATTCTGACCTCCAACATATAAGTGGTGCCTCTGAGCTGCTTCTACATTACATTATCATCTAGAAAAAGGCATACTATTGTATGTGACATTTAAAAGCACTAGATATCTAGGGGGAGTACTCGGCTACATGGATCATTATCCTTCAGATTATGCCAATATAATTGACAAGGTATTTATTTATTTATTTTGCGGGGGACAAAGTATTCTTTTAGGGAGGGACAAAAAAGTATTAATCGCATCTCCTATTAATCAATAATTTTCTGTCAAAAAAATATTGTCCATAACTCCATATGCATCCATCTCTTATGTATGTGCATTCAAGAAGTAGCATTGAGCTTCGGTGATTATGATTTTATTTCTTTGATATAGCTTCAAAGTGGAATCATCTTAATATTTTCACATGCTATAATTAAATTTGATTATGTTTACTTTTGTACAATTTTCTTTGTTACACGCTGGTACAACACACTACTTTTGGTACTTACTTTTAAGATGTCTCAATAAGATAATGGAACCTTGAAGTGTACATTCTAATGTGGTATGAGGGTGGCTATTCTGACATTTCCAGTATCTTTGTATGCCATTTTTATTATTACCTCCGATCCATATTAATGGACTCAACTTTGTCTAGATTCGTATGTATCAAATATTTAGACTAGATGCATGTGTATCTAGACAAACTTAAGTCCATTAATATGGATCGGAGGGAGTACCTTATTCCATTGTCCATAGTTGTGTGTCGATCAATATTGTTGCTCTTCCTTTTTGCACATTAAGCCCAACAATTTAAATCAACACCTTCACATATTGGATCACCTAAATTTTTTTTAAAATATCCCGCAGCAACGCGCGGGGCATTATCTAGTATCAAACATGGAAGGACCTAAAAAATATATTAAAACGGCTTAAAATATGACACTTGGCGTGCTCGAAACGCCCGCGAGTGACCTCGATACTTGCTCCCTCGAACCAGCGCTCATTATACGCGGGGTGGGCTGGTTTCTTTTGGACGGTTTGGCCTGTTCGGCTGAACCAACAGCACTCGCCCTGTGATGTTCTGAATTTATCACTTTTTCCGGACACAGAGCAATTGATCCCGAGCTCATATGAGCTCGGGTGAATAGTAAAACCGAAAAAAATACAAAAAAAATTCAAAAAAATCTGAAATTTTTTGTGGTAAACATTTGACAAATTTTTAACATGCTTGCAAAATTTCATCACAAAATAACATCCGTGGAATACACAGCAAAAAAAACAAAATCGATGCTCCAAAAATGTTGTTTTTTACAGCATTTTGGAGTTCTGATTTTGTTTTTTTAGCTGTGTATTCCAAGGATGTTATTTTGTGATGAAATTTTGCAAGCATACTAAAAATTTGTCAAATGTTCACCACAAAAAATTTCAGATTTTTTTAAATTTTTTTCGTATTTTTTTTGATTTTACTGTTCACCCGAGCTCATATGAGCTCGGGATCACTTGAGCACTTTTGACTTTTTCCTCTCTTTTCTGAACACGACTTGATAAAATAGGATATCCAATGCTCGAGTACATGCTGGAAGCACGTAGGACAAAATGGGTATTGCTTCCTAAAAAATATCAATGTTCATTTGGCCCGTGTAGAAGAAAGTATGGATATTGTTTTTCTAGTGTACTCCAATTTTGTTCAGATGTTTCTGTTCCTCTTTATAAATTGTATATTATATTTTTTCACTACTTTATGACTTCCAACAGAATAATTTGATATTGTTTTAATTTGGGATTTTCTTAATTTACCTGTTTTCCTATATTTACTCAGACCACACTTAGAATTGTCAATACGAATAGGAATCAAAACAAACCAGATAATCAAACACGTGAGTAGAGGCCGGGGTTATCCCCTTTTCAAAAAAAAGATGTTGGGAGCAAATATCACATAATCAGTGTTGCTTATTTAAAAAAAATGTTGAGTTGGCTTATGTGAGACCCCTCTATCACAAAGAGAATAGGCACACCACAATAATTACATGATACACCCCGGAGTAAATAGCATAAAACTATCACTTTACGGGCTAGGGCTCCAAAAAACTATCGCTTTAAAAAAAAATCCAAAAATCTACCACATTTTTGGTAACGACTCTCAAAAAACTACAATATTTCTGTAATGACTGTTTTAATTAATTTTAATCACAAATATTTACAAAATGGTCCTTATTTTTTAAATTTTAAAGCAATCGGGTCCCTGGCAGAGCTACTCCTCCCGCGTACCATTGCCGTGGCCATCTCCGGCCGTCCTCGCGCCCGAGCAGTGGCCTCCCCGTCGCCGCTTGTGTCCCCGACTGCACCTCGCCGCGCCGGCCGATCGCCCATGCGCGCGCTGCTCCGCCCAGCCGCGCTCCTCCATCCTGGCCGTGGACGCGCGCCCCCTTGCCGGCCGAATGCTCTGCACGCCGAGCGCCGGACATTGCCCAGTGTCATCTGGCCTCCACCTGCTGCACCCCTACCGAAGCCCGGGCGAAGCCGCCTGTTCCCCTTCCGAGCGCCGCTCCGGCCGGTTACCAGGCCTCCCTCGCCCCTTCGTCCGCACTCTTCCCCTAGCCTAGCGCCCGCTGGCCCGTCGCCGCCGCCGCTCCGGCGTCTGACCCAGCGCCGCTCGGCCACGGTCCCCGCCTGCTGGCCGTCGGTCCTGGCTGACCGATTGCTCGCCGGCTGGCTAGCCCTGCGCTGCTCTCTGTGGACGCGGGCGGTGGCGGATGGGTAGGGACCCGATTGCTTTTTATTAAAAAAATAAGGATTTTTTTGTAAATATTCGTGATTTAAATTAGTTAAGACAACCATTAAAAAAATGTGGTAGTTTTTTGAGTCATTACCACAAATGTGATAGATTTTCGGATTTTTTTTGAAAGTGATAGTTTTTTGGAACCCTAGCCCGTAAAGTGGTAGTTTTATGATTTACTCTACACCCTGAGACACAAGCGATTGTCCCGATAAACTTCAAGCCTCTTAGAGAAACAATGGACAACCCTACTGATTACGGGCTCCATGCATGAATTCCAAACACACACAAAAATACAATTCAAATTATTGCTGCCACTTGTATAGAATATGGGCCGGTAGGACGTATGCTAGAAGTATTGCACAAGCAAAGACAATTAATCGATAACGCTATGGGGCGACGGCAAGATCCTAGGCCACATTAGGGAGTGGTCAAAGATGTAGTTGGTGAGTCTGTTACTTTGACTTGGCAGATAATAGGCCTCAATTTTGTGTTGGATTCTCTCGTCAAAATCGAAGCTCAAGTAGACAGTACTAGACTTAATGATTGGGAAAACCGTCGTGCACACCGAAAAAGAGAAACATTCACCCACAAACAGAGCCCGTTCGTTCAATCGCTTGATCGGAAATAGAGCTTTCTTTTTAAAATCCATGCGATAAACGTGATATCTCAATGGGTCAGGTTTATAACCCAACTCAGGATATCCCATCCGAAGAGGTTTATAGTGCAGCAACATCAACTTGCCACCGTTGTCCACCAGATGCACTGTTTGATTCCCTGTGTAAACGTGTTTACACAGCGTGGCAGCCACCTCCAGCCGTGGATATGTGCTGGTTTCCAGCACCATGAGATTGTCGTCGATGACGCAGTAGAAGCGACCCAAGAAGGCTGAAGGAGTTCTGTATGGCCCTTGTGGAGACTTTATTACCTTCCAAGACTCATCACCGGGCTGGGCGATGCCTAGGAACATGGAGAAGAAGCAAAGCACGAATAATACCCCAGAATCCGTGGCAATGAAGGAACCCCATGGTAATGGTGGTCGACCATACGTGAGTGCCCTCATGCAGCAGGATTAGGAGGCCCTCAGGGGTCGATGTGAGCGTCTTGTAGTCGCTGAGCTCCGGGAGATCCACTTGTATGGTCTGACTGGTCGAGAGAGGCTTAGAAAGCGACGGTGATGAGCAAAGGTAAGCTGCTCCCGAAGCATGATCCAATGTCGGGGTTGAAGACGAGGGTCCGTGCCGTCGAGCTCACACGGATCGGTGCAGCACCGCCGCCATGCGCGGCACACGGCGCGGAGGCGGACGTAGTCCACCACGTCGCCGGCGAGGACTTAATCGGCCATCACGCCGATCGGCCCATCGGAAATATTCGCCCAGTCCCTCCTGCAGGAAACCACGACGGATCAGTCAGGAGACCGAAATCAAATAAATCCACCGGAAATCAATCAGGTCAACAGATGCACACAGGGACGTGCAGTACCATTTAGATGTAGCCACGGGGTGGCCGCCATTGAGCAGAGTGCGTGGGCGCTTTGCCCCTCAATCACATGAAGGTTTCGTCGTTGTAGGGGGGCAAAATCGACACTTTTGACCTTTATGCGAAACAAATTCACAATCTGAACCTAGTTGCAAACTATTTCACAGAACTAACCCTTTTATGTAGCGCCCAACCGCCAGGCGCTAAGCCCATACATCTAGCGCCTGTATATGAGGCGCTAAGCTCCTGCCAGCGTGTCAACGTGGACCCCCGCAGGGCCCCATCCCGGAAGTCTAGCGCCTAAACAACAGGCGCTATACATGCATGCTTAGCGCCTCCCCATCAGGCGCTAGACTAGGCAGCCACTTAAAGGCCGGTGATGTTGTTCTAGTCGCCCCCTCTCAAATCTTCCCCATTTGGAGGTTTTGACCGTGGATTTCTTCCTCAAATCATCTCCTAAGGTATTCTCCTCCGATCCCTAAGTTTTCATCCATTAGATCCATGTCATTTCTTCTTTTTGAGCATTTTTTGGTGAACCCTAGATTGAAATGGATTTTCAATCTTTTTAGTTGCAATGGCATTATTGTTAAATGTATAGCAGTAGCATTGTTGTAGTAGTATTTGAGAACAAATTAGGATTGCTAGGCTTAGTGAAACCCTAAATTGCATTGAATTTATATTTGTTATTAGATTATGTGTTTTCTTTAGAATATATTTTGTGTGAAGAATTGGCAAGATTGATATGAAGCAATGGCATTGATATGATTGATATTATAGGATGAATTGGCAAAGGTTGTCGGCAAGCTCGTCCTCGTCTGGCGATGATGATTATGTGACAAGTCAAGTTAGCGAGGTTAACATGTTCTCTATGAGTGTCACTTTGAGGGTTATGGTTGTAGGGTAAATGGGTATTGATTTCATTTATCTTATTTATAGCTACCAACCATGGAGTGCACGGAATGGAGCGGCTTGGCTTTTAATCAACCTTGTATGTGTGAGCACGGACCCCCTTATGAAAGATTTGTGGCATTTCAATCGATTGATACCGGAAGGAGGTTTTTAGCTTGTGCAAAAAAGGTTAGCAATATTGCATTAGTCATTCATTCTTCTTGTCAATAATCTTTTTATATCATTAATGTTGCTTTGTATTTGAATACGTTTCATTTTATAGGATGCATCCAAGTGCAACTTTGTTAAGTGGGTTGACAATGAGTGGCCAATCACATTGAAGGAAGGGCTAGCTCGAATATGGAGCATGTATGAAGAGGAAAACACAATGAGGCTGAGACAACAAGTAACAAATGTTGAAGAGAACTTGAAGTTTCTGGAAGATAAGAGAAAGATTGAAAAGGACCTGAGATCTTTTAAAATAGATTTCGCTAAAACGGTGGCTGACAAAGAGGATGTTGTTACTCAGTTAAGCAAAGCACATAGAGTTATTGGCGACCTGAGAGAGGAGCTTGAGAAGAAGAAGTTGTCCGACAAAGCAGGCACTAGCATCCATCAAGTGTTCAGAGCAAAAGCAGAGAAAGAGAGAGATCAAATGAAGCAAGAGAAAGCGATGTGGATGGAGATGGAGCAAATGAAGCAAGAGAAGGGGAAGTGGGTGGAGGAGAGAGAACAAATGGAGCAAGAGAAGGTGAAGTGGGTGGTGGAGAGAGAGGAAATCGTGCAGGAGAAGGCCAAGTTAAAGCTAGAAAAAAGGAACGTAGAGTACTCACTACGTGATTTGTTCTATGACCGAGAAGCGCTTCGGTACAAGCTCATGAAGCTACAAGATGTACTTGACGAGTGATTGAGTGTTGTTATTTGTAGACCTATATTTGCAAGACATTTGTATGAAAAGATTGTAATGTGTTGTATTTTCGATGAATGGTTAATTTTCTATGCAACATTTGTGCCATTTGTGCAATTTTCTATGCAAGGTAACATTTGTGTCATATTTGCAAGGTAACAACATATGGGGGGTCCCAAACCCCACTTAAGTGGCTGGGGGGTGTAGCGCCTAGTGGTGAGGCATTTGTGTCATCTCGGATAGGCATCAAGGAATTCTTAATGCGGTGGAGATTGACATTCCAGGGCATCCTCCTTTGCACCATCGATGGTGTATGAGGCACTTTTGTGCAAACTTCTTTAGGGCATGTCAAATTGACTGCGAGCGAGACTGCGACCTTGACTTCGATGGTGAAGATATGTCCTCGGGATCACGACAACCGAGTACGTTCGAGAGCTGGCGTAACTTCTTTCCTTGACGCTGTCAAATTGACAAATGGATTGGATGTCAGAGTCGATATGCAGATGATGTACAAAAGGGATGAATGTTTTACCTTCAAAAAAGCTCGAAATGCAGAATCGACCTTCGTACTAGCTGGGTGCTCGTCCAGAAACTTCTCGAAATCATCAGCTTGATTCTGGACCTCGTCCCGCTAAGCATGAATAGGAATTCACAAGTCAGGCTAGCAAATAGGGTATGACATGCAATTTTATTGACAAAAAAGATTGACGCACATTATACTTACCACAAAGGTGAGTACCGAAGCAAAGGCTGTTTGGGTACCCTCCCTCACTGCTTTGTTGTATTGCTCCCTAGCAAGCCCATAATAATCATTCGGCTGGTCCAATATGTCTGGCTCAAAAGCCGGTGGGTACATCTCCAAACGAGTTGAACGAACAAACCAACGAAGATAGTTGGTGAATGCAAGCTCGTTATGCGGCTTGTACCCATGGTCATGTGAATTAGCGTAACGCAAACTCTTGTTGAACATGTCTATGTAACTGCTATGATGGCTAGGCCAATCCTTGATCGCTCTTTGCCTCCTCCTATCCAGCCTACAAGATAAGACAAGCAGCTATTATCAAAACAAAATGTGGTGTTTCCAAAGAAAAACTAATTGAAGCCATGTAATTCTCTCTTACCCATGTCTGTGTTCATCCACTCCGGCGGGTGAGTCTGAAACTCCCCAAACTGCCTCATCACACGATGTGGCAAATGATACTCAACTGCCCACATACATATCATTGGACACCGCATATGCCAAAGATGCCCTTCCGCTCGACACATTGGGTTCACATGAAATTCAAGTGTAAAACCGAAATTATCCCCAACACCTTATGGCTCCCATATCACCTGAAAGTTAGCGCAATGTACTCATGTCCAGTTCAGGAGAATGAACGCAATGATACATGTAACGAAAATACATACCTGCTCGGGGGTAAGAGTATCCAACTCATTAATGTACTGCTTGTACATGTTCTCCACATCACTCTTAATCTCGGGTACAACGTCCCACTTGTAAGCCCAAGTGGGTTGACGCATCATGTTCTCTTTATCGTCCCAATCCTTGTATGTCACATTCTTAGGTCGTCCAACTGGCAACCGCTCCCATGACCATATGGAAAGTAGGTCGCCTGAAGTGCACCTACGACATGCGTCGTCCAACTGCAAAGAAAATAAAACACGGTCATTTCATGCCATGTCGGAACACAACTTAATTTGTAACGAACAGTTCTTTACCTGCCGGTACAAGTAGGCCAGTGCTGCCGTACCCCAACTCCATCTCTTGTCCAACACGGTCAACGCCTTCATCCAAATCCACTGCGCTACATTGCCCTTGCCGTCGGAAAATAGTGCTCTAGAGAGAACATACCAAATGTACACACGGGCATACGTCCTGACCACCCCAACATCAGCACCTTGAGGGCAATTCTTAAAGTTATCTATGATCCACGTGTAAGGAGCGTCGGCTGCAATATTCTTGTCCTTGTTCTCAGTAGGAGCAGTACCAATGAGAGCCGTCATCTGTGCATGCCACCCTTCAGAATCTGTGTTCAAACACAGAGGCTCACCTTCGATAGGAAGTGCAAAGATCATCTACACGTCCTGAAGCGTCACGGTCATCTCCCCGGTCCGAAGGTGAAAAGTGTGTGTCTCCGGTCTCCCCGATCCACAAGCGCCGTGATATGCGCTGCATTCAGGTTTTGAGTGGAGCGGGTCACTAGCTGGAAGAACGGGAGTAGTCCTAATCCGTCGATGTACGGTGTGTACCGCTCATCGTACGGCATTTCAGAGACCTCGTGAAACCGAACCTTCAAGGTTGAAAGCTTCTGCAAATGAATAGAAACAACTTGGTCATGCGAAGCCAAAGGAATACGTAATCGAAATCAAGCAAGGTCAACAAAAAAATTACCTTCTTTAGCACCGACATAGCATAAGATCGGTGTTGAACATCATAGTGATCATGGAGAAGCCACTCCATCCTATATTTTTCAAACAACAAGCATTCCATTATAACTTTGTTCCATAACGAAATAATTTGCTTTAGCTAATGGTAGTGCTCAAGATCTAACTTAATATCCATATAAAAATACACATTCATGTCATCCATATTATTAATGTCTTAAAAAAATTGCTCCGTATAATTGATCCATACATAAAAAATTCACAAACTAACATAATTACTCCATATCATGCCATCCATATAATTGCATCATATCATGACATCCATTCATGCCATCAATATAATTGCTCTATACAAAAAAAGCCACAAACTAACATAACATGCTCAAATCCAATGAGTTTTAGATTTCACTAAAATTACTCATAGTAATTTGTGTTGGGAAACGTAGCAGAAAACAAAAATTTCGGCCTACGAATCAAGAACCCAAGATCATCCAAGAAGATTGCATACAAGGTTTTAGGTCATGGCTCACCAACCTATGTAGCGGAAGTAGAGTTGGTGAAGCTCGTGGACGTAGTGGAAGTAGATCTCGCAAGTTTTCCACGAACAGTCCCTCGATCAATCCCACGAACAAGTCCCGCGATCTAGTCCCACGGACAAGTCCCATGAACAAGCTCCTCGAAGAAGGGTCGAAGGTACAACCCGTCCATTAGTATCCACACATCCCGTAGCAGAAATCCAGCAGCGCTCCGCCGTCCAGAGATGAACGCCACCGAGAAAACTAGAGGGAGAAAACCCTAACGGATTCCGATCTAGAACAGCGTCTAAACCGGGGTCTAATTGTGGAGCAACGGGGTTTAGAGGAGGGAGGGTGGCGCATAGGCCTTGGGGACAAGTCGTGCTGCGCCCCCCACCCCTCCCCCACATTATATAGGTGGCCAAGAGGCCCTTGGGGCGCAATAAGGGGGGTGGGGAGTCCAACTTGGACTCCCAAACCTCCCAAACCTTCCCACCGGAAACCTGCCATATTGGAGAGTTGGACTTTCCACCTGGAGGGGGATTCCTTCCCCTTGGTGCGCCCCCCACCCCTTGGCCGGCCAGGGCAGCCTAGGTGGCTTGCCCCCCAAGGCTAGGGGCGCAGGGGAGTGGGTGGTACTGCCCGGAACCTTCTGGAACCTTCCATGACCTTCTAGAAGCTTCCAGGACCTTCCGGGACATACCGGGACCGTTTCGGGACATTCCGGACACTTCTGGAGCACTTCCAGGACCTTCCGAGACCGTTCTCGGACGTTCCGGAGCCATCCGGATAGTTTCCAAGACCATCCGAGTTACAGTTTAAGCCACCGGATGACCGCGAAGGTTGTCGGGACGCCTAGCGATTATCCGGAAACTATTCCGGTTGATCCAGGACTTCCCCAGTACCATTCTCATATGTTCCGGAACCACCTGGGACTACTCCAGAGTGATCCGGACATAACCTTAAATACCCAGAACTACTTCTGGTGCCCTTATGAACAATTCCATAAATCTCCGGAACTACTTCCGGTACCCGTATGAACTATTCTGCTTTGCTTCCACTAAACCTTCTACCATACTAGTATTCTAACAGACTACTGCTCGTTAAGTGTGTGACCCAATAGGTTCGTTATAATGCAGACATGACTCAGAACATCTTCCGGACATAGGCCAACAGCCTTTCGTCAATAGCCAATAATCAAGAGCGGAGCCATGGACACCCATGTTGACTCCCACACATACACGAAGAAACTTCGAGTGAACCATTATGTTTATTCATGTACCATTCCCTTTGCTTCGTGATATATGACAAAGTTAGAGGAGAGATGTTTGGCACCCATGTGTAACAACTTCTTGAACACAAGCCACTCGTTATCCTCTTTGCTCGTTTGTCCCTTTTCTCGTTATCGTATTCCGGTATCCCTGTGACTGAATCACAATGCGTCTGGCCAGACTATAATGGATACCTTCATACCGAGTGGGCCCGAAGTGAATATCTTCTTCATCGTGAAGGAGCAAATCCCATTCTTGAACTATCACAGTCACTAGCCACACCATCTGACATACCCAGAACTTATTTTACTACTTCCCATTTACGGGAGGATTCATCTAAGAACCAAAGCATGTCTTCCTGTGTGAAGCAACTCGATACTCTCATGGTCTAAGGAATTACGTATATGATAACATTTCATGATATGACTTATAACGTTGTTACGATGTGATCTCTAAGTATATCATTCAATACTGGGGTCGGTTCAACATCATTGTTCTGCTAACAATATGTTCCCATTGCTACTGACATCCTTGTTACAAGAACAGTGTCCATGATTAAGAAAACGTAATCATCAGTTAGCACATGAGCTGGTCTTAGAGGCTAAACCAGGAACTCTTGGTGTTTACATTTCCACACATGCAAGTGAGTTTTCTTCTGAATCTCATAGTCAGGGTCATTGCAATTATAGCACAGAAATATAAACGTTAATTACGAACGTGGAAATATATATAATAACATTTTATTATTGCCTCTAGGGCATATTTCCAACAATTTGTCCAATGATTACTACAACAATGTAATTTGGTAAAGAACAAAGGAACAAACCATTCTATCATAACAAATTCAAACAAAATATAGGATTTAGGGTTTCAACCCAAACTTGAACAAAGATGCAAAATGTGATGGATTTTTTGGATGAAAAATAGGGGAATGGGGGAGAATACCTTGGGGGATGGATTGAGAGCAATTGCCTTGGTTCAATCCTTCAGATCTGGGGGATTTGGGGGGTGGATTTGAGAGGGGGGAGAGGAACTGCCGCCGCCGCCCTAGCCTTCTCTCGACATAGAGAAGCCTCATGTGTGTGTTGTCTGCCCTCGGGCGTGGGCTTCGGCCGTTTAAGTTGTTCCCTGGCGTAGCGCCTAGCGGCGAGGCGCTAAGCCTTCACATCTAGCGCCGAGCGAAGAGGCGCTAGACTTCCAGGGTGGGGCCCGGCGAGGGTCCACGTTGACACGCTGGCAGTGTCTTAGCGCCGTATGGGCAGGCGCTATATACACGGGCTTATCGCCGGGTGGTCGGGCGCTAGACAAAAGGGTCATTTTTGTGAAATATTTTGCAACTAGGTTTAGATTGTGAATTTGTTTCGCTAAAAGATTAGAAATGTGGATTTTGCCTTGTAGGGGCGGCGAGGAGAGCCCGCACCGAGTTGCACCGACGGCGGTGAGAGGCGCTGGCGTGGAAGAAGCCGGTGTTCTCGTCGCCCTCACGCACCGCCCGGACTTTGTCGCGCTGCCGCCAGTGAGCAGCTTGCCGAGCGATGGAGTCTGCTAGGCAGAGCCTAGCGTCCGCCCGGAGGCTATCTTCACCTGGAGAGAGAGATCGAGATTCTTCCAAAAAATCAAGTAAATCAATCACGAATTTGCAATCATTATCAAACGTGGGGATGAACTTGTGTTTCTTTTTCCACACCTTGGCCGCCGACCGGAAGCGTTTCTTGCGCACCGCGAGGCGGTGGGCGGCCTCGCCGTTACCCGCAGCCCTCGTCCAGGAAGGGATGGTGGTGGTGAGGAATAGGGGGTGAAGGAGCCAGGAGGTTTCGAAGAAAAAACGGGAGGGGGAAGGGATCCGGGTGGAGGCGGCAACGAAGAGGGGGGCGTGATCGGAGACCGGGCGGGGACGGGAGGAGAGGGATGCGTCCGTGAAGACCACATCCCACTCGTGGTTGAAGAAAGCTCGATCAAGGCGAGCCAACGTGGGCGGGGAGCGGCGGTTGGTCCAAGTGTAGCGCCGATCAGAGAGCGCGAGCTCGTGCAAAGCCAAGGTGTTGATGAGGCCATTGAAGACCGCAACCCTGGCCATGTCGAAGTTAGGCGAGCTCTTTTCCACAGGAGACCGCAGAAGGTTAAAATCCCCGATGGCGAGCCAGGGTCCAGAGACTGAGGCCGCCACCTCAGTGAGGTCAAGAACGAATGATCCCGTGAGAGAGTGGTCCGAGGGGGCGTAGACGTTGGTGATCGTGAGCGACAGAGCGGACGTAGTGGACTCGAGGACCGTGGTGAGGGTGTAAGTGGAAGTATGAGAGGAGGAGAGGGAGAAGACCCGCGCGTCCTAGGCGGTGACCACCCCACCCCTAGTGTCGTCCGCGTCCTTGGCAACAAAGGTGCCAAGGCGGCTAGGGAGGAAAGCACGGGATTTCGAAGACGGGAGGGAGGCGAGCTTCGATTCCTGCAAGCATGCAATGACGGGGTTGGCCGCAGAGATTGCGTCCCGGACGACGTTGCATTTGTCGTCGTCCCCAAGACCTTGCACGTTCCAAGAAACGACAGAGAGGCTAATGCAATAGCGATTATCCATTACAAACATCGACACCACCAGAGACAAGGACACGAACAGACACGCATCCCGCAACAGGCTTCTGCAATTTTGTACCTTCAATTTTTTTTTGATACGTACTTCACATGTACTCCTTCTGTCCTGTAATGTAGTAATGTTTTTTTAAGCTAGTTTAATTTAAAAAAATGATACATATTATGGGACAGAGGTAGTAAGTTGGATCCATTCAAAGTCTGGGAGCTTTTGCGAGTCGCAGGCGACCGGAGAAGGAGCATTCCTCACGCGGACGATGCGGCTTGCCTGGTCCTGGTCCGGTTCAGCGCCTAACCTGGGACGCTGCCTCAGCTTGCTCCGCGCGCGCGAGGCCACGACGTGCTCGGTACTCCCCCATAAATAGAGCTCGATCGCCAGCGGCATCCATGCAAAACGAAACAAAACCAGAGACCCATAAAGAGACGAGACAGACAAAGCGAGATCGAAGAGAGCACACTTTTGCACCGTCGCACAGGCCGGCGACCGACCAAAAAAAGCTCGAGCCCGTCCCGCCCTCACCACGCGCGCACAGGCACAGCAGCGAGCCGGCGATGGCGTCCCCTTCGCCTTCCTTCCTCCTCCAGCTCGTCCGGTACGTGTCGTCCCTCCCGAGCCAGCTCATGCGGGCCACGGCCATGGCGCTCCCTGCTGCGGCCTCGAGGGACGGCCTCGCCGCCCCCGCGCCGCAGCGGCCTGGCGCCCCCGCAGAAGGCGCCGGCGGCCAGGGCGGGATCGTCCACGACGCCTCTCCCATCCCGATGCGTGCGGCGGCAAGAGCGGCGCCTCCGCCGAGCCAAGGCAACAGGACCGTCCACACACGGCCGCCGCACCTGGCTAAGGGGTCACAGCGGCCCGGGGCGCCCAAGGAAGGCGCCGGCGGCCGCGGCGGGATCATCCATGCGGCTTCCTCTTGATCAGTGCATGCACGGAAACACCTCAAGCTCAAGTGCATGCATGCATTTTCTCGATCGGCATGCCACCGCGGCTGAAGAAGAAGAACAAGAAGATCGACATTGATTTATTTTTTTACCGGTGCGTTCATTTACCGATGATGATTCGGATACGCACAGTTCGAGATGTGTGACGCATGTCCATTGTGCGTATGTACTTCAGGTTCAGATAAATAGCCTGAATTTTGGCGGGAGTCGTAAAGTCTACAAATAATTGATGAGTTTTTCTTCGGTACACCATCTTTGAAAAGTTTGCATGAATCTTAAAGCTACATTAAAATGTTATTCTTTTGCATTCAAAGTCAACACTTTCTCTAAAAAGTTTGTATCAAACAAGAGATCAAAACAATGAAATCTTCTTTACTGAAGGAATAACTTTTATTCTTCGTATTTAATCTTGCTTTCTACATTGCCGTGAACATGTCTGGTGCCTGCGACCGTTTCTTCTCTCAAACAATCTTGCTTTCTACATTGCCGTGAACATGTCTGGTGCCTGCGACCGTTTCTTCTCTCAAACACATTCACCATCGCATTAGAAAATCTCACCTTGAAGTCTGTGCATATGCTCTCGAACATCCAAAGGTACTCATCCCATGAACTCGTAATCGTGTCATATGCAAGCATCTGCAATCAACCCCGGCTCTAAGGTCCCCACGTATTGACGTATTAGTATAGGCCTAATGAAAAAATAACTCAATTTAGCTTACGTATTAGCAGTGGCGGAGGCGGGAATACTCCATGCCCCGGGCAGCCCCATGCCACCTTCGAGTATTGTAGCTATAGTATATCACTGTAGCTACAATCAACGAAGGAATTAGCCTTCACGCCCCAGGCAGCGCCCCGGGATGCTTGGGGCATATCTCCACCACTAGGTATTAGCATTTGGATATACAACCAGAAGCATAAGTGGTCGAATAGTAGCGCACAACGCAACTCTATACTTACCATTGTGTCTCTCCACCCCTGGGTATCTTCATAGCAACCTTTAAGACGACTTTCTTATCAGAACAAACAAATATAAAGACTCCCCTTGGATGTATCTAGCACTGAAACCCGCCTAGATACATTCATTTCAGAAAAAAAAATATGAAAGGGGGGTAAATACTATTGCAACACTTGTCAAGACAAAGGTAGCCGTGAAAACAGAATATTATTATTTTTGACAGAGGGCAGATCTTAGGTTTGAAAGATAAAATATTTTGAAGTTTGAAAAATTACATTTTCATAAGCCAATGCAAATGAACATGGAGGAGATTGATGTAATAATTCAGGCCAAAGAGTAAGCAGGAGGTGAAAGCCCGAGCTCGAGATTCTGAATTCACTATACCACATTATTTTGGTACTCTTTTCTCACACTATCGAAAAGGGTTTTTCACTTCACTTTATAAATAAAGCAACCGCCCAACAAAGTCATACAAGGTTCGAACAGAGTAAAGAATCCAAATCTCAGAAGGATGCTGGGGCCATAGCACAAGAACAGCCTAAAATACATCACGACACACTAATCATGTTCCGATGGAGGTGGCGGAAGCGGGGGAGAGACGGGCCGCCAGGGAGCGAAAGATGGAGCAGATGTCGTCAATGTCGAAGCGCATATGTCGCTTGCTAAGCGGTCGCGAGAGCTGAAGAAAACCACATAGTTTATAAACCTCGTCAGTAGATCACCGGGGAATAACATACTCGATGGCAAACTTATTACAAGTCCTCTAAAGTTTCCAGGCATGTGGTGGGGCGTCTGATCACTGAAACCGCCTGCCACTCCCTATATAAATCTAGAAAATTATCATGGCATCGTCTCCGATGATAACTTCCCAAAACTCTTTTATCATACTCAACCGAGCAAGGTTATGTTTTCTTTACTTTTCTTTTTCTGCTCAGGGACGGATCAAGGTTATGCAACTTAACAAACTACCCCTTCCGTCTGAAATGATTTATCGAAAGTTTACCTAAAATGGATGTATCTAAAGTTAAAACTAAATCTAGATACATTCATATTTAAATAAATCTTCGAAAAATGATTTAAAACAAAAGGATTACGTACATTATTCTTGTTTATAAACTATACTTGATAGCATAGCATATACTATTAATCTATATATCAATCAACCATGCAACGTCGTCATATAGCATGATGATAGTTTCAGTTAATCCTCTGAAATAGCAAAGGGTCCCTTTCCGGCCGTCACAAGAGCGAGAGAAAGCCACCGGCGCTCCTCCCTGACCTAACAAATCCCCGCTGTCTGCAGACAAGAATGCTGCCATCATTGACTTGCATTGCTGCTACTCTATGATTGCCCTCTGTGACAACCCACCTGGCCACATTGTCAAAATGACGAATGACAACTGTTCAGATGATCAGATCGAGCCATGCTTTGTCTCTGTAACCAACCTTTTAAATTACGTACTAATATCTGTTCGATTCATTCCACGCACATGCTTTGTCTCATGTGGAATCGATTATATGGGTTGTTATTGTGTTCCTCACCTAAACGCCAGCACTGCATTAACTTACGTGTCTCCACATTCAACAAGAAATGTATATTACTCAAGTTCAACTGTTCAAGAATAAGTATTAATTCAATCCTACTAAACATATATACATGTGGTTTTGGAGATTGACATGGTTCTTATTTCTTAAAGATACAGCTTAAACATCAGTTTCCATGTAAATTATTTTCGTCAAACAATAATTAAATTTGAAAGGACTTTTTAGTTCGCTTTCAATAAATAAATAAAGTTCCATGCATCTTGTATAAGAATCTTTCATGAGGAACCATCAGCTTGCTATTTTATAATGGAGTAATTACCAAATCATAAAAAGTAGTATGCAATCTTTATATTGCTTAACAATCATAGATTATAGAATTCCCGAAAGAAAAAGATTATAGAACAACATGACTTTAGTCTCTTTTTGGAGGCAATCAGAATTTTCTTACCCGAGTTGCAGTAAGTTGTCTCGGCTCCTTGTCTAAAGAAATGTTTGGCCGTTTTGGCTTCCAGGGGTATATGATCCTGATGAACAGTAAATTCAAATAAATAAATTTAATATTCTTATTTTAGTTTTATTTTTGTAGTATGCCATTATTTTTAATTTTTAATATTTTGGCGAGCGTGACCATTTTCATGCAGAACATGATAGCAGTGCTTCGTTGGTAAAAGAAAACTAAGTGCAATATTTCAAGGGAACATTTGGCATTCGACATTCTTTTGCACATTTCAAAATGTTTAAGCTTTTTCCTGAAATTTTACAGGTAGCATTTGGGTTTGACAATGAACACATCTATTTCTGTAACCATTTTAACATTTACAAACTACAATTTTATCGCGCGGAAGCACATGCTCCCAAAAGCTGAATTGAAGGTTTTAATAGCATTGGCCAATGTCTTGTTAGCTATCACAACCGAGACATTCACGGATTTTGAAAATTATTCAGATTTTTCTTTTTAATTAAGAAACATGGTGATATGGTGGAGTTGTCGAGTGAAATCTTAGCGCTTTGTCACCGTCGCCGCCGCCGTTCGCGGGCGCCGCTTTTCTCTTGACCATGTTGTCGTGGGGCTTCCTTCTTGGTTAGGTTCCGGGTGAAAACCTTTGTTCGCGTGGATTCAGGAGCCACGAGCTTTGTGCCTTTCTTCTTCTTGAGTGTGTTGCCGTAGAGGTTAGGTGTTTAGAGCGTACCGCGATCTTGTACTCATTTTTTCTTGTTTTCTATTTCAATTGAGTAGTCGTTTGCGTTTTGCGTGATCCACATATTTTAAGATCGATATTGTTTTAAGGCTATATCTGTGATGCATGTGTGACTCTTTGTACACACCTGATCTGATATGATGCCTCTCGGACGTACGCTCGCGGAAGGTGAGGGCGTTTTTTTGTGGGCCTTCTTTTTTCTCGTATGATCACTCGGCCTCATCTATAATTAGCTATGTTTTTTTCGGTGACATCTCAGACCTTTATGTCCGGCCAACAGGATGACAGAGGAGGGTCGTCGGTAGTCGTCTGCGTCGCGGTAGCCGCTTGCCTCACTGCAACCACCCCACCATGCCACCGGAGACTAGGGTCACCGCCATGACCCATCTAGCCCCTCCCTCCCTGGTGGCGGCGCTAGGGTTACCTCCCGGACGCTCGCGGGAATGTCGTGGGAGGGGAGGGCGTTTTTTCGTGGGCCTTCTTTTTCCCATCTGATCACTCGACCTCATGCATATATAATTAGATATGGCCGGACCTTTTGTGTGTGGGATGTAAACCTGTGAACGGGCTCTTTACCCATTTCTCTCCAATATACGATACACATGATTTTCAGTATTTTAGAAAAAAACAAGGATTCCCAAAGTGAAAAAGTCATCGCACAGACTATTTTCTTATATATGCTGACATTCTATTAGCATCATCGTCTGAATTCGCGAGCTAAATCTGGAACCACGCATGTGTAGAGTTACTAATTATTAATCACATCCAAAAGATTTGAGCATCAAAACTCTCATTGTATCTGGAGACATAGTAAGAGCGAGCGCGCCGGTGAACCGCCACAGGCTCACCGTCCTTGCAACGCTCCACACAGAAAAATGTCAGCCTTAGAAGACATTTGTAGCCATCACCCAACAAGCACTCTTCTTTCTGGTCGCCCCCCTCGGGCCCCATGCGCTCCATGAGGCAGTACTCGGTTCTGCCTTGGTCCGGCACCGCCATGGGAATGAGCTTGGCGTCGATGTGCGTCCAGCCTGCGGCGGCGTCGTCGTCGAGGCGGAGCAGCTTCTCCCTGCCGACCTTCCACTCTGACGGGGCGGAAGTGACATTGCCGATGCAGAGGTATCCGTCCGTGCCCGTGCGATTATAATACATGTAGTCGTCAGTGACAGCATGGAGGCCGAGCCAGGCGTCTAGGTCACCGTCGTAGTGGGCGTGACCGAGGACCGGCAGCTCCCATTCGTCAAACTGCGTCCACTCGTGCGTCGTCGTGGCATCTGCCGTCCCCGGCATCGGTGGTCAGGCAGTGCAAGCCGGAGGCAAAGTAGTCTTCACTCTTATAATATTTCTCCGACCTACACGACTCGAGCATGTACAGCCTCTCCCCGACGGCAATGGCTGCCTCGTAGCCGCCGCCGCCGAGGATGCTTTTCGGGAGCTGAGGCGAGACGACCAGCGCCGCCGTCTTTGTGTCGTAGATGAGGACTCCGCCGACCTCCTCCTTGTGTTTCCACCGGTCTATGCTGGGGCCGGTACATATGGCCACGATGCTGCTGCCCACTGCGGCGAACTGCGCGCGCTCATCGACCGTCGGAAACGCGGCGAACTCACCGACCGTCGGAAACCCCACACGGAGGACCGGAGCCTCCGGCAGGCGACGCGTACCGCCGTCCAGATCGTCGTCGTTGGCGAGGTCCAGCTTGTGGATGCCGTAGCCGTCCTTGTGGTCGTCCAGCACCACGTATAGATGCCGCTTCGTCATCGCCGCCGCCCGATCACCGTGTGAATCTTCATCAGAGTTGGAGGCGTATCCCCGTGAGCCCATCAGGTTTTTGCCGCCAAGAACGGCTGTGGGTGTGGGGTGGCTCGCATGGAGGTGGGTAGGCATCATGGGCCCATGTGCCGGCGCCGGCGCCGACGCCAACGCCAACATCATGCGCCGACGGCCCAAGTCGAGGAACGATCGCCACGGCAGCATCATGCGCCGACGGGCCTAGGGTTTTTTTTAACATAAAAGAGCTTTATTGACTAGAAACACCAGTACATGCGAAAGACCCCTAGGAAAGCATGAAAATACATTAAAGTCCCTCAACTTTTGCAAACAGGACCCTGGATAGTAAAAGAAAAAGCAATCGGGTCCTCCGTCTTCTTGCTGGAATCTGCTCGCCGTCGCCGGGGAACTAGCCACTTGGGGCGGCGAGAGCGCCGATGGAGCTGGCTACCAGGCAAGAGACAGACTGCCTCCGGTGGAGGTAAACTTAGCGGCTGCCTTTCAGCCATAGGATGCGTAGGCTCAGCGGAGGAGGAGCCACCACCCCCGTCACAAGAGCTTTCGCCATGAGCTTGGATCCCGATGGCTCAGGGAAGATCTGCAGGTGCCCAACGAAGGGGAGGAGGACCTCCAACCTCGCAGGAACTGGAGTCCTTGAAGCAGCAGAACAGGAACCGACGCATCTCCTCTTGTCCCGATCCCCTTTGATTCACCACCGTGGTGAAGACCAAGAGGAGAGGAAGAAGGCGATTCACGAAGCTTATTTGCAGGGTAGACGGTGAAGGCCTCCCAGCAGCAACCAGCACCACGCCGCGGCCGCATCGAAACTCTCCGGCAACCGCCCAACGCGGCTCGTGCGCGTGGACGACCAGATCGCCTCTTCAAATGGCACAAGGCCAGACAAAACGACTAGCACGCACCACGCCTTCCATCCATGACCCCTCCGACCGGCAGCGCCGGCGGCGAGGCCCTGGAAGAGGGCTGGGCGGCGAGATCTACGGCGGGAGACTCTCAAGGTGAGGAGGGAGGGGAGGGGAGGGGAGGGGAAAAGGGAGCCGCTTCGATTCCTAGGGTTTTCCCAAGACCTATTTACCACGAACTAGGTAGATGGATGTGATTTTTTGTACGCACCTGATACAGCTCGATCATTCATTCATTGATCTCGATCTGCGGCCGCCACGCAACTCAGCAGTTTCGTGTTAATGAGTATGGAGTTTCGTGGTAATTAGGTTATCAATATATATTCCACCACGCTTTTTTTATGAACAATCGCATACTTATTTTTTTCCAAGGAAATCACATACTCACTCCGTTTCTTTTTACTTCGCATATAAGGTTTGGTCAAAGTCAATCTATATAAAGTTTGACCAACTATATAGAAAAATCTATCAACATCCACAATATAAAACAATTATCATTGGATTTATCATGAAACTAATTTTCATATTATATAACTTTGATATTGTAAATGTTGATACTTTTTAATATAAACTTGGTCAAATTTTATGAAGTTTGACTTTGACCAAATCTTATATGCAGAGTAAAAAGAAATAGAGGGAGTACTTATTTGTAAGTACAAATTTGTTTAGAAGAAATTAAAATACTTAATTACTCTGGTTTTTGGAGGAAAATGACCTATTCTACTACCACTTCTATAATCACCATCATCATCACTCGCAAAAAAAATCATCATCATTTATATAAAGGACACGATGGTTATAAGTAGACAAACTCGTAAATATCAGAACAACCTCTTATGTTCTTGTGTGTAAACAAATATTGAGTGTTAAATCTCCAAAAAAGGATCACCTTTTCAATTAATATGCGTTATCTAATTATTACACCAAGCAAAAAAAATTAGGTGTTGATTCATCTGATGTTTATGCGGTTGATCATTATTGGGTTGTGTTGTAACTATGTACTTGGTGTTTTTGTGTGTATTTTTATGCTCTTACCTCGGCATGATATGTTGCTCTCCTTTGGTTGTTAATGTTTTCAATCCAGTTTCTCACATAAAATTGATCAAAGAGTTTTCGATCCAGTTTCCCATGAGAAAATAGGGTTCCCCCCGCTTTGTATTACAAAGCAACTGTAACAGCCCAGTTTTCACAAAAATTAAAAATTTTGTTTTCGGTGTGAATTGTTTGATTGTCTGATTTGTTTGCGGCGTTTGCATCCCCAATTTATCGATCGGCGATTATTTTTTCCCTCTTATCTCGTATCGAACGGAGACCGACCCTTGCCACCCTGACACTCGACATTTGCGGCACCGGGTTTCACTCGATCACCGTCGCGAAAACCGCACGAGACCAGCCGCAGCCAACGGAATGAAAAACCCCGTTTAATAATTAAACAGGATATTTTTATAGCGCGCCGGAAAGTGTTTCCGGAACGGTTCCAGCGCTAGGTGAACGCCGCCGGCTCGACGCGCTGATCGCGCAGTTTGAAGTTTTACCCGAATCGGAGGTACTGCGGACCCCCGGCGGTCAGAAACGTAAACACCGCGCGCGCGAGAGAAAAACCGGGGATGTTTTTGCAAACTGCCAGCCACCGGGGCTATATAAAGACCACCACTCCCCCACCCCTTTTTAGGGTTTCCCCTAGAAAAATGTGCAGCCACCCCCCTCACAAAACTCAATTCTTCCCAATTTGCCCCAAAAATCCCGAAATCCTAGCCCCCAGCAAATCTGGACCGTCAGATCTGAGGATCCGACGGCCCAGGGCCGTCCACGGCGCCACCCAGCCTCCACCTCCTCTCTCCTCCTACCTCGCACCAACTGCCCGTGGAGGCCGAAGCCGCCGCCGCCCCGGACCCCAGCAGCCGTCGGCCCTGCGCGTGCCCCTCCGGTGAGCCGCCCCATGGCCGCGCGCCTCCTCTTCCCTCTCCTCTATTTTTCCTCCCTCACCTCGGCGCCTTCTCTCCTCGCAGACAGCGCCGCCGCCATGGATTCCGGAGCCGAAGCTCGTGGCCCTGCCCCTAAACCTCGCTACACCGCCTCTGGACCTCGTCGGCGCCTCGTCCCGGCCCGGATCCGTGCCCTCCTGTCGCCCTCCTTCAACCCCGCACTGCCCCGGACCCCGTGCTCGCCGGAACACGGCAGCCGCCGCTGCTAGTTCCCGTCGGGACGAGCACGAGCGCTCCATCCGCCTGCGTTGACCCGCCAGCTGGGCCGGCGCGCCCCAGGCGGCCCATTCCCCCGCGGCCCAGGCGCCTCCAGCGCCCTCCCCACCGAGCTGGGCCTCGGCCCATGAGGTGAGGCGCCCAGCCCCTTTTTTTTACCTTTTTTTTGTTTTTTTCAATTGCTGCGTAGTTGGGCTCGGCCCAGTACTGTTGGCCCGATAGTTTATTTTCTTTTCTTTTTTGTATTTATTTATTTTTGGCAGATTGTATTATATTTTTGCAACGGCGATAACTTTTTAACAATAGCTCGGATCGCGACGTGTAATATATGAAAGTTTCTTAGTTTTTCTTGTAGTTTAATAAAATATGCTCTTTTCCATGTTTGACTTTGTTTACATGTTGTTTGACTGCTAATTACAACTGCTTGCCACTGTAAACTGTAACTGCAATATCTTTTTAACCGTTGCTCTGTTTAAAATGTTCTTTATATGTAACTTGACTTGAATTGCATGTAGATTGTGTTTATACTGCTTTTGCTTGCTAATAAAAATAATAAAATATGTTTAGGGGAAAAACAGTACCAAATGCAAGAATTATCGTGGGGTTCGTAATAGCTGCCGTGTATAGGTTTTACCCCCCCCCCCCCCACTTAAAGTGACTAGATTAGATAGTTTATTTTGCTTCACCTTTTGCCATGTTTGTGTGACATGCCATGCTTGGGTGCCTTGCCATGTTAATAACCGTTGGTTGATCACTTGTAGCTAAACAACTTTAACCATCGTAAAACGTTCGGTATCGTCGTGTGTGACGAATACTTCACTTAACCTGCTAGTAACCGCTCTCGACGTTAGGTCCGTATCGCGTTGTCGTGCCTTGTGTTGTCTCTTTGATCTTGTATTGCTCCGTAGTAATAGTGGTGCACCGTTGATTGCTTTCCAGTGTTTACCGCCTTGTGTGCTTCCGCGGGTACCTCTCGGAGACGATGCGAGCTTGTGATCAACTACACCTTCGGAACCCGACTTATCAACAGACAAGGACTATACATTACTTATGATCCATTCTATTTCAACCAGCGGTTTGCATGCTAGTCTAGGATAGGCTCGATGTTTGATCCTACCACATGTTTACAGCCTCTTTCAAACCGATACAGCCATATCCCCTCCCAGCAAACCTTTTACTGCTATGGTACTATTGCTCGTTGCTCAGCCCCTGCTTAGTATGCATGCTTAGGATGCTACGATGTTACCCTGTTACTCCTTGGTTTGGGATATCACATTATTATATTGTTGTTGATGATATGATTATTATAATGTTGAATATATTTGACGAAGGATGGAAGGTGTAGGCTATCCTGCCCCGACGCTTTGTTCCATTTGAGTCACCTAGGATCCGAGTTCCGGGTATTGGTTTTAAGAATGAGCGTGCCTAACCGCGTGTGGGATTTTATGGGGTCCCCTTTTCTTACCTATCTAGCTTAATTCAAACATTTCTAGAGGTGTCCCAAGCTGATTTACCATTTGAAAACATGCATATATATCTTGTCGGGTCGCTCCTAGCAGATATCTTTTAAAACAATTTGGGCCAGTGGAGACATGGTTTCTCTGTTGGTCCACCCGATCAGCTAGGACCCGGTTTACCATGTGTGATTAACCGGCAATCCGACCTGCGACATACGGAAGAGTCCGATCCGAGAGCGTGGCCGGCTTTTGGATTGGGTGTCGACTCCCCGGGGGCCACCCGGTTTTGTTCGTTGTTAGTTAGAGGGACCTGTCGTTTCGGATCTCTCGGAACTAAATCATAAAATGGTTACCTATAATGGGTAGCAACTGAGAGTGATGGGCGTGCGTGCGGAGCCTTGTAATGGGCAGTTGGTACACCCCTGCAGGGTTAAATCTTTTCGAGAAGCCGTGTCCAAGGTTATGGACGAATTGAGACCTACTCCTTGTTCATAGACAACAACAACTGAGATAATCTTAATATAACTTGATCAATGTGTGTTTGTGCCTTGACTGCTTCTTCTTCGTCGGGATGCGAAGAGGAGGACAAGGATAGGATAGGTGTTATGTTTGCGTAGTAGGTGGATAGCAGACTTGTTGGAGGCGATTCCTCATCGAATGCTTGGCTTCTTATCTTACTCTCTAGATCGTTAGCCACTTCATAAATGCTAGTGCGGCAGCAACCTCACCAGTTACCCCATCCTTACCGTAAACTACTAGTTGTCCTAGAATGACGAGTGATGAAGTCCTTGCTGGGTCAGACGACCACTACAGTTGGATGCTGAGTATTTTTGTACTCATGATACTACCCCCAAACTCTTTTCAGGGTGCTTGATCGACAACAGGTATGGTGATCGACGTTTCACGTGGAGACTCGACGACGACTAGTTATGTGGATCCCGTCGGAGGGCCTGGACCCGTGTGGTTATGGGATCGATGTTTTTCTCTTTGCCACTAGGCATTTGCTTGTAGTCTGTACTCAGACATGTATCTTCCGCTGTTGTATTGTAATGAGGCAGTTGTATGCTGATTGTATGAGAGGTTGTATCCTTGTATCTGTAATGTTGTGATATCATGTTGGAAATCCGGGGCATATGGCTATGTCATATGTCGCGGTGGGACCGATATGTGCTTCGTCCCCGGATCTGGATGGAAACATCTAGATCTGGAATAGTACCGCATATCGGTCCTTACAACTTGGTATCAGAGCCTTACCGACCGTAGGATCCCTTCTCTGGCCGAAGTCGAGTCTAGACAAAAACTATTTTGTAGTTACTAAGTTAGTTATCGAAGAGTAGGATCTTTTTACTCCTTACCCTTGCTCTGGTCAGGACAAGTGTCGTAAGTGTTTTATTCTCGACTTATCCCCCTTCAAACTTTAGGATCTCGAGTGTGTGGAGTTCGGAATAGTGACAATGCCTTGCTTGCAGCGTATTGTCTCGATTCCGATCTCAGGTTGGGAAATCCTGTAGTACCTTTAGACTTCCAAATCTGGTGTACATCTGGGTCGTCCTTTGCCCTCCCTCCTTTTGCCCGGTGTTTTCACTACTTACGTCGAAAACACTATCTTTTGATCCGGTTATCGTCGTCGTTCCTCCTCTTGACACTGATGGTTTCGTTTTTCCGACGATGTCGTCTCTCTGCGGGAAGATTTCTCGACCGAGGTTTGTTGTCGACATGGAGCAGAGTCCCTTGTTGGTGGTGTTGAAGATCGTCGTCTCTCTTTTCTCTCCCCCTCTCCCCCGGATCGTCCTGGATCTCGGGACGAGATCCCTTGTTGGTGGTGTTGTATTGTAACAACCCAGTTTTCACAAAAATTAAAATTTTTGTTTTCGGTGTGAATTGTTTGATTGTCTGATTTGTTTGCGGCGTTTGCATCCCCGATTTATCGATCGGCGATTATTTTTCCCCTCTTATCTCGTATCGGACGGAGACCGACCCTTGCCACCCTGACACTCGACATTTGAGGCACCGGGTTTCACCCGATCACCGTCGCGAAAACCGCACGAGACCAGCCGCAGCCAACGGAACGAAAAACCCCGTTTAATAATTAAACGGGATATTTTTATAGCGCGCCGGAAAGTGTTTCCGGAACGGTTCCAGCACGAGGTGAACGCCGCCGGCTCGACGCGCTGATCGCGCAGTTCGAAGTTTTACCCGAATCGGAGGTACTACGGACCCCCGGCGGTCAGAAACGTAAACACCGCGCGCGAGAGAGAAAAACCGGGGATGTTTTTGCAAACTGCCAGCCACCGGGGCTATATAAAGACCACCACTCCCCCATCCCTTTTTAGGGTTTCCCCTAGCAAAATGTGCAGCCACCCCCCTCACAAAACTCAATTTTGCCCACCCCGCCGCCAAGGGGAAGCGCCACCACCGCACGAGCCGCCGGGCCCCTCCGCCGGTCGAGCAGCACCCGCCGCCGACCCCTGCCCCGGGAAGGGCGTCGCGCGCGGGGGGGAAAGGAGATCCCGCCGCCGCCGACACCACACGGCTAGACCGGGGGCACCCGCCGGCGGCGGCAGGGGATGGAGGACGAGGGGACGGGCGAGAGGAGAAGGCGGGGGGGGGGGGGGGGGGAGCCGCCTCGGCCGCCGCCCGGGGAGGCGGCGCGAGGCGGGGTCGGGGGAGGGGGGAGCTGTTCCCAATGTTAGTTTTTCCTACACCCGCGTCCGGTCCAGTTTCCCATGATCGATCTTTCTTTAAAACGAGTTCATATACATGTGGGGATTCCCACCACCACCACCAACTGCTGATGGTTTATGATAAAAAAAATATCATGAACCGTGGTAAGCATGTGAAGCAAAATAAAATAAAATAAAAACACAATACAACGCAGATGGTTACATACACAAGCATATACTCACGTTTATAAACGCACGTGCACTCACGCATCTTATCTTTATTAATATCTTCACAATACTGAACCGATACATCATTTTAAAATCTCAAACCAACCCATCCCACGACAATAACGAAAGCGATTAATTTAAAAAAGTGTTTGTCTAAGGCACATCTAGATGTGCTCTACCTTAAAACACATCTAAGTGTTTAATCAAACTAGAAAGAAAAAAATAAAAATAAATCTAATTGAATTTTTATGTAAAATCAGCAAATCTGTTTTAAAAAACGGGGCGATTTACGACCGGGTGCGTCCCGTGGAAACCGGAACCCAAGCCCCTGCCGCAGCCAACCGGAACGGAGACGACCACACTCGGCAGCGGTGGACTGTTTCGCTGCCGTCACATTCTCCTCCGCGGAGGCGGGACCCGCCGCCGGCCGCTCGCTCGCTGCCACCATCCCGCTGTGCTGTGCTGACGACAGAGCCAGCACGTTTCGTTACCACCTCCGTCACCACCTACCTGGCGACGCGCCGGCGATCCGTTCGCTCCCCTCCCCTCCCCGGCCTAACTACCCCCGCCCCGCCGCTCCCGGTCGCACCGCTATTAACTCCGCCTCACTCCCTTCCTTGTCCGTCGCCATCACCCCCATCGCCCTCCTCCCCCCTCCCCCTAACCCCTCCATGACTCTATCCCCTCCGGTCCAGTCCAATCCAATAATGTCGCCCCCCATCTCCTGTACGACCGGCTAGTTCGTTAGTGCCGGTTAGAGTGGCTACCTGGACGCCGGAGCAGCCGCGAATCAGCGCTAGGCCGTCCGGCTGATTAAACCGGCTTCGGAGACGCAGGCGGCGGCCATGGAGGCGATCCAGCCAGCGAGCCATCCGATCACCAAGGTATGTATGCCCCGTCCGTCCGTCCGTCCGTCCATGCCGCTGCTCTGTTTCTTCTGTTCTTGCCTCTGCTTTGCTCGTTCCACACATAAGTTGGCGAGGAGGACTCGAACGCTTTGTTTTCTTCCAAGCACCGAATAATCATTACACTACAAAAATTCATTTCTCACATACCGAGGTCAGGTGTTTCGGCTGCTCTGAATCGATCGAAAACATTATCCTCAAGAAATGGAAAAGAATCGGTCCAACATTTCCATGTATGCCTCATTTCGTCTATGTCTATTTCTCCCTTATATAAACATGAATCATGTCAGGGATTTCTGTTTTTTTAGTTTCTCTCGACGGGAACTGGATTTAAACTTCGATTTTTCAAGGAGTATTTGACGAATTATCAACGGTCTTTTACTCTTTATTAGGAACTCCATTTTTGTTGGTGATCTGCTGCGTGCCTGCTTGAACCGAACAATAAATACAGTTTACAGTTTTGATACAATTTGAGTATTTCAGTTTTCACCCACTTGTTTGGCTTCCTTGGGGCTGCACTTCTAATCTAACATCTTCGTGCTACTCCTGAAATATTCGACAGTTACTTAACAGTTTTCCCGTTGTGTCTAGTGATTCCTTTTGAGCTTTAAGAGGCAGGTGTTCTGCCCGATTTGAGAATAGAATCACTAGACACACGAACAACCGTGTCCAACGATTGGCTGTGATAAGTTAATCATAACTCACAACACTACTTTCTCTTCTTTGAAACGAAGAATTCGCGTGTGATCCGCATCATTCATTTACATATGCGAATGAAGTTCTAAAATCGAATGATACTACTCCCTCCGATCCATATTAATGTACTTAAGTTTGTCTAGATACACATGCATCTAGTCTAAATACTTAACTAGATACATACGAATTTAGACAAAGTTGAGTACATTAATATGGGTCGGAGGTAGTAGTATATTCATTTATCGGTTTCATCAGTTTTACTTCCTGTAAAGATAAACCATCATTCTTATGATGAAGTTCAAGACTATTCCTCTGTTGGCTAGTTTAATTTAATTTCAAGATTCAAATTAGTTTCAAACTGCTAACCTTCCCATCTGATTTAAACTAAATCTGAAAAAACTTTTGCAGGTGTTTAGTGAAAGAATGGCCTCTCTACCGAACAGGCCAACCGTTACAGATGGCTGGTCTGTAACATCCGAAGATTCACTGACGCCAAGATTGTCCTTCAAGTCCAACTCCAGCAGTGAGAGCTACTCTGGAGGGTCTGGAAGGGTGCTATCACGGTCAAATCGGAACATTTGCGCCCCAAATGCCGAGACCAACTACTTAGAGTACTTAGATGTGATGAAACTGGAAGTTGATACCCATCTGGATAAGCTCAAGGGGGGTGTAACAGGTTTGGAAAACTACACTCTACCGGATTATGGCTACATAGTCGGCACACACCTGGGCATGTCCCTTGATGTCATGCTGATCGAGATAGATGAAAGGTTCAACGCACTGAAGCTGCTGCTGGCCGTCGTGTTCCGGCAAGCTAGGGACATGCTTGGCATGTCCAACCCGTCGGTTACTGATCTTCAGTGGGAGCATGAGTTGCAATTGGAAATCATCGGCATTACAATCGGTGAATGCATTTCTGGCTTGCAGGAGGAGCTAGAGAGGAAGTTGTATGAGCAAATTTCTGTCACAAACATCATGAGTAGGAATTGGCAGGAAGCAGTATCTCAATTTGCTGCGATGCGTGAGGACCTCGGTGCTCTTTCTAAGCTGTTGTTGCCTTCAGTACCAGAATCACATATTTCTCGCAGTAAGCAAGAAGGTTCAGGTAGCAAAAGCAATAAGTGGAAGTATCTATTCGGAAAGAAAACAAAGGA
This sequence comes from Bromus sterilis, assembly GCA_950022295.1. Taxonomy (NCBI): domain Eukaryota; kingdom Viridiplantae; phylum Streptophyta; class Magnoliopsida; order Poales; family Poaceae; genus Bromus; species Bromus sterilis. The sequence continues at coordinate 443,909,953 of OX465595.1, read as the reverse complement.
GGATCTTACTTCACCCCGCAGCGAGGAAAGTAAGAGTTTCAGGAAACAGAAATCCATGGTTATCTCAGAAAAATCTGACTTCCGCCATTTGAATGGTATGACCAGGGAAGAAACAATAAGCTACTTTAAGTCCGAAATAAGCAAATTGAAGAGGGTTCATGAATCGGCCTTGCAAGAAAAGACAGAAGAGCTCTTCAAGTTGAAACGAGAAAAAGGCTCTCTTTCTCTTCAGAATGATGTGGAGTTTGAACCTTTAAGAAAGAAAATTCCACAAATCATCTCTAGAATGGACCAAATCATGTCCAAGAATATAAAGGCACCCACAGTTACGACTCACGATGAACTCGATGAAAGATGCAGACTGGCAAGCAGAATTGATTCTCTATACTGTGACAATCAGCATCTTAGAGGTTTGCTTGCAGATAATATGAAGGATGTTAAGGAATTATCCTCTCAGCTGTCTGAAGCCAGCAGAGACATATCTCTTCAGGTATCTTCAGAAGAAGAGCTCTTGAGGCAAATCGAGAAAAGCAAAGAAGAGCGGGAGGACCTGCGAATTGAAGGTGATGTTAGGGATGGGCTATACCGTACTGTTACAAGAAATTTACTTGATGATTCTATGGATGGCATGCATGAAGCTGCACTGAGCTTTGATGCAAAACTGTCATCACTTGAAGCTGTGATCTCTGAAAAGGAGAAGGCCTTGTGTCTGTCGAATGAAGAAAATCGGAAGTTGAAGGAGAAGCTGGCAGAGCTAGAGAAAAAATGTTTGTTCCAAGAGCACCACGAAGATCCAGAAGTCATCAAGAAAGAGAGTGCTGAAATGATTCTGCGTGACATCGAGGTGGAGCCTAACAACACATCACCAGGAATATCACATGAGACTCCCAAGCAAGCTCTGCAGTATGATGAACTTTTCAAACTGAATAGTTCAATTATGGATTATGATGGTGCTTTCACTAAAAATGGGCAAGAAAAGCAATTGGAGTGCATTTTGGTATCTATCATGAAGTTGTCAAAGGAGTTTGTGGAGATTGAGCAAAAATTGTCAACTGAGAAAACTGAAAACAGGTCAGTCCATCTTGCTTTTAAAATGCAAATTCAATGTAACATATTTAAATATTCGTTATTTTATTCTCATTAAGATGTAAAGTCCATATGCCATTGCTTGTGAAGACTGCAGACTGGGCATTACCAAATCATAGGGTTTTTAATACACACCATTATAACTTGATGTCGTTATAATTTATTTCAGATCAGAGGATTTGACTGATCATTGCAGCCATATGGTCAAACAAGCCGTGGTTCTAACAAAAGTAGGCCTCTGGTACAAACAAATGCTTGAAACAAGACGCTCTGAGCTCCAAAAGGCTGAAGCTAAGGTATTCCTTGTTTACTCCGTCCATCTTCTGGGCTATACTGGCAAAGAACTAGTATATTTTATTCTTTCTTGAGATAGAGTAGTGTTTGTGGTGAGTTTTCTATTTACAAATCAAGTCATAGACATGCGTAACAATGAAAGTGCAATTACATGTGATTTATCATTATGAACTCATTATTTCTTATGTGATTCAGGTTGTCATCTTGGGCGATAAGGTTAACACACATTTGAGCCTTCTTGAAAAGATATATGTAACTCTTGATAACTACTCTCCTACATTGCAGAAGTACCCCGGGGTAAGTACTGCAAGTCCATGTCACAAGTGTTGATTGTCTTTATCCATGTTGTAAGTCTCTACCTGGGTGCTTAAGCCCTTTGACAGCATGCTGAAAGTTTTGGCACTCCAGCAATTACCTGTGTTACAAAGATTTGGCAAGAGTTTACATGCCTGCATCCATGCATCTTGCGATGATATGTTCAATAGAGAAAACAGCTGAGTTTTAACATGGGTGCTTGAATGCAGTTGCTGGATGCTTTCTTGAAGACATGCAAGCTTGTTGCAGGTTTGAGAAGCAGACAGGATGAAGACAACATAGATGAAAGCAGCTAGGTGAGATAACCGTCTAGAAAGATGTAGTCAAAACTCACTTACGGACTTCATAACAGTGAGCAGTGCTTGCAGTCAGCAGCATTTGTTTTGAAAAAAACATCCACAATTTACTGTCTTTTCTGCAATTTTACATCCTGGTTTCAAAATTTGTAGTAGTTTCAACATCGTTTCTTATTGAACATTATAGTGCATTGCTCTGAATGATTTCTACATGTTATAAACAATGCAGGATCTGGATTTTGCTTGAGCTTGGCTTAGGACCCAGGAGATGCTTAGGTAGATACAGCTCATGTTATAAACAATGCAGGATCTGGATTTTTCTTGAGCTTGGCTTAGGACCCAGGAGATGCTTAGGTAGATACAGCTCATGTGACTCTCCAGATGTATATCAGGAGCACTGCTTGACACACACACACATTTTCTGTATATTTCAGAGCGATTGAACCGGCACTTGGATTTTCAATCTGCAGTTGTATATATATATATATCTCTACTACTATAGTACACCAATTTTCAAATTTAGATTAGCCGCCCACAGTGATGTAGAAGCATTTGTTAGCCGTTGATTTCTTCCATGTGATGAATCACTGCCATTTATCAATGTTGAACCCAACTGATCCGACGGCCATGGTTTTGTGGGATTCACTTCGCACGGCAGCGCGCCAAAACGAGGTCGATGAATCTTTCTAGAGTTAAACGCAGATGGCATCTGACCAACCTGACACTTGCTGACATGAAGTGCAACCGGGCTAGCACGTAGAGTACAAATTACTAGTAGTTCATAGGTCCAAAGCAAACTTAATCTAACGTGCAAAGCACATACAAATTACTAGTAGTTCTTTACTTACATTCTTAAGAAGTTGCTCCCCACTACTTCCAATTCTCTCAACATGCACACACTCCACCTCATCATGCATGCCACATCACCCTCCACTAGCATATTTCTCTCAACATGAAAGCATGTCACCTCATCATCTAACATCCGTGAGAAAGACCCACCTCAATATGCCACTATGCATAATAAAAACCCACATGCAACATGGATGCATGAGAATTTTTATTTTATTATGATATTTATATTAAATTCATATACTCCCTCCATTCCTTGATGTAAGGTGTAGTTTTTTAAAATAACTTTCATAATATAGGGTGTGAGGAAATTTGTTTCCAATAGTACCCCTCCATCATATTTTCTTTCTTTTAATTAGTTGTCAAACGTGAGCTGAAGAAAAGGAAAGAAATGATCATGCGCTAACAACTTTAATCACGCAGATTTATTGCCTTGTATTCACATGACTTGGAGCGTTGCATGCCTGGCTATGGATGGAAATCGTGAGAAATTGGCAAGTTTTTTTAGGGAGATTAATTAGGCTCAATAACTGATCTGGAAAGAGGGATTTTCTCACCTTCCTTTTTTCCTCTCTACTCTCACGAATCCTCCTAGGGGCTTTTTAGTCCAACCACAGTCAAATATGCTCTTCAAACCCCTGCATTAATATTCGTGCGAGAAAACTATACACCTTACTTCAAGGAACGGAGGGAGTATTATTTTAAAAATTATTGTTTCAAATATACATGCTTCATTTAACCAAGCATTTTTACTAAAATATTTTCAAAAAAGTTCCGCAACAACGTGCGGGCATCATCTAGTTAAGCAAACTTACACGACCGAATGAGCTAGCGAGAAGAGCAACTCCGATGAAAGCCGGCTGCCGGCTAGACCCTCAAGCCGCTGAGGTTGTTCTGTTCCCTCGAGGCGCTCATGAGCTCCTCCCCCGTCACCGCCGGTACATCGGCGGTCCGCCGCCGCTCCCGACCACCGGCGCGCACACCGTCGCGTCGCTCGCGCGGAAGAAGCAGGCCACCGAGATCCGGGGACCCGCGCTCTTGGCCACCACGCGGTGCTCCACGCTCTTGAACCTGCCGTTGGAGACGACCTTGAGGTAGTCGCCGACGTTCACCACCAGCGCCCCCGGCACCACCGGCACGTCCACCCAGGCGTCCTCCTCCTCGGCCAGCACCTGGAGGCCGCCGACGCTATCCTGCAGCAGCACGGTGGCGAAGCTGGGGTCGGTGTGCTTGCCGGCGCCCAGCGTGAGGTGCGGCTGCGGGCACGCCGGGTAGTAGTGCGCGAAGATGGTCACCGCCTCCATGCAGCCGGCCTGCTCCTCCAGGTGGCCGCGCCGCGCCCCCAGCGCCTCCGACAGCAGCTCGGACAGCAAGTGGCCCAACCGCCGCATCAGCCGAGCGAACCTTGGCGCCACGCCGCCGCACGCCCGCGGAAGAAGCCCCTCCGCCGTCGGCTCATCCGGGCCGTCCAGGTACAGGGTGTCCCGCCACCTTGCCGCCGGCGACCGGAAGAGGTCCGTGTTGCAGTTGAACCGCACGGAGGACCTCCCGGCGTCCCGCGTGTAGTAGGGCGCCTTGGCCTCGGCCGGCTGCTCGTGGAAGAGCCGCACCGCGCCAAGCATTGCCGACAAGTCCGCCGCCGGCACGCCGTGGTTGACGACCTGAAAGAGCCCCACGGTCTGTGCGGCGGCTTGGACGGCCGCGACCACCTCCGAGCGGCCGTTGGAGAGGTCGACGACTAGGATGGAGATGGCGGTGGAGACGGCCGACGGGGCGAGCACCTCCTCGGAGTGGTGGAAGAAGAAGGGCACCTCGCGGACGCCGGCGTCGACGAGGCCCTTGACGCCGGCCGGCTGGAGGAGGCGGCCATGGTGGACGGAGGAGGCGGGTGGATTGGATCGAGGTGGATGAGCGAGAGCGAGAGCAGTCCGGCAGCGGCAGTGGTGTATACTGTGATCTGCGGCAGTGGAAGTGGAGTGGAGCGTCTGTATCACGCCATACTATTCTCTACTATAAACCTTGCTAGGCAACCCGCATAGCGAGCGCCCGTGCGAGCTGCGGTGCATCCGGTTCGCTCGTTGTTGGCCTATTCGTACGAACTGCCTCGTTGGTTACCATCCCCTGGTTAGTGTTTTTTATACGTTGGTATTTTCTGCTTCAACCGCTGATGGGTGGGCCTCTTTACTCGTTGGCCCAGCTTTGCAGTGTGCGTGGACCATGACTTGGGTGAAAAACGGTTCCTCGCACCAGCAGTTCCGCCCCCGCCGCACGGTGAAAACAGGCGCGGTGAAAACCCTAGCCCCCATCCCCTCCACTCCCGCTCCCTCAGCCGCCGCCTCCTCCCTCTCTCCCGTGCTCGCCTCCTTTCCTCGTCGCCGTCGCCCCCTCTCCTCGTCTCCTTTGCGCCACCCCTCGCCGTGGGATGCCGGGATGGAGCGTCGCGGCGACCGACCGAGACACGGTGCCACTGGTGGTGGTCCTCGTCTTCCTCCCCGAAAGCAGCGTCGAGCCCCCTTCTTCGCGCCGCCCGGAGCTCCGGCCGCCGCAGCAGCCACCACACCGGGACACCACCGCCGGGTACGGGGTAGCGCGACCTCCCTCGCCTCTCTCCTTTTCTTCTTCCTCCCTCACCTCACTCTCCTCTCTCTCTTACTCCATGTATACCAGGGCTATCTCTCTACCTCTTTTTCTCTTCCCTGCAAGAGAACGCATCCCCATTTTCTCGATGCCATGTCACAGCAGGGCAGCGTGAAGGGTATGGAAAATTAGGAGGACGGATAAGGGGAAGGCTCATCGAGGAAGCACGGTCAGATTTACCCAATCTCTCCCTCCTCCCCCCCCTTTCTATGTGGAAATTTGATTTGATTTGATTTTCTTCAGGATATGTGTGGAGCTTCAAGAGGAACGCGACACTCTAGGCGGCTGTTCTGGGCAGAGAGAGATGGCGGCGGCGAACGCTTTGGGCGTGGGCTGCTTTATGGTGCAGGGGCCCCCACCTCATGTACTGCCACGTATGTTGGCTCCTCCTCTTCTTTTTTCATGCTATTGCAAAAAGAGAGATGCAAATCTGGAGATTAACTAAGAAATTTGATTAGATAGCCGAGGAAGCCCCTCCATTTCCAATGAACTGTTTATGAGCCATGGAAGATGCAGATACATGTAGGTATAAGTTAGTTAGAATCTGCATGAGCATATGAGTGCATAAGAAAGATTGACAAGGCACTTCAACCCACCAGAGTGAATTTTCTCCCTCTTGTGAAACAATCAGGTTCATTCTTGCCTTTTGTTGCTATGACTTTTGATGATGTAAACATGATTTTTCCGTGTCCGTGAAAGAAGATAATCAAAAATGACTTTCTGTTTGACAGGGTACGCATAGTTCCTATCAATTATGTTTTTTTTTTAAATTAGAGAGGGGGGATAGGGAGGGATATTTAGATATATTCTATCATACTTTGTGGACAATATTTTCTTCAGAAAAGATGTTGGACAGTGCACCGAATCAAATTTGTTAATATACTTTTGGTTGTTTCTTTCAACTTGTAGAGGCTGCAAAGTTTCATTTTTTATAAGTTAGATCTGATTTGTTACCAAAAATGATTGGATATGCTATTTTTTTCTCATGCACTACAAGTTGATTTGGTGATCCTGTAATGCATTATTATATTTAGTTAAAATATATATGTATTTGAACTCAACTATCAAAATCCTTTACATTTTATAATTCAAATAGGAAACAATATTATGTGATAATGTCAGTCATAGAACTGAATATGTGAAGCCGGTGACAGTCGTGGCATCCCGAGTTGGATTCTATCTGTCAGGGAAGCGCACACTCATTAGTTGCTCCCTTGTAGTATGGATCTGTAGTTTTGTATTGATAGTCTATATGTACAGTGAGCTTCAAGGGATATGCTCCTCTGTTCAATGGATCCATGTTTATTATGCTTGGTGTGTGCTGATGGTTTTGTGCTACATGGTAAAATATTTAATGAAATAAAGTTAGTAAATGTTTCTCTTTTCTACAATGGACAAGAGGTCCTGCTAACTGCTGCCATATTCAACTCAACATTGCTACAGTCGCTGGTAATGCCAACGGCACGACATCTGCTGCATTTTCTTCCCATTAGCATTAGACAATTTCTCGAGTTATGTTGTGGTTGAAAATTACAAGCTTGATGGGCCAGATTTTAGTTAGATTATACTAAGAAAATTACAAGCTTGATGGGCCAGATCTTAGTTAAATTATACTAAGTACTTGAAGTAATCAAATAGAGACTGCTGCCGATACACGTCGTCGAGGTGAATGGCCAGCGCTAAATCATTTGTAGGTGCACGATGATGGCCACATCTGGTTTGTTCCCGATACATTTTTTGCAACAATTTTTCAGCTGTGCCTGAATTGTAGGCTATCCAGGCCCTTTTTCATAGATTTTTTAGGCCTACTGACCCTGGGAAAGAATAGAATATGACAAATGTAGAAAGGGCATAACCTGTGTAAATTGCATAGCGTAGTTTAGGCTATTTTCATATTTGTTTCGCATATTTCCTGTTTTTAGATTTGGTTGTGATGCTTTCTAATTATTATTTCTCTACAATAATGATTTCCTTTGTACATGGAAATCACATAGAGTCAGATATAAGTTTCCTATTGCATCTTAAATTGCTTTTGGTTCATAACTATCTAATTTTTTTTGGAAAAGGGACAATTTTTTAATATATACTGAATTATTCCAGGTGAGATACAAATCATAATTTAGCTTTTCCGTTGTCTGTTCTAAATGGAATTTAACTTGCATACATAGTTGACTGATGTATGCTATCTAATTAGTTTTGAGACTCTAATTTAAGTGGAACTATGTCTGGTTGTGGATACCCCCGCACATAATATGTTTCTTCTTTTGTAATTTAAAGTCGTTTTGTTATTATTTCATTCGATTATGCATGTGTTTTTCCTCCTAAGTCATTTTTGCTTTGTTTTACCATGTTCATATGATTGTCAAATTTCTGCTCCAATCTGAATAACTCCTCCATGTCTTGCTCTTCTTCCACAAGAAAATTATTTGTGGTCCAACATGTTCTGAAGAATCATTTTGGCTTAATCTTTGTGCTAGGTTGTTGTGGTCTCCACTTCTAAGACTGGGAAGCATGGTCATGCAAAGTGCCACTTTGTTGCCATTGACATTTTTAATGTAAAGAAGCTTGAGGATATTGTTTCTTCATCCCCACAACTGTGACGTAAGCTACAAGCCTATGCTCCATTTTGTTGGTTTCTTGTTATTCATTTAGCATAGTTTATTTAGCATTCTCTATTCCGGTATTCATTCAGGTCCGCCGATGATGGATATGTATGTTCGTTTGCAATCTGGTATTCTTTTTATATTAGTGTGCAAAACTTTTCCTGTTTGTAACTTAGCAATGGCGTTTTACAGACAAGCCTTTTAACTTAGAGTGGCAACGCTAAAGTTGGCTTGAACCTTTTCCAAATTCACATATGTTTTCATCTTAATGTTTCAACATAATACTCTTCGAACTCATAATAGTCGTGAATCCTATTACAATGAAGTTCGTAAAGTAGTTATTTTACTTTGTTGTGCAATATGTTTAAATCATGGACTCACAGTTGTTTTCCTGCAATCTAAACCAAATTTTAGTGATCAAAGTTTTCTCACTGTTTTTGTTGCTACAATAGGTTTTCTATATACTATGAAAGGCACCGCTTCTTTAACATGAATTTTCCTATTTCTGTTAATTTGGAAAATATGTTCGTTCCAGTCTCTTCCATGAGAACTGTCTATTTATTTCTATGTAATTATGCAAGAAACACCGATTTGATTGTACATATATGCTTGTCAGGTTACGAGAGGCTGTTGGTGGGGTGATGGAGCAGGGGAGGCAGACGACGAGGACAGGAGTAATTACAACGACGCTTGACCGAGCTCGAGCATGGGTTGCATGGATTGGTGCGCTCATGTCGTTGACAAAAGGTGCGCCAAGACTGCATCCACTGCTTCTTCAAAAATACAGATTGCATCCTCTGCCTGAAGCTAGGATAGCCTGCAACAGCAAGGTGATCCCCTGCTCTTTATTGTTTTCTTGGGCCAGCCCACACCATCACCCCCTGCGGATGCATCAATTCATATCCAGTTCCAAACGTGCTCCTCTGGCCGTCACAGGATATGCAAGTGAAAGATTTTTTTTCCAAACAAGTTGCCTTGAAGTAGCACCATGAAGCTAATGAATTTATGCTCACTTGAAGTAGCACCATTAAATATCCCACCTTTTCTTTAAGCAACGGTGATGCGCTCATCTGAATAGTATATCGGAAGTAAAATTCGTCGCTGAGTGCAATAAGATACCCTACTACCATAGTAGGGTAAGATACCTGGTTATGGTATTTCTGATATTTAGCAAACTAAATTAGCTAGGCCAGTTCCTTATTTTTGAATCATGAGAGAAATTTTATATTCATGCAGTATGTATAAACTACCTTGATGTTTCCCGGCATTGTTGTCTATTACTTTGGAGTTATTTTACTGGAGCCAATCACGATTGAAACCATCTGCCAGTGATGGCATGGAGCTAGCTGAGTCTTTCATCTAAGCTTGAGCTTCAGTTGGCGTTCATAGTCAGATGTTATCTATCATGAATATTATGCTTGCCTATGTTACTTTCTCTCATGATGCTCAGCTGAAGATGCTGAACATTTTCAAGTTGCTTGCCGACACAAAGTGGATGTGAATCAAAATAAAGCAGTAAGCTCTCGATGGAGCCGACTCTAAAATTTACTTAGCATGTGGATGTTGGCACACAGTATACATTTGATCATTCTATACTACCACAGTGGCATGGTCTAGCCAATATCTGAAAATAAAAGAGTAGTTTTCTAAAAAAAGCATCACAAATAACAAGTTAGCACATATTTGCCTTTTCTAATAACTAGCTCCAGCCTCCGGTTACAAGAAATTGGTTATTTTGTTCCGCCAAATAGTAAATGAAACTATGCCTTAATAACTCTTTGCTAAAAACAGAAGACTTTGTGCTTCGCTTGCTCTTATGGGCTTTATTTTTTCAGGGACATTTACATTTCTGCCCCTAATTTGCACCCACTCAGTTAGAACATGTGCCATTACTTCACGTTTACCTTTTAATGTTTATGAAAAATGTAATCCTCAGTTGTTTCCGGCCATGTTTAACAAATTCTATGTGTTCTGCAGCAGTGTCCTATGGAGCTGATTGATCTTTCAGGCAAGTTCCTGCTGGAAGCAATGTTTCAGAAGCTCGACCTCCCTCAATCACACTACTTACACATGCTTTAGAGCAAGGTGGATAGTGGTTTGTATTTCCTTGTGGATTATTTTTTTCTATAAAGATTGGATCATCCATCTAAATTACTACTCCCTCCATTCCGAATTACTTGACTTGACTTTAGTTCATGTTTAAACCAATTCGAAACGGAGGGGGAGTATATAAGTATCAATCCAAATGATCTTAATTATTTTTCTTGCTCTTTCAGTCAATTTTAGATACCACAATATGGTGGTTATAAATACCCACTATATTTTTTTGTTTGAATTGCATTTACATGAGAATAAATTATGAAGATGACTGATTAGGCAATGGTGTTTGTTGTTTAATTTTACTGCTTGGTATTTGATTGAGATATGGATAGCCAATATATTTTTTTGGTTATGATTTCTGCACTGCATAAAGCTGCTTGCTTATTATGAGGTTGGAGATAATTGTCACGCATCTCTTTTCACTACAAACATATATGCATTTGATTTTGGATATTTAGTTATTCCCTTTTTATGCTATTAAGACTATGGCCCTAAGTCATTGCATTTAGTTCTTTAACTGAATCAACTGTGAAAATAGGGAGAAAATATACAACTCTTCTGAATCACAACATTGATGCCTTTTATCGATCATCGATTTCTAAATATTCTTACTTATATGGTTTGAATGTTTGGTTCAACAATATGTATGTAGTTCCTATGTTTCTCCAGACAAGGATAAGTACTATCCTTTAATTCCTGTTTACTTTTGCTCTACTAAGGATGTAAGTACCTACAGTTCAATAACTAGGATGGCCATTGCTTTTTGCGCCAACTGAGACGATTTAGATGGATTTTTCTTGACCAATTGACATGAAAGTGAATTAGTGTTTTTACATAGATTCTTCTTATTCTTTGTTGAAGGAAAAATGTAGCTACCAATATCATAAAACACACCAAGATCTGGTATATCGTTTCCGGTTCATCTTCCTAATATTGTGCGGATAAGGAGTAGTCATCATTCTTTGTTTTGCTGATATGTGTAGTTGTGTAAAAAATGTCTATTACAGTTTAGATTCTGATATACACAACCAGTAAGATGTGTCATTTCTTTTCTCAGTTCTGTGTTTCCTATCCTCTCTTATGCCCATCATTACTACATGATTGGTTCTATACATAGTTTCATATTTGCATAACCTTGTTGACCAACTTCCGCAGACCTGTCTTGATCTTTCTGGATCGTATGTCTTAACTATCATGTTGCCTGCGGTTATCATCAGGTACAATACATTGTCCTTATTCTCTATGGTTTTGGTTAATATCAATTTATGTGCCTTGTGTTCTTAGCCTTTTCCTGGTTATTCTTTAAATTATCACAGGCATGTTTGCTTTGCATTCCTCCTACATGCCTTTATTTGAAGTTGTTGCTACTTGTTTTCATCTATGGTTCCAGGTTCATGTTGCCTTTGGGATGGTTTACTATGAATACGCTCACATATTAGAATTTCGATTTCCGCATAATCCCAGATGCTCCTCTCTTACTGTTACACATCAAAATATATCAAGGGTCTATATATTTGATATATTTTGGAAACATAGTCTGAATTCCTATGCTTATACTTATGTCTTACAGAAATTCAATCCTAGCTCGGTTAGTAATATGAAAAACACTATTCCATGCCTTAATATTCAAAAGTCAGGACGAAATGATGGGTTTGGACAATAACGATGTGAATTAATTTTTGTTTGGTTCTTTCTTCCATGCCTTATCATTATTGTGTTTCCTTATTGTTCTTATGACCCTATTGCTCTACCCTGCCATTTAGATGAAATGCCCTTGCTAATGTAACGGTATATTTTGTATGGACAAAGTCAACATCATTAAAATATGAACTCTTAAAATCTTTTATTTTTCTCATAAGTTTGTAATAATTTTGGGATGCACGTATCTTTCAGATTTAGGGGCAAGGGGAGGTTTCTCTTATATTACTTCTATTTTATAAAGTATCTTTACAGGTTACAAGCCTAACTGATTGCTTGGTTTTTCTTATTTGAACTGTACATACTTGTAGATCAATATGGAGTAAGAAAGCCTTATAACTACAGCGAGAATTTCTGCCTTACAAACTATTATGCATGGCGCTATTTAAAATTTATATTTTGCCTACTGGGTGCTATATATAAATGCTTGTGTGTCCTACATTTGCTTATTTGAGCTAAATTATATTATATCTGGAGTTTATATTTTTCCTACTGTCGCCTAATTGGCATTCATACTGAGTATGCACCTGTCCATATTTCCTGGAAGGAATGCAGCTTTGTGGAATGTTTTTTATGTTTTTCCTTTTGGAAGTGCAGACAAGTGAAGAGAATACATATCCGTAATCACAACGCAAGGGAGGAGAGGAGAGGCGGGCCATATGACATTGCAAGGGAGACGAGGCGAGGTAGCGGTGCAAGGGAGAAGAGGAGAGGGGGTCGAGATCAAGGGGTAGGAGGTGGCACTGTTGTGATAGAAGAGCATGAACGACTTTTGCGGTGAGCGCAGCAAAGGAACCTACCCTGGCACCTGTTCGAGCTAGAGGTTGAGGATGGTTGTCTCCATCACCGTCATCCTTACCCCTCAGCTCATGGGCCAGAGACAGACGACGAGGCCGAGCAATCCGTCGTGCCATCGCCAACGTCCTCCCCCTTTGCCGCACGAATGCCCAGTCTCTCTCATATAGATCATCATCTAATGGTAGCTCTCTATCCTTGACATAGATGCCATATGGAGTTTTCGCCGTTGCGGTGCCGCCTGGACTCGACCGCCATCGTCTCCCAAGTGCTGCAGCCTCTCCTCCCGAAGGCAACCACGCTGGAGCAGGTAATCTCGACCATGCCCTTGATGTTGTATCGATTTTTGGGTTAAGCTGCTGTTGGCTCCCTTGTTCCCCATGCCCTTGCTATTGTTGCTGCTGCTTGCCTGTTGCTTAAATATGCTGCTCCTGCTTCTTGCTATGGCCATCTGAATTGTTTGCTATGTGTCTACCTGATCCTATAAGCTCCTATCTATTATGTTTTTAGTGGACTCTTTCATATTGTGATGTACTACTTGTCTGACAGTGTATCTGTGCTTATTAGGAATGCCAATTTCTTTCCTCCACAAAGCAACTCACACATATTATAACTTAGTTTTTTCTTATCAATTATGAATCAACTATCTGCACCTGTAACTGTAATTCAGTCAAATAGCTTATGTTTTTTCTTTTTCCTGCAGTTATAGGCTAGCTACCAGCACAATGTCTTCAGCTAAGATCAGTGCTTCCTACGCAGCCGTAACCGGAAGAACAAAGAAAAATCAAGCTTGGGATGCTCTATAATAACAGATGCAATGGTCTGATGGATCATGGACTATAGATGTTTAAATTTGTGACATTGTTAACTTGTGGTTGTAGTTTTGAGGTCTGAACTTATTTGTTTAATGATGAATACCAATGAAACAAATATGTTGGTGCTTGATTATTCTGTTGTGTTGTGTAATATGTTGGTGTGATAGTGATGATGATAGTTTCTTGCTTATATGGTTGGTTGTATTATTTTGTTGTGTCTACTGATAGTTTTTATAATTTTTTAGAAAAGTAATAAAAACACTACATTCATGTGTCTTCTGTTTGCTATATACGCTGCTATTTATTAAACAACAAATACATGACGCAAATCAAAATATAGGTTATGAGTACCACCGCCTAAAGGATATGTCAGCAATTCCATTTAAATATACTTGCATTACAAAAAAATCAGTTCCTATGCTTTCAAAACTTGGTCTGCTCTTGCCCTTTGCGCCATGGGCGCAACGGGTCATCTAGTATCTGAGTAACAATGGCTAGACAGGGTACAGGCTGATGCCACTCATCTAGTCTCTCTATAGTAGTTTACGTGTGGCTCTCCGTGAGGCATTTGACCCTATTGTTTTTATGGTATGTGTAGACCCGTGCATGCTTTGTTACCATACCAGGTACATGTACAGTGCATCATCAAACATGTGTTGCTCTCCAGCTCATAGCTCACAGCATGTGCAATGCATCAAACTCAGCCGGAAAGTGTGTTTGGAGACCGAGCTTTATTGTTCCGTTAATCATTTGTAAGAAAAGAGTCATCGTATATTCTAACGAATTGGGTTTTCAATCCTCACCTCTCAGCTCCTGGAGATGCAAGCTCCTTTCATGATTATGAATTGAAGACAGAGGTGAGGTTTAAATAATGTGGCTTCGGTTTCTAAGGCTGCTGGTCCCTCATGTTCGTTTCTTCTATTTTGTTAGGCACTGGCCGTGTGATCGTTCTTCGGTGGGCAGTGCTGCAGTAACTCTTGTATCGGCTACAGGAAGGCTGGTTAAGTGGTTATACGAAACAACTTCAGATCGCGCTCTGTATGAATCAGTTCCAGGCTTGGTGTTTCCATGAACGACGAATGGAGCCCTCTTTTCGATGCGATCGCACTGCAGCAAGCGAAGCAGCGGCATGGTGACCATCGCGCCAGAACGCCTCGCCGCCTTCTAGGTCCCATGGCCGCTCCAGACCGAAAGGACAGCAATGGCCGCAACGGGTCGTGCTTCCGCGTACATCCTACGTCGTCGTTGCTGTCGCCACCTTGACCTTCGAATGTGCGATGTGCTTGAAATGACAGGACAATTGTCTGAACATTAGGAGGGACTGAGGGAGGCGCGGCCGTGACCATGAGAGCCAGCGTCGGAGAAGATAGATGTGTTCCTCAAGACGGTATACATACTAGATTCTTTATTCGGTCGTGAAGGAGCCGAGCGGATTGTGTTTCAGCGGCTCGTTTATGTCTACCAGTAGATAACTCGTTTTTGTTTTCGTTCGTGGGATGAATTAAGAGGACAGGTGGCAATAGATTACAGCGGGTACGCACATAAGATACTTTGCAGCCGGGCTGCACCTAATTTTTTTCCGCAGCTACACGGGGTTGCTTCTGTAGATTTGGTCGTTGGTGGCGGTGGCTTGGTGGCTGTGGACAACGCATTTGGCGATCTCCCTCCTTGCCCTGCCTTATCTTCTTTGATCTGTGCCGACGACGGATAGGCAAGCCGTTCAAGGTTTATTTAGACTAAGTATGCCGTTCTAGGTGAATGTCGTCGTTCCCTGCGCTTTGTTGTAGGCTTATTTTTTTTCTTTTGATTTCGGGCCACAACGATTTGTGTGGATCTGAATTGTTAGATTTGGGGTTTTATCTAATTTATTTTGTGGCATTCATTGGTTGGTGATGTGGTTAGTTTTAGGATTTCTACCAAGGTACTAAATCATGGGCAAAACGATCTAGCGGCAGGATATTTTCCTGCGATCGTTAAGGAAGGAAAAGCGCAATCTTCCATAATCTCGGCTCGACCTCCGGCGATTTACTAAAGAAATAAAATTGCGACGAGGATTCCCAGGGGCGATAGCGCTGCGATCACTCAACTTTCACCCCTGATTTTAAACTATGGTTTCGGCATGTCTATTTGTCTGCATATAGTTGCTCTATTGTGTTGTTGGTGTTGATTTTTGTGTCGTGCTTCTTCAGGCTTCGTAATTTTGGTTATAATGGCTAATAAAGGTGGACATGCGCATTTTTTTAAAAGAGAACATACGCTTTTATAGCGGGCGCGGCGGAGCACGCCTTTTCCTTCTAGTAATGATCAATGTGTTAACCCCATGACAAAAAGTTGGCACCTATTTGTGGTTTTTCCATTGCCAACATCCACCGCGACGGTCGAATGGGCCAATCTTCAGGTTGTCGCACCCACCATGGATCAGGAGTTCATTTTCATGTTGGATTCTACAAGAGGCGTCTACCACGACATAGACATGAAATATTGGATTGTATGTGTCTTGGTATTTTGGGCCATCTAGCGTGAAAGAAATGCTCGTGTCTTCAATAATAAAATCAGACCAATCTAGAAGGTTGTCAACCAGCTTAATGCTAATGTTGGGTTCTGGTTCAGGAAGTTTTAGGCCCTTTGAATTGGCCATTTCTTTCAGTGTGAGCTTGCAGCTCCCACACCTTCCAGATCGGCGTCCCCAGGCTTGATGCCTCCAGGCTCGACGTCCCTGCTGTCATCACCCATCCGCAACTGTTTCCGTAGGCCCCCTTACCCGCACACCCTCAGGGCTCCTAAAACTAACCACATCATCAACCAATGAACGACCACCTTATAGCACGACATCCACCTCCACGCCTTCATCCTTAACGACCTCTGTCCGAGCAGCTCTTCACGATCCCCTTTGGCTCACTGCAATGCAGGAGGAGTTTGATGCATTTCAACGAAATCATACTTGGTAGCTTGGCACACTAACATGATTAACAGGGAGTGGGTCTTCAAGCACAAGCCCCGCCCAGATGGTACACTTGACCGCCATAAGGCACGTTGGGTGGTTCGTGGTTTTAGAAATCGTGCTAGGATCGACTTTACCGACACCTTCACCTCGGTTGTCAAACCGGGAACCATTCACACCGTGCTTCAGCTCGCGGTGTCTCGAGCCTGGCTGGTACACCAGATGGACGTCTCCAATGCCTTCCTTCATGGTCATCTCGAGGAGCAGGTTCTCTGTCAACCCGTGGGGTTCGCTGACGCGGCTCATCCTGATCATATGTGTCTGCTCTCGTGCTCCTTATATGGCCTCAAGCAGGCTCCACGTGCTTAGTACCAGCCCATCGCGACATTTCTTCACCGAATCGGCTTCAGCTCTACACCCTCAGATGCTTCGATCTTTGTTTATCACCAGGCACCGACACGGCCTATCTGCTCCGCTACGTCGACGATATCATCCTTACAGCACGCACGCCTGATCTTCTTCGACAGCTTACTGATCATCTTCGCGCTGAGTTTGCCATTAAGGACTTAGCTCCTTTACACTACTTCCTCGAAGTTGAGGTGGTGCGACGCTCGGATGGCTTCTTTCTTCACCAACGGAAGTATGCTCATGATCTTCTTGATCGTACTGGATGCTTAATTGCAAACTCACGGCCACGCCCCTCGAGACGAAGGCCAAGCTCTCTGCCATGGATGGGTATCCTGCTTCAGATGCACCCATCTATAGGTCTATTGTTGGTGCTCTTCAATACCTCACATTGACCCGCTCGAAGATGCAGTATGTTGTTCAGCATGTGTGTCTTCATATGCACGCTCCCCGTGACGTTCACTGGACCGCGCTTAAGCGAATTCTTTGGTTTATCGGTGGCTCTATGGATCTCTGCCTCACACTACACGCCTCCACCGCCATCTACCTCACTGTCTACTCCGATGTTGACTGGGTTGGCTTCCCCGATACACGACGTTCCATTTCGGGATATTGTGTTTTCCTTGGTCCATCACTCGTTTCATAGTTGTCTAAGTGACAACCTACGATCTCTCGTTCCAGCGCTAAGGTTGAGTATCGTGCAGTGGCCAATGTCGTCGCCGAGTGCTCCTGGTTGCATCAGCTTCTGCTTGAGGTCTCATGCCACGATGGTCTACTGTGATAATGTCTTCTACGCCTACCTCTCCATCAACAGGTGGCTCTTGGCCGTGTACGTGCTTTACACGTCCCCACCTCTCAACAGTTTGCTGATATCATGACCAAGGGCTTGCCTATGGTGTCCTTCGAAGAGTTACGATCCAATCTTTGCGTCAATCCTAGCGCCGCTTCGACTGCAGGGGTGTTGAGTATATGTATTTGTATGTGTATTTCTTGTACCACAAGTCTTCTTGTGTGTACTTAAAGAGGACTAGAGCTACCCTTGTACTATATACACATGTGTATATGCACCCAATTCATTGAGTTGCATCATAGTCCTCTATCTTCTTCGACTATTTCACATAAAATTCAGATGACCCAGCTTTCTCCATCAGAAATTATTTTCATGCACCCGGTTGACAGCATCGCCTTCTGGAACTGAACCATGTCATATGCATTGCAACAAACAGTACAGAAAACACCTGTTGGTAACTCAATGTTTACACCTTTTATCTTCTTTCAAATTTGATTTTTGTGCTATTTGACTTAGAGAGGGTAAGATTTTGCCATGGTACAAGTTAAAATGTATCACAGTATGTTGCTTGGCCACATGACATCGTTGGTGTCTCAGGTGCATCGTTGAAGACAAAACTGTATACTTGTCACCAGAGCCAATCTAACATGATTAATGATAAGACTAAAACCATATACTTTTAAGTTATAGGTATGGACTAGACAAAACATGAAGGCCCGCAGGGGGGTGACCGTGCTTTGATCACTTAAGTTGAGACAACAACATGCTCTATGACCGACTTGACTGGCCGCAGGGTAGCCTCCTTGGCTTGGTATGGGATGCACGGTTACCGCATTCCACTTCTAGGTTTTGAGCTTGAGATTGACTCGATGATCCTGTACATCCATCGGTCGAGCATGCCTGTACCACGCAAGGCAGAGAAGTTGGTATCAGTGTGATGAAAGGTGAAAATGTAGAGAAAAGTATTACTGGTTGTTCTCTTAGTTTACAGATCATCATGCATGCAACTCGGAATTGCATACGACACAATTGGTACTAAAGGCGATCCTAACACCAGCATATGATAAAAAAAACACAATCTTGTAGGCTGGAGGTAAACCTGTCATTGCAAATGTACCCCCGAGAACTGCACAAAGGCGGGTTATGAAATGTAGGAAGTTCCGTCTTTCTTCTTTGATGGTGACTGTGATTGGTGAGAGATCATACAGAAAGTAAACCGCTGCAGAAGGAAAACAGATCAGTCCTGAAAAGAGATGAACATACCGTACTTTGAGAGCAGGGGGGGTACCTGGCCAGGATCTATCGGTTGGCCGGATGGGAACAAAATACTCTGTTACGGAAAACTGATTTGTCGGCAACCTTCCCTTATGAAGGAATATGTACTCGGTTGGAACGACCTGCATATCAAGCAATTTGAATAACAGATGGCAACATTTCCTCTCACAAAAGCAACCAATTGCAGAGAATATAAAGTGGTAGGTTTCCATCTGGGCTGCAGTTCATCTTCCAGTGATCTGATGTACAAATCAGATCCAGTCAACCAACTTGATATAGTCTCATTGGAAAAGGGTGTCAAAAGGGGCTCTTCCTTCTGGCCTGCTGATGACTTCACATACAGAGGATATTTGTACAATTTTATTTCATGATTATATTCTGTTGAGCAGGGGCCTTATTTATTATTTCCCTAGACGTTGCAACTGCAAGCGGCTGCTTGAACATGATTGTCTACAATGAGGGAAAATACTTGATGAATGGCTACTAACCTTGATGTAGTATTTGAATGTCCCACTTGCGTCATGCAGTATCCTTGAAGTATCATCAAGTGGATTGTGAACTCCAGGGTATTCTGGACCAAAGGACAGTCGATGGATAACATGGCTAACATTGACATGGCTTGAACCATCAAAAATCTGCATGAACCAGATGAATAAAAAACATTTATAGGAAACGATCAGCTAGAAACTGTACGGACAGTGCAATAAAAAGATTCAAGAATATGAGAGAGAGAGAGAGAGAGAAAGCACAGGTAGAGTCCCCTCTGAACCCAGACTTCATAGATCAAAACACAGGCCGCTTGTGATTAAAGATCAAAATGATCAACAACGATTTGTTTGATATACAAGGAATCACTTACGTAAAGGAATGTAAACAGACCTCAGAGAAAATCAGTCCATTCTAACTTAATATAAGAACATGCTGATATAATAATAATAATTATTATTATTTTATTATCGCTATATTTATAATAATAATAATAATAATAATAATAATTACTTCTGTTTTCATTCCCATTACATCCATTATGGTGTGCCTGAAACCGGTCTTAGTTATTTTCTGGCCGATTTGTTCCACTTTCTTCTCTTTTCATCATCTTGAAGTTTTGTGTTTCCCTCATCTCACACAATCACTGGTACTACCTCTGTCCCATAATATAGTATCGTTTTTTGAACTAGACTAGCTTAAAAACATTACTACATTATGGGACGGAGGGAGTACATGCTTAGCTTAAGAAAAGAACAAAATAGGACCTAGGCCATCCATTTTACAAATACTGACCCAAGCTGAGCTGGTAATGCCCCCATATGGCTATACCTAGCCAGTAGCCACAGCTCGGAAGTATGTTCAATTAAAAAGTTAAATGATACTCTCTCCGTACCAAAATATAAGACATTTTTTTAGTCTAAATTGAACTACAAAAATGTCTTATATTTTGGTACAGAGGTAGTACCTCATGAAGAAGATGTAAGTTAATTGTCTGTGTTCCATACATTACAAATTAGCTAGTTTCCTAAAAAACTTAAATTTCTATTCCAGTAATCTTACCTACTGTTAAATAAAGAATGCATACTTCAAAATAAAAATACAGATTGAAGAACACTAAAGTATCAGCAGTTTTAGATGAATAACCTGATTTGCAACAAAAATGTTTAAACCATGCACCGATATGTGGAAGTTACCAGCAACCCTCTGCACGTCCAAGGCACCATACACCTGTAAAATTTGAAGCCTTAAACTTGTCAAAAACACCATAATGTACTTGGCAACCACAACACTAATATCATTAGTAAATGAACGAATACTGGTGTCTGGTGGAGTAAAAACATACTCTGCATCCTTCGCCATTTTCCATTGCAAGTTTGACGCTCTTAACCATTTTTTCTGCATCTTCGTTGAAGGTGTGCTCAGGCTTCTTTTCTACTTCATGCCCATGGCCATGGTCTGATTTAAACTTTAATGCATCAGCATATTACATGCAGAAGAACTAAACACCAATAAAATCTTACAACAGCCCAATTTTCCAGGAAAAAAACAGCTATTGAGAACACAATATAATCCAGGAATGAAAGATTCAAGAATGAACAAAGAAGTAAGCTACCACGCTGCAACTACTAAATACAGGACTTGATTGACTATTCACTTTGGTCTGACCTGAAAATAGGTCTGATGCACAGTTCTACCAATGCTGACCTTAAGACAGTTCCTAACAGACAGAGAGCTCATTGCAACAATCATTTCTCTATTCGCTGGTAAATCTTTGATCTTTCCAGTACCTGGTCATGTGTACGGTATAGTGCCAAAGCCCACAACTACACAGAGAGATACTACTCCATGTTTGGGTTTATTCCAACACGCATCGAACATTGTAGGCTTCTAGCTAAAGCACACTCGTTCATCAAATGAAATATTCTAGCTAAAGCATGTCGGTGCAACAAATGAAATTTCTAATTATACATTTATACAACATACTGGTCCATCAATTTAATTAGTACTGTCGTCTTGAGATTATTTTTCATCATAAGCAAGGCTGGCGAGCGATAATGTGTGCTTCCATTTCAATTATATAGTACTTCCAAATTATAATCCAAAGGATAAATATAACAGCAAATATCCATTAGTAGCAGCCATGATTTTTATATAGTGAGAAAATCAAGAAAAGGATACAAAATATGGATTGAAAAGATGACTCTTTTATATGACAGCTTAGTACTAGTGTTACGTTTGGTTTTCCTATAATATAGGAAACAGAATATACCATGATCGTGAGTTCCATGCTCCTTTTCAACTAGATCAGACAAGTACTCAGTACCACTGATTTGACCATACTTATCCAAGCGAAGCTGCATGCAGAAGAAAAAGGAAGATGCAAAGTATTATTAGACATGACAGACATATACTGAATAAATAAAAATGCCACCATGTACTGCAATGCAACTTTGCTGAGAAAATACTTTTTAAAAGTATGAAGAGCATTGTCAGAACAAGAGCAAGAGATGAACCACTGCTAAAAGTGCATGTTCTCCGCAACCTACACTAACCTAAGAAAACAACTGGACAAAATAAGCTAGCATATGGGCCTTCTTCATGAATGGTAGGAATGTGCATTTACGTAATGTTTATCCATCCCAAGAAATAAAGAGAATTATTAATTAGTGCAGCTACTGTCATAGTAGAACATTGTATCTGATACCATATTGAGTTGCATAAGCTGAAATGAACAAACTTTTGATATCAGATGGTACCTTCCAAATATTTGTATGCAAGTCAACCTCATGTTTGCCGGACATGTCGATTGCATCCACACTCAAGACTGCATGACAACAGGAGATATCAAAAGCATGACACTTATGCAAATGGATCTCCAAAGGGAACCTTGTACGAAACTGATACTGGATATATTTAATCAATAACTGACCTTCACATGGTAAAGAAGGAAATGACATATTTATATGAATTGGCAGAGTTTCTCCTCGCTTCAGATCTACAGACATCTGCAAACATTCAAAAGAAAAACTTGAGGCACATTCATGATCTTGATGCCGGCAGTTAAAAGAAGGGAAACAAAACCACCATGTCCAAATGGATTTTCAATGATACTATGAAAAACAACCAGCAGATATTTACAGCAATGAGATTATCAAAGGGCATATGATTTCATATAAATATAACTGATTCCTCTCTTTCATAGCTCCTTTGCCATATCATGCAAATTGTTTGGACGGATTGATTTCATATGTTGAAGTGAATAAAATTAAACAAGAGAAATCTCTATCGCCTACAGGCATATTCCAAAAACAAACTATAATCATAAAAACTGGGAAAGGATGGACAGAACATCATAGACATCACAGCAAGCAGCATATGCTAGTCATACAAGAAATGTCAGCGAGGACCAACCGTACCTGATGCATCGTGTATGTCGTAAGATAAAATGTGAGCTCGTGGACGAAAAGCGTAACCATAACAATTAGCCCGAGAATAGTCACTGCCAACATATAAACGACAACGCGAATTAAACATAAATGTCAGAGACATAAGAATCCATTATTAGAAGTGACAGTTCGTGAAGCAGCATAATAATCTGTTATACCAATAGCACCCGAGTAAGTCTTCTTCAGCAAGTGGTCTTCCGCGTGCGGAAACGCATTGAAGTTCTTCAGAGACGGTATCCTCCCCATCTTCGCAGCTGTCACAAGAACATATCAACCTCAGTCAGACGCCATAGCAGCAGATTTGATGGGAATTCTCCATAAACAAGCGATCTAGTACTAAGACGACAACGATTCTTCTTCAAACATACAGCGGACCAAATACGAAGTTCTCCCCCCCACGTCGCGTACGGCGGAGAGGACTCGGCAACTCCGCCGCGAGGCGCGAGGGGAGGAGGTAAAGCGCCGTCGGATTCGAGCGGGGCCGAGATGGCAAACCCTCCCCCAGATCGGACGGAATGAACGGGCAGGGCAAGATGAGTTGCTCACCGGGGACGCGGGCCGGAAGGGAACGAGGTGCTGGTGGAGGCCGCGGCGGCGCAGGCGGCGGCTCTGGATCTCACGGCGATCTCGTCGCCTTAGGACACGGTGCCGATGCCGGAGGCGGAGACGGAGCAGGTCGGAGACACCAGAACCCGAAACCCAACGACCCGAGACTAGTATCTCCTCCGCCGTGTGACAGACAGGTGGGACCCGTTGAGCCGGCAAGCCCAGCCCTGTATCCAGGCCCATGACGGCCCGTGTTGGAAACTGAATCGGGCTCCGTTGCTGCTGGTCAGCCCACCAAGCTGCTGCTTCGCATCGGCCCCGGCCGCTCATCAATTGCAGCAGTTGGACGACGGCAGCACACTGCGCTTCTGACTGACGCCGCCGGCCACGCCTCCTCCGCTCCGGACGCTGCTCCGCTCGCCGCCGCCGCCCCTCGAGCTGCGACTCTCACCGCCGCCGCGCGCTGCAGGTACGCTGCCCCTGTTCTGGTCCCGGCGGTTTCCTCGTCGTCCTAGATCCGCCTCCACTCCCGTCGTCCCCGTGCTTTCAACTCTAATTGTGATTGTGATTGGATGTTTCCAGAGCTCCCGCGGACGGGTTCAGCGTGATGGGAGACGACGGGGGGGAAGGGGAGGCGCCGCGCTGCGTCGGCTGCGGCCGCCGTGTGAGGACGCTCTTCGTGCAGTACTCTCCGGGCAACATCCGTTTGATGAAATGTGTAAAAGAGCTCAGCCCCCCACACCACTTTCTCGCTCGCTGCATCGTATGTGTCGCCGTTTTCCCGATTATATGTGCAAGTTTGTTTTGACTCTGGGTGCTCTTCATATGTAGGATACCTGCAGGGCTGTCGCCGATCCCTACATCGAGTGTGAGTTCATGGTATGATGATAAATGATGTATTCAGTTTAAAACAAATTATTGCTGTATCTGGGATTCGATCGCCGCTTTGTGGCCAGAATTTTCAACTCAGTTGCTGCTTCAGTTTGATGGAGTCAGTTCACTTTATACTGGCTGATCGATTTATAGATGTGAATCAGTTGCTTATCGCGGTTATGCGGGTGTGCCACTTGCACCCTTATTCGACCGTTTTTTGTTCTATATGCGGCGCGCCTATTTATTGCATGCATGATGCACTTTGTGGCCTTAACTCTCACTCTTCTTAAACCCCTGTAGATTATCTTGATCGATCTGATTCTACACAAGACCAGGGCGTACCGACATCTACTGTTCAATAAGCTGCACATTGGCTCATCTGTTGACAAGGTGGGAACCATGTGGTACCATGCAACCTCATTCAAGTGTTATTTCTCCTTTTCAAACACGCTTGACTCAGCTCGTACAGTGTTCTGTGCAATGTATTCCAATTTTGCCAAGCTTTCAATACAAATGCTCTTAGCATGCCTAAATCTTTCTTTATTTGCAACTAATCCACTAGCAGAGCACTTAATTTATAGATGTGATGCTTTTTGTTGCTAACATGATTGTTTGAGTTAAATTGTGCAATTAATAAATGATGCATTGTTGTGGATGCTCCTCTTTTGCATTAATATCACGATAGTTGATTTACCATCTAATTTAGCAACAAAGGGTGCTCATAATTGGCAATTTAGCATCACCAATACTTTCCTAGTTTTACAATTTACTCAATGCTTCCTATGAATCAGGATGCTTGAGAATTTGAAGCTTCATCTGTCCTAGATCTGCCTGTTATTTTTCTTGTTGATATTGTGCTTGTATCATAGGACACCTTCAGCCTTTTATGCCTTGGCAGTCCATCCAACAAGAGCATAAATAAGCCGATGCGATGGAAAATATAGTTGTATATTCATTATTTGTCTAAGTTCGAACTGTATCTTTGGCACCCATGTTGTAATATTTTCTGTCGTTATATACTTTTTCTTTACTCATAAGTCATAACCCTTTATCTTCAACAACTATTCAGTGGGTAAATCCAAATGTTCCTTTTCTCTTATGGGTATGTTTGTTGTTTTGTTTGCAGGGAATACTGTGCCAGTTCATGCTGATGCATATTGTTCTTGATGCTTGTATCCATTTCGTTTATATATGTTAAAATTTAAATTTTGATTCGTAGTTCTAGTTCCTAACAGTCAATCTAAGCGTACCATAACTATGTAAGTCAGAATATCAGTTTCAAGAAACAACAAAGCTGATGGGAATTCTTCCAGGAGCACAATGTCCACAATTTGCAATTGCAGCGAGGTGATTAAAGTTGACTACATTCAAATAACAAATGTTTCCACTTCTCGTCACCTAAGCAGTGTATTGGGTGGTCTGCTGTTCTTTAGGTTCTGGGTGAAGCATTGTTAGGGAATATCATATTTATGGCCATGTTGCTCCTGGGAGTACGATATATCCTCAGATTTTCTTTTGAGATTACAAGGTACTGTTGTGTGCATGTACATCCTTTTCAAAATATCTGAATACTTCTGAGATGGTATTTTTTAAGTTCTCATAATAAACTCACCGTTCCTAATAAAATACACATGTCGGTATTTCATTCCGCGTGAAGTGTTGTCAATGTATCATTTACGTCTCCAGTAGAAATCTGTAATAGTACATTTCTATCTTCAAAGAGGATGTAATCATATCAGAGTTTACTGTCAGAGCTTTCCCTATAGTTCTCCGATAATAAAGAAAAAATAGGGTGGAATATTATCAGAGTTTACGTTTGATGTGTGTTATACTTGGGCTCACAGTTGCATTCTCCATTACTCAGGTATCGACAGATTCTGTTAGCCATCATCATTTCAAGCTACTTCAAGTTATTTCTTCTGACAATGATGGTATAGAAGAATCTTATGTGAAGATTTTCTGTGAATTTATTTATCAAAATTTTCCTTTCTAGCTGATTATCGAGTTTGCAGGTTTGGGAGTTTCCATCGTCTGCTATAATCATTGTTGAAATATTTGTTCTCTCATCAAATGTTGTAGCCCTGAGAGGTAAGCACTGCACATTTCTTTCATGATTTTTTGTTTTTGGTCTTCCATGTGTATTTTCATTATCTTCGCGTTTTCTAGCTGTTAGAATTCTTCCACGTCAATAAGAATATAAGATTCATGGTTGTTAAGCACAATCAACGTGTAAACAGATGTAAATATGTTGGATATCATAGATAATTATGACATAGCCCTGTGTGGCGTCAACTGGTACAACAGAACCATGGTTTCCCTAGTAGCCGTGGAAGTATTCGAACATTTATAAGATGGTTGTGCGGAAGAGGCATGTATGTGGTGGCCATCTCCTCTCCTGGGACTGGACCAGACAGATGCCCCAAGCTCTGCAGCGCATGATTGAGTTCTGTCACATTCTCATTGTATCCCACAGAATTGATTGATAGATCTAGGCCTCGGCTTGATCATGCCCAACTTCTAGAATTTTCCAAAGCGTCACCATCATTGCAGAGCGCCTGTCAATACATACTGCGTGCACCGACTTACTAGATTTGTTGGTTCACCCCTAGCTTTCAGTACTGAATGCGTCAGCAAACGATAGATTGTACTGAAACTGAAAATGGTTAATATCTCCCCGCAAAAAAATGGTTAATATCCTTCAACATTCATAGTCTAGGTTACCTGGATACTTCTAGAAACTGCCGTATCCGGCGTATCGGTGTATCGGATACTTCTCGAAGCGTATCGCATACTAGGATACATTTGGATACTTCTCGAAACGTATCAGATACGTATCCTCCTATTTTTGGTTTTTCAAATAAATAAATTAATACGGATACCTGTGGGATACCTCGTGGACAAGGGAAGACCCCTATCTATTCATACCCACAACAGCCCTATCCCTTTTCTCGTCTCATTCTTCCTCGAGATATCCAAGAAGAGATCAGAGTGTACCTAAATGGGACAGATCCTACTATTCGGCAGCTTCAAGTTGAAGTTGTGTCGGCTAAAGAGAACTAGGATCATATTTATGGTGCATTTTCCATGTTTCTATCACCTTATTAGTATTCTTAAAATGATATATTTTTATATAATCATTATTTCCTATATATATTTTGTATTTATTACATATATACAAATGTATCCCTGTATCTGTGTTTTTGAAAAATTGACATATCGCGGTATCTGTATCCGTATTGCCGTGTCCGTGCAACTTAGTTCATAGTTCAATTGTGTTCCCTTGCCTACTTTTTTATACCAAAAGGAGCATGCTGTTATTCCTCTGATAAACAGTGCCCAAACCCAATGTTTTGGAACCGATTGTGATGCTGTGAAAATTGAAACATCCTGGTCCCCTTTTTTTTGAAGTGAACATCCTGGTCCTTTTTGCAGTGGTGACGTTGTTCCCAAAAGCCCATTGTGTCGGGGTCTGCCTCGCAGCACACGTGGCGAAGCACTTGATCGAGCGGTGGCTCATCCGGACACCATGAACATGTACTCACCGAGACTTGCCGTCGCCTTACTCCAAGGTAGGTATCCTGTTTCACTCCATCTAGGCATACTGTGTGGCGTTCATGATTCTGCTCATATCAGAGCGGATGCACTCATTTGCAGAGAACTGATGACCGACTATCCTTTCAGTGTTCGTGCGAGATGACCTGGACCAGGCCGTAACAGGAGAGCGGTGGGTGCTGAGCGATCTTTTCCGGTGAGCATGCGCCTGAGAGACTGAAGAGGCGGTCGGTCTGTGGAGATGGGCTCTCCCCAAGTAGTACAGTAGTAGTAGCTGCTTGCCCTGCTCACGGAAGTGCGTGAGCTGAAAGGGCCTCTCTACCTTCTGATCACACGTGCAAAATGCACAGTTGAGTGTCTGTATGTCTCATTTTTTTTTCAGTTCGGTTTTATTCACATCCTGTTGTAAACAGAAGAGAGCTTTTGGGTGGACGCACTTCCGTAGAGTAATTACTGAGCCATTTCCAGTGACAAAACTTGTTTCCAGGTTTTCACGGATACTTTCTTATGTGCATTCGTTAGCTAGAGTACTGAACCTTTTTCTAGTACGCATGTTCAGGCCTCCTTTCGTCAACAGAAATTTTGTAGGATTCCTGTAGTTTAGAGCCCTTTGGTTTGCTGGGATGGGTTTGTATTCCTATACAGAGGATTGATTTTTATTCTTTTGCCAATGATATATATGATTGGTCTTTTTTTTCTTTTGCCAATGATATACATGATTCATTCCCTTTTTTTGTGATGGTATACATGATTTGATTCTCCTTCACATTAAAAGAATATTAGGTCAGGCCTAATAATGAAGGTACATCCCCTTTTCTACAACTTATATGAACCAAATGACATGTTTTTCAACATGTCATCCCCTTTTCTACAACTTTTCATTTGAGATACAATATGATATTCCTCCCGAGCTATGAATTTAGAGAGGCTGGGCGGGGGAACGGGAGAAGATGACTCGGTATCTGGCATGTCGACGACATCGTACCGTCTTGGTGTACACGCACGTCACCTAGGCCATGGACGAGCAAGCAAGCAGTGTGCAACCTTGTAGCGCCCTATTCATAGCCTAGGAAGGCTTACCATACCCGTGCAGAAGGATCAGGCACTGTGGAGAATCACACGCCATCCATCGATCGACACGACCCACCATGAAGGTGGAAATTTCACTGCTACTTACTTCCTCCGTCTCATCACGATACGATACTATATTATGGGACGAAGGAAGTAGCTCGGACGGTGCAGGTGCAGCAGCAGCAGATACGATGGACGGTTTCTCTCGTTTCCCCGGGGAGGAGTTGGCTCAACCGTGAGCGCATCAAGGCAGCCCGAGCCTGGACGCCGAGATGGATTATTATTGCCATGCATGCATGAGGCGATGGCTTACGGGAACTACTGAGCTTAGCCTTTTCCGGCCTTCTTTACCGAGTGATTTTGCTTCTGTGACCGACCCTAGGCGGTTGGTTCATCAGTCTCTTCCTTATTGTTGTATTAGCGAATCCGTACTCACACCTACCGTCTCCTACAGTACTTTCTCTAAAAAAAAATTATTTCGGATGTAATATTTATATTTAACCAATTTTATTAAATAAATGTCACCATTCATAATACAAAAAACAATATCATTAGATGCATCATGGGTTTAATTTTTATATTGCATAACTATAGTATTATAGATATTGATAAATTTTCATATAAATATGATCAAAGTTTGCGAAGTTTAACTTAAGCCATATTTTATATGCGAAATGCGAAGTAAAAAATGACCGGTGAAAATAATTAATAGCTAGCACCATTTTTTTATGAGCCAGCAAAATAGGAAGCACAATCTTGTCAGCCTTTGGCTGAATTACCATACCAGATCAGTCTTTGTATCAACACAGGTACAACTCTTGCGTACGTGCACAGTTGCACGACATGTGTAGTCATGAATCGTACTCCATAATATCATGATGCAAAACGGATAAGGAATCTTAAACCATAACTTTTATCAAAAGGTCCTAGTATAGACATTATATATTATCCCCCGAACCAAAGTAAGATGACCCTTGGCCTTGCGTGTTGTGTAAACTTTCTGATCCTCTAACTAGTGCTGTCACATTCAGTCATATCTCAGCAAGTGGAGCCACAATAGTGAGTTCAGCTCAACCTTTTTTATAGGCTAGTTTTAGTATTCATGTTAATTTTTGATATGATAGTGTGCAGGACTGTTCGTTAATCACTATACACTAGACTAGTTGGTGTGTTCTTGTCTACTGCCTAAATGGAACCAAAGCATCTTTTCTCAGTAACCATGAATTACGCGCCTCTTGCTCTTACTCTTCGAATTACATGATCAACGGCCATGATTGTGCAGGGCACCATGCAACCTAAGCTTTAAAAAGTTCTTTCTTGTGCATTATTGCATTGCAATTACACTAAATCTTACCAGAAAAATCCTTGTCCTATCATGTAGCATATTGTAGAGGCATCATGGAATCTAGCAATCCTTGCATAGGCCACTCAAACTTCAAGGACCACTACTTTACGTTTCCATGTATGCATATGAGTCAAGATTTTTTTATCCAACCACACGCCTACATATTGGTAGTACTACACACACAAAAGGCTAAACCAAGAAGTACTACATGTTTAGATTTGATAGAGTGCCTGATTTGGGTGAAATGAATCAAAATATGTGGACATGCAAAATTTCCAGTGAGGGTTTTTTGCGGTTCATGGTGATTTGGGCATTATTTTCAATAAAAGTAACTTAAACAAGTGAGCAATGCGGGCATGTGCCTAACAAAAAAAATGGTTAACCATCGAACCAAGGATAAATCCTTTGTATGTGACGGAAAATTGGTTTGGTATAATGTGGTCACAAGAGCTTAAAAAAAGGTATTGTACAATGTAGTCACAAGGTACCAAAGACAACCTTGTTTGAAGCGGCAAACACACATATGTTTAACTAGATTTATGCTATAATTTTCCATAACAAGAGAGTCGATGCATGGAAAGAGGGATTAGGAAAAGTGGCATGAATGGAATCAACAAAATCTATCGCCCTTATGCACACATAGCTGAATAGACGATGCCGGCATCCTAGAAAGCAAAGCACGGGAGCAAAGTGGTCAAGTTTTAGAGCCTACTTTTTGCTGCGAGTGCAACACACCAACCATCTCCTGATTAATCTCCCACGAAAGAAAGCAATACGTGCGTCTAAAATCCTTAATCAGGTCGAACAACGTAACAAATAAGCATGAATTGTTTGATAGTGGGACCTTATTAATGATTAATTAGGGGAATTGTTTGATGCTTATGTATCACCTCGTCTAGCTAAGCTATTTTGGGAGTACTGCATATATATATGGTGCACAGTGACATGGATTTGACGCCCTAACGTATTGGTTGCTTTGGTCTTGATCTCTCTTGTAGTGGGGTGAACTTGGTTTGATCTAGGGCCACGCGTACGGCTCAGTTTTAGTCAGTCCGGCCCTAAAGATTGAGTTGAGTTAGCATGTCTCTGTCTTTCGGGGTCACTCCTTGTAGCGCGCGTTGAGATTTTCTGGATGATGAGGGAGCAGGTTAATTTATACCGTAGCAAAAGATAAAGATGGGGTTGTATATGAGATCGATCGATGCTGTACTTTGTTGAATCGGTTGAGAAGATAACAACCTAGTAGCTAGTGTATTAATTAACTACTCTTTACTCTAGCAATAGTGCAATATAGCTGCAATATATAGAAAAGTGACGTTGTTAGCTCGAGGCCAAATGCTCTTACGAACAGTAAAATTAAAAGAAAAACAAAAAAAATCTGAACTTTTTTTGTGATGAACATTGACAAAAGTTTTACATGCGATGCAAAATTTCATGATAAAATATAATTCGTGGAGGTGTGAGAAAAAAAACGCGGCCTCCAGACGGTCGACGGCCAGAGGAGGTCGCCGAGCTCATAGAACCGCGCCCAACAGCTCCTATGCTCGCAGGAGAGGGCACCGTGGGTGCGGGCTTGCTCCAACCTCACCGGGTCGACGGAACGACGCGCGGGGGGAAGGGGGAGCTCACCGCGTCGTTGTTGTGAGTCCGCTTCGCTGGAGGGGATCTGCTCCGCCCTCCACGCCTGCTTCCTCTTGCCATCGAGATTTGTCACTGAAGTTGGAGTGGGATGAGGCGGAGGGGGAGTTGGATGCGGCGACGGGGAGAGGACGAAATGCGAGATGACAACCCTATCTCCCCTCCCGCCCCGTAAATATAGCGGCTCAGAGAGAATTTTTTGATATTTATGGCGAGTTTAAGGGATCGCTAAGTGTATAATATTCTTTTCAAGCGAAATTACTTATCACACAAATTGATATATCTAACATTTTGTTTGAGGAGACAGTACAGACGCAGACGCTCACAACTACGTACACGCACTCATCCCTATGAACGTATACGCGTAAATCCTACCCCTGTGAGCACCTTCGAGAGACTGATCTTGAATCGACGAGTTTTGAGATTTAACGAAGCCACCATAAGCGCCTCCGCTGTCGACGGAAACATCTTCTTCCACTGAAAGAATATTCGCCTTAAATGAGACACCAAATTGTCAAAAAACCTAGGGTTTGATCCTTGGTGGGCTGGGAACACCGCCGTTCTTCTAACCATCCCATAATTGAGCGATGTATAATTCGGTGTTACTTAGATCAACATAATTCTAGATGCAAGAACACAACTAATACTTTCTCCGTTTCTTTTTACTTCACATATAAGATTTGGTCAAAGTCAAACTCGATAAAGTTTGATCATTTTTATAGAAAAATCTACTAACATCCACATTATGAAACAAATATCATTAGAAGCATTATGACATTAGTTTTCATATGATATATCTTTGATGTTGTAGATGTTGATATTTTTAATATAAATTTGGTTAAACTCTGTCAAGTTTGACTTTGACCAAATCTTATATGCAAAGTAAAAAAAAGACGGAGGGAGTATGATGGTGATCTCAAGCTCAGTTCGAGTGAATGTGTTGAGAACTAACAAAATGGTGTAGGTGAGCTTAGTCTTATCAAGTTATTTCTTACATCACCCTGCTCGCGAACATAGATCCAGCCCTTCCTATTAAAAACTCCACCTTGTATCTTATAACGAACTCTGAACAGTAGTACATTGGATCGAGCACTTGAGCAGTCGATCTGCCCCAGATAAGCTGAGAACGGAGGAGAGGGGGACGCGGCGCCGGCCATTGGATCCCGGCCGTCTGGCCGGACAGCAGGACGTGGGAGCATCCCGCCGCGGCCGTGCTTCGCCACGTTCATCAGCCGCGGCCGATCGATCATGGAGAGACAGACGCCAGAAGAGAACAAAACCTTGTGGTTATCTATCCTACTCCTACTTCCTTCCAGCAGCCGCGCGGTACCTACGGCAAGAGTGTCGCGGCGCTGCCGACAGATCGAGATCGGGAGCGACGAGTCGACAGAGTACGCGCCAGGTGCGGCGCCCGGCGACGACGATGCCATTGCCTCCGGACGTATCCTAGGTACCTTCACACTCCCGTCACCGGCAGACGGCAGTACTGTTGGATATACCCTGTGTACTACCGTCTCCGTTTCACTCCATGGACGGTGCTGGCGCAGCGGCAGCAGCAGCCACGATCGATCGAGACCGCGGCACCGACACAAACGGCTCGGCGTCGCCGCTATCACCCGTGTGGTTTCTCTCGTTCGTTTCCCCGGCCACCAAGCCGTCAATATCGAGTGATTATGCTTGGCGCGAGCCTATAGCTAGCTAGGCAGTTGATCAGTCTCTTCCTCCTTGTGCGCTCTCGCCATAATTTGCCGTTGAGAAGTCAGTCAGTCGACGCATGCTTTTGCACTCTCGAGTTTCATCACCGATCCATCAGTTTATTTATACATCAAAATTTGATGTGACCCGCAGTATTGTTCTGTTTGTAGCCAGCCACTGATCAACTCGTCGTCTTAAGATACTTGCGCACGACGAGCTGATAACAATCCAATAACGCAAGAGACAACGGTGCGGTCTAGCATCTCGGCTCTCTGTCCCCTCTTTTCCTTCCTTCGGCTGCATGCGTTACGTTGGACGAGACGATCAAATCCAGTGAACCTGCACTTTGCCTCTCCTTGCTATTGCTCCATGTAATCGATCGATCGGGTCAAACTAGCCATTCCGGTCGATGGATTGGTCTCCTGGCTAATGATGTACGTACACGAATGAATGAAAGCGTGATCTGGTTGATAGGGGACAGCTCTGGTTTTGTTAAGCAAACTTTGGCACATTTTCTCGATGGATCGAGCGTACGTACGTGTGCAGGTCATCGCATTATTGGGGTCGGTACGGTGTAGCTAGTCGTACGTGATCATCGCGCGCGCGGCCGACCGGCACCACCACCTCCCAATTAACTAACTAACTAACTAACTTAGTGCGCCCGGCGTACGTGCGCATGGCTTTGTTTTCTTGTTCGTTTCTCCAATTTCATATGCCCTCTAGGAAATTAAATTTAAAACGACCAATCTAGCTTGTACCCGTGCGCATTTTGAACGGCAATCATGATTCATGGGCTTGGATTACACCACATACACATTGTCCCTACACCAATCTATGATACTATTGGTGAACCCTACCCACACCAACCGCCTCCTAAAGCAATCAGCTATACGTACCATTTTTTCTAGGTGAGCCAACAAAATAGGAGTTACTACAATACAATCTGTTTCTGTATCGACGGCTCAGGTACAGCCATAGTTATGGGTACAGCTCTTGCGTCCGTAGTTTTCCATGCAACAATGGGTAGTCATGAATCATGCATCATATCATGATGCAAAATGGATAGGAAATCTTAACATGTAACTTTGTAAAAAAGGTTCTTCAAGGGAGGATTATAGTAACCCCTCCCTTTCCCTCCCACTCCCAGACCACCACCATTACCAAAGGAAGAATACCCTTATGTGTTGTCTAACTTTCTTATCCTAACTAGTGTTGTCACCTCCAGTCACCCCCCAACGAGTGGACTTCAAATATCATTGGGTTGAGATAAATATTATATTCTCCCTTTAGAGGCTTATTTTAGTATTCATTTTAATATCGAGACGAGACCGTGGCTTTTGGTTAAGTTCGCTATTCACTAGACAAGTTGTTGTGTTCTTGTCTACTGCCTAAATGGAACCAAAGAATCTCTTCTTTTCTCTATAAAGTAAGAGGGAAATTCACTAACTGCGATTTGTGTGACTCTTGCTCTTACTCATCAAAGTATATGATCAACGGCCATGATTGTGTAGAGCACCATGCGACCTTGGCTTCAAAGAATTCTTCCTTGTGCATGATTGCATCGTCAATATACTAAATCTTACCAGAAAAATCCTTGTCCTATCAATGTACTAGCAGATTGTAGAGGCATCATGGAATCTAGCAATCCTTGCATAGGCCACTCAAACTTCAAGGACCACTACTTTACGTTTCCACATGTACATAGAGACCAAGCTTTTTCTAGCCAACCTATATATTGGTGGTACATACACAAAAGGCTAAGCACATAACTACATAGTTAGATTTTTATGGCGTGTCTGGTTTGAGTCAAATGACCCAAAGTATGCGGTCCACCAAAGTTTTAGTGAGGCTTTGTCGGTTCGTGAGCTCGCCAATATTGGAAAATGTTCAGGAAATCCGTAATCGGTAGCTGCTCGGTCAGCTGGAGAGTAGGGATTAATCGTAAACCGGCCAATTAATCGGAATTAATCGGTTGACCATTAATCGGTCAAAAAAAATTATAAAACTCAGTCATCTAATGTTGATACCAAAAATTTTGCACACAAATATGTGTATCCATTGACGAAATATGAAATCAATTACAATGCACTATCTCTTTGCTAGGCAAAACATAAAAGCTAACAAAAATTATAAGGAGAGATAGTGATGCGAGGGTGAGAGCGAGCTTGAGACCTCGGACAAACCTAATGAGGATACATGATGACTGATTTGAGAAGAAATGGTCTGAAATTTTGCAATCTACCCCCTCTTCATATAGGGGATTAATCGGTTTCAGACCTATTAATCGGCCTGATGACCGATTAATCCCCTCACCTATTAACACTAAAGATTAATGATAATCTGCACGGTTGATGAGCGAGTAGCGATTAATCGGCCTATTAATCGGCTACTCGGACGATTTTTTGAACAGTAAAGAAAGATAGACTAATAGGCAATAGGTATACCAATTTTTTTGAAACCATCCATAGAAGGATTTTTTTTGGCATGCCTAAAAATTTGGTATTGGCAGTGCATACACAAAAGGCTAAACCAATAACTACATAATTATATTTTAGGATGTGTCTAATTTGAATCAAATATGAAGAACTTCATGCACCAACTAGTTCAACCAAAAAACCGAACTATGAGAGAGGGGCAAACATTATACACCAATACTTCCCCTCACACATATGCTCCTTAGGATGCCGCGGTTTTTTATTATATTATCTAGGTTTTGAACCGAGAGCCTCTTGGTTGTGGTTGTATGCACCTAATTATCCGTTTCACATCATACTCCAACATAATGACCTAAAATGTGTGTTTGCCAAATTTTATTGATAGCTTTTATCTGTCCATGATCTGACCAATATTAGCAAGTGACATAAACCAGTGAGCCATGAGTGTCGTGGATATAAACCTGACAATGAGTATAGGGGTATGAAAGGAGATAAATGAATCTGCACGTAGAGTGGGTTGACGCAGGAGGATTATACAGGTTAGGCCTCTCCGTAGAGATAAAAACCTTAGTCCTGTCCCAGGCTTACTGGGGTGTTCTTTCTTCAGAAAACTGAGAGGAGTCGAGAGTGTGCGCGTGCCCATACCGAAGGGGAGGGGGTGGCTTATATAGAGTGCGCCCCTGCCTCCTTAATACCTTGGCTTAAATGGGTCTTAATTACAGGATTAAATACGTACTTAAATACAAAACGGTCTGCCCATTACTACTAATAAAAGAGGGGGAAACGCCTGCAGCATTAAATGCCTCCCGTCCGTTGCGTTTCCCATCTTCCGAGTAGGGGGGCCTCGCCGACTACTTCCGAGTATCGGTCTACTCGGATCTTGCTGCGCTTCCGAGTAGTTGCATACTTGGAAGCGACTCCTGGTCTCCGAGTAACATGTTACTCGAAGATTGCCAATGCTTTGCTTAATGTGCTTTGGGGAAACCCAGGGCTTAAGGATACCCCTGGGTTTCCCTCGCTTAGGGGTATGCCTTTAGTATTACCACGACAGTAGCCCCCAAGCGCTTTCGGGTGCTCGTAAGTGAGGTGACTGACGTTTGTTAGTCTTTCTGAGGAATGTGAAGATTGAACTCAGTAAGAGGCCCGGAAGGGCTTTATTGATGTTCAAACTTTTCCCTCGAGCGTGAGTTGGGCAGGTTAGCGAAAAAATTTGGCGACACTCAAACGTCTCTCGGAAGAGGTGGACTGAGGCCTCGGAAGGCGTGTCTCGGAGTAAAAGGCCTTAAACTCCATATGAACCAAATTTGTAAAGTTCAATGCCCTAGGACATCGTGCCGAGTCCTAGGCCATGCCACGTGGGACATTGATTCTTTACCCCCTGCGTCGGGTCTTACTGGTGGCCTGGCATTCTACGTCAGAGACGGGCCGCCAGCGAGCTAGTTGCTCGGATTTCTACCCGAGTAACCGTGTGCGAGATTCTTCGTTTCGCGGGGAACCTTCGAGTGGTTCTCTTCGTGGTGCCTCCTAGTGGCAGCTTACTCGGACGTTGCGGGAGCTTTGCGATTTCTTCCGAGTGATGGCGTACTCGGAGAGTTTGATCGATGTGCGTTGTGCTTCGCATCTTCCGAGTAGTTGGCGTCGATTCCAAACTTCGGGTTGAAAACAGATTTGGTTTTTCCCCAGAAGATCTTATCTTGTCAGAGAATCTTCTTACCCAGGTGAGTGGGCGCACTGTTTGGGTTTGTCTCCTCGATTCCCGCGGCGGTTTCATAGAATAATAATTAACTGTCTGCGGGGGAAGTGGGAGGGATTAGGGGGAAGTGGGGCGGTTTTTATGGGGAAGAGCAACCGGCAAGCCCATTAGTGGGGTGCGGATCTGGCGCGAGGCGGTTGCTGTCTTGAGCTATAAAAAGGGCCCCCTGCCTTGCGGTTTGGAACATCTCCACTCATTTCCCCCGCGCGGTCGTTCCCGCTTCTCCCTCCTGCTCCGCCTCTTCCTCTGCCTGCTGAATCTCGCCGTCGAGACATCTCCGCCGGCCGCTCGAGGTCCATCCTGGGAGGTTGTCATTCGTACTGCCCTTCTTCCGCCGCCGTGACCATGTCTGCGGGGGAGTGGCTGCCTTCGATTGTGACGGAAGACATGCTGCTGGGGTACCAGGACGCCGGCCTGGTTCCCCGGGAGGGTTGCCGTCTTCCCGCGGGGGGGGAAGACGAGCCCGCACCACGGGATGGTGAGAGGGTAATTTTACTTTCGCATGTGGATCGCGGCTTTTCTCTTCCCCCACATTCCTTCTTCTTGGACTTCTTGGCTTTTACGGGCGCTCAGCTTCACCACGTCGTTCCCAACGCGGTTACCCTTCGCTCCAGATTTTCACTCTTTGTGAGGGTTTTTTAGGCATAGAGCCCCATTGGCATCTCTTCCGTAGCATATACGCCATCAAGCCTCAGAAGGCGAAAAAGTCTGGGGAGGGCGGCGGTGTTGAGTTTAATCATCTTTGTGGCGGTCTGTTTTTGGCCAAAAAGCAAGGAGTGCAGTATTTTGCTTCTTGTGTTCCTGATTCTGTCAAGAACTGGCAGAATAGCTGGTTTTACTGCAAAGTGGCCGAGGGAACGGGGGTGCGTACCTTGCCTCCTTACTCGGACGTTAGGCTGACTAACTCTCAGGGCTGGAACCCCCGGCTTACCAATGTTGATAAGGAGCAAGTGCTCCCCCTGATGCGTGAAGTCGTCAGGTTGAAGAAGAATGGTTTGGACGCCATAGATCTGATAGCTGCTTTCGTGATTCGGAAGATCCATCCGCTCCAGGCCCGAGCTCGGGGATGTGGACGTACTCCGGGTTGCAGGACAACACCCGTTACAGTAACACCGAGATGCTCTTGGATGAGTTTGAACTTCAGATGAAGATAATAACAAGCGTGACTCAGGGTCTTCAGGCAACTGGCCGAGTGAGGCCCCTTGGCGTCGACAATCCTCCCACCTTGGTATGCCGAGTTGTACGTTTCTTGAATGTGTTTCCTTTGTTGGCTTTAACTCGGACCTCTTTGTTTTGTTGCTTAGGATTTTACCCAGTTCCGTTGCCCTATTCCTCTGGCTCCGCAGCATCCTGCCGAGGAAGACGAAGATAGTACTGCTGGCGCGGGGTTCGGAGTTGAGGTGGGGGAGGAGCTGGAGTCCGAGGTGGCTCGGGCTCAGGCAGCGTCCGAGCAGCGTTCGAAGAACAACCAGGATCGCGAGTCGACGCGGGAGGGACTTACTCGGACCCGAAAAATGGCTCACACTCCGAGTGGTGAGGAAGACGGCGGGAAGCTTCCTCCCTTGGGCCTCAGCTCTGGGAAGGTGGCGCCCATGAAGAAGAAGAAACTTGTCACTCTTGGGGGCCGAGAGGCTAATCCCGCAGGAGGTGCTGCTGCTGAAAGGGCCAAGGGGGCTGGATCTAGTTCGGCCAGGGTTGCTCCCCCGAGGCGTAGCTTGAAGACCGTGCACCCGTAATGTTGTTGCTGAACGCGTGCCTTTAAGGCCCTGTTAGTTTCTCAGACTCATCCTTAGCTGTTCTTTTTGCAGTGTTCGTCCGAGTGGCTCCGAGACGTTGCCCGGGATCGAGGAGGATCCCGAGGCTGAAGCTATGGAGGACGCTAGCACTTGTGAGGTGACTGATTTTCCTGGGATGGGCGCTATTCCAGAAGATACTGTGACTGTTGGTGAGGATTCATCGTTGTTTTCTTCGTTGAGGCGTTTGTCGCTGTCGTCTTTCGCTTTTAACTGTTCGTTGTCTCTGCTGCAGACATGGATGTTGACCCTGCTGTTGATCCTCCTGAGGTGACTGCTCCTGAGGGAACGGTAGCCTCAGGGTCTGGTTCCCGAGCTGCCGCACCTGACGCTCCAGCTGGGGAGGCTGTCAAGGGGAGTGAGCCTGCTAGCTCTGGGGCCATCCCCGTCGGGGCCCCAGTGGAGAGTGTTGTCATTGGCGGATTGAAGGAGTCTTTGGTCAAGGCGACCCAGTTTGAGTTGCGGCTACGGGAGCTGGCGTCTGAGGCTGAGCTGGTGAAGTCCAACATGCACGTAAGTACTTACGTAAGTTTTCCTACCTGCTGGGTGTAGCCCCCAAGGCTCCGAGTAGCTTTGCGAAGTTATTCGGAGTCTTTTGATAGGAGGTTTGCATTTTGATGAACTTCCAGTGGGAGCACTTCTTAGTGCACCCGCTGGGTGTAGCCCCCAAGGCTCCGAGTAACTTTTGTGAAGTTATCCGGAGTCTTTTGATAGGAGGTTTTTATTTTGATGAACTTCCAGTGGGAGCACTTCTTAGTGCACCCGCTGGGTGTAGCCCCCAAGGCTCTGAGTAACTTTTGTGAAGTTATTCGGAGTCTTTTGATAGGAGGTTTTATTTTGATGAACTTCCAGTGGGAGCACTTCTTAGTGCACCCGCTGGGTGTAGCCCCCAAGGCTCCGAGTAACTTTTGTGAAGTTATTCGGAGTCTTTTGATAGGAGGTTTTTATTTTGATTATGGTATACCTTCTGTCTTCGTAGGAGGCATGCAAGCTTGGGTCGGCCTTCATGAAGTTGCAGGGGGAAAGTGATGCCACCAAGAGTGTGTACGAAGCGCTTCTTAAAGAGCATGACAAACTGAAGAAACAGCATGCTGAGGATAATGGTAACAGTTCTTGAGTGTCCAAACTGCCATCGTTCTTCCTGTTGTTCTTGCGTCTGACGTTTTGCTTGCAGATGCGGCGAAGAAGGCCTTTGACGCAAAAGTAAAGGAGAACGACGATTTTGTGGCCAAGATGAAGAAGGAAATAGACCAGGTGGAGAAGAGAGCCAAGGCTCACAAAGCGTTGGAGACCAGTCTCCATTACTATAAGCAGGCGGTGAAGGAGAATGACGCTTGCATCTCTAAGCTGGAGTCTGACTTGGAAAAGCTTTCCGAGCTGCGTGCCGAGGATGCGAAGAAACATGAAGCCGAGTTGGAAACCACTCGGAAAGCAGTGAAGGCAGCTGAAGAGTATTGCGCTGGGCGGTTCGCCGTTTTCAGTGAGACCTTGTCTGGTGAGCATTTTACTGTCCGAGCTGTGGTAAGGAGTTGTGGTCCGTTCTTAGATTATTTACCCGTCTGCTCTATTGGTGTAGTGTATGGTACAGATCCAGATGTTGAGCGGGCGCGCATGGCTGACTTTGCTGAAATCATGAAGAGAGATAACTATTCTCCAATCACCACAGAATTTTCTTTGGCTCGGGGGTTGCTGACCATGAGGTGCGCCAAAGCGAAGAAATTTGCTGAGGAGGTCATGGGTGCTACTCTGGCTTTGAAGAGCAAGTTGTCGCCTAAAGAAGAGAGCAGAGTGAAGCTGGATACTGTTGTGTCCGTTCTGCAGGAGGCTCCACACCAGGTGGCCCGCTGGAAACGCTCAGCGGCGCGGAGCGATGCGAATTACACACTGGCTTTGACCAAGGCGCATTTTCCGGAGCGGGTCCATAATCTTGAGCGAGTTGGTGGTGGAGATCCGAAAGAAGGTCAAAGCTGCACCTCCTTCTTGCCGCGCTATGCTGAGACTGCTAGCCAAATCGCACTGATGCTCGATCTCGATTTCTTCGTTGAGTCAACTGGTGTAACCAGTGAGTCGGACGAGGCGGGCGAGGAATGAATGGATTGTCTTAAAAAACAGTTGCTTGATATTTGCCTCGGTATGCCGAGTGGATGTGTAATAAGGTGCACTTTGTGGTTGTGTCTTGACACTCCGTCGTTTGGGTGATGAACTCGTGCTCTGTTTATCTGCTTGGAATGAATTTTCCTTCCGACTTTTCTTTGCGAAGGTTCGAAGTTTTTATAGCTTTAAGCAGCCCCCAAGCCTCTTTAGGCTTGAGAGTACTTAGAAATTTTTTCTATTGAAGATCTTGTATACAAGATCCTTAATGCAGATGATTTTGTGCTTCGTCAAGCCTTTGGGGCGTTGGTGATCACTTATCATTATTTTTCTAAGTTCTCGTCCGAGCTGCGCACAGCTCGGATGGAAAACCTGATTGATAGAGTTTTTCCGAGCTGCTCGCAGCTCGGAAGAAAACCTGTTTTTATAGCTTTAAGCAGCCCCCAAGCCTCTTGAGGCTTGAGAATACTTAGAATTTTTTTTTCTAT
Source organism: Bromus sterilis (assembly GCA_950022295.1). Lineage (NCBI taxonomy): Eukaryota > Viridiplantae > Streptophyta > Magnoliopsida > Poales > Poaceae > Bromus > Bromus sterilis. Next base: position 443,867,839 of record OX465595.1, on the reverse strand, counting down.
TGAAGATCTTGTATTCAAGGTCCTCAATGCAGATGATGTTGTGCTTCCTCAAGCTTTTGGGGCGTTGGTGAGCACTTATCATTAGTTTTCTAAGTTCTCGTCCGAGATGCGCACAGCTCGGATGGAAAACCTGATTGATAGAGTTTTTCCGAGCTGCTCGCAGCTCGGAAGAAAACCTGTTTTTATAGCTTTAAGCAACCCCCAAGCCTCTTGAGGCTTGAGAATACTTAGAATTTTTTTTCTATTGAAGATCTTGTATTCATGGTCCTCAATGCAGATGATGTTGTGCTTCCTCAAGCTTTTGGGGCGTTGGTGAGCACTTATCATTAGTTTTCTAAGTTCTCGTCCGAGCTGCGAACAGTTCGGATGGAAAACCTGATTGATAGAGTTTTTCCGAGCTGCTCGCAGCTCGGAAGAAAACCTGTTTTTATAGCTTTAAGCAGCCCCCAAGCCTCTTGAGGCTTGAGAATACTTAGAATTTTTTTTTCTATTGAAGATCTTGTATTCAAGGTCCTCAATGCAGATGATGTTGTGCTTCCTCAAGCTTTTGGGGCGTTGGTGAGCACTTATCATTAGTTTTCTAAGTTCTCGTTCGAGCTGCGCACAGCTCGGATTGAAAACCTGATTGATAGAGTTTTTCCGAGCTGCTCGCAGCTCGGAAGAAAACCTGTTTTTATAGCTTTAAGCAGCCCCAAGCCTCTTGAGGCTTCAGAATACTTAGAATTTTTTTTCTATTGAAGATCTTGTATTCAAGGTCCTCAATGCAGATGATGTTGTGCTTCCTCAAGCTTTTGGGGCGTTGGTGAGCACTTATCATTAGTTTTCTAAGTTCTCGTCCGAGCTGCGGACAGCTCGGATGGAAAACCTGACTGATAGAGTTTCTCCGAGCTGCTCGCAGCTCGGAAGAAAACCTGTTTTTATATAATGAAAACGAATGGGAAAAAGGCGCGCAAGGCGTAAAAGTAATTTTTATTCGTATTTTACAAACTTGCTCATGCATAGAATCGGCGCAGTAACTGGGCGTTCCAGGCATGAGGCTCTTCTATCTTATTGGTTACATCATACAGGTGATAGGCCCCATTGTGCAGTACTCTGGAGATGATAAACGAGCCTTCCCATGGGGGAGCTAATTTGTGATCCGAAGTTTGCTTGATGCGAAGTACCATGTCGCCTTCTTGGAAGGAGCGAGCTCGGACGTGTCGGTCGTGATATCGGCGAAGGTCTTGTTGATAAAACGTCGAGCGGGTGAGAGCTAAATTTCGTTCCTCTTCCAGGAGGTCAACGCCGTCCTGCCGTGCTTCTTCGGCTTCAGCTTCTGTGTACTGGCTTATACGGGGTGCATTGTGCTTGAGGTCACTCGGAAGGCTGCTTCTGAGCTGTAGACGAGGAAGAAGGGGGTTGACCGAGTTGAGCGATTGGGAGTTGTGCGCAATCCCCACAAGACTGAAGGGAGTTCATCAACCCAGGCGCCTGCTGCTTCCTTTAGTTCCCGGAGGAGCCGAGGCTTGATTCCTTTGAGTATTAGTCCGTTGGCTCGTTCGACTTGGCCATTGGACTGTGGGTGTGCGTCTGAGGCGAAATTGACCTGGATGCCATTGGACCAACAGAATTTCTTGAATTCGGCTGAGTTGTAGTTCGATCCATTATCAGTAATGATGTCATGCGGGACGCCGAACCGATGGATGATGCCCTGCATAAAGCTGACTGTTGTAGCGGAGTCTTGGTTCTTGATAGGCTTTGCTTCTATCCATTTTGTAAACTTGTCTACGGCGACCAGAATGTGGGTGAAGCCGTGCTTGCCCGTTCGGAGTGGTCCGATCATATCCAATCCCCATACTGCAAATGGCCAGGCTAGGGGGATGATTTTCAGCTCGGAAGCTGGTTTGCGAGGCTGGTTGGCGTAAAACTGGCAGCCCTCGCAATGGTCCACGATGTATCGGGCATCGCTGAGGGCGTCGGGCCAGAAGAAACCAGCTCGGAAGGCTTTTGCCACTAACGTCTGACTTGAAGCATGATGGCCACAATCTCCCGAGTGGATTTCGTGCAGTATGCAACGGCCTTCTTCCTTGGAGATGCATCGCTGGGGGATATGAGTGATGTTGTTCCTGTACAGTTCTCCGCTGATCTCCGAGTAGGACTTGGACTTGCGGACTATCTGTTTGGCTTCTACCTCGTCGTCGGGCAACTCTTGTTTTTGCAGATAGTTAAGGATTGGGCGTGTCCAGTCGGGGGGAATGACCTCCACATCAAACACCATGTCAACTACTGCGGGTATGTCTTCCTTGCTGGGGATGTTCTTTTCAGGCAGCATGTCCGGATCTGCCTCCAGGAAGGGATCTTCTGTGACTGTAGGGGAATGCAGGTGTTCCAGATAGATCCCTGGTGGGATCTGTCCGCGGGTGGAACCCAATTTGGCAAGGTCGTCTGCTGCCTGATTTTTGACCCTTGGGATGTGATGGAGCTCCAGTCCATCAAATTTTTTCTCCAATTTTCTCACTGCTACACAATAGGTTGTCATTGATGGGCTTCGGATGTCCCACTCTTTCATTACTTGGTTGATTACTAAGTCTGAATCTCCGAATACCATAAGTCTTCTGACTCCGAGTGAGATAGCCATTCGCATGCCATACAGAAGATCTTCATATTCTGCCTCGTTGTTTGTTGCTGGGAAATGGATTTGGAGGACGTATCGCATCTCATCCTTTTTGGGTGAGACTAGTACCACCCTGTTGGGGTTCGCAGCAGAAAACACAAATTTTTCTAACTAGCGTTCCCTTAACCCAAGATCTAGCTAGCCGTATTACCGTAACGGACAGTAGTGCGGAAATAACATACCTCGGGGTGTAGTCCGTTGCGCGGGAAACGTTCCCGCAAACGTGGTTGATGTAGCCGATCAAGTTTCACAGCCCCCTGGCTGTGTTGAGCACCCGGATGGGTGTAGTGCCACACGTGCAGCACCTCGTAGTACTCGCACACATACGAGACTCGATGACGACCTCCGTTCTCCGATCCAGCGGAGGGGGCGGAAGCAGACCTCCGGACGGAGCTTCGGCAGCACGACGGCCTCCGATTCTAGCAGAGAGGTCTCAATTCCACTACAGGCTCACACTAGGGAGCCCACCGTGGAAGAGACCAGAGAGGGGAGGAGACCGGAGAAAACCGATCTCAATTCGGAGTTATATTTATTTTCTCACGAATTTCTGTGTGTTAATTATGTGCACCCTGCCTGTCTTTATATAGGCTGGGGAAGGGAGTCAACCCACCTCCCTTAGCAATGTGGGACTAAAGTCCCCTTTGCTAGGGGGTGGCCGGCCAAGGGGGGAGAGGGGGCGCACCCCTCATGGGCCCTAGGGCCCATGGCGCCTCCCCCCCCCTTTTTCTTTTCTTTTTTCTTTTCCCTTTAATTCCTTAATGGGCCTTTTTCTCCACTAAGGCCCATAGCACATATTAATTAGAAATAAAATGATTTTAATTATTAATTCAATTAATTAATAACTAAAACATATTATTTCATCTCCCGGTGCTCCGGAAACTCTTCCGGCTCACTCCGAACTTGTTTCGGTTCAATACGGTACTCCTCCGATATTGTCTCCTTTATTCTCTGGTTGCTCCGATGGTTCCGAAAAGGTCTCCGATTTCATCGAGCCCTTAAGTGTGTTACCCTACGGTCCGAGAACACTCCAGTCATGACCGAGCAGAGGCAACAGTCAATGATCATCAGCGGGACCTGGATGCCCATAATGACCCCTGTGCATTCCGGATATCAACACCGATTGGACCTTACGCCGTATAGCATTCCCTTTGTCAGCGATACTGGATTGTTCCGAGATTCGATCAATGACATCCTATGTCCGGTTCAACCTCGTTCCGAACTAATCCTCATTCACTCGTTCCCGTGATATTCATCCCCGTGACCTAGTCACATGCTGCGCAGCTTTATGGATGGAATCTCACCGAGTGGGCCCTGAGTATCTATCCATTATATGGATTGACAAATCCCGCTCTTGTAAACAATACTCCTCAACGTATCTCCACGGAATACCTAAGATACAACCGTTATGACCCGCATATTTCAGTCAGGTGGTGGGATGTAAGTCAAAGCATCCGGGAAGACAGTGATTATGCACGTACTCACGGTCAAAGGAACGGTCTACCACGTTCTGTAATTACAACACTGAACCTTCATAAGATTTGATCATGCTGTAATGCTTACTTTGGGTAATGTTCATCACGTCACTTAACCAGTGAGGTGACCTCATAGTCAAGAGACTTAATTGTCCATGATCGCGAAACCACGACCATCATGTTGACCATGAACTAGTTATCAATGTAGAGGCTAACTAGGAACTCTGGGTGTTTCTATCCCACACCTACATCATTGTTTCACTGATGCAGTTCTAGCACGGTATGAAACTGGTTATGAACTTGCTTAGATATATTGGAATAATCATATATTATTTGCCTCTAGAGCATTTATCCAACAGTCTCCCACTTGCACTAGAGTTCTAATAATCTAGCCGCATTTTTCCGATCATAATCATCTTATCACATAAGTGTTCATTGATCATGCACGCTCATGGAAGAGGGTTCGTCAACGAACTGCACCAATTCAGATTCGTATGTTTCCTTTGCAACTGGCATAGGTCAAAAGCTCTTTTGACATACCACTCATTATCATATAATGGTTGGATATAAGTTTCGCGGGAGAGTGAAACTATTATTTCACAGCATCCTCCAATGATCTCTTGGTTCAGTCTTTAGAAGACTCATCCATAGTCATATATACTGGGAAATACACTCAGCCAGAAGTCCAATACTTCTAACGCTAAACTTTTATCCATACGTCTACTTTCTTAAGTAGTATTATGTTTGTAGTACCGTGAATTTTGCTCACATTCCTTTCATGTCTTTGGTGATGTCTCTAATTCCATATAGACCCATAATATGGCTTGCAATTGTAATCTTGCACTACATTCAAGTCTATTATCCTTTCTATATTTTAGAGAACAGTCCTCAGTATGCCTCTCATATACTGAATGCATGGACTTTATTCAGATTCTGTGTTTTACTCCTAAAGCACATCGGAATCTGTTCTTCTACCAAGAACTTTTGAGTCATTCTGTTGTTGGATTCACCACGCATGTTTATATGGTAGAATTATATGTCAAGAACATATAAGATCACATGTCCAGTACATGGTGCATCTCTATTCTTCCATCAAGACATTGCTTGTGATATTTGGATTTTATCCATTATATAATTTCTAGTCACAAGAACCTGTTTCTTGTCTAGAAGATTATTCCAACTTTCACTTCGTTTCATTATCCGTATCTTAATCTATTCATATAGATTTCAACGTGTAATGTGTTGGTATTTCATATAAAAGAAGATTCTTGCAATCTTGTATTTTATTTGCCTTATGCTCTATATATATATCATAATGCACATATGTATATAAGACGATTCTCTATATACACAATCAATGCATATCCATATATATACATATGAGATCATTCTTCACACATATCAATGCATATATGTTTGAGACAATGATCATGCTCCCACTCAAAATATATCCATCATATACTCATATATTTGTGGTTCAGCTTTCATCAAGTCATTTTATTGTTCACTATGTCTCACATAATGACGACGATGCTTCCAAAGCTCCCACTCAGAAAATGCCCTCTGCATTCCAAGTGTCTGGGAAGTCTTCAAAGCTCCCACTCAGTTTCATGAAACTGCAGGCCCACTCAATATTTTGGTCATCACAAAATCACTTGATCAAATCAAGGTTGAGGGTTCCTGTCTTGAGGTACTATAGTCCATCCTTTTAACGAAATAACCTTCGTCATGCCCATTGCAATTCTCTTTCAAATCCCAAATTTGACTGAGATGCAATTTCAGGCTATGGTCCATCGTAGTGTAAATGAAATATTTTATTGATTAAAGCATTCCTACGTTTCCGTAGTCAATCACCATTGAACTTTGGTCATAACCAAATAATGCCTTATGCCCATTACATTATTCTCAATAACTCTCCAGTTTGTCGAGAATATGAAATAACCGATTTATTTCACAGGACGTGAGCCATCCTACATGTAACTCAATATTATTTCATTTCTCCTCGTGTTCTAGGCTACCATCATTCCTTTGTGTCTTCAAGCAATATTATTCCCTATTGTTTTATTAAGAAGACTCATGATTATTGTTCTGTACAGAACGTATTCATGACAACCTTCTAAATTCAACAATGGCTTCAACTCATATACCAAGATCAATCATCTTTGGCATATCCTTCCTTATGCAGTGTCATTACAGCGGAACATGCTTCCGTTGCAATACTCTGATATTCTGAAGGCAAGGTCCAATACCCCGGTCAAAGTTTTCATTATCTCCCAATTGGATCCGTGTCGAGAGACTTTTCTCGTATTACCAATTAAGCAACACAAATTTTGCTATTCGGGGAGAATATGTAATTTCAATTGCTCGTAGTTTTATTACAAAGAAATTCTTTCTTTTTAAGAAACCTTATAACACCATCAGTTATGGAGCTATCATGTCTCGTTAGATTCAGGATGGTTTCCTATTCATGAAGTAGGTGTTTTAACTTAGTGAATTTAAACAACTTATTCGACAATAACTATAGTGCTAGGGGAAAGAGCGTTTAGACCATACTATGGTTTAGTATGACTACGAATGGTTTAAGTAGTCCAGTACTTTCAACTTCCATCGTAGTTTGTGGTACAACTTCCACAAGTCTCCCATTATGTCAATATCAATACTTTTCACTCCGGATCGTAGCGTAGTGATGTGTATCCTTGTATTCTCACTTCTCACTGTGATTCCTTAATCTCAGTTTTATGATCTCAATTGAATACAACTTTCAATTAATCATATGAAGTCTTTAATGATAACTCACATGCCCATTCTACATCATTTATGTATAATGATTGGCACACGTTCTACTTGCTAGAACCTTGTCATGATTATATTTATTGCAGAGGTTCATAGATCGTGTATCTAATCCATCTCATGCAATCAAGTTATGATTTTCATTCGATAATGAACTCACAAGTTAATAGATCATACATTTAATGAATTCATTGGTTATGAAGTCACCTCATGCAATCAGATCTTTGACTTGTTATAATCAAGACAACTTTATCATTAAACATTGAATATTTCTTGACAATAATAGTAGTATTATAAATGCTTTCTATCATATCATAAATCAAGACGTAATCAAAGTATAAGCACACTTTTATTCATAGAGATGGAACAACTGACTTGTCTCATTACATGAATAACTTTGTCTCGCGAGATGCAAGACACATAACTAAGTGTTCATACTATAATGATTACATAAGATTTATCTAATACTCTAAGTATCTCCTATGATAGATGTCTCGGTGGAATCCATGCTGGCCATCAACTGACTTGATGTCCATCAATCCTTGATTTCACCTCTTCCCTTCCATGCAACAGCAGGTCCTGTTTTCATAAAACAGAATAAGTATCAAATACTCATTTACTGCACTTGTTGTATAAGGGAGTAAACATTTATAAAGTATATCAAGTATATACCTTCTCCATCGACAACTTCTCCTTCAATGGGTTCGACCTCCAGGTACTGAAGTCTATCCATGAAGTCAGAGAACTCGAGGCTTTCACCTCTGCCGACATAGCCATGGACATGGTCTGTATAGCTCGGTGGAAGCGAGTGTAACACCGTGTATATCGCAGACTCATGTGTGGTATCATAGTCAAAGTCATCTACGAGGCTCAGATGTATCTCATGCATCTTGGCCAAATGTGCCTTCAGGCAAGAGCCTTCTTCCAGCTTTGTAGAGAGAAACTCACTTTCTAACTCAAATCTGGCAACTCTAAACTGATGCAAGTTTGATGATTTCAGCTCATCGATCATATCGTATGTATCCAAATCAGCATACTCCTCACGCAAATGTTGCGGAATGCTGGTTTCTATGATACCCTTGGCTATGGCATATGTCCTACGACGATAATGATAATCAATCGCCGCTTGTGCATCCATGTCGTTTTCTGGAGGGTTTCCCACATGCCTTTTAGTTAAGAATGAAAGGTTGATTCTTTTGAGCACGGCTCTAAGGCGTAAGTACCAACTAATGAAGTTTGACCCATTTTCTTTAAGTCTTTCACCATGTAAGAAGGAAACCATTTCAAGGTACTGGGTATTATCCATTTTCTACAAACATAATTGCAAGGAACACAATTAAGACTAGTTCACAACAAATGAGTTCATATAATCATATGAGCTCGCACTAAAACATTTCATCCCTAGGAAGTTTTAGTGATTACATGATCCAGATTCACTGCCCGACCTCGAATATCACACGGCCGACGGGTCAGTTTCAAAGGTAGACAACAACTTGTGCGATCACATTATCTTATATATACTGTGACTCATGCTCAATCTTTCGATCTCTAGTATTCTGAGGCCATATCTGCATATGCTAGGCTCGCCAAATTAACCTCCATGTTATATGCTGCTCAGCAAGGCCATATTTACATATGCCAGGCTTGCCGAACCCAACCTCATGCGAACTCCATTGAATATGTAGGAAAACTCCGGTATGTACGGAGCATCAGGCCATATGGGAGAACCTTCCAGGTGGTGCACACTTCGGTAGAATACTTGTGTTTGGCTTTGTTAAGGGATCATCTTATCACATGCTACCGTCGTGTATCCTATACTAGCAAGTTTTAAGATGTCTGGGCTATGGCAACACTAAGTCTACAGTGTCTCCATTTTAGTTTGTTTTATGATGACGATTACTACTTATTAGTAACACATAGCAAAAGCTATCACTACATCACAAACAAACAAACGATAGCCCCCACTTTGCAATACAAGGTTTAGACGATCTAGTTGTAAATTGCAAGTTTTACGTGGCTGCTAGGGCTTTCATAGTTAAACAGGTTTTAACCTACGAGTCAACCACAACGTCAACCATACAATTGTCTCTATTACACCCCGCACGGGGCCCTCCGTTGCAAATGCCACATCCGCTAAAGTAGAGAGACAGACACCCCCTAGCCACTTTATACGGTACAAGCCGCATGTCAAGCGTGGAACCAGTCTCGCGTAAGAGTACGCGTAAAGTCGGTCGGGGGCCGCTTCATCAAACAATGCCGCAGATGTGAACAAGTACACGTGGGAGGGTAACAATCATACAATCAACGCCCACATCCCCGATGTGTTCTATCCGTACAGTAATACTAAGCATAGACCTAGCTCATGATACCACTGTTGGGGTTCGCAGCAGAAAACACAAATTTTTCTAACTAGCGTTCCCTTAACCCAAGATCTAGCTAGCCGTATTACCGTAACGGACAGTAGTGCGGAAATAACATACCTCAGGGTGTAGTCCGTTGCGCGGGAAACGTTCCCGCAAACGTGGTTGATGTAGCCGATCAAGTTTCACAGCCCCCTGGCTGTGTTGAGCACCCGGATGGGTGTAGTGCCACACGTGCAGCACCTCGTAGTACTCGCACACATACGAGACTCGATGACGACCTCCGTTCTCCGATCCAGCGGAGGGGGCGGAAGCAGACCTCCGGACGGAGCTTCGGCAGCACGACGGCCTCCGATTCTAGCAGAGAGGTCTCAATTCCACTACAGGCTCACACTAGGGAGCCCACCGTGGAAGAGACCAGAGAGGGGAGGAGACCGGAGAAAACCGATCTCAATTCGGAGTTATATTTATTTTCTCACGAATTTCTGTGTGTTAATTATGTGCACCCTGCCTGTCTTTATATAGGCTGGGGAAGGGAGTCAACCCACCTCCCTTAGCAATGTGGGACTAAAGTCCCCTTTGCTAAGGGGTGGCCGGCCAAGGGGGGAGAGGGGGCGCACCCCTCATGGGCCCTAGGGCCCATGGCGCCTCCCCCCCTTTTTCTTTTCTTTTTTCTTTTCCCTTTAATTCCTTAATGGGCCTTTTTCTCCACTAAGGCCCATAGCACATATTAATTAGAAATAAAATGATTTTAATTATTAATTCAATTAATTAATAACTAAAACATATTATTTCATCTCCCGGTGCTCCGGAAACTCTTCCGGCTCACTCCGAACTTGTTTCGGTTCAATATGGTACTCCTCCGATATTGTCTCCTTTATTCTCTGGTTGCTCCGATGGTTCCGAAAAGGTCTCCGATTTCATCGAGCCCTTAAGTGTGTTACCCTACGGTCCGAGAACACTCCAGTCATGACCGAGCAGAGGCAACAGTCAATGATCATCAGCGGGACCTGGATGCCCATAATGACCCCTGTGCATTCCGGATATCAACACCGATTGGACCTTACGCCGTATAGCATTCCCTTTGTCAGCGATACTGGATTGTTCCGAGATTCGATCAATGACATCCTATGTCTGGTTCAACCTCGTTCCGAACTAATCCTCATTCACTCGTTCCCGTGATATTCATCCCCGTGACCTAGTCACATGCTGCGCAGCTTTATGGATGGAATCTCACCGAGTGGGCCCTGAGTATCTATCCATTATATGGATTGACAAATCCCGCTCTTGTAAACAATACTCCTCAACGTATCTCCACGGAATACCTAAGATACAACCGTTATGACCCGCATATTTCAGTCAGGTGGTGGGATGTAAGTCAAAGCATCCGGGAAGACAATGATTATGCACGTACTCACGGTCAAAGGAACGGTCTACCACGTTCTGTAATTACAACACTGAACCTTCATAAGATTTGATCATGCTGTAATGCTTACTTTGGGTAATGTTCATCACGTCACTTAACCAGTGAGGTGACCTCATAGTCAAGAGACTTAATTGTCCATGATCGCGAAACCACGACCATCATGTTGACCATGAACTAGTTATCAATGTAGAGGCTAACTAGGAACTCTGGGTGTTTCTATACCACACCTGCATCATTGTTTCACTGATGCAGTTCTAGCACGGTATGAAACTGGTTATGAACTTGCTTAGATATATTGGAATAATCATATATTATTTGCCTCTAGAGCATATATCCAACACACCCCAACCCCTGCGCCATGTAGCATCTTGGAGCCATCAAAGAACATTGTCCAATGTTCTGGTGTTGGCTGTGGGGGGTGTTGGACTTCAACCCACTCGGCTAGGAAGTCCACCAGTGCCTGTGACTTGATTGCTTTCTTAGCTTGGTAATTGAGGTCAAAGGGGAGTAGGGCCAAACTCCATTTTGCTATTCTGCCTGTTGAATATCTGTTGTTCATAATTTCTGCCAGGGGGGCTTCAGAGACCACTGTGATGGGATGATCCTGGAAGTAATGTGCGAGCTTCTGAGACGCCAGGTGAATCCCCATTGCTATCTTCTGGTAGTGGGGGTATCTTTGCTTGGATGGTGTGAGGACTTCGGAGATGTAATACACCGGTCTTTGCACCTTCTGTCCTTTTCCTTCTTCTTCTCTCTCTACCACTATGGCTATGCTGACAACTCGGCTTGTGGCAGCGATATATAGCAAGAGCGGCTCTTTTTCCTGGGGTGCTGCCAGGACTGGCCGAGTTGACAATTGCTTCTTGAGTTCTTCAAAAGCTATTTGAGCCTCTTCCGTCCAGGCGAAAATCGGCGATTTTTTCATCAGTTGGTAGAGAGGTATGGCTTTCTCTCCCAATCTGGAAATAAACCGACTGAGTGCTGCGAGGCAGCCTGTTAACTTTTGGAAGTCTCGGAGCTGCTTGGGAGGTCTCATGTTCTGAATTGCCGCGATTTTTTCCGGGTTGGCTTCTATCCCTCGCTCGGAGACCATGAATCCGAGTAGCTTGCCTGCTGGCACGCCGAAAACGCACTTTTCAGGATTAAGCCTGATGCTGTAGGCTCGGAGGCTCTGGAAGGTTTCTGCTAGGTCTGCTAGCAAACTACTCCCTTTAGCCGATTTGATTACGATGTCGTCCACGTAGACTTCCACGTTCCTGCCGATCTTCCAGATCAGACAATTCTGCATCATGCGCTGGTACGTGGCACCTGCATTCCTTAGTCCGAATGGCATCGTGATGTAACAAAAACATCCGAATGGGGTTATAAACGCCGTTTTGAGTTCGTCTCGTTCATATAGTCGGATTTGGTGGTAACCCGAGTATGCATCGAGGAAACACAATCTGGTCAATACGAGGAAGAGGGAAATGGTCTTTGGGACAAACTTTATTGATATGGCGAAAATCGACACAAGTTCTCCAAGATTTATCCTTCTTTGGAACCATTACAGGATTTGCTAACCACTCGGAGTGGAAGATTTCCCTAATGAATCCGGCTGCTAATAGTCTAGCTATTTCCTGCCCGATGGCCTTCCTTTTCTCAGAGGAAAACCGTCGGAGGGACTCTTTTACCGGTCTTGCCTTCGGATCTACATGCAACTTGTGCTCGGCCAACTCCCTTGGGACTCCAGGCATGTCGGAGGGCTTCCACGCGAAAATGTCCCAATTCTCACGGAGGAAGTTGACGAGCTCGAGTTCCTATTGGGGATCCAGATTGGTAGCGATGTTGGTGTACTTGCCTTCATCTATTGGGTGTATCTGCACCCTCTTGGTTTCTCCGGCCGACTCGAATGACGATGTCTTCTTTGGCTGCAGCAACTCGGACGAGTCGACGACCTTCTTGTATTCGGCCAATTCGACCTCGGCCATCTGCTGATCAGCTATTAGGGAGCCTTTCTGCAGCAGGTCTTCAGCTTGCATGTAGTCTCCTGAGACAGTGATCACGCCGTGAGGACCGGGCATCTTGAGATTCAGGTAGACGTAACAGGGGATGGCCATAAATTTTGCGTAGGCCGGCCTTCCGAGTAAAGCGTGATACGCACTCGGGAAGTCCACTACTTCAAAGGTGATCCTTTCTTTCCGGAAGTTACTCGGAGTACCGAAGACCACATCGAGGGAGATCATTCCGAGTGAGTACGCTTTTTTCCCCGGGATTATCCCATGAAATTCCAGGTAACTTTTGCGGAGCTTGGACATCGGGATGTTCATGATCTTCAGAGTGCTTGCATACAGGATGTTAATTCCGCTGCCACCGTCCATCAAGACATTCCTTATCCTGAAGTTACCATTTTCCGTTTCTAGCAAAGGGTCCACAATCAGGGCGTGTCTTCCCGGGTGAGGAATGTGAGGAGGGTGGTCCGACTGATCAAAAGTGATGGGGACGTCGGCCCACTTCATGTAACTCGGAACTGCCGGAGCCGCCGAGTTGACTTCTCTGAACCTTATTTTTTCACCCTCTTCGATTCTCGTCCTGCGAAGATGACCAATACTCCGTCCTCCCGCGGGAAACCTTTGCTGTCCAGTTCTGGGCTGGGTGCTTTCTTCTTCCCGGTCTCCTTGTCTTGCTGGGGGCCTGTTCTTGCATTATGGGTTGCTCTCTTGATCAGCGGCACTGCCGAGCTGTATGCTTTGGGATAACCACCTTTCCCTCGGCATCTCGGGTGGTGTGGAGAGGACAGGGCTGATCCAGAACTTCATCGTCTTTGGACGATTTTTTCTGCCTCGGTTGCCACTCCTTTCGTGCTTGCCCCTTGCCATGAAGGCCCGAAGCATTTGCTGCCGCCACCAACTCTGCGTCTGTTGGGGTGTCCTCCGCCTTTCTCTTGTTGTTTGCGATATTCTGCTTCGGGTTCGGTGCCGAGCTGCCACCTCCTCTATGCTGCTGATTCTTCTGCCGGATTTCTTCCTCGCCATTGGCGTACTTGTTTGCTATCTCCATCATCTTCCCGAGTGAGGTGATGTGCGGTGACCTTGCCAGCTTGAGACTTAATTCCTTCTACTTGACCCCCTGCTTAAAAGCGTGAATGGCCTGGAACTCGGAGACTCCTTCGACCGAGTTGTGGAGTGTGATCCACCTCTGGATGTAATCCCGAGTTGTCTCGGTGTTGCCCTGGACGCACAGTTGCAGCTCGGTCAGGCCTCCGGGCCTCTTGTAGGTCCCCTCAAAATTCTTGATGAATACTCTTTCGAGGTCTTCCCAAACCATGCTACTTGGGGGTAACTGATTCAGCCACGCCCGAGCCGAGCCCTCTAACATCAACGGCAGGTGCATCATGGCTATCTCGTCACCGCCCCCTCCGATCTGCACGGCTATTCTGTAATCATCCAGCCATGTTTGGGGTTTAGCATCACCTCGGTATTTTTCCACCCCCTGGGCTATCCTGAAGTGTGGCGGGATGGGGGTAGACCGAATCCTTTCGCTGAAGCAGACCGGTCCTGTGGCCATTGAGGGCCGAGCCTGATCCTGACGATGAGTTCTGGCGCGGTCGACTCGGGTCTGAACAAGATGGCTTCGATCGTCGTCTTCAATGTCGAAATAACGGTCGTCTCGGTGCCGCGGGAACTCCTCCCTCCGAGGTGCGGGCCGACCGATCCCACGGGCTTCTGTTCTTCTGAGGTCTTCATGCCGATATTGCTCTTGGCGATGATCTCCTCGAGGTTCATGTTCGCGCCGAGGCGAACTGTTTCTGTTCCTCCGTGCTTCCCCATAGGGCGTGTGTACTGACAGTGATGTCCTTGCAGGGGGAACTTGGGAATGGATTCGCTGCTGTGATTGGCTGACAGCAGCGTTTTGATCGACTGCGTCTTGCAAGAGGAACGCCAGGTGCTGAATTTGTTCCGCTGCCGATCCACTGGGCTGCATAGAGTTTGCGATCTGAGTTGCCGCTATGAGATTTTCGATTGGGGTGCCCATAGCTCGGAAAGGTTCTCGACCTGGGCCCCGCGATTGAAGACTGGTTTGGTTTTGTCTGAGCCGAGCTACTTCCCGAGCTTGGCGCTCGAGAGTGTTTTCCAGCTCGGCCAGACGCTCCCGCTCAGCCAAATTGGTTAGCCTGGCTGCCTCCAGGCCTCGCCCTTCTGGAGTGCTCGTGTCAATTGGGGTATTAAGCAGTCGCTCGGCCCCTTCTGCATCCTCCCGCTCCTCCCGGGTAGGTAGACGAGGTTGTCGACTTGAATCTCCGAGCTCCAACCTTCGGAAGGCTGAAACACGTCGGGTCGGCTCCCGAGTGCCGGCCTTGGATGGACTGTTCGGCTCATCTCGGGCGTTAGTGTCCCGAGCTGGAGATGGTTGGGAGGGCGGAGTCTCGGCCATACATACTTCCGCAACCGCGGCAGGAGTGCCGCTGCTGTCTTCTTGCTCGGCGCCTGACTCGGGGTCAGGCGCTGCCATGCCTTCTTCCTCAACCAAGTCGAACAGAGGCAAGAGAGAAGCCGTGGAGCCTTCTCTTGCGATCAGTTCGCCCAAGGCCTTGTGGGCTAACTCCACCGAGTCAATGACTGCCACCTGCTGGACCTTGACCGAATTTCCACGATGGTGAGCGCGCGGACGGCCCGAGCGCTTCTTCTTGTGGCGAACAGATAATAGCGCGGGCGCTTGACAATGAGCCGACAGCTGGAGGCGCAGGGCCCCCGATTCGTCAGCTCGAAAGTGAACGCTGCCCCTTGAGGGCAGCAATTGTGCCTGGAGCGGGGAATCCGCTAGCCAAGCCGAATCGTCAGCCATGAAAGCTAACGATCCAAAACAGAAAACCTCTCCGACGATGAGCTCAGAGCCGCGAGTCGACGAAAAGGGTGAGGGAAATGCCATCTCTACGATTGCTGATCAACTCAGCCCCACGGTGGGCGCCAACTGTCGTGGATATAAACCTGACAATGAGTATAGGGGTATGAAAGGAGCTAAATGAATCTACACGTAGACTGGGTTGACGCAGGAGGATTATACAGGTTAGGCCTCTCCGTAGAGATAAAAACCTTAGTCTTGTCCCAGGCTTACTGGGGTGTTCTTTCTTCAGAAAACTGAGAGGAGTCGAGAGTGTGCGCGTGCCCATGCCGAAGGGGAGGGGGTGGCTTATATAGAGTGCGCCCCTGCCTCCTTAATACCTTGGCTTAAATGCCTTAATTACAGGATTAAATACGTACTTAAATACAAAACGGTCTGCCCATTACTACTAATAAAAGAGGGGGAAACGCCTGCAGCATTAAATGCCTCCCGTCCGTTGCGTTTCCCATCTTCCGAGTAGGGGGGCCTCGCCGACTACTTCCGAGTATCGGTCTACTCGGATCTTGCTGCGCTTCCGAGTAGTTGCATACTTGGAAGCGACTCCTGGTCTCCGAGTAACATGTTACTCGGAGATTGCCAATGCTTTGCTTAATGTGCTTTGGGGAAACCCAGGGCTTAAGGATACCCCTGGGTTTCCCTCGCTTAGGGGTATGCCTTTAGTATTACCACGACAATGAGCGTACTAGAAATTTGGCAAACCATCTAAACAAGGAGTTCTTTTAGCGAAAGGAAAAAATGTCACTGAAAGTTGGTATGGTCTTTGTGGTAACAAATTAC
This sequence comes from Bromus sterilis, assembly GCA_950022295.1. Classification (NCBI taxonomy): domain Eukaryota; kingdom Viridiplantae; phylum Streptophyta; class Magnoliopsida; order Poales; family Poaceae; genus Bromus; species Bromus sterilis. The sequence goes on along the minus strand of OX465595.1, from coordinate 443,851,483 downwards.
AAAGAATGCCTTATTCGAAGTGACAAGCACACACATTTTTTTTATTTGCACGGAAACACAATACACATGTTTAACAAAATTAATATGGGCCAAGATTATTCAAGCCAACCACACACCTACATATTGGTACTACATAGTACATACATAAAATGCTAAACCAAGAAGTACATATTTAGGTTTTAGCTAGGGGGTGTATGATTTCAATGGAATGAACTAAAATGTGTGGAGAACCAAAAGTTTAGTAAGGCTTTTTAGTTTTTTACAGTCCCGGATCTAGCCAATATTGCCAAGAAAAGTAGTGAGCAATGGGGCATGGGCCAACCCAATTTTTTTAGCAAACCACGCAAACAAGGTAAAATTCTTTGTAGGATACTGAAAATTTGGTATGGTCTATTGTGGTCACAAATCACCAAACACAGCCTTTGTTTGAAGAGACAAGCAAGCATATGTTTAACCGATTTCCATTTCTATTTTCCATAACAAAAATTTGACGCATGGAAAAGACGGTTTAGGAAAAGTGACATGAATGGAATCAACAAAAATAATCACTTGTGCACACATAGTTGAATAGACTAGATGTTGACATGCTAGAAAGCCGAGCATGGGAGCATAGTAGTCAAGTTTAGGAGCCTTTGTTGCGAGTGACAGACTAACCATCTTCTAATTAATCTCCCACGAAAGATGGTGTGTATGTGTCTAAAATCCTTAATCAGGTCGAACAAAACGTACCAAATAAGCTTAAATTTCCTATGAGTCATCACAAGTTAATTTTCATACGACCTTAAGAATTAATTAGGGGAATTGCTTCATTCGTATATATCATATCATCTAGCGAGCTTGGGCTCTTCATTTTATAGCTAGTGAGGTAGCCAAAAATTTAGTGTGCATGGTCTCGCAAAATTACCAAGAAAAATAAACTAATGGGCACTAGGCAATTAGCAGACCAAAAAATTGACTAACCATCCTCCAAACAAGTAGAAATCTTTTTTATGTGACCAAAATAATTAGTATGGTCTATTATGGCACAAATTACCAAGCATAACCTTGTTTGAAGCGACAAGCACACATATGTTTAACTAGACTCCTGGTTCTATTTTTCACCCCAAAAAAAGAAAATGGCAAAGGGGGCTTAGGAAAAATGACATGAATGGAATCAACAAAATTGATCACCCGTATACGCACGTATACCTGAACAGACGACAAGTTGACATGCTAGAAAAGCAAAGCATGAGAGCAAAGTGATCGAGTTTTAGAGCTTTTGTTGCGATCGATCGAGTGCAACACACCAACCATTTCTTTTCTGATTAGTCTTCCATGAAAGATGGAATGCGTGCGTCTAAAATCCTTAATCAGGTCGAAGAAAACGTACCAAATTAAGGTTAGTTTTCTTATTACTCAACACAAGAGAATTGTAAGAGGATGCTAGCAATAAATTAGGGAATTGGCTGATAGTTACATCTCATCTCATCTAGCTATGTTGGACCCTCCATTTTTGAGCTAGTGAGGCAGGCACGTACGTAGATATAGAGTCCTAGATAGGTTGTACACCTCGGTGTTGCATTATGATGCACACAGTGACATGGATTTGACGCTCTAACAATGACAATCACGTCGTGTTAGTTGCCTTGATCTTGATCTTTTTTTGAGGGGAGTGGGGCTTTGCTATACCCCTAAAAAAGAAGTTTGTGATCTCTCGTGGGTGCCACTCTCCTTGTAGCGTTGAGATTTTGTGGATTGCTAGGGAGCAGATTCCTCCACACACACATTCATGACTAGACATGAGGGTACGCAGCAAAGCTGCGGTTGCATCTGAGATGGATGCGATCGATGGAAAGGTACGGAGTAATGCGCAAGTTGCAAAATGCAACCACCCAGCTAGTGTTAATTAGTAGCCATAATTAAGTAAGAGGCAATTACACTAGAAGTGCTAGAACTTGGGAAGAATTCTCAGTTTGGTGCTGAAACTTGCGGTGTACGTATTAGTAGTGCATCAACTTGGCTTTGGCGTGCAAATACGGTGCTAATCTCATTTGTCTACGGATCAAGCACTGATTTGACTTGTCAACGTGTCCTATGACCCACTGTCAGTGAGTGTAGAATGTAGAAAAATTGTATGGCATCCAAATTTTGCAAAAAAGACCCCGAATTATCTTTTCTTCTAAAAGAGCCCCTAACCTGCTCCTCGGCATTGAAAATATAATACAACGTCGATGGGGTTCGAGCGACGTTCTGGTATAAAACATAAAGACCGAACCAATTGAACCGAGTACACTTCGTGATCATTCCCTTATCTAAATTTTAATATACTTTATTTGTATGTTGGTTGAGGTAGTACCGGCCCAATTTTCATTGTTTTTTATATCTACAAAATATAATAAACTAATATATATATATATATATATATTAAATAGAATGTATTTTTATTTAAAACAAAAAATATTTAAATTAGCTCTCATTTTTAAAATAAATGAATATGTTTGTAATAGAGCATGATTTTAGAAAACACGATTAATTATAAGCTCTTGTAAATATATTTTTATATACATAAAATATTATTTATATAAAATTCTTGTAGAAAAGTTTGCTTTAAGAGAAAGTTATCTTATTTTCCAAAGATATATATTATAAAGAAAATCAAATACTTAATGTTTGTCTTAAATAATGAGAGCTAATTTACATAATGTTTGTTTACATAATGAGAGTTAATTTACATAATGTTTGTTTACATGTATTTAGAAAATGAGAGCTAATTTACATAATGTTGTTTTAAGTAAAAGAGACATGTTATTTAAATTATATATTATTTTATTATATTTATATTACATTTATATCATTTATAACACATAATTATAATTTAAATATATGAATAAAAAGCTGTGTAAATTGGGTTGTTTCTACCGCAGCCCATGTACGGATCAAAGTATATTCAGTATTAGATTACGTCAATGATATGAAAATTTACTTAGTTCAATTGGTTTGGTCCTGATGTTTTATACTAGCCCTTCATTATTTTTTCAATACTAAGGAGCGGGTCGGGCACTTTTTTGAAAGAAAAAATAATTCAGGGTGTTTTCTCCAAAATTTGGATGGCACACGTTTTTTTTACGCTCTACACTCGCTGACAATGGGCCATAGAACATGTTGGCAAGTCAAATCAGTGCTTGATCCGTAAAAAAAGAGATTAGTACCGTATTTGCACGCCAAATCTAAGTTGATGCACTACTAATCCGTACACCACAAGTTTTAGCACCAAACTGAGAATCTTTGCCAAGTTATAGCACTTTCAGTGTAATTGCCTCATTAAGTAATGAATTAACAACTTGTCTAGCACTAGCACTACTAGCTATAGCTAAGTGTGAAGTAGGCGCGCGTGCATGCGTAGGTGCAGTAGTACTGTAGGAGTGATGGTGTGCATGGGGCGTGCGTGTACGTAGTACGTGCCATGATGCACGCCCATTGCCAAATCGTGATAAGATAAGAACCCGAACCCCCCCTTCAAAATTAAGCATACATGATAATCACTGCCCGCCTCCACTAAGTGCATCGTGTAATAATATACAGTAACTAAGTAGTCCGATGTCGGGTGTCCACTGGTACAGGTACTGCTAGATGCAGAAACGCACACTAGTAGAAAAATGCCCATTTGTCCCGGTTCCAGAAAGCCTTCTGTCCCGGTTCTGGAACCGGGACTAAAGGGTCATTACTAAATCCCATGACCTTTAATCCCGGTTCGTTTACGAACCGGGACAGATGGGCCTCCACGTGGAAGCCGGCTGGAGCGGGGGGCTGGAGGACCTTTAGTCCCGGTTCATGTTAAAAACCGGTACTAAAGGAATATTTTTCGAAATTTGTTCTTTTTTGAAAAAAAAAATTGGATTTTTTTCATTTTCGAATCTTTAAATTATTTGACAATTTAATCTCTAATCACCCCTCCTCGCTACTTCACAATTTAATCTTTAATCTCTAATCAACACTCATTCCAAATCATCTAACTTCCCGGCCGGTCACCCATCCTCTCACTACTCCAGCCCGAGCACGGGTTCTATCTCCCCTAGTTTCCAAGTCTGCACTTGTTGTTTTCCTGACAATAGTAAGATATCAATCATTATAACCCTTAGGTCTTGATATCACATGATTTAATTTTTTGAATTCCAAACAATTATTAAAAAACAATCACGATTAACAAACAACAATGATGTCACGATTAACAAAAAAACAATCACGATTAACAAACCAAAAATATATATATAATTCATAATATTTATTACAGAAGATCGAAGCTAGAAGCGTCTAATCTAACGACTAGAGCTAAACTACTCGATCTTCTGCTTCTTGGCGGAGGTCCTGGCACCCTCATCGTCGTCGCTGGGCGCCGCCCGCTTGGTGGCCTCCTCCGACGCGACTTTCGCCTCGACGCGCGCCGTCATGTCGGCCCTCTTCTTCTCCTTCTTCTTGGCCCTCGCCTTGGCCAGGTTCGCGCGGGACTTCTCCGCACGATCGGCACGGCGAAGTTCCTGCGCCTCCAGCCGTTCCAGCGCCGCCAGCCGTTCCAGCGGGTCGGCGGCGGGCGGAGGGCTGTCGTCGGCGGGCGGCGGACTGTCGTCGTCGGCGGGGGGCGGGCTGTCGTCGGCGGCGCACGATCGTCGCCCGCGCTGTCGAGGCCGCCGCTTCGGAGGCGGGTCCCAAAACTTGCGCCTTTCGGAATTGTCCTCGTCCGACGGGGTGTCGGAGTCGGACGGCCATCGTAGCGGCGACCCCGACATGGCGGCGAGAAGCTCGTCAGGCGCGAGAGGGATGAGAAGGGAAGATGAGATGAGATGAGTCGGACGTGCTCCCGGCCTTCGTCTACTTATAGGCGCCTGAGAAGCTCGTCGGACGCGCGCCCGACGATCTTCCCATGCGCGTGCGGCTTCCCAACGCGCGCCACACGCGCATGGGAAAGCTCGTCGGGCACGCGCGGAAGACGAAGCGCCGTCATTGGTCCCGGTTCGTAGCTGGAACCGGGACTCCCGGTTCCAGCTACGAACCGGGACCAATGGTTGAAGGTCCCGGTTCGTAGCTGGAACCGAGACTAATGGCCTTGAATGTAACAGTCGGGCTTGAAATTAAGTTTGATTGTGATAATGTGATGTCACCGTCACCTATCTCTTTGTTGTTTGTTTGGTTTTTTTTTTTATCAAAACCCAAATGAAACAAACCAGTCCTCGTTACTTGATGTGGGTATTAGTGGGCCTTGTTTTAATTGACTTTTTTTGCATAAAATAAAACACACAAAACAACAAACGGGAAGAAAATTGGCAAAATAAATATATATGTGTTCATTATCACAACCAAATGGTACATTATCACAACAATATTAGTACTAGTACTTCTATGGCCAGTTTGATTGGAAAACAAAAACAAAAAAGTATAGCAATTTCATTATAGGACGTCAACGAAAGAATACTTCATATCCTGTACTCTGTCATGGTGAATTTCAGACGGAGCACGCTTGGTTGGCAAATCTCGCAAGTCTACCGACCAGGCGGGAACCGTCTGTAATACCCGTACGGGATTTTCATCCCATACGGGTGTACAGACGGTCCCCGCCTCGTGGGCACATCTGAAAAATCTGCCAACCAAACGAGCTGCGTCCGAAATTTCCCCGGACAGAGTACAGGATACAGATGAATTTCTCCGTGTACGGCCTTTAGTGAACTTGTTATGCTACGATAAGTCCACGCGGACCTGTGCTTATAAACAGATCTAACTCCACTTTGGTTAGCGAGGTGGTACTAATTTCCAGCCTTTCGTTCCGGGTTGTGGCTGGAACCAGTACTAATGGCCAGCATTTCGTCCCGGGTTAAGCCACAAACCGGGACTAGTGGTTGTGGGCCAGGAGCGAGGCCCATTGGTCCCGGTTCTTGTCTAGAATCGGGACATATGCCCGCAGACGAACCGGGAGCAATGCTCCACGAGGCCCGGCCGGCCCCCGGGCGCACGAACCGGGACGTATGACCCATGGGTTCCGGTTCGTGGCAGAACCGGGACAAATCGGCTGGAGAGGCCCGAACCAAAGCCCTGTTTTCTACCAGTGGCAGCCAAGGTACTGGTAGTGTGATGATCTCCGGGGTGAGTTGAACAGAATCTGTAGGAAATAAGCCAGCAGTGATCGTTCAGTAAGGAGGATGGGTCGTGGAGGTGCATGTCAGCACGTGCACGCATGATCGATCACCCACCCCATGCATATAGACTGATGAGAATAGAAGGCACGCGCAGCGCCATAGGATACCTTCAGCTTCAGGGCCAGGGGGGGCTGGGCAGCACGACGCGGGCGTGTTTTGGCACGGCCGGCCGATAGATCGTGGTGCGATGCGAGAGAGATCGAGATCCAGAGGGGGCCAGTAGAGCACGCGCCAGGAAGTGAGGCGCATGCCCCGGCGGCGACGATGCGTCCGGATCCTAGATCCTTCGTACGTTCGCACTTCGTCACCGGCACTGGCGAGTTAATTGTAAAAGAGTACCACAAATGAAGTCGTATTCATCATTTGATGCTGTTTTATAATTTTTTTTGCAAATACGTACCAAAATACAGGTAGGTTGTTGCAAAATCTTGTATTTATACGTATTGGGTTATATCTAGCCCACCAGTCAGTCTCTAAATGAAATTGGACCCACGAGTCGGTCTTTGAAAAATAAACCGTCCGAACCGAGGGCTGCCAAGGCGAGCGCGCGCGGGACGGGGCTGCCGGGGGCGCGAGGTGCCGCTTGGAGGCAGGGCGGGGACGTGGCCCACGAAGGGTGAGCACGGACACAGGTCCAGGGCGAGACAGAGGAGGCATCGGTTAAAGACCCGTTTTTCTTATATTGTACCGGTCCGGGGTGGTTTTTTCTGTAAGAGGCTAACTGGTGGGCCAGATCTGTCAAATACAACTCAATACGTATAAATACAAGTTTTTGCAATAGCCTGCCTGTATCTTGATACGTATTTACAAAAAATTGTAAAATGGCGCCAAATGATGAATACGGCCCTAATTGTGATACGGCCCCTTCTGACTGGTTGTCCAGCGAATGCTTTTGTTTGAATAAAGCTTTTAATTTATCCCGTAACAAAAAATACGGCCTCAATTGTGATACTCTTTTACAATTAACTCGGCACTGGCAGGGCCCCGGATGACCTAGGCAGGCAACTGCTCCGCCTCCGCGCACGACCGATCACGATCCCACTACTACTCAAGTTGCTGGGGTCGCCGTACCAAATCTACCCAACCAGACCACCTGCACGAACGTACTACGTCTACGCATGCATGCACAGATATATCCAAGTGGATTCCATCGAAATCGAATCCCCGCACAGCAACCAAACCCACAACCACTTGCTCATATGACTCATGAGCGATGCATGAGATCGATGGCCCCACAAATGCATGCATGCATGAGCAGGAGATCGAGACCTGTACCGATCGAGCGCTTATCTCGGTTAACCGAGACTCCAACGTGCCCCAAGTTTAGTCATATCCCCATGAAAATTGTGGAGCTTTGCTAGATGTACGGATTAGTTACAGAAATTTTACGCACGCACGGCCGACCAAGCCACCAATTGAATTCAGGAAGGGTGTACGCAACAATGCTACATCGACGGAAATTTCATAAGGTGGTTTGACATGGCAAATCGTGGTTGGATAAAAGGTGCGGAGGGGCCCAACCCAGCTGAAATTCAGGGAGAGATTTATGTGTGTGTGACGAGAATTACTGAAGATCCCGTAAAATACCTATAGCTAGTCCGTATGTTTAGCATTATTGGTGAATAATTAGGAAGAGGTAGTTAAATCAACCAATTAACATTTGATAGGTCATCCTGTACATAGAATCCATAATAAGCATCATGTACTTCAGTATTTTTGAAAATTGTGTTGCCTCCGTGTACCTAGATATAGGTAGTTGGACTTCGATATGGAGGTAGTACAAGATAAAGTTAAAACATCTATACAATCAAACTAGTTACATTCCATCATTTATATGTCCAGGCATTTATTCTTTCCTAATCCTTGCCCATAGACAGTAGCGGCGGCAAGAAATTCAGGCAGGCTTCAGAGCACTGTAGCGCTTTGCTACTGTACAAGCTACATTACACGAACAGGTTGACCCTCACAACCCAGGCAACGGCCCGGGCTGCCTGGGGCCTGCCGTCGCCGCTGCCCACAGACACGGTTCTAACCTTCATTCTACATATTCATACAAATACATGCAAGTGTGTATATCACATTGCAAACATATATAACATAATCAGATCCAAAAAACATTGCAATTCATCGGAAAGAGTTATGTTCATCTACCAAATATTTTAAAACTAATAAAAAATAAAGAAAATAGGTGGAGCAAGGCGACGTACATTACCATTTATTCGCTGATCCCTAACTTACTCTATGTCATTGCCAATGTTATCAATCATCATAGACGGTTAGGCATCAAAACTTGAACAAAAACCCCACTCACAAAAACCCCACTCTATCACCAAAACAACGAAGTCCTTGCCCCAACCCCTCTTCGAAGCAGATGACAGATGGAGCAGGGTTAGTGATCTCGCCGGGAGAACGTTGGTCGGTTCCAAGGTGGGGGTACGTTGCTTCGATTTGTTTTGGCGTGTTGGCCGTGCGACGAAGGTTCCTTCGGTTGGTCGTGACGCGGTTTGGTTGCCATGTGTTCCTTCTCTTTGCCTTTCGTGGATAGAGTTCGGGCTAGGAGAGTGTTTTGGATGCATTGCTTGTTGGTGCGGTGCTTTTTTCCCCTTCCTTTCATCTATGTAATCTTCTATCAATGAAATGATATGCAATCATTTGCGTATTTATATAAAAAAAACGTTGGTCGGCGCCATCCCCCTAACTTGGTATGTGAAAAAACGAGTCACTGTTCAGTGACGATTCTTATCACACAAATCACTGTATGTACCGCTTTCTTGAAAACAAGAAATGTACCGTACAAAATTACCGGAGTCCGGCGGTCTGAGCTCGCGCCACGGTGGGCCGGACGAGTCAACGCCACGAACCCACGCCTCCGTCTACCTTCCCGCCACTATAAAACCCCGCAACTGCTGGGTGCTCTGCTCTCCACCCACGCCCCCCGCCCCCCGTGCGCCCACAGCACAACGCACAACCCCGGGCACTCTGAGCGCTCCGGCCGGCGTCGACCAGGGAGAATGGAAGCGGCTCCAGTGGGGCCGGCCGCCGCCACGGACGTGGACAAGCTCACCTACGAGATCTTCTCCATCCTCGAGAGCAAGTTCCTCTTCGGCTACGACGACCCCAAGCTCCTCTTCGCCGGAGCCTCGCCGCACACACCGCCTTCCGCGGAAGTGGCTGCGAAGGGGACACCTCCGCGGGCGCACGCCGGGAAGGTGTGCATACTCTCGATCGACGGCGGCGGGCGCGCCGCGGACGGGCTGCTCGCCGGCGCGGCGCTGGTGAGGCTGGAAGCGTCGCTGCGGCGCCGCACCGGCGACCCCAAGGCGCGGCTGGCGGACTTTTTCGACGTGGCCGCGGGGTCTGGCGCCGGCGGCGTGCTCGCGACCATGCTGGTGGCGCGCGGCAAGGACGACGCGCGGCCGCTCTTCTCCGCCGAGGACGCGCTGGCGTTCCTCGTGCGCAGCCTCGGCCGCGGCTGGTCGCCATCGTCCGGGAGCCTCCGCGCGCTGCTCCGGCGCCCTGCCGCCGGCGGCGCGGCCTTCCGCAAGGTGTTCGGGGAGCTGACGCTGCGGGACACGGCGCGGCCGGTGCTGGTCCCGTGCTACGACCTGGCCACGGGGGCGCCGTTCCTCTTCTCCCGCGCCGACGCCGCCGAGACGCCGGCCTACGACTTCCGCCTGCGCGACGTGTGCGCCGCCACCTGTGCCGGCTCGGACCGCGCGTCGTCGGCGGTGGAGGTGCGGTCGTGCGACGGGTCGACCCGCATCGTGGCCGTGGGCGGCGGCGTGGCGCTGGGCAACCCCACGGCGGCGGCCATCACGCACGTGCTCAACAACAAGCGCGAGTTCCCGCTCGCATCCGGCGTGGAGGACCTGCTGGTCATCTCCATCGGCAGCGGCGAGGCCGAGCAGCGCCCCGCCACCACCGGCGGCGCCTCCACCTCCGAGATCGTCCGGATCGCCGCCGAGGGCGTGTCCGACATGGTACGTGGTGAATTCAGTCCACCAACAAGCATCCTCCCGTTCTAAGCTCTAACGCTTCTGACTGACGACATGGATACGTACGGCAGGTGGATCAAGCGGTGGCCATGGCGTTCGGACACAACAGGACGAGCAACTACACCCGCATCCAGGCGATGGGGTCGCCGCGGGGCAAGGGGAGCGTGGCGGCGGAGGAGATGCTGTCGCAGAAGAACGTGGAGTCGGTGCTGTTCCGGGGGAAGAAGCTGGCGGAGCAGACCAACGCCGACAAGCTGGAGCGGTTCGCGCACGAGCTCGTCAAGGAGCGCGACCGCCGCGCCACGCCCGCCGTCGTCGAGAAGCAGCAGACGACGGCGGCCGCCGGAGATAACGCGGCGCCGGCGCCGGCGTCGTACTCGAACCTGGTCAGCCAGATGTTCACCAGCATCCTGTAGACGTGCCGAGTGGAACGGTCCTAGTAGTATCTGTTTTTTCATCCTCTGTCGTTGTTGATTCTGCTGCTGCAGCTGGGGTCTTGTAAAAATGAGAGGATTAATTAACAAAGTACAACTAGTTAATTAGATGGTGCGTGCCGTGATCCGTAGGATACGCATGTCTCCCTGCTCCCCACCACCTGATTTATCTCAAGGATGTAATGCTCGCACGGCTGGTGATCGATCGAGTTGACTAAAATTGTCACACAATAAGAATATGTTCCTCCAGCACTACTAGCTGGTTTAGTGGAGCACATGAAACATGGAAACAGCATAATCTGGTACTCCTGCCAAATAAAATCCGGTTCTGTTTGTTTGGGACTGCTTCATTATTTAAAATAGATTAATTCTGCAAAATGAAAGTCAAATAGGATATTTTCACGATGTCTCGATCTCGTAAAAACATATTTAAAATCTATGAAGCTTTTTAGCGAGTCTTCAAAAACTTTAGTTTAGAAAGTCCTCATGAAGTTGGAAAATTATCCGCCATTGCCATCGATAAAGTGAATACCCCTTCAATTTTTTCCCAATGTCACTCAACCAAATAAACATTCTCCACTAAATTCTTCTATTCTTGAAACTAAAACTAGTTGAAAATCAAACATAAGAAACCGCTCTTTGATGAAGCCGAACTTCTGGATGAAACTGTTCCAAAGTGTATTTGATGAAATAAAGCTGATTTTGATGGATTGAAGTAGTACCAAATAGGCCCTTGGCTAAAAAGATGATTCACATCCATCCATTCCGTGTCCAGAGCTACGATGTAGCCCAGAGACTGAGACGGGCAAAGTCAAGACCTGCATCCGAGAGGTCAAGACGACGCCGAGTTGAGACCTCACTGAAGAAAGGGACGACCCCACTCATCAAGATCTAATCGAAAACCGAGACGACACCGCTCATCGATGCAGGCGAGGACAAGGTGTTAACCTCTATGCGAATGTGAAAGTCCTTTAGCTTTGATCGTCACTTTCTTCCTTGAAAAATGGTTTTTTCATAGTGAACCCAATACACCAAATGCGAATGGAGGGAAAGTAAAATGCACCAAACGGAGGGAGTAGCACTTTCAAGGAAAGCGAATGGAGGGAAAGTAAAACGGAACAAATAGTTTATTCATAGCTAGTCCAATACATCGAAATGGAGAAAATATCACATTTGCATTGAAAGAAGCCTTTAGATTCAACAGAGCTTGCGTTCCTGCCTCGAGCTCAGATATGTAGGGGAGGGAAGGTCGATGAGGCAAAGAAAAATCACGAGGAAGAAGAAGATGAATAATAGCTTTGGCCAGTGGTCAAAAGCAAGCCAGCCATGGGTAAGGGCAAATTGACTGCCGCAAAAAAAACTCAATAATTTTTTCTTGTCAGATTTCATTCACACAATGCAGCTAGCCGTCGCGAGCTTGCTTGGGTAGGATCGAGCACGTAGTAGCCCACACATATAAGCGCGCGGAGAAGAGGCTTAAAACTATTACCTCCGACCCATATTAATGTACTTAACTTTGTCTAGATTCGTATGTATTTAGTTAAGTATTTTGATTAGATGCATGTGTATATAGACAAAATTAAGTAGCTTAAAATTCTTCGCGGCTCTCCACCATGTACGCACCTGGCTTGCTTGGATCCGGATGAGAATTTAGTCTTGTCAAACCAAACCGGAACATCCATCCGTCGCACGTACGTACGCACGGCTGTCAAAAGTTTTCGCGCCACAGCTATTTATGAATGCGCTGCCCAACTTGGAATCAGTGTACGAGTAAGTTGTAGTATACGTGGATTTCAGGTATCACGGACACCTGAGACCACTCGGAGTTCCAACTCCCTTCGTCACTCTGCATTGAGTTATATGCAGACAAGCAAGACCTACCTGACTGACTGCTACCCTGGTTCACTGCAAGAACGAACTCACTGCTCAGGACTCAAGACTCAGGGCTCGTAGAGAGTTAACTGAAATTTGACAACTTTCAGATGAAACTTTCACATAATTATAGCTTACGTGATGGCAAACGCAGAGGGGGAGACAGGCTCTGATGGTGCAGGATGGAGAGGGGTCTGCTAGTTAATCAACCTGTTCTTTCATTTTTAACACGGCATCCGAGGCGCGCGTGTCCGCCGGGTTCCATAGGTGGCGCCCTCCCTTGCGACGTGAACCCCTCGACGTGGAGCCTGCAGCTGGAGAGCTGATCCTGAGGCTAACTAATGTGCATGCACGTCCTCTCACTGCCTGCATCATGTTATGTTACTACTGTCTTTTACGTACTGTTTCTTTCCACCGTAATCCAAAGTTTAACCGTCAGTATTACACAATTTTGTTTGTTATACAGTACCATGCACAGTTGTTAAATAATATAAAAGAAAAAAAACAAGAAATCCAGTAAAATAACGAGTCATAGGGAGGGCCCTGGGACGAGAGCATAGCTTGGGCCTGCATCTTATCACCCTTAACTCTAGATGGAGTAGTTTAACAGGATCACCAGACAAAATGATCATCTAAATTGAACATTAAACCACCACAACGGACCATGCTACGTACTTAGGTCCTAGGGTGAATAGGAAAGCATCATGAGCTAAGCTAGGTCACAACTTACAAGCTACCAAAGCTAAACTAGAGGATCCCCAATAGTAACCAAGCACCCATGACAGACACTCTGACAATGCCTGAGCCAGGAGAGCATAGAAAACTCACTGCACCCACCGCACCGCCGATGAATCCGGCCATGCGCCCCGATGATCCAGGTTAACGCACTGCACGCTACAGGATGGAGATAGGCCACGACTGATCACCACCGGCGGGCGTTCGCCGGAGGACGACATGAGCTCAGGAACCTGCAGATGGCATGGGTTTCAGTATCACCATGCATCCAGGCAGTGCATTCATTCACTGGAACCGGATGAGCAGTCACTCCTCCAGTTAAGAGCCTCTGCATTTCTGCAACGCCCACACTGATGCAGTCATGTCTCCCTACACTACACCACTGCTTTGGATGCCATGCATGCACAGGCCACACGTGTACCTTTACTGTGCAAATCTGGCCATGGTTTCTATACTCCAAAGTAGCCGAGAATCTCTGCGCCCAGGGATGGAGCCAGCCAGGTACGTAGCAACTTGTTAATCACAAGGGCCTGATCTAATCTCACTCCCTTTGCACTTGCACACAGCAAAGGCTGCTAATCTAATCGCAACCTTTGCAGAGCAACTTCTTGGAAAGAGACGTGGTTGCGTACTTGCATGTTTTGTTATTTATTTAGGATAAAATCACTGCTTGGTTCTTCCAAGGGGTGAGAGCTAGGTTAGTTAGTTAGGCCGTTAATTACAGTTTTGGTCACCTCTCTGTTATAGTTTAGTACAGTAGTAGCCTGGCCCTGGATGCTCGGTTAGTAGCTAGGCGGGCATTGTTTATGGATCAAGGATCTTTAACCACATGCATGTTTGACTACTGTAGGTTTCTGATTTTTAACATCTGTAAGTAGTTTGTCATGGACGGGTCACGTCTTGGTTTCTTAAAGGGGTGCTAGCCATGAGTAGGCGGATTATTAGACCTGCAGTGTTTTGTCTAGGAATCCTGTTCTGCATCCCTACGATGATAATGATGCCGCGAGATTAGCTTAGGACAGAAGAACTGTTTGCGTCCTTGCTTTTCATTTGGACTATTTGCTGGTCTCTTCCGTTTAGTGCTGCCCTGGGTTTTTTTTCAGCCAGATCTATACTACTGTGTCCTTGTGATAATTGTACAAGGTTGCATGCGTTGCGAGCCATACAAGTGGCTAGTATAATTCATCGTTTGTTTAATGGGGAATTTTGTTGAGGCTGAAATTTGGAGTGGGACATCCTAATTGTCAGCAATAATTGATAAAACACTCCAGGAAACGCATGCAAGAAAATGGAATGCTCAACGTAGAGTTGGAATCCAGGCTAAAAATAAACGGCAATGTATGAATTTCTGCATCAAATGAATGGAGAATGATTGCTTACTTGCCAGGATTAGTTGGGTGGCCACATTAGTGCACAGTGCCCTGGACCATGCACATCTTGTGGCTCTTGTCCTTGGCTGCGGAGGAGTTCGATTCAGCTGGGACCTTGGGATCGATGGAGCTTTCCGAACAAGTACTGCTCACCTGAATGAAACCGTCCAGTGCCCACGAGCGACGCGCGTGCCGACTCCCGTGAGACAGACAGAACTTGCAACAGTTTATTAGGTAGATGTTGTGATGAGAAGGGTTAAGAATTTAAGATAGAAATAGAGTTCATTATTTCAATAACAATTTTTCCTAACTTACTTCATGTGTTACAGTATCTACGGCAAGTAATTAACAACTCTTCACTTGCATGCATGATCTCTGTCTTTAAGTTAACAGGTTCAAAGTTAGAAGAACAGTCTTTCGAAATGCATTTGTTTTCTAACTGTTGTAAAGTAACTCAAGGTGAAGATCTAATTCATGCAAAGGAGAACACAGTGTGGCAGAAAATATGCAGGTTTCTTGTTCATCCGGTACTGTTCAACTAGAAGAAAAAGAACTATGGTTTTAGGAACTAAACAATATAAGCCAATATTTTTCAACAAAAGAAGGTACATAGACCGCTACTTTTGCACAGGACCGCGTTTCCAAAGAAAATAATGGGGAAAGATTGTGCACTTAATTTTTCAGGAGCCCTTCATGGTTGCAGATTTTGACTGAAAATTTCCAATCTATGTACCCTAAATCCTTCAACAAAAAGAAACTGGAAAGAGCATGAGGGAATGAAATACTTGCAGAGCACTATGCCACTCATGGTTTACATGATTACATAAGAAGCATACAAAACCTTCTTTTACACTGAACTTCGTAGTACTTTCAAAGAAAAAGTGGATGCCTATTTGCTTTCAGCACCATCGAAGACATTCCATTAAAGAAATAAACCATTTTTTACCCATAATGTAGGAAAAATAGCAAATCAAAACGTATGGCTTTATTGAAGTAAAGTTCTTGTATAATTGTATAGTACTGTACTAAATACATCAGCACACAATACCAAACCGAATTTATCACAGGTGTTGCTGGACAAATCAGACGAAGAGCACATATAATTGTTAAGTTTGGTTGGAGAAACCTTTGTCCCTAAACTGTGCATTTACTCATATTTATTCTATTAGTAGTTATTAGGCAGCATCTGATATCATTGCTAAAATACGAGACATCGAAATTTCATAAATAAGGTCCAAGGAGTATCTCAATCTGGCAGCTTCAGATGGTGGTCACTGACAAAGGACGTAAAGGGCGCCCAAATGATAGCATTTTCTTAACGGCAAACAATAATTGGACAATTATACCACATCAACAAAACTTTGTCCTCAGTGATGTGGACTACATATGGTACTGATAAACATACATATTCATCATTCAAATTATGTACCTTTCAGGTATTAGGTGTCCATAGTGAGAGCTTTATCTCTGAATTTCTCTCAGGCAGTACACTCTATTATAAAACAGAAGGTATATAGGCATTTCCATGTACCTAAACATAATATACTAGTGTGGTGTGTAAAATATACTCCCTCCGTTTCAAATTAGATGACTTCCATTTGTTCACATGTGTACCTAGACATGTACACAAATGAAAGTCATCTAATTTGCAATGGAGGGAGTATATACCAATCTGAGATTTGAGACCAATAGACCGCATTAAGCTTTATCAGTTATAATTCTCCTTCTTCTGGCAAACTTGTATGTTCAGCAGGTCCTCCTGAATAACTTGCATGGCATGCATGTTCCGTAACACCATAAATTCCAGATTTCTAGCTCTATATTCCACATAAAGACATGTTATAGGTCATTGGAGAATAAGTTCGGTTTAGTATACTGATTATCTCTAGCTCGCCTTTCATGAGTTCAGATGTGCTCACTATGTCTGGAAACCAAAACTACATGTTCGTGTCATAGTGTGCGAGTTTGCTCAATAGCAGAGCAACGGAGAAACATCGTGTCTATTTTTTATTTTTTTTGAGCACTAACATCGTGTCTAGTGGGACCAGCTGCGAAGCAGCTTGAATCAGCGGATAGACCAAGTAGCTTGAATCAGCGGATAAAACATGCGATACAGTAGAAACAACTTCAAAGGAGATTCTTAGAATGCATGCCATCAAATCAGCAATTATTTCTAATTTCACGGAATACTATTCAACAAAACAATATGGGTCCCTGTAGGGACATGATAAATATTTCTTCTGTACAAAAAGTGGATCCCTTCAAATGACAAATGCACACATAAATACAAACCAGAGAGGAATCAAGAATAATTGCATGTCAGCCAAAACTCACAAGTCACAACCCTGAAGGCAGGTTTAAACATCCAAGGATTTTGGAAGCTCCTCTCATGGCACTAAGGACAGCCCCTTCCACACTTGGACTTGCGCAGAAATCTCCACAAATAGCCAATTTCATGCTCTTCTCCCAGACACACTTATCATCACCGCCAATAGAAATGGCTGGGAAAGCAGCACCCCTGCAAATTGGTTTATGGACAAATACCACTATGAAATAAACACATTAAAAATCAAATATGACTCAACCTAGAGGAGATGAAGAAGTCATCTAGAATACAAACCATCTATGAGCTTTCATAAAGATTGGTTGTGGAATGTCCAGTCCTGTAGCCTGAAATTCTCTGAACATTTCCTCTGCAACCTTAGCAAGGGCCTCTGCTGAAGGTTTCCTGGGACCCATACTGTCTATTACCTTAGAAGCATACTCGGTGGTTGAACGCAGTACCCATGATTGACTGAACACAAAGAATTGCATTTAACAAAATTGAACTATATCACTCCATCAAATGTCAGGTGCATATAAAGAAAAGGTGTACACCTATTTGGAGGTACATGTGCACGGCCTGGCTTACTGCTATCACAAAAAGCCCAGCTTAGAGAATCAGAATTGTAGAAAGAGAACCCTTGGACAGGTACCTATTTAAAACACCATGGTTACATGAACAATGATGTTTTATAGATGTGTAAATCAGTAAACTGGAAGTGCTTATACCATAGCAAGGGGCTCTGAGAATGCTAACATCAGAGCAAAACAGGGGCGAACTGGGATATCTTGAATCATTGTCGACAAATGTGGAAATACTGACAAATCTGACAAACCATGAAAAAATAAAAGGTGATGATCTAACAAACAACTGTATAAATAAATTACTCAGTAATGAGTAACGATATTAAAATTTAGCTAAAGGAAACCTTTCACTGAAACATGCATTTTCTTTCGAAGGTAACCTATATTGTACTCTTCCTAACATTTTTTAAAAGTCAATATGGTAACCAGAGGAGTGAAACATGATCTGGACTTCCTGGAGTAGTATGAAACATAGCTTTATATCCCTTATAGTTTATTTACTACATTTTTACCGTTTAGCATGTGTCACGGTAGCACTCCATTACTCTGTTGGAAAATAAATGGTAAGCACAAATCAAAGACAGGAAAAGCAATTCAGCTAGGGTAAGAGAGGATAATTTCTCTAATTAAAAATAGTGACACCCATACTGATTTATAGAACTTGTCAGAAGATCAAAAGCATATTCTTAAAAAAAAGAAAACAAAATACAGAAAAAAATGTCATTTGACAGTAACCAGTGCATAATATGAAGAGAATGGAATCAAACAAACCAAGAGGCGGTGGCTTTCCAGTCAACCCAGAAAATTTTCGTGATGCTATGTTCTTATCTGTTGCCACAACAAAATCAAAATTGCCAAGATCTTTGCCATCCAAGCTAGCCAATGACCATGAACTCCTATCTTGGAGCCAATCCATCTTTCCAATAGTGACACCGAATTTGGACACCACACCTATAGCACAAGAGAGACATCAAGTATGTGCATTAAGAAGTCGTGTTCTCTCTCACGGAACAAGAGAATTGAACACTGCAGAAAATCTGACCATCCTCTAGACACAGAGATTTGCATATTGAGTTCATGCCTGGAACTCCGACATACTTCTT
The DNA here is from genome assembly GCA_950022295.1 of Bromus sterilis. Taxonomy (NCBI): domain Eukaryota; kingdom Viridiplantae; phylum Streptophyta; class Magnoliopsida; order Poales; family Poaceae; genus Bromus; species Bromus sterilis. Next base: position 443,832,903 of record OX465595.1, on the reverse strand, counting down.
GATGGTTCCTTCCTGACAGTGATATATTCGGGGCGGCTAATGTTAGTAGATAGAAAGTGTTGCTTCAGAAACCTCAACTAATCCACATCTTCATCTTTTGATAAGCAGCCGGAGACATTCAGAGACATTCCGGTTAAATAATACAACGTAATAGGATATGAATATCTTTTTCTTTGGTGTGGTAGGATAATCTCAAATGCATTTATAAATATATATAAGAACTAACAAGACAAGTTGGTCCTAAGTAGAACTGGATTTAGGGAGACTCCAAGTGGTAGGAAGGTTATCCTTCTTTTATGTTTTTTATATAGTAGGATGTAGGGGGAATTACAAAGTCATCATAGAACCTTCCTATATATTCCCTTACTTTTGATGTATACAAGTATACAAAGGCATATGACCACATTGCTTTACATACTTTGTACATGTATCTTCTTCTCACATTACTATAGTACTTTTCTTTCACCTGATATCTATCTTAGAGTATGGGGTTGTTGAGAATATCAATTAGCTTCACCCACCTCCTGAACTCATACTACTAACTCAGCCAACCCAAACTATATAACTCCAACTTTCACAAGCTGTTTATTCTCCTTATCTAGTAAAAATCCCATGCTTTGCCTTATTCTCTCAGTCTCAGTGTATACATGTTATTGAGTGAAAAGTATTGAACTGAGCGAGATGGTGAGTCACAAGAGTGGTGGTAATTACATACGAGCTTTGCTATAAGAAATGATGATAAGTTTTGAGATTGGAGGGCATCCGAAAAAACTGTCTTGGACAACCCATTAGACTAGGAAGTTAGATTGTCTGCTGTTGGGTAGGATTCGGCTTGATGCCCGTGGAATATGACCTAGCTTCATAAGATTCTTGAGAATTTAGTATGTAGGAGGATACATTCTGGACATTTTAACAGATCTTGGAATGTTGAGTTGGCGTAGTTGAATGTTGAGATAATAAGAGATGGTTGTGCATATCAAGGTGGATCTTTTTCCATGCATGATAGCATCTTGAGCTGGCATTGATGCATGTTAAGAGAATTCGAGATAATGAGAATAAACTATTTCGGTATGTAAGAGCATCTTCATGGTTCCTTCCTGACAATGATACATTCGGGGCAGCTAATGTTAGCAGATAGAAAGTGTCGTTTCAATCGTAGAGAGACCTCAACTAATCTACCACGTCTTCATCTTTTGATAAGCAGCAGGAGACATTCAGAGACATTCCGGTTAAATAATTCTAGGAATAAAACGGGATTTTGATCTACCTAGCAAATTCCTAGGCCGGATATTCTATGCAGCAATGATCAGAATCGGCAGCCAAATTTAAGTCAGCATTTTAGGTTCTGACTGCTACAATGTCAGTTTCGTATGTGCTAGAAAACAAGCAAGGATTTGATTTTGAGGCTCTGAACCTGATCGAAGTCCCTGAATTTGCCGGTGTCCCGGTCGAAGCAGGCGAACATGGCCTTCCACTCGGCGACGAGCCCACGCGCCTCCCACCCGCCCACGACCCGGGCTACCTCGTCGTTGCTGACGGTGAAGTAGGACGCGCCGTGGTCGAAGCGCAGCTCCGTGCCGTCGTCCATCACCTCCCTGCGCGCACCCCGCCCCTCCAAAACAGAGCACCAGTCAGAGTCGAAAGGCGACGGACACAAGGCGGCAGTAAATCGGGCGAGCACCTCCGCTGCGCCATGCGGCCTCCGGGTCCGCGTCCGGAGTCGAAGAGCGTCACTGCCACCCCGCGCGCGGCCAGGAGCGACGCGCACACGGCGCCGGAGACTGCGATCGGGGAAAAAGGGGAATGGGGTTACGATCGGATCAGGAATTCAGGAGTAGTGTGGGTGGGTAAAGTTTTGTGTTAAGGGGGCAAGATGGGTTGCTTACTTCCGGCTCCGATGACGGCGACGTTGGCGGCGGCGGCGCTCATGGTCGGATGCCTCCCGGCGGCGCGTCCTTGTCGGGGTTGGGGAATCGACGGAGTGCGGTGTGCGACCGAAGCGGAAGCAGGGTGCGTTTAGCCGTTGCATAGTGGACGTGGCGCCTCACGGACCATTCATATTTCTGGGCTCTTGTGAGGCCCGGCAGAGCGTATGACTGTTTTGGCCCAACACACTTACTCTCTCATACATCCCCTAAAAAAAGTACTCTCACATACGTTTCTTGGGAGCACACCCTAACAAAATGAGCATGTGCTAAAAAAAAAGAAAACATTCTTTTTCTGAACTAAAAAAATACATTCTTGGGAAAACAAATCAGCGAACACCTCTTCGACGGCACCCAGCCGTCGCGCAGAAGCTGCTCCGATCGTCGTTGCGATGCGTTAAACTATCGTCATACATCGCACGTTGGACACATCATGAGCTTTCATTTCCTTTTATTTTTTTGCACGCATTTTTGGGGTTGGCTTGGTCTCTAAGTTTTAGATTTAAAAAAAAGTAAGGAACTAGTGCTTTTCCCACGAGGTACACAATGAAAAATCATAATCTATGTTTTCACGAAAAGCAAATATATGCTTTAAAAAAAGAGAGATCACACTTTATGTTTTCATAAAAAGCAATTATATGTTTTTTGAAAAGAAATAATATATAATTTATGCTTTCATGAGAAGAAATATTATGATCCTCAAAAAGGGAAAAACAAAGTTGTGATTCCATGAGAAGCACATTCCTATTTCCTGAATGCGTAAAACATAGTCTATGCTTCTACAGGAGATAAATTTGTGCTTTCAAGAAACATTGTGATTCAGAAAAGAGAAAAAACATGGCCCTTGCTTCATGAAAAGCTAATATGTGTTCAAAAAAATGGAAAACCTAATTTATGTTTCCACGAGAAACAAATATATGCTTCCTATAAAGGAAAGAGCACAATCTTTGCTTCTAGAGAAGCAACTGTGTGCTTCCCTAAAAGGAAAAAAACACATTTAATTGTTCCACGGTTTTTGGTTTTCTCGATTTTTTAACTTTTTTGTTTTTTCTAGACTTTCCATTAAAAAAGTTAGTTAAAACCTATTAATATGAGATCTAATTTCAAAGATCTCGACCCGAGAAATCCAGCGATGAAAATGGATCGTAATTTGAACACACGGTATAAAAGACAAAACAATTTAAAACGAATATACGAAAAAGGAAAACTCATAGGTTACAACAAATGGTGCACATATAATGCGTCACTTGTCACCACCATATAAGAATGAAATTTGCAACCCTTAATTAGTGATCTCGAATTTCTTTTCTATATATTTCAAAACAAGAACCTGAAATCACATCTGACGGGTTTGTTCTTGCTTACTCATGTGATGTGCCACTTACTGTTGTTAGTAGAATTCCTAAACAAAAACTTGTTGTCACTAGAATTGTGCAGGGCTTCTTTGATTTGCAGGATAAAAGAACTAAGGAATGCAATGTCATGTCCAAATTCTACGTGTGTGTTTTTTTGCATCAAAGTGTGTTTCATTGCACCATAGGGAAAATAAAGGATATTTGCATGAGGCTCAAGTGGATGTAATTTTTTTTGTTGAAGGCAATACGATAAATTCCTTCGGAAAATTTGTTATATGGTTTAATCATACAAATCAAACAACCAACATAGAAAAAAGTTCTAAGAATTCTAATACTTCACTGTTGACACATAGCTCAAAAATTTCAGAAAACATATTATAAAATAGATAATACTTGTAAACATGTCACAAATTTCAAATTAAAATCCACGACATGGGTAAAGGAAAAAGGGACAAATTATACATTGAATATCACCTAATGTGAGTTAGACTTTCAATTTAGCCCATTATCATTATTGATAATAAAAATATTTATATTATGTATTCAAAGTCTAACTAGGATTCATGTGGTGCTCATGTCCCAAAATTTCTAGATTTTATTATCAATAGTGATAATGGGCCAAATTCAATAGGTATTTCGATTTCAGTTGTGATAACATAGATTCATGTTGTGTTCATGTCCCAAAATTTCTAGATTTTTTTAACTTTCAATAGGTATAAACCAGAGCATGGTGCACCACAAGCACTGATGCACCAGAAAATTAAACCCTTACACCATCGTTGTGGTTGATTTTCCTTGTCTCCATTGTCTAATCAAACACGAGGAGGAAACATTTTTAAAAAAAATTACGTCTTTTATTTTTAATGTTAGGGTTATTTGTTGTTGTTGATGATGTCTAAACGGTGAAGGCATCGTTGCATGGTGAAGAATCATCTCATTGTTTTATCCCTATCCTGGTGTGGTCTTCGCAGGCGTGAACTTATTTTGGTGAGCGATTCGTGTGTAGAACAATACAAGACGATAGGATATGAATATCTTTTTATTTGAAGTGTGGTTGGATAATCTTTAATGCATTTATAAATATATATAAGAACTAAAAAAACTTCCTATATACTCCCTTACTTTTTATATATACAAGTATACAAAGGCATATGACCACAATGCTTTACATACTTTGTACATGTATCTTCTTCTCACATTACTATAGTACTTTTCTTGCACCTTCTCTCTGTCTTAGAGTATGTGGTTGTTGAGAAGATCAATTAGTTTCACCCACCTCTTGAACCCATAGTACCAACTCAGCCAGCCCAAGGTATATAACTCCAACCTTCATAGGTTGTTTATTATTCTTATATCTAGTAAAAAATCACATGCTTTGCCTTATTCTCTTAGTCTTAGTGTGTATATATTATTGAGTGAAAAATATTGTACATAGCGAGATTGTGAGTTACAATAGTGGTGGCAATTACATACGAGCTTTGCTATAAAAAATGGTGATGAGTTTTGAGATTGGAGGGCATCCGAAAATTTTGTCTTGGACAACCCATTAGACTAGTAAGTAGGATTGTTTGCTTCTGGGTAGGATTAGATTTGATTCCCTTGGAACATGACCTAGCTTCATAGGAAACTTTTCAACTCAGTATATAGAAGGATATATTCTGGACATTTTTACCAGGTCATGGAATGTTGAGTTGGCGTAGTTGAATGTTGAGACAATTAGAGATAGTTGTGCATGTTAAGGCGGGTCTTTTCCATGCATGATAGCATATTGAGTTGGCATTAATGCATGTTAAAAGAATTAGAGATAATTAGAATAAATTATTTTAGTATGTAAGGGCATCTCTAGTAGTCCCCCTACGCCAAAACTATAATAATTGCTTCCTATTTCATTTTACTACCCCCTCCATTCAAAATTAGATGTCGCCGAAACTAATGTATGTAGACGTATTTTAATTCTAGATACATTTATTTCAACATCAACTAATTCAGAACGAATGACGTATTTTTTTGGGCCAATCACTATTCTGCAGCTACCAGATCCCCTTTCTAAAAAAAATACTTTACCTAATTTTCAAACTTATGGTAGAAAAAAAAACTTGAACAAGGAGGTGCATACAATTCAAATACATAACAAATTTAATGCTTTCAAACATTAACCATTCAAATTTAAATACAAACTACGCTCCAAATAAACTAACAATTCAAATAAATATGATTAAAGCACAAGAATAAAGCGTTATGGATACATCAATGATGCTCATTAAGATCTTGTTGAAGTCTGTTGTGAGCTTTACGGTTCTTAATCGTTCGGTGTACTTGGAGGGATACTTCGATTTTGTTGATGGTATGACAAATTAATTATGGCAAGACCATCATGATCCATGACTTGGTCTTAAAGAATAGTCATCAGTTTAACTAATGACCACACCACAACCTCCTAAAATCCTCCTCCATTGCAACAATGACACCTGAAAACTCAAAATCACATTCTTTCTCATTCGATGAAGAATCATCGAAGGCCATCTTCCACAACCGCTTCATCTGGACATGGATAAATGTACTGGTATATTATGTGACATTTTTAATGAAATATGAAAAATATGCATAGGATAATTTTGACAAACACCTTTTGTGTGGAGGCATATGTAGCGGTGATGGAGCTCCAGGTTGACCCCCAAGGTGGCAAAGGAGACCGTCCACACTGTGTAGGTGGATGCACATGTGTTTCATGGGCGAGTAGGCGAAGAACGACGTTGGAAATGAAGGCAAAGCCAGCGACCGACTTCTTCAACAGATCTGTCGGTGTTCGCTGTCGCTGGCTTGGGTTCAACCTTCCTATGACATCTTTGCGGTCATCCAATCGATTACGTAAGGAACCCGAATTCGCTGAGGAACTTGCAGAGTTGGAGTGATGGAGGGATCACCGACGATGGAAATGATGATCGATGGGCTAGACTCACAGGAAGATGTGGGAGAGGCTAGTGGGGCTGGGAGAAGGTGCCTTCGGTCGATTCCATCAGCGGGGAGTCAAGATGACGATTGTGGTGGAAATGGCAAGGATCGGATGGGGCAATGAGGTGGTACAACAGCCGATCAAATATAGTCAGTAGTCGCACGTGCTGACTATATTTGGTCAGAATGACTGTGTTTTAGGGAGTGAAAAGCTGCTTTAGGAATATGCTAGCTAGTGCTTAACTCCTAAAATACACTTTTGATCTTCAAATATAGGTTTTACGTGATCTGTTAGAGATGCCTAAGATCGGAAAAGAAATTATGACATTGATAATACGTGTAAACATGTCTTCAATTTTCAAAAAAAAATCATAGCAGAGGTCTCTAGTTTTTTTTAAAATGACACTAAATTGAATACGTGATGTAAGATAGCCCATAATCACTATTGGTAGCAAATATTTCATTACTATTGAGTTATATTTCAAGTTTGGACTTGAATTGTGGTTTTCTTAATATTTTCTGAAAAAAAAAACTTTAGTAGGTCTGAACCAAGGACTAATGCACGAGATACCCCGATGCACCAAATATTTTCCCTAGCCGCTAGATGAATAATTGCTTTCATTGTTGTCTTGGTTTGTTCTCATCATCTGTGACAACTAAGCTGGGACCACGAGGCGAGAACATAGAACTACAGTTATATTGTTGTCTTACAAAAAAATATGTAAAACCCACCATTGAATTGACTTAATGAAACAATTTTGATATTTGAACAAGAAATCGTAGCAACTCTTGCACCGATGGAATTTTCCTAGGATTTTTCATTGTATGTTAGGACGAAAGAGGAGATCGTGGCACAAAATAAGAATCATATCATTTCCTTATCCATATCTCGATGTGATCTTTGTAGATGTTCTCTTACTGGGGGTGAGCAACTTGTGTGAAGAACAATACACCGCGTAAAATTTCTCCCTTTTTCCAACTTTGTCCGCATAGGAATATCAAATGTGTTTATATATGTAGATATAACACATGAAAAGACAAGTTGGTCCTAAGTAGAATATTTTGTAGGGAGACTACAACTACAAGTGAAAGCTAGTTATCCTTTTTTGATTTTTTTTACGGTAGAGGCATTAAGAAGTTGCATACAATTTTTTTATATAATTTCCTCCCTTTTAACATACTAGTAAGCTTGCACGTGCAACGCACGTGTAATATTAATTTTTTATCCATCCTTGTTTATAGGACAATATTAAATAAAATAAAAATAAAATCTTTGGACTTTACGCCACATTAGTTTCCTTTGTTCCTGTCTACCGGTAGACCCTAGTATTCTTCCTTCTGACATGCAATTGCAGTACCACTGTCTAATTATTCAAAAAAGCTACTAATATATTAATATAATGTCAGTTTAGTTAAGAGTATATTTAGTTGCAAAGTATCGATCGACTATGTGGGCCGAATCGAATGTGGCGGCGTCCGCACATCGTCGAACCTGGTCCAAGAGAGGGTCGGCCGCCACCACCGCTCTGCCTGCGCCGCATGCGCCTCCACCAACCAAAGTTGTCGCTGCCCGTAAGACACGCACCACCGACACCCAGAAGAACACCACACAACCGTCACAATGCCGACCGCAGTCCGCGGCTCCTGTCGGAGCCAGACGCCAGCCGAAGCCATATCTGGCCATAGGCCGTCAGGAATACCACAACCCGGAGGGGCCGTCGCTGAGGAGGGCCGCCAAGGCCAGCCCCCACCAGCGACGAGCCAGTGCCCGACCGTCGTCGTGCCCATGGCCGCCCGGAACCCCGTCGCGCTGGATTTGGAAAACCACCGCCAATGCAAGTCACGAACGCCCCGCCCCCCGCTGAGCCGCTCCACGCCGCCGCCACTCGTTGCGCCTCCACCCCTCGCCGCCGCGTCCCCAGATAGCGCCACATCACCCAACCCGAGGGCCCTCACTCGTCGACACCTCGCCCGGAAGAAGCGTCCCACCGCCCCCCGCGCTGGCCGGACTTTGCTCGCCAGCACGACGGGGCGACAACGAGGGGATAGGAGCACGAGGAGGGGGGCTTGTTGGCTGGCGCTAGGCTTTTCCCCCGGCGGCGCCCGCAGGAGCGTCGTGGGAGGGGGATGGATGGGGAGAAAAATCCGGTTCGAACGCGTATCAGTACAGGGACTTGAAGTTTAAGCTGAATCAACATGCACATCAATACTAATATTTCACATCTTAGGGGATATCATATAATCCACATTATTTCACATATTTGGGGAAAATAATCCACTTCATTTCACATATTCGATGATACTATTATCACCACGAGCAATAGGTATTTTATTGCAGTACAACATTCCCTTAAACAACGTAGATGTGTTTGAAGATGCAAAAACCAAAGGGTGAGAACATAATACACATGTTATGTAAGAAATTTCGAGATAGGATTCGTCTTCAAAGCTACCTAGGCAAGGATGAGATGACACACGGAAGGATCGGCGCTGCTATACGTATTATAAAATCCATCCGATCTTTGTACCATCCTATGTGATAGCTACTACTACTCTTTTCGCATGCGAGGGAGTCCAAACTGCTTCACACATTATCTATCTGGGTTTTGGTTCATAACACCTCTTTTGTTCGGTAGGCTTCACCTGTATAGTAATGTTTTTTTAAAGAGAGCAACTCCAATGCGTCGATATATTTCGTTCGCGCACGTTCGTTTGCGATCTGAAAATTCAAACTCGCCTACCGTACGAACGCATCCTCAAAGTTTGGTGCTCGTACGTTGCTTGGTGTTTGTATGGACGCAGTCGTTCGCCGAGTTTGCGCCAGCACGAACACCGAGCGGACACGTTGGTCGTCCATTTTGCGTCCGCCGATACCACCCTGCGTCTGCGCCTGGCCTGCTTGGCAGCCTTTGTGGCGCCGTTTTTAAATATGATCGTGTCCGCCGCCACCGGTGCATCGGGGCTAGATTATCCGCCAGCATTGGCTCCCGAAACCCAACAACCTCGTCGGCTACCAATGGGAGTTCGTCTCCCTGGTGTCGATGAAGGTGCAGATGACGAGGCCTACGAGCACCACCTAGCAAAGGAGCGTGTGACCGCCGATCGTGAGATGAACGCGGAGTACGTGACGTTGCAGAGAGCGCGGAGGCGCCAATGGTAGTTGACGGGCCACCTCCGGACGTGACCGCGAGGAGGCCGACGCAGGAGGCCTAGTAAGCGGACACGCTGGCGCGCTACCAGGCCGCCTTCCTGTGGGCGCAACTGTCGCCGCCGCCGCCCATCGTCGAGCTCATGAGCGACGAGGAGATAGACGATGACATCGATGATGCCTAAACAGCCTGGCGTGTCTTTTTACTATTTATTTAATTTAAATTTGGATTTATTTAGTGTAATATATACTTTTAGATCATGCTAACCCTGTTTAATTAATTTTTGTTTTAATTTATACAATATCTTTAAAGAAATTTGGTATCATTTAAAATGCATCGACCACGTTGTGCAGCCATGTGACCGTAAGCAAAGGCGCAGACAGCCGTGTCCGCGCTCCCGTCTAAAACGAACAAAAAATAGATAGATCATTTGTTCATTTACATCGGCGCGTTGAAGTTGCCCTTATGCCTTATCCCCTTTTGTCCTGATTGTTTGCCCTCTGTATAGTGGTGCATGTGTGACTGAGATATATTTGTATATCAGCAGGGAAGAACTAAGAAGATGGTATGAGACAGATTTGATCCCAACAATGTTAAAGATACATACCTTGTAATGTCGTCTGATTAAATTTCTGTGTAGTGGTGTAGATCACATGTGAATGAGGGGAAGAGGTGGAACCGTAGGTTTAGTTCTGATGGGCTTAAGGCAGAGAAATATGGGTTTGCCTTTTCAGTTTGGGCTGGTCCATTGATCACGGGTAGAAAGAATTAGCACGTACTTGTACTACTTAACAATGAAAGCATCGTACGGTTATCGTACGTGAAATATAGTACGTGAAGCACTTTCGGGAAAGGATTACCTTTGAACGTCAATGTCAATAAAGAGATTCTTTTTTTAAGGGACAATCGTATTAATTAGTTGATAGTTATTCTCTCAGCGGATTATAAGCCATGAAAGTGGTGGATAATTAATAGTAAATTTCAGGGTATAAGGTGTGTTGTGCTCCGTTAAACATGAAAGTAATCTGCATCGTTAGATCGACATTGTTTAACGGTGAAGATGATTTGGATCAGCACCTCTGGTGCTTTTTATATTAGTAGTAGATACTAGTACACAAAAGACTCAATATAATTGCCTCACACATGGCTTCATATACTTTGCACATGTATCTTCTTTTCACGCCATTATAGTTATTTGTTTTTGCATCTGCTCTCTTTCCTAATAGTATGGGATTGTGGAGAACCTCAATGAACCCCCACCCACCTCCAGAACTTGTAGTACTAACTAAGACAATCCAAGCTATATAATACATCTCTGTCGCTCATGGCTTCACAGTCTCTTTATTGTTCTTACTAGTCAAAAGCCCCCTGCTTTACCCTATTGCCTCAATCTCAACATATATATATTGTTGATTGAATAGTACTAAATAGACAAAGATGGTAAGTTATAGGAGCAGGAGCAAATTTCAAATGAGATTTTCAATAAAAAATGGTGATAAGTTTTGGGATTGAAAGGCATTAGAAGAAATTATCTTAGCCAACCTAGCAGACTAGTTAGTAGAATATTCACAATTAGACTAGGAAAAGGCTTGATGTTTGTTGAGTATTGCCCTAATCTACTAACACATTTTTATCCAGCATGTAAGAGGATACATTGTGGACACACCCGAAATGATGAGCCTCTTGTGTATTTATTCCCTCAAAAGAAAACTTGTTGCGTATTTATGGTTGGTGTCTGAATGGAAACAAAGATACCAGGGTTGCTCTCTGATTGACTCTCTGTAGTGTGGAACATTCGATACCTCCTCTCCCACACGCGCTGCCTTATCTACGGATGCTCTGAAATTTTTATCGAAACAAAATCCCTTTATGAGACCTTTTACGGCACATCAAGTTATTTTTCTGTTTTAATGGCCCAGATTTGGTAATACTACACCTAAAATCGTGTAGTATATTATGATCTTAGGGGCTTATTGGGTAATTCCTTTATAAATCTTCTATGTTATTGTCATACAACAACAGACGTCAGGGCAGGAAAATATAAAACAAACTATGGTTGTACTAGAATGTGAGCATGCGACCTCGCAGCACAAACGTAGTGCCTGCAACCAACTGGCAGTCTGGCATTCATCTGGTTCATAGCTGTACTGGAATTTGAGCTGCAGCGTTTTGTCCAGAGTGGGAGCGACCGTGCGAGGCGGTCTGGAGACGTCGACCAGTCTGTGGATGCTGACCGACCTGATGACGGCCTTCTGCGGAAGTCTCTTACATGGCGATGAGTCGAGGGCTCCTTGCGTGCGTGCGTACGTAGCGCAGGAGCGTCTACGCGAGGCGAACTCGGCAGCGGCGCTGCTCTCCGACCAAACGAACGCGCTCCTCCCCACCCGCATCGCCAACCACCTTCTCACCACGCCACGCCCCATCTGCCACCCTGCCCTTCCGCCCACCTTTAAGCGCAGAACCAGGGAAGCCGTCGGGGCCAGTTACGCTAGCAGCCCAGCAGCGCCGTCAGCTAAACTGATGGACGAGCCGGGCGGGAGATACGCCATGAGCTCCCTTCATTAGTACTTAAGTTGCAGATTAATTCTACCATTGAAATTACGAAACTGTCCTCGGATCAAATTAAATCCAGACACCCAACACATAGGATTCTCTCAAGACAAATAAATCCAGACTTGCAGTGACTTATATATAGCAGCAACTGCCTCTGCCTGTTGCAGTCTTTCTTTAAAAAACCGATTGCATTTCTTGGATGATGGACAATTCTTGGATGCACGATGTGATGGGTGATATAATGCATAAGGAATCGACGCACGATCTGGCAGGAGGTGATGGGCAATGCTTGTATGAACGATGTCACGGGTGATCTAAATTTCATGGTCTGGCGCGCTGCAGCTGATTCACTTGACCCTGGCGATTGATGGGAACCCAACGCAAGAGGATACTTTCTATTGGTCGGCGAGTCCGACCGACGAGTACACATCAAAATATACGTACCAAAGATTGTGCTTGGGGCAGGTCAGTTCGATGATGGGGAGTGCATCTGGAGAAGTTGAGTGCCGCTCAATTGCATTTATTTTGCGTGGATGGCTTCCAACTATAGGTTGTGGACATTGGATAGGAGACCGTGGCACGGGATGCAGGATGAGACGTCGTTATGTCGACGCTAGGCGGAAGGCTATTCACAAAGATGTGTTTCAATATCCTATGTCGACGAATAGCTTCATACGCTCATTCATGCAAGAACTCACACATGTGCATCCATTTCTAGTTAGAGGGGGACGATCAGCTCGACAACAGGAAGGATGGAAGAAACCCGAGGAGGGCCACACAAAACGGAATGCCAACGTAGCCATGTCTAGCATTGGGAACTTTATTTGGATCGGTGTCCGCAATTTCTAAATATGCACATGGCACTTTCCACGGAGCTTCAGCCATATTGTTCAATGGAATTACATATCCGCCTTCTCTTGAAGCTCTAGATGTCCGGGAAGCGCCGACACTATCAAAAGACATCTATGTTTCGAGGATTCATGTTGCCTCAGATTGCAACATAATGGTGATAGTGGAGATCAAGATGGGAAGTTATGCTGTCTGTAGAGCTATTATCAAAGAAATAAAGTCATGTTCTTCAGATATTAATTTCTGTATTTTCTTACATGAGTTTAGAGCTCAAATTATGAAGATCACAACCTAGCAAATCATGTTTTGAACTTAGGGGATGGCTGACATGTTTGGTTAGGTCAGCTCGGGTCACTCGATTTCGTCCTTGTAACTTTGGGAGACGTGATTACATAAAGCTTTGTGTGGTTGCCTAAAAAAAGTGTAGTCTGTAGAGATGATCAAGGTAGATACATGGGTTCATCTACTTTGGTTGTTGAGGGTATTACAAATCCAACTGTTCTCGAGACTATGGCTTGTAGAGAAGGTTTGTGTCGAAAGATCTCTTTTTTTGCGGGGTAATGGCGGAAGATCTCAACTTAGCAAAAATCATGATTTCAAGTGATGTCAAAAGGCACCTGGGGACATCAAATCCGAAGAGTGGAGTGTGCTCAGTATTATTAAGGAGATTGTGGTTCGTAGTAGGGGTTTTAATTATTGTTCTTTTAAATTTTCAAACTGTGATGCGCATGATTTAGTCAAATCTTCGCTAGACCTTTCTATAGGAGGCCATGTTTGGTCTATGTCGCCATATGCTACTGCTTGTAATCCTCTGTCAATTCCAGTGCAATAAGAGAGATGTGGTTGACCCCTCAAAAAAATTATATGGAGCAGCGACCCGCGAAAGGTTTTTCTGGAGGGTGTGAACGACGATCGAACTGATCTGTGCAATATGTCAGATCTATCCAATGCCTAGTAGGTTTAAAACGCCGTGGAGGCTCCTAGCTAGCTTTATTTTACTGTTTTTACAATTAGCACCTACAAATGGTAAGTTGTTCATAAGTTGATAGTGTTTTAGGAAGACTATAAGTGGAAGACTGGTTATCCTTCCTTTTTGTATTTTATAGTATAAGTATCACGAAATGGTCCAAGATTTTCATATAATATTTCCTTTTGACATATGCCATTACACAAAGACATTACCACATGGCTTTGCATACTTTGCACATGTATCTTCTTCTCAGGCTATCATGGTACTTTTCTTGCATCTGCTCTCTGTTTCGGAGGCGGAGATTTTTGAGAAATTCAATTTCACCACCCGTCCCCTGAACCCATAGTAGTAACTTAGCGAACCAACGCTATATAATACATCTCTTTTACTCCAACATTCACAATCTGCTTATTCTCATTATCTAGTCAAAAGGCTATGCTTTACCCACTGTCTCGATCACATTGTATAAATATCGTTGATTGAAGAGAGAGAGAGAGAGAGAGAGAGATGGCGTGTATCAAGAGCAGTGCAATTACCTATGTGATTTGGTATAAAAATGCTGCAACATAGCCTCTAGCTCCATAGCACAGTACTCAGCTCAAAATGTAAGAAGATACATTCTGGACTTTTTGGTTTGTTTGTTGTATGTATGTCTGGGTGGTGTTGGACTGACATCGTAGGAGACAAATATACCTCGGAATTGCTCAGATTGAGTATCTGTTGAGCATTCTGTTTCTAAGGCCTTGGAAGAATTGGTGAAAAAAGGTTCATACGCTTCTATTGCTTAGCTTTATTACTAGCCTCTGCCTAGTAGTATTTTGTGAAACAAAAATTATGACAGATAATACTATACCAAACAAGACATAAAGTTTAGAATAAAAAGTCATAGCAAATGTCAAGAAAATACAAATAGATTCAACATTGAATATTACAAAAACTTGTGCATTCCGCTTTATAAACAAAACAACCATGAAATAGGCAGAGTCATACAAGCAATCAAATCAAACAAGACAATACAAATTAAATGTTGGAGCAACAACACAAAAAAGGCCCAGCAGTGATGGAGCTTCTTCATGTGGGAGCCACCCTGGACCACCTCTCAACAAAATCCGAAACATCCCTTAGTATTAGACCTATTTGTCCTGAAATATCAGCCCAAGTACCCTATTCTTGCAGCCCCGGCCCATTTGTGATAACACAGGTTCACATTGTGCATGGGTCCTAAATATTTTCTATTTAATCTAAAGAACTTTAGAAGTTAAATGGAGCCAGTGCACCACATACTTTCTCAATCGTTGGAACAGTTGTTGCTTTTGTCTTTTTGTGGTTGGTTTCCCTGGTCTCCTCTTTGGTACCAAGAGGTTAGACTTGGATCAATTTTTTTTTCTCAATGTTAGAGTTTTTTGTTATTAGTGATGATGTTGGACAGTGTTCCGAGGCAGTAACACGCCAAATAAAAATAATCCCATTCCTCTATGCCTGTCTAGGTGTGAATTTCAACGACATGTTTTGTAGAAGGTGTATGTCTCACCATAACATGTTCAACAATCGTAGGGTGGACGAGGAGTGGCTCTTCGATACTTTTGACGTTATTAATCCAGTTTATGTATTTGGTGTTCTGCAAAACCGCAAAAGGAAAATACCAAAGTATTGGAGGAATGCCAGGATGCAAATAGAGGATTCAGCGATGATGAGTTCAGATAATTTCGATATTATTCATCGGTCCCTCCACTCTGATTTATCTAACACTTACGATTTTGGGATTCAAGTTTAACCCTGAATTAAGCAATGCAATGAGAATTATGGCCACACAAATTAATTATATCTTTGGATTCGTATTCGATATACTTTCTAGATTATTGAAGTCACACAACCCATTTAAGTTAAATCTCAAAACGTGCACACATTATAAATTGGAACGAAGAAAGTAACTTTTATTCTGATAATTTTAAATTTCCACAAAAAAATGCAGTTAATTTCTTAATCCTTGCGAGAAAATTTCTAAGAAGAACTTTTTTTTCTTAAATAAGCATTCGAGTAACTTTCTACTCCTAGATTAATTACATCATGGCATAAAAGGACTCTATTTAACTCCTAGATTAATTACTTTCATAGCATAACATCTCCCACTTTAATTACCACCAGTTGCTGATCGGACCACAATTACTGAAATCAAATTCATGACATCCTCCACCTATAAAACTCACCCAACACCACCACCCTCAGCACCAAGAAGAAACCATCCTGCTCTCAGGCATAGCACCCAAATCTCTCCTCGTGCTAGCTAGGTGTTCAGCAATGGCTCGGCTCGTGGCAGCGTCCGCCGCCCTCCTCGTCGTCCTCGTTGTCGCCGCCGCCATCACGCCCGCACACGCCGGCCGGCCTCTGGTGTCCTGCAGGAGCGTGCAACGCATCAACGTGCCCTTCCCCACAGTGGCGGCTGAGCCTCCTTCCTCGTCAAAGCCGCCGGGCGCCGTGGCGGAGCACTTCGACATCTCGATGGTCGAAGAACCAGCCGATGGCCCCGCGGCGGCGTACTACTACGGGATCGACTGCGACTACAAAGTGCCGATCACCGGGATGTAGAGGTTGGGCATGCGTGCATGAGCAGCGCTGAGTGTGTGATGTTTAACCATGCATGTAAACGACGTCCTTCCACATATTATCCCCTGAATAAATGGCTTATGTATAGTAATTCCATTCGACGATCCTAACCACATTGCCCTTTTTGATTTTACGTAAAAATATAACGATCTAAGTTTTGCTCTTTTGCTCCATTGCCTTGATGATCCGATGTGATGCATCATGCCTCTCTTGAATTGCCAACATGGGTGCTCGCGTGCAACCTCTAGCGTGATCTGCTACATGTTGTGTCCCTCGTTAGTTTTCGAAATAGGTTTTCATCTTGCTTTATAGATAAAGCAAACGATCATGTATGCAAACCTAATTAATATGAAAGTCAACGGTGTCGGTTAAGTTAAAAAAATGTGATTTTTGCAATGTTAAGTAACAGTGCGAGACCCTTCAATCCAGGGCTAGAAGGTAGTTGTTTTCTTCTGTGGTGGAGGGAGAACGGGACGTCGAACCGTTGGCTCAACTCGAGCGTGCCTTGCTCATGGAGTTTTCTTCTATAGAAAAAACGCCAACAAGGATTAGTTCTGGGTTGGTCTCATTTTTTTCGGTGGTAGAGGCAGGTGGCACTATGATGTCATCTCGCCACGTGGGTGTGAACTTTGGCTCGGTCCTCCTCTAGTGGCATGATTTCTCATCACTTCGCCTCTCCCTCTTGTTTGAGTACGCTAATGGTCGATCAATTTGTATCTACCGTCTGGTGTTGCATCCCCAATTTCCTTTTACGTTCTGTTATTTGAAAGGTTTTGTTTGCTGTAATCCTAACCTGGGTTTCTGTGATAAATAATACTAGCTAGTTGATGACTTTGTTAACCCAAAGTTGGTGGATCCAAACCTTTTCTCTAAACTATTACCACATGGGTTGTCCAAGAGGCTCAATGACCCCCACCCACCTCCTGAACCCATAGTAGTAATTCAGCCAAGGCAGCCCATATATACTTGTCTAAGTTGCTTATTCTCCTTTTCTAGTCTGAACTTCGTGCTTTACACCATGGTTTAATCTTAGGATATAAATATTGCCAACATAACAATACTAAAAAAGAGAGATGGTGAGTTACAAGAGCAAGCCTTGGGATAAAGCAAACGGTGATGTGTTTTGTGAATGGAGGGCGTCAGAATAAATTATCTTAGTCATTAAAGAAGAAAATGTACGTTTGGGATAGTGAAAAAGAAGACAATACAATGGAGGACATCGGATCAAGTCGTACGGCCGAGCTCAACCAAATGAGCGATCGAAGAAGAGCTTGATGTCATTCTTCTTCTCGTATTTTTCTTTGTACTACACTCAACTGCCTTGTCAAGAAACAAAGTGAGTATATCAAGAATAGAGAAACTAAGTTCACAAAGTAACACCTACTAACGCGGCGTATCTTCTCCCGAGCACATATGAACCTTTTATCTGGACCGTTGTTTAGTGACTTGTGATCCGTGTCATACCAAATTCAGTTGGAATACGATGCCGCATAAAATGGAGTGAGTGGAGGAATACGTACGTGTTGTATGTGGATTGTGGGCCAGCAAGATGGCAGACGAGGGCCGGTTTTTTGTCGGGTGTTACCTCCGTCCGTGTGCAGAATCTGAGCCGTGGCACATGTCCGTCTGGAATTTAGTCGTGCCACAGATCAGAAGTTGCACTTTCCGTCCAGCTAGACGAGGGCATATCTAAGGGCTCATTTGGTGTTAGGGTGGAAAAAACACAGGCCAATTAACCCTTGTGGGGGATTTTCCCTGCACATGGGATCCCTCCCACCACGTGGAAGATGTTCCCACTGCCTTTCGTTACCAAATTGGCTGTGAAGCCGCGGAGTAGGAGCTCGGGGCACTGGATTTTGGTCAACAGTTCGAGCGAGAGGAGCTAACGCCGCGTCGTGGTTTTCCTCCCCTACCTCACGGGTCGTGGCTTTCCTTCCCGGGTTTAGAGCGGGGGCCGGGCAGGGTTAAACCTCGACGGACGCGGTCCAAATGGCCAGCTCGATCTCCCTGGGCCAACTCATCACGTGGTTCTCTGGCCCAGGGAAACAACGGGGATCCCCCTCCATGGAAACCAAATGAGCCCTAATGGTTTATTTACCGCGGGTTCTTCTGTCATTGAAGAAGCAGAGGAAAATCAGTCATGAAATGAGAGAGGTGACTCAGGCTGCACCAATGGAGTTCTTGTTGCAGCCGGTTGCAAAGGTTTCATTTGAATTCGCGTGAGGTTCTTGTTCAGATCTTGTGTTAACTTGGTCGCTTTTGTTCCCCATCAGTTTCCCCATGTTTGAAGTAGTGGGTGAGATCTTGAAACCAGTAGGTACTGTAAGTCTGTAAGACACTTGGGGTTAATGGTTCTGTGCAAGTACAAATCAAATTTGACCGAACCATAAGTGTTAAATATTTGAGCTTCTGTGGGATCCGGATTGGAGATCCAACGCCAAGCAGGGCACCCTGTCCTTCTCAGGTCAGAGAACCAAGAATGACCACAAGCAGGGAGAAGTCGGCATATGAAGGACAAAAACTGAATTCGCCATATGAGATGTTGCATGTTCATGGCGACTGTCTCGTGCCCATGCGTGCTCTTGAGAGCCTTGCGGATAGTGCGAGACCCTTCAATCCAGGGAAAGAAGATAGTTGTTTTCTTCGGTGGTGGAGGAAGGTTGCACTATGATGCCATCTCGCCAATAAGTGGGTGTGAAGTTTGGCTTATTCCTCCTCTAGTGGCCCGATTCTTGTCACTTCGCCTCTCCCTCTTGTTTGAGCACACTGATGGTCGATCAATTTGTATCTACCGTCTAGGGTTGCCTCCCCAAATTTCTTTTACGTTCTGTTATTTGAAAGGGTTTGTTTACTGTAATCCTAACCGTGATATTTTTGCGATAAATAATAGTACTAGCCAATTGATGACTTTATTAACCCAAAGTGGGTGGATTCAAGCCTTTTCTCTAAACTATTACCACATGGGTTGTCCAAGGGGCTCAATGACCCCCACCCCCCACCTCCTGAACCCATAGTGGTAATTCAGCCAAGCCAGCCCATATATACTTGTCTTTCACTGCTCCTACATGCTCAAGTTGCTTGTTCGCCTTTTCTAGTCTGAACTCCCTGCTTTACACCATAGTTTAATCTTAGCATATAAATATTGCCAACACAACAATACTAAAAAAGAGAGATGGTGAGTAACAAGAGAAAGAAAATTTGTGTACGAACTTGGTATAAAGCAAATCGGTGATGTACTTTGGGAATGAAGGGCGTCAGAAGAAATTATCTTAGGAACAATAATTCCTCTGGCGGTTGAGTTCAAATCTAACTAGGCTCAGGGTAGATGCCTTCCAAGTTCTACGGAAGGCTTGTCATTTTTCTTTTTCTGAAAGGCGTGAAGCATCAGTTGAACAACTCGTAAAAATTAGCTTGCAGGCTGCTCCGCTCCGAGTTAATTGCAAAAGAGTACCACAATTGGGGCCGTATTCACCAATTGGTGCCACTTTACAATTTTTTTGCAAATACGTACCAAGATACAGGCAGGTTGTTGCAAAAACTTGTATTTGTACGTATTGAGGTGTATCTGACAGCTCGGACCCACCTGTCATCCTCTAAAGTAAGAAAACCCGCCCGAACCGGTTGGTTCTAAGAAAAAAAACCGCACCTCACCCAAAAAAAAAACGGCAGATATGTGGACCAAAATTTTTTTCAGCAAATTTTTTTGGAACATTTTTTATATGTGAAAACGGTGAACAGTAACTATATACATGTGAAATTTTTTCTGGGATTTTTTTATATGTGCAAAAACGGCGAACAGTAACTTTTTATATCTGAGTTTTTTTCTGGAAATTCTTTATATGTGAAACGGTGAATAGTAACTATATATATATATGTGAATTTTGTTTCTGGAAAAAAATTATATGTGAAAACGGTGAACAGAACTGTTTATAAGTAAAAAAAATAAGAAAAAAAATTATATGTGAAAAACGGTGAACAGTACTTTTATATGTGGAAAAAATACTATTTTTTGACCCTTTTTTTCCTGGTATTTTTTATATGTGAAATGGTAAACAGTAACTTTTTATATGTGAAAAGGTAAACAGTAACTTTTTATATGGATTTTTTAAAGGGTTTTTTGGCCCAAAATGATATTTTCTCGGGTCAAAAATAATTTGGAAATATAGTTTCGGGTCAATTTTTTTTCCGTCAACAAAAACAATTTCCCGAAAAAAAAGGGTAAAAAACTAGTATTTTTCCACATATAAAAAGTAATGTTCACCATTTTTCACATATAATTTTTTCCTGATTTTTTTTACATATAAACAGTTACTGTTCACCGTTTTCACATATAATTTTTTTTCCAGAAACAAAATTCACATATACATAAGTTACTGTTCACCGTTTCACATATAAATATATCCAAAAAAATCACACATAAAAAGTTACTGTTCGCCGTTTTTGCACATATAAAAAAATTCGCAGAAAAAAATCACATATATATAGTTATTGTTCACCGTTTTCACATATAAAAAAGATCGAAAAAAATGTTCCAAAAAAATTTCCCGAAATCCACATATCTGCCAGTTTTTTTTTCGGGTGAGGTGCGGTTTTTTTCTTAGAACCAACCGGTTCGGGCGGGTTTTCTTTCTTTAGAGGATGACAGGTGGGTCCGAGCTGTCAGATACACCTCAATACGTACAAATACAAGTTTTTGCAACAGCCTGTCTATATCTTGGTACGTATTTGTAAAAAATTTGTAAAGTGGCACCAAATGGTGAATACGGCCCCAATTGTGATACTCTTTTGCAATTAACTCCTCCGCTCCAGACGCTTCAGCTAAACATGTTTGGTGCCGCTTCGGCCGCTCCAAAAGCGGAGTCGCCGAACAGCATTTTAGTGCAGATCAAGTCGTACGTCCGAGCTTACTCGAATGAGTGATCGAAGAAGAGCTTGATGTCATTCTTCTTCTCGTATTTTTCTTTGTGCTACACTGAACTGCCTTGTCAAGAAACAAAGTGAGTATCTCAAGAATAGAGAAACCAAGTTCACAAATAAACACCTAGCTACTAGTACGTTTCGTTCTGTTGAGAAACGATCGAGCCCCAGTTAATTACACGTCGTTGTTACAGAAATTAAACTCTCTACACTTACTGCCACAGTAAAAGCAAAACCCTCCGTTCTCAACAACAGCATCGGGCTATATATACATACATACCACACAAGCTCACCGGCAACACTCACCGCTCACGCAGGCTCACAAGCACAACCAAAAGCTTCCAAAGCTCAGCGATGGCTCGGCTCGCAGTAGTGCTCGCGATCCTCTTCGTCGTCGTGGCCGCCGCGACGACCATCACACCCGCACACGGCGGCCGCGCTCTGAAGGCCGAACGGATCCCCGTCTTCTTGGAGGTGGCCGAGCCTCCCTCGCCATTGGTGGAGGACATCGCGGAGCTCCTCAGGCTCTTCCCCAGGACCGATGGCGCGCCGGCGGATGGCCCAGTGGCGTCCTACTACCAGGGGGCGGACTACGACTACAAGGTGCCCATCACTGGGTTCTAGATCGGCCATGAAATGAACCAGAGCTAGTTTCCATCGACCTGGGTGCCGATCCGTGGTAATGTTTCAGTATTTGCGAGATGTACGCCAATAATCATGCAAACGGCCTTCGAATACGTCTGAATAATGAGATTCGTTCTAGTAATTCCATCCCTTACTTCGTTCTGTAAATGTTATTCTTCTTATGAGGATCGTATACTATGGAGACCGCCCACACATGTGTAACAAAGAATTTATAGGTTTTTAATTTCCTGCCCACAAAAACGACATGCTGTTCGTGACCTAAAAACAATATACAGTACAAAATGGCGCTCGGCAGAACAAATACGACATATTATACAATACATTTATCAAATTTAAAATTTTCATTGTTGGCGCTACAAATTCCTCATTGAAACGTCGCCGAAGTTACAAAAAGAAGTAAAAAAACACATATACTACATCACCGGAGGTCGCCGGGAGTTTTCTCGGTAGTAACTTGCACTACTGGAAAAACAGCTATAGATAATATTAACACTAATGGCGCCCTATTCATGTGATGCGCCATTACTATTTAATAATAGCGCACCAGGTGCGCCATTACTATTTAATAATAACGCACCATGTGCTGGTGCGCCATTAGTAACCTGAACAGTAATGGCGCACCAGGTGAAAAGTGCGCCATTACTATGTTTGACCAAGTTTGACCCATTCCTGGACATAGTAATGTCGCACTTTATATAGGTGCGCCATTAGTAAGTTGACATAGTAATGGCGCACTTTATATCGGTGCGTCATTACTATGTTTGACCAAGGTTTGACCAACGTTTGATCCAGTCATAGACATAGTAATGACGCACTTTGTAAATGTGCGCCATTACTAATTTTTTGGACAAAAAAATCACCAACTGCACCACCCCCGGTGGATAGCCTTTTCAGTTTTTAAAAAATAAAAGAAAATGATAGAAATATCAAAAAAATAAAAGAAAATAAGTTTCCCATGTGATATGTGGTCTAGTTGTTACGAAAATTTACAGATATGAATTTTGACTTTTTTTGCAAAATCTCTCGAGAATTGTGTAAAATCGGCATAACTTTTGCATACGACCTTCGATGAAAAAGTTTTTTATATGAAAAATCATCTACTCGAAAAGTTATATCCAAATTCAACGGGGTGGAACCCGGTTAACATTTTTAGAATCCTCAAAAACCTAACAGGAAAAAGTTACGGGGCTTTCAAGATCTAGAGGGAAAAAATGGAAAAAAAAATTCAAACTTACTAATGGCGCACCTTCCCAAAGTGTGCCATTACTATCTTTCCGCCTTCAAAATTCAAAATATATCAAAAAAAACTTAGTAATGGCGCACCAGCCCAAGGTGTGCCATTACTATCTTCCTGCCTTCCAAATTCAAAATAAATCAAAAAAATATAAAAAAAATGTTAGTAATGGCGCACCTGCCCAAGGTGCGCCATTACTATACCGTATATATTGGCTGGACGGCCTCCTCTCTTCCTTACTGATACGTCCAAAACGTATCTATAATTTCTGCTTGCTCCATGCATGTTTTGTGTGATATTGCTATGTTCTAGATACACTTTCATACATTTTTGATCATATTTGGACTAACCTACTAACTGAGTGCACCCCAGTGCCAGTTCCTGTTTTCTGCTATTTTTCTATTTCAGTTTTCCCCCATATAAAAAGTGCCAGAAAAATTCGGGAAAATTCAGATAAAAAATCAACGTGGAGGAAGCTTCGCGAAGAGCCCGGGAGGGGCCAGAGGGGAGCCAGGGGGGCCTAGGCGGCCACCCGGCGCGGCCCCACCCCTGGCCACGCCAGGGGGCGCCTGGGGCCCCTGGTCCACCTCTGGCTGCCTCCTTCGCCTATTTATTCTCCGTCACGGGAAAACTCCAGGAGAGGAACCCTATTCCGCGAACTCGCCTCTGTTCCGCCGCCGCCGCGCTTCCGAAGATCGGGAGCACCAGAAGACCTCTTCCCGGCACCCTGCCGGAGGGAGGATTGACCTCCGGGAGTCTCCTCTCCACCATGGATGCTCCCCGGATGTCTCGTGAGTAGTTTTCCTTGGACCATGGGTCCGTGATCAGTAGCTATGTGATGTTCTCCTCCCCTCTTTGATCTTCATTGTTTAGACCTCGTGAGCTACCCTACATGATCGAGGCACCTTTGTAATATTTCTGCTATTGCCATGTTGAGTTTGATAGGATCTGATGGATTATGAGATTATGTTCAGATTGTGATAGAGTAATATATTTGGTTTTTATCTCTTATATTTTTGTTCCTAAGTAATTCTTGCATGTTCTCCGTTGTTGTTTATTGCTTTGGCCAAGTAGTAGGTAGTGACTTCAAGAGGGAACGTTGTGCTAGATTGTGGGTTCATGCCCCCCGATGACACGCTTGAGTGACAGAAACATGAGTCTAGGGGATGTGTTGTTGCCACAAGGGGGAAAACAACGGTGCTTGTGACCGCGGTCACAAGGATTGTTTACTTTACGCAGAGTTCTTTTTAATGCAGTTGTTTGTTGCTTTGGGTTTACACTTTGGGTGGGGCTCGCAACTTAATACCAGCGAGATTTTCTGGATAGATATCTCAAGGTGGATGATTAGTAGTAGATGCAGATGGATTTCGGTCTTCTTATCTTGGCGTACTGCCTGTGCTTTTGAACCTCGTCCTTTCTTTTGTAGCATAGTTAGTATTGCGGTGCGTTCATAATCCTGTCAATTGCCTTTCTGTAATTTGTTTACCTCGCATAGCAATTTTATCGTCTTTTGGGAGAGAGACATCACTAGCGAACATCACGAATCCCGGTCCATATCCTCATTATTGTTTCCATGCTATATTTACTTCACTGCTTTTACTTGCTATCATTATCCCTTGCATTTTATCCTTGTGAACAACAAGACCGGAGAGATTGACAACCTCTCTGAACTTCGTTGGGAACAAAGTTATCTGTGTCTGTGTGCAGGTCCGCGTCAGTTGTGCCGCTGACACCTACTTATCATCTCTGGAGTCCTGCTGGAGACAAAAATTGGTATCTTCACCGAGGGAAAACTGCTGCTGCACTACATCTCAACCTTCCACTTGGGGTAACCAACGAAGGGGCGAGAAGCCATCAAGCAAATTTTCTGGCGCCGTTGCCGGGGACTCCGAGTGCTAAGATAGGGGAGTTGCACACTACCCTTTACCTTTGTTTATCAGTCTTGTTAGTTTACCTTTCAGTTTTTATCTTTGTGTCTTATATCAAAAATAAATAAAAAATAGTATGTCTAGTTCCTTACTTGCCAATCAATGTCTAACTTCTTTGAAACTAGATCTTATTGGCATGGAGGATTCACCGAGGATCAACAAGAATATTACAAGGAATACCGCTTGTCTCAAAAAGTGATACACTTATGGAGACTTATACATCAATCGTATGAGTATGTTAAAAACTTGTGCTCAATATATAATATATCTTTCTGCAGGGATGAATCTTGTTGCTTTATGAGGCACAAACACCTTGCTTTCCAATGTGAGTACAATGAGGATGAAACCTTAGCTTCTTATGCTAAGGGAAATTATGATTTTTATGATGCAGAACAAATAGAAGAATTTGTTGCTTTTAAATCTAAGAGTCTTGCTAAGGGTGCCTATGAAATTACTTCTTTTCTTGAAAATATTGATGATGCCCCTTACAAATCTGAGAGTCTTGCTATACTTAACTATTGTTTGTAAAATTATGATGCAAATTATTATATTACTGATCATCTTGAGAGAATCTCTCCTCCAAAGGAAGAGATTAATGTTTTGCAGGACTCTATGGAAGAAGAAATTACTGAACCTGGAAGCTCCTTGGATGGAGAAGAGGAGGAGAGTGACGAACAAAAGGAGGAAGAATGGAGCCATCCATGTCTACCTTCTAATGAGAGTAACTCTTTGACTCTTACCTTATATGAGTGTTATGATCCTATGGATTCTTTTGAAATATCCCTTTTTGATGAAGTTGATGCCTTCTATACTTTTGTCCAAGATGCCACTATGGATGATGCTTACAAAGATGAACTCTCTATAGTTCCTTATGTTAAGCATGAAATTGTTGCTACTGCACCCACACTTGATTGTCCTATTATCCTTTTGAAATCTCCAAGTCATATTCCGGAGGATGTTGCTCTTATCAAGGCTCAATGTGATGGGTTGCATTTATCTTATCATCCTAAAAACCGTGTTGAAAACAATACACGTGTGCTTGTAGGTCATGAACAACATGATTTATGTGATAGTTATATTCTTGATGTTGTTCATGATACTACTGAAAATTATTTTGAGAGAGGAAAGTTTGGTTGTAGAAACTTTCATGTTACAAAAACACCTCTCTCTTTGTTGAAACCTTTGAAGTTCTTCCTGTTCCACCTCCCCATCCTTGTTGCTTTGTGCTTCTTCGATTTATTTCTTTACAAGTTTCCAAAGCATAGGAAGTGGGTTAGGCTTAAATGTGTTTTATATTTGCTTCTTGATGCTCTCTTTTGCTTCAAATTCTTATTCTTATGAGAGCACCTTTTATAATCCTTAAGCCTAGCTAATGGCTTTAAAGAAGCGCTTTCGGGAGGCAGCCCGCAATGAATTTAGGTTTTTTTTTGCTTTTTGTTGCGTCTTGATGTTTGTTAATACTGTAGCAACATCATTGTATCTTTATTTTTCAGCTTTGTGCCAAGTTATAGCCTCTTACGGCAAGGGAAGTAAAAGTTGTGACATGCTGTCCAGAAAACAGATTCTGTCCTCGTGAACAGAAAAATTCCAGAAAAATCCCAGTTCATCTTTTTGAGCTGAAATTTTTACACAGTATGCTCTATACAATTACGAAACTTCCGTATGTTCTGAGTTTTTTGATTTGAGATGCATAAGTGCCCCTAAAAAATTATTTACTATCTGATGTTCTGTTTTTCACAGATTCTGCCACGTTTTGTCTCTCCTTACTTTTGCAAACCTTAAGCTTGCTTTTTCTTTGCAAAAAAAACCTTTTTGGAAATCTTGAGAAACAGTAGCTCTTCAAGATTATCTTTATGTCCAGTGGAGAAAAAATATATTTATTAAGGGTACTAACCTCTCTAATCAGCTTATGATGAGTTATGTATGAAGGGAGTTTTCAAGTGTGCGATGAAAGATGATGAAAGAAGATCCAGGAGTGTCAAGCGCTCAAGCTTGGGGATGCCCCCATGCATCCCCAATAAATATTCAAGGAGACTCAAGCGTCTAAGCTTGGGGATGCCCCCGTGCATCCCCTTCTCCATCAACAATCATCAGTTCGTCCTCCGTCTCACTATATTTTTATCACTTCATGCGTTATGTGCTATGCTTGGAGCGTCTCGCTCTTAGGTTTTGTTTTTAGTTTTCTTTAGCTTTGCTTGTTGTTCATAACAAGTTAGATCCCATCTTACTTTGTGTGGGAGAGAAACACGCTCCACTTTCAAAATTTAGAACACATCATAGGATTTTTCCTGCTTATCTTTTTGCTGTTGTGTGTTCTTTATCTTTTCATAGCTACTGCCTTGTTTAGTTTTAGTTTTAGTTTGTCTTTAGCAAGAGCCTTGGATTTTGTTTAGTTTCACTAGTAGAAAACAAGGCTTTGGTTCAGGCCTGGCTAGCCCATTAGTCCCGGTTAAGTTACGAACCGGGACCCATGGGGGCATACGTCCCGGTTCGTGCGCCCAGGGGGCCGACCGAGCCTCGTGGGGCATTGGTTCCGGTTCGTCTGGACCCTTTTTTCCCGGTTCCAGACACGAACCGGGACTAAAGGTACTAAAGGTAGGACCTTTAGTCCCGGTTGGAGACACCAACCGGTACTAAAGGTCTATTTTTTATTTTTTATTTTTCTAAACAGAAGAGTTTCTGTTTTTAGATTTTGAATAACTGTTAGAATATTTAGAGTTTTTGAATGATTTTTTTTCTTTAGGTCAAAAAAATTATAAACTTTCTGTTAGTGCCAGTAGTTTTCAAACTTAAATAGTTTAAGCTTGAATTATTTTGAAATTTGTGTCAATCACTAGTCTGTGAATAACTTTAGTTTAAAAATAGATTTTTGAGTGATTATTTTTCCTGTTGTTTAATATTAGTATGTTTTATCAGTATGTTCAATATGGGAATTTTTAGGATATTTTAAATAGGTGTTTTAATCAAAACCAGACTCTGTTTAACTCTTTATGAGGGTTTCGAACGAAAACTCATATGTTACAAGCCATTTCTTTTTTTTAACTTATTTCAACTCCAGACTTTTTGTGCATTAACTATGCACCATACAAAGCCACATCCTCAAGTTTCAAACCTTTCTAACTTCATTTGATATTTCTTTTTTTTAACTTATTTCAACTTCAGAATTTTTGTGCATTCAATATGCACCATTCAAAGCCACATCCTCAAATTTCAACCCTTTCTAACTTCATTTGTTATTTTCATGCATTTAATGATTTCTTTGCGCTAAATGACCCTAAAATTGAAAAGCCAGTACAAATGAACTCTAAAAATGTTGAAACTTGGCATGGTATCATCATTTCACCCACATAGCACATGCTAAAAAGTTGAAAGGATTACGGCAAAAATTGGATGCACTTCGTGTACAAATTGGACCATCTCCTTCGAACTATGAGGGTTTTGGAAGAAAACTCATATGTTAAAAATAAATTTCTTTTTTTAACTTATTTCATCTCCAAACTTTTTGTGCATTTAATATGCACCATTAAAAGCCACATCCTCAAATTTCAACACATTCTAACTTCATTTGTTATTTTTCATGCATTTAATGATTTTTTTTGCGCTAAATGACCCTAAAATTGAAAAGGCAGTACAAATGAACTCTAAAAGGTTGAAACTTGGCATGGTATCATCATTTCACCCACATAGCATGTGCTAAAAAGTTGAGAGGGTTACGGCAAAAACTGTATGCACTTCGTGTACAAATTGGACTGTCTCTTTCGAAGTATGAGGGTTTCGGACGAAAACCCATTTGTTACAAAGGCATTTTTTTTAACTTATTCAACTCCAGACTTTTTGTGCATTCAATATGCATCATTCAAAGCCACATCCTCAAATTTCAACCCTTTCTAACTTCATTTGCTATTTTTCATGCATTTTCTAAAAATTTTGCGCTAAATGACCATGAAATTGAAAAGCAGTACAAATGAACCCTGAAAAGGTTGAAACTTGGCATTGTGTCATCAATTCACCCACATAGCATGTGCTAAAAAGTTGAGAGGATTACGACAAAAACTAGATGTGCTTCGTGTACAAACTGGACCATCTTCTTCGAAGTATGAGGGTTTTGGAAGAAAACTCATCTGTTACAAAGGCATTTCTTTTTTTCTAACTTATTTCAACTTCAGAATTTTTGTGCATTCAATATGCACCATTCAAAGCCACATCCTCAAATTTAAACCCTTTCTAACTTCATTTGTTATTTTCATGCATTTAATGATTTTTTGCGCTAAATGATCCTAAAATTGAAAAGCTAGTACAAATGAACTCTAAAAATGTTGAAACTTGGCATGGTATCATAATTTCACCCACATAGCACATGCTAAAAATTTGAAAGGATTACGGCAAAAACTGGATGCACTTCGTGTACAAACTGGACCATCTCCTTCGAAGTATGAGGGTTTTGGAAGAAAACTCATATGTTAAAAAGAAATTTCTTTTTTTTTAATTATTTCATCTCCAAACTTTTTGTGCATTTAATATGCACCATTAAAAGCCACATCCTCAAATTTCAACACATTCTTACTTCATTTGTTATTTTTCATGCATTTAATGTTTTTTTGCGCTAAATGACCGTAAAATTGAAAAGGCAGTACAAATGAACTCTAAAAAGGTTGAAACTTGGCATGGTATCATCATTTCACCCACATAGCATGTGCTAAAAAGTTGAAAGGGTTACGACAAAAACTGGATTCACTTCGTGTAAAAATTGGACCATCTCCTTCGAAGTGTGAGGGTTTCGGACAAAAACTCATCTGTTACAAAGACATTTATTTTTTTAACTTGTTCAACTCAGAATTTTTGTGCATTCAATATGCACCATTCAAAGCCACATCCTCAAATTTCAACCCTTTCTAACTTTATTTGCTATTTTCATGCATTTAATGATTTTTTGCGCTAAATGACCATGAAATTAAAAAGTAGTACAAATAAACTCTGAAAAGGTTGAAAATTGGCATTGTGTCATAATTTCACCCACATAGCATGTGCTAAAAATTTGAGAGGATTACGACAAAAATGGATGCATTTCCTGTACAAACTGGACCATCTCCTTCGAAGTATGAGGGTTTTGGAAGAAAATTCATTTTTTATAAAGTCATTTCTTTTTTAAACTTATTTCAACTCCACACTTTTTGTGCATTCAATATGCACCATTCAAAGCCACATCCTCAAATTTCAATCCTTTCTAACTTCATTTGTTAATTTTTCATGCATTTAATGATTTTTTTGCAAAATTAACAAGCATGTATTTTGACATTTTTTACAAAATCTATCTAGAATTTGTAAAATGGTCATAACTTTTGCATACGACCGCCGATAAAAAAAGTTTTTTGTATGAAACAGAAAAAAAGTTATGATGCTTTTAAGATTTGGAGGAAAAATAATTCAAAAAAAGTTGGCATAGAAATTTAAAAGGGTACCCATCCACTTACTCATTCATTATTTTCCTCAATAAAATAATTCAACAAAAGTTGGGATAGAAATTTAAAATTGGGAAATATGAAATAAGGGTTTTTTGACTACTATTGAGGGAAATATGAAAATTTTCAAATTTTAGGTTTTGCAAAAAAAAAAAATATTTTTATTGAAGATTATTATTATTTCATTACTTTTGTTTATTGAAATAATTATTTGGAATTAAAACAATATAGAAGTGTGACATTGTAATCAAGAGGTTAACATGATTGATATGATAGTAATAGCAACAACATGTGCGAGGTGTAGTTGGAAATGGAGACGGAAGGAACTCAGAAGTTAAGCGTGCTATTGCTGGAGTAGTGTAAGGATGGGTGATCGATCGGAAAGTTTGACTACGACTAAGTAATTTGACTAGACATTAAGGGTAGTTAGAGACTAAACTAGTTAAATAACTCAAATAATAGAAATTGAGAAAATATATAAAAAGGGAGAGAAAAAAAACTGGTCAAATAATGGAAATAATATAATTTTTGAAAAAAATAGAAAAAAGAAAGAGGAAAATATTTGAATGAATTTTTTTCCCGTGGAGGCCTTTAGTACCGGTTCGTGTTACCAACCGGGACTAAAGGTCCTCCGCCCCTGTGCACCACAACAGCCCACGTGAAGGACCTTTAGTACCGGTTCGTGGGCAAACCGGGACTAAAGGTTTTGGGCATTAGTAACGACCCTTTAGTCTCGGTTCCAAAACCGGGACAAATGAGCCTCTAGAACCGGGACAAATGGGCCTTTTTCTACTAGTGTTTGTTGCTGCAACTCTTTTTAGTTTTCATGTTTATCTTGTTAAAGAGAGTTGGTTGTTGCACTGAGTTGTGTCTTGTCTTGAAAGTAGGTAATTGAGGTTGCTATTTAATTTTAGTAGTAGCTTGCAATATGTAAGAGCAAGTTTTTCCCCCGAAGGTTTTGGACATTGTTGGACAAAGCAGAAGTGGAACTAATATTGTTTTCGAGTATAAACATATACTTAGGTTCCGAAAGAATGGAGTTTGCAAGTAGAAGGTTGAAGAACAACTCACTGTAGCAGAGCTGCAGTCATCTACTGAAACCTTTGAAGGAAGACGACCCCTAAAAATGTAGTCGAAGAAAAAGTCTCTTTCGAGTAAAAGCGCAACAAGGAGAAAGATGAAGCTGGTCGAAGACTTAGTCTTTTTACTAGTTTCTCTTTATTTTCTTGAGTCGTAGGAAAAACCGTACTATCAAGAGGGGTTTGCTAGTTGAGATCTTAGTCGAAGGGAATTTGCTCTGCTCAACCAAAACCCACTAAAGCCTACCGAGAGAAATCTTACTGAGTCGAGTGAATAGCTCGAAGGCAAAGTCATCGCACTTCGTGCCTTCGAGAGAGAACTCGTTCGGTAAGTCAGCTTACTTGTTCCTCAAGTAAAGTTGCGAAGTGATTGGAATCCGACCGTTGTGGACACGCGTCAAGCGGTCGCATCGGGTCACTTCAGTCATTTTACCCATCGGGATTGCCAACTATAAATACCCCGCACCTACCCGCCATTTCGGGTTGGCTGCTCCACTGAAGATTCTAAGACAGAAGTCTGTGAGCATCCCAAGAGAGATTCATCGAGAGAAAATCAAAATCCCAAGTCTGAGCTGAGTTGAGCAATTCACTATGACTTAGGTTGAGATTAGCCGATCTTTTTATCTTGGAGAACTGCAAGTCTCCTAGACGGTTAGGCGTCGCCTGTCAAGCAGTCGAAGAGAAATTTTCACTGCTGAAGGAAGTCTGTAAAGGTCTCGGAGATGACCTGAATCATCTACCACGAGTGAAAACTGGACAAGTCGAGGATTTTGTTGCAGTGGAGAATAGGACGGAGAGAGTTTTGCTCCAGGTGTTCAATCACCAGTCCCTCCAACCAGACGTAGCACTTTGCAGAGTGTGAACTGGTTTACCAAACATCGTCGTGTCAGGCTCGTTTTCTTTCATGTCCTTACATTAAGTATTTACTCGTTGCCCGTTTGTCTTCGATGTTTTCCTTCACTCCAAATCCTTTCGAACCATGCATTACTTTCGACACTGTATTTCCTTCGAGATGCTTTAGTCCTTCACAGTTTGCATGAATTCCTTCTAAGTTCCTTAGAATTTTTAGAAGTGATCATTCACCCCCTCCCCCTCTGATCATTCTTGAGCTTTCAATTGGTATCAGAGCTAGGCACTCCATACGCTCTGCGTATTTTGGTCTAACAACCTGGAGTGTTGTCAAGAATGTCGTTTGCAGCTGTTCGCTCGGGGGAACTAATCCCTATCTTCAATGGGAAGGACTATCCTATTGGAAGGACAAAATGAAGAGGAATATCATGGCTATCAACTCTGCCGCTTGGGATGTTGTCAAAAATGGTGTAACTGTCATAGACACTAAAGCCATCATTCCTGAAGAGGCAAAGAAGATTGAGCTAGATGCTGAAGTCTGGGTCTTCATTACAAATCATCTAATTCCAGAAAAATATCATGAGGGCAAGAATATTCCTTCGGCCAAAGGTGTTTGGGACTATCTCGAGAAGATTGGTGAAGGTGTCTCTACTCAGAAAGATGCTCGTATTGACACCCTTCGAAGCAAGTTCTATCGTTTCAAGAGGCACGAGGGAGAAAAAGTTAGCTCCATATACAGCAGACTCACTGCGCTGTCAAATGAACTGATTTCCCTCGGTGCCGAAGACATTACCAACCGGATTATTGTCAGAACTTTGCTCCGTTCCCTTGATGATTCCTTCGATCACATTGTGCTGATGATTAAGGAAAGGACTGATTTCAAGGATCTAGTTGCTGCTGATATTCTCGAGAGACTTAATACCTTCGAGATGGAAGAAGATGAAAAACGAGATGTTAATAGGACACGAAGAAAATCTCATGCACTGAAGGCCAGAGCTTCACATCACTCCTCTCCTGAAGCTAGTTCTGAAGCTGGTTGTGCCTCAGATGACCCCGAGAACATTGGAAAAGATCTGGCACTAATAATGAGAAGATTCAATCGCTTTCAGAGAAAGAAATCCTCTTCACCGAAGAAAAACTACTCTTCAAGACATTCAAGCAATTCATCACAGCATCGATCATCATCCAGAAACAATTCAGAGAAAGATAACTGTTGCTATAAGTGCAAGAATCCAGGTCACTTCATTGCTGATTGTCCTCTCTGGGAAATTGAACATAGATCAAAGCAATCTCACAGCAATTCTTCAAGCAAGTCTCACAGATCGAGCAAAAACTATGAGTCGAAGAGATATGATTCAAAGTCCAGAAAAGACAAGAAAGACGGTTCTGATGATGACAAGAAGAAGAAGAAGTATCACAAGCATCGAGAGGGTTCTTCCTCGAAATCACATTCCTCTCGACGAAAGAATTCCCACCGTGCCAAAGCCTATCTGGGTAAAGAGATGAACTCTGAAGATGAAGCATCCGGTTCCGAAGCTGAATCAAACCCAAGATCTGGTTCTGGTTCTGGTTCAGAATCTGATGGTGTTGCTGGGTTATCATTGGCTTCGAGCAAGACTTCAACTTCATTCTTCACCAACCAAAGCAGCGAAGATGAATCTCCAGCTTATTGCTTCATGGCCAAGGCTAAGGTATCCTCATCAAAGAATTCCTACGATACTTCTGATGGATCTGCTTATGAAAGTAACTCTAGGATAAGCTATGCCAAACTTGCCAAAATTGCTTCTATCCAACAAGATGAGCTAGATTCTCTAAGTGAAACTATTCAAAAATCTGAGACTTTGTTGATCGATGAGATTGAGAAGGGTCAAACTTTGACGAATGAGCATGCTGCTCTGAAGGAAAAGTATGATGAACTTTCCTCTCGTCATGATCTTCTCTCAGTGGATTACGAGAAGCTAACCTATGAATTCCTTCAAAAGAAAATGGCTCTCGAGAAACTGAGAGAGGCAAATGAAGAGTTGGAAAGTGTCAATCTCACGCTCATGGCTCAACAAGGTTCAGAAGCTAAAAATGAATCTACTTCACCTTGCTTAACTTGTTTGGAACGAAGTAAAATTGAGTCTATTTCTGAGAGATCGAAAGGAAAGCAACCTATTGTTATTGATGATGCTAACCCCTCGAATGAGGAAACCATTACCGAGGAACTCCTCAGGTTGAAAAATTTATTTGAAACAGGCATGTTCAAAAGTGTGCAGGGACACCAGTACCTATGTGATATCCTTCGAAAGGCTCTTCTTCACAGGAATCCACGAAACGAAGGAGTTGGCTTCGAAAGGAAAATCAATCTTGATGGAACCTACTGGGAACTCGAGCAGTATCCTAAAACTGTCTGGGTTCTTGCGAAAGAAAAGCCCATTGATATTGCTAACCTTTCAGGTTTCATTTGAAAAATTGATAAAGCCATTGTTGATGAATCACTTGATTCTGACTACAAGCTTTTCAAAGATCAGGAAGGAAAGGTGTCAGCTGAATTCGTTGGTACTCCTCCGAAGAATGGTTTCTATAAGCGACAGATTTGGGTTCGCAAATCTCTCGTAGAAAAACTGCCCCCTAACCATTCTATGCAGGGAAAATCCTCGGTACCACCGAATCACTACTATTCTCTCGAGGATAGAAATGAACCCTTGGTGCCTGCTTCAAATGTTCCCCAGAAGGAATACTATCGTGTCGATAGAAATGTTTATCGTCATCGTAACAATAACACCAAAGTTGCTGTTACTCACCAGTACTCTAACCCCTCGTCGAGGAATTATATTTATGGTGTGCTTGATGGTCCAGATAGACAATGCAATCCCGTTCGCTATAATATAGCTGCCCCATCTAGCTCTTCCATGCCTTCTAAGTCACCTGCTCGTTTGTGGGTGGTTAAGAAGAACTAATTCTTCTGCAGGGCTATGTCTTCGGTGGATCCGAATGGGTCATGGATAGTGGATGTACAAATCATATGACCGGAGACAAAGATTTGTTCACCGAAGACAAACTTTCTGAATCTTCACAGAGATACATTACCTTCGGTGATAACAACAAAGGAAAAGTACATGGTTTGGGTAAGGTTGCTATATCGACGGATAAGCACATTGATAAGGTTATGCTTGTTCAATCACTTGGATATAATCTTATGTCTATCTCAAAACTTTGTGATATGGGTATGTTTGTACCGTTTTCTGCTTCTCGTTGTGTTGTCTTTTCACAGGATGATTATTCCTTCGTGTTCAAAGGATATCGCAAAGGTGATCTTTATATCGTTGATTTTTCTTCGGGACCTGCAGTGTCCACATGTTTAATGGCCAAAGCCACTTCTGGTTGGTTATGGCACCGAAGACTTGGTCATGCAGGAATGAAAAATCTTCAAACTCTTATCTCGAAGAAGAACATCGTTGGAATTGATAATGTTAAATTTGATAAATATCGTCTATGCAGTGCCTGTGAAGCAGGAAAGATTGCCAAGAAACATCACTCAGCAAAAACTATAATGACCACTACTCGTCCTCTTGAATTACTTCATATGGATTTATTCGGTCCTCAAAATTATGCTAGTCTTGGAGGTAACAAGTATGGTCTGGTTATTGTTGATGATTTCTCTCGATATACTTGGGTTTTCTTTCTAGATGACAAGAGCAAGGTTGTTGAAATCTTCAAAACCTTCGCGAAGAGAGCTCAGACTGAATACGAATTATCTCTCAAACATATCAGAAGTGACAATGGTACAGAATTCAAAAACACTCATATCGAAGATTTTCTTGATGAATATGGCTTTACTCATGAATTCTCGGCTGCTTATACACCGCAACAAAATGGTGTGGTCGAGAGAAAGAATCAAACACTTATTGAAATGGCCAGAACAATGCTTGCTGAATACAAGACTCCTATCAGGTTCTGGGCCGAAGAAATCAATACTGCATGTCATATCATCAACAAGGTTTATCTGCACAAGTTTCTGAAGAAAACCTCACATGAACTTATTACTGGTAAAAAGCCAAATGTTTCATATCTCAGGGTTTTTGGTGCTCCGTGTTATATCAGAGATATGAATCACCGCTCCAAGTTTGCCCCAAAGGCTCACGAAGGTTTTCTCCTAGGTTATGGTTCAAATTCTCACACTTACAGAGTTTACAACTCACATCTTGGCAAAGTTGTAGAAACTATAAATGTTCAATTTGATGAAACTAACGGCTCTCAAAAAGAGCAATTACCTCTTAACCTGGATGAACCACCTTTGGATGAAGTTATCAGGTACATGGCTATTGGAGACATTCGACCTGTCGAAGGAAATGCACGTCAAGCCAACAAGGATGATGATGGTCCAATGTTCCCACACATAGCCCGGGGCGCTGGAGATCAACATCCGAAAGCAAATTATGTACAGGTCGAAGGAGAACGCATAAACGAAGAAAATGTCCAACCCGAAGGAGAAGCTGAACCCGAAGGAAAT
The DNA here is from genome assembly GCA_950022295.1 of Bromus sterilis. Classification (NCBI taxonomy): domain Eukaryota; kingdom Viridiplantae; phylum Streptophyta; class Magnoliopsida; order Poales; family Poaceae; genus Bromus; species Bromus sterilis. The sequence continues at coordinate 443,795,940 of OX465595.1, read as the reverse complement.
GATCCCGAAGGACAAGCTGATCCCGAAGGTCAAGCTGATCCCGAAGATCAACAGGATCCACAAGATGATGAAGGAGTTTTACCTCGTGTTCGAAGAAGAGTGAACGTCGACTCAATTCTCGAAGAGATTCGTTTACCAGGTCGTCCCACCACTCGTTCTCGTACTCGATTAGCTAACTTTTTTGGAAATTTTTCGTTTGTATCCATGCTAGAACCATCGAAATTTGATGAAGCCATGAAGGACTCAGACTGGATGACTGCAATGCTCGAAGAACTTAATCAGTTCGAGAGAAATAAAGTCTGGTCCCTTGTTGATCGACCTGATCCCAAGAAGCATAATATCATTGGTACGAAGTGGATTTTTCGCAACAAGCAAGATGAAGATGGCATTGTGGTAAGGAATAAAGCTCGACTGGTTGCTCAAGGCTACACCCAAATCGAAGGTATTGATTTCGGTGAGACTTATGCTCCAGTTGCTCGACTTGAATCCATTCGTGTCATGCTCGCTTTTGCCAATTACAATGATATTTTGCTATATCAAATGGATGTCAAAAGTGCATTTCTTAACGGTGAAATCGAAGAAGAAGTATATGTTATGCAGCCACCAGGTTTTGAAGACCCGAAGAATCCTGATAAGGTGTACAGACTGCACAAGGCCCTATATGGGTTAAAGCAAGCACCTCGTGCTTGGTATGAAACACTGAAGGATTTTCTTCTGAAGAAGGGCTTCAAACCAGGAACAACTGATCCGACTCTTTTTACTCGAGCATACAAAAATGATCTTTTTGTGTGTCAAATTTATGTCGATGATATTATTTTTGGCTGTACTAACCCTGATATTAGCGAAGAATTTGCTCGTATGATGTCGAAGAAATATGAAATGTCCATGATGGGTAATTGAAGTTATTTCTCGGGCTTCAAATCCGTCAACAGAAGAATGGGACTTTCATCTCTCAAGAGAAGTATCTCAGAGATTGCCTGAAGAAGTTTGATCTTGTCAGTTGCAAAACTATCAAGACTCCTATGCCTACGAATGTTCATCTAGATGCAGATGAGAAGGGCAAACCTTTCGATCATAAGAAATATCGCTCGATGATCGGTTCGCTTCTTTATCTTTGTGCATCTAGACCTGACATTATGCTATCAGTTTGTATGTGTGCTCGTTTTCAGGCAAACCCGAAAGAATCACATCATATTGATGTCAAGCGAATTCTTCGATATCTTGCTCATACACCAACTTTGGGACTTTGGTATCCCAAGGGTGCCCAGTTTGATCTTGTTGGATATTCTGATTCTGACTGGGCCGGTGATCGAGTCGACAGGAAATCTACCTCGGGCACATGTCATTTTCTCGGTAGATCTCTTGTCTGTTGGGCTTCGAAGAAACAGAATTGCGTATCTATTTCTACGGCTGAAGCCGAGTATATTGCTGCCGGCTCATGCTGCATTCAGATTCTGTGGCTCAAACAAACGCTGAAAGATTATGGTATTCTTGTGAAGAAAATTTCTTTGCTATGTGATAACGAGAGTGCTATCAAGATTGCCCATAACCCTATGCAACACTCTCGAACGAAGCATATTGACATTCGTCATCATTTTCTTCGAGATCACGTTCAGCGAGAAGATATTGTTATCAGCCATGTCCGCACCGAAGATCAATTGGCTGATATATTTACGAAGCCCTTGGATGAGAAAAGGTTCTGTGCACTAAGGTGTGAGTTAAACATATTGGACTCACGCAATGTGCAGTAAGATCATAACTATCGGTACTATGTATTATATGTTTTCTTTCTATGTTATTTACTTACGTCAATTTTCTATCGTGTTTTTTTTTCGTTTGTTTTTTTGTTTATTTGGTGTTGTCCTATACACTTACCTCTCCGAGTTTTATCACTGTTTTTCCCTCGGATTGATTAAGCATCGGACCCTGTTTTCCCTCTATTCTATCCCTACTCCATCTGTGCTTTTCTCTCGTGAACATGTATATTTGTACTCGATCAACATTCCCTTCGAATGTCATTGATTTCGAAGGAAAATCTATCGAACGTTTATCTACTTTTATACTCGATGTTCGATGAGTTTGGTCTCGGACATGGAGCAACTTTCTTTCAGTTCGTTGGGATTTTTCCCGCGATTACCGCCTCAAAATCCATCCGTTGAATGCGGAGAGACGCGAAATCTGCGCCGTTGGATCATATCTGACAGTTATGTCAGACCTCCCCTCCCTATAAATACTGATCCACCCACCGGTTCAGAAATCGCAATTCCCTTGACTTCATCTCTCCGCTCCCGAAGTTCTCTCTCGCGCGCCGTCGTGCTGCTCGTCGCCGTCGACTCCCTCGCCGCTTTGCTGCCGGAAGGAAGCCGCCAGAGACCTTCCCGTCGACGAGGAACTTCATCCGCGTCGCCGTAGTCGCCGTACATCACCGAGTTAGGGTATGCGCGGCTCTAAGACTCGATTCCAATCATTGCTGTTCATCGAGTCCTAGATTTATTCTTGTTTTCTCTCTCTTTTTCTTAGGTCTGTTTGATCCGATTGGATCATTGAAACTTGGGAAATCAGTTTCTAGCGTTTTCTGTCGATTCCCATCTGAGCTAGGTAAGAAATCCCTCGGATTCTCTCACTTAAGCAATTTCCTCAGAAACGTATCGATAGACTTGTGATTGTGCAATTCGTTCATACAAGTTCTTCGTTAGATTTGCACCCGATGGAAATCTAGCCTAGCACTTGCTTGAAAAATTTGCTGCAAGACATGCTTATCGATATGTTTACTGCTCTCAAAATGTTTTTCCTCGAAAATCGCTGGTACTCGTTCACAACTTTCCTATATTCCCTCGTACCTATCTTTTTCGCAGGAAAATGTCTGGGATCGAAGGAAATGTCAGAGCACCCAAGCGTGTAGGAGGCCGAACAAGAATCACCAACAACTCTGAAGGATTATCAGAGGAATTAATCATCGAAAAGAAGTTAAGAACACCTGAAGGTTCTGAGGATGAACGTACGAGAGAAAACCGTCTGCAAGAGATTCGAAGACTTCAAGTGCTTCGTTGGTATGAGTACAAGTCTCTTATGCCACGTTGGGAGAGGTTGTTTGCAATGAAAAATCCTTGGTCTGATGTCAAAGCTTTAAGGCCAAAGTGGACGAAAGATAATCGACCACCTCCTCCAGCTGATGCTCATCCATCCTCCCTGAAAACTCCTGCCGATTTTCAAGAGCTGGTTGATGCTCGGGAAGCGCGAGCACAGAAAAGAAAAGAAGCCAAAGCTAAAAAGGAAGCTGCTCCTGCTGCTGCTGCTGAGGGTACCGTGGAAGTTGGCCCCAGTGCCAAATCGAAGTCTGGCAAGAAATCAGCCAAGCGAAAGAAAAAGGTGGTAATTGTCTCGCCACCTGATGCGAGCTCCGATGAAGAAGTCAATTCAGATGATCAAGACCCTGGTACAGAGGCAGATGTCGAGGACATTCCTCTGAAAAAGAAGCCGAGCAGTAAAGGCATTAAGATCCAGGAGCCAGCTGCACAGGCTCCTCGAGCAAATATTGACTTGACCAACTTGGTTACTGATCCGCCCATTTCATCTGCGCCACCAGTTCCAGCTCGCCAACCAAAACCTTCAGCTAAATCGAAGGGAAAGCAAGCTCAAGTTGTTGAGGATGAAGAAACTCTTGTTCAACGTAGAGAAAGGCTGGCAAAGCAAAAAGAACAAGAAGCAAAGGACTTGACAAATTCCAAGCTCCTGAACTTTCACAGCCAGCCCGAGCATAAAAAGGCCCAGGTTGCTCAACAACTAGGCATTCTACATTTGGTCAGTGAAAAATATCGTCAACAAATTGCTGAAGGCAAAATTCCTGGTGCACCGAAAGAAAAGGTCGTGGCCCCCATCACCACCGAGAAAGTTGTGACTCCCACAGTCACGAAGGAAAAGGTTGCAGCCACAAGTGCTGCGAAGAAAAATGCTGAGGTCCCTAGCGCCTCGAAGGGTAAAGCTGCGGCCCCTAGTGCCGTCACCAAACCCATTGCTGCTGCCAAGGCCACCAAGGAGGCTGAGAAGAAAGCCAAGGAGGCTAGGCAAAAGGCTCAAAATGTTCCTGTTCCTCAAGCCGCACCAGCTCCTGCTCCTGCACCTGCTGCACCTGTTGTTTCCGGCCCTCGTGCCGATGAAGAGAGTTCAAACGAAGGAGATTCTGCTGCCCATGCTCCTTGGGATGCTGCAAATATTTCTCATATCCTCTGGAAGATGGCTACCACACCGAGCAAAGTCACTGCCGAGGATGATGTCCCTACTGAAATCCAAGAGCATGTTGCTCGATACATGATTCGCTGGGAAGGATATATCACCCAGGATCGCAAGGATAAGGAACAAGTGAATTTTTACTCCAGACAACTTCAAGAAGAAACCGAGGACATTGAGTCTCGAAAGTTTTTCAAATCCAAGATTGCCTCTGCTGAAGCATCCAGGAGGGCACAGAAGAAAACCTAACCGCTATGTATGAAAAGGTTCGACAAATTGTGTCGGCCGAATGCAAAGAGCACAATGATGCCCTATTCAAGAGACAATCTCGTAAGAGAAAGTCTGCTGCCCCAACCTCTGCGCGTGGGACGCCAGAGATCGAAAAGAATGCCAAGAAGGCCAAGTCTACCGAAGTCGTTGTTGCATCAGCACGACAAGAAACTACACCAACCCCCACCAAACAACCCACTCCTCCTCGTGAGGAAACTTCACCACCTCGCCAAGCCACATCACCACTTCGCCAAGCCACACCTCCACCTCGCCAACAAACACCTCCACCTCGTCAACCATCACCACCAAAAGCCTCGTCGCCACCACCAAAACCATCATCACCACCGAACATTATTCCATCAACCACCCCAGTCATCGAGACCCAAGCCCAAGCAGAGACCGAGCAACTTGCTCAGGTCGAACAAGAAACTCAGAAAGATTACTCCTCTGCCCAGACTCTACATGAAGGAGAAGACGCTGATGTTGATATCACGACAATTTCCTCTCGTCAAGATGTCGTCGAAGGAAATAGTTCTGGAGATGACGGTTCCAGTGACAGTTCTTCCTCCTCCTCATAAAGTTCCTCAAACGAAGAAATGGTTGATGCGTTCGCACAACTAGACGAAGATTTGGAGGCCATGGAAAATGAAGAGGCCGCTCAGAATGCTAATGCCGACGAAGGAGTTGCCGTCGAAGCACAAGCCGAGGAAAATGCTCCTCCCGCCATCCCAGCTCAGGACATTGTAAACATTCCATCTTCAATTCCTCGTCCTGCTGAGCCAGTTTTCCAAATGCCAGACAATGCTGCCGAAGTTTTTCCTGTTGATGAGCTGCTCCATTCTGCTCATCCGAGAGAAATGCTGCCTCTGTTCCGCTCAGATGTTCCTCGAGGAGGCCCCATCTTCAAAAGGCGCGAACACAAGCCATTTTTCTTCGGGACCAATCCCTACGAAAAGCCCAGAAGCGCATATTCTCTTCGGTTTTGGACCCAAGAGCAAGCCGTCTATTATACTCGTGTGCTGTACAACAAGGCTAGAGTGTTCCAACATCAATTCCTCGATATGCCTTCGGTGTACTCCACTTCATGTTTCGAGAATGTTGCCGAGACTATTGATGGTCTTCATGCTCACAAGATGTTTGCTCTCGATTGTGGCTACAATCCCGAGCTTATCAAGCAATTTTATGCAACGCTCTATGTCACTGGTGATTCCGAGAGCTCGAAGACGTGGAAATTTGATTATATGATCCAAGGCCAAGTATTCCATATGACTGTCGATCAATTTCTGGCCATCATCAATTTACCTCGGTTCGAAGGATTACCACATAAGATTCATGACTTACCTGCTCCAACTCCTGCTGAATTTTCAACGATCATGAATCCCGATGTCATAGGAGATACCTACCCGGCTGAGCCCAAGCCAAGACACTTAATCTTTGAAGCAAAGGCATGGTTTTATATTCTTTCGAAGACTTTGATGCCAATGCTCGATGTGCACGACGACTTTCCTATTCCCAATGACGTACAACTTGGTCTGCTGAAGTTAGTCCATGGTCATCCTTTCGATTTCGAAGACTACTTCATCAGAACTTTGGTGTCTTGTGCTGATGATCACAATTCTCACAAGCCGTATGCACCATGGCTGATGGCTATCTGCAATTACTCTCGGGACGTGCCATTCCCCGTGTCAATTTTCTCGAAGATTTTCACTCCACCTGTTAGGGAAGTATTGCAGATTGTTGCTCGACCCAACGATCCATATGCTGAGCACACTAGCATCCGCGCCCACTTAACTGAGCGAAATATTCGCTCAAAGTTTATCAAGCCAGTGCATCACATGGAAGTTTCTCTTCGGTCCCAGCAAATGCTTCAACATCACATCGATCAAGATTTCATTCAGAAGCAAGCTTTGATGGACGAGATTAATCATTTACGCAATATTACCATGAACAACAATCAGATGCTGCGTGAATGCCTTCGCCGAGATTGGAAAGGACTGCGGAAATTCAATTCCCTCGGTCAACTTCAACGATGTGGTTTCGAAGAATATCCTCCCCATCTGACCAGGAATTGGACTAATGATGATCGAGTAGATCGCCCGGATCCCAATATCCCTCGGCTGCCGAAGAACAGAGATGTCCTCAGTGTCGATGACTATTATCACATCACGGTGGACACCTTCTCCTCCGACTCCGAGCAAGATGAAGTCTCTCCTCGACGTCCAGCGAGAGTTTACACTCCACACCCTCGAAGCCCCAGGACCCCTCCGGAATCGCAGCTGGAATCTTCTGGAGATCAACACTCCTTCCGCACGAAGATCACTCCTCCAGGCGCTTGCCCAATTCGTCGTGCTCCAACGCTCGCCGAATCCTCTCGTCGTCGCCGGAGCCGCCACAGCGAGTAGGGATTTCTTTCGACCCTATTCTCTCGACTTTTTGTACGTTGTGACAAAAAGGGGGAGATGTAGTGGCATCGAAGAAATTAGTTTGCCTAGGGGGTTAAGGGCTTTGCTTTTCATTCGATAAACTTTTGATCCTTGAAGTTTTCTGAGTAGTTTCAACAAACTTTCGATTCATATTCGATCTGGTTGTAACTAACTCTAAGTAGGACTGTGAACTGCTACTCCTTTTCGTAAGATATCTATCTGCTGCTTGCTATACTTAACCTTTTTGCAGGAAGTTATCTTTCATATAAGTTCACAGGTCATTCGAGGAGATTGCATATTTCTCATTGGATATTATCTGGAATGCAATTTCACTCGCTAAGATTATTGATGTTTTTTTTCCTTGACTCTACTTGTCAAATATGCACTTCACAGGAAACTCTTATCTTCCGTGCATACTTCAAGGGGGAGTATTTCATCGATCTTAGCACTGGTTTATCATCGAAAACTCAAAACTTTTTCAATTATTTATCGATGCCTGTTTTGTCAACAATCGTCCAAAAAGGGGGAGATTGTAAGAGCAAGTTTTGCTCTCGAAGGTTTTGGACATTGTTGGACAAAGCAGAAGTGGAACTAATATTGTTTTCGAGTATAAACAGATACTTAGGTTCCGAAAGAATGGAGTTTGCAAGTAGAAGGTCGAAGAACAACTCACTGCAGCAGAGCTGCAGTCATGTACCGAAACCTTTGAAGGAAGACGACCCCTAAAAATGTAGTCGAAGAAAAAGTCTCTTTCGAGTAAAAGAGCAACAAGGAGAAAGCTGAAGCTGGTCGAAGACTTAGTCTTTTTACTAGTTTCTCTTTATATTCTTGAGTCGTAGGAAAAACCGTACTATCAAGAGGGGTTTGCTAGTTGAGATCTTAGTCGAAGTGAATTTGCTCTGCTCAACCAAAACCCACTAAAGCCTACCGAGAGAAATCTTACTGAGTCGAGTGAATAGCTCGAAGGCAAAGTCATCGCACTTCGTGCCTTCGAGAGAGAACTCGTTCGGTAAGTCAGCTTACTTGTTCCTCAAGTAAAGTTGCGAAGTGATTGGAATCCGACCATTGTGGACACGCGTCAAGCGGTCGCATCGGGTCACTTCAGTCATTTTACCCATCGGGATTGCCAACTATAAATACCCCGCACCTACCCGCCATTTCGGGTTGGCTGCTCCACTGAAGATTCTAAGACAGAAGTCTGTGAGCATCCCAAGAGAGATTCATCGAGAGAAAATCAAAATCCCAAGTCTGAGCTGAGTTGAGAAATTCACTATGACTTAGGTTGAGATTAGCCGATCTTTTTATCTTGGAGAAATGCAAGTCTCCTAGACGGTTAGGCGTCGCTTGTCAAGCAGTCGAAGAGAAATTGTCACTGCTGAAGGAAGTCTGTAAAGGTCTCGGAGATGACCTGAATCATCTACCACGAGTGAAAACTGGACAAGCTCGAGGAGTTTGTTGCAGTGGAGAATAGGACGGAGAGAGTTTTGCTCCAGGTGTTCAATCACCAGTCCCTCCAACCAGACGTAGCACTTTGCAGAGTGTGAACTGGTTTACCAAACATCGTCGTGTCACGCTCGTTTTCTTTCATGTCCTTACATTAAGTATTTACTCGTTGCCCGTTTGTCTTCGATGTTTTCCTTCACTCCAAATCCTTTCGAACCATGCATTACTTTCGACACTGTATTTCCTTCGAGATGCCTTAGTCCTTCACAGTTTGCATGAATTCCTTCTAAGCTCCTTAGAATTTTTAGAAGTGATCATTCACCCCCTCCCCCTCTGATCATTCTTGAGCTTTCACAATAGTTTTGAGGTATTGATGTGAGTAATGTTTGAACTTTTGGTGTCAAGAGCTCTAGCCTATTAGTGATAGGTGTCGTATTTTGGGCAATCCGTGTGTATTTTCAAAACCTACAAAACTAGTTGAGAACTCTAGCTACTAGATGGATCACTACTCTTCTGAGGGGTCGAATATCAGAGAACACTCACGTACCATGAGTCGAGGATGCGCAAGGATAACCAAACCCCCATACACTCCTCCTCGGGGTACTTGTCTCTTTGTGAACCTCCTTATTAGATTGAGAGTTACCGATAATAAGTGCATGAGTTCTTCGGACTAATGTAAGTATTGAAAGTTGACACTTCCACCTTCCCATATTTTGCTAGCCTCTCCCGTGCCGTGCATTGCCTTCTTCTCACTCCGAGAGTTGGTGTCCACCTTCGCCGGTACATCCAAACCCTTGGCATGATACGCTCTGTCATCATAAGCCTCCTTATATCTTTCCTCAAAACAGCCACCATACCTACCTATCAAGGCATTTCCATAGCCTTTCCGAGATATATTGCCATGCAACATCCACCTCTTCATGACTTGATCTTCATGTCATACATGTTCCTGCTACACTGGCAGCGACATACATTGCATACATCATGATAGTTACATCTTCTTTATGATTTTGAGTACCTTGTAAAGTGTGAAAGATCTCCTTTACCTTCTTGTAAAATAGAGTGTTGCCCTTAAGTGAGGAAAAGATACCAAAGTGGACACAATAAAAGATCCCAAAGAGGACAAATGAGAGTTAAATAGAAAGAGCCATTGAGGCCACCAAAAAAATACAAAAAAATAGAAAAAAGAGAAAAAGAAATAAAAAGAGAGAAAGGGGCAACACTACTATCCTTTTGAGAGATCCACACTAGTACTCCCTTTATATCCTTGTACTCCATAGAGATGATCTTTTTGCATATAGTTTCATTGGAGAGCTTCCTAGCTCGTATGTGCATCCGTTGCATGGCAATCCCTACTCCTCACATCATATCTATCATTTGGCATCTCTTGCCTATGATTGTCCTCATTGATGTGAGCCTTTCTTATCCTTTTTTGTCTTCCTCCTCCACCATATTTCTCTCTTTGCCATCCTAAGTGTCAACTCTCGTGCTTACGCTCATCCATTGCATGAGTGCTCGAAATATCGAAAAGGAGTGGATCAAATTGACTTGTACCTGGCTAGTGGTCTGGGGACGAGTCAAGATAAGATTCCAAAGAAAACCAAGTATGAAACTTTAGTAGATTGAGTTCTCAACACAAAAATACTTTTTTTCTCGTATTCCCTATCCCCATTCTTGCACGCAAACACCATTTGGAGACATTCGAGTCACGGACAGCGAGAGCTCTTGCACCTAATGTTCTTTTGTTACTTGTTTCAATGCTAATATAGACTCTTGCATGTTATGACTTGAATTGAATCTCTAACCTTGATTGCTTTACTTTTCAAAGTTCTTTTATGGTTGCTAGCATGTCACCACAGAAATTATGCTGTTATCATTTACCTACTCGAGGACGAGCAGGAATTAAGCTTGGGGATGTTGATACGTCCAAAACGTATCTATAATTTCTGCTTGCTCCATGCATGTTTTGTGTGATATTTCTATGTTCTAGATACACTTTCATACATTTTTTATCATATTTGGACTAACCTACTAATTCGGTGCACCCCAGTGCCAGTTCCTGTTTTCTATTGTTTTTCTATTTCAGTTTTCCCCCATATAAAAAGTGCCAGAAAAATTCGGGAAAATTCAGATAAAAAATCAGCGTGAAGGAAGCTTCGCGAAGAGCCCGGGAGGGGCCAGAGGGGAGCCAGGGGGGCCCAGGCGGCCACCCGGTGCGGCCCCACCCCTGGCCGCGCCAGGGGGCGCCTGGGGCCCCTGGTCCACCTCTGGCTGCCCCCCTTCGCCTATTTATTCTCCGTCACTGGAAAACTCCAGGAGAGGAACCATATTCCGCAAACTCGCCTCTGTTCCGCCGCCGCCGCGCTTCCAAAGATCGGGAGCACCAAAAGACCTCTTCCGGCACCCTGCCGGAGGGAGGATTGACCTCCGGGAGTCTCCTCTCCACCATGGATGCTCCCCGGATGTCTCGTGAGTAGTTTTCCTTGGACCATGGGTCCGTGATCAGTAGCTATGTGATGTTCTCCTCCCCTCTTTGATCTTCATTGTTTAGACGTCGTGAGTTGCCCTACATGATCGAGGCACCTTTGTAATATTTCTGCTATTGCCATGTTGAGTTTGATATGATCTGATGGATTATGAGATTATGTTCAGATTGTGATAGAGTAATATATTTGGTTTTTATCTCTTATATTTTTGTTCCTAAGTAATTCTTGCATGTTCTCCGTTGTTGTTTATTGCTTTGGCCAAGTAGTAGGTAGTGACTTCAAGAGGGAACGTTGTGCTAGATTGTGGGTTCATGCCCCCCGATGACACGCTTGAGTGACAGAAACATGAGTCTAGGGGATGTGCTGTTGCCACAAGGGGGAAAACAACGGTGCTTGTGACCGCGGTCACAAGGATTGTTTACTTTACGCAGAGTTCTTTTTAATGCAGTTGTCTGTTGCTTTGGGTTTACACTTTGGGTGGGGCTCGCAACTTAATACCAGCGAGATGTTCTGGATAGATATCTCAAGGTGGATGATTAGTAGTAGATGCAGATGGATTTCGGTCTACTTATCTTGGCGTACTGCCTGTGCTTTTGAACCTCGTCCTTTCTTTTGTAGCATAGTTATGATTGCGGTGCGTTCATAATCCTGTCAATTGTCTGTAATTTGTTTACCTCGCATAGCAATTTTATCGTCTTTTGGGAGAGAGACATCACTAGCGAACATCACGTATTCCGGTCCATATCCTCATTATTTTTTTCACGCTATATTTACTTTACTGCTTTTACTTGCTATCATTATTCCTTGCATTTTATCCTTGTGAACAACAAGACCGGAGAGATTGACAACCTCTCTGAACTTCGTTGGGAACAAAGTTATCTGTGTCTGTGTGCAGGTCCGCGTCAGTTGCGCTGCTGACACCTACTTATCATCTCTGGAGTCCTGCTGGAGACAAACCTTGATATCTTCACCGAGGGAAAACTGTTGCTGCACTACATCTCAACCTTCCACTTGGGGTAACCAACGAAGGGGCGAGAAGCCATCACTTACCTCTTCATTTTTCTCCTCATCTCCTCTCCTCCACTCCATCCTCTCCTCCACTCCATCTCCCCTCCTCTCCTCCACTCCTCTCCGGTGAGCTCCTCCTCGCTCCTCTCCGAGGAACTCCCTCCGGTGAACTCCTCCTCCCCTGCGGCGATGTAGGTGAGCTCCTCTCCGGTGACCTCCTCCTCCTCCCTCCTCTCCTGCTCACGGTCTCTCCTCGGCCCTCCTCTCCGGCAAACTCCTCTCCGGCGAACTCCTCTCCGGAGAACTCCTCTCCAGCAAAGAGAACATACAAGACCCAAAAATGAGAACGAAATTTGAAAAAAAGAACGAGCAGAAAAAAACGAAAAAAAGGAAAAAAAATCGCGATCCAGATCTAGATCCAGATCCAGATTCAAAATTCAAAATAGTAATGGCGCACCTTGAGGGTTAGAATGTGCGCCATTACTATTTTCCCGCCTTCCAAATTCAAATTTTTTTTGAAAAAATAAAATAAAAAGTTACTAGTGGCGCACCTGAAGAGATAGTAACGGCGCACATTTGGTGCGCCATTACTACCTGAGATAGTAATGGCGCATCAAATATGCGCCATTACTATCGCTTACTAATGGCGTGCTAGTAATGGCGCACCTAATGTGCGCCATTAGTAGCCAAAATAGGTGCGCCATTAATGACCATTTTTCCAGTAGTGTTGGCCGCCCACACCCTAGATAGGCTCGAAGCGGTTGCACGCCATGTTGTACTCTGCTATGGCAAAGTCATACGCCGTCTGGGCCTCGACGAGCCGCTCGATCGCGAGGTTGTTTCGCTCGACCCAGGCGGCCAGGGGGCAGGCCGCGCCACCAGGATGCCTGGCTGCTTGATGGCCCCCCTCCGGGATTTCTTTTGGTTTCTGGCTTCTTTTATTCAGAAGATACTTTCCCCAAAATTTTAAGTGTTTGGAGTTATAGAGGTATGCCCACTTGATAGATGATTTTCCAGTTGTCTCCGGACCTTGACACATGAACACCAAAAAACTGTTAACTGTGTAAAATATGATAAAACAACATAAAAAGCATCATAACATAAAGTATATCATTGAATAAAATAAAACTGTGATACAAAATAGTAATGCAAAATGGACGTATCACTAATGCACACAAATAATCTCTGGTGAGGCATGGTGATGGGGTGATTATCCACCCACCCATTAATGGCATCCACCACTCCCCTTGATTTTCAAGGGGGTTGTTTGGATGGCCACAAAGCTTTATCCACGGTTAGAAAAGCCCGACCATGAGGCGTCCCCATAATCAAATATCTACCCGCATCCTCCCCTCACCTCTCCTTCATTGTTCGAGACAATGTCATCGCGAAATGACGCAACCTACTAGATGAACTTGACATAGGCGCGAAATGTCCCATCATAGATGTTGTGCACCAACAACGCTAACTCTAGCCACAAATCCGTTGTTCTCGGTTGACCTAACGCTTGGGGTGGATCTAGGTCATCGCGTCGCACCGATGGCGTCCGCACGGGATCCAACCCCTTCGTTCGGGTGAAGGAGGAGGATGATTTCATCCCCATCGGCCCAGCCGCCCCTCTTGGATATATGTGTTTGGTACTCCCTCCGATCCATAATAAGTGTCGCTCATTTAGGTACTAAGCTAGTACAAATTTTATACTAGATGAGCGATATGGATCGGAGGGATTATATCTATTATGAGCTAAAATAGCCCCTGAATAATTAAATTAAATGAAAAATAATATTAACTCCTTATATTAGTTTATAGAAGAATCAGTGAAAAATTGAGCGAACGCTTAGGGCCACTTAAGCGCGCTAAAGTAGTGTCAAGCGATAGCCTAGCGCTTCACTTTCAGCCTAAGCATTGAACTGCCTGAGCGCTAGAATAAGCGTTGATTGACCGGGCGATGCGTGCTAAAGCGGGTCGTAAGCGGAAAAAAGCATTGGCTGAGCATCCAAGCCATGGGCGGGAGGAAATAAAAAAATTAAGGGGAAATGTGGGAAATACGACTCTATATAGGGCTCAGTGAGGGGCTCTCTTGGTATACAGAGAAGAAAAATGTTATCTTGCACGCACAGAGAGCTTGACGACAGAAACGACAAGTCAAGCTCCTCGACGATGGCAAGTCAACCTCGCGCATCGCCATTCTACCCACAACGCTCGCCAACTCCTCAACATCTTCAGATCCCCTCCTCCCCTCCTTTCACCACCCGACCCGCTGATCTTCCTTGGCTTCTTCAACGACGGATCTGATCGCTTTCCTCCACCCTAAGCTCTCCCTTCGGTCTTCCCCTATGTGCCCGTGGCTCTAGGATCTATTGTGATATACTATCGTGCTAGGATGTGTCGATGTGCTTCTACTGTCTGGTTGTGTTGTGCTAGACTGCTAGCTGCTGCCTGTTGTTATGTGTTTGAGTCTTGATGTGGTCAATATATGATGTGTCTTGTGTTGTTCAATGTTTGGTGCTGCATTTAGACGGTGTTAATCCAAATCATTCCGTGAAAACCAAGCATTAGATCATTTAAATTGTGTTGTTATTGGCAACGTGTTGTTCCTGTTATGTTCGTACAAAATGCTTAAAGCGTGTTTAAACGCCGTTTAAACTGTTATCGCACAAAACAGTGGTCATTGCTCGCTCACCGCCTAATGTTTTTAAAAGCCTTAAAAGAAATTTAAAAATAATACTGTAATAAGATAATTTAGTGTTTATGCACAGTGTCTGTGGCCTCTATATCCACTAGTAAGCTTGCACGTGCAACGCACGTGTAATTGTAAAAATAGATTTTTTTATTCTTTTTTATATCATATTTTCTAAAAAGATTCTATAATATTATGAATGATATAATTTTTTGTAGCGTTATGAATGAAACATTCAACACATATCAAATAAATATTTGGAGATATGCCAATGACGCGGTTGCACATGTGATCAAATTAATAATTCATAGTAAAATGCCAGTGCATTGCTACGGGGGACACATGTACAAACCATAAACAATTACGTCTCAACGATTTCATCGACTAATCTAAAATATAAATCAGTATTATCTAAAAAAATCGATAATTATTTGAATTAGTTTACTGAGATAAAGTAACATAATAATGTACCGGATTGAATTTACGAAAAATATCTACATATTTCATTTGCAAAGATAAAGCATTCATCTAATTTAAATTATACGAAGTAGATGTATTACACTCCGGGTAAAAAAGATGTTGCATGTTTTGTAATAAGATGAGTACTTCAACTAAAAAAAGTTTATCCCAATGGTCTTGACCAAATCACCTGAGACGTGCACCACCTGAGACTCTCCTCGAGCCAAGAAGGTAGATCCGATGTCTCCTAAACCATTGCTACATTGTAACATACGGTTCAATGCCGCATATTACCATGAAAGAAAATATGATGCAATTTGTTGCAAAGCCATCTCTAATGAAATGCAATTGCCATATTTTCTAAAGTAGAGAAATTAGTCCACTCAAACAGCAACAGACCAACACCAACCCCCATCCCGCTCACTCTTAACCCTCGCGCATATCACAAAATTCACTAACTCACAATCTAAATGAGCTCGTGATCGACGCCACCGTGGCAAGCCAGCAACAAGAGACAAGGGAGACAACCGCCTTCAAATGTTATTCACTGCATGCCTATAACAAATTTTCTAGATATAAAAGATAATGTTAACTCAACATCCCATACAAAGATAATGCTAGTCATCTTATATACATCCCTGCAGAAAAACTTATATAGATCAGCAAAAATTGCTTGCACCAATTTTGTAAAAAAACAAAAAGGACAAAAACACCTTAATATGAGATTTCATTTTCTACTCTGGCGGCAACACCACACTCTTGATAAATCATGAGTTTGTTCTATAGGTTCAAATGTTTGCTCATTCTCTTCCCCGTCAGCCTCTGCTTCTTCTCCGCACCCTTCTCGTCCTCCTCCCCCTGACCGGCGTCGACCTTCTTAGGAGGCACCTCTCCCACGTCCTCATCCGACAAATCGTCGTGGTAATTAGGAATCATGGCATCTGCACAATTATCCATGCCGGTATAGGATCTATCAATTCAAAATAAGCATAAATAGTGGGTGTTATCTCAGTTTTTCAAATTAAAATTTTTATCTTGGCATTGAAGCAGTCTAGCAAGTTTCCATGCCTTTCTTTCTATACTCATTTGCTCAACTCAATGCTTATCATTGATGGCTGCAAAAACTGGAATCGGGGAGCAAGCTCTGCATTTGCGTCTTTTTCTTGACCCTCCTCCTAAAAATATATTAAACAATTAGACAATTAATTAAACAGGTTAAATGCTAGTTGCTGCTTTGCTCTTGATTGTTCCTTAAAAATAGCCAATATCAGAATTCATGTAAGCACTGATTGCGAGAAAGAAAAAAAAACTGAAAATCTAACCATTGCCCATGTTCTAATTTTTCCATATAATGAAAAGCGTTGTTACTTATGGTAGATGTAACAATACACTTAGTAATTATATAACCATATGATGTATAGTTGCTTCAGCAGAAATTTTCATATTGATGTGAACTTCAGCAAACCAACATTGGTTGGATAAAAAAAGTTTATTATTCAACAAAATAAACACTATATGTGTACACAAAAGGTTAAATATATTTGAAGGTTTCAGGTTGAACCCCGCTGTCACATTTATTTTACTTTTGATGGTTACATATATTTGAAGGTTTCAGGTTGTACCTCTGCTTGTCTCCCTATATGTAGCCTAACACCAAAAGCATTATACATCTCCTGCAAATTTGGGTTGCCAAAAATTATGGCTTTAGCTAACTGGATGAAAAAAATTGCATACATAATGCAGAGTACTGCATCTTCTGAAGAAAGTGACATGTAATCGTAAGAAATATGATCAGCTGGTCAAGATACCACAATGCAAAATGTAGCGGAGTTAAAAAGTACATGATACACCAGTTTGATTAAGCGGAGAGCCTATCTATTTGTATGGCTGTACCTAGTAATGAACTCCTCCACATGATTGATTTCAGTACTATATAATGCACAAGTAGGGGTGATTTTCTCATGCTCGCCCCTATCATTTCAGTACTATGTAATGCACAAGTAGGGGTGATTTTCTCATGCTCGCCCCTATCCTATTTTCTACTTGTTTCCTTAAGTTTGCATATACAAATTCAGGTGCTATAGTCGCAAGTACAAGTTTCGATGGACCAAGAGTCGTTCGCCACCGACCGGTAGTCGCCCGCCGCCATCTCTCCTGGGGCCCCTCCTTACGCCCCACCCCCACGGACAGAGGATCAGTGTTAATTATCAAGGTACTGATTCCTCATATAAGATCAACAACAACCTTAGTTTGTGCTGCTCTCCCTGCAGGCACATAAGTAAGGCCGATTTAGTTGTCACTTTAATAAAAGACATAAACTGATTAAAACTTCAAATCCATCTCTCTATTCATTGATTGCTCGACTCAATCAGCTACATGGCTCTGCTTAATTTTTTGCTCCCACTCCTGCTCTTTACCAATCAAAGTTGCTAAACTAATTGAATAGAGACGGCATCATGCAGCAGGGCTCCGCATTGCAAATCCACTGGTCCTATATACAGAGAACTGAATTGTTAGAAGAGACTGTACCTGTTCTGAAGATAGCTGTCGAGCGGGGCAGCGAAGCCAGCACTTGGATGCAGCCGATCTTGGCGGCGCAGGCGAGGTTGCCGGGAAGGTTTGACGCAGGCGAGGTTGCCGGGTGGGCAGGGGAGTCTTGACACCTCTCTTTGTGGGGGAAATCGGGCGGCAACAAAGGCCGGCGGGGTAGGAGTGGTGGGGGAATGGCGGGCGAAGGACAGGGGCACAGCGAGGATGGGGCGGCGCCGGGGTATGGGGCTCACAGCAGGGGCCGGCGCCGGGGTATGAAGTTCGCAGCAGGGGCTGGCGCCGGGGGGTGGGGCGTAAGCAGGGCCGTAGGATGGGACGGAGGGGAGGGCTGGTGGGCGGCGGCAGTGGGCGGCGGGGAGGATGGTGGTGGGGCGGCGGCAGGGCCGGCGGGGGTTAGGGCTACAGGGATAGGGAGGGGAGCGAGCGAGCGAGCAGAAGAGGTTTGGTGAGCTAGCGATGAAGGGGTACGTTTTGCGGGATCGAATAAGAGTTGTGTTGTGCGTTAAACACGGGTTGAACGTGGTTTGTACGAGATTGTTTGGATCAGCACCTCTGGTGCTTTTTATATTAGTAGTAGATATATGAAACGCATTCCATATGATCCATCATGATCGTTGATAAATCTGCTGGAGTTGGTTTTTTTAGGGGAATGGAGTTGCTGTAATATGCAATATGCAGAAAAGACCCTGGAACAACGGAAAAACCACGTAGCGGCAAATAGACAGGTTTGACTCAACCCTGGTAGCAAGCAGATCACGCACGCACCAGACGCCGACCCACCAGACCGCTCAGACGCCGACCGACGCCGCTCGCGCTCGCGCCCCCGTTTCTCGGCGATCCTCTCCAGCGACACCCACCTCCCTTCCCTTCTCCGGCGACCGGCTGCACCCTACCCTCCCCCGCCGCCAGATCCGCGCGGCCACACCCGCCCTTCCTCTCTGTCCCCGGCAGATCTACGCGGGCGGCGACCGTCGCTAGCCATGGTGAGTTCCTCTTCCCCCCCTTCCTCTAGATCCTCTTGGGCTACGTTAGAAATCGTGAGATCTCATTAGTCGTACGGATCCGTATCTCGGAGAATACGAGAGCATACCCACCTGTTCGTCATCGATTCGGAGTTAGCAAGCCAGGTGCAGCCAATTTAGCGTAATTTCTCAACCATGTCAAGGATCCGAGTGCGCTATGATCCCATTTCAAGGAGAAATGGTAGCCATCGTCATCACTTCCATCACGATCTCTTTTGTTTCTATACGGTATATGATGAATTGGCCAGCCATTGCCTTCTGAATCTGCGACTAGGCCGAACCCCCTTTTGGAGGGCACGTTGTGCCGTTGTAGTTTGCACAAGTTTGCATTTTGTAGACTGAATCTCCTTTTAAATGCTACGTTTTTCGGTGGCGCATTGATTGCTTTTGCTCCTGGTGATCGTATTTAAGGCACATTTCCCTGTTTCCAGCTTGTGTAGAGCAAACATGCGGAGAAATAGATTAGATAGAACAAATTTCTTGATAAAGTATTTCTTGTATCATGGTTTCAGAATACTACTCCCTCCGTCCCAAATTACTTGTCATTCAAATGGATGTATCTAGAACTAAAATAGTGCTAGATACATTCATTTGAGCGAAAAGTAATTTGGGACGGAGGGAGTACGCATTTTAGGATTCCAACGGAATTGACTGATGGGACAAACTCTTTAGTGATATAACCATGAAAGCGCTTGTTATGAAGTTGTACTAGGCATGTCAATGATTGTATGGCGGGGAGTGGGCCATGCCCACATGTTCTACTTGAAATCATAAAGGTGTCGTTATGAAAAATGTGATGCAAAGTAATTTTAGTCGATAGTTTGTCAAGCTGAAGTGCATTTTTAAGATGTAATGGAGTGTACATTATATGAATAAATACATATATTAGCGTTTTTGTGTCGCCATTGTTTGGAAAATTGAATCTCTGTCTGTGTCCTTGCAACATCGGTGGTTGCTTGTTGCCACTAGCACTGTTTGGGATATACTGTCGCTTAATTTTTTCCCTTTTAATCTTTGTCTTTACAGATTAATTTCGTGCTCCTAATCAGCCGCCAGGGCAAGGTGAGGCTCACCAAGTGGTACTCGCCTTACACCCAGAAGGAGAGGACTAAGGTCAGCATTTTATACTGCTTTCTGTGGACAGCTTTTTATGTCTGTTTATCTGTGTGGTAATTAGGCAACTTGCAAGTTGATGCAAACTATGTGTCAAAGCAGAGTTTGCTGCTATGTGTGTTTGTGCTAGTGCACGCTTATTATTATGAGTAGATAGATGATGGTGGATGCTACTTTTAAGGAGAAATTTCAGCTATTGTACTGCCCATATGATCTGTTCCAGGCTCCGTCTTAAGCTAGCATTTCTGTTGCTGCCCAGTGTAGGGGTTTTGATTTTAGCTATTTTACACTTGAATGCATGTTCTTGGTGTTTTCCTGGCCTGCCCATTGATTGTGCTTGTTTTCTATGAAAGCTGGCTATGTATGGTAGGTGTTCATACAACGACAACGATTTTTTACATTTAATCATCTTAAATCGCCACTGCCAACTAGAATGTTTTTGTTGGCTAGGAGGATTGTACTGGTTAGCTAATTTTTCTGCACCTTGCTCATTTGGAAAGGTCATCCGTGAGCTTAGTGGGCTCATTCTTACTCGAGGACCAAAACTCTGCAACTTCGTCGAGTGGAGAGGTTACAAGGTTGTGTACAGAAGGTATGCTTTAGAATAAGGAATGTTGTTGAGTATATGCTGTTTGCAAGATATGCTTGTTAGCTAGTTATATATCTGTTTATAATATGTACAGGTATGCCAGCCTCTATTTCTGCATGTGTATTGATGCTGATGACAATGAGCTTGAAGTCCTTGAAATTATCCATCATTTTGTTGAGATACTTGACCGCTATTTCGGCAGTGTAAGCACTTGTGATTTCTCTTATGGATTGTCATTACTTCTTGAATGTGCTATTGTTTTGATTGTATTTTTCATAATTTCTTTAGGTATGCGAGCTGGATTTGATATTCAATTTCCACAAGGTAATTTCTTTCAAATATGTTGAAATGTTGACGCTGAAGATCCAGGACTGGAGTTATATGCATTTTTTCTTGCCCGAGTAATGCCATTTTTATGGGTCATGCACTCATTTTCGTGAGTACCAATGGTGCAATTTGCAGGCCTACTACGTACTGGATGAGATTCTCATTTCTGGTGAGCTTCAGGAATCTAGCAAGAAGAATGTCGCAAGACTTATTGCTGCACAGGTATCCTCACAACTTGCTAATTCTACATTTCCATGTTAGTTAATGGCTTATGACTTCGGCTATTAAATAAATTCTGCTCATTCATGTATTGACTGTACCTCACTTTTTTCTATGGTTCACTAGAGTTCATTACTTTGCTTAAATATTTGGATAAGCAACATCGTCTTCTAAAATGAAAAATCTATTGTCACCTCTGGAATTACTTTGGGCTTCCTATATTAGTATTAGAAAAATAAGAACACGTGTAAAGTAGAGATCAGAAAACCTGTCTGCTCTTAAGAAGTCCATAGTTTTCTCTTAACAATTCTGTCCCCTACTTGCACAGGATTCATTGGTAGAGGCTGCTAAAGAGGAAGCTGGCTCCATAAGTAATATCATTGCCCAGGCTACGAAGTAAAAGTCAGTCTGATGATGCCCCTCCGCTCTTTGGTTTATGTCTATGTTGGTAAATTTGATGTAATAGCTCATCTGCTTTATCCATTTTCCCAAAGAAATATGACTTTCCGGATTCCAACGCATTCAGAATGAGTGATGTAACTAGAATGCATGTGTTGCTTTGAAATTCAATTTGGCACCTTCCAAAGATAAAACTGTCATGGAAATGTTCACCAGTAGTGTTTTAAGTGGATATTTAAGTAATATTTGTAAATTCATGGTCATAATTCAGCAGTGCGTTATCTTGCATTTTATCACACTGGTTGTTGTGGGTGTGCTCAGGTTGTCCTTCAGAAGTAAACATAATAGATTTTGCCACTTGTACAACTCTGGCATGTTAGCTGTCTCTGGCTATATATACACTGGCCCTGCTTTCTTCCCTTCTTACTCACTAGGCTTATAATATCCACAGTCTAATGTCCAGCCATGATCCCAGGCTTTGTATGAGTGAAAACTATCTGCTATTTGATTTTTGACAAGATAACTTGTTTGGGGATGGAAGGTACCAGGATTCAGGAGAACTGACACAACTGGACATCCGGTTTGGACTTTGGCTGATAATGTGTGTACAGTTTACACGGCACATGCTTTTGATGAATACCCTGTGAGCTTAGACTAAGACAATGCATAGTTTCAGTAATGGAGCAATGCATGCAGTTGTGTAAACGAAGAAAATAAGTGTGATTTACGAGTAGGACTTATCATGTTGGTGTGTGTGCGCGCGCTGGTGAGAGGTTTGAATTTAGCAACAAGTTTTGAGACCTCTTTCACTGGTGTTGAAATATCTTACAATTTGTTCATTCCAACAATTGCTTTTCCTAAACAGTGAAAAGGACATTGACCAATGACCATGCATTATTCTTGCAAATGGTTATGCTTTCAGGTCAAGCATTAATATTGTTTTCACATAGAATTCGTTCTTTTTTCTCCTTTAAATTGGACGCTCAAGAAATCTGATAAGCGTCATGGTGGTTGGATCCTTGGTGCTAGATGGCAGACTGACATGTACTATAGCCAGGAAATGTAAACTCCACTTTTATCCTTGACTTGCACTATATTCTTAAATCTATATTGTTAATTCTTAGTTTCACTTTTGATTTTATGTTGGGAGCTACAACTGCATATTCGGCCAGTTAGGCAAACTAAATTTGCATCTTCAACTCATAGTATGCCAGTTTGGATTATAGATGTGAACAAACGTACTTGGTTATGTCCTTGACACAGTAATCTGAGATTTATTTGTGTTGTTCTTGGGTGCTTTTGGAGTCAAAACTCCGCAGGCAAACGATGGAGCTACATGATAGACACATTAATTTGTCTTTGAGGGATCTACTTAAGGATTCAATGGATAATTAGTGCTTGATCCTTGACCAATTTTTAGTAGTGGGTGTCAATGTCTCACTAAAGGGATACACACACCTTGTTATTCACATTTTTAGTCCGGTGTGAGCGCGTCTTAGAATGTATTTGTTGCTTTGAAACTCAATTTGGGATCTTCCAAAGATAAAACTGTAATGGAGATTGTTCACCAGTAATGTTTCTAGTGGATATTTAAGAAATATAACCGGCAGTATAGTATCTTTGTGTTCAATTATGCTGGTTGTTGGCATCTTGAGATTGTCCTTCAGAAATAAATAAATAAATAAATAGCCTTGCTTGGCTAGGCTTGACAATATCTACAGGCTAAAGTCCAGCTAGTTACCTCTTACTTATTGATCATATGTTTTCTATGAGTAAGAACTACCAACTATTTGATTTCAAACAGTATAACTTGTTTGGGGATGGGAGGTACCAGGATTAATAAGAACATTCCCATATCCCATATGGACACGAGGTTGAAATATGTTCTTACCCTGTGCATACAATTTACATGCCCCCCGTACTATCTTGACACTGCATAGTTATAGTAATGAAGCAACGCCTACAGTTGCGTAAAACAAGCAACAAATAGCCCAAAAAGGCTGAAGAAGAGTGAGGAATCAGGTTGGACTTGCATGAACATATGTAGAGAAAGCCTAATCATTTGGAAGTGTGATGCATCGATCATTGCTCTATGGCAAGGTTTCGGGCTTCTGCATATCTTGACACGTGTGCATTCTAAGTGTTGGCCATGATTCTCTTCTTGCTTGACACATGTGCATGTTATGGTTGATTTTTTGTATGCCCAAGCTAGAGCTTCTCCTATGTATTTGAAGTGTTGAACCGAGTTCTTTCGTAGCAGCGGACAATATTTGTAGGACATGCATGGGTCCCAAGAAACAAACGTCCCCTTTCAAGCTGAAGTGCACTTTTAATTAACATTTTCGCCGACAATATTATAATTTTTTTATTATAATATAGGATTGTTTTTGGGTTGCCATTGTTTGAAAAATAAAATATTTGCATGTGTCCGTGCAACATAGGCAGTTGCTTGCTTCTACTAGCACCTTTTTTCGTGAATACGCCCAAGCGTATCATTGCATTGATAGGAGAAAGCATAGGAACAAGCCGGATTCCATCGCATCCAGAATCAGTGATGTAACTAGAATGCATGTGTTGCTTCGAAATTCAATTTGCGATCTTCTGAAGGTAAAACTGTCATGGAGATTGTTCACCAGTAGTGTTTTAAGTGGATATTTAAGGAATATTAGTAAATTCATGGTCATAATTCGGCAGTGCATTGTCTTGCGTTCTATCACACTGGTGGTTGTGGGTGTGCTCAGGTTGTCCTTTAGAAATAAACATAATAGAGGTTGCCCCTAGTACAACTTTGGAATGTTAGCTGTCTCTGGCTATATATACACTGGCCTTGCTTTCTTCCCTTCTTACTCGCTAGGCTTGATAATATACAAAGTGTAATGTCCAGCCATGATCCCAGGCTTTGTATGCGTGAGAACTATTAGCTATTTCATTTTAAACAAGACACCTTGTTTGGGGATGGAAGGTACCAGGATTCAGGGGAACAGACGCAACTGGAGATAGTGTTTGGACTTTGGCCAATAATGTTTGTACAGTTTACACCGCACTTGCTCTTGTGGAATTCCGTGTGAGCTTAGACTAACATAATGCATAGTTTCAGTAATGGAGCAATGCATCAATTTGTGTACACGAAGAAAATACGTGTGATTTACGAGTAGGATTCTTCATGCCTGTGTGTGCTGGTGAGAGGTTTGAACTCGGCAACAAGTTTTGAGACCCATTTCACTGGCGTTGAAATATCTTACAATTTGTTCATTCCAACAATTGCTTTCCCTAAACAATGGAAAGAAAGACATTGACCAATGACCATGCATTATTCTTGCAAATGGTTATGCTTTCAGGTCAAGCATTAATATTGTATTATGTAAGAATCTATTGAACCGATACTTGATTGATTGATTATTGTGTCTCGTACAAGGGGTAGTATATATGAGAGGCAGCCACCGATCTAGTCTAACATCGAATAGGACTAGGACTCTTAAACGTAATACAAGTTGTATTCTAACATCCCCCCGCAGTGTCAACGGTAGGCTCGACGACGTTGAGACTGAAACGAATGTCTTGAAACGGAGTAGTAGCCAGGCCTTTGGTAAAGATATCAGCGAACTGAGCAGAAGTAGGCACGTGTAGAACACAAACTTGACCGAGAGCCACCTTCTCTCGAACAAAATGAATGTCAATCTCAATATGCTTGGTGCGACGGTGTTGAACCGGATTCCCTGACATGTAGACAGCTGAAATATTATCACAATAAACAATAGTAGCTTGCTCAATAGGACGGTGCAGCTCCGACAACAACTGGCGCATCCAAACCGTATCAGCAACCGCATGAGCCACATTGCGGTACTCAGCTTCGGCGGACGAACGAGAGACCGTAACCTGTCTTTTTGCAGACCAAGAAACCAAATTGTTACCAAGAAAAACACAAAATCCGGATGTGGACCGACGAGTATCTGGGCAACCAGCCCAGTCTGCATCAGAGTAAGCTATCAAAGAGGTGGGAGAGGATTTTTTTTATATGAAGACCTAAATCTAATGTGCTTTTGAGATACCTAAGAATACGTTTGACATGGTTGAAGTGTGGAACACGAGGATCATGCATGTATAAACAAGCTTGTTGGACAGCAAAAGAAATTTCTGGACGAGTAAGAGTAAGATACCTAGGAAGTGGTGTAGGAGACCTAAATCAGACATAGAAAATTCTTTGCGAAGAAGAGAGATAATGTGATCTAGAAATTGTTGAGAGGAAGCTGTGAGAATAATATCATCAACATAGAGAAGAAGATAAGCAGTATCGGTATTGTGATGAAAGATGAAAAGAGAAGTGTCAGAACGGGAAGGAGCGAAGCCGATGGTTTTAGCATAAGTAGAAAAACGTTGAAACCAAGCTCGTGGTGCTTGTTTGAGACCATAAAGAGATTTTTGAAGAAGACAAACATAATTAGGATAGGAGGAATTTTCAAAGCCAAGAGGTTGTTGACAATAGACTGTTTCTTGAAGAGAGCCATAAAGAAAAGCATTTTTGACATCGAGTTGATGAATAGGCCAAGAAGAAGACACAACAATGCTAAGGACAGTACGAATAGTGCTAGGTTTGACAACTGGAGAGAAAGTCTCATCATAATCAATGCCGTGTTGCTGAGAGTAACCACGACATATCCATCGAGCCTTATAACGTGCAAGACTTCCATCGGAATTAAATTTGTGACGAAAAACCCATTTACCGGAGACTACATTTGTGTTTGATGGACGATGAACTAATTTCCACGTGTTATTATGAATGAGAGCATCATATTCATCTTTCATGGCTGCAACCCAATTAGGATCTAAAAGAGCTGATTTGTAAGATTTGGGAAGAGAGGAAGAAGATAGAGTTGCATGTAGATTATGACGATCTTTGGCGGGTAGACGAAAACCGAACTTGGCACGAGTGCATGGTATGATCATTAGCAGGCACCGGAACGAGAATAGCATGAGGAGGTGGGATTGATGGCGCGCCCGGCGCAGCGGAGGTAGCAGGCGCGGGTGTTGGCGGTGAAGACGACGGCGGGAGAAAGTCTGCCGCGACAGAGTTTTCTGCGTTTTCTGCTCCCGCGACAGAGGTAGTGGCAGGAGAGGGCGCAGTAGGATCTGCTGCCGTGGCAGAGGATTCGCCCATTTGGGCTGCCGTGGCAGGATCGATGGTTGGAATTGGGTGGTGAAGGAAGGGAAAAGTATTGCAACGAGGAGAGGTAGTGGTCGGCGGGGGTGAGTTTAAATCTAGAGGTTGACGATCGGAGAAAGGAAAAATATTTTCAGCAAAAGTTACATGACGAGACACATGAATATGACCACTAACAAGATCTAGACAAAGATAACCCTTGTGCTCGTCGGAAAAACCTAGATGGACACATGGGATAGAACGAGGTGAAAGTTTGTTAGGGGAAGTGCAGTAGGAGTTAGGTAAACAGAGACAACCAAAGACACAGACGTCGGAGTAGTTTGGATGAGAGAGAAATAAAGAGTAGTAAGGTGTAGTCAGAGGATTAACTTTAGATGGTCGAATATTGAGTAGATGTGTGGCTATGTGGAGGGCTTCAGCCCAAAACTTCGGAGGCATATAAGAGTGAATAAGTAGAGTGCGAATGATGTCATTAAGAGTGCGAAGAGAACGCTCGGCCTTGCCGTTTTGAGGGGAGGTGTAAGGACAAGAGAAACGCAAGAGAATTCCATACCGAAGAAAGAAATTTCGATTTTTAAAATTGTCAAATTCACGACCATTATCGCATTGAATAAATCTAATAGGAAGGAGAAAGTGAACCGAGACATAGCGCTGAAAATTAAGGAATATTTTGTGAACGTCAGATTTGTTACGTAAAGGAAAGGTCCAAACATAATGTGTAAAATCATCAAGGATTACAAGATAATACTTAAAACCAGAGACACTTTCTATTGGAGATGTCCAGAGATCACAATGTAGTATTTCAAAAGGAAAAGTACTAGAGGATTGAGAGGAGCTAAAGGAAAGACGAACATGTTTGCCTAATTGACACGACTGACACATAGAAGAATGATGAGAATCTCTATTACAAGGTATGGAAAATTCACTAAGAAGCGCGGATAACACATTATTATTGGGATGGCCGAGACGTTGGTGCCACAGATCAACAGAGGCCACAATGGACGTTGGAGGGGCAGCGGCCGGAACACCATGCAGGGAATATAAATCACCGGAGCTATTGAATCGAGCGATCTCGGCCTTGGTCTGGTAATCCTTCACAGACAAACCAAAGGGGTCAAATTCGACAGAAGCATGATTATCTTCGGTGAATTGGCGAACAGAGATCAGATTTTAATTAGAGCAGGAGCTACAAGAACATTACGAAGAAGCAAATGCTTGATTGGGGATTGGATTTGGGCTTGACCTGACACAATAAATAGGAATAGAGGATCCATCACCAAGAGTAATAGAAGGGAAAGGTGACGGTGTGCAAGAAGACAACAAATTATTTGATGCAGACATATGACTAGAAGCACCAGAATCGAAAATCCAATCCGTACCTGAGTCCCCTTGTGCAGCAAAGTTGTTCATGGCTTGTATAAAAGCAGCTTGGTCCCAGCTCGGAGTCGAAGTAGAGGCCGGTGTAGACATGGGAGCTGGTGGGTATGGCGGCGTCGGCAGTAGGGGCGGCATCGGCATAAGAGAGCCACCATCATTGTACTGCGGCATATTGTACTGCGGCATGTAGGGCAACGAAGGAACACCATATGATGCATAAGGAGTGGCGTTGTAGATCGATGGCGCATGGGCGGGGGCAGCGTGGAACGCGGTCATCAGCTGTCGGGGGGCGAGGACGGGCGCGCCGGTGTGAGGACGGACACTGGGCTGCTAGCCACCGGTGTAAGCAGGCGGGGCACCATACGGCGACGAGGCGGACCAGGGCATAGGCCACGCTTGGACGAGCCATGTCCACGGATCAGGTGAGGGAGCCATCGGGGCGGCGGCGTTGGTGCAGTCGGTGGAGCCGGAGCCGAGGGCGGAGGAGGAGCGGGCGCCGTGCGGAATTGCGGCGGTTTAGGGTTTTTGCCCCCGTAGTTGGGACTTGGACGCCAGCCCGATGGTTGAGTAGGAGCCATTGGTGATGGTGGCGGTGTCGGCGTTGGTGCAGGCGGGTGAGGAGCAGCAGTGAAGACCTGAGGACAGGAGTCCTTGGTAGTTTGGGCACGATCGGCCCATTGGAGCATCGAGCGAACCTCGGCGAAGGAGGGGCGCGGACGCAACATAGGGATGAAGGAGGCCTATTTCTCGAACCGCTCGCCAAGGCCGACGAGGAGGATGTTGATGAGCTGGCGGTCGTCGATCGGATCACTGAGTTCGCGGAGTTCATCCGCGATTGCCTTGAGGCGTGGGTAGTAGACGCCGACGGGTGCATCACCTTGCACCGTATTCCGAAGCTCGGTGTGGAGATTGTTGGCGCGGGCGTCGACGTTGTCCTAGAAGAGCTGACGAAGAGCTGCCCGTAGATTGGCTGCGGAGGCACCATCACGGTGCACGAGATTGAAGATTTCTGTGGAGACTCGCATGTAGATCCATTGAATAATGGCGAGATCATCCTTGACCCATTGTGGATCATGAAGTTGAGGGTGAGCGTCGTCGGCGACGTGAGAGCGGAGGTTGCATCACCCAAGGTGGACGTTGAAGAGATGACACCAATGGTAGTAGTTGTGAGCAGCGAGGTCTAGGGTTACGGGGATGTATGGGCTAATATCGGAGATGGTGTCGGTAAAGGAGATTGAAGGGGCTATTGGTGGAGGTAGAGCTAGAGTAGAGGTAGAGGGGGCTACGGCCGCGGCGACCTTGGCGGCGATGATGGCGGAGCGCCGCTCGAAGTAGTCGGGCGGCAGCGGCGATGGCGGGATCGACGAGGAAGCCATACCCTAGGATCGTAAAACTGATACCATGTAAGAATCTATTGAACCGATACTTGATTGATTGATTATTGTGTCTCGTACAAGGGGTAGTATATATGAGAGGCAGCCACCGATCTAGTCTAACATCGAATAGGACTAGGACTCTTAAACGTAATACAAGTTGTATTCTAACATATTCACATAGAATTCGTTCTTTTTTTCTCCTTTAAATTGGACGCTCAAGAAACCTGATAAGCGTCACCATGGTTGGAGCCTTGGTGCTAGATGACAGACTGACATGTACCATAGCCAGGAAATGTAAACTCCACTTTATCCTTGACTTGCACTATATTATTAAATCTATATAGTTGATTCTTAGTTTCACTTTTGATTTTATGTTGGAGTTACAACTGCATATTCGGCCAGTTAGGGAAACTAAATCTGCATCTTCAACTCATAGTATGCCAATTTGGATTATAGATGAGAACAAACCTACTTTGTTATGTCCTTGACAAAGTAATTTGAGATTTGTTCGTGTTCTAGCACTACGGCACAGCACACATACGCCGACGGCCGAAAACCGTCGGCGTAGAGCCAAATGCCGTTGGCGTAGGCCTACGCCGAGGGCCGCCGTCGGCGTATCACCGTCGGTTTGGGTTTTCCTCGGGTTAGCCTCCGAAAGCGTCGGCGTAGAAATATATGCCGACGACCAGGCCGTCGGCATATGCTATGTGGGGTTCACGTAGAGACTAACGACCGTTTGACCTGGTGGTCAGCTACGCCGACGGCCTGGCCGTAGGCGTATCCTCGTTTGAATAAAAAAAATCGTATTTTTTTAAATTAAACTATTAATTTTTATTTTTATTGCTACGCCGACGGCCTAGCCGTAGGCGTAACCCCGTTTGAATTTTTTTTAAATCAATTTATTTTTTGAATTTTAATTTTTTTTATTTCTACGCGACAGCATGGCCGTAGACATATCCCCGTTTGAAAAAATTATTTTATTTTATTTTTGTTTTTTCTACTTTTTTTCTTAATCTAAGATAATTATGGTTAATCTCAGGTCAAATTGACCTTCGTGGTCAAACTTCTGCAAGGGTCACTCATCCTCACACTACTCCAGCCCCAACACGCTTAAGTTCTCAGTTCCATTCAACGCCTACCCCAACTCGCTTAACAGACACTTTGATATATGTATCATATCAATCCTATTAAACCTTTTTGATTTCTAGGACCTTGTTGATGTCTATGGTGTGATGAAATTTTGAAAAAAAATTCAAACTTCCCAATCGGTTACCTATTATATTTTGAACATTTTTAAATTATTTTTTTGAAAAATATATTTATTTTTAATTTTGAAAATCCATTTTTCATTTTTCGAGTGACAAAAGTAGGGGTTTTTTGTGAAGATTCTACCAAATATTTGATGTAAACTTGAACCACTTTATTTTTGTAAAATACTAGACCATATTTTATTTACAATTGACCAAAGTTTCCATGTAATATGTTTTTTATATACCTCTTTTCAAAGAGACAAATTTCCGCAAATTCAGCTGGAACGGGGTCAAATTTGAACTACATGTGCTTGATAGTTTGCTCTTTATTTTTTGAAAAAATCATTTCTAGATACACAAGTATTCATTTCATCACGGATTCACCAAGATTTTTGTAAGATTCCACCCCTATCTATTACCGGTCATGCCCTCCGTTTTGACAACTTTTTTAAATCGACAAAAATAATTCAAAAAAATAAAAAAAGTAAAACCTTCGCGTTGCATCCTAATTTATGTCTTAGTAACCATACAAAACAACAAACTTGGAATAAGACAAATATTTTATAAAAGTCTTTTCAAAATGAGTTATCGAGTATGAAGATTCATGACTTTCAAGCCAAATGACCGATGTTATAGGTAGTTTCAAAGGATTGTTTTCCCAAATGATCTAATATTTTTCACATGTGTGTATATTATACTAGCCAACAAGTTTACCAAAGGAACTTTTTATTTTTTTTGCATGAAAAAGCCATTTTTCATTTTCCAAGTGACAAAAGTAGGGGGTTTTTGTGAAGGATCTACCAAATATTTGATGTCAACTTGAACCACTTTATTTTTGTAAAATACTGGACCATATTTTATTTACAATTGACCAAATTTCCATGTAATATGTTTTTTATATACCTCTTCTGAAAAAGACAAATTTCTGCAGATTCAGCTCGAACGGGGTCAAATTTGAACTACATGTGCTTGATAGTTTGCTCTTTATTTTTTGAAAAAATCATTTCTAGATACACAAGTATTCATTTCATCACGGATCCACCAAGATTTTTGTAAGATTCCACCCCTATCTATTACCGGTCATGCCCTCTGTTTTGACCACTTTTTGAAATCGACAAAAATAATTCAAAAAAATTAAAAAAATGTAAAACCTTCGCGTTGCATCCTAATTTATGTCTTAGTAACCATACAAAACAACAAACTTAGAATAAGGCAAATATCTTATAAAAGTCTTTTCAAAATGAGATATCGAGTATGAAGATTCATGACTTTCAAGACAAATGACCGATGTTATAGCTAGTTTCAAAGGATAGTTTTCCCAAATGATCTCATATTTTGCACATGTATGTATATTCTATTAGCCAACAAGTTTGCCAAAGGAAGTTTTTATTTTCTATGCAAGAAAATTCCATTTTTCATTCTTCGAGTGACAAAAGTAGGGGGTTTTTGTGTAGGATCTACCAAATATTTGATGTCAACTTGAACCACTTTATTTTTTTAAAATACTAAACCATATTTTATTCACAATTGACCAAAGTTTCCATGTAATATAGTTTTTATATACCTCTTCTGAAAAGGTCAAGTTTCCGCAAATTCAGCTGGAACGGGGTCAAATTTGAACTACATGTGCTTGATAGTTTGCTCTTTATTAAAAAAAATCATTTCTAGATACACAAGTAGTCATTTCATCAGGTATCCACCAAGACTTTTGTAATATTCCACCCCTATCTATTACCGGTCATGCCCTCCGTTTTGACCACTTGTTGAAATCAGCAAAAATAATTCAAAAAAATAAAAAAAATTGTAAAACCTTCGCGTTGCATCCTAATTTATGTCTTAGTAACCATACAAAACAACAAACTTGGAATAAGGCAAATATCTTATAAAAGTCTTTTCAAAATGAGCTATCGAGTTTGAACATTCATGACTTTCAAGCCAAATGACCGATGTTATAGCTAGTTTCAAAGGATAGTTTTCCCAAATGATCTCATATTTTGCACATGTGTGTATATTATACTAGCCAACAAGTTTACCAAAGGATTTTTTTTTCTTTGCACGAAAAATCCATTTTTCATTTTCCGAGTGACAAAAGTAGGGGTTTTTTGTGAAGGATCTACCAAATATTTGATGTCAACTTGAAACATTTAATTTTTGTAAAATACTAGACCATATTTTATTTACAATTGATCAAAGTTTCCATGTAATATGTTTTTTATATACCTCTTCTTAAAAAGACAAATTTTCGTAGATTCAGCTGGAACGGGGTCAAATTTGAACTACATGTGCTTGATAGTTTGCTCTTTGTTTTTTCGAAAAATTATTTCTAGATGCGCAAGTAGTCGTTTCATCAGGGATCCATCAAGATTTTTGTAAGATTCCATCCCTATCTATTACATGTCATTCCCTCCGTTTTGACCACTCTTTGAAATCGACAAAAGTAATTTCAAAAAAATAAAAAAATATGTAAAACCTTCGCTTTGAAATCCCCGTTTGAATTTATTTTATTTTTTCAAAAAAATTATATATTTTTATATTTTTTTACTAATTGTTTTTATTTCTATGCCGACGGCCTCGCCGTAGGCGTATCCCTATTTGAAATTTTTAATTTTTTTAATTTTTTAGTTATTATTTTTATTTTGTAGGGAAAAAAATACGCCGAGGGCATTGTCATCGGCGTAGGTCCATTTGAATATTTTTTTATTTTTTTTTCAAATTTCTTTTATTTATTATTTTTATTTTGTAGGAAAAATAATACGCCGAGGGCATTGCCGTGGGCTTAGGTC
Source organism: Bromus sterilis (assembly GCA_950022295.1). NCBI lineage: Eukaryota > Viridiplantae > Streptophyta > Magnoliopsida > Poales > Poaceae > Bromus > Bromus sterilis. The sequence goes on along the minus strand of OX465595.1, from coordinate 443,762,781 downwards.
CATTTGAATATATCTTTTTCAAAATATTTTTAGTTATTATTTTTATTTTGTAGGGAAAAAAATACGCCGAGGGCATTGCCGTCGGCGTAGGTCTTGTGCCGTTAGGTTGTCTGACACCGTTGCATGTTTGGTTTTTACGCCGACGATGACCGTCGGTGTAGCTCCACCTACGCCGACGGTTTTCTTGCGCCGACGGTCACGCAGATACCTTCCCATCCTCAAGATCTACGGCGACGGCTCCGATATTTGGTCGTAGGCGTTTGTGGCCTGTCCCGTAGTGTTGTGTGCTTTTGGAGTCAAAACTCTGCAGGCAACGATGGAGCTACATGATATATATAACACATTAATTTGTCTTCGAGGGATATACTGAAGGATTCAATGGATAATTAGTTCTGGATCCTCCTGCCTCAACATTGTTGCATATCTGGACCAATTTTTAGTAGTGGGTGTCAATGTTTCACAAGGGATACACACACCTTGTTATGCACATTTTTAGTCCGGTGTGAGCGCGTCTAGAATGTATGTGCTGCTTTGAAACTCAATTTAGGATCTTCCAAAGATAAAACTGTAATGGAGATTGTTCACCAGTAATGTTTCTAGGGGATATTTAAGAACTATAACCGGTAATATAGTATCTTGTGTTTAATTGCGCTGGTTGTTGTTGGCATCCCGAGATTGTCCTTCAGAAGTAAATAAGTCGAAAGGTTGTATGCAACTCAGTCATCTTAGCCATCTTTGGCTATATATACATTGGCCTTGCTTCCTTTCCTTCTTACTTGCTAGGCTTGACAATATCCACAGGCTAAAGTCCAGCCAGTTACCTCTTATTGATCATATGTTTTCTATGAGTAAGAACTATCAACTATTTGATTTCAAACAAGATGACTTGTTTGGGGATGGGAGGTACCAGGATTAGTGAGAACATTCCCATATGGATGCAAGGTTGAAAGATGCCCACACTCTGTGCAATCTGTTTGCATGCCCCCCCCGTACTATCATGACATGTGGTCAGCTTAGACGAAGACACTGCATAGTTATAGGAATGAAGCAACGCCTCTAGTTGCGTAAAACAAGTAGCACTTTGCTAGAAAGGACGATGAAGATTGAGGCATCCGGTTGAACTCGCATACGCTGTGGCGGCGCCAGGACGGTGCAACGCCCCGGGAAAGACCAAGTCCAGCAGTGAATCTACAGTGTCAAATAGTGCATGCATGATACAGTGTATGAATACATTCGAGGCCACGCCCCATGCCATTGCCCGTCCTGCGTTGAGCATACACATATGTAGAGAAATCCTAATCATAGATGCAAGTTTCAATACACAATGTTGTCACTCTGCATTTGGATGTTTTCCAAGCACTTAGATTTTTGTCGGAGGGGGGCGTTGGATTAGGCGCACTCTAAAGCTTGTTGTGATGGTCCCCGTCTCTTGAGAGAACCATCACACGACAACGATCAAGGCTACGATGGATCAAGGAGGGAGATGTGAACACTAATTCCAGTTGGTCGCCAATGGTCAACGAGAAAAAGATATCATCTCAGCTGTGCATGTCAATGGATAGCTCTTCACCGACCAACTAGATAAAGAGGAGTCCTTTAGCGGGGCTTATGTTTCACTTCTCGGAAAGATGCAAGCACGGGATCACACGTTAAACCTTGATTTCCTATAGATGAAAAGTGTGGACCTTCATGAGCTCCACTCCATGTTTTTGGAAGAGGAGTTTTGGCAGGATATTAAGGACAAGCTTGCGCGGTCTTGGATGGTTTCATTGCATGCTTCTTTCAACATGCGTGGAGCATTGTTAAGGCACTAGTACAAAACATGCCTTTGGATATGAGCAAAGGCCACGACCCGACACGAACCGGTTCTACTGGCCGAATTGCACCGGTTTGTGAGGCCGGGCTTTAGAACCGGTTCGTGTGGTGGGCCCGAGCCCAACGACAACCTGCCACCACACCTGTAGAACCGGTTTGTAGTACAAACCGGTGCTAAAGGTGTGGCGGCAGATTGCCGTTGGGCTGGGGGGCCGCTAGAACCTTTAGCACCGGTTGGTGCTACCAGCCGGTTCTAGTGTCCCACCTATAGAACCGGCTGATGCTACCAACCGGTGCTAAAGATACAGCTATATATACCCTCCAACATGAGCCGACCAAGCTCTTAGATTTGAAGAAAACCTTCTACATCCAAGTGTTCACAAAGGCTAGCAGCTTTGTCCTCTCTCATTTTTGCTAGATTAGCTTGTGCTATGCTCTATATGTGTAGATTTGTGGACTTTAGTTTGGGAGCTAGCTATATAATGATATGTGGAGTTTATTTGATTTATATGCACTTTGAGCTCAAGTTAATTAGTATGCATATTTGTAGTGATTGCTTAGTGCCTTCCCACACACGGACGTATAGTTACCACCGTCGATCGCCCCCATCGTTCGTCTTCACTGGCACCACCTTGGTGAGCCTCTATATATGTGTTTCTTATTTTTTTATATAAGAAATTTTATTTGTATGATTTAGATATATACTTGTCTAATTTTCTTACTTGTATGATTCTTTGTTATACATAGTGCGATGGTTATGGTATCCGCGCATGTCGGCCCTTATCCTGTCTATGATTCGGATGTGGTATATATATATTATCTTTTATAACTATTAATTTGTTCCATTTTTCATGTTTGACAATGATGACCAATTAAGTTGACATAGATATTTTTATCTAGGAGGTATGTGAACTAGAGATTGAAACTGACCCTCTGGTTGAGCGGTTAAATTTAGTGGAAAAAGAAAACGAGTATTTGAAAGAAAAAATTGAAAAAAGTTGAAGAAGAGAAGATGATATTGGAGTTGTATGTTGCCGATGTCGTCGGTGATCACAAGAACAAGATGGATATAATGCGCATGAAGATTAGGAAAATTAGAAAATATGCCCTTACTAAAGAGGCTTGGTATCATTATGTTGTTGGAGCAATTGGTACCTTTGTTGCGATATTGATCGCATTTATTATCGCATTTAAATGCTTTAGGTAGATAGTTTTATGTTGTTTTTATGATAATAAGTATGTGTATGAACTTTATGTATGATCAACTTTATGTATGAACAACCTTTATGCATGTATGATCAATTTTATGTATATGAATTACTTGTATTAATTTTATCTTTTCGATGTTGTGCCATTATGAAGATGAGTCGGCAATGGATGTACGAAGACCGACGCTCTGGCGAGTTCATTAATGGCTTGCATAGTTTTCTGCAAGTGGCTGAGGCTAACAAGCGAGATGGTTTTATGTGTTGTCCATGTGGTGTCTGCAAGAATAATAAGAGCTACTCTGACTCAAAAGATATTCACCTCCATCTGTTTAAGCATGGTTTCATGTCCGACTATAACTGCTGGACCAAGCACGGAGAAAGAGGGGTTCTGATGGAAGAGAATGAAGAAGATGAGAATGATGACAGGTATCCTGGGTTCCTGCCTGAATACGGTGGTACAATGGGGGAACAGAATGAAGAACAAGAGAAAGAACAAGAAGGTGAAGAAAAGGCATCACATGAGCCCGATGATCAGCTTCGACATGTCATTGTTGATGCACAGTGAGGATGCGAAAGCGAAAGGGAGAAGTTGAAATTCAATCGCATGTTAGAGGATCACTAAAAAGGATTGTACCCAAATTGCGAAGAGGGAAACACAAAGCTCGGTGCCGCACTGGAATTGTTGCAATGGAAGGCAGAGTATGGTATACCTGACAAGGGATTTGGGAAGGTACTGAAAATATTTAAGAAGAGGCTTCCAAAGGATAACGAATTGCCTGACAACACTTACGAAGCAAAGAAGCTTGTCTGCCCTCTAGGACTAGAGGTGCAGAAGATACATGCATGCCCTAATGACTGCATCCTCTACCGTGGTGAGTACGAGAATTTGAATGAATGCCCGGTATGCGGTGCATTGCGCTATAAGATCAGACGAGATGACCCTTGTGATGTTGAGGGCGAGCGCCCCAGGAAGACGGTTGCTGCCAAGGTGATGTGGTATGCTCCTATAATACCACGGTTGAAACGACTGTTCAGAAACAAAGAGCATGCCAAGTTGTTGTGATGGCACAACGAAGACCGTAAGAAAGACGGGAATTTGAGACACCCCGCTGATGGGTCACAATGGAGAAAAATCGAGAGAATGGAAGAAAAGGAAAATGGCAAGTTTACAAAGGACCCCAGGAACATATGGTTTGGTTTAAGTGCAGATGGCATTAATCCTTTTGGGGAGCAGAGCAGCAATCATAGCACATGGCCCGTGACTCTATGTATCTACAACCTTCCTCATTGGAAGTGCATGAAGCGGAAGTTCATTATGATGTCAGTGCTAATCCAAGGCCCTAAGCAACCCGGCAACGACATTGATGTGTACCTAAGGCCATTGGTTGAAGAACTTTTACTGTTGTGGGCTAAACCAGGTGTACGTGTGTGGGATGAGAACAAACAGGATGAATTTGATCTACGAGCATTGCTGTTTGTAACCATCAATGATTGGCCTGCTCTTAGTAACCTTTTAGGACAGACAAATAAGGGATACAAGGCATGCACACACTGTTTAGATGAGACTGAAAGTATATATTTGCCCAACTGCAATAAGAATGTGTACCTGGGACATCGTCGGTTTCTTCCGACCAATCATCCCTTAAGAAAGAAAGGCAAGCATTTCATTTCAAAGGCGAGGCAGATCACCGGAAGAAGTCTGTCCGCTGTACTGCTGATGATATACTTGATATGGTCAAGGATTTACCAGAGCAAGTAGTCTTTGGAAAGGGTCCTGGTGGAAAATCTGTTCCGCATGACGCTGACGGACACGCACCCATGTGGAAGAAGGAATCTATATTTTGGGACCTACCCTATTGGAAACACCTAGATGTCCGCTCTGCAATCGACGTGATGCACGTGACGAAGAATCTTTGCGTGAACCTGCTAGGCTTCTTGGGTGTGTATGGGAAAACAAAAGATACACCGGAGGCAAGAGAGGACAAGAAACATAGGAACGAAAAAGAAGGCATGCCCCCAAAGCAATACGAGGGTCAAGCCAGCTACGCTCTTACCAAAGCAGAGAAGGAAATCTTTTTTGAATGTCTGCTCAGTATCAAGGTCCCGTCTGGCTTCTCGTCGAACATAAAGGGAATAATAAATATGACAGAGAAAAAGTTTCGGAACCTAAAGTCTCATGACTGCCACGTGATTATGACGCAACTGCTCCCGGTTGCATTGAGGGGGCTTCTACCAGAAAATGTTCGATTAGCCATTGTGAAGCTATGTGCATTCCTCAATGCAATTTCTCAGAAGGTAATCAATCCAGAAAGTCTACCAAGGTTACAAAATGATTTGGTCCAATGTATTGTCAGTTTTGAGTTGGTTTTCCCACCATCCTTCTTCAATATTATGACGCACGTGCTGGTTCACCTAGTCGACGAGATTGCAATTCTGGGTCCTGTATTTCTACACAATATGTTCCCCTTTGAGAGGTTCATGGGAGTCTTAAATAAATATGTTCGTAACCGTGCTAGGCCAGAAGGAAGCATCTCCATGGGCCATCAAACAGAGGAGGTCATTGAGTTTTGTGTTGACTTTATTCCTGACCTTAAGGCGATTGGTCTTCCTGAATCGCGACATGAGGGGAGAATGGGTGGAAAAGGCACGCTAGTATCGCGCCCAATAATATGTAGGGACGCAAAATCTTGGAAGAAAGCACACAATATTGTTCTACATAATTCTGCCTTGGTGGCCCCGTATATCGATCAACACGAGAATATTCTACGCTTAAAAAACCCGGAGCAGTCTGAAGTCTGGATTAGGAAGGAACACAATAGGACTTTCAGCGGTTGGTTGCAAGACCATCTCACGGGTAACGACACTGTTGAAGAGGAGTTGTACTTGTTGTCCGGCACACCATCTTTGACTATAATGACTTTCAAAGGGTACGAGATAAATGGGAATACATTTTACACGATCGCCCAAGATGAAAAGAGCACCAACCAAAACAGCGGTGTCCGCTTTGATGATGCAATCAACAATAAGCAAAAGGTCACATATTATGGTTACATAGAGGAGATATGGGAACTTGACTATGGACCTGATTTTAAGGTCCCTTTGTTTTGGTGCAAATGTTTCAATCTGACAGGGGTAAAGGTAGACCCGCAATACGGAATGACAACAGTGGATGTCAACAATCTTGGGTACAGAGAGGAACCATTCGTCCTAGCCAATGATGTGGCTCAGGTTTTCTATGTGAAGGACACGTCTAGCAAAACGAGAAAACGGAAAGATAAGGAAGCGAATACATCATACGGTGAGCCAAAGCGCCACATAGTTCTTTCAGGGAAAAGAAACCTTGTGGGAGTGGAGGACAAGACAGACACGTCAGAAGATTATGAAAAGTTTCATGAAATTCCTCCCTTCACAGTAAAGTCTGACCCAAGCATCGTGTTAAATGAAGAAGATTGTCCATGGTTACGGTGCAAAAAGAAAGGGAAACACGCGAAGAAATAGTTTATATGTACCACTCTAGGATGTGATCCGGCTTCAACGCCAAATGGTTTCCCCTGCATACAACCCGACGGTGGCGGCTCATGAGTGCAATGCACCGTCGGACGTATGCAGGGAATCCGAATGATTTGTATTCGGTCGATGAACTGAAAGATTTCTATGTGTAGAAGAAAACACAAGGTTTCCCCTGCATACAGCCCGACGATGGCTCATGAGTGCAAGCATATCAATGCACCATCGGACGTATGCAGGGAATCCGAATGATTTCTATTCGGTCGATCGATGAACTGAAAGATCTCTATGTGTAGAACAAAACACAAGGTTTCCTCTGCATACAACCCGATGGTGGCTCATGAGTGCATTTAATGATTTATTTTGTGCCAAATGACCCTGAAAATGGAAAGCATCTACAAATGAACTCAGAAAAGGTTGAAACTTGGCATGGTATCATCATTTGACCCATATAACATGTGTGCAAAAGTTGAGAGGGTTACGACAAAAACTGAATGCAGTTCGTGTACAAACTGGAGCATCTCTTTCGAAGTGTGAGGGTTTTAGACGAAAACTCATCTGTTACAAAGGAATTTCATTTTTCTAAACTTTTTTGAACTCAAAACTTTTTGTGCATTCAATATGCACCATTCAAAGCCACATACTAAAATTTGAACCCTTTCTGACTTCATTTGCTATTTTTCATGCATTTAATGATTTATTTTGTGCCAAATGACCCTGAAAATGGAAAGCATCTACAAATGAACTCAGAAAAGGTTGAAACTTAGCATGGTACCATCATTTGACCCATATAACATGTGTGCAAAAGTTGAGAGGGTTACGACAAAAACTGGATGCACTTCTTGTACAAACTGGAGCATCTCTTTCGAAGTGTGAGGGTTTTAGACGAAAACTCATCTGTTACAAAGGCCTTTCATTTTTTTAACTTATTTCAACTCAAGACTTTTTGTGCATTCATTATGCACCATTCAAAGCCACATACTAAAATTTTAAACCTTTCTAAATTCATTTGCTATTTTTCATGCATTTAAGGATTTATTTTGACTATTTAACAAAGTATTTCACAAACTAGTATTTGAAAAAAAATCAACTTGAAACTATTTAAATTTGAAAACCGCTGCCACTAACAGAATGTTTATAATTATATTTTAATCTAAAGAAAAAATATTCATTAAAAAACTCGAACTATTCTAATAGCTAGACAAAATCTAAAAACAAATAATCAACTAATATAAAATATATCGCTTTAGTAGCGGTTTGTTATACCAACCGGTGCTAAAGGTCTCCACTCTTGCCGCTGAAAATTTGCCCGAAAAATCGAGGAAATTGGAGACCTTTAGCACTGGTTTGTGGTACCAACCGGTGCTAAAGGGGCTTTAGTACCGGTTTGTGCTACAAACCGGTGCTAAAGGTCCCTTGATATATAAGTAGCACTTGGAGCAGCAGTTTCCCCACCGCTGCAGATCTACTCCCCACGCAACCAGGCTGCTTCTCCTCGCCGTCGTCGTCGCCGTGCCGTGCGCCTCTCGCAGTCTCCACCCCTCCCCGGATCCTCTCCGCCGTCGACGTCCTCCGCGCCTTCTCCACCAGGCTGTGCTCCGCGCCCTCTCCACCAGGCCGGCCGTTCTCGCAGTGCTGCTCATCGTCGTTCCTCGCCTTCGTCTCCGCCGCCGCCGCCGCTGGTGAGCTCTCCTCTTCCCCCCTGTCCGACCACATGCATGTGTCCCATGGCGAGCTCCGCCGTCGTAGTACCCCGGCGAGGAGCCCGACGACGATGAGGCCCCAAATTTTTGCTAGAGATGATGAACATTTTGCTAGATGGACATTTTTGCTAGATGGACATGTTGCTAGATGAACATTTTGCTAGATGAATATTTTGCTAGATGATCATTTTTGCTAGATGAATATTTTGCTAGATTAATATGTTGCTAGTATAATGTTGTATTGTTATTATATACATATTAGTTAATAATCTAGCTAGCTAGGTAATTGTTATATATTTTTATTAGTATTGTTATATTAGTATATATATATATTGTTAGTATATATATTGTTATAAATATTATTAGTATATATATTGTTCTAAATATTATTAGTATATATATATATGAGATGTTCTACAATTTGAGCTATAGATCAATAGCTATTAACATGCAAATATTGAGATATTTTTAGTTGTAATTTTATTAGTTTCATTAGTGAGAATGTCGGGCCCGCATCCTCGTTACCATCGCGCTCCGGGAGTTCTTGATGGGATGCGCAATGTCTGGGACTGGTCTCCGCCGGGATGGCACTGGGAGGTGGTTTCCGGGGTGCGTCGCTTAGCGAGGAATCCGGGTCTTGTCGTCGACCCGGATCTTCTTTGGTGGCGGTCGCGTGGGCCACATTCGGTGCGGAGGGAGCCGGCCCCCGAGGAGGTTGTACGCCGACGTATCAGGGAGGAGGAAGACCACGTCCGTCGCTACATGGCGGCGTTGGACGCTGGGTACTACAATTTATGGCAGGTGCTTCAGGGATCTCACCCTAGCTACGAGTGGTGATGGTTTCTTCTCTTTGGGTGTCCACCGCCAGCCGGAGCCGACGTCGTTTACTGTTTTAGCTAGTGATATGTTATATATATATACTAGCTCTAGTGATTGACATATATATTAGTGTTGCATATATGTGAACTGGATTATTCGAGATGTAAGCTGGATTATTATTCTAATATTATTGTTGCATGTGAACTTGATTATTGAGATGTCATTTTCTATATTTGCTTATACTAAATTGTTTTTATCTTTTTCTGCATCTCGTCGATATTAGTTAAGCTATGGACGACGTGTTCAATAGCGCCAGAGAGCAAGAAGATGATATGTACGAACTTATCGCCGACGCCGATATCGGTCCTCATGATGACGCCGATATCGATGATGACGACTCACGACATCTGAACGATTCCGGTGAGGGAATGTTCGACGAAGAAGAAGAACAAAATCTTCAATTAACAACAAAGTCTGCCGAGGTATATATATAAATATATATATAAGGCCTCTGGTGATCATAAAATTTACAAATAATTGATTTATCACTAATAATTAACAAATATTTCTTCTTCTAGAAACCCGGATCGAGCAAATCTTCTTCAAGCAAAGCAAAACGTGGCCCGGCAAAATTGCCGCGGGGTGATGTAAAGTAAAACATCGATGGGATCGGTTTGAGTGGCCAGCGGAATGCTCCGGAAGCTCACGTGAAGAAATGGATAGCTATATGCGGAGTAATTGTTAGAGATAACATCCCGATTGGCACTCAAGAATGGCATCAGCCAAAGGAAGGTGGAAACAAGAGTTTTGTCAGCGATAGAGCAAAAGAGTATCTTTGGGCTAAACTCTTATCATATTACACCCTACCAGATTGGGCGACACCAGACGATGTGTTGAAAGTCAAGCATGCTGCTCTTAAGAAGATGGGAGAACTATTCCGATCTTGGAAGGTAAATCTATGATCCAAATACATCGCTAATAATAAGAAGACTCCAATTTTCACTGGAGCACTAGCGAAGGTAGAAGCACATTGGGACCAATTTGTGGAGAACAACGAATCAAATGAAGCTAAACTTCGGTCGGAAATAAACAAGATTAATGCTGAGAAGCATAAGCTTTTCCATACCATGGGGACATGTGGCTACAAGTCCGCGTCGCCTAAGTGGGATGCATTTGAGAAGAAGCTGATTGCTGCAGGGGTCACTCCAGTCACAATATATTTTCCACCCAGGTGCAGGAGTTGGTTTTTTGGGCATGGGGGAAAGTTGGACCCAAAGACAGGGAAGGTGATTATAAAGGCAAGTCTTAAAGGAGTCGATCAAGAGATACTAAATGCAATTGATGATGCTAGGAATGGGATTTTCATCCCCGAGAGAGAGAACGACGAGCTTACACGCGCCCTCAAGAATCCTGAACATCCGGGACGAACGCGAGGCGTAGGCGTTGTTCCATGGTATGAGAGGTTTGCGGAGTATAAAGATACTTACAAAAGCCGTGCAAGAAAGAAGAAGCTGGAAGCAGACCGTCTTTCAAAGTTTGAAAATGCTATGAAGGATATGCAGGAGCGACTACAGGCGTCACTTAGCCAGCAACCGCAGCCAACTCAAGATCCACCTGAAGCAACTACCGTACCATCTATGATGAAAAGCAGTGTGGGCTCCATGTGTTGGGATACGGGGCAGAAAACACAAATTTTTCATACCTAAGGTACCCGAACCCAAGATCTATGCTATGGCGATGTAATGTAACGGAGGGAATCGGTGTTCATACCTTTGAAGACCGAAAGAGGGAAACGTTCTTGCGAACGTGGTTGGCGTAGACTCAGAACTACGACCTCCCTGTCTTGTAGAAGACCACCACCGGTGAGGATGACTCCCGGTAAACCTCCAGCGACGAAGTAGCACCACAGGTGTAGTGCCTCGAAGAGATTACACACGTACAGTGCAACCGATGTTCCCTCCGGGCTCCAAACAGGCGAGCAGCGGAAAGAAGACGAATTCGGATCCCGACTCCGGCAGAGCGACGGCCTGCCTTATGGTGGAGAAGTCCAATCCTGGTGCAGACTCCTAACAAGGGGAGTCCACTTCCAGAAATGGAGAAAGAGAGAGAGAGAACTCAAATGAGATGATGGAAAAGGGGGGTCTACCCCTCCTTATATAGGCCAAGGGGGGGGTGTGATCCCTCTTCCCTCCCCCATGTGGGACTAAACCCCCCAAGGGGGGGAGGGCGCCGGCCATAGGGGGGGATGGGCCCCACCCTTGGCGCCAAGCCCAAGGGGGGGAACCCCCTCCTCCCCTAATGGGCCCTAAGGGGCCCATCTGCCTTTTTCCATTTAATTAATTAATTTAAATACATTTTAATATTTAATTCAGATAATTAAATACTAAAACATTATTAAACATTATTTTGAACCTTTCAAAATATCCGGAACAACTTCCGTTCTCTCCCGGAACTATTCCGGTGCTTTCTCCTATTTAACCGATGATCCCGAATCTGTCCCAGCATCAATTGCCCCTTAAGTGTGACACCCTAACGGTCCGGGAAACAACAGACATGGTCGAGACTCTTCTCATTGACCAATGACTAGTCAGTTGGACCTGGTTACAATCCTTGACAGCCCCTGCGCTTCCATCGAAAACTTCGATCGCTTTTGGAAACCGTTAACGATACGACGTAATCCCTTTGTGCTGCGGTACTTTGTTTGTCCGAGGTTTGATCGTCGGTATCCCACATACCGTGTTCACATCTCGTTCACAACAAACAAGTTTACTCGTCCATGATCATTGCATCTCTTGTGACCTAGTCACTTGCTTGCAAGCTATTGATGCAATATCACCGAGTGGGCCCAGAGTACCTGTCCTGTCACAAGGACTGACAAATCCCGCTCTGATCTATTAACATACTCATCAACCATCTATTTCGGAATACCTAAAGTGCACCGTTATAGCCAGCATATTTCAGTCAGGCGGTGGGATACAAATTAAAGTCTCCTCATAGATGGTGCTTACGTATGATCATTACGGTCTAAGGACTAAGCCATACGTTACAAAGTCATAGCAACGCTGAACTATGTGACTCGATCACATTGCAATACTTTAGGTGGGTGTATGTCCATCACATCATTCCCCTAATGATATGACCTCATTGTCAATGGACATAATTGTCGCCATGAGCAGGAAAGCTTGATCAATCAATTGCCCAATGAGATAGTTTACCCGAGTTAAACTACATACCATGTTTTATACTACACCTGTATTAGTATTTCCAAGCAATACAGTTATAGCACAGTATAAAACGTATTATGAACAAAACGGATATGTGACAAATATCTTTATTAATTTGTCTCTAGGGCACATATCCAACACCATGGGGGTCGATGATGGTCACTACCCCGTGGATGATATCACAGAGCAGAAACGTTGCGAGCTAATCTTCAAAATGAACAATATATCCATTAAGGTGGCGGACGGCTTTGCTTTAACGAATCCACCTGGAGCACTGGACCACTGCACCACTGCAATCAGATTGCACCTGGCTATGCTCGTGTCGGGGTGGATGAAGTTGTGACGGAATATCAAGAACTAAACCTTGATTTTCCTGGAGGTGAAGGGCAGCAGACCCGCCTCAGAGAAGCCAAACAAAGTGGTATCTATCTATGGAGAAAACAATGGATCATATTTCCAGTCATTATGTCAAGTCCAACGCGTTCGACATCAAATTCACCACCACCCCCCGAGATGGAGTGCATCCCGACTCCGCAGCACCAGCCGAGTCCTGCACCCCTCCCCGAGATGGAGCGCAGTGCGACTCCGCAACATCAGCCGAGTCCTGCACCATCCATCCCTAAGATGGAGCACAGTGGGACTGATCCGCTGCGACGTCAGCCGTGTCCTGCACCATCCATCCCCGTGGAGAGCAGCGCGACTCCGCCGCGTCAGTCGATTCCACCACAACCACCCCACATCGCGAGTCCGCAGCGCCAACCGATCCCACCAGCTCCCCCCGTGATGGATAGAAGGCAAACACGACAATCAAAAAGTAATCGACCTCCGCCGCGTCATAGGAGTCCACCGAAGAAGAAACCAAAGAAAGTTAAACCCCAGAAGAGTCCGCCGGTCTTACCCTGGGAAAGGAGTGTAGCTGAAAACAAGGCCATAGTGGATGAAGCCGTGGCGAAGCTCTTTGCACCGAAACCTCCCCCGCCACCGAAGGAGAAAATACCCGAGGTAATAGTACAACACTTTTTGAAGATGTTTGAACCCCCTGTTAAGACCGTGTTCTCGGACTACGAACGCTCTATTAACAAGTCATTTCTGCAAAAGGGTTCAAGAAGCAGCCACTCAGGCAGTAAAAAATGCGGGAAAACTTTTGCCCAGCTCGGAGAACAGACAGTGCAATCGATAGCCCCGCTCAAGGTGAATACCAAGCAGCAGGAAGAGATAACCGACGAACAAAGAGCATTTGCTAGAGAGGCGGGTCTTACTATTGAACAATTTTTAAACCTTGATGACTTGTCCGGTGTGCCAGCAGCTCCAAAAAGAAAATATGAAAAAGGGGAGCCTATGGTCACTAAAGAAGAAGAGAATCTATTATCAACGCAAATGCGCAACTTGCATAAGTGGTACATCACAGAAGCTATACCGTTCGAGATACCCGGCTTCTGGATTCCGATCAGGCGAGATTATTTCGACAATGGAACTGGTGACTTTTGGATTGCAAATGAAGAATTATTTCAGTTATTCCATCAATTGGCACTCGACAAATCTATCGTCAGTTTGTATTGTCTGTAAGTGATTTCTTTCTAGCTCAGCTCGTACGTCATTGAGTGTATTATCCTCACTATATATATTCTTTTGTGTGTGGTATTACGCATAATGAAGATGTAAGAAATGAGAAAAGATGGAGTCTTTGGCATTGGGTTCATTGACCCAAATATCATACATGAAGTAACAGTAAAACATAATACAGAATTCGCGGAGACCCTTTTGCTTAAAAGTTTGAGGGATCTACATGCAGAAGAACATATACTATTTCCTTACAACTTCAAGTGAGTGTCATTATTTTGTACTACAAATTATAGTTTTGCTTACTCGATATTGTTATATAAGTGATACCCGCTTACGTGTGCGCAGCTATCACTTCATCCTGATAGACATTGAAATGGAAAAAAAATGGTTACGATAATGGACTCACTACGTAAAGATATTAGTGAGTATATAGAAATTAGGAACTCATTCGCCAGGTAATTTTAATCATTATCACACATGTAGGCTTCTTTAGTGTTCACTTTAAATTTCTGTTATATCAAGTAATTAACTCCTTTATTCATTTTCTTTGACGGCAGAGTTTGGGAAAAGTTCAAAAATTTCGAGCGCGGTGAATGGAAGGAGAAGCTGACGTGGCAATATGATAGATATGTGAGAGAAAATTCGATTTAATTATATTTCTATTTTCAATATACCATTATCATATATATGCTTGATTATTAAATCTGTTTGAATTCTATTTTCTTGTGAAGTGTATGAGGCAGGCATCGGGGACTGAACCTTGTGCTTACATCGTAATGGAGAACATTCGCTATATGACCGAAAAGATTAATCAAAGGACAATGATGGTACGTAAATACTATCTAGACTTTGTTCTTACGATATGTAATATATTCATATATTGATCATCTTCTTTAAATAATAAGATTTGGGAGAAGCGGGATAAACTCGACATAAATGATCGCATGCGAGCACTTCAAGAGGAAATAGCGGGATTTCTTCTTCGTGAAGTCATAAATAAGTCGACCGGAGAATTCCCTTACCATATGTAATAGGAAACTGGTGTGTTGTCCATATGATGTATACTGTATGTATATTCAAATGCCCTCCACTGTTGTGGGCTCGAGGCAAGCAAAGAGGGGCGGTGGTGAGGCACTAGTACTATATATGATGTATATATATGTTGGTGGTACGATAATTCTACTATATATGATGGTTCTAGCTAGCTACGAGATATTTTACATGTATTTATATATGCATTGTACATTATGTAATAGCGTAAAATAAACAGTAATCCTAAACCCAAAAGAAAAGAATTAATAAACCCTAAACCCTAAACTATTAAAACCAAAAAGAAAATAATTAAGAAAAACTTAAACCTCTAAACCTTTAGAATCGGTTTGTGTTACAAACCGGTGCTAAAGGTTCCCGAGCCCTCGCGCCCGACCTGCCACCACGTGGCTGGCTGCAGAGCTTTTAGAACCGGTTCGTAAGCAACCGGTTCTAAAGGGGTTCACCCTCTAGCACCGAACCTTTAGCACCGGTTGCCAAAACCGGTTCTAATGGCCTCCCAGAATCGGTTCTAATGACCTGTTTTGCACTAGTGAGGGGGTGTCGTGCCTGTCTTTCACAAGATCTATACTTGTAGAGATGGTAGAGGTTTTGGTAAACTTAAGTTGCTCTTAATTACTTTGACCCCCAAGAAACGTGATGCCAAGGAGATTGGTGAGTTTAGGACTATTAGCCTAGTGCATAATGTGCCAATTTTCTTGCCAAGGTTCTGGCTAATAGATTGTGTATGTGGCTCGGAGTGTTGGTGTTGGCAAACCAATTAGCTAGGTCAATATGCTATCAAAACTGCTAATGAGTGTATTTAATGTTCTAGGTAAGTATGTTTAGAAAATTTTGAATACAACTATGGCATAAATATGAAAATAATTCTTAGAAATTACTATACAAGCTAAGTATGTTCATTTCACGAACATTGATTAGCTGGAGATTACTGGAGATTACTATATACCGGCCGCAGTTTAATCTCACTAATGTATGGTATAGCACACTCAATTAAATTGAAGAACTCACGATCAAGGTTTTAATAAAGAGAACAAATCTCAAAGGCAAGAAGATCAATTAAATATCACTATCAAAACAATCTGAATGTGGTAGCCTCATGCACGTGCTCCTATGAAATCACCTTTTCCCCTTTGCATTCACAACTCACACCAACTCTATCTAGATATATTTCAATGCTAGATACATTCATTTTAGCATCAACTAATTCCTAACTGTGGGGGTACATCTTTACTCTTTGACCATCTATTCATCTACCAACAAGAAGCAACGAGAAGAGGGAAACTAATAAGTTGGATCTCTTATCTTTTTACTCGAATAAAAGAGTCATAACTTAGGTAAACGTGTCATGTGGAGGGCGAATATGTGATGCATCCGTCTCAAATGATATTCATGGAAGGAGGACATGTTCTAAACCGATTAGTGATCTTGAAGAAAATTGTCCATGAGATGCATAAAAACATGAGCATGATGATTTTTCAACACCAACTATGCTACACCTTTTCTAAGAGTAGAAAAAAAAAGAGTTAATATATGTTTTAGTACATAAATTTGTGGTGGTGCGAACAGTTTCATACAAAAACTTTAAAACCCCAGGAAATTAGCCCCTAAACTATACTACGGATTCAAAAGCATACAAATCGCTTAGGGTGCGACATTTGGCAGGCCACGTAGGATGATGGCACGTGCCCGGAGACATCTTATTTTTCCAGAAACCCCCCGTGGTATATATTTTCTTCGCTATTAGGTCCCCTGGTATGCTGCACAGGTTGTGATGCGGCACCTGATTCCCCATTTTCTAATCCCTAACTTTTCTATACCCTTGACCTCGCCGCCGGCAGCGCTCAGTCGTCACCCTTGCCCTCTCGCTCGTCGCCCGGCCCTCGCCCGTCGCCCTACCCTCGCTCGTCGCTCCGCCCCTCGCTCGTCGGCCCGCCCTCTCTCCTCGGACCTTGCTCATTGCCCCTCCCCTCGCTCCTCGGTCCGCCCCTCGCTCCTCGGCCCGCCCCTCGCTCGTTGCCGGCGCAGGTCACCTTGCTGGCGCCGACAGGACAATGGACGGCGAGCCATGGGCGAATTCCTACATGGTTTTGGTTCATGGGTCAGTGACTTTCGTTTCAGTGCAGGGGACACAATCTCTCCCTAAACTGTGATAGGCAAGGTTGCTGAAGATCACTTTTTGCTGCAGCAAGCTATGTTTGGGAATGATGCTGCAATCATGAAGATGAAGGAAGAGAAGAAGTGCATGATGAAGGCGCACAACAAGCAGCTGAAGGCAATGGAGAGGAGGGAATTCAATATAGTCTGTGTTGTGTGTGGTGCTGCAATTCTGTATTGTGTTGTTGCTTTGATGATAAGAGGTTATGTGTGAGTTAGTTGTGTTGAAGATTGTATCGGTGGTCATATATTTTGCGGCTGAGAATGTACATTTGGATATGCAAAATAGTGCAAGATTATATGCACCCCTTATGATGCAATTTCTGATTCAAATTCATGTGCACAACTGATGCAACAACTCGCTGATGGCAATATAACATTTTGACAGCAAAATGAACTGACATTGAGAACATATGCAGTAGGAAAGCATCAGTTTTTACTGAATAGAATAAAACAGAGTACGAACTAGAGTGCTTATTATGAAATGATAGTAATTTCTTCTAAGAAAATGCTAGCAATTTCATATAGGAAATGACAGCAATATCTTCTATGAAAATTCATTTGCTGCATTATTACAAAATGAGCACTAAATCTCACATAAATTTCAGACTTGAACTCCTACAAATTAGATCGAAGTGTAGGTGCAGTCTGTGAAACTAAAAGTTCGTCTCTTGCATGCATTGGAGCATTAAGATCAGGAATGGACTGCGAAGCCCTATCATCACCAAAGATTAGTCCGTACATTGCATACTGAGATGGATCAGTCCCTCCACTCCCAGCTCCTGCTATGCCAACTGTTGTAGTTGCAGCTCCTCCTATGCCAAATCCTACACTATCAGGTCCTGCACTTTGACCTCCTCTGTCGGTGTCGGGACCCGGGGTTAGCGTATGTAATTCCAGTCACGATACAATCACATGGAGAGCCGAGAACCGTACCCACTTGTCTAAGCAGACAAGGCCAAGCACAGAACGTTCTCGGTAAGCATCGAACGTGAGGGGCATCCCATTCAGGCCGGATGATCATCTGAGATGGGTCCTCATCGTCCGCTCACAAGTCTAGATGCTTATGGGTGGTGAATCCCATACTCATAGAAAAGTCGCCTCAACCATGTTATCGATTGAATCCTAACTCTTACATAGACTTACTCCAGCCCGATCACTTAGTCGGGGTCTAGGGCGGACTCGATCATACAACAAAGTGTGCACGTGACAGAGTCACAAGCAATCGCATCGCGATGCCCCAAGCTGCGCACATCTAAGGGCCACTTGGTGTATAAAAGACCGCCAGCCAGATCACAACTAAGGTCTCGAAAACCCATACTAAGACATGCATGTTATAAACATACACGCAGCACACATACCTAGTATGAACAGCAAGTATCATCACATAACTCTACAAAGTACTTCTTTATTTACTTACACATAGAGTATACAAAGATCACATGTCTGTGATCAACATTACATCATACAACGGAAGCAAATTAGGTCTGAGTACAGACAAGTTTAACAAATGGCTTAGAGAAGCCTTGTAAACAAACATGCCCTTCCACGAGGGACCAGACTGCTGTCTGGAACTATAATACCAAGGTCAACGTCGAGCTTCGGGTCGGTGACTCCATCGGGGTCCGGTTTCTCATCTAAAACATAGAATAAGCAAACGTGAGTACAAATTCGTACTCAGCAAGACTTACATCAGATCTATACTACTCATGCTCAAGTATCAAGGTAAAGGAGGTGGGGTTCAACATGCAGAAGTGCCAGCTTTGACTTGGCTAGTCCTGAACTACGAGTACCGGACTTGAGGTAAGAAGCGTACACGAGTCCACTATCCAAGTCTCCAACCAAAACACCACTATGGTTACTTCCTCGACTTCCCCACGAGGAAGCACACCATATCACTCACGCTTATCTTGCGAGTTTTAGAAGTATCCATTCAAGTTGTCTAATAATCAGGTACAGGTTCCAAGTAGTCCATGACCGCGGACGCGGCTATTCGAATAGTTTTGTTAACCTTGCAAGTGTGTAAACTACACACACATGACCATCGGTTACCGCCAGGTCTCGCCACCGTTCAAGAGGTGACAGCGAGGATGTTCACCACGACACTTCGCTCATAACCGGTCTATTCCAGGAGTCGACTATCTGAGTTGCCTCCGCTCGAGAGTCCGGCCGGATCAACGAAACAGACTCAAACAATGTAAGTGACCGAGACGCTACCTCTGGCAGATGGTTTTCCTGCCTCACAGGTGCACCCACATATCTATATGATGCAACCATTCCTTCATTCTTTTTCTATGCAGATGCCAAATGGAAAGCCCGAACTAATGTGACTCCTGGACGTCGAAACGGATCAAGGTACTAGGCCGAGAGGGGTCAGTGAGCCCAATGTGTGGTTGTACTCTTTGTCTTGGATTACCATACAAGAACTCGGTCCTTAAGGCGGTGTTCAACGAGACAACCCACTGTGTACTCCTACATAGCCTCTCATCGTTCACCTTGTATTAGGGTGGATTCACCAACACAGTTTCACTTTCATCAACACCATGTTCACCATCATCCCGACTCACATCAAAAGCAACCTCATTGTACCACTAGGCATGCAATAAGCATTAACAGTTGCAGTGGCCACATGATATCAATCAACTCCTATGTCATCTAGGATTGTGGTTTTCTTACTACTGTGACAAGATGATAGGTCATGCATCGGATATGGGTTCAACTATGCGGTAGAATCGACACAAGGTGATCTCCTAAACATGCATAAGCGATACTGAGAGGGAATTGGGATTTTATAGACATGATCAATGGGGTTTGCTTGCCTTGCTGACGAGGTTCGTTACGATGTCTTCAACGAAGGGGGTGGCTTCGGGTTCCGGCTCCACTTCTATCAGCAACATGACAATCATAGGATCAACATAATGTACAATGCACAATCACATGAATAAGATTGTAATGGTGATGTTCATGGTAATGATGTGTTGAGCATTTCATTTAAAAGGAGTATATTGCATTTGAGTTGCAAATTCAAACTCCATTTGATTTATCGATGAATTTCAAATGCATTTGAATGCACGAAAGTTCATTTGAAAAGGTTGATCATGAAGTGATGTTGTATAGTTGGAACAAAGTCTCTGATGTGTGGATGAATCCATCTAAAATAAGTGTGTTGCAAAGTCATTTGCAAAATCACTCCAAATTTGAATTCAAAAAGGATCCATATGCATGTTTGCTACTGTTCACCCATTTTAAAATGGTCAAACATAGAAACAAGTTGCATATTCATAATCCTTTTATTTTTTTGATAATTTTTCATATATTATATGTTTAATTTGGAGTTAAATTGAATTTTCTATGATTTATTGAAGTTTTGGCTATTTTCTGGATTTTTCTGATTTCTCTGAAATTCTTTTAATCCAGAAAATGAATTACTGCGTCATGCTGACATCAGCATGACGTGGGGGGGGTCTGACTGGTGGGGCCTCTCTGTCAGTGGGTCAGCTTAATTAAACTGTTTGTTTTAATTAACAGAGGGGGTTTAGGGCCAGGGGGCCCATCTGTCAGTGACGCCAGGGGGTGATTAAGGGTTGATTAAGGGGTGGGGTTAGGCTAACCTCTCCGTCTAGTCGCCGGTGGCCTCTACAGACGGCGGTGGCTCGCCGGAGTTGAGCTCCCGGCCACCATTTGGCACGGGAAGACCACGGGAGTGCACCTCGTGCACGTCCGCGTCAAGCCGTGCACACGAGGGGGCAAGGGACGGCCGGAGAGCACGTCGGCGTCAACCCGCGCGGCGGCTGGGCTCGGTTCTGGTGGAAAAAGACGATGGGGGCACGGGGAGGTGTACGGAGAGGCTGGGAGGAAGGGGAGGCTCACCCCGAGTACGAAGCGGAGCTCGACGTGGCCGGGGAGAGGCTGGCGTGGAGGAATTCCTCGCCGGAATAAA
Organism: Bromus sterilis; assembly: GCA_950022295.1. Classification (NCBI taxonomy): domain Eukaryota; kingdom Viridiplantae; phylum Streptophyta; class Magnoliopsida; order Poales; family Poaceae; genus Bromus; species Bromus sterilis. Next base: position 443,741,795 of record OX465595.1, on the reverse strand, counting down.
TGGCGGCCGGCGGTGAGGAATCGAGGACGGCGTCTGCTCTAGGGGCTCTGAGTCTCGATTGGATCCGCGGGAAGACGAAGAAGGCGATGCTGGGGCTTCTAGACAAGTCAGGGAGGCTCCTCGTCGCCGTTGGCCACGCTGGTGCGGCGGCGTGCTCCGGTGTGAGCTTCGGGCGTCGACGAGATTGGAGAAACAGAGAGGGGCAGAGCGTGCGCGAGGTAGGGGAAAGGAATGCGGGGTCGTCGGTCGTCCACGGCGGTGAGAAGATAGGGCAGGGGGCTGCAAGCAGCTGCGTGGCTAGGAGGAGGTGGCCACGGCCACGGGCATGCCGGGCACGCAGCTGCCTGGCTGCCTGGAGAAGAAGACGAGGGCGCCGGGGATGGGCCTGGGCCGGCTTCTGGCCAGGCTGGGCCAGGTAAGTGGGTGGGGTGGACTCCTTTTCCTTTTTCTATTTTTCTTATGTTTTTTTTTCTGTTATTTTGTTTTGCCTAGAAATAAATAGCTAGGCAATTTTATAAAATGCCCAAACATTTTTTATAAATCCTAGGTGACCAGTAGCAAGTCACTTGTATAATTTGAGCATTTTTGAAATTCAATCAATTTGAATTTCAAATCAAATAGGGTCAAATTTAATTTCCATAGCACATTTTGAGTTTTAGAAAATTCCATGAGCTTGGGATTGAACCCAAACCACTTTTAAAATGATCAGCATCATTTATAGGAATTTTCCAATTATTAAAATGATTTTTGGAAAAAGATTTTTATCTGGCCATTTGAATTAAATTCTTTAGGGCTTTTCTTTTCCCCATTTTTGAATTTTCTTTTGAATTTTTGCATGATGCAAAGGGCACAAGCAACCCTAGCACTTACCCTAGTTGGGGTTCTGACAGTCGGCTCCTCTTCCGGCTGCTCTTCTTGATGTTCGGCCTCGTACAGAACCTCCTCTCCCAGCTGCCCTTGCTCTTGTCCTTTTGTTTGGTCTTTCTGCTTGTGCACCGGAACTAGGCTCATCTGGATTTGTTCTCGCCTTTCTTCTACCTCTCACCCTTCCTCTGTTGGTTGTTGTGGTTGTTCTTGTCCTTTGAGGAATTGAGTCGATAGCATCAACCACAAAAGCTGGTTGCTCTGGCAATGATCCTGGTGGTATCACTTGGGTCACATAAGCTCTATCCTGCAAATGTGAAAATGCACACAAAAGACTTGATTTTAAACAACCAAGAAAAATAACTAGCATTGCAATAAACAAAAATAACTTCTTGCTCTAGATTTTACCTCCTGGCCCATCATATACACCATGCTACTTCTCACATTCATTGGGTCGAACCTGGGATTCAATCTTGCTGGCATTATGTCCTGCAAAGGTAATACATGCATGAGAAAATTAATACAAAATTGTCTATGCATGGGTAGACTGCAGTATTGTCTATGCATGAATAAATCTAGTGACATGCCTGCAGAATAGAAGGATCTTCTATTTCTTCTTCTTCTTGTAGTTGAGCTTCAACTTCTGCTGCAATGTACTTGTCATGTCCTTTCTTGTCGTGATCAGATTTTCCACAGATAGAACAATGCATGGTCACACCTTTCTTGTTGAGTTATACACTTCCATCTTTCTTCTTCTTCTCTTCTGGGGTCTTTTTCCTATTCTTTGGTGGACTTCCCATTACCTTTGTGAACACTGGTGGGTGCACTCTAATCCCATTCATTTTCGTCCAGTGTGCTCTATCCCTCATAGGCATGATGTTGTGACCATATGCCTTAAGAAAGGTCTCTATAGTATAGCATTTGTGCACCAACTCTTCTGGATCTATCCTATCAGCTCTACAACAAGCAATTGTATGATTGCAGGGCACCCCACTTAGTTGAAATCTTTTACAATCACAACACCTTGAAGGAATGTCAACAATGTATGTCTTGTTTCCAGACTCTACAGAATATATTCCAAGACCACAATGAGTTGGATAGCAGTTACCAGAGTACTCTGCATTCTTGTCCAACTTCTTCCTTATTTTGGGACATATTCTCCCTTTCCACTTGTCTACTGCTTCCCTCTGCTTACTCTCATGTCTTACAATCAACTTACGCATTATACAATCCAACATAGACACAATGCAAAGCTCCCTTGCATCCAAAATGTAGCTGCAAGTAACACATATCATGATTAGTTCAACTAAAAAATGCTGAAGTGACAAATGCACAATTACAAAATTCTGAAGTAGCATATGAACGCCCACCTGTTGTATACTTTTGACATGTTGTTCAGTAGTATGTCACACTTTGGGAAATCTGAGAAAAATGCTTTGACCCACTGGTTTGGAGGCTTCTCATCCAACCAATTGTAAGCTTCTACATTCTCCTCCTTGAGATTGTCTCTATTCAAATTCCATTTATCCAAATTTGTAGACCTGGCAATGGCCCAAAGCATATTCTTCATTGTTTCACCTTTGAACTTTTGATGAAAGTTCTGGTACAAGTGTCTAACACAAAATCTGTGTTCAGAATCCGGGAAGACCTTACCAACAGCATTAATTAACCCCTTTTGCCTATCACTCATGATAGTGAATGCTGAAGTGTTGACAATATTCAGATCATTTTTTAGTGTAGTGAGGAACCATTCCCATGTAAATGTGGACTCCACCTCAACCATACCCATGGCTATTGGGAAGATACAATCATTGGGGTCTATGCCCACAGCTGTAAGCAACTGCCCTTTGTACTTGCTCTTCAAGTGACATCCATCGACAAATATTATTGGCCTGCAACCATTCAAGAAGCCTCTCTTGCATGCATCATAAGACCAATATAGTGATGACAAATGATCCTTTGCCTCTACATCATCCTTCTCCTTCACTTTTGTTGTGCGCACTAAAAATTTGCTTCCAGGGTTGCTTCTCCTCAATTCCGCTCCATAATCCCATAACATGTTGTACTGAGCTGCTTCATCTCCATTAATGATTCTCAATGCTTCTTTCCTGGCTCTGCCTAACTTCACTCTGTCTGGTAGCAACTTAAATTGTTTCTGAACTTTTCTTCCAAAAGTCACCAAGTCCATCTTCTTATTGTCCCTAAATTCATCCATGAACATATGTGTGAGATATTTTACTGTCAAGCACTTGGAGTTCCAGGTTTTCTGACAAGTGTGCAATCCGTTGTACTCTCGAACAACAATGCTGCCTGTTCTATTATCTTTTGAAGCTTTAAGCTTCCAAGGACAATCAGATTGACATGATGCGTTTAACCTCTCTGCCTCATTCCTTGGTTTATAGATTTTAACTCTGTTTTTTACACTGTATGCAGTGAGTGCATCCCTTAGTTCCTTCATTTCCCCAAATACCAAGCCAACCCTGAACATTGGGTTGTTGCTATCCAGCTCTGGTTTGAATGTTCTAAATCTGTAATTCAGCTTCTCAAGCTCCTCCTTCGATAGATTCAAGTCATCAGCATCTAATGGGTCCTCTTCTTCAAATACTTCTGCTTGCATCTCATTATTATCATTCAGCTCTGGATCCACATTCTCAACAAAAAGATCATCATCCCCATCTTCACAGTCAAAGTCACTCTCATAAAATTCAGAGTCAGTCTCTGCATCTCCTGCTTCCCCCTCTTCTCTTGCTTCTTCCTCCTCTTCCACTGCTTCCTCCTCGTCCCCTGCTTCCTCCTCTTCCCCTTCTGAACCAGAAGTGATAACCTTTGGCTGTGTTGGGCATCCCTTTAGTATAAGATCATCATACACAGTGCTTATTTTGTTGTCCTCATCCACTATTACCTGTAATGTTTTACTTTGTTTGCTTGCAGTGACCATATTACCAATTACTTCCTCACTGTCCACACAAACAATTCCATCCACAATATCTTTCTCTGGCAAAACCCAATACACTTTGACCAATGGATCAGTGGGATCATAATCCAGCCTAGACAAATAGTACTTCAGCATGCCCAATGACCATGTATCAACATGGCAGTAGTCGAAATTATCATGTGCGCAACGAATATATGATCTGTTTGTACCCAACACCATTAGCATCCCATTGTGCCGAAATTCAACCGAAAACAATGGACTATCTTCTCCATTTGTCACTGCAAAAAGTAGAACAATTAAATACTCAGCTACTAAATTACATATGTTGGCAATTCAAAACATTGGCTGGAAACATAACTGAACATATATTAAACACTGAACATAGCATTATCCATAATGATAGTTGTAGTAGTAATAAACACTTGTTAAAAATGCAATCTTTTTGAAAAATGCACACATCCATAAATGAAAATCCCCCTTTTCAACTCAAATTGCAGTATAGAGTTCCAATCTATTTCAACACCAAGCGCATATGGTAGCCCACACGCCTCAAATCAACTCCAGAACCTAGCCTCGATCACCAAAAACCTAGTCTACTATCCGTTCCACAACGAAACTAGTACGAATCTGCGAAGAAACCGCCTACTTTTCCGAACATAACTTGAAGAACACAGATTGATCATGCGAGCCACCAAATTCCGCCGTAAATTAGGTTCCCAATTCCAGAATAGGGCACGGATTGATACATACTGTACTCGGGAGGGAACTCCCCTGGTTGCCGAAGCCACGGCTCCATGGGAGCGTCAATCAACGGCGCCGCCACGGGACGGCCGCTGGGTCGCCTCGGCGAAGCCGAGAACGAAACAGGGGAGGGGTTTCAGGAGGGGTTACGAGGGGAACAGGGTAGGGGTTTCGGGCTATATATCTGAACCGTGCACAACTGAAATAGGGGGGGGGGGCGTTTGGACTGAATTCTGCGATAAATCGAGGGGGCATATGCATAAATGCACCTCCAGTCCGTCAGGCTGCGGACGTGGCACTCCACGAGGACTGGTTCGGACATATTTGTATGAATATGTTACAGCAGTATAGTTTAGGGACTAATTTTCTGGGGTTTTAAAGTTCTTGTATGAAACTGTTCGCACCACCACAAGTTTATGTACTAAAACATATATTAACTCAAAAAAAATGCTACACCTACGTAAACACCTTACGTAATACTACGTAACCTTTCTTCCCTCAAATAAAACAGCCCCCTGAACCCAACAGTGGGCCTCAAGCCCAATCAATCTCCAATAAAAACTGACAAATTATCCTTTTCGTAACTTATGTAGGAATATTCTAGTAGGTGTAGCATTTCTCATCTTCCTACTTCAATTGAATAGTCGATTCGTCGGTGATTGCTTTGCAATTGATTTCGAGTTGGAGAAAACGAGAACTGCGAGCGTCAATTGACGCCACATCGCCGGCAGGGGCGGGCCCAGGATTTTAAGAGTGTGTATTCAAAATTTAAAAGGTTAATAATTTTGTACAACCTCAAGTTTCAAAGCACTAATTTTCTAAGTAATGTTTGTTGGTACTAATTCATATTTTAGAAAGTTTTTCACATTGCAGATTGCAAACAATATTAATGAATTACAGTACTTAATAACTTTTAAGAATTCGATCAATATCTTTTTTTTCACGGTTAATTCCTCAATATCAATTATTTAAACAATACATATATTCACTGCAAATAAATCTGAAATTTTCATATGTTGAAATAGGAAGCCAACTAAACAAGATAACTTACATATTACAGTATTGTTTTTGTTTATACTCATGTGAGATGTGGACGTTGCCTATCAAGTAGATATTGTGGCCGACGATCTATCCTGATCCGGAGTACTGAGATAGGCAATTCGAGACTCATACCATGCAAGACGTTTGCGCTACGCAGCCGCCCGCGGCCACAACCACGCCAACTCTTGCCGTTGTACCCATGGCTGGCTGCGCCTGCGCCGCTGCACGGGGTCTGGTGGAAAGACGAAATTGGGGGACGGGAGGCGGCGCACCCTGTTCGTTTGATCGATCAATCGGGAGGTGCAACTATTTATTCATGGCCATGTGGATGGGAAGGAAGGGAAATCCCCCCCCCCCACACCAGCACCACACCAAAACGTTCGCTGATGGCCCGATGCCCTCGCATGTTGTTTTAGTTTCCTTATTTTTTCATACTTATACGTAATATACATCATATGTATGAAATATTTTGACAAAAATAATGGGTATTCAGCTGCATACCCTTGAATTGAACTGGGCCCGCCCCTGATCGCCAGCCGACACGCTCCTGCCCCCAATCCATCGTGCACCCGTGCAGTGTTGTCCACCCTGGCCCAGAACAACCGAACAAAACCAGGACATGAATGGCTGAACAGAAAGCCAACCGGCCGATACCCTACGTTCCACATGTTTTCTCAAAATTCGATACAAGCTGCAAATAACCATCAGTTCATCCGTACAAATGCATTGATATTTATTTTGTTTTATAAATAGAAAGAATCATGCATTCTAGTTCGATTATATTATATGATGTTTTAAATGTTAATGCTTTATTTTTCTTATAGCACCGGGGCCTTTAATTCCTAGAGACCGCTCTGACTATAACCATCAGTGAATTGGTTCAGACGTCCGCGAACACTGATACCGAAGCTAGCCATCCAACCATAGAAGCAAGTGTCGACCCTAAGTCCAATAGGAATTGAGCAAATTCGGATAAAGTTGGATGGAATTCATTAAAATTCCAATATAATTTACATAAACCATCTACACATTTCATGCAAAATGGATGAATTTCATACAAAAAAAGATAAAATGTAATTTTAACCTGGTCAAAACTATATGGCCGTCCATGCAGACCATGATCACCATAAATTGAAGCTGCTTTAGTGCTATTTTTGGGTCGCCGACAGTGAAGCTTTCAAAATTAACACGTAAACACACCGATTGGGTAATATCATCTTCTACAATCTATACGCTGCCTCTTGAATTACTTAGTGATTCCTATATAGGAAAAAGAGAGATTACATGTATAGTAGAGATTGGAAACCTTTATTGGATTTCTCTTAACAATTCCCTTCCCTAAAGACTAATGCATAGCCTAGTGGTGGGAAGGGATGATGCCTTCCCACCCACCCAGGTTCAAGGCACGATACTTGCAATTTGGGGTTTGTTGCACCTATTAAACTATGAGGTTTCCTCTTACAGTCTTTCTATAAAAAAACAATTCCCTTCCCTACTTGCATAAGATTCACTGGTCGAGGCTACTAAAGAGGAAGTTCACTCCATAAGTAACATCATTGCTCATGCTACAAAGTAAAAGTCTGTGCCTAATGCACCTCCGCTCTTTGGTTTATGTTTATGTTGCTAAATTCGTTGTAATAGCTCCTTTGATGTATCCATTTTCCTACAGAAATACGACTTTAGGGATTCCAAATCATTTAGAATGAGTGATATAACTAGAATGTATGTGTTGCTTTGAAACAATTTGGGATCTTTCAATGATGAAATGTCTTGGAGATTTTTCACCGGTAGTCTTTCTAGTGGATATTTAAGAAATATTTGTAAATTCATCATAATAATTTTGAAATGCATTATCTTTTGTTTAATCACACTGGTTGTTGTGGGTGTGCATAGGTTTCCCTTCAGAAATAAATATAATAGAGGTTGCCCCTAGTACAACTCTTTCATGTTAGTTGTCTTTGGCTATATATACAACTAGAGGATACCCCGCGTGTTGCTGCGGGAATCAACTTCAATATTTTGATTGCATGAAGCATAAATAGTAGAATTAATAATATATAAATTAAAACTAAAAATATTTTTATATATTGTATTTTATTATTGTGTAATTGAAAATATTCATTTAATATAAGTGCCATGATACAATGAAAAAATCCCATGCATGTTGATTGAGCCTTGATGTGGTGGCATTTGTGGTGAGATGGATTTACGCATGAGATTAAATATTAATGAAAACCTTTCTCTCATGCATATTTTGGTGGACCTTTAATGATGTGTCATGTGTGCATGTTAAGATAATAAAGGTAGTGGCTTAGTGGGGATGTTGAGGTGGACCCTTTGCATGTTGAGAGAATTGAGACCAGTTTCTTAAGAATGTAAGATGTAAGAATGTCATTGCTTTCTTCCCTTCTTACTTGCTAAGCTTGATAAATCCACAAGCAACCATGATCCTAGTCTTTGTATGAGTGAGAACTATAAGCTATTTGATTTTAAATAAGATAACTAGTTTGAGTATGGAAGGTACTGGGATTCAGGAGAACATGCACAAATGGACATATGGTTAGGACTTTTGTTAATAATGTGCATACAATTTAAACGGGGATCGCTCTGGTGGAATTTCCCGTGAGATTATACTAAATAATGCATTTTTAGGAATGGAGCAATGCATCGAACTATGTAAAAGAAGAAAATAATTGTGATTTACGAGTAGGATTCTCAATGTTTGTGTGTGTTGCCGCGAGATTTGAACTCAGCAGCAAGTTTTGAGACCCCTTTCACTTGTATCGAAATATATTGCAATTTGTGCATTCCAAATAATTGCTTTTCCTAAAAAGTGGAAAGAAGGAATTGTTCACCAATAGTGTTTTTAGTGGTATTGAAGAAATATGTAAACCTATGATCATAATTCGCCAGTGCATTCACTTGTGGTTAAGAACAAAGGTTGTCGAGGCCGTGCTTAGATTGTCCTTAAAAATCGATAAAATAAAAAGGTTGTCAGTTGGACAACTCCAACATCTTGGTTGTCTCTGGCTATAAATACATTGGCCTTGCACTTCCCTTCTTACTTGCTAGCCTTGATAATATCTATAGCCTAATGTCCAGGCAGATACCTCTTGTTGACCCTAGGCTTTCGATGAGTGAAAAGTAGCAACTATTTTATTTTAAAACAGATATCTTGTTTGGGGATGGAAGGTATCAGGATTCAGGAGAACAAGGCAAAACCGACATTTTGTTGAGAGTTTGGCCACTCTTATGCATACGCTTCACACGACACTCGTTCTGGTGGAATATGTTGTAAGAGAATGAGAGAGGAGATAGAATGCACGAATGGCAGCATCCCAAACAACTCCTTTCACCTTGCGTGCCGCCTCAGTTGCGTAAATTTGAGGTAATAATTGACACCTCGCGTGTTGCCGTGGAAATTGGTTACAATATACTTTGATGATATTTGCATGTATGGATATGGATATTTGAAGTAATGGTATATAGATGTTGCATATGTTTGGTCACATCATATGTGCACTAAATTATCGGTAGGAAGATAAAAAAAAGCTCGCAAAAATATGAGAGAATCAATTAATACTAAAGCTTATTTTTTAGCAGAAGAAAGGAGGTCACCCCCTTTCCGATTTCATATATAGAAATCAACCAAGTCGCTTACAAGAATCAGATTCAAAATAAAATGCCACAGCTCAGCAGGAACTACAATGCACGAAGGCAGCGTAGCAACACCGGTCATGCAGGACCAAAACATAAAGGTTTTACTCTCAACACGAGAGAAGAGTTACTAACATATCACTAACAGTCTATAACTACTAACCGCAAAGACAGAATCAGAATGTCGAAGTGCCGATCAACAGCAGCACAAAGGAAATAAAAAGGCTAGAAAGCAGATACCAAGCAATCTAGATAATAACCATCAGAATTCGCTGATCCTCAACATTCCAGGCCTCTATCCCTGAGAAATTTTGTAGGCATCACTTGCCACCTGGCTTATGATTTTTGCTCCCAGCATCAACATGCTTTCCTCTTCCTTTTTTATCTGCAAAGGTGCCCAATCATTAATCCAAGTAGTTAGTAATTTCACACAAGAAAGAGGAGTCACATTCCGTTTTCTATTGAAAACAATGTCATTCCTAGTTTTCCAAATGGCCCAAAACAAAGTAGAAACCCTAACAAGTACCAACTTCTTGTCATTTTTATGAAACCTACCCAACCTATTTCCAAGACAAGAGTTCAAGGATTGAGGGGTATCATTCAGATTAAATGAGCATCTCAACATACACCAAATCATCTTGGCCATAGAACAATTGAAAACAAATGATCAATAGACTCAGCAGAGCCACAAAAGGCACAATGATTGTCCTCTTTCCATCCTATTTTTAATAAATTATCTTTAGTTAAGAAGCAATTTCTACTCATTAACCAGCTAAAGAATTTAAGTTTAGCAGGAACTTTAACCTTCCAGAGAAATTTCTGAGGAAAGTTAACTGAATTTCCAACTAATTTTTTTATATAAGGAATGCACAAAAAAACAACCACTCTTAGTAACCAACCACTGTGTCTTAATGGAGTGATGAGGTGACATAGTTGCATATCCTTTAAAACAGTTGGTGGGTGCTAACTATTTGGATATAGAAGATTAGAGTGGTGGAGATTCTCTGACTTGATCCAACCTGACTTTGGGTGATTGAAAGGCGGGCTCCACATATGATGGGCCTATGTATCAGTGACTCAAAGTTAAAAAAAAATCAGAAAGGCAAAGTCAGACAATCTGTACCCCTTAAAAACAGACAATTTGTACCCGCATTTTAAGCGGTGGGGGTCGGAGCTATGGTCAAGATGCGAGAATAATTTTGGTAGTGGCAACAATGAGTCATTTTCTACATTTCTAAAAATAAGTTGTGCATTTATTTAGTTAATACATGCAACTTGCAAGTTCACAAATAAAGGAGTATTCTACTCTAGTATATTTACGTCAGATGCATAGACACAAGGCGAATTATCAAATGGGAATAGTATAAGACACAGTCCAGAGCCACTGATTGAAAACACGGCATGTTGCTTTCTGGCAAGTCGGCAATTCCTTCCTCATGTCACGTACGCAATTGCAACTGCAACTGGGCGTTATTTCTTACTCCATATTATATTCCAATTCCACCATGACGACGGTTGACAAAACCGCGCGATTCCTCCCGTTTCATCAGTCCATCCACACACGTACACCCGCAATTTCCCAACAACCAAAACCCCATCACTTTCTCCTCTACTACCTCTCTGCTGCTGTGTAATTCATCCTCCATTTCCTCCTCCTACCTCTCTCTCTTCTCGGCGCCAAGAAACCATCGCAAGCTGCCATGGACGGCGGCTACCGCTCCAAGTCGTACGCCGGCGGCCGCATGCAGATGGAGCCCTACGCGGGCGCAGGCGGCGCGCGGCCGGACTTGCGGTCCTTGTCGTACGGCGGCAGCGGGGCGTCGTACCGGTACCAGTACGAGTACGGCGGCGGGGCGGGGGCAGGGCAGGTGGCGACGGTGGCGGAGGAGGGGGAGGTGAAGAGGAGCAAGTCGAAGCGGCGGTGGCTGGCGCTAAGCGACCCAGACATGGAGCGGAAGCGGCGGGTGGCGGCGTACAAGGCCTACTCCGTGGAGGGGAAGGTGAAGGGCTCCTTCCGCAAGAGCTTCCGGTGGGTCAAGGACCGCTACCTCCACCTCGTCTACGGCTTGTACTAGGCTCTTCCTCCTAGCTACTCCTACTAGTACAAGCGCAGCCGTGAAACAGCACCGAGCAGAGCATGCAGATCGATCGAGCTGCATGCCGGAAACAAATTTCTCCCTTGTTGTGTATACTTGTTTGTGATGCTTGACTTGATGATCAAGGTCAGTAAACTTTTTCTTCTTCTTCTTCTTCTTCTTGTTCGTGATGTCAATCACTGTCCTGTAAGTTGTATGTATCCCAAAGAAGTTTTTGATGAGATTCAGTTGTGCAACGAATCAATCGACAAAGTGCGTACCCGGTTGCTGTTGATGATGCTTGGTTTTCCTTAGTTTAGCTGTGATGCTTAGATTATCTGGTTCTAGCTAGGAGGAGTTGCTATTGTTTGGTTTTATTTATGTATGGTTTATTTACCCAATTATTGTGTTCTTACGTACTACATAAGGAGTTGTAAGATTAGGTTGCGTGCGGGGATTGAGTTAAGCGTGGAAGGGGGGACGGAGACATTCATCTGCCAAGTCAATAGATGTAGCCTACTTTTGACGGGGTCTTGGCAGAAAGAAGCTAGGCTCGCCGGCCGGAATTGAGCTTAATTACGCCATAGATAGAAGACCAACTACTAACTGATGTCGTGGCAGCGGCCGTGGCTCGGTTGGGATCGACGAGCATATGCCTTTCGGGCGCAACCATCGGTCTGACTTTGATGCATGGGGCTGAATGTAAAATCTCAACGACGTGCCTCTCGTGAAGGCATAAATTTACTTATGCGAGAGGCACATCGTGTGCTTCTAATAAAAGGGAAAAAGGAACACTAAAGCGCGACAAGTGGCACACGTACAAAGTGCCAATTGTCATGTGCGGAGGGGTTTGGCGATTTTGTTGGAAGGGTACTCGCTAATTAGTGATTTCGCTTGCCACATAGGCCGGTCCGGCACGGCACAATCCAGCTAGCATCAAATGGGCCAAGCACAACACAGCTCACGGCAACATGCTTTCTTCACGGGTCGTGTTGTGCCGGCATGCGGGCTGAGTTTCTAGACCCAGGGACAACACACTGTTACTTGGACCGGCACGTAGGCACGTCAGAATGTCAGTCCGCTTATCTTTTGCCTGTTTGTACGCTTTATAGCTATATTGCACCTAGCTTGCTATATAAACTTAATAAAAAATATTAAATATTAAATGGACGTGCCATCACGTTAAGGTTACTCCTTCATATTCTAGTGCGTTTCGGTGTTCTTTAGTCTCTTCGTGGTCGACACGTGTTAGCTTCTGGACGCAAAACCGCAATCACAGGCACAACCGCAACCACAAACGCAGCCATAAGTGCAGGCACACTTTTTCGCGCAACCACAGGTGCAACCATAATTCCCGCTCAGCCACAGTTTCGCTCAGCCACGGAAGCAACCATATTTGCAGCCACAAGTACAACCACAGTTTATGCACAACCATAATTATTGCTTCGCGCGAGACGCGATCAAAACGACTCTAAAACGCATCAAAGTAATCTCTGTGAAAATGCGTAAAAGGGTACCCTCTCATTAATGGTTCTCGCAGGCACGGTCCACTGAAAAATCGTGCCGGGCCGATACGTGAAGGGCCATCCGTGAAAAAGAGCCCATGTGGCCAGCTTTGCATCTCTCTGACTGATGACCAGCAGCCCAGCACCCACTACCCACGAAAAGAGAAGCACCTTCCCGTCAAAAGAAAAAAAACATCAGTATTGCTTCGGTTGCCATTTATGGCTTTTAAATCCGCCCGATCCATCCTGTATTGCTCTGGTTGTTTGTTAATATAATAGCATCTCCAGCCGTTCGGTCCTGCAAACCGTTTTTCGACGCTATTTTAGCGTCGTTTGGTGGGCGTCCGGGCCGCGAAAACGCAGGGGTTGGCCGGCCCCTCAGCCGCGGCCCCAAGGCGGTTCCTCAAGTTCGGCGTGAATTTGGTAAAAACGTCGTAAATCGAACGAAATTCGGCCTAATTCATAATATTTGGTCTAATTTTACATAGTAGCAACTTAAAAACTGAAAAAACTACTAAAAAGCAAAAAACGAATACAACTGGTCGAAGTTGAGCTCCCCGCCGCCTCCTCCAGTAGCCCCGCCAGCGGCGCCATCGTCGCCCTTGGGCTCGCGTTTCACGGCGGCCTGTGCACTTCATATGTCGTCGCCGAGCGGCCCCTTCCTCCTCCTCACCCGCAACGGCCGCTCCTCCTCCTCCTCCTCCTCGTCGGTGCCGTCCAGCACGATGAACTCCGGAGTAGGCGGCGCCGGTGGTGCCCACTTGCTGCGGCTGCTGCCGCCCTTCGCCTTGCCGCTGCCCTCCCCCTGCGTCGACGGCCGGATCCTCGCCGCCTCGGCGCGCTTCTTGGCCTCGGCGAGGTCCCAGGCCTTGTGCTGTTCCTCCATCTGGCCGAGGAGGTAGTCCTTCTTGGCCCACTCGAGGCCGGCATCGTACTCCTCGTCCTCATCGGCGGCCGGCGGAGGCGGGACGACCTCCTTCTCCTTCTTCATCTTGCCGCCGAGGCAAGAGAGGAAGCCTCGGCGCTGAGGCGCGACAGACGATGGGACGCCGATGATGACGCCGCCAGCGCGCGTCCGGCGTCCAAGCGGCTCGGTCTTGACATCGTTCTTGACCGGGGCGAGCTGCGGCGAGGAGTAGGCCGGCCCTGAGGAATGGGAGCCGGTGGAGTGCGACGCCGAGCCGCCGAGCGACGACGATGTCGCCCCATCGCCGTCGCGCGGGAGCGTCGCCCACACAAGCGTGATGCGGCTGTAGGAGCGGCGCGCCGCGGCCCCGTACCCCATCGGAGCGTACTTGAGCCGCGACACGTTGCCGTTGTCGATGTACTAGAGCACCCACTCAAGGGTGCGCCCCTCCGCGCTCCACCACTGCCGGCGACCGTCGCGGTTGTACCGGGCGGCCACCGGTGTGAGGCCGTTGGTGGAGGCGACCGCCTCGGCCCGATGGTGCTTGAAGTAGGCGGCCCATGCGATGGTGTTGCCCGCCGCGTTCGCCGGGTTGGCGTGCTCCTCCGGCGTCATCTGGGCGCGGGCGGCCTCCACCTCCAGGTCGAAGGCGATGGTGCCCTCCTTTGGCGCCGGCGGCACCGGGACACCCCCGTTGGACAGCACCCAGTCGTGGGGTGGCCTGGTGTCCGACGGGCACGGATAGCCGGCCTGCGCGAGGAGGATGGCCTCCATCTACAGCAGGCTGCGGAGCTGAAATCCGTTCCGCACAAGGTTGTCCATGGCCGCCGGCGAGGTGGTAGGAGGAGGAGATGGCCGCGAGAACAAAGGAGCAGAGGAGGAGGAGGAGCGAGTGTGTGCGGCGTGTTTCACCGGCGAGCCCTTTAAATAGCTGGGGGACGCGAAAGGGCGGCCTCACCGGGGAGGGACACGCGGCTCAACGGGGCGGGACACGCGGCGGCGCGGTCGTCGGACCGTTGGGCTACCCAACGTGCCGCATTGATTCCCTTGCCGGCGATTGGACTGGACATCAGCGCCGCATTGATGCTCTGCGACGGCGGCAGGCGCGGGGAAGCCGAGCCTCCGAGGCGTAAGGATGACGATGCCGCGTGTTCACACGCCGACAAGTGGGGCCGGCGCGCGTGTTTTTTCTTTTTCGCGCTGTTTTGTTTCATCCGGCGCCCCCAAGCGACCTTCAGGGCGCCGGGTTGGCTTTGATCGCCAGACTTAATTTTGGCCCAATCCAACGCTATTTGGACCATTAGGGACGCGACTGGCGAAATTCGTTCATCCGAGGCAAATAGCGCCGCTTGGGGGCCTCTTGGCGGCGGCTGGAGGTGCTCTAAATGGTGTATTAATTCTTTAAAAAAAAAATCTTCCCCTCAAAGAAGAAAAACGAAAAGAGAAGCACCTATCAGCGCCGGTTGTCTAAAAAAAAGACCTATCAGCGCCGGTAAAGAAAAAAAAAACTATCAGCGCCGCCCACCGACGGACCGGTCACACACGGCACAGCAATCGCCAGCCCCGGCGGCACACATCGGCCGCCGCCCACGGCAGACCATCCCACCGGCGCTCAGGAAGACCCACGACCCGCGCCGCGCGGCCACGCAACCACAGGCAGCTAGCTGCTAGGCGCCCCGCAGATCTGTAACTTTTCTTGAATCCCTGCGAGCTGCACAGGTAATTTTCTTCGATTCATTCCCCATTTCTTCCATTTAGGTCATTGTCCATTCACATGTGTACTGCGGTAGCATAAATAAACCACTGACTGAAGATCTTGTTGTCTACATTTTATGCAAAGCCATTGCTGTTTACAGTTTATGCAAAGGCGTTTGTTCTTTACATTTGACAAAAAAAAAATCCCATTTGGTAGCAGAAACAATTCACTCGATTCTTCTGTGGTCTGATATCTCCAAGCTTTTGTAATGGCTAACTAAAATAATCTAATGGGAAAAGTTTTATTTGGTATAGTTTTTATTTATTTATATCTACTCAATTGATCCTGTAACAACTGGGAACAGAGGGTACTTGTTATTGGTAACGATGCAGAATTTGAAAAAAATGCGTTCTTCTTTAGCTTGGCCCGCCTAACAATTTGTTTGTAGCTCTGCCACTGTCCTCGACTTTATTTTGTTGGGTCGTGCATAGGATGGATCGACTGCTATCTTAATTAAGCAAAGCAAACTGCAAAGAACCTTAGGTTCAGTTCACAGTTGCTGAACTGTGCCATGCTGAACTTATGTTACAATCTTTTGTAGAAAAATAACCATTAAAGGGAAATATTCAAAATCGGGTTGGGCCAAATGGGGATTACCATAATCAACTGCAATGTAAAAGACTGCTTGCACTTTGGCAGTTCAGTTGCTGTCATTCCAACAATTCTTGGTAGGCTGCTACACTGAGAAGTTATTGTACATAGTTAAATTTCTTCAAAAACAGAAAAGATCAGGGCAAAGAGAATAATCCCTTAACAAAGGAGCAGTGTCTAGGTTACGACCAGACATAATTCATGTTTTGCCAACATTTGCTTGATAAATTATTATAGTTCATCTGGAAATTTATTGATGCATTGATTGTAATGTTTAAGTTTGATTGAAAATCTGGAGTGCAACTTGCTGGATTCATTTAGTTTAAGCTAATGATAATTCTTTTAGGTTATTGTGGTATGGCTCGGAGTTTAACCGAGAACAAGACCAGAACCACTCTATTTGTACTTCTGGTATTTGGCCTTTGTTCCTTCTTCTACCTCCTTGGTGTGTGGCAAAGAAGTGGCTTTGGGAGAGGGGACAGCATAGCGGCTGTGGTGAATGAGCAGACCAAATGTCCGAGACTGCCAAATCTGAATTTCGAGACCCATCATAGTGCATCAGATCTTCCGAACGACACTTTCAGTTCTCAAGTTAAAACTTTTGAGCCATGCAATGCGGAGAACACCGATTACACTCCTTGCGAAGAGCAAAAGCGTGCAATGACCTTCCCTAGGGATCACATGATATATCGGGAGAGACATTGCCCACCTGAAAAAGAGAAGCTATACTGTCTGATTCCAGCACCAAAGGGTTATGTTGCCCCTTTTCCCTGGCCGAAGAGCCGTGATTATGTTTATTATGCCAATGTACCACACAAGAGTCTTACGGTTGAAAAGGCTATCCAAAACTGGGTGCACTACGAGGGCAACGTCTTCAGGTTTCCTGGTGGCGGAACACAGTTTCCTCAGGGTGCAGACAAATATATAGACCAGCTTGCTTCTGTTATCCCAATTACCGAAGGGAAAGTGAGAACTGCACTCGACACTGGTTGTGGGGTATGTGAATGTCTCGGCGTTTAATACGCAAACATATGCTAAATGATAACCACATTGTTGTGCTATACGCTTTAATTTTTCGTTGCTTTTTCCATAATTTTGTTTAGGTTGCCAGTTTGGGTGCATATCTGTTGAAGAAAAATGTTTTGACTATGTCATTCGCTCCAAAAGATAATCATGAGGCACAAGTACAGTTTGCACTGGAGAGAGGCGTACCTGCATATATCGGTGTCCTTGGATCAATGAAGCTCTCATTTCCATCTCGAGTCTTTGACATGGCTCATTGCTCGCGATGTTTAATTCCATGGAGCGGAAGTAGTAAGAACACTTTTAGAACATTTCATGGTTGACTCATATGGTCTCCATAAAAATTCTGAACCTCTTTGCTTTTGTTCTACAGACGGTATGTACATGATGGAGGTTGATAGGGTACTTAGGCCGGGTGGGTATTGGGTACTATCAGGCCCACCCATTGGTTGGAAAATTCACTACAAGGGATGGCAACGGACCAAAGACGATCTTCGGAGTGAGCAGAGAAAAATAGAACAATTCGCAGAACTTCTTTGCTGGAAGAAGATATCTGAGAAGGATGGTATTGCCATATGGAGAAAGAGATTAAATGACAAATCTTGCCCCAGGAAGCAAGATAATTCGAAAGTTGCCAAGTGTGAATCGACAAGCGACAGTGAACTATGGTAAGTGCCATTCCGTCTGCCATGCTCACAAAAAAGAAGTTAATCTTATCTGTACTGTTCTAGCTTTGTCTTCAATTTGATTTCTTTCATTACATATCTACCTACAGGTATAAGAAAATGGAAGCCTGTATAACCCCCCTTCCTGACGTTAAAAGCGTTTCAGAGGTTGCTGGTGGTGAATTAGAGCCATTTCCCCAGAGGCTTAATGCAGTACCACCTCGGATAGCCCGTGGTTTTGTTCCTGGGTTCTCAGTTGAAACATATCAGGAGGACAATAAACTCTGGCAGAAACATGTTAATGCTTACAAGAAAACCAATGACTTGCTTGATACTGGAAGGTACCGCAACATAATGGATATGAATGCGGGTCTTGGTAGCTTTGCCGCTGTACTAGAGTCCCCAAAGCTGTGGGTCATGAATGTCGTTCCATCCATTGCAGATACTTCTACTTTAGGTGTAATTTATGAGCGAGGATTAATAGGAATGTATCATGACTGGTATGTAAACTTCCGTATTGCTCTCTTGGTTCCATACTTTGCTTATCACATTTCGTTTCTCACTTATGTTCGTTGTATAATTGTTTCTAAATTTTGTAGTTCTGCTTTTCGCAACAGACCTTTTACATATGCCAGTTCACGATGTGGGCATCTTCTTTTTTCTGTTATGAAGTGCATGTACTTCAAGAACACTATAAAAAGGGTACTCACGTATTGCCATGTGTGAAGGTAGAAGGATGTTAATATGTATCGTTAAAATCTCTGTGTGCCAATATCAGTTAAACTCTATATAATGGCATCTTTTGTCACAGAACTCACCTGCGAAACTTTTAAATGATGATGCGCATGTGTCATGTATTTGTTATTGTGCTTTCGGAAATACTAGTTTGTAGATATGCAGCAGTTGTACTTCTTGTGTTAGTTTTTGATATAGTTCCTGAGAAGCTTCTTTTTTATTTATCTGTGAATCGTAGTTTATTTGTTCCTGTTACAGGTGTGAAGGGTTTTCTACCTACCCAAGGACATATGATCTCATACATGCTAATGGCGTCTTCAGTTTGTACCAGAGCAAGTAAGCATTGAAAGACCAAGATGTGATCCTAAATTGGCAGATCTTGTTGCCTGATATTATCTGATTTATCATTTAAAAACAGGTGCAAATTTGAAGATATACTACTGGAAATGGACCGGATCTTACGCCCAGAGGGCGCAGTTATAATCCGCGACAAGGTTGATGCTCTTGTCAAGGTGGAGAAAATAGCCAAGGCCATGAGGTGGGAGACAACATTGGCTGACCACGAGGGTGGCCCTCGTGTGCCTGAGAAGATACTCTTTGCAGTTAAGCAATACTGGGTTGCCGACAGCAAGAGCCGCTAACATGTGTGGATTATTTTTCCGACTTCTCTTCAGACAACATTGTCCCTGGCAGCCATATTTGACTGCACTTAGAGAACTGAAGAACCAAACCAATGATAAAATTGGAGGCGAGTAAATCATATCATACCTCCTGGTAATCTGTTTTTTTTTCTCCAGATCATCAGTGTGTGCAAATAGCTCACCTCTACGGGCAGTGGATGTGGCTGATTGCAGTTTTAGGACCTCTTGGTCAGCAGTCTGTTTGCAAGACATGAACTAGCAGCAGTTGTGGACAAAGCGGAGCTTAACTTTGTGTTCCAGCACAGGCGTTTGAACATTTAGATATAGTCCCTGTCTTGGCCCCATTTTGTTCATGTTGTATCTTAGAAATTCTTGAACTGGAGAGATATTGTTGTTCCCTACAGTACTTAAGCTGAATAAGAAAACAGTTTTGAGTCTGGCTCGAGTCGGAACTAGTCTGAATATTTATTATTATTTTTTGTCTTTTTATTGAGCAGTTCTTCTTGCTCTTTTGGAGAAGCACCAGGCATACGAGCTGCCTCTGCCCTCCACCTGTCTTTACATATTGTAGACATCGCCCATGGAGCTGCCGGCCCCGGCCAATTTGAGCGGAGGCTCCGAGGCGACGACACCAGGCACCATATAAGTCAGGTGAGGTGACTCCCAAGGTTAACATAAGCCTTGTTCCAAGAAACAAAAAAGAGGTGTATTTGAAGCTTTGTGCTCTGATGGCCGACCAACGTAGAGGCCATCGTCTGCAACTGCAATCGCAAGGACACGGCGGTGATATTGAAGATGGCCGTGGGACTGCGGAGCTCCGTCAAGATATTGGTACTGCTCCAACTTTGCAACACTCCTTTTCATTTATTTTTGCAGCACATACACTTATAAATTTCCCAAGAACGAACAATTTACGACTGACGCCTCGACTGTAATTTTGCAAGTATATTTTGGTCATGAATCCAGCATCCCAAATGTATGCCGCTTTTGAGGAACTTGAGCCTAATTATTGTAACTATTTGCTATTCTTTGTCCTCATGTTTGAACTAATTAAGCCAGTTGTTTAAGCTAACTATAATTCTCTCAATTAGGATGGTGCGGCATGGCACGGAGCTCAGCGGTCGAAAACAGGACTAGAACCGTGCTACTTGTGATTATGGTAATTGGCATATGTTCCTTCTTCTACCTCTTGGGTGCATGGCAAGCAAAACGTTATGGACAAGGGGACTGCATATCAAAAAGGTTGATTGAGGAGATGAAAGGCATGGTTCAGCAGGTTCTTCATGTCGAGACTCATTTTGTTACCGGCGACACGCCCTTGGGGAGATGATTGTGTCCATCACAACAATGTAAACTACAATCCACATAACCCAGATCATCAGATGAACTAGATCAGAGACAGCCGAAAATCTTAGTTTAGAAGCTTGGTCTAAAATTTCCGAAAAATTAGCCTTTTATGATTATATTGGTAATAATCCCGCAAAAGGGGGATTATTCAGAGCAGGCTCAATGGACCTATGAAGAAACTTTTGGGAAATGAGAGTATTTCTCACAAGCCTTCTAGAAGAACACCACAAATAAATATAGAGCGTATCATATGATGATGGAAAGGCTGAGAAGAGTGAGGCATATATATGGGCAAATGGGAGTTGAGTATCTAATCCTCTCGCATATGTGCAGTGTGCCAGTCGCGGCTTTCATCCTGGCAACCGTGTCTAATCTTCAATGTTATCATCTAAAATGAACACCACATCCGTCTGTGTACCGGTTCAGACCAATCCGTGGACATTGATGTGGGAGCCAGTCATTCAACCTTGATCGTAAATTTCGCCTTCGGAATTTTTTAGTCAACAACGCTCAAAATAATAATAAAAATAGCATAATTTATCCATAAATAGTACAAATTGTAAGAATTCATCGAATTCAATTGAAATAAAGTTCTAATCAGAATGGGTAGAAGTCGCTCGACTCAAGTTGCATCCTAAGCTTCAGTCAACAGTGCATCAATATAAACGACGTGCCGCCTTTTCTTAGATACATCACAAGAGCGCGTCTGCGATGCCATGCTCATCAGTTATAGATTGAGTGAATCAATGAATTGGTCCATATAGAACAAGAATGAACAAAAATTTACGATCCCATAGCTAAGGTACCTTGGTTGCATTTTACTATTCACTTGACCAACTTCCCAGTGATACTTGTTGGCGGAGTTGTAGATAGCGTACCAACGATGGGCTAATGACTTGGCATTGAGGTCATGGATCATGTGTAAGTACGAGTCTGCTGCCATCGTGATTTATAGGAAAAATGGGACGGTAAAAAGGCTCAATAGCATTTGAACAAACACCTTCCAAGCATGCTGTCCATCATGGACGAGGGCGATAAGGAAGCGCAGTTTACCTTGCTGTGGACAGATCCGAGGTGGGAGGCGATGCAGTACTAGACGGTAGGCACACTTCTGGATGCTGCAGAGGTGTGGCGATATTGGGCGGGAATCGGGGAATACAAGGCAACAAGGTGGAGTGGGGAAAAACTGAGTCGAGAGGAGGATTTGAGTGTATCAAGGGTGTCGGAGTCCTATGTGTCTGCGCCCGGACTCCCGCAAAGCTCCATCCAGTTTGATTTAGATTCGCGGAAAACAAACATGTGAATCTGTTCGTGGACGGATAGGGTGCCACATTGGATGACAAAAGTGATCCGAACAGTTCAATCCAGAGGATGCGGGAGGTTTGAGGATCCGCGTTGGAGATGCCCTTAGCGCTATGTGCATTCTGTGAATTGTTTTTCTACGAAGCTCAAAATAGTCAACATGATCCATAGTGATCCAAGTAACTTTGGATAGACATTTTGTTGACCCAACTTAGAAGGGATTATCAATCATGTGTTTCCTTCAACTTATAAGCCCCTAGAAAAAAGGGACCCTGATTGTTCACTGGGCCTTTTCAAACCAATCAAGAAGCTACACTAAAGCTTGCATACATGCCCTATACAAGGCGCAAAAGATGGGAATCAGTCAAGTATGATGGAAACAGATGCAGTACTGTTGGCCCAGGCGATCAAGACGTCTAACTACGATATTTCACCAAATGGTGTTCTGTTTAGAGAAATAAAATCTTTTGCTGCTTTGATATTATTTTCGTTTGTAATAAGGTTGTAGACGCTCTTGCGATGTACGGATCGAACATAGACCCGGAACCCCAAGCCATATGTTCGGGCCCAGTTCCTACCTTCATCTAGTCTCTCGTTTCCAACGATTCTGCTGGAAACGTTGCTTACTGGAATAAATAGTTCCATGCTAAAAAAACAAGTGACATGATGTGGAATACAGATGCGGCAAAGCGCTACTACCACACTAGTGATAATAACACACCCAAACATGTCACTAGTCAAGCAATAACACACGTCGCCTATTTTGAACTCCGGATCAACAAATGACTTACCAAACGTGCACAACTTTCCCACACATCAGATGCACACATCTGCAATGTAGTAAGGTCACATAGCTTAAAGTACCTCCTTGGAGTCACAATGATACTAGAT
This sequence comes from Bromus sterilis, assembly GCA_950022295.1. Taxonomy (NCBI): domain Eukaryota; kingdom Viridiplantae; phylum Streptophyta; class Magnoliopsida; order Poales; family Poaceae; genus Bromus; species Bromus sterilis. The sequence goes on along the minus strand of OX465595.1, from coordinate 443,719,119 downwards.
AGAAACCATTTTAGATGCATACATCTCGAGAACATAATCCAAATTCACTGTTACAATTTGCAACATCTAACACAGTGAAGAACGTGCAATTTATAACATCGAACACCATGTATGTTTGTGACACCCAAAATGTTGGCCTGTCGGGTTCTTCACGGAGGTATATATTCATAGTTTCAGGGATGAGAAAAATGCTCCTAACCAGTGTATGTACATAGTAAACTATAAATTGCCATTGTATTAAGAGTGTGTAAGGCCCGATATGCGGTACTGTTCCAGATCTGGATGGAAATATGTTTCCATCCAGATCCGGGGACGAAGCACATATCGGTCCCACCGTGACATATGACAATGCCATATGCCCCGGATTTCCTACATGATATCACAACATTACAGCTACAAGGATACAACATCTCATACAATCGGCATACAACTGCCTTAATACAATACAACAGCGGAAGATACATGTCTGAGTATAGACTACAATCAAATGCCTAGTGGCAAAGAGAAAACACACCCTTCCCGTAACCACATGGGTCTAGGCTCTCCGCCGGGATCCACCTAGCTAGTCGTCGTCGAGTCTCCACGTGAAACGTCGATCACCATACCTGTTGTCGATCAAGAACCCTGAAAAGAGTTTGGGGGTAGTATCATGAGTACAGAAGTACTCAACATACAACTGTAGTGGTCAACTCACCCAGCAAGGACTTCATCACTCGTCATTCTAGGACAACTAGTAGTTTACGGTAAGAATGGGGTAAGTGGTGAGGTTGCTGCCGCACTAGCATTTATGAAGTGGCTAACGATCTAGAGAGTAAGGTAAGAAGCCAAGCATTCGATGAGGAATCGTCTCCAACAAGTCTGCTATCCACCTACTTACGCAAGCATAACACCTATTCTATCCTTGTCCTCCTCTTCGCATCCCGACGAAGAAGAAGCAGTCAAGGCACACACATGTTGATCAAGTTATATTAAGATTATCTCAGTTGTTGTTGTTGTCTATGAACAAGGAGTAGGTCTCAAGTCGTCCATAACCATGGACACCGTTTCTCGAAAAGATTTAACCCTGCAGGGGTGTACCAATGATGTCTACGCACGCTTCTATTCTTGTAGACTATGTTGGGCCTCCAAGCGCAGAGGTTTGTAGGACAGCAGCAATTTCCCTCAAGTGAATGACCTAAGGTTTATCGAACTCAGGGAAGTAGAGGTTGAAGATGGTCTCTCTCAAGCAACCCTGCAATTAAGATATAGGTGCACTAGTTCGGCGAAGAGATGGTAAAATACGAGTGATAGGTGTGGCAAAGCAAGGTAATATAAATCTGTAATAAAAAGTGCAGCAAGGAAACAAGTGGTAAACGTGAGCACAAACGGTATTGCAATGGTGGAAACAAGGCCTAGGCTTCATACTTTCACTAGTGGCAACTCTCAACAACATTAACATAGTCGAATCACATGATATTTATCATACAACATGCAATGGAGACGTACTCGGAGGTCATTCCTTTGTCGTCAAGAGAGGACGAGAATTGTGTAGGGCTACAAAAGCACACCTCAAAGTTCGTAGTTCTCAATCTATGGATTTCCCAATTTCACCGCGGCCATCCAAAGAGAGTACCACAATCACCACAACATATCTAAAGGATAGTCAAAGACAAGCACCAAAAGACTCTCAATCTTCAATCCACACACAAAAGAGAAAATCACTCATGATAATATTCTTCTAACCCATGTCCAAGAGACCGTTGTCACCATGGTCTCGGGGATTATACTAGATAAGATCAATTGAGTACATCAATCCAATACATAAAGGAAGGGGAAATATCATGGGATCACCCTAGATTAACATAGCCTATGATCACAACGAAGATCACATCATGGGAGAGAGAGAGAGAAGAACACATAGCTACTGGTAGAAACCTCAGCCCCGAGGGAGAACTACTCCCGCTTCATGGAGGGAGGAAGCAACGTCGATGGAGATGAATCCGGGGGCACTTCCCCGTCCCGGCAGGGTGCCGGCACAGGAATTCTGTCCCCCCGAAACTTGATGGCGATGGCGGCGAAGATCGGAATGGCTTATGGAGAAAAGGGGTCTGGAATCAGAGTTTCCTCCATGGGGGTAAAAATAGGGGCCAAAGGGGGCACCGAGAGGGGCCACGAGGCAGTCAGAAGGGCAGATGGCGCGACCTAGGGCTGGGACGCGCCAGGCACCCTCCTGGCTGCCTGGTGGTGGCCCTCCCTTCCTTGCTTGGTGATTCTGGAAGCTTCCGGGACACTGATTTTTTATATAATTTTTCCAGAATTTTTGGAGCACTTTTAATGGCCGGAAAACCTGAAATACAAAAACAGCAGAAAACAAGAACTGGCAACTGGGTGCACTGAGTTAATAAGTTAGTCCAAATATGATCAAAAGTGTATGGAAGTGTATGTAAAACATGGAAAAGTCACACAAAACATGCATGGAGCAAGCAGAAATTATAGATACGTTTGGGACGTATCAACCAACTTCCCATTACAAGGCTCCGCACGCACGCCCATCTCTCTCAGTTGCTACCCATTATAGGCAACCATTTTATGATTTAGTTCCGAGAGATCCGAAACGACGGGTCCCTCTAGCTAACAACGAACAATTCTGGGTGGCCCCGGGGAGTCGATACCCAACCCAAAAGCTGGCCACGCTCTCGGATCGGACTCTTCCGTCTGGCCAAGGTCGAGGTAACTGATCCCCTCACATGTGGGCAGGCCTCTAGCTCACCAGTGTGGACCAACAGAGAAACCATGTCTCCGCTGGCCCGGGTTGTTTTAAAGGATATCTACTAGGAGCGACCCGACAGACATATATGCATGTTTTTCAAATAGTAAATCAGCTTGGGCCACCTCTAGAAATGTTTGAAGCTAGGTAGGTAAGAAAAGGGGACCCCATAAAATCCCACACGCGGTTAGGCACGCTCAGTCTTAAAACCAATACCCGGAACTCGGGTCCTAGGTGACTCGAATGGAACAAAGCGTCGGGGCGGGATAGCCTAGACCTTCCATCCTTCGTCGAATATAGTCAACATTATAATAATCATATCATCAACAACAATATAATAATGTGATAGCCCAAACAAAGGAGTAACAGGAGGTACCATTGTAGAATCTTAAGCATGCATACTAAGCAGGGGCTGAGCAACGAGCAATAGTAACATAGCAGTACAAGGTTTGCTAGGAGGGGACATGGCTGTATCAGTTTGAAAGAGGCTGTAAACATGTGGTAGGATCAAACATCGAACCTATCCTAGACGAGCATGCAAACCACTGGTTGAAATAGAATGGATCATAAGTAATGTATAGTCCTTGCCTGTTGATAAGTCGGGTTCCGAAGGTGTAGTTGATCGCAAGCTCGCATCGTCTCCGAGAGGTACCCGCGGAAGCACACAAGACGGTAAACACTGGAAAGCAATCAACGAGCAAGCATCTATTACTACGAAGCGAACACGATCAAGCATCAACAAGAAGGCAACACGAGGCATCACACCTACCGCCGAGAGCGGTTACTATCAGGTTAAGTGGAGTACTCGTCACACACGACGATACCGCACATTTACAAGGGTTCAAGTTGTTTAGCTACACAAGATGAGCAAAGGTTTTTAACATGGCATGTCACTCAAGCATGGCATATCACACAAACATGAAAAGAGGTGAAGCATAAAGTAAACTACCTATGCTAGTCATTTTAAGTGAGGCAACACCCTAAACATGGCATCCACTAAGTACCCCACGACAATTAAAGGATTTGGTACTGTTCTGTCCTAAACCATATTTTATGTTGGTTAACAACAACAAAAAATAGCATAAACACAAGGTACACGAAAAACTAATCAAGTTACATATAAAGAACACTCCAAACGGAGTTACGGTTAAAAAGATACAAGCAAAACAAGTTGTGCACACAATCTGCCAACATCAGGAAGCACACTTTAGAGCAATGCATAAACAGGATAATGAATGCAAACATGCTCACAAATGATATGCAACTAAAGTAGACATGGCAGGGAAGGCATGGCAAAAAGAATCATGCAAAAAGGCATCATGACCAACTATTTATAGTCCAAGCAAAAAGCAATAAAACATTACTGGTCTAGGACTTAGTGAAAATCAGGAAAACATGGAAGAAACTGTTATTTTCATGCTGTACAAACAGGAGTAAAACTATATGCAAATGTGCAGCAACATGACATAGCAATATGTGAGCACGGATTAGACATGATGATGATCAGGTACAAACAAGAATCAATGTCATAGGCATCACAGATCAAAAGATATTAAGCAAGCAACATGGCATCGAAAAGTTACAGACTTTGTGAAAACAGAGGTGGCTGTTGATACGTCCAAAACGTATCTATAATTTCTGCTTGCTCCATGCATGTTTTGTGTGATATTGCTATGTTCTAGATACACTTTCATACACTTTTGATCATATTTGGACTAACCTATTAACTCAGTGCACCCCAGTGCGAGCTCCTGTTTTCTGCTGTTTTTCTATTTCAGTTTTCCCCCATATAAAAAGTGCCAGAAAAATTCGGGAAAATTCAGATAAAAATCAGCGTGGAGGAAGCTTCGCGAAGAGCCCGGGAGGGGCCAGAGGGGAGCCAGGGGCCCAGGCGGCCACCCGGCGCGGCCCCACCCCTGGCCGCGCCAGGGGGGCGCCTGGGGCCCCTGGTCCACCTCTGGCTGCCCCCCTTTGCCTATTTATTCTCCGTCATGGGAAAACTCCAGAAGAGTAACCCTATTCCGCGAACTCGCCTCTGTTCCGCCGCCGCCGCGCTTCCGAAGATCGGGAGCACCAGAAGACCTCTTCCCGGCACCCTGCCGGAGGGAGGATTGACCTCCGGGAGTCTCCTCTCCACCATGGATGCTCCCTGGATGTCTCGTGAGTAGTTTTCCTTGGACCATGGGTCCGTAATCAGTAGCTATGTGATGTTCTCCTCCCCTCTTTGATCTTCATTGTTTAGACCTCGTGAGCTGCCCTACATGATCGAGGCACCTTTGTAATATTTCTGCTATTGCTATGTTGAGTTTGATAGGATCTGATGGATTATGAGATTATGTTCAGATTGTGATAGAGTAATATATTTGGTTTTTATCTCTTATATTTTTGTTCCTAAGTAATTCTTGCATGTTCTCCGTTGCTGTTTATTGCTTTGGCCAAGTAGTAGGTAGTGAATTCAAGAGGGAACGTTGTGCTAGATTGTGGGTTCATGCCCCCCGATGACACGCTTGAGTGACAGAAACATGAGTCTAGGGGATGTGTTGTTGCCATAAGGGGGAAAACAACGGTTCTTGTGACCGCGGTCACAAGGATTGTTTACTTTACGCAGAGTTCTTTTTAATGCAGTTGTCTGTTGCTTTGGGTTTACACTTTGGGTGGGGCTCGCAACTTAATACCAGCGAGATGTTCTGGATCGATATCTCAAGGTGGATGATTAGTAGTAGATGCAGATGGATTTCGGTCTACTTATCTTGGCGTACTGCCTGTGCTTTTGAACCTCGTCCTTTCTTTTGTATCATAGTTAGCATTGCGGTGCGTTCATAATCCTGTCAATTGCCTTTCTGTAATTTGTTTACCTCGCATAGCATTTTTATCGTCTTTTGGGAGAGAGACATCACTAGCGAACATCACGTATCCCGGTCCATATCCTCATTATTGTTTCCACGCTATATTTACTTTACTGCTTTTACTTGCTATCATTATCCCTTGCATTTTATCCTTGTGAACAACAAGACCGGAGAGATTGACAACTTCTCTGAACTTCGTTGGGAACAAAGTTATCTGTGTCTGTGTGCAAGTCCGCGTCAGTTGCGCCGCTGACACCTACTTATCATCTCTGGAGTCTTGCTGGAGACAAACCTTGGCATCTTCACCGAGGGAAAACTTCTGCTGCACTACATCTCAACCTTCCACTTGGGGTAACCAACGAAGGGGCCGAGAAGCCATCAAGCAAAGTTTTCTGGCGCCGTTGCCGGGGACTCCCAGTGCTAAGATAGGGGAATTGCACACTAACCTTTACCTTTGTTTTTTAGTCTTGTTAGTTTATCTTTCAGTTTTTATCTTTGTGTCTTTTATCAAAAAAATTACAAAAAAATCTGCCACACTTGCTGCCACTATGGGTTCCACTGAAAACACCAAGTTGTGTGACTTCACTAGTCACAACAACCAAGACTTTATCTACACTCCCATTGCCACACCTGCCACTTCAGCTACCTCTTATGAAATTAAACCTGCTTTGCTAAACCTTGTTATGAGAGATCAATTCTATGGTGCTGGAGATGATGCTGCTTTACACTTGAATAATTTTGTTGAATTATGTGATATGCAAAAGTGTTGGGAAACGTAGTAGAAAACAAAAAAATTCGGCCTATGAATCAAGAACCCAAGATCATCCAAGAAGATTGCATACAAGGTTTTAGGTCATGGCTCACCAACCGATGTAGCAGAAGTAGAGTTGGTGAAGACCGTCGGTGCATATCCCCGCAGCTAGGAATTTCAATGACCTCCCAACCGCGAGGATATCGATCCCTCGAACCGTCCCGCGATCTAGTCCCACGGACAAGTCTCACGAACAAGCTCCTCGAAGAAGGGTCGAAGGTACGACCCCTCCATTAGTATCCACACATCCCGTAACAGCAATCCAGCAGCGCTCCGCTGTCCAGAGATGAACGCCACCGAGAAAACTAGAGGGAGAAAACCCTAACGGATTCCGATCTAGAACAGCGTCTAAACCGGGGTCTAATTGTGGAGCAACGGGGTTTAGAGGAGGGAGGGTGGCACATAGGCCTTGGGGACAAGTTGTCTGTATCTCCCCCTCCCCCTGGCTCACCTTATATAGGTGGCCAGGAGGCCTAGGGCGCAGCCCAAGGAGGATTGGGAGTCCAACTTGGACTCCCAAGCCTTCCAAACCTTCCCACACCTTTCCACCGGAAACCTGCCATAATGGGATTTGGTAATTCAACCTGGAGGAGGATTCCCCTTTCCTTGGTGCGCCCCCACCTCCTGGCTGGCCAGGGCAGCCTAGGTGGCTTGCCCCCCAAGGCCAGGGGCGCAGGGGAGTGGGTGGTACTGCCCGGAACCTTCCGGAACCTTCCATGACCTTCTAGAAGCTTCCAAGACCTTCCGGGACATACCGGGACCGTTTCGGGACATTCCGGACACTTCTGGAGCACTTCCAGAACGTTCCGGAACCATCCGGATAGTTTCCAAGACCATCCGAGTTACAGTTTAAGCCACCCGATGACCGCGAAGGTTGTCGGGACGCCTAGCGATTATCCGGAAACTATTCCGGTTGATCCAGGACTTCCCCAGTACCATTCTCATATGTTCCGGAACCACCTGGGACTACTCCAGAGTGATCCAGACATATCCTTAAATACCCAAAACTACTTCTGGTGCCCTTATGAACTATTTCATAAATCCCCGGAACTACTTCCGGTACCCGTATGAACTATTCTGCTTTGCTTCCACTAAACCTTCTACCATACTAGTATTCTATCAGACTACTTCTCATTAAGTGTGTGACCCAATAGGTTCGGTATAATGCGGACATGACTCAGAACATCTTCCGGACATAGGTCAAGAGCCTTTCGTCAATAGCCAATAATCAACAGCGGAGCCATGGACACCCATGTTGACTCCCGCACATACACGAAGAAACTTCGAGTGAACCATTATGTTTATTCATGTAGCATTCCCTTTGCTTCGCGATATATGACAAAGTTAGAGGAGATAAGTTTGGCACCCATGTGTATCAACTTTTGAAAACAAGCCACTCGTTATCCTCTTTGCTCGTTTGTCCCTTTTCTCGTTATCGTATTCCGGTATCCCCGTGACTGAATCACAATGCGTCTGGCCAGACTATAATGGATACCGTCATACCGAGTGGGCCCGAAGTGAATATCTTCTTCATCGTGAAGGAGAAAATCCCATTCTTGAACTATCACAGTCACTAGCCACACCATCTGACATACCCAGAACTTATTTTACTACTTCCCATTTACGGGAGGATTCATCTAAGAACCAAAGCATGTCTTCCTGTGTGAAGCAACTCGATACTCTTATGGTCTAAGGAATTACGTATATGATAACATTTCATGATATGACTTATAACGTAGTTACGATGTGATCTCTAAGTATATCATTCAATACTGGGGTCGGTTCAACATCATTGTTCTGCTAACAATATGTTCCCATTGCTACTGACATCCTTGTTACAAGAACAATGTCCATGATTAAGAAAACGTAATTATCAGCTAGCACATGAGCTGGTCTTAGAGGCTAAACCAGGAACTCTTGGTGTTTACATTTCCACACATGCAAATGAGTTTTCTTCTGAATCTCACAGTCAGGGTCATTGCAATTATAGTACAGAAATATAAACATTAATTACGAACGTGGAAATATGTATAATAACATTTTATTATTGTCTCTAGGGCATATTTCCAACAGTCTCCCACTTGCACTAGAGTCAATAATATTGTCAGTGCTTGAGCACTTTACACCTATGGCATACCGGTGTAAGAAATGCTTCATTTGTGGTATAGACCTCATCTTCGGATCTGACGTTTCAGGCCCGTTTGTATCTTGCATATCTTCGCGTTTTCACGCTATCATAAAATTCACTAATTTTATTATTTTAGATTTGTATATGTTTGAATCATTTGGCAGGACCTTGGTTCCTTAGAATAAGTCATGAAATCATTCATCAATGTTCCATGAGCTTCAAGCATCTAGGAAACCATACCATGTTCATAAATGAATTTATGATTCAAAATACCCTCCTTGTTACTTATTTAAGCAACAATATACTTAGCCTCTGTTATAGAATTCTCCACAGTATCGAACTTGCCATAGTTCCTCCATACTGTGCCACCCTTACGTGTGAAACACATAATCCCAATTAAAATCGAAAATCGATCGGAGTAAGTATGAAGACTGAATTGGTGTGACTGTTTACATCAAAATTCAGCTGGTGTAACTTGTTACAACGAGCTCTTCATTATCTTCATTTTCCGAGAAACATATCTTATCTTTCATAAGTTTAACTTTTCACTGTTTGTCCAATGATCAACATGTTGATCACTTTGGTATCTTGCTCACAACCTTTTGGAGCACTGGACATATCTGGTTGTTTTACATATTATGGTGTACATGATTAATCCAAACACACATGTGAGTGAAATTCAATTCATGTGTTTTGCTTATATGTGTTCATGAACACTGATTTCCGCAAACAACTTTTCACCGTGACCTCGGCAAGAACATCCTTCTTGGAGTTTTCATACTAAACTACTTTAGTATCATGTCAACATGTAACGTTGGCTTTAGCATGATCAAGCACATACTATCTGCATAGATCACTGTGCTCAATACAAATGCTATATTAGCCCAAGTTCTTCAACTGAAAACTATTTCCAATGAAGTCCTTATTCGTGTCAAGAAATTTATATAATTTCCAATCAACAATATGTCATCTACATAAGATTTTAGAAATATCATTCAGCTCCCACTTACTTTCTTGAACATTCAAGCATCTTCGTTATTCCTGATGAAAACTAACTCTTTTGGCAATTTCATCACAACGAAAATTCCAACTCCATTATGCTAGCTTCATTCCATCACTGGATATCCAAGGCTTGCATCTATTTTAACATCCTTTGAATCGACAAAACATTCCGGTCGTATCACGTATACGTCCTTTGTTATATTTCCGTGTAGGAACTTTGTTTTGACGTTTATTCTACCATATCCTATAAATGAGATATGTAGTAATTGCTAGTATAACCCGAACTGACTAAAGCATTTCTACGGTCGACACTATTTCGCCGTAGTCAACTTTTGAACTTGCTAAAAAACAATTTTCCAACGAGTTGAGCTTTATGGATAAAACAATTTCATCCGAATCAATTATAGATCCATATATATATTCTTCAGACTTTTAGTCTTTCGGAGGGTCTACCAAGTTCAAAACTTGACTTACTTCCATGGATACTATCTCAGATTATTTGGCATTTAGCCAAATCCCGGAGTCAGGGCCCATCAACGCTTCTTTGTATATCACAGGTTTATCGTTGTCGAACAACAATATCTCGTTTACATAAAAATGTTTGTACGAGTTTTGTCTAACCTGTGTGGTTCAGCTGCACACTTCTCTGAAGATTCAACAATCTTTGACAAGTTGCACTTTCCTCCCACTCACTCTTTTGTAAGAAACTTGTAAGAGCAAAGTTATACCCTCATGAGTTTTGGATATTGTTGGTCAAAACAGTAGAGGAACTAACAAGTTTTCTAGTGTGAAACAGATGGTTAGGTTCCTGAAGTTATTGGTTGGTGATAAAGCTTCAACGAAGATTTACTCATTTATCGAAGCATATCCTCTGGAGCGAAGCTTATCACGGATGTCGACCCCTAAAAGGATAAGGAATCCTGAAGCACATCCTATCGAAGAAAGTGATCAAGATGGCGCAAGACTTAGTTGTTTTTGCGTAGTTCTTTTTACTTCTTTGAGTCATAGGAAAAACCGTACTATCAAGAGGGGTTTAGTAAATGTATTTCGAAGGTTTTGATGAAAAGACTCAGATCGAATCTAAACCAGTGAGAAGCCAGAGTCGAAGAAATCTCATGTGAGCTAGGTAATGCTTCACCAGCGAAGACTTTGTTCTTTCGGCTCCTGAAGCAGAACCAAGTCCGTGAGTCAGCTTTACTTGGACCGCAAGTAAAGTTGCGCATTGATTGGAAATATGACCGTTGGGGACAGGTGTCAAGCTGTCACATCGGGTTACTTCAGTCATTTCGCACCTTGGGATTGCTGCCTATAAATACGCCACCCCCACCCTCATTGGCGGGTGGGCTGCTCCAACATTGATTCCCTACAGAGGAGAGAGAGAGAGAGCAACCCCACCGAAGCATTTCAAATACCGATCCACCGAAGCATAAGTCCTATTGATCTGAGTTGATTCATTATGACTTAGGAAGAAGTTTGCTAGCCTTGTTATCTTGGAGAACTGCAATTGTCCTAGACGGTTAAAGAGTTGTTCTTCAGAGAGCGAAGAGTTATTGTCTCCTCGAAGTCCATTTTGTCAAAGGTTTCGGTGATTTCCTCAATAATCAACCAAGAGTGAAGAACTGACCAAGCTCAAGGAGATTGGTGCAGTGGAGATATGGACGGAGAGAGGTTAGCTCCTGTGTTCAATCACAAGTCCCTCCAACCAGACGTAGCACTTTGCAGAGTGTGAACTGGTCGAACAAACATCGCCGAGTCAAGAGTTCGTTTTACTTTCCGCACCTACATTCTGTTTGTCAATTGCTTCAGAGTTCTGCTTCGATGCAATTGATTCGATACTTTTGATTCACTATGTTCTGCTTCGATCACGTTCTGCTTCAATGTTTACCCTTCTGTTGAATAGTTTCGATTGCTGTGTTAGGCTTCACTTCAAAGTTTCATGCGAAATTTTGAAGTGATCATTCACCCCCTCCCCCTCTGATCACATACTTGGTCTAACAAAACTATTTTTCTTCAAAACACACCGTTCTTAACAACAAACAGTTTTTTTTGTAGTGATAGAGGAATACCAAAACTTTTGGCATAACCTTAACAAAGTAGCACTTATCTGATTTGGGGTTTTGAGTATGTCAAACATATGCCTCATATACCCAAATTTTAAGAAAAGACAACATGGTTTTAACAGTCTATACCACATCTAATATGGTGTCATTTCAACAGATTTGATGATGCTCTTTTCAGTGTAAAAGCCGTAGTCACTAACGCATAACTTTAATAAATATAATGGAAAATTGATAAACGTCATATTTGATCTTACCGTGTCATACATGGATTGATTACATCTCTCGAACACTTTACTCATAGTGGTGTTCCAGGAGACGCAAGTTATGACACTTCTTCACAACTCATCAGACGTTCGCTAAACTTGTAACTCAAATATTACTTTCTACAATCTAATTTGCTGAAGTTTTATTTTCTCATTACAATGAATTTCTATTTCACTCTAAAATTTCTTGAACATTTCAAAGATTTCAGACGTATGTCTCTATTGAACAGATATCCACATATCTACTTCAACTCATGAGTGAAGATAGGGAATCCACTGCACACAACTACACTTATTGGACTACACACATCATCATGTATGATTACCAATGGTTTAGTTGCCCGTTCATGTATGGCCTATCAACGGTGTTTTAGTCACATTACTTCGAGACAAAGATCGCAAGCGTCAAGTGATTCATAATCATATGACTCGAAAGTCCATCACTTATGGAAATTCTTCATGCATGTTATGTCACTTGTGATAAACGGCAGTGCCACATCTATGTGGTATTTCTGTCAGTCTTGCAACGTTTAGCGTCAGTGTTATGGATGTTTAGTATTATTATCAAGATTCATAACATACAACCTATTCATAATGGATGTATGGCCTTTACGTTATTCATAGCTTTGAACAACTTTCTTGCAACAAACATGATTCAAAATGATGTTTTGCAACAAGGCTAAAGTGTAGTAACAATTTACTCATCTCTAAAATGAATTATGAAGATAATCACAGAGTCAACACACGGTATAGTAAACTATTTATCGTGTTCCCGAGCGTGTCAAAACTCATCATTAGCTAGTCATAAAGGCCATAGTATTTCTTGCATCGAGTTGCAACAATATGCAATCGATGTGATATTCCGGTGATCAACAGTTTAATCACAATATACAGAATCCACAATTAACTGCTTAATCATGATTCCCAAGAATTACATCTCTTGACCAACAATGAATTCATCTATAACTCCGTATGACTTTCATTTCTGAGCTGGTTATTCCAGTCTTCTTTCGTTTTGCCTTTATATGTATCATAGTTCTATTTCCAATGTCACTCCTACTCACAAAAGATCACACATGATCAAGGGTGGCGCAGGCCATGGACTTTCCGGCGTGTAAGTCTTACTAACACCCCATGGAACTTCCTTTCCCTTAATCCTCATCATCATATGATCAGTGTTCTTCTGGATCCCACACTTATCAGTTTCGTTAGAGCATAATGAAAATATTCACTAATGCTTACAATCAGACATTGTACTAGATATCTTATATCCTACATCAATTGTCTTATCACTGAAAATAATTTTTCAGTTCCATGAATATAACATAACTATCCCAAACATTTCGAAGTTCGGGTTTCATGGTGATTACGACAATACACTTAGTTGTGGTGGAATTCTAGCCTTTTGGATTATGGACGTAAGTCACATCATCCATAGCATTAGCGGGAGAGCATCAAAAATTTGCGATAGGACAAGCTCCTTCTCGACACTATTGAGGATAGTCCTCACAATACGGTACCAATCGTAAAGTTTTTACCAGATAATACAGTTAATCAAAATCAATTGGGAAGGTGGTAACGCGAGCCATTATTCTACAACGATAATGCAAATACTAAGACTTTGTTCATAATTAAGTTGCACTTGTGATTAATCAATTTAATTACTAAGTGCGCTCCCACTCAGATCAATATCTCTCGTAATTGATGCTGGAGTGATTCAAGATCCAACCCAATCGTCCGCCATTGATGTGACATCACCGATGACTTAGACTGGACCGGTAGACCAACTTGCCAATCACGCCAAAGGTGATTCTTGTTCGTCTTTCGATGGGCGTGTTCCGGTAGCAAACTTTTATCCAAACCATCAAGACAACCAAGTGTAATTGCAGTGTGTTCTTAACACACCCGCCTTTTATGCGTCACACCGTGTGCACCCATGTGACATGACCTGCTCCGATGTGAAACATAGTATAGACGGTGCTACAGTTGGAAGAACACTATCAACTTGATATTGTTTTGCGAGAGATCACCCTAATAAAACACGACTACCGCGCATCAAACAAGGGTGCATCAAAGGGATAAACATCACAGGCAGTTCATAAAATTATGTGATATAGTATAGCCCTTTGCTTCGTGAAGTCTTCATTGTCTTCACGTCGTCGTGGTTGAAGTCACCGTCTCCACCAACTTTTTCCTTGGCGCAGGGAACATCACCACGGCTTCCGGCATGTGCGTCGGGGTCCACCTCCGCATCGTAGATCATCACCTTGCATCTATCTATTGCTTTGCCTCGAGATAATAAACAGTTCTGGCACGAAGGCCATAATTAAGTGACAATCATATGACTCCAGTCATCATGCCGTACCACGACACGCAGGTCGCGAATAAATATTACATCATATAGCATCTCATACAAACACATTGCAAATCTTGAAGGCTATACCACATCACATGCATACTCTGCAAAAACAAGTTAGATCGCTATCTACACGGGTTGTTGCAAATTTTATCGTGGTTGATTAGCAGGTTACATGCAAACGTTGTTCCCTATACAAACCAAACATGATACTTCATTGTTGCTAGTTTAACGTTCGGGGTGCGTGCAGCAACTAATGCCACAAGCCAAACTTCGTTCAACGCGTGACCCCCGTGTGGATTTGAGTTCATAAAATCCACAAGCCCCTCCATGTTAAATCTTCTATTGCAAGATTAAGATGAGGTCCAAGGAGTTTGATGTAGACCATAATCAAGGCAACCAGCATACTGAAAGCAGCATAGAGGGATCGATGGAAAACTCAATCCTTGTAGCAAAACCTCAACTTGCCATCAAGCATAGAAAAAATCACATGACAGAGAAGCAACAAGAAAATCAATGCCTCATATCACACATATGATCTAGACCTAAACATGCATCTAATCAAGGATCGCTCATGATAATACTGTTGGGAAACGTAGTAGAAAACAAAAAAATTCGGCCTACGAATCAAGAACCCAAGATCATCCAAGAAGATTGCATACAAGGTTTTAGGTCATGGCTCACCAACCGATGTAGCGGAAGTAGAGTTGGTGAAGACCGTCGGTGCAGATCCCCGCAGCTAGGAATTTCAATGACCTCCCAACCGCGAGGATATCGATCCCCCGAACCGTCCCGCGATCTAGTCCCACGGACAAGTCTCACGAACAAGCTCCTCGAAGAAGGGTCGAAGGTACGACCCCTCCATTAGTATCCACACATCCCGTAACAACAATCCAGCAGCGCTTCGCTGTCCAGAGATGAACGCCACCGAGAAAACTGGAGGGAGAAAACCCTAACGGATTCCGATCTAGAACAACGTCTAAACCGGGGTCTAATTGTGGAGCAACGGGGTTTAGAGGAGGGAGGGTGGCGCATAGGCCTTGGGGACAAGTTGTCTGTATCTCCCCCTCCCCCTGGCTCACCTTATATAGGTGGCCAGGAGGCCTAGGGCGCAGCCCAAGGAGGATTGGGAGTCCAACTTGGACTCCCAAGCCTTCCAAACCTTCCCACACCTTCCCACCGGAAACCTGCCATAATGGGATTTGGTAATTCCACCTGGAGGAGGATTCCCCTTTCCTTGGTGCGCTCCCACCTCCTGGCTGGCCAGGGCAGCCTAGGTGGCTTGCCCCCCAAGGCCAGGGGCGCAGGGGAGTGGGTGGTACTGCCCGGAACCTTCTGGAACCTTCCATGACCTTCTAGAAGCTTCCAGGACCTTCCGGGACATACCGGGACCGTTTCGGGACATTCCGGACACTTCTGGAGCACTTCCAGGACGTTCCGGAGCCATACGGATAGTTTCCAAGACCATCCGAGTTACATATTAAGCCACCCGATGACCGCGAAGGTTGTCGGGACGCCTAGCGATTATCCGGAAACTATTCCGGTTGATCCAGGACTTCCCCAGTACCATTCTCATATGTTCCGGAACCACCTGGGACTACTCCAGAGTGATCCAGACATATCCTTAAATACCCAAAACTACTTCTGGTGCCCTTATGAACTATTTCATAAATCCCCGGAACTACTTCCGGTACCCGTATGAACTATTCTGCTTTGCTTCCACTAAACCTTCTACCATACTAGTATTCTATCAGACTACTTCTCATTAAGTGTGTGACCCAATAGGTTCGGTATAATGCGGACATGACTCAGAACATCTTCCGGACATAGGTCAAGAGCCTTTCGTCAATAGCCAATAATCAACAGCGGAGCCATGGACACCCATGTTGACTCCCGCACATACACGAAGAAACTTCGAGTGAACCATTATGTTTATTCATGTACCATTCCCTTTGCTTTGCGATATATGACAAAGTTAGAGGAGAGAAGTTTGGCACCCATGTGTAACAACTTTTGAACACAAGCCACTCGTTATCCTCTTTGCTCGTTTGTCCCTTTTCTCGTTATCGTATTCCGGTATCCCCGTGACTGAATCACAATGCGTCTGGCCAGACTATAATGGATACCGTCATACCGAGTGGGCCCGAAGTGAATATCTTCTTCATCGTGAAGGAGCAAATCACCATTCTTGAACTATCACATTCACTAGCCACACCATCTGACATACCCAGAACTTATTTTACTACTTCCCATTTACGGGAGGATTCATCTAAGAACCAAAGCATGTCTTCCTGTGTGAAGCAACTCGATACTCTTATGGTCTAAGGAATTACGTATATGATAACATTTCATGATATGACTTATAACGTAGTTACGATGTGATCTCTAAGTATATCATTCAATACTGGGGTCGGTTCAACATCATTGTTCTGCTAACAATATGTTCCCATTGCTACTGACATCCTTGGTACAAGAACAATGTCCATGATTAAGAAAACGTAATTATCAGTTAGCACATGGGCTGGTCTTAGAGGCTAAACCAGGAACTCTTGGTGTTTACATTTCCACACATGCAAATGAGTTTTCTTCTGAATCTCGCAGTCAGGGTCATTGCAATTATAGCACAGAAATATAAACATTAATTACGAACGTGAAAATATATATAATAACATTTTATTATTGCCACTAGGGCATATTTCCAACAAAAGTATAAAGAAGTAGAAGGTAAAGTTGTTAAGCTCAAGCTCTTCCCTTTCTCTTTAAGGGGAGATGCTAAAATCTGGTTTCAATCTTTGCCCAGAAATAGCATAGATTCTTGGGATAAGTGCAAAGATGCTTTTATAGGGAAGTACTACCCTCCTGCTAAGATTATCCAATTGAGAAGTAATATTATGAATTTTAAGCAATTGGATAATGAACACGTTGCCCAAGCTTGGAAACGAATGAAATCTCTTGTTAAGAAATGCCCTACACATGGTTTGACTACTTGGATGGTTATCCAGAATTTTTATGCAGGCTTGAAGTTTACCTCGCGGAACCTGTTAGATTCGGCCGCAGGAGGAACCTTTATGTCAACTACACTTGGTGCTGCCACGAAGCTTCTCGATGAAATGATGACCAATTATTCCTAATGGCACACCGAACGCACTCCAACAGGTAGGAAGGTAAATTCTGTCGAGGAAATTACCTCCCTCAATGAAAAAGTTGACTTAATTATGTCTCTACTTACCAAGCAACCCTCTATTGATCCTCATGATGTTCCTTTAAATTCTTTGGTTGCCCAAGAACAAGTAGATGTGAACTTTATTGCTAGAAACAACTTCAACAACAATGCTTATAGGGGAAATTTTGCTAGCAATCCTAGACCGTTTCCATCCAACTATGGGAACAACAACACCTACCCTTGAAACAAGAACCCCTCCTCTGAATTAGAAAGCATGCTTAGAGACTTTATCACTACCCAAAAAGCCTTCAACAAAAATGTAGAAGAGAAATTAGCTAAAATACATAATCTCTTTTTGAAGGTAGAAAGCTTAGCCCTTGATATTGAGATGCTTAAAATTAGAACCTCTCCCCTTGAGGAGAATAAGGCCACTCCTATTAATGCTATCCAGTTACAAATCAATCAAAATATTAGGATGATGGCTAAACTTAAAGAAAGATGGGCTAGAGAAAAAGAAGAAGAGGATAGAATTAAGAGCCTTCTACACACCACACAGTTGCCACTATCCAAATTGTTGAGGACACTCAAACTATTAGCACCCAATGCACTCCTAGTCCCGTTGGACCTATTAATGGTGATGCTAATACCTCAACCATAGAAGAAGAAACTCCTATGAACATAGAGGGTTTCAAACAAGTGAGCCTAGATGACACTACTACCACCTTTGATAGTAGTGATATTGATTTTGATAGTTGTACCCTCTCAGGAGTTATTAGCTTGCTACACAAAATGTCTAGAGACCCCCACACTAGCACACTTAATCTTGCCTTCACGGAGCATATCACAAATGCTCTCATCAAAGCTAGAGAGGAGAAGCTTAGAGTAGAAGCCTCCATACCTAGGAATCTAGATGATGGTTGGGACCCTATGATCAAAATTAAATTAAATAACTTCTCTTGCTATGCTTTATGTGATGTTGGAGCTAGTACCTCCGTTATGCCCAAAAGAATATTTGTTAAGTTTGAATTGAAGCCTTTTGAGCCTTGTTCTTTTGGTGTTCGTCTTGTTGATTCTTCCGTAAAGAAACCTTTAGGGAAGATCGACGATGTTCTTATCATTTTCAATGACAACTATGTTCCCGTCGATTTTATTGTTATGGATATAGAGTGTGAACCTTTATGTCCAATTATTTTGGGACGTCCTTTTCTTCGCACCGTTGGTGCGGTTATTGAAATGAAAGAGGGGAATATTAAATTCCAATTCCCATTCAAAAATGGGATGGAACACTTCCCTAGAAAGAAAATCAAGTTACCTTTTGAGTCCGTTAGACGGGCTAGTTATTCTCTTTCTCTTGATAAAACTTGATTCTTCTTTTTGCATTATGCCTAGCTAATGGCTTTAAAGAAGCGCTTTTGGGAGGCAGCCCGCAACGAATTTAGGTGTTTCTTTTTGCTTTTGTTGTGTCTTGATGATTGTTACTACTGTAACAACATCATTGTATCTTTATTTTTCAGCTTTGTGCCAAGTTATAGCCTCTTACGGCAAGGGAAGTAAAAGTTGTGACATGCTGTCCAGAAAACAGATTCTGTCCTCGTGACCAGAAATATTCCAGAAAAATCGCAGTTCATCTTTTTGAGCTGAAATTTTTACGCAGTATGCTCGTCCTTTCTTTTGTAGAATAGTTAGCATTGCGGTGCGTTCATAATCATGTCAATTGCCTTTCTGTAATTTGTTTACCTCGCATAGCATTTTTATCGTCTTTTGGGAGAGAGACATCACTAGCGAACATCACGTATCCCGGTCCATATCCTCATTATTGTTTCCACGCTATATTTAATTTACTGCTTTTACTTGCTATCATTATCCCTTGCATTTTATCCTTGTGAACAACAAGACCGGAGAGATTGACAACCTCTCTGGACTTCGTTGGGAACAAAGTTAGCTGTGTCTGTGTGTAGGTCCGCGTCAGTTGCGCCGCTGACACCTACTTATCATCTCTGGAGTCCTGCTGGAGACAAACCTTGGTATCTTCACCGAGGGAAAACTGCTGCTACACTACATCTCAACCTTCCACTTGGGGTAACCAACGAAGGGGGCGAGAAGCCATCAGCTGTCAACAACAGCAGCATAGCAACTTTGGAGCTAAACATATCAATGACCAGAAATGTAAACATGACAATGAAATACATATAATGGAAGTAGACATGATGCTTAATAGTATGCAACAAGAATCAATGCAATAGGCCTCATGGATGAGTCACAATCATTATGCAAACTTGCAATAAAATAACAGCAGCAGCACATGACAGAAAATAATAGCAGTTAACATTCTGATGCCCACTTCAACACAGATTAACAACATCAAGATGGCCTCAAATCATAAGGCTCACAAAAGATGAACTGAAGTACACACAATTCTAAACAAATTTCCTTTTGGGCGCAACGCGATCCGAGCTACGGTTTACTCGCAAATTACAACGCAAACAGGCATCCGCAGCAAATATTCCAGACTTAAAAAAATAATAGTAGGGTAAAAAGAAAAAAAAAATAGAGGAGGGACAGGCCGGCTCGGGCCTCACCTAGTGGGCCGAGGCCCAAGGCAGCGGTGGAGAGGCCGACCGGCTGGAGTGGGCCGCGGCTGGGGGCGCTGGCAGTTGGGCTGGGGAGGCGCTGCTGCTGGGCCGTGGGAGTCAGGCCAGCCCACTTGGCTGGATCGGGATCTAGCCGATCCCGAGCGGGCAACGGGGACGACGGCCGGTCGCAGGTCTCCGGCGAGGGATTCCCGACGACGCGAGGTGGCTGGACGCAGGGACGGGGCAGGCGGCCGGACCTGGGCGTGGGGTCGAGCGGTGCCGGATCTGGGCGCTAGGAGGTCGTCGGCATGGTCTCCCGGGCACGACGAGCTCGGCCTTCAAGCTCTCATGGCGGCGGCTCGAAACAGAGGGAAGAAGAGAGGTTAGAGGGAGAGGAGAAGAAAGGGGAGGAGAGGGAGGCGGGGACGACCTGCGGGGTCGGCGGCTTGCTCGCCGGAGGTGGCGCGCGGTGGGCACGCGACTCGGGCTGGCGGAGGCTGCGGTGAGGCGCCGGGCTGGAGGAGAGAGGAGATGCAGGGGCTGACGTGGCGGCCTCTGGGCCGTCGGATTGCCAGATATGACGGTCCAGAGCGCCTGGAGGGTGATTTTTCAGATCTGGGACTAGGTTTGACGAAAATGGGGTAATTTTTGGGGAAAATTGGAGGGGGTGGCTGTAATTTTAGCTTAGGTAAACCCTAGAAAGGGGTGGGGGGAGTGGTGGTCTTTATATAGCCCAGGTGGCTGGCAGTTTGCAAAAACATCCCCGGCTTTTCTCTCGCGCGCGCGGTGTTTACGTTACTGACCGCCGAGGGTCCGCAGGACCTCCGATTCGGGTAAAACTTCGAACTGCGCGATCAACGCATCGAGACGGCGACGTTCACCTCGCGTTGGAACCGTTCCGAGAACATTTTCCGGTGCGCTATAAAAATAACTCGTTTAGTTATTAAACGGGGTTTTCGTTCCGTTGGTTGCGGCTGGTCTGGTGCGGGTTTTCGCGACGGTGATCGGGTGAAACACGGTGTCGCAAAGGTCGAGTGTCAGGGTGGAAAGGGTCGGTCTCCATCTGGTACGAAATAAGAGGGGGGGGGATAATCACCGATCGATAAATCGGGGATGCAAACACCGCAAACAAATCAGGCAATCAAACAATTCACACCGAAAACAAAATTTTTAATTTTTGTGAAATCTGGGTTGTTACAGAGTGTATGCACTTTGGATATAAAACCTACTTAGTCATTCATGTCTTGATTGTATCTCAGATTCTTCACTTATGGTTCAGTAGAGTTCATTCCTTTAAATATTATGGTAAACATCTTCTTCTAAACCATATTGTGTCGCTAATTTATAACCTTTGAATTATTTTGTGTTTCCAATATAGTTTTATCTTGCCAATTTGCTTCCCATCTTGCTTATGATACATTGATAGAGGCTGCTAAAGAGGAAGTTAACTCCGTAAGTAACATCATTTCCCAGACCATGAAGTAAAATTTTGCGCCTTATGATCCCTACACATATGCTCTCTGGTTTATGTTTATGTTGGTAAATTTGATTCAATGGCTCATTTTCTCCATCCTTTTTCCTAATGAAATACAAGATTCTGGATTCCATCGCATTCAGAATGAGTTATATGTAACTACAATGTATATGTTCCATTGCAACGGAATTGGGATCTTCCATCATGGAGATTATTTACTTATAGGGGTCTTAATGGTTGTTTAAGAAAAAAATCTATAAATCAATTATCATAATATTTCACAGTGCATCCCTGTGTTCGGTCATGTTGGTTGTTGGGTGGATGCTCAGGGTTCCGTAGCATCGATCTCTTTCAAAATAAAATCAAGGGTTGCTCATAGTACAAGTAAAACTGTAGTATCTTAAATGTCTTGGGATATATATACATTGGGCTTGCTTTCTCCAATACTTACTTGCTAGGCTTTGCCAATATCCACATGCTAAAGTCGCTAGGTTCCTCTTACTTGTTAATCCTAGGCTTTCTATGAGTGGAAAATGTCAGCCTCTTAATTTCAAACCAGATAGAACTTGTTTGGGTATGGAAGGTGCCAGGATTCAAGAGAAGAGAGACAAGACAACACAAAGTAGACTAGGTTGTCCATGATGTGCATACAACTTACATGATGCTAGCTTTACCCAAATACGTCGTAATCTTAGATGGAGATAATGAATAGTTTTAGTAATGAAGCAATGCACCTAGTTGTACAAGAAAGAAATTCGAATAGGAATGGCTGAGAAGAATGATGCATATATATGGGCCAATGTGTGTTGGGTGTCAATTAATCCTCAGGAATGTAGTATGCTAGTGGGATCTTTGATCTTGGCGACATTTTTGTAGACCCCTTTTAATACTATCGCCTAAGTATCTTGGTGCTCTGTGCAATCCATGAATAGCTTTCCTAAGAACTACAAAAAAAGTTTAAAATGATCCATTATCATCGAAGAAATTTTGTAAATACATTTGAAGACCCAACCTAGAAGGGTTTATGAATATGTGTTGTCTTCAACATGTAAAGCTTCCTAGAGAAAAAAGGGGCTTTGATTGCTCCTTGATCAACCAATCAAGCAGCAATGCGTGATCCATCTCTCTTTCATCCAAGTGACAAATTGTATCATACGGGCGCGACATAGTGCATCTACCACACACATGGGTAGGTTCCCTCCGCGACCCAACGGAGAGTGGACCATGCATCGTGGTAGCACGCGAGATGAAGCTCGTGCTGGCGCACAGACGGTTGAGGAAGTCGTGTTCGGGCATGTCAGCTGCCGAGCCGGTGACGAGGCCGACGCCATGAAGGTACACCATGATGGCCAGCTTGCCGTTCACAGAGGTGATGGGGCACGCGAGGAGGTAGAGGCGAGCCCACAGGCCAGGGGCCGGCTCAACATTGACGTTCTTGGAGGCGACTCTTGTTGCAGCATCGACGGAGGGCGGGACGGGGTTCACCGGGGGGGCAAGCGCTCGATTGGGTCGCTTTTGTACTACTGGATCACCGGCACGAACTCAAACGCGACCTCGAGTTCACGTTCCATGTGACGGATAAGATGATACCTTCGAAATTGATTTCAATGCATCTAGAAAGAGTGATTTGTAAATATGTGACGGCTTTTCGGATTCTAAAGCATCTAGAAAGAGTGATTTGTAAATATGATGTATGTGTTCCTTCGAAATTGATTTTTGGGGTCTTTCAATGATAAAACATAAAATTGTTAAACACTCACGTTTTTAGTGGATACTGAAGAAATATCTGTAAATACATTATCTTAATTTGGGATTCTATTCTATTGTCTTTAATCACACTAGTTATTGGGGGTGTGCTCACATTGTCCATAGCTCCTCTTTCACACACAATCAATAAGGTGGACCATAGTACAACTCTAGCATCTTAGTGCGTGTTCGGGAGTGCTCCAACAACCAACTTCTTCAACTCCATGGCTGGAGTTGGACCAAACGGCTTAAGTCCACGGAGCTGGAAAAAAGAAGCTAGTGGCTGGTGTAGTGCATTTTTGGAGGAGTTGAGGAGCTAGCTTTTCCCAGCTCTCAAAAAACAAAGAAGACAGAGTTGAGACATATTACACACCTATGCCACCGCGAAGTGAACGCTAGCGTACCACTTCGCTTTCTAATCCCCTCCGGAGACAAATCTCTACTTGAGCACGTCATCATCCTCCCAGCTATCATCCCACTAACTATTGCCAACTGGGCCACATAACGGTAATGGCCTTTGAGCCTGGAGAAAATGCTCGAATCTGAGAAGCTACGATGCCGAAAAAATGCTACTTCTGATTTTTTTTGTACGCGGAGTTGGAAGCTAGCTGCCGGCTGAGCTTTTGAGGAGTTTGTGGTTGTGGGACGTTACAGAACACAGCCTTAGCCCTGTTTGTTTTATATTTTTCTTCTTCTTTTGCAACCTTTTTATTATGGCCAAGAAGCCATAAAAGCTCTAAAACACCTATTAAGGAGCTTTTATGGTTTTTGATGAATCAGTATAAAAATATTATCTTCAAAAGCTGTAAAAGATCTAAAAGCACCTATTTAGGAGATTTTATGCAAGGCTTCTTGGTCAAAATAAAAAAGATGCAAAAGCAAAAGCAAAATGCCAAACAAACACAGCCTTAGTTGTCTTTGGCTATATATATACTGGCATTTCTTTATTCCCTTCTTACTAGCTAGGCTTGACCATGTCTACATGCTAGTACTCAAATCCGTTGAGCTAGTTGGATCTTATTTTTAGATTATAGGATCACTAAGAGTGAGAACTATCATCTATTCATCTCTTTGATTTGTAATTGATGGTACGATTTAACGCCCCTCGGTTGTTACCCAAAGTGGAAGGTTGAGATGTAGACAACGACAATTTCCCTTAGCGAAGATGCCAAGGTTGAGTGTCGAACCAATAGGACTCCAACAACGATAAGTAGGTGGTTCGACAAGTGATGCGCCGTTTGAAGATAATCACTTGCTTCTCCTGGACCTGCACACACAGCAAATAACTTTGCTTCCCAACGAGTACAAAGAGGTTGTCAATCCCTCCGGCCTTGTTGTTTACAAAGGATAAAACGCACGGGATAATAATGATAGTGATAGCAACGGAAAAGTAAATAAAGCAGGATAGTGGGTGTAAACAATATTGGAAATATGGACCGGGGTCCTATGATGTTCACTAGTGACGTCTCTCTCCCAAAAGACGATAAAATAGCCATGCGAGGTAAACAAATTACAGCTGGGCAATTGACAGGATTATGTGCGCAAACCAATACTAATTATGCTATGAAGAAAGGAAGAGGCTCAAAAGCATGGGCGTTACGCCAAGACAAGTAGACCGAAATCTATCTGCATCTACCTACTAATCATCCACCTTGAGATATCTATCCAGAACATCTCGCTGGTATTAAGTTGAGAATCCCACCCAAAGTGTAAACTCAAAGCAACGGACAACTGCATTAAAGAACTTTGCGTAAAGTAAACAATCCTTGCACCCGCAAGTACAAGCACCGTTGTTTTCCCCCTTGTGGCAACAACACATCCCCTAGACTCATGTTTCTGTCACTCAAGCTACTCATCGGGGGGCATGAACCCACAATCATGCATAACGCTCCCTCTTGGAGTCACTACCTACTACTTGGCCAAAGCAATAAACAACAACGGAGAACATGCAAGAATTACTCTAGAACATAAATATAAAAGAGGAGAATCAAATATATTACTCAAACACAATCTGAACATAATCTCATAATCCATCGGATCCCAGAAAACTCAGCATAACAACATCAGTAATATTACATATGTGCCTCGATCATGTAGGACAGCTCACGAGGTCTAATCCATGAAGAACAAAGAGGGGAGGAGAACATCACATAGCTACTGATTATAGACCCATGGTCCAAGGTGGACTACTCACGGTTCATCCGGGAAGCATCCATGGTGGTGGAGAAGCTCCCGGAGGTGGTTCCTCCCTCCGGCAGGATGCCGGAAAGATGTCTTCTGGTGCTCCCGATCTTGGAAGCGCGGCGGCGGCAGAACAGAGGAGATATCGCGAAAAAGTGTTCCCGTCACGAGGATTATATGGGCGAAGGGGGTCAGCCAGGGGGCCCACCAGGGGTCCAGGCGGCCCCTTGGCGTGGCCCCACCCTAGGGCGCGCCGGGAGGGTGCCTGGGGCCCTGGTGGGTCCCCTCTGCCCCCCCCCCCTCGGTGATTCCCGAAGCTTCTTCTACGCTGATTTTTTATTGGATTTTCCCGAATTTTTGGAGCACTTTTAATATGGGGGAAACTTGAAATAGAAAAACAGCAGAAAACAGGAACTTGCACTAGGGTGCACTGAGTTAATAGGTTAGTCCAAATATGATCAAAAGTGTATGGAAGTTCATCAATATCATAGCAATATCACAAAAAGAGTCATGGAGCAAGCAGAAATTATAGATACGTTTTGGACGTATCAACATCCCCAAGCTTAATTCCTGCTCGTCCTCGAGTAGGTAAATGATAAAAGCATAATTTCTGTGGTGACATGCTAACAACCATATAAGAACTTTTAAGTAAAGCAATCAAGGTATGTAATTCAATTCAAGTCACAACAGGCAAGAGTCTATATTTAGCATTGAAACAAGCAACATAACAACATAAAGGTGCAAGAGCTCTCGCTGTCCGTGACTCAAATGTCTCCAAATGGTGTTTGCGTGCAAGAAAGGGAATAGGGATATACGAGAGAAAAAAGTATTTTTGTGTTGAGAACTCAATCTACTAAAGTTTCACACTTGGTCTTCTTTGGAATCTTATCTTGACTCATCCCCAGACCACTAGCCAGGTACAAGTCAAAATGATCCACTCCTTTTCGACATTTTGAGCACTCATGCAATGGATGAGCGTAAGGAAGAAAGTTAACACTTAGGATGGCAAAGAGAGAATATGGTGGAGGAGGAAGACAAAAAGGTGTGAAAGACTCACATCAATGAGGAAAATCATAGACGAGAGAAAGCCAAATGATAGATATGATGTGAGGAGTAGGGATTGCCATGCAATGGATGCACATATGAGCTAAGGTAAGCTCTCCAATGGAACTAGTTGGGGTGCATCCAACTTGCTTGCTCAAGAAGACCTAGAGCTCATTTGGGGAGGCTCATCATTGGAATATACAAGCCAAGTTCTATAGTGTGAAGGTCCCCACATAGCTATATGCATGAATGATAATCTCTATGGAGTACAAGATAAAAGAGGGAGTACGAGTGTGGATTTATCAAAAGGAATAGTAGTGTGCCCCCTTCTCTCTTTTTATTTCTTTTTCTCCTTTTTCTATTTTTTTGTATTTTTTTGGTGGCCTCAATGGCTCTTTCTATTTCTCTCATTTGTCCTCTTTGGGATCTTTTAATGTGTCCACTTTTGGATCTTTTAATTTGTCCACTTTGGGATCTTTTCCTCACTTTAGGGGCAACACTCTATATATTACAAAAAGTATAGAAGATCTTTCACACTTTACAAAGTACTCAAATCATAAAGGAGATGTAACTATCATGATGTATGCAAATGTATGCCTCTGCCAGTGTAACATGATATGCAATGATACTAGCGTGTCATGTAGCAATGATTAGGGCAAAGCCCAACTAGCATGCGGCTCACCGGTCAAGCAAGTAGCATGTATGACATGAAGATCAAGTCATGAGAGGATGGATGTTGCATGGCAATATATCTCGGAAATGCTATGGAAATGCCTTGGTAGGTAGGTATGGTGGCTGTTTTGAGGAAGGATATAAGGAGGTTTATGATGACAGAGTGTATCATGCCAAGGGTTTGGATGTACCGGCGAAGGTGGACGCCAACTCTCGGAGTGAGAAGAAAGCAATGCACGGCACAGGAGAGGGTAGAAAAATATGGGAAGGTGGAAGTGTCAACTTTCGAATACTCACATTAGTCTGAAGAACTCATGCACTTATTATCGGTAACTCTCAATCTAATAAGGAGGTTCACAAAGAGACAAGTACCCCGAGGAGGAGTGTATGGGTGTTTGGTTATCCTTGCGCATCCTCGACTCATGGTATGTGGGTGTACTCTAATATTCGACCCCTCAGAAGAGTAGTGATCCATCTAGTAGCTAAAGTTCTCAACTAATTTTGTAAGTTTTGAAAATAAACACGGATTTCCCAAAATACGACATCTATCACTAATAGGCTAAAGCTCTTGACACCAAAATTCCAAACATTACTCAAAACAATACCTCAAAACTATTGCAAGTTACTACTACAACTGAATAGCAACCTCAATTACCTACTCCAAGTCAAGACACAAAACTCAGTGCAACAGGCAAACTCTCTAAACACGATAAACATGAAAACTCAAGAGAGTTCCAGCAAAAAAATAAACAAAAGCTCTTTGAAAAGATAAGCATCAAAATTAAGAGCTAAACATGGCAGTAGCTATGAAAAAGATAAAGAACACACACAACAAAGATAAGCATGAAAAGTCCTATGTTGTGTTCTAGATTTTGGAAGTGGAGCGTGTTTCTCTCCAAGAAAAAGAAAGCTGGGTTCTAACTTGTTATGAACAACAAGCAAAGCTAAAGAAAACTAAAAAGGAAACCTAAGAGCGAGACGCTCCAAGCATAGCACATAACGCGTGAAGTGATAAAAATATAGTGAAACGAGAGACGAACTGATAATTGTTGATGGAGAAGGGGATGCACGGGGGCATCCCCAAGCTTAGACGCTTGAGTCTCCTTGAATATTTCTTGGGGATGCATTGGGGCATCCCCAAGCTTGAGCGCTTGACACTCCTGAATCTTCTTTCATCATCTTCCCTCGCACACTTGAAATCTCCCTTCATACATAACTCATCATAATCTGATTAGCGAGGTTAGTACCCATAATAAAATAATTTTTCTCTACTAGAAATAAATATATTCTTGAAGAGCTACTGTTTCTCAAGACTACAAAAAAGTTTTTGCAAAGAAAAAGCAAGCTTAAGGTTTGCAAAACGAAGAAAAGGCAAAACAGGACAGAATCTGTGAAAAACAGACCAGCAAGTAGTAAAGAATATTTTAGGGATACTTTTGCAACTCAAATCAAAAACTCAGCTCATACGAAAGTTCTGTAATTGTATATAGCACACTGTGTAAAAATTTCAGCTCAAAAAGATGAACTGGGATTTTTCTATGATTTTTCTAATCACGAGGACATAATCTGCTTTCTGGACAACATGTCACAACTTTCACTTCCCTTGTCATATGAGGCTATAAATGGCACAAAGCTTGAAAAGTAAAGATACAATGATGTTGCTACATTAGTAAAAATCATCAAGACCACTAAAAACAGAAGAAAAACAAAAAGGAAATCCTAAATTCATTGCGGGCTGCCTCCCGAAAGCGCTTCTTTAAAGCCATTAGCTAGGATTACTGCAAATAGATCAAGTTGTATCAATTGAACCATCATCAAGATGATCAAAAACCTCTTTAATAGTACAACCACTCTTAAGAGGTCTTTCAAATAAAGGCCTAATAAAGATACTTCTAGGAATAAAAGCAAAGGGTGAAAAATCAATTGGATTCTCATTTATTCTGTTAAAGAGAGGTATCTCTTCCAAAGTCTTCACAGTTTCAACCCCTTTGGCAATAGATAGATTATTTTTGAAACGAGGAGCCTTTGGAACGTAAACGAACCTAGGTTCCTTCTTTGCCGGAGTTTCCACCTTTTTGGTTTTGATTGAGGAGAAAGTAGTTCCTAGAGTGTCAATGATTTCTTCAATCTTATCAATCCTAGAGGAATCCAAGTCATGGGATTTGATGGTCTCCAAGGTTTTGAAATTTTTATGCATGGAGCTATCAAGTCTATTCAAATTCCCTTGAACCTTACGATCCAACTCACTTATCTTGTTAATGCTTGGCATCTCTAGCTCTATCTTTTCAAGTTTTTTCATAGTGTGAGCTAGGGTAATGTCCTCTTGAATGCTAGCAACAGGGAGATTTCCAACAAGATTTTCCATAACACTAAGAGCTTCCCAAACTGGGACTTCTAGGAAATTCCCATTGATAGCAGTATCTAGAATAAACCTATTCCCAGAAGTAATTCCAACATAAAAGTTTCTAAGTACGATAGTAGTGGATTGCTTCTTGGTGGCTCTTTTTTGAGAATCATTAATTCTATACCAGGCATCTTTCAGACTTTCACCACCTCTTTGTTTAAAGGTGAGCACTTCTGCTTCACCAAAGTCAAAAGGACAAGACATAATGAAAACTACTAGCAAGGTACCTATTTTTTTGATTTTTGATAAAGGACACTAAAGCAAAAACTGAAAGGTAAACTAACAAGACTATTAAGAAAAGGTAAAAGATAGTGTGCAACTCCCCTATCTTGAAGAGTGGAGTCCCCGGCAACGGCGCCAGAAATTGCTTTTGATGGTGCGATTTAACGCCCCCTCGTTGGTTACCCAAAGTGGAAGGTTGAGATGTAGACAGCGGCAATTTCCCTTAGCGAAGATGCTAAGGTTGAGTATCAAACCAATAGGACTCCAACAACGATAAGTAGGTGGTTCGACAAGTGATGCGCCGTTTGAAGATAATCACTTGCTTCTCCTGGACCTGCACACACAGCAAATAACTTTGCTTCCCAACGAGTACAGAGAGGTTGTCAATCCCTCCGGCCTTGTTGTTTACAAAGGATAAAACGCACGGGATAATAATGATAGTGATAGCAACGGAAAAGTAAATAAAGCAGGATAGTGGGTGTAAACAATATTGGAAATATAGACCGGGGTCCTATGATGTTCACTAGTGATGTATCTCTCCCAAAATACGATAAAATAGCAATGCGAGGTAAACAAATTACAGCTGGGCAATTGACAGGATTATGTGCGCAAACCAATGCTAATTATGCTATGAAGAAAGGAAGATGCTCAAAAGAATGGGCGGTACGCCAAGACAAGTAGACCGAAATCTATCTGCATCTACCTACTAATCATCCACCTTGAGATATCTATCCAGAACATCTCGCTGGTATTAAGTTGAGAATCCCACCCAAAGTGTAAACTCAAAGCAACGGACAACTGCATTAAAGAACTTTGCGTAAAGTAAACAATCCTTGCACCCGCAAGTACAAGCACTGTTGTTTTCCCCCTTGTGGCAACAACACATCCCCTAGACTCATGTTTCTGTCACTCAAGCTAGTCATCGGGGGGCATGAACCCACAATCATGCATAACACTCATCGGGGATATGCTCTCTTGGAGTCACTACCTACTACTTGGCCAAAGCAATAAACAACAACGGAGAACATGCAAGAATTACACTAGAACATAAATATAAAAGAGGAGAATCAAATATATTACTCAAACACAATCTGAACATAATCTCATAATCCATCGGATCCCAGAAAACTCAGCATAACAACATCAGTAATATTACATATGTGCCTCGATCATGTAGGACAGCTCACGAGGTCTAATCCATGAAGAACAAAGAGGGGAGGAGAACATCACATAGCTATTGATCATAGACCCATGGTCCAAGGTGGACTACTCACGGTTCATCCGGGAAGCATCCATGATGGTGGAGAAGCTGCCGGAGGTGGTTCCTCCCTTCGGCAGGGTGCCGGGAAGAGGTCTTCTGGTGCTCCCGATCTTGGAAGCGCGGCGGCGGCGGAACAGAGGAGAGATCGCGAAAAAGGGTTCCCGTCACGGGGGTTTCACATCACGAGGATTATATGGGCGAAGGGGGGCAGCCAGGGGGGGCACCAGGGATCCAGGCGGCCCCCTGGCGCGGCCCCACCCTAGGGCGCGCCGGGAGGGCGCTTGGGGCCCTGGTGGGTCCCCTCTGGCCCCCCTCGGTGATTCCTGAAGCTTCTTCTACGCTGATTTTTTATTGGATTTTTCCCGAATTTTTGGAGCAATTTTAATATGGGGGAAACCTGAAATAGAAAATCAACAGAAAACAGGAACTGGCACTGGGGTGCACTGAGTTAATAGGTTAGTACAAATATGATCAAAAGTGTATGGAAGTTCATCAATATCATAGCAATATCACACAAAAGAGGCATGGAGCAAGCAGAAATTATAGATACGTTTTAGACGTATCAGTAATCATGGGTTATTGAGCCTTCCTTCTATACAAAAAACTATCAATTGTTTATTTGAACAACATAACTTGTTTGGGGATGGAAGGTGCCAGAATTCCTAAGAATGGAGTGAAGCAAAGATAAGGTTGCTGGTTCGGACTATCATGTCCATACAATTTACATGACACATTGACACTTGTAACATTAGACTTTTTGGTAAGCTTAGATGTCTATAATGATATTTTTAGGATTGAAGCAATGCATCTAGCTGTAAGACCGAAATATGCAAAAAATGACTTAATCATAGCAAGACATAGATATGGAGACAGACTATCTAATTAACTATGCCATCATTAGAAAGGATGATTCCTTGCGACGGTGTGTGTTGATGGGGGGTTTGCGATAGGAAACTTTGCGACTCCTTTGAATCCCTGATTTTCCATTCATTTCAATAATTATTTTTTTCTAAGATTTGCAAAGCAGTCATACGGTGATGATCCATAGAAATTCTACCGATCCAACTCGGAAGAGATTAGCAGTTGTACGTATGCATGCTTCAATCTCGAAGTTCGCTAGATGTAGCGGGCTCTAATTAATTCAATGAATGAGCAACACCTAACCATTTTCTCTTTATCTCTCTCAGCGAGGTGATATACTATATTATACGTTTGTGTCTGCCATACTAGTGATATGAACTCACCAACATATACGAGTCAACCAAGAACGCATTGCCTATTAAATTCCAAAACCCAATATACAAGTCAATCAACAAACAAAGTGAACAATATGTGATTTTGTACAATCGCCTAGCCCTTGTATGTTGCACATGTGTGGTATACTTGCTCGCACCGAGGAGTGCAACAAACCGGTCCAACAAAATCTACACCTTCGCACACAATGGCTCCCGAACAAAGAAGTGGTGATCATTACCAAGGGAGTCTAGTAGACTGACAATGTCCTCCGCTAGTCCGATGTGCACTAGTTCAAAGCACAAATCTAACTATGGTTTTTTACTTGATACATATATGATATAAAATTATTTGTGAGATATATACAAAGATATTACATACCCAATCCATATACTCCACGTACTGGTGGTCAATTTACTCCACCACATATTTCATCCTAGTTGGCAAGATTTATATTCGAAGGAAGTAAGGATACAGTATAAACCTTTCAAATGGACTAGATGGTATAAAATTTCTTTAAGACAAAAGTATAAAAGGTCCAACTCATTTGTATCTATCACATACTACACCACTACCAATCTTTAATAACGCATCCAGTTCATCAAAATCTCAGTTCTATATCACTAACATTAAACTGGACCAATTCCACCTGGGGTTGATCTTGTGATGTCGGAACAACCGCATCCCTATGAGTCTATGATTGTATATACTCTCACTTCTATGTCCCATTTGCATTTGGAAACCTTTTTTGTTATCAATTTCACACTCTCACGTCTCGTTTGTCCTCCTTGTCTGTTACCAGTTCCACACTTCTTCCTTGTATGGAAAATGGCATGACAAATGAGTATGAGATTAATCTACATGGAGAACATCAGAACACCTTATCTGTGTAATTCTTTCACTGAGTTCTCTCTAGGCCAGTAAAATAGAGGAACTGCGATATACTTTAACCTTCATCGTCTTGCAAACTGGACCAACCTTGCTTACATAGAGAGAGAAACCTTTCTAGGGGTGGGTGAGGAAATGATTGTCCATTTACCTTTTTTCCATGGGTAGTGTTTTGCTCACAGTCTCCAAGAGTAATGTATGTGTTCTACGCAACTGAATTTTGGGATCTTTCGGCAATAAATGTCATGCAGATTGTTCACTAGTAGTGTTAATAGTGGATATTCTAAAATTATTTGTAAATTCATTATCATAATTCATCAGTGCATTCTCTTGTGTTTAATGAAACTGGTTGTTGGGGGTGTGCTTCTTACAATGTATGTAGCTCCTATTTTATAAAAATAAATAAAAAGGTTGCCTGTAGTACATATCCATCTTAGTTGTCTTTGGCTATATATACACTGGCTTTGCTTTCTTTCCTTCTTATTTGCTAGGATTGACAAATATTCATAGGGTAGTACTCAAATCTCCAGACCAACAAATTGTCTCTTCCTTGTTGATCTTAGGCTTGCCATGAGTAAGAATGATCAATTATGTGATTTCAAACAAGAAACTTGCATGGGAATGGAAGGTACCAGGATTGAGGAGAACAAGTTGAAACAACCTGCTGGTTGAGAGACTTGGATATGATGTGGCCAAAATTTAATAAGAGCAAAATAATCATGCATGATCGTGATACTATTAACTTGATCATTGGTTTGGGCCACACTCGTTCGCATCCCGCTTCATTAATCTCTTCGCCATCTACACCCTCTACCATATCTCCGCGGAAGTATGTAACGTTACAATTTGCAACATCTAACACAGTGAAGAACGTGCAATTTATAACATCAAATACCATGTATGTTTGTGACACCCAAAATGTTGGCCTGTTGGGTTCTTCACAGAGGTATATATTCATAGTTTCAGGGATGAGAAAAATGCTCCTAACTAGTGCATGTACATAGTAAACTATAAATTACCATTGTATTAAGAGTGTATGCACTTTGGGTATAAAATCTACTTAGTCATTCATGTCTTGATTGTATCTCAGATTCTTCACTTATGGTTCAGTAGAGTTCATTCCTTTAAATATTATGGTAAACATCATCTTCTAAACCATACCGTGTCGCTAATTTATAACCTTTGAATTATTTTGTGTTTCCAATATAGTTTTATCTTGCCAATTTTCTTCTCAACTTGCATATGATACATTGATAGAGGCTACTAAAGAGGAAGTTAACTCCGTAAGTAACATCATTTCCCATACCATGAAGTAAAATTTTGCGCCTTATGATCCCTACACATATGCTCTCTGGTTTATGTTTATGTTGGTAAATTTGATTCAACGACTCATTTTCTCCATCCTTTTTCCTAATGAAATATAAGCTTCTGGATTCCATCGCATTCAGAATGAGTTATATGTAACTACAATGTATATGTTCCATTGCAACGGAATTGGGATCTTCCACCATGGAGATTATTTACTTATAGGGGGTTTAATGGTTGTTTAAGAAAAATCTATAGATCAATGATCATAATATTTCATAGTGCATCCCAGTGTTCGGTTATGTTGGTTGTTGGGTGGATGCTCAGGGTTCCGTAGCATCGATCTCTTTCAAAAATAAATAAAGGGTTGCTCATAGTACAAGTAAAGCTGTAGTATCTTAAATGTCTTTGGGTATATATACATTGGGCTTGCTTTCTCCAATACTTACTTGCTAGGCTTTGCCAATATCTACATGCTAAATTCGCTAGGTTCCTCTTACTTGTTAATCCTAGGCTTTCTATGAGTGGAAAATGTCAGCCTCTTAATTTCAAACCAGATAGTACTTGTTTGGGGATGGAAGGTGCCAGGATTCAAGAGAAGAGAGACAAGACAACACAAAGTAGCCTATGTTATCCATCATGTGCATACAACTTACATGATGCTAGCTTTACCCAAATATGTCGTAATCTTAGATGGAGATAATGAATAGTTTTAGTAATGAAGCAATGCACCTAGTTGTGTACAAGGAAGAAATTCGAATAGGAAAGGCTGAGAAGAGTGATGCATATATATGGGCCAATGTGTGTTCGGTGTCAATTAATCCTCACGACTAGTGGGATCTTTGATCTTGGCGACATATTTGTAGACCCCTTTTAATTACTATCGCCTAAGTGTCTTGGTGCTCTGTGCAATCCATGAATAGCTTTCCTAAGAACTACAAAAAAAGTATAAAATGATCCATTATAATCGAAGAAATTTGCCATCGACAATGCTATTTTTCGTTTTTCTAATTCTTAATTGATTTATGGTCATGCGTTTCTTTCAAGCATCGATTATAAAAATGCCTTCCAAAATTTGATCCGTTCTTACCGTCGGTGCAAAATCATCATCCTTGTCACTCTCGTCAGATTGAGTCCTCTTGCCAGCCGTTGTGCAGTAACCTGTCATGGTTAGTGTTTTTAGTGGCTATTTAAGAAATATTTGTAAATCATAATAATTCATGATGCATTCTGTATTCAATAATGCTGGTTGTTGAGTGCATGCTTTGGTTTTCGTAACATCTCTTTCAATAATAAATTACAACTCTAGTATTTTAGATGTCTTTCGCTATATACACATTGGCTTTGCTTTTTCCCGTTCTTACTTGCTAGGCTTGCCAATATCCACATGCTAAAGTCGTTAGGTTCCTCTTACCTATTTATCATAGGCTTTCTATGATGACAGTATCATAAAACTTGTTTGGGGATGAAAGGTGCCAGGATTCAGGAGAATAGAGTCAAGATAACACAAAGTGGACTAGTTTGCTCATCTTGTGCATACAACTTACATGCTCCAACTTACATGTAAGAAGAATGAGGCATATATATGGGCTAATGGGTGTTGGCTGTCAACTAATCCTCACGAATGTAGTGTGCTTCATCTTGACAATAAGTTTCGAGACAATTTTTACTGTCATCTAAGTATTGTGATGCTCTGCGCAGTCTATGAATAGATTTTCTAAGTGCGAGACTGTGAGAATGCTCCATTATAATCCAAGCAATTTCGAATAGACATTTTGATCCCAACCTAGAAAGGATTATGAATATGTGTGGTCTTCAACCTGTATTGCTCCCTAGAAAAAAGGGTGCTTTGATTGCTCTCCGATCAAACCAATCAAGAAGCAATACCCGATCCATCTCTCTTTCAGCCAAGTGATAAATTGTGTCATACGAGTGCAGCGGAGTGCGTCTACCACACACATGATCTGAGCTCATCCAAATACATGAGTCAAGCATGCCCGCTTGCTCCGTTTGAAGTTTCCTAGAACATGTCCCCTATTAAATTCTAGAGCCCGATATGACCTAACAAATGTGCACCACTTTTCCACACATCAGCAATGTAGCATGATCATACTCCGTATGATAAAACTTCGCTTAGAATAGCCCCTCGCAATCACAAGGATGCTAGATAAAAAAAAACCATTCTAGATACCAGAAATTCACATCTAATCCTAGATTTGTCTGCACCGGATGAACAATAAATTCAAGAAAATACAAAAAATAATTAAAAAATCCAAATATTTTTTGGGACAGAAGATGGTCTAGAACCTGCAGGATGAAATGACATTCAGATAGTGTTCCTTTTCAAAGTTTTTCTGAGATCCAAAATTTCTTTTTCTTTTTTGAGAAATCCTCGAATGTCATTTCACCCTTAGCTTTTACACGCACCTACCAGATCCAAACTTCTTTAATACCAAAAAAAAATACGGATAGTTCGAAATAGTTGTATTTGAATTTGCTGTTTACAGTTTACACCCAAGTGAACCGAATCCCCGCACTTTTTCAAATACATAGTACAACCTCATAGTAATCTAAAACGTTATCTTACATTCTTAAGAAGTTGCTCTCTACTACTACCAATTCTTTCAACATGCACATACTCTACCTCATCATACATGCCACATCACCCTTCACTAGCATATTTTTTTCAACATGCAAGTATGTCACCTTATCATTCAACATGCATGAGAAAGACCCACTTTAATATGTCACTATGCATAATAAAAACTCACATGTAACGTGCATGCATGAGAATTTTTATTTTATTAAAATATTTATAATCCATATATTATTTTAAAAATTATTGTTTCAAATATACATGCTTCATTTAACCAAACATTTTCACTGAAATATTTTTCAAAAAAGTTCTGTAACAAGCGTGCGTGGCATCATCTAGTTATAAAAGTTTACAGAGAGAGTACATCTCAGTCTATTTGCTCCCACCCCAGGAATGCGACCAGCCGGTCCATCAGAACTAGCGCCTTCACGCTCATGGGCTCCCGGAGGAAGAACTCGTGGTCCTCGCCGACAGAATCCAGCAGATCGACACCATCCTCCGGCCAACCGCTCCGCAGCAACCCGTCGTGGTACGCCTTGCCTCGGAACCGCAGCTCGTCCTCCGCGAGGCATACGAGTACACGGTCGCAGCCAAGCCGCCGCAGAGTCGGGGCACCGTCGGCCACCGGGTTGACCCGCGGGTCGTCCAGCCCGGTGGTGCCGCCGCCGCCGCACGCGAACACCCACAGCTCCTCGAGCTTGGCCCTCAGCCACTGATCCTTCGGCTCGCCGTCGTCCTTCTTGCCCGAAAGGAAGAGAGGGTGCACCAGCACGAGACCCCTGACTCGGGCGCCGCGGGGCAGCTCCTCGGATGATCCGGCGCGGAGGACTACGTTGTGGGCGATGTTGCCGCCGGCGCTGTATCCAAGCACGAACACCCGCTCGCGGTCGCCGCGGTCCCGGAGCCACGGGTCGGCGCCCTCCGCGGCCCACCGGAGAGCGGACCACGCGTCGTCGTAGCACGCCGGGACGGGGTGCTCCGGCGCCAGCCGGTACTCGACGGACACGCCGATGACGCTCGCCCTGGCGCACACGCGGTTGAGGAAGGCGTGCTCGGGCGCGTCCGCTGCCGAGCCGATGACGAGGCCACCGCCGTGGAGGTACACCACGATGGGCAGCTTGTCGGCGGGGCACGCGGGGAGGTAGAGGCGAGCCCACAGGCCGGTGGCCGGCTCGACGGTGACGTCCTTGGAGGCGACTATCGTGGCGGCGTCGACGGAGGGCGGGACGTGGTTCACGGGGAGCAGGCGCTCGACTCGGCCGCTCTTGTACTGCCGGATCACCGGCACGAACTCGAACGCGACCTCGGACTCTGGATCCATTCGACGGATAAAACGATAGGCTGGATGCGGCGGGAGAACGGTGAGAGGAGATCGAAGGAAAGTGGTGCTAGTCAGCGGCGGCGCGGCAAGGCCAGACCGCCAGAGTCGCCGGCGAGTTGGACTTGGAGGTCTGGAGAGAGTACAAAGGGGATCTGGAAGAGATCCATTTCTGATGATATTACCAAGTTTTTTTTTTGAGGGGATTTACCAAGTTTTTCTTTTCGTGTAGTAGTACTACGCAAAGCTGGCCACGTGGACAGGCCCGGCACGGCACGGCCGTGTGCCGTGAAACGGGCCAGCCATGGCATGGTTCATATCGGTACGTTATTTTTACGGGTCGCGCCGTGCCGGCACGTGGATCGAGCTTTCAAGTTCAGGCACGGTACGCTGTTACTTAGATCAATATGTCTGAAACGTAAGTTCGGTGGTATACGATGGTCCTTCACATGTGATCTATAAAATTTTATTAATCTATTACAAATAAACTAATGGTATATGCAATAAATTAATGAAGTGACATATGTGGCTAAATGATTAAATGACATATATACAAAATATTGATCGGGACGGAGCAAAAAAGGTATTGTGTCCTACTCTGACATTCCACCGAACATGATGTGCATAGATCGGGCACCGATGATGCCAGTTCTTGGCCGCTCCAGTTGGAGTTGAGGTGATTAGCACAAGTTGTCCTTCGTCGCTTACCATGCCAGATAAAACTTTCGAATTGACCATCCATCCACCGGATCGATGTCGGGCGCGGGCGAGGCAGACGAAGCATTCCTTACCGGTGGTTGGATGGATGCGCTTCGGCTGGCTTATGAAGTTGGACCAGACGCATCCTTGTCGAGGTCCACAACATCGGTGACCGACACATTTTTCTCTTGTGTTGTCTCCTTCTTCGGTCCCTTTGGGCTACATTCTCTGGCTTGCGAGTCGAACCCATGAATGGAATCCCCGCATACGACTCCAAGGCATCGTTCATCGCAGAGGTGGGACACTGGGTACCTGGGGACAACATCTATGGCGGGGGATGTGGGTCGGCGGCGCCGATGGGGGAGGAAGGGTAGAGGACGGACACGACTCGAACATGAGAAATGATGGAAGGAGGGCGATCAATTTGGTCCTTTTGATGCAATTTGAGGTGGATCCGAACTATCTGATCCGATGTGATGAATGTGCCCTGTCACGCCCATATCCACCTCCGATTTAGGCTGGATATGAGGAGTGATGGTTACTTTGGGCGTATAAGGCCGGTATAAAAATTCCACCCGGACATATAGGGCCAATATAAAAAGCCCGGCTCTAATAGAACCCTCCCCTTACCCTCTCTAGGAGTGCCAAACTCAACATGTGCAAAAAGAAATGAATCTTTTCCCCCACAAAATATAAAAAGAAAGTCTTTTACAACAATGACTAAGTCATAAGTTGATCCATTACTTATGCAAGTGCCTCGGTTCCCTCTCTCCCCCACCCTCACAAAGAAATAAGTATAAGAAAAGAGTCGTTGGTGGTCTAAGTGTAGAATTTTGGTATGTTTTGAAAACTTTGTTAGAATTACTCTAAAGAACAGGTGGAGAAGCACATCGCGGATCAAAAGATAATTTTGGTACCTTTCTTATTTTTACGGTTCCATGCAATGTTGGGGATATCACTTATCGGGAGCTTATCGATCGACCCAAGATAATGGGTAAATTGAGCGATTTATCGGCATATCAGGCGATTTATTGGTATATCGAGCGATTTATCTTATCATTCAGACACCGAGAAGGGATAAATCGATAGATTTATCGGAATATCAGAATATATCTTGAACAGTGGTTCCATGTGTGCTCTATTGCCGACGTCCTCTATGTTTTGTTAGCTAGAGGGAGGACTTCATTAAGTACTAGAAGCATACATTGTTTCTTGTGACTTGTGATACTGAATGCGTATTGCTTATATTGAAAAGCATGTAAATCATCTTAATACAAATCAGAAGTACATGAAAAACTTGAACTATTGTCTTACAAATTCTAGTACTAAAAGCATGTAAAGTCATGTAAAATTCTTTGTAAGTTTTCTAGGACTACTACAATGACCAAATCTATGGATTTATATAAATTCTCAAATAATCTTCGGTCAATTTGTACGGGAAATCACCTAGCATATTGTTTGTTGTAATTTTGCAAACCTGCTAAACAACAAAAGCATTAGTAACACATTAAGTCAATTCGAAGGCTAGATGGGATCGAAAATGTCAATAATATCAAGTTCAGGCATTTGGAAGTAGCCGTGTGATCTAATACAACACGGTATTTCTTACATATGCAATGGAGCCAACATAGATTATATTGCTCCCCAAAAAATAAGTATTGTTACAAGTAAGGGATTATAATATGATTTTTTTTATAGAGAACATATATTCGAAGATATATGAGAAGAAATATATGACTAAAGTCATTGTTAGGAATTAAGTAGACACGTATTAATTATGCAGAAATCTACACTTTGTAACAACCAACGGTTAGGATATGTCTAAAAATGTGTCCCTCCTTTTTTTGATAAATGGTGAGTTTTATTTATTTAAATGAAGCTTCAAGGGGATACAAACAGAATGAACGCACACCCGGCGTCTGCATAGTTGGGACACACACATCCAATAATCTTGTCCCTCCTAATGAGTGAGAAAGTAAGTACAATGGATGATTCTTTGCAATCAAATTTGGGATCTTCCATCGCGAAGAATATTCACTCTGTATTGTTCCTAGAGGATATTTAAGATAAATCCATGATCATACTTTATAGTTTATTCTATAGTGTTTGATCATACTGATTATTGGATGTGTGCTCAGAGTTTTCGTAGCACCTCTTTTAAAAAAAAGAGGTTCCCAGTAGTACAAGTACAAATCTAGCATCTTAGTTGTCTACATGTACACTTGTTATTTAAACTTCCTTGGATTTCCAACATCCACATGCTCATGTCAAACTAGGTTACCTTCACTTCCTAATCTGGGATTTCTATGCATGAGTGAGAACTATCAACTTATTTATTTTGAATGAAATAAAACTAGTTTGAGGATGGAAGGTATCATGGTTCACAAGAACAAAGCTAAAAGAACAGAAAGTATCCCATGAAAACCATTCTCCCAATGAAAACTTTGAAATCACAAGGGGATGGGTCAACCATTCACTCATTCCATGTGTTCCACAAAAAATCCCAAAGACTTTCTATAATACAATAACCAACGTTGCGAGTACTTATATGTAAGATGAATTTATGTGTAGCATCTACAAAAGACTTTGATGATCTCCCAGACTATTTCTATATGTATTCCATTTCATTAGACACTTTATCATCATGACTTAACACTTATATGGATGTGAGATGCAAGAACTTGTATGCATGATAAATTATTGGTTTTTACGATGAAGCTATCAAGAAGTAGGAGGAAAATTGTGCCAAGCCTTTGCTACCTAGTAACCATAGGCACACTGAAAGATTGTCCATAACTTTTGAAGTACCATCATACCATGTTGACCATCGATTTTTTTTTCTTGCAACATAGAGTAATGAGAATATAAAGGCAATAAGTTTAGTATCTCTACTTGGCAAAGTGGCTCCTAAAGTACAAGACATTGTTAAACTTCATAATCATGCATTAATACATAGTCCATTGTATCTCGTCTTCAAAATATAAATATACGAGTGCAGATTATCTATCTTGAAAATATAATTTACTTTAGATGTCACTTCAAGTTTCCGCCAACATCTTCAACACCAGCTAACATAAACTCTAAATTACCACAATTATAATATACATTATGGGTATTAAAGTGTATCAGGCCATTCCTGTCTTGACTATATGAACATCGATTCTTGTCCTATGGTTGAGTAGAGTTCATTTTTTCACTTAATATTATGATTAACATCCTCCTCTATAACCTTTGGTGTGACTACTTTGTTACTTTTGAAGGTAGTTTTGTGTTTCGAACACAATTTTCTTCCCAACATGCAAATGATTTTTTTTATGGAGGTTGTTAAACTGGAAGCTTCCTCCATAAATAACATCATTGTTGGGGATATGAAGTAAAATTCTGCACCTTATGATCCCTGCCACCCT
The DNA here is from genome assembly GCA_950022295.1 of Bromus sterilis. NCBI lineage: Eukaryota > Viridiplantae > Streptophyta > Magnoliopsida > Poales > Poaceae > Bromus > Bromus sterilis. Next base: position 443,676,721 of record OX465595.1, on the reverse strand, counting down.
GCTCTTTGGTTTATGTTTTTGTTAGTAAATTTGCAATAATAGCTCATTTGCTCCGTGCTTTCTCCCACAAAAATACAAGTTTTTGGATTCCAGCACATTCTGAAACAAGTGATATTTAAATACAATGTATGTGTTCCGTTGCAATGGAATTTGCGATATTCCATTATGAAGATCATTCACTTATAGTGTTTTAGTGTATATTTAAGAAATATATGTAAATCCACGATCATACTTTGCAATGCATTCTCTTCCCTTTTATCACACTGGTTGTTGGATGCATGATCCAAACTTTTGTAGCGCCTCTTACAGAAATAAATAAAAGGTTGCCCATAGTACAAGTACAAATCTAACATCTTATTTATCTTTGGCTATATATATATACTTGTTGTGCTTTTTCCATTCCTACTTGCTAGTCTTGCCAATATCAACATGATAAAGTGAATCTAGGTTACTCTTCCTTATTAATCTAGGATTTCTATGAGTGATAATTTTCATCTTTTTTATTTGAAACGAGATAACGTGTGTTTGGGGATGGAAGGTAACAGGATTCGCAAGAATAGAGCTAAATGAAGAGAAAGTATCGCATGAAAACATGTCTCCCATGAAAACCTAGGCGTAGACCATTGGATATGTATTCTGAGGGCGGGTTCGATCAAGCACTCACTCATTCCATGTGTTTCACAAAAGATCCCAAAGACTTCCTATACATTCATAACTAGCCTTGTGGGTACTTGCATGTATTAATGTGGCCTCATCATGCAACTCGCGTTCAAGATCTGATGACCTATGGTTGGATTTCCATGTTTCAATTGAATGCCTAGTTTCTTGGGGATCATGGAGTGTGTCACGGGAGCTTTGAGCCTAATAATAAGTCTTGAGGCCCCTTTTACTATTGTTGAAGTACCTTAGCTCTGTCTACATTCCAAGGATGGCCTTTTCAAGAAGTGTAAGGCAGTCAACATGCTTGGTGGTGATTAAAGCAACTACGGAAATGTCTTTTTGATAACCCAACCTAGAACAACATGTTTGGTTGCTCGCATTCATCCCACAAAACAGATAAGGATGCAAATTGAGTTTATTTGGTTTCATGTCCTGCGTGAATAAATTGATGTGTACATTTGTAACAACCCAGTTTTCACAAAAATTAAAAAAATTGTTTTCGGTGTGAATTGTTTGATTGTCTGATTTGTTTGCAGTGTTTGCATCCCCGATTTATCGATCGACGATTATTTTCCCCCCTCTCATCTCGTATCGGACGTGGACGACCCCTTCCCACACGGCACACGACCTGTGCGACACCGGGATTCACCCGAGCACCGTCGCAACCGGCACAAGTCCAGCCATCGCCACCGGAACGCAAACCCCGTTTATTTAATAAACGGATTATTTTATGGGGCGCCGAAAAATGTTGTCGGAATGTTACCTCAATGAGGTACGATCGACGGGCTCGACGCGCTGAGCGCGTGGTTCGAGATTTCGTCGGAATCGGAGTCCGTACGGAGTCTCGGCGGCCACGAACGCGATGTTTGAACGTGTTGTTTTTCATCCCTATCAATGTGGATTATGCAATTTATTTAATCGATGTGGTAAAAAGTGAACATGAACTAAGAAGTAGGGGAAATTGTGCATTCGATTACCTCTGTTGTATATAAATAGACGAGCGTGCGTTCTTGGTGGCCTCACCAACCATCACGATGTCCAATGAAATTAATGTAGAACAGATGACCCTCGTGTCCTCAACGTTCACATTTCCACGATCAAGGACTGGCTATCATTGAATAGGAGAGAAGATGCAGACATTAAGGCTAGGCAAGACACGGGCTATATATTGTCCCTACGTACTAACCGACCATACCCATAAAAATAATCAAAATGTGCAAATGTTTGTGCTCTCCAAACCACATACTTACATTTTGTTCCTGAGCTATACCATGAGCCGTTAATTCAAGAGTTGAGACTTGAGAGTCATTTGCGTGAATAGCAGTATCTAATGCAAAGTGGGAATGGAGGGCACCAGAATGCAGGTCAAGCCATCGAATGCTTTGCATCGGCCGCACGGTCCATATGGGGTTGCACGGCTCTGGCACAGGAGCGACAACAACATCTCGTGTCAGAGGTTACCCGTAGCATCAAGATGGTGGGTCTTAGCCCCGCTTTCTTAGTGTCGAAGAGAAGTTGTCAGGAAAGCTCGAACATGCTGACGATATGTTATAGACGAGTGAAATAGAGTACCAGTCCTTGTGTTTTCCATGGAAACTCACTCACGTTCTTGTAGTCGTGAATAGACGTTGCACATTGTATCTGACAATTGACTTTGATTAGTCTTGATTCAGCCGAGCCAAGCGAAAAACATTGATATTTGAAATATTCACTATTGGAAACCGCAATTTTGTCAAGTGCTCGAGACACTTGGTAAAACTCAAAAAAAGCTTGGCAACATTGTTCCGAGGATTGTTTTTGACAACGGATACATGGCGTACACCCTTGAGATAAACAAAACTTTTCTGAGATTCAAGTATCGGGATCTCGTCATCTAACATGTTACCGAGAATGAAAGGTGGGTCCTCAACGACATAAAAGGGAAAAGAACTTTACCGAGTGTTATATATCGGGTACTCGGCAAACCCGCTTCGCAGTCACTTGGGGGCGGCAAGGGATATGTACCACCTGCTTTAGCTATACCATGTGCTCGTCATAGCACCTACTGAGTTTTTTTCTTTTCAAGTGTTTATTTGCATGGTGTGTTCTTAGAAAATACATACCTATACTTTCTCGAATGCCCTGATTTTGCTGAGTGTTTTATTTCTGAAACTCGACAAGGATCATGTATTTTTTGATAAACAGGGACCCTGTCCCCGGTTTCATTTCATCGAAATCAAACCGAAACAACAGCCGTCAAAGGTTCAATGGTCTCATGCAAAGCAGAGTACCAAAAGCCCACTTGTTACAAGCCAAAAGGCTAAAACATCAACTACAATGTTTTCCGCGGGGGGGGGGGGGGGGGGGGGGGGGGTGCAGCGTACAAATGCTTCAGGGATCACTTGTACCGGCAGGGGCAGCGCCTGTGATCTTCAAAGTCTTTAGTGGAGGCCCAGCCTTGGCAGACCTGGGAGACCAGCTTGTCTCCAGAGGTGATACTGGACTCATCGTGTCCACTTTGGTAGTCCCCAGCTTCACAGGAGATTGGAAGCAGCACTTGGGGCCTAAGGATGCTTTTAGACTGTCCTTTAGCCACCCAGGATCGACAAAGGCTTCTTGATGAGGGCCTCCCACATATTGGGGAAATTCTCCACCATCTTCCTGCAGCTCTCTGTTGAAAGCACCACCCAGAACTTGATTGTTTTCAAGATCTCTCTCCACACCTGGATAATTGAGATCCAAACTACATTATTGAAAATCATAGAGTTCCTATGTTTCCATATACTCCACAAGACAGCAAAGGAAACTAGATTAATTGCTGCATTTTTATTCTCAGATAGCCAGTACTTGGCTACTGATACAAAGCAATCACCAATTACTTTATTGAAAAATTTACTAACTACTTCCCATATGTTCTTGGCTACAATGCATTCAAAGAACAAGTGGTGCACAGATTCCTCCTCACAACAATATACACAATCTAAGGGTTTCACAATGTGTCTTTTCTTTAGATTGTCTCTAGTCATGATCTTATTATTAGAGAGCAGCCACAAGAAAACATGAATCTTAGGGGGGGCTCTAATTTTTCACACAGCTGGTGGTCTTTGGGTTGAACTCCTCTGAAATTAATTACATGGTAGAGGGAACTAGTGGAGTAATGCCCTTTATTCTCTAGTTGCCAAATTAGAGCATCTGGATTATTAGTAAAGGACACAGACCTCATTATTTCCTCAAATTGGAACCACTGTTCCATAAGTTTATCAGAAAAAGTTCTCCTAAAAGTGATCTTAATATTCACATTGTCCCAGGCATCAGCAAGGGTAATGTTTTGCTGGTTACAAATAGTATAGATGGGCCAAAATTGAACAGACAGAGGTGAAGAACCAAACCAAGTGTCTTCCCACAGTCTGATCTTCTTCTCATCACCTACATTCCATCTATAGCCAAAATTGAACAGACAAGGATCATGTATGCCTAGTGTCCATGAAAAAACATTCGGCAAACAGCGATACACTCGGCGGGCAAGCAGTTTATGCACGGGTTTCGATTACAATGCGTGCTAGTCTGGATGACCGCAAGAAAAGATGGAACTGGTAGTGATACTGCTCGTGGCGGCCATTTCAAAAATTTGTACAGTACAGTAGTAGATTAGGGGCTCGTTTTGTGCGACACTAGCTAACAGCTAATCAAAAGCCGCACCATGCTCTCTTCTCACGTAGAGCTGTTTATCCATGCGCAGCCAGGTGCAATGTAAAAGTGTGCCGATAATGAACAAACTAACGAGATATCACGTTGTATCTTGGATTTTTCTTTCCGATGCCTTCCGTTCTCAAGGCTCTGCATCACTGAACGTGTTATTTTTCATATTCCTATCAATGCGAACTAGGCAACTTATTTAATCAATGTGGCAAAAAGTGAACATGAACTAAGAATTAAGGAAAACTATATATGCATTCGACTACCTCTGTTGTGTGTATATAAATAGACCAGCATGCGTGCTTGGTATCCTCACCAACTGTTTATGATGTTCAATGAAGTTAATGTAAAGCAGATGGCGCACGTGTCCTCAACGTTCATATTTCAACGATCAAGGACTGGCTATCACATGAATGGGAGAGAAGATGCAGACATTAAGGTTAGGCAAGGCACAGAGCTATATATTGTCCCTAGAAATCAACCATACCCATAAAAATAATCAAAATGCATAAATGTTTGTGCTCTTCAAACCGCACACTTTCTGTTGTTCCTGGGCTACACAATACCACGAGCCGTTAATTCATGAGTGAATAGTAGTAATATGTAAAGCAAAGTGGGAATGGAAGGCACCAGAATACAGATCGAGTCGTCGAATGCTTTGCATCGGCCGCACAATTCATATGGCGTTGCGCGGCTCTAGCACAGGAGCAACATCATCTTGTGTTAGAGATTGCCCACAGCATCAAGATGGTGGATCTTAGCCCCGCTTAGGGCTATCTTGGTAACATGGGGATTCAACCGGGGCAGAAAATCCCAGTCCAGTGTTTTTTTGTGGCAGCGAAGATGCCTTTCCTTCGCATAGCCGATTTCTTGTTGATCGCTGAAGTAAAGGAGACGTGGATTATTTCTCCGACCGATCCCTCGAGGCAGGGATGGATCTTCCAGGAAAACGGATCACGACGGGTTAAACTTCCACAAACTGACCAGTCTGGTGGGCTTCTAGGCCAAGAATTTGACGGGATCCCTAGGGGAAACTACCAAATGAGGCCTTAGTGTCAAAGAGAAGCTGTCAGGAAAGCTCAAACATGCTGACCATATATTACACGAGTTAAATAGAGTGCTAATCCTTGTATTTTCCGTGGAAACTCACACACGTTCTTTTAGGCGTGAAACATGTACATTGTATCTGACGATTGACTCTGATTAGTCCTGACTCAACCGAGCCAAGCAACAAACGTTGATATCTAGAATATTCACTATTGGAAACGACAATTTTGTCAAGTGATCAAGACACTTGGTAAAGCTTAGAAAAAGCTTGGCAACATTGTTGCCTAGGATTGTTTTCGACAAAGAATACATGGCGTACACCCTTGAGATAAACAGAATTCCTCCAGGATTCAAGTATCGGATCTCGTCAAACATGTTACCGAGAATTAAAGGTGGGTCATCGACAACATAAAGTGACTTTACAATCGTTTGCTGAGACCCAAATCTCGGCAACCACCTTCTATTTGCCGAGAGCCTGGCCCGGCCCAGCCGTCGGGCCTAGAATTCAAGCCCAAAACCGGCCCATCAGGTTCGGGCCTCGGGCGGGGCCTTCCCTAAATCATAGTTTTAGCAAGCCCGAGCCCGGCCCGACGTAGCCTTTAGGCTAAAAAATCAGGCCCGAGCCCGGTCCATGGACATGGTCAGGCCGGGCCGGGTGGGGCCGGGTTTTTTATGCCCAGGTCTAGTCACATAGGAGACACCCGCCAAACCTGCTCCACCATCACTTGCACCTAGCGGCAACGTATTTGTGGCCGAGTACCTCTTTGTCAGATGCTCGTCATAGCATACATTGATTGCAGAATGCTTTGTCGGGTGGCATGATTTTGTTGTGTGTTTTATTTTCGGAACTCGGCAAAAAACATGTGTGCCAAGTGCCCAAAATCATTCGACGAGTAGCAATACACTCAACGTACAAGCAGTTTCCAGCTGTGCGCGGGTTTTGATTACATGTGTGCAAGTCTCTCAATGGCGGGAATCAAAGATTGAATAGATAATAATGCTGCTTGTGGCCGCCATGAAAAAATAAACGAAAATACATATGTACTAGCACAAGTGATACTTCGATATCTCAACCATCCGTCAAGGAAAAGTTGTTTTGAGATTTGTCCAAAACCCAACCAGGCTATTCTGTTTTCTAGACTTTGTATATGAGTGAAATGATAAGAAGTGGTGGCAGTGCCAATGGGATATGATTAAAAATCAAACACGTCCATGTTTCATATATGCATGGGATACCACCACTAGGGAGGTGTTTGGTACGGAAATTTGTAACGGAATCCGATAACACTCTCGGACCTGGTTATATTCGTTTTTTTTGTTTGTTTTAGGCGTAATGGGATCCCGTGGAATTGGATAACATTCCTATTAAAATCTGTATACCCCTATATATTTCTGTTATTTGTTTCGATGCACAGATCTAAAATGAAAAGATATATGCACGGATCTCAATGATAAAATGTATGATGTAGATATATCATGTATCCGTTTGTGTTGATATAAAATCTACACACACACAAAAATCATGTACTCCAACACAATGGCTAGGGGCTCAACGGAATGGCTAGCAGCTAATCACGAGAAGCCACAATTCAGCCCCTTGGCACGTACAGCTCTTTGTCCATTGTGCAGTCAGACCCTACAAAAAAGTATGCCGATAATGAACATGTTTACAATGCTCCACCTCAAACCTTCGATTTATTTTCCTGACACCTTCCATTCTCAAGGCTCCGCATCAAGGAATGTGTTTTTTCATCCCTATCAGTGTGGACTACACAGCTTGTTCAACCGATGAGGCAAAAGATGAACATGAGCTGAGAACTTAGGGAGATGAGGCAAAAGGTGAACATGAGCTAAGAACTTAGGGAGTAGGGAACAACGTGCTCGACCACCACTGTATATAAATAATAGACGAACATGCACGCTTGGCGGCCTCAACAACCGTCACGTTGTCCATTGAAGTTAACGCAAGATAGATGCGTCTGTCCTAGACGTTCATAATTCCACCATCAAGCACTTTGGTTAGAGTATGGTTAATAGTATAGCCAGCTGCTGGCTATAAGGAGATGCCATGTTATTTATAGTTAATCTTATAGTCAACAAGTATAATAGGAAGGCTATAAGGAATACTACTTTAGCAATATATGACTCACATGTCTATCTCATAAAGTGCCTAGAAGCACGTGTTGCAGTTGGCTACTAATTAGTAGCCCGCTTCTCTTCTCTCTCCTTTTCTCTCTCTTCCAACTAAGCAACAATATATTATTTTATTCCTTATAGCCCGCCCAGTCAGCTCTATTGTACTTGCTCTTATGACTTCAATAGGAGAGCGGATGCAGACATTAAGGCTAGGCAAGACACACTGGTATTGTCCCCGGTATCCATAAAAGTAGCCAAAAGGGAAACATTTTTTATCATACGTCTTACAAAGCAAAATCGTCAGACCATTCGCACGCCATCGATTTATGTTTCATCCCACGGTGGAGAGACCAAACAATATCCCCTTCTAACCTCCATATTCCCCGCTCCATTAACTACCCCCAAATCAATCCCCAAAATCTCTTTCCCCTCTCCTACCTCTGACCACGTCCCTGCCGAGGTCGGCATCCACGCACCGCCCCTGTACTCTCTACCAGCGCCATCCAGGTTGGATCCATGCCTCGCTCCACTTCTCGATGCAGCCCCCAGATCACCACGCGTGGCGCCGTTCACCATGTTGCCGATGAACCTACATATCCGTCGTTCTCCGATGTACATCGTCTCTGTTTCTCTCTCTCCCATACCCCCAACCCAGGTAGCAATCTTGCCCAAATTATGCTTCTCATCCCTACCCTGCAGCGTCAGGGCATCTATATAGTGATTCATCAAGGATGCATACATGTAGCTGGGAGATTCAACAGTTGTGGGATCTGTGTGATTGTGTGAATTTGTTTCATTTCATGTATTTGCAGAATTTTACTACGTACTGCTTCCAGCTGGTAGCTTCCTATGCACTGCTACATCTACCATCCTTTGCCATGCTTACTTGGTGTACATATTATTTCTTAGCATATATACTTCCTAGGTGTTTTATGTATAGATATTTCTTCCATGCAATCAAACTTCAGTTTCTAGCAATGTTTTCTAGATGTGCAGATGTAAAGTTTTTTTTAGGGGTTTATGACAGTAGGGGAGCCCCCATTGCCTTCTATATTAAAAAGTTAAACTGCAGGTGTAAAGTTCATTGCTTATTAGCATCCATGCTTTCTATGTACAGATAGAATTCATGCTTCTTGATTTAATATATGTGTTTCCAGTGTGTGTAGTTTTGCATTTTATTTGTACAAAAACACGCTTCTTTATATTTTTGTTACTTCTATAATTTCCTTTTCATGCATCGCCACTTCAGGTTGTGTAATTAACCTTTTCATTCTAGCAATAATGTGTATATCTATACACACAACCATTAATCCATATATATTGAATTGCACTGCATATACCTGCTCCAGTACAATTATGAAGACACATTGACAATCCATTTGCTAGTGTATCTACTTGAATATGTGTATGCTTCCATCATACTTATTATTGCTTTGAAATGCTAAATTATGTGCATCAACAATACATATGTTTTTCACACTAGTTCACCGAACTTACCTTGTTTATATGCTTTCATCAAACATTGCATTGCTTCAGGTGGAATGATGTTTTACTTCAGGTGATTTGGACAGCGTTGGATGAACTATTTGAAGCACTGCTGCATTGACAAGTTATTTCTTGAAGCTGGCGGAAGCAAACCTATATGCAGCTCCAAGCGTGTCATCGAGGTGCTGAAATAATGTGTGCCATGAGGAGCTGCGCCAAAGGCCATCTTGAGGCATGGATCATCACATCCCATACAGAAGCAAGTAGTGAAACGAGTAGAAGCAATATTCAATTTGTAAGGAATGATTTGATGGAAATTGTTTATCATGGAAGCAAAGTTGTTTCTCCATGGAATTATGGAAGCAAAATATTTTATCCATGGAAAAAACTAAGCACATTTGTTTCTTGGAAACACATCCCTGATGTGTTTGAAGCATGTGTAGTCATGATAAAGATCATTTCGATGGTAATGTCTAATTTATTTTGAAGCAAATTTCTATATGACGGAAACGTGATTTTGTGTTTTTGAAGTAACATAAATCATCACTTAAGTACAAATTCAAATACTCAGTTGGGAGATGGAAGCTTAATAATTCACCATGGAAGCAAATTCGTTGGTAGACGAAAGCAAGTTTAATTCAACATAAAATGATGCTTCCATACATCAAGAAGAATGCTTCTGTGGTATTAAAATGATGTTACCGTCAGTAAGGAAAAACATATTACAAATTACGTAATAAATTGCAGGATTTACTTGTGAGAAATAACCATATTTTTTCAAAATTACATCCCTAAATAATGGGACTTTAAGCCATTCTAGGAAGCAATTTTAGGAAACATATGGCAGATTGTGGGGACATGGATTAGGAAGCCCCAAAATTCACGGTTGCAGTTACCAACAAATCAGGCATTAATTAAATACGAAATACTAGGCACCTAACTTAGTAGTACGATGGCGCACCTAGTAGATCGGACGACTAGCTTACTTCTAATCGTACGGCCATCTACTGGTCGGATAGACAGCAAATTCCTGTATCCATAAAAGTAGCCAAAATGCGGCAATGTTTGTCATTTCCAAACCGCATACCACGAGCCTTAATTCGGGAGTTCAAGGATCGTGTGGCACGACTAGTAGTATCAAAAGCAAAGTAGGAATGGAGGGCACCAGAATGCAAGTCGAGTCAGGAGCAACAAAAGAAGCCCGTCTCAAAGATTGCCTGGAGCGGTGAGCTAGTTATTGGTCTTGGGGCCGCTTGCTTAGTGTTAGGCCGGTCACAATGGGGAGTAACTTAGAGTAGTAACATGATCATGTTACTAGTCCATGTTACTACCTTCACAATGCAAAATAACTTCAAGATAGTAACATAGATAACATTACTTATTGTCTTATAAACTCATTCTATTTTGAAAAGAGTAATGTAATGGTAACTAGCTAAGTTACTATATCTTCCTCTTTTCTCATTAATTAGCTACCATATCATCTTTTTTACTTAGGTGGCATCTATGTTACTGTCGAAGTTACTCCCACTGACCAGCCTAGAAACCATCATGGAAGCTCGAACATGCTGATACCATAGATGTTACACGAGGTAAATAGAGTACTAGTCATTGCATTTTCCATGGAAAGTTACTCACTTTCTTGCAGTCGCAACGCAGACTTTGCATACTGTATTGAGCGACTGCCTCAATTTAGTCCTAAATCAGCTGAGGTTGGCGAACCGGGACCCGAGCGGTTGGAGATTATTTATTTTGGATTTACCATGATTTATATTAGAATTTAATAGTAACAACTAGAAATCAACTTATAGAGGCGTTCTTCAGTACACCCCCCCTCCTAAAATTTATAAAGGGCAGTATGGTCCTTTCATGAAACCAATACCCACCCCGTAGTCTTTTTTCTAGGACGTACGTAAACGTTTTTCACTCGAACGTTTCCCCCACCCCACGGTCTCCGCTTGTGCCCGTAGTAAGCGCCTCCTTTCCCCAACTTCCTCCTGGAGATAGAAAGCTTCCTTTAATGGAAACAAAATGCTTTGGCCTTCTTCCTCCTGGAGACAGAAAGCTTCAACCCTTTAATGGCGGCACCCACGACGGTCAAAGTAGGAGTGCTCCGTCTTCGCATGAATCAGGGCTGGGGGAGCACCTTAGTTTTCAAGGGGCTCTACAGGCGGAAGACGGTGACATTAGCGATCTCCGGCGGGCAGCAGGCCCGGCTGCTGGGGCTGGTGCTGGGGTGCTCCACGTACGAGGCCGGCGGGAACATGACCGCGGACGGCCTTTCCTTTGTTGCTTGCCTGCTTCTCCTTCTTCTTGATGGCAGCGTTCAGCGGCCGTGAGGCGTCCAGCTAACCTAAACTTCGGGCCCAACCTGGCCATGGCGATCGACGGGGGCGTGCAAGAAGGAAACGTGATTGATGCGCTCAGCTGCGACACACGTCGTCCCCACTTCGGTCCCACGATTAGTTAACAGAAAAATAACGTATACGTATACCTATCCAACGCGAATGAATGAACGTCATTTTTTTAAATAAGACAATCATACCCTTTCTTACGAAGAGGTATCGAATAATCTCAGCCCTCCTTTTACTTAAGGGGATGTACCGAAGAAGAAGTGCAACTTATATGTGGGTCTTCATTAGTGGAACACGCAGTATGACACCATCCACTGCTAGTTTTCGTACACACCAATGATAATGATAAAGAATGTCTGTCGCTAATGATTTAAGCACCAATGATGAATGGTAAAGTTTGATCCCCGCATGTCACTGCGCCCCTCCTCAAGGTAGAATTCGCTAACCAGAAGAGAAGTGGAGGAGAGCTTCGCAAACCAGTTGAGAGAGGAAGAGATCATAAAAGGGTCATGTGGCTAAAGTAAAGGGACTCAGGGAGGGAGACAATAACACACGGAAGGCCATGAGAGCTTTTTTTTGTCTCCCCCATACTGCTCCCACACGAGAGGGGGGGGGGGGTGCGGAACCTCGTGCCGCCGCCTCCAACCCTCCCTCTTCCTAACCGCCGCCGGGCAAAGCTCGTCTGGCGTTGGTGGTGGTAAGGTCCCTCTCCCCTCCTCGTGATGTTGGTTGCCGTGAGACAACGACTAAGAGTGGAGGGCGACGCGACGTGGTTGATTCCGGGGTGGTCGAACGGTGGAAACCTCAGGTGGATAAGAGGGTGGTTGTGCAATGGAGATTAGGTGCAAAGTTCCTACGCGGGGGCGACGGTGATGGCCTTCTCGATCCAAAACTAGACCGGGGGGGCTCCGGCCGGCTACACGCGGGGGGTGTGACGTGAGGGATGGCCTGCTATGCGGGTGTTCCTCCTCTGGTGTTGGTGCAGGGGGTGGGGTGGATGCCCCGATGAATCCAAGATTTCGTGGGTTGCGAGCGAGGGTTGGTCTGGGCCATGGCTGGCAGTGCCATGCAGTTTTTCTGGTAGGTGGCCGGAGTAGTCGACTGCCATGTGCAGCCCGCCTGGGTTGGGTCGGTGTCTTCCTTCACTTGGTGTGTGTGCCGGCAGTAGACCGACGACATGGACAACCATCGTGTGGGAGTTTGACGTGGTCCTCCGTCTCAAAGTTCGTTGCTTCTTGCACGTGGTCGGGTCCCCTCCGGCTAGGCCAAGGTGGGTGCTTGTGGTCAAGTTGGTGAGGTGTCCTCTCGTTATAGCGTTGGTGGAGGTATGTGATAGTGGTGGACGGGCCATCAGTGTGTCGGCGGTTGGATCAGTGCCTCAATCCACAAGAAAGCGGTGAGCGGTGTCTCGAGGCTTGGATGCCGGGGCGGCGACTTAGTTGGCTCTCCGACGTCTTGGTCGTGTAGGCGACAACAGACGTAGCGGCGGGTGGCTCGGGCGACTTTTGTCTTTGGCAGTGTCAACATCCCGATCTGGAGCTGGGGATATGGACTCGTCCTGCCTCTTGAAGATCTCATGGTGGCATGAAGGGGCTATCGAGTGAAAGCTCTTAAAAGGGAAAGACTAATGCCTTGTCGAGTACCATGGTTTTTAATTTTACTGTGTGTTTGGTTTTTGAATCTCGGCAAAGGCCACAGTGTGCGAAGTGCCCACGAAAAAGCATTAGGCCAGTAGCACTACACTAAACATACAAGCAGTTTTCAGCAGTGCACGCGTTTTGATTACATGCGTGTAAATCCGGGTGACCGCAAGAGAAGTTTGAATTAATTAATGCTGGTCGGGATCGCCATAACAAAAAATCATGCGGTATAATAGGGGCTCGTTTTTGGAGACACCAGCTAGCCGCTAATCACAAGAAGCCGCGATACATCTCATTCTCACGTACGTATATATGTATGTTCATGCACAGCCAGACCCAAACTAACAGTGTGTCGATAATGAAAAGACTTACGTACGATAAGACATGCTAACTCTTTGATTTTTCTTCTTGACACCTTCCATTCTCAAGGCTCTGCCTTACTGAATAATGTGTTTCTTTTCATCCCTATCAATATGGACTACACAACTTGTTTAATCACTGAGTCAAAAAATGAACGTGAGCTAAGAAGTAAGGGGGGGGGGGGGGGGGGGGACTATCTACTCGATTAACTCTGTATATAAATAGATGAGCATGCCCCCTTGATGACTTCAACAACCGTCACTATGTTCATTGAAGTTAAGTTAATGTAAAACAGATGGTGCTCGTGTCCTCGACGTTCATATTTCCACGGTCAAGGACGTACTCTGTCTATCACTTGAATAGGAGAGGAGATGTAGACATTAAGGCTAGGCAAGCCACGGGGTACTGTCCCCAGTAATCAACCATGCCCATAGACAAGTAACCAAAATGCATAAATGTTTGTGCTTTCCAAACCACACACTTTCATTTCTATTCTGGAGCTACACAATACCACAAGCCGTTAATTCGGGAGCTCAAGAGCCCTCTCTCGTCTACGTGAGTAGTCTCTAAAGAAAAGTAGGAATGGAGGTCATCAGAATGTAGGCCAAATCGTCGAGTGCTTTGCATCAGTTGCATTATCCGTATGGCGTCGTGCAGCTCCGGCGCAGGAGTAACAACAACATCTCGTGTCAAAGATTCTCCACAGCAACAAGCTGTTCGGTCTTAGGCCCGCTTGCTTACTGTCAAAAAGAAGCTACCGGGAAGCTCGGACATGTTGACCATATGTTAAACGAGCTAATAGAGTACTAGACCTTGTATTTTCCATGGAAACTAACTCAAGATTATTCTTGTAGTCACCAAACACGGACTTTGCACATTGTATTTGATGATTGACGATTGACTATGATTAGTCCGCGAAAAATGTTGATATATGGGGTATTCACTATTGGAAATGAAAATATACTCAAGTGCTCGAGACACTTAGAAAGTTCAAGAAAAGCTTGGGAACATTGTTGCCGGTGATTGTTCTCGACAAAGGATGCGCATACCCCTCGGATAAACATAACTTTTTCGAGCTTCAAGTATCGAGGTCTCGTCAATCATGTTGCTGAGAATCAAAGGTAGGTTCTCGACGATATAAAGTGACTTAAACATCACCTAGGTTCAACGCCCGTCAGCCGTTTGCCGAGACCTAAAACTCAGCAACCACCATATATTTGCCAAGAGTCGTTTCTTGTCTTAACTACCACAAGGGACTCCTTAGTTGCTTCTACATGCCACTCTTTGCCAAGATCCAAATCATGAATCTCGCCCAGTACCTTCGACTCGATGAGACCAAACGTTCGGCGTGAATATCATCGACTCCCTAGTTCCATTGTCGAGTTCCTTTACTCATCACTCAATACATAGTAGGCCAGGCTACCAACTCCAGCTACTTGGCATTGTTGTTGACAGACCCTCTCGTAAATACACACTAGCAGCTTGGTGAAAAAATGTTTTTCATTTAATTCTGTTGCAAAATAGATATAACAATAATATATGGTCCACAAAAGCATAACATAAATAACACGGTCAAACTCACAAAGCATCACATATGGTCCATACAAGCATCATATGAAATCACAAGTACTTACTTACCATGAGTATGTCCCCATTAAAGCCCAATATGTCCAATAAAATGTTACATACGATCACATGATTTAAGCAACATTGCAATTAAGATGAACTAGAAGAGGATAATCAAATTTTTGAACTCACTCAACATGATAAGATGACCCGCATCATTTCATACTTCATGATTGCTCTTATATTTGAGCACTATACTTGAAGTAATAATACTTTGTCTCCTCCCTAGTATCAAACCCTTCAAGGAGCAACCTTCGTAACCAGTCACTTGATCATTGCATGAGTGCAATAAATCGTAGAGTACTCTTGAAGACCTATCTTTGTACAACACATATCACTTCATCTACAAAGAAAGAGAGTGAGATTTTAAGAAGCAACACAAGTTGAAAAGAACACATGTAACATAAGCAACATAAGCATTCATGACTCACTTACCCAAAAGCATCAAGTGTTACTCCGAGACGGCATCAGTAGGTACGTAACTACATCGCTACATCAAGGTCAAGCTATCTAGGTAGAATACTCCAGGTGGTAATTAGTTAAGCCGGTAATCGTGGAATTTTGGTGTAGGTGGGCTTATACCCCCTCCCCCCCCCAATGGAGGAGCAAGCTTCGTTGGCACTGGCGATTAGCAGATTCAAGGACACCAGGTCATCAATGTCCTTAGGTGGCACTTACTTATTGGTCAGCTCATCAAAAAAACATTTTTTGCTCGATACGAAGATGATCTATCATCCGACGGATTCCCTGGGCCTTCCTCTTCGACTTGTCGGACTCATATATCGCATGTTTCTCATTGATGAGCTTTGGGTTCGCCTGAATGAGCGCAAATAAGCATACCTTACTAGCACGCTCGACCGCGACATGCACCTCGTCCTTGCTCAATGAGTCGACCCTAAAGGGAGCGGTGTCACCGAGGACCCTAAATGGAATTAGTATCACGGTTAAAATATAACATAAGTATCAGACAACAAAGAATAGGGATATTCAAATATGTGCTCAAGCTCATATGCTCCAAGAAACTTTTGAAAAGACATATGTAAAAAAGCTTAAAAAATCCAAATTTAATTATGATGAAAGATGCTTAGGGGCAAGATGTTCGTGTAAAATTCAAGCTTTTTTAGACATCCAGGGAGCTCACGGCAAAAAAGACAAATTCAGTCTAAAATAGTGCATGAATAGTAGCGTTTAAAGAAACTAAAAAAATGTCTTTTTTGCCGCGAGCTCTCCAAATGTCCGGACTTCTTCAAAAATTTCACAAACATCTCAGACATAAGCATATTTCACCATAAAATAAAATAAAATATTTTAAGCTTTTTTCATTTTTATTTTCTTATTTTTTTTGTCTCCCCGGATGCAGATGCATCCGGACACCGAATCGACGCTCCTCAAAGAATAATTCTATTTTATTCAGCACTAAACAACAACACTCATTTATTAAGATCTGTGTGTGGACTTCCAGTCCGATGAGGTTCTCTTCAACATTTCTCATCTTTCGATTGGTGGTGTATATGGTGGGCACTCCCTCAATGGTTTTTTGACCATTGGTGAATTCGATGTTGTACCTCCCCTCCTGCTTTACCAATATCTGGAAGGAGAAGTACAACAATCACCCCCTACGATGCCATGTGTGTTGCACACTCGGAACCTTTTGTTTTTTGTGTTTTTCTTCATTATTTTTCCCTTTGTTTTTATCTTTTCTTTTTCTTTCTTTTCTCCTTTTCCATATCAACATTTATCAAAAGCTTGGAATCTATGTCGACGCATTAGCATGGAGGCTATTGCGATATAAAGCACATTTAGTTCTGACCTACTACGTACAGTGACCAAATCTCTTGTACCATTAACGCATATCAGGGAGCTTCCTCTATATATGTGCATCGTTCCTAGCTAGCCACCTGCTTATTCTGGTATACACTCCTAACTAGTTTAACCATGCAATGCTCGATGTAGCTAATGTAGTGGATGAGAAGTCATCATTTGATGAAAGACATTGGACTGTTGAGGAACAAGAGGCATCGGGACGACAGAATCTATGAGATTAGTGATCTATTTATCTGTAGTTTGTGTACTTCGGTTTAGACAGTTTAGTTTGCATGCGCCTTGAGCAAGGATACATGCTAGGACGACAGGTGATGGATGCCAGTAGAAGGGTGCGGGTGGTAGGTCTAATTATTTGGTGGTATCTCGTAGAGCTGTTCAAAGGATACATGTATATTTACTCTCCGTTAGCTACCAACGTTGAACCGCTCTATCCCTGAGTGGAGGTCCATCACATTTTTCTACAGGTCAGTTCTTTCACAATTGTGGGGGTAAAGGAGTTATTACCAGTATTTGAATTTCAGAACTGTATGGCTCTTGATCACAGCTTTGTTCAATAAAAGAGAATGTCTAGACATGTCAATACGCTCACCACGCCTTCTAAAAGAAGGCGAATTACGAAAGCGCGTGTGTTTTCTAATTAAGGACACTTTATTATTTAATAGTTTTAAATATTATATTCAACCTCTGCATAAACTAGGATGTACACAGCCACCTGAAGGGCGCACATGTGTTGTTGTAGCTTCTTCTCGTCTGCATGAGCGCCCCATGGACAAAAGGATCCGGGTGTGCGTGCTTATCCAGCACCCTCTCCGATCATCGCCTCCAAAAAAACAGCCTTCCATCAGACGGTGACACCAACCAAACGTCCATATAATACACCTATTTTTTGTCTACTGTCTAGATACATTCATTTTATCGGGAGTTATTATGTAACAGATCGGGAGTACACTATACTGCAATAACTGATTGTTGTAGTGCTATACGAAATTCACACGTTTTTACACGCCTGCGTAGTACGTATCAGATCAAACATTTATTTTGAGGGAATAAATTACAAGGATACAAGATAGTGCAGCAACCACTTATAAATATATAGTAGGGACGGTATATATGTGCCCTTCTCTCAAGAAAAAGAATAGTAAGTACAAAATAATTGATTCATTGAATAAATGTTCGACAATAGAACACCGAAGGAAATATATATACATGTCTTTTTTCAATAAGAGAAAAGGATGTACATTATGTCCTTATAGGAAAGGTGAAATCACAAGGCATGCATAATTTCCACCTTCTTGGCGAGGAGCAAACGACTAAGCATGATCAACGCATACGGTGATCACGAGCTACACATACGTACATACATATATACATATATCAAAGCTTTTATGCCGATAGATGCAGATGCATTAACATTGTAGCATATATACGCCAGTGAAGCCATGAAGTCCTTGAATGATACATGTACATATCTGCCGGCCTGCATGTGCTGTGACCTGTGAGTTACAACAAGTACAAACCAAAACAAAAATAGAGTGACGATCTATCGATTCATCATTCATGAACACGGAGAAAAATGTCAATACATATGCATATATAGTGCATCTCAACAGTTGCTGAAACTGGATAAGGGGTTGCATATTTGATATGTACTTACACAGTTAAGGAGGTTTGATGGATTAATTACTACATAGATCCTTATTTACACACCCCGCAAAAAACGATCCTTATTTACTTACACGCTGGAAATCAAATCCACTCGATCTGCATACACTTATCATTCACAAGGACACGTACAGATTATATATGCCAAACGTACACACGTATACTGTAGATCTTGGAGTACTCTACTCCCTACCATTACCGCTAGCTCTTGTAGTACATAGCATCACATGCATGATGCAGTTAGTTTGCAAGGATCTAAAGCAAAAATGGAGAGAGAGAGAGAGAGAGAGAGAGAGAGACGGTCATGCTTGGCTCCTCGCACGCCATCCGCGGTAGAGCCAACGCTACGCTGGGAGTTGTTGGCAGCTACGCGAGTGGCATACAGGGAGCCAGGCATATCCCATTGTTCTCACCTTCACCAACCTGGAGTACCTACCTAGCTCTGAGGAAGCTGCATTTGCACGGCGGCGTCAGCCATCTCCATCGTCATCACTCACTCACACACACACATACTCACGCTGACCTCAACCCCCCTCCCAATGCTGATCTCATAACACCCACTCTACTACATTGTGCTCATGCTCATGGATGACACTCATGGAGACGAGGGAGAGAGAGAAGTGTCTAGAGAGAGAGAGGATGGTACAGCCATGTGGTGTTGGTGAGGGTGTGAAGGGAGGGAGGAGGAAGAAGACTGGAGGAGAGAGAGCTAGCTTGATTGTACGCTGTACGCAGCCCCCTATAAATAGCTGGGAACCGCAGCTAGCAGCTCCGCCTCCTCCTCTTCCTCAGGAGTGCCCTAGCTAGCAGTACCTGGCTAATCCCCTCCCATGCAACCCTAGATATCTATTATCTCTCACCCTGAGTATGACATGACACACACACACACACATTGCACGCGCCTCCAAGCAAACCCTAATTGTGCCGTGGTCGTAGTCCATCCATATACACGCGCACAAGCAGCATGGCTACAACAAGCTAGGAAGGGAGGGGAGGCGGCCGGATTGGAAATTTGGAATTGGAATTGGAATAAAGGTGCACGGCGCTACGCACCAAGCCGAGAGAAAACCCTAGCTGGCACAGTGTCAGGTACCCCTCCCTCGTCTCTCACCCCTGTCCTCATAGAGTAATATCTCTCTGGCTCTGGCTCTGGCTCTGGCTGGTGCTGCCGGTGGCGACATGCAGGCCAGGACACAGGGAAAGAAATGCACATAGAACGGCAAGATATATGCCTCCCCTTCACTGCCCGCCTGAGCTGAGAGAGAGAGAGAGAGAGAGGGATTTCTGAGACGGGGGAGGCTTTGGCGGGCAGCGCTTGGCGGGGAGCCGGATTCCCCTGTGCCTGCGCGCCATCGCATGGTGGACCAGACCAGGCCCTCTCTCGCGGCCAACACCTTTTCAACGACTGTGTGTGTGTGTGTGTGTGTGTGTGCCGCTGCCTGCACTGCGCCCAGTCCCGGCTCCCCGTGACCATGCATGCACGACGACGCCTCCTCCTCCTTTTCACCTTTACGTGCGTCGCTTTGCGGACCAAAGTTGATACGATCGATGGATGATGGATCGACGGTGATGGGTGCACGGGATCAATATTCCCCCTCATCGTCGATCGATCCTCGGCCAGCTCGTTTTGGATTCCAACGTTAACATCGCATGAACGCTTCCGGTCATATATATTCGCATCGCATGTATGCACTTGCTGGCAGGTCAAATATTCGGCTGGCGATGGAGAGGACAAGATACAAATCTTGGCCCTTGGCCGGGTAACTTTTCAGACCACCATGTACATTGATATCGGCAGGCACACATCATATTTGCTAGTACAATGGTATAACGGTGCATGTGTTTGGAACAATGTAGGAGTGGTAAAGATGCGGGCGTCCTTGGGTCAAATATTTGCTCCATGCATCTCTGTAGCATGCATGAGTCTTGAAACTTGAATCGCACGTCGTACAGATCGATTATTCACGCGGACGGGCACAAGGCTCTCCACCGCAAGAGTCCAGGGAGAGAGCACGAACGAACCAACCAACGTAGCAGTCCGTCCGGCTGGCGGCAGCGCACGCGCGCGCCCGGGACGAACACAAGCCGACAGCAACGCCAATATGTGCGCATCACGTGCCGTGCCGTGACCACCACCACACCACAGAGCCCGGCCGGCCGGCGACACATGGCATCCTCGTCCATCTATGATCTATCCGTGTACGCTACGGCCGTGGGGGTTTTGCTCGCTCGCTCGCCGTGCCCCGGTCGCGGCGCCGTGTCACGCGCACGCCGGCCGGTCACCGTGCGGCAGGCAGGCCGCGCAGCGCACCGAGGCAGTGCGCGGCGGGGGACCATGCATGCGATGCAATGCAAGAGCAGCGCGCGCGCACGACGATGGATTCCGGCGTTGTTGCATGCGTCGCGTCCGAGCGCGGGCCGCTGTGGATTCCATCTGTGGGGAGAGGAGAGAATGAATGAGAGAGCGGGGAGGGAGGGAGATTCGCGGTGGCCGCTACGGAACAAACGAGCCCAACGGCAACCCGCGGCGGCTTCCGCCTTGTCCCCCTCTCCCTCCTGCTCCCCTTCTCCACAGGCAGGCCGCTAATCTCTTTTGCGATTTTATTATTGTCAAATCTCTCTCGGCTTCCGTTTGCTCGCTGCTAATCTCTCTTTTCTTTAGTTTAGATGCTATACTCGCTCTGTCATTGTGTGGTGTGTTCGTCGTATCAACTGTTCTATAGTGCAATGTACTTTCTTCGCAAAAAAAAAAATAGTGTAATGTACTTAGCATTTCTAATGCAGCTCACGACTCATTCATGGACACGGATACGGATACATATACGGACATGTCTGCTACATCCATACACAAATTACACTGGATTTACACAAATTGAACTATCAAGGGCGACAACGCGCAGCAACTTGGCTATCTTGAGGTTCACCATGTCGTCGGAGATGCGGTGTCGGCACCGCAGAGATGCATGTGTGATGGTTCTGGACCGATCCTCGCCCGAAAGCCCAGGGTTCTTTCGGACCTAGACTATCATTATGAACACTGCCGGGACAAGCTCCGCCACAACATGATGTCGTTGTTGCAACCACGGTAGTGTAACAGGCGCCCGCACATGCTCACGAGGAGTGAGGAGTGCTCCTCCTCCTTCACAACCTTGTTGCGCAAGAAGCGACGCGGTGGTGATGGCGAACGGTTCGACCGAAGCGGTAGGGAGGGTGGTTCCTCCTTTAGCCCCTTCTTGTCATGGGTTCGATTTGGACGCCGCGATTGCCTGGCGGTAAGGAGGGCCTCCTTCTTGATGTGGTGATGAGGTGGTGACACTGGCTCCTCCTCCACCCGGTGGACATGCGACAAGAGCGGCGCCGAATCACGTTCGTTGTGCGCTCATTCGAGGAAGAGCGTCAGGTGCTCCTGGTACTCGTCACATGTGGACATATCCATAGACATTTGTGAGATGGTGATGAACGATAAAAAAAACATCCAACCACGATGTTTGAGGATGTCTTACCAAACATTGCTCGAGACACCCTTAGGGCATGTCTGGTAGCCTGCACCGTTTTTAATCCTCTCGTGTATGTGGCTTAGTTGGAATTGCTGAGGTGAGAGAGACATGTGAAAACCCATGTTCTGCATCTCGTTTGATAGCTTGCATCAGCCTTACTTGCATGAGAAAAATTATTTATGTCCCTCATTTGGTTGCCAATATATGGCTCTATCTACCGACGAAGTGCCTGGTATTTGGTAACATACTAGCGCCCAGGTGTACTTACCTTCACAATGTCAGTAAAGATGTTGAATACGCTAAGCTCCTCCTCCATCAAGCCCCCTTCCTCTTCACTTCAAGCACATGAGTGTGGTCACCACACTTGTCAAGACCATCAAGAACGATGGTATCTAACTCCTGGGTCGGTGGTGCTGCAATACGCAGATGATACCCTGATCATTATGCGCGTTGAGGTGGATGGGGTAGCTCGACTTCGTATCATCCTCGACATGTTCGCGGAGGATACCGGGCTCGCCATCAAGTACAGCAAAAGCACCCCTGTGCCCATGCACGTGGACGCCGAGGTGCTGGCGGAGGAAGGCGGCCTGGGTGTGCGCGATCTCACCCTCAGGAACTCTTCCCTGCTCGTCAAGATGCTGCACCGCCTCCACTCCTCGCAGCCCTCCCGCTGGGCTTCCTGGACGTGGTCCGACCTGGCCGGTGGCCCTCTAGCTGTGCCCTCCAACGCCAGGGGAGTAAACTGGCGCGACCTCCTCACTCTCCTCCCCCTGTATCGCTCGATCACCAAAGTGGAGGTGGGGAGTGGTGCCACGACTAGCTTCTGGCATGACTGTTGGCTACCTCTCGGTGTGCTCGGCGGCGTCTTCCCGGCCCTCTTCTCCCACGCAACCGCCGTGGAGGTGATGGTCACTCAGGTTGTGTCAAACGTGGTGGACGTTGTTCTTGTACCTCGCTTGTCCAGCGCCGCCGCCAGGGAGCGCATGTTGCTTGTCGACACCCTCCCCCGGCGTCTTCCCGCGGACGGCGTGGACGCCCGGTCTTTCAGCCTGTGTCGTGGCCCCCTGGGCAGGCTGTCCTCCAGCAAGGTCTACTGCTTTCTCCGGTTCGGAGGGGTAGGCTATGATCCCCATTCCTTCCTTTGGGGGTCCAAAGCTCCGTCAAGAGTGAAGTTCTTCGGGTGGCTGTTGTCCCTTGCCCGGATTCACACCAGGGACGTCCTTCTTTGTAAGATGATTGTCTCGGAGGTTGAGGCGGGCTGCCCTTGCTGCCTGGAGCCCATCGAGACCGTGGACCATCTCATGTTTCGGTGCGGGTTTGCGGCTAGCCTATGGCGGCACCTCAGGATCGATGTCTCCGGCGCAACCGTCGCCACGCTGCACCAGATGGACGCATCCCCTGCTGTCAGCGGGGCCTTTCTCCTCCTTTGCTTTTGGCACCTGTGGAAGAGGCGAAATGCCGGGGAAGTACCCAAGTGAACCCGAGCTCATATGAGCTCGGGATGAACAGTAAAATAAATAAATAAACATAAAAAAAATCTGATTTTTTAATGGCGAACATTTGAATTTTTTTTGATATGCTTGCAAAATTTCATCACAAAATTACATCGTGGAATACACAGCAAAAAAACAAAATCGATGCTCCAAAATGCTATAAAAAATAACATTTTGGAGCATCGATTTTGTTTTTTTTTTGCTGTGTATTCCACGGATGTTATTTTGTGATGAAATTTTGCAAGCATATCAAAAATTTGTCAAATGTTCGCCACAAAAAAATTCAGATTTTTTTGAATTGTTTTTATATTTTTTTGATTTTACTGTTCACCCGAGCTCATATAAGCTCGGGATCAATTGCTCCGCGTCCCGGAATGCCGTAGTTTTTCGTAGCGAAACACTCCCCCTTCGTGTAATCCTAAAAAACTGTCGTGATGACGCGATCCTATGGCGTGGTCGTTTCAAAAACGACGCGGCTAGGTCTGTGGATGTTTGGTTGGCGGCACTTAGTTGAGCCGCTGTAGCCATTCCCCCCCCCTCCCCCCTCTCTCTCTCCTCCTTTGTATGCTCTTTGTATTTGCTGTGAGTCATAGTAACATATTCAGGTAGGGGATTTCTCTACCCTCCCAGTGAAAATTCAAAAAAAAAACTCCTGGGTGTTTGGATAGTCAAGCATAGGTGAACCGAACGGCTCACTTGATCCCATGGCATGCTTGTCGGTAGCCAGCCTGTAGGAGGAGATCTGTTGCATCGGAGAGTAGTTTGGATGGAAGTGTTGAGGAACTGAGTGTTCTTGGGGTAATTCTAACACAAAAACAAATCTCGGTCAGTGGTGATTGGCGTGTTACTAAGGTTGAAATCAAGACGATCGTGGTTAGTAATGGTCCTAACCGCAGTGTGGCATTGGTAGTGCTCATTGAGCGCCACTAAGGTCTCTCAGCCTGGACACTTAGATCCATCTCGCTCTCCACTTCGTGAGGTGGTGGTAGACCTAGGTTACGGTGACCATTTGGCTATAAAACTCGAACACCTACGAGTTCAATTGCACCTCGTTGAAGTCCTTGTCAGTTCACACACCACTAGATATGATGTCACACATCCTATTAAGCAGGATGGTGGACAGAAACAACTGCCACTTCATGAAGTTTCCTTTGATGTACCCTTTGCCTTGGCAGCCTTGATGAGTGCCTCCTTATGTGTGCAACAACAACAACAACAACAACAACAACAACAATAACAACAACAACAACAACATTAAGGATAATCAAGACATCTGAATTTGGATCCACATGATCCTAGTTGAGAGGTTGCGAGTCCTGAACATATGACAATGTGATTTGGCTCTCGGACACCAGAATGGCTTGGCTATTATCTTGTGTGCTCGTGTCTTACATTACATGTGTTGTCAATTAGCATACTACACATTAATCATGCAACTCAACATTATCTACCATACGATCACTCATCTTCAAGTTCTTAGCACATCTACCACACCATCACATGCTCACAGATCAGAACCTACAATGCTTGTCGAGATGGAAATAAGCAAGAACGTCGTTGAAGCCTACATGGATAAGTACCAACTATCAATTAGTTACCTCAAATAGCTACCACATCAGCACACACACTCCAGGACAAAGCCTACAATACTACCACATCACCACATGCTCACGGATCTAGACTAGTACATGCTCACCGATCTAAGCTATGATGAAGTCGAAGAAGGAGAACAACACAAATCCTAGCAAGCCGCCGTCGCCATCTACCGTCGGTCGAAGAAGAGGCGTACCCGCTGCTCGATGATCAAAAAGTGTGGGGCAGAGAGTTCAAAGTGGCGGCAAATGGTGGTGGGGGACTCAGCGGTGAGCTGGCGGTAGCTATGTAGGGTGGTCGCGTGACAAAAGATGGCGCATTTCATCCCGTTGTTTTTTGTGCAGGTACTCGCCATCTCCCGGCTCCAGCGTCATGTTCTCCTCGCCTGCATCGGCGAGGACATGGCTGAAATAAAGCCGTTGATTCGGTCGTTACGAACGAGCCTGGCTGAGGAATGCTTTAAACATCATAACATGCGAGTTAAAATCTTCAAACGATACAGACCATCAAATGACCCAAAATTACATCCAAATAGGGCTTGATCTGATCCTATGGAGGCTATCAAACGCGCTCTTAGCTACGCGTTGTCCTATGACTTAGCCCGACAGTGACTAAGACGGGTCTGTTTGACACAGGGCAAAACACACCCACATGACAGCCATTGCATACGACGTCTAATGGGGGGCTCCCACCAGAGACAAGCAAGATGGGCAAGTTGGATTGGCCACACATGAAGCACGCCTAATCTGCAAGGGCATTAACCACCATAGGATGGATGAAGGAAGGAAATAAAGCCGATCAAATTATTGTTGGGATAGACCGGTCGCAGCTTTTGTTGGGCGCCAGGCCAGATCGGACACCACCCAACAGCGGTGTTGTGTGTTTGGTGTTGGCGACCAAAATGCTGGTGGACTGGACAGACATGGCGGCGTGTCATGTCGCTGTCGGAGCTTCATCAGCAACTGCTCATTATGGAGGTTAGCACAGTATTAACTTTTTTCCTTTCTATGGTTGGACAGCCTCGCAGTCATCTCACTCACACTCACTCACACTCACAATCACAGCTCACAGCTGGGGTGGGGTTCCAGCTAAATTCATTCATTCAAACTGAATCCTCTCCTCTCCTCTCCTGTTTTTTTGCTCTTGAAGAACTGGGGGAATTGATGATGAATGAATCGGGTGCTGGCACGCGAGTCGACACGAAGCGGGCAGGGTATTTGGCGGGTTCCCGTTGGACGGACGCAGGAAGGGCCTGTTTGAGCGCGATACTCTACTGTAGGAACCATTAACTAGAGCTTAGAAATTTGGCAGACCTTGTCCGGGGACCGGACCGGACGGTGTGTTTGATAGATAGATAGATAGATCGGTCCTCGGCATCAATTTCTTAGATCCTACTACACCTAAACCAGAGCCAGGCCATGAATGGCTAGCTCTCAGAGCCGTCCAGCATCAGAGGAGGACGGACACCAGTAGGAAGGCCCCTACACGCACCAGCAGTGAAGCCTCTGCCTGCCTGCAGCAAACGCACTTCATTTATCAGTTCATGTCACGCACAGGTAACGCACCACCGTCTTGTGACTTGAGTAAAGGGCGGGCGGGGACCTGGCTATACCTTGCGGCGGTTCTCGGTCAGAAGCACTTCTTGTGGACGATGGACGGGCCCGTCTCGTCGTAGTCGCCCTTGGTGATGTGCTGGTTCTGCGGGAAGACCACCTTGGCCAGGATCGCGCCGCCCAGCCACGCCGAGTGCTTCCCCAGATTCTCCGGCATGTACTCCGGGGGCTGGAGGAGGAATGCAAGTGGAGTTAGTTACTGGGCATACGCCGAGAGCAAGAGAACCGCAGTTTGGGGAGAGCAGGGGGGCATTACCTTCACAAGAGTTGGGCGGATCGCTGAAGCAGACAGATTCGCTTCTTTCTGAAACCTATCCTCGAAACCTTCACAAAAGTAAGCAACAAAGTGTTTAATTCCCCGCGAAAAAAATGTGTTTAATTATTCACTTTGTAGACCTCGGTTACTACTCTCAGGTTTATAACAGATTAGCGTGTGTAAAATGAGAAAATCAATAAGAGGCAAGGAAGCAGTGAAAAACAGAATGCAAGGAACCAGTTGTGCCATGCAACAAAACTAGTTTCAAGTAGCCTGCAAGTGATGATTATCTGAACTGCTGAAATACAATATCAGCTTATTGATGTCGGTAAGGCAACCCCTAAGGTGAACACCCACCGTGTTGACAACTAAGCGGCTAAGGTGGGCAAAATTCTAAGTCGCTGCCTGGCCACCTAAGCGTCCAACGCGGGACACCTTAAAAATAATGGCTATAACCAGCGTTACTAGCCAACACCCCTTCCAAGATGCTCTGCCACACATTCAGCATAAATGTTGATTGTGTTATCTACTTATCCACAGGGGTACTAACAGGAGTACAAGATATTCCCAAGTCCTACATAAGATTCCGATTCTTTCCAACGGAATGAAATCCTCAGGTCCCAACGCCATGGGTTCTCAAATGGGAGAACATCCAAACTGGCTCCATTTCTTTCATTCAGGGACATGGTATGCAAACAAACTAGGCCGTTGCTGCAAATGTCATACGCCATTGCCATTCACACAATCACTTCATACAGTGTTGCCCTTTTCATAATTGTGTCATGCAGAATAGTTTCTCTTTTTGAATGATGATGCCATGTGCCACGGGAAAGCATATACTATCATCCATGAACAGTAAGCCTAGCAGGTCACTAGTATTTATACCTAATAGGTGGCATGCATTTTCCATGTAGAATATAAGAGGTCTAACAAAGAAAACGGCATCTTGCAGAGGAGAGCAATAACTCACCAGTCATAGATACAGTGCCACCACATAACATAGTGTTCTCAAGCAGTTGCTTTTGGTACTCCGTTGCCACATTTGAAACGCTGGTAATTAGCTGATGAACAATGCCATAATCTTCTAAGCCCAAGATACTTGGTTGAAACAAAGCTTCACCAACTATATAGCGCTCTTTCCCAATTGTTATAACCTGGAGGAAGAAGTGTTTAGAAAAAAAAATGTTCTATACATTTAGAGTGATAAATAAACACCAAAGCATTTGATCAACCTAAGGATGACGATTCACATAATTATCATGCTTTTTTTAAGAGAAATTGCACAGTAAGTGCTCTCTATACATGTAATAAGGAACAGGTGGCTGTCTGGCACAGCATTTAAACCAAAGCTATGTAATATAAGTGACAACCATTAACCAACCTGTCCATCTGGAAGAGTGTGCGTTTCTGGCTCGCATGTATTCGCTATAGCTTCAAAGGCCGACTGATCTTCTGTGCAGCATGCATACTGCTCTTTCAGCCTCTCAACATCAGAAATATCAATGTTTATTGATGGGTTGGACTTCTTTAGTTCTTGTGCAAATAAGTCTGTCAAGTCAGTTCCTCCAATCTCAAATCTCTTCGATGCTACGTGTTGAACAGCACCTTCACAAACTGGAGCAATATCTGGTAACATAGAGAGAAATCGTCAATACAGCCGAAGCTTGTTTGCAACGTTGCTTGTCAATAAACAAAAGAAGGGCACTTATCAAAATTTATCCCAATTAATCTACTCCCTCCGATACATAAAAAGTGTCGTCCACTTAGTACAAAATTTGTATTAACTTAGTACAAAATGAGCGACACTTTTTATGGATCTGAGGGAGTAATAAACATGCACTGGACAGCCAACGTGAACAACATTATTCCTGTTTAAAGAGTGGTCTCAATATATCTGCAGAATCTAGTTAACTGCAAGAATCTATACTACACCTAAAATATTTATGTTCTGGTTATAACAAGGGGTTAGCGAAGTACCCCAACTTATTAGCATATTATCCCAAAATAGTGAAATAAATAGCTCCTGGGGATAAAGCCACCAAAATGCAAAGCGTGCACTAAGACAAATATAAGCAGTTGTGAAGTACAATTACCACTTACATCTATATTACCGAATACATAAACTATAAGTGTAATTTGTTTGAGGATTCAGAGTACTACTATTCTTTCACAAGGCCATGCACACTCTTACACAATTCTTGTGTTAATGGGCGTCATCATTCCTCCTGAAATTACCTCTTAGCTTGTAAAATCATTTCTGCATTTACTGATGACAAAGCCAAAAAAAGAGAAATGCTACATTTCTTTCTCATTCTATGATCAAGAAGGGGAAACCCTATTTGGTTAAAAGTGCAGACGAAGATTAACAAACAGTTCAACTAAATAATGATTATTTTTAAATAAATAAGTCTGCAGTTTTCTGTGTGTATGTGTGGTGGGGGTGGGGGTGGGTGAAGAAAAATTATCTTCGGGTGAAGGAACTGTGACAATGTGACACAATATGTACATATTACATGCACCAGAAGACAAGACTGAAACATTTGAAATAAAAATCATGGTGTGTATACTATATTGATGATTGAAGAGGAGTAACATAAGCATCATTGCAATACAATTTTAGAAGAATTTCTGTCATCCAGGTATGATGTTCTTGCATGTGCTTAAAGATCATCAACCACTGGGTGAAAATTGTGTTGCACAAATTTTGAGCTCAACATTCGATATGTGCTGGTTTTGCACCAATGTTATTCTAGAGTGAATATGTAAAAGATACTGAAAGAAGTATTAAACGTAAAATCACTAAACCAAGGAAACGTAATGTTAGTAGCTTCAGAATAATATCACATCATACAGACATCACACAAAGGCCACACATGGAATCAACAGAGCCACAATTCAAGTACAATATACAACTGGATTTAGTAATTTACCTATTTTCCCATGCCCAATGTCAACCGTACAACCCGAAATGCGGCCAACAGCATAAAGTGACAATACAGCCTGTTCAGAATCATAAAATCCTGATACGTTGAATTTTTCGAACATAAGTTGCACTAATTGCTCCCGGAGAGCCTGCAGAGGACATGGCAGAATTGGACAATTAGAACCAAATGCAAGACCAAAACGATTTGTAACACCGTAACAGCAATGCATTAGCTGCAGTAAAATATGGATAATATCAAATGGAAAAGACTTTGCAAACAAACAAGAGAGAGAGAGAGAGACTATTACAAATTCAGAATCCTAAAAGCTTATTCAAGTAGAATTGCAAAGGCTTTTGAAAAAGCATATACGTAACTAACCATTTGACAGCATTCTCCTTTTCATAGCAGAAGTAGAACTAGTAAAGACTCCCACAACTGGATAATATAACACAGCACAGATAATCAAAAGCTGGCTCTTAGCGATAAATCAAGCCCCTAAGACCAGAATCGATCCAAATCCACGACCTTGACGATTGAGGAAAAAGAGTAAGAGAGGAATAGTGTATTATGATGATCCAAATCCAAAACAGCTGTATTATGGTGTTAGCCCTTTTTTTTATCCTTTTGGTGTTAGATTATCATAAGCGAGGAATGGTGCGTGCTAGCCTTCAGACTATATTTTAAGTGTTAAATCACGCAATATCTGCCACTTTTAGAATTAGATTCAATTCCAATGGTAACAATATATGGAAAGCAATGGACGAGGAAGACCACTGGGCATTATATGTTGGTAATTTCGAAATGATACAGCTGCAGATAACCTGTTCAAACTCTAGTCCAGGGGGTGTCCGGCTTGATGCCTAACCAAGTAACCATGCCACACTTAACTTTAGTCACAAAACAGTTGTTTAGGTATGAGTTTGCTTCATTGCCGCAAATCAGAATGTCACTTACTAGCCTTTTCTTAGCCCCTGGACCTTGTGTTAAAGATTCGGTTCCATTGGTAACTTGAGGTGGCCATTTTGTTGGACAAAATTTTTATTGCAAGGATGACCACAAACATAACATACAGTACAACAAATAATGCACATCAAAATGGGTCCAAAGCTAGAATTGTGTAGCAAGATTCAGAAGGTAACCAGAATAATCCAAGGATTTTGCACAAAAATTCACCAATTTGATACGAGGTTTACAGTAACCATAGAAAATTTTGAGCTCATCGTCTGCACTCAGATAAGAGAAAACTAACCATACCCAATAGTGTAATGTGTGTAATCCACTACGCAAACACACTATCAGATCATAATAAGACTTGACAGATAATCACCACATCATCAAATACATCAGTAGAGAGATAGCATAAGGAGAATTATGGCATGGGATGTCCAGTAAAAGCTTAATGTGGTAGTAAGCCAAACCTTTCCGACAAGTCAACATGAACTAAACTGTTTAATAATGTAGCAAATGCCTTTAATATATCAAGGTTGTTACAGGAATGGTTTTTTAGGTCATGGTTGGAAAATAGATTTCATGGTTACCACTAGCTGCTTTGTTTATAACGTATAATTTCTTATTTTCACTTTGTTTTTGGCAGACCTTCATAAGTTTGCAAGCATCATGAATATGCATTTTTGACAATGGTATTGTTCAGGTGGGCCTTTGTGCCTCCCATAGTCCCTTGTCAGAAGAAGTGGACTTCCACAGAGCTGAATGGTTACATGTTGACTATTTTCTTTGGAATGTATATCACATGGACCTATAATCCAGAGGAACTGAGCCCATCCACAAAAGGAATAGCTAATGTGATTTCGGCTGGTGGAAATGCAGAACCATATAAGGCAAGATGCGGATTAGATTGGTGTCTCAGCACCCAAGACCACATAACTCAGACACAACTAATCCTGAACTTTGACCTGATCCAACATTGTGTTAAATTCCAACAAGGCAATTAGGCACCACCACATTTAAACGAGGTTGAGGACAAGCAGTAGCACCTTGGGCGTGAAGAGCGGCTCGGTGAAGAGGATCTGGCCCTCGTCCCCCATCTCCCAGCCGATGTTCCTGTAGAGGACGTAGCTGAGAAGGTCCTCCATGGCGTCCCAGTCCTTGACGAAGCCGCGCGCCACCGGCTGCACGACCTCCTCCACCGCCGAGCCGTCGGCCAGCTGGCTCTCCTCCACCTCCACCTTCATCTTCGAGGGCATCACCTGACCAGGCACACGAATCGAAAAATAAGGGGGGGTCTGCGAAATCTGGAGCGAATCGACGGGGAGCAGAGGAGATCTGGCCGCTCACCAGCCCGGGGGCCTGGTCTGGCAGCGCGATGCCGGCCTTCAGCAGCTTCGACCCCGCGTCGACGACCACCGCCTCCATGGCCGGCGGCGACGCTGGGGGAGGAGGAGGCCGCTAGGGTTTGGGCCGGGGATTTTTGAAAAAATTTGCCTCGCGGGAAAGGGAGAGAGAGAGAGAGAGGTTTTGGAGGATTTAGCGGAAGAGGTGGGGAGGGAGGGAGGAAGAAGCTCTCGCGGCAGAGAAGATCTCGCAGCGGCCGGCGGGATGATTGATGGTGAGCGGCGAGAGGCCGGTTACGTATTTTCGTAGAATACACTTTCGGACAATAAAATTGCAATTCTGCTTTACGCTTTTGGCCGATTAGTGAGGCACGCGGGGTTCGCGCCGCCCAGCCGTCGCTGCCAGCATGGCCCCACCGTGGTCCGCCCCGCGGCTCCTCCTCCTCCTCCACCGCCTCGCCGCGGCGCGCGCCATCTCCGGCCGGGCCTACCCGCCGCCGTCGGCCCAAGCCGCAGCAGCGCCCACCTCCACCCCGGAGGCCTTCCACGCGCACCTCGCGTCGCTCGCGGGGCACCCCGACGCGCTCCCGTCCCTCCTCGCCGCGCTCTCCCGCGCCCGCGCCGCACGGCTGCCGCTCCTCCCGGCCACGCGCGCGGTCGCGGCCTCCGCGCTCCTCCGCCACGGCCGCCTCCCCGACGCGCTCTCGCACTTCAGCCTCCTCCCGGACTCCGCCCCGCTGCCTGCGCCGCTCTGCAACTCCCTTCTCGCCGCGCTCGCTTCGTCGGGGTCACTCGCTGCCGCGCGCAAGGTGTTCGGCAGAATGCTGGTTACTGCCTCCGAGCTGCACACTGTCGGCTTAGGGGTGTTTGCGAAGAATGTGGGCAGGAGGGACGGGTTGGACGAGGTCCTGCGGCTGGTGGACGCGGTGCACAATCAGGGGGACTCCATCAACAAGTCTGTTGTTGCGGCGATGGTCGTCGATGGTCTGTGCCGGGAGCGGCGGATAGAGGATGCTTGGCGGGCTTTGGAGGATATGAGGTTGCGTGGATGGAAGCCGGATTTTGTAGCATACAGGATTGTGTCCGAGGGGTTTAGGTTAGCAGAAAGGGCGGAGGAGGAAGGGAGGATCTTGAAGCAGAAGAGGAAGCTCGGTGTTGCACCAAGGAAGGTGGACTACAGAGAGGTTTTGCTTGCGTTGGTGTCTGACAGGCAGATTTCTGACGCGAAAGAGATGGCGGAGGCGATTGTATTAGGCGATTTCCCAATTGATGACGATGTGTTGAATCTCTTGGTGTGTTCAGTGTCTGAGATTGATGCTGATGCTGCCATTATGTTCTGCAAGTTCATGATAGAGAAGGAGAGATTGCCAAGTATACAGATGCTTGTACAATTCTGCGAGAGCCTTTGCAAGAATGGCAAGGGCGATGAGATGTGGGAGATGTTTAGAGTGCTTTTGGATAAGGGCTATTTCACAAGTGAGAGGGAGTATCATTTAGTGGTGTCTTTCTTGGGCAAGGCGGGGAAGGTCAGAGAGGCATATGATGTGATAAAGGAGATAAAAAGGAAGAAGCTAGATCCTGGCATTTCATCATACAATTCTCTCATGGTAACACTCTGCAGAAATGACCTCCTTAGGCCTGCTAAGAAGTTGTGGGATGAGATGTTCACCAGTGGATGTACTCCAAATCTGGAGACCTACAATATACTTATAACCAAATTTGCAGAAATTGGTGAAAGTGAACAAGCCCAACAGCTGTTTGATCACATGGTTCAAAAAGGAGTGGCCCCAGATAGTACAACATACACATCAGTCATTACTATGTTATGCCAGGAAAACAAATTTGAACAGGCTGAGGAGATCTTTAACAAATCTGTAGTGCAGGATCATAATCTAGCTGGTTCAGTGTTGACTGTGTTTATCTTTGCACTCTGTAAACAAGGTATTTCTGTCCTCATAATTAGTTATGCTTGCTGTTTTAGGTTTTCTCTTATCTCCTTGTTAATGTTATCCTTCAAAAAAAAATCAGGTGGCTTCAAAGCAGCATTGGGTGTTATGTCAAGTGTTCCATCTAATATTGAGAGCTTGAATTCACATGTCATTCTGTTGAAGTGCCTAACAGATGTTGAGGAAATAGAAATGGCTTTTGAGCACATAAAGTGGCTTAGGCGCTACTGCAACTCTGCTTTTCAGAATATAATGAATGAACTCATGGCTTCTCTTTCAACTTCTGCTAGTCTTCAACCAGTCAGAAAGTTGGTCTCTTACCTACATTCTCAGGGGCTTGTTAACGAAGTTGGCCCATGGATGAAGGTTATAGAAGATGATTATGCTTGAACCACGGTTTCAATGGTCATATCATGACATCACTTGTCCATTTTTCCAAGAAGGCCCAAAGTGTCTGAGACTATTTGAGGTTAAGCTTCAGTGCCTTACTCAGAAAGCGAGAGTGATGCTTCCCTGTGATGCACTGAGTTCTCAAAATTTAGCAATTAAAATGGCCGAAGATTTGTTACAAAGATCTAGTTTGTGATGATCTATTCCAAGCACTGTATAAATCTTAAGGTATAATTTCCTTCACAACACCATTATTGTAGATCGTTAGTATCCCAGTATCCCTATTGTTATGACTATGTGACTTCTGTAATTGTGTGCCGTCATTTTCCATTATTCGTATATCATCAAGACAAGAATATAGTTGTCAATTGTGCACCATAATATGGGGAAATGATTGATCTCAGCTCCAGTTTCTTCTGGTTGCAGGTTTTGGGCTACTGCTCTATTTCTATGCTCCCATTGCAAGATGAATATTGTTTTTATTGGTCTCATGCTTGGCTGGTGCGATGTGGCCATGATTCGGGATTACATTGAGCGAGCATAATGAAATTTACCTTTATCCAAGGAAGCAGTTCATTATTTCGCCACTACAGTTGGTATGCCGATGGTGGATCAAAATGAGTTATATGGTGGCTAGTGGATTATGAAGGGCAAGGCAGTTCTTGTCCATGTCATCTCCTCCTGAGAGACTGATAAAAGTTCTCTGAGGGATGCATCAGTGCAATGATTGTGTCTTGGTGGCATTTTCACGATGGTGTCCTACATTGTATCTAAGATCCCCGTTGTGGACTCAGCTTATTATGTCATGAAAACATGGGCGTATGCTGCACTCCATTTTGGAATTGTGCGCCGAGTTCATCTGGTTCGGCCAGCTATTCTCCGATTAATAGTGTTTTGTCAACATTTAGATGGCTCAGTAGATGCTCATAGTTGTGGTTCAGGATTTCGCCCCATCTGTTTCCCGGCCCTGGGGGCTGGGGTGTTTTTCATGCTTCTCATGTATGATTGGTGTGTTGTACTTAAGCATGCTGTATACTTATGTCATGTTGCTTGGATAAAGCGCCAGGTAAAATCATTTTCAGGAAAACGTATACATAGTTTGCCATCTCTAGAGCCACCAAATTAGTGTGTGATTCCTACTCTCCCAGTACCCTACTCACATCACAAATGACAAAACTACTGATGCCAGATGTTGAGATCGTGATATATAAGATGAGGAGGCATGTGAAGAAAACACAGTGCATTTGAGCTGCAGATATCCTTTGTTTGTACTGTACAGGTGTAACATGACATTCAGGTGAACTGGAGGCTGTCTAGCATCTAATCTAGTATATTGCACACAAGATATGCAAACTGGCAGTGTCATAGCTCTCCTCAACGGACTGAAAACGCCCACAGAGTTTTGCTTGTGAAGTAGTACTTGAATGTGCATGTAACGAGTTTACTCGCTTCATTATGCAAGGACCAATGAATCTTCTGTACGCAAAGACAATTTTAGAGATTGCGTGCGCTAGGTAGCGGCATATGTGTCACTTTTAGATTCGTGCTTGACATTTTTTATTAAACCAAGCTTTGATCAAGAGACATACAGTGAATTCAAATACTGGTAACTTGCTTACCCCCACAGTTGTGAAAGGACGTCCCTATTGAAGAAGACCGTGATGTACCTCCAGTGAGTGAGAACGCGGTTCAAAGTTGGTAGCTAACCGAGAGTAAGCATACATGTATCCTATTTGCAGTTCTACGAAATACCACCATATAACTATACGTACCGCATTGATCCTTCTACCTGCAGAGAAGATCCGTTGTGCTAGCATCTGCCCTTGCCCAAGGCGTATGCAAGCTAAACTGACTAAACTCAAGTACACAAAGTACAGACAAATAGATCACTAGTCATGAAGAATTTTTCCCGGTGCCTCTTGTTCCCCAAACAGTCCAATGTATCTCAATCAAACGTTGACCTTTCATCCACTACATTAGCTAGGTAGATCTAGCACTGCATGGTTAAACTAGGTAGGAGTGTATACCAAGCAGGTGGCTAGGAATGATGCACATATATATATAGAGGAAGCTCTCTGATATGTGTTAACTGAATGGTACAAGAGATTTGGTCATTGTACGTAGTAGGTAAGAACTAAATGTGTTTTATATCGCAATAGCATACCGTCATATCTTTGTGCTAATGCACCAACATAGATTCCACGCTAATTTTGATAAGTGTAGTTATGGAAAAGGAGAAAATAAAATAAAATAAAATAAAGGAAAAAATGATGAAGAAAAACACAGAAAAGAAAAGTAAAAAAACAAAATTGGCACACCCAAATTCTGGTGATTTTTTGTCATGTAACTTTTTGCTGATTTTTTTGGGGCCAAAGTTCCTCTAAAATCTATACATGTAATTTTTATTATTGTTGATACTTTGGCAAATTTATATACCATGGTAAATTTATATTTTAGAGGATTATATTTTTAAAATTATATGATGAAAAAAATCATAATATAGAGCATGGCATTTTTTTGTTCTTTCTCTATCTTTTTTGTACTATCATTTATTAATTCCCTTTATTATTGTTAAAATTTCCAATTAAATAGCTAACTGGGCCTACCGAATTTCATCAATGAGCTCCATGGGCCCGAGAAAGAGCAGAGGCCGCTTTTAATTTCATAAAAAAAATCAATTAAAAGCGAACAAATCGTTCTTCTCAAAAAAAAAATCCAGCCCGTCCTAGAACTGACGACAGTTCTGTATTGACGTCATTTCTCTACTATTTAAAAAGAACCTAACGGTTCCTCACGGTCCTTCTCAAATGTTTTGCCATCCTTTTCGTCAACCAATGTGGACCCCACGTGTCAGCCTAATTCTCAACTTGGCATTTGATCCACCATGCAACGCTAGGAAACCATCAATACTTTCCTTCACAATTTCCTTTGATCCAGCAACCAATGCTATGAAACCATCAACGCTTTCTTTCATTCCACGCACACAAGGAATATACATTAACATTCTATTAATTAGCATTCCTTTCAATCACCCATAAAATCATATTTTACTTTCCATCTAATGATACCGTGCACGTTACAATTGCTTATAACCCCATCGCCTCATCCTCATTGTGCCTCCTGTGCTCTTGCCTCCATCCTTAGCTGCGACCTGGATGGGTGTCCTTGGATCATGCGACGAGGACATCCTTGGCAAAGGTATCCCGCCCTACCCAGACACCTATTACAACATACTGTAAATACGTGATGGTAATTTGTGTGTGTGGGTTTCATACTTGCAGGTAAGCTATCTACACGTAATTACAGATGGAAGAGAGCTAGGCACTCTACAAGATGGAGGACGCCGAGAGTTATTTTCCCATGGAGTTGGTTGGGCGCTCGTGCGCATGATTGGCGCTGGGTACACCACGGTCGCCAGCTCCGATGGGATGTTGCTTGTAGTGCGCCTTTGAAATGCCATGTAGTGCGTCATCGGCGTCGTCGTCCACCTCTACAGCCTGCTCCCCGTGCTCTGCTCCCGGCTCTTCAATCAGCTGCTCTGAGAGTGAAAAACCCAACCAATAGGCCATCACATTGGACTGACTTTCTTTATGTGATTATGCTATTTTTGATGAGCAATGCTTTCAAGCGTTTGAGAATATATTGTGGAGGCTGCGGCGCAGTACCTGCAGGCAGGCATCATAACCATAGTGCTGGCGTACATTGAGGTTTTTCTTTTTGTAAGTAATCTGGGCACAATCCTTAAAGTACATTTAGGTTCAGACCAAAGATGAAAATATGAAAAGAGTCACATTTAAAAAAAAATGATTTTTCTTCATGACAAAATCAAGCTATGTGTTATCGATCGTGTAGGTTAATTTTTTCTATATATGTAGGTCATTTCTGTTTGTTAGACTTAAGTGTTTTTTTGATACCAACTAAATATTGTGAGAACAAAACTGAAACATACACACAATTTTTAGATGCAAAAATATTTTATTGCTGGTATGATTAATTATGTGGATTAGTGCAGTTTTTTTTGCAGACAACAAACTCTCCAGTAGCGCAGAAAAATAGAATTTCAATCCTCGTCCATTATACGAGATGCAATATTTATTCATGATAAGTTATTCATTGTCATCTCGATGCATTTTATGTTGTAACTAATTTTTGTATACAAATGGATATATACATACAATATGCCGACTTAAGCAAAAGAGAAGGCATCCTTCACTCGCTGCAATATTTGTTCATGATAAGTTATTCATTGTCATCTCGATGAATTTTATGTTGTAACTAATTTTTGTATACAAATGGACACATACATACAATATGCCGACTTAAGCAAAAGAGAAGGGATCCTTCACTCGATACAATATGTTTTAGGTAGCAATGGCAATAGTTGATGCTACTAATATTGGCTCAGTTCAAATATGTCTTCTGTATGACATCTATTTATATTTCGATCGGTCTATGCTATAATTTAAAGGAATTTTATTTATGTTATTGTAAAAAACTATATTTCACTAATGTTCATCCCACAATTTCCAGCATGATTTGGCATGGGATCTACTGTAGTTGTTGTCTTCAAAGCTTCTTTGACCAAGGCAATACACCGAACAATCTCTTTGAAATTTCCATTATGCATCAAGCTAGATGATACGATCAAGGTGGGAGAAGCCAGAACGATGAAGCAAATTACAGTAATCTTTTATCTACACGACTGATGCAACGATACTTACTAATTATAACTTCAGTCATTGTTGGAGTAGCCAATACATTCATATATAACTTTAGCTCTTGGTTGTAGATTTTTCTTTTCAAGGGTCCGTTGTGCAGATGCTTTATGGTTTGAAGAAGAGAAATGATAATGATTAAAAATATTTGACAATGTCGCTTGATGTGCATGATGATTCTAAAATGTACATATGAACACGATTAGATTTTTGTTTTGAGAAACACGATTAGAGTTTCTTTTTAAACTTATGATTACAGTTAAATTATTATAATATGTTTGTCCCCGTTGCAACGCACGGGCATTGTCCTAGTATAAATAAATAGGCTGTCATCCCTGATCCTTCCTTCATTGGATTCTGGCACATACTAGCAGCTTCACTTGAAATATTCAAGTTTTCATCACATTCATCCATAACGAAGCAGACAAATGATGGTTGTTAAATTTTTTGTTAACACATTCATCCATAGGTACTGCTGCATTTGCAAATTCTTGTATAAGATCAACACATGGAAAAAAATAAACTAGTAATTCTGTGCTCCATGCCTGAAATCTCTGTTCCAATTACATAGCTAGTATATATACATCTTAATTAGTATTAGCTGGAGGTAGCATACAAAAGAATTGCACAAGTGAAGTGCAGTCATCAAAATAACTCCCATTAGTAGGTCTTGAACACGGGATCATGAGGATGCTTTTATGGGATTGACGATGCCGCATCACCGTTGTCGGTGTCGCAATCACTCTGAAGTTCAACCTTCTTCACTACTTCAAACTTGAGCTTCTTCTTGTCATCCGTAGCATCAATGGAGATCGTGGAGCCTTCATTGGCTTCACCCTTCAACAGCATTTGGGATAGCTTAATCATCACATTCTTCTGCAACCATCTCCTTATGGGCCTTGCACCATACATCTGTGAGACAAAACATGCATTGTTACTAAAATGTACACACACACATATGAAAACGTGAGCTAGTCAGGCCTAAAGTTTGAAAAGAAGCTCCACGTACTGGGTTGTATGATTGCCATAAAATGACGTCCAGCGCGGCATCACTTGCAGAAAGAGAGATTCCCTTGTTTTTTACCCTGGAAATGACGCTCTTCGTTTGGATTTTCACAATCTCCTTCAGTTTGTCATGCAAAAGCGGCTCAAATACCACAATCTCACTCAGCCTGTTGAGGAACTCAGGTTTGAAGTGTTTCTGAACCTGCACAAACAATATCATAATGATGAGAAACTCAGGCTTAAAAGTGTTTTCTGAGCCTATACGCCAGCAGTCTGGGATTCACAAACCTGCTTCATCAAAAGGTCACGCGCCATATCCATTGTGATTTCGCTGGCCATTCCTGCTGTGAGGTGCTCTGCTCCTAGATTTGAGGTCATAATGATTATGGTATTCTTGAAATCTACAGTCCGTCCTTTGCCATCGGTCAACACACCATCATCAAGAAGTTGAATAAAAATGTTCAACACCGAGGGTTCTGCCTTCTCCACCTCATCAAAAAGGATAACACTGTATGGGCGCCTCCTGACTTTCTCAGTCAGTTGCCCACCATCTTCACAGCCTTGATGGCTTTAAGAAGTAACAAAAGAACCATTAATATCAATGAAGACTAAGAAGCAATGCATTGTTGCAAAGCAAAACATAATACAAATTACCCTTGGGGTGCTCCAATGAGACGCAAAACAGATCCACTGCCAACATATTCAGACATGTCAAAGCGAACCAACAATTTCTCACTGCCAAATAGCTGCTCAGCGAGAGCTTTCGCAAGCTCTGTCTTTCCAACACCGGTTGAGCCCAAGAAGAGGAAAGATCCTATGGGATGGCCGGGATGGTTAAGGCCAGCCCCAGATTTACCGCTTCGGCGACCACATTTACCGCTTTATCCTGGCCAACAACTCGCTCATGCAGCCTGTCCGCTAGGTGGATTAACTTATCCTTGTCCTCTCGCTCAAGGGTACAGACAGGAATTCCAGTCCATTGGCTCACAACCTTCAAATAACAACTTCAGAATTTGCATGACAAATATACCTCATTGATTGAAACAGTAGATACACATGTCACTGGGAGGATAATGCTTACTTGTGCGACATCATTTGGCACAACAGTTGCTCCCTTCACTGAATTTGCAGAGCACCTTTGCTTTGCATTCAATTTCTTTTCTTGGTTGTCAATCTGCATCACCCTTTTTATTGTGGCACTGCACGCCTCATCAATCAGATCAATGGCCTTATTCGGAAATTGACGACCTACGGTAAAGGCAGCAAAAAAATTCAGTTATTTTATACAATATATATCCATTGTTGACACTCATGGTGCAACACCGAATGAAGGAAAAAATGCAGTGCAGGTTACCCGATCAATTTATACGCACAGCACAGTAAAGTTGTATTTTTAGAATAATTTCAACTTAACGTTTACAATGCAACAAGGGTACTTCACAGGCCCTAATATTCTTGCCTTGAATAGCACAACAGTTTCTATATACGCAGATAGTTTAATTAGCATGTGAAATACAGGCCTTGAGATGGGGCAGAGCATAACCACGAAAGTTCATATGTACTCCCTCTGTCACAAAATAAGTGTATCTAGAGGTAAAACTAAGTTTAGATACATCCATATCTAAACAAATCTGTGTCACTTATTTTAAGACGGAGGAAGTACATCCTAATCACCTTTCAAAGCAACGGAAGCTAAGTGAATTCCTCACCAGTGATGTACCGGCCAGCAAGCTGTGCAGCAGCAACAAGAGCATCATCTTGTATTTCCAAGCCATGGTAGCAATGCGTTGCGCGAGGCCCTCGGCGATGGCTGTCTTGCCGACCCCCGCGGCGCCGACGAGCGCGGCGCAGTTCTTGGTCTTGCGGCAGAGGATGGAAATAACGCGGTCGATCTCATCACCGCGGCCGACAACCGGTCCGGCTGCCTTGCCGGTCATTCGGCGTCCGTAGGTGCGCAGAGCCGTTTTAGCCTTGTAGTATTTCCATGCTGCGCGACCCAAAGCAGCAGCTGTTCCAAACAAGACAGCAACGGTTCATATATAAGTATACAACAACCGGCGTCTCAATTCTTAATGTATTGTACTAGAAGGATCGGACTCCCTATTGCAGACAAGGGGGAGTTTCAATCAGGTTTCTTATTCTGTTTTGTTTTGGAAACAGAGTTAGAAATCAAACTTTGCTCTCCCCTGCCTGCCTCGTGAAAAGCATCGATTTTTCTCTTAATTAAGAAAGCATATTCCTCTTATAATCAAGCAAGAAAAATGTAAGAAAGCTCAAGAGAACGGAGATCGGAAGATGAGGCGCACAAAGGGACACTGTACCTGACTTAGTGACCCCAGTCGTTACAGTCCTCCGCTCCGCCGCAGCTCTCCGCCGGCCGCTGCGCTCCCTGCCCTGCACACCAAGGAGGAGCCCTCGTCTGCTCGACCTGGTCGAGTCAGGCGCGCTCCTCCCAGCGCCGCTCGAGTCTCAGTTCGCCCCTCGCTGCTTCGCCGCTGGCCTGCGCCGAGCACCTCGTCATCTCGAATCGCCGGAGCCGCTCGAGCCTCAGTTCGCCCCTCGCTGCTTCGCCGCTGTCCTGCAGCGAGCACCTCGTCGTCTCGACTCGCTGGCGCCGCCGCCGCCGCCGCCGCTCGAGTCCCACTCACAGTACACCTCTCTCTCTGCTTCGCCGCTGGCTACCTCGTCCTCTCCACGAGCCGGCGCCACTCGTCCTCTCCACGCACGCACTAGGGTTTCCCCCCAGCCCACCGCAACTGGGCCTCACGGGGGGCGGTTTATCGGGGGATTTGATTATTTGCCACCATTTACTTGGGACTTGATGATTTGTCACTGCTTAGATTGTAATTGATTTATTGCCATTCTGTTCTTTGGACTTTGATTCTTTGCCACTTCTCAACACAAAAACAATCTACAAAAATAATAAGTGTATAAAAAGAGGACAATTATACCCCTTTACTTGTTTTTTTACCAAAACAAAAGCCAATCTATTTCCTCCCGCTTATAACACAAACGCGTCCGCCTCTGCTGCTAAGCCGCCGCCGCCCCCCGCTGCTCCCCGGCGGCCCCTCCACCGCCGCCCCTGCTGCCAAGCCGTCGTCGCCCCCTGCTGCTCCCCGGCGGCCCCTGCTGCCACGGGGCTGGGCGCGGCCACGGCGAGCCACGGCAGCGTCCGGGCGCGGCCAGGGCAAGGCACAGGCGGCCAGCGCAGCCACCGGCGACCCACGACTCGAGCGCGCACGGGCGGGGCACGCGGGGGACAGGGCGGCCCGCGGGAGCGCGACCCGGCTAGGGCGCCGGAAGTAGGCGACGGGCGCGGCCACTACCCGGGCAAGCCACGGCGGGCATGGCTACAGCCCGGGCAAGCCACGGCGGGCACGGCTACAGCCCGGGAAAGCCATGGTGGGCGCGGCGAGCTCAAGCTCGAAGAGGCCGGCCATGGCGGCTC
Source organism: Bromus sterilis (assembly GCA_950022295.1). Classification (NCBI taxonomy): domain Eukaryota; kingdom Viridiplantae; phylum Streptophyta; class Magnoliopsida; order Poales; family Poaceae; genus Bromus; species Bromus sterilis. Next base: position 443,633,084 of record OX465595.1, on the reverse strand, counting down.
CTGCACAGGGAGAGAGGAGGTGACAGGAGGAAAGAGAAGGGAGGAGAAGGGAAAGAGAAGGCCTCGGGGCAGGGCGTGGCTCGCCGGTCGCGCTCGCCGGCGACGGACAGCGACGGGAGGAGGAGCTCTACGGGGAGGAGAGGCTGGCTGCTTGGTCAATCAAGAACATGGGCAAATTCGAGATTTGACGTGGGCGAGGGCAAATCCTCAAAGTCCCAAGTAGACAGTGGCAAAATATCAATTGCAAAATAGATAGTGGCAAATTGTCAAAGTCCCAAGTAAGTGGTGGCAAGAAATCAAATTCCCCCGGTTTATTTGAGTAAGACCGACCGACGACCAGTCGATCAACAGATCATGTATCCTCACCGTCAATTAAAAGAAAAGACCATGTATTCTTAAAAAACTGTTATTTTAAAAATAGTGTAAATAAAGTTTTCAATCAATTTAATAATCATTAAAAAATACATGATTTCGTAAACTTTGTCTGATAGCACTAAAATTATCGTGAAATTTCCATCTAGCCGTCGCGCCCGCTGATACGTCCAAAACGTATCTATAATTTCTGCTTGCCCCATGCATGTTTTGTGTGATATTGCTATGATCTAGATACACTTTCATATACTTTTGATCATATTTGGACTAACCTATTAACTCAGTGCACCCCAATGCCAGTTCCTGTTTTCTGCTGTTTTTCGATTTCAGTTTTCCCCCATATAAAAAGTGCCAGAAAAATTCGGGAAAATTCAGATAAAAAATCAGCGTGAAGGAAGCTTCGCGAAGAGCCCTGGAGGGGCCAGAGGGGAGCCAGGGGGCCCAGGCGGCCACCCGGCGCGGCCCCACCCCTGGCCGCGCCAGGGGGGGCGCCTGGGGCCCCTGGTCCACCTCTGGCTGCCCCCCTTCGCCTATTTATTCTCCGTCACGGGGAAACTCCAAGGACAGAACCCTATTTCGCAAACTCGCCTCTGTTCCGCCGCCGCCGCGCTTCCGAGATCGGGAGCACCAGAAGACCTCTTCCCGGCACCCTGCCGGAGGGAGGATTGACCTCCGGGAGTCTCCTCTCCACCATGGATGCTCCCCGGATATCTCGTGAGTAGTTTTCCTTGGACCATGGGTCTGTGATCAGTAGCTATGTGATGTTCTCCTCCCCTCTTTGATCTTCATTGTTTAGACCTCGTGAGCTGCCCTACATGATCGAGGCACCTTTGTAATATTTCTGCTGTTGCTATGCTGAGTTTGATGGGATCTGATGGATTATGAGGTTATGTTCAGATTGTGATAGAGTAATATATTTGGTTTTTATCTCTTATATTTTTGTTCCTAAGTAATTCTTGCATGTTCTCCGTTGCTGTTTATTGCTTTGGCCAAGTAGTAGGTAGTGACTCCAAGAGGAAACGTTGTGCTCGATTGTGGGTTCATGCCCCCCCCCCCCGATGACACGTTTGAGTGACAGAAACATGAGTCTAGGGGATGTACTGTTGCCACAAGGGGGAAAACAACGGTGCTTGTCACCGCGGTTACAAGGATTGTTTACTTTACGCAAAGTGCTTTTTAATGCAGTTGTCTGTTGCTTTGGGTTTACACTTTGGGTGGGGCTCGCAACTTAATACCAGAGAGATGTTCTGGATAGATATCTCAAGGTGGATGATTAGTAGTAGATGCAGTTGGATTTCGGTCTAGTTATTTTGGCGTACTGCCTGTGCTTTTGAACCTCTTCCTTTCTTTTGTAGCATAGTTAGCATCACGGTGCGTTCATAATCCTGTCAATTGCCCTTCTGTAATTTTTTTTACCTCGCATAGCAGTTTTATCGTCTTTTGGGAGAGAGACATCACTAGGGAACATCACGTATCCCGGTCCATATCCTTATTACTGTTTCCACGCTATCTTTACTTTATTGCTTTTACTTGCTATCATTATCCCTTGTGTTTTACCCTTTGTAAACAACAAGACCGGAGAGATTGACAACCACTCTGAACTTCGTTGGGAACAAAGTTATCTGTGTCTGTGTGCAGGTCCACGTCAGTCGCGCCGCTGACACGTACTTATCATCTCTGGAGTCCTACCGGAGACAAACCTTGGTATCTTCACCGAGGGAAACTTGCTGCTGCGCTACATCTCCACCTTCCACTTGGGGTAACCAACGAAGGGCGAGAAGCCATCAAGCGAATTTCTGGCTCCGTTGCCGAGGACTCCGAGTGCTAAGATAGGGGAGTTGCACACTACCCTTTATCTTTGTTTTTTAGTCTTGTTAGTTTATCTTTCAGTTTTTATCTCTGTGTCTTTTATCAAAAACTACAAAAAAAAATCTTGCTTTTAGTAGTCCTCCTTGTTTAGATGAACATGTTAGGGCTAGGTGCTTTGCGGGAATCGGAAGTTCTCGATTGCCGTCAAAGAGATGGAGAAAATATGAAGAAGGCATGGGACAGAATCTCTGAAGCACATAAAAGAATTATGCCTTGGATACCTATAAAAATTGTGCTTAGAAATTTTTACCATGGTCTTTTTAGGTGGTGTAAACACTCTCTTGACATTATAGTTGAAGGAGATTTTCTAGAGTGTGATGAAGATAGGGCTCTTGATATTTGGCATAGTCTATCTAGTTATTTTGTTTATGATCGTAGTATTGATACTGTCATAGATAGACTTGCCACTATCCAAATTGTTGAGGACACTCAAACTATTAGCACCCAATGCACTCCTAGTCCCATTGGACCTATTAATGGTGATGCTAATACCTCAACCGTAGATAAAGAAACTCCTATGAACATAGAGGGTTTCAAACAAGTGAGCCTAGATGACACTAATACCACCTTTGATAGTAGTGATATTGATTTTGATAGTTGTACCCTCTCAGAAGTTATCAGTTTGCTACACAAAATGTCTAGAGACCCCCACACTAGCACACTTAATCTTGCCTTCACGGAGCATATCACAAATGCTCTCATCAAAGCTAGGGAGGAGAAGCTTAGAGTAGAAGCCTCCATACCTAGGAAGCTAGATGATGGGTGGGATCCTATGATCAAAATTAAATTAAATAACTTCTCTTGCTATGCTTTATGTGATGTTGGAGCTAGTACCTTCGTTATGCCCAAAAGAATATTTGATATGTTTGATTTGAAGCCCTTTGAGCCTTGTTCTTTTGGTGTTCGTCTTGTTGATTCTTCCGTAAAGAAACCTTTGGGGAAGATCGACGATGTTCTTATCATTGTCAATGACAACTATGTTCCCGTTGATTTTATTGTTATGGATATAGAGTGTGAACCTTTATGTCCAATTATTTTGGGACGTCCTTTTCTTCGCATCGTTGGTGCGGTTATTGACATGAAAGAGGAGAATATAAAATTCCAATTCCCATTCAAAAAGGGGATGGAATACTTCCCTACAAAGAAAATCAAGTTACCTTTTGAGTCCGTTACACGGGCTAGTTATTCTCTCTGTCTTGATAAAACTTGATTATTCTTTTGCTTCATGCCTAGCTTAAAGGCATAAAAGAAAGCGCTTTCGGGAGGCAGCCCGCAACAAATTTAGGTGTTTCCTTTTGCTTTTGTTGTGTCTTGATGATTGTTACTACTGTAGCAACATCATTGTATCTTTATTTTTCAACTTTGTGCCAAGTTATAGCCTCTTACGGCAAGGGAAATAAAAGTTGTGACATGCTGTCCAGAAAACAGATTCTGTCCCCGTGACAAGAAAAATTCCAGAAAAATCCCAGTTCATCTTTTTGAGCTTAAATTTTTACACAGTATGCTCTATACAATTACGAAACTTTCGTATGTTCTGAGTTTTTTTATTTGAGTTGCAGAAGTGCCCCTAAAAAAATCTTTACTACCTGCTGTTCTGTTTTTCACAGATTCTGCCACGTTTTGTCTCTCCTTACTTTTGCAAACCTTAAGCTTGCTTTTTCTTTGCAAAAACTTTTTGGTACTCTTGATAAACAGTAGCTCTTCAAGATTATCTTTATATCCGGTGGGGAAAAATTATTTATTAAGGGTACTAACCTCTCTAATCAGCTTATGATGAGTTATGTATGAAGGGAGTTTTCAAGTGTGTGATGGAAGATGATGAAAGAAGATCCAGGAGTGTCAAGCGCTCAAGCTTGGGGATGCCCCCATGCATCCCCAAAAAATATTCAAGGAGACTCAAGCGTCTAAGCTTGGGGATGCCCCCGTGCATCCCCTTCTCCATCAACAATCATCAGTTTGTCCTTCGTCTCACTATATTTTTATCACTTCATGCGTTATGTGCTATGCTTGGAGCGTCTCGCTCTTAGGTTTTGTTTTTAGTTTTCTTTAGCTTTGCTTGATGTTCATAACAAGTTAGATCCCTTCTTACTTTGTGTGGGAGAGAAACACGCTCCACTTTCAAAATTTAGAACACATCATAGGATTTTTCCTGCTTATCTTTCTGCTGTTGTGTGTTGTTTATCTTTTCATAGCTACTGCCTTGTTTAGTTTTAGTCTTAGTTTGTCTTTAGCAAGAGCCTTGGATTTTGTTTAGTTTGTTGCTGGAAATCTTTTTATTTTTCATGTTTATCTTGTTAAAGAGAGTTGGTTGTTGCACTGAGTTGTGTCTTGTCTTGAAAGTAGGTAATTGAGGTTGCTATTTTCTTCTAGTAGTAATTTGCAATGGTTTTGAGGTATTGATGTGAGTAATGTTTGAACTTTTGGTGTCAAGAGCTTTTGCCTATTAGTGATAGGTGTCGTATTTTGGGCAATCCGTGTTTATTTTTCAAAACCTACAAAACTAGTTGAGAACTCTAGCTACTAGATGGATCACTACTCTTCTGAGGAGTCGAATATTAGAGTACACTCACGTACCATGAGTCGAGGATGCGCAAGGATAACCAAACCCCCATACACTCCTCCTCGGGGTACTTGTCTATTTGTGAACCTCCTTATTAGATTGAGAGTTACCAATAATAAATTAATAAGTGCATGAGTTCTTCGGACTAATGTAAGTATTGAAAGTTGACACTTCCACCTTCCCATATTTTACTAGCCTCTTCCGTGCCATGCATTGCCTTCTTCTCACTCCGAGATTTGGTGTCCACCTTCGCCGGTACTTCCAAACCCTTTGCATGATACGCTCTGTCATCATAAGCCTCCTTATATCTTTCCTCAAAACAGCCACCATACCTACCTATCAATGCATTTCCATAGCCTTTCCGAGTTACATTGCCATGCAACTTCCACCTCTTCATGACTTGATCTTCATGTCATACATGTTCCTGCTACACTGGCAGCGACATACCTTGCATACATCATGTTAGTTACATCTTCTTTATGATTTTGAGTACCTTGTAAAGTGTGAAAGATCTCCTTTACCTTCTTATAAAATAGAGTGTTGCCCTTAAGTGAGGAAAAGATCCCAAAGTGGACACATTAAAAGATCCCAAAGAGGACAAATGAGAGTTAAATAGAAAGAGCCATTGAGGCCACAAAAAAATACAAAAAAAATAGAAAAGGGAGAAAAAGAAATAAAAAGAGAGAAAGGGGCAACACTATTATCCTTTTGAGAGATCCACACTAGTACTCCCTTTATATCCTTGTACTCCATAGAGATGATCTTCATGCATATAGCTATGTGGGGACCTTCACACTATAGAACTTGGCTTGCATATTCCAAGGATGAGCCTCCTCAAACGAGCTCTAGGTATTCTTGAGTGAGCAAGTTAGATGCACCCCCACTAGTTCCTTTGGAGAGCTTCTTAGCTCGTATGTGCATCCGTTGCATGGCAATCCCTACTCCTCACATCATATCTATCATTTAGCATCTCTTGTCTATGATTGTCCTCATTGATGTGAGCCTTTCTCATCCTTTTTGTCTTCCTCCTCCACCATATTTCTCTCTTTGCCATCCTAAGTGTCAACTGTCGTGCTTACGCTCATCCATTGCATGAGTGCTCAAAATATTGAAAAAGGAGTGGATCAAATTGACTTGTACCTGGCTAGTGGTCTGGGGACGAGCCAAGATAAGATTCCAAAGAGGACCAAGTGTGAAACTTTAGTAGATTGAGTTCTCAACAAAAAACACTTTTTTCTCGTATTCCCTATCCCCCTTCTTGCACGCAAACACCATTTGGAGACATTCGAGTCACGGACAGCGAGAGCTCTTGCACCTAATGTTTTTTTGTTACTTGTTTCAATGCTAATATAGACTCTTGCATGTTATGACTTGAATTGAATCTCTAATCTTGATTGTTTTACTTTTCAAAGTTCTTTTATGGTTGCTAGCATGTCACCACAGAAATTATGCTGTTATCATTTACCTACTCGAGGACGAGCAGGAATTAAGCTTGGGGATGTTGATACGTCCAAAACGTATCTATAATTTCTGCTTGCTCCATGCATGTTTTGTGTGATATTGCTATGATCTAGATACACTTTCATATACTTTTGATCATATTTGGACTAACCTATTAACTCAGTGCACCCCAGTGTCAGTTCTTGTTTTCTGCTGTTTTTCTATTTCAGTTTTCCCCCATATAAAAAGTGCCAGCAAAATTCAGATAAAAAATCAGCGTGAATGAAGCTTCGCGAAGAGCCCTGGAGGGGCCAGAGGGGAGCCAGGGGGGCCCAGGCGGCCACCCGGCGCGGCCCCACCCCTGGCCGCGCCAGGGGGGCGCCTGGGGCCCCTGGTCCACCTCTGGCTGCCCCCTTCGCCTATTTATTCTCCGTCACGGGGAAACTCCGAGGACAGAACCCTATTTCGCAAACTCGCCTCTATTCCGCCGCCGCCGCGCTTCCGAGATCGGGAGCACCAGAAGACCTCTTCCCGGCACCCTGCCGGAGGGAGGATTGATCTCCGGGAGTCTCCTCTCCACCATGTGTGCTCCCCGGATGTCTCGTGAGTAGTTTTCCTTGGACCATGGGTCCTTGATCAGTAGTTATGTGATATTCTCCTCCCCTCTTTGATCTTCATTGTTTAGACGTCGTGAGCTGCCCTACATGATCGAGGCACCTTTGTAATATTTCTGCTGTTGCTATGCTGAGTTTGATGGGATCTGATGGATTATGAGATTATGTTCAGATTGTGATAGAGTAATATATTTGGTTTTTATCTCTTATATTTTTGTTCCTAAGTAATTCTTGCATGTTCTCCGTTGCTGTTTATTGCTTTGGCCAAGTAGTAGGTAGTGACTCCAAGAGGAAACGTTGTGCTCGATTGTGGGTTCATGCCCCCCCGATGACACGCTTGAGTGACAGAAACATGAGTCTAGGGGATGTACTGTTGCCACAAGGGGGAAAACAACGGTGTTTGTCACCGCAGTTACAAGGATTGTTTACTTTACGCAAAGTGCTTTTTAATGCAGTTGTCTGTTGCTTTGGGTTTACACTTTGGGTGGGGCTCGCAACTTAATACCAGAGAGATGTTCTGGATAGATATCTCAAGGTGGATGATTAGTAGTAGATGCAGTTGGATTTCGGTCTAGTTATTTTGGCGTACTGCCTGTGCTTTTGAACCTCTTCCTTTCTTTTGTAGCATAGTTAGCATCACGGTGCGTTCATAATCCTGTCAATTGCCCTTCTGTAATTTTTTTTACCTCGCATAGCAGTTTTATCGTCTTTTGGGAGAGAGACGTCACTAGGGAACATCACGTATCCCGGTCCATATCCTTATTACAGTTTCCACGCTATCTTTACTTTATTGCTTTTACTTGCTATCATTATCCCTTGTGTTTTACCTTTGTAAACAACAAGACCGGAGAGATTGGCAACCTCTCTGAACTTCGTTGGGAACAAAGTTATCTGTGTCTGTGTGCAGGTACACGTCAGTCGCGCCGCTGACACGTACTTATCATCTCTGGAGTCCTACTGGAGACAAACCTTGGTATCTTCACCGATGGAAACTTGCTGCTGCGCTACATCTCCACCTTTCACTCGGGGTAACCAACGAAGGGCGAGAAGCCATCACCCGCCCACCCAGTCGTCCCGCCACCGTTGTGCCTCGTCGTCCTCCATCTCTTCACAGGTCATCCTTCCCTATGTAATCGTCGTTGCTAAGAGAACCCGCCCAAGCCGCCTTCTACTCTACTCAAGAATCCAACGCAAAAATGTATTGTTGACTCATTTTTTTAAAAATTTACAAACAATGGACATCGATGTTTCTTATCATGTTTTCTTATATTTATTGTAGATGAATGCTCTTGTTCAATCTTTATTTGACGGCTCGTCCTCTGACAAAGATGAATACATTGTGGTGACTTCATATGCAGACACAATGAAAAACAAGAAACCGAAATGCGGAGGTTCAGTGCCTAGTCATCTTATGGTTCATCGGAACAAGCAAGCCGGATATTGACAAACCACTTTGATGAGAAACCGATATATGAAGCAAAAGCTATCAGGAGAAGATTTGGTATATCAATGAGTATGTTCTAAAATGTTTGCTCGTGACGTCGAAGAACAATGCTTATTTTTTCAACAAGAATGCAACCGCTCAACTTGGTCAGAGTTGTTTGAAATGAACCTGCAACCATAAAGAAAATCCTTGCATATTGACGTCCAACTGATTTTATTGATGATTGGATTGAAATGACATAATACATGCATATCGTGTTTTCTGTTCAGTTGAAAATTACATGGATTCTGTGAAATACTTCCTTTGTAAACTAATATAAGATGTTTTATTTCACAGGATTCATGTAATTTACGCGTAATTTGAGGAGCGGCGAAGCACTCCATGAAGAGAAAAGGGTTGGGCATTGGATGGCCGAGATCGACGGCACCGAGCGAAACACAGCGTCACAGTTGAGTAGAGTAGAGGTGCTTCTCCCGGCCCCGGAAAAGGCAAAAAAAATCCCCGACTGAAAATCTACTCCCCTTTCCCCTAAAAAAAAAAAACTACTCACCGCCCCCCGCCCCCGGAACCCCACCTCCAGTGCGATCTCCCGCCGCCGGTCAGGTGTGCCGCGTTTGTATCCGTCCCGTCTCCCCTGAGTCACCGCCGCCCCCGCCTGATCTCCAAACCCTCCCTCCCTCCCCTTTGGAACTGCGGCTCCCTGGGCGGTCGATCCACTCCACGGCGCGCGGCGGCATGAGCCACGCATTACCGTCGCCGCCGCAAAACGACCAACCAGGTCCCCCTTCTCACATCTCTCTCTCCCTCAACTGCAACTCTACTTTTGGGATCGAAGTAACTTCTTGATCGAATAGCCTAGGGTTGTCCGCCGGTGCGAGATTAATAATGTTGCCAAACAACTGTGTAGATAGTTAAATTGGGTGGTAGTATGATTTTTCTTGCAAATACAATTTTGTAGAATTTGGCCTGATATCCCATTCAGCATTCATGCTTCTGAACTAATGCGTGATTAATAATGTAACCAACTGTGTGAATAGGTGAATTTGGTATCGCTTTTCTTTTTCCGAATAAAATTTTGGTACGCTTTGGTCTGATACCCCATTCAGCATTCACGGTTCTCAACTAAAGCACTGTGCATTGCTCACTCACCTTACTCTCTTTTCCAGGGGATTACCGTGAGGATAAGAAGAGGAGGTTGCCCAAAGGACACACTGGGGAGTTAAGCAGCAGCACATCAGCACACGATGATCTGGACCACATGTTTGCTTCGCTGTCGACCCGAGAGTTAAGCAGCACATCAGCACATGAAGATCTGGACGACATGTTTGCGTCGCTGTCGATCATAGACGGCATCCTCGCTCAAGAAAATTCAGGTCGCGCCGCTACTTCCACTCGCCTCGGTGATCCCATTTATAGCCGTTTAATGTCGAATGAATGAATTCTGCGTGGAATTAGATGATTCTGCCATGCTCCATCATTGGTTTGTTGTTCAATGGTTGTCTCTGCTGGTCAAATTTTCTATATCTAGGCTTTCTTGATGCCCTATTGATGCTCCGTACTGGAAATTAAATCCACATTCTACTGCTTTTAGTTTTAGGAGTCACAAATTTGCTATTCTATTGTTATGCTGTCTTTCTATTACTGCATCGGACGGCAATTCTATTTTATACTGTTTTCAGGGAATCGTTGCAACGATAGGAAGAGAAAGTCATGCCAAGAAAATGCGGCAAATTTGAATAACGCTTCACCCGATGATGTTTTGGAAAATATGTTGGCATCGCTTGCGATCCGAGATTCTAGAGTGACTAGTACCACTTCCACGAGATCAGGAGATCACGGATGTGTTATTCTTGATGACAATATTCTTGCTGAAGGCAATTCAGACTGCACCACTTCCACTGACTCTAAGAGGCTAAGATCAGAGGTATTCATTGAAAGAGTAAATGACATGTTGCTGCGCCATGATGGAACTCGTGTTCGAGTGTTTGAGGTTCGCTTTGATTTGAACTCCACTCATGCTGCCCACCTTGACAAATGGGTCCAGTTTGCGTCAGCATCGGGTGCACAGTGTGTAAAATTTAAGTTGGGTTCATATTTTTCGGAGAATTTGGTGACTGCAAATCGTTATAACTTCCCTGTCCATCGTTTGGACCATGGACAAAGATCCTCGATTTACAAGCTAGAACTGAAGAATTGCATATTCACGCCACCACTGGATTCCAGTGCCTTTTCCTCCATCGTGCGCCTTTTTCTAATACGTGTCACAATAACTGAATCTGGCGTCAAGAACATTTGCTCTTGCTGCCCTATTCTCCGTCTTTTGAGACTGGGACGCTGCGACGACTTGGTCAATGTAAGGATTTCCCATGAAGTACTGTTATATTTGGATATATTTTGTTGCAACAACCTGGTAAGCATTGAGATTCATGCCACCAGCCTTTCCATCTTCGAGTATGATGGACATGAGGTACACATCAGTTATGCTAGTACCCCCAATATGAGGGTATTGATAAATAAGTTCGGGGACAGAAATTGTTCTCTTCCGAATGGTTTGGATGACTTAAAAAGAATCAGAAAACTCATGTTGACATTTCTTTCACCATCGGAGGTTAGTTCAGAACTATGTTTGTGCTCCTCTTATTTTCAAATATCATGTAATCACTCCGGTAGCAGTTTATAACTGTTGTAGTAATCAATTACCATAACTGCTTCATTTGCTCTTCTGCAGGAGCCCAGTTTTATGCGTTACACGAAGAAATTCACCGTATTACAGTACATCAGCCTGCTTATTGTGCCATCTTGGAATAATGTTCTTGCAGTAGCTAGACTCCTCAAGGCAACTCCTAATCTTAAAAGACTCCGTCTAGAAGTATGCCCTAAACACTATCCTTGTTGTTCTTCAGATAAAATAATGAGAATGCAAACTAATCTTAAAAGACTCCGTCTAGAAGTATGCCCTAAACACTATCCTTGTTGTTCTTCGGATAAAATAATGAGAATGCAAATGTTTTTCACATATCAAATACATCGTCAGTGATTTGTTTTCCCTCGTTAACACAAATTACATAGTGGTGGGGTAATTTTTCTTATGTACATCATCAGATCCCTCTTTTGGTCTATAAACAGTCCATGTTTTGTTTCCAAGCACCACTTATCATCTCATATTATCATAGAATAATTTACCTAAAATGGCATCAAGCATTTATATATGTTCCACGCAATTCATCAAAGCTTAGAGCTCTGTACGTAGGCTTGTGCCTGACAAGGATCCAGATGCCAATGGCCATTTACTTGTTTGTTTATTGACCTTTGTAGCTTATATATGCTATAGTGCCTAGTGTTTCTCATTAATATTTTTGTCAAGTAAAGATAGAACCATGCACAAAAAGCCTCGGAACATTTGCATCTTGTAATCTACCTGCTGTGTCATGAACTCACTACACCTTGGACCTTCCTTGCATGCAGGCACACAAAAGAGACCGCCATATTCGGGACGACATCCACCGTAAAGTCAGCTGGCCCGAGGGCATCTCCCTCAAGAAGCTCCGTCTCATCATGGTAGGCGGTTTCACCGGCCAAGCCCCGCTGATCGAGCTCTTGGTGTGCCTGGTGTGCGCGGGCAGCAGGTCCAGGAGGACGTATCTCCATATCGACCCGCACCGCCATCTCTGCAAACCGCTGGGCAGGTGGGTCAGGGAGGACGTCGGGGACAAGCCAGCGAGGGACCGTGTGAGGAAGGACGCGGAGGAGATCCTCCGCTCCAGGCTCCCGCCGTCCGTGAAGCTCGTCATGATGAAATGATTTGGGTGGACCTGTATATCTGAAGTTCTGAACCTGAAGCTATCCGAGACAAGTTCCCGTCTTATTTATAGTTTGGAGTCAGCTAAAATCGAGCTATATCTTTCTGGCTGCCTTCTATTAAAGTGTGGTAAAAAAAAAGTTAAACTGGATTTTTTACTTGTACTGTTGGGTCTTTACCTCTGCAATACCTAGACTTACATGTTGATTCTAAGGAGAAGATTGAGAAACGATGGCATGTTAGAAAAGGAATATATGGCAACTCTAAGTTGAACTAGATGATACAGTTTGATATCCACAGAGGAAGTTTGGTCCTTCCACCAGCCGGTTGGCCCACGAACCGGGACCGAAGAGGCTCCACGTGGTCAGGCGCGCAGCGAGGGGGTGAGGGGTCATCGGTCCCGGTTGATAGGAAGAACCGGGACCGAAGAGGCTCCGCTGCCCTCTTTTTCTGTCGCGGCAGGATTTTTTGATTTTTATTCATTTATTTATTTTGTGTTTTGTATTCAATTAAATGGTACCATATATATATAAATTAAAGCAACAATGAAGGAACCACAATATATATTACACATTATCGTCACGAATATATCATATACACCATCTCCTTCCTCGTGCTTGGTCGAACATGTATTACACAAACGGTACTCGATCACACGAGTTCGATCTAATTTACATTGGTCCTTGGCCGCTTGTCTTCCAAAAAATGAGGGTGAAATACTCTCCGGTCGGAGCTATGACATGGTCTAATAAGAATCCGGCGAGTTCCTCTTGAATTGCTCGCACATGTTCTCGTGGTAGAAGACCGTCCCGCATTCGTTCGATCTAATTAAAAGAAAGGGATCAATATATATGAATGAAACTAAACACAATTTAACGCAATAAATTAAAGTATTGAATGTTGTTTATCGTACTTCAATTTTCCTTATGTTTCGGGTTACGGTCGTCTCTTTGGTCGTCTGGCGAATGAACTCGCAGACATAATATCCACATAAGTTATTCCCGGGTCCCTGTCTCAAACACTTTACGAGAACGGAAATCAATGAATATTATAATCAGCATGATAATTATACTGAAACTAGAATCAAAAAGATGCGCGGATCTAGCAAGTAGTACTTACATTCAGTGGTTCAAATGTAAGCTCTGCCGGAAGACCCGGTGTTTTGGCGGTGAACCGTTTCCAAGCCCTCTGGAGGCATGCCTGCATGTCCTCCCATGATTTCATAGATCTGCGTCCCGGGTCCATGACTTTTACTACTCCTTCGTCCGGAACAATGATCAACAGAATAAAGTGAAAGCTGCACACGCATAAAGAGTCAATTATACGCTTAACACCGAGCAAGCGAAATAGAATGTGTGCGAGACAGTAACACTCACTCGAAGTTGTAAGGAAATAGTATTTCCCTTCTTGTGCCGAAATACGTCAACGATTGCAACAAGTTGTTCTCTGTCTGGTTGGGCTTATCTTTGAGAGTTCTTCCATGAACGAACTGGCAGTCAACGAACCCAATGTCATAGATTTGTCCTTTCTTGCATTCGAGAATCTTCATTCTGCATATATAATTAGTTTAGTGATGAGTGTAAGATTGTACATGAAACGAATGAGCGGAGCTAGAAAGGCTTGATCACTGAAATTAATGGTACTTACAGACAATATGCACTGACGATAGATTTGTCGATGGCGTCTCCTTGGTAAAACTGAAATAATTCTGAGAATTCAATCAGATCGAAGCCTGGTCCATGCCCGTAATGCTCGTTCTGAAATTTAGCGTAGATCCAGTTTTCGGATTTAGCAGATTTTTCCATGTACCAGTCATGCAATTTTCGCATCTTTGTTGGTAGATCGTTGACTAACTCGGGTTTGACGAGAGGATACCCGTGTCGGTATTGGTATGCCGGTACGAATTCCTCGTTGTTCCCGGTCTCGAACTCATCCAGACGGCTCAGGTACTCAGTAATAGACAGTCCTACTGCGTGGGCTTTTTCTCTGTACTGTCTTATAAACTCCGTATCTTTGTTCGGATCATACGCATTGACCTGATGCTGCTGGGGGCGCGGCCAAGTGTACACTTTGAGCGGTTCGATCGGTTGCTCTTTCTGTAGTCCGAGCTGGGCAATCTCTTTTCCGACTCTCCGCTTTTTTGCCTCAGCCGACTTTGTAATAGAGCGTTCATAGTCTGGTGTGAGCGGTATGGGGTTGTGAAGCTTCTTCTTCAGTTCCGCGCACGCGGCGTGATCTTCTGGGGTGCGCGGGAACAATGGCTCTATCGGCTTCTTGTTGGCCACAACAATCTTCCACTTTTCATAAGACATTTTTGTGGACACTTCCAGTTCCTCAGGTGTCATCTCTCCGGGTAGCTTCTTCATATTCTGATGAGGAACTTTTGGGAGGGGTGATCGCTTACGTTTCGGTGCTTTCTTGCTGCTGTTGCCCCTCCTAGTATAGGTACGCTTCTGCTTCTGGCTCTGAGGCTCAGGAGATGGAGACGGCTGAGGCGACGGTGGAGATGCCTGAGGTGACGGTGGAGACGGCTGAGCCGGAGAGTGGTGAGGCGGTGAAGGCGATGGTTGCGGTGGAGAATGGTCACGTGGCGGCGAAGGTGGATTGCTCTTCTGAAGAGTGGGTGACCTTGGCGACACATAATTTGGAAGCACGATGTGCTCCTTTCGCCATAGAACACTCCCCTTTTTGGCTTCTCCTAGTTCAGTCAGCTCCCTATCTTCACCTGCAGGGTGGTCCAGCATCAGATCCTCATAATCATCCATCACATCATCCACCATGACGACAGCGTACCCTTCTGGAGTCGGGTTGCAATGATAAGTTGGTTTCTCCGGGATTGATAGGGCCATGCCGACCGCCACCGTCACCTTTAAGTTCAGCACTTGCACCTTAAGCTCACAACGTGTGCTCTCCGTGATATAATCCCTTGGAGATGCTTCCTTCTGGCCTTGCACGGTTACGAACATATTTCTTTAAAACTCCCATGAACCTCTCGAAGGGGAACATATTGTGTAGAAATACAGGACCTAGAATGGCAATCTCGTCGACCAGGTGAACCAGCAGATGCGTCATAATATTGAAGAAGGACGGGGGGAACACCAACTCAAAACTGACGAGACATTGGACCACATCCTTCTGTAGCCTTTCCATACTTGCATGATCGATTACCTTCTGAGATATTGCATTGAGAAATGCACATAGCTTCACAATGGGTACTCGAACATTTTCTGGTAGAAGCCCCCGCAATGCAGCCGGAACAACTGCGTCATAATCACGTGGCAATCATGAGACTTGAGGTTCTGGAATTTTTTCTCTGCCATATTTATTATTCCCTTTATATTTGACGAGAAGCCTGCCGGGACCTTGATACTTCTAAGGCATTCAAAAAAGATTTCCTTCTCTGCTTTGGTAAGAGCGTAGCTGCTTAGACGCCATTTATCAGTATGCCTATGGTATGGGTCTTTCATACGTTGCTGGTCCTCCCGTGCTTCTGGTGTATCTTTTGACTTCCCATACACGCCCAGGAACCCTAGCAGGTTCACGCAAAGATTCTTCGTCACGTGCATCACGTCGATTGAAGAACGGACCTCTAGGTCTACCCAATAGGGTAGCTCCCAAAATATAGATTTGTTCTTCCACATGGCCGCGTGTCCGGTAACGGCGTCTTTCGGAACAGATTGACTGCCAGGACCCTTTCCAAAGATTACTTCTAGGTCATTCACCATACCAAATACATCAGCACCTTTAGGGAGATTAGGCTTTTTCCGGTGATTTGTCTCACCGTTGAAATGCTTGCCTTTCTTTCTCACGATATGATTGGGCGGCAGAAATTGACGACACACCAGGTACACAACCTTCTTACAAACAGTGTGTGCATGCATTGTATCCCTTGTTTGACTGTCCTGAAATGTTACTAAGAGCGGGCCAATCATTTATGGTTACGAAAAGCAACGCTCGCAGGTCAAATTCCTCCTGTTTGTCCTCATCCCACACGTGTACACCTGGTTTGGCCCACAACTCCAAAAGTTCATCGACTAATGGCCTTAGGTACACATCAATGTCGTTGCCGGGTTGCCTCGGTCCTTGGATGAGCACTGGCATCATGATGAACTTCCGCTTCATGCACAACCAAGGAGGAAGGTTGTAGATACATAGAGTCATAGGCCAGGTTCATGCCATCTGTACTTAGACCAAACCATAAGTTTCTTGCTTCATCTGTAAAGTCTGAGTGGCCTCTCTCGATTTTTCTCCACTGCGACCCATCAGCGGGGTGTCTCAACTTCCCGTCTTTCTTACGGTCTTCTTTGTGCCATCGCAGCAACCTGGCATGCTCCTTGTTTCTGAACAGACGTTTCAACCGGGGTATTATAGGAGCATACCACATAACCTTAGCAGGAACCCTCTTCCTCGGGGGCTCGTCATCTCCCTCAGCATCACCAGGGTCATCTTGTCTGATCTTGTACCGACTCGCAGTGCATACCGGGCATTTATCAATACTCTCGTTCTTTTCACCACGGTACAGTATGCAGTCATTAATGCATGCATGTATCTTCTGCACATCTAATCCTAGAGGGCAGATAACCTTCTTCGCTTCGTGTGTTGTCGCGGGCAATTCGTTATCCGGTGGAAGCTTCGACTTCATTATTTGCAGTAACTTCCCAAATCCGGTCTCAGAACAACCAAAATTTGCCTTCCATTTCAACAGTTCCAGTGTGGTACCGAGCTTTGTGCTGCCATCTTCGCAATTTGGGTACAAGGGCTTTTTGTGATCCTCTAGCATGGTCTCCAACTTCTCCTTCTCTTTTCCTGTTTCACAGTCTCGCTTTGCATCAGAAATGACCCGACCAAGACCATCAGTGGTCTCATCCGATGCCCGTTGTTCTTCTTCATTGTCACCTCGAGGAGCTCCATCTTCTTCATTGTCTTCCATTGCAGTGTCACCGAATTCTTCAGGGGACATAGGATAGCTATCATCATCCTCATCTTCTTCATTGTCTTCCTTCTTAACCCCTCTTTCTCCGTGCTTGGACCAACAATAATATCCGGGAATGAAACCTCTCCGAAGCAGGTGGCCTTGAAGTGTTCTCGAGGAAGAGTACTCCGCCACGTTCCGACAGCCAATACAGGGACAAGGCATAAAATTATCCACTTTGTTTGCATTAGCCACATCGAGAAATGTATGCAGGTTTGTAATAAACTCGGACCCGCGTCGATCGCTGTACATCCATCGCATCCGTGCTTCGATCTGCGTCATATAATTAACCATTACAATAACTTCGTGAATAGTGAAAATACCACTATATATGCACACATGCAGTATTTTTGTATCAGTTACAGATGGAGAAGATAAGGTTGCTAACCTCGGCCGAGGATACGGTGTTCTGAGGACCTAAGTGTGGCTCGGACATTTCGTCGAACACCGGGTGTGCAATCAAAGGAAAAAAAATTCTAGCACCCACCCCACCCCAACACAATCCTGAAATTTTTTGAGGCAAAATGGCAAAGTGCTGGCTGGGGGTTATATAGCCAGTGGAGGGGCAACGGTCCCGATTGTTGCCAAAAACCGGGACCAATGCCTCGCAGTGCGCCACGTGTTGGTCGCCAGAGCATTGGTCCCGGTTTTTGGCAAAAAATGGGACCGTTGCCCTATCCAGACGAACCGGGACCGTTGCCCGGCATCGGTCCCGGTTCTGAAATGAACCGGGAGCGATGCCTTTTTTGGGCTGGACGAAAGGGGGGTCTCTCCACTAGTGGGGGGCAAAGACGTCGAGCTAGTAGCTGTGAGCATGCAACCACACTTTTGATTCCTCAGCAATGCGCAACGCGAGGATTGCACAAACGGTTGTCTTCAAACAAATAACTATGGTCGATGCTTCCGTTGCTTGGCTTCGAGCCACAAGGTTGCCTTACGTTGTGACCTTTTTTTCTTTTTGATGCCTCGTATGTCTCCTCAGAGCACCCCGAGAGGGGTTGTTATCTTCGGCTCTCCTCCTTCAAATCTCATCATTGTTGTGCATGTGTCCCGGGCTTTGCAATGTCATTCTCTGCTAGGCACTCTTGAGCTTGTTTTGTTGCTCCTGCGATGAACACCCAAGCTAATGATTTTATGCGGTTTCTTGAAGATTCTAGCCAAGGTTGTGATGGTCATATTGATGTGGTAAATTCCATCGAAGCTAGGCTTGCACCAGCTACTATTGAGATGAAATACATGGCGGAGTTGACGTTGTGCAGGTTGTGTGATTATTTTTGCTTGTGGCTGGCACACGTATGACCAATTTACTAGAGCGGGTGAGGCGTTCGAGTGTGAGCAAGGGTTCCTAGACTTTTTGCAAGGGCTTTTATTCATGTTACCTTGTCGATCTTGATAAAATGTTCGCGGTAGAGGTGCCTCTTATGGAAAATGTTGACGAGGCTATGGTCCACATTTACAAGGTGGCATATGAGTTTAGCCTCACTACTCTGAGCTCCGAGGTGCATAGGGTGCTGCAAAGGGATGAACGTTGGCGCCTAGGGATGAGGATGCTTTGCGTGACTTCATTGAGCTTCACATTGGCCTCACTGACGTGCCCTCCGTCACCCAAGGGTTGATTCACCCTGTTAATGCGAAGAAGATCAAGAATGTCAAATAGTTGGTAAGTGTCACTTCAGGGCGCAACCTTGCAAGATGTTATTCACTAGTGTGTGTGTGTGTGTGTGTGTTCCTTCTCCGATGATTTTATGTTTGGGAGTAGTTCACATGAGGTTTTTACATGATGGTTTGTTGTGGTGTGACATCTGCGGTGTCCTTGCTGGTTGTTTGCGTCCTTGTGGGGGCTTGGCCTTGGATATACTTGTTTTCACCCTGATTTTCTGTCAAATTAATTGATCAACTATCTTCTTATTAATTAATGAAATAAGCAAACCTTTTGCCTCTGTTTCAAAAATAATCTCAAGTTATACGCCAATTGCTTCACTAAGATGTTTATTGTGCAACATGTTAAAAATGAAGGATGGGATTATTGCGGGGGTGAAACAACTGAACAATGGAATAGAGATAGGGTCGGATGGAAGCTTGGAAGTTGTAGCTTTACGTGCGGCTCAAATTAACAGATTTGGTGGGCATAGAGGTATTCGAAAGGTGAAAATGCCCTTAAGATCAAGATATTCTTGTGGATAACGCTAAGCAACAATGTATAGACAAAATACAACCTTCTTAAGACGTACTTGTCTATAAATGACCAGTGTAATTTCCGCGGGTATGCCGAGACGATAAAGCATTTTTTTTAATGTAGCATGACCAGCTTGTTATGTGTATCCTCAACCTAGTCAAGCCTCTTGAAAGTGTAGCTGGCCTGGTGGAGACTGGTTAAACATTTTTCCTTCTGTTTCGTGCAAAGTAGCTCTCTTCCGTATTGGACAGTTTGGAAAACTACAAATGCAATTCGTTTTGATATAAATTTTCTTGATGGGCCTGCAAATCATTTTCAATATGTGACATTGCCTTTTAACCAGGCAATCTTATAGAAAAGCCAAGGGCAAAGAAGCATTGAAGATGATGTCTTGAAGATCAAGCAAGCGATGGCGCGAATCTATAGCAGAAGACACGGATAAGCACCGATGATCTCCAAGATTGCATTTGGAGTGGGTTTAGAATCTTCGACTTATGCTTCTCTCAACCCCATTTTTTCCGATATGCTCATTTCTTCTACGATCGTTTAGAATAGGGTAGCTTCTATCTCCACTTCTGGTATGCAATCTCAGGCGTGGAAGTTGCACAAGACGGCGAGCTTCAGTGTGTACCATGGTGTGGGAAAACGCCTTTCTTTTGAGCTCCAATATGAATTGTGTATGAAAAAGTCTTAAGCAAAGTCTATGTTTTTTACTCCGTTAGTTAGACGTACATCCAAAATTTACCCGAAACTTCCAATATCACCATTGTCCTGCCTCTATCACCCTTAATTTATTACTCTAAGAAATATAGAAGATGATGAATTCATAGCATAAGTGGTTTCGTGGTGTAGTTGGTTATCACGTCAGTCTAACACACTGAAGGACTCCGGTTCGAACCCGGGCGAAGCCAATCTTTTTTTTGCCCTATTACAATACAGTACAAGAAGCGTGTGCACAATGCAGATCTTATTTTTTTCCTCAGAATTCTCCTTGCAGATTGTCAGTCGCATACATCGCATCACTGGTTCGTCCTAGAGATATATACGTAGATAAGATAGATGATCCCGGATTCCAAGCTCACACTGGTGATGGTGAGTTCAGTCATCATAACAAAAAGATGCAACCATGAAGCCTTGGTGATGATAAGTAAGAATGGGAAACCAACATATGTCCAGTGACAAAATAACAGCAGGGCCTGGGAGAAACAAGCTACTTTCTCCCCCTCAAGCAAAAGCCTTGGAAGCACGTCGTTTTCGTCGAAGAAGAAAGCGCCGAGACAACGCAGCAAGTTCCGGGGAATCCAGCATTTTACCAGTTGTGGCAAAGAGGAAAGCTCAGGGGATACGATCCCACGGCCAGTTGCAATCCCAGTAGCCAGCATCTGCATTCGATACGAGTCACTGAGTCAGGACCATGTAAACACTTGGTTTGGTTGGGGTGCCGTGAACATCAGGCAAAAAGCAGGAGAGAAACTGCAACCATTGTATCAGTATCACCACACAACTCTCTCTCAGGCATTTAGCACCCCAGACGATGCCAGCCACAGGAGCGAGGATGCCGGGACGCTTTGTCGATAAGCATAACGCCGGAGTGACTGTGCGCACACGCAGCAGCGGGGGGCGAAACCGAGAGCTCCATCCATGGCCTGGCAAGTTCTTCTCCTGCAGACCATATCTTTCCACAAAAAGGAAAGTTATGGTGTTAAAAGAGTGATGCATGCATAGGTAAGAGACCAGCTGTGGTAGGCAATCTTGATTGATCTGTACCTTTGGTCTAAAGAAGAGTCGAGTTTTCTATCCAATCAGCTTCTGCTGGACATAATTGGTTTGAATTCTTCTGTTTCTTCCCCCCTGGATCTGGTTGGTTGGATGTTGGCCATTTGACAACAAGCATTTAAACCATTGTTTTTCTTCTCTTCAACAAACCAGACGTTCCAAAGTAAAGGAGAATGAAGGGTAAAGGTTGCCATGTCACTTTATTTTCAAATGGATGCGAACCGAATACTAGTATATGATTGGTACATTTTTTTCTCTAAAAGCCTAAGAGGTTGTGAGTAGTATGTACAGAGGGAACTCGAGTTAGACGCATACTGATTTTTTTTCTGACATAAATGGGAGAAAAAAATGGTTATCAGCATTTACAAATAGTTCTGGTATTTATGTCAGACGCATATTGATCGAGACATATAACAGCAATATGGGTACTATCTGCTTATCATGTTAGTATTTTCAGCAAATTTCAGAAAGACGGCCCTTGTGCAGGTTGTCGACACAGTCCGTCCATACCCTGTAAATGTCAAGAAAGGGATGGTTAAAACAAGTGGTTCAGAGTTCTCAAGTTCTCCACATCTGCACTGATGATGAAATGGATGTACAACCGTAAAATCCATGGACACTGCTACAAGATGTCAAAACTAGAAAAAATTGGCACGGCAGAATAGTCTATTAAATGACAGATCGGATGAAAACAACTGGTCAGCTTTCATGAGAAAATCCTCCTTTTTCTATAAAAAAAAGCTTTCATGAGAAAGGTCAAGCTAAAAGAGGATTGCTTTATGTACTACTCATCTAGAGTGTGTGTTTTCCAATAATCAATGGCATAAATCAGTATGTTTTTTATGTAGGTTGGCTACTCCAAGAGCTTGAGCAGTCAAAGGATGATTGCAAAACTGCTGAGTGCTGATATTACAGTGTCGATATACTGATATGCAGCTCAAGTTAACATTGGGCAAAAAAAACATGTGCGGATTATTACAGTTCTTACCGGTTCATGGTCATTCTAAATTACATCAGGGGCAGGTAGTTGTCCAGGCCCAGAAGTTGGCACAACAGTACAATCTGGCACTTCCGGTATCTGGTTTTTTGGTACTACCTGTGGTGTATAAGCATATGGTCCTGCTACCTGCAAAGAATTGATGCCTAAGCTAGTTGGACAAATGAAAAACTCTGAGAAGTTCCCTGTACTAAAATTGAGAACATAGGAGACCTCGTAGTTCAATGAACATTTCATACCTGAGGTGCCGTTGCCAGCCCGCCATCTGGGTGAAGGAAATGATTACTTGCTTCTCTCAGCTGAATGTTTTGCATCTGGTTTGCAACATACATAGGGTTCATCGCTGGAGATGAGTTCATAGGCATGTGATTTGACAAAGAATGGTTCATGTATGGCACTCTTGCCATCTGATTTAGACCCTGTGCCGCAGGCATGCATGCCGAATTCATGCCCATCGGTGGCATGAACTGGTGAGAACCAGGAAACATCATTGGTGCCATCCCGGTGGTCATCCACATAATCTGAGGGAGATTTCAGTCTCAATTAGGTACCAATAACTGATGTCATATTTCTCTAAAAAGACAAAAAATGATGCCATAAGGGGTTATGTGATTTCAGGTAGAGGAAACAGTAGACTCCTAACCTGAACTTGCATTTGGAGGGACTTCAGGTACTCAATTGCCTCATCTAGTATCGATGCTTTGTCGGCCTAAGAGTGAAGAATAAAATCTATTATATACTAAAAGCAAAATACGAAGGAAGAATAGAGCCACCATATTGATCCACATCATCTGAATTTTTCTAGACAGTTAGATTTAAAATAAGTGGCTAGGATTTATGAGATATGATTTACGTACACGTACACATTAGTTTAATGAGGTCTGTGTTTGTCACGATCAAACATCACCATATTGATCCACATCATCTGAATTTTTCTAGACAGTTAGATTTAAAATAAGTGGCTAGGATTTATGAGATATGATTTACGTACACGTACACATTAGTTTAATGAGGTCTGTTTTTGTCACGATCAAACATCAGTTGGTAGTCTTTTTATAAAAAAAACAATTTGTAGATTTATTGTTTGATACATGCGTGCCAAAAAGGTTTTGGGTTATCACTCAAAAAACGTTTACGTTTAGTTGGTTGGTTCAACCTACCCTATCACGTAACTTCAAAAAAAAAACTACCTATCACGAGCCATAGAAAAAGAGTGTTCCACGTCAATAAGAAAAGATTAAGAAAACAATTTGTAGGTAGTTAGAGTTCTAGCCTTACACGAATGAAGTTTTTTCCTTACTTTTTTTTTCATGGGTATATTTTTTAATCTTATGAAAGCATAAATACATACATTATACATACAATAATGTATTAATTGATCTAAAATAAAATTATTTATATTCTTAATATCAGATAAAATAGCAACCAACTGTGACAACTTGCAACCCAATTTTTTTGGCACATCGATATTATTTCTTCAAGTGCAATTATAATAGCATGCCTATTATTAAATAATAAAAATAAGAAAAAATAGAAAAATATGCTAGAAATCCAACCAATAATGCGGAATATCTAAATAGTTTATCAATTAAATTTATATAATCGCATCTAAATAGGTTACACATCCGTTAGATCTTCATAGTTGCACCTAAATAGATCGTAAGCGCTAAATCTATGTAACTATACTTAAACTGATTGTGTACTTTAACTTTATACAATTGCATATGAATAGATCATATTCTTCCAATTAACATAGTCGTAACCTATGTTAGAAATTTATAATTATATATAGTCAAATCATAACCGGTAGAGAGAGCGTTGATTGTGACTCAAAGACTTTAATACTTCTTGGTATTTTATTTATTTGTCTAAATATGATGGATATAATTATATATGCAAGCAAGAGCTATGTGAGAAGGTCAGAAATAAACAAAACCAGATTACCCATTGTCACACAGAAGATGGAAAAATAATGTGTAGTTTTAGTTATATGCTAAGAGCATACATCAAATCATCTAGGAGGGGCATGTGTGCTAATTAATTTGGCTATCAAATGCCTCGCTAAATAAATATATTATTAAAACCTGAATCAAAATCAATAGATTTTTAAAAACATCCACGATTCTCTTTACTTATATATTGTAAAAAACACACAATTTTATGCAAAATAAAAGTAAAAAAAACCTTTAAAAGTGTGAGCCTGTCAAAATTCCATACATTATGCAAAGAAGTGAGTAGGTGGATGTTAACATTTTGTAAGAACTAAAGATGTTGCCCTCGCATTTGCGAGGGCCATTCTGCTAGTTGGGAATGAAAGAAACATATGTTAATGATGAATTAGATATGTCATCATTAACCAACAGAAATGAATCGGTCCAGGGACTCACACCTGATCAGAAAAGATGCATAATACTACCAGTTTCTTACCTTGTTGCAGTGGGGTATGAGTTCTTGCAGCGACCGCATCTTTTCGTTGATCCGGTCCCTTCGTCTCTGCATCATCAACACAAATAACACCATAAGAACAATCCAGCAAACAACAAGCCAGCTTTCTCAATGTAAGATTACAACACAAGTATAGCATCTGATCTCACCCTCTCTGATTGGTTATGAACTTCAGCTGCCCTGCTCCTCCGCTTCGACCCGTGCCGCCTCGACGATTTGGTATCTTCAGTGGCCTCACACTCAACATCCTGCAGCTTCCTCATGAACTCCAATCAATTTGCTGCAATTAAATTGCAAGCAAACAATATGGACAAAGTAGGCCGAGAAATACACACCTCACTGCGGCTATCAGAGTCATCTTTGCCCCTCCCTTTCCTCTTGTGGGCATGGCCAACGCTCCCGCTCGGCAAGCCGGAGCCCCCAAAGTTGCTCCCGGAGCCGCCGGACGACGAGGTGCCGGCGCCGTCGCGCGTGCTCGCCCCACCTCTTGTTCCCTCGGACGGCGGCGCGGCGCTCCCCTCCCCGGCCCCCGACGGCAGCTCCGGGACCTGGTTGCTTCCGCAGAAGGTGGAGCCGATGTCGCCGCCGGTCCAGCTGGAGGCGATGCCGCTCCGCATCGGCCGCGGGGGAGGAGGGTGGGAGCTAGGCCCCGGGAGCGCGGCGCAGACGTCCGGGGTGGCGCCCACAGCAATGCTGTGCCAGAGCTGCGCGTACACGTCGTTCCCCAGCGCGTCGACGTCGTCCTGGAACCACGCGGCCGTGTCCCCGCCGGTGAGCCCGCTGGTGGGCGCCGGCCTCGGGTGCGTCTGCGTCTGCGCCACGACGGCCCCGTTGTGCCACAGCAGCTCCACCAGGTCGTTGTCCGCGCTGCGGATGCCATGGCGCCGCCAGGATCAGTGGACCGGCGCTCGAATGAAAGAAAAGAAAAAAGGGGCGGATTTTCAGTCAGGCAAGGGGGGAAAAAGTCTTACACGAGGGGCTTCTTGTGACTCGCCGCCGGTCTCCCATTGCCGTCCATGCCACGGCTGCCGGCCCCAGGCAAGCGAGAAGCGGAACTGCAAGAAAGATTGTACAGCACTCTTATCCATTCATCATCCGTTACTCATCCATTCCAAGCAACGACAAGCCGAAGCAATAAACTTGGGCACGGAAAGGAAGCTATCCCCAACAAGATGAGCCGCAAAGCAAACCTGGGAAGCACGAGCCAAGCTCCTCCTTCTTCTACCTCCAGCAGACCCACGAGGGGAGGATCGCTTCGCTTCGCTTCACTTCCAGAAATAGAGAGGGAGATAATCAATCCACTGCTCCGAACTCCTGACCACTGAGCAGACCTCTCAGCTGAGCTGAGGAGTACCACAACTGTTTGCTCCGGCGTGCAGATGAGTGACTGAGAGGTGACAAGTCTCTCCGGAGCGGAGCGGAGCGGAGCAGAGGCGAGCAGCTTTAGGCAGTGAGTCCAGGTATATGTATGATGTAGTGGAGGAGTACTTGCCGTCTCTCAAAAAGAGAGAGATAGCAGGGCAGGAGGACTGGAGCAAGCAAGCAGTAGCAGGACCCGTGGGCGATTTGGCTTGGATTTTTTGGCGAGGTTGGATGGCGCAGCGGCGTCCTTGTCGGATCTCTCCTTGGCGCCCGGGGAAGGGATAGTGTCGGCCCTCGGAATCGGCGGCTTTGGAATTGGACCAGAAACCAACCGATGCATTCCATCATCTTGCTTTGGATCTTCTCTTTTCCTTCCTTCTTTCTTTCTTTCTTTCTTTATTTCTTTCTGACATAAATTTCTAGCAAATCTGAATTTCATATGTACTCTTCTACAAACTCTATTGCAGGTGATGCTGCATGTGCCGGGGATTAACTTACTTAACTGATCGGTTTTGTTAATCCAGTGGAGATGTGATCGTCTTTGTTGATCCAGTGAAGATGTGGAATGCTACTAGGTAGTTATACGAAGTAGTAGCAACGGCATCTTGATTCTCAAACCTTCTACGTCGGTGTGAATTCAATTGTTCGGATCAGTTTTACCATTCAACGTGATTTTTCTATCCGTTCGAAGACTGGTATGTCTATTTGTTTTCTCGCAAATCTGATCCAAATTAAAAGAGGTTTTAGGGAGTCCGAACACCCAAGACATCTTGTCCCGATAATCTGACCCTATCCAAATGCTTTCCACGGTAGAAATCATCCGACACACAAAGAGAAATCATTTCTCGCCGAAATGCCCTCAACGTCTCCACACCATATGACGAGGAGATGGTGTGTTGCATTGCCCTCAACCGCTCGTGGATGAAACATGGCGGGAGCTCCTTCTCGACCGCGCCGTCGGCTGCTCGGGTGGGCAGCTGCAGCATCGTCTAATCCCCGCCCAAGCGTATGGCACCGCCTAGGCCCGTTCTTTCCGGACGACGCTAGGTGTTGGTGCCAAATAACATCCACATCCGAAGATGAAAGGTTACATCTACCATTGTGAGAAGAAAAGGGCGAAGGCGCATGTCTTCTTCAGTCGCTCCGCCATGCCACCTGGCAGCGACTATGAAGCGGCGCTTCGCGAGGCCATTTAGTGCTCCTACACCTCAGTGGCTTCGTAGGGCGCTGGAAGGACCCGAGCAAACACTGACCCGCAAGACTTCGAAAGACGCATGCCTCACGAAGGAGTAAGCATGTGTTACCTGTCGGCTCGTGGGCACCATCTTCTTCTCTGATAGGGCACGACGCCGGACGAAGACGTTTGCATCCAACTCCTACGCCTCCTCCAGCCGCTCCACCGATCCCAAGGGAAGCGCCCTGCGCGGAAATGATGATTTTCGAATCGACGCTTTTTCGAATCCGCTACCGAACCATTGGAGGCCAAATTTACCCATTATGGTTTAGGTGTTGTTTGTAAGGAAAACCATGCATTCTTGGATAACTTTTTTGTGTGTGTGTGTAAGATGGCGTTTTGAGATCTTGGAGCATTCCTGTCCTTGTCCTGGAGGCCTTTGAATAGTCAGAGTGGAATATGGCTTTTCCTTCTTTCTTTCTAGATTAGAATGGAATACAATTTTTGTGAGATAGAAGTGGAATAAGTACATTTGATTTTTGAGGTAGCATGAAAATGATGGTATTTGGTGCTTGATGGGCACTGTGCTGAGCGCTGCCCACCACACAGCACTGCGCTGCACTGCCGCGCTGGGCACGCACCCATTTCCTTCCTTCCTTCCATCCTAGTTCGTTCGTACTGAAGCGGTGATGCCTTTGGGTTGCGGAGGGAATTCGCGGAGGAGGTGAGGTGATTCTTACTTGTGCAGATCGGACTGTTCAATCTGTGGCTTGATTAGTGATGCCAGCAGCTAATGAATGTCAAAGATACTGCTGGATCCCACACAACAAGGACTCCGTGGCCCAATGGATAAGGCGCTGGTCTACGAAACCAGAGATTCTGGGTTCGATCCCCAGCGGAGTCGTTTCTAATTTTTTTTTCTCTCACTTTGGCACCATATAGATCTACATGAGGTGATAACACTTTATGTAGTCCAACAGATATTGATTGATCACCAGCGGAGTTCTACATTTTACACCACAACACGCACCCAATCTCTGCTTTGGCACCACCAGAAATAATAAATTATGTTACTGTATCTTTAGGAAATCTTTTTTTTCCTGCATCCATCGACGACGCGCCACAAGCAACATAGCCCGCTCGACATTGTCTTTGGCGCTTCGTCTTTGCAGAACTTCAAAGAGCACGAAAGCCGGTCAAAATCTAGACGAAACCACCAAAAACCTAAACTGATTGAATTTCGGAAGATCTATCGAGGACACAAAACCACATTCGGAAAGATCTTGATCCAAGGACCAATGCTCGTCTTCAACCTTTAATCGTTTTTTCTTCTTCTATGTTTCATCTTCGCAAGCCTTCCACCATCGCCAGCCTAGTCCAACCCTAACCATTTGCCACCACGGTTGGCAGCGCTCTCGTGACCGCCTCACACCCTGCCCTCCCTTCAACCTCCGCCCATCATCGTGCTAGCTGCGACCCCCGTTCATATCTCTAAATTCGGCAACCTCCAAATTCCAACACTGACAAATCAGACCCCCACCCCCTAAGATAGGCACCGGGACAGTGCTTCTTCGGTGAACCCGTACCCCCCCCCCCCACCATAAGATAGATCCAAAGGCTTCTTCTCCGGGGAGCCGGTCGTTTCTTCCTTTCCTCATGCCACTTAAAAAAACTTTTTCCAGTCCACTGGTGTGTTAGTTTTTTTTGGAAAATGAGGCTTTACCCCCGGCCCCTGCATCAAAATGAGGCATGCAACCATCTTATTAAAACAAGTAAATATGTTCGATACAATTTAAGTCACAAGAAAATCATGACCACAACCGGCAAAAATAGGACTAGAACCCTATGCTCCTATCCTATTATTGGACCGTCATCCAAACCGGTTGTAAATAGCCCGTGCTATCGTCTCCCAACGGCTGCACCCAATATCCAAAAGCTCCTTGGCTCCCGCAATGCTGAGTAATGACCACATACGGATCAACCCCGATGCCCTGAAGATAACCTGCAAGAAATTTTTAATATTCAACCTGTTAAATATAACATCATTACGGCATAGCCATAGAGCCCAAATTAATGCACACACTCCAACCCCAATATGTGCCGCTATATTGGACTCTACCCCACTCAACCAATCTCCAAAAAGATGATCTACGTTGTGAGAAGGACTAATGTTGAAGGTCACATGCAAAGAACGCCAAAGTAACCGAGCTAACGGGCACTTGAGAAACAGGTGTTGTATTGTCTCCTCTTAATCATAAAAGCAACACCTTTTGCTACCAGCCCATCAACGTTTTGCCAAGTTATCTTTGGTTAAAATAACCCCTTTGTGGACAAACCACATGAACACCTTGATTTTTAAGGGTAATTTTACTTTCCAAATATTTAGAGACTTGTGTATCATACCGGTATTGATCAAATTCATATACATAGATTTAACAGAAAAAACCCCAGAAGAGGTGAGTTTTTAGATCACTTTATCAGGCTGATCTGTAAGATTGACCTCCATCAATCTACGACCGGTGTGTTAGCTAAAGCGAAGTCTTTGTTTAAGAAGAGAATCCCGTTATGTTTTTTGCACACCAAGACCTGCTACTATGTGTTTTGTAGCCGACCGAGATATTTGAGCTTTGAAAGGGAAACGGCCCAATGATATCCAATCCAAGCAGCCGAACCGAAAGCAACCGTGAGGGTGGCTGGGACGGATGGGAAGGAATTCCGGCGTCTCCCTCCCCCGTTCTCTGTTCCTCTCCGTCCGTTTGTCTGCTTCGATGCGGGAAAACGTCTGTGCGCGCACGCAGCTTGTCGTCGTGATATCCTCCTGAGCTGAGCCAGGTGGGTTTGCACCAATCGGGGCTCAGATGCAGATTACATCGCAGTACCTTCTCATCCACAAACAAGGAAGAACCCAACCAGGAGGCGCTCACTTGGATTGATTGGACTCTGCCGACGGCGACCCGCATCTTAATTTCCACTGTGGTAGGTAAATGTAAGATCGAGGATGTTTCTCATCGTCGACCTGGTGGAATTAGTCACGGCTCTACAGTGCAATTCATCAACAAAAACTGAAACTGGGGTCTTTTATAAGTAGCACCAAAGACTGAAGATGTTATGCCATAAACAGCGTGGGAGTGCATGGAGATGGAAAATCCGTGCGCCCGTACCTATAGTTGCACAACAGACGAGTAGCACAGCGACAATATATTGTGGCAAAGCGGCACGATAAAAAATAGCTAGAGCACATCTAGATGTTTCCTAAGATAGAGCACATCTAAGTTCAATTAAATTAGAAAAAAAAGAAAAAAACATTACAAAAATATCTACATAAATCTTCATGCAAAATCAATAGTATAGAACTTAGATGTGCTCTATCTTATAGCACATCTAGATGTGTCCTAGACAATCCCAAATACAGATATTACGATAGTTATGCCAGCAACAATAACTAATGATGCAATCGATGTGATTAAAATGCTACAACCGTCAATGATAGATGTCGCAACCGGTGTAACGACGTGCTACAACCGATCAAGGATGGCATGCTACAACCAACCAAATGGATGCTACAACCGATAGGAAAAAATGTTGCAAACAATGAGATAAAATGCTGCAAAGTCGATTGAGACTTAGATAAATCTCAATCGACTGAGTTTTAGCAAGCCCAAGAAATATATGCATATACTAGAGGCCTAATGTATATGTGTGCAAATTTTATGATGAAATACGTTAAAATCTGAGCTACAAATTTTTTTATGCCTTTTCAACATGTGTAATGTTTATTTATCAAAGTTCAAGGTTTTGTATTTTTTTGTGCACCTCCCAGTTCAAGGTATGTTATCATGAAATTGTACACACTTGTACATTATATCCATGTATATGTGTATATTTGTTTTTCATTTTTTAATGCTTGAAAAAACGAAATTTGAATTTTTCAAATTTCCACTGTCCATGGAGCTCGGTCTCCAAAATGCCTTACTCGTGATAACTTAGCTATTTTGAAAACTAGATATGGTCATGATGCAAATCGTATGTCAGGAAGCCATTTGAACCCCCTAAAACAGTTGTCTCGCGAGCCCACTGAGAACCCTAAAATAGCGTGTGGGCGCTAAAAACACGGGCCGCAATGGGCATACTTCTAGCGAGGGCAAAACAACTTTATACATCGCCCACTAAAAATACTTGTCCTTCACCTCGGGAACAACTATCCCTAAAAATAAAAACTTGGGAGCAACTATGGTGCATTAAAGAAGTAAAACTATATCTTTACATAAATTAATTCTGTGGTTGTACCAGCAGTAACCTGTAATTTTTATAGAAAATAAATCTACGCTTTAAACCTAACAAAAAATCTTCGCAGAAGAAATAAATCTGTGACTTCATGAGAAACAAATATGTGCTTTTCAAAAAATAAGAAGGAAAAAATGCTCCACGGAAAGGCTCCACGATAAACCAAATATGCTCAAAAAAAGTTATTTCCTTTGTTGCGGCGGGCTTCGAACATGAGGGAGCAACTAGTTAAGGAGTATTCCTCGCAGAAGCTTCGCAAGAATCAATTTTTATGGGCTGAGATCGTGCCATATGTTGCGTGATGGACGCTTCCTTGGAATTTTCTCTTTTTACTTTTTGTATGCATTTTTGGAGTTTAGATAAGTATTTTTATATTTGGTTTTTGCATGGATTTTCTTAGATTTTTAATAAAATATATTATGAAAACATATTACATGTTTTTTTACAAGAGAGACACATATTTAATTCTGCGAGAAACATGAAAATGCCTCTCGAAAAGGGAAAACACATTATTTTAGAAGTATATTCGTGAACATAGAGGTTTGCTTCCACGAGAGGTATGGTGATGCCTCTCGAAAAGGGCAAAAATGCATTTTCTTTTTTCTCGAGAGACACGAATTTACTTTCACGAGCCGGCTCGTGCTTCTAACAAAGGGAAAAAGGGAACACTAGAACATGACAAGTAGCATGCGTACGGAGCGCCATTTGTCAAGCGCGAAAGGGTTAGACGGGTCCATTGAAAGGAGTACTCGCTAATTAGGGATTTCACATCTTTAGCCCTCAAAATAAAAATGCACGGTCGTTCATTTTTCGATCGTCTTTTATTGATTCTAGAAAATAATGGCCACCATTTTTATACTTTGTAAAAATTGGTGAAATAAATGTTGTGGATTAAAAATTCTGCACCAATTAAAAAAGTCCCTTATTTGAGTGTTCACAAATTAAATGATGTTTGTGAATTGAAGAATGTCCACTAGTCTTTCAAATGCATGTGAATTTCACAATTTTTAAAGAATTTTAAATAAATTCCCAAATTTTAAAATGAAAAGATAGGAAAGGAACATATGAAAAGAAAATAAATCCAATAAAGAACGCTAGTAAATCGGTTGATAACAACTCATAGATAAGGAAATAAGTCAAGAGAAAGAACCTTCTAGAATGTTCCCAAACCGAAAACGCTCTCACCATTGCTTGTTAGATTGACCGATGTGTTACGTTGCCATCTGACGGAGCGCATTTTGTACCTACACAGTTGCTACGGGCGTGTGATGGCGCGAGAGTTGACGGGTGTAGTCTTCTCGCCCTTCGTTGGTGAGCCCCAAGTGGAAGGCGTGATGTAGCACAACAACAAATTTCCCTCAGTAAAGATATCAAGGTTTGTCTCAAGTAGGACTCCAGAGATGATAAGTAGGTGTCAGTGGCGCAACTGACGCGGACCTGCACACAGACACAAATAACTTTGTTCCCAACGAAGTTCAAAGAGGTTGTCAATCTCTCCGGTCTTGTTCTTCACAAAGGATCAAACACACGGGATAATGATAACAACTGAAAGTAAAAGCAGAAAAGTAAATGAGCGTGGAAACAGTAATGAGGATATGGACTGGGATATGTGATGTTCACTAGTGATGTCTCTCTCCCAAAAGACGATAAAACTGCTATGCGAAGTAAACAAATTACAGAAGGGCAATTGACAGGATTATGAACGCACCGCAATGCTAACTATGCTACAAAATAAAGGAAGAGGCTCAAAAGCACGGGCAGTACGCCAAAATAAGTAGACCGAAATCCAACTGCATCTACTACTAATCATCCACCTTGAGATATCTATCCAGAACATCTCGCTGGTATTAAGTTGCGAGCCCCACCCAAAGTGTAAACCCAAAGCAACAGACAACTGCATTAAAAAGCACTTTGCGTAAAGTAAACAATCCTTGCAACCGCGGTTACAAGCACCGTTGTTTTCCCCCTTGTGGCAACAACACATCCCCTAGACTCATGTTTCTGTCACTCAAGCGTGTCATCGGGGGGCATGAACCCACAATCGAGCATAACGTTCCCTCTTGGGGTTACTACCTACTACTTGGCCAAAGCAATAAACAGCAACGGAGAACATGCAAGAATTACTTAGGAACAAAAATATAAGAGATAAAAACCAAATATATTACTCAATCACAATCTGAACATAATCTCATAATCCATCAGATCCCATCAAACTCAGCATAGCAACAACAGAAAGATTACAAAAGTGTCTCGATCATGTAGGGCAGCTCACGAGGTCTAAACCATGAAGAGCAAAGAGGGGAGGAGAACATCACATAGCTACTGATCACGGACCCATGGTCCAAGGAAAACTACTCACGAGACATCCGGGGAGCATCCACGATGGAGAGGAGACTCCCGGAGGTCGGTCCTCCCTCCGGCAGGGTGCCGGGAAGAGGTCTTCTGGTGCTCCCGATCTCGGTAGCGTGGCGGCAGCGGAACAAAGGAGAGATCGCGAAAAAGGGTTCTCACCCCGGAAGTTTCCCGTGAAGGAGAATATATAGGCGAAGGGGGGCAGCCAGAGGTGGACCAGGGGCCCCAGGGGTGGGGTCGCGCCGGGTGGCCGCCTGGGCCACCCCTGGCTCCCCTCTGGCCCCACTCGGGCTCTTCGCGAAGCTTCCTGTACGCTGATTTTTCCTATATTTTTCCCGGAATTTTTCTGGCACTTTTTATATGGGGGAAAACTGAAATAGAAAAACAGCAGAAAACAGGAACTGGCACTGTGGTGCACTGAGTTAATAGGTTAGTCCAAATATGATCAAAAGTGTATGAAAGTGTATCTAGATCATAGCAATATCACACAAAACATGCATGGAGCAAGAAGAAATTATAGATACGTTTTGGACGTATCAACATCCCCAAGCTTAATTCCTGCTCGTCCTCGAGTAGGTAAATGATAACGACATAATTTCTGTGGTGACATGCTAGCAACCATATAAGATTTTGAAAAGTAAAGCAATCAAGGTTAGAAACTCAATTCAAGTCATAACATGCAAGAGTCTATATTAGCATTGAAACAAGTAACAAAAGAACATTAGGTGCAAGAGCTCTCGCTGTCCGTGACTCGAATGTCTCCAAATGGTGTTTGCGTGTGATGGCGCGAGAGTTGACGGGTGTAGTCTTCTCGCCCTTCGTTGGTGAGCCCCAAGTGGAAGGCGTGATGTAGTCAAATTTCCCTCAGCAAAGATATCAAGGTTTGTCTCAAGTAGGACTCCAGAGATGATAAGTAGGTGTCAGCGGCGCAACTGACGCGGACCTGCACACAGACACAAATAACTTTGTTCCCAACGAAGTTCAGAGAGGTTGTCAATCTCTCCGGTCTTGTTGTTCACAAAGGATCAAACACAAGGGATAATGATAGCAACTGAAAGTAAAAGCAGAAAAGTAAATAAGCGTGGAAACAGTAATGAGGATATTGACCGGGATACGTGATGTTCACTAGTGATGTCTCTCTCCCAAAAGACGATAAAACTGCTATGCGAGGTAAACAAATTACAGAAGGGCAATTGACAGGATTATGAACGCACCGCAATGCTAACTATGCTACAAAAGAAAGGAAGAGGCTCAAAAGCACGGGCAGTACGCCAAAATAAGTAGACCGAAATCCAACTGCATCTACTACTAATCATCCACCTTGAGATATCTATCCAGAACATCTCGCTGGTATTAAGTTGCGATCCCCACCCAAAGTGTAAACCCAAAACAACAGACAACTGCATTAAAAAGCACTTTGCGTAAAGTAAACAATCCTTGCAACCGCGGTTACAAGCACCGTTGTTTTCACCCTTTGTGGCAACAGCACATCCCCTAGACTCATGTTTTTTTCACTCAAGCGTGTCATCGGGGGGCATGAACCCACAATCGAGCATAACGTTCCCTCTTGGGGTTACTACCTACTACTTGGCCAAAGCAATAAACAGCAACGGAGAACATGCAAGAATTACTTAGTAACAAAAATATAAGAGATGAAAACCAAATATATTACTCAATCACAATCTGAACATAATCTCATAATCCATCAAATCCCATCAAACTCAGCATAGCAACAGCAGAAAGATTACAAAAGTGCCTCGATCATGTAGGGCAGCTCACGGGGTCTAAAACATGAAGAACAAAGAGGGGAGGAGAACATCACATAGCTACTGATCACGGACCCATGGTCCAAGGAAAACTACTCACGAGACATCCGGGGAGCATCCATGGTGGAGAGGAGACTCCCGGAGTTCGGTCCTCCCTCTGGCAGGGCGCCGGGAAGAGGTCTTTTGGTGCTCCCGATCTCGGAAGCGCGGCGGCGGCGGAACAGAGGAGACATCGCGAAAAAGGGTTCCCGCCCCGGAAGTTTCCTGTGACGGAGAATATATAGGCGAAGGGGGGCAGCCAGAGGTGGACTAGGGGCCCCAGGCGCCCCCTGGCACGACCAGGGGTGGGGTCGCGCCGGGTGGCCGCCTGGGCCACCCCTGGCTCCCCTCTGGCCCCACTCGGGCTCTTCGCGAAGCTTCCTGTACGCTGATTTTTCCTATATTTTTTCCGGAATTTTTCTGGCACTTTTTATATGGGGGAAAACTGAAATAGAAAAACAGCAGAAAACAGGACCTGGCACTGTGGTGCACTGAGTTAATAGGTTAGTCCAAATATGATCAAAAGTGTATGAAAGTGTATCTAGATCATAGCAATATCACACAAAACATGCATGGAGCAAGCAAAAATTATAGATACGTTTTGGACGTATCAACATCCCCAAGCTTAATTCCTGCTCGTCCTCGAGTAGGTAAATGATAACGGCATAATTTCTGTGGTGACATGCTAGCAACCATATAAGAACTTTGAAAAGTAAAGCAATCAAGGTTAGAAACTCAATTCAATCATAACATGCAAGAGTCTATATTAGCATTGAAACAAGTAACAAAAGAACATTAGGTGCAAGAGCTCTCGCTGTCCGTGACTCGAATGTCTCCAAATGGGGTTTGCGTGTGATGCCGCAAGAGTTGACAAGTGTAGTCTTCTCGCCCTTCGTTGGTGAGCCCCAAGTGGAAGGCGTGATGTAGCACAACAACAAATTTCCCTCAGTAAAGATATCAAGGTTTGTCTCAAGTAGGACTCCAGAGATGATAAGTAGGTGTCAGCGGCGCAACTGACGCGGACCTGCACACAGACACAAATAACTTTGTTCCCAACGAAGTTCAGAGAGGTTGTCAATCTCTCCGGTCTTGTTGTTCACAAAGGATCAAACACAAGGGATAATGATAGCAACTGAAAGTAAAAGCAGAAAAGTAAATGAGCGTGGAAACAGTAATGAGGATATTGACCGGGATACGTGATGTTCACTAGTGATGTCTCTCTCCCAAAAGACGATAAAACTGCTATGCGAGGTACACAAATTACAGAAGGGCAATTGAGAGGATTATGAACGCACCGCAATGCTAACTATGCTACAAAAGAAAGGAAGAGGCTCAAAAGCACGGGCAGTACGCCAAAATAAGTAGACCGAAATCCAAATGCATCTACTACTAATCATCCACCATGAGATATCTATCCAGAACATCTCGCTGGTATTAAGTTGCGAGCCCCACCCAAAGTGTAAACCCAAAGCAACAGACAACTGCATTAAAAAGCACTTTGCATAAAGTAAACAATCCTTGCAACCGCGGTTACAAGCACCGTTGTTTTCCCCCTTTGTGGCAACAGCACATCCCCTAGACTCATGTTTCTTTCACTCAAGCGTGTCATCGGGGGGCATGAACCCACAATCGAGCATAACGTTCCCTCTTGGGGTTACTACCTACTACTTGGCCAAAGCAATAAACAACAACGGAGAACATGCAAGAATTACTTAGTAACAAAAAAATAAGAGATAAAAACCAAATATATTACTCAATCACAATCTGAACATAATCTCATAATCCATCAAATCCCAACAAACTCAGCATAGCAACGGCAGAAAGATTACAAAAGTGCCTCGATCATGTAGGGCAGCTCACGGGGTCTAAACCATGAAGAACAAAGAGGGGAGGAGAACATCACATAGCTAATGGTCACGGACCCATGGTCCAAGGAAAACTACTCACGAGACATCCGGGGAGCATCCATGGTGGAGAGGAGACTCCCTGAGGTCGGTCCTCCCTCCGGCAGGGCGCCGGGAAGAGGTCTTCTGGTGCTCCCGATCTCGGAAGCACGGCGGCAGCGGAACATAGGAGAGATCGCAAAAAAGGGTTCTCGCCCCGGAAGTTTCCCGTGACGGAGAATATATAGGCGAAGGGGGGCAGCCAGAGGTGGACCAGGGCCCCAGGCGCCCCCTGGCGCGACCAGGGGTGGGGCCGCGCCGGGTGGCCGCCTGGGCCACCCCTGGCTCCCCTCTGGCCCCACTCGGGCTCTTCGCGAAGCTTCCTGTACGCTGATTTTTCCTATATTTTTCCCGGAATTTTTCTGGCACTTTTTATATGGGGGGAAACTGAAATAGAAAAACAGCAGAAAACAGGAACTGGCACTGTGGTGCACTGAGTTAATAGGTTAGTCCAAATATGATCAAAAGTGTATGAAAGTGTATCTAGATCATAGCAATATCACACAAAACATGCATGGAGCAAGCAGAAATTATAGATACGTTTTGGACGTATCAACCTCCCCAAGCTTAATTCCTGCTCGTCCTCGAGTAGGTAAATGATAACGGCATAATTTCTGTGGTGACATGCTAGCAACCATATAAGAACTTTGAAAATTAAAGCAACCAAGGTTAGAAACTCAATTCAAGTCATAACATGCAAGAGTCTATATTAGCATTGAAACAAGTAATAAACGAACATTAGGTGCAAGAGCTCTCGCTGTCCGTGACTCGAATGTCTCCAAATGGTGTTTGCGTGCAAGAAGGGGGATAGGGAATACGAGAAAAACAATTTATTTGTTGAGAACTTAATCTACTAAAGTTTCACACTCGGTCTTTTTCTGGAATCTTATCTTGACTCGTCCCCAGACCACTAGCCAGGTACAAGTCAATTTGATCCACTCCTTTTTCAATATTTTGAGCACTCATGCAATGGATGAGCGTAAGCACGAGAGTTGACACTGAGGATGGCAAAGAGAGAAGTGCGGAGGAGGAAGACAAAAAGGATGAGAATGGCTCACATCAATGAGGACAATCATAGGCAAGAGATGCCAAATGAAAGATATGATGTGAGGAGTAGGGATTGCCATGCAACGGATGCACATACGAGCTAGGAAGCTCTCCAATGGAACTAGTGGGGGTGCATCTAACTTGCTCGCTCATGAAGACCTAGAGCTCGTTTGAGGAGGCTCATCCTTGGAATATGCAAGCCAAGTTCTATAGTGTGAAGGTCCCCACATAGCTATATGCATGATGATCATCTCTATGGAGTACAAGGATATAAAGGGAGTACTAGTGTGGATCTCTCAAAAGGATAGTAGTGTTGCCCCTTCCTCTCTTTTTATTTCTTTTTCTCTTTTTTCTATTTTTTTATTTTTTTGTGGCCTCAATGGCTCTTTCTATTTAACTCTCATTTGTCCTCTTTGGGATATTTTATTGTGTCCACTTTGGGATCTTTTCCTCACTTAAGGGCAACACTCTATTTTACAAGAAGGTAAAGGAGATCTTTCACACTTTACAAGGTACTCAAAATCATAAAGAAAATGTAACTATCATGATGTATGCAATGTATGTCGCTGCCAGTGTAGCAGGAACATGTATGACATGAAGATCAATTCATGAAGAGGTGGATGTTGCATGGCAATATATCTCGGAAAGGCTATGGAAATGCCTTGATAGGTAGGTATGGTGGCTGTTTTGAGGAAAGATATAAGGAGGTTTATGATGACAGAGCGTATCATGCCAAGGGTTTGGATGTACCGGCGAAGGTGGACACCAACTCTCGGAGTGAGAAGAAGGCAATGCACGGCACGGGAGAGGCTAGCAAAATATGGGAAGGTGGAAGTGTCAAATTTCAATACTTACATTAGTCCGAAGAACTCATGCACTTATTATCGGTAACTCTCAATCTAAAAAGGAGGTTCACAAAGAGACAAGTACCCCGAGGAGGAGTGTATGGGGGTTTGGTTATCCTTGCGCATCCTCGACTCATGGTACGTGAGTGTTCTCTAATATTCGATCTCTCCAAAGATTAGTGATCCATCTAGTAGCTAGAGTTCTCAACTAGTTTTGTAGGTTTTGAAAATACACACGGATTGCCCAAAATACGACACCTATCACTAATAGGCTAGAGCTCTTGACACCAAAAGTTCAAACATTACTCACAACAATACCTCAAAACTATTGCAAGTTACTACTAGAATTAAATAGCAACCTCAATTACCTACTTTCAAGACAAGACACAACTCAGTGCAACAACCAACTAACTTTAACAAGATAAACATGAAAACTAAAAAGAGTTCTAGCAACAAACTAAACAAAAGCCAAGGCTCTTGCTAAAGACAAACTAAGACTAAGACTAAACAGGGCAGTAGCTACGAAAAGACAAAGAACACACAACAGCAAAAAGATAGGCAGGAAAAATCCTATGATGTGTTCTAGATTTTGAAAGTGGAGCGTGTTTCTCTCCCACACAAAGTAAGACGGGATCTAACTTGTTATGAACAGCAAGCAAAGCTAAAGAAAACTAAAAATAAAACCTAAGAGCGAGACGCTCCAAGCATAGCACATAATGCATGAAGTGATAAAAATATAGTGAGACGAAGGACGAACTGATGATTGTTGATGGAGAAGGGGATGCACGGGGGCATCCCCAAGCTTAGACGCTTGAGTATCCTTGAATATTTATTGGGGATGCATGGGGGCATCCCCAAGCTTGAGCGCTTGACACTCCTGGATCTTCTTTCATCATCTTTCATCGCACACTTGAAAACTCCCTTCATACATAACTCATCATAAGCTGATTAGAGAGGTTAGTACCCTTAATAAATAATTTTTCCCTACTCGATATAAAGATATTCTTGAAGATCTACTGTTTCTCAAGATTGCCAAAAAGTTTTTGCAAAGAAAATGCAAGCTTAAGGTTTGCAAAAGTTAGGAGAGACAAAACGTGGCAGAGTCTGTGAAAAACAGAACAGCAGGTAGTAAAGATAGGCATGCAAAATTCTATGATGTGTTCTAGATTTTAAAAGTGGAGTGTGTTTCTCTCCCACACAAAGTAAGACGGGATCTAACTTGTTATGAACAGAAAGCAAAGCTAAAGAAAACTAAAAATAAAACCTAAGAGCGAGACGCTCCAAGCATAGCACATAAGAAGTGATAAAAATATAGTGAGACGAAGGACGAACTGATGATTGTTGATGGAGAAGGGGATGCACGGGGTCATCCCCAAGCTTAGATGCTTGAGTCTACTTGAATATTTATTGGGTATGCATGGGGGTATCCCCAAGCTTGAGCGCTTGACACTCCTGGATCTTCTTTCATTATCTTCCATCGCACACTTGAAAACTCCCTTCATACATAACTCATCATAAGCTGATTAAAGAGGTTACTACCCTTAATAAAATAAAACAATTACCACTGGATATAAAGATATTCTTGAAGATCTACTGTTTCTCAAGAGTGCCGAAAAGTTTTTGCAAAGAAAAAGCAAGCTTAAGGTTTGCAAAAGTTAGGAGAGACAAAACGTGGCAGAATCTGTGAAAAACAGAACAGCAGGTAGTAAAGAATTTTTTAGGGGCACTTCTGCAAATCAAATCAAAAAACTCAGAACATACGGAAGTTTCACAATTGTGTAGAGCACGCTGTCAAAAAAATTCAGATCAAAAATATGATCTGGTAATTTGATTCGAAGTTTTCTGTCAAGGGACAGAATCTGTTTCTGGACAGCACGTCACAACTTTTGCTTCCCTTATCATAAGAGGCTATAACTTGGCACAAAGCTGAAAAATAAAGATACAATGATGTTGCTACAGTAGTAACAAACATCAAGACACAACAAAAAGCAAAAAGAAACCTAAATTCGTTGTGGGCTGCCTCCCGGAAGCGCTTTCTTTTATGCCTTTAAGCTAAGCATGATGCAAAAGAAGAATCAAGTTTTATCAAGAGAAAGAGAATAACTAGCCCGTGTAACGAACTCAAAAGGTAACTTGATTTTATTTCTAGGGAAGTGTTCCATCCCCTTTTTGAATGGGAATTGGAATTTTATATTCCCCTCTTTCATGTCAATAACCGCACCAACGGTGCGAAGAAAAGGACGTCCCAAAATAATTGGACACAAAGGTTCACACTCTATATCCATAACAATAAAATCAACGGGAACATAGTTGTCATTGACAATGATAAGAACATCGTCGATCTTCCCCAAAGGTTTCTTTACGGAAGAATCAACAAGA
Source organism: Bromus sterilis (assembly GCA_950022295.1). Classification (NCBI taxonomy): domain Eukaryota; kingdom Viridiplantae; phylum Streptophyta; class Magnoliopsida; order Poales; family Poaceae; genus Bromus; species Bromus sterilis. The sequence continues at coordinate 443,591,429 of OX465595.1, read as the reverse complement.
CGAAAACCAAAAGAACAAGGCTCAAAGGGCTTCAATTTAAACATATCAAATATTCTTTTGGGCATAACGGAGGTACTAGCTCCAACATCACATAAGGCATAGCAAGAGAAGTTATTTAATTTAATTTTGATCATAGGGTCCCAACCATCATCTAGCTTCCTAGGTATGGAGGCTTCTACTCTAAGCTTCTCCTCCCTAGCTTTGATGAGAGCATTTGTGATATGCTCCGTGAAGGCAAGATTAAGTGTGCTAGTGTGGGGGTTTCTAGACATTTTGTGTAGCAAGCTAATAACTTCTGAGAGGGTGCAACTATCAAAATCAATATCACTACTATCAAAGGTGGTAGTAGTGTCGTCTAGGCTCACTTGTTTGAAACCCTCTATGTTCATAGGAGTTTCTTCATCTTTGGTTGAGGTATTAGCATCACCATTAATAGGTCCAACGGGACTAGGAGTGCATTGGGTGCTAATAGTTTGGGTGTCCTCAACAATTTGGATAGTGGCAACTGTGTGGTGTGTAGGAAGGCTCTTAATTCTATCCTCTTCCTCTTTTTCTCTAGCCCACCTTTCTTTAAGTTTAGCCATCATCCTAATATTTTCATTAATTTGTAATTGGATAGCATTAATAGGAGTGGCCTTATTCTCCTCAAGGGGAGAGGTTCTAATTTTAAGCATCTCAATATCAAGGGCTAAGCATTCTAGCTTCAAAGAGAGATTATCTAATTTAGCTAATTTCTCCTCTACATTTTTGTTGAAGGCTTTTTGGGTAGTGATAAAGTCTCTAAGCATGTTTTCCAATTCAGAAGAGGGGTTCTTGTTGGTAGGGTAGGTGTTGTTGTTCCCATAGTTGGATGGAAACGGTCTAGGATTGCTAGCAAAATTACCCCTATAAGCATTGTTGTTGAAGTTGTTTCTAGCAATAAAGTTCACATCTACTTGTTCTTGGGCAACCAAAGAATTTAAAGGGACGTCATGAGGATCAATAGAGGGTTGCTTGGTAAGTAGAGACACAATTAAGTCAACTTTTTCATTGAGGGAGGTAACTTCCTCGACAGAGTTCACCTTCCTACCTGTTGGAGCGCGTTCGGTGTGCCATTGGGAATAATTGGTCATCATCTCATCGAGAAGCTTCGTGGAAACACCAAGTGTAGTTGACATAAAGGTTCCTCCCGCGGCCGAATCTAACAGGTTCCGCGAGGTAAAGTTCAAGCCTGTATAAAAAGTCTGGATAACCATCCAGGTAGTCAAACCATGTGTAGGGCATTTCTTAACAAGAGATTTCATTCGTTCCCAAGCTTGGGCAACATGTTCATTATCCAATTGCTTAAAATTCATAATGTTACTCCTTAATTGGATAATTTTAGCAGGTGGGTAGTACTTCCCTATAAAAGCATCTTTGCACTTATCCCAAGAATCTATGCTATTCCTAGGCAAAGATTGAAACCAAATTTTAGCTTCTCCCCTTAAAGAGAAAGGAAAGAGCTTGAGCTTAACAATATCACCTTCTACTTCTTTATACTTTTGCATATCACATAATTCAACAAAATTGTTCAAGTGTAAAGCAGCATCATCTCCAGCACCAGAGAATTGATCTATCATAACAAGGTTTAGCAAGGCAGGTTTAATTTCATAAGAGGTAGCTGAAGTGGCAGGTGTGGCAATGGGGGTGCAGATAAAGTCTTGGTTGTTGTGACTAGTGAAGTCACACAACTTGGTGTTTTCAGTGGAACCCATAGCAGCAGCAAGTGTGGCAGATTTTTTTGTGATTTTTGATAAAAGACACAAAGATAAAAACTAAAAGGTAAACTAACAAGACTAAAAAAACAAAGGTAAAGGGTAGTGTGCAAATCCCCTATCTTAGCACTCAGAGTCCCCGACAACGGCGCCAGAAATTTGCTTGATGGCGCGAGAGTTGACGGGTGTAGTCTTCTCGCCCTTCGTTGGTGAGCCCCAAGTGGAAGGCGTGATGTAGCACAGCAGCAAATTTCCCTCAGTAAAGATACCAAGGTTTGTATCCAGTAGGACTCCAGAGATGATAAGTAGGTGTCAGCGGCGCAACTGACGCGGACCTGCACACAGACACAAATAACTTTGTTCCCAACGAAGTTCAGAGAGGTTGTCAATCTCTCCGGTCTTGTTGTTCACAAAGGATCAAACACAAGGGATAATGATAGCAACTGAAAGTAAAAGCAGAAAAGTAAATGAGCGTGGAAACAGTAATAAGGATATGGACAGGGATACGTGATGTTCACTAGTGATGTCTCTCTCCCAAAAGACGATAAAACTGCTATGTGAGGTAAACAAATTACAGAAGGGCAATTGACAGGATTATGAACGCACTGCAATGCTAAATATGCTACAAAAGAAAGGAAGAGGCTCAAAAGCACGGGCAGCACGCCAAAATAAGTAGACCGAAATCCAAATGCATCTACTACTAATCATCCACCTTGAGATATCTATCCAGAACATCTCGCTGGTATTAAGTTGCGAGCCCCACCCAAAGTGTAAATCCAAAGCAACAGACAACTGCATTAAAAATCACTTTGCGTAAAGTAAACAATCCTTGCAACCGCAGTTACAAGCACCGTTGTTTTCCCCCTTGTGGCAACAGCACATCCCATAGACTCATGTTTCTGTCACTCAAGTGTGTCAGCGGGGGGCATGAACCCACAATCGAGCATAACGTTCCCTCTTGGGGTTACTACCTACTACTTTGCCAAAGCAATAAACAGCAACGGAGAACATGCAAGAATTACTTAGAAACAAAAATATAAGAGATAAAAACCAAATATATTACTCAATCACAATCTGAACATAATCTCATAATACATCAGATCCTATCAAACTCAGCATAGCAACAGCAGAAAGATTACAAAAGTGCCTCGATCATGTAGGGCAGCTCACGAGGTCTAAACCATGAAGAACAAAGAGGGGAGGAGAACATCACATATCTACTGATCACGGACCCATGGTCCAAGGAAAACTACTCACGAGACATCCGGGGAGCATCCATGGTGGAGAGGAGACTCCCGGAGGTTGGTCCTCCCTCCGGCAGGGTGCCGGGAAGAGGTCTTCTTGTGCTCCCGATCTCGGAAGCGCGGCGGCGGCGGAACAAAGGAGAGATCGCGAAAAAGGGTTCTCACCCCGGAAGTTTCCCGTGACGGAGAATATATAGGCGAAGGGGGCAGCCAGAGGTGGACCAGGGCCCCCAGGCGCCCCCCTGGCGCGGCCAGGGGTGGGGCCGCGCCGGGTGGACGCCTGGGCCACCCCTGGCTCCCCTCTGGACCCACTCGGGCTCTTCGCGAAGCTTCCTGTACGCTGATTTTTCCTATATTTTTCCCGGAATTTTTCTAGCACTTTTTATATGGGGGAAAACTGAAATAGAAAAACAACAGAAAACAGGAACTGGCACTGTGGTGCACTGAGTTAATAGGTTAGTCCAAATATGATCAAAAGTGTATGAAAGTGTATCTAGATCATAGCAATATCACACAAAACATGCATGGAGCAAGCAGAAATTATAGATACGTTTTGGACGTATCAGCGTGAAATAGCATATTTCGTGAAAAAAAAATCCTTCGCTGGTATAATCGACATACCCTCTAAACACTAGTGGAGAGACCCCCCTTTCGTCCAGCCCAAAAACGGCCTCGCTCCCGGTTCATTTCAGAACCGGGACCGATGCCACGCAACGGTCCCGGTTCGTCTGTACAGGGCAACGGTCCCGGTTCATGTGGGGCAACGGTCCCGGTTGTTGCCACAAACCGGGACAAATGCTCTGGCGACCAACACGTGGCGCACTGCGAGGCATTGGTCCCGTTTGTTTGCAAAAACCGGGACCGTTGCCTGGCTATATAAGCCCCCATCCAGCACTTTGCCATTTTTCCTCAAAAAATTTCAGGATTGTGTTGGGGTGGGGTGGGTGCTAGATTTTTTGTTCCTTTGATTGCACACCAGGTGTTCGACGAAATGTCCGAGCCACACTTAGGTTCTCAGAACACCGTATCCTCGGCCGAGGTTAGCAACATTATCTTCTCCATCTGTAACTGATACAAAATACTGCACGTGTGCATATATAGTGGTCTTTTCACTATTCACGGAGTTATTGTAATGGTTAATTATATGACGCAGATTGAAGCACGGATGCGATGGATGTACAGCGATCGACGCGGGTCCGAGTTTATTACAAACCTGCATACATTTCTCGATGTGGCTAATGCAAACAAAGTGGATAATTTTATGCCTTGTCCCTGTATTGACTGTCGGAACGTGGCGGAGTACTCTTCCTCGAGAACACTTCAAGGCCACCTGCTTCGGAGAGGTTACATTCCCGGATATTATTGTTGGTCCAAGCACGGAGAAAGAGGGGTTAGGCAGGAAGACAATGAAGAAGAGGAGGATGATGATAGCTATCCTATGTCCCCTGAAGAATTCGGTGACACTGCAATGGAAGACAATGAAGAAGATGGAGCTCCTCGAGGTGACAATGAAGAAGAACAACGGGCATCGGATGAGACCGCTGATGGTCTTGGTCGGGTCATTTCTGATGCAAAGCGAGACTGTGAAACAGGAAAAGAGAAGGAGAAGTTGGAGACCATGCTAGAGGATCACAAAAAGCCCTTGTACCCAAATTGCGAAGATGGCAGCACAAAGCTCGGTACCACACTGGAACTGTTGAAATGGAAGGCAGATTTTGGTTGTTCGGAGACCGGATTTGGGAATTTACTGCAAATAATGAAGTCGAAGCTTCCACCGGATAACGAATTGCCCGCGACAACACACGAAGCAAAGAAGGTTATCTGCCCTCTAGGATTAGATGTGCAGAAGATACATGCATGCATTAATGACTGCATACTGTATCGCGGTGAAAAGTACGAGAGTATTGATAAATGCCCGGTATGCACTGCGAGTCGGTACAAGATCAGACAAGATGACCCTGGTGATGCTGAGGGAGATGACGAACCCCCGAGGAAGAGGGTTCCTGCTAAGGTTATGTGGTATGCTCCTATAATACCCCGGTTGAAACGTCTGTTCAGAAATAAGGAGCATGCCAGGTTGCTGCGATGGCACAAAGAAGACCGTAAGAAAGACGGGAAGTTGAGGCACCCCGCTGATGGGTCGCAGTGGAGAAAAATCGAGAGAGGCCACTCAGACTTTACAGATGAAGCAAGAAACTTATGGTTTGGTCTAAGTACAGATGGCATCAACCCTTTTGGAGAGCAGAGTTGCATTCACAGCACCTGGCCTGTGACTCTATGTATCTACAACCTTCCTCCTTGGGTGTGCATGAAGCGGAAGTTCATCATGATGCCAGTGCTCATCCAAGGACCGAGGCAACCCGGCAACGACATTGATGTGTACCTAGGGCCATTAGTCGATGAACTTTTGGAGCTGTGGGACAAACCAGGTGTACGCGTGTGGGATGAGGACAAACATGATGAATTTGACCTGCGAGCGTTGCTTTTCGTAACCATCAATGATTGGCCCGCTCTTAGTAACATTTCAGGACAGTCAAACAAGGGATACAATGCATGCACGCACTATTTAGATAAGACTAAAGGTATATATTTGGATAAATGTAAGAAGGTTGTGTACCTGGGGTGTCGTCAATTTGTGCCGCACAATCATATCGTGAGAAAGAAAGGCAAGCATTTCAACGGTGAGGCAGATCACCGGAAAAAGCCTAAGCTCCCTAAAGGTGCTGATGTATTTTGTATGGTGAATGAGCTAGAAGTAATCTTTGGAAAGGGTCCTTGCAGTCAATCTGTTCCGAAAGACGCCTTTACCGGACACGCGGCCATGTGGAAGAAGAAATCTATATTTTGGGAGCTACCCTATTGGGTAGACCTAGAGGTTCGTTCTTCAATCGACGTGATGCACGTGACGAAGAATCTTTGCGTGAACCTGCTAGGGTTCCTGGGCGTGTATGGGAAGTCAAAAGATACACCAGAAGCACGGGAGGACCAGCAACGTATGAAAGACCCATACCACAGGCATACTGATAAAGGGCTTCTAAGCAGCTACGCTCTTACCAAAGCAGAGAAGGAAATCTTTTTTGAATGCCTTAGAAGTATCAAGGTCCCGGCAGGCTTCTCGTCAAATATAAAGGGAATAATAAATATGGCAGAGAAAAAATTCCAGAACCTCAAGTCTCATGATTGCCACGTGATTATGACGCAGTTGCTACCGGTTGCATTGCGGGGGCTTCTACCAGAAAATGTTCGAGTACCCATTGTGAAGCTATGTGCATTTCTCAATGCAATATCTCAGAAGGTAATCGATCATGCAAGTCTGGAAAGGCTACAGAAGGATGTGGTCCAATGTCTCGTCAGTTTTGAGTTGGTGTTCCCCCCGTCCTTCTTCAATATTATGACGCATCTGCTGGTTCACCTGGTCGACGAGATTGCCATTCTAGGTCCTGTATTTCTACACAATATGTTCCCCTTCGAGAGGTTCATGGGAGTTTTAAAGAAATATGTTCGTAACCGTGCAAGGCCAGAAGGAAGCATCTCCAAGGGCTATGGAACAGAGGAGGTCATTGAGTTCTGTGTTGACTTTATTCCTGACCTTAAGCCGATTGGTGTTCCTGAATCGCGGTATGAGGGGAGACTGAGTGGAAAAGGAACGCTAGGAAAGAAAGCAAAGATATTTCAGGGAGGGCATTCTTTGACTCAAGCACACTACACAGTTCTACAAAGTTATACCTTCGTCCAACCGTATATCGAGGAGCACAAGAATGTTCTACGCTCCAAGTTCCCGGGGGAGGATGACCAATGGATTCAAGTCAAACACATGGAGACTTTCGGCACTTGGTTGCAATTACGTCTCATGCATGACACCACTATTGGAAATCAACTCTACTTGCTGGCCGCGACACCGTCTGAGACTGTATTGACTTTCCAAGGGTACGAGATAAATGGGAATACATTTTACGCGGTCGCCCAAGATAAGAAGAGCACCAACCAAAACAGTGGTGTCCGCTTTGATGCAACAAACGAGGATGGTACAATGGACACATACTATGGTTACATAGATGAGATATGGGAACTTGACTATGGACCTACTTTTAAGGTCCCTTTGTTTCGGTGCAGTTGGGTCAACATGAATGGAGATGGGGTAAAGGTCGACCAGCTGTACGGAATGACAACAGTGGATCTCAAGAATCTTGGTCACACAGACGACCCATTCGTCCTAGCCAAAGATGTGGCTCAGGTTTTCTATGTGAAGGACATGTCTTCTAGACCGAAAAAAGGAAAAACAAGGATACGAATACATCAGACAATGAGCCCAGGCGTCACATAGTTCTTTCAGGAAAAAGAAACATCGTGGGAGTCGAGGACAAGACATACATGTCCGAAGATTACGATAAGTTTCATGAAATTCCTCCATTCACAGTGAAAACTGACCCAACTATCCCATTAAGCAATGAAGATGCTCCGTGGTTACGGCCCAAGAAGCGATCATAAGCAATGTAGGAAACAAGTGATGTGTAATAATGTATTGAACCTTTTATGTATTGAACCATTGGTGGGTTTTTTGTGATGTTTGCAATTAGCCAAGTTTGAACATGATGTGACACCACTGTTAGTAAATGAAAAATAGCTTGATGTCATTTAGCTCAAAATAAATCATTAAATGCATGAAAAATAGCAAATGAAGTCAAAAAGGTTTGAAATTTTAGTATGTGGCTTTGAATGGTGCATGTTGAATGCAAACAAAAGTCTTGAGTTGAAATAAGTTTAGAAAAATGAAATGCCTTTGAAACAGATGAGTTTTCATCTGAAACCCTCTTACTTTGAAAGAGTTGGTCCAGTTTGTACACGAAGTGCATCCAGTTTTTGTCGTAATCCTCTCAACGTTTGCATACATGCTATGTGCATCAAATGATGATACCATGCCAAGTTTCAACCTTTTCTGAGTTCAGTTGTAGTGTTTTCCAATTACAGGGTCATTTAGCTCAAAATAAATCATTAAATGCATGAAAAATAGCAAATGAAGTCAGAAAGGTTTGAAATTTTAGTATGTGGCTTTGAATGGTGCATGTTGAATGCAAAAAAAAGTCTTGAGTTGAAATAAGTTTGGAAAAATGAAATGCCTTTGAAACAGATGAGTTTTCGTCTGAAACCCTCTTACTTTGAAAGAGATGGTCCAGTTTGTACACGAAGTGCATCCAGTTTTTGTCGTAATCCTCTCAACTTTTTCGCACATGCTATGTTGATCAAATGATGATACCATGCCAAGTTTCAACCTTTTCTGAGTTCAGTTGTAGTGCTTTCCAATTACAGGGTCATTTAGCTCAAAATAAATCATTAAATGCATGAAAAATAACAAATGAAGTCTGAAAGGTTTGAAATTTTAGTATGTGGCTTTCAATGGTGCATGTTGACGCGCGGATTTCTTCTTCCTCCCCCAACTCCACCAAATCTCGTCGACGCGCGGAATTCCTCTACGGACGCCGGTAGGCTTCCCGATTCGCCGCCGTTCGCCTCGCCGCCCCGTGCCCCGCCGCAAGAGGAGAGGAGCCCGGGAGCCACCACACGCGCGGATCGACGCCGTCATCTTCCTCGGCCCCGGCAACGTCGACGAGAAATTCGCCGCCGTTCGCCTCGCCGCCCCGTGCCCCTGCCTCATCGACGTGCTCCACGGTGAGCGTGGCTTCGATTGACCTCCTTCCCCGCTCGTTTCTGTACACCGAACGGCCGCTCTCGTTGTCCCGTGCTCCGGCGCCGCCTAGCTCAACACCGCCGCCGTCACCGCCGCCTCGCACGACGCCGGCGTGCTTCCGGCCACTCCCCGGCGGCCCCACCCCCACCACTCGACGCGCGCTGGCCCCCTCCGTCGAACCAGCCCAACAGTGCCTCCTCCCGTCCCTCACAGCGAGAACGGCGACCTCGCCGGAGCTGCTGTCGTCGCCGGCGAGACCATGGGTCTCTGCCCGGCGGGCCCGCCCTGTCAGCGGTTTAATTAAGGCCTAATTGAACCCCCCTAAGCCTATGACTAATGGGTCCAGTGCCCCCTAATGGCATATTAAAAATAAACAGGAATAGAAAACCCCCTCAGCCCCTGACTAGTGGGCCCCTGCCCATTTAGATTAATTTTGGTTAATTAGTCTAACTATTGTGTAGATGACATGTGGGCCAGAGCCCACTTAACTTAATTAAAAATGTTTAATTAACATAGGTTAGACTTACATGTGGGGCCACCCCTATTTAATTAACTCTAATTAAATTAGTTTAATTATAAGCCACTGACCAGTGGGACCCACTGGTCAGTTAATTAAAAATTGATTATTAATTATTTTGGTTAATTATTAAATGAAATATAAAATGATTTAAATGATTTAAAAATTGAATTAAACTTGTTTAATTAATATCTTTTAATTCGTAACTCGGATTAAAATAATTTATATATCAATTTTGCTCAGAAAAATGTGTAGAACAATAATACGCTATTCGTATGTCTACCACACCCCCCTAACGCACCGAACACCGACACCCCCCCTTCCGGTCCGTCTGCCGATAATTTCCGGTACCGATAAAGGTTGCCCGGATCGAAAAACTTTGTATACGAAAGTTGCTCAGAACAGACCAACGATTACAGATATGATACCCATACCCCCACCACACCCCTCTAACATGCCGAGCATCGAACCGTCCCCCTCCGGACCGTCTGTCCGATGATTTGTCCGGTACTGTTAAAGTACCCGGATCAATTTATTCCGAACACGAAAGTTGTTCGGAATATATCAACTAACCCGGATACACCAACCACACGTGTGTCGGATGTCCACGACACCTCCGGCATCATCCCCCCCCTCCGGACACCCTGTCCGGTAATCACCCGGAGCCGGTATTTCATCCCCGGATGAATTCCCGCTCCGAGCTTATTGTATCGAACTACGTTAGATCATTGTTTGCATTTCATCTGTCATGATGTGTATTTACTGTTTCTCCCTCCTTTAATCTCCGGTAGACCCCGCTGCTACCGTTGACTACACCGCTGCCGCCTACGACTACGTCGTCGACGACAGTACCCCTATCGCCGAGCTTCCAGGCAAGCAGAGCCACTTCCCCTCTCCCACATATCGCCTACTTGTCTATTTTTATCTGTTGCACTAGGCATATGTTGCTGCTACGTTACTTTCCTATTCCAATGCATAGCCTGTCATTGTCGCCACTTGTTGTACCTTTCCTATATCCTATGCAGCCTATTATAAATATTATATACAACAGTGGAACCTGCGCCTTGTTAGCTAATAGGATTAGATAGCGGGCCGTGGTCACTCTGAGTGTGTCATGATAGTGAAAGCCTTCATAAAATCCTTTGTCGCTGACACCTTAAGGTTTATGAGTCCATCATACTATGCCCACATTATCTGGTGAATTCTACATGTAGCCTTCTCCTAAGAGGGATGATTATTAAATGATTATTAAATGATTTAAATTGATTAAAACTTTGATTATTTGCATTATAATAGCCTGCAATTCTTAATTTGCAGATACAATGGATCCAATATTTCGTAGAGATGAAAATGAGGAAAACTTGCTTCACGATATGATCAACGAAAATGAAGGTCAAGATGTCACCCGCCGGTTTCTGAACGATTCCGATGAGGGAGACGAGTCTCTCCACCGAGAAGAAGCATCGGACGGGAGACAAGCCGGCTCCGGCTCCGCCTCCGGCGGAACCTTTAATCTCGAAAACATCGGCGAGGTTGATTAAAATGTTGTTAATTAAAATGCAATTGTATATGTACATGCATATATTAACACTCTTTCTTCTTTTAGCCCTCCGGATCCGGATCCGGCCATTCCTCCGCAAGACCGAAACGAGGCCCAACCAAAAAGTTGGCTGACAATGTGAGGTATAGGATCGAAGAGGTCGGTCCAGACGGCGAACCGTTAGCTCCGGACGATGTCAAGAAAAAATTTGTGAAGGCATGCGGAACTCTCGTGAGGGACAACATCCCGATCACCATTCGAGAATGGATGCAGCCAAAGGACCCTACAATCTCGTTTGTGTGCGACACCATGAAAGACAGGCTTTGGAACATGCTCATGCATAATTTCCTCCTGCGGATGCCAGAGGTGGATAATCCAGCTCAGGAGGTGGCAGCTAGACTGGAGCTAGAGGCTAGAGTCAAGAAGTTTGCTCTCAGCAAGATGGCCGAGAAATTCAAGAATTGGAAGAAAAACTTGTACCTAAAATTTGTCAAGTTAGACAAGACTCCGGATTTCGAACACGGCTATGGTAAGATAAGAGAGCAGTGGGATGATTTTGTGGCGTACAAGAAATCGGAGTACGCGCAGCAAAGGTCTGAAATAAATCAGACGAATGCCGCTAAGAAGATTTACCACCATAAAATGGGGCCTGCTGGCTACGCCGGTTGCATGCCTAAGTGGGAGGCAATTGATGCCAAGTATTTTGATGCCGGGATCACTCCAGAGCCTACAACATGGAACGAACGGACAAGAAACTGGTTTTACGGCCATGGGGGCACGTTGGACAAAGATGGGATGGCAATATATAACCAGTCACACATAGATGATCCCCTGCTGCCCATCAAAGATATTAGAGATGCAGTACGTGATATTGAAGAGGGACGGTTCATTCCCGATAGAGAGGACGACGAGCTCACACGCGCCCTAAAAAATAAAGAACACCCAGGACGAGCACGAGGCACGCCAGGCTCCAAGTGTTGGAAAGTTGCCTTCCCTTCGGAAAGCAAGAAATATCCAGATAAAAGCCATCAGAGGAGGAAGGAAAGGGAGGCAGCTGAGAAAGCGGCGGCTGAGACAGATAAAGCGGCGAATGAGGCTGAGAAAATGGCTACCAAAGAGCGGCTGCGTAATGTAGAAGAAGGCTTAAAGCGGGCGAAGGAGCTGATCGACAGACTTAGCCAGCAAAGTGGCGGCCAACCTCAACAGCTCTTGTTAGAAACTGCATTCGATGCTACCGGCGCCCCATCGAATCGGAACAGCTCCCAAGCTTCCACGCAGCTGCAGCAGGATGATGATGATGCACTTACAACGGCTGCTCCTAAACGCTACCCAGTGGATTATATCACGGAGAGCACACGTTGTGAGCTTAAGGTGCAAGTGCTGAACTTAAAGGTGACGGTGGCGGTCGGCATGGCCCTATAAATCCCGGAGAAACCAACTTATCATTGCAACCCGACTCCAGAAGGGTACGCTGTCGTCATGGTGGATGATGTGATGGATGATTATGAGGAGCTGAAGCTGGACCACCCTGCAGGTGAATATAGGGAGCTGACTGAACTAGGAGAAGCCAAAAAGGGGAGTGTTCTATGGCGAAAGGAGCACATCGTGCTTCCAAATTATGTGCCGCCAAGGTCACCCACTCTTAAGAAGAGCAATCCACCTTCGCCGCCACGTGACCATTCTTCACCGCAACCATCGCCTTCACCGACTCACCACTCTCCGTCTCAACCGTCTCCACCGTCGCCTCAGGCATCTCCACCGTCGCCTCAGGCATCTCCTGAGCCTCAGAGCCAGAAGCGGAAGCGTACCTATACTAGGAGGGGCAGCAGCAGCAGCAGCAGCAAGAAATCACCGAAACGTAAGCGATCACCCCTCCCAAAAGTTCCTCATCAGAATATGAAGAAGCTACCCGGAGAGATGACACTTGAGGAACTGGAAGTGTCCGCAAAAATGTCTTATGAAAAGTGGAAGATTGTTGTGGCCAACAAGAAGAAGTCGATAGAGCCATTGTTCCCGCGCACCCCAGAAGATCACGCCGCGTGCGTGGAACTGAAGAATAAGCTTCACAACCCCATACCGCTCACATCAGACTATGAACGCTCTATTACAAAGTCGGCTGAGGCAAAAGAGCGGAGTGTCGGAAAAGAGATTGACCAGCTCGGACTACAGAAAGAACAATCGATCGAACCGCTCAAAGTGCACACTTGGCCGCGCCCCCAGCAGCATCAGGTCGATGCGTATGATCTGAACAAAGATCCGGAGTTTATAAGACAGTACGGAGCAAAAGCCCAGGCAGTAGGATTGTCTATTACTGATTACCTGAGCCGTCTGGATGAGTTCGAGACCGGCCGGAACGACGAGGAATTCGTACCGGCATACCAATACCGACACGGGTATCCTCTCGTCAAACCTGAGTTAGTCAACGATCTACCAACAAAGATGTGAAAATTGCATGACTGGTACATGGAAAAATCTGCTAAATCCGAAAATTGGATCTACACTAAATTTCAGAACGAGCATTACGGGCATGGACAAGGCTTCGATCTGATCGAATTCTCAGAATTATTTCAGTTTTACAATGGAGACGCCATCGACAAATCTATCGTCAGTGCATATTGTCTGTAAGTACCATTAATTTCAGTGATCAAGCCTTTCTAGCTCGGCTCATTCGTTTCATGTACAATCTTACACTCATCACTAAACTAATTATATATGCGGAATGAAGATTCTCGAATGCAAGAAAGGACAAATCTATGACATTGGGTTCGTTGACTGCCAGTTCGTTCATGAAAGAACTCTCAAAGAGAAGCCCAACCAGACAAAGAACAACTTGTTGCAATCGTTGACGTATTTCGGCACAAGAAGGGAAATACTATTTCCTTACAACTTCGAGTGAGTGTTACTGTCTCGCACACATTCTATTTTACTTGCTCGGTGTTAAGCGTATAATTGACTCTTTATGCATGTGCAGCTTCCACTTTATTCTGTTGATCATTGTTCCGGACGAAGGAGTAGTAAAAGTCATGGACCCGGGACGCAGATCTATGAAATCATGGGAGGACATGCAAGCATGCCTCCAGAGGGCTTGGAAACGGTTCACCGCCAAAACACCGGGTCTTCCGGCAGAGCTTACATTTGAATCACTGAATGTAAGTACTACTTGCTAGATCCGTGCATCTTTTTGATTCTAGTTTCAGTATAATTATCATGCTGATTATAATATTCATTGATCTCCGTTCTCGTAAAGTGTTTGAGACAGGGACCCGGGAGTAACTTATGTGGATATTATGTCTGCGAGTTCATTCGCCAGACGACCAAAGAGACGGCCGCAACCCGAAACATAAGGAAAATTGAAGTACGATAAACAACATTCAATACTTTAATTTATTGCGTTAAATTGTGTTTAGTTTCATTCATATATATTGATCCCTTTCTTTTAATTAGATCGAACGAATGCGGGACGGTCTTCTACCACGAGAACGCGTGCGAGCAATTCAAGAGGAAATCGCCGGATTCTTATTAGACCATGTCATAGCTCCGATCGGAGAGTTCTTTCACCCTCATTTTTTGGAAGACAAGCGGCCTAGGACCGATGTAAATTAGATCGAACTCGTGTGAGTACCGTTTGTGTAATACATGTTGGACCAAGCACGAGGAATGAGATGGTGTATATGATATATTCGTGACGATAATGTGTAATATATATTGTGGTTCATTGTTGCTTTATATATATATGGTACCATTTAATTGAATACAAAACACACAATAAATAAATGGAAAAAATCAGAAAATCCTGCCGCGGCAGAAAAAGAGGGCAGTGGAGCCTCTTCGGTCCCGGTTCTTCCTATCAACCGGGACCGATGACCCCTCCCCCCCTCGCTGCGCGCCTGGCCACGTCGAGCCTCTTCGGTCCCGGTTCGTGGGCCAACCGGGACCATCATTGGTCCCGAGTTATTGGTCCCGGGTGTGGAACCGGGACCGAAGACCCATATGAACCGGGATAGTATGGGGGTCTGTCCACTAGTGAAAAATCAGTATTTATGTATGTGTTCTTTATGTTCAAAATATTTAGATATATTTATTCCACTAATTTATGTATATTGAACAATAAAATTGACCTGTTGCAAGTTCACATACATAAAAAATCTCTCATAATTTTTAATAACCTGAATATTTTTGAAAATAAAATTAGAATAAAATTTGAGAATGTTTCATATTTCAGAAGATTCTTCATAGAAATAAAACAATGTTAGTTTATTTATTTGAAATCATGCAATTTAAAAAATGTACAGTTATACAAAATTTTACATTTGATTAGAAATCATAATTGTTATTTATAGGTATGCTAGTGTATTGTGAAAATTAATTTAAAAAGTATACAATATGTATTTAAAAATGTTCCAACTGTATTTTAAAATTGTTCAATGTTTATTTGAGAAAAATTTCATGTAAAGAAATTTTAAAGATGTCTTAAATTTTTCTTTAACCAACAACATAACGATGGCTAAAACCCTCTTATAGAAAGACATAATCCCATCTAATGAATTTTAATAATGGATGACACCTTAGTTAATTGTTTCCATCCTTTTGAGAATAGAAGATAGCCATGCTTGCCTAGATTGTAAGGTGATACATGCTGGATTTTCTCTTTTTGATTCATGTCAAAGTCGTCAGTACAAGGTGGTGAAAACTTAAGGGGGAGGCAACTCGGACTTTTAAGGAGATGGTTAATAAGAAGGGGCCTCGAAGAGAAGGAGGTGATTCAAATGATATGTGGTTGAGACTTGCATTCAAAGGGTAGCTTCAGAGAGTTTGAGGTGGACAGGGGCAGTAGAATCGAAGTTAAAGATACCTAGTGATGGAAAGATGATATCCAGAAGGCTATTAAGGAGAAGAATTTTGTTTTCAAACACCCATATCATGTACCAGCGTTTAAACATGAAGGAAGGTGAACATGGCATTTATAAGATGGCCAGGATCCAAGAAAGTGAGATGAGGGATGCCAACCTAGTCAAATGCATCAAGAACGAAGCATGTCAACTTGTAGTGAAGGACGGGGAGATCAAACATAAATGGCTAGAGTACATCAATAAACTGTTCAACGAAAAGAGTGTGAGCTTTACCATTAAGTTAGACGACTCTTTTGATGATATAAACACATGTTTTGTGCAGCGAATCTAGGAGACTGAGGTCAAAGAGGTTTTAAAATGAATGAAAGGAGGCAAGGCAATTAGTCATGATTGTATCCCCTTTGAGGTGGAGAGGCTTTGGAGACATATCGATAGTATGGCTATCCAAGCTTGTCAACCTTATATTTTGATCAAACAAGACGCGTCAAGAATGAAGGCGGAATATATTAGTATCAATCTTTAAGAACAAATAAAATGTTTAGAGGTTTATTAATTACCGTGAAATTAAGTTGGTGAGCCATACGATGAATCTATGAGAGAGAGTCATTAAGCATCGCTTAAGAAGAATGATAAGTGTGACAAAAACTAGTTTAGCTTCATGCCTCTGAGGTCGACTATGGAAGTCATTTTCTTGGTACGAGAATTTTTGGAGAGATACAAGGAGCAGAAAAAAAAGAATTGCATATGATGTTAATTGACTTGAAGAAAGACTACGTTAATATACCACATAATGTCATGTGGTGTGCTTTAGAGAGAAACAAAGTCTGAACAAAGTATATTACCCTCATCTAGGAACAAGGACATTTGCGTTAAGGTTGTGACAAATGTGCGAATAAGCGATGATGACATCGATGGTTTTCCAATTAAAATATGGATTCTTTTTTTATAGAGAACACGGCACAACGCAGACTCACCCCTATGAACGCATACACGCACATCTTATTTCTAAGAGCATTTTCGTGATACTGAGCCGGCACATCATCTTGAAATTAACGAAGTCACCACCTCGTCTTCGACGGAAACTTTTTTGAAAGTAAATCGCCGGAAGGCCTGAAATAAATTTAGAAAAATGCGACACCAATATCAAATCTGGGATTTGAACTCTGCTCGGTTGGAAATACCTCTGTCCCTCTAACCAACTCAACCAGAGGTTGACTCGCTCAATATGGATTCTTCGGGAGTTATATTTGTAGGAAGCTTCTTCTATCAATTGTTCGGATCAGTTCCAAAAGTTTCTTAGGAACTTTTTTATTTATCTTTCATGTGTTATCTTTTATACTTTGTTGTTTTCCGTTCTATGTGTTTCATTACCAGATTTTTTATTACTTTCCTTTTTATGCTTTATACTCCTTTCATTCTCAATTTTAAGATGATTTTTTTAGAATTAGATGTATCCAAATGTTTTTAGTATATTTGCTTACTCATTTTGAGTTTTATGTAGTCTATATAGAAATATTCAAAATATCTTATATTTGTGAAAGTAGGTAGTACATGTATCTTATGTTTATAACATGTTCTATATTTTTTGTATACTTCTAGAAATTTTTCTCAAGTATATAATAAAAAAACCAATATATGTTTGAAATATTTTTCTATGTTCGTTTTTTTCAAATACACATTCAACATTACTTTGGATAATATGAAATATTTTTTGAACTATACAATTATTTTCTTCGTGCTATAATTTTTTTTGGATTTTACAAAAATATTTAAGAAACACGTGAACATTTTTCTAAATATTACTTGCATTTTTCTGAATAATATGGTTTTTTTTATTACACAAAAATAATTTTACATAATTATATTTGTAAAGTGTTAGAATATACAGTATTAGTGAAGTATGTGAAAAACTTTAAGAAGTCATGGACAGTTTTTTGCATGTTCTCAACATTGTTTCCAACACTACATGGATATTTCTGAATGTGTGATGAAGGCTTTTGAAATGTAACCTAATATTCTTATTTAGAAAATACAAATAAAATTTATAAAAAGGCAACGTTCCACCTGCATTGGGCTCATTAAGGAAGCGCTAGAGGCGAGTATTTCTTTCATTTCGTTTCTAGCAAGAGAAAGATGCTCTCTATGGGATACACATAGCATTTATAGAAAACCACAAATCCTCATGAATTCAATCTTGGGCACACTTCACCCCAACTCTAGAAAATTGGATTCTTCTAGATGAGCAAGAAGAATTGAATGCTGGACACATATAATCACAATGGGAGAAAATAAAAACAAATGTACTTTACTTGATTTGAGCTACATACATGTGGAGCAAACTAGTATCTGTCTAAGGCCAAAAGCACTTGGAAATTATTTATCCATACAATCTCCAAACAAACAAGTCTCACTTTCCATGGGAACCACCACACCACCACCATGAGAACTACTTTCAGTTAATAGATCTGTTCTCTGTGACCACGCCACCACCTTGACCTGATTCATACATACAGTGCCAGGGATATAAGTAACCAAGCTAATCAAATCAATCAATATAGTACTACCTCTGTATCAAAATTTAGGACGTTTTTTGGTTAAAATAAGCTAAAAATATTTATATTTTGATATAGAGTGAGTAGCATATATTAATATGCCATGCAAATGGTGAACAATTATTAGTAGGCTAGTAAAGGAAGTTAAGCTAGAAAAAAGTAACCATGGAAGTTCATTTTGATACTAAGGAACTAGGGAGGAGATGGACTGACCAGAAGTAATCCCATCGGGGATGGATCTTGGACATGCGGCCGCCGTAGGCGTACTCGGCGCGGCGGGCGTTGCGGAAGGCGCAGCAGCCGCAGGAGCAGGCGGCGATGAGCAGCAGCAGCAGCACGGCGTTGACGAGGGTGGCGTTGTGCCAGTGCCGGCGGAGCTGCTCCATCACCCCCGCCCTGCACGACTCGCACCCGTAGCACAGCACCGCCGGGTCGTTCCGCCACCGGTAGCAGTCCTCCTCCTGCACCGGCACCACCGCCGCGAACCCCGTCCCGTCGCCGTACACGCAGGACGTGGGCGGCTTGCAGCACCCGGACTGCACCGGCGTGAGGTCCCGCCGCATGTAGTCGTCGGGCGTCCATCCGGCCACCTTGGGGCACGCCCTGGAGCTCTCCACGCACGCCAGCGCCGGCCGCCAGTACCGGTCCGCGGACACGTGCCGCCGCAGCCACGGCGAGTAGTCTTTCATCCGGTACTCGCGGTACGGCCTCCCGGGCACCTGCGCCCCGCCGCCGCCCGCCGTGACGGCGAGCCCGAACGCGGTGGCGCCCAGAAGGAAGAGCACGAGGAGGAGGACCGCGACGAGGTAGAGCCAGAGCGCCCATGAGATGTGGTAGCGCGCGCCGACGAAGCCCGGGAGCGAGACGAGGAACGCCACGAAGCCGACGGCCAGGAGCGGGGCCTGCAGCGCCGACTGGCACGTCGGGCCGGAGCTGGCGGACGCCGCGTGCGCCAGCCAGAGGCCCGCGCCGATGACGGGGATGGAGGCCAGCAGCGTGAGCAGGTTGAGGTAGCCGACCACCGTGTTGCTCAGGTGATACGGCTGGTGCTGGTGATTCATCCTGATGAATTCTTCTCTCTAGAGTTGGAGTGCAAGTGCAATGCAGGGTTAGATACTTAGATTGTGTGTGCATATCACTCCTCCTCCATGGCTACCATCGGGCCTCTAGATAGGCTCCAAAGCTTCCATAGGACATAGCTAAGCTACCAACTTGCTTCTCTCTTTTGCTTTTCTGCGTCTGATCGAGTCTTGACTGCTTTTGCCTTGTGTGGATCCGTGTGTATATGATCTGGCATCAATCCATCTTTTTTCATTTTTTTCATTTTTCAAACTTCCACCTTTGCTGAATTATTCATCCCATTCATACTGCCATTGTTTCCTTTTCCACTTTTCTCTTGCAAAGTAAATAAAATCGCAAAGTACTGCACTGCATATTTTATGTTCTCTCTCGGCATTTTATGCACCCTTTACCTGATGAATTTTTATATGGTTCAACTGTCCAGAGCGCTCCCTTTGAAGCACATTTTCATCTGCAACATTGTATACGCATAGTGCATATATATGATGTTATATATATATCACCATCATCTGTTCTGAAAACCCGCATTGCTGCATTTCTCAATGCCAGTTTCTGATAACAATTTATACATATGTTTTTTGAGAATGCCAGACTTCAGAATACCATCTATACTGTCATGAATGGGGCCTTAATTAGGGGTGTACATGGTGTAGTGCTTAGCGATTAAGCTAATGTGGAGCTGGATCTGACAAAAGAACCCCAAGCATGCAGCTACATTTGTTTAACAGGATCGGGCGCCAGTAAAGGGGCTGGATTTGGTCCATGCCACGCCTTGCTTTAGCTCATGCATGCTTTAGTTAAGTTACCCACTCGCTTTCCTGCTTACTGCAGTAAGCAGATCAAAGCCAAGCAGAAGAAAATGCTAACTGCATATATAGGATGTGGCCTCCCTGTAATCAGGTCCTTAGTGATGCGTTCAAATGGCACCTTTTACACGCCATTTCTTTCTTTTGTGCGTATGATGGATCGGATCGGCTTACGTGCGAAGATCATTTGAAATGCTTTTCATTGACAAGGACTCGGCACCTCATTAGTTCCATAGGAGAATTGCGTGCCACTATATCGATATATCTCGGATCCTCCAACAATTCATGCGTGGCGATGATGCGACTGACTCGCGACAGCTTCAGTTGAGGAATGTGCGCTATGACCTTCATAAAGTATATGAGGTTGAAAGGTGATGGGACTCGTCTAACAACTTGGCGGGCGGGTTTATCCAAACCATCCGCAGGCCTAGCTTTGCCTTCGTTCGTGAGTCGTCTGATTTTAGATCAACGATTTAAGTGTCATTTTACTTCTCACTTTCAGATTTATTTTCCCAAGAGTGTGAGGATTTGATAGTGGTATATGTTTGCCTTATACAATTTGGAGTGTTTTTAATAATATGAAACATGTGAAATAAGATAAATAAATTGTGTGAATTTGAATTGTTCTGTTTTTATCCAATGATTCACTAGGCAAACTCAGAACATTGTAGTCGAGACTTTGTTGTGCAAAGTCAGATGATCTAGAGGTGGTGGGTCTGAGGATCGATGAACGTAAAATTAGCCACAAAACAGAGGAAGAGAACCTAGGCACACGACCGTGACAATCACTCGAACAAGTATAGAGGAAGAGAGAACGGAAACCTAGCCACCAATGAGAAATTCCTTTCACGCTTTTTGATAGCCACTCTGGCGCCACTAGGTGGAGGATACCAAAATCTACGTTCATAGTGTAGTTTAATTTTCTTTAGTGTTATATTTTTTTGTCGTTGATGGCGACGTTTCGGCAGTAGAGATTGCATCATTCGTGTGAGTAAAAGTCCTATGGGTCTATCTTCGCTCTGATGTTTTCGTCATGACCGACATGGTCAACATCGAAATCCATGCGATATTTGGTCTCTCTGATCATGGACTATCGATCTGGTGATGCCAAGTTTTATTTGATCAGACATTCATTCTCATGATTTGTCCTTTGTGTTCACGAACTTCAACGCCAATGAATCAATGGTTTGGCAACATGTCTTGCAAGGGGTGTGTCCCATTCACAACACCTACATTGATCTTAAGTTCTTATGTATCAGGGTTAGCTGATCGAAGCGGCTCTTCAAAACATTCATGTATATATTTGTTCTTCTGTGATTTTAATTGAAACTTGTGAGGAATGTCAAGATGCAAAAGGTGGAGTAAGAGATGATAACTCTGAAGATCTTCATGTTAGAGAATCGGCAAGCAAAAGATCAATGAGAAGAACGAAATCAAGCTCCTGAGCTCCTCTGTGCTTCGCCGCCCAAGAATAATCAATAGAGAAGGCCGGGAGGACAAACATGACAGTGACTGTTGGTGAGAGAAAAGATGAAGAAGACGGGCCAACTCGGTTGAAAGAAAGTGGATCGAACGTGTGGGAGGTGAAAGAGGAATAACCGAACAAAACCTTAAGAAGTGGGGTGGTTCGGTTCTAGATATTGTGGAAATGCAGTGATTAATTGGTTTTCATGGGCTCGCATAAAACCATCACCATCTCATGAATCATCACAGGTCCAATCCTATCGACTCACAACATACACGAAAAATCTACATGAGACCTCCGCATTGCAGATGTCAACCCCATAAAAATCACATCATCAGTCCAAAAATCGCAAGAAAACAAAACCTTTGCAAATTTAAGTTATGTATAGTATGAGATGTAAAAATAACATATACACGCAGAAATATTGCATACCTACAATGGTACAACCTCAACAATACACATGTCGACGTGAAAGTAGAATATGAACACCTGAGACTTAAAATGTAGAAAAACAAATACTCTGTGGTAGCAACCAAAGTGATGTAGCCTGCCATTGCCCCATGAAAAACGTCAAGAATCGATACAGTGAATGGACGATCGTGCGTGTCGAGAAGCGCCTATGCAGCGGGGGGCGGCGCCAGGAACGGCATAGGCACGCTCACGGTCGGGATGGCAGGTATCTGCGGCATTGTCACCTTGGGCACAACAATGGCAGGCATCGGCGGCATCGTCACCTTGGGCACCACGACGGCGGGCATCGGAGGCATGGTCACCTTAGGCATGACAATGGCTGGCATCGGGGGCATCGTCAGCTTGGGCACGGAGGGAACAACGGGCATGGGCGGCAATGTCACCTGCGGCACGGTGGGCATGGTGACCGCGGGCGCGGTCGGCATAGGTGGCACCGTCACTGCCGGCACCGTGGGCACTGCCGGCAGTCCAGGGACAGGAGCAGCGGTAGGGGCAGCCGGAGTAGTCGTGTCGGCCAACTCGCGTGCGCCGTGGCACGTGCTGCTGGAGAGGAGCGCGAGCGCCATGACCATGGCCAAGAAGCTCGCGGGGGAAGCCATAGCTCTAGCTAGCTCCTAGAGTTTTTTCTGAGATGGATTACTGTGAACTGGGAAGCAACTGCAAGATGTTTTCTCTCTGTTGCGATGGAAGAACCGAGGTCAATTCATGGTGGTTTATAGCCCTGGTGATGGCTTGCTTAGACTGGTCGTTGGCCAGACTCATCATGGTTGGCTGCACAATTTTCTCTGGAACCATGGTTGGTGATCAGAATCGTGTGTGCGTTAGTCAGAAAATGCATGCATGAATGGCTCAAATTCCCGCTGTTTAGGTGAGGAGCTGGCGATAGGTTCGACTTTCATTATTCTGACGCACGGCTTCATTTCCTCTGTTTTTTGTCTAGCTCTGGTGATCTTTAGCCCAGTGAGAACGCCGTTCTACGGCATACATTGGGTTGAGCTTATCTTTTGGAAAATGATATGTGCCTGACATCAGGTCAACGCGCTGCTCGCCCGAACACCGTTTTGGCCATCCGATCTGAAGCACGTACTTTGGCACAAGAGGCCGGTGCCACGTCCTCACGACTTGTTCGGTGGATAGATAGAAGCGACCGAACGCTCTATCCTCATTCCCACAGCGACCAAATCCCGGCCATCTCCGGGGATCTGGAGGGAGCCCGCGCCCAAGGATCTCGTCGGTTTGAGACCATCCGAAGGCGCGGGTGCGACGAGAGGCGTGTTGAAGCTCGAGGCGTTGGTGCTAATACGGGGAGGAGGGCGGCAACAGAAGGCGGTCGCGCCGCTGCCGTACGACACCATTGCTCCACCAGATGACTTCCGGGATCACCATTTCGCGGGAGGGGGGGGGGGGGGCTTGTCGGGCGGCGGTGCATCATGACCAAACCCTACATGCCGAGGAGGCCCGCGGGGGGCTCAGATCCAAGTGAGATGGCAGGCGGCGGGGGAGGACGGGGTTGTGGCGGCACCTAGGGCTTCTCCAATCGATGGGCACGGGGCAGACTAGCCTCCACGACGACGAGCATTTTTGCGCGCATGCGTGGATTGGATCCCGTCAGAGCCCAGTTCAATCCGCGAGAAAGACGCGGAGGAGGTAATTTGTTATTCTCTCTGGAGATTTTTTGTGGTGTGGGGGTGTGGTTTATGTGCATGGTAAAATCCTAGAGTAATTGCCATGGCAAAAGTACATAGTAGTTGCCATGAAATTCTATTTTTTCACACACGATGGAATAGATGCTACCAGTGTGTTTTTGTCATGGCAAATCTATAGTGTAATTGCCATGGCAAAAAAATTGGACTAATTGATATGTCAAATTATGTAGTAGTTGGCATGGCAGAATTTGCTATGACTTTTTTACCACATCAAATTTTCGAACTAACTGCCATGGAAAAATTAAGTAGTGGTTGCCATGACGTTTCTTTTTCTTTTTCAGAAAGTAGGCAATTTTTTTGACACATGTCATAATTTAGGTTTGTGACATGGAAATTTTACTTTATCACAGATGGCAAATTTAAATTTTCATATCCACGACAAATCTTTATCATGAATTTGCCATGGCAAGTTTACTTAATCATAGATGGCAATTTTACTTAATCATAGATGGCAATTTTCTATTTACATACCGACGACAATTTTTTTAATATGAATTTGCCATGGCAATTTTACTCAACCATAGATGTCAATTTTAATTTCACACACCCATGGAAAATATTTATCATGAATTTACCATGGCAATTACTTTATCATAGATGAAAAAATTAAAATAAAACACCCATGGAACATCTTTATTATGTTTTTATGGTAGTTTCACTTTATCATAGATGGCAATTTTAAATTTACACATCGAAGACATTTTTTTATCATGAATTTTCCGTGGCAATTTTACTTATAGATGGCAATTTTAATTTTACACGCCCATGGAAAATCTTTATCATGAATTTTCGATGGCAATTAGTTTATCATAGATGGAAAATTTAGATTTAAACGCCCATGGAAAATCAATATTATGTTTCTTATGACAGTTTTACTTTATCATAGATGGTAATTTAAAATTTACACACCAACCGCAAATCTGTTATTACATTTATAAGATTTTACATATATAGACATGGCAATTTCACATATATAGACATGGCAATTTGTACATATATAGACATGGCAATTTTTATATTTTCTTATCTGCCATGGCAATTTTACTTTCATTGGCATGAACATTTTACTTCACATACATGGCATTTGTTATTTTTCATTTGATTTTCTTTTGTGGTACCATGTAAAACTTTACTTTTTAGCACGGTAATTTTAACTTTTGCACATCGCTTCTAACATAGATGGTCCATTTGTACTACGTCGCATGGCAAAATTTTCTTTGTAAATTGCCAAGGCAAATCTGCTTCTAACATAGATTTTAGATTATTTAATGTTCCTTTTTGGCCATATAAATGATGCTGGATGAACTTTTCCTTAATAAACAACAACATTTTTTGATTTTTTATGTTGTTGTTTGGCACATAGGCAATTAAAATAATTTCATCTGTTTTTTATTTTTCGAACTGATCTGTTTGTTTTTTGAACGAACTGATTTTTTTTCGGAGGGATGTTGTGTTCTGATCGTGGCCCACTGGAGGGGTCTAGTATGGAGACGCTCTGATCATGGCCCACTGGAGGGGTTCAGTATGGAGGTATTCGCGCTAGAAGGATATTTTAATGGAACGTTTTCGTTCGATCAAGAATGCGTTCCCACCGAACATTTTCGTTCGGGCCGACTCTTTACGAACCTGATGCCAGACACATATCGGGGTCCTATCATTTTACATGATGGATATATTACATACAACGCGCTCAGCTAAATCAAAATACTCCCATCGTCCCATGATATAAAACGTTTTTACAAACTAAACTAGCTTGCAAAAGCTTCTTACATTATGAACATACACTAGAAAAATGCTAAGTTTATCTTTTTTTTCTCGTTTTTTCTTTTCTTTCCATCTCTTCTCCAATTCCCTTTTTCACCTTTTTTGTTATTTTCTTTTCATTAGCAGCTTTACACTTTTCACGCTAAACATTTTTCAGATACACAATACAAATTTTAATTAAATGATGAATATTTTTCAAATGTACTATGTATACATCTTTAATATGACCAATTTTTTTAATATATGATGAACATTGTTTTTTCTAAAACACAATGTTTAAGAAAAATATTTAACATGTTTGAAATGCATGATGAACAATTTTTCAAATACACAGTCAACAATTTTTATTGCGCGTACACGGTGAATATTTCTAATGAGTGATGATCATTTTTCAAATGCGCGTACGCTATCAACATTTTCATTATTTTCTATTCTTTTAAATACATGATGAGCTGTTTTTTTACTTCACAACAAACATGTTTAATACATGATGAAAAAAAAACTCGATGAATATTTTTAATACACATGAACATTTATGTAAAATTGGTAAATTGAAAATATTTTAAAATATATTATTATTTAGAAAAACTCAAAACCCTACTTAGTCTATCGCACTAGCATATGTAGACCAAACTTAATCTCGCCACCATTGGTCACGCCGAAACATGCAACTCCTTCGAACATACACATGTGTTTTATGCGTTCAATGAAAATCCGAGTAGTTTAGTTAGATATTTTGTCAATTGCAGGCCATCGATGACTTCCTCATCATATAGTGATGACTTTGATGAATTTATTTTCAATGAGTTTTCGATTCGTTGGATTTGAATGAGAATGAGGAGATGCTTATGTTGATGAGCATTTAGTAGGAATTGGAGAAAGATGAGAAGCATATATTGAATTTCAAGAGTTCAATAAAAGGAAGAAGAGTTATTCCTCGGGATAGGATCGCTGGCGAATAATTTCGTTAAAGTGACTACTTCAAACCAGAATCAACATACCATGAAGGTTTCTTTCGTCAACGTTATCGGATGAGCAAAAAAATATTCTTCCGTATAATGAATTATGTGGGTGATGACTACTTCAGCTAAGGAATGATTCTTGCGGTAAGCTTTCTTTCCATGCTCTGTAGAAATGCTCAGCTGCTATCAAGATGCTTGCTTATGATAAAGTCACATATGCTATTGATACTGAGATCTAGATGGGAGATACCATAATCTTGAACACCACAGTGCAATTTGCATGCACTATGGTGAAGATGTATGGATCGGATTATCTAAGATGCCACCATCATACTTGAAGCAGTGGCATCGAGGGACTTGTGGGTTTGACATATTTTTTGGGCGCATCTGGATCAATGATATCAATGTGCTCCAATGATCTTCATTGCTCAAGAGACTATGTAATGGGGAAGCTCTGTCGTGCAACTACATCGTCAACGGGCAACACTACAACATGGGTACTATCTTGCCGGTGGTACCTATCCTTAGTGAGTTGCTTTTGTGAATACTATATCCAATCCTCAAGGTGGGAAACAATGTAATTTTGCACAAACACAAGTGAATGCTAGAAAAGGTGTTGAAAGATCATTTGAAATGCTCCAAGCATGCTGGGGTATTATTCGTGGAGACGCAATGATGTGGGAACATGAGACACTCTGGCAGCCCATGACATGTTGTGTAATCTTGCACAGGATAATTGTCGGAGATGGGGGCGGAGGGTAGCCCGGATGAATGATTTTGAGAAGTCCAAAGTTTAGGTTCTCATCCCAGAACAAGCGGTAAAGCATATTACCAAAAAAAATTAGATGCATCGATAACGCTGGGATCAACAAGTGCATATGCAACTTCTCAATGATTTAGTGTTGCATGTGTGGATGCACACTAAAAACAATGGATTTTGCCAATTTGGTCTTCTATATTTGAATTATATAATTTATATATGAATCATTTATAGTTTTGTCCGCTATTTATCTGTGGGGTGATTGACGTGTATGTTTTTGCATGATTTTGTGACTTCAAAAAGTCAGAAATGAGATTGCAAACAACCACATTTGGGGGATCGAATTGTATATGCTCCTAGTTTATTAGTCCCCCTCACTTTTAACTGAATTTTATTGCAAATTTCACTAATGAATATCAGTTATATGGCAAAAACAAATAACATTGTCGAAACTTCTTCTCAATACGTGGTCAACAATATTGTTGTTTGCTGCATACCATTTATATTTTGCTAGTGAAATATATGGTTAAATTTTGATTCAAAATGCGAAGGGGGGCTAATAAGAGAGAAATAGATGTACAATTTTAAAGCTCCGCAAAAAAAATGTACAGTTTGGATGATTGTACTTAAGTTGATACATTTATTTTAGGGCAGTTCTTTTGAGCAGATTCTACATAATCTGGATCTGTAAAATAAACCTACCAAAATAACTTGAATGAGGTTCCAAAACCTTTACAACCACCTCTTTTTTCAGAATCTCAAGATTTTGAGCAATCCCACAAAACAAAACGTTTCAAAATATCTGTGTACCCCTATTGTAGCTACAATTTACGACCAGATTGCCATCCCACCAGCCCACCTCCACGCATGGAACGGTTCGAGCCGCTCCCGTCCTCCGTAAACTGCGCCGCCACCCGACTCCAGGGCCTCGCCGACGCCACTCCTTGACCCCGTCCTGCCCTGCTCTGGTCTCGCCCCGACATCGCCGCCGACTGCCACGGTCCTCGGTCCCCGCCTCTCCCTCTCCCAAGGACACCCCTCCCTTCCCGCTCCGGTGAGATGCACCCGAGGATGTCCTCCTTGTTTCAACCCGACGCGCCAGAGGGCCTCCCTCGTCCCTCCCTGCTCCGGTCTCGCCGAACCTCGCCGCCGTTTGCTGGTGGCCGAGGTCGTCCCGACCCTCCCCGCTCGCTAGTGACCTCCCATGCTTCCCCATCCCTCCTCTCTCAAATGTTTTGTCTAAGGGCAAAACAGATATTTCAAGGCATAACTCAACCCACAGTCTTAATGTACGGAACTCGACGGTAGATTTTGTGAAAAGTAGATTTTGGGAGAAGTTTTCCAAAATCTTGATTAATCCTGCGGGAAAAGAACTGGGCCTTAGAATGGAGAGAGTATACGATGATGTGAAACACACGTTCCACGAATCTAGTAATTTGATCCCTCAAATATAACAGTGATACAATATCTTCTAATATACTGAAGCCCCTAGGGGTAAAAGGCATGAGAATCAATTGAGTAGTCAATTTTGACTTGGTCAAACCTCTTGGCTATGTCTTTAAATTATTAGCTATGGGATTCAATTGAGTAGTCAAATTTGACTTAGTCAACTCCTTGCCTATTATTATTATTATTATTATTATTAAATATAGCATCTTTTTTTAAGTTGAAATGCGCAACATAAAAACATTGCAACATGTATCTTCTTTGAAAAATCTTCTAATATACTAAAGCCCCTAGGGGTAAAAGGCATGAGAATCAATTGAGTAGTCAATTTTGACTTGGTCAAACCTCTTGGCTATGTCTTTAAATTATTAGTTATGGGATTCAATCGAGTAGTCAAATTTGACTTAGTCAACTCCTTGCCTATTATTATTATTATTATTATTATTATTATTATTAAATATAGCATCTTTTTTTAAGTTGAAATGCGCAACATAAAAACATTGCAACATGTATCTTCTTTGAAAAAATTGAATTTCAATTTTAATATAATTTTATGTTCATGGTAGAGTGAATTTGTTGTGAGCTTACAATCGAAACGTTATTGCAGTACACAATTATTGATTTTACGATCAGTCGATTCGGCTCATGCGGTAGATGCCACTATAACAACTTTCAACTTTAACGTCACATCTAGACAAGGTTAATTGGTGTTTCAAGGACCAATTAATTGGCGAAAATGTTTAATTTTGAAGCCTCCTCATTCAGTTGAGGTCTTTAATTCAAAATTAGATACTACCTCCGACCCTAATTAAGTGTCGCTAAGAATCAACTGCACCGGTACAAAGTTTCTATATGCTTTTCA
Organism: Bromus sterilis; assembly: GCA_950022295.1. Lineage (NCBI taxonomy): Eukaryota > Viridiplantae > Streptophyta > Magnoliopsida > Poales > Poaceae > Bromus > Bromus sterilis. The sequence continues at coordinate 443,561,985 of OX465595.1, read as the reverse complement.
ACAGATTGTTTGGATCGGAGGTAGTACAAGATTTTGTCTATGTGGTGATATCTCTCAATTGATGCATCCCTTTGATAAATGATTTTATGGTGTGAGCCTTGATTGACAAGAAGGAAGCATGACCTACGATATGTCTAGCATCATCATAGCACACGTGGTCAATAACATAGTTAATCTTTTTACATATGGGCACTCGCTAGAAGTTGTCCCATAATCGTACGGTAAAAAAGATCCATCCAAACACCGCATTACATTAAATAATTTTAAACACTAAAATAAACACACACAACAAGATCTATAACAAACAAAGAACATAAACGGCGCGGCAAAGCGAGCATTGCCCTTCTAGTAAATATGAGACACAATGGGACAAATGCATAGAAATATCGCGTATGTACTTGAACAACCCTCAAAAACAAACACAGACTAACTGACACCTGAGATCTGAAATGCAAAACATACAATGCGAAAACAAGTAGTACTTGGCGCAGGAGAAGGTGAGTGATCCAGCCACTGGATCGATCATGAAAAGTGCGTCGCCGTGGAGATCATGAACATACACACCTAGGCTGATGGAGGCGGTGCCAGGAATGGCATAGGCACGTTGACGGACGGGATAGAAGGCATCGGCGGCAGCGTCACCTTGGGCACGGAAGGGATGGCGGGCATCGTCACCTTAGGCACAACGATGGTAGGCATGGTTGTCATGGTCACCTTGGGCACGACGATGGCAGGCACGGGGGGCATCGTCACCTTGGGCACGGAAGGAACAGCAGGCATAGGAGGCAGTGTCACCTGCGGCATGGTCACCGCGGGCACCGTGGGCATGACCGGCATCGGTGGCATGGCTGGGCCTTGGAGGCCAGGGACAGCAGCCGCAGTGGGCGGGGTAGCCGCCGTTGTGGTGTCGGCCAAGTGACGAGCGGCATGGCACGTGTTGCCGGCGAGGAGCACGCACGCCATCGCCATGACTATGGACAGCAAGCTCACGTTCGAAGCCATTGCTCAGCACTAGCTTAGTTTCTCTGAGACGGTTTACCGTCCGACGTGCCTGGGTACAGTTTGCGAGGCTGCTTTTGCTCTGTTGGGAGTTTGGGATGCAAGAACCTGGATCAATAACAGGAAATATATAGCCTTAACAAGGTGATTAATCAGATCGGTCGTTGGCCAGACTCTCACATTATAGTGGCCAACAACACAGACACGGATTTCTCTAGCTCACGGTTGGTGATGGAGGCAGGAGATCGTTCAGCTGCGGCGACCGGAAAACGGCTCTAATATTCCTGCGTTTTGGTGTGGAAGCTGGTGGCGCTGCTCCTCTGTTCTGCTCTAAATTTCCTTGTGTTTCAGCGTGTCAGCGTCTACGCCACCACTTGCCCGTAAAATGTTGTGGTCCACCTCGGCACTCTGTTATATTATAGAAACTAGTAGAGTGCCCGTGCGTTGCCACGAGCGGTAAATTTTGATATAAAACATTGAAAAGAACATAATTTTAAGGCTTATCTTATGTGCGACATTTAACTATATTGCCATAAATACAGATTAACACACGGAATTAATGTATATCACAATTTAAGTTCCTAGTGAATATATCACGATTCAATATTAAAACTGTAAAAATAGGATACGAAAATCAATGTACATATAAATTTAAAGTGAGTTACATTCCATAATTTTGATTTTTGATCAAAATTTCTTGGCCTATAGTTCGATGTGCCTATTTCAAATTTTATTGTATATAGTATGGAAAAGTCTAGCCTGCTAGCCTTGCCTCCTCACAATTGAGAAAATAGAAAATAAGATTAGAACAAATCAATAAAGCCGCTTGATACATGAATGAGTACCATCGTATTTCTTTTCTCCAATACTTTCAGCACTTTGATATGATAGTGGTTGCGACTCTACCCGAGGCTTGCACACCTTGAGGTTTGCTATAGAAATGAAATAAAAAAATCATATAAACTTGGAATGCATTTCTTGAATCCTCTTAATGACACACTTTGTACATCAGGATGCATATTACATTAGCAACCCTGACATAACAACCTTTAATAGTTTGTGGATTCCACTCGCACATAATATATTACTCTGACCTGCCTAGGAAAACTCATATAAACGTGTTGTTTGCTGCTACTTGTGGGTTTGGAGATGTCGATTCCGGTAACGTTGTCCGCCGACCACCTTTAGGCTACCTCTTGTTGGATTTAGAATACAGCCAAAAATTTACATATCCATTCCTCTTGGTGGACATTTCTCATGCCTTCTCCTGGGTAGATCAAGGGAAACTCAACATTAACGGTCTATTTTTTTTTGTCCAACAACACAATAATTATCAAGAACAAACTACAAGGGGCACAGGAATCTATTATCATTGTGCATGCAATGAAGGATAGCTCATAAGTAATAGTACTCTATTATAGTCTCACCGTGATGAATCACGTGACCATGTTGCTTACCCAACATAACTTATGCACAAACAAAAATGCAAAATTTTAAAAATGAAGATACATGTTGTCCATCCATTGATTATAGCAGGTGGGAAGGGGGGGTGGAACCATCTAAGGGATGAGAACAATATCCTCAATCTAGTCTGCTCCTAAAGTGGGAAAAAAATTTAGCCAAAAAATGCAGGCATGAAAGCGACAACGCTTAGCATTTTCTAAATAATCATGGGAGTAGTAGATTAAAACAAAATCTGACACTCCTAGCCAAACGATGTAGGCATGGATGCTTCCATGCTTAAATAATCAAGGGGTTAGGTATTTTTGCATATGCTAATTTGAGATAGCACTCACCCCAATCTGCAGATCTAATTTGACATATGCTAACCTGCTACTAATAATCCTTGAGGACATTGTCAAGGTAATTGTCCCTCATCACAGCTGATCTGTTTGACTTTTTTCTAGTATTCCATTTTGCGCTAGCCCACCAAGCTCACAACTGGTGTCCGCCAATGAAGGATACATCACAAATACTCTAAAAACGATTCATAGTTACTGAAAAATAAACATCCATATCTAAGAAAATCTATGACACTTATTTTGGAACAGAGGTAGTATCATATAAATGGAACATCCGGAGAAGCTTACCTTCACGAGGAAAGAGCCATAATCATACAAGTTGTAATGCATACCTTCGTGTAAGCAACAATAGAATTAATAGGGTACCTGAATAAGCATTGACAAACAAGAAACAATAAGATGATTGATGCTCTGTGTTCAGTTACATGTCTTAAGTACATGCATACACGCTGGATGATGAATCTTAGTCAGTAATGGAGGGTTTAGACAATTCTGGTGGAACCCTCTGTTGCATCGCAGAGAATGATGTCATTATTCAATGTACGTAGCCTCTTGAAAATTACAAGCGGCACAAACAATCTGCAAGATGGGAAGCATGGTCACTGATTAAAAATGTTAACCATAACATACCACACCATCATAAAAGAAAAAATGTGTTGACATACATCTTCAGAATTAATATACTCTCATAAGCGAACAATTTTGACAGATCTGCCATCTAAGTCATTGTACGTCATATGCATCTCTTACCCTTCCTGAAGAAGAAAAAACATGTATACCTCGTAATATTTCTTGTCCTACTTCTGCATAAAATAGAAAAAACATTAAAATGGTAACTGGGAACACCGTCATACCGTTGTAACCATTTCCACTTTGGTTATAAATATTCTTCCACATATTCTTGTCTAAACAACTAAAAAAGCACCCCTACAATTGGGTTCCTAGATGCCAAAAAAGTCATGCTAAACATGTTAGTGATCATGCCAAACTCATGTACAATGCTGATCAACCAATCAGTGCGTCGGAGTAGTATTTTTGCATTCCTTTAGGCCAATACAAATTCAGCTTCTCTGTGAATTCATACTGTAGTGTCAGAATAAATCTTGTCGCAATATAAAAAATTGACTGCACAAATTTGTTTGCATAGTGGGATAATGATGCATCTATTACAGCCATAAGTGACATCGTTCTATAGTGAAACCTGCTATAGCTAGTGTGGGGTTAGATATGGTAACTGAATATCAAAAGAGAAGAGCCAGCGTGTGTCGCCGGTTCAGTAGAAAAAGGTCTTTTACCTCCAGTGTGTCGTTTGTAGAAGAAAACAAAGACTTTCAATTAAACCTAATGAGTAATCCAACCTTCTTTGCCGAAAAAAGGATAAATAATAAAGTTAGGGAATAAAAGAGAATTTGATTATTCAGTTTTAACCTTCCAACTGTGTGATGAACACTGTAAATTATAATAACATGCTATGGCCAATAAATACTAAAACTTTCTACCCCGCAAAAGAATTTACTAAAACTTTCTCCAACCTCCGTATGTTAAGCCTGACAAAAAGGCATGGATCCCTAATTTGCTTAGTTCCGCAACAACCGTTCTCTCATTGGAAAATTTGTGTTTGTGCACCTCGCCATGGTTCAGTTTCAGTTACAATCAGATGGTTTGATCACCATCAACGCGTAACTATGTTAATACATTTTTATGAAGAGCAGGATGACATATCTGAAAACCATTTGTACTTATTTGCCCGGTCATATAGATTGCAGCCGGATGAACAACCAACAACTCCACCAATCCAACGATCTCTTTTGGCTTGTCGAACCGTCCTGCTGTTTCCATTAGCAAGAAAAAGCAGTAAAACAAAAAATAAAACTATATGTTTCATTTAAGGTGCAATCTCCACAACTTTGTTGCCCACAACCTCTTTCATAAACATGTATAAGAATCTGGATACATACCTCCATCGACAGTGCCTCTCTGCCCACTGCCCTTCCCTATGTCACCCATCATTACCTGGGTCAGTCAGCATCTAGAACAGACAATGGTGAGCCAGATCTTATTGTCCTGCATCCTACTTCCCTAGAGTTTTCCCTGTCCATCCCCGACGCCGCTGTGCACACTTGCCGGTGACATACGAACTCTTGCGCTTCTAGCCTGTCAGAGGGACGACACGAGAGCCAGACCCCAGGCCTGGATGGCCGTGGAAGGAGTGGGAGACTCGGCCTCTTTGCCGACAGCCAAATCTGAAATCCCCAATCGGAGATGACGAGGTTGTCAAAATAAACAAAACATACCTCATGTCCAACCTGGAAATGAATCAGCCCTGGGAATTGTACCTCCGCAAGCACGCACCTTTCACTGATCGAGGGCGGGAAGCGGCGGCCACATCGGAAAGAGACAGAGAGATAGAGCTGGAGAGAAAAGTGTTGCGGGCGATCTTTCTCCAAATCAGCGAGCAATTAAAAATATGAATTGATGAAAGGAAACCATGAATCGACCGGCCCACCAAATCGCCAAGTACACGTATAAACTAAGTACTCCAGTGAGAGAATAGTGTCATCAGATTAATTCATCATACAACCTTTAGCACAACAATGGAGTTAATTTGCATATGTGTGAGACTATCAAACCAAAATTTGGCATCTTCCCATTGAAGAAACCTAATATGATATACGCACACTTATAGTTCATTTTTTTTCATCATGCTCTAAAGTCACAATATAACTATCACACTCACACTGGTGAGAGACATCATAGTTTTATTCGGGTCATCCCAATCAATTCCAATTTGTTCAGTGCTGCTATATGGTTTGGTCAATGGAGACTAAAAAATGGAGACTACACCTACATCAGACATGAAAGGTTGCCAATGACCAAATTTGCAAAGCGTGGGTTATCAGCAAAAAGCATGCGATCACTCTACCAGACATGGAACCCCATCAACAATGACCACGATGGATGAGCAAACTACCACCTTAAACCTCAAGCGAAGTGGTCTATCAGACTTGTGAAATGGAATATTCAGGGAATAAATTCATGTACAACCCAAGCCCCTTACTATTAGATCCAAGATAAACATAATCTAATTCCTCATATCTGGTACTGGACGAATCTAGAATCTAGATAGAGTAGGGAGCTAACAGATCACAGATAAGAAAAATGAAACGAATGCAATATATGATGAAGAGATTAACGAACGGGCTAAGGGGATGGGGAGGATATGAGGAGATGGCAGGTATACCTCGGGTGCCATCGCGGAAGGCCTTGGTGACGCGCTTGGGCGTCCTGTGCAGCCCTCCCAGCGGTCGTCCTCGCCGAGCCCGACCAGCAGCACGTGCACCGTCGGCTCCATGACGTCCCCCGGCGCCTCCCCGACGCCGAACCGGCGAGCCCTACCAAGAGATCTCCACTGCGGCGCACGCGCGTAGAGAAAGCCAACGTCTTAGGAGGCAGGCGGCGAAGAAAAAAGCGAGAGAGAATCGGGGGAGATCCTTGCCCCGCCGACGAGCCGCTTGGCGTTGATGAACTTTTGATCTCATGTCGCAACCGTTGAGGCTATCCCCGCTGTCGTAGAGAGGCAACAAGCCGTCGTCGGGATCACTTCCCACGCAGGGGACCTCTCCTCGCGGAAGAAAAGGAAAGGAAGAGAATCGGGGAGATCCCTGATTTGGTGGGATGGACGAAGGGTGTGCGGGTTTCGTTCGATGCGGGTGTGGAACGAGGGAAGGAATGTCAGGATACGACGTTACCATGTACGAACTCCCCCTTTAAGGGTAGAGACTCTAGCGGACCCTTATTCCGCAAAAATGCTACACTCACGCAGAGGTGACAGGGTATTACGGGGCACTTCCTTAATTATAACTAATCCCCCCCTGAATTTAACTTGGGTGGGGCCCATTCCTTTCGTTAGGCCAACTAAAACAAGCCAAATCATAGACCCCGTGTAAAAACCCCGTATTATCCCGTGTGTATAGCTTTGCTCCTTATTCCGTGGACCCTTAAAATTGATATAAGGACCGAAAAACACACACGGTATAAGGGTCTAAATCGACTGCGGCAGAACAGATACCATAAAATTGAACTGTAAAATGTCATTTTTCATTAATAATTTTAAACATTTATTTTTCTTTGTTTTCCTCCCGCAGACAACAAAGCGAGCCCATCCTGCTTCTCGTGCTCCTCGAGGGACACAAGCTCGGGCACGACGGAGGTCGTGTATGGGCGGGGGCTGCTAGGCCGGTCGATGGGGGGGCGGGAGCGGCTGGTGGCCGACACGAGTGTGGCGGCCAGGGGGCGGGCACGGCGGCCAGAGTGCGACGAGGGGACGGTCGAGGATGTTCGGAATGGGTTGCGGGGCGGCGGCCTTGGATGGCCGGAACTTCCGGGGACGCCCGACAGTGGCTTGGGATGGCCGGAGTCGATGCCATGTTCGTGGGGTTTCCATGGCAGTTGGTTTTACGCCAACGGCTTTTCATGGATACGGGCACACTCGATTCGGATGCAGAAACTGAAAATTTCTAGGTCGGGGGGAGGATTTTACCGTGCCCCTTAAAAAAATTTAAGGGTCAAGGGTGAATAAGGGGTCTGTTCGGGCCATTTTACACTTAAAATTGTAAACTGACGGTTATTTTAATGATCCACGACTTTTAAGGGATTTGCTAAAATTGGCCTTAAGGATTCGTAGGAGACCTACCGCCCCTGTTTTGTACATCTGCCTCTGTTGTTGTGCTTGTATGCGTCACTGCCCTTGTATTGTCCATTCAGGCCTTGTTCGGTTGATGGTCTATCCAAGAGGATTGAAGGGGTTTGAGTGGAATTAAATTCCCGTGTAAACCAAAACTAGACGGAACGGCGTGCTATGCTGCACCCAAACTATACATGCATCTTTTGCATGTGAGTTTAACTGTTTAAGCGAACTTGATCCACATAGTGATTGATGAATGATTGTGATGTCCATCTCTGTAAGAAGATGGCCAAAGTAAGCCGGTGAGGTATGTTTTAGAAAACGACGGGACGTGGGAACTATTCCCTCCGTTTCTTTTTACTCCGCATATAAGGTTTGGTCAAAGTCAATCTTTATAAAATTTGATCAAGTTTATATTAAAAAGTATCAACATTTACAATATTAAAGTTATATAGTATAAAAATTAATTTCATGATAAATCTAATGGTAATTGTTTCATATTGTGGATGTTGATAGATTTTTCTATATAGTTGGTCAAACTTTATAAAGATTGACTTTGACCAAACCTTATATGCGAAGTAAAAAGAAACGGAGGGAGTACATTTTTAGAACGGGTATCCATCCTCTCGTGTCTCTCCTGCAATGAATATGCGCGGAACTGGTCTCAATCAGCGCGTCGTTTGTCTCTCCATTGACAGCTCGTGTTCATTTTGGTTGAGCATCAATACCAACCGTAATGACTGATCGTACATGCGCTTGATCGACATCCAATCCAGCAATCGGTATGAGGGCTAGTTCTTCTCACCTCATGATTCTTCAGAATCTGATTCTGGGAACCTGGCCACAGAATCATCTGCCTACAGAATCAGTTGCCCAGTTCTTTTCTGTGATTCTGGTCTATGATTATTGTATGACTTGATACTGAAATGTCTATAGCACCCCTGCAGAGGAGAGGAAGATGGGTGGGGCGGGGTGGGGCGACCGCGGATAGGACGGGTGGCCGCGGCGCACGAGATGGCGCGGTGGTCATGGACGGGTTGCCTTCGCGCACGGGACGGGGCGGCGGCTGGGGGCGACCGCGGACGAGCTGCCGCGGCGCACAGGATGGGGCGGTGGCCATGGAAGGGCTGCCGCGGCGCACGGCATGGGGCGGGGACCGTGGACGGGCTCCGGCGGCGCACGGGACGGGGCATCGGCTTGCTCCCGGGGCGACGACAGCGGATCCGGGGCGGACGGTGGCGGATCCGGGGCGGACGGTGGCGGATCCGGACCGGGCGGTGGAAGATCCGGCGGCGCCGGGCCGAGGTCGCCGCTGGGGCGGCTCAACTCGAGGTCGCCGCTGGGAGCAGTCGAGGGGAACGGGATGAGCGAGGCTGGGCTGGCCCGAGTGGCATTTTGCTCGTAAAAAAGTGTGTTCGATAGGGTAGTTTTACTAAACGAACCGTTCCCTTTTGCGGGATCCTTCCAGAATCGCCAGTTCCTGGCGATTTTAGATTGCACCGATGATTCTCACGATTCTCAGATGATTCCTGGGGCTGAAACGAGTTCTTTTGTGATTTTGATTCTCCGGGTAGCGATTCTTCAGAATCGAGCCAAAAGAACTGGCCCTGAATGCGCAGCAATAATTTCACGCAGATATTTTTTTTGCGAGAATGGATTTTTGAGTGGGTTGGGGAGTCGAAGTTCTAGAGGTAATCCGAACTCCCACAAAACCCTTCGATTTGCGTTCAATTTACAGAAAAACAAACATACAAATTGATCCACGACCGAATACAAAACGTGTGAATGGTAAAATAGATCCAGAAGCAAAAGGTTTAAGGATCAATGTTAAACATACCCTTACAGGCTACTGGGTGGTTGCCTTGCGGGCCGGCGGCCGGTGTTGGGCGGGCTACGCTGCTGGCGCCTCCGGCGGCGGGGCGGGCGTGCTAGGGGTGGTGGGCGTGTTGGGTGCCGGCGGGGAGCCTGGTTCCGTCCAGATCTGGCCCCTTGCGGCCCAGCTCTGGCCATGGCGGGTCGGGGCCTCTCTTGCTCGGGATTTAGCTGTGGTGGTGGCGTTCTTCCTCGACTGGTGGGAGTTCGGCCAGTGTGGGTGGCTTGGTGGTGCAGATCTGTCCTCTCCGGTGCGCACTTCTGCCCCATGGCTGTGGCCGGGAACCGCAGTGGTTTCAGGTCTCGGGCAGCTCTCTCTGTCACCTGTCGGCATGGCGCTTGGCAGGCCTGACTAACGAGCTGCGTCCGACGATGATGGTTCCTGTCTGCGGGGTGGGAGGCGGTTTTGGCCACGGCCGGCTCGAGACGGGGTGCGAAGGATATGGTTGTTTGAATGGTGTGGCTGAAGGAGGGAGTATCCATGCCAGGCGAAAGCTTGTCATCGGCTTGGTCAGTGACGGCGGCGGTGGCGCTCATGGGCGTCGCTAACTTCTTGAAGACGCTGCTGGGGTCATGGCTCTTGTTTTTTCGGCCCCTGCTTTGAGGGAAACCTCAGACCCGAGCTCTATCGGATCGGATGGTGGCGGCGTTTTTGCGTCGTTCCCCTCTTGGGGGCATCATTTTTTAAGCAGGTATCAGCCGGAGGGATCAGTGGGTGTTTGGTGGGGGTGGTTGTGTGGTTGGTGGTGCGGCCTTTCTGGGGTCGATGACGGTGTGTGTTGTGCTCGTGTGCTCGTTTGGTGAGTCTCTGCTAGGCGGTGCCTTGCAGTTCCGTTGGTGGCACAAGAGGTGTTGTGACGACGTCTCGGCTTCGGGTAACCTTTCGACTGTGCCACCGACACAGTGGTGTCGCGGCGTTGTGCAGTCTCGGTTGCGGGGGAGCCTTTCGATTGCGTCGACGATACAGTGCCGTCGCTCTGTCTGCTTGGCGATGCCCTTCGACTAAGCTGTTGGCACACAGGTGTCGGGGCGTCGTCTCGGCCTCGCGTGCCCCTTCGAGTGCTCCCCCGACACAGGTGGTGTCGTGGCGTTGGGCAGTCTCGGATACGCGGAGCCTTTCGATAACGTCGCCGGTTGCAGTGCCGTGCTTTGGTCTCGGCTGGCTGATGCCGTTCGTCTTTCCATGCGGTGCTCTTTGTAGTGTTGTATTGTGTTTTCCCTCCTTGTTCCCCATGTTAAGTGTGTTGTGGAGGTTTTTTCTTTATTTCTTCTCTCTGTGCCCCCTGTATTTCTGGTTCACTTGAACCTATCTTGCAATAGGCTGCAAAGCCTTATAGGCAAAATGAATACTATTCAGGTGGGGGGGCGTTCCGCCCTCCCCCGGTGACAATTCAAAAAAAAACATACCCTTACAAAGTTGGCAAAGATCGCAACTCGGCTACCACGTTTAGCCAATGTATCGGCTGTCCGGATTTGATTTTGGATGGCCAACTGGGTAGTCACTCTGAATGATATCGGAGTGTAAATAAACGTTCTACCAATCTTGAAGTTTCAGTTCTCAAATATAATATTGATACAATTAAAATATAGAGTGAATTGCACTTTTTATCTTTTACTGTGACACCAATTACCCCATATAGTGAACATTCATCAAAATTAACTGATTTTAATTGACTTTGACTCATCTTTCTATGATGTATGTCAGTTGGATTATGTGTGAGGTGATAATCGAGGTTAAAGGATGTAAAAAGGATGAGGAGGAATGCAACGAATGGAGAAGAGAAGGCTGAACAAGATCGTCAATAACATCTTCTAAACTTTACATATTTTTGAGCCACATTGATCTAACTAGATGATACCCCGCGCGTTGCTGCGGGAATTTTTCAGAGAAAAATTATAAGAAAATGGGTTTTAAAAAATATAAGAAAAATGGTTTTTTCAAACATGAGAAAAACTATTAAGAGTAATATAATTTTATTATAAATTCTCTTTTGAAATCAATACTGTTTAAAGAAAAAATGTAAGAAATTTGATGAAAATCCAAAAAAATGAGTATGATTTTTTTATTAGCTTGATAATATATGGTGAGAGGCAATATGAGATGAAAATAATGTTGAGTAGAGATAGCGGAGACATCTCCACCATTGGCTAAGGTTAAAGCGATAATATCAATTATAGATGTGCATAGAAAAATAAAATATGAGATAACTCATAATTTGTTTTTTTATAAAAAAGTCTCTTATAAATTGTGAGACTAAGTGCATAAAAATTATTATTTATTTAGGTTGCATGTGCATGCAATTAATGGAAGCATGTGCATGCATAGTTAGTGAATTTGTTTTGCATGGTGGACCTACTTGATGATGTGGATAACTTGCATGTCAAGATAGAAAGGTTAGTGGGGATGAATTATTTAGGTATTATAGATATGGCGATCTTATCTAGTAGGAGTAGTACAGACAAAATGCTAAAATATAGTAAAACAGGGTTCATAGTTTTTTCCTATGAGATACTATTAGATTAGAATTTTCACTATAGGAAGTAATATGTGTCACAAACGCATAAATAAAAAATAAAGATGGAATTCACTCTTAAATATAACATGTAAATACATACAAATACCGCATATGTTTACCAGGATCACCCTAAAAAATCAACACACACTAACTGACACCCGAGTATTGAAATGCAAAACATACAAAGCAAACACAAGTATACTTCACACGGGAGCAATCGAGCGCTGTAGCCACTGCCACTGGATCGAACATGAAGAGCTAGCGCGCCACCGTGGACATGGTGAACGCAGCACCATGCATGCATGTTGTACTCCTACGATGATGGAGGCGGTGCAAGGAACGGCATAGGCACGTTGACGGTCGGGATAGACGGCATCGGCGGCAGCGTCACCTTGGGCACGGAAGGAATGGCGGGCATCGTCACCTTAGGCACAACGATGGCAGGCATGGGTGCCATGGTCACGTTGGGCACGACGATGGCGGGCATCGGGGGCATCGCCACCTTGGGCATGGAAGGAATAGCGGGCATGGGCGGCAGTGTCACCTGCGGTACGGTGGGCACGGTCACCGCGGGCACGGCCGGCATGGTTGGCACGGTGAAGGACGGCACCGTGGGCAGAGCCGGCATTGGTGGCAGCGTCGCCGTCGGCATTGTTGGCACGACTGGGAGGCCGGGGACAGCAGCCGCAGCGGGTGGGGAAGCCGCCGGGGTGGTGTCAGCCAAGCGACGAGCGGCTTGGCACGTGCTCATGGAGAGGAGCACGCACGCCATGACCATGGCCAACAAGCTCGCATTCGACGCCATTGCGCAGTAGCAATTAGCTAGGTGTTTCTTGAGACGGTTTAGAGCCGTGCCTGGGTAGGGATTGCAATTTGCGACGTTGCTCTTGCTCTGTTGCGAGTTGGGAACTTGGGATGCAAGAACATGGGTCAATGACACACAATATATAGCCTAAGAACCCAAGTGATTAGATGGGTTGTTGGCCAGACTCTCTCATTATAGTGTCCAACGCAGCTTTCTCTAGCTAGCTATTTTGCCACGTACGGTTGGTAATCGAAATGCCAGCGTGTTAAACCGAAAGGGAAAATGTTTGTTCGATCTAGGCAGGAGCTAGCAAGAAATCGAGCAGCTGCGGCTACCGAAAAAAAAATGGGTGCATCTGCATGGCTCCAATGTGATGTGCCTTTTGGCGTGGAGCTGGCAGTGATGCTCTCTCTTTTTGCCTTTTTCTCTTAATAATGTTGGCAGGAAAACTGTCAAATACATTGAATTTTTTTTGCGGGTAAATCAAATCCATTGATTAAAATAGGATATTATAAGAACATTCCTAAAGGAGGAATAAAGGTAAATGTAAAAAAATTAAGTAAAACTGGGTTGCTTGGTTTATTGAGGAAAATTGGGCAATAACCAAAACAATACATAGCTAGACTAGGACTAAAGCACCACAATCCATACAAAGCGCCGAAAAGGTAAAACCACATAACACACCCGGTGGGGGCACTCAAGCGCTTTCGTCAACACCAGAGTGCACGCCGTCAACCGTCGTATTATTCCAGACTGTCACGAGCATATCCTTCGACATCGAGAACCCGAAAAGGAATGGTATGTTCGATAGAGCGAACCTATACCGTTTCGGTACCACAAGGCTAGCTAACATAAGCCGTCTGCAAGAACATAACGTGTCAAGGCTGTTGTGGTAAAAAATACGTGTAGTCGGTCTAATGACGAGCGATGCATTCACTTGAGGTTTATGTAAATCTACAAAAAATGTTTTTCGAAAAAAAAAACAGCTGGGAAGGTACCCCAGCTGACGCCTCTAGAGCCGTTTGATTAAGATCAATCAAACAATGTCAATCTATTTAAAAAATGCCTTAAAACACCATCACCCTGATAACAATAGTTGTCACTCATGTGTAACTACAATTGTTATAAAAATGTTTGACAATGCCATCTTTCATGAAAATGTTGTTTGCCAGCTACGAGAATCCTAAATGCAACACCAAATGTATAAGGCCATCTTCAACATTGTTCACAATGTGCACAATATCAATCTACAGATAGTAATGCGGGGGTCCAACCTTTATTGCTAACATATTCCGCAATTCAATGAAAATCAGGAGAATTCGGATAAATTTAAAGATATTTCATTGATATTTAGATATAATTTACATAAATAGAACGACATTTCATCCTTTCAAGTTCAACTTATAAAATAAATAAAAAACTAAAAACATCCCTCGTATGCCTGGTCGGGCTACCCTGCGGCACCTATCATCGTCGTTATACTAGTCATTGCAAAGGCGTAAAGGAGCGGGGGCGCGACAACTCTGCTCGACTACCGCCTGCCGCTGGCGAAGGAGCCACTCGTATTCCTCTATTCGTGAAGGGTTGCCTTGGCCAACGATGATTGTGGTTGGGAAGGAGCACCAACCTGACATATGACCTTGCCATTGCCTTTTACCTTTCCCTTGCTATCGGTGATGGCAGCCACGCTCAGATATCACTTCTCGTCGATCTTGTCGAGGTGCTGGTGGAGGAGGCATAGGCCCGTGCGAACGTCTCCGTTGTAGTCATCAAGTGGATGTAAGCCTAAGCTTCCGCGAGGTCCTCATCTGCATGGATCTAGGCATGCGCTTCATCTAACGTGGCGAACGATGTCTGACGCGCCTCGTTGCGTCCTTTTTCAGTGATGCCCACATGATTACCCTCTCCTTCGTGAAAAGATGACCCGCGACAACGAGGAGCTACCACAACGCACCTTTGCGATCCTCTTAAATGGCCTTTACCGCGCGAAGTCTGAAGGGTCGATGGTGACTCCCCGGGATTGAATACTGCTTAAAGTATGTTTGACCGCGAGGCCGACTCGTTCTCCATGCCGTCTCCGATCTGGACGCCGTGGTTGCGATGGAGAGATGGCAGCGACACACGCTCATTTTTCATGCGACAAAGCATTGGCGACGACACATGAGTCAATTCACAAACAAATACTCCCTTCATCTCATAATTTTTATGATGATTTTAGTTTAAATTTGAACTAAAGTCATGACAAGCATGATAAGATGAAGGGAGTACGTTGATAAAACACCTAAACTACGTAGCCGCGTTGAGGATGCCCTAACCAGATCGGATTTTGTTTGTCACACGCGTGCTCGAGCTGTTCGCTATGATCCTCGAGGCCACAACTAGTCAAAGGCGGCCTCAGATCGTCTTCTTCCAATTCCAGTTGAATCTAGCCACAACCCAACCATGGCCGCCTCCTACATAGCCCTCCTGCTCGTCCTCCTCCTCGCCGCAGTTGCCCCACGCCCCTCCTCCGCGCGCCACGTCGTCACCTTCGCCCCTAGTCGCGGCGTCTCCCCCTCCTCCCTAGCCTGGGACCCCACGGCTCAGCACTTCGTCGTCGCCGGAGGAGGCGACGCCGTGCTATCCGTATCCGATGCCGGCGTCACCGAATCGATCGCGTCCCCCGGTGGCTCCGCAGTCGCCGTCGACGAACGCCGCCGTCGCCTCATCGTAGCGTCCGCCGGCACCGTCTCCGCTTTCGACCTCCGCTCCCCTCGCCCCCACCGCCTCCTCTTCTCCGCCACGCTCCCCGGCCCCTCCGCGCCCGGCGGGGTCGCCGTTGACCCGCAATCCGGCGTCGCCTTCCTCACCTTGGGCGCCCAAATCTACAGGCTTTCCCCTGATGGTGACCTCGCCGCGCTCCCTGCTTCGCCCGCCTATGGCTCCGAGCCGCTTTCCTCCCTCGCCGCTCACGTGAGCCGCGGGTTCCTGCTCGTCGGCAGTCCCAGCACCGGCCACCTCCTCCGCGTCGACATGGAGGACGGAGCCGCAAGAGTTGTTTCTGGGGCCTTTACGCCCCACACGCCGGTCGCCGTCGCGGTGCGGAGCGATGGGACTGTGGCGGTCGGCGGGGCCGCGACTCTGCGCCTGGTCGGGAGCAACGACGGGTGGGTGTCGTGCGCGGAGCACGACGTGGGGGAGCCGGACGGCGGCGTCGCGGCGGTGGCGGTGAGGGAGCGGAAGCGGGTGTACACGCTGGTGGATGGGGAGGGGGGATGGAGGATCGAGGAGGTGGAGTGGAAAAAGGAGGGGGAGGGGGAGATGGTGGCGGTGCTCATCTTGGTCGGCGCCGCCCTCGCCATCTTCATGTTCTGGAGGTTCCAGATGCGGCAGCTCGCCAGCAACATGAACAAGAAGATCAGATAGATTGAAGGACCATGGTGCTTGGCCATCCCCAGCTTTATTTTTTACTATTTCCTTGTGCATTTTAGTTGACACAGATTATACTTGTGTAGTATATTAGACATGTTGATTATTTTTTTAGTAAATGTGAATCCCTTGATCTTTGCTTGCTTAGTGGTTTTGCTTGGCAAGTCCATGATGTAACTGATTCCTTTTATCTTCTCAAAATCACTATCTAATCCCTTAAAGTTACTGAGCTCCTTCTCTCTGCGTTATGCGTATTTCTCCATTCCATTGCTTGTAACTTGGGTGTTTGGCAGAGTTTGGGGCTTATTGGTGTTCGTCTCTCTCTGCAGCAGCCGTTCTTTCTGGGAGCTGGGAGGGCTCATACTCATGTCAGCTTCGTAAATATGGGAATTGTTTCTAACGGATTTGGTTTTCTGGGGTAATCTTTTGTGCGTTTCTGTGATGGGGGAGTAGCGTTTTGATCAAAATTCAGGCTTGTTGTACTTGCACCTGGATGTCCATGGACTGAATTTTGTTCAGTTTTCCTTGTCATGCATCCTCTATTCAGTATGCCTATGGATATGCATACTAAAACGATTGAATAACATTAGATCGATTGCACTTGCATATGGTGGTCAACGAGTTAATTTTGTTCAGTTTGCTCTTATTGATTCATTGGCCAATGAGAGAATTATGTTTTTAGTCTGTTCAGTTTCAGGTTCATTCACTGTATTGGATGTTAGATGGACCGTGTGGTGTTAAGCACCTTAAAATGGGGTGGTTTTGCTTGGCAAGTCCATGATGTAACTGATTCCTTTTATCTTCTCAGAATCACTATCTAATCCCTTAAAGATACTATAAGCTCCTTCTCGCTGCGTTCTACGTATTTCTCTGTTCTGTTGCTTGTGGCTTGGGTTGGCAGAGTTTGGGGATTATCGGTGTTCGTCTCTGCAGCGTCCGTTCTTGCTGGGAGCTGGGAGGGCTCATGTCGTCCTACTCATGTTCGCTTGGTAGATATGGAAATTGTTTTGTCGGATTTAGTTCTCTGGGGTAACCGTTTGTGTGTTTGTGTGATGGGGGCGTAGCATTTTGATGCACTGGAACAAGAACATTGAAGAAATTCAGGCTTGCTGTACCTGCATCTGGATGTCCATGGACTGAATTTTGTTCAGTTTTCTTTTTGTCATGCATCCTCTATTCAGTATACCTATGGATATTCATACTAAAACCATTGAATAACATTAGATTGATTGCACTTGCATATGGTGGTCAACGAGTGAATTTTGTTCAGTTTGCTCTGTTTGATTCATGAGATCTCTTGATTCATTGGCCGATGATAGAATTATGTTTTTAGTATGTTCAATTTCAGGTTCATTCACTGTACTGGACGCTAGATGGATCATGTGGTGTTAAGCATCTTAAAATGGGGAACAAATTCGTGGATTCTTTCTTCATAATTAATACGAGTAACTGCCTTTGCAAATTCGTATTTTATCTGAGGATAAGTACAGATCTGTCTTTGCAAATTCATTGATTGTGATTGTGTATTTTATCTGAGGATAAGTACAGATATGAACCCCTCCGAGCTCTCAGGCCAAAGGAATTTTTGCGCCCGTAGGGCTCCAGTTAGCTCCCATGGGTTGGTTGCATCCCCACTAGAGACTCAACACCTCCCCTGCATATAGAACTCTCTGTGTGGTGGCAGTGGATGAAGTGACACTCTACTGGAGAAGGTATATACTCCCTCCGTTCTAAATTAGATGACTTCCTATATACTAGCGGCTTGGATGGTAATTTGAAGAAGCACGCATGCTAGTAATTTGTCTTGGATAATTCAGTTACTTCGTTTTCAATCATGAAAATGCCCAGGCTCTTGCTTTGTTTAATGTTACAATTGTGTTGTATCCAGTGTTCCAGTATATGAAGAGACAACTTGATGTGAATCTTTGGATACGTGCTTTTGGAAGTATAACTGTTAAAATGAAGATTCTCCTTCCCTGTTTTTCACTTTGCCATTATCTGCATCATGTAAGTAATCTACGTCCGTCTATCACTCCTTTCGAGCTTCCAACCTTTATTCATTAACATAAAACCAGGGCTGTTCAAGTTTACTTTAAGCTACATGAAAAAAAAAACTTTAGCACTTCACTCATGTCATAGCTGAATACAGAAGTATGGAAAAAAAAGTGTTTGTCATTATTCTCTGCTACATCTAATGAACCTTAAACATTCTACTTGAAAGGAAATAGAAGAGTTCAATTAAGATGCCATTGTGTTCATCAAAGTTCTTAAAACGAGGGTATTTTTTCTCTTAGGTGAATTGTATTTGCCATTAATAGGTGGAATAGGTTTTTGAACTCACATCCAATGCCAGTCTAAATCCATTTTTCTCTCTGAATGAAATATCTTACGTTCTGGTGTTTCTGAAATTTTCCTCGCAGTTCAATTAGATTTTGCGTTTAGATGTATTTCCTCTGTTTGGGTTTATTGCGCCCCCTCTTATTTTGAACCAAAGTTTGACCATCTATATGATGACCAAAAGATGATATACACGCTACAAAAAGTATATCATTTGGTTTGTATTTGAAAGAGGATTCTCACAGTATAATTTTTGTGTCCCTAATAAAATTTTATGGTCAAAATTTAACCCGAAATACTAAAGGCCCCAGTAAATCAGGGTGTTCAGAGTAGGCTACATTTTACAGGTTCATTGTGATTTTTGAAAGTCTATTTCATCTGGTAGCAGCCTACTCTGATGCCTAGAATGTTGGCGTGTAACATTCTTTTTTTGGGGTTGCAGCAATGGCAGCAGCATTTGCGCTTGCTTACAAATACTAAGCTCCCTGGAAAGGAGTATTGTGGCCTGTCCGGGCTAGGTTACCACATCGGGCCTGACTGGCAGTGTGTGAACCGCTTGTTAACTCAACTGGGTCCATCTGCAAGGATGTGTGGTGTGCTTGTTGGACTCTTCACATACTCTCTCTGTCACATAATATAAGATCATTTTACAAGTTATGTTAACTTGCAAAATGATCTCATATTATGGAATACAAATACTAAGCTCCCTGGAAAGGAGTATTGTGGCCTGTCGGATAATATTTCACTCTGATTCGGATAATATTGGAGGGAGTATCATCACTGGTGGGATCTGCGTGTGGTCTTTGCCTGGACCAAGTGGTCGGTGTTGTTTCTTCCGCTCTTTGTTACTCCGTAGTGATGTAGTTGTGCAAAAGGGTTGACTACCCAGCATGCCCCATCGTTGTAGCTCATGCGGTGCATCCGGGCAAGCAGCACCCCCGCCATTGTGGTTCCAGCATGCGGTCTCTCATATTCAGAATTGAACAACATCCTGCTAGAATCATCACTAGGAACATTATCCATGATTCCTCGCTTTCGATTTAAGTGCCTTGTAATTATGGATGCTGCCAGGTCTTAGCAGTCCTACCTCTCCTGTTATCCTGTAGACTTACTCCTGCTCTGTAATGTAACATTGTGGTGGCTTGGAGTTGGATGAGGAGACATTCATGACCGTTTAAATCGTGTAGACTGTACCTTCCACCCGCGTGCACCGTTTCAATCGTGTCCTCTTCCTCCTTTATAATGTTGCTTCTCCTTCTGGATGGGCTTCGCTCTTGTTTATTCAGAGCACTAAAAAAGAACTGCAGTACGCATTGTGCAGCTAATTTGGTGCAAAAAAACTTATAAGAGCTTGAGTCAATAATTTTTATTTTATTAAGATTGTGCACCAAACGCATGGACCTTTTACTACTACAGTAGTACAATACATGATATAATATAAATACAACGGGTGAATACATTAAAATGCCGCATATGTAACTAGGACAAGGAGTCAAGGACAACCCTTAAATATCAAGACACAATAACTGACAACTGATAATTGAAATGTAAAACATACAACACGAAAGCAAATACTACTACTTCACAAGATCAACCGAGTGATATATGTAGCCACTGGAACATGAGATCGTGTCACCGTCGACATGGTACGTGCGCACCACCATGCATGTGGCACTCCTAAGTTGATGGAGGCGGTGCTAGGAACGGCATAGGCACGCTGACGGTCGGGATAGAAGGCATCGGCGGCAGCGTCATCTTGGGCATGGAAGGAATGGCGGGCATCGGCGGCATGGTCACCTTAGGCACGACGATGGCGGGCATCGGTGCCATGGTCACCTTGGGCACGACGATGGCGGGCATTGGGGGCATCGTCACCTTGGGCACGGAAGGAACAGCGGGCATAGGCGGCAGTGTCACCTGCGGCACCGTGGGCACGGTCGGCATAGGTGGCACCGTCACGGCCGGCATCGGTGGTACTGCCGGCAAGGTCGGCACAGCGGGGAGGCCAGGGATAGCAGCAGCAGCGGCGGGTGGGGCAGCCGCTGGGGTGGTGTCCGCCAAGTGACGAGCGGCATGGCACGTGGTGCCGGCGAGGAGCGTGCACGCCATGATCATGGCCAAGAAGCTCGTGGTGGAGGCCATGGCTAGCTGCTAGAGTTTCTCTGAGATGGTTTGCTGCGAGATGCTTCTGATCTGCTGCGATGAAAGAACAGGGGTCAAAGCTTGGAACTTATAGCCCAGCTGATGGATGATCTGGTTAGCAGATTGGTTGTTGGCCAGACTCACCATGCTTGGCAACACAAGTTTCTCCGGAACCATAGTTGGTAACCAGAACGTGTTTACGATTAGTCATCAGAAATGAAAAGACGTTTGTATGACCGACCAAGAAATTAGTTGTAGCGGTCGATCGATGGGGATGCGATGCATGCATGAATGCCAAGAATTTCGGTGTTTAGGTGAGGAGGTGGCGCTGCAGGTAGCTTTCTTCGCTCCCGGCATCCTTCTTTCCTCATCAGATTGTGAGACAGTGATAAAAGACATTTCTGGGGACTTTGGAGGTCCTCATAGTGCTATCATCAATGAAATCACAGTTCAGGCGGAGTAGTTTGAAGTGTGCAAATTTATTCATGAAAGATTTTTTTTTGAAGCAGATAGTTTCACTAAGTTCTTTTACCTCTAGGTGTGAACAGACATGTTGCACTCAAATGTCATCGTAACAATTCCAATGAACTTCGTTGATCAATAAAACACGTAGTTTCGATTTAAAAAAGGGGAAAACTTACTCGGTGTAGGAAAAGGGGAATTGATCGCTGTTGGTACTTTAGGATTGTGTATGTGGGGATGTGCGGGATATTCCCTTTGGCTCTGGGGTGCACGTGCACTTGCGTGCCAAATGTACATTTTGCTAATGCCAAAAAATTTAAAAACAAAATTGTATGTATTCATTGTCATACTCAAATGACACATGCAAAATTTCAGGTGAAAAGCTTTAGTATTTTGGCCTGTGAAAAAAAAGGATAAATCGAACGCCAAATGATGCCTTCAAATGTAGCAAAACGTCATACGTACTTTTGTTTTTTTTTTCACCGAGGAAGAACCATTGCATCATATGACATCTTGGCAAGCACACATGCCACATTAATATGAACATCCACAAAAAAATTCAATTTTTTTAACCTTTTTACCATTTATTTTGATTTTACTATTCATTGAAGAGCGCGTGCACCCTAGAGCCAAATAGCCGCGTTCGAGATGTGTGCTAACATACCAGAATTTCATAAACAAGAATCCAAATCAAAATTAAATACTTCCTTCGTTTCATATTGAGTATAGTTGAAACAAATAATTAGCATTCAAATATTTTTTCAGCGACAATTAATACAAAACGAATAGAGTACCAACCAAGGCTTCCCATTCGCCAGGTCAGGCTTTATGTCCAAAACTTTCTTTCCAGGTCATCTTCGAAAGTTTTTGGTTTGTTTGCCGCGTAAACAGTAGGACAATGTCATGCTATATTAATTTACTAAAGTAAAAAATCATGTATGAACATAGTACGAGGTTACTGCCAACAATGATAGGGTTCTAGCAACAATCGGTAACGTTGATTGGAAAATTAGGTTGAGGAGATGAGACAAAGCATTGGTTACTCTTGTCTATTCATCAAATAAGCGATGGGATGACAAAATAACCATAGAGATTAGAGACTATGAAACTTTTGTGATTAAAGAATTATCACATATGTTGAAAAGTTAAACCCTAGCCGCCGCCGCCCTAGCCACGTCGCCGTCGCCTCCCATTGGTGCCGTCGGCGGTCCGCCTCATCTCCTATAGCCTTAGGGCTATGATGATGTGGTGGATCTTGGCTTTAACCGGTGGGAGGACTTCAATTTTAGTTGTTCATTTTCTGGTCCTTTCTTATGGACAATTCCGTTTTCCAAGCGAGACCCCATCCAAACCAAATCCGCCACTCGTTGGGCGAGGAGTCTTATTAGGGTTTGTGTTTTGCTTCGAAAGACGAGATGGTGGCGGCTCCGTGAAGATGAAATAAATGTTTTCCCACCTAGCCCCCATCCCGGTGGTGTGTCTAGCATCATCGATGGGCGCGTGGAGGTGTGTTTTCGGCAGATATACATTTGGTGGATTTGCTCGGATATGGTCGTAGTTTGTCCACGTTCGTGTGTCTACAGGTTTGATCCTTCCGATCTACTCTACTCTTCAATGGCGGTGAATGTTGTTCTCGTGTGCTGGTTCTATGGGGCCTTAGCACGACGACTTTCCGATTGTCTACTATAACAAGTTTTTCCCGGCTCCGGTGAGGGAAGGGCGATGACGGCGGCGCGTCCTCGACTCGCTTCAGTGCTTGTAGTCGTCACTAGGTGGTCTACAGATCTGGATGTAATTTTTATTATTTCTGGTGTTTGTTGTACTGCCATAATGGAAGTTTTTTTTTTGGAAAAGGAGGTTGAAACCCCCGGCCTCTGCATCAATCGATGCATGCAGCCATCTTTATCAATTATTCAACAACGATCTGAAAAGAACATACATCAAACCACCTGAAGCCACCACTCACACCTACAAACTCGATAATGTGGAGTGCCCTCACTCCCACCATCAAGAACCTGGGTCAACGCCGATCCGCCCGCATGACGTATCAGGAGCCTACACCCGATGCAGCAAACCTGAAGCGTATACCGCGTGCACACGTTTTAGAGGCCGCTACCACCATCGAACCGCTGATCCATCTCCAGGAAGATTCGCATCATCCTTTCCAGGCCGGCCATCCGTCGACGCCGCCACGACGTCAAACAGTGTCACCGCCCTGCGCTCATCCATTCAGACGCATCTGTCACCGAGACTCAGCTGCACCATGCCGCCAAGATCCATCGTCGTCGATGCGGTGAATGCAACGCCGCTTCACCTGCCAACCATCAAACCAATCCCTGTCGCTGCAGCCCTTGTCACGCGGATCCCACCGCCCACATCAACCCTCCCCCGACCACCCAAACCTCCCACGACGGCGCCTCCATGGAGGGTACGACGCAAAAGGCGCCGCCGCCGCCCAATCCAAGAAGGATTTTGGACTTTCATCCGGGAGGGGGTCAAGGATGGATAGGAGGGACCTCAGCTTCGCCTCCAAGGAGGTTCACGACGTCGAGAGACATCGCCGCTGCTGGGCCGAACGAGTCGACCAAAGTTTCCTCCGGTCCCCATCCTATACCACAAACCTCGTCTGCTTCGGATCTGGCAGTGAGACGTCAACCGAAACGTACGAAGACGAGAGTGCCATGGGGCCTCAACCCTCCAAATCAGTTGATAAGGAAGATTGAGAAGGACATACGGAGCAGAGCAACAACCAGGCTGCCAGGCGCCGGATCTAAGAGAATCCGTCCTGAAGCCAATGACGAACGCCACCACCCCGCGCTGGCTGCGGAATCCAAGGGCTGGATCCAGCGGGATCCGACCTGAACCCGTCGACGCACGCGACCTCCAGATCTTGCACAGCACGCATCCACCACACCGCACCGCGAGTACGCAGCCATGTCGTCGACGCGCCGTCCGCACGCCGCCGCCTGGAGTACCCATCGTCGCGTCTCCGCGCCCTGCGCTAGACCGGCGCCTCCACTCGATCAACTGTCCCGTGCCAGCCGAAACGCGCGAAGGGTAGAGCCGCCCCGCCGCCGAGGGAGGAAGGAGGGGCGGGGGAGGGCTGGCTCGGCGTCTAGGGTTCCCCCTGGGTCGCCCACGGGAGCGACTCGCGGAGGGAGGAACTGCCCGGTTTTCTAAAATTGAAGATGAATAGATCGAAAGTTTTTACGCATTTTTTTTATCACATATGGATAAGCATTTGTATGTGTTTTTTCAATATTTGTAAGAGTGTATTTCGTATCAGCTTGATTTTAATACGTTATCTAACTTCTGAAGCATCCGAGAACGAAGATGCAAGAGTTATAAGACACAAAGATAATATGATGTAATCCACGAATCGTTTTCCTCCTCCTCGCCATGAGTGACATCCACAACCAGGATTTCCATGTCTCTCGCTGACGTCGCCGTTGATTCACCTCACCTCTTGACTCTTGTGACCTTAGGGCCGTGGAGGTGCGATGAATCTCAACAATTGTCGGTGGGAGGGTTCTTCTTCTGTTTTGTGTATTTTTTTTTCAATTTAGTGTTTCTGTTCTGCTTAGGAATGTGAGGCGGAAACGGCTCCGTGAAGATGAAATAATATTATTTTTGCCTAGTTTTTATTTTGGCAGTGCATCTAGCATCGTTAAAGGGCATGTGGAGGTGTGCGTCCAAAGTATCTCATGAGATCCAGTCAATGTTTGTCTCCGATAGATCGGTATGGATCCTTTCATCTATGTGTGTGTAAATCTTTTTGGTTTATGCTTCTCTTCATCAACGACGAATGTTGTTCTAATGCGTTGCTTCTTTGGGATCTTAGCACGACACGATTTTCTGATGTCTATCTACTACTAATATAAAAAGCTCCAGAGGTGCTGACCCAAACAATCTTGTACGTCCATTGTCATCTATCCAACGAACCACATGTAACCCATGTTTAGCGACAGCACAACACAACTCGATCCCGCAAAACGTACCCTTTCGTCACTAATCCATCCCGCCTGTCTTTCTCGCTCGCTCGGCCTTCCCCATCCTCGATGCCCTAACCCCTCCCCGCCGGCACCACCCCCTCCCAGCAGACCCTTGTCGCCGCCCCACCACCCCCTCCCTGCTGATAATGCCCGGGCGTTGTGCCATCCACGTGGAACGATCTATACGGATGGCGGCATATCCAGCACGTGGCGGATTTCATCTCCACCGGTGCGACCTCCTTCACTGAGCGACCATGGATCGACATCCTCAATCAGGTGGTAGGACGAATCCCTTTTGTTCTGATTTGGTTTACCCACATGCATTTTGGTTTACTTGCAGCCGGAATTTATGTGTGTCTCGTGGACACCTGTGAGGATCCACTCTGGTTTATGCCTTTCTGATGGCGCTGCAGATCTGCATACTACGTCACCTCGTTGTGCTTATCATCCAGAAGATGGACGATGTGAGGAACCCCCAAGGGCACCAACAAAGTAACTCAACTAGCACGGCCACGGGAACTGGAGCAGTGTGATAAGATGTGTAGGGATCATGGTTCGTTCATGGATCGGGACTAGAACCTGTGTACAGGTGAATGGGATTTTTAATTAACAATCTGTGTTGATTTGGGTGTGTTGCAGGCCTGATGCGTGCAGCAAGAGCTGCCGGCTTTGGTGAATTTGATTCATACCATAACTTATCACTAGCAATTTCAGATGAAAAATGGCTAAATTATATTGAGTTCCTAACTTCATTTTGTTTTGTTAGAACAATACGTTGAGGTAGAAAAATAAATAGTCTAATCTCCCAAGCTTTCCATGTACTGTTCATCCTGATTCTAGAAATATGGGCAGCTAGCGATGAGAGGTCAACACACAGGGATGAAGTTTTGAAAGTACTGTCTCAGTTTTACGTATGTTTATATTTTTTTCACAGTGCAAGGGATGTCTTAATGGTTCTATAGACTGCATTAAGTTTGGAATTTCGTTGCATTTTTTTACATGTCAATGGAATCACAGGAGCTTTAAGTGTGAACACTTTAAGATCGTGTAAATTGAAAACATTTTAAAGCAACATTTTTGGACTCATTATTTAAAATAAAGTATGGTTTAAATTTTAAATTGATCTCCAAGAAATCGCGTACGTGTCTGATGAGAATAGTTCCTGACGCTTCAGTACTCCATAAGTTGCTAAGTGCTAATCATGTTGCTTGCCCTATAGGGAGTGTTTGGTAGTGGTCTAGGTTAATGTGTGTATGGCACATATGTAATTGGGTGTGTTTGAGATCTTCTTTGGAATTAATTAAATCTCGAAACAGCTATTTGCGCCAACTTAATCTGCACACATCAATCTCCTTTTTCTACACATGAATCCAGTGAGTTGTTTGGACTTTTTAACCTTGTGAAGACAGATAACTGTAGCTTGTGCCCTGTTTGCATGGGCTAGATTTTTGCACAACGTTATTGTTATATGTTGGACCCTTTTGGATTTTACTAACCTCATTAGTATCATATGCTTTCTTATCCTGTCAAAATATATAAGGCCGTTTGATAGTTCATCTCATCGTTTCCTCGCAGAAGGATAACCAACCCGCCGCAGATATATATCATTCTATGGAGTGTACAAATTTTGTTGCTCTGGTTCACTCCAACCACCGGTGAGTTCTTCGTTTCTATCATTTTAGTGGTGCCTTATCCAATTTGTGCTTGTTCAGAATTGTTGGCTATAAACACCGGAATTATCTCCAATCATGTGTTGCAGCTTCTTCCAAATGGTTTGGGAATCTGTATTTTTGTGAGATAAATTATGAACGGATCATGTATCCTCACCCAATTATTTGTTTCACTTACTAAACATCTTAAAATAAATTATGGCGCATAGCATATTAAGATATCTGTATTTGAGATAGTGAATAGTTTTTGAATATCATTAGAAAGGATGAACATAGAATTTTGTTAGTTGAGGGCACGTAGGTAATGTTTGAGATACTCTAATTTTTTCCCCATATGTTTACTTTGATTATTGTCCAGATTTTGATGATCACGTGTAGAATCTTGGTTTCCTGCATCACTTCCAACGAGGCAGTCGGCGAACAAGCAGCAGGACACGTCGGCATCCCCATCGATGTGCGGCAGAGTAGGCGGGGGGGGGGGGGGGGCACATGCATATGCAGAGGGGGGGTGTTATGTGTGGGGAGGACGAAGAGAGAGTGATCCCGCCGCCGTTGGTTCCTTATGGATCCATGTAAGTATCTGTCTCCCCATGCGTTCCTTTTCATCCACGTACACCGAGCAACAAAGAGATGAGAATCAGAAGGTGATGTGACGACGAAGGCCACAACTACATCGTCATAGGTGAGTTCCGCCACCCCTAAATTATGACAAAGTTTGGGGAGCCAACCAGATTTTGGCTGATGTAATCTATAAAGAATGTTTTTTTGCTCATGTTTTTCTCTGTATGTCTACTTCTTAATGTCACTTTTGTGTCCTCTTTGTTAGTAAATCTCTAATATGCGCTATTATGGCAGCCACGTTGTACCCCCTCCTCCCCCCCCCCTTTTTTATTATCTATACAGTCAAAACAAGTTCAGTCTACACACTTGTATATGCCTTTTTTATAACTCAATGTGTACAAGCATCAGGTTTAGGATACTTTTGAGTCTGTTCGCAAACAAATATTACTTTGAAAATAGTTCCATGTTGTTGCTATGCCAATCTAAGTATGAGGTGATATTTGTGCGGTTCTAGAGTTTATATATTCCATTAATTGCTTGTCCTAATTTTTAATATTTTAGTTCAGATTTACACTTAGGTACAAGCTGCTCAATAAAATTCTCCAATTTCCTGTTGCTAACAAAAAAAGATTGGGATGATGTGCCTCATGGGTAACTTAGAGTAGTTTGCGAGATACCAATTATTGGGCCGTGGACATCTAAGTTCATATTCATTTTTATTACTCACATATTGTAGTGGTCATAGTAAATGTTTCCTGCTCTACATTGTTTCTTGTTTAAAAATTCCAGTGCAATCTATCATATCATACAACATCTTGTGAATTTCAATTTTTTTAATTTACAAAAGCTACTTTCTATCTAGGAATGCGGGCCGATCTAATTTAATTGAAATAAGCACTTGCTACTTGCTCATTGTGACGTATGTTTCTACATCCAATTTTTAATTTTAAATAATCACCATAAGAGTTCCATGAAGCAAGTTTGAGGAAAGAAAATTGTATACTTGGAGATAACCCTTACTTTCTTGTTTCATTCATATGAACTATGCTATTTTTAAATTCTTAAGAAATTATGTATAAAATCTCATTGTGCATTTATCACTCAAATTTAGATCTATGCAATCAAAATATTAAATGTGCATTTCAAAAAATATATAATGTTCTCAAATTGCTGAGCTTACTCTTCTAATATCGACCTTTTTTTGTAGGCGATGCGTATTACATTGCTTCAGCTTGGACTTACATTTTGTTCATGTTTATACACTGATTCATCATCAGCTATGATATTGTCAAGCCATATGCATGTCCAACACTAGATATTATGGCAAAACTACAATTCATTAACTGTAAGAAACTGAGTTGTTTTGGTGCTCTTATTGGATTTGTTTGGAAGTGTGAATGGATCAGTGATGTAGACAGAATATGCATGGAACTTACAAGTTATGTTATTTTTTGTTACAATCTTATTTTCTTGTTATTATTTAAAGGATGTGCTATGCTTCAGCAAGTTGAGATCTTTTAATATTTATTCCACTTATATATTTTTCTCCTAGGATCAAAGCGATCCTTGAGTTGTAAGACATGACACAATCTTATTATGATTAAGCTCGTTGTTGTTATGTGTATTTTTTACAAAGTGTAAACATAGTTAAAATGATGCATGCTATTGCAAGATTGATTGTTTTCTTCATTTATTTATGCCTCATGATTTATGATTCTCATTGAAGTTGCATATGGTTTCTAAAAGTTGTGTTTTCTATTGATATTCAAGAACATATGGGTTTGATATTTTGTATGTACCATGAAGAAATTTATAATGTCTTTCTATTTATATTAGGTTGAAACTCTATTGCACGTACAATATTATTGCTTTCATAATTGCTTGCGGTAGTTTACACGTGCGTTGCACGTGCAAGCTTACTAGTTACAATAAGGTTTGCTCAACTCTAGTGTGAAAGGGGCGATGACGATGGTTTGCCTTCGCCTTGCTCTAGTGTTTGTACTCGTTATTAGTTGGTCTATAAGCCCAAATGTATTTTTTACTTGTTTTTTTTTTACTGCCAAGATGTTTGATAAATATATTGAAATTTTTTCTTATAAAAAATAAAACATGGATAATTAATAATGTTTATATTAGAAAACAAGAAACACATACAAATATACAATGAGATGACCCTTAATAATCAAACACTAACCGTGACTAACAGTACAAACACAAAACGAAGGAACTACTGATACACCACTCGTAAAACACAGGAACCCAGACCTGAAAAAAAGAGTACAAATAGCTTCGCATGCAAGAAAATGTACGTCGTGTCCATGGAGTGACCTGGCGCCACTCTGACATGAACGGCGCCTCACCGTCGACAGGGCGAGGAGAGAACGTCATTGCGTGGGCGTGCCTACGCTGACGGGGGCGGCGCCGCGAACGGCATAGGCACGTTCACAGTCGGGACGAAGGGCAACGGCGGCAGCGTCACCTTGGGCACAACAATGGCGGGCATGGGCGCCATCGTCACCTGCGGCACGGTGGGGAGGGTGACCTTGGGCATGGGCGGCAGCACCGCCTTGGGCACGACGATGGCCGGCATAGGCGGCAGCGTCACCTGCGGAACGGTGGGCAGGGTGACCGCCGGCATGGGTGGCATCAGGGTGACAGTGTCCGTGGGCACGGCAGGCAAGGTCGGCACGGCCGGGAGGCTAGGGACGGCGCTGGCAGCCGGAGCGGCGGCCGCCGGGGTCGTGTCGGCCAGGTTGCGGGCAGCGTGGCACGTGCTGCCGGCGAGGAGGAGCGCGCACGCCATGATCGTGGCCAACATGGTCGCGTTGGAAGCCATGTAGCAAGAACTAGCCAAGGTTACTACTGTCTAGAGATAGTTTTCTCTCTCGTGTGTAGGAGGCGTTGTTTCTCCTCTGCTGCGATGTATGAACATTGCTCAATGCCTGCAAATTTATAGAGCTCAAAGTGAGCGTGTGATTAGGTCGGTTGTTGGCCAGATTCAGAATGTGTGTACGTGCATCGTCAATCCATTAAGTGAAGTGCTTTGTGTGTGGTCAAGGTAGCTAAGGCCATAGCTACAATTTCCTGTGTTTAGGTGAAGAGCTGGCCTAAGCTGCATCTGGCTTCGGTGCTCAACCGTGCTGATTATTCCTACCATCATTTCTGAACTAGGTCAGTCACGCATTCTCGCGAAGGGTGTGTCTTCAAAATAGAGTGTCGTTCGAAAGTATGCTTCTGCTCTTGGGAGCATTTGCTCCCTCATGAACTGAATAAAATAAAATAAATTGCAAAAGCAAATCTGATTTTTTTCTATGACAAATATTGATAACTGCTTCAAACGCTTGCAAATTTCTATCATGAAATAACATTTGTGGAAATCGTAGCAAAAAATAAAATAAATCATCACTCCAAAATATTGTATAAAATGCTTCATTCGATCCATAATAAGTGTCGCTTATTTCGTACTAATCTAGCATAAACTTTATTCTAAATGAGTGACACTTATTATTGATGAGAAGGAGCACTAGTATTTTTGGAGCATCGTTTTTTTTGCCATGGTTTCCACAAATGTTGTTTCAGGATGAAATTTTGTAAGCAGTCAAAACATTTCTTAATGTTTATCACAAAAGGTTCAGAATTTTTCAATTTCATTTACTATTTTTTCTTATTTTATTTTTCACGAGAAAGCAAATGCTTCCAAGAGCAGATAATCCACACTCTATTAGGATTGACTTCTTGTAGAATCATCTAGTAGCATCATAGAATTTCGTGTTACGAAAGCGTCTCTGGTTGCATGTCTTTTTCTCTTTTTAAAAACTTTTGATCTACAATATTCATCAAATATTATGGCAATACGACTAATACCATTTCCACTTTATCCATTTAAATTTTAATTTCCGAGTATGACAGTAATTTCTTTTGTCCATTTCATAAATGAAGAAAATTATAGTCAATTTAAATTTTCAAACTTTAACCTTTTAAGTTTCATAAAATTAAATTTAAGATAAATACAAAAGTAATTATATATGTAAACTAGATGTGTATAAAATTTTAGTATTAAATAGTACATTTTGATGTGAGGTGTACAAAAGTTCATGTACTTTTATAGTTAATAGTAAATGTGCAAGAAATAGATGATTTTCCAACTCAAACATAAATAAATACATGATTTTGTTTTTTGTGTGTAGCTAGCATTAAAATTTATTCACCATGAAACTTTAGAGACAAGTCGTACACATCCTTATGTATGTGTGCCAGTTTTTGCAGAAATGTTTGAAACTTAGAAAAATGAATTTTGAAAATTTCTAAATTGAGCTCGAGCTCCATTATTAGAAATTTTGGTTTGCCATCAGAAGACACTATTATTTGTGTGCTACCCCATGCCTAAAAGAATGTCTGCTACTCCTTCCTTTTCAAAATGCTTACAAGTTTAGTTTATCTAATTCAAATTTCTTTCAATTCTTTTGCGAAGTTTACAAAAAATATAACCTCAAATTAGTCAGATTATATAATTTTTATACTATGTCTATTTGATATTCAAACTATTAACATATTATCTAGATACTTGGTCAAGGTTATGGGAGATAGACATATGACAAACATAGAACTCCAAGTGATTAATTTTGATCAGAGGAAGTAGTGTTATAGAATGTTTGTTTTCCCTAGAAAAAAGTAAGGAACGTTGATTTTTTTTCTTTCAAAAGGGTTTTACTTACTTACTTACTTACTTACTTACTTACTTACTTACTTGTCTTTGGCATCTATACATTTTTATTTGTTTTTTCTCAATCGGGATAGAATGAATTGTGCATTTGCACTTCTTGGGCGGAATTCTCTTTGTTTTTTGTGCATTTTCGTTATTTTGTGCAGTTGCAGTTTTTGATGGTTTAGTTGTAATTTTATATTTTTGAAAGATGTGTTTTTGTGTAATTTCAATTCGTTAGGCACTTTGGACTTTTTTGGGTAATTTCACCTTCTTTAGGGATTATTTTTAGAACACCTAGGATGGGAGGGAAGAAATGATGTACAATCGAAAATGAGAACCTATGAGGAGGAGCCCACGGTTATAATATTAAGAGTTAAATGGTCTACCTGGCACGCAACGTCATGAAGTTGCACACGGTCCCTGTGATTTTTTTGTGTGTAAAAAACATCCTATTTAAAAGAATATATTTTTGGAGAGTTCTCAGCTACAAGGAGAAATTAAATCTTATAATAACGATCTTGTGTTACAAAGAGGAACACATAGGCTAGATAACCTTCTAAAACCCATTGGTTTATTCGTTTATCCTTCCAACTCGAGCGGAACCAAGGCAGAGCGATGATGCATTGCAGTTGTCAACAACGATCACGGTGACATGGAGCCGATCCATGGGGAGCATAACGCCTAACCTTCGTAGTACGTGTGTTATATATGTGGCGGCATCCTTAGAGACTGTAGCAACTCATTTTCGTTATGGATTTTACTCCACATGATCAGGTCATATTCTCCATGAATTATATGCCAAAATCGGTTAGTTTTTGTTGAGAATGGTCTGCTACATTAACCAATGAAACAACTTTTGGACATCACACATCATCGTGAACATTCCAGTACATAATTTCATAATATTTTGTCAACATATTTCAAGAGTATAAGCTTTCAACATCACACAATACAACTCACAACCCAATGATTTAAATTGTTCCTCAAGCCGCTACAACCTCCCATGTCGTCGCCGCCTACGAGACCGCCTCTAACTCGCACGGACGATGTCCCAACGCCATGGCCACACCCCATGTCGCAGTCGCCATCAAAATCGCCTCTAACCTCGTGCAGACGGTATCCCAACACCACAGCTGCCCCCTCCTTGTCGATGTCGGAGCCATGCGATACTGACATGCACTACTGTTGGCATACCTCGTCGTTGGGAGTGCGGGCACTGGCTTGGCGTTAGGGGTTTGGACTTGGGGTGTACAATCGGGGAATGATGAACCGAGGACATTATGACGCATTCACATAATAATGTCAGGGGGTTTGAGGACAAAACCCAACACGAGCGTGTGCCATTTGATGACATGGTGTCTAAACTGACTGCTATGAAACTATTTTGTATCAAAATGATATCGCATCAAGAGTTAAGTGACCATTTTTATGGGTTTTTTAAGTTTATGTATGTACTCCCTCCGTCCCATAATATAAGACGTTTTTGCAATTCAAATTGAACTAGAAAAACGTCTTATATACTGGGACAGAGGTAGTATTTGTTAACACCGCGCAAGTTCATGTACATACAACAATATTAACTCTAATATTAAGATAAAACTCACCTTGGTGAGAATACCATAAATCCGTTTTCGACGGAATTCGAACCCGTGGTCGACCAGGATGCGCCACTGCGCCCCAATCATTAGGCTATTCCTAGTTCCCCTCGTTAAATGAGTTATGACTTGTGAAAGACAAGTATACAATTTTTCACGTGAAAAGAAATGTATAACTCACAGTAAATAGTAATGTATATATTTCTTTGAACTGAAGTATATGTAAAAAAAACAAAAATACAGATAATAGGACAACCCTCAACAGTAAAACAGTAAGAACTGCTATGCTGAGACGTAAAGAAAAGGTAGGAACTACTGATACATCACATGTAAAACACAGAGCTTGAATGAAACAAAACATACGCCGTGGCAAGTGACCTGGCACCACTCTCAAGTCTCAACACACGAACGGCGCCTCATCGTCTACAGAACGAGAGCGCCATCGTCGTGCACGCGCCTACGCTGACGGTGGCGGCGCGGCGGATGGCATAGGTACGTTCACATTCGGGACGAAGGGCAACGGCGGCAGCGTCACCTTGGGGACGACAATGGCGGGCATGGGCGCCATCGTCACCTGCGGCATGGTGGGGAGGGTGACCTTGGGCATGGGCGGCAGCACCGCCTTGGGCACGACGATGGCCGGCATGGGCGGCAGCGTCACCTGTGGCACGGTGGGCAGGGTGACCGCCGGCATGGGTGGCATCAGGGTGACAGTGTCCGTGGGCACGGCGGGCAAGGTCGGCACGGCCGGGAGGCCAGGGACGGCGCTAGCAGCCGGAGCGGCAGCCGCCGGCGTCGTGTCAGCCAGTTGACGAGCGGCGTGACACGTGCTGCCGGCGAGGAGGAGGGTGCACGCCATGATCATGCCCAATATGCTCGCTTTGGGAGCCATGGCTAGCTTGCTTCGAGTTTTTTCTCGTGTGTGGGAAGGGAGGTTATTGCACGATGCTTCTTCTGCTCTGCTGCGATGTATGGACATGGGTCGTCAATGTCCGGCAATTTATACGGATCAGAGCGAGGGCCTGATTAGGTTGGTTGTTGGGTAGATTGAGAATGTTTGTTCCTGCGTTGTCAATTGAAAAATGGAGGTGCTTTGCATGGCGATAGGTACATACAAGTTCGTGTGGTTAGGTGAGAAGGGAAGGGGAGCTGGCCGGCGCTGCAGCTTCGATCTGCTCAACCGTCTACCATCATTTCTGAACTGTCTGTCTGTCGGTCTTGCTGAACCGTATACAGTGCTATTCAGATTTTCGACCCATTTATTTTCTATGCACTGGATCAGCCAAATTAAGCGGGGAACTCTCTCTTGTCTTTGCCCTCTTTTTGAACAATACATTCAGATAGGGAGCACACCTCCCGAAAATTCGTGTTTGAGGACGAGCTCCAGGGAGCTCGTTTCAAAAATTCAAACTTTCACTTGGCAATTTTTTTTGAAATTTTGTGTGAATGAACATAAGCACATATAAAACACATGTGCAAAATTTAAAACATTATCTTTTCACACGCGACGTACAAAAAAAAGACAAATCTCATTTTCAAAATGGGCCAACTTTCTTTTTGTTGGGCTAGAATTTTGTCTTTTTTGACAGCATTCAAATCATCATATTTTGAAGCGAAATTTCACACGCTTGTGAGAAATACATATAGGTTCAAGTGATTTTATTTTTTATTTTATTTTGAAACGTTTAAATATGATTTTTGAATTTTTTAAAATAAAGTCCTTCCCGGAGCCCGGGAGCGAAAAGTCTGCACTCGCACACCTCCCCCTTATACAGTGCCATTCTTGGGATTGATAGAGTGCTACTAGCATCATACAATTTCATGGCACGTCTCTAGTTGCAAGTCACTAGTCGATCATATCGACATATCGTACTCCCTCCGTTTTTTTTACTTCGCATATAAGATTTGATCAAAATCAAACTTGATAAAGTTTAACCAAATTTATATTAAAAATATTAACATCTACAACATGAAAGTTATATCATATGTAAACTAATGTCATGATGCTTCTAATGATGTTGGTTTTATAGTGTGGATTTAATAGATTTTTCTATAAAAGGGATCAAATTTTATCAAGTTTGGCTTTGACCAAATCTTATATGCGAAATAAAAAGAAACGAAGGGAGTGCCTTGCTTGGACTATATAGGCCAAGCCCACGGTATTTTCTATTTCTATTTTCCAGAAATGGACGCACGTCGCGCATACACACGGCTTAAGAAATTGTTTGTTTTTCATAAAACTAAGTCAGATTATCTACTATTGACTTTGCATTTAGATTTAAGTTGTTTCGTGTTTTGTAGGAAACAGAAAAAGGAGGAATAAGAACGGGGACACACTAAACCCAGGTCGCTATTTTTTTCTTATGAAATGCAGCGGATTTTTATGTGTACTGATTTGAGATGCTTTGTGTTCTGAGAAAAATAATGGGAAAAGCGTGCAAACCTACTAGGGCCTTGAATCCGCAACTTGCCACCTCGTTCGTGTGAGCCATGCTCACCTAGTGGGGGTGCAGAATTGGATTTCGGGTGCCTTTACACCATCAGACACGGAGTTTTATGCTCCCGGGTACGTGCATATGCATCCGGATGGACAGTGTTTTTTCAAAATAGTATTTTTTGTAAAACAATTATGATTCTTTTTAGAACACATGTTTGCATGCTCTACTCAAAATTGCATGCAAAAATAAAATTCAATGTGTTCATGACAAACAAAACAAAATCAGTACTATGAATGTGATCTCTTGACAAAAAATTATACATATAAAAATACTCAAGAATATTTGTCTACAAAACAATTTGCTTGTTTACCTAATTTTTAAATTTATTGTCCGCTCAAGTGCAAATGCGCCTGGGTGCAGGATGGCACTTTCTTTTACCATCAAGCTACCTAGCTACACTATTATTTATGTGCTACTTCCATGCATCAATAAACAAATGTGTGCTAGTAACTTTGTTTCAAAATTCTTAAAGTTTTAGCTTTATCTAAGACGAGCTTCTTTAAGTTTGTCCTTGTTTATAGAAAAATAATAATATTCTTAACATCTATAAAAAAGAAAATTGCTTAATTATAATTGTAACAAAAAATTGTTTATACTATATCAACTCAATAGTCAAAATATTAGCATATATTTCTATATACTTGCTCAAACTTCAAAGAAGTTAAACATATGAATAACATAGAACTTGAAGTGATTTTTATCAGAGGAAATAGTAGTAAATAATTTTCGTTTTCCGTACACAAAAATGTAAAGAATGTTTCTATTTATTTTGTTTCAAAAGGGTTTTAGTTACTTATCTTTGGCATTTATTTGTTTTTTTCTACCGGGCATAGATAGAAATTGTGCATTTGCATTGTTTGGGTGCAATTCTCCTTTTGTGTACATTTGCACGTCTTTTTAATGTTTGTGCAACCTTTTGTGTGATTGCACTTTCATATGCAATTTGGACTATTTTGTATAATCACACTTTTTGGTACAACTTTTGAGATGATTTTTCGAACACCTGAGAGGGATGAGACGATGTACATTCACCCGTTAAATACGTTAGAAAAGAGAAAACAAAACTATTTTTTCTTGGAAAAGACGAGTGTCACATCGTAAATAGTAATGTGTATGTTGCAAAACAAGAATACATACAATGGAACAACCCTACAAAGTACCCGCAAAAACAAAAATCCAAACTTTAAATATTCATGTCTCACAATCTCAGTGAAATATATTGCAACAAAACCCTCCAACAATGTGTAGGTCATCATCAAGTACATGTACAATGGAACAATCCTTAACAGTACCCGCAAAAACAAAACTCAACAGGAAGATACGTACTAAGAATTATACATTTACTGAGACGACGTAAAGAAAAGGTTGGAACTACTGATACATCACACGTAAAATTAACACACGGCTGGAATGAAACAAAATATAAGTACGTCGTGGCAAGTGACCTGGCGCCACTCTCACACGAGCGGCGCCCCATCGCCGACAGGGCGAGGAGAGAACGCCATTGCGTGGGCGTGCCTACGCTGAGGGGGGCGGCGCCGCGAACGGCATAGGCACGTTCACCGTCGGGACGAAGGGCAACGGCGGCAATGTCACCTTGGGCACAACAATGGCGGGCATGGGCGCCATCGTCACCTGCGGC
Source organism: Bromus sterilis (assembly GCA_950022295.1). NCBI lineage: Eukaryota > Viridiplantae > Streptophyta > Magnoliopsida > Poales > Poaceae > Bromus > Bromus sterilis. Next base: position 443,524,295 of record OX465595.1, on the reverse strand, counting down.
ATGGTTGGGAGGGTGACCTTGGGCATGGGCGGCAGCACCGCCTTGGGCACAACGATGGCCGGCATGGGCGGCAGCGTCACCTGCGGCACGGTGGGCAGGGTGACCGACGGCATGGGTGGCATCAGGGTGACAGTGTCCGTGGGCAGGGCGGGCAAGGTCGGCACGGCCGGGAGGCCAGGGACGGCGCTGGCAGCCGGAGCAGCGGCCTCCGGGGTCGTGTCGGCCAGGTTGCGGGCGGCGTTGCACGTGCTGCCGGCAAGGAGGAGCGCGCACGCCATGATCATGGCCAGCATGCTCGCGCTGGAAGCCATGGCCAGAGCTAGCTAGTGAGAGATAGTATTATCTCGATCGTGTGCGGGGTGGTGATCTCAAGATGCTGCTGCTGCGATGTATGGACATGGGTCGTCAATGCCTGGCAATTTATACAGCTCAAAGCAATATAATGGTGTGATCAGGAGTCAGGACAGTAGGTTGGTTGTTGGCCAGATTGAGAATGTCCGTGCGAGCATCGTCAATCCACAAAGGGAGGCGCTGCTTTGTGTGTGTGGTCGTGGTAGCTAGGCGATCGTTACAAATTTCTGTGTTCAGGTGAGCAAGGGAGCTGCAGCTTCATCTGCTCAACACCGTTTCGTTCGTGCCATCGTTTTTCAACCGGCGTCGTCATGGTGTTTCGCGAAGGTATTACTGTAGTACTGCCATACTGTGTATCTTCGGCCGGCGTTTATATATAGAGTTTGGGTATTTCTGCAAAGACTCCATGGTGAAATCAACGTACACCACTGTCTCAATCCCGAATAAGATGACAAAATCCATATTGTCCAAACAATTTCATAAGAAATTTGTATATTGCAATCATTAGGGGTTTTTCCTATGTGGGTTGTCGGTTGGTTGTGTGGGGTTGAGTCCTATAGAGTTTTCCACTATATTCTTGTTGAGTAGTACCTCTCACTTTGCTGTTCCTTTTCCTATGTTATAATCAAACAAATACAATTTGATGCAAATTCAACCACTCTGTAGGAATCCCGTTTCAAGTCGAAAATTTCAAGTTGTAATCATGGTCTTGCAAGGATAAATACATCATATAGCACAAGTAAAGTGATTATGAGTAAACAATAAACCTAAGAAATGAGAGTCACCTATTTTGAGTGTTAGGGTGGTGGAGAAATGACTCTCCCCACCAGATTTCAAATTTTGGTGCTCACATTTCGTACACACAGTTTAATAAATAGAAATTTAGAAGGATATTAAGTTAATTTATACCCAACAAGAGTAAGTTCAAACGTATTTGCACGAACGTGTAGGTCTAAGTTTCATGTGCCGGGTGTTTCTCCGCATGTGAGTTGCCTCGGAGAAGAAAGCCTAAAGGGTGTCAGGTGGCTTGGAAAATCTCGTTCTTCAACCGTTTTTCTATTTAGTTTCGCAACCGTTCATTTTGATTCCTAGCTAAAATACGAATACAAAATATATCCCCCTTTTTACTTGATTTTTCCACTCCTAACTGTTGGGCAAACGTAGTAATACAAAAAATTCACACCTACGAACCAATCCATGATCAATAGAGAGGAGAGTTGACGAGCCATGTTGATGCAGCTACCCGCATCTAGATTATACCTCATAACCACGAGAATTTTATCCCTCGAACTGATACGTAAATCGAACACTGAATGTACGGTGCCTCCATCGGTATCCACACATACGAACCACTGACTTGACAGGGATTTACCATCTAGAACGAGAGCTCCATCAGAGAACTAGAGAGACGCACCAGCCTCACGACGTATGGTGAATTACGTGAGAGAGAGGTTGGACTCATCCACGGACACAAAAGGGTGTATTTTGAGGCTGACCCTTCCCTCTATTTATATAGGTTGATGGTGTGCTATACTGAGGGTGGTCCATACATGGGTCTCTCGGGCTATCATCCGTACCAAGAAACCCTATGGTACACACCTCAACAGATCTCCGTGAGGAGTACAGGTCCCTCCTTCTAAAAGCGGTATCAACTTGGCGCACAAGGATATGACTCCCTGTATATGTCCATAGTTCTAGGTCGGTTCTACCGTTCTACCATGTAACCCTATGAGGCTATGGAGAGCTCGGGACACAATGATATCTTGTCATCAATCTCAGGACAACCATAACCAAATCTAGAAGGAGTAGAATTTTACCTCCGCCATGAGAGCCCACTAGGGGCATCAAGTCATGCCTGCTACCGACACATGTTGCATAGTGGCTTTGGCGGAGGCCACATGTCTAGCCCGATGTTGCTGGATCGAAGGTGGTGCGACAATGGTGGGAGGCATGCAGTATTGGACGTCTGTCTTCTTGTGTCTTCCCCAGACGGTCATCGAAGCATCGGTAGTCGAATAAGGATTGATGGTACATAGAGCTTTAACGCCGACTATGTGCACTTGGGTGGAAACACAAGGTCTCTGATCAAGCTATGTTGATGCGCGCCTGCGTCGTGTCCTTAATGAAGGTGGTTTTGATTGAAGCTTGGCTTTGGGGATGAGAATTCGAAGTTCAAAGTTGTGTTGGTCTCGCCATCACCGGTGCATCTGCGGTGATTCCTTCTTGAAGGCATAGACTAGAAGTTGTGTATTTTTTTACGCCGTCTTGTAATATAAGGTTAGTGGATATCTGGTGGAGTTACTGTAATAAAGCATGCGACCTTGGTTTACTTTTTCTTTGTCTACGGATCGATTTTGTTAGACTGGTGGATTGTGCATTCTTAATAATATATGGATGCTTGCATCATCCTCATGCGGATGTGAGGGCTTATACTCCTTTTTTTAAAGAGCTTGAACCTGGCTAAATCCCTTGCATGTTCTGCTCACTGGTACTTTCGGCAATTCGAACCACACTATCAGGATATCTACCGATTTTCTACATCGTCATTCGGTACTATGTAGACACATGACCCAAAACAACTTTCGATAAATAATCAATAACGGGATATAGGCATCCATATTGAGCTTACACATACATGAATGATTTATCGAGTGAACCTTTACTTTACATATATCATTCCCCTTACTTGATTGTATAACAAATCCCGAGGCGCGATAATTGTTGGTATCCCTGTTTCCTCGTTATGTGTTTTGTTCTTTCTCTCATTACCGCATTCCAGTATACCCCGATATCATATCACGTTGTGTCTGTCTAGACAGTGATGGATGTCGTAATGCCGAGTGGAACCGAAGAGTACTTATCCATCGATAAAGGAGCAAACCACAATTTTGGGCTATTAAGTCCATAAAAATACTTTCCGATGCACCCGCAAGCTGAAGTTATGATCACCTAGTTACGGGTCAATCATCTTCTTTGGTCTTTGGAACAACAAGAATCATTGCTATGCTATTGTTCCCGGTGTCTCTCTTTCCCGCATACATGTATTGTAACATTTGTTTGATTCTTCTCTCATCCTCCCACCAATTTAATCCTTGCATAAGCACCACCTGTTGAACTAGGCCGGCTATCACAATATGGTGAAGTCTATCGAACAGAATTGGTTGAAGAAACATGTGTGATATTTATAGAAGGGAAAGCAATGTTCAGATGAGAGATGGTTGGTGATAATTTAACTATTCTTAGTGTGCACACCCTCCATTTTACTATTGGTTACCCCACTGGCGACGTACTCCGGAGTATATAGTTTCCGTACTCCATTTTACTATTGGTTACCCTATTGGTTGGTGATAATTTGCCTTACTAAAACATTTTACTAGAAGGGAAAGCAATGTTCCGACGGAGTATATAGTTTCCGCACTCTGCATACATATGAGAAGCAGAACCATTCACACAAATACTCTATGTTGGGTGCAGCTAATGCTCAGTCAATAAATTCCCACTCGCACGCCGTATAGCATCCGCCCGATTATAAAGCACTCCGCCCGACCCTCCTTATTTAACACTGTTACATTGGTGAAGGTGAATAATACCCACTCCGGCCCAGACATAAGTCAGTGGGAGGCTGCAGGCGTTCACAGCTAGCATATGCAACATAGTGGAACTAACACCTACTCCGGCCCAGACATATCGGACATGTGTTTGGCTGATACATTTTTTTGGGTGCCCATATTGTGAACCTGTGAACTGGATTCTTTTATTTTCATTTTGTTGGCTTGGTTGGTCATGTAAGTTTTTATTATTTGGGCTAGGTGCATGAGACTTTTTTCTGAGAGCAGTCTCATCTCCTTGACATGTATAGTGTACACTAGCACGAACCAAGAAGTGAGAATTAGCATCCTTCGGTACGTAGATTGCAATCAGACAGCCCAGACAGCAAGGTGTGATAATAACATTAGGTTAGGACGATGAATAACCTCCCTGTAGAAATATAAGTGTAGGCTTTGTCTTTTCCTCAAAAATAAATAAACATAAAACCACAATGCATAATTATACTATAGGTCTATAGCCATAAGCAGAGCAAACAAATAGGGTAGCTACTAGACCACACAGAGAGGCAGTTAGGTCTTGCTCTTGCACACACGTACAGAGGCTGGATGCAAATTCTTAACCCCCTCCCTTGGATTGAGGATTGATGCCTAGGCCTAGCTAGTTCTCCACCAACTCGTCGTCATCGTCGTCGTCGGTGACCTCCGTTTCGTCCTCGGCGTAGCCCTTGTTTTGGTACCGGTTGATGAGGGGAGGGCCTGGTTGTACGCCTTCATCTTGTCAGTCATTTTCTGTGTTTCGTTGTAGAAATCTCGGAGTAGCTTGTGTTGCTTTGCCAGCTCGTCGTCGGGGATGCGAGGGGCTAAATTGTCGGACCATGCCATGATTCCCTTCATCATGGCATCGGACAACCTCGTCTTCACCACCTTCGTCCGCTTCTTCTTCTTCTTCCCAGCAACGGCTTCCTGCTGCCCAACAACGCCTCCTCCATCGCCTTTTTCGCCTCCAGGATCACACCGCCCTCTGGCTCCGACTCGCTCGCCGGCATCCTCTTGCTGCGGTTACCGCGACGAGGCCCCATCGCCGGCGATCGAGCCCTAATTAACCTCCCCCTTTCGAAACAGGCCTGGATCGATTGCAAGGATGCGGCGCTGTCGATCGGCTTGGACACGAAAGAAGTGAGGGGGGTAGGGACGTGGGAGGACAACCGCATATATATCTGCCCCGCGACCGATGACACGACCCGCTATCGGATTTGGATCCAATCCAAGTCGGACTAGATTGTTGTTCACTTGTTTTGCTAAAGCTAGTTAATGTCTTAACAAGTGAACAACAATCTAAAACTAGGTTTTCCTAAAAATCCTCTTAATACTAGTTTTGCTGAAACTAATCCACACTTAACTCATAGTATAATTTTGTACCAGAGAAACCAAATTCATATTCATGCATGTAATATTGGTGTAATTCGTAAGTTTCCCCTAGCTCCATATATTCTCTTGAAGGTTGGTATATGATGAAGCCAAACTACTCAAAGCATCTTGTATCTACATGAATAGTGTAGATATTGGCACAAATGAAAACAGTACTTATAAATCGAGTATTATACAGTCACACACGTATAAAAGGAGCAATAATACACCCCTTGCCTAAACAAAGAACGCACAAACATACAGTACACATACACACCTACACCAATCGAAAATTGACCACACGTACACAATTGTGTACTTACTTTTTAACTTTCACGTACACACGAGTACTGCTCAAACAAATGCTATCAAGGTAAAATAACCATATGCTCGAAACATTACAGTATTATTATTACATTACAGTTGTAAATCCTGCATGCACGGTCATGGTCACGTAGTACGTCCATAGTGCGTCGACGGAGGAGGTGCGAGGAACTAGGGCACGGCGGGCACACCGGGAACTGCCGGCACCGTCGGCAGTGGCACCTTGGGAAGGTCACCGGGGATGGTCGGCATCGGCACTGGAAGCTTGGGAAGGTCACCGGGGATGGACGGCATCGGTGGCAGTGGCACCTTGGGCAGGTCCGGGATGGACGGCATCGGCAACGTTGGCACTGCCGGCACGCCTGGCACGGTGGGCACAGTCGGCACGACGGCGCCGGGTATTGCCGGCACGCCTGGCACGGTGGGCACTGTTGGCACGGTTGGAACCGTCGGGATGGTCGGCACGGTGGGTAGCGTCGGCACGACGCCGCTGGGTACTGTAGGCAGCGGCACCGTCGGCACACCTGGCACGGTTGGCACTGTCGGCAAACCTGGCACGGTGGGAACCGTCGGGACGGTCGGGACGACGCCGCTTGGCACGGCAGGGACTGTCGGTATGCCCGGGACGTCGGCGAGGAGGCGCGCACCATGGCACGCGCTGAGCATGACGGCCATGGCGAGTGCCACGGCCACGAAGCTCGTCGACAAGGAGGAAGCCATGGGTGTGTTCGGAGCCAAGCTAAGCTAAGCTTGATGTTAGCTACTTGTTGCGTCTGCTTTGTGATGAAATGAACGGAGCGCTGCATGCCAATTTTATAGCCTGCTATGAGCTGACCACGCGCTACTGCTTCTTTTTCCTTTTTTTTTCTTTTTGTTTTGCAAGGGAAGCTGATGGCCGACTACCGGCTTGGCATTTTGCAAGCATCTATTGTTGGCCACCCAAAGGTAGTATGGGTCACATTGGCCGTATAAGGAGAACAGCAAGACAATCGTGTGGTATGTATGCATGCATGCGTTATGTTGGAGGTCGACTAATGAACAGCTGCCTGAACATTTTTTTTAGTTCAGTTGAATTCTCCTCTAACATTGGATATGCATATAAGGCTTTGTACAATTCAAGGTGTCTAATTAGAGACACAAGCTTTGTGGAAATGAATCGATTTATTTTTTGTAGATTGTCAATCGATTTGACTCTTATTTAGGCACCTCTGCTATAAAAAAAAGCATCGATGCTTTCAAAAGTTTTTTTTTCTGAAGGTTTACCCTAAAAATGAATTTTAAAAGGTTTATTCATATAAGCCTCTCTTAAAACACCTTGTTGCATTCTACTTGCTCTAATAGATCGTGCTACTTTTTATTTTCCCAACCTTTCTTCTTTCTCCTCGACACCTTGCCAGCAATATATTTATATTTCAACAATCCCCTAATCCATCGAAAATACAAGTAGTGATCAAACTAAAAGGCCCCTGACTCGCTTCGTCCAACCTGCTGCCACGCTTCCATAGGACGTGGCCGAATGCGTCGCCCCGTCTTTGCCCTATCACTCATTGGCGCAGGAAAAATCTGAAACTCTCAAAAATTACAGGAGATTATAGCAAAATGGGACATGCATGCTAGGTATGCATTCCATTGCTTGATCTGTGGCTACCTTTATGTGCCTAGTTTCAAAAAAAAAACAAATACGAAATTATGTAGGGAGAACCTTAATAACTTCCTTGAGCAAGATTTTCTCCTTAAGCAATAGTCTCACTGCCTTTCCTTCTGTAATCTGTATCATTTAGGTCATGCATGCAATACGAAGTTCTTTATCTCCTTGAGGCACCAGTTTTTACTGCCTTTCCTTTCAAGATTATAATACTTTTCAAGCATAACCTGCATTTCAGTATGACCTTGAAACTTTTTTTTTAGAGTATGACCTTGAAACTTAACAGGACATGCCCTCTCCAACCAAGTGTCCACACAATTTAATGCTGGGACGGGACGTTTTTGGATTTCGTCTGTAGGACAGGGAGGGAGAGTGTGTGGGGCTCTGGCTCAAATTCTCATTTGGGCCTTGAAATCGGATAGGCATTCCAAAGGTGCAGTTGGGCCACGTCAGACCGCTGTCTAGTCAAAAAGAACAACGGGCAGAAAAGCTTACTGCGTTAAATATGGCGCGCTGTTAATAAATACTGTGTGATTGTTTGTGCACATCGATGGGGATGTAGCTCAGATGGTAGAGCGCTCGCTTAGCATGCGAGAGGTATGGGGATCGATACCCCACTTCTCCAATAATTTCTTTTATCAAGCTTTTTTCTTTCACCTTCTCACGAGGAAGCTCTTGGTCCAATAATTTCCTCCTCTTTTTTGCATTACTAGGACAATGTCTGTGCGCTTCAACAGAAAATAAATATTTGTACGTTTATCTGAGATTTACCTTCCCACATTAATGTAATTGTGTGATAAATGTTTATAAAATTACGCCCGTAATTTACCTTTACACATTAAGGGGTTTCGTGACAAATTTTAGAAAGCGGATTTAATGAATTTTAAGAAAAGGATCTAGTTATTTATTGTTGCTTGAGAAAGACAGACAAAGGTAGATGGGCGAAACGGACCATTAACGAAGGAACATTGCATTCAAGTAGTAAAGGTAGAGATTACCGACATAAACACTTCGTCCAACATTTCTTTTTCCTTGCGCCAATTTACCTATCATAAAAATTTCCTTTGCAATAATGTATGCTTTATTTCGTTGTAATGCACCTTCTTAAGCAAACTCGGCTTTCGTAGGAACGCACAGACATACTAAAATATCGATCCAAATAACTGAATGCAGGAACCAAAAAAAGATGTCTGATGATTACAAAGGAGGATCGACGGGTATAGGTACAAAGTTCACAGGTGGAGTATTGAGTTACAGGATGGTAAAAGATACTATGTTATGCTGGCGAGATCTTAATTTGCATGATTTTGTTTGTAAATGCCATTTATTAGAGATTGCACGGTGATGTGTTTTGATTTGTATAAGTATGATATGTTACAGATCGACAAGATATTAATTAGCATTTATTAGAGAAGATTGATTAGGATTGGACATGTGAAAAGGAAAGAGGAACGAGAGTTGGACGAAAGATAAGGTGAATAACAGAACGCTACGTTCTTTATATATATATATATATAAGCATGTCACGAGGAGAAAAAATCAAGGAGAATAATGTCAGGAGTCACGAGTCTGAATCATCGTCTGCCTCAGTTGTTCTGCTTTCACATATGTTTCTCCAAAAATGGAATGGAAAGCGGAAAATGGAAACAAGATGCACTCTTTCTCCTGATTACCACGCCTAAGGCATCTCTAAAATTGATCTTTAAAATGAACATTGTATTCTTTTGTGGATCGGTCCGAACCAGTTCACAGATATTGATACGGAAACCGATCATTCATACATAGCCGCTAACATTGATAATCATTTCACTACGGGAACAACGGTGTTTGCCGACGGCCAAAAACCTTCGGCAAAGCCCAAATACCTTCGGCATATCCCCCTAGGCAACCTTTCCATCGGCAAGTAGGCACAAACCCTCGGCAAACATTCAGCCATCGGCAAAGATAGCAATGCCGAGGGTACCTGGCCCTCGGCAAACAAAACACTACCGTCTCCGTCTGTTAAGTATTGCACAGAGTTGCCGAGGGTATTACCGTCGGCATATCTCCTCCACGTGGCGGTTGCTGGTTAGCGCCTGCTCGTTTCTTTGCCGAGGGGATTGCCGTCGGCATACATTTTTATCTCAATTAAAAAAATGGTGTGGCGGCTTTGCAGCCGCCGGAAGCTCGTCACGGCGTTACTGGGCGCGACCACGGAGAGGCTTGGCGCGGCGAGGCATAGCCACAGCACGACGGAGGACGTCCATCCCGTGCAGGTCCGCCGGAAGCACCTCTCCTCGCCGCCCGGAGCTCGTGAGGGAAGAGGAGGAGGGCAGCGCCCGCTTCTAGGAGCTCGTCGGCTCGGTGGGGGAGGCGGGGTGGGGGAGTCGTCGGGCCTTGCGAGGAGGCGGGTGGAGGCGTCGCCGGGGAAGAGGAGGGGGGCGGCGTCCGCTGCTAGGAATTCGTCGGCTCGGTGGGTGGGGGGCAGGGTGGGGGAGTCATCGGGCCTGCGAGGAGGTGGGTGGAGGGGTCGCCGGGGAAGAGGGGGGGCCGGAGCTCTGGAGGGAAGAGGATGTCGCGCACTGGCCGTGGCCGCCGGGTCGTGGCTGCCCGGTCGTGGTCGCCCGGCCGTGGCCTCCCGGCTGGGGCCGCCCGCCGTGGTCGCCGTGGTAGGGAGGTCGCCGTGGTAGGTGTGGAGAGGAGGCCGCCGTCGGTTGGTGGAGAGAACGTGGGGTGGGGAAGGGATAAGGTGGGGTGGCTAGCTGTGGGCAGATTTTTTTTAGTTTTTTTGTTGGATGGATGGATGAGGGGTGAAAAGCGAGATGGATTGGTGGTTAGATTTGTGCCATGTCATCAATCCGGGGCACAAGGTCTCCACCAATGAAAAATAACCTTTCATGTGTGCTTCTTTATTCAAGGAAAAATAAGGAAAGAAAATGAATAAATATTCAAAAAATAATATCCATTTACACTGAGGTCTTTTATTAGTAATAGTTGTCACAAAAAAGTAAAAACTTGAAATACCAAAAATTTCTTACTTTATTTGCATTTTCCAAATATAAAATACAATACTTACAGTAAGACACAAGGGAGATAGTTTTTTGTACAAAGATTGAAACATATATTTTAAAAAATGTGAATATTGGACTATCCAACAAGTTTGCCAAAGGAAGTTTTCATTTTCGTTGCACGAAAATCCATTTTTCATTTTCCGAGTGTCGAAAATAGGGTCTTTTGTGAAGGATCTACCAAATAATTGATCTAAATTTGAACCAATCCATTTTTGTAATATACTAGACCATATTTTATTAACAATTGACCAAACTTTTCATGTAAATTATTTGTTATACACCTCTGTTGAAAAAAGACATATTGTCGCCGATTCAGCTGGAACGAGGTGAAATTTGAACTACAAGTGCTTGATAGTTTGCTCTTTATTTTTTTCAAAAAATCATTTGTAGGTGCACAAGTACTCATTTCATTAGAGATCCATCAAGAGTTTTGCAGGATTCCACCCCTAGCTATCACCGGACATGCCCCCCTCCCCCCTTTTGACCACATTTGGAAATCGGTGCTTAAACAATTAAAAAAACTAAAAATGTAAAACCTTTGCAATTCATCCTAATTTATGTCCTAGTAACCGTACAAACCAACAAACTTGAAATAATGCAAATCTATTAAAAAAAGTCTTCTCAAAATGAGCTATTGAGTATGAAGATTCATGACTTTCAAGCCAAATGGCCGAACTTATAGCTAATTTCAAATGATAGTTTCACCAAATGATCTCATATTTTGCATATGTGTGTATATTTGAATGGCCAACAAGTTTTCCAAAGGAAGCTTTCATTTTCGTTGCATGAAAAATCCCATTTTCATTTTCCGAGTGCCAAAAGTAGGGTCTTTTTGTGAAGGATCTACCAAATATTTGATGTAATTTTGAACCAATCCATTTTTGTATTATACTAGACCATATTTTATTAACAATTGGCCAAAGTTTCCATGTAAAATGTTTGTTATACACATGTGCTGAAAAAGACAAATTGCAGCCGATTCAGTTGGAACGGGGTGAAATTTGAACTACAAGTGCTTGATAGTTTGCTCTTTATTTTTTCAAAAAATCATTTTTAGGTGCACAAGTACTCATTTTATCAAATATCCACCAAGAGTTTTGCAAGATTCCACCCCTATCTATCACCGGACATGCCCCCCTCCCCCGTTTTGACCGCATTTGGAAATCAGTGCTTAAACTATTCAAAATAATCAAAAAATGTAAAACCTGTGCATTGCATCCTAATTTATGTCCTAGTAACCATACAAACCAACAAACTTGGAATAATGCAAATCTATTAAAAAAGTCTTCTCAAAATGAGCTATCGAGTATGAAGATTCATGACTTTCAAGCCAAATGGCCGAACTTATAGCTAATTTCAAATGATAGTTTCACCAAATGATATCATATTTTTCATATGTGTGCATATTTGAATGGCCAACAAGTTTGCCAAAGGAAGTTTTCATTTTCGTTGCATGAAAAATCCCATTTTCATTTTCCGAGTGCCAAAAGTAAGGTCTTTTTGTGAAGGATCTACCAAATATTTGATGTCATTTTGAACCAATCCATTTTTGTATTATATTAGACCATATTTTATTAACAATTGACCAAAGTTTCCATGTAAAATGTTTGTTATACACCTTTGCTGAAAAAGACAAATTGCAGCCGATTCAGCTGGAACAGAGTGAAATTTGAACTACAAGTGCTTGATAGTTTGCTCTTTATTTTTCCAAAAAATCATTTTTAGGTGCACAAGTACTCATTTTATCTGATATCCATCAAGAGTTTTGCAAGATTCCACCCCTAGCTATCACCGGACATGCCCCCGTCCCCCGTTTTGACCGCATTTTAAAATCGTCTTAAACAATAAAAAAATTAAAAAAAATGTAAAACCTCCGCGCTGCATCCTAATTTATATCCTATTAACCTTAAAACAACAAACTTGAAATATGACAAATATCTTGATAAAGTCTTCTCAAAATGAGCTATCGAGTATGAAGATTCATGGCTTTCTAGCGAAATGTCCGATGTTAGTGCTAGTTTCGAAGTATAGTTTTCTCAAATGATCTAAAATGTCCGATGTGTGCAAAGTTTCATAGCATTTGGGCATTCCTAGCTTGCACTTCCTTCACAAAGTTTTCTGCAGGGCAGAAACTTTGTGATTTTTGTGAGGAAGATTGGCTAGGCCAATGGGACTAAAACTTGGCACAGCATGATCATATGGTTAGGTGAGCTTGCACAAAAAGTTTGAGGAGCAATTGGAAAATAAAAATAACGCTTCCTTTGTAAAGTGACATTCTGCCCTAAATTTGCAAATGGACGCTATTCTCAAAATTTGAACTATGGGAATCTATGTTTTGATGGAAATGATCATGGGTTGGATTGTAGGAGCTTCCCCAATTCATTTGAGACTTAATGGAGCAACGACAATAGTAGCTCCTTTAGAAAGGGGATAAAAGGGATTATTGGCTTTATAAAGGAAAATGCAATTTCCTTTATTTATTTGTAACCAATATCTTTGGGAGAGGTCAATAGGATCACAAAGATCATCTCCACAAGTTTTCATAACCTTTAGAGATGTCTAGATATTTTTCTGGATTTAATTCCATTAACGGTCAGAAAAAGGAATTAATTTTATGTGAAAAACATTGCACCGGACTTGGTGTAAATTTGAACCACTCCATTTTTGTAAAATACTAGACCATATTTTTGTATGCCAAATGATTTTCATACACCTCTTTTGAAAAAGATAAATTTCCATCGATTCAGTTGGAACGGAGTCAAGTTTGCTTTTTTATTTAAAAAAAATCAATTCCGGGTACAAAAGTACATGAGGTTGCATTTTTAGCATTGTCAAAAACAGAAATAAAGTGGATATTCATAATCTATGAAAAATTCTACCCCAAATTGATATATAATTTGTATAAGTTTAAGTTTAGATAAGTTAGATGTAAATTAATTAAATTTAAACATTTTTTTTGAAAATAAAAAAGGTTTGCCGACGGCTACCCTCGGCGTAAATGTGACGGCGACAGCCGTCCGTCACCCAACGAGCCGATTTACCGAAGGATTTAACTTTGCCGAGGGTGGCCCTCGGCATAGGAGACTATTTGCCGAGGGTTTTATGTTTGCCGAGGGCGGCCCTCAGCATAGACGACTATTTGCCGAAGGTTTTTGTTGGGCCATAGGCGTATCACCCTTCTATGCCGAGGGCCCTGATAATAAGCCCTCGGCAAACATAAAGCCCTCGGCATACTCGATTTTTCCTTTAGTGAATTTCGACCAAATTCCGGTTTAGTGTAATAAACTCAAAGAAATTATTCGAATTCAAATATAATTTATAGAAATCGGACGCATTTCATGTATATCGAACGATTTTCATAAAAACGAATGAAATACATGAGTTTAACCTAATCTAAAACTACGCCGGTGCCCGAGATGCTTGTTTGTGCTTCGTTGTTAGCTCCGAGGCACCCGATGGGAAAAAGCTTCATTGCATCTCCAGAGTAATAGGCATAGAAGGTGTGACAGATCAGTCATATGCACCAAGGAGGGTTGCTTCCCACGATTTGTATTTTCATGTCCGGCAGAAAGCTCACTCGACGACTGTGAGCCTCAGAAAGTGAAACTTCAATGGGAGGGAATGGTCGCCCTCCGCCTCCATGAAGCCAATCGGCTAATCAATCGACGGTGATGAGCCCGCCAAGCTTGGCTTCAACGGGAGGGGAGCAGTGGTCGCCTTCATGGGATACAAGCCGACGCACACCCTCTGGCAAGGAGAGTTGCTCCCATTATGATCGCTCGCGTCGCTGTTGCGCCTGACTTAATGAGGAAAGTTCATGTTCGCAATTGCATGTGCCGCTTCCATGCCCGCTATAGCTCGACCGATGAAGTGGTCTCTGTCACACAAGAGCCTAAAACTCGTCGTCACGATGGAGGTGGAGGAAGAAGGAGAGTGTGTGGGATGTGTTACATTTCATGTCCTACGAGGGCATATATAAATAGCGGGTGTAGGCTAGAGGAGCGGAGTAGCGGGTTTGAATGCGAGACGTCAGAGTGAATTTTCTGCTCTCCATGCCTATTTAATGCCAGTAGACGGACATATGGGTAGCCAACCCGCCGCATCTCTCCGATATTGAATAAATGCTGAGACCGAATTCTTGCCCAGTTTGCAGTTCGTCTCTCCAATGATCGGTCGCGTCCGCTCTAGATACACATCAATGCTGGCGATAATGAATGGTCGCTCGACCGGCCTCCAATACTAGCGACCAACATGATTGTAAGGCAACCACTTCATGTGAAGAGGATTTTTGGTGCAAAGAAATTTTTGAGTGGGTCGGGGGCGTCGGAGCCCAATGAGTATATGTACCAAGATATGTACGATCCTGAAAGATTTTTCGACTGGATATCAAGATATTACTTTGATGACTGGTTACACCATACACCAAGCCCTATGCATCACCTGCTAATTATAGGAATGGAACCCGGACCAATGGACTGCATAACCGCATGCCTAACATCATTGGTCCGTACATGCGACTGCTTGACCTAGACACATGACACCACCACTATTTCCGATGTCTTTTTTTCACATATGTTCTAATGTATGTATTGTTTCTTCTCTCATACTCTATTTGATAGTAATTACGAGATGTCTTGTCATGAGAGAAAACTGAAGCTTTAAGAAAAGGTGCATTTTGAGAAGCTCAAAAATATAAAACAAAGATACGACAATGTATTTCACATAAAAAGAGGTCATGTGCGAGAGGGAGGCAACCATGGGGATTTGGTGAGCCTAGGCGCCTACGGGGGCGCATAGGGCCTGCAAGCACCCTCCAATGTCTTTCTCCTAAGGCGTGAAACTGATACTACCTCCGATTCAAATTAATAGGCACATACTTAGTACAATTTTATACTAGAGTTGTACTAAGTGTGTGCCCATTAATATGGGTCGGAGGAAGTATCATTTTTTTGTAGGGATTTTTCTGCCGCCTCTTCGAGTTAGAAACCCAGTTCATCTCTCGAAGATTTTTTTTGCCAGATTTGCCACCCTTTGATAGTGGAATTTGAAGCAATTGTTATCACCAACTTCTTTACAATAAGAAAACATCTTCATCCAGGAAATCTTCGTCATCTCCATCATGGTGACTTCTACTCGTCCAATATGCACCTTCACATCTCCACAAAGTGTGTGCCTTTGTTGTTAAGCGGATCTTACAAAATCGATTAACTATTTAATCTAGCATAATTGGCCAAGAAAGTAATAATCATGTTTTGGCTACGTTTAATACGAGTAATACATTTTAATAAGAAACAAGTAATACAAATCCGGCATGACTTGAGAAGAATCTTGATTCCTCGACCAAATAGGTGAGCAGCCCGACCTCCCCCATTGCTGCAAGCCCGACCTCCCCCGACCTCACCCCCGCGCACCTCCCCCAGCCCTCCTCTCACCCGATGCCTCCTCCGCCTCCGCCGCCGGGGGCGCTGCCCGACAAAGCTCGGGAGGCGCAGTGGCGGCCATTTTCCTCGGCGGCGGCCTGATCTGACGCGGTGGCGTCCGCTGGGAGCAGCCCAAGGCCAAGCGGCGGTGCAGCGGCAGCCAGGATTGCAGGTCCGGTGGCGGTAGCCGGTGAGACGGTGATTGGCGGTCGGGTCAGATCTGGGCCCAGATGGGTTCGGCCATGCCTCGGTTTGCTCGTTGTTTTCTCTCTCTGCCGACGTGGATGACAATCCTGGGCTTCATCACGCAGTTTGAGGATGCCGGACGCTCTGGCTTCGGTATGGTGGTGGTGGCTGCCTCCTCCGTCGAAGGGGTCGACTGGTTGGGACGGAGACAGATTTGATCGGGGCGGCGTGGGGGCCTGCTGCCGTGATTAAAGGTGGTGGTCCTAGGGTTCCAAACTGCGCCAGGAAGAAGATCTGCCTGACGCTTGTCCTCTTTGATCTAGCCGGAGTAATGGGTTCCGGAAGGCTCCGTCGGTGATTCCCCTTGGGCATATGCCTGGAGATTGCTGGATCGGGTGGGATTCGGTCGCAACGCAAAAATTGGCGCGAAGCTCTGCTCTGTTTCCATCATGGGCAAATCCATGGTGAAGTCAGAGGTGAGAATGTCATGAAGGCTGAGATTTGAGGATTTGCAATGGTGATTGGAGCCTTTGCGTCGATGAGGAACTGGCTCGGAGTTTCAGGAATCGTGGCAGCAGTATGTTAGCGAG
The DNA here is from genome assembly GCA_950022295.1 of Bromus sterilis. NCBI lineage: Eukaryota > Viridiplantae > Streptophyta > Magnoliopsida > Poales > Poaceae > Bromus > Bromus sterilis. Next base: position 443,507,774 of record OX465595.1, on the reverse strand, counting down.
AGCGACAACACAGGTGAAGTTCAAAGTTCTACCTTTCTGGATGAAAATCCAAGGTCTGGCCTTAATTGGTTGTGCCTGACAATGGTCTTGCTGAAGACATTGTTTTGAGAGCGGAGACTATCTTCAGGGTGAAAACCCAAGGTCTGGCCTTAATTGGTTGTGGATGGCACTGATTCCTTCTTGAAGGCGGTGATTTTGAAGAATTGGACATCAGGTGTTGGCTTGGTGGTGGTTGTGCTGCTGCTGTTGCAAGGATTGTAACTCTGTAGCGGGACTTTTCTTTTTATTTCTTCTTTTTTTTATTTTGGTTGGCTGAGTGCATCTGTACTGCCTTTTGGGCAGTGCGTAGTTGCAAAGGCCGGATGTAATTGATATCTTTTTGATATTAATATATTCTCCTTTTCCAAAAAAATAGGTGAGCACTAAGAGGTGTCTATAGCTGTTCTGCACAATATTAAGTGATTAACTAGCTCCAAGCAATCAACTTCAATAAGCATTAGGATGTTGCACCATTGCAGGGCTAAAGAGGCACCTCCTATGGTTACCCTTAACCCAACTTCCAGAGCCTCCCGCATGAAAGTAACTGACGACGTGAGGTGAAGATGATCATACCCGTGTGATTGATCGTGGAGGACCATACCCGCTCCCACACTACCGTCGGGTGCATTGGCTATTAATCATTAGATGCATTTCTTATCACCCTTAAGAAACCGCATGGAGCTTTGGTTATTTATTATGAGAAATACTATATATTCTATTGATTGGTAAAGAAAACCGGATCGAAAACTCCAAATACAAAACTGTGTGCAATAGTGGCATTGCTTGTTCAAGTTCTCTTTCTCTCCTTGAGACAGTTGTCTTATTTTTCTCCTTTGAAATGACATGTCATATTGTCCTGTCCAAACCATGCGTTGGCCGAGGTAATAATGCCAAGACGGGACGTTTTGGATGTGGGGCGCTGGATCCAATTCGTTTTTGGAACTCAAATTGGATAGGCATTTCCAAAGGCATCCTTGGCCCACCTCCAGACTCCCATGTATGAGCTGTGCCTGTGCTAGTTGTTAAGTAAATTACGATTTTACTCCACTGCACCAATGGGGATGTAGCTCAGATGGTAGAGCGCTCGCTTAGCATGCGAGAGGTATGGGGATCGATACCCCACTTCTCCAAATAACTACCTTTTTTTATTTGCTATTTTGCTGCGGTAACTCATTCGGTAGATATACACACATCGGCGTTGCTGCTGCTTGTGTGAAAACTGAAAAGACTCGACCGGGACGGATCAATATTCATCTGCATATCTATCATCTATGTATCATATTCATGTACATATCTATCTAGGATGGAACTCTGATTCTCACGTCTTTCTTGTTGGCAAACGGTTCAACCACTGGTTTTGGGCGCCTGAATCTAGTTCAGATAGTAGTTGTCGACCAAGCTTGCGAAGGTGTGCACGCTTCGATGGATCCGCGAAGCTCGCCGTGTCGTCGTGGAGCATCACGAAGACAAAGAAAAATGGGAGATAAAAGAAGATGCACACTTATTTTCCCTTTGATTTATTACATCCAGAATCAATCCAGTTCGCCGATAATGAGCAACAAGTACGTGATGGATCGCAGGGATGCAACCACGAACAATACTGCAAAATCGCCAGTCATAGCAAACAGGGAGATATATTTCTCCTAGCCCTTTCCGCCATGCGGCACCACCACTACTCCCGATGTCTTTTGTTCCCGTAGGTTCAGACCTATGCATCGTATCTTCTTTCACCTTGATTCGAAATGTATAGGTGAGACTACACATCACCTAGTTGATATACCAAGCTAGTGTTGTTAAGAAAAAAATTCTACCAACACCTTGATGTTAAATGGAAATTTGAAGGTTGCAATCTTCTCAAATGAAGATGATGTGGTGTATATAAAGAACAATAGGCAAAAATCAGTAGTAATGAATATAAAGGTTGGTAGGCATTTTTTTTTCTCTGAGCTGGATGGCATAAGTAACACTAGTTGTGATAGTACTCCGTCCGGTTCGGTGCACTGCGTTTGGTATGTAAATTTATTTGTTCCGTTTTACCCTCTTTCTAAGGCTTTGCAACATTAAATTTGGTTTAACTCCCTCCCTTTAAATGCTTCGATCCGCATGCATTTCTGCTTAAATGTCATGCCTATTCTAATTTGCTCATGGGAAACTGTTTTGCATGATCATTTTAATGGATGCTTTGAAAAGAGAAAAATCAACGATCTAATTAGCTTACAAACATGGAGAGACTAATGAAACCCCTCAATGCCTTGGTCGCGGAGCTCTTCCTAGCGAAACCCATTTATTTTCCTATTTGACTCGCTCTAGACATGGTATCTATGCACCAAAATAAAACAAGTTGCGCCCTCAGGTTGCAAGATTACATACATTTTAATTTTTACATCATTATGGCTTCTTATTTTGGATGGACGGATTGATAACTTTTTTTTGAAAGATCCAGCAAATTGCTGGCATTCATTGATTTAGCAGAGGAGAGCAAAAGACATATGGATCAATTAATCCGGTAGAGGGGTACAAAGGAGGGGAGGGAAAAATAAAAATGTTGTCGCATGGCCACGGCTTTTACAGTTGCTCTCTCACGTTCCTACCCCTTTCATGGAACTCTAAGAATACTGCCCCGGACAGCCTCCTCCAGAGCGCCCAGTTTTGCTTGACGGAGAAAACAACATCTTCTACGAATGCCGTTTTCCCTGCAAGGTGCAACAATTTCGCTCAAGCCATATTTCCCAGGAGACGAGGATGATCCCGGACTTCACTGCTTTCCTCTGTGCATTATTTCTGGCTGCCAAAACATTCGCGATTTCGCCTTGACGATGCATGTAGTTTTCCTCTTCTCCCTGAAGTGGCTCGTGCGGATTGTTTCAGAGTCCATCCATACAGCCGCCCTCTTCCAAATCTTCTACCGCCACCGAGCAGTGCCATATCAGGTGCACCGAAGACTCAAGGTTTCTAAGACAGAGCTGGTAGAAATAAGGGGTTTCCCAACCTCTTCGTCTCCAACTTACTACTGTGCCATTCTTTTTGCCACTGGTTTTTGGGCGCCTGCATCTAATTCAGATAGTAGTTGTCGCCCAACCTTGCGAAGGTGTACGCGCTTCGACGGATCTGCAAAGCCGTGGAGCATCACGAAGACATTTTGCATGGAGAGGACACGCACAGGAGATGCATTCTAGATCCTCGGCCTACTCCGCGACTTGTAGAAGTTGATCTGATAGGAAAGATATATGGAGCAGAACCGTTAGATGACCCGCCTAAAAACTAGTTATAGAAGAAAAACAAGTCGAGGTGGCATGCCATATGTGTATTGACATGCGGGAATTGCACTTTTTCCGTGCGTGGCTTGGCGGATGCAGTCGAACTCACAACAAGACAACTAATATCGCAAGTCATGTGTTTGAATCCTTGTTCGTACTACCAGTTTCTTTTTACAAAATCAATTTTATTTAAGATGCAAAGAATGAGAAAAATGGGAGATGAAAACAAGATGCACACTTATTTTACCTTTGATGACTATATCCATAATTAATTCAGATCACCGATAATGATCTGCAAGTGCTCTATGGATCGCTGGGATGCAACCAAGAGCAATGCTACAAGGTTATACTCCCTCCGTTTTTTAAAGACTGTACTTCCAACTTTGTTGAAAAGTTAAACTTTCTAAACTTTAATCCTGATTATATAAAAATGCATCAATATTGATACCATTAAATTAGTATTATTAGATTCATTATGAAGTATATTTTTATTATATAATTATTTGATTTTATTAGTATTGTTCTATTTTTGTGTAAACTCGGTCAATGTTTAAAATAGTTTGATTCTTCAAAAAAGTTGAAAGTACACTCTTCAAAGGATGAAGGGAGTATGTCAAATGAAACAAAGAGATATATTTTGCCTAGCTCTTTCCGCCACGCGGCACCGCCACTATTCCCGATGTCTTCTGTTCCCGTAGGTTCAGACCTATGCATCGTATCTTCTTTCATCCTTGACTCGAAATGTATACATTAGACTACGCATCACCTATTTGATATACCAAGCTAGTGTTGTTAAGAAAAAAATCTACCAATACCTTGATGTTAAATGGAAATCTGAAGGTTGCAACTTGCTCGAATGAAGATGAGGTGGTGTATATAAAGAACAATGACAAAAAAATCAGTATTCATGAAAATGAAGTTTGGTAGGCATTCATTTTTTCTCTGAGTTGAATGCCATAAGTTACACCAGTTGTGATAGTACTCCCTCCGGTTCGATTTATTGCATTTGGTATGAAAAATTATTTGTTCCATTTTACCCTCTTTCTAAGTCCCTGCAACATTAGATTTGGTTTAACTCCCTCCCTTAAAATGCTTCGATCCGCATACATTTCTCCTTAAATGTGATGCCTGTTCTAGTTGGCTCATGGGAAACTATTTTTCATATGATCGTTTTAATGAATGCTTTGTAGAGAGAGAACATGATTGGCTTAAAAACATGGAGAGACTAAACTTCCTTGCCAAATCCCCTCCAGCCTTGGTCGTGGAGGTCTTCCTAGCGAAACCCATTTATTCTCCTATTTTTCTGGCTCTAGACTTGGTATCTATGCACCAAAACAAAACAAGTAGTGCCCTCATGTTGCAAGATTATATACATTTCAATTGTTACATCAGTATGGCTTTTTATTTTGGATGGTTGGATGATGGTTTTGGTAACTGGAATGTAGTAAGCACGAGAAAATATTGTTGGGAAACGTAGTAGAAAACAAAAATTTCGGCCTACGAATCAAGAACCCAAGATCATCCAAGAAGATTGCATACAAGGTTTTAGGTCATGGCTCACCAACCGATGTAGCGGAAGTAGAGTTGGTGAAACCGTCGGTGCAGATCCCCACAGCTAGGAATTTCAATGACCTCCCAACCGCGAGGATATCGATCCCTCGAACCGTCCCGCGATCTAGTCCCACGGACAAGTCTCACGAACAAGCTCCTCGAGGAAGGGTCGAAGGTACGACCCCTCCATTAGTATCCACACATCCCGTAGCAGCAATCCAGCAGCGCTCTGCCGTCCAGAGATGAACGCCACCGAGAAAACTAGAGGGAGAAAACCCTAACGAATTCTGATCTAGAACAGCGTCTAAACCGGGGTCTAATTGTGGAGCAACGGGGTTTAGAGGAAGGGGGGAAGGCGCATAGGGCTTGGGGACAAGTTGTGTTGTGCCCCCCACCCCTCCCCCACATTATATAGGTGGCCAAGAGGCCCTTGGGGCGCAATAAGGGGGGTGGGGAGTTCAACTTGGACTCCCAAACCTCCCAAACCTTCCCACCGGAAACCTGCCATATTGGAGAGTTGGACTTCCCACCTGGAGGGGGATTCCTTCCCCTTGGTGCGCCCCCCACCCCTTGGCCGGCAAGGGCAGCCTAGGTGGCTTGCCCCCCAAGGCTAGGGGTGCAGGGTACTGCCCGGAACCTTCCGTAACCTTCCATGACCTTCTAGAAGCTTCCAGGACCTTCCGGGACATACCAGGACCGTTTCGGGACATTCCGGACACTTCTGGAGCACTTCCAGGACCTTCCGAGACCGTTCTCGGACGTTCCAGAGCCATCCAGATAGTTTCCAAGACCATCCGAGTTACAGTTTAAGACACCCGATGACCGCGAAGGTTGTCGGGACGCCCAGCGATTATCCGGAAACTATTCCGGTTGATCCAGGACTTCCCCAGTACCATTCTCATATGTTCCGGAACCACCTGGGACTAATCCAGAGTGATCCGGACATAACCTTAAATACCCAGAACTACTTATGGTGCCCTTATGAACAATTCCATAAATCTCCGGAACTACTTCCGGTACCCGTATGAACTATTCTGCTTTGCTTCCACTAAACCTTCTACCATACTAGTATTCTAACAGACTACTGCTCGTTAAGTGTGTGACCCAATAGGTTCGGTATAATGCGGACATGACTCAGAACATCTTCCGGACATAGGTCAACAACGTTTCGTCAATAGCCAATAATCAACAGCGGAGCCATGGACACCCATGTTGACTCCCGCACATACACGAAGAAACTTCGAGTGAACCATTATGTTTATTCATGTACCATTCCCTTTGCTTCACGATATATGACAAAGTTAGAGGAGAGAAGTTTGGCACCCATGTGTAACAACTTTTGAACACAAGCCACTCGTTATCCTCTTTGCTCGTTTGTCCATTTTCTCGTTATCGTATTCCGGTATCCCCGTGACTGAATCACAATGCGTCTGGCCAGACTATAATGGATACCGTCATACCGAGTGGGCCCAAAGTCAATATCTCTTCATCGTGAAGGAGCAAATCCCATTCTTGAACTATCACAGTCACTAGCCACACCATCTGACATACCCAGAACTTATTTTACTACTTCCCGTTTACGGGAGGATTCATCTAAGAACCAAAGCATGTCTTCCTGTGTGAAGTAACTCGATACTCTCATGGTCTAAAGAATTACGTATATGATAACATTTCATGATATGACTTATAACGTTGTTACGATGTGATCTCTAAGTATATCATTCAATACTGGGGTCGGTTCAACATCATTGTTCTGCTAACAATATGTTCCCATTGCTACTGACATCCTTGTTACAAGAACAATGTCCATGATTAAGAAAACGTAATCATCAGTTAGCACATGAGCTGGTCTTAGAGGCTAAACCAGGAACTCTTGGTGTTTACATTTCCACACATGCAAGTGAGTTTTCTTCTGAATCTCATAGTCAGGGTCATTGCAATTATAGCACAGAAATATAAACATTAATTACGAACGTGGAAATATATATAATAACATTTTATTATTGCCTCTAGGGCATATTTCCAACAAATATATCATAAGTTAGATACTCATATGTGAAGTTTATATCTTGGAAAGTTGGTGAGTATACGATAGTGCGACTATCACAAGTTACTCTAGCGGAGTGGGAGCCGATGCTTGATCAGGTTCGGTATTTTGTCCCATCTTGGCAGCGCAGATTGATCAAAAGATTTGGGCTCTTAATACTTGTCAAATTAATTATCGCGGCAAAGCTGATCCACCATGTGTTGATTGCTGATGTGCCACAGTGGGTTTTTGAGGAAATGTATGTGTGGATGCAATCGTTCTTATGGTACAACACGTCGCGGTTGCGCCCCTGTTCCAAGCGCCACGCTCGACCGGAGCCGGGGCGGCGGGAGCTGCTCTCCTAACCGTCGTGTCAGATGCGCTTGTGAGGTGGCAATCCACGGTTCCTCCACGGACCCGACTTCCTCTGCCTGCCATGGGGATTGCTCGCTAGAGATGGGGAGGAGAAACGGCGGAGTTGAGTGAGAGTTTCTTTTTCACATCCTTGTAAGGTTTCATTTGTGTTCTCCTGACCTATTGATGGTTTTGCTAATTTAAATTTGGGTTAGGTTCGAGCACCATCACGAGCTCGAACAAGCCTTTTATAAACCAAAAATACTCACAAAAAGGGTAGGAGCAATAAGAACACAGGGATCGTTAAGCGTAATTCCAACACTGATACGCTTTTATGGATATGTACAATTTAATAAAACATCTTAGCTACCAAATAATAATATCTTAGAAATCATTTGCATGTAGGTTCTATCGGTAATTACATAGTAAAAGAATCCCTTTCCCCTGTTTAAAACATAAAACTCGACTTAATAGACAAGTTCTAACAGCCGATATTTAAATATATGCCAACTCAAGAGAATTCCTTAAATGAGCTTTCACTCAACACAATCACAAAAATCGTGGAAATGGGGTGGGAGGGGAGGGGTTATAAATAGATGATGGCAATAGTAGTTGTCACAAGTACGATAAGAAGCGCCACCAAGAATCGAGTAAATAGCATAAAACTACCACAACTGGGGTTAAGGTTATCAAAAACTATCACGTATTAAACTTTTTCTAATACCTACCACTATCGTGGTTCATAGTTTGAAAAATCTACCAGGTTGCACTGATGATTGTGTTAGTAATTTTAATCATAATTATTGTGTTTTTGTCTGTAGAAGGGTTGTCCGAATTGCTGGGACTAAAAGCTTCTTAAGGTTCAATAGCTTCGGTTCTTCATCGAGGAAACTTGCTACTGATTACATCATTCCTTCCACTTGGGGGTTCTCAACTAGACTATTAAGCAAATTTTTATCTTCTGCCCCAGCAAGTTGGTATTCCACACAAGTACATCTCTTACTTTGTTGTTGGCTATCTTGCTCAGTCATTTATAATTTATATAAGTTCGCATCTTTCGTTGCTAGAAAATACAAAAATTATACTTGTAGTAGTGGAAGCTGCTCGTAAGCCAGAGGACCTAGACGCTACGGATAAGCTGATTACCAAAGTTTGAATGACGGCGAACTGACCTCTATGTGATCACCCATGTTGTTGCTTTCTTTCCTTGTTCTCCCTTCACGATTTTATTTGCTGGCCTGCGTGCCTTGATCCGTGCTGTCATTCCCGATAGTTTTGAACCTTTGCCCTGCCTCTGGATTTGACCTGCACGCCAGTTTGTTGCTGCTGATTGCAAGTCTAATCCTTAGCACTACTTATGTAAGTGTGCATCCTCTTCCAACGGAACTACAACACTAGCTCATCGAGGAGGTTGCTAGTCTTGTAGCGTGGGATGCCTTTGCGAAGAATATGGCGGCACGCAGGCTGGCTATCGCGATTGCGAGCACAGGTGCACGACGACACAAGGTGCAGGGACTTGAACTTAAGGTTGATAAAGGGAACCATTGGTGGCAAAGAATAACCATCATGAGGAGATGCACGGAAACAACTGTTGCAGCTATGGGCTCTAGCAGTGGTGGGATCTTCAAAGAGCAAAGCACCAATAATCTTCATGGTTATGCATCTCTCTTTGTCTCACACTCAAGAAAGAATTTTGCTCTACTATTATTTCTGATGTGTCTCATTCCCGTGTATTAGTGGGTGCATACGCTCCTGTGAGCCGTTTGATATTTCCGCTTCTCTCATCCTTCCCCAGTTTGATCATCTCATCACTACCTATCTTGTATAATACCCTAGTGCTATCAATATGTTGAAATTAATAGAATAAGAGCGGGTGAAGGTGTGTAGGTGTGCATATATATACAAGAAAACAGCATCCACATATGAGACAGTTGGTGAGCATTCAATTCCATAAGCTTTAAACTATAATTGATGGCTAGTAAATTTATTTTGAAGAGAAAAAAAAAATATGGATTCTAATCCGTGTCCTCAAAGAGTTCAGCTGAAATGACATGGCTATATATACCTCTATGCTCTCATCCAAGTGAGCTCTGCTTTATTTCTTAGATAGGTTAATAAAAAATATACACATGCTCCTAATTACAATCATCATATATAGTTTGAATAACATAATTAATAATCACATAAGTGGTGGTGGTGACGGTGGTGTGGGACACTTTGGTGGCGCCTATTTCCAATCTGATTGACTATTCTCAACATTTGTGGTGTCCTTCTACCGGATCTAGCCCATGATGCATGATATCTGGCCGCCGATGTTGTTCGTGGCTAGAGGATGGAGGTGGGTTAGGGAAACGAAAAAATCCAAGCACAAATGGTCCGATCACAACGGAAGTGATGTCTTTCGACGTCGTTACCTTCCAATTGGCGCCTTCAAGGTTGTCCATTTCCCCCTCCTTTCCCCTTCTCATATACCGGGTGAAAACCCAGACCATGTTTGGATTGGACGACAATGCCACTAGCATCATCGCCTTCCTAGGGGTTCCGTCTTTGGTGAGCTTGGGATGGATGTGTATCATTCTAGTTGTCTGATGCTTCGTGGTGGCATGGTCGGAGCTTGTCGGTTTGTGTGTCCATTTGACTAGGCTTTCATGTTCGCTCTTGTTTGCTTGCTTCATGGCCATTTCTGGATTGCGTTACCTCGGTGCTTATCTCTGTGGACTAGGTGTTGTCTTAGAGCTCCATCTTGGCGTTTTACTTTCATTGTTGCTTGGTCTTCAACTGCCTTGTCGTGTCATTGCTTCTACTCATGTGCAGGTTTTGAATAGTGTCAAAGCCTCCTTCAATGCACTTGGCGTGGTATGGTGTTGGTGATATATTTGGGCTTCAAGCGTGCAATGGCCACGATTCACTCCTTATCTCTTGGGAGAGCATCTCCTTTTTTAAGGATCAACGCCCTTGTGCTAGGGCGAGGGGCTAGGGTTCCCCTTTTGAAGATGGAGGAGGATGTCATTGTGTAAGCCAGAGCCCCTAGAGCAGACGAAACGATATGTATCTACTAATTGCTTCGCGACGATAAGGTCATGTTGATGCTTCTGTATGGAAAAAAGTCCATTTTAAACCTTGAACTTGTAGAGGTTCGACCAATCTTAATCCAACCTTAAAATCCATGTCATCCGCATCCTGACTTATGCAATTCGGGTCTAAATTGAACCCTGAACTTGTTTGACAAACAAACAAAAAGATCCCGATTGGGCTAGTTGGCTTGGGTCGGCCCACTAGCGTGCTCGCTCACCTGCACCCTGTTTGCTCTGTTTTTTCGATATTTCTTTTTTATTTCTATTTTTTTAACATTCATGAATATTTTTTTTAAATGTTTGCACTTCAAAACTTTATAAGTTTTAAAAAACGTGAACTCAATTTTTTTAACTTTAAGAAATGTTCGCTCTAATTGGACATTTTATTTTATTTTATGTTTTATTCTATTTTATTATATTAAAAAAATGTACGCACTCAAGAAATTTCACATTTTGTAAATCTTTGCATATTTTTAAAAATCACAATAGAGGTAAATTAAAATGCATTAATGCGTTTTTAAAATTGTTTGCACATAAAACTGTGGTAAGGTGTTCGTGAATGTTAGTGCAGTCGCTCACACACTCAATCTGCACTGATTATTTTCATAAATTTGAAACGTTTTTAGAAAGAAAAAAATCACGCATTACAAAAAATTGTTCACACTTGAAGTAATAAAAATAGAGGACCCAATAAGGCTGTCTAGCTTCGGCCGGCACTTGGGCTTGGAATTTTTATTTTCGATTTTGTATTTTTATTTTTCCATTTTTTAGCAATAAGTACACAAACATTAGCACTCAAACTTTTTAATTTTTTTAAATGTTCGCAGTTAAAATGTTCTCTTTGTTGGGAACATTTTTTTTATTTTTCTCTTTTATTTTTATTGCATTACATTTAAATACGTTCGCACTTAAGAAATGTCAACATTTTAAAATGTTCACGTATACAAAAAAAATCTGCACTTAAAAATGAGTTAAAATGCATTTAAAATTTATTTTCATAATTTTATTCATTTTTACAGTGCAAACTATTTAGTAATTATGTTAACAGAATTTAATACTTTTTAAAATTTAATAAAGAAAATGAAAAAGTAAAAAGCACAAAAAATAAAAAGGAAACAAAAAAAACAAAATACGAGCAACGATGCTAATGGGCTTGCCAAGTTTGCCAGCCAGCCATCCCGACCGGGATCTTTTGTTTCCCAGTCCGCCAAACAGATCCAAGGTTCAATTTAGATCGGGATTGCATAGGTCAAGGTGCGAACGACAGGGATTTAAAGGTTGGGGTTTGATTTGCCGAACCTCTATAAGTTCAAGGTTTAAAACATAATTTTTTTTTCTTCTATATGGTAGTCCATTCATGTTGGAGGGCTATTCGTTTACAAGTTGGCTAGTGCCTTGGTTTACATATCTTTGCTTGTTTTGTGTATGAATCATGTTAAATATTGGCACGCTCACTTTGTATCTTTCACGGTTTCTTTTTCGCATCTTTGTAAGGTGTCATTTGTATTATTCCGGTCTATTAATGGCTTTGTTAATTCAAAATCGCTCACAAAAAGTGTAGTAGCAATAAGGGATCGTTAAGTGTAATTCCAACTTGTTATGATTTTTTGGATATGTACAATATTATACAACACATTAGCTACCACATAATAAGATCTTGGAAATCATTCGGACGTGGGTTCTATCGGTAATGACATTGTACAAATTTTCTTTTCCCCTGTCCAAACATAAACCATGAATTAATATACAAGTGATAAGAGATGATATTGAAAGATACGCCAACTCATGACAATTCCCTCAATCATCTTTCACCACCCATTCACATAATTCATGGGGAATGCCGGAATGGGGTGGGACTGTGGGAGGGGGAGGGGGAGAGGTTATGAGTACATGATGTCAAGAACAGTTGCCAGAAGTACCAGACAAGAACCACCACCAAGAATAATCTTGTCTACATGAGACTTCCTTTTTGAGGCAAATACTGCACTGCCAAATCAATTCTGAAGAATTTTCCCGATCAAACAGAATTATCAGAATTTAACACTAATTGATCTTCGTGTTTGTATCATTTGCTCATGCCGAAAATAAATCTGTGGCTGCTCTCAGAGATTTGTCATTGTCAGATGACGAAGAGGTTGCCCCTAGCAGAGACAAGAGTGATGGACGCAGCAAAAGATACAAGAACAAGTGCAAGTGGTAGAACCCAAGAACCATTTTTCCTGCAAACGAAATGACAAATTAATGGGACATGTGTGGCGTGTGTATCTTATCTTTGCGTCAAGCAAGGTGTAAAGTTACTCTCCTTTCTTATTAAGGTCATAAGCATTGGTATTATGACTCTTACCATCATCTTGATGGCATATCATCGTTGACCCAAAGCGAGAAGGACGAGAGCAAAGTAAAATCAAGACATGTTGCATGGATATGATAGATGACATGAAACAACGAGAAATTAATTTGGCGTTACAACCTTTCAGCTTTTTAAAACAGATGATGGAAATTATCTCATCCCAACCAACAGAATATACATATACCATTTCAATATATGGTACTCTCTTCTATTTTGGAACGGAGAGAGTACCATATAAAATATGGTTATCACACCATCCAGCAAACAAGTCGTACAATGGTGAAAACCGAGCAAACTTTGTATTGGGACTAAAATATATTGAACACTTAGCTCACTAACAAGCTAGCCGGAAGCGGCACAATAATCATCCATAATAGCCTTTCGCATAAAAGAAAGAGATAAGAAGACATGGGGTCTCCTTGCCTTAATCCCCTAGTTGGTTTGAACGATAGTGTTTCATTTGGATTTAATCTCACCGAGTACTCCACAGAAGTTACATATGTCGTGACCAACGGAATCCACCTGCCACACTAAAACCAAGCTTACTCAAAAGCTTTTAGGAAAACCCACTCAGCTGAGTTATAGGGGTTTATGCATATCAAGTTTGACTGCGTATGTTCCATGCTTTCCTTTCTTCCTTTATTCATAGTATGAAAATATTTATATGCCTCAATGACATTATCAGTAATAATCCTTCCGGGCACAAACGCATTTGGGTTTCACTAGTAATATTTGGAAGTAATATATATCTCTTATAAAGAAAAATCCAAGCTATCCACATCACCTACTATTGTATCCAATCATTTGTTTATGTCATCCACTAAGAAAACTCAACTAACATACATTTGTGGTATCTATCTCAACATGAAAGCTATCCACATCACCCATTATTGTAGTCAATAAGTTATCCATGTCATCCACTTTCATTTAGATGCATCTTATACCCTTTCAATTTACATTGTAGAGTTCTTATAGAAATTTCCACTGCAACGCGTGGGGTATTCTTCTAGTAATTTCAATCTTGTTGCCAGCATTTTTTATATGACCTTGAAAACCACATTACATAGATTGATGGGTCTAAACTACATGATTTTCTTTGGGTTATCCACCTTTGGTATCAACACAATAGTAGTAGAGTTTCATCCATCAGGAATAATACAGATGTTCACTACCTGAAAGATGTCCTTCACCAATTCTTCTCCAATATCTGGCCAAATTTTATAAAAGATAGCATATAATCCGTTTGATCCTGGCACTTTAATGTCTCTTATGATGAAAATGGCCTTCTTGACCTCCTCCTCTGTATAAGGGGTAAGAAGAGAAGCATTCATATAATAAGAAACACGTCTATGAACTTTATTTTTTTGGAACAAATCTATGAACTTTATTTGAAACATGATCAACCGAGGCAAACCACCTTGACCTCAATCAGCTTACTAAAATATTCAAATATCATCCTCTACCCATTCACCACTATCCTCTTTTAGTTGTTGGATATAATTTCTTAGGGCCATCGCCAAGTTGTTGAAGAAATTTCAGTTTCTATCCTCGAATTTTAGCTAATTGGCTCCACTTCTCTGGACTACATAAATTTCTTCCTTCTCCAAGTTTTCTTCAATCTCGATGAGCACTTGTCATTGCTTGTCCGCCGACTCATGAGTGAGTAGCCCCGACTGCGGCGTTTCCAACTCCCCTTTAGTTCCTTTAGATGTCGTTGTGGCGCCTTCAGGATCACTCTATTCCACTCATGCATGGTCGCAAGCACCTAAGCAGTCCGGGCTGCCAACGTGGTTTCTAGATCAGTATTAAACCATCGTGCAGAATCAAGCTGAAAAACGTCTTGTTCATGTAGCCAACGGGCTTCAAACTGCTATTTTTCATGTTCCTGGCATCTCTCATTCCGGATATCATATGTTTGATTCTTCTACACCCCCCCCCCCCCCCACCACACCCTGTCGATCGACTTGATCATCTCAACACCCTAACTAATTTTATCGAGATCACTGATGTAGTATGATAGGATAATGGTACATGTTGAATTGAATAAAGCGACATCAGTTGAAGATCCATGTATGGTATATATACTAGGGAAAGCAATGTTTACGTGAGCGGCCATCCCTGAGGATCCAATTATAGCTTTGATAGAAGACACATGAGTCATGAGCATGCAATAAATAGAAGAAGTAGTAAATTTTAATCCCTTAGATGAGGAGCACTTATTATGAATCGGAGGGAGTAGTTGGAAGAATAGGGTATAGATATATATCCAGAATTGAAGAGCTCAACTTAGATGATAAGGTTTGCATCTCTACTCTCTCACCCAAGTGAGATAGTGTGCTCATTTTCTTAGATGGATTAATAATTAACAATCCCTTGACGCATATACACATATGCATAGAATTTGTTGTTCACAACTTATGTTGGGTGACAACATTGCAATAGCAATAGAAAACAATGCTTACACCGATGTTTCTATCTCCGAAATTAGCATATCTTTTCTTCCGTCTACAACCCAATTAAAGCGTCGTAATTTTCAAATCAGCGGACTATTTTACTGTTTAATAATCAACCTAATCTATACGGAGCGCGAACCGTCGGGCCACTAGCATCTCCCGTGACCCGGTTTTTAGAGCATCTTCAATAATTGTATGATACGTGTTGGTAAATTTGCCATCTAAGATATATGTAAATGATGTGACATGTAATAAATAAGGTGAAAGAGTAAAATTATACGTAGATTAACCAACACCTTTCACACAAGCTTCAAGATAGAATAGAGAGCAATCATATTTATTTATTTCTATTAAATGGATTATATACAACCTATTAAAATAGTTGTGTGATAGCTCGTTTATAGATAGCATGGACATTTTACCAACACAACTTACATGCTTGAAGATGCTTGAACCCTCTCTGTGGATCCCTCCTAGCCACCGCTTTCTTCCTCCCTTTTCTTTCTCGCCGTGTACTTGTTGAAGTAAATTGCCTAGTCCTTTCCATCAGTTCGGACTTTTGATTGAGTTGGCTAGTGCATGCAATTCAATATGGTATCAGCACAGGAGGTCGTAGGATCAAATCCTGGCCAATGCAAGAATTAAAAAGAAATATTGCGGCTTCCCAAAAATTGCCTCACAATAGGCCAAAGGGCAAAGACGTAGGGTAAATATTGAAGTAAATTTCTTAGTCTTTTTCATCAGTTCAGACTTTTGGTTGAATTGACTAGTGCATGCAATTCAATAGTACTAGTTAGGTAGAGCATGCGCGCGGTAGTCTGTTATGCAGCCAGCTCGCGGCTTTGGCGACCCGAGCACTTCTCAAGCAGCCACCTGTAGGCTTTCAGTTTCGTCAGGCTGTTGTCGTTCTATTTCTCCAGGTTCGATGTTCAGTTAACGGCCTAAGGATAGTTTTGTGCAGATGCCTCCATGGTTCTCTCTCGTTTGAGGTGGATGGAAATTCACCATCCGTATGTCCATGTTCCTCGGCAAGGAGCTGCAATGTTGTATGTTGTTTTTGGGATGGCAAAAAAAAAATTGCCATGGCAAATATTTTTTTTTTTGCCATGGCAACTACATACAAGGCTGCTAAATGAGGTTATGGTTTTTGCTAGCTAATTTCACTTGGCATAATGCACGTGGATGAGTTTGCCCACTCACTTTTGTCATGATATGGTATAGCATTTTGAGATTGCCATGTGAACATCATATATATCCTTGAAATTTGCATATCATGTTTTTTTAGATAGAAATGTTTTTAACTTCTTTATAGTGTGATAGATATGGTAATGGTTTTCTTGGAGTTTTACATGAATTTTTGTACTACCTTCAATCCAAAATAAGTGTCGCTCATCTAGTATAAAATTTATACTAGCTTAATACAAAATGAGCGACACTTATTATGAATCGTAGGGAGTACTATATATAAACCATGACATGCCAATCTATAATTTGTTTCACCATGGAAAAACTACCATTGTTTTTGCCATGGCAAATTTTGTATGGATGATGACAAAACTACCTTTTGGTTTTCCATGGCAAATTTAGTTTATGGACGATGGCAAAACTACTTTTCTGTTGTCATGGCAAAATAGAAATGTTGTTTTGCCATGGCCTTTTCTTCCTTTTTGTATCATGGAAAAAAATATGTCTAGCTAACTTCACACGGCAACCAACAATATCATAGAAGAACTCCAATACCAAGTCCCTCTTATCCTCGATGATCATATTTGGAAGAATAACACAATATGTCAGTATGTTTTTGACAGTTTTCTTGTTTCTCGAGCAAAATTGTTCGCACGAGCTCAATCCATCTAAAAAGTGAATGAAACCGCCATTAAGCAACAAATCGAGGATAACGAAGCTTTATTGGGTCGGCAAAGCACTCAACGTCGGATTTCGCCGGGGATGCGGACGGCAGCAGCGATTTGGCAGTCCTTAAATTTACGGGGCAAGGTCGTTTGCGTGTTCTGTTTGAACTATTTTTTTCCACCGCGGAAACTGTAGGCAGCGGTTATATTTTACAGTTTTTGTGAGTTTATGGATTCTGCTAGAGATGTGCTAACCATATACTCCTTGTAACCAGGCCAAATGAATGTCAATGACTAATTAGTGGGCACTCTTCCGCACGGCCCCGCATAGGTCATTTTTGGCGTGTTTTAAATCCGCCACGTATCGCGTTTTTATTGTGTCCCGTGCGAAACGACTGTGGCTGCGCACGGACCTGTGGCTTGTATTTTGGCAGGGCTGTGGCTAAATTTTTTTATGGTTGTGGCTGAAAAAACTGTCGTTGCGCCTGGAAAACTGGGTTGTGGCAGGAGCTGTGGCTGAAAAACTGGGTTGTGGCGAAAGCTGTGGCTGAAAAAACTGTGGATGTGGCTGAAAAAACTGTGGTTGTGGCTGAAAAACTGGGTTGTGGCAGGGGCTGTGGCTAAATAATTAGGTTGTGACAAGACTGTGACTGAAAAAACTTTGGTTGTGACTCAGATTATGGCTGAAAAAACTGTGGTTGTAGCTCGGACTGTGCTTGCGCATGTGACTGCGACTGTGTGTCCAAAAGACGTCACATGTCAAAAGCAAAAGGACTCAAAGAGAATGTGACACTTGGCGCGTTCAAAGCGCACACAAATGACTTCTGCAACAGATACCCTCTAATTAATTGCTCTCCAAATGAATCAACAGAATTTCAACACGGTCGACACGGCCCTTTATGTAGCCATAACCTCTGGTACTAGCCCAGCAAAATCGATCCACCTCTCACTAGTAGAGAAACCCCCCTTTAGTACCGGTTCCAAAGGGCCTTTAGTACCGATTTTGGAACCGGTACTAAAGATCCGGTACTAAAACCGTCCCCCCTTTCGTACCGGTTCCTTACGAACCGGTACTAAAGGTGCCTCCACGTGGTCACGGAGGAGCCCGCGGGGCTGGAGACCTTTGGTACCGGTTCGTAACACGAACCGGTACTAAAGGCTATTTCGTTAAAAAAATTCATTTTTTTTCTAATTATTTTTCACTCCCTTTTTTTTTAATATCTAGTATTTTCATTAGTGTCTAACTACACTTAATCTCTAGTCAAATTACTTACCTGTGGTCAAACTTCCCAGTCGGTCACCCATCCTTACACTACTCCAACACTAGCACGCTTAACTTCCGAGTTCCTTTCCCTCCCACTTCCAAGTGCTTCGCACGCATGTTGTTGATACTAGTATCATATCAATCCTATTAACATGTTGGTCGATGTCACATTTCTTTATTGTTTAAATTCCAGATAAGTCTTTTAATAAAAAAATTAATGATGTAATAATAATGTTGAATAAATAGATAAAATTAACTTTTTAAATTTGTATTATTTTTAATTATTTTTTAATATTTTTTTGCCAAACCTAAAACCTGAAAAATTGAAAATCTTATAATTTGCTAAAGGTAATAGTAATCTTTATGCAGATGCAATTATTAATTTTAATTTTGAAAAAAATAAAAATATATAAAATTCTAAATTTCCTAAATATATAAGGTTTTCTGGTTGATCGCCCGGGACTAAAGGTCCTTTTAGCTCAAAATAAATCATTAAATGCATGAAAAATATCAAATGAAGTGAGAAAGGGTTGAAATTTTAGTATGTGGATTTGAATGCTGCATGTTGGATGCAAAAAAAGTCTTGAGTTTAAATAAGTTTGGAAAAATGAAATGCTTTTGAAACACATGTGTTTTCGTTTGAAACCCTCGTACTTTGAAAGAGATGGTCCAGTTTGTACACGAAGTGCATCCAGTTTTTTCCGTAATCCTCTCAACTTTTGCACACATGCTATGTGGGTCAAATGATGATACCATGCCAAGTTTCAACCGTTTCTGAGTTCAGTTGTAGTGCTTTCCAATTACAGGGTCATTTAGCTCAAAATAAATCATTAAATGCATAACAAATAGCAAATGAAGTCAGAAAGGGTTAAAAATTTAGTATGTGGCTTTGAATGCTGCATGTTGTATGCAAAAAAATTCTTGAGTTGAAATAAGTTTAGAATAATGAAATTCCTTTGAAACACATGTGTTTTCGTCTGAAACCCTCGTACTTTGAAAGAGATGGTCAAGTTTGTACACGAAGTGCATCCAGTTTTTCCCGTAATCCTCTCAACTTTTGCACACATGCTATGTGGGTCAAATGATGATACCATGCCAAGTTTCAACCTTTTCTGAGTTCATTTGTAGTGCTTTCCAATTACAGGGTCATTTAGCTCAAAATAAATCATTAAATGCATGAAAAATATCAAATGAAGTGAGAAAGGGTTGAAATTTTAGTATGTGGATTTGAATGTTGCATGTTGGATGCAAAAAAAGTCTTGAGTTGAAATAAGTTTGGAAAAATGAAATGCTTTTGAAACACATGTGTTTTCGTCTGAAACCCTCGTACTTTGAAAGAGATGGTCCAGTTTGTACACGAAGTGCATCCAGTTTTTGCCGTAATCCTCTCAACTTTTGCACACATGCTATGTGGGTCAAATGATGATACCATGCCAAGTTTCAACTGTTTCTGAGTTCAGTTGTAGTGCTTTCCAATACAGGGTCATTTAGCTCAAAATAAATCATTAAATGCATGAAAAATAGCAAATGAAGTCAGAAAGGGTTGAAATTTTAGTATGTGGCTTTGAATGCTGCATGTTGGATGCAAAAAAAGTCTTGAGTTAAAATAAGTTTAGAAAAATGAAATGTATTTGAAACACATGTGTTTTCGTTTGAAACCCTCGTACTTTGAAAGAGATGGTCCAGCTGACAAAAGGAGATCAGTAAAAAAAGTGAAAAACGTTCCCCGGCTCGGCGAATAGGCGAAACAATCGTTAGCCCCGTTGAAGTTGTTTAGCGACGATATCGTCCACGTCAAGGGGATGGCGCCCGGTACTAAAATTTGTGATTACCTGCCCGCTGATCACACACGTACAGTGACTTAATTAAACTGCTAGCACCTGCAACAGCCGACACAACCCTTTAGTACACGAACCGGTACGAAAGGAAAACCTTTAGTACCGGTTCGTGTAGAAAACCTTTAGTACCGGTTCGTAACACGAACTGGTACGAAAGCCCCTCACGAGCCGGTACGAAAGCTCTTCGCCCGCCTGGACACCCAAACCGGTACGAAAGACCCCTTTAGTACCGGTTCGTAAGAGAACCGGTACTAAAGGTTTAGACGGTTGCCCCATTTTCTACTAGTGTCTGGTTAGCACTACTTTGTACAGGTGCGTGCATATGCATTCTCTTTCGACGGGAACTATACAACACCTCATCCTCATGCTCATCGGGCTGTAAAGTAAAGAGCAGCTGCTACTCTTGTATGCGTGTACTGTTAGAAAGTACTGTACACTCGGCTACAACATCGTTAAGGTCGAGACCTACACCACCTGAATACGGAGGAGGATCTCCTAACTTTTTTTTTTGAAAGAAGGAGAGCCTCCGGCCTGGAGGATCCTCTAACTTTATAGAGGAAAGTCACGGTGCTATAGTGTATAAATTGAAGAAGAAAAGTTAGGAACTATTAACAGACTATTTACGATATTTATTGTAGATATAAATAATTTAAAATTAATTTTATTTTATCATAAATATACACAATAGATATTTAATTTAGAAATTATTTTATATCATTTTAGCATTAACAATATGAATTGAAAGAAGAAAAATTAGGCTACTGTAGCTTGTCTAACTTTCCTTCTAAAGTTGAGGATCCGACTCCCCAGAATACATAGTAGAGTGGGATGCCTTTGCGGATACATAGTAGACCGGCTGTCGCGATTGCGAGGACACGTGCATGACGACCAGAGGCGCAAGGACTTGAAGATCATGTTGGTAAACAGGACCGTTCGTGGCAAAGAGTAGCCATCAAAGGGAGTTGCACGGTGACAACAGCTGAAACTATGGGCTCTAGCAGTGGTGGGATGTTCAAAGGGAAAAGCACCAATGATCTTCATGGTTAAGCATCTCATTTTATCTCTCAACCAACGAAGTATGTTGCTCTTCTATTATTTCTGATGTCTCTCATTCCCGCGTATATGTTGTAACATCTGTCTAACTCTCTTCTCTCATCCTTCTCCCAATTTGATCATCTCATCAATACCAATCTTGTACAGTAGCCTAGTGCTATTAATATATTGAAATGAATAGAATGAAAGCGCTTCAAGGTGTGTGTGTGTATATATATACAAGGGAAAACATCATCCATATAAGACACGGTTGGTGAGCATTCAATTCACAAACTCTAGCAGAGCCGGTATTTTTTCAACCCGCAAAAACCAATATGTGGATTACCGTAACCCATAAATGCAATACGAACACATACATAGCATAATAGATCTAGCAGTCGGAATGAAAAATGCACAAAATTAAACATACTAGTATTTCCTGCTACATAGTTAGCCGAAACATCACTGAAGACCATACAACACAGGAAAAAAAAACTTAATATTTGGCCGGAACTCATTAAAGCACGCCGCTCAAGGCTTTACGTGGAGATAGTACTCATGCGGGGAGTACATCGTGATCTCCGCGAGTTGGTGCTTATCCTTGGCGGCCTCGAGGCGCCCAACAATGCCTTCTTCACTAGCTGCCACCGCAACCCGGGTGGCAATGATCTCGTGCTCCCCCACACGGACGTGTAGCGTGGAGTGCTGAAGCAAGTTCCCCAGCTCGAAGAAGTGGCTCTATGCGCTCCGGCCGCCGCTGCAGGACAGCGCGCTGCGATTGTGCCCTTATACCGAGCGCCACGCTCGACCAGGCCCGTGGGACGGCGGGGGCTGCTTGCAAACATTCATATGTCACAATGACATTATTTGTAATAATCTTTCGGGGCAGAAACACACTTTGGGTTTCACTAATAATATCTGGGAGCAATACATTCAATCTTGCCACCAACATTTTTGATATGATCTTGTAAACCACATTACATAGATTGATGGATCTAAACCGCATGATTTTCTCTGGGTTATCCACCTTTGGTATCAACACAATAGTAGTAGAGTTCCATCCATCAGGAATAATACCGTTGTTCACTGCGTGCAAGACCTCCTTCACAAATTCCTCTCCAATAATTGGCCAATTTTTAATACAAAATATAGCATGTAATTCGTCTGGTCCTAGTGCTTTAAGATCTCCTATGCTAAAAAGGGCCTTCTTGACCTCCTCCTATGTATAAGGGGCACACAGAGAAGCATTATCATCTTTTAGTTGCAGGACACAATTTATTTTCCTTAGGGTCGTCGCGAAGTTCTTAATGAAATTGTGTTTCTATCCTTGAATTTAGCTAATTGGTTGTACTTCTTCGGACCCAATAAATATCTTCCTTCTCCAAGTTTTCTTCAATCTCGATGAGCGCTTGTCGATGCCTGTCCACCAACTCATCAGTGAGTAGCCCTAAGCGCAGCGTTTCCAACTCCTTCTTCAATTCCTTTAGACGTCATTGGGGCGCCTTCAAGATCAATCTACCAGTCATTCATGGTCTCATGCACCTGAGCAATCCGGGCTACCAGCGTGGCTTCTGGATCAGTACTATTTCAAGCCGCATAAACAACCCGAAACACATCATGTTTCTGTAGCCAACGGGTTTCCAACTGATATTGTCCATGTTCCTAACGTTTCACATTCCGCTTATCATGTGTTTGATTCTTCTACCACCCCCCCTCCCCTCCCCGCGCGGGCCGGGGGGGTTGACTTGATCATCTCAATACCTTGAATATTTTGTTGAGGTCACTAGTGAAGCTAGTGAAGTATAATGCTACCAATATGCTAAAATGAATAGATCGACATCGGTTGAAATCCATGTAAGGTATATATACAAGGGAAAGCAATGTTCACACAAGCAGACACCCGTAAGCATTTAATTTTAGTTTTGATAGAAGGCACATGAGTCGTGAAAATGTAATAAATAGATGAACCA
This sequence comes from Bromus sterilis, assembly GCA_950022295.1. Taxonomy (NCBI): domain Eukaryota; kingdom Viridiplantae; phylum Streptophyta; class Magnoliopsida; order Poales; family Poaceae; genus Bromus; species Bromus sterilis. The sequence continues at coordinate 443,484,716 of OX465595.1, read as the reverse complement.
GTAAATTTTGTTGTAAAGAAGAGGATATAAATATATATCCTAACTTAGATGATAAGGTTTGCACCTTTGGATGAGATAGTATGCTCATTTGCTTAGATGTGTTAACAATTAACAATTCTTGAACGCGTGTACACATACTAGACAGAAAGGCACGCTCCGCCGCGCTAGTTGTAGCCATGATTTTCGTGCCATTCGGAGTATGATTTTAAGTACGCTTGGGTTATGCAATATTGATAACGACAGTTTCCTATGCAAATTCTATAATCTATCTAAGAATTCATGCACCTGCATGTACATTCCGGTGATTTTTCACGAATCACATACGTGTGGTTTTCTTTTGAGTTTCTACTATGCAAAAAATCGGCTTTATCTTTCTTTTTTAATATTGGTTTTATGTGTCCCCCTTTACTAAACACGTAAATATTTTTAATGCGTGGACATTTTCTATCATATAACAAATATAAAAATATGAATATTTTTCAAATGCATGCTCATCTTTTGAACACATCATTTTTTTCAATCGCCTGAATATTTTTGAACTAACGATTTTTTTTACCACATTGACATTTTTGTAATACATGAACATTTGTTAAATAAGCAAACATTTTCTCCAAACTACGCGACCATGTCTTTGGAAACGCATGGGTATATTTTTTGTAACTTGCCCAATTTTTAAATTAAGAAAATATTTTGAGGTATATACTTTACTTTTTTTTTCAATGGTTCACACTAGAAAAAATAGAATGTATATACGTTTTTAGCAATTTGAATAAACAAAAAAAAGAGAAGCAACCATGCGCACATGTCGCCACGTGTTGATTGATTGCAGAAAACATGTTCCAGGATTCAAAAAGGTTGGTTGACAAAATTGTGTGCGTGACTACAAAAAGACGACATAAAATAGAATGTCATCTTTTTGTATTACAAAAAATGATCTAATGACCAGTTAAAACATTGACATTCTTAGCTCGTGTTTAAATTTTTAAATGCTCTTAGATTTTAAAAAATATGCGTATATTTCTACAAATATTCATTAATTCAAAAGTTCACAAATTTAAAAAATGTATAGTTATTATTCATTCATGATTTTTTATAATCCTGAATGCCGAGCAATATCCGTAATTTGAAATTTTCGAATGAATATTAAAAAAAATCAAGGACATGAGTAAGAGGAAAACCAAATAGAAAAGAGAAAACAAGCAGAACCAAGAACACACAAAAAAGTGATGCGGAAAAAACGGTGGAAATAGTACACCACCTATGTGGTTCATCCTATCCCGTCCCAACGGCGTAGCTAGGCCCCAGGCTACCTGCAGAAAACATGTTCCAGGATTCAAAAAGGTCTTTGGAAACTCATGTCTAAAGCTTGCCCCAGATTCATAGTGCCATCTAGGACCACCATGTATAGATATATCATTGCTCTTTATGAAGATGAGAAAGTTAAGCTTAGAAAATATTTCATTAATTCACGTCAAACTGTTTGCCTCACCACTGACACATGGACATCAAAAAGACAACAAAGCTACATGGTTCTTACTGCACATTACATCGATTCTGAGTGGAGGCTTAGAAAAAAGATTATTAGCTTTGTCTTGGTAGATGGACACAAAGGGGATCAAATTGGGAAATCGTTGGATAAATTACTAATTGAGTGGGGCATTGAGCGAGTGTGCACTATTACCGTAGATAACGCAAGTTCGAATGACACTTGCTTAGCCTACATGAAGAAATCTTTGACTAATAGGGGCTGCACTCATGCAAAAAGTGAACATCTTCACATGCGTTGTGTGGCTCATATTGTTAATCTTGTGGTCCAAGATGGGCTGAAAATAATGTGCCATCCTGTAAACAGAATTCGAAATGCTATCAAGTTTTTGAGAGCCTCCCCAAGTAGATTGGATGTATTTAAAAAGTGTGTGAAGCTGAGCAAGGTAGAGAGTAAAGGTTTGATTAATATTGATGTGGTTACTAGATGGAACTCTACATATGTAATGCTAAACACTGCTGAGAAATTTGAGAGGGCATTTGAACAATATCAACTTCATGATCCCAACTACAAGACCGAGTTAGAAAGATCTGGTCCAGACCCGAAGCCGGGTACTGCCGATCAGCGGGGTCCTCCAACTCAAAGTGATTGGGTGTCTGTTCGCGAGTTCAAAGAGTTTCTCAAACACTTCTATGAGCTAACTAATAAGGTTTCAGGCACTAAGTATATTACAGCCAACACCTTCTTGGAAGAGATTGCCGCTGTCCAATTTTTGTTGGGTGAATGGAGTGATCATGTGATTTGTGGTGATGATGAAATATTGAAATTCATGGCTACCAAGATGAAAGCTAAGTATGAGAAGTATTGGGGTGATCCTGAAAAGATGAACAAGTACATATTCATTGCTGCCATACTTGATCCTAGGTATATCAGTATATGGTTGATTGCTTGTCAAATATATGTTTATTGTGTTTAATGCGGTTCTAACTTATTTTATCTTGTCTTATTTCTTTATGCAAGGATCAAGCAATCTCACTTTTTTAAGGACATGATTCAAGACACCTATGGCGGTATAATAGGTAATCGAATCTTGACTTCTTCATACAATGAATTTGTGTCTCTGTTTGGAGAATACAGAATATTGTATGGGTCTGCTACTGTTAGTGAGTTAGCATTACAATCTTGTGCTAGTGACAATGCTTCCGAAAATTCTGTTATGAGGTCACGATATAACAAGAGAATGAGAGTTGGTGGACAGGGTAGCACTAGCACAAATAGTAGAACTGAATTAGACAAGTACCTAGCCGAGGATACCGAAGAGTTATCTCCTGATTTTGACCTTCTTACTTGGTGGAAGTGCAATGCAGCTCGCTTTCCTATACTTTCAAAAATGGCCCGTGATATACTAGCAATCCCAATCTCAACAGTTGCTTCCGAGTCAGATTTTAGCACTAGTGGTCGTATTCTAGACGACTTTAGAAGCTCTTTGACACCAGCGACACTTCAAGCATTGATATGCACACAAGACTGGTTGAGTCGTAAGAGTATCAATGTTGAAGCTGATCTTGCCGAGATAACCAAATTGGAGGAAGGTACTTAAATTGATGTGCAATTCAGCTATTTTAATGACCATGGAACATTTATTTTATTTACTTGATCATGCATTCTTTTTGTTAATTTTGTAGAAGTGGGGGGTCTTAAATTGGATGATGATGATGAAATAATTTCGATCGATTGATCTTCATGCGTGGAGCTGGATGGGACAGTTGTTGCCTATTTTGGAAGTTTACCTTGTTGCTCATGAACTGTTGGGTTTAGTTAAAGTACTATTGGCTTTTGCTCACGTAATATTGTGCTCCAGAAGTGGGAGGCCTTAAGTGTTGGACTGTTGGTGTTCCCGTGTTCGGCTGTTGCTTGATGTATTGTCTATTGTGCTCCAGAATTGATGTACTGAGTTGTTGGGCTGTTGCCTGTTGGGTGTTCCCGTGTTGGCTATTGCTTCCTTGTGCTCCAGAATTATATCTTATTGTTGTTCCTGTCAATGTGTGCTTCAGAATTCTATCATGTGTCATAAAACTTGTGTGATATGTGAAGCCAATAGTTTCAATACTATCTTATTGTTGTTCCTGTCAATATGTCATATGAGTTGTGTTTCCTACAGACTTGGTGCTCCTGATGGCTGTCATTTTTATTCTCCTGTGTGCTAGTGTGGGGCTATTTTGAAACTTATGTGTCAAGAAAATTCTATGTGATGTGTCATGTTTGCTTGTGTATGTCATACACTCATACTATCTATCATGTATCATGTAATAAATTTTATTTGTGTCAAATAAATTCGCGTCAACTTTGGTTTTTTCAGTTATTACCGAACCGAACCGATAATAAATGGTTATTACCGAAACCGAACCGTATCTATGTATAAAACCGTATAAACCGAAGTATAAAAACCGTATAAACTGAAAACCGTATAAATCGAACCGAATCAAACCGAAAAACCCGAACGCACAGGCTGAGGCCTAGGGCGTAGCATCTTGCTGCTTCGTTTCCTGTAGCAACAGGAGCACTGTTTGCCATTGTAGCAACGATCTTGGCCTGGGGCGTGTCTTTGATGTGGCTACGCCACTGTCCCGTCCCCTAGTCATTTCTTTTTTCGCTGGAGACGTTCAATATGGATGGTGAGCTACCCCGTAAGAAAACAAATATGAATTGTGAGCTTATTTTTTCAGGACGGGATGGTGAGCTAGTCTTGTGATGAATTGAGGGAGGCACAAGATTTTTTTAAAGGTTGACCGAGGTACAACAGGGTCAGAACGCAGTGCAATCGGCTAGACAAAGGGCAAAGGCAGCCAACCAGACAACGAAAGCCACATGCGCCCGCAACTCCTCAAGCCAACCATGCTATGATTGTCCACTTCTCAGTCACAGAATTTGCAAGGGCGCGTTTTGTTGAGAGGACAAAAACGAGCTAAGATGAATAGAGCCTGGTCGAAGAAAAACATTGTAAAAAGCGGTGTTCTTAAGTTGTTTGGTTTCATGTATGGTGATTGGCGGGTTTGTGGGTTGCATTCACATGTTGTTTGGTGGCGCCAATTTCTCGCGTGTGGTGTGAGTAGGCATGCAGCTTTGCATTAAAATTGAGGGAATCCTTTTCATCTCGTGTTGTGTTGGGATCTCGCTCACTGAAGAAGCTCAAATCGTCCGTTAAACGCTGGAGTCTGGCCCGAAGATGATTTAAACATCATACCATACAGGTAAAAGGTATTCCCGTTGTTTGGTTGCTCGTATTGCATGAAAAGATTCCCTAACACGTGCATTCTATCAACCATCATGCAAACAACCAAACACGGCCCAAATGGCTTCAAGATTGGCTTGGGCAGCCGCAGTTAAGCTTGTACAAGATGCATAGAATTTGATGTTCACAAATGATAAGTTGCTTGCACACCTATAAAACTCAATAACAAGTGTTCCGCCACAGCACGCCCCAGAAAAGGTGTTCCCACGTGACAACATTGCAATAGCATACAATGCCTAGAGCAAGTACAATAAAACGAGTGCATCCCTTCACGTCTTCACTTCGACTCTTTCTCTTCCCCACCGTCAGCTCTCTTCCTCCCCACCTCTAGTTTGCGCGTGCGCGTCTCCAGCCCGGCTCCTCTCTCCTTCCTCTGCGGCGGCTCTGCCGCTGGGAGAGGGAGTGGGAGGGGAGGCCGCGGCCTAGTTCGGTTTTGGTTTGGTCTTGTACCGGTAGTAGTGAGCGGCGGGCGAGATCCACGCAGCCGGATCTGACTCGGCTGGGTTTTTTTCTTCCTTTTTCTGCTCCAATGGATGGAGATGGGAGGAAGAGGAAGATCCACCGTCTCCTTCAATAAGGTTTGCTCCTTACTTTCCAATAAGCTCTGCTGCTAGATGCATCGATTTCGAGCTGTTCCTCTTGAGATTTTTGGCCGCCATGGTGGTGGACGAGATGCTCCTAAGTGTGCAGATCGAAGCCGGTGTGCTTGGTGGAGAAGTGCTCCTGCTGCTATTTGTGGGAATCCATCCTTGATGGCAACTCAACGACGGCTTTGGGCTGCCATGCCGTTGACCTCTCTGGCCGAAAGGCGGCCTCCCAGTGTGCTCATACTCGTGGCTGTTTGTCCGTGTCTGTGCGATTTCAACCTCCCGGCTGCTGTTCCAAAGGGGAGGCTTTCTTGTTCCAGAAGCGAGGCGTTCTTCGGTACCGCCATCCCAAGTGGTTTCGTCCCCGGTGATGTCGGCGCTAGCCTCGACTGGAAGCAGCGACGCAAGTTCGGTGGTCAAGGACCCGATCGCTTTTTACCATTTCTTTTTAGGGTCCTGGATGTAATCTTTAAGCCCATTGTTGTATTTTCTCTTTTTCTTAGGGGCTTCTTTCTAAGTTGTACTACAACTGTAACACCACCATGGAATTAATGCAGTTTGGAGGCTTCGAGCCTCTTCTTTGTTCAAAAAAAGTACAATAAAACGAAATCAACAGTTTATGAGAGATAAATAATATATTTTTACTTAATTGAATAAATAGAAGATGAAAAATATTAAGCGGACTACCAGTTTTTTTTTTTGAAAGTGCGGACTACCAGTTCTAGCACTTACTTCTATGCACTTTGGTAAAGATGAAAGTTGGTTCGTATATTATAAAAATAATATACGAACTGTATTCAAGATAACTATTGGACTAGTTGTTAAGTATAAAATAAACTGTAAATAATATGACAATGACTTGCTGTTACATAGATGTCTCTATCTCCAAAATTAGCATATCTTTTTTCTCGGTCCACAACCCAATTAAGTCGTTGTTTTCAAATCGGCTGACCGTTTCACTGTTTAATCAACAATTCAGCAGAGAATCAATGCTGACCAACTGTCGAGTACAAAATCAAACCAATTTTTTTTTTGAAGGAAACAATCAAGCTGGTCTGCTCAGCATCAAAGCCAATCAAAGAAGAAGAAAAAAAGAAAATATCTCGCGCGTCCCCACGTTTCCTCCTCGTGCTCCACACCTGCACTTGTTCTACCCCGCCCAACGACGGCGACATCCCCCCACTGACCAGCGGGCCCCACCAGCAGGCCGGCCCCACGCGCACACAAACCCGTGCACGCTGCAGTGGGACCCGCCAGTCAGCCGGAGACTGCTCGCTCGCTGCTGCGGTTTTGGACTTGGACCCCACCCACCACAGTCCTCTCCGTCCGTCTCCCCCTAAAATAATTCCTCTGCGGCGACTGCGATTCTCCTCCCCCACAAACTCCCCTCGCTCCCTCGCTCTCGCCGCCGCCGCCGCCGCCGCCACCGACTCCGGCTGGGGAGCGGAAGCCTCCTCCCCCGCCTGATAGCCGGCGCCCCCCTCCTCGGTACGATCTCTCTCCGGCGGCTTGGGTTCGTTCTCTGTGCGGCGGCGGCGATGTGGAATCTGAAGCGCGCCTTTTCCTGTCTACTTATTTGTTGTTGTTTTTCTTTTCTTGAAAGCGATAGAGTGGCTTTGCTCAACGGAAAAAGGCAGGCGGATTTGTTCTTTAGGATAAGCAACTTTCTAGCCGCTCTGATTATCTTGGGTACTGTAGTTACTTCTTTCTCTTCCTTTCTACAAGACGGTTCTGAATACGCTTCTCTTGCGAGTGAGATGAGATGGATGGTCGTCTCTGCTGCCGATTGTGCGCCCTCGTTTGCTCCGCCGATCCGGCAAGAAGTCCATCGACTCCTCTTTGGTGGATGTTTGGTCGATGAAGTACCGGTTTAGATTCGCTTCAAGGAGGCGGTTTTGGTGGTGTTTGCACTGTCTGATTTTGGCGGTACAGTACATAACTGAATGCCGTTTTTTGTTCTTGCTTACTACCATGATTTTTAAAATATTGTACTGTATATTTGGACAATACTTGCTCACAAAATGCATGTCAAGTCGTATTTTGTGTACTACTACCAGATTGTTCATTTATGAAGGTTAGTCAGACATGAGGAAATAGTGGTCCATAAAATGGCTGTTAATTGTTACGGTTTTTTGGACTCAACTTTTCAACTTGAGTGTCCTAGCCAACAGTAATGACATAAGCATGTACACGCTTTAGGCCGAAATGTTGAATTTGTATATGAATTTCCAGTAAAGTTTGTCAAAGCAAAGCAGTTGGCCAACTTCTGACCAGACTAAAATATTCGGTCATGTTTGGCTGGCCTGCTTCCTTATATATGCTCTTGTCAACTTGGTCTGTCTTCTACATACTCCCTCCGATCCATATTAATGTACTTAAGTTTGTCTAGATACACATGCATCTAGTCTAAATACTTAACTAGATACATACGAATCTAGACAAAGTTGAGTACATTAATATGGGTCGGAGGTAGTACATGTTTATGGTATCAATGGATCATATTATTTGACATGCCATCCTATTCCACAGCGAGCTCCAAATACATGAAGATGTCGGAACATCCTGAGAGCGCGGCTGAAAAGCTCATGGGCAACTTCATGGACACCTTTGCTGACAAGCTCCCTAAGCAGAAGTCTGATAATATCATGAGCAACATCATGGATAGCATTGCTGACAAGCTACCTAGGCAGAAGTCTGGCCATTTTGATTCAGGTTCAGTCTCTGATATGAAGAACAAGCTGTTTGGTCGTCAGAGGTCCCTCCATGGAGTTTTGGGTGGTGGAAAGTGTACGTTATTGCTCATGTGCTTACTTACGTTCTAATCTTGTGGGCATTTGTGATGCATTTCTTTTGTCATTGCAGCTGCTGATGTGTTGTTATGGAGGAACAAGAAGATATCATCCAGTGTCTTGGGTCTCGCAACAGCTATCTGGGTTTTCTTTGAGTGGCTTGATTACCACTTCTTGACAATCATTTCATTTGCCCTTGTTCTTGGAATGGTTGTTCAATTCGTTTGGTCCAACTTCTCAAGCAGGCTAGGCGGGTATGGTATTTATAAAGCATACGAACAATGTGTGTTTTATCTACCAGTATATGATAGTAATAGAAAATGTCTTGTCTATGTAGGTCTTCTAAAGTGCCCCGAGTTGAATTGCCGGATGAACTGTTTGTGAACATTGCTGTTGCCATTGGTTGCCAAGTTAACAAGTTCATGGGTTACCTTCAAGATGTGTCTTGTGAAGGAAACTTGAAGCATTTCGTACTGGTATGTAGAGCTTTACTTGGTTCTTTTTGTATTCCATCATTGTGATCATTACAAATAGGAAAATATAAAGAAAATCAATCCTGTTATGGAAATATTGTGTTTGTGGACTGTTGTGAACAAATCAGTAGATGTTTCAACATCACTCTATATTTCATTTCAGGCAATTGTCAGTTTGTGGGCTGCTGCCGTAGCTGGGAGCTGGTTCAACTTCCTAACTGTCATTTACATTGGTAAGAAGCTGTAACATCTTATTTCTCTCTCATCTTATTTTGAGAATGCATGCTTTAAGCTGTACGCATTAATCAAAACAAAATTTGATAACTTGGAACAGGATTCGTCTGCGCTCACACGCTCCCAGTGCTCTATGAGAAGTACGAGGACCAGGTCGACGACTTCCTCTACAGCATCCTCGGTCTGCTCCGAGACCAGTACAAGAAGCTCGACAGCGGCGTCCTGAGCAGGATGCCGAAGGGGAAGAAGAGCGAGTAGATTAGATGGGCAACCATGGTCCCTGCTATCATTCTGCTTGGTTGTGTGCTGCAGACCTGTAGTGTGTGTCGACTGTCATTTGATGGCGCGCGTGTGCTTGCTTAAGTGCCTCCTGAACAGAACGCTGGTACAAATTCAACCGTGATGAATGCGTTTGTTCTCCCATTTATTAGTAGTGGGATGCTGCTCATGAGACCATACTTTGTTGTATGCATATATTGGAAGTTGAGCTGAAATTCCTTGTGCTTTGTCCCAAACAGAAGGTTCAGATGAACGTTGAAAGTTACAGGTACTACAAACTATGTTTCCATAGCAATCCCCATCTTGTCACATGGCTAAGACAGTATAGTTCAAATTAGTGTGCTTTGTTACATGGCTAAGACAGTATAGTACTTCGCAGGAATTGCCCGCTGCCATGTACTACAAATTTGTGATTGAGATGGTGTCATTTTATTTTCCGCGATTTTACAGCCCACATTCATGCCCAAATTTCTCACGTTCTGCCCAAAATCTGGTCAAAGGGTGCAGATGAAGAAGTAGAGGATTTGGGAGACAGAAGGTTGACCAAAGTTGTTAGTTTTCAGGTGGTACTTCAGTTGCACGCCTCCGACATGGACCATGAGAGATGACTGAGAAATCGTAGTGCAGAAAGCTCACCATGATCCAACCAAACTCCATTCCAAGTTACCACCACTCACCGCGCTATAAAACCTGCATTGCCCAGCCGTCTCCTCCACACCACCTCGTCTGCAACAACAGCTGAGAAGCCATGGAGCAGAGCAAGCCGTTCATGTTCCTCAGCATCCTCCTACTCCTGGCCTGCTCCACCAGGTCGGCCCATGGCATGCGCCTCCTCCACGACGTCGACGCCGAGGAGTTCACCTTCGGCTCCATGGCGGCCGCGGAGACCGAGACGGCGCCACGGGACGCCTACTTGGACGACTACGAGGACGAGATCAGCAGCGTGGAGTTTGAGCCGGAGCGCGGCACGTCCTACGCCGCAATGGTCGGGGCAGCTGCCGGTCCGGCCCCGGGCCCGGCGACGGCGGGAAGCGACGCCACCGGCACCGGCAGCATGAAGTGGTGGCTGCCGCCGTCGACGATGCCGTCGTTCCCGATGTTCCCAAACCCCGGCGGCATGCCTGGGATGCCAATTCCCGCCTTGCCCGTGCCTTTGCCTGCCCTCCCCGGGATGCCCGCCATGCCTATGGCGGGAGGCTTGCCAGGCGGCGGCATGCCTATGCCTATGCCTATGCCGGGCGGCATCCCTGCCGGCGGCCTGCCGATGCCTATGCCGGGAGGCATGCCACTGCCAGGCATGCCGATGCAGTTCAAGCCCAACGGATGGGGCGCCGGCGCGGCACCATCGCCGCCCAGCCAGGCGCAGCCGACGACGCCTCCGGCCAGTGCCAGCGAAGGCGCCAACGACGACACCAAAGACAACCCGATCCCGAACGAGATCATCCACTGAGAAGCATGGAAGGAGGGCGAAATAGTGGCAGATGCTCGCATCAGTCACCTGGGAGTCTTGGCCCAGAATCTTAGTTACTAGCACGCACCACCATTGCTACATGCCAGCCATTACACTGAAAAAAAAAGTCCAAACAGATGCAGCAAATTTCAGAATGATCAACATTGTTTTCAGTTATGCGCCGTCTTCTTGGCAGCACCATGTAGGTTCTCCGTGTGCGCAATTCAACATTCCAGTACCCGCGATTCGAAACATTCTCAACTATGAGCCGACTCTCAGAAGATAAGCTTTACATTACCTGCTCAACCAATGCATCACAATAGCTGATCTAACCAGACAATCATCTTATGTACTGTGCAAAAGTTCAGCTCTGTCCTCCCCACCACCAATGCCCATGTCTACAAGCATAACAAAGAACCAATGACATACTGAGAAATGACATGGGTAACATTGAGATACTGAGATAAACCAAACATATGTAACTTGAGGGGAAAATAAACTCATATTTAAGGAATAAAAGTGGTAATGACAAATCATATTTAGATGATTTTAGTTCTGGTACAAATAGACTCCACACTTGTAGCATGAGTCTTCAACAAGTGATAAAAATCAACATTATTTCATAAAGACAAAACAAAGTTGTTGTTACGGATTTAGGACTATTAGCAAGATCAAAATACAATCAAAATGCGAATCAACCTATGGTCGAGTTGGTTAGAGGGATAGTGACAGTGGCGCACCCAGGCCCCAGGCAGCCAGGGCCTTGGCCTGGGGCGTGGCCGACTCCCCCTTCGTTGTATATAGAAGAAGCTATAGTAATTGTTACTGTTTGACACTGTAGCAAGACTGTTCGCCTGGGGCGTTTCTTGTGACGAGGTCCGCTACTGGATAGTGTTATCCCCAGCCCACCAGAGTTCAAATCCCAGATTTGACATTGGTGTCGCATTTTTCTTGGATTTATTCCAAGCCTTCCTGCGATGTGCTTTCAGTGAGAAGAGACGTTCCCGTCGAAGACGAGGTGATGACTTCGTTAATTTCAAGATGATGTGCCGGCTTAGTATTGCGAAGATGCTCATAGGGATAGGATGTGCGTGTGTGCGTTTATAGGGGTGAGTGTATACTCGTGTATGTGAGCATCTGCGTTGTACTGTGTTATCTCAAAAAAATACAATCAAAGTACACATTTGAATATTTCATTTTAGTTGGTTCGATCTTAGCTTTTCATTTTCAAACTTATTTATCCCAAGACGAAAAGGTAAACTATCCCCTAATATTACCATTATACATTCCTTGCATAAGACCAGTAACGTAGCCCCCCCTGGTATGCATTAGAGAGACTAATCCATGCTTTAACATGTGGAATACAAGCTCCTTCGATTGCCTATGAGCCCAGTGAAATCGAGGGAAAATCCAGGATTAGGGTAGGCTAGCCTGGAGTATAGTGGAGAATTTGAAGGTTTTTTTGGCATGGAGGAAATGATTCATGTCAACGAGGCCTAAAGAGAATTAAGTTTGAAGGGGGCATACTTGTTGTAGCAGGCAATCATGAAAAAAAAACTTTCATTACAGGATGACAACTTTTCTTAGCATGGCAGCCCTCTTTTTCAACATGTCAATTACTGAATACGTAGCACAATAATTATTTTATGTCGCATTATGGCAATCTTTGTGAACGTAACAATATGGTAAATTATCTTTGATAGCACGACAAAGAGGGTGTTGAGGAGGGAAGAGAGGGGTTAGTGATGTGCAAGCGTTCGTTGAGAGTGTTTTGATCCACGGGAATGATATGTTCCCATGTGAGAGCCATCTAGAGTGCACACTTATTCGCTCTAGAGACACCAAAGAGGGGATATTCCCTCCCTGTTAGGTTTTCTTTCTTTCTAGAATAGGTTTAGTTATAGCAAATTTTTAGAATAAGGTTTTTTTAATAACACCTATCAAATCGACCTTAGTGACCATGAGCCTAAGTGTTAGTTTGAAAGCCCTTTAGGCCCACCAACCAGAACTTAACCAGGTTAGAATGCGAAATCAATAATTAAGAAGTACTCCTTGCAACGAAAACTCCCACCTCCTCACGGCTGGCAACAATCTGGAGTTTTTTCCTCTTTTTCCTAGATTCTTTTTCTAAAGCATTTTATTGCACGTTTAAATTCCGAGATCTTCAAAACTATATATCATGTTAATAGGTTTTGATGACTTTTTTTCTTGAGAGGTACAACGAAACCTGTGCAAAACGGTGCTGCTCACGAAAAGAAAAGAAACACGTTTTTTTCCTTTTCGAGAGGTACGATCCTCGCGGAAGTAAACATGTGCCTTCACGAGTGGAATGATCATGCCTTTTGGGGAGGAAACATGTTTTATTTCTTTTTGAATCACATAAAAACACATTTTTTCATGTAAAATAAATTCAGATTTTTTTCCTCCATAATCTAAAAAAACACGAATACCAAAAAGCCTAAAATAAATAAATTATATCTAAACCCGGAAAATGCACATAAAAATAAAACAAATAAAATTCTGAGGAAGCACCCAGTACGCGACACGTGTCAGACTCTTAGCCCACCAAAAGTAACCCTTGTGGAGCAACATCAAAGGGTACTAATTAATTAGTTGCTCTCGTCAAAATGCCACACCTACAGAGGCTGATCTGAGTAGGAGAGACTTTGAAGCGAGACGAATCATTAGCTAGCCTCAGGCACCCCTTAAATGGGTCGTCTCATAGCGAGAGTGCCGCTACCTTAATAGTGCACAATATTTTTTTCCTCTACTTCCATATTTTTAAGTGAAACAATATTACTTAAAAACTAAAAACATTTATCGTGTGTTCAAAAAATGTTAAAGTTGTGTAAAAAAATCACACAATTTTAGAAAATATTGACAACATTCAGAAAAATGTTTAAGATATTGGAAAAAAGTTCGTGGCATTTGTAATTTTTTTCTTACATTTCAAATAAATGTTTATAAAATGTTAAAAAATGCTTGATTAATTTGAAAATCAGATTTTTTTTCATTCACAAAAATGTATGTGACATGAAAAATATATGCACGCATTTCATGAAATTTATGGAAAATTGTTATAAAATGTAAAGAAATGTTCATGTAGTTCAAATAAAAATCGTATCATTCAAAAGTATGTTCATCATGCATTAAAATAATGGTCAAAGTTTATTAAAAAAATTTAACACATATTCAAATAAATGTGGGTAGAAAAATATTTCTACTTTATATAAAAAATATACAATGTGTATGGAAAAAAGTTGACATGCGCTGACAAGAAAAGAAATAAAAATAAATATAAAAAGTAATAAGAGAAAAAAAAGTAAACCTAAACAAACCAATAAAGAAAGCCAAAAGAAAACAGTAGAAAACCTACACAGAAAACATAAACAACAAGAAAAGGCATACAAATAATAATAAATAAATAAATAACACATATAGCACAAAAGCCGCTAAAATGTTCTAAAACTAACTCAAACCGGTCTATGAAACCTTCCCAAAATTGTTTTAATGAGCTAGCTTCCACCTCTCGAGTGGTGCCATCCTGCACTTTAATTTGACCACAAGTTAAGGTGACCCCACGGCAACTGATGCAAATCCTAATTGTGCAATATCATGCAAATCTTCCTTATACCAGTTAAAACTTTACACATTGGCATCGTTATATCAAGCTTGGAATGTAGTATGTACTACTAATCTTGTTTACTAGTTAAGACAACTTTACATGTTGGCATCGCTATCTCAATGTTGGAAGTACTACTAATAAGTTGTGTGATCTTAAGGAAACATCATGCTTGTAAAACGAACAATGTAGTGTGTGCTTCCAAAGGTTACAACATGTGTAGTACTCTCGTATAAATCCGAAAGATCATGCCGAAAGCGTCACGCTAACCTAGGATATGATCAACTCGTGTTTCTCCTATATATACGAAATGACGCGACGATGACTAATTAAACGAGAGATAACAACCACTTATCTTCCTTTATTGTTGCTTGTTGGTTTTTAAGATAGTTAACCGAACTTGTCACCCTATACTTATCTTGCTTTATGATGATTAGTTGATTGAAAGACTCTTCAAATTGCTTTTGCGATTTTGTTGGCTTGTAACTCTTTAAATAGTAGGCACAAATCACCCGTGAAAACATCACTTCCCAATCAATCTCTCTTTCTCTAGACTCTAATCAAAGCCCAACGAACCACCACCCTAGCCATGGCAACCACCCTCGCCACCGATGTTCGCCTCTCCATCGCGCACCAGACCCGTTTCGCCTTCCGCCTCGCCTCCGCTATCTCATCCAACCCCCAGTTTGTTGCCAACAATGTCGCATTCTCTCCTGTCTCCCTCCACGTCGCTCTCAGCCTCATCACCGCTGGCGCGAGGGGCGCCACCCGTGACCAACTCATCGCTACACTGGGGGAATGCGAGGCCGGGGGACTCCATGCACTCGCCGAGCAGGTGGTGCAGTTCGTTCTCGCTGATGCGTCCTCCGTCGGTGGTCCACGGGTCGCCTTCGCCAATGGCATCTTCGTGGATGCGTCGTTGCCGCTCAAGCCATCCTTCCAGGAACTTGCAGTGTGCAAGTACAAGGCTGAAGCCCAGTCTGTGGACTTCCAAACTAAGGTGACCCCCCCTCCCCTCTTTGTGTAGTTCGTTCTCAAAATGACGGCAAGCTTCTTACCAAAAAATAGAGTAAAATGATTTGCTCCTTTTCTATAACATAATTATTTAACAGAGAAACAATGGCATATGCTAACATGTGCGGTGCATATGTGGTTGGATCCTAAAAAACCAAATCGACGCAATCAAATGGGAAAATAAACCAACCAACGTGGTATGCCCAATCAACACTAAGGTGTAGGCCAAAGCAGTTAGAACTGGGGGGTTAAAGTAGTAATTAATGGCACAAGTTTAATTTGGGTAAAATGTGAAATATCTGCTAAATGGGGTACTTCATGTCACAATCGTGCTGCTAAGGGAGAAAAGTGGAACGAACTCATGTTTTTCACACTAGAAGCTTTAGAACCGTTTTTTCTATAGATACATGTATATAGTATTTCTCTTGGTTGGGTAAAATAAAATAGATTTGACTTAATATCCAATTGCTAAACCGTTCAAGCTTGTGCAATTTATTTCTGTCTAGCTTAAACTTGTAATATGCATGAAGTACGTATCAATCACTTGCCATTTATTTCCAACTTAATTATGGAAATGTAGTTGTTGTTCACATGAATTTATGATACTTTGGCAATATTCATTGCCATGTTGTCATGTTGCTTATTGTATTCCAGAGCAGCGTACGCTATATGAATATGTATAGCTGATCTCTGTATGCTGAACAGCTCTTACCAATTATGGTAAATTCGCCCTTCAAACTTTACCTTTGTAGGCATACATATAGTTTTCACTTGTGACCTTCAATTATGAATGCTCTTTGCTTATCTGTTAGTCAGCGTGATTTTGAATAATTAGTTTGTTACTTTTCTGAGCAAATCTAATCTTTTAGAAGTGCATAATTCACATATTGTGCTATCTAGGGATATATGAAGGCTGGAAATTTGTTGATATGTATACTCTAGCATAGTCAGATAACGAGAATGTGTAGGTCCTTTCAAATTGTGGTATGTGTGCAACCTTTTTGTCAAGTAGCTAGGGTACTGTTGTTGTATCTCATGGTGAGAAGTTGTGCCAAGTTTTTTGATTATGTGGTTCTCATTTATTGGCATCATGGAAAGTTTTGTACATCTTCTTGTGTTGGGGATATTTCCGTAGGTATTGTATAGTGCTGCTTTGAGATGTTGTGATGGCCATTTTAATCAATTTTGTATGCTCATGTGATTTTTTTTCTACCATGTGTAGTTGTATGTGATGATTTTACTACATGTGTTAAACATTCCAACGTACATAAATGCTTTATAAAAACGTTAGTATTCTTCTTTGCATTCTCCGCACAACTATACTTTTTTTGAACAAAAATACTATTTTCTGTATTTTGAGAGGATATTTTTTAAACGTTGGTGGCACAATAGTATTACGTATAAATTTATTTTCATTAAAAAATTGACCTTTCTTTATTTTGTCCAGGCCGCTGAAGTTACCGCTCAAGTGAACTCGTGGGTGGAGAGAGTCACAACCGGACTCATCAAAGATATTCTTCCCCCGAGATACATTGACAATAGCACTCGTCTTCTTCTTGGCAACGCCCTTTATTTCAAAGGAGCTTGGGCAGATGGGTTTATTGCGCATGGAACAGAAAATGAATCCTTCTACCTTCTCGATGGGAGCTCAATTCAAACACCATTCATGTACAGCTTAGAAGAGCAATACCTTTCGTCTTCTGATGGCTTGAAGGTACTCAGGCTTCCTTACAAGCAAGCGTGTGGGGACACGAGGAAGTTCTCCATGTACATCCTTCTTCCAGAAGCGCCAGACGGTCTGTGGAGCTTGGCCCAAAAGTTGAGTGCTGAACCAGAGTTCCTGGAGCGTCATATCCCAAGCCAGAAGATTGCACTCAGGGAATTCAAGCTCCCCAAGTTTAAGATATCATTTGAAATTGAAGCATCCAAATTCCTCAAATACTTGGGTCTCCAGCTGCCATTCAGTGTCCAAGCAGATCTTTTAGAGATGGTGGATTCCCCAGTGGCACAACAACTCTACATCTCATCCATTCTCCACAAAGCAATTGTCCAAGTGAATGAATCGGGAACTGAGGCTACAGCGGCAACTATTGCTAAAGGAGCCCAGCTAAAAGAAACGCCAGCATCGGACATGGATTTCATCGCGGATCACCCTTTCATCTTCCTTCTTCGGGAAGACACTTCCGGCGTGGTGCTATTCATCGGTCATGTGGTCAATCCCCTTCTATCTTCCTAATGTGTTTTATCTGAATTTGTGTCTTGTCAGTTGCGTCAGTTATTACATGTAAGGGGAGGGTTTCAACAATCAATCATGTTACCCATGCAATAAATCCAATAAATGTTTTATTAATAATGACTTGCTTTTTATGCAATGTTTGTAGAAGGAAAGCCAATTAAAATATTTTATTTAAGCATTGCGTTAGTACAGACTTCTGGAAGAATTACATCATGCCAAAATAAAAAAAACTTAGCCATCTTGATTAGTACCCTCGACATGAATATATCATAGACATGAACATCTATATTTTGGTTTATGGAAGAGACATGTGATGCTTTCACAAAAAATATGTCGACAACCCCTTTTGAAAATGGAATATGCCCTTCAATCATTTTCTTCTTACGCTTTTCATATCCTAACTCATACTTTGTATGTCTAAACTAGATGACATTTTCATAAACTTGAGTACAAGAAGCATACACAAGTTCAAGAAAGAACAACAAAATAATTAAAAATTGAGGAGTGAAAAGAGATGAGATGAAATAACCATCAGTTGTTGCACTAGTAGAAAACAGGGCTTTGGTTCAGGCCTGGCCAGCCCATTAGTCCCGGTTGTGCCACGAACCGGAACCCATGGGGGTCATACGTCCCGGTTCGTGCGCCCGGGGGCCGGCCGGGCCTCGTGGAGCATTGGTCCCGGTTCGTCTGGGGGCATATGTACCGGTTCTAGACAAAAACCGGGACCAATGGGCCTCGCTCCTGGCCCACAACCACTAGTCCCGGTTTGTAGCTCAACCCGGGACGAAAGGCTGGCCATTAGTACTGGTTCCAGCCACAAACCGGGACTAATGATTTGGCTATATATACCCCTCGCCGGCGAGCAGAGCACTCCACTGGTGCTCTGTTTTTTCGAGGAGGGCAAGGGGAGGGCTTTGTGGTGCTCTAGCTCACCTCTTATGCACATGAGGTGTTCGATGAAATGCCCGAGCCACACTACTTATGCTTTCTCCTATCCAAACTCGACTTCCAAGCTCCATTTTTCTTAAGATTTGTCCAGATTTAGCGGTCCGTCACGTCCCATCCCCGTCTTCACCACCGTCGATCGCCCGCGCCGATCTCGTCGCCGGCACCACCGTGGTGAGCCTCTTGTTCTTATCTTCTTTATAAAAGAAAAAAAATTCTTACTTGTATGATTAGATAGATAATTGTCTAATTTTCTTACTTGTATTATTGCTTGGTATTATATAGTGCGATGGTTTTGGTATCCGCCCCCGTCGGCCCTCGTCCTCTCTATGATTCGGATGTGGTATATATTATTTTTTATAACTATTTGTTTCATTTAGTGTTTATGGTAATTATGCCGACACCAACTTGACATAGATGTATTTATCTAGGAGGTATGTGAACCGGATATTACATACGACCCTCTTGCCGAGAGGTTAAATTTAGTTGAAGAAGAAAACGAGTATTTAAAAGAAAAATTAAAAATAGTTGAAGAAGAGAAGAAAAGAGTTGAAGAAGAGAAGATGATATTGGAGTTGCATGTTGCGGATATCGTAGAAGGTCACAAGATCAAGATGGATGCAATGCGCTTGAAGATTAGAAAGTTTAGAAAATATGCCATTCATAGCGAGGCTTGGTATCATTATGCCGTTGGATCAATTGTTACCTTGGTTGCGATTATGATCGCATTTGTTGTTGCATTGAAATGTTTTACATAGTTTCAATGTATGGTTTAATTAGATGCTCTGGAGAGCTATATGTTGTTCAATGAGAACTATGTATGTACTTTGGTTTTAATGTGATGATAAACTTCTATTAATTTGGTCACTTATATATTCATGATGTTCTGTAATAATGGTTTTTGACACACTTAATGCACGCAGATGAACCGGCAATGGATGTATGGTGACAGACACACCTCCGAGTACATTGAGGGCGTGCATGATTTTCTCGAAGTGGCTGAGGCAAACAAGCATAATGGTTTTATGTGTTGTCCATGCTCTATATGTGGGAATACGAAGTCTTACTCTGACCGGAAAACCATTCACGCCCACCTGCTTTATAAGGGATTCATGCCACACTATAATGTTTGGACCAAGCACAGAGAAATAGGGGTGACGATGGAAGACGGCGAAGAAGAAGAGTACGATGAAAACTATGTGCCCCCTGAATACGGTGATGCTGCAACGGGGGAAGCTGAAGATCAAGAGGAACCGGACGATGTTCCTGATGATGATCTCCGCCGGGTCATTGTTGATGCAAGGAGACAGTGTGAAAGTGAAAAGGAGAATCTGAAGTTCGATCGGATGTTAGAGGATCACAAAAAAGGGTTGTACCCCAATTGCGAAGATGGCAACACAAAGCTCGATACCGTACTGGAATTTCTGCAGTGGAAGGCAAAGTATGGTATACCTGACAAGGGATTTGAGGATGTACTGAAAATATTTAAGAAGAGGCTTCCAAAGGATAACGAATTGCCCGACAGTACGTACGCAGCAAAGAAGGTCGTATGCCCTCTAGGATTGGAGGTGCAGAAGATACATGCATGCCCTAATGACTGCATCCTCTACCGCGGTGCGTACGAGGATTTGAACGCATGCTCGGTATGCGGTGCATTGCGGTATAAGATCAGACGAGATGACCCTGGTGATGTTGACGGCGAGCCCCCCAGGAAGAGGGTTCCTGCCAAAGTGATGTGGTATGCTCCTATAATACCACGGTTGAAACGTCTGTTCATGAACAAAGAGCATGCCAAGTTGATGCGATGGCACAATGAAGACCGTAAGAAAGACGGGAATTTGAGACACCCCGCTGATGGGTCGCAGTGGAGAAAAATCGAGAGAAAGTACCGGGCTGAGTTTGGAGATGACCCAAGGAACGTATGGTATTAATCCTTTCGGGGAGCAAAGGAGCAATCACAACACCTGGCCCGTGACTCTATGTATGTATAACCTTCCTCCTTGGGTGTGCATGAAGCGGAAGTTCATTATGATGCCAGTTCTCATCCAAGGCCCTATGCAACCCGGCAACGACATTGATGTGTACCTAAGGCCATTAGTTGAAGAACTTTTACAGCTGTGGAATGGAAACGGTGTACGTGTGTGGGATGAGCACAAACAAGAGGAATTTGACCTGCATGCGTTGCTGTTTGTAACCATCAATGATTGGCCTGCTCTCAGTAACCTTTCAGGACAGACAAACAAGGGATACCACGCATGCACGCACTGTTTAGCTAACACCGAAAGTATATACCTGGACAAATGCAGGAAGAATGTGTACCTGGGGCATCGTCGATTTCTTCCGACCAACCATCAATGTCGTAAGAAAGGCAAGCATTTCAAAGGCGAGGCAGATCACCGGAAGAAGCCCGTCATGCGTACCGGTGATCACGTACTTGCTATGGTCAATGATTTACACGTAATATTTGGAAAGGGTCCCGGCGAACTATCTGTTCCGAATGATGACGAGGGACGCGCACCCATGTGGAAGAAGAAATCTATATTTTGGGACCTACCCTACTGGAAACACCTAGATGTCCGCTCTTCAATCGACGTGATGCACGTGATGGAGAACCTTTGCGTGAACCTGCTAGGCTTCTTGGGCGTGTATGGGAAGACAAAAGATACACCGGAGGCACGGGAGGACCTGCAACGTTTGCACGAAAAAGACGGCATGCCAAAGCAGTATGAAGGTCCTGCCAGCTACGCTCTTACCAAAGAAGAGAAGGAAATCTTCTTTGAATGCCTGCTCAGTATGTAGGTCCCGTCTGGCTTCTCGACGAATATAAAGGGAATAATAAATATGGCCGAGAAAAAGTTTCAGAACCTAAAGTCTCATGACTGCCACGTGATTATGACACAACTGCTTCCGGTTGCATTGAGGGGGCTTCTACCGGAAAACGTTCGATTATCCATTGTTAAGCTATGTGCATTCCTCAATGCAATCTCTCAAAAGGTGATCGATCCAGAAATCCTACCAAGGCTAAGGAGTGCTGTGGCGCAATGTCTTGTCAGTTTCGAGCTGGTGTTCCCACCATCCTTCTTTAATATCATGACGCACGTCCTAGTTCATCTAGTCGACGAGATTTTCATTCTGGGCCCCGTATTTCTACACAATATGTTCCCCTTTGAGAGGTTCATGGAAGTTCTAAAGAAATATGTCTGTAACCGCGCTAGGCCAGAAGGAAGCATCTCCATGGGCCATCAAACAGAGGATGTCATTGGGTTTTGTGTCGACTTCATTCCTGGGCTTAAGAAGATTGGTCTACCTGAATCGCGGTATGAGGGGAGGCTGACTGGAAAAGGCACGATTGGAAGGGACTCAATAATATGCAGGGACGGACATTCTTGGTCTCAAGCACACTACACAGTTCTACAGAACTCTATCTTGGTAGCCCCGTATGTCGATGAACACAAGAACAGTCTGTGCTCCAAACACCCAGAGGAGTGTGACGACTGGATTACACATGAACACATCAGGACTTTCGGTGATTGGTTGGAAACACGTGTCAGAGGTGACAACACTGTTTCTGATGAGCTGTTCTCATTGTCTAGGGGACCATCTTCAACTGTATTGACTTACAAAGGATACGAGATAAATGGGAATACATTTTACACGATCGCCCAAGATCAAAAGAGCACCAACCAAAACAGCGGTGTCCGCTTTGATGCAGCAACCAAGAGGGGAAAGGACACATATTATGGTTACATAGTGGACATATGGGAACTTGACTACGGACATGATTTTAAGGTACCTTTGTTTAAGTGCAAATGGGTCAATTTGTCAGGAGGCGGGGTACAGGTAGACCCACAGTACGGAATGACAACAGTGGATCTAAACAATCTTGGGTACACAGACGAACCATTCGTCCTAGCCAATGATGTGGCGCAGGTTTTCTATGTGAAGGACATGTGTACCAAACCGAGAAAAAGAAAATATATGGAACCGAATACATCATACGATGAGCCAAAGCGCCACATAGTTCTTTCAGGAAAAAGAAACATCGTGGGATTGGAGGGCAAGACGGACATGTCTGAAGATTATGAAAAGTTTCATGAAATTCCTCCCTTCAAAGTCAAGGTTGATCCAAGCACCCTGTTAAGCGATGAAGAATATCCATGGTTACAGCGCAATAAGCAAAGGACACAAGCGAAGAAAAAGTGAAGACAAATGAAGTCAAAAAGGGTTGAAAATTGATGATGTGGCTTTGAATGGTTCATTTTGAACACACAAAAAGTCTGGATTTCAAATAAGTTCAAAAAAATGAAATCCCTTTGTAGATAGATCAACAAAACACACGGTTCTCCTGCATACAGCCCGACTGTGGCTCGTGAGTGCCCGCATATCAAATGCACCGTCGGGTTGTATGCAGGGAATCCGAATTATTTGTATTTGGTCGATGAACTGAAGGATTTCTAGATATATCAACAAAACACACGGTTTTGCTTGCATACAGCCCAACTGTGGCTCGTGAGTGCCCGCACATCAAATGCACCGTTGGGCGTATGCAGGCCAATCCGAATGATTTGTATTTGGTCGATGAACTGAAGGATTTCTAGATATATAACAAAACACACGGTTTCGCCTGCATACAGCCCAACTGTGGCTCGTGAGTGCCCGCACATCAAATGCACCGTTGGACGTATGCAGGCCAATCCGAATGATTTGTATTTGGTCGATGAACTGAAGGATTTCTAGATATATCAACAAAACACACGGTTTCGCCTGCATACAGCTCAACTGTGGCTCGTGAGTGCCCGCACATCAAATGCACCGTTGGGCGTATGCAGGCCAATCCGAATGATTTGTATTCGTACACACTGAGTGTCCGAGAGGTGGGATATATATAGGGGTCGTGTGCCTCTTTAGCCCCGGTTGCTAGCACAAACCGGTACTAGCGCGAGACCTTAACTGTGTACAGGCCGGTTCCTAGATCCAACGACTCACAAGCCGGATCCAACGACTCACAAGCGCTTAAAAGAAACACGCGATCCGTGTACTTCTTCCTGATTGGTGGGATTCAGACCCGGGTGAGGTTAAAAGCACGCACAAAGCCAACCTCCACTATCCAGTTTTTGTCGTAACCCTCTCAACTTTTTAGCACATGCTATGTGGGTCAAATGATGATACCATGCCAAGTTTCAACATTTTCGGAGTTCATTTGTAGTGCTAGAAACTGGAAAATTAAATAAAGCAAAAAAGAAAACAAAAAAACTGGAAAAAAGAAAAAAAATGCCACCTATTGGGCCACCACTGCCTGAATACGACTAGAAACCCAACCATGGGCCAGGATTCAGGCCCGCAATAGGCCCAATAGGCCCACAGGCAAGTAGTACTAGATTAGGCCCGGAAGCCTGCAGTTGAGAGGAGCTCGAGACGGTACGCGCAACAGCGCTTATAAACCGCTCGAGCGCTCCCTCGACTAGCGAGGTGGGACTAAACATCCCACCGCTCCGCGGCG
This sequence comes from Bromus sterilis, assembly GCA_950022295.1. NCBI lineage: Eukaryota > Viridiplantae > Streptophyta > Magnoliopsida > Poales > Poaceae > Bromus > Bromus sterilis. Next base: position 443,460,809 of record OX465595.1, on the reverse strand, counting down.
CAAGGCGTTTGGTTCCGGTTGGTGGCACAAACCGGAACTAAAGAGGAGCATTGGTACTGGTTCGTGCCACCAACCGGGACCAATGCCCCCCTTTAGTCCCGGTTGGTGGCACCAACCGGAACCAAAGGTCTCTGTTTGCTGCCTTTTCGGCTGCTGAAAAAAACCTTTGGTCCCGGTTGGTGTCATCAACCGATACTAAATGGGGGCATTGGTCCCGGTTGTTTACAAGAACCGGTACCAATACTCTGGGTATATAAATGACACTTGTAAATTTTCAGTTCTAAATCTCGTCATTTCCCCCGACGACGCCGGAGACGAAACCGACGCCGTCAGGCTGCCCAACCTCCGTCCGCCGCCCCCGTCGCACCCACCGAAGACGACACCGACGCCGTCAGGCTGCCCCGCCGCCGCCCTCCGCCCTCGACGACGCCGGAGATGACACCGACGCCGTCAGGCTGCCCCGACGCCGCCCGCCCCCCCCCCTCCGTCGCCGTCGCCACCGCCCGCTCCCGTCGTCGTTGCGTTCTGGGTGAGCCACCGCCTCGTTTCCCCCTCCCAGCGCTCCTCCCCGCGCTCTCCTTCGCCTTCCCGCCGTGGACAGAGCTCCAGCCACTACCGGGCTCGTCGCCGTGGTCGCGGGCTACCTGCGGGTGCCTTCCCCGTGCCTCCCCGTGCCCGGGAGCTCGACTCCGGGAGGGCGCCGCCGCGCACAGTGGCACCGGCGTCATGCCGCCGGCCAGCCCCTAATCCCCCTGCTACCCCCCCCAAGCCACTGACATGTGGGCCATAATGCCTAATTAAACTAGCCGGTTTAATTTAACAGAGGGATTAAGACCCAGTCACTGACCAGAGGGCCCCACTGGTCAGTTGAACCAGTCAACCCCCTTGCGTCAGCATGACGCATGCATGACACAATAAAGCTTAAATGATTTAATTTAAATTAGAAATTCCAGAAACTTATGTACTTTACAAATGTTGAAAATTTAAAAAAAAGATTTATGTATTCATTGTTGCAATAATGGTGTATACAAACTTGAGCAATTTGAATAACTTTAGAAGTACCGGACTCTCAAGAGCCAAAACACCATTTGTAAAGCGTCGCCGAGGCCACCCAAGTTTACCAAGTCGATGGTCGAAAACTAGGGTAAAGGGTCGAGGGTCACCGAGGGGTCGATGGTCGGGAACTAGGGTAGAGGGTCGAGGGTCACCGAGGGGTCGATAGTCGGGAACTAGGGTAAAGGGTCGAGGGTCACCGAGGGGTCGATGGTCGGGAACTAGGGTAGAGGGTCGAGGGTCACCGAGGGGTCGATAGTCGGGAACTAGGGTAGTGCCTTGTGTGAAAGTATTGAAGAAATCCATGGCTTCATCATGCCCCCATGTTTGGCTCAGGGCGCCATCTTATATAGATTTATTGTCGTGCCAAAAACTGGTGTCAACACATGCCCCCATGTTTTTCGGCAAAACTTGTATGTTTGGCACACTAATATATCCATGCTATATATATCATGTTTGTATATTAAGTGTCATGTTGTAATTAATATTTTGCAGAAAATATGGACGGTCGTCAAAGAAACTTAGAACAAGAAGAGATGTTGGGGGAAATCATACGCGAAGGACCGTTGTTGGTGGGCGACATCGTCCAGGTAGGAGGTGATGTCTTCCAATTTCTGAACGACACTGATGGTCTGGAAGAAGAGGGTGAAGCAGGCACCGATGATCGGACAATGGAGGTGGAAGGACATGATTATGATGGTTCCTGTGAGCGAACGGAGGAAGGAGTTGTTGGAAAGTCCGGCGAGGTATATATAATAATTAAGCCCGTGCTGACTAGCTAATTGATGCATTAATTGTTTTGGACTGTGTACACATATTAAATCTCTTCTTTCTTCTTTTCTAGCCCTCTGTATCCGGATCGAGCCAAACTTCGGTAACGAGACGAGGCCCAAAGAAAAAGTTGCGCCCGGATGAAAGGTTCACGATCACCGACATCAATAGAAATGGCCAACCGATTGTGTTGGGAAACGTAGTAGAAAACAAAAATTTCCGGCCTACGAATCAAGAACCCAAGATCATCCAAGAAGATTGCATACAAGGTTTTAGGTCATGGCTCACCAACCGATGTAGCGGAAGTAGAGTTGGTGAAGCTCGTGGACGTAGTGGAAGTAGATCTCGCAAGTTCTCCCACGAACAGTCCCTCGATCAATCCCACGAACAAGTCCCGCGATCTAGTCCCACGGACAAGTCCCATGAACGAGCTCCTCGAAGAAGGGTCGAAGGTACGACCCCTCCATTAGTATCCACACATCCCGTAGCAGCAATCCAGCAGCGCTCCGCCGTCCAGAGATGAACGCCACCGAGAAAACTAGAGGGAGAAAACCCTAACGGATTCCGATCTAGAACAGCGTCTAAACCGGGGTCTAAAAGTGGAGCAACGGGGTTTAGAGGAGGGAGGGTGGCGCATAGGCCTTGGGGACAAGTTGTCTTGCGCCCCCCACCCCTCCCCCACATTATATAGGTGGCCAAGAGGCCCTTGGGGCGCAGCTCAAGGAGGATTGGGAGTCCAACTTGGACTCCCAAGCCTTCCAAACCTTCCCACACCTTCCCACCGGAAACCTGTCATACTGGGTTTTGGTATTTCCACCTGGAGGAGGTTTCCTTCCCCTTGGTGCGCCCCCACCCCCTTGGCCGTCCAGGGCAGCCTAGGTGGCTTGCCCCTCAAGGCTAGGGGCGCAGGGGAGTGGGTGGTACTGCCCGAAACCTTCCGGAACCTTCCATGACCTTCTAGAAGCTTCCAGGACCTTCCGGGACATACCGGGACCGTTTCGTGACATTCCGGACACTTCTGGAGCACTTCCAGGACCTTCCAAGACCGTTCTCGGACGTTCCGGAGCCATTCGGATAGTTTCCAAGACCATCTGAGTTACAGTTTAAGCCACCGGATGACCGCGAAGGTTGTCGGGACGCCCAGCGATTATCCGGAAACTATTCCGGTTGATCCAGGACTTCCCCAGTACCATTCTCATATGTTCCGGAACCACATGGGACTACTCCAGAGTGATCCGGACATAACCTTAAATACCCAGAACTACTTCTGGTGCCCTTATGAACAATTCCATAAATCTCCGGAACTACTTCCGGTACCCGTATGAACTATTCTGCTTTGCTTCCACTAAACCTTCTACCATACTAGTAGTTTAACAGACTACTGCTCGTTAAGTGTGTGACCCAATAGGTTCGGTATAATGCGGACATGACTCAGAACATCTTTCGGACATAGGTCAACAGCCTTTTTTCAATAGCCAATAATCAACAGCGGAGCCATGGACACCCATGTTGACTCCCGCACATACACGAAGAAACTTCGAGTGAACCATTATGTTTAGTCATGTACCATTCCCTTTGCTTCGTGATATATGACAAAGTTAGAGGAGAGATGTTTGGCACCCATGTGTAACAACTTCTTGAACACAAGCCACTCGTTATCCTCTTTGCTCGTTTGTCTCTATTTCTCGTTATTGTATTCCGGTATCCCCGTGACTGAATCACAATGCGTCTGGCCAGACTATAATGGATACCGTCATACCGAGTGGGCCCAAAGTCAATATCTCTTCATCGTGAAGGAGAAAATCCCATTCTTGAACTATCACAGTCACTAGCCACACCATCTGACATACCCAGAACTTATTTTACTACTTCCCATTTACGGGAGGATTCATCTAAGAACCAAAGCATGTCTTCCTGTGTGAAGCAACTCGATACTCTCATGGTCTAAGGAATTACGTATATGATAACATTTCATGATATGACTTATAACGTTGTTACGATGTGATCTCTAAGTATATCATTCAATACTGGGGTCGGTTCAACATCATTGTTCTGCTAACAATATGTCCCCATTGCTACTGACATCCTTGTTACAAGAACAATGTCCATGATTAAGAAAACGTAATCATCAGTTAGCACATGAGCTGGTCTTAGAGGCTAAACCAGGAACTCTTGGTGTTTACATTTCCACACATGCAAGTGAGTTTTCTTCTGAATCTCATAGTCAGGGTCATTGCAATTATAGCACAGAAATATAAACATTAATTACGAACGTGGAAATATATATATAATAACATTTTATTATTGCCTCTAGGGCATATTTCCAACAGTCTCCCACTTGCACTAGAGTGAATAATATTATCAGTGCTTGAGCACTTTACACCTATGGCATACCGGTGTAATACATGCTTCATTTGTGGTATAGACTTCATCATCGGATCTGACGTTTCAGACCCGTTTGTATCTTGCATATCTTCGCGTTCTCACGCTATCATAAAATTCACTAATTTTATCAGTTTAGCTTTGTATATGTTTGAATCATTTGGCAGGACCTTGGTTCCTTTTAGAATAAGTCATGAAATCATTCATAAATGTTCCATGAGCTTCAAGCATCTTGGAAACCATACCATGTTTCATAAATGAACTGATGATTCAAAATACCCTCCCTTGTTACTTCTTTAAGCAACAATATACTTAGCCAGTGTTATAGAATTCGCCACAGTATCGAACTTGACAAAGTTCCTTCATACTGCGCCACCCATACGTGTGAAACACATAATCCCAATTAAAATCGAAAATCGGTCGGAGTAAGTATGAAGATTGAATTGGTGTAACTATTTACATCAAAATTTCAGCTGGTATAACTCATTACAACGTGCTCTTCATTCTCTCCATTTTCCGAGAAGCAAATCTTTCTATCATAAGTTTAACTTTTCACTGTTTGTCCAATGATCAACATATTGATCACTTTGGTAACTTGCTCACAACCTTTTGGAGCGTTGGATATATCTGGTCGTTTTACATATTATGGTGTACATGATTAATCCAAACACACAGCTGAGTGGAATTCAATTCACGTGTTTTTGCTTATCTGTGTTCATCAACACTGATTTCTGCAAACAACTTTTCACCGTGACCTCGGCAAGAACATCCTTCCTGGCGTTTTCATACTAAACTACTTTAGTACCATGTCAACATGTAACGTTGGCTTTAGCATGATCAAGCACTTACTATCTGTATAGATCACTGTGCTCAATACTAATGCTATATTAGCCCAAGTACTTCTGCTGAAAACTATTTTCAATAAAGTCCTTATTCGTGTCAAGAAATTTATATCATTTCTAATCAACAATATGTCATCTACATAAGGTTTTAGAAATATTATTCAGCTCCCACTTACTTTCTTGAATATTCAAGCATCTTCGTTATTCTTGATGAAAACAAACTCTTTTGGCAATTTCATCATAACGAAAATTCCAACTCCATTGTGCTAGCTTCAGTCCATCACTGGACATCCAAGGCTTGCATCTATTTTAGCATCCTTTGAATCGATAAAACATTCCGGTCGTATCACATATACGTCCTTTGTTATTTTTCCGTGTAGGAACGTTGTTTTGACGTTCATTCTACCATATCCTATAAATGAGATATGTAGTAATTGCTAATATAACCCGAACTGACTAAAGCATCTCTACGGTCGACATTACTTCGCCGTAGTCAACTTTTGTACTTGTTAGAAAACATATTTCCAACGAGTTGAGCTTTATGGATAAAACAATTTCATTCGAATCAGTTATAGATCCATTTATATATTCTTCAGACTCTTAGTCTTTCGGAGGGTCTACCAAGTTCAAAACTTGACTTACTTCCATGGATACTATCTCGGATTATTTGGCATTTAGCCAAATCCCGGAGTCAGGGCCCATCAACGCTTCTTTGTATATCACAGGTTTATCATTGTCGAACAACAATATCTCGTTTTACATATCATGAATGTTTGTATGAGTTTTGTCTAACCTGTGTGGTTCAGCTGCACACTCCTCTGAAGATTCAACAATCTTTGACAAGTTGCACTGTCCTCCCACTCACTCTTTTGTAAGAAACTATTTTTCTTCAAAACACATTGTTCTTAACAGCAAACAGTTTTGCTTTTGTGTAGTGATAGAGGAATACCAAACCTTTTGGAATAACCTTCACAAAGTAGCACTTATCTGATTTGGTGTTTTGAGTATGTCAAACATATGTCTCATACACCCAAATTTTAAGAAAAGACAATATGGTTTTAACAGTCCATACCACATCTAATATGGTGTCATTTCAACAGATTTGATGGTGCTCTTTTCAGTGTAAAAGCCATAGTCACTAACGCAGAACTTTAATAAGTATAATGGCAAATTGATAAACGTCATATTTGATCTTACCGTGTCATACATGGCTTGACTACATCTCTCGAACACTTTACTCATAGTGATGTTCCGGGAGACGCAAGTTATGACACTTCTTCACAACTCATCAGACGTTCGCTAAACTTGTAACTCAAATATTACTTTCTACAATCTAATTTGCAGAAGCTTTATTTTCTCGTTACAATGAATTTCTATTTCACTCTAAAATTCCTTGAACATTTCAAAGATTTCAGACGTATGTCTCTATTGAACAGATATCCACATATCTACTTCAACTCATGAGTGAAGATAGGGAATCCACTGCACACAACTACACTTATTGGACTACACACATCATCATGTATGATTACCAATGGTTTAGTTGCCCGTTCATGTATGACCTATCAACGGTGTTTTAGTCACATTACTTCGAGACAAAGATCGCAAGCGTTAAGTGATTCATAATCATATGACTCGAAAGTCCATCACTTATGGAAATTTTTCATGCATGTTATGTCACTTGTGATAAACGGCAGTGCCACATCTATGTGGTATTTCTGCCAGTCTTGCGACGTTTAGCGTCAGTGTTATGGATGTTTAGTATTATTATCAAGATTCATAACATACAACCTATTCATAATGGAAGTATGGCCTTTACGTTATTCATTGCTTTGAACAACTCTCTTGCAATAAACATGATTAAAAAATGATGTTTTGCAACAAGGCTAAAGTGTAGTAACAATTTACTCAACTCTAAAATGAATTATGAAGATAATCATAGAGTCAACACACGGTATAGTAAACCTTTTACCGTGTTCCCGAGCGTGTCAAAACTCATCATTAGCTAGTCATAAAGGCCATAGTATTTCTTGCATCGAGTTGCAACAATTATGCAATCGATCTGATATTCTGGTGATCAACAGTTTAATCACAATATACAGAATCCACAATTAACTGCTTAATCATGATTCCCAAGAATTACATCTCTTGACCAACAATGAATTCATCTATAACTCCGTATGACTTTCATTTCTGAGCTGGTTATTCCAGTCTTCTTTCGTTTTGCCTTTATACGTATCATAGTTCTATTTCCAATGTCACTCCTACTCACAAAAGATCACACATGATCAAGGGTGGCGCAGGCCATGGACTTTCCGGCGTGTAAGTCTTACTAACACCCTATGGAACTTCCTTTCCCTTAATCCTCATCATCATATGATCGGTGTTCTTCTGGATCCCACACTTATCAGTTTTATTAAGAGCACAGTGAATATTTTCACTAATGCTTACAATCATACATTGTACTAGATATCTTATATCCAACATTAATTGTCTTACCACTGAAAACAATTTTTCAGTTCCATGAATATAACATAACTATCCCAAACTTTTCAAAGTTCGGGTTTCATGGTGGTGAAGACAATGCACTTAGCTGTGGTGGAATTCTAGCATTTTCGATTATGGACGTAAGTCACATCATCCATAGCATCAGCGGGAGAGCATCAAAAATTTGCGATAGGACAAGCTCCTTCTCGACACTATTGAGGATAGTCCTCACAATACGGTACCAATCGTAAAGTTTTTACCAGATAAAACAGTTAATCAAAATCAATTGGGAAGGTGGTAACGCGAGCCATTATTCTACAACGATAATGAAAATACTTAGACTTTGTTCATAATTAAGTTGCACTTGTGATTAATCAATTTAATTACTAAGTGCGCTCCCACTCAGATCAATATCTCTCGTAATTGATGCTGGAGTGATTCAAGATCCAACCCAATCGTCCGTCATTGATGTGACATCACTGATGACTTAGACTGGACTGGTAGGCCAACTTGCCAATCACAACACATGTGATTCTTGTTCATCTTTCGATGGGCGTGTTCCGGTAGCAAACTTTTATCCAAACCGTCAAGACAACCAAGTGTAATGCGTTGTGTGTTCTTTTAACACACCCGCCTTTTATGCGTCACACCGTGTGCACCCATGTGACATGACCTGCTCCGGTGTGAAACATAGTATAGACGGTGCTACAGTTGGAAGAACACTATCAACTTGATATTGTTTTGCGAGAGATCACCCTAATAAAACACGACTACCGCGCATCAAACAAGGGTGCATCAAAGGGATAAACATCACAGGCAGTTCATAAAATTATGTGATATAGTATAGCCCTTAGCTTCGTGAAGTCTTCGTAGTCTTCACGCCGTCGTGGTAGAAGTCACCGCGTCCACCAACTTTCTCCTTGGCGCCGGGAACATCACCACGGCTTCCGGCATGTGCGTCGGGGTCCACCTCCGCATCGTAGATCATCACCTTGCATCTATCTATTGCTTTGCCTCGAGCTAATAAACAGTTCTGGCACGCAGGCCATAATTAAGTGACAATCATATGACTCCAGTCATCATGCCGTACCACGACACGCAGGTCGCGAATAAATATTACATAACATATAGCATCTCATACAAACACATTGCAAATCTTGAAGGCTATACCACATCACATGCATACTCTGCAAAAACGAGTTAGATCGCCATCTACACGGGTTGTTGCAACTTTTATCGTGGTTGTTAAGCAGGTTTACAAGGCAAACGAGAAACCCTAGGAAAAACAAAACACGATACTTCTTTTGTTGCTAGTTTAACATACGGGGTGCGTGCAACAACTAATGCCACAAGCCAAACTTCGTTAAACGCGTGACCCCCGTGTGGATTTGAGTTCATAAAATCCACAAGCCCCTCCATGTTAAATCTTCTATTGCGAGATTAAGATGAGATCCAAGGAGTTTGATGTAGACCATGATCAAGGCAACCAGCATACTGAAAGCAGCATAGAGGGATCGATGGAAAACTCAATCCTTGTAGCAAAACCTCAACTTGCCATCAAGCATAGAAAAAATCACATGACAGGGAAGCAACAAGAAAATCAATGCCTCATATCACACATATGATCTAGACCTAAACATGCATCTAATCAAGGATCTCTCTGATACCACTGTTGGGAAACGTAGTAGAAAACAAAAATTTCCGGCCTACGAATCAAGAACCCAAGATCATCCAAGAAGATTGCATACAAGGTTTTAGGTCATGGCTCACCAACCGATGTAGCGGAAGTAGAGTTGGTGAAGCTCGTGGACGTAGTGGAAGTAGATCTCGCAAGTTCTCCCACAAACAGTCCCTCGATCAATCCCACGAACAAGTCCCGCGATCTAGTCCCACGGACAAGCCCCATGAACGAGCTCCTCGAAGAAGGGTCGAAGGTACGACCCCTCCATTAGTATCCACACATCCCGTAGCAGCAATCCAGCAGCGCTCCGCCGTCCAGAGATGAACGCCACCGAGAAAACTAGAGGGAGAAAACCCTAACGGATTCCGATCTAGAACAGCGTCTAAACCGGGGTCTAAAAGTGGAGCAACGGGGTTTAGAGGAGGGAGGGTGGCGCATAGGCCTTGGGGACAAGTTGTCTTGCGCCCCCCACCCCTCCCCCACATTATATAGGTGGCCAAGAGGCCCTTGGGGCGCAGCTCAAGGAGGATTGGGAGTCCAACTTGGACTCCCAAGCCTTCCAAACCTTCCCACACCTTCCCACCGGAAACCTGCCATACTGGGTTTTGGTATTTCCACCTGGAGGAGGTTTCCTTCCCCTTGGTGCGCCCCCACCCCCTTGGCCGGCCAGGGCAGCCTAGGTGGCTTGCCCCCCAAGGCTAGGGGCGCAGGGGAGTGGGTGGTACAGCCCGGAACCTTCCGGAACCTTCCATGACCTTCTAGAAGCTTCCAGGACCTTCCGGGACATACCGGGACCGTTTCGTGACATTCCGGACACTTCTGGAGCACTTCCAGGACCTTCCGAGACCGTTCTCGGACGTTCCGGAGCCATTCGGATAGTTTCCAAGACCATCTGAGTTACATTTTAAGCCACCGGATGACCGCGAAGGTTGTCGGGACGCCCAGCGATTATCCGGAAACTATTCCGGTTGATCCAGGACTTCCCCAGTACCATTCTCATATGTTCCGGAACCACCTGGGACTACTCCAGAGTGATCCGGACATAACCTTAAATACCCAGAACTACTTCTGGTGCCCTTATGAACAATTCCATAAATCTCCGGAACTACTTCCGGTACCCGTATGAACTATTCTGCTTTGCTTCCACTAAACCTTCTACCATACTAGTATTCTAACAGACTACTGCTCGTTAAGTGTGTGACCCAATAGGTTCGGTATAATGCGGACATGACTCAGAACATCTTCCGGACATAGGTCAACAGCCTTTTGTCAATAGCCAATAATCAACAGCGGAGCCATGGACACCCATGTTGACTCCCGCACATACACGAAGAAACTTCGAGTGAACCATTATGTTTAGTCATGTACCATTCCCTTTGCTTCGTGATATATGACAAAGTTAGAGGAGAGATGTTTGGCACCCATGTGTAACAACTTCTTGAACACAAGCCACTCGTTATCCTCTTTGCTCGTTTGTCTCTATTTCTCGTTATTGTATTCCGGTATCCCCGTGACTGAATCACAATGCGTCTGGCCAGACTATAATGGATACCGTCATACCGAGTGGGCCCAAAGTCAATATCTCTTCATCGTGAAGGAGCAAATCCCATTCTTGAACTATCACAGTCACTAGCCACACCATCTGACATACCCAGAACTTATTTTACTACTTCCCATTTACGGGAGGATTCATCTAAGAACCAAAGCATGTCTTCCTGTGTGAAGCAACTCGATACTCTCATGGTCTAAGGAATTACGTATATGATAACATTTCATGATATGACTTATAACGTTGTTACGATGTGATCTCTAAGTATATCATTCAATACTGGGGTCGGTTCAACATCATTGTTCTGCTAACAATATGTCCCCATTGCTACTGACATCCTTTTTACAAGAACAATGTCCATGATTAAGAAAACGTAATCATCAGTTAACACATGAGCTGGTCTTAGAGGCTAAACCAGGAACTCTTGGTGTTTACATTTCCACACATGCAAGTGAGTTTTCTTCTGAATCTCATAGTCAGGGTCATTGCAATTATAGCACAGAAATATAAACATTAATTACGAACGTGGAAATATATATATAATAACATTTTATTATTGCCTCTAGGGCATATTTCCAACAGTCTCCCACTTGCACTAGAGTGAATAATATTATCAGTGCTTGAGCACTTTACACCTATGGCATACCGGTGTAATACATGCTTCATTTGTGGTATAGACTTCATCATCGGATCTGACGTTTCAGACCCGTTTGTATCTTGCATATCTTCGCGTTCTCACGCTATCATAAAATTCACTAATTTTATCAGTTTAGCTTTGTATATGTTTGAATCATTTGGCAGGACCTTGGTTCCTTTTAGAATAAGTCATGAAATCATTCATAAATGTTCCATGAGCTTCAAGCATCTTGGAAACCATACCATGTTTCATAAATGAACTGATGATTCAAAATACCCTCCCTTGTTACTTCTTTAAGCAACAATATACTTAGCCAGTGTTATAGAATTCGCCACAGTATCGAACTTGACAAAGTTCCTTCATACTGCGCCACCCATACGTGTGAAACACATAATCCCAATTAAAATCGAAAATCGGTCGGAGTAAGTATGAAGATTGAATTGGTGTAACTATTTACATCAAAATTTCAGCTGGTATAACTCATTACAACGTGCTCTTCATTCTCTCCATTTTCCGAGAAGCAAATCTTTCTATCATAAGTTTAACTTTTCACTGTTTGTCCAATGATCAACATATTGATCACTTTGGTAACTTGCTCACAACCTTTTGGAGCGTTGGATATATCTGGTCGTTTTACATATTATGGTGTACATGATTAATCCAAACACACAGGTGAGTGGAATTCAATTCACGTGTTTTTGCTTATCTGTGTTCATCAACACTGATTTCTGCAAACAACTTTTCACCGTGACCTCGGCAAGAACATCCTTCCTGGCGTTTTCATACTAAACTACTTTAGTACCATGTCAACATGTAACGTTGGCTTTAGCATGATCAAGCACTTACTATCTGTATAGATCACTGTGCTCAATACTAATGCTATATTAGCCCAAGTACTTCTGCTAAAAACTATTTTCAATAAAGTCCTTATTCGTGTCAAGAAATTTATATCATTTCTAATCAACAATATGTCATCTACATAAGGTTTTAGAAATATTATTCAGCTCCCACTTACTTTTTTGAATATTCAAGCATCTTCGTTATTCCTGATGAAAACAAACTCTTTTGGCAATTTCATCATAACGAAAATTCCAACTCCATTGTGCTAGCTTCAGTCCATCACTGGACATCCAAGGCTTGCATCTATTTTAGCATCCTTTGAATCGATAAAACATTCCGGTCGTATCACATATACGTCCTTTGTTATTTTTCCGTGTAGGAACGTTGTTTTGACGTTCATTCTACCATATCCTATAAATGAGATATGTAGTAATTGCTAATATAACCCGAACTGACTAAAGCATCTCTACGGTCGACATTACTTCGCCGTAGTCAACTTTTGTACTTGTTAGAAAACATATTTCCAACGAGTTGAGCTTTATGGATAAAACAATTTCATTCGAATCAGTTATAGATCCATTTATATATTCTTCAGACTCTTAGTCTTTCGGAGGGTCTACCAAGTTCAAAACTTGACTTACTTCCATGGATACTATCTCGGATTATTTGGCATTTAGCCAAATCCCGGAGTCAGGGCCCATCAACGCTTCTTTGTATATCACAGGTTTATCATTGTCGAACAACAATATCTCGTTTTACATATCATGAATGTTTGTATGAGTTTTGTCTAACCTGTGTGGTTCAGCTGCACACTCCTCTGAAGATTCAACAATCTTTGACAAGTTGCACTGTCCTCCCACTCACTCTTTTGTAAGAAACTATTTTTCTTCAAAACACATTGTTCTTAACAGCAAACAGTTTTGCTTTTGTGTAGTGATAGAGGAATACCAAACCTTTTGGAATAACCTTCACAAAGTAGCACTTATCTGATTTGGTGTTTTGAGTATGTCAAACATATGTCTCATACACCCAAATTTTAAGAAAAGACAATATGGTTTTAACAGTCCATACCACATCTAATATGGTGTCATTTCAACAGATTTGATGGTGCTCTTTTCAGTGTAAAAGCCATAGTCACTAACGCAGAACTTTAATAAGTATAATGGCAAATTGATAAACGTCATATTTGATCTTACCGTGTCATACATGGCTTGACTACATCTCTCGAACACTTTACTCATAGTGATGTTCCGGGAGACGCAAGTTATGACACTTCTTCACAACTCATCAGACGTTCGCTAAACTTGTAACTCAAATATTACTTTCTACAATCTAATTTGCAGAAGCTTTATTTTCTCGTTACAATGAATTTCTATTTCACTCTAAAATTCCTTGAACATTTCAAAGATTTCAGACGTATGTCTCTATTGAACAGATATCCACATATCTACTTCAACTCATGAGTGAAGATAGGGAATCCACTGCACACAACTACACTTATTGGACTACACACATCATCATGTATGATTACCAATGGTTTAGTTGCCCGTTCATGTATGACCTATCAACGGTGTTTTAGTCACATTACTTCGAGACAAAGATCGCAAGCGTTAAGTGATTCATAATCATATGACTCGAAAGTCCATCACTTATGGAAATTCTTCATGCATGTTATGTCACTTGTGATAAACGGCAGTGCCACATCTATGTGGTATTTCTGCCAGTCTTGCGACGTTTAGCGTCAGTGTTATGGATGTTTAGTATTATTATCAAGATTCATAACATACAACCTATTCATAATGGAAGTATGGCCTTTACGTTATTCATTGCTTTGAACAACTCTCTTGCAATAAACATGATTAAAAAATGATGTTTTGCAACAAGGCTAAAGTGTAGTAACAATTTACTCAACTCTAAAATGAATTATGAAGATAATCATAGAGTCAACACACGGTATAGTAAACCTTTTACCGTGTTCCCGAGCGTGTCAAAACTCATCATTAGCTAGTCATAAAGGCCATAGTATTTCTTGCATCGAGTTGCAACAATTATGCAATCGATCTGATATTCTGGTGATCAACAGTTTAATCACAATATACAGAATCCACAATTAACTGCTTAATCATGATTCCCAAGAATTACATCTCTTGACCAACAATGAATTCATCTATAACTCCGTATGACTTTCATTTCTGAGCTGGTTATTCCAGTCTTCTTTCGTTTTGCCTTTATACGTATCATAGTTCTATTTCCAATGTCACTCCTACTCACAAAAGATCACACATGATCAAGGGTGGCGCAGGCCATGGACTTTCCGGCGTGTAAGTCTTACTAACACCCTATGGAACTTCCTTTCCCTTAATCCTCATCATCATATGATCGGTGTTCTTCTGGATCCCACACTTATCAGTTTTATTAAGAGCACAGTGAATATTTTCACTAATGCTTACAATCATACATTGTGCTAGATATCTTATATCCAACATTAATTGTTTTACCACTGAAAACAATTTTTCAGTTCCATGAATATAACATAACTATCCCAAACTTTTCAAAGTTCGGGTTTCATGGTGGTGAAGACAATGCACTTAGCTGTGGTGGAATTCTAGCATTTTCGATTATGGACGTAATTCACATCATCCATAGCATCAGCGGGAGAGCATCAAAAATTTGCGATAGGACAAGCTCCTTCTCGACACTATTGAGGATAGTCCTCACAATACGGTACCAATCGTAAAGTTTTTACCAGATAAAACAGTTAATCAAAATCAATTGGGAAGGTGGTAACGCGAGCCATTATTCTACAACGATAATGAAAATACTTAGACTTTGTTCATAATTAAGTTGCACTTGTGATTAATCAATTTAATTACTAAGTGCGCTCCCACTCAGATCAATATCTCTCGTAATTGATGCTGGAGTGATTCAAGATCCAACCCAATCGTCCGTCATTGATGTGACATCACTGATGACTTAGACTGGACTGGTAGGCCAACTTGCCAATCACAACACATGTGATTCTTGTTCATCTTTCGATGGGCGTGTTCCGGTAGCAAACTTTTATCCAAACCGTCAAGACAACCAAGTGTAATGCGTTGTGTGTTCTTTTAACACACCCGCCTTTTATGCGTCACACCGTGTGCACCCATGTGACATGACCTGCTCCGGTGTGAAACATAGTATAGACGGTGCTACAGTTGGAAGAACACTATCAACTTGATATTGTTTTGCGAGAGATCACCCTAATAAAACACGACTACCGCGCATCAAACAAGGGTGCATCAAAGGGATAAACATCACAGGCAGTTCATAAAATTATGTGATATAGTATAGCCCTTAGCTTCGTGAAGTCTTCGTAGTCTTCACGCCGTCGTGGTAGAAGTCACCGCGTCCACCAACTTTCTCCTTGGCGCCGGGAACATCACCACGGCTTCCGGCATGTGCGTCGGGGTCCACCTCCGCATCGTAGATCATCACCTTGCATCTATCTATTGCTTTGCCTCGAGCTAATAAACAGTTCTGGCACGCAGGCCATAATTAAGTGACAATCATATGACTCCAGTCATCATGCCGTACCACGACACGCAGGTCGCGAATAAATATTACATAACATATAGCATCTCATACAAACACATTGCAAATCTTGAAGGCTATACCACATCACATGCATACTCTGCAAAAACGAGTTAGATCGCCATCTACACGGGTTGTTGCAACTTTTATCGTGGTTGTTAAGCAGGTTTACAAGGCAAACGAGAAACCCTAGGAAAAACAAAACACGATACTTCTTTTGTTGCTAGTTTAACATACGGGGTGCGTGCAACAACTAATGCCACAAGCCAAACTTCGTTAAACGCGTGACCCCCGTGTGGATTTGAGTTCATAAAATCCACAAGCCCCTCCATGTTAAATCTTCTATTGCGAGATTAAGATGAGATCCAAGGAGTTTGATGTAGACCATGATCAAGGCAACCAGCATACTGAAAGCAGCATAGAGGGATCGATGGAAAACTCAATCCTTGTAGCAAAACCTCAACTTGCCATCAAGCATAGAAAAAATCACATGACAGGGAAGCAACAAGAAAATCAATGCCTCATATCACACATATGATCTAGACCTAAACATGCATCTAATCAAGGATCTCTCTGATACCACTGTTGGGAAACGTAGTAGAAAACAAAAATTTCCGGCCTACGAATCAAGAACCCAAGATCATCCAAGAAGATTGCATACAAGGTTTTAGGTCATGGCTCACCAACCGATGTAGCGGAAGTAGAGTTGGTGAAGCTCGTGGACGTAGTGGAAGTAGATCTCGCAAGTTCTCCCACAAACAGTCCCTCGATCAATCCCACGAACAAGTCCCGCGATCTAGTCCCACGGACAAGCCCCATGAACGAGCTCCTCGAAGAAGGGTCGAAGGTACGACCCCTCCATTAGTATCCACACATCCCGTAGCAGCAATCCAGCAGCGCTCCGCCGTCCAGAGATGAACGCCACCGAGAAAACTAGAGGGAGAAAACCCTAACGGATTCCGATCTAGAACAGCGTCTAAACCGGGGTCTAAAAGTGGAGCAACGGGGTTTAGAGGAGGGAGGGTGGCGCATAGGCCTTGGGGACAAGTTGTCTTGCGCCCCCCACCCCTCCCCCACATTATATAGGTGGCCAAGAGGCCCTTGGGGCGCAGCTCAAGGAGGATTGGGAGTCCAACTTGGACTCCCAAGCCTTCCAAACCTTCCCACACCTTCCCACCGGAAACCTGCCATACTGGGTTTTGGTATTTCCACCTGGAGGAGGTTTCCTTCCCCTTGGTGCGCCCCCACCCCCTTGGACGGCCAGGGCAGCCTAGGTGGCTTGCCCCCCAAGGCTAGGGGCGCAGGGGAGTGGGTGGTACAGCCCGGAACCTTCCGGAACCTTCCATGACCTTCTAGAAGCTTCCAGGACCTTCCGGGACATACCGGGACCGTTTCGTGACATTCCGGACACTTCTGGAGCACTTCCAGGACCTTCCGAGACCGTTCTCGGACGTTCCGGAGCCATTCGGATAGTTTCCAAGACCATCTGAGTTACATTTTAAGCCACCGGATGACCGCGAAGGTTGTCGGGACGCCCAGCGATTATCCGGAAACTATTCCGGTTGATCCAGGACTTCCCCAGTACCATTCTCATATGTTCCGGAACCACCTGGGACTACTCCAGAGTGATCCGGACATAACCTTAAATACCCAGAACTACTTCTGGTGCCCTTATGAACAATTCCATAAATCTCCGGAACTACTTCCGGTACCCGTATGAACTATTCTGCTTTGCTTCCACTAAACCTTCTACCATACTAGTATTCTAACAGACTACTGCTCGTTAAGTGTGTGACCCAATAGGTTCGGTATAATGCGGACATGACTCAGAACATCTTCCGGACATAGGTCAACAGCCTTTTGTCAATAGCCAATAATCAACAGCGGAGCCATGGACACCCATGTTGACTCCCGCACATACACGAAGAAACTTCGAGTGAACCATTATGTTTAGTCATGTACCATTCCCTTTGCTTCGTGATATATGACAAAGTTAGAGGAGAGATGTTTGGCACCCATGTGTAACAACTTCTTGAACACAAGCCACTCGTTATCCTCTTTGCTCGTTTGTCTCTATTTCTCGTTATTGTATTCCGGTATCCCCGTGACTGAATCACAATGCGTCTGGCCAGACTATAATGGATACCGTCATACCGAGTGGGCCCAAAGTCAATATCTCTTCATCGTGAAGGAGCAAATCCCATTCTTGAACTATCACAGTCACTAGCCACACCATCTGACATACCCAGAACTTATTTTACTACTTCCCATTTACGGGAGGATTCATCTAAGAACCAAAGCATGTCTTCCTGTGTGAAGCAACTCGATACTCTCATGGTCTAAGGAATTACGTATATGATAACATTTCATGATATGACTTATAACGTTGTTACGATGTGATCTCTAAGTATATCATTCAATACTGGGGTCGGTTCAACATCATTGTTCTGCTAACAATATGTCCATTGCTACTGACATCCTTGTTACAAGAACAATGTCCATGATTAAGAAAACGTAATCATCAGTTAGCACATGAGCTGGTCTTAGAGGCTAAACCAGGAACTCTTGGTGTTTACATTTCCACACATGAAAGTGAGTTTTCTTCTGAATCTCATAGTCAGGGTCATTGCAATTATAGCACAGAAATATAAACATTAATTACGAACGTGGAAATATATATATAATAACATTTTATTATTGCCTCTAGGGCATATTTCCAACAGATTGCACCCAGCCGGACCAAAGATGCATTTTCTGCTCAATGCGGGGTTCTTGTTAGGGACATGATCCCGATCAGCATCTAGCAATGGAATAAGCCGAAGGCCGGAGACCCTGAAGTGTCTTTTGTCACCGATAGACAGAAAGATGATCTTTGGACCGCGCTGAAGGCAAATTTCACCCTACCGGAAGAGGAGTGTCTGGAAAAACCAATTACAGAGCAAAAGATCAAGACTCATGCTCTTAAGAAGATGGCAGAGCTATTCAGGAGGTGGAAGAATGAGTTAAAAACAACGTTTGTCAACAAAGAGAAGACTCCAACATTCACCGGCCGATTTGAGAAGATAAGAGAACAGTGGCCCGCATTTGTGGCCCACAAGACATTGGAGAAGAGTAAGAAGATGTCAGCGATAAACAAACTAAATGCTGCAAAGAAGAAGCATCACCATTGCACGGGGTCAGGTGGCTACCACAAAGCCCGACTGTTGTGGGAGAAGGCTGAAAAGGACCTTCTTGACAAAGGGATCGTACCAAGGACATTGAACTGGCCAGAGCGTGCAAGGAATTGGTTCTTCGGGGTTGGGGGAACCTTGCACCCTGAAACAGGGAAGTGCTTTTGGACGAACGAACAATTGAGAGTACCGATCACCAAGCTTGAGGAGTTAATCGCCCAAACGAAGGCAGGGACGTTCGTTCCTGACAGAGAGAACGACGAGCTCACAATGGCCCTCGGGAATCCTGAGCACCCAGGACGAACACGAGGCACGACAGGCTCCCTTTCGTGGAAGCATGGGTTTCCCGACGCAGGCGGTTACAAAAGCAGGGAGAGAAAGAGGAAACAGGAGCAAATCGAAATACAGAACCTGCATGCAATAGTACAAGCGCTAGAGGAGAGGCATCGAGCTGACGAAGCTACCCTAGAAGCTACCCCGCCATCTCAGCGGAGAAGCAGCGTGGCTTCCACCGAGGTCATTGCGCAACCTGATTTGACGGCTTCCAGGTACGCCTAAGGATGAAATCACGGAGTCTCAAGAATGCCACCTTAAGAAGCAATTGATGCAATTCAAACCCACGGTGGCTATCGGCCATGTTGTACCTCCTTGACACAACGGAACTTTTCCCTGTCTTCCGATTCCACAAGGCTATGCTGTTGTGATGGTCGATGAAATAATGAAGGGATATGAGGAGATCGAGCTTGACTACCCTACTGGCGAAGGGGAAAATCTCCTGCAGAATGCTCTGAGGACTTCATGTCTATGGCCGAAGGAATTCATCAAGCTTCCGAACTGGACGACACCTACGCCTCCTCCTCCTCCTCCGGCGAGTAAGGGCCCGCCTCCTCCTCCGACGAGTAAGGGCGCGCCTCCTCCTCCGACGAGTAAGGGCCCGCCTCCTCCTCCGCCTCCTTCTCCGCCTGCGTCGGCGCGTCCGAGCAGCCCGTCTCCTCCTCCGCCTCGTCAACAAAAGCAGAAGAGAGCAGCTGTCGCTCCGGCTTCTAGCAGTACAACCAGTGGTGGGAGACGATTCCAATACGGTCCATCATCTCTCAAGCCTCTTGATCCGTTACCATACGAAAGGAGCGATGAGGAAAGCGCGAAGATCTCTAAAGGCGAAGTGGATGCCTTTTTAAAAAAGAAAAATCCACCTCCGAAGGAGAAGATAAATGAGGTGAAATTGAAGCGCACTTTGGATGCCCTGAAGCGACCAGCACCGGCTCCGCTGGATGACAACCATGTCCGCGCTCTTAAAAAGAAAGTGCAAGAAACGCGCCGGTCCGGAAGCACTGCAGCTGACCAAAGGAGAGAACAACAAATTGCAAGAGGGAAAAAAATTCCCCAGCTCAGCGAACAGGCGAAACAATTGTACCCCCCGCTGCAGGTGTCGAGTGATATCGTCGTCGCAAATCTGCCGGCCGGGATGGTGCCCGGTACCAATCCTGGTGATTACCTGCCAGATGATATACAATTTGATCGACTCGAGGTGGACGAACTCAAATTCCGGCACGGGTATCCTCTCGTTAGACCTGATCAACAACTACCAACGATGATGCGAAGATTCCATGAGTGGTACATGGACACCTGCAAGAACTCTGGGTTGGATAATGTGTTGCTTATGGTTAAAGACAAGCACGACCTCCTTGGAATTGACATGTTGTGTGTTCCATTTGAGGAGTTATTCCAGGTGTACAATGCAATGGCCATCGATAAAGTAATCGTCACTTGCTACTGTCTGTAAGTACTACTTCTTTAATTAACTCTCTATATATAGCTCAGCTCTTTCATTGCATGTACATATATAAAATGCACTATATCATGCAGATTGAAGATCGTCGAATGCAAGCAAAGAGAAATCTATAATGTTGGGTTCATTAACCTAAATCTCTTTGATGAATGGGAGATAGAAAATAATCCCAAACAAGTCGAGGCCAACTTGCTACAATCGTTGCTTCAACATCAAAACAAACAAAAAATAATCTTTCCTTACAACTTCGAGTGAGTGTTATACTATGCATATTCGGTTTTCCTTTATTTACTCGAGGTTATAGTAATGTAATTGATGAGTTATGCATGCGTGCGCAGCTTCCACTTTATTCTCCTAGAGATTAAGCTTGAGGAGAGACTAGTAACCGTTTAGACTCAAGACTAAAAGATCCCAAGACGTATGCGATCATCACTGAAATGCTTAAGAAGTAAGTGCAATCGATCATTATCGCAGCATTTCGGCAACTTTGTTCATTTCTTGATATTAGGTAATAATTATTTTCTATGTCTGGCAGAGTTTGGATAACGTTCACCACAAAATCTCCGGGACTGCCGAAGGAGCTGGAATTTACACGCCCGAAAGTAAGTACTACTAGCTAGTTCCGCGCATCTCCCATTAATTTGATTCTAGCTAGTTTCATCAATACCATTTATATAATGCTTGATTATCAGCTTGATTGACTTCTATTTCTCGTAAAGTGGTTGTGGCAGCAAGAAGGGACTAATCTTTGTGGATACTACGTATGCGAGTACATCTACAACGCTACGATCTCTAAGCAGGGCGGCTACTGTAAAAAAAGGTTTTGATGTGTGTAAGCAATAATATTCACAATTTTATTTTATTACCATCATTTGTGTTGAGTTTCATTCATATATATGTATTTACCTCCTTCTTCGAATTAGCATTGGGAGCTGCAGGAAGAACTCCTACCACAAGATCGCATAATAGCAATTCAAGAGGAATTGACGGGATTCTTTCTTGAACACGTCATCAGGAAAGAGGGAGAATACCATATGGAACTTGATTTCAGATGTTAGGGTATTGTAAGAGATCTTATATTGTATATATGTATCCAGTAGCGTCAGATAGATATACAAAAACTTGTTGTTCGAACAATCTCACTTCTCTCTGTATGTTCATGACAATCTTCTGTACTTAATGGTTTAATTCCTTCATTTGCTTACTAGCTAGCATGTCGAGTTCTCTCTATACGTATAGTACATAGCGTCGACCAAGCACGGAGATAAGAGAGGACACCTCTCTCTATTAGCTACAATATATGAAACCCCTAAATTAACCCTACAAAACCCCCATCCCCCCTCTCAAAAAAAAACCCCAGACACGGAACTGCTGACGCGTGGAGGCATTTTGGTCCCGGTTGGTGCTACCAACCGGGACAAAAGGCCCTCCTGCCCAGGCAAGCCGCAGAGGCCACGTGGAGGCCCATCTGTACCGGTTCGTAAGCGAACCGGGACTAAAGGTTTTGGGCATTAGTAACGACCCTTTAGTCCCGGTTACAGAACCGGAACAGAAGGCCCTCTGGAACCGGGACAAATGGGTCTTTTTCTACTAGTGTTGATAGACGACGATCATGATGTGGAGACGCTTGGGGCTCAATAGCTCTGCTCCATGATCATGATCGTTCTGGTATTTCTGAAGGTCGCAAGCGATTCTGCTGCGTGAGGTTAATTAATATAAAGGCAATTCCAATTCAAACACGAAAAACATAATAAATATATTTGTGTAGATATGGAAATAGTTTTTGTCCCACACTTTTCTTATCAACCATGCCCATGGTATTATGCTAGCCTGGGCCAAAGGCTCACCAAACAGTCTACCACCGCCCTACAATCGGAGCCGAGCGCAACGCAGCTGCTGATTTAAAGTCGAGTTCGGGTTGGATCATGGCTTCCCTGGGACAGGTCATGGCACGGAGCGACGCCCCGCTGCCACCAGAAGCAGTATAAAGCGGTGGTTGCTGCCCTCCTTCCTGTAGAAATACAACTCGACATTCTCGGAGCTGAGACTGAGAGCTCGTCCTCTGGTACTACCAATAGAATAAAACCGAGAGAAAATCTCCACACCGCATACACAATCAGTCACCAATCAGTAGCCTGCTAGAAAGACACAAAGAGAATGAAACCAGAGGCATAATCAGCCCACCGAGCCTATGTAGTGCCTTATTCATTAGTCCAAGCAAGTCATCATGCCTACATTTATGTAGGTAACAAAAGGAACCTAGCAAACTGGACAAACAAATAAATAATAGATCCTACGAGTCTACTTCGCAGTTGACCAGAAGATGCTCCATATAAGGTCAACTTACGTCAGGAACGGAACCTGCGTCGGTAAGCCATTCCGCAACTCAGCGACCCGGATGAGAACTCTAGATACCTGCACAACATTCACTTGTCAAACAAATTTGTACCACTGGGTGATGAGTCAAAAGCCATTAAAGTTATTACTACCTCACAGGGCATGTACCATAGCTATCCAAAATGAGGATCAATGTGAATTGTGAAAGGGCGTAGTTATAAACGTGTATATGTAAAGGAAGTTCAAGTTTCGAATCACAGTAGGACATGTCGAGGAGCTACAGGGAGGAAAGGAAAGGGTAAGTGTTTCATTCTATTACTGGCTTACTGCATAGGACGACATCATTCTCATCTATGTGCAGTTAACATATGCCTAAGTTGGAATGGAAAATGCCCAAAGCTATCAGCCATCCGATGAGCTGTAGTGAGGAAACACACAAGCACTAGAGCAGTAACACTAGGGAGGAGGCAAACTGGTTGCAAGGCCACTGGATGGAACGGAGGGTAAGCAAAAGAGTCCATCCAGGAGAGAGGCTAGGAGGTACGTGAGAGCACCTGAGAGGAAAGGAATGGAGCTGCAGGTGAAGCTCACAAAAGGTGAATAGAAGAAGCAGCACAGGGATAAAGGCTTGACGGGAGGTGGGAAAAAGATGAGCAAAGGGTTGTCCGGAATTATTCCTCCCTTAAATTTGGTTATCCGCAAATGGTTGTGAATGAGACATTTTCGTAACAAAAGCAAGAAGTAACAGTTATGATCCCTCAACTGAAAATACGAAGATAAGATTGCATTACCTGCTTAACCAATGTTATACAGTCACCTTATGCATTGCATCGCACAGAAGTTTGGCTTCATCAGGTCCATCACCAATTCCCATGTCTACAAGCATAAGCCAAACAACCCAATGATATTTAGACCAAAGATAAGATTCGATAACAATGAGATATTTACATAAGCCAAAACAGCGAGAGAAAAAAAAGTATTTTCTTAACACTGGAATAGATAAACACAAAAGCACATCTACTGCCTTGCAAAGAATATATCTAAGAACAGTATATATACCCAGTAATATCCTAAAACGCGATGGCGTGCACATAATATTAGCTGATCAGAAAGTAGAAGTAATCTAGATTTATTCTTAAGCTTGTCATGAGTTATCTGAAGTAGATAAAATACAAAATATATTCAGAACAATAAATTTTAAGAAAAAACAATGGCAATTAATATTTCAACAACTTTAGCTTGAAACGATAAAACAATCTCAATTCATCTATCAGCTATTATCCATCGGGTCAATAGATGATGTGCGACACATTTGATGCGAATTGGATGCAGTGCGACGTCGTTGACGAAAATTGCTCCCGTGCGATGTTTCACTGGCCCAAATAGCCAAGGCCCACTCGGGCGATTAAAACGGTCATCAACGGGAGTGAGGTTATGTTTAAGACATGTGGGTCCTACTTGGCAGTGCATCTAGTTATGGCCCTACATGACAGTGCATCTAGTTACGAGCCCCACTTGGCAGTGCATCGGTTGAGACGTGTGCCCGTGCCTGGCCTGTCTGTCTGAACCTGTGTTGCTTCCTCCCCTCCGTTCCCGGCGGTGAGCCGGAAACGGCGGCGGCGCTTTTGTTGCAGCGGCGGAGCTTTCTCGTTCTCGGTGACGACGGTGGCTATAGGGCTGAAAATGGTACGGATAATTTCCGACCGACCGTCCGACCTAAGGCTGATGGTTAGTAAATTCGGATTCGGTTGCGAATACGGATAATAGTGTTCGGATACGGAAACGAATATGAGTTCACTACTATTCGTCCGTATCCGGATATATACCATATTTAGCGGATTTTTTTTTGAGGGGCCATATTTAGCGGATAATATCCGACAAAATCCGGAAATTATCCGAAGCAGCAGCTCAGCGTGCGTTTGTGTCTAGGCCTGGCCCAAATTATCTCATGGCAGGTTTAACCTAGCATCGCGTTCCCCCCCTCCCCAGCCTTCCCTGTTCGCATAGCCGGGCGCCGCCCCTGTTTCCACTCGCCACCATTGCCCAGCAGGCCGGCACGCCGCCCCTGAGCTCGTCTCCTCCCCTGTGAGCTCCATCCCGGCGGCCATCCCCTCGTCGCCACTCTCCCATCCCGCCGAACAGCCCCTCTGCATCCCTGCACCCCTCACTACTCCGTTGCACCTCATCCCGGCGAGAACCTCAACACTCCAGCACCCAGGCGCCCCTCGCCACTCCCCATCTCTGCGCGACCCTTCCTGGCGTCCGCTCGGTGCTCCCACGACGGCGTTGTTGCCGGGCGTTCTCCCTCTGCCTCGATGACAGCCGACAGGTACTGCATCTATCCCCTTGTTTCCCTCCCTCTCAATTAGACTTCATGGTTAGTGAACAACAAGCACACAAAATCTGAACCGTACTAAATCTGCGGACATAGGTTTTGTTTTGAATATTCAGCAGGCATTACTTGATCACAGACTGCTTACGAGAAATGATTAGAGATTAAGTTCAAACTAACTTATGTCTTTGGATTTTCTCAAGGGAGCACCTTAAAGTGTAAATGTTTGTATGCATACGGAATTGCTAAATTATGTCAAATATATGGCACAATATTTTAATGAATCAATATAATTTCAGAGTTAACTTATGTTAGACCTAATGCCTAATTTTTAAATTTTGCACAGGACCTACAGATCTGTTTGAATGGCTTCTGCAAGTGGGAGTGCAAGCGGACAGTTCAAAACACCATCTTTTGTTTTGTATGCTAAACTGAGAAAAGCGAATAACTATGTAGTGAACCTGGGTGAAGTGTTGGTGACATTATATATGTTATGACATGGGCTGCTGTGTGTGACCTTCTCTTATTTTATTTTATTTTTAGAGCCGGGCACACCCCTTTCCATTATATATATAACGAAAATACAACGTTCAAGAGAAGAAGGGAGGGGGGTAGGAAATAGATGTAGACACACCTACTGGAAAACCCACAGCCTAAAGACCCAACAAATGGAATCCCAACCATGGGGCAAAAACCCAGTAGATATTAGTCCATCTATCCTATAAAGGTTCAGTTACAACGATCACAGCCAAAAACCGCAACATCCACAGTTTTTAACCACCATCTAAATTCAGCTAACAAAAGAGGTTTCGAAACGTCCAGCAGCAGGATGATAGATAACCTCCATGTAGCTCACTTGTTCTCCAGCACCACACCACATAGCCTCATCATCTGGATAGCGTTGTTCTTGATCATCTCAGCGCCTGTCTTCAGATCATCAGCAGCTCCCGCATCCTTCTGTAGACCTGCCCAGTACAGAATATTGGCACAAGCTAAGAAGACAATCTTAAACGGCGATCGAATTCTTGGAGCTTCAAAAGTAACTCCATTGAGCACGTTCCAGATAGCCCAACAGATCGCGGCCAATCCAATAGTATAAAACTTTTCACCCCCCGGTAAAACACAGTAACACCAAGTGAAATATTGCCAAATGTTATTAGGCCCATAGTCAACATCGAATACCGAAGCCACCGTCCTCCATGTCACCCTAGCAACAGGACATTCAAAAAATAAGTGCTTCAACGATTCAGGACAAAAGCAAAAGGAGCATTTAGTGTTTCCTTTCCAGTTTTTCCTGCACAACACCTCTCTGGTGAGGATAGAATTCTGATGCATCTGCCACATGAAGATTTGAATCTTCAGTGGAATTCTCGCATCCCAAATCCATCTAAAATGGCAACCGTGTAATTGAGATTCCAAAGTCTCATACACCGATTTGGTAATGAAGACTTTACTCTTACCCAGACCCCAAGAAATCTCATCAGATTCATTACCAAGCCTCAGATTATGAATCATATGCTTAATCAATTCCCATTGTCCAACTAATGCTGGTGAAAGTCTTCTACGGAAAAAAGTATTAGGATCTGCAACCAAGCCTTGCAACACCGTGCAATCAGGTTTAGCACAGATAGCGAACAGTTCACCAAACCTCTCTCTCAGAGGGGGCTGATCATTTATCCTATCTAGCCACAACCGAGCCACATTTCCAGATTTGATGTTAACTCGCCTCCCCAACATATAAAGCTCTTTCACCCACATAATTGCTTTCCAGCATGGGGAATCCTGAAACTTCTTATTAACAGAAGCCACAAAAGCTCTTTTGAAATATTTGGCATAAACCACATCTTGCCAAAGCCCCTTATATTTATCTAGCTTCCACCACCATTTTACCAGAAGACTAACATTTTTCCTATGGAGATTTTTTACTCCAAGACCCCCACGTTTCTTGGATCTACAAATCCTGTTCCATTTGACCAAATGGTATCTTTTTTTAGTGCTAGACGACTGCCAAAAGAATCTGCGTCTATACACATCCAAACGATTGATAACAGTTTTAGGAATCAAAAACATGGACATATAGTAATAAGATATACTAGACAGATTTGCATTAAGTAAAATCAAACATCCTCTAGAAGAGGCAGTACTACCCAATCCAGAACCACATTTGACAGCAAATCTCGACTCCAGCATGTCCCAATCTTTTCTCCGCAAAGCCGAATACCCAACAGGTACCCCCAAATACTTCATAGGGAAGTGACCAATTTGGCAATTGAATATATCAGCATATACTTGTAAGATATTATCGTCACCACCAACACATAGTATCTCACTTTTTTGGAAATTTATCTTAAGGCCTGACATGAACTCAAATAGATACAGCAACAATTTCAGATTAAGAGCACTTTCAATATCAGGCTCAAAACAAAGGACCGTATCATCCGCATATTGCAATATGGCCACCCCATTGTTGATTAAGTCAGGGGCCAAGCCTTTAATCAATTTATTTTTTTGAGCAGTCAACACCATCTTACAGAGACACTCAGC
The DNA here is from genome assembly GCA_950022295.1 of Bromus sterilis. NCBI lineage: Eukaryota > Viridiplantae > Streptophyta > Magnoliopsida > Poales > Poaceae > Bromus > Bromus sterilis. The sequence continues at coordinate 443,432,822 of OX465595.1, read as the reverse complement.
AGCAATATTAAACAAGAAAGGAGACAGGGGATCCCCTTGCCGAACCCCTTTGTGGCTCATAAAATAAGAGCCAATCGTGTTATTCATCTTTACCCAAAAGTCCCCCCATACAGAATCTTCTACACCCAATCACACCATCTTGTACTAAAACCTCTTGTTTCCAAACACTCCAACAAAAACTCCCAATTAACCTTGTCATATGCCTTTTCAAAATCCAACTTAAGCACAATGCCCACACGTTTCTTGACATAGGTATGATGTAAAATTTCATGAAGAGTTAACACCCCGTCCATAATGTTCCTATGCTTGATGAAAGCATTCTGATGGACACTAAACAGAACAGAAGCAAAACTCGAGGCTCTAATATCAAGAACTTTAGTGATCAGTTTGTATGGCCACCGCAAGAGACAAATAGGCCTAAATTGTTGTATCCTATGGGCCCCACTAATCTTAGGCAGTAAAGTAATCACACCATAGTTCAAACGGTGTAGTTCCAAACTACCCGTATATAAGGCGTGAAATAGAGCCATCATGTCATCACATACAATATTCCAGCAGCACTGATAAAATTCGGCTGGAATATTATCTATACCAGGAGCCCTATTGCTTTTCATCGCAAACAACGCTTTTTTAACTTCCTCAACCGTAAATGGGGCATCTAAGACACTCCGGTCCAAATCGGATAATCTCTCATTCAAGCCCCAAATGTCAGGGTCCATATGACAAACGTTCCCAGGGGCTGGACCAAACAAATCTCTATAAAACTCAGTGGCATGAGCGAGGAGATTATCAGTCCCCTCAATGATATCGTCACCAGCACATAAAGAGTGAATAGTGTGTTTGCGTTTATTACCGTTCGCAATTTTCTGGTAATATGCAGTGTTCATATCCCTTGCAACAACCACTTTTCATGTGATTGTTGAAGTAAGTATAGTTCCTCATTAACAATGATATCATTCAGCTCAGCTAACACTTCCACTCTACGAGCCAATAACTCAGGTGATAAGAAGTCGAGCTCCTCAGCTTCCTCAAGGAAAGTGAGTTCATCTCTTAACTCTTTTTTTCTTTTTTCTATCATGCCCAAATTTATTGGACCCCCAGCCTTTAAAGAAATTCTTAAACCTCTTAAGTTTGATATTAAGCACATCAAAAGGATTAAATTTATTTACCCTCTTTCTCCAAAAAATTTCCACTAGAGGTAAGAATTCAGGGTTCTTTAGCCAACTCATTTCAAATCTAAACTCTCTCTTTACTGGGCCAGAAGTAGAGCAAACCCCATATTCTAACAGCAAGGCATTATGATCAGATAAATCTCTTGCCAGTTTTCTCACCGTAACCGAAGGGAAAAGGCTCTCCCACTCATCTGAAACTAATATTCTATCAAGATTTTCCAAGGTGGGGTGGTCTTGATTATTGGACCATGTATACAATCCCCCCTCGATGTGGAGGTCAAATAGATTAAATGCATTAATCACATTATTAAACATATCCACATGAGGAGAAGGTTGCCAATTCTTATTCTTTTCACCACAGTGTCTGAGCACATTAAAGTCACCACCAAAGATATATGGAACTGAAATACGACTACATATATCAGCCAGTTCCAGCAGAAATTCAGCTTTGAATTCCTCATGGGCAGCCCCATAAACCACACACAAAGACCAGGGGATCTTCTTTTTTAAGTCAAATAAATTTACCTGGAGGATATATTTCTTTTTCACCCAGGATATAATATCAAACTTGTTATGTCTAACCCCACAAAGGATCCCACCAGATCTACCAGTAGATGGAATAAATTCCCAAGTAAAACATTTATAAGGGTCCAACCTTCGCATGAAGCTGTCTTTCTATTTTTTTCTTATGAGTCTCCTGAAGACCAATAATATCAAGGGAATGGTCTCTCATCAAATCAGAGAGGCAAGAAACCATTCCTTTTCCCCACCCCTCTGCAGTTCCAAAATAAAGCATTCATCATTTATATTTTTTATTTATTTTCCCCTTATTCCTGGTAATTCTGCAATGAGGCTGTGCAGTAATCTCAGGAATAAAGAGGGTTTTCCCCTCACCAGCCCGACTCCTAGTCACAGGTCTGGCCACAGAAACCACTTTTTTCTTCCTACCACTTTCCTTTTTTTGACCATTCGTTATTGATATTCTTTTCCTCCAATTCATTATGATCACTCTCCTCTGTATCATTTTCCACCCCCCCCCATTTAGTACTAACAGGAGTGCATTCTCCAAGTTCATTAGTAATGAACAAGAATGCATTAGATTTGTCAGAGCGAAGACTATCCACATGATCCTCATGTCTCCTACTCAATTCTAACTCACGAATCATATCAATGGTAGTAAACTCGTCATCAGGAATCACTACTCCCATTTTACTCGCTCTCATCATCATAGATTGATCAGATAACACCTCAAAAGAGTTTTTTCTAGGGGTATGAGAGGAAGTACCTTCCAGATTACGCTTCCTGGTGAGAGCAGCCGCTCTGTCCACCATGTTTTCCCCATTCTTCAGCAGATTGCGCCTGCTAAATCTCACATTCTCACACGACAATGGAGGAGTAGGAACGACATCCTCCATATGATCAACAGGAGAGCTCGGAAGCTGTACCGTGTATAGTGTGGGCTCATCGTTTGCATCACCCAGGTTTTCAACTTCCTCAACCTGAATATTTTGTTTCAGAACATCAACATAAGACATTTGTACTCCTCTCATAGGGTATAGAAATTGATTAAGCAAGGGAGCAATCTTCACCTGAACTTCATCACATTTGAAATTATTCTGTGAACAGGGAACAATCCAATTCATAGGGCCCGAAATTTCTTCACATAAACCAGCCTCACGCGCCATAGTGTCCAGCAGCAAGGAGTTGGTAACATCATCAGACTCAGATTCAGATACCTCTTCATCCAGCGGTCCCATAGCATTTTTTCCATGAGGTTTCTCAGTGTCCTCATTGTTTCTCTTGCTTTTTTCAGTGTTCTCACTAGAACCATCAATTTTTTGCTTTTTTAAAACCGAGGATTGACCGTGTTCACCATCCACACAGACCCCAGATCTCACACGATCTGGATCACGAGATACAACTTTATCCACCTCATAAAAGAAGTCATAAAAATGTGTCCCAAGAACACCTTCAGCCACTGGGGGCAGGTCATCCACACTGCGACATCCCAGGCGAACACGAACAGACGCAGGTCGATACAGGGTAGAGTAATCAATTTCCAAGGGCACCCCCACCAGAGAAGCAACATAAGCCACATTGCGTTCACTGCGTTTGTCAGTAGGAATATTACTCATTTTGACCCAGGCAACTTCCATTTCTCCCTTGGCCCCAATATTAGCCAACCAAGGAGCAAGATTAACAACCACACCACAGGACTTCAACGTCATACGATCACTGTAACAAGCTTTAGCCACATCTCTATGAGATGGGAAACGAATCACATATGTCCCAGGACCAATATTACGTGCAGTACATTTCCATCTCGTAGCCAAGTACTCATCAAAAGCATGTTCAAGTTGTTTTCCAGAGGCCTCACCCTCAACAATTGTAACAACTATATGACATGCAGCTCTATCATTTGTTTGCTTAGTAGAACACGAATCATGAATATAGTAAAAGCCCTGTCCTCTAGACTGAAATGCACACATAGGAGCTATGCATTCCCACGGCAAGAAAGTATTGCATCCAGAAGTCAAGTGTCCTAACATACCCCACCTCTCACAGTAAGCATGAGGACAGCTACCAGGAATATGACCAACACCCTTGCAAATCGCACACGTAGCATTAATATGGATTGGGTTCACCTGATTCGCCCCGGGAGCAGCAACACGATGAGGATCAGTAGGCTTCACCACCTGCTTCGCAGGAGGGGGAGCAGTAGGTTTTGCTACCCAAACTTGCCCCCCTCCCCCGCCCCGCCCCTTGCGGCGAGTACGCCGCCGCAGCTGCATCCCATGACTCAGATCCGGTGGAGGCAGTCAGATCCGGTGGGTTGGAGGAGCTGATCTCGGCGTCGCGTCCCCGGTGACTTTCTCTTATGATTTGTGTCTTTGTGAATTTTGTGCATTTTTTGTTGAGATGTGTCTTTGTGAGCATGGGACTGAGCATTCCTTTCGTTCTAACCTGTGATTTTGTGTGCGTGAGACTCAGCCAAAGATGATGAGTATGTATACAACAAGATAATTACTTTGCTTCTGCCTGCTGGTAGTAACCGTATAAACATGGTGGTGTGTGTATGGCATTTGTACAGTCAATTACACAATTTTCTGTGTCTGTACATTATTTGACAAGCAGGTAAAGTGTAGACCTGATCTTTCATCTAGGTGTTATTGCTTAGTTCTAGAATTTTCTTATTTTTCTGAATTCACTGCAAGTTTATGAATTTTTTTTTCTGAATCCACTACGTTACCACAATGTACATTGCCTCTCTTGCTGTAACCACTGCAAGTTTGTCTGAATTTTTCTGTGGGTGTTTCCTGGTTCCAGGTCTGGATATTGGTCGTGCAGCAAGTCGACGATGTGCTGAAATCTTTTCCTCTTCTCAATCGAAACACCGGACGAAAAGTAGAACTCTTTTCCTTCTGAGTAAATTTGTCTATACTCTTTTACTACTGAAAGAAAGTGCATCTCTTGACCATACGCAGGTATTAGAGGTTCGTCCATTGATTGACTGGGACAAGGGGAAGGTGGTGGAGTTCTTGCTTCAGTCGCTCCGGCTAGACGACCTTGCAAGCGTTCTTCCCATCTACATCAGAGACGACCGAACCGGTGAAGACGCCTTCAAGGTCTTAAACCATTTCTTTAGAACAAGACGATGATCTGTTCGTTTTCAGTCACGAATTAACTGAACATGCATCATGGTTCGCCTATTTGTTGCCATGATGACCAGGTGCTTTGTAGGCAAAAATAATAATTTAGAAACTCCCGCGTGAGAAATGTATGGCGGTAAGAATATCTTCTTTCACCGCCTCAATGCCAAAGAATTATATTATGAATTAGTAATCATATGGTGCATATGATGAATATTATTATGAAGTTATGCTATCATGTGTTTCAACGCAACATTCATCCGACAAATGTCCGTGACCGAACCGTATTCGCTAGGTATTCGATCCGTATTTGTGACTGATGGCTTCCGTATTCGTATTCGGACGCTATCCGCTCCGTCTCCGAATCCGAGAAAAATATGGTCGCGAATATGGTTTCACTACTCTCCGACCGTATTCGCTCTGTTTTCAGGCCTAGGTGGCTGTGGTGAGTGAATCTGGAACCCTTGTCCTGCCCGTTCCCTTTGTGTCGAGTTAGATCTCACTGCATCGCATGTTTCCCTCCTCTGTTTTTGGTCGATTTGATCCAGATTTGGGTGGGGCGGAGGGGGGCTAAAGTCGATGGAGCCACCGAAGACAACAACATTGACTAGGTAATCCGTGCATCTTTTCCAACCAATGCGATTTGTGCCTCGTCTGCTTCTGCTAGCTCACACAGTGCGCGCCAATGAAAAACAGGGGTGATGATGCTCAGACATTTGAATTCATTATCGAATTCTTTCCTTCTAAGGCGAAGCTAGGTGATGGTAGCGTGCGGGACATAGAGAGCGATACAATTGTGAAATGGGAGAGATTGATCCACAAGAACTACAGAGCATGGAAGAGAAAGCCGTGAGGAATGTGGTGGAAAAAATTGGGGAGAGCATTTTTTGGGGTCTAGATCAAGAGGTAGCATTGTTATGGTTTGATAATATGTGACATTAAAAAATATGCACGCATTTCATGGAATTTATGGAAAATTGTTATAAAATGTAAAGAAATGTTCATGTAGTTGAAATAAAAATCGTATCATTCAAAAAATATGTTCATCATGCATTACAATAATGGTCAAAGTTTATTAAAAAAATGTTTAACATATGTTCAAATAAATGTGGGTACAAAAATATTTCTACTTTATATAAAAAATATACAATGTGTATGGAAAAAAGTTGACATGTGCTGACAAGAAAAGAAACAAAACTAAATATAAAAAGTAATAAGAGAAAAAACAAGTAAACCTAAACAAACCAATAAAGAAAGCCAAAAGAAAACAGTAGAAAACCTACACAGGAAACATAAACAACAAGAAAAGGCATACAAATAATAATAAAGAAATGAAAAAAAAGCAACACATATAGCACAAAAACCGCTAAAAGGTTCTAAAACCAACTCAAACCGGTCTATGAAACCTTCCCAAAATTGTTTTAATGGGCTAGCTTCCACCTCTTCGGTGGTGCCATCCTTTAGTTTAATTTGACCACAAGTTAAGGTGACCCCACGGCAACTGATGCAAATCCTAATTGTGCAATATCATGCAAATCTTCCTTATACCAGTTAAAACTTTACACATTGGCATCGTTATCTCAAGCTTGGAATGTAGTATGTACTACTAATCTTGTTTACTAGTTAAGACAACTTTACATGTTGGCATCGCTATCTCAAGGTGGGAAGTACTACTAATAAGTTGTGTGATCTTAAGGAAACATCATGCTTGTAAAACGAACAATGTAGTGTGTGCTTCCAAAGGTTACAACATGTGTAGTACTCTCGTATAAATCCGAAAGATCATGCCGAAAGCGTCACGCTAACCTAGGATATGATCAACTCGTGTTTCTCCTATATATACGAAATGACGCGACGATGACTAATTAAACGAGAGATAACAACCACTTATCTTCCTTTATTGTTGCTTGTTGGTTTTTAAGATAGTTAACCGAACTTGTCACCCTATACTTATCTTGCTTTATGATGATTAGTTGATTGAAAGACTCTCCAAATTGCTTTTGCGATTTTGTTGGCTTGTAACTCTTTAAATAGTAGGCACAAATCACCCGTGAAATCATCACTTCCCAATCAATCTCTCTTTCTCTAGACTCTAATCAAAGCCCAACGAACCACCACCCTAGCCATGGCAAACACCCTCGCCACCGATGTTCGCCTCTCCATCGCGCACCAGACCCGTTTCGCCTTCCGCCTCGCCTCCGCTATCTCATCCAACCCCCGGTTTGTTGCCAACAATGTCGCATTCTCTCCTGTCTCCCTCCACGTCGCTCTCAGCCTCATCACCGCTGGCGCGAGGGGCGCCACCCGTGACCAACTCATCGCTACACTGGGGGAATGCGAGGCCAGGGGACTCCATGCACTCGCCGAGCAGGTGGTGCAGTTCGTTCTCGCTGATGCGTCCTCCGTCGGTGGTCCACGGGTCGCCTTCGCCAATGGCATCTTCGTGGATGCGTCGTTGCCGCTCAAGCCATCCTTCCAGGAACTTGCAGTGTGCAAGTACAAGGCTGAAGCCCAGTCTGTGGACTTCCAAACTAAGGTGACCCCCCCTCCCCTCTTTGTGTAGTTCGTTCTCAAAATGACGGCAAGCTTCTTACCAAAAAATAGAGTAAAATGATTTGCTCCTTTTCTATAACATAATTATTTAACAGAGAAACAATGGCATATGCTAACATGTGCGGTGCATATGTGGTTGGATCCTAAAAAATAAAATCGACACAATCAAATGGGAAAATAAACCAACCGACGTGGTATGCCCAATCAACACTAAGGTGTAGGCCAAAGCAGTTAGAACTGGGGGGTTAAAGTAGTAATTAATGGCACAAGTTTAATTTGGGTAAAATGTGAAATATCTGCTAAATGGGGTACTTCATGTCACAATCGTGCTGCTAAGGGAGAAAAGTGGAACGAACTCATGTTTTTCACACTAGAAGCTTTAGAAAAGTGAAATGCCTAGGGGCTAGATGTTCATGTAAAATTTGAGCTTTTTTGGACATCTAGGGAGCTCTAGGGAAAAAGGCAAATTTAGTCTGGAATAGTGAATGAATAGTGGCGTTTAAAGAAACTGCAAATTTGTGCCCAACAGGGGTAACACCTGGAGGAGTTCGCACTACAGGGCCAAACACATTCCTCCGATAAAGCGAGCGCAATTCAGCCTCAATTGCTTCTTTCCATTTAACCCATTCTGAGTGCTTCTGGCACTCTGCCATGGACTTAGGTTCTGGATCCATTTCAATGGAAGCAATCTTTGAGGCAAAATATATGTCAACAATAGTAGTCTTTCTGTTATATAACTCTCCAGAATCAATATAATTGATGCTGATTTCATCATTCATTTCCACCAGCTCGTCATGATTTCCCAAAACGACCGAGTCTGGGTGTTCCGATGTCCCTGTGCCAAAATCAATTTGCGCGCGTGATTCTGCACTGGGCACTCCATCTTCAGGATGGCTCACTTCAGGGAGCTTCTCAACTTCAGGTCGAGCTTCTTCAAATGACTTAAGGTGTGACATATCTGGCACAGAAATTTGTTTCTGCGGACGTCTCCGCGGAAGTTTATCCCGTGCACCCAGAGGTCTCCCCCTTTTCCTAGGGGTTGGGCCCAAATTTGAGTCAATAGCCTTCGGAGCTATTTCTACTCTCTCTGGCGCATTTACAGCAGGTATATGTGATTTTGTCACCCCACTATGATCAGTGAAGGCATCTGGCAAATTATTTGCTAGCCTTTGGAGGTTTAAAATCCTCTGAACTTCAAGTTCAGCCTCGCTAGTGCGTGGATCTAGGGACTGGAGGCCTTCGGCACTCCATGAAATTTATCGGCATTCCTTTTGGTACATTTCTCCCCCTAACGCCGGGAAATGGTCCTCATTAAAAATACTGTCAGCGTACCGAGCCGTGAACAGATCCCCAGTCATAGGCTCAAGGTATTTGATTATAGACGGAGACTCATACCCCACATAGACCCCCAACTTCCGGTGAGGACCCATGGTGGTACGCTGAGGTGGTGAGATCGGCACGTACACAGCGCAGCCGAATCTTCGCAGATGGGAAATACTTGGTTCTTTCCCACGCACTAGTTGTAAGGGGGATGCAGAGTGATATGCAGTTGGCCTGAGTTGGATTAATGTTGCCGCATGCATCACAGCATGTCCCCAACAAGTTGTTGGGAGCTTGCAGTTCTGCAAAAGTGGCCTAGCAATCAATTTAATCCTTTTTATCAATGACTCTGCAAGGCCATTCTGAGTGTGGACATGTGGGACTGAATGTTCCACTTGTATGCCTAGAGCTATACAATAGTCATCAAATGATTTGGAGGTAAATTATCCAGCATTATCCATTCTTATGGATTTGATCCGGCTATCCGGAAAATTTGCTCTTAGTTTTATTATCTGGGCAACCAGCTTTGCAAAGGCATGGTTCCTTGTAGATAATAGGCATACGTGACTCCACCTAGTGGAGGCATCAATCAGGACCATAAAATATTTGAAAGGGCCCGACAAGGGTTGTATTGGTCCACAAATATTGCCTTGAATTCTCTGCAGGAAAATTGGCGATTCATCCTTCACCTTCCAGGTGGAGGGTCTAAGGATTAACTTCCCTTAGGCACATGCAGTGCACATAAAATCTTCAGGATTTGGGAAGTCTTTTGTTGCTATGATATGGCCAACAGAGCCTTTGATGATTCTCCTCATCATGCCCAACCCAGGATGACCCAGTCTATCATGCCATACCCTGTATGACTCTGGGTTTCTGAAAATTGTTTTCAGCGCAACAAATTCCTTTATGGGATTTATGTATGTGTAGTACAATCCTGATGCTAAGGAAGGGAGTTTCTCAACCACTTTCTTCTTGGGTCCGTCAAATTTAGTCAAGTATTCAGTACCATTCTCGACTTTAGTTTCCACATGGAAACCATTTGCACGGATAGCTTTAAAGCTTAGTAGGGTCCATTTTGATTCAGGATACAACAAGGCATCCTTGATTACAAGTTGGGTACCCATGGGGAGAACTATTGTGGCACTTCCGGTACCGACAATATGAGTATTGCTTCCAGCAATGATCATAATATTTCCAGGTTTCTTAGTTAGAGTTTGGAAATATTTAGTCTCCCGAAGAACTGTATTTGTGGTGGCACTGTCTATAAGACATATCTCCTCTTCCTCCATTGGATCGACACACCTTACAATGTAAAAGGACATATTCACGTCTCCACTGGAAAGAGCATAAACATATAACATACTGGAATTTATATTGAGCAAGAGTTACACTAATGCAAAATACAATACTATGCTCTTCAGGAGCTTATTACATGATCAAGTTCAGAAGGAACTATATAACACTGGAATTACGACTCATGACGAAAATATATATTAGGCTAGGAGATTACACCAGGTCTCCATATACATCAACATTCATATCTTCTTCAGGAAGATCGATACCATCCAGGTTGAATTCACCACTACCAGGATTTTCCTCAAGAAGAAGGTTTTCAAGCTTCTTAGAGTCCGGCAGAGCAGCAGGCTCTACAAAATGGGACTCGTGGTTATCCTTCTTGTTGCTACCTTTGATGGATTGCTCATATAACTCAACCAGGTGCTTGGGGGTGCGGAAGTTGCGAGACCAATGATCCCCGCATCCACATCTAAAGCATTTTCCTTGCTTTCCCCTAGTCTGAGCATATGGATCAGTTCTGAATTTTTCTTTGCCTCTCCCTCTTCCTCTGCCCTTGCCCTTGAATGCATTTCTCTTCTTCCCCTTCCATCTTTGGTTCCCTTTGTCCTTTCTGCGGCCATGGGAACTCCCAACACCTTGAGTGATCGCATGTGCTTCAGGCACAGCCATAGTCCCAGTTGAGCGGGCGCTATGATTCTTCATAAGAAGTTCATTTTGTTTTTCTGCCACTAACAGGACAGAGATCAACTCAGAGTACTTGGCATATTTAGCATGCCTATATTGCTCTTGCAATACCATGTTGGTGGGATGGAATGTTGACAAAGTTTTGTCAATTATCTCAGCATCGGTGACTTTCTGGCCACACATTCTGAGTAGGGAAACAATGCGGTGCAAGGCAGAGCTATACGATGTCACAGACTTGAAATCTTGGAAACGTAGGTTTAACCAGTCACTCCGTGCTTGAGGAAGCACCACTGACCTTTGCTGGTCATAGCGATCCTTCAGGGATTGCCAAAGAGTGAGTGGATCCTCTTCAGTCAGATATTCAAGCTTCAGCGCTGAATTGAGGTGATGCCTCAGAAAGATCAATGCTTTGCCATTTCAGCGGCAGAAGGACCATTTGTGCCAGCTGCCGGCTGGTTAATGGTATGACTGAGAGACATGGATGTGAGGCTTAACTTAGCATCCATAGCCCACGTGAGGTAGTTGCTTCCATCTAGGGCGAGCTCGGAAAATTCCTTGGAGTTGATGCCCGACATTTCCTATATATTTAGATCATGCAACAATTTACTTCAGGTAAATAAGTGCATGTCATGAGTGCTTACAGTGTAAATACTGGTATGTAAACAGTTCCAGATGTTTATGCATTAATCAAATGCTTCAGGATTTAATTTGCAAGAACGTGGTCGTGTAAGATTGACATAAGCTTATCCTGCCACCGGCAAGCGCACGACACTAGCCAAGATGATACAATGGCGCAGAGCATCAGGTTATGGCCATAGGGCAGATAGCAACGAACGTGTCCGTCTGGGCACACGCGGGTGACATACACGGAGTTGCTGGCTCTGGATGTCGAGCTGCTCACCCGTGCGGACACAAGAACGTCCGGCACATGGGATTCAGGTGAGCATAATAAACATGATTTGTTTGTTCCATGTCCACAAACAGACTGGAAGATATACATGTGATATTAGCAAGGATCATTGGCCTTGAGCTTATTTTTCTGGCCGATCCACATGAGCATATACAGTATGCATTGCTACGTAGTATCACTCATGTACAAAGCTATAGCATGCATGCTAACAAGATCGAGGGTACTCGAAACAGCGGAACGCATAAACATCTTGTATTGTCCACCGAGTGATTAACAAGTAGTTTTGAACAACATACCTTTGCTCGAGAGCACTCGTGCTGATAACGTGTTGTGAAAGTACGTTGTTCAACACTTGCTTTCAATCACCACATACCCAAGGGCACAATCACAAGAACACAAGAGAGACACCAGATATAGAGAGAAAGTTGAGAGCTCTTTATTATTGTATCTTGTAGTACAAATCTGATCATGTCATGTGTGTCTAGCTCTCCTCTCATGCCTTCTATTTATAGCCTCACTAGGGAGGGCATTTTAGGTATATAGCCCACAAGAATCTGATCACCTTGGCTTGCCATGCAAGGAACTAGTTTGGCTTGCCATGGAAGGAACTAGTTTGGCTTGTCATGGAAGAAAGCTTGTCATGGAAGGAACTAGTTTGGCTTGCCTAGCAAGGAGCATGGTTCCTTTCCATGGAAGGAAGCTAGCAAGCTTAATCTTTGGCCTCCAAAGATAATGATCAGATATTTCGTAACACTTTTATCATTTTCATTTTCATATTTTTATCTCCCTGAGTGCAGATGCACCCGGGCACCGAATCGACGCTCACCTATGAAATCGACCTTAGTGACCATGAGCCTAAGTGTTAGTTTGAAAGCCCATTAGGCCCACCAACCAAAACTTAACCAGGTTAGAATGCGAAATCAATAATTAAGAAGTACTCCTTGCAATGAAAACTTCCACCTCCTCACGGCGGACAACAATCTGGAGTTTTTTCCTCTTTTTCCTAGATTCTTTTTCTAAATCATTTTATCTCTTAAAATGTACGTTCAAATTTTGAGATCTTCAAAAATATATATCATGTTAATAGGTTTCGATGACTTTTTTTCTTGAGAGGTACAACCAAACCTGTGCAATTCTGTGCTGCTCACGAAAAGAAAAGAAACACGTTTTTTCCTTTTCGAGAGATACGATCCTCGCGGAAGTAAACATGTGTCTTCATGAGTGGTATGATCATGCCTTTCGGGGGAGGAAACATGTTTTATTTCTTTTTGAATCACATAAAAACACATTTTTTCATGTAAAATAAATTCAGATTTTTTTCCTCCATAATCCAAGAAAAAACACACGAAAACCAAAAATCCTAAAAAATTAAAATATATCTAAACCCTGAAAATGCACATAAAAATAAAAATATAATCCCAAAGAAGCACCCAGTACGCGACACGTGTCAGACTCTTAGCCCACCAAAAGTAACCCTTGTGGAGCACCATCAAAGGGTACTCATTAATTAGTTGCTCTCGTTAAAATGCCACACCTACGGAGGCTGATCTGAGTGGGAGAGACTTTGTCTCGCTTATAGCGAGACGAATCGTTGGCTCGTCTCTGGCACCCCTTAAATGGGTCGTCTCATAGCGAGAGTGCCGCTACCTTAATAGTGCACAATATTTTTTCCTCTACTTCCATATTTTTAAGTGAAAGCAATATTACTTAAAAACTAAAAACAATTATCGTGTGTTCAAAAAATGCTGAAGTTGTGTAAAAAAATCACATAATTTTAGAAAATATTGAAAATATTCAGAAAAATGTTTAAGATATTGGGAAAATTCGTGGCATTTGTAAATTTTTCTTGCATTTCAAAGAAATGTTTATAAAATGTTAAACAATGCTTCATTAATTTGAAAATAAGATTTTGTATTATTCACAAAAATGTATGTGACATTAAAAAAATATGCACGCATTTCATGGAATTTATGGAAAATTGTTATAAAATGTAAAGAAATGTTCATGTAGTTGAAATAAAAATCGTATCATTCAAAAATATGTTCATCATGCATTACAATAATAGTCAAAGTTTATTAAAAAATGTTTAACATATGTTCAAATAAATGTGGGTACAAAAATATTTCTACTTTATATAAAAAATATAAATGTGTATGGAAAAAAGTTGACATGTGCTGACAAGAAAAGAAACAAAAATAAATATAAAAAGTAATAAGAGAAAAAACAAGTAAACCTAAACAAACCAATAAAGAAAGCCAAAAGAAAACAGTAGAAAACCTACACAGGAAACATAAACAACAAGAAAAGGCATACAAATAATAATAAAGAGATAAAAAAGCAACATATATAGCACAAAAACCGCTAAAAAGTTCTAAAACCAACTCAAACCGGTCTATGAAACCTTCCCAAAATTGTTTTAATGGGCTAGCTTCCACCTCTCCGGTGGTGCCATCCTGCAGTTTAATTTGACCACAAGTTAAGGTGACCCCACGGCAACTGATGCAAATCCTAATTGTGCAATATCATGCAAATCTTCCTTATACCAGTTAAAACTTTACACATTGGCATCGTTATCTCAAACTTGGAATGTAGTATGTACTACTAATCTTGTTTACTAGTTAAGAAAACTTTACATGTTGGCATCGCTATCTCAAGGTTGGAAGTACTACTAATAAGTTGTGTGATCTTAAGGAAACATCATGCTTGTAAAACGAACAATGTAGTGTGTGCTTCCAAAGGTTACAAGATGTGTAGTACTCTCGTATAAATCCAAAAGATCATGCCGAAAGTGTCACGCTAACCTAGGATAGGATCAAATCGTGTTTCTCCTATATATACGAAATGACGCGACGATGACTAATTAAATGAGAGATAACAACCACTTATCTTCCTTTATTGTTGCTTGTTGGTTTTTAAGATAGTTAACCAAAATTGTCACCCTATACTTATCTTGCTTTATGATGATTAGTTGATTGAAAGACTTTCCAAATTGCTTTTGCGATTTTGTTGGCTTGTAACTCTTTAAATAATAGGCACAAATCACCCGTGAAAACATCACTTCCCAATCAATCTCTCTTTCTCTAGACTCTAACCAAAGCCCAACGAACCACCACCCTAGCCATGGCAACCACCCTCGCCACCAATGTTCGCCTCTCCATCGCGCACCAGACCCGTTTCGCCTTCCGCCTCGCCTCCGCTATCTCATCCAACCCCCAGTTTGTAGCCAACAATGTCGCATTCTCTCCTGTCTCCCTCCACGTCGCTCTCAGCCTCATCACCGCTGGCGCGGGGGGCGCCACCCGTGACCAACTCATCGCTACACTGGGGGAATGTGAGGCCGGGGGACTCCATGCACTCGCCGAGCAGGTGGTGCAGTTCGTTCTCGCTGATGCGTCCTCCGTCGGTGGTCCACGGGTCGCCTTCGCCAATGGCATCTTCGTAGATGCGTCGCTGCCGTTCAAGCCATCCTTCCAGGAACTTGCAGTGTGCAGGTACAAGGCTGAAGCCCAATCTGTGGACTTCCAAACTAAGGTGACCCCCCTCCCCTCTTTGTGTAGTTCGTTCTCAAAATTACGGCAAGCTTCTTACCAAAAAATAGAGTAAAATGATTTGCTCCTTTTCTACAACATAATTATGTAACAGAGAAAAATCACTTTGAGAGAAACAATGGCGTATGCTAACATGTGCGGCGCATATGTGGTTGGATCCTAAAAAACCAAACCGACACAATCAAATGGGAAAATAAGCCAACCGACGTGGTATGCCCAATCAACACTAAGGTGTAGGCCAAAGCAGTTAGAACCGGGGGGATAAAAGTGGTAATTAATGGCACACGTTTAATTTGGGTAAAATGTGAAATATCTGCTAAATGGGGTACTTCATGTCACAATCGTGCTGCTAAGGGGGAAAAGTGGAATGAACTCATGTTTTTCACACTAGAAGCTTTAGAACCGTTTCTAACTTTCTATAGATACATATATATAGTATTTCTCTTGGTTGGGTAAAATAAAATAGATTTGACTTAATATCCAATTGCTAAACCGTTCAAGCTTGTGCAATTTATTTCTGTCTAGCTTAAACTTGTAATATGCATGAAGTACGTATCAATCCCTTGCCATTTATCTCCAACTTAATTATGGAAATGTAGTTGTTGTTCACATGAATTTATGATACTTTGGCAATATTCATTGCCATGTTGTCATGTTGCTTATTGTATTCCAGAGCAGCGTACGCTATAGGAATATGTATAGCTGATCTCTGTATGCTGAACAGCTCTTACCAATTATGGTAAAATTCGCCCTTCAAACTTTACCTTTGTAGCCATACATATAGTTTTCACTTGCGACCTTCAATTATGAATGATCTTTGCTTATCTGTTAGTCAGCGTGATTTTGAATAATTAGTTTGATACTTTTCTGAGCAAATCTAATCTTTTAGAAGTGTGTAATTCACATATTGTGCTATCTAGGGATATATGAAGGCTGGGAATTTGTTGATATGTATACTCTAGCATAGTCAGATAACGAGAATGTGTAGGTCCTTTCAAATTGTGGTCTCTGTGCAACCTTTTTGTCAAGTAGCTAGGGTACTGTTGTTGTATCTCATGGTGAGAAGTTGTGCCAAGTTTCTTGATTATGTGGTTCTCATTTATTGGCATCATGGAAAATTTTGTACATCTTCTTGTGTTGGGGATATTTCCGTAGGTATTGTATAGTGCTGCTTTGAGATGTTGTGATGGCCATTTTAATAAATTTTGTATGCTCATGTGATTTTTTTTCTACCATGTGTAGTTGTATGTGATGATTTTACTACATGTGTTAAACATTCCAACGTACATAAATGCTTTATAAAAACGTTAGTATTCTGCTTTGCATTCTCCGGACAACTATACTTTTTTTTGAAGAACAATACTATTTTCTGTATTTTGAGAGGATCTTTTTTAAACGTTGGTGGCACAATAGTATTACGTATCAATTTATTTTCATTAAAAAATTGACCTTTCTTTATTTTGTCCAGGCCGCTGAAGTTACCGCTCAAGTGAACTCGTGGGTGGAGAGAGTCACAACCGGACTCATCAAAGATATTCTGCCCCCGGGATATATTGACAATAGCACTCGTCTTCTTCTTGGCAACGCCCTTTATTTCAAAGGAGCTTGGGCAGATGGGTTTATTGCGCATGGAACAGAAAATGAATCCTTCTACCTTCTCGATGGGAGCTCAATTCAAACACCATTCATGTACAACTTAGAAGAGCAATACCTTTCGTCTTCTGATGGCTTGAAGGTACTCAGGCTTCCTTACAAGCAAGCAGGTGGGGATACGAGGAAGTTCTCCATGTACATCCTTCTTCCAGAAGCGCCAGATGGTCTTTGGAGCTTGGCCCAAAAGTTGAGTGCTGAACCAGAGTTCCTGGAGCGTCATATCCCAAGCCAGAAGATTGCACTCAGGCAATTCAAGCTCCCCAAGTTTAAGATATCATTTGAAATTGAAGCATCCAAATTCCTCAAATGTTTGGGTCTCCAGCTGCCATTCAGTTCCCAATCAGATCTTTTAGAGATGGTGGATTCCCCAGTGGCACAACAACTCCACATCTCATCCATTCTCCACAAAGCATTTGTCCAAGTGAACGAATCGGGAACTGAGGCTACAGCAGCAACTATTGCTGAAGCAGCCCTACAACAAGCAAGGCCAGCTTCAGACATAGATTTCATCGCGGATCACCCTTTCATCTTCGTTCTTCGGGAAGACACTTCCGGCGTGGTGCTATTCATCGGTCATGTGGTCAATCCCCTTCTATCTTCCTAATGTGTATGTTCTGAATTTGTGTCTTGTCAGTTTCTTCAGTTGTTACATGTAAGGGGAGGGTTTCAACAATCAATCATGTTACCCATGCAATAAATCCAATAAATGTTTTATTAATAATGACTTGCTTGTTATGCAATGTTTTTAGAAGGAAAGCCAATTAGAATTTTTTATTTAAGCATTGCGTTAGTACATACTTTTGGAAGAATTACATCATGCCAAAATAAAAGATTCTTAGCCATCTTGATTGGTACCCTCAACATGAATATCATAGACATGAACATCTATATTTTGGTTTATGGAAGAGACATGTGATGCTTTCACAAAAAATATGTCGACAACCATTTTGGAAATGGAATATGCCCTTCAATCATTTTCTTCTTAGGCTTTTCATATCCTAACTCATACTTTGTCTAAACTCTATGACATTTTCATAAACTTGAGTACAAGAAGCATACACAAGTTCAAGAAAGAACAACAAAATAATTTAACAATTGAGGTGTGAAAAGAGATGAGATGAAATAACCATCAGTTGTTGAAGATGACAATCATGATGTGGAGACGCTTGGGGCTCAATAGCTCTGATCCACGATCATGATCGTTCTGGTATTGCTGAAGGTCGCAAGCGATTCTGCTGCGTGAGGTTAATTAATATAAAGGCAATTCCAATTCAAAGACGAAAAACATAATAAATATATTTGTGTAGATATGAAAATAGTTTTTGTCCCGCACTTTTCTTATCAACCATGCCCATGGTATTATGCTAGCCTGGGCCAAAGGCTCACCAAACAGTCTACCACCGCCCTACAATCGGAGCCGAGCGCAATGCAGCTGCTGATTTAAGTGGAGTTCGGGTCGGATCATGGCTTCCCTGGGACAGGTCATGGCACGGAGTGACGCCCCGCTGCCACCAGAAGCAGTATAAAGCGGTGGTTGATGCGCTCCTTCCTGTAGAAATACAACTCGACATTCTCGGAGCTGAGACTGAGAGCTCGTCCTCTGGTACTACCAATAGAATAAACCGAGAGAAAATCTCCACACCGCATACACAATCAGTCACCAATCAGTAGCCTGCTAGAAAGACACAAAAAGAGTTAGTTGTGAGGGTCTCTGCAAGCCCAGGAACCCCCCCCCCCACGTCTCCTCCGTCTGAGTGCCTCGTTTGAGCGCCCGGGCCGATCCCGAGCCATCCCTGGCGGCTTTGCCGGCCGGAGATGGCGGAGGGGAGGCGCCGGAATAGGATCTAGGTGCTGGTCTGGCTGCTTGCCGGTAGTATGCGGGATCTGGGAGCAATCTCGCGGCTCTTGGTTCTTGCTGGAGCCGTTCTTCTTCCCGTCTCCATGGTGGAGGATTGGAGGCAGCGACGGATCTGGCGAATCCCGCCTAAATAAGCGGCCGTCTGCTCCAGGTTGGTCTGATCTGGTGAGCTTTTCCTCTCTCTGTGGTTGTCGTGGTGGCGGTGTGCAGTTTGATGGAAAGTTCCACCCGATTTGTTCGATTTGGTGTTGTCTGTGTTTGTCTGGCTTCTTGCCGTTTGGGATCGGGTGGTCGGTGTGGGTGAGCAGCATCCGGCCACCAGCGGTGGCGCTCCTCCTTTGGATGGCAGCAAGGTGCTGCTCTCCAAGTCAAGGATCGACGCCGGCGTTCCCCCAAATAAGCTCGCCGCTCCACTTCTTCTGTTGGTCCTGGCAGCCCTCCTTCTCCCCCCCATTCCATCTTGGTGATGGTAAAGAGGCGTGGAAGGCCGATGGGGATGCAGATTGTGGCCGGATCTGGTTCGTATCCTCCGGGGTTGTGCTTGATCTGTTGTGCCAGTTCATTGATGCTTGTTGGGCAAGCTCCTGAGGGAGATGTGCAGCCCTATGCGGTGGTCCTTGGCCGGCATCGTCAAGGTGGTTTCGGTTTCTTCTGGCTGAATGGCAGCCTCTTATTCCTCCTTCGTGAGGCAGATTTTCTTCTCGGTGGATTTCGTCAGTCCAAGTGGTTCGTCCCCGGCGCCGGCGACGATGTTGTCCACTGCGAAGAAGAAGGGTCCGATTGCGTTTCTTCATCCTTATGTAAGGTCCTTTTTGTAAGATGTGGAGTTCTAGTTGTAGCATTTACCTTTTCTCAGGGTCCCCGTTGTAAGATGCTTTATCTTTAATATATATGTCATTTATGTTTAAAAAAAGACACAAAGAGAATGAAACCAGAGGCACTAATCAGCCCACAGAGCCTATGTAGTGCCTTATTCATTAGTCCAAGCAAGTCATCATGCCTACATTTATGTAGTTTACAAAAGGAACCTAGCAAACTGGACAAACAAATAAATAATAGATCCTACGAGTCTACTTCGCAATTGACCAGAAGATGCTGCATAGAAGGTCAACTTACGACATGAACGGAACCTGCATCGGTAAGCCATTCCGCAGCTCAGCGACCCGGATGAGAACTCTAGATTTTTTTTGGATAAAGGGAAATGTATATTAATATCGCGAAGATACACAATACACCCAACCTCTGCAACAACGCAACAGCCAAAGCCATTACGGATGCACACAGTCGAAAGACAATAAGAAGAAGAAATAAAAAGAAAAGTCCCGCTACAGAGTTACAGTCCTTGCAGCAGCCGCACAACCACCACCTAAACAACACCTGATATCTAGCTCTTCAAAAGCAACGTCTTCAAGAAGAACGGTGCCAGGCACAACCAATTAAGGCCAGACCTTGGGTTTTCACCCTGAAAGGTAGGACTTTAGACTTCACGAATGTTGTCGCCCCCTCTTACATGCCGCCGCTCCAAGTCATGAAACACCAAGCCAGTTCTTCCTCGATGCAAATACTCCGAACGCCATTGCTAGTCCTCCAAATCTCAGCTTCGATGACCTTCTCCGCCTCTGACTTCACCATGGATTTGCCCATGGTGGGAACAGAAGCAGAGCTTCGCGCCGCTCCGTGCGTTGCGACCGAATACCATCGATCCAGCAATCTCTAGGCATAACGTCCATGCGAGATCGCCAGCGGAGCCTTCCCGAACCCGCCACGCAGCCAGATCGAAGAGGACCGGCATCAAGCAGATCTTCGTCCTCGCGCGAGTTGGAACCCTAGGACCAACACCATTATTGAGCATACCGGCAGGCCCCCACGCCGCCGGTCGGAGCAGCAAAGGAGTCGGTCGAAGAAGCCACTCGGTGAGCCAGCCTCTCTTCCACCTCCAACTCGCTGCCCCGGCTACGTCCTCCGGCGGGATGGCATCGGAGAAGATAGCAGCACGGTTGGGTCAGTCCAGATCGGATCCCAATAGGCCCAGATTGGATCTCCACCTGCCGCCACCGCCGGCGGCCGCCGGCGGCACGCCGCCGTCTCCTCGCCGCCCTCCCACCTCGCTGCCACCAACAGGCGACCGCCGCCGACTTCCTGCCACTGGCCGACGAGCGCCGCCGCCATGGCCTGGTCGCGCACCTGCGCCGCCAAATCAGACCCCCGCGCGAGAGGAAACCGACGGCCGCGCCACCCCCCGCCCACCGCCTTCGACGGCCAGGGCGTGGCCGCCACCACCGGCGGCGGTGGCAGCGGCCGGAGGGAGAGGATCGGGCGGCGCTCGCTAGGGTTGGTTGTCGCCTCCGGAGCCGCCCTCGCGCGAGCGGCCCGGGAGGAAAAAGTGTGGGTTCATGAGAACTCTAGATACCTGCACAACATTCACTTGTCAAACAAATTTGTACCACTGAGTGATGATTCAAAAGCCATTACAGTTATTACTACCTCACAGGGCATGTACCATAGCTATCCAAAATGAGGACCAATGTGAATTGTGAAAGGGCGTAGTTATAAACGTGTCTATGTAAAGGAAGTTCAAGTTTTGAATCCAAATGCTCGATATTGCTAATGATCAAATATTTATATTAAGGTGACAACTTTCGAATCACAATAGGACCTGTCGAGGAGCTACAGGGAGGAAAGGAAAGGGTAAGTGTTTCATTCTATTACCGGCTTACTGCATAGGACGACATCATTCTCATCTATGTGCAGTTAACATATGCCTAAATTGGAATGGAAAATGCCCAAAGCTATCAGCCATCCGAGGAGCTGTAGGGAGGAAACAGCCAAACATTAGAGCATTAGCACTAGGGAGGAGGCAAACTGGTAGCAAGGCCGCTGGATGGAACGGAGGGTAATCAAAAGAGTTCATCCAGGAGAGAGGCTAGGAGGTACGTGAGAGCACCTGAGGAGAATGGAGCTGCAGGTGAAGCTCATACAAGGTGAATAGAATAAGCAGCACCGGGATAAAAGCCTGACGGGAGGTGGGCAACAACTGAGCAAAGGGTTGTCCGGAATTAGTCCTCACTTAAAGTTTGGTTATCCGCAACTGGTTGTGACGAGACATTTTCGTAACAAAAACAAGAACAGTTATGATCCCTCAACTGAAAATACGAAGATAAGATTGCATTACCTGCTTAGCCAATGTTATACAGTCACCTTCTGCATTGCATCGCACAGAAGTTTGGCTTCATCAGGTCCATCACCAATGCCCATGTCTACAAGCATAAGCCAAACACCCAATGATATTTAGACCAAAGATACGATTCGATAACAATGAGATATTTACATGAGCCAAAACAGCAAGAGGAAAAAAAGTATTGTTTTTACATTGGAATAGATAAACACAAAAGCACATCTACTGCCATGGAAAGAATATATCTGAGAACAGTATATATACTCAGTAATCTCCTAAAACGCAATGGCGTGCACATAATATTAGGTGATCAGAAAGAAGAAGTAATCTAGATTTATTCTTAAGCTTGTCCTGTGCTATCTGAAGTAGATAAAATATAAATACATTCAAACCAAAAAATAAAGAAATTAATATTTAAACAACTTTAGCTTGCAATGATAAAACAAACTCTATTCATCTATCATCTGATAAAATAGACTAACACTTCCGATTCTTTAACAAGTGATAAAATTGAACTATTATCTCGTAAAGATCAAGCCAAGCCTTTGTTATGGATATAAGTTAGCAAGATCAATATAAATAAGAAATGTATCAAAGGATGTAACTAGTTTTAAGCCTTTAAATGTGATAGTTGAGCTACCATTTGGACATTTCACTGTTCCAGCTGGTTCAATCTTAGCTTTCCAATTTCCAGTTGTTATCCATCTCAATGAGGGAAAGACAATCACTAGCATCATACGACTTTTGCATAACACAATAGAAAGGTATAAAGAAAATTTAGTTTTGCTTTATTGAAAGAGATTGACGATCTTTGCATTCATGGTTTTAATCTATTTTTTCTCCATCGAATAACTGTCTTAAATTTGTACTATCTCTAGTACAAAATTGTACTAAGGCTAAGACATTTATTTTGGAACAAAGGGAGTACCTCTGACTTAAACCACAAAGTTTAAAAATCATAATGATAATATATCATAAACAATATGGCTATATGTTTGAATAGCACATCGAGCGGCAAAAGGAACAGTTGAGATGTCCTTAATTTGAATTATTATTAGTTAACGCCAAGGATGTGAAAGGTTTTCATCAATCAATTATAGAAAATCACTTGGTTATTACTTGTAGTATAAACACTTGTGAATGGATGAACCAAGCAGTAAAATATCTACAAGTCAAGATTGCTGAACTTCAATGACTCAAGTTGTAGCATGAATATACCAATAACTGTCCACAGAAACACCACATTATTGTCCTCGCAATACCCCAGCATCTTGGGCCCGTTTTCCTCTTGTCTATATAAAGAAGCTGATCCAATTCAATGGTCTTCCCCAGCACCCATGAAACAGCACCGTCACGGTCGATCTTCCTTTTCCACAACTGGATGCTGCAGTTTAACAGCTCAAGGATGCCAAGCCCACCACCGTCGTCGACACGCATAGCCCGGAAGGAGCGGCTGCCTCTGGTAGGCTTACCCAGTGGCAGCTGTATCACAGTTAGGTGTTGTGTATCCAAATCAAACTGAAGGATGGCAGCAGTATCCCCAGATAGCGACCAATAGAGGGAATTCCCAATCAGAGTACTCGAAACATCCATGATAACCGAGGTGATTGTGCTGCTGCTGCTCATAGATTCCACGGATATCCAAATTGGATCACCCCACTTGCCGGTGTCTGACGAGTTTAGTACTATGGAAAGGCATATATCTTATCCATTCAAAAAAAGAATGCATACATCTTACGTATTCCGCACCCACGACATTATTATAGGGCCCACATCCAAGCAGATTAACTTTTTTTGAGAAAATTAATTGGACCGCGGCTTGCACTCCCTCCCGAAATCCCTAACATTTCCCCCTTTTGCTCCTCGAGAGCGAGTTCTCCATCGGTGGTGCAGGGTGCGTCCAAACAAAACAAATAGGAGGCGAAGGACATTTTGGAGAAGGGAGGATGTCATAATTTTATCGTCAAGGAGATTGTCAGAAGATCTTCAGATTTTGTGCAACACTCTCTTGCTAAAGAGATTAGAGAGTTTATTATTGATGCCAAACACGCTACTATACATGCTAGTTTGCTTTCACCGGGGCACCACCTGTGGCTTCTAAAGCCCATGATTCTTGTATTAGTCCGGATTTAAACCTTGATCAATAAAGGACAATACACTTCTAAAAAGCCAAGGTAGGAGGCGAGAGCCCTCACCACCAATCTTCGACACGCTTCCGCCGCCCCCCGCCGCAAACCAGAGCAAGGTCGACCACATCACCAACCGTGATGGTTTGTTCCTCCCCCGTCTACCTTAAGATGTTATTCCATGTGCTTGTGTTTACCAATTGTTGCCTTGTGCTATTGCCCTATCATGTCGTTGTTGTTTGAATCCTATGTGCTTACCATGTGATGAGACTAGATCATTCATGTGCCTTTTCCCTAATTCTCCGCGATGATGAACACATATGACGAGTCAGATGTGATACGTTATGTTAAATCATGTGGACAACTTAGGCATTTGTATGAAAGAACATACAAAATGAATGGCACATATGGTATACATGGCTCAACCAATTAAATTGAACTGTGCAGTGCAACATACCTTGACAGAAAATCCCCGTAGAGTGGGCAATTACAAAATGTAATGGTTTGTGATTAACCCTAAGAGAATGAATCAAGCCGAGTTCCACGCTTGTTGTTCCTCTCAGTTTTGGAGAGAGACTTTAAATTTGAGCCCTGGAAGGTTGTTTTAGAGATGTGAGGTTTTCTTTTGACGAACTTATTGTAAAGTGTAGATTATATATGTTCGTTTGAGTGAATCTTCTGCCGTTATCAATTTTGAGGTACTAGGTCATGGCTGATCTTCTTGCAATAATGTTACTACTAGAAAAATACCCCGCACGTTGCAGCGAGAATCTTTTCATAAACTAAATTGTATAAATCAAAAGGCATATAAGCAAACAACATGGAGTTGTCTAAAGGAATATGTAAGATTCAGTTGGTCAAAGTAGTCGGGATGCTAAATTGAATTGATGTAAAATTTTCATATATTTGACGAATATAAATTGGTGATGTAGACAATTGGATGGAAGAAAATAGATGACGTGGATATTTTGCATGTAAAGATACACCATTATAAATAAAGTTTAATGTGATGACATGGAGGTTCGATTGGCTAATGAAGTAGATGATGTGGATAACTTGCATGTAAAGATAAACTAACATTATTTGTAGTTAATGTGATTTTGCTTTATAAGGAATATAGATTTGTAAAATTTCTGGACGCACATTGTCGGTCAGAAGTTAGTAACCAACATGAACTTTGAGCATCGGAAGGGTGTACAAGCCATAGCCGGTGGGTCGTGCTCATACATCACGACTGACTTGTGAAATAAATAAAAAATCCTCATTGAGAAACTCGACTTTATTAATTATTTTATGTCCATGATGATGCAACTATCGACATTGTGCTGCCATAGTCTGATGCAATTGTTATTCGTTTAGCTCCAATGACCTGAATAGAAAGATCAAGAACATTCAACTTATTTATTTTGATGGAGGGATCAATTAATCTGAGAAAAAATGGATAATGGAGAGATCAAGCAGTCATTTTTATTTATTTTGAGGATAATGGAGATATCAAACAGTCAAGCAAAGAACGCATTTCATCTAGTTTCTTTATTTATATCAGCGTGGGCTTAGGTGTTGCTGCGAAGGCCCATCAGGCCCACCAACCAGGGACTCCTCTCCTCCTAATCGGATCAGAACGCCGTGGTGGCCGATCCGAGCCGTCCATCCGTCCGATCCCGCTAGGTTTTCCCTTCCCAGCACCCGCACCCCCTATAAGTACGAGGCGAGAGCCCCCGCCGCCAGCACTCAACCTAGATCGGGATCGTACACACTTCCGCCGCCGCAGCCAACGCCAACCGGAGAGCGAGGCCGACCAAGCCGACGCGATGAGGGCCAAGGTTTGCATCCATCCCCATCCATGCCTGCCTTAACATTCGATTGCCCGCATGCATACTGTTCGCTAGATCTTGCTAGCTTTGTTCGTGATTGACGCGTCTTTCTGCTGCTAGCTCGTGTAATTCCCGGTTCTCTGTGATGATCCACACTGATTAGATGTCCGATCCAATCCATTCCATTCAACCGTGGGGACAAAAATGAGGCAATTACCTGAGAGAACCCGAATTCGAATTTTGTTTCTGTTATCTGAATTTATGATTTGTTTTCCATGTGTTTGTTCGTAGTTCTCTGTGATGATGAAAACAGATGACGAGTCCGATGTAATCCATTCTATAAACCATGTGGACAATCGAGGCATTTGTCTGAGAGAACATGCCTATTCTTGTTTAGTCTAGTTTAGTTTTCTTGAGTGTTTGTTTGCTTGCGTCGTTGGCATGATGAGGAATACAATTGTTGTCCGATCTATATGATGATAAAATCCTCCTACTCATTCTGAGTGTCAAACCGGCCGCACATCTGCTTTGCTCTTAACTAATTGTAATTTCATACTGCATCATAGATTGGTTTTCTCTTTGCCTTTTTAGATTTACTCTTGAGTTTGAATTTGGAAAATGATGAAAAACAATTGGTCCGTGTTTCTGAAAATCACGTGATGATATCCAAAGAAACACTCAAATCTTCTGATTCCAGAACAAATAGGTCATGTTTACATTCATTTAAATGTGGAATTATTGTTTATGTTCTTGCTCATCTCTGTTGAAATTTATACTCATCTGTGCTCTGATTTTTTATGCAGTGGAAGAAGAAGAGGATGAGGAGGCTCAAGAGGAAGCGCCGAAAGATGAGGCAGCGATCCAAGTAGGCTGCTTCGTGGAGGGGAGTCATCGTCTTTCATCCAGGCGGCTATACACGGAAGGTTGATGGCATGGCCTAGTGATTCCTGATGTGTTAGTGCTTTTTTGGATGTGGAAGGTGTTTACCTGTGTATGCTCAAATTTAGCGTTTTAATACTAGTCTGGTTATCTTCCAGGACTGAGTTTTATGCAATGTCAGGATAATGTTTGTTGTGACTGAAGTATTTGCGGCTTTTAAGTTTGTAGTACTCTTAAATATATTTGTCTGCCTTTTCGTATCTTCTGTTTGTCCTCGTTTGATTAATCTTGTAGATTTTTAATGAACTTCCTTTGATTACAGTTAGTAAAAGAATTACTCAGATAGCATAGGTGGCGTAGTAAATTGAAATGTGTAGTTCGAAATGATGAATGACATTTGGTATACATGGCTCAACCGATTGAACAGAACTGTGTAGTGCAGCATATTTGACACAGCCGAAGAAGGCAAAGAAGAAACCTGGATCTGCGAAGAATTATCAGTACAGTTTCTTTCTGCTAGATTCTTTTAACTTATCTCAAATCCAATGGTTGAGGATCGTTATTTCAATTTTTGCACACCTTGAGACTGTTTTGACATTTTTATCAAGCAATATAACGTTGGTCACTTGGTTTATCATAACATCACACTTTACAAGCTGATGAAAGTATACAATTCAAACATTCAGAACATTACTGCTTCCTTGTATAATTCACAACGGTGGAAAAAAATCCACATAACTATTTTGTGACAAATATTCGGTATGAAATGTAGCATTAATGTATTACTTCAAACCAACATTGAATTGCATGCCATTTAACCATTCTGCAGCATATACTTTTATAGCAAGCTATCTGCATAATGCACAACCACAACATGCATTACATACATATAAATGCACCGGATCCAGTTTGATTCAAAGAAAGTTTTCAAAAAACTAATCTTGTCATGAACATGGTATGGAAAAGGGAGGGCGAGGGGGGAGGGAAGTGGGATGAGTGTTAGAGCATCTCCAGCCGTGTCCCCAACAGGCCTCCCTACGGCGTTATTTGCGTCGAATGGAGAAAAAAAATCGCCTAGCGCGTCCCCAACGGCTCACATTTCGCCGATCGCAAGGCGAACCCAACGCGCCTCGTTGGGCTGGGGGTCGCCTGGGGGCGCTGGACGAAAGAAAATGGCGCGGGAAATCTCGACGGCGCGACGTTTGTGGCCCCGCCAAGTCAGTGACTCACTGCTTCGTCGTCCTCATCTCTCCGCCTCGGCCTTCCCGCGTCGAATCGTATCCTGCCGCCGGTCAGCCTTTCAGGCGAATCAATGCTAGCTGCCGAGCAGTCCAATCGATCACACGCGGCGCAATAATGTCCCTAGACGTCGCGTGTATCTCGCCCCAGCACGCCGCGTGTCCACACCCGCTGCTATAAAACGCGACCCTCGCCGTCTTCGCCGCAAGAGCTCTCCCATCCTCTCCGCCACAAATCTTCTCTCTCTCTCCCTCTCTACCGTAGCTATGGGTGAGCGCTTCCCCGGCGATGTAGCCGTGACCAACGACTTCGGCCGCCGGTCCCTCCACGAGTGGGAGGCGGCGCTCCTATGTCAGGCAAACTACCCATGTCCGCCTGACATGCGCGCCCCCGGCGAATGGGTGCTCAGCAACGGCGGTGTCCCGGTGCCGCCGATCCCGCATGGCGCGGCTTTCGCCGCCGAGGTCGAGGCCATCCGCGACGCCATGCCGGAGGTGGCGCGGAACAACCCGCTCTACGCGGCGAGCAACGAGGCGGAGTGGTGCGCCTACTTCGAGCGCCGCCACGCCGAGGCCAGGGCGTCCACCAATTGTGGGCCGACGCAATCGTGGTGGAAGAACTCCAACGGCAGGCGCCGTTTGTGGGGCGCCCCCGGCCGCACCCTCCACGCCGTCCTGACCCACATCGAGGGCGGCAACGACCCGTAACTGACGTACCCGCCGGTGGCCGAGCCCGCACGCCGTTGCAGGCGTCCATGCCCCGGCGCATGGATGCGGGGACGTCATCGTCCTCCGGTTCTGGGGCTCGCTCCCCCGGCGCGGCGGTGCCACCTCTTGCCCCCTTCAAGCCTGAGCCGGGGACGCCATTTGGCCGACACACTCGCTCAGGCGGCCTCGTTATCAACGAAGTCCGCTCGTCAGCTCTGGCGCCTAATCCTCCTCGCCGGAGTTTCCACACTCGGCTTCGCCAGCTGAAGGATCCCGAGCCTGAGCCCTTGGCCTACGTCAAGCCGGAGCATGAGGCCATGGCCGCCGCCGCCGCCGACTACGCCCTGGCCTGGGTGAAGCAGAACTGGGAACGGGAGGAGCTGGAGCGGCAGCGCTGGGAGCTGGAGTTCCTCGAGGTACAACATCGCGTGCAGCTGGCGCGGCGAAGGCCGACTGGTGGCAGCAGGAGCAGCAGCGCGCGTGGGGGGGGGGCAGCGGCGGCGGGCAAGCTCGGCGGCTCGGGGCAGCAGCGACGTCGTCGTCCTCGATAGCGACGAGGAGGAGGAGGAGGCTGCTGCCCACCGACGGCGCGGGGTGTAGCAGCAGCGCCCCGAAGGACGAGCCGTCGAGTGATGACGACGACGACGGCGGCTACGGCGGCGACTACAACGCCGAGATCTATCGCATGCTCGGCATGCAGTAGATCTTTTTTTATTTTTTTATTTCATGTTTTATGTAAAAATCGTCGAACTATCTATGAATTCGCCTATATTTCGTCCAATTTAAACGAATTTCGTTTAAATTCGTTAAGTTTCGCCATTTTAAGTCGTCGAGTCATGGGTGTGCGGTTGGAAAAAAATTGGCCCAAACCAAAATTTGTCCCAGCAGCCCCCAAGCGACGCTATTTATGCGCCGAAATGTGTATTGAGGGGCCGAACTGCTGAAGATGCACTTAGATGTGACCGATGTATCTACTTCCGTCGGCGGATTAGGATCACACGAGCGACCAGTCCAAAATGGAGCAGGGAAGAGAGTAGCTCGATGATGTATGCGCGCGCGTTGCTGGTCTTAGGAGGGACCACTCGAGGTTGGGGAATTAAGGAACAGAAGGGGTAGGGGCAATGCCACACGCTCGCCCAAGTAACGACAACGTTAACTAAAACACTGACCCCTACTTGTGTTTTTTGAACCTTTGGTCTCTATTCATTAAATCAATGCCATGTCGTTTACAATATTATACTGAAATTCAGCACTCACATCGTTCCAAACATCGGAACCATGTATCCGAGAGAGATGTTTAGAAAGAAGATCTGCAACTACATTCGCTTCTTTATAACAAAAGTAAAATTCTATTACCTCCGACCCATATTAATGTACTCAACTTTGTCTAGATTCGTATGTATCTAGTTAAGTATTTAGATTAGATGCATGTGTATCTAGACAAACTTAAATACATTAATATGGATCGGAGAGAGTACTAGAAATAAGTCGCTCGTGAGCTCCCCAACCCCCGAAGAACTAGGTGATCATGTCCAAGATAGCTCTCAGAGCTGTTGATAATCTCCACAACATAGGAATTGTCAGATTCCATGACAACTTTACTGCACCGCAAGTTGGCGGCAAGAATACGAACACTGTGGATGGCCATCATCTCCGTTTGAGTCGATATTACTCACATGCGATAACAACCAAGTGATACGTTTCAAACGTTTGTATAACTTTTGCTTGCTCCATTCTTGTTTGTGTGACTTTGCAATATGTTTTGATGCATTTTCATATCTTTTTACAACATATTTGGGACTAACCTATTTACCTACTGTCCAGTGCAAGTTTCTGTTTGTTACTGTTTGTGCATCGCAGAAAAGGGTGAAAATTCAATATTGCCAAAAAAATTCCAAAAAAAACGAGAAATTCTGAAATGCCAGAAGACTACAGAGGCTCGAGGGGGAGCAAGAGGGGACCTACCCCCTCGCCAGGCGCCCCCGTGACGCGGCGAGGGGTAGGTCGCGCCCTCTGGCCGCCTGGCCAGGTGGGGACTCCTCCGGTGCCCCCCTTTGCACCTATTTATTCGTGATCCGAAAGCCCTCGAAGAGGACTCCTTTTTCCAATTTACGTCTTTGTTACGCCGCCATTGCGATCCCGAGACCGGGATCAACCGGAGTTCCTTTTCCGACACCGTGCCGAAGAGAGGATTGGTCTCCGAAGGCCACTCCTTCACCATGATTTCTTCTATGATGCGCCGTGAGTAGTTCCTCTGGAGGGTTCATGATAACAAGCTAATTGATGTATTCTCTCTAATCTCGTGCTTCAATGTTTAGTCCTTGTGAGCTGCCTAACATGATCAAGGCATGTATGTTATAGTTATTGTGTCGTTATGTTGTGTTTGTTGGGATCCGAATGTTCAGATTGTGGAAGTAATGTATTAAGATCTCTTTTATATTGTTTTCTGTCGGTACGGGCTATGGCTCGGTTTATCTTTGTCTTCGAATTATCTACAACTCGGTAGCTGTTCCTTTGATCTAGCAGTTACTCGGAAGCTCCATCTTCAGGGTTGGCATTGACTTGGAAGCCTCCGGTTTAGCAACCTCAAATAAGTTCATGGTCGTGCCAAAAACGGGTGTCAACACATGCGCCCTATTTTTGGCAAAACTTGTGTGCCGAAAAATAAGTTGCCCATGTTTGTTCTAAGGACGATGTCAACACTTCATTGGACATGTGTTTTCTAAGGGCGATAATTGTATATCGGTCATGAATTGTTTAGGCTTCTTGCCACAAGTACGAGTGGTATTTCAGCCGAGCCACCCTCCCTTCTTCATCTGCAACATGGAATTAAGTGGGTAAGTAATACACCATATTGATATCTATACCTTCTTGAATCAATTCTTCTTCATCCCCTAAGGTGTATATTGGACTTGAAGTCTCCTCGGACGAAGAAGTTGAAACAAGTGTCATGGACGACGTAATATAAACTGCATCATCCTTTTTTGATGGTGTAGGTGTCGCCGTAGTCGATGTAGAGGCATAGGTGTTCTCCTTCTGTTTAGGCCTCCACACTTTTGTTGCGGGTGCTATAGGTCGAATTTTCTTGAAGAATTCGTCCCTTTGCTTTTCTTCTTCTTGCTCCTCTTTCTCGTGGTTCCTCAGACGTTGTAATCTTCTCTTTTGTGTCCTTGTCAGACCGGGAGGACACCATTGAGGTTGAGTACATTTAGGATCCCTAGTCTTGGCCTTGCTTATACTTGCTTCATGATCATTGGCCATGGGACCTTTTGGAAGAGCAAGCACATTTTCATTCGGAGTAGCATCACTACTCGAAACAACATTGCTACTCGGAATAACAACACTACTCGGAGCAGTAGCTGCACTGATAATAACAACACTACTCGGAGCATCATTGTTACTCGAAGCAGTAGCTGCACTGTTACTCGGAATAGCCGAAGCATCATTACTCGGATTACTAGGCTCTTCAGCACTTGTTTTCTTGGCACGCCATATTTTCTTGTTGGTCCTTTTTGCATAACTTTGCACTGGCCGGTTGTCACCATTGCTCAAACGGCCTTGTGTAGTGTAAGAGAACCTTTCATGAGCGTAACTCCTAGGCGCTGGCCAACCTGGGTAAAAAGCGTATGAGGCCATTGGGAGCTGCCCCCATCTCCTGTCGAAGTAACCCGAGTAATATGGCGCATAAAAGTGTGGCACCATCCATGGTGCTGGTACCCATGACTCATATGGCCTTGCATGGCGCTGAGATCTTTTCTTGGGAGGTGATCTTGGGTGCTTCAAACGTGATGACCGATTAGAGCTAGAACCGTCCTCTTGGTTTGCGTACTTGGACATCAGCATATCAAAAGTCGGCTAGTTTTTCTTGTGTTGTGTTTTGGCTTCATTATTCTTCCACTTGCCGACTTCTGGACGCTTGGGTTTGAAAATTTTAGCATGGATGTTACTCGGGAGGCCCTTTCGAGTTGTGTGCAACTCGGCTGGCCCTTGCTTCCGAGTTGGCTGTCGTAACTCGGTATATTTTTGTTTCCGAGCTGGCTTCTGGAAATCGGCAGACTTCTGTTTCCGAGCTAGCTGTTGCAACTCGGTAGCTTTTCGATTCCGCACAAGTTGCTGCAACTCGGTAAACCTTTGATTCTGAGCTAGCCTCTATAACTCGGTAGAACTTTGACTCCGAGCTGGCTGCTGTAACCCGGTACCTTCCACTTCCGAGTTAGCTCGGGTCTAATCGGTAGCCCTTCCGAGTTGTGAGCAACTCGGCAGGCTCTTGATTCCGAGCTGGCTGTTGTAACTCAGTAACTCTAAATTCCGAGTTGGCTCGGGTCTTCTCTTGTCATGGCAGTTGCCCCCCGAGTGCAGGATTCTTGATGGCGATCTTAATTGTTTCTCCTCCTCCGGGTTGCTTGTCAATTGTTATTTGCCTCCCCGAGCTCTTGCTGCCATCTTTTTCCTTTTTGGATTCATCGATGACCATATTTTCCTTGTTAGCTAATTCGGCTATATCAGACCGAATCAACACCTTTTTTCCTGTTGGCTCGATGAACTCAGTAGGCACGCCCGACTTGCTATCGCCTGAACCGTTTGGTTCGGCTTCTATAGAGTTGGTTGCGTTACCCGAGTTGACCTTCTGTTTATTGGACTCGGTGTTTATCGAATTACTTGACCCGACTTCGTTGGTCGACTCAATCACAGTAGCCGAACCATCCTTGTCCTGGTTGGTTTCCAGAGCTCCGCCTTCTTGTCTCTCTAATGCCTTGTTGTCTTCTTTTTCTTGAATAGATTCATCGCCTGTGCGATTTGATTCGGCTTCTTTAATAACCGAATTTTTTTTGTTCTCCAAATCATTCTTCTTTCTCTCTCTAATTTGCAAGACTGTTTGTTCTTTCCAAAACTCCGCAAACATTGCAGCTAGGTCATCTTTAAGCTTTTTTCGCCCAACTTCAACCCAGTCTTCATTGGATTGCTCCCCAACGCTATTAGACTCTTTCGGCAATGATCTGCTGCCAAAATTTTGTAACTGTATAGGGGCAACATGATGTGCTACAACAGTAGGTGAAGGCGTTTGTGCTTCTGCAGAATTCTCACTTATTCGGCCATGGCCGTGAATGTGCGGAGCCGAATTATAGACATCAACAGTTGCACATGGTGCCAAATAATTAGGAACATAAGGCGGAGCATATGATGGTTGAGGGTAATTGGCCGAATAACTAATTGAAGCATGGTTGATTCCCCCATCCATCGGCATGTTTGGGGATGAACCCGCATATTGCGAGCTAGCTACCGATGGATGAAATTGTGAGATGCCCTCCTGTACATGAGGTGCCTTATATTGATCACTCACGCCCATCATGTTGTCCACTGGCATATGAATTTGTGGGGTTGCCGATTCATGAGGGTTAGGATACATATGTTGCATGTTGCTAAAACTAGAATTTGAAGGATAGCTATTATTATGAACCGGTTGTTTCACACAATTAGATGCATAATTGATAAAACTAGGGCTAGCCGATGCATCATGTTCATTAGGTGATCTAGCAACAACATATGAATTATTCACATCTACATAGGTGAATTGGGAATTCATACCACTTTCGTAGACAACAACAACTTGATGACGATTTCCTCGTAGCAAGAATAGGCCGGAGACTGTTCAAAGATTTCGTCCCCAGTGGAGTCGCCAAAAAGTGTGTTGACGCTGAATTGCACCCTACACGAACATGCCACGTGCACCCGCGGCGCCGAGGGAGATACTCCGCAGCTCGCACCGTGGGAGGCCAACCGGAAGCGCGATACACAAGACAATCTGGTTAGCTCTTTTTGAACCAGACGCCCCAAGCCCTTGGGAGGGACCCCATCAGAGAACTCGGCGACGATTGGCTGCTCTAGGTCGTCCTGAACGCCCCTAAGGCTTCATGATTCGTCTTCCTGCAAGAACAAGAGTAGACGAAGAACGAGAAGAAAGATACAAGGGTAGGGATAGATGAACACGAAAAATATGTAGATATGTTTTTGTTCGATTGGGTGTTGATTCTTTCAATCGACCGTCACCTCATTATATGAGGGGGTTGGTCTTCCCGTGCAAGGCAAGGACTTGGGCTAGTCTTCCCGCACAAGAAAAAGGACTCGGTCCAC
Source organism: Bromus sterilis (assembly GCA_950022295.1). Taxonomy (NCBI): domain Eukaryota; kingdom Viridiplantae; phylum Streptophyta; class Magnoliopsida; order Poales; family Poaceae; genus Bromus; species Bromus sterilis. The sequence continues at coordinate 443,398,106 of OX465595.1, read as the reverse complement.
TTTCCAAGTCTGCACCGCCAAGCTGAATCCAGATTCTGCACGATCGCACGCGTAAGGAGAAAACGTTATGAGTTACGTTGATGCGATCGACACTTTCCTTCAAAGTTGGAACCACTCGGTAAAAGCACTCGGTAGAACACTCGGTATGTGTCTCTGACTTGGCTATAGTTCAGTGCTCGCTTCCGAGTTGTAATAAAAGCACTCGGTACTTGCTTCCGAGTTGGAATAACTCGGTACTTGCTGCCGAGTAACGATTAACTCGGTTCATCTTGGCTTCCGAGTAACGAGTGACTCGGTACACTATGACTTCCGAGTAACGAGTAACTCGGTTAATCTTCCGAGTAACGAGTAGCTCGGTATGCTATGGCTTCCGAGTAACGAGTAACTCAGTTCACTTATGGCATCCGAGTAACGAGTAACTCGGTTCCTTTTGGCTTCTGAGTAACGAGTAACTCGGTTCCTTTTGGCTTCCGAGTAACGAGTAACTCGGTTCCTTATGGCTTCCGAGTAACGAGTAACTCGGCTAATTCCGTCTTCCGAGTAACGAGTAACTTGGTTAATTTTAGTTTCCAAGTAACAAATAACTCGGTACACTGCAGCTTCCAAGTAACGCATAGATCGGTACACTGTTGCTTCCGAATTAGCTGCAACTCAGTACGGACTGTAGCTCGGTTTATCTTTGTCTTCGAATTATCTGCAACTCGGTAGCTCTTCCATTGATCTAGCAGTAACTCGGAAGCTCCATCTTCGGGGTTGGCATTGACTTGGAAGCCTCCGGTTTAGCAACCTCAAATAAGTTCATGGCCGTGCCAAAAACGGGTGTCAACAGTAATCATAAACACCTTTAGCATAAGAAGATAGGATCTTATTTTCATTAAACTCACGTTGGAAAGGAAGGTGTTTATGATCTATTTTAGAAGAACAAGTTAAATCATAAATGTGGAACAAAGATTCAGCCTGGCAATAAGAAACTTGTATTTTATCCCACAAGTGTTTCCCTTTCTGAGATAGGCGGTGATACGTCCCAAACGTATCTATAATTTTTGCTTGCTCCATGCATATTTTGTGTGATATTGCTATGCTTTTGATACACTTTCATATCTTTTTATAACATATTTTGGAACTAACCTATTAATGGTTGCAAGAGTGCACAAGTTCTTGTTTTTGTATTTTATGTGTAGGAATTACTTGGATAAAGAAAAAATCACAAAAATGAGCCTTGTAGGAGTTGGACTCTAACTCTCCCGAAATCTGTCCCCACCAGACAGGTTTTAAAGATCGCCTCGGAAACTCTAGAAGACGGCCTCAAACGGAAAAACTTAAAACTAAAAAGTTGTAGGGAATATTTTTCCGGTGGATTTAGACATAAAATTTGGCCCAATCGGAGTTCGGAAGCTTCCAGAAACCCCGAAATACAGAAGACGTAATCTGGATGACGGGAATCCGAGAGTCTATATAAAGAGAGGAAACCTAGGTCAAAGGGCACCACGAAAATTCCTCCCTCTTGGCAGCCGTCTTGAGGGGGAGATCAATCTCCACAGCAGCACCATCTTCAAGGAAGAAGAAGGGGCCAAGGGCCGCTGCCCCCAAGGGCCGTGGCCACCGCCGTGGTCGTGGGCGCCGCCGCCGCCGTGGTAGCCGCCGTTGCCGTCTCCTTCATCTTCTCCGGGCTGCACTTCTCCATCAACAAATCTCTCTCACTCACCATGTCCATGTGTGAGTAGTTCCCCCTCGGGGCTAAGGCTTGTATCTTGATCTATGTGGTTTCTCTCTCTCCCATGATGTGATCTTTGTTGTGATCATTGGCTATGTTAATCTAGGGTGATCCCATGATGTTTTCCCTTCTTTTATGTATTGGATTTGATGTACTCACTTGATCCAATCTAGTATAATCCCCGAGACCATGGTGACAGCGGTCTATTGGACATGGGTTAGAAGAATATTATCATGAGTGATTTCCTCTTTTGTGTGTGGATTGAAGATTGAGAGTCTTTTGGTGCTTGTCTTTGACTATCCTTTAGATATGTTGTGGTGATTGTGGTACTCTCTTTGGATGGCCGCGGTGACATTGGGAAATCCGTAGATTGAGAACTACGAACTCTGAGGTGTGCTTTTGTAGCCCTACACAATTCTCGTCCTCTCTTGACCAGAAAGGAATGACCCCCCGAGTACGTCTCCATTGCATGTTTTATGGGAAATATCATGTGATTAGACTATGTTAATGTTGTTGGTAGTTGCTACTAGTGAAAGTATGAAGCCTAGGCCTTGTTTCCATCATTTTTACACCGTTTGCACTCACTTTTGTTACTTGTTTCTTTGCTGCACTTTTTATTACAGATTTATATTACTTTGTTTTATCACACCTATCACCCATATTTTACCATCTCTTCGCCGAACTAGTGCATCTATACAACTCCTAGTTGTATTAGGTGTGTTGGGGACACAAGAGACTTCTTGTATCTTAATTGCTGGGTTGCTTGAGAGAGACCATCTTTGTCAGAACCCCAATTAGGGTAAGTGCTAGGGCTTGCTTGTCTCTTTGCATCATGTGAAAAATTCAAATGAAATTCAAAAATGGGAAAAAGAAAGCCCTGAGAAATTAATTCAAATGGCCAGATAAAAATCTTTTTCCAAAAATCATTTGAACATTTGGAAAATTCCTATAAATGATGCTGATCATTTTAAAAGTGGTTTGGGATCAATCCCATGCTCATGGAATTTTCTAAATTTCAAACAATGCCTTGGAAAATTAAATAAACCCCTATTTGAATTGAAATTCAAATTGATTGAATTTCAAAAATGCCCAAAAGTTATAAGTGGTTTCTACTGACCACCTAAGATTTATAAAAATAATTGGGCATTTAATAAAAATGCTCTGCTTTTTGTTTGGAGCAAAAGAAAGCAAAGAAAATAGAAAACAGAAACAGAAAACAGAGAAAAGAATAAAAGAAAACCCAGCCCACCCCGTGGCCACCTGGCCCAACTAACCGTACCCCTGGCCCACAGGTCAGACCCCTGACGTCACCCCTGCGTCACAGTGATGCAGTAAATGAAATTGAATTAAAAGAATTCCAGAAATTGTTTAAAACTTCAATAAATCATAGAAATTCATATTAACTCCAAATTGGACATATAATATATGAAAAATTATCAGAAAAATGCAAGGATTATGAGTATGCAATTTTTTTATGTTTGACCACTTTAAAATGGGTGAACAGTAGCAAACATGCATATGGCATAATTTGAATTTGAATTTGGAGTTTGAATTTGCATTTCAAATGCAATATACTTCAATTAAGATGAATATGCTACAAACCAGTACCATTCACATCATGGACAAACTTATCATGTGCTTGTGCATTTTTACTTCCGAAGTTGACCCCCCTTGTTGATGATTGTTTCGATGACGGCCGTTCCGAGACGGTGATCACCCCGAAGAAGAAGACCACCGTTAAGACCCGTGTATCGTCAGTAAGGCAAGCAAACCCCCATTGATCATGTCTATAAAATCCTACTTCCCTCTCAGTATCGCTTATGCATGTTTAGGAGATCATCGAGACACGTTCTTTCGCATAGTTGAACCCATTCCGATGCATGACCTATCATTTTGTCACTGTACTAAGCAAACCACAATCCTAGCAGATATAGGAGTTGAATGATGAGCATGTGGCCCCTGCAACTGTTACTGCATATTGCTGCTTAGTGATACAATGAGGATGTTATGATTGTGAGTCGGGATGGAATGAACACAGTGATGCTGATGATAAACGTGTTGGTGAATCCACCCTAAACAAAGGTGAACGATGAGAGGTTGTGTAGGAGTACACAGTGGGTTGTCTCGTTGAACACTGCCCTAGGCCCCGAGTTCCTGTTTTGTGATCCAAGACGAAGAGTATGACCACATGTAGGGTTTATGGGAGCCCCGTTTGGCCTCTTTACGTACCCGATCCGGTCCAGGAGTCACACTAGATTCAGGCTTTCCATTTGACCTAATTATAGATATGTGGGTGGACCTGTGAGGCAGTGAAACCATCTGTCAAAGGTGGCGTCTCGGTCCCTTGCATTATCTGAGTCTGTTTCGTGGAACCGGCCGGACTCTCGAGCGGTGACAAACTCAGGTAGTCGACTCCTGGATTAGAGAAGGTGATGTGAGGGTAGTGCCTTGGTTTCATCCACGTCCGACACCCGCTTGAAGGGTGACAAGAACGAGGCGATAAGTGATGACACGCGTGTGAAGATGTACACCCCTGCAGGGTTAATGAACTATTCGAATAGCCATGTCTGCGGTTATGGACTACTTGGAAACCTTTACTTGATCATAGACAACTTGAATGGATACTTATAAAACTCGCAAGATAAGCGTGAGTGCTATGGTGTGCTTCCTCGTGGGGAAGTCGAGGAAGTATCCATAGTGGTGTATTGGTTGGAGACTTGGTAGTGGACTCGTGTACGCTTCTTACCTCAAGTCTGGTACTCGTAGTTCAGGACTAGCCAAGTCAAAGCTGGCACTTCTGCATGTTGAACCCCACCTCCTTTACTTTGATACTTGAGCATGAGTAGTGTAGTTCTGATGTAAGTCTTGCTGAGTACGACTTTGTACTCACGTTTGCTTATTCTATGTTTTAGATGAGAACCCGGACCCCCGATGGAGTCACCTTCGTGAAGCTTGACATTGACCTTGGTAGTATAGTTCCAGACAGCAGTCTGGTCCCTCGTGGAAGGGCATGTATGTTTACAAGGCTTCTCTAAGCCATTTGTTAAACTTGTCTGTACTCAGACCTAATTTGCTTCCGTTGAATGATGTAATGTTGATCACAGACATGTGATGTTTGTATGCTCTATGTGTAAGTTAATAAAGATACACTTTGTAGAGTTATGTGATGATACCTGCTGTTCATACTAGGCATGTGTGCTGCGTGTATGTTTATAACATGCATGTCTTAGTATGGGTTTTCGAGACCTTAGTTGTGATCTGGCTGGCGGTCTTTTATACACGAAGTGGCCCTTTGATGTGCGCAGCTTGGGGCATCGCGATGCGATTGCTCATGACTCTGTCACGTGCACACTTTGTTGTATGATCGAGCCCGCCCTAGACCCCGACTAAGTGATCGGGCTGGAGTAAGTCTATGTAAGAGTTAGGATCCAATCGATAACATGGTTGAGGCGACTTGTCTATGAGTATGGGATTCACCACCCATAAGCATTTAGACTTGTGAGCGGACGTTGAGGACCCATCTCAGTTGATCATCCGGCCTGGATGGGATGCCCCTCACGTTTGATGCTTTCCGAGAGCGTTCTGTGCTTGGCCTTGTCTTCTTAGACAAGTGGGTACGGCCCTCGGCTCTCCATGTGATTGCATCGTGACTGGAATTACATACGCATATTCCGGGTCCCGACAGACTTGGTATCAGAGCAGGACTGTCTGTAGGATTATTTAACCCTTGGTCGAAGTCGAGTCTAGCATTCTGTAGTTATATAGTTACTTGGGTATAAAGGGAACAATGTAAGGCTTCTTTTTCTCCTTACCCTCATCGATCTGAGTTCTGAGTCACCCTTATCTTTTCTACGGGATGATAGGACTAGGCTCATCTATGTCTTTACTAGAACATCTCGTTGAGTGCTTCCTTGTAGCCGTAGGATTGTTGTGGTCGTCCAGAGTCTCCGTGTTTTGAGTTCCTTGAGGAAGTTCTGTCCAATCTCCTCGAGGTTATCTTGCTTTCCATCCCGGTGTAGCCGTTATGCTGCCCGAATTATCCCGTGTTTCTTTGAATCATTGCCTTTGCGTTATAGTTTTCTCCTCCTTAAATCATGTCCTCTTGTCTTTGATTCCATCATACAACCTGTTCTGATTGTTGATTTTTATCACACAGGTTGTCAGGTGGAACTCGTAGTGCTGTTCGTCGGAATCGAGACCGTGTTCGGAATCGAAATGATGATGCACCTCCACCACCGCCTTCTGCGGCGGAAATCATGATGGAAGTTGAGAAGAATCGACGTGATCAAATACGCCTTCTGGAGCTCATCGAGCAGAATACCTCACGTCATTGCAATGTGGTTGTGAGCATTCAGGACTTCATCCTCCTCAAGCCACCGGTATTCCGACGTTCTTCTGAGCCCCTTGAAGCTGATGATTGGCTCCGTTCCATCGAGCGTAAGCTTGATGCTGCACATGTTTCTCCCGATGATCGAGTTATATTCGCGACATACTTTCTGGAAGGTGCTGCTGCTGAATGGTGGGAGAACTATGTTGCAATGCAGCCTGATGGTCACCTAGTGACTTGGCAGGAGTTCCGTGATGCCTTTCGAGGGTACCACCTTCTAGATGAGTTAATGGAGCGCAAGAAGGAAGAGTTCTGCAATCTGACTCAAGGAGAGATGTCCATTCATGAGTATGTGAGAGAGTTCAACCGTCTTGCTCGGTATGCCCTAGATGAGATCACCACCGATGCCAGAAAGCAGGCATGGTTCCGCAAGGGACTTAGCCCCATCCTTCGCCATGATCTCAACCTCATCGAATTTGCCACCTTTGAGGATTTAGTCAACAGATCCTTCAGAGCTGAGCACGGCAATGAAGTGTTCAAAGAGTCCCGCAAGCATGCTCTTGAGCTTGCTCCTTCTTCTAGTTCAGCCCCTCAGAAACGCAGAATATGGATTCCAACTCGTGCCATACCTCAAAACTTTCTTCAGAGACCACCATCCAATATATGCCATCCACCTCAACACATTATTCCTCCCAGGAATGATGGTGTGCAATCAAGTAATCCTGCTCCCAGCAATTCAGGAAGGATGTGTTTCACGTGTGGTCTGACATGCCATTACTTCCGACAATGCCCAACTGTGTTGGTGGCACCACGTCGACCTAGTCACAAGCCTCCAAAGAAATCAACCACCAAAACCTTTCCAGCAAAGCCTTCAGCCACTAGTAGTGGTTGTGTGAACCAAATCTCAGTTGAGGAAACCACTGCTGCTTCTGATGTCATCCTTGGCACACTCCCAATCAATCATGTTCCCGCCTCCGTTCTTTTTGATCCAGGAGCTTCTCATTCATTCATGTCGGGGAGTTATGCACTTCGTCATGAATTTCCTTTTGAAGAAATGTTTTCTCCAATGATTATTAAAACTCCTGGTTCCAAATGGCAAACTAATAGAGTAAGCCATGGCAATCGAATTGCAATTGAGGGTTTATTATTCCTTGCTTCTCTTATAGCCCTCAAGTCTTCGGACATTGATGTCATCCTAGGAATGGATTGGTTATCAAGGCAGAATGCTTTCCTTGATTGTAAATCCAAATCAGTTAAACTCACCCATCCTTCAGGCCAGATCATTGACTACACATCACCCAGCTCTAGAATCCAGATGCATACTTTGAATGTGCTTCCCCTTCCTGACCTTGAAGATATTCCGGTGGTTCGTGACTTCCCGGATGTCTTTCCTGAAGAGCTGCCGGGGATGCCCCCTGACAGATGTGTAGAATTCATAGTGGATCTTATACCAGGCACAGCCCCAATTTCTAGACGCCCATATAGAATGGCCCCACATGAGTTAGCTGAGCTAAAAACCCAACTTGATGCTTCGTTGGCAAAAGGCTTCATCCGCCCTAGCTCATCGCCATGGGGTTGCCCCGTTCTGTTCGTAACGAAGAAAGATGGAACAGAAAGGATGTGCGTAGACTATCGCCCGCTAAATCTAGCGACGATAAAGAACAAGTACCCACTGCCCAGGATCAATGATCTTTATGATCAACTTGCAGGATCCTCTGTCTTCTCCAAGATGGATTTGAGATTAGGCTATCATCAAATCAAAATCCGAAACGAGGACATTCCCAAGACGGCTTTCACTACTCGATATGGTCTTTACGAGTACACCGTCATGTCCTTCGGTTTAACCAATGCCCCCGCCACATTCTCGCGCTTGATGAATTCGATCTTAATGGAGTACCTAGATAAATTTGTTGTGGTTTATCTAGATGACATTCTCATCTACTCGAAGAACGAAGAAGAGCACGCAGAACATCTTAGGTTGGTATTGATGAAACTTAGAGAGCATCGCCTTTATGCCAAGTTCTCCAAGTGTGAATTTTGGCTACCAGAAGTGACCTACTTAGGCCATGTGATTTCTGCGAAAGGTGTTGCAGTCAATCTCGAGAGAGTTCAGGCCGTCCTTGACTGGACTCCACCTGAATCGGTTAAGCAAGTTAGGAGTTTTCTTGGCTTAGCAAGCTATTGCCGTCGCTTCATTGAGAACTTCTCCAAAGTTGCAAAGCCTCTAACTGAACTCCTCAAGAAAGATAAGAAATTCCAATGGACTCCCAAGTGCGAGGAAAGCTTTCAAGAGCTAAAAAAAAGATTGACTTTTGCACCCGTACTTGCGCCTCCAGACACCAAAAGGGATTTCGAGATCTATTGTGATGCTTCACGGCAAGGGTTAGGATGCATACTTATGCAAGATAGACATGTGGTAGCTTACGCTTCACGCCAGTTGCGTTCTCATGAAGAGAACTATCCTACCCATGATCTTGAAATCGCTGACGTAGTTCATGCCCTGAAGACTTGGCGACATTACCTCCTTGGTAATCGTTGTGAGATCTATTCTGATCACCAAAGCCTCAAATACATATTCACCCAGCCAGATCTTAATCTCAGGCAAAGACGCTGGATAGAGTTGATAAAAGATTATGACTTAGGAATTTCTTACACCCCAGGCAAGGCCAATGTCATGGCTGATGCACTAAGTCGTAAGTCGTATTGTAACAACCTCATGTTACAACAGTATCAACCACTTCTTCATGAGGAATTTTGCAAGCTCAATCTTGAGATTGTTCCTCGTGGATCTATTTTCAACTTGGTGGCGAAACTAACCCTTGAGGATCAAATCATAGCCGCCCAGAAACAAAATAGTAGTACTCAAGAGATCAAGCAGAACATTGTTAGCGGAGTTGCTAAGTGTTTCTCTGCAAATGATCAAGGAACGATATTCTTTGAAAATCGTTTAGTAGTTCCTGAGAATGAAGATCTAAAGCAGCTGATCCTTAAGGAAGCTCATGACACTCCCCTCCCCATTCATCCAGGTAGCACAAAAATGTACCGAGATCTACGCCAGAGATTTTGGTGGACCCGGATGAAGAGAGACATTGCACAATTTGTTGCCGAATGTGATGTTTGTCGTCGCATTAAGGCAGAACACCAAAGACCTGCTGGTACTCTTCAGCCATTGTCTATTCCCGAGTGGAAATGGGACAAGGTCGGTATGGACTTCATCACCGGCTTTCCAAAAACCCAGAAAGGAAATGATGCCATCTTCGTTGTCATTGATCGACTTTTAAAAGTTGCTCACTTCCTTCCAGTTCGCGAGTCTATAACTGCTAGTCAGTTGGCGGACTTGTATGTCTCTAGAATAGTGTCTCTTCACGGTGTTCCTTTGGAAATCAATTCTGATCGTGGTAGCCTTTTCACCTTTAGATTCTGGGGAAGCTTTCAGAATGCTATGGGAACTCATCTATCCTTTAGTACAGCTTTCCACCCTCAATCTAGCGGTCAAGTTGAAAGGGTTAATCAAATCTTGGAAGACATGCTCAGAGCTTGTGTTATCTCATTCGGAAAGAATTGGAAGAAGTCTCTTCCATTCGCCGAATTTGCTTATAACAATAGCTATCAATCTAGTCTGAACATGGCTCCCTTTGAATTCCTCTATGGACGACGATGTCGAACACCCCTAAACTGGTCAGAAACCGGTGAAAGACAACTCTTTGGACCGGATATGATCCTGGAAGCAGAAGAGCAAGTTCGCATTGTTCGTGATCGTTTGAAAGCCGCCCAGTCTCGTCAAAAGAGCTACTATGATCGTCATCATAGAGAGGAGAGCTACAATATTGATGAGAAGACTTACCTTTGGGTTACTCCTCTGAAGGGAACCCAAAGATTCGGTATCAAAGGCAAGTTGGCCCCACGTTACATCGGACCTTTCCGCATTCTTGCTAAACGTGGAGAAGTTTCCTACCAACTTGAACTACCCCCGCACCTTTCCCGAGTACATGATGTATTCCATGTGTCACAACTCAAGCGTTGCTTCAAGGACCCCATCCGTGAAGTCGACCATGAAACGCTTGATCTCCAAGATAACCTTTCTTATCGAGAGTACCCCGTTCGTATTCGTGATTCAGCAGAGCGTGTCACTCGTCGTCAGAAGATCAAGTACCTCAAAGTTCAATGGTCACATCACTCCGAGAAAGAAGCAACCTGGGAAAGAGAAGACCGCCTCCGTGCCGAGTACCCCACCTTCCTCCCGATGACTTCTGAATCTCGGGACGAGATTCTTTTGAGTGGGGGCGAGTTGTCAGAACCCCAATTAGGGTAAGTGCTAGGGCTTGCTTGTCTCTTTGCATCATGTGAAAAATTCAAATGAAATTCAAAAATGGGGAAAAGAAAGCCCTGAGAAATTAATTCAAATGGCTAGATAAAAATCTTTTTCCAAAAATCATTTGAACATTTGGAAAATTCCTATAAATGATGCTGTTCATTTTAAAAGTGGTTTGGGATCAATCCCATGCTCATGGAATTTTCTAAATTTCAAACAATGCCTTGGAAAATTAAATAAACCCTTATTTGAATTGAAATTCAAATTGATTGAATTTCAAAAATGCCCAAAAGTTATAAGTGGTTTTCTACTGACCACCTAAGATTTATAAAAATAATTGGGCATTTAATAAAAATGCTCTGCTTTTTGTTTGGAGCAAAAGAAAGCAAAGAATATAGAAAACAGAAACAGAAAACAGAGAAAAGAATAAAAGAAAACCCAGCCCACCCCCTGGCCACCTGGCCCAACTAACCGTACCCCTAGCCCACAGGTCAGCCCCCCTGACGTCACCCCTGCGTCACAGTGATGCAGTAAATGAAATTGAATTAAAAGAATTCCAGAAAAATCCAGAAATTGTTTAAAACTTCAAAAAATCATAGAAAATTCATATTAACTCCAAATTGGACATATAATATATGAAAAATTATCAGAAAAATGCAAGGATTATGAATATGCAATTTGTTTTTTATGTTTGATCATTTTAAAATGTGTGAACAGTAGCAAACATGCATATGTCATAATTTGAATTTGAATTGGGAGTTTGAATTTGCATTTCAAATGCAATATACTTCAATTAAGATGAATATGCTACAAACCAGTACCATTCACATCATGGAAAAACTTATCATGTGCTTGTGCATTTTTACTTCTGAAGTTGACCCCCCTTGTTGATGATTGTTCCGATGACAGACGTTCCGAGACGGTGATCACCCCGAAGAAGAAGACCACCGTTAAGACCCGTGTATCGTCAGCAAGGCAAGCAAACCCCCATTGATCATGTCTATAAAATCCTACTTCCCTCTCAGTCTCGCTTATGCATGTTTAGGAGATCATCGAGACACGTTCTTTCGCATAGTTGAACCCATTCCGATGCATGACCTATCATTTTGTCACCGTATTAAGCAAACCACAATCCTAGCAGATATAGGAGTTGAATGATGAGCATGTGGCCTCTGCAACTGTTACTGCTTATTGCTTCTTAGTGATACAATGAGGATGTTATGATTGTGAGTCGGGATGGAATGAACACAGTGATGCTGATGATAAACGTGTTGGTGAATCCACCCTAAACAAAGGTGAACGATGAGAGGCTGTGTAGGAGTACACAGTGGGTTGTCTCGTTGAACACTGCCCTAGGCCCCGAGTTCCTGCTTTGTGATCCAAGACAAAGACTATGACCACATGTATGGTTTATGGGAGCCCCGTTTGGCCTCTTTACGTACCCGATCCGGTCCAGGAGTCACACTAAATTCGGGCTTTCAGTGTGACCTAACTATAGATATGTGGGTGGACCTGTGAGGCAGTGAAACCATCTGTCAAAGGTGGCGTATCTGTCCCTTGCATTATCTGAGTCCATTTCGTGGAACCGGGCGGACTCTCGAGCGGTGACAAACTCAGGTAGTCGACTCCTGGATTAGAGAAGGTGATGTGAGGGTAGTGCCTTGGTTTCATCCACGTCCGACACCCGCTTGAAGGGTGACAAGAACGAGGCGATAAGTGATGACACGCGTGTGAAGATGTACACCCCTGCAGGGTTAATGAACTATTCGAATAGTCGTGTCCGCGGTTATGGACTACTTGGAAACCTTTACTTGATCATAGACAACTTGAATGGATACTTATAAAACTCGCAAGATAAGCGTGAGTGCTATGGTGTGCTTCCTCGTGGGGAAGTCGAGGAAGTATCCATAGTAGTGTATTGGTTGGAGACTTGGTAGTGGACTCGTGTACGCTTCTTACCTCAAGTTTGTACTCGTAGTTCAGGACTAGCCAAGTCAAAGCTGGCACTTCTGCATGTTGAACCCCACCTCCTTTACTTTGATACTTGAGCATGAGTAGTGTAGTTCTGATGTAAGTCTTGCTGAGTACGACTTTGTACTCACGTTTGCTTATTCTATGTTTTAGATGAGAACCCGGACCCCAGATGGAGTTACCTTCGTGAAGCTTGACGTTGACCTTGGTAGTATAGTTCCAGACAACAGTCTGGTCCCTCGTGGAAGGGCATGTATGTTTACAAGGCTTCTCTAAGCCATTTGTTAAACTTGTCTGTACTCAGACCTAATTTGCTTCCGTTGAATGATGTAATGTTGATCACAGGCATGTGATCTTTGTATGCTCTATGTGTAAGTTAATAAAGATACACTTTGTAGAGTTATGTGATGATACCTGCTGTTCATACTAGGCATGTGTGCTGCGTGTATGTTTATAACATGCATGTCTTAGTATGGGTTTTCGAGACCTTAGTTGTGATCTGGCTGGCGGTCTTTTATACACCAAGTGGCCCTTAGATGTGCGCAGCTTGGGGCATCGCGATGCGATTGCTCGTGACCCTATCACGTGCACACTTTGTTGTATGATCGAGCCCGCCCTAGACCCCGAATAAGTGATCGGGCTCGAGTAAGTCTATGTAAGAGTTAGGATCCAATCGATAACATGGTTGAGGCGACTTGTCTATGAGTATGGGATTCACCACCCATAAGCATTTAGATTTGTGAGCGGACGTTGAGGACCCATCTCAGTTGATCATCCGGCCTGGATGGGATGCCCCTCACGTTTGATGCTTTCCGAGAGCGTTCTGTGCTTGGCCTTGTCTGTTTAGACAAGTGGGTACGACTCTCGGCTCTCCATGTGATTGCATCGTGACTGGAATTACATACGCATATTCCGGGTCCCCACAATCTTCAACCTCTACTTCCCTGAGTTCGATAAACCTTAGGTCATCCACTTGAGGGAAATTGCTGCTATCCTACAAACCTCTGCGTTTGGAGGCCCAACATAGTCTACAAGAATAGAAGCGTGCGTAGACATCAAGCTATTTCTGGCGCCGTTGCCGGGGAGGTGAGTGCTTGAAGGTATATCTTTAGATCTTGCAATTAAATCTTTTCGTTTCTTGTTTTTATTTTCACTAGTTAGGCCTTATGGAAAACAACAAAAATATTATGAGAGAGCTTTATGAGCTCTACCTTGAGTTGGGACATGAAGTGTTTGAAGAGAAAAACAAAAGGCCTATGGAGCTTCATTATTTGCACAACACTTATGTTAGTATAAATGTTATTAGTATGTCTTCTTTGAATACCTTTGATCCTAATGATATGCAAAGCTATAAGCTTGGGGATGCTACGTTTTATGAAGATGATCTTTTTATCCCCCCAAGTTTTGATGAGGAAATTTATTTTGATGATACTTTGTCTCCTATCTATGATGATTGTTGTGATGACACTTATGCTATAAAGAATACTATTTTGCAAGTGCATCATGATAAGAATGATTCATGTGATAGCTATTTTGTTGAGTTTGCTTCCACTATTACTAATGAGAAGGATTTTGCTTATGTGGGGAGTAACAAATTTTCTATGCTTGAGGATCATGATAAGAAAGTTTTATGTGTTACTTATATTGTTGAGTTTATTCATGATCCCACTGAAAATTATTATGAGAGGGGAACATATGCTCATAGATATTCCAATAATATCAAATTCCCTCTCTTTATGTTGAAAGTTTTGAAGTTGCACTTGTTTTGCCTTCGTATGCTAATATCTTTATGCTTCAATGAGTTATTCTTCTATAAGATCCCTTTGCATAGGAAGCATGTTAGACTTAAATGTTTTTGATATTTGCTTCTTGATGCTCTCTTTTGTTCTTCAACTCTTATTCCTACGAGAGCATCACTAAAATCTTAAGCCTAGCTAATGGCTTTAAAGAAGCGCTTTCGGGAGGCAGCCCGCAACGAATTTATGATTTCCTTTTTGTTTTTCTTCTGTTTTTTGTGGTCTTGATGATTTTTAATACTGTAGCAACATCATTGTATCTTTACTTTTCAAGCTTTGTGCCAATTATAGCCTCATATGACAAGGGATGTGAAAGTTGTGACATGCTGTCCAGAAAACAGATTCTGTCCTCGTGACGGGAAAAAGCATAGAAAAATCCCAGTTCATCTTTTTGAGCTGAAATTTTTACACAGTGTGCTCTATACAATCACGGAACTTTCGTATGTTCTGATTTTTTTTATTTGAGTTGCAGAAGTACCCCTAAAAAATTCTTTACTACCTGCTGTTCTGTTTTTCACAGATTCTGCCATGTTTTGTCTCTCCTAACTTTTGCAAACCTTAAGCTTGCTTTTTCTTTGCAAAAACCTTTTGGAAATCTTGATAAACAGTATCTCTTCAAGAATATCTTTATATCCAGTGGATTTTATTTATTTATTAAGGGTACTAACCTCTCTAATCAGCTTATGATGAGTTATGTATGAAGGGAGTTTTCAAGTGTGCGATGGAAGATGATGAAAGAAGATTTGGGAGTGTCAAGCGCTCAAGCTTGGGGATGCCCCCATGCATCCCCAACAAATATTCAAGGAGAATCAAGCGTCTAAGCTTGGGGATGCCCCCGTGCATCCCCTTCTCCATCAACAATCATCAGTTCGTCCTTCGTCTCACTATATTTTTATCACTTCATGCGTTATGTGCTATGCTTGGAGTGTCTCGCTCTTAGTTTTTTTTAGTTTCTTTAGCTTTGCCTGCTGTTCATAACAAGTTAGATCCCGTCTTACTTTTTGTGGGAGAGAAACACGCTCCACTTTTAAAATCTAGAACACATCATAGGATTCTTCATGCCTATCTCTTTGCTGTTGTGTGTTCTTTATCTTTTCGTAGCTACTGCCATGTTTAGTTTTAGCTTTAGTTTGTCTTAGCAAGAGCCTTGGCTTTTGTTTAGTTTGTCGCTGGAACTCTCTTTAGTTTTCATGTTTATCTTGTTAAGAGAGTTGGTTGTTGCACTGAGTTATGTCTTGTCTTGAAAGTAAGTAATTGAGGTTGCTATTTAATTTTAGTAGTAACTTGCAATGGTTTTGAGGTATTGACGTGAGTAATGTTTGAACTTTTGGTGTCAAGAGCTCTAGCCTATTAGTGATAGGTGTCATATTTTGGGCAATCCGTGTTTATTTTCAAAACCTACAAAACTAGTTGAGAACTCTAGCTACTAGATGAATCACTACTCTTCTGAGGGGTCGGATATTAGAGTACACTCACGTACCATGAGTCGAGGATGCACAAGGATAACCAAACCCCCACACACTCCTCCTCGGGGTACTTGTCTCTTTGTGAACCTCCTTACTAGATTGAGAGTTACCGATAATAAGTGCATGAGTTCTTCAGACTAATGTAAGTATTGAAAGTTGACACTTCCACCTCCTCATATTTGTTAGCCTCTCCTGTGCCGTGCATTGCCTTCTTCTCACTCCAAGAGTTGGCGTCCACCTTCGTCGGTACATCCAAACCCTTGGCATGATACGCTCTGTCATCATAAACATCCTTATATCCTTCCTCAAAACAGCCACCATACCTACCTATCAAGGCATTTCCATAACCTTTCCGAGATATATTGCCATGCAACATCCACCTCTTCATGACTTGATCCTCATGTCATACATATTCCTGCTACACTGGCAGCGACATACATTGCATACATCATGATAGCTACATCTTCTTTATGATTTGAGTACCTTGTAAAGTGTGAAAGATCTTCTATACCTTCTTGTAAAATATAGAGTGTTGCCCCTAAAGTGAGGAAAAGATCCCAAAGAGGACAAAATCAAAAGATCCCAAAGAGGACAGATGAGAGTTAAATATAAAGAGCCATTGAGGCCACCAAAAAAAGAGAAAAAAGAGAAAAAAGAAATAAAAAGAGAGAAAGGGGCAACACTACTATCCTTTTGAGAGATCCACACTAGTACTCCCTTTATATCCTTGTACTCCATAGAGATGATCATTATGCATATAGCTATGTGGGGACCTTCACACTATAGAACTTGGCTTGCATATTCCAAGGATGAGCCTCCTCAAACGAGCTCTAGGTCTTCATGAGCGAGCAAGTTAGATGCACCCCCACTAGTTCCATTGGAGAGCTTCCTAGCTCATATGTGCGTCCGTTGCATGACAATCCCTACTCCTCACATCATATCTATCATATGGCCTTCTCTCCCCTATGGTTGTCCTCATTGATGTGAGCCTTTCTCACCCTTTTTGTCTTCCTCCTCCACCATATTTCTCTCTTTGCAATCCAAAGTGTCAACTCTCGTGCTTACGCTCATCCATTGCATGAGTGCTCAAAATATCGAAAAGGAGTGGATCAAATTGACTTGTACCTGGCTAGTGGTCTGGGGACGAGTCAAGATAAGATTCCAACGAAGACCGAGTGTGAAACTTTAGTAGATTGAGTTGTCAACAAAAATACTTTTTCATCTCGTATTCCCTATCCCCTTTCTTGCACGCAAACACCATTTGGAGACATTCGAGTCACGGACAGTGAGAGCTCTTGCACCCTTTGTTCTTTTGTTGCTTGTGTCAATGCTAATATAGACTCTTGCTTGTTAAGACTTGAATTGAATATCATGCTTTGATTGCTTTACTTAAAAGTCCTTATATGTTTCTGTGGCATGACACCACAAAAATTATGCTTTTTATCATTTACCTACTCGAGGACGAGCAGGAATTAAGCTTGGGGATGTTGATACGTCCCAAACGTATCTATAATTTCTGCTTGCTCCATGCATGTTTTGTGTGATATTGCTATGCTTTTGATACACTTTCATATATTTTTATAACATATTTTGGAACTAACCTATTAATGGTTGCAAGAGTGCACAAGTTCTTGTTTTTGTACTTTATGTGTAGGAATTATTTGGATAAAGGAAAAATCACAAAAAGGAGCCTTGTAGGAGTTGGACTCTAACTCTCCCGAAATCTGTCCCCACCAGACAGGTTTTAAAGATCGCCCCGGAAACGCTAGAAGACGGCCTCAAACGGAAAAAATTAAAACTAAAAAGTTGTAGGGAATTTTTTTTCTGATGGATTTAGACATAAAATTTGGCCCAATCAGAGTTCGGACGCTTCCAGAAACCCCGGAATACAGAAGAGGTAATCTGGATGACGGGAATCCGAGAGTCTATATAAAGAGAGGAAACCTAGGTCAAAGGGCACCACGAAAATTCCTCCCCCTTGGCAGCCGTCTTGAGGGGGAGATCAATCTCCACAGCATCACCATCTCCAAGGAAGAAGAAGGGGCCAAGGGCCGTGGTCACCGCCATCGCCGTCGCCGTCTCCTTCATCTTCTCCGGGCTGCACCTCTCTATCAAAAACTCTCTCTCACTCACCATGTCCATGTGTGAGTAGTTCCCCCTCGGGGCTAAGGCTTGTATCTTGATCTATGTGGTTTCTCTCTCTCCCATGATGTGATCTTTGTTGTGATCATTGGCTATGTTAATCTAGGGTGATCCCATGATGTTTCCCCTTCTTCTATGTATTGGATTTGATGTACTCACTTGATCCTATCTAGTATAATCTCCGAGACCATGGTGACAGCTGTCTATTGGACATGGGTTAGAAGAATATTATCATGAGTGATTTCCTCTTTTGTGTGTGGATTGAAGATTGAGAGTCTTTTGGTGCTTGTCTTTGACTATCCTTTAGATATGTTGTGGTGATTGTGGTACTCTCTTTGGATGGCCGCGGTGACATTGGAAAATACATAGATTGAGAACTACGAACTCTGAGATATGCTTTTGTAGCCCTACACAATTCTCGTCCTCTCTTGACCACAAAGGAATGACCTCCGAGTACGTCTCCATTGCATGTTTTATGGGAAATATCATGTGATTAGACTATGTTAATGTTGTTGGGAGTTTCCACTAGTGAAAGTATGAAGCCTAGGCCTTGTTTCCATCATTGTTACACCGTTTGCACTCACTTTTGTTACTTGTTTATTTGCTGCACTTTTTATTACAGATTTATATTACTTCGTTTTGTCACACCTATCACCCATATTTTACCATCTCTTCGCCGAACTAGTGCACCTATACAACTCCTAGTTGTATTAGGTGTGTTGGGGACACAAGAGACTTCTTGTATCTTAATTGCAGGGTTGCTTGAGAGAAACCATCTTCAACCTCTACTTCCCTGAGTTCGATAAACCTTAGGTCATCCACTTGAGGGAAATTGCTGCTGTCCTACAAACCTCTGCGCTTGGAGGCCCAACATAGTCTACAAGAATAGAAGCGTGCGTAGACATCAGGCGGTGCCGCGTATAATGATCATGCTCATCCAATGATTTTCCCTCAACCAATTCGGATGGGTTTTTAGCGCGAGCACAAATAGATCAAAGACGATCCAGGTGAAAAGTGTCCATCCTACCATATTTGGGTGGTTCCACACCCATGGTAACATAGCATCACTAGGCAAAGAAAAACAAAGCAAACAAACCAAAAAAAAATCAAACTAGAACAATGTAAATATTTTTTTTGTGGTTTTTGATAAAAGACTCTAAAGCAAAAACTAGAAAGTAAACTAACAAGACTAAAAAGCAAAGATAAAAGATAGTGTGCAACTCCCCTATCTTGAAGAGTGGAGTCCTCGGCGACGGCGCCAAAAATTGCTTGATGGTGCTGGAGTTTACGGGTATAACTTTTTTTTCTTCCCCGGCAACGGATCCAGAAATTGGCTTGATGGCTTCTCGCCCCTCGTTGGTTACCCCAAGTGGAAGCATGAGATGTAGCCTAGCAGAAAATTTCCCTCAGTGAAGATACCGAGGTTTATGTCTCCGGCGGACTCTGAATTCTGCAAGTAGGTGGCAAGGAAACAATGGCGCCATTTACAACCGAGGTTGCTTACTTGACCTGGACCTACACACACAACAGATAACTTTGCTACCAATGAGTACAGAGGGGTTGTCAATCCCTCCGGCCTTGTTGTTTTCAAAGGATTAAACGCAAGGGGATAATGATAGTGGTGATAGTGATAGCAACTGAAAGTAAAAGCAGTAAATAAAGTGGAGGTGTAAAAAATGCTGGAAATATGGATCGGAGTCCCATGATGTTCACTAGTGATGTCTCTCTCCCAAAATACGGTAAAAAAACTATGCCGGGTGAACAAATTACAGCTGGGAAATTGACAGAATTATAAATGCACCGCAATGCTAATTATGCTACTGGAAAGTAAGAGGCTCGAAAGTATGGGCAGTACACCAAGACAAGTAGACCAAAATCCGTCTGCATCTACTCACTAATCATCCACCTTGATTTATCAATCCAGAACATCTAGCTAGTATTAAGTTGCGAGCCCCACCCAAAGGGTAAACTCAAAGCAACAGACAATTGCATTAAAAATCTATGCGTAAGGTAAACAATCCTTGCAACCGCGGTTACAAGCACCGTTGTTTTCTCCCTGGTGGCAACAACACATCCCCTAGTATCGTGTTTCTGTCACTCAAGCTAGACATCGGGGGTCATGAACCCACAATCATGCATAACGTTCCCTCTTGGAGTCACTATCTACTACTTGGCCAAAGCAATAAAAAGTAACGGAGAACATGCAAGAATTACTCAAGAACAAAATATGAAAGGTGAACCAAATATATAACTCATCACGATCTGAACATAATCTCATAATCCATCGGATCTCAGCAAACACACCATAGCAACAACAGGAAAATTACATAGGTGCATTGATCATGTAGGGCAGCTCACAAGGACTAAACATTGAAGAATAAGATTGGAGAGAAGACATCACATAGCTACTGATCATGGAACCATGGTCCAAGGGAAACTACTCACGGCACATCCGGGAAGCATCCATGGTGGTGGAGAATATCCCGGGGGTCACCCCTCCCTATGGCAGGGTGCCGGGAAGAGGTCTTCTACTGCTCCCGATCTTGGAAGCGCGACGGCGGCAGAACAGAGAGGAAATTCGCGATGCGGGGTTCTCCTCGAGGGTTTTCTGGACGAGGGGTAAATATAGGCCGAAGGGGGGCACCAGAGGTGGGACCCACCTCCCAGGCGCCCTGGTGGCGCGGCAAGGAGGTGGGTCGCGCCACCTGGCCGCCTGGGAGGGGGTTGGGCCCCTCCGGCATTTCTTTGGTGGTTCCGGAAGCTTCCGTGACGCATTTCTTTGGAGCATTTTAAATTGGGGAAAATCACTGCAACTAACGACATCAGCAGACAGAAACTGGCACTGGGTGCACTGAGTTAGTAGGTTAGTCCAAATATGTATAAAATGATATGAAAGTGTAGGAAAACATGTAGCAATGTCACATAAAAGTGCATGGAACAAGCAGAAATTATAGATACGTTTGGGACGTATCAATGACATGAAGATCAAGTCATGAGATGGTGGATGTTGCATGGCAATGTATCTCGGAAAGGCTATGGAAATGCCTTGATAGGTAGGTATGGTGGCTGTTTTGAGGAAGATATAAGGAGGTTAATGATGACAGAGTGTATCATGCCAAGGGTTTGGATGCACTGGCGAAGTATGCGCCACCTCTAAGGTGAGAAAGGGCAATGCACGGTACCGAAGAGGCTAGCAAAATATGGGAAGGTGGAAGTGCCAACAATCGAATACTTGGATTAGTCCGAAGAACTCATGCACTTATTATCGGTAACTCTCTATCTAATTGGGAGGTTCACAAAGAGACAAGTACCCCGAGGAGGAGTGTATGGGAGTTTGGTTATCCTTGCGCATCCTCGACCCATGGTACGTGAGGGTACTCTATTTATTCCAACCCTTCCAGAGGTTAGCGATCCATCTAGTAGCTAGAGTTCTCAACTAATTTTTGTAGTTTTTGAAAATAAACACGGATTGCCCAAAATACGACACCTATCACTAATAGGCTCAATATCTTGGCACCTTGATGTCCAAGCATTACTCTAATCAATACCTCAAAACTATTGCATGTTACTACTACACTTGTAATAGCAACCTTAATTACCTACTCATGCAAGACACACAACTCAGTGCAACAAGACAACTCTCTAAACAAGATAAACATGAAGACTAAGATAGTTCCTATAACAACCTAAACAAAATCTCTTAAAAAGATAAAGCATGGGAACTAAGAGCTAAGCATGACAGTAGCTACGAAAAGATAAAGAACACACACAAGAGATAAGATAAGCATGGAAGCCTATGTTGTGTTCTACGGTGGAGTGGAGTGTGTTTCTCTCCCAAACAATGAAGGCTAGGATCCAACTTGTTATGAACAACAAGCAAAACTAAAACAAACTAAAAAGTAAAGAGTGAGACGCTCCAAGTCTAGCACATAACATATGAAGCGATAAAAATATAGTATGGAGAAGGACGAACTGATGATTGTTGATGGAGAAGGGGATGCACGGGGGCATCCCCAAGCTTAGATGCTTGAGTTTCCTTGGATATTTCTTGGGGATGCATGGGGGCATCCCCAAGCTTGAGCGCTTGACACTCCTGAATCTTCTTCATCATCTCCCTTCGCATACTTGAAAACTCCCTTCATACGAAACTCGTCATAAGCTGATTACAGTGGTTAGTACCCATGATAAAAATAATTTTTATCCACTGGAAGTAAAGATATTCTTGAAGAACTACTGTTTCTCAAGATTGTCAAAAAAAATTTGCAAATAAAAAGCAAGCTTAAGGTTTGCAAAATGAAGAAAATGCAAAACGTGGCAGAATCGGTGAAAAACAGACCAACATGTAGTAAATAATTTTTTCAGGGTACTTCTGCAACTCAAATAAAAAAACTCGGAACAGACGCACGAAAGCCAATTGTATGGAGAATACTTTCAAAAAATTCAGATAAAAAAGATGATTTGGTGATTTAATGTCAATTTTTCCGTCAAGGGGACATAATCTGTTTCTGGACAGCATGTCACAACTTTTGAACTTTCTTGCAATCGGAGGCTAAAACTTGGCACAAAGATTGAAAATAAAGATTCAATGATGTTGCTACAGTAGTAACAAGCATCAAGACCATTAAAACTGAAAGTAAAAACATCTTGGGTTGCTTCCCAACAAGCGCTTTCTTTTATGCCTTTTAGCTAGGCATGAAGATTTTAAAAGATGCTCTCATAAGAATAAGGATTTGAAGCAAAAGAAAGCATCAAAAAGCAAATATGAAACACATTTAAGCCTAACCACTTCCTATACATAGACATCTTATAAGAAAATCAATCAAAGAAGCACAAAGCGACAAGCATAGGAAGGTGGAACAAGAACAACTTCAAAACTTTTATCATAAAGAGAGGTGTTTTAGTAACATGGAAGTTTTTATAACCAAACTTTCCTCTCTCAAGATAATTTTCAGTAGCATCATGAACAAACTCGACAATATAACTATCAAATAAAGCATGTTGTTCATGACCTACAAGCACATGTGTATTCTTTTCAATAGAGACTTTAGGATCATAAGATAAATGCAACCCATCACATTGATCCTTAATAAGAGCAAAATTCTCCAAAATATGATTTGGAGAATTCAAATGGATAATATGGCAATCAAGTGTGGGTGCATTAGCAACAATTTCATGCTTAACATAAGGAACTATAGCAAGTTCATCTTCGTAAGCATCATCCATTGTGGCATCTTGGCCATAAACACAACAAGTATCAAGTTCTTCAGAAAGGGATATTTCAAGTGAGTCCTCGGAATCATAGGATTCCTCATCATAGCAACCATTGGCCTTCTTGGGCAGAAAAAATTTTGTTTTTAAAATCCTCAATATAATCATTGCAAATATAATTCTCAAAGCAATAAGCAAGAACTGCAAAGTTTTCAGGCTTATGAATAGTATCGTAATACTTTTCAATCAAATAAGCAATCTCATAAGCACCCTTAAAAGAAAAAAATTCTTCAATATTTTCAACATCACAGTAATCATAAACACCTTTAGCATAAGAAGATAGGATCTCATGTTCATTAAACTCACATTGGAAAGGAAGGTGTTTACGGTCTTTTTTAGAGCAGCAAGTAAAATCATAAATATAGCACAAGGATTCAGCATAGCAATAAGATGTATGTATTTGATCCAATAAGTGTTTCCCTTTCAGAGATAAGTAGTGTCGCATATAATGAGCATGCTCATCCAATGATTTTCCCTCAACCAAGTCAGTTGGGTTTTTAGCGCGAGTACAAATTGATCGAAGACGGTCCAAGTGAAACAGGTCCATCCTACCATATTTGGGTGGTTCCACCCCCATGGTAAAGATAACATCAGTAGGCAGACAAAAACAAAAGGTAGCAACTTTTTTTTTAGTTTTTCATATAATACACAAAAGAAAAAACTAGAAATTAAACTAACAAGACTAAAAAGCAAAGGTAAAAGATAGTGTGCAACTCCCCTATCTTGAAGATTGGAGTCCCCGGCGACGACGACAGAAATTGCTTGATGGCGCTAGAGTTAACGGGTATAGTTTTGTTTGCTTCCCCAGCAACGGCGCCAGGAATTGGCTTGATGGCTTCTCGCCCCTCGTTGGTTACCCCAAGTGGAAGGTTGAGATGTAGCCTAGCAGCAAGTTTCCCTCAGTGAAGATACCAAGGTTTATGTCTCCGGCGGACTCCAAATTCTGCAAGTAGGTGGCAAGGAAACAATGGTGCCGTTTACAACCGAGGTTGCTTATTTGACCTGGACCTGCACACACAACAGATAACTTTGCTCCCAACGAGTACAGAGGGGTTGTCAATCCCTCCGGCCTTGTTGTTTACAAAGGATTAAACGCAAGGGGATAATGATAGTGGTGATAGTGATAGAAACTAAAAGTAAAAGCAGTAAATAAAGTGGAGGTGTAAACAGTGGTGGAAATATGGACCGGGGTCCCATGATGTTCACTAGTGATGTCTCTCTCCCAAAAGACGGTAAAACAGCTATGCTGGGTGAAAAAATTACAGTTGGGCAATTGACAGAATTATAAACGCACCGCAATGCTAATTATGCTACCGGAAAGTATGAGGCTCGAAAGTATGGGCAGTATGCCAAGACAAGTAGAACGAAATCCATCTGCATCTACTCACTAATCATCCACCGTGAGATATCTATCCAGAACATCTCGCTGGTATTAAGTTGCGAGCCCCACCCAAAGTGTAAACTCAAAGCAACAGACAATTGCATTAACAATCTATGCGTAAGGTAAACAATATTTGAAACCGCGGTTACTAGCACCGTTGTTTTCTCCCTGGTGGCAACATCACAATCCCTAGTCTCATGTTTCTGTCACTCAAGCTAGACATGGGGGGGGCATGAACCCACAATCATGCATAACGTTCCCTCTTGGAGTCACTATCTACTACTTGGCCAAAGCAATAAAAAGTAACGGAGAACATGCAAGACTTACTCAAGAACAAAATATAAAAGGTAAACCAAATATATAACTCATCACGATCTGAACATAATCTCATAATCCATTGGATCCTAGCAAACACAGCATAGCAACAGCAGGAAAATTACATAGGTGCCTTGATCATGTTGGGCAGCTCACAAGGACTAAACATTGAAGAACAAGATTGGAGAGAAGACATCACATAGCTACTTATCATGGACCCATGGTCCAAGGGAAACTACTCACGGCACATCCGGGAAGCTTCCATGGTGGTGGAGAAGCTCCCGGGGGTCACCCTCCCTCCGACAGGGTGCCGGGAAGAGGTCTTCTGGTGCTCCCGATCTTGGAAGCGCGACGGCGGCGGAACAGAGAGGAAATTCGCGATGCGGGGTTCTCTTCGAGGGTTTTCTGGACAAGGGGTAAATATAGGCCGAAGGGGGGCACCAGATGTGGGACCCACCTCCCAGG
Organism: Bromus sterilis; assembly: GCA_950022295.1. Classification (NCBI taxonomy): domain Eukaryota; kingdom Viridiplantae; phylum Streptophyta; class Magnoliopsida; order Poales; family Poaceae; genus Bromus; species Bromus sterilis. Next base: position 443,372,949 of record OX465595.1, on the reverse strand, counting down.
CGCCCTGGTGGCGCGGCCAGGAGGTGGGCCGCGCCACCTGGCCGCCTGGGAGGGGTGGCCCCCCTCCGACACTTCTTCGGTGGTTCCGGAAACTTCCGTGATGCTGATTTTTATTCTGATTTTTCTGGAATTTTTGGAGCATTTTAAATTGGGGAAAATCACTGCAACTAAAGACATCAGCAAACAGAAGCTGGCACTGGGTGCACTGAGTTAGTAGGTTAGTCCAAATATGTATAAAATGATATGAAAGTGTAGCAAAACTTGTAGCAATGTCACATAAAAGTGCATGGAACAAGCAAAAATTATAGATACGTTTGGGACGTATCAGTGATACGTCCAAAACGTATCTATAATTTCTGCTTGCTCCATGCATGTTTTGTGTGATATATTTTCAACTTGGTGGCGAAACCAACCCTTGAGGATCAAATCATAGCCGCCCAGAAACAAAATAGTAGTACTGTTCTTTACAAGGATTGTTTACTTTACGCGGTTACAAGGATTGTTTACTTTACGCAAAGTTCTTTTAATGCAGTTGTCTGTTGCTTTGGGTTTACACTTTGGGTGGGGCTCGCAACTTAATACCAGCGAGATGTTCTGGATAGATATTCAAGGTGGATGATTAGTAGTAGATGCAGTTGGATTACGGTCTACTTATTTTTGTGTACTGCCCGTGCTTTTGAGCCTCTTCCTTTCTTTTGTAGCATAGTTAGCATTGCGGTGCGTTCATAATCCTGTCAATTGCCCTTCTGTAATTTGTTTACCTCGCATAGCAGTTTTATCGTCTTTTGGGAGAGAGACATCACTAGTGAACATCACGTATCCCGATCCATATCCTTATTACTGTTTCCACGCTATATTTACTTTACTGCTTTTACTTGCTATCATTATCCCTTGTGTTTTACCCTTTGTGAACAACAAGACCGGAGAGATTGACAACCTCTCTGAACTTTATTGGGAACAAAGTTATCTGTGTCTGTGTGCAGGTCCGCGTCAGTTGCGCCGCTGACACCTACTTATCATCTCCGGAGTCCTACTGGAGACAAACCTTGGTATCTTCACCGAGGGAAACTTGCTGCTGCGCTACATCTCAACCTTCCACTTGGGGTAACCAACGAAGGGCGAGAAGCCATCAAGCGAATTTCTGGCGCCGTTGCCGGGGACTCCGAGTGCTAAGATAGGGGACTTGCACACTACCCTTTACCTTTGTTTTTTAGTCTTGTTAGTTTATCTTTCAGTTTTTATCTTTGTGTCTTTTATCAAAAATTACAAAAAAATCTGCCACACTTGCTGCTACTATGGGTTCCACTGAAAACACCAAGTTGTGTCACTTCACTAGTCACAACAACCAAGACTTTATCTGCACCCCCATTGCCACACCTGCCACTTCAGCTACCTCTTATGAAATTAAACCTGCTTTGCTAAACCTTGTTATGAGAGATCAATTCTCTGGTGCTGGAGATGATGATGCTTTACACTTGAATAATTTTGTTGAATTATGTGATATGCTAAAGTATAAAGAAGTAGAAGGCGATGTCGTTAAGCTCAAGCTCTTTCCTTTCTCTTTAAGGGGAGACGCTAAAATCTGGTTTCAATCTTTGCCTAGGAATAGCATAGATTCTTGGGATAAGTGCAAAGATGCTTTTATAGGGAAGTACTACCCACCTGCTAAGATTATCCAATTGAGGAGTAATATTATGAATTTTAAGCAATTGGATAATGAACACGTTGCCCAAGCTTGGGAACGAATGAAATCTCTTGTTAAGAAATGCCCTACACATGGTTTGACTACCTGGATGGTTATCCAGACTTTTTATGCAGGCTTGAAATTTACCTCGCGGAACCTGTTAGATTCGGCCGCGGGAGGAACCTTTATGTCAACTACACTTGGTGCTGCCACAAAGCTTCTCGATGAAATGATGACCAATTATTCCCAATGGCACACCGAACGCGCTCCAACAGGTAGGAAGGTAAATTCTGTCGAGGAAATTACCTCCCTCAATGAAAAAGTTGACTTAATTATGTCTCTACTTACCAAGCAACCCTCTATTGGTCCTCATGATGTCCCTTTAAATTCTTTGGTTGCCCAAGAACAAGTAGATGTGAACTTTATTGCTAGAAACAACTTCAACAACAATGCTTATAGGGGAAATTTTGCTAGAAATCCTAGACCGTTTCCATCCAACTATGGGAACATCAACACTTACCCTAGCAACAACTCCTATAATCCTGCTTATACAAAAAGAGACCTACCTAGCTATGAGAAATTGGTAGAAATAGAGAAAACTACTAAGAACTATATGCACACCCATTTTGAACAAAACAAAGCTTTCTCTAAGCAAATAGGTGAGCATACTGCCATTCTGCAAAATATTAGTGAACAGCTTGATAGCCTGAACAGTGAGATTTCTAATCTCCAGGCTAGACTTACCGCCACCGAAACCCATGTTTCGAATATGTCCCACACCCAATATACTTTGATAAATCAAATGGCAGCCAAGCCGGAAGTTATCCCTATGGAAGAGGATAGAATTAAGAGCCTTCCTACACACCACACAGTTGCCACTATCCAAATTGCCGAGGACACTCAAACTATTAGCACTCAATGCACTCCTAGTCCCGTTGGACCTATTAATGGTGATGCTAATACCTCAACCGAAGATAAAGAAACTCCTATGAACATAGAGGGTTTCAAACTTGTGAGCCTAGATGACACTACTACCACCTTTGATAGTAGTGATATTGATTTTGATAGTTGCGCCCTCTCAGAAGTTATCAGTTTGCTACACAAAATGTCTAGAGACCCCCACACTAGCACACTTAATCTTGCCTTCACAGAGCATATCACAAATGCTCTCATCAAAGCTAGGGAGGAGAAGCTTAGAGTAGAAGCCTCCATAACTAGGAAGCTAGATGATGGTTGGGACCCTATGATCAAAATTAAATTAAATAACTTCTCTTGCTATGCTTTATGTGATGTTGGAGCTAGTACCTCCGTTATGCCCAAAAGAATATTTGATATGTTTGAATTGAAGCCTTTTGAGCCTTGTTCTTTTGGTGTTCGTCTTGTTGATTCTTCCGTAAAGAAACCTTTGGGGAAGATCGACGATGTTCTTATCATTGTCAATGACAATTATGTTCCCGTTGATTTTATTGTTATGGATATAGAGTGTGAACCTTTGTGCCCAATTATTTTGGGACGTCCTTTTCTTCGCACCGTTGGTGCGGTTATTCACATGAAAGAGGGGAATATAAAATTCCAATTCCCATTCAAAAAGGGGATGGAACACTTCCCTAGAAAGAAAATCAAGTTACCTTTTGAGTCCGTTACACGGGCTAGTTATTCTCTTTCTCTTGATAAAACTTGATTCTTCTTTTTGCATCATGCCTAGCTAAAAGGCATAAAAGAAAGCGCTTTCGGGAGGCAGCCCGCAACGAATTTAGGTTTTTTTTTTGCTTTTGTTGTGGATTAATGTTTCTTAATTCTGTAGCAACATCATTGTATCTTTATTTTTCAACTTTGTGCCAAGTTATAGCCTCTTACGGCAAGGGAAGTAAAAGTTGTGACATGCTGTCCAGAAAACAGATTCTGTCCTCGTGACCAGAAAAATTCCAGAAAAATCCCAGTTCATCTTTTTGAGCTGAAATTTTTACACAGTATGCTCTATACAATTATGAAACTTCCGTATGTTCTGATTTTTTTTATTTGAGTTGCAGAAGTGCCCCTAATTTTTTTTTACTATCTGCTATTCTGTTTTTCACAGATTCTGCCACGTTTTGTCTCTCCTAACTTTTGCAAACCTTAAGCTTGCTTTTTCTTTGCAAAAACTTTTTGGCACTCTTGAGAAACAGTAGCTCTTCAAGAATATCTTTTTATCCAGTGGGAAAAATTATTTATTAAGGGTACTAACCTCTCTAATCAGCTTATGACGAGTTATGTATGAAGGGAGTTTTCAAGTGTGCGATGGAAGATGATGAAAGAAGATCCAGGAGTGTCAAGTGCTCAAGCTTGGGGATGCCCCCATGCATCCCCAATAAATATTCAAGGAGACTCAAGCTTCTAAGCTTGGGGATGCCCCCGTGCATCCCCTTCTCCATCAACAAATCATCAGTTCGTCCTTCGTCTCACTATATTTTTATCACTTCATGCGTTATGTGCTATGCTTGGAGCGTCTCGCTCTTAGGTTTTGTTTTTAGTTTTCTTTAGCTTTGCCCCGTTCTGTTCATCAGAAGATCAAGTACCTCGTCATCAGAAGATCAAGTACCTCAAAGTTCAATGGTCACATCACTCCGAGAAAGAAGCAACCTGGAAAAGAGAAGACCGCCTCCGTGCCGAGTACCCCACCTTCCTCCCGATGACTTCTGAATCTCGGGATGAGATTCTTTTGAGTGGGGGCAAGTTGTCAGAACCCCAATTAGGGTAAGTGCTAGGGCTTGCTTGTCTCTTTGCATCATGTGAAAAATTCAAATGAAATTCAAAAATGGGGAAAAGAAAGCCCTGAGAAATTAATTCAAATGGCCAGATAAAAATCTTTTTCCAAAAATCATTTGAACATTTGGAAAATTCCTATAAATGATGCTGACCATTTTAAAAGTGGTTTGGGATCAATCCCATGCTCATGGAATTTTCTAAATTTCAAACAATGCCTTGGAAAATTAAATAAACCCCTATTTGAATTGAAATTCAAATTGATTGAATTTCAAAAATGCCCAAAAGTTATAAGTGGTTTTCTACTCACCACCTAAGATTTATAAAAATAATTGGGAATTTAATAAAAATGCTCTGCTTTTTGTTTGGAGCAAAAGAAAGCAAAGAAAATAGAAAGCAGAAACAGAAAACAGAGAAAAGAATAAAAGAAAACCCAGCCCACCCCCTGGCCACCTGGCCCAACTAACTGTACCCCTAGCCCACAGGTCAGCCCCCTGACGTCACCCCTGCGTCACAGTGATGCAGTAAATGAAATTGAATTAAAAGAATTCCAGAAAAATCCAGAAATTGTTTAAAACTTCAATAAATCATAGAAAATTCATATTAACTCCAAATTGGACATATAATATATGAAAAATTATCAGAAAAATGCAAGGATTATGAATATGCAATTTGTTTTTATGTTTGACCATTTTAAAATGTGTGAACAGTAGCAAACATGCATATGGCATAATTTGAATTTGAATTGGGAGTTTGAATTTGCATTTCAAATGCAATATACTTCAATTAAGATGAATATGCTACAAACCAGTACCATTCACATCATGGACAAACTTATCATGTGCTTGTGCATTTTTAGTTTGTTGTTGGAACTCTTTTTAGTTTTCATGTTTATCTTGTTAAAGAGAGTTGGTTGTTGCACTGAGTTGTGTCTTGTCTTGAAAGTAGGTGATTGAGGTTGCTATTTAATTCTAGTAGTAGCTTGCAATAGTTTTGAGGTATTGTTGTGAGTAATCTTTGAACTTTTGGTGTCAAGAGCTCTAGCCTATTAGTGATAGGTTTCGTATTTTGGGCAATCCGTGTTTATTTTCAAAACCTACAAAACTAGTTGAGAACTCTTGCTACTAGATAGATCACTAATCTTTGGAGGGATCGAATATTAGAGTACACTCACGTACCATGAGTCGAGGATGCGCAAGGATAACCAAACCCCCATACACTCCTCCTCGGGATACTTGTCTCTTTGTGAACCTCCTTATTAGATTGAGAGTTACCGATAATAAGTGCATGAGTTCTTTGGACTAATGTAAGTATTGAAAGTTGACACTTCCACCTTCCCATATTTTGCTAGCCTCTCCCGTGCCGCGCATTGCCTTCTTCTCACTCCGAGAGTTGGTGTCCACCTTCGCCGGTACATCCAAAACCCTTGGCATGATACGCTATGTCATCATAAGCCTCCTTATATCTTTCCTCAAAACAGCCACAATACCTACCTATCAAGGCATTTCCATAGCCTTTCCGAGTTATATTGCCATGCAACATCCACCTCTTCATGACTTGATCTTCATGTCATACATGTTCCTGCTACACTGGCAGCGACATACATTGCATACATCATGATAGTTACATCTTCTTTATGATTTTGAGTACCTTGTAAAGTGTGAAAGATCTCCTTTACCTTCTTGTAAAATAGAGTGTTGCCCTTAAGTGAGGAAAATATCCCAAAGTGGACACAATAAAAGATCCCAAAGAGGACAAATGAGAGTTAAATAGAAAAGAGCCATTGAGGCCACCAAAAAATACAAAAAAAATAGAAAAAGGATAAAAAGAAATAAAAAGAGAGAAAGGGGCAACACTACTATCCTTTTGAGAGATCCAGACTAGTACTCCCTTTATATCCTTGTACTCCATAGAGATGATCTTTATGCATATAGCTATGTGGGGATCTTCACATTATAGAACTTGGCTTGCATATTCCAAGGATGAGCCTCCTCAAATGAGCTCTAGGTCTTCACGAGCGAGCAAGTTAGATGCACCCCCACTAGTTCCATTGGAGAGCTTCTTAGCTCGTATGTGCATCCATTGCATGGCAATCCCTACTCCTCACATCATATCTATCATTTGGCATCTATTGCCTATGATTGTCCTCATTGATGTGAGCCTTTCTCATCCTTTTTGTCTTCCTCCTCCGTATTTCTCTCTTTGCCATCCTAAGTGTCAACTCTCGTGCTTACGCTCATCCATTGCATGAGTGCTCAAAATATCGAAAATGAGTGGATCAAATTGACTTGTACCTGGCTAGTGGTCTGGGGACGAGTCAAGATAAGATTCCAAAGAAGACCAAGTGTGAAACTTTAGTAGATTGAGTTCTCAACACAAAATTACTTTTTCTCGTATTCCCTATCCCCCTTCTTGCACGCAAACACCATTTGGAGACATTCGAGTCACGGACAGCGAGAGCTCTTGCACCTAATGTTCTTTTGTTACTTGTTTCAATGCTAATATAGACTCTTGCATGTTATGACTTGAATTGAATCTCTAACCTTGATTGCTTTACTTTTCAAAGTTCTTTTATGGTTGCTAGCATGTCACCACAGAAATTATGCTGTTATCATTTACTACTCAAGGACGAGCAGGAATTAAGCTTGGGGATGTTGATACGTCCAAAACGTATCTATAATTTCTGCTTGCTCCATGCATGTTTTGTGTGATATTGCTATGATCTAGATGCACTTTTATACACTTTTGATCATATTTGGACTAACCTATTAACTCAGTGCACCCCAGTGTCAGTTCCTGTTTTCTGCTGTTTTTCTATTTCAGTTTTCCCCCATATCAAAAGTGCCAGAAAAATTCCAGGAAAAATACAGGAAAAATCAGCGTACAAGAAGCTTCGCGAAGAGCCCGAGTGGGGCCAGAGGAGAGCCAAGGGTGGCCCAGGCGGCCACCCGGTGCGGCCCCACCACTGGTCGCGCCAGGGGGGCGCCTGGGGCCCCTGGTCCACCTCTGGCTGCCCCCCTTCGCCTATTTATTCTCCGTCACGAGGAAACTCTAAAGACAGAACTCTATTTCGCAAACTCGCCTCTGTTCCGCCGCCGCCGCGCTTCCGAGATCGGGAGTACCAGAAGACCTCTTCCCGGCACCCTGCCGGAGGGAGGATTGACCTCCGGGAGTCTCCTCTCCACCATGGATGCTCCCCGGATGTCTCGTGAGTAGTTTTCCTTGGACCATGGGTCCGTGATCAGTAGCTATGTGATGTTCTCCTCCCCTCTTTGATCTTCATTGTTTAGACCTCGTGAGCTGCCCTACATGATCGAGGCACTTTTGTAATATTTCTGCTATTGCTATGCTGAGTTTGATGGGATCTGATGGATTATGAGATTATGTTCAGATTGTGATAGAGTAATATATTTGGTTTTTATCTCTTATATTTTTGTTCCTAAGTAATTCTTTCATGTTCTCCGTTGCTGTTTATTGCTTTGTCCAAGTAGTAGGTAGTGACTCCAAGAGGGAACGTTGTGCTAGATTGTGGGTTCATGCCCCCCGATGACACGCTTGAGTGACAGAAACATGAGTCTAGGGGATGTGTTGTTGCCACAAGGGGGAAAACAACGGTGCTTGTAACCGTGGTTACAAGGATTGTTTACTTTACGCAAAGTTCTTTTAATGCAGTTGTCTGTTGCTTTGGGTTTACACTTTGGGTGGGGCTCGCAACTTAATACCAGCGAGATGTTCTGGATAGATATCTCAAGGTGGATGATTAGTAGTAGATGCAGTTGGATTACGGTCTACTTATTTTGTTGTACTGCCCGTGCTTTTGAGCCTCTTCCTTTCTTTTGTAGCATAGTTAGCATTGTGGTGCGTTCATAATCCTGTCAATTGCCCTTCTGTAATTTGTTTACCTCGCATATCAGTTTTATCGTCTTTTGGGAGAGAGACATCACTAGTGAACATCACGTATCCCTTGTGTTTTACCCTTTGTGAACAACAAGACCGGAGAGATTGACAACCTCTCTGAACTTCGTTGGGAACAAAGTTATCTGTGTCTGTGTGCAGGTCCGCGTCAGTTGCGCCGCTGACACCTACTTATCATCTTCGGAGTCCTACTGGAGACAAACCTTGGTATCTTCACCGAGGGAAACTTGCTGCTGCGCGACATCTCAACCTTCCACTTGGGGTAACCAACGAAGGGCGAGAAGCCATCAATCAGCAACACACATCAAAGTCACCCAAATGAGCATGGAACAAGCAGAAATTATAGATACGTTTGGGACGTAAAACTCTTCTGGTTCGGAACCCGGAGGGAACGTCGGGTACGCCATATCCATGTAATTCCGAGAGGTGCTACACTTGTGGTACTCCTTCATCGTCGAGGCCATGTCGCGACGTCTTCAGCGACAATGTTCTGACGGGGACGTAATCCCGTCATCGGTCTACAAGGACCGGGTGGCCTCAGGAGTCATTGTAGATCTTCGCGGCATCGGGGATTGCCGTGTACGACTACATCAACCACATTCACGTGGGAACATTTCCCGCTTAACGGATTACATACTAGTATGTGACCTATCTCCATCCATTACATACATCGCCATAGCATAGGTCTTGGGATCGGGACGCGTAGGTTATGAAAAATTATTGTTTTCTGCACCGTTCCCCAATAGTGGTATCAGAGCAAGGCTATGCGTAGATGTATTGTACGGATAGAACACATCTAGTATGTGGGCATCAATTCTCCAATTGTTACCCTCCCACGTGTACTCTTTTAGCATTGCGGCAATGTCCTGATGAAGCGGCCCCGACCGATCTTACGCGTTTACGTGAGACTGGTTCCACACTTGACATATGGCTTGTACCATATAGGTGGCTGGGGGTGTTTGTCTCTCTAACATTAGCGATGCGAAGACGTTTGCAATGGAGGGCCCCGACAGGGGTGTAATAGAGACAATTGCCGAATTGGTGTTGTGGTTGTATGTTCGTAGACATAGAAACGGTTATATCTCGAAAGCCCTATCAGCCACGTAAAACTTGCAAAAGATAAAGTAGAGGCATCTAAACTTTAATTTGCAGGTGAGCATCATAGTTAGTATGATTTATTTTGTTGCATCATGTTTTGCTTGTATTAGATATATGACAGTAGCATTATAGGATGATCCCTCACTAATCCAACAAAGTGTCCTTCCTCGGTGAAGCACCATATGGAAAGATCTTCATTATGGAGGCATCGCGTGTCACATGGGTGTCAAAGATATTAACGTTCACATGAGATGGGTGGAGCAAGGCTAGCATGTACAGAAACATGGCCTTGCATACGCGGCATATAATCACTAACGTTATTGTGGTGAGCCTGGAATATGCAGATATGGCCTCGGGACACGATGATCGAAAGATCGAGCATGAGTCACATGGATGATGTGATTGTCATGATGGCCTACCTTGAGAATATACAGATGGCCGTGACGATCGTGGGAGGTATAGTTCTCAAGGATCGTGTAATCACTTAGAATAAACCCAAGAGGGATGTTTGTCTGAGTGGGAGTTCCAGACTTGTTTTAAAACATGAACTCCTGTTATGAACTTAGTCTTCATGTCTTAGCAAATATCATTGTAGATAATGTCATACCTACATGTTTCTAACTATGGTTGTTTTATGCGTGATGAATAACTTAAGGTAGACGGGTCTTACTTCATTGATTGGTACCAACACCATTAGAGATATACTCATTTGCAATGACTTGCTAAAACATAATATGAGAACTTCTAGGAGATACACCTGATAATTCCGTAATTGAGGAAGATGATGATGAGTATCGTATTCATCGTCTCTTGTTCATGACTGTCCAATACACCAGACTTCATTCTATGGAATCTGAATTGTGAATGCATGTTAACGACACCAACATGTATGACGTGCTAGGTGATCTTAAAAGCACTAAGTCACAAATCAGAGTAACGGAATATGAGTATATGGATGGGGTTTCTTTCAACCATGGTGGATGTTGACGCTAAAACGCGTCGTACACGAACATGTTCCTATGTACCCGCGACGCCGAGGGAGATGCTCCGCAGCTTGCACCGTGGGAGGCTAACCGGAAGCGCGCTACGCAAGACAATCCGGCTATCTCTTTTTGAACCAGACGCCCCAAGCCCTCAGGAGGGAACCCGTCAGAGAACTCGGCGATGATTGGCTGCTCCAGGTCGTCCTGGACGCCCCTAGAGCTTTGCGATTCGTCTTCCTGCAAGAACAAGAGTAGACGAAGAACGAGAAGAAAGATACAAGGGTAGGGATAGATGAACACGAAAAAGATGTAGATGTGTTTCGTTCGATTGTGTGTTGTTTTTCAATCGGCCGTCACCTCATGTATATATGAGGGGGTTGGTCTTCCCGCGCAAGAAAAGGGCTCGGGCTAGCCTTTCCGCACAAGAAAAGAACTCGGGTTCCTTTCCAAATCATCACCGCCAAGCCAAACTCAGACTCTGCACGATCGCACATATAAGGAAAAAAGGTTACGAGCTACGTCGGTGCGATCGACACTTTCCTTCAGAGTTGGAACCACTCGGTACACCACTCGGTAAAACCACTCGGTAACCACTTGGTATGTATCTCCGACTTAGCCATAGCTCGGTACTCGCTTCCGAGTTGGAATAACTCGGTACTTGCTTCCGAGTAACGAGTAACTCGGTTCATCTTGGCTCCTCAGTAACGAGTAACTCGGTTCATCTTGGCTTCCGAGTAACGAGTAACTCGGTACACTATGGCTTCCGAGTAACGAGTAACTCGGTTCCTTTTGGCTTCCGAGTAACACATAGGTCGGTACATTGTTGCTTCCGAGTTGGCGGTTACTCGATAAGTAGTCAGTCTTCCGAGCTGGACGCTACTCTGTAACTTGTTTGTCTTCCGAGTCAGAACTAACTCGATATTGGATGCAGCTCAGTATGTTTGTCCTGAATTAACTGTAACTCGGTACTGGTTGTAATTCGGTTCGTCTCATCTCTGAGCTAGGAGCCACTCGGTAGTTCTTGCTCCGGGGTTGGCAGTGACTCGGAAGCTTCTGGATGGGCATCTCATATAAGTTTATGGCCGTGCCAAAAACCGGTGTCAAACATGCCCCCCTATTTTTCGGCAAAACTATTGTGCCGAAAAATAACTTGCCCATGTTTGTTCTAATGATGATGTCAACACTCCATCGAACATGTGTTTTCTAAGGGTGATAATTTTATATCAGCCATGTGCATTCTTAGGGCGATAATTACTTATCGGCCATAACCTGTTCAGGCTTCTCACCACAAGCTCGAGTTGTGTTTCAATTGATCCACCCTCCCTTCTTCATCTCTAACACAAAATTCAACAGGTAAGTAGTACACCATATTGATATCTATATCTTCTTGAATCATATCTTCTTCACCCCCTAAGGTGTATATTGGACTTGAAGTCTCCCCGGTTGAAGAAGTTGAAACAAGTGTCATGGACGATATAATAGAAATTGCATCATCCTTTTCTGATGGTGTAGGTGTAGCCGTAGTTGAGGTAGAGGCATATGCGTTCTCCTTCTGTTTAAGCCTCCATACTCGTTTTGTGGGTGCCATAGGCCGAATTTTCTCTAACAATTCATCCCTCAGCTTTCCTGCCTCTTGCTCCTCTTTCTCACGGTTCCTCAAGCATTGCAACCTTCTCTTCTGGGTTTTGGTCAGACAGGAGGACACCATGTAGGTTGGGTATATTTAGAATCCCTAGGCTGGGCTTTGCTTGTGCTAGATTCATGATCATTGACCATGGGATCTTGCAGAAGAGCAAGCATATTGTTACTCGGAAAAACATTACTACTCGGAACAATAGCTGCACCGTTACTCGGAACTGCATCACCACTCGGAACAGCGGCTATGTTTTCACTTGAAACAACATTACTACTCGGAGCAACAACTATGTCCTTACTCGGATTAGCCGAGTCATTAGTACTCGGCTTTTCAAAACCTGGCGACTTGACACGCCACGCTTACTTATTGGTCTTTTTTGAATAACCTTTTGTTGGCCGGTTGGCACCATTGCTCAATTGGCCTTGTGCAGGGTACGAAATCTTGTCGTTCGCGGACCTCCTAGATGCTGCCCATCCTGGATAGACAGCATACGAAACCATTGGGGGCTGCCCCCATCCTTCATTCAAACCACCTATGTAGTATGGCGCATAAAGGAAAGGCACCACCCATGACGCTGGTATCGGCGACCCAAAAGGAGAATATGTATCTATTGCATTGAACTACTTTTTCCACCAATCCTGGTTATTAGACTTACGCCTCAAGGGTGATATTGATGTCTTTGCACTACTTGGCCGGTAAGCACATTTTTCTTCACTCTCCTTTTGATATTTTTCCAACAACTGACTGAAGGTAACTTTTGATTTCCTCCTCTTGTGCTTACCACTGCTTTTGTCCTTTTTCGTATTGCAAGCACCGATCTTTGGATTTCCTTGCTGCCCCCCAGTGCTAGGCGTACTTGTCATAACTGAGATGAACTGTCCTTCTTCAAGATTGTTGACTTGAGTAATTTTCTCGCTCGACGAATCGGTCTCATCAGGTTCAATATGCACATGTCCATCATTTGGCGAGCCGACTTGCTGCAACCGAGTCACATCTTTGCCGTCAGAGTTAACTAGAGTCGGCTTGACATGGTGATCTTCTATAATAATTGGATTAACCGGCGATGCACCAACGTTATAATCACCTTCGCCTGGACTGATGGTACATTTTTTATTTTCTAGTCGGTCGTGTTGTGAGAACGGCTTTTGATTTAGGAAACCAAATGGTTCAGATTTTACATCTCCCAATTCGGCTAAGCTATGCCTTCTACAAATTTTCTCTGATGCTTTTGAATAAGCAATTATACTAGCATTAGTTCCCTCAACAGATTTTAAACTTGGCTTTATAATTCTGAAATTATCATAGTTAGGACAAATACGTCTCACTTGAGATCAAATGTTAGCCAAGTATAAAATAAGTAAAGCTACCCATGTAGATATAGAGTTTAAACAAAACAACGGGGAAATCTTTAGCTGCAATAATTTATAATTATCGGTCTCACTAAATAGTATAATATGTCGACCGATAATTTCTTCATCAATTTTGTAACCAACAAATAAATTACCTTTCACGACTGGTCTTTCAAAGTTTCTAATGAAAATCTTGCTAATGGACGCTTAACAATATAATTTTGACCAAATCGGGAAACAAGTAAATTATTTGCTAGATATACCTCTTCGAGGACGTTGTGAGAGCATGAAGTTTGCATGACCTGAATGATATTAAGCACGGCTCCAAATGTTTGACCTCTTCCGAGTTTTCTATAACTTGGACGCCTCTTCCGAACTAGCTGTAACACGGATACGCAACCATGCTCCTCCGAGTTATCAGTTGGCTCGATGAATTCAGCATGCACGGCCGACTTGTTGTCGCCTGAACTGTTTAGTTCGGATTCTGCAGAGTTAGTTGTGCTACCCGAGTTGTTGGAATCCGTGTTTACCGATACTTGACCCGGCTTTGCTAGTCATCTTAATCGCAGTATCCGAGTCAACATTGTCCTGGTTGGCTTGCAGAGCTTCGCCTTCTTGTCTCTCTAATGCAGATGGCTCGACATGATTGTTGCAGTAAGGAGTAGACGCTGGATCTTTCTTAAGAGTTGCACAAAACATCTGCGAATCTTCCTCCTCCTGTTTTTTCCACAACGCCTCGTATTCTTTTGCATGTTCCTTCTTGAGTGTTTCATAAAAAATTTGATACTCAATTGGTAATTCCTCAAGAGTCAGCGTGCACCTTGCAGCTACAACACCAGATGGATGCACCTGAGTTCCCTTCGATCCACTTATTCGGCTATAACCATTGTAAAGGTGCAGATCCGAATTATGAATATCACCGGTTTCATATGGTGCTGAAAAGTTAGTAACATATTGGGTAGCATATGATGGTTGAGGGTAATTGGCCGAATAACTAATTGAAGCATGGCCGATTCCCCCATCCATCGGGATGTTTGGGGATGAACCCGCATATTGCGAGCTAGCTACCGATGGATAAAATTGTGAGATGCCCTCATGTACATAAGGTGTCTTATATTGATCACTCACGCCCATCATGTTGTCCACCGGCATATGAATTTGTGGGGTTGCCGATGCATGAGGGTTAGGATACATATGTTGCATGTTGCTAAAACTAGAACTTGAAGGATAGAGATTATTATGAACCGGCTGTTACACATAATTATATGAATTATTGATAAAACTATGGATAGCCGACACATCATGCTCATTAGGTGATCGAGCAACAACATATGAATCACTTGCATCTACATAGGTGAATTGGGAATTCATACTACCATCGTAGATTGCAGCAACTTGATGACGATCTCTTCGTAGCAAGAACAGGCCGGAGACTATTCATAGCTTTCGTCCCCAGCGGAGTCGTGATACGTCCAAAATGCATCACTATTTTATATAGTAATTCTTTATTATTCATTGATATATTTCATGATATGATGCTATTCTTATGTTGTTTTGGCTTATTTTACACAGTTTGCAACTTTCCGGTGCCGAAGCAGCAGACGCAGGATTCAGCGGGAAAAAGTGAACGCTGAGTTGCTGAAGAAGAATACCTCCAAATTACCTGAAAATCGACGGAGGCTATTTTCCAGAAGGATCACGAAGACACGCAAAAGAGCGACCAGAGAGGGGCCACAGGGTGCCCAGGCGGCCACCTGGCGCGGCCCCAGCCCTGGTCGCGCCGGGAGGGCGCCTGGACCCCCGGGGCCACTCCCGGTTCCCCCCTCTGGCCTATATACTCCTCGTGATCCAAAAACCCTAAAAAGAGGAGAGTTTCCGGAGTTCCACCGCCGCTCTGTGGCGGAAACCTACAGAGAAGAAAAGCCATCTCTGGCGGGCAGATTCCGCCGGGGAGATCACCTCCCGGAAGGGGAGATCGTCGCCATCGTCATCACCATCGTCACGGGCATCATCGAGATCATCATCAACATCATCCCCATCATCAGCACCATCTCCACCTCCATCCAATCTTATCTCACAATTGCAACTTGTGTTGTAACCCGTACTATCTATCCTCTCTACTCTATCGGTGTTGATTACTACTTTGTGGTGAATGCTATTGAGTTTTGTTGGAGAAATATTATTGTGTCCAGATTGTTTATCATCTATTTATCCCCACTGATCATGATCTCTTTTATGTCTTGTGAGTAGTTACTTTAGTTCTTGAGGACATGGGAGAAGTCTAGTTGTTAGTAGTCAAATGATGTTGAAGTAATATGAGTTGGTTGATATTTAAGTTGTGTTTTTATTTTCCTAGTGGTGTTGTGTGAGTCAAACACTCAACACTTTGCCTTATCAAGGACCTAGGGGAATACATTGTGTACAAAGAATGCTTACGGTGGGTTGCCGGAGTGACAGAAACCTAAACCCCAGTTTGCACGCTTTTGCACAAGGGAACAATGGATCACCGATCGTATTGCTATGGTTAGGCTTTTGCCTTAATTACTATCTTGTATTTGCGGATGCTTGCAAGGTGTTTAATCATAAGAGTACACTTATCTTAGTCTATAGGGTGTACTAGCATAGATCCACCCACTCAACACTTATCAACACAGCACATAGTACCGATACGGAATATGGCGAAAGCACATGACTACCTCTCCCGTGTGTCCTCAAGAACACTTTAGCCTTTATAAGTTCAGTTGCTAGGCCTCTCCTTTGCTCAGAAAGGATTGGGCCACTCGTTACTCTCCAGTGTCCTTTACTTTACTCGTTTTTACTTTCCTATTGCTTATACCAAGAAAACCCCTAAAAATTTATCTTTCCGTGCTTGTAGTTATCTCCTTACCAAAGTCACTTGCTATTACCTTCTGCTCCTCGTTGGGTTCGACACTCTTACTTATCGAAAACGCTGCAACAGATCCCTTACGTTGTGGGTCATCAAGTCGCTAAAAAGTGTGTTGATGCTAAAATGCGTCGTACACGAACACGTTCATGTGTACCCATGGCGCCGAGGGTGATGCTCCGCAACTCGCATCGTGGGAGGCTAACAGGAAGCGCGATACGCAAGACAATCCAGCTAGCTCTTTTTGAACCAGACGCCCCAAGCCCTCGGGATGGACCCCGTCAGAGAACTCAGCGACGATTGGCTGCTCCAGGTCGTC
Source organism: Bromus sterilis (assembly GCA_950022295.1). Classification (NCBI taxonomy): domain Eukaryota; kingdom Viridiplantae; phylum Streptophyta; class Magnoliopsida; order Poales; family Poaceae; genus Bromus; species Bromus sterilis. Next base: position 443,356,339 of record OX465595.1, on the reverse strand, counting down.
CTGGACGCCCCTAGAGCTTCGCGATTCGTCTTCCTGCAAGAACAAGTGTAGACAAAGAACGAGAAGAAAGATACAAGGGTAGGGATAGATGAACATGAAAGAGATGTAGATGTGTTTTGTTCGATGGTGTGTTGTTTTTCAATCATCCTTCACCTCATGTATATATGAGGGGGTTGGTCTTCCCGTGCAAGAAAAGGACTCGGGATAGCCTTTCCGCACAAGAAAAGAACTCGGGTTCCTTTCCAAATCATCACCGCCAAGCCAAACTCGGACTCTGCACGATCGCACGCATAAGGAAAAAACATTCCGAGCTACGTCAGTGCGATCGACGCTTTTCTTCAGAGTTGGAACCACTCGGTATGTGTCTCCGACTAAGACATAGCTTGGTACTCGCTTCCGAGTTGGAATAACTCGGTAATTGCTTCTGAGTAACGAGTAACTCGGTTCATCTTGGTTCCCGAGTAACGAGTAACTCGGTACACTATGGCTTCCGAGTAACGAGTAACTCGGTTCCTTTTGGCTTCCGAGTAACACATAGCTCGGTACACTGTTGCTTCCGAGTTGGCGGTTACTCGGTAAGTTGTCTTTCTTCCGAGCTGGACGCTACTCGGTAACTTGTCTGTCCTCCGAGTCAGAACTAACTCGGTATTGGCTGCAACTCGGTTTGCCTTTGTCCCGAATTAACTGTAACTCGGTACTGATTGTAACTCGGTTCGTCTCATCTCTGAGCTAGCATCCACTCGGTAGTTCTTGCTCCGGGGTTGGCACTGACTTGGAAGCTTCTGGATTGGTCATCTCATATAAGTTTATGGTCGTGCCAAAAACCGGTGCCAACAGTGGAAGGAAAAACCTGCTGAAAAAGTCACTTGGAAAATGTATAAGATACATGAACACCTTGTGTACAACTTGGACTACTGAATGACTAGTTTCTTTGCAATAACTTGGGAGTTGTGTCTGCTTCCTCCCAGCTACAAAGACCATGTCTAGACTATGTCATGAAAGAGAATTGTTCACCGTTTCATGAAGTCATGGTTAAAGTTAAGAACTTTAAAGGTAGAACCAATGCAGGACTAGTCATCAACGGAGAAAGTATATTTGATATACGGGTTATAAATGTCTTTCCCCACAAAACACTAATTGTGGATGATTAAGCATTCGATGCTTGAACTCACTGCTTAAGGAGTGGCTTGGAAGGGATGACGTGACAATGTGTGCTGACGATAATCAAGATAGTTGATAGTCGACAACATTCTCCCTCCACATCTATCATTTGATTAGTAATATGAATAAAAGTTTTGTAATCGTTTGAGTATGGACTTTATTAGTGTGTCTTGCATCTCGCGAAGACAATTATTCATATTAGTGAGAAACAAGTCAGTTGTTCTCCTTTTATGAATGATATATTTTATGGTCACACTACGATTATGAATGAGTTATTATTATTTTAATATTGATGATAGTAATTGATCATTTATAAGAAATATTGTGATGCCAAGAATTATCCAAAGTTAATAATGATACTACCGTCCAAGTCATGATTGGTTTGATGAAGTCTTGAGATACTTGATATCTTGACACATGCAAACCATGCCTCTTGAGGTGAGATGACTAAAACCTCGCATCTGGTAAAATAGAGTTTGCAATGATTTTTGTATATCATACATAGTGATGTATCATATTTCAGCATGTAGTGATTTTCATTATTTCGTAAACTTCATATGTGGACTTAGATGAATATATGGATTCACTAATGAAACATGAGTCTGAAATAGTTTGATATGATCAAAGGGATTTCAGAATGAAGACGGGTATGAAATTAACAAGAAAAACAAGTCTCTACGATTTGATCAAAGTGACAAATGTTTTGAGTTATTCTTGGGCATACAGACTTGTGAAAGTTGTTCCACAAATTACAGTGTTTCAGAGACTTCCAATATTGTTGATGTGCCTGAACATCAAAAATCATACTCTATTGGATAGTGTATGGTATAAGTTATCTCTTACCGAGTTACCTTATTATTGTTTAGAGTTGTTAATTTAATATCCAAACACTCACTTCAGTATAGGGAACCATCTGATTTCGTGGAAACCAACACTATATATGTTATGGTGTGTCATGGTTTCTAGGAAAATGATTTATCTGATAAATTATCTGCATAGTGTATCCTTAGTCCATTATGGATACATCTTCCACAATTAGAACCAAAAGAGAAAAACTTGTGTTGCTGAGTTTGGTGTTTCTCAAGAAGTGTTCTTGATGAATGTGTTAATGGAAGAAAGTGAAAGTTCGAACAAGGTAATTGACCTTGCCTCCAAATGTCGGAGTAGCACAACGGAATGTGTTCTGGAACTAAAACTCTACCATTAGAGGAGAAAATGATGATAATGATCATGGTGTTTCGGTTGAAGCATTTACTGAACAAAGTAGGATTCAAGAATACAGTTTGCCCCTTGTGCAAAATAATATTCATGATTCACTTGACATGTTGATGGAACAAGATATACCTACAAACTACGAAGAAGCGATGGTGGACCTAAGTACGAGAAATGACTATGAGTCATGAAATCCTATATTGAGTTACATTTAAGATTACTTGAATCTTATCGAGTAAATAGGTTACTTGATATTCTCAATAACTTCAAGGTTATAAGGAATAAATGTGAACATCAAAGAAGACATCAAGATCGATTTGTCATGAAGGATGTTTTTGACAAATTCAAAAGGTTGTCTACAATATGTAGCGATGTTTGAGTCAATGGGATTATCACTACGATTGATCCAAATTGTTATCAATACCGTGACTTCCTCAAATCTTGCATTTGAAGAAGTGTAGTAATTGGTACAACAAGAAGGTTTTGAAAAACATATGAATACTAGTGTCTCGTAACCAAAGTTCTCAACTTGATAAGATGATCAAATGATTTTGGACTTGACCAAAATGTCGAGAAACATGCATTTGCATGGAACTGAGTGGGAGCTAAATAGTTTCCTAAAACATAATATCTGAATGACATATTTTGAGTGGGAACTATGGGAGTATTATATCCTAAACTTAATATGTGGCTCACTAATGACCCACAAGTGTAGGGGACCGCAGCAGTCTTCGCGGGTAAGATAACCCAATTTATTGATTCGACACAGGGGGAGCCAAAGAATATTTAGAAGCTTTAACAATTGAGTTGTCAATGCAACCGCACCTGAAAGGGATTTGCTTGGCAAAAAATTATTAGTAGTAACAATGATATGGAAGTGATGCTGGCAACGAAAATAGTGGTGGCGAAGCAACGAAAGTAAAACAACGAAAGTAAAGTAACTTGTAACCAGCAGAATTAAAACACTCTAGGCTAGGGGAATGGATGGTTGGGCGTTGCATGGATGAGAGATAACATGTAATTAACTTGGGGCAAGGCACATATAAAAGCAATGATCATCTAGGCAAATATCAAACATTAGGCATGTATCCCAAGGTAGTTGTGCATGCTTGCAATAAGAACTTTGCACAACATTTTTTGTCCTGCCATCCCTCTACGAACAAGGCCAAAAGGAACTTATGGAGATTAAGGTGCTTCTGTCAAAGAGCACCAGAACAAAGCATTAACAATCAATGGGTACATGGAATCCTGAAATTATAGTCCATCCCCTTTGGTGTCCCAAGCTGTCACCATTGGGATCGCCAGTTCCGGACTATAATAGGTGCATACAACTCATAGATAGGATCAAGAACACAAATATATTCATGAAAACATAAACGGTTCAGATCTGAAATCATGGCACTCGGGCCCAAAGTGTCAAGCATGAAGAGCAACAAGTAGTAGCAAAGATAATAAACACCGTAGTAGATGATAGGCAACATGCCCCCAACAATCTGATGAACTATTACATGATCTAACTCATCCAATCCCTACCATCCCCTTCGCCTACAGCAGGGAATTACTCACACAGGAAAGGGGGAGACATGGAAGGGTGATGGAGTGGCGACAGTGATGATGATGGCGACGATTTCCCCTCACCGGAGGACAAAGAAGCCTCCAGATTAGCTCTCCCGGAGAGGAACAGAGGGTGGTAGCGGCTCCGCGACAAGAATTGGCAAAAATAGGAGCCAAGGTAGGGCACCAGAGGGGGTGGGCCCCACCCAGGCGCCCTCCTGGCGCGGCTAGAGAGGAGGTCGCGCCACCAGGCCGCCTGGGGGCCTAGTGACCTCCCTCTGGCCCCTATTCTGCCTAGTGGTCCCTCCCGGTGCGTGGATTTTCTCTATTTTTTATGGGAATTTTCCGGGACACCTAAAAATCCATTTTCCTGCACACAAGAAAACCATACAGGCAGCTCTGCTGAAAACATCGTCAGTCCGGGTTAGTTTCATTCAAATCATGCAAGAATGAGGCCAAAACAATAGCAAAAGTGTTTGGAAAAGTTGATACTTTTGAGACGTATCACCTCCCCCAAGCTTAGCATATTGCTTGTCCTCAAGCAATTCAGTTCAACGAACTGGACGCGACAAAGAAAATTTTGACAAACTCTTTTGCTTCATTAGATGTATATAAGCCTGCACTACGAACAAGTCTAGCAAGTATTGGAACAATGCTACAAATACAATGCACGAACCAATCATTCAATCATGCGAAAAGTTTCAAACAACCAGGAATGAGTAATATGCAACTGAAAATCAAGACAGGATCACAATGCACTTGACTTGAACATACTAGAGTGGTATTTCGCTAGCCTCCATGAGTGAAGCAAACTAAATGCAGAAGCTCCTTTGGATTTTTAGAGGATACTAGAAATAAATATTTCAGAATGAGTAATATCACAATCATGCAGAAGACAATGTGGTACTTTGGGCCAATGCACATCAACCTCATCTCCATTTGGCAACTTAATATCTGGCGTTGTTGACACCTACTTGCTGAATTCCGAGTCCGCCGGAGACAAACCTTGGTATCTTCACCGAGGGAAATTTGCTGCTAGGCTACATCCAACCTTCCACTTGGGGTAACCAACGAGGAGCACTACTTCAGTGCCATCAGCTATGTGATGTCTTCTCTCCAATCTTGTGCTTCAATTCTTAGCCCTTGTGAGTTGCCCTACATGATCAAGGCACCTATGTGATTTTCCTGTTTTTGCTATGCTATGTTTGCTGGGATCCGATGGATTATGAGATTATGTTTAGATTGTGATGAGTTATATATTTGGTTCTCCTTTTATTTATTTTTCTTGAGTAATTCATGCATGTTGTCCGATGCTTTTTATTGCTTTGGCCAAGTAGTAGATAGTAAATTCAAGAGGGAGCGTTATGCTTGATTGTGGGTTCATGCCCCCCGATGTCTGGCTTGAGTGACAGAAACATGAGACTAGGGGATGTGTTGTTGCCACCAGGGAGAAAACAACGGTGCTTGTAACCGCAGTTGCAAGGATTGTTTACCTTACGCATAGTTTGTTAATGCAGTTCTTTGTTGCTTTGGGTTTACACTTTGGGTGGGGCTCGCAACCTAATACGAGCGAGATGTTCTGGATATATATCTCAAGGTGGATGATTAGTGAGTAGATGCTGATGAATAAACGGTCTACTTTTCTTGGCGTACTGCCCATACTTTTGAGCCTCTAACTTTCTTGTGGCGTAATTAGCATTGCAGTGCGTTTATAATTTTGTCAATTGCCCAGTTGTAATTTGTTCACCCAGCTTAGTTGTTTTATCGCCTTTTGGGAGAGAGACATCACTAGTGAACATCATGGGACCCCGGTCCATATTTCCACCATTGTTTACACCTCCATCATTTGATGCTTTTATTTCCTTTTCAGTTGCAATCACCATCACTATTTCCACCGTGCGTTTGATCCTTTGTAAACGACAAGGCCGGAGAGATTGACAACCTCTCTGAACTCGTTGGGAGCAAAGTTACTTGTGACATGTGCATTCCAATTCAAGCAATCAACCTTGGTTGTAAACGTCGCCATTGTTTTCTTGCCACCTACTTGCAGAACTTGGATTCCTACTGGAGACATAAACCTTGGTATCTTCATCGAGGGAAATTTTCTGCTAGCTACATCTCAACCTTCCACTTGGGGTAACCAATGCGGGGCGATAAGAAGATAATCTATCACGTCATCAAAGAGCGGCGGAAAGAAGATGGATTCGGATCCCGATTCTAGCAACACGACGACGTGCGTATGGTGGAGAAAACCCCAACCAAGTGCAGACTCCAAACAAGGGGACTCCACTCAAGGAAGGAGATAGAGAGAGAAGAGAACTCAAATGGATGAAGGAAAAAAGGGCACCCTACCCCTCCTTATATAGGCCAAGGAGGGGTGCACACCTCCCTCCCCTTCCCATGTGGGACTATACCCTAAGGGGAGGGGGTTTCGTGCGGCTAGGGGGGAGGTGGGCTCTCCCTTGGCGCCAAGGCCCAAGGGGAAGCTCCCCTCTCCACCTAATGGGCCCTTAGAGGCACATATGCCTTTTTAAATAATTTTTAATTATTTAAATCACATTTTAATATTTAATTCTGTAATTAAATACTAAAAAATATTTTTAACAATTCAAAATCTTCAGAACCAATTCAAAAATACTTTGTTTGTCTCAGGTTTGATCATCGTTATCCTATATACCTAGTTCATCCTCATTATCGACAAACATGTTTACTCGTCTGTGCATATTACACCCCCGTGACCTAGTCACATGATTACAATCTTTATGATGTAATATCACCGAGTGGGCCCAGAGTACCTATCCGTCAGTCGGATGGACAAATCCCGTTTTGATCTATTTGCATACTCATCAACATATCTACTTCGGAATACCCAAGATACACCTTTATGGTTACCATGTTTCAGTGTAACGGTTAATGCACTCAAAGCATCGTGGTAGATAGCAATTATGTATGATCATCACGGTCTTAAGGATTTGATCACTACATTATTAAGTTGTCGCAATGTTGAACTATGTGATTGGATCACATTGCAACACTTTAGATGGGTGTGTGTCCATCATATCATTCTCCCAATGACATGACCCCATTGTCAATACACTGTTCACATCTCATGATCAGGGAACCTTGATCATCAATTGCCCAATGGACTAGTATACTAGAGTTAACTAGGGACCTGGTTATTTGTATACGACACGTGTATTAATGTTTCCGCTTAATACAGTTATAGCATAGTATAAAACGTATTATGAAATAATGGAATATGCTAATAAACATACTTTATAATTTGCTCTAGGGCACATTCCCAACAATTGCCTCATTAGGAACTTTTCTTTTGTTAGTAACAATATCTTTCATATACCTCGAGTGCGGATGCAACTTAATAGCATCAATCAAAGGAATTTGAAGAAAAATAGGTTTCATCCATCCAAATTTTTTGTTATAATGATCTTCCTCTTTAGTTTTGAGAAACTTACCTGGAAAGGGCATTTGTTTCTGCACCCAAGGTTCTTTTTCCTTCCCATGTGTTCTTGCAATGAAGTCTTCCCTAGTATATCTCTTGCGCTTGTCGGGTGCTTCTTGTTGTTGTACTTCAGGAGGATCATTCTTCTCATTATCATTATCAGGTTCAACACCATCTTCAGTTTCAGCATCAGAAACAGATATACTATTTGGATCAACAATAGGGTCTTCATTAATTGTGGGATCATTGGAGTTGCCAGCTTCCTTGTGTTTCTTCTTTTTCTTCTTCTTCTTTGGGGAGCTGACAATGTCTTGTTCCTGCATTTGAGAATCTTGCTCGACTCTCCTTGGATGCCCCTCTGGATAGAGAGGATCTTCGGTGAGCGTCCCCCCTCGGGTTTTAATACCATAGGCATGTGTATCAACTTGTTTGGAATTGTTAGCAAGCAATTCTTTTTGCACGTTAGAAATTTGTTCAAGCTAAGTTTGAACCATAAGAAAATGCTTAACAAGGCCTTTAACATCATTAATAGTTCTACTTAATACATCAAGAAGACTTTTAATAGCAAGGGAAATATCATGCAACTGACTTTGAATCCTCTCATTAAAATGACTTTGTGTAACGCCCCGGACACACCCACCGGTTCCCGGCGTACGCCTGGCGGGATCTAGACTGTCCCCACAAACCAACACTAGTCTTTCCTGCGCACTTTGTCCTCACTCATGCGCACCCGGGAACAACTTCCCGGTCGGTCACCCATCCTTAAATCGCTCCAAGCCAAGCACACTTAACTTTGGAGTTCTTTGGATCTAGGCTCCCGGAAAAGAAGGTGCACCTTGTTGATATGAGTAGTCTTTCATTCCTACTAAGACAGGATGTCACACACACCCACTCAAAGGAACCGACGTCCTCGTCGGCCCACAGGAACGTTCCCTCTTGGCATACGTCTGTGCGTCCAGTGACGACACACGGCACACCCATGTTCGCGCACTTACCCGCACACGCCCGTATAACCGCGAGGGTCGGCTCTGATACCATTTGTAACGCCACGGACACACCCACCGGTTCCCGGCGTACGCCTGGCGGGATCTAGACTGTCCCCACAAACCAACACTAGTCTTTCCTGCGCACTTTGTCCTCACTCATGCGCACCCGGGAACAACTTCCCGGTCGGTCACCCATCCTCAAATCGCTCCAAGCCAAGCATGCTTAACTTTGGAGTTCTTTGGATCTGGGCTCCCGGAAAAGAAGGTGCACCTTGTTGATATGAGTAGTCTTTCATTCCTACTAAGCCAGGATGTCACACTTTGCTTCATAATAAAATATCTAGCTCATCTAAACATTGACCACGAGGCTTAACATGAGGGATGTCATTTGCATTGAAATCTAAAAGAGAGTGTACCTCTACCATAGAAGGGTGAGTGGTAGGCTCACAAAGTTTTTCAATAGGAGGTAGATTCTTCACATCTTCAGCTCTAATACCTCTCTCTTTAATAGACTTCTTAGCTTCTTGCATATCTTCGGGGTTTAGAACGAGCATTCCCCTCTTCTTTGGTGTTGGAGGTGGCTCAGGGACGGACCAATCATCATGATTTATGGCTATCTTTCCCATTAGTTCTTCGTCATCGTCCGGAGTTCTTTCCCTGAAAACACAACTTGCACAACTATCTAGATAGTATCTAGATTCATCGGTTAGACCACTATAAAATATATCAAGCAATTCATTCTTAGGGACTCCATGTCCCGGCCTAGCCTTGAGTAAAGTGCAATACCTCCCACAAGCTTTAGGGAGGTGCTCATCCTGCAACTGTTTAAAGTTATAAATTCTTTGTAAAGCAGCATGTTGCATATGAGAGGGAAAATATTTAGCAACAAAACATTGAGCTAAATCTTGAGGACTTTTAATAGAACCACATGGTAATGCATCATACCATGCTTTAGCACCCTCCTTCAAAGAAAAAGGAAGTAGATTAGTAACATAATAATGTATCTTCTTGTCCTCATTAGAAAATAAACCACCCAACTCAGTGAGTTTAGTAAGTTGTGCAATAGCATCTTCATTTTCTCTGCAACAGCAACAATCCTAGACCGTTCCCCTCTAACTCTTATGGGAACAACAACGCTTATCCTAGTACCAAAAACTCTACTTCTGAATTAGAGAGCATGCTTAAGGACTTTATTACTTCTCAAAAAGCCTTCAACAAGACTGTAGAAGAAAAAATAGATAAACTTGATAGTCTCTCTTTGATGGTAGACAACATTGCTCACGATATTGAGATGCTCAAAATTAGGACTTATCCCCTTGAGGAGAAGAAAACCACACCTATGAATGCTATCCAAGTGCAAATCAATGATAACATTAGAATTCTGGACAAACTTAAGGACCGATAGGTGATGACCCAGAAGTATTGGGGATCGCAACAGTCTTCTAGGGTAAGAATAACCTAATTTATTGACTCGACACAAGGGGAGCCAAAGAATACTTATAAGCTTTGACAGTTGAGTTGTTAATTCAACCGCACCTTAAAGATACTTGCTTGAAAACAATTTATTAGTAGCAACGGTGTGATGGAAGTGATGGTGGAAACATAAATAGTGGTGGCAAAGCGATGAAAGTAAAAACAGCAAGGTAAAGCGACTTGTAACAAGCAGGATTAAAACACTGTAAGCTAGGGGAATAGATGATTGGGAACTGCATGGATGAGATATAACATGTAATTAACATGGGGCAAGGCACACAAAAAGTAATAATCATCTAGGCAAATATCAAACATTAGGCATGTATCCCAAGGTAGTTGTGCGTGCTTGCAATAATAACTTTGCACAACATCTTTATCCTACCATCCCGCTACCAACGGGGCCAAAAGGAACTTATGGAGATTAAGGTGCTCCTGTCAAAGAGCACCGGAACAAAGAATTAACAATCAATGGATACATGGAATCCTCAAATAATAGTCCATCCCCTTTGGTGTCCCAAGCTGTGACCATTGGGATCGCCGGTTTCGGACTATAATAGGTGCATACAACTCATATATAGGATCAAGAACACAAATATATTCATGAAAACATAAAGGGTTCAGATATGAAATCATGGCACTCGAGCCTAAAGTGTCAAGCATGAAGAGCAACAAGTAGTAGCAAAGATGATAAACACCATAGTGATAATAGGCAACATACCCCCAATAATCTGATGAACTAATACATGGTCTAACTCATCCAATCCCTACCATGCCCTTCGCCTACAGCAGGGAATTACCCACACATGGATGGGGGATACATGGAAGGATGATGGAGTGGTGATGATGATGACGATGGCGACGATTTCCCCTCACCGAAGGGCAAAACAACCTCCAGATTAGCTCTCTCGGAGAAGAACAGAGGTTGCGGCGGCTCCACAACGAGAATCGGAGTATCAACTTCGTAATCAGGGTTTCCTCGCCGGGAGTAAAAATACAAGCCAAAGGAGAGCCTGGGGGGTGGCCCACCCCACCAGGCGGGTTGGTGGCGCGGCCATGGGCCAGGCCGCGCCACCTGGCTGCCTGGGCCAGGGGTGGCCCCCCTCTGGCCCATCTTCTGGCTCCGGGGCTCTTATGTTGCGCGGATTTTTTCTTGGAATTTTCTAAGATGCTTAAATTTCCATTTTCCTACACACAAAAAAGACATACACGCAGCTCTGCTGAAAACATCGTCAGTCCGGGTTAGTTTCGTTCAAATCATGCAAGAATGAGGCCAAAACAATAGCAAAAGTGTTTAGAAAAGTTGATACGTTTGAGACGTATCAATGGGCTAGAGATAAAGAAGAGAAAGAGAGAGTTAAGTACCTTCCTACACACACTACACTTGCTACTTTACATGTTGTTGAGGATCTCAAAACTTTTAGCACCCATCACACCCCTAGTCCACCTAATGGACCCATCAATGGTGATGCTAACATCTCAACTTTAGGACAAGAAGGTCCCTTGAACTTAGAGATTACCAAAGAGAGAATGAGCTTAGATGACATCACTACCACTTTAATTGATGGTAGTGAACTTGACTTTGATAATTGTAGCCTTTCTGAACTCATCAAGTTCTTGCAAAGAATGGCCAAAGACCCCCACACTAGTTCACTTAACATTGCATTCATCGAGCATATCACTAATGCTCTTATCAAAGCTAGGGAGGAGAAGCTTAAACTAGAGGTTTTTATTCCTAGAAAACTAGAAGATGGTTGGGATCCCATGGTCAAGATTAAATTGAATAACTTTTCTTGCTTTGCTTTATATGATGTTGGAGCTAGTGCCTCCGTTTTACCCAAAAGAATGTATGATATGCTTGAATTAAAACCTTTTGATACTTGTTGTTTTGGTGTTCTTCTTGTTGATTCTTTCGTAAAGAAACCTTTAGGAAGGATTGATGATGTGCTCATTGTTGTCAATGATAATTATGTTCCCGTTGATTTTCTTGTCAGGAACATTTAGTGTGATCCCTCAGGTCCAATTATTTTGGGACGAAATTTTCTTTGCACCGTTGGTGCTATCATTGGCATGAAAGAAGGGACTATAAGATTCCAATTTCCCCTCAAGAAGGGCATGGAACATTTCCCTATAAAGAAGATTAAGTTACCTTTTGAGTCTGTTATACGGGCAAGCTATGCTTTTGATATTAACAAAACTTAATCTTGTTGCTTCATACCTAGCTCAAAGGCATAAAAGAAAGCGCTTATTGTGAGGCAACCCAAAATGTTTTTACTTTAAATATTAATGGTCTTGATGCTTGTTACTACTTTAGCAACATTATTGTATCTTTATTTTCAAGCTTTGTGGCAAGTTTTAGCCTCCGGTGGCAAGTTGATTGAAAGGTATGACATGCTGTCTAGAAAACAGATTATGTTTTCTTCATTACGAAAATCTTTAAAAATCACCAGATCATCTTTTGGATCTGAATTTTTTGACAGTATGATATATACAATTGAGAAGCTACCACATGTTCTGAGTTTTTTGATTTGAGTTGTGAAAGTACGCCGAAAAAATTATTTACTACCTGTTGATCTTTTTTTCACAGATTCTGCTCTGATTTACGTTTTCCCAGTTTTGCAAATCTTGCGCATGCTTTTTCTTTACAAAGACTATTTGGAAATCTTGATAAACAGTAGCCCTTGTTGAAAGTCTTTATTTACAGCAGAGGCTAATTATTTTATTATGGGTACTAACCACTCTAATCAGCTTGTGATGAGTTTCGTATGAAGGGTGTTTTCAAGTGTGTGAAGGAAGATGATGAAAGAAGATCCGGGAGTGTCAAAGGCTCAAGCTTGGGGATGCCATATAACGAGGCTGTTTTGAGGAAGATATAATGAGGCTTATGATGACAGAGCGTATCATGCCAAGGATTTGGTAGGTAGGTATGGTGGCTGTTTTGAGGAAGATATAATGAGGCTTATGATGGCTAGGATTATACCAATACTCAAGGGAACAGTCTAGGATTGTTGCTACCAAAATTACTCCTATAAGCATTGTTGTTGAAGTTGTTCCTAGAACTAAAATTAACATCTATTTGCTCTCTTTCTTGAGCAATCAAAGAATTTAAAGGAACATCATGAGGATCAATAGGAGCTTGCTTAGTAAGTAAAGACATGATCAAGTCAACCTTATCATTTAAAAAGGAGATCTCCTCAACAGAGTTTACATTTCTACCCGTTGGAGATCATTCGGTGTGCCATTGAAAGTAGTTTGTCATCATACCAGCTAATAGCTTCGTGGAGACACCAAGTGTGATTGACATAAAGGTTCCTCCCGCGGCCGAGTCTAACAGATTCCGCGAGGTAAAGTTCAATCCTGCATAGAAAGTCTGGATAACCATCCATGTAGTTAATCCATGAGTAGGGAAATTCTTAACAAGAGATTTAATAAGTTCCTAAGCTTGAGCAACGTGTTCGTTATCAAGTTGCCTAAAATTCACAATATTACTTCTCACCTGGATAATCTTAGCAGGGGGGTAGTACTTTCCAATAAAAGCATCCTTACATTTATCCCAAGAATCTATGCTATTCCTAGGTAAGGATTGGAGCCACTCATTAGTTCTTCCTCTCAAAGAAAAGGGACAAAGTTCAAGTTTAACAATATCACCATCTACTTCCTTATACTTTTGCATATCACAAAGCTCAAAAAATTATTCAATTGCAAAGCAGCAGCATCTCCAACACCGGAGAATTTTTCTTTCATAACAAGATTCGATAAAGCAGGTTTAATCTCATAGGAAGTCGTCGATGTGGCGGGTGCAACAATATGAGTGCAAATAAATTCATTTTTGTTGTGACTAGTGAAGTCACAGAACTTGGTGTTTTCAAAGGAACCCATAGTAACAGCAGCAAGCAAGAACAAAGTAACTATTTTTTTTGGTGTTTTTGATAAAAGACTCTAAAGCAAAAACTAAAAATTAAACTAACAAGACTAAAAAGCAAAGGTAAAAGATAGTGTGCAACTCTCCTATCTTGAAGACTGGAGTCCTCGGCAACGGCGCCCGAAATTCGCTTGATGGATGTAGATAACACCTCCTCATTGGTTACCCCAAGTGGAAGGTTATGACGTAGATAGCAGCAAATTTCCCTCGGTGAAGATACCAAAGTTATCAATCCAGTAGGACTCCAAGCGCAACAAGAAGGTGGCAAGAAAATAATGGCATTGTTTACAACCTAGAGGATGCTTACTTGACCTGGACCTGCACACAGACGCAAATAACTTTGCTTCCAACGAGTTGTAACACCCTCACCGTCATGTATCAGTGATCCTCTTGTTAATGATCATTACTGTTGCTAATCATGCCATGATCATCCTTGCTTTTGATCACATTCAAAATCCCCTTTGGTTAGCATTAAAATTAGTGTGACAAATGAAACCTTGTCCAAAAATTATGCAACCACTTTTGTTAAATCACAAATAATCAGTGGTCCATGTTAAACCAGACATGGGAATTTATTGAGCTATAAAATAATTTAAACAATTCAGTACAGAGTCAAAACAGTGGCATTTAATACATTTTAAATAAAAAAATGCTAAATGAATTTATAAATGTCCCAAACATTTTGTAGCACTCATATGGGGTATAACATTAATTATGGAACATATTACATAGTTTACAAAAATGCTAAAGTATATAAAAGAAATACAAACACAAAGAAATAAAAGAAAACAAAAGAAATATAAAGAGGACTAATCTATGCCCAGGGCGAAGCCCACCCCCTCCCCTCCCACTGGGCCCAGCCCAGCCCAACCCCTCTTCCCCTACCCCCCTCCCCTGTTCACCCCGGTGGCGTGGAGGCCATCCTGCGGTTCCACGGCCATCGCGGTCGCCGTGGGCGCCATCCCACGGCTCACCGGCGGGATAAGTCTTCCCCCTCTCGCCCGGGAAACCCTAACCCTAGCCCCCCTCGAAGATCTCGCTGCCCCCCTTCTATGCCTCACTCCCCGCCCGCTCCCGTAGCCACCCGTGGACTCCCCGTCGCCGTCGTTCGTCGTCAACGTGGCCAACGGCCACCACAGGCCAAGTCGTGCTGTCCAGGAGCGCCGCCGTCGACGTCCATGCCACCTCGCCACAGGAGTCGAGTCGGGAGCCCCTCCACACCACGCCACGTCGTCGTTCCCCTCCGCAGCCCCGCCACTCGCCGTTGTCGATCCCAGCCGCCTCGAATCCTCCCCGAGCCCACTCTAACGGCTACAAACCGCGGTGAGCCCCCCGAACGGAACTCAGATCTCCCCTACCCCTCCCGTGGCCATAGTCGGTGCCCTCCGCGTGACCGAGCCGCCGCCATGCGAGCTCGTCACTGGCAAGCTTCCGCTGACCAAATGGTCACGCGCTGGAGTCCCTCATCCTCACCCGCGCGCGAGGATCCCCCCCTAACCCATCCTTTCATCACGGGCGTGTCTGTATCACCGTTACCGTCGCCGCTGTGTTCTGACCGCCGCCATCCTCGTCGCTCTGGCGACTCCCCGGCCAAGCCACCGCCCCCATTTGACTTGCGGCGCTCCCAGGAAACCGTAGCTTCAAACCGCACGCAAAATGGCGCCCGAAATCGAGCACACCGATGAGTTCACCGGAGCACCGCCGGCGGCGAGCTCCCCACCGCCACTTCCATACGGGCCCCACATGTCAGCAAAGTAATTAGTTCTAAGCTAAACCCCCCACGGTGACTGACTTGTGGGCCCAGCCCATGATAATAACTCTCTGGTTTAGATTAAATAGGAGTTAACTGTTAGAGTCTATGACATATGGTCCCTAAAACTTAAGTTAATCACTGGATTAAATAATAGCTTAATTAACACTGGAGTGTATGACACATGGGCCCTACTGGGTTAATAGTCTAAATAAAATGCAATTATTAAAATGTGCCTATGACATGTGGGCCCTCTCTGTTTTGTTAAATTAAATAAATTGACTTAAATACCACTGTCTATGACATGTGGGTCCACCCTGTCAGTGACATTGTTCTGGATAATGTTTTGGATAATGTTGATTCGAATATTAAAAGAAATTCTAGAAATTGATTTAAACTGTGAAATTTAATATCTTTTAAACCGTAAGTCTGATTCAAAAACCTTATACAGGAAAATTGATTAGAAAATTATAACGAATATGAATACGCTATCTGTATGTCCACCACTCCCCTCTATCACAACGAACACGATCCTTCCCCCTCCGGTTGCACTGCCGGTAATCACCCGAAGCTTGTAGTTCATCCCCGGATGAATTTCCGCTCCGAGCAACATGCATTGCACTGCGTTAGAACACTGTTAACATTTCATATGTCATGCCATGCATCTGTTTGTTATGCTTGCTTTATATTTATTGTTTCTCCCCCCCTTAATCTTCGGTAGACCCCGCTGCTGTCGTCGACTACACCGCTGCCGAGTACGACTACTACGTCGACGACCGTACCCCTACCGTCGAGCTTCCAGGCAAGCAGAGCACTTCCTTCCCCAAATATCGCCTATCTTTTCCGTACATTTCTTGCACTAGGCATAACTGCTGCTGCTACGATGCTTACCTATTCAATTGCATAGCATGTCATTGTCGCCCCTTGATGTACCTTCCTTTATCCTATGCTGCCTATTATAAGTATTATATTCAGCAGTGAGCCCTGCGCATTGTTAGTCAACTAGGATTAGATAGCGGGCCGTGATCTCTCTGGGGAGTGAACGCAGATACGACAATTATAACTGCACAGGTACGGTACAATGCAGACGCCGCCTAAGGCCCATAGCTCGGCTCTGCCGAGCCACATCAAGTGTGAGCTATCGAGGAGTAATCCTCGTACTCCACTCATCGCTGACTCTGTATAGACGGTCTTGGGTCCTGAGCCACGGTTGTCCTTAAGGTAAGAAGTCAGGTGACCCTTGCTAAGCGGCTTCACGCCCTTCGTTGGTGAGCCCCAAGTGGAAGGTGTGATGCAATGCAACAGTGAGTTTCCCTCGGTGAGGATACCAAGGTTTGTCTCCCGTAGGACTCCGGATATGATAAGTAGGTGTCAGCGGCGCGACTGACGTGGACCTGCACACAGACACAGATAACTTTGTTCCCAACGAAGTTCAGAGAGGTTGTCAATCTCTCCGGTCTTGTTGTTCACAAAGGGTAAAACACAAGTGATAATGATAGCAAGTAAAAGCAGAAAAGTAAAGATAGCTTGGAAACAGTAATAGGGATATGGATCGGGATACGTGATGTTCGCTAGTGATGTCTCTCTCCCAAAAAACGATAAAACTGCTATGCGAGGTAAACAAATTACAGAAAGGAAATTGACAGGATTATGAACGCACCGCAATGCTAACTATGCTACAAAAGAAAGGAAGAGGTTCAAAAGCACGGGCAGTACGCCAAAATAAGTAGACCGAAATCCATCTGCATCTACTACTAATCATCCACCTTGAGATATCTATCCAGAACATCTCGCTGGTATTAAGTTGCGAGCCCCACCCAAAGTGTAAACCCAAAGCAACAGACAACTGCAATAAAAGAACTTTGCGTAAAGTAAACAAACCTTGTGACCGCGGTCACAAGCACCGTTGTTTTCCCCCTTGTGGCAACAGCACATCCCCTAGACTCATGTTTCTGTCACTCAAGCGTGTCATCAGGGAGGCATGAACCCACAATCTAGCACAACGCTCCCTCTTGGAGTCACTACCTACTACTTGGCCAAAGCAATAAACAGCAACGGAGAACATGCAAGAATTATTTAGGAACAAAAATATAAAAGATAGAAACCAAATATATTACTCTATCACAATCTGAACATAATCTCATAATCCATCAGATCCGATCAAACTCAACATAGCAATTGCAGAAATATTACAAAGGTGCCTCGATCATGTAGGGCAGCTCACGAGGTCTAAACAATGAAGATCAAAGAGGGGAGGAGAACTTCACATAGCTACTGATCACGGACCCATGGTCCAAGGAAAACTACTCACAAGACATCCGGGGAGCATCCATGATGGAGAGGAGACTCCCGGAGGTCAATCCTCCCTCCGGCAGGGTGCCGGGAAGAGGTCTTCTGGTGCTCCCAATCTTGGAAGCGCGGCGACGGCGGAACAGAGGCGAGTTCGTGGAATAGGGTTCTTGTTCAGGAGTTTTCCCGTGACGAGGGATAAATAGGCGAAAGGGAGCAGCCAGAGGTGGGCCAGGGGCCCCAGGCGCCCCCCTAGCGCGGCCAGGGGTGGGGCCGCGCCAGGTGGCCGCCTGGCCCCCCCTTGGCCCCCCTCTGGCCCCTCCCGGGCTTTTTTGGAAGCTTCCTCCACGTTGATTTTTATCTGAATTTTCCCGAATTTTTCTGGCACTTTTTATATGGGGGAAAACTGAAATAGAAAAACAGCAGGAAATAGGAACTGGCACTGGGGTGCACTGAGTTAATAGGTTAGTCCAAATATGATCAAAAGTGTATGAAAGTGTATCTAGATCATAGCAATATCACACAAAACATGCATGGAGCAAGCAGAAATTATAGATACGTTTTGGACGTATCAACCCTACGGTGCCCGCGAGTGGTATTGCGACGGGACGACAGGGAGGGTACGACCAGTGTACAGGTGTGCTTGGCCCCTGATCGTTGGCCGCGAGAGTTACCAAACCACGAAAGTTGAGCTCCTCCAGGAGCACACGCGAGATAAGGTAAGGAGTCGGTTCACCTTGTTGGTAACCGCGTGCTTTGACGGACGACAGAGCAGGCACCGATGTACTGGTGGTCCTGGCTGCTGTTCGTTGTCCGTTGTGTTGTTAGTCAGACAACGACCACGGTTGTCTGCGAGATAATAAATGACTAAAGGTTCGGTGGATGACTTGAGAGGCTGCAAAGGCTTGTACGCGCTGCCTACACATGGCATAGAGAGTTATGGGCTCCCTGCATCGTAGTCTCGTTCGAAGACTCTCCAGACGTCAGCAGTACCTTGTCTTCTTTGATGCAGCAGGTGTATTTGGATTTTCTTTTGTTTCACCGGCCAGCCTCGCGCCGTGCAGGAGTACGTCAGGGTTAGGGTCCAAAGCCCTGCGTACATAGGATTTAGTCCGGCGGATGACCTCTCTGTTGAGTTTGAAAGATGGGCTACTTTGTGTCGGATAGCCTCGGTGGGGCATTCCCTAACAAGGTGTACGCCACCCCAGATCCGTGCGTTGTAGTGTAACAGAAGTGCACCCCTGCAGGGAAGAATAATCTATTCGAATAGCCGTGTTCACGGTAACATGACGCTTTATGCTGAAGCCAGACTCTACTACTACAAACTACTACTACTACTAAGTTGTTTGGTTCCGAGTTTTCTTCCTCGCAGGGAAGTCGAGGAAGGGATCTCGGAGGCATTTTTAATTATTACAACTTACTATTATACAATGCTGCAGCAACTTCTGTTGCATTGTTACTTTATGCTTTATATAATTGTTGGCTATTCTCTTCTCATGCTGCAAGACTCGTCGGAAGATGCTAGTCTTCGATAGGCCTAGCTTCTCTCCCTTATTCTGTTTTTCTGCAACTCAGTCCACTATATATAGCCTCCCCTTTCCGTTGATACAATGCATAATTGCTTAGTAGCGGACGTAAGACTCGCGGGTATGCTAGATACTCACCTTTGCTTTATTTCCCCCTTTTGTTTTGCCTGATCGGACGCTGAAGTCGACGTTGGAGCCCAGGAGCAGGAGTACCCCGGAGGCGACTACTACGACGTCGAGTTCCCCGTAGACCAGGAGTAGTTCGGAGGTTCCCAGGCAGGAGGCCTTGCCTTTTCGATCTGTACATCTGATGTTATTTGTGCTAGCCTTCTTAAGGAAAAACTTGACTAACTATGTCTGTACTCAGATATTATGGTTTGTATAACTTATGTATTCGGATCCTCGCGATCCCTGGTTTGTAATATCAGATTTATCTTATTTGTGTTTAGTGTTGTGCTGTGATATTATCATCGTGGCACCCTGATTTCGGTCGTGTACCCTGCATGGATGATTACTGTACACGGCTTGATTTTGGGGGCGTCACACGAGTCGGAGAGGTTATCAATCTCTCCAGCCTTGTTGTTTACAAAGGATCAAACACAATGGGGTAATAATAGTGGATGCAACTGAAAGGAAATAAAGCAGAAAAAGTGAACAATGTAAACTATGGTGGAAATATGGACGGGGTCCCATGACTTTAACTAGTGGCGTCTACTCCCATAAGACGATAACAACTATGCTGGGTGAACAAATTACAGCTAGGCAATTGACAGAATTATAAACGCACTCCAATGCTAATTATGCTACTAGAAAGTAAAGAGGCTCAATCGTATGGGCATTACACCAAAATAAGTAGACCGTTTATCCATCGGCATCTACTCACTAATCATCCACCTTGAGATATCTATCCAAAACATCTCGCTGATATTAAGTTGCGAACCCCAACCAAATTGTAGGCTCAAACCAACGGACAATTGCCTTAACACTCTATGCGAAATGTAAGAAATCCTTGCAATCGCAGTTACAAGCACCGATGTTCTCTCTGTGGTGGCAACAACACATCCCCTAGTCTCATGTTTTTGCCATTCAAGCTAGATATCAGGGGGCATGAACCTACAATCATGCATAACGCTCCCTCTTGGAGTTATAATCTACTACTTAGCCAAAGCAACAAACGTAATGGGGAAAGTGCAAGAACACTCAAGAACTAAAATATAAAAGTAAACAAAATATATTACTCATCACAAAGTGAACACAATCTCATAATCCATTGGATCCCAGCAAACACAACATAGTAAAACAGAAACTAATACATAGGTGCCTTGATCATGATAGGTAGCTCATAAGGGCTAAACATTGAAGCACACGATTGGAGAGAAGAAAGCACATACCTACTGGTCATGGATCCATGGTCCAAGGGGGACTACTCACAGCACATTCCGGAGGCGATCATGGTGATGGAAAGGCCTCCAGAGGTCAATCCTCCCTCCGGCAGGGTGTCGGAACAACTTCTCCTGGCGATCCCGAGATCGGAATCGCGGCTGGAGCGAAACAGTGGACGAAATCGCATAACACGGGTTCCCTTGAGGGTTTTCGGAGTGAGAGATAAATATAGGCCAAAAGGGGACCTGAGTGCTTCCCCCCCAGGCCCAGGCTGCCAGGTGGCGCGGCTACCCACCTGGTCGCGCCAGGAGGTCGCCTAGCTGGGGGTGGCCCCCCTCGGGGCCTCCTTCGGGCTTCAAGAGTCTTTTCTCTTGCATTTTTTTATATGATTTTTCTGGAAATTTCCAACCACTTTTATTTTTGACCTTTTTCTGTAATGCACGGACAATAGCAGACATAAACTGGCACTAGGCACTGAAATAGTAGGTTAGTTCAAAATATGTTGTAAATGATATGAAAGTGCATCAAAACATATATCAATATCACCAAAATAAGCATGGATCAAGCATAAATTATAGATACGTTTGAGACGTATCACCTAGTCACATGTTTGGAAACTTTATGATGCAATATCATCGAGTGGGCCCAGAGTATCTATCCGTCACTCGGATGGACAAATCCCGTTCTGATCGATCCATACTCCTCAACATATCTACTTCGGAATACCCAACATGCAACTTTATGGTTACCCTATTACAGTGTAATGGTTGATACACTCAAAGCATCCTCTGAAGATAGTGATTACATATGATCATTACGGTCTAAGGATCAGTTCACTACTTTATTAAGTTGTCGCAATATTGAACTATGTGACTGGATCACATTGCAACACTTTAGGTGGGTGTGTGTCCATCATATCATTCTCCTAATGACATGACTTCATTGTCAACGGACGTATTTGTCCCCATGATCAGGAAACCTTGATCATCAATTGCACAATGAACTAGTATACTGATGACCCACAAATGTAGGGGATCGCAACACTCTTCGCAGGTAAGAATAACCCAATTTATTAATTCGACACAAGGGGATCCAAATGATATTTATAAGCTTTGACAGTTGAGTTGTCAATTCAACCGCACCTGCAAGATACTTACTTGGCAACAATTTATTAGTAATAACGGTGTGATGGAAGTGATGGTGGAAACATAAATAGTGGTGGCGAAGCAACGAAAGTAAAAATAGTAAAGTAAAGTAACCAGTAACAAGCATGATTAAAACATTGTAGGCTAGGGGAATGGATGGTTGGGCGCTGTATGGTCGAGAGATAACATGTAATTAACATGGGGCAAGGCACACAGGAAAGCAATGATCATCTAGGCAAATATCAAACATTAGTCATGTATCCGAAGGTAGTTGTGCGTGCTTGCAATAAGAACTTTGCACAACATCTTTTGTCCTACCATCCCGCTACCAACGGGGCCAAAAGGAACTTATGGAGATTAAGGTGCTCCCGTCAAAGAGCACCGGAACAAAACATTAACAATCAATGAATACACAGAATCCTCAAATTATAGTCCATCTTTTTTGGTGTCCCAAACTGTCACCATTGAGCTCGCCGATTCTGGACTATAATAGGTGCATACAACTCATAGATAGGATCAAGAACACAAATATATTCATGAAGACATGAATGGTTCAGATCTGAAATCATGGCACTCGGGCCCAAAGTGACATGCATGAAGAGCAACACGTAGTAGCAAAGATGATAAACACCATAGTACATGATAGGCAACATGCCCCAAC
Source organism: Bromus sterilis (assembly GCA_950022295.1). NCBI lineage: Eukaryota > Viridiplantae > Streptophyta > Magnoliopsida > Poales > Poaceae > Bromus > Bromus sterilis. Next base: position 443,333,820 of record OX465595.1, on the reverse strand, counting down.
AATCTGACGAACTATTACATGATCTAACTCATCCAATCCCTACCATTCCCTTCGCCTACAACAGGGAATTACTCACACATGGATGGGGGAGCATGGAAGGATGATGGAGTGGCGATGATGATGACGATGACGTCGATTTTCCCTCACCGGGGGCCAAAACAACCTCCAGATTAGCTCTCCCGGAGAAGAACAGAGGTGGCGGCGACTCCGCGATGAGAAATTGGAGTATCGACTTCTATTTCAGGATTTCCTCATCAGGAGTAAAAATACCAGCCGAAGGGGAGCCTGGGGGGTGGCCCCACCTCACCAGGCAGGTTGGAAGCGCGGCCAGGGGCCAGGCCGCCTGGGCCAAGGGCGGCCCCCTCTGGCCCATCTTTTGGCTCCGGGGCACTTTTACTGTGTGGATTTTTTCGGAATTTTCTGAGATGCTTAAATTTTCCTTTTCCTGCACATAAAAAAATCATACAGGTAGCTCTGCTAAAACAACGTCAGTCCGAGTTAGTTTCGTTCAAGTCATGAAAGAATGAGGTCAAAATAATAGCAACAGTGTTTGGAAAAGTCAATGCGTTTGAGACGTATCATATACTAGAGTTAACTAGGGACCGGTTGTTTATATATACTACACGTGTATTAATATTTCCGTTTAATACATGTATACATAGTATAAAACTTATTATGAATTAATAAAATATGCTAATAAACATACTTTATTATTTCTTTATAGGGCATATTTCCAAGAATTAGTAGGTTAGTCGAAAATATATTGTAAATGATATGAACGTGTATCAAAACATTTAGCAATATCACCAAAAAAAGCATGAAGCAAGTTTATTTCAAATGGATACGTTTTAGACGTATCAGCATGTCGGGAAGTGAAGTGTAGTATGAGCATAAGTAATCTTGGAATACCTGCACCGTGGGAGCCGCCTTGCCATGAGTAATGTCGTTACGGAGGTTCCAAACTTGCCATATAATCATCAAAATTGTATCCCTAACCTAGTATGGTTGTTCTTGAAGCGGATTAAGAAGTCACTCTTGCCTGATATTTAGAATTTTCTCCTTCCTCGAAATTGGCCAGACTTCCATCACTGAGCCCCATAATGTGGCCGCATTACCACATGCTACTAGAGCACGGAATGAATCCTCCCCCGCGCAATCGCAGAGCTGGTAGTTTGGCAGTATCGTTATGTGCCGAGAGCATTTCTTCTCGGTTATAACTAGAGCTCCCGCCACAACCTTTCAAGCGCGCGTATTCATTTTATGTGGGACACCCGCTTGCCATATCAGTCTAAGAGTGCATATTCAGTTCTTATTATTATGCTTATAGAAAGGCATGATTAAACTCGTGAAGCTAGTGTGCATGAGTTAAGTTTTATGCAAAAGTATGCATTTTTTTTGTTATGATCAAAATGTAGATAAAATTAGAGCACATTAAAAGTGTAATTATTTCCTTATTTCAATGAAATGGTGTGTACGTTTTTCAAAATCCAATTTCAATCACAAATTAGATTAATAATATATATTTTTATGACTTAAAACTATACCATTAGAAGCTTTATTTTAATGTGAATTTAAATGTATAATTTTTATTAGATATAACCAATATTTGATTGGTCTAGTTTATGATAAAAATAAAAATATATACATATCTGGAATGAAAGCAGTAGCTCTTCATGCCTATTATTTCAGTGTTTCATGCTAAAAGAGCATGAGTGCACAAAGTCTGTATCCATAAGAACACAAATAATATATTTCTTGTTTGTTGTCTTTCGTCATGATCAACCAGCAATTAAATTGCAACACACTCTAACTAGATTTCTTCTTTTGCGAATTATACTCTAATTGGGTCTTGTGAACACTATGTAAACCCTAGTGATTTTCTTCTATCAACCATTGGGTGTATCCAAAACACAACGTTGTGTAATGAGGTTTCTTAATCAATAAAGTGATACATAAAATAAGTGTTTCATCTAGGTTCACCAAAAGGCCCTTTCTATGAAAATATAGCACATTCATTTTTGAAATATATGAGACATCCACCAAGAATGTTGACCTTTTCTCACTCTGCTCTCATTTTGATTCTCGTCTATTTTTATAATTTTGAAGAAACACATGTATGAACTATTCTTTCGTATTTTCAAGCGAAATCCCCGTGCTAAACCAAAGCAGAACTTATAAGATGAATATTGACCAAAGCAGCTTAATATATTTTTTCAACCATTTTAAGGAAAAGCACAAATTTTAGTTTTTAGGCCAAGCACATTTTTTATTGGGCGCTACAAAGCGAATGTACGAACCAATCCCAATAAAAATATGAAATTTTCCTTTCCTCCCAAATACATATGGGCCAAAGAGTTAGGCCTTAATAACGGACCATCATCAACCGAAATACTGTGCAAAGCTCGATCCGAGCCGTCCATCTGTCCATCCCGGTTAGGGTTCCATTGCGGCCTCTATAAGTACCCCGCGAGAGCCACACTCCTACACTTCCGCCGCCGCCCCAAGCAGACACCGAGACCCACCAACTACGCCTGCTGCGCCGTCGCCGCCGCCGCCGCGATGAGGGCCAAGGTTCGTCCCCGATTCACCTCTACCTCCTTATCCGACTGTTGCATCACTGCCTCTGTTGCGTCACTACGTAGCATGCTCCGTAGTAGTACTACTAGTTGCTTGTTAGCGGTTCTCTGTGATGATGAAAATAGATGACGAGTCCGATGCAATCCATTCTATAAACCATGTGGACAATCGAGGCATTTGTCTGAGAGGACGTCCGATTTTTGCACGTAGATGTAGCGCGTTCGTTTGAATCTAGAGGTGCTTTGTGCTGAGCAAATTGCTTTGTTTGTGTTTCTCTGTTACGATTAAACACTAATTAGATCTTCGTTTGAAACCCATTCCATTAGACCGTGGGGATTGCTGCTGCTACGTAGATCTACTGTGTGTTCGTCTGTTGATGGAAACAGATTTGTTTGGCCGCCTGTGTCACTCGAGTCAAATCTTTGACATTTCTGCGGTTATTTTTCTCTATGATGATGAACAAGGATGACGAGTCTGATGTAATCCATTCTATTAAACCGTGTGGACAATTGAGGCATTTGTCTGAGAGAATACTTGTCGATTCCCCTATGCCTTTGGCTTCTTCGTTCTTTGCCATAAGATTGGATTTGCTTGGCTGCTAGTGTTAGGTGTAAATAGTTGAAATTCTTGTGTTTGTTCTCTATGATGATTAAAACAGATGACGAGTCTGATGTAATCCATTCTATTACACCATGTGGACAATCGAGGCATTTGTCTGAGAGAACATTTATTGCTTACTGTTGTATCTTTGTTTTTCATTTTTTACTATGTCAGTGGCATAATGAGGAACAATTGTTGTCTGATCTATTTGATTATAAAATCCTCCTACTCATTCGGAATGCCAAATTGACTGCATATTTGCTTACATCTTGGAATGGTTTTCTATTTGCCTTGTCAAATGGCGTTGATATGTTTTTATCTTTGCATTATCAAATGGTGTTGATACTTCTGCTTAGCAGTTATCAATTGTGATATGTTTCCATATTATTCTTAAGTTTGTGAAATGATGAAGAACAATTAGTTTAGGGTTTATGAAAATTGCGTGATGATTTCCAATGAAACACTCAATTCTTTTGATTGCAAAACACATTCTCCTACTTTATGTTTGTTTTCATGTGGAATTATAGTTAATGGTCTTGCTCATCTCCAATGAAATCTGTACTGATGAGTGCTCTGTGTAAACTTGCAGTGGAAGAAGAAGAGGATGAGGAGGCTCAAGAGGAAGCGCCGAAAGATGAGGCAGCGATCCAAGTAGGCTGCTTCTGGTAGGGAAGCATCATCTTACATCCAAGGCAGTGAGACACCGATATATGTGTTCTGCTGTTATGGCTGTGGAAGTTGTTTTACCTGTGTTTGGTCAAATTTAGCTGTTTAATACTAGTCTGGTTATGTTCCAAGACTGAGTTTTATGTAATGTGAGGATTATATGCCGTCACTGAATTATGCAGCTATTATTAATTAATTTTGAGGAACTCTGAAACATACTTTGCTGGCTGACATCTCTTTTCTTGATGTGATGGTGAGATGTAATGGGATGTTGTTGCAATTATGCTGCAACAGATGGGTTACTTCTATCTTGCAAATGTGTCTCCATGAAACTTGCCATTCAAACTTTTTATGATGTCAGTGTCTTGGTGTCTCAACGCTAACTTCATTTTTGATGAATTGATGTTCGAGTACAGGGTATCCAAATCTTTTGGGCAGTTCAGAAGTTATGGGATCATTTTCAGGTTAACACACTAGGTGGAGCCCCGGTTTTTCTTAAATTTAGGCCGATCAATGCCATTCAACAAATCTTTGCTATGAAATTAAGGTTCACATCCAGATGGCGTTTTCCTTCTGACTTCCAATAGCCTCTATGAGCGAACTTAGACCTGAAATCACAACTAAGAAAATGTGGAGATTTGTCAGAACATCTTTGATGATGGATTTATGTTGCCTTCCTTTCTTTTGCTTGATGTCGTCAATTAATATGCGATAAACTATTTGCTTGCACTCCGCGCTCCGACTGAATGGGTCGCTACGGATGCGGCGGTGGTTTGCTTGCACCTCGCGCTTCGACTGAATGGAGTCGATCACCTTTTGTTCCGTTATGACGAGATTCGCCATGACCGCATCGACGACACACCTATCCTAGACCTCCCGAGCGAGCTAATGTTGGCGCGTCAATGTCATCTCCCTCATCCTCCTGCTCCCCCTCCTCCTCCTCGTCGCCCTCCTTAATTCACCTGATCCTCCTCCTCGTTCTCTTTCCACCTCCTCGTGGTGCGCCAACGCGACATCCTGCTCGCCCATCCACCGGGTCTCCTCTGCCGCCTAGAGCTCCACGCGCCTTGCCGGAGTGAGCATCTTGTACGTCGTGATGCAAGAACGGACCAAGATCTGATCATTATTCAATGCCGCATCAACTTATGTTGCATTGTTATTACATTCATGCTATTATAACTGTTGGCTATTCTCTTCCCATGCCGCAAGATCACTTGAAGATGCTAGTCTTCGATAGGCTAGGTCTTCCCCCTTACCCTGGTACTTCTGTCTTACTTCTTCCATTTTGATACCAATGCATAAATGCTTAGTAGCCTAGGTTTAAGTCTCGCTGAGTATGCTAGATACTCATCCTTGCTTTTATCCCCCTTTGTTTTCTTTTTTTCACGGTTGCTGCAATCAGACGTTGGATTCTTGGAGTCCTGGAGCAGAAGATCCCCGGTGCTTGCTACGTCGTCGAGAGGGCCAGGAGTAGTTTGGAGGTTCCCAGGCAGGTGGCCTCGCCTTTTCGGTCGTTGTGTGGTGATTTGTGCTAGCCTTCTTAAGGCAAATCATGTGTACCTTGTGTTTGTACTCAGATATCATTGCTTCCGCTAACTTTGTGCTCTCGAACTGTTGTATTCGAGCCCTCGTGGCCCCTGGCTTGTATTATACAGCTTGTATTATTTTTATTTGTAGTGTTGTGCTGTGATATCTTACCGTGAGTCCCTGATCTCGGTCGTTTACCTTGCGTGTATGATTACTGTACACGGTCTGATTACGGGGGCGTCACAAGGAGGTTGTGTGAACATTCGTGTTTACCTTCAAGACATCATCTTAATGAGGTTTGTTGGAAAGACTCATGGTTGATCAAGACAAAGTGCGAAGAATGGAATCAAGTTGATCAACACACAAAGTATAGAAGATGTACCTTGTGGGATCATGTGATCTCACGGTATGGTAAGCATTGTCCATTATGCTTTGTGTACTAACCCATGATCCATGTGTGTGGTGTTTTTATGAGGGGTTATGAATCTTTCCATGGGCTTGCATCCAAAGGAAGATTTCATATAGCCCGAGAGAGAGGATGGCATCAAGTGGTGATGGCCATCAAGGTTGTTGTGTGCAAGTTCAAGAGGACCATCATGAAGATATCATATGCTTGGATCTTACCGACCATTAGATGATAATGGTCTTGTGAAGATGTGCCTAAAAGAGACTCACCCATAATGGAGTACGGGGGAGCAATCTACTAGTCTTCATCGAGCCGGCGCTACCAAGAAAGGTGTACCAACTTGAGGCGGGCATGATCATCATCATCAAGCTCAAGTGGATTATGCGCAAGACAAATGTTTGATCTTTATAGGTTTCTAGTTTACCGGTCTCATGGTGGTAGTTAGGAGACCGGGTTATAGGCTAGGCCACATCGTTCGTGGAGAGCTCAAACCTTTGCATCCTTGGCATCATCTTTATTGGTTCTTGTTTGGCTTTTCTCTTCGTGAGTTTTGGAGCTTGAGTTTGTATTCATTACAAGCTCTTCTTCATCGAAAACGGAATTCATACGCATCTACTTTTATATTTTCGATGTTGGTGTTTTTGTCGGTTCTTATCTTTTGAAGGTTTCACCTTCTACCTTGTTGGCATTTTAAACTTTCCATGATTTGCAACATTTATTTTTGTTAATCTTGGCTGGTTCTCTGTGTGAGGACCTTGAGATTTTCCATAGCTTTAAAACAACCCCAAGATCATCAAAATCGGAGTTCGTATGGCAAAGTTATGCTTGTTTTGGCCGTGCTATTTTTTGCCTTAGAGGTAGTACCGCCCGGAAGAGCAGTGGTACCGCTCCAGCGGTAGTACCGCTAGCTACTACCGCAAAGCCTTCTGTTCCGAGTGGCAGTAGCACGACACTTAATATTCGGTAGTACCGCTCGGGACGCAGAAAACTGCACATAACAGTTGCATCTCTCTATTCCTCCCATGATTCTTGCTCCTTTTTGAGGGAAAAGAGAGAGGAGATCTAGATCTACATTCTCCACCAAGTCAACTCTCCTCTTTTTGAGGGGAACCTTGTGGATCTAGATCTTGGAGTTCTTGGTGTTCTACTTGTTCTTCCTCTCATATTCCTCCATAGCTTTTGTTGCTTTGGTGGGATTTGAGAGTGAGGGAGTTGAGCACTTCATGTGTTCTTGCCATTGCATTTTGTGCATCGGTTTGAGTTCTCTCCGAGGATTCGTTGTAGTAAGTGAAGTTGAGAAAATTATTACTCTTGAGTGTATTGACACTCTAGAGCTTGTACTCTTGAGTGCATTGGCACTCTAGAGCTTGTCCCTCTTGGGTGCGTTGGCCCCTAGAGGCTTGTTGTTGTTGTTGCGCAACTCAATCATTGTGGTGTAAAGCTTCGGGACGCTACGGGAGCCTCCAATTTGGTTGTGGAGATAGCCCCGAGCATTTGTAAGGGTTCGGTGACCGCCCTCAAGGGTTGCCATTTGTACGGGTTCGGTGACCGCCCTCAAGTGTCCCATAGTGGAATCACGGCATCTTGCATTAGTGAGAGCGTGAGGAGAATAGGGTGGCCCTTGTTGGCCTTCGTGGTGAGCATTGTGCTCCACACCCTCTCCAAACGGAGACGTACTTCTCGTAAGAGAAGGAACTTCGGTAACACATCCTTGTCTCCATCGGCTCCACTTGCGGTTATCTCTATCTTTTTGAGCAAGCTTATTACCTTATTTATCTTGTGATTGCTCATATTATTGTTGCATTGCTTGTCCCATGGGTTGTTCACCTTGTTGCACATCTAGTCAACCTATTTACTTGTGCACCTATTTGTGATAGCCATAGTGCTCTTTTTATATATCTTGCTATCACATAGTTGTTTATCTTGCTTAGTATAAGTTGTTGGTGCACATAGTTGAGCCTAGCTTATTTAGGTTTCTTGCTTGGAAAATTAAACGTTAAGTTTTATTCTGCATTTGTTCAAGCCTAAACCATAATTATTTTAAGCGCCTATTCACCCCCCTCTAGGCGACATCCACATCCTTTCAAAAGTTTCTACAACCAAACTTTCCTCTCTCAAAATAATTTTCAGTAGCATCATGAACAACATCAAGAATATAACTATCACATAAAGCATATTGTTCATGACCTACAAGCACACATGTATAGTTTTCAACACGGTCTTTAGGAACATAAGATAAATGCAACCCATCACAATGAGCCTTAATAAGAGCAAAATTCTCCGGAATATGATTTGGAGATTTCAAAAGGATAATAGGAAATTTCATGCTTAACATAAGGAACTATAGCAAGTTCATCTCTGTAAGCATCATCCATAGTGGCATCTTGGCCATAAACACAGCAAGTATCAAGTTCTAGAGAAAGGGATATTTCAAGTGAGTCCTCGGAATCATAGGATTCCTCATCAAAGCAATCATTATACTCTTCTTGGGCAGCAAGCATTTTGTTTTTAAAATCCTCAATATAATCATTGCAAACATAATTCTCAAAGCAATATTGAAGCACTGCAAAAGTTTCGGACTTGTGAATAATATCGTAATACTTTTCAATCAAAGAAGCAATCTCATAAGAACCCTTGAAGGCAACAAACTCTTCAAATTTTTCAACATCAAAGTAATCATAAACACCTTTAGCATAATAACATAAGATCTCATTTTCATTAAACTCACATTGGAAAGGAAGGTGTTTATGGTCTTTTCTAGAGCACTAAGTAAAATCATAAATGTGGCACAAAGACTCAGCATAGCAATAAGAAACTAGTATTTGATCCCATAAGTGTTTCCCTTTCTAAGATAAGCGATGTCGCGTATAATGATCATGCTCATCCAATGATTTTCCCTCAACCAAGTTGGTTAGGTTTTTAGTGCGAGCACAAATAGATTGGAGACGATCCAAGTGAAAAGTGTCCATCCTACCATATTTGGATGGTTCCGCACCCATGGTGAGGATAACATCACTAGGCAAAGAAAGACAAAGGCAAAAGGTAGTAAATAATTTTTTGGTGTTTTTGATATAAGACTCGAAAGCAAAAACTAGAAAGTAAACTAACAAGACTAAAAAGCAAAGGTAACAGATAGTGTGCAACTCCCCTATCTTGTAGACTGGAGTCCCCAGCAACAGCGTCAGAAATTAATTCAATGGCATCGAAGTAGTGCTCCTCGTTGGCTACCCCAAGTGGAAGGTTGAGAAGTAGACAACCGCAAGTTTCCCTCAGTGAAGATACCAAGGTTTAATCGACCAGTAGGACTCCAAGTGCTACGAGTAGGTGGTCAAACGAGCAAGGCGCCGTTTGAGATAAGTTACTCACTTGACCTAGACCTGCACACAAAAGCAAATAACTTTGCTCCCAACGAGTTCAGGGAGGTTATCAATCTCTCCGGTCTTGTTGTTTACAAAGGATCAAAACACAAGAGGGAATAATAGTAGTGATTGCAACAAGAAATTAAAAAGCATTAAATTGGTGAGGTGTAAACAATGGTGGAAATATGGACCGGGGTCCCCTGATGTTCAGTAGTGATGTCTCTCTCCCAAAAGACGATAAAACAACTATGCTGAGTGAACAAATTACAACTAGGCAATTGACAGAATTATAGACGCACCGCAATGCTAATTATGCTACAAGAAAGTTAGAGGCTCAATCATATGGGCAGTATGCCAAGACAAGTAGACCGTTTATTCATCAGCATCTACTCACTAACCATCCACCTTGAGATATCTATACAGAACATCTCGCTGGTATTAAGTTGCGAGCCCCACCCAAAGTGTAAACTCAAAGCAACAACCAACTGGATTAACAAACTATGCGTAAGGTAAAAAATCCTTGCAACCACGGTTACAAGGACCGTTGTTATCTCTCTGGTGGCAACAACACATCCCCTAGTCCCATGTTTCTGTCACTCAAGCTAGACATCGGGGGGGCATGAACCAACAATCATGCATAACGCTCCCTCTTGGAGTTCCAATCTACTACTTGGCCAAAGCAATAAAAAGCAACGGAGAACATGCAATAGTACTCAAGAACAAGTATATAAAAGGAGAACCAAATATATAACTCATCATAATGTGAATATAATCTCATAATCCATCGGATCCCAGCAAACACATCATAGCAACACAGAATATATTACATAGATGCCTTGATCATGTAGGGCAACTCACAAGGGCTAAGGATTGAAGCTTAAGATTGAAGAGAGACATCACATAGATACTGGTCATGGACCCATAGTCCAAGGGGGACTACTCACGACACATTCGGGGAGCGCTCATGGTGGTGGAGAAGCTCCGGGACAGTTAGTTCTGTAATTATTCTAGTCACGAGGACAGAATCTGTTTTCTGGACAGCATGTCACAACTTTTACTTCCCTTACCGTATGAGGCTAAACTTGGCACAAAGCTTGAAAAGTAAAGATACAATGATGTTGCTACAGTAGTAACAATCATCAAGACCACTAAGAACAGAACAAAATCAAAAATAAAAACCTAAATTCGTTGCGGGCTGCCTCCCGAAAGCGCTTCTTTAGAGCCATTAGCTAGGCTTAAAGCAGAAGATCAAGTATTTTCAAGAGAATAACTACCCCGTGTGACAGACTCAAAAGGTAAATTAATATTTTTCCTAGGTAAATGTTCCATCCCTTTCTTGAGAGGGAATTGGAATTTGATAGTTCCCTCTTTCATGTCAATGATAGCACCAACTGTGCGAAGAAAAGGACGTCCCAAAATAATTGGATAAGAAGGTTCACATTCAATGTCCATAATAGTAAAATCAACGGGAACATAATTGTCATTGACAATGATAAGAGCATCGTCGATCTTCCCCAAAGGTTTCTTTACGGAAGAATCAACAAGACGAAAACCAAAAGAACAAGGATCAAAAGGTTTCAATTCAAGCATATCATACATTCTTTTGGGCATAACAGAGGTACTTGCTCCAACATCACAAAGAGCATAACAAGAGAAGTTATTCAATTTAATTTTTATCATAGGATCCCAACCATCTTCTAGCTTCCTAGGTATGGAGGCTTCTAGTCTAAGCTTCTCCTCCCTAACTTTGATTAGAGCATTGGTGATATGCTCTGTGAAGGCAAGATTGAGTGTGCTAGTGTGGGGGTCTCTAGACATCTTGTGTAGGAAACAAATAACTTCTGGTAAAGTGCAGTTGTCAAAGTCTAAGTCACTATTATCTACCAAGGAGGTAGTGATATCATTTAAGCTCACTTGTTTGAAAGCCTCTACGTTCATAGAGGTTTCCTCTTCTAAGGTTGAGGTGGTAGCATCACCATTGATAGGTCCAATGGGACTAGGGGTGTGATGGGTGCTAATAGTTTGGACATCCTCAATTACTTGGATAGTGGCTACTGTGTGGTAGGTAGGGAGGCTCTTAATTATTTCCTCTTCCTCTTTTTCTCTAGCCCATCTTTCTTTAAGTTTAGCCATCATCCTAATGTTTTCATTGATTTGTAACTGGATAGCATTAATAGGAGTGACCTTACTCTCTTCAAGGGGAGAGGTTCTAATTTTTAACATCTCAACATCAAGGGCTAAGTTATCTACCTTTAAACAAATATTATCTAATTTATCTAGTTTTTCTTCCACACTCTTGTTGAAGGCTTTCTGGGTAGTGATAAAGTCTCTAAGCATAATCTCTAGTTCAAAGGTGGAGTTTTTGGTGCTAGGATAAGTGTTGTTGTTCCCATAAGTGGACGGAAATGGCCTATGATTGTTGCTACCAAAATTACTCCTATAAGCATTATTGTTGAAGTTGTTTCAAGAGATAAAGTTCACATCTACTTGCTCCTGAGCAACCAAAGAAATTAAAGGAACATCTTGAGGATCAATAGAAGGTTGCTTGGTAAGTAGAGACATGATAAGGTCAACCTTTTCATTCAAAGAGGAGATCTCCTCGACAGAGTTTACCTTCTTACCAGTTGGAGATCTTTCGGTGTGCCATTGCGAGTAGTTCAGCATCATCTCATCTAGTAGCTTTGTGGCATCACCAAGCGTGGTTGAAATAAAAGTTCCTCCTGCGGCCGAATCTAACAGGTTCCGCGAGGTGAAGTTCAAGCCTGCATAAAAGGTCTGGATAACCATCCAGGTAGTCAGTCCATGTGTGGGGCAGTTCTTAACAAGCGTCTTCATACGTTCCCAAGCCTGGGCAACGTGCTCATTATCCAATTGCCTGAAATTCACAATGTTACTCCTCAATTGAATAATTTTAGCAGGGGGATAATACTTCCCTATAAAAGCATCTTTGCATTTACTCCAAGAATCGATACTGTTCTTGGCCAAAGATTGTAGCCACTCCTTGGCTCTTCCTCTCAAAGAGAAAGGAGAAAGCTTCATCTTAACGATGTCTCCATCCACTTCCTTGTACTTCTGCATGTTGCAGAGCTCGATAAAGTTGTTTAGGTGTAAGGCATCATCTTCTCCTGCTCCTGAGAATTGATCTTTCATAACAAGGTTAAGCAGAGCAGGTTTAATCTCACAAGAAGGTGCTGAAGTGGCAGGTGGATCAATAGGAGTGCAGATAAAGTCACTGTTGTTGTGACTAGTGAAGTCACACAACTTAGTGTTTTCAATGGAACCCATAGTAGCAGGTATTTTTGGTATTTTTGATAAGGGACACAAAAGTAAAAACTAAAAGGTAAACTAACAAGACTAAAAAGCAAAGATAAAAGATAGTGTGCAACTTCCCTATCTTGTAGACTGGAGTCCCCGGCAACGGCGCCAGAAATTTACTTGATGGCTTCTCGCCCCTCGTTGGTTACCCCAAGTGGAAGGTGAGATGCAGCATAGCAGCAAGTTTCCCCTATGTAGAGGATAGGGTTTGTCTCCCGTAGGACTCGCAGAGATACAAGAAGGTTGTAAAGTGAACAATGGCGCCGAGGTTGCCAACTTCACCTGGACCTGCACACAGATACAAATAACTTTGCTCCCAACGAGTACAGAGGAGTTGTCAATTCCTCCGGCCTTGTCGTTTACAAAGGATCAACGCAAGAGATAATAGTAGTGGTAACTGAAAGTAATTGAAAGTGTAAACAATGATATGAAGATGGACCTGGGTCCCATGATTTTCACTAGTGATGTCTCTCTCCCAAAAGACGATAAAAGTGCTAGCGAGGTAAACAAATCACAGTTGGGCAATTGACATGATTATGAACGCACCACAATGCTAACTATGTTACAAAGAAAGGAAGGGCTCAAAAGCAATGGGTAGTACGCCAAGGTAAGTAGACCAAAATCCATCTGCATCTACTACGAATCATCCACCTTGAGATATCTATCCAGAACATCTCGCTGGTATTAAGTTGCGAATCCCGCCCAAAGTGTAAACTCAAAGCAACAGACAACTGCATTAAAAGAACTTTGCGTAAAGTAAACAATCCTTGCACCCGCAGATACAAGCACCGTTGTTTTATCCCTGGTGGCAAAAACACATCCCCTAGTCTCATGTTTCTGTCACTCAAGCTAGACATCGAGGGGCTGAACCCACAATCGAGCATGACAATCTCTCTTGGAGTTGCAAATAAAATACTTGGCCAAAGCAAATACCGCAACGGAGAACATGCAAGAATTTACTAGAGAACAAAATATAAAAGAGAAGAAACAAATATATTACTCATCACAATCTGAACATAGTCTCATAATCCATCAGATCCCAACAAACTCAGCATAGCAATAGTAGAAATTACATAGATGCCTCGATCATGTGACGCAGCTAACGAGGACTCGAAAGTGGAAGCACAAAAGGGGGAGAGATAGATCACATAGCTACTGGTCACGGACCCATGGTCCAAGGGAAACTACTCACGGTACATACGCGAGGCGTTCATGGCTATGGATGGTCTCCCGGAGGGGATAGCTTCTCCCGGCAGGGTGCCGGAGCAGCTTCTCCAGGCAGCCCCGATCTTGAAACGGCGGCGGCGGCGGAACAGAGGAGAGATCGCGAAAGAGGAATCGATATTAGGGGTTTCCGTCACGAGGGGTAAATATAGGCGAAGGGGGGCACCGAGAGGGGCCACAGGGCAGCCAGGAGACTCCCTGGCGCGGCCTAGGGTGGGGCCGCGCCAGGGACCCTTCTGGAGTCCCTGTGGTGGCCCCCTTCCCTCCTTTGATGTTTCCGGAAGCTTCCGTGTCGCTGTTTTTTATCTGATTTTTCCGGATTTTTTGTAGCACTTTTAATGGCCGGAAAACCTGAAATACAAAAACAGCAGAAAACAACAACTGGCAGCTGGGTGCACTGAGTTAGTAGGTTAGTCCAAATAGGTTCAAAAGTGTATGAAAGTTCAAGCAAAACATGTCAAAGTCACACAAACACATGCATGGAACAAGCAGAAATTATAGATACGTTTGGGACGTATCAGGGTCCTACCCCCTCTGGTGCCCTACCTTGGCTCCTATTTATTCTCGTGGTGAGGAAACCCCAGAACAGAAGTCGTTTTCCCAATTTTCTCCGCGGAGCCGCCGCCACCCTCTGTTCTTCTCCGGGAGGGCTAATCTGGAGGCTGTTTTGGCTCCGGTGAGGGGAGATCATCACCATCGTCATCATCATCATCACTCCATACTCCCTCCATGACTTCTCCTTTCATGTGTGAGTAATTCCCTGATGTAGGCAAAGGGGATGGTAGGGATTGGATGAGTTAGGTCATGTAATAGTTTGTCAGATTGTTGGTGGCATGTTGCCTATCATCTAGATTGGTGCTTATCATCTTTGCTACAACTTGTTGCTCTTAATGCTTGTCACTTTGGGCCCGAGTGCCATGTTTTCAGATCTGAACCACTTGTGTTTTCATGAGTTTATTTGTGTTCTTGATCCTATCTATGAGTTGTATGCACCTGTTATAGTCCGCAACCGGCGATCCCAAAGGTGACAGCTTGGGACACCAAAGGGGATGGACTATACTTTGAGGTTTCCATGTATCCATTGATTGTTAATGCTTTGTTCCGGTGCTAGTTGACAGGAGCACCTTAATCTCCATAAGTTCATTTTGGCCCCATTTGTAGCGGGATGGTAGGACAAAAGATGTTGTGCAAGTTCTTATTGCAAGCACGTACAACTACCTGTGGGATACATGCCTAATGTTTGATATATGCCTAGATGATCATTACTTTCCTGTGTGCCTTGCCCCAAGTTAAATACATGATGTATCTCATCCATGCAGCGCCCAACCATCCATCTCCCTAGCCTACAATGTTTTAAATCCTACGGGTCACTAGTTGTTTACCTTTGCTGTTTTACCTTCGCTGTTTCACCACCACTATTTCCGTTGCCATCATCACTTCCATATCACAATTGCTATTAATATTTCGTTGAAAGTAAGTGTATTTCAGGTGCGGTTGAATTGAAAATTCAACTGTTAAAGCTTGTGGGTATTCTTTGGCTCCCCTTGAGTCGAATCTATAAATTGGGTTATTCTTACCCGTGAAGACTATCTCGATCCCTTACAGTTGTGGGTCATCAAGATTGTTTTCTAGCGCCGTTGCCGGGGAGCATAGCTTTATTCAAAAGTCTACTTGAAGTATTTTACCTGTTGCACTTTATCCTCTATGGGTAAGAAAGGAGACCCCAAGGTTCTGATCTTACTATCCACTACAAGAAGAGGTACTGCCCTTAGCACTAGTGCTACCCTTGGTTCACCTTCTGTTATGAGTAAGTTTGCTTCACCACCACCACATGATGCTTCTACTGAGTCTGTTACTATGTCCGATACTTTTGATGATGCTTCCAATACTCTTGATGATATTGGTTCACTTGGTTACGCTCTTGAGAAACAGATCGCTCCTGCTGCAAAAAAATCTGGAATTGAAATTCCTGTTACTCGGTACCCTATTGGTGGATCTTATGATTATCCTGATCTGAGTAAACTCAAGGAGAGACTCCTTGAGGATGATTATATTATGCTTGATGATGATTTATACAGGGAACTAATAGAGTGTGCCGACTCTGACCCCAGTGCTATTGAAAAGCTGCTCGAAAAACACTCCATGAAGAACAAGATCACTCCTGATCCTGAATTTGCTACATCTCCTATATGCATCAATGATCCTGATTATAATTTCTCTGTTGATCTTTCACTTATATCTATGGTTGAAGCTGACCCCTTTTGTGGCAGAGAAAATGATGATGCTATTGCACACTTGACCAAACTCACCGAGTTGGGTGGCTTGTTTACTATGGATGAAAAGATACGAAAATTTTATGTTACTAAGCTTCTTCCTTTCTCTTTGAAGGAAGGTGCTAAAGCATGGTATGATGCACTACCATGTGGTTCCATTAAGAGTCCTCAAGACTTGGCTCAATCTTTTGTTGATAAGTACTTTCCTGCTCATATGCAACATGCTGCTTTACAAAGAATTTATAGCTTTAAACAGTTGCAGGATGAGCACCTCCCTAAAGCTTGGGGGAGGTATTGCATTCTGATCCAGGCTAGACCGGGACATGGAGTTCCTAAGAATGAATTACTTGATATATTTTATGCTGGTCTAACTGATGAATCTAGATCCTATTTGGATAGTTGTGCTAGTTGTGTTTTCAGGAAAAGAACACCGGACGATGCAGAAGAATTGATGGGCAAGATTGCCAAGAACCATGAAGATTGGTCCGTCCCTTAACCAGCTCCACCACCAAAGAAGAGGGGCATGCTCGTCCTAAGCCCCGAAGATATGCAAGAAGCAAAGAAATCTATAAAAGAGAAGGGTATTAAACTGAAGACGTGAAGAATCTACCCCCTATTGAGAAGTTGTGTGAGCCTACCACTCACCCTCCTATGGTATAGGTACACTCTCTTTTAGATTTCAATGCAAGTGACATCCCTCATGGTAAGCCTCCTGATCAATGTTTAAATGAGCTTGAGAATTTTGTTATGAAGCAAAGTCACTTTAATGAGAGGATACAAAGTCAGTTGCATGATAATTCCCTTGCTATCAAAAGCTTGCTTGATGTTCTAGGTAGAACAGTTAATGATGTTAAATGTCTTGTGAAGCATTTTCATATGGTTCAAACTCAGCTTGAACAAATTTCTAATGTGCAAAAAGATTTGCTTGCTAACAATGCCAAACAGGATATACAGGCCTTCGGGATTAAGACCCGAGGTGGAACTAGCACTCAAGATCCTCTCTATCCAGAGGGGCATCCGAAGAGAATCGAGCAAGATTCTCAAATACAGGAAGAAGAAATTGTTAGCTCTCCAAAGAAGAAGAAGAAGTAGAAAGAAGCTGACAATTCTAATGATCCAATTGCAAGTGAAGAGCTTGTTGTTGATCCAAATAGTATATCTACCTCTGATGCTGAGACTGAAAACGGTGCTGAGCCCGAAAAGGACAATGAAAAGAATGATCCACCTGAAGTTCGAGAAGAAGAAGCACCCGACAAACGCAAGAAATACACTAGAGAAGACTTCATCGCAAGAAGACATGGGAAGGAAAGAGAACCATGGGTACATATGCCCATGCCCTTTCCAGGTAAGTCTCTCAAAACCAAAGAAGAAGAACATTACAATAAGTTTTGTGAGTGGATGAAACCTCTTTTTCTTCAAATTCCCTTGACTGATGCTATTAAGTTACCTCCTTATTCGAGATATATGAAAGATATTGTTACTAACAAAAGAAAAGTTCCTAATGAAGCAATATCTACTATGCTTGCTAACTACTCTTTTAGTGGCAAGATTCCTGAGAAGCTTGGTGATCCAGGTATACCCACCATTCCTTGCTCCATAAAGAATAGTTATGTCAGAACTGCTTTATGTGATCTTGGAGCAGGAGTGAGTGTTATGCCTTTTTCTCTTTACAAGAGGCTTTGTTTAGAGAAACTAATCCCTACAGGTATCTCTCTTCAGATGGATGACAAGTCAACATCCGTTCCCATTGGTATTTGGGAGGTTGTTCCTGCTGAAGTTGCTAATTGCCTGATCCTTACTGATTTTGTCGTGCTTGACATGCCCGAGGATGGGAGCATGTCTATTATTCTTGGTAGACCTTTTCTTAACACCGCAGGTGCTATTATTGATTGCAATAAAGGAAAGGTTAATTTCAATGTGAATGATAAAGAACACACGGTGTATTTTCTGAAGAAAACCGACAAAAGGCATGGCCTTAACTCTATAGAGAATATCGAGACCGTGAAGATTGGTGATTGGGATTGTCCTTTACATGTGCACCACAAATATAAAACCATTATGGTGGGGACAATATCCATTAAAGTAAAGGTACCATGAGTGAGTGAAACTTTTTTCTTGATATATTGTTGCTTAGTAGTAGGACTTGATCAACCTTGCTATTAGACAAGTTATACATAAGTAAAAAGGAGAGCTTGTTATATTTGCATTTCTTTTAGATTTCATCTTTCTTGTTGTACCCAAGTTTTATATTTTTGGAGCTTCACATACCTAACCACTATTTCAAGTTTTCAGAAAGTTTTTGCAGCCTTTTGAACCTCGAATTTTTTTCAACAGTGAAGTTTTCAGAAAAATTCCAGAAAATTAAAAATAAAAATTTCCACGCCGAGAGTGACCCAGGGGCACCTGGGGCTGAGCAGGGGGGCCACCAGTGGCCTAGGCGGCCAGATGGTGCGGCCTGTCCCTGGCCGCGCCCACAGGGCGCCTGGGGCCCACATGCCCCATCTCCAGGTATGTCTTCTTCCTCTCTCTCCAAAAACATGAGTTCTGCACTTCTTCTTGCGTTCTTGCTGTTCTTGGAGGCGATTTTCGATCTCTCTCTACAGCCCATCATTTGAGCTGAGACTTTGAGAAAATACTCCCTGGTATGTGACTCCTCCACCCCTCCAATTAGATTTTTGAATGGTGGCTTCATTAGTGAGTATTTAGCAGCTCTTGGTGCTGTTCATATGAGCTTGCAAGCATGTTTAGAAATTTGTTTTCCAAGTTTTGATGCAAGTTTATGCCTTGGGGAAGTGAGTAGAGTAGTTTGCCTCAACTCATCTTTCTTAAAATCTTTGTTTTTGTGATTTGTTAAAAAATTCAGAAATGAGTTTGCTAGGAAAATGGCTTGGGAAGAAAAAGCCTGAGCGTACCGACCAAGTAACTAGAGCCTCGGCTTCTCCTTCAGCTGCTAGGGTGAGCTACAACGAGGATGTTGTGCCTCTGGAGTTGTTAGAAGAGACAAGTCCAGCACGTGCAATGATGTTTCCGTGCGACGTTTTCCTTGAAGCTGCAGGTATTAAGGAGGAGTTTTACTACCTTTGTGCTAATGCAGGTTTGACACGGCTTGCAACATGCCGTGTTACTCAATACCGTAAACTCACCTCCTGTTTTATTAATAGTTTTAGATATAATCATGATGCTGGTTTTATTGAGTTTAAAATTTACAATGATCTTTTGACCATGCCTTTGGAAAGATTTTGTGAAATAATAGGTGTGCCGAACGCTGGAAAGACCGCAAAGATGAACTCTCAGTCTACCGAGCTGAGGACTCTCTTCAACTCTCTTTGCAACCAGGATACTAAGGATATCCGACGTTCAAAGATTTCCAACATCTTGTTTCCCCAACTCAGGTATTTTGCATATTTTATTGCTAGAGGGGTGTTAGCTCGTGACAACTAGAGCAACAGTTCTGTGCCGGATACTGTTATCCTGGCAAATGCCCTCTCAGGGGAGACTACGTATAATATGGGTGCCTTGATCGCTCGCCGACTTGCTACTAATGGAAACAAGGTAGATCTCTTTGGTGGCGTTTATGCCACACTTATTCTTGAGTCTCTTGAGCGCACCGCACATCCCGATGATGAGCCTTTTCCTTTTATAAGATTTGACCTTGCTGCCATGAAGAGGCATGAGTATGTTACCAGGACTTCCGAGTTTGGTAATCTTAATTATATTATGAGGTTTGGACTAATAGATATCCGGGATATCCGTCTACCTGCTCCTCTTTTGTTTGATTATACTCGCAGGAACGGATGCTCCTTCAACGTTATCCAGTTCGATGAGTTCATGGCCCAGCAGCAGTTTCATAACCCCATGGAGGGGGTTGTGTCTGATGAGGAGGAGGATCCCGTCACCCAGTGCGGTGAAGGGTATTCTTCTGCTTGGAGCGCGGAGCCTTCTTCGTGGGAGGATCCCAGGACTTCGGTCTACGCACCTGAAGCCCCGTACGACCCGTGGACACACCAGTTTTACCCTGGAGCTGGAGGATCTTGGGGACCACAGTAGCAGTTAACAACTTAGGGCAAAAGCCTAAGCTTGGGAGAGTACGTGTCCTTCTCCCTTTTCCATTGTATTATCCGTTTTATGTTGTTCGCTTTGATCTTTTCGAAGTTTTTGCCTGTTCTTCTTTGTTCTTTCTTTGCAAAAACAATAAAAAGATTTCTCCTTTCTTTTTCTTTCGTTTAACCTTTGAAAAACCCAAAAAGATTTTCTTTCTCTCTTTAGTTGGCTTGTTTGCAGAGTTCATCTCGAGTCCGTAATGGAATTTGCACTTGGTTATATTTTTCCTACGTTCGATTGTGCAAGTGACAAGGCAGTAATGACGAAGATCGACGGAAGGGATGCAACAAGGAAAAGCGGTATGAACTCTTTTTGTTTCTACTTTTATACATATGCCTGTACTTATAATCTAGAGACCAGCTTGTAGCGACATAGTGCTATGTTTACAATGCTTTCCCAGTGGTTCATGCTTTCTTTGTGGCTAATCTCAAATATCTAGAGTACATAATGTGTTGTTGAAATGATTTACATGCATTGCATTGTTCATGGTTTGGCATACTGAAGTGGTGTTTCCCTTTGGAGAATTCTTGGATTGACTTGGCACATGCTTACACATGTTTAAGACTAAAAAGTCTGCTATGCCTTGATGATCTTTGAATTTCAGAATAGTTATATCACTTTCATGCCCAATTCAATGTTGCTTTGTCGCTCTGCATGATTATGACCGTTATTGCTCTCTAGTTGGTCACTTCCCAGTCTTTTGCTATCCTTCGCTCGCACTAAGCGGAATTCTGCTTGTGCATCCAAATCCTTTCAAACCAGTTATTCCACATGAGTCCACCATACCTTCCTATATATGGTATTTACCGGCCATCCTAACGAAGACTTTCTTGTACCATCTCAAAATTATTCAAATGTACTTCTGTTTTGTGCCTCTGTTTTAGCTCATGAGGAAGTAGTAGGTAATTCATGATCTTCTTATGTTGGACATGTTTTATCCCGGGATTGCATGTCTAATCTGCAAACCCCTAATACGAGGAGGGACTGGCATGAGTGCGCCCAGCTCACAAAAGATAATAGCATCAAACAAATCCTCCTTCACGCTTTGTTTATGAGAAACCAGAAAACTTTGGTTGTGATAAACAAAGGAGACTAAGGGGATGTGATCGTCCCCATCTTGGGAGCCGTTCCTCAAAACATGTCTAGCATAAGAAGTGATTGGGTTGTCTACTAGCATTCGTTGACAAATAATGCACCTCCCAAAAGCATTTTTATCTCTGTTTTCAAAACCACGAGCTCTGGTACATGTTTAGTCTTTGCTTCCAACCACGGGTTTTCAACCCTGGCATCAAAATCCACGGTTCGAGAGTCTCCACCTTCTTTCTTCAAAGCACCAACTATGAGAGCATAATTGTCATTCTGAGTGTAATGTGCATTGTCCCAAAGTACTACATTGTCTTCTGCATGATTGTGGTATTACTTATTCTGAAATTCTTAGTTCTAGTCTCCTTTAAAACTCCGGAGGGGTTTCTGCATTTATGTTTTTCTTCACTCATGGAGGCTAGCGAGATACCACTCTAGCATGTGCAAGCTATGTGCATTGTGATCTTGTCTTGATTTTCAGTAGCATATTATTTACTTTTAGTTGTTTGTGATTGTTCACATGAAAGAAGGATCCCTTCGTGTATTGTCCTTATAGCATTGTTTCAACACTTGCTAAACTCTTTTCGTAGTACATGCTTATATACATCTAATGAAGCAAAAGAGTTTGTCAAAGTTTTATTTGTCGCGTCCAGTTCATTGAACTGAATTGCTTGAGGACAAGCAATATGCTAAGCTTGGGGGAGTTGATACGTCTCAAACGTATCTACTTTTCCGCTATTGTTTTTCCCTCATTCTTGCATGATTTGAACAAAACTAACCCGGACTAACGCTGTTTTCAGCAGAGCTGCCTGTATGGTTTTCTTGTGTGCAGGAAAATGGATTTTTAGGTGTCTCAGAAAATACCAGGAAAAATCACAGAAAATGCACGCATCCGAAGGGACATTGTGCCAGAGGTGGGGCCATAGGTCAGCTAGGGGGGCCCAGGCGCCCTGCTGGCGCGGTCCCACCCCTGGCCACGCCAGGAGGCCGCCTGGGTGGATCCTCCCCCCTCTGGTGCCCTACCTTGGCTCCTATTTATTACCGTGGCGAGGAAACCCCAGAACATAAGTCTTTTTCCCAATTCTCGTCGCGGAGCCGCCGCCACCCTCTGTTCTTCTCCGGGAGGGCTAATTTGGAGGCTGTTTTGGCCTCCGGTGAGGGGAGATCATCACCATCGGCATCATCATCACCACTCCATCCTCCCTCCATGACTTCTCCTTTCATGTGTGATTAATTCCTTGCTGTAGGCAAAGGGGATGGTAGGGATTGGATGAGTTAGATCATGTAATAGTTTGTCAGATTGTTGGGGGCATGTTGCCTATCATCTAGATTGGTGTTTATCATCTTTGCTACAACTTGTTGCTCTTAATGCTTGTCACTTTGGGCCTGAGTGCCATGTTTTCAGATCTGAGCCACTTGTGTTTTCATGAGTTTATTTGTGTTCTTGATCCTATCTATGAGTTGTATGCACCTGTTATAGTCCGGAACCGGCGATCCCAAAGGTGACAGCTTGGGACACCAAAGGGGATGTACTATAGTTTGAGTATTCCATGTATCCATTGATTGTTAATGCTTTGTTCCGGTGCTCTTTGACAGGAGCACCTTAATCTCCATAAATTCCTTTTGGCCCCGTTTGTAGCGGGATGGTAGGACAAAAGATGTTGTGCAAGTTCTTATTGCAAGCACGTACAACTACCTGTGGGATACATGCCTAATGTTTGATATATGCCTAGATGATCATTACTTTCCTGTGTGCCTTTCCCCAAGTTAAATACATGATGTATCTCATCCATGCAGCGCCCAACCATCCATCTCCCTAGCCTACAGCGTTCTAAATCCTGCCGGTCACTAGTTGTTTACCTTTGCTGTTTTACCTTCGCTGTTTCACCACCACTATTTCCGTTGCCATCACAACTTCCATATCACAGTTGCTATTAATATTTCATTGCAAGTAAATGTATTTCAGGTGCGATTGAATTGACAACTCAACTGTTAAAGCTTGTGGGTATTCTTTGGCTCCCCTTGAGTCGAATCTATAAATTGGGTTATTCTTACCCGCGAATACTATCTCGATCCCTTACAGTTGTGGGTCATTAGTTGTGCGTGCTTGCAATAAGAACTTTGCACAACATCTTTTGTCCTACCATCCCGCTACCAATGGGGTCAAAAGGAACTTATTGAGATTAAGGTGCTCCTGTCAAAGAGCACATGAACAAAGCATTAAAAATCAATGGATACATGGAATCCTCAAATTATAGTCCATGCCCTTTGGTGTCCCAAGCTTTCACCATTGGGATCGTCGGTTCCGGACTACAATAGGTGCATACAACTCATATATAGGATGAAGAACACAAATATATTCATGAAAACATAAAGGGTTCAGATCTGAAATCATGGCACTCGGGCCCAAAGTGTCAAGCATGAAGAGCAACAAGTAGTAGAAAAGATGATAAACACCATAGTAGATGATAGGCAACATGCCCCAACAATCTGAAGAATTATAACATGATCTAACTTATCCAATCCCTACCACCCGCTTCGCCTACAGCAGGGAATTACTCACACATGGATGGGGGAGACATGGAAGGATGATGGAGTGGCGATGATGATGACGATGGCGTCGATTTCCCCTCACCGAGGCCAAAACAGCCTCTAGATTAGATCTCCCGGAGAAGAACATAGGTGGCGGCTGATACGTCCCAAACGTATCTATAATTTCTGCTTGCTCCATGCATGTTTTGGGTGATATTGCTACGCTTTTGATATACTTTCATACACTTTTGATCATATTTGGACTAACCTATTAACTCAGTGAACCACAGTGTCAGTTTCTGTTTTCTGCTGTCTTTTTATTTCAGGTTTCCCTCTTATTAAAAGTGCCAGAAAAATTCTGGGAACAATATATAAAAAATCAGCGTCACGGAAGCTTCCAGATGCCCGAAGGGGGCTGCGGGGGACCCACCTGGTTCCTAGGCAGCAAGGGGGCGCGACCCCCCTAGGCCGCGCCAGGGGGCCGCCTGGACCCCCTGGTCCACCCCTGGCTGCCCCCCTTCACCTATATATACCTCTCGTCCCAAACCCTCGAGGACAGAACCCTTTTTCGCGATCTCCCCTCTGTTCCGCTGGCGCCGCGTTTCTAAGATCGGGGCTGCCAGGAGACCCTGTCCCGGCACCCTACCGGAGGGAGGATTGACCTCCGGGAGCTTCTCCACCACCATGGACACTTCCAGGATGAGCCGTGAGTAGTCCACCTTGGACCATGGGTCCGTGATCAGTAGCCATGTGATGTCTACTCTCCACCTTTGCTCTTCAATGTTTAGACCTTGTGAGCTGCCCTACATGATCAAGGCACATATGTAATTCTCTTGCTGTTGCTATGTTGAGTTTGCTGGGATCTGATTGATTATGAGATTATGTTCAGATTGTGATGAGCAATGTATTTGGTTCTTCTCCTTTTATATTTATGTTCTTGAGTAATTCTTGCATGTTCTCCGTTGCTGTTTATTGCTTTCGCCAAGTAGTAGGTAGTAACTCCAAGAGGGAGCCTTATGCATGATTGTGGGTTCATGCCCCCCGATGACTAGCTTGAGTGACAGAAACATGAGTCTAGGGGATGTGATGTTGCCACCAGGGGGAAAACAACGGTGCATGTACTTGCGGGTGCAAGGATTTTTTACTTTACGCAAAGTTTTTTAATGCAGTTGTCTGTTGTTTGGGTTTACACTTTGGGTGGGGCTTGTAACTTAATACCAGCGAGATGTTCTGGATAGATATCTCAAGGTGGATGATTAGTGAGTATATGTAGATGGATTTCGGTCTACATGTCTTGGCGTACTGCCCATGCTTTTGAGCCTCTTCCTTTCTTTTGTAGCATAGTTAGCATTGCAGTGCGTTTTTAATCCTGTCAATTGCCCGGCTGTAATTTGTTCACCTCGCATAGCTATTTATCATTTTTGGGAGAGAAGCATCACTAGTGAACATCATGGGACCCCGGTCCATATTTCCATCACTGTTACACCTCCACTTTATTTCCTGTTTTTACTTTCCGTTGAAGTTATCACTATTATTCTCTTGCGTTTGATCCTTTGTAAACTGCAAGGCCGGAGGGATTGACAACCCCTCTGTACTCGCTGGGAGCAAAGTTATTTGTTTTGTGTGCAGGTCCAGGTAAAGTAAGCAACCCTCGGTTGTGAACGGCGCCATTGTTCAGTTTACCACCTACTTGTCGTCATCGGAGTCCTACTGGAGACATAAACCCTATCCTCTACGTTAGGGGAAACTTGGTGTTGTGCTACATCTCAACCTTCCACTTGGGGTAACCAACGAGGGGCGAGAAGCCATCAGCGGCGGCTCTGCGATGAGAATTGGAGTATCGACTTCTGAATCAGATTTTTCTCATCGGGAGTAAAAATAAGGGCCAAAGTGGGGCACCAGGAGAGGTCCCACAGGACCAGGCGACCTGATGGCGCGACCAGGGGCCAGGCCGCGCCCCCTGGCCGCCTGGGCTAGCGGTGGCCCCCCTCTGGCCCATCTTCTGGCTCCGAAGCCTTCCACTGCGTGGATTTCCTGGGGATTTTCTTGGAATGTTCCGAGATGCTTAAATTTCCCTTTTCCTGCACATAAAAAGTCATACAAGTAGCTCTGCTGAAAACAATGTCAGTCCGGGTTAGTTTCGTTCAAATCATGCAATAATGAGGTCAAAACAATAGCAAAAGTGTTTGGAAAAGTCGATACGTTTGAGACGTAACACAAGGAAAGATTGGAAGAAGTGGAGCAAGAAGTTTTCAAGTACAAAAAGATGATTGATACGTCCTAAACGTATCTATAATTTTGTCTTCTTTCATGCTCTTTTGGGTGACATTGCTATGTGTTTTTCTACAGTTTCATACCTTTTTACACATATTTGGACTAACCTACTAACTCAGTGCACCCAGTGCCAGTTTCTGTCTGTTGATGTCTGTGAATTGCAGGTTTTACCCATATTACAGAGCTCCAAAAATTCCAAGAAAAATATATAAAAAATCAGTGTGATGGAAGCTTTCGGAAGGCCGAAGGAGGGCCGGAGGGTAGCCAGGGCCCACCTAGGCGTCCAGTTGGCGCGACCCCCCTCCTGGTCGCGCCAGCAGGGCGCCTGTGGGGAGGGGCCACCCCCCGGTGCCCCCCTTCGGCCTATATTTACCCCTCAACCTAAAAACCCACGAGGAAGACCCCGCATCATAATATTCTCCTCTGTTCCGCCGCCGCGCTTCGAAGATCGGGAGCACCAGAAGCCCCCTTCCCGGCACCCTGTCGGAGGGAGGATTGACCTCCGGGAGCTTCTCCACCACCATGAGCGCTTCCCGGATGTGCGTGAGTAGTCCCCCTTGGACCATGGGTCCTTGACTAGTAGCTATGTGATGTCTTCTCCCCAATCTTGTGCTTCAATGCTTAGCCCTTGTGATCTGCCCTACATGATCAAGGCATCTATATAATTTTCATGTTGTTGCTATGCTGTATTTGCCGGGATCCGATGGATCATGACACCATGTTCAGATTGTGATGAGTTATATATTTGGTTCTCCTTTTATATTTTGTTCTAGAGTATTCTTGCATGTTCTCCATTGCTTTTTATTGCTTTGGCCAAGTAGTAGATAGTAACTCCAAGAGGGAGCTTTATGCTTGATTGTGGGTTCATGCCCCCTGATGTCTAGCTTGAGTGACAGAAACATGAGACTAGGGGATGTGTTGTTTCCACTAGGGAGAAAACAACAGTGCTTGTAACCACGGTTACAAGGATTGTTTACCTTACACAAAATTTGTTAATGCACTTGTCTGTTGCTTTGGGTTTACACTTTGGGTGGGGCTCGCAACTTAATACCAGCGAGATGTTCTAGATAGGTATCTCAAGATGGATGATTATTGAGTAGATGCAGTTGGATTACAGTATACTTGTCTTGGCGTACTGCCTATGCTTTTGAGCCTCTAACTTTCTTTGCAACATCGTTAGCTTTGTTGTGCGTTAATAATTCTTTCAATTGCCCAGCTGTAATTTGTTTACCCAACTTAGCTATTTTACGTCTTTTGGGAGAGAGACATCACTAGTGAACATCAAGGGACCCCGGTCCATATTTCCACCATTGTTTACACCTCCATCCATTTACTGCTTTTATTTCCTTTTAGTTGCAATCACCACTACTATTTCCCGCTTGTGTTTGATCCTTTGTGAACAACAAGACCGGAGAGATTGACAACCTCTCTGAACTCGTTGGGAGCAAAATTATTTTTTACTGTGTGCAGGTCCATGACAACACCCTAGCTAGAAGTAATTTCTAGCGCCGTTGCCACCTACTTGCAGAACTTGGAGTCCTACTGGAGACAAACCTTGGTATCTTCACCGAGGGAAATTTGCTGCTGTCTACTTCTCAACTTTCCACTTGGGGTAGTGATGCCCCACAGGCGTAAGGGATTGAGATAGTCTTCGCGGGTAAGTTAACCCAATTTATTGATTCGACACACGGGGAGCCAAAGAATATTTATAAGCTTTGACAGTTGAGTTGTCAATTCAACCGCACCTGAAATATATTTGCTTGCAACAATAGATAAGTGGTAATGGTAATATGATAGTGATAGTGGCAGCAGCAAAAGTAACAACAAAAGTAACAACTAATGACCGGCAGGATTGAAAACACTGTAGGCTAGGGAGAGGGATGGTTGGGCGCTGCATGGATGAGAGTGAACATATAATAGATTCTAACACGGGGCAAGGCACACAGAAAAGCAATGATCATCTAGGCAAATATCAAACATTCGGCATGTATCCCATAGGTAGTTGTGCGTGCTTGCAATAAGAACTTTCACAACATCTTTTGTCCTACCATCCCGCTACGAACGGGGCCAAAAGGAACTTATGGAGATTAAGGTGCTCCTGTCAAAGAGCACTGGAACAAAGCAATAAACTCAATGCATACATGGAATCCTCAAATTATGGACCATCCCCTTTGGTGTCCCAAGCTGTCACCTTTGGGATCGCCGGTTCCGGACCATAATAGGTGCATACAACTCATAGATAGGATCTAGAACACAAATATATTCATGAAAACACATAGGGTTCAGATATGAAAACATGGCACTCGGGCCCAAAGTGACAAGCATTAAGAACAACAAGTTGAAGCAAAGAAGATAAACACCAATCTAGATGATAGGCAACATGCCCCCAACAATCTGATGAACTATTACATGATCAAACTCATCCAATACCTACCACCCCCTTTGCCTACAACAGGGAATTACTCACACATGAAAGGAGAAGTCATGGAGGGAGTATGGAGTGATGATGATGATGACGATGGTGATGATCTCCCCTCACCGGAGCCAAAACAGCCTCCAGATTAGCCCTCCCGGAGAAGAACAGAGGGTGGCGGCGGCTCCGCGGCGAAAATTGGGGAAACGACTTCTGTTCTGGGGTTTCCTCAGCACGAGAATAAATAGGAGCCAAGGTAGGGCACCATAGGAGGGGGGAGCTGCCTAGGCGGCAGGAGGGCGCGGCCCCACCCCTGGCCGCGCCAGGGGGGCGCCTGGGGCCCCCAGGACTCCCCTATGGTCCCACTTCTGGCATCTGGCTCCTTCGGGTGCGTGGATTTTCTGGTATTTTTCTGGGAATTTTCTGGAACATCTAAAAATCCATTTTCCTGCGCACAAATAAACCATACAGGCAGCTCTGCTGAAAACAGCGTTAGTCCGGGTTAGTTTCGTCCAAATCATGCAAGAGTGAGGGCAAAACAATAGCAAAAGTGTTTGGAAAAGTAGATACGTTTGAGACGTATCAACTCCCCCAAGCTTAGCATATTGCTTGTCCTCAAGCAATTCAGTTCAACGAACTGGACGCGACAAAGAAAACTTTGACAAACTCTTTTGCTTCATTAGATGTATATAAGCATGTACTACGAAAAGAGTTTAGCAGGTATTGAAACAATGCTATAAGGACAATTCACGAAGCAATTCTCTTTCATGTGATCAGTCACAAACAACTAAAAGTAAATAATATGCTACTGAAAATCGAAACAGGATCACAATGCACATAGCTTGAACATACTTGAGTGGCATTTCGCTAGCCTCCATGAGTGAAGCAAAACATAAATGCAGAAACTCCTCCGGAGTTTAAAAGGTGACTAGAACTCAGTATTTCAGACTAGCAATAACACAAGCATGCAGAAGACAATGTAATACTTTGGGACAATGCATGTTACACTAAGAATGACAATTATGCTCTCATAGTTGGTGCTTTGAAGAAAGAAGGGGAGACTCTCGAACCGTGGCTTTTGATGGCAATATTGAATACCCGTGAAAGGAAGCAAAGACTAAACATGTGTCAGAGCTCTTGGTTTTGAAAACAGAGATAAAACATTTTTGAGAAGTGCAACTTTCCAGTCAACGGTGAACGGTAAAGGTCTCTCAATATCTCCCATGCCAACCATATATAATGCCTTTTTGCTTACACATATTCCCTTATCCATAAATCCTTTGATGGTCTACGGAACCTTTTATTTTGCCTCAAGTATGGAAGGAGGGTATCGTTCCACCTATCATAAACAGCATTTGGTCCATTTCACTCCATCATCAAGTTGGGGGAGGTGTAACTCTCATATATTTTTTTCTTTTTTCTGTTTGACTAGTTAAAACTTCCGTCAAAATATTTTTGGCATGAAAGATACTGATTTCCCCTCACCGCACCATGAGCTTGTATGGTTACAAAAGGGAAATTTTTTGAATAAATTTCGAGATGGCACAAGAAAGTCTAAGTTAGGAGTGCCCGGTAAATACCACATATAGGTAGGTATGGTGGACTCAAGTGGAACAACTGGGTTTGAAAAGGAGTTTGGAAGCACAAGCAGAATTCCTCTTAGTGTGAGCGAAGGCTAGCAAAAGACTGGGAAGCGACCAACTAGAGAGCAATAACTGTCATAATCATGCAGAGCGACAAAGCAACATTGAATCGGGCATGAAAGTGATATAACTATTCTGAAACAAGAAGATCATCAAGGCAAAAATAGACTTTTTTAGTCATAAGCATGTGTGAACATGTGCCAAGTCAATCCAAAAATTCTCCGAAGGGAAATACCACTTCAGAATGCCAAACCATGAACAATGAAATGCATGTAAATCATTTCAACAACACATTATGTACTCTAGCTATTTGAGACTAACCACAAGGAAAGCATGAACACTAGGAAAGCATTGTAAACATAGCACTATGTCGCTACAAGCTGGTCTCTAGATCATAAGTACAGGCATATGTACAAAAGTAGAAACAAGAAGAGTTCATACCGGTTTTCCTTGTTTCTTCCCTTCCGTCGATCTTCGTCATTACTGCCTTGTCACTTGCACGATCGAACGTAGGAAATATAATCAAATTCCATCACGGACTCGAGCTGAACTCTGAAAACAAAGCAAACTAAAGAGAGAAAGGAAATCTTTCTGGGTTTTTAAAGGTTAAAAGAAAGCAAAAGAAAAGAGAAAATATTTTTGTTCTTTTTGCAAAGAAAGAAAGAAAGAAAGAAAAACGGGCAAAAGCTTCAAAAATATCAAAGCGAATAAAATGGATAATACAATGGAAAGGTGAGAAGGGCACGTACTCCCCCAAGCTTAGGCTTTTGGCCTAAGTTGGTAGTAGCTAATGTCCCCAGGAGCCTCCTGCTCCAGGGTAGTACGGGTGAGTCCAAGGGTCGTATGAGGCTTCCGGTGCGTACACTGAAGTCCTCGGATCCTCCCACGAAGAAGGATCCGCGCTCCAAGCGGAGGAAGACCCTTCACCAAACTGGGTGATGGTCTCTCCCTGGAAAGGTGGGAACTCACCATGCTCCTAATCGTCGGGCACAACCCCCTCCATGGGGTTATGAAACTGACGCTGGACCACGAACTCATCGAACTGGATAACATCAAAGGACCATCCGTTCCTGCGATAAAAATCAAACAAAAGAGGTGCAGGTAGACGGATCTTGCGTTCCGTGGTGGCTCAGAAACGCAAGATATAATCAAGGTTACCAAACTCGGAAGTCATGGTAACAAACTTATGCCTTTTCATAGCAGCAAGATCAAAACTTAAATAAGTAAAAGGCTTATCATCGGGGTGTGGGGTGCCATTAAGAGACTCTAGGATAAGTGTGGCGTAAACGCCACGAAATAAATCTCCCTTGTTACCGTTCATAGCAAGGCGTCGAGCAATTAAGGCACCCACATTATAATCAAACCTCCCTGAGAGGGCGGTTGCCAGGATAGCAATATCCGGCGCAGATATGTTGCTCGTGTTGTCACGAGCTAACACCCTCTAGCAATAAAATACGAAAAATACCCGAGGTGTGGGAATAAGATGCTGGAGATCTTTGACCGATGAATATCCCTCGTACCCATGCTACAGAGAGAGTTGAAGACGGTTCTCATCTCGGAGGGCTGAGAGCTCATCTTCGCCGTCAGTCCCACGTTCGGCACACCTATTATTTCACAAAACTTTTCCAAAGGCATGGTCAAAAGATCATTGTAAATTTTAAACTCAACAGAACCAGCATCAAGGTTATATCTAAAATTGTTAATGAAACAGGAGGTGAGTTTTTGATACTGGGCAACACGGCACGTTGCGAGCCGCGTCAGACCTGCATTAGCACAAATATTATAGAACTCCTCCTTAATTCCTGTAGCTTCAAGGAATTCATCGCACGGGAAAGTCATTGCACGTGCTTGATTTGTGTCCTCCAACAACTCTAAGGGCACATGATCTTCGTTGTAGCTCACCCTAGCAGTCGAGGGTGAAGCTGCAGCTCTTGTAACTCGATCGGAGCGCTCGACCCTCTTCTTACCAAGCCACCCCTTTTCTATTCCTAGCAAACTCATTTCTGAAATTTTTGAAAAATTACAAAAACAAGGATTTAAACAAAGTGAGTTAAGGCAAACTACACAACTCACTTACCTAAGGCATAAACTTGCATCAAAACTTGGAAAAAAAATTCTACACATGCATGCAAGCTCACATAAACAACACCAAGAGCTACTAAATACTCACAAATGAAGCCACCAATCAAAAATCTAATTGGAGGGGTGAAGGAGTTACATACCAGGGGGTATTTGCTCAAAATTTCAGCTCGAATGGTGGGCTGTAGAGAGAGATAGGAAATCGCCTCCAAGAACAGCAAGAACGCAAGAACTAGAGCAGAACTCGTGTTTTTGGAGAGAGAGGAAGGAGGAGGAAGCAGACATACCTGAAGGTGGGGCCTGTGGGCGAGGCTAGGGGGCAGGCCGCGCCAGCTGGCCGCCTGGGCCACTAGTGGCCCCCCTGGTCAGCCCCAGGTGCCTCTGGGTCACTCCCAGCATGGAAATTTTTATTTTTATTTTTCTGGAATTTTTCTGAAAACTTCACTGTTGAATATTTCTCGGAGTTCAAAAAGCTGCAAAAACTTTCTGAAAACTTAAAGCGGTGATTATTATTGTGAAGCTTCAAAAACATAAAAACTTGGTACAACAAAGAGAATGAAAGCTAAAGCAAATGAAAATATAACAAGCTTAACTTTTTACCTATATAAAACAAGCTCACTAGTAAGGTTGATCAAGTCTTACCAACAAACCGGCGATATATAGAACAAGAAGTCTCCCTTCTTGTGAAGTGATCATTACACCTTTACTTTGATGGACATTGTCCCCACCATAATGGTTTTGTATTTGTGGTGGACATGTAGTGGACAGTCCCATTCTCCAATCTTCACGGTCTCGATATTCTCTATAGAGTTAAGGCCATGCCTCTTGTCTATCTTCTTTGAAAAATACACCGTGTGTTCTTTATCATCAACGTTGAAAGTGACCTTTCCTTTATTACAATCAATAATATCACCTGCGGTGGTAAGAAAAGGTCTACCAAGAATAATGGACATGCTCCCATCCTCGGGCATGTCAAGCACAACAAAATCTGTAAGGATCAAACAGTTAGCAACTTCAACGGGTACATCCTCACAAATACCTATTGGGACAGCTGTTGATTTGTCAGCCATCTGAAGGGAGATATCTGTAGGGATTAGTTTCTCTAAACAAAGTCTCTTGTAAAGAGAGAAAGGCATAACACTCACTCCTGCGCCAAGATCACATAAAGCAGTTCTGGCGTAATTATTCTTTATGGAGCAAGGAATGGTGGGTATACCTGGATCACCGAGCTTCTTAGGAATCTTGCCACTGAAAGAGTAGTTAGCAAGCATAGTAGATATTGCCTCATTAGGAACTTTTCTTTTATTAGTAACAATATCTTTCATATATTTCGAATAGGGAGGTAACTTAATAGCATCAGTCAAAGGAATTTGAAGAAAAAGAGGTTTCATCCATTCACAAAATTTATTATAATGCTCTTCTTCTTTAGATTTGAGGGACTTACCTGGAAAGGGCATGGGTTTCTGTATCCATGGTTCTCTTTCCTTCCCATGTCTTCTTGCGATGAAGTCTTCTTTAGAGTACCTCTTGCGTTTATCGGGTGCTTCTTCTTCTCTTACCCTGGGAGAATCATCCTTCTCCGCATCCTTTTATTCAGGCTCGGCACCGTCTTCTGTTTCAGCATCAGAGGTAGATATGCTGTTAGGATCAACAGCTGGCTTTTCACTTGTAATAGGATCATCGGGATTGTCAGCCTCCTTGTGTTTCTTCTTCTTCTTTTTCTTCGGAGAGCTAACAACCTCGTCTTCTTGTACTTGAGAATCTTGCTCGATCCTCTTCGGATGCCCCTCAGGATAGAGTGGGTCCTGGGTGTGCGTTCCACCTCTAGTTTTGATGCCATAAGCTTGTATGTCCTGTTTGGCATTATTAGCAAGCAAATATTTTTGCACATTAGAAATTTGTTCAAGCTGAGTTTGAACCATATGAAAACGCTTAACAAGACATTTAACATCATTAACTGTTCTCTCTAGAACATCACACAAACTTTTGATAGCAAGAGAATTATCATGCAACTGACTTTGTAATCTCCTATTAAAATGGTCTTGCTTAACAATAAAATTATCAAGCTCATCTAAACATTGGTCGGGAGGCTTACCTTTAGGGATGTCACTTTCAGTAAAGTATAATAGTACCTCTACCAAGGGAGGGTGAGTAGTAGGCTCACACAACTTCTCAATAGGCGGTAAATTCTTCACGTCTTCGGCTTTAATACCTTTCTCCTTTATAGACTTCTTTGCTTCTTGCATATCTTCGAGGTTCAGAACAAGCATGCCCCTCTTTTTCAGTGGTAGAAGTGGTTCAGGAACGGACCAATCTTCATAGTTTTTGGCGATTTTGCACATTAATTCTTCTGCATCGTCCGGCGTTCTTTCCCTGAAAACACAACTAGCACAACTATCCAGGTAGGATCTGGATTCATCGGTTAAACCAGCGTAAAATATATCAAGCAGTTCATTCTTGGGGATTCCATGTCCCGGCATAACCTTAAGTAAATCACAAAACATTCCCCAAGCTTTAGGGAGGTGCTCATCCTGCAATTTTTTAAAGTTATAGATTCTTTGCAAAGCAGCATGTTGCAGATGAGCTGGAAAATATTTATCAACAACGAATTTGACTAAGTCCTGAGGACTTTTAATGGAACCAAAAGGTAGTGCATCGTACCATGATTTAGCATCTTCCTTCAAAGAAAAAGGAAAAAGCTTGGCCTCATAGAAGTTTCGTATCTTCTCATCAGTAGTGAATAAGTTGCTTAGCTCAGCGAGTTTGGTCAAGTGTGCTATAGCATCATCATTTTCTCTGCCATAAAAGGGGTCAGCCTCGACTGTAGATATAAGTGAAAGATCAACAGAGAAATCATAATCAGGATCAGTGATGCATATAGGCGACATGGCAAATTGAGGATCAGGAATAACTTTGTTCTTCATGGAGTGCTTTTTGAGCAACTCCTTAACAGCACCAGGGTCAGAGTTGACACACTCTATGAGTTCCCTGCAAAAATCATCATCAAGAGTAACATAATCATCATCAAGGATTCTCTCCTTGAGTTCATCTAAGCACGGGTAACCAAAGGTTTTGCAGGTAGGAATATAGGTAGCAGGGGTCTTGGTCTTGGATTTTGCTGCAGCCTTAGCAGTCTGAGTTTCAATATAGTGACCAAGAAAAGTAGCATCATCAAGAGTAGTGGAAGAATCATCAAAAGTATCGGACATAGTAACTGACTCAATAGAAGCATCATGTAGTGGTGGTGAAGTAAACTTACTCATAACAGAAGGTGAATCAAGTGTAGCACTAGTGTTCAGAACAGTACCTTTTCTTGTACGGGATGGTAAGATCGGAACCTTGGGGTCTCCTTTCTTACCCATAGCGGATGATATGCAGCAGGCAGGATACTTCAAGTAGACTTGTAAATATTGCTATGCTCCCCGGCAACGGCGCCAGAAAACGCTGCTTGATGCCCCACAGGCGTAAGGGATCGAGATAGTCTTCGCGGGTAAGTTAACCCAATTTATTGATTCGACACACGGGGAGCCAAAGAATATTTATAAGCTTTGACAGTTGAGTTGTCAATTCAACCGCACCTGAAATATACTTGCTTGCAACAATAGATAAGTGGTAATGGTAATATGATAGTGATAGTGGCAGCAGCAAAAGTAACAACAAAAGTAACAACTAATGACCAGCAGGATTGAAAACACTGTAGGCTAGGGAGATGGATGGTTGGGCGCTGCATGGATGAGAGTGAACATATAATAGATTCTAACACGGGGCAAGGCACACAGAAAAGCAATGATCATCTAGGCAAATATCAAACATTAGGCATGTATCCCGTAGGTAGTTGTGCGTGCTTGCAATAAGAACTTGCACAACATCTTTTGTCCTACCATCCCGCTACGAACGGGGCCAAAAGGAAATTATGGAGATTAAGGTGCTCCTGTCAAAGAGCACCGTAACAAAGCAATAAACTCAATGGACACATGGAATCCTCAAATTATGGACCATCCCCTTTGGTGTCCCAAGCTGTCACCTTTGGGATCGCCGGTTCCAGACCATAATAGGTGCATACAACACATAGATAGGATCTAGAACACAAATATATTCATGAAAACACATAGGGTTCAGATCTGAAAACATGGCACTCGGGCCCAAAGTGACAAGCATTAAGAACAACAAGTTGAAGCAAAGAAGATAAACACCAATCTAGATGATAGACAACATGCCCCCAACAATCTGATGAACTATTACATGATCAAACTCATCCAATCCCTACCATCCCCTTTGCCTATAGCAGGGAATTACTCACACATGTGAAGAGAAGTCATGGAGGATGGATGGAGTGGTGATGGTGATGACGATGGCGACGATCTCCCCTCTCCGGAGGCCAAATCAGCCTCCAGATTAGCCCTCCCGAAGAAGAACAGAGGGTGGCGGCGGCTCTGCGACGGAAACTGGGAAAACGACTTCTGTTCTAGGGTTTTCTCGTCACGGGGATAAATAGGAGCATCGGTAGGGCACCAGAGGAGGGGGGAGTTGCCCAGGCGTCCAGAGGGCGCGACCCCACCCCTGGACGCGCCAGGGGGCGCCTGGGGCCCCCAGGACTCCCCTCTGGTCCCACTTCTGGCATCTGGCTCCTTTGGGTGCGTGGATTTTCTGGTATTTTTCTGGGAATTTTCTGGAACGTCTAAAAATCTATTTTCCTGCGCACAAATAAACCATACAGGCAGCTCTGCTGAAAACAGCGTTAGTCCGGGTTAGTTTCGTCCAAATCATGCAAGAGTGAGGGCAAAACAATAGCAAAAGTGTTTGGAAAAGTAGATACGTTTGAGACGTATCAGGTAGCCAATGAGGAACACTACTTCAGTGCCATCAAGCATAATTTCTGGCGCCGTTGCTGGGGACTCCAATCTTCAAGATAGGGGAGTTGCACACTTTCTAGTTTTTTCTTTTGTGTCTTATATAAAAAACCACAAAAAATTATTTACCTTATTCTAGTTTCCTTTCTTGTTTTGGTTTGTTTGCTTTGTTTCTCTTTGCCCAGTGATGCTATGTTACCGTGGGTGTGGAACCACTCAAATATGGTAGGATGGACATGTTTCACTTGGATCACCTTCGATCAATTTGTCCTCGCGCTAAAAACCAACCAACTTGGTTGAGGGAATAATCATTGGATGAGCAGGCTCATTATACGCGGCACTGCCTATCTCAAAAAGGGAAACACTTATGGGATCAAATACACGTTTCTTATTGCTATGATGAATCTTTGTGCCACATTTATGATTTCACTTGCTGCTCTAAAATAGATCGTAAACACCTTCCTTTCCAATGTGAGTTTAATGAAAATGAGATCCTATCTTCTTATGCTAAAGGTGTTTATGATTACTTTGATGTTGAAAAGATTGAAGAGTTTGTTGCTTTTACGGGTGCTTATGAGATTGCTTCTTTGATTGAAAAGTATTATGATACTATTCACAAATCCAAAAACCTTGCAGTTCTTGCTTATTGCTTTGAGAATTATATTTGCAATGATTATATTAAGGATTTCAAAAAAATGTTTGCTTCCCAAGAAGAGGCTAATGATTGCTATGATGAGGAATCCTATGATTCTGAGGACTCACTCGATACATCCCTTTCTCATGAACTTAATACTTGCTTTGTTGATGGTCATGATGCCACTATGGATGATTCTTACAAAGATGAACTTGCTATAGTTCCTTATGTTAAGCATGAAATTGTTGCTATTGCACACACACTTGATTGTCCTATTATCCTTTTGAAATCTCCAACTCATATTTCGGAGAATTTTGCTCTTAGTAAGGCTCAATGTGATGGTATGCATTTATCTTATGATCATAGTGAATGTATTGAAAATAATACACATGTTCTTATAGGTCATGAACAACATGCTTTATGTGATAGTTATATTCTTCATGTTGTTCATGATGCTACTGAAAATTAAGTTGAGAGAGGAAAGTTTGCTTGTAGAAACTTCCATGTTACAAAAACACCTCTCTTTATGATGAAAGTTTTGAAGTTGTTCTTATTTTACCTTCCTATGCTTGTTACTTCATGCTTTCATGATTTATTTCTTTACAATGTTCCTAGGCATAGGAAGTGGGTTAGGCTTAAATTTGTTTCATATTTTCTTCTTGATGCTTTCTTTTGCTTCAAATTTTTATTCTTATTAGAGCATCTTTTATAATTTTCATGCCTAGCTCAAGCTCAAAGGCATAAAAGAAAGCGCTTATTGGGAGGCAACCACAAATGTTTTTACTCTCAGTTTTAGTGGCCTTGATGCTTGTTACTACTGTATCGACATCATTGTATCTTTATTTTCA
Organism: Bromus sterilis; assembly: GCA_950022295.1. Classification (NCBI taxonomy): domain Eukaryota; kingdom Viridiplantae; phylum Streptophyta; class Magnoliopsida; order Poales; family Poaceae; genus Bromus; species Bromus sterilis. The sequence continues at coordinate 443,295,416 of OX465595.1, read as the reverse complement.
AGCTTTGTGCCAATTTTTAGCCTCCGATTGCAAGAAAGTTCAAGAGTTGTGACATGCTGTCCAGAAACAAATTATGTCTGCTTGACAGAAAAACTATCAAAAAATCACTAGATCATCTTTTTTATCTGATTTTTTGACAGTATGCTCTATGCAATTAGCTTTCAGGTGTCTGTTCTGAGTTTTTGGATTTGAGTTGCAGAAGTTCCCCGAAAAAATTATTTACTACCTGCTGGTCTGTTTTTCACAGATTCTGCCACGTTTTGTGTTTTCATCATTTTGCAAATCTTAAGCTTGCCTTTTCTTTGATTTTTTTTGGCAATCTTGAGAAACAGTAGCTCTTCATGAAAATCTTTATTTCCAGTGGAGAAAAATTATTTTATTAGGGGTACTAACCACTCTAATCAGCTTATGATGAGTTTCGTATGAAGGGAGTTGACGAGGGGGTGACCCCATGATTCCTGCGGATGAGGGTACCTGGTGCGTATGAAGACAGAAGGCCCGCTGGAAGCCTCGACAGGCCCATGACTGGCCCACTCGAGGCACCGATGTAGGAGTCCACGACGACTATGGAAGCTACGACTTGGCGTCCAAGACTGACACTAGATTAGGCAACTGTCTTTGTAACCCTAGACGGACTCCTTGCGGCCCGGCCTATTATATAAAGGCTGGGAGAGGGGACGTCTAGGGCATCCAATCTTCAAGCAACACCTCCGGTCTCGAGCAAACTCGCCTAGACCGCCACTGCAATCGCCTCCATCATAATACAATCGAGCAGGAAGTAGGGGTTTCACCGATCGTGGGCCCTGAACCTGGGTAAATCCCTGTCTCCTGTTAGCTGACGAGTATCGCCAACCTGCACATCTCCTCTATGATCTAACCCAGGGTTCCTAACCATGGGATTTTCCGAGGTCAATCCTCGTCAATTGGTGCCGACCGTGGGGAAGACGCAGGTTGGAATCACGATCTCGGCGATCCCGTCATCAGTAAGCCACAACTCAAGGACTTGAGCAAGATCCAACCCACTCGAAGAACCCAAGTTCATCGCAAGCCTCTCCATTGCACCGCCAAGATCGCTCGGCTAGCAACTAGGCCAAGATCAATGTTTCGGTGACTACCAAAGTCGCACCCGGAGAAATAGAACTCGACGAACCAGAAGGCGAATGCAAGCCGCAACCATGAAGCCAGCCACAGCGCCAAAGCAAGTGCAAGAAGCCCGCATAGAAGTCTCGCTCGAGGAGCCACCGCATGTCGCAGCAGCTCTGATCACCGCTCGAGCACCCGCCGCCACCCGGGCACCCACCGCAGCACACGACGACGACTCTGAAACCAAGTTCGGTGAATACTACGACCCTGGACGAAGACCGGACGAGTTCGCCAAGATGATTCGGAACTACTCAATCAAAGATGGAATAGAGCTCGACCCAAGGTTCCACTCCCGCACGGAAGATCACTCGCAATCGTTCCGCATCGCAGGAAGAAGGCATCCCGGCTCTAGCAAGCTCACAGCCAAAGAGCAGTTGGATGGACCCTGCACAATCCACTGTTTCGAAGACGATTGGGGATGCCTTAGAGCAGGCCACACCCTGAGGAGCTGTCTTTTGTTCACTGAACTCTCCAACAGCCTTAAGGAAGAGAAGCAACGCAAAGCCAAACGGGCTCGAGAAGCCGCGCAGCCGCCAACACCTCACATAGAAGAGCAATACCCTCCGTCTCACGGGCGAGTCTGCATGATCCAAGAAGGACGACCCTAAAAGACAAAACAGGACGCACACACCCTGCAAGCTCGTGCAGCCGAGGACCTATTGATAGAAGAACCTACCACTTATACGGCTCAGAGACCAACATCACTTTCTCACAAGATGATCATCCACCCGCAGTTCCAAGACCAGGGCACGCACCATTGGTCCTCGAAGCTCAAATTGGCGGTTATGACATGGACAAAGTATTCATGGACGGGGGCATCAGCTTAAACATAATCTTCACCAGTACCTTGCGCAAGATGCTGATTCCATGATTACTCTGGAAGAACTCAGGTGTCACACTCTATGGTGTAGTACCAGGAGAAGTAGCCTCCTCCTTGGGAACAATCGAGCTCGACGTCATTTTCGGTAGCAAGGGTAACTTTGCAAGGAAAATCCTCGAGTTCGAGGTACTCGACTGGCAGTCCCAATATCACGCCATACTCGGTCGGCCTGCATTCGCGCAATTCATGGCAGTCCCGTGCTACGCATACCTCAAGCTCAAGATGCCAAGGCCCTTAGGGGTCATCACGGTCAACGGAAGTTTTATCAAATCGGATCAATGTGACCGAGATTTTCATCAAGCCTCCGACACATTTGGAGCACAACAGCAGCTCGAGGAGATAGCCATGGTGGTAGACAAGAGCACCTTTACACTAGGAAGCAGAAGCAAAACAAAGGAATTCACTCGCGACTTCAGTGTCGACAGCGACACAGTCACCCATCATGTGCATCCAACGGACACAGAAAAGGCGGTCCGAATCTATGCTCATCTACCAGAAGAGCAAGCAACCGCCCTTATGTTTTTCCTCCGCGAGGAGTGGAAATTTTTTGCCTGGTGCCCGGCCGACATGCCCGGAATACCACGGGAATTCGCAGAGCACGCACTGCAAATCTATCCAAACACCAAACCAGTAAAACAGGCGTTGCGCAGATTCTCTGAACCCAAGCGTAGAGCCATTGGAGATGAAGTCAACCGATTACTCGATGCACAATTCATCCGGGAGACGAAGAAGGCCACTTGGGTCACAAACCCAGTTCTAGCCCCTAAAAAGGACACCGACGTACTACGCATATGCGTCGACTATGGGCCCATCAACAAACACTGCCCAAAGGTCCACTTCCCTCTCCCAAGGAAAGATCAGATAATCGACTCCACCGCAGGATGCGACCTCCTGTCCTTCCTCGACGCCTACTCAGGGTACAACCAAATCAGGATGATGGAAGAAGACGAAGAGCACACCTCATTCATCACACCATATGGCGTATTCTGCTACAAGACATGTACTAGCGGATGATGCAAACATGCTTAAGAGACAAAATCGGCAGAAACGTCCAAGTCTACGTCAATGACATCGTCGTCAAAACATACAATGCAGACGCGCTACTCGACGACCTCCACGAGACTTTTGTGGCACTCAAAAGATATAGAATCAAGCTCAACTCAAAAAAGTGCGTGTTCGGCGTCCCAGCCGGAAAGCTGCTCGGGTACATGGTCTTCACCCGAGGAGTCGAAGCCAACCCAGAAAAAGTCCAAGCACTCACAAGGATGCAAGAACCGGTCGACATCGAAGGCGTACAACAACTCACAGGAAGACTCGCAGCTCTGAGCCGCGTCATCAGCAGGCTAGGAGAAAAGACTCTTCCATTCTACCAACTGCTCAGAAAAGGAGGAAAATTCGAGTGGACTGAAGAGGCCCGGATTGCATTCACAGACCTAAAAATTACCCTCTTGACCCCACCAATCCTGGCAGTACCAAAGGAGCGAGAACCTCTCTACCTCTACATAGCGGCACACAGCAGCGTGGTCAGCACCGCGCTCGTCGTCGAGCACGCGGAAGAGGGAAAAGTCCAAAGCATACAAATGCCAATATATTACCTCAGCGATGTCCTCATAAAATGTCAGCAGCGGTACCCACATTACCAGAAGCTCATGTATGCCATCATCATTACATCACGGAAAGTAACACACTACTTCGAGGAGCATCTAATCATGGTTGTGAGCAGCGCACCACTCGCCGACATCCTCAACAACCCAGGAGCAACGGGTCGAGTCGCCGAGTGGAACACTACAAAATGAACGATATCAGCTGACGGGCTAATTGTGTCTTGGAAAATCATTTTTTCTTCAATAATAACACCCTAACGACGGTTTGCCTCCGTCAATCCAACTGTCATTGACGCGCCGTCATAAAAAACAAAAATGTTGACGGTACCACTTTTTCGTCTTTAAAGATCGCTTGGAGATAGTATCCAACTCGTCAATAATGATCATCTTCGATGACGGGGTTAAACAGTCGCCTAAAATGACCAATTTGTCACCTTCAGTCGTCTTCGTTGACGACAAACCCGTCGCTAGAAATTGTTTTTGCTAGTTTGACTAGTCAGCTTTCCGACGAGTGGGGCCTACTTTTTGCTGACATGGCTTCTTGCATGTGGGACCGGATGTGATTTGCCGTTAGTTTTGACTAGTCAACTATGCTGACATATGGGCTACATGCAACGTTGGTGACGGTACGTACGAACGTCGCAGTTTGAAGCTTTTTTGTTGCCAGATTTGAATGAAATTCATATTTATGAAAAAACTAGTTTTTAATGCAAAATTAGCTCTCATATAATTAAAACATAAACCATAAACCTACCACACAGAGTCTAAGCAACATTACAAGAACCATGGGACATAGTAACACACAACTTCTTATTGATATAATAGGGAGTTAGAACTTCTTCATTGATGTCAACCTGTCCATCCTTTTGCTCTGGCTGGGCATAGTTGAGAGATTCAAGTACTTGCTGCTGCTCTTTGAGGGCCGCCTTGATAGCTTCAATTTCTTCCTGCTGCTTCTTCATGGCCTTCTGGACAGCTTCAAGGTCTACCTGCTGCTTCTCCAAGGCCTTCTAAAAAGCTTCAAATTCTACCAGCTGCTTCTCCACGGCCTTCTGGACAGCTTCAAGGTCTAACTGTTGCACTGGCAGGGCCTTCTTGCCAGCTTCAGTCTCTTCAAGGTGATTTACCATGTTCTCCTTGCCAGCTTCAGTCTCTTCAAGCTGATTTACCATGTTCTCCTTGTCAGCTTCATTCTCTTCAAGCTGATTTGCCATGTTCTCCTGTCCAGCTTCAGTCTCTTCAAGCTGATTTGCCATGTTCTCCTTGCCAGCTTCAGTCTCTTCAAGCTGATTTGCCAAGTTCTCCTTGCCAGCTCCAGTCTCTTCAAGCTGATTTGCCATGTCCTCCTTGCCATTTTTATCCTCTTCATTCTCAACATTTGTGAATTCCATATCTCCCTACAACGAATCATATATCTAGTTTAATGTTTCATATAGTAAAAAGTGTGTCAGAATCCAAAGTAAAGACGCATTTGCTGGAATTTATACATGGCTACGATAAAAAGTATGTCAACTAACCATTACAAACCGCTTTATCTTCAATGTGCCTGGGCTTATTTCCATACCCCTCTTTGGTCTTGACTTTTCATAGAATGTAGTGATCTATTATGATGTAGTTAAATAGGGATATTTAATTTAGTGCCCCTGGTTCCTTAGTTGTGCTCAGTTTTCCCCACGCTCCAAACTTGTGCGCACTTTTCCCCACTTCCTTAGTTGAAACTCTCACAAATGCTCATATCAGATGTTTGCCGTCTTGACCGTTAACTGACGAGTGGGGCCACGTTGGTCTCTATTTTTTTGAGGGGGATGTTAGACTCTGTTGGCTGTCGCTATGGCTTTGCTGGTTGGGCCGTAAGATTAGCCCGGTAATAAAATAAATAGGCCTGCTATGGAGGACGTTGCGCTGGACAGCCTTTTATGCATGCCCGGCTTTGGCTTCGATGCAGCCTGCTATGCATGCATTGACCTGCTCGCATGCATGCACGCCGGCACGCACGCATCGCTTCATGCATGGCATGCACGCATCGCTGGATCTCTGCCACACGGCCGCCGCTCGATCCAGTCGCTCCGCAGGCAGACGTGCACGCTCGATCTAGGCGTTGATTCTTCACGCGTCGCAGGCAGACGTTGCAAGCCCGATTTAGTTGCACGCAGACGCATCGCTTCACGCACGACATGCACGCATCGCTGGATCCCTACCGCACAGCTGCCGCTCGATCCAGTCGCTCCGTAGGCAGACGTGCATGTTCGATCCAAGCGTCGATTCTTCACGCGTCACAGGCAGACGTTGCACGCAGATCACGCGCGCAGTCGTTTGACGCGTCGAGTCACACACGCTCGCAGAGGCGCACCCTCGATTCAGTTGCTGCGTCGTTTCGCACGGTGGCATCGATTCACGGTCGCATTGATTCACAAATGCATTGATTCACGCATGCATTCTAGTCACGACGCCGTTTCATTGAACCTCTCCTCTTCCTCTCCCCTAGCTATTTAAACTGCCCTAGGTTGCCTCTTCCTTTTACAAATCCATCTGCGCCTCCCCCTTCTCTTCTTCCCCAAAAGACAAAGCAAACATGCAGCAACGCAAAGACAATGCAGTTCAACGGGCCGACATTCCTCCTGCCGCCCACCGTGCCGGAGATGCGGTACCCCCCCTTCGTCGTCGTCGAGCACTCGCTCCGTGTGTTGGCGTTCTCACGCTGGAGGGGTGGTCATGAGCTTGCCAGGTGGTTCCTTCGTGCGGGCTTGGCCCACCTCCCGCAGGGCTCGCCGTCCATGTTCTGCCTCGAAGAACATCGTCCCAACAGCCAATCTCCAACGATAGGGATCGTCGCCCACTTCACTAACAGGTTCGATGCCTACTACCTACTCGGCAAGGTGTTTTGGTGTGGGTGCGAGTTCATCGCATTCACCACCTACAACATCTTCACCAACTTCGACAGCATCTTCCCCACTCCTAACCACATGCACCGCATCCCGTACTACCTCGGTGAGAACGTCCAGGAGGAGGAGGAGGAGTGAAGACGGCGGCGAAGACGACGGTGAAGATATGGCGCTGTTGCCCTACCCTATCTATGTGTAGTGTGAGTTTGGTGTGTGTGTTGCCCATGAGGCGAGTTCTATCTAGGTTTACGGTTATCTATCTGTGTCGTTTTTATTATATGTAAGAACTTGTATCCCTTCGCTTTATTTATCTAAGTTGTTATGTGTGTTATATGTTGGAAATGGGAGCCCGACTCTTCTTCCTCTTATATCTTGTTATTCACTGTTATATGCATGCTAATCTAAAGGAACCAGTTAGATGTAAACGGGTGCATCTCAGGCCCATGCAAATGCATGCACGGCTCGTGCTTATCTAATGAATAAAGCAAACTACCAGAAAAACTAACGTGACATGACGACGAGATTAGACGTGTAACATTATTGTATTTTGTTTGTCCCAAGTTTAGACATGGCTAATTGATGTGAGGAAAACTAACCAAACTAACTAAAAATGATGTGTTTTGGGATGCCTTCTAACCATGTTGTCACTGTATTCCGACAGTCCACCATGGATTGGAAAATGGTGCCTTCAGTAAGCTCAGGTGCTTCCCTATTCCACTCAATTGTTGGCATGTCCTCACCATCGTATTCATTATCGATTAAGCTGTCCATGTTCTCCTCCTTCTCTTCATCGTCAGTGTCATCAAACCTAGCTCGGCTGATGGGCTCCTCCGGATATTCATCATCCACTGCTTGCTGACTGGCTATATCTACCAGTTCAGGGTACATCATCTCGTCTTCATCATCATTTGACGTCACTCCCTCGCCAGGTTCTGCATCTTCCTCTACACCAACTGCAGAAGGTACACGAGAAGCAGCAGCTGAATCGGCAATAGAATTGGCAGCAGGCATGTTGTGGCTCCATGAACCACTTGCTTTACTTGGTGTCAACCTATAAGGAGTGTCAGGGTGCTTGCTATTAGCAGAGACAAATGATGTCCGATCTCCCTTCCCCTTCACCCATTCTGCGCGTGGCTGAAGCACATCGATTTGGAGTTTACCGAATCGGTTGCCAGCAATCCCAGTAAAAATCAACGCCATATGATCGTCGCAAGTTAGTGGTAGAAATCTTTTCTCGTCACTGTTGAAATAATTCAGTTCAACAGCATCGACATCGCTCCAGGGATAGGTGTTTCGGAGCGCAGCTCACAAATCACTGAAAGAAATGCTCGTTTCTACCACTTTGGGATAGAAAAATGTAGAAATCCTATGCGGTTTAGTACCACACAGCACACTAGTTTCCATTCTAATCGCCAGCCGGAAAGCCAGCGCGAGATCAATCCTATTTTGTTCAAACAAAGGCTGCAGTTAGGCCGGGTACAATTGAGCAAAATTCGAACGACTCAAACTAAGAGAAGTCAAATACGGCCTATAATACGAGTTAGAACGTCAATTCGAGGGGAAATGATGCTTACCCAGGTGTAATCCATGAATTATCTGCCCCAGATTCGACCCAATCCTTTCCACGGTCGAGGGCCTTCCGGGCGTCCTCACCCAGCATCGCTACGTAATCCCAGATGGGGAGGTGGGCAATATCTGGCGGAGATGCGGCGTGTCACTGACGAACGGAATAGGGGCATAGGGTGGAGGAAACAACGGCGGCGGACGCGTCCCGATGCCAGCGGAGGGGGCGGGGCTGCACGTTGCGGTGCGGTGCGGCGTATCTCGATCTGTTTCTGATTCAGACAAGCTGCCCTATACTTGTCTCCTTGCGGTCCCACCCGTCAGCAAGCAACGGACAGATAAGGACTCGACCCCACTCGCCAGCAATTAACGGTCAATGCACGGTCAAGACGACAAACGTCCGCTATGAGCATTTGTGAGAGTTTCAGCTAAGGAAGTGGGGAAAAGTGAGCAAAAGTTTGGAGCGTGGGGAAAACTGAGCACAACTAAGGAACCAGGGGCACAAGAGTAATAATCCCATTTAATTATGTTAGATTTTATTCTACAGTTTGAACTAACTTTGCATGTAACAGTGCATAAACATATTGTTACCTCATTATTACGTTCATCCTCCATGATTGTTGTTAACTGCTTGAGCTCCTCAGCAGTTGGTTCATACATATCATTACAGTCAATGACTTGACTGTTGTCATGTTCTTAGTCTCCTCTAGTACGCCATCACGTACTACGGAACGTGCTAGAGATTGCAAATCCTTGAAAGATTGAGCTTTGTCCTCAAGCTTCTTAGAAGCTGCTATTAAATGATGATATATAACAAGTAAATAGTAGGCATGAAACGAGATGAAAATTAAAATAGAGAAAACATGTAGGTACTTCCTATTATATAGGATGAATTAAATGCGAACCGAAAACAATATGAAAGGACATAAACACAATTGTGCTTGGATAGGATGTATTTAATCCAGAGGTGTCTAATTTATAAGTGTATTTTACAAACCGGCCGAGGTCGATCTGTATTTTTCTTACAAGTGTATTTACAGAAAAAACGAGATTCCAAACAGGGCCTAAACTAGAACATACAATCAAAGTTTGGATAAAGCAAGAAGCTCGACATTGAAGCAAATGGAGTAATTAGTTGGTAGATTATACCCTAGCACCTTGATTTATTTATAAGATCGTACCCATAGTAGAACCCTAGATAGAAAGAACAACATTGTTAACACCTAATAGAAACCCGTACAGGTTAGTTCTTCTTGAAGTAACACCATCTTACATTACATCCGCAATACAAGAAGGAATTACATGTACAGATCTATACGCATGCACACAAAAAAGTAAGAACTGAATGCATGGATCTATACGCATGTACACAAAAATGAGATTCTACCTTGAGAGCTGATGGAGCCGATCAGAACACCGTCGTTCATGTCGTGCGCCGCGAATAGGGGAGGGGGATGCATACCGAGGCGGAAGCTAGATCCATCGGCGGCGAGGGGGGATGATGAAGGTGAGAGGAGAGATACTAGGCGGCTCTTCGTTTGTTGGAAGGAGATGTGGGCGCAGTTAATAGGATAGGCGGTATTTAAGGATGGGCGGGGTTGATAGAGCGGTCCGCTAAAACGTAGTGGAGGGAACAAAAATTTCCAACGGAAAATTTAGTACTACCAAGGAGGTAACGAAATTTTCAAAGGTAAATTCTAGTACCAAGAAGGGAACGAAACTTTCGAAGCTAAATTCTAGTACCAAGGAGGGAACGGCAATTTTCAAGGAAAATTCTAGTACATAGGCGGCAACACAAATTTTCGAGGAAGAGATTTGAAAATATCAGACGATTAACTTGTCATTTCGTATTTTGAGTTCTTTCTATGAATTTCGTATTTACATATATTCAAAACACACTTACTAATCTTTGCAAAAAGTTGAAGTTATGACTGGGGTCATATATATCTTGGGCAATATGAAAATGGTATAAACATATGTTATATACATGCATGATCCTCCCATGTTCATGATGAATCGTTGATGATTCATGAATTATGATACATACATACAGTCTTCTAGTAATTGTACATGTTAGATCAACACTATAATGAAGAGATGTACGTATCATGTGAAATGTCATGTTGTCATCATGAGAGTCGTTCAATGCCGTCATACGATTGATCGTGTGGCTCTAGATTCTTATTACTCCTTCCCGATAACATGTAACTACCAAACCTTGTGATCGACCCACCATCAACATGACACAATCAAACATGCATAGTGCATCCTTTTGAACTCGTAATGCATACAACATATATACGACACATTGGATTTCAAAATTGTCTATTGTATGCATCTCCTCTGGTATACATAATGAGACTTGTTGAACATATATACTATACGCATTCAATACCAATTATGTGTGTGAAGTTCATGCTTTCACGGGTGTTTAACCCATACACACTTGATCGTGTTGCTCTTCATACTTTTCATGTCTCTTTTTATATTAAGTCTGGTGATCGCTAGTTAATGAACGAAAAATTTGAATTTCAAAATCGTGTTCACCTTCGAAACAACTCATATCTTTTGCAAGCACCATTTTAATTTAGAATAGCATATTTCCAATGTCATGTGTACACTACTTCTCCAATGTACTGTATGCAAAACAATTTTTCCGTGGAAAGGATTATCAAAACCAGATGTGTTAACTCAAGTGTCGTCTAATGCAAGATGGATGACCTATATGTAGTATGACGCCTTGATCACCTATATTCTCATAGTGACACCACACAATGTCGAATCGGCGGCACGGAATGCGACCACGAAGGTTCTGGAGGACCGCGCACTCCCTTGTATAACATGCAATGGCGTCAGCGCGGATGTTCTCTCAACGACTAGCAACACGAGACCGACCATGCAGGCATATAGGCCGATCATGCGTGATCTAGCAACACGCAACGCGCGCCCCACGTGCACATCCAGACTACAAGTTGCATGCACACCCAGCGCATGCAGAGAGGTCTATGCAGGACAGGTAACACGCGGGACCGTTTGCGCAGGGTTTTGGCCAAATCGTGCGTGTTGTATAAATAGCAACACGCAACGCGTACACTGCGTGCACACCCTGCAAAAGAAACAAGGCATCATATCGCCCCACGCAAAGGTCTCTTCACGATCGGCAACACACGCGATAGCGACCACACAAGTTTTTGGCGACCTTGCGCGCTCTACGTACCAACAGACAGTGCCCGCTGTGTTCACCGTGTTCAATCCATGGTAGCAAGCCGCGTGCACACACTCATTGTATAGCACACACACAACCATGTTGACACTTTCCATCTCGCTATGTGCTATAAAACCATATTTTGTCACTACACATCTTTGTTGCTCTTACACAATATATATGTGTTGTCTCATCGTATACATTAAGGAGGCGATGGGTCGACGCCCACCAGTGAGAACATCACTTGTACTGCCGTCACCCAGTTGGGATTGAGGCCATGACGCCACCTATGAAGCACGGAAGAAGCAGGAAGAGGAGGCGAAGAAAGGAGAAGTCGTCGGCAAGAAAATCGAACCATACTGTGTTTGGGATGATAAATGGGACCAAATCGTAGGATGCTGTTGGGGATGATACGCGCAAGGGCGTAGGAGAAGGCCCTCACGTGGCCTGCATGGGCGGAGGCCTCCTCGTACCCTGATCACCCCAATCCTCGATAGTTGCATGTGTGTCGGGACCCGGAATATGCATATGTAATACTTGCCTCAACCCAATCACATGGAGAGCCGAGAGACATACCCACTCAACATAAAAGAACAGGATCCGGTATATCGTTCTCTCAGAAAGCTCAAACGAGAGGGGCATCCCATCCAGGCCCGGATGATCAACTGTGATGGGGGTCCTCATCGTTTGCTCACAAGTCTAAATGATTATGGGTGGTGAACTCCCATACTCATAGATGAGTCGCCTGAACCATGTTGTTGATTGAACATTAGCATTTACATAAACAGACTCCAGCCCGATCACTTAGTCGGGGTCTCGGGCGGGCTCAATCATACAACAAAGTGTGCCACGTGACAGAGTCACGAGCAATCGCATCGCGATGCCCCAAGATGCGCACATCTAAGGGCCACTTAGTGTGTAAAAGACCGCCGACAAGAACACAACTAAGCTATCGAACCCCACACTAAGACATGCACATTATAATCATACCCGCAACATACATGTCCAGTGTAAACAGCAGGTACACATTGCATGAACTCTACAAAATTTACAACTTTATTGACTTATATAAATAGAGTACACACAGAGATCACATCAGTGTGATCCAACATTCATACAAGCAACGGAAGCAACATAGGTCTGAGTACAGACAAGTTTAACAAATGGCTTAGAGAAGCCTTATAAAAACATACATAGCCCTTCCACGAGGGACCAGACTGCTGTCTGGAACTATACTAGCTTAGTCCACGTCGAGATCCACGAAGAAGCCTCCATCGGGGTCGGGGGCTTTCATCTAAAAACATAAATAAGCAAACGTGAGTACAAAGACGTACTCAGCAAGACTTACATCAGAACTATACTACTCATGCTCAGGTATCAAGGCAAAGGGAGGTGGGGTTGTAATGCAGAAGTGCCAGTTTTGACTTGGCTAACCTGAACTACGATTACCAGAAAGAGGTAAGAAGCGCACACGAGTCCATCTAGTCTTGATCACCACATCAATACACTACCTTGGATTCTTCCTTGACTTCCCACAAGGAAGCAACCCAAAGCACTCACACTTATTTTGGCAATTTTAGAGTAACCGTTGAAGTTATCTAATAATCAAGCATATGTCTCCAAGTAGTCCATTACCGCGGATGCGGCTATTCGAATAGTTTTGTTAACCATGCAGGGGTGTAAACTACACACACATGACCATCAGTTACCGCCAAGTACTCGGCACCATTCAAGGGGTGCCGGTGAGGATGTTCACCACGACACTTCGCTCACAACCGGTCTATTCCAGGAGTCGACTATCTGAGTAGCTCCACTCGAGAGTCCGGCCAGATCAACGATATGGCCTCATACAATGTAGGCAACCGAGACGCCATCCGGAGATGGTTTCACTGTCTCACAGATCCACCCACATATCTAAATGATGCAACATTTCACTCAATATTTTTCTATGCATATGTCAAATGGAAGGCCCGAACTAGTGTGACTCCTGGACGTCAACGCGGATTGAGGTACTAGGCCGAGAGGGGTCAGTGAGCCCAATGTGTGGTTGTACTCTTTGTCTTGGATTACCACACAAGAACTCGGGCTTAAAGCGGTGTTCAACAAGACAACCCACTGTGTACTCCTACACAACCTCTCATCGTTCACCTTGTTTAGGTCAAGTTCACCAACACATTTCCACCATCATCACAAGTAACATGACCATGATTACTACCATCACCAATTCATAACCCAAGATGGATCAATGCTTCCACAACTCTAAGCATAGCATAAGCATAACATGGATGAATGGCCACACGATGATCACAAGCAACTCCTAGATCTGCTAGGTTGAGGTTTGCTTAATACTGTGGCAGAAATGATAGGTCATGCAAAGGAATGGGTTCAACTAGCGATAGAACGTATCATGGTGAACTCCTAAACAATGCATAAGCGAGAATGAGAGGGAACTAGGTTTTTATCGACATGATCAATGGGGTTTGCTTGCCTTGCTGACGATGCACGGGTTATGGGTCTTCTGCTTCAGGAACGTAGTCCGTCTCGGAAACACTGTTACCGAAGCAATCATCAACGAGGGGGAACATACATTGAAAGTACAATGCTCAAGCACATGATATGGTTGTGATAACATGATGTACATGGTACTGGTTTGTGGCAAATTCTGTTTAATTGAAGTGTATTGCAAAAGAATTGAAAATTCAAACTCCAAATTTGAATTCAAAATATTCCATATGCACATTTGCTACTTTTCACCCATTTTAAAATTGTCAAACATGAAAACAAATTGCGTATTCATATTCCTTGCATTTTTCTGATAATATTTTATATATTATTTATTAAATTTGTAGTTATGGTTTAAAAGTTATTGAATTTCAAAGTTTAATTCATTTTCTGGATTATTTTTAAATTAGAAAAGGTGCTTACCGCATCAGCCTGGTGTCATGCTGACGTGGGGGGGGGATGACCAGTTGGGCCAGGGCGTAAGTGGCTTAGTTAACTCTCCCGATTAGATTAAGCTAACCAGGGGTTAGTTAGTAGTCTGGGACCACATGGCAGTGGATCTGGGTGGGGGTTACTGGGTTAATTAACCCAGCTGCCGGCGGCTAGTCGACGGTGCCATCGGGCACGACGGAGCCTCGCCGGAGTGGGCTTCCCGGCCATGGGGTGGCTCGTGGAGGGCACCAAAATGATGCCCGCACACGTCCGCATCACCTTGCACCCACGGGGAGGCCTAGGGGTGGCTGGAGCCTCGCCGGCGTCAAGGTGCGGCGGCGGCCGTGGATCTGTGAAGACGAAGACGACGGAGGAGGCCATGGGGCTGGGCACAGAGAGAGGGGAAACGCGCAACAGCTCACCGTGATCACGACGGCGTCGACGGCGAGGTCTGGGAGGACGCGGTGGCGAGGGAATCTGGCGATGAAGCTCACGGTGGTCGGCGGTCAGGCGGTGAAGAGGGCGACGTCCAGAGGTCTTCTAGGCTCGATTCCTTGCGCACGGCGAGCAAGTAGACGACAGCGAGTCTTCTGGACACCGTGGCTTGGTGGATGGATGCCGATGGCCACACGGGCACACGACGGCGGCGACGGCGAGTTCTCGGGCGGTGAAGAAATCGGAGAGGGAGAGGAAGGGAGGTGAGCTGCGAGTGAGGGGAAAGGGGCGGGGGCTTTTGGGTGTCTCCGTGGCATGGAGACGTGGCCGGGGGAGGCCTAGACGGTCGCCGACGTCGCGGTGGCGGTCGCTGCCCCCGGCATGCTCGATAGAGAGCTGCTTGGGGTAGACGACAAAAGGAGGTGGGCTGGGCTGGGCCAGGCCTGTTGCCTTCCAGGTAAGTTGGGCCAGTTCCCAGGTAGGCCTCCTTTCCCTTTTCTTTCTGTTTTAATTTTTTGACATTTGTTCTGTTTTGATAATAAAAATACCAAAACATTTTATAAAATCCCCAAATCATTAATATGGACTTACATGGCTTATAGTTAGCCATTCCCAAGATTTGAGCATTTTTGAAATTCAAATTATTTGAATTTCAGTTCAAATAGGGTTTAATTTAATTTCCAAGGCCCTGTTTGGATTTTTGTAAAATTCCATGAGCATGCAGTGGGACCCACAACACATGAAATGTGATCATGCTCATTTTTAGGGATTTTACAAATGTTCAAAGGGATTTTCGGAAAAAGTTTTTATCTGGCCATTTGAATTAAATTTATTTGGGGCTTTCTGCTTTCCCCATTTGGATTTCTTTTTGAAATTTTGGCATGATGTAAAGATCCAAGCTAACCCTAGCACATACCTAAACTGAGGTTTTGACAATGTGAGTGTGTGTCTTGTGTCTAGCTGGTATGGAGTATCAGCTAAGGCCTACCTTCATGGTTTTCGATGCGTGTGGAACTATCGATCTTATGGTTTCCAATGTAGTTTATCATGTGTTGAATGAAATTAGAAATGTCAAATGTGAATCTTATTTCCACGTTGTTATTTCATATTCAATAATTATACAATGATTTCATAAAATTCTAAAAAAAATATACATAGTGCTGCTTTCCACCATTTTTAAAAATACATATGTATGGCGCTGCCCTTTCCCTCCTAAATAAATCTGCCATGCCGGTGGTTTTCAAAGACGAAATCGAAACGCGCGCAGAGCACACCCTCCAACTGCGCGCTTCCCGCCTTGAAGCCAAAGCACCCGCGCGCTTCCACCTTACAACTGTACCGCTTGCATCAGCAGCACCGCCGCCGCATTACACCGTCCTCCCCCAAATCCAATCCGATAGATTTGCCCGCCGACACATCGGCGCCTCACCCCCCTTGTTCCGGGCATGTCGCGAAGCCGCCGCCGCGCGAGCAGATCGGGTTTCCATAGAGTTTGGATTCGGGAGTCCGGGCGCTACGCGCCGAGATCACATGCGATGGGAGGCGGAGGTGGCTCGGCACCTATGACACACCTAAGAATGTCGCGCGCGCGTATGGCCGAACATTGAGGACGCAGAGTTCCTCGCTCCTAGATTGCGGGTTTTCTCCTGCAAAGAGGAGAAGGAAGACCGAATGGTCACGGAGCAGCGCGCCATACATGAGACTGACGAGATAGCTATGGCGAGGTTCACCAAAGCCAATCCGCATCTGATGGAGGCGGAGCGCGAATTCTTCGCGAGGAAGAACACTGAGAGCAAGAAGGACACGGTGATAAATATGGAGGGGGCATGCCCTTCTATGCCAATCAAAATTGAGTCAGATGACGACGATCAGGGCGGCCAGTTTCCATGGTGATCGAAGATGAGTTTTTTTGGGGGGTAAGATGAGTACTTCCTTGAGGTACGAGCAATATATGCGATTGTTTCTCCCACCCTAAATATAATTTTGGGTCTTAAGATTTTGTATCGGATCTTGGAGATGCTCTTTACAGGTGTACTTGAACACTGCATTTTTTCTATATAATCCCATCACGTATGCGCGCATGTATAATGACGGAAAAACATTTTACATGACAATATATACCGTCCTTGAAAATAAATTACACAATGACGGAAAAAATGCGTCCCTAAAGACCAGACCGACCGTCATTGATATTATCCCAACGCTCCCGATACGGACCGCATAACCTGGTGACGGTCTCCGTCAAAAAAGATCAACCTTCGATGACGTTTGCTCCTCCGTCACGCGGATTTTTGTCCAAAAATATCACCGATTTTGTAGTGGAACATCGAGCTTAGCCCTCGCGACCTGCTATTC
Source organism: Bromus sterilis (assembly GCA_950022295.1). Taxonomy (NCBI): domain Eukaryota; kingdom Viridiplantae; phylum Streptophyta; class Magnoliopsida; order Poales; family Poaceae; genus Bromus; species Bromus sterilis. The sequence continues at coordinate 443,278,415 of OX465595.1, read as the reverse complement.
AGGCACCCAACGGCGATCAAAGCCCAAGTACACCCAGATTTTCTGGTCGAGTGGATGGAAGTACAAACACCCGCCCCCCCAGACCTCTCCAACTCATGGAAGATGTTCTTTGACGGATCAAAAATACATCAAGGGGAAGGAGCAGGCGTCGTGCTAATCTCACCCAAAGGAGATAAGCTCAAATACGTGCTCTAGATCAACTTCACCAAGGCATCAATGAAGCATAATATGAGGTACTACTCCGTGGCATGCGCATGGCAAAGGCTTGCGGCGCCACCCGCCTCGTAATCTACGGGGACTCCAACCTCGTCGTCCAACAAGCAATGAGAGACTGCAAAGCAGTCGCCGATAACATGTTAGCATAGCAGAAGCTCTACAACACCCTATAAGGAGAATTCGACGGATGCGAGCTCAACTACATCGCCAGGGCGAATAACAAAAAAGCAGACGAGCTCGCAAACATCGTCTCAACTCGAGGACCAGTTCCCCCAGGTTTTTTCCTCGAGAGCATCAGTCAGAGATCAATCAAAACCACGACACTCACGCCAAAAGCAGCCGCAGAAGATGGCAATACAAGTAAACTAGCGCAAGTGGCAGCAGCGAACCCAGCCGCTGATGAAGAAGGCAACAATGCAGTCGAGGAGTCAGAGCCAGTGGCACCCGAAGTCCCACCCGAAGGCCCTTTCCTCAGATTTCTGATCAAGGCACCTTGCCGCAAGACATCGCGGAAGCCCAACGCATCAGTCGACGATCCAAGGCGTTCACCACAATCAACTGACAGCTCTACAAGCGCAGCATCTCTCAAGTGCCCCAAAAGTGCATTGAGGAGAAAGACGACAAGGCCCTACTACTCGAGATCCAGCAAGGCACTTGCGGACACCACGCGAGCAGTCACGCTCTAGTGGCCAAGGCTTTTTGAGTAGGGTTTTACTGGCCAACCGCAATGCGAAACACGGAAGACATTGTGCGACGGTGCTTCGCCTGTCAAAAATTCGCCAGCAGGCCCCACGCGCCAACATCAGAACTTAAAACCATACCACTATCCTGGCCCTTCGCCACATGGGGACTCGACATGGTGGGTATACTCAAGAAATCCTCAAAAGGAGGCCGAACACATCTCCTAGTAGTAGTCGACAAGTTCACCAAGTGGATTGAGGCAGTACCAATCACCAGCTCGACAGCCCTCACGGCAGTCAACTTCATTAAATCCATCATCTTCAGATTCGGAGTATCGCATAACATCATCACAGATAACGGTACAAACTTCACAGCAGCAGAATTCCAAAACTTTTGCCAAGATCTGGATATCAATATAAACTACGCCTTAGTCGCGCACCCGCGGTCCAATGGCCAAGTGGAGAAAGCAAACGGCCTAGTGTGTGGTGGAATCAAAAAGCGGCTCCTCGCACCACTCGAGCAAGCAGCAGGCAACTGGATAGAAGAACTTCCCGCAGTGCTATGGAGTTTGCGCACCACCCCCAACGCTTCAATCCAATATATGCCATTCTTCATGGTGTACGGGGCGGAAGCTGTGCTGCCACATGACCTCAAGTTCGGAGCTCCCCGAATTACGGGATACGAAGAGGAAGAGGCAGAAGACGTACTCGAAGACGACAAAGACGTCGCAGATGAGGCAAGGGACACAACTCTAGCAAGGTCAGAAGGATACCAAGACAAGCTACACACATACCAAAGCAGCCGCCTGCAGACAAGAACCTTCCGCGAAGGAGATCTCGTCCTGCGACTAATACAAGAAAAAGTCCACAAACTTGCCCCGCGGTGGGAAGGACACTTAATAGTCTCGGAGGTCATAGGAGGAGGAACATACAGACTAGAGAACCTGAAGACCAACAAAGACGTGGGAAACTCATGGAACGTGGCAAACTTGCACCTCTTATACCCATAGACTAGTCATCGGCACTTTCGCCCAACAACGCAATATCGGAAGCAGCACCGATTCGCAACTCATGTAAAAACTTGAAGCAATAAATGATGTGTTGCCCAAATAACACTTCTTAAGCACTCGGGGGCTCGAGCGCAGACTCCCCCCGAGAGGCGCTTTTCGCTTACACGACAACACTTCTTAAGCACTCATGGGCTCGAGCGCAGACTCCCCCAAGAGGCACTTCTCGCTTACGTGCCAATACTTATTAAGCACTCGAGGGCTCGAGCGCAGACTCCCCCCGAGAGGCGCTTTTCGCTTATGCGACAACACTTCTTAAGCACTCGGGGGCTCGAGTGCAGACTCCCCCTGAGAGGCGCTTCTCGCTTACGCGACAACACTTCTTAAGCACTCGGGGGGTCGAGCATAGACTCCCCCCGAGAGGCGCTTCTCGCTTACGTGACAACACTACTTAAGCACTCGGGGGCTTGAGCGCAGACTCCCCCCAAGAGGCGCTTTTCTCTTACGCGACGATACTACTCTGGCACTCGGGGGCTCGAGCGCTGACTCCCCCCCCCTCCCGAGGCGTTTTTCGCTTACGCGACGACACCATTTCGGCACTCGGGGGGCTCGAGCACAACCCCCCCCCCCCCTCGAGGCGTTTTCCGCAACACTGCTACTTTAGCAACCCCAAGGCGTCCTTTTTCTCGTCCTATCGACACACAACGTTCTCCACTCAAGTTTTGCACCAGAAAAACCTATTGCCTAAAGCTAAGGATAAAGCAGAATTCAGGCAGAATAGTTTTTCTAAGTCTTCACCCGATCACAAGTGATCACCTAAAGACTCGGGGGCTACTCCCATCGGGAGCGCTGCCGTGCACCCGATGAATTTTGGAATTGCGGTACAAACTCAAGATGGATTAGCACGGAAGAATATTTTGAGCCTATGTACGACTCTACAAATCGAACATAGCCTCGGGGGCAACTCCCATCGGGAGCGCGGCCGTGCAGCCGATATTGCTGAAAGGAACAAAAGACCGCAAGACAAAGTACTCGAAGACAGTTTCCATTACAAGCATTCGAAGACACTTTCCATTACAAGCACTCGAAGACAGTTTCCATTACACACACTCGAAGACAGTTCCCATTACATATCGAAGAGATACAAGTTTTAGTACCCGAAGACAAATTCTCTGCTATACATTAAATATTACTAGACAATGCACTCGAGCATCTACCACATATCAAAAGATTACAAGACCAATCATCCCAAGAAATTATGACTTCTACATGTGTGCACATGTTGAGATAATTGGCACTTTGGTCCACATCTTGACGAGCATCATCACAGACAAAGTAAGCCTAAGTCTGCAACGAACAACTCGCCGCCTTCCTGAGCCTGGCGACCTTGCCTATCGGCGCACCCGCTTGGTTGGTGTTTTGACATCCGAGTCCTCCCTAGATCTAGAATAGCAAGAACCACCAGTTGAGGAGTCGGCAGAAGATAAAGCCACAGCAAAAGAAGCCGAAGTACACTTTGATCCTCCCAAGTTGTCACTGCTCGAGTCCTCCCAGTACGAGTCCAGACGATTTCCACCGGCATCAAAAACACGAATGGTGAGAGCATCTTCACCATCAAACCGACAACAAAGGCTATCTCCATCGCGCAAATTCAGCCGGCGAGAAAAAGACCTCCAACCAGACCCCAAGAAAATCAGGAACGAGCTATCAACCTCAAGCTCTAACCACAAAGGAGATCGAGAACATCCTTGAAGCCGAAGCCACAGACCCCTCAAATTGAGCTCAGAAACAATGGAAGCAAAAGAAAACGGATGTGGGATTCGGGAAGCAGTCCGGCTAAGAACACGCAGAAGAATGTCGTAGCGCCAGACGCCCTCCTCCACACAAGAAGGGGGAGGCGCCATTGCAGCCCCGCCACGTCCACGACAAGAAAAGCAAGGCGTACGGCCACCACGACCATGCCGACCACGACCTCAGCCAGCCATGACACCAGAAGAACTAATAGCAACTACACGACCACCACGCTTAGGCGCCATATCAAAAGTAACGAGAAGAAGATGGGAGAAGAACAGATGCCGAGCACAAGCGAACAACAACATGTATTTATAAACACAGGCCAGGGGCAAGCAAGCAAAATACGCAAAAATCCAAACAACGCTATCATTAAATCAAGACTAATGCACGTGGTGCTACGAATTCCAAGACAATATGTTTCTTCGCATCCAGCAATACTCAATAAAGGAAACATCAAATCTCGCGTGTTTTCCATACCCGCCTCGGAAACCCAATGGGAAGCAGCAGCGCAAGACTGCAATGCAGTGTCCAAGACGTCATTATGACCGAACAGAAGACGCGACGGTTCACAAACCAGGCACACGCACGTCACTAAGAGCATCATTACGATCCCCGCCACCATGACAGTCTAGAAAGACTGATTCAAGAAAAAATCACTGGCAAAACCAAGCACTGGAAAGTTTTTCTATTTTTCTGGTCCCCGTTTCAAATTTTGGACCATATTTCAAAATTTTACTCCCATCGGGAGTGCCGCGTGTTTGCTAAAAATAGAGCAAGGGCCAATCCTTGAGGACGCGAGTGGCTACTCCCCTCCATCAAGAACAAACGCATCTGTAGAGTTCGGGTGCTCCCTCACCCAGAAGATCATGACGTGCTCGAGTGAGCACTCGCACTAGCAAGACTAACGCACCTACAGAGTTCGAGTGCTCCCTCGCCCCGATGATGATGAAGTGCTCGAGTGGCTACTCGCACCAAACAGCAAGACCCGATCAGTATCCAGGAGGACAATCCGCCCAGGCACTCGAGTGCTCCATGGGTGCCTGCACGACTAGCTCACTCGACGACTACCCGAGTGGCTCCATCTCTTATCGACTCCTCGCCTGAGCTCGCAAATGCTCCGCGGGTGACTACTATTAGTCCACTTGATTTGTTTTTCCAAGTGGGTGCATCTCTAATTAGGCTCCGCGCCTCTATAAAAAATGATGCCTAGGTGGCGGCACACTGCACCCCAGATGCCGCGCAAGGTAGCGCATAGGTAAGACCCCACTGCGCAGTCGGCCGGGTCGGGACTTGCCATAGCGCAACTTCACTCCCAATGTTTTTCATGTGCTTGCATGAAGAAAGTTGAGCCGATGACGGACGCGTTAAGGCTGTTTGCTGAGACCGGCGGCATTGATCCTATAAGGCCTATAGCGGCATGTACTCTAGTGCAAGTGGGAGACTGTTGGATATGTGCCCTAGAGGCAAATTAATAAAGATATTTGTCACATATCCATTTTGTTCATAATACATTTTATACTATGCTAAAACTGTATTACTTGGAAACACTAATACACGTGTGGTATAAAACACAAGTCCCTAGTTTAACTCAGGTATACTAGCTCATTGGGCAATTGATTGGTCAACGTTTCCTGATCATGGTGACAATTAAGTCCATTGGCAATGAGGCCCTATCATTGGGAGAATGATGTGATGGACACACACCCACCTAAAGCATTGTAATGTGATCGAGTCACATAGTTCAGCATTGTGATGACTTTGTAACATATGGCTTAGTCCTTAGACCGTAATGATCATACGTAATTTCTATCTATCAGGAGACTTTGATTTGCATCCAACGCCTGACTGAAATATGCTGGATATAACGATGTACTTTGGGTATTCCGAAATAGATTGTTGATGAGTATGTTAATGGATCAGAGCGGGATTTGTCAGTCCAAGTGAAGGTTAGGTACTCTAGGCCTACTCGGTGATATTGCATCAATAGCTTGCAAGCAAGTGACTAGGTCACAAGAGATGTAATAGGCATGGACGAGTAAACTTGTTTGTTGTGAACGAGATGTGAACTCGGTATGTTGGATACCGACGATCAAACCTTGGACAAACAAAGTACCGCTGGACAAAGGGATCAAGTCGTATCGTTAACGGTTTCCAAAAGCGATTGAAGTTCATTCGATGGAAGCGCATGGACTGTCAAGGATTGTAACCAGATCCAACTGACTAGTCATTGCTAATAGAGAGTGTATCGATCATGTCTGCTGTTTCCCGGACCGTAGGGTGTTACACTTAAGGTGCAATCAATGCATTGGGATAGATTCAGGATCATCGGTGAAATAGGAGATATCACCGGAATAGTTCCAGGAGAGAACGGAAGTTGTTCCGGATATTTTGAAAGGTTCAAAATAAAGTTTAATTGTATTGAATAATGTTTTATTATTTAATTATCTGAATTAAATATTAAAATATAATTAAATTAATTTAAAAAGTGAAAAAAGGCTTAATGGGCCATATGGGCCCATTAGGGGAGGAGGGGGTTTCCCCCCTTGGGCTTGGCGCCAAGGGTGGGGCCCATCCCCCTCCCTGGCCGGCGCACTCCCCCCCTTTGGGAGTTTAGTCCCACCTCGGGGAGGGGAGGAGGATGGCACCCCCCTTGGCCTATATAAGGAGGGGTACACCCCCTTTTCCAACACAACAAAATCTCTCTCCCTCCTTCTCCTACCTAGAGCGGACTCCCCTTGTTTGGAGTTTGTACCTGGTGTGGAGTTCTCCACCATAGCAGGCCGTCGCTCTGCCGGAGTCGGGATCCGAATCCATCTTTCTTCCGATGCTCGCCTGGTTCGGGGCCCGGAGGGAACATCGATTGTACCGTACGTGTATAATCTCTTCGAGGCACTTCACCTGTGGTGGTACGTCATCGCCGGAGGTCAACCGGGAGTCTCCATCGCTGGTGGTCTTCAACACGACAGGGAGGTCGTAGTTCCGAGTCTACGCCAGCCAGGTTCACAAGAATGTTTCCCTCTTTCGGTCTTCAAAGGTATGAACTCCGATTCACTCCGTTACTTTACATCGCCATAGCATAGATCTTGGGTTCAGGTTACCGTAGGTGTGAAAATTTTGTGTTTTCTGCCCCGTATCCCAACAGTGGTATCATGAGCTAGCTATGCGTAGATGTATTGTACGGGTAGAACACATCTAGGATGTGGGCATCGAATCTTCATTCGTTACCCTCCCACGTGTACCAATTTAGCATTGCGGCAATGTCCTGATGAAGAGGCCCCGACCGACCTTACGCGTTTACGCGAGACTGGTTCCACGCTTGACATATGGCTTGTACCATATAAGTGGCTGGGGGTGTATGTCTCTCTAACATTAGCGATGCGAAGATGTTTGCCACGGAGGGCCCCGACAGGGGTGTAATAGATACGATTGGAGAATCGGTGTTGTGGCATGTTTTCGCAGGATATAAACGGTTCTCTCTCGAAACCCCTAGCAGCCACGTAAAACTTGCATAAGGTAAAGTAGAAAGGCGTTTAACTTTGCTTTGCATGAAGGGGGATCATAGCTTGTATGATTTATAGTTTTTCTTCCTGTTTCTGCTAGTATGCTAGATATATCGACGATAGAATAAATAGGATCATCTCTCACAATACCGACATAGTGTTCTCCCTTGGTGGGCACCGGTTGGAAGGATCTCTCATATGGCCGACATACCACACAATGGGTGTCACACATATTAAAAGGCCTTCGCATGAGGTTGGGTTTGGCAAGCCTGGCATATGAAGATTTGGCCTTGCTGAATAGCTAACATCAAGGTTGGATTGGCAGGCTTGACGTATGTAGATGCGGGCCTGGAACACAGTAGATCGAAAGATCGAGCACGAGTCAAATACCGGATGTGATTGGCATAGTAGCCTACCTGGACCACATACCGATGGCCGTGACGATCGGGGGAGGTATGGGGGTTTGGGATTGTGTGATCACTTAGTTAAATTGAGAGGTGTTTATCTAAGTGGGAGATTTATATAATTTTAAAGTTAAAATTGAAACTCCACAATATGAACAAAATTCTAAGTATGTATCTTTGTGAATCACCATTGTAGATGGCAGCACCACGCCCCTCGTTCAACTTAGGGTCTTTCCTAGAGAAAGATAAACTGAAAACTGATGGGTCAAACTTCACCAACTTAGGCATACGTACTAGAGGCCGCGTTAGGTGACAAACCACCAGCAGATGCCAGTCAGGATGAGAAGAATGTCTATCTCTCCAAGACTGATGATTACAACCTTGTACAGAGTGGCATGCTCTACTCCATGGAGGCTGAGCTGCAGAAGCGCTTTGAGAGGATGGGTGCATATGAGATTATCACCGACCTCAAGGCCGTCTTTGCACCTCAAGACAGGGCTGAACAATACGAGGCTTCTGAAGCCTTCTTCTCTGCCAAGATGGACAAGCACAGCAGCGTGAGTGAGCACGTGGTCAAAATGTCTGGCTACATTCAACGCTTGAATTCTCTGGAATGTCAGATTCCAGATGAAATTGCAGTTGATAGGGTGTTGCAGTCGCTTTCCCCTAGCTACAAAGGCTTTGTGTTGAACTACAACATGCAGAGGATGACTAAGACCCCTTCTGAGTTGTTCGCCATGCTGAAAAGTGCTGAGGTTGAGATCAAGAAGGAGCACAATGTATTCATGGTCAACAAGAACACTGAATTCATGAAGTCAAGCAGACGGGAGAAGGGTGTCGGGACCCGGGGTTAGCGTATGCAAGCCTCGCTACAACACAATCATATGGAGAGCCGAGAACCGTACCCACTTGTCTAAGCAGACAAGGCCAAGCACAGAACGTTCTCGGAAAGCATCGAACGTGAGGGGCATCCCATCCAGGCCGGATGATCAACTGAAATGGGTCCTCATCGTCCGCACACAAGTCTAAATGATATGGGTGATGAACTCCCATACTCATAGACAAGTCGCCTCAACCATACTATCGATTGTATTATAACCCTTACATAGACTTACTCCAGCCCGATCACTTGGTCGGGGTCTAGGCGGGCTCGATCATACATCAAAGTGTGCACGAGGCGGAGTCTCGAGCAATCGCATCGCGATGCCCCAAGCTGCGCACATCTAAGGGCCACTTGGTGTTTAAAAGACCGCCAGCCAGATCACAACTAAGGTCTCGAAAACCCATACAAAGACATGCATGTTATAAACATACACGCAACACACATGCCTTGTATGAACAGCAGGTATCATTGCAATTCTCTACAAAGTATATATCTTTATTAAATAACTCTTACAGAGTGCACACAGAGATCACAAGCATGTGATCCAACATTACATCAAGCATGCGGAAGCAAAGTAGGTCTGAGTACAGACAAGTTTAACAAATGTCTTAGAGAAGCCTTATCTAAAAACAAGCCCTCCACGAGGGAACCAGTCGTCTGACTGGGACTACACTAGCTTAGTCTTGGTCTGAGTCTTCATTCTTCGAGCTTCAGGTAGAAGTCACCAACGGGGTCGGTGGGTTTATCTAAAACATAGATTAAGCAAACGTGAGTACAAAGTCGTACTCAACAAGACTTACATAGGAGCTATACTACTCATTCACATGTATGAAGGTAAAGGGAGGTGGGGTTTCACTTGCAGAAGTGCCAGCTTTGACTTGGCTAGTCCTGAACTACGAGTACCAGACTTGAGGTAAGAAGCATACACGAGTCCACTACAACTCTTCAACCAATTACACCACTATGGTTACTTCCTCGACTTCCCCATGAGAAGCACACCATAGCACTCACGTTTATCTTGCGAGTTTTAGAAGTATCTAGTTCAAGTTGTCTAATAATCGAGCACAACTCTCCAAGCAGTCCTTAACCGCGGACGCGGCTATTCGAATAGTTTTGTTAACCCTGCAGGGGTGTACCGCTACACACACACACTCATCAGTTACCGCCTGGGAGTGGGACCCTTCAAGCGGGTACCGGCGAGGATGTTTCCACGACACTTCGCCAACAGCTCCGTTCTAGTCCAGAGAGTCGCCTATCTGAGGGGGATCCGTATGGAAGTCCGGCCGAGGTTCCAGTACAGCCTCAAACGATGTGTGCAGGGTCCCAAGCCGGTCTTGAAAATCCGTTCATCCACTTCGCAGACCGTGCCACAGCCCTACCAGAACTCCGAACTACTGCGACTTCTGGGTGTCGAACGGGGTGAGGTACTAGGTCGAGAGGGGTCAGTGAGCCCAATGTGTGGTTGTACTCTTCTTCTTGGATCACTACACAAGAACTCGGGCTTAGGGCGGTGTTCAGCGAGACAACCCACTGTGTACTCCTACACAGCCTCTCATCGTTCACCTTGTATTAGGGTAGATTCACCAACACGTTTCACTTTCATCAACACCATGTTTATCATCATCCCGACTCACATCATAAGCAACCTCATTGTACCACTAAGCATGCAATAAGCAGTAACAGTTGCAGGGGCCACATGATATCAACCAACTCCTACATCTGCTAGGATTGTGGTTTTCTTACTACTGTGACAAGATGATAGGTCATGCAAAGGACATGGGTTCAACTATACGGTAGAAAAGTTATCATGGTGATCATCCTAAACAATGCATAAGAGAGACACGAGAGGGAAGTGGGATTTTATCGACATGATCAATGGGGGTTTGCTTGCCTTGCTGACGAGGTTTCGATACGGTGTCTTCAACGAAGGGGGAAGCCTACTGCTCCAGTTCCACCTCTACTCGACAAACAACAAACAAGGAAGCAATATAAATACAATGCACAAACACATGGTTGAAGGTTGAAACTTGATGTATATGTTTCTGATGTGTTTGGGCAATTCCATTTAAATGGAGTATATTGCATTTGAAATGCAATTTCAAACTCCAATTTGAATTCAAACTTGATCAAGTTACATGTGTCATAGTTTGATCATTTTGAATCATTTTCAAATGTGTATGATATGCCTCTGAAGTGTGGTTGAATTGTAGCTTAATTCCATGGTCCAAGTTGCAAGATCAATTGATTTGAATTTGAATTAAATTCAAATAAACCAAATGGCATATGCTACTGGTCCCATTTTAAAATCAACTCAAACATAGTTGAAAGTTGCATATTTGGAAAGATAATTTTCTCCTGATCATTTTTCATATATTATTTGTCCAATTTGGAGTTAATATGAATTTTCTATGAATTTCCAAAGTTTGGGGTATTTTCTGGAATTTCTTAATTTGGAAATAGTGATTAATGCGTCACTGTGGTGTCATGCTGGCGTCAGGGGGGGTTTGACCCGAGTCAAACTGACAAGGGGCCCCACTGGTCAGCCTCTCCGGATTAAAACCCCTGTTAGTTTAAACTAACAGTGGTTAGTTAGTGGCCTGGGCCCACTGTCAGTGTCCCAGGGGTTAGGATTAGTGGGGGGTTAGTTAGCGCTAATGGCGGGGTCGACGTCGGCGACTGGGAGCTCGCCGGAACTTCGCCGGAGTGGTGAGAAAGGGCACTGGGGAGGATTCGGAGGGCACGGGCGTGTGCGGAATGAACTCGCGCGTCTGCTGGTGCTAGCAGGGGATCACGGGGAGGCCCGAGGCCATGGCTACGACGGAAATGGCGGCGGCCGGAGCACGGTGCTCGCCGGACTTGGGTTAACGGCCACGAGAGAGGGAGTGGAGAGTACTGGCGAGTAGCTGGGGCTTGCGCGCGTCTTCTAGAGTAATCGGGGGTTCAAGGGGGCGCTCTGGTGCGCGACCTCGACGAAGCCCGCGGCGGCCAGCTGCTGACCTAGACGAACACGACGACAGCGGCCGCGGGAAGAGCGTTGGGAGGAGGAAAATGACGCGGGGTGCTCACCAGAGCTCGATGGAGAGCATGGAGAGGCCGGAGGGGGCTCGGCAGCATCCAATTTCTCACCGGAATCTTCTGCGGCCGGCGGTGACTCGGCGACGAAGGCGTCGGCTCCAGAGCTTCAAGAGCTCGATTGGGTGCGCGGGAAGACGAAGCCGATGGTTCCAGTGCTCCTGGACACTTCAGCTCGGCGAGAGGAGGCCGTCGGCCACGACTGGGCGCGGCGGCGCTCTCCGGTGGGTTCTCGGGTGGCGTCGAATCCGGCGAGGGAGAGGCGGAGAGATCGCGGCGAGAGGGGGAAGAAGGTGCGGGGCTTCTGGGCGCTTGCGTGGCGCCAGGAGAGGGCAGGGGGTGGCCTAGAAGGGCCTCGTCGGCATCCACGGCGACCAGCCCTCCACGGAGCTGCTTGGAACGGTGGGGAAGAAGACGACACGGGAGTGGCTGGGCTGGGCCAAGGCGAGTGGGCCTCGCTTGAGGCGCAAGGTAAGCTATGTTGTTCTTCTTTTCCTTTTTATTTTTCTGTAAGTAGGTTGACCTAGCCAAATAAAATAGCTAGGTATTTTTATAAATGCTGAAAAAATTTATATGGCCTCATAATAAAATAGACTAACCACTTATAAAGTTTCAACATTTTTAAAATTCAAATAATTTGAATCTTAACTCAAATAGGGTTATTTTATTAATTCCAAGGCACTGTTTGAATATTAGAAAATTCCATGTGCATGGGATTGATCCCAAACCACTTTTAAAATGATCAGCATCATTTATAGGAATTTTCCAAATGTTCAAAAGATTTTTGGAAAAAGACTTTTATCTGGCCATTTGATTTAAATTCTCAGGGCTTTTCTTTTCCCCATTTTTGATTTTCTTTTTGAAAATTTTACATGATGCAAAGTAGCACTTGATCCTAGCACATACCTAACTTGGGGTTGTGACAACTCGCCCCCACTCAAAAGAATCTCGTCCCGAGATTCAGAAGTCTGCGGGAGGAAGGTGGGGTACTCGGTACGGAGACGGTCTTCTCTTTCCCACGTGGCTTCTTTCTCTGAGTGATGAGACCACTGAACTTTCAGAAACTTGATCTTCTTTCGGCGAGTGACACGCTCTGCTGAATCAAGAATATGAACAGGGTATTCTCGATAAGAAAGGTCATCTTGGAGATCAAGCGTTTCATGGTCGACTTCGCGGATGGGGTCCTTGAAGCAACGCCTGAGTTGTGACACATGGAATACATCATGTACTCGGAAAAGGTGAGGGGGTAGTTCAAGTTGGTAGGCAACTTCTCCACGTTTAGAAAGAATGCGGAAAGGTCCGATATAACGTGGGGCCAACTTGCCTTTGATACCGAATCTTTGGGTTCCCTTCAGAGGAGTAACCCGAAGGTAAGCCTTCTCATCAAGATTGTAGCTTTCTTTTCTATGATGACGATCATAGTAGCTTTTCTGACGAGACTGGGCTGCTTTCAATTGATCACGAACAATGCGAACTTGCTCTTCTGCTTCCTTGATCATATCCGGTCCGAAGAATTGTCTTTCACCGGTTTCTGACCAGTTTAGGGGTGTTCGACATCGTCGTCCATATAGGAGTTCAAAAGGAGCCATGTTCAGACTAGATTGAAAACTGTTGTTATAAGCAAATTCGGCGAATGGCAGAGACTTCTCCCAATTCTTTCCGAATGAGATAACACAAGCTCTGAGCATGTCTTCAAGAATTTGGTTAACCCTTTCGACTTGACCGCTAGACTGAGGGTGAAAAGTTGTACTAAAGGAGAGATGAGTTCCCATAGCACGTTGGAAGCTTCCCCAAAATCTAGAGGTGAAAAGGCTACCACGATCAGAATTGATTTCCAAAGGAACACCATGAAGAGACACAATTCTAGAGACGTACAAGTCTGCTAACTGGCTAGCAGTTATAGACTCGCGAACTGGAAGGAAGTGAGCAACTTTGGAAAGCCTATCTATGACCACGAAGATGGCATCGTTTCCTTTCTGGGTTTTTGGAAAGCCGGTGATGAAGTCCATACCGACTTTGTCCCATTTCCATTCTGGAATAGGCAAAGGTTGAAGTGTACCAGCAGTTATTTGATGTTCTGCCTTAATGCGACGACAAACATCACATTCGGCAACAAATTGAGCAATGTCTCTCGTCATCCGGGTCCACCAAAATCTCTGGCGTAGATCTCGGTACATTTTTGTGCTACCGGGATGAATCGAGAGGGGTGTTTCATGGGCTTCTTTGAGGATGAGTTTCCTTAGTTCCCTATTCTTAGGTACTACCAAACGATTTCCAAAGAATACCGTTCCTTTACTATCTGTGGAGAAACATTTAGCAACTCCGCTAGCAATGTTCTCTTTGATCCGGCGTACACCTCGTGCACGTCTTTGGGCAACTATGATTTGATCCTCAAGGGTTGGTTTCGCCACCAAGTTGAAAAGAGATCCATGAGGAACAATCTCGAGATTGAGCTTTCGAAATTCCTCATGAAGAAGTGGTTGATACTGTTGTAACATGAGGTTGTTACAATACGACTTACGACTTAGTGCATCAGGCATGACATTGGCTTTTCCTGGGGTGTAAGAAATTCCTAAGTCATAATCTTTTATCAACTCAATCCAGCGTCTTTGCCTGAGATTAAGATCTGGCCGGGTGAATATGTATTTGAGGCTTTGGTGGTCGGAATAGATCTCACAACGATTACCAAGGAGGTAATGTCTCCAAGTTGCTAGAGCATGAACTACGGCAGCGAGTTCAAGGTCATGGGTAGGATAGTTCTCTTCATGTGGCCGCAACTGGCGTGAACCATAAGCTACCACATGTCGATCTTGCAGAAGTATGCATCCTAACCCTTGCCGTGATGCATCACAATAGATCTCGAAATCCTTTTTAGTATCTGGAGGTGCAAGTACGGGTGCAAAAGTCAATCTTCTTTTTAGCTCTTGAAAGCTTTCCTCGCACTTGGGAGTCCATAGGAATTTCTTATCTTTCTTGAGGAGTTCAGTAAGAGGCTTTGCAACTTTAGAAAAGTTCTCGACGAAGCGACGGCAATAGCTGGCTAGGCCAAGAAAACTCCTAACTTGCTTAACCGATTCAGGTGGAGTCCAGTCAAGGACGGCCTGAACTCTCTCGGGATTCACAGAAATGCCTTTTGCAGAAATCACGTGGCCTAAGTAGGTCACTTCTGGTAGCCAGAATTCACACTTGGAGAATTTAGCATACAGGCGATGCTCTCTAAGTTTCATCAATACCAGCCTTAAGTGTTTGGCATGTTCTTCTTCGTTCTTCGAGTATATAAGGATGTCATCGAGGTAAACCACGACGAACTGGTCCAAATACTCAATGAAGATCGAATTCATCATGCGTGAGAAAGTGGCGGGGGCATTGGTTAAACCGAAGGACATGACGGTGTACTCGTAAAGACCATAACGAGTAGTAAAAGCCGTTTTGGGAATGTCCTCGTTTCGAATTTTGATTTGATGATATCCTAATCTCAAATCCATCTTGGAGAAGACAGAGGATCCAGCAAGTTGATCATAAAGATCATTGATCCTGGGCAGTGGGTACTTGTTCTTTATCGTCGCTAAATTTAGCGGGCGATAGTCTACGCACATCCTTTCTGTTCCATCTTTCTTCGTTACGAACAGAACGGGGCAACCCCATGGCGATGAGCTAGGGCGGATGAAGCCTTTCTCCAACAAAGCTTCCAGTTGGGTTTTAAGCTCAGCTAACTCACGTGGGGCCATTTTGTATGGGCGTCTGGAAATTGGTGCGGTTCCTGGGGCAAGATCCACTATGAATTCTACACATCTGTCGGGTGGCATTCCCGGCAGCTCTTCAGGAAAGACATCCGGAAAGTCACAAACCACCGGAACATCTTCAAGGTCAGGAAGGGGAAGCACATTCAAAGATTGTACTTGGTTTCTTGTTCTGGGTGAGGTGTAATCTATTGTCTGGCCTGAAGGATGTGTAAGTCTAACTGATTTGGCTTTACAATCAAGAAAAGCATGTTGTCTTGATAACCAATCCATACCAAGGATGACATCAATGTCTGAAGACTTGAGGGCTATGAGTGAAGCAAGGAATACTAAACCCTCAATTGCAATTTGATTGCCATGGCTTACTCTATTAGTTTGCCACTTGGAACCAGGAGTTTGAATGATCATAGGGGTGAACATTTCCTCAAAGGATACATCATGTCGAAGTGCATAACTTTCCGACATGAATGAGTGAGATGCTCCTGGATCGAAAAGAACAGAAGTGGGAACAAAATTGACTGGGAGTGTGCCAAGAATGACGTCAGAAGTACTATCAGTTTCCTCAGCTGAGATTTGGTTCACACGTCCAAGATTTTCTGAGGTGGATGGCTTAGAAGTGGAAACCTTCGGGGGTGGTTTGGCACGAACAGTGGGTTTTCCTTTGGCATGGGGTGGAGCATTTTGATTGACGGGGCACTCACGAGAGTAATGACCAGGCTGGCCACATCTGAAACAGGCTCCTAAGATAGTGCGGGGAGCTGGGTTATTTTGTGGAGCTGGTGGACGAGGTGGCACAAGTGAGGGCCTCAGTGGGTTGTTTTGGTGGATCAAACTACTAGGAATCCAGATCATGCGCTTCTGAGGGCGTGAACTGGAAGAAGGGGAAAGATCAAGAGCATGCTTGCGAGACTTCTCAAAAACTTTATTGCCATGCTCATCTCTAAAGGATCTATTGACTAAATCCTCAAAGGTGGAAAATTCGATGAGGTTGAGATCATGACGAAGGATGGGGCTAAGTCCCTTGCGGAACCTTGCCTGCTTTCTGGCATCGGTGGTGATCTCATCTTGGGCATACCGAGCAAGACGGTTGAATTCCCTCACATATTCGTGAATGGACATCTCTCCTTGATTCAGATTGCAGAACTCTTCCTTCTTGCGCTCCATCAACTCATCCAGAATGTGGTACCCTCGAAAGGCAACACAAAACTCTTGCCAAGTCACTACGTGACTATCTGGCTGCATAGCAACATAGTTCTCCCACCATTGAAGAGCAACACCTTCCAAGAATTATACCGCGAAAATAACTCGGTCATCGGGAGCAACACGCAGTATCAAGCTTACGCTCGATGGAACGGAGCCAATCATCAGCTTCAAGGGGCTCAGAAGAACATCGGAATACCGATGGCTTGAGGAGGATGAAGTCCTGAATGCTGACCACCACATTGCAATGACGTGAGGCATTCTGCTCGATGAGCTCAAGAAGGCGTGTTTGATCACGTCTATTCCGCTCAGCTTCCATCATGATTTCCGCCGCAGAAGGCGGTGGTGGAAGTTCATCATCATTTCGATTCCGAACACAGTCTCGATTCCGAAGAACAGCACTACGGGTTCCATCTGACATCCTGGGTGATAAAAATCAACAATCAGAACAGGTTGTACGATGGAGGCAAGGATAAAAGGATATGATTTCAGAAGGAGAAGACTATAATGCAAAGGAAATGATTCAAAGAAACACGGGATAAATCCGGCAGCATAACGACTACACTGGGATGGAAAATGAAACAACCCCGAAGAAATTTGACAGGACTTCTTCAATGAACTCAAAACACGGAGACTCTGGACAACCACAACCATCCTACATCTATAAGGAGGCAAACAATGAGATGTTCTAATCAGATAGAGGTGAGCCTAGTCCTATCTTCCCGTAGAATAAGATGAGGGTGACTCAGAACTCAGATCGATGAGGGTAAGGAGAAAAAGAAGCCTTACGTTGTTCCTTTATATACCCAGAGTAACTATATAACTATAGAAGGCTAGACTCGACTTCGGCCAAGGCTGATAATCCTAGCACTCTGAGGATTCTCCTCGTTCCCCTCAAAATGGCATACGTACTAGAGGCCGCGTTAGGTGACGAACCACCAGCAGATGCCAGTCAGGATGAGAAGAATGTCTATCTCTCCAAGACTGATGATTACAACCTTGTACAGAGTGGCATGCTCTACTCCATGGAGGTTGAGCTGCAGAAGCGCTTTGAGAGGATGGGTGCATATGAGATTATCACCAACCTCAAGGCCGTCTTTGCACCTCAAGCCAGGGCTGAACGATACGAGGCTTCTGAAGCCTTCTTCTCGGCCAAGATGGACAAGCACAGCAGCGTGAGTGAGCACGTGGTCAAATGTCTGGCTACATTCAACGCTTGAATTCTCTGGAATGTCAGATTCCAGATGAAATTGCAGTTGATAGGGTGTTGCAGTCACTTTCCCCTAGCTACAAAGGCTTTGTGTTGAACTACAACATGCAGAGGATGACTAAGACCCCTTCTGAGTTGTTCGCCATGCTGAAAAGTGCTGAGGTTGAGATCAAGAAGGAGCACAATGTATTCATGGTCAACAAGAACACTGAATTCAAGAAGTCAAGCAGACGGGAGAAGGGTGTCGGGACCCAGGGTTAGCGTATGCAAGCCTCGCTACAACACAATCATATGGAGAGCCGAGAACCGTACCCATTTGTCTAAGTAGACAAGGCCAAGCACAGAACGTTCTCGGAAAGCATCGAACGTGAGGGGCATCCCATCCAAGCCGGATGATCAACTGAAATGGGTCCTCATCGTCCGCACACAAGTCTAAATGATATGGGTGATGAACTCCCATATTCATAGACAAGTCGCCTCAACCATACTATCGATTGTATTATAACCCTTACATAGACTTACTCCAGCCCGATCACTTGGTCGGGGTCTAGGGCGGGCTCGATCATACATCAAAGTGTGCACGAGACGGAGTCTCGAGCAATCGCATCGCGATGCCCTAAGCTGCGCACATCTAAGGGCCACTTGGTGTATAAAAGACCGCCAGCCAGATCACAACTAAGGTCTCGAAAACCCATACAAAGACATGCATGTTATAAACATACACGCAGCACACATGCCTTGTATGAACAGTAGGTATCATTGCAATTCTCTACAAAGTATATATCTTTATTAAATAACTCTTACAGAGTGCACACAGAGATCACAAGCATGTGATCCAACATTACATCAAGCATGCGGAAGCAAAGTAGGTCTGAGTACAGACAAGTTTAACAAATGGCTTAGAGAAGCCTTATCTAAAAACAAGCCCTCCACGAGGGAACCAGTCGTTTGACTGGGACTACACTAGCTTGGTCTTGGTCTGAGTCTTCATTCTTCGAGCTTCAGGTAGAAGTCACCAACGGGGTCGGTGGGTTTATCTAAAACATAGATTAAGCAAATGTGAGTACAAAGTCGTACTCAGCAAGACTTACATAGGAGCTATACTACTCATGCACATGTACCAAGGTAAAGGGAGGTGGGGTTTCACTTGCAGAAGTGCCAGCTTTGACTTGGCTAGTCCTGAACTACGAGTACCAGACTTGAGGTAAGAAACGTACACGATTCCACTACAACTCTTCAACCAATTACACCACTATGGTTACTTCCTCGACTTCCCCACGAGAAGCACACCATAGCACTCACGCTTATCTTGCGAGTTTTAGAAGTATCCAGTTCAAGTTGTCTAATAATCGAGCACAGCTCTCCAAGCAGTCCTTAACCGCGGACGTGGCTATTCGAATAGTTTTGTTAACCCTGCAGGGGTGTACCGCTACACACACACTCATCAGTTACCGCCTGGGAGTGGGACCCTTCAAGCGGGTACCGGCGAGGATGTTTCCACGACACTTCGCCAACAGCTCCGTTCTAGTCCAGAGAGTCGCCTATTTGAGGGGGATCCGTATGGAAGTCCGGCCGAGGTTCTAGTACAACCTCAAACGATGTGTGCAGGGTCCCAAGCCGGTCTTGAAAAGCCGTTCATCCACTTCGCAGACCGTGCCACAGCCCTACCAGAACTCCGAACTACTGCGACTTCTGGGTGTCGAACGGGGTGAGGTACTAGGTCGAGAGGGGTCAGTGAGCCCAATGTGTGGTTGTACTCTTCTTCTTGGATCACTACACAAGAACTCGGGCTTAGGGCGGTGTTCAACGAGACAACCCACTGTGTACTCCTACACAGCCTCTCATCGTTCACCTTGTATTAGGGTAGATTCACCAACACGTTTCACTTTCATCAACACCATGTTTATCATCATCCCGACTCACATCATAAGCAACCTCATTGTACCACTACGCATGCAATAAGCAGTAACAGTTGCAGGGGCCACATGATATCAACCAACTCCTACATCTGCTAGGATTGTGGTTTGCTTACTACTGTGACAAGATGATAGGTCATGCAAAGGATATGGGTTCAACTATACGGTAGAAACGTTATCATGGTGATCATCCTAAACAATGCATAAGCGAGACATGAGAGGGAAGTGGGATTTTATCGACATGATCAATGGGGGTTTGCTTGCCTTGCTGACGAGGTTTCGATACGGTGTCTTCAACGAAGGGGGAAGCCTCCTGCTCCAGTTCCACCTCTACTCGACAAACAACAAACAAGGAAGCAATATAAATACAATGCATAAACACATGGTTGAAGGTTGAAACTTGATGTATATGTTTCTGATGTGTTTGGGCAATTCCATTTAAATGGAGTATATTGCATTTGAAATGCAATTTCAAACTCCAATTTGAATTCAAACTTGATCAAGTTACATGTGTCATAGTTTGATCATTTTGAATCATTTTCAAATGTGTATGATATGCCTCTGAAGTGTGGTTGAATTGTAGCTTAATTCCATGGTCCAAGTTGCAAGATCAATTGATTTGAATTTGAATTAAATTCAAATAAACCAAATGGCATATGCTACTGGTCCCATTTTAAAATCAACTCAAAAATAGTTGAAAGTTGCATATTTGGAAAGATAATTTTCTCCTGATCATTTTTCATATATTATTTGTCCAATTTGGAGTTAATATGAATTTTCTATGAATTTCCAAAGTTTGGGGTATTTTCTGGAATTTCTTAATTTGGAAAAAGGGATTAATGCGTCACTGTGGTGTCATGCTGGCGTCAGGGGGGGTTTGACCCGAGTCAAACTGACAAGGGGCCCCACTGGTCAGCCTCTCCGGATTAAAACCTCTGTTAGTTTAAACTAACAGTGGTTAGTTAGTGGCCTGGGCCCACTGTCAGTGGCCCAGGGGTTAGGATTAGTGGGGGGTTAGTTAGCGCTAATGGCGGGGTCGACGCCGGCGACTGGGAGCTCGCCGGAACTTTGCCGGAGTGGTGAGAAAGGGCACTGGGGAGGATTTGGAGGGCACGGGCGTGTGCGGAATGAACTCGCGCGTCTGCTGGTGCTAGCAGGGGATCACGGGGAGGCCCGAGGCCATGGCTACGACGGAAATGGCGGCGGCCGGAGCACGGTGCTCGCCGGACTTGGGTTAACGGCCACGAGAGAGGGAGTGGAGAGTACTGGCGAGTAGCTGGGGCTTGCGCGCGTCTTCTAGAGTAATCGGGGGTTCAAGGGGGTGCTCTGGTGCGCGACCTCGACGAAGCCCGCGGCGGCCGGCTGCTGACCTAGACGAACACGACGACAGCGGCCGCGGGAAGAGCGTTGGGAGGAGGAAAACGACGCGGGGTGCTCACCAGAGCTCAATGGAGAGCATGGAGAGGCCGGAGGGGGCTCGGCAGCGTCCAATTTCTCGCCGGAATCTTCTGCGGCCGGCGGTGACTCGGCGACGAAGGCGTCGGCTCCAGAGCTTCAAGAGCTCGATTGGGTGCGCGGGAAGACGAAGCCGATGGTTCCGGTGCTCCTGGACACTTCAGCTCGGCGAGAGGAGGCCGTCGGCCACGAATGGGCGCGGCGGCGCTCTCCGGTGGGTTCTCGGGTGGCATCGAATCCGGCGAGGGAGAGGCGGAGAGATCGCAGCGAGAGGGGGAAGAAGGTGCGGGGCTTCTGGGCGCTTGCGTGGCGCCAAGAGAGGGCAGGGGGTGGCCTAGAAGGGCCTCGTCGGTGTCCACGGCGACCAGCCCTCCACGGAGCTGCTTGGAACGGTGGGGAAGAAGACGACACGGGAGTGGCTGGGCTGGGCCGAGGCGAGTGGGCCTCTCTTGAGGCGCAAGGTAAGCTCTGTTGTTCTTCTTTTCCTTTTTATTTTTCTGTAAGTAGGTTGACCTAGCCAAATAAAATAGCTAGGTATTTTTATAAATGCTGAAATTTTTTATATGGCCTCATAATAAAATAGACTAACCACTTATAAAGTTTCAACATTTTTAAAATTCAAATAATTTGAATCTTAACTCAAATAGGGTTATTTTATTAATTCCAAGGCACTGTTTGAATATTAGAAAATTCCATGTGCATGGGATTGATCCCAAACCACTTTTAAAATGATCAGCATCATTTATAGGATTTTTCCAAATGTTCAAAAGATTTTTGGAAAAAGATTTTTATCTGGCCATTTGATTTAAATTCTCAGGGCTTTTCTTTTCCCCATTTTTTATTTTCTTTTTGAAAATTTTGCATGATGCAAAGTAGCACTTGATCCTAGCACATACCTAACTTGGGGTTGTGACAAAGGGAAAGAAAGGCAGCCCCAAGAAGGATGGAAAGTCAGTTGCCGTTCATCCTAAGGCACCGAAACCCAAGTCCGGAGTTAGAGTGCTCCTACTACAAGGGTGAAGGTCACTAGAAGCGCAACTGCCCCAAGTACCTAGAGGATAAGAAGGATGGCAAGGTTGCCAAGAGAGATGAAGGTATATTTGATATACATGTTGTTGATCTTTTCTTAACAAGCGCCGGGAGCACATCCTGGATACTTGATACAGGATCTGTCGCTCATATTTCTAATTCCATTCAGGGACTAAGGAATAAGAGACGCTTGGTGAAAGATGAAGTGACGATGCGCGTGGGCAATGACTGTCAAGTTGAAGTATTGGCGGTCAACACGATACATCTTAGTCTCCCTTTGGGATTAGTTTTGATTCTGAATAAATGCTACTATGTACCCGCATTGAGTGTGAACATCGTTAGTGGTTCTTGCTTGAAGCGAAACCACTATTCTTTTAAGTCTGATACAATTGGTTGTGCGATTTATAAGGATGATTTATTTTATGTTCACGCACCAGAGCAAAGGGGCTTATTCGTACTTGATCTCGATGGTGACGTGTGTCACATCAACAACATAGAGGCCAAAAGATTGAAGCGTAGTGGCGAAGAGCACATGAGGATGTGGCATTGTCGACTTGGTCATATTGGTATAAAGCGCATGGAGAAGCTCCATAAGGATGGACTTCTCGAGTCATTGGATTTTGGATCCCTTGATACATGTGAACCATGCCTCATGGGAAAAATGACAAGGACTCCATTCAATGGAATAATGGAGCGTGCGGAAGACTTATTGGGGATCATACATACAGATGTATGTGGACCCATGAACGTCTCCACACGCAATGGTCTTTGTTACTTCGTGAACTTTACTGATGACTTGAGTAGATATGGGTATATTTAATTGATGAAGCACAAGTCTGAAACCTTTGAAAAGTTAATT
The DNA here is from genome assembly GCA_950022295.1 of Bromus sterilis. Taxonomy (NCBI): domain Eukaryota; kingdom Viridiplantae; phylum Streptophyta; class Magnoliopsida; order Poales; family Poaceae; genus Bromus; species Bromus sterilis. The sequence continues at coordinate 443,255,450 of OX465595.1, read as the reverse complement.
TCAGAGTGAGGTCGAGAATCAACTCGGGAAGAAAATCAAGCACCTTCGATCCGATCGAGGTGGCGAGTATTTAAGTCATGAGTTTGGCAATCATCTGAAGTCTTGTGGCATCGTACCACAGCTTACGCCGGTAGGCACACCGCAGAGGAATGGTGTGGCCGAACGACATAATCGAACCCTATTGTATAGTGTGTGATCGATGATGTCTCATACCGACTTACCTATGTCATTCTGGGGGTATGCATTAGAAACTGTCGCTTACGTTCTTAATAGGGCACCATCCAAATCCGTAAAGAGAACACCATTTGAGGAATGGCATGGCACGAAACCAAAGTTGTCTCACCTGAAGATTTGGGGTTGTGAGGCTTGTGTTAGAAAACTAGAGCCCGACAAACTCGAATCAAAGGAGGATAAGTGCATCTTTGTGGGCTATCCAAAGGAAACTTGTGGATACACCTTCTACAATCATTCTGAGGGCAAAATGTTTGACGCCAATTCTGGGCGCTTTCTTGAGAAAGAGTTTCTCTTGAAAGAGTTGAGTGGGAGGAAAATAGACCTCGATGAAGTGACTGGCCAATCACTCCAAGTGGATGATCCGGCAACATAAATTGTTTTGGAACCATCTTCCATAGTGGGAGCTGAAGAGAATGGCCAAAACGACATTCATAATGATCATGACATACATGGTGATCATGATGAGAATGAAGAGGAACCTATTTTTCCATGTAGGTCATCAATAATCCGTCAAGCTACTGAGTTTTACGGACAACTTGTGAATGAAATCTCGGCTGATGAACCAGATGAACCTACGAGTTACAAAGAAGCAATGGAAGACCCGAGTCCGAGAAATGGCTAGAAGCCATGAAATCCGAAATAGACTCCATGTACACCAACAAAGTTGGACTTTGGTGGATATTCCCGAGGACCGCAAGGTCGTCGAGAATAAATGGATATTCGAGAAAAAGACTAATGCAGATCGAAACGTTTCTGTCTACAAGGCTCGCCTTGTCGCGAAAGGGTTCCGACAAATTCAAGGAGTTGACTACGAGGAGACATTCTCTCCTGTAGCGATGATCAATTCTATTCGGATCCTACTAGCAATAGCTGCCTATCATGATTACGAGATATGGAAGATGGACGTGAAAACCACGTTCCTTAATGGCAACATTGAGGAAGAGTTGTATATGATGCAACCGGAAGGTTTCATTGATCCAAGGAATGATGGTAAGGTGTGCAATCTTCAACGGTCCATCTATGGGTTGAAGCAAGCGTCTCAGAGCTGGAACCTTCGATTTGATGAGGACATCAAACCGTCTGGATTCATCCAAAACGTCGAAGAGTTATGCGTCTATAAGAAGCAGAGTGGGAGCTCTATAGCATTCCTTGTGTTAGATGTAGATGACATATTGCTGATAGGGAACGATAGAAAATTCTTGGAAGGAGTGAAAGAATACTTGAATGGACAATTTTCCATGAAGGACCTAGGTGAAGCTGCGTACATATTAGGCATTAAGATCTATAGGGATAGACCTAATCGCCTATTGGCTTTGAGTCAAAGAACTTATATTGATAAGATATTGAAGCGGTTCAATATGGATAACTCCAAGAGAGGTCTCTTGCCAGTTATAAAAGGTATCAAATTAAGTGTGTCTCAATGTCCAGCAATATCAAAGGAAAAGGAGGAGGTGTCCTCAAAGCCCTATGCTTCAGCCATAGGTTCTATCATGTATGCTATGTTGTGTACCCGGCCGGATTTAGCGCTGGAAATTAGTATGACTAATTGCTACCAGAGTAATCCAGGAATGATCCATTGGACCGCAGTAAAGAACATGCTGAAATACTTGCGAAGGACGAAGGATCTCTTTCTCGTTTATGGAGGATGTGATGAGGAGCTCACCGTAAAAGGTTACGTTGATGCTAGCTTCGGATCTGACACAGATGACTCAAAATCACAGACGGGATATGTGTTCATGTTGAACGGTGGTGCAATTACCTGGAGGCGCTGCAAACAGTCAGTCGTCGCCCAATCTACGATGGAATCAGAGTATATTGCCGCTTGCGAAGCGTCAAACAAAGCGCTTTGGCTGAAGAAGTTCGTGATCAAGCTTGGTGTCTTTCCCAGCTGCACTGACCCCGTGGCTGAGAAAACACGGACGCCATTGTTAACGCGAGGGAACCAAGAGCTCACTCTACAACCAAGCATATTCTCCGAAAGTTCCATGTGACGCGAGACTACGTCAGGGGTGGTTATACTAGGATTCACAAGATACATACGGATCTGAACGCAGCAGACCCGATGACTAAACCTCTTCCACAGAGCAAATTTGAGGAACACCGAGAGACCATTGGTTTTAGATACATGCCTGATGTAAACTAGTGTAATTTGTACTCTAGTGCAAGTGGGAGACTGTTGGATAAGTGCCCTAGAGACAAATTAATAAAGATATTTGTCACATATCCATTTTGTTCATAATACATCTTATACTATGCTAAAACTGTATTACTTGGAAACACTAATACACGTGTGGTATAAAACACAAGTCCCTAGTTTAACTCAGGTATACTAGCTCATTGGGCAATTGATTGATCAAGGTTTCCTGATCATGGCGACAATTAAGTCCATTGACAATGAGGTTGTATCATTGGGAGAATGATGTGATGGACAAACACCCACCTAAAGCATTGTAATGTGATCGAGTCACACAGTTCAGCATTGCGATGACTTTGTAACATATGGCTTAGTCCTTAGACCATAACGATCATACGTAATTGCTATCTATCAGGAGACTTTGATTTGCATCCAACGCCTGACTGAAATATGCTGGCTATAACGATGTACTTTGGGTACTCCGAAATAGATGGTTGATGAGTATGTTAATAGATCAGAGCGGGATTTGTCAGTCCAAGTGACGGACAGGTACTCTGGGCCCACTCGGTGATATTGCATCAATAGCTTGCAAGCAAGTGACTAGGTCACAAGAGATGTAATAGGCACGGACGAGTAAACTTGTTTGTTGTGAACAAGATGTGAACTCGGTATGTTGGATACCGACGATCAAACCTTGGACAAACAAAGTACCGCTGGACAAAGGGATCAAGTCGTATCGTTAACGGTTTCCAAAAGCGATTGAAGTTCATTCGATGGAAGCGCGGGGATTGTGAGGATTGTAACCAGGTCCAACTGAATAGTCATTGATTAGAGAGAGTGTCTCGATCATGTCTATTGTTTACCGGACCGTAGGGTGTTACACTTAAGGTGCAATCGATGCATTGGGATAGATTCGGGATCATCGGTGAAATAGGAGATATCACCGGAATAGTTCCGGGAGAGAACGGAAGTTGTTCCGGATAGTTTGAAAGGTTCAAAATAAAGTTTAATTTGTATTTAATAATGTTTCATTATTTAATTATCTGAATTAAATATTAAAATATAATTAAATTAATTGAAAAAGTGGAAAAGGCTTAATGGGCCATATGGGCCCATTAGGGGAGGAGGGGGTTTCCCCCCTTGGGCTTGGCGCCAAGGGTGGGGCCCATCCCCCCTTCCTGGCCGGCGCACTCCCCCCCGTTGGGAGTTTAGTCCCACCTCGGGGAGGGGAGGAGGATGGCACACCCCCCCCCCTTGGCCTATATAAGGAGGGGTACACCCCCTTTTCCAACACAACAAAATCTCTCTCTCCTTCTCCTACCTAGAGCGGACTCCCCTTGTTTGGAGTTTGTACCTGGTTTGGAGTTCTCCACCATAGCAGGCCGTCGCTTTGCCGGAGTCGGGATCCGAATCCATCTTTCTTCCGCTGCTCGCCTGATTCAGGGCCCGGAGGGAACATCGATTGTACCTTACGTGTATAATCTCTTCGAGGCACTACACCTGTGGTGGTACATCATCGCCGGAGGTCAACCGGGAGCTCCATCGCTGGTGGTCTTCAATACGACAGGGAGGTCGTAGTTCCGAGTCTACGCCAGCCATGTTCGCAAGAACATTTCCCTCTTTCGGTCTTCAAAGGTATGAACTCCAATTCCCTCTGTTACTTTATGTCTCCATAGCATAGATCTTGGGTTCGGGTTACCGTAGGTGTGAAAAAATTGTGTTTTCTGCCCCGTATCCCAACACCTGCGCGACTCTTCGAGTTCCCTAGGCACTCGGGGATGACCCCACGACTTTTGCGGATAAGGGTACCTTGTGCGTATGAAGACAGAAGGCCCGCTGGAAGCCTCGACAGGCCCACGACTGGCCCACTCGAGGCACCGACGTAGGAGTCCACGACGACTATGGAAGCTACCACTTGGCGTCCAAGACTGAAACTAGATTAGGCAACTATCTTTGTAACCCTAGACGAACTCTTTCCGACCCGGCCTAGTATATAAAGGCAGGGAGAGGGGACGTCTAGGGCATCCAATCTTCATGCAACACCACTGGTCTCGAGCAAACTCGCCTAGACTGCCACTGTAATCGCCTCCATCATAATACAATCGAGCAGGAAGCAAGGGTTTCACCGATCAAGGGCCCTAAACCTGGGTAAATCCATGTCTCCTGTAAGCCAATGAGTATCGCCAACCTGCACATCTCCTCTATGATCTAACCTAGGGTTCCTAACCATTGGATTTGGCGAGGTCAATCCTCGTCAGGAGGTTTCAAGTATGCGAACGAAGATGATGAAAGAAGATCCGGGAGTGTCAAAACCTCAAGCTTGGGGATGCCCCTATGCACCCCCAAGAAATATCAAAGGAGACTCAAGCGTCTAAGCTTGGGGATGCCCCCGTGCATCCCCTTCTCCATCAACAATCATCAGTTCGTCCTTCTCCATGCTATATTTTTATCTCTTCATGTGTTATGTGCTAAACTTGGAGCGTCTCGCTCTTTACTTTTTAGTTTATTTACTTTTGCTTGTTGTTCATAACAAGTTGGACCCTAGCCTTCATTGTTTGGGAGAGAAACACGCTCCACTCCACCCTAGAACACAACATAGGTTTTCATGCTTACCTTTTTGTGTGTTCTTTATCTTTTCATAGTTGTTGTCATGCTTAGCTCTTTGTTTTCATGTTTATGTTTTTAAGAGATTTTATTTAGGTTGCTTTTTGAACTCTCTTGATCTATCATGCTTATCTTGTTTAGAGAGTTGGCTTGTTGCACTGAGTTGTGTGTCTTGCATGAGTAGGTAATTGAGGTTGAAATTCCAAGTATAGTAGTAACTTGCTATAGTTTTGAGGTATTGATTTGAGTAATGTTTGGACTTTTGGTGCCAAGAGCTTGAGCCTATTAGTGATAGGTGTCGTATTTTGGACAATCCGTGTTTATTTTCGAAAACTAAAAAAATTAGTTGAGAACTCTAGCTACTAGATGGATCGCTAACCTCTGGAGGGGTTGGAATATATAGAGTACCCTCACATAACATGGGTCGAGGATGCGCAAGGATAACCAAGCCCCCATACACTCCTCCTCGGGGTACTTGTCTCTTTGTGAACCTCCTGATTAGATAGAGTGTTACCGATAATAAGTGCATGAGTTCTTCGGACTAATGCGAGTATTCGATTGTTGGCACTTCCACCTTCCATATTTTGCTAGCCTCTTCGGTACCGTGCATTGTCCTTTCTCAGCTTGAGAGTTGGTGCATACTTCGCCGGAGCATCCAAACCCTTGGCATGATACGCTCTGTCATCATAAACCTCCTTATATCTTCCTCAAAACAGCCACCATACCTACCTATCAAGGCATTCCAAAGCCTTTCTGAGATACATTGCCATGCAACATCCACCATATCATGACTTGATCTTCATGTCATACATGCTTTTTCTTGATCGAGGACCCGCATGCTAGTTGGTCTTTGCCCTTATCATTGCTACATGACGCGCTAATAGCATTGCATATCCTGCTACACTGGCAGAGGCATACATTTGCATACATCATGATAGTTTTCATTCTTCTTTATGTTGAGTACTTCTTGTAAAGTGTGAAGATCATATTTATATTCTTGTAAAATATATAGTGTTGCCCTTAAGTGAGGAAAAGATCCCAAAGAGGACAAAATAAAAAATCCGAAAGAGGAAAAAATTAAAAGATCCCAAATAGGACAAATGAGAGATAAATAGAAAGAGCCAATGAGGCCACAAAAATACAAAAAAATAGAAAAAAGAGAAAAAAAGAAATAAAAAGAGAGAAGGGGCCAACACTACTATTCCTTTTGAAAGATCCACACTCGTACTTCATTGTCATATTTATACTCCATAGAGATTATCATTCATGTATAAACTATGTGGGGATCCTTACCCTATAGAACTTGGCTTGTATATTCCAAGGATGAGCCTCCTCAAATGAGCTCTAGGTCTTCATGAGCAAGCAAGTTGGATGCACGGCCATTAGTTCCATTGGAGAGCTTACCTTAGCTCATATGTGCATCTGTTGCATGGCAACCGCTACTCCTCACATCATATCTATCATTTGGCTTTCTCTCGCCTATGATTGTCCTCATTGATGTGAGCCTTTCACACCTTTTTGTCTTCCTTCCCCATCATTTTCTCTTTGCCATCCTAAGTTCCAACATATCTTGCTCGCGCTCATCCATTGCATGAGTGCTCAAAGTCGAAAGGGAAAGGATAAGTTTGACTTGTGCCTGACCAGTGGTCTGGGGACGAGTCAAAATAAGATTCCGAAGGAGACCAAGTGTCACTACTGGAATTCTAACATTTGCCATCTGCCATGGCTGTCGGCAAACCTATACAAAGCGTACGGCAAAGGCCTTCGCCGTCTACCGGCGGACGGCAAAGCACTCATCAGCCATTTATCCGGCAAAGAGGTGCTTTGCCGTCTGCTTTATATCGACGGACGACACAGAGTTTTGCCATCTGTTTTTTTTCTAACTGTCGGAAAAATAGAGAATGTAGATACCGTGTTAATAGGTGGGTCTGACACGGCTTTGCCGTCTGTTAATTATACAGCGGACGAAAAAGATATTTTTGTTATACAAAAAAACGAAACAACAGCTACACGCCGCAGCATCTCCTCTTCTTCTCTGCGCTGCTGTCCGGTGAGACGGGGGCCACTGCTGTCCGGTGAGTTCGGCAAGACGGAGGCGTTGATGTCCGGTGATGCAAGACCGGCGAGCATGCGAGACGGGAGCGCTGCTGTCCGACAAGGCGAGGCCGAGGGGTCGAAGCGAGGTTGAGGCGGCCGGCGGCGCCGGACGAGGCAGCCAGTGGGTTGAAACGAGGCCGGGGGCTCGTGGGGGCATGCGGCTCGCGGGGTGTGGGACCGGTGGCAGAGGATGGCGAGCTCGGGGCGAGAGAGCGACCGGCGGCGGCATCAATGGTGACCGATGGCGGAGGACGCCTAGCTCGGCGGAAGAGAGAAACCAGCAACGGCGTTGTCCATGCTCAAGGTTGGGGCGAGACAGGAACCGGTGGTGGCTCCATGCTCGAGCTCAATGGGTAGATAGGGAGAGAACAGGGGGAGGAGAAAGAGGAGGGAGAGGAGCCTCCTGCCGTCGGAGTTGGAGCGGCAGAGCACGGGGGGAAGGGAAAAAGAGAGGAGGGAGAGGAGCACGAGAGTTAGAGGCGCCGGAGTTGCCTTCTGCCATGGACGCGTGCGTTGTGTGGACTGTGGAGAGAAGGGAAGAGGAGAAGGAAGCTGCGTGGTGGGGAGAGAGAGAGAAGGAGATGAAAAGGATGTGTGGGCATGCATGATGGGCCAGCCTATGAGGATGCGGTTGGTGACTTGGTGCTTGTCTGCCATGTCATCAATCCGTGTGACGGGCTACCAGCGAGATGTTCTGGATAGATATCTCAAGGTAGATGATTCGTAGTAGATGCAGATGGATTTCGGTCTACTTACCTTGGCGTACTGCCCATTGCTTTTGATCCCTTCCTTTCTTTGCAGCATAGTTAGCATTGCGGTGCCTTCATAATCCTGTCAATTGCCCAACTGTGATTTGTTTACCTCGCTAGCACTTTTATCGTCTTTTGGGAGAGAGACATCACTAGTGAAAATCACAGGACCCCGGTCCATCTTCACATTATTGTTCACACCCTCAATTTACTTTCAGCTTTTACTTTCCTTTGCACCTTTTATCTCTTGCGTTGATCCTTTGTAAACGACAAGGCCGGAGGAATTGACAACTCCTATATACTCGTTGGGAGCAAAGTTATTTGTTGTTGTGTGCAGGTCCACGACAACACCCTAGTCAGGAAGCAATTTCTGGCGCCGTTGCCACCTACTTGTATCTCCTGGGTCCTACTGGTTCGATAACCTTGGTATCTTCACCGAGGGAAACTTGCTCCTGCACTGCATCTCAAATCTTCCACTTGGGGTAACCAACGAGGGGCGAGAAGCCATCAAGCAAATTTCTGGCGCCGTTGCCAGGGATTCAAGGAGCTACAAGTAGACTGGTCCCGTCAACTCTCTAGCCAGAAAGCAAATTTCTGGCGCCGTTGCCGGGGACTCAAGTCTACAATATAGGGGAGTTGCACACTATCTTTTATCTTTGCTTTTTAGTCTTGTTAGTTTACCTTTCAGTTTTTATCTTCGTGTCCTTTATCAAAAATCTAAAATATATATATAGTATGTCTAGTTCCTTACTTGCCAATCAATGTCTGACTTCTTTGAAACCAGATCTTATTCGCATGGAGGATTTACCGAGGATCAAAAAAAGTGGTACAAGGAACACCGCTTGTCTCAAAAGGGGATACACTTATGGAAACAAATACATCAGTTGTATGAGTATGCTACAAACTTGTGCTCAATATATAATATATCTTTCTGCAGGGATGAATCTTGTTGCTTTATGAGGCACAAACACCTTGCTTTCCAATGTGAGTACAATGATGATGAAACCTTAGCTTCTTATGCTAAGAGAAACTATGATTTTTTTGATGCAGAGGAAATAGAGGAATTTGTTGCTTATAAGGGTGCCTATGAAATTACTTCTGTTCTTAAAAATATTGATGATGCCCCTTACAAATCTGAGAGTCTTGCTATACTTACTATTGTTTGGAAAATTACGATGCAAATTATTATATTACTGATCATCTTGAAAGAATCTCTCCCCCAAAGGAAGAGACTAATGATTTGCAGGACTCTATGGAAGAAGAAATTGATGAACCTGAAAGCTCCTTGGATGAAAAAGAGGAGGAGAGTGACGAACAAAAGGAGGAAGAATGGATCCATCCACGTCTACCTTCTAATGAGAGAAACTCTTTGACTCTTACCTTATATGAGTGTTATGATCCCATGGATTCTTTTGAAATATCCCTTTTTGATGAAGTTGATGCCTTCTATGCTTATGGCTGCGATGCCACTATGGATGACGCTTACGGAGATGAACTTGCTATAGTTCCTCATGTTAAGCATGAAATTTTTTCTATTGCACCCACACTTGATTGTCCTATTATCCTTTTGAAATCTCCAACTCATATTCCGGAGAATTGTGCTCTTATCAAGGCTCAATGTGATGGGTTGCATTTATCTTATAATCCTAAAGACCGTGTTGAAAACTATACACGTGTGCTTGTAGATCATGAAAAACATGATTTATGTGATAGTTATATTCTTGATGTTGTTCATGATGCTACTGAAAATTACTTTGAGAGAGGAAAGTTCGGTTGTAGAAACTTCCATGTTACAAAAACACCTCTCTTTATGTTGAAAGTTTTTAAGTTGTTCTTGTTCCACCTTCCTATGCATGTCACTTTGTGCTTCTTTGATTTATTTTCTTACAAGATGCCTATGCATAGGAAGTGGGTTAGGCTTAAATATGTTTCATATTTGCTTCTTGATGCTCTCCTTTGCTTCAACTCTTATTATCTTGTGAGCATCTTTTGCAAGCTTTAAGCCTAGCTAATGGCTTGAAAGAAGCGCTTTCGGGAGGCAGCCCGCAACGAATTTAGGTTTTTCTTTTTTGCTTTTGTTCTGTTCTTAGTGGTCTTGATGATTGTTACTACTGTAGCAACATCATTGTATCTTTACTTTTCAAGCTTTGTGCCAATTTTAGCCTCATACGACAAGGGAAGTGAAAGTTGTGACATGGTGTCCAGAAAACAGATTATGTCCTCACGACTAGAAAAATCATGGAAAAATCCCAGTTCATCTTTTTGAGCTGATTTTTTGCACAGCGTGCTCTTACAATTACGAAACTTCCGTATGTTCTGAGTTTTTTGATTTGAGTTGCAGAAGTATCCCTAAAAAATTTGTTTCTACCTGCTGTTCTGTTTTTCTCAGATTCTGCCACATTTTGTTTCTCTTCACTTTTGCAAACCTTAAGCTTGCTTTTTCTTTGCAAAAACTTTTTGGCAATCTTGGGAAACAGTAGCTCTTCAAGATTATCTTTATTTCCAGTAGAGAAAAAATATTTTATTAGGGTACTAACCTCTCTAATCAGCCTACAATGAGTTATGTATGAAGGGAGTTTCAAGTGCGAGATGGAGGATGATGAAAGAAGATTCAGGAGTGTCAAACGCTCAAGCTTGGGGATGCCCATGTGCACACCCAATAAATATTCAAGGAGACTCAAGCGTCTAAGCTTGGGGATGCCCCCGGGCATCCCCTTCTTCATCAACAATCATCAGTTTGTCCCTCGTTGCACTATATTTTTATCACTTCATGCGTTATGTGCTATACTTGGAGCGTCTCGCTCTTTACTTTTCTAGGTTTGTTTTGCTTTCTTTGCTATAGTAACAAGTTAGACCCCAACTTACTCTTTTGTGTGGGAGAGATTCACGCTCCGCTTGAACTAGAACTCCTCATAGGATTTGCATGCTTATTCTTTTAGCTGTGAGCTGTTCTTTTTCTTTTCTTAGCCGTTGTTCTGTTTAGTTGTAGTGCTTTAGTTTTTCTAGAGCTTTTCTTTTGTCTTGGGTTGAATTTTCTATAGGTTGCATGTTTTATCTTGTTAGAGAGTTTGCCTGTTGTACTGAGTTCTGTTTCTTGACTGAAAGTAGGTAGTTAAAGTTGTTATTCTCTTTGTAGTAGTAACTTGCAATAGTTTTGAGGTATTGACTAGAGTAATGTTTGAACTTATGGTGTCAAGAGCTCTTGCCTATTAGTGATAGATGTCGTATTTTGGGCAATCCATGTGTTTTTCGAAAACCAAAAAACCCCTGTTGAGAACTCTAGCTACTAGATTGGATCACTAACCTCTGGAGGATTCGAATATTAGAGTACACTCATGTACCATGAGTCGAGGATGCGCAAGGATAACCAAACCCCCATACACTCCTCCTCGGGGTACATGTCTCTTTGTGAACCTCCTGATTAGATTGAGAGTTACCGATAATAAGTGCATGAGTTCTTCGGACTAATGTGAGTATTTGAAAGTTGACACTTCCACCCACCTATACTTTTTCTACCCTCTTCGGTACCGTGCATTGCCCTTTCTCACCTCGAGAGTTGGCGCATACTTCGATGGTGCATCCAAACCCTTGGCATGATACGCTCTGTCATCATAAGCCTCCTTATATCTTTCCTCAAAACAGCCACCATACCTACCTACAAGGCATTTCCATAGCCTTTCCGAGATACATTGCCATGCAACATCCACCTTCTCATGACTTGATCTTCATGTCATATATGCTACTTGCTTGATCGATGAGCCGCATGCTAGTTGGGCCTTGCCCTAATCATTTCTACATGACACACTAGTATCATTGCATATCCTGCTACCCTGGCAGAGGCATACATTTGCATCATGATAGTTACATTTTCTTTATGTGAGTACCTTTGTAAAGTGTGAAAGATCTCCTATATTCTTGTAAAATATAGAATATTGCCCCTAAAGTGAGGAAAAGATCCCAAAGAGGACAAAATCAAAAGATCCCAAAGAGGACAAATGAGAGTTAAATAGAAAGAGCCATTGAGGCCACCAAAAAATACAAAAAAAGAGAAAAGGAGAAAAAGAAAAATAAAAAGAGAGAAGGGGGCATACTACTATTCCTTTTGAGAGATCCACACTAGTACTTGATCTTCTATCCCTTGTACTCCATAGAGACCATCATCATGCATATAGCTATGTGGGGACCCTTCACACTATAGAACTTGGCTTGTATATTCCAATGATGAGCCTCCTCAAACGAGCTCTAGGTCTTCTTGAGCAAGCAAGTTAGATGCACCCCCACTAGTTCCCTTGGAGAGCTTTTAGCTCACATGTGCATCCGTTGTATGGCAATCCCTACTCCTCACATCATATCTATCATATGGCCTTCTCTCGCCTATGATTGTCCTCATTGATGTGAGCCTTTCACACCTTTTTGTCTTCCTCCTCCACCTTCTTTCTGTTTCTCCTTTTAGGTGTCAACTTTCTTGCTCACGCTCATCCATTGCATGAGTGCTCAAAATATCGAAAGGGAGTGGATCAGTTTGACTTGTACCTGGCTAGTGGTCTGGGGATGAGTCAAGATAAGAATCCAAAGGAGACTAAGTGTGAAACTTTAGTAGATAGTAGTTCTCAACAACTATTTTTTATCTCGTATTCCCATATCCCTCTTCTTGCACGCAAACACCATTTGGAGACATTCGAGTCACGGACAGCAAGAGCTCTTGCACCTTTTGTTCTTTTGTTGCTTGTGTCAATGCTAATATAGAATCTTGCTTGTTAAGACTTGAATTGAATTGCATGCTTTAATTGCTTTACTTAAAAGTCCTTTTATGGTTGTATGGCATGTCACCATAGAAATTATGCTTGTTATCATTTACCTACTCGAGGATGAGCAGGAATTAAGCTTGGGGATGTTGATACGTCCCAAACGTATCTATAATTTCTGCTTGCTCCATGCATGTTTTGTGTGACTTTGCCATGTCTTGCTTGAACTTTCATACACTTTTGAACCTATTTGGACTAACCTATTAACTCAGTGCACCCAGTTGCCAGTTTCTGTTTTCTGCTGTTTTTGTATTTCAGGTTTTCCGGCCATTAAAAGTGCTCCAAAAAATCCGGAAAATCAGATAAAAAATCAGCGACCCGGAAGCTTCCGGAATAACCAAGGCAGCGGAGGGGGGCCACCACAGGGACTCCAGAAGTGTCCCTGGCGCGGCCCCACCCTAGGCCGCGCCAGGGGGCCTCCTGGCTGCCCTGTGGGTCCCCTCGACACCCTCCTTCGCCTATATTTAGCCCTCAGGGTGGAAACCCCTAATATCGATCTATTTCTCGCGAACTCCCCTCTGTACCGCCGCCGCCGCCGTTTCAAGATCGGGGCTGCCTGGAGAAGCTGCCCCGGCACCCTGCCGGGAGGAGGAACCCCCTCCGGGAGACCATCCATAGCCATGGACGCCTCCCGGATGTACCGTGAGTAGTTCCCCTTGGACCATGGGTCCGTGACCAGTAGCTATGTGATGAATCTCTCCCCCTTTTGTGCTTCCACTTTCGAGTCCTCGTGAGCTGCCTCACATGATTGAGGCATCTATGTAATTTTTGTTGTTGCTATGCTGAGTTTGTTGGGATCTGATGGATTATGAGACTATGTTCAGATTGTGATGAGTAATATATTTGGTTCTTCTCTTTTATATTTTTTTCTTGAGTAAATTCTTGAATGTTCTCCGTTGCGGTATTTGCTTTGGCCAAGTATTTTATTTGCAACTCCAAGAGAGAGCGTTATGCTCGATTGTGGGTTCAGCCCCTTGATGTCTAGCTTGAGTGACAGAAACATGAGACTAGGGGATGTGCTGTTGCCACCAGGGATAAAACAACGGTGCTTGTACCTGCGGGTGCAAGGATTGTTTACTTTACGCAAAGTTCTTTTAATGCAGTTGTATGTTGCTTTGAGTTTACACTTTGGGTGGGATTCGCAACTTAATACTAGCGAGATGTTCTGGATAGATATCTCAAGGTGGATGATTCGTAGTAGATGCAGATGAATTTCGGTCTACTTACCTTGGCGTACTGCCCATTGCTTTTGAGCCCTTCCTTTCTTTGCAGCATAGTTAGCATTGCGGTGCCTTCATAATCCTGTCAATTTCCCAACTGTGATTTGTTTACCTCGCTAACACTTTTATCGTCTTTTTGGAGAGAGACATCACTAGTGAAAATCACGGGACCCCGGTACATCTTCACATTATTGTTCACACCCTCAATTTACTTTCAGCTTTTACTTTCCTTTGCACCTTTTATCTCTTGCGTTGATCCTTTGTAAACGACAAGGCCAGAGGAATTGACAACTCCTCTGTACTCGTTGGGAGCAAAGTTATTTGTTGCTGTGTGCAGGTCCACGACAACACCCTAGTCAGGAAGCAATTTCTGGCGCCGTTGCCACCTACTTGTATCACCTGAGTCCTACTGGTTCGATAACCTTGGTATCTTCACCGAGGGAAACTTGCTGCTGCACTGCATCTCAAACCTTCCACTTGGGGTAACCAACGAGGGGAGAGAAGCCATCACCCCCTTCGGACTATATTTACCCCTCGACCTAAAAACCCTTGAGGAGGACCCCGCATCACGATATTCTCCTCTGTTCCACCGTCGTCGCGCTTCCAAGATCGGGAGCACCAGAATCCCCCTTCCCAGCACCCTGCCGGAGGGAGGATTGACCTCCGGGAGCTTCTCCACCACCATGATCCCTTCCCGGATCTGATGTGAGTAGTCCCGCTTGGACCATGGGTCCATGACCAGTAGCTATGTGATGTCTTCTCTCCAATCTTGTGCTTCAATTCTTAGCCCTTGTGAGTTGCCCTACATGATCAAGGCATCTATGTAATTTTCCTGCTGTTTCTATGATGTGTTTGCTAGGATACGATCGATTGTGAGACTATGTTCGGATTGTGATGAGTTATGTATTTTGTTCTCCTTTTATATTTTGTTCTTGAGTAATTCTTGCATGTCCTTCGTTGATTTTTATTGCTTTGGCACGGTAGTAGATAGTAACTCCAAGAGGGAGTGTTATGCTTGATTGTGGGTTCATGCCCCCCTGATGTCTTGCTTGAGTGACAGAAACATGAGACTAGGGGATGTGCTGTTGCCACTAGGGAGAAAACAACAGTGCTTGTAAATGCGGTTGAAAGGGTTGTTTACCTTACGCAAAGTTTGTTAATGCAGTAGTCTGTTGCTTTGGGTTTACACTTTGGGTGGGGCTCGCAACTTAATACCAGCGAGATGCTCTGGATAGATATCTCAAGGTGGATGATTAGCGAGTAGATGCATTTGGATTACAGTCTAATTTTCTTGGCGTACTTCCCATGCTTCCCAGTGCGTTTATAATTCTGTCAATTGCCCAGCTGTAATTTGTTTACCCAGCTTAGCTATTTTATCATCTTTTGGGAGAGAGACATCACTAGTGAACATCATGGGACCCCGGTCCATATTTCCACCATTGTTTACACCTCCATCCATTTACTGATTTTATTTCCTTTTAGTTGCAATCACCACTACTATTTCCCACTTGTGTTTGATCCTTTGTGAACAACAAGACCAGACAGATTGACATCCTCTCTGAACTCGTTGGGAGCAAAGTTATTTGTTATTGTGTGCAGGTCCACGACAAGACCCTAGCTAGAAGTAATTTCTAGCGTCGTTGCCACCTACTTGCAGAACTTGGAGTCCTACTAGAGACAAACTTTGGTATCTTCACCGAGGGAAATTTGTTGCTGTCTAATACGTCCCAAATGTATCTTCACCGAGGGAAACTTTGGTGCTCACGTTTACTACTTGCTACCTTGTTGTAATTTTTATTACAGATTTATATTACCTTGCTTTGCCATACCTATCACCCATATTTTACCATCTCTTCGCCGAACCAGTGCACCTATACAATTTGCCATTGTATTAGGTGTGTTGGGGACACAAGAGACTTCTTGTATCTTAATTGCGGGGTTCCTTGAGAGAGACCATCTTCAACCTCTACTTCCCTGAGTTCGATAAAACGTAGGTCATCCACTTGAGGGAAATTGTTTCTGTCCTACAAACCTCTGCGCTTGGAGGCCCAACATAGTATACAAGAATAGAAGCGTGCGTAGACATCCCTGTCTACTTCTCAACCTTCCACTTGTGGTATCCAACGAGGAGCACTACTTCAGTGCCATCAATGATCGAGCGTGGTGTTGAAGCCAACATAGACATCATCGGCAAGCTTAAGGCACGACATGAGATGGAGATGAAAGAAGTGTGGTCGAGTTTGGTCGCACTGGAAACCAAGTTGTTCGAGCTTCAAGGCCAGATCTATGATCTCCACAACCAGAACTATGAGTATGAATTAAGGTTTCTGCGCATGAGCGCGGCTGCTAGCTGCAGGATCCTGGAGACAGAAGAATCATGCGTGGATGGAGGACCTATGCCATGGAAGCTTTTTGCTAAGGAGCACCTGAAGAGCTCCAAGAAAATCAAGACTAAAATCTTCATGGGTAATGGCATCCCCTTAGCTTGTTCCAAGTTTGGGGGAGTGCCCGATATCTTTATCTTTATCTTTTATCTTTACGTCGTCAAAGTTTAGTGTCATATCATGTCTAGGGAAGTTATCTTATGAGTTATGAAATAGGTGTTTGCATTGAGGTCCATCACTCCTTTATAGAGAGTCTTGTATCCGTGAGTGTGCAATCGTCTATGAAGGAACATTAATGAGAAGTTTATTGGTTTTCTTCAATGCACTTGGTATTCTTTCCACGCAATCGACCTTATATGCTGATTCTTATGGGAGTATTGACCTTATGTATCAGGTATGGCTTTGAAAACTTTATTTAATCTTGGCAAACATAGCATTGGTCATAACAACAAGCATGAGTTTTCTTTTATTAAGTTCTTATGATTGAAGTGTTATGTTGACATGGAAGACAACTTGATGTTTTATGCTAGTTCTTAATGTTAGACTTTTTATTGTTTTGCATCCAAGTCAACATCATTTGTCTACTTTCAAAGCCTTTGATAGCCAAACTCTGTAATAAGTGGGAATGCTGCTTGTGCACCCATACCTTGAAACCTCAACCTTCCAAAGAGTCCACCATACCTTTCCTATATTTGGTATTTCACCATCACTCCTAAAGTATATTATTCATGTGCTACCTTTAAACCTTCAAAATAGTATTACTCCTTATTTTGTGCCTCTGTTTTAGCTCATGAAGAAGTAGTAGATAATTCATGATCTTCTCATACTGGACAAGCTTTATCTTGGGTTTGCATGTCTAATATGCAAATCCCTGATACGAGGAGGGACTGGCATGAGTCCGCCCATCTCACAAAAGATAGTAGCAACAAACAAAACCTCCTTCACGCTTTGTTCATGAGAAATCAGAAAACTTTGGTAGTGATAAACAAAGGAGATCAATGGGATGTGATCGTCCCTCCTTGGAACCGTTCCTCGAAACTTGTCCAGTTTGGAAGTATTGAGGTATCTGCTAGCATTCGTTGACGAATTATGCATCTCCCAAAATCTTATGTTACAATCTTATTGTTTTCAAAAACACTAGAAGCTCTAGCACATGAGTTTTCCCTACTTCCCTTTGTGAAGGGTCTAGCCTTTAATTTTATGTTGAGTCAGTAAGCCTACTTCCTCCTATCCTATAAAAGAGCGGACGCCTTATGTTGACAAAGATGCATACATATATATTGCGTCATTGAGAATTTCCATATCACATCTTTGTTGACATTATCAATTAGGATAATTAAGTTGTTTGTTGAGCTTAGCTACATCAAACATCTTCCTTTTTGTTAGCATTTTCACTTCATGACTAATAACATGTTCTTTCAAAAGCTTCAGTTAACCTCATCATAATTATAAGTGGAAGAGAAAAGTTTAAAAAAAATTAGTTGTTCTTTTACCAAGAACATGTTTGCCATGATTTAATGAGTTTCATGGCCCTACTTTTGATTATAATTGATATTACTCTTTCATAAGGGCCTTATAAATTGAGATTGTTGTTGAGGATTCTTGAGTTTAGTAGAGAAAATATGATGCTTCTTGTTCGTATTCTTAACTCCGCCTATGTTTTTTTAGACATAGCCGGTCCCAAGCCCGGGTAAAGGAGGAGGGTTGTGTTAGACTTGGCGAGCCAACGTGAAAACTCAGCCACTCTTATGGATATGAAACCCAAAGAAAGAACATCGTTGGGGCGTAACCCTCTTAGCGACGCGCCATATCGGAACCCAGGTGTGGTGATAAATGAGCAAGGTCTGGGCCGTCACCCTCCTGGTGGCGCAACGTATCTTGATCTAGATACGGTGACACGTGAGCAAGGATCAAGTCGTCGCATCCTTAGTGGCGCGCTACATCGTCGCCCGGGTGTAGTGAAAAATGTAAGGCCCCCGATGCGGTGCTAACTCGATTTAGTCGCTTTCGCGTCCCGCTCAAGTTAGTAGCGCATAAAGAGCCACCGACTCACGACACTCGCACTCGTGTCGCTGCCGGATTCTCAACAACAAGTATAAGAACAAGAACTTTAACTAAGACATAAATATAAGGTCCAAGGCATACATCGCCATTGGATAATTATTACATCATCTCAGAGGTCCGTGGACCCAACAGTACATCATGCGACAAGCGGAAGACAAACACGACCGAGTACGGTCAAAAGCCAAATTTCCCTAGAGAGGGCTGCACATAAAGGGTCCACCCCCGGATCATCGACGCCCAACTGAAGGATCTACTGAACAAGGTCGAACTCATCGTCATCCTCAGGAGGCACCTCCACGAAGTATCGTCCAGAGCTCGGGTCAAGAAAGTACTCCACTGCAGCGGCCGATCAGGCAAAATAGTAAAAGCACAAAAGTAAAACGGGGTGAGATTATATCATTACAGGATAACTGACTTTCTACGGCAAGACAAGGTAAAAGGAAAAGGTTGCAGCCGCACTATCATGTATGGTGGCTATCGTTCTATTAGAGTAGAGGTAAGATCCAAGAATAACACGTGACATCGTGTCATAAGTCCGCTATCCACCTACTTACGTCAAGCATAACACAACCTGGACCTTCTCTCGGTCCCCCTGGACGAAGAAAAGCAACCAAGGCACTAACACGGTAGGCAAGTTTTAATTAAGATTCAAATTGATGTTATTCTACGAACAAGGAGTAGGTCTCAAGTCGTCCATAACCGCGGACATGGCTTTACGAAAAGATTTTAACCCTGCAGGGGTGTACCAACTGCCCATCATAGGCTTCGCATGTACGTCCGGTTTCCACTTGGCTAAGTAAACGCCTGAAACTCCGGAACGTCAGAGTCCCTCTAACTAACAACGCACAATTCCGGGTGGCCCCCGGGGAGTCGACATCCAATCCAAAAGCCGGCCAAGCTCTCGAATCGGCCTCTTCCGTATGGCCAAGGTTGGGTTTAGTCTCGCCTATATAACAGGGGACTTCCCTAGCTCACCAGTGTGGACCAACCAGAGGAACTATGTCTCCGTTGGTCCGGGTTGTTTCGAAAACAGTTGGGGTACCAACCAAGCACACACACGTTTGCAAATAGTAAATCAGCTCGGGCCACCACTAGAACTGTATGAAGCTAGGTAGGTAAGACAAGGGGACCCCATAGAATCCCACACACGATTAGGCACGCTCGTCAAGAAACACAATACCCGGAACTCGGGACCTAGGTGACTCAAATGGAACAAAACACCTGGCGGGAACAGCCGGGTCTCCCATCTTTTGTCAAGTATAAAGTTAACATCATAATTATAATAAATATCAACCAACTTCTTTAAATAACATGATATCCCAAACCATAGCAATAGGGTAAGCAGCAAGTTTTCCTACTCATACTAAGCAATGGCTGAGCAGTGGTAACTTAGCAATACAAAGTTTTGCTGGGATGTGGGGATCATGGTTGTTTGGGTTCTGAAGGTGGTATACTCAAGTGGATAGGATCAAACAAACGTGCTAGGCTACAGCTAAGCAGCTAGGCAGAAAGGTATCAAGTAATGGTATGAATCTTCCCCTTGCCTGGGTCATCGGTCGTCGAAGCAGACGTAGCAGGGTCCTCGGGCTCGGTGTCGGAAATCTCCACGTAAGTCTCCTCGGCGGTCTCAGGTGCTAACGTAAGGTACCGGCAAGAAAAGGCACACAAGTAAGTAGCGGTACGATGCACAGGCAAGGATGATATGAGCAAGTTTAATTTGACATGCTGTGACCCTATTGTAACACCCCGGCCACACCCACCGGTTCCCGGCGTACGCCTGGCGGGATCTAGACTGTCCCCACAGACCAACACTAGTTTTTCCTACGCACTTTGTCCTCACTCGTGCGCACCCGGGGGAAACTTCCCGGTCGGTCACCCATCCTCAAATTGCTCCAAGCCAAGCACGCTTAACTTTGGAGTTCTTTGCATCTGGACTCCCGGAAAAGAAGGTGCACCTTGTTGATATGAGTAGTCTTTCATTCCTACTAAGCCAGGATGTCACACCTATCTAGTCAATTTTAAATGAAGGTGGTGACGACACGTCAACAACTTCATATGCAATTTATTTACGTGAAGATGGCTTTGGTCTTAGCCTTATTTTTGGTGTAAGTAGCATGTCAACATGGCATGAGCAACAATGCATATAACATAAATAAAACAACGTGAAAAGTAATCATCGATTCCGGAGACGGAGCAGTGTCGGTGAATTCGACACAAGGAAGGTGCAACAATAGTTGGGAACCAGCCACATGCATATGACAATATGTTAGGGGCTGGCTTTGAAGAAAGTTGAATGCAGATGACATGAAAACAAACCTGAAAAGAACAGATGATCAACATTTCAAAATGCACTGAAGTTGAAATGCTGCAAGCAGAAAGGACAGACTGCATCTGGATCAGGTGGCCGCACCTTGTCCACATGAGTTGCACAAAACATTACAAGGACATCACCATTGCAATCCTTGTGAAAAACTACCCAAGATTCATATATGGCATGGACAATTTTGAATTCGGGCAAGCTTGACAAAAACAAAGAAATGAAAAGGGGCTTATTTGCAAAATGGCCACACTTCAATTTTTAAAGGGGCCAAGTGCAAAAATGGACCTCACCATGCGGGTCAGTAGCTTAAGCTACCCCAAAATCATATATGATATGCCCCTGGATGAAATTGGAGTCAAAATCCAATTTGAATTTGAATTCAAATTCAAATTGAAGAAAACAAAACAAAAATCAAAAGGGAAAAAAAAGAACAAAGGGGCTCCAGCATTGGGCTGGATTCGGCAACCAGCCCATCTCTTCTCTTCTCCCTCTAGGCCAGCCCACTCGAATTGCGGCAGCTACTGGGCCAAGCCCAGTCTGCCTCCACGGCCCAGGCAAACAAAAAAGAAAAAGGGGGCGTGCATCGGCTGGGATTCGAACCCAGGCCGTGCATCCACTCCACAGCCCCCTCTACCACTACGCTAGTGCACGAATTCTGAACTGAAAACGGGAATGAAACCAGAAGAGGTATGCACCCCTCGGACTGAGCTTCAGAAAAACAAGAACCCGGCGACGACGCCGACTTGCGGCGAACTCGCCTCGCCGTTGCGACGCCGGCAACCCCGCGGCCACTAGGGAACGGAAGCTGGCACATCCAGCTACAGATTCCAGGCCCGTGCTGCACCCAGATCTCATCAGAGAGGTCGCTAGTCTCGCCTGAACTCTACCGCGGAGAACTGTTCTGACGACTGACGAAGAACTTCAGACCGAACGGCGTCGAGACATTTCGGTGAGGCTCACCTCGGCTACGGTGCTCCGATGGCGCAACGGCCAGCGGCTACTCGAAGCTGGACCTCCCGTGGTTCCAATTTGCTCGTCTCCCTCGCCGGCAACCCAAAGGGAGCGGCTTTCCTCGCCGGCTCGTTTGTGGCGGAACAGAGCCGCACATCAGGCCGTCGAGGGGAACGAAGAGCAAACACGTTGCTAGCGCTCACCGCACGCTCTGCTCGCGAACGGCGCAACCGCACGCACACACACACACGCCGGAGACACGCGCTTGGCGTGCACGGCTCGCCGGAGCGGCGACAGAGACGCCTCCACGGCGCCAAACGTCCTACGGGTACTAGGGGAGGAACGGAGGCGCGGAGGCTCACCTAGAGGGGTTCGCTGGCGACCTTGACCTTGCCGGGGAGAAGGAGACCCACGGGGTCGTCGTCGAGGAAGACGGATCCGAGGCGCAACGCCGCGGCTCGTCGGTTCTTGGGGCTTGGAGGCCGAACCTGCAGGAGGGAATCGGTGAGAACGGGCTAGGATAAAACGCAGACGAGCGTGGGCTCACCGTGCGCGAGGAACCGCAACGAATTTCACCGGGAGGCTCACCTGTCACGCGGAACAGGGGAGGTTCAAATCGGCCATGGGGTCTAGGGCACCCCGCGGCGCGCCTCGCGTGCTCTTAAAGGGGGCTCGCCTCTCCCTGGCCGGAGGGCTCCACGGTCCTTGGCCGGACCTGCGCCGTGAGAGGAGAGGAGCGGGGGGGGGGGGGGGCTGTCCAGCGTGGAAAGAAGATGACGGGGAGCCGTCGGATGCAGATCGAGCAGCTCCAGGCGCTCCTCACTTACCCCTTCGCGGCTGGGCTTTAGCCCAAGACGCAGGGAAAGGCCAGACGGGCTGGGCCTGCAACAAGGACCCCGGGGAGAAAAAGAAAACGTCCACTGCAGGTTCCTTTCCATTTAGAAAAATAAATAGAAGGGAAAAAGAGTTTTCCAGGATTAATTACAAGGAATAAAAATGCATAAAAATATGCAAAATGATCCTTGTAATATTCCTCAATTTCCAAAAATGGTTTGGGCATTTTTGGCAACAACAAAAGTGTGAGCTCATTTTGGAATCCAAAACCACTTTGAACTAGAGCCCCCTATTTTGATGATGGAAAAAATAATTTGAGGATTTTAAAACCCTTGCAATAGCAATTGAAATGGCTAGGCCAAGTTTGGGGTCAAGAAGATTAAGCATGCAACAAAGAAAATTCCTTGAACACCCTTCTTGAACCATCTTGGATGCAAAAACAAACAAACCAAATGGGCTCCAATCCCAATGCAAATTTAAATCATCACATGAAATTATAATGTTTAGCATCATGCCAAGTTACAAAGTCAACAGACAAAGTACAATCTCATGGTGTTTTATTTTTATTGCACATGGGCTGTTACAAAAAATAAGCAAGGGTCTTCACATTTGACTCGACGAGTGTGAAGGGTAAGGTAGCTAGCCGAGCCTAGGAGGATTCACATAGGTAGTTGGAACGTAGGGTCCCTGACAGGTAAGTTGCGGGAGTTAGTGGATGCAGCAGTGAGGAGAGGTGTTGATATCCTATGCATCCAAGAAACCAAGTGGAAGGGACAGAAGGCGAAGGAGGTAGAGGATACCGGTTTCAAGCTGTGGTACATGGGGGCTGATGGCTTCTCGCCCTTCGTTGGTTACCCCAAGTGGAAGGTTGAGATGTAGCGCAGCAGCAAGTTTTCCTCGGTGAAGATACCAAGGTTTGTCTCCAGTAGGACTCCAGATATGATAAGTAGGTGTCAGCGGTTCAACTGACGTGGACCTGCACACAGACACAGATAAATTTGTTCCCAATGAAGTTCAGAGAGGTTGTCAATCTCTCCGGTCTTGTTGTTCACAAAGGACAAAATACAAGGGATAATGATAGCAAGTAAAAGCAGTAAAGTAAATATAGCGTGGAAACAGTAATAAGGATATGGACCGGGATACGTGATGTTCACTAGTGATGTCTCTCTCCCAAAAGACGATAAAACTGCTATGCGAGGTAAACAAATTACAGAAGGGCAATTGACAGGATTATGAACGCACCGCAATGCTAACTATGCTACAAAAGAAAGGAAGAGCCTCAAAAGCAAGGGCAGTACGCCAAAATAAGTAGACCGAAATCCATCTACATCTACTACTAATCATCCAATTTGAGATATCTATCCAGAACATCTCGCTGGTATTAAGTTGCGAGCCCCACCCAAAGTGTAAACCCAAAGCAACAGACAACTGCATTAAAAAGAACTTTGCGTAAAGTAAACAATCCTTGTAACCGCGGTTACAAGCACCGTTGTTTTCCCCCTTGTGGCAACAGCACATCCCCTAGACTCATGTTTCTGTCACTCAAGCGTGTCATCGGGGGCATGAACCCACAATCGAGCACAACGTTCCCTCTTGGAGTCACTACCTACTACTTGGCCAAAGCAATAAACAGCAACAGAGAACATGCAAGAATTACTTAGGAACAAAAATATAAGAGATAAAAACCAAATATATTACTCTATCACAATCTGAACATAATCTCATAATCCATCAGATCCCATCAAACTCAGCATAGCAACAGAAGAAATATTACAAAAGTGCCTCGATCATGTAGGGCAGCTCACGAGGTCTAAACCATGAAGAACAAAGAGGGGAGGAGAACATCACATAGCTACTGATCATGGAACCATGGTCCAAGGAAAACTACTCACGAGACATCCGGGGAGCATCCATGGTGGAGAGGACACTCCCGGAGGTCAATCCTCCCTCCGGCAGGGTGCCGGGAAGAGGTCTTCTGGTGCTCCCGATCTCGGAAGCCCGGCGGCGGTGGAACAGAGGCGAGTTTGCGAAATAGGGTTCTCTTTCTGGAGTTTCCCCGTGACGGAGAATAAATAGGCGAAGGGGGGCAGTCAGAGGTGGACCAGGGGCCCCAGGCGCCCCCTTGGCGCAGCCAGGGGTGGGGCCGCGCCGGGTGGCCGCCTGGGCACCCCCTGGCTCCCCTATGGCCCCACTCGGGCTCTTCGCCAAGCTTCCTGTACGCTGATTTTTTCCTGTATTTTTCCCGGAATTTTTCTGGCACTTTTTATATGGGGGAAAACTGAAATAGAAAAACAGCAGAAAACAGGAACTGGCACTGGGGTGCACTTAGTTAATAGGTTAGTACAAATATGATAAAAAATGTATAAAAGTGTATCAAGATCATAGCAATATCACACAAAACATGCATGAAGCAAGCAGAAATTATAGATACGTTTTGGACGTATCAACATCCCCAGGCTTAATTCCTGCTCGTCCTCGAGTAGGTAAATGATAACAACATAATTTCTGTGGTGACATGCTAGCAACCATAAAAGAACTTTGAAAAGTAAAGCAATCAAGGTTAGAGATTCAATTCAAGTCATAACATGCAAGAGTCTATATTAGCATTGAAACAAGTAACAAAAGAACATTAGGTGCAAGAGCTCTCGCTGTCCGTGACTCGAATGTCTCCAAATGGTGTTTGTGTGCAAGAAAGGGGATAGGGAATACGAGAAAAAAAGTATTTTTGTGTTGAGAACTCAATCTATTAAAGTTTCACACTTGGTCCTCTTTGGAATCTTATCTTGACTCGTCCCTAGACCACTAGACAGGTACAAGTCAATTTGATCCACTCCTTTTCGATATTTTTAGCACTCATGCAATGGATGAGCGTAAGCACGAGAGTTGACACTTAGGATGGCAAAGAGAGAAGTATGGAGGAGGAAGACAAAAAGGTGTGAAAGGCTCACATCAATGAGGACAATCATAGGCGACAGAAGGCCATATGATAGATATGATGTGAGGAGTAGGGATTGCCATGCAACGGATGCACATGTGAGCTAAAAGCTCTCCAAGGGAACTAGTGGGGGTGCATCTAAGTTGCTCGCTCATGAAGACCTAGAGCTCTTTTGAGGAGGCTCATCCTTGGAATATGCAAGCCAAGTTCTATAGTGTGAAGGTCCCCACATAGCTATATGCATAAAGATCATCTCTATGGAGTACAAGGATATAAAGGGAGTACTAGTGTGGATCTCTCAAAAGGATAGTAGTGTTGCCCCTTTCTCTCTTTTTATTTCTTTTTCTCTTTTTCTATTTTTTGTATTTTTTGTGGCCTCAATGGCTCTTTCTATTTAACTCTCATTTGTCCTCTTCGGGATCTTTTATTGTGTCCACTTTGGGATCTTTTCCTCGCTTAAGGGCAACACTCTATTTTACAAGAAGGTAAAGGTGATCTTTCACACTTTACAAGGTACTCAAAATCATAAAGAAGATGTAACTATCATGATGTATGCAATGTATGTCGCTACCAGTGTAGCAGGAACATGTATGACATGAAGATCAAGTCATGAAGAGGTGGATGTTGCATGGCAATATAACTCGGAAAGGCTATGGAAATGCCTTGATAGGTAGGTATGGTGGATGTTTTGAGGAAAGATATAAGGAGGTTTATGATGACAAAGTGTATCATGCCAAGGGTTTAGATGTACCGGCGAAGGTGGACACCAATTCTCGGAGTGAGAAGAAGGCAATGCACGGCACGGGAGAGGCTAGCAAAATATGGGAAGGTGGAAGTGTCAAATTTCAATACTTACATTAGTACGAAGAACTCATGCACTTATTATTGGTAACTCTCAATCTAATAAGGAGGTTCACAAAGAGACAAGTACCCCGAGGAGGAGTGTATGGGGGTTTGGTTATCCTTGCGCATCCTCGACTCATGGTACGTGAGTGTTCTCTAATATTCGATCCCTCCAAAGATTAGTGATCCATCTAGTAGCTAGAGTTCTCAACTAGTTTTGTAGGTTTTGAAAATACACACGGATTTCCCAAAATACGACCCCTATCACTAATAGTCTAGAGCTCTTGACACCAAAAGTTCAAACATTACTCACATCAATACCTCAAAACCATTGCAAGTTACTACTAAAATTAAATAGCAACCTCAATTAACTACTTTCAAGACAAGACACAACTCAGTGCAACAACCAACTCTCTTTAACAAGATAAACATGAAAACTAAAAAGAGTTCCAGCAACAAACTAAACAAAATCCAAGGCTCTTGCTAAAGACAAACTAAAACTAAAACTAAACATGGCAGTAGCTATGAAAAGATAAAGAACACACAACAGCAAAAATATAAGCAGGAAAAATCCTATGATGTGTTCTAAATTTTGAAAGTGGAGCGTGTTTCTCTCCCACACAAAGTAAGACGGGATCTAACTTGTTATGAACAGAAAGAAAAGCTAAAGAAAACTAAAAACAAAACCTAAGAGCGAGACGCTCCAAGCATAGCACATAACGCATGAAGTGATAAAAATATAGTGAGACGAAGGACGAACTGATGATTGTTGATGGAGAAGGGGATGCACGGGGGCATCCCCAAGCTTAGACGCTTGAGTCTACTTGAGTATTTATTGGGGATGCATGGGGGCATCCCCAAGCTTGAGCGCTTGACACTCCCGAATATTCTTTCATCATCTTCCATCGCACACTTGAAAACTCCCTTCATACATAACTCATCATAAGCTGATTAGAGAGGTTAGTACCTTTAATAACTAATTTTTCACCACTGGATATAAAGATATTCTTGAAGAGCTACTGTTTCTCAAGATTGCCAAAAAGTTTTTGCAAAGAAAAAACAAGCTTAAGGTTTGCAAAAGTTAGGAGAGACAAAACATGGCAGAATCTTTGAAAAACAGAACAGAAGATAGTAAAGAATTTTTTAGGGATACTTCTGCAACTCAAATAAAAAAACTCAGAACATACGGAAGTTTCATAATTGTATAGAGCATACTGTGTAAAAAATTCAGCTCAAAAAGATGAACTGGGATTTTTTCTGGAATTTTTCTGGTCACGAGGACAGAATCTGTTTTCTGGACAGCATGTCACAACTTTTACTTCCCTTGCCGTAAGAGGCTATAACTTGGCACAAAGTTGAAAAATAAAGATAAAATGATGTTGCTACAGTAGTAACAATCATCAAGACACAACCAAAGCAAAAATAAACACCTAAATTCATTGCGGTCTGCCTCCCGAAAGCGCTTTCTTTTATGCCTTTAAGCTAGGCATGAAGCAAAAGAAGAATCAAGTTTTATCAAGAGAAAGAGAATAACTAGCCCGTGTAACGGACTCAAAAGGTAACTTGATTTTCTTTATAGGGAAGTGTTCCATCCCCTTTTTGAATGGGAATTGGAATTTTATATTCCCCTCTTTCATGTCAATAACCGCACCAACAGTGCGAAGAAAAGGACGTCCCAAAATAATTGGACACAAAGGTTCACACTCTATATCCATAACAATAAAATCAACGGGAACATAGTTGTCATTGACAATGATAAGAACATCGTCGATCTTCCCCAAAGGTTTCTTAACAGAAGAATCAACAAGACAAACACCAAAAGAAAAAGGCTCAAAGGGCTTCAATTCAAACACATCAAATATTCTTTTGGGCATAACGGAGGTACTAGCTCCAACATCACATAAAGCATAGCAAGAGAAGTTATTTAATTTAATTTTGATCATAGGGTCCCAACCATCATCTAGCTTCCTAGGTATGGAGGCTTCTACTCTAAGCTTCTCCTCCCTAGCTTTGATGAGAGCATTTGCGATATGCTCCGTGAAGGCAAGATTAAGTGTGCTAGTGTGGGGGTCTCTAGACATTTTGTGTAGCAAGCTAATAACTTCTGAGAGGGTGAAACTATCAAAATCAATATCACTACTATCAAAGGTGGTAGTTGTGTCATCTAGGCTCACTTGTTTGAAACCCTCTATGTTCATAGGAGTTTCTTTATCTACGGTTGAGCTATTAGCATCACCATTAATAGGTCCAACGGGACTAGGAGTGCATTGGGTGCTAATAGTTTGGGTGTCCTCAACAATTTGGTGTTGGGGTTCGGAGCAGAAAACACAAATTTTTCCTTGACCTACGATACCCAATCCCAAGACCTATGCTATGCTGATGCAAGTAACGGACAGAAATAGATCACATACCCGTATGTAGTTCATTAAGCGGGAAACGTTCCCGCATGAACGTGGTTGGTGTAGTCGTACCGGCAATCCCCGATGCCGCGCAGATCCACGATGACTCCTGTAGCCACCCGATCCTTGCAGACCGATGACGGGATTACGTCCCCGTCGGAACGTTGCTGATGAAGACCTCGCGATACGGCCACGACGATGAAGTAGCACCACAAGTGTAGTGCCTCGCGGGATTATACACATACAGTATACCTGACGTCCCTCCGGGCTCCGAACCAGTAGAGCAGCGGAAAGAAGATGGATTCGGATCCCGATTCCAGCAGCACGACGGCGTGCGTATAGTGGAGAAATCCCCAACCCAGAGCAACCTCCAAACAAGGGGAGTCCGCTCAAAGGAAGGAGAAAGGAGGGAGAGAGATGAGAAACTTTTCTCAAAAATTCATGATTAAAAGGGCACCCCTACCCCTTCTTATATAGGCCAAGGAGGGGTGCCACCTCCCCTCAACTTCCCATGTGGGACTAATCCCAAGGGGAGGGGGGTGGCGCACCAATAAGGGGGGTGGGCCCCCTCATGGCGCCATGGCCCATGGGGGAGGACTCCTTCTCCCCTTAATGGGCCCTATGAGGCCCATATGCCTTTTAATTCATTTTTTATTATATTTAAATACATTTTAATATTTAATTCAGATAATTAAATAATAAAACATATATTAAACATTATTAAATATATTTTGAACCTTTCAAAATACCCAGAACAACTTCCGGCCTTCATCGGAACAATTCCGGTCATCACCGGAACAATTCCTGTGTTCTCTCCAATTTCTCCGGTGATCCCGAATCAATCCTTACTGCGTCGAATACCCTTAAGTGTAACACCCTACGGTCCGGGAAACAGCAGACATGATCGAGACAATTCTCATTGATCAATGACTAATCAATTGGACCTGGTTACAATCCTTGATAGCCCCTGCGCTTCCATCGAATGAACTTCAATCGTTGTTGGATCCGTTAACCGTGTGCCTGTTCCCTTTGTCCTATGGTACTTTGCTTGTCCGAGGTTTGATCATCGGTATCCAATATACCTAGTTCGTCCTCGTTCTCAACAAACAAGTTTACTCGTTCCCGTGATATTACAACTCCGTGACCTAGTCACACGTTTGCAAACTTTATGATGCAATATCACCGAGTGGGCCCAGAGTACCTATCCGTCACACGGATGGACAAATCCCGCTTTGATCTATTTGCATACTCATCAACCATCTATTTCGGAATACCCAAAGTGCACCGTTATAGCCAGCATATTTCAGTCAGGCGGTGGGATACAAATCAAAGTCTCCTCATAGATGACAATTACGTATGATCATTACGGTCAAAGGATCTGGTCACTACGTTATAGTTATCGCAATGTCGAACTATGTGACTTGATCACATCGCAACACTTCTGGTGGGTGTATGTCCATCATATCATTGTCCAATGATATGACTCCATTGTCAACAGACGCCATTGTCTCATGATCAGGAAACCTTGATCATCAATCGCCCAATGGACTAGTATACTAGGGTTTACTAGGTACCTGGTTGTTTGTATACCACACCTGTATTAATGTTTCCGCTTAATACAGTTCTAGCATAGTATCAAACGTATTATGAACTATTGGAATATGCTTGATAAAACATATTTTATTTGCCTCTAGGGCACATTCCCAACAGTCTCCCACTTGCACTAGAGTACAAATAATCTAGTTGCATTTTCTCTGGATCATAACTCCTTATTGATCATGCTTGCCCGTGGAAGAGGTTGTATCAACGGTCTGGGTACCATTCAGAACCGTATGTCCTTTTGCAAATCATAATGTCACCTAATTTGGCATTCCTTCATTATCCACTATAATGATGAGGTATATATATTTGGCGGTGAAGTGAGACTTCGTTTGATGTGTCATAGCAATGACATATGGTGGGTCAGCGGACTTTCCCATAGTCATGCACACTTGAAACTCACTCAATCAGAAGTCGAACTTCTTAAGCCATAATATAACTCCTGCTACTTCTAAAGCAGCCACATCAATGTAGATTCAATCCTTAGTGCATTGTATGCAACTTTGATGTCTACCCATGTTTCTTTCAACTTAGGCATTCATTAGTATGATATCTCAATTTTCTAGGTTAGTGTCAAAAACTTGAACCAGCATAACGTTTATGGTCAAGTCCACTATCCTTTACAAATTTGAGATGTATCCTCAGTTCTCTTCAGACACTGAAGGATAAACTTAACTCTTTGTTCAATGATTTACTCATAAATCATATCACAACATGTTCTTACTACTAAGAACTTGGGTCACATTACGTCGAGTACATAACTCTGGTTTTATATGAAAGAACCTATGACAAAGGCATAGAGGATCCAGCACATCCATTTCTTTCATTAACCATTAACCATTGTTCTTGTACTGAGATTAACTCAACACTTCTCTTGGATATACAAGTAAGGACCACTTCTTGACTTGTCCCATTCTGAACTCCTTCAGAATCTTATCCAGGAAAGTATTACGACTCAATGTTATTAAACACATATCTATCTTAATAGATCTTCAATGCTTAATACTTATTCATCTTCATTTATGAACGATTCAAATAATCATTAACACCAACTGCACCATTCATAATATGTTATCCATATATGAGAATGTTATCATGCTCCGACTCAAATATGTCATGCACATATTAAGTCTTTAGATAACACTCATATTGCTCCCACTCAAATATGTCAGCCACATATAAGACAAGGATAACATCCACATGGCTCCCACTTAGATATGTCAGACACATATTAAGTTCAGGATACTAACCACATGGCTCCTACTCAAATATGTCATTTACATATAAGGCTAGGATAATACTCCCATAGCTCCCACTCAAAATATGTCGTCTACATATTAAGTTTCAGGAAACTATTCAGCTCCCACTCAGTCTCATGCAAATGCATGTTTCCTCGACATTTTGGTTAAGTCCAAAATCCTTTGATCATTCATCAAATCGAGAATTCAGTTTACGGGACACTAGTATCCATATGTTTTTCCAAAACCTTCTTGTTGTACCAATTACAACACTTCTTCAAATACATGATTTGAGGAAGTCATGGTATTGATAACAATCCTGGATCAATCGTAGTGAATATCCCTTTGACTCAAGCATTGCTACATATTGTAGTCAACCCATTGAATTTGTCAGAAACAATCTTTGTGACAAACCAATCTTGACGTCCCTTTGATGTTCACATTTATTCCTCATAACTCTGAAGTTATTGTGAATATCAAGTAACCTCCTTACTTGATAAGATTCAAGCAATCTTAAATGTAACTCAAACTAGGATTTCATGACTCATAGTCATATCTCGTACTTAGGTCCACCATCGCTTCTTTGTAGTTCGTAGGAATGTCTTGTTCCATTAACATGACAAGTGAATCATGAATATCATTTTGCACCAGGGGCAAATATATATTCTTGAATCCTACCTTTCTCAGTAAAAGCTCTCATCAGAAGATCATGATCATTATCATTAGTTTCTCCTCTTATTGTAGAGCTTTGCTTCCAGAACATATTCCGTTGCACTACTCTGACATTTGGAGGCAAGGTCAATTACCTTGGTTGAACTTTCACTTTTCTTCCATTACCACATTTATCAAGAATAATTCTTGACAAACACCAAACATAGCAATACAAGTTTTGCTCCTTTTGGTTCTAGTTGTGGAAGATGCATCCATAGTTGTCTAAGGATACACTACAAAGATAATTTATCTTACATAAATCAAGCTTCCTAGAAACCACAACACACCATGACATATATAGTGTTGGTTTCCACGAACTCAGATGGTTCCCTATGCTGAAGTGAGTGTTTGCATATTAAATTAATAACTCTAAACAATAATAACGTAACTTGGTAAGAGATAACTTAGACCATACACTTTTTCATAGAATATGATCACAATGTTCAGGCACGTCAATCATATTGAAGTGTCTCAAGAAATTGCAATTTGTGGAACAACTTTCACACAAGTCTTTATGCCCAAGACTAACTCAAAACTTTTGTCACTTTGATCAAATCGTAGAGACTTGTCTTTCTTGTTAATTTAATATCCATCTTTACTCTGAAATCCCTTTTGATCATATCAAATTATTTCAGACTCATGTTTCATTAGTGAATACAAATATTCATCTAAGTCCACATTCGAAGTTCACGAAATAATGAAATTCACCACATGCTGACATATGATACATCACAATGTATGATACTCAAAAATCAGTACACAATCTGTTTTACCAGAATGCGAGGTTTTAGTCATCTCACCTAAAAGGCATGGTTTGTATGTGTCAAGAGATCAAGTATCTTAAGACATCATCATACCATTCATGACTTAAACTGTAGTGTCATTATTAAGCCTGGATATTTCTTGGCATTACAATATTTCTTATAAATGATCAAACAACTATCATCAATATAAGAATAACTCATTCATAATCGTAATGTGACGATAAGAGATATCATTCATAAAAGGAGAACAACTGACTTGTTTCTCACTAATATGAATAATTGTCTTCGCGAGATGCAAGACACACTAATAAAGTCCTCATTCAAACGATCATAAAATTTATTCATATATTAATCAATTGATAGATGTAGAGGGAGAGTGTTGTCGACCATCAACTATCTTGATTGCCGTCAGCACACATTGTCACCTCATCCCTTCCAAGCCACTCTCAAGCAGTAAGTTCAAGCATCGAATACTTAATCAACCGCAATTTAGTGTTTCGTGGGAAAGACATTTATAACTCGTATATCAAATATACCTTCTCCGTCAATGACCATTCCTGCATTGGTTCTACTCTTAAAGTTCTCAACTTTAACCATGACCTCATGACAGGTGAACGATTCTCCTTCATGACATAGTCCAGACATGGTCTTTGTAACTAGGAGGAAGCGGATGCAAGTCCCCAGTTATCGCAAAGTAACCAGTCATTCAGTAGTCCAAGTTTATACACAAGGTGTTCCATGTATCTTATACATTTTCCAAGTGACTTTCTCAGCAGGTTGTTCCTTCCACCATAGTTGAAAGAAACCCCGTCCATAGACTCATATTCTATTACTCTGATTTGTGACCAAGTGCTTTCAAGTTCACCTAGCACGTCATACGTGTTGGTTAACATGCATTCACAATTCAGATTCCATAGAATGAAGTATGGTGTATTGGACAGTCATTCATAAGTGATGGTGAGTGCGATACTCATCATCATCTTCCTTGATTACGGAGTTGTCAGGTGTATCTCCTAGCAGTTCTTCGTATTATGTTTAGCAAGTCATTACTAACGAGTACGTCTCTAATGGTGTTGGTACACATCAATGAAGTAAGACCCATTTACCTTAAGTTCTATCATACTAAAAGAGCCATAGTTCTAAACATTGGTATGACGTTATCTACAATGATATTTGCTAAGACATGAAGATTAAGTTCATAATATGGAGTTCATGTTTCAAAAACAATTCTGGAACTCCCACTCAGACAAACATCCCTCATAGTTTATTCTAAGTGATTACACGATCCTTGAACACCATACCTCCCCTGATCGTCACGGCCATTAGTATGTTGTTCAAGGTAGGCCATCATGCCAATCACATCATCCATGTAACTCATGCTCGACCTTTCGGTCTCTTGTGTCCCGAGGCCATATCATATACATATGCCAGGCTCGCCACCACACCCTATGTGATTTGTTGCTGTGTCATGCAAGGCCATATCATATACATATGCCAGGCTTGCTACACCCACCTCATGTGAACGAAAAAATGTTTGACACACGTGTGACACGTGGTGCCTCCATAATGTAGAACTTTCCAGGTGGTGCTCACTAGGGTAAGGACACTATGTTGGTTTTAGTGAGGGATCGTCCTATTATGCTACCGTCGTATATCTAACATATTAGCAAAACAGGATGCAACAGTATAAATCATACATGCTATGATTCCCCCCGACATGCAAATTAAAGTTGAAAACGCCTTTCTACTTTATCTTTTGCAAGTTTTACGTGGCTGCTAGGGGTTTCGAGAAAAGAACCGCTTTCTATCCTGCGAAAACAAGCCACAACACCAATCCACAATTGTCTCTATTACACCCCTGTCGGGGCCCTCCGTTGCAAACATCTTCGCATCGCTAATGCAGAGAGACAGACACCCCCCCAGCCACTTTATATGGTACAAGCCATATGTCAAGCGTGGAACCAGTCTCGCGTAAACGCGTAAGGTCGGTCAGGGGCCGCTTCATCAAACATTGCCGCAACGCTAAATGAGTACACGTGAGAGGATAACAATTGAGAATTTATGCCCACATACTAGATGTGTTCTATCCGTACAATACATCTACGCATAGCCTTGCTCATGATACCACTATTGGGGTTCGGGGCAGAAAACTAAAATTTTTCCTTGACCTACGATACCCAATCCCAAGACCTATGCTATGCTGATGCAAGTAACGGACAGAAATAGATCACATACCAGTATGTAGTCCGTTAAGCGGGAAACGTTCCCGCATGAACGTGGTTGGTGTAGTCGTACCGGCAATCCCCGATGCCGCGCAGATCCACGATGACTCCTGTAGCCACCCGATCCTTGCAGACCGATGACGGGATTACATCCCCGTCGGAACGTTGCTGATGAAGACCTCGCGATACGGCCACGACGATGAAGTAGCACCACAAGGGTAGTGCCTCGCGGGATTATACACATACAGTATACCCGACGTCCCTCCGGGCTCCGAACCAGTAGAGCAGCGGAAAGAAGATGGATTCGGATCCCGATTCCAGCAGCACGACAGCGTGCGTATAGTGGAGAAATCCCCAACCCAGAGCAGCCTCCAAACAAGGGGAGTCCGCTCAAAGGAAGGAGAAAGGAGGGAGAGAGATGAGAAACTTTTCTCAAAAATTCATGATTAAAAGGGCACCCCTACCCCTCCTTATATAGGCCAAGGAGGGGTGCCACCTCCCCTCAACTTCCCATGTGGGACTAATCCCAAGGGGAGGGGGGTGGCGCACCAATAAGGGGGGTGGGCCCCCTCATGGCGCCATGGCCCATGGGGGAGGACTCCCTCTCCCCCTAATGGGCCCTATGAGGCCCATATGCCTTTTAATTCATTTTTAATTATATTTAAATACATTTTAATATTTAATTCAGATAATTAAATAATAAAACATATATTAAACATTATTAAATATATTTTGAACCTTTCAAAATACCCAGAACAACTTCCGGCCTTCATCGGAACAATTCCGGTCATCACCGGAACAATTCCGGTGTTCTCTCCAATTTCTCCGGTGATCCCGAATCAATCCTTACTGCGTCGAATACCCTTAAGTGTAACACCCTACGGTTCGGGAAACAGCAGACATGATCGAGACAATTCTCATTGATCAATGACTAATCAATTGGACCTGGTTACAATCCTTGATAGCCCCTGCGCTTCCATCGAATGAACTTCAATCGTTGTTGGATCCGTTAACCGTGTGCCTGTTCCCTTTGTCCTATGGTACTTTGCTTGTCCGAGGTTTGATCATCGGTATCCAATATACCTAGTTCGTCCTCGTTCTCAACAAACAAGTTTACTCGTTCCCGTGATATTACAACTCCGTGACCTAGTCACACGTTTGCAAACTTTATGATGCAATATCACCGAGTGGGCCCAGAGTACCTATCCGTCACACGGATGGACAAATCCCGCTTTGATCTATTTGCATACTCATCAACCATCTATTTCGGAATACCCAAAGTGCACCGTTATAGCCAGCATATTTCAGTCAGGCGGTGGGATACAAATCAAAGTCTCCTCATAGATGACAATTACGTATGATCATTACGGTCAAAGGATCTGGTCACTACGTTATAGTTATCGCAATGTCGAACTATGTGACTTGATCACATCGCAACACTTCTGGTGGGTGTATGTCCATCATATCATTGTCCAATGATATGACTCCATTGTCAACAGACGCCATTGTCTCATGATCAGGAAACCTTGATCATCAATCGCCCAATGGACTAGTATACTAGGGTTTACTAGGGACCTGGTTGTTTGTATACCACACCTGTATTAATGTTTCCGCTTAATACAGTTCTAGCATAGTATCAAACGTATTATGAACTATTGGAATATGCTTGATAAAACATATTTTATTTGCCTCTAGGGCACATTCCCAACATTTGGATAATGGCAACTGTGTGGTGTGTAGGAAGGCTCTTAATTCTTTCCTCTTCCATAGGGATAACTTCCGGCTTGGCTGCCATTTGATTTATCAAAGTAGATTGGGTGTGGGACATATTCGAAACATGGGTTTCGGTGGCGGTAAGTCTAGCCTGGAGATTAGAAATCTCACTGTTCAGGCTATCAAGTTGTTCACTAATATTTTGCAGAATGGAAGTATGCTCACCTATTTGCTTAGAGAAAGCTTTGTTTTGTTCAAACTGGGTGTGCATATAGTTCTTAGTAGCTTTCTCTATTTCTACCAACTTCTCATAGCTAGGTAGGTCTCTTTTTGTATAGGCAGGGTTATAGGAGTTGTTGCTAGGGTAGGTATTGTTGTTCCCATAGTTGGATGGAAACGGTCTAGGATTGCTAGAAAATTTCCCCTTATAAGCATTGTTGTTTAAGTTGTTTCTAGCAATAAAGTTCACATCTACTTGTTCTTGGGCAACCAAAGAATTTAAAGGAACATCATGAGGATCAATAGAGGGTTGCTTGGTAAGTAGAGACATAATTAAGTCAACTTTTTCATTGAGGGAGGTAATTTCCTCGACAGAGTTTACCTTCCTACCTGTTGGAGCGCGTTCGGTGTGCCATTGGGAATAATTGGTCATCATTTCATCGAGAAGCTTCGTGGCAGCACCAAGTGTAATTGACATAAAGGTTCCTCCCGCGGCCGAATCTAACAGGTTCCGCGAGGTAAAGTTCAAGCCTGCATAAAAAGTCTGGATAACCATCCAAGTAGTCAAACCATGTGTAGGGCATTTCTTAACAAGAGATTTCATTCGTTCCCAAGCTTGGGAAACGTGTTCATTATCCAATTGCTTAAAATTCATAATATTACTCCTCAATTGGATAATCTTAGCAGGTGGGTAGTACTTCCCTATAAAAGCATCTTTGCACTTATCCCAAGAATCTATGTTATTCCTAGGCAAAGATTGAAACCAGATTTTAGCATCTCCCCTTAAAGAGAAAGGAAAGAGCTTGAGCTTAACAACATCACCTTCTACTTCTTTATACTTTTGCATATCACATAATTCAACAAAATTATTCAAGTGTAAAGCGGCATCATCTCCAGCACCAGAGAATTGATCTATCATAACAAGGTTTAGCAAAGCAGGTTTAATTTCATAAGAGGTAGCTGAAGTGGCAGGTGTGGCAATGGGAGTGCAGATAAAGTCTTGGTTGTTGTGACTAGTGAAGTCACACAACTTGGTGTTTTCAGTGGAACCCATAGTAGCAGCAAGTGTGGCAGTTTTTTTTGTAATTTTTGATAAAAGACACAAAGATAAAAACTGAAAGGTAAACTAACAAGAATAAAAAAACAAAGGTAAAGGGTAGTGTGCAACTCCCCTATCTTAGCACTCGGAGTCCCCGGAAACGGCGCCAGAAATTCGCTTGATGGCTTCTCGCCCTTCGTTGGTTACGCCAAGTGGAAGGTTGAGATGTAGTGCAGTAGCAAGTTTCCCTTGGTGAAGATACCAAGGTTTGTCTCCAGTAGGACTCCAGATATGATAAGTAGGTGTCAGTGATGCAACTGACGTGGACCTGCACACAGACACAGATAACTTTGTTCCCAACGAAGTTCAGAGAGGTTGTCAATCTCTCCGGTCTTGTTGTTCACAAAGGATAAAACACAAGGGATAATGATAGAAAGTAAAAGCAGTAAAGTAAATATAGCGTGGAAACAGTAATAAGGATATGGACCGGGATACGTGATGTTCAATAGTGATGTCTCTCTCCCAAAAGACGATAAAACTGCTATGCGAGGTAAACAAATTACAGAAGGGCAATTGACAGGATTATTAACGCACCGCAATGCTAACTATGCTACAAAAGAAAGGAAGAGCCTCAAAAGCACGGGCAGTACGCCAAAATTAGTAGACCGAAATCCATCTGCATCTACTACTAATCATCCACCTTGAGATATCTATCCAGAACATCTCGCTGGTATTAAGTTGCGAGCCCCACCCAAAGTGTAAACCCAAAGCAACAGACAACTGCATTAAAAAGAACTTTGCGTAAAGTAAACAATCCTTGTAACCGCGGTTACAAGCACCGTTGTTTTCCCCCTTGTGGCAATAGCACATCCCCTAGACTCATGTTTCTGTCACTCAAGCGTGTCATCGGGGGGCATGAACCCACAATCGAGCACAACGTTCCCTCTTGGAGTCACTACCTACTACTTGGCCAAAGTAATAAACAGCAACGGAGAACATGCAAGAATTACTTAGGAACAAAAATATAAGAGATAAAAACCAAATATATTACTCTATCACAATCTGAACATAATCTCATAATCCATCAGATCCCATCAAACTCAGCATAGCAACAGCAGAAATATTACAAAAGTGCCTCGATCATGTAGGGCAGCTCACGAGGTCTAAACCATGAAGAACAAAGAGGGGAGGATAACATCACATAGCTACTGATCACGGACCCAAGGAAAACTACTCAGGAGACATCCGGGGAGCATCCATGGTGGAGAGGACACTCCCGGAGGTCAATCCTCCCTCTGGCAGGGTGCCGGGAAGAGGTCTTCTGGTGCTCCCGATCTCAGAAGCGCGGCGGCGGCGGAACAGAGGCGATTTTGCGAAATAGGGTTCTCTTTCTGGAGTTTCCCCGTGACGGAGAATAAATAGGCGAAGGGGGCAGCCAGAGGTGGACCAAGGGCCCCAGGCGCCCCCCCCCCCCCCTGGCACGGCCAGGGGTAGGGCCGCGCCGGGTGGCCGCCTGGGCACCCCCTAGCTCCCCTCTGGCCCCACTCGGGCTCTTCGCGAAGCTTCCTGTACGCTGATTTTTTCCGGAATTTTTCTGGCACTTTTTATATGGGGGAAAGCTGAAATAGAAAAACAGCAGAAAACAGGAACTGACACTGGGGTGCACTGAGTTAATAGGTTAGTCCAAATATGATAAAAATGTATAAAAGTGTATCTAGATCATAGCAATATCACACAAAACATGCATGGAGCAAGCAGAAATTATAGATACGTTTGGGACGTATCAACAACTTTTCGAAGTATTGCCTCCATCTATGCCTGATCTCCTCGTCCTTCACTATAAGTTGATCTACTTCATCGAGCTTTGACTTGGCTAATCCTGTACTACGAGTACCAGACTTTGAGGTAAGAAGCGTACACGAGTCCACTACATCTCCAACCAATACACCACTATGGTTACTTCCTCGACTTCCCCACGAGGAGGCACACCATAGCACTCACGCTTATCTTGCGAGTTTTATAAGTATCCATTCAAGTTGTCTATGATCAAGTAGAGGTTTCCAAGTAGTCCATAACCGCGGACACGGCTATTCGAATAGTTCATTAACCCTGCAGGGGTGTACATATTCACACGCGTGTCATCACTTATCGTCTCG
The DNA here is from genome assembly GCA_950022295.1 of Bromus sterilis. Lineage (NCBI taxonomy): Eukaryota > Viridiplantae > Streptophyta > Magnoliopsida > Poales > Poaceae > Bromus > Bromus sterilis. Next base: position 443,215,216 of record OX465595.1, on the reverse strand, counting down.
TTCTTGTCATCCTTCAAGCGGATGTCGGACGTGGATGAAACCAAGGCACTACCCTCACATCACCTTCTCTAATCCAGGAGCCGACTACCTGAGTTTGTCACCGCTCGAGAGTCCGGCCGGTTCCACGAAATGGACTCAGATAATGTAAGGGACCGAGACGCCACCTTTGACAGATGGTTTCACTGCCTCACAGGTCCACCCACATATCTATACATAAATCAAATGGAAAGCCCGAATCTAGTGTGACTCCTGGACTGGATCGGGTACGTAAAGAGGCCAAACGGGGCTCCCATAAAACCCTACATGTGGTCATACTCCTTGTCTTGGATCACAAAACAGGAACTCGGGGCCTAGGGCAGTGTTCAACGAGACAACCCACTGTGTACTCCTACACAGCCTCTCATCGTTCACCTTGTTTAGGGTGGATTCACCAACACGTTTACATCAGCATCACTGTGTTCATTCCATCCCGACTCACAATCAAAACATTCTCATTGTACCACTAAGCAGCAATAAGCAGTAACAGTTGCAGGGGCCACATGCTCATCAATCAACTCCTGAATCTGCTAGGATTGTGGTTTGCTTAATACGGTGGCAAAATGACAGGTCATGCATCGGAATGGGTTCAACTATGCGAAAGAACGTGTCTCGATGATCTCCTAAACATGCATAAGCGAGACTGAGAGGGAAGTAGGATTTTATAGACATGATCAATGGGGTCTGCTTGCCTTGCTGATGATACACGGTTCTTAATGGTGGTCTTCTCCTTCGGGGTGATCACCGTCTCGGAAGAGCTGGTACCAGAAACAATCATCAACAAAGGGGGCAACATTGAATTGAAATGCACAATCACATGATTATGTTGTCCATGATGTGAATGGTATTGGTTTGATCTAGGTTCAATTTGCCACATGTTAATTGAAGTTGATTTGAAAAGTTAATTCAAAATCAAACTCCAAATATTATTCAAATTAGTTCATCTTGCATTTGTTAGTGTTTGATCATTGTATACCATGTCATCATGTGTGGGATAAGCTTCTGAAGTACAAGTGATCATATGTGCATTGCATTGGTTCAAATTAGAAATGCATTTGGAATAAATTTGAAATAATTCCAATTAAGCCAAATAGCAAAAGCTACTGGTCCCATTTTAAAATCAACTCAAACATGGTTGAAAGTTGCATATTTGGAAAGATAATTTTCTCCTGATCATTTTTCATATATTATTTGTCCAATTTGGAGTTAAAATGAATTAGTTATGAATTTCCAAAGTTTAAATGATTTTCTGGAATTTCTTTAATTCACTGGAATTGTTTTAATTTAGAAAAGGATTTATTGCGTCATGCTGACATCAGCATGACATGGGAGGGGGTCTGACTGGTGGGGTCGGTTGGTCAGTGACAGAGGGGTTAATCCCTCTGTTAATTAAACAGAGAGGGGGTTTAGGGGGCTGAGGGGGCCCACTGTCAGTGGCTGGGTGGGCTGATTAGGGTGTGGGTTTAGTGCTAATTAAAAAGGACCCGCCGGCGACATGACGACGGCGAACCAGAGGACGGCGGCGTCTCGCCGGAGTGGGCTTCCGGCCACCAGGGGCCTTGCAGAGGTTACCGCTCGGCTCCCCGTGGCCTCGCGCATACGATGGACTAGTCCATCGTCGCCGGGGAGGACCACGGCGTCGGCGGCTTCAACTCTCGCGGTGGCCGGAGCCACTTGGAGAAGACGTCCACGATTGGGGGCACGGGAGGAGCCGGGGTTAGGGGGAAACGAACCAAGAGCTCACCGGGAGGGTAAAGGAGAAGCCAGGGGAGGCGGAGAAGCTTGGTCGGCGATATATTTCGAGCTCGAAGTCCACGGTGGCCGGCGGGAGGAAGTTGAAGCTGGAGTCGTGCTCGTGGCCCCCGGGCTTCGATTGAGGGGGTGGCTAGTCGAAGCCGAGGCCGGGCTTCCTCCTGGACATCAAGGCAAGGGCGGAGGAGCTCAGTGGCCGCGTCTTCTCACAGTGGATGGCCGGCGGTGAGCTTCGGCTTGCAGGGGAACGGCCCGATTTGGAGGGGGAGGCGAACGGGAGGGAGAGGGCAAGGACGAGGCGGCTGCTGCGCGTCTCCTGGGCGAAAGGATAGGGCAGGGGGAGGCCTCGAAGGCTCGGCAGCCGCGGCATGCTCGCCACGGCGACGAGCTGCCTGCTCTGGCTCCGGGCGAGGAAGACGACAAGGTGGGGAGAGGTGGGCTGGGCCGGCTGGGCTAGGGGGGGCTTCAGTTGGGCCAAAAATCACGGGGTGGTTCCTTTTTTCTATTTCTGTTCTACTTTGTTTTTCTGCCTTTTGTTTTGCCCTGGTAAAAAAAATACAAAAGCATTTTATAAAAATGCCCAAATACTTTTATAAATACTAGGTGACCAGCAGCTAGTCACACAAATAATTTGGACATTTTTGAAATTCAATAAATTTGAATTTCAATTCAAACAGGGGTAAACTTTAATTTCCAGAGCACTATTTGAATATTAGAAAATTCCATGAGTATGGGAAAATACCCAAACCACTTTTAAAATGATCAGCAACATTTCTAGGAATTTTCCAATCATTCAAATAATTTTTGGTAAAATATTTTTATCTGGCCATTTGAATTAAATTCTCAGGGCTTTCTGCTTCCCCATTTTTGAATTTCATTTGAATTTTTGCATGATGCAAAGGGATCAAACAATCCTAGCACTTACCCTAGTTGGGGTTCTGACAACTCGCCCCCACTCAAAAGAATCTCGTCCCGAGATTCAGAAGTCGTCGGGAGGAAGGTGGGGTACTCGGCACGGAGGCGATCTTCTCTTTCCCATGTTGCTTCTTTCTCGGAGTGATGTGACCATTGAACTTTAAGGAACTTGATCTTCTGACGACGAGTGACACGCTCTGCTGAATCAAGAATACGAACAGGGTACTCTCGATAAGAAAGGTCATCTTGGAGATCAAGCGTTTCATGGTCGACTTCGCGGAGGGGGTCCTTGAAGCAACGCCTGAGTTGTGACACATGGAATACATCATGTACTCGTGAAATGTGCGGAGGTAGTTCAAGTTGGTAGGCAACTTCTCCACGTTTAGCGAGAATGCGAAAAGGTCCGATGTAACGTGGGGCCAACTTGCCTTTGATACCGAATCTTTGGGTTCCCTTCAGAGGAGTAACCCGAAGGTAAGCTTTCTCATCAAGATTGTAGCTCTCTTCTCTATGATGACGATTGTTAGACCAAGTATGTGATCAGAGGGGGAGGGGGTGAATGATCACTTCAAATTTTCACATGAAACTTTGAAGTGAAGCATAACATGGCAGCCGAAACTATTTAACAGGAAGGAATTCATAGAAGTAGAACGTAATCGAAGCAGAACATAGCGAATCAAAAGCATCGAATCAATTGCATCGAAGCATAACTCTGAAGCAATTGACAAACAGAATGTAAGTGCGGAAGGTAAAATGAACTCTTGACTCGGCGATGTTTGTTCGACCAGTTCACACTCTGCAACGTGCTACGTCTGGTTGGAGGGACTTGTGATTGAACACAGGAGCTAACCTCTCTCCGTCCATATCTCCACTGCACCAAACTCCTTGAGCTTGGTCAGTTCTTCACTCTTGGTTGATTATTGAGGAAATCACCGAAACCTTTGACAAACTGGACTTCGAGGCGACAATAACTCTTCGCTCTCTGAAGAACAACTCTCTAACCGTCTAGGAGAATTGCAGTTCTCCAAGAAAAAAAAAGGCTAGCAAACTTCTTCCTAAGTCATAATGATTCAACTCAGATCAATAGGACTTATGCTTCGGTGGATGGGTTTGTGATGTGCTTCGGTGGGGTTGCTCTCTCTCTTTCCTCTGCAGGAATTCAAACTTGGAGCAGCCACCCGGCCAATGAGGGCGGGGGTGGGGTATTTATAGGCAGCAATCCCAAGGTGCGAAATGACTGAAGTGACCCGATGTGACAGCTTGACACCTGTCCCCAACGGTCATATTTCCAATCAATGCGCAACTTTACTTGCGGTCCAAGTAAAGCTGACTCACGGACTTGGTTCTGCTTCAGAAGCCGAAAGAACAAAGTCTTCGCTGGTGAAGCATTACCTAGCTCACATGAGATTTCTTCGGTTCAGGTTTCTCATTGGTTTCGATTTGATCTGAGTCTTTTCATCAAAACCTTCGGAGTACATTTGCTAAACCCCTCTTGATAGTACGGTTTTTCCTATGACTCAAAGAAGTAAAAAGAACTACGCAAAAACAACTAAGTCTTGCGCCATCTTGATTAACTTCTTCGATAGGATGTGCTTCAGGATTCCTTATCTTTTTAGGGGTCGACATCCGTGATGTGCTTCGCTCCAGAGGATATGCTTCGGTAACTGAGTAAATCTTCGTTGAAGCTTTATCACCAACCTATGACTTCAGGAACCTAACTATCTGTTTCACACTAGAAAACTTGTTAGTTCCTCTACCGTTTTGACCAACAATATCCAAAACTCATGAGGGTATAACTTTGCTCTTACAATCTCCCCCTTTTTGGACTATTGTTGACAAAACAGGCATCGATAGAAAGATATGGAATTTGAATTTGAGTTGAGAGCAAACTCTAAGATATGAAGCTTATGACTCCCCCTGAATGCAAGCATCGAAGATTTATAATCGAAGTGAATGCTTGTCGAAGAATATCATCAATGGGAAGCCTAACACATATCCTAGCGAATCAATTGCATACTGAAATGATTTGTCTTGAAGCATATGCAATCATCCAATGACCTGTGAACTTAAGGAAAATAACCACCTGCAAGATAAATATAGGAGAGCAGCTTGCAAGCACGGGGTTATTAACATATACAAGGATAAAACAGTTCACAACCGAAGTAAAACGTTAAGATACAACCCGATCGAAGTGAATGGAAAGTTTGTCGAATCTTAACACACGCAAAATCGAATCGAATCAAAACCCTAAACCCCGCAGCGAATCTGAACTCAATCGATGCTACTTTCTCCCCCTTTTTGTCAAGAATTGGACAAAAGGTTGATAGGCAGATCGAGAGCATTTAAGCGTTAGCTGCACCCCTGGGACCCTGCGGAAAGTCTTCGCCTGACGAAGATTCATCTCCTGAAGTATCGCCTTCGGTCGAAGCTGGTGAGTCGTCTTCGTCGAAGTCGATCGGTGCTTGAAGCAATTCAAGATCGCTGTCGTCGAGGGGGTCGTCTTCATGCTTCGACGTGTGGGAGTCTTCATCAGAGAATGTGTCTGGGCGAATCTGTTCTGCATGGTTGACGAATAAGACTTCTTCGATCTTGTCCAGCGGAGGGATCTTGGGGTTGGGGCGTTCAACAGAATCATTCCTTGAAAAGTTTCGCTGTAAGTGAGGATATTCCTTGAATATACGGTCAGCTTGCAATTTCTTCACTGAGTTGAACTTTCTGAGTCCTTTCCAAGAATGACGCTTCAATACCTTCAGGTATTGGTTGTTGTTCATAGCAATGTTTCCGACTCGATTAATCTCATCTGATAGATGTTGCATCTGACGTTGATTGCCTTCGATGAAATTTTCTAGCAACTGTTGATTACGAATGGCAACCTCGAAGTGATACACTTCCTTCTGGTAACGCTTCGACATGTTGCGCTCATTTATGTGCTGTCTGACTCCTACATAAGTTGCAAAGGGGTCGTTTGGCCGCCTGAAGATGTTCATTGTATCACGGACCGGAGGACAGAACAGCTTCGGGTGATGCTTCGCTGTGAATTCTTCGCTGCGTCCATGGTTGCAAATGGCTTGCAGCCAAGGAGCATATGGCTTCAGTTGGTTTACCAATTCAGCGGCTTGTACCATGTTTCGAAGAAAACAATCCTCGAAGTCAAACACATGTCCATGAGTGAGCTTCATAAGAGCATGACGAGTTGGGTATTGTATATTGGACTCTTCATTCGCTGTACTGAGAGGCATCAGAGAGTTTGACAGAATATAGAACCATGTCTTGGAATTGAACACCAGATGCTTCGGGCGAATGTTTTCTGGCATGTGATCTCCAGTGACTTCGGGATCCAGTAAAGATGCGAATTCAGCTTCGGTGGGATCCGGTAACATGTGAACCTTTGCAAGTTTGCCAGTGTGTCTTGGAATGTTCACAATTTCCATGAATTCTTCGGAGTACATCCTGAACACCTTCCCTTGAATCATCCATTCAAGAATCCAAGTGCTAGTGTCTTCTGGGGTTCCAGAGACATACAGAGTAGCATAGAATTGCTTCACTAGCTCGGAGTTGAATGGAGTTTCCATTGCAAATAATCCTGTGAGATTCTGAGATTCAATGGTTTCAACTATGTTCTGGAAGCATGTTGCGGCATTTAGACTATGCAAATCCAAGTACTTGTGCCTGAACAGAATTCCTTTCTGGCAGTAAAGCTTCGTGTATAGGATTTGTTGTTCTGCTGTCCAGAAACGAAGGTCATCAGCTGTTCTTGGTGAAACATATGGACTAGTGCCAAAGAATCTAAGCTTCTTGCGATGAACTTCAATATCGAACTCAGGACCGTGCCTTGAAGAAGTTCCTTCTCCCATGAAAATGGGAAAAGTCTCTCTGGGGTAGAGTGAGTCCAACTGGGTGTCTTGAGCAGGAATACAATGCCTTCGGGCATCTGCGATTCGCCTCGGCGGTTGAGTGACGATTGCCAACTCATTGGCTTCGGCCTCTGCTTCGACATCAGCTTCGGCACGTCCAGTTTGCACTTGGGCTTCTTCTTCTTTTTCTTCGGACTCCTCAGCAGAGTGAGCTGAAGAGTAATCTTTGTCAGGAGTGGCTTGACGGGGTGGAGATGGTTGTGGAGCAAAATTGTCTTGAGCGGACGGTTGTGGAGCAGGTTGAGGTGGAGGTGGAGTTTGAACACGGGGTGGATTGGCTTCGGGTGGAGGTGGAGGTGGAGCAACTTCGGGGGCGGATGGCTTCGATGAAGGTTTGCCAAGATTGATTATTTTGCATCGTGGGGGCGATGCCTTTCTTGGTGCTTTCTTGGCAGGGTGGGAGCTAACTTCATCAACTTCTTCGGTGTCAGCAATCAGTCGTCTCTTCCTAGGTTGCAGCTTTGGAAGAGGCGAAGCTAATTGTTGGATCATGGCTTCGCGCTTCTTGGAGTCAAGCGCCATGACCGAAGCATTATGCGATTTGCAGCATTCTTCGATAGCGGATTTCAGCTTGTCTTGAAAAATTTGAAGATTCTGCTTGGTTTTCTCATTGACAGCAGCAATTTTCTGTGAAGCAGCAGTCGCTTCGCTCTTGAAATCCTCATCAGATTCTGCATCAGCTTTCTTCTGAAATTTTAGGATCTTTGCAGTTTCTGATCTGTTCCTTGAATGCAGATCTCTCAGCTGATTGTACAAAGTTTCGACCATTGCTGAAAGATTGGGTGAGATATATGTATTTCCAATATCCACAGAGTGAGGATGAATTGCTTCAGCAAGCTTGAAATATGTCTAGCACAGACCCAGACAGTCCCACAGTTCGCCTTCCCTAGCATCTGGAAAGTTGTGCTCACTGTGTTCAGCTTCAGCTTGGGCTTCGGGGACAGGAGTTGCGACTGGCTTCGGGGAAATTTCCTTCGGCGCCATGTCCACAGCGGCTTCCTTTTGAGCAGCCCTGGCAGCTTTCTCTGCCTTCTTTGTTCGCAGAACATCGAGCTGAGCTTTGCGTTTGGCTTCAGCTTCAGCAAGTTGTTTGGCTTCGGCGGCTGCCTTAGCCTCTTGAGCTTTAGCTTCAGCTAGCTTGCGCTTCGCTTCAGCTTGCTGGTTCGCCTCGGCCAGCTCCTTCCTTTGGTTTTCCAACTCAGCAGCATCTCTATCTGCTTTCTCTTTCTCTTTTGCTTCTCTCTCTGCCTTAGCCTTGGCTTGAGCTTCGGCGTGCAGACGTTCAGCTTCGATGAGGTCTCTTTTCCTCAATTCAACTTCAGACAATTTCTTCGTGCCAACCTGGGCAAACGTCTGACCAGGCTTAGCCACAGTTGTCTTTGGCTTCGAAGCTTTAACAGGCTCTTGAGCTTTGGCTTCGGGCACAGCAGCCGGCTTAGCAACGGGCTTCGCCTTCAGGTCATGCCGTTCCTTGGTCCTCTGCTCGGATGTAACAGGACGGCGGGGAGGCTTAGACGACAAGGGTGCCTTGACCACCAAGTTCGTCAGGTCAATGTTCCTCTTTGGAGCAGGAGGTACTGAAGGTTCTTGGAACTTAACGCCTTTGGGAGTAGTCGGCTTAGCTCCAGCCTTCTTCTTCAGAGGCTTCTTCAGCAGATTCTTCGGTGGACTAGGGGGATCAGGAGTGTGCTGTGACTCATCATCAGCTTCGTCAGCTGGATCTTCTTCGATGGAGTCTTCGAGCTGAGCAGCTGGTTCTGCTTCGTCATCGGCTTCGTGTTCAGCCTCCTCATCTGTAGCAGGAGGGGGCGAATCACTAAGCTTCCGAAGCTTTCGCCTCTTCTTAGGCTTCGATGGTTCAGCATCATCAAGTCCAGCAGCTGCAAGAGCTTTTGCTTTCTTTTCTTCGCGGATTCTTTTCTTCTCAGCCAAAATGGCAAGTCTTTCTTGTTCTTCTGGATAATCATCAGGTGTTTTGAGTGTGTTAGGGTGAGGAACAGCCGGAGGCTTCGGGTAGTACTTCGATCTGTTGGCTGCGGTGTACTGAGAACACATGACTGTGGTGTACCTGTAAGGTGGACTAAATGCGAATTGCATCGCCCACTTCCAAGATGGGATACTTTTGTACTTGTACCACCTGACAGCCCAGTACCTTCGAATCCTTTGCAATCTCATCTTCCTATCATGATCTGTTTCTTCTGGAGGAGTGTCATATCCCATTCTGATGCGAATAGCTTCGGGAATTCCTCTGGCATTATTGACTTCCTTCGTTTTGCCTCCCTTGCCTTTCTGCTTCGGTGGCTCTGGAAAATTCTCAAGTCCATCAACAATAGGGGACTCATTTCCTATGGCAGCCTCTTCGTCAGACATCCTGTGAATGGAATCATAGACAAGAGGGAAACAAAGAAGGGGAATGAATAAGCACAGGCAATAGTTTCGACCAAAACAAAATCAATTTTGATAGGAGCCCAGATCAATCTTAGATTGGTTGCAACTTCTCTGTATGAATTTGGCTAGAACAAGTCGAAAAACGAGACCTAACGCAATCCAGAGCAGAGAACGAACCGAATCGTATCCACTGACCTGAGAAGATGGGATAGCTTTGATGCTAAGAACAACTTTCCCAAGATGTAAAGATCAGCAAGGATCAAACAGCCCTAGAACAGAAAACAAAACCCTAACAAACTCAGATCCAAACCCTAGATGAAGAACATGGAGAGACAGATAGGATCCGAGGGCAATGCGTACCCTAACTTGGTGACGCACGGCAGCTACGGCGACGGAGGGCGGAGAAGTGCTCTGCGTCGACGGGGAAGGTCCACGGCGGCGACGTTCCGACAGTGAAGCGGCGACGGCGACGGCGAGGACGAGGAGCTCTGCGGACGCTCGAGGAGGAAGACAGAGGAGTCGGGGTGAATGAAAGTGTGGGAACGGTTTCGATGGGGGGAACACCTTAAATAGGCACGATCTGGAGCGGTTACCAGATCACATCGAACGGTTCTCAGCAACTGACTCTTCCGATTCAACGGCTGAGATATGGTGGCGTATTGCGAGCGAAGCTCATCGATCCGAAAAGACGGGGACTCAACGGCCGAAGAATTAGTCTTGACCGAGAGCAAAAACTTCGATAAAAGTTGGGAGCATTTGCTTCGGAACTCAAGGACGTTCGAAGCAATATGCTTTCCGTTTCAATTGTGCTAAACATTCGAGATCGAAAAGATTGGAGGCGAAGCAGAACGGAGGGGGTAGGGTCCGAAACTTATCACTTCGAAGAACAACAACGAAGCTAAAAGTGATAAGCATAGGGGACAAAAGAAACGAATAAATAAAGCAAACTAAACACAGAGCAAAACAAATGGCAAACGAAGCTAAACTTGGGCGAAGAAAAACTCAAGCGAAACTAAACAAAAAGAAACACACCGAAGGTGAATATATACAGTGAATAGTTTCGATCTTACTGAACATTGTGTGAGTCTAAGATGTTTAGCTCACACCTCAAAGCACAAAACCTTTTCTCGTCCAATGGCTTCGTGAATATATCTGCCAATTGATCTTCAGTTCTTACATGGCTAATCTCAATGTCTTCGCGCTGAACATGATCTCGAAGAAAATGATGACGAATATCGATATGCTTCGTTCGAGAGTGTTGCACAGGATTGTGAGCAATCTTGATGGCACTCTCATTATCACAAAGCAAAGGGATTTTCTTCATATGAATACCATAATCTTTCAGCGTCTGCTTAAGCCAAAGTATTTGAGTGCAGCATGAGCCAGCAGCAATGTATTCAGCTTCGGCAGTAGATATTGAGACACAATTTTGTTTCTTTGAAGCCCAACACACAAGAGATCTACCAAGAAAATGACAAGTGCCTGAGGTAGATTTCCTATCAACCCTATCACCAGCCCAGTCTGAATCAGAATATCCAATCAAATCAAACTGAGTGCCTTTGGGATACCAAAGTCCCAAAGAAGGAGTATGGGCTAGATATCGAAGAATTCGCTTCACAGCTATATGATGCGATTCCTTCGGATTTGCCTGAAAACGAGCACAAATACAAACTGATAGCATGATGTCAGGTCTAGATGCACATAAGTATAAGAGAGAACCTATCATAGACCGAAACTTTTTCTGATCGAAGGGTTTCCCTTTCTCATCTGCATCAAGAAATCCATTATTAGGCATGGGAGTTCTAATGGTCTTGCATTCAGCAAGATCAAACTTCTTTAGGCAATCCTTCAAGTATTTCTCTTGTGAAATAAAGGTGCCATTCTTCTGTTGTCGAATCTGAAGTCCAAGGAAAAACTTCAATTCTCCCATCATTGACATCTCATATTTCTTCGACATCATCCTTGCAAATTCTTCGCTGATCTCAGAGTTAGTACAGCCAAAAATGATATCATCTACATTTATCTGACACACAAATAAATCATTGTTATATGATCGAGTGAAAAGAGTGGGGTCAGAAGTTCCTGGTTTGAAGCCTTTCTTCAGGAGGAAATCCTTCAATGTTTCATACCAAGCACGAGGTGCTTGCTTCAGTCCATACAAAGCTTTGTGAAGCCTGTACACCATATCAGGATTCTTCGAGTCTTCAAAACCTGGAGGCTGCATAACATACACTTCCTCTTCGATTTCACCATTAAGAAAAGCACTCTTGACATCCATTTGATATAGCAATATATTTTTATGGTTAGCAAAAGCAAGCATGACACGAATGGATTCGAGACGGGCTACTGGAGCATAGGTTTCACCGAAGTCAATGCCTTCGATTTGGGTGTAACCTTGTGCTACCAATCTAGCCTTATTTCTTACCACAATACCATCTTCATCTTGCTTGTTGCGAAATATCCACTTGGTGCCAATAATGTTGTGCTTCGTGGGATCTGGCCTTTCAACAAGTGACCAGACTTTGTTCCTTTCAAACTGGTGAAGTTCTTCCATCATGGCCAATAACCAATCAGGGTCTTTCATGGCTTCATCATATTTTGAAGGCTCTAGCATAGAGACAAAGGAAAAATTTCCACAGAAGTTAGCCAAGCGAGTGCGAGATCGAGTAGTGGGACGACCTGGTAGATTGATATCTTCGAGAATCGAATCCACATCAACTCTTCTTCGAACTCGTGATAAAGCAGTATCATTTGCTTCAGGCTCAGCATCTGCTTCGGGATCTGCATCAGCTTCGGGTTCAGCTTCAGCATTTCCTTCGTTCCCTTGGCCTTCTTCGTCCTGTCCATCATTGGCTTCAGGATGGTGATCTCCAGCGCCCCGGGCTATGTGTGGGAACATTGGACCATCATCATCCCTTACAGCTTGACTTTCATTAGCTTCGACAGGGCGAATCTCACCAATAGCCATAGACCTAATCACTTCATCAAGTGGAGGTTCATCTAGATCATGAGGCAAATGCTCCTTTTGAGAGCCATTAGTTTCATCAAATCTTACATTTACAGTTTCCATAACTTTCCCAAAGTGAGAGTTATAGACTCTGTAAGTGTGAGAGTTTGAGCCATAACCTAAAAGAAAACCTTTGTTGTTGTCACCGAAGGTAATGTACTTCAGAGAAGATTGAGATAGTTTTTCTTCGGTGAACAACTCCTTGTCTCCGGTCATATGATTTGTGCAACCACTATCCATGACCCATTCGGATCCACCGGAGACATAGCCCTGCAGAAGAATTAGTTCTTCTTAACCACCCACAAACGAGCAGGTGACTGAGAAGACGTTGAAGCACTGGTCGAAGCAATATTAAATCGGACAGGAGTGTATTGCTTCGGTGTACCATCAAGCACACCATAAATATAAGTCCTCTGCGAATTGTTAGCATAAGTATGAGCATATGCAATCTTAGTACGATTATTATGAGGACGATATGTATGGCGACCAGTACGATAGTATTGCTTCTGCGGAACATTTGACTCGGTCACCAAAGGATCATTTCTTGTCTCAAGAGAGTAGAAATGATTCGGTGATACCGAAGGCTTTCCCTGCATAGAATGGTTAGCAGGCAATTTTTCCACAAGTGCTTTCTGCACCCATATCTGCCTCTTGTAGAATCCATTCTTTGGTGGAGTACCTACATACTCAGCTGAAACTTTTCCCTGTTCATCTTTCATGAGTTTGTAGTCTGAATCAAGTGATTCATCCACAATGACTTTGTTCATTTTGCAATCGAAACCTGAAAGGTTAGCAATATCAATGGGTTTCTCCTTCGCTAGAACCCAAACAGTCTTAGGATACTGCTCAGGCTCCCAATATGTGCCATCAGGATTTATCTTTCTTTCAAAGCCAACACCTTCATTCCTGGGATTCCTATGAAGGAGAGCCTTCCTAAGGATATCACAGAGATATTGGTGTCCTTGCACACTTTTGAACATGCCTGTTTCAAATAAGTTTTTCAACCTGAGGAGTTCCTCGGTAATAGCAGGATTTTCCTCATCGGAGGCATTAGTATCATCAATAACAATAGGAGCTTTCCCTTTGGAAATAGTTTTGCTTCGTTCCAAACAATCGAAACAAGGTGATTCAGATTTATCAATTGCTTCAGAACCTTGTTGAGCCATGAGAGAGAGATTGACATTTTCCAATTCTTCATGAGCCTCTGTCAGTTTTTCGAGAGCCACTTTCCTCTGAATAAATTCATAGGTAAGCTTCTCATAATCAACTGAAAGAAGATCATGCCGAGAGGATAATTCTTCAAACTTCTCCTTCAGAGTTTCATGCTCATTAGTTAAAGTTTGACTTTTCTCAATCTCATTGATCAACAACGTTTCTGACTTCTTAATGGTTTTGCTTAGTGAATCAAGTTCATCTTGTTGAATTGAAGCAATTTTAGCAAGTTTAGCATAGCTAACTCTAGTGTCACTTTCACATGAAGAATAATCAGAAGTATCATAGGTTGACTTGGATGAAGATACCTTTGCCTTGGCCATGAAGCAATATGCAGGAGTTTCATCTTCACTGCTGTAGTTGGTGAAGAATGAGCTCGAAGCATTTGCCGAAGCATCTGCCGAAGCAAATGCTAATCCAGCAACACCATCTGATTCGGATCCTGAAGCAGACCTTGAGTCTTGTTCAGCTTCGGAACCAGAGGCTTCGTCTTCTGAGTTCATCTCCTTTCCCAGATAGGCCTTGGCACGGTGAGAGCTGCTTCGACGAGACGAGTAAGTCTTCGATGAAGAACCCTCACGCTTCTTATGATACTTCTTTCTCTTATCATCATCAGAATCTTTCTTCTTTTCCCTTCTTGAACTGGAATCATGTTTCTTTGACTCATGACTTCTGGAGGATTTGTAAAGCTTCGATGAAGAGTCTCTGTGTGAATGCTTCGATTTGATCTCAGCTTCCCACAGAGGGCAATCAGCAATGAAGTGTCCTGGCTTCTTGCACTTGTAGCAGCAGTTGTCCTTCGATGGAGAGCTTCTTGAGGATGAACGGTGAGAAGAATGACTCGAGCTTCTTGAAGGATAACTCTTCTTGGGTGAAGAAAAACCTTTCTTCTGAAAGCGATTGAAGCGTCTCATGATCAGTGCCAAATCCTTTCCAATGCTTGCAGGATCATCTGATTCGACACCTGAAGCAGAACTGACTTCGGGCGAAGAATGACGCGAAGCTTTTGCTTTCAGAGCATGAGATCTTCTTCGAGAACCATTTATGTCACGTTTCTCATCTTCTTCCATTTCAAAGGTAGTGAGTCTCTCAAGAACATCAGCAGCAACAAGATGTCTGTAATCAGACCTTTCCTTGATCATTAGAACAATGTGATCGAACGAATCATCTAGCGAGCGAAGAAGTGTTCTGACAACTGAGTGAGGAGTTATATCATCAGCACCGAGGGAAATCAACTCATTTGCCAGAGCTGTGAGTCTGCTGTAAATTGAGTGAACCTTTTCACCCTCGAGTCTTTTGAAGCGATAGAATTTGCTTCGGAGTGTGTCAATTCTGGCATCTCTCTGAGTAGAAACACCTTCACCAATCTTTTCAAGATAGTCCCAGACACCTTTTGCCGAAGGAATATTCTTCACTTCATGATACTTTTCTGGAGTCAAGTGATTTGTGATGAACACCCAGACAACCGAATCCAGATCCATCAGTTGAGCTTCTTCAGGAGTGATAGCATTCTTATCAGTAACTGTAACACCATGTAAGACAACTTGCCATGCAGTGGAATTGATAGCCATAATATTCCTCTTCATCTTGTCCTTCCAGTAAGAGTAGTCCTTCCCATTGAAAATAGGAATAGGTTCGCCAGAGCGAATAGCTGCGAAAGACATACTAGAAGACATACTTGAAAACACTCCAGGAGGTTAATCCAAAAAGAGTGCCTAGCTCTGATACCAATTGTTAGACCAAGTATGTGATCAGAGGGGGAGGGGGTGAATGATCACTTCAAATTTTCACATGAAACTTTGAAGTGAAGCATAACATGGCAGCCGAAACTATTTAACAGGAAGGAATTCATAGAAGCAGAACGTAATCGAAGCAGAACATAGCGAATCAAAAGCATCGAATCAATTGCATCGAAGCATAACTCTGAAGCAATTGACAAACAGAATGTAAGTGCGGAAGGTAAAATGAACTCTTGACTCGGCGATGTTTGTTCGACCAGTTCACACTCTGCAACGTGCTACGTCTGGTTGGAGGGACTTGTGATTGAACACAGGAGCTAACCTCTCTCCGTCCATATCTCCACTGCACCAAACTCCTTGAGCTTGGTCAGTTCTTCACTCTTGGTTGATTATTGAGGAAATCACCGAAACCTTTGACAAACTGGACTTCGAGGCGACAATAACTCTTCGCTCTCTGAAGAACAACTCTCTAACCGTCTAGGAGAATTGCAGTTCTCCAAGAAAAAAAAAGGCTAGCAAACTTCTTCCTAAGTCATAATGATTCAACTCAGATCAATAGGACTTATGCTTCGGTGGATGGGTTTGTGATGTGCTTCGGTGGGGTTGCTCTCTCTCTTTCCTCTGCAGGAATTCAAACTTGGAGCAGCCACCCGGCCAATGAGGGCGGGGGTGGGGTATTTATAGGCAGCAATCCCAAGGTGCGAAATGACTGAAGTGACCCGATGTGACAGCTTGACACCTGTCCCCAACGGTCATATTTCCAATCAATGCGCAACTTTACTTGCGGTCCAAGTAAAGCTGACTCACGGACTTGGTTCTGCTTCAGAAGCCGAAAGAACAAAGTCTTCGCTGGTGAAGCATTACCTAGCTCACATGAGATTTCTTCGGTTCAGGTTTCTCATTGGTTTCGATTTGATCTGAGTCTTTTCATCAAAACCTTCGGAGTACATTTGCTAAACCCCTCTTGATAGTACGGTTTTTTCTATGACTCAAAGAAGTAAAAAGAACTACGCAAAAACAACTAAGTCTTGCGCCATCTTGATTAACTTCTTCGATAGGATGTGCTTCAGGATTCCTTATCTTTTTAGGGGTCGACATCCGTGATGTGCTTCGCTCCAGAGGATATGCTTCGGTAACTGAGTAAATCTTCGTTGAAGCTTTATCACCAACCTATGACTTCAGGAACCTAACTATCTGTTACACACTAGAAAACTTGTTAGTTCCTCTACCGTTTTGACCAACAATATCCAAAACTCATGAGGGTATAACTTTGCTCTTACAACGATCATAGTAGCTCTTTTGACGAGACTGAGCGGCTTTCAAACGATCACGAACAATGCGAACTTGCTCTTCTGCCTCCTTGATCATATCCGGTCCAAAGAGTTGTCTTTCACCGGTTTCTGACCAGTTTAGGGGTGTTCGACTTCGTCGGCCATAGAGGAATTCAAAAGGAGCCATGTTCAGACTAGATTGATAGCTATTGTTATAAGAAAATTCGGCAAATGGAAGATATTTCTCCCAATTCTTTCCGAAAGAGATAACACAAGCTCTGAGCATGTCTTCCAAGATTTGATTAACCCTTTCAACTTGACCGCTAGATTGAGGGTGGAAAGCTGTACTAAAGGATAGATGAGTTCCCATAGCATTTTGAAAACTTTCCCAGAATCTAGAGGTGAAAAGGCTACCGCGATCAGAATTGATCACCAAAGGAACACCGTGAAGAGACACAATTCTAGAGACATACAAGTCCGCCAACTAACTAGCAGTTATAGACTCGCGAACTGGAAGGAAGTGAGCAACTTTGGAAAGTCTATCAATGACAACGAAGATGGCATCATTTCCTTTCTGGGTTTTTGGAAAGCCGGTGATGAAGTCCATACCGACCTTGTCCCATTTCCACTCGGGAATAGACAATGGTTGAAGAGTACCAGCAGGTCTTTGGTGTTCTGCCTTAATGCGACGACAAACATCACATTCGGCAACAAATTGTGCAATGTCTCTCTTCATCCGGTTCCACCAAAATCTCTGGCGAAGATCTCGGTACATTTTTGTGCTACCGGGATGAATTGAGAGGGGAGTGTCATGAGCTTCCTTAAGGATCAGCTGCTTTAGGTCTTCATTTTTAGGAACTACTAAACGATTTTCAAAGAATATCGTTCCTTGATCATTTGCAGAGAAACATTTAGCAACTCCGCTAACAATGTTCTGCTTGATCTCTTGAATACTACTATCTTGTTTCTGGGAGGCTATGATTTGATCCTCAAGGGTTGGTTTCGCCACCAAGTTGAAAAGAGATCCACGAGGAACTATCTCGAGATTGAGCTTTCGAAATTCCTCATGAAGAAGTGGTTGATACTGTTGTAACATGAGGTTGTTACAATACGACTTACGACTTAGGGCATCAGCCATGACATTGGCCTTGCCTGGGGTGTAAGAAATTCCTAATTCATAATCTTTTATCAACTCTATCCAGCGTCTTTGCCTGAGATTAAGATCTGGCTGGGTGAATATGTATTTGAGGCTTTGGTGATCAGAATATATCTCACAACGATTACCAAGGAGGTAATGTCTCCAAGTCTTCAGGGCATGAACTACGGCAGCGAGTTCAAGATCATGGGTAGGATAGTTCTCTTCATGTGGCCGCAACTGGCGTGAAGCATAAGCTACCACATGTCGATCTTGCATAAGTATGCATCCTAACCCTTGCCGTGAAGCATCACAATAGATCTCGAAATCCCTTTTTGTGTCTGGAGGTGCAAGTACGGGTGCAGAAGTCAATCTTCTTTTTAGCTCTTGAAAGCTTTCCTCGCACTTGGGGGTCCATTGGAATTTCTTATCTTTCTTGAGGAGTTCAGTAAGAGGCTTTGCAACTTTAGAAAAGTTCTCGACGAAGCAGCGACAATAGCTTGCTAGGCCAAGAAAACTCCTAACTTGCTTAACCGATTCAGGTGGAGTCCAGTCAAGGACGGCCTGAACTCTCTCGGGATTGACTGCAACACCTTTCGCAGAAATCACGTGGCCTAAGTAGGTCACTTCTGGTAGCCAAAATTCACACTTGGAGAACTTGGCATAAAGGCGATGCTCTCTAAGTTTCATCAATACCAACCTAAGATGTTCTGCGTGCTCTTCTTCGTTCTTCGAGTAGATGAGAATGTCATCAAGATAAACTACAACAAATTTATCTAGGTACTCCATGAAGATCGAATTCATCAAGCGCGAGAATGTGGCGGGGGCATTGGTCAAACCGAAGGACATGACGGTATACTCGTAAAGACCATAACGAGTAGTGAAAGCCGTTTTGGGAATGTCCTCGTTTTGGATTTTGATTTGATGATAGCCTAATCTCAAATCCATCTTGGAAAAGACAGAGGATCCTGCAAGTTGATCATAAAGATCATTGATCCTGGGCAGTGGGTACTTGTTCTTTATCGTCGCTAGATTTAGCGAACGATAGTCTACGCACATCCTTTCTGTTCCATCTTTCTTCGTTACGAACAGAACGGGGCAACCCCATGGCGATGAGCTAGGGCGGATGAAGCCTTTTGCCAACGAAGCATAAAGTTGGGTTTTTAGCTCAGCTAACTCATGTGGGGCCATTCTATATGGGCGTCTGTAAATTGGGGTTGTGCCTGGTATAAGATCCACTATGAATTCTACACACCTGTCGGGTGGCATTCCCGGCAGCTCTTCAGGAAAGACATCCGGGAAGTCACGAACCACCGGAACGTCTTCAAGGTCAGGAAGAGGAAGCACATTCAAAGTATGCATCTGGTTTTTAGAGCTGGGTGATGTGTAGTCAATGATCTGGCCTGAAGGATGGGTGAGTTTGACTGACTTGGCTTTACAATCAAGGAAAGCATTCTGCCTTGATAACCAATCCATTCCTAGGATGACATCAATGTCCGAAGACTTGAGGGCTATAAGTGAAGCAAGGAATACTAAACCCTCAATTGCAATTTGATTGCCATGGCTTACTCTATTAGTTTGCCACTTTGAACCAGGAGTTTGAATGATCATTGGAGAAAACATTTCTTCAAAAGAAAATCCATGCCGAAGTGCATAACTCTCCGACATGAATGAATGAGAAGCTCCTGGATCGAAAAGAACGGAGGCGGGGACATGATTGACTGGGAGTGTGCCAAGAATGACGTCAGAAGCAGCAGTGGTTTTCTCAACTGAGATTTGGTTCACACAACCACTACTTGTGACTGAAAGCTTTGCTGGGATGGTCTTGGTGGTTGATTTCTTTGGAGGCTTGTGACTAGGTCGACGTGGTGCCACCAACACTGTAGGGCACTGTCGGAAGTAATGGCCTGTCAGACCACACGTGAAACATACCCTGCCTGAATTGCTAGGAGCAGGATTACTTGATTGCACACCATCATTCCTGGGTGGAATAATGTGTTGGGGTGGATGGCATATATTTGGTGGTGGTCTCTGGAGAAGGTTTCGAGGTATGGCTCTGGTTGGAATCCAAATTCTGCGTTTCTGAGGGGCTGAACTAGAAGAAGGGGCAAGCTCAAGAGCATGCTTGCAGGATTCCTCGAAAATTTCATTGCCATGCTCAGCTCTGAAGGATCTGTTGACTAAATCCTCAAAGGTGGCAAATTCGATGAGGTTGAGATCATGACGAAGGATGGGGCTAAGTCCCTTACGGAACCTTGCCTGCTTTCTGGCATCGGTGGTGATCTCATCTTGGGCATACCGAGCAAGACGGTTGAACTCTCTCACATACTCATGGATGGACATCTCTCCTTGAGTCAGATTGCAGAACTCTTCCTTCTTGCGCTCCATCAACTCATCTAGAAGGTGGTACCCTCGAAAGGCATCACAGAACTCTTGCCAAGTCACTAGGTGACCATCTGGCTGCATCGCAACATAGTTCTCCCACCATTCAGCAGCAGCACCTTCCAGAAAGTATGCCGTGAATATAACTCGGTCATCGGGAGCAACATGTGCAGTATCAAGCTTACGCTCGATGGAACGGAGCCAATCATCAGCTTCAAGGGGCTCGGAAGAACATCGGAATACCGGTGGCTTGAGGAGGATGAAGTCCTTAATGCTGACCACCACATTACGATGGTGGGCGGTATTCTGCTCGATGAGCTCCAAAAGGCGTGTTTGATCGCGTTGATTCTTCTCAGCTTCCATCATGATTTCCGCCGCAGAAGGCGGTGGTAGAGGTTCATCATCATTTAGATTCCGAACACGGTCTCGATTCCGACGAACAGCACTACGAGTTCCACCTGACATCTTGTGTGATAAAAATCAACAATCAAAACAGGTTGGATGATGGATTCAAGGATAACAAGACATGATGAAGGCGGAAAAGATTATAATGCGAAGGCAAAGATCCATAGAAACACGGAATAAATCCGGCAGCATAACGGCTACACCGGGATGGAAAACAAGACAACCTCGAGGAATTTGGACAGAACTTCCTCAAGGAACTCAACAGAACGATGAGTCTGGACGACCACAACTGTCCTACGGCTACAAGGAAGCACTCAGCGAGATGTTCTAGTAAGACATAGATGAGCCTAGTCCTATCATTCCGTAGAAAAGATAAGGGTGACCCAGAACTCAGATCGATGAGGGTAAGGAGAAAAACAAGCCTTACGTTGTTCCCTTATACTCAGAGTAACTATATAACTATAGAATGCTAGACTCGACTTCGACCAAGGTTTTGATAAGCCTACAGACAGTCCTGCTCTGATACCAAGTCTGTCGGGACCCGGGGTTAGCGTATGTAATTCCAGTCACGATGCAATCACATGGAGAGCCGAGAACCGTACCCACTTGTCTAAGCAGACAAGGCCAAGCACAGGACGTTCTCGGTAAGCATCGAACGTGAGGGGCATCCCATTCAGGCCGGATGATCAACTGAGATGGGTCCTCAACGTCCGCTCACAAGTCTAAATGCTTATGGGTGGTGAATCTCAGACTCATAGACAAGTCGCCTCAACCATGTTATCGATTGGATCCTAACTCTTACATAAACTTACTCCAGCCCGATCACTTAGTCGGGGTCTAGGGCGGGCTCGATCATACAACAAAGTGTGCACGTGACAGAGTCACGAACAATCGCATCGCGATGCCCCAAGCTGCGCACATATAAGGGCCACTTGGTGTATAAAAGACCGCCAGCCAGATCACAACTAAGGTCTCGAAAACCCATACTAAGACATGCATGTTATAAACATACACGCAGCACACATGCCTAGTATGAACAGCAGGTATCATCACATAACTCTACAAAGTACTCTTTATAGATATACACATAGAGCATACAAAGATCACATGTCTGTGATCAACATTACATCATACAATGGAAGCAAATTAGTTCTGAGTACAGACAAGTTTAACAAATGACTTAGAGAAGCCTTGTACAACAAACATGCCCTTCCACGAGGGACCAGACTGCTGTCTGGGACTATGCTAACTTAGTCAACGTCGAGCTTCACGAAGGTGACTCCATCGGGGTCCGGGTTCTCATCTAAAACATAGAATAAGCAAACGTGAGTACAAAGTCGTACTCAGCAAGACTTACATCAGAACTATACTACTCATGCTCAAGTATCAAGGTAAAGGAGGTGGGGTTCAACATGCAGAAGTGCCAGCTTTGACTTGGCTAATCCTGTACTACGAGTACCAGACTTTGAGGTAAGAAGCGTACACGAGTCCACTACATCTCCAACCAATACACCACTATGGTTACTTCCTCGACTTCCCCACGAGGAGGCACACCATAGCACTCACGCTTATCTTGCGAGTTTTATAAGTATCCATTCAAGTTGTCTATGATCAAGTAGAGGTTTCCAAGTAGTCCATAACCACGGACACGGCTATTCGAATAGTTCATTAACCCTGCAGGGGTGTACATCTTCACACGCGTGTCATCACTTATCGTCTCGTTCTTGTCATCCTTCAAGCGGATGTCGGACGTGGATGAAACCAAGGCACTACCCTCACATCACCTTCTCTAATCCAGGAGCCGACTACCTGAGTTTTTCACCGCTCGAGAGTCCGGCCGGTTCCACGAAACGGACTCAGATAATGTAAGGGACCGAGACGCCACCTTTGACAGATGGTTTCACTGCCTCACAGGTCCACCCACTTATCTATACAAAAATCAAATGGAAATCCTGAATCTAGTGTGACTCCTAGACTGGATCGGGTACGTAAAGAGGCCAAACGGGGCTCCCATAAAACCCTACATGTGGTCATACTCTTTGTCTTGGATCACAAAACAGGAACTCGGGGCCTAGGGCAGTGTTCAACGAGACAACCCACTGTGTACTCCTACACAGCCTCTCATCGTTCACCTTGTTTAGGGTGGATTCACCAACACGTTTACATCAGCATCACTGTGTTCATTCCATCCCGACTCACAATCAAAACATTCTCATTGTACCACTAAGCAACAATAAGCAGTAACAGTTGCAGGGGCCACATGCTCATCAATCAACTCCTGAATCTGCTAGGATTGTGGTTTGCTTAATACGGTGGCAAAATGATAGGTCATGCATCGGAATGGGTTCAACTATGCGAAAGAACGTGTCTCGATGATCTCCTAAACATGCATAAGCGAGACTGAGAGGGAAGTAGGATTTTATAGACATGATCAATGGGGTTTGCTTGCCTTGCTGACGATACACGGTTCTTAATGGTGGTCTTCTCCTTCGGGGTGATCACCGTCTCGGAAGAGCTGGTACCGGAAACAATCATCAACAAAGGGGGCAACATTGAATTGAAATGCACAATCACATGATTATGTTGTCCATGATGTGAATGGTATTGGTTTGATCTATGTTCAATTTGCCACATGTTAATTGAAGTTGATTTGAAAAGTTAATTCAAAATCAAACTCCAAATATTATTCAAATTAGGTCATCTTGCATTTGTTAGTGTTTGATCATTGTATACCATGTCATCATGTGTGGGATAAGCTTCTGAAGTACAAGTGATCATATGTGCATTGCTTTGGTTCAAATTAGAAATGCATTTGGAATAAATTTGAAATAATTCCAATTAAGCCAAATAGCAAAATCTACTGGTCCCATTTTAAAATCAACTCAAACATGGTTGAAAGTTGCATATTTGGAAAGATAATTTTCTCCTGATCATTTTTCATATATTATTTGTCCAATTTGGAGTTAAAATGAATTAGTTATGAATTTCCAAAGTTTAAATGATTTTCTGGATTTTTCTGGAATTTCTTTAATTCACTGGAATTGTTTTAATTCAGAAAAGGATTTATTGCGTCATGCTGAAATCAGCATGACGTGGGGGGGTCTGACTGGTGGGGTCGGTTGGTCAGTGACAGAGGGGTTAATCCCTCTGTTAATTAAACAGAGAGGGGGTTTAGGGGGCTGAGGGGGCCCACTGTCAGTGGCTGGGTGGGCTGATTAGGGCGTGGGTTTAGTGCTAATTAAAACGGACCCGCCGGCGACATGACGACGGCGAACCAGAGGACGGCGGCGTCTCGCCGGAGTGGGCTTCCGGCCACCAGGGGCCTTGCAGAGGTTACCGCTCGGCTCCCCGTGGCCTCGCGCATACGATGGACTAGTCCATCGTCGCCGGGGAGGACCACGGCGTCGGCGGCTTCAACTCTCGCGGCGGCCGGAGCCACTGGGAGAAGACGTCGACGATTGGGGGCACGAGAGGAGCCGGGGTTAGGGGGAAACAAACCAAGAGCTCACCGGGAGGGTAAAGGAGAAGCCAGGGGAGGCGGAGAAGCTTGGTCGGCGACGTATGTCAAGCTCGAAGTCCACGGTGGCCGGCAGGAGGAAGTTGAAGCTGGAGTCGTGCTCATGGCCCCCGGGCTTCGATTGAGGGGGTGGCTAGTCGAAGCCGAGGCCGGGCTTCCTCCTGGACATCAAGGCGAGGGAGGAGGAGCTCAGTGGCCGCGTCTTCTCGCAGTGGATGGCCGGCGGTGAGCTTCGGCTTGCAGGGGAACGGCCCGATTTGGAGGGGGAGGCGAACGGGAGGGAGAGGGCAAGGACGAGGCGGCTGCTGCGCGTCTCCTGGGCGAAAGTATAGGGCAGGGGGAGGCCTCGAAGACTCGGCAGCCGCGGCATGCTCGCCACGGCGGCGAGCTGCCTGCTCTGGCTCCGGGCGAGGAAGACGACAAGGTGAGGAGAGGTGGGCTGGGCCGGCTGGGCCAGGGGGGGCTTCAGTTGGGCCAAAAACCACGGGGTGGTTCCTTTTTTCTATTTCTGTTCTACTTTGTTTTTCTGCCTTTTGTTTTGCCCTGGTAAAAAAAATACCAAAGCATTTTATAAAAATGCCCAAATACTTTTATAAATACTAGGTGACCAGTAGCTAGTCACACAAATAATTTGGACATTTTTGAAATTCAATAAATTTGAATTTCAATTCAAATAGGGGTAAACTTTAATTTCCAGAGCACTATTTGAATATTAGAAAATTCCATGAGTATGGGAAAATACCCAAACCACTTTTAAAATGATCAGCAACATTTCTAGGAATTTTCCAATCATTCAAATGATTTTTGGAAAAATATTTTTATCTGGCCATTTGAATTAAATTCTCAGGGCTTTCTGCTTCCCCATTTTTGAATTTCATTTGAATTTTTGCATGATGCAAAGGGATCAAACAATCCTAGCACTTACCCTAGTTGGGATTCTGACATGTTTTGTGTGATATTGTTATGTTTTATATACACTTTCATACACTTTTGATCATATTTCGACTAACCTATTAACTCAGTGCACCCCAGTGCCAGTTCCTGTTTTCTGCTGTTTTTCTATTTCAGGTTTTCCCCATATTAAAAATGCTCCAATAATTCCAGGAAAATACAATAAAAAATCAGCGCATCGGAAGCTTTCGAAAGAACCAAAGTGGGCCAGAGGGCCACCACCAGGGGCCCAGGCGCCCTGGTGGCGCGCCCTAGAGGGAGGTCGCGCCACGGGGCAGCCTGGACCCCTGGTGGCCCCCCTGGCTGCGCCCCCCCCCCCCTTCACCTATATATTCTCCGTCACGGGAAACTTTCAAAGAGAGAAGCCTTTTTTGCGATCTCGCCTTTGTTCCGCCGCCGCCGCGCTTTCGTGATCGGGAGCGCCAGCAGACCTCTTCCCGGCACCCTGCCGGAGGGAGGATTGACCTCCGGGAGCTTCTCCACCACCATGGACGCTTCCCGAATGATCCGTGAGTAGTCCACCTTGGACCATGGGTCCATGATCAATAGCTATGTGATGTTCTCCTCCCCTCTTTGTTCTTCATGGATTAGACCTTGTGAGTTGCCCTACATGATCAAGGCACATATGTAATTCTTTCTGTTGTTGCTATGCTGAGTTTGCTGGGATCTGATGGATTATGAGACTATGTTCAGATTGTGATTGAGTAATATATTTGGTTCTTATCTTTTATATTTTTGTTCTTGAGTAATTCTTGCATGTTCTCTATTTCTGTTTATTGCTTTGGACAAGTAGTAGATAGTGACTCCAAGAGGGAGCGTTATGCTTGATTGTGGGTTCATGCCCTCTGAGGACTAGCTTGAGTGACAGAAACATGAGTCTAGGGGATGTGATGTTGCCACAAGGGGGAAAACAACGGTGCTTGTAACCGCGGTTGCAAGGATTGTTTACTTTACGCAAAGTTCTTTTAATGCAGTTGTCTATTGCTTTGGGTTTACACTTTGGGTGGGGCTCGCAACTTAGTACCAGCGAGATGTTCTGGATAGATATCTCAAGGCGGATGATTAGTAGTAGATGCAGATGGATTTAGTTCTACTTATTTTGGCGTACTGCCCATGCTTTTGAGCCTCTTCCTTTCTTTGTAGCATAGTTAGCATTGGTTTGCGCCCGTAATCCTGTTAATTGCCCAATTGTGATTTGTTTACTTCTCATAGCAGTTTTATCGTCTTTTGGGAGAGAGACATCACTAGTGAACATCATGGGACCCAGGTCCATATTCTCATCATTGTTTACACGCTCAATTTACTTCATGTTTTATTTTCCGTTACATTTATCACTACTATCTACCCTTGCGTTTTACCCTTTGTAAACAACAAGACCGGAGGGATTGACAACCTCTCTGTACTCGTTGGGAGAAAATTTATTTGTTTCTGTGTGTAGGTCAACGTCAACCGTCAAATTTCTGGCGCCGTTGTCACCTACTTGCCATTGTTGGAGTCCTACTGGAGACATAAACCTTGGTATCTTCACTGAGGGAAACTTGCTGTTGTGCTACATCCCAACCTTCCACTTGGGGTAACCAACGAGGGGCGAGAAGCCATCAGTTGTTCAATGAGGAGAATGGGAGCTCTACCATTGAGCTGGATGACTCCTTTGATTAGATGAACAGACGTTTTGTGCGGCGAATCCAGGAGGCCGAGGTCAAGGAGGCTTTAAAAAGGATGAAAGGAGGCAAGGCGATGGGCCCTGATTGTATCCCCATCAAGGTGTGGAGAGGCCTTGGAGACATAGAGATAGTATGGCTAACCAAGCTTTTTAATCTCATTTTTCAGTCAAACAAGATGCCTGAAGAATGGAGGCGGAGTATATTAGTACCAATCTTCAAGAACAAAGGGGATGTTCAGAGTTTTACTAATTACCGCGGGATTAAGCTAATGAGCCATACAATGAAGCTATGGGAGAGAATCATTGAGCACCTGATGACCCACAAGTGTAGGGGATCGCGATAGTCTTCGCGGGTAAGATAACCCAATTTATTGATTCGACACAAGGGGAGCCAAAGAATATTTATAAGCTTTACCAGTTGAGTTGTCAATTCAACCGCACCTGAAAGATACTTGCTTAGCAACGAATATTAATAGCAACGGTGATATGGAAGTGATGGTGTCAACGGATATAATGGTGGTAAAGCAACGAAAGTAAAACGGTAAAAGTAACTTGTAACCAGCAGAATTAAAACACTGTAGGCTAGGGGGACGGATGGTTGGACGTTGCATGGATGAGAGATACCATGTAATTAACTTGGGGCAAGGCACACAGAAAAGTAATGACCATCTAGGCATATATCAAACATTAGGCACGTATCCCGTAGGTAGTTGTGCGTGATTGCAATAAGAACTTGCACAACATCTTTTGTCCTACCATCCCGCTAAAAATGGGGCCAAAAGGACCTTATGGAGATTAAGGTGCTCCTGTCAAACAGCACCGGAACAAAGCATTAACAATCAATGGATACATGGAATCCTCAAGTTATAGTCCATCCCCTTTGGTGTCCCAAGCTGTCACCATTGGGATCGCCAGTTCCGGACTATAACAGGTGCATACTACTCAAAGATAGGATCAATAACACAAATATATTCATGAAAACACATAGGGTTCAGATCTGAAATCATGGCACTCGGGCCCAAAGTGACAAGCATTAAGAACAACAAGTAGTAGCAAAGATGATAAAAACCATAGTAGATGATAGGCAACATGCCCCCAACAATCTAATAAACTATTACATGAGATAACTCATCCAATCCCTACCATCCCCTTTGCCTACAGCAGGGAATTTACTCACACATGAAAGGAGAAGTCATGGAAGGGTGATGGAGTGGCGATGGTGATGACGATATGATTTCCCCTCACCGGAGGCCAAAGCAGCCTCCAGATTACCTCTCCCAGAGAAGAATAGAGGGTGGCGGCGGCTCCGCGACGAGAATTGGCAAAACGACTTCTGATCTGGGGTTTTCTCTCCACG
This sequence comes from Bromus sterilis, assembly GCA_950022295.1. Lineage (NCBI taxonomy): Eukaryota > Viridiplantae > Streptophyta > Magnoliopsida > Poales > Poaceae > Bromus > Bromus sterilis. Next base: position 443,187,572 of record OX465595.1, on the reverse strand, counting down.
GGTAAAAATAGGAGCCAAGGTAGGGCACCATAGGGGGTGGGCCCCACCCAGGTGCCCTCCTAGCGCGGCCAGGCAGGTGGACACGCCACCAGGCCACTTGTGGGCTTGGTGACCCCCTCTGGCCCCTCTTCTAACAGTGGGTTCCTCCCGGTGCATGGATTTTCTCTATTTTTTATGGGAATTTTCCGGGACACCTAAAAATCCTTTTTCCTGCAAACAAGAAAACCATACAGGAAACTCTGCTGAAAACAGTGTCAGCCCGGGTGAGCTTCATTCAAATCATGCAAGGATGAGGCCAAAACAATAGCAAAAGTGTTTGGAAAAGTCAATATGTTTGAGACGTATCAACTCCCCCAAGCTTAGCATATTGTTTGTCCTCAAGCAATTCAGTTCAACGAACTGGACGCGACAAACAAAACTTTGGGAAACTCCATTTGCTTCATTAGATGTATATAAGCCTGGACTACGAACAAGACTAACAAGTGTTGGAACAATGCTACAAAGACAATGCACGAAGAAATCCTTCTTTCATGTGAAGAGTTTCAAACAACCAAGAATGAATAATATGCTATAGAAAATCAAAACAGGATCACAATGCACATGACTTGAACATACTAGAGTGGTATCTCGCTAGCCTCCATGAGTGAAACAAAACATAAATGCAGAAGCTCCTTCGGAGTTGTAGAGGAGACTAGAAATAAATATTTCAGAATGAGTGATATCACAAGCATGCAGACAATGTGGTACTTTGGGACAATGCACATTACACTCAGAATGACAATTATGCTCTCGATAGTTGGTGCTTTGAAGAAAGAAAGGGAGACTCTCGAACCGTGGCTTTTGATGGCAAGGTTGAAAACCTGTGGCTGGAAGCAAAGAATAACAAGTACCAGAGCTCGTGGTTTTGAAAACAGACATAAAATGTTTTTGAGAGTGAAACTTTCTAGTCAACGGTAACGGTAAAGGTTCTCAATATCTTCCATACCAACCATATTAATGGCGGTTCCCATGCTTTTGTATTATGCCTACACTTGTGTTCCCTTTCCATCAATCATAAACGGTCCATGGCCAACAATAATTGTGTGGTGCCTTTTATCCCGCCTCAAGTATGGAAGGGAAGATTGTGAATCTCCCTTCATCTATCATTAGCAGTTGGTGCCCAACATTTATTTCCATTTCATTCCGTCATCAAGTATGGAGGGCAAGTGCAAGATTTTATAAAATATGAAACAAGTGAGAACTGGGCATTCTCCAGACTGGACTCTGCCTCATAAATTTGACTAGAATAAAAAAATTCAAGGAGTAAAACATTTTTTAGCATGGAAGATAATGATTCCCCCTAAAGCCCCATGAGCTTGTACGGAAACAAAAAGAGAAGCGCATTTGAATAATTTTGAGATGGTACAAGAAAATCTTCGTTAGGATGGCCGGTAAATAACATATATAGGAAGGTATAGTGGACTCATATGGCGCAACTGGTTTCAAGGATTTTGGATGCACAAGAAGAATTCCGTTTAGTACGGCTGAAGGCTAGCAAAATACGGGGAAGCGACCAACTAGAGAGCAATAACAGTCATAATCATGCAGAGCGACAAAGCAACATTGAATCGGGCATGAAAGTGATATAACTATTCTGAAATAAAAAAATCATCAAGGCTTGATAGAATTTCAGTCATAAACATGTGTAAGCATGTGCCAAGTCTATCCAAAAAATTCTCCAAAGGGAAAATACCACTTCAATATGCCAAACCATGAACAATGGAATGCAGGCTAATCATTTCAATAACACATTATGCACTCCAGCTATTTAAAACTAGTCACAAGAAAGCATCAACTACTGGGAAAGCATTGTAAACATAACACTATGTCGCTACAAGCTGGTCTCTAGATCATAAGTACAGGCATATGTACAAAAGTAGAAACAAAAAGAGTTCATACCGGTCTTCCTTGTTGCATCCCTTCCGTCGATCTTCGTCATTATTGCCTTGTCACTTGCACGATGGAACGTAGAAAGATATAATCAAGTGCAATTGCAACCATGGACTCGAGCTGAACTCTGCAAACAAAGCAAAATAAAGAGAGAAAGGAAATCTTTTTGTGGTTTTCAAAGGTTAATCGAAAGTAAAAGAAAGGAGAAATCTTTTGTTGTTTTTGCAATTTAAGAAAGAACAAAGAAGAACGAATAAAAATGCCAAAACGATCAAAGCAAACACCATGGATGATACAATGAAAGGGGAGAAAGGTACGTACCCCCCCAAGCTTAGGCTTTAGGCCTAAGTCGGGCTCGGCTACTGCGGGGCCCAGGAGCACCCTCCGGCTCTGCGATGGTACTGGTACGTCCATGGATCGTACGTTGTCTCAGGCGCATAGACCGGCGTCTTGCTGTCCTCCCAAGAAGAAGGCTCCCTGCCCCAAGAAGAAGGTCCTTCGCCCCACTGGGCAAAAGGATCCCCCTAGGGGGCGGAATCTCCTCCAGCTCATCCTCCTCACGAGCAACTGATGGCTTCTCACCCCTCGTTGGTTACCCCAAGTGGAAGGTTGAGATGTAGCACAACAACAAGTTTACCTCAGTGAAGAAACCAAGGTTTATGTCTCCAATAGGACTCCAACAACGACAAGTAGGTGACAAAGGCGCCAGAAATTGCTTTCAACGTGGGAGTTGACGTGGACCTGCACACAGAAACATATAACTTTTCTCCCAACGAGTACAGAGAGGTTGCCAATCTCTCCGGTCTTGTTGTTTACAAAGGGTCAAACGCGAGGGTAGATAGTAGTGATAAATGCAACGGAAAGTAAAATAGGAAGTAAATTGAGGGTGTAAACAGTGGTGGAAATATGGACCGGGGTCCCATGATGTTCACTAGTGATGTCTCTCTCCCAAAAGACGATAAAACTGCTATGCGAGGTAAACAAATCACAGCTGGGCAATTCACGGGATTACGGGCGCAAACCAATGATAACTATGCTACAAAGAAAGGAAGAGGCTCAAAAGCATGGGCAGTACGCAAAAATTAGTAGACCGAAATCCAACTGCATCTACTACTAATCATCCACCTTGAGATATCTATCCAGAACATCTCGCTGGTATTAAGTTGCGAGCCCCACCAAAAGTGTGAACCCAAAGCAACAGACAACTGCACTAAAAGAACTTTGCGTAAAGTAAACAATCCTTGCAATCGTGGTTACAAGCACCGTTGTTTTCCCCCTTGTGGCAACAGCACATCCCCTAGACTCATGTTTCTGTCACTCAAGCCAGTCATCAGGGGCATGAACCCACAATCATGCATCACGCTCCCTCTTGGAGTCACTACCTACTACTTGGCCAAAGAAATAAACAGGAACGGACAACATGCAAGAATTACTCAAGAACATAAATATAAAAGAGAAGAATCAAATATATTACTCAATCACAATCTGAACATAGTCTCATAATCCATCAGATCCCAACAAACTCAGCATAGCAACAACAGTAAGAATTACATAAGTGCCTTGATCATGTAGGGCAGCTCACAAGGTCTAATCCATGAAGAACAAAGAGGGGAGGAAATCATCACATAGCTACTGATCATGGAGCCATGGTCCAAGGTGGACTACTCACGGATCATCCGAGAAGCGTCCATGGTGGTGGAGAAGCTCCCGCAGGTCGATCCTCCCTCCGGTAGGGTGCCGAGAAGAGGTCTCCTGATGCTCCCAATCTTGGAAGCGCGGAGGCGGAGGAACAGAGGCGAGATCGCGAAAAAGGGTTTTGTCTTTGGAGGTTTCACGTAACGGGGAATATATAGGCGAAGGGGGGCAGCCAGGGGGGCCACCAGGGGTCCAGGCGGCCCCCTGGCACGGCCCCACCCTAGGCCGCGCCGGGAGGGCGCCTGGGGCCCTGGTGGGTCCCCTCCGGGCCCCCTTCGGGACTCCAGAAGCTTCCGTTGCCCTGATTTTTTATTGGATTTTTCCGGAATTTTTGGAGCACTTTTAATAATGGAAAAACCTGAAATACAATAACAGCAGAAAACAGGAACTGGCACTGCGGTGCATTGAGTTAATAGGTTAGTCCAAATATGATCAAGTGTATGAAAGTCTATCTAAAACATAGCAATATCACACAAAACATGCATTGAGCAAGCATAAATTATAGATACATTTGGGACGTATCAACATCCCCAAGCTTAATTCCTGCTCATTCTCGAGTAGGTAAATGATAACAAGCATAATTTCTGGGGTGACATGCTATTGACCATAAAATAACTTTGTATGTAAATTAAAGTAATCAAGGCATGTAATTCAATTCAAGTCATAACAGGCAAGAGTCTATATTAGCATTGAAATAAGCAACATAAGAACATAAAGGTGCGAGATCTCTCGCTGTCCGTGACTTGAATGTCTCCTGATGGTGTTTGCGTGCAAGAAGTGGGGGATGAGAATATGAGAGAAAAATATTTATTTGTTGAGAACTCAATCTACTAAAGTTTCACACTTAGTCTTTTTTGGAATCTTATCTTGACTCGTCCCCAGACCACTAGCCAGGTACAAGTCAATTTGATCCACTCCTTTTCGATATTCTGAGCACTCATGCAATGGATGAGCGTAAGCACGAAAGTTGACACTTAGGATGGCAAAGAGAGAGATCATGGAGGATGAAGACAAAAAGGTGTGAAAGGCTCACATCAATGAGGACAATCATAGGCGAGAGAAAGATAAATGATAGATATGATGTGAGGAGTAGGGATTACCATGCGACGGATGCACATATGAGCTAAGGTAAGTTCTCCGATGGAACTAGTGGGGGTGCATCCAACTTGCTTGCTCACGAAGACCTAGAGCTCATTTGAGGAGGCTCATCATTGGAATATACAAGCCAAGTTCTATAGTGTAAGGGTCCCCACATAGCTATATATATGATAATCTCAATGGAGTACAAGATACAGGAGGGAGTACGAGTGTGGATCTCTCAAAAGGAATAGTAGTGTTGCCCCTTCTCTCTTTTTCTTTTCTTTTTCTCTCTTTTTTTCTTTTTCTATTTTTTTCTTTTTCTATTTTTTTTCTTTTTCTCTTTGGTGGCCTCAATGGCTCTTTCTATTTTTGTCTCATTTGTCCTCTTTGGGATCTTTTCATTTTTGTCCTATTTGGGATCTTTTCCTCTCTTTAGGGGCAACACTCCGTATATTACAAGAAGTATAGGAGATATTTCACACTTTTACAAAAGTACTCAACATAAAGAAGATGAAACTATCATGATGTATGCAAATGTATGCCTCTGCCAGTGTAGCAGGATATGCAATGATACTAGCGCGTCATGTAGCAATGATTAGGGCAAGTCCCAACTAGCATGCGGCTCATCGATCAAGCAAAAAGCATGTATGACATGAAGATCAAGTCATGAAAAGGTGGATGTTGCACGGAAATATATATCGGAAAGGCTATGGAAATGCCTTGATAGGTAGTTAGGGTGGCTGTTTTGAGGAAAAATATAAGGAGGCTTATGATGACAGAGCGTATCATGCCAAGGGTTTGGATGCACCGGCGAAGTATGCGCCAACTCTCGAGGTGAGAAAGGGCAATGCACGGTACCGAAGAGGCTAGCAAATATGAGGAGGTGGAAGTGTCAACTTTCAATACTTACATTGGTCCGAAGAACTCATGCACTTATTATCGGTAACTCTCAATCTATTAAGGAGGTTCACAAAGAGACAAGTACCCCGAGGAGGAGTGTATGGGGGTTTGGTTATCCTTGCGCATCCTCGACTCATGGTACGTGAGTGTACTCTAATATCCGATCCCTCCAAAGATTAGTGATTCATCTAGTAGCTAGAGTTCTCAACTAGTTTTTGTAGTTTTTGAAAATAAACACGGATTGTCCAAAATATGACACCTATCACTAATAGGCTAGAGCTCTTGACACCAAAAGTTCAAACATTACTCACAACAATACCTCAAACATATTGCAAGTTACTACTACAATTGAATACCAACCTCAATTACCCACTTAAAGTCAAGACACAACTCAGTGCAACAACCAACTCTCTTAACAAGATAAACATGAAAACTAAAGAGAGTTCCAGCAGCAAACTAAACAAAAGCTCTTGAAAAAGGTAAACATGAAAACTAAGAGCTAAACATGGCAGCAGCTACGAAAAGGCAAAGAACACACAACAAAAGAAAGATAAGCATGAAAATCCTATGATGTGTTCTAGTTTGAAGTGGAGCGTGTTTCTCTCCAACACAAACAAGGATGGGTTCTAACTTGTTATGAACAGCAAGCAAAGCTAAAGAAAACTAAAAAGAAAACTAAAGAGCAAGACGCTCCAAGTATAGCACATAACGCATGAAGTGATAAAAATATAGTGAGACGAAGGACGAACTGATGATTGTTGATGTAGAAGGGGATGCACGGGGGCATCCCCAAGCTTAGACGCTTGAGTCTCCTTGAATATTTATTGGGGATGCATGGGGGCATCCCCAAGCTTGAGCGTTTGACACTCCCGGATCTTCTTTCGTCATCTTCTCTCGCACACTTGAAAACTCCCTTCATACATAACTCATCATAAGCTGATTAGAGAGGTTAGTAACCTTGATAAAATAATTTTCCTCTACTGGAAATAAAGATATTCTTGAAGAGCTACTGTTTCTCAAGATTGCCAAAAAATATTTTCAAATAAAAATCAAGCTTAAGGTTTGCAAAATGAAGAAAAGGTAAAACGTGGCAGAATCTGTGAAAAACAGACCAGCAGGTAGTAAATAATTTTTTCGGGGTACTTCTGCAACTCAAATCAAAAAACTCAGAACAGATGCTCGAAATCTAATTGTATAGAGCATGCTGTCAAAAAATTCAGATAAAAAAGATGATGTGGAGATTTATCGTGAATTTTTCCGTCCAAGGACAGAATCTGTTTTCTGGACAGCATGTCACAACTCTTGAACTTTCTTGCAATCGGAGGCTAAACTTGGCACAAAGCTTGAAAATAAAGATACAATGATGTTGCTACAGTAGTAACAATCATTAAGACCACTAAAAACAGAAGTAAAAACATCTTGGGTTGCCTCCCAACAAGCGCTTTATTTTACGCGTTTGAGCTAGGCACGAAGATTTTAAAAGATGCTCTCATAAGAATAAGGATTTGAAGCAAAAGAGAGCATCAAGAAGCAAATATGAAACACATTTATGCCTAACCCACTTCCTATGCATAGGCATCTTGTAAGAAAATAAATCAAAGAAGCACAAAGCAACAATCATAGGAAGGTGGAACAAAAACAACTTCAAAAATTTCAAGATAAAGATAGGTGTTTTAGTAACCTGGAAATTTCTACAACCAATATTTCCTCTCTCAAAATAAATTCCAGTAGTATCATGAACAACATCAAGAATATAACTATCACATAAATCATGTTGTTCATGACCTACAAGCACACGTGTATAGTTTTCAACACGGTCTTTAGGATCATAAGATAAATGTAACCCGTCACATTGAGCCTAAATAAGAGCATAATTCTCCGGAATATGAGTTGGAGATTTCAAAAGGATAATAGGACAATCAATTGGGGGTGAAATAGCAAAAATTTCATGCTTAACATAAGGAACTATAGCAAGTTCATCTTCGCAAGCATAATACATATTGGCATCATGGCCATCAACAAAGCAAGTATCAAGATCTTCAGAAAGGGATGTATCAAGTGAGTCCTCGGAATCATAGGATTCCTTGTCATAGCAACCATGGGCCTCTTCTTGGGCAGCAAACATTTTGTTTTTAAACTCCTCAATATAATCATTACAAACATAACTCTCGAAGCAATATTGAAGCACTGAAAATTTCTGGACTTGTGAATAGTATCGTAATACTTTTCAATCAAAGAAGCAATCTCATACACACCCTTAAAAGCAACAAACTCTTCAATCTTTTCAACATCAAAGTAATCATAAACACCTTTAGCATAAGAAGATAGGATCTCATTTTCATTAATCTCACATTGGAAAGGAAGGTGTTTACGATCTATATTAGAGCAGCAAGTAAAATCATAAATGTGGCATAAACACTCAGCATAGCAATAAGAAGTTTGTATTTGGTCCCATAAGTGTTTCCTTTCTGAGATAAGCGGTGTCGCGTATAATGAGCATGCTCATCCAATGATTTTCCCTCAACCAAGTCGATTGGGTTTTTAGCGCGAGCACAAATTGATCGGAGACGATCCAAGTGAAACATGTCCATCCTACCATATTTGGGTGGTTCCACACCCATGCTAAAGATAGCATCAGTAGGCGGAAAAGGACAAAGACAAAAGGTAGCAACTATTTTTTTGGTTTTTCATAAAGACACAAAAGCAGAAGAAAAAACTAGAAAGGAAACTAACAAGCCTAAAAATCAAAGATAAAAGATAGTGTGCAACTCCCCTATCTTGAAGATTGGAGTCCCCGGCAACGGTGCCAGAAATTTGTCTTGATGCCTTCTCGCCCCTCGTTGGTTACCCCAAGTGGAAGGTTGAGATTTATCACAACAGCAGTTTCCCTCAGTGAATATACCAAGATTTATGTATCCAGGAGGACTCCAACAATGACAAGTAGGTGACAACGGCGCCAGAAATTGCTTTCGGCGTGGGAGTTGACGTGGACCTGCACAAAGAAACAGATAACTTTGCTCCCAACGAGTACAGAGAGGTTTTCAATCTCTTCGGTCTTGTTGTTTACCAAGGGTCAAACGCGAGGGTTGATAGTAGTGATAAATGCAACGGAAAGTAAAATAGGAAGTAAATTGAGGGTGTAAACAGTGGTGGAAATATGGACCGGGGTCCCATGATGTTCACTAGTGATGTCTCTCTCCCAAAAGAAGATAAAACTGCTATGCGAGGTAAATAAATCATAGCTGGGCAATTGACATGATTACGGGCACAAACCAATGCTAACTATGCTACAAAGAAAGGAAGAGGCTCAAAAGCATGGGCAGTACGCTAAAATAAGTAGACCGAAATCCATCTGCATCTACTACTAATCATCCACCTTGAGATATCTATCCAGAACATCTCACTGGTATTAAGTTGCGAGCCCCACCAAAAGTGTAAACCCAAAGCAACAGACAATTGCATTAAAAGAACTTTGCGTAAAGTAAACAATCTTTGCAACCGTGGTTACAAGCACCGTTGTTTTCCCCCTTATGGCAACAACACATCCCCTAGACTCATGTTTTTGTCACTCAAGCCAGTCATCAAGGGGCATGAACCCACAATCATGCATAACGCTCCCTCTTGGAGTCACTACCTACTACTTGGCCAAAGCAATAAACAGCAACAGAGAACATGCAAGAATTACTCAAGAATATAAATATAAAAGAGAAGAATCAAATATATTACTCAATCACAATCTGAACATAGTCTAATAATCCATCAGATCCCAGCAAACTCAGCATAGAAACAGCAGAAAGAATTACATAAGTGCCTTGATCATGTAGGGCAGCTCACAAGGTCTAATCCATGAAGAACGAAGAGGGGAGGAGAACATCACATAGCTACTGATCATGGACCCATGGTCCAAGGTGGACTAATCACGGATCATTCGGGAAGCGTCCATGGTGGTGGAGAAGCTCCCGGAGGTCGATCCTCCCTCCGGCAGGGTGCCGGGAAGAGGTCTCCTGATGTTCCCGATCTTGGAAGCGCGGCGGCGGCGGAACAGAGGAGAGATCGCAAAAAAGGGTTCTTTTTCGGAGGTTTCACATAACGGGGAATATATAGGCGAAGGGGGCAGCCAGGGGGGCCACCAAGGGTCCAGGCGGCCCCCTGGTGCGGCCCCACCCTAGGCCGCGCCGGGAGGGCGCCTGGGGCCCTGGTGGGTCCCCTCTGGCCCCCCTTCGGGACTCCATAAGCTTCCGTTGCGCTGATTTTTTATTGGATTTTTCCGAAATTTTTGGAGCACTTTTAATAATGGAAAAACCTGAAATACAAAAACAGCAGAAAACAGGAGCTGGCACTGGGGTGCACTGAGTTAATAGGTTAGTACAAATATGATCAAAAGTGTATGAAAGTGTATCTAAAACATAGTAATATCACACGAAACATGCATGGAGCAAGCATAACTAATAGATACGTTTGGGACGTATCAGCAACCCCCTCCATGGGGTTGTGAAACTGCTGCCGAACAATGAACTCATCCAGCTCAACACGGTGAAAGTACATCCGTTCCTGCTAGTATAATCAAACAAAAGTGGTGCAGGTAGACGGATCTCGCGAGTATTGCTCTCGCCAAATCTCATAACATAAACAATGTTACCAAACTCAGAAGTCCTAGTAACAAACTCATGACTCTTCATAGCAGTAAGATCAAAGCTCAAGAAAAGGAAAAGGCGCATCATCAATACGTGCAGTGAGCTCAAGTCGCTCAAGGATAAGTGTGGCATAGATGCCACCAAAGTGAGGCCCTTTGCCGCTGTTAGCGACAAGGCAGCGAGCAATCAAAGCACCAATATTATACTTGTTATCTCCTAAGAGGGCGGCCGCCAAGATAGCAATGTCGGGGCCCGAAATGTTGCTCGTGTTGTCACGAGCTAACACCCCTCGAGAAATATAATACGCGAAATACCTAATGTGGGGAAACAAAATGATGGAAATCTTCCCCCGGTGAACGCCCTTCGGATTCTTGCTGCAAAGGGAAGCAAAGAGGGTGCTCAACTCGTAGGGCTGAGTAGGTACCTTGGTCTTCCCAACATTCCGCACACATAAACTATCACAAAATTGTGCCAACGGCATGGTGATAACTTTCCCATATATTCTAAATTCAATCATGGCAGTTTTATCATTATATCTAATCCAGTTGACAAAATAATAGTGAGTTTTGGATACTGTGGCACCTGGTGTGTCACAAGACGCGTCAAACCTGCAGCTACACAAAGGTTATCAAATTCATCCTTAATACCTGCCGACATAAGAAAATCCGAACACGGATACGTCATGGCACGTGCCGTGTCCGTCTCGTGGAGCAATTCCGGTGGCATGATATCATCACTGTAGCTCATCCCGCGGCAGAGGATGAAGTTGCAGCTCTAGTTACTCTGTCAGAGGGCTCATGCCTCTCCTTCCCAAGCCATTCCTTAGCTTTCCCAAACAAACTCATTTCTGAAATTTTTTACAAGTTACAAAAACGAAGATTTAAGCAAAATGAGTTGGGGCAAACTACTCTACTCACTTACCCAAGGTATAAACTTGCATCAAAACTTCAAAAATAAATTTCTAAACATGCATGCAAGCTCATATGAACAGCACCAAGAACTTCTAAATACTCACAAATAAGACCACCAATCAAAATTCTAATTGGAGGGGTGGAGGAGTCACATACCAGGGAGCAAATGCTCAAAATCTCAATGCAAATGATGGGTTGTAGAGAGAGATCGAAATTTGCCTCCAAGAACGGCAGGAACACGGGTTCCAGCAGCAAAACTCGTGTTTTTGGAGTGAGAGAGAGAGAGAGGAAGAAGAAGTACCTGGAAAGGGGGCCTAGGGGCCCAGGCGCCCTGGTGGCGTGGCCAGGGGCCAGGCCGCGCCACCTGGCCGCCTCGACCAGGGGTGCCCCCCTGGTCAGCCCCAGGTGCCCCTATGCTTCTTTTTTTGTGAAATTTTTTAATCTATTTTTTCTGGAAAAAAATTGACAACTTCATTTTTGAGAATTTTCCGAGGTAGCGAAAGCTGCAAAAACTTCCAGAGGGATCGAACAAGTGGTTAAACATATGAAGTTTCAAAAACATGAACTTTGGTACAGTAAGAAGGATGAAAGCTAAAAGAAATACAAATATAACAAGCTCCCCTTTTTACTCATATGAAACTTATTTATTAGCAAGGTTGATCAAGTCTTACTACTAAACAAGCAATATATCGAGCAAAACAAATTCACTTAATATAAAGCATTCAAGATACCTTTATTTTAATGGACACTGTCCCCACCATAATTGTTTTATATTTGTGATGCACATGTAGAGGACAATCCCAATCACCAATCTTCACGGTCTCAATATTCTCAATAGAGTTAAGGTCATGCCTTTTATCGATCTTCTTCGAAAAATAAACCGTGTGTTCTTTATCATTAACATTGAAAGTGACCTTTCCCTTGTTGCAATCAATGATAGCACATGCAGTGTTAAGAACAGGTCTACCAAGAATAATGGACATTCTCCCATCTTCGGGCATATCAAGCACAACGAAATAAGTAAGAATCAAGCAATTAGCAACTTCAACAGGAACATCCTCACAAACACCAATGGGAATGGCTGTTGACTTGTTAGCCATTTGAAGAGAGAGATATATGGGGATTAGTTTATCTAAACAAAGTCTTTTGTAAAGGGAGAAAGGCTTAACAGTCACTCCTGCACCAAGATCACATAAAGCAGTTCTGACATAATTATTCTTTATGGAGCAAGGAATGGTGGGTATACCTGGATCACCGAGCTTCTCAGGAATATTGCCACTGAAAGAATAGTTAGCAAGCATAGTAGATATTGCTTCATTAGGGACTTTTCTTTTATTAGTCACAATATATTTCATATACCTCGAATACGGAGGCAACTTAATAGCATCAGTCAAAGGAATTTGAAGAAAAAGAGGCTTCATCCATTCACAAAATTTATTGTAGTGCTCTTCTTCTTTAGTTTTGAGAAACTTACCCGGGAAGGGCATTGGTTTTTGTACCCATGGTTCTCGTTCCTTTCCATGCTTCCTTGCAATGAAGTCTTCTCTAGTATATCTTTTACGTTTATCGGGTGCTTCTTCTTCACGTACCTCAGGAGGATCATTATTCTCATTATCTTTATCAGGTTCAACACCATCTTCAGTTTCAGCATCGGAAGTGGATATACTATTAGGATCAATAATTGGTTCTTCATCAATTATAGGATCATTTGAAATGTCAGCTTCCTTGTGTTTCTTCTTCTTCTTCTTCTTAGGGTAGCTGACAATGTCTTCTTCCTGCAATTGAGAATCCTGCTCGGTTCTCTTAGGATGTCCCTCGGGATAAATAGGGTCTTGGGTGTGTGTGCCACCCCGAGTTTTAATTCCAAAATCCTGCATATCTTGTTTGGCATTATTAGCAAGCAAATCTTTTTGCACATTAGAAATGTGTTCAAGCTGAGTTTGAACCATAAGAAAAAGCTTAACAAGCCCTTTAACATCATTAACAGTTCTACCTAAAACATCAAGCAAGCTTTTGATAGCAAGGGAGTTATCATGCATCTGACTTTGAATCCTCTCATTAAAGTGACTTTGCTTGACAATTAAATTATCAAGCTCATCTAAACATTGACCAGGAGGCTTACCATGAGGGATGTCACCTGCATCGAAATCAGCGAAAGAGTGTACCTCTACCATAGGAGGGTGAGTGGTAGGCTCACAAAGTTTTTCGATTGGAGGTAGATTATTTACATCTTCAGCTTTAATACCTCTCTCTTTGATAGAATTCTTAGCTTCTTGCCTATCTTTGGGGTTCAAGACGAGTATTCCCCGCTTCTTTGGTGGTGGAGGTGGTTCAGGGACAGACCAGTCATCATGGTTTTTGGCTATCTTACCCATTAGTTCTTCAGCATCATCTAGCGTTCTTTCCCTGAAAACACATCTAGCACACTATCCAGATAGGTTCTGTATTCATCGGTTAGACCAGCATAAAATATATCAAGTAATTCATTCTTAGGGACTCCATGTCCCGGCCTAGCCTTGAGCAAAGTGCAATACCTCCCCCAAGCTTTAGGGAGGTGCTCATCCTGCAACTGTTTGAAGTTATAAATTCTTTGTAAAGCAGCATGTTGCATATGAGCAGGAAAATACTTAGCGACAAAAGATTGAGCTAATTCTTGAGGACTTTTAATAGAACCACATGGTAGTGTATTATACCATGCTTTAGCACCCTCCTTCAAAGAAAAAGGAAGAAGCTTAGTAACATAATAATTTCTCTTCTTGTCCTCCGTAGCAAATAAGCCACACAACTGAGTGAGTTTAGTAAGGTGTGCAATAGCATCATCATTTTCTTTGCCATAAAATGAGTCAGCTTCAACTATAGATATAAGTGAAAGATCAACAGAGAAATCAAAATCAGCATCTTCAATGCAAATAGGAGATGAAGCAAATTTAGGATCAGGAGTAAACTTGTACTTCATGGAATGCTTTTCAAGCAGCTTCTTAACAGCACCAGGGTCAAAGTTCAATATAATCATCATCAAGTTCAATATAATCATCATCAAGGATTCTTTCCTTAAGCCCGCTCAAGTCTGGATAACCAGAAGATCTGCAAATAGGGTAACGTGTAACAGGAATATAAATCCCAGATTGTTTTGCAGCCTTAGCAATTTGAGATTCAACAAAGCGACTAAGTGAACCAATCTCATCAAAAGTAGTATAAGCATCATAAAAAGTATCAGACATAGACTCAGTAGAAGCACCATGTGGAGGTGGTGAAACAAACTTACTCATAAAGGAAGGTGAATCAAGCGTAGCACTGGTGCTAAGAGCGGTACTGTTTCTTGTAGTAGATGGTAAAATCGGAACCTTGGGGTCTCCTTTCTTACCCATAGTGGATAAATTGAACAAGCAAAATAGCTTCAAGTAGACTTGTAAATAAAGCTATGATCCCCGGAAACGGCGCCAGAAAACAGTCTCAATGACCCACAAGTGTAGGGGATTGCGATAGTCTTCACGGGTAAGATAACCCAATTTATTGATTCAACACAAGGGGAGCCAAAGAATATTTATAAGCTTTAACAATTGAGTTGTCAGTTCAACCGCACCTGAAAGATACTTGCTTGGCAACGAATATTAATAGCAATGGTGATATGGAAGTGATGGTGGCAATGGATATAATAGTGATAAAGCAATGAAAGTAAACGGTAAAAGTAACTTGTAACCAGCAGAATTAAAACACTGTAGGCTAGGGGGATGGATGGTTGGGCGTTGCATGGATGAGAGATACCATGTAATTAACTTGGGGCAAGGCACACAGAAAAGTAATGACCATCTAGGCATATATCAAACATTAGACACGTATCCCGTAGGTAGTTGTGCGTGCTTGCAATAAGAACTTGCACAACATCTTTTGTCCTACCATCCCGCTACAAATGGGGCCAAAAGGAACTTATGGAGATTAAGGTGCTCCTGTCAAATAGCACCGGAACAAAGCATTAACAATCAATGGATACATGGAATCCTCAATTTATAGTCCATCCCCTTTGGTGTCCCAAGCTGTCACCATTGGAATCGCCGGTTCCGGACTATAACAGGTGCATACTACTCATAGATAGGATCAAGAACACAAATATATTCATTAAAACACATAGGGTTCGGATCTGAAATCATGGCACTCGGGCCCAAAGTGACAAGCATTAAGAAAAACAAGTAGTAGCAAAGATGATAAACACCATAGTAGATGATAGGCAACATGCCCCTAACAATCTGATAAACTATTACATGATCTAACTCATCCAATCCCTACCATCCCCTTTGCCGACAATAGGAAATTACTCACACATGAAAGGAGAAGTCATGGAAGGGTGATGGAGTGGCGATGGTGATGACGATGGCGATGATTTCCCCTCACCGGAGGCCAAAGTAGCCTCCAGATTAGCTCTCCCGAAGAAGAACAGAGGGTGGCGGTAGCTCCGCGATGAGAATTTAAAAAATGACTTCTGATCTGGGGTTTTCTCGCCACGGGTAAAAATAGGAGCCAAGGTAGGGCACCAGAGGGGGTGGGCTCCACCCAGGTGCCCTCCTGGGGCGGCCAGGGAGGTGGCCGCGCCACCACGCCGCCTGGGGGCCTGGTGACCCCCCTCTGGCCCCACTTCTGAAAGTGGGTTCCTCCCGGTGCGTGGATTTTCTCTATTTTTATGGTAATTTTCTGGGTAACCTAAAAATCCTTTTTCCTGCACACAAGGAAACCATACATGCAACTCTGCTGAAAACAACGTCAGTCTGGGTTAGTTTCATTCAAATCATGCAAGGATGAGGCCAAAAGAATAGCAAAAGTGTTTGGAAAAGTCGATACGTTTGAGACGTATCAGCACCGTGTAAGAGGAATGACACGTGTGACCAAAATTCATTTTGGTTTCATGCCTGGGAGGTCGACCATGGAAGGCATTTTCTTGGTACGACAACTTATGGAGAGATACAAGGAGCAAAAGAAGGACCTGCATATGGTGTTCATTGACTTGGATAAGGCCTATGATATGGTACCGCAGAATGTCATGTGGTGGTCGTTGGAACAACCCAAAGTCCCAAAAAAGTACATTACCCTCGTCAAGGATATGTACGACAATGTTGTGACAAGTGTGCGAACAAGCGATGGCGACACAGATGACTTCCCAATAAAAATAGGACTACACCAGGGGTCAGCTTTGAGCCCTTATCTTTTCACATTGGTGATGGATGAGGTCACACGGGATATACAAGGGGACATCCCATGGTGTATGCTCTTTGCAGACGATGTGGTGCTAGTTGACGATAGTCGGGCGGGGGTTAATAGGAAGCTGGAGCTGTGGAGACAGACTTTGGAATCAAAAGGTTTTAGGCTTAGTAGAACTAAAACTGAGTACATGAGGTGAAATTTTAGTACTACTAACCATGGGTAAGAGGAGTAATTTAGCCTTGAGGGGCAAGTGGTACCTCAAAAGAACACCTTTCGATATTTTGGGTCAATGCTGCAGAAGGATGGTGATATTGATGAAGACGTTAGCCATCGAATCAAAGTTGGATGGATAAAGTGGCGCCAAGCTTCTGGCGTTCTCTGTGATAAGAGAGTGCCACAAAAGCTAAAAGGTAAGTTCTATAGAACGGCGATTCGACCTGCGATATTGCATGGTGCTGAATGTTAGCCAACTAAAAGGCGACATGTCCATCAACTAGGTGTGGCAGAGATGCGCATGTTGAGATGGGCATGTGGCCACACAAGGAAGGATCGTATCCGGAATGATGTTATACGGGAGAGAGTTGGGGTGGCGCCAATTGAAGAGAAGCTTGTCCAACATCGTCTGAGATGGCTTAGGCATATCCAGCGTAGGCCTTCTGAAGCGCTTGTGCATATCGGGCGGTTAAGGCGTGCTGATAATGTCAAGAGAGGTCGGGGGAGGCCAAACTTGACTTGGAAGGAGTCTGTGAAGAGAGATCTGAAGGACTGGGCTAGCAACAAAGATCTAGCTCTGGACAGGGGTGCGTGGAAGTTAGCTATCCACGTGCTAGAACTGTGAGTTGGTTACGATATCTTTTGGGTTTCAGCTCTAGCCTACCCCAACTTGTTTGGGATTGACAGGCTTTGTTGTTGTTGTTGTTGTATTCTTATTTATTGACACTTCACTCTCTAAACTTGTGGGCAGGTTTACCGAGCTCAGTTTTCTCTTGGGGACAAGCGATGTCTAAGCTTGGGGGAGTTGATACGTCCAAAATGTATCACTATTTTGTATCATAATTCACCACTATTCATTGATATATTTCACAATATAATATTGTTCTCATGGTGTTTTGGCTTATTTTACACAGTTTACAACTTTCCGGTGCCGAAACAGCAGACTCGGGGTTTAGCGGGGAAAAGTGCACACAGCGTGGACATATCAGCACATCTCCAAATGACCTGAAAATTTCAAGGGATCAGTTTCTGAAGAATTAATAAGGGCACGCAAAAGAGCTCCCGGAGGGGGGCCACTAGGCGGCATTGTGGCGCGGTGATGGCTTCTCGGCCCTCGTTGGTTACCCCAAGTAGAAGGTTAAGATGTAGCATAGCAGCAAATTTCCCTCGGTGAAGATACCAAGGTTATTGAACTAGTAGGACTCCGACTGCTGCAAGTAGGTGTCAACGGCGCCAGGTAACAAGTTGACGTGGACCTGCACACAGATACAAATAACTTTTCTCCCAACGAGTACAGAGGGGTTGTCAATCCCTCCGGCCTTGTCATTTACAAAGGATCAAACGCAAGAGAATAATAGTAGTGATAATTGCAACAGAAAGTAAAAACAGGAAATAAAGTGGAGGTGTAATAGTGGTGGAAATATGGACCGGGGTCCCATGATGTTCACTAGTGATGTCTCTGTCCCAAAAGACGATAAACAGCTATGCGAGGTGAACAAATTACAGCCGCGCAATTGACAGTATAAAAAATGCACCGCTATGCTAACTATGCTACAAAAGAAAGGAAGAGGCTCAAAAGCATGGGTAGTGCGCCAAGACAAGTAGACCGAAATCCATCTGCATCTACTCACTAATCATCCACCCTGAGATATCTATCCAGAACATCTCGTTGGTATTAAGTTGTGAGCCCCACCCAAAGTGTAAACCCAAAGCAACAGACAACTGCATTAAGAGAACTTTGCGTAAAGTAAACAATCCTTGCCCCCGCAAGTACAAGCATCATTCTTTTCCCCCTTGTGGGAACAACACATCCCCTAGACTCATATTTCTATCACTCAAGCTATTCATCGGGGGGCATGAACCCACAATCATGCATAACGCTCCCTCTTTGAGTTACTACCTACTACTTGGCCAAAGCAATAAACAGCAACGGAGAACATGCAAGAATTAATCAAGAACATAAATATAAAAGGAGAAGAACCAAATATATTACTCATCACAATCTGAATATAATCTCATAATCCATCAGATCCCAGCAAACTCAACATAGCAATAGCAGGAAAATTACATATGTGCCTTGATCATGTAGGGCAGCTCACAAGGTCTAAACATTGAAGAACAAAGGTGGAGAGAAGACATCACATAGCTACTGATCACGGACCCATGGTCCAAGGTGGACTACTCACGGCTCATCCGGGAAGCGTCCATGGTGGTGGAGAAGCTCTCAGAGGTCAATCCTCCCTCCGGCAGGGTGCCGGGACAGGGTCTCTTGGCAGCCCCGATCTTGGAAGCGCGGCGGCGGCGGAACAGAGGGGAGGTCGTGAAAAAGGGTTATGTCCTCGAGGGTTTCAGGACGAGAGGTAAATATAGGCCGAAGGGGGGCCAGGGGGTGGCCCCAGGTGTCCAGGCGGCCACCCGGCGCAGCCACCAGGGAGCGCGCCACCAGGGCGCCTGGACCCCTGGTGGCCCCCCTCTGGCCCTACTTCGGGGCTCTGGAAGGTTCCCGTATGCTGATTTTTTATTGGATTTTTCCGGAATTTTTGGAGCACTTTTAATAAGGGGGAAACCTGAAATAAAAAGACAACAAAAAACAGGAACTGGCACTGTGGTGCACTGAGTTAGTATGTTAGTCCAATTATGATCAAAAGTGTATGAAAGTGTACCAAAATCATAGCAATATCACCCAAAACATGCATGGAGCAAGCAGAAATTATAGATACGTTTGTGACGTATCACGCGGCCTCCCCCAAAGCCGCGCCAGGGGCCGCCTGGTGAGGGGGCCCACCCCCGGGGCTCTCCTTCCGCACATATACCCCTCGTGACCTAATTCTTTGGGGGGAAGTTAGATCAGAAGTTCCGTCGTTGCTCCAAGGCAAAAACCACTAGAGAAGAAAAGACCTTTCCGACGGGCAGATTCCGCTGGGGAGAATTCCTCCCGGAGGGGGAGATCATCCTCATCGTCATCACCATCGTCACGGGCATCATCGAGATCATCATTGCTATCATCCTCATCACCAGCACCATCTCCATATTCATCCCATCTCACTTCATCATTGCAATCCGTGTTGCACCTTGCAATATTCATCCCCTCTGTTTACCGGTGTTGATTACTCTTTGTGGTGAATTCTATTAAGTTTTATTGGAGGATTATTGTTATGACCAGATTGTTTCACCATGTATTAATCTCCTCTGATCATGATCTCTTTTATGTCTTGTGAGTAGTTACTTTAGTTCTTGAGGACATAGGAGAAGTCTTGTTGTTAGTAGTCATATGATGTTGAAGTAATATGTGTTGATTTGATATTTAAGTTGTGGTGTTATTCTTCTAGTGGTGCTATGTGAACTCCGACTACATAGCACTTCACCTTTTTAAGGACCTAGGGGAATACATTGTGTATAAAGGATGCTTACGGTGGGTTGTCGGAGTGACAGAAACCTGAACCCCGGTTTGCATGCTTTTGCACGAGGGAGTGTTGGATCCTAGAGTTTATTGCTACGGTTAGGCTTTGCCTTAATTTCTCTCTTGTATTTGCGGATGCTTGTAAGAGGTTTAATCGTAAGAGTGCACTTGTCTTAGTCTAGGCGGTGTCCTAGCTTAGGTCCACCCACACAACACTTATCCAAACAAAACATAGTACTAGACGGAATATGGCGAAAGTAACTTGACTACCTCTCCCGTGTGTTCTCAGGAACACTTTAGTCTTTATAAGAAAAGTCCTTCGGCTTATCCTTTGTGTTCAACAGGATTGGGCCACTCGATGCACCTTGCCATCATTTACTTTACTTTCTTCTATTTACTTGTTGCTTATTCAGAAAACCCATAAAAAGTTACCTTCTAGTACTTGCAGTTATTCCTTGCTCAAGATCACTTGTCACTACCTTCTTCTCCTCGTTGGGTTCGACACTCTTACTTATCGAAAAGGCTACGATAGATCCCCTACACTTGTGGGTCATCATAAGGTAAGCAATCCTTGCAACCACAGTTACAAGCATCGCTGTTTTCTCCCTGGTGGCAACAACACATCCCTAGTATCATGTTTCTGTCACTCAAGCTGGACATCGAGGGGCATGAACCCAGAGTCATGCATAACGCTCCCTCTTGGATTTACTATCTACTACTTGGCCAAAGCAATACAAAGCAACGGAGAACATGCGAGAATACTCAAGAACTAATGATAAAAGGTAAACCAAATATATTACTCATCACGATCTGAACATAATCTCATAATCCATCGGATCCCAGCAAACACAACATAGCAACACAGAAACTAATACATAAGTGCCTTGATCATGTAGGGAAGCTCAC
The DNA here is from genome assembly GCA_950022295.1 of Bromus sterilis. Classification (NCBI taxonomy): domain Eukaryota; kingdom Viridiplantae; phylum Streptophyta; class Magnoliopsida; order Poales; family Poaceae; genus Bromus; species Bromus sterilis. The sequence goes on along the minus strand of OX465595.1, from coordinate 443,166,711 downwards.
AAGGGCTAAGAATTGAGGCACAAGATTGGAGAGAAAACATCGTCTAGCTACTGATCATGGACCCATGGTCCAAGGTGGATTACTCATGGCACATCCGGGAGGCGCTCATGGTGATGGAGAAGCCTCCGAAGGTGAATCCTCCCTCCGGCAGGGTGCCGGGACAGGGTCTTCTGGCGATCCCGATCTCGGGATCGTGGCGGCGGCGGAACAGTGGTGAAAATCACGTAACGGGGCCCTTCTATAGAGTTTTTGTGTCGAGGGAAATATATAGGAGAAAGGGGGGCTCGAGGGGAGGCCCCACCTGACCAGGCGGACAGGTGGCGCGGCCTCCCCCCTGGTCGCGCCATGTGGCCGCCTTGCCAAGGGGTGGGCCCCCTCCAGCCCTCCTTCGGGCTTCCAGAGTCTTCTGTCGTGCTGATTTTTTATCTTATTTTTCTGGATTTTTCCGAGAACTTTAATAATTGGTATTTTCCTGCAATGCACGGACAACAGCAGACAGAAACTAGCATTGGTGCACTGAGTTAGTACGTTAGTCCAAATATGTTCAAAAAGGTATGAAAGTGTAGCAAAACATATAGCAAAGTCACCAATATAAAATACCATCCAAAATGAACCTCCCTTATGTTTCGTCAGATTTAACTAGCAAGCGATATGTCAAATACAAAAGAGAAAAGCATAATCATGGAGAGAGAGAGAGAGAATTCAGTGTGAAATGTGAAAAAAATAGAGATCATTCGTACATGCAAAAACCATACTCATGAAGAGAGAGATAGAGAGAGAGAGAAAAAGAGTGTCAGTGCGGAACATATGAAAAATAGAGACCAATCGTACGTGGTATATTTTTCACCCTTGTATTCCAAACCGGGTTCGGGTGCTATTGCCACAACTTGTTGGTCACTTAAAGAAGAGAGCCTTGTACATCTTTTTTGCAAGGGGCAAAGGGGAATTGAAGGCAATGTTAGTATTCATCTCCAACAAGGAGAACAGAGTCGTGCCACCAGCTCTTGTGCTACGGGGCCGTCAGGGTGCCGCTTTTCGATGGCAGCTTGTGCCTCATCTCTACGTGTGTGCTTTGTTTTCTGACCGAGTAGCATTAGCATCTAGACTATAGCCTGTTCATGCCCACACACTCGAGTTTGATCGCCTGATCCAGAATGATCTCTCTGCTGGATGGATATAGGCCAGGTAAGTCGTCTCAGTACCCTTGTCGGAGGGAGGACTGATCTCCGGAGGCCACTCCTTCACCATGATTGCTTCTGTGATGCGCCATGAGTAGTTCCCCGGGAGGGTTCATGACAAGAAGTTCTTTGATGTATTCTCTCCAATCTTGTACTTCAACGTTTAGTCCTTGTGAGCTTCCTAACATGATCAAGGCATGTATGTTATAGTTATTGTGTTGCTATATTGTGTTTGCTGGGATCCGAATGTTCAGATTGTGGAAGTAATTTATTTAGATCTTTTTTATATCGTGTTCTTGCATGTTCTCTGTTGTAATTTATTGTTTTGGCCAATTAGTAGATTGTGACTCCAAGAGGGAGCGTTATGCTAAATGGTGGGCTAATGACTTCCGATGTCGAGCTTGAGTGACAGAAACATGGGACTAGGGAATGTGTTGTCGCCATTAGGGGTAAAACAACGGTGCTTATGACTGCACATCACAAGTGTAGCTTACATTACACATAGAGTGTTAATGTTGTTATCTGTTGCTTTGGGTTTACAACACAGAGTTGCGGCGCACAACTTAATACCAACGAGATATTCTAGATAGATATCTCAAGGTACATGATTAGTAAGTAGATACATCATATCCAATACGTAAAGGAAACAGAGGGAGGGGGGACAACACGGGATTCAACTAGATTAACATAACTTATGATCACAATCAAGATCACATCATGGGAGAGAGAGATAACCACATAGCTACTGGTGCAAGCCTCAGCCCCAAGACGGATTCGGGGTGAATCCCCATTCCGACAGGGTGCCGAAACAGGAACTTCTCCCCCAAAGCTTCGTTTCGATGCAGGCGGAGATCAAATTTGCTTTTGGAAAAATCCTCTGGTGTTTCAAGGGTTTCTTGTAGGGATCAATATATAGCCCAAAGATGGACCCTAGGGGGTGTCCAAGCCTCCTAGACAGGTTGGGGGCGCAACCTAGCCCTGGCCGTACTAACTAGGTTAGGTCTCCTGGGGGCTGTGGGCCTTACCCTGCCTCGCCCTTCCCGTTCTGGGGTCTATTTTGGAAGATTGTGATTTTGGTAATCTCGTGGGAATTTTCTGTGCACTTTGAGTTTTTGGACATTTTTTTCAATGCACAGATAAAACAGACAGAAACTGGTAGTAGAAACTGAGTTAATAGGTTAGTTCCAGAAAATGCTATATATGAAAGTGTAGTAAGATCATATAACAATGTCATGAAACAAGGAAAAAATATTGATACATTTTAGACTTATCATCCGTGATCGGATGCGACGTTTATTTTAAGGATCAGCGTCGAAGATGCCTTAAATGACTTATACATTTTTTCTGTGTAAAAGTTCAAATTTACAGAGCATTTGTATAATCGACCGTTGTTGTACCGCCACCCATTTTCTCTTCTAGAACCAGAAGAATGCCTTGACAAAATTAGTTTAGAAATAGAACTAGAGTTACATTCTACATGGCTTAGATGGGGCATGAACTCACGTGCATATATTTTGGGTGTTAAACCGAGAGTTTTATTCATCAATCATCAGAGTACAAACTTCTAACAAAAGTTTGCTAAGATCCGAGGTGCTCGTTGGCACCAACACGCGATGCTGCGAGCAAACCGAGCATAGTTAGCTAGACACTGTGCTACGGAATTTTGTGCACACACCACTAGTGGACAGACCCCCATATTATCCCGGTTCATATGGGCCTTCGGTCCCGGTTCCACACCCGGGACCAATAACTCGGGACCAATGATGATCCCGATTGTCCCACGAACCGGGACCGAAGAGGCTCCACGTGGCCTGGCGCGCAGCGAGGGGTGAGGGGTCATCGGTCCCGGTTGATAGGAAGAACCGGGACCGAAGAGGCTCCACTGCCCCCCTTTTTAACCCTATTTTCTGATTTTTTTTTTCATTTATTTATTTTCTGTTTTGTATTCAATTAAATGGTACCATATATATATATATTAAAGCAACAATGAAGGAACCACAATATATATTACACATTATCGTCACGAATATATCATATACACCATCTCATTCCTCGTGCTTGGTCGAACATGTATTACACAAACGGTACCGATCACACGACTTCGATCTAATTTACATCGGTCCTTGGCCGCTTGTCTTCCAAAAAATGAGGGTGAAAGAACTCTCCGGTCGGAGCTATGACATGGTCTAATAAGAATCCGGCGATTTCCTCTTGAATTGCTCGCACGCGTTCTCGTGGTAGAAGACCGTCCCGTATTCGTTCGATCTAATTAAAATAAATGGATCAATATATATATATGAATGAAACTAAACACAATTAAAGTATTGAATGTTGTTTATCGTACTTCAATTTTCCTTATGTTTCGGGTTGCGGCCGTCTCTTTGGCCGTCTGGCGAATGAACTTGCAGACATAATATCCACATAAGTTATTCCCGAGTCCCTGTCTCAAACACTTTACGAGAACGAAGATCAATGAATATTATAATCAGCATGATAATTATACTGAAACTAGAATCAAAAAGATGCACGGATCTAGCAAGTAGTACTTACATTCAGTGATTCAAATGTAAGCTTTGCCGGAAGACCCGGTGTTTTGGCGGTGAACCGTTTCCAAACCCTCAGGAGGCATGCTTGCATGTCCTCCCATGATTTCATAGATCTGCGTCCCGGGTCCATGACTTTTACTACTCCTTCATCCGGAACAATGATCAACAGAATAAAATGGAAGCTGCACACGCATAAAGAGTCAATTATACGCTTAACACCGAGCAAGCAAAATAGAATGTGTGCGAGACAGTAACACTCACTCGAAGTTGTAAGGAAATAGTATTTCCCTTCTTGTGCCGAAATACGTCAACGATTGCAACAAGTTGTTCTCTGTCTGGTTGGGCTTCTCTTTGAGAGTTCTTTCATGAACGAACTGGCAGTCAACGAACCCAATGTCATAGATTTGTCCTTTCTTGCATTCGAGAATCTTCATTCTGCATATATAATTAGTTTAGTGATGAGTGTAAGATTGTACATGAAACGAATGAACTGAGCTAGAAAGGCTTGATCACTGAAATTAATGGTACTTACAGACAATAAGCACTGACGATAGATTTGTCGATGGCGTCTCCATTGTAAAACTGAAATAATTCTGAGAATTCAATCAGATCGAAGCCTTGTCCATGCCCGTAATGCTCGTTCTGAAATTTAGCGTAGATCCAGTTTTCGGATTTAGCAGAATTTTCCATGTACCAGTCATGCAATTTTCGCATCTTTGTTGGTAGATCCTTGACTAACTCGGGTTTGACGAGAGGATACCCGTGTTGGTATTGGTATGCCGGTACGAATTCCTCGTCGTTCCCGAACTCATCCAGACGGCTCAGGTAATCAGTAATAGACAATCCTACTGCTTGGGTTTTTGCTCCGTACTGTCTTATAAACTCCGGATCTTTGTTCGGATCATACGCATCGACCTGATGCTGCTGGGGGCGCGGCCAAGTGTGCACTTCGAGCGGTTCGATCGATTGTTCTTTCTGTAGTCCGAGCTGGGCAATCTCTTTTCCGACTCTCCGCTCTTTTGCCTCAGCCGACTTTGTAATAGAGCGTTCATAGTCTGATGTGAGCGGTATGGGGTTGTGAAGCTTCTTCTTCAGTTTCGCGCACGCGGCGTGATCTTTTGGGGTGCGCGGGAACAATGGCTCTATCGGCTTCTTCTTGTTGGCCACATCAATCTTCCACTTTTCATAAGACATTTTTACGGACACTTCCAGTTCCTCAGGTGTCATCTCTCCGGGTAGCTTCTTCATATTCTGATGAGGAACTTTTGGGAGGGGTGATCGCTTACGTTTCGGTGATTTCTTGCTGCCCCTACTAGTATAGGTACGCTTCCGCTTCTGGCTCTGAGGCTCAGGAGATGGAGACGGCTGAGGCGACGGTGGAGACGGCTGAGCCGGAGAGTGGTGAGGCGGTGAAGGCGATGGTTGCGGTGAAGAATGGTCACGTGGCGGCGAAGGTGGATTGCTCTTCTGAAGAGTGGGTGACCTTGGCGGCACATAATCTGGAAGCACGATGTGCTCCTTTCGCCATAGAACACTCCCCTTTTTTGCTTCTCCTAGTTCTTTCAGCTCCCCATCTTCACCTGCAGGGTGGTCCAGCTTCAGCTCCTCATAATCATCCATCACATCATCCACCATGATGACAGCGTACCCTTCTAGAGTCGGGTTGCAATGATAAGTTGGTTTCTCCGGGATTGATAGGGCCATGCCGACCGCCACCGTCACTTTAAGTTCATCACTTGCACCTTAAGCTCACAACGTGTGCTCTCCGTAATATAATCCACTGGGTAGCGTTTAGGAGCAGTCGTTGTCAGTGCATCATCATCATCCTGCTGGAGCTGCGTGGAAGCTTGGGAGCTTTTCCGATTCGATGGGGCGCCGGTAGCATCGAATCCAGTTTCTAACAAGAGCTGTTGAGGTTGGCCACCACTTTGCTGGCTAAGTCTACCGATCAGCTCCTCCGCCCGCTTTAAGCCTTCTTCTACATTACGCAGCCGCTCTTTGGTAGCCGTTTTCTCAGCCTCATTCGCCACTTTCTCTCTCTCAGCCGTCGCTTTCTCAGCTGCCTCCCTTTCCTTCCTCCTCTGATGGCTTTTATCTGGATATTTCTTGCTTTCCGAAGGGAAGGCAAGTTTCCAACACTTGGAGCCTGGCGTGCCTCGTGCTCGTCCTAGGTGTTCTTTATTTTTTAGGGCGCGTGTGAGCTCCTCGTCCTCTCTATCGGGAATGAACCGCCCCTCTTCAATATCACGTACTGCATCTCTAATATCATCGATGGGCAGCAGGGGATCATCTATGTGTGACTGGTTATATATTGCCTTCCCATCTTGGTCCAACGTGCCCCCATGGCCGTAAAACCAGTTTCTTGTCCGTTCGTTCCATGTTGTAGGCTCTGGAGTGATCCCGGCATCAAAATACTTGGCCTCAATTGCCTCCCACCTAGGCATGCAACCGGCGTAGCCAGCAGGCCCCATTTTATGGTGGTAAATCTTCTTAGCGGCATTCATCTGATTTACTACAAACCTTTGCTGCGCGTGCTCCGAGCCATTTTTGTATTATACTAGACCATATTTTATTAACAATTTACAAAAGTTTCTATGTAAAATGTTTCTTATGCACCTCTGCTGAAAAAGACGAATTGCCGCCAATTCAGCTGGAACAGGGTGAAATTTGAACTACAAGTGCTTGATAGATTGCTCTTTATTTTTTCAAAAAAACATTTCCAAGTGCACAAGTACTCATTTCATCAGAGATCTACAAAGAGTTTTGCAAGATTCCACACCTAGCTATCACCGTCCATGCCCCCCTCCCCCGTTTTGACCGCATTTTGAAATTGGAAAGCACTACAATTGGAAAGCATCATGTTCAAACTTGGCTAATTGCAAACATCACAAAAAAATCACCAATGGTTCAATACATTATTACACATCACTTGTTTCCTACATTGCTTATGATCGCTTCTTGGGCCGTAACCACGGAGCATCTTCATTGCTTAATGGGATAGTTGGGTCAGTTTTCACTGTGAATGGAGGAATTTCATGAAACTTATCGTAATCTTCGGACATGTCTGTCTTGTCCTCGACTCCCACGATGTTTCTTTTTCCTGAAAGAACTATGTGACGCCTGGGCTCATTGTCTGATGTATTCGTATCCTTGTTTTTCCTTTTTTCGGTCTAGAAGACATGTCCTTCACATAGAAAACCTGAGCCACATCTTTGGCTAGGACGAATGGGTCGTCTGTGTGACCAAGATTCTTGAGATCCACTGTTGTCATTCCGTACAGCTGGTCGACCTTTACCCCATCTACATTCATGTTGACCCAACTGCACCGAAACAAAGGGAACTTAAAAGTAGGTCCATAGTCAAGTTCCCATATCTCATCTATGTAACCATAGTATGTGTCCTTTGTACCATCCTCGTTTGTTGCATCAAAGCGGACACCACTGTTTTGGTTGGTGCTCTTCTTATCTTGGGCGACCGTGTAAAATGTATTCCCATTTATCTCGTACCCTTGGAAAATTAATACAGTCTCAGACGGTGTCGCGGCCAGCAAGTAGAGTTGATTTCCAATAGTGGTGTCATGCATGAGACGTAATTGCAACCAAGTGCTGAAAGTCTCCATGTGTTTGACTTGAATCCATTGGTCATCCTCCCCCGGGAACTTGGAGCGTAGAACATTCTTGTGTTCCTCGATATACGGTTGGACGAAGATAGAACTTTGTAGAACTGTGTAGTGTGCTTGAGTCAAAGAATGCCCGTCCTGAAATATCTTTGCTTTCTTTCCTAGCGTTCCTTTTCCACTCAGTCTCCCCTCATACCGCGATTCAGGAACACCAATCGGCTTAAGGTCAGGAATAAAGTCAACACAGAACTCAATGACCTCCTCTGTTCCATAGCCCTTGGAGATGCTTCCTTCTGGCCTTGCACGGTTACGAACATATTTCTTTAAAACTCCCATGAACCTCTCGAAGGGGAACATATTGTGTAGAAATACATGACCTAGAACAGCAATCTCGTCGACCAGGTGAACCAGCAGATGCGTCATAATATTGAAGAAGGACGGGGGGAACACCAACTCAAAACTGACGAGACATTGGACCACATCCTTCTGTAGCCTTTTCAGACTTGCATGATCGATTACCTTCTGAGATATTGCATTGAGAAATGCACATAGCTTCACAATGGGTACTCGAACATTTTCTGGTAGAAGCCCCCGCAATGCAACCGGAAGCAACTGCGTCATAATCACGTGGCAATCATGAGACTTGAGGTTCTGGAATTTTTTCTCTGCCATATTTATTATTCCCTTTATATTTGACGAGAAGCCTACCGGGACCTTGATACTTCTAAGGCATTCAAAAAAGATTTCCTTCTCTGCTTTGGTAAGAGCGTAGCTGCTTACACGCCCTTTATCAGTATGCCTGTGGTATGGGTCTTTCATACGTTGCTGGTCCTCCCGTGTTTCTGGTGTATCTTTTGACTTCCCATACACGCCCAGGAACCCTAGCAGGTTCACGCATTGATTCTTCGTCACGTGCATCACGTCGATTGAAGAACGGACCTCTAGGTCTACCCAATAGGGTAGCTCCCAAAATATAGATTTCTTCTTCCACATGGCCGCGTGTCCGGTAACGACGTCTTTCGGAACAGATTGACTGCCAGGACCCTTTCCAAAGATTACTTCTAGGTCATTCACCATACCAAATACATCAGCACCTTTAGGGAGCTTAGGCTTTTTCCGGTGATCTGCCTCACCGTTGAAATGCTTGCCTTTCTTTCTCACGATATGATTGGGCGGCAGAAATTGACGACACCCGAGGTACACAACCTTCTTACATTTATCCAAATATATACCTTTAGTCTTATCTAAACAGTGCGTGCATGCATTGTATCCCTTGTTTGACTGTCCTGAAATGTTACTAAGAGCGGGCCAATCATTGATGGTTACGAAAAGCAACGCTCGCAGGTCAAATTCCTCCTGTTTGTCCTCATCCCACACGCGTACACCTGGTTTGGCCCACAGCTCCAAAAGTTCATCGACTAATGGCCTTAGGTACACATCAATGTCGTTGCTGGGTTGCCTCGGTCCTTGGATGAGCACTGGCATCATGATGAACTTCCGCTTCATGCACACCCAAGGAGGAAGGTTGTAGATACATAGAGTCACAGGCCAGGTGCTGTGACTGCAGCTCTGCTCTCCAAAAGGGTTCATGCCATCTGTACTTCGACCAAACCATAAGTTTCTTGCTTCATTTTTAAAGTCTGAGTGGCCTCTCTCGATTTTTCTCCACTGCGACCCATCAGCGGGGTGTCTCAACTTCCCGTCTTTCTTACGGTCTTCTTTGTCCATCGCAGCAACCTGGCATGCTCCTTGTTTCTGAACAGACGTTTCAACCGTGGTATTATAGGAGCATACCACATAACCTTAGCAGGAACCCTCTTCCTCAGGGGCTCGTCATCTCCCTCAGCATCACCAGGGTCATCTTGTTTGATCTTGTACCGACTCGCAGTGCATACCGGGCATTTATCCATACTCTCGTACTTTTCACCGCGGTACAGGATGCAGTCATTAATGCATGCATGTATCTTCTGCACATCTAATCCTAGAGGGCAGATAACCTTCTTTTCTTCGTGTGTTGTCGCGGGCAATTCGTTATCCGGTGGAAGCTTCAACTTCATTATTTGCAGTAACTTCTCAAATCCGGTGTCAGAACAACCAAAATCTGCCTTCCATTTCAACAGTTCCAGTGTGGTACCGAGCTTTGTGCTGCCATCTTCGCAATTTGGGTACAAGGGCTTTTTGTGATCCTCTAGCATGGTCTCCAACTTCTCCTTCTCTTTTCCTGTTTCACAGTCTCGCTTTGCACCAGAGATGACCCGACCAAGACCATCAGCGGTCTCATCCGATTCCCGTTGTTCTTCTTCATTGTCACCTCGAGGAGCTCCATCTTCTTCATTGTCTTCCATTGCAGTGTCACCGAATTCTTCAGGGGACATAGGATAGCTATCATCATCCTCCTCTTCTTCATTGTCTTCGTGCCTAACCCCTCTTTCTCCGTGCTTGGACCAACAATAATATCCGGGAATGAAACCTCTCCGAAGCAGGTGGCCTTGAAGTGTTCTCGAGGAAGAGTACTCCGCCATGTTCCGACAGTCAATACAGGGACAAGGCATAAAATTATCCACTTTGTTTGCATTAGCCACATTGAGAAATGTATGCAGGTTTGTAATAAACTCGGACCCGCGTCGATCGCTGTACATCCATTGCATCCGTGCTTCGATCTGCGTCATATAATTAACCATTACAATAACTTCGTGAATAGTGAAAAGACCACTATATATGCACACGTGCAATATTTTTGTATCAGTTACAGATGGAGAAGATAAGGTTGCTAACCTCGGCCGAGGATACGGTGTTCTGAGGACCTAAGTGTGGCTCGGACATTTCGTCGAACACCTGGTGTGCAATCAAAGGAAAAAAATTCTAGCACCCACCCCACCCCAGCACAATCCTGAAATTTTTTGAGGCAAAATGGCAAAGTGCTGGTTAGGGGCTTATATAGCCAGGGCAACAGTCCCGGTTTTTGCCAACAACCGGGACCAATGCCTCGCAGTGCGCCACGTGTTGGTCGCCAGAGCATTGGTCCCGGTTTGTGGCAACAACCGGGACCGTTGCCTCACATGAACCGGGACCGTTGCCCATTCCAGACGAACCGGGACCGTTGCCCGGCATCGGGTCCCGGTTCTGAAATGAACCGGGAGCGATGCCTTTTTTGGGCTGGACGAAAGGGGGGTCTGTCCACTAGTGCACACGAGCGTCTCAGGAACAAACTCCTTCTAAAGCATCATATTCTTGCTCGCCTTCATCAAATTGCTATACATGGATTTAGCAAGACTATCATCTTTAATGGTTGAAAGGGTAATTGCAGAATCCGATTGGAGAATAATTAGAAGGTTAGATCATTGCAACGCTAGCATCACCCCTTTCAGTATTGCATGCATCTCGATTTCAAGGCTATTAATATTTTATTGGTCTAGTTTATGATCATTTTTTCAAATATGTACTTATCTGGAATGAAAGCAGTAGCTCCTCATGCCTATTATTTCAGTGTTTCATGCTAAAAGAGCACGAGTGCACAAAGTTTGTATCCATAGGAACTCAAACAATATATTGCTTGTTTGTTATCTTTCGCCATGATCAACCAATTAAATTGCAACACATACTCTATCTAGGTTTGTTCTTATGTGAATTATACCCTAACTAGGTCTCGCGAACACTAGTATTCCTCATAAAACAGGTGTTTCATCTAGGTTCACCAAAAAGCGCCTTCTGTCAAAATATAGCATATTCATTTTTTGAAATATACGAGACAACCACCAAGAATGATGAACTTTTCTCACCCTGCTCATTTTGATTCTTGTCTATCTTTGTAGTTTTGAAGAAACGCACATACGAACTATTCTTTCATATTTTCAAGCTAAATCCCCGTGCTAAACCAAAGCACAACTTATAAGATGAATATTAACCAAAGCAGATTAATATATTGTTTCAACCATTTTAAGGAAAAGCACAAATTTTACTTTTTAGGTCAAGCACATTTTTTATTGGGCTCTATAAAGTGAATGTACGAACCAAATCCCAATAAAAATATCAAACTTCCTTTTCTCTCAAATACATATGGGCCAAAGAGTTAGGCCTTAATAACGGAGCATCCTCAACCGGAATACTGTGCAAAGCTCGATCTGAGCCGTCCATCTGTCCATCCCGGTTAGGGTTCCATGGCGGCCTCTATAAGTACCCCGCGAGAGCCACATACCTACACTTCCGCCGCCGTCGCAAGGAGACACCGAGACCCACCCACTGCGCCTGCTGCGCCGCCGCCGCCGCCGCCACCGCGATGAGGGCCAAGGTTCGTCCCCGATTCACCTCTACCTCCTTATCCGACTGTTCTATTCGATCTAGTGGTTCTGCTCTGTTACTTCACCACGTAGCACGCTCCGTAGTAGTACTAGTTGCTCCGCGTATCTCTGTGATGATGGAAACAGATGACGAGTCCGATGCAATCCATTCAGTTGAACCGTGTGGACAATCGATGCATTTTTCTGAGAGAACGTCCGATTTATGTACGTAGATGTAGCGCGTTCGTTTGAATCTAGAGGTGCTTTGTGCTGAGCAAATTGTATTGTTTGGGTGTCTAAACTTGAAGCACTAATTAGACGTCCGATACAATCCATTCCATTAGACCGTGGGGATTGGTGCTTCTACGTAGATCTATTGTGTGTTCGTCTGTTGATGAAAACAGATTTGCTTAGCCGCCTATTTTACTCGAGTCAAATCATTGGTAATTCTGCGGTTATTGTTCTCTATGATGATGAACACAGATGACGAGTCTGATGTAATCCATTCTATTAAACCGTGTGGACAATCGAGGCATTTGTCTGAGAGAATACTTGTCAATTCCCCTATGCCTTTGGCTTATTCGTTCTTTGCCATGAAATGTCTGCACTGGTGTGTCTTTATAGGATTGGTTTTGCTTGGCTGCTAGTGTTAGTGTAAATAGTTGAAATTCGTGTGTAGTTCTCTATGATGATTAAAACAGATGACGAGTCTGATGTAATCCATTCTATTACACCATGTGGACAATCGAGGCATTTGTCTGAGAGAACATTTATTGCTTAGTCTTGTTACTTTGTTTTACTTTTTTTTACTATGTTGCTGGCATAATGAGGAACAGTTGTTGTCTGATCTATTTGATTATAAAATCCTCCTACTCATTCTGAATGCCAAATTGTCTGCATATTTGCTTTACATCTTGGAATAGTTTTGTCTTTGCCTTGTCAAATGGTATTGATATGTTATCTCTTTGCATTATCAATTGTGATCTGTTTCCCAATTAGGATTAAGTTTGGGAAATGATGAAGAACAATTGGTTTAGGGTTTCTGAAAATCATGTGATGATTTCTGATGAAACACTCAATTCTTCTGATTCCAAAACACATAATACTTTTTGTTTGTTTTCATGTGGAATTATAGTTAATGTTCTTGCTCATTTCCAATGAAATCTGTACTGATGAGTGCTCGTTGTAAACTTGCAGTGGAAGAAGAAGAGGATGAGGAGGCTCAAGAGGAAGCGCCGAAAGATGAGGCAGCGATCCAAGTAGGCTGCTTTTGGTAGGGAAGCATCATATTACATCCAGGCAGTGAGACACTGTTATATGTGTACTGCTGTTATGGCTGTGGAAGTTGTTTTACCCGTGTTTGGTCAAATTTAGCTGTTTAATACTAGTCTGGTTATGTTCCCAGACGAGTTTTATGTTATGTGAGGATTATATGCCCTACACTGAATTTATGCAGCTATTATTAATTAATTTTGAGGTACTACTCTGAAACGTACTTTGCTGCATGGCATCTCTTTTCTTGATGTCATGGTGAGATGTAATGGGATGGTGTTACAATTATGCAGCAACAGATGTAGGCAACATATCATGTGAATCCGTTACCTATCGTGTATCCATGTATTCGTGCAATCTCATCCTTCCGCTTTAAATCCTACGTCTCGCGTGTAGCAAACCAATATTTACACTAAATCTGGGGGGAGGACCTCTGCTTCCTCACTCCGGATGGCAACATGGTGGAGATGGAACGTGAGCTTCAGTGGTGGTCATGGTCACGGGCAACCGCCTGGCGGTGGATCTTGCGGACGCGAAGGCCGCCATTCATGAGCGGTGTGGCCTGGAACAGTAAGTTCTCTCCTGTTCTATGTGCATCTAGGGCGGTCCGGAAGACGATCCTCTCGGCCTGCTCGGTGAAGGGCCTGGCTTCAGGCTGGCGTTGAGGCCTCCGGCAAGCGCAGGCGAAGCTAATGGACGTCTGGTACCGTGTGCAGCTGGACCTGCTGGGGGTGCCGGCCCAGGCGTGGAGCCTGCGCACGGCGGAAACTTTGGTGGAGCGTTGTGGCTGGATTGAAGAGGTGGAGGAACCCACGGTGAGGCGCAACGACATGTCGAGGTTCGGCATTACCCTCTGGACGACGAACCCGGTGAGGACCCCCACATGGCGCCGGCTCTTGGTCACGGAGCCCGGTCATGGCAACACTCTGCAAGTCTTCCCAAACAGAGCCTGGCTAGGACAGAAGCAGCATGCGCTGGCATACCCGGTGCAGTTCGTTGTGCGCCGCGTTGTGGATCTGGACGGAGCGCTTCCGACGGCGGGCCGACCGGCCATCAAGTCTCGGGGGCCTTCCCCTCCTATGGCCTCCTCGCCGTCGCACTCCGGGAGCCAAGGCAGCAATGGTGGACGGGGTGGCGCATCCGCGCCGACGCGCCGTGTGGGTGCGCATGCATGGTGGTTCGAGGGCGGAGGGCGACGGTGGTCTGACGGCGGACGTCACATCCTCGCCGGAAGTGGCATCCCCCGCCTCGGTTCGCGGCCAAGTCCCTCAGGGAGGCTGGTCAACACATTTTCGAATCTTGCAAAAAGAGCCTACCCCGGTCCCATCAGCGTTGTCAGCCTGTGGTCAAAGACTGGCCCCCACTGCTGTGCATGGGCCGGGTGCAGAGAGTCGGGAAGGCTCCAATCCACTTGCCGACAAGCCCAATGATTTGATGGAGGTCGAGGTTGAGAGTAGTTACATGGGTGGTGGAGAGGAGTTTTCGACGGCCGTGGGAGGGTTGGTGAACCCACGTGCCTCGGATGCGACATGGAGTGGTTTGGCCCCTGTCAGCGTGGATCCGGTGGACCCAAGCCTGTTCCCCTGGGCTGAGCGGCGCTCAGGAAACGAGCCGCTGGGATCCGAGGGCAGCAGGTTGGATGTGATAACGACAAGGGCTGCAGCCTGCCCGTCCTCTGGGGATGGGCCCCACGTCTCGGAGGTGCATAGCAAACCGCCCGCCACGACATGGGGGCAAGCAGGAGTGGGGTCTGGCCTGTCTGTTTGTGGGGTGGACCGATCCAGGGTGCTACACAGTGGTTCGGGCATGGAACGACCATCTGCATGGGAGTACGTGCAGGTTGATCCCTCGGTGCGCGAGTCTAGCGCCTACACCCCTGAGCCGCAACGGCTGGTACGCTCCCCATCACCTTCGATTGAGCAGCGTGTGGAGCGGATGTGCGCGCAAGTCAAGAAGGCACTGTCACCGCTTCTGTCCAAACTTGTGGCGCCGCATCGGAAGCCTAGACAGAGGAGATGTCCGAATGCGTCCACGCTCAGAATAAGTGTGCGCATCGCACGTTATCGTAGTGGCTCAGCGTCACAACAACAAGCCCTTCTCATTAAACGTCCGCAGATTGCACGGGAGGGGGATAGGATCACTGATGAGGTGCTGCAAACCTATATTGAGCTCTTCTCCAAGCCATTGACGACCGACCAAATCGCCGCGGTGATTAGTCTCTTTGGATGGGAGCCAGCTGAGATGTCGTTGCTAGAGGAGCCCGGTTTGGGGCAGGCTTAAGGGCTGCCGCAGCGTGGACAATAGTATAATGCCACTATGGTAGCTCATCGTATCAAGATGCTCGTGTGGAACGTCCGTGGACTCAACGCGGTGGCACGACGGAACGCGGTCTATCAAGTAGTCTCTGGCTTAGGTGCAAGCATCGTGTGCTTGCAAGAGTCTAAACTGGAGAATTTTTCGGTCCATGTGGTCAAGCAGTGCATGGGTAATAAATTTGAGAATTTTCTGTATTCCCCAGCGGATGGCACGAGAGGGGGCATTATTATCGCATGGGACAAGACGGTAGTCACACTATCGCATGCGCACATAACACCTAATTCCGTCACGGCACTGGTGCAACAAGAGGGCTTGGGCTTCTGGTGGCTGATCGGAGTCTATGGCCCTCAAGGGGATGTGGATAAGATTAACTTCCTCTCAGAAATTTGTGAGGTCCGAGAGCTTTTGGCTGGGCCGTGGGCCATTTTTGGCAACTTCAATCTGCTGACCTATGAGGAGGATAAGAACAGTCCTAGGGTTCATCGTGGGCTGATCCAAAGATTCAGGAGATGAGTCAACATGCTGGAGCTGAAGGAAATCTACCTGAATGGGAGAAGATACACGTGGTCCAATGAGAGAGCCCAGGCCACCATGGAGA
Source organism: Bromus sterilis (assembly GCA_950022295.1). Classification (NCBI taxonomy): domain Eukaryota; kingdom Viridiplantae; phylum Streptophyta; class Magnoliopsida; order Poales; family Poaceae; genus Bromus; species Bromus sterilis. The sequence goes on along the minus strand of OX465595.1, from coordinate 443,150,905 downwards.
ACATTGATCATGGTTTTTGCACGTCTGATTGGGAGACTCTCCATCCTCCCGCCTTCCTCTCGGCCATGGAAACCGCTGTCTTGGATCGTGCGCCACTGTTAATAGACTTGGATGCAAAGTACAACATGGGGAGACGTTTCAGGTTCGAGGGATTTTGGACGAAGATCGAAGGATTCCAGGACGTGCTGACACAGGCATGGAATGCGATACCTAGTGAGGGTAATCCATTCAAAACCCTGGACTGCAAACTTCAGGCGACGGTGAAATCGCTGACTAGATGGAGCGCTAAGAAGGTGGGAAACATAAAACTCCAGATTGCAGTGGCGATGGAAGTCATTCTGCGTTTGGACGTGGCGGCGGAGACCAGACACCTATCCGACGATGAGATGGGGCTCAGGAGGGTGCTCAAACGTAAGCTTCTCGGTCTCTCGTCGCTAGAGCGGATGATTGCCAGGAAGAGATCACGAAACCTACGCTTACACGAGGGGGATGCGAACACAAGTATTTCCAATAGCATGAAAATCATAGGATGCGCAAGATGACATTCCACAATTCATTCGGACGGGGCGATTCTGACTGTGCAGGATGACATTGCGCACGTAGTAGATGACTTCTATCGGGATCTCCTAGGTACGGTACTAGAGAGGATGCACTCGATTAATTTGGAGGCCGTGCAACCGGGATACTTTCCTCTCCAGCACCTTGATTGCGAATTCACTCTGAGAGAGATCGAGGAGGTGGTCATGGCGATGCCCATGGATAAGGCACCAGGGCACGATGGCTTCACGGGAAGGTTCTACAAGGTATGTTGGCATACGATTAAGCATGATCTATGGCGAGCCTTCGAGTAGTTCTATCATGGGGACATGCCTGGTCTGGAATACATCAACAAAGCTTTGGTATCTCTACTGCCAAAGAAGCCTGGGGCGGTGGAGTTGAAGGATTTTAGACCAGTGAGTCTGGTTCATGGGGCCATCAAGATTTTTGACAAGACGCTAGCAATGCGTGTGGCAGTTGAGCTTCCTCGCCTTGTGGGAGTGCACCAGAGCGCCTTCGAGGAAGGGACAGTCGTTGCATGCATGACAACTTTATGTTGGTCCAATGCACTGCCCGTCGCTTGTTCGCCCTCAAACAGCCAACCATCATGCTTAAGCTCGACATTTCTAAAGCGTTTGATACGGTTTGCTGGCCGTTTTTTCTCGAGGTGCTGCAACACATGGGGTTTGGCCAACGCTGGATTCATTGGATTTGTGGACTTCTGCATAGCTCCTCAACCCGCATACTAGTGAATGGTAGACCGGGTGAGATGATCAAAAACCTACGAGAATTGAGGCAGGGGGACCCCTTTTTGCCACTGTTGTTCATTCTAGTCATGGAGGCCCTTCAGAGGCTATTCAGGTTTGCCATGGATCATAGCTACCTCCAGCCTCTAGCAAGATCTGGCCTATCACAAAGGCTCTCAATTTTCGCGGATGATGTGATCTTCGTAAAACCGAACCGGATGGATGCTAGGGCTTGCGCAGCGATTTTGGAGATGTTTGGCATGGCCTCGAGATTGCGGGTCAACTTAGCCAAATGTGCGGCGATCCCGATCCGCTGTTCGAACGAGCAAATTAACGAGTTCTTGGCAGAGATGGCATGTGATATCCAGGGCTTTCCGTGTAAATACTGGGGCTTGCCCCTTATGTTGCACAAGCCCTCGGTGGAGCAGGTGCAACCACTGGTCGATCAGATTGCGAGAAGGCTTCCGTTGGGGCGTGTCGCTGCCCTCCCCAAGAGCAGTCGGCTCATGTTGATTACGATAGTTCTTTGCGCCACCCCCGTGCACTCCATGCTGGCACTCGATCTACCAGCCAAGACGGTTGTAGATATAAACAAAATTTGTAGAGGGTTTCTATGGTGTGGCAAGGCTGAAGCTAAGGGAGGCAATTGTGCAATAGCTTGGGAGGATGTTCGTTGCCCTAAGTGGGCGGGGGGGGGGGGGGGGACTAGGCATCCCCAATCTGCGCTGGCTGAATGCCGCGTTGCAGGCTAGATGGGCCTGGCTCCGCCAAACGGACTCAACAAGGCCATGGGTAGAATTCCGCAGCACACTTCCGACAAAGGCGGTCAAATTATATAACTCTGCAACTAGGGTGAAAATCGGTGATGGAGCTTGGGCGCTTTTCTAGGAGGATCGATGGCTGGATGGCAATAGATTAGAGGAAATCGCTCCACTATTATATCAGGCGGTTCCTAGGCGCATCTGATAACCCTCAACTGTAGGGGATTGAGATAGTCTTCGCGGGCAAGATAACCCAATTTATCGATTCGACACTTGGGGACACAAAGAATACGTACAAGCTTTCACAATTGAGTTGTCAATTCAACCGCACCTGAAATAAACACTTGCTTGCACAAAGGTATTAGTAGCAACTGTGATATGCTGGTGGTAGTGGTGATGATAATAGTGGTGATGATGATAGTGGAACAGCAAAGGTAAATAACTAGTAACCAGCAAAAGGAAAACACTGTAGGCTAGGGAGATGGATGGTTGGGCGCTGCTTGGATGAGAACGAACACGTAACAGATTCTAACTTGGGAAAGGCTCATAGAAAACAAAGGATCATCTAGGCAAATATCAAACATCAGGCATGTATCCCAAGGTAGTTGTATGTGCTTTCAATAAGAACTTTGCACAACATCTTTTGTCCTACCCTCCCGCTACAAACGGGGCCAAAAGGAACTTAGGGAGATTAAGGTACTCCTGTCAAAGAGCACCGGAACAAAGCATTAACAATTCATGGATACACAGAATCCTCAAATTATAGTCCATCCCCTTTGGTGTCCCAAGCTGTCACCATTGGGATTGCCGGTTCCGGACTATAATAGGTGCATACAACTCATAGATAGGATCAAGAACACCACAAACTCAAGAAACAAAAGGGTGATCAGATCTAAAATCATGGCACTCGGGCCCAAAGTGACAAGCATTAAGAGCAACAAGTTGTAACAGAGATGATAAACACCAAGTAGATGATAGGCAACATGCCCCCAACAATCTGATTGAACTATTACATGATCTAACTCATCCAATCCCTACCATCCCCTTTGCCTACAGCAAGGAATTACTCACACATGAGAGGAGAAGTCATGGAGGGGTGATGGAGAGGCGATGATGATGACAATGGCGATGATTTCCCCCTCACCGGAGGCCAATTCAGCCTCCAGATTAGCTCTCCGAGGAAGAACAGAGGGTTGCGGCGGCTCCGCGACGTAGATTGGAAAAGCGACCTCTGTTTCGGGGTTTCCTTGACGGGAGAATAAATAGGGGCCAAGGTAGGTCACCAGGGGGTGTGGGACCCAGCCAGGAGGGCAGGTGGCGCGGCTAGGGGCTGGGCCGTGCCAGGCACCCTCCTGGCTGCCCCCTGGCTGCCCTGTGGCCCCCCTTTGGACTCGCGGAAGCTTCCGGAACGCTGATTTTTTATATATTTTTCTGGGATTTTTCCAGCGTACCTAAATATCCAGAAACCTGCGCAAAAGAAAACATCACTGGTAGCTCTGCTAAAAACATCGTCAGTCCGGGTTAGTTTCGTTCAAATCATGCAAGAATGAAGCCAAAACAATAGAAAAAGTGTTTGGAAAAGTAGATACATTTGAGACGTATCAACTCCCCCAAGCTTAGCTATTGCTTGCCCTCAAGCAATTCAGTTCAACGAACTGAACGCGACAAAGAAAACTTTGACAAATCTTTTGCTTCATTTAGATGTATATAAGCATGTACTACGAAAGAGTTTAGCAAGTTTTGACATCATGCTACAAGGACAATGCACGAAGGAATCCTTCTTTCATGTGATCAGTCACAAACAAACGTAAAGTAAATAATATGCTGCTGAAAATCAATTCAAGATCACAATGCACATAGCATGAACATATCAGAGTGATATTTCGCTAGCCTCCATGAGTGAAGCAAAACATAAATGCAGAAACTCCTCCGGAGTTTTAAATGAGACTAGAACTCAGCACTCAAAGTAAGAAACATCACAAGCATGCAGAAGACAATGTGATACTTTGGGACAATGCACGTTACACTAAGAATAACAATTATGCTCTCATAGTTGGTGCTTTGGAGAAAGGAAGGTGGAGACTCTCGAACCGTGGCTTTTGATGGAAAAGTTGAAAACCCGTGAAAGGAAGCAAAGACTAAACATGTGCCAGAGCTCTTGGTTTTGAAAATAGAGATAAAACTATTTTGAGAGGTGCAAATTTCCAGTCAACAGTGAACGGTAAAGGTCTCTCAATATCTCCCATGCCAACCATATTAATGCCTTTTGCTTACACATATTCCCTTATCCATAAATCCTTTGATGGTCTACGGAACCTTTTATTTTTCCTCAAGGATGGAAGGAGGGTATCGTTCCATCTATCATAAGCAGCATTTGGTCCATTTCACTCCATCATCAAGTATGGGGGAGGTGTAACTCTCATATTTTTTCCTTGACTAGTTAAAACTTCCGTCAAAATATTTTTGGCATGAAAGATACTGATTTCCCCTCACCGCACCATGAGCTTGTACGGTTACAAAGGAGAAGCTTTTGAATAAATTTCGAGATGGCACATGAAAGTCTAAGTTAGGAGTGGCCGGTAAATACCACATATAGGTAGGTATGGTGGACTCGAATGGAACAACTGGGTTTAAAAAAAAAGAGTTTGGAAGCACAAGAAGAATTCCGCTAGGTGTTGGAGGAAGGCTAGCAAAAGACGGGGAAGCGACCAACTAGAGAGCATAACAGTCATAATCGTGCAGAGCGACAAAGCAACATTGAATCGGGCATGAAAGTGATATGGCTCACTCTGAAGTAAAAAGATCATCAAGGCGAAACAGACTTTTTAGTCTTAACATGCGTGAACATGTGCCAAATCAATCCAAGAATCCCCCGGAGGGAAATACCACTTCAATATGCCACACCATGAACAATGTAATGCATGTCAATCATTTCAAGCAACACATTATAAACTCTAGCTATTTGAGACTAACCACAAAGAAAGCATGAACCACTGGGAAAGCATTGTAAACATAGCACTATGTCGCTACAAGCTGGTCTCTAATCACAAGTGCATGCATATGTACAGAAGTAGAAACAAAAAGAGTTCATACCGGCTTTCCTTGTTGCATCCCTTCCGTCGATCTTCGTCATTACTGCCTTGTTACTTGCACGATCGAACGTAGGAAATTATAATCATCACGGACTCGAGCTGAACTCTGAAAACAAAAAAAACTAAAGATCAAAGGAAACATATTTTTGGGTTTTTTAAGGTTTAACGAAAGCAAAAGAAAGGAGAAAAGAAAAGAAAGAAATAAAGATTTTTTTGGGTTTTTTTGCAAACTAAAAGAACAAAGAAGAACAGGCAAAAACTTGCAAAAAGATAAAAGTGAACCAACGGTAGATACAATGAAAGGGGAGGAGAGCACGTACTCCCCCAAGCTTAGGCTTTTGGCCTAAGTTGGGCTCGTCTACTGCGGTCCCGAGGAGCCTCCTGCTCTGGGGTAATGGTAATCCTAAGGGTTATATGAGCCCTCCGGTGCGTACACTGAAGTCCTCAGATCCTCCCACGTGGAAGAGGAAGGTCCAGCCCCCCATCCAGAGGAAGACCCTTCACCCCAGGGGGTGACGGTCTCCTCCTGAACTGGTGGATATACCACGTGCTCCTCCTCGTCCGGCTCGACCCCCTCCGTGGGGTCATGAAACTGGTATCTCCCCGTGATCTCTTCAAACTCGACAATTGAAAAGCGAAATCCGTTCCTGCGAGAAAAATCAAACACAAGTGGTGCAGGTAGACGGATAGTGCGTTCCACACCGTCTTTGAACCGCAATATATAATCAAGAGCGTAGCGGTCAGAGGCCTTAGTAACAAAGAAAGGCCTCTTCATGGTAGCCAAGTCAAGGCTAACAAAAGGAAAGACTGTATCATCTGGGCGCGGTTCTCCTTGGAGAAACCGCAAAAGAAGTGTGGCATAGACGCCACCAAAGAGGCCCCCCTTGTTACTATTAGTAGCAAGGCGTTTCACAATAAGCGAACCCACATGATACTCGTGCTTCCCTGAGAGGGCATTCGCCATGATAGCAGTATCAGGCGTAGAAGTGATGCTCGTGTTGTCTCGAGCAGACACTCCTCTAGCAATATAATAGGCGAAATACCTGAGGCGAGGGAACATAATGTTGGAAATCTTCTGACGGTTGGATGCCCTCACTTCAGTGTTACAGAATGATTCGAGGAGGGTGTTCAATGCAACAATTTGGACATTTTTCCTCTTCTTCTTCTCAACCAAGCCTGGCAAACCTAAAGCTTCACAAAATGTACTCATAGGCATGATTAGTAATCTTTCATAAAGTCGAAACACCACAGTATCATTATCAGAATAAAACCTGAAACTATTAACAAAAATAGCGGTGAGTGTCTCGTACTGTGGTACACGGCTCGTAACAAGCCGTGTAAAACCTGCATTGGCAAACAGAGCATAGAACTCTTCTCGTATGCCGGCATCCTCCATGAAATCTTCGCATGGAAATTCCATAGCTCTCGCGGGTGACGCGTCCAACATCTCCAGGGGTACGATATCTTCATTATAGCTCACCCTTGTGGTTGAAGGTGAAGCTGCGGAACGCGTAACACGGCTAGAGCGCTCGGGCTTCTTCTTCCCAAGCCACTTTCCTAGCCTCTCCAGTTCTGAAATTTTTAACAATTCACAAAAACGAAGATTTAAGCAAAACTAGTTTGGGCAAAACATTCTACTTACTTTACCAAGGGTCAAACTAGCAACAAAACTTGAAAAATAAATTTCTACACAAACATTTAAGCTCAACTAAACAGCACCAAGAACCACTAAATACTCACTAATGAAGCCACCAACTAGAAAACTAATTGGAGGGGTGAGGGAGTCACATACCAGGGAGCACTTGTTCCAAAAATCAGCTCAAACAAGTGGCTAAATGGAGAGATCAAAGGTACGTGCTCAAGAGCAGCAAGAACGAAGAAACCAGAGAAGACCTCGTGTTTTTGGGAAGAAGGAGAGAGAGTGAGAGGGGAGATGCCACCAGGGGGTGCCTGTGGGCCCCAGGAGGGTGGGTGGCGCGGCCAGGGGCTGGGCCGCGCCACCTGGCCTCCTGGGCCAGGGGTGGACCCCCCTGGTCAGCCACAGGTACTCCCCGGTGGCTTTTTACCTGGAAACTTTGAATATAATTTTTTTGGAATTTTCTGGGCAACTTTACTGTAGAGGATTTTTCAAAGTTCAAAAAGCTGCAAAAACTTTCGTGAACTTGAGGCAAAAGTTAGAATAGGTGAAGCTTTAAACACAAAAACTTTGGTACAACAAGGAGAATAAAAACTAAAGGAAATAAAAACATAACAAGCTCAACTCTTTACCTATATAAAACTTGCTAGTTAGCAAGGTTGATCAAGTCTTACCAACACACCGGTGATATATAGCGCAGAAAGTCTCGCCTCTTATGAAGTGATCATTGCACTCTCACTTTGATGGACATTGTCCCCACCATAATTGTTTTGTATTTGTGGTATACATGTAGTGGACAATCCCATTCTCCAATCTTCACGGTCTCGATATTCTCAATGGAGTTAAGGCCATGCCTTTTGTCGATTTTCTTCGGAAAATACACCGTGTGTTCTTTGCCATTTACGTTGAAGGTAACCTTCCCTTTATTGCAATCAATAACGGCACCTGCGGTGTTATGAAAAGGTCTACCAAGGATAATGGACATGCTCCCATCCTCGGGCATGTCAAGCACAACAAAATCAGTAAGTATTAAGCAATTGGAAACTTCAACAGGAACATCCTCACAAATACCGATCGGGACGGCCGTGGACTTGTCGGCCATCTAAAGAGAGATATCTGTAGGAATTACTTTCTCTAAACAAAGCCTTTTGTAGAGAGAGAAGGGCATAACACTCACTCCTGCACCAAGATCACATAAGGCAGTTCTAACATAATTATTCTTTATGGAGCAAGGAAAGGTGGGTATACCTGGATCACCGAGCTTCTCAGGAATCTTGCCACTGAAAGAGTAGTTAGCAAGCATAGTAGATATTGCCTCATTAGGGACTTTTATTTTTTAGTAACAATATCTTTCATATATTTTGAGTAAGGAGGTAATTTAATAGCACCAGGCAAAGGAATTTGAAGAAAAAGAGGTTTCGTCCACTCACAAAACTTGTTGTAGTGCTCTTCTTCTTTGGATTTGACGGACTTGCTTGGGAAAGGCATGGGTTTCTGTACCCATGGTTCTCGTTCCTTCCCGTGTCTCCTTGCAAGGAAGTCTTCTCTAGTATACTTCTTGCGCTTATCGGGTGCTTCTTCTTCACGAACCTCGGGTGGATCATTCTTTTCAATATATTTTTCAGGTTCAGCACCGTCTTCAGTCTCAGCATCAGATGTAGATATGCTGTTTGGATCCGCAGCTTGTTCTTCTTCTTCTATAGGATCTTTGGAATTGTCAGCTTCCTTGTGTTTCTTTTTCTTCTTCTTCTTCTTCTTTGGGGAGCTAATAATTTCTTCTTCCTGCACTTGAGAATCTTGCTCGATCCTCTTTGGATGCCCCTCTGGATAGAGAGGGTCCTGGGTGTGTGTGCCACCCTGGGTCTTTATACCGTAAGCTTGTAAATTGTCCTGTTTGGCATTATTAGCAAGCAAATCTTTTTGCACATTAGAAATTTGTTCTAGCTGCGTTTGGACCATATGAAAATGCTTTACAAGACATTTAACATCATTAACTGTTCTACCTAGAACATCAAGCAAACTTTTGATAGCAAGAGTATTATCGTGCAACTGACCTTGTATCTTCTTATTGAAGTGATTCTGCTTCATAATAAAATTATCAAGCTCATCTAAACATTGGTCAGGAGGTTTACCTTTAGGGATGTCACTTGCATTGAAATCTAGAAGAGAGTGTAACTCTACCATAGGTGGGTGAGTGGTAGGCTCACACAGCTTCTCAATTGGAGGTAGATTCTTCACGTCGTTAGCTTTAATACCTTTCTCTCTTATGGACTTCTTTGCTTCTTGCATATCTTCCGGGCTTAGTACTAGCATGCCCCTCTTCTTTGGTGGTGGAGGTGGTTTAGGCACGGACCAATCTTCATGGTTTTTGGAAATTTTGCCCATCAATTCTTCCGCATCGTTCGGTGTTCTATGCCTGAAAACACAACCAACACAACTATCTAGGTATGATTTAGACCCATCGGTTAGACCAACATAAAATATATCGAGTAATTCATTTTTAGGGATTTCATGCCCCGGTCTAGCCTTCAGCAAACTGCAAAATCTCCCCCAAGCTTTAGGGAGATGCTCATCCTGCAACTGTTTAAAGTTATAAATTCTTTGTAAAGCAGCATGTTGCATATGAGTAGGAAAATACTTATCAACGAAAGATATAGCCATATCTTGAGGACTCTGAATGGAACCACATGGTAGTGCATCGTACCATGCTCTAGCATCTCCTTTCAAAGAAAAAGGAAGAAGCTTGGTCACATAGAAGTTCCGGATCCTTTCATCTGTGGTAAACAAGCCGCCTAACTCAGTGAGTTTGGTCAGGTGCCCGATAGCATCATCATTTTCCCTGCCATAAAAGGGATCAGCTTCAACTATGGATATAAGTGAAAGGTCAACAGAGAAATCATAATCAGGATCAGTGATGCGTATAGGAGACATAGCAAAAGTAGGATCAAGAGTAAACTTGTTCTTCAGGGAATGCTTTGCTAGCAGCTTCTTTATAGTAGCAGGGTCGGAATCAGCACATTCATTAAGCTCCATGAAAAAATCATCATCAAGCGTAATATAATCATCCTCAAGGAGTTTCTCCTTAAGGTCAGCAAAGTTATGAGTTTTCCCAATAGGAGTTTGGATAACAGGAATTTCAACACCCGAGAATCGGGCAGCAGCAGCAATCTGTTCTTCTATAAAAGAACCAAGTGAACTTGTAGTCTCAAAGGTAGTAGAAGCATCATCAAAAGTATCTGACATATTGCCAGACTCAGAAGTAGTAGCATGTAACTGAGGTGACTCAAACTGACTCATAACTGAAGGTGAATCAAGTTTAGCACTAGTGCTAAGAGCAGTACCTCGTCTCGTACGGGATGGTAAGATCGGAACTTTAGGGTCTCCTTTCTTACCCATAGCGGATAACGTGCAGCAGGTAGGATACTTCGAGTAGACCTGTAAATAAAGCTATGGTCCCCGACAACGGAGCCAGAAAACAGTACTTGATAACCCTCAACTGTAGGGGATCGAGATAGTCTTCGCGGGCAAGATAACCCAATTTATTGATTCGACACTTGGGGACACAAAGAATACGTACATGCTTTGACAATTGAGTTGTCAATTCAACCGCACCTAACATAAACACTTGCTTGCACAAAGGTATTAGTAGCAACTGTGATATGGTGGTGGTAGTGGTGATGATAATAGTGGTGATGATGATAGTGGAACAGCAAAGGTAAATAACTAGTAACCAGCAAAAGGAAAACACTGTAGGCTAGGGAGATGGATGGTTTGGCGCTGCTTGGATGAGAACGAACATGTAACAGATTCTAACTTGGGTAAGGCTCACAGAAAACAAAGGATCATCTAGGAAAATATCAAACATCAGGCATGTATCCCAAGGTAGTTGTACGTGCTTGCAATAAGAACTTTGCACAACATCTTTTGTCCTACCCTCCCGCTACAAACGGGGCCAAAAGGAACTTAGGGAGATTAAGGTACTCCTGTCAAAGAGCACCGGAACAAAGCATTAACAATTCATGGATACACGGAATCCTCAAATTATAGTCCATCCCCTTTGGTGTCCCAAGCTGTCACCATTGGGATCGCCGGTTCCGGACTATAATAGGTGCATACAACTCATAGATAGGATCAAGAACACCACAAACTCAAGAAACAAAAGGGTGATCAGATCTGAAATCATGGCACTCGGGCCCAAAGTGACAAGCATTAAGAGCAACAAGTTGTAACAGAGATGATAAACACCAAGTAGATGATAGGCAACATGCCCCCAACAATCTGATTGAACTATTACATGATCTAACTCATCCAATCCCTACCATCCCCTTTGCCTACAGCAAGGAATTACTCACACATGAGAGGAGAAGTCATGGAGGGGTGATGGAGAGGCGATGATGACGACGATGGCGATGATTTCCCCCTCACCGGAGGCCAATTCAGCCTCCAGATTAGCTCTCCGAGGAAGAACAGAGGGTTGCGGCGGCTCCACAACGTAGATTGGAAAAGAGACCTCTGTTTCGGGGTTTCCTCGACGGGAGAATAAATAGGGCCAAGGTAGGTCACCAGGGGGTGTGGGACCCAGACAGGAGGGCAGGTGGCGCGGCCAGGGGCTGGGCCGCGCCAGGTACCCTCCTGGCTGCCCTGTGGCCCCCCTTTGGACTCGCGGAAGCTTCCGGAACGCTGATTTTTTATATATTTTTCTGGGATTTTTCCAGCGTACCTAAATATCCAGAAACCTGCGCAAAAGAAAACAGCACTTGTAGCTCTGCTGGAAACAACGTCAGTCCGGGTTAGTTTTGTTCAAATCATGCAAGAATGAAGCCAAAACAATAGCAAAAGTGTTTGGAAAAGTAGATACGTTTGAGACGTATCCGCATTCAGGAGGCCATGACAGTAAGGGAAGGCCTCCAGAGTAATGCGTGGGTGAGAGACTTTGGCCCTAACATCACAGCGCCGGCCCTAGGCCAGCTCTTTCTACTTTGGCCCCGTATCAGCCAGGTGTGACGCCCCCAAAATCAAGCCGTGTACAGTAATCATACACGCAAGCTACACGATCGAGATCAGGGACTCACGGTGAGATATCACAACACAACTCTACAAATAAAATAATACAAGCTGTTTAATACAAGCCAGGGGCCATGAGGGCTCGAATACAACAGCTCGAAAGCACAAAGTCAGCGGAAGCAATAGTATCTGAGTACAGACACAAAATACACATGATCTGCCTTAAGAAGGCTAGCACAAATAACAACGGATCGAAAAGGCAATGCCTCCTGCCTGGGAACCTCCAAACTACTCCTGGTCCTGGTCAGCGGGGGTTCTCAACGTAGTAGTCGCCGCCTCCGGGGTACTCCTGCTCCTTGGCTCCAACGTCGACTGTAGCGGCCGATCAGGCAAAGCGAAAAGGGGAAAATAAAGCAAGGGTGAGTATCTAGCATACTCAGCGAGACTTAAACCCAGGCTACTAAGCAATATGCACTTGTATCAAAATGGATGAAGAGGCTGTATAGTGGACTGTTCGATAGAAGTACCAGGGTAAGAGGGAAGGTACTAAGCCTATCGAAGACTAGCATCTTCACACGAGTCTTCAAGCACCAGATGAGAATTAACCAGCAGTTTAAATAGTTAACAACATGAAAGTAATAACAATGCAGCATAAGTTGATGCATCATTGTATAATAGTAAGTTGTATTAGATAACAAAAACAATGCCTTCGAGGTCCCTTCCTCGACTTCCCTGTGAGGAAGAAAACCCGGAACCATACAGTGTAATATTAGTAGTTTGTAGTGGTAAGATCCGGCTTCAGCATAAAGCGTCATGTTACCGTGGGCACGGCTACTCGAATAGATTAAACTCCCTGCAGGGGTGCACTACTGGTCAGCCTGCACGATCGGATCTCCAGGGTGGCGGGCACCTTGTTAGGGAACGCTCCACCAAAGCTATCCGACACGCCGGAGCCCATCCTAGGCTCAACAGAGACGCCATCCGCCGGACTATATCCTATGCGATCAGGGGTCTAGGACCCTCACCCTTCACGCTCCTGCACGGTGCGAGGCTGGCCGGTGAAGCAAAAGAAAATACCACAGCTCGAGCAAAGAAGACACACCGCTTCCCGGCAATCAGACCGCGGTACTGCTGACGTCTGAACAGCTTTCGAATGAACTACGACGCAGGGGAGCCCATAACTCCTTATCCCACGTGAAGGTAGTGCGTACAGGCTAACGGGCCTCTCAAGTAGCATTTTATTATTATCTCGCAGACAACCGTTATCGCTGTCTGACTAACAACACAACAGACAACGAACAGCAGCCAGGACCACCAGTACATCGGTGCCTAGCCTGTCGTCCCGTAAAAGCACGCGGTTACCAATAAGGTGAACCGTCTCCTTATATTGTCTCGCGTATGCTCTTGGTAGAGCTCGACTTTATCGTGGTTTGGTAACTCTCGCGGAATACGAGTAGGGCCCAAGCACGCCAGTAACGTCGGTCGTACCCTCCCTGTCGTTCCCATCGCAATACCGCTCGCGGGCACCGTTGGGTCGCCTGACTACTTACCTTTAAGGACACCAGTTGATTCGGGGTGCCTACCATCAAGTGAAACCAGAAGGAATCACCCTCGATGGTACACTTGAAGAGGTTCGACCGAGACATCAGCGGAATGAACTAAAGAGGAAATCCTCGTATCATCCCGGTGATGCTACGCTACCGAGCCGACGACGAGGATGAAATACGACTCCATCCACTCGTAAGTCAAACTAGAAGCGACCCGGAGAGTCTCGCCGTTGTAGGTTCCCTTGGGCATCTGCTTTGTATCATACCTGTGACAGTTATACATATATTTGTACCCGCGTTCACTCCCCAGAGCGATCATGGCCCGCTATCTAATCCTAGTTGACTAACAATGCGCAGGGCTCACTGCTGAATATTATATATATAATTAATAGGCATCATAGGGTAAAGGAAGGTACATCAAGGGGCGACAATGACAGGCTATGCGAAGTGAATAGGCAAGCAACGTAGCAGCAGCAGTTATGCCTAGTGCAATAGAAAATATAGGCAGATTGCGATATGTGGGAGAGGTGAAGGGGCACTGCTTGATAAGGGGTGGCCCGATCTTCTCAGTAAGCGGATGGTGAATATGAGGGTGATGATAGATAACTTGTATGTAGCCGATGAACTCTCCTCGCTAGATCCCTGTTGCCAATGCGACAGCTCTCTACCCTTTGGATATTCACAACTTCACACACTTGCGCAACGTAGCCGTCGACCATGAGATGGTAATTTGCAATCTACTAATTCCCAGTGGAACAACAGATCACACAAAACTTGCAGTAGTAACACTTCAGATCGATACGAATTGAAGTATATGATTCAAGATGAAAGCTTGGAGCTATTCTCAAGAACTAGGGTTTATCTAAACGTGGTCTGACTCTAAAACTTGTAGGGGGACTTGTATTTATAGTCTAAGGGGGTCCAGAATCGGATACAGGGGCCGTAGGCCCGTTTCTGCGCGCAGGCAGCACGGTAGTACCGCGGGTGCGGTAGTACCGCGGCTACTACCGTAACCACTACCGTATCTCTCCTGACCTTCGCGGTAGTAGGCTCGGTAGTACCGTAACCACTACTGTAACCCTTATGTTGCCGCGGTAGTACGGGCGGTAGTAGGCCCGGTAGTACCGTGGCGCGGTAGTACCGCGGTCAGCGCGGTAGTACCTGTTGGGAAACGTAGTAGAAAACGAAAAAATTCGTGCCTACGAATCAAGAACCCAAGATCATCCATGAAGATTGCATCCAAGGTTTTAGGTCATGGGCTCATGGCTCACCAACCGATGTAGCGGAAGTAGAGTTGGTGAAGACCGTCGGTGCAGATCCCTGCAGCTAGGAATTTCAATGACCTCCCAACCGCGAGGATATCGATCCCTCGAACCGTCCTGCGATCTAGTCCCACGAACAAGCTCCTCGAAGAAGGGTCAAAGGTACGACCCCTCCATTAGTATCCACACATCTCGTAACAGCAATCCAGCAGCGCTCCGCCGTCCAGAGATGAACGCCACCGAGAAAACTAGAGGGAGAAAACCCTAACGGATTCCGATCTAGAACAGCGTCTAAACCGGGGTCTAATTGTGGAGCAACGGGGTTTAGAGGAGGGAGGGTGGCGCATAGGCCTTGGGGAAAAGTTGTGTTGCGCCCCCACCCCTCCCCCACATTATATAGGTGGCCAAGAGGCCCCTTGGACCGCCAAGGGAGGTGTGGAGTCCCTATGGGACTCCTACTCCCAAAGGGAGTCCTTCCCACCGGGGAATCCTACTCCAAAGTGGATTGCAATCCTACTTGGAGTAGGATTGCTCCCTTATGGCGCCCCCTACCCCATGGCCGACTTGGGCAGCCTAGGTGGCTTGCCCCCCAAGGCTAGGGGCGTGGGGTAGTGAGTGGTACTGCCCGGAAACTTCCGGAACCTTCCAGAACCTTCCAGGACCTTCCAGGACCTTCCGGGATCATTTTGGGACATTCCGGAACCTTCTGGAGCACTTCCAGGACCTTCCGAGACCGTTCTCGGACGTTCCAAAACCATCTAGATAGTTTCCAAGACCATCCGAGTTACAGTTTAAGCCACCCGATGACCGCGAAGGTTGTCGGGACGCCCAACGATTGTCCGGAAACTATTTCGGTTGATCCAGGACTTCCCCAGTACCATTCTCATATGTTCCGGAACCACCTGAGACTACTCCAGAGTGATCCGGACATACCCTTAAATACCCAGAACTACTTCTGGTGTCCTTATGAACTATTCCATAAATCCCCGGAACTACTTCCGGTACCCGTATGAACTATTCTGCTTTGCTTCCACTAAACCTTCTACCATTCCAGCATTCTAACAGACTACTGCTCGTTAAGTGTGTGACCCAATAGGTTCGGTATAATGCGGACATGACTCATAACATCTTCTGGACATAGGTCAACAGCATTTTGTCAATAGCCAATAATCAACAGCGGAGCCATGGACACCCATGTTGACTCCTGCACATACACGAATAAACTTCGAGTGAACCTTTATGTTTAGTCATGTACCATTCCCTTTGCTTCGCGATATATGACAAAGTTAGAGGAGAGAAGTTTGGCACCCATGTGCAACAACTTCTTGAACACAAGCCACTTGTTATCCTCTTTGCTCGTTTGTCTCTATTTCTCGTTATTGTATTCCGGTATCCCCGTGATTAAATCACAATGCATCTGGCCAGACTAGAATGGATACCGTCATACCGAGTGGGCCCAAAGTCAATATCTCTTCATCGTGAAGGAGAAAATCCCATTCTTGAACTATCACAGTCACTAGCCACACCATCTGACATACCCAGAACTTATTTTACTACTTCCCATTTACGGGAGGATTCATCTAAGAACCAAAGCATGTCTTCCTGTGTGAAGCAACTCGATACTCTCATGGTCTAAGGAATTACGTATATGATAACATTTCATGATATGACTTATAACGTAGTTACGATGTGATCTCTAAGTATACCATTCAATACTGGGGTCGGTTCAACATCATTGTTCTGCTAACAATATGTTCCCATTGCTACTGACATCCTTGTTACAAGAACAATGTCCATGATTAAGAAAACATAATCATCAGTTAGCACATGAGCTGGTCTTAGAGGCTAAACCAGGAACTCTTGGTGTTTACATTTCCACACATGCAAGTGAGTTTTCTTCTGAATCTCATAGTCAGGGTCATTGCAATTATAGCACAGAAATATAAACATTAATTACGAACGCGGAAATATATATAATAACATTTTATTATTGTCTCTAGGGCATATTTCCAACAGTACCGCGGCCTGAAGCTTTGTTCTTCCTGGCCTTGCCTTCTTGAGGTTCTTCTTCCCATGTAGCTTGTCCTTGTTCCTTGGCTTCTTCTTGTTGAACCTCAGCTCCTCCCAGTTCCTTGTCTGCACCTTGATACCTGATCATACAAACACACAAGGATTTAGGCAGTATATAATTCTCACTAAGTCGATCATCAGACTCGAGTAAGAGCAAATTCACCTGCTGTTCTAATAACTTAGCACGGGCTCTTGTAATAGGTCCAAGTCGGATTTGATTGGCTTGTTCATCAGGAAGAGTTGGGGAAGTAGTAGTTGTAGTAGGGATGTCCTCATCATCACCCCCCCCTTCAAAAGGCGTCGACCCCGACGCTCCGAGGTCATCTCCCATATGTGGTGATAAATCAGCGACATTAAAGTTTTTACTTGCACCACCAAACTCAGGAATGGGAATATCAATCGAGTATGCATTATCATTGATCTTGGCCAGCACTTTATAAGGACCAGCACCACGTGGCTTCAACTTGGAGTCCCGCAATCCTGGAAACCTATCCTTGCGCAGATGTACCCAAACCATATCTCCAGGATGAAATAAAACTTGCTTCCGTGACTGGTTCCTCGTAGCAGCAACGCTCTTGCCTTTCTTCTCAATAGCCTCTTGGGTCTTCTCATGGATCTTCTTCACATAATCTTCTCGTTTGGATGCCTCCATATTAACTCGTTCCTGCAATGGAAGAGGCAGCAAATCAAGAGGTGTAATAGACTTGAAACCATATACCACTTCAAAAGGAAAAATGTGAGTAGTAGTGTGTACTGCCCTGTTATAAGCAAATTCAATATGTGGCAAACACTCCTCCCATTCGCGCAGATTTTTCTTGATCATAGCTCGCAACAATTGTGACAATGTTCTATTGACCACCTCTGTTTGACCATCAGTTTGAGGATGACATGTAGTGCTGAACATTAGCTTTGTTCCTAGCTTTCCCCAAAGTGTCTTCCAGAAGTAGCTCACAAACTTTACATCCCTGTCAGAAACAATTGTCTTGGGCACTCCATGCAAACGTACAATCTCCCTGAAAAACAGGTTAGCAACATGCGACGCATCGTCGCTCTTATGGAAAGCAATAAAATGTGCCATCTTGGAAAATCTATCCACTACCACAAATATACTATCATGACCATATTTAGTACGTGGTAATCCTAACACAAAGTCCATACTAATATCTTCCCAAGGTGTGGTAGGAGCCGATAGTGGAGTATACAAACCGTGAGGCTTTAGCTTGGACTTGGATGTATTGCATACAATGCAGCGTCGAACAAACCTGTCCACATCACGCCTCATCCTGGGCCAATAAAAATGATCAACAAGCATGAGTAATGTCTTCTCACGCCCAAAGTGACCCATCAGCCCTCCTGCATGTGATTCCTGCAACAATAGAAAACGCACAGAAGATTCTGGAACACAAAGTTTGTTAGCTCGAAACAAAAATCTATCATGAATGTGGAACTTGTCCCATGCATTCCGAAGCAAACACAAACGATATGGTTCAGCAAAATCATGATCAGTTGCATATAAATCACACAAACTCTCTAATCCAGGAATTTTAACATCAAGATGTGTCAATAACATATTCTTCCTAGAGAGAGAATCAGCAACAACATTATCTTTCCCTTTCTTATATTTGATGATGTAGGGAAAAGACTCAATGAACTCAACCCACTTAGCTAAGCGTCTATGCAAATTAGATTGAGCTTTCAGATATTTCAAAGCTTCATGATCAGAATGTATGATAAATTCTTTTGGCCACAGATAATGTTGCCAAACCTCAAGAACTCAAACAAGTGCATACAATTCTTTATCATAAATAGGGTAGTTCAATCTAGCACCAGAAAGTTTCTCACTGAAATAGGCAATAGGTCTACCTTCTTGCATCAACACACCACCAATGCCTATACCACTAGCATCACATTCAACTTCAAATTGCTCAGTAAAATCTGGTAACACAAGCAATGGTGCAGAAGTAAGCAAACGTTTCAACTCATCAATTGCAAGGTCTTGGGCACCGCCCCAAACAAAAGGCACACCTTTCTTAGTCAATTCATTCAACGGTGCAGCAATAGTACTAAAGTCTTTCACAAAACGTCTATAAAAACTAGCAAGACCGTGAAAACTTCGTACTTGGCTAACATTCTTGGGAGTAGGCCAATTTTGAATTGCCTCAATCTTAGAAAAATCTACTTCTACCCCATGCTTAGATACAACAAATCCCAAAAATATGACCTTATCTTTTGCAAATGTGCACTTCTCAAGATTAGCATATAATTTAGAATCACGCAACACTAGCAAAACTTGTCTAATATGATCAGCATGTTCAAATTCATTGCGGCTGTAAATAAGTATATCATCAAAATACACAACCACAAAATGTCCAATAAACTCCCTCAAAACATGGTTCATTAATCTGATGAAAGTACTAGGAGCATTAGTAAGACCAATAGGCATAACTAACCACTCATATAAGCCGAACTTAGTTTTGAAAGCAGTTTTCCATTCATCCCCTTCTTTCATCCTAATTTGATGGTATCCACTACGCAAATCAATTTTAGAGAAAATAGCAGCACCACACAATTCATCAAGCATATCCTCTAAACGTGGAATAGGATGACGATATCGAATAGTGATGTTATTAATAGCTCTACAATCTACACACATACGCCCTGTACCATCTTTCTTAGGAACCAAAATAACAGGAACATCACAAGGGCTAAGGCTGACACGAATATACCCTTTATCCAGAAGCGCTTGTACTTGTTGCTGAATTTCCTTCGTCTCTTGGGGGTTTGTCCTGTATGGTGCCCGGTTAGGAAGAGTTGCACCCGATATGAGATCAATTTGGTGTTCAATACCACGCAAGGGTGGTAATCCCGCTGGAACCTCCGCCGGAAACACATCATCATAATTGTGCAAAACAGTAGACACACCAGGAAAAATAGGATGGTTATCATTAGAAACCAAAACCTCACCTTTATACATGAGGACAAGAGGTATGGCTGTAGGATCCTCACTAAATTCTCTCATGTCTTATTTGGTGGCTAATGTAAGCAAACTAGTCTCTCTCGCACTTTTCGTTATATTATCACTCACAGCTATTACATTGTTCTCTCGTGTGGGTTCTACATTCACCTCTACCTTCTGACGAGACTCATTCACAATTTGCTGTGGGGACATAGGATGGAGACTAACTTTCTTGCCCTTGAACTCCAAATGATATGTATTGGCCCGACCATTGTGTTGCACATGGCGATCATATAACCACGGCCGACCCAATAAGAGATGGCAAACTGTCATAGGCACCACATCAAAATCGATGGAATCCTTGTAGGGGCCTATCTCAAAATTTACGCGCACCATGTGGTTCACCTTCATCTCACCACTGTCACTCAACCATTGGACATAATAAGGATTTGGGCGAGGTAAGTATTTCAGATTTAGCTTGGCACATAACTCCTTGCTTGCGAGGTTGCGGCAGCTACCTCCATCAATAATCACTTTGCAAGCTTTGTTGGGGCCAACGAGTGCCTTGGTTTGGAACAAATTACAGCGCTGAGAATCAGCATGTGGCTGCACTGTAAGAGCACGTTGTGACACAACAATGGTAGGAGCATGCGACGGAAAAGCATCCATGCCTTCTTCACTATGATATCCCTCGTCATCGAATGCGGAAGGATCTTCATCATCACCAGTTTCATACTCGCCGGTTTCTTCATTCACAAACATGACCTTTCTGTTCGGGCAATCTCTCTTGAAGTGACCCAGATTACCGCAAGCATGACAAGTGATCTCGCGATTGCGAGCTGTAGACATGTTGGAGCCTGCACTAGTGGCAGGAGCAGCTGGCTTCTTGGCCATAGAACCATTGGAGGCTGGCTTGGAAACTGAGGAAGAAGCTCGAGTATTGGCACCATAGTTCTCCATAGGCGCGGCTGACGATGTCCTTGGAGAAAATCTGCTCGATGTGGAGTATCTGGACTTTAGTTGTGCCTCTTCTGCAAGCTGGGATTCAGCCTTCCTTGCAAGATGCAATAGATCATTCATATTATAGTATTGGTGATGCCGCACAATACTCTTGATGTTAAATTTCAGCCAATGGAGAAAACGTTGCATAGTCATCTCAACCTCTTCACGGACTCGTGCACGTTGCAGCAACATCTCCATCTCCATATAGTATGCATCAACGGGCATAGTACCTTGCTTCAATTGTTGCAATTTATCAAAAAATGTCCGTAAGTAATTTGTGGGAACAAACCAAGATTTCATGGTCACCTTCATGTCACGTCATGTACGAATAGGCTGCCCATTGGTTTCTTGTATCTCGGTCAACACACTCTCCCACCAACGCAAGGCATAACCGTCAAACTCGGACGAAGCAATCTTGATCTTCTTGTCCTCCGGATAATCATGCAAATGCCATAATTTTTCCATCTTAAGCTCCCATGTGAGGTACTCTTCCACATCCGTGGAACCTTCAAATTTGGGGATGTTAAACTTGGGCTTGCTCAAGACATCTTCTTCCTGCATGGGTATACGGCGCGCACCAAAACCAAGTGGAGGTTGGCGACCCGGCCCTTGAACACCACGCCCACGGCCTTGATTGCCCCTCAAATCAGCATTGTCACCATGGACACTACCATCATCTTCCTGAGCGTCAGGTTGACGTTGTACCATAGCTGCTTGTATGCCCGTGACAGATGTTGTCATTTGTTGTAGGCTCTGCTGTATAGCAGCAAGTTGTTGTTGCATAGCGGTGACTGCAGCTTCAGTCGCTTCCACTTTCAGTTGGACCGCTTGAACATTTGTATCAATCGCATCAACGGATTTAGTAAACATCCCAGTCAAGTGATCACGGAGACCTTCATATGCCTCCCATGTAATTGGCGCATCCTTGGTCTGTTTCTGCATCACATCAAAACCACTTTGAGACATGATTAGTAGGTTAGTGCACTAAATCAAAATCCTTTGGTGGACACTCACAACTCACTCAAACTAACAAGAAAAGGTGAATCTTACCGTTCCAAAGTGAATAGTAATGCGTACCCATTCGGAAGGAGGACTAGTGCACGGATGTGATGAAGTGAATACCCGAGTAAAAGAGTGAACACACGACAAAGCAGGATATATGTGGTGGAGCTATAGGTATGGCACCCTAACTACACCAATTCACAAATCCTAGTGTTGATCGTATGCCAAGAAGTTCTACGGGAAACACACGCGGTGGAGAACAACTGAGCAAAAGCAACTATGAAATTGAGCGCACAATATGTGTGGCGGAGTAATGCTCGTGTTGCAATTGCACAAGAGAGAAATTCTAGCAAAAGCTCAAAGTGTACGGGCACAAGATTTCTCAATCTACTAGTGCTATGAACATGGTAGAAAAAGGAACTCAAGGCTGCACAAAATATGTAATCAACTTTGCCTTTTCTGTCTCTTTTTTGCTAGGATTTTTGCTCAACTCTTTCCCCCTTTTTTTTGATTATTTTCCTCTTTTCTCGTTTTTTTTTGAATTTTCTGACTCAACGTGAAGTAAACAGCAACCCAAATCAACTTTGCACAAACCACTTGATGCACTTCAAAACCTATAGGAGCAGCCTGAAGAGCAAGGATATGCTAGTCTCAATAGGAAAGTGCTACACCAAAGAAAGGCTAACTATGGCTAACAAACGGAGACACAATCTGAGGGATAAAAGACAACGAAAACAAACTAACTCGACACAAACCAATCTAACACGACAAAGACACTCCAACTTGTGAGACACAAAGATAGGAAAGACTAAGACTCGATCAAAAACAAGTTACGCAAACTGGACGACGATCAGCAACTAACTTGGAAAAGATGCACTCTAGGTTATGGAAAAAACACTAAACCCTAATATTTTTGTATGGCTTTTTCTGGATAGGACGAAAACAAAACGATCTACGGGGGATTTGGTGGATGCTTACCGAGGGAACACTGGAAATCTGATACCAAGATGATAAGGGGTGGCCCGATCTTCTCAGTAAGCGGACGGTGAATATGAGGGTGATGATAGATAACTTGTATGTAGCCGATGAACTCTCCTCGCTAGATCCCTGTTGCCAATGCGACAGCTCTCTACCCTTTGGATATTCACAACTTCACACACTTGCGCAACGTAGCCGTCGACCATGAGACGGTAATTTGCAATCTACTAATTCCCAGTGGAACAACAGATCACACAAAACTTGCAGTAGTAACACTTCAGATCGATACGAATTGAAGTATATGATTCAAGATGAAAGCTTGGAGCTATTCTCAAGAAGTAGGGTTTATCTAAACGTGGTCTGACTCTAAAACTCGTAGGGGGACTTGTATTTATAGTCTAAGGGGGTCCAGACTCGGATACAGGGGGCGTAGGCCCGTTTCTGCGCGCAGGCAGCACAGTAGTACCGTGATTGGTGCGGTAGTACCGCGGGTGCGGTAATACCGCGGCTACTACCGTAACCACTACCGTATCTCTCCTGACCTTCGCGGTAGTAGGCTCGGTAGTACCGTAACCACTAGTACCGTGGTGCGGTAGTACCGCGGTCAGCGCGGTAGTACCGCGGCCTGAAGCTTTGTTCTTCCTGGCCTTGCCTTCTTGAGGTTCTTCTTCCCATGTAGCTTGTCCTTGTTCCTTGGCTTCTTCTTGTTGAACCACAGCTCCTCCTAGTTCCTTGTCTGCACCTTGATACCTGATCATACAAACACACAAGGATTTAGGCAGTATATAATTCTCACTAAGTCGATCATCAGACTCGAGTAAGAGCAAATTCACCTGCTGTTCTAATAACTTAGCATGGGCTCTTGTAATAGGTCCAAGTCGGATTTGATTGGCTTGTTCATCATGAAGAGTTGGGGAAGTAGTAGTTGTAGTAGGGATGTCCTCATCACTGCTTGCCTGGAAGCTCGATAGCAGGGGTACGTTCGTCGACGTAGTAGTCGTACACAGCAACGTCAGCGGCGGTAGTATCGGAGTCTACCGAAGAAGAAGGGGGCGAAGCACCGGCAGCGTTCGTCGGGACTACCGAACAACAAGAGAGGGGGTGAGAAACAATAAATACACAGCAATAATAGTAATACAAATACAATACATGGCAATACGTTAAGCTAGAGGTGAACTAACGCGGTGCTACACGTTGCAGACGAAATGGGAATTTAACTGGCAATTTTACCGGCTCCGGGCAATTACCGGACAGTGCAACCGGAGGGGGAATGTTCCATGTTCGGTGTGCTAGAGGGGTGTGGTGGGTATGCGGGTAGCGTATTCGGATTCGTGATATTTTTCGGATCAACTTTGATGTAGAAATTATTTTAATCTGACTTACGGTTTAAAAAATATTCAATTTCAAAGTTCAATTCATTTTAAAAATATTTTTGGAATTTCTTTTAGTAATTAATTCAACCTTATCCAAAAACTTATCCAGAAAAGTACCACTGACATGGTGGACCCACATTTCATACACACTGTTTAACATATTTTGTTTCATTTAATTAAACAGAAACTGAGCCCACATGTCATACTCTATATATATTAACTAATTCAATAAATTTGCCAGTGGGGTCCATACGTCATAGACACATGTTCCAATTATTTGTTTAAACAACTAATAAAATGTTGGGGGGCCACATGTCATCTGGTACATTGTGTTAATCTCCAAATTGATTTATACCAATGGATTAAGGGGCATGGGACCCATGGGTCACTGACCCAGGAGGGGGGGGGGGTGGTTAACCCCCGGTGAACAGCACGCCCACCGCCGGCGGCGAGCACCAGCACGGCGAGGCCCGCCGGCTGGTGCTGCGCCAGGCAGCGGCGCGGGGAGGTAAAGCAGAGGCGTGGCGAGGAAGCACGGCAGAGTAGCCACCAAGCACACGGGAGGGCATGGCACGCGGCCGTGGTGAGCACGTCGGCGACCGGGGCCACGTCGACGGGCGACGGCGGCGAGCAGCGAGGGTGCGGACGCGGCGTGCACGCGCAGGACGTGCCTCGGGCGTAGCAGCCGCACACAATAGCAGGCAGCGGCAGCGAGCAGCACGGGAGCTCGCGCTCCCTTCCATGGCGGCCTCAGACAAGGCAAGGTTCTACGGCGACCAAAACAATGGGGGAAGTGGGGGATTCGCGGGAGGGTCTCACGGTGAGCGCGGGGAGGTGCTCGTGGAGGCCGGAGATGCATCGGCGATGTCGAATTTGGCGACGCCGGCCGACTGCCCTGGTGGGAGGGGCGACGTGAATCGGGCGATGTAGCGCGTCGACCCGAATTGGCTGCACGAGGAGCCGTAGACGTAGGCGAGGAGGCGTCTGGAAAAGCTCCCGGCCGCCGGGGAGGCCGGTGGCCGCGACGGTGACGGCGGCCGTGGGGAGCGCGTCTTGGCTGCGCGCTTCGAAGGAGACGACGGTGCGAGGGAAGGGGGAGAGGAGGGAGCAGAGGGGGCCAGGGGCAGTTGGCTTTGGCCTTATCTCCACCGAGGGCTGGCAGAGCAGGTGAGGGAGGGCCCATCAGCGACCTCCATGGCCATGGCTGTGCCACGACGAGGGTGCAGGTGGGGAGGGGACAGGAGCAGGTGGGGGTGGAAGGAGGCCGGGGTGGGCTGGGCCAGGGGTTTGCTTCCCTGGGCGAGGGTTAGGGGTTTCTCTTTTATTTCAGTTTTGCCAGACAATTGCTTTATATTTTATTTTATTTTTCCACCAATTGATTGTTGTTAAATATGGAATTGGTTTGATAATCAGTGTTACACCTCGAAGTGGTGCCACAAAAAGTTTGGAGGCAAAATAAATTCATTTAGGATTTATTTTGATTATGCAATGTTAAATGGGGCTATTTTGGCACTGTTTGGATTTCTTTAAAATATTTAAATGTTATAAAGATATTCATTGCTATAGAATCATGACCTACTGACTTTTATGTATTTTATAAAATTGTTTCCACAATTTTTGGGCAAGATTTTATTTCCACCTTGTTTTGGATTTTTTAAATGGGTTGAATTTGGATCACTACCATCAAGGGTGATCATCCATGCTTAACCACAGTGACTTGGCAACAGTAAATGTGATTATTGTAGGTGATTACTGTAGCGTGACACCCGGGGTGTTACAAATCTCCACCACTACAAAGAATTCTCGTCCCGAGAATTAAAGTAGGGTGTAATGCGTAAAGTTTCGGTTTCGTATTCTAACGATTCCTCTGGTTCTTGTTGCCCTTGTCGAATAAGTTAATCCTTCGCGTTGACGTCTTCATTTCTCTGCATCAGTGCATCTCGACGAGTTTTCATCCTTCCTTCGGGGCGGCCTCGTACCTACGAATGGGCTAGGAGGGAAAACTTATGGGGGTTGGATCGGTACAAGGTTAATCAACCGACGTTGTCCAAGGGAATGGGGTACAAAGTATCTTCCGAGTTTGAACTCAGGGACATATATCGAGAGAAACCAAAGAAGGTACGTGAAGCTTCAAGCGAATAGGGATGCACTCGATGTCGATGACAGATGATGAAAAGGGGTTCAAAGCATCAGGCATAAGCATTGAGTCTAATATCGGACTGAATATCACAAGCTAGGTGACTCGTGAATTGCATACGAGGTCAAGCGCAAGGAATAACCTCGGGAACACGAAGGTAAAGGAGAGTCAGGTTTCGATCCTGTGGAACTGTGGGTGGGGTGGTGACATTTTATTCGATCACGACGCAAGGTTGGTTAGAGAATATCTTGTCAACGATGTCGGCAACAACATCTGTACCAAGAGCGAGGGGAGAAGAGAACCACTTGGCAAAGTTCTCGTCCATCGGCGGTAGCCAAAAGGGTTATCCACAATAGTAACAGGTTGTACCGACAGAGTAGTACACCAAAGTGTTTACATAAGCAAGGAATTACCACCGCTCAGATAAGACACATTACATGAAAGGTTAAACATACCAATGGGAGGGAAAATGTGATGATACACACGCATTAGGTGTTTGTCCTTACCAAGGGAAAGCAGAGCAAGATATACATGACCAAGTTTGTATTGGCAAGGAGTCAAAGGAGGTTGTCGATGATAACACAAATCGTCGAGGGGCAAGGATGATATTTCACACGATGAATCCAATTGACACATGGAAGAAGCCATGTAAGATTAGTAGGATAATAATCCACCAAAGGTCGGGTGGTTCGCAAAGAATCTGATGTGAGTATCGGCACTCAACCAGAAGGAGAAAGAATGCAAAGGCATCGGGTGATAGAAGCATCGGAATAATTAGATGCTTAAGTACAAGGGAATTATGATTTCCAGATCGGAAGGTGGATGTAATTATCCATACAGACTTATCGGTGGCGGGGGATTGCCAGGGTGATGAACACGTAGGTTCTCGAGAATTTACCAGAGAGTAATATTCGGAATCTTCGGGTGAAGAAAGCGATCATCTTGGGTGAAGGGCTCTCCGGGTAGATGCGACCACGAGATCCTAATGTCAGAGTTAGCAAAAATTCCCGAAAGGATAAGAGAGTAGAATCCCAGAGTAAAGGTACGGAGAAAAAGATCCTAATACCATCCAGTTTGTGACGTGGGCCGACAAGCCACACGACACAGTTAGTAAACTAGTTTTTCAAACACTAGACTCGACTTCGACAAAGGAGTTGGAAGGGGGGTTACCTAAAGGAAGTGAGCTCTGATACCAACTTGTGACGCCCCCAAAATCAAGCCATGTACAGTAATCATACACGCAAGGTACACGATCGAGATCAGGGACTCACGGTGAGATATCACAACACAACTCTACAAATAAAATAATACAAGTTGTTTAATACAAGCCAGGGGCCATGAGGGCTCGAATACAACAGCTCAAAAGCACAAAGTCAGCGGAAGCAATAGTATCTGAGTACAGACACAAAATACACATGATCTGCCTTAAGAAGGCTAGCACAAATAACAACGGATCGAAAAGGCAATGCCTCCTGCCTGGGAACCTCCAAACTACTCCTGGTCCTGGTCAGCGGGGGTTCTCAACGTAGTAGTCGCCGCCTCCGGGGTACTCCTGCTCCTTGGCTCCAACGTCGACTGCAGCGGCCGATCAGGCAAAGCGAAAAGGGGAAAATAAAGCAAGGGTGAGTATCTAGCATACTCAGCGAGACTTAAACCCAGGCTACTAAGCAATATGCACTTGTATCAAAATGGATGAAGAGGCTGTATAGTGGACTGTTCGATAGAAGTACCAGGGTAAGAGGGAAGGTACCAAGCCTATAGAAGACTAGCATCTTCACACGAGTCTTCAAGCACCAGATGAGAATTAGCCAGCAGTTTAAACAGTTAACAACATGAAAGTATTAACAATGCAGCATAAGTTGATGCAGCATTGTATAATAGTAAGTTGTCTTAGATAACAAAAACAATGCCTCCGAGGTCCCTTCCTTGACTTCCTTGCGAGGAAGAAAACCCGGAACCATATAGTATAATAGTAGTAGTTTGTAGTGGTAAGATCCGGCTTCAACATAAAGCTTCCTGTTACCGTGGACACGGCTATTCGAATAGATTAAACTCCTTGCAGGGGTGCACTACTGTTCAGCCTACACGCTCGGATCTCCAGGGTGGCGGGCACCTTGTTAGGAAACGCTCCACCAAAGCTATCCGACACGCCGCAACCCATCCTAGGCTCAGCAGAGAGGCCATCCACCGGACTATATCCTATGCGATCAGGGGTCTAGGACCGTCACCCTTCACGCTCCTGCACGGCGTGAGGCTGGCCGGTGAAGGAAAAGCAAATACCACAGCTCGAGCAAAGAAGACACACCGCTTCCCGGCAATCAGTCTGCGGTACTGCTGACATCTAAAGAGATTTCGAATGAACTACAACGCAGGGGAGCCCATAAATCCTTATCCCACGTGAAGGTAGTGCGTACAGGCCAACGGGTCTCTCAAGTCATCCACTGAACCATTTAGCATTTTATTATTATCTCGCAGACAACCATTATCGCCGTCTGACTAACAACACAACGGACAACGAACAGCAGCCAGGACCACCAGTACATCGGTGCCTGGCCTGTCGTCCCGTCAAAGCACGCGGTTACCAACAAGGTGAACCGTCTCCTTACCTTGTCTTGCGTGTGCTCTTGGTAGAGCTCGACTTTATCGTGGTTTGGTAACTCTCGCGGAATACGAGAAGGGGCCAAGCACGCTAGTAACGTCGGTCGTACCCTCCTTGTCGTTCCCGTCGCAATACCGCTCGCGGGCACCGTTGGGTCGCCCGACTACTTACCTTTAAGGACACCAGTTGATTCGGGGTGCCTACCATCAAGTGAAACCAGGAGGAATCACCCTCGATGGTACACTTGAAGAGGTTCGACCGAGAATCAGCGGAATGAACTAAAGAGGAAATCCTCGTATCATCCCGGTGATGCTACGCTACCGAGCCGACGACGAGGATGAAATACGAGTCCATCCACTCGTAAGTCAAACTAGAAGAGACCCGGAGAGTCTCGCCGTTGTAGGTTCCCTTGGGCGTCTGCTTTGTACCGTACCTGTGACAGTTATATATATATATATATATATATATATATATATATATATATATATATATTTTTGTACCCGCGTTCACTCCCCAGAGCGATCACGGCCCGCTATCTAATCCTAGTTGACTAACAATGCGCAGGGCTCACTGCTGAATATTATATATATAATTAATAGGCAGCATAGGATAAAGGAAGGTACATCAAGGGGCGACAATGACAGGCTATGCAATTGAATAGGCAAGCAACGTAGCAGCAGCAGTTATGCCTAGTGCAATAGACAAATATAGACAGATAGGCGATATGTGGGAAAGGTGAAGGGGCACTGCTTGCCTGGAAGCTCGATAGTAGGGGTACGTTCGTCGACGTAGTAGTCGTACACAGCAACGTCAGCGGCGGTAGTATCGGAGTCTACCGAAGAAGAAGGGGGGAAGCACCGGCAGCGTTCGTCAGGACTACCGAACAACAAGAGAAGGGGGAGAAACAATAAATACACAACAATAATAGAAATAAAAATACAATACATGGATATACGTTAAGCTAGAGGTGAACTAACGCAGTGCTACACGTTGCAGACGAGACGGGAATTTAACCGGCAATTTTACCGGCTCCGGGAAATTACCGGACGGTGCAACCGGAGGGGGAATGTTCTGTGTTCGGTGTGTTAGAGGGGTATGGTGGGTACACGGGTAGCATATTCGGATTTGTGATATTTTTCTGATCAACTTTGATGTAGAAATTATTTTAATTTGACGTACGGTTTATTAGATATTCAATTTCAAAGTTCAATTCATTTTAAAAACATTTTTGGAATTTCTTTTATTAATTAATTCAACCTTATCCAAAATCTTATCCAGAATAATACCACTGACATGGTGGACCCACATGTCATACACACTGGTTAATATATTTTGTTTCATTTAATTAAACAGAAACTGGGCTCACATGTCATACTCTGTATATATTAACTAATTCAATAAATCTGCTAGTGGGGTCCATACGTCATGGACACATGTTCCAATTATTTGTTTAAACAACTAATAAAATGTTGGGGGGCCACATGTCATCTGGTCCATTGTGTTAATCTCCAAATTGATCTATACCAATTAATTGAGGGGCATGGGACCCATGGGTCATTGACCCAGGAGGGGGGGGGGGGGTGGTTAACCCCCGGTGAACACCACGCCCACCGCCGGCGATGAGCAGCAGCACGGCGAGGCCCGCCGGCTGGTGCTGCGCCAGGTAGCGGCGAGGGGAGGGGAGGTAAAGCAAAGGCGTGGCGAGGAGGCACGACAGAGTAGCCACCGAGCACACGGGAGGGCATGGCACGCGGCCGTGGTGAGCACAGCGGCGACCGGGGCCACGTCGACGGGCGAAGGCGGCGAGCGGCGGGGGGGGGGGGGGGGACGCTGCACGCTGCGCGCACGCGCATGACGTGCCCCCGAGCGTAGCAGCCGCACGCAACAACAGGCAGCGGCAACGAGCAGCAAGGGAGCTCGCGCTCCCGGCCATGGCGGCCTCAGACAAGGCAAGGTTCTACGGCGACCAAAACAATGGGGGAAGTGGGGGATTCGCGGGAGGGTCTCAGCTCGGGGAGGTGCTCGGGGAGGCCGGAGATGCATCGGCGACGCCGGCCGACGGCCATGGTGGGAGGGGTGACGTGAATCGGGCGATGTAGCGCGTCCCGGCCCGAATTGGCTGCACTTGGAGCCGTAGACGTAGGCGAGGAGGCGTCTGGACAAGCTCCCGGGCGCCGTGGAGGCCGGTGGCCGCGACGGCGACGGCGGCCGTGGGGAGCGCGTCTTGGCTGCGCGCTTCGGAGGAGACGACGACGCGAGGGAAGGGGAGAGGAGAGAGCAGAGGGGGCCAGGGGCAGTTGGCTTTGGGCTTATCTCCACCGGGGGCTGGCAGAGCAGGTGAGGGAGGGGCCATCAGCGGCCTCCATGGCCATGGCTGTGCCATGGCGAGGGGGCAGGTGGGGAGGGGACAGGAGCAGGTGGGGGTGGAAGGAGGCCGGGGTGGGCTGGGCCAGGGGTTTGCTTCCCTGGGCGAGGGTTAGGGGTTCCTCTTTTTATTTTAGGTTTGCCAGACAGTTGCTTTCTATTTTATTTTATTTTTCCACCAATTGATTTTTGTTAAATATGGAATTGGTTTGATAATCAGTGTTACACCTCAAAGTGGTGCCACAAAAAGTTTGGAGGCAAAATAAATTCATTTAGGATTTATTTTGAATATGCAACGTTAAATGGGGTTGTTTTGGCACTGTTTGGATTTTTTTTAAATATTTAAATGTTATAATGATATTCATTCCTATATAATCATG
The DNA here is from genome assembly GCA_950022295.1 of Bromus sterilis. Taxonomy (NCBI): domain Eukaryota; kingdom Viridiplantae; phylum Streptophyta; class Magnoliopsida; order Poales; family Poaceae; genus Bromus; species Bromus sterilis. The sequence goes on along the minus strand of OX465595.1, from coordinate 443,119,459 downwards.
GCCTACTGACTTTTATGTATTTTATAAAATTGTTTCCATAATTTTTGGTCAAGATTTAATTTCCACCTTGTTTTGGAATTTTTTAAATGGGTTGAATTTGGATCACTACCATCGAGGGTGCTCATCCATGCTTAACCGCAGTGACTTGGCAACAGTAAACGTGATTACTGTAGCGTGACACCCGGGGTGTTACACCAGGCTACACTATCGGCTGAGGAAGAGGACAAATTCAGATGGGCATGGGAGCCGGACGGAGATTATTCGGCCAAATCGGCGTATGCGGCTCGTTTCTGAGGGAGAATTTTCAGCCCCACGGCGGAATTCACGTGGAAATCGAAGGCGCCATTGCCATGCAGGATGTTTGTTTGGTTGGCCCTCAAAGACCGATGCTGGACTTCCGATCGACTAGCTAGGAGGGGTCTGCCGCATCAAGATTGCTGTCCCCTATGCGACTAAGAGCAGGAAACAATCAGCCACCTGCTAATCAATTGTTTCTTCGCCAAGCAGATATGGTTCGGCGTCCTCTCGAGTTGGAACGTTGCACACTGGTTGCCCACCGGGCCCGTGGCGATCAAGCAGTGGTGTTCCTCCTTGCCGGCGCCTCGTGAGCATCGCAAGAGCATTCGGGCGCTCTGCACCTTGGTAATGTGGGAAATATGGAAACATCGGAATGTGGTTGTCTTCGACGGGGCGGCGCCAACGACTACGGCGGTCTGGAGGAAGGTGGCCCAGGAGGGCAAGGCTTGGATGAATGCAGGTTTAATTCCGGAGTCGTGCCGAGTAGAGCCGGAGAAGGTAGGATTACTGGCAGTAGCTAGTTGAGCGATATGTAAAGTAATGTGGTGTGGGTGTGGTGTGGTTAGGGACTCGATCCCTGCGGATTTGTACCTTGGCATCTTGCCACTTCTCCTTTCAATATAAGATACTCACAATCATGCATATTCTAGAAAAAAATAGAGTAACAGTAATTACGAAAACTACAGTAGGGCTAAAAGGGAATCTGGATTCACCATTAGAATATGGGTTACGTACTTATCATCGTGTTGTTCAAAAACACACCTACACCATAATCACTAGCATCACACGATTATTTGTTGTTCTTATTTACGACTGAATAATGAGAGCATAGATTAATGCGCTTTTGAGCAGCTCAAAAAGCGTTAAGGGCCTCTCCCGGACTAAGCCCTATTACCGATGTTGCACCCGTCCGCAAACAGGGGAACAATCCACATATACTGATGCGGGATCCGATCATCCAACCTTATCCGCAAATATCCGTCAGAAGTTTAACCAATTTTTTTTGGAATCGGATAAATTCAAACGAAATGCATTGAAATCCGGATATAATTTACATAAACGGACGATAATTTGTTCATTGAATGCTTAAATAAAAATAAAAATAAACTAATTAGACTCCACGTCTATCGAGGTCCACATCCATCTCCTTGGCCGACTCCGCTTCATCCTCCAGGTCGTCGAAGATCACGTCGATCCTCGCCTGTTGCTCGCGGATGAGGCGGCGTATTGCTTGCACCTCGCGCTTCGAGTGAATGGAGTAAGGGATCACCTTTTATTCTACCGTGATGGGATTCGCCTCGATGACCGCCTCGACGCCGCGCCTATCCTGGACCTCCCGAGCGAGCTGATGCCGGCGTGCCTATCCTGGACCTCCCGAGCGAGCTGATGCCGGCACGCCAGCATCATCTCCTCCTAATCCTCATGCTCCACCTCCTCCCCGCCGCCTTCTTAATCCGTCTGATCCTCGTAGGAATAACTGTTATGATGTCCATAAGTAAATACACATATGCCACTTGCCTCGCCTGCTGAAAATAGTTGCCGATTCAGAATAAAATGAGTTTGATTTTTCATGGAACTGTTAATCAAAATAGTGAAATATGTGGAATGGGTTGGAGTTATTTTATCTAGAAGAAACCTTTTGAAGCATGAAACAAATAAAAATTAAAGATACGTGAACGTATTAGGATCTTCTTTGGTTAAGAGCCAAGCTGCAGCCAAACAAGATGTGATTCGTGTTTTCAATAAGGCTACAAATAGTGCAGTTTTCAGCAGCCGGACCTCCATGCTTATGAATTTGATTCGAGGCCAGCAGCTTACCATGACATGCTGGCCAAATGATTTTTTTGACAAAACAGCGTCTCGGTGTTCCCGAAACAAGTGCGTTATATAGAGATTTTACTGAGAATTTTGCAGAGGGAGACAGAGTTCACACACATTCGTTGGCGCCCACCGAGAGCAGAGGGAAAAGGGCATCAAGTTGGTGCCACTCCTTTAACTCTACAGGTGTGAGCACAAGAAGAAAGCCTAAATCCCAATTAGCCGCTGCGAGGGCGGCAATTGAAACCTCAGGGACCGAACTGTACGAGAACATGACAGGAAATGAGGAAGCCAAGGTGGTTTCTCCAAGTCAACGATCTAACCAAGATCGTATAGACGAGCCATTGCTAACCACAAATTTGACATGCCCACGGAAGGTGTCCATGGCTTTTCAAATGCATTTCCATAATTGCGAACTGCGCCGCCCACAGGCAAGCAAGGGGGAGGAGTGGGGGAAGTACATAGCCTTAAGAATCGAAAACCTCAGGGACCCAGGCGAAGCAGTGCTGATCTTCCACCACCACTTAACCATGAGACATTTGTTCATAAGGTTAGAATCAACGATGCCGAGCCCCAAGCCGTTTCGGTCTGCACATGATGGACCACTTCACCATCCTATACTTCTTGTTATCTGCGGAGTTCCAGAAGAAACTACTCTGGTGCTTATCGAATCCCTCATGGGTAGATTTGGGGAGCGAATAAAATCCCATCACAAACATGGGGAGGGAGGAGAGACACACTTTAATAAGACATACTTTGCTAGCTGAGGACTAATATTGACCGCGCCAAGGCATGACACGATTACCAACTTTCTAGACTTAGGAAATGAACACGTTGAACGGGAGGTGAGAAGAGGAGATCTGATACAAAGGTATTTGAAAGGAAAAGTGCCAAGAGAGCAGTTAAGGAGTGCAACTACCCTAGCGGCCTCAACCGACGAACATCACATGCAGATCACTTTTCTTTTAGAGAAGTTAAATTTGAGAGGCTGTTAAAGCACATAAGCAAAAATTTGAGGTTGTTGATAGTCTTAGCATTTTTCTAAGCCATGGTAATCGTATCATCAGCATATTAAAGGTGCGAGACACCCAATGGCAGGAGGCTGGAGATGACCAGGGAGATATGACCGTGAGCAGCAACACAGTCAAGGATACAAGATAGAGCATTGGCCATAATGTTAAAGAGGAGAGGAGATATAGGGTTGCCTTGACGCAAGCCACGACCATTCTTAAGAAACTTGCTGATGGAACCATTGATCGAGATTGCCTATGCCCCCTTGCAATATCTGCATAACCCGGTGAACATAAGCATCATCAAACACTTTAGCAAGCAAGATGTCTCAGAGAAAGGGCTAGCTGAGCGATTCACAGGCTTTCCAAAAATCCAGTTTAAGAATTATGACATTGAATTTCTGGATATCGAGATCGTGAATAATCTCGTGGAGGCACACAGAATTCCATCCAAAATGAACAACCCTTATGTTTCGTCGGATTTAACTAGCAAGCGATAGGTCAAATACAAAAGAGAAAAGCATAATCATGGAGAGAGAGAGAATTCTGTGTGAAATATGAGAAAAAAATAGAGACCAGACGTCCATGCGAAAACCATAATCATGAAGAGAGAGAGAGAGATAGAAAAAACAGAGCGTCAATGTGGAACATGTGAAAAATAAAGACCAAGCGTACGTGGTATATTTTCCACCCTTGTATTCCAAACCGGGTTCGGGTACTATTGCCACATCCATAAGGATAACTTGTTGGGTTTTTTTGAGGCAGGAACCGTAGAACAATTGTTCTACGATAATTTTCTATTTTCTCGCAGCAAAGTACAGTGATATATTACAATGGATGAAAATAAGAAAAATGATGGAGGGGCCGGGATGAGAGAACAGACTAGCCAATACCAGCTTTGTCAAACATACTAAATACAAATTAATCTAGATTATTTCTGATCCAGTTCTGAAGGATGTCTCTGAACTTGTGTTTTATTCTATGTTGAAGAAGTGTGAGGTCTGCTGAGAGGTTTTGTCTCCATTGCATGTTAGATGGACGCTCATGCCTGAAAATCATCCCATTTCTTTGGTTCCAGATGTGCCAGTATCCAAGTATGATGATCTTCATTCCAATTTCTGATGGTAAATGTCTGAGGGCCAGCCAGGTTTCTTCTTCAATCGAGGTTCCTCTATCCTTGAAGGGGATCAGAGTGGCCCAACAGCTATGTGCAAAGTTACAATCCCAGAACAGGTGCAGGTTGGTCTCTGGAGAGTTGTTGTTGAAGCATGCACAATTATAGCAGTCCGTATGGAAGCCTTTCCTTTGCAATAGGGCTTTGGTATTAATTCTATTGTTTAAAACTAGCCAAAAGAAAATTTTGTGTTTCAATCTACTTGCACTTTTCCAAGTGTTCAAAATCAGACTGGAGCAATTATCAGTTCCCCTTAGCTTCTTGTAAATTTTCATAGATGGGTAGGCTTGTTTATCATCAATCATCCATAAATCTTTTTTGCATGGAGTTGCTGGGAAGAAGTGCTGCAATCTGTTGAAGTTGGTTCCATGCTTGTTCAGAGAGAGGTGTGTGGAAAATGTTTCCCCATTCAGTGGTGTTCTGTACAGTTTGGACTGAAACATTTGTGTTCTTGGCAAAGGAGAAGAGCTCTGGGAAGGTCAGTTGTAGATTATTTGTTGCCTAGGAATCAAACCAGAAGGAAACAATGTCTCCTTTGTTTACTTGAATATTTGCATGTTGTTTGTAAATCTGGATGAGAGGAAAATGAGCTTTCCATCAGAAGGATCCAATCTTGTTTCCATGTGGAGCATTGTCTCTGTAAGCTGTTTCCCAGAGCAGTCTGACCCAATGCAGCTCATCTTTGTTCAGGAATTTGTGCACATTTTTTATGAGGAGTGACTTGTTATGCGTGGCTATATCAATTAAGCCCAGTCCACCATTGTTTTTAGGTCTGCAGACTTTGTCCCATGCAATAAGAGGAGTTCCTCCTGATTCATTCCCATATTTCCTCCAAAAGAATTTCCTGAGATATTTGTTGATTTGATTTGTGACTCCAGCTGGCAGTAAGAGAGAACACATGAAGAAGGTGGGCAATGCCGAGAAGATGGATTTGATAAGCATAAGCCTTCCATCATAGGAGAGCATTGTTGAGCATCCAGTCAATCTTCTGTCAATCCTCTGCATCATATTGAGGAAGTGCTCAATTTTGGGCTTGTGAATCCCCATAGGGAGACCTAAATATGTGAATGGAAAGCTTCCTAGCTGGCATTGGAGAGTATTAGTGAGGGACTGTAATGTTTCTTCAGGGACATTGATTGGAACCAGGAATGATTTGTGATAGTTGACTTTCAGGCCAGTGAATTCAGAAAAGTAATGTCGCAGAGTTTTCATATGTTCAAGTTGGATTCCTGATGCTTGCATGATGAGGAGGGTGTCATCTGCATACTGTATGATTGGGAAGTCAGGGCAAGAGTTGAAGGTCATTGGTGCTTTGATGAGATTTTCTTGCATTGCAGTATTGCAGATTGACTGCAGCAGATCAGCTGCCAGAACAAAAAGGAGGGGGGGGGGGGAAAGTGGGTCTCCTTGCCTAACTCCTCTTCTGCAGTGAAACACTTTTCCTAGGATGCCATTCAGTAATATAGAGGAGGTTCCAGAGGAGAATATCATCTTCATCCAATTACACCAGGTTTTTCCAAAGATTTTTCTTCTAGAATCTCTATGATGGTGCTATGCTCAATAAGGTCAAAGGATTTTTCAAAATCCAACTTTAGCACAACAGTTGGTTTTCTAGATGCATGGCATAAGTGGAGAAATTCATATGCCCAAGCCACACAATCCTGTAAAGATCTATTTTTAATGAATCCACACTAATTAACATGCAACAGGGAGGTGATGTGTCTTTGTAATCTGTTTGCTAGGAGTTTGGTTATAATCTTGATGGTACAGTTGAGAAGTGAAATTGGTCTGAAGTCATTGGTTGTGGTTGGTGAGTCATTCTTGGGGATCAAGGTGATGAATGATGCATTGATGCTCTGTAGAGAAATTTTCCCAGCATGAAAATCAGCAATCATCCTGTAGAAGTCTTGACAAATTATATCCCAACATTTATTAATGAATGCTCTATTAAATCCATCAGGGCCTGGTGCTTTGTCTGTAGGCATCATCTCGATCACATCATCAATTTCAGTGGTGGTGAAAGGAGCTTCAAGTTCTTCCAAGTTATCAATTCTTTTGATTATGCTTGTGAGATCAAGAGCATTACTTGTGGGTGAGCTTGACCCTAATCTGTCCTTGAAAGCCATCCAAAGGAGGTGTGCTTTGTATGATTGCTCAGAAAAGATGTTTCCTGCATTATCAGTAAGGGAAGCAATGGATTTGTGGCTATGATTAATGGTAGCTTTTGTCTTGTAAAAGTTGACATTCTCATTCTCTAGTTTGACCCATCTAATAGTTGCTCTTTGCTTCCAATAGATCTTTTGGTATTCCAGAATTTCTTTCAAGTGTTCTTTGAGGATGTTTCTACCATTGCTCTCCACAGTATTGAGAGGTCTAAATTCCTTAAAAAAATCCCACATGTGTATCACCTCATTTGTGGCTTTGATAGCTGCAGCTAAGTTTGAGATGGTCTTAGCCCAGATTTTTAGCTTTTTTCTGAGTCTCTTGAATTTGGCAGTAATAATTTTTGCACTATCTATTTCCTGAGCGGGTTGATTCCAATTTTCAGCCACCACCTGTTTGAAGTCTGGGTGTTCTAACCAAAAAATTTCAAACCTGAATATCTTGGACTTGGGAATAGATGTTCCAGTGGATGTGCAGCAAGGAGCATGATGAGAAGTTGTTTTAGCTAAGGTTCTGGTGGTGGTGTTGGGATAAGAGTTTGTCCAATGCTCAGAAGTAAAGTCCCAGTCCAATTTTTCAAGCAGGGGGCATCTTGCATATTGCTCCATGTAATTTTTCTGTCTTTTAGTGGGATCTCAACAAAAGCCAAGTTATGAATTGCTTCATTGAATTGCATCATGTGTTGAATATCACCAACCCCTTTATTCCTGTTATGTGGGTATCTAATATAATTGAAACTAGATGATACCCCGCGCTTTGTTTCTTGGATGCACACAATGGAGCTACTTGATTCAGCAATTTTGTTCTTGACAGCCAACTGATACGTCCAAAACGTATCTATAATTTCTGCTTGCTCCATGCATGTTTTGTGTGATATTGCTATGATCTAGATACACTTTCATACACTTTTGATCATATTTGGACTAACCTATTAACTCAGTGCACCACAGTGCCAGTTCCTGTTTTCTGCTATTTTTCTATTTCAGTTTTCCCCCATATAAAAAGTGCTCCAAAAATTCGGGAAAAATCACATAAAAAATCAGCGGAAGGAACCTTCCGGAAGAACCTGGGTGGGGCCAGAGGACCACCACCAGGGGCCCAGGCACCCTGGTGGCGCGCCCTAGGGCCTAGCCGCGCCAGGGGGGCGCCTGGACCCCTGGTGGCCCCCCTGGCTGCCCCCCTTCGCCTATATATTCTCCGTCTTGGGAAACCCTCGAGAACAGAACCCTTTTTCGCGATCTCGCCTCTGTTCCGCCGCCGTCGCGCTTCCGAGATCGGGAGCACAAGAAGACCTCTTCTCGGCACCCTGCCGGAGGGAGGGCCGACCTCCGGGAGTCTCCTCTCCACCACGGATGCTTCCCGGATGTCTCATGAGTAGTTTTCCTTGGACCATGGGTCCGTGATCAGTAGCTATGTGATGTTCTCCTCCCCTCTTTGTTCTTCATGGTTTAGACCTCGTGAGCTGCCCTACATGATTGAGGCACTTTTGTAATCTTTCTGCTGTTGCTATGCTGAGTTTGATGGGATCTGATGGATTATGAGATTATGTTTATATTGTGATTGAGTAATATATTTGGTTTTTATCTCTTATATTTTTGTTCCTAAGTAATTCTTGCATGTTCTCCGTTGTTGTTTATTGCTTTGGCCAAGTAGTAGGTAGTATCCCCAAGAGGGAACGTTATGCTCGAGTGTGGGTTCATGCCCCCTGATGACACGCTTGAGTTACAGAAACATGAGTCTAGGGGATGTGATGTTGCCACAAGGGGGAAAACAACGGTGCTTGTAACCGCGGTTGCAAGGATTGTTTACTTTATGCAAAGTGCTTTTTAATGCAGTTGTCTGTTGCTTTGGGTTTACACTTTGGGTGGGGCTCGCAACTTAATACCAGCGAGATGTTCTGGATAGATATCTCAAGGTGGATGATTAGTAGTAGATGCAGTTGGATTTCGGTCTACTTATTTTGGCGTACTGCCCGTGCTTTTGAGCCTCTTCCTTTATTTTTTAGCATAGTTAGCATTGCGGTGCGTTCATAATCCTGTCAATTGCCCTTCTGTAATTTTTTTACCTCGCATAGCAGTTTTATCGTCTTTTGGGAGAGAGACATCACTAGTGAACATCACGTATCCCAGTCCATATCCTCATTACTGTTTCCACGCTCATTTACTTTTCTTCTTTTACTTTCAGTTGCTATCATTATCCCTTGTGTTTGATACTTTGTGAAAAACAAGACCGGAGAGATTGACAACCTCTCTGAACTTCGTTGGGAACAAACTTATTTGTGTCTGTGTGCAGGTCCGCGTCAGTTGCGTCGCTGACACCTACTTATCATCTCTGGAGTCCTACTGGAGACAAACCTTGGTATCTTTACTGAGGGAAATTTGCTGTTGTGCTACATCACGCCTTCCACTTGGGGCTCACCAACGAAGGCCGAGAAAACTCTCGCGCCATCAAGAAAATTTCTGGCGCTGTTGTCGGGGACTCCGAATGCTAAGATAGGGGAGTTTCACACTACCCTTTACCTTTGTTTTTTAGTCTTGTTAGTTTACCTTTCAGTTTTTATCTTTGTGTCTTATATCAAAAATCACAAAAAAATTATTTATCTTGCTAGTAGTTGTCATTATGTCTGGCCCTTTTTCCTTTGTTGAGATAGAGGTTCTCACCTTTAAACAAAAAGGTGGTGAAAGTTTAAAAGATTCTTGGTATAGAATTAATGATTCTCAAAAAAGAGCCACCAAGAAGCAATCCACTATTATCCTACCTAGAAATTTTTATGTCGTGATTACTCCTTGGAATAGGTTCATATTAGATACTGCTATCAATGGGAATTTCCTAGAAGCCCCGATTTGGGAGTCTCTTAATGTTATTGAAAATCTGTCGGGACCCGGGGTTAGCGTATGCAAGTCCAGCTAAGATATAGTCATATGGAGAGCCGAGAACCGTACCCACTTGTCTAAGCAGACAAGGCCAAGCACAGAACGTTCTCGGAAAGCATCGTACGTGAGGGGTATCCCATCCAGGCCGGATGATCAACTGAGATGGGTCCTCATCGTCCGCACACAAGTCTAATGATATGGGTGATGAACTCCCATATTCAAAGACAAGTCGCCTCAACCATACTATCGACTATCTCATAACTCTTACATAGACTTACTCCAGCCCGATCACTTAGTCGGGGTCTAGGGCGGGCTCGATCATACCACAAAGTGTGCACGAGACGGAGTCTCGAACAATCGCATCGCGATGCCCCAAGCTGCGCACATCTAAGGGCCACTTGGTGTATGAAAGACCGCCAGCCAGATCACAACTAAGGTCTCGAAAACCCATACAAAGACATGCATGTTATAAACATACACGCAGCACACATGCCTTGTATGAACAGTAGGTATCATTGCAATTCTCTACAAAGTATACATTTTTATTGATAACTCTTATAGAGTGCAAACAGAGATCACAAACATGTGATCCAACATTACAACACAAGCAGAAGCAAAGTATGTCTGAGTACAGACAAGTTTAACAAATGGCTTAAGAAGCCTTATTTAAACACAAACCCTCCACGAGGGAACCAGTCGTCTGACTTGGACTAGACTAGCTTGATCTTCAGCCGTCTAGCTCGATGAAGAAGCCACCTTCGGGGTCAGTGGGTTCATCTAAAACATAGATTAAGCAAACATGAGTACAAAGTCGTACTCAGCAAGACTTACATAGGAGCTATACTACTCATGCACATGTATCAAGGTAAAGGGAGCTGGGGTTTCACTTGCAGAAGTGCCAGCTTTGACTTGGCTAGTCCTGAACTACGAGTACCAGACTTGAGGTAAGAAGCGTACACGAGTCCACTACTTTCTCTAACCAATTACACCACTATGGTGCCTTCCTCGACTTCCCCACGAGAAAGCACGCCATAGCACTCACACTTATCTTGGTGTGTTTTAGAAGTATCCGGTTCAAGTTATCTAATAATCAAGCTAAGCTTTCCAAGCAGTCCATAACCGCGGACGCGGCTATTCGAATAGTTTTGTTAACCCTGCAGGGGTGTACCGCTACACACACATGATCATCATTTACCGCCTTTGATCTCGACACCATTCAAGGGGTGCCAGCGAGGATGCTCACCACAACTGTTACCTCATAGCCGATCTAGTCCGAGAAAGCCGCTTACTTGGGTTGGCTACCACTATCGTGAACCCGGCCGGTTTACCGAAGTGGACCCAAGTGATGTGTGCGTGGTGCATAAACCGGTCTCGGATGAGCCGTTCTCTCACTTAGCATCCAGGCCACAAGCCTACCAGAACTCCGAACTACTGCGACATCTGGACATCGAAAGGGATGAGTTAATAGGTTGAGAGGGGTCAGTGAGCCCAATGTGTGGTTGTACTCTTCATCTTGGATCACCACACAAGAACTCGGACTTAGGGCGGTGTTCAACGAGACAACCCACCGTGTACTCCTACACAGCCTCTCATCGTTCACCTTGTATTAGGGTCGATTTACCAACACTTTTCTACCATCATCAACATGATTACTACCATCCCGACTCACATAACAGTATCATCATGGTATCACTCTAAGCATGCAATAAGCAGTAAAAATTGCAGGGGCCACATGATATCAATCAACTCCTACATTTGCTAGGATTGTGGTTTTGCCTACTACTGTGACAAAATGATAGGTCATGCAAAGGAATGGGTTCATATATGCGGTAGAAACGCATCATGGTAATCATCCTAATCAATGCATAAGCGAGACATGAGAGGGAAATGGGATTTTATCGACATGATCAATGGGGGTTTGCTTGCCTTGCTGACGAGGTTCGGGTTCGGGGTCTTCAACGAAGGGGGCAGCCTCCTGCTCCGGTTCCACCTCTACTCGACAAACATCAAACAAGGTAGCAAGTAAATACAATGCACAAACACATGATGGAAGGTTGAAACTTGATGTATATGCTTTGATGTGTTAGGCAATTCCATTTAAATGGAGCATATTGCAAAATTGAATTGCAAATTCAAACTCCAATTTGAATTCAAACTCAGTCAAGTACATGTGACATTGTTTGATCAATTTAAATCATTTGTAAAGGTGTATGATATGCCTCTGATGTGTGGTTGAAATGTAGCAAGTTTCCATGGTCCAAGTTGCAAAATCATTTGAATTAAATTTGAATAAATTCCAAATAAATCAAATGACATATGCTACTGGTCCCAATTTAAATTCAACTCAAACATAGTTGAAAGTTGGATGTTTGGATAGGTTATTTTCTCTTGATCATTTTTCATATATTATTTGTCCAATTTGGAGCTAATATGAATTTTCTATGAATTTCCAAAGTTTGGGCTATTTTCTGGATTTTCTCTGATTTCTTTTTATTCTGGAAAATCTTTTATTGCGTCATGCTTGCGCAAGGCTGATGTGTGTGGGGGGGGGGGGTTCTGACGTGTGGGCCAGGGTTGTCAGCCTCTGGGTTAATTAACCCGGCTGTTTAAATAACCAGTGGCTTAATTAAGCCACTGGGGCCCATTGTCAGTGACCTAGGGTCACTTAACCCAGGTGGGGTTAAGCCCCTTAACCATGGCCACGTCGGCGGCTAAACGCCGGCGTCACCAGACGCGGCGGCGACGCGCGGGACGGCGGCTCCGGCCACCATTTGGTGCGCTGATACCACCAAACGGAAGCCCGAGCTCGTCCGCATCAAACCGAACACAGCATGGTCACTGGAATGGCCGGAATCCTCGACAGTGTTGAGTTCCTGCGGCGGCCGTGGCTCGGCGACGATGAAGACGACGCTGCTGTGGGTTTTCGTGGGCAAGCGATGGCTCGGACGAAACCTTGGAGCACCAGGATGATGATGCGCGCAATGGTTGAGTCGATGGAGCACTGGGGCGACCTCAACGTCAACCATGGCGGCGACATGCTTCGGCAACCATGGCGAAAACGGCTAGAGACCAAGAGGGAGGGTGTCAGGTTAGGGGAAACGGGCAGGAGCTCACCACGAACTCGATGGCGTGGTCAGCGGGCTCGGGGAGGGTCTGGTGGCGGCGAATCGACGAAGTAGCTCTCCGGCGACCGGCGGCAATTCTATGAGGCTCGCGTCTCCTCTGGATCAAATCAAGGCGCCGTCTTCTGCGAGGCGATGAAGTCGACGACGACGCACGCACGGGACAAGTTGGCTTGAGCTCTAGGCCATGGTGGCCATGTCTTCCACGGTGGCGCGCTCCGGCGAGTCCTCGGTTCGTCTTCGAATCCGGCGAGAATGAAGGGGGCAAGTGCATTGGAGCGAGGGGAATGGAGCTGGGCGTCTCCAGGACATCTCCAGACGCGATAAGGACGCCGGGGAGGCCTCCAGACAGGCAGGTGGCGTGGCGGCAGCGGCATGCCGGCCACCGAGCTGCTTGCCGCCGCGCTGGAAGAAGACAAGGGGGGTCCCGGTGGGCTTGGGCCAGGGGGGATGAGTTGGGCCGAATGGCAAGGTAAGCTCTCTTTTCCTTTTTCCTTTCTGTTTTCTTTTCTGCCTTTTTGTTTTGCTGTGCTAAATAAATAGCTAGGCATTTTATTAAATGCTGAAAAAAATTATATGGCCTCATAATAATATAGACCAGTCACTTATAAAGTTTCAACATTTTTAAAATTCAAATAATTTGAATCTTAACTCAAATAGGGGTTTTTGATTAATTCCAAGGCACTGTTTGAATATTTGAAAAATCCATGAGCATGGGGTGGGTCCCACATCACTTGATATGTGATCACACTCATTTATAAGACTTTTCAAAAATCTAACATGAATTTTTGGAGATGATTTTTATCTGGCCTTTTGAATTAAATCATCTGGGGGGGTTCCTTCTCCCATTTTGCTTTTGATTTTGATTTCAAAGATTTCTTTTGAAACTTTTAACATGATGCAAAAGACTTCTCAACCCTAGCACATTACCTAACAGAGGGTTCTGACAAAATCTTGTTGGAAATCTCCCTATTGCTAGCATACAAGAAGATATAACTCTAGCTCACATTATGAAGAAACTTGAAAAGATAGAGTTAGAAATACCAAGTATAACTAGGATAAATGAGTTGGATCGCAAGATTCAAGGGAATTTGAATAGGCTTGATAGCTCCATGCTTAAAATTATTAAAACTTTGGAGGTCATCAAATCCCGTGATACGGATCTTTCTAGTATTGATAAGATTGAGGAAATCATTAATACTCTAGGAACTACATTTTCCTCAATCAAACCAAAAAAGGTAGAGACTTCAGCAAGAATGGAACCTAAGTTCAATTATGTCCCTAGGGTTCCCCGACCTAAAAATAAACCACCCATTGCTAAAGAAGTTGAAACCGTGAAAACTTTGGAAGAAATATCTCTCTTTGATAATTTTATAAATGAATCTTCCATTGATTTTCCCCCTTTTGGTTTTCTCCCTAGAAGTATCTTCATTAGGCCTTTATTTGATAGACCTCTTAAGACTAGTTGTACAATTAAAGAGCTTTTTGATGATCTTGATAATGATTCGATTGATACAACTTGATCTTTTGTATCATGCCTAGCTTAAAGGCATAAAAGAAAGCGCTTTCGGGAGGCAGCCCGCAACGAATTTAGGTTTCTTTTTGCTTTTTGTTGTGTCTTAATGTTTGTTACTACTGTAGCAACATCATTGTATCTTTATTTTTCAGCTTTGTGCCAAATTATAGCCTCTTATGATAAGGGAAGCAAAAGTTGTGACGTGCTGTCCAGAAAACAGATTCTGTCCCTTGACAGAAAAATTCGAATCAAATCACCAGATCATCTTTTTGGTATGAATTTTTTTGACAGCATGCTCTATACAATTTTGAAACTTTCGTATGTTCTGAGTTTTTTTATTTGAGTTGCAGAAGTTCCCCTAAAAAATTATTTACTACCTGTTGTTCTGTTTTTCACAGATTCTGCCACGTTTTGCCTCTCTTCACTTTTGCAAACCTTAAGCTTGCTTTTTCTTTGCAAAAACTTTTTGGAACTCTTGAGAAACAGTAGTTCTTCAAGACTATCTTTATATCCAGTGGGGAAAAATTATTTTATTAAGGGTACTAACTTCTCTAATCAGCTTATGATGAGTTATGTATGAAGGGAGTTTTCAAGTGTGCGATGGAAGATGATGAAAGAAGATCCAGGAGTGTCAAGCGCTCAAGCTTGGGGATGCCCCCATGCATCCCCAATAAATATTCAAGGAGACTCAAGAGTCTAAACTTGGGGATGCCCCCGTGCATACCCTTCTCCATCAACAATCATCAGTTCGTCCTTCGTCTCACTATATTTTTATCACTTCATGCGTTATGTGCTATGCTTGGAGCGTCTCGCTCTTAGGTTTTATTTTTAGTTTTCTTTATCTTTGCTTGCTTTTAATAACAAGTTAGATCCCGTATTACTATGTGTGGGAGAGAAACACGCTCCACTTTCAAAATCTAGAACACATCATAGGATTTTTCCTTCTTATCTTTTTGGTGTTGTGTGTTCTTTATCTTTTCGTAGCTGCTGCCATGTTTAGTCTTAGTCTTAGTTTGTCTTTAGCAAGAGCCTTGGCTTTTTTTTAGTTTGTTGCTGGAACTCTTTTTAGTTTTCATGTTTATCTTGTTAAAGAGAGTTGGTTGTTTCACTGAGTTGTGTCTTGTCTTGAAAGTAGGTAATTGAGGTTGCTATTTAATTCTAGTAGTAACTTGCAATAGTTTTGAGGTATTGATGTGAGTAATGTCTGAACTTTTGGTGTCAAGAGCTCTAGCCTATTAGTGATAGGTGTCGTATTTTGGGCAATCCGTGTGTATTTTCAAAACCTACAAAACTAGTTGAGAACTCTAGCTACTAGATGGATCACTATTCTTTGGAGGGATCGAATATTAGAGTACACTCACGTACCATGAGTCGAGGATGCGCAAGGATAACCAAACCCCCATACACTCCTCCTCGGGGTACTTGTCTCTTTGTGAACCTCCTTATTAGATTGAAAGTTACCGATAATAAGTGCATGAGTTCTTTGGACTAATGTAAGTATTGAAAGTTGACACTTCCACCTTCCCATATTTTGCTAGCCTCTCCTGTGCCGTGCATTGCCTTCTTCTCACTCCGAGAGTTGGTGTCCACCTTCGCCGGTACATCCAAACCCTTGGCATATGATACGCTCTGTCATCATAAACCTCCTTATATCTTTCCTCAAAACAGCCACCATACCTACCTATCAAGGCATTTTCATAACATTTCCGAGATATATTGTCATGCAACATCCACCTCTTCATGACTTGATCTTCATGTCATACATGTTCCTGCTACACTGGCAGCGACATACATTGCATATATCATGATAGTTACATCTTCTTTATGATTTTGAGTACCTTGTAAAGTGTGAAATATCTCCTTTACCTTCTTTTAAAATAGAGTGTTGCCCTTAAGTGAGGAAAAGATCCCAAAGTGGACACAATAAAAGATCCCAAAGAGGACAAATGAGAGTTAGATAGAAAGAGCCATTGAGGCCACAAAAAAATTCAAAAAAATAGAAAAAAGAGAAAAAGAAATAAAAAGAGAGAAAGGGGCAAGATTACTATCCTTTTGAGAGATCCACACTAGTACTCCCTTTATATCCTTGTACTCCATAGAGATGATCATTATGCATATAGCTATGTGGGGACCTTCACACTATAGAACTTGGCTTGCATATTCCAAGGATGAGCCTCCTCAAACGAACTCTAGGTCTTCATGAGCGAGCAAGTTAGATGCACCCCCACTAGTTCCATTGGAGAGCTTCTTAGCTCGTATGTGCATCCGTTGCATGGCAATCCCTACTCCTCACATCATATCTATCATTTGGCATCTCTTGCCTATGATTTTCCTCATTGATGTGAGCCTTTCTCATCCTTTTTGTCTTCCGCCTCCGCACTCCTCTCTTTGCCATCCTAAGTGTCAACTCTCGTGCTTACGCTCATCCATTGCATGAGTGCTCAAAATATTGAAAAAGGAGTGGATCAAATTGACTTCTACCTGGCTAGTGGTCTGGGGACGAGTCAAGATAAGATTCCAGAAAAAGACCAAGTGTGAAACTTTAGTAGATTGAGTTCTCAACAAATAAATGTTTTTCTCGTATTCCCTATCCCCCTTCTTGCACGCAAACACCATTTGGAGACATTCGAGTCACGGACAGCGAGAGCTCTTGCACCTAATGTTCTTTTGTTACTTGTTTCAATGCTAATATAGACTCTTGCATGTTATGACTTGAATTGACTTTCTAACCTTGATTGCTTTACTTTTCAAAGTTCTTATATGGTTGCTAGCATGTCACCACAGAAATTATGCCGTTATCATTTACCTACTCGAGAACGAGCAGGAATTAAGCTTGGGGATGTTGATACGTCCAAAACGTATCTATAATTTCTGCTTGCTCCATGCATGTTTTGTGTGATATTGCTATGATCTAGATACACTTTCATACACTTTTTATCATATTTGGACTAACCTATTAACTCAGTGCACCACAGTGCCAGTTCCTGTTTCTGATGTTTTTCTATTTCAGTTTTCCCCCATATAAAAAGTGCTCCAAAAATTCAGGAAAACTCAGATAAAAATTCAGCATGAAGGAACCTTCCGGAAGAACCTGGGTGGGGCAAGAGGGCCACCACCAGGGGACCAGGCGCCCTAGTGGCGCGCCCTAGGTCCTGGCCGCGCAAGGGGGGCGCTTGGACCCCTGGTGGCCCCCCTGGCTGCCTCCCTTCGCCTATATATTCTCCGTCTCGGGAAACCCTTGAGAGCAGAACCCTTTTTCGCGATCTCGCCTCTGTTCCGCCGCCGCCGCGCTTCCGAGATCGGGAGCACCAGAAGACCTCTTCCTGGCACCCTGCCAGAGGGAGGGCCGACCTCCGGGAGTCTCCTCTCCACCATGGATGCTTCCCGGATGTCTCGTGAGTAGTTTTCCTTGGACCATGGGTCCGTGATCAGTAGCTATGTGATGTTCTACTCCCCTCTTTGTTCTTCATGGTTTAGACCTCGTGAGCTGTCCTACATGATCGAGGCACTTTTGTAATCTTTCTGTTGTTGCTATGCTGAGTTTGATGGGATCTGATGGATTATGAGATTATGTTCAGATTGTGATTGATTAATATATTTGGTTTTTATCTCTTATATTTTTGTTCCTAAGTAATTCTTGCATGTTCTCCGTTGCTGTTTATTTCTTTGGCCAAGTAGTAGGTAGTAAGCCCAAGAGGGAACGTTATGCTCGATTGTGGGTTCATGCCCCCCGATGACACGCTTGAGTGACAGAAACATGAGTCTAGGGGATGTGCTGTTGCCACAAGGGGGAAAACAACGGTGCTTGTAACCGCGGTTGCAAGGATTGTTTACTTTACGCAAAGTGCTTTTTAATGCAGTTGTCTGTTGCTTTGGGTTTACACTTTGGGTGGGGCTCGCAACTTAATACCAGCGAGATGTTCTGGATAGATATCTCAAGGTGGATGATTAGTAGTAGATGCAGTTGGATTTCGGTCTACTTATTTTGGCGTACTGCCCGTGCTTTTGAGCCTCTTCCTTTATTTTTTAGCATAGTTAGCATTGCGGTGCGTTCATAATCCTGTCAATTGCCCTTCTGTAATTTTTTTACCTCGCATAGCAGTTTTATCGTCTTTTGGGAGAGAGATATCACTAGTGAACATCACGTATCCCGTTCCATATCCTCATTACTGTTTCCACGCTCATTTACTTTTCTGCTTTTACTTTCAGTTGCTATCATTATCCCTTGTGTTTGATCCTTTGTGAACAACAAGACCGGAGAGATTGACAACCTCTCTGAACTTCGTTGGGAACAAAGTTATTTGTGTCTGTGTGCAGGTCCGCGTCAGTTGCGCCGCTGACACCTACTTATCATCTCTGCAGTCCTACTGGAGACAAACCTTGGTATCTTTACTGAGGGAAATTTGCTGCTGTGCTACATCACGCCTTCCACTTGGGGCTCACCAACGAAGGGCGAGAAAACTCTCGCGCCATCACCAACCATTTTTCTTGTGCATTAATTCCCCTAATATTCCAGTTCAATATATTCCAGTTGGAAAACATATAGTTTGAGTAGTATAATACTAGACCAAAAGCTCCTTGACATACTAAGAGAGCAGCATAGAGTCCAAGCAGTATCAGAAAGAGAACAGAGAAAATTACAATTCCACAGGACACCAAAATACACTATGATTATTAGCACTCTGCCTAGGGTAGTGTGCATTGATCTTTATTCTTTCTTTGGGCCAGCTGTACCCTTTGTAACAGCCCAGTTTTTGCAAAAATTAAAATTTTTGTTTTCGGTGTGAATTGATTGATTGTCTGATTTGTTTGCGGTGTTTGCATCCCTGATCTATCGATCAACGATTATTTTCCCCCCTCTTATCTCGTATCGGACGGAGACTGACCCTTGCCACCCTGACACTCGACCTTTGCGACACCGGGTTTCACCCGATCACCGTCGCGAGAACCGCACGAGACCAGCCGCAGCCAACGGAACGAAAAACCCCGTTTAATAATTAAACAGGATATTTTTATAGCGCGCCGGAAAGTGTTTTTAGAATGGTTCCAACGCGAGGTGAACGCCTCCGGCTCGACGCACTGATCGCGCAGTTCGAAGTTTTACCCGAATCGGAGGTACTGCGGACCCCCGACGGTCAGAAACGTGAGCACCGTGCGCGCGAGATAAAAACCGGGGATGTTTTTGCAAACTGCCAGCCACCGGGGCTATATAAAGACCACCACACTCCCACCCATTTCTAGGGTTTCCCTAGCCACATTTTGCAGCCACCCCCCTCACATTAGTCCCAATTTTCGCAGCCTAGCCCCTCAGATCTGAAACCCTAGCCTCCCAGGCGATCTGGACCGTCGGATCGGCCGATCCAACGGCCCAGATTGAGTCCAGCCTCCACCTCTCTCTCTCCTACCTCTCCTCCAACCTCTTGCCCATGGGCACGCAGCCGCCGCCGTCGGCTGCCGACCACCGCGCGCCGGCCACCACCTCTCCTCCGCGCCCTCCTCTCTCCTTCCTCCTTCTCTTCTCCCAGGACCTCACCTCCCTCTCTCCTCTGTTCACAGGAACGCCCGGGCCAGGCCGGAGCCGCGCCATTGGAGGCCAACCCGAGGTCGCCGTCGCGCCATGAAGGGCCCCGAGGAGCTCGTCGCAGCCCGCCGACGCCTGGACCGGATCCGGCTGGTCCGCCTCCACAGCGCCATCGCCCCTGCTCGCCGCTCCCAGCCGTCGCGCCTCCCTGCCGGACCTCCAGCCGCCGCCGGCGGCCACTGTTCCGACGGGAACGAGGCGAGCAACCGCACCGGCCAGCCAGGCCGCGTCCACCGCGCGTGGGCCAGCCAGGCCAGGCGGCCCAGCCTGCCCGAGCGGCCCAGCCGCGCCAGATCCATCACCCCTCGGCCAGATGGGCCTCAGCCCAGCGAGGTCCAGCTCCCCTGTTTTTTTTTCTTGTTTTTTTTTCTTTCTCAGTGATATTTTTCTAAGTCTAGTGATTATTGCTGCTGTTTCAATTTTGCAACGATAATAGCGATCAAACCGTAGCTCCGATGAACGTGCCCCCAAAACGAAAGTTGCTCAGAATTGCGTGTACTTTAATTCATCTTTTGTGAGCATTTGCATTTGAGCTCATCTTGATTGTGTATTTGTGTGCTGAACAGGGCATCAGGCCGTTAAACTGCTACTTTTTCCTGTTATGTGTTGCTGTTATTATTTTGTTGCTACTTTGCATGATGATTGTAACAAGTCCATGAGGCCTATTGCATTGATTCCTTTTGCGTTGCGTTAAGCAATGTTTCTACTTCAGTTTCATGCATTCACATGCCATAATTGCTTGCTGTATCATGTTTATATCTTGCTCCAAAGTAGCTATCTTGATGTTATTGTGCTGTTGTTGCTAAAACTGTTATTTTGTTGCAACTTCGGATGACGATTGCTTCGCAACCGTTTATCGGAATTGAGTGATTCCAGTTGCATATTGTTAAGCATCATGTCTACTTTCATCCCATGTATTGCTATGTCATGTTGCTGTACTTTTGCATATAGATTTACCCCTGTTTATACAGCATGTGTGCATAATTTGTTTTGCTTATATCTTTTTAACCGTAACTCCGTTTGGGGTGTTCTTTATATGTAACTTGATTAGTTTTTCGTGTACTTTGTGTTTATGCTATTTTTTGCTGTTGTTAACCAACCTAAAATATAGTTTAGGACAGAACAGTACCAAATCTTTTAATCATCGTGCGGCACTTAGTGTTATGCCATGTTTAGGTTGTGCCCCACTTAAATTGTCTAGCATAGATAGTTTATTTTATGCTTCACCGCTTGACCTGTTTGTGTGCTATGCCATGCTTGCTTGTGTTGCCATGTTAATAACCGTTGTTTGGTCACCTGTAGCTAAACAACTTGAACCACCGTAAACGTGCGGTATCGTCGTGTGTGACGAGTACTCCACTTAAATTGTTAGTAACCGCTCTCGACGGTAGGTGCAATGTCTCGTGTTGCTTCTTGTTGATGCTTGCTCGTGTTTGCCTCGTAGTAATAGATGCTTGCTCGTTGATTGCTTTCTAGTGTTTATCGTCTTGTGTGCTCCCGCGGGTACCTCTCGGAGACGATGCGAGCTTGCGATCAACTACACCTTCGGAACCCGACTTATCAACATTCAAGGACTATACATTACTTATGATCCATTCTATTTCAACCAGCGGTTTTCATGCTAGTATAGGTTAGGTTCTTGATCCTACCACATGTTTACAGCCTCTTTTAAACCGATACAGCCATGTCCCCTCCCAGCAAACCTTGTACTGCTATGTTACTTTTGCTCGTTGCTCAGCCCCTGCTTAGTATGCATGCTTAGGATGCTACGATGTTACCCTGTTACTCTTTGGGTTGGGACATCACCTGATTATTATATTGTTGTTGATGATATGATTATTATAATGTTGACTATATTCGACGAAGGATGGAAGGTCTAGGCTATCCCGCCCCGACGCTTTGTTCCATTCGAGTCACCTAGGATCCGAGTTCCGGGTATTGGTTTTAAGACTGAGCGTGCCTAACCGCGTGTGGGATTTTATGGGGTCCCCTTTTCTTACCTATCTAGCTTCAAACATTTCTAGAGGTGGCCCAAGCTGATTTACCATTTGAAAACATGCATATATATCTTGTTGGGTCGCTCCTAGCTGATATCTTTTAAAACAACTTGGGCCAGTGGAGGCATGGTTTCTCTGTTGGTCCACCCGATCAGCTAGGACCCGGTTTCCCATGTGCGATTAACCGGCAATCCGACCTGCGTCATACGGAAGAGTCCGATCCGACAGCGTGGCCGGCTTTTGGATTGGGTGTCGACTCCCCGGGGGCCACCCGGATTTGTTCGTTGTTAGTTAGAGGGACCTGTCGTTTCGGATCTCTTGGAACTAAATCATAAAATGGTTGCCTGTGATCGGTAGCAACTGAGAGTGCTGGACGTGCGTGCGGAGCCTTGTAATGGGCAGTTGGTACACCCCTGCAGGGTTAAATCTTTTCGAGAAGCCGTGTCCACGGTTATGGACAACTTGAGACCTACTCCTTGTTCATAGACAACAACAACTGAGATAATCTTAATATAACTTGATCAACGTGTGTGTGTGCCTTGAATGCTTCTTCTTCGTCGGGATGCGAAGAGGAGGACAAGGATAGGATAGGTGTTATGTTTGCGTAAGTAGTTGATAGCAAGACTTGTTGGAGGCGATTCCTCATCGAATGCTTGGCTTCATATCTTACTCTCTAGATCGTTAGCCACTTCATAAATGCTAGTGCGGCAGCAACCTCACCACTTACCCCTTCCTTACCGTAAACTACTAGTTGTCCTAGAATGACGAGTGATGAAGTCCTTGTTGGGTCAGATGACCACTACAGTTGGATGCTGAGTACCTCTGTACTCATGATACTACCCCCAAACTCTTTTCAGGGTTCTGATCGACGACAGGTATGGTGATCGACGTTTCACGTGGAGACTCGACGACGACTAGTTAGACGGATCCCGGCGGAGGGCCTGGACCCGTGTGGTTATGGGATCGATGCTTTTATCTTTGCCAGTAGGCATTTGCTTGTAGTCTGTACTCAGACATGTACCTTCCGCTGTTGTATTGTATTTGAGGCAGTTGTATGCCAATTGTATGAGATGTTGTATCCTGTATCTGTAATGTTGTGATATCATGTTGGAAATCCGGGGCATATGGCTTTGTCATATGTTGCGGTGGGACCGATATGTGCTTCGTCCCCGGATCTGGATGGAAACATCTATATCTGGAACAGTACCGCATATCGGGCCTTACAACTTGGTATCAGAGCCTTACCGACCGTAGGATCCCCTCTCTGGCCGAAGTCGAGTCTAGACAGAACTATTTTGTAGTTACTAAGTTAGTTATCGGAGAGTAGGAATCCTTTAACTCCTTACCCTTGCTCTGGTCAGGACAAGTGATGTAAGTGTTTTATTCTTGACTTATCCCCTTCAAAACTCTAGGATCTCGAGTGTGTGGAGTATCAGAATAGTTACAATGCCTTGCTTGCAGCGTATTGTCTCGATTCCGAGCTCAGGTGGGAATTCTGTAGTACCTTCAGCTTTTCCGAATTCTGGATATCATCTTGGTCGTCCTTTGCCATCCGTCCTTTGCCTGGTGTTTTTACGACTTGCGTCGAAAATCACTATCCCTTGATCTGGTTTTCGCGATCATTATTCCACTTGTCACTGACGGTTTCGTTTTTCCGACGATGTCGTCTCTCTGCAGAAATTTGTCTCGACCGAAGTTTGACGTTCGACATGGAGCAAAGTCCCTTGTTAGTGGTGTTGAAGATCGTCGACTCTCTTTTCTCTCCCCCCTCTCTCCCGGATCGTCCTGGATCTCGGGACGAGATCCCTTGTTGGTGGTGTTGTCTGTAACAACCCAGTTTTTGCAAAAATTAAATTTTTTTGTTTTCGGTGTGAATTGATTGATTGTCTGATTTGTTTGCGGTGTTTGCATCCCTGATCTATCGATCAGTGATTATTTCCCCCCTCTTATCTCGTATCGGACGGAGAGTGACCCTTGCCACCCTGACACTCGACCTTTGCGACACCGGGTTACACCCAATCACCGTCGCGAGAACCGCACGAGACCAGCCGCAGCCAACGGAACGAAAAACCCCGTTTAATAATTAAACGGGGTATTTTTATAGCGCGCCGGAAAGTGTTTTCAGAATGGTTCCAGCGCGAGGTGAACGCATCCGGCTCGACGCACTGATCACGCAGTTCGAAGTTTTACCCGAATCGGAGGTACTGCGGACCCCCGACGGTCAGAAACGTGAGCACCGTGCGCGCGAGATAAAAACCGGGGATGTTTTTGCAAACTGCCGGCCACCGGGGCTATATAAAGACCACCACACTCCCACCCATTTTTAGGGTTTCCCTAGCCACATTTTGCAGCCACCCCCCTCACATTAGTCCCAATTTTCACAGCCTAGCCCCTCAGATCTGAAACCCTAGCCTCCCAGGCGATCTGGACCGTCGGATCGGCCGATCCAACGGCCCAAATTGAGTCCAGCCTCCACCTCTCTCTCTTCTACCTCTCCTCCAACCTCTTGCCCATGGGCACGCAGCCGCCGCCGTCGGCTGCCGACCACCTCGCGCCGGCCACCACCTCTCCTCCGCGCCCTCCTCTCTCCTTCCTCCTTCTCTTCTCCCAGGACCTCACCTCCCTCTCTCCTCTGTTCACAGGAACGCCCGGGCCAGGCCGGAGCCGCGCCATTGGAGGCCAACCCGAGGTCGCCGTCGCGCCATGAAGGGCCCCGAGGAGCTCGTCGCAGCCCGCCGGCGCCTAGACCGGATCCAGCTGGTCCGCCTCCACAGCGCCATCGCCCCTGCTCGCCGCTCCCCGCTGTCGCGCCTCCCTACCGGACCTCCAGCCGCCGCCGCCGGCCTCTGTTCCGACAGGAACGAGGCGAGCAACCGCACCGGCCAGCCAGGCCGCGTCCACCGCGCGTGGGCCAGCCAGGCCAGGCGGCCCAGCCTGCCCGAGCGGCCCAGCCGCGCCGGATCCATCACCCCTCGGCCAGATGGGCCTCAGCCCAGCGAGGTCCAGCTCCCCTGTTTTTTTTTCTTGTTTTTTTTTCTTTCTCAGTGATATTTTTCTAAGTCTAGTGATTATTGCTGCTGTTTCAATTTTGCAACGATAATAGCGATCAAACCGTAGCTCCGATGAACGTGCCCCCAAAACGAAAGTTGCTCAGAATTGCGTGTACTTTAATTCATCTTTTGTGAGAATTTGCATTTGAGCTCATATTGATTGTGTATTTGTGTGCTGAATAGGGCATCAGGCCGTTAAACTGCTACTTTTTCCTGTTATGTGCTGCTGTTATTATTTTGTTGCTACTTTGCATGATGATTGTAACAAGTCCATGAGGCCTATTGCATTGATTCCTTTTGCGTTGCGTTAAGCAATGTTTCTACTTCAGTTTCATGCATTCACATGCCATAATTGCTTGCTGTATCATGTTTATATCTTGCTCCAAAGTAGCTATCTTGATGTTATTGTGCTGTTGTTGCTAAAACTGTTATTTTGTTGCAACTTCGGATGACGATTGCTTCGCAACCGTTTATCGGAATTGAGTGATTCCAGTTGCATATTGTTAAGCATCATGTCTACTTTCATCCCATGTATTGCTATGTCATGTTGCTGTACTTTTGCATATAGATTTACCCCTGTTTATACAACATGTGTGCATAATTTGTTTTGCTTATATCTTTTTAACCGTAACTCCGTTTGGGGTGTTCTTTATATGTAACTTGATTAGTTTTTCGTGTACTTTGTGTTTATGATATTGTTTGCTGTTGTTAACCAACCTAAAATATGGTTTATGACAGAACAGTAACAAATATTTTAATCATCGTGCGGCACTTAGTGTTATGCCATGTTTAGGTTGTGCCCCACTTAAATTGTCTAGCATAGATAGTTTATTTTATGCTTCACCTCTTGACCTGTTTGTGTGCTATGCCATGGTTGCTTGTGTTGCCATGTTAATAACTGTTGTTTGGTCACCTGTAGCTAAACAACTTGAACCACCGTAAACGTGCGGTATCGTCGTGTGTGACGAGTACTCCACTTAAATTGTTAGTAACCGCTCTCGACGGTAGGTGCGATGTCTCGTGTTGCTTCTTGTTGATGCTTGCTCGTGTTTGCCTCGTAGTAATAGATGCTTGCTTGTTGATTGCTTTCCAGTGTTTATCGTCTTGTGTGCTCCCGCGGGTACCTCTCGGAGACGATGCGAGCTTGCGATCAACTACACCTTCGGAACCCGACTTATCAACAAGCAAGGACTATACATTACTTATGATCCATTCTATTTCAACCAGCGGTTTGCATGCTAGTATAGGTTAGATTCGATGTTTGATCCTACCACATGTTTACAGCCTCTTTTAAACCGATACAGCCATGTCCCCTCCCAGCAAACCTTGTACTGCTATGTTACTTTTTCTCGTTGCTCAGCCCCTGCTTAGTATGCATGCTTAGGATGCTACGATGTTACCCTGTTACTCTTTGGGTTGGGATATCACCTGATTATTATATTGTTGTTGATGATATGATTATTATAATGTTGACTATATTCGACGAAGGATTGAAGGTCTAGGCTATCCCGCCCCGACGCTTTGTTCCATTCGAGTCACCTAGGATCCGAGTTCCGGGTATTGGTTTTAAGACTGAGCGTGCCTAACCGCGTGTGGGATTTTATGGGGTCCCCTTTTCTTACCTATCTAGCTTCAAACATTTCTAGAGGTGGCCCAAGCTGATTTACCATTTGAAAACATGCATATATATCTTGTCGGGTCGCTCCTAGCTGATATCTTTTAAAACAACTTGGGCCAGTGGAGGCATGGTTTCTCTGTTGGTCCACCCGATCAGCTAGGACCCGGTTTCCCATGTGTGATTAACCGGCAATCCGACCTGCGTCATACGGAAGAGTCTGATCCGAGAGCGTGGCCGGCTTTTGGATTGGGTGTCGACTCCCCAGGGGCCACCCGGATTTTTTCGTTGTTAGTTAGAGGGACCTGTCATTTCGGATCTCTTGGAACTAAATCACAAAATGGTTGCCTGTGATGGGTAGCAACTGAGAGTGATGGACGTGCGTGCGGAGCCTTGTAATGGGCAGTTGGTACACCCCTGCAGGGTTAAATCTTTTCGAGAAGCCGTGTCCACGGTTATGGACGACTTGAGACCTACTCCTTGTTCATAGACAACAACAACTGAGATAATCTTAATATAACTTGATAACATGTGTGTGTGCCTTGAATGCTTCTTCTTCGTCGGGATGCGAAGAGGAGGGCAAGGATAGGATAGGTGTTATGTTTGCGTAAGTAGTTGATAGCAAGACTTGTTGGAGGCGATTCCTCATCGAATGCTTGGCTTCATATCTTACTCTCTAGATCGTTAGCCACTTCATAAATGCTAGTGCGGCAGCAACCTCACCACTTACCCCTTCCTTACCGTAAACTACTAGTTGTCCTAGAATGACGAGTGATGAAGTCCTTGCTGGGTCAGATGACCACTACAGTTGGATGCTGAGTACCTCTGTACTCATGATACTACCCCCAAACTCTTTTCAGGGTTCTGATCGACGACAGGTATGGTGATCGACGTTTCACGTGGAGACTCGACGACGACTAGTTAGACGGATCCCGGCGGAGGGCCTGGACCCGTGTGGTTATGGGATCGATGCTTTTATCTTTGCCAGTAGGCATTTGCTTGTAGTCTGTACTCAGACATGTACCTTCCGCTGTTGTATTGTATTTGAGGCAGTTGTATGCCAATTGTATGAGATGTTGTATCCTGTATCTGTAATGTTGTGATATCATGTTGGAAATCCGGGGCATATGGCTTTGTCATATGTCGCGGTGGGACCGATATGTGCTTCATCAACGGATCTGGATGGAAACATCTATATCTGGAACAGTACCGCATATCGGGCCTTACACCGTTCTCCTTGCCTCCCTTTTTTTGCTTCTTCTTCTGCAGCAGCTCCTCTGTAGTGTCCTTGGCAGTAACCTTGCAGTAAGCCAAATTAAGATTTTTAACAGTTTTGCCCTTGAATGGGGGAGGTGCAGCAGGGCAGGCCAAGCAGTTTCTATTAAGGCAGGTATCCTGTTTGAATCCTTTAGCAGTGCATAAATGTCTGTTACTTCTTCTTACCCCAGTGTCTACCAGGGGTGCCCTGTTCTTTCTCTTCCCTTTTGCATGGAGAGCACTGGTGGAGGAAGCCTGCACATCTTTTGATCCTTGCTTATCAGCTTTCTCCTGAGGAGTACATCAGGCTGAATTAGATATAGGAATAGAGGTTACATTATCAGTGATTTTAAGCTGTGAAGCATTATTAGCAGAGTCAATATTGTCACTAGAAGAGCAGTTCTCAGGAATAAAGAAGGTCAAAATTTCATCATTTGTAGTTCCTTCCACTATGATTTGCCACATTTGGGATTGAAGAAATTTGCAAAGTCCATTCAAATTTATCAGTGGAAATTAATTGTCTGGCAATGAAATGAGCCCATTCCAGAGGTACCTTAACCTGCAGAGATTCTTAAGAGTTGGAAGTGAGGAATATCCTCCATATTTCCTCTACCTGTGGTTCAGAGATAGCCTCTTGTTCCTGGAAGGGGAGAGAAACATGAGAATATTTCCCTTTTTCAAGAAAACCGGGTGGGCCAGAAAGCATAGAACTTTCACTAGTGTCAGATACAGTAAGAACCACCTTACTGCTCACTTCAGTGTAATATGGAATTTCAATTTCTTCATCCACAGTGGTGATGTGATTAGAGTCACTATCTTAGCAATTTCTAATAGCATTGGGGTCCATAGGCTCCAGCATTGGGTTCAATGGATCATCAATCTTGCAGAAGGGGTCCACAATATCATCAGTGTCATGCATGAGTTCCAAAACTGGCTCATTAGTTGCTACTACTATATCAGTGCTAGCAATTTGTTCACTTGAGCTGGCGATTAAGGTGAAAGGCAGAGAGCTTGCATTAGCAGGAGCAGAGCTGCTGGTAATAATTTCCAAGGTGTGAGATTCAGAGACAGGAAAGAGCTGCTGCATAAGTGGTTGGTGGGCTTCAATTGGCTGGCTCAGCACATTAAGGTCAGGAAGCCCATTGGAAATTGGGCCCAAGTCATTCGAATTTGGGTTTCCCACGCTTGCACCTTGTACCTCATTTTCTTCAGTGAAGTTGTTAGCTGAACTGGAACCAAGTGACAAAGTCAGATCACTGTCAGAGTTGTTAACAAAAGCAGAGTTCTTGATTGCAAGTTCCTCTTGATCTCCCATGGGTTGCATTAAGTCAACCAACACTGGAAATTCTCCAAGGTGTAGTTCTTGATCAATCTCATTGTTTTCGGGTACAGGACATTGTCCCCACCCAGGCAAGTCTGGTACTTCCTCTTCATTCATCGAACGGTCATCGTTGGGGATATTTTCCAGGATCATCTCAGGGGCTGGGAGATTCAAGTCATCAATTTCCAGATGTGGCAGGAGGGGGCCAATAAAGTGATTGAGCTGATTTGAATGGAAATGAGGACTAGCAGGTGTTGGGAGGGGGTTTCCATCTTGGGGCACAGGGTCTTCATTAGGGGGTCCTCCTCCTAACATTTCTTGCAGTAAAACAACAATAGGGATAGTCCATGATTCCATCTGGAGGTCCCCTTCTCCCATAACAACACTGATGGGAATGTCACTAAGATTCTCCACTCTGACTTTCAGGGTAATGTAAGCTCTGGGGCTTCTGGCCCTGTCCCATAGCAGAAATTTTCCAAAAGCTCTCACCGAGTTGGCTACTTCTTGGATTTCCCTCTTGTCAAAAGGAAAGCCCACCATTTGAATCCACACATCTCTATTCATAACTAGACTTCTCCAGTTCAAACCCTGATTTTTCCTCTGAAATATAATATGGATATCTCCAAATTGATGAGGGCTTTCATGAACTAGAGTGTCTCTGTCAAGAGCGTTGTTTAATCTCACAAATGCTTGGCCAAATGGTGAAGGGAAAATCTCAGAAAAGGGCATGTGTCTAACTTGCTGCAGAAATTCCCCTATCAAATCTCTGATATTGTTGAAGTGGGCTGGAAGATTTGGCATTGGGACAAAAGTTGCTATTGCCCATTCCTCATGCAGCGGCGGCGAAGGAGCAGTATGAACCCTAATCCTAGCAGGCCTCCCTGCAACCTCAGGAGCATGCTGACCTGGTGGAAGCAGAGCAGCCGGGTTGAAGGGGAAGTTCGCCATTGCAGTTGGAGGAGCCGGTGGTCGCCGTGGATCAGTCGGAGCAGACGAAGGAGCTTGCTGGGTCGATGTAGTCGGCGAAGAGGTTGGAGTGGGGAGTATGCCAGCAGAAGTGGAAGGTGGTGTGATCGCAGGCGATTTATTCCGAGCGGTCTCATTCAAGGCAGGTGATGTCTTATCGGCTGAAATTGCTACGTACGCACTCTTTTGCTGCGACGTACCCGCTTGGAAGCCATAGCGACAGTCTTTGGCGATGTGTCCCCACCTCTTGCACTTGTGGCATCTAATTTTCTTAGTGCAATTGGGCCTGGCGTGATCAAAGCCCAAACATCTAGTGCAACCGCTTCTTTTCTGGGCCTGCTGGTTTTGAATATGCGGAGATCCCGCCCTAGCATGTGGGCCAGAGATATTACTGGAAGAAGAATTGATTGGGGAATTATTCTGATACTTAAAATTCCTCTGACCAGTAGACGCGGAAATGGCTCTCTGATTTGAAATTCTTGGTTTGAATTGTTCCTAGAATCATCTAAGCCTCCACTGCTAGATCTAGCATTATTGAAAATTCTAGGAGTCTTTAGAACTTGAGCATATGATTTCTTATTTGAACGATCCACCACAGTCCATGAACTTTCTTGCTCTTGTTGATATAGCTCATATTCATGTCTAAAATCGGGCCCTCCAGAATTCCAAAGCCAAAAGGAAAGGCTAAACAATGGGTTAACAATGTTATCTTCATTGTAGATTGTAAAACCTACATCCATGGAGGAAACCGAGAACTTGAACGTGAGGTTTTGGAGCCTGGTGTAAGGCCCCCGATGCGGTGCTATCTCAAGTTAGTCGCTTTCGCGTCCGGCTTGAGATAGTAGCGCATAAGAAGACACCGATGCACGATACGCGCACTCGTATCTCTATCGGATTCTCGACAACAGGTAAAGGAAGCATGAACAACTAAGGCATAAATATATAGGTCCAGGGCATACACTCACCACTGGTATTATTACATCATCTCAGAGATCATAGGATCCAACGGTACATCATAACATCATGCAGAAGACACACACGACCGGGTACGGTCAAGATTCAAATGGACCTAGAGAGGGCTACACAAGAAACATGTCGCCCACCCGCGGAACGTCGGAACCCAACTATAGGCCTATTGGGCGAAGTCCTCGTCGTCGTCCTCCTCCGGTGGAACCTCCACGAAGTAGCGTCCGGTGCTGGGGTCAAGGTAGTAGTCAACTGTAGCGGAAGCAGGTACATATACGTAGAGAGAAAGCAAGGGGGTGAGAATATATCAATACAATATAACTACTTCCTACGGTAAGATAAGGTGGTGGATGAGGTTGCAGCCCCACTAGCATATATGGTGGCTAACGGTCTACTAGAGCAAAGGAGAGATCCAAGAATTACATTGACAACGTGTCATAAGTCTGCTATCCACCTACTTACGCAATCAGAACACTACCTTGTCCCTCCCTCAGTCCCCCCGGACGAAGAAAAGGCAGTCAAGGCAACACACACACGGTAGGCAAGTTTTAATCATGATCCAGTTTGATGTTATTCTATGAACAAGGAGTAGGTCTCAAGTCGTCCATAACCGCGGACACGGCTTTTCGAAAAGATTTAACCCTACAGGGGTGTACCAACTGCCCATCATAGGCTTCGCATGTACGCCCGGTTTCTACTTGGCTGGGTAAAGGCCTGAAACTCCGAAACGTCAGAGTTCCTCTAACTAACAACACCCAACTCCGGGTGGCCCCCAGTGAGTCGACACCCAACTCAAAAGCCGGCCGCGCTCTCGAATCGGTCTCTACCGTATGACTCCAGGTTTGGATTACCGATTAATTCTCACATGAGACCGGATCCTCAGCCGGTCAGGATGGGCCAGTAAGGAACCATGTCCTCACTGGTCCGGGTTGGTTTGAAAACAGCTGGGGTACCAACCAAGCACACACACGTTTGCAAAAGTAAATCAGCTTGGGCCACCACTAGAACTGTATGAAGCTAGGTAGGTAAGACAAGGGGACCCCATAGAACCCCACACACGATTAGGCACGCTCATCAAGAAACACAATACCCGTAACTCGGGGCCTAGGTGACTCAGATGGAACAAAACACCTCGCGGGAACAGCCTGGTCTCCCATCTTTCGTCAGATAAAATTAACATCAATTTAATAAATATCAACCAACTTCTTAAGTAACATGATATCCTGACCATAGCATAGGGTAAGCAGCAGGTATCCTACTCATACTAAGCAGTGGCTGAGCAAGCGGTAACATATCCATACAGTGGTTTTGCTAGGATGTGGGGATCATGGCTGTTTGGGCTTGTTGGACGCAAAAGTAAGGTGGATAGGATCAAACAACCGTTCTAGACTACAGCTAAGCATGCAGGCTCAAAGCTATAAAGAATGATATAGGTCTCCCCCTTGCCTGGGTAGGTCGTCGACGAAACACCGGCTGGATCCTCGGGCTCGGTGTCGAAAATCTCCACGTAGGTCTCCTCGGCAGTCTCAGGTGCTAACGTACGGTACCGACAAAGGAAAAGCACCACAAGTAAACATCGAGATCAAAAGTGCACAAGCATGGATGGGATGATCAAGTTTAAATAGACATGGTGTGACCCTATCTAGTCAAGTTTAAATGAAGGTGTTGACGACATGTCAACAAACTCCATATGCAGTTGTTAAGTTTTTCTGGCTTTGGTCATAGCCTTAACTTTGGTGTAAGTGACATGGCAACATGATATGGCATGATCAACATTAGCAAGTAAGAAAAAAGGATGCATCGTGAAATTAAACTATCGATTCCGGAGATGGAAGGTGTCGACGAAAGTTGACACCGGAAGGTTTCAAAAGAAGGAAGAATCCAAGCCACTTCCATATAACAATATGTTAGGGGCTGGTTCTAAATGGAAGCAAGAATCACAAAAGACTTGGTGCATGATCAATAAAAGGGAAAGAAACAAAGGACATGTCATGCACTGGTGTTGGGAAAGGGAAAAGCAAAAGGAAAGGAAGTTAAATGTGGTACAAGTGCTTGTGCAATGCAACCATTGTGGTGTTGCACAAAACACCAAATGGATGTCACCATTCCAATCCTTGGACTTTCTTCCCCAAAATTATATATGGCATGGCCCCCTTTGAATTTGCAAAAGGAAGTTTGAAATTCAAAGGAGCTGGAGGGCTTAAGTGTAAAATGACACCACCTCCTTTTATTTGCAAGATCATATTGCAGAACAAACCTCACCATGGTGTCCCTTGGAGTTTTCTACCCCAAATACATATATAGCATGATCTGTTTGAGGTAAAGAAGCCCTTGCCACTTAAAACTGATTTGAATTTGAAATTCAAATCAAATTGAAAAAGAAAAGAAAAAGAAAAGGGAAAAATAGGAGGACACGGACAATGGGCTGGCCTCGGGCAACACAGGCCCATCTCCTTCTCTCTCTAGCTTCCAGTGGGCTGCCCACTAGGCATGTCAGCCTGGGCCACTGACCAGCGGGACCCAGGTGTCAGCCACTCTCCCCTTTTGCAAAAAGGGGTGGGGAAATGTTCCCCGAGGGACTCGAACCCTCGACGTCTCTCTCTCTCTCTCGCTCTGCTCGCTACCACTACGCCTCCGAATCGGTTCTTGTAAGGTAACAAGACTGATCCAAGTAGAGCTATATCTGCTGTTCTCTGAACTCCACTGCACCCCGTCGACGGCGAGCTTTTGCGGCCACGATGGCATCGTGCTCGCAACGCCGACGACGCTGCCACTGCTCGGGGCTCTAGTTGGCACTACCATATACGCGCTGACGCAACCCACGGCCACGGCGGAGCCACGGTGAGCCCATGGCCTTGCCGGGAACAGCACGGCGACCGCAGCTGCAAAACTTCAGAGACAGTCGCCCGCGGCCTGCTCCGGCGACGATTGCGTCGCATGCAGGGCTGCTTCTACTCGGCGGCGTGCTGGAAACGATAAAGGGCACCTCCACGAGGCCATGGATGCCTGGATCTGACCTCAAGCTCACCAAGGCGGTGCCTTTCTTGCCGGAGAAAACACGGCGGCGCACGGCAGCCTGCACTTCTTTAGACGCGGGAGAACTTGCAACGCACCGAGGCCAAGGCGGCCCCTTTTGTGCCATACGCGTGCTCCTGACCCCGCTAGAGCGCGCACGAGCACGCACGCGACGCGCCACGGGGACGGCGGCCACGTACTGCTCGCCGACGACGAGCACAACGGCTCCTGATGGACCTATACGACGCAGAAAGGCTACACGATGCGCTACGGGAAGGGGACAACGTGGAGCTCACCTACGCGGTCTCGAAAGCGACCCGAAGCGAGCCGTAGAGGATGTAGTCGTACACCGGCATCGGGGAAGAAGGGGGCTGCAACGGAGGCTGTCGTCGGGCGTTCGACTCCGGCCACCGCACGGCAAACCTGCGACGGGAAACGCATCAGGAAGGGTCCATGACCGCGCACGCAAGCGCATGCTCGGCGACACGGCGAGACGGCGACGAATTGCTCGCTGGCTTACCGGTGGTCAGGCGGAACTGGGGAGGTTCATGGCGGAGAAGCAGGCGGCGGCGAGGGAAAATGAGGAGGGGGAAGAGGAGCTAGGGTTCCTCGGGGCCCTAGGACTCCTGGTTATATAGGAGGGGGCTCTCCGGCCACGTCGACGGCTCGATGCCGCCGTGGCTCGCCGGTGTGAGAGGAGAAGGGGGAGGTCCCCCCGGCCACGGTGGAAAGGCGGCCTGCGTGAGCCATTGGATGGGATCGACGGCTCAGGTACGCCCTCGCGTACCAGTTCGGGGTTGGGCTTGAGCCCAAGGGGAGGCAGGCCAGCTGGGCTGGGCTTGGCTGGTCTGTCTCCACAAAATTCGAAAAGGAAGGATTTTTCTATTAAATAATTAACAGAAAACTCCAAGGATATTCCAGAGCAAACTATGAAATAGAAAAACATATAAAATATGTTTTGGGATCCTTGCAATATTCTCCATTTTATAAATCTAGGAAAAGTGCCCGTGCGTTGCAACGGGAAAACATAATGTCAGTATAATATCAATTAATAGTATTGGATGTGTTGAGGCTTGTCGAATGAGATACATGATGGTCAACCCAACCGCGATCCAACGAATGTATTATTCACCATCCATTCCTCCCCAATTCTACTTTCTAGTATACCATGTTAGGATGTGACGAGCCTTGCCTATGTGATGATGTAATTATTGTTACTGGTAGCCTCCTCGATTGGCTAGTTCGACGCAGAAAAGAGCTACAACATATCCATATGTATCCAGAAAGCTCCATTGACCACCAATTTTTCATGTGGTACATCTCACAAGTGTTTTGTTTATTTTTTATCATAAGTCCTAACAAAAAGGATAGTAGAGTGATCATGTATAGAACTAATAATGAAAGAATAATAGAGAAAATAAATTAATTTTATTATTGGTAATCGAAATAAATTTATTTTTTAGTTTGGAAGCAACATACTACCAGCTAGCCTATAACCCTATTTTTTTTTCTTAATGTTGAATTTTTAATTTCAACTGGGCCAAATACATGGTTTTCCTTAAATTGCTCCACATTCAATCTCACAAATATTTTTTTAGTATATTTTTCCTTTTTCTTACTTTTATTTTTCGCCTGAAAAATAAATATTTTGTGCATTAAACTTTTAAAAGGTTCATAGCAAAAAAAATTAAAAATATTCACACTCAAATTTTGTAAAATAAAAAAAATGCTCGCACTTAAAACTATTTTCCCTCCTTGGAACATTTTCATATATTTTTATTATTTTTTGCATCATTTTTTATAAGAGATTTGCATTAAAAATATATTTTTAAAAAATCATATATAAAAATGTGTAAAAACCTATAACATATTTATTAAATAGTTCACACTTAAAAAATGCGTTAAAATATTGGCACACTTCAATGTGTTAAGTTGGTCACACATAAACTTTTTATAGTGTGAATTATTATTAAATAATATATTTTTTCAATTGCAAACAATTTTTTAAAAAGTGAAATATATTTTTTCGTACAATATAATTGTGTGTGTGCGCGCGATGACGAAACTGGCCCAGCAGTTCGGAAAAAGGCTAAGGCCGAAATGTGACAGCGAAGCGTTTTTGTTTATCCTGCTTCAGTGAGGTGACAATCCCAGATGGGCCGAATTTCTTTCAAAGTGCAGCGTTAGACGGGCCAAGTGGAGCAGCGAAACGTTTTTTTTTTCACTTATTTATTGTAGCGCGGGTTAATTTCCAGAAATAGCAGGGACTTTTCTATAAAATATACGTGACGGACGGGAAAAAGGGGAGAAACGCACCTCCCTTTATTATTAGGTATAGATTGGTTTGACACATTTTGGAGCAACAAAAATGTGGGGCCATTTTAAAATTCAAATTCACTTTGAATAGGGACCCACATCCTTGGGGGCTAAAAATGGGTGCAAGGTTTTTTTAAAGGCTTGGGAAGGGGAAAGATTGAGCTATGCCAACTTTGGGGTTTAGGGGAGCACACATGCAAATGGAAAAACTCCCCAACCACCTTTCTTTAGCTAACTTGTTTGAATTCAAATCCAAATCAACTGAGCCCAAAACCACATGGCATTCCAAATCATCACATGTAATTACATCAACTTGCAACACAACAAGTTTCAAAGTCATTGAGCAAAGCAAAATTACATCATGAAATATGAAATTTCTCCTAGGCTGTTACACCTGGTGACTTTGAAAAGGCTTGCTCTTCCTCCAAAGCAGGCGAGGATGATGACAACAACCGATTCATCAGAGAGGCTGATCTTGGATCTGGTGAATTCGGCCACAAGGAAGAATTCTCTCAGGCCCTGTCTCTCTACATAGTTGATCGGCTTCTTGATGGAGGTCCAGATGCGCTTCTCGAACTCATGCCCTCTGGCAAAAGAGAGATCCTGGAGAGACGTGGAGGGAGTTGATCAGTGAGGGATCACTCGCCATGGAAGTGGTCGCCGTGAGCGGAGTGTTGGACGGCGATATGGCTATGGCCGCCGTGGCCGGAGTGGCCAGCGGTGGTGGGAGGCGGGGGGCTCTCTCGCTCTCTCTGGTCTCTCGCTTCCACGTTATGGGACTCTATGATAACTTGTTGGTCACTGCAAAAGGAGAGCCTTGTACATCTTTTTTGCAAGGGGCAAAGGGGACTTGAAGGCAATGTTAGTATTCATGTTCCACAAGGGGACAGAGTCGTGCCACCAGCTCGGATGCTACGGGGCCGTCAGGGTGCCGCTTATCGATGGCAACTTGTGCCTCATCTCTGCGTGTGTGCTTTGTTTTCTGACAGAGTAGGTATTAGCATCTAGACTGCAGCGGTCTCATGCCGATTCTCTTGAGTTTGATCTGCTGAGCCAAGTCGATCTCTCTCTTGGACGGATCCAGGCCAGGTAAGTCATCGATGCGCCAGGACGCATAGCAAACATCCTCCGACCAACATCGGCACCTTGTGAACAGGAAGTAAACCAAACAACCTTCATAATAAATAATGTTTAACACATTTTCATGATGCCACTCATTTCGAATGCGTGGCGCTTGAATGCACCACATTCACATCAACAAGTGATTTTGCCTTCACACGCTTTGTTGTATCGAACAAAATAACGTACAATGTGTTGAACATGTACTGGGTTAAGATCACAAGCATTGCTAATCACAGTCACAAGAATTCGTGTGTGTGTGTGAACCAACTTCTATACAGGGAGCTGCAAAGATGACACTTTATACTACTAGCGGCCAGGTACCCGAGGTAATAAACCTGCACATGGTGAAGTTATTTTCAAGTCTATCCCTGCCGCTTTGGTGGCTCTAAATACTGACGCAATTAGAAATGGTGATAGGTGACTAACAGAAGGTACCAGCCTATTATTTTACCAATATTCTTTAGTGTAATATATCATCTTGCTAGAGATGGCAAAGATGTCTTGATCAAGATTGAGGCATCAGTAGCTAGTGGATGTTTTTTCAATGGAAGGAGGATAATCTGTGGTCTGCACATTATTAAGATGCACATAACTATACTAAATGTTGATAGTGACTTATAGACATTTTTTAAAGCATGTTATCACTCTATTTTATAAATAAAGCACAAATGAAAGTACACGACAGAATGTTATAAGGCAGTGAGGAGCCCTATTGCACAACAGATTCTAAAATAACTGAACAACCTAAGCGCACATGACTATCTTGCCAAAAGATAATACATGTAGGCTTAGATACAACGTCATGACACACGCCTAAAACACATAAGCTACACGACAATGCCCTCAGGAGGGAAAACATTGCTATGCGTCATCGCTGCCGAGTTCGAGATGGACAAAGATTTACTACGTCAGGTCCTAAGGTTTACTACGAATCCGACTATAACACGAGAATGAAGTCCTATTTTATCTCTTGGCAGCTATCTTGTCCTCCAAGGTAATTCGGCTCCTTCCTTCGGCGTCGGTCTTCGTCTTGTGATAGGACTCAATTGATAGGCCGAGTCTCTTCTCGGCCTTTGTCTTCATGTGAGCCGACTCCCCGTGTCTTGCGCAGGGAGGCCTTCTGGTTGATTCTGTCGGGTCTGAATAATCCTCCCGACAAAACATTCTCGGACCAACATCAGCACCTTGTGACTAGAAAGCAAACCGAACAACCTCCATAATAAATAATGTTTAACACATTTTCACGACGCCACTCATTTCGAAGGCGTGGTGCTTGAATGCAACCACATTCGCATCAACAAGTGATTTTGTCTTCACACGCTTATTGTACCGAACAAAATAATCTACAATGTGCTGAACATGTACTGGGTTAAGATCACAAGCATTGCTAATCACAGTCACAAGAATCCGTGTGTGCGTGTGTGAACCAACTTCTATACAGGGATCTGCAAAGATGACACTTTATACTGCTAGCGGCCAGGTACCCGAGGTAATAAACCTGCACATGGTGAAGTTATTTTCAAGTCTATCCCTGCCGCTTTGGTGGCTCTAAATACTGACTCAATTAGAAATGGTGATAGGTGACTAACAGAAGGTATCAACCTACTATTTTACAAATATTCTTTAGTGGAATAAATCATCTCGCTAGAGCTGGCGAGGTGTCTTAATCAAGATTGAGGCATCAATGGCTAGTGGATGTTTTTTCAGCGGAAGGAGGATAATCTGTGGTCTCGGCATTATTAAGATGCACACGACTATACTAAATATTAATATTGACTTATAGACATTTTTTGTAAACATGCTATCACTCTATTTTATTAATAAAGCACAAATTAAAGTACATGACAAAACGTTATAAAGCAGTGAGGAGCCCTATTAGACAACAAATTCTAAGATAACTAAACAACCTAAGCGCACATGACTATGTTGCCAAAAGATAATACATGTAGGTCTGGATACAACGTCATGACACACACCTAAAACACATAAGCTACACGACAATGCCCTCGGGAGGGGAAACATTGCTATTCGTCATCGCTGCCGAGTTCGAGATGGACAAAGATCTTCACCTGAAGCTTAGCTCCGCAACTCACCCATGCCACCATGAGGCACCGAGAACAACTATAACAAGCAGAAGCCACTAGATCGAAATCTAGGCATCACCACAGCTCTGAACAGAAAGCGATTCCAAGCCAATCGTTGCTACACCCCTAGTCACCCAGATGACCAAGAGGCATAGCCACCACTGTCGCCATGATGCCTGCCTAAGAGCCATACATGTGAAACACCATCGGGGGTCACGACCCCGACATCCATGCCCTTCGACTCCACCAACCATCTGCGACACAACCACCCATCCACGATAGGAGTCAAGCTGGCAATGGTTAACCGTTACCCATATTCCCACGGGTAATTAATCTATTAGGGGACGGGGATGTGCTTGTTTTATTGTCCACGGGGAAGCTATTGGGTCAAATACCTTACCCGAAGGGTAAACAGGGACATGGATGGGATATCATTACCCGTGCCCGATACCGACATTATCCGGCGTTACACGTGGGCCCTAGAAAACAATATACACCACATATTATCCCCGCCCATCACACCCCTATATTCACACCTCTCCCGCCCAACCGACCCAAAAAGCCCTAGAGAATCCTAACCTAACCTAGCTATCTACCTCTCTCTATCGATCTCTCTCGGCTCCCCTCCAGCCCCCGCACACGCATCAGCCGCCTCTGTCCCAAGTCTCCAATGCTAGTACCCCACAAAGGTGCCTCTACCCTAGACCTGGGCATAAAAAGCCCGCCCCGAACCGATCGGGCTTGGGCCTAGAAAATAGGCCTGATGGTCGGGCCAGGCCGGGCTCAGGCCTCTCATTCAGGATGTTTAAGGAAGGGTCGAGCCCACACCTCGAAGGCGTACTTTTGGGCTTTTTCCGGGTTTTGCCCAGGCCTAGGCCTAGATTTCATGCATTAAGATTTGTTCGAGATGGCCCGTAGCCTGGCCCGGCCCAACCCATGCCCATGTCTACTCTACCCCATCCCTATATGAAGGACGGACCTCCAGCCATCGCTCCTGTGCAACCACAACCGACAGCCTCCCCTCCACATCCGGTCCTCCACCCGCACAATCGCTCAAGCCTCAAGTATCCACCCCATCTACCAATCAGGCATGATCGCGTGAACGCGGACCCCCGACGCAAACGCCGTCACAACCGATCAACCCGCCCGCAGTAGCCAATCATGGTATTCAGAATGGGCCATTTGAAAGCATGGATCAGCTCATCCACACGGCAGATGTCACTTGCTCCGCCTCTTGCCGTGATCTATCTAAGTATGCTCCTCTCAATGCCTTCATCGTCAGTTTTTCTTACATATACCAAAACAACACAAAAGGCACGCATGCCCCCAAACAAGCAAACTGAAACATCAAAAGGGGCACCTAATCAGGTTACATTTTCATGGACAGGAAAAATGCAAAGTATTAGCAGAAGACAAAGGAAACCTTCACTTATCAACCCAAATGACATGTGTGAAAGAAATGGCAGGAACATAGCGCACGAAGGCTAGCTATCAAAAGACCCGAAAGGGGAGCTAGCGAACCCCACACCAGTGACTCGGATTTCTTCTAGAGCTTCGCAAAACTTCACTTTACACCTTGCCAGAAAGAAGCAGACCCACTGCGACATCAAAGAGACCATAGCAAAGACAAGCAAAGACATTGAAGTGATGCACCAGATTCTTAATGTCCACCCGAGCCACATTGTGATAGATATTTTTCTCGGAAATGCTTCACACGCGATGATTCCCATCCAATCTTCGTACGACACTACTTCTATCGCTAATTAAACTCTTAATCCTCTTTCCCCTTGCTGTAACACGGCCAAGTCCTAGACCCATCACAGACCCAAAGCCAAATAACTCCCACAGCTCCACCTCTTCATGCTTAAAAAAATCTCTTTCCGGAATATGATAACTCCAAAGGGCGATTCAAACGGATTCAACTTTGATTCTTTTTTTTGTTTGTTTGAGTCGCTCAAGCGAACCAAATGTTCGCGCCGTGACCGTTTGGATCACGGTCGCCGAACGGATACCGCGAGACGCATTGTTTTCAATTCTTTTATTTTTAAATTGCATCACATATAAAATTAAAAGCTATATATTAGGGGTTCTCCTCGACGTCCTTCAGTGGTCCTCGTCGTCATGGTCGCCGCTGAGATCGATGAAGGTCGGCGCCGTCCACGGGAGGTCGGTCGACCAGTAGGATTGGTGTGGCGGTCGAGGCGGCGACAGTTTCTCGGGAGGAAATTAGGATGGCGACCTGTTGGGGGTTTTCGTATGCTACACTGGAGGAAAGTATGATGGTGGCGGTTGCACATTCAACTCGGGAATGGGCGTCATGAACAACTACATTGTCCAAGCATCGACCGAATCACCTCCTGGTCGCGACACTCGTCCTTGTTGGCGGGCGAATGTTGGGGCGCCGGGGAAGCTGGTGGGACGGGAGGGTGGCGTGTGTGTGGATATGGCCGCTCGGGGTCCCTTTAAATAGGACCAATCAACGTCTTCTCTGTTGACGATCCACTACGGTTGCTATGCGGATTCGGAGCGGACACGAGAAAACGCGCGCGAACGTGTGGATGGTTCACCTTCTATGTGGTACAATTTTCGTTCTGTAGAATATATGTGTTATAAATTTACAATAAAATCTTTGCAAAGAAAAATAAAAAAATCAACCGAGTCCCTATTAAGCAGAGACCGCAAACGTGTTCATAAAGTGTCATATATAAGAGATGTGCGGTTTATTTTGGCGCTCCGCGCAAAAGAAAATGCAGGTCAAAAAATATAACATATCTATTTTGACATTTTTGGCACATCGATATACCATACTGACGGTTATTTTGCAATACAGAAAATATAACGGCTCTGCTAGAATTGCGGTTAGAGTTGCCCTAATACAGTATTATCTATGTGGCTGGTCTGATCCCTAATTCCAGCCCAGCCCAAACCCAAGCGTCCGCGCGTGGGAGGATTGCTGCCGCTTATTAACATCGTACGAGTATCGGACGCAGTTTATCGTACGTATAGCAGCGCTCTATTTTTCTGATGCCACTCATTCCAAGCAACTTATAAAATAAACATGGTGTGTACTTACAACACACATATTGCACCTCATACTGACTTACGGTGTTTTTTCTTACATAGCCCGACCAAGTTCACTATAGACATTAATGACGTAGATTTCTTGATTGAGCTTGTTGCTAACAATCTTTTTCAACAGATTAGACTGCACTAGAATTAAAGAGCTTAAACGAGCATGCAATTTAAACTTGTGGAGTATCATAAGGGCGACTGGTCATATATGAAATGAGTAGTAGTTTGATGGTTATATATAGATGCACACATAGAGCAAATTTAGTAGATAGATTTCATAATGTAGATTTATTAAAGGCAGTTTCTTAACCGAACATGTCAAAGCTATACATACATGTACTGCCACATGAGCTAGGTGGCTAAGTGCAGTTGGTAGATCTATGTCCCTAGCTTTTCATAAAAATAGCGAACATATCTTTGAACTTTTATATTGTAGAAAATGCATGCAACAAATATTACTTGTGTTTTCCCATCAAATATATGTGCACAACCACACAATTATTACATCACCATAGCCAAAATGACAACTAAACTGTGGTTGGTCACATTATATCAAAAGCAAATTGGTGTAAGAATGCGATCAACTAGCGAATGGATAATTTGAATCATAAACTATAGTGCATCTCCCAAGAAATCATCATATATATGGTGCACTCGCGTAACAAATTTTTATTAAGTTCTACATAAAGCAACTTTTTACTGTTTACACAATTAATTCTAATTTTGTAATTGATTAACCAAGCTAGATCAAAATTGGATGAATGTTGAGGTTGCAAGTCCGTCATCGACCAAGCATTTGAAACAACTACGGAGTTTGCATAAGTCAAGCTTGCCCTTACTGTTTATGGGGTAGCCAATGTTGATAGTTGTTTTACCTTCCTATGGGCACAAGCCTTGATTGGGTCACCTAGCCAAATGGTCATGGAGCTTTGACATTTACTCCATATTTGGGGTTTCTTTGGGTAAAACCCTCAATTTTAGTTTGCATTTTCGAGCGATGATAATATTCTTGAACATCATTATCTTCTTGGGGATACCACTTTGAAGAAACAAATCCATAAAAGCATGACTCGTGCAATTGCGTTGATTTAAGGTCTACAGTCAGGTGGTCATGTGTGGATGCATGAATACCGTTGTGAACTCGTTTGCGTTGCGGTGGCAAGTTGAGTAGGATCGCGACATGATATTCATTGTAATGCATACACCTTGCTCCTGC
Source organism: Bromus sterilis (assembly GCA_950022295.1). NCBI lineage: Eukaryota > Viridiplantae > Streptophyta > Magnoliopsida > Poales > Poaceae > Bromus > Bromus sterilis. Next base: position 443,075,908 of record OX465595.1, on the reverse strand, counting down.
AACTGCGAGGTTCTTCATTGAAACCAGAGCAACCTTGTTATGTAGCCAGTCACCGCGCCCCGCCCTCACCCTCACCTCAAAGATCCGCGTTTTGTGCATTCTTCTTCCAGCAAATTTGATAGACCCCAATACCATTTCACGGAACTGAGGAATAGAATATGCAGTAGTTTTCTTTTCTTTTTATTGTCAAATTATTTATGATGCATTGTTGAAGAATAGACCCAAAGACAATCCACCACGAGAAAATTGACTATTTGTGATTAAGTTGATTGCACTGTAATTATGTATACAAAGTTGATCTGGTCTTGATAAAATATACTTACATGAGACTATTTTGTGAGAAAACAAATGAGCTCGGTACTAGGAAGACCAGCTAACATGGGAGCGGCGTTTCTGCACCCAGGTGCATCCGCATCCGGGAAAACTAAAAAAATTAAATAAATCTGAAAAGGCTAAAAAAAACTAATTTTTTTATGGTGGAAGATGCTTTTGGAAGAGTTGTTCGTGCAAAATTTGGAAAGTGCGCGGCAAAAAAGAGAAATTCACTGCTTCTCACGAAGACACTATTCACGCACTATTCCGGACAGAATTTGTCTTTTTTGCCACGCGCTCTCCATAAATCCAAACTTCTTCAAATTTTGCAGAAACATCTCGCATATAAGCATCTTTCACCACAAAAATTTTTAGAATTTTTTAAACTTTTTCCGAATGCATTTTTAAAGATCTTTTGCCAAGGACTAGATGAGCCTGGGCTCATCTTTGAATTACCCAGCTAACATTGACATGTTAAACAGAAAAACATTCTTCACATTGCTAGGAAACAGGCGGTGGTTCTTCCTATGGCCGAGCATGTCATGGAGCCATGACGGCCGTCGGCGACGAGAATGTACGACGTGCGTTGGCAGCAACTTTGTATGTAGTACGGAGTATTTATCAAAGTGCACTCAACTTGATCACAAATAGTCAATGTCCTCGCCTACCAGCTCAAACTTCAAAGAAAGAAAAGCTGATAGGACAGATCTCCTGCCTCCGGGCTCCGGCGAGCGGCATGCCGGCGCCACCACCGCCGGCAGGCGGACGGCGGCGGTGGAGGAACCGGCTGAGCCCCACGCTCGCGCGGGACCGCTGCTACGCCCGCGCCTTCCGCTCCGCCGGCCTCCGCCAGGCCGCCGTCCCGCTCCCGGACGGCGCCGTCGTCCACTTCTGGCTCCCGCGCCCCGACCCGGCCCTCCGCCCAGTCCTCCTCCTCCACGGCTTCGGCGCCAGCGCCACCTGGCAGTGGGCCCCCTACCTCCGCCCGCTCATCGCCGCCGGCCTCGCCCCTTTCGTCCCGGACCTCGTCTTCTTCGGCAACTCCGCCTCCCCTTCCGCCGACAGATCCCCCGCGTACCAGGCCGCCTCCGTCGCAGCCGCCATGGCCGCACTCCCCGGCGCTCCGAAGAGGTACGCTGTCGTCGGCGTCAGCTACGGCGGCTTCGTCGCCTATCACCTCGCCCACGCCTTCCCCTCCGTGGTGGAGCGGCTCGTGCTCGTCGCGGCGGGTGTGTGCCTTGAGGAGTCCGACCTGGCAGCGGGCCTGTTCGCCGTCGAGGACATCACGGAGGCCGCCAGCCTGCTGCTGCCGCAGCGGCCTGAGGATCTGAGGAGGTTGGTGGAGCTCACCTTCTGCAATCCACCAAAGTTCATGCCGTCCTGCTTCATCAGGGATTACATCAGGGTAGGTAAAACTCAGTGAACCAACAACTAAAATTAGCTGCATTGTCGCGTGATTGAGATTGTTCACCGAGGATTAAATGGGGCTTAGGACTTGTGAATCAATTCATAATTACTACCTGCGGCTCTATGAATCAAATTACATAGAGAGAAAAAATTCACATTAGCCTGTCTTCATTCGTTGAATTGTTGAATGCGAGCTGATCTCAATTAGTTGCAACATTTGACAGTTAGTTGAATTCAGCAATTACTTGGAGTGAGTTCCTGAGGATAAAATGCTTAGTTCTTTCTAATTCACAGGACATCAATTGATTCTCTCCCATCCTTTTTGCCAGCCTCAAAAAACAAAAAACAAAATCCATTATTTACTCAGCTTTGCCTTCATGAAAACAAAATCAAATGATTCTCCCCCATCCTTTACTTTTACCCACCAGTAAGGGCCTGTTTGTTGAAACGAAACCTCATCAGTTATCATACATAGAGAAAATTAGCTGAGGGAAAGATGATGATACAAATATCTTTGGACAACCAAGTAATAAAGAACCTTTTCGAGACGATAGTCCTATATCTAGACTATAATTGATCGTCTTGTAGAATATACTATCAAATGAACTATTAAGCTCTACACCAAGAAATGAAGAGAGACAACAACAGAAATCCTAAATGAAACTGACGTGGCAGTCTTAGTTTCATAACGAGAAAGGAAGCTCACAGGATAATGTTAAACATCATAAATCCAAGTTATATGTTAGAATATGAACATACAAATTTCAGTGCCTTGCTTAAATAATTAAATGTCAAAACATTCAAGTACTCCCTCCGACCCATATTAATGGGCACACACTTAGTACACCTCTAGTACAAAGTTGTACTAAGTGTGTGCCCATTAATATGGATCGGAGGTAGTATATCAGATGTAATCTCAAGAACATTTATGAAGTTTCTTAGTTTCACTTTGTAGTTCCTACTGCAATTCTGTTGCAAGGTTTTGTATTGCTTAAGTTTTGGAAATCACATGCATACAATATTTACTTACTTGCTTACACATTTTCGTGAGTGCTTTTACTCTTATTTAGTTCTGCTGTGTGTAGTACCTTTATATACACATTGATGTTGGCAGGTTATGTGTACTGAATATGTAAAGGAAAAGACTGAGTTGTTATATGCATTGATCAGTGGTAGGAAGCTTTCGGACCTTCCTAAAATTAACCAGGTACTGACTCACATTTTACATCTGGTGTTGTTCAGTGGGAGTAGACAACTTGATGCATGTCGTCGTTTTTTTGCTTCTCAAATCATTATTGTACTTATGTTTCAATAATATAACCGTTGCATACTATGTGAATTTGGCAGCAAACCTTGATAATTTGGGGAGAGCAAGACAGGGTCTTCCCATTAGAACTTGGCTTGCGGTTGAAAAGGTTTGTCTAGTTACAACTTTTTTTTTTATCATATGCAAGCCTTCTATCTCAATGCATTTAACATTGGGGTAAATTCAGGCATTTGGGGGATACATCGGAGTTAATCATCGTCAAGGATGCTGGCCATGCCATAAACCGTGAAAAGCCTGCAGAGCTTTGCAGACTTATAAAGAACTACATCGTTGATCCCTCGGTCAAATACCGGGAGGATCGGAAGGTACCAACCCTGCTTTAACTAAACAGAATTCTGATCGAAAACTTATTGCCCGTCATACTAGTAGCAACTGCGCATGTGCAATACTGCAATGCACATATTAACTAGTTATGGCATACTGAAACTCTAGACATTCCAAAGTCACGACCCAACTAATTAGAATCAAAAGATTTGAAAGTTACGACTCAATTAATATGAATCAAAAGGAACATGTTGCAAGCATTCATACATATTTACAATTACATCAAATATTTACTTAAATTGACAAATCATGAATTTCCATGTGTTCTTCTCTGGAAAGAATTCACTATGGATGAGCCATCACATAGTTATAATGCTCCTTTTTCTTTCTGATAAATAAGACCAACCCAACTGAAAAATTACTATTTTTTCAAAATGCAATATCTAACAGAAACCACCCACCCAATTACCCAAATGCACATTCCCGAAGCCATCTAAAGAAAAGGGTTTTCTCCACTGTTTTGAAACTTCTGAGGAACATCTTTTTTATTGGTTAGCAGGGATGTTGGAAGTTTGCCTTACGAAGGTTTGCTGGATCAAGCCTAAGGAAGGTGGACTCAAGCCGGCCACTGATATAATACACATATACATTGACTTGTATAGCATGTAAGAAATATCGCATCTGTCTTGACATTGATATCAACATGTCTTCAAGTCCGCAGTGTGAATTGTGTTGGGAGTGCTGGTCATATGGAACTTAAGGGCCTGTTTGGTCTATGCGTATGCCAGCTGTGGCATCCATTCAATTTGTATAGAAAAATTATGTGTTTTTCGTGTGACGCACAACCAGACAACTACTACCTCTGTCCCAATTTATAAGATGTTTTTGCATTTCACAATGATATAAAAAAAGTTTCTTACATTATGAGACGGAGGGAGTATTATTGATTTATGTGGGATTCCAAATGTCATGGCATCCTATTCCTGCATATTTTTCTTTTATTGTGTCTTCTGAATCACGTAAACAAAAAAAACATATAAAGAGAGAGAGAGAGAGAATATTTGAAGTGCTAATCTAATTATGTTGAGTGCAGTGGGCTTTGCATATTTGTTGACTGGGCTAGGTCCTCCTATTACTTGCCAGGTGTATCCATCAGGCCCAACCTATTGACATTATTCTTTCAATTCAACTAGTTTAGATATATTTGGTTCCACTAAAAGAAAGATATATATTAGGTAGCTGGCTTTATGGCAGAAAAAAAGGGGTGAGCTGACTAGATCACTAGTTAGAAGGTATCTTTGTAAATGTTAGTTTTCATTTTGATGATGACAAGTGGTGCAACACATGCATGCCATTTGTCGCAATTTGAGAGTTTTGAGTTGTCTTCTCATCCCGTGCATGAGGATAGGAGGTTGGATGTTTATGTTTTTTTCTTTCTTAGATTTGTATTTATTAAAATAATTTATCTTTTGGATAGTGCGTCCAAATCACAAATCATATTCACCGTTGCATTTTTTCTGTAGAGATCTTTAAAACTAGATCCTCTCCGGAAAAGAAAAACCTATGTGAATGCCCCGAAAGATCGGATACGCGTCAGATAGTTACAGGTTCTTTTTTCGGAGAGTATTCAATACAGCAAGAATTACCCTAAAAAAACTCAGCAAGAATTGGACACGGCTATGTCTTGATTGCTGCGAGATATTAGCTGGCCTCGCCTCAGGGAGTCGGTGGTAAATGGTAATGGACTGACCCATTAATTTACATCAGGCTGTCGTCATGCATATTTTTTTTGTTTATATTATGATTTTTTTATTACATATTTCTGATTC